>CM065810.1:48483857-53483857 GCA_033398695.1 Orobanche coerulescens | reverse complement strand
TATCGATTGGCCGTTCTCAGGCAAATCGAAGTGTTCAATCATTCATTGTATCATTGTTATCGATTGACCGTTTTAAGGCAATCGAGGTATTAAATCATCCGCTGCATCATTGTTATTGGTTGGCCATTCTAAGGCAATCGAGGTATTGAATTGGGGCTGTCGAGGATAGTTCCCATCCGTTGTGTCGTTGTTATCGATTGACCACTCTAAGGTAATCGAGGTATTGAATTGGGACTGTCGAGTACAATGCCCATCCGTGAGTCATCATTATCGTGTTGGCCGACTCAAGGTAGCACATTATCAAAATTGTGATACGGCTTCGTGCCGTGGCTTCGGCCCTAATTGTGATATGGCTTCGTGCCGTGGCTTCGGCCCTAATTGTGATACGGCTTCGTGCCGTGGCTTCGACCCTAATTGTGATACGGATTCGTGCCGTGGCTTCAGCCCTAATTGTGATACGGCTTCGTGCCGTGGCTTCGGCCCTAATTGTGATACAGCTTCGTGCCGTGGCTTCGGCCCTAATCGATACAGCTTCGGGCTGTCTTAGCTTCATGTGATTGTGATATTTGACAGCTTCGGCTGAGTGGATTTCAAGCCTTTATTATTGTCCTGGTAATATCATTGGATCCTTCGGGCATTGTGATTCATAATTAATTCAGTTCTGGTTTGGTTCATGTCGTGTAATTCATTGTGGTACTCTATAATTATGATTCGCCGTTGGGCATTTACGTTCTAACCTGTCGAACAGGTATTAATAGTATGCCGTGGGCATAGTATTTCAGGAATGCTCGGTTCTTACATTGGTTTGTGAGCATCTCGTATTATTATTATCATTATACCGTTTCATTATGCCTTTGGATGCATATCATGTTATACATGTATTTGATATTCATTATCTGGATGACTGACCCCGTGGGGGCGGAACATGTTTTCATGTTTTAGGTGCTTGCCAGGAGAGAGTTGAGACACAGGGGCATGATGATGGCGACGAGGCATTCGAGCGATACTAGTCCGAGTTGTTCATGTTGGTCAGTCAGTTGGAGTGTTCTTCAGTCTGTCAGTCATTGTCATTATGTATTACCCGAGCAGATGCTCGTGGATGTTGTTGTAGTTTATTTTTGGCCATGTAGGCCCACCGTTGGCGTTGAAATTCCTTATCGGAATATTGTGTCGGATATCATGGTAGGGACTATGATTTCCCCTTGTTGTTTAATTTAATATATTTTAGTCATGTTCGCCTGGTGGATCTCCTGGCGTGGGATCCACGGCACTGTAATAACCCAATAGGATTTGGGGGTGTTACAGAAGATGGTATCAGAGATTTTGGGTTGTGAGATACCCTGATATGTGAGTTATGTGGCTCTACCGATGCGGTAGTAGTGGGACTGTCAGGTTACAACAATCTGGACAGTCGGGTTTTGTGAGCCGTAATATTAGTACGACTGCACGAGTCATTCATTCATCGAGTCGTCTTCAGTTGGGACTAGTATCGTGAGACCTCGAAGCTTCGTATGACCTGTGTAAGGACTCGATTCTCTTTATGTTCATACATTCATCATGTCATTAATTGTTCATGCTTTGTTGAAACCTATATGTGATATTAGTGTTATGATTGATTCATGACTAATTGTTTTGGAGCACGTGTGACTTGTGTAAGCATTAAGGATCAACTCATTCATCAGTTAATAATCCTCAATCATCATTTTGATCTCATCACTCAGTTAATTCATTCATCACTCAGTCAATATCATTCATCACTCAGTTAATTCATTCATCACTCAGTTAATTCATTCATTACTCAGTCAATATCATTCATCACTCAGTTAATTCGTTCATCACTCAGTCAATATCATTACTCAGACAATTCATTCATCACTCGGTTAATTCATTCATCACTCAGTCAATATCATTCATCACTCAGTCAATATCATTCATCACTCAGTTAATTCGTTCATCACTCAGTCAATATCATTACTCAGATAATTCATTCATCACTCGGTTAATTCATTCATCACCCAGTCAATATCATTGCTCACTTAATTCATTCATCACTCAGACAATTCCTTCATCACTTAGTCAATCTCATTGTTCAGATTAATTCATTAATCACTCAGTCAATCTCACTGTTCAGTTCATTCATTCATCACTCAGTCGATCTCATTGCTCAGTTAATTCGTTCATCACTCAGTCAATCTCATTGTTCAGTCAATTCATTCATCACTCAGTCAATTTCATTGTTCAGTCAATTCATTCATCACTCAGTTAATCTCATTGTTCAGTTAATTCAATCATCACTCAGTCAATCTCATTGTTCAGTCAATTCATTCATCACTCAGTCAATCTCATTGCTCAGTCAATTCATTCATCACTCAGTTAATCTCATCGCTCAGTTGATTCATTCATCACTCAGTCAATCTCATCGCTCAGTTAATTCATTATCACTCAGTCAATCTCATTGTTCAAGTAATTCATTAATCATCCAGTCCATCTCACAGTTCAGTTGTTGATCTTGTGAATCAAATTTTCAACCTTGTTAACTTGTTCAAGGTAATCATTTCAGGAATTTCATCAGATAGTCTTGTCACCTCACTTGATCTTTCATGCGATCTTATCATATTCTGGCATCATGTCGACGATGGTTTTATTGCATTATTAATGCATTCATTGTGTTAGAGCGTGTATGCTCATTGTTATCATTCCATCTCGTAATCATAATGCAATCTTCATACGAGATCTGTAATTATCACGTGACTTTCCTACATCGATATGGAAAGAGTTGTCAGAGGGACATCGGACTCCGACGTCCAAGAGATCATTTTCTAGTCGTCTTCGTGCTGGGAGAGCATCTTCATCTCAGACGACGAGTTCGAATGTTGTTTGCTTTAACTGCGATACAATAGGACATTCATCACCGATTTTGAGCAAGTTAATTCTTGCTCGGTAATAGGATAATCATTCATTTCATCGCCGTTCAATCATTCGCATAAGTCATTCATCATATATCAATCACGTTGAGACTTATAATTATCAAACTAATCATTCACTTCACGGGGAACAATGGTTCCAATCATTTCATTTGAGTTATCACTCATTGCGTTATTAGTTCACCTCGGTGATTCATTCTTGATCCTTGTCGGATTTCTAATCATTTATCATTCATCATAGTCACTCTCGTTTTTGGTAACCTTTCGGGGTCATATTAAGCGGTGAGTTCAGATTTGAGTCTTCGTTGAATCGGTGGGATCGAGGAGATCGATGATATGGAGGATATCGATGTTGGGTACATTTGAAATGTAGCCTTGTCTTTCGGATGACTGTATAACTCAATCCGTAATAATGTATCGTGGTTGTGGATCATTTATTGTTGATCTATTTTATAATGATCGTATTTGAGAATCTTAAGATTTTGAGATCGTTTGATGCATTACTTTTGGTGTTGTACCGAGATTTCATGATAATATGGGTGATTGTTTATTGTGATTCAAGACGTCAAGTCATGGGGACTTGGGCGTGCGATAGATATGGTTCCGAGGACTATATGTGCATTGCTGTTGTTCTTTGGAGGTGAATCAGTGTTTGTATGGGCATCCGATGCCGATTAGAAGTGAGCTTTCAGTTCTGGTGTATCTCATTGAGTTTTCCTGGTGGGATATTGCTTCTCCCAACTTGTTCTAAGTTTTGGGACGAAACTTCTTTTAAGGGGGTAGTATGTAATATCCGCGATTTCGATTTCCAATAATTTTTTTTTCTGGAATAATTCCATCTTAGCAACTCTATTGTGACCGTTTCCTCATTCCTAGAATGATTAATTCTACACTTTTTGTCATCCGAGTTCGTCTCGGTGTCGTTCTGTTGAATTCCGTGTTCTTAAGCGACTTTTCCACGTATGAGTTCGACTTTGTAAAATCACCATTAATTCTTGGAAACTCCAAAAATTCTGAATCTTTTCAGTATTATAGAGAATCAAGTTAGATTTCCAATTGTTCAAACGGTGAGTCAATCGGAGTCCAGACGAAGGATTTATGGTCGAAATAGCTAAGGCTGCACCATGTGCCTTTTTGTGCTGGAGCGGGCTGTACCGCGGGCCGCGGCACCTTCTGGCCGGGCCGCGGAACCTTCTGGCCAGGCCGCGGCACAAAGGCAGTGTACTGGGCAGTTTTTGGCCATGGGCCGCGGCACACTCATCCTGTGCCGCGGCACACACTACAGTTTTGCCTATATCAGCGTTTTCTTGTGGAATCATCCTCATTTCATCACTTTCCTTCTTCCTCTCCTCCTTGGGCGATTTGTGGGCAATATTTTGGGCGATTTAGCATCATCAAACTCAAATAATTTCATCTTCTTCAAGTTGTGGTGTGTATTAATAACATATTTGTGGATTCTTCATCCTAATCAAGGTAATTTCTTGAAATCTCCTAAAATTTGATTTTTGGGAGTTTTGGCTTTGATTTCATTTTCCGTCTGAATTTGATGAATCGGTTGATGTTTGTAAACATTATTAATCATGTTCTATGGATTGGATATCCATATCTTCGATTCGTTCAACCCGATTGATGATTCTTAAGCTCTTGAGGAACTTTGAACATTTAGTGTACGATTAAATGTCTCAAAGAGTTTCCTTCGATCGTTGTGTTGTTTTCGTTCGATATTGTGTTATTGAATGAATTGTATTTCATTCAAGGTTGTTCGAGCGCTTATATTTATCGGAGGACGCCGTTCGTTGTTCGTGGAAGGATTTCATCGCCTTCGGTTGAGGCAAGTTTTATACTTGTACTAGTCAATGAGATTAATGTTATCATATATGTGTATGAATGTGTTGTATCATTCCGAGACTTAGTCTATTCATGAATTCATTGATATTAAGAGATCGTTCGATATGATACCTCTCAGAAATTATGCCAAATGTTTTTATTGTTCGTTAATGGCCGGTTCAAGGCATTGTGATACTCGTTGTTAATGTTATTATCGATCACCGGTTCGTGGTATCGATGTATCGATCATTGTTGTTGATATTAATGTCGATTTAAGACGTCGTTGTAATCATTGCTATTAATGTTGGAGTTTTGTCCTTGATGTTGTTTTGGCCGATTAAAGGCGTTGACGTATTCATTTCTCCTCTTCGTTGTCGGTAACCGATTAAAGGTGCCGAGATATCCTTCGTATCATTGTTATCGATTGGCCGTTCTAAGGCAATCGAGGTGTTCAATTATTCATCATATCATTGTTATCGGTTGGCCGTTCTAAGGCAATCAAGTATTCACTCATTCATCGTGTCATTGTTATCGATTGGCCGTTCTCAGGCAAATCGAAGTGTTCAATCATTCATTGTATCATTGTTATCGATTGACCGTTTTAAGGCAATCGAGGTATTAAATCATCCGCTGCATCATTGTTATCGGTTGGCCATTCTAAGGCAATCGAGGTATTGAATTGGGGCTGTCGAGGATAGTTCCCATTCGTTGTGTCGTTGTTATCGATTGACCACTCTACGGTAATCGAGGTATTGAATTGGGACTGTCGAGTACAATGCCCATCCGTGAGTCATCATTATCGTGTTGGCCGACTCAAGGTAGCACACTATCAAAATTGTGATACGGCTTCGTGCCTGTAATATCCGCAATTTCGGATTTCCGGTAATTTTCATTTTCGGCGGAGGTCCGTTTCGACGACTCGCTTTTGACCGTTTCGTCATTCGGAGAATATTTAATTCTGCACTTTTTGTCATCCGAGTTCGTTTCGGTGCTGCTTTGTTGAGTTCCGTGCTTTTAGCGACTTTTCCGCGCTTGAGTTCGGTTCTTGCGAATCTCGTGCGAAATTGTCGTTTGGGGTTTTTCGTAAGTTCATTTAACGTTGTTATACGTGTTGTGAGCTTCGGTTTGATTATTCGTTGTCGTATGGTGATTTTCGGGCATTTGGGCCATTTTCGTAATTTTCCAAAGTTTGGGGTAATTACCTTCCGTTGTCGAATTTCGAGCCTTCGGGTGGTCGGAATCGTGTGTTCTACTAGCTCTTAGATTCGTCTTTGTGAGTACTTCGTAACCGTATCTTCGGTTCGTATTCAGGTTCGGGTTTCGGTGTCGTTTTGTTGAATTCAGGATTACTAAACGACTTTTCTAAGTATGAGTTCGACTTTGTTAGATCACCATTAATTTTTGGTAACTCCAAAAATTCTGAATCTTGCAATATTATAGAGCATCGAGTTAGCTTTCCAATGGTTGAGCGGTGAGTCAATCGGAGTCCTGGACGAGAGAGTTATGGTCGTTTTAGCTCACCCGCTCGTTATTGGCGATCATCGCCGGCCGAACTTCGGCCGTGTCGTCCGACACGGCCCGTGCTGCACTTCGTCCGGATAAGCCGGAAGTCTCGCCTCAGGACCCGACCGTGTCGCCTGCACGGCCGAGCGAACTCGTCGTCCGGATAAGCCAAGCGGCGCCGAGGCCCGACCGTGTTCGTGACACGGCCGAGTCAATGCCGAGCGCCCCTTGGCGACACGACCGTGTCATGCGGGACACGGTCGAGTCCCCCGGCCGATTGCGCGCCACGACCGTGTCATGTCGGACACGGTCGAGTCTGTCGGCTATTTAAGGCTGGCGCGTATTTTTCACCCGATTTCTCATTCCTTTTCTTCCGTTCGCATGTAGGTGTAAACATCATGGAGACATGATGTTGTTCTTTCAATCCATGAAGTTTTGAGGCTCATATCATCAATCATCCGTCCTATAACATCCTCCGATCTACTGACCAGCCGATTTCCTAGAAATCTAATTTTGGGGATTTTGGGTATTTTGGTTGTTTTCGTCCGATTAATCCGATTTAACTTGGTATTATGATAGATTGATGATTATTAAGATGTATTACATCTTTTCCCTTAATATTCCATGGTTAGATCGTATCGATTCGTTGTTTTGGTCGAGTTCTTGATCGACGCCTTGAAGGTGTCCGGTAAAATGTCATAGAGGGGTTTTCGGGTGTTCTACGATTATTCTTCCTCGTATGATCGATGATTTATTGATTATATGTTGTTAGGGTCGAATTCTTGTGAAGAACTCGAGTCGGAACCCTTTCGTTCGTTGTCTTCTTCGGGGTCCGAGCTTCCCGGTCGAACCGTGTTCTTCGGAGCGTTTGGTAGCGGTTATTAAGGCAAGTATCTTATTATACGACTTGTATCTTGTGAATAGTAATTACGTATGATATGTATAACGATTTTGCTTGCCTCCGTAAATATGTTCCGTTTGAGTTGGTTGTGTTTTCCGAAATTTGAAGGCTTTGTGATAATAGTGATATATTGGTATACGTGTTAGGCGTTGTGCCATTTGTGCAGGATTGCGATGTACATATGAGATGGTTGTACACGTGTTTCTTCAATGTATTGTGTACCGAATGTGTGTTGTGTTGGTTAAGAGTCGTTGTGATGATCATGATGTTTGTGTTGTTTTGGTTTACTTGCTTGATTGTACATTCGGCGTAATGTGGAATGACTTGACATTTAATGATTATGAATTGTGTCGAGTCGATGTGTGGGTGATCCAGGTAGGGTCTGACGAGGCCTGCGGAGTTCGGTACATGATGTGTACGAACAAAGTGTGTGAACCAGGTAGGGTCTGACGAGGCCTCTGGAGTCCGGTACATGACGTGTACGGACAAGGTGTGTGATCCAGGTAAGGTCTGACGAGACCTCTGGAGTTCGGTACATGATGTGTACGAACGATGCTATAGCCGGGTAGGGTCCGTTGAGGCCTCCGGAGTTCGGTACATGATGTGTACGAACAAAGGTGTGTTGTAGCCGGGTAGGGTCCGTCGAGGCCTCCGAGTTCGGTACATGATGTGTACGAACAATGTATGCGATCCGGGTAAGGTCCGTCGAGGCCTCGGAGTTCGACATGATGTGTACGAACGGTGATCGTGTAGCGATGATTGTTCGGGTAACATTTTAAATATGGATCTCGGACGCATAATGATATATTATTTAGTATGCTTTGAAGCGAGAATCGGGCTAAGGCCCTATTGTTTACGAAAAGGTTTTGTAAATTGGGACTCGAGGTCCAAAAGATTTTACGCTTTAAAAATCCCGAGATGATGTGTTCCTTTTCAAATATCTCTTACTTGAGTTCGAAATTCTAAAACTTCTGGAACATTTTAATAATGGATTTCCGTATTAAATTCGTAGTTGCTATTTGCTTGTTACATTTCGTATGGTTTGATACTTGCACTAGTAAAACGGTGGAGTTTTACTAACCCCAGTATTCGGGGTGGATGTCCTGATACTGCGTCCGGTACATGCGAGTTCGGGGAGCGATCACAGATTGGCACAAGGGGATGACGAGTGCGATACTAATCAAGAGTTGAGAGTTGGTAGAGTTTAGTTGTATTGTTAGAGTTGATTCGGTCTTCTGTATTGTATTTCGACCCCTGTGTGGGTAATGTTGTTAGTCGATCCTGTTGATAGAGTTGTGTGACCTCATCTGTCTGTGTGTTTATGTGTAAGTGACCTTGGCCAGTATTATTATATTGTTTGACCACAGACAGGCGGGCATTTGATTGTTTATGGACGTTGCTTTGGTAGATCCTGGCGGAAAGGCTTTACGGCGTGTAATATTCCCATACGGTTTTGGGGGTGTTACATTTATGGTATCGGAGCTTTAGTTTGCGGAAAACTAGCCGTCGGGTCGAGTCGAGTTGTGATTTGTCGAGTAATGTGTTGTCTCGTCGTTCGAGTCGTCAGGTGACAAGTTGAGTTGTGCGTAGTCACAACGCGTTGGATATGTTGTCGGATGAGATTAGTATCGTGGGCGACCGTCGTCTCCGTGCGGCCTGTGGACGTAAGTCTCCTCTTTTATGCATAATATCTGTGTTCATGATTTCATTTATGTGTGATATTTGTGGTGCATAATTTTATTTACACGGTGTTGTGTAATGAAGTTGTATTCGGTACTTGGATACGCTGTACGTGTATAGAGTTGGATGTATTGATGTTTGACCCTTGAACCACCATGTGGGTTGGTATGGTGTGAAAGTTGTGAACCTTGATGGGTTTTACGGTAGAGTTTGTGGGAAACTCCGATGAATGATTTTACTTGTGTGTTTAAACTTGATGCCATGAGATGTATGTGATTGAATTGGCGACCTGTTTGCCATTTGGGCATGTGGTTTTAATATCGACTATTTTGGATTGTTGTAATTATACCCGCTATGGGTAGCTTTGAAAATGTTTTCCTAAAGACTACCGATTTGAGCATTTTTGTGGAAATCAAAATTTTTGGAAAATCTTGTTTTGCAAAACGACCGAGGTATTATAAGTGTTTTCAAAAATTTCATTTCACCAATTTTTTTCAAACTTGAGAATTTTAAAATTTTATCATTTGAATAATACCCGGAAACATTTTATTTTTGTTGTTTGTTTGATCCTGCGATACGTGTGTGGTTTTGATAGTGTAAGATTTTGAAAAATCCAAAAATCTCTGTTGATGCGATTGTGTGGATTATTTTTTTTATGAAGTCCTAAAATTACAGTGTTAGTTTGTGCACTTGTGTGATGACTTGGAGTTGATGTTTTAACGTGCTGCTATCTATTGTCTTATCTTGACGTTGTGATATTTGTTTGGATGTGTTATTCTTATTGGTCGTCCATCCAGTATGCCGAGAGGCCGTGGCCGAGGACGTGGTCGTAGTCGTGGTTGTGATCAGCAGCAATCATCCAGAGGTAATGTTGATATTGACGCCGCCACCATCCTTCGTCAGGTGACTGACCGGTTGGCGCATATGAATCAGACTGTACACCGAGACGGGATTCCGGATGAAGATAACGGAGTGGTAAGTGGTTACGAGATGTGATGAGAATGCACCCGCCCCGTTTTGTAGGTTCTTCGGACTCGTTAGGCTGGGAGAATTGGCTCTTCCAGTTGGACAGAACGTTTGATGCTGTAGCTTGCCCCGATGAGAGAAGAGTGCCTATTGCTCAATACCTACTCGACAGGGAAGCTGCAGACTGGTGGGAGGCCGTAGCGCCTAGTGATCGTACCGCTACTTGATGAATTCAAAGCGCCATGGAGGCCGAGTATTGTCCGCCGCTGTTAAAGAGCGTAGGATTGTCGAGTTTTTCTCGGCTACGCCCGAGACGTGTCGATATCCCAGCGATAGTCGATTATAATCGACAATTGTGTTATGTTCGGGATCGGGTGAAAAGTGAGGCAGATAAGGTTCGTTATTTCGATATGCGTATGAAACCTCGGATTCGGCAGTGTATGGCTCCTTTTTGTGTACAACCTTGAAGGACTATCGGGATCGAGCCTTGGCGTTTGAGATGACTATAATGTCTACCGAGTCCGTATCGGTAGCAAAAAAGCGAAGATTTCCGATGACGCATCGGGAAGTAAGGGAATTGGGATTCCCACACCTCAACCTCGTATCGGCCGAGTATGGGACCTTCTCGGTCGGTTAGAGAACCCAAAAGACCCAAGTCGGTGTCTTTGAGTTCAGTAATGCTCCTAGATGTTTCAACCGTAACGTTCTAGGCCATGAACGCGCGCATTGTAAGAAACCGCGGTGACTTGTTATAATTGTGGACACGAGGGCATCGAGTTCGATCGCGAGATTGTTGCCGAGATGATAAGGGACCGGAATTCTATTCCTACTTAGGAGGGCCCAGTGATGTCTAGTGATGATGTTTTGGTACTCGCTACACGGATTGTTTCGCGTGTAGAGATGTTTTTGTGACGCTTTTACATTTGGAACTTGTTGAATGATATTTTGTTTTGTGTAAGTTCCCGTTTAGTTGTTGAACCTACGGAGGCGTGTCAGTGGACCACGAAGTCATGAGCATGGTATTTTATTATGTGTCGTTATATTTTGTTTCGTATCACTGTGATAACCTTAGTTTAAGTTTCGGACGAAACTTATTTTTTTTTTGTATGATAGAATGTAATATCTGGTATTCTCGTTTTCTGTTATCTGGAATTGTTTGTGTTTTGACGTCGGACATTTTCTTGTTGGTGAGAATCGGAATGATTTCTATCGTAATACTCTAATTGTTTCTATCGCATAGCCATTTTAGTCGGGTGCGACTTGTTGTCGCGTACATTTCCTTGATTAAATGTGTGCATAAGATGTGGTATGTGATGCGTCGTTAATTGATCGTTATTGTTTTGAATCATTGCCGGTGGCGTTGTTATGGTCGTCGTGTGGCGTGTTGTCACGCTGTATATTCTTTCGCGTTACTTGTAACGTTTCGCCAATGGACGAAAGTTACACGTTTTTCGTGTATCTTGTTGAATTTTCCTGTCGGGATATTGCTTCTCCCTACTTGTTTTAAGTTTCGGGACGAAACTTCTTTTAAGGAGGGTAGAATGTAATATCCGCAATTTCGGATTTCCGGTAATTTTCATTTTCGGCGGAGGTCCGTTTCGACGACTCGCTTTTGACCGTTTCGTCATTCGGAGAATATTTAATTTCGCACTTTTGTCATCCGAGTTCGTTTCGGTGCTGCTTTGTTGAGTTCCGTGCTTTTAGCGACTTTTCCGCGCTTGAGTTCGGTTCTTGCGAATCTCGTGCGAAATTGTCGTTTGGGGTTTTTCGTAAGTTCATTTAACGTTGTTATACGTGTTGTGAGCTTCGGTTTGATTATTCGTTGTCGTATGGTGATTTTCGGGCATTTGGGCCATTTTCGTAATTTTCCAAAGTTTGGGGTAATTACCTTCCGTTGTCGAATTTCGAGCCTTCGGGTGGTCGGAATCGTGTGTTCTACTAGCTCTTAGATTCGTCTTTGTGAGTACTTCGTAACCGTATCTTCGGTTCGTATTCAGGTTCGGGTTTCGGTGTCGTTTTGTTGAATTCAGGATTACTAAACGACTTTTCTAAGTATGAGTTCGACTTTGTTAGATCACCATTAATTTTTGGTAACTCCAAAAATTCTGAATCTTTGCAATATTATAGAGCATCGAGTTAGCTTTCCAATGGTTCGAACGGTGAGTCAATCGGAGTCCGGACGAGAGAGTTATGGTCGTTTTAGCTCACCCGCTCGTTATTGGCCGATCACTGCCGGCCGAACTCGGCCGTGTCGTCCGACACGGGCCGTGCCGTACTCGTCCGGATAAGCCGGAAGTCTCTGCCTCAGGACCCGACCGTGTAAATGCAGCGCGGCAGGCCGAACTCTTAGGATAAGCGAGGCGGCGCAGAGGCGGCCGTGTTCGGTGACACGGTCGAGTCAATGCCGAGCGCCCCTTCGCGACACGACCGTGTCATGCGGGACACGGTCGAGTCCTGCCGGCCGATTGCGCGCCACGACCGTGTCATGTCGGACACGGTCGAGTCTGTCGGCTATTTAAGGCACAGCGGCGTATTTTCACCCGATTTCTCATTCCTTTTCTTCCGTTCGCATTTGTGGGTGTAAACATCATGGAGACATGATGTTGTTCTTTCAATCCATGAAGTTTTGAGGCTCATATCATCAATCATCCGTCCTATAACATCCTCCGATCTACTGACCGTTGATTTCCTAGAAATCTAATTTTGGGGATTTTGGGTATTTTGGTTGTTTTCGTCCGATTAATCCGATTTAACTTGGTATTATGATAGATTGATGATTATTAAGATGTATTACATCTTTTCCTTAATATTCCATGGTTAGATCGTATCGATTCGTTGTTTTGGTCGAGTTCTTGATCGACGCCTTGAAGGTGTCCGTAGAAATGTCATAGAGGGGTTTTCGGGTGTTCTACGATTATTCTTCCTCGTATGATCGATGATTTATTGATTATATGTTGTTAGGGTCGAATTCTTGTGAAGAACTCGAGTCGGAACCCTTTCGTTCGTTGTCTTCTTCGGGGTCCGAGCTTCCCGGTCGAACCGTGTTCTTCGGAGCGTTTGGTAGCGGTTATTAAGGCAAGTATCTTATTATACGACTTGTATCTTGTGAATAGTAATTATGTATGATATGTATAACGATTTTGCTTGCCTCCGTAAATATGTTCCGTTTGAGTTGGTTGTGTTTTCCGAAATTTGAAGGCTTTGTGATAATAGTGATATATTGGTATACGTGTTAGGCGTTGTGCCATTTGTGCAGGATTGCGATGTACATATGAGATGGTTGTACACGTGTTTCTTCAATGTATTTTGTACCGAATGTGTGTTGTGTTGGTTAAGAGTCGTTGTGATGATCATGATGTTTGTGTTGTTTTGGTTTACTTGCTTGATTGTACATTCGGCGTAATGTGGAATGACTTGACATTTAATGATTATGAATTGTGTCGAGTCGATGTGTGGGTGATCCAGGTAGGGTCTGACGAGGCCTCTGGAGTTCGGTACATGATGTGTACGAACAAAGTGTGTGAACCAGGTAGGGTCTGACGAGGCCTCTGGAGTCCGGTACATGACGTGTACGGACAAGGTGTGTGATCCAGGTAAGGTCTGACGAGACCTCTGGAGTTCGGTACATGATGTGTACGAACGATGCTGTAGCCGGGTAGGGTCCGTTGAGGCCTCCGGAGTTCGGTACATGATGTGTACGAACAGTGTGTGTTGTAGCCGGGTAGGGTCCGTCGAGGCCTCCGGAGTTCGGTACATGATGTGTACGAACATAGGCGCTTCCGATGTGTATGGTCCGTCGAGGCCTCCGGAGTTCGGTACATGATGTGTACGAACAGTGATCGTGTAGCAGTGATTGTTCGGGTAACATTTTAAATATGGATCTCGGACGCATAATGATATATTATTTAGTATGCTTTGAAACGAGAATCGGGCTAAGGCCCTATTGTTTACGAAAAGGTTTTGTAAATTGGGACTCGAGGTCCAAAAGATGTTCTCGCTTTAAAAATCCCGAGATGATGTGTTCCTTTTCAAATATCTCTTACTTGAGTTCGAAATTCTAAAACTTCTAGAACATTTTGATAATGGATTTCCGTATTAAATTCGTAGTTGCTATTTGCTTGTTACATTTCGTATGGTTTGATACTTGCACTAGTAAAACAGTGGAGTTTACTAACCCCGAGTATTCGGGGTGGATGTCTGCTGCGTCCGGTACATGCGAGTTCGGGGAGCGATCACAGGATTGGCACAAGGGGATGACAGTGCGATACTAATCAAGAGTTGAGAGTTGGTAGAGTTTAGTTGTATTGTTAGAGTTGATTCGGTCTTCATTGTATTGTATTTCGACCCCTGTGTGGGTAATGTTGTTAGTCAGTCCTGTTGATAGAGTTGTGTGACCTCATCGGTCTGTGTGTTTATGTGTAAGTGACCTTGACGGTCTGTATTATTATATTGTTTGACCCTGGACAGGCAGGCATTTGATTGTTTATGGACGTTTAGCCTGGTAGATCCTTGCGGAAAGGGTTTACGGCGTGTAATATTCCCATACGGTTTTGGGGGTGTTACAGTGCCATGGCTTCGGCCCTAATTGTGATACGGCTTCGTGCCGTGGCTTCGGCCCTAATTGTGATACGGCTTCGTACCGTGGCTTCGGCCCTAATTGTGATACAGCTTCATGCCGTGGCTTCGGCCCTAATTGTGATACGGCTTCGTGCCGTGGCTTCGACCCTAATTGTGATACGGCTTCGTGCCGTGGCTTCGGCCCTAATTGTGATATGGCTTCGTGCCATAGCTTCGGCCCTAATTGTGATACGGCTTCGTGCCGTGGCTTCGGCCCTAATCGATACAGCTTCGGGCTGTCTTGGCTTCATGTGATTGTGATCTTTGACAGCTTCGGCTGAGTGGCTTTCAAGCCTTTATTATTGTCCTGGTAATTTCATTGGAGCCTTCGGGCATTGTGATTCATAATTAATTCAGTTCTGGTTTGGTTCATGTCATGTAATTCATTGTGGTACTCTATAATTATGATTCGCGGTTGGGCATTTACGTTCTAACCTATCGAACAGGTATTAATAGTATGCCGTGGGCATAGTATTTCACGAATGCTCGGTTCTTACATTGGTTTGTGAGCATCTCGTATTATTATTATCATTGTACCGTTTCATTCTGCCTTTGGATGCATATCATGTTATACATGTATTTGATATTCATTATCTGGATGACTGACCCCGTGGGGCGGAACATGTTTTCATGTTTTAGGTGCTTGCGAGGAGAGAGTTGAGACACAGGGGCATGATGATGGCGACGAGGCATTCGAGCGATACTAGTCCGAGTTGTTCATGTTAGTCAGTGATTTGGAGTGTTCTTCAGTCTGTCAGTCATTGTCATTATGTATTACCTGAGCAGATGCTCGTGGATGTTGTTGTATTTTATTTTTAGCCATGTAGGCCCATCGCTGTCGTTGAAATTCCTTATCGGAATATTGTGTCGGATATCATGGTAGGGACTATGATTTCCCCTTGTTGTTTAATTTAATGTATTTTAGTCATGTTCGCCTGGTGGATCTCCTGGCGTGGGGTCCACGGCACTGTAATAACCCAATAGGATTTAGGGGTGTTACAGCGCACGCTAACGGGAGTTATCTGTAGATCAGACGAGTTACAAAGCTACATGAAGGACTTACCTGATAAAGCTAACGCACGCTAGATATCACTACTAGCGCACGCTAGAAGGTGAATATAGCGTACGCTACACATGCAGCATAACGCATGCTATCGAAGGTTAATTGCAGGTGTGAAGATATTCAAACTCAGAATGACGCAAGCAATGACGAAATCATAGTGCACGCTAAGAACGAGGAATAGCGCATGCTAAGCAGTTTGAATTCAAGTCAAATCAGAACGTTGGAAGATGGTGAGTCAAAAGTCATAAAGCTGGAACGGTCAGTTTGACAAATCATGCAACAGATATATGATTAGCGCACGCTACGAAAAGTGCTTAGCACATGCTAATATGTGTACTTAACGTAGGCAATGAACAAAGCGAACACACGCTAAGGAAGAGAGACAGTAGCCATTAGACTGAAACTACAAGCGATAGCGCACGCTATTAAGAAGAGCTAGCGCACGCTAGCAAGTCAAAACAGGCCAACGGCTAGTTTGGCTGAAGAAGGCTATAATACCACATCCTTGCTATTAATCAATACAACAACTTCAAGCAATCAAAGACATTGATCTGACATTCATATACATTATATTTTTGTTGTAATATTGAGCTTATATTGATAGTTTGAGTGTTTATACATTCAACACATACACGAGTGAGAAAAAGAAATGATACGATTGGATTCGGTGTTATTAGGATCAAGGATCCAACATTGTTAGAATCGCAATTGCTATCTTAGTGAGGTTTATCTAGTACCGATAGAAAGCTAGAGTGGTTGATTCCTTGTCCAATAGAAAAGGAAAACGGTTTAACTTGGACCGATATAAAGACAAGTAAAAGAACGGTTTTACTCGGACCGATAGAAGACGAGCTTGTAACGGTAATCCCTCGACCGATAGAAAAGAGGTGCAGAGGTTTTGATCTTCATCCTATAGAAAAAGATACCAAGAGAGAGGACGTAGGCACGTTTGGCCGAACCTGTATAAATCCTTGTGTCGTTTAATTTCCGCACTTTATATTTACGCTTCCCCACAACGGCGCAAATACCGATATTTTACCAACAATTGGTATCAAAGCGGTACCTCCAATAAGCGGATTAACATCCGAGGAGTCGATCCAAATGGCGTTTCAACTTGCCCCGGTCGAAGGTCTTGCTCTTAACCGACCACTATTTTTTGACGGATCAAACTTCATGATATGGAAGAAGAAGATGTCGATATTCATTCGAGCCTACGACATCGAGCTATGGAAAATAATTTGTCTTGGTCCGAAAATTCCTCTCAATTCCAATGGTACGCTTAAAACTTTCGAAGAATATGACGATTCCGATTGGAAAAATGATCATTACAATTGTAAGGCAACTCAACTTCTATATTGTGCCTTAAATCCGGAAGAACACAACCGGATATCATCGTGTGATAGTGCCAAAGAAATTTGGAAAATGCTTGACGTAACACACGAAGGTACGTCTCAAGTTAAGGAGACGAAGATAAACATGCTCCTTCACGAATACGAACTATTTCAAATGAAGGACGATGAATCCATCACGATCATGCTCGACCGATTTTCGGTCATTACAAATGGATTAGCATGTTTTGGTAAACCACTTTCGAGTAGTGAGAAAGTAAAGAAAATTCTCCGATCACTACCTCGAGAATGGGACGGTACGGTGACGGCAATAATGGAATCTAAAGATTTAAATAATCTTGATTTTAGTGCTCTCATTGGTTCAATTATCAACTACGAGATTGTTTTAAAATATCGAAATGCCAAACCGAAATTGAAGGAAAGATCGATAGCCATGAAGGCTAAGATGTCTAGAAAGGAAGAAATCCCGGTGGACGAAAGCGACGAAGAATCGGCATATTATGCCAAAAATATTAATAAGTTTCAACACTTATTAAACCAGAGAAAATAGGACATCCAAAAGGGCGAATCTAAGAAATTCGACAACACTTGTCGATTATGTGGTAAACCAGGCCACTTTGTAAAGAATTGTCGTGTAAAACCGAAAGAAGTTTTAATTGCAACATGGAGTGACGAAGATATTGATGATAATTTCATTGATCAAAATAACCTTGCATTTATGGCCCGGAGTTCACTCGGCGATAGCGACGTCGAAAGTCAAGTAAGTAATTCTTACGACAAACTTTTCGAAGCATTTGCATTATTGCTTATGGACTATCAAAATGCTTTAAGTGAAATTAAGTCCCTTAAATCTAAATATAAATCTTTGGAAATTGAAAATTCCAAAATTCTTGAAAAGGGAAAATTTATTGAGATCGATCATTCCAAATGCATTGAAAACGAAAATATTTTAAAGGATGATCTTGTTAAAATTCAAACCGAGCTCAAAAATTTAATGAAGAAATTTTCTCTCGGAAACGAGAAATTTGAAAATATGCTCTCGGTACAAAAATACACTTTGAATAAACAGGGGTTGGGATTCAAACCACGTTCCAAAAACGAATCCTTAAATTTTAATATACCCAGATGTGAAAAATATTTAAAAATTGGGCATCACATTTCGAATTGCAAAAGCCCAAGACGGACAATAAAAACAAAGAAAATTTGGATTCCCAACGGAACTTTTATCCCGAATATCGTCTATGTCTCTAAACAAAAACCAACTATAGGTTGGGTCCCGAAAAATTAATTTTTAATAATTGATATTTTACTCAGGGGGGGTATTTTTTTCGAGTATAACTCAATTACCATATTTATATATTATTCATTATTATTTGATATCATGCATATTTATATTCAATCGGTATATTTTTTTACACTTTTTGCTGAATACAAAAAGGGGGAGAAGAAGTAGAATCGGATAAAAAGCGTCATGAAAGAATGACGAGAAAAATAAAAAGTAAAAAGGAGGAGAATATAATAAAAATCGAAGAAGTCGAAAAGGAGAAAAAGAAAGCATTCAAAAAGGGGGAGTAACGAAGAAGTTGAAAAATAGAAACGGAGAAGTCGAAAATGACAAGAAAAGAAAATGGGTGAAACTAACGAAATGATCAAAGCCGAAAACTTTGAAACGTACAAATATATATATATATATATATATATTATTTTGCAGGTTTTATTCAATCCAAGAGCTGTTTTGTAATCATCAAAAAGGGGGAGATTGTTGGAATATTTATTCCACATATTCATAAATAGAGTTTTGATGATTAAGTTGCTAAACACAACAAAATAATATCGAGGCGAAGCAAAACATCGAAGAAGACAAAGACGCAAAAAGCTGAACAAAATACATGCTTAGCGCACCCAAGAGCTGAAGGTTAGCGCACGCTAATGGGAGTTATCTGCTGATCAGACGAGTTACAAAGCTACATGAAGAACTTACCTCATAAAGCTAATGCATGCTAGATACCAATACTAGCGCATGCTAGAAGGTGAAGATAGCGCACGCTACACATGCAGCATAACGCACACTATCGAAGATTAATTGCAGGTGTGAAGATATTAAAATTCAAAATGACGCAAGCAATGACGAAATCATAGCGCACGCTAAGATTGAGGAATAGCGCACACTAAGGAGTTTGAATTCAAGTCAAATCAGAACGTTGCAATATGCTGAGTCAAAAGTCATAAAGCTGGAACAGTCAGTTTGACAAATCATGCAACGAATATATGATTAGCGCACGCTACGAAGAGTGCTTAACGCACGCTAATATGTGTACTTAACGTACGCAATGAACAAAGCTAACGCACGCTAAGGAAGAGAGACAGTAGACACTAGAATGAAACTACAAGCGATAGCGCATGCTATTAAGAAGAGCTAGCGCACGCTAGCAAGTCAAAACAGGCCAACGGCTAGTTTGGCTGAAAAAGGCTATAAATACCACATCCTTTGTATTAATTGATACAACAACTTCAAGCATTCAAATACATTGATATGACATTCATATACATTATATTGTTGTTGTAATATTGAGCTTATACTGATAGTTTGAGTGTTTATACATTCAACACATACACGAGTGAGAAAAAGAAAAGATACAATTGGATTCGGTGTTATTAGGATCAAGGATCCGGAATTGTTAGAATCGCAATCGCTATCTTAGTGAGGTTTATCTAGTACCGTTAGAAAGCTAGAGTGGTTGATTCCTTGTCCAATAGAAAAGGAAAACGGTTTAACTTGGACCGATATAAAGACAAATAAGAGAACGGTTTTACTCGTACCGATAGCTTGTAACGGTAATCCCTCGACCGATAGAAGTGAGGTGCAGAGGTTTTGATCTTCATCCTATAGGAAAAGATACCAAGAGAGAGGACGTAGGCACGTTTGGCCGAACCTGTATAAATCCTTGTGTCGTTTAATTTCCGCACTTTATATTTACGCTTCCGCACAACGGCGCAAATACCGATATTTTCCCAACAAAAAGTATTGTTTAATTTTTATATATTATACCAACATCTTAAATTTCATATAATTTTAAAAAATAGGGGAAAAAAGAGGAAGACAAGTTGGACTTTGACTTGATTTTTAAATATTAGATTAACTTGTTAAATTTAATTCAATTTTTAAAAATTAAGATGCCTAGATATCCCAATGGAATCAAACTTGTTGGTTGTATGGCAAATTAGAATTGGGGAGATTGAATAAGCGGTACTCTTTTTCGAAAGACTAGTGCAAGTTGCTGCGACTACAGCAGCTAAATGATCTCCTGTTAGCTTAGTGCTTATATGGTTTTTCAGAGTAAGTATATTAAAATCACAGACTGTAAGCAAGAAGTAAGTAAAGAAAAAAATGACAGAGAATTTATTATGATTCGAGGAAACATCCTCTACGTCCACAGGTTCTCAATAGAGGAGGGAAAGTTTATTAAAATCAAGGCATACACATCTAGATGATTTTAACTAACTACATCACTGTATCTTTCACATAGATTGATACACCTGACTGTAGCTTAAGACGTTCATACAAATCAGCCGTAGACTTCATAGAACTGACTTCTTCTTACATAGATCGAAGCCTCATTCAAAACTCTCTTCGTCCCACACAGGTCAGAAAGGTTCGTTCGTAGTCCACATAGGGCTAAGTTACTTAACGTCAAAGTAGAGTATTGCAATTATCGGAACAGCAGCTGTAGGCACTTTAGATCCTTGTTGTAGTGTGCTGTTCAGGGTTGAGAATCGAATACCTCTTCAATAAGATTGACGATGTAAGCTTGAAGAGAGTGTTTACTCTTTGTGATATCTCAAGATTTGTTCAATCAGTTATTCACGTAGTTGATCAGTAAGTGAGCAAGTCCTTAGGATTAGGCTATTTATAACCTTGGAAATAGATCTGCTATAAATATAGCCGTTGAGCAGTTGGTGAGATGTGAACACTTCAGATCGACAGCTAATGGATGTTTGAATTAAAGTGTCAGTATTAAATATTTCAGACATTCTTTTGGCCTTTATTAAATGCTTTAAAGTCCACAGTCTTCGGCAGCATTAAATGCTGTCTCCATCAGCATTAAATGCATTTTAAAAATCATGAATATTTTCTCACAACAATTTTAAACTCTAAGTATTTATCATGTTGGTTTTGCATTTTACTGTATTTAAATAAAATACATATAGCATTTAGACTGTACCCGACAAGGTCCATTTGCTATGAATTGGATCTTCATTACTCTGTAGGATGAATATCTTTTGGGCACTGTATGAAGACTGTTGTAGGATACTTGCTGTATGATGCATTTATCAAAATACTTGGAGGATTTATCCCAACAAAAGTCCACATAGTTCTTTTTTACTTACCTTACTTGCCTTGAGTCGAATTGGAATTCAGATATGCTTAATCATTGATATCTGCACTTGTTGAAGTTCGGAAGAAGAATCTATTATCATTCACAGATAGTCATCGTCTGCTTTCTAGAAGTCTGACATAAAACCACCATCGCGATCTGAAATAATGCTCTTTGGTGTTCCATGCAACAAAAATATTTCCGTAATAGATAACCAAGCTAACCTTCTGGTCCCTAGGTATCCTTAATGCCCAGAAAGTATTGAGATTCCGTTATTAAAAATGAGTTACGCAACGGAAAATAAACCGGTCCAACCGGATAAAAACCAAATTCCTAAAATGGATCGATCAAGCATCGTATAAATGAATATAAAATGACGAAGATAAAATTAACAGATCATGCCCTCATAGACCTTTGATAATATCTTCTAGAAGGAAAAATTCCCGAGCCAAGGTTTAATCATTTTCGTTCACCAACACAAACACGAATCTAATTCTTTCAAGCTTGATGAATGATCAAACACCGAATATGCCGAGTGTCTCTATGTTATCACGCATCGGATATTGATCGGAAAAATTATATATCAATTCGTTCTTAAAGAACACGGCTAGGAATTGATATAGTATTTTTCTTCTCTTCTCTTCTTCGTTTTCTTTCTCTCTAAGATGAACAAGAAATGAAGAAATTTTCTCTTCCCCTCTCAACCTCACGGCTGCCCTTGAATATATGTGTTTGTGTGTGTATGTTTTTCAACTTGTGGTTCATATCTCACTTGATATGATATATAAAGATAAGATCACATCTTATCTTCATTCTGTCAATAAGTGAGGCATGTTCCACCACACCCCACAACACATGAAGACAAGGGAAGAAAAATGAAAGAAAATGATGGGGGCGGCCCACCTAGTGGTTTGGTGAGAAAACGAGTCGGGCCACTCAGTTCGTGGACCGGACGTTTGCGTATCTAGTCTGTTAAATACACTTCGTTTTACCTCCAATGTATTTATACTTAATTAATTAATACAATTAATTAATTTTATCAAAATACAAAATTATATTAATATATTTCTAAGAAATAGTTATTTATGAAATAAATTAATCACCCGGTAATTAATTTCAATTCACAAGACCACAATGATTTATCAAATAAATCAAATTAGATATCCAATATCCAATATTAACGAAGAGATAATAAATACATATTTTATCCATCAAATATCCTTGTGCTCGACTCCATAGGTCCGCCTTAGTCGACAATGGGAGGAACTAAGGAGTACGGGTAACACTTGGCCAGTTTAGTGCTCCGTACTGTAACCTAACTAATAACGAATGATCGAATCATTCCAAAACCATTCTGTCATGAATACTGTATACGTATAAATCATTCATTCATATGTCCCAGTCAAGTATTAGGGTCACGGTAAACTCAAATCCTATTATAACTTGACTCTATGTATTCTGTTAATGAAAACTGAGATCACTGAGCTCTTGTGTCTCAAATACAACTAGCTCTAACTGCTTTGGCAAAAGACTTAGATCTCATTTGCCATTAACCACATATGACATTTACTTGCTCACTAACATGAGAAAGAATCCTATTTTGGTATTCAGTAGAGACTGCTACTTACCCATTAAGTTGCATTTCGAGGTTGACCCCGCCAACCGGTGATTGGATCGAACTACTCTAATTACTAACTTAATGTCACAAGCATATCTCCTACTGAAACCTCAAGTCAAAGGTCCATGTATACCTATCACAACCTTTCGATTGAGTCATTGACAATCCCCAGTGATATGCATGTGACCGAATCGAGGTGAGTCATGTTCGAGTATACTAATCCCATTACCATACCTATAACGTGTGCTCCTACTATTCCTTAGTGAAGACAGGCACTCTACATGTCAAAGTACACATTATAAAAGTCTTGTCTAAACTTACTGCCCAGTTAAGTTTCATCGACTTGCGAGCCAATTAAGCATTCGAGCCCTAAACACTTCCAGTGCCTATCTCCTTATCCCTATAAGGAGTGGAATGTTTGCTCTCAAATACAAGGACTATTATTTTATATACCAAATTGTAACACCCCAATAAGGCGTCTATTACAGTGACGTGGACCCCACAGTGGGACCCACCAGGCGATATCCAAAATACAAATTAAATACACAATACATGTGATACCGAACCACAAAACATAGTACTTACTCCGATTTGGAGTTTACAGCAGTATGGCCTACGGCCTTATTACACACAGAATCCAAAACATAAGTATAATTCATATGGAGATGGAATATACCTTAAATAACAATACATTTATTCATATTTAAAATAAAGCGGAAAGATAACATTACACGGTACGAACATGACCGGACTCAAAAGACTTGGGCCCCCGAACTAGTATCCTTCGAACCCTTCGTTATCACCCTGATCATCCCGTGCCTTGCCCTTTCCTCGACCTAAAATACAACACAAGTATTTCGCCCAACACAGGGTCAGATATACATGATAAATGATTCTCAAGATATTATATAATTCACATATATAAGATTTCAAGGATAACAACCCGACTAACGAACATACCCCTCGGGCGTATGAACGCTTAGTCACAAAACGTCGAACACATCCAAATATAAGAATGGACTATGAACGACTAAGATAGTACGGCTCAAGAGGGACATCACAGTACGCCCGATCCGAATATGTGTCAGTGCACATGTCCACCCCGTATATGGAATCCAGGATATACGTGGGACAATGTACCTAATTAGCCTCAACGAACTACGTCTCGTGTGCACAGCACAACACGGAAAATATTCACGCATGACTATATATGTGCCCGGCTAAAAATCCTGCACAATATCCAATCGGAACGTAGATATGACTCCGGATATGTCACGATGCAACATGAAAACGAATTCAATAATTCACAAATCCGATTAAAGATCGAGGACTCACCGAAATGACAATAAGATCAACGATATCAAGGTTCGAAAGTGACGAACTTGGGAATACAATCCCACGATGAAAATGGGACATCGTTAAGAACAACCTCAAATCACAAGACACAAGTTTATAACTGTTTCATATACACGAAATGCATAACCATCATAAGAATCCACACATCATTATAACCAAGCAAGATAACTTGCCTCAATACGGAGGCGAGAATAGTCCTTCCTTCTCAAATGAACGAACGGCCCTCGATTCAAAATCGGTTACTCGAACAATCAACCTTGAATGAAGTATATTTTACTCAATGATACGTTCATATGATCATCTATACTAAATTTTAACGAGACAACATCCTAATTCCCATTTGAGTAGTTCAACTTTTTAAGATATTGAAGTGTTACTCCAAGAACCTTATGCAATACCATTCTATTCTTACAATTTATTACAAGATGTTTACCAAATGTTTGCTGGATTAAGAATTGATCCATGTTAAACAATAATCTCGTACCCTTTAAACTTATCAAGAACATCTCAATTGATTATAAGTAAAAATCTGCATTACACATAATCACTAGTGATAAATCTATATCATGATCATGAAGACTATCTCAAGTTTAACACCATCCTTATAATCTTCTAACTAACCTGGAGATTCAAATATCATACCTCTGAATTTACCTAGCTTAGGTTCAAGAAGGTCATTTCATTCTTCTAATGATCAACAAGGGTTTCTTAAAACATTTTATGGTAATTATTCCAACAAGTCATTTACATTACAATGAAACAAGGACTATTATTATTCCAATGGTGTTATTAGTCTAGCAAGGAGAGTGTGGTTTCACTAAACATGATCATCATTATTCAAAACGCCAAGAACACATCATTACAAATCCCCTAATCATCATATTCATCATTAAGTTTGTTGGAAGCTTAACTATAAACATGTTTAGCTTGATTAATTCATCACTAGGTGGAGTATACTTAATCACTATCATTATAATTCGAGATTATAGCATTAAATCGTATAACATACCTTCAGAATTGAAGAACAATACACCAAAACCACAGGAACACAATCTAAGCTTCAAGAATGACTCCAACTTCCAATCAACAAGCTCCCAAAATCAAAATGTAAAGCTCAAACACAAGTTGGAAGAAGGTAATTTTGATCTAGGGATGAAGGGGGATGATTATATGGGTGAAAAATTAGAGGTTGGATGTGCAAAATGAAAGACACAAGTTGTCTTTTTATAATAAAGACAGTTGCTACGTGCGTTATCACAAGAGGATAACGTCGTTATCAGCCTTTACGACGCTACACAAAAAGTGTTACGACGTAAGCTAAGTCCAGACCGCCGGATCTGAAATATTTAACATCATTACGTGCGTTACGGCGAAGCTTTACGTACGTAATGTAGGTCAACTAGGTTGCCTCCAAAAGATCAGATATTCGAATCCCGTCCGGCCCCACACGCCGAAAGTTGAGATCGGATACGATTACACTGGTTACGTACGTAACAGGTGCCTCTTTACGTACGTAAAGGCCTTAAAATAATGTACGTTATGACTAAGGATTAGCGTACGTTAGGCTCAGGTTTAACAGCTCAAAAATGTACTTACCTATACAACATTGAGAATTCAATCATAGTGCGAGTGATCGTTATTATTATGTCTATTTATGATATATTCCAACATCAATAAACATTACACAAATGCAACAAGACTACAATAGTATTGAATTATCCGAATAATACAACAGTAAGTAAGAATTTCCGTCGGATATTACATACTCCCCCCTTAAAAGGGGTTTCGTCCTCGAAACTAAGGGGTAAACAATTCAGGATACCTCTCTTGAATGCTTCTCTCCGTCTCCCACGTGGCCTCCTCGACCCCGTGTCGTGACCACTTAACCTTCAGTAGGGGAATCGTCTTATTCCGCAATTGTTTGATCCTCCTCTCAAGTATCCGTACGGGGCGCTCCTCATACGAATGATCCTCCGCTAAATCGATCTCATCGAACTGAAGTACATGACTCGGATCAGCAACGTATTTCCTTATTTGGGAGATATGGAACACGTTATGAATCCGGCTCAGGGCTGGTGGTAAAGCCAGGCGATAGGCTAAATCGCCTACTCGTTCCAAAACCTTAAACGACCCGATATACCTCGGACTCAGCTTGCCTCTCTTCCCAAAACGAAAAACTCCTCGAGTAGGGGACACCTTCATTAGTACATGGTCGCCGACCTCGAACTCAAGCGGTCGCCGACGGTTGTCTGCGTAGGACTTCTGTCGGCTTTGAGCCGTCAACAAACGACTCCTAATCAGAGCGATCTTCTCACGGGCTGCTAACAACATATCGGGTTCCGTACCCAAGGTTTCAGATGGATCATCCCAACACAGAGGGGATCTACAACGATGGCCATACAACGCTTCATAAGGTGCCATCTGAATCGAAGTGTGCCAGCTATTATTATGAATGAATTCCACCAAAGGTAGTTGGGCCTCCCAATCATCTTTCCAATTGAGAACGCACGCCCTCGGCATATCCTCTAAAGTTTGGATAGTCCTCTCAGTCTGACCATCCGTCTGCGGGTGAAATGCTGTGCTGAAGTTCAATTGCGTACCCATCGCACGATGAACTGCGTTCCAAAAATGTGACACGAATCGCCCGTCACGATCTGATACAATACTCTTAGGGGTACCATGTAACCTTACAATTTCTTTGATAAATAGTTAGGCCAATCTCTCGGGTCCCCAAGTGTCTTTAATCTCCAGAAAGTGGGTTGATTTGGTCAGACGATCCACAATCACCCAAATCGCATTCATCCCTCGACGACTCGTCGGCAAGCTGGTGATAAAATCCATCGATATGTCCACCCATTTCCACTCGGGAATTGGAAGCGGTTTCAGCATTCCTGCGGGTCGCTGGTGCTCAATCTTAAATTGTTGACAGGTTAGACACCTCAAAACGAACTCCGCAACTTCACGTTTCATACTTCCCCACCAATAATATTGTTTCAAATCCTTATACATTTTGCTAGACCCCGGGTGGATAGAGTACGGGGTAGCATGAGCTTCTCTCAGGATAGAATTCCTTAATTCATCATATGTGGGAACACAAACTCGGTTCCTGAAGCGTATCAATCCATCCTCGTGTATCACAAAGCTAGGAGCTTTCCCTTGAGTTATTTCATCGCGAACTCGAGATAAGAATTGGTCCGTAACTTGCTTCGATCCAATTATATCCTCAAGGGACGATGAAATCTCAAGTGTACAGAGTTGTCCTTGAATACGCTGTAACCAGACTTCAATTTCCAGCCTCACCAATTCTAACTACAATTCCCTCTGAGTTGTTAGGCGGGCAAGCATCCGCTCCTGTACTGTTTTACGACTCAAAGCATCAGCAACTACATTTGCTTTGCCCGGATGATAAAGGATCTCGATATCATAGTCTTTGATGAGTTCTAGCCACCTTCTCTGCCTCATGTTTAACTCCTTCTGAGTAAAAATGTACTTCAGGCTCTTGTGATCCGTAAAAATCTGACAGGTAACTCCATACAGATAATGACGCCAGATTTTTAAAGCAAACACCACGACTGCGAGCTTTAAATCATGGGTGGGGTATTTGACCTCGTAAGGTCATAGCTGTCTCGATGCATAGGAGATCACCTTCCTGTTCTGCATTAGTACACACCCAAGGCCCTGTTTAGATGCGTCACTATACACTACAAACCCTTCCGTTCCTTTCGGTAGGACTAAAATAGGTGCCGAAATCAAACGACTCTTAAGTTCATCAAAACTCCACTGACATGCCTCTGACCATAAATACTTCTTATCCTTCCTCAGCAAATTAGTCATTGGTTGGGCAATTTTGGAAAAACCTTCCACGAACCGTCGGTAATAACCTGCTAGTCCCAAGAAACTGCGTACTTCCTTAACGTTCTTTGGTGGTAACCAGTCTCGGATAGCTTATGTCTTCTGTGGGTCTACTTGCACCCCATCATCTGATATCACATGTCCGATAAAGATAACTTCATTCATCCAGAACTCACATTTAGAAAACTTTCCATAAAGCTGCTCCCGCCTTAACGCCTCGAGAACCAGATGGAGATGACGCTCGTGCTCTTCATGGTCACGAGAATAGATCAGAATGTCGTCAATAAAAATGAATACAAAGCGATCCAGATAATTAATAAAGACTCGATTCATCAGTTCCATGAATACTGCTGGTGCATTCGTCAGTCCAAACGGCGTCACTACGAACTCATAATGCCCATAGCGAGTACGAAAAGCGGTCTTCGAAATATCAGACTCACGAATCCTCAAGTGATGGTAACCAGACCTCAAGTTGATCTTAGAAAACACAGCAGCCCCCTGAAGCTGATCCAATAAATCATCAATGCGCGGCAATGGATATTTGTTCTTAATGGTTACCCTGTTCAACTCACGATAATCAATACACAGACGTAGGGATCCGTCCTTCTTCCGTACAAATAGTACTGGTGCTCCCCAAGGGGACGCGCTAGGTCTAATGTGTAATATCCGCAATTTCGGATTTCCGGTAATTTTCATTTTTCGGCGGAGGTCCGTTTCGAAAACTCGCTTTTGACCGTTTCGTCATTCGGAGAATATTTAATTCTGCACTTTTTGTCATCCGAGTTCGTTTCGGTGCTGCTTTGTTGAGTTCCGTGCTTTTTAGCGACTTTTCCGCGCTTGAGTTTGGTTCTTGCGAATCTCGTTCGAAACTATCGTTTGGGGTTTTTCGTAAGTTCATTTAACGTTGTTATACGTGTTGTGAGCTTCGGTTTGATTATTCGTTGTCGTATGGTGATTTTCGGGCATTTGGGCCATTTTCGTAATTTCCCAAAGTTTGGGGTAATTACCTTCCGTTGTCGAATTTCGAGCCTTCGGGTGGTCGGAATCGTGTGTTCTAATATCTCTTAGGTTCGTATTTGTGATTACTTCGTAACCGTATCTTCGGTTCGTATTCAGGTTCGGGTTTCGGTGTCGTTTTGTTGAGTTCAGGATTACTAAACGACTTTTCTAAGTATGAGTTCGGATTTGTAAAAATCACCATAAATTCTTAGAAACTTCAAAAATTCTGAATCTTTGCAACATTATAGAGCATCAAGTTAGATTTCCAATGGTTCAAACGGTGAGTCAATCGGAGTCCATACGAAGGAGTTATGGTCGAAATAGCCAAGGCTGCACGGTGTGCCTTTTTGGTGTTGAAGGGGCTGTACCGTTTGCCGCGGCACACTCAGGCTGTGCCGCGGCACTAAGCTGATTCATGGGCGTTTTTGGTGGCCCTGGGCCGCGGCACACTTGTCCTGTGCCGCGGCACACCCTGCAGATCAGCCTATTTAATGGCACGGATCGAGTTATCCGCCATTTCTCATTTTTCCTTCGTTCCTTCGCGATTTCTTCAGCATAAATGGATGGATTTGAGTAAGAGAATCATAGAACAACACGTTTTGGAAGTTTGATTCATGGATTAACATCATATTCCACCCGGATCGAAGGTAAGAACACCTAAACTCTTGGTTTTGGGAATTTTTGAGGTTTCTTGATGTTTTGGCCGATTTGATTCGTTTTAGTTTAGATTATTGTTAGAACATGGTTGTATACTCGAAATCATTCATTACCCCTGAAGTTTTGTGAAACGAATTTGAGTATTACCTTGAATAATCGATTGAATTGGACTATGCCCTCAAGGTGTCCGATAAAATGTTTCAATGAGTAGAACTTGGGAAGTTCCATACGTTTTCGTAGAATTGTGATTGAATTGACATCGTTGTGACTTAGGAGCGAATTCTTGTGAAGAACTCGAGTCGGAACCCTTCCGTTCGTTGCCTTCTTTGGGGTTCGAGCTTCCCGGTCGAACCGTGTTCTTCGGAGTGTTCGGTAGCGGTTATTAAGGCAAGTATCTTACTATACGACTTGTATCTTGCGACTAGTAATTATGTATGAGATGTATGATGACTTTGCTTGCCTTCGTAAATATGTTCCGTTTGAGTTGGTTGTGTTTTCCGCAATTTGAAGGCTTTGTGATAATAGTGTTATATCAGTATACGTGTTGTGCCGTTTGTGCAGGAATGCGACGTACATATGGGATGGTTGTACACTTGGTTGTGCAATGTATTGTGTACCGAATGTGTGTTATGTTGGTTAAATGTCGTTGATTGATGATAGTTGTTGCGAGTGTCGAGGTTGTGTTATGTGCGTGCAATGTACGATTTTGTGGTGATCAAGGTGATTGATTAATTGCGCTCATTGTTGTATGTAATGTGAATGTGAATATGTGTGTGACCGCTAAGTTCACTCGTGTTGGTTCGACGGGACCTACGAGGATTCGTGGCGGGACTACGGGATCGGAACTTAGTGAGGTGCCGAGGTCCAATCGTGGCCGGGTCCGACGAGGCCTACGGTAACGCATGGCGGTGGACCATGAGTTTCGGACACGGTGCGTCCAACCGGGTGAGCTCGACGGGCTTACGGTGACACGTGTCGGTGGACTACGGTGTCGACTGTGTGTGATTGTTGTGATTGATATAGTCCGTGCGGGTTGTTATGCCTACGGAGACACGTGACAGTGGATCACGGTGTCGGAATTGGTTATGTTTGGTTAATAGTCCGTGTGGGTTGTTGAACCTACGGAGACACGTGATGGATCACGGTGTCGGAATTGATTATGTTTGTTTAATTGTGCGTGATGTAGTCCGTGCGGGTTGTTGAACCTACGGAGACACGTGATGGTGGATCATGGTGTCATGAGCATGATACTTTTCAAATCAAAGTCTTTAAAGGAAAAGTTTTAAGAAATAATGTTGGGCCGAGCCCCACGAGATTTATGGAAATGTTTCGGTATTGTAAATCTGTTGAATTATGAAACGAGTTTTGGGTTAAGGCCCTTAAGTTTTTCGAAAGGTTTTGTGAATCGGACTTGAGGTCTTAAGGTTTTGAAATTCTAAAAATTCCGAGATGATAATCTTATTTTCGAATGCTTCATAGCTTATCTTCCCTTGTGAAAACCTCCGGAATATTTGATACTTGATTATTATATTTGATCACGATTATTAATTGCTTGTTACATTTCGTATGATTTGATACTTGCACTAGTAAAACAAAGGAGTTTTACTAACCCCAGTAATCGGGGTGGATGTCTGCTTGCGTCGGTACATGCAGATTCGGGGAGCAACATGGATTGGCACAAGAGGATGACGAGCTACGATACTAATCATGAGTTGAGAGTTATTTTGATTTTTGTTGTGTTGTCGAGTTGATTTCGGTCTTCCGTCAGTATTGTATTTCACCCCGTGTGGGTAATGTTATTTAAGTCGCTTTATCGATTGGTTTGTGTGACCTCATCGGCCTGTGTATTCATGTGTAAGTGACCATATCGGCCTGTATCATTTTATTGTTTGACCACAGTCGGCAAGCATTTGGTTGTTTATGGATGTTTAGCCTGGTAGATCCTTGTGGAAAGGGTCTACGGCGTGTAATATTCCCATACGGTTTTGGGGATGTTACAATTATGGTATCAGAGCTTAGGTTTGCGGAAACCTAGGCCGTCGGGTCGTTTCAAGTCATGTTTGTCGAGTAATGTGTTGTCTTGTCGTTCGAGTCGTCAGGTGACAAGTTGAGTTGTGCGTGGTCACAACGTGTCGGTTATGTTGTCGGACGAGATTAGTATCGTGGGCGACTGTCACCTCCGTGCGACCTGTTGATGTAAGTCTCCTCCTTTATGCGTAATACCTGTGTATCTCGATTTTATCATAGTGAGTTAATTGCGGTGCATGATTTTGTTTACACAGTATTGTGTGATGTAGTTGTGTTTAATACTTGTGGTACATGGTATGAGTATAGCTGGGCGTATTGTTGTTTTACTTTTGAACCACCGTGTGGGGTGGTATGGTGTGAAAGATGTAAACCTTGATGGGTTATGTGAAGATATCAATGGTAGAGTTTGTGAGAAACTCCGATGAATGATTTTCTTTGTGTGTTTAAACTTGATACCACGAGATGCATTTGATTGAATTGGCGACTCTGGTTGCCATTTGAGTATGTGGTTTCAAATTCGACTGTTTTTGGAATGTTGTAATTTTTGTCCGCTATGGGTAACTTTAAGAATATTTTCAAGGACTTTACGCTTGAGAATTTTTGTAGAAATCGATTTTTGGAAAATATTTTGGTGGTTCGCTCAAACCACGGTTATATGGATTTTTAAAATTTGTAAATTTTGACAAATGGGCCGTGTATTTTCAAATGACACCATCGACGGTATTTGAAAAATGTGTTTTGAAGTACTTCGGACATTGTAAAATATTACCGCTGCTTTTGTTTATGAACTACAGGATTTCGGGAAATCTTTATTTTGCAGAACGATTTTTGGGTTTTTGGGATTTTGAACTTCTTATGTCCATGTGTTGGGGCTAAGTGGTTGTAATAAGTTTGTAGTGTTTTTGTGCTCGCCGGAGAATGTTTTGGTGTTTTCTAAATGTTGAGATACATGGTTTTGATTAAATGACCGAGGTATTAAACAAAGTGCTTTCAAAATTTCACCCCAGCAAAATATTTCGAACTCGCGAATTTTTTTTATATTATCATTCGAACAAGTACCTCGATAAACTTTTTTTTTTTTTAAAATATTACCGGTGTTGGACCACAATGGTATGCTTAATGTTTTAACCATGTATGATGAGGTATAGGTAGTTCATATTTGTCAATGTGAACGTGTGAATATTGCATTGTGCTGCTGATGGTGGGCTTATGTCGATTATGTGAGGTTTGTTCTATCTTGTTATTCTGATTGGTTGTCCGTTCAGTATGCTAAGGGGTCGAGGTCGAGGCCGTGGCCGTGGTCGTGGTCGTGGTCGTAATCGGGAGCAGGAGAGGGCGACTCCCTCCTTGCCGAGTACCAATCAGCTCAGTACAGATCAGGGACATTCGACTAGCGTTAATGTTGACGTTGGCGCCGCCACCATCCTTCGTCAGGTGGTTGACCAGTTAGTGCAGATGAATCAGGCCGTACGTCGGGATGAGAACCCAAATAGGGATAACGGAACTAGTAAGTGGTTGCGAGATGTGATGAAGATGCAGCCGCCCCGTTTTGTGGGTTCGTCTGACTTGTTAGGTTGGGAAAACTGGCTCTTCCAGTTGGACAAAATATTTGATGCTGTAGCTTGTCCGGATGATAGGAGGGTACCCATTGCTCAGTACCTACTCGACAAAGAAGCTGCAGACTGGTGGCACGCTGTAGTGCCTGCAGATCGTACACCTACATGGGCTGAGTTTAAGACCGCCATGGAGGCAGAGTATTGCCCGTTGCCTGTTCGTGAACGCAGAATCATTGAGTTTTTCTCGGCTATGCCCCAGGATGTGTCAATATCCCAGGCGATAGTCGATTATAATCGACAGTTGGCGTATGTTCGTGATCAAGTGAGAAGTGAAGCGGACAAGGTCCGATACTTCAATATGCGCATGAAACCCCATATCCGTGAGAGTATGGCTCCGCTCATGTGTACCACCCTGAAGGAATATCAGGACCGAGCTTTAGCCATTGAGATGGCCGTTTCAGACTAACTGCCCGAGAGTAAGAGACAGAAGACCTCGAGAAATTTTTCAAGAGGCCAGAGGAGTGAGATTCGTGAGCCTGTTGCTTCGCCGTTTCCTTCTGGGAGCACTCCTCGTTCGGTTGACCAGTCTAAGAACCTTACCCCAGAGGCGAGTAAGACGATCAGTGTGAAGACCTGCTTTAACTGCAGTCGTGTAGGCCATGCGAGACAGAACTGTCGTTCGCCACCGGTTAATTGTTTTAAGTGCGGCCAACTGGGACACCAAGCGGTGCATTGTGAGTCCGTTGCCAGGATGTTCGGGAATCGGGTTTTCGTTCCTACTCGGGGAGGGCCCGGTGGTGTCCAGTGATGTAGTTGTGTAACGTACTTTGTGCTGTAATTCGTGTAGAGATTGATATTTGTTGCGTGAACTTTCTGGTTTTGTTTCTATTCTATCATGATGTTTTATTTTAAGTTTCGGGACGAAACTTAATTTTAATAGGATAGAATGTAATATCCGGTATTCTCGTTTTCCGTTATCTTGAATTGTTTGTGTTTTGACGTCAGACATTTTCTTGTTGATGAGAATCGGAATGATTTCTATCGTAATACTCTATTTGTTTCTGTCACATAGCCGTTTTAGTCGGGTGCGACTTGTTGTCGCGTACGTTTCTTTGATTAAATGTGTGCATATGATGTGGTATGTGATGCGTCGTTAATTGATTGTTATTGTTTTGAATCATTGCCGGTGGCTTTGTTATGGTCGTCGTGGGGCGTGTTTCCACGCTGTATATTCTTTCGCATTGCTTGTAACGTTTCGCCAATGGGCGAAAGTTATGCGTTCTTGTGTATCTCGTTGAGGTTTCCTGTTGGGATATTGTTTCTCCCTACTTATTTTAAGTTTCGGGACGAAACTTCTTTTAAGGAGGGTAGAATGTAATATCCGCAATTTCGGATTTCCGGTAATTTTCATTTTTCGGCGGAGGTCCGTTTCGAAAACTCGCTTTTGACCGTTTCGTCATTCGGAGAATATTTAATTCTGCACTTTTTGTCATCCGAGTTCGTTTCGGTGCTGCTTTGTTGAGTTCCGTGCTTTTTAGCGACTTTTCCGCGCTTGAGTTCGGTTCTTGCGAATCTCGTTCGAAACTATCGTTTGGGGTTTTTCGTAAGTTCATTTAATGTTGTTATACGTGTTGTGAGCTTCGGTTTGATTATTCGTTGTCGTATGGTGATTTTCGGGCATTTGGGCCATTTTCGTAATTTCCCAAAGTTTGGGGTAATTACCTTCCGTTGTCGAATTTCGAGCCTTCGGGTGGTCGGAATCGTGTGTTCTAATATCTCTTAGATTCGTATTTGTGAGTACTTCGTAACCGTATCTTCGGTTCGTATTCAGGTTCGGGTTTCGGTGTCGTTTTGTTGAGTTCAGGATTACTAAACGACTTTTCTAAGTATGAGTTCGGCTTTGTAAAAATCACCATAAATTCTTAGAAACTTCAAAAATTCTGAATCTTTGCAACATTATAGAGCATCAAGTTAGCTTTCCAATGGTTCAAACGGTGAGTCAATCGGAGTCCATACGAAGGAGTTTTGGTCGAAATAGCCAAGGCTGCACGGTGTGCCTTTTTGGTGTTGAAGGGGCTGTACCGTTTGCCGCGGCACACTCAGGCTGTGCCGCGGCACTAAGCTGATTCCTGGGCGTTTTTGGTGGCCCTGGGCCGCGGCACACTTGTCCTGTGCCGCGGCACACATGCAGATCACCTATTTAATGGCACAGGACCGAGTTATCCGGCCATTTCTCATTATTCCTTAGTTACATCGCGATTTCTTCAGCATAAATGGATGGATTTGAGTAAGAGAATCATAGAACAACACGTTTTGGAAGTTTGATTCATGGATTAACATCATATTCCACCCGGATCGAAGGTAAGAACACCTAAACTCTTGGTTTTGGGAATTTTTGAGGTTTCTTGATGTTTTGGCCGATTTGATTCGTTTTAGTTTAGATTATTGTTAGAACATGGTTGTATACTCAAATCATTCATTACCCTGAAGTTTTGTGAAACAAATTTGAGTATTACCTTGAATAATCGATTGAATTGGACTATGCCCTCAAGGTGTCCGATAAAATGTTTCAATGAGTAGAACTTGGGAAGTTCCATACGTTTTCGTAGAATTGTGATTGAATTGACATCGTTGTGACTTAGGAGCGAATTCTTGTGAAGAACTCGAGTCGGAACCCTTCCGTTCGTTGCCTTCTTTGGGGTTCGAGCTTCCTGGCCGAACCGTGTTCTTCTGAGTGTTCGGTAGCGGTTATTAAGGCAAGTATCTTACTATACGACTTGTATCTTGCGACTAGTAATTATGTATGAGATGTATGATGACTTTGCTTGCCTTCGTAAATATGTTCCGTTTGAGTTGGTTGTGTTTTCCGCAATTTGAAGGCTTTGTGATAATAGTGTTATATCAGTATACGTGTTGTGCCGTTTGTGCAGGAATGCGACGTACATATGGGATGGTTGTACACTTGGTTGTGCAATGTATTGTGTACCGAATGTGTGTTATGTTGGTTAAATGTCGTTGATTGATGATAGTTGTTGCGAGTGTCGAGGTTGTGTTATGTGCGTGCAATGTACGATTTTGTGGTGATCAAGGTGATTGATTAATTGCGCTCATTGTTGTATGTAATGTGAATGTGAATATGTGTGTGACCGCTAAGTTCACTCGTGTTGGTTCGACGGGACCTACGAGGATTCGTGGCAGTGGACTACGGGATCAGAACTTAGTGAGGTACTGAGGTCCAATCGTGCTGGTCTGACGAGGCCTACGGTAACGCATGGCAGTGGACCATGAGTTTCGGACACAGTGCGTCCAACCGGGTGAGCTCGACGGGGCTTACGGTGACACGTGTCAGTGGACTACGGTGTCAGGACTGTGTGTGTGATTGTTGTGATTGATATAGTCCGTGCGGGTTGTTATGCCTACGGAGACACGTGACAGTGGATCACGGTGTCGGAATTGGTTATGTTTGGTTAATAGTCCGTGTGGGTTGTTGAACCTACGGAGACACGTGACAGTGGATCACGGTGTCGGAATTGATTATGTTTGTTTAATTGTGCGTGATGTAGTCCGTGCGGGTTGTTGAACCTACGGAGACACGTGACAGTGGATCACGGTGTCATGAGCATGATACTTTTCAAATCAAAGTCTTTAAAGGAAAAGTTTTAAGAAATAATGTTGGGCCGAGCCCCACGAGATTTATGGAAATGTTTCCGGTATTGTAAACTGTTGAATTATGAAACGAGTTTTGGGTTAAGGCCCTTAAGTTTTTCGAAAGGTTTTGTGAATCAGGACTTGAGGTCTTAAGGTTTTGAAATTCTAAAAATTCCCGAGATGATAATCTTATTTTCGAATGCTTCATAGCTTATCTTCCCTTGTGAAAACCTCCCGGGAATATTTGATACTTGATTATTATATTTGATCACGATTATTAATTGCTTGTTACATTTCGTATGATTTGATACTTGCACTAGTAAAACAGTGGAGTTTTACAAACCCCGAGTAATCGGGGGGTGGATGTCTGTTTTGCGTCCAGGTACATGCAGATTCAGGGGAGCAGTCACAGGATTGGCACAAGAGGATGACGAGCTACGATACTAATCATGAGTTGAGAGTTATTTTGATTTTTGTTGTGTTGTCAGAGTTGATTTCAGTCTTCCGCTGTATTGTATTTCGACCCCTGTGTGGGTAATGTTATTTAAGTCAGTTTTATCGATTGGTTTGTGTGACCTCATCGGTCTGTGTATTCACGTGTAAGTGACCATATCGGTCTGTATCATTTTATTGTTTGACCCTGGTCGGGCAAGCATTTGGTTGTTTATGGATGTTTAGCCTGGTAGATCCTTGTGGAAAGGGTCTACGGCGTGTAATATTCCCATACGGTTTTGGGGATGTTACATAATGTAGCCCTTCTTGGTCAAATCCTCCAGTTGGCTCTTCAGCTCCTGCATCTCAGTCGGAGCCATACGATACGGTACTTTTGAAAGCGGGGACGTACCAGGCTCTAGCTCAATATTGAATTCTACATCACGATGTGGAGGTAAACCTGGCAACTCATCTGGAAATACATCTGGGTAGTCTCGGACTACCGGAATATTGATCAATTCAATTGGTCGATCCGTTGTCTTGGTCATGTAACACCAATAGCCAATACATCCTTGATTAAGCAGTTTCACTGTTTTCAAAGCGCTGATGATTCTCCCGGAACGGCTGGGATTGTCACCATGGAAGGTACACTCAACACCATTGTCAGATGTGACGGTCACTGTTCGCTTGCGTACACTAATTATGGCATCATGACGGTCCATCCAATCGATACCCAAGATCACATCATCTTTAGGTAAATCGACCACAATTAAATTTGACAACCACTCACGGTCGTTCATACGAATCGAGCAGTCCTGAACTTCACGATTCCCAACAATTCTTCTACCATCAGGTAGTCCAATTATATAAGGTTCACAATTGATAACATGCTCTAATTGCAAACGACTCAAACAGGAAACAGATAAAAAGGAGTGTGAAGCACCGGTATAAAAAAGAACACAGACAGGCTGAGATTGGATCTCGAGAGTACCTGCAATCATGCTGGCTTCGGGATCTTCAGCCTTCTTCATATCGTAGACTCTGGGTTTTGCAGCCCCGGCACCAGAGGTACCAGCTTGATTTCCACGCCCCATCCCTTTGTTTGCCCCGGTAGTCTGATAAGAAGCGGACATAGGTACACGGTCCTGAACTGAAGACTGTACTGGAGCATGAGGTGCTGTGGGAGTACGTCCTGGTCCACTCCTACAATAACGAGCACGATGTCCATTTTTCCCACAAGTATGGCATGACACGGTTGGCCTTGGGCATTTCGAATTGATGTGCCCCTGGTCTCCACAGTTATAGCACACAACAGATAGGCTGACTGCTCGAGGTTGCGATCCAGTTGGCTTCGACGCCGTAGGTTGCCGTTCAGAAGGATTTGGCACTGGTTGGGGTCTCTTGAATGTTCCCCGATTGCTATCTAACTGGTTCTGGTTCCTGAATTTCTTGTTGTTAGACTGCGGTTGCTTCTTGGAAATTTCTTTCACGGTCAATTCGTACTCCAGAGCCTTCTCAATGAAATCCGGTAGGGTCACACAATGATGGTTCAACAGCTGCATTCTCATTCGGGGTTTAAGCCTTTGAGAAAGTATTTGATCTTATCTGCCTCCGTTTGGACAATCGTCGTTGCAAAAGGAAGAAGTGCCTGGAATTTCTCGGCGATAGATAGTACGTCATCATCTTCGGACGGGTCCGGGTTCAGCAATTCTGATAGTTTGGCCTCGCGGAGAGGACCCGGATAGTAACGGTCTAGCATGAGATTTTTAAATTCCTCCCAAGTACATACGCCATCAGCTGGCCTCACCGAAAGCCACCAAGTGTGGGCGCCCTTGCCCAAGTAGTAAGCTGCTACGGAGACGCGATTCTCGGCTGGACAGTTTACCATATCGAAAAATTTCTCGAACTGTTCGATCCAATGCACGATATCGGCCGGCTCAGAGGAACCTTCAAAAATCGGGGGTCGCTGGCGAGAGATGTCGCTGATGATCTAACTCACCGGTCCGCCATGTATATGGGGTGGCCCCCGATGCTAGTCGGTAGCAGCTCTCTGCATAGTTTCCATTAACTAACCAATTTGGGTCTTCTGAGCCATCATGCCCTGCATCACAGTGTAAGGATCGACACGAGCATCCTCGCGTCCAGTGTGGTGCGATTGATCCCTAGAAGGCGAATCACTGCCTGCGGAACTATGCTCTGCATTCGCTCGCCTGTTGGCGCGTGGTATCGGGATTCGGCCCCTTCCGCGGCCTCGTCCCCCTCTGCCACGGCCTCTCAAATTTCTTTCCATACTGAAAGAATCAATTCGTAAAGATAACCATAAGTACAGTTCATGATACCAATCAGAATTCATACTAAGTTAATGGCAGTAGGAAATTAGATATTCAAGAAAATAGTTCGTAATGAGTTATCATCACTACGAGGGTCACACAGAATATCATATCGACGTTTGAGTCGAATGATTTCAATCATGTAATCAATCCATAATTTTATTTGTATTATCAATCAGATAATTCCTGCCACAAACCCTTAAAATGCCAAGATCAACAAAGAGATCCATTCAGATATCAATATCATGTCAGTAATTTAATCATGGTTCATAAGTACGTACCGCATTTGGCTCGTAGGATCAGGCGCTCGCACGGGTCACACGTGACACGAAGGTCTCTTGATACTAGTTCAATACACAAACACTTCAAAAAAATGACAGTTTTCTCTGATACCATCTTCTGTAACACCCCAATAAGGTGGCTATTACAGTGCCGTGGACCCCACACTGGGACCCACCAGGCGATATCCAAAATACAGATTAAATACACAATACATGTGATACCGAACCACAAAACATAGTACTTACTCCGATTTGGAGTTTACAGCAGTATGGCCTACGGCCTTATTACACACAGGATCCAAAACATAAGTATAATCCATATGGAGATGGAATATACCTTAAATAACAATACATTTATTCATATTTAAAATAAAGCGGAAAGATAACATTACACGGTACGAACATGACCGGACTCAAAAGACTTGGGGCCCCCGAACTAGTATCATTCGAACCCTTCGTCATCACCCTGATCTTCCCGTGCCTTGCCCTTTCCTCGACCTAAAATACAACACAAGTATTTCGCCCAACACAGGGTCAGATATACATGATAAATGATTCTCAAGATATTATACAATTCACATATATAAGATTTCAAGGATAACAACCCGACTAACGAACATACCCCTCGGGCGTATGAACGCTTAGTCACAAAACGTCGAAAACATCCAAATATAAGAATGGACTATGAACGACTAAGATAGTACGGCTCAAGAGGGACATCACAGTACGCCCGATCCGAATATGTGTCAGTGCACATGTCCACCCCGTATACGGAATCCAGGATATACGTGGGACAATGTAACTAATTAGCCTCAACGAACTACGTCTTGTGTGCACAGCCCAACATGGAAAATATTCACGCATGACTATATATGTGCCCGTCTAAAAATCCTACACAATATCCAATCGGAACGTAGATATGAATCCGGATATGTCACGATGCAACATGACAACGAATTCAATAATTCACAAATCCTATTAAAGACCGAGGACTCACCTAAATGACAATAAGATCAACGATATCAAGGTTCGAAAGTGACGAACTTGGGAATACAATCCCACGATGAAAACGGGACATCATTAAGAACAACCTCAAATCACAAGACACAAGTTTATAAGTGTTTCATATACACGAAATGCATAACCATCATAAAAATCCACACATCATTATAACCAAGCAAGATAACTTGCCTCAATACAGAGGCGAGAATAGTCCTTCCTTCTCAAACGAATGAACGGCCCTCGATTCAAAATCGGTTACTCGAACAATCAACCTTGAATGAAGTATATTTTACTCAATGATACGTTCATATGATCATCTATACTAAATTTTAACGAGACAACATCCTAATTCCCATTTGAGTAGTTCAACTTTTTAAGATATTGAAGTGTTACTCCAAGAACCTTATTCAATACCATTCTCTTCTTACAATTTATTACAAGATGTTTACCAAATGTTTGCTGGATTAAGAATTGATCCATGTTAAACAATAATCTCCTACCCTTTAAACTTATCAAGAACATCTCAATTGATTACAAGTAAAAATCTGCATTACACACAATCACTAGTGATAAATCTATATCATGATCATGAAGACTATCTCAAGTTTAACACCATCCTTATAATCTTCTAACTAACCTGGAGATTCAAATATCATACCTCTGAATTTACCTAGCTTAGGTTCAAGAAGGTCATTTCATTCTTCTAATGATCAACAAGGGTTTCTTAAAACATTTTATGGTAATTATTCCAACAAGTCATTTACATTACAATGAAACAAGGACTATTATTATTCCAATGATGTTATTAGTCTAGCAAGGAGAGTGTGGTTTCACTAAACATGATCATCATCATTCAAAACACCAAGAACACATCATTACAAATCCCCTAATCATCATATTCATCATTAAGTTTGTTGGAAGCTTAACTATAAACATGTTTAGCTTGATTAATTCATCACTAGGTGGAGTATACTTAATCACTATCATTATAATTACAAGATTATAGGGTTAAATCGTATAACATACCTTCAGAATTGAAGAACAATACACCAAAACCACAGGAACACAATCTAAGCTTTAAGAATGACTCCAACTTCCAATCAACAAGCTCCCAAAATCAAAATGTAAAGCTCAAACACAAGTTGGAAGAAGGTAATTTTGATCTAGGGATGAAGGGGGATGATTATATGGGTGAAAAATTAGAGGTTGGATGTGCAAAATGAAAGACACAAGTTGTCTTTTTATAGCAGCACAGTTTGTTACGTACGTTATCACAAGAGGATAACGTACGTTAACAGCTTTACGTATGCTACACAAAAAGTGTTACATACGTAAGCTAAGTCCAGAGGCTGCTGGACTGAAATACGAACATCATTACGTACGTTACCGCTTGAAGCTTTACGTACGTAATGTTGGTCAACTAGGTTGCCTCCAAAATATCAGATATTCGAATCCCGTCCGGCCCCACACGCCGAAAGTTGAGATCGGATACGATTACACTGGTTACGTACGTAACATGTGCCTCTTTACGTACGTAAAGGCCTTAAAATAACGTACGTTATGCCTAAGGATTAGCGTACGTTAGACTCAGGTTTAACAGCTCAAAAATGTACTTACCTATACAACGTTGAGAATTCAATCATAGTGCAAGTGATCGTTATTATTATGTCCATTTATGATATATTCCAACATCAATAAACATTACACAAATGCAACAAGACTACAACAGTATTGAATTATCCGAATAATACAACAGTAAGTAAGAATTTTCGTCGGATATTACACAAATCACATTACCTGTGATATACAATAATATAGAAATAATAAATACCTTATTTAATACTCATAATTATAATACAATGCTCTCGCTCTCTCATCCTCTGAGTGGCCCTTGAGTCATATTCCTAACTATCTCCAACTTGCACTCAATGCCACAAACTATGGTATCTAATATCCATACTCTCCAGATGTCGCTCTAAGACCATCTGAGCTAGTGACTTGGTTAGTGAATCAGCAATGTTATTTGTTATGTGTACTCTCTGCAGTATAACATTCCCTTTTTGAACCATTTCTCTAGCAAAATGATATTTTCTATCAATATGTTTGGTGTTGTAGTGAGCCCTAGGCTCTTTAGACTGTGCAACAGCTCTGTCGTTGTCGCAAAACAGCACCACATGCTTTTCTACATTATGAACCACTTGAAGTTCCTCAGTGAACTTCTTAATCCAAAAAGCTTCTTTAGCAGCCTCCATGGTTGCCTGATATTCGGCTTGACATGTGTAGATTATAGTTGCGCTTTGCTTGGCACTTCTCCAAGATACTGCTCCACCATTCAGAGTAAAAATATACCCTGAAGTGGACATCTTCGCATCCATGTCCCCCGAAAAATCTGAATCTGTATAACCCTACTCTTTTAGTTCTCCACCGCCATATCTAAGAACCGAGTCTTTAGTCCTCTTCAGGTACTTAAGAATGTTCTTCACAGTAGTCCAATGTTCCTGCCCAGGATTTGACTGAAACTGACTTACTACGCTCACAACATAGGCAATGTCAAGTCTACTGTAAATCATAGCGTACATGAGGCTACCCACTGCCGAAGCATAGGGCACCTTACTCATTTCCTTTGTCTTCCTCACTTTGAGGACACATTTCTAAGGAACGTTTTATGCCATGTCACATAGGTAGACGGCTCGGGAAAGACCTAACATTCTTTTCGATCTATCCCAGTAGAGTCGAATACCCATAATTTAGGTCGCTTCTCCTAAGTCTTTCATTGAGAACTCTTTGGAAAGCCAAGCTTTCACAGACTGAGCATTCCTATGTCGTTCCCTATAAGTAGAATATCATCCATATATAGTATCAAGAATGCAATTTTGCTTCCACTAACCTTATTGTAAATACATGGCTCTTCTTCATTTTGGACAAAATCAAACTCTTTAACTGTCTAGTTAAATTGAAGATTCCAACTTCGCGAAGTTTGCTTCAGTCTATAAATGGCATGCTGAAGTTTGCATACTTTATGAAAATTAGTTTCAGTTAAGAATCCCTTAGGCTGTTCCATGTAAATCTCCTCCTTGAGGAATACATTTAGAAATGTCGTTTTCACATCCATTTGCCATATGTCATAATCTAAGTGGGCTGCTATGGCAAGAATCATGCGAATAGAATTAATCACGGCTACAGGCTATAAGGTCTCGAAGTAATCGATTCTCTCTCTTTGAGAATAACCCTTTGCCACAAGCCTGGCCTTATCGGTATCAACCTTGCCATCTCTGTTAGTATTTCTTTTATAGATCCATTTATTTCCATTAGGCACCATGTCTTTAGGGCAATCTACTAAAGTCCATACCTGATTAACATCCATTGAGCTTATCTCAGATTCCATAGCTTCTTGTCACTTTGCGAAGTCAACATCTACCATCGTTTGGTCGTATGTAGAAGAATCATTCTCTTGACTACTTTCGGTCATCTCATGGACACCCAGTTCCTATTGATGCAGACATCCATAACTCTTAGGTAATTGAGAAATTCTACTAGACTTGCGAGGTTGTGTTTGTATTTCAGAAGGTTCGGTTCCAATATCAAGATTCACAAATTGGATAGGGATCCGATCCCATTGGACCCATAAGCCCATCTTTCTCCATTTTCTGAACCTTAATCTCACCAACATGACCAAGTCTAAGATGCCTCTTAAGTGCTTGGTTTGTTTCATCCCTACCACGCTTCCTAGTTATAGTGTTCACAGTTGTTTTATTCTTTAGATTCAAATGTACAAACCATTTAATAGTGTAGCAGTACCAACCAATTTATTTCTAAAATAAATACGACATGACTCATCTCCAATAAAAAATGAAATCCCTTTCGGTCTATGACCGTAATTGATACAATATTTTTATGCCCCTTGGGCAAAACAAGCACATCATCTAAAGTAAGAATAAGACCAAATTCAAAATTCAGCATAAGGGATCAGAAGCCTCTACACTATGTCCACTTCCGACGGTGACCATCACCTCCCCTGAGTCCAGCTTCCTACTTTGTTCCAGATCCTAATTCATTGTACAAATGTGAGACCTCGTACCGGAATCAAGTATCCAAGAAATAGAATATACAGTTACAGAACAATTTATTTCCAAAACCAGTAGTTCCGTACCTGGAGGAGCATCACGGTCAAGGTTTGGACAGTACGTCCTCCAGTGGCCTACCCCACCGCAGTTGAGGCATACGTCCATTTTCTTGGCCCCCTTCTCTTTTGAATCATTAGGGCTTTGCCCTTTCCCTTATCGATCTTGGCAATTGGACTTCCAAGTCCCAGAATAAATCACAAGTGCTTTTTCTTTTCCCTGTCTTCACCTGAGACTGGGCAGTCGTCAGTTTGTTTATTAGCCTAGCTAAGTTACACGTAATCTCATTGTAGTTAAAGTTCATGACCAATTGGGAAAAGGAGTTAGGAAGTGACTGCAGGATAAGCTCAGTTTGAAGAGATGCATGCATCTAAAAATCAAGAACTTCTAATCTCTCAATCATCGAGATTATCTAGGGACATGGTCCCCAAATCTCTCTTCTTCCTTCATCCTGGCTCCGAATAATTGCTTCAATATTTCATATCTAGCAGTTCGACTATGCTCTCCATAGGGCTCAGCCATGTGCGTTAAGATGGATCTCGAAGACGTCATCTTTTCATGGGCACGTTCAAGCTCATTAGTTGTGGAGCCTAACATGTACCTGCGCACTCTTACATCGTCTTTTACCCATTTCTCATGGGCATCAATATCTTTCTGATTGGCTCGGGTTCTTGCAGGAGCCGCTGGGATGTCTGCCTCCAAGACGTATTACAGCATTTCCATAGTGAGGACAATCCTCAAGTTCCGAAGCCAGTCCACATAGTTCGGACCAGTCAGGATGTTCTTTTCAAGCAGTATAGCGAGTGGGCTCATTGTCATTTTGAGAGATATTTGTTAACTGCAGAGAATAATTTAAGATTCATTAGTGATTGTTTAATTATGATCTGAGTAAAGAATTTAAGGACTTTCTTTATTCATAACTCAGTTCCCACTATTTTATTAGCATCTACACACTCCCATGTGAAATCTGAAAGTCACGGTTGACTTCATAAAGTTTAATAGAGGGCAACCTATTCGGTTTCTATTCAATTATTCTTTATAAAGTGGTGTCTAACACCAACCCATCTAATGGATGATTCGAACTTCTATTACCCCTAGTTCACTTGACCTCACCATACGGTGTCTATGGCTCGCTGAACTATTTAAGTTTAAACCATCAACTCCTATTAGTCTGACAATTGGATCTCACCCGACAAGCCATACGGTTTCTATTGGTTTGATTCATCACAACCAAAGGCATCTAATGCACTCAAGGAATTTATCAACCTTTCGCAAAAATATTATCCCGGCCTACTCGGAAGAATAATGTTTCGGTTTAGATTTCAATTTTCCATGAGTTTGACGGAGGGTAGGAAACCTCGTAACCTTTATAACTGAGTGTTTGTTAGTGGGAGGTTAACACGATTATATGTTACACTTTGTACATTAATCCGTTTACAAGCGCGGTTTGTCGGTTTGTTTGTTTGTCATACATTATGAAAACAAACACAACCTAAATCTAACAACATGCAGTCATGAATCATTCCTAAGTACCAAGTCATCATCGACTCGATAAAAATACAAGTAATCTAATTACAAGTCTTGAACATCGTCTTCATGGTCACTTCCCTCGGCTCATCGTCATAGCTAATTTATTACATTTATAAAATTTGCATCATATACAAATTTACTAAAATAAAATAAATTAGCTTAAAACGGCCATTATAACCCCATCGAATGAAGATTCAATAAACTAAGTCCATGAACTACATCACTATTCAAATAATAATGCAAACATTAGATTAAAATAAATGGCAAAATAATTAATCTAATTATTGACCCAATCAATATAAAATTAATCCATCCATAAGAACTAATCCAATTAATTCACACAATCGTTATTTTTCATTTGTTCCGGACAAAAAATATATATTTCATAAAATTAATTTCCTTAAGAATAAAATCACCATATTTATATTTTAGTCAAATTAAATTCAATTTAATTTGCGGGAAATTAATTTACCGAACAAACTATAAAAAAATTGAGTCGAAAACACACGGCCCGGGCTAAGCCCGCGGCTCTGAAACGCGGTCTGAATCGTGGACCGCGGTCCTTCACAAAAACCAGACCGCATGACAGCGGCCGGCAGTCTCCTGACAGCCCAGAGCTACCGGGTCCGGCCACTTTTCCAGCTCGTCTTTTCATCTCGAATCCAAAAATAATATTTTTCTAATTTTATATTACACATTTAAATCAGTTTTCAAGAGAAAAATAGATTTATATTGTAACATAAAATCATGAAAATAATTTTTAGATGAATAATTAAATATTAATAATTTAAAACATTTATGATTCTAAATCATAAAAAAAATACCCAAGCATTCCAAATTCAAATATCAAATATACGATCACATAGACCTCGCTCTGATACCACTGTTAGGATTCGGTGGTTAAAAATGAGTTACGTGGTGGAAAATAAACCGGTCCAGTCGGATAAAAACCAAACCCCTAAAACGGACCGATCAAGTTTCGTATAAATGAATATAAATGACGAAGATAAAATTAAGAGATCATACCCTTGTAGACCTTTGATAATATCTACTTGAAGCAAAAATTCCCGAGCCAAGCTTTAATCGTTTCCGTTCATCAACACGAACACGAATCCAATTCTTTCAAGCTTGATGAATGGTTAAACACCGAATATGCCGAGTGTCTATGTGTTATCACGCGTCGGATATTGATCAGAAAAATTATATATCAATTCGTTCTTAAAGAATATGGATAGGAATTGATATAGTATTTTTATTCTCTTCTCTTCTTCCTTTTCTTTCTCTCTAATATGAACAAGAAATGAAGAAATTTTTCTCTTCCCCTCTCAACCTCATGGCTGCCCTTGAATGTGTGTGTGTATGTTTTTCAACTTGTGCTTCATATTTCACTTGATATGATATATAAAGATAAGATCACATCTTACCTTCATTTTCTCAACAAGTGACGCATGTTCCACCACACCCAACAATAGGGGTGCTCAAAATATCTGATATCCGATATCCGATCCGAAAAATTTAAAAATTCGAAAGTTCGGATATCCGAAGTTCGAATATCCGGAACTTCGGATTCGGATATCGGATAGTGGTTTTCAAAAATTTCGGATATTCGGATATCCGAAATATCCAAAACATATACTTTAGTTTAAAAATATTTTTTTAACTTCTAGGTTTAACTTAAGTGTCTTTAGACTTTAGTTACTACACTTCCTGAGGCGGCGGCTCTCTCTTTCACATCAGACATCACAGATTCACAATCTACCTTCACTTTTAGTTTCTCTCTCCCAAGATCGGATCCTTCTTCTCGAAGTGTTGAAGCTTTTGAATTGAAGCCGAACTGGGCTACCCGGGGCCGGAATACGTACTTCAGGACTCAATCAATCGGTATAGCAAGCAGCCGAGCATACATCTCGGTGTACCTCTCGCCGCTCTCGGTGTTCATCTCAGTGTAGCAAGCATACATCTCTCCGTTCCAGGGTATGCACGCAGTCCCTATTTTTTTATCTGAAGTGTATGATTGCAGTCCCTATTTTTTTAGTGTAGCAAGCATACATCTTGGTTGATGCAGAGAATATAGAAGATAGGTTTAATTGAAAAAAATGAAAAAAATTATTTAGTGTAGCTGCACAAGAGCAAACCATGGCATAATTCCAAAGTGATCAATTATAAAGATTATGCCATTTATCAATGTCACATTTTATCAGGTATTGACCAACCACCCCTTTAAGTTGTCACGAAAGCAGAGGATTTATAAGAAAGAAGAGAAATGAGGACGATTTCATGTAGTGGACCTAATATTAAACAACAGAATATTAGCTTAATCTTTAGTGTTTAACTTTTTGTAACATGTTCACTTTCATTTTCAGATTGTAGCAATGGACTTGGTTGATGAAATTAGTTCAGAATGTGAGTTTGTATCCGAAAACGAAGTAGTTACAAAATACAAAGGGAAGACAAACGCAGCCCCAAAACGAAAACCACCACGCGGACCCGCTGTAAGTGAATCTCCTTCGGAACCTGCTACAAGAAAAAGATCTCAATGGTGGGATCATTATGAAAAATTGAGTCCCGACGTTGCGGAATGTCTTTATTGTCATAACAAAATTGGTTGTGCATCTAAGAGTGGGACAACTCCTTTAAAAAATCACATACTTGGTTGCAAAAAGTACCCAGCAAATGTTGATAAAAAACATAAATTAATTAATCTTGAGTCTAGAACTCGTGTAAGTGACGATGGTTCGTTTGAAACCTCAACAGTTCCTAGGTTGTGGGAGTTTGACAAAGAGGTAATTAGGAAAGCTCTTGCTATGATGTTGATCGTTGACGAGTTGCCATTTAATTTTGTAGAGCGTGAGGGTTTTCGTAATTTTTGCAAAGTTATTAATCCTCATTTCATTCCTCCTTCACGCTCTACGGCAACAAGAGATTGTTATACTCTTTTCATTGAGGAAAGAAAAAGATTAGTAAATATCTTTCAAAACTTATCCTCAAGAGTGTGCCTCACCACAGACACATGGACATTGGGTCAAAATTTATGTTACATGTGTCTGACGGCACATTTCATTGATGATGATTGGCACCTACATAAGCGGATTATTAATTTTTGTCTCGTTGTTGGTCATTCAGGGGTAATAATTGGTAGAGCGGTTGAAAAGTGTTTAATTGAATGGGGCTTGAAGAATATCTTGACCATAACGGTAGACAATGCTAGTTCGAATGATATAGCGATTCATCATTTGAAGAAGGTATTCAATCATTGGGATTGTAGTGTATTAAAAGGAGTGTTTCTACATATGAGATGTGCGGCACACATCTTAAACTTGGTTGTGAGAGATTGCTTAAATGATGTGAGTTTGTCCATAAAGAAAATTCGAGCTCTTGTAAAGTACGTGAGGTCTTCTCCCGCAAGACTTCTAAAGTTTAAAACTTGTATCGAAGAAGAGAAAATTGAAAGTAAGAGTCTTGTTTGTATGGATGTTGACACAAGATGGAATTCAACTTTTTTGATGCTTCAAAGTGCCTTAAAATTTAAGAAAGCATTTTCTAACTTACTTTTGAAAGATGTCAATTGTGAGAAAGAACTCAAAAAGTGTGAGGGTGGGTTGATTAATGAACTCGATTGGAGTGATGTAAATGGTTTGCTGCCATTTTTGAAAATTTTCTATGATGCTACGTTAAGGTTTTCGGCTTCCCGTTATTTGACTTCAAATGCTTATGTACATGAAATTTTCGGAATCGGTCAAGTGATTGATGGATTTACTAGGCATGCCGATACGTCCATTAGAAACATGGCACAAAAAATGAAATCAAAATATAAAAAGTATTGGGGGATGTCGAGAAACTTGACCAATTTTTGTTCATTAGTGTTGTTCTTGACCCTACACGGAAATGGCAATATATTGTATGGGTCGTGGAAGAAAACTTTGAGAATGAAAAGGCGGGTTGTTTTCTTTTGAACTTAGATTGCAACATGCGTGCTATGTTTGATTCCTATAGTTCTTCCATGCCTAAAAGAGAGACGGATGAGGTCACATCTAGATCTACTACTTCTAATCCTAGTACTATGTGGGGCAATGGGGTAGTCATGGATATTGAGGAGATTATGACCAAGCGGTTTGAAATTTCTATGGGAAGTTCGGAAACCAACTTGAAAAAGACGGAATTAGACAAATATCTAGCAGAAGATCGAGAACCTTTGACATCAAATTTTGATATATTGAAATGGTGGAAAGTCCAAGAATGTAGATATCCCATACTTGCGAAAATGGCCCGAGATGTACTTGCTATTCCGGTTTCTACGGTTGCTTCCGAGTCGGCTTTTAGCACCGGAGGAAGGGTACTTGATTCTTTCCGAACTTCTTTAACTTCAAAAATGGTGGAATCGTTAGTTTGTGCACAAGATTGGTTACGTGCTTCTCGTACTCCTATTATGATTGATGAGACGTTGCTTGAAATAGAGAAAATGGAAGAAGAAAGTATGTTTATAATGCTCATATTTATTTCCAATTGGCAATTGTACTCGTGTATATTAATATTGATTTGAAATGTTTATTTTAATTTAAATAACAGGTTTGAAGGACTTAATTGTGGACCAACCAAGCATTGTTATTGATGAAACAATCGACGATAGTGTTTGAGGTCTGTATGTCTATTTGCTACTTATTATTTATTAACTCAATCCTCAAACTAGTGTTTGAGGTCTGTATGTCTACAGTCTATCTCTATCCCCTACTGTATTGGTTACATATTTTTTTTTTTGACAAAAGTCATGCACTGCACTGTATTAAAAGCTAAAAAAAACTTATTATTTATTAAGTTATTAAGTTTGGTTACTTACTATTTATAATTTTTTGTAGGTCGTCTGTCGGTGGATTTAACAGGAATGCTAATGATGGAGAATCATAGAGAATTGAAGACGTTTTGAATTTTGATTATATAAATATTTCGGCAATGTTTAAGTTAAAAATGTTATTTGATTGTATGAACCTTGGATGGATGTTAAATTGTCATTTATTTTCGGATATCCAAATTTTCGGATACGGATATTGGATATCAAAATCTAATATCCGAAAGTCCGGATATCCGGTTTTCAACACCCCTACCCAACAACACATGAAGACAAGGGAACCAAAGTGTAAGAAAATGAGGGGGGAGTCCCACGTAGTGGTTTGGTGAGAAAACGAGCCGAGCCACTCGGTTCGTGTACCGGATGTTTGTGTGTCTAGTCCGTTAAATACACTTCATTTTATCTCAAACATATTTATACTTAATTAATTAATCCAATTAATTAATTTTATCAAATACAAAATCATAACAATATATTTCCAAGAAATAATTATTTATGAATTAAATTAATCACTCGATAATTAATTTCAATTCACAAGACCGTAATGATTTATCAAATAAATCAAATTAGATATCCAATATCCAATATTAATGGGGAGATAATAAATACATATTTTATCCATCAAATATCCTTATGCGTGACTTCATATATCCATCTTAGTCGGCAATGGGAGGAAACAAGGAGTAGGGGTTACACTTGGCCATTCTAGTGCTCTGTACTGTAACCTAACTAATAACGAATGATCGGATCATTCTAAAACCATTCTGTCGTGAATGTTTTATATGTATAAACCCTTCTATCATATGTCCCGGTCAAGTATTAGGGTCACGGTAAAGTCAAACCCTATTATAACTTGACTCTATGCATTCTGTTAATGAAAATCGACATCACCGAGCTCTTGTGTATCAAATACAACTATCTCTAACTGCTTTGACCAAAGACTTATGATCTTATTTTCCATTAACCGCATAGGACATTTAGCTGCTCACTAATAGGAGAAAGAATTCTATTTTGGTATTCAGTAGAGACTGCTACTTGCCCGCTAAGTTGGATTTCAAGGTTGACTCCACCAAGCGATGATTGGATCGAACTACTCTAATGACTAACTTAATGTCACAAGCACATCTTCTACTAAAGCCTCAAGTCAAAGGTCCACATATACCTATCACAATCTTTCGATCCAGTCATTGACAATCCCTGAGTGATATCCATGTGACCGAATCGAGGTGAGTCATGTTCGAGTATACTAATCCATTACCATACCTATAACGTGTCCTCCCACTATTCCTTAGTGAAGACAGGCACTCTACATGTCAAAGTACACGTTATACAAGTCTTGTCTCAACTTACTGCCCAGTTAAGTTTCATCGACTTGCGAGCCAATTAAGCATTCGAGCCCTAAACACTTCCAGTGCCTACCTCCTTATCTCCATAAGGAGTGGAATGTTTGCTCTCAAATGCAAGGACTATTATTTTATATACCAAATCACATTGCCTGTGATATACAATAATATAAAAATAATAAATACCTTATTTAATATTCATAATTATAATACAATGCTCTCGCTCTCTCATCCTATGAGTGGCCCTTGAGGTCATATTCCTAATAGAAAGTTAGCTGACTTGGTTAACCGTTCTACTATCACCCAGATCATATACATTCCTGACCTCTTCTTCTATGCGCCCATGTTGTCGTCATTCCACTTGATCTAAATCTTTTTGCCATACTAGTATCTTCATGACGTTGGGTGATAGAGATATTATATTATCATCTAAAACTCGCTTACCTTCACTAAAAGAAGACTCAGAACTAATTGTTGAGGCTAGAACTACAAGGATATCCTTACAATTCTAGAGGAGGTAAAGCCTAACACATATTGTTTTTGTAAGGATTAAGCTATAAGATTATCAAATCTACCTTTATTGTTAGAGGTCAACTGAGATACAAGAAGGTCAATCTTATATTTAACGGTATATTAGTTAATTAAAGAAGATGTTGGGAAAATTCCTCTTAGAATTTGATAAGTGCTACAAAACTACAATATCTTACAACCGGTTTTACACAGCTCATTCCGACAAGAACTAAGTATACAACATGCTGAAAGAATTCAGTCTATAGCAAGAAGACCATTTGGCTAAACATCTTCACTGTATCCATTTTACTTAGGAAAAGTAAAGCGTAAAAACCAACACGATAATACTTAGATATCAAATATTTGTGAGTAAATAATTTTATATTCATGAGTATTCACAGTTTTGAAGAGCGATGGAGACAACATCTAATGCGATCGAAGATTGTGGTGTGTAGAGCTTTTAATGAAGGGCAAAAAAATGTTTGAAGTATTTAATGCCGACATGATGGATTACTTTTGTACCACCCTTAAGACTTACCGAAGTGTTACACTACCGTGAATCGTAATTGGGACCCACAAGGCAATGTTTAAAATGTACAAAACTTAGTTTTGTGACATTTGATTTAAATGAGTAACTTTCAATTTACAATATAATTACGTCTCAAGGTAAAATACAAATATCCAAACATCCATGGTTTAACGAATACACAATTATTACAACCCCGCAGTTTAATGATTTATTTAACCTGATTAATAAAGTCGATGTCACGTCATCAGGTTCCAACACTTTATCAAGTATGACCAGGACTCTCGCTAATGTCATGCACATAAGCAATAGATTTACCTGACACGACCTGCGGTCGGGTGATGATAACAAATATAATGAAACCACCACATATATTGTAACACCCCCAAACCACTCGGGAATATTACAGTGCCAGAGACACTCTCTGTGAGAATCTACCAGGCTAAATACAGAAACAATACATCACATTATATGCCGACACAGCTAAATAACGAACCATTTAGACCGATTTGGTCCTTCATCACAATATACAAATCAGACACACATAACTCTGATACCATTCAAACCCAAACCAGATTTAAGTACATGAACCATACTCTTACAATCAGAAAATACAACAGTAGAAAAGACACCACAACATGTCTTGACCAAAATAGGCAGCACTGGTCTTCGTGTGATTAGTATCGTCGTCTTCCATCATCCTTCATATCGATCCTGTGATTAGCTCCCCAATAACCTTCAAGTATCTGGACGCAATACAGACATCTACCCCCCGATTACTCGCGGGTTAGCAAAACTCCATTGTTTTGCTAGTGCAAGTATAAAGTGTAAATACGAGCCATACATAGCATATTCTGGGAATACAATAACTTGATTAATTTAGAAAGACTTCCCGAGATGTTTCATTTAGTTAAAATAGTTCAAGTCTTGAAAGTAGAAACGAACAAGTAAGCACATTGAAAATAATTCTGAATCCGGGGAATTTTTTATTGGAAAATATTTACGAAAACTGTAGTCAGACATCAATTCATGACTGAGGAAGAATTTCACACAACACTTCATTCTTAATCTATTCTAGTCCAAGCACATCTGATAACTATGTATAATGTCCTAAGCATTATGGAAAGTCAAAACATTGTGATACTCCGGACATATCACAAAAAAATGCATCAAGACACAAGGCCAAAAATACTTCCTGATTAACCGTGAACCCGACAATGTGCGAATCCCTCCATGGCCTCGTCAGACCCTCCCGGAGTGGCTAACCCAAATGTTCGCGGACCCGACAATGCACGGATCCCTCCGAGGCCTCGTCAGACCCTCCCGGAGTGAACGAATATAACTCTAACACCCAGTAGTAATATCCGACTTCCAATGCAAAGCACTATAAACCACATACTCAGAGTACTTGCTAGAATGGCCTCCACAATCAGACACAAGCAAGACTAACAATATAATCTACAAACCATGAAAGGTAGGAATGAAACGAGGAAAAAGACTTGTAAAATGTTTTATAGGCCTCAAGAGGTTCTGAAAACACTTGAGATTAAAGAGTTATCAACCTTTCGAAAACCATTTAGGGACATGACCAAAGAATATTTCCAAAAATACAAATCCGATCACAAATCACGGGTCCAAGACCCAAATATCCACATCAACATCCTCCCAAGGGTTATTCGCATCCCGTGCTAGTAAGCCACGAACCTCGGAGCCTCCTTGAGACATACCCGAGTGAATAACCCAATGGAAAACCACATAATACAACACATCATCATGACAACAGTCACGTAACGGTACAACAAGAAAACAAAACACAATATACAACACTAATATACATTCTTAGAACAACACATTCGTTCTCAAACACTCAAGTTAATTTTGAAGGAAACCTTTATCGGGAATATGTATATATATCGATTCTTTTGAAAGTTCAATAAAACATTCAATTTTCACACATAGATAGTCTCCAATTATTGTATCTACAAAACACGAAGTGTATAGGCAAGATACTTGCCTCGATAATAGTCTGCGGATATTCCGAAGAATAGGGTCGATCGGAAAGCTTCGAAACCCTTGATGAAGACGACGACGAACGGAAGGGTTCGATACGAGCTCTTCGCAAAGAACTCAACCCTAACATCATATCATTAATAAATCAACGATCGTACGAGGAAGAATAACCATAGAATGCCCGAATCCCCTCTGTGACATTCTACCGGACACCTTCAAGGCGTCGATTAGGAACTCAACAAAACGATGAATCCTTGGCAATCAAACTATGTAACAACAAGGACATTGATAGAATAAAACTTAATAATCATTCATCCGTCACTAATCCAGGTTTCTTCGAATTAAACGGACGAGATCTAGTAAAATTCCCAATTTTCCACAAACCAAGATTTTAGGAAATCTAACCTTGATTCGGTCAATCGGAGGAGGTTGTGGAATGATTAATCAATGATAGGAACTCCAGGACTTCATGGATTAAGAGTTTGACAACATGTCTTCTTGTCCTCCAAGCTCCAGCCGCAGAAATAAGAGAAGAGAAATGAGAAAACGTGTGTAAACATGACTGCTCAGTCATATTTATACAGATGCGCAATAGCATGCGCTAGACGTCCGGGTTAGCGTCCGCTAACGGGCCAGTCTCGGCCTAGAACCTTCGGCTGGGGCCCGCCATCGTGCGCTAGACGAGTACCTGTAGCGTGCGCTGTCAGCCTGTGCCGCAGTCCAGAGACTTCTGCCCAGCAGCGATAGCGTGTGCTGAACGGGCATTAGCGTGCGCTAGCCGACCCGTCCAGAGCCTCCTGGACTAAACTGCTCGGCCAGGTAGCATGCGCTGCGTGACCGAATAGCGTGTACTATGCCTATCGAGTTAGCGCGCACTGCTTCCGACAGTAGCGTGCGCTATGCCGGTTCCTGCCGCACCTGCTCGGCTAGTGCCCAGCCGCCATGACCCGACGGGTCGATTTTCGAAAACGCACGGAACGAGCGCGACAAAACGCTCGCGGACAACGTCATCGATTCGAAATGAAAACAACATATAAAAAATCGCCACATACGGCCATAAACACAAAATCGGTTGTCAAGAAAACAATATCGAAGCTCGACAACCGAGAATTGTCCGAAAAAAATCCAAAATAACCGGAACGAAAATATCGGGTATTACACATACGGAAATCCAGTAAACACATATTCACATTCAAATTGTAATCAATACACACGTAAAATATTAATCATTTACAACTCGGGCAGAGAACTATCATTACAAACTCTCAGGATACAAACTTCCAGGGAACTATCATCACAATCCTTGTGATACGCACTTCCAGGGAACTATCATACGTAGGGGTGAAAACTGGGCGGATATTTCCTGTAATACCCGATTGTAATTCAGTCATTTTCATTCAGTAATTATCAGTCTGTAATTGTCACTCGGTGTATTTTCACTCAATTATAATCATTCATCAATCATGTTCATTCACCGTGTTCACCGTTCGGAAAAACTTCGAGTTGTGTGTCATTATTGTTCATTATTTCAACTTTCCTCTTATGAGTTCGACTTTGTTAGATCACCATTAATTTTTGGTAACTCCAAAAATTCTAAATCTTTGCAATATTATAGAGCATCGAATTAGCTTTCCAATGGTTCAAACGGTGAGTCAATCGGAGTCCGGACGAGAGAGTTATGGTCGTTTTAGCTCACCCGCTCATTTTTTCAGTTTTGGCCGATCACTGCCGACCGAACTCGGCCGTGTCGTCCGACACGGCCCGTGCCATACTCGTCCGGAAATGCGAGTCTCGCCACGAGGACTCGACCGTGTCGTTTGGCACGGCCGAGTCGAACTCTTCCGGATAAGCGAGAACCATTGCCGAACACGCGGCCGTGTTCCAGGACACGGTCGAGTCATGCCGAAGTCGTCGGACGGGTCACTATCGGAAGGCCCTCCGGCGCCGCGGCCGTGTCAAGCGAGGACACGGTCGAGTCCTGTCGGCCAGGTATGCGACACGGCCGTGCCGATCGGCACGGGCCGTGTCCGGCAGTTAGTCAACCCCTATAAATTCGTTTTTGAGCATTTCACTCATTTTTTCCCTTTTCTTCACCTACAACCGAGAGAGAGCTTGAGGGAGGGTTTTCCTTCACAAATCATTTGAGTGTTTGATTTTCTTCATCCTCCTTCGATCGTGTAGCTCGGATTGTGGATTTAGCACGTGTTCTTCGGATTATAGGGCTTGAATCTTCAAGAGGTAAGAACTCCTTCAACCCTAGTATGATTTTGGGGAGGGTTTGGTGGTGATCTTGTGTTTTAATTCGAATTAACCGATGTTGTTATTAGATTTTGATAGTATTCACGCGACCCATGGTTTTCTTGTTTTTGATTGGGATGAAATCCCGTTGTTATACCATTGACCGATTTCATTTCCTTATGCACTCTTGGTGTCCGATGAATTGTCCCAACGGGTAGAATTAGGATTAATTCTTACCTTTCCGCATTATTGAGACTTGTTGTATACCATTGTTGTGTTAGGAGTGGATTTGGGAGGATTGTTCGGACCAAAACCTATTCCTTCGTTGTTTCCCTTGTTTCATCGTGTTCAAGGCAAGTACATGTATTACATTTCGTTATGTACATTGTGATTCTCGAAATGAATGATGAATGGTGATTTTTGGGTGCGTGAGTTGTGTTCCTTCCACCGGAGTGTCCGACGGGATGTCCGGGGTCGATACTAAGGGGTACGGCCGCGGAAGTGGACTTGGGTGCGTGTGTGATTGAACTTCCACCGGAGTGTCCGACGGGATGTCCGGGGTCGATACTAAGGGGTACGGCCGCGAAGTGGTATCCCACCGAGTGTTCGACGGGATGTCCGGGGTCGATACTAAGTGCGGCCACGGATACCAGTTGTGATTTTGTGATATCGTGATGACTGAAAATCGATGTGATTGCCAATGTAGTATTCCGGAATATATATGTGGCAAATGACTTATGTTTGAGATGATTGTGTAAAACCGTTTTTGTATATAATGTTGAGTAATTGTGTACTTGCACTAGCTATTCGAATGCTAACCCCTTAAATGGGGGAAATGCGTCTTATGCATTTCAGGTACCGGGAGGGCTGAGGGGCAGGCACGGGACACGCACGCGAAGGATGGGCTGGCTTGATGATGTGGCTCGAGTCTGCATTTTTATGTTTTGTCATTGCATTGTCGAGTATTGAAGTTAGACTGTCTGTTTTGAAAATTAGTTTAAGTCCCCTGCGTGGGCAAAGAATCAGTATTTAACCTCTGTTCGTGTATTACGTTATAAATGTTTTGGCCGAGACCACGGCCTTATTTATTTTTGAGTGCATCATTCGGGATTATATTGTGGTTTTTATGTCATGTGTTAGCCTGGTAGACCTCACGAGGGTTCTACGGCGTGTAATGTCCCAGTTGTGAATTGGGGTGTTACATTTATGGTATCAGAGATTAGGTTTTGAATACCTAGGCTGTCGGTGAATTTTGGGTCTGTCAGTTGCGTCATTACAGTCAGTCGTTGAGCCTAATATCATCATGCTACCGTCTTTTCGTGCGACCCGTGGCAGTAAGTCTCCTCGAACTCTTATATCTCTGTAATTCGTTTTCTTGCGCTGTTCGGAATCGTGACTTGTGTTACCAACTTTGTGAATTGTGAATCTTTCTGATCTTGTCCTTTTCTTATTTTCCTTCAGTATGTTGAGAGGTCGTGGTAGACCGGCTAGGGGACGCGGCCGAGGCCGTGGTCGGGGTGCTGATAATGAGGAGGGCTCACTTTCTCAGTCCTCTGCGGACTCAGCCTCTCACTCAGTGTCGTCGGGTAATAATGCCGACGCCGGGGCTACTGCCGTACTTCAGCAGTTGGTAGCCCAACTTACTCAGATAGCTCAGGGTGGACGCCAGAATCCGCCCCCGACACCGGAAGAGGAGGCTAGTAAGTGGCTTCAAACGGTGACTAAGATGCACCCTCCTCGTTTCTCCGGATCCTCTGACTCCCTCGGTTGGGAGAATTGGCTCTTTCAGTTGTCCAGGACCTTCGATGCCGTAGCTTGTCCTGAAGACAGGAGGGTACATATTGCCCAGTACCTCCTGGATAAGGAAGCTGCGGAATGGTGGGAGGCCGTTGTGCCCAGAGACCGTCGAGCTACTTGGGAGGAATTCAAGGCTGCTATGGAAGCAGAGTATTGTCCGCCGCCAGTCAAGGAGAGCAGGTGTGGAATTCTTCACCGCTACACCTCAGGATGTGCCTATTTCTCAGGCCATCATTTCTTACAATCAGATTGGGGTTCGTAAGAGATCAAGTGAGATCGGAGGTGATAAAATCCGTTACTTCAATATGCGTATGAAGCCGCATATTAGGCGCAGTATGGCACCGCTCATGTGTGCCACTTTGAAGGAATACCGAGATCGCGCCTAGCGATCGAGATGGCGGTCCGGAATCGAGTCGGTTTCGGAAGTTAAGAAGCGTAAGACTACGGTGGATTCTCGGCCAGGAAGGGTGGCCGCCGAGGTCTCGTTCTGCTCCCATGCCGGGAAGAGGCCGTTCCATCGGGCCGGTGAATCTCGTGGTAACTGCTCAGTTCAGACCGTTGCTTCTGGTGGCAGGGTTTGTTTTAACTGCAACCAATATGAGCATTTGATGAAGGATTGCCCTTTTTCCTCCAGTTATTTGCTTCACTTGCGGGCAGACCGGGCATCGGGAGACTCATTGTGAGAGAGCCACCAGGGCCGCTAGAGTTCCGACTACCACTACCGATCAGAGGGATCTTAACACTCCAGCTATTCAGGTTCCGCAGGGTTCGGGTCGCGGTAGAGGTCGAGGACAGCCGGATCGCCGCGCAGCCTCGAGCTCGGGTTCAGTCCACCCCCGATTGTACCAGATGAGGCGCACAGAGGAGGCGGACAATCCGGTGGCGTCAGGTACCACTCAGATCCTTACTCATCCAGTTTCCGTGCTTTTTGATTCGGGTGCTACCCATTCCTTTATTGCATCGGATTGTGTGAATCGTATTGGCTTTAACTGCTTGTTTGAATGTGAACCGTTTGTGGTGGGTACGCCTAGCGGGGATCTCATGGTTGGGGACCGGGAAGTTAGGGATTGCCCCGTGAGGATCGGGAGCCGAGACTGGCCCTCGAACCTCATTGTTATCGACCTCAAGGGTGAGGATTTAATCCTCGGGGACGATTGGTTAGAGCGTCACGGTGCTATCATGAACTATCGGACTCGTACTATCTCGATTGTGGCCGAGGATGGCACCGAACATACTCTCGTTGGCTGTAAGCCGGGTAGATCGGGGAGCGTGATTAACGCCTTGAAGGCGATGAAACTTCTGAACCAGGGTTGTGTCGGCTACTGGTGTTACGCTCTGAAGGCGGAAGATGGTGGAGTTGACATGTCGTCTATTCCAGTTGTTTGTGAGTTTCCAAATGTTTTCCTGCACGACTTGCCGGGGTTACCACCGCAATGAGAGGTGGAGTTTCCAATCGATCTTGAGCCGAATGCCCCCTATTTCTCGAGCACCGTACCGTATGGCACCGTCGGAGATGTTAGAGTTGAAGAATCGGTTGGGAGAATTGTTAGATAAAGGGTATATTCGACCGAGCGCATCGCCTTTGGGGTGCGCTGTACTCTTTGTTAAGAAGAAGGATGGGTCGCCGTTTATGCATCGATTTTCGAGAATTAAACAAGTTGACCATCAAAAATAAATACCCTTTGCCGGGATTGACGATTTGTTTGATCGGCTTGGGGCGACGGTCTTTTCGAAGATTGATTTGCGATCGGGCTACTACCGATTGAGAATTCGGGACGTCGATATTCGAAAGTGCCTTTCGGACGAGATATGGCCATTACGAGTTTGTGGTTATGCCTTTCGGACTAACCAATGCCCACAGTGTTCATGCGAGTTGATGAACAAAGTTTTCATTGAGTATCTAGACAAATTCGTAGTCGTTTTTATCGACGATATTCTTATCTATTCACGGAATCGGGAGCACGCCTTGCATCTCCGGATTGTATTAGACACTTTGAGGGCGGAGCGGTTATGCGAAGTTCTCTAAGTGTGAGTTTTGGCTCGAGGAAGTGACATTCCTCGGGCATGTGATTTCACGAGAAGGAGTTCGGGTAGATCCGAGAAGATAGAGGCGGTGATGGCTTGGGAGCCGCCTAAGAATGTGAAGGAGGTGAGGAGTTTTCTGGGTCTTGCCGGCTATTACCGCAGATTCGTTGAGGATTTTCTAAGATCGCTAGACCACTCACTCGGTTGCTCCAGAAAACTCGGAAGTTCGAGTGGGTGCAGACAGGCGGGGCAGCTTTGATGAGTTAAAGAGACGTCGACTACCGCACCCGTTTTAGCATTGCCTCAGTGAAACGAGGACTTCGTAGTGTATAGTGATGCTTCGGGCCTTGGTCTAGGATGTGTTTTGATGCAGAGAGACAGAGTGATTGCTTATGCGTCCCACCAATTGAAACCTTATGAAGTAAATTATCCCACGCACGATTTGGAGTTAGCTGCGGTCGTTTTCGCCTTAAAAATCTGGAGGCATTACCTCTATGGGTCATCGTGTAAGATTTTTACGGATCACAAGAGTCTGAAGTACATCTTCAGCCAGAAAGAGTTGAATATGAGGCAGCGTAGGTGGTTAGAGCTAATTAAAGATTACGACCTCGAGATACTTTACCATCCGGGTATGGCCAACGTAGTGGCTGATGCGTTGAGCCGAAAACCGATGGCTTTACAGATGTTAGAAGTACTTACACCGCAGATTAGGATCCAGCGAGATTTCATCTGTCAGAATATTGAGGTTTGGGTTCAGAGAGTTCAGGGCCAGTTATGTGCGTTAGAGATCACTTCGTCCTTGACTGATGATATCAGGGCGAAGCAGTATGACGATCCGTTTTTGGTCCAGTTGAGGGAGGATGTGAGGAAACGGAAAGCCCCTGGATTTTTGGTTCATGATGATGGAGTTTTGAGGTTTCGCGGCAGACTTTGTGTACCGAGTGATATTGAGCTGAGACAGAAAATCTTGAGTGAAGCTCATGCTACACCTTACTCCATACATCCTGGTACGAGTAAAATGTACAAGGATGTGAGGAGCAACTACTGGTGGAGTAATTTGAAGGCAGACGTTAGCGAGTTTGTGTCGAGGTGTCCGACTGTCGGCGAGTTAAGATCGAGCATCGGCGACCCGCGGGTCATTACGACCACTTCCTATCCCGGAGTGGAAATGGGAGGATATTTCTATGGATTTCATTACCAGTATGCCTAAGACTCGGACAGGAATGAACATGATTTGGGTCGTTGTTGATCGACTAACCAAATCAGCTCATTTCCTAAGTATTAAGGACACTTGGGGGCCGGAGAGGCTTGCACGAGTGTTTGTTGCGGAAATAGTGAGATTGCATGGGACCCCTAAGAGTATTGTTTCGGATCGTGATGGCCGGTTCATATCACATTTTTGGTAGGCCGTTCATAGAGCTTTGGGATCCGAGTTGAGACTTAGTACATCCTACCACCCTCAGACAGACGGACAGTCTGAGCGGACGATACAGACGCTAGAGGATATGTTACGAGCCTGTGCTTTAGATTGGAAGGATGATTGGGAATCGCACTTACCGTTAATCGAGTTCACGTACAACAATAGTTGGCACGCCTCGATTAAAATGGCACCATTCGAAGCGTTGTATGGGAGGAGGTGCAGATCGCCGTTGTGTTGGGATGATACGTCTGAGCTAATCGGTACCGAGCCCGACATGATAGTTGAGACGAGAGAGAAGGTTGCCCTGATTCGTGGTAGATTCTTGTGGCCCAGTCGGCAGAAGTCTTATGCCGATACACGTCGCCGACCGTTGGAGTTTGAGGTGGGAGATCACGTCTTGCTTAAGGTGTCGCCGACACGGGGAGTTTACCGCTTCGGTCAGAAGGGTAAACTTAGTCCGAGATATATCGAGCCGTTTGAGATTTTAGATAGAGTTGGAGAGCTTGCGTATCGGTTAGGCTTGCCGCCGTCCCTGAGCCACGTGCATGACGTATTTCATGTTACCCAGCTTAGGAAGTACGTATCGGACCCTAGCCATATTATTGATTTTGGAGAGATCGAGTTGTGGACCGACATTACCTTCGAGGAGAGGCCGATTCAGATCTTAGAGCGTCGAGTGAAGCAACTCAGGCACAAAACCATTCCTTTGGTCAAAGTACAGTGGTCGAGGCATGGATCCGAGGAAGCCACGTGGGAAACAGAGGAGAGTATGAGGTCGAGATACCCCGAGTTATTCGTGTTGTAAGTTTCGGGACAAAACTTATTTTTAGGGGGAGATAATGTAATACCCGGTTGTAATTCATTCATTTTCATTCAGTAATTATCAGTCTGTAATTGTCACTCAGTGTATTTTCACTCAATTATAATCATTCATCAATCATGTTCATTCACCGTGTTCACCGTTCGGAAAAACTTCGAGTTGTGTATCATTATTGTTCATTGTTTCAACTTTCCTCTTATGAGTTCGACTTTGTTAGATCACCATTAATTTTTGGTAACTCCAAAAATTCTAAATCTTTGTAATATTATAGAGCATCGAATTAGCTTTCCAATGGTTCAAACGGTGAGTCAATCGGAGTCCGGACGAGAGAGTTATGGTCGTTTTAGCTCACCCGCTCATTTTTTCAGTTTTGGCCGATCACTGCCGACCGAACTCGGCCGTGTCGTCCGACACGGCCCGTGCCGTACTCGTCCGGAAATGCCGGAGTCTCTGCCCACAGGACTCGACCGTGTCGTTTGGCACGACCGAGTCGAACTCTTCCGGATAATCCAGAACCGACTGCCGAACACGCCCGACCATGTTCCAGGACACGGTCGAGTCATGCCGAGTCGCTGTCGGACGGGTCACTATCGGAAGGCCCTCCGCGCCGCGACCGTGTCAAGCAGGACACGGTCGAGTCCCTATCGGCCAGCTGTGCGACACGACCGTGCCGATCGGCATGGGCCGTGTCCGGCAGGGTAGTCAACCCCTATAAATTCGTTTTTGAGCATTTCACTCATTTTTTCCCTTTTCTTCACCTACAACCGAGAGAGAGAGCTTGAGGGAGGGTTTTTCCTTCACAAATCATTTGGGTGTTTGATTTTCTTCATCCTCCTTCGATCGTGTAGCTCGGATTGTGGATTTGCACGTGTTCTTCGGATTATAGGGCTTGAATCTTCAAGAGGTAAGAACTCCTTCAACCCTAGTATGATTTTGGGGAGGGTTTGGTGGTGATCTTGTGTTTTAATTCGAATTAACCGATGTTGTTATTAGATTTTGATAGTATTCACGCGACTCATGGTTTTCTTGTTTTTGATTGGGATGAAATCCCGTTGTTATACCATTGACCGATTTCATTTCCTTATGCACTCTTGGTGTCCGATGAATTGTCCCAACGGGTAGAATTAGGATTAATTCTTACCTTTCCGCATTATTGAGACTTGTTGTATACCATTGTTGTGTTAGGAGTGGATTTGGGAGGATTGTTCGGACCAAAACCTATTCCTTCGTTGTTTCCCTTGTTTCATCGTGTTCAAGGCAAGTACATGTATTACATTTCGTTATGTACATTGTGATTCTCGAAATGAATGATGAATGGTGATTTTTGGGTGCGTGAGTTGTGTTCCTTCCACCCGGAGTGTCCGACGGGATGTCTGGGGGTCGATACTAAGGGGTACGGCCGCGGAAGTGGACTTGGGTGCGTGTGTGATTGAACTTCCACCCGGAGTGTCCGACGGGATGTCTGGGGGTCGATACTAAGGGGTACGGCCGCGGAAGTGGTATCCCACCCGGAGTGTTCGACGGGATGTCTGGGGGTCGATACTAAGGGGTACGGCCACGGGATACCAGTTGTGATTTTGTGATATCGTGATGACTGAAAATCGATGTGATTGCCAATGTAGTATTCCGGAATATATATGTGGCAAATGACTTATGTTTGAGATGATTGTGTAAAACCGTTTTTGTATATAATGTTGAGTAATTGTGTACTTGCACTAGCTATTCGAATGCTAACCCCTTAAATGGGGGAAATGCGTCTTATGCATTTCAGTGCAGGAGAGGCGAGGCGAGGCACGGGACACGCACGCGAAGGATGGTGGCTTGATGATGTGGCTCGAGTCCGCATTTTTATGTTTTGTCATTGCATTGTCGAGTATTGAAGTTAGGTATGCATTTTGAAAATTAGTTTAAGTCCCTGCGTGGGCAAAGAATCGATATTTAACCTCTGCTCGTGTATTACGTTATAAATGTTTTGCCGAGACCACGGCCTTATTTATTTTTGAGTGCATCATTCGGGATTATATTGTGGTTTTTATGTCATGTGTTAGCTTTGGTAGACCTCACGAGGGTTCTACGGCGTGTAATGTCGATTGTGAATTGGGGTGTTACATTTATGGTATCGAGAGATTAGGTTTTGAATACCTAGGTGTCGGTGAATTTTGGAGTGCATCGGTTGCGTCATTACGATCGATCGTTGAGCCTAATATCATCATGCTACCGTCTTTTCGTGCGACCGTGGCGGTAAGTCTCCTCGAACTCTTATATCTCCGTAATTCGTTTTCTTGCTGCTCGGAATCGTGACTTGTGTTACCAACTTTGTGAATTGTGAATCTTTCGATCTTGTCCTTTTCTTATTTTCCTTGATATGTTGAGAGGTCGTGGTAGACCGGCTAGGGGCCGGCCGAGGCCGTGGTCGGTGCGATAATGAGGAGGGCTCACTTTCTCGATCCTCTGCGGACTCGGCCTCTCACTCGGTGTCGTCGGGTAATAATGCCGTCTGGGGCTCTTGCCGTGCCAGCGGATTGGTAGCCCAACTTACTCGAGATAGCTCGGGGTGGACGCGAATCCGCCCCGACAAGAAAAGGAGGCTAGTAAGTGGCTTCAAGCGGTGACTAAGATGCACCCTCCTCGTTTCTCGGATCCTCGACTCCCTCGGTTGGGAGAATTGGCTCTTTCGGTTGTCCAGACCTTCGATGCCGTAGCTTGTCACGAAGACAGAGGGTACATATTGCCCAAGTACCTCTGGATAAGGAAGGCTGCGGAATGGTGGGAGGCCGTTGTGCCCAGACCGTCGAGCTACTTGGGAGGAATTCAAGGTGCTATGGAAGGCAGTATTGTCCGCCGCCAGTCAAGGAGAGCAGAATTGTGGAATTCTTCACCGCTACACCTCAGGATGTGCCTATTTCTCAGGCCATCATTTCTTACAATCAGCAGTTGGGGTTCGTAAGAGATCAAGTGAGATCGGAGGCTGATAAAATCCGTTACTTCAATATGCGTATGAAGCCGCATATTAGGCAGAGTATGGCACCGCTCATGTGTGCCACTTTGAAGGAATACCAGGATCGCGCCCTAGCGATCGAGATGGCGGTTCCGGAATCAGAGTCGGTTTCGGAAGTTAAGAAGCAGAAGACTACCGGTGGATTCTCGACCGGGAAGGGTGGTCAGTTTTCGAGGTCTCGTTCTGCTCCCATGCCGGGGAAGAGGCCGTTCCATCAGGCCGGTGAATCTCAGGGTAACCGTTCAGTTCAGACCGTTGCTTCTGGTGGCAGGGTTTGTTTTAACTGCAACCAATATGAGCATTTGATGAAGGATTGCCCTTTTTCCTCCAGTTATTTGCTTCACTTGCGGGCAGACCGGGCATCGGGAGACTCATTGTGAGAGAGCCACCAGGGCCGCTAGAGTTCCGACTACCACTACCGATCAGAGGGATCTTAACACTCCAGCTATTCAGGTTCCGCAGGGTTCGGGTCGCGGTAGAGGTCGAGGACAGCCGGATCGCCGCGCAGCCTCGAGCTCGGGTTCAGTCCACCCCCGATTGTACCAGATGAGGCGCACAGAGGAGGCGGACAATCCGGTGGCGTCAGGTACCACTCAGATCCTTACTCATCCAGTTTAGTGCTTTTGATTCGGGTGCTACCCATTCCTTTATTGCATCGGATTGTGTGAATCGTATTGGCTTTAACTGCTTGTTTGAATGTGAACCGTTTGTGGTGGGTACGCCTAGCGGGGATCTCATGGTTGGGGACCGGGAAGTTAGGGATTGCCCCGTGAGGATCGGGAGCCGAGACTGGCCCTCGAACCTCATTGTTATCGACCTCAAGGGTGAGGATTTAATCCTCGGGGACGATTGGTTAGAGCGTCACGGTGCTATCATGAACTATCGGACTCGTACTATCTCGATTGTGGCCGAGGATGGCACCGAACATACTCTCGTTGGCTGTAAGCCGGGTAGATCGGGGAGCGTGATTAACGCCTTGAAGGCGATGAAACTTCTGAACCAGGGTTGTGTCGGCTACTGGTGTTACGCTCTGAAGGCGGAAGATGGTGGAGTTGACATGTCGTCAATTCCAGTTGTTGGTGAGTATCCCAATGTTTTCCCAGACGACTTGCCGGGGTTACCACCGCAGCGAGAGGTGGAGTTTCCAATCGATCTTGAGCCGAATGCAGCCCCTATTTCTCGAGCACCGTACCGTATGGCACCGTCGGAGATGTTAGAGTTGAAGAATCAGTTGGGAGAATTGTTAGATAAAGGGTATATTCGACCGAGCGCATCGCCTTGGGGTGCGCCTGTACTCTTTGTTAAGAAGAAGGATGGGTCGCTTCGTTTATGCATCGATTTTCGAGAATTAAACAAGTTGACCATCAAAAATAAATACCCTTTGCCAGATTGACGATTTGTTTGATCACCAGGGGGCGACGGTCTTTTCGAAGATTGATTTGCGATCGGGCTACTACCAGTTGAGAATTCGGGACGTCGATATTCCGAAAGCTGCCTTTCGGACGAGATATGGCCATTACGAGTTTGTGGTTATGCCTTTCGGACTAACCAATGCCCCACAGTTGTTCATGCGTTGATGAACAAAGTTTTCATTGAGTATCTAGACAAATTCGTAGTCGCTTTTATCGACGATATTCTTATCTATTCACGGAATCGGGAGGAGCACGCCTTGCATCTCGGATTGTATTAGACACTTTGAGGGCGGAGCAGCGGTTATGCGAAGTTCTCTAAGTGTGAGTTTTGGCTCGAGGAAGTGACATTCCTCGGGCATGTGATTTCAGCAGAAGGAGTTCGGGTAGATCCGCAGAAGATAGAGGCAGTGATGGCTTGGGAGCCGCCTAAGAATGTGAAGGAGGTGAGGAGTTTTCTGGGTCTTGCCGGCTATTACCGCAGATTCGTTGAGGGATTTTCTAAGATCGCTAGACCACTCACTCAGTTGCTCCAAAACTTCGAAGTTCGAGTGGGTGCAGACAGCAGAGGCTTTGATGAGTTAAAGAGACGTCTGACTACCGCACCCGTTTTAGCATTGCCTCAGGGAAACGAGGACTTCGTAGTGTATAGTGATGCTTCGGGCCTTGGTCTAGGATGTGTTTTGATGCAGAGAGACAGAGTGATTGCTTATGCGTCCCACCAATTGAAACCTTATGAAGTAAATTATCCCACGCACGATTTGGAGTTAGCTGCGGTCGTTTTCGCCTTAAAAATCTGGAGGCATTACCTCTATGGGTCATCGTGTAAGATTTTTACGGATCACAAGAGTCTGAAGTACATCTTCAGCCAGAAAGAGTTGAATATGAGGCAGCGTAGGTGGTTAGAGCTAATTAAAGATTACGACCTCGAGATACTTTACCATCCGGGTATGGCCAACGTAGTGGCTGATGCGTTGAGCCGAAAACCGATGGCTTTACAGATGTTAGAAGTACTTACACCGCAGACAGATCCAGCGAGATTTCATCTGTCGAATATTGAGGTTTGGGTTGAGAGTTCAGGCCGATTATGTGCGTTAGAGATCACTTCGCCTCGATCGATGATATCGTGGCGAAGCGATGACGATCCGTTTTGGTCCAGTTGAGGGAGGATGTGAGGAAACGGAAAGCCCTCGGATTTTTGGTTCATGATGATGGAGTTTTGAGGTTTCGCGCAGACTTTGTGTACCGAGTGATATTGAGCCGAGACAAAATCTTGAGTGAAGCTCATGCTACACCTTACTCCATACATCCTGGTACGAGTAAAATGTACAAGGATGTGAGGAGCAACTACCGGTGGAGTAATTTGAAGGCGGACGTTAGCGAGTTTGTGTCGAGGTGTCGACACGGCCAGAGTTAAGATCGAGCATCAGCGACCCGCGGGGCTGTTACGACCACTTCCTATCCCGGAGTGGAAATGGGAGGATATTTCTATGGATTTCATTACCAGTATGCCTAAGACTCGGACAGGAATGAACATGATTTGGGTCGTTGTTGATCGACTAACCAAATCAGCTCATTTCCTAAGTATTAAGGACACTTGGGGGCCGGAGAGGCTTGCACGAGTGTTTGTTGCGGAAATAGTGAGATTGCATGGGACCCCTAAGAGTATTGTTTCGGATCGTGATGGCCGGTTCATATCACATTTTTGGTAGGCCGTTCATAGAGCTTTGGGATCCGAGTTGAGACTTAGTACATCCTACCACCCTCAGACAGACGGACACCTGAGCGGACGATACAGACGCTAGAGGATATGTTACGAGCCTGTGCTTTAGATTGGAAGGATGATTGGGAATCGCACTTACCGTTAATCGAGTTCACGTACAACAATAGTTGGCACGCCTCGATTAAAATGGCACCATTCGAAGCGTTGTATGGGAGGAGGTGCAGATCGCCGTTGTGTTGGGATGATACGTCTGAGCTAATCGGTACCGAGCCCGACATGATAGTTGAGACGAGAGAGAAGGTTGCCCTGATTCGTGGTAGATTGCTGACGGCCCAGAGTCGGCAGAAGTCTTATGCCGATACACGTCGCCGACCGTTGGAGTTTGAGGTGGGAGATCACGTCTTGCTTAAGGTGTCGCCGACACGGGGAGTTTACCGCTTCGGTCAGAAGGGTAAACTTAGTCCGAGATATATCGAGCCGTTTGAGATTTTAGATAGAGTTGGAGAGCTTGCGTATCGGTTAGGCTTGCCGCCGTCCCTGAGCCACGTGCATGACGTATTTCATGTTACCCAGCTTAGGAAGTACGTATCGGACCCTAGCCATATTATTGATTTTGGAGAGATCGAGTTGTGGACCGACATTACCTTCGAGGAGAGGCCGATTCAGATCTTAGAGCGTCGAGTGAAGCAACTCAGGCACAAAACCATTCCTTTGGTCAAAGTACAGTGGTCGAGGCATGGATCCGAGGAAGCCACGTGGGAAACAGAGGAGAGTATGAGGTCAAGATACCCCGAGTTATTCGTGTTGTAAGTTTCGGGACAAAACTTATTTTTAGGGGGAGATAATGTAATACCCGGTTGTAATTCATTCATTTTCATTCAGTAATTATCAGTCTGTAATTGTCACTCAGTGTATTTTCACTCAATTATAATCATTCATCAATCATGTTCATTCACCGTGTTCACCGTTCGGAAAAACTTCGAGTTGTGTATCATTATTGTTCATTGTTTCAACTTTCCTCTTATGAGTTCGACTTTGTTAGATCACCATTAATTTTTGGTAACTCCAAAAATTCTAAATCTTTGTAATATTATAGAGCATCGAATTAGCTTTCCAATGGTTCAAACGGTGAGTCAATCGGAGTCCGGACGAGAGAGTTATGGTCGTTTTAGCTCACCCGCTCATTTTTTCAGTTTTGGCCGATCACTGCCGACCGAACTCGGCCGTGTCGTCCGACACGGCCCGTGCCGTACTCGTCCGGAAATGCCGGAGTCTCTGCCCACAGGACTCGACCGTGTCGTTTGGCACGACCGAGTCGAACTCTTCCGGATAATCCAGAACCGACTGCCGAACACGCCCGACCATGTTCCAGGACACGGTCGAGTCATGCCGAGTCGCTGTCGGACGGGTCACTATCGGAAGGCCCTCCGCGCCGCGACCGTGTCAAGCAGGACACGGTCGAGTCCCTATCGGCCAGCTGTGCGACACGACCGTGCCGATCGGCATGGGCCGTGTCCGGCAGGGTAGTCAACCCCTATAAATTCGTTTTTTGAGCATTTCAGCTCATTTTTTTCCCTTTTCTTCACCTACAACCGAGAGAGAGAGCTTGAGGGAGGGTTTTTCCTTCACAAATCATTTGGGTGTTTGATTTTCTTCATCCTCCTTCGATCGTGTAGCTCGGATTGTGGATTTAGCACGTGTTCTTCGGATTATAGGGCTTGAATCTTCAAGAGGTAAGAACTCCTTCAACCCTAGTATGATTTTGGGGAGGGTTTGGTGGTGATCTTGTGTTTTAATTCGAATTAACCGATGTTGTTATTAGATTTTGATAGTATTCACGCGACTCATGGTTTTCTTGTTTTTGATTGGGATGAAATCCCGTTGTTATACCATTGACCGATTTCATTTCCTTATGCACTCTTGGTGTCCGATAAATTGTCCCAACGGGTAGAATTAGGATTAATTCTTACCTTTCCGCATTATTGAGACTTGTTGTATACCGTTGTTGTGTTAGGAGCGGATTTGGGAGGATTGTTCGGACCAAAACCTATTCCTTCGTTGTTTCCCTTGTTTCATCGTGTTCAAGGCAAGTACATGTATTACATTTCGTTATGTACATTGTGATTCTCGAAATGAATGATGAATGGTGATTTTTGGGTGCGTGAGTTGTGTTCCTTCCACCGGAGTGTCCGACGGATGTCCGGGGTCGATACTAAGGGGTACGGCCGCGAAGTGGACTTGGGTGCGTGTGTGATTGAACTTCCACCGGAGTGTCCGACGGATGTCCGGGGTCGATACTAAGGGGTACGGCCGCGAAGTGGTATCCCACCCGAGTGTTCGACGGGATGTCCGGGGTCGATACTAAGGGGTACGGCCACGGGATACCGATTGTGATTTTGTGATATCGTGATGACTGAAAATCGATGTGATTGCCAATGTAGTATTAGGAATATATATGTGGCAAATGACTTATGTTTGAGATGATTGTGTAAAACCATTTTTGTATATAATGTTGAGTAATTGTGTACTTGCACTAGCTATTCGAATGCTAACCCCTTAAATGGGGAAATGCGTCTTATGCATTTAGTGCAGGAGGGCCGAGGCGAGGCACGGGACACGCACGCTAAGGATGGGTGGCTTGATGATGTGGCTCAGTCCGCATTTTTATGTTTTGTCATTGCATTGTCGAGTATTGAAGTTAGGTATCTGTTTTGAAAATTAGTTTAAGTCCCTGCAGGCAAAGAATCGATTTAACCTCTGTTCGTGTATTACGTTATAAATGTTTTGGCCGAGACCATGGCCTTATTTATTTTTGAGTGCATCATTCGGGATTATATTGTGGTTTTTATGTCATGTGTTAGCCTGGTAGACCTCACGAGGGTTCTACGGCGTGTAATGTCCCAGTTGTGAATTGGGGTGTTACATTTCCCGCCCGATCCGGAGCCGTATCCGATCGGGATCGAATTCGGGATGAAAAATAGGTATCCGGTCGGATTCGGATACGGGTTCAAATTTAATACAATATCCGCCCGTATCCGAGTTTTCCCATATTTTATCGGATATTATCCGGATACAAATCCGGACAATAAATCCGGATACCAATCTGGATAATAAATCCGGATATCCATATTTTTAAATCTTAAATATACTTTATTATATATATATATAACACTTTTGGACGTCAGTGTAATAAATTTTCAAACTTTCAAGAAAAAAATATTTTCTGGAAAAATATATTATTTTTCGAAAAAAAAATATTTTCTAGGAAAAAAATTATCTTTTCGAAAAAAACATTATTTATTGAAATTTTTTATTTCTTCGAAAAAAATTAAAAAAATATTTTCTGGAGAAAAATTATTTTTTGGCCAAAAAATATTTTTTCGAAAAAAATTATTTTTTGGAAAAAATAAAATTAGTTTCTGGATTTTTTATATTTTTTGAAAAAATAAAAAAACTCTTTGCGAAAATAAAAAAAATTATTTTCTGGACAAAAATTATATTTCGAAAAAAAAAATTATTTTCTGAAAAAAATATTTATTTAAAAGAAATGTATTAGCCAAACACTTTAATACTAACTTATAAGCTATTTGTTTCATATGAAATGTATTTTAAAAGAAATGTTCTATTCAAGTAAATAGAGGGGCAATTATATATATTATAATAATTGTTAAAAACAATTAAATTACCACTTTTTAGTCTTTGCTAAGTATGGAGCTTATGTTTTTTATGGGAGAGACTGAATAAGTAAAAATGAGGGAACCTTATTATGAAACGATTTTTAAAAAAAATTACTATAGTTTGCATTAGAACTTTTATGAAATATTGTGTAGGTAGTTTTTTTATATGCTGCAATCACTTCCAAACGATTTTTGTATGACACGTATTATCCGATTATATTTATTCGAATCCGGCCCGAACTGGCCCTCAGATCCGTCCCGTGTCCGTATCCCGAATAATCTGAATTCATATCCGTATCCGGCCTTCCCGTATCCGACTCCGAATCCGAGAGAAAAATATGGGTTAGGATACGGGAAGAGCACTATCCGCCCGTATCCGATCCGTTTTCACCCCTAATCATACGATATACACACTACCTGTATCTACCAAGCACCACACCTGAGATACACATTGCGGGTTTTGTGGTCAATCATAATCACATTCACCAAATAGTAAAAATCACATAATAGCAAGTTAATTTCATAATATCAATTATCATATTCTGAGCAAGTAGGGAACTTGCCTCAAGTTCAACGAATGCAAAATCCGAATCGAAGCAAATGACACGAGTATACAAACCCCGATAAATTCACAATTCAAAACCTAAATGATACAATGAATTAATAACTCGTTCAACTCGATTGATTATATCAAGTCGTAATTATACTTCCTCCCTAATTGGCCAACCTACCTATCCATCGAGTCACTATGGTCGATAGTAAATTTTGGTTCTAATTACGTCAAATGATAATGCCTTAGGTAATCTCGGAATCAGTGTGAATACTACATTCAACTTTACAATTAATACAGTACCTAACATGTTTAGAATCACTAGTTCCATCGGTTCATAACAAGATTAACTTAGGTGATTACTATTAACCGATTATTACGTTCGACAATGTTCCGACTATGATAAATTCAACCAAACTTAACGATTCGTGGACAAATGAATTCCGAAACAAATTATACAATCAATCAACAACAACGACTCTGATTCTAAACAAATTTTTGGTAGAAACGAGATGGTGAGTTCGATTACGACAATAGTCTTTCAAACACATTAACACAGTCCAAGTGATCCAAGGAAATTCGTAAATGAAACTATTTCAACTCAAAAGCTTCAAAAAAACATCATATCCTTGACAAAAACTAAAGGATAATCGAAGGATATCCAAACTTACCTCAAATGGTGAAGAACAATGAAGAACGACGAAGAACGTGTTGGTAACAATCCGTAAAATAGAGTTGCACAATGCAATTGACTAGAAATAAAAAACTTGTGCATCCACTAGAGTATTGCAAGAGATTTTATTTTGGGAGAAATAATTTTACATATGCTCCCAACCTTATTTATATTTATGAATTTATGACATGATCTGAATGTAATGAAATAAAATTAATGAGAGAGAGAGAGAGAGAGAGAGAGAGAGAGAGATGATCACAGTGTTGCACACTTTGCTTCTACTTGGATGGCAATGCATCTACCTACTTCACTGAGCATGAATGTATGCTGAAAAACTACAACCATACCATATGACGGCGAGTCCGGTTTAGCTCGTTAGGACTGATTCTTAAGGAGCTTCCTTAAGAAAGGTAAAATAGTACAATTATTTCAATATAAAAAACTACCATAATAATTAGACGCAAAAAATAGGGAAGCTTTGATTACATTAATTATTTATATCCCTTAAGTCTTGGACACAATCAATATCCATAAACATAGTTATCATCCACATTAATCCTTTCGTTATTCATCATCTCTTCATGTCTTCGTTCCTTTCTTCTTCATAAAATTCAAATTGTTCTCAAACTCTTGCAAAAAAATTGAACACAATCAATTCGAATTATGACAATAATTTCTGCAACAAAGTTGGAGTTGCAGAAAGTATCACAAACGTAATACATACTTATGGAAATACTTTTATATCTTAATGAGACTTACTATTGTCACTATTATAAATAACAATATGGTGACAAACAACTCTAAATATTGCTATCTAAGGTATAACATGTGGAAATAAACATACTGCAACTAAATAAATTCAAAATTAATAAGTTTCACCATATGCACACAGTAGTATGAAACATTTCCACAAAACATTACCACTTGGAAACATGATGATGAATTTTTGAACAAAATGTCACTAGAAAATTCATATGTATGTAAACACTAACATGCGTAAAATGAGGAAAAAATATTATCACCATTGTAAATTAATATTCTGGTGATAAATAACTCTAAATGTTACCATCTACCGAATATCATGTGGAAACAAATATAATGCAACTGAATATATCTAAAAATAATGTGTCACCACATGCACACAGAAGTATGGAAACATTTAAACAAAAATATTACCAGAACAATACATACTTGTGGAAATACTTACATAACCCAAATGAGAAAAACTATTGTCACCATTATATACAAATACCCTGGTGACAAATAACTCCAAATATTACCATCTATGAGATAACATGGAACAAATATGATGCAACTAGATAAATCCGAAAATAATATTTGTCACCACATACACACAAAAGTATGAAAATATTTGAACAAAATGTCACAAGAACTGTAGCGACCACTTTTCAAAATGTTATTTTAAAATAATTTCAAGGGAGATTAAATATCATTAATAAAAATAAATGCAGAATCGCAGCGGAAATTAAAATAAAGTCGACTATTTCACAAGTAGCTGTAAAATAAATTCCCAATATTTCAAAACATCCATAATATCCAACCATAAAATTGAAGCCAAAGTTAAAATTTTAAATGAACTAAATAAATGAAAAAGCAGATAAATATTATTATCACGCCACGCCTTTGCCCGCCACGTCAGTCTCCTCAACCTGAAAGGTTTAAAAAATGGGGTGAGCTTTCAACTCGCTCGGTGAGGAAGGAATACTTTGTTACATTTAGATACATACATGTTGTCAAGTAGATATGATATGCTTAAACCTGGTGGTTGCCCGAGGTCCATTAATATGCAAACTTTGAGCACAATATGCCTACTACTCATTGGAGGCTACAACGTAATTAACATGCAAACTTTGAGCACATTATGCTACTTATTGAAGGCTATAACGTAAATAGTATGCAAACTTTGTGCATACAAATATTTGGAAAGAAACAAGCATATGTACAAGTAACATCATGTACTAAATAAAACAAGTGTAAAGCCCCCACCTCGAAAAACAATGATAATCCTTGAAAGTTTGAGATGCGAATGCAGTTCAAGCCCTAGGCTCCAAGTTCTCGTCTCCTAAAATAATAATTAAAATTTAATGTGTCCAAAATAAATAAATATAAATTATTTGATTTTGAATTGATTAAAAGAGATCTGATTTTTAAAATATTGAAAACTGACTGGGGGTCGAATTAAAAGGATTGGAAAACTGAGGAACTGAAATTGAATAACTGAAAAGTTGATTTGGGTTCAAATTGAAAAGTCTGGAGCATGAGGGACTCAATAGGAATACTCTAAAAGAAGGCTGGGTATAAAAACCCTAGCCCTAAATAATGGGCCGACAACTCCTCACTCCATTTTTCACCTCCGACGATTCTCCCTCTCTCTCTAAGAATATACCGCCTGCAAATTTCCAAAAGATATCTCTCTCAATTTTTTCGCAAACACACACACAGATGCACTAGACATACATACACACACACACCAAAATAGACGATGGTGAAAAGAAAGGGCTACAACCTTGGACCTCCAGCTAGCGGTGATTGGCGGAGAAGGGTCGCGCCGCTGAGAATATGGTGAGGAGATGGCGTATAGGTTCTGGACTATAATTGGACGGCCATACCACAGGCAGCAGCGGCGACCGAGGTGGAAAGCGATGGCGGCGGCAACAGCCACGACGGACAAAAAGAAAGGAACGACGGGTTTGCCAGATTTAGGGTACTAAGATTCTGATTCAGGCCATGGGTTCTGGAAATATGAGTGTCAAGTTCACGGTGAGGGTTGTATAATCGGGTTTCGAGTTTTATGTGGATATCGATTATGTTCTAGGTTTCTTTATTCGGGTTCGGGCTTTGAAATTTTAAGAATAGTACCATTATATAAGTAAGATTAATTTGAAACAGATAGTGAAATCAGTAGCGAGATGAAAAGACCGAGAAATTATGTTTTACCTCAAAGGATTGAATGAAAATCGAATAAGACGTGATCGAACGACGAACGGATCGGACTCCTTAGCGTTCTCTATTCCTTAGTTGGCAGAAGAAATATTTGCATGTATTCTAGGGTTTGTAATAGTATAGAGTACAGTATTTATACTGTATTAAGAATTAGGTATAGGATATATTTTATGGGATTAGGTTTAGGATAGATATATAATTGTGCTAGAAAGAGGACTTGGTCCAACTCATAAGTTGGCTAACTAAAATAGTTGGCTTATATAAACTAAAATAATAATAATAACTATACTAATATTATTATTATTATTAATGCTAATTATTATAATAATTCGGCTAAATAATATTTGGGCATAATTAAATGAAATTCGACTTAGACTATTTATAAAATTAAATATTACTAGACTATAATAATATGAGGGTTTGGACTTGAGCCTGGAGTGTGAACTAAAATATTTTAACAGGATATGTAAATAAGGAAATGTGACCTTATTTAATAACTAAAATAAATTTTGTAAGTAAATTGTTGGACATTTAGAATGTTCATGCGCTTTCTATAAATTATAAAATAGATGCATGTGCAAAAAATCGGGGCGTCACAATCTACCCCTTTAAATGGATTTTCGTCCTCGAAAATTAAATCATGTGCCTTCAATCGCAAACGTTGGATACTTAGAGCGGATCTCTTCTTCACGTTCCCAAGTCGCCTCGTTCGGACCATGACGGCTCCATTGGACTTTCACCAATTTAACCCCTTTGTTTCGTAACCAATGTACCTTACACTCCAAAACAGCTTCAGACTCTTAGCTACATGCAACTCTTCGAAATTGCATATGTGACTAGGATCATGTACGTATTTTCTCAGCATGGATATGTGAAAGATATTGTGCACCCCTGATAACTCCAACGACAATTCCAGACTATAAGCAAACTACCAACACGATCCAAAATCTCAAATGGTCCAATATAACAAGGCTGTAGCTTTTCCTTTTTACCGAATCGTATCACTCCTTTTATCGGCGCTACCTTCAAGAACACATTTTTTCCAATCTCAAATTGGATATCTTTCCTTCGTTTATCAGTATAAGACTTCTGCCAATCCTGGGCAGTCTTAATTCTACTTCTGATTTCGGCTATTTTCTCTACAGTCTGCCATATCAATTCAGGACCCAAAATAATTCCTTCTCCAACCTCACTCCAATAAAGGGGCGATCAACATTTCCTTCCGTACAGAGCCTCATACGTAGCCATTTGTATAGTCGCTTGGTAACTATTGTTAGAAGCAAACTCCACCAATGGCAAAATATTTTCCCAATTCTCACCAGTATCATGAACACATGCCCTCAACAAATCTTCAAGTGTCTTGATAGTCCATTCAGATTGACCGTCGGTCTGCGGATGATATGCAGTACTGAAATTTAACTTAGTGCCCAATGCACTTTGCAAACTTTTACAAAACTTCTACGTTAATCGTGGATCTATATCTGAGACGATCGACATTGGAACACAATGTAACCTCAAAATCTCCCGAATATAAATCTTTGCATACTGTTCCATACTATTACCCAGATAGCATCGTTCTTCTTCACGGTTCGCGGCAGACCAACCATGAAATCCAATATGATATGCTCCCATTTCCATTCTGGGATTTCCAACGATTGAGGCAAACCTCCTGGCCGTTGGTGTTCTGCCTTCACCTGCTAACATATCATACATCTCTCCACGGATACACCAATATCCCTTTTCATTCCTCTCCACTACAAGAAAAACTGCATCAGACAATAGTTTTTGCCCGTTGTCTAACCCCATGTTTTCCTGTTGTCTATTGAGACGCCGTCTCTTACGTGCCTCAGACAACGGTACAGAATCTGTTGTGTTAAAGAGTGAGAGACAACGACTTCATCTCTAGACATCGTTGTGTAATATCCAGAAACAACAACACTCTGTTTAGAAACCATTGTTGTTTGGGATGCTACACAATAGTTTTAGAACAATACACACTTGTCACAAAGGAAATTACACAATATTTTTGTAGAATTTGTCCATTGTCTGTCTGCTTATAACTAGGGGTGTATTTCGAACTGAACGTTCGTGAAAATTTCACGAAAATGTTCGGTCAACGTTCAGTTCGTGTTCGGTTCGGTCAAATTCGAACAGTTCGCAAACATGTTCGTTACATACACGAACCGAACACGAACAAAATAATATATGTTCGTTAGTTCACGAACAGTTCGCGAACAAGGTTTTTTTATATATTTATTAATAATTTTACAATAATTAATAAATATAATTAATAATTTTTATAATAATTAATAAATATATATACAAAATAAAACCTACCATTCCAAAATCCTTAATTTCTAAATCTATCTTCTCTTTTTATTTTATTAATTATTATTGCTTGTACTTCAGTTTTTTTTTCTTTTTTTAGAACACAAACGAACAAACGAACGATCAAAACGAACGAACAATCGAACGCTAACGAACGAACACGAAATATGTGAAATTTTAACGAACCGAACACGAACAAGTGGTTTGCAATTTTACCGAACACGAACACGAACCGAACGAACCGAATCCTTAACGAACGAACGTTCGTTAAAATCACCGTTCGGTTCGTTCGGTTCGAAATACACCCCTACTTATAACTCAAGTGTTGCTCATTTAAAACATGTTGTTAGAATTTATCAAACACAATTATCTTTTATTTTGAATATGTTGTTAAGATTTCATAAACACAATGGTTTCTTAAAACTATAACATTGTTTGAGGTTTAAGCGTACAAACCTGTTGGGAGAAATCCTACAAGTCTCCTGCCTTTCAGCGAGTTGCGCTCAAGTCTGTCTGTTCGCTTGATTAATGGCATAGTTGCATGCCGCCCGACCCATGAGATCTCTACTAGGAAGTGGCTATATGAATTGATTTGGACTACTCATACCAACAAGATGCATCTTCTTTTCTGATAGCCATCTCATAGAAACTCCAAAGTTAAGCATGGTTGGCTTGGAGTAGTTATGGGATGGGTGAACCCTGGGAAGTTTCTGGGTGAGTGAGGACAAAGCGTGTTAAAAAAGACTCGTGTTGGTACAGTGAGGACAGTCCTCATCATTCTGTTAGAGTTGAAATCGGGAACAAGTGTCACTTCCAGAGGGGACCAACAAAACCTTTGTTGAAGTTGCGCCATTGTTGGACTGTTGAGGCCACAATGGTTTTGTTTTTCAAAATAATTGTTAGATGTACTAAGCACAATTTTTTATTTCTTACCAAGTGTTGTTTATATTTTCTATAAACAACAATTTTATAATTAAAATATTTGTTTTTACTTGTTTTCACATAATACTTTGTTAGAATGTTGTTATTGTCTAGTGCGAATTTTAATTACTATTTTTAAAATTACCTAATTGCCTAATGACAGATCAGACAATGATTTTATTTGCATTAAAACTACTCATTTAGACAATAGCTTCAATTTACAAAAAACAACCAATATTCATAATTAAATAAATAAATACCGACCAATATTCGTCACTAAAGTAGCAACAAATATTCACTCATATCTATACATCTAAACAAACATTCTCCGACTTTCATATATACTAGTTCATGTCCATTCTTCTCGGCTTAGTTTCACCTATGAAAGAAACGCAAACCTTGTTGAAGTTTCATGACTCAGTTTCAAAAACTACATATAGTTCCCTTATCAGTTCATGAGGGGTCTATCTCACCATTGTCGTACTTTTCCATTATATCCCTAGCAGTGTCACTGTGGCCAGTGTCTTCAAAATCATGTGTTGCATTTTCCCTATAGAATTTAAGACAAATTTACAAATAATGCCTCCCATAGCTACAAATTTGTAAAGATAAAGTGGAAATGAATTGTAAAGTCAAGACAAGTTTGCAAGTGATCCTAACAATTTTGAGATATTACTTTGAGGGCTGAAATGTGAAGAATGCAACTTAAAGCTTGATGCAGCATGTTTATCAAGATGAGGACTCCGACCTTCTTCACCACAAGCTTAATCGTCTCGTCTACAGTTGATCCCAATTTCAACATAGCCCAGACTGGTCCAGGACTCCTCTCGCTGTACATTAACCAAAACTTTGACATCCATGTTGTAACCCTGTCTCAATTCAAATTGTTATATAGGCATGGCAGCTTCAAACACAGAGCAGTACTTACCAACTATGTGTATTCATTTCAAAGATTTCACACTATATACATTTACACAAAACCCATATTTATACATATAATTCTTTATATATTTAGTGCCTAGCACCAAAAAAACAGAACAAAGACATTTGTTAAGTATACAGCTAATTGCAAGCTTGAGCGTGTGCCTCTTTACAATCATATTGAGAAAACATCGCTTTCATCTAAAAATAAACAAATCCCAAGATCTGAACCACCACAAATGCATAATCCAGATCATTGCATATCTGGCTTTAGAGGCCACCGTTAGATTCATGACTGATGTCCTGTACACAACATAAAATCAATGAGTTACTAACATGAAATGAAGAAAGTAGCCTTTCATAGAGTATTGGATTATGATATAAAATTCTTGGTACCTGTTCAGAAGTAGGTTCTGATGACCCATTGCATAAATCACATCTAAAGCATAAATTGAACAGATTAAAAAACATAAATCATTAAAACATATTAACATACACAGATCATTAGACAACATTTATAAATCAACTAGCAAAGATCTGAAGCACAAACTAAAAAATATACAGACATACATATTGAAATCATACAAAAATAACTCTAAATATATTAACAAGAGCATGCATTGTATCAACTAGCTATACATACAAAAATAAATAGACATACAGAGAAAAGTCGAAACAAGCTTAGATCTGCAAAAAAGGAACAAAGCATATTAGGCGAGTAACTCTAAAGCCACATATTAGATAAAGGTGGTTGGTAGGGACATAAACACAGCAAAGCTCCTCTGCACCTTAGCTTTTACGGAGTATAACCATCGATGTAATAAAACCAAATGCATACTCCCTGATATGAGGATGCCTTACAATAGCCACTTCCTTGAAGGCTTGAGAAGTCTGATATGAAATAAGCGACATTGAGTTCAGCACAAAATGTGTCTATTCATGCTAAATAGATAATACTCTTTACAGTCCCTACTTATTTTTGAAAACCATGTTTTTTCAGCCATTTCTGAGTTTAATTTTCCATTTTTTTGGGACAGGTGCAATTTCTTGGATTTTGGCTAACTGACCGACCAAATATATATAGCTAGTCTGCAATATTAGCACAACTCTATTTACCTGGAGAAATTGCTGCACTAATTTGTTTGGAGGCAGCATATATATAGCTCTATGTAAATAATCAAATGACCCAAATCACTACAGTCAACAAAAAATAAATACAAATCTACACACCGATTTCATCGCCGCTTTCTCCCCCAACACCCACGACCCATCAACAACCTCCATCTGATTCATCACCTACAACCCAGCAGCAAAACGAAACAAAATCAAATACAATAAGAAATTAACATCTTACTACATAACTGTCGAAAAAACCGGATGAATTAACAAGAAATCAAGAACATACCTTTTGAATCAGACCCCAAATTTTATATAACCCATTAACCCCAACTATGTATCTCTAAAAATCAAAGAAGAAAGGACTCATAATTCAAGTATCTTCCCTTGATTTGGTGATATAAACCGTCGATAATCATTATCGGAGGATTAACATTCAAGATTATCAGAGTTTTATCAATTAAGGAGAGAAGTTGAGAGAAAAATGAGAGAGACGAGGCGAGAGTGAGAGACACAACCACACAAAAGAGAAGAAACACAGTGTGAATGATACTCTAGTGGACTACGTGTTGTGTATATATATAAATAGAAACAAACGACTGAGATCTTAGGGTTTTAAGATGGACGGACACCATTGCATATAGAAACAAACTAGTACTCGTAACTAGTGCATTGTCCCTGATTTTTGTTTTTATTTTTCTGAATATACTTATCGATGATCCAACCATATGGATGTCAACATATATCTAATTGAGTCATTTTCCCAAATTTTCAAAAAATAAAATATTTATTTGGTTTGAGATCTTAACAAACCACTACTAAATTGACTAGTACTAGTAACTAGTACTTTTCACGGATTATTGTTTCTTTTTTTTTTTAAAAATATTTATCGATGATCCAACTGTACGAATGTCAAAATATATCTAATTGAGTGATGTTTCTAAATTTTCAAAAAATAAAAAATTAATTTGGTTTGAGATCTTAGCAAACCACTACTAACTTGACTAGTACTAGTAACTGTGCTTTGTCGTGGATTTGTTTCTATTTTTTAGAAAATATTTATCGATGATTCAACCATACTGATGTCAATATATATCTAATTTAGTGACGTTCTCAAATTTTTTAAAAACAAAAAATTAATTTGGTGTGACATCTTAGTAGGGCATTACTAAATTGACAAATACTCATAACTAGTGCTTTTTACGTATTATTGTTTCTATTTTTTTAAAAATATTTATCGACGATCCAACCATATGAATGTCAAGATATATCTAATTGAGTAATGTTCTCAAATTGTCAAAAAATAAAAAAAATAATCTGGTTTGAGATCTTAGCAAACCACTAATAAATTGACTAGTACTAGTAACTAGTATTTTGTCCTGGATTATTGTTTTTATTTTTTAGAAAATATTTATCGACGATCCGACCATACTGATGTCAATATATATCTAATTTAGTGATGTTCTAAAAATTTTAAAAACTAAAAAATTAATTTGGTGTGACATCTTAATAGGGCACTACTAAATTGACTAGTACTCGTAACTAGTACTTTTCACGGATTATTGTTTCTATTTTCAAAAAAATATTTATCGGCGATACAACTGTACGGATGTCAAGATATATCTAATTGAATAATATTCCAAATTTTCAAAAAAATAAAAAATTAGTTTGGTTTGAGATCTTAGCAAATCATTACTAAATTGACTAGTACTAGTAACTAGTACTTTGTCCTGGATTATTGTTTCTATTTTTTAGAAAATATTTAACGACGATACAACCATACATATGTCAATGTATGTCTAATTTAGTGATGTTCCCAAGTTTTTAAAAATTAAAAAATTAATTTGGTGTGATATCTTAATAGGGCACTACTAAATTGACTAGTACTCGTAACTAGTGCTTTGTCCTGGATTTTTATTTCTATTTTTCTAAAAATAATTCTCGACTATCCAACCGTACGGATGTGAACATATAACTAAGTGAGTGATGTTACCAAATTTTCAAAAAATAAAAAATTATTTTGGTTTGAGATATTAGCAAACCACTACTAAATTGACTAGTACACTAACTAGTGCTTTGTCCCGAACTTTTATTTCTATTTTTCTTAAAATAGTTCTCGACGATCCAACCGTACAGATGTCAACATATATCTAATTTAGTGATGTTCCCAAATTTTCAAAAAATAAAAAAATAATTTGATTTGAGATCTTAGTAAATCACTACTAAATTGACCAGTGCTAGTAACTAGTGCTTTTCACGGATTATTGTTCCTATTTTTTAAAAACTATTTATCGATGATCCAACCATACAGATGTCAAGATATATCTAATTGAGTGATGTTCCCAAATTTTCAAAAAAATAAAAAATTAATTTGGTTTAAGATCTTAGCAAACCACTACTAAATTGACTAATACTTGTAACTAGTGATTTGTCCTGAATTATTGTTTCTATTTTTTAGAAAATATTTATCGACGATCCAACCATACTTATGTCAATATATATCTAATTTTACAATGTTTCCAAATTTTTAAAAAATAAAAGATTAATTTGGTGTGACTGTAACACCCCCAGAATCTGACCAGGAATATTACACGCCGCAGACCCTCTCCGTGAGGATCCACCAGGCTAGACATCGAAACAATACATTACTTTACATACCGACGTAACAACATAACGAACCAATAGACCGATTTGGTCTTTTGTCACTAACATACAAATCAAAGTATACATTTCTATCTCGACTTATACCCATGCAAGGGTAAAATACACTCACAAACGAAAGTACGACAGCGAGAAAGACCATACAACGAACTCTGACCGTCCAAAACTGGACTTTATGTGATTAGTATTATTCGTCTTCCATCATCCTTCGTACCGATCCTGTGTTTTGCTCCCAAAACCTGCATGTACCTGGACGCAGAACAGACATCCAGCCCCCGAATACTCGGGGGTTAGCAAAACTCCACTGTTTTGCTAGTACAAGTATAAAAAGCAAATACGAGCCATACACAACACATTCCGAGAATACAACGAAAGACTTCCCGAGATATATTATTTAGTTAAAATAGTTCAAGTCTTGAAAGTAGAAACGAACAAGTAAGCACTTTGAAAACATTTCCAAATCTCGGGAGTTTTGAAAACACTTGAAATTAGGGCTGGGCAAAAAAACCGCCCCGCACGTCCCGTCCCGCCCCGCACCGCAAAAATGGCGAGGGAGTGCGGTTTGATATATCAAAATTTCCCGCCCCGCATCAAACCCGCACCGCCAAAAAAAATATAAAACGAGTGCGGTTTTATTATTATTTCATCCGTCCCGCCCCGCCCCGCTTCGTCCCGCCCCGCCCCGCATATAACAAGATAAAAAACAAAAAAAATAGTCAAAATCCTATTTCACTCCGCCCGCCCGCCCGCTCCCTTCTTGCCCCGCGAAAAGTGTGGCGCGGGGCGGTTTGAAGTTTTACAACTGCCCCGCCCCGCTTAAAACCGCACCGCACAAAAAATACGGGGCGGGTGCGGTTACACTCTCGCCCCGCCCCAAACCGCCCCGCCCCCAGCCCTACTTGAAATTGAAAAGTTCTTAATTCCTCGAAAGCCACTCAGGGTCACCGTCCCAAAGTTCATTTTCCACAAAACAACATATACACAACCGTTGGGATCTCAACCTGAAACCTCATCAACCACAATACACGAAACAATAACTATTTTCGTTTTCCAACAACAAAACTCACAGTCAAGGAGTTAAACACTTAAGACACATATCCTAGTGCCATTCTAGCCAAGTACCAAGATTCAATACATAATATACATCAACATCGAGGACCAAAACGTTGTGATATTCCGAACATATCACAATAGTCATCAAAACAGTTAATCAAAATATCACGATATCACCAAATCACAACTGGTATCCCGTGGTCGTACCCCTTAGTATCGATCCCCAGACATCCCGTCGAACGCTCCGGGTGGGACACCACTTCCGCGGCCGTACCCCTTAGTATTGACCCCCAGACATCCCGTCGAACGCTCCGAGTGGAAGGAACAACACACACACACACACGTTCCAAAATCACAGTTGCAAACCAAAAGCCTCGAAGGCCAATCACAATGCATATATAATCAAGGCACTTGCTTGAAATGGCCAATTATCCGACGCATAGCTACGACCGACCTAGTTATACTACAACCTAACAATCCTGAACGCATCTCCACACATCAACGACATAACAACCGATCAACCATTACGACTAACCCAACTCATAACAAACAACTTAACCCACACAACCCGGTGAACACCAAAATATTATAGCACATGTCTAAATGTACTATCTACTCGGCACTACGTCTTATTGACATATCTTTAAGACAAGCAACAAGCCGATTTTTAATTTAACATAACATCTACAACGACCCATATAATGCAAAATCACAATATAAACGACCCTCACAACTACATCCATAACCACGTGACTCCACGCACATATCTTAACAAAAGAATTACACTTTACATTTACCGATCCTTTTAAAAAATGGTTATAAATATTTATTTAGCTCGTAACGACGATTAGCAACCATTATATCCACAAAATACGTAATGTATGGGCAAGATACTTGCCTCGATAACCACGATTGAAACGAGACGACGAACGGATGCGAAGGAGCAACCACGGAACCTCCAATTCCGACGAGCAAAGCGGCAGCCCCAAGACTACGAGAACAACATAACAACAAATTAACAATACTCCTCGAAACCCAACTCGACAATAACAACGACAAGGATCAAAGGGGGTTTTCTCAAGAGATCCTAAATCATGCTCCGAATGAACGAAATCGACAAACGAGATTTTAATCCATAGATTACAATTAAAACAACGAGAATCACTTAACCGAATCAACAATTTCGGATTAGATTCACGAAATCACGACAAACCACCAATGTCCAGAAACTAGGGTTCTAAGAAGAGGTTACCTTGATTTGCGCAAAGGAGATGATTAGATGTTGTTAAACACCTACAAATCCGCTCCAAGATGAAGCTTAATGAAGAAGATCGCCCAAAATCTCCCTTAGAGACGCTTCCCGACGGCTGGGAATGAAAACGAGAGCCAAAGGAAGAAAAATGGGGAAGGAAAACCTGCTGTCCAGTATTTATACTGGACAGTTATTAGCGTGCGCTAACCAGACAGTATTAGCGCGCGCTAACGGGGTCAACGCCCAGTACTTACCGCATGTAACACTGTTAGCGTGCGCTAGCCTATAAGCGTAGCGTGCGCTAACGGGTCACGGATCTAGTCCAGTAGCTCCTGGGCAGATCTGCACCTACCAGGTAGCGTGCGCTGGAACGAAGAAATAACGTGCGCTACACAGACAATTGCGTGCGCTAGCTACTAACTATAGCGTGCGCTAGCGAGACTCCAGTCCTAGTCCAGTAACTCCTGGACTGTCCCCGAACTGCTAATTAGCATGCGCTACACGCCCGGTAGTGTGCGCTAATCACAACACAGTAGCACGCGCTACACCACAAACGGTAGCGTGCGCTACACTGAAACGAGTCAAAACTCAAGAAAGGTTCTGGAACGTAAATTAAACACGTGTCAACTCACGACACAACCATACATGGCACAACAATCCAAAGACATGGGCAACGCCCAAACCGATATCCCACAGAAAAATTCAACAAAACTGGAACGAAGATCTCGGGTATTACATTCTACCCCTCTTAAAAGAAGTTTTGGCCCCGAAACTTAAAACAAGAAACAATCAGAGCAAGGCGACCCTAGATAACTCACGTTATCTACTGCTGATAGCATACAAAGCTCCATGTAGTACAGAACTGTTGTGGTCCGATTCGATACGCATAAATGTTTACGAAAATCATCGAACATGAATTACTGTGGTTGATAAAACCAAGCAGCATAAAAATCAAATCACGAATACAACGCTGAAAGGTATGAAATTCCAGTAACTCAAGGATTTGGAAGATCAAATACGAAGACAATTCCCCAACACTTATGGAACTTAAGAAGTGGCCCAAATGTTCAGTAATCACAATTACGAGATCAAACAATAATGATTGAACAATGACGAATGAATAGCAATGATCGAACGACAACGATCAACTCTGAAGTTCATTCGCACACGGTTCACAGGAAATCGATCCGAACTTGGTAAGATCACAACGATACAGATCAATTTGGGACAATATCAGAACTCGCTCGAATGACAGAGGTGAGAACCAACACAAGGTCAGAAGCATCAATGAACACATTCGAGTCGATACGGTTGGACGAAACAGAAGAGAAAGAAAGAAAAATGTGGGTAATACATCATATCACCTTTAAAAGAGGTTTCGTCCCGAAACCTAAACAACGAGAACGAAGTGCTGGAATAGCAACCTTCCCGGCCATATCCTCTTGGTCCACATCCGATCTTCATGGCCATTAGTATCGTGGTCACGACTGTGTCCTATACCCATCGGCATACTAAGCGGATTCTCACTCAATACGATTGCACAACTTCGCAAAATATTATACTAAAGTACCAACTTAGCACGACATATCACATAAGGTAACCAATAACAACTCCAAAAGAAAATCCACGAGGTATCCTTTTAAAGGAAATCTTTTGAAAATCCTTGGATTTGTATGCTATTTAAAATAAACTTTAAAAGTACTTTTGGTACCTCGGGTTGTTTCATCAAAACTTGTAAACAACATACTTTAACCGTCTCATTTGAAATAATCATGCCTCTACGTATCATCATCACCGTTAACAACCAACAAGTTAACCATGCAAGATCATCAAATCATTCTTACATACTCTAACATTTCCAAATCCGAGTTTGAACTTTACATCGAGTGAGATTTTTCATCTTTCACTATATATTTTTGAAAATAAAAATTGTATTGGTTTTTGAAAAAAATTATTTTTATGGTGTGAAAGATTTTTGAAAATCATTCACTCGAATTATTTGAAAATACAACAATACGTTAAAATCATTTTCGAAAATTCTCCCAACACTTCACAAACATCAACGACGGTAATATTTTACAAAATGTTCAAGGTATTTTAAAAAAACTCTTTCAAATACCGTCGAGGTTTTATTTGAGAATCCTAGACCGGCTCGCAAATTTCAAACAATTTCCAAAGTTCATACGAAGCCGCCGACTAATCGAACCGTCAAAGTAGTTTCAAAAATTAGTTTTTCCACAACTTGCACAAACTTATGAAAGTTTTAGAAAAGCGTGTTCGAACACACGCACAACAGACATAATTTATCAATTTGCCGAACCCAATCAATTATCACTTAGCGCAACGAAAAATCATAACGCACATTCATACAAAACAGTTGTCATTACTTGACAACACACATAGAATACAGTCCCGGGTGATTGACTGCTAAGGTTAGGCCTAACGGCTAAAAGAAATGTAGTTCTCTAGCCTCTGTCCAGACTGACTAACGTGCGCTACAACAAATATTTAGCGTGCGCTACCCATGCTGCATTAGCGCGCGCTAGCCTTACACTTAGCGTGCGCTAACGGTTCTATTTCAGCAACATGATTGCAAACATATATACGATATTACTGGAATTGAAGGTCACAAATAAACAACAACAATATTCGAATCTCAAAGCCATCGATTCATATAATTACAACACATCATGAGCAACCATCAAAAGGCAATTGTCATTCAAAACCGAAAAGTTAAAAGCAAGAGTCACATCTTGAGTATATTTTGTAGAACTCATTTGAGTTCAAAACTCGTGTTTTGAAAACTTATAGTACACAATGGAAAAGAATTATCAATAATTTGAGTTTTCAGAACTTTCAGCCTTGAGGTCAACATACGAAAATCAACTTTTTCCTCCCTTGGAGGACATTTTAAAAATTTTACGTGACTCCCCAAAAGGATTAGAAAACTTAAAATTCCAAGGTTTATACTCTTGCAAGAAAAACGGTTTATACAAAGATACATTCAGCAATATCATTCTACATTTTAGCGCAAGACGGGAATCAACAAATATATGCCACGTATTCGTAAATCACATTTAAACTATACCCCAAAATACTTAATCACACAACTAGCTCGTGCAGCTCGAGGCATAACATGAAGTAGGGAGACTTACATCCACAGATCGTACAAAGATGATGGCTGCACCATGATACTAATCACGACCGACATCCCAGATGACGCGTTGCGACACGACTCAGTCAGACAAAACCTGACAAGACATGACAAGACAAGACCCGATAACACACAACTCAACCCGACAGCCTAGGTTTCCGCAACCTAAGCTCCGATACCACAAATGTAACACCCCCAGAATCTCACTAGGAATATTACATGCCGCAGACCCTCCCCGTGAGGATCCACCAGGCTAGACATCGAAACAACACATTACTTTACATACCGACGTAACAACATAACGAACCAATAGACCGATTTGGTCTTTTGTCACTAACATACAAATCAAAGTATACATTTCTATCTCGACTTATACCCATGCAAGGGTAAAATACACTCACAAATGAAAGTACGACAGCGAGAAAGACCGTACAACGAACTCTGACCGACTATATCCAAAACTGGACTTTATGTGATTAGTATCATTCGTCTTCCATCATCCTTCGTACCGATCCTGTGTTTTGCTCCCAAAACCTGCATGTACCTGGACGCAGAACAGACATCCACCCCCCGAATACTCGGGGGTTAGCAAAACTCCACTGTTTTGCTAGTACAAGTATAAAAAGCAAATACGAGCCATACACAACACATTCCTAGAATACAACGAAAGACTTCCCGAGATATATAATTTAGTTAAAATAGTTCAAGTCTTTAAAGTATAAACGAACAAGTAAATCTCGGGAGTTTTGAAAACATTTGAAATTGAAAAGTTCTTAATTCCTCGAAAGCCACTCAGGGTCACCGTCCCAAAGTTCATTTTCCACAAAACAACATATACACAACCGTTGGGATCTCAACCTGAAACCTCATCAACCACAATACACGAAACAATAACTATTTTCGTTGTCCAACAACAAAACTCACAGTCAAGGAGTTAAACACTTAAGACACATATCCTAGTGCCATTCTAGCCAAGTATCAAGATTCAATACATAATGTACATCAACATCGAGGACCAAAACGTTGTGATATTCTGAACATATCACAATAGTCATCAAAACAGTTAATCAAAATATCACGATATCACCAAATCACAACTGGTATCCCGTGGCCGTACCCCTTAGTATAGACCCCCAGACATCCCGTCGAATGCTCCGGGTGGGACACCACTTCCGCGGCTCTACCCCTTAGTATCGACCCCCAGACATCCCGTCGAACGCTCCGGGTGGAAGTTCAACCACACACGCACCTAAGTCCACTTCTGCGGCCGTACCCCTTAGTATCGACCCCCAGACATCCCGTCGAACACTCCGGGTGGAAGGAACAACACACACACACACGTTCCAAAATCACAGTTGCAAACCAAAAGCCTCGAAGGTCAATCACAATGCATATATAATCAAGGCACTTGCTAGAAATGGCCAATTATCCGACGCATAGCTACGACCGACCTAGCTATACTACAACCTAACAATCCTGAACGCATCTCCACACATCAACGACATAACAACCGATCAACCATTACGACTAACCCAACTCATAACAAACAACTTAACCCACACAACCCGGTGAACACCAAAATATTATAGCACATGTCTAAATGTACTATCTACTCGGAACTACGTCTTATTGACATATCTTTAAGACAAGCAACAAGCCGATTTTTAATTTAACATAACATCTACAACGACCCATATAATGTAAAATCACAATATAAACGACCCTCACAACTACATCCATAACCACGTGACTCCACGCACATATCTCAACAAAAGAATTACACTTTACATTTACCGATCCTTTTAAAAAATGGTTATAAATATTTATTTAGCTCGTAACGACGATTAGCAACCATTATATCCACAAAATACGTAATATATGGGCACGATACTTGCCTCGATAACCACGATTGAAACAAGACGACAAACGGATGCGAACGAGCAACCACAGAACCTCCAATTCCGATGAGCAAAGCGGCAGCCCCAAGACTACGAGAACAACATCACAACGAATTAACAATACTCCTCGAAACCCAACTCGACAATAACAACGACAAGGATCATAGGGGGTTTTCTCAAGAGATCCGAAACCATGCTCCGGATGAACGAAATTGACAAACGAGATTTTAATCCGTAGATTACAATTAAAACAACAAGAATCACTTAACCGAATCAACAATTTTGGATTAGAATCACGAAATCACGACAAACCACCAATGTCCAGAAACTAGGGTTCTAAGAAGAGGTTACCTTGATTTGCGCAAAGGAGATGATTAGATGTTGTTAAACACCTACAAATCCGCTCCAAGATGAAGCTTAATGAAGAAGATCGCCCAAAATCTCCCTTAGAGACGCTTCCCGACGGCTGGGAATGAAAACGAGAGCCAAAGGAAGAAAAATGGGGAAGGAAACTCATTGGCCCAAGATTTATCTCGATGCTTATTAGCGTGCGCTAACCAGACAGTATTAGCGCGCGCTAACGGGGTCAACACCCAGTACTTACCGCATGTAACACTGTTAGCATGCGCTAGCCTATAAGCATAGCGTGCGCTAACGGGTCACGGATGTAATACCCGAGGTTTCTGATATGTATTTGGAACTTGTGATATTGTAATTGTTGCATTTTGATCTGAGTATTATTCTCCGTATTTCATAATCCGGTGTTGTTGAGTGCATGATTTCATGAATGTGATTTAAATTGTGATTCTGCGCATGTAGCGCACGCTATCGACTAAGTGTAGCGTACGCTAATTTGGATCCGTAGCGCACGCTGTGCATGAACCTTAGTGCACGCTATACGTAGTCAGCATGATTAAGACAGGGTGGTAGGTGAGATCAGCTGAGGATTTCGGTCGGATCATGTCGGGATGAACCTGGACGGCTTTCGGGAAAAGCCAAGTCAACGCGATAGCGCACGCTAATGAGATGAGGATAGTGCACGCTAAATGCTGAGTACAGTGAAGTCAGTAAGTTTCGTATGGCCATTAGCGCACGCTATGGTTAGGGACTAGCGCGCGCTAATAACCATTTCCTATATATAGGACAACTTACATTTTCATTATTCAGATATTTTCACTTCCCTAATCCGAATTTTTGAGCTTAGAGAGTTACTTCCTCCCTCCTAAACCTCTCATATCATCCTCCTAGCACGAGTTTGAAGATTGTAGATCTTTGGAGATTGGTGTTCAAGCCCTCGGTGTTGGATTTCCTCAAGTTCCTTCGTGTTCTTCGCTACTTTGAGGTAGGTGATTCTTCACCAATATTAGTAGTATTCTGAAGGACATTTTGATCATGTTTTGGGATTATCTAGTCAGTTAAATTCGTAAGTAGTCGAACCTCATGTGTTAGAAGGATATTTTCGATGTTTCAGGACTTATTCATCATATAAACCATTGAACCTTTTAGTGCTTGAACTCCTAGTATAATCTGAAGCTTCAAACCGTTTGTGACCAGTATATGGAGATTATCAAAGTTCTTATGTCTTTTCATAATGGAATCATATGTTTTGTGACATGCAATGGATTGAACTTAGGATATTTTCCTTGAAAATCGAGATGAATTATGGTGTTGTGATGATGATAAATATCCTCGTATCTCGTAATTGTTTAATCCGTAAAGATCTTTCACCAACCATATGAGCATGATATGGACGGGGATGACATGTATTATCACCATAGAATTCATGAGTTTCATCACCATTAGATCAAGTTTTCTGCCAGTAGTAAACTGCCATGCACGGTCAGCGCACGCTAACATATGTATATTAACGTGCGCTATCGGGAATGAGTTAACGTATGCTACGTTTGGTACGTAATGTACATTATGTTATTAGTCAAGTCAGTCGGCTGATGAGAGAGAACTGTCAGTGCATGGCTAGCGTATTCTAGACTTGGTCATTTGCGTACGTTAACAGGCAGACTTAGCGCACGTTACGTAGAGTACGTAACGTACGCTAAGTAGTTCAGGTAGATTACATGTTTAGAGCTTTTGGCCGTTGACCGGATTGATAGGCAGTGTACGACTTGAGATTAATTCTTTACCATTTCTTTTGTTAAGGTTCGAGCTTGCTACGTTGATCGAAGGAGGCGGCCTTCGAGTGTGTTGAGATCATTGGAGTGTTTCGTTCTTACCATCTTCGAGGCAAGTATCATAATTTGTTAATGTTCATATTTTGAGTATACATGTGGTTTATTCATGTTGTTGAACATGGGATTTATTTCGTTAAATTGTGATGATATTCGTTATTCAGTGCTTGTATGTTCATGTTGATGGACATAGCGATTTTGCATATATGTATGCATGAGTTGTGTTTGTGTATGTTGTACGATCTATGCTGAGGGCGCTGGATCGGATGTCCACCTCGTGTTGGTCCGACGGGATCATCTTGGGATCTAGGCTGAGGGCGCGGGATCATTGGACGGGTTTTTCCACCTCATGTTGGTCTGACGGGATCATCTTGGGATCTATGCTGAGGGCGCTCTATCATTGGAATACCCATGCTGTGTTAATGGAATCTTGTGGATTCGCATTGTCGGATTCTGGTAGCGGAAGTCCGTGTGGTGTATCTTGTTATGTATTGTTGATGCATATTCGATTTGTTTATATGATACTTGTACTAGCATCGTTTTGCTAACCCCTTAGGGGGTGGACATTTGTTTTGATATTCAGGTAGCCGAGGAGCGGGGAAACAGCCAGAGTACCGATGTGACGACGAAGGGGTTCAGTGATGTTTGTTGTTGTTTGTGATTTGTTTTCTTGGTTCAAATTTCAGTACTCGAGTACGCATGTCTTATTAATTTCATTTCGATATGGTTGTATTAATAATCTCGTTGAACCAGTTGGAACCGGTTTTGTAATTTGAATTTCCATGGTATTGATGGATTATATTTACATTTCTTTTATTTAGCCTTGTAAATTCTTACTTAAAGGGTTTACGGCGCTGTAATTATTCCGAATATCTCAGGGTGTTACAGAATATGGTATCAGAGCTAAGATTCATGGATATCTTGGCAGTCGGGTTTTAGTTGGGTCTGTTTACGTTATTTGATTTACGGGTCGTTCGTAACATCACTGTTCAGCCAAAGTCGTCATGTGTACCGTGGTTGTAAGTCTCCTAAACTCTTATACTACCGTTTTACTTAATTTCTGTTTTGTGAGTATCGACAGGCTGTATTCTTGAAAATTTTGTCCTGGATATTGAGAAATTGTGTTTACAGTATGTTGAGAGGAGGACGTGGACGCGGACGCGGTCGTGGACGCGGACGCGGTAACATGAGACAGGAGGATTCCGCAACTACCCCAGAATTATCGGCTAGTCGAACCGATTCCCATTCTGGAGGACAGCAGGGATCAGCGAATGACGACGCGAATCCTAACATGCCGGGAGTGCTTCAACAGGTGGTGGCTCAGATAAACCAGTTCGCTCAGGTAGTTGACCACATGCAGACGGCGATGGGACAGCAACACCACGAGGATAACCGGGGAGACAGATGGCTTGCTGAGGTGGTCAAATTACACCCGCCAAAATTTGACGGATCTGCTGAGGCACTTACTTGGGATCATTGGCTGAAGGAGTTAGAGAAGGTATTTGCGGGTATTAACTGTCCCGAGGACCGGAAAGTTCCTATTGCCCAGTATTTTCTGACTGGGGAGGCTTTTGACTGGTGGGAGGCTATTCGACCCGAGAATCATAATGCTGACTAGACGAAATTCAAACTAATGATGGAAGCACAGTATTGTCCTCGTCCAGTTAGAGAGGCAAAAATCCGAGAGTTTTTCTCACCACAAAGTTCGGAAGCATCTGTGACAAACATAATCAAGACTTTTAATCATCAGCTGACTTGTGTGCGACACTTGTTCAGAACGGAGGCAGAAAAGATTTTTCATTTCGATATGCGGATGAAGCCAGAGATTCAGCAGTACATGTCCGGATTCGAGTGTACTACCTTGCGGCAGTATCAGGACAAAGCGCTGGCCTACGACATGAAGGAGGCGGCGGTGGAGAAATCGATGGAGGCAAATAAGCAGAAGGTATCCGGCAACTTTACGGAGAACAAGAGTAGTGGGCCCCGCAAGGGCCAGTCCTCATTTTATTCATCTAAGAAACCTCCGCATCCTTCTCGAGGTGGCAAGAAGTTCCGGACAACATCAGTAGTTTCGGACTCATCAAAAAAATGCTATAATTGTGGTCGAGCAGGGCATATTCGACGTGATTGCCCCGCATCTTCTGTTACTTGTTTCGATTGTGGGCAAGAAGGGCACCGTGCGGATTTCTGTGGAGTTGCGACTAGATCATTTAGTACTCGCACTCCAGCACCAGTTCTGAAGGAGGTGAGTGTGAACCAGACGCAACAGAGTGGATTTCAGCAGCAGAATGTTGGGAAGAGAGAGACATCCAGTGCTGGGTCCGTTCCTCCGCGCCTGTACGAGATGAGGAAATTTGACGATCAGAACACTGCTGTTGCATCAGGTACGATTCAGATCCTTTTGCAACCAATTAGTGTCTTATTCGATTCCGGAGCTACACATTCTTTCATATCGTTGAACTGTGTTAATCGTTTGAAAATCTCGTGTTTATTTGATTGTGAACCATATGTTGTGGGTTTTCCGAGCGGGGAGAGAATTGTGGGAACCCTAGAAATTAGAGATTTTCCAGTGTCTATAGGAGGGCGAGATTGGCCATCGAATCTTATTGTAGTTGACATCCATGGTGACGATTTAATTCTCGGAGACGATTGGCTCAACCGTTATGGAGCTATTCTGAATTACCGAAAGAGAGTCATTTCTATCATTGCTAACGACGGATCTGAACACTTATTCAGAGGATGGAGACTGGGAAGCTCGGGAAAATTGATCAAAGCGATGAAAGCAGTGAAATTACTGAAGCAGGGATGTCATGGACTTTGGTGCTATGCCATGAAGAAAGAAGAAGGAGTAGAACTCTCATCTATTCCAGTTGTGAATGAATTTTCAGATGTATTCCCTGACGAACTACCTGGGTTACCTCCGCAGAGAGAAGTGGAGTTCACTATCAAATTAGAGCCTGGAGCCGCTCCTATTTCCAGAGCACCATACCACATGGCGCCAACCGAGATGTATGAACTAAAGAAGCAACTGGAGGAATTATTACAGAAGGGTCATATTCAACCTAGCGTTTCTCCTTGGGGAGCGCCCGTTCTCTTTGTCCGGAAGAAAGACGGATCTTTCCGGTTATGTATTGATTACAGGGAACTAAACAAGGTGACGATCAAGAACAAGTATCCTTTACCTCAGATCGCTGACTTCTTTGATCAACTGCAAGGAGCAAGGGTATTCTCGAAGATTGACTTGCGATCAGGATATCATCAGTTGAGAATTAAGGAATTTGATATACCGAAATCTGCTTTTAGATCCCGGTACGGGCACTATGAATTCATGGTGATGCCATTCGGACTTACCAATGCTCCTGCGGTATTTATGCAATTGATGAATCGGGTATTCTTAGAATACCTAGATAAGTTTGTGGTCGTTTTCATTGATGACATCTTGATCTATTCGAAAGACACAGAGGAGCATGTCGAGCATTTGCGTGTGGTTTTGAGCACCTTGAGGAAGGAACATCTCTATGCGAAGCTTTCTAAATGTGAGTTCTGTCTTAGGGAAGTAACTTTCCTTGGGCATGTGATATCAGCTGACGGAGTTCAGGTGGACCCGAAGAAAGTCGAAGCAATCTTGGAATGGGAAGCTCCTAAAAACATGAAAGAAGTCCGAAGCTTCTTAGGACTTGCTGGATATTATCGCCGTTTTGTAGAGGGATTTTCCAAAATTGCTCGTCCACTCACTCAGCTGTTACAGAAAACTCAAAAGTTCACGTGGGATGAGAAATGTTAGGCTGGTTTTGATGAACTTAAGAAGAGACTGGCGACAACACCTATATTAGCATTACCAGATGGAACTGATGGATTGATGGTATATAGAGACGCTTCAAATCAGGGTCTGGGATGTGTGTTGATGCAAAAGGATAAGGTGATTGCCTATGCCTCTCGGCAGTTGAAACCGTACGAAGTAAATTACCCGACTCATGATCTGGAGTTAGTAGCTGTGGTCTTTGCCTTGAAAATCTGGCGACATTATTTATACGGTACTCGTTGTCAGATCTTTACATATCATAAAAGCCTCAAGTACATTTTCAGTCAGAAAGAACTAAACATGAGGCAAAGAAGGTGGCTGGAATTGATCAAGGATTACGACTTGGAAATTCTCTATCATCCGGGTAAAGCAAACGTAGTAGCCGACATATTGAGCCGTAAACCGGTTTCCCTTCAAGTGTTGGAAGCACTTACATCCCAAACCAGCATTCAACGAGAACTGATCCGCGAAGGGATTGAAGTATGGTCACCATAAATCCAAGGGCAACTATATGCGATGGAACTGACTTCATCGCTAGCCGAGGAAATCAAATCTAAGCAGTTGAACGATTCTCTGATCCTTTGGTTATGTGACGAAGTAAAGAAAGGAAAGGCCCCAGGATTCGTGATACAAGATGATGGAGTTCTGAGATTTCATAGTTGACTTTGCATTCCCGATGATGATGATTTGAGATGGACAATTCTGAAGGAAGCTCACAGAGCACCCTATTCTATCCACCCGGGCAGCAGTAAGATGTATAAGGATCTTAAACAAAACTTCTGGTGGGGACATATGAAGAAGGACGTAGCAGAGTACGTTTCGAAGTGTTTGACTTGTCAGCAGGTTAAGATTGAACATCAGCGACCTTCCGGAATGTTAAAGCCGCTTCCGATCCCTGAGTGGAAGTGGAAGGATATCTCGATGGATTTCATCACCAATATGCCAAGGACCAAGACGGGAATGAACATGATTTGGGTTATAGTTGATCGACTAACCAAGTCGGCTTATTTCCTAGGAATTAAAGATACTTGGGGACCCGAGAGATTGGCACGAGTATTTATTGCGGAGATAGTCAGATTACATGGGACGCCGAAGACCATTATTTCAGATCGAGATGGTCGCTTTGTGTCGCACTTCTGGAAGGCAGTTCACAGGGCTTTGGGGACCGAGCTAAACTTTAGCACGGCTTATCATCCCCAAACGGACGGTCAGTCCGAAAGGACTATTCAAACAGTAGAAGACATGCTTAGAGCTTGTGCTTTGGATTGGTCAACTGATTGGGAAGTTCACTTACCATTGATTGAATTCACCTATAACAATAGTTGGCATGCTTCTATTAAGATAGCACCGTTTGAAGCTTTGTACGGGAGAAGATGCCGATCACCCTTGTGCTGGGATGATTCTTCGGACTTGATCGGGACGGAACCGGAATTGATAGTTCAAACTCAAGAGAAGATAGCTTTGATTCGGGAAAGAATGTTGACTGCCCAGAGTCGACAGAAGTCTTATGAAGACGTGCGTCGTCGCCCTCTAGAGTTCGACATGGGGACCACGTACTATTGAAGGTGTCCCCTACATGAGGAATTTTCCGTTTTGGGAGGAAAGGTAAGCTAAGTCCGAGATATATCGGACCATTTGAGATCCTCGAGAGAGTTGGGGATTTAGCATACAGGTTGGCCTTACCACTATCGCTGAGTCACGTTCACAATGTGTTTCACGTATCCCAATTGCGGAAGTATGTACCGGATCCCAGTTATATCATTGAGTTCGATAAGTTCGAGTTAGCTAATGACGGCACCTTCGAAGAGAGACCAATCAAGATACTTGAGAGTCGGATCAAACAATTGAGGAATAAACCAATACCCTTGGTTAAAGTACAATGGTCATGGCACGGAGTTGAAGAGGCCACTTGGGAAACGGAGGACAGTATGAAGACTAGATATCCAGAGTTGTTTTCATCTTAAGTTTCGGGACGAAACTTCTTTTTAGGGAGAAAGGATGTAATACCCGAGGTTTCTGATATGTATTTGGAACTTGTGATATTGTAATTGTTGCATTTTGATATGAGTATTATTCTCCGTATTTCATAATCCGGTGTTGTTGAGCGCATGATTTCATGAATGTGATTTAAATTGTGATTCTGCGCATGTAGCGCACGCTATCAACTAAGTGTAGCGTACGCTAATTTGGATCCGTAGCGCACGCTGTGCATGAACCTTAGCGCATGCTATACGTAGTCAGCATGATTAAGACAGGGTGGTAGGTGAGATCGGCTGAGGATTTCGGTCGGATCATGTCGGGATGAACCTGGACGGCTTTCGGGAAAAGCTAAGTCAACGCGGTAGCGCACGCTAATGAGATGAGGATAGCGCATGCTAAACGCTGAGTACAGTGAAGTCAGTAAGTTTCGTATGGTCGTTAGCGCACGCTATGGTTAGGGACTAGCACACGCTAATAACCATTTCCTATATATAGGACAACTTACTTTTTCATTATTCAGATATTTTCACTTCCCTAATCCGAATTTTTGAGCTTAGAGAGTTACTTCCTCCCTCCTCAACCTCTCATATCATCCTCCTAGCACGAGTTTGAAGATTGTAGATCTTTGGAGATTGGTGTTCAAGCCCTCGGTGTTGGATTTCCTCAAGTTCCTTCGTGTTCTTCGCTACTTTGAGGTAGGTGATTCTTCACCAATATTAGTAGTATTCTGAAGGACATTTTGATCATGTTTTGGGATTATCTAGTCAGTTAAATTCGTAAGTAGTCGAACCTCATGTGTTAGAAGGATATTTTCGATGTTTCGGGAATTATTCATCGTATAAACCATTGAACCTTTTAGTGCTTGAACTCCTAGTATATTCTGAAGCTTCAAACCGTTTGTGACTAGTATATGGAGATTATCAAAGTTCTTATGTCTTTTCATAATGGAATCATACGTTTTGGGACATGCAATGGATTGAACTTAGGATATTTTCCTTGAAAATCGAGATGAATTATGGTGTTGTGATGATGATAAATATCCTTGTATCTCGTAATTGTTTAATCCGTAAAGATATTTCACCAACCATATGAGCATGATATGCACGGGGATGACATGTATTATCACCATAGAATTCATGAGTTTCATCACCATTAGATCAAGTTTTCTGCCAGTAGTAAACTGCCATGCACGGTTAGCGCACACTAACATATGTATATTAACGTGCGCTATCGCGAATGAGTTAACGTACACTACGTTTGGTACGTAACGTACGTTATGTTATTAGTCGAGTCAGTCGGCTGATCAGAGAGAACTGTCAGTGCATGGCTAGCGTATGCTAGACTTGGTCATTTGCGTACGTTAACAGGCAGACTTAGCGCACGTTACGTAGAGTACGTAGCGTACGCTAAGTAGTTCAGTCAGATTACATATTTAGAGCTTTTGGCCGTTGACCGGATTGATAGGCAGTGTACGACTTGAGATGAATTCTATACCATTTCTTTTGTTAAGGTTTGAGCTTGCTACGTTGATCGAAGGAGGCGACCTTCGAGTGTGTTGAGATCATTAGAGTGTTTCGTTCTTACCATCTTCGAGGCAAGTATCGTAATTTGTTAATGTTTATATTTTGAGTATACATGTGGTTTATTCATGTTGTTGAACATGGGATTTATTTCGTTAAATTGTCATGATATTCGTTATTCAGTGTTTGTATGTTCATGTTGATGGACATAGCGATTTTGCATATATGTATGCATGAGTTGTATTTGTGTATGTTGTACGATCTATGCTGAGGGCGCTGGATCGGATGTCCACCTCGTGTTGGTCCGACGGGATCATCTTGGGATCTAGGCTGAGGGCGCTGGATCATTGGACGGGTTTTTCCACCTCGTGTTGGTCCGACGGGATCATCTTGGGATCTATGCTGAGGGCGCTGGATCATTGGAATACCCATGCCGTGTTAATGGAATCTTGTGGATTCGCATTATCGGATTCCGGTAGCGGAAGTCCGTGTGGTGTATCTTGTTATGTATTGTTGATGCATATTCGATTTGTTTATATGATACTTGTACTAGCATCGTTTTGCTAACCCCTTCGGGGGTGGACATTTGTTTTGATGTTCAGGTAGCCGAGGAGCGGGGAAACAGCCACAGTACCGATGTGACGACGAAGGGGTTCAGTGATGTTTGTTGTTGTTTGTGATTTGTCTTCTTGGTTCAAATTTCAGTACTCGAGTACGCATGTCTTATTAATTTCATTTCGATATGGTTGTATTAATAATCTCGTTGAACCAGTTGGAACCGGTTTTGTAAATTGAATTTCCGTGGTATTGATGGATTATATTTACATTTCTTTTATTTAGCCTTGTAAATTCTTACTTAAAGGGTTTACGTCACTGTAATTATTCCGAATATCTCGGGGTGTTACAACGGATCCAGTCCAGCAGCTCCTGGACAGATCTGCACCTACCAGGTAGCGTGCGCTGGAACGAAGAAATAACGTGCACTACACAGACAATTGCGTGCGCTAGCTACCAACTATAGCGTGTCACAGTCCAGTAACTCCTGGACTGTCCCCGGACTGCCAATTAGCGTGCGCTACACGCCCGGTAGCGTGCGCTAATCACAACACAGTAGCGCGCGCTACACCACAAACGGTAGCGTGCGCTACACTGAAACGAGTCAAAACTCGAGAAATGTTCTGGAACAGAAATTAAACACGTGTCAACTCACGACACAACCATACATGGCACAACAATCCAAAGACATGGGCAACGTCCAAACTGATATCCCACAGAAAAATTCAACAAAACTAGAACGAAGATCTCGGGTATTACAGTGACATCTTAGTAGCGCACTACCAAATTGACTAGTACTCGTAACTAGTGCTTTGTCCCAGATTTTTGTTTCTATTTTTTTAAAATAGTTCTCAACGATCCAACCGTACGGATGTCAACATATATCTAATTGAGCGGTGTTCCCAAATTTTCAAAAAATAAGAAATTAATTTGGTTTGAGATCTTAGAAAACTACTACTAAATTGACTAGTACAGTAACTAGTGCTTTGTCCCGAATTTTTGTTTATATTTTTCTTAAAATAGTTTTCGACGATCCAACCGTACGGATATCAACATATATCTAATTGAGTGATTCCCAAATTTTCAAAAAATAAAAAATTAATTTGGTTTGAGATCTTAGCAAACCACTACTAAATTGACTACTACTAGTAACTAGTGCTTTTCATGGATAATTGTTTCTATTTTTAACAATATTTATCGACGATCCAACGATACAGATGTCAATATATATCTAATTGAGTGATGTTCTCAAATTTTCAAAAAATAAAAAATTAAATTGGTTTTAGATCTTAGCAAACCACTACTAAATTGACTAGTACTTGTAACTAGCGTTTTGTCCTGGATTATTGTTTCTATTTTTAGAAAATATTTATCGACGATCCGATCATAACAATGTCAATATATATCTAATTTAGTGATGTTCTCAAATTTTTAAAAACTAAAAAATTAATTTGGTGTGACATCTTAGTAGGGCACTACTAAATTGACTAGTATTCGTACCTAGTGCTTTTCACGGATTATTATTTCTATTTTTTTAAAACATATTTATCGGCGATCCAACCGTACGGAAATCAAGATATATCTAATTGAGTGATGTTTCCAAATTTTCAAAAAACAAAAAATTAGTTTGGTTTGAGATCTTAGCAAACCACTACTAAACTGACTAGTACTAGTAACTAGTGCTTTGTCATGGAATATTGTTTCTATTTTTTAGAAAATATTTATCGATGATCCAACCATACCGATGTCAATGTATGTCGAATTTAGTGATGTTCCCAAGTTTTAAAAATAAAAAATAATTTGGTGTGACATCTTTGTAGGGCACTACTAAATTGACTAGTACTCTTAACTAGTGCTTTGTCCCGAATTTTTATTTCTACTTTTCTAAAAATAGTTCTCTAAGATCCAACCGTACGGATGTCAACATATATCTATGTGTGTGACGTTACCAAATTTTCAAAAAATAAAAAATTAATTTGGTTTGAGATCTTAGCAAACCACTACTACATTGACTGGTACACTAACTAGTGCTTTGTCCCGAATTTTTATTTCTATATTTCTTAAAATAGTTCTACATGATCCAACCGTGCGGATGTCAATATATATATATATATCTAATTGAGTGATGTTCTCAAATTTTTAAAAGATAAAAATTAATTTGGTTTGAGATCTTAGTAAACCACTACAAAATTGACTAGTGCTAGTAACTAGTACTTTATGGATTATTGTTCCTATTTTTAAAAAAAATATTTATCGACGATCCAACCGTACAGATGTCAAGATATATCTAATTGAGTGATGTTTGCAAATTTTTAAAAAATAAAAAATTAATTTGGTTTGAGATCTTAGCAAACCACTACTAAATTGACTAGTACTAGTAACTAGTGCTTTGTCCTGAATTATTGTTTCTATTTTTTAAAAACAATTCATCGACGATCCAACTATACCGATGTCAATATATATCTAATTTAGCAATGTTCCCAAATTTTTAAAAAGTAAAAGATTAATTTGGCGTGACGTCTTTGTAGGGCACTACTAAATTACAAGTACTCGTAACTAGTGCTTTGTCCCAGATTTTTATTTTTATTTTTTTAAAAATAGTTCTCGACGATCCAACCGTATGGATGTCAACATATATCTAATTGAGTGGGGTTCCCAAATTTTCAAAAAATAAAAAATTAATTTGGTTTGAGATATTAGCAAACTACTACTAAATTAACTAGTATAGTAACTAGTGCTTTATCTCGGATTTTTGTATATGTTTTTCTTAAAATAGTTGTCGACGATCCAACCGTACGGACGTCAACATATATCTAATTGAGTGATTCCCAAATTTTCAAAAAAATAAAAAATTATTTTGGTTTGAGATCTTAGTAAACCACTGCTAAATTGACTAGTACTAGTAACTAGTGCTTTTCACGGATTATTGTTTATATTTTTTTTAAATATTAATCGACGATCCAACCATACAGATGTCAATATATATCTAATTGAGTGATGTTCCAAAATTTTGAAAAAATAAAAAATTAATTTAGTTTGAGATCTTGGCAAACCACTACTAAACTGACTAGTACTAGTAACTAGTGCTTTGTCTTGGATTATTGTTTCTATTTTAAAAACATATTTATCGATGATCCAGCTATACCCATGTCAAGATATATCTAATTGAGTGTGTTCCCAAATTTTTAAAAATAATAAATTAATTTGGTTTGAGATCTTAGTAGGGCACTACTAAATTGACTAGTACTCGTAACTAGTGCTTTGTCCCGAATTTTTATTTCTATTTTTCTAAAAATACTTCTCGATGATCCAACCGTACGGATGTTAAGATCTATCAATTTTAGTCATGCCTAAAAAAATTAAATTTTTTTATGTTTATTCAATATGTTTTTTTAACAAAAATATCATGGTCGTAAATTTTGTCTTATAGTAAAAAAGTAATTTTTATCCTTTAGTGTTTAACAGACAACGGTTTTTAAACACATGTGTGTTATATGAGTGGAAACCACACAACGGTTACACACGTAATACCGTTGTAAGATATATATTGTTTAAAACAGGCACACATAACGCTTTGGGGTGAACTCGTTGTACGTAAGTAGTTCAGACAACATTTAAATTGTTATATAATGTTTTATTATTTTCAAAATTGTTGTATTAGTACATCTCACACAATAGTTTTTTTGTAAAGAAAATATTGTCTGAGTTTTTGCTGTGTGGTACTAGTGGAAAAATAATATGTTTTGTGCCACATGGCACATTAATGAAGTAACATGTGTCTTTTCGAGCATAATAAAGTACGTGCTTCAGATAACGATTTTAGTGTTCCGTTGTTTGAAGCATGATTAAATGTAAAATATTAAAAACACTTGTCTGAGTCACATAACAGTTTTATGACATATTGTGAAATGTAATAAAACAAGCATAGCTAAAAACGCTTTTCTTATTTCAACAATGGTTTAACGTGGCATTGTCTTAAGCTAATTCCCACAATATATTTTTAAAATGGTTGTCTAATCCTCCAAGTATGCACAACACCACCGACAAAAATTCTTGTCTGATTGGTTTTCCTAGACAATGGTTTTTAAACTGTTGTAATGTAGTTGAATTACACAATACTTTTTCGAGGATGAAAATAAACCGTTGTCTGTTAATTTCAGCCAACACTTTTCCAACCGACTGTTGTCTGATTAGTTTTGTCAGATTGCATTTTTCCTGTAGTGCTCCACCAAAAGAACTTCTTCAGGTGGTACATCTTTCTACCTCCCGGGTGAACGAATTATGGTGCATTATGGGCTTCTTCAAGGATTTGCTTCCCAAGGGGTTGATCCTTAGGAACGTATAACCTTCCATCATAAGTTAGAACGTCGTCTACGGCAACGACAAATTTCTCAGTACTTCCATTTTGTGCTCGATCTTTCATCTTGCAAAAGAACTCATCATGTGGTTGAGCCTCCTTAATTTTGTTCCTCAAGTTTAGTTGCAAGACCAAAGATGATAGGATTGCTTTCTAACTCTTTGAAGACTCAACTGCTTCGATCCTTAACTGGGAGAACTCCTTTATCAAACTCTCTTGATCGGTCAAGCAAGCTAACTCGCCTCTAGTCTTCCGACTCAAGGCATCAGCTACCACATTAGCCTTTCCCGGATGGTAATGAATAGTACAATCATAGTCCTTCACTAATTCTAACCATCTCATCTGCCTCATGTTAAGATCCTTCTGTGTGAAAGATACTTCAGAATTTTATGGTCCGTGTATATCTCACACTTTCCTCCGTAGAGATAGTGATGCCAAATCTTCAACACATGTACTACAACAGCCAAGTACAGATCATGCGTCGGATAGTTCAACTCGTGTGGTTTAAGCTGTCCCAATGCATAGGCTACTACTTTACCATGTTGCATCAGAACACAACCCAACCCTTGCTTTGAGGCATCACTGTAAATAACAAAGTCCTCCGTCGGATCAGGAATTGTTAATACTGGTGCCAAGGTTAGTCTCTTTCTCAACTCTCACATACTTTCCTTGCACCTCTTACTCCATTCAAACCGCACACATTTCATTGTTAAATGTGTCATAGGAGTGGCGATTTTCGAAAATCCTTCGACAAATCTTCTATAATAGCCAGCTAAGACCAGAAAGCTGTAATATCCAGAATTTTACTACTGTTGTTTGATATTATTTTATCCAAGTTATATTGTACAGTGTGGAATCTGTACAGTATAGATAAAATAAATGAAGGACTGAGATGTCAGTATCAGTATAATTGTCGTACTTGGTCGACAATTGTATTAGAGGATATAATGCGTTATGTATACATATCCATTATGTCGAGACGGACGAGAAGAGTTGCAAATGGCTAAGTATATCCTGATTAGCACGCGCTAATGTTCAAGTATAGCGCACGTTATCGTTCATGGTTAGCGCACGCTAGAGGCAGAATGTAGCGTACGCTAATGCAGTCTGATCGGAAGGAATCTGCGTGTGGACCAGGCCACTTTCGGCGCATGTTCTGATAAGTCAACGGAGGTTGTAATGTAGTGCTAGCGCACGCTAATGCATGTTGATTAGCGCACGCTAACTGTATATCGGACAAAAAGGAATCTTATCCTCGTCAGCACTTTCGGCGTGTGGACCAGTCTTTAGAGCATACAGACAAACGAGTCAACTGATATTAGCGCACGCTAAACGCAAGGACTTGTGTACGCTAGGGAGTGTAAATTACGTACGCTAATGCATGGGCATTACGTACGTAAGCACATGTACGGCCGCATAAGAGCTCGGATCGCGATAGCGCACGCTAACAAAGTCAGTTAGCGCATGCTAAAGCCATAGCGCACGCTAAACATAAGGTTTAGCGCACGCTAGTAATATACTTTATAAAAAGGGACAGAAGGGTGTTATGAAGCATTTCGTCCATTTCTTTCCTTTCACCCGATAGAGAGAACCTTCGGAGGACATTTGGAGTTCCTAAACACTGAGGGATGATCCTCTTTAACAAGATTAAAGATGGAAATCATGGATTAAAGCTTTGTTCTTTAAATCATTGGCAATTCTTGGAAATGGATTCAAACTTGGGATTCAATCCATTCCTTCAAAAAGGTAATCACTCTTCATCTTTGGATTTCATTTTGGATTGAATGTTTATGTTCTTGAGTTGATGATTATTATATAAACGAGTTGATAAGTATGATTATGAGATGGATTACCAAAGTATGATGATATTAATATGATTCGTGTGGTTTGAATTGTGCAATTCGTTTTCTTGAGATAAGTTGGTGAATCCTTCTCCTCAGTTTCGGATATTAATGTTATTGTCGATGATTACTCTCTGTAATGGAATATTAAGGAAGTGTTGTTACGTTCTTGATGTTTCTTGTATTGATATTAAGGAAGATGATATATGGATATAGAACTTGGATTATAAGTTGGATGATTGTTTATATGTTAAAGGATATCGGATTTCATTGTTTTGATGACTATAAACATGGTTTTAGCTCACTTAGTGTTCTTGATAATCGCCATATGTTGATCGTATAACACCCCCGATATATTCAGGAATATTACAGTGCCGTAAATCCTTTACATAAGAATTTACAAAGCTGAGGAAATGAAATGACAATAACAGATACCAACTTATGAAATCACTGAAATAAAATACAACAGTGTGGTTCAGTACCGAGAATACAAATATCCAATGAAGGGTTATTAATACATCACCAAAATCCAAACATCATAAACTGACGACGTACTCGAGTACTTATTTAAATAACCAACAAACAACAGATATTAAACCCGGCCGTAATATCACTCTGCACCCTCGTCGTCATGCAGCTCCAGTGGTTGTTTCCCCGCTCTCCTGAATCCTGAACATAAACAAATGTTCACCCCCGAAAGGGTTAGCACAACAATGCTAGTACAAGTACAATAATCATACAACAGTGATATAATCAACAATTATATCATAACAAGTTTCTCCAACGAGAAATATCAACAACACATATCATATCATAACAGTTTCAACATACTGATGGTATTCCAACGATCCAGCGCACACAGCTATAGATTCTCATGATGATCCCGTCGGACCAACACATGGTGGAACTACCTGCCCAATGATCCAGCGCACACAGCTATATATTCCCATGATGATTCCCGTCGAATCAACTCATGGTGGACATATAATCACAACACATTTACACAATACAATCACATCATAACTGTCATAATTAAAACAATTCTAATTAGAGTACTTGCCTCGGTTCGTTGACAAGAATAAAACTTCCACGAATATCAAAATACTCGAAGGTCGTCCCCTTCGATCAATCACGTTGCTAAGCTCGAACCTTAACAAAAGAAATAATATGGAATTCATCTCCTGCCGTACGAATGTCTAACAATCCAAAATTACGGTAGGAAGTTCTTAAAATGCAATCTGTCTGGATCGCTTAACGCACGCTACTCATCCTATGTAGCATACGTTAATGCTACTCATTAGCGCACGCAGTACACACAGCCTAGCGTACGCTAACCATGCATGGTCAGTGCCTCACTGATTAGCCGACTGACTCACCTGATGACTTAACACACGCTAAGTTCCAAACGTGGCGTACGCTAAACATACTCGATAGCACACGTTAATTCACGTAGCTTAGCTCACGCTAAGCGTGCATGGCAGTTCACTGAAGGGCAGTAGATTGTACAAATGGTGATGAAGTATGCGAATTCCTCAGTGATTAATGTTTGTTATCCGAATACATGTTATGTTCATAAACTTATGAATGATCTCACGGATAATAACAACTTCGAGATACCAGTATACGTATAATCATCACAACACCATAATCCATCTTGATTACAATTCTCATGCGAAGTTTGGTGATCTCCGGTTGGTGCATTAGATTCTACTATCATTATACACATTCGGACTTCATCTTGAGGTGAACTAACAATTCCAACTTATACAAAAGAATATTTCCTAAGATGATTCTTCCCTTAAGTCCTTTATAACCGAAAATGGTATCACCTCCAATTTATGATCACTAAGATAACATAAATCATACGGATAATTAACTTCAAAATGTTTCTCTCATCATTTGAAGTACTAGGATTCCAACTACAAGGTTCCAACGATAATATCATAAGCATAGACATTCCAATCTTCTAAACATGATGTTTGTTGAATGATTCACTAATGAAATTCAATATCTCGTTAGCATGATCATCTAATCCCTTAGAATCCAAATATAAGGTTGGAGATAGATTGAACATACTTTAATATGACGAAATCACTGAACCGCAAGGTAGAATCCGACTCCGGTTGGTTGTATGCCACTCCAAGGTGCTACTCCACTTTAATGATCACTCACAGGTAATATCCAATCTCCAAGGATTAAGTAGATGTGTTCTAAGTGTTCTAGGAGGACAATTATTGCTCTCTGGTCTCTCAAGAATGGAGAATAAACGAAGGAAAAGTAAGCCAAAAATGGGTTGTTGTCTTATTTATAACATTTCTGCACTTTAGCTAATTAGCGCACGCTACCATACATACTTAGCGCACGCTAATAAGCGTTGACTCCAAATCTATCCAGGTTCGTCCATGGGAATCTTATCCGGACCCATGTCCCGGCTGGCGCATGTGCTAGCCGCCCAGCTCAATAATTGAGTGCCTAGCGCGCGCAACTCCTACATACGTAACGTGCGCTAGTAGTAGCCGATAGCGCGCGTTAAGCTACATTCTTAGCGTGCGCTATCACGAGTTTGCATGAGAAATTTTGCATGTTGATATACTTATGTACAAAGATACCAATGTAAGAAATATCATACTCCACTTATCACAAATCCGAATAATACAGGGTTCGAAGACAGATGAAATACACAGTAATAAATCCGGAAATTACATACTCTCCTACTAAAAAGGAGTTTCGCCCCGAAACTCAAGACGAAAATAACTCGGGATATATGGACTTCATGCCATCTTCCGTTTTCCATGTGGCTTCTTCCACTCCGTGACGTGACCATTGAACTTTGACCAAAACGATTGGTTTGTTCCTCAACTGCTTAACTCGACTCTCGAGTATCTTGACCGGTCTTTCTTCAAACATCCCATCATGAGCGACTTCGATCTCGCCGAAATCAATGACATGACTAGGATATGGTATATATCTCCGTAACTGGGATACGTGGAACACGTTATGAACATGGCACAATGACGGCGGTAATGCCAATCTATATGCTAACTCTCCAACTCTCTCAAAGATCTCAAATGGTCCGATATATCTCGGACTCAGCTTTCCTTTCCTTCCAAAACGAAAGATTCCCCGAGTAGGAGAAACTTTCAAAAGTACGTGGTCTCCCGTACTGAACTCCAAAGGATGACAGCGTACGTCTGCATAAGATTTCTGTCGACTCTGGTCGGTCAACAGTCTTTCACGAATCAAGGCTATCTTCTCTCGAGTCTGTACAATCAACTCTGGTTCCGTCCCAATCAAGTCTGATGAATCGTCCCAGCATAGGGGCGATCTGCATCTTCTCCCGTATAATGCCTCAAATGGTGCCATTTTAATGGAAGCATGCCAACTATTGTTGTAAGTAAATTCAATCAATGGTAGATGAACTTCCCAATCGTTTGACCAATCTAAGGCACAGGCCCTTATCATGTCTTCCACCGTTTGAATGGTCCTCTCGGATTGTCCGTCAGTCTGCGGGTGATAAGCTGTACTGAAGTTCAATTCGGTCCCCAAGGCCTTATGAACTGCTTTCCAAAAGTGAGACACAAAATGGCCATCTCGATCAGAAATAATGGTCTTTGGTGTACCATGCAGTCGAACTATCTCTGAAATAAATACTCGCGCCAACCTCTCTGGTCCCCACGTGTCCTTAATGCCTAGGAAATGAGCTGATTTGGTCAGACGATCAACTATCACCCAAATCATGTTCATTCCTGTCTTGCTTCTTGGCATGCCAGTGATAAAGTCCATCGATATGTCCTCCCACTTCCATTCAGGAATCGGGAGCGGCTTCAACATTCCGGTAGGTCGTTGATGCTCGATCTTAACCTGCTGACAAGTCAAGCATTTCGAAACATAGTCCGCTACATCTTTCTTCATGTTGCCCTACAAGAAATTCTGTTTCAAGTCCTTATACATCTTACTGGTACCCGGGTGGATAGAATAGGGCGAGCTGTGAGCTTCCTTCATAATCGACTGTTTTAGAACATCAACATCAAGAACGCAGAGTCGGTTCTGAAATCTCAAAACCCCATCATCATGAATTAGGAATCCGGGGGCCTTTCCATTGATCACTTCATCACGTAACCGAATCATCAGAGGATCATCTGCCTGTCTAGATTTGATTTCTTCGGTTAATGACGAAGTTAATTCCATCACGCACAGTTGTCCTTGGACTCTTTGTAACCACACTTCAATTCCTTCTCTAATCATCTCTCGTTGAAGGCTAAGTTGGGAGGTCAGAGTCTCCAGCATCTGAATAGAAACAGGCTTGCGGCTAAGTGAATCTGCCACCACATTCGCTTTGCCTGGATGATACAAAATCTCCAAGTCGTAGTCCTTAATCAGCTCTAACCATCTTCTTTGCCGCATGTTCATCTCTTTCTGACTGAAGATGTATTTGAGACTCTTGTGATCAGTAAAGACTTGACAGTGAGTCCCGTACAGGTAATGTCTCCAGATCTTCAAAGCAAAAACTACTGCTGCTAGCTCTAAATCGTGTGTTGGATAATTTACTTCATAAGGTTTCAGCTGTCGTGAAGCATAAGCGATCACCTTATCATTCTGCATCAATACGCATCCGAGTCCTTGGTTCGAAGCATCACTGTAAACTATGAATCCTCCAGTTCCCTGTGGAAGTGATAAAATTGGTGCTGTCGCCAATCTCCTCTTCAATTCATTATAACTAGTCTGACACGACTCGTTCCACTCAAACTTTTGAGTTTTCTGCAGGAGTCGAGTAAGTGGGCGGGAGATTTTAGAAAACCCTTCCACGAATCGACGATAATATCCAGCAAGTCCTAAGAAGCTTCGGACTTCTTTCACGTTCTTTGGAGGCTTCCCATCCATAATTGCTTTGATCTTCTGAGGATCTACTCGGACTCCTTTAGCTGATACCACATGGCCGAGGAACATTACTTCCTTTAGCCAGAATTCGCACTTAGAAAGTTTGGCGTACAATTGCTCGCTTCTCAAAAGTTCCAATACAATCCGCAAATGCTACGCATGTTCTTCCGGGCTCTTAGAATACACCAGAATGTCATCAATGAACATGACCACAAATTTATCCAAATATTCGATGAACACTCAATTCATCAATTACATGAATATAGCAGGTGCATTAGTGAGACCAAACTGCATCACTACAAACTTATAGTGTCCGTAGCGAGTTCTGAATGCTGACTTTGGAACATCAGATTCCTTAATCCTCAGCTGATGGTATCCTGATCTCATATCCAATTTAGAAAATACTATTGCTCCTTGCAACTGGTCAAATAAATCATCAATCCGTGGCAACGGATATTTGTTCTTAATCGTCATCTTGTTCGGCTCTCGATAATCGATACACAATCGAAGCGATCCATCCTTCTTTCGGACAAAAAGAACTGGCGCTCCTGCATGAAACGTCAATGGCCGGATATAGCCTTTGTCCAAGAATCGTCCCACCGCTTTTTCAGTTCATATATCTCAGTAGGTGCCATACGGTACGACACTTTAGAAATTGGTGTAGCTCCGGGTTTCAGCTCAATGGTGAATTATACATCCCGTCGTGGAGGTAGTCCAGGTAACTCGTCAGGAAATACATCCGGAAACTCGCAACAGGAATGGATGAAAGTTCCACAATTTTGTCTTCTTTCTTCATTGCATAACACCAGTATCCGGTACAGCCCTGTTTCAACAATTTGACAGCTTTAATCGCCTTGATCAACTTTCCTGAGCTTCCTGGTTTCCATCCTTCAAACAGTACTTCAGAGCCATCGTCAGTGATCAGCGAAATATTCCTCCTTCGGTAGTTTACAATAGCTCCATATCGATTAAGCCAATCGTCTTCGAGTATCAGGTCGTCTCCTTACATTTCTATTACAATCACATTTGAGAGCCACTCTCTGCCCCCAAATGATACAGGAAAATCTCTAGTCTCTAAGTTCCCAACAATCCTCTCTCCACTCGGTAAACCAACAACATAAGGTTCACAAGTATGAAAACTAGAAATATTCAAACGATTTACACAAGACAAGGATATAAAAGAATGCGTAGCTCCTGTATCGAATAAAATGCTAACTGGCTGGGAAAGGATCTGGACAAGACTGATGCGACAAAGAAGATCTCGATCGTCTGTCCTCCTCATCTTGTACAGACGTGGGGGAACAGATCCGGCACTCGATGTCCCCTTTCGGTCCCATTGTCCTCTGCCTCGTCCGCGGCCAAAATTCTGAGGCATCTGAACACTTTGCTGAGTCTGTTGGATACTAGCTTCATTCTGAACTAGCTGCGATGAACGGGTTCCATTGAACTTGGTGACATCCTTGCAAAACGTCGCACAATGCCCTTCCTGTCCGCAATCAAAACATGTAATTGGAGTGCGCAAACAATCACGCCAAAGGTGTCCTGGGCGACCACAGTTAAAAGCACTTCCTAGCTGTATCCATCGTGGCTGACATTGTTCCAAAATTCTTTCCGCTCTTAGATGGGTGCGGAGGTTTCTTGAAAGAATGAAAGGATGAGTCGGATTTGCTAGGCCCGCTGTTCTTGTGCTCTGTAAAAGTACCAGAGACTTTCTGCTTCTTCGACTCCGTAAACTTCTCCATTGCTGCTTCTTTGATTTCGTACGCCAACGCCTTATCCTGGTATTGACGGAGAGTGGTACATTCAAAACCGGACATGTACCTCTGGATTTCTGGTTTCATCCTCATTTCAAAATGAATCATCATCTCTGCATCTGTTCTGACCAGATGTCGAACAAATGCTAGTTGCTGGTTAAACGTCTTAATTATCTGGGATACGGGTTCGTCTGATGGCTGAGCGGAGAAAAACTCCCGAACTTGGCTTCCCTCACAGGACGAGGGCAGTACTGAGCTTCCATCATCATTTTAAATTCTGTCCAATCAGCATCATGATCTGCAGGTCGGATAGCTTCCCACCACTCGGATGCTTCCCCTATCAGAAAGTATTGAGCGATAGAGGCTCTCCGGTCATCTGGGCAGTTAATTCCGGCAAAGATTTTCTCCAATTCCTTCAACCAATGATCCCATGTGGGGGTCTCGGAAAAGCCGTCAAATTTGGGTGGTTGCATCTTCGCCGCCTCTTGTAACCATCGGTCACCTCGATTTCCAATTTCTGGGATACTTTGTTGTCCATCTCCCTGCTGAAATCCCACCGCCACCTACATTCGGTCCACGACCTGAGTGAACTGAGTCATGTGGTTCACCACTTGACGAAGGATTTCTGGTACAGCAGGTTCCGGTTCGTTATTGATAGATCGTTGCGGCTCGCCTGAGCTATGACTGGCCTGATTAGAAGGTGACGCTTCCCTTTCAGCATTCCTTCGTCCGCGTCCACGACCGCGACCATGTCCATGTCCGCCTCTCAACATACTGTAAGCATAAATACTCAATATACAGGAAACAATATCGTTATAATGTTCAAGTATAAAGAGATACAACATGTAAAGAACGATATAGAGTTTAGGAACTTACAACCACCTTTCGCATGAAGACGTAGGCAGTACAGTGATGTCATTCACGGCCGGTTACCTCAAAAGACGTAAATGACCCCTATTATAACCCAATGGCCAAGATATCCATAATCTTAGCTCCGATACCATATTTTGTAACACTCCCAATATATTCAGGAATATTACAGCGCCGTAAATCCTTTACATAAGAATTTACAAGGCTGAGGAAATGAAATGACAATAACAGATACCAACTTATGAAATCACTAATATAAAATACAACAGTCTGGTTCAGTACCGAAAATACAAATATCCAATGAAGGGTTATTAATACATCACCAAAATCCAAACATCATAAACTGACGACATACTCGAGTACTTATTTAAATAACCAACAAACAACAGACATTAAACCCGGCCGGAACATCACTCTGCACCCTCATCGTCATGCAGCTCCAGTGGTTGTTTCCCCGCTCTCCTGGATCCTGAACATAAATAAATGTTCACCCCCGAAGAGGTTAGCACAACGATGCTAGTACAAGTACAATAATCATACAACGGTGATATAATAAACAATTATATCATAACAAGTTTCTCCAACGAGAAATATCAACAACACATATCATATCATAACAGTTTCAACATACTGATGGTATTCCAACGATCCAGCGCACACAGCTATAGATTCCCATGATGATCCCGTCGGACCAACACATGGTGGAACTACCTGCCCAACAATCCAGCGCACACAGCTATAGATTCCCATGATGATTCCCGTCGGATCAACTCATGGTGTACATATAATCATAACACATTTACACAATACAATCACATCATAACTGTCATAATTTAAACAATTCTAATTAGAGTACTTACCTTGGTTCGTTGACAAGAATAAAACTTCCACGAATATCAAAATACTCGAAGGTCGTCCCCTTCGATCAATCACATTGCTAAGCTCGAACCTTAACAAAACAAATAATATAGAATTCATCTCATGCCGTACGAATGTCTAACAATCCAAAATTACAGTAGGAAGTCCTTAAAATGCAATCTGTCTGGATCGCTTAACGCACGCTACTCATCATATGTAGCGTACGTTAATGCTACTCGTTAGCGCACGCAGTACACATAGCCTAGCATACTCTAACCATGCATGGTCAGTGCCTCACTGATCAGCCGACTGACTCGCCTGATGACTTAACGCACGCTAAGTTCCAAACGTGGCGTACGCTAAACATACTCAATAGCGCACATTAATTCACGTAGCTTAGCGCACGCTAAGCGTGCATGGCAGTTCACTGAAGGGCAGCGGATTGTACAAATGGTGATGAAGTATGCGAATTCCTCAGTGATTAATGTTTGTTATCCGAATACATGTTATGTTCATAAACTTATGAATGATCTCAGGGATAATAACAACTTCGAGATACAAGCATACGTATAATCATCACAACACCATAATCCATCTTGATTACAATTCTCATGCGAAGTTTGGTGATCTCCGGTTGGTGCATTAGATTCTACAATCATTATACACATTCAGACTTCATCTTGAGGTGAACTAACAATTCCAACTTATACGAAGGAATATTTCCTAAGATTATTCTTCCCTTAAGTCCTTTATAACCGAAAATGGTATCACCTCTAATTTATGATCACTAAGATAACATAAATCATACGGATAATTAACTTCAGAATGTTTCTCTCATCATCTGAAGTACTAGGATTCCAACTACAAGGTTCCAACGATAATATCATAAGCATAGACATTCCAATCTTCTAAACATGATGTTTGTTGAATGATTCACTAATGAAATTAAATATCTCGTTAACATGATCATCTAATCCCTTAGAATCCAAATCTAAGGTTGGAGATAGATTGAACATACCTTAATATGACGAAATCACTGAACCGCAAGGTAGAATCCGACTCAGGTTGGTTGTATGCCACTCCAAGGTGCTACTCCACTTCAATGATCACTCACAAGTAATATCCGATCTCCAAGGATTAAGTAGATGTGTTCTAAGTGTGCGAGGAGGACAATTATTGCTCTCTGGTCTCTCAAGAATGGAGAATAAACGAAGGAAAAGTAAGCCAAAAATGGGTTGTTGTCTTATTTATAACATTTCTGTACTTTAGCTAATTAGCGCACGCTACCATACATACTTAGCGCACGCTAATAAGCGTTGAATCTAAATCTGTCCAGGTTCGTCCGTGGGAATCTTATCCGGACCCATGTCCCGGCTGGCGCATGTGCTAGCCGCCCAGCTCAATAATTGAGTGCCTAGCGCACGCAACTCCTACATACGTAACGTGCGCTAGTAGTACCCGATAGCGCGTGTTAAGCTATATTCTTAGCATGCGCTATCACGAGTTTGCATGAGAAATTTTGCATGTTGATATACTTATGTACAAAGATACCAATGTAATAAATATCATACTCCACTTATCACAAATCCGAATAATACAGCGTTCGAATACAGATGAGATACACAGTAATAAATCCGGATATTACAGATCGCTATCTGAAAAACATGCATCAGTACAGCATTAGCGCACGCTAAGCTTACTGGCTAGCGCGTGCTAACGAGAGAAAATTAGCGCACACTACGTTAAGTGATTAACGTGCGCTAAGAAGGCAGAAAGTGCAGTATTTTCATGTTGTGGTTCTGAATTCGTGCTGGTTTGAGTTGGATTGATCCGACTAGTGTTTAATCGAGATTTTGTCACGCCGTTGGGTTTGTGATTTGGTTTTATCGATGTTGATTGTTATCGAACTTGTTGTTTATCTATTACTGTAATAGGTTGAGATTATTGATCGGTGTTTATAACCGTATGTTGCGGTCGTGTTTGAGTATGTTCGTGAATGGCGTTGGTCAGGGCCGAGGAGCTAGTAGATGAAGACAATGAGATTAGTGACGGCTTCAACATCATCGTATCGGTATCGAGGTAAGTTATTACTTGCTCAGTTATTAGTATTCAATGAATGGTTTCCATTTCATTCATTTATAATTCGTATAGCAATGTTTATAATCGTAATCACAGGATATTTGGGATTATAAATCATATTCGATTTTTGGGAATCTAAATCATAACGTATATGATTTACAATTGTTATTGGTATACTTTTATATCGAGGATATATTGTGATAAAGATGAAGATATGAATTATCTGCAATCCGTGATACTTTGGACCGTCGAGTATTGAGGATAATGGTTCGTGATGGTTTAGACATTGAGATCGTTCTAGAAGGACTCGGGGCAAGTACTCTAATCATTTTTATCATTTGTGTCGATCATGTCGTGATACATTCGTGTATCGTTGTTGTCATGCATTTGTGTATTGTTGTTGTCGTGTATTGTGTACTGTTGTTTTGTGCAGTTGTGCATTGTTGTCATATGTCCACCTCGTGTTGGTCCGACGGGATCATCGGGGGATCTATGCTAGCGTGCGCTGGATCATCGGACAGGTTTTCCATCTCGGGTTGGTCTGACGGGATCATCGGGGGATCTAGGCAGTGAACGCTGGATCATCGGATTGCCATGTATTGTTGTTGTGCATATGTATATTATGGGTTTGCCATAAGTATACATTGTCATTATTGTTGTGATCATATTGACGTTGTCATATGAGTATGCATTTGTAGGTCTTGTGTTAGGACCATGTCCGTATGTTGTTGATCTGATCTTAGATTAGACTGACGTGATTTCATCGTGTCATTTCGTATCTTGAGGAATGTTCCGTATTTCCTTGATACTTGTCTTTTATGGACAATCGATTATCATATTGGAATTGTCGACGTTATCCGATGGATTGAATTGGCCAGAGTTGGTATAATTTCCGTATCGCGAGTTAGGATAATGTTTTGAGAACCTTGGGTATTGTTGAGATACCGTACAGATATTTCGGTATTATCTTATTACGTTGTTAAGGATACGAATCGTGGATTTTCGTAAAGTTACGACGGTAAGATTACATTGGTCGTATTCTTACTTAGTATTTCCATTGATATGTAATTATTGACGTGATGTGATGGTTATCATTGTTGGATATTATGGCTGACCCCGTCGTGGGCTTTCTTTTTAGGTTCTTGGATTATCAAGCTTGTAGCGGTCGTGGAGAGATGAGCTTCCCGGAGGATACTGGCTAGGACATGTATTTGTGTATTGAGTTTCTGATCAGTTGTTGTATTCCGCTGCTAGAGTATTTTAATCATTTGTCTTTTTCTGCTGCGTGAGTATTTTTAAATGGCCTTTTGGTATCTGGTAACTTAGGTTACTTTGGCAATCGTTTTCTAAATCTATCCTGTCGGTACGTGTAAGAGATAGCTTAACGTATGTTTTAAACTGTTGAGTTCTGGCATTTCAGGCCTTATCCTTTCAAATGAGATTTTACGACGGTTTTGATAAATGAGTTTTATAAAGTCTTCGAATGTTTTAAATAGATAATACCGTCGATAGCCTCTTGGACGTTTGTAAATGTTTGCGAAAATTTCCTTCAGCCTTGTGGGTTCCATCTCGGGGCCCACAGCGCTGTAATATTCCCGGTCAGCTCTGGGGGTGTTACAAAAGCTGCGAACTTCGCTCGCATTCTTGGGTACTCCCCAACTACTCACTGCTACAACCTTGTCGGGATCTACCTAAATTCCTTTAGAAGTCACCACATGTCCAAGATATCCAACTCTGTTTAATCAAAACTCATATTTTTTGAGCTTGGCATACAACTTCTCCTTGCAAAGTATCTCCAATTTAACCCTCAAATGCTCTTGGTGTTGTTCCTTGTCCTTAGAATACACCAAGATGTCATCTATGAAGACGATCAAGAACTTATCCAAGTAGGGTTGGAACACCCTGTTCATTAAATTCATATAGACTGCAGGTGCATTACTCAGACCAAATGGCATCACTACAAATTCAAAATGCCCATAACGGGTATTGAAAGCCATCTAGGGAATGTCACACTCCCAAATCTTCAGTTGATGGTACCCCGATCTCAAATTAATCTTCGAAAAGGTTCCGGCTCCCCTCAACTGATCACATAGATCCTGATTCTCGGTAATGGGAATTTTTTCTTCATCGTGAGTCGATTCATCTCCCTGTAATTAATACACATTCGAAGTGACCCATCATTCTTCCTTACAAACAGGACTTGTGCACCCCATGGTGACACACTAGGATGAACAAATCCGAGCTCCAACCGCTATTGAATTTGTACTTCCAATTCTTGAAGTTCCTTCGGAGCCATTCTATATGGCACTTTGGATGTCGGGGCCGCCCCGGGGACCAAATCAATACTAAACTCCACTTGTCGGACGGGTGGGACTCCCGGAAAATCTTATGGAAACACATCCAAGAACTCCCGTACTATAGGTACATCTGTAGGGGACACTTCATTAGTACGAGTGTCGACTAAACTCACCAAGTAACCCTGACATTTCTCCTTTCTTAGACTTCTCAGTGCATTCTTGGCTGTGATTAATCTTCATAATGTCCTACTCTTAGTACCATAAAAGGTGATCGACTCGCCTTCGGAACACCTCAATGTCACCTTCTTCTTACGGCAGCTTATATCGACATCATGTCTATCAATCCAGTCCATACCAAGGATCACGTCAAAATCCATTGAGTTAATCAAATACAGGATAACGTCAAATTCCTTCCTCATATCTCAATATTCTCGTCAATCATTCTATTAGTGAGGATCCTATTTCCTGACGGTAAGATAACCTCAAGAGGCTCCACAATTTTAATGCTTCTATGACCATTGGTATGATAAAACTTTGCAGACAGAAAGGAGTGTATGGCACCAGTGTTAAATAAAGTGAAACCAGACACATTAGAGATCATAAGCATACCTGATACTATGCCAGGATAATTATCAGCCTGATTCATTGAGTAGAATCGAGCTTAACCTCACGATGCTTCTCCTTTGCCCTTAGATTGTAGACAATGTCGGCTTGAGTGTCCTGGCATCCCGCAGTTATAGCAGACACCCTTTCCATACAAACACTCCCTGCCACAATTCTTACAACACATTGGCCACGCAGGCCTAGTGATCGGCGCACCCGGTCCAGATTTCTTATCTACCTTCTTCTGCTTATTGAAAGCCGCCGACTTAGATTGATCACCATTCCAACCTCTCTTTCCAGAATATGACTTAGCAACTGCTTGAGAACCCAAGTTCTGACTATCTTCAACCTCTTGAGCTCTGAATACGGTATCAGTATAGGGCAACACTCCATGACCAGCCACAATATGGCAAATACTCGGACGCAACCCACTACGAAACTTGAGGGCTCGCTTGCGGTCAGTGTCCACCATGTGCTCCACAAACAAGCTGATTTGGTTGAATTTTCTCTCATATTCTTCAACTGTAAAGCTTCCTTGCTCAAGATTCTAGAATTCTCTCTCCATATTCTGTCGGTAATGTTGTGGATAATACTGTTCCATCACTAGTTCCTTGAACAAATAGCTCATCCACCAGCATTCAGCATCCTCCACCATTTGGTACTGGGCGCAAAAAAACCTTTGTGGATTGGAACACCCAATGGGCTCAAGGGTACGCTCAAGCTACATCAACCATTCGTCGACAAATGCTGGCCCTTCTCGATCATTGAATGATGGTGGTGTGAAACGTCGGAACTGTTGCACAACTTGTGCCTGGGTAAGAGTCGGCACATTATTATTATGGTTATCTTGACCTCCGTTACCACCAAGACCAGCTCCAGCACCAAGGTTGGCAGTCTGATCACCGAGATTATCAGCACCTCAGTTAGCTTGGCATCCACGTCCATGAGTTGCCATGGTCCTAAGGTACATTATAACGACTTCTTAAGAAAGCACGTACATAAAAAAGGTATACATCACGTCTAAGGGTTAACTGCTCCCAATACACATTCTAGCAGCGCTATACTAATGCATCTACATGTATTTATGAATTTATAAGAAAGCACGTACATGTCCAACATTTATTATGAATCCCAATAGCATATCATCTATAAAATATAAACATGGTAGTGCAACATGATTCAAAAATTGAGTTGAATCTCATAACCATAAAATTTTGTTTCGATTATAACATAAACATAACTTAAAATGTGTACCTTGGAGTTGATATGGAGCGGAGACAGTGACTGATAATAATCATATATCATTAAAGTTTTTAACTACTTGCCAAAGGAAATTTAGTTTGAAAAAGAAATAATTTGGACGAGTCTACAGATTCGTAGACCCGCTCTGATACCACTTATGTACCGACCACTGTTTAAAATGTTATTTTAAAATAATTTCAAGGGAGATTAAATATCGTTAAGAAAAATAAATGAATAATCACAGCAGAAATTGAAATAAATTCGACCATTTCGCAAGTAACTGTAAAACATATTCTCAATATTTTAAAACATCCATAATATCCAACCATGACATTGAAGCCAAAGTTAAAATTTTAAATGAACGAAATAAATGAAAAAGCAGATAAATATCATTATCACGCCAGCCTTTGCCTGCCACGTAAGTCTCCTCAACCAGAAAGGTTTAAATAATGTGGTGAGATTTTAACTCACTCAGTGAGGAGGGAACGCTTTGTTAAATTTAAATACATACATGTTGTTAAGTAGATATGGCATGCCTGAACCTGGTGGTTACCCGAGGGCCATTAATATGCAAACTTTGAGCACATTATGCCTATTACTTATTGGAGGCTACAACGTAATTAACATGTGAACTTTGAGCATATTATGCCTACTACTCATTGGAGGCTACAACTTAAATAATATCCAGACTTTGTGCATACAAATATTTGGCAAGAAACAAGCATATGCACAAGTAACATCATGCACTAAATAAAATAAGCGTAAAGTCCCCACCTCGAAATAAGATGATGAACCTTGAAACAAGCATATGTATAAGTAACATCATGCACTAAATAAAAAATAATTTGTACAAGTAACATCATGCACTAAATAAAACAAGCGTAAAGCCCTAGGCTTTCAAGGAGCATATTATGCCTACTACTCATTGGAGGCTACAACGTAAATAATATGCCGACTTTGTGCATATAAATATTTGGCAAGAAACAAGCATATGTACAAGTAACATCATGCACAAAATAAAACAAGCGTAAAGTCCCTATCTTGAAATAAGATGATGATCCTTGAAAGTTTGAGATGCGGATGCAGTTCAAGCCCTAGGCTCCAAGTCCTCATCTCCAAAATAAACTAATATAAATTATTTGATCTATAATTGAGTAAAAGAGACCTGCTTTTTAAAATATTGAAAACTGGATGGGGGTCGAATTAAAAGGATTAGGAAAACTGAGGAACTGAACTTTAATACACTGAAAAGTTGATTTGGGGTTAAACCGAAAGGTCTGGAACATGGAGGACTCAATTATAATACTCTAAAAGAAGGTTTGGTATAAAAACACCAGCCCTAAATAATCGGCCGACAACTCCTCACTCTATTTTTCACCTCTGCGATTCTCCCTCTCTCACCGGCTGTAAAATTTCCAAAAGCTATCTCTCTCAATTTCTCCGCAAACACACACACACGGACGCACGAGGCATACACACACACACACACACCAAAATAGACGATGGTGAAAAGAAAGGGCTACGACCTTGGACCTCCAGCTAGCGGTGATTGGCGGAGAAGGGTCGTGCCGCCGATAATATGGTGAGGCAATGGCGTTTGGGTTCTGGACTGTAAATCGGACGGCCATACCGCAGGCAGCAGCGGCGACCGAGGTGGAAATGGATGGCAGCGTCAGCAGCCACTACGGACAAAAAGGAGTGAACATCGGGTTTGCCAGATTTTGGGTACTGAGATTTCGATTCAGGCCATAGATTCTGGAAATCTAAGTGTCAAGTTCACGGTGAGGGTTGTATAATCGGGTTTCGAGTTGTATGTGGATATGGGTTGAGTTCTAAGTTTCTATATTCGGGTTCGAGCTTTGAGATTTTATAAATAGTATGATTATATGAGTAAGATTAATTTGAAACAGACAGTGAAATCAGTAGCGAGATGAAAAGACCGAGAAATTATGTTTTACCTCAAAGGATTGAACGAAAATCGAATAAGCTGTGATCTAACGACGAACGGATTGGACTCCTTAGCGTTCTCTATTCCTTAGTTGGAAGAAAAAATATTTGCAGATGATGACTGCCGTAAATAATTTTTTGCTGAGAGAATTTTGTGTGTATTCTAGGGTTCGTAATAGTATAGAGTACAATATATTAATACTGTATTAGGAATTAGGTATAAGGTTTATTTTATGGGCTTAGGTTTAGGATAGAGATATAATTAAGCTAGGAAGAGGACTTGTTTCAACTCATAAATTGGACTAATTAAAAAAGTTGGCTTATATAAACTAAAATAATAATAATAACTATATTAATAGTTATATTATTAATAATAATAATAATAATTATTATAGTAATTAGGCTAAATAATATTTGGGCATAATTAAATGAAATTAGACTTGGACTATTTATAAAAATAAATATTACTGGGCTATAATAATACGATAATTTGGACTTGAGCGTGGAGTGTGAACTAAACTATTTTAACAGGATATGCAAATAACAAAATTTGACCTTAGTTAATAATTGGAATAAAATTCGTAAGTAAATTGTTGGACATTTAAAATACTCATGCGCTTTATAAATTATAAAATAGATGCATGTGCAAAAAATCGGTGATCACAAGAACCATGCACCGGTATGGAAACACTTTCAAACCTAAATAAAAATTCTAATAATGAGAGAGAATAAAGTAATGGTTCTGCGAAGGACCCAACTTATATAAAAAGAGTGGAAACTCATATATATATATATATATATATATATATATAAATAGAAAGAAACAAGAAAATCATACAATACCAACAAAACCAATATGCCTTTCTTCCTCATATGGCAACTTCTTCCTCATTCACACTACTACAAAAATGGGCAAAGGGACCCTTAATAAAAGACCCATTGGTCGACATAACGGGTCTCTTTAATATGAGAGATCTAATATTATAGATAACAGGTCTCTTATGAGTCAAAGGACCCACTTAAAATTAGAGGAAAAAATATAAGAAACCCGTTATCTGGTTTAACGGATCTCTTGGATATAAAAGGGGCCATTTTTTTTGCATGGAAAATAAAAAAAGAGAAACAAGAGACCCTTTATTTAACCAAACGGGTCTCTTACGTATCACTGGACCGACCACTCTCTCGTAAAAAATAAAGTAAAATAAAGAAAGACCCGTCGTTTAACATAACGGATCTCTATTTTCCTTCATTTGGCCTGGTGTCAAACCTTTGCTGAACCAAAATTCACCCTAGTCTTTGCCTCTCTCTTCTTCCCTCGGCATACAAGGTATTAGCGAACTCATTGATGAACTCACCACCACCGGTAAATTGCACTACCACCGAAGAAATACGCTGCGATCGCCGACTTCACTACCATCATCGCTAGCGAACTTCAAATTTAGGTTTTTGTATCTCTTCACTCTCTTCTTCTCTTTAATTTTTATTTCGAATTTCTGAAATTCTTATGGTTTATTCGAGTTTCGATTTCAATTTGTAATTTCCCCATCATCGATTTATTTTTTTCTGAAATTTTCAACTTCAATTTCAACCATGGAGTTGGGGATTTTCCTCCTGAATTTCTGAAATTTCAATTGCTGCCGTTTGTGTTGATGTATTTTTTCTACCTCCACATCTGGCCACATACTTGTATGTTTAGTACATCTTTATTCACATAGTCGTTTGAAATGATGGTAAATAATACCCTACTTGAAAGATATAGGAATATGAATATTAATTTTACTGCAGATCTGCGACTTTGAAAATCAAATGCCTGGTAGCTTTCGTCATTTACCCATAAGTTGAGTTAATTCTGTATCATTATGGTATTAGTTGGTTGAGGTGATGTTAGTAAATACCTTCCTGTAATGATTGGGGGGCATGAACATTTGTCCTGTTAGTGATTCCTGCTCTGTACGGAAATTCTGAATACCTTTATTGTATTTGTAGTTCATTATACTTTTAGATTATATCATTCTTGCAGTACATCTGCAATTATCTTTATATATATGATTGGCGATTCTTATAAATTAATAGAATGTGTTGTGTTTTCAGGTCTCTTCTCATATTTGTATGAATCGATGCTTATGCTCTAACAGAAGTGCTCGGTTTATTTTTATATACTCATTTTTTTACTTGGGTAGGGATGAGATTGATGCTTTATCTGCAACCAACAGGGGCATCGTGCCAAAGATTGTCCTCAGAAATACAAGAGTTCAAATATATGTCTAAAATGTGGAGATCTGGGGCATGAGATGTTCTCATGCAGGAATGACTACTGTCCTGATGACATCAAAGTCCTTATTTTAGTATATTGTCTTTGTAAGTGATTTTACTTTCCTAATATATCAGTCTTTTTTTTTGGTTGGTCGGAAATACAATGTTACATTTGCGGAAGATTTGGGCATCTCCGTTGTGTAAATTATAGTGATCCCGGTCCAGCAGAGGTTCCCTGTTATAGATGTGGTCTATCTGGCCATACTGGCTTGGTAAGTGAAGGCAACATCCCAATCTTGGTAGTCTTGATCTTATATTAAGATGCAAAAGGGTCAGGGTTAATTTTTAGGAATTGATAACAAGCAGTACAACGTAATTATACAATTCCTAATACTTCTTGGCCAGTTGATTTAATTTGAAGCCAGTTGATCATAATTATCTATTATATAGTCTGAAATTCTAGAAAATAAATAAAAGAAACATACTTGGATATTTTTATTAATTGCTTGAAATGTTGATTATTGACTTTGGGTTTAAGGCAATCATGAGATGCACATCGAAAAATTTGCAGCTGTAGGTGATTAAAAATAATTCTTTCACTCCCAGAACTTGAATGAGCAGAAGCAAAATATACAAATAGAGGTAGGTTTGATGCAGTTTAGCTATACTCTACACTTGCACTGTTCCATTTTTTCACTTTTCTTATTCTTTGTAGGTTGTTATGAATGGTCGTAGATTAAAATTTCAATATTTGAAATTGTTGTCGGTGATGTCATTCCTGTAAAAATTGGTGACCAGGTGAAGAAAACATCCCTACCCCCTACCCCACCCCACCCCAAAAAAATAAAGAAAATAGAATATATTTCTTTTTTATCATGAGCTTCCGTAGAGAAAATAAGAGAGTGGATTTTGGTTGTTGAACTCCTGGTTTCATGTGTACAGGTGCCTGTGTATTGTAACCCTAGTCATCGTCTTGCAATGAACAAATCTAGTATGATGGGGAGAATAAAATTGTGAGCTCAAGAGACCAACTGTTGTATTAGTGTAATTTGAGTGGTAACTGTGTTTCACACACTTACGTAATCATTTCTGTTTTTTATTAAGGTCCACAAGGACCCAATAAGATCATTTTTTCTTATGTCGGGGTGCAAGGTGGCTGATGGGTACGACAACATGCTGGTAATTTTTTTTCAGCACTTGAGTTCTATTCATTTTTTGAAGCCATACAAGTTAACAAATATATTTTATTTGAGAATTCGTTTATTGAATGTCAATAGTTGATTAATGCGTTAAGAGTGATCACAGAATGCATACACACACACACACACACATATATATATATATATATATATATATATATGCACATGGATATATACACATGTTTATTGAATGTCAATATTTGTGTTGCTGCATTTTTTAGTTCTATGATGAAATTTTAAGATGTATTGTAACATACAAGAAATTAGAAATATGAGAAAATTGAAGTTATTATTTCTAGTGAATCATGTTATTTTTTTATTTATGTTTGTCTTGGTATGTGTGTTTATTGCTCGTGTCTGGCATATAGTATATTATATTATGATGTTTCCATTAATTGATTGATGTGAATGAGTGATTATTGGTAACAGAATTTCTGACTGATTTCATCCGGCAACCCCACATGTTTCCAACCGTAATAGGTCGGGGTTAGACTCAGTTGACTCGGTAATATATGGTTTCTACTATCGGCTCAATCTGGTTCGGGCAATTAATCAGCTTCAGATCTTCGGTGAACGCGGTAGGCCAGTGATGGGAGCTCGCCGTTAGGCCATGGATTCTGGATAATCTGAGAGCGGACTGGACTCGCAACAAGAATCTGGTTTGAAGTGTTATTTGTATGAATATTGTGTGTTTGATCTTGAGTTGGTGTCATTTCAGATTTTCTTATTTTCTGAAATTTCCACAATAATAACCATTAATTACATATGTTATATGTACTAGAAGCACTAATGTCATTGGGCTCAAGCGTGTCTAGTTCTGTGTTTAGATAATTCAAAATGAATGAGGGGACTTATCTTCGAATCTGGACTCGACAAGTCAAATGAGGCAAAGAGGGTCTGAGTTCTGAGCATTGCTCTGCTGCCACCCCTATCACTGTTCCGACGGCGGAGGTCTTTTAAGATACGGGATTGCAGATGTAAGAAGTCAAGTCAGAACCTTATTTTTAAGATTTTTGCTGTTTCTGAAATTACTATGCTGATTTTTTTGGTATTAACTTTCTCTAGGTGGGTGGACCAAATAGGGATTGTGCATGGTCGATATGAAGGGCTAAATCCAAGAGAAAAAGCTCTGTTAATCGGCTCTCATTTGGTAAAAGTATTTTTGATGATTGTAATAAGCATTCCAATAGTATACGGAAAATATTGAGTGGAGTAGATTGTTTTATGATCTAATGTAGGATACTGTTATTGATGCTGGAATGTTTGATGGAGCATTGGGAATTGTTACTGCATTGTCTGCATTAAAAGTGTTGAAAATCAGAGGAATGCTTGGAAACCTAAAAGGGCCGGTGGAGGTAACAATATTTTTAAATATAGAGGCTGTTGTAGTTTACGTAGAAAGCTGTACTTTTGTAGCGAGAGGACCATCAGATCGAAGTAGTCTTTATATCCAAGTGTTGATCGTTTTATCTATTAATTTTGCAGGTTATCGCGTCTAGTGATGAGGAAGGAGTTAGGTTTCAATCGACTTTCTATTATTTACTGTTGTAGCGTGTCGCTTTGGTACAAACTATGGGGCATATGATACAACATCTACAGGCATAAGGTGCAATGTGCAGATGTTGTACTTTATGCTTCGACCATTGTGCTGTGACTGGAGTGTTTACAGTGGTAGATGAGTGCTCTGTGATACTAGTTATATGTTTTGAAAGGGTGTTCGAGGTGCGTACAGCGAGTCCGCAACTGTGGATGTATTTAGAATATGGAACAATAAAACAACAACCATCATCTTGGATAGTTAAACCTGATTGGGAAAAGTTCGTGGACTATTGCACTTCTGAGGAGTTCAAGGTAGCAGACTTCATTTCTCCCTTACAGTTCTATTTCAAGAATATAGCTTTTGATGTTTTCACCGGTATAATTTTCATCAGCATATTGAAGTTCACATAATCAGGTCTCTAGAATTAAAATCCACATAATCAGGTCTGTAATTATCATTTACTTGTTTTGAAAGTGAACTTCGAGCTAAACATCAGCATAAATGATTCATAGAGCTTTTTTCTTCACAGTCTGAGTTGTATGGGTCGTATTGTCTGTTACCATCAACTTTGACTCGAGTAAAATCTGGTTTTAGACTCTTTAGGTAAACAATATTTTAGTGTACTTCAAATCCATGTACTTGTATGAAAACTTGCATTTACATGAAGTTTGATAATTGCCACTATCTAAAGGTCTATTAAGTTTTGTTCAAGTGAAATGAGCCTGTCCGATGTTTTGAACACCTTATCCAATTTCGCTAAGTATTTTACCTGCTTGTCATGTTGCTAATATACCCATCATCTTTAGAACTTATTTTACATGAAGTTAAAGAGCCTTCTCCTGTTTTTCTACTTTTATCCAATTTCTACTTTTACCACATTCTTAATCATTGACACATATTTTCCTTGATTACACGCTTCAATTGGTTTCCAATTGACGTTAAAGAGCCTTCTCCTGTTTTTCTAGCAGAAGGCTCGAATTCAAAATCCATATATATATATATATATATATATATATACCATTTGTTTATTCATTGCAAATTTTTTTTTGGGGGAGAGGAAAAGAAAGAGGATGATTAGGTGGTGGGTATCCGCCCTTCAATTAGCAGAGGTGCTCGTGAGTTCGATTGTGCATTTGTTGTATGGATTTTACATATTTAGCACAGCTGCAGCAGGTGATCTGTTGCAAACGACAAGTGATTCTCTTTTTAAACCTAATTTGGCTACTGGATTGCAAAGAGAGGATTCGGAAAAATCCACCAGCACTGAGGTTTTGCCTCCGTTTGTGTTAGTTCATGGCATTTTCGGCTTTGGAAAAAGGGTATGGATAAGATAATGACCTAATTTTGTTTTAGGTTTTTATGTTGTTGAGAGAATTGGGGGATTGAGTTTTGTTTTTATCCCCTGTTTTGCAGAGATTAGGGGGTTTATCTTATTTTGCTGGAGCTGAGAAGAAAGATGAAAGGGTTCTTGTGCTGATTTAGGCTCATGAAGTTCCAATTATTGATATGTTGGTGTGAATGATTAGATTTTAGAACTTTTTCTGTTATGTTTTTTGAAGTTACGATGTAAAGCTTTTACATTTATGGAAATTACATTTAATGTAAAGCATTTGCGTTTTGAGCATTACTTGTGGGAAATATATTTTTTTGTAATAATATAGATTATTATGGAATTTTTATTGAATTATTATGAAACATTATAGCAACATGTGTTATTTTTCAGGTTTCATGGCTGTTAATATTTCTGAATTTATAATAGCAGGTTTATGTAATTTGTGGGTAAAATACTTGCTATTATTGAATTTAGATATATATATATATATAAAGAGACCCGTTATGTATAAAAAGGGCTCTCTGGGTATAATATTAAAAAAATTTGAGAGACCCCATATCTTATATATGGGGTCTGAGATTATTAGAAAAAAATTATTAAAAAAATCAAAGAGACCCTCTATCTTATATATGGGGTCTCTTACCCTTTTAAAATATTTTTGGCACACCTCACATAAGAGACCCCCTTTATTACATAGGGGGTCTTAAATTTTTAACAAAGAGACCCCTCATCTTGAGGGAGTCTCTTTATAAAAGAGACCCCCCATCTAGAGACCCCCTTAAAGGAGGTCTCTTAGGTTATTTTGGACGGGTCTCTTTGCCCATTTTTGTAGTAGTGTCACCTTCCCCAGAAAGAGAGAACACTGGATAGTCCCTGTTGAGAATTGGTCTGAATCGGGTGACGAATTATTACAATAATTATAACGAATATAACTATTACATAGATTTACTCGGGATAGGAATTAGGGATTACACAACTTCTAATAAAATGAATTAAAAGCTGAAAATTAAGATGTGAGCTGAGAAAACGCAAACCAAACGAATCGAAACCGATTCGAAAGTGATGTCACTGTTGAAGAACAACCCGGCTCAGTCCTCTGTCTCGATAAACCCACGTCCGGGACACAAAAGACCCACGACCAGCACCAAATCGAGACCCAACCAGACCGGAAGCTGCTCCTCTAGGAAGAACCGAAGCACGCAGCCAAGATTCGTACCAATAACCTTCCCAGAACACCACCCACAGGTAAAAACCTCAAGAATAGTCACACAGATCTTCGATTTCGTTCACAGGAAGAAGAAAATCGAAGTGTAAAACAGGTTGCTTTTCTTTTCTCGCTTTTTGTTGTTGTATATATCAACTCTCCCGAAAATGGTATTTATAGATGTAGCAAAGTAGGGTTAGCCGAGGAAATACCGGAACTGAAACCGGAATAACCATGGTGGAGAAACAGGAAAAATAGCAACAGACGGGAGAGGGAGTTAACTCGGGCATAGGAGAAAAGAAAAGGAGGCGGTGGGGGTGAAGTAGGGTTGTTGGGGTTTATAAGTAAAGGGCTCAAACACATCCAAGGGCTAGGATTAATTGAGGCCAACAGATGGCTGAGATTAATCCAGCCTTAAAGATGGGTTGGGCTGCTTCCAGGGTCTGGGCCGGGTCACTTGGTGGGCTGCAGGAGAAATAAATTTTGGGCCATCATAATAAATTAATCATTTTGGCCCACTTAACCCAATATTTCTCCACCTGGGCCAAAGAGTCATCGGGGCACACTACAGAGACAGAGGTCATCATCGCCATAGGACACCACCTGCACTCAAAAAACATAAAGTAAGTACAGGTAATCACAAATAAAATATAACAGCAATCACTAAGACAGCAAGGCCATCACAAAGAAGGCAAATACTAAGAGTTAGCTTTGAGTTCCCAAGTTCAGTAAGTCGGTGCAGGACACGACTTCTCCAATGGTAGGCATTTGGTGCCCATATCTGCAGGGTTAAATTGTGAAGGAATTTTCCCAAGCTCAAGTTCACCTTTTTCAACAATATCATGAATAAAATGAAATTTAACATCAATATATTTAGTGCGGTCGTGAAAGACAGGATTTTTGCATAACTGAATTCCAGATTGACTATCAGAAAATACCACGACTTTTTCTTTCAGGAAACCGATTTCAGATAAAAGACCCTTTAGCCATATGGCTTCTTTAAACGCCTCAGTTGTAGCAACATATTCAGACTCAGTCGTAGATAGGGCAACAACATTCTGTAACTGAGATTTCCAACTAATGCAAGAGCCACAAAGGGTAAACACATAAGAGGTGGTAGATTTTTGATTGTCACGATCATTTGCAAAGTTAGAATCAACATATCCAACAAGTTTAACACCATCAACAGATTTAGAAAACTTAATACCAACATCCACAGAGGATTTCAAATAACGAAGAAGCCATTTCAAGGCTTCCCAATGTGGGATACCAGGATTAGACATGTATCTACTCAAGCAACTAACAGAATAGGCTATGTCGGGCCTAGTGCTAACCATGAGATACATGACTGATCCTATAGCATTAGAATAAGGAACCTTTTCCATTGATTTTTCTTCTTCATTAGTTTTAGGAGATTGATCTTTGCTTAACAGAAAATGAGCAGCAAGAGGCACAGAAGGTGTTTTGCGTGATCATAGAAAATTTTTCAAGTATTTTCTCAATGTAGGATGACTGGTTTAGAAATAAGGAACAATTTTTCCTATCTCTAATAATGTTCATGCCTAAGATTTTTTGAGCATATCCTAGGTATTTCATGTCGAATTGTTCACTAAGACACGATCTAACATGATCAATCAACTTCATGCACGAGCTCACAAGTAACATGTCATCCACATAGATAAGCAAGAAGATAGGAACAGTAGAGTTTTCTTTAAAATAAAGGCAAGGGTCATACGAACTACGTTTGAATTTTAAAGAAAGCATATAAGAGTCAAATTTCTTGTTCCATTGCCTTGGAGACTCTTTCAAGCCATAAAGAGCCCTTTTAAGAAGGTAAACATGTTCAGGTTCATTAGAGTCAACAAAACCTTCTGGCTGCCTCATATAAATTTTCTCATTCAATTCACCATGTAGAAAGGCTATTTTAACTTCCATTTGTTTTAATTCCCAATTAAAGTGAGCAACAAAAGCAAGCATGACACGCACATTGGTGAATTTCACAACAGGAGCAAATATTTCAGTATAATCAATTCCTTCCTTTTGAGTGAAACCTTTAGCAACCAACCTAGCTTTAAATCTGATATTTTCTACTTCATTCTTGACCTTGAATAACCACTTACAGTCTACAAGAGAACAACGATCAGGTTTTGGGACAAGAGTCCAAGTTTGGTTAACATGCAGAGAGTTCATTTCATTATTCATAGCATTTAACAAATCAGAAGCATTTTCAGATTTTAAAGCATTTTTGTAGCTTTTAGGTTCATTATTATCCAATGATTCAAACACATTGCAAGCATGAGACATCATATGAAAATCATCAAAGTGATGAGGCCTCCTAATATTCTCTCTTCTAGGCCTATCTCTAGTTAATTGATAGTCATACAGATCAGCACTTTCATCGACATTCTCAATTATTTCATCACTTGAATTTTGAGTCGGTATTTCAGAGGGATTTTCATTTTCCGCATGCAAAATTTCATCATTTTCAGGATCCACCTCGCTCAAAGTAGGGTAGTTAGAAACAGATTCAGGATTAGGAATGTGCATAGGTGCGGGTGCAGGATGTTCAAGACAAGGAAATTCATTTTCATTAAATATAACATCCCTACTAATTAGCACCTTAAACCCTGGTTTGCCCTTAAGCCATAACCTAAATTCTTTAACTCCCTCCGGGTATCCTAAGAACACACATCTTATCGATCTAGGTTCTAGTTTATCATGTTTATGATGAACATATGCAGCACACCCAAATACACGAAGATTTGAGAAATCAATATTATTACCAGTCCACACAGATTCTGGATAGTTTCCATTCAAAGGGACAGATGGAGATCTATTTATAATATAGACACTTGTAGATAAAGTCTCACCCCAGAAACATTTTGACAATCCGGAGCTGACGAGCATAGACCATACCCTATCAAGGAGGGTTCGATTCATGCGCTCAGTGATTCCGTTTTGTTGGAGGGTGTAGGGTGCTGTCCTATGCCTTTGAATAACACTTTCCGCACACAAAGTGTCAAACAAATTATTGCAGAATTCCAAACCGTTGTCAGTTCTCAAAATTTTAATTTTCTTACCGGTTTGATTTTCAATTAAAATTTTCCACGTTTTGAACGTGTCAAACACATCAGATTTATTCTTAAGAAGAAACACAAAGACTTTCCTGGAATAATCATCAATCATGCATGTAAAATATCAGTTCCCACCATGTGTCGGAACATTGGCAGGCCCCCACACATCAGCATGTAAATATTCAAACACATTTGAACTTCTAGGGGGGTTTGGGGAAGGAGTATGAGGAAAATTCCCATGATGTTGTTTACCATACACACAGTTATCACAGAATGGCATGTCAGATATTTTATCATTCCCAAAACAACCATTTTTGTGCAGTATTTCAAGACCTTTACCACACTGATGTGACCTAACCGTTTATGCCAGATTTCAGTTTTATCTCCATGGACTGCATTTACGGAAATGTTACTAACAGTGGAGCAAATATATAAGTTCAGTTTACGAATGGCACCAAAAAATGTTTTGGGACCTCTCGTAACTTTCATTGCACCCTTACCCCAAGTACCTTCAAAACCATCATCTTCAAGACAAGCACAAGACATTAAATTATGAGCTAAATGAGGAACGTGCCTAACATTTTCCAAAGTTATCGAATTTCCAGATTCAAATTTAAGGAACACCGTTCCTATTCCAGCAACATCTCGTTTTACATGATCAGCCATAGACACATATCGATTTTTCAAATCGCGATAACTAGAAAAAAGTTGTTTGTATGGTGTCATGTGAAATGTGCACGCAGAATCAACCAGCCAATCATTTTCACCAAGGTCAGCTAACACAGAGTTCACAGAAGCATGCATGGCCTCAGAAATCATAAACAAATCACCTAGATTTTCACTGACAGCTAAGTTCGCCTATTCAGATTGCTAGTTCTTCTTAGGTTTAGTGCAGTCTTGAATGTAGTGACCATATTCACCGCAATTGTAACATTTACGATTAGTGGGTCTAGGTTTAAACCGATTTTTTCCTTTGCCCTTTTTCTTGGTGGCTTGGTTATTTTGACTGTTGGAAGACTTTTTATTTTGAAAATGGTTTTGAGGTCTTCCTTTGACAAAATTAACTTCGCCAAGATTTCTAAGAGTGGCACCTTTATTGTTTTTCAAATCTAATTCTTTGCTTTTCAAACCGTTAACAACAATATCCAAAGTCACTTGATCTCTACCATATTTAATGGCAGATTTCACATCACTATAAGAATCAGGAATAGCATTTAGAAGCACAATCGGAGTGTAATCATCGATGTTTTTATCTCCAGTTAACTTTATATCTTGAACCAGTTTTGTAAACACGTCTAAATTAGTGTAACACCCCGATATATTCGGAATAATTACAGCGCCGTAAATCCTTTGTATAAGAATTTACAAGGCTAATTTGAGAAATACGAGATAAATACTAAAGTGTTATCAAAGTAAAAGAAGTTCACACCCGAATCAACAAATCAAAGAGTCCAATATTACAAAACATCTCCAAAACATCAATAACATAAGCGTACTCGAGTACTGGAAAATGACCATAAAACTAAAATAACATAATCCACATCACTGAGCCACTTCATCGTCATGCCGGTACTGTGGTTGCTTTCCCGCTCCTCGGCTACCTGAACATCAAAACAAATGTCTACCCCGAAGGGGTTAGCAAAACAATTCTAGTACAAGTATCACAATACATAAATCAATGATGCATCAAAATACATACAAAATAGATTTCCGTCATCGATCCTCACGATTCCATCAACACAATGCAGGGTAATCCAACGATCCAGCGCCCTCGGTATAGATGCCCATGATAATCCTATCGGACCAACGCATGGTGGAAAACCCGTCCAGCGATCCCGCGCCCTCAGCATAGATCCCCATGATGATCCCGTCGGACCAACGCATGGTGGACATTCGATCCAGCGCCCTCAGCATAGATCCTCATAACCCCCCTCGGATCATTTACAATATAAACCATGCAATCATGAACACATATATGCATTTTAATATATTCATCAATACGAATAATTAATAACGAATAGCACGAGAAATCAAAGAAATTAATCTCATGCTCGACAACATGAACAAAACCATATGCATGATCAAAGTTCCAATATAAACCAAATTCAACATATGATACTTGCCTCGAAAATAGCAAGAATGAAATACTCCAACAAATGTCACGCGTCTGTATGCCTCCGCCCCTCGATCGACTCCTATGCAAGGCTCGAACCTTGTTCAAAAAGAGATATAGGGAACTTAACATACTACTCGATACTAACGTACGATCACCGAATACTCTAAATTAAAAACACGTAATAATGACGTCAGGCCGGTTCGCAGTTAGTATGCTTGATGAAAGCTCAGCCGAAAATAGTGATACACTTCCTATGAGTCGAATGATCACATCGGAGGCGACATACCGAAGTCTAAGGATTCACGGATAAACAAGTCATCAAAATCTAGACTTCAATATTGGTTTCAATTCCCGACTCCCATATGTTTGGCTCTTACAATTCATACCACAAGTGTGACTCAAGATACAAGCATACCAAATGTACTACGCAAGGAAACGGTACTACGGTGATCTGGGTTGATTTCAAAGACATGGCCGATTTATCATCCTCAAGAACATGAAGAATATTGTAAAAACAAATTCCTCTAACATACATGAATTTCATCAGTGGTACATCGAAGGAGTTCATAGAATCTAGCTGAAATCATGCTTATTATACCTTCTCCTCAGTTTTGGATGTTGATGTTATTGTCGATGATTACTAGTTCTTGATGATTCATGTATTGATATTAAGGAAGATGATATATGGATATAGAACTTGGATTATAAGTTGGATGATTGTTTATAAGCGAACAATAGCATCGTGAAAGAGCAAGAGTTCTAAAGTTCTTATTTGAAGAAGCTCTTAGTTGGAGAAGACAATCACTCTTGTCTTTAAAACCTGAGTTTGGGGTACTTCACTGGTTGAAGTTCGAGAGACTGTAAAGGCATCCAAGTATCGTAGATCAAGAGGTGCAAGGCAGTCAAAGGGAGTTGCAACGGCAAGAAATTCCACTGGTTGGAAGCTGGTGTAATTGGTTGAATCACTGTAATATTTATCACTGGTTGAGAATTATAGTGAATTCATCTCCAACTGGTTTGGAGAAAAGTGGATTAGTAGAGGATTACCCCACCTCTGAGACCACTATAACTGCCTGCGTGTTTTACTGCTTTCATTATCATACTTACCTGCTGCATACATACTTAACTGTTCCATTGATTAATTTTGTGTTCGTCATCAGCTGACTTCCGCACTTACATTGACTACAAGTCATTTGTACCATCAGCTGAGAAACTCATCTTTGTGGAAAAGAGTTTCAATAAGTCTATTCACCCTCCCCCCCTCTATACTTATTCCTGGACGACTTGTGACCTATAGGGCCCTATACGTGAATTAATAGTTTATATAAATTATAGCACGGTATGCGAGTAATCCTGGGAATATGTTAATATGTATGATTGGGTCATGGACCCCATGCTTTGTGACCAGAACGGTATGATTGGGTTGTGGACCCAGTGTGTTGTTATCATAATTGTATTTTGGAAAAATGACTTTTGGGTTGTGTCCCTAAGTGGTTTCGAAAGGCTTGAGAATCCTTAAATCCCAAACGTTTTCAAAACTCCCAAGATCATAAATCTTTTGTAAGATGAATATGGGTTTCATCCCCACCTTTCATGATTTGAACTGTTTTGATCAAGTGACTTATCTCGGGAAGCATGTTCACGATTATTATGTGCTTGGATTATGTTGTGTATGGCTTGTATTTGTATTTAATACTTGCACTAGCAAAACAATGGAGTTTTGCTAACCCCCGAGTATTCGGGGGTGGATGTATGTATTGCGTCCAGGTATTTGCAGGTTGATGGGGAGCGAATCACAGGATCGGTACGAAGGATGATGGAATACGATGATACTAATCACATGAAGACCAGTCGTTGAGTATTTTGGTAGAGTCTCATTGTTTGGCTCTCCGTTGTGTAGTTTTCCCATTTTATGGGTATGCTGATGTATTACAGCCCCTTCGTGGGTATGAGTTGTGATGAAGAGTTATGTATGCTTGATGTATGTGTTGTGGCCAAAGACCAAATCAGTTTATTGGTTCGTTATTAGCCATGTTGGCATGTGTTGTGTTATTGTGTTTTCTGTATTTAGCCTGGTAGATCCTTATGGAGAGGGTCTGTGGCGCTGTAATATTCCCAATTGGTTTGGGGGTGTTACAGGTATTCTGCTATTCCAAACCTCATAGGGAGTTTTGCCATGTCTCCCTACTATCATACTCCTGTTCTGAGTATGGCATGCTGTGTTGACAACTTCAGCCCAGAACCTATTTGGCAGGTCAGCTTCAACAATGTAACACCCCCAAAATCATCCGGGGATATTACAGCGCCGTGGGCCCCGAGCCGGAACCCACAAGGCTAAAAATCATTTTCGCAAACGTCTCAAACACGCCAAAGAGGCAAAGAAGATAATATTTTAAATTCCTAAATGATTTCCAAAATATAGTTCTCAAATACCGTCATAAAATGTCAGTTGAAAGTAGAAGGCGAAATGCCAAATCTCGACAGTTTCAAAATGTACGCTAAGCTACCACTTGAATGTACCAACAAAATAGTTTAAGGAAAAAGGGTTTAACGAAATAACCCAAGTTTACGAAATACCCAAAAAGGCCGTTTTGAAGTTATACATGAGTTGGTAAAATATCGGAAAACCATTTTAAAATACTCGCGCAGCGAACATAGACATAATTGAAAATACATTTGCAGCGGAATAAAATAAGCAGTCTAGTACTCGGTTCCCAAGTAATGCCATAGGCAGTATCACCCGGGAAGCTCATCCCTTCACGATCACTACTAGCTCGATCTCTGAGTACCTAAAAATAAAGCCCACGACGGGGTCAGCCACAATACTCAACAATGATAATGATCACATCATCATAAATAATTACATACCAATGTAATTACAAAGTAATAATACTATCAATGTAATCTTACCGTCATAACCTTACCAATCCAGAGCAATCCATGCCGAATCGATCCTTATCATAATCCACATTTCGCATTCTCAAATGACGAATGCACTCAACTACAACCATATGTATTGTATTCAGACAATACCAAAAATCACCATAACTCATAAGTCGATGATACCCAGCATTCGGTCAATCCAATCATATCCATTGATTAACACCATCAAATCTCAATTCTAATAATCGAGTGCCAATCTAGTCAAGTACCAACAATATATGAAAAAACAAAAATCACAAATAATCAATTATCTTACAATTACAATAACCCCAAGGTCGCAACCAAGGGTCACAGAAGCATCTACACAGGAATACTCCAGAACGTGGGTGCCATTTAGGTCTTATCCCTCAACACATTACATACAATCACAAAATACCCCAAGGTCGCAACCAAGGGTCAAAGAAGCATCTACACAGGAATAATCCAGAACGTGGGTGCCATTTAGGTCTTATCCCTCAACACATCGGCCCAATCACAATAGTCTTTCGACTCCAATCATATTCAAAACAACAAGATAAAACATATACTAAGGTATTTGCTATAATTGGCCTTCTCGATTATCACTAACAATAACCAACTCTTGACTATACCTACATAACCGTCCAATCTCATACTATCACAGAATCATTCAGAATAACCAGAACCTTCATTTATCGTAACATACCTCGATACTTGATGAAACCGCGTACCTTAGACTGTAGAACTTATACCTTTGTCATTACCAAACTATAATCCCAATGCTCAATTATACATCTTGACGTATGTAAATCATATACCTTATGATTACGCACCAAAACCAAAACACAACATATAAACTTCATCTACACAAATTCTTATATACATTCATTACTATACGAATTATAAATGAAATGAAACCAAAACCATTCATCAAGTATTATGAACAGAACAAGTATAAAACTTGCCTCAAATACTGATACGCCAACAAGTCGATTCAGATACACGAATACTCCGAACTTGATAGTTCTTCAATCATGACCTAAACAACATCAATCTATCCAAATAATCATAAACATGAAATTAGTACCTTGAATATATCCATATCGATTTCAAACAACAACATCCGAATTACTACGACCAATTAACAAGAACAATCCCATGAGTTATTGAACATATACTTAATTCCAACTTTCCCATAATTCCAAAAAGTCCATGTATCAATTCGATAAGGTGAATATACAAACATAACCAAAATATTCCAATCAATATCTCTTTTAAGTCTTCAATCAAACACTTTTAAGGCATGATTAAAAGGTATATTGGAATTATCAATTAATAAACACCAACAACATCAAGAACACGAAGAACACAATCACAAATATATATATATATATATCCTTCAACATAATACGATTCTAGCCATTGATACGAACTAAATAACTCAAATATACCAAGATGTCTCAAAAATCTCAAAACATGAGAGTTCAAGCCAATTACCTTCAATCCGTCAAAACAATAAAGAATGATGTTATACTCTTTGTTCCCATCTTTCCTAGATGTTAAAACTTGATAAACCACTTCAAAATCTGATATTCATGGGTTAAAAATCGAGTTTGGGTGTCTCGGGGTGAAAGGGAATCGTGTAGGAAGGGTTGGGAAGTGAAATTCCCGATTTTGTGAACATATTATTACCCCCAGACATGTTAACATACGTAACACAGTCATAACATACGTAATACATGCTCTGAATGCAGGCAGTATAGTTTTTACCATTCTGGTCATAATTCAGTCATCCGAACTATGATTAACTCACCATTTGAACCATTAGGAAGCTAAATCGATGCTCTATCATACCAATATGTTTCAGAATTTTTGGAGGTCACAAGAACCGGTGGTAAGTTTTCAAAGTCGAACCTTATACACGAGACTTTCCAAAAAAAAGTTTCCAAATCTTATTTCCTCTAGCACTTCGACATATAATCATCTTAATCATGTCATATAGACCAAGAATTATTCAAGAACATGAATTAATCCATAACCATATTCATCTAACATCACTTTGCCCATAATCATCAAAACAACATAATCCAATATGTGTTCTAACATCTAAACCACCATCTTAACTTATAACCCAACAAATATCAAACATGTTGTCACTTCTCAACACGAACTTCATGAAACACCAATAATAATAACAATACTCCCATAATCTATCATCATACGAAACAAGCATCAACAACAACCTCAAAATCCGAAGTTAAAGAGAAGAGTTATTCAGCATACCTCAAGAAGATGAACAACACAAGCAAACGCCTCAAGAATCAACCATAATTCCATATCTCAAACTCCAAATCCTTGTCCTCAAGCTTATAATCGACTTAGAAGAACCAAAAATTCATGTCGGAGGGTTGAAGGATGAAGAAATGAAGTGAAACTCTCAAAATATCAATGTGACGGACATCTCATATTTATATACACTTCAGTCGTTACATACGTTACCTGATCAACCTAACATACGTAACGAGCATTACGTATGTTATCCGACTTCGATAACGTACGTAACGCTACTCCAGAACCCACTGCCTCATTTCGTATCTTGTATTACGTACGTAGCACCTATGCTGTGGCGTACGTAACACACAGTTGACTTGCTACAGTAATATACCCATTTAACGTACGTAATGGAATATCCTTAACATACGTAAAGCTCAATGTTGACTTACCTTTCCACATCTGCGTCGAAAGTGTCGACACTTTGGATCCTGTCCGATTCTCTTCATAATGTACGTTATATATTCAATGTAACGTACATTACAGTTGTGTCTTAACGTACGTAAGCTACTCAGCTTAACGTACGTAATGGCTTTTATACTTAGCCATTTACAACTACTCTTGCATGTCATCTCAATATACCGAATACGTACATGCGACATACTGAATATATATACTCGTTCCAATAACATTCTCATATGAAAACTGATACACAATATCCTCAAATGCAATTGTCAACCAAGTACGACAATTATTCCAACACAATTGTCTCAGTCCTTAAATTATATTATCCATACTGTAATATCCTGCACTGTGCAATATAACTCGGGTAAAATAATGCAAAAAATTTATACTGAAATTCCAGGATATTACATACTACACCTCTTAAAATAAGTTTCATCCTCAAAACTTGAAATTCTGTCACAAACAACATCTCAACCAAATATCCAAACTTATCACGAAAGTAGTCAATCATCGCCATAAGCCAATAACCAAAACAATATAGTTACAGGTGCGTGAACCCGATGATCGCCCGTGATACTAGCATACAACTCCCACACGAAGCCTCAACACAACACCAACACACACCAGCATCACAAATATAGCAATTTGAAAATATTACAAAAATTTTGGAACCTCCAAAAATCAGTTTGACTCAAGAGTCAGAAAAATTATTTTCATGTCATGCTACTACCGCACCGGTAGAGCCACATAACACACATGCCCGGGTTTTATAAAACCCAAAGCTCCGATACCATCTTATGTAACACCCCCAAAACCATCCGGGGATATTACAGTACCGTGGGCCCCGTGTCGGAACCCATAAGGCTAAAAATCATTTTCACAATCAATTTAATTATGCTCAAATGGATTTTATGACGTTATTTGGTAAAATATATTTTAGAAAGCATTTTAGTATTTAAAATATATTACCATCATCGGCTTTTTGAGCATAATTAAATTGATTGTTAAAATGATTTTTAGCCTTGTGGGTTCCAGCACGGGGCCCACTGTAACACCCCGAGATATTTGGAATAATTACAGCGCCGTAAATCCTTTATATAAGAATTTACAAGGCTAATTTAAAGAAAGGTAGAAATAATACAGAAGTACCATTAACGTTAAGATTACAAAACCAGTTTGAACAGTTCAAATAAGTCCATTATTACAACCACCTCGAAAACAACACAATAAACACGTACTCGAGTAATGAAAATAACCCAGAAAGACAAGATAGCAATAATTAACATCACTGAGCCCCTCCATCGTCATGTCGGAACTATGGCTACTTCCCAGCTCCTCGACTACCTGAACATGAAAACAAATGTCCACCCCTGAAGGGGTTAGCAAAACGATGCTAGTACAAGTATCATATTACATAAATCAATTATGCAATAACTATGCATCAAGAAACATACAAAACGGACTTCCGTCACCGGAATCCAACAATGCGAATCCTCGCGATTCCATCAACATAATACAGGGTAATCCAACGATCCAGCACCCTCAGTATAGATCCCCATGATGATCCCGTCGGACCAACGCATGGTGGAAAACCCGTCCAACGATCCAGTGCCCTCAACATAGATCCCCATGATGATCCTGTCGGACTAACGCATGGTGGACATCCGATCCAGCGCCCTCAGCATAGATCACTTGATCTCTCCGGATCATACATAAATACAAATCGTGCATATACATATGCAAAAATTGATATGTCCATCATCATGAACAATCAAGAAATTAATCACGAATACCATAACAATTCAGAAGAACTAATATTACCAACAACATGAATAAACATATACATTATCAACATTCCAATATTAACAAGTTTCAAATCCGATACTTGACTCAAATATGGCAAGAACTAATTACTCCAATGATCTCAACACACTCGAAGGCCGCCTCCTTCGATCAATTGTTCGCAATGCTCGGCCCTTTAACAAACAGGAAAAATAACGACAACTCAAAACAAGTTTAAACGTACGAACATCTAACGTCTACTACGGTCGGGTTAACACTCTAAGATAGCCGGCTCATGGATCAACTCACCCGACGAACGTTCGGTCAGGCTAGAGTCACTCAAATCACCGTAAATTCATACTTCGATTTCTGATTATCGATGACAGTACCAGGTTTGGTTATATGACACCTTCAATCCGAGTTTAAGGTTAATTCATCTCTTCACTTCGTTTCTACAAGCTGCCATCTTTGCCAAAGTTTTTCGTTCAAAATAATTGTCACCCATCAACAATCTACGTTCGAATCATCAACATGAAGATAAACAAACCCAGTAATCATTACGAGTTGTGAATTACGTTGAAGGTCATCTCATACTAGCCGAGGATTATTTCTTAGTGACCACTCTAAGAATTCATCTCTTTGGTAAAGATCTCATTCTAAGTAATGATAATAACAATACACCGACACACAATTGATTCGGAAAAGACCACCTAAAATATACAACAACCTCGGAAATCAGATTCTTAGTCTCAACTCAATAAGATTCGGTTGTGATCTTCTTACTCAAAGAAGTTCTAAATATAATTACTTCAAGTTTATATAGAGTTCAACCTAATGAGTTATCCATAACCTTGATAATTCCAGGAGAAAGGTCATAATCCGAATAAGAACACGAATTCTAAGCTCGAACATCGACACATACCTTATATGGAAAGAAAAGATGAAAACTCTTGATGAACTCAACGTTGGACGCTTGAACACCAATCCTCGAAGCTCCTCGCCTTCAATGATGTGTTAGGAGGCTATTATGAAGTTTGAAGATGGAGAGGGTAACTCTCAAAGTCGCGAAATTTGAGTGTGGGTTGAAGTGGTTGTCTGGAAATGAAAGAGGGTGCTGTCCTATATATAGAAAATGGTTATTAGCGCGCACTACTACTATATCTTTAGCATGCGCTAATGGACTTGCAGTCTACTGCCTCGGTCTGGTCTCAACTTAGCATATGCTAACCTCCTTTATGTGCGCTAAGTACGGCAATTAGCGTACGCTACCATACCATATAGTGTGCGCTAATGACCATACGAAGCTTTACTGACCTCACTGTACTCAACTTTAGTGTGCGCTATCCTCATACCAGTAGCTTGCGCTAAGCACCGTTGACTCGACTTTTCCAAAAGCCGTCCAGATTAATTCTGACATATCCCGACAAAGATCCGTGGTCTGATCTCACCTACCACCCTGTCTTAATCAAGTTGACTACGTATAGCATGCGCTAAGCCTCATACATAGCGTGCGCTAGGAAACTCAATTAACGTACGCTACGCTCAGACGTTAGCATGCGCTACAAGTGCACAAATACCATTATGAACAACATCATTTATGAAATCATACGCTCAACAGCACAGGATCATGAAATACGAAGGATAATACTCAGATCAAATACAACATATATAATGTCACAAGGTTCAAAATACACATTAGAATCTCGGGTATTACACCCACGACGCTGTAATATCCCCGGATGGTTTTGGGGGTGTTACAAGCAATCATTGACCTGGCAGCTTCCTTCAAGGTTCTGTTTCTTCCTTCAGCAACACCATTTTGCTGAGGTGTTCTTGCGGCAGATACTTCATGTTGGATTCCATTCCGATCACTATACTCAGTGATTGCCTTGTTGAGAAATTCTCCTCCTCTATCTGATCTGATCTTGATGATTGAGAGGGATTTCTCATTTTGAATCTTCCTTAGCAGCTCAGGTAACTTTGATAGTGTTTCACTCTTTTTATAGAGAAAAACAACCCATGTGTACATTGAGTAGTCATCTACTACTACTAGAGCATGCTTCCTTCTACTCAATGTCCTTAGCATGATGGGGCCAAAGAGATCCATATGAAGTAGATCTAAAATTGTGGTTGTGAGAGTGGTAGACTGGACTGGTTTGAATGATGCTATGGTATGCTTTCCTTTCTAGCATGCATCACAGAGTGCTTCTTTCTTGAATACTTCTTGTGGAAGTCCTCTGACCATCTTTTGAGAGCTTATCTTGTTGATGGCTTTGAAGTTTAGATGACATAATCTCTTGTTCCATAGCCATCCATTTTCAGCTACTGTCTTAGATAGAAAGTAGGTGCTTGCAGTGCTGTATTCCAATCTATCATGTAGACATCTCTTCTTCCGAATCCTTGTATCTTCACTTCTCTAGATAGGATATCAATCACCATGCATTTCCAAACGGTGAAGACTACTAAGTTCTTGTCATCACAGAATTGTCTTATGCTCAATAGGTTGTATTTGAGTCCTTTGACATAGTGGACTTTAGATATGGTTATATTTCCTCTGTGCAGTTCACTAAATCCTTTTGTCTGACCACTATAGCTATCTCAAAAGGTTACATCTGAACCTCTTTCTTTGTTGTAGTTTGAAAGCACCTTCTTATTCCCTGTTATGTGCCTTGAGCATCCAGGATCTACAAACCATTCTTCACCTCCTATTATTGAGATTGAGGAGATGTGGTAGTAGTCCTTCCACATTTTTTGCAATCAGACAAGCAGAGATTTAGGTACCCAAATTTGTGTGGGTCCGTTGTGGTTAGTAGGCTTCCTGAGAATTGATTTCTCCTAGGATTATAAAAGTTATGTTTTCTACCCCTATACTGTGTGTGTTGTCTGGGTCTATATCATTGGTTAAGATAGTATACTGGATATGCCTCATAAAACCTGTGGTGTGGGCCATTTCTAAATCTTGGGTGAGACCATTTGTTAAATCGTTGGGGTCTCCACACCTGTTCATTTTGGAAATTTGGATAACCTTGAGGTTTCCATTTGCCTCTCCCATTTTGAAATCTATTTTTAGGGAGTCTTTAGTAATAGTTGGCATAATGTCTTGGCTGTTGCTTTTGCCTTGGCCATTGCCTAGTCTCCTGTCTAGGTGGCTGCCTTATGAACCTTGACTGTGGCCTAAACTTTTGACTGGGCTGCTGCCTATTTTGAAATACGAGTTTATATGTAGGCTTAGCAGCTTGGACAATTATTTCTCCCTTGATAAAAACAGTTTTTGTACTAGAGGGAGTGTTGGGGTCATATCCAAGACTTGATCTGGAATAAAGTGGCCTCCTGTTCATACACAATTCATCCAGGGTTATAGATACCTTGAGCGATGTTATTTCCTTAGCTTGTGTATTACATAGATGTGTCAGTTTGGAAAACTCAGATTTAACATGAGCAAGTGCAGCTGATTTCTCACTGTTTAAAACAGTTAACCTTTTAATCTCAGATGTAGTATTATCAACCGGGTTTTTCAATTTGTTTTCAGCCTGTTTTTCAAATTCAAATTTGATTGTGTCAATTCTAGGCTGATTTTTTCAAAATTATTTTTCAGCTGCCTATTCTCATCTTGCAGCTGTGTTTTCTCGGCTGTCACAGCTAAGTGTGCAGATTTTAATTTTTCAAAGTCTTTAAGGAGCTTATTGACATATTAATGTAAGTCAATATCTTGAGACATATCTGAGCTATTATTATTAGAAATTGAAGGTTTAGATGTTACCTCTTAATTAGCAAGGTTGACCATCAGACAGTTGTATTCATCATCATCATCATCAGAGAAGAATCCACCACTTGATTATACTCTTTCTTCAATTTGATCTTCTCTAATGAGAGCTTTTATCTTGTCTTATTTTCTGCCCACTCCTTTCTTGGCTTCATTTCTTTTGAGATCAGGGCAGTCAAATTGTATATGCCCAGTTTTGTGATAGTTATAACATTCCACATTCCAATTGTCTGCCTTCTGGTTACTCCTTGGATTGTCCTTGTAGTTATTCTTGTATTTGGTGTAATTCTTTATGAAATTACTGAACCTCTGCATGATGAACGCTATCTCTTCTTCAAAATTCAGAGGACTGGGGGGACTGGCTTCAGCTAGGCTTTTTGCAGATGATTCTGCTGCAAATGTTATCCCTTTCTCTGCAGGTTCATTAGATGATGAACCGGAAATCTCGAATTCATATGCCTTTAGATCTGAAAACAGCTCCTGGATCTTTATTTTGTTGAGATCCGTTGACTCTTTCTCATGGCAACAGCCTTCATGCTTCATTCAGGGTTGAGAGACCTTAAAACTTTTAGGGCCATCTCCCTGTTTCCATATGTTTTTCCAAAGGAGTTTATTTCATTTATGATCTCAGTGAATCTTATGTCCACTTGGTTAATTGATTCACCATTCTTCATCTTGAAGTTGTCAAACTTTTGGCTGGCAAATGATAGCTTGTGTTCTTTTATCAGCTCAGTTCCCTCACACATTACAGCTAATGTGTCCCAAATTTCCTTTGCATTTTTGCAATTCTTGATCTTGACCATGGTTTCTTTGTCAAGGGTCTGGTACAGAATATCTTTGGCCTGGTTGTCTAGGTTGGCCAACTTTCTTTCTTCATGGGACATCTCGGTCCTCTTCATGGGAATCTTCTCTGGCTTCCCAGCAGTAATTTCTTCTGGTGTACTATCCTTCTAAAAGATGAAAGGACCTTCCTCAATGATACACCACATGTCATCATGAATAGATGACAGATGGGCCTGCATTCTTATTTCCCATAAGTCATATTCATCAGCAGAGAATACAGGTAATATAGAGTGCATGTGTTCCATTCTAAATGAGAAATTAATATATATATATATATATATATATATATATATATATATATATATATATATACTCAGATATATGGATCTAGTTCTGTAAGAATTGAACCAACCTCTCTGATACCACTTGTAGGTCACAAGTCGTCAGGAATAAGTCTAGAGGGGGGGTGAATAGACTTATTAAAACTCTTTCCTGAAAGTCAGGTTAGTTTCTAAGCTGTGATAGGTACAAATGACTTATGTCGTCTGCAGATAGATAATACAGAAGACACAGCTGATGACGATACAAATAACTTAATGTCATCTGCAGTTAATGTTGCGATATTTCGTTAAACGCAAGTGCATGTTATCGTAGACAAGTAATAAAGTGATGAGTGAGTATCGTTCCCACAAGGACTGAATCACTAAGTACCGATTTATATGTATTCTAATTTTATTTGAACAGTCAAAATTTGGGTTGCAATTAATGACTAAAGAAAATCAATAATAAACAGAAAAATGATTGCTCAAAGAAAGAAAATCAAATAATGAAAAAGTCTAGGATTGTGAATCCACCTCGGTTTATCCGAATTTACTCTCGATTATCTGAAGTTAATGATTTCCCCAATTTATTGAAGGCGAAGATTGCTAAAATACTCTACCGCCTCTCCCGAGGTCAATAGATTTTTCTAAAGGCGAATAACACACTCTATCCCTAGGTGAATTTATTCGACAATAGGCAAAAAGCACAAAATCTTCAAAAGGCCACGTAGTTCCTATGAGTATATTCCTATCTCACAAGATAAAACGGTTCTCACCAATAGTTCCTCACCAACTCTCCTCTCCCGATTCGAGTTGCGTAATTAAAACAATCCAATTATTGGCCAGACAATTGAAAGCATTAAAAATGATTGGGAAAACTCAACAGAAAAGGGAATTATATAGATAATCAAAAGCAAATTCGTCAAAACTTTGGTTTCATCAAAACCCTAGAACAGGATTTTAGCCTGACATGCTGAAAGATAAAAATACAGAAATAATGAATGAAAGCATTGAAATCAAACGCAGATGAAGAGCTCGGATTCCTCCGTTCTTCTGGCTTCCGCCTTCTGCTCTTGGTGTCTTCTGCTTCTTGTGATCGATTCCTCTCTTCCGCGATAATCCTCTGATTCCAAGCTCCTAAACCCTTATTTATAACTCCCAGCATCCTCCAAAATGCGTCCGTGTGATTAGGTCGAGAACCGGCTTCAAAACGGACCAAACCCACGTAGAACACACCAAAACCGCCCCGTGGGCCGCGGCTCACTTAATCTGTGTCGCGGCTCACGGGGCACAGATTAAAACCTGGGCGCTATTTTTTTCTTTAGGGCCGCGGCTCACTATACTTGTGCTGCGACTCAGAGTACAGTTTACTCGGGGCTCGCTGGTCACCTGCGTGTGCCGCGGTCCGCTTGCCTTGTGCCGCAGCCCCAGGCCAAAAATCGCCGTTTTCGCCCGTTTTTCATCGTTTCGGCTTCCGGACTCCAATTTCCTGCAAACCATATAATAATAGTGCATTAAAAGATCATTTATGCAGACTTAATCATAAAAAGAATGCAAAATAATGATAAATAAGCGTATAAAAATACGCCTAACAAATACCTCCAAACTTGAGCCTTTGCTTGTCCTCAAGCAAAAAGAGTTGATTACAAATAAAAGAATAATCGTGAATAATCGTGCAATTTCATAGTGCTCAACCTAATCAATACTACCCTGAAAATGTCAAAGAATAGTACAAGTATCGTAATAGTGAGTCATATCGAGGACACTGATTCCACAAAGTAACCAATTTCAATCCTAATCAATCGTGAATGAAGAGAATCAAGCTCAAAGATTAACAAGCATGAATTTAATCGACCGTCAATATGAAGGGCTAAAATAAGCAAGCTAACTCGCCCAGTCCCACAGTCTAGTGGCCAAAATTTCAAGAGTATCATCATCAAAAATAACCCTCGGACAGTATTCCCTTATATATGCTCAATAAGATGATTCGAGTTGACCACTAGGTTCGGATATCGGGATGTTTCATCGGAACAATCCTAGGGTGACATTCCATTCTCATGTATTGGGGAACCGTTTGACGTAAAAGACACTCATGGGGCACATGGATGTTTCTAGTTACTAAGTCCCCCTCTACAGCGGAGAAAAAACTCGAATAGCAATTTCCCGCATGTCCAATTCAAGGTTGCTGTTTTACGCGAGAGTAAACAACGGGTCATGCGAATACCCCCGGTTACTAGGCTCCCCATCATCGGCACATGCGAAATCTCAAAACCACTAGTCTAATCAGGGTTGTCGTTTTACGCGAGAGTAAACAACGGGTCACGTGAATACCCCTGGTTACTAGACTTCCCATCATAGAACAAATAATATCTCGACTTTTGGAAAATACTGTCCGACTCTAAACTCAAAGGAAGTGCCAACACGACTTATGTTACTGGACGACTACCTAACCGAAAAATGTAACCAAACGTATCGACGGCGATTTGAAAACATGTATGTCTGCTCTCTTATCCGCTAAGATCTCTACAAAAACGAAAAAATTTGGACCTAAATGAAGACTCAACAGAAACAAATATCACTGACTACAACTCACTAAAACTCAACTGTTTCTTCCCCGAGAAATCAGTATCGTAACATCAGTTTTACACAAAAAGAAGCACGAAAATTCACGAATGCAATTAAAAACACGGCAAGCAAGGCTAGCAACAAAAATAACGAAAAATAATGAAAAGTGCAACGAATTAGTACAACAATAAGTATAGCGACAAAAAGAAACCCCCCCTCCAAACTTAGGACGTACATTGACCTCAATGGACAAAAAGAATAATATGCAATAAAAGAAAAAGGTCAAGTACTCCCCTACAGTCTGCTCACGAACTGGTACCGGCGTCGTCCGACGAGGAGGGTGGTGTGGCTGGCCGAACAAGGGGAATGAATGGCCCGTCCGGGTGCATAATGTGGGCCGTCCATGCAGCAAGGTGCTCCTGGTGGTAGGCATCCCTCGCTGCCAAGCGCCTCGTCTCACGCCGGTTGGCCCGACGGGCCTGCTCTCTCATCTCATCTCGGACGGCAGCAATGATGCTCTCCCTCTCCGCCCGCCTTTCCTCTCTCAGTGCAGCCAAAAGACTCTCTCTCTCTCTCCTCATCTCCTCTCTCTCTCCTCATCTACTCTCTCAACCCGTCGAACATCGCCTGCAAGTGCTCTCTGTCGGGCGGCGGGCTGGACTCCATCTGCCCCTGCGTCAGAAGAAGAGGCTCGGGGGACTGCTCGTGTGCCTCATCAAGTAGAAATCCTCGCCCCCGAGCGTGTGCCGGTGCTCCACCGCACTGGTCGAAGTGCGAAATGATGCGATGATCAATCGGACCCTGGGGGGGCTAGCATTGGCTCATCATCCGACCACGTCTTCCCCGACTACCGGCACAGAGCGCAGATAAGAGAGGGGTGCTTCAGCCCCGTCTTGGCCCCTCCCTGAATACATAGAAGAATAGACCGGACCAGGAGAGGAGCCACATCGAATCGCAGCCCGAAAGTGATAGCATATAATGTACGTGCTCAAGAGAGTAAAACAGATCGGATCTGCGAGGTGGGATCTATACGAGCGCTGATGGATTCAAATTAAATATTCGCAAGTGTACGAATCGCTCTTGTAGTGAGCGGCAAGTAACTCCGAGGTCGATCTCTCGAGGAATTGGAAACGGTTTAAAATTCGATAATGTTCGGCAAATAGTCGAATGAACAAAAGTAAATTAAATTAAAATACATCATTGGTTGATTATGATTACAATTACTAATGCACAAAATTTAAATTGAACTAAGTGATAACAACACCAATTTGATAGTCGGATAAATGAGAGATAATATTAATGAGATTAATATGGGAATTTAGAGTCACCGACACACATGTAATTAATTATTAGTTCCGATACTCAAATAAATAAGGTTAGGAATTATCGATTGCTCACGATTAAAAGAAATCCGTTTGATGGCGGAAATTCTAAAAATCACGATTGTTCTCAACGAAAATTAAGGGATACTCTTTTGATGGGGACGAAACCTAGCTAACAATCAATTAACCGACTACTTTTGATGAGGTAAATCGTTAAAAGATCGCGAAAAAGCTCGAGAACATTCACAATCGTTTCTTTCGGTCGTTTGATGGCGAACACCGATAAAAACCCTCGATTCGAATAATAATAACAACAATGAAAAAGGTTTGATGATCTAATTCAAAAGTTCTTAAGCGAAGAGCGAACAAGAGGAACAATCCCAAACTTTATCCGGAAAATCAAAAGGAACTAACAATCAAAAACATGTGTGTGGCTATATCTAAAAACCCATATGAATTGTTTAGCCACACATGATTAATTCAACAACAATAATGGAAATTGAAGAACAAAACATGGTAAAAACTTCCCTTGTAAATGCCGAAATCGAATTCCCGATGAAGGTTTGATGATCTTCTTACAAGGACTCTCAACAAATTTATACAAGAAATTATTATATCTCACAAAAGTATTTTTCTCACTACCAAGAACACACAAGGAAGATGATGAAAATCTCTTTCTTTCCCCCTCTTTTGGTGTTTTTCCACCCTAATCTTGTGTTTTTCCACAAAATATCTTCTTCACAAGACAAGTACACCTCTCAAGGGGTCACTCCACTTTGTTTTATATCCAAAAAAAATCAAGATAAAGGCTTAAAATATGCAAAGATGTCAAGGATAGTGACATGAAACAAAAAGTGGCACGGCCCGTGTCCTGGGACACGGCCGTGTCTCACTGCGCTGAATAATCGAAAAGTTGTCTGTCGAGAGGCTCGGCCGTGTCCCGTGACACGGCCGTGCAAAGACTATGCGGGAAAGGCGAAATGACCGAAAGTGACTCGGCCGTGTCCCAAAAGGCACGGTCGAGTTCTTCTTATCCGGAAAGCACAATTCTTGCTTTGGAATGAGACCCGGCCGTGTCCCGTGACACGGCCGAGTTACTGATGTGGCTCGAGTCGCACAGTGCGGCTAGTTGAGTCGCACAGTGCGGCTAGTCCGTTTTTGGTCTTCTTCAGCTAGATCCTTCGTTCTTGTATCAATTCACCTCGGATTTTAGCATATGATATACCGTTTCGAAGCTAATTTCACGAGGAATTTATATCAAAGGAGAATACATCTCGATTCGGAGTGGAGATTCTGGTATTTAGGAGATTCGACCGATATTGCTTAAATCTTTCGTCGTTTTAGGCCCGTTCGCTCTTGATCGTCATAAACTCCAACATTGGCCATAAAAGCGCATATTTCACTACAATCTTCGTCCGGATACCTACAAAACAAAAACACAACATACCACGCGTAAAAAGGGCAAAAACACTCGAAAACAAATGAAAGTGCGACTCGATAGAACAGAATGAGACGATCAAAAATCGACTCATCAAATCCCCCCAAACCTAAACTTTGCTTGTCCCCAAGCAAAAATAAATAAAACACACGACAAAGAAAACGAGAAGGATTGAATAATCAAGTTAATCATCGGGTATACATACAATCAACCGGGGATGTAAAAGTATCGTAAAGTCTCGTAATTCATCATGGAAGCCTAAACTCACAAATGAGTGGAAAGCAATGGCACTAGATCGAACATTCAAGAAAACAAGTCTTAATAATCCCTCACTGAATTATATCGATTCACTCATATCTCAAGTGTTTAGATAGGTCAATACGCTCAACTCGATTCAAATGGAAAGTTCTACTATAAGCTTGCACTTCTTCTCTTCATCAAACGCATCAATATTCACAAAACATGAGTCATAGGGTCTTACTTTTGGTTGTAATTGTGGCTCGAGGTTGGGAAAATTGGCTAGTAGTTACAAGTTCGGTCAAGTAGAGCATATACGATCCTCATATATATGAAATAAAAACTCAAAGCAAGATCGATCATTCTACTTCAATTCTCCGTATATATATCTCCCTCTTTTTTCTAGGCCTTGTTAAGTGTAATTCTTATTATATAGGCCTATTTCTCACAACCCAACGACTTCCCTTTTGTTTTTCTTAGGCTCACTCCTCTACTCCCCTATTTTTTCTATCCCACTATTATTATTAGGATGGGGCTTATTATTTTCAGGGGAACGGGAGAGAAGATTTTTGCCTCTATACACCACAAACTTTGCACACCTTCGTTTTTCAAATATACCCTCTCGTGCTCTTACGTGGACCAATACTTGGGTAAGTTATGGCTTTTGGATATGGAGCAATAAGATGCGGGTTTTTCGAACAAAATTACGGCTAAAGGCTCAACGAGGCTAGCAAAGGATATTGATATGAATTGGTGGATATTTTTAGATAAGTAGGTTCAAGACAAAAAAATGGGCAGCCCTAATCATTCCTCGTGTATGTAAATATCAACACGTCATCCGACAGAATCATGCAAGTTCTAAAGAATACAATCCATAAGAAGAGAAATCACTCATGAAAGAATTTCACCGGTAAAAGTGAACGGTTTAATTAGGCACAAGGACTCACGGCTTTTGGACTACCATACTCATTCCTTACACGTCAAATCAAGTAACCAAAAACTATACATTCACACGCAAGGTCAAGCAATCAATTAGATTTATTAAACTCTACGAGCCAAACACAAACATGATTAATCATCCATATACCCAACAGTTAACAAGGTTATTGCAATCCAACTACAACATCACGCAAACAAAACAAAAAAAAAAAATAAATAAAAATCGAAGAAGTTGCACTCCCCCAAACCTAAACCTTTGCTTATCCCCAAGCAGAAAGATTAAGTCAGGACAAATGCGAAAATGCAAATTAAAAAGAAAGAAAATAAAACTACCGGATTAAGATGTGTGGTTTTTTTTTGATCGCGGGGCACCATGCTTTTGTGCTCGGGTCTCTACTTTCAATAGGCTAGGTTTCTTCCTCAGATGAATACTTCCTTTATTAGATTACCTACACACGCCACAGACAAAAACAAAATTAATGCAATAATAATAATAATAATAAAAGCGATAAAAATTAAAACTCCCTTGGGTTGCCTCCCAAGCAGCGCTTTTTTATAGTCTTTAGCTCGACTTCTTCGGATTTTTCTATCCGGGATTAAATGGAAATGTGCTAGGTCCAACCATATAGCTCGTCATTTTTCGCTCGTTTTCCTTTGTAAGGATGTGGAGAGTGGTTCCATGGATTTCCATTGTGAGCGCTTTTGTCACCATTTCAATTTTCAGTATCATCGTCACCATGAAATGTCTTCCTTGAAGAATAAGTGACGTGATTTTTGTTGGTGATGTTTCTTCTATGTTTGGTATCACGAAATCCATCGGGGCTATCACCTCCCCCAAATCTAGTGGCGAGTATATTGATTTTTGCGTTAAATTAATACTCGCTCCTAAGTTCACAACGGGAACTTCTTTCTCCACGAAAAGAACTTCCATATCAGAGCTTTCTAGGTCCTCCTTTTGATGCATTGAGTTGACTGGTTCGCTCTTATTCTCTTCAATTGGCTTCTCGATTTGATCTTTAGATTTGCCCCAAGGAATTCGAGTCTCGCAAGATTGGGTAGTAGTTACTCGGATTTCTTCATCGTTCGACTCATCCTCTTCAATCACCATAGATTTCTCCGATTGACTCGGCAATTCTTCTTTCTCACCGCCCCTCTCTTTCGCTTCGGTAATTGTTTCTTTATTTATCACTTTACCACTTCGGATGGTGGTAATAGCTTGAACTTGCTCGGGTTGACTTGGTAGTTTACCCGTTTCTTGTTTGCATGCCTCGGTAGCAAGTTGCCCAATTTGAATCTCCATTTTCTTCATCGAAACTTCTAAAGATTCAAACCTTTTATTGTTCTCCACTCGGTTTTCCTTGCCCTCCTTAATGAATGCCGCTATACTCTCCTCAAGAGAGTTCCTTTGTTGTGGAGGTGGTTCACTTCGCGTTGGTTGTTGGGCTCGGTTTCCTCCGTTGTATTGAGTTTGGACATTTGGGTCGTAAGCCATCGGGTGATAAGTATTTGGGAGAGGTGCATTTCTTGCGTTTCCGCCATAATTATTCCTCCTCTCCTCCCACTCGGGCCTTCCCGTGCTTTGTCCCATAGCCCAATTAACTTGTTCGGTTTGTTCTCCCGGAAAAATATAAGGGCAAGAATTAGTATGATGTCCGGGTCCCCAACAAATTTCGCAAACTCGTGAGCTCGAAGATTTATTTTGAATCTTGAGTTGTCTTAGTTCCTTCATTAACTCATCGACTTTAGATTGCATCTCGTCCTTCTCGCTTACTTGGTTCACAACTCCTCTATGAACACGCACATTTTTTTGTTGAGAATTAGCCCCCAATAATTCAAATACGTCATAAGCTTGTCTCTCCGTTAACCCCCAAAACGAACCACCGGCGGCGTTATCCACCGCTTCTTGGCAATATTGAGTCAATCCGTCATAGAAGAATTGATTGAGTAGTTGAAGCGGATAGTGATGGTGTGGGCATTGAATGAGGAGCATCTTGAATCGGTTCCATGCTTCATGAAATGCCTCTCCGTCTTGTTGTCCGAATGTTGAGATTTGGGCTCTCAATTGTGTAGTCTTTGAATGGGAGAAGTACTTGGTAATGAATTTATCGTAAATTTCATCCCATGTTCTTAGTGATCCGGGCGACAAAGTCATCAACCATTGTTTCGCCCCGTCCTTGAGTGTATAAGGGAAACACTTCATTCGTAGTTGATCCTCGCTCAACCCATTCAATGGGAAGTTATCAATCGCCACATAGAAATCTCGAATGAATGATAACGGATCCTCTCGTGCTAATCCGTGAAATGAGGGCAATTGCTCTATGTGAAATCCGCTTATGTGGTAGTTCCTTGCGGCCGGTGCTAATTGGATGCATGAAATGGCGGTGTTCACTACGGGTTTTGCATAGTCCCTCATAAGATGTTCGACCGGAGGTTGTTGCGGCATGTTATAGTTCGCCTCCATCCCATATTGAGATCCGGGATAATAATTCGCTCCATATTGCACTCCAACGGGTGGTTGTCTCGGATAGAAGTATCTCCCTTGTTGAGCTTCGTGCATCCCTTGATTGCGCCCAACATGATCATATCTCGGAAACCTTGGTTGTGAATGTTTTCTCTCTCAAGCAATTGGTGCTCTTCAAGATCCGGATTATTCTCGTCGTTTGCCATTGATGATTGCGCTGTTATTTTTGGTGCTCTAATTCTTTGAACCTCATCTATGGGTGGAAGAATCGGGTTCCCCAACGATCCCCTACCAAGCATAAACAAGAGAAGTTAGAGCGAATTTTAAGACTTTATCGAAAATAATGAAAACGGAAAAATAATCAAGAAAAACAATTCAACTATTATTAAAACAAGATCAAAAATTAAACGCCAATTCCCCGGCAACGGCGCCAAAAACTTGATGGATTCAAATTAAATACTCGCAAGTGTACGAATCGCTCTTGTAGTGAGCGGCAAGTAACTCCGAGGTCGATCTCTCGAGGAATTGGAAACGGTTTAAAATTCGATAATGTTCGGCAAATAGTCGAATGAACAAAAGTAAATTAAATTAAAATACATCATTGGTTGATTATGATTACAATTACTAATGCACAAAATTTAAATTGAACTAAGTGATAACAACACCAATTTGATAGTCGGATAAATGAGAGATAATATTAATGAGATTAATATGGGAATTTAGAGTCACCGACACACATGTAATTAATTATTAGTTCCGATACTCAAATAAATAAGGTTAGGAATTATCGATTGCTCACGATTAAAAGAAATCCGTTTGATGGCGGAAATTCTAAAAATCACGATTGTTCTCAACGAAAATTAAGGGATACTCTTTTGATGGGGACGAAACCTAGCTAACAATCAATTAACCGACTACTTTTGATGAGGTAAATCGTTAAAAGATCGCGCGAAAAAGCTCGAGAACATTCACAATCGTTTCTTTGGTCGTTTGATGGCGAACACCGATAAAAACCCTCGATTCGAATAATAATAACAACAATGAAAAAGGTTTGATGATCTAATTCAAAAGTTCTTAAACGAAGAACGAACAAGAGGAACAATCCCAAACTTTATCCGGAAAATCAAAAGGAACTAACAATCAAAAACATGTGTGTGGCTATATCTAAAAACCCATATGAATTGTTTAGCCACACATGATTAATTCAACAACAATAATGGAAATTGAAGAACAAAACATGGTAAAAACTTCCCTTGTAAATGCCGAAATCGAATTCCCGATGAAGGTTTGATGATCTTCTTACAAGGACTCTCAACAAATTTATACAAGAAATTATTATATCTCACAAAAGTATTTTTCTCACTACCAAGAACACACAAGGAAGATGATGAAAATCTCTTTCTTTCCCCCTCTTTTGGTGTTTTTCCACCCTAATCTTGTGTTTTTCCACAAAATATCTTCTTCACAAGACAAGTACACCTCTCAAGGGGTCACTCCACTTTGTTTTATATCCAAAAAAAATCAAGATAAAGGCTTAAAATATGCAAAGATGTCAAGGATAGTGACATGAAACAAAAAGTGGCACGGCCCGTGTCCTGGGACACGGCCGTGTCTCACTGCGCTGAATAATCGAAAAGTTGTCTGTCGAGAGGCTCGGCCGTGTCCCGTGACACGGCCGTGCAGCACTATGCGGGAAAGGCGAAATGACCGAAAGTGACTCGGCCGTGTCCCAAAAGGCACGGTCGAGTTCTTCTTATCCGGAAAGCACAATTCTTGCTGGAATGAGACCCGGCCGTGTCCTGTGACACGGCCGAGTTACCTGATGTGGCTCGAGTCACAGTGCGGCTAGTTGAGTCGCACAGTGCGGCTTAGTCCGTTTTTGGTCTTCTTGACTAGATCCTTCGTTCTTGTATCAATTCACCTCGGATTTTAGCATATGATATACCGTTTCGAAGCTAATTTCACGAGGAATTTATATCAAAGGAGAATACATCTCGATTCGGAGTGGAGATTCTGGTATTTAGGAGATTCGACCGATATTGCTTAAATCTTTCGTCGTTTTAGGCCCCGTTCGCGCTCTTGATCGTCATAAACTCCAACATTGGCCATAAAAGCGCATATTTCACTACAATCTTCGTCCGGATACCTACAAAACAAAAACACAACATACCACGCGTAAAAAGGGCAAAAACACTCGAAAACAAATGAAAGTGCGACTCGATAGAACAGAATGAGACGATCAAAAATCGACTCATCAAGCGCAGATGAAATACAACCAGGCTCGCCCGAGCCGACTGAGGCGCGAGCTCTTAAAGTAGAAGGTGGAAGAAGCCGGGGCGCGCCTCTACCAGTCGGAGCCGGGCTGTGTAAGAGTCTCGAGCAGAGCCTCCTTCATGAGGCTACCCATAACTCGCGTATATGCCATCTCATCCACCACAGACAGCTCAAATAATCTCCGAATGGCGGCTACTGAAAAATCCACCATAATGCCTCGGACGACGACTTGAGTCTGAGTATCTAACTGCTGTATCTTTTGCCCCGCCCGAAGGTGCTTCAACAGAGCGCTCGCATAAAACTCCTGTACAATGGAGATCACCGCCGGCTCGGGAAGTGCAGCGAAACGGGCCCACCCCATCTCGTTGATCATGGTCAGAAGCTCCCCGTCCTGGGGGGCTGGGGTGAATCCCCTCTCCGGGATCATAGGTCGAGGGCGGATCTTTTCATTGAAGATTTTATAAATCTCCAGGTCGGAGAATTGGTGCGCCTCCAACTCGGCTCATCTCTGAGACGTTTCCCCTAGAGTGGGGGACGATTGCATCCTGGCCCTTTTGCCAACCTTTTTGGTTCTAGCCATAGCGAGTCCTGGGCTGTTCAAATTCCGAACAGGGGCCGCAGCACAGCTTAAGTGAGCTGCGGCCCAGAGTACAGTCTGTTCAGACTCATTTGTTCCATCGCCATGTGCCGCGGCTCATCATCCTTGTGCCGCGGCTCGAAAGTGTTAGTGTGCCGCGGCTCAACACATATGTGCCGCAGCCCGTAGTACAGATCCCTGGGCATATCTGGTGCATCTGGTGTGCCGCGGATTAGCAGCAACGTGCCGCGGATCAGCGATCAAGTGTTCCGCGGCTCAGTAAGGTTATGCCGCGGCACAGAGTACATCAAGTTTAGCCTTCTTTTTCGATTAGTGTGCGCCGCGGCTCATAATCCTTGTGCTGCGGCCCAATGCTGATTTTTCCCAAAGGATAATTTCTGCACAGAATTTTCAGCAGAGAACAACAAGAGCGTGAGAGATAAGCATGTCCAAGCTAAAATGACAAAAAATAAAGATCCAAAATGCAAGAAAATACTGAAAAATAATAAAGATACAACTAATGCTCGGGTTGCCTCCCGAGAAGCGATAAGTTTATAGTCTTCAGCCAGACCTATTGAAAATCAGTTCGCTTTTCGCAAACACCATTTGAATTATGCCCCGTTCATCGAACCGTTAATATGTGTTTTAAAATTTTGACCATTGGTCTTTAACGATCCGATTTTCGGTTTGGACACTAAATGTTCTTTGTGAAAATATTTTAATGAAAACACTTTTCCAAAGCACCCATTTTTCACACGACTTGGCGCCCGTTTGACATCCGTCTTAATTTTCAACTCCACGGGCGAATTTAGGACAGAAGGAGAATTTTTCGATTGTGGATGAACGGATGTTGACGGCGGCATGTTCAAATGCCGAAGATATGCGACTTGCTCTTCATTCTTATTAGGCGTCGGGGCAGCTGAAACGGATTCTGAATTTTTCGACCGACGATTCTTCCGGTATGTGTCTTTCCCAAAGGTATCTACACTTTCAATTTGCGAGGTCTTCTCAACACTACTTGGGCACGGAAAGGATTTAAACACTTGGAAAGTGACATGCTCGTCTTGAACCCGTAGAGTTAGTTCCCCTTTTTCCACGTTAATTGAAGTTCGACCGGTAGCTAGGAATGGTCTTCCCAAAATAATTGGGATGTCTTGATCCTCCTCCATGTCAAGCACAATGAAATCGGCTGGAAAGATGAATTTATCAACCTTTACTAAGACGTCCTCTATCACTCCCCTCAGATATGTGATCGATCTATCGGCTAATTGCAAAGAGACAGTCGGCGGTTTTGCTTCTCCAATTCCAAGCTTCTTGAAAATAGAAAGAGGCATCAGATTAATGCTGGCCGCGAGATCGCACAATGCCCTTTCAAAAGAGAGGTTCCCTATGGTGCACGGTATATTGAAGCTTCCCGGATCCTTCAATTTTGGCGGAAGCTTTTTTTGAAGAATAGCGCTGCACTCCTCCGTCAATGTGACTGTCTCATACTGTTGCGATATTTCCTACACGCAAGTGCACGTCATCGTTTACAAGTAATAAAGTGATAAGTAGAGTATCGTTCCCACGAGGATTGAATCTCTAACTACCGACGTTTTCGTATTCCAATTTTATTTGAACAATCGAAGTTGGGTTTTTGGATTAATAACTAAAAGAATTAATAAAAGACTAAACAGAAAACGATAGCTTGAATAAAAGGAATCAAATGATAAATAAGTCTAGAGTTCTGAATCCACCTTAATTTATCCGAATTTAATCTTGATTATCCGTAATAAATAATTTTCCCAATTTATTGAAGGCGGAGATTGCTAAAATATTCTACCGCCTCCCGAGGTCAATAGATTTATCTAACGTCGACTAACGCACTCTATCCCTAGGTGAATTATCTCGTCGCTAGGCAAAAAGCATGAAATCTCTGAAGGCCACGTAGTTCCTATGAGTATATTCCTATCTCACAGAATAAAACGGTCCTCACCAATAGTTCCTCACCAAATCTCCTCTCCCGATTCGAAGTGAATGATTAAATCAATACAACTATTGGCCAGATAATTGCAAGCATTAAACATAATTGGGAAAACTCAATAAAAAGGTAATAAATTGGATAATCTCAATCAATTCGTCAAAATAAAGGTTTCATCAAAACCCTAGATTAGGGCTTTAGCCTGACATACTAAAAACTGACAATACAAAATAAATAAACGAAAGCATAAAATTCAAACGCAGATGAAGCTCGGATTCCTCCGTTCTTCAGCTTCCGCCTTCTGCCCTTGAATTCCTCTGCTTTCCTCCTCTTCTCTGTCTCCAAGCTTAAGCTTTCTTAGCTTTTGATTCAATGATTCCTCCCCCATTAAATTAGGGTCTTAAGCCCTATTTATAGCTCAGCACTTCCATAAATCGCGTCCGTATCAGTTGGTTGAAAACTGGCTTCGAAACGGCCCAAAATCTGCGCAGACGTACCAAACCCGCTAAGTGTGCCGCGGCTCACTGAACCTGTGCCGCGGCACATCGCCAAAATCTGAATACCTGGGCGTAATTAAATCCTTCTGTGCCGCGGCTCACATGGGTGTGCCGCGGCACAGTACACCTACTACGCCCTTGGTGGTGTCTTCCTTTGCCGCGCTCGGCTTCCTTGTGCCGCGGCTCATAGTCGATTTTGCCGTTTCGCCGCTTTTGCCTCGTTTAAGCTTAGGACTTCAATTTCCTGTCAATCATACAAAATTAAGGCATTAAAAGCTCATTTAGATGATTTCACACTCCAAAATACTACAAAATAATGATAAATAAGCGTATAAAAATACGCCTAACAAATACCCCCAAACTTAAGCCTTTGCTTGTCCTCAAGCAAAAAGAATTAAAGTCAATAAAAGAATGTCGTGAATCATCGTGCAACTCATAGTGTTCAACCTAATCAATACTATCCTGCCATTCTCTCTAAATAATACGAGTGTCATAAAAGCGAGCTGCACTCAGAATAGTGATACCGCAAAGTAATCAAGTTCAGTCCTAATCATTTGTTCATGAAGAAAACTCAGCTCAAAGATCAACAAAACATGAGTCGAATCGACCGTCAATATGAAAGGCTAAAATAGACAAGCTAGTTCGTCCCGTTCCACTGTCTAAAGGCACAATTTTTCACGAGTCTCCTAACAACTAAACCTCGGACAGTGTCCCCTTATACAAATATGCTCAAGAATTCGATTCGAGTTGACCACTAGGTTAGGATCTCGGGATGTTTCATCGGGATAATCCTAGGGTGGAACTTCCATTCTCATGTATTAGGAAACCGTTTGACGTAAAAGACACTCATGGGGCACATGGATGCTTCTAGTTACTAAGTTCCCGTCTACAGCGGAGAAACAACTCGAATACATAATTTCCGCATGTCCGAATCAAGGTTGCCATTTGACGCGAGAGTAAACAATGGTCGCGCGAATGCCCCGTTACTAGGCTCCTATCATTGGCACATGTGAAATCACTAAATCACTAGTCTAATCGGGTCGTCGTTTTACGCGAGAGTAAACAACGGGTCACGCGAATACCCCCGGTTACTAGACTTCCCTTCATAGAACACATCATCTCGACTTTTAGGGAAAAGCTGCCCGACTCTAAACTCAATTTAAGTGCCAACACGACTAAAGAAACAGTACGACTCACTATCCGGAAAATGTAGCCAAACGTAATGATGGGGATTTAAAAACAACTATGTATCGTCTCTTATACGCCAAGTCCTCTACAATCGCAAAAATTTCGGACCTAATTGACTACTAAGGTAACGAAATAGCCGACTACAACTCGACTAAAACTCGCCCGCTTCTTCAGAGAGAAAGACAGTGTCGTAACATCAGTATCACACATAATAGAAGCACGAAAATTCACGAATAAAGAAAAACTACGGCAAGCAAGGCTATCTAAAAAAAAATTTTCGCAAAAATTTTCGCAAAGAAAGAAAAGTGCAACAAAATATAATGTACAGCAAGAAAATAGAGTACAGCAATGAATGCAGACTGAATGTAAATCCCTCCCCCAAACTTAGGACGTACATTGACCTCAATGGACAAAAATGAAATGCAAGAAAAGTAAAAGGTCAAGTACTCCCCTCCAGTCTGCTCAGGAGCTGGTGCCGGCATCGTCCGGTGAGGAGGGTGGTGCTTCTGAATGATCAATTTTCCATTGCTGCAATTTATCAAACACCTTGTGTGCACAAGTTAAAATGAAGAACAAAAATTTTGATGGTTAATTCCAAATCCCAAAAATAATAACACAGATTGTAGCCCTGAATTACAAAAACCATCATCAACAATTCGTTCATAAACATCAATTCCATCACAATAACAAATTCCCCATATTCCAACTCCATTTCAGAAACAACAATGAAGAACAACTAGCAATATAAAACTCCAAATCTTTTCACATCAAAAATCACCTATGATTTAGAAATCAAAAATTACCTGGAGAATTTGAGAAGGAGACTGATAGAATGGACCCGACTAACCTCATCGTGTGCAGGAGGGAAGGAATGAAGGGAAGAAGTATATATGCGGGCCGATCGATTGAAAGAGCTTGACTGTTGCTCTTATTTTGCGACGGGTGCCGCGGCACAATAAAAGTGAGCCGCGGCCCAAAGTCTGATCGGTTGGACGTTTTGATATGCCGTCGGTGCCGCGGCTCAGATTTCGTATGCCGCGGCTCGGTGTTATAGTGTGCCGCGGCTCGCCTTAGTATGCCGCGGCAAAGTACAGCGCCACAGGCGTTTCTTGACCATTTAGTGTGCCGCGGCTCGGTTTTAGTGCCGCGGCTCGGCGACTGGTGTGCCGCGGCTTAGTAAGATCATGCCGCGCACAGGTGCGATTTGATCGGCCATTTTTCCTCACCGGTGTGTGCCGCGCTCACTGATCTGCCGCGCCCATTATTGAATTTATCCCCTTTTGCCGATTCACGCACGAAATTTTACACGAATTCATTAAAATGAGAGGAAAGGATGGATCCAAGAGGAAAGAAGACAAAAAGAGACTCTAAAAATGCAAGCAAACAACAAAGAATCTACAACTAATACTCGGGTTGCCTCCCGAGAAGCGCTAAGTTTATAGTCTTCAGCCGGACCTATTGAACAACATTAGTTTGCTTTTCGCAAACTCCATTTGGCTTCCGCCCCGTTTATCGAACCGTTTATATTTTGGTTAAATTTATGACCATTGGTCATCAGCGGTTCGATTCTCGGTTCGGTAATCAAATGTTGATTGCGAAGAGGTTTCGACTTGAAAAACTTCCCGAAACACCCGGTTTCTCCATGACTAATTTTTCTCTTGGCTTTCGGCTCACTCTCCTCCTTCGCCAACGAACTCACGATCGGTAGATTTTTCCTCATGCTCGAGGAATGCCACTCGTTCAACATCCTTCTTAAAACTTGGGCCATTCAACACAAAATCTGAATTTTTCCACCGACGATGTTTTCGGTGCTTTCCTCTTTCAACAACATCCACGCTTTCAATTTGAGACTCTTTATCAGCACTTCAGGGACATGGGAGCGATTTGAACACTTGAAAAGTGACTTGCTCGTCTTGGACCCTCAGAGTTAACTCCCCCTTTTCCACGTCTATAAGGGTGCGGCCCGTAGCTAGAAATGGTCGTCCCAAGATGATCGGAATATTTTCATCTTCCTCCATGTCTAATACGATGAAATCAGCCGGAAAGATGAACTTATCGACTTTAACTAAAACATCCTCGATCACTCCCCTCGGATACTTAATCGATCGATCTGCCAATTGTAAGGAGACTGTGGTTGGCTTGGCTTCCCCAATATTCAGCTTTTGGAAAATCGATAGAGGCATGAGGTTGATACTTGCACCAAGATCGCATAGTGCCTTATCAAACGAAAGATTCCCCATGGTGCACGGTATGCTGAAGCTTCCCGGATCTTTCAATTTCGGTGGGAGTTTCTTTTGTAAAATAGCGCTGCACTCCTCCGTTAAAGCGACCGTCTCATATTCCTCGAGCTTCCGTTTATTGGACAAGATCTCTTTCATGAACTTGACGTAACTCGGCATCTGTTCCAATGCGTCGGCGAACGGAATGTTTATGTGCAATTTCTTGAAAACGTCGAGGAATTTTGAGAACTGCTTGTCCAGTTTTTGCTTTTGAAAACGCTGTGGAAATGGAATTTGAGGAGTGGGCTGAGTAGTCGACACTTCCTTTGGCTTAGGCGTCTCATCCTTTTCCTTCTCGTTACGCACGTCGGTGCTCTTTGTCATTAGTAGTGCCCTTTCAACTCCTTTCCCCTTCTTAATTCGATTGCTTGCACATTTTCCTTGGGTTTCACTTGGTGCGTGGGCTGCACCTTGAACCCGAGAAGACAATAAATTAGCAATCGCCCCATTTGTGTTTCTAGATTTCGGATGGAGGTTGAATGATTTTGAAGAGTCGTCTCGGTGCGGGTCATGAATTGGCTTGTGTTAGCCGCCAATTGAGCAAGAGCATCCTCCAACGATACCTTTGAAGATTGAGGGTGCTGATGTGGGGGTTGCACGAAATGAGGTTGTGGAGGCTTCATAGCTTGCCCATTTCGCCATGGAGAATTTTGTTGATTCCTCCACCCTTGAGTATAAGTGCTGGGGTAAAAATGGCTTTGTCGATTTCCATTGGCTACGAATTGAGCTTGCTCCATCTGATTTTGCTCGAACGGATTTCCAAATTGACACTCCGCACTCGGGTGTGATCCGTTACACCAATTACACGTCTCAATGGTAACGGGGGCTGGTGCGTGCGAAAAGTTCTGGAGCTGTTGTGTCAAAGCGGCGACTTGAGCTGACAAGGTGGAAATCGGATCATTGCTCGAAACTTCCATTACCCTCTTCGGTGTCAATCTTTCCGCTGGCCATTGGTATGCGTTTTCGGCCATATCCTCCAAAAGCACGTGAGCCTCGGCCATAGATTTTCCCATGAATGTTCCTCCGGAGGCTGCATCCACTAACGTGCGTGTAGAAGCACTCAAACCACCATAAAATGTGTGCAGCTGAAGCCAATCAGGAATGCCGTGATGAGGGCATCTTCGAAGTAATTCTTTATATCGCTCCCACGCCTCGTGGAGCGATTCCATGTCGAACTGGGCAAAAGTAGTTATCTCGTTTCTCAACCGCGCCGTCTTAGCTGGTGGGAAAAATTTTGCAAGGAAGGCTTGCACTAACCTCTCCCAAGTTGTAATCGACCCCGGCGGTAAGGAATTTAACCAAAATTTTGCTTTATCCCGCAAAGAAAAAGGGAAAAGCCTCAATCGGATGGCATCGTCGGTGACACCATTTGTTTTAAATGTGTCACATATCTCAAGGAACGAAGCAATGTGGGCATTCGGGTCGTCCTTCGGCAATCCACGAAAGGGCTCTTTGTACCATCTGAATAATGGCGGGCTTGATTTCAAAATTATTAGCTTGGATGGTGGGACGCCGAATTCCCGAAAAATTTGCGTTGACTTGCGGCATGGCATAATCTCGAAGAGCGAGTTCCGGTTGAACTTGCCGCACTTGGTTGTCTCCTCCTTGGATTTCAACATTTTCGGCCATCTTGACCGTCGTCTGCAACTCTCTTTTTTCCTTTTTATTCCTTCTTAGAGTGCGCTCGAGCTCGGTGTCCAAAGGTAGTAGGCCTTCGTTACCGAGTCTTCTCATGCACTACACGAAAGGTCCTGAAAGGAAAACGAATAAACCAAATTAAATACACAAAAAAAAATAAAAAATAAAAATAAAACGTTCAAATTAAGACTGGAAATACTTAAGTCGATATTAGAAAAATTTCAATCCCCGGCAACGGCGCCAAAAACTTGTTGCGATATTTCCTACACGCAAGTGCACGTCATCGTTTACAAGTAATAAAGTGATAAGTAGAGTATCGTTCCCACGAGGATTGAATCTCTAACTACCGACGTTTTCGTATTCCAATTTTATTTGAACAATCGAAGTTGGGTTTTTGGATTAATAACTAAAAGAATTAATAAAAGACTAAACAGAAAACGATAGCTTGAATAAAAGGAATCAAATGATAAATAAGTCTAGAGTTCTGAATCCACCTTAATTTATCCGAATTTAATCTTGATTATCCGTAATAAATAATTTTCCCAATTTATTGAAGGCGGAGATTGCTAAAATATTCTACCGCCTCTCCCGAGGTCAATAGATTTATCTAACGTCGACTAACGCACTCTATCCCTAGGTGAATTATCTCGTCGCTAGGCAAAAAGCATGAAATCTCCTGAAGGCCACGTAGTTCCTATGAGTATATTCCTATCTCACAGAATAAAACGGTCCTCACCAATAGTTCCTCACCAAATCTCCTCTCCCGATTCGAAGTGAATGATTAAATCAATACAACTATTGGCCAGATAATTGCAAGCATTAAACATAATTGGGAAAACTCAATAAAAAGGTAATAAATTGGATAATCTCAATCAATTCGTCAAAATAAAGGTTTCATCAAAACCCTAGATTAGGGCTTTAGCCTGACATACTAAAAACTGACAATACAAAATAAATAAACGAAAGCATAAAATTCAAACGCAGATGAAGCTCGGATTCCTCCGTTCTTCAGCTTCCGCCTTCTGCCCTTGAATTCCTCTGCTTTCCTCCTCTTCTCTGTCTCCAACCTTAAGCTTTCTTAGCTTTTGATTCAATGATTCCTCCCCCATTAAATTAGGGTCTTAAGCCCTATTTATAGCTCAGCACTTCCATAAATCGCGTCCGTATCAGTTGGTTGAAAACTGGCTTCGAAACGGCCCAAAATCCGCGCAGACGTACCAAACCCGCTAAGTGTGCCGCGGCTCACTGAACCTGTGCCGCGGCACATCGCCAAAATCTGAATACCTGGGCGTAATTAAATCCTTCTGTGCCGCGGCTCACATGGGCTGTGCCGCGGCACAGAGTACAGCCTACTCGCCCTTGGTGGTGTCTTCCTTTGCCGCGGCTCGGCTTCCTTGTGCCGCGGCTCATAGTCGATTTTGCCGTTTCGCCGCTTTGCCTCGTTTAAGCTTCCGGACTTCAATTTCCTGTCAATCATACAAAATTAAGGCATTAAAAGCTCATTTAGATGATTTCACACTCCAAAATACTACAAAATAATGATAAATAAGCGTATAAAAATACGCCTAACACATACTCCTCGAGCTTTCTTTTGTTTGACAAAATTTCCTTCATGAATTTCACGTAACTCGGCATTTGCTCCAAGGCATCGGAAAATGGAATGTTAATATGCAGTTTCTTGAAGACGTCGAGGAACTTAGAGAATTGCTTGTCCACCTTTTTCTGTTGTAATCGCTGCGGAAACGGGACGGGTGGTACATATGCCTTTGGATTGTCCGGACACAGTATCGAGGGTCTCAAATCTTGTGATTCCTCAGTCGCTGAATTTTTTTTCCTTATCCTCACTTCTCTTTTTGTTCTGCCCGGGCAGCTCACCCAATTCTTTCCCACTTCTCAACCCAATGGCATTGACATTCTCTCTGGGATTTTTTTCGGTCGTACTTGGCAAGGTACCCTCCGGGCGGGCTGTTAATACATTAGCAATGTGGCCCAGTTGGATTTCCATGTTGCGGATAGAAGCGGAATGGTTCTGCAAGGTCGCCTCCGTGCGGGCTATGAATTGACTCGTGTTTGCTGCCAATTTCGCCATTGCTTCTTCTAGAGAAATTTTTGGAGCAGGAGAAGGTTGCTATTGGTGTTGAGCAAACTGAGGCTGGTTCGAGCTTTTTTCGTTCCTCCATGAGAAGTTAGGATGATTTCGCCATCCCGGATTATAAGTGTTGGAGTAAGGATTATTCTGCCGGTTCCCGTTCCCCACGAACTGAGCTTGTTCCATCGACGGTTGCTTGAAAGGGTTTACGACTTGGCATTCTGCGCTAGGATGAGATCCATTACACCAATTGCACGATTCAATGGTAACAGGAGAAGGAGCATGTGAAAAGGCTTGAAGTTGCTGCGTCAAGGCGGCAACTTGAGCTGATAATGTAGAGATTGGATCATTATTTGAGATTTCCATTACTTGTTTCGGGTTTACTCGTTCAGACGGCCATTGATAAGCATTCGCGGCCATAGCTTCCAATAAAGAGTGTGCCTCGGCCATCGTTTTTCCCATCAATGCTCCTCCAGCGGCCGCATCGACGAGAGTGCATGTAGAAGCACTCAATCCATTGTAAAATGTTTGTATTTGGAGCCAATCCGGTAGGCCGTGGTGTGGGCATCTTCTCAGTAAATCCTTGTATCGCTCCCAAGCCTCGTGAAGCGACTCCATATCAAATTGCCCAAAGGTAGTAATTTCGTTCCTTAACCTCGCCGTCTTTGATGGTGGAAAGAACTTAGCCAGGAAGGCTTGCGCTAATTCCTCCCATGTAGTGATCGAGCCCGGCGGTAAAGAGTTCAACCAAAATTTGGCTTTGTCCCTCAAAGAGAAAGGGAAAAGCCTTAGACGGATCGCATCATCGGTAACACCATTGCTTTTGAAGGTGTCACAAATCTCGAGAAAAGAGGCAATGTGTGCATTGGGGTCATCGTTCGGCAATCCACAAAACTGGCTAGCTTGCACCATCTGAATAATAGCCGACTTGATTTCGAAGTTATTGGCTTGGATTGTCGGACGCCAGATCCCCGAAAAGTTCGTACTGATTTGTGGCATAGCATAATCGCGGAGTGCTAATGCCGGTTGAACTTGCTGAATGGGATTGTCTGCTTCGTGATTTCCCGTATTATCGGCCATAGTGACTTTTGGTGGTGGTTCTCGTTTCTCCTTCTTGCTTCTCCGAAGAGTGCGCTCGAGTTTGGTATCCAAAGGTAGTAGGTCTTCGTTACCGGATTTTCTCATGCACTAACCGGAAACTCCTGAAAGGGAAAAAAACAAATAAATAATATTACACAAAAACAATAAAAATGTTCAAATTAAGACTAGAAATACTGAAATCGATATTAGTAGAAAAATCAGTCCCCGACAATGGCGCCCAAAACTTGTTGCAATATTTCGTTAAACGCAAGTGCACGTTATCGTAGACAAGTAATAAAGTGATGAGTGAATATCGTTCCCACGAGGACTGAATCACTAAGTACCGATTTATATGTATTCTAATTTTATTTGAATAGTCAAAATTTGGGTTGCAATTAATGACTAAATAAAATCAATAATAAACAGAAAAACGATCGCTCGAAGAAACAAAATCAAATAATGAAAAAGTCTAGGTATGTGAATCCACCTCGGTTTATCCGAATTTACTCTCGATTATCTGAAGTTAATGATTTCCCCAATTTATTGAAGGCGAAGAATTCTAAAATACTCTACCGCCTCTCTCGAGGTCAATAGATTTTTCTAAAGGCGAATAACGCACTCTATCCCTAGGTGAATTAATTCGACAATAGGCAAAAAGCACAAAATCTTCAAAAGGCCACATAGTTCCTATGAGTATATTCCTATCTCACAAGATAAAACGGTTCTCACCAATAGTTCCTCACCAACTCTCCTCTTCCAATTCGAGTTGCGTAATTAAAACAATCCAATTATTGGCCAGACAATTGAAAGCATTAAAAACGATTGGGAAAACTCAACAAAAAAGGGAATTATATAGATAATCAAAAGCAAATTCGTCAAAACTCTGGTTTCATCAAAATCCTAGAACAGGGTTTTAGCCTGACATGCTGAAAGATAAAAATACATAAATAATGAATGAAAGCATTGAAATCAAACGCATATGAAGAGCTCAAATTCCTCCGTTCTTCTGGCTTCCGCCCTCTGCTCTTGGTGTCTTCTGCTTCTTGTGATCGATTCCACTCTTCCGCGATAATCCTCTGATTCCAAGCTCCTAAACCCTTATTTATAACTCCCAGCAGCCTCCAAAACGCGTCCGTGTGATTAGGTCGAGAACCGGCTTCAAAACGGCCCAAACCCGCGCAGAACACACCAAAACCGCCTCGTGGGCCGCGGCTCACTTAATCTGTGCCGCGGCTCACGGGGCACAGATTAAAACCTGGGCGCTATTTTTTTCTTCTGGGTCACGGCTCACTATACTTGTGCCGCGGCTCAGAGTACAGTTTACTCGGGGCTCGCTGGTCACCTGCGTGTGCCGCGGTCCGCTTGCCTTGTGCCGCGGCCCCAGGCCAAAAATCACCGTTTTGGCCCATTTTTCATCGTTTCATCTTCCGGACTCCAATTTCCTGCAAAACATATAATAATAGTGCATTAAAAGCTCATCTATGCAGACTTAATCATAAAAAGAATGCAAAATAATGATAAATAAGCGTATAAAAATACGCCTAACAGTTAACTTCTAATAGAATAGTAAATATGAATGCAGGAGTTAAGTATGATGTGTAAAGCAGTAAATCACACAGGCACTTATAGTGATTTCATAGGTGGGGTAATCCTCTACTAGTCCATTTTTCTGCAAACCAGTTGTAGATAAATTCACTATAACTGTCAACTAGGGTTAAATGTTACAATGAATTTTTCCTTAGTTACAACAGCTTCCAACCAATGAAAACCCGAGGCTGTTGCAACTCCCTTGACTACCTAGAAACCTCCTGATTAAAAGCTCATGGATGCCTCAACAACTTCTCGAGCTGCCTGTCACCTTCCAATCAAGAACCCGTGGATGCCTTATCATTCACCAACTTCTGAAAACCTCACTCACAGAAGTACGCCGAACTCAAACTTTAAAGACAAGAGTTTTCGTCTTCTTCAACTAAAGAGCTTCTCAGAATATGACTGTTTAAAGCTTTGCTCTTCACGATGCTATTGTTTGATTTGATAGCTTTGATTGCCTTGAATACTTTGGTTGCTTGTGAGCGTTGTTTGCATCGTATTTTGCTCAATTCATATCATCAGATATTTATAGTACGACTTGAGCTTCCTTCATAGCACGGCTTGATTCCCTTTTCATTTCCGACTGTTTGAAAGACTTCTTTTGTTGAGCGCTGTTATTCTTGATTAGAATAATCACAAGTCTTCAGAAAGTGGATCTCAATTAATATTTTATTCCTAGCTTTTCGGGAATCTTTCCAGTTTGTCTCCTTATGTCTGTATGTGGCTTTCCCTGATTGTTGACTTTCAATGCTTGCTGACATGGACCGAGTTACTTGGACTTGGTTGATATCTGACTGAGAACCTATCTGATATCTCTTGGTCAATCCTGCCTAATGTGTAGTCAACCTTCTCCGATATGAACTTCTCTGATGTATATTGGTAGAAGTTCTCTGAGATAAGGTTCTGTGCTGGACTTCTCTGAGATAAAGTTCTCTACTCTGAAGTTCTCTGACATGTATGAAGTTCTCTGACCTGATGAATGTTCTCTGATCTGATGGTCAAACTTCAGCTGATATATGTTGACCAGTTTCTTGTCTGATAACTCGATTGTAGATGGGTTTTGGCCAAACCTCTCTGATATTCTGCGTTGACCAAAACTTGTCTGATGTAGTGCCTCTTTAAGAACTTGAATGCAGCTAGGTTTTGGTCAAACCTCTCTGATGTTTTGCGTTGACCAATACTTCTCTAATAATGAACTTGCCTGATAACTTCTCTGATGAATGGAGTTCTATACTTAGTCGATTTTCTACTGATCAACATTTGATCAAGACTGCCTAAATTTAAAGTCCTATAGAAGATACTCATTTGGTTCTTCTTTACAATTTGCTAAGTACTTAAAACATTTTTTTTTTTTTTTTTTTTTTTTAAAAAAACCAAATTTATTAAATGGATCAGAAATGTGGGGTGACGAGGCCCACTACACGCCCAAAGATATTGAGGGAGGACGAGCCCCTCTACACGCCCCAATTAATGACAATAATAAATGAGGAGATTATTTAAACCTAACATATGGAAAATTATTTTTATCGAGCCTAATCAAGCCATTAATCTTCCCGGACAGATCGACGGGCTATAAAGTGAAAATTTCGAACTTATAACCTTCATTAGCGAGGTGGTCCGCAATGGTGTTCCCTTCCGATAAATGTGAGAGAATGAGATATCCATGACACGCCTGAATGATGCAATTTTGTGACAGATGTTTAGCACTTGCCAATTACCCTTGTTAGGCGAATTGACTAGAGAAAGGGCAATGGCCGAGTCCATCTCAACCCAAACCTTACGAATGTTTCTGTCGTGGCAAAGGTCCAGCGCTCTCCAAATAGCAAAAAGTTCGGCAAAATTATTAGAATGGTTGCCGATAAATTCGTGAAAAGCAAAGATAGGTTCGCCCAAAAAATTCCTAGCAATCCCCCCCACAGCCGACTCCCCGGGGTTGCCTTTTGAGGCCCCGTCTGTGTTGATTTTGGTTGTCCCAGGAGTCGGCCTGACCCATCTCACTATGTAGATTTTTTTCTTTTTTTTGTTATTACAATTACATGCAAAATTATTAATAAAATTGCAGGGGCAGAAATGAAGACCCAAAATATCTGAAAGAGCCGGTGCGCCTAGCCAGGCCCGCGGCGGAATGCATTTGTGGCCTTTAATCATGAACAGGTAGTCCCAAATTCGATCGCACACCCGCTGAGCCGTGAACGGAATCTTCTTGACCCGCATGTCGTTCCTAGAGCACCAAATAAACCACATAATGAGTATAGGAATGATGCGAAAAATGTGGATAGCACCCGAGGCTTTATTAAACCAATGGGACATAACTAAAGAAATAGATCTGGTTTGTAAAAGAGGGATGCCCAATAAGGAACAAAAGTTGGCCCAAACCGAAGATGCGATCGGGCCATTAAGAAAAAGATGGGGCAGGTCCTCGGTGCTATCACAACAAAAACAAGAATTATCAGCAATAATGCCCCTCGTACTAAGGCCGTCGGAGTGGGAATCCATTTTTTCAAAAGTCTAACCATGAATTACGACATAGTAGGGGTAATAATTTGATTCCAACAATGTTTTAAAATAAGATGAGTATCATGACGTTGGCGGATAGCCTCCCACGCACTTTTAAAGGAAAAACCGCCGTGGGAGGTAAGTTTCCAGACGGCCTTATTAGCGATAGGGCCCGACTCTACATGAGTGGGAAAGGTCATAACGTAATCCCCAAGATCCGAGGGAATGACGGAGAGAAGTTTGGATAGATCCCACCCGTGAAGTCCAAAAATTGTTAATGGTGGTGTTTAGCGGGGTTAGAAGCCCATTGGGACACGGGCTAAAGTCACACCAATTGTCGTGCAAACGAGATATCGCCATCACCAATATACCAAAAAATCCATTTATCAGCTAAGGAACGAATGTCACAAAGATTTTTCCATGTAGGAGAGTCATTGGGGTTGGATTTAACCACCATGGGGTGGAGACGTTTACAATATTTAGCCTTCATGAATTGGGTCCAAATATTAGATGAGGTACGAAACCTCCACCAAAGTTTAATTTGAGCCGCTTTAATGATGTCCCCCAGACTCCTACAACCAAGACCACCTTCTTCCTTAGGGTAAGAGAGCCTAACCCATGCTGCCCAATGAAGTCTCTTTCTATTGTCGTTGGAACCCCAAAGAAATTTGTTAAAAAGCCGTTCGAAGAAGATAATGACATTTTTAGGGGGTTTAAGGACTTGGAGACAATAGAAAGGAATAGAGCTCAGGGTAGTTTTAATAAGTTCTAGTCTGCCACCCGAGGTAAGTAATAGGTGATTCCACGACTGGAATTTGGCGCTGGTTTTAGCAATAAGCTCACCATACATGTCAAAAGTTTGATTCCCTTTCCATAATGGGGCTCCCAAATAATTAATTGGGAGACTCGTTTGAGAAAATCCGTGCTTTGTTTCACCATACGAACCAACAAATTGTTCGGCTTGGCAAAAATAAAAGAACTTTTAGAGTTATTAATTTTTTGTCCTGAGCTCGCGGTGTAGTGATCTAGGCAATTTTTGAGAATGAGGAGATTATTGTAGGAAGCATTGGTAAAGATTAACACATCATCAGCATAAGCAAGGTGTGAAATCCGAACCTTCTTCCTGATTTTGAAAAACATATCGGGGTGGGCAAGAAAAGTTTTATCCAATAGTCTAGATAAATAGTCGGACGCAATCACAAAGAGAAGAGGCGACAGGGGGTCACCTTGTCTGATGCCCCTGTCGGATTTAAAAAAGCCCACAGGGCTCCCATTAATGAGAATCGAAAACCAACAATTTGAAATGCAACGATAAATCATGGCAGCCCAAGCATCCGAGAAGCCGAAGGCTTTTAAAATTTTTAATAGAAAAACCCAGTTAAGCCTATCGTAAGCTTTTTCCATATCTAATTTAATCAAAACGTTTGAATCAGCTGTAGATATGTCATGACAGACTTCTTGGGCCGTTAAAATATTATCAGTAATGAGGCGGCCTTTAATAAAGCCAGATTGGGCTGGGCTGAGAATTTTCGGAAGAAGGCGGCCCAACTGCAATCGAGGATTTTCGCAATGATTTTATAAGTGGTATTACAAAGGCTTATCGGCCTAAAATCCTTCCAAGCAAGGGGGAGAGCATTTGGGGATAAGAGAAATAGTAGTACGAAAAGGATTTGGGCATGGGGTTTAGGAGAAAAATCCCACACCGCCTCACATACATCGATAGCAATAATGTCCCAGCACTTATGAAAAAATAAGGCATTAAAACCATCCGGGCCGGCCACACTGCCTGGATCAATACTAAAAACAGCTTGTTTAATTTCATCCACATCCGGCATGGCACACAAATTGTGGTTATCAACAGTATTAATGAGACAGGGGATAATGTCAGGCTTAATATCAGCCGGAGTAAAATCAGAACATTTAAAAAAAGTAGAGAAGTAATTAACTCCAGAATTTTGGATATCGACGGGGTCCGTGATTTGGATGCCATCCATAATTTGAAAGATTTTGCCTTTACTCCTTTTGGATTTGACAAGGTCATGAAAAAATTTGGTGTTCCGTTCCCCTTCGAGGCACCATTTAAGATTGGTTTTTTGTTTCCAAAAGTCCTCTTCCATAGCCATCGTAAGATTGAGATTGGCTCTGGTATTTTTTAAAAAAAAAATAAGATTGTTGTCGGAAGGGTTATTATCAAAATTGATCTCAGCATCCGACACTAGCTCCCTAGCTTCAGCAACTTTAGTGAAAATATCGCCAAAATGTGTTTTATTCCAATCTTTTAAAGAAAGTTTAACTCTCGAAAGTTTGTTCAAAAGTTTGGGCATACCCGACGAATGAACCGGGACATGCCAAGAATCTCTAACAATCCCCAGAAAATCTTTATGCTTGATCCACATATTTTGAAAACGAAACGAGGGTTTAGGTTTGAACTTGTTGTTACCAAAACTACATAAAATCGCCGAATGGTCCGAGTGAAGGCGGGATAGGTGTTTTACACTCGAATCCGGGAAGGTATCAAACCAAGCCGGAGAGTGTAAAACTCTATCGAGCCTTTGCCAAATAAAATTGCTATACCACGTAAACGGCGAACCAATGAAGCCAAAGTCAATAAGATTACAGTCAAAAAGAGCATCATGGAAGTCTTCCATCTCCGAAGGGGTAGGAGACGCTCCACCTTTTTTTTTCATGGGAGTGTAAAATGATATTAAAATCGCCTCCCACAATCCACGGCCCCGATTATTACTAACGAAGAAGGTCATCCCAAAGAGCCCTCCTTTCGACCCTAGTATTTTTTCCATATACAATGGTTAAATAATAGGGGACAGGAGAAGCATTTGAACTGACTTCCATGTGGAGCAAGTGAGCAGTGTTTTTCAAGATTTGAAAAGAAAAACTGTGATCAAAGAACACCCAAATGTGGTTACTTTGATTAGCAACCACTTTATCAAAACAGAGATATTTACAAAAGTAGGCCGCATCAAGTGAAATTTTAGGCTCAATTAGAGCCAAAATATTCACGTGGTGGTCTCTACTCAGGTTTTTAACATTCCGTTTAGCATCTTTCTTACCCATCCCCCTAACATTCCAAATGAGGGTGTTAATCATTAGAAACAGTAGGGGTTTTTTGGATTCTAGCGCTTCTCCTCCTGCGCTCCGTGTTGTTGACGTCATTCGGGTCGTGGTCTTTGGGTGGACCAACGAGGCCTTGGGCCTCCCTTTCCAACTGTCTCCCATATTCAATATCACGTAACCGCTGTTCATCCCTTTCACTCCGGGGGGGTTTCTGGGGTAGAGGCAGCACTACTTGCCCTGCAACACGATGAGAGTCAATATCAGGGCCAACGTCGGGGATGCCCAAGTCAGACTCAGCGTTGCCACAAGAATCAGAAGAAGCAGAGTAATTGTCCCGAGAACTATTCTCTACTTCGTTAGGTTTCTTGTGAGCATACTCAGAAATATCCTTGGGCACTCCTTCCGTCTTGGGGAGGGGATTACCGACATGTTTAGGGGGGATTCCCCCCGGCTGGGCCAGTGCAAGTTCAGGGGAGAGTAAGTCTCTCCCGGGCATGTCTGGCTTGTCAGCCAGGGGAGGAGTCAAAGAAACGTCCTGCAAACCATGTTCATCAGTAGGTTCAACCGAATCTAGCACAATAATTTCATCATTCTCAACATGATTCAGAACATGAAATGGGTTATTAGATAGAGCATCCTTCACCGGAAAGGCCTCTTCCTGCACACCACGAGATACAGTAGTTGTGTGCAAGTCAAGATCAATATTATCATTCTTTTTTTGTTGAAATATTTGTTCTTCCTGTTCAATCAACAGTGGGGTTTTTTCAGTTTTTTTGTTATTTTTGGCAGCCTGATTGACGTGAGAAAGCTTTTCAGCAAGGCGTTTATTCTTTCAATAAATTCGCCCGAGTTTATGGTTCTTAATATAATACCATTTCAAGGTACAATATGATTGCAAAAATGACAGTATTTTGGCAGCCGTTCAAATTGAACATTTATATCAACAGATTTACCATTACAAGATATTTCAAATTTCTCAACCGGGGGAGTTTCCAGATTTATTTCAACACAAAAACGAGCGTAGTTTAGATGAGATTTTGAAAGAGTTGCCTCGTCAGCCATGACAAATTCACCAAAAACACTGGCAATTGTTTTTAAACTTCGAACATCAAACCATTGAATAGGGAGTGCAAATGCTTTAAGCCAAACCGGAACAACCGGTGGTTCATTTTTAAAATCGAAATCTGGTGTCCTAATCACAATACAGGGATGACATCATCAAAATCTAACAAGTATCCTAATAGTTCTGTTGTGGTGCTTGTTGATGATACATCAGTTTTGTGTATAACACGTTGTTTTTGTTCCTCATAAACACTGTGGCAATTTGCTTGTAGCTATCATTGTTCTTGTTGCCTCCTTCAGTATCCTGTTCTGTTGCTCGACAATACCATTTTGTTGAGGAGTTCAGGCTGCTGAGTATTTGTGGTGTATGCTATTATCCATACAGTACTGCTCTATGAAGCAGTTTGTGAATTTTGTGCCTCTATCGAACCGAATATATATGCTCAGCCCTTTCTCATTTTAAAGCTTTTTAAGGTGTTCCGAAAGCTTTGTGGTTGTCTCTTTCTTCTTTCTCAGCAATATAGTCCATGAGTACTTGGAGAAATCATCAACAATAACAAGAGAATACTTCTTACCTCCCATGATGACAGGGTCCATTGGGCCATATAGATCTATATAGAGTAAGTCCATAACCGTGTGGGTTGAGAGATATAATTTGATCTTTAGAGACGACTTGACTTGCTTGCCTTTCTAATAGGGTCCGCAGACACTGTTCTTATGAAATGAAATATCAGGCAAGCCTCTGACCATTCCCTGTTGGGCCAATTTGTTGATGGTCTTGAAGTTGATGCCAGACATCTTTCTGTGCCATAACAAACTTTGATCTGTAGTACCTTTGGAAACAAAACAAGGAATTACAGCACTAGTGTTACGGGACGGGAGTTCCGAAGCCCGTGCGGCGTCCCAGGGGCCCTCACACCCCGGGACCAGCCTATCCCACATAGTATGCCAACTGGTTTCGCCCTGCCATGGGATCATCAGGGAGACGGCAGTATCCCCCGACCAGTTGTGCCCTACCCGCAACGATCCCCTTCATAGTCAAGTCCTCGACCAGCGACAAGCTCTCCGGACTAAAACGGGTCGGCATGCCTGACTTGGCCAGATCGATGCATCCGGGCAAATATCGCCCCCTTTATCCCTCTTGTGGCAAACTAACCAGAAGGCACGCCTCATTTGGACGGTCAACACAGACACGACATATCGGGTCGTGACATCCTCCCCCACCCAAATCACAGCACGCCCTCGTGCTGGGGGAGAATGTTTCTTTCCATACACTGTATTGTCCTACGTACACAAAAAGATCATGGCCATTCACATACGACACTATACCCTTGTTGGACAGGCTCTTCCCTCGCGTGCCTCGCTAGCCCGCAGTGCGCCACGCACATACCGCATCACCAATCGACATCAACCTTCACCCTACGCGCTTCCTAGCGTTAGTACCTCGGTTGAACGGCATTCCCTTAGCCGCTGCATTTTTCCCGCATGTCGAGGTCCCCATAGTGGCCCACGATGATCTATGCTCTTACACCCCGATCACCGAAGGTGGAACTACAAAAAGTGCGCAATACAAGTGTGTCCACATTCCGGACCGTCTGATCTCACAAGCCTAGGACCACCTCTCATTCCGGCATAGAATCAGTTCATGTTCTCCGCCTAGAAGCCTTGTCAGGTTCCGCACTTTGACCGTGCCCTCTTTGCACTGGCGTTCACTCCCCGCCCTCATCGGTTTCAGTAAAACTTGACCACACCCGAACCATGCCGTACTGAGAGTGGTTTCGGCTCCGATACCATAAATTGTAACGCCCCAACCCGGAAAGGGTAGAAGTGTAACACCCCAGATATATTCAGGAATATTACAGCGCCGTAAATCCTTTATATATGGATTTACAAGGCTGAAGAAATGAAAAGACAATAACAGATACCAACGTATGAAAGTAACTGAAATAAAATACAACAGTTCTGACCAATACTGAAAATACAAATGTCCAAAGGAAAAGTATTAATACATCACCAAATCCAAATCATCACAAACGACGACGTACTCGAGTACTTATTAAGACGACATGCAACGCCAGTGGTTGTTTCCCCGCTCTCCTGGATCATGAACATAAACAAATGTTCACCCCCGAAGGGGTTAGCACAACGATGCTAGTACAAGTACCACAGCATATTATTCAACATCTCACGAAGAATAATAATAACATAAATGACAAAGAACCAAAGAGTCTTCTCCTGCGAGAAACTCAATAATAACATACACACATGATAATCACAACATGATATCACAACATACACATGGTAATTCTGATGATCCAGCGTTCACGGCCTAGACCCCCCGATGATTCCGTCAAACCAACCCGAGGTGGAAAAACCCATCCGATAATCCAGCGCACGCTAGCATAGATCCCCCGATGATCCCGTCGGACCAACACGAGGTGGACATACAATAACGAAATACATGTACAATAATATGTATAACATCAATACATAAAACAATTAAGGTACTTGCCTCGATTCGAAGACAAGAATAATACTTCCACGAAAAACAAAACACTCGAAGGTCATCCCTTCGATCAATCACGTAGCAAGCTCGAACCTTAAACAAAAGAAATAATATAGAGTTCATCTCACGTCGTACGGACATCTAACAATATAAATTACGGTCGGAAGTTCATAAAATGTAACCCGCCTAAACTGCTTAACGTACGTTACGTACCATAGGTAGCGTACGTTAACTACGAAGTCTAGCGTACGCTAACCATGTATTGACAGTCCCTCTCTGATCAGCTGACTGACTCGTCTGATGACATAACGTACGTTACATACCAAACGTAGCGTACGTTAACTATGCCCGATAGCGTACGTTAACTATACAGCATAGCGTACGCTAAGCGTGCATGGCAGTTTCTCACTAGGTAGACGACTGTTCTAACTGTGATGAAGTTTACGAAATCCTCAGTGATTCACGTATGTTATCCTTCTACATAACATGTTCATCAAAACTATGAATGAATGATCTTATGGATTCAAACATCTTCGAATTCTAGGAAATGTATATCATCGCAACACTTATATTCAATCTCGATTATCATACTCATGTGAAGTTCGGGTGATCTAAGGTTGATGCACTAGATTCCAATATCATCATTACTTTCAGACTTCATCTAAAAGAACAAACAAGTCCAACTTATAAGAAAGGATAGAACCTTCGATGATTCTTTCTTAAGTCCGTTTATCAAAAGTGATATCAATCTCCAAGTCTACGACCAATATGGCAACGTTATTCAATACGGTTAATCAATCTCACAACCTTACTCTCATCATTTGACGTAATAGGATTCTACAATGATGTTTACAACAATAATATCTTAGGCATAATCATCCCAACTGCTAAATGTGATGTTTGGTCGAATAATACATCAATGGAACTTAATATCTTGATAGCATGATCATTATATCCTTAAGAACACGAAACCAAGGTTGGAGATAGTATAACATACCTTAAGATGAAGGAAACACCAAGACAATAGGTAGAATCCAACTCCGGTTGCTTGTGTATCAATCCAAAATGATTCTCCACTTCAATGAGTAATCTCCAATCTTCAATGATCAAGAAAAGGTGTTCTAAAGGTGTTTAAGGGGGGCTGGGATATCTCTGGGCACGAAGTATGCTGAATGATAGGTGAAATGAACGAGCTGAAATGAAATGGTGTGATGTCTTATTTATAATTTTCTGTCTTTAACGTACGTTAGCCTGCATGCATAACATACGTTAGCCTCTTAGCGTACGCTACCTAACATAATTTAGCGTACGCTATCGTCCTGATAGTTAACTATCCTGATTCTGACCTTGATTACGTACGTTACACCATCAGGTTACGTATGTAAGTAACACACGTTAGCGTACGCTAGACATAATCCTTAGCGTACGTTAACAATCGTTGACTTCAAAAGTGTCCAGGTTCATCCGAGGGAATCTTATCCGGACCCATGTTCGGCTGGCGCATGTTACAGCCGCCTAGCTCAATTATTGGCTGAGTAACGCACGCTATGCTACATTCGTAGCGTACGCTATTTCCGACATATAATGTACGTTAAGCTACCCTTGTTAACGTACGTTATCACGTATTTGCATGGGAAAATTTACATGTTGCCATACTCATGTACAAGGATACAAGTACGAAAAATATCATACCTCAATCATCGATATCACAATTCCAAATAATACAGGGTTCAAATACAGATGAAATACTCAATAATAAATCCCGATATTACATGCTCTCCTACTAAAAAGGAGTTTCGTCCCGAAACTTAAGATGAAAATAACTCTGGGTATCTGGACCTCATGCTATCCTCCATTTCCCAAGTGGTTTCTTCCACTCCGTGACGTGACCACTAAACTTGACCAAAGCGATTGGTTTTTTCCTCAACTTCTTAACTCGACTCTCGAGTATCCTGACCGGTCTTTCTTCAAACGTTCCATCTTGAGCGACTTCGATCTCGCCGAAATCAATGACATGACTAGGATCCGGTATATATCTCCGTAACTGGATGCGTGGAACACGTTATGAACATGGCTCAATGAAGACGGTAATGCCAATCTGTACGCCAACTCTCCAACTCTTTCAAGAATTTCGAACGGTCCGATATATCTTGGACTCAACTTCCCCTTTCTTCCGAAACGAAAGATTCCCCGAGTAGGAGAAACTTTTAAAAGCACGTGATCTCCAGTACTGAACTCCAATAGGTGACGGCGTACGTCTGCGTAAGATTTCTGTCGACTCTGGGCGGTTAACAGCCTTTCGCGAATTAAGGCTATTTTCTCCCGTATCTGCACGATCAATTCCGGTTCCGTTCCGATCAAGTCCGATGAATCGTCCCAACATAGGGGCAATCTGCATCTCCTCCCATACAATTTCTCAAACGGTGCCATCTTCATAGAAGCATGCCAACTATTGTTGTAGGTGAATTCAATCAACGGCAGATGAACTTCCCAATCAGTTGACCAATCTAAGGCACAGGCCCTTAGCATGTCTTCCACCATTTGAATAGTCCTCTCGGATTGTCCATCTGTCTGCGGGTGATAAGCTGTGCTGAAGTTCAATTCCGCCCCCAAGGCCTTATGAACTGCTTTCCAAAAATGCGATACAAAGCGTCCGTCTCGATCAGAAATAATAATCTTCGGTGTACCATGCAATCAGACTATCTTTGAAATAAATACTCGTGCCAACTTCTCGGGTCCTCAAGTGTCCTTAATGCCTAGAAAATGAGCCAATTTGGTTAAACGATCAACTATCACCCAAATCATGTTCATTCCTATCTTGGTTCTCGGCATGTTAGTGATAAAGTCCATCGATATGTCCTTCCACTTCCATTCAGGAATCGGGAGCAGCTTCAGCATTCCGGCAGGTCGTTGATGCTCGATCTTAATCTGCTGACAAGTCAAACATTTCGAAACGTAATCCGCTACATCTTTCTTCATGTTGCCACACCAAAAGTTCTGCTTCAGGTCCTTATACATCTTACTGGTGCCCGGATGGATAGAATAGGGCGTGCTGTGAGCTTCCTTCATAATCGTCTATTTCAGAACATCGACATCGGGAACACAAAGTCAGTTCTGAAATCTCAAAACACCATCATCATGAATTACGAATCCAGGGGCCTTTCCCTTGATCACTTCATCACGTAACTGAATCATCAGAGGATCATTTACTTTCTTAGATTTGATTTCTTCGGTTAACGATGAAGTTATTTCCATCACGCATAGTTGTCCTTGGACTCTTTGCAACCATCCTTCTATTCCTTCTCGAATCATCTCTCGTTGAATGCTGAGCTGCGAGGTCAGACTCTCCAGCATCTGAATAGAAACATGCTTGTGGCTAAGTGCATCGGCCACTACATTTGTTTTGCCTCGATGATAAAGAATCTCCAAGTCATAGTCCTTAATAAGTTCCATCCATCTTCTTTGCCGCATGTTCAACTCTTTTTGACTGAAGATGTATTTGAGACTCTTGTTGTAATATCCGCATTTTCTTTTCCTGGTATTTTCATTTTTCAGTGTATTTCTCGTTTTTAGCGACCCTCGTGTAACCGTATTAATTTTTGAGAATAATTGTTTCGAGACTTTTTGTCATCCAGTTCTACGTTTATTGGTTCTTCCGTCATCTATTGATCTGATTCTCGTAATTATTGTTCGGAACCATCGCTTCGGGGTTGCCGTGGATCCATTCTATGTTATTATGCATTTTGAGATGTTCCGTTTGATGTTTCGTTCATGTTCCAGTGTTTTGGGCCGTTAATATTTCATGCCTAGCGCGCGCTAATCTTTCTGCATAGCGCACGCTAGGGATCCCTTAGTAGCGCACGCTACGTCTGCTTCGTAGCGCGCGCTAGTGAGCTGAGCCCTGGGAGTGGCAGTGAACTTATTTCTGATTCCATTCCTCTAGACTAGTGGATTAGCGTACGCTACATTGTCTAGCGCACTCTAATGTCGGGGGACTAGCGCACGCTAGGTATCCATTAGCGCGCGCTAACGCGACTGTCCAGTACTGGGCAATTTGTTCTGGACTTGTTCAGGTGCCTAGGTAGCGCACGCTATAACTCGTTAGTGCGCGCTACCGAGTCGTTGTTAGCACATGCTAGATAATAGTAGCGCACGCTAACGGTCCACGACAGTGAGTTCTGGACTGTAATATAACTGGGTAGCGCATGCAAACCCTTAGCCGTTAGCGCGCGCTAAGCCGTGCGGCTATATATATCCAAGAGTTGACTTTGGACGGATCTATTTCTCATTTCACCTCCTTCTCCGCGGCTTTGGCGATTTTGGGCGATTTCTTGGCGATTTCTTCCTCCAACCATCTCAACCATCATCTTCTTTGAGTTCTTGGTGTATAATAACAAAATCAACACGAATCTTTTATCCAAATCCAAGGTAAATCTTCTAAGATCCCTACTTTTGGGTAAATTGGGGGTTTTCGGGTTTTTCTTCTATTCATTCCATATGGTTGATTAATTCATGTTGAATATGATTAATCTTGCTAATATTCTTGTTTTCCCTACGGATTCATGGTATATTTCATGGTTGTTGCGTATTCGAGAGGGTTTGGTTGTGGTTCGCCCTGGTTGTTGTTTTTATACGAATATACATGAATCGTAGGTGAGTTTTCGGGTGTATTCCATTTCCGCATTCGTTTAGAGTTGGTTGTGATTATGTTCTTCGAATCGTTAGGTTCGGTTCCGTTTGTTCCTAGCGTTCGTCGGTGATTTTCCTTTCCGTTCGTTGCGTCGTGAATTATTCAAGGCAAGTATTTTTGGAAACCTTTATGCTTAACATAAAATGGTAATGTATATTGTGTGTGATTTGCTCACCTCGGGAGGGTCCAACAGGGCCACAGAGGGAATCCAATCGTTTTAGCCCTGGATTCATGAGTTTGTTTAGCTAGTCACCTCGGGAGGGTCCTTAAAGGCCTCGAGTGGGATTTGTGGCTTCGTTCCGGTCCTAGGCGATGCATGTGCGTGATTTATTTTATGATATGGCCAGTTCGGGAGGGTCCTTAGAGGCCTCGAGTGGGATTTTTGGCTTCGTCCCAGTCCTAGGCAAATGTGATTGACTGTTTGCTTCCGGAAAAGACATGTCTGGTTTTGGTTTTTGAAATGATTTGGTGCATTGTACTATGAAACGTGTAAGCGAATGGTTTGCCTTGATTACTTGTACTAGCGTAATTGCTAACCCCTTTGGGGACCCGTTTCGGGGAAATTCTTGTTATAGATTTCGGGTTATGTTCTGCCGGACGAGCGGGCGCTGGGACAGTACGAGAATGTTGGTCAGGGTCGTTGACATGTGCATTCGAGTCTTCTTATTTCTCTTGTCCCTTTCGATATGGTTGTTTCCCACAATTATAAACTTATAGATTGTACTCGCGAGTACTTAGGCTTTTCACTCCGAACTTCGTTTTGTATTAACTCATGTTGCTATATTGTTGGTTGATGTTTATTACGCCGGTTGCTCCCGGCGTATCTTTATATGTTGTATTATTTAAATGTATGTCCTCGCTAACTAAGATGGTTAGTCGAGTGGTGTTTTTCTTGTTTTAGCCTGGTGGGTCCCATGTAGGGGTCCACGGCGCTGTAATATACTTCGAATATCTCGGGGGTGTTACAAAAAATGGTATCAGAGAACTAGGTTTATGGATACCTAGGATTGTCGGTTATTGTAATATCCGCCATTTCGGATTTCGGTAATTTTCTTTTTTCCGGCGGAGGTCCGTTTCGACGACTCGCTTGGGACCGTTTCATCATTATGAGAATGATTAATTCTGCACTTTTCGTTATCCGAGTTCGTTTCGGTATTGTTTTGTTGAGTTCCGTGTTTATTAACGACTTTTCCGCACTCGAGTTCGATTCTCGTGAATCTCGCTCGAAATTACTGTTTCGAGTTTCCCGTAAGTCCGTAGAACTTTGTTAGATGTGTTGTGAACTTCGGTTTGGTCATTCGATCACGTATCGTGATTTTCGGACGTTTTGGGCCATTTTCGTAATTTCCCAAAGTTTGGGGTAATTACCTTCCGTTGTCGAATTTTGAGCCTTCGGGTGGTCGGAATCGTGTGTTCTATTAGCTCTTAGATTCGTCTTTGCGAGTACTTCGTAACCGTAACTTCGATTCGTATTCAGGTTCGGGTTTCAGGGTCGTTCGGATCGTCGTTGTGGTTCGGACGTAATTTTCGGTCTGTCTGGAGGTGGCTGGCCGGACCTGTGCGACACGGCCCTGAAAACGGCGCTGCTCAGCGCCGTGTCCTATGCCGGGTCGGCCAGGACTGGCAGCCTGCCGAGACACGGCCGAGACACACGGCGCTATCTGGGCCGTTTGCTGTGCCGTGTCCGGCAGGCCTATAAATATGGCCGAGCAGTCGTTTTTTTTCACTCATTTCATTTCCTATCCTTCCTGTCCGCGGCTGGAGTCTTTGGGAAGTATAAGACATGTTGTTATACTATGAATCCACGAAGTTTTGGAGTTCATAACATCAATTGATCATCACGTAACATCCTTCAATCCAGCGAATCAAGGCAAGTTTTCTTAAAATCTAGTTTTGGGGATTTTGTTCGATTTGTCCGTTTAATCCGTTTTAACTCAGAATAGTGATGGATTTATGATTTTTAAACAATATTATGTCGAATTACTTGCTGTTCCTCGGTTGAATCGCCGAGGATTCGTCGTTTTATTGAGTATCTTATCGACGTCTTGAAGGTGTTCGATAAAATATGGCAAAGAGGATTCGAGCGTTCTACGATTATTCTTCCTCGTTTGTTCGTTAATTTATTGATGGTATGATGTTAGGGTCAGATTTCTCGCAAAGAATTCGAGTCGAAACCCTTCCGTTCGTCGTTTTCTTCAAGCTTTTCGATCGTGGGTGTATTCATTGTCTTCGCCGGAGAATCGTAGGTGTTCGAGGTGTCCCGACTGAGCCGTGATTATAGGAGTGTCCGGTATAGATTATCGAGGCAAGTATCTTGCCCATACATTACGTGTTTTCTGGATATAATGGTTGCTAAGTGTCGATATGTGCTAAATAAATATTTATAATCATTTTTCAAAAGAATCGGTATATTTACCATCATGGATTTCGTAAAGGTGACCCGTGTGGGTCGGGAATTAATATGCGTAGTTGATTATGTGTGCTAGTTTCGAGTATAGGATCACCTTACTTTCGTGTGATGTCATTATGTATGATTATGGTGTCGGTAAATGTAAAGTGTAATTCTCTTGTCAAATTATGTGCTTGGAGTCCCGTGGTTATGGATGAATATATGAGTTTTTGTGATATTAGTTGTGTCGTTCGGTGCTGTTGAGATCTTGTGCTCCCTTGTGAATTGATATAGTTCTGGGTCGTGAGTACGTGTTGGATAATTTGCTCATTCTAGCAAGGTACCTCGACTATATATATTTTGTGTGTTTGACCTTTGAGAGTCGTGGTTTTGTAATCTGTGAATTGTTACTCTTCCACCTGGGGATGGCATGTGGCCTCTGGGGGCCGATACTAATGGGTACGGCCACGGAAGTGGACTTGGGTGCGTGTGTTGATGTTCTTCCACCTGGGGATGGCATCTGGCCTCTGGGGGCCGATACTAATGGGTACGGCCGCGGAAGTGGTTTTCCACCTGGGGACGGTCCGGCGGGGCCTCTGGGGGACGATACTAATGGGTACGGCCACGGGTTACCAAGTGTGGTTTCTGTGATATTGATGTTGATGTTTTCATGATTAATTATGATATTGTCCGGAGTATCACAATGCTTTGCGCTCGGGGTCGAGAGACATTATATATCGAGTCTTGGTGCTTGGCTAGAATGGCATAAGATTAATGTGTTATGTGTAATGTGAACTTGTAAGTGAATTGAAGTGGATGATCGGGTCGTGGACCCTGTGTTTTGTGACCGTAATGGTTGGGTCGTGGACCCTGCATTTTGTTAACGGATTTGCATTTTGGAAAAAGAACTTTGGGGCTGTGACCCTAAATGACTTTCGAGGAATTAAGAACTTTTTAATTTCAAATGTTTTCAAAACTCCCGAGATTTGGAAGTGTTTTCAAAGTGCTTACTTACTTCGTTTCTACTTTCAAGACTTGAACTATTTTTAACTAAATATACCTCGGGAAGTCTTTCGTTGTATTCTCGGAATGTGTTGTGTATGGCTCGTTTTTGCACTTTATACTTGCACTAGTGAAACAGTGGAGTTTTGCTAACCCCCGAGTAATCGGGGGGTGGATATCTGTATTGTGTCCAGGTACATGCAGGTTTTCGGGAGAAAGACACAGGATCGGTACGAGGGATAATGAAAGACGAATGATACTAATCACAAGAAGGCTAGTTTTGGGTTAAGTTAGTCGAAGTCCATTGTAATGTCTTTTCCGCTGTCTTATTGTTCGTTGTTGCAAGTATTTTACCCTTGCGTGGGTATGAGTCTGGATGAGTCTTATGTATTTTTATTTGTAAGTCAATGACGAAAGACCAAATCGGTCTATTGGCTCGTTATTTTGATTCATCGGTATGTAATGTAATGTGTTGTTTTGATGTCTAGCCTGGTGGATCCTCACGGAGAGGGTCTGCGGCGTGTAATATTCCCGGTTTGATCTGGGGGTGTTACATTTATGGTATCGGAGCTTAGGTTGTGGAAACCTAGGCTGTCGGGTCAAGTAGGGCCTGTTGAGTTTTGTCTCGTCGGATTTTGTCTGACTGAGTCATGTCGCGACGCGTCGTCTGAGTTTGTTGGTCGTGATTAGTATCGTGGGGTGATCATCATCTTCGTGCGACCTGTGGATGTAAGTCTCCCTTCCTTGTGTTGTGCCTCGTGTGACACGAGCTATTTTTATGATTATTTGTTAAGTGATGGAATCCTTCTGTGGATTTTGATTTCACGATATGTATTTAGTTGACTCTCGTATTTGGTTTATACGAGGAGTGTCATCGCTGCTAATGTCTTTTTACTGTTGTTTTTGTCCGTTGCTTATGATTTTCGAATCGATTTGCTCGTTTTACAAGTTCTTTTGTGGAAGCTTTGTGCTTATACACATTCGACTTGTTCACTAACCAGTGCGGGAGGGTCCTTAGAGGCCTTGAATGGGATTAGTGGTTTTGTCCTGAATCCTAGGCGGTCTTCGACTGTGGTATTTTACCATTTATTTTCCGTTAAAAGACATGTATTGTCTTGACTTTAAACGTTTTGATGTGTGTACGAGGAGGTGTTTTAGTGTACGTCGGTATGCGTGAGTTTTGGGAATTCTGGCCTATTAGATTTTTGAAAACCTTGAGTATCTTAGAAAATTAGATTTCGAGACGTACTTTTAAAACAAATTATTTTCTTGCAGTGTTTTCAAGGTGCTTTCTAGTGCCGCAATATATTTCAAAAATTTTCAAATTGAGGACCAAAAATACTTTGAGATATTTTCAATTATTTAGAAACACTTTTGCTTAGACCCGGGGGTCTAACATTCTAAAATTTTTTCACTAAGAGATAGTGTCCTCATTTTTTATCAAATGCGAAATGGTTCTCCAAAGTCTCGATAACGATGTTTCACGTTTGTACTTTTTTTGAAAGGTGATACTCAAGATCAACCGGTGTTTTTCTAAATTATTTTCAAAAGGTGGTTTTCGTTTTTAAAACCCATCATTTCCTGCTTGTGGTCGGAGAATGTGTGTATGATTGTGTACATACGTGCTTGTTTCGTGATGTTTAGTAATTATATGCTGGGTATCATCCGGGCCGTTGTAATCTTCGAACGTTGCCGTTGTTGTCATGATTTTTGTATGTGTTGATATATTGTGCTGAGTTGGCATCTTCGCTATGTTGTTTTGCGACATTATGCCCAATTATATCTAGCATTTGTATTTTCGGTATGCCGAGCCGAGGTGTTTCAACCGCGATGTGCCGGGGTATGCACGTGTAAATTGTCCTTCCCGTCAGTAACGCGTTTCAAGTGAGGACTCGAGGGACACCGAATTCAGTTTTGCGAATTGGTTACCGAGACTTTCAGAGTTCGCGCTTCAGCACAGATATCAGGATCGGCTTTGAGAGGCCTTTGAAGGATGTTTCTATCGGTTGCTTGTTGTGTTGTGACCTTGATTTCGTTGTTGTGAGTTTCGGGGATGATACTTCTTTTAGAAGAGGTCGAATATAATACCCGTATTATTTTTGGCTTCTGCATTTTCTCTTTCTCAATTCTATCGACTCGCTCGTGTTCGTTGATACTTTCTGAACTTGTTCTGTCTTTCGGTTTCATCGTTCGAATGAGCTGTGACCTTGTTTTGAGTCGATCTGGTTATCGTTGTGAAATTTCTATTTCCTTCCCTGTGAATCTTATTTGAATGCACATCTTGTTGTTTTCACCGGATCTTATATTGTCTCGAGTCGAGATGTGAACCTTGGAGTTGTTATTTGAATTTTATTGTTCTTCGTGATTCGAACATGATTGTTCTATTTTTGTTGTCTCGATCGTTGTGGTTCGATCGTTTGATTGTTTGGTTTTGTTGATCTCGTTTCGTGAATATTGAACAACCAGACTCCTTCGTAATTCTCTTAAGTTCGGGAAATTAGTCTCGTTTTCGATCTTCCAACCCTTGGGTGGTGGAATTCCGTATTTGTTCAGCGATTGACTCGCGTTTTGATCGATGTACCGTTGGGTTGGTCAACCGTATTGATTTTCGTTCATTGTGTTTTGTGATTGTTCGGATAATCGACTTGATTGTATTATCTGTTTGATGACAATTGTCACTTGTTGGTTTTATTATGTCTTTACCGGTGGCGTTGTGTTGGTCGTCGTTGAGCGTGTTTTCACACCGTATACCCTTTGCGTTGCTTGTAATGTTTCGCCGTTGGGCGCAATTTTTTTTTTGGTTCTTGTGTATCTCGTTGAGTTTACCTGGCGGGATATTGCTTCTTCCTACTTGATTTAAGTTTCGGGACGAAACTTCTTTCAAGGATGGTAGAATGTAATATCCGCCATTTCGGATTTCGCTAATTTTCTTTTTTCCGGCGGAGGTCCGTTTCGACGACTTTCTTGGGACCGTTTCATCATTCTGAGAATGATTAATTCTGCACTTTTTGTAATCCGAGTTCGTTTCGGTATTGTTTTGTTGAGTTCCGTGTTTATTAACGACTTTTCCGCACTCGAGTTCGATTCTCTTGAATCTCGCTCGAAATTACTGTTTCGAGTTCCCCGTAAGTCCGTTTAACTTTGTTAGACGTTTTGTGAACTTCAGTTTGGTTATTCGATCACGTATCGTGATTTTCGGACGTTTTGGGCCATTTTCGTAATTTCTCAAAGTTTGGGGTAATTACCTTCCGTTGTCGAATTTTGAGCCTTCGGGTGGTCGGAATCGTGTGTTCTATTAGCTCTTAGATTCGTCTTTGCGAGTACTTCGTAACCGTAACTTCGATTCGTATTCAGGTTCGGGTTTCGGGGTCGTTCGGATCGTCGTTGTTCGACGTAATTTTCGCTTGTTCGAGGTGATCGGCCGGACACAGGCGACACGACCGAAAACGGCGCGCTGAAGCGCCGTGTCTCCGCGCGGTCGGCCAGATCGCAGCCTGCCGAGACACGGCCGAGACACACGGCGCTGTCTGGGCCGTTTGCTGCGCCGTGTCCGACAGGCCTATAAATATGGCCGAGCAGTCGGTTTTTTTCACTCATTTCATTTCCTATCCTTCCTGTCCGCGGCTGGAGTCTTTGGGAAGTCTAAGACATGTTGTTATACTATGAATCCATGAAGTTTTGGAGTTCATAACATCAATTGATCATCACGTAACATCCTTCAATCCAGCGAATCAAGGCAAGTTTTCTTAAAATCTAGTTTTGGGGATTTTGTTCGATTTGTCCGTTTAATCCGTTTTAACTCAGAATAGTGATGGATTTATGATTTTTAAACAATATTATGTCGAATTACTTGCTGTTCCTCAGTTGAATCGCCGAGGATTCGTCGTTTTATTGAGTATCTTATCGACGTCTTGAAGGTGTTCGATAAAATATCGCAAATAGGATTCGAGCGTTCTACGATTATTCTTCCTCGTTTGTTCGTTAATTTATTGATGGTATGATGTTAGGGTCAGATTTCTCGCAAAGAATTCGAGTCGAAACCCTTCCGTTCGTCGTTTTCTACAAGCTTTTCGATCGTGGGTGTATTCATTGTCTTCGCCGGAGAATCGTAGGTGTTCGAGGTGTCCCGACTGAGCCGTGATTGTAGGAGTGTCCGGTATAGATTATCGAGGCAAGTATCTTGCCCATACATTACGTGTTTTGTGGATATAATGGTTGCTAAGTGTCGATATGTGCTAAATAAATATTTATAATCATTTTTCAAAAGAATCGGTATATTTACCATCATGGTTTTCGTAAAGGTGACCCGTGTGGGTCGGGAATTAATATGCTTAGTTGATTATGTGTGCTAGTTTCGAGTATAGGATCACCTTACTTTCGTGTGATGTCATTATGTATGATTATGGTGTCGGTAAATGTAAAGTGTAATTCTCTTGTCAAATTATGTGCTTGGAGTCCCGTGGTTATGGATGAATATATGAGTTTTTGTGATATTAGTTGTGTCGTTCGGTGCTGTTGAGATCTTGTGCTCCCTTGTGAATTGATATAGTTCTGGGTCGTGAGTACGTGTTGGATAATTTGCTCATTCTAGCAAGGTACCTCGACTATATATATTTTGTGTGTTTGACCTTTGAGAGTCGTGGTTTTGTAATCTGTGAATTGTTACTCTTCCACCTGGGGATGGCATGTGGCCTCTGGGGGCCGATACTAATGGGTACGGCCACGGAAGTGGACTTGGGTGCGTATGTTGATGTTCTTCCACCTGGGGATGGCATGTGGCCTCTGGGGGCCGATACTAATGGGTACGGCCACGGAAGTGGACTTGGGTGCATATGTTGATGTTCTTCCACCTGGGGACGGTTCGACGGGACCTTTAGAGGCCGATACTAATGGGTATGGCCGCAGAAGTGGTTTCCCACCTGGGGACGGTCCGACGGGGCCTCTGGGGGCCGATACTAATGGATACGGCCACGGGTTACCAAGTGTGGTTTCTGTGATATTGATGTTGATGTTTTGATGATTAATTGTGATATTGTCCGGAGTATCACAATGCTTTGCGCTCGGGGTCGAGAGGCATTATATATCGAGTCTTGGTGCTTGGTTAGAATGGCATAAGATTAATGTGTTATGTGTAATGTGCACTTGTAAGTGAATTGAAGTGGATGATCGGGTCGTGGACCCTGTGTTTTGTGACCGTAATGGTTGGGTCGTGGACCCCGCGTTTTGTTAACGTATTTGCATTTTGGAAAAAGAACTTTGGGGATGTGACCCTAAATGACTTTCGAGGAATTAAGAACTTTTCAATTTCAAATGTTTTCAAAACTCCCGAGATTTGGAAGTGTTTTCAAAGTGCTTACTTACTTCGTTTGTACTTTCAAGACTTGAACTATTTTTAACTAAATATACCTCGGGAAGTCTTTCGTTGTATTCTCGGAATGTGTTGTGTATGGCTCGTTTTTGCACTTTATACTTGCACTAGTGAAACAGTGGAGTTTTGCTAACCCCCGAGTAATCGGGGGGTGGATATCTGTATTGTGTCTAGGTACATGCAGGTTTTCGGGAGAAAGACACAGGATCGGTACGAGGGATGATGAAAGACGAATGATATTAATCACAAGAAGGCCAGTTTTGGGTTAAGTTAGTCGAAGTCCATTGTAATGTCTTTTCCGCTGTCTTATTGTTCGTTGTTGCAAGTATTTTACCCTTGCGTGGGTATGAGTCTGGATGAGTCTTATGTATTTTGATTTGTAAATCAGTGACGAAAGACCAAATCGGTCTATTGGCTCGTTATTTTGATTCATCGGTATGTAATGTAATGTGTTGTTTTGATGTCTAGCGTGGTGGATCCTCACGGAGAGGGTCTGCGGCGTGTAATATTCCCGGTTTGATCTGGGGGTGTTACAGTTTTTTGGGTCTAGTTGTGTTTTGTTTTGCACATTGTCACACCGCTGCCAGCATCTCAGTACTTCCAGTGTTCGTAAGTTTTCCTTACTCGATTCTTTGTTTTCTCGTACCGTATTTCCGTTTCTTGAAATGTGGTTATTTTCCCTCTTTTACTTATCATCGAGTTACTTTTTGCCACCTCTTAACACCAGCATGGATGCTGGAAGGGGTTGTGGTCGTGGTCGTGGTTGTGGCCATGGACGCGGCCGGGGACGTGGGGCAGCCGGTGGGGTGCCCACGTCGCATTCTTCGGGATCCGGCAGTACCGGTGACCGTCATAGCCATGCTTCTTCTCAAAATGGCGCCGACCTTGGTATTGCGGCTGTCATGCACCAAATGGTGAACCAGATGGCGGCTATAGCTCAGGTGGTTCAGAACCCAAATCCGGCCCATGCTAATCGGGGCAGAGCAGATCATTATATCCTTAAGAACACGAAACCAAGGTTGGAGATTGTATAACATACCTTAAGATGAAGGAAACACCGAGATAATAGGTAGAATCCAACTCCGGTTGCTTGTGTGTCAATCAAAAATGATTCTCCAGTTTAATGAGTAATCTCCAATCTTCAATGATCAAGAAAAGGTGTTCTAAAGGTGTTTAAGGGGGGCTGGGATATCTCTGGGCACGAAGTATGCTGAAGGATAGGTGAAATGAACGAGCTGAAATGAAATGGTGTGATGTCTTATTTATAATTTTCTGTCTTTAACGTACATTAGCCTGCATGCATAATGTACGTTAGCCTCTTAGCGTATGCTACCCAACATAATTTAGCGTACACTATCTTCCTGATAGTTAACTGTCCTGATTCTGACCTTGATTACGTACATTACACCATCAGGTTACGTATGTAAGTAACACACGTTAGCGTACGCTAGACATAATCCTTAGCATACGTTAACAATCGTTGACGTCAAAAGTATCCAGGTTCATATGAGGGAATCTTATCCGGACCCATGTCCGGCTGGCGCATGTGACAGCCGCTTAGCTCAATTATTGGCTCGGTAACGCACGCTACGCTACATTAGTAGCGTATGCTATTTCTGACAGATAACGTACGTTACGCTACCCTTGTTAATGTACGTTATCACGTATTTGCATGGGAAAATTTACATGTTGCCATACTCATGTACAAGGATACAAATACGAGAAATATCATACCTCAATCAATGATATCACAATTCCAAATAATACAGGGTTCAAATACAGATGAAATACTCAATAATAAATCCGGATATTACACACTCTCCTACTAAAAAGGAGTTTCGTCCCGAAACTCAGGACGAAAATAATTCTGGGTATCTGTACCTCATGCTATCCTCCGTTTCCCAAGTGGCTTCTTCCACTCCGTGACGTGACCACTGAACTTTGACCAAAGCGATTGGTTTGTTCCTCAACTGCTTAACTCGACTCTCGAGTATCCTAACCAGTCTTTCTTCAAATGTTCCATCTTGAGCGACTTCGATCTCGCCGAAATTAGTGACATGACTAGGATCCGTTATATATATCTCCGTAACTGGGATACGTGGAACACGTTATGAACATGGCTCAATGACGGCGGTAATGCCAATCTATAGGCCAACTCTCCAACTCTTTCAAGAATTTCGAACGGTCCGATATATCTCGGACTCAACTTCCCCTTTCTTCCAAAACGAAAGATTCCCCGAGTAGGAGAAACTTTTAAAAGCACGTGATCTCCAGTACTGAACTCCAATGGGCGACGGCGTATGTCTGCGTAAGATTTCTGTCGACTCTGGGCGGTTAACAGCATTTCGCGAATTAAGGCTATTTTCTCCCATGTCTGCACAATCAATTCCGATTCCGTTCCGATCAAGTCCGATGAATCGTCCCAACATAGGGGCGATCTGCATCTCCTCCCGTACAATGTCTCAAAAGGTGCCATCTTAATAGAAGCATGCCAACTATTGTTGTAGGTGAATTCAATCAACGGCAGATGAACTTCCCAATCAGTTGACTAATCTAAGGCACAGGCCCTTATCTTGTCTTCCACCATTTGAATAGTCCTCTCGGATTGTCCATCTGTCTACGGGTGATAAGCTATCCTGAAGTTCAATTCGGTCCCCAAGGCCTTATGAACTGCTTTCCAAAAATGCGATACAAAGCGTCCGTATCGGTCAGAAATAATAGTCTTCGGTGTACCATGCAATCAGACTATCTTTGAAATAAATACTCGTGCCAACTTCTCGGGTCCCCAAGTGTCCTTAATGCCTAGAAAATGAGCCAATTTGGTTAAACGATCAACTATCACCCAAATCATGTTCATTCCTATCTCTTGGTTCTCGGCATGTTAGTGATAAAGTCCATCGATATGTCCTCCCACTTCCATTCAGGAATTGGGTGCGGCTTCATCATTCCGGCAGGTCATTGGTGCTCGATCTTAATCTGCTGACAAGTCAAACATTTCGAAACATAATATGCTACATCTTTCTTCATGTTGCCCCACCAAAAGTTCTCCTTCAGGTCCTTATACATATTACTGGTGCCCGGGTGGATAGAATAGGGCGTGCTGTGAGCTTCCTTCATAATCGTCTGTTTCAGAACATCGACATCGGGAACGCAAAGTCGGTTCTGAAATCTCGAAACACCATCATCATGAATTACGAATCCAGGGGCCTTTCCCTTGATCACTTCATCACGTAACTGAATCATCAGAGGATCATTTACTGGCTTAGATTTGATTTCTTCGGTTAATGATGAAGTTATTTCCATCACGCACAGTTGTCCTTGGACTCTTTGCAACCATACTTCTGTTCCTTCTCGAATCATCTCTCGTTGAATGCTGAGCTGCGAGGTCATAGTCTCCAACATCTTAATAGAAACAGACTTGAGGCTAAGTGCATCGGCAACTACATTTGCTTTGGGTGGAAGATAAAGAATCTCCAAGTCGTAGTCCTTAATAAGTTCCATCCATATTCTTTGCCGCATGTTCAACTCTTTTTGACTGAAGATGTATTTGAGACTCTTGTTGTAATATCCGCATTTTCTTTTCCTGGTATTTTCATTTTTCAGTGTATTACTCATTTTTAGCGACCCTCGTGTAACCGTATTAATTTTTGAGAATAATTGTTTCGAGACTTTTTGTCATACAGTTCTACGTTTATTGGTTCTTCTGTCATCTATTGATCTGATTCTCGTAACTGTTGTTCGGAACCGCCGCTTCGGGGTTGCCGTGGATCCATTCTATGTTATTATGCGTTTTGAGATGTTCCGTTTGATGTTTCGTTCATGTTCCAGTGTTTTGGGCCGTTAATATTTCGTGCCTAGTGCGCGCTAATCTTTCTGCATAGTGCACGCTAGGTATCCCTTAGTAGCGCACGCTACGTCTGCTTCGTAGCGCGCGCTAGCGAGCTGAGCCCTGGGAGTGGCAGTGAACTTATTTCTGATTCCAGTCCTTTGGACTAGCGGATTAGCGTACGCTACGTTGTATAGCGCATGCTAATGTCAGGGTACTAGCGTGCACTAGGTATCCGTTAGCGCACGCTAATGCGACTGTCCAGTACTGGGCAGTTTGTTCTGGACTTGTTCAGGTGCCCAGGTAGCGCACGCTATAGCTCAATAGCGTGCGCTACCGAGTCGTTGTTAGCGCACGCTAGATAGTAGTAGTGCACGCTAACTGTCCAGGACAGTGAGTTCTGGACTGTAATATAAGTGGGTAGCGCACGCTAACCCTTAGCCGTTAGCGCGCGCTAAGCCGTGCGGCTATATATACCCAGGAGTTGACTTTGGACGGATCTATTTCTCATTTCACCTCCTTCTCCGCGGCTTTGGCGATTTTAGGCGATTTCTTGGCGATTTCTTCCTCTAACCATCTCAACCATCATCTTCTGTGAGTTCTTGGTGTATAATAACAACATCAACACGAATCTTTCATCCTAATCCAAGGTAAATCTTCTAAGAACCTTACTTTTGGATAAATTGGGGGTTTTCGGGTTTTTTTTCGATTCATTCCATATGGTTGATTAATTCATGTTGAATATGATTAATCTTTCTAATATTCTTGTTTTCCCTACGGATTCATGGTATATTTCATGGTTGTTGCGTATTGGAGAGGGTTTGGTTGTGGTTCGCCCTTGTTGTTGTTTTTATACGAAGATACATGAATCGTAGGTGGGTTTTCGGGTGTATTCCATTTCTGCATTCTCTTAGAGTTGGTTGTGATTATGTTCTTCGAATCGTTAGGTTCGGTTCCATTGGTTCCTATCGTTCGTCGGTGATTTTCCTTTCCGTTCGTTGCGTCGTCAATTATTCAAGGCAAGTATTTTTGGAAACCTTTATGCTTAACGTGAAATGATAATGTATATTGTGTGGGATTTGCTCACCTCGGGAGGGTCCAACGGGGCTACGGAGGGAATCCAATCGTTTTAGCCCTGGATTCATGAGTTTGTTTAGCTAGCCAGCTCGGGAGGGTCCTTAAAGGCCTCGAGTGGTATTTGTGGCTTCGTCCTGGTCCTAGGCGATGCATGAGCAGATCATTATATCCTTAAGAACACAAAACCAAAGTTGGAGATAGTATAGCATACCTTAAGATGAAGGAAACACCGAGACCATAGGTAGAATCCAACTCTGGTTGCTTGTGTGTCAAACTAAAACGATTCTCCACTTCAATGAGTAATCTCCAATCTTCAATGATCAAGAAAAGGTATTGTAAAGGTGTTTAAGGGGGGATGGGATATCTCTGGGCACGAAGTATGCTGAAGGATAGGTGAAATGAATGAGCTGAAATGAAATGGTGTGATGTCTTATTTATAATTTTCTGTCTTTAATGTACATTAGCCTGCATGCATAACGTACGTTAACCTCTTAGCGTACGCTACCCAGCATAATTTAGCGTACGCTATCGTCCTAATAGTTAACTGTCCTGATTCTGACCTTGATTACGTACGTTACACCATCAGGTTACGTATGTAAGTAACACACGTTAGCGTACGCTAGACATAATCCTTAGCGTACGTTAACAATCGTTGACTTCAAAAGTGTCCAGGTTCATCCGAGGGAATCTTATCCGGGCCCATGTCCGGTTGGCGCATGTGACAGCCGCCTAGCTCAATTATTGGCTGGGTAACGCACGCTACGCTACATTCGTAGCGTATGCTATTTCCGACAGATAACGTACGTTAAGCTACCCTTGTTAACGTACGTTATCACGTATTTGCATGGGAAAATTTACATGTTGCCATACTCATGTACAAGGATACAAATACGAGAAATATCATACCTCAATCATCGATATCACAATTCCAAATAATACAGGGTTCAATTACAGATGAAATACTCAATAATAAATCCCGATATTACATACTCTCCTACTAAAAAGGAGTTTCGTCCCGAAACTCAGGATGAAAATAACTCTGGGTATCCGGACCTCATGCTATCCTCCGTTTCCCAAGTGGCTTCTTCCACTCCGTGACGTGACCACTGAACTTTGACCAAAGCGATTGGTTTGTTCCTCAACTGCTTAACTCGACTCTCGAGTATCCTGACCAGTCTTTCTTCAAACTTTCCATCTTGAGCGACTTCGATCTCACCGAAATCAATGACATGACTAGGATCCGGTATATATCTCCATAACTGGGATATGTGGAACACGTTATGAACATGGCTCAATGATGGCGGTAATGCCAATCTGTAGGCCAACTCTCCAACTCTTTCAAGAATTTCGAACGGTCCGATATATCTCGGACTCAACTTCCCCTTTCTTCCGAAACGAAAGATTCCCCAAGTAGGAGAAACTTTTAAAAGCACGTGATCTTCAGTACTGAACTCCAATGGGCGACGGCATACGTCTGCGTAAGATTTCTGTCGACTCTGGGCGGTTAACAGCCTTTCGCGAATTAAGGCTATTTTCTCCCGTGTCTGCACGATCAATTCTGGTTCCGTTCCGATCAAGTCCGATGAATCGTCCCAACATAGGAGCATGCCAACTATTGTTGTAGGTAAATTCAATCAACGACAGATGAACTTCCCAATCAGCTGACCAATCTAAGGCACAGGTCCTTAGCATCTCTTCCACCATTTGAATAGTCCTCTCGGATTGTCCATCTGTCTGCGGGTGATAAGCTATGCTGAAGTTCAATTCGGTCCCCAAGGCCTTATGAACTGCTTTCCAAAAATGCAATTCAAAGCGACCGTCTCGGTCAGAAGTAATAGTCTTCGGTGTACCATGCAATCAGACTATCTTTGAAATAAATACTCGTGCCAACTTCTCGGGTTCCCAAGTGTCCTTAATGCCTAGAAAATGAGCCAATTTGGTTAAACGATCAACTATCACCCAAATCATGTTCATTCCTATCTTGGTTCTCAACTTGTTAGTGATAAAGTCCATCGATATGTCTTCCCACTTCCATTCAGGAATCGGGAGCAGCTTCAGCATTCCGGCAGGTCATTGATGCTCGATCTTAATCTACTGACAAGTCAAACATTTCGAAACATAATCCGCTACATTTTTCTTCATGTTGCCCCACCAAAAGTTCTGCTTCAGGTCCTTATACATCTTACTGGTGCCCGGGTGGATAGAATAGGGCGTGCTGTGAGCTTCCTTCATAATCGTCTATTTCAGAACATCGACATCGGGAACGCAAAGTCGGTTCTGAAATCTCAAAACTCCATCATCATGAATTACGATTCCAGGGGCCTTTCCCTTGATCACTTCATCATGTAACCGAATCATCAGAGGATCATTTACTTGCTTAGATTTGATTTATTCGGTTAACGATGAAGTTATTTCCATCACGCACAGTTTCTCTGGGACTCTTTGCAACCATACTTCTATTCCTTCTAGAATCATCTCTCGTTGAATGCTGAGCTGCGAGGTCAGAGTCTCCAGCATCTGAATAGAAACCGGCTTGCGGGTAAGTGCATTGGCCACTACATTTGCTTTGCCTGGATGATAAAGAATCTCCAAGTCATAGTCCTTAATAAGTTCCAGTCATCTTCTTTGCCGCATGTTCAACTCTTTTTGACTGAAGATGTATTTGAGACTCTTGTTGTAATATCCGCATTTTCTTTTCCTGGTATTTTTCTTTTTCAGTGTATTTCTCGTTTTTAGCGACCCTCGTATAACTGTATTAAATTTTGAGAATAATTGTTTCGAGACTTTTTGTCATCCAGTTCTACGTTTATTGGTTCTTCCGTCATCTATTAATTTGATTCTCGTAACTGTTGTTCGAAACCGCCGCTTCGGGGTTGCCGTGGATCCATTCTATGTTATTATGCGTTTTGAGATGTTCCGTTTGATGTTTCGTTCATGTTCCAGTGTTTTGGGCCGTTAATATTTCGTGCCTAGCGCGCGCTAATCTTTCTGCATAGCGCACGCTAGGGATCCCTTAGTAGCACACGCTACGTCGGCTTTGTAGCGCGCGCTAGAGAGCTAAGCCCTGGGAGTGGCAGTGGAACTTATTTCTGATTCCAGTCCTCTGGACTAGCGAATTAGCATACGCTACATTGTCTAGCGCACGCTAATGTCGGGGGACTAGCGCGCACTAGGTATCCGTTAGCGCGCGATAACGCGACTGTCCAGTACTGGGCAGTTTGTTCTGGACTTGTTCAGATGCCCAGGTAGCACACGCTATAGCTCGATAGCACGCTACCGAGTCGTTGTTAGCGCACGCTAGATAGTAGTAGCGCACGCTAACGGTCCAAGACAGTGAGTTCTGGACTGTAATATAACTGGGTAGCACACGCTAACCCTTAGCCGTTAGCGCATGCTAAGCCGTGCGGCTATATATACCCAGGAGTTGACTTTGGACGGATCTATTTCTCATTTCACCTCCTTCTCCGCGGCTTTGGCGATTTTGGGTGATTTCTTGGCGATTTCTTCCTCGAACCATATCAACCATCATATTCTTTGAGTTCTTGGTGTATAATAACAACATCAACATGAATCTTTCATCCTAATCCAAGGTAAATCTTCTAAGAATCCTACATTTGGGTAAATTGGGGGTTTTCGGGTTTTTCTTCAATTCGTTCTATATGGTTGATTAATTCATGTTGAATATGATTCATCTTGCTAATATTCTTGTTTTCCCTACGGATTCATGGTATATTTCGTGGTTGTTGCGTATTCGAGAGGGTTTGGTTGTGGTTCGCCCTCGTTGTTGTTTTTATACGAATATACATAAATCGTAGGCGGGTTTTCGGGTGTATTCCATTTCGCATTCGTTTAGAGTTGGTTGTGACTATGTTCTTCGAATCGTTAGGTTCGGTTCCGTTGGTTCCTAATGGTGATTTTCCTTTCCGTTCGTTGCGTCGTCAATTATTCAAGGCAAGTATTTTTGGAAACCTTTATGCTTAACGTGAAATGGTAATGTATATTGTTTGTGATTTGCTCACCTTGGGAGGGTCCAACGGGGCCACGGAGGGAATCCAATCATTTTAGCCCTGGATTCATGAGTTTGTTTAGCTAGCCAGCTCGGGAGGGTCCTTAAAGGCCTCGAGTGGGATTTGTGGCTTCGTCCCGGTCCTAGGCGATGCATGGTCGTGATTTGTTTTATGATATGGCCAGCTTGGGAGGGTCCTTAGAGGCCTCGAGTAGGATTTGTGGCTTCATCCCGGTCCTAGGCAAATGTGATTGACTGTTTGTTTCCGGAAAAGACATGTTTGGTTTTGGTTTCTGAAATGATTTGGTGCATTATACTATGAAACGTGTAAGCGAATGGTTTGCCTTGATTACTTGTACTAGCGTAATTGCTAACCCCTTTGGGGACCCGTTTCGGGGAAATTCTTGTTATAGATTTAAGGTTATGTTCTGCTGGACGAGCGGGCGCTGGGATAGTACGAGGTTGTTGGTCAGGGTCATTGACATGTGCATTCGAGTCTTCTTATTTCTCTTGTCCCTTTCGATATGGTTGTTTCCCACATTTATAAACTTATAGATTGTACTCGCGAGTACTTAGGCTTTTCACTCCGAACTTCGTTTTGTATTAACTCATGTTGCTATATTGTTGGTTGATGTTTATTACGCCGGTTGCTCCGGATGTATCTTTATATGTTGTATTATTTAAATGTGTGTCCTCGCTAACTGAGATGGTTAGTCGAGTGGTGTTTTTTTTTGTTTTAGCCTGGTGGGTCCCATGTAGGGGTCCACGGCGCTGTAATATACTTCGAATATCTCGGGGGTGTTACAAAAAATGGTATCAGAGAACTAGGTTTATGGATACCTAGGCTTGTCGGTTATTTGGGTCTAGTTCTGTTTTGTTTTGCACATTGTCACACCGCTGCCAGCATCTTAGTACTTCCAGTGTTCATAAGTTTTCCTTACTCGATTCGTTGTTTTCCCGTACCGTATTTCCGTTTCTTGAACTGTGGTTATTTTCCCTCTTTTACTTATCATCGAGTTGATTTTTGTGACCTCTTAACACCAGCATGGATGCTGGAAGGGGACGTGGTCGTGGTCGTGGCCGTGGACGCGGCCGGGGACGTGTGGCAGCCGGTGGGATGCCCACGTCGCATTCTTCGGGAGCCGGCAGTACCGATGACCCTCATGGCCATGCTTCTTCTCAAAATGGCGCCGACTTTGGTATTGCGGCTGTCATGCAGCAAATGGTGAACCAGATGGCGGCTATAGCTCAGGTGGTTTAGAACCCGAATCCGGCCCATACTAATCGGGGCGGAGCAGACCGTTGGCTTCAAGATGTCATCAAGATGCATCCTCCTCAGTTTTCGGGAGCATCAGACCCGATCGGCTGGGAGGGGTGGATCAAGGAGATATCTAAAGTCTTCGTTGCCACCAACTGTCCCGAGGACCGTAAGGTCCCTATTGCCCAGTACTTTCCAACTGGGGACGCTACTGACTAGTTGGAGGCTGTTGGGCCTAAGGACCACGTTGCTTCATGGGTGGAGTTTAAGGACCTAATGGAGACCGAGTATTGCCCTTGGTCGGTTACACAGGCTCGAGTCCATACCTTCTATGATGCTCAACCGCGGGATAATTGCTGATTTCAACAAAGAGTTCGGCTACATGAAGACCCAAGTTGTCGAGGAGAATGACAAAATTTTTCACTTTTCCAGGTGGATGAAACTATCAATTCGGGACTCTATGTCTGGGCTCGTCTGCACTACTTTGAAGGATTTTCAGAGTAGGGCTCTTGCTTACGATATGTCGGTGACGGCTAGTGAAGTGGCTCGTGAGAGCAAGAAGCAGAAGTCAGTCGGAAATTTTTCTGGTCCTAAGGGTGGAGGCCAGCAGAAATCTCAGGCTGCAAATATTTCTATGGGTGGTTCGGCTCGTTTCTCTGGGAGTTTTCGAGGTGCCACCGGGACCTCCGTTCGTGATCCCACATGCTTTAACTGTGGATAATCGGGCCATAGGAACTGGCAGTGTCCTCGTCAGAAGTTGACTTGTCATACTTGTGGTCAGTCGGGCCACAAGGCTCTCTTTTGTGAACAAGTCAGGCAGATTCGCGAGACCCGTGATTCTTTTCCAGCACCTAGAGAGCCGAGTGTGAACCAGGGCTCGTTTGCTCCACAGTCTCCACCGAATGCCAGCCGAGGTAGAGGTCGGGGTTAGCCCGCTAGAGGAGGAGCTTCCACTGTCGGTTCTGCCCAGCCGCGTATCTACGAGATGGGGAGGTCCTATGATCCAGCGGCCACTGTGTCGACAGGTACCGTTCATATCCATTCTCATCCTGTCAGTGTGCTTTTCGATTATGGTGCTACACATTCGTTCTTATCACTGGAGTGTGTGAGCCGTTTGAGTCTCGACTGTTTGTCACCTTGCGAGTCTTTCATTGTTAAACTTCCTAGCGGTGATATGATCGTTGGCGATCGAGAGGTCCGAGACTGCTCTGTGTTTATTTGTGAGAGAGCTTGGCTCTCTAATCTTATTGTCGTTAATATTGAGGGTGAGGATTTGATTCTCGGGGATGATTGGCTCGAGCGGCATGGCGCAATCATGAACTACTGTACGAGAATCATCACTATGTTAGCCGAGGACGGCACCGAGCACTCTTTTGCGGGGCGAAAGAGGGGAAACCAGAAGTTCGTTATTAACGCCTTGAAGGCGATGGGGCTCCTGCGAAAGGGGTGTACTGGTTATTGGTGCTATGCCTTGAAGGCGGAGGATGGTGGAGTCAAGTTTTCATCGATTCCAGTCATTAGTGACTTTCCTTATGTATTTCTTGACGAGTTACAGGGATTGCCACTGGATCGTGAGGTCGAGTTTGCTTTAGAGTTAGAGTCGGGCACGGCTCCGATTTCAAAGGCGCCATATTGCATGGCACCTTCAGAGATGGCCGAGTTGAAGAAGCAGTTGAATGAGCTTCTTGAGTCAGGGTATGTTCGACCGAGCGATTCGGATTGGGGCGTACCGGTCCTGTTTGTGCGGAAGAAGGATGGTTCACTACGTTTGTGTATCGACTATCGCGAACTAAACAAGGTGACCATCAAGAACAAGTATCCTTTGACAAGGATTGATGACTTGTTCGATTAGTTGCAGGGAGCTGCGGTATTCTCGAAGATTGATTTTAGATTGGGGTACTATCAGCTCCGGGTGAGGGAGTCTGATGTGCCGAAAATAGCTTTTCGGATGAGATACGGATATTATGAGTTTGTAGTTATGCCTTTCGGGCTAACTAATGCGCCGGCGGTGTTCATGCAGTTGATGAACAAAGTCTTCATCGAGTATTTGGATAAGTGTGCTGTCGTCTTCATTGACGATATTCTTATTTATTCGAGGAACGAGGAACAGCATGCCCATCATTTGCAAGTAGTGTTAGACATTTTGAGGACCGAGCAACTCTATGCGAAGTTCTCGAAATGTGAGTTCTGGATGAAGGAAGTGATGTTTTTAGGTCACGTGATTTCAGCTGAGGGGGTTCATGTGGATCCGTAGAAGATTGAGGCAGTGTTGGATTGGGCACCGCCCAAGAATGTGAAGGAGATCCGTAGTTTCTTGGCTTTGGCCGGCTACTACCGTAGGTTCTCGAAACTGGCTCGGCCACTTACACAGTTGTAACGGACTTTTGCTCAATGTTTTTAGGGTTTCTCGAAACTGGCTCGGCCACTTACACAGTTGCTCCAGAAGTCCGAGAAGTTCGTCTGGAATGACGAGAGGCAGTTGAGTTTTGAGGAGCTGAAGAGGCGTTTGACTTCAGCCCCGGTTTTAGCATTGCCGTGTGGCAACGGGGGTTTTGCTGTTTATAGTGATGCTTCGGGTCAGGGTCTTGGGTGCGTATTGATGCAGCACGGAAAGACCATTGCATATGCGTCGAGACAGTTGAGGTCGTATTAGCTTAACTACCCTACTCATGATTTGGAGCTAGCGGTAGTTGTTTTTGCGCTCAAGATTTGGCGTCACTATCTTTTCGGCTCTGCATGTCAGATTTTTACCGATCATAAAAGTCTGAAATACATATTTACTCATCAGGAGTTGAATATGAGGCAGAGGAGGTGGTTAGAGTTGATTAAGGATTATGACCTCGAAATCCTTTATCATCCGGGCAACGCGAACGTCGTGGCCGCGCCTTAAGTCGGAAACTGGTTGCGTTGCGAACGCTTGAGATCCTTACGTCTCAATCTGAGCTTCTGCGGGTTTTGATCGATTTGGATGTTGAGGTTTCGTTGCCTGGAGCTGTCGGGCAACTTTGTGCTTTAGAGATTTCGTCATCTTTGATAGATGAAATTAAGCTGAAGCAGTTGGAGGATCCGATGATTACTCAAATCCAAGAGAACGTTCTTAAGGGAAAGTCTCCTAGGTTTGTAATTCACGAGGATGGTGTTTTGAGATTACAGAGTCGGCTTTGTGTACCGAACGACTCAGAGTTGAGACAGAGTATTTTGCGCGAGGCCCATGCTACACCTTACTTTGTTCATCCTTGTTCGAGTAAGATGTACAAGGACCTAAGAAGGAATTTCTGGTGGAATGACATGAAGGAGGAGGTCGCACAGTTTGTAGCGACATGATTGACTTGTCAACAGGTCAAAATCGAGCATCAGCGACCGACCGGGTTATTGCAGTCACTTCCCGTTCCAGAATGGAAATGGTAAGATATATCGATGGATTTCATTACGAGTTTTCTGAGATCGAGGTCGGGCATGAATATGGTCTGGGTGATTGTTGATCGTCTGACCAAGTTGGCACATTTTCTGGGAATCAAGGACATTTGGGGCCCGGAGAAGTTGGCTCGTGTGTTTATCGCGCAGATTGTGAGGCTTCACGGTACTCCGAAGTCTATTGTTTCGGATCGTGATGGCCATTTTGTGTCGCACTTTTGGCAGGCCGTGCATAAGGCGTTGGGTACTCGTTTGCATTTGAGTACCTCTTTTCATCCTCAGTCAGATGGACAGTCGGAACGCACTATCCAGACGTTCGAAGATATGTTGCGTGCTTGTGCTCTCGATTGGAGCAATGACTGGGAGGAGCATTTGCCATTAATCGAATTCACATACAACAATAGTTAGCACGCGTCGATTCGGATGGCACCGTATGAGGCACTTTATGGGCGGTGTTGTCGATCACCGATTGGTTGAATGAGGCGCCTGATTTGGTCGGGACCGAGCCGGATATCGCGTTAGAGACGAGGCGGAAGATAGAATTAATTCGGGAACGGATGTTGACTGCCCAGAGTCGACAGAAGTCTTATGCCGATGTCCGTCGTCGACCTTTGGAATTTGAGGTGGGAGACCACGTTTTGCTAAAGGTGTCGCCGACGAGCGGAGTTTTCCGTTTCAGGAAAAAGGGGAAGTTGAGTGCAAGATTTATTGGACCCTTCGAGATTCTCGAGCGAGTCAGTGGCTTGGCATACCATTTGGCATTACCCCCGGCCCTGAGTCATGTTCATAGCGTTTTTCATGTTTCCCAGCTGAGGAAATATGTCCCGGATCCTAGTCATGTCATCGATTATGGTGAGATTGATGTCGCTGAGGATATTACTTTTGAGGAGTGTCCTTTGAAGATTTTGGAGCATCGTGAGAAGCAACTGAGGCACAAGACCATCCCTTTGGTCAAGGTGCAGTGGTCGAGACATGGTGTCGAGGAGGCAACTTGGGAAACAGAGGATAGCATGCGTGCTAGGTACCCCGAGTTGTTTGTTTCTTAAGTTTCGGGACGAAACTTATTTTTAGAGGGGTAGAATGTTATATCCACATTTTCTTTTCCTGGTATTTTCATTTTTCAGTGTATTTCTCGTTTTTAGCGACCCTCGTGTAACCGTATTAATTTTTGAGAATAATTGTTTCGAGACTTTTTGTCATCCAGTTCTACGTTTATTGGTTCTTCCGTCATCTATTGATCTGATTCTCGTAATTGTTGTTCGGAACCGCCGCTTCGGGGTTGTCGTGGATCTATTCTATGTTATTATGCGTTTTGAGATGTTCCGTTTGATGTTTTGTTCATGTTCCAGTGTTTTGGGCCGTTAATAATTCGTGCCTAGCGCGCGCTAATATTTCTGCATAGTGCACGCTAGGGATCCCTTAGTAGAGCATGCTACGTCTGCTTCGTAGCGCGCGTTAGCGAGCTGAGCCCTGGGAGTGGTAGTGAACTTATTTCTGATTCCAGCCCTCTGGACTAGCGGATTAGCGTACCCTACGTTGTCTAGCGCACGCTAATTTCGGGGGACTAGCACGCGCTAGGTATCCGTTAGCGCGCGCTAACGCGACTGTCCAGTACTGGGCAGTTTGTTCTGGACTTGTTCAGGTGCCCAGGTAGCGCACGCTATAGCTCGATAGCGCGTGCTACCGAGTCGTTGTTAGCGCACACTAGATAGTAGTAGCGCACGCTAACGGTCGAGGACAGTGAGTTCTGGACTGTAATATAACTGGGCACACGCTAACCCATAGACGTTAGCGCGCGCTAAGCCGTGCAGCTATATATACCCAGGAGTTGACTTTGGACGGATCTATTTCTCATTTCACCTCCTTCTCCGCGGCTTTGGCGATTTTGGGCGATTTCTTGGCGATTTCTTCCTCCAACCATCTCAACCATCATCTTCTTTGAGTTCTTGGAGTATAATAACAACATCAACACGAATCTTTCATCCTAATCCAAGGTAAATCTTCTAAGAACCCTATTTTTGGGTAAATTGGGGGTTTTCGAGTTTTTCTTTGATTCGTTCCATATGGTTGATTAATTCATGTTGAATATGATTAATCTTGCTAGTATTCTTGTTTTCCCTACATATTCATGGTATATTTCGTGGTTGTTGCGTATTCGAGAGGGTTTAGTTGTGGTTCGCCCTCGTTGTTGTTTTTATACGAATATACATGTAAAACCCCCTAAATTCGATAACTTATCACATGTACAATGTATCAAATCATGATGTAATTTAATAATAGTTATTTTATGACATAATATAACCTACATCTATTTTATTTTATTTCACTCTTTAACTTTGTAATTTACTAAATAAACCAAATAATAAAAATTAAAATAGTGTATTGGTTCACCTATTGGGCTAATTGTCAACACTTAACTACATGTGGACTCACTAATGGACTCAACCCAACTTATTAAAAATCATAAGACTTGAAGTTACACTTAAAAGCCCAACCCAACTAATTAAATCCTTTACCATTTTAATTATACTCTTAATTTAACAATATATATATATATATATATATATATATATATATACACACATATGGGCGGCCATGAGGGAGGAAGAGTGAAACTCTAGATTCTTCACTCATCACATGCAAGACTTGCATGAAACATCTTGACATATGCAACAAGTCTTCTACACATTTCACTTCCCAACCCTCCTTATCCCAACTTTAAATACTTACACCTTAACCTAACCACCCTTTACACTTACCACAACCAAAAAATCTGCATTTGAGAGTCTAATAGAGAGAGAGGGCCGAACCAAGAGGAAGAAGAAGGAGGAGGAAGAAAAATTTCAACAAGAAATAGGTACTCTCATCCCTTATAACTATTTCCATAATTTCTTATGAAAACCTCCATAATCTAACCTTAATCTTAATACATGCAAACATAATTCTCACCTTGGGGGTGCATATGGATCGGCCAAACCATGTAGTAGTAGAGGAGAAGTCGTTTTCCAACTATCAAGACTTAGAACCGACGAAATTTGATAAGATCAAGGTTGGTGAAAACTCTTTCAAACTTTAAAGTAGAAATCTATTATTTTTCTTGTGATGCATGTGATAAATCTGAAGTATTTCAAGATTCTTTTGATATGATCTATGTTAAAATCTTCATGTTATAATTTCATGTTATGATTTTATGTATAACTATGTGAATATTCGTTTTTCTTAAACATAATCATCAAATATTATGAAAAATATGAAAGTATGTACTAATCTGAAATTCTTGTATAAATGCATATTTTTAAAGATTAATGTTATGGTTATAACAACATGCAATATGATTTATCGACTTTAAACGACAACCGATTTGGTAGTCGGATGCCGATTTTGTGATAACTTGAGAGTTATACGTTTTCTTTTATGTGTTGTTGAAACCCTACCAAAATCTGAAATCTTGTGTTATATGATTATGGTATGATATATGGATAATTTATTTGTGGCCAAAATGGGACTCGAAATGAGTAAACGAAACTTTTGGGCATAAATTGTAATTTCTTAACGTTTGAGGACTAAACTGAAAATTTCGAAAATAAAATATTCTGGACCTTGGATAGTACATATTATACCATGTATAGGCTGTCCATAAAGTTTCAAGTGATTCGGAGCTCGATATCTAAACTTAATAGTCCAAATCGCAAATTTTAAATAATTTCGGGGTCAAAATGCAAGAATTCCAAACTTTTGGACCAGGTCCGAAATTTTCTGAAATTTTCACAAATCTGTAATTCCAGGTTCATCATACATCTCGTAAAATTTCGTTAAATTCCGAGCTAAATTCATAGCTCTATATGCTTCGGAACGATTTCCTTAAGTTTTGGGGCAATATCGCAATTTCTGGAAATTTCAGTCCCGAAACTGGAAATTTATAAATTTTCCATAAATATGGAGTCTAGGAATTATTTTTGGCTTCCTCATAAAATTTCATAACCATCCGATTTCATTTCATACTCCAACGCTTAGGTTTGAACCTAAGGGTAAAAACGTCCTTTCAAACTATTTTGCAAATTCTTGTTTCGTTTCGTCGAACCTACCCATTTAATATATCTGATCTGAACCCATCAGACCGTTAATAAATTATTGAGAATATTTTCGAGTTTATATACAAGTCCTATTCCGCATTACCGGACCACAAATAAAATTAACCATATTCCATACTTAATCAAAAGACGCTATTAACCTCACTGACCGAACATTTACGTGATACTTGTGAAACGCGTCAAATTGATAATTGTGACTGTCCGGGAACTAAGTGCTATACAAACAAAGTGCCACAGACGGGTCCACCTCTAACTATATCGGAACAAAGTGCCACGTCGACGGACGGGGGCCACCTCTTGAGTCCATATGAAATAGAGTGCCGACCTAAAATCTGGGGGCCACCTCTTGAGCTGTAGGAGCCAACTCTAGAGTCCCAAATCGTGTCAGGGACGGTTAGACCGAGTCTTGGATTGAGCAGCGCGGCTGCGGTTCATGAACAAGGCTACCGTTGTTTCCTATTCCCATAACCGAGGAACAGAGTGTTCTAAGGGACCTGGGTCGTAGACTTGGAGTATAATCGCGATTATGGTGTGATCCGGGTATTGACCCACAACTAAGGACATACCGAGCCCAGATAAGAGATAAGGAAGCACACGCTAAGTGTGAGAGCGAAGGCTCAGCATCTTGGGGCGACGGTCCAAATCTTGGGGTGACGGCCTATCTTGCTACGAGTAATAAGGAGAGTCTAGAATCCAAAGCCCACATCGGCAGGATTCGAAACTGAATTGACTGATCGACTGATTGGCTGACTGCTTGACTTGACATCCGTCCACGGGGACTGGATTATAATATTACAACTACACAATGATTATGGTTTATAAAATTTCGACATAATTGTGATTGTTCCCACTTTTTTATAATTGATAAAATCATGCATCACTTAAAAAGATTTTCAAAGAAAAGAGCCACACTCGCACACGATCACCCACTCACTGAGACCTTTTGTCCCACCCCACCATTTTCCCTTTTAAACCAGAGAATGAGCAAACAACAGAGGACGAAGAAGGCTTCGTGGAAGAGGCCGAATAGAAGATTGTCTTCAAGATTTAGGACTTCTGTTCTTAGAATTTTTGTTGTTATCCCAACTTGTAATAGTTAACTATGCTTTGTCCTTAACTCGTTTGGTATTTTTCCGCAGCAAACTTATGAACAGTGTAGTTTCGATTATCAGCTTTGTCAGAGCGAATCTTAGTACATCGGGCTAAGATGGTTGTTTGAAATGTTATCCAATCTTTATTTTGCTTCCGCTATTTATTATCGCATTTTTATTGATTGATCGACTGATGCGTCGCGCCCTCGTCCTTCCCGATGTTGGGAGCATGACAGGAGTGGTATCATAGCCCGCTTTGTGAGAAGGACACTTACAACGGGCTAACCAGGATAAGATTCTTCGGACTTAGATGGGAATTCCACCTAGGACAAAGTGAACCATAGGATTGAGACCTAATGTAGATTTCTCGAGTCAATTCTCATTAAAGATCTCATTCGACTTATCACTATTCACTCGGAATATGCATAGTCAGATTCAAAATTCCTAAGTCATTGGCCAAAGTACTTTATTAAGTACCCACGACATTTCCCGACTGAATTAACTCTTCTATTGAACTCTTGAAATGGATATAACTTATTTCACTTATCCATTTCTCAAAGTCATGTCACTATTCATTCAAAATTGATGAAGCTCCTTTAAACTCCACTAAACTTCATTGTCTTCTTAAAAATGGAGTATTATTATCCTTAGCCACTAGTATCGTATAAGCATATTTATTGGATCATTAAGTTCACTGCCTTAATGATTATTCATGCTTAATAGAACCTTATATTGGATATTAGATTTTACGAGGTACTGACTTAGATTGTTTTATTATTTAGATGGACTCAGCTAGGGATGAGCAACCGGTTGATGATACCCAGACCGACTCTGACACTCCACGACTGATTAACGAGGAGCAGCTACGTCAGGCACTGGCTCAGATTGAGAGCGTTACGAGACCCCTCGTGGATGCGGTGACGTTGACTAACACCCGTGAGAGACAGATCCAGTCTTTGAGGGAGGCTATCACACGTGTGCATCAGGACCCATAGACATTCCGCAGTCACAGGAACGAACTACTCGAAGTGCTAGAACGTATGAAACCGGAGTACTTGGAGCTAGAGCATAAAGTGGAATCCTTGGGGAGTCAGCTACGCCTAAAGGATCGGACAATTGCCCAGCTTCGCAGAACCAAATTCTTCCAGATGCATAAGATCAAGATGCTGGAGAAAACGATCCGTTCCATACGTCGCGAGCATGAAGAGTTCCAGATGGTGGCCAGGAAGAAATTAGCTATGGTGATGCGACTATTTCCATACCCCACGACTGAGGTAGGGGAGGCATCACATGCTCCACCGACGGACCCTACACATTTTGAGGAAGATCCAGAGGAGGACTTCGAGGAAGATCCAGAGGAGGACTTCGAGGAGGATCCGGAGGAGGACCCCGAGGAGGATGTGAGGATGGGTTCCGGAGAGGACTAGAGACTCGGTTATGAAGTTATGTTATTTATTTTTATTTAATATTTTCCTAGAATATGAGACCAAACGACTGAATTTCGTATTTTAGGTGTGTTACGATTATGTATTAACGATAAACTTGCTTGAATGTGACAGTCTTGATCAATAGAATAATGTATGTTTTGGTAGATAAACCAAGCGTGACTGGAACCAACTATGTTTTCTATCCTTATATAAATTTCATCATTTGCGAATAATTAGCACTCAATCATACGCTTAAATCTACATGCTAACATAAATTACTGATAACTCCACATAAAATTGCTAATCCTCACACATCCCCAACTTATATTAGATGGATGACCGAAGACGCGGGTGTCCTCGCATAAATCGTGAAGAGCAGCATCAACGCGATGATCGCTCACGCTCTCCTCTATGAGGAGGAATTGAGAATGATTCCATGGCCCAAGCCCTCACTCAACTGACCAACTTCCTACGACAACAGACTGCTAACAACGGGAACCACAATGAAACTCATGATCGTACCCTGGAAAGATTCTTACGTTTCAACCCACCGACCTTTGACGGAGAACCCGACGATATCAAAGCTGAACTCTGGCTAGAGAAAATTGAGGGAATTTTCAATGCCCTTCAGTATACTGATGAACAGCGGATATCACTGGCTGCATTCCGACTCGAGGCCGCAGCTCATGACTGATGGAGGAATGTCAACGAACACTTGACGAGATAAAACCATGTCAAGACAAGGGCTAACTTCCTGACCGACTTCCGAACTTAGTACGTGTCAGAAGCATCCATAGAGGCTAGACGAGATGAGTTCTACCACCTGAAGCAAGGAGCCATGACAGTCGCTCAATATGAAGCCTAGTTTAACAGGTTGTTTAAATACGCACCAGGATTGGTTACAACTGAAGAGGACAAGCTCTATAAGTTCACTAGAGGACTGAGGCAGTCGCTTCAACAGAGTCTTCTAACTGTTCAGCCGACGACACTTACCCAAGCAGTGGAAGCCGCCACCCGGATCGAGAGCGGAACTGCGAGGTTAACTCAACATCAAAGTCATTTCTCCAATGCTAAGAGGCCTGCTACCCGACCAACATCAATGCCACCATAGAAGTTTAAGAGGAAGGGAACTCAAGGAAGCTCGAATGGATCAAAGACACCAGTTCTCAACAAACCAACAACGCCTTGCACCCACTGTGGTAGGAAAGGGCATAAGTCATAGTTGTGTTGGAGAAAGCTCGAAAAGTGCCTACATTGCGGCAACCCAGATCATCAAATTCGAGAATGCCCAGATATGAACACCCCGACAATCAAACCAGATATTGCAGCCAAACCAGGAAACAACAAAGGGAAAGCCCCAGCTCGAGTGTTCGCATTGACTGGTCAGGAGGCACCAGAGAACAACGATGTGGTGGAAGGTACACTCCTGATATCTAATCAACTTGCACGAACACTTATAGATCCAGGATCATCCCATTCGTTTGTTGCACCGCATTTTTCTAAGAAACTTGATAGACCGTTAGAGTCTTTATCATTATGCCTAGAAGTATCTACCCTGATGGGAGTTAGTCAGCTAGCAGATAAAGTCCATTTTGCGTGTGGTGTGATCATCAGTGGTAACTGTTACTCTGCTGATTTAGTAGTGCTTCCAATATTAGAATATGACGTCATCCTAGGAATGGATTGGCTATCTAAGCATTACGCACAATTGGATTGTCATTATAAGATAGTTAGGTTTTGCGAACCTAACAGTCCAATTGTGGAATTAATTGGAGACGCTAGAGTCAACCTAGCACCTATAATATCAGCTATCAAAGCTAGTAAGGCAGTTGCCAAAGGGGCAACCGGATTTTTAGGCTTCATCATCAACAAACCCATGAGTAAATCGGGCATAGAAACTATACATGTGGTATCCGAATACCCTGACGTATTTCCCAAAGAATTGACCTCCTTACCACCTGACAGAGAAGTTTAATTCAATATCGAAATCATGCCTGGGAAGGCACCCATTGCAAAGGCACCATACCGAATGGCACCACTGGAGCTGCAAGAGTTGAAGGTCCAATTGCAGAAGTTACTCGATGTGGGTTTTGTGCAACCCAGTGTATCACCTTGGGGAGCTCCGGTATTGTTTGTCAAAAAGAAGGACGGAACATTGAGGCTTTGCATAGATTACCGTGAACTCAACAGCATTACAGTTAAAAATAAGTATCCTCTCCCGAGGATAGATGAGTTGTTTGAACAACTCCAAAGAGCTACGGTGTATTCCAAGTTCGATCTTCAACAAGGATACTACCAGTTAAAGATTAGGAATGAAGATGTTCCTAAAACTGCATTCCAAACTAGATACGACCACTACGAGTTCGTAGTGATGCCTTTTGGACTCACGAATGCTCCTGCGGCATTTATGGATTTAATGCACAGAGTATTTCAACCATATCTCGACCAATTTGTAGTAATTTTCATCGATGACATACTCGTGTACTCTAAGTCGGAAAAAGATCACGAGAGACACCTTAGACTAGTGTTGGATACACTAAGACAGCACAAGTTGTACGCCAACTACACCAAGTGTGAATTTTGGTTGAGGGAAGTGGCATTTCTAGGCCATATTATTTCTGGAGAAGGGATTGTAGTTGATCCATCTAAGATAGAAACTATTATGGATTGGAAGAGGCCAGAAAATGTAACTGAGATCAGAAGTTTTCTTGGACTTGCGGGCTACTACCGTAAATTCATCAAAGACTTCTCGAAGATAGCGGGACCCCTCACCCGGTTAACCCAGAAACAAGTAAAATTTGAATGGACGGATACATGCGAGTCAGGTTTCCAGGAATTCAAGAAGAGACTTACCACCGCACCTATACTGACACTTCCAGAAGGAACCCAAGGATTTGTCGTATATAGTGACGCCTTAAAGAAATAGCGACATCATTTATATGGCATTGAATTCACCATGTTCACGGATCATAAAGGTCTCAAGTACCTATTTTCTCAAACGGAACTTAATCTCCGACAGAGAAGATGGGTAGAACTTTTAGAAGATTACCATTGTGAAATTCAACACCACCCAGGGAAAGCGAACGCCGTGGCCGATGCCCTAAGTAGAAAGGCTAGAGTGGCCCGACTCATGGTTCGAGAATGGCAAACTTTCAAGGAACTGAGCTACCTGAAACCCATTCAAGAAGATACTCGTTTAAATTGCGCCAACCTCACAGTTAAATCGAATCTATTGGACGATATTCGATTAGCCCAAGAGAGAGATCCAAAACTTCAAGAGTTTAAGGACAAGATCGCTAAGGGCAAGAAACCCGAGTTTACAATTACTGAGTATGGAATTGTAAGGTTTAAGGGACGATAATGCATACCTCACGACGGGGAGCTCAAAAGACGAATTCTCGAGGAAGCTCATTGCTCGAGATATACGATACACCCAGGAGGTAACAAGATGTACCGAGACTTGAAGAAACACTTTTGGTGGGTGAACATGAAGAACCAAGTGGCAGAATTCATGGCGCGATGCCTCACTTGTCAGAGAGTCAAAGTTAAGCATAAGCGACCCTCAGGACTACTACAGCCACTAGAAGTCCCTGCATGGAAATGGGAAATGGTAACCATGGATTTTATCACGGATTTACCGACCACAAAAGGAGGTTACAACACCATTTGGGTGATCGTCGACAGATTGACAAAATCATCACATTTCGTGCCGGTTAAAAAAGACGACAGTTTGCAAAAGCTGGCTAGGACCTATATTAGAGAGATTGTTCGACTCCATAGATGTAATGCCCGAGATCTTTGTTATGTAATTGGAACTTGTGATATTGTAATGATCATACTTTTGTCTGAGTATTATTCTCCGTATTTCATAATCCGATGTTGCCGAGCGTTTAATTTCATGGTTGTGATTTGTAAGGTTGAAATTCTGTGCATGTAGCGCACGCTACAGGCTAACGGTAGCGTACGCTAACATGGTTTTATAGCGCACGCTACAGAATGTAATTAGCGCACGCTATGCGTGGTCAAATTGATTGGGACGTGCGGTAGGTGAGATCTGGCCGGGGGACCCCTGTCGGATTGTGTCGGATGTACCTGGACGGCTTTCGGGAAAAGCCGAGTCAACGCCTTAGCGCACGCTACAGGTCGATGCGTAGCGCACGCTAAGTGCCGAGTACAGTTTAGACTGTGAGCCGTTAGCGCACGCTACGAATAGGGCCTAGCGCGCGCTAATAGCCATTTATTATAAATAGGACATCATCCTATTCGAGATTTCAGTTTTTCTCCTCCCATAACCCGAACTCTTACACTTAGAACATAACTCACTTCGTCCCAAACACTTCATATCAACCTCCTAGTTCGAGATTGAAGATCGTATATCATTGGAGATTGGTGTTCAAGCCTTCGGTGTTGGATCGCTTCATTTTTCCTCCGTATTCTTCACTACTTTGAGGTAGGTGATTCTTCACTGATGTTAGTAATGTTCTTAAGGACGTCTGATCATGTTTAGATAGCCAGTTATTTTGTTTATGATCGGTCTTCACATGTTAGAAGGATATTTTCGATGTTTCGACACTTATTCATCGTATGAACCTTTGAACCATCTTATAAGGACTCCTAAGCATGTTCAAATCAAGTTAGGATCAATAATCGGATATTTACCCAGTTGATACGTTTTACACGATGGAATCATGTGTTTTGGAACGTAGAACAAATGGAGCTTAGATTATTTCTTGGAGATCGTAGATGAATTATGATGTTGAGTTGGCTATCCGTATATTTGTATTTCACAATCATAAATCTTCCACAAACCTTATTAGCATGATTTGCCCGAAGATAACTTGTATTATCACGGTAGAATTCATGAGTTCTTCACCATTCAACCTAGTTTTCGGATTTCAGTATTCTGCCATGCAGTATTAGCGCACGCTAACACATGTGAGTTAACGTGCGCTATCGAGGTCGATTAACGCCCAAACGCACGTAGCGTACGTTATGAGACCAGCCGAGTCAGGCGCGGCCGTGGCTAGCGACGCTAGTCTTATACGATAGCGTACGCTATGATCCGTCTTAGCGCCGCGTTACGTAGAGTAAATGCGCGCGCTAAGCAATCCAGACAGCTTGTTTATTTTGAGCTTTTCGGCCATAGACCGAATTGTTAGGCCATCGCTCGACTTGAGATGATTTTTATATCGTTCCTTTTGTTAAGGTTCGAGCTTGTTACGTTGATCGAAGGAGGCGGCCTTCGAGTGTGTCGAGATCCTTGAAGTATTTCGTCTTGCCATTTTCGAGGCAAGTATCATATGTCGAGTTTGATTTATTATGCTTGTGGTATTGTTCATATTTTGTATCTGAGATGTATTTCTGGAAATTCGCGTGATATTCGTTGTTGTTTGTTCGTATTGATGAACATATTGAAATGCATATGTGTATGCATAATTGATTGATTATGGTATAAATGATCCGAGGGGGTCATGAGGATCTATGCTGAGGGCGCTGGATCAAATGTCCACCATGCGTTGGTCCGACGGGATCATCATGGGGATCTATGCTGAGGGCGCTGGATCGCTGGACGGGTTTTCCACCATGCGTTGGTCCGACGGGATCATCATGGGGATCTATACCAAGGGCCTGGATCGGGATTACCTGTATTGTATTGATGGGATCGTGAGGATTCGCATCGTTGGATTCCGGTAGCGGAAGTCCGTTTTGCATGTTTTATGATGCATTGATGATTTATTGTATTATGATACTTGTACTAGCATCGTTTGCTAACCCCTTCGGGGGTGGACATTGTTTTGATGTTCAGGTAGCCGAGGAGCGGGGAGCGACCACGATGCAAGACGGTGTGACGATGAGATGGCTCAGTGATGTGATTGATGTTATTGTTGTCGAGAGTTGTTTTCTTGTTTCGCTCAAAGAATCGAGTACGTCTGTTTTAGTAATGTCTTTTCGATATGGTTGTATAAATTAACTCCTTGATCGGTTGATTCAAATATGTCTTTGAACTTCAGTTGTGCGATTGGTTTATATTTACACTCTTTTTAAAATTAGCCTTGTAAATCCTTACCTAAAGGGTTTACGGCGCTGTAATTATTCCGAATATCTCGGGGTGTTACAGAATATGGTATCGGAGCTAAGATTTATGGATATCTTGGCAGTCGGGTTAGTTGGGTCTGTTTACGTTATTGATTATTGGTCGTTCGTAACATCACTGCTTTGAGCCAAAGATCGCCAATTAATTTGTGGTTGTAAGTTTCCTAATCTCGAATACTCTTTTTATTTAATTCACGTCTTGTAAACATTAATGAATGTACTTTGAGAAAGTTTGTCCCAGATATTGAGTATTTATGTTTACAGTATGTTGAGAGGAGGTCGTGGACGCGGACGCGGTCGTGGACGCGGACGTGGTAATGCGAGGCAAGAAGAGTCGGTATCTACCCCAGAGATAACCGCTAGTCAAACAGATTCACATTCCGGGGGACAGCAGGGATCGGCAAATAATAATGCAGATCCTAACGTGCCGGGAGTGCTTCAGCAGGTGGTTGCCCAGATAAACCAGTTTGCTCAAGTAGTGGATCGCATGCAGACGGCGATGGGATAGCAGAATAACGTGGATAATCGGGGAGATAAATGGCTTACCGAGGTGGTCAAATTGCATCCTCCGAAATTTGACGGTTCCACTGAGACGCTTTCGTGGGATCATTGGCTGAAGGAATTAGAGAAGATTTTTGCGGGGATTAACTGTCCCAACGATAGGAAGGTTCCGGTCGCCCAATATCTTTTGACCGGGGAGGCTTTCGACTGGTGGGAGGCCATTCGACCAGAGGAGCATAATCTTGATCGACAGATTCAAGTTGATGATGGAGGCACAGTATTGTCCTCGCCCAGTTAGAGAGGCCCGAGTTCGGGAGTTTTTCTCACCACAAAATTCGGAAGCATCTGTGACGGAAGTGATTAAGACTTTTAATCACCAGCTGACTTATGTGCGCCACCTGGTCAGGACCGAGGCGGAAAGGATTTTCCATTTTGACATGCGAATGAAGCCGGAAATTCAGCAATATATGTCCGGATTTGATTGTACCACCTTGAGGCAGTATCAGGACAAGGCGTTGGCCTACGATATGAAGGAAGCAGCAGTAGAGAAATCGACGGAAGCAAAGAAACAGAAGGTGTCGGGCAACTTCACGGAGAATAAGAATAGCGGGCCCCGCCGGGGTCAGTCCTCTTTTCACTCATCCAGGAGACCTCCGCATCCTAGTCGAGGAGGAAAGAAGTTCCGGGCAGCACCGACTGTTTCTGACACAGGGAAGAAGTGTTACAACTGTGGCAAGGCGGGACATGTTCGACGTGATTGTTTCGCGCCTGCTGTGACCTGTTTCGAGTGTGGACAGGAAGGACATCGCGCAACATTTTGTGGGAATGTGACCCGATCTTTTGGTACTCGCGCTCCAGCTCCAGTTCCGAAGGAGACAAGTGTGAATCAGACGCAGCAAAGTGGATTTCAGCAGCAGAACGCTGGAAAGAGAGAGGCATCCAGTGCTGGGTCCGTTCCTCCACGTCTGCATTTAAATGAGGAAATCTGATGATCAGAACACAGCTGTTGCATCAGGTACGATTCAGATCCTTTTGCAACCAGTTAGTGTCTTGTTCGATTCAGGAGCTACACATTCTTTTATATCTTTGAACTGTGTTAATCGTTTGAACATCTCGTGCTTGTATAATTGTGAACCTTATGTTGTGGGATTACCGAGCGGAGAGAAAATTGTGGGAACCTTAGAAGCTAAGGATTTCCCAGTATCTATAGAAGGAAGAGATTGGCCATCGAATCTTATTGTGGTTGACATCTACGGTGACGATTTAATTCTCGGAGATGATTGGCTCAACCGTTATGGAGCTGTGCTGAATTACCGAGAGAGAGTCATTTCCATCATTGCTGATGACGGATCTGAACACTTATTCCGAGGATGGAGACCGGGAAGCTCGGGGAAATTGATCAAGGCAATGAAAGCTGTGAAATTACTGAAGCAAGGATGTCACGGACTTTGGTGCTATGCCATGAGGAAAGAGGAAGGAGTAGAGCTCTCGTCCATTTCAGTGGTGAATGAGTTCTCCGATGTATTTCCTGACGAACTACCTGGGTTACCTCCGCAGAGAGAAGTGGAATTCACTATTGAACTAGAGCCTGGAGCAGCTCCTATTTCCAGAGCACCATACCGCATGGCGCCAACCGAGATGTATGAACTCAAGAAACAACTGGAGGAATTGTTGCAGAAGGGTTATATTCAACCAAGCGTTTCTCCTTGGGGAGCGCCCGTTCTCTTTGTCCGGAAGAAAGACGGATCCCTCCGACTGTGTATTGATTACAGGGAGCTTAATAAGATGACGATCAAGAATAAGTATCCTATACCTCGGATCGACGACTTGTTTGATCAACTGCAAGGGGCAAGGGTATTCTCGAAGATTGACTTGCGAACGGGATACCATCAGTTGAGAATTAAGGAATCGGATATACCGAAATCTGCTTTCAGATCCCGGTATGGGCATTATGAATTTGTAGTGATGCCATTTGGACTTACCAATGCTCCTGCGGTATTCATGCAATTGATGAATCGGGTATTCTTGGAGTACTTGGATAAATTTGTGGTCGTTTTCATTGACGACATCTTGATATATTCGAGGGACGCAGAGGAACATGCTGAACATTTACGTGTAGTTTTGAGCATCTTGAGAAAGGAACAGCTGTATGCTAAGCTCTCTAAATGCGAATTTTGGCTTAAGGAAGTAACCTTCCTTGGGCATGTGATATCATCCGACGGAGTTCAGGTGGACAGAAGAAAGTCGAAGCAATCTTGGAGTGGGAAGCTCCTAAACGTGAAAGAAGTCCGAAGCTTCTTAGGACTTGCGGGATATTATCGCCGCTTTGTAGAGGGATTTTCCAAAATTGCTCGTCCGCTCACTCACCAATTAAGTAAAACTCAAAAGTTCATGTGGAATGAGGAGTGCCAGGCTAGTTTTGACGAACTTAAGAGGAGGCCGACGACAAGACCGATATTAGCGCCGCCAGAAGGAACCGACGGATTTATGGTATACAGCGATGCTTCAAATCGTGGTTTGGGTTGTGTGTTGATGCGAAGGATAAAGTGATTGCTTATGCTTCTCGGCAATTGAAACCGTACGAAGTTAATTATCCGACTCATGATCTGGAGCTAGCAGCTGTGGTCTTTGCCTTGAAAATCTGGCGACATTATTTGTATGGCACTCATTGTCGGATCTTTACAGATCATAAGAGCCTCAAGTACATTTTCAGTCAGAAAGAGTTAAACATGAGGCAGAGAAGGTGGCTGGAATTGATCAAGGATTACGACTTGGAGATTCTCTATCATCCGGGGAAAGCAAACGTAGTAGCTGATGCTTTGAGCCGTAAACCTGTTTCTCTTCGAGTGTTGGAAGCACTTACGTCCCAAACCAGTATTCAACGGGAACTGATCCGCGAGGGGATTGAAGTATGGGCACCAGGAATCCAAGGGCAACTTTATGTGATGGAACTGACTTCATCACTAGTCGAGGAGATCAAGTTTAAACAATTGAACGATTCTCTGATCCTTCGATTATGTGACGAAGTAAAGAAAGGAAAAGCCCCAGGATTCGTGATACAAGATGATGGAGTTCTGAGATTTCAGAGTCGACTTTGCGTTCCCGATGATGATGATTTGAGAAGGACTATTCTGAAGGAAGCTCACAGCGCGCCCTATTCTATTCACCCGGGCAGCAGTAAGATGTATAAGGATTTAAAGCAAAACTTCTGGTGGGGAAATATGAAGAAGGACGTAGCGGAGTACGTTTCGAAGTGTTTGACTTGTCAGCAGGTTAAGATTGAACATCAACGACCTGCCGGAATGTTAAAGCCACTTCCGATCCCTGAATGGAAGTGGGAGGATATCTCGATGGATTTCATCACTAGTATGCCAAGGACTAGAACGGGAATGAACATGATTTGGGTTGTAGTTGATCGACTAACCAAGTCGGCTCATTTCCTAGGAATCAAAGATACATGGGGACCCGAGAGATTGGCACGAATATTTATTGCGGAGATAGTCCGATTGCACGGGACGCCGAAGACCATTATTTCGGATCGAGATGGTCGTTTCGTGTCACACTTCTGGAAAGCAGTTCACAGGGCTTTGGGGACCGAGCTAAACTTTAGTACAGCTTATCATCCCCAAACGGACGGTCAGTCCGAAAGGACTATTCAGACAGTAGAGGACATGCTTAGAGCTTGTGCATTAGATTGGTCGACTGATTGGGAAGTTCACTTGCCCTTGATCGAGTTCACTTATAATAACAGTTGGCATGCTTCTATTAAGATGGCACCATTTGAAGCTTTGTACGGAGAAGATGCCGATCACCCCTGTCCGGGATGATTCTTGGATTTGATCGGACGGAACCGAATTGATTATTCGGACTCAAGAGAAGATAGCCTTGATTCGAGAGAGACTGCTGATCGCCCAGTCGGCGTAAGTCTTATGCCGATGTACGTCGTCGCCCTCTAGAGTTCGACGCTGGAGACCACGTACTATTGAAGGTGTCTCCTACACGAGGGATTTTCCGTTTTGGGAGAAGAGGCAAGCTTAGTCCGAGATATATCGGACCCTTCGAGATCCTCGAGAGAGTGGGAGATTTAGCATACAGGTTGGCCTTACCGCCATCGCTGAGTCATGTTCACAATGTGTTTCACGTATCCCAACTGCGGAAGTATGTACCGGACCCCAGTCACGTCATTGATTTCGACGAGATCGAGATAGCTAATGATGGCACCTTCGAAGAGAGACCAATCAAGATACTTGAGAGCCGGATCAAACAGTTGAGAAATAAACCAATACACTTGGTTAAAGTACAATGGTCACGACATGGAGTCGAAGAGGCCACTTGGGAAACGGAGGACGGTATGAAGGCTAAATATCCGGAGTTGTTTTCATCATAAGTTTCGGGACGAAACTTCTTTTTAGGGAGGAAGGATGTAATGCCCGAGATCTTTGTTATGTAATTGGAACTTGTGATATTGTAATGATCATACTTTTGTCTGAGTATTATTCTCCGTATTTCATAATCCGATGTTGCCGAGCGTTTAATTTCATGGTTGTGATTTGTAAGGTTGAAATTCTGTGCATGTAGCGCACGCTACAGGCTAAGGGTAGCGTACGCTAACATGGTTTCATAGCGCACGCTACAGAATGTAATTAGCGCACGCTATGCGTGGTCAAATTGATTGGGACGTGCGGTAGGTGAGATCTGGCCGGGGGACCCCTGTCGGATTGTGTCGGATGTACCTGGACGGCTTTCGGGAAAAGCCGAGTCAACGCCTTAGCGCACGCTACAGGTCGATGCGTAGCGCACGCTAAGTGCCGAGTACAGTTTAGACTGTGAGCCGTTAGCGCACGCTACGAATAGGGTCTAGCGCGCGCTAATAGCCATTTATTATAAATAGGACATCATCCTATTCGAGATTTCAGTTTTTCTCCTCCCATAACCCGAACTCTTACACTTAGAACATAACTCACTTCGTCCCAAACACTTCATATCAACCTCCTAGTTCGAGATTGAAGATCGTATATCATTGGAGATTGGTGTTCAAGCCTTCGGTGTTGGATCGCTTCATTTTTCCTCCGTATTCTTCACTACTTTGAGGTAGGTGATTCTTCACTGATGTTAGTAATGTTCTTAAGGACGTCTGATCATGTTTAGATAGCCAGTTATTTTGTTTATGATCGGTCTTCACATGTTAGAAGGATATTTTCGATGTTTCGACACTTATTCATCGTATGAACCTTTGAACCATCTTATAAGGACTCCTAAGCATGTTCAAATGTTAGGATCAATAATCGGATATTTACCCGGTTGATACGTTTTACACGATGGAATCATGTGTTTTGGAACGTAGAACAAATGGAGCTTAGATTATTTCTTGGAGATCGTAGATGAATTATGATGTTGAGTTGGCTATCCGTATATTTGTATTTCACAATCATAAATCTTCCACAAACCTTATTAGCATGATTTGCCCGAAGATAACTTGTATTATCACGGTAGAATTCATGAGTTCTTCACCATTCAACCTAGTTTTCGGATTTGATTCTCACATGCAGATTAGCGCACGCTAACACATGTGAGTTAACGTGCGCTATCGGGCCGGATCACTCAAACGCACGTAGCGTGACGTTATGAGACCAGCCGAGCCGATCGCTGCAGTGGCTAGCGACGCTAGTCTTATACGATAGCGTGACGCTATCAGCCCGTCTTAGCGCACGTTACGTGAGTACGTAGCGCGCTAAGCAATCCGCATGCCTTGTTTATTTTGAGCTTTTCGGCCATAGACCGAATTGTTAGGCCATCGCTCGACTTGAGATGATTTGTATATCGTTCCTTTTGTTAAGGTTCGAGCTTGTTACGTTGATCGAAGGAGGCGGCCTTCGAGTGTGTCGAGATCCTTGAAGTATTTCGTCTTGCCATTTTCGAGGCAAGTATCATATGTCGAGTTTGATTTATTATGCTTGTGGTATTGTTCATATTTTGTATCTGAGATGTATTTCTGGAAATTCGCATGATATTCGTTGTTGTTTGTTCGTATTGATGAACATATTGAAATGCATATGTGTATGCATAATTGATTGATTATGGTATAAATGATCCGAGGGGGTCATGAGGATCTATGCTGAGGGCGCTGGATCGAATGTCCACCATGCGTTGGTCCGACGGGATCATCATGGGGATCTATGCTGAGGGCGCTGGATCGCTGGACGGGTTTTCCACCATGCGTTGGTCCGACGGGATCATCATGGGGATCTATACCAAGGGCGCTGGATCGCTGGATTACCCTGTATTGTATTGATGGGATCGTGAGGATTCGCATCGTTGGATTCCGGTAGCGGAAGTCCGTTTTGCATGTTTTATGATGCATTGATGATTTATTGTATTATGATACTTGTACTAGCATCGTTTTGCTAACCCCTTCGGGGGTGGACATTGTTTTGATGTTCAGGTAGCCGAGGAGCGGGGAGGCAGCCACAGTACCGACAGGACGATGAGATGGCTCAGTGATGTGATTGATGTTATTGTTGTCGAGAGTTGTTTTCTTGTTTCGTTCAGTACTCGAGTACGTCTGTTTTAGTAATGTCTTTTCGATATGGTTGTATAAATTAACTCTTTGATCGGTTGATTCAAATATGTCTTTGAACTTCAGTTGTGCGATTGGTTTATATTTACACTCTTTTTAAAATTAGCCTTGTAAATCCTTACCTAAAGGGTTTACGGCGCTGTAATTATTCCGAATATCTCGGGGTGTTACAATAGAGTGCCAACAGACATATTATCGGACAGAGATCCTAGATTCGTGTCTCGTTTTTGTAAAGTCTTTCATAAGGAATTAGGAACTTCCTTAAGCTTCAGCACTAGTGCGCATCCCCACACCGACGGACAATCTGAACGAACCATTCAAACCCTTGAAGACATGTTACAAGCTTGTGTACTGGACTTTCAAGGAAATTGGAATAACCACCTACCATTAGCCGAGTTTGCATACAACAACAGTTTCCAATCGACCATCGGAATGGCACCTTATGAAGCTCTGTATGGGAGAAAGTGTCGATCCCCGCTCCATTGGGAAATTAACCATTAGACGCCGAAGACTCAACGAACCGAACCTTCAGAAATGAGCACAGATTTGATGAAGGAAGCCGTAGATAAAGTACGACTAATCAAGGATAGGATCCGCACAGCGCAAAGCAGACAGAAGAGTTATGCCGATCAACGTCGGAAGGAACTAGAATTTGAAGTAGGAGATCAAGTCTTCCTGAGGTTAACACCACGGAAAAGTTTGATAGTATCAAGAAAAGGAGGAAAGTTAAGTCCCAAATATGTAGGACCATTCAAAATCATGGAAAGGATTGGACGACTAGCGTACCGATTGGAGCTACCACCCAATCTGTCTGGAATGCATGGTGTTTTCCATGTTTCGAGATTAAAGAAGTATCACCCAGACCCAACGCACATTCTTACTTCTGACATTCCGCTGATCAAGTATAACTTGTCTTATGAAGAGAAGCCAATCAAGATCCTCGACCGGCAAGTACGCGAATTGAGGAAGAAGCAAATTCCTTTGGTTAAAGTCGTCTGGTCAAATCACAACAGAGAGGAAGATGCGACATGGGAGGCCGAGGAGGAAATGAAGAAATCTTACCCCGAGTTGTTTAAGTAGGAATTTGGGGACCAAATTCTTCTAAGGAGGGGAGGATGTAAAACCCCCTAAATTCGATAACTTATCACATGTACAATATATCAAATCATGAGGTAATTTAATAATAGTTATTTTATGACATAATATAACTTACATCTATTTTATTTTATTTCACTCTTTAACTTTGTAATTTACTTAATAAACCAAATAATAAAAATTTAAATAGCGTGTTGGTTCACCTATTGGGCTAATTGTCAATACCTAACTACATGTGGACTCACTAATGGACTCAACCCAACTTATTAAAAATCATAAGACTTGAAGTTACACTTAAAAGCCCAACCCAACTAATTAAATCCTTTACCATTTTAATTATACTCTTAATTTAACAATATATATATATATATGGGAGGCCATGAGGGAGGAAGAGTGAAGCTCTAGATTCTTCACTCATCACATGCAAGACTTGCATGAAACATCTTGACACATGTAACAAGTCTTCTACACATTTCACTTCCCAACCCTCCTTATCCCATCTTTAAATACTTACATTTTAACCTAACCACCCTTTACACTTACCACAACCAAAAAATCTGCATTTAAGAGTCTAAGATAGAGAGAGAGGGCCGAACCAAGAGGAAGAAGAAGGAGGAGGAAGAAAAATTTCAACAAGAAATAGGTACTCTCATCCCTTATAACTATTTTCATAATTTCTTATGAAAACCTCCATAATCTTACCTTAATATTAATACATGCAAACATGATTCTCACCTTGGGGGTGCATGTGGATCGGACAAACCATGTAGTAGTAGAGCAGAAGTCATTTTCCAACTATCAAGACTTAGAACCGACGAAATCCGACAAGATCAGGGTGGGTGAAAACTCATTCAAACTTTAAAGTAGAAATCTATTATTTTTCTTGTGATGCATGTGATAAATCTGAAGTATTTCAAGATTCTTTTTATATGATCTATGTTAAAATCTTCATGTTATAATTTCATGTTATGATTTTATGTATAACTATGTGAATATTCGTTTTTCTTAAACATAATCATCAAATATTATGAAAAATATCAAAGTATGTACTAATCTGAAATTGTATAAATGCATGTTTTTAAAGATTAATGTTATGGTTATAACAATATGCAATATGATTTATCGAATTTAAACGACAACCAATTTGGTAGTCGGGTGCCGATTTTGTGATAACTTGAGAGTTATACGTTTTCTTTTATGTGTTGTTGAAACCCTACCAAAATCTGAAATCTTCTGTTATATGATTATGTTATGATATATGGATAATTTATTTGTGTTCAAAATGAGACTCGAAACGAGTAAACAGAACTTTTGGGCATAAATTGTAATTTATTAAAGTTTGAGGACTAAACTGAAAATTTCGAAAATAAAACATTTTGGACCTTGGGCAGTACATATTATACCATGTATAGGCTGTCCATAAAGTTTCAAGCAATTCGGAGCTCGATATCTAAACTTAATAGTCCAAATCGCAAATTTTAAATAATTTCGGGGTCAAAATGCAAGAATTCCAAACTTCTGGACCAGGTACGAAATTTTCTGGAATTTTCACAAATATGTAATTCCAGGTTCATCATAAGTCATCTCGTAAAATTTCGTTAAATTCCGAGCTAAATTCATAGCTCTATATGCCTCGGAACGATTTCCTTAAGTTTTGGGGCAATATCGCAATTTCTGGAAATTTCAGTCCCGAAACTGAAAATTTCCGAATTTTCCTTAAATCTGGAGTCGAGAAATTATTTTTGGCTTCCTCATAAAATTTCATAACCATACGATTTCGTTTCATACCCCAACGCTTAGGTTTGAACCTAAGGGTAAAAACGTCCTTTCAAACTATTTTGCAAATTCTCGTTTCGTTTCGTCGAACCTACCCGTTTAATATATCTGATCTGAACCCATAAGACCGTTAATAAATTATTGAGAATATTTTCGAGTTTATATACAAGTCCTATTCCGCATTACCGGGCCACAAATAAAATTAACCATATTCCATACTTAATCAAAAGACGCTATTAACCTCACTGACCGAACGTTTACGTGATACTTGTGAAACACGTCAAATTGATAACTGTAACTGTCCGGGAACTAAGTGATATACAAACAAAGTGCCACAGACGGGTCCGCCTCTAACTCTATCGGAACAAAGTGCCACGTCGACGGATCGGGGCCACCTCTTGAGTCCATATGAAACAGAGTGCCGACCTACAATCTGGGGGCCACCTCTTGAGTTGTAGTAGCCACCTCTAGAGTCCCAAATCGTATTAGGGATGGTTAGACCAAGTCTTGGATCGAGCAGCGCGGCTGCGGTTCATGAACAAGGCTACCGTTGTTTCCTATTCCCATAACCGAGGAACGGAGTGTTCCGAGGGACTGTTAGGCGTATTTTTATACGCTTATTTATCATTATTTTGTAGTATGTTGGAGTGTGAAATCATCTAAATAAGCTTTTAATGCCTTAATTTTGTATGATTGACAGGAAATTGAAGTCCGGAAGCTTAAACGAGGCAAAACGGGCGAAAACGGCAAAACTGGACTATGAGCCGCGGCACAAGGAAGCTGAGCCGCGGCAAAGGAAGACACCACCAAGGGCGTAGTAGTGCACTCGTGCCGCGGCACACCATGTGAGCCGCGCACGTAAGGATTTAATTACGCCTGTATTCAGATTTTGGTGATGTGCCGCGGCACGAGTTGAGCCGCGGCACACTTAGCGGGTTTGGTACGCTCGCGGATTTTGGGCGTTCAAGCCGATTTCAACCAACTAATACGGACGCGATTTATGGAGACGCTGAGCTATAAATAGGGCTTAAGACCCTAATTTAATTACCTTGGAATCATTGAATCTAAACCTAGGAGAGCCGAAGCCGGAGACAGAGAAGAGGAGGAAAGGTAAGAATTCAAGGGCAGTATATGGAGTCAAGAACGGAGGAATCCGAGCTTCATCTGCGTTTGAATTTTATGCTTTCGTTTATTTATTCTGTATTGTCGCTTTTAGTATGTCGCTAAAGCCCTAATCTAGGGTTTTGATGAAACCTTTATTTTGACGAATTGATTGAGATTATCCAATTTATTACCTTTTTATTGAGTTTTCCCAATTATGTTTAATGCTTGCAATTATCTGGCCAATAGTTGTATTGATTTAATCATTCACTTCGAATCGGGAGAGGAGATTTGGTGAGGAACTATTGGTGAGGACCGTTTTATTCTGTGAGATAGGAATATACTCATAGGAACTACGTGACCTTTAGGAGATTTCATGCTTTTTGCCTAGCGACGAGATAATTCACCTAGGGATAGAGTGCATTAGTCGACGTTAGATAAATCTATTGACCTCGGGAGAGGCGGTAGAATATTTTAGCAATCTCCGCCTTCAATAAATTGGGAAAATTATTTATTACGGATAATCAAGATTAAATTCGGATAAATTAAGGTGGATTCATAACTCTAGACTTATTTATCATTTGATTCCCTTTATTCAAGATATCGTTTTCTGTTTAGTCTTTTATTAATTCTTTTAGTTATTAATCCAAAAAACCCAACTTCGATAGTTCAAATAAAATTGGAATACGAAAACGTCGGTAGTTAGAGATTCAATCCTCGTGGGAACGATACTCTACTTATCACTTTATTACTTGTAAACGATGACGTGCACTTGCGTGTAGGAAATATCGCAACAAGTTTTTGGCGCCGTTGCCGGGGATTGAATTTTTTCTAATATCGACTTAAGTATTTCCAGTCTTAATTTGAACGTTTTATTTTTATTTTTGCGTATTTAATTGTGTTTATTTGTTTTCCTTTTCAGGACCTTTCGTGTAGTGCATGAGAAGACTCGGTAACGAAGGCCTACTACCTTTGGACACCGAGCTCGAGCGCACGCTAAGAAGGAATAAAAAGGAGAAAAGAGAGTTGCAGACGACGGTCAAGATGGCCGAAAATATTGAAATCCAAGGAGGAGACAACCAAGTGCGGCAAGTTCAACCGGAACTCGCTCTTCGGGATTATGCCATGCCGCAAGTCAACGCAAATTTTTCGGGAATTCGGCGTCCCACCATCCAAGCTAATAATTTTGAGATCAAGCCCGCCATTATTCAGATGGTGCAGGCGAGCCCATTCTGTGGACTGCCGAAGGACGACCCGAATGCCCACATTGCTTCGTTCCTTGAGATATGCGACACATTTAAAACAAATGGTGTCACCGACGATGCCATCCGATTGAGGCTTTTCCCTTTTCTTTGAGGGTTAAAGCAAAGTTTTGGCTAAATTCCTTACCGCCGGGGTCGATTACAACATGGGAGAGGTTAGTGCAAGCCTTCCTTGCAAAATTTTTCCCTCCAGCTAAGACGGCGCGGTTGAGAAACGAGATAACTACTTTTGCCTGGTTCGATATGGAATCGCTCCACGAGGCGTGGGAGCGATATAAAGAATTACTTCGAAGATGCCCTCATCACGGCATTCCTGATTGGCTTCAGCTGCATACGTTTTATGGTGGTTTGAGTGCTTCTACACGCACTCTTGTCGATGCGGCATCCGGTGGGACATTCATGGGAAAATCTATGGCCTAGGCTCACGTGCTTTTGGAAGATATGGCTGAAAACGCTTACCAATGGCGTGAAAGATTGACACCGAAGAGGGTAATGGAAGTTTCGAGCAATGATCCGATTTCCACCTTGTCAGCTCAAGTCGCCGCTTTGACACAACAGCTCCAGAACTTTTCGCACGCACCAGCCCCCGTTACCATTGAGACGTGTAATTGGTGTAACGGATCACACCCGAAAGTGAGTGTCAATTTGGAAATCCGTTCGAGCAAAATCAGATGGAGCAGGCTCAATTCGTAGGAAATGGGAATCGACCGAATAACCCGTACTCCAATACTTATAATCCGGGGTGGCGCAATCATCCCAACTTTTCATGGAGAAACGGACAGAACGCACACCAGCCCACTTTCGCCCAGAATCAACAACAGCCCCCTTCCGCTCCCAAAGTGTCTCTCGAGGAAGCGCTTGCAAAATTGGCGGCAAATACGAGTCAATTTATGACTCGGACGGAAGCTACACTACAAAATCATTCTGCTTCCATTCGGAATTTGGAGGTCCAGCTGGGCCAAATAGCGAATGTGTTGATAGCTCGTCCGGAGGGAGCATTGCCGAGTACAACAGAGACTAATCCTAGAGAGAGTCTAAATGCAGTTAGCTTGAGAAGCGGGAGAGATGTGCTAGATCAGCCCGAGCGTGGTAAAGAGAAGAAGGTGATTGAGGAAGAGATGGAATTAAAGCTAGAGGAGTCGAAGGAAGTTCAGCCGGATAACTCAAAGACATGTGTTCCCCTGCTCCGCTTCCGCAGACTACAAAGAAAGAAGGGCGGACAAACAATTTTCTAAGTTCCTTGAGGTGTTCAAAAAGCTTCACATAAATATTCCGTTCGCCGACGCATTGGAGCAGATGCCGAGCTATGTCAAATTCATGAAAGAGATAATATCGAAGAAGAGAAAACTTGAGGAGTTTGAAACGGTCGCCTTGACAGAGGAGTGTAGTGCTATTCTTCAAAAGAAGCTCCCACCTAAGTTGAAAGATCCGGGAATCTTCAACATTCCTTGTACCATGGGGATCTTTCATTTAATAAGGCACTATGCGATCTTGGTGCAGTATCAACCTCATGCCTCTGTCGATTTTCCAAAAGCTGAATATTGGGGAAGCCAAGCCAACCACAGTCTCATTACAATTGGCGGATCGATCGATAAAGTATCCGAGGAGTAATCGAGGATGTTTTAGTTAAAGTTGATAAGTTCATCTTTCCAGCCGACTTCATCGTACTAGACATGGAGGAAGATGACAATATTCCGATCATCTTGGGACGACCATTTCTAGCGACGGGCCGAACCCTTATAGACGTGGAAAAGGGAGAGCTAACTCTGAGGGTCCAAGACGAGCAAGTTACTTTTCAAGTGTTCAAATCGTTCCCATGTCCCGGAAGTGCTGATAAAGGATCACAAATTGAGGGTGTGGATGTTTGTGAAAAGGGAAAGCATCGAAAAATCGTCGTTGGGAAAATTGATTTTGTGTTAAATGGCTCAAGTTTGAAGAAGGATGTAGAACTAGTGGCGTTTCGACCATGAAGAAAAATCACTGCAGCTTGTGAGTTCGTTTGTGAAGGAGGAGAGTGAGCCGAAAGCCAAGAGAAAAATTAGTCATGGAGAAACCGGGTGTTTCGGGAAGTTTTTCAAGTCGAAACCTCTTCGCAAACAACATTTGATTACCGAACCGAGAATCGAACCGCTGATGACCAATGGTCATGATTTGAACCAAAATATAAACGGTTCGATAAACGGGGCGGAAGCCAAATGGAGTTTGCGAAAAGCGAACTAACGTGTTCAATAGGTCCGGCTGAAGACTATAAACTTAGCGCTTCTCGGGAGGCAACCCGAGCTCGTAGTTGTAGATTTTTGCATTTCTTTATTTTTCTTGTATTCGTAATTCTTATGTTTCATCATTTTTGTGCTTCTATTTGCTTCTTCCTCTCGTTTTTAACGTCTTCTTTTCAAAATTCTGTGCAGGAAAGTCCCAGGGGAGAAACTGGAGTATGAGCCGCGGCACAGTTATTGTGAGCCGCGGCACACATCAATCGCCAGGGAAGGCAAAACCGACTGTACTTTGTGCCGCGGCACGGCATAAATGAGCCGCGGCACACTTGAGCAATGAGCCGCGGCATACGGAATTTGAGCCGCGGCACACGAAAAAACGAGAACACAGGTCATAGGGACTGTACCTTGTGCCGCGGCTCACTTTAGATGTGCCGCGGCACACTTTGCGGAACCCGAAAGGGCAGGTAGCATATAACACGCGAGCGGCCGGCATTTCCAGGTACGTTTTCTACTTTCATTCTTCCCTCCCCAGCGCGACCGGCCGAAGTTTTCCTTCAATTCTTCCCTGCGATTTTTCTCTTGCAATCTTCAAAAAGGTATGTTTCGATCTTGCGACTTTACTTGCTTATGGTTTATATTTGGAAGTTTTGTATGTGTTTGATAAGTGGAATATGTTTATTGCTCCTTCAAATAGTTTTGTGATTGTAGAGAATAACAGGGTGGTTTTATCGAATTTTCTTGATTAAATTGGAATATCAATGAGTTGATTGTGTTAAGTTGTTCATGATTGAATTGTATTTGCTTTTGGGGGCTGAATCGAGCTAGAACTATGTTTATTCTTCAAGTAAACATGCGCCCTCAAGGTGTCTGATAAATTGCCCAAATGAAAATTTTCTTTGAAAAAGCAATTGTTTTGAAGTTTCGTGCAACGTATACGTTTTCAATTTACTGACAAGCCCAACCCGTACATCCAGTTGAGATGTTTAAGTCCAAATTCATCTTTCTCTCGTATGCGCTAGTGTCTTAATTTCGAATTTACGGTTTGATGTCTTTAGCCACGCATATATCATCGTTATTATTGTTGCGTAAATAAACCCTCGTGTTGTACTTCTCAGATCGATTATGGCGCGCACGAAGAAGTTGACCAAGCGTGCTAGACCGAGTCATCCCTACGCGAGGAGACCTCTCGGAGTCGGGCCGAGGCGAGGGGCACCAATTTTCGGACCCCGAGATCCACAAGATATTCAACGAAAAGATCCGTCCGCGTCCACTTATTCCCGAGAGAGGTTTTACTCCGGCTCCTCGGGACGGGAGTTGCTCATGATGATTGACGAGATGGGATGGGCTAGATTTACCGCACCTCCCGAGCGCCAGTCATTTCGATCGTCCAGAGTTTTATGCCGCCGTCTTGAAGCACATCCGGCAGGCATACGTTGCCATCTCTAGAGTCTCGACTCAGTCGACGTCCGAGGGGTCACAGCTGATTTCTCCCGACCGCTATTCGGAGGCTTTTTGGGTTTCGGCGGTGGACGAGATGACTATGACCGCGTGATGACCGGGCCTCACTAAGGAGGCCCCGCTTGAGACGATTGCACGCCCGCATCGACGGGAGCGGCGAGCACAGAGCTCATCTACTTTTCACTTCAGAGCTCGCTTCGGCTCGGGCGAGCCCGGCTTTACTTTATTTGTGCCCGCATTGATCCCACCTCCCAGATCCGTACAGTTTGTCTCTCCCGCGCCCGGATACTTTTGCTATCACCTCCGGGCTGCGTTTTGATGTGGCCCCCATTACGGTCCGATCTATCTTCCAGAGTATCCAGGGGGGGGCCAAGACGGGGTTGAAGCACCCCTCCCTCATATGCACTTTAAGCCCGCAGGCGGGGCTGTCGTGGTCCGTCGACGAGCCGATGCATGCCCCACAGGCCCCGATCGACCACCGCATCATATCGCACTTTGAGCAGTGGGGCGGAGCGCCGGCACACGCTCGGGCGAGGATTTTTGCTCGAGGAGGCTCACGAGGATCCCCGAGCCGCTTTTGTTGACGCACGGAGAGGCCGGCCCGCACTGGCAGAGCGAGGTTGGAAGAGCTGTTTGATGGGTCATGGGAGGATTTGAGGAGACAGAGAGAAGAGCATAGGGAGGAGCTGAGGAGAGAGAGAGAGGAGCAGAGAGAGGAGCTGAGAGAGGAGTTGAGGAGAGAGAGACGAGATGAGGAGAGAGAGAGAGAGCTGGATGGCTGCCATGCGGGAGGAGCAGCGGGCGGCGCGGAGAGTGTTGTTGCCGCTTGAGCCGAGATGAGAGAGCAGTTCGACGGACCAGCTGACGAGCGGCGAGGCGTCTTGCTGCGAGGAGGCTTATCATCGAGCACCTCGCCGCATGGACGGCCCACATCATGCATCCCGACGGGCCATTTATCGCCCGCCGCCGCCAGCCACACCACCTTCCTCACCGGACGATCTGGCACCACTCTGAGCGGTGGAGGGGAGTACTTGACCTTTTACTTTTCTTGCATTTCATTTTTGTCCATTGAGGTCAATGTACGTCCTAAGTTTGGGGGAGGGATTTACATTCAGTCTGCATTCATTGCTGTACTCTATTTTCTTGCTGTACATTATATTTTGTTGCACTTTTCTTTCCTTGCGAAAATTTTTTTTAGATAGCCTTGCTTGCCGTAGTTTTTCTTTATTCGTGAATTTTCGCGCTTCTATTATGTGTGATACTGATGTTACGACACTGTCTTTCTCTCTGAAGAAGCGGGCGAGTTTTAGTCGAGTTGTAGTCAGTTATTTCTGTTCTGCTTAGTATTCAATGAGGTCCGAAATTTTTCGTGATTGTAGAGGACTTGGCAGATAAGAGACGATACATACTTGTTTTTAAATCCCCATCAATACGTTTGGCTACATTTTCCGGATAGTGAGTCGTACTGTTTCTTTAGTCGTGTTGGCACTTAAATTGAGTTTAGAGTCGGTCAGTTTTTCCCTAAAAGTCGAGATAATGTGTTCTATGAAGGGAAGTCTAGTAACCGAAGGTATTCGCGTGACCCGTTGTTTACTCTCGCGTAAAACGACGACCCTGATTAGACTATTGATTTAGATATTTCACATGTGCCAACGATAGGGAGCCTAGTAACCGGGGGTATTCGCGTGACCCGCTGTTTACTCTCGCGTCAAACGGCAACCTTGATTCGGACATGCGGAAATTATGTATGCGAGTTGTTTCTCCGCTGTAGACGGGAACTTAGTAACTAGAAGCATCCATGTGCCCCATGAGTGTCTTTTACGTCAAACGGTTTCCTAATACATGAGAATGGAAGTTCCACCCTAGGATTATCCCGATGAAACATCCCGAGATCCTAACCTAGTGGTCAACTCGAATCGAATTCCCGGCAACGGAACCACAAAAACTTGTTGCGATATTTCCTACACGCAAGTGCACGTCATCGTTTACAAGTAATAAAGTGATAAGTAGAGTATCGTTCCCACGAGGATTGAATCTCTAACTACCGACGTTTTCGTATTCCAATTTTATTTGAACTATCGAAGTTGGGTTTTTTGGATTAATAACTAAAAGAATTAATAAAAGACTAAACAGAAAACGATATCTTGAATAAAGGGAATCAAATGATAAATAAGTCTAGAGTTATGAATCCACCTTAATTTATCCGAATTTAATCTTGATTATCCGTAATAAATAATTTTCCCAATTTATTGAAGGCGGAGATTGCTAAAATATTCTACCGCCTCTCCCGAGGTCAATAGATTTATCTAACGTCGACTAATGCACTCTATCCCTAGGTGAATTATCTCGTCGCTAGGCAAAAAGCATGAAATCTCCTAAAGGCCACGTAGTTCCTATGAGTATATTCCTATCTCACAGAATAAACGGTCCTCACCAATAGTTCTCACCAAATCTCCTCTCCCGATTCAAGTGAATGATTAAATCAATACAACTATTGGCCGATAATTGCAAGCATTAAACATAATTGGGAAAACTCAATAAAAAGGTAATAAATTGGATAATCTCAATCAATTCGTCAAAATAAAGGTTTCATCAAAACCCTAGATTAGGGCTTTAGCGACATACTAAAAGCGACAATACAGAATAAATAGCGAAAGCATAAAATTCAAACGAGATGAAGCTCGGATTCCTCCGTTCTTCGCCTCATATCCGCCCTTGAATTCTTCTGCTTTCCTCCTCTTCTCTGTCTCCAGCTTCAGCTCTCCTAGGTTTAGATTCAATGATTCCAAGGTAATTAAATTAGGGTCTTAAGCCCTATTTATAGCTCAGCGTCTCCATAAATCGCGTCCGTATTAGTTGGTTGAAAACTGGCTTCGAAACGGCCCAAAATCCGCGCAGACGTACCAAACCCGCTAAGTGTGCCGCGGCTCACTGAACCTGTGCCGCGGCACATCACCAAAATCTGAATACCTGGGCGTAATTAAATCCTTCTGTGCCGCGGCTCACATGGGCTGCCGCGGCACGAGTACGGCTACTACGCCCTTGGTGGTGTCTTCCTTTGCCGGCTCGGCTTCCTTGTGCCGCGGCTCATAGTCCGATTTTGCCGTTTCGCCCGTTTTGCCTCGTTTAAGCTTCCGGACTTCAATTTCCTGTCAATCATACAAAATTAAGGCATTAAAAGCTCATTTAGATGATTTCACACTCGAAAATACTACAAAATAATGATAAATAAGCGTATAAAAATACGCCTAACAAATACCCCCAAACTTAAGACTTTGCTTGTCCTCAAGCAAAAAGAATTAAAGTCAATAAAAGAATGTTGTGAATCATCGTGCAACTCATAGTGTTCAACCTAATCAATACTATCCTGCCATTCTCTCTAAATAATACGAGTGTCATAAAAGCGAACTGCACTCAGAATAATGATTCCGCAAAGTAATCAAGTTCAGTCCTAATCATTTGTTCATGAAGAAAACTCAGCTCAAAGATCAACAAAACATGAGTCGAATCGACCGTCAATATGAAAGGCTAAAATAGACAAGCTAGTTCGTCCCGTTCCACAGTCTAAAGGCACAATTTTTCACGAGTCTCCTAACAACTAAACCTCGGACAGTGTCCCCTTATATAAATATGTTCAAGATTTGGGGTCGTAGATTTGGGGTATGATCGCGATTATGGTGTAATCCAGGTATTGACCCACAGCTAAGGACATACCGAGCCCAGATAAGAGATAAGGAAGCACACGCTAAGTGTGAGAGCGAAGGCTCAGCATCTTGGGGCGACGGTCCAAATCTTGGGGCGACGACCTATCTTGCTAGGAGTAATAAGGAGAGTCTAGAATCCAAAGCCCACATCGGCAGGATTCGAAACTGAATTGACTGATCGACTGATTGACTGACTGCTTGACTTGACATCCGTCCACGGGGACTGAATTATAATATTACAACTACACAATGATTATGGTTTATAAAATTTCGACATAATTGTGGTTGTTCCCATTTTTTTATAATTGATAAAATCATGCATCACTTAAAAATATTTTCAAAGAAAAGAGCCACACTCGCACACGATCACCCACTCACTGAGACCTTTTGTCTCACCCCACCGTTTTCCCTTTTAAACCAGAGAATGAGCAAACAACAGAGGACGAAGAAGGCTTCGTGGAAGAGGCCGAATAGAAGATTGTCTTCAAGATTTAGGACTTCTGTTCTTAGAATTTCTGTTGTTATCCCAACTTGTAATAGTTAACTATGCTTTGTACCTAACTCGTTTGGTATTTTTCCGCTGCAAACTTATGAACAGTGTAGTTTCGATTATCAGCTTTGTCACAGTGAATCTTAGTACATCGGGCTAAGATGGTTGTTTGAAATGTTATCCAATCTTTATTTTGCTTCCGCTATTTATTATCGCATTTTGATTGATTGATCGACTGATGCGTCGCGCCCTCATCCTTCCCGATGTTGGGGGCGTGACAATACATGAATCGTTGGCGGATTTTCGGGTGTATTCCATTTCTGCATTCATTTAGAGTTGGTTGTGATTATGTTCTTCGAATCGTTAGGTTCGGTTCCGTTGCTTCCTAGCATTCGTCGGTGATTTTCCTTTCCATTCGTTGCGTCGTCAATTATTCAAGGCAAGTATTTTTGGAAACCTTTATGCTTAACGTAAAATAGTAATTTATATTGTGTGTGATTTGCTCACCTTAGGAGGGTCCGACGGGGCCACAGAGGGAATCCAATGGTTTTAGCCCTGAATTCATGAGTTTGTTTAGCTAGCCAGCTTGGGAGGGTCCTTAGAGGCCTCGAGTGGGGTTTGTGGATTCGTCCCGGTACTAGGCGATGCATGTGCATGATTTGTTTTATGATATGGTCAGCTCGGGAGGGTTCTTATAGGCCTCGGGTGGGATTTGTGGCCTCGTCCCGGTCCTAGGCAAATGTGATTGACTGTTTGTTTCCGGAAAAGATATGTATGGTTTTGGTTTTTGAAATGATTTGGTGCATTGTACTTTGAAACGTGTAAGCGAATGGTTTGCCTTGATTACTTGTACTAGCGTAATTGCTAACCCCTTTGGGGAACCGTTTCGGGGAAATTCTTGTTATGGATTTCAGGTTATGTTCTGCCGGACGAGCGGGCGCTGGGACAGTACGAGGATGTTGGTCAGGGTCATTGACATGTGCATTCGAGTCTTCTTATTTCTCTTGTCCCTTTCGATATGGTTGTTTCCCATATTTATAAACTTATAGATCGTACTCACGAGTACTTAGGCTTTTCACTCCGAACTTCGTTTTATATTAACTCAAGTTGCTATATTGTTGGTTGATGTTTATTATGCCGGTTGCTCCGGGCGTATCTTTATATGTTGTATTATTTAAATGTGTGTCCTCACTAACTGAGATGGTTAGTCGAGTGGTGTTTTTCTTGTTTTAGCGTGGTGGGTCCCATGTAGGGGTCCACGGCGCTGTAATATACTTCGAATATCTCGAGGGTGTTACACTTGTGGTCCGTAAAGATCTTACAGTGAGTCCCGTACAGGTAATGTCTCCAGATTTTCAAAGCAAACACTACTGCTGCCAGCTCCAAATCATGCGTTGGGTAATTCACTTCATAAGGTTTCAGCTGTCGTGATGCATAAGCGATCACCTTATCATTCTGCATCAATACGCATTCGAGTCCTTGGTTCGAGGCATTACTGTAAATTATAAATTCTCCAGTTCCCCGTGGGAGTGCTAAAATCGATGCCGTCGTCAATCTCTTCTTAAATTCATCAAAGCTATTCTGGCACAACTCGTTCCACTCAAACTTTTGAGTTTTCTGCAGTAGTCGAGTAAGTGGGCGGGTAACTTTGGAAAACCCTTCCACGAACCGACGATAATATCCAGCAAGTCCTAAGAAACTCCGGACTTCTTTCATGTTCTTTGGAGGCTTCCAATCCATAACTGCTTCGATCTTCTGAGGATCTACTCGGACTCCTTCAGCTGATACCACATGGCCGAGGAACATTACTTCCTTTAGCCAGAATTCACACTTAGAAAGTTTGGCGTACAATTATTCATTTCTCAACAGGTCTAACATAATTCGTAAATGATGTGCATGCTCTTCCGGGCTCTAGAATATACCAGAATGTCATCAATGAACACAACCACAAATTTATCCAAATACTCGATAAACACTCGGTTCATCAATTGCATGAATACAACAGGTGCGTTAGTGAGACCAAACGGCATCACTACAAACTCATAGTGTCCGTAGCGAGTTCAGAATGCTGATTTCGGAACATCAGATTCCTTAATCCTCAGCTAATGATATCCTGATCTCAGATTGATTTTAGAAAATACTGTTGCTCCTTGTAACTGGTCAAACAAATCATCAATCCATGGCAACAGATACTTGTTCTTAATCGTCATCTTGTTCATCTCTCGATAGTCAATACACAGTCGAAGCGATCCATCCTTCTTTCGGACAAAAAGAACTGGTGCTACCCAGGGCGAAACGCTTGGCTGGATATAGCCTTTGTCCAGTAATTCCTCCAGTTGCTTTTTCAGTTCGTACATCTCAGTAGGTGCTATACGATACGGCGCCTTAGAAATTGGTATAGCTCCGGGTTCCATCTCGATGGTGAATTCTACATCCCGTCGTGGAGGTAGTCCAGGTAACTCGTCAGGGAATACATCTGGAAATTCGTTCACAACAGTAATGGATGAAAGTTCCACAATTCCGTCTTCTTTCTTCATTTCATAGCACCAGTATCCGGTACAGCCCTGTTTCAACAATTTGACGGCTTTCATCGCCTTGATCATCTTTCCTGAGCTTCCTGGTTTCCATCCTTCAAATAGTATTTCGGAACCATCGTCAATGATCAGTGAGATATTCCTCTTTCGCTAGTTTAAAATAGCTCCATATCGATTAAGCCAATCATCTCCGAGTATCAGGTTGTCTCCTTGCATTTCTATCACAATCAGATTTGAGAGCCACTCTCTACCTCCAAATGATACAGGGAAATCTCTAGTTTCTCAGTTTCCAACAATCCTCTCTCCGCTCGGTAAACCCAAAATATAAGGTTCACAATCATGAAAACCAGAAATATTCAAACGATTTACACAAGATAAGGATATAAATGAATGCATAGCTCCTGTATCGAATAAAACGCTAACTGGCTGGGAAAGGATCTGAACAGTACCTGATGCGACAGCAGCATCCTGATCGTCTGTTCTTCTCATCCCGTACGGACGTGGGGGAACAGATCCGACACTCGATGGATACTGGCATCCTTCTGAACTGGTTGTGGTGTACGGGCTCTAAAAGATTTTGCAGCTTCTTCACAGAACACCACACGATGTCCCTCTCGACCACAATCAAAACAAGTCACGACAGGTAGGGGGCAATTCTGTCGATAGTGCCCCGTCTGGCACAGTTAAAGCATTTCCTGGTGACATCCGTCGTGGTTGATGTTTCTCCGAAGTTCTTTCCGCTCTTAGATGGGTGCGGAGGTTTCTTGAAAGAATGAAATGATGACTGGGCCTTGCGGGGGCCACTACTCTTGTGTTCCGCGAAACTACCGGAGACTTTCTGCTTCTTGGACTCTGCCAACTTCTCCATTGCTGCTTCCTTGATATCATACGCCAACGCCTTATCCGGGTATTGACGGAGAGTGGTACATTCAAAACCAGACATGTAGCTCTGGATTTCTGGTTTCATTCTCATATCAAAATGGATCATCACTTCTGCATCTGTTCTTACCAGATGTCAAACAAATGCCAGTTGCTGGTTAAACGTATTAATCGCCTGAAATACTGGTACATCTGAAGGCTGAGCGGAGAAAAACTCCCGAACTTTAGCTTCCCTCACAGGATGAGGGCAATACTGAGCTTCCACCATCAATTTAAATTCTATCCAATCAGCATCATGGTCTACAGGCCGAATGGTTTCCACCATTCGGACGCTTCTCCTATCAGAAAGTACTGAGCAATAGAGGCTCTCCGGTCGTCAGGGCAATTAATCCTGGCAAAAAATTTCTCTAGTTCCTTCAACCAAGGATCCCAGGTGGGAGTCTCAGAAATATCGTCGAATTTAGGTGGTTGCATCTTCGCCACCTCTTGTAGCCATCGGTCGCCTCGATTTCCTATGTCTGGGATACCCTCATGTTGATCTCCCTGTTAAAACCCTACTGCCACCTGCATTCGGTCCACAACCTGGGCGAACTAAGTTATCTGGTTCACAACCTGACGAAGGATTTCGGGTACAGCAGGTTCTGGTTCATTATTAATAGATCTCTGTGGCTCACCTGAGCTGTGGCTGGCCTGATTAGAAGGCGAAGCTTCTCTTTCGACATTCCTTCATCCGAGTTCGCGACTGTGACCACGTGCACGTCCACCTCTCAACATATTATAAGCATAAATACTCAATATACAGGAAACAATATCGTTCAATGTTCAAGTATAAAGAGATATAATATGTAAAGGACGAGATAGAGTTTAGGAACTTACAGCCACCGTTCACACGAAGACGTAGGCAGTACAGTGATGTTATTCACGGCCGGTTAACTCAAAAGACGTATACGACCCCTTATTTTAACCCAATGGCCAAGATATCCATAATGTTAGCTCTGATACCATATTCTGTAACACCCCCGATATATTCAGGAATATTACAGCGCCCTAAATCCTTTACATAGGGATTTACAAGGCTGAAGAAATGAAAAGACAATAACAGATACCAACGTATGAAAGTAACTGAAATAAACTACAACAGTTCTGACCAATACTGAAAATATAAATGTCCAAAGGAAAAGTATTAATACATCACCAAATCCAAATCATCACAAACGACAACGTACTCGAGTACTTATTAAAACGATACAAACAACAGACAAATAAACCCGGCCAGAACATCACTCTACACCCTCGTCATCATGCAACTACAGTGGTTGTTTCCCCGCTCTCCTGGATCCTGAACATAAACAATTGTTCACCCCCGAAGGGGGTAGCACAACGATGCTAGTATAAGTACCACAACATATTATTCAACATCTCACGAAGAATAATAATAACATAAATGACAAAGAACCAAAGAGTTTTCTCCTGCGAGAAACTCAATAATAACATACACACATGATAATCACAACATGATATCACAACATACACATGGTAATTCCGATGATCCAGTGTTCACTGCCTAGACCCCCCGATGATTCCGTCAAACCAACCCGAGGTGGAAGAACCCGTCCGATGATCCAGCGCACGCTAGCATCGATCCTCCGACGATCCCGTCGGACCAACATGAGGTGGACATACAATAACGACATACATGTACAACAATATGTATAACATCAATACATAAAATAATTAAGGCACTTGCCTCGATTCGAAGACAAGAATAATACTTCCACGAAAAACGAAACACTCGAAGGTCGCCCCTTCGATCAATCATGTCGCAAGCTCGAACCTTAAACAAAATAAATAATATAGAGTTCATCTCACGTCGTACTGACATCTAATAATCCAAATTACGGCCGGAAGTTCATAAAACGTAACCTGCCTGAACTGCTTAACGTACGTTACGTACCATATGTAGCGTACATTAATTACGAAGTCTAGCATATGCTAACCATGTATTGACAGTCCCTCTCTGATCAGCCGACTGAATCGTCTGATGACATAACGTACATTATGTACCCAACGTAGCGTACGTTAACTATGCCCGATAGCGTACGTTAACTATACAGCATAGCGTACGCTAAGCGTGCATGGCAGTTTCTCACTGGGTAGATGACTGTTCTAACTGTGATGAAGTTTACGAAATCCTCAGTGATTCACGTATGTTATCCTTCTACATAACATGTTCATCAAAACTATGAATGATCTTACGGATTCAAACATCTTCGAATTCTAGGAAATGTATATCATCGCAATAGTTATATTCAATCTCGATTATCATACTCATGTGAAGTTCGGGTGATCTAAGGTTGATGCACTAGATTCCAATATCATCATTACTTTCAGACTTCATCTAAAACAACTAACGAGTCCAACTTATAAGAAAGGATACAACCTTCGATGATTCTTTCTTAAGTCCATTTATCAAAAGTGATATCAATCTCCAAGTCTACGATCAATGTGGCAACGTTATTCAATATGGTTAATCAATCTCAGAACCTTACTCTTATCATTTGATGTAATAGGATTCTACAATGATGTTTACAACAATGATATCTTAAGCATAATCATCTCAACTTCTAAATGTGATGTTTGGTCGAATAATACATCAATGGAACTTAATATCTTGATAGCATGATCATCATATCCTTAAGAACACGAAACCAAGGTTGGAGATAGTATAACATACCTTAAGATGAAGGAAACACCGAGACAATAGGTAGAATCCAACTCCGGTTGCTTGTGTGTCAATCCAAAATGATTCTCCACTTCAATGAGTAATCTCCAATCTTCAATGATCAAGAAAAGGTGTTCTAAAGGTGTTTAAGGGGGGCTGGGAAATCTCTGGGCACGAAGTATGGTGAAGGATAGGTGAAATGAACGAGCTGAAATGAAATGGTGTGATGTCTTATTTATAATTTTCTGTCTTTAACGTACGTTAGCCTGCATGCATAATATACGTTGTCCTCTTAGCGTACGCTACCCAACATAATTTAGCGTACGCTATCGTCCTGATAGTTAACTGTCCTGATTCTGACCTTGATTACGTACGTTACACCATCAGGTTACGTACGTAAGTAACACACGTTAGCGTACGCTAGACACAATCCTTAGCATACGTTAACAATCGTTGACTTCAAAAGTGTCTAGGTTCATCCAAGGGAATCTTATCCGGACCCATATCCGGCTGGCGCATGTGACAGCCGCCTAGCTCAATTATTGGCTGGTTAACGCACACTACGCTACATTCGTAGTGTACGCTTTTTCCGACAGATAACGTACGTTAAGCTACCCTTGTTAACGTATGTTATCACGTATTTCCATGGGAAAATTAACATGTTGCCATACTCATGTACAAGGATACAAATACGAGAAATATCACAACTCAATCATCGATATCACAATTCCGAATAATACAGGGTTCAAATACAGATGAAATACTCAATAATAAATCCAGATATTACAAGAAGCGTCACTTTATGGTGACATATCGGATACAACAGATTCAAATCAAACAGCGGGAGTCTTAAATAAAAATTATCAAAAGAGTACCAAAACGGGACTAAAACAACACCAAGTGTCCCCAAAACCAAACAAAAGAAAGTACGATACAAATGTCCAAAATCCGGAAATAACGATAAGGAAATAAAGTCCATTATTTAAATAAAGCTATAGGGTAATGTACTCCCACTCATCCCCAAGCTAATAACCCCGCTCCTAGCTTAAGTACCTGCCGCATGGAGAAGAAAAGCGGCTGAGCATAAAAAGCTCAGTGAACAGATATAAAGCAAATAACAAAACGGATCAAACGAGATAAGATAATAAAAGGAATGCGAAGATAGAATACATATGGTGTTAATGGATAATCAAAAGGATATCAAAGTTTAAGTATAAAGTGTATGAATGTGGATTCAGTATTTTACCCCAGGCCCAAACAAATATCCAAATAAATAGTAGCCCAATGGAGTGATCAACTCCGAAATGTGAAGGGACTGCATGCACGCACGCCCAATCACTAAACGAATATAATATATATCCATATCATCATAGTAGCCCAAACAATTAACAAGCAAATCTAGGATGCATCCATACGCCCCTGCAAACAATTCATAATCATAATAATGGCCATAGCAGATAGCAGATAAGGGACGGTGTGGTACATCTCTCCAACCACACTAGAGTCATAGCATTGGTGCATCAATGCTACGGTCATGGACCCCCCATAACTGGGAACAGATAATACCTGGGTAAATACTGAAGGGTCAACAAGTACAAGTCCAAATCAAAGTGTAGGTCTCATTCATATAGTCAAAGTTCAATATCAAAGGTTCAAATAATCAAAGAGCTAATATCAAAGGTTCAATTCACATGTATCAAATCAAAGATGCAATGTGAAAGGTTCAAACGAAGAGTTCGAATATCAACAGTCCAAAACAAGATAGGCAAATAATATAGAAGAGAGAGAAAGGTCATGAGAGAGAAAGTAGTTGTACTCTTGCTGAAAGAGTACGGAATATCTGTACCTTATTCAACAACAAAAGTAAACAAAGATAGATGGATCACAAGATACAGGCTCACTCCCGCTTTACGGAACCTATACGGATCAATAATCAAGTATTACTTTAAGTCCAAATGAATTTGGTTACTCATTTTAGTAATATAATAGACTTTGAGTGTGTAACCACATTTTTAAGAAAACTCAGCTTTTAATATCAAAATATGTATCATGTTTCCGGATTTTTAAAGTATATGTGTGCACCTCCTGAGCCTTAGCAAAATTACCCCAGGTAGGTACATATGTTTTCTACTTTGTGTAATTTTTGTAGAATTTTCAGGTAGTATAGATATAGAACAAAAATTCCTTATCAAAACTAGTCGAGATTCGGTGACAGATCTGAGACTCAAAAAGTAAGCAATTAAGAGACTATGATTTGCTACTCTCAAAATTCCACCAAAAATCACAGAGGCCAAAAACATCTTATATTTAAGCCCTGTCCAATTTGATTTAATGATTCCTTACTGATTGCAAAACACTCCGGAATATCTGTGCCTTATTCAACAGCAAAAGTAAACAAAGATAGATGGATCACAAGATACAGGATCACTCCCGCTTCACGGAACCTATACGTATCAATAACCAAGTATTAATTTAAGTCCAAATGAATTTGGTTACTCATTTTAGTAATATAATAGACTTTAAGTGTGTAACCACCTTTTTAAGAAAACTCAGCTTTTAATATCAAAACATGTATCACGTTTCCGGATTTTTAAAGTATATGTGTGCACCTCCTGGAGCCTTAGGAAAATTACCCTAGGTATGCACATATGTTTTCTACTTTGTGTAATTTTTTTAGAATTTCCAAATAGTATAGCTATAGAACAAAAATTCCTTATCAAAACTACTCCAGATTCGGTGACATATCTGAGACTCAAAGCAATTAAGAGACCATGATGTGCTACTCTAAAAATTCCACCAAAAATCACAGAGGCCAAACACATCTTATATTTAAGCCCTGTACAATTTTAGTTAATGATTCCTTACTAATTTCAAAAAAAAAAATCATAAACCAAGGTTGAAATTCGGATTACTAATTGATAGGTTTGACACTTGAATTTGTAAAATCAGAAAAGACATTCTATCAACTTCGAAAAATTACAAAAATTTCATATTCAGAAAGTACTTTTCCAGAACTTGATTTTAGACTCAAGAATCACTCAAAAACACGTTGGTATCATTAAAATGGACCCCTTTGAATATGACCCAAAAACCTGACAGCATACGTGGAGATAAATTCAATACAACCCTAACCTTTATTAGTCTTTTAACTTTTTTATCAGTTTTTATCTATGAACAGGTTACAACTTGACAAATTTTTGAACCACATCAGAACTCAAAAGTAAAATTCAAAAAATTCACACAGGTACTTCAATGTCTTTAGAACCCACCTGAATTTTCCCAGAATTTATTAGTTAGTTTAACCCCACAAGAAAAATACTCAAACTCAGACTATTCAGAAAACCGACCTGCAGTTGTACCCAAAAAGTATCCGCCTCAACGACCTAACAAAACCATCCAGGGAAAATTCCCAAAAATTCATGGTATTACTAATCATATAGAAGTTACATACTGAAGAGTTTCATAGCCCAACTCATTATGGTTTTTGAATCAAAAATCGACAAAGTGGACTGATTTTAGACTCCCGAATTTCAGATTCAACACTTAATCACACAAAAATCAAAAACATGACCAAAACAACTCGAAATTACTCCAAACCAATTGTAGAACTTAAATAAGACATAAAACTAGGTTATAATTAAAAGAAACTGAATTGAATCATTATATATCATGACCTATATTGTTCACAAATTCAAGTATACAAGCAATCTTAATTTCAGAATTCATTTTAGCCATCATATAACGTGTTTAATCATACCAACGCACCCGAGACCTTCAATCTACCACCAAGCCTTCCTTTGTGCACGCCTCGATAGAACGGGAATGGTAGAGAACTAGGTAGCCGCCGTTTTTAGTTTTAGGTATTCGGGTTTTTAGTTTTGTGAAGTATGTGTGTGTGATATATATAGGCGAGTGGGGGGAATTTCAAAAAGGAAAATACCTAAATTATTGGGATTTGATGGAAGACTTTTCCAAATTAAAACCCATCACGAACTTTGACATGATTCACGATTCCATATGTTTATGTACAACATATCATTCGGCTAGGGACAAAAATAGAAAACGTGTGACAATTTTAAATGTGTACAAATTATTTCAGTATAAGTCTTATATTCGTATTACATTAATTTATTCAAATGTTAACGATTTAAATACTTAGGTTACAATCATAATGCAATATTTTAAATAATTAAACGTCTTTTATAGATTCGAGATTAAAGGGTATTTTAACATGTTCAAAAATCTGGGTTTTACAACTCTTCCCCTCTAAAAAAAATTTTGTCCGCGAAATTGAAATGAAAACGGAAATGAAGACGTACCAGACTACGAAAATAAATGAGGGTAACTTATTACATTAATTTTTTCAAATGTTAACGATTTAAATACTTAGGTTATAATCGTAATGCAATATTTTAAATAATTAAACGTCTTTTATAGATTCGAGATTAAAGGGTATTTTAACATGTTCAAAAATCTGGGTTTTACAATTCTTCCCCTCTAAAAAAAATTTCTTCCGCGAAATTGAAATGAAAATGGAAATGAAGACGTACCAGACTATGAAAAGAAATGAGGGTAACTTGTTCGGAGTGTTTTGCAATCAGTAAGGAATCATTAACTCAAATTGGACAGGGCTTAAATATAAGATGTGTTTGGCCTCTGTGATTTTGGTGCAATTTTGAGAGTAGCACATCATGTTCTCTTAATTGCTTACTTTTTGAGTCTCAGATCTGTCACCGAATCTGGACTAGTTTTGATAAGGAATTTTTGTTCTATAGCTATACTACCTGAAAATTCTACAAAAATTACACAAAGTAGAAAACATATGTACCTACCTGGGGTAATTTTGCTAAGGCTCAGGAGGTGCACACATATACTTTAAAAATCCGGAAACATGATAAATATTTTGATATTAAAAGCTGAGTTTTCTTAAAAATGTGGTTACACACTCAAAGTCTATTATATTACTAAAGTGAGTAACCAAATTCATTTGGACTTAAAGTAATACTTGGTTATTGATCCGTATAGGTTCCGTGAAGCGGGAGTGATCCTGTGTCTTGTGATCCATCTAACTTTGTTTACTTTTGCTGTTGAATAAGGTACAGATATTCCGTACTCTTTCAGCAAGAGTACAACTACTTTCTCTCTCATGACATTTGTCTCTCTTTTATGTTATTTGCCTATCTTATTTTGGACTGTTGATATTCGAACTCTTCGTTTGAACATTTGACATTGCATTTTTGATTTGATACATGTGAATTGAACCTTTGATATTAGCTCTTTGATTATTCGAACCTTTGATATTGAACTTTGACTATATAAATGAGACCTACACTTTGATTTGGACTTGTACCCTTCAGTATTTACCCAGGTATTATCTGTTCCCAGTTATGGGGGGTCCATGACCGTATCATTGATGCACCAATGTTATGACTCTAGTGTGGTTGGAGAGATGTACCACACCGTCCCTTATCTGCTATCTGCTATGGCCATTATTATGATTATGAATTGTTTGCAGGGGTGCATGGATGCATCCTAAATTTGTTTGTTAATTGTTTGGTCTACTATGATGATATGGATATATATTATATTCGTTTGGTGATTGGGCATGCGTGCATGTAGTCCCTTCATATTTCGGAGTTGATCACTCCATTAGGCTACTATTTGTTTGGATATTTTTTGGGCCTGGGGTAAAATACTGAATCCACATTCATACACTTTATACTTAAACTTTGATATCCTTTTGATTGTCCATTGACACCATATGTATTCTATCTTCGCATTCCTTTGATTATCTTATCTCGTTTGATCTGTTTTGTTATTTGCTTTATATTTGTTCACTGAGCTTTTTATGCTCATCCGCTTTTCTTCTCCATGCGGCAGGTACTTAAGCTAGGAGCGGGGTTATTAGCTTGGGGATGAGTGAGAGTGGATTACCCTATAGCTTTATTTAAATAATGGACTTTATTTCCTTATCGTTATTTCCGGATCTCGGATATTTGTATCGTACTTTCTTTTGTTTGGTTTTGGGGACACTTGGTGTTGTTTTAGTCCCCTTTTGATAATCTTTTGGTAATTTTTATTTAAGACTTCTGCTGTTTGATTTGAATCTGTTGTATCTGATATGTCACCATAAAGTGACGCTTTGACCCTTGCCGGGTTGGGGCGTTACAACTAGTAGGTTTCCTGCTGGCCATAGTATACAATATAAACAGCTTAGAAGGGGGGTTGAAAAAGCTGTATCTTTTTCGAAGCTTATTTGCGTAGAGAAAGTCCAAGGTTAAGTTGCTGTAAATACAGCAACTGAATAATCTCCTGTTAGCTTGGTGCATACAAGGTTTTTATATGTATACTAAAATCACACACGCAGATAGAAAACAGTAAATGACAGAAAGTAAAGACACACTGATTAAAGTACTTTGAGGTAAACCCCTCTACGTCCACCGGTCCTCCACAAAGGAGTAAATTATTTATTAAAATAACTGCATACACAACTATGTAACCTTAACTAAACATGTCGTTGTATCGTTTACACAGATTGATACAGCCAATAGCAGCTTGGTCCATTCACACAGATTGGCTTGGCTTCTTCGACTCGCTTATTCTCACATAGATTGAAGCTTCATCCTTGGTGCTATTCGTGCCACAGAGGTCAGAGATAGCAAATCTTAGTCCACACAGGGTAAGTAAACTCGACGGTAAGATTGGTATGACATGATTGAACAATAGTTGTATGCTTGATGAGTGTTCACTGTAAGTGTGTTGTCCGCTTTGAGGACTTTATTTATTTTTCTCTTTTGATGAAGCTGTATGCTTGAAGAAATATAGTGCTCTTGTAAGATTGATAATCATATTGTCAATTCTTTGAATCGTGAGGTTAGCAATGTCCTCTTGCTTGGGGATATTTATAACCTTGTAAATAGATCCGTTATAAATATAGCCATTGGCCGGTTGGTGAGATTGAGACTGCTCTGCTTGGTAGCCTTATAATAGAATTTAAGGTGCTTCGCATTTAATGCTTCTGACATTCTGTTTGACCAGCATTAAATGCTCTTCAGATTGTAGTCTCTTCGGCCGCATTAAATGTTGTTCTATCAACATCAAATGCTACTTTAACCTTGAATACTTTGTGAGATAAAGATCATTTGCTTTCTCAACGGTTGAAAGTTTCTTCAGTCCTATTGGATTTGTGTTTTACTCTTCCTAAGTAAAACACTTACAGTATGTTTGTTGTATCCAACATCTTTGTCTTTGTTGTATCTTGAAGACTACACTGTAGGAAAGGACTCTTGACTTTGCTGGAACATCTTACGATGTATGGACAGGCTATATGATGTTCTCCTAACAGCTTCCATACTTAGACTGATATTCTGACTTTGAAGATCTTGCTGTATAAGGCAATTATCAATACACAAGGAGGATTTTTCCCAATAATTTGCCCCGTTTTGATAATGCCAAAACTTTCTTAATAAAGAGAGGCTGTCTTAAGTCTTCGATCGAAAGTTCTGTTCTTCGAGACTTAGTCTAGAAATTTGAACTGCTCGCGGGCAAATTCTAAGATAATAAATCGTACAAGACTAAGTGTATTACAACTTAAATTATGATTGGCCTGTAGGCACAATCTAACTGGAAGTATCCTATTTGAATACAACTTAATCTATGAATTGTTTGCAGACAAGTTCTTACAACTTTGAGACTTATCTATGTTTTATACTTGGTAAAACATTTCAACATAAAATATGATCCTAGTGAATAACATTAGATCACGAGTTGTAATCTTTTGAGATAAAAATGTATTTTATTGATGATCATATTACAGTGCTGTTTGCATTAAAAAATTACATCGGAAAGAAAAACAGGAGATAGTAATATGCAGATAACAGAAGTTCTATCCCATATATGACTGATGTTTCCAAGATTTCTGGGAGGGATCATGCTCGGTTCCCTTCCACCAGTTGACTAATGCGTCTCTTCCTCGATCCATGTATACATCAAAGGAGAGAATCCAGTCTTATGGGTCGGTTGGTCATTCACCCTTTTGGATTTTGGATTTCAGCTTGATCTGGAGTGGGAGCTTTACTTTTGTTAGAAGTCTTGAGAGCTCCTTGGCGGAGTCCTCCAACGTCTTAAAGTGATTGAACATTGGTGATTCCCTGATGAGAACACAGAAGTATCACATCATTTCATTATGTTTCCATGCCTTAAACTCTTCAGTTGTTGGCTGTCTATTTGTCGGAGTCTGGTTTCTGCAGGCTTCTGCACACTGTTCTTCCTGTTAGGAATATATGCCCTCGAATGCCACTCAGAGGATGAGAGAGTGAGAGCAATATTATTGTAATTATGAATATTATATTTAATAAGGCAATTATTATTTCTATATTATTGTATATCACTGGCATTGCGATTTGGTATATAGAATAATAGTCCTTGCATTTGAGAGTGAACATTCTACTTCTTATGGAGATAAGGAGATAGGCACTAGAAGTGTTTAGAGCTCGAATGCTTAACTAGTTCGCAAGTCGATAAAACTTAACAGGACACTAAGTTTTAATAAGACTTGTATAACTGATGCTAGGACGTGTGCACGTCTTGATAGCATAGTTATAAGTATATTGGTGGGACCAGTATACTCAAACACGACTCATACTCGATTCAGTCACACGATATTCACTCTCGGAGAGTCGATGACGAATCGAAAGGTTGTGATAGTATACGTGGTCCTTTGACTTGAGGGTTCAGTAGAAGATGTGCCTGTGACGTTTAGTTTGTCATTAGAGTAGTTAGACTCATTTGCTTAATTGCTGAGTCGACCTCGAAGTGCGGACTATAAGGGCGAGTAGCGATCTTCTTGTACGCCAAGAAAGGATTCTATCTCCTGTTAGTGAGCAGGCGAATGTCCTATACGGTTAATGGCGAATAAGATCATAAGCCTTTGGCCAAAGCATTCTGATATAGTCGTATTAGATAAACTATTAATCAGTCGGTCTTGATTTGTATTAACACATGTATAGAGTCTAGTCAACAGTAGGGTTTGACTTTACCGTGACCCGAAGATTTGACGGGACATCGATGAAGGGTCTATACGTATATGGTATTCATGACATAATGGTTACGGAATGATTCGTTCATTCGTTCTCGATCGGGGTTCTGATGCGGCCCGCTAAGTGGCGCTAAGTGCTGCCCGCACTCATTGATTCCTCCCAATGCCGGCTGAGACGAACCTACAGAGTCGCGCAATAGGATCATTGACGGATAAATATGAATTAATAATCTCTCTTATAATATTAGATATTAGTGATTTATCGGATAAATCAAATAGCGATCTTATGAATTGTAAGTAAGTTACTCGGTGATTACTTTAATTCATAAATTATATTTCTTAGAGAAATGTATATTTTGTAACACCCCCAAAACCATCCGGGATATTATAGCGCCGTGGGTCCCGCGCTGGAACCCGCCAGGCTAAAAACCATTTATAAAACCAACTCAAAAATGCCAAAAGGCCGATGACGGTAATATTTTAAATACTCAAATATTTTCAAAAGCATAATTTTGAAATACCGTCATAAAATACCATTTGAAAATACGAGGCGAAGTGCCAAATCTCAACAGTTTAAAATATACGTTAAGCCACAACTTAAACGTACCGATAAAATAATTTGGGAAAAAGAGTTTAACAAAAATAACTCAAGTTCGCAAAATGCCAAAAAGCCCTTTTAAAATACACACACGCAGCGGATAAAGATACCGAAAAGCCATTTTGAAATGTACACACGCAGCGGATAAAAACACAGTTCAAAATACACATATGCAGCGGAAATAAATAATCGGAAAAGAATACTCAATTCTCCGAAAACAAGCCACAGGCAGTATCACATCGGGAAGCTCATCCCTTCACGACTGCTACTAGCTCGATCTCCGAGTACCTAAAAATAAAGCCCACGACGGGGTCAGCCACAACACTCAATAATGATACCGATCACATCATCATAAATAATTACATACCAATGTAATAATACTGTAAGAATACTACCAACGTAATCTTACCGTTATAACCTTACCAATCCATAATAATCCAATCCTTACCATAATCCACATTTCGCATCCTCAAATGACGAAATGAACTTAACAACAATTATCTGTATTGAATTTCAAAAATACCAACAATTCTCAAAACATCATCATAACTCACATGTTTGGAAATAATCCAATATGTGCCAAATCCTGTCCGTCGGATTACACAATCAAATCTCAACATGTATAAACCAATAATACACAACATATCTGTAGATCAACTACCACATGATAATGATAACAAATCCTGAAACATCGACATATAGTCCGAATGCTTATACGATCAATAACCATATCAACCGATAAATCAACTGAGAATATCATCGACATGATAACTCCAATACGACCAATAAAGGATCACGATAACTGAGAATACCATCAACATGATAACTCCGACACGATCAACAAAGGATCAACAATAATCGAGAATACCATCAACAAGGTAAACTCCAAATGATCAACAATAATGGATCTCAAAGAAATAACTCTGACTGTCGAACATACCCCTCGGGCGTATGAACAACCAGTCACAAACCGTCGAACATACCCAACCATAAATGGAGGATGAACGACCAAACAATATGGCTCAAAGATGGAAATCATAGTACGCCCGATCCGAATATGTGTCAGTGCACATGTCCACCCCGTATACGGAATCCAGGATATACGTGGGACAATGTACCTAATTAGCCTCAACGAACTACGTCTCGTGTGCACAGCCTTTCACGGAAAATATTCACGCATGACTATATATGTGCCCGGCTAAAAATCCTACACAATATCCAATCGGAACGCAGATATGACTCCAGATATGTCACGATGCAACATGACAACGAAACTCAAAGAAACACATATCCATAAGGATCAAAAGACTCACGAAGTGAACAACAATAGTCGACAATGAAAAGTCGACACGACCAATCAATATTCAAAACAACAACCACGGGATCACAAACCCCAAAGGATAATCCATACCATCAACAATCTCGGACAACGATTAGGATGGGATCGACATCCATCAACGAACAACCAATATGAATCTTAATACACGAAGCCTCAACGTACAACATATACAACAACTCAACATAATAATTATCTCATAACTGAACAATACATAAATTACCTCAAAGCCGGAGACAATATCCTTTCCACGAACAACATCCCTGAACGAATACACAGTTATATGAATAATCCCGAAATAGGTATAGTCCATTTATACCAACAAACCACCATCCCGACATCAATATCGACACGATAACTATCCTCGATATCCGATATTCTATATCCTTGACCAAAGATAACTCACGTCTTCCTTGAACACAATTAAATCATATACCTTATGATTTAATACAAACCAGAGCACGATATACAACTCATTAACCAACAATTTACCTTTCTAACAACATTGCTATATGAATTATAAATGAAATGAAAACGAAACCATTTATCAAATATTATAAACTGAACAAGTATAAACTTGCCTCGATACCGATACCACGAAGCCGTTACCAAAATCCATTGCCTTTGTCTACGAGCTCCTCGGCCCCGACCAAAAGCAATTTACGAACTCTTCGACCTCAACCGCAACACAACGGTCATAATCCACGATCAAAACATCACAACCTATTGCAATAATCAATTAACAACAATCCGATAACAATCAATAACCGACATAGCCAACCAAGCGACTCAACGGCTCAACAATACCCCGATCATAAACAAAACCGAACAACCAAATCAATCGATCACGAATTCAAAACCACAATACGATTCCACAATCCGAATATCATATCCATAATCTATTTAAACCAACAAGGGTCTAACATTACCGATTCCAAATTCAATCTTAAAAACAATTACAAGTTTCCTCCTTGTATAATCATAATAAAATCCAATTACCGGTTATCATCATCAATCCGGACAATCCAATTAATTCAACAATATAGATAACCATATTCCAAAGGTTTCAAATAATTCCATTATCCGAATTGAACACTTATTCAATAAGTATGAATTTCCAAATTCAAACATGAATAATAATTCTCATCAAACTCGAAATCATATTCGTATTCCTATACGAATATTGTACCAAGATACATAACTTAGTTCTAAATGTGAATATTCCATATTTATATCCAAAACACCAACACTTTAAAACGTATTCATCAAATCAATGATCAATTCATCTCGACATTAAGGATTTTATAATATATTCGATTCCAACTTCAACTCCAAATACGAAGACAAAACTCCTTCTTGTTCATACTTGTAAATTCGTAGAAAACAATTTACCGATTATTATCGTGAATAATCACATTCCAAAATTATCCGAAATCCTTCCAAAATCATAACATGTAACTCAAGAGTTCTTTAAGAACACGAATTATCCAGATTCACGTTCATAATCCATAAAACAACATAACCCGATGTTTTCTAACATCTAAACAACCCTTAATCATAATTCAAGGTGTATATAATCATGTCCTTCAACATATACTTTTCATAACATCATGATTCGCAATAAACCACCAAGAACATCGAGAATACCACGATTCCATAATCATAACAACATAATCGAATCATTTGATCACCAATTCATTATCTTTCTTTAACAAAATTCCCATAATTACCAAGAATCATCACAACAATATCATTTCCACACCATTCATACGAAAACGTGTAAAATTTTCCAAGTTCTACTCATTGAGACATTTCATCGAACACTTTGAAGGCATAGTCCAATTCAATCGATTATTCAAAGAAATACTCGAATTCTTTCCACAAAACTTCAAGAATAATGAATGATCTCAAGAATACAACAAGATTCCATCAATAATCTGAGTTAAAACGAATCAAATCGGCCAAGACATCAAGAAACTTCAAAAATATCCAAAACCAAGTGTTTAGGTGTTCTTACCTTCGATCCGGGTGGAAGATGATGTTAATCCATGATTCCAACTTCCAAAACATGTTGTCATAAGTTGTTCTTACTCAAATCCATCAACTCTTGCTGAAGGAATCGCGAAAAAACGAAGAAAAAAGTGAAAATGTCGAAGTGACCCGGGCCAGGCCTTATATAGGCCGAGACCTGCCGGACCATTACGTACGTAACCGGCCACTGCCTTACGTACGTAACCGGCCATGGCCTGCTCTGTAATAACCGGATTTATTACTGTGCATTTCATCTGTACATTGAACCCTGTATTATTTTGGGAATGATGATATTGAAAATGGAGTATGATCATTATCGTATTTGTATCTTTTTACATGGGTGTAGCAACATGTAAATTTTCCTCCATGCACATACGTGGTAACGTACGTTAAGAATGTAACTTAACGTACGTAACCTTTTAATGTTAACGTACGCTACGGATGAAGCGTAACGTACGTAATGCGGTCAATTATTGGGTGGGCCGGCTAGCACATGGAGTACATGGTTGTAACACCCCCGAGTTATTCAGGAATATTACAGCGCCGTAAGCCCCGCCGTGGGACCCACAAGGCTAAACATACGCGGAACCATAAATTTTGACCGATAAGGTCTACACGCAATGGGATGAAAAACAATACAAAGGTATCCAAAACATAACCAATGTATTCACAAACATCACAACTCAAATCAATACTTCGGCAAACACAGGCCGGAACATCAAGGAAAACGGAAAACAATACTCGAGTATTCAATAGCCAATCCAGTACAACAACACTGAATGGGAAACTCCAAACATAACTGGAAGAAATACACAGTATCACACTTGCCCACCATCTTCATGCCGACCCGATACCTGCCTGTCCGCTCTTACGGAACTGAAATACATAAAACGTATTTCCCCCATACGGGGTTAGCCGTCGAATAGCTAGTGCAAGAATATCAAGTATGAAACACAATACTTCTCGTCAATAAAGTAAATGTAACCGTCAATTCATCAATTCAAGACTAGCATTCCGGAATGACTAAAATCTCATCGTACCACATCAAGACGTATATGAATGCCGTAGAAACGGTTCGTTCATATCATACGCCGTTACATGTAGGAATGCCGTCAAAACGGTTCGTTCATTACATGCCAACAATACATATATGAATGCCGTAGAAACGGTTCGTTCATATCATGCCATCAATACTTCTTACTTTCAAATTCGAGAACGTACAATCATAATTATATACTTGCCTTTGAGACATCGAGAGAACGAACGGAAAAAGGGGTATGAGATCGGTAGGTCCAAGCACGCGCTTCCGGCACCTAAACGATTCGCAAGGAATATGATAATCAATTATCCATATTCAAATTACGAAGAAACCCACGAAACCCGTCTACGATTCGTAAGGATGTACGGATAATCGACTAGAGGTTGGAAAAATCGTCCAAAATCTCACAAGTCCGAAAAGCGGTACAACCCAAACCATAAAATCGTAGGAAAAGCATGCATACGGTATAGATACATCATAATCTCAAGGTTCTCAAGCTTCCAAACGGATAAATCGGACGAATCTATGAAAAACCCCAAAATTCCTGAAAAGTAGGGTTCTAAGGATTTTTACCTTGATTCGGACGTTAGGAGGAATTAGATGTTGAGAAATCCTTGTTCTCCAACCAAGTATGTTGTTGTTAGAAGGAAGATTGCTTCCAATCGCCCAAGATCGTCTCTCCCGAGAGATTTCCGTCGAAAAGGAGTGAAGTAGGTGAGAAATGACGAAATGGAAGTCAACTGTCATATTTATATCTGCCCAGTCTAGCGCACGCTACACCTCCTTCATTAGCGTGCGCTAGCGAAGTCACCGGATAGTCCAGTGGCTTCTGCAGGCTCCGATAGCGTGCGCTAATCGTCTGCCTCTAGCGTGCGCTAGTCCAAAATGTGGCATTCAGTACTGGAGTCCAGAACTCACTGTCTCTGCCCTGCTCCAACTTAGCGTGCGCTAGCTCTATGATTTAGCGTGCGCTATGCAATAGCTTTAGCGTGCGCTAGCCGAAACTTAGCGTACGCTACCTGATATTCCAGAAAACCTGGCAACTACACTGTCTCTGCTGACCAGCCCGGTAGCGTGCGCTACGGACGGATGTTAGCGTGCGCTACTAACCACGAATAGCGCGCGCTAACAACTCCTAGCGTGCGTTAATCCGCCAGTCCAGAGAGCAGTTCGAAATACTGGTTCTGACCTGACTGATCCTCTTAGCGCGCGCTACGGCCCCAAAGCTAGCGTGCGCTAATCAAGCCGACTTAGCGTGTGGTAGCCTAGGCCTTGCGTGCGTTTTATCTCCGGCCCGAACATTTCCGCAAGGTCTAAACGACATGATCAAAAACCAAACGAGATACGAAACTCAATAACAATATTAACAACATCTCCAAGCATTTACAGAGCGACAAAATAAGGAGGATGACAGAGTCAAACAGTCATTAAAAGTACGGGTATTACATTCTCCCCCTCTATAAAGAAGTTTCGTCCGAAACTTAAGAAATAAATAGTTCGGGGTATTCCACCCGCATCTTCTCTTCCGTCTCCCAAGTTGCCTCCTCGACTCCATGCCTCGACCATTGCACTTTAACCGGTGGAATGGTTTTATGCCGAGTCGTTTCTCGCGACGCTCAAGGATCTTCACGGGTCTCTCCGGAAAGGTGATATCCTCGGCTACGTTAATCTCACCGTAGTCGATGATGTGGCTCGGATCCGGCACGTACTTCCTCAATCGAGACACATGAAAAACACTATGGACGTGACTCAAAGTGGAGGCAACGCCAAGCGATAAGCTAAATCTCCAACTCTGTCCAAAATCTCGAAAGGTCCGATATACCTCGGACTAAGTTTCCCCTTTTTCCCGAAGCGGAAAACTCCACGGGTCGGCGACACCTTGAGTAAGACATGATCCCCCACTTCAAACTCCAAAGGTCGACGACGAATATCAGCATAAGATTTCGACGACTCGGGCGATTAGCAATCGATCTCGGATAATAGAAATCTTTTCCTTAGTCTCCATCAACATATCCGGCTCCGTTCCAACTAGTTCGGAAGCCTCGTCCCAACACAATGGGGACCTACATCGTCTACCATAAAGTGCCTCGAAGGGTGCCATTTTGATCGACGCATGCCAACTATTATTATAAGCAAACTCGATCAACGGCAAGTGAAGCTCCCAATCTTTACTCGATCTAAGGCACAAGCCCGTAACATATCTTCCAATGTCCGAATCGTCCTCTCTGTTTGTCCATCCGATCGGGATGAAAAGAAGTGCTCAATCTCAACTCGGTGCCCAAAGCACGATGAGCGGCTGCCAAAGTGCGATCTGGCGGCCGTCCCGATCGAAACAATGGTCTTGGGGCACCGTGTAATCTCACGATTTCAGCAATAAAGGTTCGAGCGATCTATCCGGTCCCCACGTATCCTTAATACCCAAGAAGTGAGCTGACTTAGTCAACCGATCGACAATTACCCAAATCATATTCATTCCGGCTCGAGTCCTCGGCATGCCAGTGATGAAATCCATAGAGATGTCTTCCCACTTCCACTCGGGAATGGGAAGCGGTTTCAACAACCCCGCTGGTCGTTGATGTTCGATCTTGACTTGTTGACACGTCAAGCACCATAGTACAAACTCCGTAACATCCTTCTTCATATTATTCCACCAAAAATTGCGCTTCAAATCTTTGTACATCTTGCTCGTCCCGGGGTGGATTGAGTAAGGCATAGCATGAGCTTCTCGGAGAATTCTCTGCCTCAACTCTAAATTGTTCGGAACGCAAAGCCTGCCCTGAAATCTCAGGATACTATCCTCGTGAACCATAAAGCCAGGAGCTTTACCTTTAATTACATCTTCCTTCAGTTGAGAAATCATCGGGTCACTCCACTACTTCCCTTTGATGTCATCAACTAAAGACGAAGTAATTTCGAGAGTACACAGCTGTCCCTGTACTCGTTGAAGCCAAACTTCTATCCCTTGCTCAATTAAATCCTGATGAATTTTAAATGCGAGATGTAAGAACCTCGAGCATTTGAAGAGATGCCGATTTGCGACTCAAAGCATCCGCAACGACATTAGCTTTTAGGGTGATAAAGAATTTCCAAATCATAATCCTTTATCAATTCTAACCAACGCCTCTGTCTCATATTCAGCTCCTTCGATGAAAATATACTTGAGCTCTTGTGATCGGTATAAATCCGGCACGGTGAGCCATACAAATTGTGCCGCCAAATCTTGGCGAAGACAATTGCGGCCAATTCCAAATCGTGAGTAGGATAATTCATCTCATAAGGCTTTAAGCCGTGATGCAAAAGCTATCGTCTTATCATGCCGCATAAGTACACAACCCAGGACCTTGACCGAAGCATCACTATAAAGCGCAAAGCCCTCACTACCATGTGGTAAAGTTAAAATCGGTCTTGAAGTCAAACGCCTCTTGACTCATCGAAGCTCTGTTGTCTCTCATCTGTCCAAACATACTTTTCGGTCTTGGAGTAATTTCGTAGCGGCCGAGCGAGTTTCGAGAACCCTCGACAAACCGAGCGGTAATACCAGCCAAGGCCCAAAAAGCTACGAACTTCCTTAACATTTTTAGGCGGTGCCCAATCCAAGCCTTGCCTCAATCTTCTTGGTCTACGAACCCCTTCGGCCGAAATCACATGGCCGAGAAACATAACTTCTTCCAACCAAAATTCGCATTTCGAGAATTTCGCATAGAGATGCTCGGTTCTCAAAATATCTAAAACCAAACGCAAGTGTCGGGCATGTTCCTCCTTATCTCGAGAATATATCAAGATGTCATCAATAAAGACGACTACACACTGCCGAGGTACTCGATGAATATCTTATTCATTAATCGCATGAATCTGCCGGTGCATTAGTCAACCCAAAAGGCATGACTACAAATTCATAATGCCCGTATCTCGTCCGAAATGCCGTCTTCGGAACGTCGGACTCCCTCACCCTAAGTTGATAATATCCGGATCTTAAATCAATTTTCGAGAAAACTGCAGCCCCTTGCAATTGATCAAATAAATCGTCTATACGAGGTAGAGGGTATTTGTTCTTGATGGTTACTTTGTTCAGCTCGCGGTAGTCGATGCACAAACGTAGTGAGCCATCCTTCTTCCTCACGAAAAGAACAGGCGCGCCCCAAGGCGAAGCGCTCGGTCTGATGTACCCTTTTTCCAGAAGTTCTCCCAACTGATTCTTCAATTCTTTCATCTCGGAAGGTGCCATCCGATAAGGTGCTTTAGAAATCGGGGCCGCATCCGGCTCTAAATCCACGGAAAAATCTATCTCTCGATCTGGCGGTAATCCCGGGAGTTCATCCGGAAAAACGTCGGGGTACTCACTAACAACCGGAATCGAGGAGAAATCGATTTCGTTTCCTTCCGTTTTCAAGGCATAACACCAATAGCCCGTACAGCCTTTATTCAAAAGTTTTACGGTCTTCATGGCACTGATAAGCAACTTGGATAGACCCGACTTACGCCCCAAAAATGCATACTCGGATCCGTCTTTAGTCATCATGGTGATAACCTTGGTACGGTAGTTCATAATCGCTTGATGATTATCAAGCCAATCCTCGCCGAGGATCACATCCTCGCCCTCTATATCAACTACAATCAAATTCGATAACCATTCCATACCGGATATAATCAGGAAAATCTCTAATCTCCGATTCCCCACAATCCTATCCCATTTGGCGGTTTCACGATAAAGGGATCGCAAGCGATTAAACAAGTTATATTCGAGACGGCGTACACATTCCAAAGATATAAAAGAATGTGTAGCACCCGTATCAAAGAGTACACGGATTTGGATAAGATAAAACATGGATGGTACACAAGCCATGTGCATCGGGCTCGTCTGCTCGACGCATCTCATAAACCCGAGGTTGTACCGAACCGACGCTAGAATTCCCCCTCCGGCATTCGACCCTGTCCCCGGCCCCTGCCGAAATTCTGCTGAGGTTGACCAGCTGGGGCGGAAGCCCGAGTGTCCAAGGTCTGATTCGGCTCGGAACAATAAGCCGCTCTATGTCCCATCTGTCCGCACGTGTGACACTTCAATGGTGGGAAGTTGCATTCCAGTAGCGTGGCACAGACGGCCACAATTATAGCAAGTCACCGTGCGATTTGTGGTGCCCGCAGTAGGACGGTAGCCCTTCTTTCCTTTATTAGAACGTGACGACTGTCCGGCAAAACGGCTAGTCGTCTGTGACTTCTGAAAGTTGCCACCTTTAGAGCCAGAAAAACTTCCCGCGACTTTCTGCTTCTTCGGTTCTTCAACGGTATCATTGTCGGGGCTCAACATATCATGGGCTAAAGCTCTGTCCTGATACTCTTTCAGTGTGGTACAAGCAAATCCGGCCATATACCGCCGTAAGTCCAAATTCATCCGCATATCAAAATAACGTATTTTATCACGCTCGCTACGCACTTGATCCTTCACGTGGATCAATTGTTGGTTGTACTCCACGATCGCCCGCGATACGGGAATATCTTGAGGTTTAGCCTCGAAAAGGCTCGGATTCGGCTCTCTCGCACCGGCGAGGACAAAACTCGGCCTCCAAGAGTTCCTTAAATTCATCCCACGTGGCAATGCGATCTTGTGTCTTGATGACCTTCCACTGTAGCGGCCTCCTTGGTGAGGAAATCTTGAGCAATCGGTACTTTCCTCACTTGGGCAATCAACCGCCTCGAAAATCTTTTCCAATTCCGCTAGATCTTCCCACCCTTAACGGGTCCGTGGCACCGCCAAGTGTGGAGGGTGCATACGAATTACATTCAAGTAAGGCATCCGTGTTCGGGTTCGGATTATTCACTGAGCAGTTTGGGCCAAGATAGTCATCCGAGTAGCTAATTGTTGAAGTGCATTCACCACTCCAACGTCCGCGTTATTCCCGACGTCGGCCAGTCGTCTTGACTCTCGGTGTCGGGATGCACCGAGTTCGACAAGCGGGGTTGGTCGACCCGAATCGTGGTGATGGAAACGGCAAGCGCCACGACCTCTTCCACGTCCACGGCCACGACCACGGCCACGGCCCCTACCAGCTGACATACTGAAGAACACACAAGTCACGTAAGCACAATTCAATTACACGTCATCAAAGTGACCGATTCTCACGAATACCAACAAAATGAAGCAAAACAAACAAGGAAACACTAGAAGAGTAAGAGGTCTTACAAGTACCGATCGCACTGTGATGATGGCAAAGTAGTGATACTGCGGACAAATGACAACTCGATCGACCCAAAAGACCGACAGCCTAGGTATCCATAGACCTAAGCTCTGATACCATATTCTGTAACACCCCCGAGTCATTCAGGAATATTACAGCGCCGTAAGCCCCGCCGTGGGACCCACAAGGCTAAACATACGCGGAACCATAAATTTTGACCGATAAGGTCTACACGCAATGGGATGAAAAACAATACAAAGGTATCCAAAACATAACCAATGTATTCACAAACATCACAACTCGAATCAATACTTCGGCAAACACGGTAGGAACATCAAGGAAAAGCGGAAAACAATACTCGAGTATTCAATAGCCAATCGATTACAACAACCTTTGAATGGGAAACTCCAAACATAATCTGGAAGAAATACGGTATCACACTTGCCCACCATCTTCATGCCGACCCGATACTGCTGTCGCTCTTACGGAACTGAAATACATAAACGTATTTCCCATACGGGGTTAGCCGTCGAATAGCTAGTGCAAGAATATCAAGTATGAAACACAATACTTCTCGTCAATAAAGTAAATGTAACCATCAATTCATCAATTCAAGACTAGCATTCCGGAATGACTAAAATCTCATCGTACCACATCAAGACGTATATGAATGCCGTAGAAACGGTTCGTTCATATCATACGCCGTTACATGTAGGAATGCCGTCAAAACGGTTCGTTCATTACATGCCAACAATACATATATGAATGCCGTAGAAACGGTTCGTTCATATCATGCCATCAATACTTCTTACTTTCAAATTCGAGAACGTACAATCATAATTATATACTTGCCTTTGAGACATCGAGAGAACGAACGGAAAAAGGGGTATGAGATCGGTAGGTCCAAGCACGCGCTTCCGGCACCTAAACGATTCGCAAGGAATATGATAATCAATTATCCATATTCAAATTACACGAAGAAACCCCTGAAACCCGTCTACGATTCGTAAGGATGTACGGATAATCGACTAGAGGTTGGAAAAATCGTCCAAAATCTCACAAGTCCGAAAACGGTACAACCCAAACCATAAAATCGTAGGAAAAGCATGCATACGGTATAGATACATCATAATCTCAAGGTTATCAAGCTTCCAAATGGATAAATTGGACGAATCTATGAAAAACCCCAAAATTCCCGAAAAGTAGGGTTCTAAGGATTTTTACCTTGATTCGGACGTTAGGAGGAATTAGATGTTGAGAAATCCTTGTTCTCCAACCAAGTATGTTGTTGTTAGAAGGAAGATTGCTTCCAATCGCCCAAGATCGTCTCTCCCGAGAGATTTCCGTCGAAAAGGAGTGAAGTAGGTGAGAAATGACGAAATGGAAGTCAACTGTCATATTTATATCTGCCCAGTCTAGCGCACGCTACACCTCCTTCATTAGCGTGCGCTAGCGAAGTCACCGGATAGTCCAGTGGCTTCTGCAGGCTCCGATAGCGTGCGCTAATCGTCTGCCTCTAGCGTGCGCTAGTCCAAAATGTGGCATTCGGTACTGGAGTCCAGAACTCACTGTCTCTGCCCTGCTCCAACTTAGCGTGCGCTAGCTCTATGATTTAGCGTGCGCTATGCAATAGCTTTAGCGTGCGCTAGCCGAAACTTAGCGTACGCTACCTGATATTCCAGAAAACCTGGCAACTACACTGTCTCTGCTGACCAGCCCGGTAGCGTGCGCTACGGACGGATCTTAGCGTGCGCTACTAACCACGAATAGCGCGCGCTAACAACTCCTAGCGTGCGTTAATCCGCCAGTCCAGAGAGCAGTTCGAAATACTGGTTCTGACCTGACTGATCCTCTTAGCGCGCGCTACGGCCCCAAAGCTAGCGTGCGCTAATCAAGCAGAATTAGCGTGCGTTAGCCTAGGCCTAGCGTGCGTTATATCTCTGGCCCAGAACATTTCCGCAAGGTCTAAACGACATGATCAAAAACCAAACGAGATACGAAACTCAATAACAATATTAACAACATCTCCAAGCATTTACAGAGCGACAAAATAAGGAGGATGACAGAGTCAAACAGTCAATAAAAGTACGGGTATTACAATGGTGGTGGGCTCGACCAAGATACCCACCAGATTCGCACGGCATGAACCTGGACACCTTTTTAAGTCAACGGACTTTAACGTAGGTTATGGACATTGTGTAGCGTACGCAAATTATATGGGTTACGTACGTAACATGTTTAGTGTAGCGTACGTAATGAAGTTCAGAAATCAGACAGTGAACTATTTTGGACGATAATGTACGTTATGAAGTAGCCCTAGCGTACGTAACACTCAGAAAGTTATAAAAGGAGCAGAACCCCATTTCATTTCAACTCGTCCTTTTGCTCCTAAACTTCACCATATTCGTCCCCAGAAGATTTCCAGCCTCTTTTAACACCTTTAGATCAATTGTTACTGAATCATTGAGCTTGTATGACACTACTTGATCATTGAAGACAACTTATATTGGACTTTGGAGTAGAAATCATCATGAGTCGGCGTTGAAGCAACCGGAGTTGGATTTTTACTTATAGTTTCAGTATTTTCTTCCTCTTAAGGTATGTTATACTACTTCCAATTTTGAATTTATGTTGATTAAGACGATATGATCGCATTACCAAGAACAGTAGATCACTTTGACGACGTATGCGACCTAGTATCTTATTTAAACTATAATGATCGAACTATTATGGTTTAGAACACCGTAGTTAAACCTGGTTATGACAAAGATGAGAATAGTGAATTATTTAACCGTATCAATGTTATCGTCATGTTGATTGTAAACTTAGTGTCGATTTCCACTTTTACCAATGGATTTTGGAAAGAATCACCATAGTTGTAATCTTGCTTGCATAGATGGAATAAGTAGTTCGCCATCAGTATAAGCCTGGATTTAATGACGATATTAGATCAATTACATCAACCTTAGACCAACCGAATCTTACATGAGTATTTCGATCAAGATTGAAAATAGTATTACGATGATATCCGTATCCTTGAAATTGAAGATATTAATCCGTAGATCATTCATGAGTATGATATATATATTTGAAGGTATATTAGATTACTCACTAAGGATTTCGTATTACTTCGTCACTAATCGAGCCAGTCATCTGCCCAGTGAGAAACTGACATGCATGATTAACGTATGTTACGTTTGGTTACTAACGTACGTTATATGACGTTGTTAACGTACGCTACATTTGGTACGTAACGTACGTTATACTATCAGACGAGTCAAGTCGACTGATCAGAGAGGAATTGTTGGTATATGTTTAGCGTACGCTATACTTCATAGTTTACATACGCTAACGAATAAATTTAATGTACGTTACAGAGGACATGTAACGTACGTTATTTAGGTCAGACAGTTTTCGTTTTATAGACCCTCAACCGTAATTCGGATTGTTAGATGTTCGTTCGACCTAAGATGAATTCCATGTTATTTCTCTTATTTAAGGTTCGAACTTTGCTACGTGATTGATCGAGAGGGGCAACCTTCGAGCTTTTCGTTCTCGTGGAAGTATTGTTCTTGTCTTCAAACCGAGGCAAGTACTCTAATTAGAATTATTTATATTATGACAATTATGATGTGATTGTATCGTGTAAATATGTTATGAATATATGTCCACCATGCGTTGATCCGATGGGAATCATCATGGGAATCTATAGCTGTGTGCGCTGGATCGTTGGACAGGTAGTTCCACCATGTGTTGGTCCGACGGGATCATCATGGGAATCTATAGCTGTGTCTTATTTGGATCGTTGGAATACCACCAGTATGTTGAAACTGTTATGATATGATATGTGTTGTGGATATTCTCGTTGGAGAAACTTGTATGATATAATTGTTGATTATATCACTGTTGTATGATTATTGTACTTGTACTAGCATCGTTGTGCTAACCCCTTCGGGGGTGAACATTCTGTTTGTTCAGGATCCAGGAGAGCGGGGAAACAACCACTGGAAATGCATGACGACGAGGGTGCAAAGTGATGTTCCGGCCGGGTTTACTGTCTGTTATTTGTTGGTTATTTCAATAAGTACTCGAGTACGTCGTCCGTTTATAATGTTTGGATTTTAATGATGTAATAATAACTTTTCATTGGATATTTGTATTTCGGTTTTTGAACCAGACGGTTGTATTTTACTTCAGCAATTTCATAAAGCGGTATCTGTTATTGTCTTTTCTTTTAATCAGCCTTGTAAATTCTTATGTAAAGGATTTACGGCGCTGTAATATTCCTGAATATATCGGGGGTGTTACAGAATATGGTATCAGAGATAAGATTTTGGATATCTTGGCCGTTGGGTTAAAATAGGGGTCATTTATGTCTTTTGGGGTAACCGGCCGTGAATGACATCACTGCACTGCCTACGTCTTCATGCGAACGGTGGTTGTAAGTTCCTAAACTCTATCTCATTCTTTACATGTTGTGTCTCTTTATACTTGAACATTAGAACAATGTTGTTTCCTGTATATTAAGTACTTGTGCTTACAGTATGTTGAGAGGCGGACGTGGACGTGGTCGCGGTCGTGGACGCGGACGAAGGAATGTTGAAAGGGAGGCGTCGCCTTCTAATCAGGCTAGTCATTGCTCAGGCGAGCCGCAACAATCCATCAATAACGAACCGGAACCTGGTGTACCAGAAATCCTTCGGCAAGTCGTGAACCAGATGACTCAGTTCGCACAGGTCGTGGACCGAATGCAAGTGGCGGCAGGAATTCAGCAGGGAGATGGGCAACAAAGGATTCCAGAAATGGGAAATCGAGGTGACCGATGGTTACAAGAGGTGGCAAAGATGCAACCACCCAAATTTGACGGCTTTTCCGAGACTCCCACTTGGGACCATTGGTTAAAGGAACTGGAGAAAATTTTTGCTGGAATTAATTGCCCGAATGACAGGAGAGCTCCTATTGCCCAGTACTTTCTGACAGGAGAAGCATCCGAGTGGTGGGAAGCTATACGACCCGTAGATCATGATGCCGATTGGGCGGAATTTAAAATGATGATGGAGGCTCAGTATTGCCCTCATCCTGTGAGGGAAGCCAAAATTCGAGAATTTTTCTCTGCTCAACCATCAGATGAAACCGTATCCCAGACGATTAAGACGTTTAACTAGCAATTAGCATTTGTTCGACATCTGGTCAGAACAGATGCGGAGATGATGATTCATTTTGAAATGAGAATGAAACCAAAAATCCAGAGGTACAAGTCCGGTTTTGAATGTACCACTCTCCGCCAATACCAGGATAAGGCGTTGGCGTATGAAATTAAAGAAGCAGCAATGGAGAAGTTTATGGAGTCGAAGAAACAGAAAGTCTCTGGTACTTTTACAGAGCACAAGAGCAGTGGGCCCCGCAAGGCCCAGACTTCTTTTTCTTTCAAGAAACCCCCGCACCCATCTAAGAACGAAAAGAATTACGGATCAGTGTCAGCCACGACGGATACAGCTAGGAAGTGTTTTAATTGTGATGGCCCAGGCCACCTTTGGCGCGATTGTTTGCGCACCCCAGTTACATGTTTTGACTGCGGACAGGAAGGGCACCGTGCGACGTTCTGCAAGGACGCCACTAAATACAAAGGAACCCGTTCATCACAGCCAGTTCAGAAGGAAGCTAGTATCCAACAACGCAGCAAAGTGTTCAGATGCCTCAAAATTTTGGCCATGGACGAGGCAGAGGACAAAAGGGGGCATCGAGTGCCGGATCTGTTCCCCCACGCCTGTATGAGATGAGGAGGACAGACGATCAGGATCTTTCGTCGCATCAGTCTTGTCGATTCTTTCCCAACTTAAGCGTTTTATTCGATACAGGAGCTACGCATTCTTTTATATCTTTGTCTTGTGTAAATCGTTTGAATATTTACGGTTTTCATACTTGTGAACCTTATCTTTGTTGGTTTACCGAGTGGAGAGAGGATTGTTGGGAACTTAGAGACTAGAGATTTTCCTGTATTATTTGGGGGTAGGAAATGGTTCTCAAACCTAATTGTGATAGAAATGCAAGGAGATGACCTAATACTCGGAGACGATTGGCTTAATCGATATGGAGCAATTGTAAATTACCGAAAGAGGAATATTTCTGATTGCGATGATGGCTCAAATCTTGTTTGAAGGATGGAAACCAGGAAGCTCAGGAAAGTTGATCAAAGCAATGAAAGCTGTCAAATTGTTGAAACAGGGCTGTATCGGGTACTGGTGTTATGCAATGAAGAAAGAAGATGAAATTGTGGAACTTTCATCCATTCCTATTGTGAACGAATCTACAGATGTATTTCCTGACGAGTTACCTGGACTACCTCCACGACGGGAAGTAGAATTCACGATTGAGCTGGAACCCGGAGCTACACCAATTTCTAAGGCGCCGTATCGAATGGAACCTACGGAGATGTACGAACTGAAGAAGCAACTGGAGGAATTACTGGACAAAGGCTATATTCAGCCAAGTGTTTCACCTTGGGGAGCACCAGTTCTTTTTGTTCGAAAGAAGGATGGATCGCTTCGGCTGTGTATTGACTACCGAGAGCTGAACAAGATGACGATTAAGAACAAGTATCCATTGCCACGGATTGATGATCTGTTTGACCAATTGCAAGAAGCAACAGTGTTTTCAAAAATCGATCTAAGATCAGGATACCATCCGATGAGGATTAAGGAATCTGATGTTCCAAAGTCAGCATTCAGAACTCGCTACGGACACTATGAGTTTGTAGTGATGCCATTTGGTCTCACCAATGCGCCTGCTGTATTCATGCAGTTGATGAACCGAGTGTTCATCGAATATTTGGATAAATTTGTGGTCGTGTTCATTGATGATATTCTGGTATATTCTAAGAACCCGGAAGAACATGCGCAACATTTGCGGATTGTATTGGAACTTTTGAGAAGCGAGCAATTGTACGCCAAACTTTCTAAGTGTGAATTCTGGCTAAAAGAAGTAATGTTCCTCGGCCATGTGGTGTCAGCTGAAGGAGTCCGAGTAGATCCTCAGAAGATCGAAGCAATTATGGATTGGAAGCCTCCAAAGAATGTGAAAGAAATCCGAAGTTTCTTAGGACTCGCTGGGTATTATCATCGGTTCGTGGAAGGGTTTTCCAAAATTTCCCGCCCACTTACTCGACTCCTGCAGAAAACTCAAAAGTTTGAGTGGAATGAGTTGTGTCAGGTTAGCTTTGATGAATTAAAGAAGAGATTGATGACGGCACCGATTCTATCACTTCCACAGGGAGCTGGAGGATTTATAGTTTACAGTGATGCTTCGAACCAAGGACTCGGGTGCGTATTGATGCAGAATGATAAGGTGATCGCTTATGCGTCACGACAGCTGAAACCTTATGAAGTAAATTACCCAACGCATGATTTGGAGCTAGCCGCAGTGGTTTTTGCTTTGAAGATCTGGAGGCATTATCTGTTCGGGACTCACTGTCAAATCTTTACGGATCACAAGAGTCTCAAGTACATATTCAGTCAGAAAGAATTAAACATGCGGCAAAGAAGATGGTTAGAACTGATTAAAGACTATGACTTGGAGATTTTATATCATCCAGGCAAAGCGAATGTAGTGGCCGATCCACTTAGCCGCAAGCCTGTTTCTATTCAGATGCTGGAGATGCTGACCTCCCAACTTAGCCTTCAACGAGAGATAATTCGTGAAGGAATTGAAGTGTGGTTACAAAGAGTCCAAGGACAACTGTGCGTGATGGAGATAACTTCATCATTAACCGAACAAATCAAATCCAGACAGGCGGATGATCCTCTGATGATTCGGGTACGTGATGAAGTAATCAAGGGAAAGGCCCCCGGATTCCTAATTCATGATGATGGAATTTTGAGATTTCAGAACCGACTCTGTGTTCCTGATATCGATATTCTGAAACAGACGATTATGAAGGAAGCTCACAGTTCACCCTATTCTATCCACCCAGGCACCAGTAAAATGTATAAGGACTTGAAGCAAAATTTCTGGTGGGGCAACATGAAGAAAGATGTAGCGGACTATGTTTCGAAATGCTTGACTTGTCAGCAGGTTAAGATTGAGCATCAACGGCCTGCCGGAATGTTGAAGCCACTCCCGATTCCTGAATGTAAGTGGGAGGACATATCGATGGACTTTATCACTAATATGCCGAGAACCAGGACAGGAATGAACATGATTTGGGTGATAGTTGATCGTTTAACCAAATCAGCTCATTTTCTAGGCATTAAGGATACGTGGGGACCAGAGAGGTTGGCACGAGTATTTATTTCGGAGATAGTTCGATTGCATGGTACGCCAAGGACCATTGTTTCTGACCGAGACGGCCGTTTTGTGTCTCACTTTTGGAAAGCAGTTCATAAGGCCTTGGGAACCGAATTGAACTTTAGTACAGCTTATCACCCGCAAACTGATGGACAATCTGAGAGAACTATACAAACGGTAGAAGACATGCTGAGGGCCTGTGCCTTAGATTGGTCAAACGATTGGGAAGTTCATCTACCGTTGATTGAATTTACCTACAACAATAGTTGGCATGCTTCCATTAAGATGGCACCGTTCGAGGCATTATACGGAAGGAGATGCAGATCGCCCCTATGCTGGGACGATTCATCGGACTTGATCGGAATAGAACCAGAGTTGATTGTGCAGACTCGAGAGAAGATAGCCTTGATCCGTAAAGGTTGGACCGCCTGCAGTCGCGAAATCCTACTGTGACGTACGCCGTCGCCCATTGGAGTTCAATACTGGAGACCATGTACTTTTGAAGGTTTCTCCTACTCGGGGAACCTTTCGTTTCGGAAGGAAAGGAAAGCTGAGTCCGAGATATATCGGACCATTTGAGATCCTTGAGAGAGTTGGAGAGTTGGCATACATATTGGCATTGCCACCGGCGTTGAGCCACGTTCATAACGTATTCCACGTATCCCAGTTACGGAGATATATACCTGACCCTAGTCATGTCATTGATTTTGGGGAAATCGAAGTCGCTCAAGATGGGACGTTTGAAGAATGACCGGTCAAGATATTCGAGAGTCGGGTTAAACAATTGAGGAACAAACCCATCGTTTTGGTCAAAGTTCAATGGTCACGCCACGGAGTGGAAGAAGCCACTTAGGAAACGGAAGCTGATATGAAGACTAGATATCCCGAGTTATTTTCGTCTTGAGTTTCGGGACGAAACTCCTTTTTAGTAGGAGAGTATGTAATAACCGGATTTATTACTGTGTATTTCATCTGTACATTGAACCCTGTATTATTTTGGGAATGATGATATTGATAATGGAGTATGATCATTATCGTATTTGTATCTTTTTACATGGGTGTAGCAACATGTAAATTTTCCTCCATGCACATACGTGGTAACGTACGTTAAGAATGTAACTTAACGTACGTAACCTGTTAATGTTAACGTACGCTACGGATGAAGCGTAACGTACGTAATGCGGTCAATTATTGGGTGGGCCGGATAGCACATGGAGTACATGGTGGTGGGCTCGACCAAGATACCCACCAGATTCGCACGGCATGAACCTGGACACCTTTTTAAGTCAACGGACTTTAACGTACGTTATTGACATTGTGTAGCGTACGCAAATTATATGGGTTACGTACGTAACACATTTAGTGTAGCGTACGTAATGAAGTTCAGAAATCAGACAGTGAACTATTTTGGACGATAACGTACGTTATGAAGTAGCCCTAGCGTACGTAACACTCAGAAAGTTATAAAAGGAGCAGCACCCCATTTCATTTCAACTCGTCCTTTTGCTCCTAAACTTCACCATATTCGTCCCCAGAAGATTTCCAGCCTCTTTTAACACCTATAGATCAATTATTCTTGAATCATTGAGCTTGTATGACACTACTTGATCATTGAAGACAACTTATATTGGACTTTGGAGTAGAAATCATCACGAGTCGGCGTTGAAGCAACCGGAGTTGGATTTTTACTTATAGTTTCAGTATTTTCTTCCTCTTAAGGTATGTTATACTACTTCCAATTTTGAAGTTATGTTGATTAAGACGATATGATCGCATTACCAAGAACAGTAGATCACTTTGACGACGTATGCGACCTAGTATCTTATTTAAACTATAATGATCAAACTATTATGGTTTAGAACACCGTAGTTGAACCTGGTTATGACAAAGATGAGAATAGTGAATTATTTAACCGTATCAATGTTATCGTCATGTTGATTGTAAACTTAGTGTCGATTTCCACTTTTACCAATGGATTTTGGGAAGAATCACCATAGTTGTAATCTTGCTTGCATAGATGGAATAAGTAGTTCGCCATCAGTATAAGCCTGGATTTAATGACGATATTAGATCAATTACATCAACCTTAGACCAACCGAATCTTACATTAGTATTTCGATCAAGATTGAAAATAGTATTACGATGATATCCGTATCCTTGAAATTGAAGATATTAATCCGTAGATCATTCATGAGTATGATATATATATTTGAAGGTATATTAGATTACTCACTAAGGATTTCGTATTACTTCGTCACTAATCGAGCGATCATCGCGGTGAAATCGACATGCATGATTAACGACGTTAAGTTTGGTTACTAACGACGTTATATGATGTTGTTAACGACGCTACGTTTGGTACGTAACGTCGTTATACTATCGAGCGAGTCAAATCGGTCGATCAGAGAGGAACTGTTGGTATATGTTTAGCGTACGCTATACTTCATAGTTTACGTACGCTAACGAATAAGTTTAACGTACGTTACAGAGGACATGTAACGTACGTTATTTAGGTCAGACAGTTTTCGTTTTATAGACCCTCAACCGTAATTCGGATTGTTAGATGTTCGTTCGACCTAAGATGAATTCCATGTTATTTCTCTTATTTAAGGTTCGAACTTTGCTACGTGATTGATCGAGAGGGGCAACCTTCGAGCGTTTCGTTCTCGTGGAAGTATTGTTCTTGTCTTCAAACCGAGGCAAGTACTCTAATTAGAATTGTTTATATTATGACAATTATGATGTGATTGTATCGTGTAAATATGTTATGAATATATGTCCACCATGCGTTGATCCGACGGGAATCATCATGGGAATCTATAGCTGTGTGCGCTGGATCGTTGGACAGGTAGTTCCACCATGTGTTGGTCCGACGGGATCATCATGGGAATCTATAGCTGTGTGCGCTGGATCGTTGGAATACCACCAGTATGTTGAAACTGTTATGATATGATATGTGTTGTGGATATTCTCGTTGGAGAAACTTGTATGATATAATTGTTGATTATATCACTGTTGTATGATTATTGTACTTGTACTAGCATCGTTGTGCTAACCCCTTCGGGGGTGAACATTCTGTTTGTTCAGGATCCAGGAGAGCGGGGAAACAACCACTGGAAATGCATGACGACGAGGGTGCAAAGTGATGTTCCGGCCGGGTTTACTGTCTGTTATTTGTTGGTTATTTCAATAAGTACTCAAGTACGTCGCCCGTTTATAATGTTTGGATTTTAATGATGTAATAATAACTTTTCATTGGATATTTGTATTTCGGTTTTTGAACCAGACGGTTGTATTTTACTTCAGCAATTTCATAAAGCGGTATCTGTTATTGTCTTTTCTTTTAATCAGCCTTGTAAATTCTTATGTAAAGGATTTACGGCGCTGTAATATTCCTGAATATATCGGGGGTGTTACATGCTCACTGTCCAGTTCTGTCGGAACACTTACGTACGTAACCGGCAGCTGGCTTACGTCATGTGGCCGCCCTACGGCCGTAATGGCCACCGCGCCTTACGTACGTAATCGGCCAGTCCTAGCCATCCCTGCGAGTCACTGCCGACCGTGATCGGCCACCCCCACGAGTCACTGTCGACCATGCTCGTCCATTCCAACGAGTCACGACCGGCCATGCTCGGCCATCCAGGTCATCTCGGCCACGACTCGGCCAGCCGCCCCGTAACGTACGTAACACTTAATCCGTTGCGTACGTGTCGTGCGTTGACTTGCTGATATAATACTCGTATTACGTATGTAATACACCACGTATAACGTCGTAACTCCGTCCGTTGACTCACTGTCCACATCTGCGCCGAAAGCTGCCGACCACGGGCCCCACTGTCCGATTCCTCTTGTTACGTACGTTATGTACACTATATAACGTACGTAAGCTAACACATTTTACGTACGTAAGCTCCAAGGCTTAACGTACGTAATGGCTTTTATACTTAGCCAAAAATCCAACTGTTCCTGTCCGACGTCTCGACGTACAAAATACAAACATACGGCATACTGAATACACATACTGAATCCAAAAATATTCTCATACGGTGTACCTGATATCCAAATCTGTTTAACCTGATACAACATATCCTGAATATATCTGTCAATCAAAAACGATAATCACACTAGTATAACTGTCTCCGTTCTCAATTTATTTGATCCATACTGTATAGATACCAAACTATACAGTATATCTCAGATAAAATAACGCGAAAAATTTATACTGAAAATCCGGGTATTACATACTACCCCCCTTAAAATAAGTTTCGTCCTCGAAACTTTCAACCTTGCCACAAACAACAGATCAATCCAAAATTTCCAACTCATCACAAAAACAATCAAGCGTCGCCACAAGCGAAATAACCAAACCAATATACTTACAGGTGCGTGAAGCCGATGATCTCCCGTGATACTAGCACACGACTCCCACACGAAGTCTCAAAACAACCAACACACACCAATATCACAAATAGCAATTTGAAAAGAATCTCAAAAATTTTGGAAACTCCAAAAATCGATTTGACTCAAAAGTCACGCTACTACCGTACCGGTAGAGCCACATAACACACACGCCTGGGTTTCACAAAACCCAAGCTCCGATACCATCTTCTGTAACACCCCCAAAACCATCCGGGATATTACAGCGCCGTGGGTCCCGCGCTGGAACCCACCAGGCTAAAAACCATTTATAAAACCAACTCAAAAACGCCAATAGGCCGATGACGGTAATATTTTAAATACTCAAATATTTTCAAAAGCATAATTTTGAAATACCGTCATAAAATACCATTTGAAAATACGACGCCAAGTGCCAAATCTCAACAGTTTAAAATATATGTTAAGCCACAACTTAAACGTACCGATAAAATAATTTGGGAAAAAGAGTTTAACGAAAATAACTCAAGTTCGCAAAATGCCAAAAAGCCCTTTTAAAATACACACACGCAGCGGATAAAGATACCGAAAAGCCATTTTGAAATATACACATGCAGCGGATAAAAACACAGTTCAAAATACACATATGCAGTGGAAATAAATAACCGGAAAAGAATACTCAATTCTCCGAAAACAAGCCACAGCCAGTATCACATCGGGAAGCTCATCCCTTCACGACCGCTACTAGCTCGATCTCCGAGTACCTAAAAATAAAGCCCACGACGGGGTCAGCCACAATACTCAATAATGATACCGATCACATCATCATAAATAATTACATACCAATGTAATAATACTGTAAGAATACTACCAACGTAATCTTACCGTTATAACCTTACCAATCCATAATAATCCAATCCTTACCATAATCCACATTTCGCATCCTCAAATGACGAAATGAACTTAACAACAATTATCTGTATTGAATTTCAAAAATACCAACAATCCTCAAAACATCATCATAACTCACAAGTTTGGAAATAATCCAATCTGTGCCAAATCCTGTCCGTCGGATTACACAATCAAATCTCAACATGTATAAACCAATAATACACAACATATCTGTAGATCAACTACCACATGATAATGATAACAAATCCTGAAACATCGACATATAGTCCGAATGCTTATACGATCAATAACCAGATCAACCGATAAATCAACTGAGAATATCATCGACATGATAACTCCAATACGACCAATAAAGGATCACGATAACTGAGAATACCATCAACATGATAACTCCGACACGATCAACAAAGGATCAACAATAATCGAGAATACCATCAACAAGGTAAACTCCAAATGATCAACAATAATGGATCTCAAAGAAATAACTCTGACTGTCGAACATACCCCTCGGGCATATGAACAACCAGTCACAAACCGTCGAACATACCCAACCATAAATGGAGGATGAACGACCAAACAATATGGCTCAAAGATGGAAATCATAGTACGCCCGATCCGAATATGTGTCAGTGCACATGTCCACCCCGTATACGGAATCCAGGATATACGTGGGACAATGTACCTAATTAGCCTCAACGAACTACGTCTCGTGTGCACAGCCTTTCACGGAAAATATTCACGCATGACTATATATGTGCCCGGCTAAAAATCCTACACAATATCCAATCGAAACACAGATATGACTCCAGATATGTCAATGCAACATGACAACGAAACTCAAAGAAACACATATCCAATAAGGATCAAAAGACTCACCGAAGTGAACAACAATAGTCTGACAATAAAAAGTCGACACGACCAATCAATATTCAAAACAACAACCCTGGGATCACAAACCCCAAAGGATAATCCATACCATCAACAATCTCAGACAACAGTTCTGGGATCGACATCCATCAACGAACAACCAATATGAATCTTAATACACGAAGCCTCAACGTACAACATATACAACAACTCAACATAATAATTATCTCATAACTGAACAATACATAAATTACCTCAAAGCCGGAGACAACATCCTTTCCACGAACAACATCCCTGAACGAATACACAGTTATATGAATAATCCCGAAATAGGTATAGTCCATTTATACCAACAAACCACCATCCCGACATCAATATCGACACGATAACTATCCTCAATATCCGATATTCTATATCCTTGACCAAAGATAACTCACGTCTTCCTTGAACACAATTAAATCATATACCTTATGATTTAATACAAACGAAACACGATATCTGACTCATTAACCAACAATTTACCTTTCTAACAACATTGCTATATGAATTATAAATGAAATGAAAACGAAACCATTTATCAAATATTATAAACTGAACAAGTATAAACTTGCCTCGATACCGATACCACGAAGCCGTTACCAAAATCCATTGCCTTTGTCTACGAGCTCCTCAGCCCCGACCAAAAGCAATTTACGAACTCTTCGACCTCAACCGCAACACAACGGTCATAATCCACGATCAAAACATCACAACCTATTGCAATAATCAATTAACAACAATCCGATAACAATCAATAACCGACATAGCCAACCAAGCGACTCAACGGCTCAACAATACCCGATCATAAACAAAACCGAACAACCAAATCAATCGATCACGAATTCAAAACCACAATACGATTCCACAATCCGAATATCATATCCATAATCTATTTAAACCAACAAGGGTCTAACATTACCGATTCCAAATTCAATCTTAAAAACAATTACAAGTTTCCTCCTTGTATAATCATAATAAAATCCAATTACCGGTTATCATCATCAATCCGGACAATCCAATTAATTCAACAATATAGATAACCATATTCCAAAGGTTTCAAATAATTCCATTATCCGAATTGAACACTTATTCAATAAGTATGAATTTCCAAATTCAAACATGAATAATAATTCTCATCAAACTCGAAATCATATTTGTATTCCTATACGAATATTGTACCAAGATACATAACTTAGTTCTAAATGTGAATATTCCATATTCATATCCAAAACACCAACACTTTAAAACGTATTCATCAAATCAATGATCAGTTCATCTCGACATTAAGAATTTTATAACATATTCGATTCCAACTTCAACTCCAAATAAGAAGACAAAACTCCTTCTTGTTCATACTTGTAAATTCGTAGAAAACAATTTACCGATTATTATCGTGAATAATCACATTCCAAAATTATCCGAAATCCTTCCAAAATCATAACATGTAACTCAAGAGTTCTTTAAGAACACGAATTATCCAGATTCACGTTCATAATCCATAAAACAACATAACCCGATGTTTTCTAACATCTAAACAACCCTTAATCATAATTCAAGGTGTATATAATCATGTCCTTCAACATATACTTCTCATAACATCATGATTCGCAATAAACCACCAAGAACATCGAGAATACCACGATTCCATAATCATAACAACATAATCGAATCATTTGATCACCAATTCATTATCTTTCTTTAACAAAATTCCCATAATTACCAAGAATCATCACAACAATATCATTTCCATCACCATTCATACGAAAACGTGTAGAATTTTCCAAGTTCTACTCATTGAGACATTTCATCGAACACTTTGAAGGCATAGTCCAATTCAATCGATTATTCAAAGAAATACTCGAATTCTTCCACAAAACTTCAAGAATAATGAATGATCTCAAGAATACAACAAGATTCCATCAACAATCTGAGTTAAAACGAATCAAATTGGCCAAGACATCAAGAAACTTCAAAAATATCCAAAACCAAGTGTTTAGGTGTTCTTACCTTCGATCCGGGTGGAAGATGATGTTAATCCATGATTCCAACTTCCAAAACATGTTGTCATAAGTTGTTCTTACTCAAATCCATCAATTCTTGCTGAAGAAATCGCGAAAAAACGAAGAAAAAAGTGAAAATGTCGAAGTGACCCGGTCCAGGCCTTATATAGGCCGAGACCTGCCGGACCATTACGTACGTAACCGGCCACTGCCTTACGTACGTAACCGTCCATGGATTGCTCACTGCCCAGTTCTGTCGGAACACTTACGTGCATGTGGCGGTGGCTTACGTGCGTATCGGCCCTACGGCCGTAGCAAGCCACGCCTTACGTCGTGTCGGCGATCCTAGCCATCCCTGCGAGTCACTGCCGACCGTGATCGGCCACCCCCACGAGTCACTGTCGACCATGCTCGGCCATTCCAACGAGTCACGACCGGCCATGCTCGGCCATCCAGGTCATCTCGGCCACGACTCGGCCAGCCGCCCCGTAACGTATGTAACGCTTAATCCGTTGCGTACGTAATACGTACGTTGACTTGCTACAGTATAATACACCTATTACGTACGTAATACACCCTGTATAATGTACGTAACTCCGTCCGTTGACTCACATGTCCACATCTGCGCCGAAAGCTGCCGACCACGGGCCCCACTGTCCGATTCCTCTTGTTACGTACGTTATGTACACTATATAACGTACGTAAGCTAACACATTTTACGTACGTAAGCTCCAAGGCTTAACGTACGTAATGGCTTTTATACTTAGCCAAAAATCCAACTGTTCCTGTCCGACGTCTCGACGTACAAAATACAAACATACGGCATACTGAATACACATACTGAATCCAAAAATATTCTCATACGGTGTACCTGATATCCAAATCTGTTTAACCTGATAAAAAATATCCTGAATATATCTGTCAATCAAAAACGATAATCACACCAGTATAACTGTCTCGGTTCTCAATTTATTTTATCCATACTGTATAGATACCAAACTATACAGTATATCTCAGATAAAATAACGCGGAAAATTTATACTGAAAATCCGGGTATTACATATTTGTGTTTTATATAACTAATTAATTGGATTAATTACTTAGTGTAAACACATTGGAAATAAAATGGATTCGTTTGATGGACATCCGATTCACGAGGGATTCGTTTGACGAACATCCAATACACGAGCCGAATTAACTCGACCCGTTTCTTAGAAGATTCCTTATAAGGCCCCCCCTCCTCTCTACTTTGTCTCTCTCTCATTATATAATATACTTGTGGGATCATGTGAGGAGTAGAGATGCTTTTAAAAGCATCTTCTACATGTGAGGCTTGGAATGATTGTGAAAAGAATGTCTTTTAATCATAAAAGTCTCCTTCTTCCTTCCCCAAGTTAATATTTCGTTTTTGAGAGAGCTTCAAGAGTGAGAAAAATTTTCTACGGCATATACTTGATCTTAGAGACAAGTTATTAGTAGAAAAGATCGAGAGAAAAAATTCCTACAAGCTTCCCTAGCCGCATTCTTAGAGAAAGGAAGTTTGCTGATTTTTCCGTCGAGTTCCGGCGTGTGAAGTAGAGGCACCGTGCTTTTGGTGTTTGGAACGAAGGGCTCTTCATCATCATCATCATACGAAGGTTTTTCAGAGACATCAAAGGTATGGGACTTTGATTCCTTGATCTTCGTATTTATTTTCGTATATACGTTACTTGATCGATCCTCTTAGGGATTCCGTTTATTCTTCCGCTGCATTTATTTTCTGAGGAATCCCAACAGTGGTATCAGAGCGAGGTCAAATATATCGTATATACGATCATCTTTGCATTTGGAATGTTATTTGATGATGTTTATGATTTAGAATCATAATAGATATAATCGAAGAAATTTTATCGTTCGTAGTAAGTCAAGTTTCGACTATTTTATGTGAATTATAAATCTGAAAATTTTGATTTTTGTTGATTTATAAGTTCTTCATGAAGTTAAGAAACTTTTTCGTTTTAGGCGAGTCGAAAAAATGAGAAAAAGCGGGGTTAAACACGAATACCGCACGAAGACGCAGTGCGGCGGCTTATTGGGCTTCTTGCTGGCCGGCCGAGTGACTTCGGCGAGCTCAGAGCGGCTCGGCCAGCTGCCGGGCGGTGGGCGAGAGTGACTCGGTGCAGGCGGTTCTCGGGTTTCGGCCCGATTTTGAATCGGCCGTAATGGGCACAATCTTGGATTTTCCGGGACTCCATTTTTGTGTTTATATTTCGTTGTAATAATTTCCGAAATTTAAATTGGATTTAATTGGATTTAATAAAATATTTGGAATATTTTTTATTAAGGGAAATTATTAGACGAGAATATTGTTTTGACCGGATTACTTTGAACGGATTAAAATGACGATTATAAATATTAATTTGATTAATATTGTAGAAATTAAATAGATTAATTTTTATATTAATTGGATTAATATATTAGTTGATTATTTAATTTCATTTACCGTTACATGTTGTATGGAATGCCTTATGTGATGATGATATAGCTCGTGGACTTAGTTGTTGATTTGTTCGATTCGATATGTTTGTAAAGGCCATTTTGAGCCTATTTATTTTTACTAGAAAATATATATAGTAGGACGTATTGTTCAATGATGTAATTATTCATATGGCTATGACGAAGACCGAAGACGACCGACGAGAAGACGAAGAATCAATACTGTATTTTTTCTTTCTTTATTTGGCTTGGCCCAATACTTAGGAAAAAGTCCATGAGCTATATGTTGCTAGTAACTAGGTTGCTATTTATTGTTTTTCATTTTGAATGATTGACAAACCACAAACCGCGCTTATAAATGGATTAATGTGCAAAGTGTAACATATAATTGCATTAATACTCCCACTTACAAACACTAAGTTATAAAGGTTACGAGGTTTCCTACCCTCCGTCAAACTCATGGAAAATTGAAATCTAAACCGAAATATTATTCTTCCGAGTATGTCGGGGTAATATTTCTGGGGAAAGTTGATAAATTCCTAGAGTGCATTATATGCCTTTAGTTGTGACAAATCAAACCCCTATAAACCGTATGGGTTGCCGGGTAAGATTCAATTGTCAGACTAATAGGAGTTGACGGTTTAAACTTAGATAGTTCAGCGAGCCATAGAAACCGAATGGGTTGAGGGCAAGTGAACTAGGGGTAAAAGAAGATCGAATCATCCATTAGATGAGTTGGTATTAGACACCACTTTATAAAGAATAATAGAATATAAACCGTATGGGTTGCCCTCTATTATACTTTGTAAAGAAATCGATCACCACTATGAAGTCACCCAAGACTTCTGGATTTAACATGGGAGTGTGTAAATGCCGATAAAATAGTGGGAGCCGAGTTATGAATAAAGAAAGTCCTTAAATTCTTTACTCGGATCATAATTAAACAAACACTAACGAATCTCAAATTATTCTCTGCAGTTAACAAAACTCTCAATATGACAATGAACCCACTCGCTATACTACTTGAAAAGAACGTCCTGACTGGTCCGAACTATGTGGACTGGCTTTCGGAACTTGAGGATTGTCCTAACTATGGAAATGGTGGGATACGTCTTGGAGGCGGACATCCCAGCGGCTCCTGCAAGAACCCGAGCCAATCAGGAAGATGTCGATGCCCATGAGAAATGGATAAAAGATGACATAAGAGTGCGAGGGTGCATGTTAGGCTCAATGACCAATGAGCTTCAATGTGCCCATGAAAAGATGACGTCTTCACGAGCCATCTTAGCGCACCTGGCTGAGCTCTATGGAGAGCATAGCCGAACTGCTAGATATAAGATATCAAAGCAATTATTCGGCGCCAGGATGAAGGAAGGAGAGAGGGTTGAGGACCATGTCCTCAACATGATCTCGATGATTGAGAGATTGGAAGTTCTTGATTTTCAGATGCATGCATCTCTCCAAACTGACCTTATCCTGCAGTCACTTCCTGACTCCTTTTCACAATTTGTCATGAACTTCAACTGCAATGAGATTGCATGTAACTTAGCTGGGATAATGAACAAGCGACGTTGCCCAGTCTCAGATGAAGACAAAGGGAAAGGAAGCTGCACTTGTGATTTCTTCTGGGACTTGGAAGTCCAAGAATAAGAAGAAAAAGAACAAGAAGCAGTTAGGTCCAATAGCCAAGATCGACAAGGGAAAGGGTAAGGCACCAATGGTTCAAAAGAGCAAGGGGGACAAGAAAATGGATGTGTGCCTCAACTGCGGTGAGCTAGGCCACTAGAAGAGGTACTGTCCAAAGCTTGACCGTAATGCGCCTTCAGGTACAGAACTACTGGTTTTAGAAACAAATTGTTCTGTAACTGTATATTCTACTTCTTGGATACTTGATTCCGGTGCGAGTTCTCACATTTGTACAATGAATCAGGATCTGGAACGAAGTAGTAAGCTGGATTCAGGGGAGGTGATGGTCACCGTCGGAAGTGGGCATAGTGTCGAGGCTTCTGATATCGGATCCCTTATGTTGGATTTAGAATCTGGTTTTATTCTTACTTTAGATGATGTACTTGTTTTGCCCAAGGGGCACAAGAATATTGTATCAATTCCGGTCATGGACCGAAAGGGATATCACTTCTTTATTGGAGATGGGTCCTGTCGTATTTATTTCAGAAATAAATTGGTTGGTACTGCTACATTATTAAATGGTTTATACCATTTAAATTTAAAGAATAAAACAACTGTGAACACTATAACTAGGAATCGTGGTAGGGATGAAACGAACCAAGCAGTTAAGTGGCATCTTAGACTTGGTCATATCGGTCAGACCAAGGTTCATAAAATGGAGAAAGATGGGCTTACAGGTCCATTGGGATCATATCCCTATCCAACTTGTGAATCTTGCCTTCAAGGCAAAATGACTAAGTTACCCTTCGCAGGGACTTTTGAAAGAGCTGCTAAAAAACTTGGATTGATCCATACCGACGTCTGTGGTGTAACACCCCCAATCCACTCAGGGATATTACACGCCGTAGACCCTCTCCTCGAGGATATACCAGGCTGATAACTAAAATCAAACATCTAAACATCGCCTTTAAGGCTAAAATGACTCAGTAGACCGATTTGGTCTTTCAATAATAACATACAACTCAATTCCAATCACATACCCACGCAGGGGTCAAAATACAATAAACTCCCGTACAACGGGGAAAAGATACTTCAGCGGAAAAGAAAATACAACTAGACCAATACGACATCAACGGATCCTCGTGTGATTAGTATCGTTCATCTTTCATCATCCTTCGTGCCGACCCTGTGCCATGCTCCAAAACCTGAATGCAAAAATAGACATCCACCCCCCGAATACTCGGGGGTTAGCAAAACTCCACTGTTTTGCTAGTGCAAGTACAAGTGCAAAAATACGAGCCATACAATTCACATTCCACGAATAACAATAACCAGGAATCCTCAAAAATCCAAACGTAACGAAAAGTACTTCCCGAGGCAAGAATTTGGGTAAACATCCCAAACCGAAAGACCACAAGTTAAAGGGAAACAATTTATAAAACAGTTTGAAATGCCATCGAGAGTTTTAATAGAAAACAATTTAGGATTACCGAATCCTTATCTTTCCAAAAATCAACGAGTCACGACCCAAAGGTTTTGTTTTCGCCAATAGAAAACCGACAACGATTCACAGGTTAAAACCCACGTCACGTGTCCTCGACGGACATAAAATCAAAACAATATAATCGCCAAGATACGTAAACCTTGGTCACCAAAATACAACACCAACTCGTGAATCCGTGGGCTATACCATTGGATTCCCTTCGTGGCCCCGTCGGACCCTCCCAAGGTGAGTAGAATGCGTTTTCGAAATCATATACACCAATGCGTGAAGTTTTACTCGTGAATCCAGGGCTATACCATTGGAATTCCCTCCGTGGCCCCGTCGAACCCTCCCGAGGTGAGCAAATGCATTCACAAAACAAACAACCGCACTCGTGAATCCAGGGCTATACCATTGGACTCCCTCCGTGATCCCGTCGGACCCTCCCGAGGTGAGCGAAATACATTCACACAATCAACACGTCACAACAAGGATATTCATACAATCCACCAAAGGCAACAAACACAAAGCACGACATAATCGTCAAATCACGACACACCAAAAATGAGATAATATATGCACACACGTGTTATGAAGCGCAACATCAACACCAAACATATCCATAAGATTCACATATTCGTTCGAGAAACACACCAATCACAAAACACACACGATTTTGAAAGAGGGCCTTTAACAAGGCTAACCAAATCTTTTGAAAACTCGTTTTAAACAATCAAACAAATATATAAAGACGATCTCCAATTATCATATTCACAAAACAAGAATAGTATGGTCAAGGTACTTGCCTCAAAATCGGCACGCAAGTATCCCGACGAACACGGCTCAACCGGAAAGCTTCGAAACGCCCAATGCTATCGAAACGGAAGACGGCGGCGAGCGAAAGGGTTCAACACGGTTTCTTCGCAAGAAACACGACCCTAACATCATACAATCAATAAATCATCGATCACACGAGGAAGAATAATCGTAGAACGCCCGAAAACCCCTCTAAGACATTTTACCGGACACCTTCAAGGCGTCGGTCAAGAACTCGACTCAAACAACGAATCGATACGATCCAACCATGGAATAATAAAGGAAATGATATAATACATCTAAATATTCATCAATACATCATAATCCTAAGTTAAATCGGATTAAACGGATGAAAAACAACCAAAACACCCAATTTCCCCAAAACTAGATTTCGAGGAAATCTGACGGTCGGTAGATCGGAGGATGTTATAGGACGGACGATTGATGATATGAACCTCAAAACTTCATGGATATGTTGCTAAACAACATGGCTTCAAGCTTAGAACACGCCCAGCTGCGAAAGAGGAGAAGAAGAAGGTGAAAAATGGCCTGAAAAACGTCTGCAGGGCCTTTTATAGGGGTTGACTGCCCTGCCGGACACGGCACGTGCCGATCGGCACGGTCGTGTCGCACAGCTGGACGACAGGGACTCGACCGTGTCCTGCTTGACACGGTCGCGGCGCGGAGGGGCCTTCCGATAGTGACCCGTCCGACAGCGACTCGGCACGACTCGACCGTGTCTTGGAACACGGTCGGGCGTGTCGGCAGTCGTTTCAGGCTAATCCGGGAGAGTTCGGCACGGGCCGTGTCGGACGACACGGTCGGGTCCTGAGACAGAAACTTCGGCATTTTCCGGACGAGTACGGTACGGGCCGTGTCGGACGACACGGCCGAGTTCGGCTGGCAGTGATCGGCCAATAACGAGCGGGTGAGCTAAAACGACCATAACTCTCTCGTCCGGATTCCGATTGACTCACCGTTTGAACCATTGGAAATCTAACTCGATGCTCTATAATATTGCAAAGATTTAGAATTTTTGGAGTTACCAAAAATTAATGGTGACTTTACAAAGTCGAACTCCCACGTGAAAAAGTCGATTAAGGACACGGAACTCAATAAAACGACACCGAAACGAACTCGGATGACAAAAAGTGCAGAATTAATCATTCTCGAAATGACGAAAGGTCATGAGCGAGTCGTCAAAACGAACTTCCGCCGAAAAAATAAAATTACCGAAATTCGAAATTGCGGATATTACATTCTACCCTCCTTAAAAGAAGTTTCGTCCCGAAACTTAAAACAAGTAGGGGGGAGCAATATACCCGCCAGGAAAACTCGACGAGATACACAAAAATAGAAAACTCGCGCCCAACGGCGAAACGCTGCAAGAAACGCAAAGAGACATACGGCGTGAAAACACGCTCCACGACGACCAACACAATGTCGCCGTTAGGGATACAATAAAACCAACAAATGACAAGCGTCATCAAACGGATAATATAGTCAAGTCGATTATCCGAACAATCACACAACACAACGAACGAAGATCAATACGATTGACCAACCTGACGGTTCATCAATCTAAACGCGGGTCAAACGCTGAACAAATACGGAATTCCACCGCCCAAGGGTTGGAAGATCGAAAACGAGACTAATTTCCCAAACTTAAGGGAATTAGGAAGGAGCCTGAATGCTCAACGATCAAGAAACGAGGACAAAAACCGAACAAACAAACGACCGAACCACAACGGTCGAGACAACAAAAGCGAACAATCATGTTCGAATCACGAAGAACAATAAAATTCAAACAACAACTCCAAGGTTCACATCTCGACTCGAGACAATATATGATCCGGTGAAAACAACAACGTATGCATTCACATAAGATCCACATGAAAGGGAATAGAAATTGAAAAGTCACAACGACAAACGAGTTATTCCGAAATGATGCCACACTCGTTCGATAAACAAAAACAAGGGGCAGGACAAGCTTAGAAATGTCAACGAACATAAATGAGTCGACAAAGTAGAATATACAGAAGGTCAAAATCTGATCCACTTCGGATAAAAGAACTAGTAGAACCAAAAGATGTTACATCCGAACATGGTTCACAAGTATCGAACCGGACTCGGAAAAGTCACAGCGATAAACAGAAAAACAAGATCACAGCTCGTTCGAACGATGAAACCAAAATACAGAACAAGTTCAGAAAGTGTCAACGAACATGAGCGAGTTGATAGAATCGAGAAAGAGAAAATGCAGGAGTCTAAAAACAACACGGGTACTACATTCGACCTCTTATAAAAGAAGGTCGCCCCCGCAACTCACAACAGCGAAAACAAGGTGACGACACAACAAGCAACCGACAGAAACATCCTTCGAAGGCCTCTCAAAGCCGATTCCGATGATCGTGGCCAAGCGCGAACTCCGAAAGTCTCGTGAGCCAATTCACAAATCAATTCGGTGTCCCTCGAGTCCACACTTGAAATGTGTTACCGACGAGAAGGACAATTTACATGTGCATGCCCGGCACATAATGGTTGAAACGCCTCGGCTCGGCGTATCAAAATACAAATGCTAGATACAATGGGGCATAACATCGCAAAACAACATAGCGGAGATGCCAACTCAAAGACAACAAAGAATCATAACACATACCATATACAACGATTACCATCATAAAGTAATACACACACAAACACTACAAAGAACGACGGTATCGTTCGGCGACCTCAACGGCCCGAACGATAACCAGCACATAATTACAACCATCATGAAACAATCACACATGTACACAAACGTACAAACTCAAGCTTCAACAGCTCACACCCGTGCGACAACACGCAAATCACCACGAGGCGATAAACAGAAAATACCAGTTCACACCTCTCACAGAGGGCCAACAAAACATATGCGTGGCGAACGACTCGACGCTCACGCCACCAATTCAATCACAATTCGGGGTTGACACCGTAACAAAAGTTCGAAAACCATACACGCATTTCCGGTCCGCAAACAGGAATGATAGGTTTTAAAAACGAAAACCACCCTTTGAAAACAGTTTGGAAACAACAGTTGATCTTGAGTATCATTTTACAAAAAGTAGTACAAACACCATTATCGAGACTTTGAAAATCATCTTGTGTTTGAACAAAAATGAGGACACCTTTCCTTTAGTGAAAAACTTTCAAAAATATTCGACCCTTGGGTCTAAGCAACTGCATTTGAAAATATCTCAAAAATATTTTTGGTCCTCAACCGGAAATTTTTTGAAATGTATTGCGGCATTAGAAAACACCTTGAAAACACCGCAAGAAAATAATTCATTTTAAAAGTACGTCTCAAATTTTAATTTTCTTAGATACTCAAGGTTTTCAAAAATAATTCAATGGGCTAGAATGCCCAAAAATTTCAAGTAATTACAAAGAACAATATAGCGTCGTGGGTCCCGCGCCGGAACCCACCAGGCTAAAAACCATTCACAAAAACGCCAAAAAGGCCGATGACGGTAATATTTCAAAAACTCACAAAATCCATTTACAAAATACTAAATTCCGTCATAAGAATTTCGCCAAAATGATCAAGGCCATAATGCCAAAAACTCGGTTAAGGGAATTGATTTTCGAAATAAAAATCAGTCGGTAAAATACCGAAAGCCATTACAGAAGAACTCACGCAGCGGATAAAAGAAATAAAGTCAAACATGCACAAGACGGCAACACTACTCCTTATATGAACGAAAAATGGGAGTCAAATAATCACGTATCACGAAATCAAAATCCATAAGAGGATTCCGTCAATTAACTCATAATCAAAAAAATAGCTCGTGTCACACGAGGCACAACACAAAGAAGGGAGACTTACATCCACAGGTCGCACGAAGATGATGATCGCCGCACGATACTAATCACAACAAACCAACTCAGACGACGCGTCGCGACACGACTCAGTCAGATAAAATCCGACGAGACAAAACTCAACAGACACCACTGACCCGACAGCCTAGGTTTCCACAACCTAAGCTCCGATACCATTTATGTAACACCCCCAATCCACTCAGGGATATTACACGCCGTAGACCCTCTCCTCGAGGATATACCAGGCTGATAACTAAAATCAAACATCTAAACATCGCCTTTAAGGCTAAAATGACTCAGTAGACCGATTTGGTCTTTCAATAATAACATACAACTCAATTCCAATCACATACCCACGCAGGGGTCAAAATACAATAAACTCCCGTACAACGGGGAAAAGATACTGCAGCGGAAAAGAAAATACAACTAGACCAATACGACATCAACGGATCCTCGTGTGATTAGTATCGTTCATCTTTCATCATCCTTCGTGCCGACCCTGTGCCATGCTCCAAAACCTGAATGCAAAAATAGACATCCACCCCCCGAATACTCGGGGGTTAGCAAAACTCCACTGTTTTGCTAGTGCAAGTACAAGTGCAAAAATACGAGCCATACAATTCACATTCCACGAATAACAATAACCAGGAATCCTCAAAAATCCAAACATAACGAAAAGTACTTCCCGAGGCAAGAATTTGGGTAAACATCCCAAAACCGAAAGACCACAAGTTAAAGGGAAACAATTTATAAAACAGTTTGAAATGCCATCGAGAGTTTTAATAGAAAACAATTTAGGATTACCGAATCCTTATCTTTCCAAAAATCAACAGGGTCACAGCCCAAAGGTTTTGTTTTCGCCAATAGAAAACCGACAAGAGTTCACAGGGTTAAAACCCACGTCACCTGTCCTCGACGGACATAAAATCAAAACAATATAATCGCCCAAGATACGTAAACCTTGGTCACCAAAAATACAACACCAACTCGTGAATCCAGGGCTATACCATTGGATTCCCTTCGTGGCCCCGTCGGACCCTCCCAAGGTGAGTAGAATGCGTTTTCGAAATCATATACACCAATGCGTGAAGTTTTACTCGTGAATCCAGGGCTATACCATTGGAATTCCCTCCGTGGCCCCGTCGAACCCTCCCGAGGTGAGCAAATACATTCACAAAACAAACAACCGCACTCGTGAATACAGGGCTATACCATTGGACTCCCTCCGTGATCCCGTCGGACCCTCTCGAGGTGAGCGAAATACATTCACACAATCAACACGTCACAACAAGGATATTCATACAATCCACCAAAGGCAACAAACACAAAGCACGACATAATCGTCAAATCACGACACACCAAAAATGAGATAATATATGCACACACGTGTTATGAAGCGCAACATCAACACCAAACATATCCATAAGATTCACATACTCGTTCGAGAAACACACCAATCACAAAACACACACGATTTTGAAAGAGGGCCTTTAACAAGGCTAACCAAATCTTTTGAAAACTCGTTTTAAACTATCAAACAAATATATAAAGACGATCTCCAATTATCATATTCACAAAACAAGAATAGTATGGGCAAGGTACTTGCCTCAAAATCGGCACGCAAGTATCCCGACGAACACGGCTCAACCGGAAAGCTTCGAAACGCCCAATGCTATCGAAACGGAAGACGACGACGAACGAAAGGGTTCAACACGGTTTCTTCGCAAGAAACACGACCCTAACATCATACAATCAATAAATCATCGATCACACGAGGAAGAATAATCGTAGAACGCCCGAAAACCCCTCTAAGACATTTTACTGGACACCTTCAAGGCGTCGGTCAAGAACTCGACTCAAACAACGAATCGATACGATCCAACCATGGAATAATAAAGGAAATGATATAATACATCTAAATATTCATCAATACATCATAATCCTAAGTTAAATCGGATTAAACGGATGAAAAACAACCAAAACACCCAATTTCCCCAAAACTAGATTTCTAGGAAATCTGACCTGATTCGGTAGATCGGAGGATGTTATAGGACGGACGATTGATGATATGAACCTCAAAATTTCATGGATATGTTGCTAAACAACATGGCTTCAAGCTTAGAACACGCCCAGCTGCGAAAGAGGAGAAGAAGAAGGTGAAAAATGGCACAAAACGTCTGCGGGGCCTTTTATAGGTTGATCGCTCGCCGGACACGGCCCGTGCCGATCGGCACGGTCGTGTCGCATACCTGGCCGACAGGGACTCGACCGTGTCTGCTTGACACGGTCACGGCGCGGAGGGGCCTTCCGATAGTGACCCGTCCGACAATGACTTCTAAGACGACTCGACCGTGTCTTGGAACACGGTCGGCGTGTCGGCACAAGCTTCAGCTAATCTGGGAGAGTTCGGCACGGGCCGTGTCGGACGACACGGTCGGGTCCTGAGACAGAAACTTCGGCATTTTCCGGACGAGTACGGCACGGGCCGTGTCGGCAGTGATCGGCCAATAACTGAAAAATGAGCGGGTGAGCTAAAACGACCATAACTCTCTCGTCCGGACTCCGATTGACTCACCGTTTGAACCATTGGAAAGCTAACTCGATGCTCTATAATATTGCAAAGATTTAGAATTTTTGGAGTTACCAAAAATTAATGGTGACTTTACAAAGTCGAACTCCCACGTGAAAAAGTCAATTAAGGACACGGAACTCAATAAAACGACACCGAAACGAACTCGGATGACAAAAAGTGCAGAATTAATCATTCTCGAAATGACGAAAGGTCATGAGCGAGTCGTCAAAACGAACTTCCGCCGAAAAAATAAAATTACCGAAATTCGAAATTACGGATATTACATGTGGCCCTTTTGAAGTGGCACGAGATGGTTCTCAATATTTCATTACATTCACTGATGACCATACCAGGTATGGATTCGTGTACTTAATGAAACATAAGTGTGAAGCTTTTGATAAATTCAAGGAATTTAAAGCCCTAGTTGAAAATCAAACATGTAATCGTGTTAAGACTCTTCGGTCAGACCGGGGTGGTGAGTACATGAGTACCGAATTTGATGAGTTCTTAAAAGAACAAGGAATAGTGTCACAATTCACTCCTCCAGCTACTCCACAATTAAATGGTGTATCAGAAAGAAGGAACCGAACCTTGTTGGACATGGTTCGCTCCATGCTTAACTATACTGATCTACCGATTTATCTGTGGGGTTACGCACTCCTTACTGCTGTGCATATCTTGAACAGATGTCCTTCCAAATCCGTTCCTAAGACTCCCCATGAGATTTGGAGAGGTAGGAAACCAAGTCTTAATCACATTAGGATTTGGGGATGCCCTGCTTATGTCAAGAAGACTAAAGTAGAGAAATTGGAAACTAGGTTTTTGAAAGGTCGTTTCATAGGATATCCAGGGGATTCCATGGGATATCTATTCTACATGCACGAAGATCATAGGATCATCGTTGCTATACAAGCACACTTCCTGGAAGATCAGTTTATTCAGGAAGGAGGGGCAGGTAGAAATATTTCTTTGGAAGAAATAAAAGAAACACCAAATGAGACACCTATGCAAGATATTAGAACCCAACCTTCTGAAATACAAACACAACCTCGCAAGTCTAGTAGAATTTCTCAAATACCTGAGAGGTATGGCTATCTACATCAAGAGGAACTGGGTGTCCATGAGATGACAGAAAGTAGTCAAGAGAATGATCCTTCTACATATGACCAAGCGACGGTAGACGTTGACTCCACCAAGTGGCAAGAAGCTATGGAAGCTGAGATAGACTCAATGCATGCTAATCAGGTCTGGACTTTAGTAGATCGTCCTAAAGGCATAGTGCCTATTGGAAACAAATGGATCTATAAGAGAAAGACTGATGGAGATGGCAAGGTTGATACCTATAAGGCGAGGCTTGTGGCAAAGGGTTATTCCCAAAGAGAAGGAATCGATTACTTCGAGACCTTCTCGCCTGTAGCTATGATTAAGTCTATTCGCATGATGCTTGCTATAGCAGCCCACTTAGATTATGAAATATGGCAAATGGATGTGAAAACAGAATTTCTAAATGGATTCCTCGAGGAGGAGATTTACATGGAACAACCTAAGGGATTCATATCTCAAACCAATATTCATAAAGTATGCAAACTTCAGCGTGCCATTTATGGACTGAAGCAAGCTTCACGGAGTTGGAATCTTCGTTTTAACGAGACAGTCAAAGAGTTTGATTTTGTCCAAGACGAAAAAGAGCCCGGTATTTACAAGAAGGTTAGTGGGAGCAAAATTGCGTTCTTAATACTATATGTAGATGACATTCTACTTATAGGAAACGACGTAGGAATGCTCAGTTCTGTGAAAGCTTGGCTTTCTAAAGAGTTCTCAATGAAAGACTTGGGAGAAGCAACCTATATTCTGGGTATTCGTCTCTACCGGGATAGAGCGAAAAGAATGTTAGGTCTTTCCCAATCCCTCTACATAGAAAAGATCCTGAAGCGATTTAGGATGGAAGATTATAAAAGAGGGTTTCTACCTATGCAACATGGTGCAAAACTTTCCTTAAAGATGTGTCCTCAAGGTGAGGAAGATAGAAAGGAAATGAGCAAGGTACCTTATGCTTCGGCAGTAGGTAGCCTTATGTATGCAATGATTTGAACTAGACCAGACATTGCCTATGCTGTGAGCGTAGTAAGTCGGTTTCAGTCAAATCCAGGGTGAACATTGATCGTCAGTAAAGAACATTCTTAAGTACCTAAGGAGGACTAAAGACTTGGTTCTTACATACGGCGGTGGAGAACTAAGAGTGATGGGTTATACAGACTCAGATTTTTCGGGGGACATGGATGCTCAGATGTCCACATCAGGGTATATCTTTACGCTAAATGGTGGGGCAGTTTCTTGGAGAAGTGCCAAGCAAAGTTCGACTGCTATCTCTACATGTCAAGCCGAATATCAGGCAGCCACAGAGGCTGCTAAAGAAGATTTTTAGATAAAGAAGTTCACTGAGGAACTTCAAGTAGTTCCTAATGCAGAGAAGCCCGTGACACTGTTTTGTGACAACGACGGAGCTGTTGCACAGGCTAAGGAGCCTAGGGCTCACCACAACACCAAACATATTGCGAGAAAATATCATTTTGTTAGAGAAATGGTTCGAGATGGGAATGTTATACTGCAGAGAGTAGACACAGCAAATAACGTTGCTGATCCGCTTACCAAGCCACTATCTCAGAAGGTCTTAGGGAGACATCTAGAGAGTATGGGTATTAGATACCATAGTTTGTGGTATTGAGTGCAAGTGGGAGATTGTTAGGAATATATGCCCTCGAATGCCACTCAGAGGATGAGAGAGTGAGAGCAATTGTATTGTAATTATGAATATTATATTTAATAAGGCAATTATTATTTTTATATTATTGTATATCACTGGCATTGTGATTTGGTATATAGAATAATAGTCCTTGCATTTGAGAGTGAACATTCTACTTCTTATGGAGATAAGGAGATAGGCACTAGAAGTGTTTAGAGCTCGAATGCTTAACTAGTTCGCAAGTCGATAAAACTTAACAGGACACTAAGTTTTAATAAGACTTGTATAACTGATGCTAGGACGTGTGCACGTCTTGATAGCATAGTTATAAGTATATTGGTGGGACCAGTATACTCGAACACGACTCATACTTGATTCAGTCACACGATATTCACTCTCAGAGAGTCGATGACGAATCGAAAGGTTGTGATAGTATACGTGGACCTTTGACTTGAGGGTTCAGTAGAAGATGTGCCTGTGACGTTTAGTTTGTCATTAGAGTAGTTAGACTCATTTGCTTAATTGCTGAGTCGACCTCGAAGTGCGGACTATACGGGCAAGTAGCAGTCTTTATTGTACGCCAAGAAAGGATTCTATCTCCAGTTAGTGAGCAGGCGAATGTCCTATACGGTTAATGGCGAATAAGATCATAAGTCTTTGGCCAAAGCATTCTGATATAGTCGTATTAGATACGCTATTAATCAGTCGGTCTTGATTTGTATTAACACATGTATAGAGTCTAGTCAACAGTAGGGTTTGACTTTACCGTGACCCGAAGATTTGACCGGGACATCTGATGAAGGGTCTATACGTATATGGTATTCATGACATAATGGTTCTGGAATGATTTGTTCAGTCGTTCTCAGTCGGGGTTTACAGTGCGGCTCGCTAGGCTGGCTAAGTGCTGCCCGCACTCATTGATTCCTCCTAATGCCGGCTGAGACGAACCTACGGAGTCGCGCAATAGGATCATTGACGGATAAATATGAATTAATAATATCTCTTATAATATTAGATATTAGTGATTTATCGGATAAATCAAATAGCGGTCTTATGAATTGTAAGTAAGTTACTCGGTGATTACTTTAATTCATAAATTATATTTCTTAGAGAAATGTATATTTGTGTTTGATATAACTAATTAATTGGATTAATTAATTGGTATAAACACATTGGAAATAAAACGGATTCGTTTGACGGACATCCGATTCACGAGGGATTCGTTTGACGAACATCCAATACACGAGCCGAATTAACTCGACCCGTTTCTTGGAAGATTCCCTATAAGGCCCCCCTCCTCTCTACTTTGTCTCTCTCTCTCGTTATATAATATACTTGTGGGATCATGTGAGGAGTAGAGATGCTTTTAAAAGCATCTTCTACATGTGAGGCTTGGAATGATTGTGAAAAGAAAGTCTTTTAATCATAAAAGTCTCCTTCTTCCTTCCCCAAGTTAATATTTCGTTTTTGAGAGAGCTTCAAGAGTGAGAAAAATTTTCTACAGCATATACTTGATCTTAGAGACAAGTTATTAGTAGAAAAGATCGAGAGAAAAAATTCCTACAAGCTTCCCTAGCCGCATTCTTAGAGAAAGGAAGTTTGCTGATTTTTCCGTCAAGTTCCGGCGTGTGAAGTAGAGGCACCATGCTTTCGGTGTTTGGAACGAAGAGCTCTTCATCATCATCATCATCATACGAAGGTTTTTCAGAGACATCAAAGGTATGGGACTTTGATTCCTTGATCTTCGTATTTATTTTCGTATATACGTTACTTGATCGATCCTCTTAGGGATTCCGTTTATTCTTCCGCTGCGTTTATTTTCTGAGGAATCCCAACACTTCCAAGGGAAGTTAGGATCCTGAAACTCAGGACGAGAACCAAAAACTCTGTATCCTTTGGATCCTTGACCTGACCCGGGTCTGGCTAGTCTTCCAATCGCAGATGCAACACTGTCGTCTAAAATGGCTTCCATCTCCTTTTCCTTCTCCAGTCCCCATCTCCTACCAGCCTCTTGCGCCTCTTTCACCTTTTTAGTATTATCAAGATCAGATACCTTGCCATGAATATCCCGAAGAATATCAAATGACTCGGCCTGCTTAGTCTTTAGTTCTGTGACTCAATCTATCAGACTCGCAACCACTGTTGTAAATTCATCAATCTTTTGATCATGAGCAGTTAGTTTTGATTCTGTGAATTCAAGGGCTGCTATGGTCTTGGCCTCCACAACTAGCAGCTTTTCTTGTTCCTGTTTCATGATGCTCTCCTGATGATACTTCAATTGGTTTAGGGCTTGCCATAATGCATTGGGCATGAGGCGGAAAGCCTATTCCATATCCTGTATAGCCCTTTGCAGCTTTGCAAGCTCGTCTTCTGCAGTTTCTCTCATTCAATCGAGCTAATTATTAACATCATATAGGTCTTTACTAGCATATTGTAGGAAGACAGTTTGGTGACCGATTGCTTGCAGCTGTTCGATGCGGGCTTCTGCATGTGGGAGTTGGGGTGAGCGAGCTTGGCATCAGATGGCTCTCCAAGCTGTTTAAGTATGGCATTATGATGAGGCCTTTGGGGCTCGTCATCAGCAAGGAAATGCTCTTCGGATCCTGATGAGGATCCTGTAGAGATAGGAGTGGATACCTATTGCAAGGCGGGAACCTCGTATGGTTATGCTTGATGTGCTGTAAGAGAGAAAAGGGGACTAGTTCCTTTTGTCTCTTGGATTCTATACCCTGGGGTGGGGTACAGGAAGGACTGGGTCCTATTGGCTCTCAGCAACCGCCTGTTCCTTAGGAGGGATTGATTCCGCCTGCTAGACATTGCAGGTTTCATCAGCTCTAGTCGAAGGGACTAATTCCTCCTATCTGGGCGCTGATGATGTTTACCAGAAGTCCCTTGGCCATCAACGGCCTTGGACTGAGCAAAGTATTTTTCACGAGCCTCATCAGGGCTCATCCTCAGACCTATCTACAGGTCAATGTCTTGTCCATCTGAATTGGAGTGATGGATTTGGCTTCATGGCTTGTCGACATACTGCAACTTCCCTTTCAGTTTAGTCTTTTCTTTGAGTTGATCAGTTCATGGCAAAAGGGATCATTCAATATGATCAAGACTTCGACATTCTAGGTGTCGGTGACTTCCAAAACGAACAGGTCTTCCTCTTTCCAGTATTCCCCAATTGTACAAAAAGTTATATGGGGCGACCCTGTATGATTTCCATATCTTGAAGCGCTCAAATGCTTCTTAAATCTGGACCTAGAGGAGAGTGTTATTTATTATGCCTGTGGGGTAGGGACTCCGAACAGTAGATGCTTCCATTATCCAGTGTGGATTTCCGACAATTAAGGGAGCCTGTTGAGAAATGAGATCCCTGCTAGGGTGGGATGCCCTGTCCGAAATGGGACTCCTTACAGGGTTGGGGGCCATGTTGGGAGTGGTGATCGTCGGATCCAAAGGGGCAGCCAATTTCCCTATGGTATAACTACTTTGGCAAGTGTAGTAGGCGTAATTGCCTCAATGGCTGCTGTAGCCACCGGGGCTGCTGTAGCCACTACTTTCGTCTTTGTTGACTTCTTTGTTTTCTACTTCTTTATTTTCTCGACAACTGTAGAAGATATGTTGTAGGGAACGTTTATTTTCTTATTGACAACCTTCTTCTTACTGTCAGCGGATTTGTATTTGGTCGGGAGATCAGTGGCGTCTCGGGGATCACTTTATGTCGGAAGGGAGAATGGGCTTGGCCTTCTTGCGAGGAGTGGCACATTGTATGGCTTGGAGCCACCGAGAAACTTCCCGGAGAGGATCTTTTTGCTGTTGGCTAACTGATGTATGGCACAGCTAGTCAGGATGTAATTCAGAATAAGGCCAAAAGATTTCCTGGCAGAACCTGGCTTCGATGCTTCCTCCTGAAGCCATGTCAAAATGATCCAGCACCAGTTAACCTTCTCTCTGGCCATGATGGCCACCATCATCCGAAATCATAGACTCGTGCACATTTTGAATGCTCTGGTTCGATTTTGAACGACTCTGCAGCAAAAGTAATGCAGATATAGATAAGGCAAAGTAAAGTTCTTCTTGTGGTAGGAAAGATAAACTTGTGAAGGTTGGGAGTTCCGAGTGAATAGATTCTAATAGGCCTTCAGAAGCTCATCAGACCCAAATGATTCCAGTTCCTCTAATGTCAAACCATCGGAGGGCATCTTATACAAATGATCAAGGAGTTCCTGGTTAATGGAGATCTCCTTTTTCTTGCACAGTGCTGACGACAGCATGACTTCAAAGCCTTTCTTGTCCGACACATACTGAAACTCAGCGTCATCATACAATTCCTCTACGATTTGCTCATCATAGTTTGTCGGATGCAAACTACTCAAACGGTAGAGACTAGTTTGCTTCACACAGGAGACGAAAAAGTCATCCAGGCCCTGACCTCATCCTCTGAAATGATACGCTCTTGTAGAATGCAGCGAGTAAATATTCATTCGTCTATGATCATAACCTTCTTCTTCACTGAAAAATATGAAGTCTGGGAAGAAAGACATATTTGCATAAGTGTATAGAAAGTAAGAAAGCTTTGAAAATATGTAGGTTGTATGATGTGGACTCGATAATTATGAAGAAAGCGTAAAGAGTCTATGGATCAGCATACTGGCCCTTTTATCGTGTGCAGGGAATCTAGGTTACAGTGAACAGTTAGATTTAACAGATGGGAACCGTCTTTGAATGAACGTACACGATGGATTTAAATGTAACTTGTACATCTAATCCGTTAGTTTTTGAAATTAATGATCGGTCCCACTTTTGACACTGACTATAACTATTCCAAGATACGGCGGTTTGAATTTTGAAATCACAGTTTTTAAGGCATTAAAGTCCAGGTGTCTCTTCAGTATAGAGAGATAAGTCATTTTAAATTCAGACAATGCATGTGAACTAAAAAATATTTGCAAGGTTCAAGAGTATGAATTTAGGTACGCTTAAAATATTAATTGATATCCTATAGTGTATAGCACTCCCCCTTAAAAGGTACACACATGATTTAATTCTTACAACAATTTTGGATTAACAATGTATTCTTCGGTCATACTGTTTTCCCCCTTAATTAATGCAAACGTCATCTGTAGGAAGGTAATAATGCCTTATTCTTCCTACAATAAGAATATAACTTGGAGTTCTGAGTGTATAATAAATTAAAGTGAATACTGTATTCTTGGGTCTTATAGCATTCTCTCTCAATTGAAGAGTAAATGTAAAAACTTACAGGAAGCCGGGCTGTTGCATTCCCAATTCTTGGCGAAACATGCAGAATCTGGTGGTGCTGAGAGGTTTTGTAAAGATGTCGGCTAGCTGGACGTCTGTATGAATCTTCTCGATCCGAATATCATTATTCTCCACATGATTCTGAATGAAATGATGCTTCATATCAATATGTTTAGTCTCTGAGTGCAATACAGGATTGTGCGTTACTGCAATTGCACTTGTGCTATCGCACATGATTGGAGTCTATCTTGCATTGATGCTATAGTCTTGAAACTGATGTTGCATCTAGAGAATCTGCATATAACAACTTCCAGCAGCATAACATTCAGACTCAGCTGTAGAAAGTGATTTGGCCAATTGCTTCTTACTGAACCATGACACATGTCTTGGTCCAAGGAAGTGACAAGTCTCGCTCGTACTCTTCCTATCCAATTTACAGCCTTCGAGACCCGAGTCACTGTAGCCTATCAAATCCAATCCTCCTTCTTTAGGATTGCACAATCCTACATTGATTGTTCTTTATACGTACTTAAGGATTCGTTTTGTTGTGGTGAAGTGTGAATCTTTAGGTGCTACCTGATACCGAGCACACACTACAAGCAAATTAGATATCGGGCCTACTGGCTGTTAGGTACAAGAGTGACCCTATAAGCTTACTGTAGAGGGATTGATCAACCGACTTTCCAGCTCCATCAGCACTTATCTGTGTGGAAGTACTCAGGGGGGGATGGTGATTTGGAGTTGTTCATCCCTAACTTTTTGAGCAGCTCCTTGCTGTATTTCTCTTGGTTGATAAATATACGTGTAGGAAGTTGTTTTTCCTGCAATACCTTCCAGGATTTTGGAAAGGGTTTTGTCGACTGCACCTTTCTCAAATCCATTATTGATCAGATACATTGATAAGTTTTGTATCCAGTCTAGGTGCTTGTTTGAGTCCGTACAGTGCTTTTCTTAGCATGTACACAAGGTTTCCGCCTTCTGTGTTAACAAACCCTAGTGGCTGTTCAACATAGACATCTTCAGTGAGGTATCCATTCAGGAATGCACTCTTAACATCCATTTGATACACAATAAAGTTCTTGTGAGCAGCAAATGCTAGAAATATCCCGATGGCTTCTATTCAAGCTATCGGGGCAAAGGTTTCATCATAGTTGATTCCCACTTCCTTTATGTATCCTTGGGTTACTAGTATGCATTTCTTTTTAATAACAAGTCCATTTTCATCCTTTTTGTTTCGGAATACCCATTTGGTTCCTATGACTTCCTGATGTATTGGTCTAGGAACTAGGTACTAACCATTGTTCCATTCGAAACCATTGAGCTCTTCTTCCATCAAAGTGATCCAGTGAGAGTTATTTAGAGCCTCATTGGTCGAAATAGGTTCAGATTGGGCTAGGATTACAGATAGGATACACATAGCAAGTCTCCGAAGTTCAGCTTGGGATTTTCATTCGAGGAATTGAGATTTCTCAGGATCTGTTTCTTCTTGTGCACAGAGTACAATGCCTTGTGTACTCTATATTTTTCTATATGTGGTCACACCGGCATCGATATCTCCAATTACTGACTCATAGGGGTGATCTTTCAACCACCTCCTGTCTTGTTCTAATTCGGAATCCCGTGCCGAAACCGGTTGAACTGTAGCGTCAACTTCAGCTTCTACAACATCAGCTTCGATTGCTTCTATTCTTACAGTGGCGGGATTGATTTCTAGGTTCACAATGGGTTCTATTGGAGTTTGAGGGTCATCAATAGAAAGTGTCTTAATGCTCTGGGTTAGGTCTTCTACTCATGTAGGATCACAATGGGGTTCATCAAATACTACGTCGACAGATTCCTCTATTTTCAGCTTCCGTTTGTTAAATATATTGAATGCTTTGCTGACAGAGTAGTATGCAATGATAATCCCCTCATCCGACTTTTCATTGAAGGTCTTTAGTTGATCCTTCCCATTGTTGAGCACGTAACACCGGCATCCAAAGTTGTGAAAGTATGCATTGGAGTTTTGTTATTCCATACCTCATATGATGTTTTGTTGTGATGCTTGTTGATGATACAACAATTTCATGTATAGCATGCTGTATTTGTTGATTCTCCCCAAAATCGTTGCGGCAACTTACTTGCGGCTAACATGGTCCTTGTAGCTTCTTTTAGCATCATGTTCTTATGCTCGACAACATCATATTAACGAGGAGTCCAGGTTGTTGAGTATTCGTGATGTATACTGTTGTCTGGACAGTATTTCTCTATAGAGCGATTTGTGAATTTTGTCCATCTGTCTGAACGAATGGATACAACACTCAAACCTTTCTCATTTTGAAGCTTTTTCAGGTGTTCTGAAAGCTTTGTGATAGATTTTTCTTCTTAATCAGGAAGATGGTCCAAGCATACCTGAAAAATCGAGCAAGCTTTGTGATGGATATTTCTTCAGGGTAGACTTGACTTTCTTGCCTTTTTTACAGGGTCCACAGACACTTGTTTTATGAAATGACATCGAGCAAGCCTGTGACCCTTCCCTATCGAGCTAGTTTGTTGATGTTCTTGAAGTTAATGTGCGACATCCTTTTATGCCATAGCCAGCTTTGAGCTGCAGTGCCTTTGGCAACAAAACACGGTATAATGGAGCTTGCGTGCTTCCAGCCAGCAATATACATGTTACCTGACCGGCTTCCTATGAGGACGATTTGCTTGGTTTTGATGTCCTTCACTCTATAGTGATCTACATAAAATTTGGCCGAGAATTGTTTGTCACATAACTGGCTAATGCTAAGTAAATTGTACTGTAGTCCTTCAACATAGGCTACGTCGGTGACTTTGAACTTTCCTACAAGCAGGGTTCTTTTGCCTCGTGTTATTCCTTTGGATATGTCACCGAATCGCACCTTTGGATCACGACCTTCTACATAATCTGACATCTTGTTGAAATCTCCTGTCATGTGGCGAAAACATCCACTATCGAAATACTAGATGTCCTTCTCCTAGATATCCTGTAATCAAGAGATTAAGTAGATTTAGGTCCCCTTTGATTCTTGGGTCCATAGTTGTTAGTGCCTTTAGGTACACATATTTTCCTGATAGTAATTTGTTTGATGTATGTTACTTTTGGTCCTCTTTTGCGAGATTTACGTGGGGCAGGAACGTAATCGCTGTAAGCCTGATTATTATGCATGTAAAATCTGGTGTTTTGGCTCCAGTACGGTTGCCGTCTCGAAAGGGAGAACCATTTTATTTGGCCTTAGTGCTTGCCTTCTAGGTTTCCAGTTGGATTCCCAGATCTGTTGACGATAGAACTGTGCGGTAGGCTGCTTCCTGGATGGATACTTGGGTTCCTGTATCCAGTATTTAGGTGCACAGTACTGTCGATAGTATTGTGGTGCATACCTTTGATACTTATATACAACCTTATTTCTGGCTGGATGCTCACGCTGTTGGTATGCTAGGGGAGCATACTGTTGATGATTACCATTGCCTCTTACATGTCTATGAGGCTGGGGTTTCTGCTGCTTATGATATGAACTGGGTGGCGGAATCGCAGTCCTTGCTCTCTGAGATGGGGTAGCTGTGACCTTTACGGGAATCGGGGCTTCTTCGGGTTCCGAAATGGGTTCCACTCCCTTGACAAACACTGTACTAGATTTGCCCTTGTGCGAGAATGATTTATTATCTCAAGCTACGTTTATCGTGGGCGTGCTGCCCAATGTCTTCGACCCTTCTTGATGATTTCTCAAAGGATTTATAGATGGTCTCGAGTTCTCCTTCTCTTTTCTCGAGAATTTGTATCGTAGCTTCTAACAAAGCATAATCATTTGTCTTGCAATTATTATGAGTTTTTACCTCATTTAGTTATGTTGCAAGTTGATGATTGCCTTCCATGAGTTTTTCTTGGATAGTTTTGCTGTTTTCACAGTCTAAAGACATGTTTTCATAATTACTTTTTAATAAACCATTCTCATCCTTCAGCTCTAAGTTTGAAATGGAGAGAGCTGTATGTTTTCCTGTTTGAGCACCTCATGGGCTTACTGAATGGTTCTAAACTCATTCATCATATTTTCAAAAATATGTGATGCATTGATAGGAATAGTTGAGGTTGATCTTACCTCATCATCGCTGTCTTCATCATCCTCTTCTTGCTTGGCCATAAAGCACATATATGCTTTATCTTCTATTTCATCGTCAGATGAGTCACTGTCAGTGATTGCGTGAAGGTACTCCTCAGTCTTGATTGATGTGGGCGAGGCTTCTGATTCTCCGATCAGGGCCTTGAGCTTGTTTTGCCAAATGCTTCTTTTCTCATCCTTCTCTTGTTGCTTGGCTTAAAGCAACATTTGTATTTTGGGATGAGGACACTTATTTGCATAATGTTCTGGCTTCCTTCAATTATATCACAGGTTAGAATCTGCAGACGAATGTGATTCAAAACTTACCTTGTTAAATAGTTTGGGCCTGTATGGGACCTTTACAGATTTCTTGATGAACTTATGGAATTTATGCATGAGCAGAGCCATCTAGTCTTGCGATAGGATGTCATAAGCGTTGTCTGCTGCCTTGCATGCGGATTTGATTTGCTGGATGCGGAGCTATGTCTCCTGTCAGATACGGCAGCTAGTGCTGTAGTCTTGGCAGGTGACTCTTCTGCCTTGTCTCTCCTGTGAATGTCATACTCAAAAGATTTGAGGTCAGAGAAGAGTTCAAACATAGATATATCATTTAGATTACAACACACACGCATAGCTGTGGTCTTAATGTCTCATCAGGCAGAAAATGATCTAAAGATTTTCAGATCTTTCTCCTTTTGGGTATACCCAATGCTTCAAGTTCACCGAAAATGCTGGTACATCTGAGGTCAAGCTCCTCAAGTGTTTCGGAAGATTTCATTTAGAATGATTTGAAATGCTGAGTTAGTTTAGAAATTTTATTTTCTTTCGAGAGCTCAATTCCCTCGCAAATTAGCTTGAGTTTCTCCCAGATCTCTTTGGATGTCTTACAGCTTTTCACCTTAGAGATTGTGCCTTCGTCGGGAGTGACAAATAGCACATTCTTAGCAACATTATCGAGATTCACATGCTTGCGATCATATGTTGTCCATTGCTTGCGTTCCTTCTCGAGCATCTCCGCATAAGATTGTCCATCGATTATTGCAGATGTATTGACCTTCATTATCTTGATCGGTCCTTCTTGGATGACGAAGATCATCTCTTCATGCAACACAATAAGATGAGCTTCCATACGAATTCTCCAATCATCGAATTCATTAATGGAAAACATAAGGACTTTATTGATTATAGATGTGTCCATGATAGAAGTAAAATGAATGATAAAGATATGAAAATAATATTTTCAAAATCTAGTGATTTGGTGGATCTGATTTGGTTAAAATCGACTGATTCTTTATAGAATCGACGCTCTGATACCACTTTTGGCCTACAATATAAACAGCTTAGAAGAGGGTGTTGAATAAGATGTATCTTTTTCGAAGTTTATTTGCGTAGCGGACGTCTAAGGTTAAGTTGTTGTAAATTCAACAACTTAATAATCTCCTATTAGCTTGGTGAGTACAAGGTTTTTACTATATGTATACTAAAATCACACAGGCAGATAGAAAATAGTAAATGACAGAAAGTAAAGACGCACTGATTGAAGTTGTTCGAGGTAAACCCCTCTACGTCCACTGATCCTCCACACAGGAATAATTGTTTATTAAAATCACGGCGTACACAATTATGTAACTTTAACTAAACACGTCACTGTATCGTTCACATAGATTAATACAGTCGACAGCAGCTTGGGTCGTTCACACAGACTGGCATGGCTTCTTCGACTCGCTTCTGTTCTCACATATTGAAGCTTCGTCCTTGATGCTATTCATCCCACGCAGGTCAGAGATAGTGAAGCTTAGTCCACATAGGGCTAAGTAAACTCAACGGTAAGATTGGTATGACAGGATCAAACAGCTGCTGTATGGTTGATGAGCGTTTGCTGTAAGTGTGTTGTTCGCATTGAAGACTTTGTAAATTTCTTCTCTTTTGATGAAGTTGCATGCTTGAAGAAATATAGTTTTCTTGTAAGCTTGCTAATCATATTGTCAATTCTTTGAATCATCAGGTTAACATTACCCTCTTGCTTGGGGCTATTTATAACCTTGAAAATAGATCCATTGTAAATGTAGCCATTGGCCGGTTGGTGAGATTAAGACTGCTCTGATTGGCAGCTTCAGAATGTTACAAATTAAAGGCAATTCGTATTTAATGCTTCCGACATACTTTTCAACCAGCATTAAATGCTCTTCAGACTGTATTCCTTCGGCTGCATTAAATGTTGTCCTATCAGCATCATATGCAACTTTAACCTTGAATACTTTGTGAATAAAGAATCTTTTCTTTCTCAATGGTTTAAGGTTTCTTCAGTCCTGTTGTATTTGTATTTTAGTTTTCCTAAGTAAAACACTTATAGCATGTTCGTTGTATCCAACATCTTTGTCTTTGTTGTATTTTGAAAACTACACTGTAGGAAATGACTTTTAACTTTGCTGGAAGATCTTACGCTGTATGGACAGGCTGTATTGTGTTCTCTTAACAACTTCCATACTTAGACTGATCTTCTGACTTTGAAGTCTTTTTGTATGAGGAAATTATCAAAACACATGGAGGATTTTTTCCAATATTTCCAATCAGCAATATACATGTTACCTCACATGCTTCCTGTGAGAACAATCTGCTTAGTCTTTTTGTCCTTCACCATAGAGTGATCTTCATAAAATTCGACCGAGAACTGTTTGTCATAGAACTGACTAATACTAAGAATATTGTACTATAGTCCTTCTACAAAGGCTTCCAATGACTTTGAATTTTCCTACAAGCAGTGTTCTTTTCCCTCTTGTTCTTCCTTTGGATTTATCACCGATCGCAATTTTGGACCACGACCTTCTACCTAATATGTTAGCTTGGTAATATCTCATGTCATGTGGCGAGAACATCCACTATCTAAGTACCAGATGTCCTTCTCTATGATATCCTGTAATAAAAAATTAAGTAGATTTAGGCCCCCTTTGATCTTTGGGTCCTTAGTTATTAGTGCCTTTATGTACCCAAATTTTCTTGACAACAATGGGTTTGTTGTAGGTTGTGTTAGGTACGCTTTTATGAGATTTGCATAGGGCAGGCACGTAATCACTGTAAGCTTTATGATTATGCATGTAAAATTGACAATTTGGTCCCAGTATGGTTGTTGTCTGGGAGGAAGAACCGTCTTTCTCTGCCTTCAAGATTGCCTTCGGGGCTTCCAATTGGATTCCCAGACTAGCTGTTGGTAGCAATGCGTGGAAGCTTGATTATGAGAAAGATACCTGTGTTCTGTACCCGGTATTGAGGAGCAGTGTACTGTTGATAGTACTGAGGTGCATGTTGGTGGTGGTACTTTGGTACATCTTTCCTTTTTTCCTGGTGATGATGTTGTTGGTATGCTTGAGGAGCATACTGTTGATATTGAGGATTGCGTTTTATAGGCTTATGAGTCTGTGTGGACCGCTGTTTGTGATAAGAACTTGGTGGTGGAATGGCACCCTTTGATTTATGTGAAGGAACAGTTGTAGATTTTCTTTGTCTACAGGTGCAACCTTTGGAACTTCCTCGATTTCAGGGACAGGTTCCACCCCTTTGATAAATATCGTACTAATTTTGCCATTGTTGGAGAATGAGTTGTATCCTCAGCTACATTTTCCATGGACATGTTGATCAGTGACAGGATGTCTTCCATCCTCCTGATGATTTCTCAAATGATTTGAGGATGGTCTCGAGTTCTCCTTATCTTTTCTCAAGAAGCTATATCTTATATTCTAGTAGAGCATAATCATTTGTCTTGCTTTGATGATGAGATTTTACCTTATTTAGTTCAGTTGCAAGTTGACGATTGCTCTCCATGAGTTTTTCGTGGGTGAACTTGCGGTTTCGCAATCAAAAGACATGTTTTCAAAATTGTTTTTCAGGAGGTCATTTTCATCCTGCAAATGTAGATTAGGGAGAGAGAGTTGTATATTTTCTTGTTTATGAATCTAATGGGCTTTTTGAATGATCCGAAATTCATTCATAATGTTTTCAAAGATATGTGATGCATTTATAGGGTTAACTGATGTTGAGCTTACATCATCATCATCACTGTCATCATCATCCTATTCCTTTGCTATAAAGCACATGTAGGCTTTATATTTGATTTTATCATAGGAGTCACTGTCGGGAACATATTGTAGGCATTCCTCTATTTTGATAGGTGTGGGCGGAGCTTCTAATTCCACACAGCGCCTTAAGCTTATTTCTCCATACACATATTTTCTCATCCTTCTCTGTTGCTTAGCCTCTCGCAACTTCTGTACCTTAGGATGAGGACATCTATTTACATAGTGTCCTGGTTTCCTATAGTTACAACATAGATTAGAGTCTCCAGAATATGGTGACTCAAAGCTTACATTGTTGATGGTTTTAGGCTTGTATGGAGCCTTTCCGAATATCTTAATGAATTTTCACAATATGTGCATGAGCCAAGCCATTACATCTTGTGACAGGATGTCATTATCGCTGTCAACGGCTTTGGATGTGCTGGGTGCAGAGCTGTGTCTCCTGTCAGATACAGCGTCCAGTGCTGTAGTCTTTGCAGGGGACTCTTCAACATTTTCTCTCCTCTCAATTGCATACTCAAAAGCTTTGAGGTCATAGAAGAGGTCAAAAGTAGATATATCATTTAAGTTGCAAGAAACATGCATATATGTGGTCTTAATGTGCCATCAGGAAGGGAGTGATCTAAATATTTTGAGATCCTTCTACTTTTAGGTGTAAACTTTGTCCAAAACTTCAAGTTCACCGATAATATCGGTAAACTTGAGATCAAGTTCCTCAAGTATTTCAGTTGTTTTTATTGCAAAAGATTCAAACTGCTGAGTGAGTTTTGAATTTTTTTTCTTTTGAGAGCTCAATTCCCCCACAAATTAACATGATTTTTTCCCATATTTCTTTGGCTATCTTACATCTCTTCACCTTTGAGAATGTCTCTTTGTCAAGAGTGACAAATAGCACATTTTTTGTGATGTTGTCGAGATTCACACACTTGCGATCATCGGTTGTCCACTATTCCCTTTATTTTTCAAGCATTTCTGCATAAGGGTGGCCTTTCATCCTAGAAGGTCGATTGACCTTCATACTTTTGATAAGTACTTCCTGTATTACAATGATCATTTCTTCATACATGGAAGCAAGATGGGCTTCCATCCAGATTATCCAGTCATCAAAGCATTAATAGAAAATATGGGAACATTATTGATCAATGATGTATCTATTGTAACGCCCCAATTTCGCATATACATTTATTGCGAATGATAGAAAATATGTTCAATTTTATTAAATTAATGACCGAATAATTTATCATTTAATTCATTTTATTTTATGATCGTACAAATTCATCTATGCCATTATTATTCATGACAAGTCATGTGATTTGTTTCTTTTCATTTCTCATTTTAATTCATCATTTTATCTCGTCATTTCTAAGCCCGAGTCAAATTTTAAGCGATATTAATCGTTACCCATAAGATTTCACAAGTCCATTTTAATTAATTTTAATCCATTCATTTTTCAGCCAGCAGCCCAAACCGTACAATTCCGATAGGGTTGGCCTAGTCCAAACCCAATTCATGTATTTTCGGCCCAACTCCTATAATTCATTATCAAGCCCAATCCCTATTTTATTGTCTAACCCTATACCCCAGCCCAAAGGCCAAGCCCAACATCATTCCCCACACACACACATACGATCAGAACATGGGGGAGTTTTCTGCACCTTCATTGATCTCCTTAAAGGAGGTAGTGGGCATAATGGGGGGAGTTTTATCAGTATGGAATGAGCAGTTAAATCCTAGACTAAAACTAAAAATCACAATCCATGACAATTCATATCCATTTTTTTCTCAACTCAAAATAATTTTCACAGCAAACCGCGCAAAACACGTTTCATAAATACACACTTCAGAATTCTACACCCGGAGCACAACAGGTAAATTTCTCTGTGTTTCTTCTGACTTCAAACACTTCATTTCTCATTCCCAAAATCACGGCTAACCGGAGAAACTCATCTTACCTCTGTCCACCTGAGTCAAACTCCAAGAGCAACACCCGGCTGCCAAATTCCTTACTGCTTCAGAAAAATCACACACACACACAAACAAAATCTTTCAGAAACTAATTATCCAAAATCATTTAAAAAAACTTATCTTTTAGAAACAAATCAGAAGAGCAAGAGAAGCCCAAACCTGTATTTCCTGTTCGAGCCGCCGCATAGTTGGCCGGATTCAAGAACCCATATCGCTGCCGCCTCCATTACATCGTCAGCCGAGCCGCCTCACTATCCCGGAGTACAGCCACCATTTCAATTGAAGGCATGGTCGTCTACGGTATTCTGCCAGCGGCTCTGGCGCGTCGCGGGTGGGAGTTTCCGAACTCAGGCGAAAGGAAAAGGGGAAGGAGGGAAAGGATTTGGGTCGACCGTGAGGTATTTCTGGAGAAAGAGGATGAGGCGATTTGAGATGGGAGAGGATGTAGAGAGAGCAGGAGATGAGATTAGATGAGAGAAGAGTAGCGGCCGACTTTAGTGAGAAGGAGGATTTTTATATTCCTCACTTTTTGTTAAATTGTAATTATTTCCCTTCAGTTTTCAGTCCTTCCTAATTGACCCCAACAAACTTTTTAGAATCTCAATTTAGCCCCAATCAGTCTTATCACTCTTTCAATTTCAGTACACTCAGTCTTCAATTCTCTTAAATTAACCCCATCATATTTCTAGTGATTTAGATTCAGACCCTTGACTATTGTTGATCTTTTCAATTACTATTATTATTCAATTCTAATTTAATTTTTAGCCATATTATAATAATAAACTATTATTATTATTTGTAGATACTAATAAGAATTATTTTTCCTAGAATAGTGGTCGCTACATAAGTGGCATCAGAGCGGGTCTACAGTTCTGTAGACTCGTTAAAATAGTTTCTTTTTCTTAACTGAAATTTCATTTCACAAGTAGTGAAATATTTTTTTTGCAATTCTGATCAGCCACCTCTGCCTCTCCACGTCGACTGCAAGGTACATTATTTTATTATTATTTATTATGTGATAAATGTAGTTTACCCGATCAACCATGTATCATGAATTAAAGATGCATCTTCAGTCTATTTTGTACATAAGAATTTTATGATAATGTATTTGGGCATGAAACTGTTTTCTTATAATTCCATAAGTATATGTGTGACATGCGTAAATCATCATTGCTAGAAATCTTGGATTCTCAACCCATAGAAGCAATGTAATTCTTCACTTATTCCTCTCTCTCGTTGGGCAAGTACTGAGGAATTACTGAGTATGATATGCCTTAGGATAATGGCAACTCGTAGACGTGGATGCCCAACTAACCGAGGTGGAGATAATCTCGGTGGTGAGAATTTCAACCTTGGTGCTGGTAGTGGTGATAAAGGAGGTCAGAATAACCACAACAGTTCTGACGTTTCACACCACCATCATTCAACGGTCGAGAAGGAGTAGCATTTGTTGACGAATGGTTCATGTCGCTTGAGCGCACCTTTGAGCTCATTGGGTACACTTATGCATAAGGAATTCTTTGCGGCCAATATCAAATGGTGGAGGATGCTGGACACTGGTGGATAAACTACTAGCGCTCGAGGCCGGCAGTCGAGCATGCATCATTGACTTGGTATCAGTTCAAGGAAATAATGATGGAGCAGTACTACCCACAGCATTATCGAGAGAAAATAGAGAGAGAGTTTTGGAATCTCGAACTAGGAAGAGAATTTGACTCTAGCCTATATTTAATTAACTCGATGGATTTTGATGTGATCCTTGGTATGGACTGGCTCGATAGACATGATGCCGATATAATCTGCCATGAGAATAAGGTAATATTGAGGTGTTCCGAAGGCGAGCCGATCACCTTTTATGGTACTCAGAGTAGGGCAGTACCAAGAGTAATCACAATCATGAAAGCACTAAGAAGTCTAAGGAAGGAGAAATGTCAGGGTTACTGGGTGAGTTTGGTCGACACTCGTACTAATGAGGTGTCCCCTACAGACATACCTATAGTACGAGAGTTTTTGGATGTGTTTCCGAAAGATTTCTCGGGAGTCCCACCCGACCGGAAAGTGGAGTTTAATATTGATTTGGTCCCTGGGGCGGCCCCTACATCGAAAGCGCCATATAGAATGGCTCTGAAGGAACTTCAAGAATTGAAGGTCCAAATTCAAGAGCAGTTGGAGCTCGAATTTGTTCATCCTAATGTGTCACCATGGGGTGCACCAATGCTGTTTGTAAGAAAGAAGGATGGGTAACTTCGGATGTGTATAGATTACAGAGAGTTGAATCGACTCATGGTGAAGAACAAGTACCCACTACCGAGAATCGAGGATTTATTCGATCAGTTGAGGGGAGCCGGAACCTTTTTGAAGATCGATTTGCGGTCGGGGTACCACCAACTGAAGATTAGGGAGTGCGACATTCCCATGACGGCTTTCAGGACCCGCTATGGGCATTTTGAATTTGTAGTGATGAAATTTGGTCTGAGTAATGCACTGGCAATCTTTATGGATTTGATGAACAGGGTGTTCCAACCTTACTTGGATAAGTTCCTGATCGTCTTTATAGATGACATCTTGGTGTATTCTAAGGACAAGGAACAACACCAAGAGCATTTGAGGATTATATTGGAGACACTTTGCAGGGAGAAGTTGTATGCCAAGTTCAAGAAATGTGAGTTTTGTTTAAACAGAGCTGGATTCCTTGGACATGTGGTGACTTCAAAAGGAATTGAGATAGATCCCGATAAGGTTGTAGCAGTAAGTAGTTGGGGAGTACCCAAGAATGCGAGCGAAGTTCGCAGCTTTTTGGGCCTAGCTGGCTATTATAGAAGATTTATCGAAGGATTTTCGAAAATCGCCACTCCTATGACCCAGTGAACAAGGAAAGGCATGAGGTTTGAATGGAGCGACAGGTGCGAGGAAAGTTTTCAAGAGTTGAAAAGGAGACTAACCTCGACACCAGTATTAACGATTCCTGATCCGACGGAAGACTTTATTTTTATAGTGATGCCTCAAAGCAAGGAAGGGGTTGTGTTTTGATGCAACATGGTAAAGTAGTAGCCTATGCACTCCACGTTGTCACAAAGCATACCCACCCAGCAGCATACCTTATAGACCCAAACCCTACTAGATGCGGAAAATCACGGCAGGGAGTGAGTTTCTCAGTTAGGCGGGAAAGAGCGAAACAGAGGCTAAAAATAATTTAGGGCCCTCCTTAACCACGCGAAAGAGAGATTGGTTGACTACTATAGGACAGGTCCGACAAGTTCGTACCCGATACGATCAAGGGTGGAAGCAGAGAAGCTTTGCGCAGAAGGGATCCAGTTCCAGGATGCGTAATCCATTTTTAGAGACAGCTTAAACCACATGAGTTGAACTATCCAACGCATGATCTGGAGTTGGCTGCTGTAGTACATGCACTGAAAATTTGGCGTCACTATCTCTACATAGGGAAGTGTGACATATACACGGACCACAAAAGTTTGAAGTATCTTTTCACATAGAAGGATCTTAACATGAGGCAAAGGCGATGGTTAGAATTGGTGAAGGACTATGATTGTACTATTCATTACCATCCGGGTAAGGCTAATGTGGTAGCTGATGCCTTGAGTCGGAAGACTAGAGGCGAGATAGCTTGCTTGGCCGATCCGGAGAGTTTAATAAAGGAGTTCTCTTAATTGAGAATTGAGGTAGTTGAGTCTTCAAAGAGTTCGAAAGCAATCTTATCACCTTTGGTCTTGCAACCAAACTTGAGGGATAAGATTAAGGAGGCTAAACCACGTGATAAGTTCTTGTGCAAGATGAAAGATCGAGCACAAGATGGGAGTATTGAGAAATTTGTCATTGCCGCAGACAATGTTTTGACTTATGATGGGAGGTTATGTTTTCCTAAGGATCCATCCCTTAGGAAGAAAATCCTTGAAGAAGCTCACAATGCACCATACTTTGCTCACCCGGGAGGTACAAATATGTACCACCACCTGAAGAAATTCTTTTGGTGGAGAGGAATGAAATGGGACATTGGTGTAATTATGGAGAGGTGTATGATATGTCAGCAGGTGAAGGCAGAACACCAATGGATAGGAGGTTTACTCCAACCACTGAAAATCTTAGAATGGAAATAGGAGCATATCACAATGGATTTCATGGTTGGTTTGCCACGAACCGTGAGGAAGAACGATGATATCTGGGTGATAGTAGATCATTTGACGAAGTCATCCATTTTCTACCTGTGAGGATGACTTACAGTATGGAACAATATACGAAGATTTATATTCAGGATATTGTGAGGTTACATGGTGTTCCAGTGTCGATCGTCTCGGATAGAGATCCACGATTTACGTCGAAATTTTGGAAAAGTCTGCAAAGTGCATTGGGCACTAAATTGAATTTCAGTACTGTATATCATCCGCAGACCGATGGTCAATCTGAATGGACTATCAAGACACTTGAAGATTTGTTGAGGGCGTGTGTTCTTGATACTGGTGAGAATTGGGAAAATATTTTGCCGTTAGTAGAGTTTTCTTATAATAATAGTTACCAAGCGACTATACAAATGGCCCCGTATAAGTCTCTATACGTAAGGAAATGTCGATCGCCCCTTTATTAGAGTGAGGTTGGAGAAGGAAAAATTTTGGGTCCAGAATTGATCGGGCAGACTGTAGAGAAGATAGCTGAAATCAGAAGTAAAATTAAGACTGCCCATGATCGGCAGAAGTCTTATGCTGATAAACAAAGGAAAGATATCCAATTTGAGATTGGAGAAAATGTGTTCTTGAAGGTAGTGCCGATGAAAGGAGTGATACGATTTTGTAAAAAGGGAAAGCTACAACCACGTTATATTGGACCTTTTGAGATTTTGGATCGTGTTGGGAATCTTGCTTATAGTTTGGGATTGTCGTTGGAGTTATTGGGAGTGCACAATGTCTTTCACGTCTCCATGCTGAGATAGTACATACATGATCCTAGACACGTATGCAGTTTCAAAGAGTTGCATGTAGCCAAGAATCTGACTTATGAGGAGATACCTACAACAATTTTGGAGCACAAGGTACAACAGTTACGAAACAAAGAGGTTAAATTGGTGAAAGTTCAATGGAGGCGTCATGGACCAAATGAGGCAACTTGGGAACGTGAAGAGGAGATCCGTTCTAAGTATCCAACATTCATTTTTCAAGGTACGTAACTTAATTTTCGAGGACGAAAATTTGTTAAAGGGAGGTAGGTTGTAACGCCCCGATTTCGCATATACATTTATTGTAAATTATAGAAAACATGTTCAATTTTATTAAATTAATGACCGAATAGTTTATCGTTTAATTCATTTTATTTCATGATCATGCAAATTCATTTAGGCCATAAATATTCATGATAAGTCATGTGATTCGTTTCGTTTCAATTCTCATTTTAATTCATCATTTCATCTCGTCATTTCTAGGCTCGAGTCAAATTTTAAGTGATATTAATCGTTACCCATAAGATTTCACAAGTCCATTTTAATTAATTTTAATCCATTCATTTTTCGGCCAGCAACCCAAACCTTACGATTCCGATTGGGCCGGCCTAGTCCAAACCCAATTCATGTATTCGTGCCCAATTCCTATAATTCATTATCAATCCCAATCCCTATTTTATTGTCTAACTCAATACCCCAGCCCAAATGCCAAGCCCAACATCCTCCCACACACACACACGATCAGAACATGGGGGGGTTTTTTGCACCTTCATTGACCTCCTTAAAGGAGGTAGTGGGCATAATGGGGGGAGTTTTATCATCATGGAATGAGCAGCTAAATCCTAGACTAAAACTATAAATCACGATCCATGACAATTCATATACATTTTTTTTCTCAACTCACAATAATTTTCACAGCAAACTGAGCAAAACAAATTTCACAAATACACACTTCAGAATTCTACACCCGGAGCACAACATGTAAATTTCTCTATGTTTCTTCCGAGTTCAAACACTTGATTTCTCATTCCCAAAATCATGGCTAACCGGATGAACTCATCTTACCTCTGTCCACCTAAGTCAAACTCCAGGAGCAACACCCGGCGGCCAAATTCCTTACTGCTTCAGAAAAATCACACAAACACACAGAAAATATTTCAGAAACTAATTATCCAAAATCATTCAAAATAAAAAAAAAAACTTATCTTCTAGAAACAAATCAAAAGAGCATCAGAATCCCAAACCTGTATTTCCTGTTCGAGCCGCCGCGTAGTTGGCCGGATTCAAGAACCCATATCACCGCCGCCTCCATTAGATCGTTAGCCGAGCCGCCTCGCCATCGTGGAGTACAGCCACCACTCCGATTGAGGGCATGGTCATCTCTGGTATTCTGCCGGCGGCTCTGGCGCATCGCCGGCGGGAGTTTCCGAACTCAGGCAAAAGAAAAGGGGGAAGGAAGGAAAGGATTTGGGTCAACCGTGAAGGATTTCTGGAGAAAGAGGATGAGGTGATTTGAGATGGGAGAGGATGTAGCGAGAGCAGGTGATGAGATTAGATGAGAGAAGAGTAGCGGCCGAATTTAGTGAGAAGGAGGATTTTTATATTCCTCACTTTTGGTTAAATTGTAATTATTTACCTTCAGTTTTCAGTCCTTCCTAATTGACCCCAACAAACTTTTCAGAATCTCGATTTAGCCCCAATCAGTCTTAAAACTCTTTCAATTTCCGTCCACTCAGTCTTCAATTCTCTCAAATTAACCCCATCATGTTTCTAGTGATTTAGATTCAGACCCTTGACTACTGTTGATCTTTTCAATTACTATAATTATTCACTTTTAATTTAATTTTTAGCCATATTATAATAATAAGCTATTATTATTTGTAGATGATAACAAGAATTTACTGGCCTAGGATTGTCGAGTCAAGCATCTGCATCACATTCAAGTTCAAGAACTGCATTTTATCCAGGTGTGGGGATTTATTACGCTATTGTTTACTTTAATTTCTTTATATATTGTCTTGTATGTGCACGTGAAATCAGTAAGAAGCACTTAAATGTGCAAATCAGTCAGAAGCACTTAATTGTGCATAAAGCCTTCAGGCTAGCCGACGGCTTCAGAATTTATCAGTCATGTTGTTTATACTTGCTCATATATTTAGAAATTAACTTAGACATATTGTGTATCCTCCACACTGAGCGAGTTGAAAGCTCACCCCATTATTTACCCCTTTCTGGTTGAGGAGATCGATGTGGCATACGCTTGAGTGTGGGATGATCAAGCTTCATGAATAGTTATTTATTTATTTAATGTTATTTCTCTCAAACTATGTTTTATGAACAAGAGTTCGATTTATTTTAATTTCGCATCGAAGTATTTTTTTTATTTAATGATTACTTGAGAATATTACTTGCGATTATTAAGTTTGTCTTTTTTAAATGTATTTCCGCTACAAAATTTTTATTTAATCTTGTAAAATTAGAAGAATTATTTTTTCTAAAATAGTGGTCGCTACATCTATGACAATGGTAGGATAAATGAAAAAAATGGGGTTTTCAAAAGCGGTGATTTGGATCTCATTCGGGTTAAAAATCCACTTCTGCATTGTAAAATCAACCACTCCGATAGCACTTGTTGGTCACAGTAAGCTATCTTACAGCTTAGAAGGGGGGTGAATAAGCTGTACTCTTATTCGAAGTTTTTTGCTAAGCATAAGTCTTAAGCTAAGTTGTTGTAAGTACAACAACTAGACAGTCTCTTGTAGCTTGGTGCTTACAGGATTTTCGGAGTAAGTATACTAAAAATCACAGGCAGTATGAAAATGGTAAGTGCAGGAAATGATAACACAGTTTTAATGTGGTTCGAGGTAAACCCCTCTACATCCACAAGTCCTCCACAGGAGTAAAAAGCTTATCAAAATGAAGCCGTACACAACTGTATGATTTTAACTGAACTGGTCGTTGTATCGTTCAGATAGACAGTAGCTTAGCTGTGAGATTTAGACAGATTTAATTGGTGGCTTGCAGAATTTTTGATTTAAAGATCTCTCATTTGATGCTTCAGATATTCTCTTTGATCCGCATTAAATACTCTTGAGTCTTGAATCTTTTTTGCTGCATTAAATGCTGATCTATCAGCACTAAATATTACTTTAAGATTGTGAATACTTATGAGTAAAGAAAGATTATCTCACAACGGTTTAAAGTTCTAAGTCTAAGTCATGTTGGATTTGTATTTTACTTTCCTAGGTAAAACACCTACAACTTCTATGCTATAGCCAATATTGTTTCTTGCTGGATGCTGGAACTTTTATTCACCTATCGGATAAAGCTTCTTGGGTGATGTATGGAATTTCGCTATACGGACAAGCTGTAGGGTGCATTTATCAAAACACCTAGGGTATTATTTTTCCCAACAATCATAGTTCTTCATCAAACACCCTCTTGGAAAATGACTTATTTAGAGGTTGTTTAATGCATAAATGAAAGCAATAAATAGTCAATATATGAACATTATAAATACACTATGTATTCAGAAATTGTTCACTGTATACATCTGTCACGCCCCCACACTGGGATTAGACGAGAATGCGACAGTTCACGTAATAAATAACGTTTGTGATAATACATTCCAGTAAATTATACATATGCCTGATCTCAGCCCGATAAACTAAGACTAGTTATTTCATAGAAAAAAATGATTCAAGAGTACAGCGGAATTATTACATAAAGTGCAAAAGAGTACCTCGGAAACCGAAATACATTTTGACACAGGAATAAAAAGAAGCGTTAATGCAGCATCCTAATTTCTACGTCTTGGGAATACTTTGAGGACGGTCTTCAGTGGTCATCAGCATCTGTCTCTTCTTCTTCTTGGTTCTCTTCATCTAGTGGGGTTTTAGAAAACAATTCAAAATGGGGTGAGAATAATGGATTCTCAGTGAGTTGGGGTTTGATATTTAATGAGTTTATTAGTTAATAAACATTATGTTTCTCCCACTTTTGAAAAATAGTGTTGTTTAAAAATTGGTGCAAGTTTTCAAGAAGAATATTATGAATTATGACATGAATGTATAGTCATTCTTCGTAGATTGTGGTTGAGTATGAAGAATGTACGGCGTCGAGCGCCCAATGAGTATTTAGCTTTGGGAGGTCGTCTACATGACTAATCCCTTCGCCTCGTTATAACTTCTTAGACCTTTATCAGTGTTTGACCTTTGATTATCGCCACGACCTTTGGTTTGATAACCGTAGCCTTTGGCATTTGTCGGACCATCACTATAACATTATCCTTTGAGCTTTATCGTTCTCACGCTTGGTGACGTGCTGCCTTATCTCTTATCTAGGCTCGATATGTCCTTAGCTTAGGTCTATGCCTAGATCATATCATAATCACGACTATATCCGAATTCTACGACCCAGTCACCTTAGGATCACTCCGTCCTTCGGCTTCAAGAGAATAGGATACGACGGTAGCTTTGCCTAGAACCGCAGCCACGCTGCTCGATTCGTGACTTATACTAACCTCCCCTCATGCATATAAATAGAAAAAGGGACTCTAGAGGTACTCGTGCGGACTCTAGCAGTGGCTCCCGCCCGAAGGTCGTAGCACTTAGCTCCGCACAGCACTTACTCCCGATTTCTATTGAATAACAATTATTGTCGTGATTAACAACGATTATGCATATTATAAGATATCAATATGATTATTTAATAGTAAATAGACCTGGATAAACTAGATGAATTAGTTCAAACGGTTGATGATTAGATTGCTATTGTGCGAGTCTTAGCATAATCTTATAATAAACTCATAAACTTGAATAGTTCAGTAAGGAATATTTATACGTCCGAAAATTATGTACTTTATTGTGAGAAGTCCGTTATGATGTTAGGATTAAAGGTCAGAAGTTGCATAAAAGTTTTACCTTTCAAAAATTACAATTCTGCCCTTCCGTCTTTTAAGTACTATCATTATTATTTTTACTATAATTGTATGAATTTGGATAATTCGGTACGGATTGATTATACCTTCGAATATTACGAACTTTATTGCAGAAAGTCCGTTATGATATGAGGATTGAAGGTCAGAAGTTGCATGAAAGTTTTACCTATCGGAAATTACAATTCTTCCCTTCCGTCGTTTAAGTACTATCATTATTTTTACTAAAATATTATAAATTTGATTAAGTCGGAACGGTTTGATTGTACGTCCAAATATTCTGAACTTTATGGCGAAAGTCCATTTTAATATAAGGTTTTGAGATCAGAAGTTGCATGGAGGTTTTTCCTTCCATAAATTATAATTCTGCCATTTCAAAATTAAAGTAATATTATTATTATTTTTATTTAGTTTTGTCTTATAATTTTGATTAATTCGTTTGGATTCATTTAAACTCTGAAAATTATAAATCCAGTTGCGATTTGAACCTTATGACTTGTACTTTTAGATTACATTCAGTTTTAATTTTTATTCCCTTAGAAATTATAATTTCACCCCTTCATTTTGCCTTAATCGATATTTTAGTATTTTTGACATATCTTTTAAATTTTCTTGTCGGAATGACCTCAAATTTTTGGGGTAAGCTATTTATGTTATTATGATTCCATAGAATTCAACTTTTCTGGAAATATTATTTTGGAAACAGAAATTTTCTGTAAATTACAGTTTTGGCCCCGAATTCTTGAAATTCGTATTTTTGCCTCGATTTTCTATTTTAATAAATTCCGATTTAGGTGAAATTTGATAGAGAACTTATTTTTGATATATTAAGACTTACTTTCAGGATATAAGGCCAGAATTATGGATTTTAACAATTTTACCCCAAAATTCATCTTAACTAAATTATTTTAGTTATCCTTCGAATTTTATCAAATCATCTGGTGATTAATTATCCTCTTACCATAGTCCAGTATATACTCATATATTTTTGGGATTTTAATACCCAAAGGTCAGATTTGCCATATTCAACCAAAATTTCCACCAATAAATTAATTTGCACATATAATCAAAATATAACAATCTAAAATTCAACAATTACAAAGATCATTACATGAATGGTAATGGATGTTATTTTAATCAAGTATAGATAACTAAAGTCATAATACTTGCATGCACCATATATATTTAACTTGTAATAATTTTGAATAAGAGAAAAGAAAGAAACAATTTCACCCACCTCGATTTTTTGCCGGAAGTAAACGGTTCTAGGTCTTGGAAGTTGAAAGATGATTTCTCCCATTCAACTCTACTTGGTTAGGACGATACATCATATACCAAGGATGTGTATTTTATGTTTGCATGATGAGATTTAACTGAGTATATGAATATTTATAACTTACAAATTATAGAAGGAGGTGTAGTGAGATGGATTACCTAGTTTACTTGAGTTTTTGATGAACTCTTCCTTCCTTTTTTCCCTCCAAATTTTTGGCCCTCCTCTCTCACTCACCCTCTATATGCAGATTTTTATATTGTGTAGTGTAAGAGTGCTGTATATTTTTAAGGGTTTAAAAAGGTGGTCAAGGCATGGGAAAAGGGAGCACAAGTCACAAGGTTATGTCCTGCATGAGGAGGACATGAAGACTCTAGATGTCCTCCCCCTATCCACTTGGCCGCCTATTTTGTGTCTGTGTGTGTTGTATATATTATTTTTTTTTGTATTTTAAGTGTGTTGAATGTTAATATAATTAGTTGAGTATTTGTTTAATTGTAAATGGATTAAGTAGTTGAGTTGGGCCTTCAACTGTAAATTCAAGACTTAGGAATTTTATTATGTTGGGTTTGAGTCCATTAGTAGGTTTATATTAGTAAATATTGGTACACATAGCCCACTAGGTGAACCAATATTCTACTTTAACTTTCAATTAATTTATTATTTACGAAACAATTAAGTAAAATAAAATGAAACTAGATGTAGATTATATTATATTATAACAAATGTTATTAAAATACATCATGATATAATAAACCGTATATGTAGTGAGCTATCGAATTTTAGGGGTTCTACATCCTCCCCTCCTTAGAAGAATTTGGTCCCCAAATTCCTTCTCGAACAACTCAGGATATGATTTCTTCATTTCCCCCTTAGCTTCCCACGTAGCATCTTCTTGTCTATTGTGATTTGTCCAGACGACCTTGACCAATGGTATCTTCTGGTCTCTTAGTTCGCGTACTTGTTGATCCACGATCCTAATCAGCTTCTCGATATAAGTTAAATCTTCTTTGATTGGTGGTATGTCATACGTGATGACATGTTTAGGATCTGGATGATATTTCTTCAATCTTGATATATGAAATACGTTGTTCATTCCGGCAAGATCGATTGGTAGCTCGAGATGATATGCCAATTTTCCAATTCGTTCTAGGATTGTGAAAGGTCTGACATATCTAGGGCTAAGCTTCCCTCCCTTCTTCGGTTAATCAATCCCTTATGTGGTGATAAACGAAGGAATACTTTGTCTCCTGTGTCGAATTCCAAATCCTTCCTTCTCCGGTCTACATAACTCTTCTGTCGGCTCTGAGCAGTGTGAATTCGATCCCGAATTATTCGAACCTTATCCATGGAATCTTCTATTAGATCAACTCTCGTTATCGGGTTTCGGTTCTGCTTACCCTTTGGTGTCCATCGGTCGTCAATCTTCCAATGTATTGGTGATCGACACTTTCTTCCGTATAATGCTTCATATGGGGCCATTCCGATAGTTGCCTGATAGATGTTGTAAGCAAACTCAGCTAAGGGTAGGTGGTGACTCCAACTCTTCTGAAAATCCACTGCACATGCCCGTAACATATCCTCAAGGACTTGTATCGTTGTCTCGGATTGTCCGTCCGTCTGAGGGTGTGCTGCAGTGCTGAAACTCAATTCCATCCCAAGTTCTTGATGAAGGATCTTCTAGAATTTGGAGACAAATCTGGGGTCATGGGCTGACACAATGTCTATAGGTACTCCATGTAATCTAACGATTTCTCGGATATACATCCTTGCTAGCTTCTGCATACTACCATTGTTTCTTATGGGTAGGAAGTGAGCTGACTTTGTAAGTCTATCCACGACTACCTAGATTGTGTTATATCCTCCACTGGTTGTTGGTAGATCCGTCACGAAGTCCATCGTGATTAGTTCCCATTTACATTCAGAAATCTCGAGCGGTTGTAGCAACCCTGATGGTCTTTGGTGTTCAGCCTTCACTCTTTGACAAGTTAAACACCTTGCTACGAATTCTGCTACTTGGTTGTTCAAATTCACCCACCAATAGTGTTTCTTTAGATCCTTATACATCTTATTAGAACCTGGATGAATTGTATACCGAGAGTAGTGAGCCTCTGCTAAAATTTTCTTCTTGAGTTCGTCATTATTGGGAACCCATATACGGTGTTTGAATTTTAGTGTTCCATCTCCTGACATGCTAAACTCATATTCCTCACCTTATGCGACCCTTTCCTTAAGTTTACACAATTTCCCGTCTTGTGTCTGTGCTTTTTGGATTTCCTCAAGTAAGTCCGGCTTCATTGACAAATTAGTGCACACAACGTGTGTCTTAGACTGTCTTGGGTTCCATTGGGTTATTTCTCTTAGGGCATCCCATCCCCTTATCATGAGTCCAGCCACACTCGCTTTCCTACTTAAGGCGTCTGCTATGACATTGGACTTGCCCGGATGATGCTGCATGGTGAGGTTATAATCCTCAAGAAGTTCTATCCACCGTTTTTGTCTTAGATTCAACTCCTTCCGAGAGAACAAATATTTGAGACTCCTGTGGTCGGTAAAGATGGTGAATGTAGCTCCATACAAGTAGTGTCTCCATTTCTTCAAAGGAAACACTAATGCTTCTAGTTCAAGGTCATGGGTCGGACAATTTATCTCGTGGATTTTTAGCTTTCGTGATGCATAAGCCATAACCTTGCCATTTTGCATCAGTACAGCTCCTAATCCTTCCTTTGATGCATCGCTGTGTACCACAAACCCTTCACTTCCTTCGGGAAGTGTTAGTACAGGTGCGGTAGTGAGTTTTCTCTTGAGTTCTTGGAAGCTCAACTAACACTTATCGTTCCACTCAAATTTGACGTGTTTCTGTGTCAGTCTTGTGAGTGGTCCTGTGATTTTAGAGAAGTCTTTAATGAATTTGTGGTAGTAACCCGCAAGTCCAAGAAAACTCCATATCTTCGTGACTATTTCGAGCCTCTTCCAGTCCAAAATAGTCTCCACCTTTGATGGATCTACTACGACTCCATCTCCAGATATTATGTCTCCTAAAAATGCTACCTCTCTTAACCAGAATTCACACTTGCTGAATTTGGCGTACAATTTATGCTTCCTTAGTGTCTCTAGTACCAATTGTAATATCCGCAATTTTCGATTTTCGGTAAATTTCTTTTTTTCGGCCGGAGTCCGTTTTGACAACTCGCTCGTGACCGTTTCGTCATTCTGAGAGTATTTTGTTCTGCACTTTTTGTCATCCGAGTTCGTTTCGGTGTTTTTTTGTTGAGTTCCGTGTTCTTAAGCGACTTTCCCGCGCTCGAGTTCGATTCTTGTGAATCTCGTTCGAAGTTGTCGTTTCGGGTTTCTCGTAAGTTCATTTAACGTTGTATACGTGTTGTGAGCTTCAGTTTGGTTATTCGTTGTCGTATCGTGATTTTTCGGACATTTGGGACTGTTTTGTAATTTCCCAAAGTTGTGGGTATGTCGTCATACCCATTTCTGAGATGTTCTGTTGCTGTCTCTCTGAGTTGTTAGCGCACGCTACGCTTTGTGGCTAGCGCGCGCTAGGTTGCGAAGTTAACGCACGCTAAGTGTTGCCGTTGGCGCGCGCTAACGGGTGGTGCAGAAACAGTCCAGAGGCTACTAGACTGGGTTAGAACGTTGGTTAGCGCACGCTATTTGGTAACATAGCGCGCACTAGGGTGCATTGGTAGCGAACGCTGGGGGGAGGATAGCGCGCGCTATCCGATACTTCAGGGCAGTCCAGGAGCTACTGGACTTGGTCTGGGGGTCTCGTTAGCGTACGCTAACATTTGTAGCTAGCGCGCGCTAACTGTACATTTTGGCAGAACGTTTTGTTCTGATGCTTCGATAGCGCACGCTAATCAGGTAGTATTAGCGCACGCTAAGCTGTCCAGTATATAAACTGGACAGCAGTCATTACTCTTCATTTTTCTTCATTTATTTTTCTTCCTCCACGGGTTGAGACGAGGGCGACTAGGGCTTGGGCTCCTGGCCGATTTCTACTCCATCCAAGGTGTTTTGGAGTATCCTAGGTGATTATAACATCATCTAATCCATTGTTCTTCATCGAATCAAGGTATTTTTCTTGAATCCCTAGAGTTGACTTTTTGGGAGTTTTGTTCTTGATTTCGTTTTCTATCTATTTTTGACGAACCAATTGTTGTCAAATGATGTTGTTAAACATATCCTATGGATTGTATATCCATATTTCGGTTTGGAATTCCATTTTCATGTTTTGGTCGGTCGATTTGCGTTCTTGGCCGTTTGGGGGAAACCCTTGAGCTTTCGTCGTTTGTTCTTTGAATTCAGCGACTTTGGGTCGTACTTTGGAATTCATTTTCATTGTTGTTATTGTTGTCCGTAGTTTATTGTCGCGGGTTAGCGTTCGGTGGAGTCGGAGGGTTCGTGGTCGGTTCGTGCCAACCTACTTCGGTCGATTCTTCGCGTTTGTGATTACTCGAGGCAAGTACCTTGTCCATACAATTCTTGTTTTATGGATATGATAATTAGTGATCGTCTAAATGTGTTTCTTTGGTCGTTTGAGTTGAACTTTCAAAGATTTGGTTTAGCCTCGCTAAAGGCTCTCTTTCAAAACCGTGTGTATTTTGTGATTGGTGTGTTTCGTAAATGACTATGTGAATCTTATGAATATGCTTGGTGTTGTTGTTGTGCTTTGATAATATATATGCGTATATTATCTCTTATTGGTGCGTTGTAATTTGACCATTGCGTCGTGTATTGTGTTTGTTGCCATTGAGTGAATTACTTGGATATTATTGATGTGATATATTATTTGTGTGAATGTGTGGATATGGTTGAAGGTCTACGGTGACACATGGCACGTGATTATGTGGTCAGGATGCAACAAGTGATTGATCCAACCGTGAGAGCCTGAGATAATCTACGGTGGCACATGGCATGCGATCATGTGGCCAGGATGCAACAAGCGATGGATCCAACCATGAGATGTGTGTGATTTGTTTCGCTAGCCAGCTCGGGAGGGTCCTTCGAGGCCTCGAGTGGAATTTGTGGCTTCGTCCCGGTCCTAGGCGATGCGTAATTATGTTTTGTTGATTTTTATGTCCGTCGAGGACACGTGATGTTGGGCTCTGGCCCTGTGAATTGTTGTCGGTTTTCTATTTGCGAAAACAAAACCTTTGGGCTGTGACCCCTGTTCATTTTGGTAAGATAAGGATTTGATAATCCTAATTTGTTTTCTATTAAAACTCCCGAGGGTATTTTAAACCATTTTGCAAACCGTTCTCGTTATTTGTGATCTTTTGGATTTGGAAAGTTTTACTCAAACTCTTGCCTCGGGAAGTATTCGTTTTGTTGTATTTTAATCTTTGAGGATTTCTGGTTATTGTTATTCTTGGAACTTGAATTGTATGGCTCGTATTTTTTCACTTGTACTTGCACTAGAAAAACAGTGGAGTTTTGCTAACCCCCAGGTATTCGGGGGGTGGATGTCTATTTTTGCATTCAGGTTTTGGAGCATAGCACAGGGTCGACACGAAGGATGATGAAAGATGAACGATACTAATCACACGAGGATCCGTTGATGTCGTATTGGTCTAGTTGTATTTTCTTTTCCGCTGCAGTATCTTTTCCCCGTTGTACGGGAGTTTATTGTATTTTGACCCCTGCGTGGGTATGCGTTTGGAATTGAGTTGTATGTTATTATTGAAAGACCAAATCGGTCTACTGAGTCATTTTAGCCTTAAAGGCGATGTTTAGATGTTTGATTTTAGTTATCAGCCTGGTAGATCCTCGAGGAGAGGGTCTACGGCGTGTAATATCCCTGAGTGGATTGGGGGTGTTACACCAATCTCAGGTGAGTTTCGTGATCTTGATCCGACTTGGAATAAATGAGTATGTCGTCAATAAATATCACTATAAATTGATCCAAATATGGTTGGAATACGCGGTGCATTAAATCCATAAATGCAGCCGGCGCGTTGGTCAATCCAAAAGGCATTACCACGAATTCGTAATGACCATACCTAGTTTGGAAGGCAATCTTTGGTATATCGCACTCTCTGATCCTCAATTGGTAATATCCCTGCTGAAGATCAAACTTTGAGTAAACTGTTACTCCTTGTAGTTGGTCGAATAGCTCATCGATCCTACAAAGTGGATACTTGTTCTTAACAGTAATGTTGTTAAGTTCTCGGTACTCGATGCACAGTCTAAGTGTACCATCTTTCTTCTTTACGAATAGCACTGGTGCTCCCCACGGAGATATACTGGGTCGGATAAATCCAACCTCTAGCAATTTCTGCAACTGAACCTTCAGTTCTTGCAGTTCCAGTGGGGCCATTCGATGTGGCGTTCTAGCCACAAGTGCCTTTTCCGGCAAGATATGAATGCTGAATTCAACTTCCCTATCTGGAGGTAGAGAAGTAAGTTCCATGGGGAAAATATCGCGGTATTCTGATACTAGTGGTGTAGCTTCAATCTCCATTTTACTCTTGGGTTTGTTAACGACAAAAGCCAAATATCCCATTGTTCCATTCGAAATGGCCCTTCTCGCGTTCGCGGCTGATATTATTGGGGCCGAGTTAATTCTAGCATCCCCATATAGTTCAACTACTGGTGATTGGGTTTGCAGAATCGAACTATTTTAGAATGTTTAGATAGCCAATCCATCCCAAGTATAAGGTCATACTCAAGTATAGGGATAAGAATTAGGTCTGCAGGAAAACAATGACCTTTAATGATCACTTCACAATCTCTAAATACTAAATCTGTTTCTCGGCTTGCACCCATAGGTGTGGATACTTTTAAGCTTATGGGTACTGACTCCATGTCGACATTCAATTTTTGTGCATAATGAGGTGCAACAAAAGAATGCGATGATCCTGGATCTAACAATGCATGAGCAGAGTGGTTTGACACAAGAAATATACCTTTCGCCACGTCTGTGGCGTTAGGGGCTTCTTGTCCAGCTAAGGCAAAAACTCTTGCTCGTGCCTTCCCCTTGCCTTTGCGATCATCCTTTTTAGCTGCATTTTTCTGATGATTGTTGCCCTGTGTCTCCCACTTTGGGCATTCCCTAGTTGGGTGTTGATTATCTCCACAACGCAAGCATCTCCCTTGATTCTTCCAACATTCTTCAGATTTATGTCCCATCTTATTACAGTTGGAACATAGCGGGAGGTTATTCGCAGGCCTCTTTCCGGTATTCTATCTAGTAGTCTTGCGTTGAGATTTTTGGGGTGGTCTATATGATGGATTTGATGTGGATCTCTTGAACTTCCCAGTTGTGCGATCCTTCGCCTGTCCCAACTGGGTCATCCTACGAGATGATACTTCCTCTCAATATGTTTGGTGCTGTTGTGAAACCTCGGCTCCTTGGCATGCGCTACAGCTCCATCGTTGTCGCGATGCAGTGAACAGCATTTCAAAGACATGGTATCACTTGAAGTTCTCCCAGAAACTTCTTAATCCAGAACCCTTCCTTGGAAGCCTCTGAGGCTGCTTGATACTCAGCCTGACAGGTGGAATCAGCAGTCGCGCTTTGCTTGGCACTACGCCAAGATACTGCTCCACCATTAAGAGTAAATATGTAGCCAGAAGTGGACATCGAGTCATCCTTAAGTCCTTGGAAGTCCGAATCAGTGAATCCCACCACATCCAATTCTCCACCGCCATACATCATAACCATATCTCTAGTCCTTCTTAAGTACTTGAGAACGTTCTTTACGGCAGTCTAATGTTCCCTACCTAGGTTTGCCTGAAACCTACTCACCACGCTTACAGCATGCGCGATGTCAGGTTTTGTACACAACATAGCATACATAAGGCTACCCACGGCCGAAGCATATGGTATATTACTCATTTCCTTTCGTTGTTCCTCACTTTTAGGACACATCTTCAAGGAGAGTTTTATTCCATGTTGCATCGGTAGGAACCCTCTTTTAGAATCATCCATCTTAAATCGCTTTAAGATCTTATCTATATAGAGGGCTTGGTAAAGGCCTATTGTTCTCTTCGCTCTATCCCGGTAGAGTCGAATTCCAAGAATATAGGTTGCTTCTCCCAAGTCTTTCATGGAGAAATTACTCAAAGCCAAGCTTTTACGTAATCGAGCATTCCCACATCATTTCCTATTAGTAGAATATCATCCACATATAGTACTAAGAATGCGATCTTGCTCCCACTAACCCTCTTGTATACACAAGGTTCCTCTTCATTTTGCACGAAGTCAAACTCTTTGACCGCCTCGTCAAAATGAAGGTTCCAACTACGCGACGCTTGCTTCAGTCCATAAATGGAACGCTGAAGCTTGCACACTTTCTGAATATCGACTTCGGACACAAAGCCTTTAGGCTGCTCCATATAGATTTCCTCCTCGAGGAATCCATTAAGGAAAGCCGTCTTTACGTCCATTTGCCATATTTTATAATCGTGGTAGGCAGCTATAGCAAGCATCATGCAAATAGACTTGATCATGGCTACGGGTGAGAAGGTATCGTGGTAATCGATCCCTTCCTTTTGGGTATAACCCTTTGCCACAAGCCTGGCCTTATAGGCATCAACCTTGCCATCACCATCAGTCTTTCTCTTGTAGATCCACTTGTTCCCAATAGGCACTATGCCCTTGGGGCGGTCTACTAGAGTCCAGACCTGATTGACATGCATCGAGTCTATCTCCGCTTCCATAGCTTCACGCCATTTCGCGGAGTCTACATCCACCATCGCTTGGTCATAGGTTGTTGGGTCGGTCTCTTGGCTATCACTTGGAACCTCATGGAGACCCATCTCCTCCAAGTGCACAAGCCCATACCTCTCAGGTAAATGAGACACCCTACTGGACCTACGAGGTGGTTGTACTTGTGTTTCAGAAAGTTCGGTTCCAGTTTCTTGCACATGTGTCTCTCGAGGAGTTTCATTGTATTCTTCTAAAGAAATACTTCTACCTACTCCGCCTTCCTGAATGAACTCATCTTCCAGGAAGTGTGCTTGTAAAGCAACAACGATCCTTCGATCTTCGGGCATGTAGAATAGATATCCCATCGTCCCAGACGGGAATCCAATGAAACGTCCCTTCGCAGACCAAGCTTCCAACTTTTCCACCTTAGTCTTCTTGACATAAGCGGGACATCCCCAAATCCTAATATGATTAAGACTTGGTTTCCTTCCTTCCCACATCTCATGTGGAGTTTTAGGAACGGATTTGGAAGGACATCTGTTCAAGATATACGCGGCAGTCAGGAGTGTATACCCCTATAGGTAAATCGGCAAGTCAGTATAGCCCAGTATGGAACGGACCATGTTCAACAGGGTCCGGTTCCTTCTTTCTGACACACCATTTAACTGAGGAGTACCTAGAGGTGTTAGTTGTGAAACTATTCCCTATTCCTTAAGGAACTCGTCAAACTCCGTACTCATATACTCGCCACCTCGGTCCGACCGAAGTGCTTTGATATGATTACCAGTTTGTTTCTCGACTAGGTCCTTGAATTCCTGGAATTTCTCAAAGGCCTCGGATTTATGTTTCATTAAGTATACATAACCATACCTAGTATGATCATCTGTAAACATAATGAAATATTGATATCCGTCACGTGCTGCTTCCAAAGCACCACATACGTCGGTATGGATTAATTCTAGTTTATCAGCGGCTCTTTCAAATGTCCCTGTGAAGGGGGACTTAGTCATTTTGCCTTTAAGGCAAGATTCACAAGTAGGGGGACTTAGTCATGATGCCTGTGAAGGGGGACTTAGTCATGATGCCAATGGACCCATAAGTCCATCTTTTTCCATCTTGTAAACCTTGGTCTGACCAACATGACCAAGTCTAAGATGCCATTTTAAAACTTGATTCGTTTCATCCCTACCACGTTTTCTAGTCATAGTATTCACAACTACTTTGTTGCAGAGATTTGGATGATACAATCCATTCAACAATGTAGCAGTACCTACTAGTTTATTTCTAAAATAAATTTTGCAGGAACCATCACCAATGAAAAATGAAAAGCCTTTTCGGTCCATAACCGGAATAGATAAAATGTTTTTGTGCCCCTTGGGCAAAACAAGTACATCTTCGAAAGTCAAAACAAAGCCGGATTCTAAACCCAAAAGAAGTGATCCTATGTCGGTCGCCTCGACACTATGCCCGCTTCCGACTGTGATCATAACTTCTCCAGCTCCAAGCTTCCTACTTTGTTCCAAATCCTGATTCACGGTACAAATATGAGAACTAGCACTTAATCCAAGATTCAGAAGTAGAAAATACAGTAGCAGAACAATTTGTTTCCAAAACTAAAAGTTCTGTACCTGAAGTGCCATGAAGAATCGGACAGTCTCTAGTGCAGCGGCCCAGCTCACCGCACTTGAGACAAGCATCCTTCTTCTTCTTATTCTTCGGAACCATCGGGGCCTTGCCCTTACCCTTAAGGTCCTTAACTTGTGGTCCAGTTTGCTTCTTGGTCTTTTTCTTCTTGTTCTTAGACTTCCGATGTCCAGAAGAAATCACAAGGGCAGACTCCTTCATTCGCGGAGTCTTCATCTGAGACTGAGCGGTCACAAGTTTGTTCATTAGCCGAGCTAAATTACATGCAATCTCATTGCAGTTGAAGTTCATAACAAACTGTGAGAAGGAATCAGGGATAGACTGTAGGATAAGGTCGGTTTGGAGAGAAGTATCCATTTTAAAATCAAGAGCCTCCAATCTCTCGATCATGGATATCATTTTGAGGACATGTTCCCCAACTTTCTCACCTTCCTTCATCCTTGCACCGAACAGTTGCTTGGATATCTCATATCTAGCAGTTCTGCTGTGCTCACCATAAAGTTCGGTTAAGTGAGATAGAATCTGCCTAGCAGAAGTCATTTTCTCATGAGCTCTCTGAAGCTCATTAGACATGGAAGCCATCATATAAACACGGACTTTCACGTCATCCTTAACCCACTTTTCGTGGTTTTCAATCTCTTCCTGATTGGCTTGGGTCCGCACAGGAGGCGCCAGAGTGTCCGTCTCCAATACGTATCCCAGTGCCTCTATATTGAGGACAATCATCAGATTGCGGAGCCAATCCACAAAGTTAGGTCCCATTAAGGTGTTCTTTTCGAGCAGAATTGTGAGTGGATTCATTGTCATATTGAGATTTGAGTCTGCATTAAGTATGATAGATTAATTAGTGACTCATTCAATTATATTCTGAGTATAGAATTAAGGTCTTTTCTATTCTTGTTACCCAGCTCCCACTATTTTTATCGGAATAACACACTCCCATGTGAAATCCGGAAGTATCGTCGCTCTACTTCATAGTGGTGATCGAGTTCTTTATAAATCTTAATAGAGGGCAACCGAACAGGTTTCTAGTCTATTAATTTTCATAAAGTGGTGTCCAACACCAACCCATCTAATGGATGATTCGATCTTCTTTTTCCCCTTGTTCACTCCCCTCAACCTATACGGTTTCTATGGTTCGTGAACAAGTTAAGTTTATACCATCGACGCAAATAAGTTTCACAATTGAATCTTATCCGGCAACCTATCAGGTTTCTTGGGATAAAATTTGCTCCAACCGAAGGCATCCAATGCGCTCCCGGTAATTTACCCCGAACGACTACCCCGATAACTCGGAAGCATAGCACATCCGGTTTGGATTTCAATTTCCCGAAAACTCGATGGAGGGAAGGAAAACCTTGAAACCTTATAAACTTAATTATTTGTTGTGGGAGAATTATCACGATTAACGTTACACTTTGCACATTAATCATATTAGCGCGTTTGTGGCATTCATACAATATGAAACAACCATTCACAACCTAGTTGCTACCAATATGTGGTTCATGGACCGTTCCTAGAAAACAAAAACTCCGTAATCTAATTACAAGTCTTCGTCTTGAATCTTCGTCTTCTCGAAATGGATCTTCCTCCGGTCTTCATCATTACATATAAATTTTACATTGAAAATTGCATCCTAGATACAAATTTTTCTAGTAAAATAAATAGGCTCAAAACGGCCTTTACAACCCAATCGAATAAAACGAACGATTCAAAAACTAAGTCCACGAACCACATCACCATTCAAAAGCATTCATCCAATAAATACTATATAATGAAAAGCGTAGAGATACATTGATCCAATCAACAATACGAATCGATCCAATCGATTCACACAATCGGTAATATGATAACGTTCAAAATAATTCGGTCGACCATAAATATTCCAATTAATCAAATTTCCCTTATAAAATGAAATACAATAAATCATTTTAATCATATTAAATCCAATTTAACATGTGGGAGATTAATTTTCTAGAATACACAGAAAAATCAAGCCGGGGTGAAAACAAGCCTGCCTGATCGAGTCACCCTCGGCAGCCTTCCGGCAGACAGGCCTGGCATGGCCGAGTCACGCTCGGAAGCTTCCGGCCAGGACACGGCCAGCGGCCCTGGGCCGCGGCCCCTTGAGCCTGGACCGCGGCCCCCAGTACAGTGCCGACCTAGGCCGGTTGAAACAGCCATGGGCCGCGGCCCCCTGCTCCCGAACCCCTCCCGGACCGTCCAACGGCATTTCAGGGCTAGTTTTTCGACCGGATATCCAATATCTATATTCTCCAACATTCAGATCTTCAATATAAATCATATTTCCAAGAAATTAAGATTTATATTTAGACATAAACTTATGAAAAATATGTAACACCCGCAAATCCTATTGGGTTATTACAGTGCCGTGGACCCCACGCCAGGAGATCCACCAGGCGAACATGACTAAAAATACATTAATTAACACAACAAGGGAAAATCATAGTCCCTACCATGATATCCGACACAATATTCCGATAAGGAATTTTAACGACAAAAGTAGCCTACATGGCTAAAAATGAAATACAACAACATCCACGAACATCTGTTCGGGTAATACAACACGACAACACTGACAAGACTGGAGTACTCTCCAACCAACTGACCGACAATGAACAACTCGTACTAGTATCGCTTGAATGCCTCGTCGCCATCATCATGCCCCTGTGTCTCAACTCTCTCCTCGCAAGCACCTAAAACATGAAAAACATGTTCCGCCCCACGGGTCACCATCCAGATAATGAACATCAAATACATGTATGACATGATATGCATCCAAAGGCATAATGAAATGTTACAATGATGATAATAATACGAAATGCTCACAAACCAAGTTAAGAACCGAGCATTCGTGCAATACTATGCCCACGGCATACTATTAATACCTGTTCGACAGGTTAGAACATAAGTGCCCGACGGCGAATCAAAATCACAGAATACCACAATGAATGACAAGACATGAACCAAACCAGGACTGAATTAATTATGAATCACAATGCCCAAAGGCTCCAATGAAATTACCAGGACAATAATAAAGGCCTGAAAGTCATTCAGCGGAAATTAACAAATATCACAAACACCTGAAGTCAAACAAATTAAGTCAGAACAATGAGGGCCCAAGCCACGCCACGAAGCCGTATCACAATAAGGGCCGAAGCCACGGCACGAAGCCGTATCACAATGAGGGCCGAAGCCACGGCATCCAGCCGTATCACAATTAGGGCCGAAGCCACGGCATCCAGCCGTATCACAATGAGGGTCGAAGCCACGGCACGAAGCCGTATCACAATGAGGGCCGAAGCCACGGCATCCAGCCGTATCACAATTAATGATAGTGTGCTGCCTTGAGTTGGCCAACACGATGATAGTAACACACGGATAGACACCGTCCTTGACAGTCCCAAATTAACACCTCGATTGCCTTAGAACGGCGAACCGACAACAATGATGCAGCGGATGATTGAACACTTCGATTTGCCTGAGAATGGCCAATCGATAACAATGATACGATGAATGAGTGAATACCTCGATTGCCTTAGAAAGGTCAATCGATAACAATGATTTAGTGAATGATTGAACATTTCGATTTACCTGAGAACGGCAATTCGATAACAATGATATGAAGGATGCCTCGGCACCTTTTATCGGTTACCGACGACTAAGATGGGAAATGAGTAAGCCAATGCCTTAAATCGGCCTGTACAGTTTTAATGACAATCCGAACAGGAATAACAATGATCTCAACGATATCTTAAATTGACATCTATATTAACAACAATCGATACATCGATACCGCGAACCGGCTATCGACAATGACATTAATAATGAGTATCACAATGCCTTGAATCGGCCGTTAACGAACAACAATAACATTTGGCAAAATTGCCGAAAGGTATCGTATCGAACGATCTCTTGATATCAATGAATTCATGAAGAGACTAAGTCTCGGAATGATACAACACATTCATACACATACATGATGACATTAGCTCATTGACCAGTACAAGTATAAAACTTGCCTCAAACCGAAGGCGAGAAGGTACTTCCACGATCAACGTCCTTAATGAAATTACCGGCCGCTTGAACAACCTTAAACAACACAAAAACCAACAATTCTCTTAATACATGAATCAAGCATAATCACAACCAACTCAAAAGTCGATACAACAATACCCGAAAACTCATTGGGGCATTTAAACAAACGCGTTGTAAACAATCTCCAATTGTTTACAACCAAAACTCATTTACATCCGAAACCAACTCCCAATGAATGATTCAAAACCACAAAAACTCATGAATACTATCAATAATCCAATAGGAATACTTAGAACGATATTTCAACAACATTTAGTCGAAACCCCCAAAATTCCAAAGTCAACCCGTAGGGGTTCTTGAACAATTCCTCAATTATTCACAAATTCCGAAAATTACACCAATGAATCCGTAGAAATACATGTATCCAAGATAGATAATCCATATCTAACATATTCCAACATAATATCGATTTAACACGAAGAGATCGGAGGCAAAACACCCAAGACTCGAAATTCTAGATCCAAGAATCATTACCTTGATTTGGAGTGATGAAACTGATTTAGATGATGATTAATCCAGCTTAGAAGGTTGAAGATGATGCTAGATGATTGTAGCTCGAAAAGACCTTTCTGAATCGCCCGAGCTCGTCCGAAATGATTGAGAAATGAAGAAATGACGAACGTTGGACCAAATCGCATCTATATATCATCCCGGTTTAGCGCGCGCTAACTCCTGATGTTAGCGTGCGCTTAACGCGTACCGGTAGTCCTGCACTTCGACTGAATCGTTAGCGTGCGCTAAGTACCTTTGGTAGCGTGCGCTAACGGCTGACCTTAGCGTACGTTAACCTTATGTTAGCGTGCGCTACACGATAGTTGATATCCAAAATCACGGAGTCGAACCTCATGTCCCTTCATCCCGAGCGCTAGCGTGCGCTACTCTGAAGTCTTAGCATGCGTTACCCGCATAGTTAGCGTACGCTACTTACCACTCGTAGCGTGCGCTACGAATTTCCCAAATCAGCCGAGTACCTTCTGGACTGTCTGCCTCACTTGCGCTAGCGTGCGCTAGTACTGAATCATTGCGTGCGTTACATGCACCTCATTAGCGCACGCTAACTACAATGTGTAGCGTGCGCTACCTCTCAAACTGAAAATCAAAACATGATGATGATGATGACAATAATCTCGGCTCGATCTCAAACAGTGATGATCCCAAAATACGCCGAATGGTGAACATAGTTGACTGAATATGAATGATGAATGATTATTACTGAGTGAAAAAATTTCTGAGTGACAGTTACTGAATGATAATAAATGAATTCACAACCGGGTATTACATACTCCCCCCCTTAAAAAAGAGTTTCGTCCTCGAAACTGAGGGTAAACAACTCGGGATATGAACTATCCATCACGATCTAAAAACAATAACGCCCAAATAGTCCTCGGGACCAAATCAACCGCAAGCCCAAGTCCCCAAGACTTGACGTCTCGAAACACAGTGAATGATTTCCCAAATTATCACGAATTCTCGAGCACAACGTCGAAGGGATGAACTCCCAACAAATGACCCAGGTCTCAAGATTCTCGAGTATGATCATAATAAGATAGATCAACAATAAATGATCCACAGTCACGATACATTATTACTGATAGATTAACACAAATATCCAAAACAAGGTTACACCTCAAATGTACCCAACATCGATATCCTCCCACATCATCGATTTCCTCTATCTCAACGATTTAAGGTATATCCGACGATGAACTCGCCGCTAACTAAGACCTCAGAAGGTCACGAGAATGAAAGTGACAAAAATGAATGATGAATGATAAATGACTACAAATCTGACACGGATTTAGAATGACTCACCAAGGTGAATTACTAATGTCATGAGTGATAGTTCCTGAAGTGATTGGAACCGCCGTTCCTCGTGAATTGAATGATAAATCGATAATTATGAGTCCCCATATGATTGATATATATGATGAATGAATTATATGAATGAATGAACGACAATGAAATGAATGATTATACTATTAACGCACAAGAATTAACTTGTTCAAACCGGTGATGAATGTCCTTACCTGCGGCCCTCGAGGCACAGTAGGTCCCTTGGATGATGCACGGGCTGGAGTAACGAAGTCTCTCGAGGCCCTCGAGCTCTCTTGAGATTCTTGGCGCTAGAACCCTGCAGTATTTCGCGGTGTCCCCGCCTCCCACGAAAAACAAACAATAGCCGCACCGTGCACCGGGTACTAACGTGACCTCTTGAATCACGATTAAAGCAAACAACGGTCGAACTCGTGCTCGAGAGGAAGATGTTGTTCGGCCACGAAGACGACTAGAAAACGACCCCTTGGATGGCGGAGCCCGATGTCCTTCGAACGAGCCGGCATTCTAGTCCTCTTACTCAAGAAATCAAGGATGCTTCGAGTAAGCTCCTTGATCAAAAGCTCTGCTCCAAGAGCCTTCCCGATGAACTCACTAAGTGAATTACAATTGTGGTTGAACAATCGCATCCTCAATCATGGATTTAGCCTCTTGCTAAAATACTTAATTTTATCCGCCTCGACGGATAATTGACGAAGCAAATCAAGTAGTCCTCGAAACTTCTCGGCGATGACAATAACACCCTCGTCCCCATCGGGTTCGGGGTTCAAAACATCGACAACTTAGCTTCACGAAGTGGAGTTGGATAATACCTCTCTAACATGAGAGTCTTGAACTCGCTCCAAATACAATCGGGATCGATGGGTTTCACGAAAGCCACCACGAATAAGCGCCCTTACTCAAGTAATAAGCCGCTCGCCACTTTACTCTCCTCAGGACACCGAACCATGTCGAAGAGTTTATCAAAATGCTCGAGCCAATGAACAATATCAGCTGGTTCGACGAACCCTCAAAAGTAGGCGGCATCGGACGAGAGATATCGCCAACAATCTGATTCACTCCTCCATCTGTCCATGAAATGGCACTGTATCCTGTGCGGTGGACCACAACCCATCGAGGTCTGCATGGTCTCCACTATCCGCGTCATCCGAGTCATCTCGGGCCATCATGCCTGCATAAATATGAATGGATCAACCCGAACACCTTCCGAGTGAGATGCCTCTCAGTACGACTCCTGACAGTGAATGATTATCTCGATGAATGAGTAGCCTCATTGCTTTGATGAATTAATGATATCCCTCGCGTTCGTGGGCATGCACACGAGATCCCGGGTTCCGCCCGCACCGCGGCCTCTTCCCCTGCTCCCTCTCGATGACTCTATCCATCTTGAAGTAGGAAGGTCACATGATTATAGATTCCGCATGAATATCGTATTATGATTACGTTACAGAGTGACAACAATGAGCATACACGCTCTAACACAATGAATGCATTAATGATTTAATTAAATGATCGTCGACATTACGTCAGAGTATGATAAGACCGTATGAAACATCAAATGAGGTAACATGATTGCCTGATGAAATTCCTGAAATGATTACCTTGAACAAGTTAACAAGGTTGAAAATTAGATCCTCAAGATCAACAACTGAACCGTGAGATGGGCTGAATGATTAATGAATTAACTGAACAATGAGATTGACTGAATGAGGAATGAATTAACTGAGCAATGAGATTGACTGAGTGACGAGTGAATTAGCTAAACGATGAGATTAATTGAGTGATGAATGAATTAGCTGAACGATGAGGTTAATTGAATGATGAACGAAGCAACTGAGTAATTGATATTGACTGAATGATGAATGAATTAACTGAGTGATGAATGAGTTAACTGAGTGATGAATTAACTGGGTAATGATATTGACTGAGTGATGAATGAATTATCTGAGTGGTGAATTGGTGAGTAATGATATTGGTCGAGTGATGAATGAATTATCCGAGTGATGAATTGGTGAGTAATGATATTGACTGAGTAATGAATGAATTAACATAATCGACAAGATCAGCATGACGATTGAGGATTATTAACCGATGAATGAGTTGATCCTTAATGCTTACACAAGCCACACGTGTCCCAAAACAATTAGTCATGGATCAATCATAACACTAATATCACATATAGGTTTCAACAAGGCACGAACAATTAATGACATGATGAATGTATGAACATAAAGAGAATCGAGTCCTTACACAGGTCATACGAAGCTTCGAGGTCTCGCGATACTAGTCTTCACTGACGACGACTCGATGAATGAATGACTCGTGCAGTCGTACTAATATTACGACTCACAAAACCTGACTGACTAGATTGTCATAACCTGAAAATCCCACTACTACCGCGTCGGTAGGACCACATAACTCACATCTCAGGGTATTTCACAACCCAAAGCTCTGTTACCATTTCTGTAACACCCCCAAATCCTATTGGGTTATTACAGTGACGTGGACCCCACGCCAGGAGATCCACCAGGCGAACATGACTAAAAATACATTAATTAACACAACAAGGGAAAATCATAGTCCCTACCATGATATCCGACACAATATTCCGATAAGGAATTTTAACGACAAAAGTAGCCTACATGGCTAAAAATGAAATACAACAACATCCACGAACATCTGTTCGGGTAATACAACACGACAACACCGACAAGATCGGAGTACTTCCAACCGATCGACCGACAATGAACAACTCGTACTAGTATCGCTTGAATGCCTCGCCGCCATCATCATGCCCCTGTGTCTCAACTCTCTCGCAAGCACCTAAAACATGAAAAACATGTTCCGCCCCACGGGGTCAGTCATCCAGATAATGAACATCAAATACATGTATAACATGATATGCATCCAAAGGCGTAATGAAATGGTACAATGATGATAATAATACGAAATGCTCACAAACCAAGGTAAGAACCGAGCATTCGTGCAATACTATGCCCACGGCATACTATTAATACCTGTTGGACAGGTTAGAACATAAGTGCCCGACGGCGAATCAAAATCACAGAATACCACAATGAATGACAAGACATGAACCAAACGAGGACTGAATTAATTATGAATCACAATGCCCGAAGGCTCCAATGAAATTACCAGGACAATAATAAAGGCACGAAAGTCATTCAATGGAAATTAACAAATATCACAAACACTGAAGTCAAACAAATTAAGTCAGAATAATGAGGGCCGAAGCCACGGCACGAAGCCGTATCACAATGAGGGCCGAAGCCACGGCACGAAGCCGTATCACAATGAGGGCCGAAGCCACGGCATCCAGCCGTATCACAATTAGGGCGGAAGCCACGGCATCCAGCCGTATCACAATGAGGGCCGAAGCCACGGCACGAAGCCGTATCACAATGAGGGCCGAAGCCACGGCATCCAGCCGTATCACAATTAATGATAGTGTGCTGCCTTGAGTCGGCCAACACGATGATAGTAACACACGGATAGACACCGTCCTTGACAGTCCCAAATTAACACCTCGATTGCCTTAGAACGGCCAACCGACAACAATGATGCAGCGGATGATTGAACACTTCGATTTGCCTGAGAACGGCCAATCGATAACAATGATACGATGAATGAGTGAATACCTCGATTGCCTTAGAAAGGTCAATCGATAACAATGATTTAGCGAATGATTGAACATTTCGATTTACCTGAGAACGGCAATTCGATAACAATGATATGAAGGATGCCTCGGCACCTTTTATCGGTTACCGACGACGAAGATGGGAAATGAGTAAGCCAATGCCTTAAATCGGCCTGTACAGTTTTAATGACAATCCGAACAGGAATAACAATGATCTCAACGATATCTTAAATTGACATCTATATTAACAACAATCGATACATCGATACCGCGAACCGGCTATCGACAATGACATTAATAATGAGTATCACAATGCCTTGAATCGGCCGTTAACGAACAACAATAACATTTGGCAAAATTGCCGAAAGGTATCGTATCGAACGATCTCTTGATATCAATGAATTCATGAAGAGACTAAGTCTCGGAATGATACAACACATTCATACACATACATGATGACATTAGCTCATTGACCAGTACAAGTATAAAACTTGCCTCAAACCGAAGGCGAGAAGGTACTTCCACGATCAACGTCCTTAATGAAATTACCGGCCGCTTGAACAACCTTAAACAACACAAAAACCAACAATTCTCTTAATACATAAATCAAGCATAATCACAACCAACTCAAAAGTCGATACAACAATACCCGAAACTCATTGGGGCATTTAAACAAACGCGTTGTAAACAATCTCCAATTGTTTACAACCAAAACTCATTTACATCCGAAACCAACTCCCAATGAATGATTCAAAACCACAAAAACTCATGAATACTATCAATAATCCAATAGGAATACTTAGAACGATATTTCAACAACATTTAGTCGAAACCCCCAAAATTCCAAAGTCAACCCGTAGGGGTTCTTGAACAATTCCTCAATTATTCACAAATTCCGAAAATTACACCAATGAATCCGTAGAAATACATGTATCCAAGATAGATAATCCATATCTAACATATTCCAACATAATATCGATTTAACACGAAGAGATCGGAGGCAAAACACCCAAGACTCGAAATTCTAGATCCAAGAATCATTACCTTGATTTGGAGTGATGAACCTGATTTAGATGATGATTAATCCAGCTTAGAAGGTTGAAGATGATGCTAGATGATTGTAGCTCGAAAAGACCTTTCTGAATCGCCCGAGCTCGTCCGAAATGATTGAGAAATGAAGAAATGACGAACGTTGGACCAAACTGTCCTATATATACTGTCCCAGTTTAGCGCGCGCTAACTCCCCGATGTTAGCGTGCGCTAACGCGTGTACCGGGTAGTCCTGCACTTCGATCAATCGTTAGCGTGCGCTAAGTACCTTTGGTAGCGTGCGCTAACGGCTGACCTTAGCGTACGTTAACCTTATGTTAGCGTGCGCTACCAGATAGTAGATATCCAAAATCATGGAGTCCAGAACCTACTGTCCTCTGTTCAGAGCTCGCTAGCGTGAGATACTCAGAAGTCAAAGCGTGAGTAACCCGCATAGTTAGCGTACGCTACTTACCACTCGTAGCGTGCGCTACGAATTTCCCAAATCAGCCCAGTACCTTCTGGACTGTCTGCCTCACTTGCGCTAGCGTGCGCTAGTACTGAATCATTGCGTGCGTTACATGCACCTCATTAGCGCGCGCTAACTACAATGTGTAGCGTGCGCTACCTCTCAAACTGAAAATCAAAACATGATGATGATGATGACAATAATCTCGGCTCGATCTCAAACAGTGATGATCCCAAAATACGCCGAATGGTGAACATAGTTGACTGAATATGAATGATGAATGATTATTACTGAGTGAAAAAATTTCTGAGTGACAGTTACTGAATGATAATAAATGAATTCACAACCGGGTATTACAAAATATAACTACAACGAATGTAAAAACATATACCACGATTATGACTAAAATGATTCCAAATCATTCACCATCTAATCAAGCATTCCAAATGCTAATATCGTATATACGATCGCAAGACCTACGCTCTGATACCACTGTTGGGATTCGGTGCCTAAAACGAAGGCCCAGTGGAAGCGGTAAAACGAAAATTAATTCGATCTGAATCCCTACGAGGATCGATCGAGCTACATATATACGAATATATAAATGAATAGCAAGAGTCGTAAGAAACTAACCCTCGAAGACCGTTGATTAAATGGTACCCTTCTCTTGAGCTATTCCCCAAGCTTTAATTTGATCTCTACTAGTTCAATCCGCTCCAAGCCCTTGAATGATCCAACGCCGAAAGCACCGCGTCTCTACTTGCCACGCGCCGGAAAAATGAACTGAAAGACAACACCTTTCTATCCTCCGAGGATACGGCTAGAGCTAGGTGATGAAGCTATATATGTAAAGATTACTACACTCTAAGTGTTTTAATCTTACTCTCTCTTTATGTCTTGATATTTTTCTCTAAGAAAAACAAGAACAAGGTTGAAGAAGAAGATGACTAAAGAGAAAACAATTTTCTCTCTCTCTCAAACTCAATGATACATATAATGCCAAGAAGTGAAGTTGAGGATGAGAGATCAAAGTCTTCTATATATTCTTATTCAACCCACATGAAAACAAATACATATATCATGATTGATTCCCCCATATAATGTATATGATGCTTGTCCCCTCAATCACATGAGATTCCAAAACCATGATGGAGACAAGTCAATACACACACATGGTAATAAGGGGGGGGGGCAAGATGAATTATAGGAAGAGTTCGGTTCGTTTTGGACTCCCGAGAGTCAAAACAGATAAACTCAAATTCCGTTCCGATGTATTTATATCGTTTAATTAATCCAATTAATTAAACATATCAAATACAAAATAACATAATTAATTTCTCCAAGAAATAATTATATTCATGAATTAAATTAATCACCCAGTAATTTATTTAAGTCATTAAGTCGTGAATCAATTTATCCAATAAATCGATTTAAACATCCAATGTTCCAAAATTAGATATCCAATATCTAATATTCATAATGAGAGAATTAGCTTTATTCATTCCGTAGTCAATCCTAATGCGTGACTCGGTAGGTTCGACTCAGTCAGCAATGGGAGGAATCAAAGAGTAGTAGCACCACCTAGCTAGCCTGGTGGCCTACACTGTACCCCGACTGAGAACGAATGATTGGGATCATTCAAGAACCATTCTGTCGTGAATACCAGTATACGTATAAACCCTTCTTTCAAATGTCCCGATCAAGTTATGGGGTCACGGTCAGTCAAAACCCATTTGTACTTGACGCTATCCATGCGTTAATGCAAATCCAGATCATCGAGCTCTCATGTATCTAATACAGCTAGATCCAATGCTTTGGCCAAAGACTTATGATCTCATCTGCCAATAACCGCATAGGACATATAACCCGTTCACTAACAGGAGAAACAATTCTATCTTGGTATTCAATAGGACCTGCTACTTGCCCGTCAAGATGCACGTCGAGGTTGACCCCCGCCTTCCGGTTTATAGGGTAGAACTACTCTAATGAAAATTTTGATATGTAAAGATTACTACACTATAAGTGTTTTAATCTTACTCTCTCTTTATGTCTTGATATTTTTCTCTAAGAAAAACAAGAACAAGGTTGAAGAAGAAGATGACTAATGAGAAAACAATTTTCTCTCTCTCTCAAACTCAATGATACATATAATGCCAAGAAGTGAAGTTGAGGATGAGAGATCAAAGTCTTCTATATATTCTTATTCAACCCACATGAAAACAAATACATATATCATGATTGATTCCCCCATATAATGTATATGATGCTTGTCCCCTCAATCACATGAGATTCCAAAACCATGATGGAGACAAGTCAATACACACACATGGTAATAAGGGGGGGGGCAAGATGAGTTATAGGAAGAGTTCGGTTCGTTTTGGACTCCCGAGAGTCCAAACAGATAAACTCCAATTCCGTTCCGATGTATTTATATCGTTTAATTAATCCAATTAATTAAACATATCAAATACAAAATAACATAATTAATTTCTCCAAGAAATAATTATATTCATGAATTAAATTAATCACCCAGTAATTTATTTAATTCATTAAGCCGTGAATCAATTTATCTAATAAATCGATTTAAACATCCAATGTTCCAAAATTAGATATCCAATATCTAATATTCATAATGAGAGAATTAGCTTTATTCATTCCGTAGTCAATCCTAATGCGTGACTCGGTAGGTTCGTCTCAGTCAGCAATGGGAGGAACCAAAGAGTAGTAGCACCACCTAGCCAGCCTGGTGGCCTACACTGTACCCTGACTGAGAACGAATGATTGGGATCATTCAAGAACCATTCTGTCGTGAATACCAGTATACGTATAAACCCTTCTTTCAAATGTCCCGATCAAGTTATGGGGTCACGGTCAGTCAAAACCCATTTGTACTTGACGCTATGCATGCGTTAATGCAAATCCAGATCATCGAGCTCTCATGTATCTAATACAGCTAGCTCCAATGCTTTGGCCAAAGACTTATGATCTCATCTGCCAATAACCGCATAGGACATATAACCCGTTCACTAACAGGAGGAAGAATTCTATCTTGGTATTCAGTAGGACCTTCTACTTGCTCGTCAAGATGCACGTCAAGGTTGACCCCCGCCTTCCGGTTTATAGGGTAGAACTACTCTAATGAAAATATTGACGTCACAAGCATATCCCTACTAAATTCTCAAGTCGAAGGTTCACGAATACCTATCACAACCTTTCGATTCCATCATTGATTGTCCCGGAGTGAAATCCATGTGACGAATCGAGGGTGAGTCGGTTCGAGTATACTAATATAATTAGCATACCTATAACGTGTGCTCCCACTAACCATTAGCGTTCGACAAGCACTCTCCTTGTCAAAGAACACGTCATACAAGTCTTTACATAAACTTAACGCCCAGTCAAGTTTCATCGACTTGCGAATGATTAAGTATTTGAGCTATAGACCTTTCCAGTGCTGACCCCCTTATCTAATAAAGAGTGGAACGTTTTGCTCTCAAATACACGGACTAGTTTCTGTATGTATATTTACGAGTTAGGAATGCCAGTAACTACCAGTAAATAAAGAAAACATTCATTGCCTTATATATTGATGATTTACATAATAACAAGTAAAATGACCTCACTCAACATCCTCTGAGTGGCATTCGAGGGCATACTCCTAACAGCTGGAACGGTCAAGCAACAGCAAATTGCGAGAGCACGTCCGAGGGAATGGAAAAACACAAGATTTGCTGGGTTTGTTAGGCCCGGGCTTGAATGCTCTCGCTAGATGTTATTAATACAAATATTCATGCATACAAGTATTAATGTTAGAATGCGATTACAATGAGTGTAAAAGATCCTATTTATCTAGCTCTTGAGCGAAGCTTTGCCTGATTCGTCTCTGCTGACCGTCTTCTGTATAAGAGGTGCTGAGAGAGAAGAATGGCCGAGAGATAGCTGTTGCCAAGAGTCAGAAAACCAAGTAGTGAGTTGAACTTGTTAAGAAGCAGCGAGTGTCTGAGAGTTCAGAGAGACAGAGAGTTTTCCAAGTGTAGGCAGCCTTCTATTTATAGGGGCTGAGATGACCTGTTTCCTGACGGGCGATCGCCTTTTATGCAATATAATAAAGGGACGATCGTCTTTATGTCACATGGGCTGTCTGCCAAAAGCTTGCGGATCCTGCTGGCAGCCAACTGTGCGGTCCAGTGAGGAGCCGGCACGCATCCTGAGTTGCTGTCATGGGCGGTCCCACAGTACACCTTTCGGCGGGCTTGTCCGTTGGTGTAAATATACTGACAGGCTGTGGTCAACGATCCATGTGTTGCAGCGCCTTTTCCGGATCTGCATGTGGGTTCTTGCTTCGCGCATCGGCCCTTGCCGACTAGACGATCGATGGCTTCGCGTGGCATGAGGCGGTCGTCATTTGGTCAGTCGCCAGGAGTCGATCGCCAAGTACCGAGAGATGATCACCTTCGATGTCAATCGCTCGGCACCGAGACTTGTCCTGGGACCTTCGGTCGACCAATCTGCCTGCGTTGCTGGACTCTGGCTCGGTCGCCCGGTCTCTGAGGCGAGCGCCTATTGAGATGTATAATTCTCGACACAACACGAGGTCAGTTATCCGACCCACGACCTGGAGCTAGAAGCTGTGGTATTCGTGTTGAAGATTTGGCATCATTATCTTTACAGCGTCACCTGTCAGATTTTCACCGATCATAAGAGTTTGAAGTATATATTTACTCAGAAGAAGTTAAATATGCGACAGAGGCAGTGGTTAGAATTAATGAAGGATTATGAAATTATTCAAGAACCCTTGAAGTTTGACTTTGGTTTTTCGGGGTTTCCCATTGATGTTGTCGTAACCTTGAGTTGTGGTTCCTATTGGATTATTGATATCATTGAAGGTATTTTGTTGGATTGAACTACTCATTTTGGAGTTGGTTTCGATATATTTGAGATTGGTTGTAATTAATGGAAGGATGTTTGCAACGTATTCGTTAGAATGTCCCAATTAGTTTGGTTATTATTGTATCGACCTTTAAGTTGGTTATAATCGTACTTGATACGTATATTAAGTGGTTGTTGGTAATTATGTTATTCAAGGTTGTTTGAGCGACCGATATTCCATTAAGGACGTTTGTTCGTGGAAGGACATTTCATCACCGGTATTGAAGTAAGTTAATTATTACTCGGTTAAAAGGATATTCATTCCTTTCGTTGTTGTTCATTAATATTCATAATTCACTCATAGTATATTAATCGTGTTGAAAATTGTAATTATCAAACTAATCATCATTTCTCGAGGAACGACAGTTCCAATCATTTCAGTGAGCTATCATTCATTTCATTATTATCTCATCTCGGTGAGTCATTCTTGACCCTTGTCGGATTGTTATTCATTAATATTCATCATGGTCATTTTTGTTCATGTGACCTTCTGGGTTCGTATTGTGTGGCCGGGTGATTATGTGTGGAATTTTTAGTCGGGCACACGATAGTCATGTGAAGGGTTCACCGACACAATGGACTGTGCACATGGTAACGTTACTCCGTGAGACTAATTAGGTAAAAGGTCGGGTGTGTCTGGACACTCGTCTTGTGCACTTGCACGTCCCATTACGGGCGTACTACGATGCCCCTCTTCAGCTTAATTTCATAATTAAGATATATAATGATTGTGTTTATTCAACTCTTGATTATTGTTGTTCTGTGTAGCTGAGCCCGTTAGGAGATGTTGTTTTCAGGTCATGGCAAGGCTAAAGTACGGGAAGAGAACGTGGACGGCGAGGAGTCTCAGTGATACTAGTAGGGGCCCCAGTCCGTTTCAGTCATTCATGTCTCTTCATTGTATTTCCGCTGCAACTTTCCATTTTGGATGTTCATTTCATTCAGTGTTGTATAATTTATCTTCATATAAAATATACATGTATTCTGTATTTCCTGGGTGTGTTGTACTTGAAACTTCTCATAGGAGTAATTGATAATATAATTTGGTTCGGTACTACAATTATATTATATAATTTATTAATTTTCTTTCGCCTGGTGGGCTCCAGTTGGGGGTCTACAGCACGGTAATGGCTGCCTAGTTTGGGGTGTTACACTTGGAATGAAGGGATTTCGTGTTCGGGACGGGGTTTGTGATCATCATCCATTTTTACGAAGATTTATTCCAGAGGCTTCAAAGGTATGATTTTTATCTTCATATTTATTTTTTCGTATATACGCTTCTTGATCGATCCGGTTTGGGATTCGTTTTTATTTTCCGCTGCGTATTTCGTTTTATTTTCGGAATCCCAACAGTGGTATCGGATGGAGGTCAATGATACCGTATATACGATTTTTTGTGCATTTTGAATGCTTATGGATGATATTTATGATTTAGAATCATGTTTGGTATAATCGTAGATTTTTAAATTCTTCGTTGTAGCATCACGTTTTTGGAAACGAGCCGAAAAATGAAGAAACGGGGTTGCCGGCAGTGGTGCCGGAAGCACTGCCTGGGCTGCCTGCCCAGGCTTCCGAGCATGCTCGGCCATGACTCGGCCAAGGCTGCCGAGGGGCTGCCCCCGCCTGCCGAGCAGGACTCGACCAGGCTGCCGAGCAGGACTCGGCCAGGATGCCGAGCATGGCTCAGCCAGGCAGCCCTCGTGTCACGAGGTGCCTGCGCCTCCATGCGGTATTACCTAATCACGGGCCGTTCATGGGACCACTTGCAGCTTTGTAGGATGCCGAGCCTCATCACACTTCAAGTTATCATCTATAGTGTAGGACTTTTACTTTATTTTCCTTGTAATGTTGTAATAGCTAGTTTGTGCTTGTTCAGCTTTTCAATATCTAGTCTTGTCATTAGATTTTATTTTTCTAAGCTTATTATAGGGGGGAAGAGTGTACTGAAGAGTTGTAGTACGAATTAGCATGTTTGCTGAGACCCTCCTATCCGTGTATGCTTGTAATCGTTGTTGCCTATTGTAATCGTTTCTTGTATTAATACAAATCGATTTTCATCTTCAATTTTGCTATGCCACTAAAATGCCTCGGCATGATTGCGTCGCATTAGCACCAACTCTCGAATGAGTTAGGCGGATATAGTCGGGTAAATTGACTACTAGCCGTACGGTGCGCGTACCTTCTATACAAACTGTAAGCGCCCCGTGACAGGTGGTATCAAAGACCGGTTAAGGTCGATATAGTGGAATTGGGTAATGAGACTGAAGTCCCTAGAAGGCAGGGCAAGGAAAAGTATGACGGAAAGAAGAAAGAGATCGAGGCCTCTAAAGCCTAGTTCGATAATCTAGAGCAAGAGTGCTCTAGATTGAAATATGTTGTCAAGACCTTGGAGGAGAAGGTCGAGACCCTCGAGGCGGAGAATGAAGACCTCCGAGCCCAGTTGGCCGAATGCAGAGAAGTCTGCCGAACCCTTGCAGAAGCAATGGGAGCCAACAATACGGCTGAAATGAGACGCGAGATGGAAGCAATGAGTATCCAGATTGGATTGCTTCAAAGAGCTGTGAACAACACACTCCATGTTGCTCAAGAACATATTACGTGAATTCGGATCCCCGAACCAAGTTCGTAAAGTGGAACCCGAGATGCCAAAAAAGTTGAGAACTTCTTATTCGACATGGAACAATACTTCCATGCCGCTAATGTTTTGGATGAGGCGAGAAATGTGTCAACCGCCACAATGTATTTGATTGATGATGCCAAATTGTGGTGGCGCACCAAATATGCGGACATTCAGGCTCAACGAGTAAGAATTGATACTTGGGAACAACTGCGAGAAGCCATCAGGCAACAATTCTTCCCAGAGAATGTTGAGTACAACGCAATAAGGGCCTTGCGAGATTTGAAGCCCACCGGTCTTATTCGAGATTACGTGAAGGCATTTTCGATGCATATGTTACACATTAGCGATATGTCGGAGAATGACCAGTTGTTTACGTTCCTAGAAGGTTTGAAACCATTTGCTCATATGGAGCTTCTGCACCAACGAGTCACAGACCTCAGTGCCTCCATGGGAGCGGCCGAACGATTAATGGATTACACGTCGGAACCTCGAAAAGATTGTCCAGTAACAACAAACATGGCACTGTCCCGAAGTGTAATGCCAAGACAGTTTGAGTCGGAGTGTAGGGGATCGGCAAACCTATACTCAAGGAAGTTCATATGGGAGCACGAATCGTAGCAAACCTACAGAAGGTCAGCAGGTCCCTTCCCAACGAATCGTTAAATGTTTCCGATGGGATGGTGTTGTGGGAAAATCCCTCACAATATGCCGCAAGTGCACGGTGTCAACAAGTAATAAAGTGATAAGTAATGTATCGTTCCCTCGAGGACTGATTTCACTAAGTACCAAAATTTAATCAACTCACAATTTTATTTGAAGAACAATTAAATAGAGTTTATATCTAAGCTAATTGCAGAAAGTAAATAATAGTACTAATACTACTACTACTAATAATAATAATAATAATAAGGGGTAGGATATTGATTTTCACCTCAAACAATCGGGAATGATATTTATTCGATTCAATTCACTGTTATTCAATTGATTGTAAGCCAGGAATTCCTAAATTATTCTAAAGCCTTTCCCAAGGTCGATAGAAAATACTACGAATTACTAACTCGATATATCCCTATTCGAATCAGATAATTAATAGCTAAAACAGTTCAAGAATTCCCACACAAACAGGCTTCAGAATTCGCATGAGTATATCCCTATCTCACGAAAATTATGATTCGTCTAACAAGAACTATGCCTAAATTTCATCTCCTGAATCCATAAAGACATTCAAAACAAATTAACTGTTGGCCAGACAATTAAAAAGCATTAAGTACAGTAAGAAGAACCCGATTCAATAGAATAACGAGTAAATCGAAATAATAATAAATAATCAAACCGTCATGAAATTGGCTACAATCAAAATCCTACTCGAATAAATCTAAAAACTAAGATGCAGAAAAACCGTAGGAATCCGTGGTCTTCGCGTCGCACAGAAATCTACACCTTCTGTTCTACTTTATTCTTCACTTTTCCGCCGCAAATAAAACCTGCCCCTTTCTCACGTCCAATCTCCTTTCTTTTATAATATTCCTTTTTCTCATCCTCCCCGTAGGTTTTTTTCTTTTCCAGGAAGTAAAATCCCTCTTTCACCTAAAGCTTCTCTCGGCCCAACACAAACAAAAGCCCAAGCGGCCCAAAAGTTTATTACCTTCGCGGCACACCTTCAAATTCAGCCTACCAACCAACATTTTATCCTGGCAGTGAGTCCCTTATTTTTGCGCTTTCTGTGCCGCGGCTCACTTTGTGTGTGCCGCAGCACACAGTACAGTGTGCATATTATTTGCTGGTTGTCTTCGTGTGCCGCGGTTCACTTAGTGTGTGCCGCGGCTCATGACCAAAAAATGCTATTTTCGCCCGTTTTTCATCGTTTTGGCTTCCGGACTCCGATTTTCTACAAAACATATAAAAATAATGCATTAAAAGCTCATTTAGGCTGATTTAGGCTCAAGATGGATATAAAATAATGATATAAAAATGCATAAAAATACACCTAACAAATACCCCCAAACTTGAGCCTTTGCTTGTCCTCAAGCAAAAAATTATAATTTTAAACAAAATGTATCGTGAATAATCATGCGAATCCATAGTGCAAAACTTAATCAATACTATCCTGAAAATCTCAAAGAATAATACAAAATGTATCGTGAATAATAATACACTGATTCCACTAAGTAACCAATTTCAGTCTTAATCAATCGTTCATGGAGAAAATCAAGCTCAAAGATTAACAAGCGTGAATTTAACCGACCGTCAATATGAAGGGTTAGATTAAACAAGTCAATTCGCCCAATCCCACAGTCTAGAAGCAAAATTCAAGAGTTTCATTATTAAACTTACTCCTCGGACAGCATTCCCTTATGTATGATCAATAATATGATTCGAGTTAACCACTAGGTTTCGGTTCTCGGGATATTTCATCGGGATGATCCTAGGGTGGATTTCCATTCTCATATATCGGGAAACCGTTTGACGTAAAAGACACTCATGGGGCACATGGATGCTTCTAGTTACTAAGTCCCCCTCTACAGTGGAGAAAAACTCGAATAGCAAGTCCCGCATGTCAAGGTTGCCGTTTTACGCGAGAGTAAACAACGGGTCACGTGAATACCCCCAGTTACTAGGCTTCCCATCATCGGTAATGCGATATTTCTAAATTATTAATCTATTCAGCGTCGCCGTTTTACGCGAGAGTAAACAACGGGTCACGTGAATACCCCCGGTTACTAGACTTCCCATCATAGAACAATCAATATCTCGACTTTTTCGTGGGAAAAACTGTCCGTCTCTAAACTCAATTTAAATGCCAACAAGACTCATGGTACTGGATGACGAGCTACGCAAAAAGTTTAACCAAACGTATAAACGGTGATTTGAAAACACGTATGTCTCCTTTCTTATCTGCTAAAATTTCTACAAAAACGATAAAATTTCGGACCTAATTGAATACTCAACAGAAGCAGATATCGCTGAATGCAACTCGACCAAAAGTCAACTGTTTCTTCAAAGAGAAATCAGTATCGTAACATCAGTTTTACACATGGAAGCACGGAAAATTCACGAAAAATTCAAGCTTGCAAAAACCATCAACAGCATGCAAAATAAAGTCCACTACACATAATATTATCAATAATAAAACTCATGTGAAAATAAAAGAGATAAGGAAAAGTGAAACTTATTCCAAATGTCTTCTTGAACACCCGCACATGTCTGAGTGGAAACGTCGGTCAATCCATACTTCAAATAATGCCCAACATCACGAGGACCCCCAAACTTATTCTCTAGTCATGAGATAACAATAGACATTAAATCAAGACAGACTAGAATAGGAAGAATAATAACTCATAGGGGTTAAAAAGAAATATCAGAGAAATAAGGGCCAACAAGAATACACGAATCCAAATGAAATAACAAAAACAAAGAAAAAAATTAATAACGAAAAATCAAATAAAAACAACTAACTAGAAAGCAAGTAAAAATGATGGGTTGCCTCCCATCCAGCGCTCTATTTTACGTCTTGAGCACGACGTGGCGAAAAAATTTAACGTGGCTTTTTTCTTGGGAGATTGCCAAATGCCCCCTTCTTGCAATCTATAAGCCTCTTATTCCATAGGGGAGGCTTTGGCTCATGCCCGGTTGCCAAAAATAATGAGTAAGAATAATTATGCGGACAACCAAAAAATGATGGAAGAATATAATAATGATAAGGCATGAAAAAATAAGCAGAGTTCGAATGGGCAAATAATAAAGAATTATCATGCACAACCTCATTAGAACTCGAAGAATCAGCCTCAACAAAATCATGAGTAATGTGGTCAATCTCTCCCATTATGGATTTAGGAAAAATTATGCGTGGTACCGTTAATAAAATTTTTGGCACAAAAGTATTCACCTTATTAGTCGAAGTTTGATGACAATTTAATGGAATTTCTTTGGAAACATCATCAATGATAACTTCTTCTCTAGGCTCATCACACTTTATGAAATCATTGGGTGCTGGGGGATCGACCCTAAAACTCAACATGTCATTCTTCTCAACCTCCCCCTCAACTTCACTACTAAATAAATGAGCTGGAAAATAACCGTAGTGACCCTCAAGACCACGATGTGCGCATTGTAGCTCAAAAAGGGTACTATCAGGATTTTTAAGAACGTCTACATAAATTTCAAGCATGGTCTTTTCTTTTCGGGGAGGGGGCTGACTGACCCTAAAACTCAACATGTCATTCTTCTCAACCTCCCCCTCAACTTCACTACTAAATAAATGAGCTGGAAAATAACCGTAGTGATTCTCAAGACCACGATGTGCACATGATAGCTCAAAAATGCTACTATCAGGATTTTTAAGAACGTCTACATAAATTTCAAGCATGGTCTTTTCTTTTGGGGGAGGGGGCTGACTGACCCTATTTGGCAAATTATTAAGAGCATCGAAATTTATGAAATGCCAAGGGTCACGATACTCATCGGAAAACATAATGAAGAAAATAAAAATAAAGAGACTAAGCAAAGAAAAAAAAAACTTCAAATTAAAATTAGAGTCGCTTGGTATTGATATTAGCGAAAAATCAGTCCCCGGCAACGGCGCCAAAAACTTGTTGTGGGAAAATCCCTCACAATATGCCGCAAGTGCACGGTGTCAACAAGTAATAAAGTGATAAGTAAAGTATCGTTCCCTCGAGGACTGATTTCACTAAGTACCAAAATTTAATCAACTCACAATTTTATTTGAAGAACAATTAAATAGAGTTTATATCTAAGCTAATTGCAGAAAGTAAATAATAGTACTACTACTAATAATAATAATAATAATAATAATAATAAGGGGTAGGATATTGATTTTCACCTCAAACAATCGGGAATGATATTTATTCGATTCAATTCACTGTTATTCAATTGATTGTAAGCCAGGAATTCCTAAATTATTCTAAAGCCTTTCCCAAGGTCGATAGAAAATACTACGAATTACTAACTCGATATATCCCTATTCGAATCAGATAATTAATAGCCAAAACAGTTCAAGAATTCCCACACAAACAGGCTTCACAATTCGCATGAGTATATCCCTATCTCACGAAAATTATGATTCGTCTAACAAGAACTATGCCTAAATTTCATCTCCCGAATCCATAAAGACATTCAAAACAAATTAACTGTTGGCCACACAATTAAAAAGCATTAAGTACAATAAGAAGAACCCAATTCAATAGAATAACGAGTAAATCGAAATAATAATAAATAATCAAACCGTCATGAAATTGGCTACAATCAAAATCCTACTCGAATAAATCTAAAAACTAAGATGCAGAAAAACCGTAGGAATCCGTGGTCTTCGCGTCGCCCAGAAATCTACACCTTCTGTTCTACTTTATTCTTCACTTTTCCGCCGCAAATAAAACCTGCCCCTTTCTCACGTCCAATCTCCTTTCTTTTATAATATTCCTTTTTCTCATCCTCCCCGTAGGTTTTTTTCTTTTCCAGGAAGTAAAATCCCTCTTTCACCTAAGGCTTCTCTCGGCCCAACGCAAACAAAAGCCCAAGCGGCCCAAAAGTTTATTACCTTCGCGGCACACCTTCAAATTCAGCCTACCAACCAACATTTTATCCTGGCAGTGCGTCCCTTATTTTTGCGCTTTCTGTGCCGCGGCACACAGTACAGTGTGCATATTATTTGCTGGTTGTCTTCGTGTGCCGCGGTTCACTTAGTGTGTGCCGCGGCTCATGACCAAAAAATGCTATTTTCGCCCGTTTTTCATCGTTTTGGCTTCCGGACTCCGATTTTCTGCAAAACATATAAAAATAATGCATTAAAAGCTCATTTAGGCTGATTTAGGCTGATTTAGGCTCAAGATGGATATAAAATAATGATATAAAAACGCATAAAAATACACCTAACAGATGGGCCTCATTTTCTCAGTAATTGTCCGAAGAGGCAACTTTTGAGTGCCTTAATAAGCACTGCAGAATCGAGTTCGCAACCGAAAGAAGAGTTGTAAGTACCAGATGACGAAGGAAGATCGGAAGATGAGGAAAACCTTGGGGACAAAAATCAATGGTGCAACTCGTTAACCCATCAGGTGGCAGCTAAGGCAAGAGTGCCGACAAAAGCTAGAAAGCCAGTACCTGCACTCACGACAGGTGGTCCCGATAAGAGAAAGAAAGGATTAATGTTTGTTGATGTTAAAATCAATGGTAAAAATATTCGTGTTATGATAGACTCGGGTGCCACCCACAATTATCTGGCGAGCGCCAAAGTGAAGCACCTCCTAAATGAATTTGAAGATGTTATGCCTGTAATACCCGTAATTTCGATTTCCGGTAATTTCTTTTTTCGGCGGAAGTCCATTTTGACTACTCGCTCATGACCGTTTCGTCATTTTGAGAATATTTAATTCTGCTCTTTTCGACGTCCGAGTTCCTTTCGGTGTCGTTTTGTTGAGTTCCGTGCTTTTTAGTGACTTTTCCACACTTGAGCTTGATTCTTGTGAATCTCATCCGAAACTGTTGTTTCGAGTTTCTCGTAAGTTTATTTAATGTTATTATTCATGTTGCGAGCTTTGGTTCGGTGTTTCGATCATGTATCGTGTATTTCGGACGTTTTGGGCCATTTTTGTAATTTCCCAAAGTTTGGGGTAATTACTTCCGTTGTCGAATTCCGACACCTCGGGTGGTCGGAATCCTGTGTTCTCTTAGCTCTTAGATTCGTCTTTGCGAGTACTTTGTAACCGTATCTTCGGTTTTTACTCAGGTTCGGGTTTCGGGGTCGTCCGGGCCGTCGGAGTGGCCACGGCCGAGTCACAGCCGGAGCAGGGCCTGGCCTGGCCGAGTTACGGCCGTATGGCACCTGGCAACTTCCGGACGAATGCCAGTTACGGCCATAAGGCGTGATCGGGTACGGCCGTATGAGCGCTGGGCACCTTCCAGACGAAGGCTGGTTACGGCCGTAATGTGTGCCAGTTACGGCCGTAAGTGTCCGACAGGTGCTGGGCAGATTTTTTGACGAATGCCGGTTATGGCTGTAAGGCCTGCCGAGTACGGCCGTAAGGGCCGAGTTACGGCCGTAAGGCACTGCCGGTTACGTCCGTAACCCTGCCGGCTATATATAGCCTGGGCTCGGCCATACTTCATTTTTACGCGTTTTTCTTCCTTTTTCGGCGGCTGGCGACGGGAGGCTCGGGAAATCGAGTTCTTGGCTGATTCTAATCATTTCCAAGACGTTTTGGAGGATTCTTGTTGATTATATCATCATCCAATCCGTGTGTTTCATCAAATCAAGGTATATTTCTTGATTTTCCTTCAAGTTGACTTTTTGGAGAATTTGTTCTTGATTTCGATTCTAGTCCGATTTTGATACATCGGTTGGTGTAGTATGATGTTATTAGTTGTGTTCTATGGGTTTTAAATCCATACTTCAAGTTTGTTCAACTCGATTAGTGATTCGAGTGTTCTTGGGAGTTATCGAACATTGAGTGTTCGATTAAATGTCCCAATGAGTTTCCCTTCGATAATTGTTGGGATTTCCGTTGTTTTTGGCTTTTATTATCATTGTAATCATGTTATATTGTTCCTTCCGGAGGATTATAGGTGCTCAAGGATTCCGAGTTGAATCTCGTTGGTGTTTGATGATTCGTGTGGTGTTATTCCGTCGTAAATTTCGGTGCTATCGCATTCTAGATAGTGTTCGGGAATTTGAGGGCTACCCGGCCGTATCCATTCATTTTTCCATTTGCTCGTGGTATCGAGGCAAGTACCTTGTTCATACGCTTCTCGTTTTGTGGATATGATGATCGATGGTCGTGTTAGTGTGTTTGTTTGGTTATTTGCAAATGAGTTTTCAAAAGATTTCGGTTTGGCCTCGTTAAAGGCTTTCTTTCAAAACGCGTGTATTTTGTGAACGGTGTGTTTTGGGAATTGGTTATGATTTGAATATTTTGAACGTTGAAGGCTTTGATGATGATACTCCTGTTGTTTAAAGTTATGGAATCGTGTATTCCGTATTTAATCTTGTTATTGTGTTTTTGAAGAGTTTGATAATGGTGTCGGATTAGTGGCCATCCCTAGTAAGTATTCTTGATGAACTTACATTCTTAGCATGTTAGTATTGCATGAGTAAGGTGTGTGTGTGTGTGTATGCTCACTATGGGTTAGATCCGAAGGGGTCTCGGTAGGGGTCCACGGAGGGGTGGATCCGCGAGCTTGCTTTTAACCACTACGGGTTAGATCCGACGGGGTCTCGGTAGGGGTCCACGGAGGGGTGGGTCGGCGGTTAATTGTGGTGTATTTTGCAAATGTGATTTGATTATGGCATTTCCGGAAATGAGTGCTTTTGAACGGTTTTCATGATTGCATGCATTGACTAAGTGTGTAGGAGGTAAGTTGTTCATTTGGCTTACTTGGCTAGGATGGCACTAGAGTATTTTGTTGTTTGTGTTAAATTCTTTATTTGTGGATTTTGATGTTGGGAGACGAACCTTGTGGTCGTTCTTGTGTACTTTGAGTTGATGAAATCTGGGGCTAAAATCCCAATGGTTTTGTAAAAGTCATTTTATGGATTTGGGGCTAAAATCCCAACGGTTTGGTAAAGGTCATTTTTCGAAAAGTAAATCTTTGGGGCGGTGACCCCTTTCGTCTTTTGGGTTTTGAAAAGTAGGATTTGATAATCCTAAATTGTTTTCTATTAAAACTCCCGATGGTATTTCAAATCATTTTATAAATTGTTTCCCTTGATATTTTGATCTTGAAATTTTGGGAAGTCTTTACTCAAACTCTCGCCTCGGGAAGTGTTCATCTTGTTGTAATTGAATCTTTGAGGATCCGGATTATTATCGTTTGTGGAATGTGAATTGTATTACTCGTATTTTTGTACTTGTACTTGCACTAGCAAAACAGTGGAGTTTTGCTAACTCCCGAGTATTCGGGGGGTGGATGTCTGTATTGCATTCAGGTTTTGGAGCATAGGATAGGGTCGGCATGAAGCATGATGAAAGATGAACGATACTAATCACACGAGGACCCGTTTGATGACATATTGGTTTAGTTGTATTTTATTTCCGCTGCAGTATTCTTTCCCCATTGTACGGGAGTGTGTTATATTCGACCCCTGCGTGGGCATGTATTGTGATTGAGTTGTATGTATTTATTGAAAGACCAAATCGGTCTACCGAGTCATTTTAGCCTTAAAGGCGTTGTTGAGTTGTTCGGTTTTGTTACCAGCCTGGTAGAACCTTGAGAAAAGTTTCTACGGCGTGTAATATCCCTGAGCGGATTGGGGGTGTTACATAAATGGTATCAGAGCTTAGGTTGTGGAAACCTAGGTTGTGCGGTCAATGGTGTCTGTTGAGTTTTGTCTCGTCGGATTTTGTCTGACTGAGTCGTGTCGCGACGCGTCGTCTGAGTTTGTTGGTCGTGATTAGTATCGTGGGGCGATCATCATCTTCGTGCGACCTGTGGCTGTAAGTCTCCCTTCTTTGTGTTGTGCCTCGTGTGACACGAGCTATTTTTATGATTATTTGTTCAGTGACGGAATCCTCTTATGGATTTTGATTTCTTGATATGTGGTTATTTGACCCTCATATTTCGTTCATATGAGGAGTAGCGTTGCTGGATTGTGCATGTTTGACTTTATTTCTTTTATCCGATGCGTGAGTTCTTTTGTAATGGCTTTCGGTATTTTACCGACTGAGTTTTATTTCGAAAACCGATTCCTTTAACCGAGTTTTGGCATTATGGCCTTGATCGCTTTGGCGAAATTCTTATGACGGTATTTAGTAGTTTGTAAATGGCTTTTGTGAGTTTTTGAAATATTACCGTCATCGGCCTTTTTGGCGTTTTTGTAAATGGTTTTTATCCTGGTGGGTTCCGGCGCAGGACCCACAGCGCTATATTGTTCCGTGTATTTACCTGAAATTTTTGGGCATTCTAGCCCATTGAATTATCTTTGAAAACCTTGAGTATCTTAGAAAATAAATTTCGAGACGTACTTTTGAAATGGATTATTTTCTCGTGGTACATCCAAGATGCCACAATATGTTTCAAAATTCTTCTACCTCGAGGACCAAAATGTTTTGAGATATTTTCAATGTTTTATAAACACTTTTACTTAGACTCGAGGGTCGAATATTCTGAAAGTTTTTCACTAACAGAAAGTGTCCTCATTTTTAACAAATGATGGTTTTCCAAAGTCTCGATAACGATGTTTCACGTTTGTATTTTTTTTAAAGGTGATACTCAAGATCAACCGATGTTCTTCTAAATTATTTTCAAAATGAGGTTTTCGTTTTTTTTAAAAACCTATCCATTCCCGTTTGAGGGCTGGGTATGTATGTATGATGTTCGCGTTGTCATTATGATGTTTGCTCCCGAGTATGATTGAATTGGCGGTGTGAGCGTTGAGTCGTTTTCCACATATTTGTTGTGTTAGCCCTCTGTGAGAGGTGGGATGTTGGTGTTGAATGTTGCCGCCTCATAGTGATTTCTGCGTTGTCGCGCATGTGCGAGCTGTTAGAGCTTGGTTTGGTATGACCGTGTGCATCGGTGATTGTTCCGTTATGTGTCGGTTGTTTAATGTCTCGTTACCTTGCTCCCATTTTTGTGAATTTCGTGGATGAGGTCGAAGGTAATACCCGTACTATTTTGACTTATGTATTTTCTCTTTCTCTAGTCTATCGATTCGCTCATGTTAGTTGAGACTTTATGAACTCGTTCCGTATTCCGGTTTCATCATTCGAACGAGTTGTGATCTTGTTTTGGGTGGACCTGGTATCGCTGTGACTTTTTCGAGTTCGGTTCAATTCTTGTGAACCTTGTTTGGAAGTAACATCTTTTGGTTCTACTAGTTCTTTTATTCGAAGTGGATTAGATTTGGAACTTCTGTATTTTCGACTTTGTCGACTCGTTTATGTTCGTTGACATTTCCGAGCTTGTTCTGCCCCTTGCTTTTGTTGATCGAACGAGGGTGGTATTGTTTCGGAATTACTCGCTTGTCGTTGTGACTTTTCGATTGTTATTCCCTTTCCTGTGGATCTTATGTGAATGCACATCTTGTTGTTTTCACCGGATCATATGTTGTCTCGAGTCGAGATGTGAACCTTGGAGTTGTTGTTTGAATTTTATTGTTCTTCATGATTCGAACATGATTGTTCGATTTTTGTTGTCTCGATCGTTGTGGTTCGATCGTTTGATTGTTCGGTTTTTGTTGATCTCGTCTCGTGATTGTTGAACGTTCAGACTCCTTTGGGAAATTAGTCTCGTTTCGATCTTCCAACCCTTGGGCGGTGGAATTCCGTATTTGTTCAGCGTTTGGTTCGCGTTGTGATTGATGAACCGTTGGGTCGGTCAATCATATTGATTTTCGTTCGTTGTGTTTTGTGATTGTTCGGATAATTGACTTGATTGTACTATCTGTTTGATGACGCTTGTCACTTGTTGGTTTTATTATGTTTCTACCGGTGGCGTTGTGTTGGTCGTCGTGGAGCGCGTTTTCACGCCGTATATTCCTTTGCGTTGCTTGTAACATATCGCCATTGGGCATAAGTTACGCGCTTCTTGTGTATCTCGTTGAGTTTTTCCTGGCGGAATATTTCTTCTCCCTACTTGTTTTATGTTTCGGGACGAAACTTCTTTTAAGGAGGGTAGAATGTAATACCCGTAATTTCGATTTCCGGTAATTTCTTTTTTTTCGGCGGAAGTCCATTTTGACTACTTGCTCATGACCGTTTCGTCATTCTGAGAATATTTAATTCTGCACTTTTCGACGTCCGAGTTCTTTTCGGTGTCGTTTTGTTGAGTTCCGTGCTTTTTAGTGACTTTTCAGCACTTGAGCTCGATTGTTGCGAATCTCGTCCGAAACTGTTGTTTCGAGTTTCTCGTAAGTTTATTTAATGTTATTATTCATGTTGCGAGCTTTGGTTCGGTGTTTCGATCATGTATCGTGTATTTCGGATGTTTTGGGCCATTTTTGTAATTTCCCAAAGTTTGGGGTAATTACTTCCGTTGTCGAATTCTGACACTTTGGGTGGTCGGAATCGTGTGTTCTCTTAGCTCTTAGATTCGTCTTTGCGAGTACTTCGTAACCGTATCCTCGGTTTTTACTCAGATTCGGGTTTCGGGGTCGTCCGGGCCGTCGGAGTGGCCACGGCCGAGGCACGGCCGGAGGAGGGCCTGGCCTGGCCGAGTTACGGCCGTAAGGGCCGAGAGTTACGGCTGTATGGTGCCTGGCAACTTCCGGACGAATGCCAGTTATGGCTGTAAGGCGTGATCGGGTACGGCCGTACGAGCGTTGGGCACCTTCCAGACGAAGGCCGGTTACGGCCGTAATGTGTGCCAGTTACGGCCGTAAGTATCCGACAGGTGCTGGGCAGATTTTTTGACGAATGCCGGTTACGGCCGTAAGGCCTGCCGAGTACGGCCGTAAGGGCCGAGTTACGGCCGTACTCAGCACTTCCGGTTACGGCCGTAACCCTGCCGGCTATATATAGCCTGGGCTCGGCCAGACTTCATTTTTGCGCGTTTTTCTTCCTTTTTCGGCGGCTGGCGATGGGAGGCTCGGGAAATCGAGATCTTGGACGATTCTAATCATTTCCAAGACGTTTTGGAGGATTCTTGTTGATTATATCATCATCCAATCCGTGTGTTTCGTCGAATCAAGGTATATTTCTTGATTTTCCTTCAAGTTGACTTTTTGGAGAATTTGTTCTTGATTTCCATTCTAGTCCGATTTTGATACATCGGTGTAACACCCCCAAGACATTCAGGGCATATTACAGTGCCGTGGACGCCACACTGTGGAATCCACCAGGCTAACGTACCAACAAGACATTCGCCAACGACAAACAATCATCAATAAAACGATAATTCAAATAAAAGACTACAACCCGACAAATAGAATCCAACATCAATCCATTTCCCAAAACGGGAACACAACATTAACAATTTTGAAAAGAAAGTACTCGAGTACTTAAACCAGTTTTATAATACAGAAACCCCAAAACAAGACATCAAAAAAAAAAGTGACAGAACTAAACACCAACAAATGTCTACTGAACAGTATCATGCTTGCCCATCATCCTCATACGAATCAAGTGCTCGCTTGTCCCCACGATCAATACCTGAAATACAAAAAGTATTTCCCCTATTTAAGGGGTTAGCAACAACAGCTAGTGAAAGTACAATCCATTTGAACTACATTCTAATCAGATGAATATATGCGCCAAAATCATTTTAGAAAATATTTTATATTCTGGAATATTTACAATGTACAATCACAAAACACATTATCTCCAACAAATCACAATTCAAAGTTAACCGTCGATACGAGACTCACGGCCTCCGTACCCCGCAGAGCCCCGTCGGACATCCCTGGGTGGTTAGCCATAGTTCGCGATACGCACACTCACGGCAATACGTATCCCTAGAGGCCCCGTCGGACCGTCCCTAGGTAAACATACACATATCCATCCACAACAACCACAACACAGCCATAATTCAAATATTAGAACATGTAAACAAATGTAAAGCACTTGCCTTTGAGACATTCTTGAAGAAACGGAAGTGAAACACGACTACGAACGGTCCGGGTGGAAAACGACGGTTCCTAAACGAAGGGTCAACATAGTTCAGTCCCAACGGACAACAATAACTGATCGGAATACACCCATAATCCCCGATTACAATTCATGACAAAAACGTTCAATCGATACGGGCGAGGGTTTACGCAAAATCTCCCCGTATCAACAATTCACGGATTTATTCGAGGAAAAACGGATTGAGAATCACTCAATAACAACAACCGGTAAGAAATTACGTAACATAATTGAACAATTCGGAACTAATCCCTAGAATCCCGAAAAACCCCCAAAATTGACAAGTTAGGGTTCTAGATGAGAAATACCTTGAATTGGAGTGAACGAGATGGGTTTAGATGATGATGTGTTATGCTCGAGACACAAGAATCGGACTGGAAGGGAACTCCACTGATTACTCTCCACAATCTGCTCTGAATCGCCAAAATCGCCCGTAGGAAGGGAAGGAAAGAAAAAGAATGAAAAATAATGTTGAATCTGAACTGCCGGTGATCTAAATAAATGTGAAGTTAGCGCACGCTAACTATCATATATAGCGTGCGCTAACGGGGCTGAAACCGGTCCAATAGCTACTGGTACCACTCGTTAGCACATGCTAACAATAGTGAGTTAGCGTACACTAACTGCACATCGGTAGCGCACGCAAGAAGACAGGAGTAGCGTGCGCTACCAACACAGCAGTTCAGTACTGCTGCCACATCAGCAGTACGCTACTGTCGAAGGTACAATACTCGAAAGGCACGACAAGGCCAGAATCCAGAAACATAAACACGAAGCATACAAGACGGCGGAGTTAAGCGCTGAAAGAAAAACACAAGTCCGACCACCGGAGGGTCCGTAATGCGACAACGAAAACGAGATTCCCTAAACTATTAGGAAATTACAAAAATGGCCCAAGTGCCCGAAATTCACGAAACGACGTCGGATTTACAAACCGAAAGTCTCAACATGACCAAATCAATCATACAAACTTGTACAAACCAAGAAACAACAAAAACGAACGAGTTTTACGAGAATCGAACGTTCATACGGCAAAACATGTCATAAAATGAAATTACGTGAAATCATCATCAAAACTCGTCCAAATGGAAAAACTCCAAGAACAAAGTAGATTCAAAATGTCGAAACGGTTACAAGCGATTCGATAAAAATAGACATACACCAAAAATGGAAACTACTAAAAATGGGAAGTTACGGATATTACATTTTCCCCCTCTAAAATAAAGTTTCGTCCCGAAACTTAAGAATCAAAAAGTTTGGGATACCTCGAACGCATATCCTCCTCTAACTACCACGTCGCTTCTTCTACTCCGTGCCTCGACCATTGCACCTTAACCAAAGGAATGGTTTTGTGCCTTAACTGCTTGTCTCGACGCTCCAAATTTCTGACGGGCCTCTCCTCATACCTAACATCTTTCTCGATCTCCACGTATCCAAAATCAATAATATGGGACGGGTCCGGAACGTACTTCCTCAACTGGGAAATGTGAAATACGCTATGCGCATGACTCAATGACGGAGGCAAAGCCAAACGGTACGCTAACTCGCCCGCTCTCTCCAATATCTCGAAAGGTCCAATATATCTCGGGCTGAGTTTTCCCTTCTTCCCAAAACGGAAAACTCCCTTCGTCGGAGACACTCTCAACAGAACATGATCTCCCACCTCAAACTCCAAGGGTCGTCGCCTAACATCCGCATAAGACTTTTGTCGACTCTGAGCAGCCAACATTCTCTTTCTAATCAATTCAACTTTCTCCCTCGTCTCCAACACAAGGTCCGGCTCGATGCCAACCAAATCGGATGGCTCATCCCAACATATCGGTGATCGGCAACATCGGCCATAAAGTGCCTCATACGGTGCAATCTTATTCGACGCGTGCCAGCTATTATTATAAGTAAACTCAATCAAAGCCAGATGTTCCTCCTAGTCACTACTCCAATCTAACGCACACGCGCGCAACAAATACTCGAACGTCTGAATGGTACGTTCGGACTGACCATCGGTCTGGGGATGGAATGAAGTGCTCAAACGTAACTGTGTCCCCAATGCCTTATGTACCGCCTGCCAAAAATGCGACACAAATCGGCCATCTCTGTCTGAAATAATGGACCTCGGTGTACCATGAAATCTCACTATCTGAGCGATAAAAATACGAGCCAACTTTTCTGGACCGCAAGTGTCCTTGATGCCCAGAAAATGCGCCGACTTAGTCAGTCGGTCTACAATCACCCATACCATATTCATACCAGTCTTCGTCCTCGGCAAACCCGTGACAAAATCCATAGAGATATCCTCCCACTTCCACTCCGAGACGGGAAGTGGTTTCAACAACCCGGCTGGCCGCTGATGCTCAATCTTGACTTGCTGACAAGTCAAACACTTAGCCACAAACTGAACTACCTCCTTCTTCATGTCGTTCCACCAGAAATTCTTTCTTAAATCTTTATACATTTTACTCGAGCCTGGATGGACAGAGTAAGTGTAATATCCGTAATTTTGTTTCCCGGAAATTTTCTATTTTTGGCGGAAGTCCGTTTTTGACAACTTGCTTTGGACCGTTTCGTCATCCCAAGAATGATTAATTCTACACTTTTTGTCATCCGAGTTCGTTTCGGTATCGTTCTGTTGAATTCCGTGTTCTTTAGCGACTTTTCCACGTATGAGTTCGACTTTGTTAAATCACCGTAAATTCTTGGAAACTCCAAAAATTTTGAATCTTTGCAATATTATAAAGCATCGAGTTAGCTTTCCAATGGTTCAAACGGTGAGTCAATCGGAGTCCAGACGTGGGAGTTATGGCCGAAATAGCTAAGTCACTCTCATTTTCCAGATTCGGCCAAAACCGCCTGTACCCGGTGCCGCGGCACACCTCGGCTGAGCCGCGGCACACTGCCGAGCCCTGGGAGCGAATTTTGGGCCTGTGCCGCGGCACACATATACTGAGCCGCGGCACACATGACAGATTACCCCTATATCTGCGTTTTTTGTGCGATTCAACCTATACTTTTCCCATTTCTTCACTTGGGCGAGAGAGGAGGTTTGAGAGGAAGATGTTTCTCCACCTATCACTTGAGTGAGTGATTTCTCTTCATCTATTTTCGATTTTTAAGCCCGGATCATCGTTCTATCGCGTGCTCTTCGAATCATAGTGCTTGGATCTTCAAGAGGTAATTTCTTCAACATCTTGGATTTCGATTTTGTATTGGGTAATGATGTTTTGTATGTTAAAATCATGGGGTATGAAGTGATATACGCATGATTATGGTCTTGTTGGAGTATTCATCGGATTATTGAAAGATTATTCAAGAACACTTTGAATTTTGTGTTGGAAATTGGGGATTTTGTTTGACTTCATCCTTTTTAATCCGTAGTAATTTAGATTAGTGATGGATTGATGATGATTTAGGAGTATTCTATCATTTCCATCGTTATTCCACGGTTGGAGTGTATTGATTCGTCGTTTCGGTTGAGTTATTAGTCGACGCCTTGAAGGTGTCCGACAAAAGGTCTAAGAGGGGGTTTTGTGCGTTGTACGATTATTATTCATCGTACGATTGTTGATTTATCATTGATATGACTTAGGGACGAAATCCTTGTGAAGAACTCAAGTCGGAACCCTTCCGTTCGTTGTCTTCTTCGTGGTTCAAGCTTCCCGGTCGAACCGTGTTCTTCGGGATCTTCGGTAACGTTTATTAAGGCAAGTATACATTTATGATTGTACGTTCTCAACTTTGAAAGTAAGAGGAATTGATGGTATGATATGAACGAACCGTTTTTACGGCATTCATAGAAATATTGATGGCATATCATGAACGAACCGTTTTTACGGCATTCATAGATATATTGTTGGCATGTAATGAACGAACCGTTTTGACGGCATTCCTACATGTATCGGCGTATGAGGTGAACGAACCGTTTTACGGCATTCACATACGTAACGGCGTATGAGGTGAACGAACCGTTTCTACGGCATTCACATACGTCTTATGAGATTTAGTTATTCCGGAATACTAGTCTTAAATTGATGAATTGACGGATATTGATGAATTGACGGATTACATTTCCTTTATTGTCGAGGAGTATTATGTTTCATATTGTTATACTTGCACTAGCTATTCGACGGCTAACCCCTTTATGGGGAAATACGTTTCATGTATTTGAGTTCGGGAGAGCGGACGAGATGGGTATCGGGTCGGCATGAAGATGATGGGCAAGTGTGATCCGTGTCTTGTCTCGGTTATTTTCTTGGATTCCTCCATTCGGTTGTTGTCTTGGAATGGATTTTTAAATACTCGAGTATTGTATTTCGCTTTCCTTGTTGTTCGGCTGTGTTGCCGAGGTATTGATTTGTACAGTGATGTATATGTTTTCATTGGTTATGGTTTTGAATACCATTTGTATCGTCTTTCTTTCTATTGTATGTAGACCTTATCGGTCAAGTGTATAGTTCCGCGTATGTTTAGCCTTGTGGGTCCCACGGCGGGGCTCACGGCGCCGTAATATACTGAATAACTTGGGGTGTTACGAATATGGTATCGAGCTTAGGTTTATGGATACCTAGGTAGCCGGTCTTTGGGTCGATTGAGTCGGCATTTGCCCACAGTATCACTACTCTGCCATCATCACAGTGCGACCGGTACTTGTAAGTCCTCTCACTCTTCTTGTATTCTTCTTAATCGTTTCGTCTATAGCTTGGTATTCTTGGAAATTGGTCACTTCGAGAATGTGCGATTCGGATTATACTTACGCATGTATGTGCCCTTCAGATTGTTGGCTGAAAGTAGGAAGAATCGCGGCCGTGGTCACGGACGTGAACTCTTCCTTGAGATTTTGTTAAGTTGCTAATTTTGATAATGGTGTGTATCGGTATTATGTTGAGACTTTGTTTAGGAGTCGCATGCTAGTATCACGGGAGATCTTCGACTTCGCGGACTTGTAAGTATGTTGTTCGAATTATTCGATAATTCTTGGTGAAATTGAATTCCCGTTGAAATGTTATTGAATTGAGTATATGTATTGATTTTGCCGTATGCTCGTATTTGGTATGTCATGACTTTGGACAGGAATTGTTGAGATTGGCTAAGAATGGAATTATTACGTACGTTAATAAGGTGAGATTACGTACGTAAGATTGGCATGGTTACGTACGTTAAGGCTAAGCTATTACGTACGTAACGAAGGCATCGGACAGAACCGAGTCCTGGTCGGCGGTGGGACCTGTTTGGCACTTTCGGCAGAGGATGTTGACGGTGAGTCAACGTCGTTTTACGACGTTATACGGGACGTGTTACGTCGTAACACAACCATTATACCGTAGCAAGTCAACCGGTATATTACGACGTTTTATGGTATGGGTTACGTCGTAATGGATCGCACGGAATGAGACAGTGAGTTGGTTACGTACGTTATGGATATTGGATTACGTACGTTAAAGTTGTTACGTACGTTAAGAAAGGACACTTACGTACGTAATGAGAGTGCAATTTATATATTGAAGTGTTGCCTTTCATTTCTCTCACGACCCTTTGAGATATTTCCCTCCAAAACTCGTCCCTCTTTACTTTTAAGAGTGTTTTAAACACTTTTAACATGATTGTGAGCTTGGAATCATGGAATTAGAGCTTGGTTATGGAACTATTGTTGATTCTTGAAGTGATTTCTTGTGTTATCCATATTCTATGAGGTTTATGTTGAAGGAAGATAATGATATGCTTTGAATATGTTGTTTATGATTATGGAATCATAGAGATCTTGATGTTCTTGAGGCCATATGATGACTATGATGATTTAATGATTCTTGGAATGGAGTTCAATTATTCTTTCTTCGTGGTTCGTCCATACAAGGTAATCCTCGTATCCCTTTGATAGTGGCTCATTTTTTTTCTTTTTGGATTACTACTTGGGAGGGAGTATGTTGGGAATCGTGTATTTTGATGTTCGTCCTATTTCAATGAAAATGCATAAATTGGACTGTAATTTTATCCGCTGTGTGAGTATTTTTGAAATGGATTTTGGTATTTTGCCAACTGAAATTTTATTTTGTAAAACCGATTCCCTAAAATGAGTTTTGGCATTTTTAACCATGATCGTTTTGACGGTATTTGGAAAATGATTTTTTTTAGTATTTGAAAAATATTACCGTCATCAATCTTTTTGACATTTTTGAAATGACTTGGAAAATTGTGCTTAGCCGGGTAAATCTTTGTGAGAAGGGTTTACGGCGTGTAATACTCCCGTAAGGTTTTGGGGTGAAGATTGTAGTATTCGGATATTGTTGATGTCATTTTGGATATTCTTGGTCTATGGTACACATTTCGGAAGGAAGTCCGGATAGAGGTATGTTTTGTGGTAATCGTACATAGAAGATTGTGTACGGGAAGGTATTCGGTATTGAGGTATTATATGGTATCATGTGATAATGCTATACGAGATTCATTGGAATTGTAATAAGAGATTTCGGATGTTGATATGATCATTGAGATCTTCTTCATATGGTGATAAGGGTTTTGTTGCGATTCTTGAGATTGTATGAATGACATGATGAAGAAAATGGTAACATGGAGATATATACCTCGGATATGATGTTCTGAACGTGATTTCGGATATTTCATGTTCTTGAAGAACTCTTGAATTATACGAGGTGATAAAAAAATTCTTTTTTAGAAGTGTTGATGTTTTGAAAATGAATATGGAATATTCATATCTAGAGCTAAACTATGTGTTGGAAATAATATTCGTATAGGAAATACGAATGTGATTATGAGCTTGATGAGACTATTATTCATCTCTGAATTTGGAAGCCCATACGTACGGAGCAAATATTCAAATCGAATGATTGGATTGTTCGATAACCTTTTTAATATGATTATCTATTGTTTTGAACCAGTCGGATGATTCGAATTGATAACGGTAATAAGTAAATTTTAACGACGGATTTACGAGAAGGGAACCTTGTCAATTCGTGTTTAAGAATTGAGTTTGGAACATTTAGACCCTTATTATTGGTCCGAATTGGTTGCTGATATGATCATCATATTTCGACTCGTATTGTGGACAGGATTTGTAAGTGTCAGAGTTGGATTGTTCGTTGTGATTAGCCGAGATATGGTGAAACGATTGAGTTCGTAGTTTGGTGGTATTGATATTGGTCGTCATCGAACCGGTTGATTATCAATCCTTCGTTTTACAATAAGATATGATGTTTGATCATAGATTATGACTGTGTGTTGCGGTTAAGGTTGAAGGGCTCGTAGATTAACTTGGTCGGGACTGAGGAACTCGTAAGACGAAATCAACTGAATTGGTAACAGTTCGATGTATTGATATCGAGGCAAGTTTTATACTTGTATTAATCAATGAGATTAATGTTATCGTGTAGGTGTACGAATGTGTGTATCATTTTGAGACTCGGCCTCTTTATGATTGTATTTGTAACACCCCCAAATCCTATTGGGTTATTACAGTGCCGTGGACCCCACGCCAGGAGATCCACCAGGCGAACATGACTAAAAATACATTAATTAACACAACAAGGGAAAATCATAGTCCCTACCATGATATCCGACACAATATTCCGATAAGGAATTTTAACGACAAAAGTAGCCTACATGGCCAAAAATGAAATACAACAACATCCACGAACATCTGTTCGGGTAATACAACACGACAACAACTGACAAGACTGGAGTACACTCCAACCGACTGACCGACAATGAACAACTCGTACTAGTATCGCTTGAATGCCTCGTCGCCATCATCATGCCCCTGTGTCTCAACTCTCTCCTCGCAAGCACCTAAAACATGAAAAACATGTTCCGCCACGGGTCGGGTCATCCAGATAATGAACATCAATTAGATTTATAACATTATTTGCATCAAAATTCAGAATGATATGGTACAATGATGATAATGATACGAAATGCTCACAAACCAAGGTAAGAACCGAGCATTCGTGAAATACTATGCCCACGGCATACTATTAATAATTGTCGACGAGTTAGAACATAAGTGCCCGACGGCGAATCAAAATCACAGAATACCACAATGAATGACAAGACATGAACCAAACCAGACTGAATTAATTATGAATCACAATGTCCGAAGGCTCCAATGAAATTACCAGGACAATAATAGAGGCACGAAAGTCATTCAGTGGAAATTAACAAATATCACAAACACTGAAGTCAAAACAAATTAAGTCAGAACAATGAGGGCGAAGCCACGCACGAAGCCGTATCACAATGAGGGCGAAGCCACGGCATCCACCAGTATCACAATTAGGGCGAAGCCACGGCATCGGCCGTATCACAATTAGGGCGAAGCCACGGCATCGGCCGTATCACAATTAGGGCGAAGCCACGGCACGGCCGTATCACAATGAGGGCCGAAGCCACGGCACGAAGCCGTATCACAATGAATGATAGTGTGCTGCCTTGAGTCGGCCAACACGATGATAGTAACACACGGATAGACACCGTCCTTGACAGTCCCAAATTAACACCTCGATTGCCTTAGAATGGCCAACCGACAACAATGATGCAGCGGATGATTGAACACTTCGATTTGCCTGAGAACGGCCAATCGATAACAATGACACGATGAATGAGTGAATACCTCGATTGCCTTAGAAAGGTCAATCGATAACAATGACACGATGAATGAGTGAATACCTCGATTACCTTAGAAAGGTCAATCGATAACAATGATGCAGTGAATGATTGAACATTTAGATTTGCCTGAGAACGGCCAATCGATGACAATGATACGAATGATGCCTCGGCACCTTTAATCGGTTACCGACGACGAAGGTGAGAAATGAATAAGCCAATACCTTTAATCGGCACGCATGCTTTTAATGACAATCCAAACAGGAATAACAATGATCTCAACGATGTCTTAAATTGACATCTATATTAACAACAATCGATACATCGATACCGCGAACCGGCTATCGACAATGACATTAATAATGAGTACTACAATGCCTTGAATCGGCCGCTAACGAACAACAATAAACATTTGGCAAAATTGCCGGAAGGTATCGTATCGAACGATCTCTTGATATCAATGAATTCATGAAGAGACTAAGTCTCGGAATGATACAACACATTCATACACATACATGATGACATTAGCTCATTGACCAGTACAAGTATAAAACTTGCCTCCAACCGAAGGCGAGAAGGTACTTCCACGATCAACGTCCTTAATGAAATTACCGGCCGCTTGAACAACCTTAAACAACACCAAAACCAACAATTCTCTTAATACATGAATCAAACATGATCACAACCAACTCAAAAGTCGATACAACAATACCCGAAACTCATTGGGGCATTTACACAACCGCGTTGTAAACAATCTCCAATTGTTTACAACCAAAACTCAATTACATCCGAAACCAACTCCCAATGAATGATTCAAACCCACAAAAACTCATGAATACTATCAATAATCCAATAGGAATACTTAGAACGATATTTCAACAACATTTAGTCGAAAACCCCCAAAATTCCAAAGTCAACCCGTAAGGGTTCTTGAACAATTCCTCAATTATTCATAAATTCCGAAAATTACACCAATGAATCCGTAGAAATACATGTATCCAAGATAGATAATCCATATCTAACATATTCCAACATAATATCGATTTACACGAAGAGATCGAAAGCAAAACACCCAAGATCCGAAATTCTAGATCCAAGAATCATTACCTTGATTTGGAGTGATGAAACTGATTTAGATGATGATTAATCCAACTTAGGAGATTGAAGATGATGCTAGATGATTGCAGCTCGAAAAGACCTTTCCGAATCGCCCGAGCTCGTCCGAAATGATTGAGAAATGAAGAAATGACGAAAGTTGGACCGAACTGTCCTATTTATGCTGTCCCAGCTTAGCGCGCGCTAACTCCTGATGTTAGCGTGCGCTAACGCATGTACCGGGTAGTCCAGTACCCCCTGACTGAATCGTTAGCGTGCGCTAAGAACCTTTGGTAGCGTGCGCTAACAGCCTGACCTTAGCGTACGTTAACCTTATGTTAGCGTGCGCTACCTGATAGTTGATATCCAAAATCCTGGAGTCCAGAACCTACTGTCCTGCATTGCGGCGCTAGCATGCGCTACTCGATGTCTTAGCGTGCGTTACCGGCATAGTTAGCGTCGCTGCCACCACTCGTAGCGTGCGCTACGAATTTCCCAAATCAGCCCGGTACCTTACGGGTATGCTCGCCTCACTTGCGCGAGTGCGCTAATCGAATCATTGCGTGCGTTACATGCACCTCATTAGCGCGCGCTAACTACAATGTGTAGCGTGCGCTACCTCTTAAGCGAAAATCAAAACATGATGATGATGATAACAATAATCTCGGCTCGATCTCAAGCGTGATGATCCCAAAATACGCCGAATGGTGAACATAGTTGATCAATATGAATGATGAATGATTATTCTTGAGTGAAAAAAATTCGAGTGACGATTCTTGAATGATAATAAATGAATTCACAACCGGGTATTACATACTCCCCCCCTTAAAAAGAGTTTCGTCCTCGAAACTGAGGGTAAACAACTCGGGATATGAACTATCCATCACGATCTGAAAACAATAACGCCCAAATAGTCCTCGGGACCAAATCAACCGCAAGCCCAAGTCCCCAAGACTTGACGTCTCGAAACCCAGTGAACGATTTCTCAAATTATCACGAAATCTCGAGCACAACGCCGGAGGTATGAACTCCCAATAAATGATCCAAATCTCAAGATTCTCAAATATAATCATAATAAGATAGATCAACAATAAATGATCCACAGTCCACGATACATTATTACCGATAGATTAACACAAATATCCAAAAACAAGGTTACATCTCAAATGTACCCAACATCGATATCCTTCCATATCATCGATTTCATCTATCTCAACGATTTAAGGTATATCCGACGATGAAATCTCCACTAACTATGATCTCGGAAGGTCACGAATGAAAGTGACAAAAATGAATGATGAATGATAAATGACTACAAATCCGACAAGGATTTGGAATGACTCACCAAGGTGAATTAATAACGTCATGAGTGATAGTTCCTCAAGTGATTGGAACCGCCGGTCCTCGTTAATTTAAAGAATAATCGATAATTATGAGTCCCAATATTATTTATATATATTATGAATGAATTATATGAATGAATGAACGACAATGACATGAATGATTATACTATTAACGCACAATAATTAACTTGTTCAAACCGGTGATGAATGTCCTTACCTCGGCCCTCGAGGCACGATAGGGTCCCTTGGATGATGCACGGGCTGGAGTAACGAAGTCTCTCGAGGCCCTCGAGCTCTCTTGAGATTTCCGGCGCTAGAACCCTGCAGATTTCGCCGGTGTCCCCGCCTCCCACACGAAAACAAACAATAGCCGGCACCGTGCACCGGTACTAACGTGACCTTTGAATCACGATTAAAGCAAACAACGGTCGAACTCGTCGCCTGAGAGGAAGATGCTGTCTCAGCACGAAGACGACTAGAAAACGACCCCTTGGATGACGGAGCCCGATGTCCCTCTGAACGAGCCGGCATTCTAGTCCTCTCACCTGAAGAAACTGAAGGATGCTTCTGAGTAAGCTCCTTGATCAAAAGCTCTGCTCCGAGAGCCTTCCCGATGAACTCACTAAGTGAATTACAATTGTGGTTGAACAACTGCATCCTCAACTGCGGATTTAGCCTCTTGCTAAAATACTTAATTTTATCCGCCTCAGTACGGATAATTGACGAAGCAAACTGAAGTAGTCCCTGAAACTTCTCAGCGATGACAATAACACCCTCGTCCCCATCGGGTTCGGGGTTCAAAACCTCTGACAACTTAGCTTCACGAAGTGGAGCCGGATAATACCTCTCTAACATGAGAGTCTTGAACTCGCTCCAAATACAATCACGATCGATGGGTTTCACAGAAAGCCACCACGAATAAGCGCCCTTACTCAAGTAATAAGCCGCTACTGCCACTTTACTCTCCTCCGGACACTGAACCATGTCGAAGAGTTTATCAAAATGCTCGAGCCAATGAACAATATCGGTGGTTCCGACGAACCCTCAAAAGTAGGCGGCATCGGACGAGAGATATCGCCAACAATCTGATTCACTCCTCGATCTGTCCCATGAAATGGCACTGTATCCTGTTGCGGTGGACCACAACCCATCGAGGTGCATGGTCTCCACTATCCGCGTCATCTCGAGTCATCCGGGGCCATCATGCCTGCATAAATATGAATGGATCAACCCGAACACCTTCCGAGTGAGATGCCTCTCGGTACGACTCACGACAGGTGAATGATTATCTGCTGATGAATGAGTAGCCTCGCTATTTGATGAATTAATGATATCCCTCGCGTTCGTGTGGGCATGCACACGAGATCCCGGGTTCCGGCCCGCACCGCGGCCTCTTCCCCTGCGTCCTCTGACAGCTCTATCCATACTGAAGTAGGAAAGTCACATGATGATTATAGATTCCGCATGAATATCGCATTATGATTACGTTACTGAGTGACAGTAATGAGCATACACGCCCTCGCACAATGAATGCATTAATGATTTAATGAAATGATCGTCGACATTACGTCAGAGTATGATAAGACTGTATGAAACATTAAATGAGGTAACATGATTGCCTGATGAAATTCCTGAAATGATTACCTTGAACAAGTTAACAAGGTTGAAAATTCGATCCTCAAGATCAACAACTGAACCGTGAGATGGGCTGAATGATTAATGAATTAACTGAACAATGAGATTGATGAATGAGGAATGAATTAAGCGAGCAATGAGATTGGTAGTGACGAGTGAATTAGCTAAACGATGAGATTAATTGAGTGATGAATGAATTAGCTGAACGATGAGGTTAATTGAGTGATGAACGAAGCAACTGAGTAATTGATATTGACTGAATGATGAATGAATTATCTGAGTGATGAATTGACTGAGTAATGATATTGACTGAGTGATGAATGAATTATCTGAGTGATGAATTAACTGAGTAATGACATTGACTGAGTGATGAATGAATTAACATGATCGACAAGATCAGCATGACGATTGAGGATTATTAACCGATGAATGAGTTGATCCTTAATGCTTACACAAGCCACACGTGTCCCAAAATAATTAGTCATGAATCAATCATAACACTAATATCACATATAGGTTTCAGCAAAGCATGAACAATTAATGACATGATGAATGTATGAACATAAAGAGAATCGAGTCCTTACACGGGTCATACAAAGCTTCGAGGTCTCGCGATACTAGTCTTCACTGACGACGACTCGATGAATGAATGACTCGTGCAGTCGCACTAATGTTACGACTCACAAAACCTGACTGACTAGATTGTCATAACCTGACAATCCCACCACTACCGCGTCGGTAGGACCACATAACTCACATCTCAGGGTATTTCACAACCCAAAGCTCTGATACCATTTCTGTAACACCCCCAAATCCTATTGGGTTATTACAGTGCCGTGGACCCCACGCCAGGAGATCCACCAGGCGAACATGACTAAAAATACATTAATTAACACAACAAGGGAAAATCATAGTCCCTACCATGATATCCGACACAATATTCCGATAAGGAATTTTAACGACAAAAGTAGCCTACATGGCCAAAAATGAAATACAACAACATCCACCAACATCTGTTCGGGTAATACAACACGACAACAACTAACAAGACTGGAGTACACTCCAACCGACTGACCGACAATGAACAACTCGTACTAGTATCGCTTGAATGCCTCGTCGCCATCATCATGCCCCTGTGTCTCAACTCTCTCCTCGCAAGCACCTAAAACATGAAAAACATGTTCCGCCACGAGTCGATCATCCATCCAGATAATGAACATCAAATACATGTATAACATGATATGCATCCAAAGGCAGAATGAAATGGTACAATGATGATAATGATACGAAATGCTCACAAACCAAGGTAAGAACCGAGCATTCGTGAAATACTATGCCCACGGCATACTATTAATACCTGTTCGCAGGTTAGAACATAAGTGCCCGACGGCGAATCAAAATCACAGAATACCACAATGAATGACAAGACATGAACCAAACCAGGACTGAATTAATTATGAATCACAATGTCCGAAGGCTCCAATGAAATTACCAGGACAATAATAGAGGCCTGAAAGTCATTCAGCGGAAATTAACAAATATCACAAACACCTGAAGTCAAAACAGCCCGAAGCTGTAACAATGAGGGCCGAAGCCACGGCACGAAGCCGTATCACAATGAGGGCCGAAGCCACGGCATCCAGCCGTATCACAATTAGGGCAGAAGACACGGCATCCAGCCGAATCACAAGTAGGGCGAAGCCACGGCATCGGCCGTATCACAATTAGGGCGAAGCCACGTACGAAGCCGTATCACAATGAGGGACGAAGCCACGGCACGAAGCCGTATCACAATGAATGATAGTGTGCTGCCTTGAGTCGGCCAACACGATGACAGTAACACACGGATAGACACCGTCCTTGGATCCCAAATTAACACCTCGATTGCCTTAGAATGGCCAACCGACAACAATGATGCAATGGATGATTGAACACTTGATTTGCACGAGCGGCCAATCGATAACAATGACACGATGAATGAGTGAATACCTCGATTGCCTTAGAAAGGTCAATCGATAACAATGACACGATGAATGAGTGAATACCTCGATTACCTTAGAAAGGTCAATCGATAACAATGATGCAGTGAATGATTGAACATTTAGATTTGCCTGAGAACGGCCAATCGATGACAATGATACGAATGATGCCTCGGCACCTTTAATCGGTTACCGACGACGAAGGTGAGAAATGAATAAGCCAATACCTTTAATCGGCCTGTACAGTTTTAATGACGATCCAAACAGGAATAACAATGATCTCAACGATGTCTTAAATTGACATCTATATTAACAACAATCGATACATCGATACCGCAAACCGGCTATCGACAATGACATTAATAATGAGTACTACAATGCCTTGAATCGGCCGTTAACGAACAACAATAAACATTTGGCAAAATTGCCGGAAGGTATCGTATCGAACGATCTCTTGATATCAATGAATTCATGAAGAGACTAAGTCTCGGAATGATACAACACATTCATACACATACATGATGACATTAGCTCATTGACCAGTACAAGTATAAAACTTGCCTCAAACCGAAGGCGAGAAGGTACTTCCACGATCAACGTCCTTAATGAAATTACCGGCCGCTTGAACAACCTTAAACAACACAAAAACCAACAATTCTCTTAATACATGAATCAAGCATGATCACAACCAACTCAAAAGTCGATACAACATTACCCGAAACTCATTGGGGCATTTACACAACCGCGTTGTAAACAATCTCCAATTGTTTACAACCAAAACTCAATTACATCCGAAACCAACTCCCAATGAATGATTCAAACCCACAAAAACTCATGAATACTATCAATAATCCAATAGGAATACTTAGAACGATATTTCAACAACATTTAGTCGAAAACCCCCAAAATTCCAAAGTCAACCCGTAAGGGTTCTTGAACAATTCCTCAATTATTCATAAATTCCGAAAATTACACTAATGAATCCGTAGAAATACATGTATCCAAGATAGATAATCCATATCTAACATATTCCAACATAATATCGATTTACACGAAGAGATCGAAAGCAAAACACCCAAGATCCGAAATTCTAGATCCAAGAATCATTACCTTGATTTGGAGTGATGAAACTGATTTAGATGATGATTAATCCAACTTAGGAGCTTGAAGATGATGCTAGATGATTGCAGCTCGAAAAGACCTTTCCGAATCGCCCGAGCTCGTCCGAAATGATTGAGAAATGAAGAAATGACGAAAGTTGGACGAATCGTCCTATTTATCTTTGTCGGCTTAGCGCGTGCTAACTCCTGATGTTAGCGTGCGCTAACGCATGTACCGGGTAGTCCAGTACCCCCTGACTGAATCATTAGCGTGCGCTAAGAACCTTTGGTAGCGTGCGCTAACAGCCTGACCTTAGCGTACGTTAACCTTATGTTAGCGTGCGCTACCTGATAGTTGATATCCAAAATCCTGGAGTCCAGAACCTCTTGTCCTGCATTGCAGCGCGCTGGCGTGCGCTACTCGAAGTCTTAGCGTGCGTTACCGGCATAGTTAGCGTCGCTACTTACCACTCGTAGCGTGCGCTACGAATTTCCCAAATCAGCCCGGTACCTTACGGGACTGCGCCTCACTTGCGCCAGCGTGCGCTAATACTGAATCATTGCGTGCGTTACATGCACCTCATTAGCGCGCGCTAACTACAAGGTGTAGCGTGCGCTACCTCTTAAACTGAAAATCAAAACATGATGATGATGATAACAATAATCTCGGCTCGATCTCAAACAGTGATGATCCCAAAATACGCCGAATGGTGAACATAGTTGACTGAATATGAATGATGAATGATTATTACTGAGTGAAAAAAATTCTGAGTGACAGTTACTGAATGATAATAAATGAATTCACAACCGGGTATTACAGTATTGATATCAGGGGATCATTGATACGACGCCCGTCGGAAAATTATGCCAAATGTTACTGTTGTTTGTAAAAGGCCGGTTCGAGGCATTACGATACTTGTTGGCAAGTTGCTATCGATAGCCGGTTCGCGGTATCGATGTATCGATTATTATTGTTCGCGATTAATGTCGTTCTGAGACATTGTTGAATCTTTGTCGTCGAATTGGAACTGTTGCTATGATGTTGCGTTAACCGATTGGGGACGTTTGATATATCCTTTTGTCATCTCCGTTTCGGTGGTCGGTTTAAGACACTGGGACATCTATTCTATCGTATCAATGATTATCGATTGACCGTTCTAAGGCAATCGAGGTATTGAATTGGGATTATCGAAGATAATTCCCATCCGTTGTCAAAGATATTCTCATCCATTGTATCGTTGTTATCGATTGACCATTCTCTGATGTCGAAGTATTGAATTGGGACTGTCGAGGAGAGTTCCCATCCGTTGGATTATTATTGCCGTGTTGGCCGACTCAAGGCAGCACACTATTATTTTTGTGAACTCGATAATTTTGTGATCGCTGAAGGTTGAGGATTTCCCGAACTGTTGTGTTGTGATCGTTGCTCGTGTTAATCGGTCCTTAGGGATTTTGATCCCAGGATGGTTGCTTTGAATATTGTTGGTCGTGTCGATCTTTCATTATTCGTGTGTCATCGTTCACTTGGTGAGTCGTATGATCCATATTGGATGTTTTATCCCTTGAGTTTCGTTGTCATGTTGTATCGTGGCATATCCGGAATCATGTCTGCGTGCCGATTGGTTATGTGTAGGATTTTTATCCGTGAACACGAAGGTCATGCGTGGATATTTCCGCATTGGACCGTGCACACGAGACGTAGTTCTTGAGGCTAATTAGGTACATTGTCACACGTATATTTTGGATTCCGTATACGGGGTGGACATGTGGACGGACACATTTCCGGATCGGGCGTACTGTGATGTCCCTCTTGAGCTTTATTGATTGATCGTTCGTAGTCCATGTTGTATTGAATATGTCCGACGATTTGCGGCCCAGTTGTTCATACGCCGAGGGTATGTCCGATCGAGGTTGGTCTCTTTGAGATCTATTTTGTGATGATTTGCGGCTTTGGGCTGTTCGGCTTTCGAGCCATTGTGATGTATCGGTATTTCCGTTGGAGCCTTGGGCGTTGTGAATTCGTATCTTTTCGGCATTGGTTTGGTTTACCTTCGGGTAATGTATTGTTGTGTTCTATATTGATTATTCGCCGTTTGGGCGTAAGTTTCGGCTCTTGTGTATCTCGTTGAGTTTTCTGGCGAAATATTTCTTCTCCTGCTGTTTTAAGTTTGGACGAAACTTCTTTTAAGGGTAGAATGTAATACGTAATTTTGTTTCGGAAATTTTCTATTTTTGGCGGAAGTCCGTTTTTGACAACTTGCTTGGGACCGTTTCGTCATCCCAAGAATGATTAATTCTACACTTTTTGTCATCCGAGTTCGTTTCGGTATCGTTACATTGAATTCCGTGTTCTTTAGCGACTTTTCCTCTTATGAGTTCGACTTTGTTTAATCACCGTAAATTCTTGGAAACTCCAAAAAGTCTGAATCTTTGCAATATTATCAAGCATCGAGTTAGCTTTCCAATGGTTCAAGCAGTGAGTCAATCGGAGTCAGGGCGAGGAGTTATGGCCGAAATAGCTAAGTCACTCTCATTTTCCAGTTCGGCCAAAACCGCTGTACCCGGTGCCGCGGCACACAGGCTGAGCCGCGGCACCTTTGCCGAGCCACAGGAGCGAATTTTGGGCCTGTGCCGCGGCACACATATATTGAGCCGCGGCACACATGACAGATTACCCCTATATCTGCGTTTTTTGTGCGATTCAACCTATACTTTTCCCATTTCTTCACTTGGGCGAGAGAGGAGGTTTGAGAGGAAGATGTTTCTCCACCTATCACTTGAGTGAGTGATTTCTCTTCATCTATTTTCGATTTTTAAGCCCGGATCATCGTTCTATCGCGTGCTCTTCGAATCATAGTGCTTGGATCTTCAAGAGGTAATTTCTTCAACATCTTGGATTTCGATTTTGTATTGGGTAATGATGTTTTGGATGTTAAAATCATGGGGCATGAAGTGATATACGCATGATTATGGTCTTGTTGGAGTATTCATCGGATTATTGAAAGATTATTCAAGAACACTTTGAATTTTGTGTTGGAAATTGGGGATTTTGTTTGACTTCATCCTTTTTAATCCGTAGTAATTTAGATTAGTGATGGATTGATGATGATTTAGGAGTATTCTATCATTTCCATCGTTATTCCACGGTTGGAGTGTATTGATTAAATCGTTTCGGTTGAGTTATTAGTCGACGCCTTGAAGGTGTCCGACAAAAGGTCTAAGAGGGGTTTTGTGCGTTGTACGATTATTATTCATCGTACGATTGTTGATTTATCATTGATATGACTTAGGGACGAAATCCTTGTGAAGAACTCAAGTCGGAACCCTTCCGTTCGTTGTCTTCTTCGTGGTTCAAGCTTCTCGGTCGAACCGTGTTCTTCGGGATCTTGATGCGTTTATTAAGGCAAGTATACATTTATGATTATGCGTTCTCGACTTTGAAAGTAAGAGGAATTGATGGTATGATATGAGCGAACCGTTTTACGGCATTCATAGAAATATTGATGGCATATCATGAGCGAACCGTTTTACGGCATTCATAGATATATTGTTGGCATGTAATGAGCGAACCGTTTTGGCATTCCTACATGTATCGGCGTATGAGGTGAGCGAACCGTTTCACGGCATTCACATACGTAACGGCGTATGAGGTGAGCGAACCGTTTCTACGGCATTCACATACGTCTTATGAGATTTAGTTATTAGGAATACTAGTCTTAAATTGATGAATTGACGGATATTGATGAATTGACGGATTACATTTCCTTTATTGTCGAGGAGTATTATGTTTCATATTGTTATACTTGCACTAGCTATTCGGCTAACCCCTTTATGGGAAATACGTTTCATGTATTTCGAGTTCGGGAGAGCGGACAGATGGGTATCGGGTCGGCATGAAGATGATGGGCAAGTGTGATACTGTGTCTTATCTCCGGTTATTTTCTTGGATTCCTCCATTCAGTGTTGTTGTACTGGAATGGATTTTTAAATACTCGAGTATTGTATTTCAGTTTCCTTGTTGTTCCGGCCTGTGTTGCCGAGGTATTGATTTGTACAGTGATGTATATGTTTTCATTGGTTATGGTTTTGAATACCATTTGTATCGTCTTTCTTTCTATTGTATGTAGACCTTATCGGTCAAGTGTATAGTTCCGCGTATGTTTAGCCTTGTGGGTCCCACGGCGGGGCTCACGGTGCTGTAATATACCATGAATAACTTGGGGGTGTTACAGTAAGGTGACGCATGAGCCTCTCACATAATATTCTATCTCAATTCCGAGTCGTTCGGAACACACAACCGACCTTGGAATCTCAACAATCCGTCCTCATGAATAACGAATCCCGGGGCTTTCCCCTTCCCTACACTCTCTCGAAGCTGAATAAACATCGGGTCCTCCAACCGTCCCAATTTAATGTCATCGACCATAGATGAAGAAATCTCAAGAGTACGCAACTGCCCGGAACTCTCTGGCAGCACAACCTCAATGCTCAACTTCATAAACTCTCGCTGAAGTCCCGACTGGGCCGTGAGTAACTCAAGCACCCGAAGCGATACCGATTTCCGGCTCAAGGCATCTGCTACCATATTAGCCTTTATCGGATGATAAAGGATCTCGAGATCGTAATCCTTAATCAACTCCAACCATCTCCTCTGTCTCATATTAAGCTCCTTCTGAGTGAAAATGTACTTTAGGCTCTTGTGATCGGTGAAAATCTGACACTACGAGCCATACAAGTAATGACGCCAGATCTTCAACGCAAATACGACTGCAGCCAACTCAAGATCGTGCGTAGGGTAGTTCAATTCATACGATTTCAACTGACGGGAAGCATAGGCAATCGTCCTCCCGTGCTGCATAAGTACACATCCGAGCCCTTGGCCCGAAGTATCACTAAAAACTGAGAAACCCTCATTACCACTCGGTAAGGCCAAAACAGGAGCGGTCCTCAACCGCTTCTTCAACTCCTCGAAACTATTCTGCCTCTCGTCGGTCCACACAAACTTCTCTGACTTCTGTAACAACTGAGTCAGCGGTCGAGCGAGCTTAGATAACCCCTCGACGAATCTACGGTAATACCCGGCTAATCCCAGAAAACTGCGGACCTCCTTCACGTTCTTGGGCGGCGCCCAATCCAACACTGCCTCTACCTTATGTGGGTCCACACGAACACCCTCGGCCGAGATTACATGACCGAGAAACATAACCTCCCGTAACCAAAACTCACACTTTGAGAACTTCGCAAAAAGATGCTGAGTTCTCAAAATATCTAACACGATATGTAAATGACGGGCGTGCTCTTCCTCGCTCCTCGAGTAAATCAGGATGTCATCGATAAAAACGACTACGCACTTATCGAGGTATTCGATAAATACTTTGTTCATAAGCTGCATGAACATGGCTGGGGCGTTGGTTAGCCTAAAAGGCATAACCACAAACTCGTAGTGATCGTATCTCGTCCGAAAGGTCGTCTTCGGAATATCGGTATCTTTCACTCGGAGCTGATAACACCCCGATCTCAAATCAATCTTCGAAAACACAGTTGCCCCTTGCAACTGATCAAACAAATCATCAATCCTCGGGAGCGGATACTTATTTTTGATGGTCACTTTGTTCAACTCTCGGTAGTCGATACACAGACGAAGTGACCCATCCTTCTTCTTTACAAATAGGACCGGTGCGCCCCAAGGCGAAGTGCTCTGTCGAATATATCCCATGTATAGCAACTCTCCCAACTATTTCTTCAGCTCCAGCATCTCGGCGGGCGCCATACGGTATGGAGTCTTAGAGATCGGTGCTGCACCCGGCTCTAAATCGATGGTAAACTCAACTTCTCGGTCCGGCGGCAAACCCGGCAACTCGTATGGAAAAGACATCAGGATACTCACACACTACCGAAATATACGAGAGTTCGACTCCCCCTTCTTCCGATCTCAAAGCGTAACACCAATAACCCGTGCAACCTCCCCGAAGAAGCCTCACCGCCCTCAAGGCGCTGATCAAGAGTCTCTGGCTACTCCGCTTATGCCCCACGAAATAATGCTCAGTACCATCAGAGGCTAACATCGAAACAGTCCTCATTCTATAATTCATGATCGCCCCATGACGGTCCAGCCAATCCTCACCAAGAATCAAATCCTCATCTATAATATCTACTGCGATCAGATTAGAAGGCCAAACCCTCCCCGCGATACTCATTGGAAAATCTCTAACCTCACGATCCCCCACGATGCTATCCCCACTAGGAAGTTTAACAACAAAAGGCTCACAAGCAACTAGGCAATCAACATGCATACGACGCACACAATCCATAGATATAAAAGAATGCATAGCACTAGAATCGAACAATACGGAAACAGGATGATCAAGGATATGGACGGTACCTGTAGACACCGTTGCGTCAGGATCTCCAGCTCGTCTCATCTCGTACACTCGGGGCGGAACAGACCCCGCACTAGAAGCTCCTCCTCTAGAAGGCTGCCCACGTCCTCGACCTCTACCAAAACTCTGCTGCGGCTGAGGAGCTGTCGGTGCCTGATTCACACTCGGCTCTCCCGAAGCTGGGGCTGATATCTGAGTAACTGGAGCCCGAGCTGCATCCGTACAAAACTTAGCACGATGACCCATCCGACCACAAGCAAGACACTGAATCGGAGCCCTATCACACTCACTCATCATGTGGCCCGGACGACTACAGTTGAAGCACGTAGGACCACGAACGGAACCAGTAGGAGCAGACCTAGAATCGTTTCCTCGACCAACTGATGGCGACTGACTCCCGAATACTCGTGAACCAGACTGAGCCTTCGGATACCCTCCTGACTTGCCTCCCGAAAACTGACCGGAGGTCTTCTGCTTCTTTCCTTCAGCTGTCGTCTCTGTCGCAGAAAACGACATCTCGTAAGCCATCACTTTATTCTGATACTATTTCAAAGTCGTGCACCCCAGACCAGCCATGTAGTGGCGCACCCTCGGTTTCATCCGCATATCAAAGTGGTGGATCTTATCAAGCTCATCTCGGAATTGGTTTCTCACATAATGCAGTTGTTGATTGTAGTCTTTGATAGCTTGAGAAATAGAAACATCTTGGGGTTTAGCTTCAAAGAAGGCTCGGATCCTCCCCTCCTTGACTGGCCATGGACAAAATTCATCTTCCATCAGATCCCGAAACTCTGTCCACGTGGCTGCCCGGTCACGCGGTTTCACCGCTTGCCACCACGTTACTGCCTCATTGGCGAGGAAGTACTGAGCAATGGGTACTTTCCTCTCCTCAGAACAGCCTCAAACACTTTCTCCATCTCGAATAGCCAATTCTCCCAACCAGAGGGGTCGGAAGCACCATCAAACTGCGGAGGACGCATACGAATCACGTCCTGAAGTAACTTATCATTGCCGGATCCAGTAGGCGGAACCGGGTTGGCATTATCTTGGCCGACTAGAACGGCCTGAGTCAGTAGCGTCATCTAGTTCGCTACTTGTTGCAAAATGTTGGCCACTCCAACATTCTCATGTGCATTGCCGGAACTAGCAGACTGGTCCTGCTGACCTCCTGAACTAAGGGGAACACTGTTCGACAAAGAAGGCATCGCCGAATCAGTTCCCGAGTGATCGGACATGGCCACCCCACCGGCTGCGCCACGTCCCCTACCGTGTCCGCGACCGCGTCCGCGTCCTCTACCAGCAGGAATTCTGAAGAAGTAATGGGTAAGTATAATTCAAACGCAAAACGTAACAAAATACTAAGACAGGAATAGAACAGAACGGTGAAACGAGTCAAGTTAGGAAAACTTACGAGCACCAGCGTACTGAGATGATGGCATGACAGTGATGCTGTTCAAAAACGACACTCGACTAGACCCAAATAACCGACAGCCTAGGTATCCATAAACCTAGGCTCTGATACCATATTCTGTAACACCCCCAAGACATTCAGGGCATATTACAGCGCCGTGGACCCCACACTGTGGAATCCACCAGGCTAACGTACCAACAAGACATTCGCCAATGACAAACAATAATCAATAAAACGACAATTCAAATAAAAGACTACAACCCGACAAATAGAATCCAACATCAATCCATTTCCCAAAACGGGAACACAACATTAACAATTTTGAAAAGAAAGTACTCGAGTACTTAAACCAGTTTTATAATACAGAAACCCCAAAACAAGACATCAAAAAAAATAAGTGACAGAACTAAACACCAACAAATGTCTACTGAACAGTATCATGCTTGCCCATCATCCTCATACGGCTCAAGTGCTCGCTTGTCCCCACGATCGATACCTGAAATACAAACAGTATTTCCCCCGTTTAAGGGGTTAGCGACAACAGCTAGTGCAAGTACAATCCATTTGAACTACATTCTAATCAGATGAATATATGCGCCAAAATCATTTTAGAAAACATTTTATATTCCGGAATATTTACAATGTACAATCACAAAACACATTATCTCCAACAAATCACAATTCAAAGTTAACCGTCGGTACGAGACTCATGGCCTCCGTACCCATGAGCCCGTCGAGACATCCACGGTGGCTAACCATAGTTCGCGATACGCACACTCATGGCAATACGTATCCCTAGAGGCCCCGTCGGACCGTCCCTAGGTGAACATACACATATCCATCCACAACAACCACAACACAGCCATAATTCAAATACTAGAACATGTAAACAAATGTAAAGTACTTGCCTTTGAGACATTCTTGAAGAAACAGAAGTGAAACACGACTACAAACGGTCCGGGTGGAAAACGACGGTTCCTAAACGAAGGGTCAACATAGTTCAGTCCCAACGGACAGCAATAACCGATCGGAATACACCCATAATCCCTGATTACAATTCATGACAAAAACATTCAATCGATACGGGCGAGGGTTTACGCAAAATCTCCCCGTATCAACAATTCACGGATTTATTCGAGGAAAAATGGATTGAGAATCACTCAATAACAACAACCGGTAAGAAATCACGTAACATAATTGAACAATTCAGAACTAATCCCTAGAATCCCGAAAAACCCCCAAAATTGACAAGTTAGGGTTCTAGATGAGAAATACCTTGAATTGGAGTGAAGGAGATGGGTTTAGATGATGATGTGTTATGCTCGAGACACAAGAATCGGACTGGAAGGGAACTCCACTGATTACTCTCCACAATCTGCTCTGAATCGCCAAAATTGCCCGTAGGAAGGGAAAGAAAGAAAAAGAATGAAAAATAATGTTGAATCTGAACTGCCGCTGATCTAAATAAATATGAAGTTAGCGCACGCTAACTATCATATATAGCGCGTGCTAACGGGGCTGAAACCGGTCCAGTAGCTACTGCTACCACTCGTTAGCGCATGCTAACAATAGTGATTTAGCGTATGCTAACTGCACATCGGTAGCGCACGCAAGAAGACAGGAGTAGCGCACGCTACCAATACAGCAGTTCAGTACTGGTGCCACATTTGCAGTACGCTGCTGTCGAAGGTACAATACTCGAAAAGCACGACAAGGCCAGAATCCGGAAACATAAACACGAAGCATACAAGACGATGGAGTTAAGCGCTAAAAGAAAAACACAAGTCCGACCACCGGAGGGTCCCTAATGCGACAACGAAAACGAGATTCCCTAAACTATTAGGAAATTACAAAAATGGCCCAAGTGCCCGAAATTCACGAAACGACGTCGGATTTACAAACCAAAAGTCCCAACATGACCAACTTAATCATACAAACTTTTACAAACCAAGAAACAACGAAAACGAATGAGTTTTACGAGAATCGAACGTTCATATGGCAAAACATGTCATAAAATGAAATTACGTGAAATCATCATCAAAACTCGTCCAAATAGAAAAACTCCAAGAACAAAGTAGATTCAAAATGTCGGAACGGTTACAAGTGAGTCGATAAAAATAGACATACACCAAAAAGGGAAACTGCTAAAAATGGAAAGTTACGGATATTACAATCGGTTGGTGTAGTATGATGTTATTAGTCGTGTTCTATGGTTTGTATATCCATATTTCAAGTTTGTTCAACTCGATTAGTGATTCAAGTGTTCTTGGGAGTTATCGAACATTGAGTGTTCGATTAAATGTCCCAATGAGTTTCCCTTCGATAATTGTTGGGATTTTCGTTGTTTTTGGCTTTGATTCTCGTTGTAATCATGTTTTATTGTTCCTTCCGGAGGATTATAGGTGCTCGAGGATTCCGAGTTGAATCTCGTTGGTGTTTGATGATTCGTGTGGTGTTATTCCGTCGTAAATTTCGGTGCTATCGCGTTCTAGATAGTGTTCGGGAATTTGAGGGCTACCCGGCCGTATCCATTCATTTTTCCATTTGCTCGTGGTATAGAGGCAAGTACTTTGTTCATACGCTTCTCGTTTTGTGGATATGATGATCGATGGTCGTGTTGTTGTGTTTGTTTGGTTATTTGCAAATGAGTTTTCAAAAGATTTCGGTTTGGCCTCGTTAAAGGCTTTCTTTCAAAACGCGTGTGTTTTGTGAACGGTGTGTTTTGGGAATTGGTTATGATTTGATTATTTTGAACGTTGAAGGCTTTGATGATGATACTCCTGTTGTTTAAAGTTATGGAATCATGTATTCCGTATTTAATCTTGTTATTGTGTTTTTGAAGAGTTTGATAATGGTGTTGGATTAGTGGCCATCCCTAGTAAGTATTCTTGATGAACTTACATTCTTATCATGTTAGTATTGCATGAGTAAAGTGTGTGTGTGTGTATGATCACTATGGGTTAGATCTGACGGGGTCTCGGTAGGGGTCCACGGAGGGGTGGATCCGCGAGCTTGCTTTTAACCACTACGGGTTAGATCCGACGGGGTCTCGGTAGGGGTCCACGGAGGGGTGGGTCCGCGGTTAATTGTGGTGCATTTTGCAAATGTGATTTGATTATGGCATTTCCAGAAATGAGTGCTTTTGAACGGTTTTCATGATTGCATGCATTGACTAAGTGTGTAAGAGGTAAGTTGTTCGTTTGGCTTACTTGGCTAGGATGGCACTAGAGTATTTTGTTGGTTGTGTTAAATCCTTTATTTGTGGATTTTGATGTTGGGAGACGAATCTTGTGGTCGTTCTTGTGTACTGTGAGTTGATGAGATTTGGGGCTAAAATCCCAATGGTTTTGTAAAAGTCATTTTATGGATTTGGGGCTAAAATCCCAACGGTTTGGTAAAGGTCATTTTTCGGAACGTAAACCTTTGGGGCGGTGACCCCTTTCGTCTTTTGGGTTTTGAAAAGTAGGATTTGATAATCCTAAATTGTTTTCTATTAAAACTCCCGATGGTATTTCAAATCATTTTATAATTTGTTTCCCTTGATATTTTGATCTTGAAATTTTGGGAAGTCTTTACTCAAACTCTCGCCTCGGGAAGTGTTCATCTTGTGGTATTTGAATCTTTGAGGATTCCGGATTATTATCGTTCGTGGAATGTGAATTGTATGACTTGTATTTTTGCACTTGTACTTGCACTAGCAAAACAGTGGAGTTTTGCTAACCCCCGAGTATTCAGGGGGTGGATGTGTGTATTACATTCAGGTTTTGGAGCATAGCATAGGGTCGGCATGAAGCATGATGAAAGATGAACGATACTAATCACACGATGACCCGTTTGATGCCATATTGGTTTAGTTGTATTTTATTTCCGCTGCAGTATTCTTTCCCCGTTGTACGGGAGTGTGTTGTATTCGACCCCTGCGTGGGCATGTATTGTGATTGAGTTGTATGTATTTATTGAAAGACCAAATCGGTCTACGGAGTCATTTTAGCCTTAAAGGCATTGTTGAGTTGTTCGGTTTTGTTACCAGCCTGGTAGAACCTTGAGGAAAGGTTCTACGGCGTGTAATATCCTGAGCGGATTGGGGGTGTTACAATGCCCGGCGAACTGCCTCGGAAGCTTCCACCTATAAGGGCGGTCGATCATGAGATTGAGTTGGTGCCGGGAACAAAACCTCCTGCCCGAGCCCCTTATCGTATGTCGCAACCTGAGCTTGTGGAGCTCAGAAAGCAGTTAAAAGAGATGTTGGAATGTGGTATGATCCAACCGGCGAAATCACCCTATGGAGCTCCTGTTCTCTTTCAGAAAAAGTTTGACGGAACTCTGCGATTGTGTTGTGATTATCGTGCTCTAAATAAAATTACGGTGAAGAATGTGTATCCTATTCAGCTCGTAGCAGATTGCTTCGACCGACTTAGTGGAGCAGAATACTACACGAAGATCGATCTAAGATTAGGTTATTGGCAACTTTGCATCAAGGATGGAGATGAAGTAAAAATGATGATTGTCACACGTTATGGGGCCTTCGTGTTCTTAGTCATGCCCTTTGTCCTAACAAACGCCCCAGCAACTTTCAGCACCTTGATGAATCAAGTTCTCCAAGGGTTCTTGGATGAGTTTGTCGTGGTATACCTAGATGATATTGTTATATATAGCCGAACCTTGGAAGAACATGTGGAACATTTGAGAATGGTTCTTACTAGGCTTCGTGAGCATGAACTATATGCTAAGCTGTCGAAGTGCTCATTTGCGCAGAAGCGTATTTGTTTCTTGGGTTATATCGTTGAGTGTGGCAGTATTCGCATGGACCCGAAAAAAAAATACGAGCAATTCAAGAATGGAAACCACCAACCGATGTACCTGAGGTACGGTCATTTCTCGGGTTGGCGAATTACTATAGAGGATTTGTTATGGGGTATGCCGGAATAGCAAGACCCCCAACCGATTTGACAAGAAAGACGGAAGTTTGGAATTGGTCGCCGGAATGCCAAATTGCCTTCAACAACTTAAAGAAGGCCATCCTAACAGACCCGGTCCTCGCACTACCAGATCTATCCAAACCTTTTGTGGTTGAAACGGATGCTTCAGATATTGCTCTAGGAGGAGTTTTAGTGCAAGATGGCCATCCTGTTGCCTTCGAGAGTAAGAAGCTTAAGGATGTCGAGAGGCGCTACACGGTGCATGAGAAAGAGCTTTTAGCAGTGGTCCATTGCCTTCGACTTTGGAGACATTACTTATTGGGGTTGCCGTTTATTATAAAAACTGACAACACTGCTGTTAGTCACTTTCTGTCCCAACCGAAGCTCACTGGGAAACAAGCGAGATGGCAGGAACTATTGTCCTAGTTCAACATTGTGATCGAGTATCATGCCGGTTCTATTAATCAGGTGGTGGATGCCCTGAGCCGCAGATCCGACCTAGATGTTCTACAAGTGCTGGCAGTGCTTTCTTCGAGTCAAGTGACCACTCTATTAAAAGATCAAATACGAGAACTAATGGGAGCCGATGCAGCGGCTCAATGTTTGGTGAATCTTGTCCGCCAGGGTACAACACGAAGATTTTGGCTTGAAGATGGTCTCTTATGGACCAAGGGGAGATGTCTCTATGTACCTCTAGGAGGCGATATGAGGAAATATATTATTGCGGAATGTCACGACACTCTCTGGGCAGGCCACCCCGGGGAGGAGCGCACTGTGGCCTTAGTTTAACGCACTTATTATTGGCCCCAAATGCGGGATGGTATTGAGATGTCTGTCCGCACCTGCTTGGTGTGCTGTTGTGAGGAAATCCCTCACACTATGCCGCAAGTGCACAGTGTCAACAAGTAATAAAGTGATAAGTAAGATATCGTTCCCTCGAGGACTTATTTCACTAAGTACCAAAATATAGTCAACTCGTAATTTTATCTGAAGAACAATTATATGGATTTTATTTCTAAACTAATTGCAGAAAAATAAATAGAAAATAATAATAATAATAAGAGTGTAGGATTATGTTTTTCACCTCAAACAATCAGGAATGATTTTTATTTAATTCAATTCACTTTTATTCAATTGATTGTAAGCTAGGAATTCCTAAATTATTCTAAAGCTTCTCCCAAAGTCGATAGAAAATACTAATAATTATTAACTCGATATATTCCTATTCGAATTAGATAATTAATAGCTAAAACAGTTCATGAATCCCCACAATAAATAGGCTTCACAATTCCCATGAGTATATCCCTATCTCACGACAATCATGATTTTTCTCACAAGAACTATGCCTAAATTTCATCTCCAGAATCCATAAACACATTCAAATCAATTCAACTATTGGCCAGACAGTTGAAAGCATTGAGAACAATGAGAAAAATCCAACTCAATACGAATAACGAATGAATTGAAATAAAAATAAATAACTCAAACCGTCATGTAATCGGCTACAATCACAATCCTACTCGAACAGATCTAGAAAATAAGATGCGAAAAAATTAAGAAAAACCATAAGGGATCCGTGGTCTTGTCGTCGCCCACAAATCTCTTCGTTTCCAGTCTCCCCGGATTCTTGTGTTCTTCGATCCCGTCCAACGATGTCTCCCTCGATCCTGCCCCTTTTCTGACCTTCAATGTTTATTTATAGCTATCCTTAGCCTCCAAAACGCATCCGTGAATTAGGTTGAAAATGGGCTTCAGAAACGGCCCAGAAACGCGGCAAATCCATCAAAACCGCCCCGTGGGCCGCGGCTCACTTAATCTGTGCCGCGGCCCTAATGTTCAGCACCTCTATACCTGGGTGCATTTTCTTCATGGGCCGCGGCTCAACATCCTTGTGCCGCGGCCCCCGGTACAGTTCGCTCGGCGTCTTGATGTGCCATGCGTGTGCCGCGGCCTGCTTTCCTTGTGCCGCGATCCCTGGCCAAAAATTGTCGTTTCGGACCGTTGTTCGCCGTTTGAGCTTCCGGACTCCAATTTTCTACAAAACATATAAATATAGTGCATTAAAAGCTCATTTATGCAGATTTAGGCTCAAAATGGATATAAAATAATGATAAATAAGCGCATAAAAATATGCCTAACAAATACCCCCAAACTTGAGCCTTTGCTTGTCCTCAAGCAAAAATCAATTTTCAAATAATAAAAAAAAATATCGTGAATGATCGTGCAAATCCATAGTGCTCAACTTAATCAATACTACCCTGAAAATCTCAAAGAATAATATGAGTATCGTAATAGTGAGTCACATCAAGGACACTGATTCCACAAAGTAACCATTTTTAGTGCCAATCGATCGTTCATGAGGAAAATCAAGCTCAAAGATTAACAAGCGTGAATTTAACCGACCGCCAATACGAAGGGTTAGAGTAAAGAAGCCAACTAGCCCAGTCCCACAGTCTAGTGGCAGATTTCAAGAGTTTCATCATCAAAATTACTCCTTGGACAGCATTCCCTTATGTATGATCATAATAATGATTCGAGTTAACCACTAGGTTCGGATCTCGGGATGTTTCATCGGGATAATCCTAGGGTGGAATTCCATTCTCATGTATTGGGGAACCGTTTGACGTAAAAGACACTCATGGGGCACATGGATGCTTCTAGCTACTAAGTCCCCCTCTACAGCGGAGAAAAAACTCGAATAGCTATTCCCGCACGTCCGATTCAAGGTTGCTGTTTTAGGTAAAAGTAAACAACGGGTCGCGTGAATACCCCCGGTTACTAGGCTTCCCATCATCGGCAAATGCCATATTTCTAAACCATTAGTCTATTCAGGGTTGTCGTTTTACGCGAGAGTAAACAACCGGTCACGTGAATACCCCTGGTTACTAAACTTCCCATCATAGAATATGTATAATATCTCGACTTTTTGGGAAAAACTGTCCGACTCTAAACTCAATTTAAGTGCCAACAAGACTCGTGTTACTGGCCAACTAGCTACGCGAAAAGTGTAACCAAACGTATGGACGGTAATTTGAAAACATGTATGTCTCTTTTCTTATCTGCTAAGATTTCTACAAAAATGAAAAAATTTCGGACCTAAATGAATACTCAACGGAAACAGATATCGCTGACTGCAACTCGACCAAAAGTCAACCGTTTCTTCAAAAAGAAAATCAGTATTGTAACATCAGTTTTACCCACGGAAGCACGAAAAATTTACGAAAAATAAAGCAATGATGAAATCGCAATTTATAACCAAGAAAAATTAAGAAAATAACGCATGCTTCAATTTATTCCACTACACATTAAATCATCAACAATAAAACTCATGTGAAAATAAAAGAGATAAGGAAAAGTGAATCTTATTCCAAATGTCTTCTTGAACGCCAGCACATGTCTGAGTGGAATCGTCTGTCAATCCATACTTCAAATAATGCTCAACATCACCAGGAACCCCCAAACTTAGTCTCTAGTCATGAAATAACTATAGACACAAAGTCAAGAAAGACTAGAATATGAAGGATAATAACTCATTGGGGTTAACAAAAAAAATATTAGAGAAATAAGGGCCAACAATAATACACGAATCCAAACGAAATAACAAAACAAATAACAAAAAATTATTAACGAAAAATCAAATAAAAACAACTAACTAGAAAGCAGTTAAAAATGATGGGTTGCCTCCCACCAAGCGCTCTATTTTACGTCTTGAGCACGACGTGGCAAAAAAGAAAAAAAATCAACGTGGCTTCTTTCTAGGGAGATTGCCAAATACCCCCTTCTTGCAATCTATAAGCCTCTTATTCCACAAGGGAGGCTTTGGTTCATGCCTGGTTGCCAAAAATAATGAGTAAGAATAATTATACGGACAACCAAAAAATAATGCAAGAATATAATAATTATAAGGTATGAAAAAATAAGCAGAGTTCGAATGGGTAGATAATAAAGACATATCATGAACAACCTCATTAGAACTCAAAAAATCAGCCTCAACAAAATCAAAATTAATGGGGCCAATCTCTCCCAATATGGATTTAGGAAAAATTATGCATGGCACCGTTAATAAAATTTTAGGCACAAAAGTGTTCATCTCATTATTCGAAGCTTGATGACAATTTAATGAAATTTCTTTGGAAACATCATCAATGGTAACTTCTTCTACAAGCTCACACACTTTATGTAATTATCAGGTGCTGGAGGATCGACCCTAAAACTCAGCATGTCTTTCTTCTCAACCTCCACCTCAACTTCACTACTAAATCGATGAGCTGGAAAATAACCATAGTGAATCTCAAGACCACGACTTGCACATTCTCGCTCAACAGGGGTACTATCAGGATTTTTGAGAGCGTCTACACAATGTTCAAACATGGTCTTTTGTTTCGGGGGAGGGGGCTGACTGACCCTATTAGTCAAATTATTAAGATCATCGAAATTTATGAAATGCCAAGGGTTACGATAATAAAAGAAAAACATATTGAAAAAAATAAAAATATAGATACTAAAGAAAAAAACTTCAAATTAAAATTAGAGTCGCTTGGTAATGATATTAGCGAAAAAATCAGTCCCCGGCAATGGCGCCAAAAACTTGTTGTGAGGGAATCCCTCACACTACGCCGCAAGTGCACGGTGTCAACAAGTAATAAAGTGATAAGTAAGATATCGTTCCCTCGAGGACAGATTTCACTAAGTACCACAATATAGTCAACTCGTAATTTTATTTGAAGAACAATTATATGGAATTTATTTCTAAACTAATTGCAGAAAAATAAATAGAAAATAATTGTAATAGTAATAATAAAAATAATAATAATAAGGGTGTAGGATTATGATTTTCACCTCAAACAATCACGAATGATTTTTATTTAATTTAATTCACTTTTATTCAATTGATTGTAAGTTAGGAATTCCTAAATTATTCTAAAGCTTCTCCCAAAGTCGATAGAAAATACTAATAATTATTAACTCGATATATTCCTATTCGAATTAGATAATTAATAGCTAAAACAGTTCATGAATCCCCACAATAAATAGGCTTCAAAATTCCCATGAGTATATCCCTATCTCACGACAATCATGATTTTTCTCACAAGAACTATGCCTAAATTTCATCTCCCGAATCCATAAAGACATTCAAATCAATTCAACTATTGGCCAGACAATTGAAAGCATTGAGAACAATGAGAAAAATCCAACTCAATACGAATAACGAGTGAATTGAAATAAAAATAAATAACTCAAACCGTCATGTAATCGGCTACAATCACAATCCTACTCGAACATATCTAGAAAATAAGATGCGGAAAAATTAAGAAAAACCGTACGGGATCCGTGGTCTTGTCGTCGCCCACAAATCTCTTCATTTCCGGTCTCCCCGAATTCTTGTGTTCTTCGATCCCGTCCAACAATGTCTCCCTCGATCCTGCCCTTTTTCTGACCTTCAATGTTTATTTATAGCTATCCTTAGCCTCCAAAACGCGTCCGTGAATTAGGTTGAAAACGGGCTTCAGAAACGGCCCAGAAACGCGGCAAATCCATCAAAACCGCCCTGTGGGCCGCAGCTCACTTAATATGTGCCGCGGCCCCTAATGTTCAGCACCTCTATACCTGGGCGCATTTTCTTCATGGGCCGCGGCTCAACATCCTTGTGCCGCGGCCCCCGGTACAGTTCGCTCGGCGTCTTGATGTGTCGTGCGTGTGTCGCGGCCTGCTTTCCTTGTGCCGCGGCCCCGGGCTAAAAATTGTCGTTTCGGCCCATTGTTTGCCGTTTGAGCTTCTGGATTCCAATTTTCTACAAAACATATAAAGATAGTGCATTAAAAGCTCATTTATGCAGATTTAGGCTCAAAATGGATATAAAATAATGATAAATAAGTGCATAAAAATACGCCTAACATGTGCCAGCAAGATAAACCCGATCGATAAAAGAAGGTAGGCTTGCTAGAACCACTACTCATACCCGTCAGGGCTTGGGAAAGTGTTTCAATGGATTATATCACCAGTCTACCAAAAGTTGGGGATCTTGATGCCATTATTGTTATGGTAGACCGGTTCTCCAAATATGCTACATTCATAGCGGCACCCAAGACAGTTTCGGCAGAAGAGACAGCTCAGCTCTTTTTCAAGCATATTGTTAAGTATTGGGGACTGTCGAGGGACACTGTTAGTGACCGAGACCCCCGGTTTACTAGTAACTTTTGGACCAAGCTCTTCAAACTACTCGGCTCCAAGTTGAACATGAGCTCTAGTTTCCACCCACAATCTGATGGCCAAACTGAAAGATTTAACTCGATGTTGGAGGAATATCTTCGACATTTTGTGAGCACTAATCAGAAGGACTGGGTGAATCTTTTAGATGTTGCTCAAGTGTGTTTCAATGCTCAAAAATGCTCTACCACCAATAAGAGTGCTTTTGAAATTTGTAATGGGCAGCAACCACTCCTCCCGCACAATATTGACAATGTTCCACAAAACGCCAGGTCTACCTCGGCGCAAACATTTTCCCTCGAATGGGAATAAAACCTTGATTTGGCCCGTGGCTACCTGGAGAAGGCTCAAAAGTGGATGAAAAAATATGCTGATCTTAAATGCCGCTTTGTTGAATACTGTGTGGGTGACAAGGTAATGGTGAAGGTCCCGAACCAGAGTTCCTCCAGGGCAACACGGGGGAGAGACTCTCGGCTAATGCAAAAATATATTGGGCCTCTAACCATCCTCAAAAGAGTCGGAAAGGTAGCTTACAAGCTAGAGTTACCCCAATGGTGGCGCATTCATAATGTCTTTCATGTCAGCCAACTTAAGCCATATCAGGCAGACAAAGAGGACACCACACGCAACCTGCCCAACCATCCACAACTGAAACTACACAACTTGGGGAAGAGGGTGGACGAAGCTATTATTGACCACCGTGATGCAGGGCCGAGAAAGAAGCTACATAAAGAATACTTGGTGAAATAACATGGCTTCAGTATGGAGGAAAACACTTGGGAGAGGGCGACCACACTTAAAGCTTTTTAACCACTACTGGATGCTTATCTCACATCTATGGCGCCGGGGACGTCACAAACTCAGAGAGGGGAGTGCTGTCACGAGGTTCCCGCGACCCCATGCGGTATTACCTGATCACGGGCCGTTCATGGGACCACTTGCAGCTTTGTAGGATGCTGAGCCTCATCACACTTCAAGTTATCATCTATAGTGTAGGGCTTTTACTTTATTTTCCTTGTAATGTTCTAATACCTAGTTAGTGCTTATTCAGCTTTTCAATATCTAGTCTTGTCATTAGCTTTTATTTTTCTAAGCCTATTATAGGGGGGAAGAGTGTACTGGAGTGGTGTAGTATGAATTAGAAAGTTTGTTGAGACCCTCCTATCCGCACGGTGCGCGTACCTTCTATACAAACTGTAAGCGCCCCGTGACACCTCGAGTTTTTGACCCAATTTTGAATTGGGCCGTGGACTGGGCCTAAAATTGGATTGTTCGGGACTCCGTTTTAAGTTTATATTTCGTTGTAATTATTTCCGGAAATTTAAATTGGATTTTAATTTGACTAAATTAATATTTGGAATATTTTTTGAGTTTAGGGAAATTAATTAAACGAGAATATTATTTTTGGCCAGATTACTTCGAACGAATTAAAATGACGATTATTAGTATTAATTGGATTAATACCATTAAAATCGAATAGATTAATTTTATATTGATTGGATTAATATTTTAATTGATTATTTAATTTTAATGCCACTTTATATTAATTGGATTAATATAGTAGAAATTGATTAGATTAATTGGATTAATTTATATTAAAATTAATTGTTTAATTTCGTTGCCATTACATGTTGTATTGAATCCTTATGTGATGGTGATATAGCTTGTGGACTTAGTTTTTGATTTGTTCGATTCGATTGGGTTGTAAAGGCCATTTTGAGCCTATTTATATTTACTAGAAAAATTTGTATAGGATGTAATTTTTCAATGATGTAATTACTATTTTGGGTATGACGAGGACCGAAAATAACCGACCGAGAAGACGAAGAATTGAAGACTATATTTTTTTGATTTATTGGGTCATTCGCTTGGCCCAGTACTTAGGAATTAGGTCCATGAGCTATATGTTGGTAGTAACTAGGTTACTGTTTTCTATTTTTCATTTTGAATGATTGACAAACAAACAAACGCGCGTACAAATAAATTAATGTGCAAAGTGTAACATTAATCGCGAAATTCTCCCGACTACAAACAAACTAAGTTTGAAAAAGGTTATGAGGTTTCCTACCCTCCATCAAACTCGTAGAAAATTGATACCCGAGCTGGTGTGCTATGCTTTCGAGTTATCAGGGTAGTACATTTGGTAGAGGTTGAAAAATTCTTGAGTGCATTAGATGCCTTCGGTCGGTGATAAATTTCGCCCCTAGAAACCTGATAGGTTGCCGGGTGAGATTCAATAGTCAAACCGATAGACGTTGATGGTCAAAAACTTAGATAGTCTGGATTGCCAAGAAACCTGATAGGTTGAGGGCATGAAGACTAGGGGTAAAAGAAGATCAAATCATTCGTTAGATGGGTTGGTGTTAGACACTACTTTACAGAAATTAATTGGTAAGAAACCTGATAGGTTGCGTCTGTTAAAATTTGTAAAGAACTTGATCACCACTAAGAAGTCGTTCTAATCATGACTTCCAGATTATAACATGGGCGTGTATAATTCCGATAAAATTAGTCGGAGCCGAGACAAGAATTATACAATTCATTAAATTCTATACTCGGTCATAATAAAACAAGTCACTAATTTAATCTTATCTAAATCTATGCAGAAAAATGAAACTCTCTCTCTAAAATGGCTAAAAATCCACTTGCAATACTACTTGAAAGAATCTCCTAATTGGCCCCAACTTTGTTGGCTGGTTGCGGAATCTGATGATTGTACTCAGTGTGGAGTCTCTGGGATACGTCTTGGAGGTGGACATTCCACCGACTCCAATCCGGACTGGGGGTAATCAGGAAGAAATTGACGTCCATGAAAAATTGGTCAAGGATGACGTGCTAGTCCGTGACTTTATGATGGGCTCAATGACTAATGAGCTGCATAGAGTGCACGAGAAAATGATTTCTGCTAGGCATATTCTCGCACACTTGACCGAACTTTATGGAGAGCATAGTAGGACTGCTAGATATGAGATATCGAAGCAGTTGTTCTGTGCTAGGATGAAAAAAGGGGGGAAAGTGGGAGACTGTTGGGTACCGATTCGGATATTTGCGCCGTTTGCGGAAGCGTAAATAAAATTGCGGAAAATAAATGACGCAAGGATTTATAGAGGTTCGGCTATAAACGAGCCTACGTCCTCTCTCGGTATCTTTTTCTATAGGATCAAGATAAAAACCTCTACGCCTCTCTTCTATCGGTCGAGGTATAACCGTTTACAATCACGTCTTCTATTGGTCCGTGATAAACCACTCGTACTTGTCTTTGCGTCGGTCCAAGTTAAACCGTTTTCCTTTTCTATCGGACAAGGAATCAACCGCTCTAGCTTTCTATGGGTACTAGATAAACCTCACTTAGATATCGATTGCGATTCTAATAATGCCGGATCCTTGATCCTAATAACACCGAATCCAATCGTATCTTTTCTTTTACCACTCGTGTATGATTTTGTGTATAACACTCAATCACTCAATGTAAGCTCAATATTACAACAACAATACAATGAATAACAATCTCAGAAGAATGTGTAGTATGCTTGAAGTTGTTGTACTCAATCAATACCATAGACATGGTATTTATAGGCTTCATGATCAAACTAGCCGTTAGCTGCTGCACACTGCTTTACGTACGCTATCACATTCATATTACGTACGTAAGCTTCATTACGTACGTTAACCTCCCTAGGTTACGTACGTTAGCCTAGTCCAGTTTCAGTCCAGTGAGATTCGCCATTTTGAGTTACGTACGTTAGCCTTTCCTTTGTTACGTACGTTAACATTACGTCACTGCTGACGTCATATATCCGTTGGATGCTTTGCTGACTTTGACTTCTCCAACGTTCACTTGTTTGAACTCCTTTACGTACGTTATTCAGCCTCCATTACGTACGTTAGCTTGCCCATATTACGTACGTTAGCCTTTCCTTTGTTACGTACGTTAGCTTTGAGATTTTCCAGCTTTTTGTACTTCGATTCCTTCGATGCTTTGCTTCGTCTCTTTGTTGTTTTGTTTTGCTTATCAACATTAATCATCAAAACACTTTTAATTTATGTATGGAACAAAATGTTCCAACAATAATCTCCCCCTTTTTGATGATTACAAAACAACACTCCGACAATGGGATTTTCCTGCAAAAATACAAATATATGTATATCTTTACAGACCAAAGTTTTCGACTTTGTCCGTTTCGTTAGAATCTTCTCCCATTACTTTTTCGACTCCTTCTTTCTCCTTACCTTTAACTTTTGAATTTTCATCGTCTTTTCGACGTCTCCTCATTTTCTTTTACGTCATTTTTCACCTCTCCTCTTCATTTTTCAATTCCTTCGATTCTCCCCCTTTCAGGGTAAATCCCATTTTCCTCCTTTCTCTCCCCCTTTTTGTTTTCATCAAAAAGTGGATAAAATATCAATTGAAATAAATAATACCAAAATATAAAATATGCATGATAAGATTTATGAATAAATGCATAAAGGGTAAAAACTCCCCCTGAGAATAATATCTTACCTTAAAAAAAAATACTCCCCCTGAGTAAAATACAAAAATCAATTTTTGGGGATCCAACCTATAGTTGGTTTTTGTTTAGAAACGTAGACGATATTTGAAACAATTGTTCCTTTAGGAACCCAAATTTTCTTAATTTTTATCGTCCGCTTCGGGCTTTTGCAACTTGAAATATGATGCCCGATTTTCAAACACTTTTCGCAATGGGGTATTTTAAGATTAACGGATTCGTTTTTCGAACGTGGTTTGAATCCTAACCCCTCTTTATTCAAAGTAAATTTTTGAACACCAAGCATTTGTTCAAATTTTTCGTTTCCACACGAGAATTTCTTTGTCAAAGATTTAAGCTCGGTTTGAGTTTTGGCGAGATCATCCTTCAAAATATTTTCATTTTCAATACACTTTGAATGATCGATTTCAACAAATTTTCCCTTCTTGATAATTTTGGAATTTTCAATTTCCAAAGATTTAATTTTAGACTTAAGGGATTTGATTTCCGATAATGCGTTTTGAAAATCCGTATGCAATAATTCAAATGCATCAAAAAGTTCATCACGGGAGGATGTACTTACCTGGCTTTCGACGTCGCTGTCGTCGAACGAACTCCGGGCCATGAGAGCGAGATTATTTTGATTGATGAAATCATCGTCTTCATCTTCATCGCTCCAAGTAGCCACGAGAACCTCCTTCTTGGGTTTGACACGACAATGCTTAGCGAAGTGGCACAGTTTTCCACATAATCGACAAGAGTTGTCGAATTTCTTAGATCGCCGAGATATCCTTCTTCCTCCGGTTTAATAAGGTTTGAAACTTATTAATGTTTTTGGCATAATATGCCGATTCTTCGTCGCTTTCCTCCACGAATTTCTTCTTTCTTCCTCGACATCTTAGCCTTCATGGCTAACGATCGTTCCTTCGGCTTCGGCTTGACACCTCGTGATTTTAAAACAATCTCATAATTGATTAGTGAACCAACAAGGGCACTAAAATCGAGCGTGTTGAGGTCTTTAGATTCCATAATCGCGGTCACGGTGCCGTCCCATTATTTGGTAGTGATCGTAAAATTTTCTTAACTTTTTCACTACTAGATAATGGTTTGCCAAGCGAAGCTAGTCCATTGGTGATGACCGAGAATCGGTCGAGCATATTGGTGATGGACTCGTCACCCTTCATCATGAATAACTCGTAGTCATGGAGAAGCATATTTATCTTCGTCTCCTTGACTTGAGTCGTCCCTTCGTGTGTGATTTCTAGAATTTTCCATATTTCTTTTGCACTCTCACACGATGAGATTCGATTGACCTCTTCCGGATTTAAGGCACAAAATAAGAGTTGAGTAGCCTTACAATTTAGATGGTCATTTTTCCAATCGGCATCGTCGTATTCTTCGAAAGATTTGAGCGTACCGTCGGATTTGATTGGAACTTTCGGGCCAAGGCAAATAATCTTCCAAATTTCGATGTCGTATGCTCGGATGAATATCGACATCTTCTTCTTCCACGTCAAATAATTTGAGCCATCAAAGAATGGTGGTCGGTTGAGAGCAAGGCCTTCGACGGGAGCCATTTGAAAAGCCATTTTAGATCTTCTCCTCGGATGTTAAGCCGCGTATTGGAGTACCGCTCCGATACCAATTGTTGGGTAACGTTTTGTTTAATCATTGACTTGGTTTATGTTGATTATTATGCGTATCATTGATGTCTCTTACAGGTTTTCTCAACTTTTTGTTAATGACAAAAAGGGGGAGAATAATATGTATTCGTTTTTGAAATCAACTTTTGAACTAACCCGTGCACGTTTTCAGGGGGAGCATATTATTTTGCAAGAAAGGAGGAAAATGGGATTTACCCTGAAAGGGGGAGAATCGAAGGAATTGAAAAATGAAGAGGAGAAGTGAAAAAATGACAGAAAAAGAAAAATGAGGAGACGTCGAAAAGACGATGAAAAATTCGAAAAGTTAAAGGTAAGGAGAAAGAAGGAGTCGAAAAAGTAATGGGAGAAGATTCTAACGAAACGGACAAAGTCGAAAACTTTGGTCTGTAAAGATATACATATATTTGTATTTTTGCAGGAAAATCCCATTGTCGGAGTGTTGTTTTGTAATCATCAAAAAGGGGGAGATTGTTGGAACATTTTGTTCCATACATAAATTAAAAGTGTTTTGATGATTAATGTTGATAAGCAAAACAAAACAACAAAGAGACGAAGCAAAGCATCGAAGGAATCGAAGTACAAAAAGCTGGAAAATCTCAAAGCTAACGTACGTAACAAAGGAAAGGCTAACGTACGTAATATGGGCAAGCTAACGTACGTAATGGAGGCTGAATAACGTATGTAAAGGAGTTCAAACAAGTGAACGTTGGAGAAGTCAAAGTCAGCAAAGCATCCAACGGATATATGACGTCAGCAGTGACGTAATGTTAACGTACGTAACAAAGGAAAGGCTAACGTACGTAACTCAAAATGGCGAATCTCACTGGACTGAAACTGGACTAGGCTAACGTACGTAACCTAGGGAGGTTAACGTACGTAATGAAGCTTACGTACGTAATATGAATGTGATAGCGTACGTAAAGCAGTGTGCAGCAGCTAACGGCTAGTTTGATCATGAAGCCTATAAATACCATGTCTATGGTATTGATTGAGTACAACAACTTCAAGCATACTACACATTCTTCTGAGATTGTTATTCATTGTATTGTTGTTGTAATATTGAGCTTACATTGAGTGATTGAGTGTTATACACAAAATCATACACGAGTGGTAAAAGAAAAGATACGATTGGATTCGGTGTTATTAGGATCAAGGATCCGGCATTATTAGAATCGCAATCGATATCTAAGTGAGGTTTATCTAGTACCCATAGAAAGCTAGAGTGGTTGATTCCTTGTCCGATAGAAAAGGAAAACGGTTTAACTTGGACCGACGCAAAGACAAGTACGAGTGGTTTATCACGGACCAATAGAAGACGTGATTGTAAACGGTTATACCTCGACCGATAGAAGAGAGGCGTAGAGGTTTTTATCTTGATCCTATAGAAAAAGATACCGAGAGAGGACGTAGGCTCGTTTATAGCCGAACCTCTATAAATCCTTGTGGTTACGTACGTAATCTCCTGGTCAAAGATCCGTTGATTGAGACGACTTGTTGCAACGGCTAGTGGCTTTTCCAACGGTCAGAATAATTCAAGCCTTACGTACGTTATATGCTCGATTCGTCGTTACGCACTGAAAAGCTTACGAAAATAGTGAATGTTACGTACGTTAGAAAAGATGTGTTACGTACGTTATCTGTTAAATTTTACGTGCGTTAATGTGATATGTGTTACGTACGTTAACTGAAGAGAAAGTATGTTTTAAGTAAATTTTGGTTTTAATAATACATCATCAAAACGATCTAAAAAATATTGTTCCAACAGAGACCACGTCCTCAAGATGATCTCTATGATTGAGAGGCTCGAGCTGCTCAACTTTAATATGGATTTATGCCTCCAAATTGTGGCTTTACAAGCGCACTTCCTTGAGGATGAGTTCATTTAGTAAGGTGGCTCGGGTAGAAATATCTCTTTGGAAGAGCATAATGAAAGTCCTAAGGAGACATCTGATCAGGGACCAGGAATCGAACCTATTGTAACATAACCTCCACTTCGAATGTCTAATAAGGTGTCTCACTTACCTGAGAGGTATTGTAACACCTCAAATTAGGCGGAAATTTACAGTGCCGTGGACCCCCAACTAGGACCGACCAGGCGAGTGAAAATTAATGAATAAAATAATATAATTGTAGTACCAAACAACATTATATCATCAATTACTCCGATGAGGAGTTTCAAGTACAACACACCCAGGAAATACAGAATACATGTATATTTTATATGAAGATAAAATATACAACACTGAATAAAAATGAATATCCAATCGGAAAATCTGCAGCGGAAATAAAAATGAAGAAACATGAATGACTGAAAAGGATTGGGGCCCCCTACTAGTATCACTGGGACTCCTCACCGTCAACGTTCTCTTCCCGTGCCTTTGCCTTGCCATGACCTGAAAACAACACCTCCCCCACACGGGGTTAGTTACACAAAACAACAATCCTCAAGAGTTGAATAAACACAATCATTATATATCATAGTTATGAAATTAAGCTGAAGAGGGGCATCATAGTACGCCCGTAATAGGACGTGCAAGTGCACAAGACGAGTGTCCGGAAACACCCGCACTTGTCCCTAATTAGTCTTATGGAGGCACGTTACCGTGTGTACAGTCCATTGTGCCGGTGAACCCGCCACATGACTATCGTGTGCCCGACTAAAAATTCCACACATAACCACTCAACCACGCAATATGAAGCCAAAAGGTCACATGAACAAAAGTGACCATGCTGAATATTAATGAATAACAATCCTACAAGGGTCAAGAATGACTCACCGAGATGAAATAATTATGAAATGAATGATAGTTCACTGAAATGATTGGAATCGTCATTCCTCGTGAATTGAATGATTAGTTTGATATTTACAAGTCTCGACATGAATAGTATATCATGAATGAATTATGAATATGAATGAAGAACAACGAAAGGAATGAATATCCTTTTAACCGAGTAAGAATTAACTTACACAATACCGGTGGTGAAATGTCCTCTCACGAACAAACGTCCTTAATGGAATATCGGTCGCTCGAACAATCTTGAATAACATGATGACCAACAAATGCTCAATATACGTATCAAGCACGATTATAACCAACTCCAAAGTCGATACAACAATTATCAAACTCATTGGGGCATTCTAACGAATACATTGTAAACAATCTTCCCTTTGGTTACAACCAACCCCAATAATATCGATACCAAACCTCCAAGGAATGATTCAACCGAACAAAACTTTATTAATGATATCAATAATCTAATAGGAAACCACAACTCAATGTTACGACAACATCAATAGGAAACCCCCAAAATAACCAAAGTCAAACATCAAGGGTGCTAGAATAATTCCCCAAATATTCATCAAATCCGAAATATACACCAATAAATCCATAGGAATACATGTATCCAAGGTAGATAATCTATATATAACATATTCCAACATAATAGCAAGCTTACACGAAGAGATCAGGAGGAAAACATTCAAAATCCGAAATTCTAGATCCAAAAATGTTTACCTTGATTTGATGTATTGGAGAAGATGAAATGATGATTAATTCGAAATATAAGCTTAATTATGTTGATAGATGATTGCATCTCGAAGAACACTTCTCAAAAAGCCCAAAATCGCCCAAAACCGTCGAGAGGAGGAGGAGAAATGAAAAAAATGACGAAATGGGGCTAAACTGTCTAATATATAGTAAACCCAATTTAGCGCGCGCTAGCTCCTGTGCTTAACATGCGCTAACGGATGCATCGGGTAGTCCATTACCCACTGTCTGCATCGTTAGCGTGCGCTACATACATTAGTAGCGTGCGTTAACGCCTCTTATTAGCGTGTGTTAACCTTGTGTTAGTGCGCGCTACCTGATGGCTGATGTCCAGAATACCAGAGTCCAGAACCTACTGTCCTTTTGCCTTGCTCGCGTTAGCGTGCGCTACACCAATTACTTAGCATGCACTACTAACACCATTAGCGTGCGCTAATATCCACTCATAGCGTGCGCTATGAATTATTCCATTCCAGTCCAGTACCCACTGGACTCTGCCTGCTCGGACCTTAGCGCGCGCTACACTAATTGATTAGCGTGCGCTATCTACATAACTAACGTACGCTACTTACCATTCATAGCGTGCGCTACTACAACTTAAATTCAGTCCAGTGCCTTTTGGACTGTCTGCCTGAAACATTAGCGGGCGCTAATGCTTAGAGGTAGCATGCACTAACCGTACTCAATTAGCGCACGCTAAAGAGAGTACGTAGCGTGCGCTACTCCTCACACACAGCCCACTATAATGATGACAATGATGACATGTACGGCTCGATTCTCCAACCGGGTTAAATGACGAATAATAACTGATACATGATACAAAATTAATCCGAACGGTGAATACAACGAATGAATATGAATGATGAATGATTATTAATGAGTGAAAAAATACTGAGTGACAATATACTGAATGATAATGAATGAATTTACAACCGAGTATTACAGGTATAGCTATACACATGTCGAGGAACTGGGTCTCCACGACACACCTGATAGTCGTGAGGACGACCCCTTCGATTTGATGAAGTAGTTAGAGGACTTTGACTTCGTGTGAAATGAGGAGGAACCATGTGTTTCCAAAAGGGTCAGTTGGAGCAACATTGCGTTCTTAGTACTATATGTAGATGATATTCTACTTATAGGAAATAATGTAGCAATGCTCAGCACTGTGAAGGCTTGGATTTCTGAAACGTTCTCCATGAAAGACTTGGGAGAAGCTTCCTATATTCTAGGTATCCGTCTATACAGAGATAGACCGCGAAGAATGATACGACTTTCCCAAGCCCTCTATATAGATAAAATCCTGAGAAGATTCAAGATAGATGAATCTAAAAGAGGTTTCCTTCCCATGCAACATGGAATTCATATCACCACGAAAATGTGTCCTCAAAGTGAGAAAGATAAGAGAGAGATGAGTAAGGTACCCTATGCCTCGGACGTGGGTAACCTCATGTACTCTATGTTGTGTACGAGACCAGACTTAGCATATGATATGAGTATGGTAAGTCGATTTAAAGCAAACTCAGAAAGGGAACACTGGACTACTGTAATGAACATTCTTAAGTACTTAAGAAGAACTAGAGATTTGGTTCTTACTTACGGTGGTAGAGAACTGAGGGTTATTGGATTCACTGATTCTGATTTTCAAGGAGACAATGACGACTCCAAGTCGACATTTGGGTACTTGTTTACTCTCAATGGAGGAGCAGTACCTTGGAGAAGCTCCAAGCAAACCGCTACTGCAGATTCCACCTGGCAAGCAGAGTACCAAGCTGCATCAGAGGCTAGCAAAGAAGCATTTTTAATGCAGAAGTTTTTGCAAGAACTTCAAGATATCACTAATCTGTGATAATGATGGAGCTATCGCCCAAGCCAAGGAGCCTAGGGCTCACCACAACACTAAGCATATAGAGAGAAAGTACCACATCGTTCGAGAGATGGTGGAAAAAGGATATGTTTTTGACCCGATGACTAACTCATTATCTCAGGCCATCTTAGAAAGACATCTGAATAACATGTGTATTGGATACCATAATGTGTGGCATTGAGTGCAAGTGGTAAATTGTTAGGAATATGCCCTCGATGCCACTCTGGGGATGAGAGAGTATGGGCATTGTACTTGTAATAATGGAATAATTAATAAAAAGGTAATAAAATTCCTTCATTGTTTATTGTATTTCAAATGCATTCTTGATTTGATAAACATTAAAGTGAAGTCCATGTAAATAAATTGAACATTCCATTCTCATTATCAGATAATAGAAAATACACTGGAAGTGTTTAAAGTTTATTTACATAAATCGTTTGCAAGTCAATAAACTTAAACGGGCATTAAGTTTTAAGTAAGACTTGTAAAACTGATGCTAGGACATGTGCATGTCTTGATAACATAGTTATAAGTATATTGGTGGGACCAGTATACTCGAACATGACTAATACTTGATTCAGTCACATGGTATTCACTCTCAGAGAGTCGATGACGAATCGAAAGGTTGTGATAGTATACGTGGACCTTTGACTTGAGGGTTCAGTAGAAGATGTGCCTGTGATGTTTAGTTTGTCGTTAGAGTAGTTAGACTCATTTGCTTAATTGTTGAGTCAACCTCGAAGTGCGGACTATACAGGCAGGTAGCAATCTTTACTGTACGCCAAGAAAGGATTCTATCTCCTGTTAGTGAGCAAGCGAATGTCCTATACGATTAATGGCAAATAATATCATAAGTCTTTGGCCAAAGTATTCTGATATAGTCGTATTAGATACACTATTAATCAGTTGGTCTTGATTTGCATTAACACATGTATAGTGTCTAGTCAACAGTAGGGTTTGACTTTACCGTGACCCGAAGACCTAATCGGGACATCTGATGAAGGGTCTATACATATATAGTATTCACGATATAATGGTTTTGGAATGATTCCTTCATTCGTTCTCAGTCGGGGTTTACAGTGCGGCCCGCTAGGCTGGCTAAGTGCTGCCCGCACTCATTGGTTCCTCCCAATGCCGGTTGGGATGGACCTACGAAGTCGCACATTAGGAGCGTTGACGGATAAATGTGAATTTATTATCTCTATATTAATATTAGATATTGGATATCTAATTATGATTTATTGGATAAATCAAATAGCGGTCTTATGAATTAAAATTAAGTTACCAGGTAATTAATTTAATTCATAAATTATATTTCTTAGAGAAATAAAAAAAACATGGTGTTACTGCGAGTCCATTTGTAATGACCGAAAATTGGTCGAGCATATTTGTTAAGGACTTATCATCTTTCATCATGCATAACTTGCAGTCATGGAGAAACAAATTTATTTTTGTCTCTTTGACTTGAATTGTCCCATCATGAGTGACCTCGAGCAGTTTCCAAATTTCGTTGGCACTTTCACACGAAGAAATTCTATTATGTTCTTTTGTATTTAGAGCACAATATAACAATTATGTGGCTCTACAATTGTAATGATCATTTACTAATCCTCATCGTTATATTCTTCAAAGTTGTTGATTGAGACATTGGACTTTGTAGGAATTTTGGACCAAGACAGATGATCCTCGAAATTCCGATATCATAAGTTTGAATGAAGTTTGACATTTTTTTCTTCCATGTCATGAAATTTGATCCATCGAAAAATAGTGGTTGGTTTAAGGCAAGACCTTTTACCGGAGCAAAATTATATGCCACCAGATTTTTTCTCCTTGCACTACACCATATATTGCATACAGCAACGTGTAAAATACGTTGCAATATGCCCTAAATTCATTGCAATAGGGCCTATTGCAACGATTATGCAAAAATCAAGCGTGCACTTTGCTCTGGTTGCCATAGGGCCCTTATGGCAACAAATTTGGTACCATATTGCAACGGCATATTATCGTTGCAAATATAATATATGGCAACGGTTTAACGGCTATAGCAACATGTTTAACACCATTGCAATATCTTGGACTACCTATGGCAACATTATTTTGCAACGATTTTTTTGTGTTAATTGTTGCAATACATGGACTCAGGCAACCCTAAGGCAACATATATATGCCCAATTGCAACGAATTTAGAATCAAATGGAATCTAATTTTATTAATGAATATGACATATATGGCAACATTTAAGCTTCTATTGCAATGCTAAATAAAAAACTGGCATGACCATTAGATTTATTTCAATTGGTATATTGTAACATCAATCCAACCGAGCAATATTACTGCTGTTCCAACATCAATAAATTCAATCAGACTAAGTTTAAGAAAATGACCAAGTTGAAGCAAAATAACTAAGTTCAAGTGACACACAATCTAACTTAGTAATACATAGATTGCACAATTCTCCGATAATTCATCAAGAAAATAGACAGGTTTTTGCTTCTCTGCAAATTGCACATTCTCTGGGTCTTCAAATCTCGCCCCCCTAACAATATTTGTAGCTTCATCAAGTTTGGACGGTTAATTTGGCCAAACATCCAAGTCTTTCTCTTCATTGGATCCAACATTTTCTGATTCACTACAGATGTTTCTTGTCATGTCACTGGTTTCATGGACATAGGAGTTATGGCAAGATTATTACGGCACTAGGGAACACCATTAGGTTAAGTTTACAAAGGCTACGCGTCTCATCCTCTTCCAAAGGTTGGAAGCCAAAGCCAACAGTCCAGGTATCCACCAAAGTCGGAATCGCAGATATAACAAGCTTCTCAACCTTCAAAGCTTTTAGCATCTAAATCCCTAATCGACTGTAGTCAGCACCTGTCAGAAAAATTATACAAACTAGCAAGAATTTGTTTGAATCTGTTAAACATGTAGGGGATAATTACATAAATTACCCCTGAGCTCTGGGGTATTTACCAAAAAAAAACATGCAAGTTAAAAAATTACAAAAACCACCCTTGTAACTTTATCCCGTCTTACATTTGCCCCAACCATAATATACCTGAGACAACGTCATTAAGTATTTTAGAACTTAAAACTACATACACCTCAACATTTCAAAATGTTACAAATAGCCTGAACTTACACTAATTTAAAACTGACCATATGAATATTGAATGGCCTTCCGAAGAGCAATTAGAAGATGATAAATAATCAAATTCACTGTACTAATAAATATAGTCAACTCTTCACCAAAGACGTTCAATTTGGTCACTCTTATGCCAATCCAGTTCTCTGTTTTATTAGAGAACCAAATGCCTCGAGTTCCTAACTTCCAATCTTTGTTTCTTATTATAAGGAACCATAACATTTTTTCCAATACATATCACAGTATCCAAATACCTCATCATCTCATTAGTGTTCTAGCATTATATCGACACATTAACCATTTTAACATTTAAATATAAAATGTCTATTCAGGGGAAAGGTTTTTGTGATATTTACGGCATGCTATTCAGATGAAAGAGTAACCTGGAATATAAAGATCCCTCAACCTCATATATTATGTCGGTTATTATCCAGTTATCAGGATATGGCTTCCCACTTGGCGCAAAATGGTAACCAACCTGTTTGGTAACATATAAACAAAACCCCACATCATTAACCAACCTGCAGAAATTTTTACAATTGCTACGAAGAAACAGTAACTATACCTCAGTTTTTGAATCTATTCCATATATGCAAAAGATGTTCTTCAGAGGTGGTCTATCCCACGGAGTCAAAGGATTTAGAACAGGATCACCATGATATGACCTGAAATTAAGATAGACTTCCACAGTTAAAAAATTATGCAGGAAGTTGGAATTAATTTTTGTTGTGTGAAAGTCGTCTCATCACACGTAACTAGCACAAACATGAGAAAGAAATCAAATCTACTATATCGTCAAATAATATAAAAAAATCTAAAGCAAATCGTTAGTTCTCTAAAAGATTTGGAAATTAATCTTCATAACAAACATAGTTTGATGCGAAGGAAAGAATAAAAGATCATAATTAATAGCGTAAATCAATCAGATGTATGTGTAGCATGCAAGTTGCATCTTTGAACGACTGTGGCAATAGAATCTCTTTTTCTTAAAGAAACATCCGGAAATTAAAGCATAGAACCATAGCACTAGTGGCAAGACACAACTTACTCTTCTAGCTCGGTACAGGACTCTCGACTATCGGGGTCATAATCGGCTATAGTTCGAAAAAGGTTCCATCAGAGACTTCACGGGCGAAGAGGATAACTGAGTTGGAAACCCATATTCCATATCGGATAAATTGGCCTTTCTTTGCTCCTACGAATGAAGGATAAGCCTCATATCCTGCCAATGCAGTAAATGGAACATGAAAGCATAATCCAGCATGCATTTCAAGCAGCATAACTTAACAGTGAATGCAAGACTGCACTTCATACCTCGGACTATTGGAATTTCAATACTGATTATGTTTGTAGGCCATCCAGAATAGTTTGCTTTAACAGTCTCAATTGCTCCAAGAAGAGGAGCTCCTGAAGACAATCGGAAAAAAAGTCCGCAAAAAGGGAAAGACATATAGTTCCAAATGATGATATGTTGGTCAAACAAACTGCTATATGATCTAATAAAACCACCATAAATTTGAGAATGACAATATATGATAATGATATATAAGGACAACATAAGTTTGGAACTTGGCTGGAGCCAAATATCCTATATTGCAAGATCACTTTATTGGATTGGCCATTCTTAAAACTTAAAATTGATTCATCTAAAGTTGACTCATGGTATATATATATATATAGATCATTTTATCCGAATAAGCAAAATATCTAGACCAATAAAACTTTTGACAAAAACCAATAACCAACTTACCATCAATTCAATACAAGTGCTCCTGCAGACCACCATTTGCCATGAATTCATACACCAGCAATCTATGGTTACTCTCGGAACAGTAACTAACCAAAGTCAGCACATACGGAGAACGTAACCGACTCAAAAATTCAACCTAAAATTCATAAAATCAGCCACTCCAGGATTAAAATATACTGTAGAATGAACGAACTACCATTGAGTACAAAAAATATGAAAAAACATATTATAGAAGATGAAGTGAGATAAAATTTCTACTTGGAATTCCTCTTCACTCTGCTTTCCAGCTCGATCCATCACTTTTACTTCAATCTTTCTTCCATTTTGTAGCACTCCACGATAGACTAACCCAACAATAAAGTTAGATTTAGTAAAGACACTAGTGGCGGAATGCAGCTGAAGTCCTTTCTCACTAGTAACTTGAGCATTGCCATAAGCCTTGGTATATTATCCTCAGAGTCAGTCCCTTGTGTTATAGAGAAAGATTTAGGTAAAAAATAATTAAATGTCTTTACGTAATTAACTGAAATTGATACCATAACAACTAAACTTCATCGAAACATTCACATTAATCATAAAATGAAATGACCTATTTCTCGACCAGATCCCAAACATCTATATATAAATAAAACAAGATAAAAATGACCAAACTGAGCATAACACACAATCATACATCACTAAATTAACAGATCTCGAATTTAATAAATAAGTGATATAATCAATATAATCATCAATTGGGTATGTATAGAGTATAGAGACAGACCTTAGGGCAGCATTTGCCCAATTTAGAGCAGCGAATAGGATTGACATGACCACGACCGTGCTTGTTCTGACGACCATTCCTAGGGTTTGTTGAACTCGGCGGCTGTTGAACTGGGCGGCTGAGCTGCAAACTCACGGCGAAGTCGTCGCCCGACGACCGACACACAAGAGGAAGAGCGACTGAGATCGCGATGGAGGAAATCCAGAATCGGAGGATGATACTAAAATCTGGGCCAGCCGAGAGGAAGAAATCCCTAGTGTGTGTAAATCGCACCTAGTGTGTGTGTAAATCACCCAGGAGCAGCAGCGATTATTAAACTTTTTTAATATTGGTTTTATTCTGCCAGCAAAATCTTTCAAAAGCCCGCTCGATTTTTTTAGTACCCGCCTAAATTTGGGCCCCAAATTGCTATGTACAACAACGAATTCTTAAATTGTTGCAATAGAATGTAAATTTTACACTATTTCCAATTTTTTCGCTTCAATTGTAACACTTTATAAATACATTGCAATATATCCGAGCTGGTCTATCAATAGCAACGTTTTCTGATGAAATTTTTTTAATCTGGTTGCTATAGTCAATCTATGGTGTAGTGTTGGTTGTTAAGCTGACTACTATTAGAGACCGCTCTACGACTAATTGTTAGATTGGTACCACCACTAGAATGGAGGTTGAATAATAAGGTGAAGAGTAATGAACTCTTTTCGTTTGGAAGCAATAAAATAAATGCGAATATAAATGACACAAGTGATTGATAGAGGTTCAGCTCTAACTGGCTTGCGTCTTCTCCCCTTTATTATGATTGTGATTGATATTGAGGGTGAGGATTTGATCCTCAGTGATGCTTGGCTTGACAAACATGGGATGATTATGAATTATCTCACTAGGGTTATCACCATGATGATCGGGGATGGTTCCGTGCACTCTTCTTGGGGTTGTAAACTAGGTAAGCATAAATTACTTATCAACGCCATGAAGCCCGTGAAACTTCTGAATAAATGTTGCACATGGTATTAGTGTTATGTTTTCAAGTTGGAGGAAGGTGGAGTTCACCTTTCCTCGATTTCGGTTGTTAATGAGCATCCATACGTCCTTTGAAACGATCTTCTATGATTACCACCAAACCATTAGTTAGAATTTTCTGTTGATTTGGATCCATATACGGCACTAATTTCTGAGAAGCCTTATAGCATGGAACCTTAAGAAATGTAGGAATTGATGAATTAGTTAGAATAATTGTTGGAGAAAGGGTATATAATGTTGAGCGCTTCGCCTTGGGAAGCGCTGGTTCTATATGTGAAAAAAAAGAACGGGTCATTATATTTATGCATCGATTCCACGAGCTAAATAAAATGATCATCAAGAACAAGTATTCGCAATCTCGTATACATAACTTGTTCGATCAGTTGCAGAGAGCTACAGTATTCTCGAATATTTACTTGAGATCGGGATATTATCAACTCCGAGTGAAATAGTCAGACATTTCGAGGATAGCCTTTCGGATGAGATACAGACATTATGAGTTCATGATTATGCCTTTCGGGCTAGACAATATACCAGCGGTGTTCATGTAATTGATGATAAGATATTTATCAAATACCTCGATAAGTGTGTGTTCGTATTCATTGATAATATTTTAATTTATTCTCGACATGAGGAGGAGCATGCCAAGCACTTACGTTTAGTGTTGGACATTTTGAGAGCTGATCACCTTTATGCCAAGTTCTTGAAGTGTGAATTCTGGTTGAACGAGGTTATGTTTCTCGTCCATGTGATCTCGACCGAAGGGAATCGTCTGAACCAGAAGAAGATCAAGGCAGTTTTGGATTGTGCACCGCCTAAAAATATGAAAGAAGTTAGAAGATTTTTGTGTCCTGCTGCTATCATAGGTTTGTCGAGGGGTTCTCTAAACTTGATCGGTCACTTAAAGCTACTCCAGAGGATGAAAAAGTTTGAATGGACTGTTGAGAGATAATCGATCTTTGAGGAATTAAGAGGCATTTGACATCAGTGCCGATTCTGGATTTACCGCAACGTAGCGAGGGGTTTGCAGTATATAGTGACGCTTCGGTCCAGTGGATCGGGTGTGTGCTTATGCAGCACGATAAGATGACAAGATAATACCGTCTAACAACAATTGAAGTCGTATGAGGTGAATTATTCTACTCAAGACTCGGAGTTAACTGAAATCGTTGGTACTGAAGATTTGGCGACATTATTTATATGGCTCTTTGTGTCTGGTTTGTACTAACCACAAGAGTTTTATATGCACCTTCAATAAAAAAAGAGTTGAATATAAGCTAACTCTGTTGGTTGGAATTAATAAAGTATTATGACTTAGAAATCCTTTACCCATTTGGGAAAGGCCAATGTCGTAGCGTACGAGTTGAGTCGGAAGCCGGTATTGCATAGAATGTTGGGTTTTACGTGTATCTAATACAATAAATATAAGCAAAACGCAGTGGAATAAATTAACAAAAAAACCCAAACGAGGATTTACATGCAGTAATTTAATTGATTTATAAAGAGTTCGTCGAATTACCTTAATTCGAAGAACAGGTCTGAACCCGGACCAGAAGCTGATTAAATCCTCTTCCTCTTTCGGTGATCCACACACGAACAACTGGTACAAGCGGGATTGCTACATCCTTACGAATAATGTTGATAAACAGTACAAAAAATAATTCCTTACTAGAAGGATTTGTATTGTTGATCAAAATCAAGTAAGGGAAGAAGAGGGAGATGGCCGAAATGGACGTCTGGACTGAGAGCAGTTCAGCTGAACAGTAGAGAAAAGGGGGGGGGGATTTTTTGTCTTACAAAAATTAGGGTTGTGTAATTTTTCTTATGACAACTCTTTGTCCAAGACCCTATATTTATACTAAGTAAACACTGGAGTCAAACTCTAGTATTTGTTTAGTTGCCCCTCAACTTATTAAATAATACAATATCTTCAATATCTTATATTATATATTACTTATTATTTAATCTTCTAATAAATATAATATCTAATATTATATTTATTTTTCTTAGTTGATATAATTAAATAATATAATATATAATATTCTATATTATATATTACTCATTATTTATTTTCTTTTATAAATATAATATCCAATATTATATCTATTAATTATTCTTGCTTGTCTTTAGTCGTCGTATGTGTGACCCGAAAGGCTTATATTATGTTTGGAATTATTTAATACCTTATTAAATAATAAATCATAAGCGGTCTCTAGCAAGGCATTATGACTGCCCAAATAATATAAGTTTATAGTCCATTAAACCATTTAACGTATCAAATCCCTTTGTCGCATGATATCATATTTGAACTAAGTCATGGAAATTGTCATACATATTATGTTCAAATGCTTTGTCGATCTTAAGTAGACTGATTGAATCAAATGACTCTTCATTTGAGCATGGCCATGCATTTCCTTCAGTCCTAATTATAGAGGGCCCCAGCAGATATCTCTCTCACTAAAGAGAGGGACAAATCCCCATATTGATTATTCATTACCCTCTACATGACTCCCACTAATCAGTATCGCTAACCTTTATGATCACCTTGTTTCACATTACGTAGGATTACATCAAGGTATTGCAGTTATCATGTTGGACTCTATGATAATCTCAGGTTCAAGGATTTATTGACATACTGTTATATTGAGATTCACTTATGACATTTCTGCAGTGATCTCAATGTGGGTCTGTCCAGTATTGGTTCTCCAACTAATACCCATAAGATTGATCTGTACCATACGCATAATCATCCGATGATTATCAATCAAACTTATACTAGTATATTAACCACTTGAGTCTCTACTCAACGCGATTGGACCAGGAACATTTAAATAATCTTATTATTCGTGAATAACTTTTATTCAATTATTATAATATCAAAATATGCACACATTATAATAATCAACGAGAAATAAATGATATGAAATAACTTTATTTAAATATGATAATTACAAATCTAGGCACATCGAATGTCCTAGGGCACTATTCCCAATAATCTCCCACTTGCATTAGGACCACTCATTCATGACTTTTAATCCTATCGATCTAGCATGCTCAACATGCTTTCCTTGTGAGAGAGGCTTGGTAAGTGGATCTGCAACATTCTCTTCCGTCACTACTTTGCATATTGTAATATCTCCTCGTCTGACAATCTCTCTGACTAGGTGATATTTTATGAGTATATGTTTGGAATTACGATGGGACCTAGGCTCTTTACCTTGTGCAATAGCACCATTATTTTCACAATAAAGGCTTATGGTCGGTAACTCCTAGGTTGGTAACAAACTTCTTGATCCATACGGCTTCCTTAGCTGCCTCCGATGCTGCCAAGTACTCAGCTTCTATTACAGAATCAGCAACCGTGCTTTTCTTGGAACTCTTCCAACTCACAACACCTCCATTCAATACAAACACATACCCAGTTTGTGATTTAAAATCATCTCTATTGGTTTCGAAACTTGCATCAGAGTAACCATTTACATCCAGCTTGTTTTGCACCCCTCCATAAATTAGGAAAGCATTCTTAGTTCTTCTTAAGTACTTTTGGATGGTTTTCACTGCTGTCCAATGACTTTCACCTGGATTTGATCAGTATCGACTTCTCATGCTGGTCGATTATAAATCATGGCATACATGACCGATCTTGTAATATCCGGATTTATTACTGTGTATTTCATCTGTATTCGAACCCTGTATTATTCGGATTTGTGATCTTGATAATTGGAGTATGATATTTCTTGCATTGGTATCTTTGTACATAAGTATAACAACATGCAAAATTTCTCATGCAAACTCGTGATAGCGCACGCTAAGAATGTAGCTTAACGCGTGCTATCGGCTACTACTAGCGCACGCTACGTATGTAGGAGTTGCGTGCGCTAGGCACTCAATTATTGAGCTGGGCGGCTAGCACATGCGCCAGCCGGGACATGGGTCCGGATAAGATTCCCGCGGATGAACCTGGACAGATTTGGAGTCAACGCTTATTAGCGTGCGCTAAATATGTATGGTAGCGTGCGCTAATTAGCTAAAGTGCAGAATGTTATAAATGAGACAACAATCCATTTTGGCTTACATTTCCTTCGTTCATTCTTCAGTCTTGAGAGACCAGAGAGCAATAATTATCCTCCTAACACACTTAGAACACATCTACATGATCCTTGAATATTGGATATTACTTGTGATTAATCATTGAAGAGAAGTAACACCTTGGAGTGGCATATAACCAACCGGAGTCGGATTCTACCTTGCGGTTTAGTAATTTCGTCATATTAAGGTATGTTCAATCTATCTCTAGCCTTAGATTTGGATTCTAAGGAATTAGATGATCATGCTAACGAGATATTGAATTTCATTAGTGAATTATTCAACAAAACATCATGTTTAGATGATGGGAATGTGTATGCTTATGATATTATTGTTGGAACCTTGTAGTTGGAATCCTAATACTTCAAATGATGGGAGAAACATTCTGAAGTTGGCTATCCGTATGATTTATGTTATCTTAGTGATCATAAATTGGAGGTGGTATTATTTTCGGTTATAAGGACTTAAGGGAAGAATCATCTTAGGAAATATTCTTTCATATAAGTTAGAATTGTTAATTCACCTCAATATGAAGTCCGAATGTGTATAATGATAGTAAAATCTAATGCACCAACCGGAGATCACCAAACTTCGCATGAGAATTGTAATCAGGATGGATTATGGTGTTGTGATGATTATACGTATACTCGTATCTCGAAGTTGTTATTATCCGTGAGACCACTCATAAGTTTATGAACATAGCATGTATTCGGATCACAAACATTAATCACTGAGGAATTCGCTTACTTCATCACCATTTGTACAATCTGCTGCCCTTCAGTAAACTGCCATGCACGCTTAGCGTGCGCTAAGCTACGTGAATTAACGTGCGCTATCGAGTATGTTTTGCGTACGCCACGTTTGGATCTTAGCGTGCGTTAAGTCATCAGGCGAGTCAGTCGGCTGATCAGTGAGGCACTGACCGTGCATGGTTAGCGTATACTAGGCTTTATGTACTGCATGCGCTAATGAGTATCATTAACATATGCTACATAGTATGCGTATCGTGCGTTATGCGATCCAGACAGATTGCATTTTAAGGACTTCCTACCGTAATTTTGGATTTTTAGACATTCATACGACATGAGATGGATTCTATATTATTTCTTTTATTAAGGTTCGAGCTTAGCAACGAGATTGATTGAAGGGGACGACCTTCGAGTATTTTGATATTCGTGGAAGTTTTATTCTTGTCAACGAACCGAGGCAAGTACTATAATTAGAATTGTGTATATTATGACAATTATGATGTGAATGTATTGTGTAAATGTGTTGTGATTATATGTCCACCATGCGTTGATCCGACGGGAATCATCATGGGAATCTATAGCTATGTGCGCTGGGTCGTTGGACAGGTAGATCCACCATGTGTTGTTCCGACGGGATCATCATGGGAATATATAGTTGTGTGCACTGGATCGTTGTAATACCATCAGTAAGTTGAAACTGTTATGATATGATATGTGTTGTTGATATTTTCTCGTTGGAGAAACTTGTTATGATATAATTGTTGATTATATCACTGATGTATGATTATTGCACTTGTACTAGTATCGTTGTGCTAACCCCTTCGGGGGTGAACATTTGTTTATGTTCAGGATCCAGGAGAGCGGGGAAACAACCACTGGAGCTGCATGACGACGAGGGTGTAGAGTGATGTTCCGGTCGGGTTTATTGTCTATTGTTTGTTGGTTATTTCAATAAGTACTCGAGTACGTCGTCAGTTTATGATGTCTGAATTTTTTTTGGTGATGTATTAATAACCCTTCATCGGATATTTGTATTCTCGGTATTGAACCAGACTGTTGTATTTTATTTCAGTGCTTTCATAAGTTGGTATCTGTTATTGTCATTTCATTTCTTCAGCCTTGTAAATTCTTATGTAAAGGATTTACGGCGCTGTAATATTCCTGAATATATCGGGGGTGTTACAGAATATGGTATCGGAGCTATGATTATGGATATCTTGGCCATTGGGTTAAAATAAGGGTCATTTACGTCTTTTGAGGTAACCGGCCGTGAATGACATCAATGTACTGCCTACGTCTTCATGCGAAAGGTGGTTGTAAGTTCCTAAACTCTATCTCGTTCTTTACATGTTGTATCTCTTTGTACTTGAACATTAGAACGATGTCGTTTCCTGTATATTGAGTATTTATACTTACAGTATGTTGGGAGGCGGATGTGGACGTGGTCGCGGTCGTGGACGCGGACGAAGGAATGCTGAAAGGGAAGCGTCGCCTTCTAATCAGGCCAGTCATAGCTCATGCGAGCCGCAACGATCTATCAATAACGAACCGGAACCTACTGTACCAGAAATCCTTCGTCAAGTGGTGAACCAAATGACTCAGTTCGCTCAGGTCGTGGACCGAATGCAGGTGGCGGCGGGATTTCAGCAGGGAGATGGACAACAAAGGATTCCAGAAATGGGAAATCGAGGTGAGCGATGGTTACAAGAGGTGGCGAAGATGCAACCACCCAAATTTGACGGCTTTTCCGAAACTCCCACATGGGACCATTGGTTGAAGGAACTGGAGAAAATCTTTGCCGGAATTAACTGCCCAAATGACCGGAGAGCCTCTATCGCTCAATACTTTCTGATACGGAAAGCATCCAAGTGGTGGGAAGCTATCCGACCTGCAGATCATGATGCTGATTGGACAGAATTTAAAATGATGATGGAAGCTCAGTACTGCCCTCGTCCTGTGAGGGAAGCCAAGGTTCGGGAGTTTTTCTCCGCTCAGCCATCAGACGAACCCGTATCTCAGACAATTAAGACGTTTAACTAGCAGCTAGCATTTGTTCGACATCTGGTTAGAACAGATGCAGAGATGTCGATTCATTTTGAAATGAGGATGAAACTAGAAATCCAGAGGTACATGTCCGGTTTTGAATGTACCACTCTCTGTCAATACCAGGATAAGGCGTTGGCGTACGAAATCAAAGAAGTAGCAATGGAGAAGTTTATGGAGTCGAAGAAGCAGAAAGTCTCTGGTACTTTTACAGAGCACAAGAACAACGGGCCTCGCAAAGCCCAATCATCCTTTCATTCTTTCAAGAAACCTCCGCACTCATCTAAGAGCGGAAAGAATTTTGGAACAATGTCAGCCACGACGAATATAGCTAGGAAGTGCTTTAACTGTGGTCACTCCAATTACATGTTTTGATTGCGGACAGGAAGGGCACCGTGCAACGTTTTGCAAGGATGTCACCAAGTTCAATGGAACCCGTTCATTGCAGCCAGTTCAGAAGGAAGCTAGTATCCAACAGACACAGCAAAGTGTTCAGATGCCTCAGAATTTTGGCCGCGGATGAGACAGAGGACAATGGGACCGAAAGGGGACATCGAGTGCCGGATATGTTCCCCCACGTTTGTAGGAGATGAGGAGGACAGACGATTAGGATGCTGCTGTCGCATCAGGTACTGTCCAGATCCTTTCCCAGCCAGTTAGCGTTTTATTCGATACAGGAGCTACGCATTCTTTTATATCCTTGTCTTCTGTAAATCGTTTGAATATTTCTGGTTTTCATACTTGTGAACCTTATGTTGTTGGTTTACCGAGTGGAGAGAGGATTGTTGGGAACTTAGAGACTAGAGATTTTCCTGTATCATTTGGGGGCAGTGGCTCTCAAATCTAATTGTAATAAAAATGCAAGGAGACGACCTGATACTCGAAGATGATTGGCTTAATCGTTATGGAGCTATTATAAACTACCGAAGGAGGAATATTTCGATGATCGCTGACGATGGCTCCGAAGTACTGTTTGAAGGATGGAAACCAGGAAGCTCAGGAAAGTTGACCAAGGCGATGAAAGCTATCAAATTGTTGAAACAGGGCTATACCGGATACTGGTGTTATGCAATGAAGAGAGAAGACAAAATTGTGGAACTTTCATCCATTCCTATTGTTAACGAATTTCCAGATGTATTTCCTGACGAGTTACCTGGACTACCTCCACGACGGGATGTAGAGTTCACCATTGAGCTGGAACCCGGAGCTACACCAATTTCTAAGGCGCCGTATCGTATGGCACCCTCTGAGATGTATGGCGAAAAAGCGGTGGAGGAGTTCTTGGACAAAGGCTATATCCATTGACGTTTCGCCACAGGAGCGCCCGATTCTTTTTGTCCAGAAGAAGGATGGATCGCTTCGACTGTGTATCGACTATCGAGAGCTGAACAAGATGATGATTAAGAATAAATATCCGTTGCCACGGATTGATGATTTATTTGACCAGTTGCAAGGAGCAACAGTATTTTCTAAAATCGATCTGAGATCAGGATACCATCAGCTGAGGATTAAGGAATCTGATGTCCCAAAGTCAGCATTCAGAACTTGCTACGGACACTATGAGTTTGTAGTGATGCCATTTGGTCTCACTAATGCACCTGTTGTATTCATGCAATTGATGAACTGAGTGTTCATCAAATATTTGGATAAATTTGTGGTCGTGTTCATTGATGACATTCTGGTGTATTCTAAGAGCCCGGAAGAACATGCGCAACATTTGCGGATTGTATTGGAACTTTTGAGAAGCGAGCAATTGTACGCCAAACTTTCTAAGTGTGAATTCTGGCTAAAGGAAGTAATGTTCCTCGGCCATGTGGTATCAGCTAAAGGAGTCCGAGTAGATCCTCATAAGATCGAAGCAATTATGGATTGGGAATCTCTAAAGAATGTGAAAGAAGTCTGAAGCTTCTTAGGACTTGCTGGATATTATCGTCGATTCGTGGAAGGATTTTGTAAAATCTCCCGCCCACTTACTCGACTCCTGTAGAAAACTCAAAAGTTTGAGTGGAACGAATCTTGTCATACTAGTTTTGATGAATTGAAGAGGAGATTGACGACAGCACCAATTTTATCACTTCCACAGGGGACTGGAGGATTCATAGTTTACAATGATGCTTCGAACCAAGGACTCGGATGCGTATTGATGCAGAATGATAAGGTGATCGCTTATGCTTCACGACAGCTGAAACCTTATGAAGTGAATTACCCAACACATGATTTAGAGCTAGTGGCAGTAGTTTTTGCTTTGAAGATCTGGAGACATTACCTGTACGGGACTCACTGTCAGATCTTTACTGATCACAAGAGTCTCAAATACATCTTCAGTCAGAAAGAGCTGAACATGCGGCAAAGAAGATGGTTAGAGCTGATTAAGGACTACGACTTGGAGATTTTGTATCATCCAGGCAAAGCGAATGTGGTGGCAGATGCACTTAGTCGCAAGCTTGTTTCTATTCAGATGCTGGAGACTCTGACTTCCCAACTTAGCCTTCAACGAGAGATGATTAGAGAAGGAATTGAAGTGTGGTTACAAAGAGTCCAAGGACAACTGTGCGTGATGGAATTAACTTCGTCATTAACCGAAGAAATCAAATCTAGACAGGCAGATGATCCTCTGATGATTCAGTTATGTGATGAAGTGATCAAGGGAAAGGCCCCCAAATTCCTAATTCATGATGATGGAGTTTTAAGATTTCAGAACCGACTCTGCGTTCCTGATGTCGATGTTCTGAAACAGACGATTGTGAAGGAAGCTCACAGCTCGCCCTACTCTATCCACCCAGGTACCAGTAAGATGTATAAGGACTTGAAACAGAATTTCTGGTGGGGCAACATTTAGAAAGATGTAGCGGACTATATTTCGAAATGCTTGACTTGTCAGCAGGTTAAGATCGAGCATCAACGACCTGCCAGAATGTTGAAGCCGCTCCCGATTCCTGAATGGAAGTGAGAGGACATATCAATGGACTTTATTACTAGTATGCCGAGAACCAAGATAGGAATGAACATGATTTGGGTAATAGTTGATCGTTTAACCAAATCAGCTCATTTTATAGGCATTAAGGATATGTGGGGACCAGAGAGGTTGGCACGAGTATTTATTTCGGAGATAGTTTGATTGCATGGTACACCGAAGACCATTATTTCTGATCGAGATGGCCGTTTTGTGTCTCACTTTTGGAAAGCAGTTCATAAGGCCTTGGGGACCGAACTGAACTTTAGTACAGCTTATCATCCACAAACTGACGGACAATCCGAGAGGACCATTCAAACGGTGCAAGATATGCTGAGGGCTTGTGCCTTAGATTGGTTAACTTATTGGGAAGTTCATCTACCGTTGATTGAATTTACTTACAACAATAGTTGGCATGCTTCCATTAAAATGGCACCAGTTAAGACATTATACGGGAGAAGATGCCGATCGCCCCTATGCTGGGACGATTCATCAGACTTGATCGGAACAGAACCAGAGTTGATCGTACAGACTCGAGAGAAGATAGCCTTAATTCGTGAAAGACTGTTGACCGCCCAGAGTCGACAGAAATCTTATGTAGACGTACGCCGTCGCCCTTTGGAGTTCAGTACGGGAGACCACGTACTTTTAAAGGTTTCTCCTACTCGGGGAATATTTCATTTCGGAAGGAAAGGAAAGCTGAGTCCGAGATATATCAGACCATTTGAAATCCTTGAGAGAGTTGGAGAGTTAGCATACAGATTGGCATTGCCGCCGTCATTGTGCCATGTTCATAACGTGTTCCACGTATCCCAGTTACGGAGGTATATACCAGATCCTAGTCATGTCATTGATTTCGGTGAGATCGAAGTCGCTAATGATGGGACGTTTGAAGAAAGACCGGTCAAGATAATCGAGAGTCGAGTTAAGCAGTTGAGGAACAAACTAATCGTTTTGGTCAAAGTTCAATGGTCACGTCACGGGGTGGAAGAATCCACATGGGAAACGGAAGATGGCAGGAAGTCCAGATATCCCGAATTATTTTCGTCTTGAGTTTCGGGACGAAACTCCTTTTTAGTAGGAGAGTATGTAATATCCGGATTTATTACTGTGTATTTCATCTGTATTCGAACCCTGTATTATTCGGATTTGTGATCTTGATAATTGGAGTATGATATTTCTTGCATTGGTATCTTTGTACATAAGTATAACAACATGCAAAATTTCTCATGCAAACTCGTGATAGCGCACGCTAAGAATGTAGCTTAACGCGCGCTATCGGCTACTACTAGCGCACGCTACGTATGTAGGAGTTGCGTGCGCTAGGCACTCAATTATTTAGCTGGGCGGCTAGCACATGCGCCAGCCGGGACATGGGTCCGGATAAGATTCCCGTGGATCAACTTGGACAGATTTGGAGTCAATGCTTATTAGCGTGCGCTAAATATGTATGGTAGCGTGCGCTAATTAGCTAAAGTGCAGAATGTTATAAATGAGACAACAATCCATTTTGGCTTACATTTCCTTCGTTCATTCTTCAGTCTTGAGAGACCAGAGAGCAATAGTTATCCTCCTAACACACTTAGAACACATCAACGTGATCCTTGAATATTGGATATTACTTGTGAGTAATCATTGAAGAGAAGTAACACCTTGGAGTGGCATATAACCAACCGGAGTCGGATTCTACCTTGCAGTTCAGTAATTTCGTCATATTAAGGTATGTTCAATCTATCTCCAGCCTTAGATTTGGATTCTAAGGAATTAGATGATCATGCTAACGAGATATTGAATTTCATTAGTGAATTATTCAACAAACATCATGTTTAGAAGATGGGAATGTCTATGCTTATGATATTATTGTTGGAACCTTGTAGTTGGAATCCTAATACTTCAAATGATGAGAGAAACATTCTGAAGTTGGCTATCCGTATGATTTATGTTATCTTAGTGATCATAAATTGGAGGTGGTATTATTTTCGGTTATAAGGACTTAAGGGAAGAATCATCTTAGGAAATATTCTTTCATATAAGTTAAAATTGTTAATTCACCTCAAGATGAAGTCTGAATGTGTATAATGATAGTAAAATCTAATGCACCAACCGGAGATCACCAAACTTCGCATGAGAATTGTAATCAAGATGGATTATGGTGTTGTGATGATTATACGTATACTCGTATCTCGAAGTTGTTATTATCCGTGAGACCACTCATAAGTTTATGAACATAGCATGTATTCGGATCACAAACATTAATCACTGAGGAATTCGCTTACTTCCTCACCATTTGTACAATCTGCTACCCTTCAGTAAACTGCCATGCACGCTTAGCGTGCGCTAAGCTACGTGAAATAACGTGCACTATCGAGTATGTTTTGCGTACGCCACGTTTGGAACTTAGCGTGCGTTAAGTCATCAGGCGAGTCAGTCGGCTGATCAGTGAGGTACTAACCGTGCATGGTTAGCGTACGCTAGACTTTATGTACTGCGTGCTCTAACGAGTATCATTAACGTACGCTACATAGAATGTGTAGCGTGCGTTAAGCGATCCAGACAGATTGCATTTTAAGGACTTCCTACCATAATTTTGGATTGTTAGACATTCGTACGACATGAGATGAATTCTATATTATTTCTTTTGTTAAGGTTCGAGCTTAGCAACGAGATTGATCAAAGGGGACGACCTTCGAGTATTTTGATATTCGTGGAAGTTTTATTCTTGTCAACGAACCGAGGCAAGTACTCTAATTAGAATTGTGTATATTATGACAGTTATGATGTGATTGTATTGTGTAAATGTGTTGTGATTATATGTCCACCATGCGTTGATCCGACGGGAATCATCATGGGAATCTATAGTTGTGTGCGCTGGGTCGTTGGACAGGTAGTTCCACCATGTGTTGGTCCGACGGGATCATCATGGGAATCTATAGCTATGTGCGCTGGATCATTGGAATACCATCAGTATATTGAAACTGTTATGATATGATATGTGTTGTTGATATTTTCTCGTTGGAGAAACTTGTTATTATATAATTTTTCATTATATTACTGATGTATGGTTATTGTACTTGTACTAGCATCGTTGTACTAACCCCTTCGGGGGTGAACATTTGTTTATGTTCAGGATCCAGGAGAGCAGGGAACCAACCACTGGAGCTGCATGACGACGAGGGTGCAGAGTGATGTTCCGGCCGAGTTTATTGTCTGTTGTTTGTTGGTTATTTCAATAAGTACTCGAGTATGTCGTCAGTTTATGATGTCTGGATTTTTTTGGTGATGTATTAATAACCCTTCATTGGATATTTGTATTTTCGGTATTGAACCAGACTGTTGTATTTTATTTCAGTGCTTTCATATGTTGGTATCTGTTATTGTCATTTCATTTCTTCAGCCTTGTAAATTCTTATGTAAAGGATTTACGGCGCTGTAATATTCCTGAATATATCGGGGGTGTTACAGATCTAATTGCCGAAGCATATGGAATCTTGCTCATGCGGGCTTGCTCATCAGGAGTTGAAGGACTCTGAGTCGTACTCAGATGAATGCCATGCGACATTGGCAAGAGTCCTCTCTTGGAGTATTGCATGTTGAATCTCTTCAATATTTTGTTAATGTAGGTATATTGACTCGGACCAATCATTTTCTTTGATCTATCTCTATAGATTTTTATCTGAAGAATGTAAGAAGCTTCTCCTAAGTCTTTAATTGAGAAACAACTTCCCAACCAAGTCTTGACTGTCTGCAAGGTGGGTATGTCATTTCCAATGAGTAATATATCATCTACATATAAGACTAAGAAAACAACTATGCTTCCACTAACCTTCTTGTACACACATGGTTCATCTTCAATTTGAATAAACCCAAACTCTTTGACAGTTTCATCAAAATGGAGACTCCAGATCCGAGAAGCCTGCTTCAACCCATAAATAGATCATTGAAGCTTGCAAACCTTTTTAGAATTTTTTGGATGAACAAAACTCTCAGGTTATGTCATGTACACATCCTCGAGTAAGTTTCCATTAAGGAACGCTGTTTTGACATCCATTTGTCATATATCATAATCATACTATATGGCAATGGCAAATAAAATTCTAATTGATTTAAGCATAACTACTGGCGAAAAAGTCTCATCATAGTCAACACCATGAATCTGTCTATAACCTTTTGCCACTATTGTAACTTTATAGGCTTGTAGATTATCGTCTATGTATTTCTTCTCTTTGAAGACCCATTTGCACCCAACAGTTTTAGCACCTTCAGGTGGATCTATCAAGTTCCAAACTTGATTGTCATACATGGACTACATCTTTGACTTCATTGCTTCTATCCATTCCTCGGACTCTGGTCCTAAAGCAGCTTCTGTATAGGTACTAGGCTCATCATCTATGAGCGATGCATCATCATCCTTAGTTATGAGATACCCATATCTCTCAGGTTCGTGTCGCATCCTATCAGATCTGCGAGGGACTTATGTACGTTGAACTGGATCTTCAACTGATTGTTGATCCTGTTCAGTTTCCATTGGTGAAACAATGTCTTCTTGTGGTTCTTGAGTTTTCTCTAGAATTACTGTATCTTTTGGAAATAGATTCCCTTTCTAAGAATATAACATTTTGATCAACAAACACTTTGTTCTCTGTGGGTTATAAAGGTAGTATCCTTTAGTTTCCCTAGGATATCCAACAAATAAACATCTTTCAGATCTGGATGCCAGTATGTCAAACACTTAGTGCCTTATGAATGCTTCGCATCCCCAGATCTTTAGAAAGGACAAGTTTGGTCTCTTACTAGTCCATTTCTCAAATGGTGTCTTTTCAACTGCTTTAGATGGAACACGTTTAAGGGTGAATGCTGTTGTTTCTAAGCCGTGGCCCCAAAATGACAATGGAAGCTCCATTTGACTCATCACAGATCGAACTATATCTAATAAAGTTCGATTCCTCCTCTCGGACACTCCGTTATGCCGAGGTGTTCCAGGAGGAGTAAGTTGTGAAACAATTCCACAACTCTTTAGATGATCATCGAATTCTTAGCTCAAGTACTTGCCACCTCGATCCGATCTAAGTGCTTTAATTATCTTGACAAGTTGATTTTGTACTTCACTATGGAATATTTTGAACATTTCAAAAGATTCATGTTTATACTTCATAAGATAAACATATCCATACAGGCTAAAATCATCGGTAAATGTAATGAAGTATTGGTATCCGCCTCTGGCATGAGTGCTAAGAGGTCCGCATACATCAGTATATATTAGGCCTAATAGATCACTAGCCCTTTCTCCATGACCGGTGAAAGGATTCTTCATCATCTTGACCAATAAACAAGATTCGCATGTCTCATATGATTCATAGTCAAAAGAGTTTAAAAGTCCATCATTATGGAGTTTAGAAATGCGTTTCTCGTTTATGTGACCAAGTCGACAGTGCCATAAGTAAGTCGGATGAGCTCAGGTTTCTTGGATGCAATGTAATATAACTTTGCAGTACCATAAAGCAAGTCATCAAAGAAAATACGAATAATCTTATTCTTAATAAGAAAACTGTAAGCTTCACAATCTAATGTAGAAACTGAAATAATATTCCTATTCATAGCAGGAGCATAATAGCAATTGTTCAAAACTAACAAAAGCTTATTGGGTTAAACTAGATCATAAGTTCGTACGGCTAGTGCAACAACTCTTGCTCCATTGCTGACTCTTAGATCCACTTCCCCTTTCTTCAGATCTCTACTGCTTCTCAACCCCTGCACATTTTTACAAATGTGAGATCCACATCCAGTATCCAATACCCAGGAGTCGGAAGTAGATAAGTTAACTTCTATAACAAATATACCTGTGGCAGTCTCACTACCCTTGGTACGCTTTATCTCTTCCAAGTAAACCTAATAATTTATTTTCCAGTGTCCAAGTTTATTGCGATGATGGCAATTTTCATTTTTGGGAGATTTAGCCTTGAAAACTGGCTTAGTGGAGTCTTTAGATTTGGTAACTTTTGCCTTACCCTTGCCCTTGCCTTTGTTCTTGAAGGACTTCTTACTGACCATCAGCACGTGGCTTGGTTTCTTATTGATATTCTGCTCAGCCATTTTAAGCATCCCATGCAGCTCAGCAATGGACTTCTCTATCTCATTCATATTATAGTCCATAATGAACTGACCGAAACTATCGCACAATGAGTTTAGGATCACATCCGTGTAGCGCTCCTTAGAAAATGGAAAACCAAGCCTATCTAGATGATCAATATATACTTTTATCTTGAGTACATGAGCGCTGACAGATGTCCCCTCAACCATCTTGCTGTAACACCCCGAATACGGTGGCCATTACAGTGCCGTGGACCCCACATTGGGATCCACGAGGCGATGCCAAAATACACATTAAACATATCCTTACCGTTATACCGAATCACAAATCAATAACCATTACTCCGATTAGGAGTTTACAAGTAGTACGGCTATTAGCCTTAGAATACACAGGATCCAAATATTAGTATAAACCATATGAAGATGGAATATACTTAAAATAATAGTACAATCGACAATTATTTAAATAAAACGGAAAATAATATTACACGTTTTAATCATAATCGGACAACAAAAAGTCTTGGGCACCCCGAGCTAGTATCCTCCAAATCCTTCGCCGTCACCGTGCTCTTCCCCTGCCTTGCCCTTGCCGTGACCTAACATACAACACAAATATTTCGCCCAAAACCACAGGGTCAGATATACATGATAATAATTCTCGAGATGTTATACAATTCACATATATTGGATCTCAAGGAGACAACTCGACTGTTGAACATACCCTTCGGGTGTATGAACAACCAATCACAAACCGTTAATCATAACCAATCAAACATGGAATATGAATGACCAATCATTGTGGCTCAAGATGGACATCACAGTACACCCAATCCGGTAATGTGTTAGTGCACATGTACACCCCGTATACGGAATCCAGAATACACGTGGGACAATATACCTAATTAGCCTCACGAACTACATCTCGTGTGCACAGTCCAATGCGGAAACACTCACGCATGACATTATGTGCCCGGCTAAAAATCCTACACAATAACCAATCGGAACGCAGATATGATTCCATATATGTCACGATACAACATAACAACGAAACTCAAAGAATAAAGCAACCAACCAAAATCAAGAAAAACTAACTGGAGTGACAATGACGATCAACGAGATCAACGGTACGAAGGTAGTGAACTTGAGAATACAGTCCCATAATGAATCGGTAAACACGATCAAGAACAATACCAAATTATGAATCATAGATTCATAAAGTATTATATATACACGAGAGGTATAACGTATAAGAATTCAATCATCATTATAACCAAGCAAGATGACTTGACTCAATTCCGTAGATGAAAATAATCTCCCTTCGAAAAAACGATCAGACTTTGTCCTCGATTAATAATTCTCACTCGAACAAACACCTTGGTCAAAATGTAATTCATTTAACAATACATTCATACAATATTGATACCAATTCATAGAAAATGACACTCGTAATTCACTCGAATAGTTCATCCTATCCCAATGAACATTATGTCGTTTCATTAACGAACTTTAATACGTCTAATTCATCTTTAAAATCGGATTTACCAAGTTCTTAAGGTTCTTCAATGTTCATGATCATCTATGCTACATGGATTATTATTAATAATTTCCATTAACAATTCTATTACAACATTATCATCATCACTTCATAAAAATCTTCTCAGGGGTATTGTTTAATACCTAAACATGATGTTTTAACAAATCATATGTCATTAATTCTATGAGTTAGGCTTAACTATATCAAAACCCATGATCATTAACTCCCGTTGCTAACAAGTTGAGTATGATTCTTCTAAACATGATCAAGATCATCTAAACATTAAGGACATTCTCCTTTAAAACCCTAACTATCATGTTCTTCAATAAGTGTTCAAAAACTTAGTAACAATCATGTTATACTTTATCAATTCAATCCTATGAGAAATATTCATTACTTAGATCATCATTACTATGAAAATAAATTAAGGTTGTACAACATACCTCAAGAAAATGAAGACAACCACCAAAACTACAAAAATTCACTCCAAACTTCCAATCACTAAGCTCCAACTCAAGATATGAAGCTCTAACTCACGATGAAGGGGAATAAAAATGTCTTAGGAAGGCATGGGAATGATATCTTGGAGAGAATACCAAGTTGCGTTCGTGCAGAAATGAAAGACACATCTGTCTTTCATAAGCTGCCATCGTCATTACGTATGTAACCTCAACAGGCTAACGTACGTTAACACCTGTTACGTACGCTAAGACATAAGGTGTTGCGTACGTAATTATCCTCGAGAGGCTACTGCCTCAAAACACTCATCTCATTACGTACGTTGTCGAAAAGGCGTACGTACGCCTACTATCATTACGTACGCTAGGGCTTAATCATTACGTATGTAATAGCCGTTGACTTAGGCTGTCACAATCGAACCAAGAATTCCGGTCATGCCCTGTCCCACATGCCAAAAGGTGAGATGCTGTCTAATACACCATATTGTACGCTAACCATAGGGTCTTACATCCATAGTATCACACATATAACGTGCGCTAACCTAACATCGTAGAGTACGTTAAACACCAAACACATAGCCTAGAAATGAAGTCTTCCAATACAACATCTAACAATCATCTAAGTGCAAACAATGAATACAATTAATTCGATTCTAGTATCACAACATTAATAATCATTATACTAAATGTAGCATGATACAAATATACCCAAATTATCCCAACAATACAACAGTAAATAATAAGATTACAGTCGGATATTACATACTCCCCCCGTTAAAAGGAGTTTCGTCCTCGAAACTAAGGGGTAAAAAACTTGGGATATCTCTCTTGCATGCTATCCTCGGTTTCCCATGTAGCCTCCTTGACTCTATGTTGTGACCACTGAACCTTGAGTAGGGGAATCGTCTTGTTCCTCAATCGTTTGATCCTCCTCTCGAGTTTCTGTATGGGACGTTCCTCATAAGAATGATCATCGGCTAACTCGATCTCTTCGAACTGAAGTATGTGGCTTGGATCAGCAACATACTTCCTCAACTGGGAAACATGAAACACGCTATGAATAGGACTCAAAGCTGGTGGTAACGCCAGACGATACGCTAGATCACCTACAAGTTCCCAAATCTCACACGGTCCAATATATATCGGGCTCAACTTGCCTCTATCCCAAAACGAAAAACACCTCGAGTAGGAGACACTTTCACTAACACATGATCGCCAACCTCGAACTCGAGCGGTCGTCGACAGTTGTCTGCATAATATTTTTGCCGGCTCTGAGCAGTTAACAAACGACTCCTAATCAGAGCGATTTTCTCACGGGTTGCAAACAACATATCCGGTTCCGTACCCAGAGATTAAGACAGGTTGTCCCAACACAAAGAGTGCATACAACGTCGGCCATATAATGTCTCAAAGGTGCCATCTGTATCGAAGCATACCAACTATTATTATAGGTGAATTCCACCAAAGGTAGTTGCGCTTCCCACTTGTCCTTCCAATCAAGAGCACATGCCCTTAACATATATTCTAGAGTTTGGATAGTCCTCTTAAACTGGCCATCGGTCTGAGGATGAAATACCGTACTGAAGTTCAACTGCGTACGCATCGCACGATGAACTGCTTTCCAGAAATGTGACACGAACCGCCCGTCACGATCCGATACGATACTCTTGGGGGTACCATGTAACCTTACAATTTGTTTAATGAATAGCTGGGCCAACCTATCGGGACCTAATGTGTCCTTAATCTCCAAGAAGTGGGCTGATTTGGTCTGACGATCCACAATCACACAAATCGTATTCATATCTCGACTGCTCATTGGCAAGTTGGTGATAAAATCCATCGATATGTCCTCCCATATCCATTCAGGAATCGAGAGTGGTTTCAGCATACCTGCTGGTTGCTGATGCTCAATCTTAACCTGCTGATAGGTCAAACATCCCGAAATGAATTCTGCAACATCTCGTTTCATATTTCCCCACCAATAACATTGCTTTAAATCTCTATACATCTTGCTAGACCCCGAGTGAATGGAGTATGGGGTAGCATGAGCCTCCATCAGGATAGAGTTTCTCAACTCTTCATCTGCCGGTAAACATACTCGATTCCTGAAATGTATCAGTCTATCCTCGTGGATCACAAATCCAGGGGCTTTACCTTGAGTTACTTCATTCCGAACTCGAGATAAGAATGGGTCTGTAACCTGCTTTGTTCTGATTATATCATCAAGGGATGACGAAATCTCAATTGTGCAAAGTTGTCCCTGAACACGCTGTAACCAGACTTCAATCTCCGGTCTCATAAGATCTAACTGCAATTCTCTTTGAGCTGTAAAGCGGCTAAGGATTTGCTCTTGTACTGTCTTATGACTTAGTGCATTGGCAACTACATTTGCCTTCCCTAGATGGTATTAGATCTCAATGTCATAATCTTTAATCAGTTCTAGCCACCTCCCCTGTCTCATATTCAGCTCCTTCTGAGTAAAAATATATTTCAGGCTCTTATGATAAGTAAAAGTTTGACAGGTGACTCCATGTAAGTAGTGGCGCCAAATTTTCAAAGCAAACACCACAGCTGCTAACTCGAAATCGTGGGTCGGGTAGCTGAATTCATAGGGTCGCAATTGTCTCGATGCATAGCAATCACTTTTCTGTTCTGCATCAACACATATCCGAGGCCCTATCTTGACACGTCACTATACACCACGAATCCTTCGGTCCCCTGTGGTAGGACTAAGAGTGGTGCCGAAATTAATCGACTCTTGAGTTCGTCAAAGATTTGTTGACATGCTTCTGACCATGTATACTTCTTATCTTTCCTTAACATATTAGTCAGCGATTGAGCAATTTTGGAAAAGCCTTCCACAAACCGTCTGTAATAACCTGCCAAATCGAGAAAACTACGAAATCTCTTCACATTTTTCGGAGGTAGCCAATCCCGGATAGCCTCTGTCTATTGTGGGTCCACACTAACCCCATAAACGGATATAACATGCCCAAGAAAAGTAACTTTAGACATCTAGAACTCGCATTTGGAAAGTTTTCCATAGAGTTGTTCTCGTCTCAGAATATCGAGAATCTGACGGAGGTGACACTCGTGTTCTTCACAATTACGGAAGTAAATCAAAATGTCGTCAATGAAAACGACCACAAAATGATCTAGAATGTCTATGAAAACTTGATTCATCAATTCCATGAACACCGCCAGTGCGTTAGTCAGTCCAAACATCATCATGACGAACTCATAATGACCATAACGAGTACGAAAAGATGTCTTCGAAATATCGGATTCTCGAATCCTCAGCTGACGATAGCCGGAGCTTAATTCGATCTTAGAAAATATAGCGGCGCCTTGTAGTTGGTCCAACAAATCGTCAATACGAGGCAATGGATATTTATTCTTGATTGTTACCTTGTTCAACTCGCGGTAATCAATATATAAATGCAGGGATCCGTCTTTCTTCCGCACAAACAATACTGGTGCTCCCCAAGTTGTTTCTTTAACTCCTTCATCTCGGTTGGATCCATGCAATACGGTGCCTTTGAAAGTGGGGACGTACCAGACTCTAATTCAGTGTTAAATCCACCTCTCGATGTGGAGGCAAGCCTGGCAACTCATCTGGAGAAACATCTGGGAAGTCTCGGACAACAGGAATATCGGCTAATTCAGATGGTCGATCCACTATCTTGGTCATGTAGCACCAATAACCAACACATCCTTGATGCAACACCCCCAATCCGCTCAGGGATATTACACGCCGCAGAACCTTTTCTCAAGGATCTACCAGTCTGGTAACAAAATTGAACATCTCGAAAATGCTTTTAAGGATAAAATGACTCAGTAGACCGATTTGGTCTTTCAATAAATACATACACTCAATCTCAATATATGCCCACGCAGGGGTTGAATACAACACATTCCCGTACAATGGGGAAAGAATACTCCAGTAGAAATAAAATACAACTGAAACAATACAACAACGTACGGGTCCTCATGTGATTAGTATCGATCATCTTTCATCATCCTTCATGCCGATCCTGTGCTATGCTCCCCAAAACCTGAATGCAATACAGACATCCACCCCCAATTACTCAGGGGTTAGCAAAATTCCACTATTTTGCTAGTGCAAGTACATAACCATACGAAATGTAACAAACAAACGGAAATCACAAATCGGGTACGACAATTAGCTACAAAAGCCTTCCCAAGAAGTTTTATTAATTAGAAAGCAATCAACGAAGTGTTTGAAAATAAATTCCTCATCTCGGGGATTTTAAAAGTAGAAACCTTGTTGGACCTCAAGTCCGTAGTTGAAAATATCCATTTCAAAACGAATGGGTCTCGGCCCAAAATCACTTTCCAAAAAATGACCTTTACAAAACTGTTGGGATCTCATCCCAAATCTCATCGAATCATTGTAGTCGAGAACAATATCAAGGTCCGTTTTCCAACATCAAACCCCACAATAAAAAGGACTAAACACTTACGAGAAAATACTCTAGGGCCATCCTAGCCAAGTAGGCCAAATAAACATTTTACCTCTTATACACTTAGTCAATGCATGCAATCATGAAATCAAAGTTCAAAAGCACTCATTTCCGGAAATGCCAATAATCCAAAACACATTTGCAAAATGCACCACAATTAACCACGGACCCACCCCTCCGTGCACCCCTACCGAGACCCCGTCAGATCTAACCCGTAGTGGTTAAAAGCAAGCTCACAGACCCACCCCTCTGTGGACCACTACCGAGACCCCATCGGATCTAACCCGTAGTGAGTATACACACACACACACATAATTTCCCATGCAATACTAGTATGCTAAGAATGTAAGTTCATTAAGAACACTTACTAGAGATGGCCACCTATCCGACACCATTTTCAAGCTCTTCTAAATACCTTCATCATAAACAATCAATCACAACTCAACAACACAATTAACATGGAATACACGATTCCACAACTTTAAATAAGTAGGGGTATCATTAAAGCCCTCAACATTCAAGATAATCAAATCATAATCTACTCACACAAATCATATTCACGAAAGTAAACCAACTATCGTAAATCCAATATGTAAACTCTATTTGCAGGACACAAATCGCATAAGAAAATACTTGCCTCGAAACCATGATCGAAACGAGACGATGAACAGGATGCGGTTGGGCAGCCCCGAACTCCTGAACATAATCGAGAATACAATAGCACCGCGAACGCTACGAAAATAACACCACACGAATTACCAACACCAAGCGGAGAACAACTCGGAATCCTCGAGCACCTATAATCCTCCGGAAGAATCAACAAAAACATGATTATGACGAGGATCAAGACCAAAAGCAATGGAGACCACATCAAACTATCGAAGGGAACTCATTCGAATATTTAATCAAACATTAAATGTTCACTACACCCCAAGAACACCGAAATCACCCTTCGGGTTGAAACGAACTGAAGATATGGATATACAATCCATAAAACAAGTTTAATAACAACATCTAACACCAATCGATTTATCAAAATTGGATGGAAAATTAATTCAAGAACAAAACTCCCGAAAAGGTCAACTCCGGAGAATCAAGAAAATACCTCGAATTAATGATGAAGAACAAGAATTGATGTTGTTAATCCACACCAAGAATTTGAGGAGTATGATATCTCCGAGACAAATTGTCCAAAATCGCCCCACCAATCGCCCAAAACGAGAGGAAAAATAAGAGAGGAGAGGAAATGAAACCCTCTCCCAAAATCCCGCTGAAATAGGGCTAATCTAACTCGTGTGCCGCGGCCCGGACTGAGTGTGCCACGGCCCGCGGCTAAAATTCCGAGCAGAAGCCAGCTTAGTGCCACGGCCCGGCCAGCAGAGGGCCGCGGCCCGCGGTACAGCCACGGCTCACTGTACAGTCTTAGCTATTTCGACCATAACTCCTTTGTCCGGACTCCGATTGACTCACCGTTTGAACCATTGGAAAGATAACTTGATACTCTATAATACTGAAAAGATTCAGAACTTTTGGAGTTTCCAAGAATTGGTGGTGATTTTACAAAGTCGCACTCATACTTGGAAAAGTAGCTTAAGGACACGGAACGCAACAAAACGACACTGAAACGAACTCGAATGACAAAAAGTGTAGAATTAATCATTCTCGGAATGACAAAACGGTCAAAATAGAGTTGCTAAGATGGACTTACGCCATAAAAAAAGAAAATTACTGGAAATGGAAATTGCGGATATTACATACTACCATCCTTAAAAGAAGTTCCGTCCCAAAACTTAAAACAAGTAGGGAGAAGAAACATCCCACCAGGAACATCTCAACGAGATACACAAGAACCGCGTAACTTACGTCCATCGGCAAAACATTACAAGAAACGCAAAGAGACAAACGACATGCAAGCATGCTCAACGACAATCATCACAATGCCACAAGCAGAGACATAATAAAACCAACAAGTGGCAAGTATCACCAAACGGATAACACAATCAAGTCAATTATCCGAACAATCACAAGATATAAAGTGCCTATGACAAGGAAACACGCACAGTCGAAAATAGAAAATACACACACAACGATCCACAAGGATAGCCACAAAGAATTTGACCACGCCGAAATTCTCAAAACCCACACTGGGCATCACCGTGTCCTTTCGGAGAAGAGATGCAACTCAATCCCCAATCCTATCAGCTACCGTCTCCCAATGCACGGCTCGATGTCCCAAATGACCGCAATCGGAACAGCTGGCCATTGGTGAACTACAATTCTTCGCAGTACGAGACCAGACAACAATAATTGGACAGCCACAAAAGTGATCGAACAAAAACTATCGAACAACAATGATCAAACAACATCGATCGGACAACAACGATCGAACACCAACGATCGAACAACAATGATCGAACAATAATGATCGAACAACAATGATCGAGCAACAATGATCGAACAACAATGATCGAATAACAACGGTCGAACAACGAATCCGAAGTTCACAATTCAACAAAAGATATAAACAAAACTTGCAGAAACTAAAGGACGTTAATTTTGGACAAGGTTACAAGAATCGAATAGAACACTTGGAAAAGTCACAACAATAAACAGATTGATCCAAAACAAGGTCACAACCCATTCGAATGATGGCAACCGAGATACCAAACAAGTTCAAAAAGTATCAACAAATACGAGCAAGTCGATAGAATTGAGAAAGAGAAAATGCAGATGTCAAAAACAATACAGGTATTACATTCGACCTCTTATAAAAGAAATGTCGTCCCCGGAACTCACAACAACGGAAGCAAGGTAACAACACAAAAAGCAACCGACAGAAACATCTCTCATGGGCCTCTCAGAGCCGATCCTGATATATGTGCTGAAGCGCGAACTCCGGAAGTCTCGATAACCAATTCGCAAAACCGAATTATGTGTTTCTCGAGTCCGCACTTGAAATGCGTTACTGACGAGAAGGACAATTTGTACGTACCTGCCCTGGCACATTACAGTTGAAGCACCTCGGCATATCGAATATGCAACTGCTAGGTACAATGGAATATAACGTCGCAAAACAACATACCAGAGATGCCAACTCAGCACAACATATCAACGTAAGGCAATTCACTTACATAGAATCACAGCAACGACGGCATAAATTCGACGGTTTCAATGGTTCGAACGATAACCAGCACACAGCTACAAAACATCATGAAACAATCACAGATGTATACGATTATACAAAATCAAGTTCTAACAGCTCGCACGGGTGCGATAACATGCAAATCGCCCGAAAGCGACAGCATTCAATACCAATATTACACCTCTCACAGAGGGCTAACACAACAAATGTGTGGCGAACGACTCAATGCTCACACCACCAATTCAATCACAACTCGGGGGTTAACACCCTAACGAAAGTGCGAACATCATACATACATTCCTGGACAGTAAACTGGAATGATAGGTTTTAAAAACGAATACCACCTTTTCGAAAACATTTTTGGAAACACCAGTTGATCTTGACTATCACTTTTCAAAAAGTTGTACAAACATCGTTGTCGAGACTTTGAAAACCATCTTGCGCTTGATAAAAATGAGGACACTTTATTTTAGCGAAAAACTTTCAGAAATACTCGACCTTCGGGTCTAAGCAAACGCGTTTCCAAAATTACTGTAATACCTAAAAAAATATTTTGGTCCTCAAAGTAAAAGAATTTTGAAACAGATAGTTGCGCTAGTAGGCTCCTCGAAAATATAATCCATTTAAAAGTACGTCTCGAAATTTATCTTCTAAGATACTCAAGGTTTTCAAATATCCAATAGGTCAGAATGCCCAAAACTCACACGTATCGACATTCACTTACATACATCATAATACACGCATCAACTCGTTCAAAACCAAGACAACACATGTCTTTTACCGGAAAACAAACAGTCAAATAATCAATTTGCCTAGGACCGGGATGAAGCCACTAGTCCCACTCAAGGCCTCTAAGGATCCTCCCGAGCTGACTAGCAAATCAAACTCGTGAATCCAGAGTGAAGCCATAGATTCTCTCGAAGGTGAGCAAAGCACACACAATTACATCACCATTCCATATTAATCACAAAGGTTTCCCAAAACACTTGTAAAAAACAAGCAAATCATTTTGAAAATCATTAGAAGCGGACAAAACAATAATCGAAAAGACATAAATAGTGACAACACTGCTTATATAAACAAAATATGAGAGCTGGATAAACACATATCACGGAACCAAAAATATACATAAGGATTCCATCGCTTAACACGTAATCATACCAGTAACTCGTATCACGCGAGGCACAACACAAAAAAAGAGACTTACATCAACAGGTCGCACGAAGATGATGATTGCCCCACGATACAATTCACGACAAACAAACTCAGATGATGCGTCGCGACACGACTCAGTCAGATAAAATCTGACGAGACAAAACTCAATAGACACAACTGTTTCCACAACCTAAGCTCCGATACCATTTATGTAACACCCCCAATCTGCTCAGGCATATTACACGCAGCAGAACCTTTCCTCAAGGATCTTCCAGGTGGGTAACAAAATCGAACATCTCGAAAATGCCTTTAAGGCAAAAATGACTCAGTAGACCGATTTGGTCTTTCAATAAATACATACACTCAATCTCAATATATGCCCATGCAGGGGTCGAATACAACACATTCCCGTACAATGGGGAAAGAATACTGCAGTGGAAATAAAATACAACTGAAGCAATACAACAACGTACGGGTCCTTACGTGATTAGTATCGATCATCTTTCATCATCCTTCATGCTGATCATCTGCTATGCTCCCCAAAACCTGAATGCAATATAGTCATCCACCCCCGATTACTCGGTGTTAGCAAATTTCCACTATTTTGCTAGTGCAAGTACATAACCATACGAAATGTAACAAACAAACAAAAATCACAAATCGGGTACAACAATTAACTACAAAAGCCTTCCCAAGAAGTTTTATTAATTAGAAAGCAATCAATGAAGTGTTTGAAAATAAATTCCTCATCTCGGGGATTTTAAAAGTGGAAACCTTGTTGGACCTCAAGTCTGTAGTTGAAAAATATCCACTTCAAAATGAATGGGTCTCGGCCCAAAATCACTTTCCATAAAACGGCCTTTACAAAACCGTTGGGATCTCATCCCAAATCTCATCGAATCACAGTACTCGAGAACAATATCAAAGTCCGTTTTCCAAGATCAAACCCCACAACAAAAGGACTAAACACTTACGACAAAATACTCTAGGGCCATCCTAGCCAAGTAGGCCAAGTACACATCTTACCTCTTATACACTTAGTCAATGCATGCAATCATGAAATCAAAGTTCAAAAGCACTCATTTCCAGAAATGCCAATAATCCAAAACACATTTGCAAAATGCACCACAATTAACCATGGACCCACCCCTCCGTGCACCCCTACCGAGACCCCGTCGGATCTAACCCGTAGTGGTTAAAAGCAAGCTCACGGACCCACCCCTCCGTGGACCCCTTACACACAATTTCCCATGCAATACTAATATGCTAAGAATGTAAGTTCATTAAGAATACTTACTAGAGATGGCCACCTATCCGACACCATTATCAAGATCTTCTAAATACCTCCATCATAAGCAATCAATCACAACTCAACAACACAATTAACACGGAATACATGATTCCACAACTTTAAATAAGCAGGGGTATCATTAAAGCCCTCAACATTCAAGATAATCAAATCATAATCAACTCACACGAATCATATTCACGAAGGTAAACCAACCATCATAAATCCAACATTTAAACTCTATTTTCACAACACAAATCGCATAAGAAAATACTTGCCTGGAAACCACGATCAAAACGAGACGATGAATGGGATGCGGTTGGGCAGCTCCGAACTCCTGAACATAATCGAGAATACAATAGCACCACGAACGCTACGAGAATAACACCACTCGAATTACCAACACCAAGCGGAGAACAACTCGGAATCCTCGAGCACCTATAATCCTCCGGAAGAATCAACAAAAACATGATTATGACGAGGATCAAGACCAAAAGCAACGGAGACCACATCAAACTATCGAAGGAAACTCATTCGAACATTTAATCAAATATTAAATGTTCACTACACCTCAAGAACACCGAAATCACCCTTCGGGTTGAAATGAACCGAAGATATGGATATATAATCCATAAAACAAGTTTAATAGCAACATCTAACACCAATCGATTTATCAAAATTGGATGGAAAACGAAATCAACAGCAAAACTCCCGAAAAGGTCAACTCCAGAGAATCAAGAAAATACCTCGAATTAAGGACGAAGAACACGAATTAATGTTGTTAATCCATACCAAGAACTTGAGGAGGATGATATCTCTGAGACAAATCGCCCAAAATCTCCCAAACAATCACCCAAAACGAGAGGGAGAAGAAGAGAGGAGAGGAAATGAAACCCTCTCCCAAAATCCCGCTGAAATAGGGCTAATCTGACTCACGTGCCGTGGCCCGGACTGAGTGTGCCGCGGTCTGCGGCTAAAATTGCGAGCAGCAGCCAGCTTAGTGCCGCGGCCCGGCCAGCAGAGGGTCGCGGTGCGCGGCACCAGGCTCACTATACAGTCTTAGCCATTTCGACCATAACTCCTTTGTACGGACTACGATTGACTCACCGTTTGAACCATTGGAAAGATAACTTGATGCTCTATAATAATGAAAAGATTCATAATTTTTGGAGTTTCCAATACTTGATGGTGATTTTACAAAGTCGAACTCATACTTGGAAAAGTTGCTTCAGAACACGGAACGCAACAAAACGACACCGAAACGAACTCGGATGACAAAAAGTGTAGAATTAATCATTCTCGGAATGACAAAACGTTCACAATAGAGTCGATAAGATGGACTTGTGCCATAAAAAGAAAATTACCAGAAATCGAAATTGTGGATATTTAAGCAGTTTCACTGCTTTCATAGAGTTGATGATTCTCCCGGAACGGCTGGGATTATCACCCTGAAAAATACAGTCGAAACCATCATCAGAAGTGACGGTCACCATCCGCTTGCGGATGCTCAGTATGGCATCATAACGATCCATCCATTCGATACCCAAGATCACATCATCTTTAGGTAATTCGACCACAATCAAGTCTGACAACCACTCACGGTCGTTCATGCAAATTGGACAGTTCTGCACGTCACGATTCCCAGCAATTATTCTACCATCGGGTAGACCAATCATATAAGGTTCATGTAACACCCCCAAAACCATATGGGAATATTACACGCCGTAGACCCCTTTTTACGAGGATCTACCAGGCTATACCTTACAAAACGACCAAGTGCTTGCCCGGCCAGGGTCAAACAATAAAATAATATAGACCGTTATGGTCACTTACACGTGAATACACAGACCGATGAGGCCACACAACTCAATCAACAAAACTGACTTATACAACATTACCCACACAGGGGTTGAAACATAATACAGCAGAAGACTGAAATCAACTCTGACAATACAACCAAACTCTACCAACTCTCAACTCTTGATTAGTATCGCAGCTCGTCATCCTCCGGTGCCAATTCTGTGACTGCTCCCCTGAACCTGCATGTACTTGGACGCAAAACAGACATCCACCCCCCGATTACTTGGGGGTTAGTAATACTCCACTGTTTTACTAGTGCAAGTATCAAACCATACGAAAAGTAACGAGCAAATATTGATCATAATCAAATTTAATAACCAAGTACCAAAATATTCCCGAGAGGTTTTAACAAGGGAAATAAGCTATGAAGCATTAAAAAAAAAAACTTATCATCTCTAGAATTTTAGGAACAAAAATCTTTAAAGCCTCAAGTCCCAAGTTACAAATCCTTTCGAAAAACTTTAGGGTCTTAACCCAAATCTTGTTTCATAACTCAACAATTCTCCATAAAACTTTTCCTTTCAAAACTTTGATTGTCGAAACATATTCATGACACCGTGATCCACTGTCACGGGTCTCCGTAGGTTCAACAACCCATACGGACTACACCGCGCACAAATAAACAAACATAATCAATTCTGACACCGTGATCCACTGTCACGTGTCTCCGTAGGTTCAACAACCCACACGGACTATTCCACATACAGATAACTAAACAGAACCAATTCCGACACCGTGATCCACTGTCATGTGTCTCCGTAGGTTCAACAACCCACACGGACTATATCGACCACAACAATCACACACACAGTCCTAACACCATAGTCCACTGCCACGTGTCACCGTAAGCCCCGTCGAGCTCACCCGGTTGGACGCATTGTGCCCGAAACTCATGGTCCACTGCCATGTGTTATCGTAGGCCTCGTCAGAACAGCACGATTGGACCTCAGTACCTCACTAAGTTCTGACCCCGTAGTCCACTACCACGAGTCCTCATAGGCCCCGTCGAACCATCACGAGTGAACTTAGCGGTCACACACATATTCACGTTCAGAATCACATTTCATACAATAATGAGCACAGTTAATCATTCACGTTGATCACCACAACATCATACCTCACACGCACATAACACAATCTCGACACTCACAACAAACTGTCATCAATCAACGACACATAACCAACATAACACATGATCGGTACACAATACATTTCACAACCAAGTGTACACCATCCCATATGTAGGTCGCAATCCTGCACAAAGGCACAACACCTAACACGTATATCAATATAACACTATTGTCACAAGGCCTTCACATTACGGAATACACAACCAACTCAAACGGAACATATTTACGGAGGCAAGTTAAATCATCATAACCTAATACGTGATTTCAAGTCGCAAGATACAAGTCGTATAATAAGATACTTGCCTCGATCGTCGGCGCCCGAATTTTCCTATGAACACGGCACAACCTGGAAAACTCGGAACACCTACAATCCTCCGTGAAATCCAACGGAAACACGGTTACTATGAGAATAACAATTAAAAACAAAGGAAAACACGATCAAGAATCGAAGGGAACCCTTTGAGACATTTAATCGGATACTAAATGTTCAAGGTTCCTTAGAAAACCAAAAATCCCGATTGGTTTCCAACGAACTCGAAATACGGATATACAATCCATAGAACACATCTAAAACAACGTTTATACATCAATTAATTGATCAAAAATTGATTGGAATCGAAATAAAAAAGAAAATCCCTAAAATCTTCAAAAACATGGGTTCAAGCCAAAATACCTTGATTCGGACGAAGAACAATGAATTAAATGATATTAAACACATGAATAATACTAAGATTAATCATACCCATCATGGATTAATCAACAATACGGAACGAATCAGACAAAAACCTGAAAACCCCAAAATTTCCCAAAGATAGGGTTCTAGGAAATCTAAACTTGATTTGCTGGATCAAAGGATGTTATGGAATGATCAATCAATGATATGTACTCAAGAACTTCATGGATTTGTTGTTTAAAAACATGGCTTCGCCTCCTCCGAAACTCCAGCCGTGGACAAAAAAGAAAAGAAATGAAAAACGAGTGAAAATGCGACTGCTCTGTCACATTTATACTGGGCCGGACTAGCGTGCGCTAGCCTTCCCGGACTAGCGTGCGCTATCAGCCAGTATCGGCCCAGAACCCTCGGTCGGGGCCCGCACGACCCGCCACTACAGACAAAACCTGCCGACCAAGGCCTGCCTGCCTGACCCTGATAGCATGTGCTGCGCGGACGCTAGCGTGCGCTAGCCAACCTATCCAGAACCCTCTGGACTAAACTGCTCGGCCAGCTAACGTGCGCTAGCCGACCAACAGCGTGCGCTACACCTGCCGGTTAGCGTGCGCCGCGACCGACAGTAGCGTGCGCCGCGACCGACAGTAGCGTGCGCTACCTGCCGATCTTTCTTGAGTCCAGAACCTCAGAAACCCCTCTGCTCAAATCCGATAGCGTACGCTGTCCGGTCGGCAGCGTGCGCTACACCTGCCGAGCTAGCGTGCGCAGCCTTCCGATAGTAGCGTGGGCTACGCCTGTTCCTGCTGCGCCTGCCCGGCCAGTGCCCAACACTTCCGATAGTGCCTGCCGCACCTGTCCGGCTAGTGCTCAGCCGTCATGACCCGACGACTCGATTTCCGAAAACGCACAGAACAAACACGACGAAAAGCTTGCGGACAACATCAACTACCCGAAATAAAATACCATGCAACAATTAATCACACGCGACCATGAAAAGGGTCAAGACAAAAAATACGAATGCGGATACCCACAACTTTGGGTAAATTAAAAAATAGCCCAAAATGCCCGAAAATCAAAATACGTGATCGAATAACCAAATCGAAGTTCACAACACGTCTAACAAAGTTAAACGGACTTATGGGAAACTCGAAACAGTAGTTTCGAATGAGATTCACAAGAATCGAACTCGAGTGCGGAAAAGTCGCTACGAAGCACGGAACTCAATAAAACAACACTGAAACAAACTCGGATGTCAAAAAGTGCAGAATTAATCATTCTCAGAATGACGAAACGGTCATAGGCGAGTCATCGAAATGGACCCCCGCCGAAAAGAGAAAATTACCGGAAATTAAAATTGCAAATATTACAGTTCACAATCGGTAACATGATATAATTGTAAACAAGTCAAACAAAAGCAGATATAAAGGAGTGTGAAGCACCAATATCAAACAGAACACAAACAGGCTGAGGGTGGATCTCGAGTGTACCTGCGATCATGCTGGCTTCGGGGTCGTCGGCCATTTTCATCTCGTAAATTCTGGGTTTTGCAGCTCTGGTACCAGATGTACAAGCTTGACTTCCATGACCCATCCCTCTATTTGCCCCGGTAGTCTGATGGGAGGCAGACGGAGGTGCCCGATCCTGAGCTGTAGATTGAACTGGAGCATGAGAGGTTACTGGTGTACGTCCCGGTCCACCTCTGCAAAAACGAGCATGACGCCCAGTAATTCCCCAAGTATAGCTGGCAACGGCCGGCTTCGGACATTTGGTGTTGACATGCCCCTAATCTCCATAGTTAAAACACACAATAGACGAGTTGGATGCTCAAGAATATAAGCCTGGTGGTTTTCGCGCCATAGGTGGCCGCTCAGAAAGAGTTGGTACAGATTGGGGTTTCTTGAACGTTCCCCGGTTACTATCAGCCTAGGTCTGGTTCCTAGATCTCTTATTGTTGGACTGTGGCTGCTTTTTAGAAATCTCCTTTGCAGTAAGTTCGTATTCCATAGCTCTCTCAATAAATTCCAGTAGAGTCGTGCAGTGGTGATTAAGTAACTGCATCCTCATCCGGGGTTTAAACCTCTTGAGAAAATACTTGATTTAAAAAGCTTCCATACGAATAATCGACGTAGCGAATGGAAGGAGTGCCTAAAATTTATCAGCAATTGACAACACATCATCCTCCTCAAACGGGTCCGGGTTCATTAATTCTTCTAGCTTGGCCTCATGCAGTGGTCCTGGATAATAACGACCTATTGAATTCCTCCCAAGTACAAACACCATCAGCTGGTCTCACCGAAAGCCACTAAGTGTGGGCATTCTTACTAAGGTAGTAAGCCGCTACGGAGACGGGATTATCTTCCGGACATTCAATCCTCTCGAACAATTTCTCGAAATGTTCGATCCATTGCACAATATCAGCAGGCTCAGAGGAGCCTTCAAAAGTCGGAGGTTGTTGATGAGAGATGTCGTTAATAATCCGACTCACGGGTCCGCCGTACACCGGAGGTGGTGGATGAGGTCCTTGCTGCTGACCCGCAGTATCAGCTCTCTACATAGCTTCCATCATTTGACCCATCTGGGTCATCTGAGTCATCATACCCTGCATAATGACATAAGGATTGACCCGTGCATCCTCGTGCCGTTTGGTGTGGTGACATTGGTTCTCAGTAGGCAAATCGCTACCTGTTGAGCTTTGCTCCACACTCGAATGTGTATTAGCTCGTGGCCTCGGGATTCATCCCCTTCCAAGGCCTCGACCCCCTCTACCATGGCCTCAAAAATTTCTATCCATAGTGAAAGAATCAAATAATAATCATAAGTACAGTTCATGATCGTCCTTACGACCGATCCAAATTCACGCTAAGTTAATAGCAATAATGAAACTACAATTTCAAGAAAATAGTTCATCATGAATTATCGGCACCACAAGTGCTACACAAAATATCATACCGTATTTGGCTCGTAGGGTCAGGCGCTTGCACAGGTCACACGTGAAGTGAAGGTTTCTTGATACTAGTTCAATCCACAATGACTCTTAAAGAGAAATGACTCCCTCATACCATCTTATGTAACACCCTAAATACGGGGGCCATCACAGTGCTGTGGACCCAGACTGGGACCCACCTGGTGATGCGAAAACACACATCAAACATATCCATATCGTGATACTGAATCACAATTCAATAATCATTACTCCGATTAGGAGTTTACAAGTAGTACGCACTACTACAAAATACCCATTTAACAGCGGACAATTAACAACGGTTATGCCAAAACCGCTGTTAAATTTGTGCGGTGGCACGGTTCGTAAATATTATGAAAAATTAACAGCGGTTAATACAGAAACCGCTGTTAAATTTGGACACTTAACGGCAGTTTCTTAAAAACTGCTGTTAAATTCGGAAAATTAATGGCGGTTGCTTAATAACCGCTGTTAAATTCGGAAAATTAACGGCAGTTGCGTAAAAACCGCCGTTGTTTTTCCTCTGTTAACAGCGATTGTCTATAACCGCTGTTAATATTCTATTTAATTACTACCCAGTCTTCTTTCTTTCTTTCTTCCTTTCTTCTTTTTTTCCTTTCTTTCCTCCTACGCTTCTGGCTCCCCGACTTTTCACAGTCGACTAGCAACCTCCGGCGACCTCGCGACCCCCACAACCTCCCCGACATTTCGCAATCGACCGCGGATTATTTGGTAATTATTCCGAACTCTCTTCTTTGTTTCTATTTGGTAATTTTATCTAATCTTTTAAGTATTGTTGTGTACTGTTTAATATGTGTGTGTTGTGTGTGTATGTGCATGTATAGGTGTGGCAGTGTGTGTGCGTGCAGTGTGTGTATATGTATTGTGTGTGAGGCTGTATTGTGTTGTGTGTGTGCGGCAGTGTGTGTGTGTGTATTGTGTGTGGCAGTGTGTGTTGTGTGTATTGTTTGTGTGTGGACTTTTAATTATACCTAGATTGTTTTGGAGAACAATGTTAAAACCTCAATAAAACCACAATAATCACAAAAGTAGTATTCAAATGCACATAACGGACAAAATATCTATGTGTGTGTGCACTATGTGTATGTGAGTATGTAATGTAGTTTTACGTGTTATTTTCTTCTTGTTTGTCGTATAATTTAATCGATTTAGTTGAGTGTGTGTTTAATTATGTGTGTTGCTTTTGACAACACTATTTTGTGAAACACGAATTACTTTGGGATAGATTTGGTTAACTTCTTAAGGATCTTCGTCCTTTGGGATAGATGTTAACTTTCGTCTTAAGGATCTTCTCCCAACAGTTCGTGTAGATAGAGTTAGCAATCTTGACAAAGCCATAAGTTGACGTAGTATACAGTTAATTCTATTTTGACAACCGTTGTTCATGTATCTATTTTAAACAACAGTTATAGGACAACCATACCATTGTCATTCTCTCTGTCAAAACAATTTTCAAAAAGTTAGTGATCATATAGAAATGAAATTCTTCCCCTAATACAAAACAATAGAAAATTGAATTTCATAGTGTGTAACAGAAAAGAAGAAATGGATCGAAGTTGGATGAATGCAAGTCGTGCGAGTGCGGAGTATGACAATGGAATTGAGCAATTTCTTAAATTTGCTCGACAACATCGCTCGGAACCCGATGAACGATACTTTTGCCCTTGTGTGAAGTGTATGAATGGGAGACAACATGAGGCTGACACAATTCGTAAACATATTGTTTGTGAGGGGATAAACACCAACGATACGGTGTGTGTAACACCCCAAACTAGGCGAATATTACAGTGCCGTTGACCCCCAACTGGGACCCACTAGTACCGAACCACAGTATATCAATAATTACTCCGATTAGGAGTTTCAAGTACAACACACCCAGGATAAAACAGAATACAATGTATATTTTATATGAAGATAAAATATACAACACCAGTTAAAATGAGTATTTAAAGTGGAAGTCTGCAGCGGAATACAAATGAAGAATACATGAAGACTGAAAGGACTGGGGCCCCCTACTAGTATCACTGGGACTCCTCGCCGTCAACGTTCTCTTCCCGTGCCTTAGCCTTGCCATGACCTGAAAACAACATCCCCCAACGGGGTCAGTTACATAGAACAACAATCCTCAAGAGTTGAACAATATACAACAATCACATGAATGAATTAATGAATTAAGTTGAATGATGAGCATCAATGTACGCACGAATGAACTGAGTAATAGCACAAATAGCCAAGTGTCCGGAGTCCCGCATATACACCCGCTATTGTCCTAATTAGTCTCATGGTTCAATGTGTCCGGAGTCCCGCGTATACACATTACCATGCGCACAGTCCAATGTGTCCGGAGTCCCGCATATACATATGACTATAGTGTGCCCGACTAAAATTCCACACATGCGCCAACTCGCCATGCAACATAATTCCGGAAGATCACCAGAACAAAATGACCAAGGTGAGGAGTAATAAATAGAATCCGATAAGGATCAAGAACGACTCACCGAGATGAAATAATGATACAACGAGTGATAGCTTCAATGAAATGATTTTGGAACCGTCGTTCCTCGTGCGTTACATGATGAGTTGATAATTACAAGTCTCGACATGAACGATATATTATGAGTGAATTACATGTACGAATGAACAACAACATAAGGAATTGAATATCCTTTTAATCGAGTAAGAATTTACTTACACAATACCGGTGTCGAAATGTCCTTCCTCGAACAATGTCCTAAAACGAGATGTCGGTCGCTCGAACAACCTTGAATGACACAATTACCAATAATCCGCTCAATATACATATCAAGCATGAATTTCGATTAACTCAAAGGTCGGTACAACAATATCCGAACTCATTGAGGCATTCAAACAAACACTTAGCAAACATACATCCTTTGATAATATCCAATCCCGAATATGTCGAAACCAACTCCAAAATGAGTATTTCAAACCAACAAAACACCTCCAATGATATCAATAATCCCATAGGAGTCCATAAAATGAGTTAACGACAACATCTAATCGAAAACCCCCAAATATCAAAGTTAACTCCAAGGTGTTCTTGAATCAAACCCCAACAATACATGAAATCCGAAAAATATGTTACTAAATCCGTAGGAATACATTTATCCAAGGTAGATAACCCATATCTAACATATTCCAACAACAGTCCAAGCTTACACGAAGAAATCAGAAGGAAAACCCAAAAATCCGAAATTCTAGATCCAAGAGATTATTACCTTGATTTGATGTGATGGGGATGATGAAATGATGATTAATCCGAACGATAAGCTTGAAGATGATGATTTGTGGATTCAGCTCGAAGAAAACTCTCCAAATATCCCGAAATTGCCCAAAACCGCCGAAGGAATGAAGTGAGATGATGAAATGACGAAATGGACTGCACTGTCCAATATATAGCAAATCCCAGTTAGCGTGCGCTAGCTCCTGTGCGTAGCTTGCGCTAGCTCCTGTGCGTAGCGTGCGCTAATGGGTGTAATGGGTAGTCCAGTACCCTCTGTTCGCAATGGTAGTGTGTGCTACGTACCTTTTGTAGCGTGCGCTACAACCGTATACTTAGCGTGCGCTAACTCAAAATGTTAGCGTGCGCTAACGATTTATCTGATGCCCAGTACTAAAGTCCAGAACCTACTGTTCTCTAATCTGATCGTGGTAGCGTGCGCTACACATAATATACAACGTGCTCTACTGACACCTATTAGCGTATGCTAATAACTACTCGTAGCGTGCGCTAGGAATTATTCCAACTCAGTCCAGTAGCTACTGGACTCTGCCTGATCCGTCCTTAGCGCGTGCAACCTAGTGTAATACCCGGTTGTAATTCATTCATTATCATTCAGTAATTATCAGTCTGTAATTGTCACTCAGTAATTTTTCACTCATTAATAATCACTCATCATTCATGGTTCATTCATTGGTGTTCATCGTTGGCACTTTGTAACCGTGTATCAGTTACCGATCGTCATTTCATCTCCATTTTTTTTATCAAGGTGGGAGTTTTATCGTATTCGTCGTGATTGGTAGTCTTGTACTGGAAGTATTATTTTTGGCATGTGTTGGACTTGTTCACTTTCACATACGTATGGTATGTCGAATCATTCATCAATCATAGCGAGAAATCGGAGTTGTCGGATTTTCATCTTGTCCAGCAACGAGTTACGGCAGTAAGGAGTGTCGGATATGGCCGTATTAGACGTTCGTTGTTTCATGCCATTTTGGACGAGCGGGACTTACGGCCGTAAGGATTTCGGCATACGGCAGTAAGTTAGGCAGTACGGCCGTAAGGCTTGGCCGGATACGGCCGTATGTGTCGAGCAGGGTGCCCAGGCGCTTTTGGCCGAAGGCGAGTTACGGCCGTAAAGGTTGCGGCATACGGCCGTAAGGCGAGGGAGATACGGCCGTAAGGCTTGGCCGGATACGGCCGTACGTTACAGGCAGGGTACCTGGTCATTTTCGACGAAGGGGACTTACGCCCGTAGAATTTGCCAGATACGGCCGTATCGTCCGAGTTACGCCCGTAAGTCAGGTTCGGATACGGCCGTAAGGCTGTCGGCAGGTGTTTGGATGAAGCCGAGTTACGGCCGTACGAGTTGGCTGGTTACGGCCGTAAGGCCGTTGACCTGGGATGTTACGGCCGTATGAAGGCCGAGTTACGGCCGTAACTTCCGGCAGTTTATATATGTCTTGGACGGGACTTTTCCTCATTTTTCTCATTTCCTTCACTTTGTTCCGAGAGAGAGAGCTTGAGGGAGATATTTTGTCATCATAAATCACTTGTGTGTTTGGATTTCATCATCTTGATTCGTTGGGAAGTTTCATCGGATCGAAGTGTTTGGATCTTCTAAGGTAATATTCTTCAACATCTTGGATTTCGATTTTGTATTAAGATATGATGTTTTAGACGTTAAAATCATGTTGTATGAAGTGATGCACACATGATTGTGGATATGTATGATTATTCATTAGATTATTGAAGGATTATTCAAGAACACTTTGAATATTGAGTTGGATTTGGGGGTTTTCGATTAATTGTTGTTGTAATCACGATTTTGGATATTCATCTTGGATTATTGATCGTATTGAAGATGTTTTGTTGGTTTGAAACACTTCTTGGGGATTTAATGTTAGTATAATTGAGGATTGATTGTAAACAATCGGAGATTGGTCACAACGTGTTTGATATAATGCCCCAATGAACTTAGTTTAGTTGTATCGACGTTTTGAGTTAGTTATCATCGTGTTTGATTCGTATGTTGAACGGATTGTTCGATATTGTGTTATTCAAGGTTGTTCGAGCGACCGACATCCCGTTTAGGACGTTCGTGGAAGGACATTCTTCATGGTGTTGAGTAAGTTAATTCTTACTCGGTTAAAATGATATTCATTCCTTTTTTTGTTGTTCATTCATAATCATTAACTCATTCATCATTGTATTAATCGTATTGAGACTTGTAATTGTCAAATAATCACTTCATTCACGAGGAACGGCGGTTCCAATCATTTCATTGAACTATCATTCACTTCACTATCATTTTCATCTTGGTGAGTCATTCTCGACCTTGTCGGATTATTATTCATTGATATTCATTTTGGTCATTCTCGTTCATATGACCTTCTGGGTTCATATTGCGTGGCCGGGTGCGGATGTGTGGAATTTTTAGTCGAGCACGCGATGGTCATATATTGGGATCGATACATTGGACTGTGCACACGGTAACGATTACCTCCGTGAGACTAATTAGGTACAAGGACGGATGTGTCCGGTCATCCGTCTTGTACACTTGCACAGAACATTACGGGCATACTATGATACTCCTCTTCAGCGTAACTCATAACTAAGGATATTTTCATAACTAAAGATATATCATGATTGTGTATTTTCAACCCTTGAGGATTGTTGTTCTGTGTAACTGACCCCGTTTGGGGATTTTGTTTTCAGGTCATGGCAAGGCAAAAGCACGGGAATAACATGTTGACGGCGAGGATTCCCAGTGATACTAGTAGGGGCCCCCGATCTTTCCAGTCATTCATGTTGTTGTCATTTATTTTCCGCTGCATATTTTCATTTGGATACTCCGTTTCATTCAGTGTTGTGTATTTTATCTTCATATAAAATATACTAGTATTCGGTATTTTCCTTGTGTGTTGTACTTAAACTCCTCATCGGAGTATTTGGTAATATAATGTGGTTCGGTACTACAATTATATTATTTAATTCATCATTTTCATTAGCCTGGTGGGTCCCAGTCGGGGATCCACGGCACTGTAATATCCGCCTAGTTTGGGGTGTTACAGAGTTGGTATCGGAGCGTGGTTTTGAATACTAGCTCCCGAGTCATGTCTCATTTGAAATCATCGTCATCAGACTAGTATCATCGGACTTTCGCGTCACGTGTGACCTGTGCAAATGCCGAGCCAATCAGACCAAAAGAACTGTAAGACTTCTAACGCCATGGTATAATTTCTGGCAATAATCATTCATTCATCATTCATCAGTTAACAATCCTCAAACATCATCATTCATTATGATCAGGACGATCATGTTAACTCATTAATCACTCAATTTATTTCATTACTCAGTTGATGATCAGGACGATCATGTTAACTCATTAATCACTCAATTCATTTCATTACTCAGTTGATGATCAGGATGATCATGTTAACTCATTAATCACTCAATTCATTTCATTACTCAGTGGTTGATCTGGAAAATCATATCATTAATCTTGTTTACTTGTTCAAGATACTCATTTCAAGAATTTCATCAGATAATCATGTCACCTCAGTTAATCATTCATGTAATCACTGTGTTAGAGCGCATATGCTCATTTTCATCATTTCATGACGTAAATCATAATGCGGTACTCATAAGAGATCTATGATTATCATGCGACCTTCCTACTTCAGTATGGAGAGAGTTGTCAGGGGATGCACGGGGAGAGGCCGCGGTGCAGGCCGAAACCCGAGAAATAATCACTCACTGTCGGGAAATCGTACCCAGGACTCGGCTCGATCAGAAGATGTTCGGGTTGATCCACTCACTTTTATGCCGGTCATGATGACCCACATGCAATTGCTCAATCATCATTGCGCCACTCTGGCCGAATTAATCGAGAGAACTCTCCCGTGTGAGCCTGCTACTAAGGAAATTGCTGAGCAACAACCTTCATCTGTCAGTAAGAAATCAACGAAGCATAATCAATCCGAAGGCGGTCAGTCAACCTTTAAGAAGCCTCGTGCGGGCCCTATCGTTTCTGAGCAACCTTTTACGGTGCATAATCGTGCGGGATCTCAGTCCCGAGTGGCTAGTTCAGCCATCACCTGGTTCAACTGTGAAGCGCCGGGTCATTACAGCACTAAGTGTCTGAAACCGTCTATCACGTGCCATAATTGTGGGATTTTTGGGCATAAGGCCCGTTTTTGCCGAAAGGACTCCAAGTCGGCTCCAGCGGCATCTCAGGCCCCGAAGCAATCAGTGATTTAGAATCAGACTGCTCTGTCAGCGTCGTTTAAGACAATGGAAGCAAATAAAGGCAGAGCTCATATTTATCAGACGGGAGCGTCCGGTTCTGGGGCCTGCAAGTCCCGGATTCATGTGATGAAGAGGATCGATGATCCGGTGGCCCGGATGATCTCAGGTATACTCGTAATTTTATCTCAACCTGTGTGTACCTTTTGATACTGGTGCACCGCATTCATTCATTTTCGAATCATGTTTGAATATACTTAATTTAGATAGTCCTGTTGCTTGTGGACCTCATACCATCGGTCTATCTGATGATGGAAGAATTTTCGGAAGTCATGAGGTTAAGAACTGACTGAATTAAGTTGAAATGACCGCGATTGGTTGATGGACCAAATCATGGTGGATTTACTTAAGGACGATGTATATCGGGTATTAGTGGGATGGATCGTCATGATACCCCCTCAATGTTCGTAAACGTTTGGTCACTATCATTTCCGTCGTTGGAATCGAATGTGTGCTTCAGGGAGGTGATCCCCATTGTTCCGAAAGAATCATTAATATAATGGTAGCAGTAAAATTCCTCAATCGAGTTGTTCAATCATTCATTGTATCATTTTCTTCGATTGGCCGTTCTAAGGCAATCGAGATGTTCAATCATTCACTGCATCGTTGTCATCAATTGACCGTTCTAGGGCAATCGAAATGTTCAATCATTTGTGGTATCAATGTCATCGATTGACGATGTATTCCCGGACGAGTTACCTGGTTTGCCTTCACAAAGAGTTGTGGAATTCACGAGTGAGTTGGAGCCCGGTACGCCCCCGTTATCGAAGGCACCGTATCGGATGGCCCCGACCGAAATGCATGAGTTGAAGATTCAACTTGAGGAATTGTTCGAGAAAGGTTATCTCCGACCGGGTTCATCCCCGTGGGGAGCACCAGTGTGATCTGTCAAGGAGAAGGATGGTTTTTTTCGTGTGTGTATTTATTATCAGGAGTTGAACAGGGTGATGATCAAGATTAGTATCCTCTACCCCGTATCGATGATCTCTTAGATCAACTTCAGGGAACTTCAGTATTTTTCCAAGACGGACTTAAGATCTGGATATCATCAGTTGCGAATTCGAGAGTCGGATATCGCGAGGACGGCGTTTCAAACACGCTATGGTCATTATGAGTTCGTGGTAATGCCGTTTGGGTTACCTAATGCATCTGCAATATTCATGGAATCAATGAATCGGGTTTTCATCGACTTTTGGGACCAGTTTGTGGTTGTCTTCAGTGGTGATATTTTAATTTATTCTCGTGACCACGAAGAACACGAGTTTCACCTTCATCAGGTTCTCGACGTGTTGAGACGAGAGCAACTCTATGGAAATTTTTCCAAATGTAAGTTCTGGATGTCCGAAGTGTCGTTTCTCAGGCAAGTAATTTCATCAGACGGTGTGCGTGTTGATCCTCAGAAGACGGAGGCTATCCAAGATTGGTTACCTCCGAAGATTGATAAGAAAATCCGAAGCTTTCTCGGATTAACCGGTTATTATCGGCGAATTGTGAAAGGATTCTCTAAAATCGCTCAATCAATGACGAACCTTTTGCGAAATGGTAAGAAACTCACGTGGTCCGATGTGTGTCAGCGGAGTTTTGAGGAACTCAAGAACCGGTTAATTTCATCACCTGTCTTTTCCTTGCCAGAAGGGACGGAAGGATTCGTGTTTTTTAGTAACGCATCCGGACACGATCTCGGATGTGTATTAATGCAGAATGGGAAGGTTATTGCCTATGCTTCACAGAAATTGCGACCTTACGAGGTTAATTATCCAACCCACGACCTGGAGCTAGCAGCCGTGGTTTTCGCGTTGGAATTTTGGCGTCATTACCTTTATGGCGTCACCTGTCAGTTATTCACCGATCACAAGAGTTTGAAGTATATATTTACTCAGAAGGAGTTAAATATGCGACAGAGGCGGTGGTTGGAACTAATCAAAGATTATGATATCGAGATCCTGTACCACCCGGGTAAGGCAAACGTGGTTGCCGATGCCTTGAGTCGTAAGTCCGTTCAGGAGCAAATTCTTGCTCGTTTAACAGTTCAGAAGGAGCTTCAGCAGGAATTCCTTAGACCCGAGATCGAGGTCTGGCTTCAGCGAGTGCAAGGGCAACTTTGCATGTTAGAGATTTCATCGCCACTTGAGGAGGTAATTAGAGTGAATCAGGGTTCAGACCCATCATTGTTGCGCATCCGTGAGGATGTGGCTCAAGGGAACGCCCTGTATTTGTGGTCCACGAGGATGGACTTTTGCGATTTAAGAATCGGTTATGTGTACCGGCTAATGGCGACTCATGCTACCCCTTTTTCCGTTCATCCGGGGTCTAGCAAGATGCACAAAGACTTGAAACAAAATTACTGGGGGAGTAATATGAAGCGAGAAGTCGCAGAATTTGTTTCGAGATGCTTAACATGTCAGCAAGTCAAGTTAGAACATCAGCGACCAGCAGGTATGCTGAGACCTCTCCCTAATCCAGAGTGGAAGTGGGGGGACATTCCATGGACTTCATTACAAGTTTGCCGACGAGTCATCGTGGCATGAACACAATCTGGGTGATTGTGGACCGTTTAACTAAGTCAACTCTTTTCCTTGAGGTTAAGGATACGTGGGGTCCCGAGAGACTGGCCCAGTTGTTCATCAAAGAGATAGTGAGATTGCATGGTACTCCTATGAGTATCGTTTCCGATCGTGACGGACGATCCGTGTCACATTTTTGGAAATCAGTTCATCGTGCTATGGGAACTCAGCTTAATATCAGTACCGCTTTTGATCCTCAGTCCGACAGACAATCAGAGAGGACTATTCAGACATTGGAGGACATGTTGAGGGCATGCGTCCTCGATTGGAAAGACGATTGGAAAACCCAACTACCATTGATTGAGTTCACGTACAATAATAGTTGGCATGCTGTGATTAAGATAGCACCTTACGAGGCCTTGTAAGGTCGTCTTTGTCGATCTCCTTTGTGTTGGGACGACTTATCAAAATCAATCGGCACCGAGCCTGATATATTTATAGCCGCCCGTGAGAAGGTAGCTTGATCAGGAGTCGTTTGTTGATAGCTCAGAGTCGCCAGAAATCATATACAGATAATCGTCGTCGATCACTAGAGTTCGAGACAGGCGACCACGTTTTGGTCAAGCTATCCCCGAGTCGAGGTATTTTCCGTTTCGGAAAATGGGGAAAGTTGAGTCCGAGATTCATTGGACGTTTGAGATTCTGGATCGAGTAGGCGAGTTAGCTCATCGATTGGCTTTACCTCTGGCGTTGAGCCGAATTCATAGTGTGTTTCACATACTTCAGTTCGACGAAATTGACATCGCGGATGATCATTCATATGAGGAGCGTCCTATACGAGTTTTAAAGCGGCGAATCAAACAGTTGAGGAACAAGACGATTCCTTTGGTCAAGATTCAGTGGTCTAGACACGGAGTCGAAGAGGCTACTTGGGAAACCGAGGACAGTATGCGGGAGAGTTATCCCGAGTTGTTTGACCCATAGTTTCGGGGACGAAACTCCTTTTAAGGGGGGAGTATGTAATACCCGGTTGTAATTCATTTATTATCATTCACTAATTATCAGTCTGTAATTGTCACTCAGTAATTTTTCACTCATTAATAATCACTCATCATTGATGGTTCATTCATTAGTGTTCATCGTTGGCACTTTGTAACCGTGTATCAGTTACCGATCGTCATTTCATCTCCGTTTTTTTTATCGAGGCGGGAGTTTTATCGTTTTCATCGTGATTGGTAGTCTTGTACTGGAAGTATCATTTTTGGCATGTGTTGGACTTGTTCACTTTCACATACGTATGGTATGTCGAATCATTCATCAATCGTAGCGAGAAATCGGAGTTGTCGGATTTGCATCTTGTCCAGCAACGAGTTACGGACGTAAGAAGTGTCGGATACGGCCGTATTAGACGTTCGTTGTTTCAGGCCATTTTGGACGAGCGGGACTTACGGCCGTAAGGATTTCGGCATACGGCCGTAAGTTAGGCAGTACGGCCGTAAGGCTTGGCCGGATACGGCCGTACGTGTCGAGCAGGGTGCCCAGGCGTTTTTGGCCGAAGGCGAGTTACGGCTATAAGGGTTGCGGCATACGGCCGTAAGGCGAGGGAGATACGGCCGTAAGGCTTGTCCGGATACGGCCGTACGTTACAGGCAGGGTACCTGGTCATTTTCGACGAAGGGGGCTTACGCCCGTAAGATTGGCCGGATACGCCCGTAAGTCAGGTTCGGATACGGCCGTAATGATGTCGGCAGGTGTTTGGACGAAGCCGAGTTACGGCCGTACGAGTTGGCTGGTTACGGCCGTAAGGCCGTTGACCTGGGATGTTACGGCGATAAGAAGGCCGAGTTACGGCCGTAACTTCCGGCAGTTTATATATGTCTTGGACGGGACTTTTCCTCATTTTTCTCATTTCCTTCACTTTATTCCGAGAGAGAGAGAGCTTGAGGGAGATATTTTTCATCATAAGTCACTTGTGTGTTCGGATTTCATCATCTTGATTCGTTGGGAAGCTTGGATAGTCGATTTAACACATTTTCATCGGATCGAAGTGTTTGGATCTTCTAAGGTAATATTCTTCAACATCTTGGATTTCAATTTTGTATTAAGATATGATGTTTTAGACGTTAGAATCATGTTATATGAAGTGATGTACACATGATTGTGGATATGTATGATTATTCATTTGATTATTGAAGGATTATTCAAGAACACTTTGAATATTGAGTTGGATTTGGGGGTTTTCGATTAATTGTTGTTGTAATCACGATTTTGGATATTCATCTTGGATTATTGATCGTATTGAAGATGTTTTGTGGGTTTGAAACACTTCTTGGGGATTTAATGTTGGTATAATTGAGGATTGATTGTAAACAATCGGAGATTGGTCACAACGTGTTTGATATAATGCCCCAATGAAGTTAGTTTAGTTGTATCGACGTTTTGAGTTAGTTATCATCGTGTTTGATTCGTATGTTGAACGGATTGTTCGATATTGTGTTATTCAAGGTTGTTCGAGCGACCGACATCCCGTTTAGGACGTTGTTCGTGGAAGGACATTCTTCATCGGTGTTGAGTAAGTTAATTCTTACTCGGTTAAAATGATATTCATTCCTTTTTTTGTTGTTCATTCATAATCATAACTCATTCATCATTGTATTAATCGTATTGAGACTTGTAATTGTCAAATAATCACTTCATTCACGAGGAACGGCGGTTCCAATCATTTCATTGAACTATTTTTTTTTTTTTTTTTTTTTTTTAAAAAAAAAAAAAAACCGAAATTTATTAAATGGACCAGAAATGTGGGGGGACGAGGCCCACTACACGCCCAAAGAGAATGAGGGAGGACGAGCCCCTCTACACGCCCCAATTAACGACAATAACAGCCGAGGAGATTATTTAAACCTAACATATGGAAAATTATTTTTATCGAGCCTAATCAAGCCATGAATCTTCCCGGGCAGATCAGACGGGCTATAAAGCTGAAAATTTCTGAACTATCATTCACTTCACTATCATTTTCATCCCGGTGAGTCATTCTCGACCTTGTCGGATTATTATTCATTGATATTCATTTTGGTCATTCTCGTTCATATGACCTTCTGGGTTCATATTGCGTGGCCGGGTGCGGATGTGTGGAATTTTTAGTCGAGCACGCGATGGTCATGTATTGGGATCGATACATTGGACTGTGCACATGGTAACGATTACCTCCGTGAGACTAATTAGGTACAAGTACGGATATGTCCGGTCATCCATCTTGTACACTTGCACAGAACATTACGGGCGTACTATGATACTCCTCTTCAGCGTAACTCATAACTAAGGATATTTTCATAACTAAAGATATATCATGATTGTGTATTTTCAACCCTTGAGGATTGTTGTTCTGTGTAACTGACCCCGTTTGGGGATTTTGTTTTCAGGTCATGGCAGGGCAAAAGCATGGGAATAACATGTTGACGGCGAGGAGTCCCAGTGATACTAGTAGGGGCCCCCGATCTTTCCAGTCATTCATGTTGTTGTCATTTATTTTCCGCTGCAGATTTTCATTTGGATACTCCGTTTCATTCAGTGTTGTGTATTTTATCTTCATATAAAATATACTAGTATTCGGTATTGTCCTGGTGTGTTGTACTTAAACTCCTCATCGGAGTATTTGGTAATATAATGTGGTTCGGTACTACAATTATATTATTTAATTCATCATTTTCATTAGCCTGGTGGGTCCGAGTCGGGGATCCACGGCACTGTAATATCCGCCTAGTTTGGGGTGTTACACCTAGACTGCATAGCGTGCGCTACTCCGACCTACTAGCGCGCGCTACTTACCAGTTGTAGCGTGCGCTACTTACAACCCAACTGCAGTCCAGTGCCTTCTGGACTGCCTGCATTGAACTACATTAGCATGTGCTAGTGTTGGGAGGTAGCGTGCGCTACCTGAACTCAATTAGCGCGCGCTAAAGAGAGTTCATAGCGTGCGCTACTCCTCACACACAGCCCACTATGAATATGACAATAATGATAAACACGGCACGATTCTCCAACTAGATTGTTGATGAATGACGATACAATTACTCCGAACGGTGAATATTATGAATGAATATGAACGATGAATGATCATTAATGAGTGAAATTTACTGAGTGACAATTACTGAAAGATAAATACTAAATGATAATGACTGAATTACAACCGGGTATTACATACACCCCCCTTAAAAGAGTTTTGTCCCCGAAACTATGGGTCAAACAACTCGGGATAACTCTCCCGCATACTATCCTCGGTTTCCCAAGTAGCCTCTTTGACCCTGTGTCTAGACCACTGAATTTTAACCAAAGGAATCGTCTTGTTCCTCAACTGTTTGATTCGCCGCTCTAAGACTCGTATAGGACGCTCCTCATATGAATGATCACCAGCGATCTCGATTTCATCGAACTGAAGTATGTGACTCGGGTCCGCAACATACTTCTGTAACTGAGGGACGTGAAAAACATTATGAATTCGGCTCAACGTTGGAGGTAAGTCCAATCGATAAGCTAGCTCGCCTACTCGATCCAAAATCTCAAACGGTCCAATGAATCTCGGTCTCAACTTTCCCCTCTTCCCAAAACAGAAGATACCTCGACTCGGGGATACCTTGACCAAAACATGGTCACCCGTCTCGAACTCTAACGGTCGACGACGATTTTCTGCATAAGATTTCTACCAACTATGAGCGGTCAACAAACGACTCCTGATCAAATCTACCTTCTCATAGGCGGCTATAAGCATACCGGGCTCGGTGTCGATTGATTCTGATAAGTCATCCCAACGCAAAGGAGATCGACAACGACGACCGTACGAGGCCTCGTAAGGTGCCATCTTAATCGAAGCATGCCAACTATTGTTGTACGTGAATTCGATCAACGGTAGTTGGGCTTCCCAATCATCTTTCCAATCAAGAACACATGCCCTCAACATGTCCTCCAAAGTCTGAATAGTCCTCTCTGATTGTCAGTCGGACTGAGGATGAAAAGCCGTGATGAGATTAAGCTGAGTTCCCATGGCACGATGAACTGATTTCCAAAAATGAGACATGAATCGTCCGTCAAGATCGGAAACGAGACTCTTAGGAGTACCGTGCAATCTCACTATCTCTTTGATGAACAACTGGGCAACTCTCTCGGGACCCCACATATCCTTAATCTCAAGGAAATGAGCTGATTTAGTTAAGCGGTCCACAATTACCCAAATTGTATTCATGTCACGACGACTCGTCGGCAAACTCGTGATGAAGCCCATCGAAATATCTTCCCACTTCCACTCTGGAATAGGGAGCGGTCTCAACAGACCCCCCGGTCGCTGATGTTCTATCTTGACTTGCTGACAGGTTAAACATCTCGAAACAAATTCCGCGACTTCTCGCTTCATATTACTCCACCCGTAATTTTGTTTCAAGTCTTTTTACATCTTGCTAGATCCCGGATGAACGGAATAAGGGGTAGTATGAGCTTCTCTCAAAATCGAGTTTTTCAACTCGTCATTCGCCGGTACGCACAACCGATTCTTAAATCGCAAAAGTCCATCCTCGTGGACCACAAATCCAGGAGCTTTCCCCTGAGTCACATCATCTCAAATGCGTAACAAAAATGGGTCCGAACCCTAATTCTCCCTGATCGCCTCCTCAAGTGGCGATGAAATCTCTAACGTACAAAGTTGCCCTTGTACTCGCTGTAACCAGACCTCGATCTCGGGTCTCATAAATTCCTGCTGAAGTTCCTTCTGAACTGTTAATCGAGCAAGCATCTGCTCTTGAACAGACTTACCACTCAAGGCGTCGGCGACAACGTTCGCCTTGCTCGGGTGGTAAAGTATCTCAATATCATAATCTTTGATTAGTTCCAACCACCATCTCTGTCGCATATTTAACTCCTTCTGAGTAAATATATACTTTAAACTCTTATGATCGGTGAATATCTGACAGGTAACGCCATAAAGATAATGACGCCAAATCTTCAATGCGAATACCACGGCTGCTAGCTCCAAGTCGTGGGTCGGATAATTAACCTCGTAAGGTCTCAATTGTCGTAAAGCATAAGCAATAACTTACCCATTCTGCATTAGTACACATCCGAGACCCTGTCCGGACGCATCACTATAAACCACAAATCCTTCCGTCCCTTGCGATAAGGAAAGGACAAGTGCTTAAATTAATCGGCTCTTGAGTTCCTCAAAACTCTGCTGACACGTGTCGGACCACGTATATTTCTTATCCTTCCGTAAAAGGTTTATCATGGGTTGAGCAATTTTAGAAAATCCCTCCACAAATCGCCGATAATAACCAGCTAATCCGAGGAAACTCCGGATGTCCATAACATTCTTCGTAATGTCACTCCGTCATATGAGATTACATGTCCGAGAAATGTCACTCCGGACATCCAGAACTCACATTTGGAAAACTTTCCATAAAGTTGCTCTCGTCTCAACACGTCGAGCACCTGATGAAGGTGAAACTCGTGTTCCTACCGGTCACGAGAATAAATTAGAATGTCATCAATAAAGACAACCACCAACTGATCCAAATAGTCGATGAAGACCCGATTCATTAATCCCATGAACACCGCAGGTGCATTAGTTAACCCAAACGGCATTACCACAAACTCATAATGACCATAGCGTGTTCGGAACGCCGTCCTTGCGATATCCGACTCTCGAATTCGCAACTGATGATATCCAAATCTTAAGTCGATCTTGGAAAATACTGAAGCTCCCTAAAGTTGATCCAAAAGATCATCGATACAGGGTAGAGGATATTTATTCTTGATTATCACCCGGTTCAATTCCCGGTAAGCAGAACGAACCATCCTTCTTCTTAACAAATAAAACTGGTGCTCCCCACGGTGACGCACTCGGTCGAATATAACCCTTCTCGGTCAAATCCTCTAATTGATTCTTCAACTTCTGCATTTCGGTCGGGGCCATCTGGTACGATGCCTTCGATATTGGAGACGTACCAAGATCCAACTCAATCGTAAATTCCACATCTCTTTGTGGAGGCAAACCAGGTAACTCGTCTGGAAATACATCGGCATATTCTCTCACTATAGGAATATCCGTCAACATTACTGATGGTTTCTCGGTCTTGGTCATATAGCACCAATAACCGACACACCCCTGACTGAGTAATTTCACTGCTTTCATCAAGTTGATGACTCTCCCAGAACAGCTGGGATTACCTCCCTGGAATACACATTCGACCCCATCGTCTGAGATGATAGTGACCATACGCTTACGGACACTAATGAAGGCATAGTGACGATCCATCCAATCAATACCCAGGATGACATCGTCTCTCGGTAAATCTACCACAATTAGGTTTGCCAATCAATCACGGCCATGAAACTGAATCGAACAATTCTTAATCTCACGATTCCCGATAATTCTTCTACCATCAGGTAGATCAATGACATAAGGCTCACAACTAGTAGCACTACCCAGACATAGTCTACTCAAAGACGACTCGGAAATGAATGAATGCGATGCACCCATATCAAAAAGGGTACACACAGGTTGAGATAGAATTTCGAGTGTACCTAAGATCATTCGGGCTTCTGGATCATCAGCCTTCTTCATCTCATAAATTCGGGGCTTGCCAGCTCCGGAACCGGATGCTCCCGTCTGAAAGCTGTGGGCTCCGCTTTTGTTAGCTCCCGTCATCTTAAACGATGCAGACTGAGTAGCCTGATTCGGAACCGCTGACTATTTCGGGGCCTGAGATGACGCCGGAGAAGTTTTGGAGTCCTTTTGGCAAAACGGGCCCTATGCCCCGCCATTACACAGTTATTGCACGTGACGGTTTGCCTCAAGTACTTCATGCTGTAATGACCCTGTTCTCCACAGTTGAAACAGGTAATGGCCGAACTGGCCACTCGTGACTGAGATTCCGCGGGTCTGGGCGCCATAGGAGGTCGCTCGGTGAAAGTAGAGCCCGCTCGAGGCTTCTTGAAAGTTGCCTGACTGCCTTTAGGCTGATTTTGATTCTTAGACTTCTTGCCAGCAGATGAAGGTTGTTGCTTAACAATCTCTTTAGTAGTAAGCTCATAAGTAAGAGCTTTCTTAATAAATTCGGCCAGAGTGGTGCAATTGTGATTAAGCAACTGCATCCGTATACGAGGCTTCAACCTCTTGCTGAAATACTTGATCTTGTCCGCCTCGGAGTGAATAATAGACGAGGCGAAAGGGAGAAGCTCCTGAAATTTCTCGGAAATGGCGAGAGCATCATCGTCTGCTGAGAGGTCGGGAGTGAGTAATTCCGATAACTTGGCCTCTCTGAGTGAGGCCGGATAATACCTCTCCATCATGAGAGTCTTGAATTGATCCCAAGTACATGATCCGTCGGTGGGCTTTAACAATAACCACCACGAATGAGCGCTCTTACCCAGATAGTAAGCCGCAACTGAAACTTTGTGCCCTTCGGGGCAATCCACCATAGCAAATTACTTCTCGAAATGCTCAAGCTAATGAACAATATCCGCCGGCTCAGATGAGCCCTCAAAGGTAGGTGGTCTCTGGTGAGAGATGTCGCCAATAATACTGCTCACACCCCTCTCCTGCCCCTGAGGTGGCGGAGGAGGAGCCTGTTGATTCTGTGTAGCTGAGTTCTGCATCGTCTCCATGAGACATACCATTTGAGTCATCTGGGCCATCATGCCCTGCATAAAAGCGAGTGGGTCAACCCGAACACCCTCTGAATGAGCTGTGTCTCGGGTACAACTCCCTGACAGTGAATGATCATTTCCAGGAGAATGAGTGGCGGTGTCGCTGCTCGATGAATTAGCATTATTCCTCGCGTTCGCACGCATATTCACACGAGTTCTCGGGGTTCAGCCTGCACCGCAGCCTCTTCCCCCGCGTCCTCTGCCAGCTCTTTCCATTCTGAAGGGGCAAAGTCACAAGATGATTATATATCTCGCATGAATATCACATTATGATTATGTTATGAAACGATGAAAATGAGCACACGCGCTCAAACACAATGATTACATGAATGATCAACTGAAGTGACGAGATTATCTGATGAAATCCTTGAAATGATTATCTTGAACAAGTTAACAAGGTTAATGATACGATCATCAAGATCAACAATTGAACAGTGAAATGAACTGAGTGATTAATGAGTTAACGTGTTCGACATGATCACAAATGAAAATGAGGAATGAGTGATTCTTATTGCCAGAAATTATACCATGGCGTCAGAAATCTTACTGTTATTTGGTCTGAGGGGCTCGGCTCTTGCACGGGTCATACGTGATGCGAAAGTCAAATGATACTAGTCTGATGAATGATGATTTCAATGAGACATGACTCGGAAGGAAGTATTCAAAACCACGCTACGATACCAACTTTGTAACACCCCAAACTAGGAGAATATTACAATGCCGTGGACCCCCAACTGGGACCCACTAGGCGAATGAGAATTAATGAATTAAGTGATATAGTTGTAGTACCGAACCACAGTATATCAATAATTACTCCGATGAGGAGTTTCAAGTACAACACACCCAGGATAAAACAGAATACAATGTATATTTTATATGAAGATAAAATATACAACACCAGTTAAAATGAGTATTTAAAGTGGAAGTCTGCAGCGGAATACAAATGAAGAAAACATGAAGACTAAAAGGACTGGGGCCCCCTACTAGTATCACTGGGACTCCTCGCCGTCAATGCTCTCTTTCCGTGCCTTAGCCTTGCCATGACCTGAAAACAATATCCTTCAATGGGGTCAGTTACATAGAACAACAATCCTCAAGAGTTGAATAATATACAACAATCACATGAATGAACTAATGAATTAAGTTGAATGATGAGCATCAATGTACACCCGAATGAATAGAGTAATAGCACAAATAGCCGAGTGTCCGGAGTCCCGCATATACACCCGCTATTGGCCTAATTAGTCTCACGGTTCAATGTGTTCGGAGTCCCGCGTATACACATTACCATGCGTATAGTCCAATGTGTCCGGAGTCCCGCATATACACATGACTATAGTGTGCCCGACTAAAATTCCACACATGCGCCAACTGTCCATGCAACATAATTTTGAAAGATCACCAGAACAAAATGACCAAGGTGAGGAGTAATGAATAGAATCCGATAAGGATCAAGAACGACTCAGCGAGATGAAATAATGATACAACGAGTGATAGCTTCAATGAAATGATTTTGGAACCGTTATTCCTCGTGCGTTACATGATGAGTTGATAATTACAAGTCTCGACATGTACGATATATTATGAGTGAATTACATGTACGAATGAAAAACAACATAAGGAATTGAATATCCTTTTAATCGAGTAAGAATTTACTTACACAATACCGGTGTCGAAATGTCCTTCCTCGAACAATGTCCTAAAACGAGATGTCGGTCACTCGAACAACCTTGAATGACACAATTACCAATAATCCGCTCAATATACGTATCAAGCATGAATTTCGATTAACTCAAAGGTCGATACAACAATATCCGAACTCATTGAGGCATTCAAACAAACACTTAGCAATCATACATCATTTGATAATATCTAATCCCGAATATGTCGAAACTAACTCCAAACTGAGTATTTCAAACCAACAAAACACCTCCAATGATATCAATAATCCCATAGGAATCCACAAAACAAGTTGACGACAACATCTAATCGAAAACCACCAAATATCAAAGTCAACTCCAAGGTGTTGTTGAATCAAACCCCAACAATACATGAAATCCAAAAAATATGTTATTAAATCCGTAGGAATACATTTATCCAAGATAGATAACCCATATCTAACATATTCCAACAACAATCCAAGCTTACACGAAGAAATCGGAAGGAAAACCCAAAAATTCGAAATTCTAGATCCAAGAGATTATTACCTTGATTTAATGTGATGGGGATGATGAAATGATGATTAATCCGAATGATAAGCTTGAAGATGATGATTTGTGGATTCAGCTCGAAGAAAACTGTCCAAATCGCCCGAAATCGCCCAAAACCGCCGAAGGAATAAAGTGAGATGATGAAATGATGAAATGGACTACACTGTCCAATATATAGCAAATCCCAGTTAGCGTGCGCTAGCTCCTGTGCGTAGCATTCGCTAACAGGTGTACTGGGTAGTCCAGTACCCTCTATTCGCAACGGTAGCATGCGCTACGTACCTTTTGTAGTGTGTGCTACAACCGTATACTTAGCGTGCGCTAACTCAAAATGTTAGCGTGCGCTAACAATTTATCTGATGCCCAGTACTGAAGTCCAGAACCTCTTGTTCTCTAATCTGATCGCGGTAGCGCATGCTACACACAATATACAATGTGCTCTACTGACACCTATTAGCGTACGCTAATAACTACTCATAGCGTGCGCTAGGAATTATTCCAACTCAGTCCAGTAGCTACTGGACTCTGCCTAGTCCGTCATTAGCGCGTGCAACCTAGACTGCATAGCATGCGCTAATCCGACCTACTAGCGCGTGCTACTTACCATTCGTAGCGTGCGCTACTTACAACCCAACTGCAGTCCAGTGCCTTTTAGACTGCCTGCATTGAACTACATTAGCGTGCGCTAGTGTTGGGAGATAGCGTGCGCTACCTGAACTCAATTAGCGCGCGCTAAAGAGAGTTCATAGCGTGTGCTACTCCTCACACATAGCCCACTATGAATATGACAATGATGATAAACACGGCACGATTCTCCAACTAGATTGCTGATGAATGATGATACAATTACTCTGAACGGTGAATATTATGAATGAATATGAACGATGAATGATCATTAATGAGTGAAATTTATAGAGTGACAATTACTGAATGATAAATACTGAATGATAATAACTGAATTACAACCGGGTATTACATTATGGGTATGGCAGGGCGAAATAGTAGATGTTCTAACTGGAAACACTCATGTAGATATAGATGGTGATCAATTTGAAGAAATGATTCGTGATGTCGGACAAGAATCATTTCAAAGATCTCATGTTTATGATGCGTTGAAAAGTGATTCAGAGACTTCATTATATCTGGGGTGTGAAAATTTCACACGACTATCTGCCGTGTTGAAGCTGGTTAATTTGAAGGCAATAAATGGGTGGAGTGACAAAAGTTTCACCAAATTGCTCCAGTTGATGAATGAGATGCTACCAAAAGGAAATACATTGCCTAAGCGTACCTATGAGGCGAAGAAGGTTTTGTGTCCGATGGGTATGGAGTATAAAAAAATACACGCTTGTCCCAGTGATTGCATACTGTATAAAAAAGAGTTTAAAGAATTGCATAATTGTCTTAGGTGTGGTGTATCACGATACACAGTGAAGAATGATGGAGAGAACACACAACAAGGACCTCTCGCGAAGATGTTATGGTATCTTCCTATTGTTCCAAGGTTCAAGCGATTGTTTGCTAATAGAGATGATGCAAAGAATCTCACATGGCACGCAAATGTGAGAAAATGTGACGGGCTAATTCGTCATCCACCTGATGATGCACAATGGAAGAAAATAGATCATTTATTTCCATATTTCGGGAGTGACGCAAGAAACCTTAGGCTTGGACTTTCCACAGATGGAATGAATCCATTCGGTAACTTAAGCACCAAGCATAGATCTTGGCCTGTTTTACTTGTGATATAGAATCTACCTCATTGGTTATGTATGAAACGTAAGTACGTTATGTTATCAATGATGATTTCAGGACCAAAACAACCAGGAAATGACATAGATGTTTATCTAAGTCCGTTGATTGATGACTTGGGAATGATGTGGGATGAAGGGATTTACATATTTGATGGTTACCGCCAGCAAAGTTTCAAGTTACATGCAATGTTATTTTGTACGATTAATGACTTTCTTGTATATGGAAACTTGAGTGGATATAGTGTGAAGGGACATCATGCATGTCCTATATGTGAAGAAAACACAAGCTACATCCAGTTGAAACATGGAAATAAAACAGTTTACACTCAACATCGGAGGTTTCTCAGTTGCCATCACCCGTATCATAGATTGCGAAAAGCTTTTAATGGGTTCCCAGAAAATGGAATTGCGCCGATGCCCTTAACAGGTGAGCAAGTGTATGATCGTGTGAAGAACATAAATACTATATTTGGAAAAACTAAAAAGAAGGCTGCTACAACAAACATTTGGAAGAAGAGGTCAATATTTTTTGATCTTCCTTACTGGAGACATCTAGATGTTAGACATTGCATAGATGTTATGCATGTCGAAAAAAATGTATGCGATAATGTGATCGGCACACTTTTCAATGTTAAACACAAAACAAAGGATGGTGTACAGGCTCGTCAAGACTTAGAGGAAATGGGTATACATCCTCAGTTGCATCCACAACTAGTCGGTAAACGAACTTATCTTCCCCCGGCATGTTATACTTTATCCAAAAGAGAGAAAATCAACTTTTGTAATTATTTACAAGGCATTAAAGTGCCACAAGGTTATTCGTCGAATATTAAGAGTCTTGTATCGATGCAAAATCTAACACTGGTCGGCTTAAAGTCTCGTGACTGTCATGTCTTGATGCAACAACTTCTAGCTATGGCTATACGTGACGTCTTGCCTAAAGAAGTGAGAAATGCCATAACTCGCTTGTGTTTTTTCTTCAATTCTATATGTAGCAAAGTGATTGATCATTTGGTTTTGGACGAGTGGAAAAACGAGGCTGTTGTTATCTTGTGTCAATTGGAGAAGTATTTTCCTCCTTCTTTTTTTGATATTATGGTTCACTTACTTGTCTATGTAGTTAGAGAGATTGAAGAGTGTGGCCCTGTTTATTTGCGATGGATGTTTCCGATTGAGCGATACATGAAGATTTTTAAAGGGTATAGTAAAAACCCATTTCGTCCAGAAGAATCTATTGTTGAGAGGTATATTTCAGAAGAAGCAATCGAGTTTTGCACAGATTACATGTCACAAGCACCATTTGTAGGGCTTCCGAAGTCTCGACATGATGGGGAACTTAATGGAAAGGGTACACGGGGTGTTAAAATATTAACCAAGAATCACGATGAGGTGCTTCAAGCACATTTGTACGTTTTGAATAACACTGATAAGGTTCTTCCATACTTGTCTGCTCACAAGAATCTTTTGAAGACAAAGAATCCCCGAATGAGCGAGAAATGGTTCGTGATTGAACATAATAAGACTTTTTTCAGGTGGTTTAAGGTACAAATCTCCGAAAGTAATAGTGCATATGAAATGTTAAAATGGCTAGCTTACGGGCCGAAGTCCGATGTCGTAACTTGGAATGGATATGATATCAATAAGTACCCATTCTATACAAAGTCACAAGATGACAAAAGTTCGGTTCAAAATAGTGGAGTTACTCTTCAAGCCAAGTCCATTTACTTTTCAAGCTCGAAAGATAAAAATCCAATTATGGCATCGATAAGTTACTATGGAGTTATTGAAGATATATGTGAACTTGATTATGTTAAGTTTAGAGTGCCTATTTTTAAGTGTAAGTGGTTTGATAATAACACGGGTGTGGTAATCGATGAACTGGGCTTTACATTGGTAGATCTTCATAAAATAGCTTACACTGACGAGCCTTTTATCATGGCATATCAAGCTAAATAGGTGTTTTATGTCAAGGATCCATGTAATGAAATATTGTCAGTGATCATTCCGGGTAGAAGTGTGGATATTAATGAAACTGAAGAGTCAAGTTTTGACATTTGTGAGTTTATTCCTTTATCAATACGGATGCCCACTATCATTGAAGAAAATGTAGCAGACGACATACATGCCATTCGAGATGATCATGATGAAGGCAAATGGGAAAACGTTGTTATCTAGAGTCAAGTTAGATAGTTGATGATGAAGGCACAGTCAATTATGTTGAATTGTAGTATTAATGTTCAATTTTATGATATTGTTAATGATAAAGTTGGTTTTGTTGAATGTTAGTATTAATGTTGAATGTTCTGTTATGAAGAATCAAGTTTTTATATTTTAGTATTTAAGATTATTTCATTATTTGTTATTAAAAAAAATGTGTGTGTGTGTATGTGTATATGCAGTTTGTGTAGTGTGTATAGCAATGTTTTAAAAAACGATCAGCTCGTACGAGTCGACTCGCGAGTCGAGGCGAGACGGTAGAGGAACGTACTGAGTCGTACGCTTTAGACACATAAATAGAAACTTACGAGTCTTGATCTTCGAGGCGGACGAGTCAGAAGTATAGGCTGTTTTTACCCTTTCTCTTATATTTCTCTTTTTTTAACCCTTCATCTCTTTCCTCCCCTTCTGCTCGCTGCGAACAGAGAACATATAGTTGCTTGTTTCTTTTTTCTTTAAACAAATCTCCAGCACCGGGAAGTAAGAAAGTGAGGGAAAGAAAAGGTGAGGAGACATGTAGAGGAGACACAGAAAGGTTGCGATGGGAGAGGGTGAAACGCAACAAAACCCTAAAATATAAGAGTAAATTGGGTCGAATGACTCATTATCTCCATTGGGATATAAAAAAATAAAAGCCTCATAAGATAACTAATGATAATCGAGAAATGGTCCAAAAAATATAATAAATTGAGCCTTTTTCATTCATTCTTTCTCATATAAGCAGTGTTTTAAATATGCAAAAATAATAATAAAATAAAACTTAAAAAATTGTTGTAGAAAACTGAAAATGACTCTTAAAAACTGAAATCGAACTCAGGTCCATACTATAAATTGCACTGGTTTAGAGGCTTTTATGATGAATGATGCAATGATTCTGATATTTTTATTCTAGTTTTTGTTGAACTATTAATATTATTAAGTACTAACTTTTTGTTGGTTTACTTTTGTATATTTTTTAATTTTTCTCCTTAAAATTTTTTGAGGCATACGCCTCGCCTCATTTGAGCAAAACACCTCGAATATGAGTCGTGAATTTTAAAAAATTGGTGTATAGTGTGTGTGTGTGTGTGTGTGCAGTGTGTGTGAGTGTGTGTGAGAGTGCAGTATGTGTAGTGTGTGTGTGTGTGTGTGTGCAGTATGTGTGATTGTGTGCAGTGTGTGTGTGTGTGAGAGAGAGACAGAGTGCAGAGTGCAGTGTGTGTGAGTGTGTGTAGTATGTCTGTGTGCAGAGTACATTGTGTGCAGTGTGTGTGTTTTATGTGTGCAGTGTGTGTGTGTGTTCTATGTGTGCAGTGTATATTGTGGTTGGTGATTAAATTTATTTGTTAATGCAGACACATGGCGTCTCCTTCTCGTTTCCCACACACTCCTCCTCCCGCTCGTTCTTCTCATGCCATTCGAGATGATCATGATGAAGGCAAATGGGAAAACGTTGTTATCTAGAGTCAAGTTAGATAGTTGATGATGAAGGCACAGTCAATTATGTTGAATTGTAGTATTAATGTTCAATTTTGTGATATTGTTAATGATAAAGTTGATTTTGTTGAATTTTAGTATTAATGTTGAATGTTCTGTTATGAAGAATCAAGTTTTTATATTTTAGTATTTAAGATTATTTCATTATTTGTTATTAAAAAAATGTGTGTGTGTATGTGTATATGCAGTTTGTGTAGTGTGTATAGCAATGTTTTAAAAAACGATCTGCTCGTACGAGTCGACTCGTGAGTCGAGGCGAGACGGTAGAGGAACGTACTGAGTCGTACGATTTAGACACATAAATAGAAACTTACGAGTCTTGATCTTCGAGGCGGACGAGTCAGAAGTATAGGCTTTTTTACCCTTTCTCTTATATTTCTCTTTTTTTAACCCTTCATCTCTTTCCTCCCCTTCTGCTCCCTGCGAACAGAGAACATATAGTTGCTCGTTTCTTTTTTCTTTAAACAAAGCTCCAGCACCGGGAAGTAAGAAAGTGAGGGAAAGAAAAGGTGAGGAGACATGTAGAGGAGACACAGAAAGCTTGCGATGGGAGAGGGTGAAACGCAACAAAACTCTAAAATATAAAAGTAAATTGGGTCGAATGACTCATTATCTCCATTGGGATATAAAAAAATAAAAGCCTCATAAGATAACTAATGATAATCGAGAAATGGTCCAAAAAAATATAATAAATTGAGCCTTTTTCATTCATTCTTTCTCATATAAGCAGTGTTTTAAATATGCAAAAATATTAATAAAATAAAACTTACAAAATGGTTGTAGAAAACTGAAAATGACTCTTAAAAACTGAAATCGAACTCAGGTCCATACTATAAATTGCACTGGTTTAGAGGCTTTTATGATGAATGTGTAATATCCGCAATTTTCGATTTTCGGTAAATTTCTTTTTCAGCCGGAGTCCGTTTTGACGACTCGCTCATGACCGTTTCGTCATTTCGAGAATGATTAATTCTGCACTTTTTGTCATCCGAGTTCGTTTCGGTATCGTTTTGTTGAATTCCGAGCTTTTTAGCGACTTTTCCGCACTTGAGTTCGATTCTTGCGAATCTCGTCCGAAACTATTGTTTCGAGTTTCTCGTAAGTTCATTTAATGATATTATTCATGTTGCGAGCTTTGGTTTGGTGTTTCGATCGCGTATCGTGAGTTTCGGACGTTTTGGGCCATTTTCGTAATTTCCCAAAGTTTTGGGTAATTACTTCCGTTGTCGAATTCCGAGCCTTCGGGTGGTCGGAATCGTGTGTTCTATTAGCTCTTAGATTCGTCTTTGTGAGTACTTCGTAACCGTAACCCGATTCGTATTCGAGTTCGGGTTTCGGTCGTTCGGACGTAATTTTTGGCATCGGGAGGGGCTGCCTGTGCCTGTGCAACACGGCCCCGAAACGGCTGCGCCGTGTCTGCGCCGGTCGGCCAGATCGGCAGCCTGCCGAGACACGGCCGAGACACACGGCGCCGTCTGGGCGTTGTCGCGCCGTGTCCGGCAGGCCTATAAATATGGCAGAACAGACGGGTTTTTCACCCATTTTATCACTCGTTTTCTTCCCTTCCGCGGCTGGAACTTGCTCAATCATGGAGGCATGTTGTTATACAATGAATACATGAAGTTTTGAGGTTCATAACATCAATTGATCATCACGTAACATCCTTCAATCCAGCGAATCAAGGCAAGTTTTCTTAAAATCTAGTTTTGGGGATTTTGCTCGATTTGTCCGTTTAATTCGTTTTAACTCAGAATAGTGATGTATTTATGATTGTTAAACAATATTATGTCGAATTCCTTGCTGTTCCTCGGTTGAATCGCCGCGGATTTGTCGTTTTATTGAGTATCTTATCGACGCCTTGAAGGTGTTCGATAAAATGTCGCAAAGAGGATTCGAGCGTTCTACGATTATTATTCCTCGTTCGTTCGTTAATTTATTTATGGTATGATGTTAGGGTCAGATTTCTCGCAAAGAATTCGAGTCGGAACCCTTCCGTCGCTGCTTTCTTCAAGCTTTTCGATCGTGGGTGTATTCATTGTCTTCGCCGGAGAATCGTAGGTGTTCGAGGTGTCCCGACTGATCCGTGATTGTGGGAGTGTCCGGTATCGATTATCGAGGCAAGTATCTTGCCCATACATTACGTGTTTTGTGGATATTATGATTGTTAATCGTCGATATGTGCTAAATAAATATTGATAACCATTTTCCAAAGAAATCGGAATATTTACCATCATGCTTTTTGTAAAGTGACCCGTGTGTGTCGGGAAGTAATGTGCTTAGTTGAATATGCGAGCTAGTGTCGAGTATAGAATCACCTTACTTTCTTGTGATGTCATTGCGTATGATTATGTCGTTGGTAAATGTAAAGTGTAATTCTTTTGTGAAATTATGTGCTTGGAGTCACGTGTTTATGGATGAATATGTGAGTTTGAGTGATATTAGTTGTGTCGTTCGGTGCTGTTGAAATCTTGTGCTTCCTTGTGAATCGTATCATTACTTGGTCGTGAGTATATGTTGGATGAATTGGCCATTCTAGTAAGGTACCTTGACTATATATACTGTGATTGACCTTCGAGGCTTGTGGTTTGCAACTGTGATTTTGGAACGTGTGTGTGTGTTGTTCCTTCCACCCGGAGTGTCCGACGGGATGTCTGGGGGTCGATACTAAGGGGTACGGCCACGGAAGTGGACTTGGGTGCGTGTGTGGATGAACTTCCACCCGGAGTGTCAGACGGGATGTCTGGGGGTCGATACTAAGGGGTACGGCCGCGGAAGTGGTTTCCCACCGGAGTATCCGACGGGATGTCCGGGGTCGATACTAAGGGGTACGGCCGCGGGTTACGATTGTGGTTTTCATCTTGAGGATGACGTTGATGTTTTCGTTAATTGTGATATTGTCCGGAGTATCACAATGCTTTGTGCTTGGGGTTGAGAGACATTATATATCGAGTCTTGGTGCTTGGCTAGAATGGCATAGGATTAATGTGTTATGTGTAATGTGACCTTGTAAGTGAATTGAAGTGGATGATCGGGTCGTGGACCCTGTGTTTTGTGACCGGAATGGTTGGGTCGTGGACCCCGTGTTTTGTTAAACGGATTTGTATTTTGAAAAATGAACTTTGGGGTGACCCTAAATGGCTTTCGAGGAATTAAGAACATTTTCAATTTCGATGTTTTCAAAACTCCGAGATTTGGAAATGTTTTCACAATGCTTACTTGCTTCGCTTTCAAGACTTGAACTATTTTTAACTAAATATATCTGGGAAGTCTTTCGTTATATTCTCGAAATGTGTTGTGTATGGCTCGTATTTGCACTTTATACTTGCACTAGCGAAACAGTGGAGTTTGCTAACCCCGAGTGTCGGGGTGGATATCTGTATTGTGTCCAGGTACATGCAGGTTTTCGGGAGCAAGACACAGGATCGGCACGAGGGATGATGAAAGACGAATGATACTAATCACACGAAGGCCAGTTTTGGGTTCAGTTAGTCGGAGTCCATTGTATTGTCTTTTCCGCTGTCTTATTGTTCGTTGTTGCAAGTATTTTACCCTTGTGTGGGTATGAGTCTGGATGAGTTTATGTATTTTGATTTTTAAGTCAGTGACGAAAGACCAAATCGTTATTTTGATTCGTCGGTATGTAATGTAATGTGTTGTTTTGATGTCTAGCCTGGTGGATCCTCACGGAGAGGGTCTGCGGCGTGTAATATTCTCGGTTTGATCTGGGGCTGTTACATTTATGGTATCGGAGCTTAGGTTGAGGAAACCTAGGCTGTCGGGTCGAGTTATGTGTTGTTGAGTCTTGTATTGTCAGATTTTGTCTGACTGAGTCGTGTCGCGACGCGTCGTCTGGGATGTCGGCCGTGATTAGTATCAAGGTGCAGCCATCATCTTCGTGCGATCTGTGGATGTAAGTCTCCCTACTACATGTTGTACCACGAGCTATACGAGCCTGTATGATTCTGTGTTATGTAGTAGTATTTGAAGGTGCATCGTGAGTAAGTGACATATATTTGTTAATTCCCGTTTTGTGCTAGAATGAAGAATGATATGGCCAAATGTATCCTTGTATGAACTGTTTTCCTTGCAAGAGCAACAACAAACTTGGAATTTTTAGTTTGAAGGCTTAGGGAGCCACGTAAATTTTAAAATGTTCTCCAAGGGAGGAAAAATTTAGATTTTTGTATGATGACCTCAGGGTCGAAAATTTTTAGACTTCAAACTACCGATATTTCATTCTCATCTCATACTATAAGTTTTCAAAACTCGAGTTTTTAACTCAAATAAGGTCTTCAAAATATACTCAAGACGTGACTCGTTTGTAACTTTTTGGTTTCATGATTGTTGGTCGAAGATGCGTATTGATGATGCTCTCGTTGTTGAGTAGTGGTGCCGTTTTATGATTAAAATAGTAACGTGAATGTTGAGTCCATCGGTATGTATGTGTTGAGATAGTCCTCCTTATTGAGAAGTAAAATTTTCGTTTTTGTAAGATGATTTTCTTTTGATGGTTGGTTGTGAGATGTTATAATTATGTGAATCGATGACATTTAGACTCGTATGTTGTTGCTTATTTGTAACCTTCGAGTTTAGTATTACCTCGTATATGTTTGCAATCGTGTTGGTGATTAGAGCAGTTAGCACAGGCTTAATACGAGCCTAACGCGCGCTAACGTGGCGTGTTTAGCGCACGTTAATCTTTGTTGTAACGCGCGCTAATCAACCTGGGCAGAGGCTATGGAACCGCATTATAGCAGTTAGGTCTAACTTTTGCGGCCAATCACCTGTAGTCGTATTCTCTACGTGGTGTCTAGTGATAACAACTGTTGTGCGTGAATGTGTGTTAAGACTTTTCGTATTGCTAGTTGATATTTGATTGTGTTTGATGAATTGATAAATTATATCTGCTGTGTGTGTTCAAAAACACTTTCCTGGAAACTTCACAAAGTTTTGACGGTTCGATTAATCGGCGGCTCCGTGTATACTTTGAAAATTATTTGGAATTGGCAAGCCGGCCTTGGATTCTCAAATAAAACCTCGATGGTATTTGAAAGAGTTGTTTTAAAGTGCCTTGAACATTTTATAAAATATTACCGTCGTTGATGTTTGTGAAGTGTTGGGAGAATTTTCGAAAGTGATTTTAACGTATTGTTGTATTTTCAAATAATTCGAGTGAAGGACTTTCAAAAATCTTTCACACCATAAAAATATTTTATTTCAAAAACCAATGCGATTTTTATTTTCAAAAATATATAGTGAAAGATGAAAAATCTCACTCGATGCAAAGTTCAAACTCGGATTTGGAAATGTTAGAGTATGTAAGAATGATTTGATGATCTTGCATGGTTAACTTGTTAGTTGTTAACGGTGATGATGATACGTAGAGGCATGATGACTTCAAATGATTTCAAATGAGGCAGTTAAAGTATGTTGTTTACAAGTTTTGATGAAACAACCCGAGGTACCAAAAGTACTTTTAAAGTTTATTTTAAATAGCATACAAATCTAAGGATTTTCAAAAGATTTCCTTTAAAAGGATACCTCGTGGATTTTCTTTTCGAGTTGTTATTGGTTACCTTATGTGATATGTCGTGCTGAGTTGGTACTTTAGTATAATATTTTGCGAAGTTGTGCAATCGTATTGAGTGGGAATCCGCTTAGTATGCCGATGGGCAGAGGATACAGTCGTGACCACGATACTAATGGCCATGAAGATCGGATGTGGACAAAGAGGATATGGTCGGGAAGGTTGCTATTCCAGCACTTCGTTCTCGTTGTTTAGGTTTCGGGACGAAACCTCTTTTAAAGGTGATATGATGTAATACCCACATTTTTTTTTCTTTCTCTTCTGTTTCGTCCAACCAAAACGACTCGACTGTGTTCGTTGATGCTTCTGACCTGGTGTTTCTCACCTTTGTCATTCGAGCGAGTTCTGATATTGTCCCAAATTGATCTATATATCGTTGTAACCTTTTCAAGTTCGGAAAATTAGTCTCGTTTTCGATCTTCCAACCCTTGGGTGGTGGAATTCCGTATTTGTTCAGCGATTGGCTCGCGTTTTGATTGATGTACCGTTGGGTCGGTCAATAGTATTGATTCTCGTCCGTTGTGTTTTGTGATTGTTCGGATAATTGACTTGATTGTATTATCCATTTGATGACGCTTGTCACTTGTTGGTTTTGTTATATCCCTAACGGCGACGTTGTGTTGGTCGTCGTGGAGCGTGTTTTCACGCCATATATTCCTTTGCGTTGCTTGTAACGTTTCGCCGATGGGCGTAAGTTACGCGTTTCCTTGCGTATCTCGTTGAGTTTTCCTGGCGCGATATTGCTTCTCCCTACTTGTTTTAAGTTTCGGGACGAAACTTCTTTTAAGGAGGGTAGAATGTAATATCCGCAATTTTCGATTTTCGGTAAATTTCTTTTTCAGCCGGAGTCCGTTTTGACGACTCGCTCATGACCGTTTCGTCATTTCGAGAATGATTAATTCTGCACTTTTTGTCATCCGAGTTCGTTTCGGTATCGTTTTGTTGAATTCCGAGCTTTTTAGCGACTTTTCCGCACTTGAGTTCGATTCTTGCGAATCTCGTCCGAAACTGTTGTTTCGAGTTTCTCGTAAGTTCATTTAATGATATTATTCATGTTGCGAGCTTTAGTTTGGTGTTTCGATCGCGTATCGTGAGTTTCGGACGTTTTGGGCCATTTTCGTAATTTCCCAAAGTTTTGGGTAATTACTTCCGTTGTCGAATTCCGAGCCTTCGCGTGGTCGGAATCGTGTGTTCTATTAGCTCTTAGATTCGTCTTTGCGAGTACTTCGTAACCGTAACTTCGATTCGTATTGAGGTTCGGGTTTCGGGGTCGTTCGGACGTAATTTTCGGGCTGTCGGGAGGGCTGCCTGTGCTGTGCAACACGGCCACGAAACGGCCTGCCAGGCGCCGTGTCCTGCGCCGGTCGGCCAGATCGGCAGCTGCCGAGACACGGCCGAGACACACGGCGCTGCCTGGGCCGCTTTGCCGCCGTGTCCGGCAGGCCTATAAATATGGCAGAACAGACGGGGTTTTCACCCATTTTATCACTCGTTTTCTTCCCTTCCGCGGCTGGAACTTGCTCAATCATGGAGGCATGTTGTTATACAATGAATACATGAAGTTTTGAGGTTTATAACATCAATTGATCATCACGTAACATCCTTCAATCCAGCGAATCAAGGCAAGTTTTCTTAAAATCTAGTTTTGGGGATTTTGCTCGATTTGTCCGTTTAATTCGTTTTAACTCAGAATAGAGATGTATTTATGATTGTTAAACAATATTATGTCGAATTCCTTGCTGTTCCTCGGTTGAATCGCCGAGGATTCGTCGTTTTATTGAGTATCTTATCGACGCCTTGAAGGTGTTCGATAAAATGTCGCAAAGAGGATTCGAGCGTTCTACGATTATTATTCCTCGTTCGTTCGTTAATTTATTGATGGTATGATGTTAGGGTCAGATTTCTCGCAAAGAATTCGAGTCGGAACCCTTCCGTTCGTCGTTTTCTTCAAGCTTTTCGATCGTGGGTGTATTCATTGTCTTCGCCTGAGAATCGTAGGTGTTCGAGATGTCCCGACTGATCCGTGATTGTGGGAGTGTCCGGTATCGATTATCGAGGCAAGTATCTTGCCCATACATTACGTGTTTTGTGGATATTATGATTGTTAATCGTCGATATGTGCTAAATAAATATTGATAACCATTTTCCAAAGAAATCGGAATATTTACCATCATGCTTTTTGTAAAGTGACCCGTGTGTGTCGGGAAGTAATGTGCTTAGTTGAATATGCGAGCTAGTGTCGAGTATAGAATAACCTTACTTTCTTGTGATGTCATTGCGTATGATTATGTCGTTGGTAAATGTAAAGTGTAATTCTTTTGTGAAATTATGTGCTTGGAGTCACGTGTTTATGGATGAATATGTGAGTTTGAGTGATATTAGTTGTGTCGTTCGGTGCTGTTGAAATCTTGTGCTTCCTTGTGAATCATATCATTACTTGGTCGTGAGTATATGTTGGATGAACTGGCCATTCTAGTAAGGTACCTCGACTATATATACTGTGATTGACCTTCGAGGCTTGTGGTTTGCAACTGTGATTTTGGAACGTGTGTGTGTGTTGTTCCTTCCACCCGGAGTGTCCGACGGGATGTCCGGGGTCGATACTAAGGGGTACGGCCACGGAAGTGGACTTGGGTGCGTGTGTGGATGAACTTCCACCGGAGTGTCCGACGGGATGTCTGGGGGTCGATACTAAGGGGTACGGCCGCGGAAGTGGTTTCCCACCGGAGTGTCCGACGGGATGTCCGGGGTCGATACTAAGGGGTACGGCCGCGGGTTACGATTGTGGTTTTCATCTTGAGGATGACGTTGATGTTTTCGTTAATTGTGATATTGTCCGGAGTATCACAATGCTTTGTGCTTGGGGTTGAGAGACATTATATATCGAGTCTTGGTGCTTGGCTAGAATGGCATAGGATTAATGTGTTATGTGTAATGTGACCTTGTAAGTGAATTGAAGTGGATGATCGGGTCGTGGACCCTGTGTTTTGTGACCGGAATGGTTGGGTCGTGGACCCCGTGTTTTGTTAAACGGATTTGTATTTTGGAAAATGAACTTTGGGGCTGTGACCCTAAATGGCTTTCGAGGAATTAAGAACATTTTCAATTTCTGATGTTTTCAAAACTCCCGAGATTTGGAAATGTTTTCACAATGCTTACTTGCTTCGTTTCTGCTTTCAAGACTTGAACTATTTTTAACTAAATATATCTCGGGAAGTCTTTCGTTATATTCTCGGAATGTGTTGTGTATGGCTCGTATTTGCACTTTATACTTGCACTAGGGAAACAGTGGAGTTTTGCTAACCCCCGAGTAATCGGGGGGTGGATATCTGTATTGTGTCCAGGTACATGCAGGTTTTCGGGAGCAAGACACAGGATCGGCACGAGGGATGATGAAAGACGAATGATACTAATCACACGAAGGCCGTTTTGGGTTGATTAGTCGAGTCCATTGTATTGTCTTTTCCGCTGTCTTATTGTTCGTTGTTGCAAGTATTTCACCCTTGTGTGGGTATGAGTCTGGATGAGTTTATGTATTTTGATTTTTAAGTCAGTGACGAAAGACCAAATCGGTCTATTGGTCTGTTATTTTGATTCGTCGGTATGTAATGTAATGTGTTGTTTTGATGTCTAGCCTGGTGGATCCTCACGGAGAGGGTCTGCGGCGTGTAATATTCCCGGTTTGATCTGGGGGTGTTACAGAATGATGCAATGATTCTGATATTTTTATTCTAGTTTTTGTTGAACTATTAATATTATTAAGTACTAACTTTTTGTTGGTTTACTTATGTATATTTTTTAATTTTTCTCCTTAAAATTTTCTGAGGCATATGCCTCGCCTCATTTGAGCAAAACACCTCGAATATGAGTCGTGAATTTTAAAAAATTGATCCAGTACGAGGACAGATCAAATACGAACACAAATTGATGTTAAGTACGTACTTGGAAAAACTTGCCAAAGATCATGTCTCGATACTGTACAAGAGTTGGAAGCAAGTACCTGACAAGCCAGATAAAGAAATGTTGTGGCAGGATATATTGGTACATGACTCTCTTTTTGTATTAAGAATTGTGTGTGTACTGTGTGTGTGTATGTTTGTGTGTTGTGTTTGTTTGTGTGATGTGTGCATTTTTTTTGTTTGTGTGTGTGGCAGTGTGTGTATGTGTTTGTGTGTGTGTGGTAGTGTGTGTGTGTGTGTATAGTGTGTGTGACCCTACATTGTGCTGTGTGTGTATTTTTGTGCTGTGTGTGTGTGTGTGTTTGTGTGATGTGTGTGTGTATTTTTGTGTGTGTGTGGCAGTGTGTGTGTGTGTACTGTGTGTGTGTGTGTTTTGTGATGTGTGTGTGTGTGTTTGTTTATATGCCGTGTTTGTGTTTTTTTGTGTGTGTGGCAGTGTGTGTGTGTGTGTGTGTGTGTGTGTGTGCTGTGTGTGTGTGTATGTGTTTGTGTACTGTGTGTGTGTATGTTTTTATGATGTGTGTGTGTTTTTATATGTGTGTGCTATGTGTGTGTGTGTGTGATGTGTGTGTGTGTTTGTGTGTGTGTGGCAGTGTATGTGTGTGTACTGTGTGTGTTTTGTGCTGTGTGGGTGTGTGTGTGTGTTTTTGTGCTGTGTGTATTTATGTGTGCGTGGCAGTGTGTGTTTGTGTTGTGTGTGTGTGTGCTCTCTGTGTGTGTGTGTATTTGTGTGATGTGTGTGTGTGTGTGTGTGTGTTTTTGTGTTGTGTGTGTGTGTGTGTGTGAGGACTCCACTTGGGAGGTATAACCGAAAAAAATGTTTTAATTTTTTTTAAAGTTCAATGCTGAAAATAATTAACGCACAATCAAATAAAATAATTTCTAATTAATAACATAAAATCTGAAATAAAAAAATGTTTTAAATTTGCAAATATTTATAATATATATATATAACAATATTCATAAAAGGATTGTACAATAATCTGAATAATTTTACAAGAATCAAATAAAAAAATTTCTAATTAAGAACTTATTTCTAATTAAGAACATAAAATATGAAAAAAAATATTTTATATTTGAAAATATTTATAAAATTGTTTATGTATTATTTGATACTTGTAACAGGAACAAAGAAGTAAGAAACAAGAATTAGTAAAAATGAACATTCCGCATTATATGGCTCGAGGAGGGTACGACTTGGTGGATATACGGGAGATGGAGAGGAAGATGAAGGAGCGTCGAGAAGTATCTAAATCTGAAGAAGATATTGTTATTGATCCCGCGTCTCCACCTACGCGTCATCAAAGCTGGAAGGTTGGTCATACAAAAAGACGGGAGGGTACGTCATCCGATACTGCACGGGAGATTGTCGAGAGGATTGTAAGTTCTTTTTTAATAATTATTTTTTCTTGTAAGAAAAATAAAAAGCTCCACTTTTTTGTTGTTAAGTGTTAGCAAACATTAAAAATTTGAGGTAAATTATTTGCTTTATTAAATGTAAATAACCACTTTTCTACCCAATTATTTTTTATCTACATTCTTGTATTGTTTTTTCTACTTCATCAACTTGTATCAGTTGTTTGCATATTTCAAAATTTTGTAATATGGTGCCAAATTAAATTTTAGTAGGATGATTTGGAGAAGCAGTATACACTAGGTACCTTCATTCTTCAGGGACGATAGGATATATTGGCGGCTGCCATTTGGAGACCCGAGCACCCCGGTCGTGTTCGTGGCATTGATTTTGGTGTGGGTATTCGCGATTACTTTGGACGATCATGTGGACTGATAAGTGTCAGTTTTGTACACTTATCCATGGTTTGTATCGATAAAATTCACCCATAATTGAGCTAGTCTACTCGTTTTTTGCTTTTAATTTATTAGTTTTAATAATTTTATTTTTATAGGATGATGATCGGATTAAATAACTGAATTACTCAAGAAACAACATGTTTAATAAATATTATCTTTATTGAATTGTGATATATTCATGTTGTAGGGCTTTCCGAGACGAATTCGGCAGTCTTTCCGGATTCAAAATCAGAGTTATATATCAAAAGTTATCATCCGAAGAAGATCTGGGGCAAAAACGCAAAGTCTGAGAAATTCTGGGCTGAAAACGTGACTATGCAAGCTTCAAATGAGCAAATTTACGAAGCCACGTTACGGCCGTAACATTCAGGAGTTACGGCCGTAAGTCACCCTTGTTACGGCCGTAACTCCTGAATGTTACGGCCGTAACTCTTGACAGATTGTTATGATTTGTCTAATTTTTTATACTTTTTGTGTATTATTGAGGGGATGGCTGGCATTGATCCGATCTAATGTAATAATGTTGGAGTTTTGGAGCTATTAGATGACTTAAGGTGTATAAATAGACCCCTTAGATCCTTCATCATTCATCATTCATCTGATAATTTTCCATTTTTTTGTAAACTTTTCTTTTTGTGTGAAGAACACACTTGTGTTCTTGAGTGATCCTTGTAAGTGTGGTATAACATATGTTGTTCAGAGAGTTTATTGTTTCTATCTCCTTTATCTACTAAGGGAGTTAGGATCAATTATTTCTCTTGATTCAACTAATAATGACCACACAAGCTTGTAATATGTGTAATAAACCCTTCATGGGCTAAGTAATCTTTAGTTGGGATTATAAACAAGGTTAGTCATGTTATTTATGTTTGTATAAAGATCTATTGTGAATTACTTATTATTGTGTGTGATTTTCATTGTTTTAACAATCTTTATTTATTTGGCCAATAAATGACGATATTTATGGTCTTCATATGTTTCGAAAGAAAATATATTTGATTAGATCAAATGATCTTCACTCTAAGTTGTTCTAGGGGATAGAAATATACCCCTAGTCCTTAGATGATTCTTTGAGTTATTTTCATAAATCCTAATGCTATGTATTGAAGCCAATCAATATAGAAATATAGTGGATTGATTCAATATGTAAGGGGCGTTTTATAGTTCGAAAGAGAAACCGTCTTTTTAAGGAAAATCGAATCTACACAACATAATAAGTAAATTAATTTTATGATCTCCTATACATCTTTTATAACCAATGATGAACTAAGTTTGTAATCCCAACTATTTCATTTTATCATTTAATCAATCTATTATTATTACAATATTTTTATTTCTTTAAAATATTAGAACTATTATTGCATTTACTTTGCAACAATTAAACCAAACTCTTTAAATTGTGTGTTTCACTCATCTTAGTATCTATAAAAATAGACTAATAGTGTATAATTCAAATTATAACAAAACTTCCTTGTGGGATCGATAAACCGGAGTCAAAAAGTCCACTTTACTACTTGATACGATATCGTGCACTTGCGATAGTTACACTAAAAACGTGTCAAGTTTTTGGCGCCGTTGCCGGGGAAGTATTAGTTATATTTGAAATCTTACATTGTAAATTATTTTTATAGGTACAAATTTCTCGACGTTGTAACTTAGTACTAAATTTTGTTTGTCCGGTCAAGTGGCGGATAACGGTACTCCGTGACTATTAAAGTCGGATTTTTCAGTTTCCCACAACAACTGATATTTGTAGATATTTTATTCAATTATTTTCATTGTCTTTTTATCTTTGTTTTTTTATCATGGACGAAACATTGTTTAAAATTGAAAAAAGATTTCCCTTTCTAAGCAAAAATGCAATTTTAAAAATTTACAAGACAAGGCTTGAAAGGATGAGGTTGCTTACGAATAAAAGCATACCTTTTGACATAAGATTCATTATCGAAGCCAAAGTAAGAATAGAAGGTGAATTCACAGAAACACCAACTAGATTTTTACCAGGGCTTGGAAAAAGTTCATATGCCAAGAAACGACGAGCAAAGATGCTAGCTGTTTGCTATAAATGTGCTAGATGGAACTGTAATGCAAAATGTCGATCTTTAGGAATTCCATCTACAAACAGAAAAGATAAAATTCAGTTCATTAATGATGGTCTGAATAAGGAGAATTTAGATAATATCGAAATTTCTCTTGACACGCATCCTAGTGGACTTGTATATTACGGAATTCAATGTTTGTGGAATAAATTCAAACCAGAATATGAACAACGTCTTGGGAATCGACGTTAAAAGACCTGTTTGCCAATTTATAAGAAAATTGGATGGGAAGCTTCTCCCGACTCATAGAAGGCGTTTAGGCCGTTTCGAACGTAAAATCGAGAGGAAGATGTGAGCCACAATCACAACTCGTACATACGCGTAAGTATCTTTTATTTTTGTCGTGTGGTGAGATTTTACGAATAAAAAATGTGATACGCGATAAAAGCTTTCATTATTCTATTGAGTAGTTGAAGCACAATCAAACGCAATCACAAACTTGTTAAACAATTTTTACCTTCTTTTTCTTCTATAAATAAACTTTCTACTGGTTTCTTTCATTCATCCCTCAAACTTGCACTTTTCTCTGTTTCTCTCTAAAAAAAAATTTTTCTTTTCAAAAATGGAGTCATCATCTTCAACAAAAAAATAACACAGTATGCATTTTTGGTGGAGCTAATTCTGGAAAAGAGGCATGCTTTACTGAAGCAGCCCACAACTTGGGTCGTATCTTAGGAGAAAAATGCATTCATGTAGTTTACGGAGGAGGAAGTCTAGGATTAATGGGACGAGCTGCAGCTACAGCCAAGATGGAAGGAGTAAGAGTGTTGGGAATAATCCCAAAACCTCTGGCTGAAAGTAAAATCACCGGGTCAACTATTGGAGATGAGTTTAGATCTGTGAATATGCAAGATCGCATAACTCACATGATAAATAATTCTGGCGCCTTTATCACCCTTCCCGGTGGTTTTGGCACCCTTGAGGAACTTTTTCATGTGGTTACCAGAGCCCAGCAAAATGTTCATCAAAAACCAATAGGTGTGCTTAATGTCAATGGTTTCTTTGATGGTTTACTGTCTTTCATCGACTATTCTACTGAAAAGGGCTTTATTTCCGAGCGTGCAAAATGAATCATAGTCGTTGCAACAACACCAGAAGAATTAATCAAAAAACTCAATGAATTTGTTCCTCAACCAGATCCATCTCTAGCTAAAATTGTCTGGGTAGAAGATTTTACCGTGAGAAAACGAAAAGTGGATTCATTCCTCTCCCTTTGATAACCCATGTCGGACCTCTTGTATTTTTACTTTCTGTCGTGTGTAATAATCGTGCTAAATGATGACAGCTTAAGGAGTTTCTTCTTGATCTCTTGACGCACATCTATTCGCGATTTATGTATTGTTATTTTATTACTGTAATGTTTATTGTGTGTTTTTTTTTTATAAAAACTTTGATGGCAGCGTAAGGCGACTCTCGGACTTTCTTGATGCGCATCTTAAAAATTGTGTTATACTTACGAGTATATTTTATTTTCTTTTGTTGTGTGCCTCGTATATTTATTCTCTTGCAGATTCTAAAAGGCGTTAGCTCAGACATCAACTTTCTTAACAGGGAGTATTCTGCTTTTCTGCATTGATTTTTATTTTTTATTTTATTTTTAAACTGAGGACAGTTTTATTTTCAAGTTTGGGGGTGGTTTGTTTTAGTATTTTGGTGTGTTGTAATTTTGGTGTGTTTTGATTGATTTGGTTTTTGGTGTGTTTTGATTGATTTGGTTATTTGCCTTAATTTTTTTTATTATATATATATATATATATATATATTTATAGTATTTTGATTTTTGAGATTTCTAGATCTGGCCATAACACCAATAAATTAGCTATATACAAGCTTCTAAAATCGTTTTAACCGGTAAAAAATTGTATATTCCAAAAAAATTTGAGCCTTAATCTCTCTTTCCAAGCCTTGTAGTTATCATATAAAATCGAGTCATTCGTTACCTTGAGAAAAGAAGAATCAGTTGGTTGATGAAAAATAAAACTGAAATTTACTTAATTTGTGGAGTTTTTGATTTTTCATGCTTAACTAAAAAATAATTTTCTGCAAAAATTCTATTCCCTAAAAAAAAAAAAGGAGTCATTGGTGAAAAGAGCTACACGTTAGCAAATAACGGTGAGAAAGCTATCACCTAAAAAAATAAATGACGAAAAGGAGAAGTGTTGAGCAGCAACAGCTGCCTAATTTTGGAAGTCTTAAATTTTGCGAAAAATAAAGGACTAACCATTGTTGGTGCGTAGCTGCCGTCTCAGAAAAATTGGTGAAAAGAGCTACACGTTAGCAAATAACGGTGTGAAAGCTATCACCTTTTACGAAAGAAAAATAATGAGATAGAAATTGTGTTAGTGAAAAGAGCTACACGTTAGCAAATAACGGTGTGATAGCTATCTCTTAAAGGGATGTAGTTTATGAGCGATTTGAATTAATTAGCAGCTAAATTTCAATACACTCAATTTTGTGAAAATCACAATATTTGATGACGCCAATGAAATTCTTCTTCATATTGAGTCGAAAAATAAACGAGTGATCGAGAGCAACCATTAAAGGGAGTCGTGTGTATCACGAGTGGGAAATAAATAATCAACCTTTTGGGGGGAAAACCTTGATTTTGGAATTACAAAATAAAAACCGTGTTTTAACTTCAAAAACATTAGTAAATTTATTTTGAATCTTGATTCATTTCTATCTACTGTATAAAGCTGGTTGTTGTTTATTAATGGCATTTTGATCTCCTTTTCTCTTTTTATATTTTAATTTATGTGTGTATTAATTTTTCTTATTTTTATTTTTGGAGCATGAATAATAAAGAGTCTTGCTCGGGACTAGCAAGAATTCAAGTTTGGGGGTGTGATAAGTGTCAGTTTTGTACACTTATCCATGGTTTGTATCGATAAAATTCACCCATAATTGAGCTAGTCTACTCGTTTTTTGCTTTTAATTTATTAGTTTTAATAATTTTATTTTTATCGGATGATGATCGGATTAAATAACTGAATTACTCAAGAAACAACATGTTTAATAAATATTCTCTTTATTGAATTTTGATATATTCATGTTGTAGGGCTTTCCGAGACGAATTCGGCAGTCTTTCCGGATTCAAAATCAGAGTTATATATCAAAAGTTATCATCCGAAGAAGATCTGGGGCAAAAACGCAAAGTCTGAGAAATTCTGGGCTGAAAACGTAACTATCCAAGCTTCAAATGAGCAAATTTACGAAGCCACGTTACGGCCGTAACATTCAGGAGTTACGGCCATAAGTCACCCTTGTTACGGCCGTAACTCCTGAATGTTACGGCCGTAACTCTTGACAGATTGTTATGATTTGTCTAATTTTTTATACTTTTTGTGTATTATTGAGGGGATGGCTGGCATTGATCCGATCTAATGTAATAATGCTGGAGTTTTGGAGCTATTAGATGACTTTAGGTGTATAAATAGACCCCTTAGATCCTTCATCATTCATCATTCATCTTATAATTTTCCATTTTTTGTAAACTTTTCTTTTTGTGTGAAGAACACACTTGTGTTCTTGAGTGATCCTTGTAAGTGTGGTATAACATATGTTGTTCAGAGAGTTTATTGTTTCTATCTCCTTTATATACTAAGGGAGTTAGGATCAATTCTTTCTCTTGATTCAACTAATAATGACCACACAAGCTTGTAATATGTGTAATAAACCCTTCATGGGCTAAGTAATCTTTAGTTGGGATTATAAACAAGGTTAGTCATGTTATTTATGTTTGTATAGATCTATTGTGAATTACTTATTATTGTGTGTGATTTTCATTGTTTTAACAATCTTTATTTATTTGGCCAATAAATGACGATATTTATGGTCTTCATATGTTTCGAAAGAAAATATATTTGATTAGATCAAATGATCTTCACTCTAAGTTGTTCTAGGGGATAGAAATATACCCCTAGTCCTTAGATGATTCTTTGAGTTATTTTCATAAATCCTAATGCTATGTATTGAAGTCAATCAACATAGAAATATAGTGGATTGATTCAATATGTAAGGGGCGTTTTATAGTTCGAAAGAGAAACCGTCTTTTTAAGGAAAATCGAATCTACACAAAATAATAAGTAAATTAATTTTATGATCTCCTATACATCTTTTATAACCAATGACGAACTAAGTTTGTAATCCCAACTATTTCATTTTATCATTTAATCAATCTATTATTATTACAATATTTTTATTTCTTTAAAATATTAGAACTATTATTGCATTTACTTTGCAACAATTAAACCAAACTCTTTAAATTGTGTGTTTCACTCATCTTAGTATCTATAAAAATAGACTAATAGTGTATAATTCAAATGATAACAAAACTTCCTTGTGGGATCGATAAACCGGAGTCAAAAAGTCCACTTTACTACTTGATACGATATCGTGTACTTGCGAAAGTTACACTAAAAACGTGTCAAGTTTTTGGCGCCGTTGCCGGGAAAGTATAAGTTATATTTGAAATCTTACATTGTAAACTATTTTTATAGGTACAAATTTCTCGACGTTGTAACTTAGTACTAAATTGTGTTTGTCCGGTCAAGTGGCGGATAACGGTACTCCGTGACTATTAAAGTCGGATTTTTCAGTTTCCCACAACAACTGATATTTGTAGATATTTTATTCAATTATTTTCATTGTCTTTTTATCTTTGTTTTTTATCATGGACGAAACATTGTTTAAAATTGAAAAAAGATTTCCCTTTCTAAGCAAAAATGCAATTTTAAAAATTTACAAGACAAGGCTTGAAAGGATGAGGTTGCTTACGAATAAAAGCATACCTTTTGACATAAGATTCATTATCGAAGCCAAAGTAAGAATGGAAGGTGAATTCACAGAAACACCAACTAGATTTTTACCAGGGCTTGGAAAAAGTTCATATGCCAAGAAACGACGAGCAAAGATGCTAGCTGTTTGCTATAAATGTGCTAGATGGGCGTAATGCAAAATGTCGATCTTTAGGAATTCCATCTACAAACAGAAAAGATAAAATTCGATTCATTAATGATGGTCGAATAACGAGAATTTAGATAATATCGAAATTTCTCTTGACACGCATCTAGTGGACTTGTATATTACGGAATTCAATGTTTGTGGAATAAATTCAAACGAGAATATGAACAACGTCTTGGGAATCGGCGTTAAAAGACCTGTTTGCCAATTTATAAGAAAATTGGATGGGAAGCTTCTCCCGACTCATAGAAGGCGTTTAGGCCGTTTCGAACGTAAAATCGGAGGAAGATGTGAGCCACAATCACAACTACTGTACATACGCGTAAGTATCTTTTATTTTTGTCGTGTGGTGAGATTTTACGAATAAAAAATGTGATACGCGATAAAAGCTTTCATTATTCTATTGAGTAGTTGAAGCACAATCAAACGCAATCACAAACTTGTTAAACAATTTTTACCTTCTTTTTCTTCTATAAATAAACTTTCTACTGGTTTCTTTCATTCATCCCTCAAACTTGCACTTTTCTCTGTTTCTCTCTAAAAAAATTTTTCTTTTCAAAAATGGAGTCATCATCTTCAACAAAAAAATTTAACACAGTATGCATTTTTGGTGGAGCTAATTCTGGAAAAGAGGCATGCTTTACTGAAGCAGCCCACAACTTGGGTCGTACCTTAGGAGAAAAATGCATTCATGTAGTTTACGGAGGAGGAAGTCTAGGATTAATGGGACGAGCTGCTGCTTCTGCCTATATGGAAGGAGTAAGAGTGTTGGGAATAATCCCAAAACCTCTGGCTGAAAGTAAAATCACCGGGTCAACTATTGGAGATGAGTTTAGATCTGTGAATATGCAAGATCGCATAACTCACATGATAAATAATTCTGGCGCCTTTATCACCCTTCCCGGTGGTTTTGGCACCCTTGAGGAACTTTTTCATGTGGTTACCAGAGCCCAGCTAAATGTTCATCAAAAACCAATAGGTGTGCTTAATGTCAATGGTTTCTTTGATGGTTTACTGTCTTTCATCGACTATTCTACTGAAAAGGGCTTTATTTCCGAGCGTGCAAAATGAATCATAGTCGTTGCAACAACACCAGAAGAATTAATCAAAAAACTCAATGAATTTGTTCCTCAACCAGATCCATCTCTAGCTAAAATTGTCTGGGTAGAAGATTTTACCGTGAGAAAACGAAAAGTGGATTCATTCCTCTCCCTTTGATAACCCATGTCGGACCTCTTGTATTTTTACTTTCTGTCGTGTGTAATAATCGTGCTAAATGATGACAGCTTAAGGAGTTTCTTCTTGATCTCTTGACGCACATCTATTCGCGATTTATGTATTGTTATTTTATTACTGTAATGTTTATTGTGTGTTTTTTTTTTATAAAAACTTTGATGGCAGCGTAAGGCGACTCTCGGACTTTCTTGATGCGCATCTTAAAAATTGTGTTATACTTACGAGTATATTTTATTTTCTTTTGTTGTGTGCCTCGTATATTTATTCTCTTGCAGATTCTAAAAGGCGTTAGCTCGGACATCAACTTTCTTAACAGGGAGTATTACGCTTTTACGCATTGATTTTTATTTTTATTTTATTTTTAAAGCGAGACAGTTTTATTTTCAAGTTTGGGGTGGTTTGTTTTAGTATTTTGGTGTGTTGTAATTTTGGTGTGTTTTGATTGATTTGGTTTTTGGTGTGTTTTGATTGATTTGGTTATTTGCCTTAATTTTTTTATTATATATATATATATATATATATATATTTATAGTATTTTGATTTTGAGATTTCTAGATCCTGCCATAACACCAATAAATTAGCTATATACAAGCTTCTAAAATCGTTTTAACCGGTAAAAATTGTATATTCCAAAAATTTTTGAGCCTTAATCTCTCTTTCCAAGCCTTGTAGTTATCATATAAAATCGAGTCATTCGTTACCTTGAGAAAAGAAGAATCAGTTGGTTGATGAAAAATAAAACTGAAATTTACTTAATTTGTGGAGTTTTTGATTTTTCATGCTTAACTAAAAAATAATTTTCTGCAAAAATTCTATTCCCTAAAAAAAAAAAAGGAGTCATTGGTGAAAAGAGCTACACGTTAGCAAATAACGGTGTGAAAGCTATCACCTAAAAAAATAAATGACGAAAAGGAGAAGTGTTGAGCAGCAACAGCTGCCTAATTTTGGAAGTCTTAAATTTTGCGAAAAATAAAGGACTAACCATTGTTGGTGCGTAGCTGCCGTCTCAGAAAAATTGGTGAAAAGAGCTACACGTTAGCAAATAACGGTGTGAAAGCTATCACCTTTTTACGAAAGAAAAATAATGAGATAGAAATTGTGTTAGTGAAAAGAGCTACACGTTAGCAAATAACGGTGTGAAAGCTATCACTAAAAGGGATGTAGTTTATGAGCAGATTTGAATTAATTAGCAGCTAAATTTCAATACACTCAATTTTGTGAAAATCACAATATTTGATGACGCCAATGAAATTCTTCTTCATATTGAGTCGAAAAATAAACGAGTGATCGAGAGCAACCATTAAAGGGAGTCGTGTGTATCACGAGTGGGAAATAAATAATCAACCTTTTGGGGGGAAAACCTTGATTTTGGAATTACAAAATAAAAACCGTGTTTTAACTTCAAAAACATTAGTAAATTTATTTTGAATCTTGATTCATTTCTATCTACTGTATAAAGCTGGTTGTTGTTTATTAATGGCATTTTGATCTCCTTTTCTCTTTTTATATTTTAATTTATGTGTGTATTAATTTTTCTTATTTTTATTTTTGGAGCATGAATAATAAAGAGTCTTGCTCGGGACTAGCAAGAATTCAAGTTTGGGGGTGTGATAAGTGTCAGTTTTGTACACTTATCCATGGTTTGTATCGATAAAATTCACCCATAATTGAGCTAGTCTACTCGTTTTTGCTTTTAATTTATTAGTTTTAATAATTTTATTTTTATCGGATGATGATCGGATTAAATAACTGAATTACTCAAGAAACAACATGTTTAATATATATTCTCTTTATTGAATTTTGATATATTCATGTTGTAGGGCTTTCCGAGACGAATTCGGCAGTCTTTAGGATTCAAAATCGAGTTATATATCAAAAGTTATCATCAGAAGAAGATGCAGGGCAAAAACGCAAAGTCTGAAAAAATTGGCTGAAAACGTAACTATCAAGCTTCAAATGAGCAAATTTACGAAGCCACGTTACGGCCGTAACATTCAGGAGTTACGGCCATAAGTCACCCTTGTTACGGCCGTAACTCACAGAATGTTACAGCCGTAACTCTTGACATTGTTATGATTTGTCTAATTTTTTATACTTTTTGTGTATTATTGAGGGGATGGCTGGCATTGATCCGATCTAATGTAATAATGCTGGAGTTTTGGAGCTATTAGATGACTTTAGGTGTATAAATAGACCCCTTAGATCCTTCATCATTCATCATTCATCTTATAATTTTCCATTTTTTGTAAACTTTTCTTTTTGTGTGAAGAACACACTTGTGTTCTTGAGTGATCCTTGTAAGTGTGGTATAACATATGTTGTTCAGAGAGTTTATTGTTTCTATCTCCTTTATATACTAAGGGAGTTAGGATCAATTCTTTCTCTTGATTCAACTAATAATGACCACACAAGCTTGTAATATGTGTAATAAACCCTTCATGGGCTAAGTAATCTTTAGTTGGGATTATAAACAAGGTTAGTCATGTTATTTATGTTTGTATAGATCTATTGTGAATTACTTATTATTGTGTGTGATTTTCATTGTTTTAACAATCTTTATTTATTTGGCCAATAAATGACGATATTTATGGTCTTCATATGTTTCGAAAGAAAATATATTTGATTAGATCAAATGATCTTCACTCTAAGTTGTTCTAGGGGATAGAAATATACCCCTAGTCCTTAGATGATTCTTTGAGTTATTTTCATAAATCCTAATGCTATGTATTGAAGTCAATCAACATAGAAATATAGTGGATTGATTCAATATGTAAGGGCGTTTATAGTTCGAAGAGAAACCGTCTTTTTAAGGAAAATCGAATCTACACAAAATAATAAGTAAATTAATTTTATGATCTCCTATACATCTTTTATAACCAATGACGAACTAAGTTTGTAATCCCAACTATTTCATTTTATCATTTAATCAATCTATTATTATTACAATATTTTTATTTCTTTAAAATATTAGAACTATTATTGCATTTACTTTGCAACAATTAAACCAAACTCTTTAAATTGTGTGTTTCACTCATCTTAGTATCTATAAAAATAGACTAATAGTGTATAATTCAAATGATAACAAAACTTCCTTGTGGGATCGATAAACCGGAGTCAAAAGTCCACTTTACTACTTGATACGATATCGTGTACTTGCGAAAGTTACACTAAAAACGTGTCAAGTTTTTGGCGCCGTTGCCGGGAAAGTATAAGTTATATTTGAAATCTTACATTGTAAACTATTTTTATAGGTACAAATTTCTCGACGTTGTAACTTAGTACTAAATTGTGTTTGTCCGGTCAAGTGGCGGATAACGGTACTCGTGACTATTAAAGTCGGATTTTGATTTCCCACAACAACTGATATTTGTAGATATTTTATTCAATTATTTTCATTGTCTTTTTATCTTTGTTTTTTATCATGGACGAAACATTGTTTAAAATTGAAAAAAGATTTCCCTTTCTAAGCAAAAATGCAATTTTAAAAATTTACAAGACAAGGCTTGAAAGGATGAGGTTGCTTACGAATAAAAGCATACCTTTTGACATAAGATTCATTATCGAAGCCAAAGTAAGAATGGAAGGTGAATTCACAGAAACACCAACTAGATTTTTACCAGGGCTTGGAAAAAGTTCATATGCCAAGAAACGACGAGCAAAGATGCTAGCTGTTTGCTATAAATGTGCTAGATGGAACTGTAATGCAAAATGTCGATCTTTAGGAATTCCATCTACAAACAGAAAAGATAAAATTCAGTTCATTAATGATGGTCTGAATAACGAGAATTTAGATAATATCGAAATTTCTCTTGACACGCATCCTAGTGGACTTGTATATTACGGAATTCAATGTTTGTGGAATAAATTCAAACCAGAATATGAACAACGTCTTGGGAATCTGACGTTAAAAGACCCTGTTTGCCAATTTGTAAGAAAATTGGATGGGAAGCTTCTCCCCGACTCATACAAGGCGTTTAGGCCGTTTCTGAACGTAAAATTAGAGGAAGATGTGAGCCACAATCACATCTACTGTACATACGCGTAAGTATCTTTTATTTTTGTCGTGTGGTGAGATTTTCTGAATAAAAAATGTGATACGCGATAAAAGCTTTCATTATTCTATTGAGTAGTTGAAGCACAATCAAACGCAATCACAAACTTGTTAAACAATTTTTACCTTCTTTTTCTTCTATAAATAAACTTTCTACCGGTTTCTTTCATTCATCCCTCAAACTTGCACTTTTCTCTGTTTCTCTCTAAAAAAAAATTTTTCTTTTCAAAAATGGAGTCATCATCTTCAACAAAAAAATTTAACACAGTATGCATTTTTGGTGGAGCTAATTCTGAAAAAGAGGCATGCTTTATCAAGCGACCCACAACTTGGGTCGTACCTTAGGAGAAAAATGCATTCATGTAGTTTACGGAGGAGGAAGTCTAGGATTAATGGGACGAGCTGCTGCTTCTGCCTATATGGAAGGAGTAAGAGTGTTAGGAATAATCCCAAAACCTCTGGCTGAAAGTAAAATCACCGGGTCAACTATTGGAGATGAGTTTAGATCGGTGGATATGCAAGATCGCATAACTCACATGATAAATAATTCTGGCGCCTTTATCACCCTTCCCGGTGGTTTTGGCACCCTTGAGGAACTTTTTCATGTGGTTACCAGAGCCCAGCAAAATGTTCATCAAAAACCAATAGGTGTGCTTAATGTCAATGGTTTCTTTGATGGTTTACTGTCTTTCATCGACTATTCTGCTGAAAAGGGCTTTATTTCCGAGCGTGCAAAATGAATCATAGTCGTTGCAACAACACCTTTAGAACTAATCAAAAAACTCAATGAATTTGTTCCTCAACCAGATCCATCTCTAGCTAAAATTGTCCGGCTAGAAGATTTTACCGTGAGAAAACGAAAAGTGGATTCATTCCTCTCCCTTTGATAACCCATGTCGGACCTCTTGTATTTTTACTTTCTGTCGTGTGTAATAATCGTGCTAAATGATGACAGCTTAAGGAGTTTCTTCTTGATCTCTTGACGCGCATCTATTCGCGATTTATGTATTGTTATTTTATTACTGTAATGTTTATTGTGTGTTTTTTTTTTTATAAAAACTTTGATGGCAGCGTAAGGCGACTCTCGGACTTTCTTGATGCGCATCTTAAAAATTGTGTTATACTTACGAGTATATTTTATTTTCTTTTGTTGTGTGCCTCATATATTTATTCTCTTGCAGATTCTAAAAGGCGTTAGCTCAGACATAACTTTCTTAACAGGGAGTATTCTGCTTTTCTGCATTGATTTTTTTTTTTTTTTTTTAAACTGAGGACAGTTTTATTTTCAAGTTTGGGGGTGGTTTGTTTTAGTATTTTGGTGTGTTGTAATTTTGGTGTGTTTTGATTGATTTGGTTATTTGCCTTAATTTTGTTTTATTATATATATATATATAGTATTTTGATTTTTGAGATTTCTAGATCTGGCCATAACACCAATAAATTAGCTATATACAAGCTTCTAACATCGTTTTAACCGGTAAAAAATTGTATATTCCAAAAATTTTTGAGCCTTAATCTCTCTTTCCAAGCCTTGTAGTTATCATATAAAATCGAGTCATTCGTTGTAACACCCCCAAGATATTCAAGGTATATTACAGCGCCGTGAATCCCTACATGGGACCCACCAGGCTGGCCAAACATCATACTCATCGACTCACAGAACAACAGAATAACTCCTCGTCATAAAGACGCCCAACAAAATAATCCACCCGGTTCAACCGGTCAACATAACATCATAATTCGACACAAACACGATAAACAACAAAACAATCCAGACGAGTAAAAATTCTTAAGTACTCGAGTACTTCTATTAGTTCAAACAAGACCACAAAATATGAGAAGGTAGAAGACACTAAGACATCACTCGTGCACAATCATCACGCTCGGCCATCATCCGCATACTGGTCCAGCGCCCGTTCGTCTCGATGAATCTGACCTGAAATTCATAAAACGAATTTCCCCAAAATGGGTCCCCAGAGGGGTTAGCAATTACGCCAGCACAAGTAACCAGATGAACAACTTACATATTACACATATAGTAAATGCATGCAATAAAGAAAAGCATAGTTCCAAGCACTCATTTCCGGAAATGCCAATATCAAATCACATTTGTAAAATGCACCACAATGAACCGTCGACCCACGTCTCTGTGGACCCCTACCGAGACCCCGTCGGATCTAACCCGTAGTGGTTAAAAGCAAGCTCGTCGATCCACGTCTCTGTGGACCCCTACCGAGACCCCGTCGGATCTAACCCGTAGTGAGCATACACACACACACCATTTCTCATACAATACTACTATGTTAAGATTGTAAGTTCATAAGGATACTTGCCTCGATTAAATAGACGGTGACACGAACGGAACGGAAGAATCAAGCACGACCGCGAGGAATCGACGAAAATGAACCTAACGATTCGAATAGCACAATCACAACCACTTCTAAACGATTATGGGAATGGAATACACCCGGAAACCCGCCTACGATTCATGTATAATCGAATAAAAATAACAACGAGGGCGGACCACAACCAAACCCTCTCGATTTTGCAAAACTATGAAAATATACCATGAATTCGTAGGAGAACCAACAAAACCGACGAGATTAATCATGTACATCATGAGTTAATCTAACATACGGAACGAATCGGACAAAACATGAAAACCCCCTTCAATTTACCCAAAACAAGGTTTTTAGGAGCTTACCTTGAATAATGATGAAGAACACGATTAGAGGTTGATAATATACTCCAAAAACTCGAAGAAGATTATGGCTCGGAGTTGCTAAGCTTCAAATCGCCGGAAGACACCAAGGAAATCGCCCACGAGTCGGAGGAGGGGAGGAGGAGGAAAAATGACCGAAATCGGTCAACTCCTGGGTTTATAAACCCATTCTTCGTTACGTACGTTAGGCACCACATGCTAACGTACGTAAGCCGTATTACGTACGTAATCCATAAGGGCCTTACGTACGTAACCAAAAAGGCAGAATCGCCTGAACTGATATCCACTAGGGCGTTACGTACGTAACCAAGAAGGGTGTTACGTACGTAACCAAAAAGGCAGAATTGCCTGAACTGATTTACACTAGGACGTTACGTACGTAACCAAAAGGGTGTTACGTACGTAACATTCCTTTCTGTGGAGTACAGGCCAGGAATGAAAGAGGGAGGTACCGAAAAAGAATCGAAATACAACGGTGAACAATTCACGATGGTACGGACGTTAGGGACACAAGCAGCGAACTTAAATGTCGAAGGAAAATATATTCCCGACTACTCAAAGGTTCGGAAAAACAATCAACAAACGAAATTTTCCCAAAAGTTTGGGAGAATTTACAAAACGGCCCAAACCTCCGGAATGTACGACACATGGTCGAAACACCAAACAAAAGCTCACAACGCCCATAACACGAGATGGATCTTTGGCAACCCCGAAACGGCGGTTCCAAATGACGATTACGATAATATCCGAAATAACAACATGAAACATCAAATCGAGTAAAACGAGTCCGAATCAAGCTCAAACGACAACAAGGTTCAATATTAAATATCCTCAAAATGTCGATACGGTTACAAGCGAGTCGCCAAAAACGAAAATGTACTAAAATGAGAATAATAAGAGAAGGGAAAAAAAGCGGATATTACATTCTACCCCTCTAAAAACAAGTTTCATCCCGAAACTTAAGAAACAAATAACTCAGGGTACCTAGCACGCATGCTATCCTCGGTTTCCCAAGTTGCCTCTTCGACACCGTGTCTCGACCACTGTACCTTGACCAAAGGGATGGTCTTATGTCTCAGTCGTTTCTCACGATGCTCCAAAATCTTCAAAGGGCGCTCTTCGAAAGTAATATCCTCGGCGACATCAATCTCACCATAATCGATGACGTGACTAGGATCCGGGACATATTTCCTCAGCTGGGAAATATGAAAAACGCTATGAACATGACTCAAGGCCGGAGGTAACGCCAGACGGTATGCCAACCCACCGACTCGCTCGAGAATCTCGAAGGGTCCAATAAATCTCGGACTCAACTTCCCTTTCTTCCCGAAACGAAAAACTCCCTTCGTCGGCGACACCTTTAGCAAAACGTGGTCTCCCACCTCGAATTCTAAAGGTCGACGACGGACGTCGGCATACGAATTTTGTCGACTCTGGGCAGTCAACATCCATTCCCGAATTAATTCTATCTTCCGCCTCGTCTCTAAAACGACGTCCGGCTCGGTCCCGACTAAATCGGACGTCTCATTCCAACAAATTAGTGATCGACATCGCCGCCCATAAAGTGCCTCATACGGTGCCATCCGAATCGACGCGTGCCAACTGTTGTTGTACGTGAATTCGATCAATGGCAAATGTTTCTCCCAATCGCTACTCCAATCGAGGGCACAAGCACGCAATATATCCTCGAATGTCTGTATAGTGCGTTCCGACTGTCCATCTGACTGGGGATGAAAAGAGGTACTCAAATGCAAACGGGTACCCAACGCCTTATGCACCGCCTGCCAGAAGTGCGATACAAAACGGCCATCACGATCCGACACAATAGACTTCGGAGTACCGTGAAGCCTCACAATCTGCGCGATAAACACACGAGCTAACTTCTCCGGGCCCCAAGTGTCCTTGATGCCCAGAAAATGTGCCGACTTGGTCAGACGATCAACAATCACCCATACCATATTCATGCCCGACCTCGTTCTCGGCAAACTCGTAACGAAATCCATCGATATATCTTCCGATTTCCATTAGGAGCGAAGTGATCGCAATAACTTGACCGGTCGGCGATGCTCGATTTTGACCTGCCGACAAGTCAAACATCTCGCTACAAACTGTGCGACCTCCTCCTTCATATCATTCCACCAGAAATTTCTTCTCAGGTCCTTGTACATCTTACTCGAACCAGGATGAACGGAATAAGGTGTAGCATGGGCCTCCCGTAAAATACTCTGCCTCAACTCTGAATCGTTCGGCACATAAAGCCGACTCTGGAATCTCAAAACACCATCCTCGTGAATCACAAATCCAGGAGACTTTACTTTAAGAACGTTCTCTCGGATTTGAGTAATCATCGGATCCTCTAACTGCTTCAGTTTAATTTCATCGATCAAAGACGACGAAATCTCCAAAGCACAAAGTTGCCCGACAGTTCTCGGCAACAAAACCTCAACATCTAACTCGATCAAAGCCCGCCGAAGCTCAGACTGAGACGTAAGGATCTCAAGCGTTCGCAATGCAATCGGTTTCCGACTCAAGGCGTCAGCCACGACGTTCGCCTTGCCCGGATGATAAATAATTTCGAGGTCATAATCCTTAATCAGCTCTAACCACCTCCTCTGCCTCATATTCAACTCCCGCGGAGTAAATATGTATTTCAGACTTTTATGATCGGTAAAAATCTGACATGCAAAGCCGAAAAGATAGTGACGCCAAATCTTGAGCGCGAAAACGACTGCCGCTAACTCCAAATCATGAGTAGGGTAGTTCAGCTCATACGGCCTGAACTGTCTCGACGCATAGGCAATGGTCTTGCCTTGCTGCATCAATACACACCCAAGACCCTGACCCGAAGCATCGCTATAAACGGCAAAACCCTCGTTGCCACACGGCAATGCCAAAACCGGGGCTGATGTCAAACGCCTCTTCAGCTCCTCAAAACTCGACTGCCTTTTGTCATTCCAGACGAACTTCTCAGACTTCTGGAGCAACTGTGTAAGTGGCCGAGCTAGTTTTGAGAAACCCTCGACGAACCTACAGTAGTAGCCAGCCAAACCCAAGAAACTACGGACCTCCTTCACATTCTTGGGCGGCACCCAATCCAACACTTCCTCAATCTTCTGCGGATCCACTTAGACTCCCTCGGCTGAAATCATGTGACCCAAAAACATCACTTCCTTCAGCCAGAACTCACATTTCGAGAACTTCGCATAGAGTTGCTCGGTCCTCAAAATATCTAATCCTATCCGCAAATGATGGGCATGCTCTTCCTCATTCCTCGAATAGATAAGAATATCGTCAATGAAGACGACTACACACTTATCCAAATACTCGATAAAGACTTTGTTCATCAACTGCATGAACACCGCCGGCGCATTAGTTAACCCGAAAGGCATAACTATAAACTCATAATGTCCGTATCTCGTCCTAAAAGCTGTTTTCGGCACATCGGACTCCCTCACCCGGAGCTGATAGTACCCCGATTTTAAATCAATCTTCGAGAATACCGCAGCTCCCTGCAACTGGTCGAATAATTCATCCATTCTCGGCAAGGGATACTTGTTCTTGATGGTCACCTTGTTTAGTTCGCGATAGTCGATACACAAACGTAGTGAACCATCCTTCTTCTGTAACACCCCCAGATCAAACCGGGAATATTACACGCCGCAGACCCTCTCCGTGAGGATCCACCAGGCTAGACATCAAAACAACACATTACATTACATACCGACGAATCAAAATAACGGACCAATAGACCGATTTGGTCTTTCGTCACAGACTTACAAATCAAAATACATAAACTCATCCAGACTCATACCCACACAAGGGTAAAATACTTGCAACAACGAACAATAAGACAGCGGAAAAGACAATACAATGGACTCCGACTAACTTAACCCAAAACTGGCCTTCGTGTGATTAGTATCATTCGTCTTTCATCATCCCTCGTGCCGATCCTGTGTCTTGCTCCCGAAAACCTGCATGTACCTGGACACAATACAGATATCCACCCCCCGATTACTCGGGGGTTAGCAAAACTCCACTGTTTTGCTAGTGCAAGTATAAAGTGCAAATACGAGCCATACACAACACATTCCGAGAATATAATGAAAGACTTCTCGAGATATATTTAGTTAAAAATAGTTCAAGTCTTGAAAGCAGAAACGAAGCAAGTAAGCATTTTGAAAACATTTCCAAATCTCAAGAGTTTTGAAAACATCAAAAATTGAAAATGTTCTTAATTCCTCGAAAGCCATTTAGGGTCACAGCCCCAAAGTTCATTTTTCAAAATACAAATCCGTTTAACAAAACACGGGGTCCACGACCCAACCATTCCGGTCACAAAATACAGGGTCCACGACCCGATCATCCACTTCAATTCACTTACAAGGACACATTACACATAACACATTATTCTTATGCCATTCTAGCCAAGCACCAAGACTCGATATATAATGTCTCTCGACCCCAAGCACAAAGCATTGTGATACTCCGGACAATATCACAATTAACGAAAACATCAACGTCATCCTCAAGATGAAAACCAAAACTGGTAACCCGCGGCCGTACCCCTTAGTATCGACCCCCAGACATCCCGTCGGACACTCCGGGTGGGAAACCACTTCCGCGGCCGTACCCCTTAGTATCGACCCCCAGACATCCCGTCGGACACTCCGGGTGGAAGTTCATCCACACACGCACCCAAGTCCACTTCCGTGGCCGTACCCCTTAGTATCGACCCCCAGACATCCCGTCGGACACTCCGGGTGGAAGGAACAACACACACACACGTTCCAAAATCACAGTTGCAAACCACAAGCCTCGAAGGTCAATCACAGTATATATAGTCGAGGTACCTTACTAGAATGGCCAGTTCATCCAACATATACTCACGACCAAGTAACGATACGATTCACAAAGAAGCACAAGATTTCAACAGCACCGAACGACACAACTAATATCACTCAAACTCACATATTCACCCATAAACACGTGACTCCAAGCACATAATTTGACAAAGGAATTACACTTTACATTTACCAACGACATAATCATAGGTAATGACATCACAAGAAGGTAAGGTGATTCTATACTCGACACTAGCACACATATTCAACTAAGCACATTAATTCCCGACACACACGGGTCACCTTTACAAAAACCACGATGGTAAATATTCCGATTTCTTTTGAAAAATGATTATTAATATTTATTTAGCACATATCGACGATTAACAACCATAATATCCACAAAACACGTAATGTATGGGCAAGATACTTGCCTCGATAATCGATGTCGGACACTCCCACAATCACGGATCAGTCGGGACACCTCGAACACCTACGGTTCTCCGGCGAAGACAACGAATACACCCACGATCGAAAAGTTTGAAGAAAACGACAAACGGAAGGGTTCCGACTCGAATTCTTTGCGAGAAATATGACCCTAACATCATACCATCAATAAATTAACGACCGAACGAGGAAGAATAATCGTAGAACGCTCGAATCCTCTTTGTGACATTTTATCGGACACCTTCAAGGCGTCGATAAGAAACTCAATAAAACGACAAATCCTCGGCGATTCAACCGAGGAACAGCAAGGAATTCGACATAATAATGTTTAACAATCATAAATACATCACTATTCTGAGTTAAAACGGATTAAACAGACAAATCGAGCAAAATCCCCAAAACTAGATTTTAAGAAAACTTGCCTTGATTCATGGATCAAGGATGTTACGTGATGATCAATTGATGTTATGAACCTCAAAACTTCATGGATTCATTGTATAACAACATGCCTCCATGATTGAGCAAGTTCCACGAGGAAGGGAAGAAAACGAGTGATAAAATGGGTGAAAAACCCGTCTGTTTCGCCATATTTATAGGCTGCGGACACGGCGCAAAGAAACGCCCAGCATACGCTGCGTGTGTCTCGGCCGTGTCTCGCAGTTGCCGCTGGCCCGCCGACCCGGCGCAGGACACGGCGCACAGCAGGGCCGTTTTCATGGCCGTGTTGCACAGGTCTGGGCAGGCCTCTCCAGACAGACCGAAAATTACGTCCGAACGACCCCGAAACCCGAACCTGAATACGAATTGAAGTTACGGTTACGAAGTACTCGTAAAGACGAATCTAAGAGCTAATAGAACACACGATTCCGACCACCCGAAGGCTCGGAATTCGACAACGGAAGTAATTACCCAAAACTTTGGGAAATTACGAAAATGGCCCAAAACGTCCGAAAATCACGATACGCAATCGAAACACCAAACCAAAGCTCGCAACATGAATAATAACATTAAATGAACTTACAAGAAACTCGAAACAACAGTTTCGGACGAGATTCGCAAGAATCGAACTCAAGTGCGGAAAAGTCGCTAAAAAGCTCGGAACTCAACAAAACGATACCGAAACGAACTCGGATGACAAAAAATGCAGAATTAATCATTCTCGAAATGACGAAACGGTCATGAGCGAGTCGTCAAAACGGACTCCGGCCGAAAATGAAATTTACCGAAAATCGAAAATTGCGGATATTACATCTTCCGCACGAACAGGACCGGTGCGCCCCAAGGCGAGGTGCTCGGTCGAACATACCCCGACTCAAGAAGCTCACTCAACTGCTTCTTCAACTCGGACATCTCTGAAGGTGCCATGCGATAGGGCGCCTTCGAAATAGGAGCCGCGCCCGGCTCTAACTCTATAGCAAACTCGACCTCACGATCCGGTGGCAATCCCGGTAACTCGTCAGGAAATACATCAGGAAACTCGCTAACGATTGGAATCGACGAAAGCTCGACTCCACCACTCTCCGCCTGCAAGGCGTAGCACCAATAGCCAGTACACCCCTTACGCAGGAGTCTCATCGCCTTCAAGGCGTTAATAACGAACTGGTTTCCCTCTTCGCCCGCGAAAGAGTGCTCGGTGCCGTCCTCGGCTAACATAGTGATGATTCTCGTGCGGTAGTTCATGATCGCACCATGCCGCTCGAGCCAATCATCCCCAAGAATCAAATCCTCACCCTCGATACTCACAACAATAAGATTAGAGGGCCAAGTCCTCTCACAAATAAGTACAGAACAGTCTCGAACCTCCTGATCACCAACGATCCTATCACCGCTAGGAAGTTTAACGATGAAGGGTTCACAAGGCGTCAAATAGTCGAGACTCAAACGGCGCACACAATCCAAAGATATGAACGAATGCGTAGCACCGGAATCGAAAAGCACACTGACAGGATGAGAAAGAATATAAACGGTACTGCCGCCACTTGAGCTGGGTCATCGGCTCTCCGCATCTCATAGACACGCGGGTGGGCTGAGCCGACACTGGAAGCTCCCCCCTTTGAGGGCTGACCCCTACCTCTCCCCCGACTAGCACTCGGCGGAGATTGAGGAGCAAATGATCCCTGATTCACACTTGGCTCCCTAGACGCTGGAATGGAAGCCCGGGCACCAAGAATTCTCTCCCTCTCAGCACAGAAAGCAGCCTTGTGGCCCGGCTGGCCACATTGATTACACGTCAGTAAAGGGCTCAAACAAGTACGACTGACGTGGCCTGTACGACCACAATTGAAACACTTCACATCACGGAAAGGAGCACTGGTAGTTCCACGAGGACCCCAATGAACGAAATGGGACCACCGCCGGCGGGAAGTTAGCGGATTGGGATCTCGCTGACCCCCTCGTGGCCCGAAAAGTTCCTGGACTTATGTTTCTTACTCGCGGCCGCCTCACTCGGCCACACTGCATATATCGTAAGCAAGGGCCCCGCCTGCGTAATCTTTCAAGGTAGTGCATACGAGCCCCGACATATAGTCCCGAATCGACAACTTCATCCGTCTGGAAAATGGAAAATTTTGTCGCTCTCTCGACAACTGGGTCTTCACATAACCCAACTCCTTGTTGAAATCAGCAATAGCTTGAGATACGGGATATCCCGCGGTTGAGAATCATAAAAGCATGTACCCGAGCCTCGTCCGACCGCCACGGCAATATTCGATCTCCATCAATTCTTGAAACTCACCACGGCAAAGATGATCTCTCGGGCCCAACGGCCTCCCACCACCCGTAGCGCCCCTGTGAGAAAGTGTTGAGCAATAGGGACTTTACGGTCCTGGGACAGATTGGTAGCAGTGAAGACTTTAGATATCTCCTTGATCCACCCTTCCCACCCAATCGGGTCCAAGCTCCCGAAACCGAGGAGGATGCATCTTGATGACATCTTGGAGCCAACGGTCTGCTCCGCCCGATTAACATGGGCCTGCTCCGGGTTCTGAACCGCTCGAGCTATTGCCGCCATATGGATCACCAATTGATGCATAACAGCCGCAATACAAAGGTCAGCACGCTCATGAGAATAAGCATGATCGTGGCGGCCGCTGCATCGCGGCCTCGAAGATCGCGACGTGGCCGCCCCACCGGCTGCCCCACGTCCCCGGCCGCGTCCACGACCACGACCGCGACCACGACCTCTTCCAGCATCCATACTGGAGTTAAATAAGTAGCAAAAGCCATACGAGGGTAAGTACGAGAAAAGAACAATCACAAGTCGAGAATCAAAGGTACGATACAAGGAAATAATGAACAGAGGAAGGAAAACTTACGGACACTGGTAGTACCGGAATCATGGCAGCGTGACGATGATGTGCAAAACTAAACACCACAAGACCTAATAACCCGACAAGCCTAGGTATCCATAAACCTAGTTCTCCAATACCATTTTCTGTAACACCCCCAAGATATTCGAGGTATATTACAGCGCCGTGAATCCCTACATGGGACCCACCAGGCTGGCCAAACATCATACTCATCGACTCACAGAACAACAGAATAACTCCTCGTCATAAAGACGCCCAACAAAATAATCCACCCGGTTCAACCGGTCAACGTAACATCATAATTCGACACAAACACGATAAACAACAAAACAATCCAGACGAGTAAAAATTCTTAAGTACTCGAGTACTTCTATTAGTTCAAACAAGACCACAAAATATGAGAAGGTAGAAGACACTAAGACATCACTCGTGCACAATCATCACGCTCGGCCATCATCCGCATACTGGTCCAGCGCCCGTTCGTCTCGATGAATCTGACCTGAAATTCATAAAACGAATTTCCCCAAAATGGGTCCCCAGATGGGTTAGCAATTACGCCAGTTCAAGTAACCGGATGAACAACTTACATCTTACACATATAGTAAATGCATGCAATAAAGAAAAGCATAGTTCCAAGCACTCATTTCCGGAAATGCCAATATCAAATCACATTTGTAAAATGCACCACAATTAACCATCGATCCACGTCTCTGTGGACCCCTACCGAGACCCCGTCGGATCTAACCCGTAGTGGTTAAAAGCAAGCTCGTCGATCCACGTCTCTGTGGACCCCTACCGAGACCCCGTCGGATCTAACCCGTAGTGAGCATACACACACACACACCATTTCTCATACAATACTACTATGTCAAGATTGTAAGTTCATAAGGATACTTGCCTCGATTAAATAGACGGTGACACGAACGGAACGGAAGAATCAAGCACGACCGCGAGGAACCGACGAAAATGAACCTAACGATTCGAATAGCACAATCACAACCACTTCTAAACGATTATGGGAATGGAATACACCCGGAAACCCACCTACGATTCATGTATAATCGAATAAAAATAACAACGAGGGCGGACCACAACCAAACCCTCTCGATTTTGCAAAACTATGAAAATATACCATGAATTCGTAGGAGAACCAACAAAACCGACGAGATTAATCATGTACATCATGAGTTAATCTAACATACGGAACGAATCGGACAAAACATGAAAACCCCCTTCAATTTACCCAAAACAAGGTTTTTAGGAGTTTACCTTGAATAATGATGAAGAACACGATTAGAGGTTGATAATATACTCCAAAACTCAAGAAGATGATGGCTCGGAGTTGCTAAGCTTCAAATAGCCTAAGACACCAAGGAAATCGCCACGAGTTGGAGGAGGGGAGGAGGATGAGAAATGACCGAAATCACCAACTCGGGTTTATAAACCTGGGCTTGTTACGACGTTAGCCACCACATGCTAACGCACGTAAGCCGTAAGTAACCCATAAGGGCCTTACGTACGTAACCAAAAAGGCGTAATCGCTGAATCGATATCCACTAGGCGTTACGACGTAACCAAGAAGGGTGTTACGACGTAACCAAAAAGGCGTAATTGCTCGAATCGATTTACACTAGGACGTTACGTACGTAACCAAAAGGGTGTTACGTACGTAACATTCCTTTCGTGGAGTACAGGCCAGAATGAAAGAGGGAGGTACCGAAAAGAATCGAAATACAACGGTGAACAATTCACGATGGTACGGACGTTAGGGACTGAAACAGCGAACTTAAATGTCGAAGGAAAATATATTCCCGACTACTCAAAGGTTCGGAAAAACAATCAACAAACGAAATTTTCCCAAAAGTTTGGGAGAATTTACAAAACGGCCCAAACCTCCGGAATGTACGACACATGGTCGAAACACCAAACAAAAGCTCACAACGCCCATAACACGAGATGGATCTTTGGCAACCCCGAAACGGCGGTTCCAAATGACGATTACGATAATATCCAAAATAACAACATGAAACATCAAATCGAGTAAAACGAGTCCGAATCAAGCTCGAACGACAACAAGGTTCAATATTAAATATCCTTAAAATGTCGATACGGTTACAAGCGAGTCGCCAAAAACGAAAATGTACTAAAATGAGAATAATAAGAGAAGGGAAAAAAGCGGATATTACATTCTACCCCTCTAAAAACAAGTTTCGTCCCGAAACTTAAGAAACAAATAACTCAGGGTACCTAGCACGCATGCTATCCTCGGTTTCCCAAGTTGCCTCTTCGACACCGTGTCTCGACCACTGTACCTTGACCAAAGGGATGGTCTTATGTCTCAGTCGTTTCTCACGATGCTCCAAAATCTTCAAAGGGCGCTCTTCGAAAGTAATATCCTCGGCGACATCAATATCACCATAATCGATGACGTGACTAGGATCCGGGACATATTTCCTCAGCTGGGAAATATGAAAAACGCTATGAACATGATTCAAGGCCGGAGGTAACGCCAGACGGTATGCCAACCCACCGACTCGCTCGAGAATCTCGAAGGGTCCAATAAATCTCGGACTCAACTTCCCTTTCTTCCCGAAACAAAAAACTCCCTTCGTCGGCGACACCTTTAGCAAAACGTGGTCTCCCACCTCGAATTCTAAAGGTCGACGACGGACGTCGGCATACGACTTTTGTCGACTCTGGGCAGTCAACATCCGTTCCCGAATTAATTCTATCTTCCGCCTCGTCTCTAAAACGATGTCCGGCTCGGTCCCGACTAAATCGGACGTCTCATTCCAAGAAATTGGTGATCGACATCGCCGCCCATAAAGTGCCTCATACGGTGCCATCCGAATCTACGCGTGCCAACTGTTGTTGTACGTGAATTCGATCAATGGCAAATGTTCCTCCCAATCGCTACTCCAATCGAGGGCACAAGCACGCAATATATCCTCGAATGTCTGTATAGTGCGTTCCGACTGTCCATCTGACTGGGGATGAAAAGAGGTACTCAAATGCAAACGGGTACCCAACGCCTTATGCACCGCCTGCCAGAAGTGCGATACAAAACGGCCATCACGATCCGAAACAATAGACATCGGAGTACCGTGAAGCCTCACAATCTGCGCGATAAACACACGAGCTAACTTCTCCGGGGCCCAAGTGTCCTTGATGCCCAGAAAATGTGCCGACTTGGTCAGACGATCAACAATCACCCATACCATATTCATGCCCGACCTCGTTCTCGGCAAACTCGTAACGAAATCCATCGATATATCTTCCCATTTCCATTAGAACGGAAGTGATCGCAATAACTAAATGGCCGATGCTCGATTTTGACCCGACAAGTCAAACATCTCGCTACAAACTGTGCGACCTCCTCCTTCATATCATTCCACTGAAATTTCTTCTCAGGTCCTTGTACATCTTACTCGAACCAGGATGAACGGAATAAGGTGTAGCATGGGCCTCCCGTAAAATACTCTGCCTCAACTCTGAATCGTTCGGCACACAAAGCCGACTCTGGAATCTCAAAACACCATCCTCGTGAATCACAAATCCAGGAGACTTTCCTTTAAGAACGTTCTCTCGGATTTGAGTAATCATCGGATCCTCTAACTGCTTCAGTTTAATTTCATCGATCAAAGACGACGAAATCTCCAAAGCACAAAGTTGCCCGACAGTTCCCCGGCAACAAAACCTCAACATCTAACTCGATCAAAGCCCGCCGAAGCTCAGACTGAGACGTAAGGATCTCAAGCGTTCGCAATGCAATCGGTTTCCGACTCAAGGCGTCGGCCACGACATTCGCCTTGCCCGGATGATAAAGAATTTCGAGGTCATAATCCTTAATCAGCTCTAACCACCTCCTCTGCCTCATATTCAACTCCCGCTGAGTAAATATGTATTTCAGACTTTTATGATCGGTAAAAATCTGACATACAGAGCCGAAAAGATAGTGACGCCAAATCTTGAGCGCGAAAACGACTGCCGCTAACTCTAAATCATGAGTAGGGTAGTTCAGCTCATACGGCCTCAACTGTCTCGACGCATAGGCAATGGTCTTGCCGTGCTGCATCAATACGCACCCAAGACCCTGACCCGAAGCATCGCTATAAACGGCAAAACCCTCGTTGCCACACGGCAATGCCAAAACCGGGGCTGAAGTCAAACGCCTCTTCAGCTCCTCAAAACTCGACTGCCTTTCGTCATTCCAGACGAACTTCTCGGACTTCTGGAGCAACTGTGTAAGTGGTCGAGCTAGTTTTGAGAAATCCTAGACGAACCTACGGTAGTAGCCAGCCAAACCCAAGAAACTACGGACCTCCTTCACATTCTTGGGCGGCGCCCAATCCAACACTGCCTCAATCTTCTGCGGATCCACTTGGACTCCCTCGGCTGAAATCATGTGACCCAAAAACATCAATTCCTTCAGCCAGAACTCACATTTCGAGAACTTCGCATAGAGTTGCTCGGTCCTCAAAATATCTAACACTATCCGCAAATGATGGGCATGCTCTTCCTCATTCCTCGAATAGATAAGAATATCGTCAATGAAGACGACTACACACTTATCCAAATACTCGATAAAGACTTTGTTCATCAACTGCATGAACACCGCCGGCGCATTAGTTAACTCGAAAGGCATAACTATAAACTCATAATGTCCGTATCTCATCCGAAAAGCTGTTTTCGGCACATCGGACTCCCTCACCCGGAGCTGATAGTACCCCAATTTTAAATCAATCTTCGAGAATACCGCAACTCCCTGCAACTGGTCGAATAAGTCATCAATTCTCGGCAAGGGATACTTGTTCTTGATGGTCACCTTGTTTAGTTCGCAATAGTCGATACACAAACGTAGTGAACCATCCTTCTTCCGCACGAACAGGACCGGTGCGCCCCAAGGCGAGGCACTCGGTCGAACATACCCCGACTCAAGAAGCTCACTCAACTGCTTCTTCAACTCGGACATCTCTGAAGGTGCCTTGCGATAGGGCGCCTTCGAAATAGGAGCCGCGCTCGGCTCTAACTCTATAGCAAACTCGACCTCACGATCCGGTGGCAATCCCGGTAACTCGTCAGGAAATACATCAGGAAACTCGCTAACGATTGGAATCGACGAAAGCTCGACTCCACCACTCTCCGCCTGCAAGGCGTAGCACCAATAGCCAGTACACCCCTTACGCAGGAGTCTCATCGCCTTCAAGGCGTTAATAACGAACTTCTGGTTTCCCCTATTTCGCCCCGCGAAAGAGTGCTCGGTGCCGTCCTCGGCTAACATAGTGATGATTCTCGTGCGGTAGTTCATGATCGCACCATGCCGCTCGAGCCAATCATCCCCAAGAATCAAATCCTCACCCTCGATACTCACAACAATAAGATTAGAGGGCCAAGTCCTCTCACAAATAAGTACAGAACAGTCTCGAACCTCCTGATCACCAACGATCCTATCACCGCTAGGAAGTTTAACGATGAAGGGTTGACAAGGCATCAAATAGTCGAGACTCAAACGGCGCACACAATCCAAAGATATGAACGAATGCGTAGCACCGGAATCGAAAAGCACACTGACAGGATGAGAAAGAATATAAACGGTACCTGTCGCCACGGTAGCCGCTGGGTCATCGGCTCTCCGCATCTCATAGACACGCGGGTGGGCTGAGCCGACACTGGAAGCTCCCCCCTTTGAGGGCTGACCCCGACCTCTCCCCCGACTAGCACTCGGCGGAGATTGAGGAGCAAATGATCCCTGATTCACACTTGGCTCCCTAGGCGCTGGAATGGAAGCCCGGGCACCAAGAATTCTCTCCCTCTCAAAGACAGCCTTGTGGCTACTGCCACACCGATTACACGTCGCAAAGGGCTCAAACAAGTACGATCGACGTGGCTGCGACCACAATTGAAACACTTCACATCACGGAAAGGAGCACTGGTAGTTCCACGAGGACCCCCAGCGGAACGAGCTGGACCACCGCCGGCGGGGAAGTTAGCGGATTGGGATCTCTGACCCCCCCTTGTGGCCCGAAAAGTTCCTGGACTTATGTTCCTTACTCTAGCTGGCCGCCTCACTCGCCGTCTGCATATATCGTAAGCAAGGGCCCTGCTCTGGTAATCTTTAAAGGTAGTGCATACGAGCCCCGACATATAGTCCCGAATCGACAACTTCATCCGTCTGGAAAAATGGAAAATTTTGTCGCTCTCCTCGACAACTTGGGTCTTCACATAACCCAACTCCTTGTTGAAATCAGCAATAGCTTGAGATACGGGGATATCCCGCGGTTGAGAATCATAAAAAGCATGTACCCGAGCCTGTCTGACCGGCCACGGGCAATATTCAGTCTCCATCAATTCTTGAAACTCAGCCCACGAAGCAGCATGATCTCTGGGCCCAACGGCCTCCCACCAGTCCGTAGCGTCCCCTGTGAGAAAGTGTTGAGCAATAGGGACTTTACGGTCCTCGGGACAGTTGGTAGCAGTGAAGACTTTAGATATCTCCTTGATCCACCCTTCCCAGCCAATCGGGTCTGAAGCTCCCGAAAACTGAGGAGGATGCATCTTGATGACATCTTGGAGCCAACGGTCTGCTCCGCCCCGATTAACATGGGCCTGTTCCGGGTTCTGAACCGCCTGAGCTATTGCCGCCATTTGGTTCACCATTTGTTGCATAACAGCCGCAATACCAAGGTCAGCGCGCTCCTGAGAAGAAGCATGACTGTGGCGGTCGCCGGTACTGCCGGCTCCCGAAGACTGCGACGTGGCCGCCCCACCGGCTGCCCCACGTCCCCGGCCGCGTCCACGACCACGACCGCGACCACGACCTCTTCCAGCATCCATACTGGAGTTAAATAAGTAGCAAAAGCCATACGAGGGTAAGTACGAGAAAAGAACAATCACAAGTCGAGAATCAAAGGTACGATACAAGGAAATAATGAACAGAGGAAGGAAAACTTACGGACACTGGTAGTACCGGAATCATGGCAGCGTGACGATGATGTGCAAAACTAAACACCACAAGACCTAATAACCCGACAAGCCTAGGTATCCATAAACCTAGTTCTCCGATACCATTTTCTGTAACACCCCCAAGATATTCGAGGTATATTACAGCGCCGTGAATCCCTACATGGGACCCACCAGGCTGGCCAAACATCATACTCATCGACTCACAGAACAACAGAATAACTCCTCGTCATAAAGACGCCCAACAAAATAATCCACCCGGTTCAACCGGTCAACATAACATCATAATTCGACACAAACACGATAAACAACAAAACAATCCAGACGAGTAAAAATTCTTAAGTACTCGAGTACTTCTATTAGTTCAAACAAGACCACAAAATATGAGAAGGTAGAAGACACTAAGACATCACTCGTGCACAATCATCACGCTCGGCCATCATCCGCATACTGGTCCAGCGCCCGTTCGTCTCGATGAATCTGACCTGAAATTCATAAAACGAATTTCCCCAAAATGGGTCCCCAGATGGGTTAGCAATTACGCCAGTTCAAGTAACCGGATGAACAACTTACATCTTACACATATAGTAAATGCATGCAATAAAGAAAAGCATAGTTCCAAGCACTCATTTCCGGAAATGCCAATATCAAATCACATTTGTAAAATGCACCACAATTAACCATCGATCCACGTCTCTGTGGACCCCTACCGAGACCCCGTCGGATCTAACCCGTAGTGGTTAAAAGCAAGCTCGTCGATCCACGTCTCTGTGGACCCCTACCGAGACCCCGTCGGATCTAACCCGTAGTGAGCATACACACACACACACCATTTCTCATACAATACTACTATGTCAAGATTGTAAGTTCATAAGGATACTTGCCTCGATTAAATAGACGGTGACACGAACGGAACGGAAGAATCAAGCACGACCGCGAGGAACCGACGAAAATGAACCTAACGATTCGAATAGCACAATCACAACCACTTCTAAACGATTATGGGAATGGAATACACCCGGAAACCCACCTACGATTCATGTATAATCGAATAAAAATAACAACGAGGGCGGACCACAACCAAACCCTCTCGATTTTGCAAAACTATGAAAATATACCATGAATTCGTAGGAGAACCAACAAAACCGACGAGATTAATCATGTACATCATGAGTTAATCTAACATACGGAACGAATCGGACAAAACATGAAAACCCCCTTCAATTTACCCAAAACAAGGTTTTTAGGAGTTTACCTTGAATAATGATGAAGAACACGATTAGAGGTTGATAATATACTCCAAAAACTCGAAGAAGATGATGGCTCGGAGTTGCTAAGCTTCAAATAGCCGGAAGACACCAAGGAAATCGCCCACGAGTTGGAGGAGGGGAGGAGGATGAGAAATGACCGAAATCAGTCAACTCCTGGGTTTATAAACCCAGGCTTCGTTACGTACGTTAGCCACCACATGCTAACGTACGTAAGCCGTATTACGTAAGTAACCCATAAGGGCCTTACGTACGTAACCAAAAAGGCAGAATCGCCTGAACTGATATCCACTAGGGCGTTACGTACGTAACCAAGAAGGGTGTTACGTACGTAACCAAAAAGGCAGAATTGCACAATCGATTTACACTAGACGTTACGCACGTAACCAAAAGGGTGTTACAGACGTAACATTCCTTTCTCGTGGAGTACAGCCAGGAATGAAAGAGGGAGGTACCAAAAGAATCGAAATACAACGGTGAACAATTCACGATGGTACGGACGTTAGGGACTGAAACGATTTAACTTAAATGTCGAAGGAAAATATATTCCCGACTACTCAAAGGTTCGGAAAAACAATCAACAAACGAAATTTTCCCAAAAGTTTGGGAGAATTTACAAACGCCCAAACCTCGGAATGTACGACACATGGTCGAAACACCAAACAAAAGCTCACAACGCCCATAACACGAGATGGATCTTTGGCAACCCCGAAACGGCGGTTCCAAATGACGATTACGATAATATCCAAAATAACAACATGAAACATCAAATCGAGTAAAACGAGTCCGAATCAAGCTCGAACGACAACAAGGTTCAATATTAAATATCCTCAAAATGTCGATACGGTTACAAGCGAGTCGCCAAAAACGAAAATGTACTAAAATGAGAATAATAAGAGAAGGGAAAAAAAGCGGATATTACATTCTACCCCTCTAAAAACAAGTTTCGTCCCGAAACTTAAGAAACAAATAACTCAGGGTACCTAGCACGCATGCTATCCTCGGTTTCCCAAGTTGCCTCTTCGACACCGTGTCTCGACCACTGTACCTTGACCAAAGGGATGGTCTTATGTCTCAGTCGTTTCTCACGATGCTCCAAAATCTTCAAAGGGCGCTCTTCGAAAGTAATATCCTCGGCGACATCAATCTCACCATAATCGATGACGTGACTAGATCCGTGACATATTTCACCGGGAAATATGAAAAACGCTATGAACATGATTCAAGGCCGGAGGTAACGCCAGACGGTATGCCAACCACCGACTCGCTCGAGAATCTCGAAGGGTCCAATAAATCTCGGACTCAACTTCCCTTTCTTCCCGAAACAAAAAACTCCCTTCGTCGGCGACACCTTTAGCAAAACGTGGTCTCCCACCTCGAATTCTAAAGGTCGTCGACGGACGTCGGCATACGACTTTTGTCGACTCTGGGCAGTCAACATCCGTTCCCGAATTAATTCTATCTTCCGCCTCGTCTCTAAAACGATGTCCGGCTCGGTCCCGACTAAATCGGACGTCTCATTCCAAGAAATTGGTGATCGACATCGCCGCCCATAAAGTGCCTCATACGGTGCCATCCGAATCTACGCGTGCCAACTGTTGTTGTACGTGAATTCGATCAATGGCAAATGTTCCTCCCAATCGCTACTCCAATCGAGGGCACAAGCACACAATATATCCTCGAATGTCTCAGATAGTGCGTCCGATCCATCCGATCGGGATGAAAAGAGGTACTCAAATGCAAACGGGTACCCAACGCCTTATGCACCGCCTGCCAGAAGTGCGATACAAAACGGCCATCACGATCCGAAACAATAGACATCGGAGTACCGTGAAGCCTCACAATCTGCGCGATAAACACACGAGCTAACTTCTCCGGGCCCCAAGTGTCCTTGATGCCCAGAAAATGTGCCGACTTGGTCAGACGATCAACAATCACCCATACCATATTCATGCCCGACCTCGTTCTCGGCAAACTCGTAACGAAATCCATCGATATATCTTCCCATTTCCATTCCGGAACGGGAAGTGACTGCAATAACCCAGCCGGTCGCTGATGCTCGATTTTGACCACGACAAGTCAAACATCTCGCTACAAACCGTGCGACCTCCTCCTTCATATCATTCCACCGTAAATTTCTTCTCGTGTCCTTGTACATCTTACTCGAACCAGGATGAACGGAATAAGGTGTAGCATGGGCCTCCGTAAAATACTCGCTCAACTCAATCGCTCGGCACACAAAGCCGACTCTGGAATCTCAAAACACCATCCTCGTGAATCACAAATCCAAGAGACTTTCCTTTAAGAACGTTCTCTCGGATTTGAGTAATCATCGGATCCTCTAACTGCTTCAGTTTAATTTCATCGATCAAAGACGACGAAATCTCCAAAGCACAAAGTTGCCCGACAGTTCCCGGCAACAAAACCTCAACATCTAACTCGATCAAAGCCCGCCGAAGCTCAGACTGAGACGTAAGGATCTCAAGCGTTCGCAGTGCAATCGGTTTCCGACTCAAGGCGTCGGCCACGACATTCGCCTTGCCCGGATGATAAAGAATTTCGAGGTCATAATCCTTAATCAGCTCTAACCACCTCCTCTGCCTCATATTCAACTCCCGCTGAGTAAATATGTATTTCAGACTTTTATGATCGGTAAAAATCTGACATACAGAGCCGAAAAGATAGTGACGCCAAATCTTGAGCGCGAAAACGACTGCCGCTAACTCTAAATCATGAGTAGCGTAGTTCAGCTCATACGGCCTCAACTGTCTCGACGCATAGGCAATGGTCTTGCCGTGCTGCATCAATACGCACCCAAGACCCTGACCCGAAGCATCGCTATAAACGGCAAAACCCTCGTTGCCACACGGCAATGCCAAAACCGGGGCTGAAGTCAAACGCCTCTTCAGCCTCCTCAAAACTCGATCGCCTTCGTCATTCCGCATTTAACTTCTGACTCGGAGCAACTGTGTAAGTGGCCGAGCTAGTTTTGAGAAACCCTAGACGAACCTACGGTAGTAGCCAGCCAAACCCAAGAAACTACGGACCTCCTTCACATTCTTGGGCAGCGCCCAATCCAACACTGCCTCAATCTTTTGCGGATCCACTTGGACTCCCTCGGCTGAAATCATGTGACCCAAAAACATCAATTCCTTCAGCCAGAACTCACATTTCGAGAACTTCGCATAGAGTTGCTCGGTCCTCAAAATATCTAACACTATCCGCAAATGATGGGCATGCTCTTCCTCATTCCTCGAATAGATAAGAATATCGTCAATGAAGACGACTACACACTTATCCAAATACTCGATAAAGACTTTGTTCATCAACTGCATGAACACCGCCGGCGCATTAGTTAACTCGAAAGGCATAACTATAAACTCATAATGTCCGTATCTCGTCCGAAAAGCTGTTTTCGGCACATCGGACTCCCTCACCCGGAGCTGATAGTACCCCGATTTTAAATCAATCTTCGAGAATACCGCAACTCCCTGCAACTGGTCGAATAAGTCATCAATTCTCGGCAAGGGATACTTGTTCTTGATGGTCACCTTGTTTAGTTCGCAATAGTCGATACACAAACGTAGTGAACCATCCTTCTTCCGCACGAACAGGACCGGTGCGCCCCAAGGCGAGGCACTCGGTCGAACATACCCCGACTCAAGAAGCTCACTCAACTGCTTCTTCAACTCGGACATCTCTGAAGGTGCCATGCGATAGGGCGCCTTCGAAATAGGAGCCGCGCTCGGCTCTAACTCTATAGCAAACTCGACCTCACGATCCGGTGGCAATCCCGGTAACTCGTCAGGAAATACATCAGGAAACTCGCTAACGATTGGAATCGACGAAAGCTCGACTCCACCACTCTCCGCCTGCAAGGCGTAGCACCAATAGCCAGTACACCCCTTACGCAGGAGTCTCATCGCCTTCAAGGCGTTAATAACGAACTTCTGGTTTCCCCTCTTTCGCCCCGCGAAAGAGTGCTCGGTGCCGTCCTTGGCTAATATAGTGATGATTCTCGTGCGGTAGTTCATGATCGCACCATGCCGCTCGAGCCAATCATCCCCAAGAATCAAATCCTCACCCTCGATACTCACAACAATAAGATTAGAGGGCCAAGTCCTCTCACAAATAAGTACAGAACAGTCTCGAACCTCCTGATCACCAACGATCCTATCACCGCTAGGAAGTTTAACGATGAAGGGTTCACAAGGCGTCAAACAGTCGAGACTCAAACGGCGCACACAATCCAAAGATATGAACGAATGCGTAGCACCGGAATCGAAAAGCACACTGACAGGATGAGAAAGAATATAAACGGTACCTGTCGCCACGGTAGCCGCTGGGTCATCGGCTCTCCGCATCTCATAGACACGCGGGTGGGCTGAGCCGACACTGGAAGCTCCCCCCTTTGAGGGCTGACCCCGACCTCTCCCCCGACTAGCACTCGGCGGAGATTGAGGAGAAAACGATCCCTGATTCACACTTGGCTCCCTAGGCGCTGGAATGGAAGCCCGGGCACCAAGAATTCTCTCCTTCTCAACACAGAAAGCAGCCTTGTGGCCCGGCTGGCCACACTGATTACACGTCAGTAAAGGGCTCAAACAAGTACGACTGACGTGGCCTGTACGACCACAATTGAAACACTTCACATCACGGAAAGGAGCACTGGTAGTTCCACGAGGACCCCCAGCGGAACGAGCTGGACCACCGCCGGTGGGGAAGTTAGCGGATTGGGATCTCTGCTGACCCCCCCTTGTGGCCCGAAAAGTTCCCAGCGGACTTATGTTTCTTACTCTCGCGGGCCGCCTCACTCGCCGTCACATACATATCGTAAGCAAGGGCCCTGCTCTGGTAATCTTTCAAGGTAGTGCATACGAGCCCCGACATATAGTCCCGAATCGACAACTTCATCCGTCTGGAAAAATGGAAAATTTTGTCGCTCTCCTTGACAACTTGGGTCTTCACATAACCCAACTCCTTGTTGAAATCAGCAATAGCTTGAGATACGGGGATATCCCGCGGTTGAGCATCATAAAAAGCGTGTACCCGAGCCTGTCTGACCGGCCACGGGCAATATTCAGTCTCCATCAATTCTTGAAACTCAGCCCACGAAGCAGCATGATCTCTGGGCCCAACGGCCTCCCACCAGTCCGTAGCGTCCCCTGTGAGAAAGTATTGAGTAATAGGGACTTTACGGTCCTCGGGACAGTTGGTAGCAGTGAAGACTTTAGATATCTCCTTGATCCACCCTTCCCAGCCAATCGGGTCTGAAGCTCCCGAAAACTGAGGAGGATGCATCTTGATGACATCTTGGAGCCAACGGTCTGCTCCACCCCGATTAACATGGGCCTGTTCCGGGTTCTGAACCTCCTGAGCTATTGCCGCCATTTGGTTCACCATTTGTTGCATAACAGCCGCAATACCAAGGTCAGCGCGCTCCTGAGAAGAAGCATGACTGTGGCGGTCGCCGGTACTGCCGGCTCCCGAAGACTGCGACGTGGCCGCCCCACCGGCTGCCCCACGTCCCCGGCCGCGTCCACGACCACGAACGCGACCACGACCTCTTCCAGCATCCATACTGGAGTTAAATAAGTAGCAAAAGCCATACGAGGGTAAGTACGAGAAAAGAACAATCACAAGTCGAGAATCAAAGGTACGATACAAGGAAATAATGAACAGAGGAAGGAAAACTTACGGACACTGGTAGTACCGGAATCATGGCAGCGTGACGATGATGTGCAAAACTAAACACCACAAGACCCAATAACCCGACAAGCCTAGGTATCCATAAACCTAGTTCTCCGATACCATTTTCTGTAACACCCCCAAGATATTCGAGGTATATTACAGCGACGTGAATCCCTACATGGGACCCACCAGGCTGACCAAACATCATACTCATCGACTCACAGAACAACAGAATAACTCCTCGTCATAAAGACGCCCAACAAAATAATCCACCCGGTTCAACCGGTCAACATAACATCATAATTCGACATAAACACGATAAACAACAAAACAATCGAGACGAGTAAAAATTCTTAAGTACTCGAGTACTTCTATTAGTTCAAACAAGACCACAAAATATGAGAAGGTAGAAGACACTAAGACATCACTCGTGCACAATCATCACGCTCGGCCATCATCCGCATACTGGTCCAGCGCTTGTTCGTCTCGATGAATCTGACCTGAAATTCATATAACGAATTTCCCCAAAATGGGTCCCCAGAGGGGTTAGCAATTACGCCAGTACAAGTAACCAGATGAACAACTTACATCTTACACATATAGTAAATGCATGCAATAAAGAAAAGCATAGTTCCAAGCACTCATTTCCGGAAATGCCAATATCAAATCACATTTGTAAAATGCACCACAATTAAACGTCGACCCACGTCTCTGTGGACCCCTACCGAGACCCCGTCGGATCTAACCCGTAGTGGTTAAAAGCAAGCTCGTCAATCCACGTCTCTGTGGACCCCTACCGAGACCCCGTCGGATCTAACCCGTAGTGAGCATACACACACACACCATTTCTCATACAATACTACTATGTCAAGATTGTAAGTTCATAAGGATACTTGCCTCGATTAAATATACGGTGACACGAACGGAACGGAAGAATCAAGCGCGACCGCGAGGAACCGACGAAAATGAACCTAACGATTCGAATAGCACAATCACAACCACTTCTAAACGATTATGGGAATGGAATACACCCGGAAACCCGCCTACGATTCATGTATAATGGAATAAAAATAACAACGAGGGCGGACCACAACCAAACCCTCTCGATTTTGCAAAACTATGAAAATATACCATGAATTCGTAGGAGAACCAACAAAACCGACGAGATTAATCATGTACATCATGAGTTAATCTAACATACGGAACGAATCGGACAAAACATGAAAACCCCCTTCAATTTACCCAAAACAAGGTTTTTAGGAGTTTACCTTGAATAATGATGAAGAACACGATTAGAGGTTGATAATATACTCCAAAACTCAAGAAGATGATGGCTCGGAGTTGCTAAGCTTCAAATCGCGGAAGACACCAAGGAAATCGCCACGAGTCGGAGGAGGAGGAGGATGAAAATGACCGAATCGGTCAACTCCTCGGGTTTATAAACCCAGCTTCGTTACGCACGTTAGCCACCACATGCTAACGCACGTAAGTCAGATACGACGTAAGCCATAAGGGCCTTACGACGTAACCAAAAAGGCGTAATCGCTGAATTGATATCAACTCAGGGCGCATGACGTAACCAAGAAGGGTGTTACGTACGTAACCAAAAAGGCAGAATTGCCTGAACTGATTTACACTAGGACGTTACGTACGTAACCAAAAGGGTGTTACGTACGTAACATTCCTTTCTGTGGAGTACAGGCCAGGAATGAAAGAGGGAGGTACCGAAAAAGAATCGAAATACAACGGTGAACAATTCACGATGGTACGGACGTTAGGGACCTGAAACGACGAACTTAAATGTCGAAGGAAAATATATTCCCGACTACTCAAAGGTTCGGAAAAACAATCAACAAACGAAATTTTCCCAAAAGTTTGGGAGAATTTACAAAACGGCCCAAACCTCCGGAATGTACGACACATGGTCGAAACACCAAACAAAAGCTCACAACGCCCATAACACGAGATGGATCTTTGGCAACCCCGAAACGGCGGTTCCAAATGACGATTACGATAATATCCGAAATAACAACATGAAACATCAAATCGAGTAAAACGAGTCCGAATCAAGCTCGAACGACAACAAGGTTCAATATTAAATATCCTCAAAATGTCGATACGGTTACAAGCGAGTCGCCAAAAACGAAAATGTACTAAAATGAGAATAATAATAGAAGGGAAAAAAAAGCGGATATTACATTCGTTACCTTGAGAAAACAAGAATCAGTTGGTTGATGAAAAATAAAACTGAAATTTACTTAATTTGTGGAGTTTTTGATTTTTCATGCTTAACTAAAAAATAATTTTCTGCAAAAATTCTATTCCCTAAAAAAAAAAGGAGTCATTGTTGAAAAGAGCTACACGTTAGCAAATAACGGTGAGAAAGCTATCACCTAAAAAAATAAATGACGAAAAGGAGAAGTGTTGAGCAGCAACAGCTGCCTAATTTTGGAAGTCTTAAATTTTGCGAAAAATAAAGGACCAACCATTGTTGGTGCGTAGCTGCCGTCTCAGAAAAATTGGTGAAAAGAGCTACACGTTAGCAAATAACGGTGTGAAAGCTATCACCTTTTTACGAAAGAAAAATAATGAGATAGAAATTGTGTTAGTGAAAAGAGCTACACGTTAGCAAATAACGGTGTGAAAGCTATCACTAAAAGGGATGTAGTTTATGAGCAGATTTGAATTAATTAGCAGCTGAATTTCAATACACTCAATTTTGTGATATTTGATGACGCCAATGAAATTCTTCTTCATATTGAGTCGAAAAATAAACGAGTGATCGAGAGCAACCATTAAAGGGAGTCGTGTGTATCACGAGTGGGAAAGAAATAATCAACCTTTTGGGGGGAAAACCTTGATTTTGGAATTACAAAATAAAAATCGTGTTTTAACTTCAAAAACATTAGTAAATTTATTTTGAATCTTGATTCATTTCTATCTACTGTATAAAGCTGGTTGTTGTTTATTAATGGCATTTTGATCTCCTTTTCTCTTTTTATATTTTAATTTATGTGTGTATTAATTTTTCTTATTTTTATTTTTGGAGCATGAATAATAAAGAGTCTTGCTCGGGACTAGCAAGAATTCAAGTTTGGGGTGTGATAAGTGTCGCTTTGTACACTTATCCATGGTTTGTATCGATAAAATTCACCCATAATTGAGCTAGTCTACTCGTTTTTTGCTTTTAATTTATTAGTTTTAAGAATTTTATTTTTATCGGATGATGATCGGATTAAATAACTGAATTACTCAAGAAATAACATGTTTAATATATATTCTCTTTATTTAAGTTTGATATATTCATGTTGTAGGGCTTTCCGAGACGAATTCGGCAGTCTTTCCGGATTCAAAATCAGAGTTATATATCAAAAGTTATCATCCGAAGAAGATCTGGGGCAAAAACACAAAGTCTGAGAAATTCTGGGCTGAAAACGTAACTATCCAAGCTTCAAATGAGCAAATTTACGAAGCCACGTTACGGACGTAACATTCAGGAGTTACGGCCGTAAGTCACCCTTGTTACGGCCGTAACTCCTGAATGTTACGGCCGTAACTCTTGACAGATTGATATGATTGGTCTAATTTTTATACTTTTGTGTATTATTGAGGGGATGGTGGCATTGATCCGATCTAATGTAATAATGCTGGAGTTTTGGAGCTATTAGATGACTTTAGGTGTATAAATAGACCCCTTAGATCCTTCATCATTCATCATTCATCTTATAATTTTCCATTTTTGTAAACTTTTCTTTTTGTGTGAAGAACACACTTGTGTTCTTGAGTGATCCTTGTAAGTGTGGTATAACATATGTTGTTCAGAGAGTTTATTGTTTCTATCTCCTTTATCTACTAAGGGAGTTAGGATCAATTCTTTCTCTTGATTCAACTAATAATGACCACACAAGCTTGTAATATGTGTAATAAACCCTTCATGGGCTAAGTAATCTTTAGTTGGGATTATAAACAAGGTTAGTCATGTTATTTATGTTTGTATAAAGATCTATTGTGAATTACTTATTATTGTGTGTGATTTTCATTGTTTTAACAATCTTTATTTATTTGGCCAATAAATGACGATATTTATGGTCTTCATATGTTTCGAAAGAAAATATATTTGATTAGATCAAATGATCTTCACTCTAAGTTGTTCTAGGGGATAGAAATATACCCCTAGTCCTTAGATGATTCTTTGAGTTATTTTCATAAATCCTAATGCTATGTATTGAAGCCAATCAACATAGAAATATAGTGGATTGATTCAATATGTAAGGGGCGTTTTATAGTTCGAAAGAGAAACCGTCTTTTTAAGGAAAATCGAATCTGCACAACATAATAAGTAAATTCATTTTATGATCTCCTATACATCTTTTATAACCAATGCCGAACTAAGTTTGTAATCCCAACTATTTTATTTTATCATTTAATCAATCTATTATTATTACAATATTTTTGTTTCTTTAAAATATTAGAACTATTATTGCATTTACTTTGCAACAATTAAACCAAACTCTTTAAATTGTGTGTTTCACTCATCTTAGTACTTATAAAAATAGACTAATAGTGTATAATTCAAATTATAACAAAACTTCCTTGTGGGATCGATAAACCGGACTCAAAAAGTCCACTTTACTACTTGATACGATATCGTGCACTTGTGATAGTTACACTAAAAACGTGTCATGGACCGACGTCTTCCGTAAGTAAAGATGTGTTGGAGCAGCTAAGGAAAGAGATCACCCTTGATATATGAAAGAGTTCGGCCAGACAATGGGTGTTAGTTCCCAACGGCCTGTTGATATTCATACACCGGATGAGGTTACTCGTGTTAACACGAAGGGGAATTGTGCTGATGCTATTTCTGGCCCTTTCGGAGAGAGTCCTGTGACTGGAGACACTCATCGAGTTGGATTTTATGTGGACGAGCATCCTCCCCATCTAGTTGCTATCGGTAGGGTTATTCAGGGCGATTTGACCCTACATTGTGCTCCTTTACCAGCTCATTTGGTTAAGGTAGTGGTTGAGGAGGCCGTAGATGCCAGCGCTGAAGTCCCGATGGCGACTGATGAGGTGAGAGTCGTGGGGGAAGCTTTAGGTGGATTTATTGCATGGCCACGAGATTTTATTTTCTCCGATTTTTAAAGGTAAATATTTTATTTTTCTTTTTTAGTAACTCAAACAAAATAAATTATTTCAAATGTACTTGTATTTTACACTCTATTATATGAAATAGGATATTCAGCAACCAAGGAAGCTGGCTCGTTACAATGACGGGTCGAGGACCAAAGATGACATCATGAAAGACTTACTTAGTGCTGCGTCGAGTCTTTACAATAATCCGTTATCAGTGTCGTGGGATGCAGCTATATTTGGCTGTGGTGGTGATGATGTTCCATTGTACATCGCTCACACTGATATTTTAGAGATCGTTCAAGGAAACGAGTGGCTTAGTTTATCAGTTTTACAGCTTTGGTCTAGGTGAGTAATTTCCTTTATGGAAATTTTTTACGTTCGTAGTATGTGTGTGTGTACAGTGTGTGTGTTTGTATGTGGTGTGTGTGTGCAGTGTGTGTGTGTGTGTGTGTGTGTGTGTGTGTGTGTGTGTGTGTGTGTGTGTTTGACTGTGTGGCAGTGTGTGTGTGTGTGTGTGTGTTTTTTACTGCGTGCAGTGTGTGTTTGTGTGTGCAGTGTGTGTGTGTGTATGTGCAGTGTGTGTGTGTGCAGTATGTGTGTGTGTGTGTTTGTGTGCAGCGTGTGTGTGTTTTTATTGTGTGGCAGTGTGTGTGTGTGTGTGTCCAGTGTGTGTGTTTGTATTTTTAATGTGTGGCAGTGTGTGTGTGTGTGTTTGTGTGCAGTGTGTGGAGTGTTTTTTATATTAATATTTTGCTTAACAAATTAGGTATTAATCTAATATAAATGTGGGCACGATGGACGAGGATTTGTATGGATATTTTGATCCTCTGTACATGCAAAATATGGGACAAAGGGGAGAAGAGATCTCGAGATATATAGCGACGCGTATGCTTGAGTCGAAGAAGCAAATATATATGGGAGCTTACCATCATAAGTAAGATAAAGATTGTAAATTTCAAATTTTTCTTTTTAACAAAACTATTTCTTTATTTTTTTACATCATAGTTTAGTAATATGTTATTTCTTTCAAAATCATTTATCTATGTAGGCATCATTGGCAACTTCTGGTCATTGTGCCAGCAAGAGGAACTATTATATGGTTTTGCTCACTACATAGTAGACCTGACTCTCGCATTAAGGCCATACTCCAAATGTAAGATTTTATTTATAACATATTTGCTTGAAAATTTTATATCAACGACTCAATATATTATTGTTACTTTTAAGCATTGCCCTGACCGCATTCAAGACCATGATTGGTATGCATACAAGTAAATCAAAGCAAGCGGTTAGTTGGATATATCCCAAGGTAATAGATTTAATTACATGAGTGTAAATATGTGTGTTTGTGTGTATGAATATTTGAGTGTGTACGACAATATTGTTTTTGGAAACACGAATTATTTTGGGATAGATGTGGTTAACGCCGTAAGGATCATCTCCCTTTGGGATAGATGTTAACTTTCGTCTTAAGGATCTTCTCCCAACATATCGTATATGAAGTGTTCGTTTGTTTGTGTTGGTTTTTTTCTGTGCAGTGCATGTGTGTGTGCAGTGGCAGAGTGTGTGTGTGTGTGTGCTGTGTGTGTGTGTGTGTGTTTGTGTTTGTGTGTATTTGTGAGCAATGTGTGTGTTTGCTCTGTGTGTGTGTGTGTGTTTGTGTTTATGTGTGTTTGTATTTGTGTGTGTTTGTGTGTTGTGTGTGTGTGCAGTGTGTTTGTGCTGTGTGTGTGTGTGTGTGTGTGTGTGTGTGCAGTGTGTGTGTGTGTATGTGTGTTTGTGTTGTGTGTGTGTGTAAATATTTGAGTATGTATGACAATATTATTTTCGAAAACACGAATTATTTTGGGATAGTCGTGGTTAACGTTGTAAGGATCTTCTCCCTTTGGGATAGATGTTAACTTTCGTCTTAAGGATCTTCTTCCAACATATTGTGTATGAAGTGTTCGTTTGTTTGTGTTGGTTTTTTTTCTGTGCAGTGTGTGTGTGCAGTGTGTATGTGCAGTGTGTGTGTGCAGTGGCTGTGTGTGTGTGTTGTGTGTGTGTGTGTGCTGTGTGTGTGTGTTTGTGTTTGTGTGTGTTTGTGTGCTGTGTGTACTGTGTGTGTGTGTGTATGTGTGTGTGTGTGCTGTGTGTGTGTATTTGTGTATGTTTGTTTGTGTGCAATGTGTGTGTGTACTGTGTGTATATGTGTATATGTGTGTTGTGTGTGTGTTTGTGTTTGTGTGTGTGTGTGTGCTCCATGTGTGTGTGTGTTTGTGTTTGTGTGATGTGTACTGTGTGTGTGTGTGATGTGTGATGTGTGTATGTGTGTGTGTATGTGTGTGTGTGTGTGTATGTTTGTTTGTGTGCAATATGTGTGTGTACTGTGTGTACGTGTGTGTTTGTGTGTACGTGTGTGTGTGTGTGATGTGTGTACTATATGTGTTGTGTGTGTTTATGTTTGTATGTGTATTGTGTGTTTGTGTTGGGTTTTTTGTTCTGTTGTGTGTGTGCACAGTGTGTGTGCAGTGTGTGTGTGTGTGTGTGTGTGCAGTGTGTGTTTCCTGTTTGTGCTGTGTGTGTGTGTGTGTGTGTGTGTGTGTGTGTGTGTGTTTGTGTTTGTGTGCTGTGTGTACTGTGTGTGTTTGTGTGTGTGTGCTGTGTGTGTGTATGTTTGTTTGTGTGCAATGTGTGTGTGTGTATATTTTGTGAGTGTATTGTGTGTTTGTGTTGGTTTTTTTTTCTGTTGTGTGTGTGTGCAGTGTGTGTGTTTGTCTTTTTGTGTGCAGTGTGTGTGTTTGTGTGCTTTATGTGTTTGTGTCGGTGTATGTGTGTTTTTTACTATGTATGTTGTGTGTTGATTTTATTTACTGAAAGCGACTTTTATAATTGTGTCTTATTTTGTTTTAGTGTAATAAACAAAATGGCGGTTGGGAGTGTGGTTATTATGTTATGCACTGGATGTCGACTATCGTCCGAGCGCGTATTTTGGATGGTTGGATGGAGGTAGTATATTTTTAACTTGAAGTGGTGATACAACTGCTTACTCATTTACATTTAAAGTTTGTTTATTATACGTTTATATGTACAAATGTTTGATGATGTTGGAGCACTGCCTCAAGATATTATTAATAAAATTCGAGTTGATTGGGGACATTATTTCTTGGAGGTTCGAAATCGTCCCGCGACATGATTTTGGTTTTTTTGTGTGTGAATTACTTGTATGAATGAATTGTACATTGATATTTGTATGAGTTATTTGGATGAATTGGTATTTTTTCTATCATCTTTTTCAATGAATGAGTGGTTCAATGAATTTGGTGTTGGTAAGTTATTTTCGGTATTTTTGGATTGGATGAATTGGTGTTTTATTGATTATTACAGTTTGATCCGAGTTCAGGTACTGGATTGTGCAAAATAATACAAAAATATGGGGAAAATCTGGACAAAAATCACAGCGGTTCTGCCAAACCGCAGTTAAATTTTTGAAACTTCAACAGCGGTTCCACCAAAACCGCTGTTATTTGTAAAAATAACGGCGGTTCTAGAACTGCTGTTAAGTATCAGGTTTAAAAGCGGTTACCTAAAACCGCTGTTAAATGGCATATTTAACAACGGTTACAAGGAACCGTTGTGGCATGTTTAACAGCGGTTAATATGAACCGCTGTTATTTGTCAAATTCAACGGTGGTTCGGAAAACCGCTGTTAAAATTAACAGCGATACATATAACGGCGATTCCAGAACCGCCGTTAATTGGCCATTTTAACCGCTGTTAAAAGCCTGTTTTGTAGTAGTGACGGCTATTAGCCTTAGAATACACCGGATCAAAATATTAGTATAAACTATATGAAGATGGAATATACTTAAAATAATAGTACAATCGACAATAGTTTAAATAAAACGGAAAATAATATTACACGTTTTAATCATAACCGGACAACAAAAAGACTTGAGGCCCCCGAGCTAGTATCCTCCAAACCCTTCGCCGTCACTGTGCTCTTACCGTACCTTGCCCTTGTCGTGACCTAAAATACAACACAAGTATTTCGCCCAAAACCACAGGGTCTGATATACATGATAATATTTCTCAAGACGTTATACAATTCACATATATTGGATCTCAAGGAGACAACTCGACTGTTGAACATACCTCTCGGGTGTATGATCAACCAATCACAAACCATCAATCATAACCAATCAAACATGGAATATGAATAACCAATCAATATGGCTCAAGATAGACATCACAGTATGCCCGATCCGGAAATGTGTCAATGCACATGTCCAACCCGTATACGGAATCTAGAATAGATGTGGGAAAATGTACCTAATTAGCCTCACGACTAAGTCTCGTGTGCACAGTCCAATACGGAAACATCCCCGCATGACATTATGTACCCGGCTAAAAATCCTACACAATAACCAATCAGAACGCAGATATGATTCCAGATATGTCACGATACAACATGACAACGGAACTCAACGAATAACACAACCAACCAAAATCAAGAAAAACTCACCGAAGTGACAACGACGATCAACGAGATCAATGGTACGAAGGTAGTGAACTTGAGAATACAGTCCCATAATGAATCGGTAAACACGATCAAGAACAATACCACATTATGAATTGTAGTTTCATAAAGTATTACATATACATGAAAGTTATAACGTACAAGAATTCAATCATCATTATAACCAAGCAAGATAACTTGCCTCAATTGCGTATATGAAAATAGTCTTCCTTCAAACAAACAATCGGATGGTGTCCTCGAATAACAATTCTCACTCGAACAAACACCTTGATCGAAATGTAATTCATTCAACAATACATTCATACAATATTGATACCAATTCGTAGAAAATGACACTCGTTTCATTAATGAACTTTAACACGTCTAATTCATCTTTCAAATCGGATTTACCAAGTTCTTAAGGTTCTTCAATGTTCAGGATCATCTATACTACATAGATTATTATTAATAATTTCCATTAACAATTCTATTACAACATTACCATCATCACTTCATAAAAATCTTCTCAAGGGTATTGTTTAATACCTAAACATGATGTTTTAACAAATCCTATGTCATTAATTCATCGAGTTTGGCTTCACTATATCAAAACCCATGATCATTAACTCCCATTGCTAATCAATCTAACAAGTTAGTATAATTCTTCTAAACATGATCAAGATCATCTACATTCTCATTTAAAACCCTAACTATCATGTTCTTCAACAAGTGTTCAAAAACTTAGTAACAATCATGTTATACTTGATTAATTAAATCCTATGCGAAATATTCATTACTTAGCATCATCATTACTACAAAAATAAAGTAAGGTTGTACAACCTACCTCAAGAAAATGAACACAACCATCAAAACTACAAGTATTCACTCCAAACTTCCAATCACTAAGCTCCAACCCAAGATATGAAGCTCTAACTTATGATGGAGGGGAATAAAATGGCTTAGAAAGGCACGGGAATGATATCTTGGAGATAATACCAAGTTGGGTTCGTGCAGAAATGAAAGACGAATCTGTCTTTTATAAACTGCCATCGCCATTACATACGTTACCTCAACAGGCTAACGTACGTTAACACCTCTTACGTACGCTAAGACATAAGGTGTTGCGTACGTAATTAGCCTCGAGAGGCTACTGCCTCCAAACACTCATCCCATTACGTATGTTGTCAAAAAGACGCATGTAAGCCTACTTATGTACGTTAGGGCTTAACCATTTGTTGTGAGAAAATCCCTCATACTATGCCGCAAGTGCACGGTGTCAACAAGTAATAAAGTGATAAGTAAGATATCGTTCCCTCGAGGACTGATTTCACTAAGTACCAAAATATAGTCAACTCACAATTTTATTTGAAGAACAATTATATGGAATTTATATCTAAACTAATTGTAGAAAAATAAATAATAATAGAAATAATAAAAATAATAATAATAATAAGGGCGTAGGATTATGATTTTCACCTCAAACAATCAGGAATGATTTTTATTCAATTCAATTCACTTTTATTCAATTGATTGTAATCCAGGAATTCCTAAATTATTCTAAAGCCTTTCCCAAGGTCGATAGAAAATACTACGAATTATTAACTCGATATATCCCTATTCGAATTAGATAATTAATAGCTAAAACAGTTTAAGAATCCCCACAATAAATAGGCTTCACAATTCCCATGAGTATATCCCTATCTCACGACAATCATGATTATTCTCACAAGAACTATGCCTAAATTTCATCTCCCGAATCCATAAAGACATTCAAAATAATTCAACTATTGGCCAGACAATTAAAAAGCATTAAGAACAATGAGAAAAATCCAACTCAATATGAATAACGAATGAATTGAAATAAAAATAAATAAATCAAACCATCATGTAATCGGCTACAATCACAATCCTACTCAAACAGATCTAGAACTAAGATGCGGAAAAATTAAGAAAAACCGTAAGGAATCCGTGGTCTTGTCGTCACCCACAAATCTCCTCCTTGTGTTCTTAGATCCCGCGATGTCTTCCTCCGATTTGATGATTTTATGTCTTCAACCCTTAAACGCCTATTTATAACTCCGGGAATTAGGTTGGGAACAGGATCCAAAAACGGCCCAGAACCTCGGCCAAAAGGTCAAAAACCGCCCCGTGGGCTACGGCTCACTTAATCTGTGCCGCGGCCTCTATCCTTCGGTGCCGGATGCCTGGGCGTATTTTTCTTCATGGGCCGCGGCTCAGCATACTTGTGCCGCAGCTCACAGTACAGTCCGCTTGGGGCTTCGCTGTGCCGTGCGTGTGCCGCGGCTCGCTTTCCTTGTGCCGCGGCTCATGGCCAAAAATTGCCATTTTCGCCCGTTTTTCGTCGTTTAGGCTTCCGGACTCCAATTTCCTGCAAAACATATAAGAATAGTGCATTAAAAGCTCATTTATGCATTTTTAGGCTCAAAATGGATATAAACTAATGATAAATAGGCACATAAAAATACGCCTAACAAATACCCCCAAACTTGAGCCTTTGCTTGTCCTCAAGCAAAAATCAATTTTCAAATAAAAAGAATCATGAATGATCGTGCAAATCCATAGCGCTCAACATAATCAATACTACCCTGAAAATCTCAAAGAATAATATGAGTGTCGTAATAGTGAGTCACATCCACGGACAATGAGTCCAAGAAGTAATCATTTTCAGTCCTAACTAACCGTTCATGAAGAAAATCAAGCTCAAAGATTAACAAACGTGAATTTAACCGACCGTCAATATGAAGGGTTAGATTAAACAAGCCAATTCGCCCAGTCCCACAGTCTAGTGACAAAATTTAAGAATTTCATAATCAACATTACTCCTTGGATAGCATTCCCTTATGTATGATCATTAATATAGATTCGAGTTAACCACTAGGTTCGGATCTCGGGATGTTTCATCGGGATAATACTAGGGTGGATTTCCATTCTCATATATTGGGGAACCGTTTGACGTAAAAGACATTCATGGGGCACATGGATGCTTCTAGTTACTAAATCCCCCTCTACAGCGGAGAAAAAACTCGAATAGCAATTCCCGCATATCAAGGTTGCCGTTTTACGCGAGAGTAAACTACGGGTCACGTGAATACCCCCGGTTACTAGACTTCCCATCATTGGTAATGCGACATTTCTAAATCATTAGTCTATTCAGGGTTGTCGTTTTACGCGAGAGTAAACAACGGGTCACGTGAATACCCCCGATTACTAGACTTCCCATCATAGAACATGTATAATATCTCAACTTTTTGGAAAAACTGTCCGGCTCTAAACTCAAATCAAGTGCCAACACGACTCATGTTACTGGACAACTAGCTACGCGAAAAGTATAACCAAACGTATAGGCGGCGATTTGAAAACACGTATGTCTCCTTTCTTATCTGCTAAGATTTCTACAAAAACGATAAAATTTCGTGTAACACCCCACTTCACAAATGGGACATTACACGCCGTAGAACCCTCGTAAGGTCTACCAGGCTAACACATGACACATAAACCACAATGTAATACCAAACGATGCACTCAAAAGTAAGTAAGGCCATGGCCTCGGCCGAAACAATTTTAACGGAGTATATGAACATAAAATAAATACCAATTCGTTGCCCACGCAGGGGACTTAAACCAAGTTTAAAAGTAGACAGACTAATTCCAGTACTCGACAAATGCAATGACAAAACACAAAATTTCAGACTCGAGCCACATCATCAAGCCAGCCCATCCGTTACGTGCGTGTCCCGTACCTGCTCCTCAGCTCTCCCGGTACCTGAAATGCATAAGACGCATTCCCCCCATTTAAGGGGTTAGCATTCAAATAGCTAGTGCAAGTACACAATTACACAACATTATATACAATATAAGGTTTTACACAATCATCTCAATCAGAAATCATTTGCCATAAATATTCTGGAATACTACATTGGCAATCAAATCAGTTCCAATCATCACGATATCATAAAATCACAACTGGTATCCCGTGGCCGTACCCCTTAGTATCGACCCCCAGACATCCCGTCGAACACTCCGGGTGGGACACCACTTCTGCGGCCGTACCCCTTAGTATCGACCCCCAGACATCCCGTCGGACACTCCGGGTGGAAGTTCAATCACACACGCACCCAAGTTCCCTTCCGCGGCCGTACCCCTTAGTATCGATGTAATACCCAGTTGTAATTCAGTAATTATCACTCAGTAATTATCATTCAGTATTTGATACTCAGTAATTTCATTCATTATTGATCATTTGTCACTCAGATTCAGTCATGGTAATCATCATTCAGAGTAATTGTATCGAGTATCGATCGTCATTCATCATTAGTCTGATTGGAGTTTCGTGCCGTGTTTATCATCATTGTCATTTTCGTTGCAAGCTGTGCTTGAGGAGTAGCGCACGCTACATACTCCTTTTAGCGTACGCTAATTGGGTATAGGTAGCGCACGCTACCGCTCAGCTTTAGCGCACGCTAAGGCTACCTTGGCTGCAGTCCAGAAGGTACTGGACTGCAGGTGAGAATATTTGTAGCGCACGCTACGAGTGGCAAGTAGCGCGCGCTAACGGGTCGTAGTAGCGCACGCTATGTGTGTGGAATAGCGCGCGCTAGGGGCGGATCAGGTTGAGTCCAGTGGCTCTTTGGATGCACAAGTTTATTCATAGCGCACGCTAGGCATTGCTGTTAGCGTACGCAACCGATATATTAGCGCACGCTAAATAATGATTGTAGCGCACGCTATCGAGGTTAGATCAGAGGGCAGATGGTTTTCTGGACTCCAGTACTGGGCGTTAAATATTTCGCTAGCGCACGCTAACAATGGATATTAGCGCACGCTAGTAGTATGGCCGTAGCGCACGCTACAAAGAGGTACGTAGCGCGCTACCGTGTTCGGACAGTGGGTACTGGACTACCCAAATTACTCGTTAGCGCACGCTATGCACAAGGGCTAGCGCACGCTAACCTGGTCTGAGTATAAATTGGACAGTTAGTCAGACTTCTTCATTTGTTCATCTCATTTCACTCCTTCGGTATTTTTGGGCGATTTCGAGCGATTCAGAGAGGGTTCTTCGAGGTGTAATCATCAACCATCATCTTCAAGCTCATCTTTCGGATTGATCATCATTTCATCATCTTCATCACATCGAATCAAAGGTATTAATCTCTTGGATCTAGAATTTCGGATTTTTGGGTTTTCCTTCCGATTTCTTCGTGTAAGCTTGGATTATCATTGGGATATGTTAAGTTATGGATTATCTACTTGGATAAATATATTCCTACGGATTTAATGGTTATTTTGAATTGTTTTCAAGAACCCTTGGGGTTGACTTGATTAATTGGGGATTTTCCGATTGATGTCGTTGTAATCATGAATTATGGATTCCTAATGGATTATTGAGATCATTGAAGTGTTTTGTTAGTTCGAAATACTCATTTTGGTGTGGGTTTCGACATATTCGGGATTGGATATTTCCGAAGTTGTGCGGTCGGTTATGTATTCGTTGGAATGCCTATGAGTTTGTTTATCGTTGTTTCGACCCTTGGGTTAGTCGTGTTTTGTTGTTTGATACGTGTATTGAACGATTGTTGGTAATTATTGTTATTCAAGGTTGTTCGAGCGATCGGTATCTTGGTTAGGACGTTGTTCGTGGACGGACATTCTTCATCGGTATTGAGTAAGTTGATTCTTACTCGGTTAAAAGGATATTCATTCCTTTTGTTGTTGATCATTCATAATCATAACTCATTCATCATTGTATTAATTATTTTGAGACTTGTAATTGTCGGATAATCATTTCATTAGCGAGGAACGGCGGTTCCAATCATTTCATTGAAAACTATCAATCACTTCATTATCACTTTCGTATCGGTGAGTCATTCTTGACTTTGTCGGATTATTATTATTCATTGATATTCATTATGGTCATTCTTGTTCATATGACCTTCTGGGTTCATATTGCGTGGCCGGGTGCGGATGTGTGGAATTTTTAGTCGGGCACGTGATGGCCATGTATTGGGAGTGATACATTGGGTGTGCACACGGTAACGATTACCTCCGTGAGACTAATTAGGTACAAGGACGGGTGTGTCGGTCATCCGTCTTGTACACTTGCACGAGAACACTACGGGCGTACTATGATGCTCCTCTTGGCGTAATTCATAACTAAGGATATTTCATAACTTGATTAAATCATGTTTGTGTATTTTCAACCCTTGAGGATTGTTGTTACGTATGGCGGCCCGTTGGGGATTTTGTTTTCAGTCACGGCAAGGCAAAGGCAGGAAGAGCATGTTGGCGGCGAGTCGATGATACTAGTAGGGGCCCAGGTCATTCCGTTTGTTCGGTCATTTTGATCATTTGATTATTTCATCATTTGTATTCTCATTGCAAATTCCGTTTGTAATGTTTATTTATTCGGGGTGGTGTATTCTATCTTCATATAAAATACACTAGTATTCGGTATTGTCTGGTGTGTTGTACTTAAACTCCTCATCGGAGTGTTTGGTAATATAATGTGGTTCGGTACTACAATTATATTATTTAATTCATCATTTTCATTTGCACGGTGGGTCCCAGTCGGGGATTCACGGACCGTAATATCCGCCTAGTTTGGGGTGTTACAGAGTTGGTATCGGAGCGTGGTTTTGAATACTACCCTCCAAGTCATGTCTCATTTGAAATCATCGTCATCGGACTAGTATCATTGGACTTTCGCGTCACGTGTGACTCGTGCAAATGCCGAGCCAATCGACCAAGAACCGTAAGATTTCTAATGCCATGGTATAATTTCGGCAATAGTCATTCATTCATAATTCATCGATTAACAATCCTCAATCATCATTGTCATTTTGACCAGACGGTCGAAGTTAACTCATTAATCGGTCAATTCATTTCATTGTTCGATTGTTGATCGGGATGATCGAATCATTAATCTTATTAACTCATTCAAGATAATCATTTCAATAATTTCATCAGATAATCATGTCACCTCAGTTAATCATTCATGTAATCACCGTGTTTGAGCGCGTATGCTCATTTTCATCATCTCATGACATAATCATAACGTGCTAATCATGCGGGAAATATAATCATTATGCGACCTTCCTACTTCAGTATGGAGAGAGCTATCAGGGGATGCACGGGGAGAGGCCGCGGTGCGGACCGAAGCCCGAGAAATAATCTCTAGCTGCCGGGAAATCGTGCCCAGGACTCGGCTCGACCAGAAGATGTTCGGGTTGATCCACTCACTTTTATGCAGGCCATGATGACCCATGTGCAGTTGCTCAATCATCATTGCGCCACTCTGACCGGATTAATCGAGAGAACTCTCCCGTATGAGATGGCTACTAAGGAAAGTGCTGAACAACAACCTTCATCTTTCAGCAAGAAATCAACGCCGCGTCATCGGTCCGAAGGCGGTTGGTCATCCTCCAAGAAACCTCGTGCGGGTCCTACCGTTTCGAAGGCGTCCTCCTACGGCACCTAATCTGCGGGATCTCGATCCGGCGGCCGATTCGGCCATCATCTGTTTCAGCGTGGGGCGCGGGCCATTTCAGTACTAGGTGTACGGCCGTCTATCACATGTCATAATTGTGGGAATTTTGGGCATAAGGCCCGTTTTGCCGAAAGAACTCCAAGTCGGCTCCGGTGGCATCTCGGGCCCGAAGCAACGGCGTTTGAAATCGATCGCTTTGTCAACGTCGTTTAAGACAATGGAAGCAAATAGAGTGGGAGCTCGTATTTATCGAGACGGAGCGTCGGTTCGGGGGCGGCAGGTCCCGATTCATGTGATGAAGAGGATCGACGATCCGGTGGCGAAACGATCTCAGGTCTACTCGTAATTTTATTTCAACCCGTGTGTACCTTTTGATACTGGTGCACCGCATTCATTCATTTTCAAGTCATGATTGAATAAACTTAATTTGGATAGTCCTATTGCTTGTGGACCTCATACCATCGGTGTACCTGACGATAGAAGATTTTCGGAAATCATACCAAGGTAAGCTTAATGACTGCAATTGGTCAGTGGACCTAATCGTGGTGAATTTATCTAAGGACGATGTAATATTGAGTGTTAATTAGATGGATTGTCTTGATGCCGTTCTCAATGTTCGTAAGCGCATGGTCACTATCATTTTCGTCGTTGGTCGTCGAATGTGTACTTCAGGGAGGTAATCCCCGTTGTCCCAGAAGGATTACTATTATGATGGAAGTAGAGAAATTCCGCAAGCAAGTTATTCAGTCATTCATTGTATCATTTTCATCGATTGGCCTTTCTAAGGCAATCGAGTTGTTCAGTCATTCATTGTATCATTTTCATCGATTGGCCTTTCTAAGGCAATCGAGTTGTTCAGTCATTCATTGTATCATTTTCATCGATTGGCCTTTCTAAGGCAATCGAGTTATTCAGTCATTCATTGTATCATTTTCATCGATTGGCCTTTCTAAGGCAATCGAGTTATTCAATCATTCATTGTATCATTTTCATCGATTGGCCTTTCTAAGGCAATCGAGCTATTCAATCATTCATTGTATCACTTTTTATCGATTAACCATTCTCGGGCAATCGAAATGTTCAATCATTCGTGGTATCATTGTCATCGTTTGACGATGTATTCCAGACGAGTTATCTGGTTGCTTTCTCATAGAGTAGTGGAATTCGGGAGTGAGTTGAAGCCAGTGCGTCCCCATTATCGAAGACACCGTATCGGATGGCCCGACCAAATGCGGGAGTTGAAGATTCAACTTGAGGATTAGTTCGAGAAAGGTTATCTCCGACCGAGTGTGTTCCGTGGGAGCACCGGTGTTATCTGTCAAGGAGAGGTATGGTTCGTTCGTGTGTGTATTATTATCGGGAGTTGAACAGGTGAGGATCAAGATTAGTATCCTCTATCCGTATCGGCGATCTTTTGGATCAACTTCGAGGAGCTTGATATTTTCCAAGATCGACTTAAGATCCGGATATCATCAGTTGCGGATTCGAGAGTCGGATATCACGAGGACGGCTTTTCGAACACGCTATGGTCGCTATGAGTTTGCGGTTATGCCGGTTGGGTTGATTATTGCACCTGCGGTATTCATGGAGTTAATGAATCAGGTTTTCATCGACTTTTGGATCAGTTTTGTTGTTGTCTTCATCGATGACATTTTGATTATTCTCGTGACCGGGAGGAACACGAGGTTCATTTTCATCAGGTTTCCGACGTGTTAAGACGAGAGCAACTTTATGGGAAGTTTTCCAAAGGTGAGTGCAGGATGTCCGAAGTGACTTTTCTCGGACCTGTAATTTCATCAGATGGAGTGCGTGTTGATCCTCAGAAGACGAAGGCTATCCAAGATTGGTCACCTCCGAAGAATGTTAAGCAAATCCGAAGCTTTCTCGGATTAGCCGGCTATTATCGGCGGTTTATGGAAGGATTTTCTAAAAATTGTTCAGTCAATTCATTCATCACTCAGTCAATCTCATTGTTCAGTCAATTCATTCATCACTCAGTCAATCTCATTGTTCAGTCAATTCATTCATCACTCAGTCAATCTCATTGTTCAGTCAATTCATTCATCACTCAGTCAATCTCATTGTTCAGTCAATTCATTCATCACTCAGTCAATCTCATTGTTCAATCAATTCATTCATCACTCAGTCAATCTCATTGTTCAGTCAATTCATTCATCACTCAGTCAATCTCATTGTTCAGTCAATTCATTCATCACTCAGTCAATCTCATTGTTCAGTCAATTCATTCATCACTCAGTCAATCTCATTGTTCAGTCAATTCATTCATCACTCAGTTAATCTCATTGTTCAATTAATTCATTTATCACGGAGTCAATCTCATTGTTCGATTAATTTATTAACCATCCAGTCCATCTCACGGTTCAGTTGTTGATCTTGTGAATCAAATTTTTCAATCTTGTGAACTTGTTCAAGGTAATCATTTCAGGAATTTCATCAGATAGGCTTGTCACCTCACTTGATTTTTCAGGCGATCTTCTCATATTACGGCGTCATGTCGACGATCGTTTTATTGCATTATTAATGCATCCATTTGGTTAGAGCATGTATGCTCATTGTTATCATTTCATCTCGTAATCATAGTGCAATCTTCATACGAGATCTGTAATTATCGCGTGACTTTCCTGCATCGGTATGGAAGGAGTTCCGAGGGACATCGGACTCGGCGTCGAAGATCGTTTCTAGTCGTATTCATCTTTGGGAGAGCATCTTCATCTCGCATAACGAGTTATTGTTGTTTAAACAATGATACAACGGGACATTCATCACCGGTGTTGAGCAAGTTAATTCTTGCTCAGTAATAGGATAATCATTCATTTCATCGTCGTTCAATTGTTCGCATAGGTCATTCATCATATATCAATCACGTTAAGACTTATATTTATCAACCAATCATTCACCTCACGGGGAACAATGGTTCCAATAATTTCATTTGAGTTATCACTCATTTCGTTATTAGTTCACCTCGGCGAGTTATTCTTGATCCTTGTCGGTTATCTAATCATTTATCATTCATCTTAGTCACTCTCGTTTTGGTAACCTTTCGGGGTCATATTAAGCGGTGAGTTCAGGTTTGGGTCTTCGTCGAATCGTTGGGATCGAGGAGATCGATGGTATGGAGGATATCGATGTTGGGCACATTTGATATATAGCCTTGTCTTTGAGATGACTATATAACTCAATCCGTATTAATGTGTCATGGTTGTGGATCATTTATTGTTGATCTATCTTATAATGATCGTATTTGAGAATCTTGAGATTTTGAGATCGTTTGATGCATTCCTTTTGGTGTCATACCGAGACTTCGTGATATTTTTGGGAAATCGGTCATTGTGATCCGAGACGTCAAGACTTGGGGACTTGGGCGTGCGATTGATTTGGTCGAGAACTTTTTGGACATTATTGTTTGCGGATCGTGATGGATAGTTCATGTCCCGAGTTGTTTACCCTTAGTTTCGAGGACGAAACTCTTTTAAGGGGTGTATGTAATACCCAGTTGTAATTCAGTAATTATCACTCAGTAATTATCATTCAGTATTTGATACTCAGTAATTTCATTCATTATTGATCATTTGTCACTCAGATTCAGTCATGGTAATCATCATTCAGAGTAATTGTATCGAGTATCGATCGTCATTCATCATTAGTCTGATTGGAGTTTCGTGCCGTGTTTATCATCATTGTCATTTTCGTTGCAAGCTGTGCTTGAGGAGTAGCGCACGCTACATACTCCTTTTAGCGTACGCTAATTGGGTATAGGTAGCGCACGCTACCGCTCAGCTTTAGCGCACGCTAAGGCTACCTTGGCTGCAGTCCAGAAGGTACTGGACTGCAGGTGAGAATATTTGTAGCGCACGCTACGAGTGGCAAGTAGCGCGTGCTAACGGGTCGTAGTAGCGCACGCTATGTGTGTGGAATAGCGCGCGCTAGGGGCGGATCAGGTTGAGTCCAGTGGCTACTGGACTGCACCGGGTTTATTCATAGCGCACGCTAGGCATTGCTGTTAGCGTACGCAACCGATATATTAGCGCACGCTAAATAATGATTGTAGCGCACGCTATCGAGGTTAGATCAGAGGGCAGATGGTTTTCTGGACTCCAGTACTGGGCGTTAAATATTTCGCTAGCGCACGCTAACAATGGATATTAGCGCACGCTAGTAGTATGGCCGTAGCGCACGCTACAAAGAGGTACGTAGCGCGCGCTACCGTGTTCGGACAGTGGGTACTGGACTACCCAAATTACTCGTTAGCGCACGCTATGCACAAGGGCTAGCGCACGCTAACCTGGTCTGAGTATAAATTGGACAGTTAGTCAGACTTCTTCATTTGTTCATCTCATTTCACTCCTTCGGTATTTTTGGGCGATTTCGAGGCGATTGAGAGGGTTCTTCGAGGTGTAATCATCAACCATCATCTTCAAGCTCATCTTTCGGATTGATCATCATTTCATCATCTTCATCACATCGAATCAAAGGTATTAATCTCTTGGATCTAGAATTTCGGATTTTTTGGTTTTCCTTCCGATTTCTTCGTGTAAGCTTGGATTATCATTGAGATATGTTAAGTTATGGATTATCTACTTGGATAAATATATTCCTACGGATTTAATGGTTATTTTCGGAATTGTTTTCAAGAACCCTTGGGGTTGACTTCGGTTAATTGGGGATTTTCCGATTGATGTCGTTGTAATCATGAATTATGGATTCCTAATGGATTATTGAGATCATTGAAGTGTTTTGTTAGTTCGAAATACTCATTTTGGTGTGGGTTTCGACATATTCGGGATTGGATATTTCCGAAGTTGTGCGGTCGGTTATGTATTCGTTGGAATGCCTATGAGTTTGTTTATCGTTGTTTCGACCCTTGGGTTAGTCGTGTTTTGTTGTTTGATACGTGTATTGAACGATTGTTGGTAATTATTGTTATTCAAGGTTGTTCGAGCGATCGGTATCTTGGTTAGGACGTTGTTCGTGGACGGACATTCTTCATCGGTATTGAGTAAGTTGATTCTTACTCGGTTAAAAGGATATTCATTCCTTTTGTTGTTGATCATTCATAATCATAACTCATTCATCATTGTATTAATTATTTTGAGACTTGTAATTGTCGGATAATCATTTCATTAGCGAGGAACGGCGGTTCCAATCATTTCATTGAAAACTATCAATCACTTCATTATCACTTTCGTATCGGTGAGTCATTCTTGACTTTGTCGGATTATTATTATTCATTGATATTCATTATGGTCATTCTTGTTCATATGACCTTCAGGTTCATATTGCGTGGCGGGTGCGGATGTGTGGAATTTTTAGTCGGGCACGTGATGGCCATGTATTGGGAGTGATACATTGGGTGTGCACTGCAGTAACGATTACCTCCGTGAGACTAATTAGGTACAAGGACGGGTGTGTCCGGTCATCCGTCTTGTACACTTGCACAGAACACTACGGGCGTACTATGATGCTCCTCTTCAGCGTAATTCATAACTAAGGATATTTCATAACTTCAGTTAAATCATGTTTGTGTATTTTCAACCCTTGAGGATTGTTGTTCTGTGTAACTGACCCCGTTGGGGGATTTTGTTTTCAGGTCACGGCAAGGCAAAGGCACGGGAAGAGCATGTTGACGGCGACGAGTCCCAGTGATACTAGTAGGGGGCCCCAGTCATTCCGTTTGTTCAGTCATTTTCAGTCATTTCAGTTATTTCTGTCATTTGTATTCTCCGCTCCAAATTCCGTTTGTAATGTTTATTTATTCAGGGTGGTGTATTCTATCTTCATATAAAATACACTAGTATTCGGTATTGTCCTGGTGTGTTGTACTTAAACTCCTCATCGGAGTGTTTGGTAATATAATGTGGTTCGGTACTACAATTATATTATTTAATTCATCATTTTCATTTGCCTGGTGGGTCCCAGTCGGGGATTCACGGCACTGTAATATCCGCCTAGTTTGGGGTGTTACAATCGACCCCCAGACATCCCGTCGGACACTCCGGGTGGAAGGAACACAACTCACGCACCCGAAAATCACAATTCATCATTCATTTCGAAAATCACAACATACATAACGAAATGTAATACATGTACTTGCCTCGAATGAAACGAAACGAAGGAAACAACGAAGGAATAGGTTTCGGTCCGAATAATCCTCCCAAATCCGTTCCTAACACAATAACGGTATACACAAGTCTCAATAATGCGGAAAGGTAAGAATAAATCCTAATTCTACCCGCTGGAACAATTTGTCGGTCATGACTTGGGTATCGTCGACTATAAGTGACGAACAATGGAAAACTTGAAGTTCAAAACCACAAATCATCAATAAAACGAAGGATTACAAGAACACGATTGAAGTCTAGCGATAACCCAAGGACAATTCGGACTAAAAGAGTCAAATCCCAAGAAATCCCCAAAATTTCCCCAGAATCTCAAAACAAGGGTTTCGGGAATTCTTACCTTGATTCGGATGGTGGAAAGTGTTAGGAACTTGAATAATTCACGCAAGGAATGCACGGTGGTAGTGAATGATGATCTATAGTCGGAATCGGCCCTAACCCTCGCCTGGAATCGCTCAAAGCCGAGAAGGATAAGAAATGAAGGAAAAATGACGAAGTTGACTGCTGCTGTCCTATTTATATTAAACAGTCTTAGCGCACGCTACGCACAAGCATTAGCGTGCGCTAACGGGGCGTGGAAGAATAGTCTGCCTACTGTCCTCCAGTTAGCGTACGCAAGCTAACATGGTTAGCGTGCGCTAGAACTAGGAATTAGCGTGCGTTAACGCTGAATTAGCGTACGCTACCTGGTCCAGTACCGAAGTACTAAACCTACTGTCCCAGACTGCTGAAATCGTTAGCGCACGCTACGAACCACAGGTTAGCGTACGCTAACCACACAGTGATAGCGCACGTAAGTAAACCCGTAGTAGCGTGCGCTACTCAGGCAGCGATTGATCTTGCGCACGATGCAGCTGCGCAACAAAGACAAAAGTGTCGAAATGCGAAGCAAGGCCAGAATCCGGAAACAAAAACACGTAATAATCAAGATGACAGAGCTGAGCGTTGAAAGAGAATATAATCCCGATCACTGGAGAGTCCGAAATGAAGCAAACAAAGTGAAATTCCCGAAACATATGAAAATTACAAAAACGGCCCAAGTGCCCGAAAAATCGCGATACAACGTCGGATTAACAATCCGAAAGTTTCAACAAGACCAACTCAACCATACAAACTTATACAAATCAAGAAAAAATGAAAACGAACAAGTTTTACGAAAATCGAACGTACATGCGGCAAGATATAATTCAAGATGAAATTATGCAAAAACATCCTCGAAACTCGTCCAGACGGAAAAACTCCAAGAACAAAATAGATTCCGAATTCCAAAACAGTACTAAGCGAGTTGTCCGAAACGAACATACACCAAAAATAGAAATTACCGAAAATAGAAAACACGGATATTACATTATCTCCCCCTAAAAATAAGTTTCGTCCCGAAACTTACAACGCGAACAACTCGGGGTATCTCGACCGCATACTCTCTTCCATCTCCCATGTGGCTTCCTCGGATCCATGTCTCGACCATTGAACTTTAACCAGAGGAATGGTTTTATGACGAAGTTGCTTCACCCGACGCTCTAAAATCTGAATCGGCCTCTCCTCGATGGTAATGTCGGGTCCCAATTCGATCTCTCCAAAATCAATAATATGGCTAGGGTCCGATACGTACTTCCTAAGCTAGGAAACATGAAATACGTTATGAACGTGACTCAAAGACGGCGGCAAGCCTAACCGATAGGCAAGCTCTCCCACTCTCTCTAAAATCTCAAACGGCCCAATATATCTCGGACTAAGTTTGCCATTCCGGCCGAAGCGGTAAACTCCCCGTGTCGGCGACACCTTCAGCAAAACATGATCTCCCACCTCAAACTCCAACGGCCGGCGACGCATGTCGGCATAAGACTTCTGCCGACTCTGGGCCATCAACAATCTATCACGAATCAGAGTAATCTTCTCTCTCGTCTCAACTACCATATCGGGCTCGATACCAATCAGCTCGGACGCATCGTCCCAACACAACGGCGATCTGCACTTCCTCCCATACAATGCCTCAAATGGTGCCATTTTGATCGAGGCGTGCCAACTATTGTTGTACGTGAACTCGATCAATGGCAAGTGCGACTCCCAATCATCCTTCCAATCTAGGGCAGAGGCTCTCAACATATCCTCCAACATCTGGATCGTCCGCTCTGACTGCCCGTCAGTCTGAGGGTGGCAAGACATACTGAGTCTCAACTCAGTCCCCAAAGCTCGATGAACAGCCTGCCAAAATGTGATACAAACCGGCCATCACGATCCGAAACAATACTCTTTGGAGTCCCATGTAATCTCACGATCTCTGCAATAAACAATCGCGCCAGTCTCTCTGGACCCCAAGTGTCCTTAATACCCAGGAAATGAGCTGATTTGGTCAGTCGATCGACAATAACCCAAATCATGTTCATTCCAGTCCGAGTCCTAGGCATACTGGTAATGAAACCCATAGAAATATCCTCCCATTTCCACTCCGGGATAGGAAGTGGTCGCAAAAACCCCGCGGGTCGCTGATGCTCGATCTTAACTTGATGACAGGTCAAACATCTCGAGACAAACTCGCTAACGTCTGTCTTCAAATTACTCCACCAGTAGTTACTCCTCACGTCCTTGTACATTTTACTCGTACCAGGATGTATGGAGTAAGGCGTGGTATGAGCTTCGCTCAAGATCTTCTGTCTCAGCTCAATAACATTCGGTACACATAATCTGTCGCGAAATCTCAGAACGCCATCATCCTGAACCACAAATCCACGGGCTTTCCCCTTCCTCACATCCTCCCTCAACTGGAGCAAACACGGATCATCATACTGTTTCGCCTTGATATCATCAGTCAAGGACGAAGTGATCTCTAACGCACATAACTGGCCCTGAACTCTCTGAACGCAAACCTCAATATCCTGACAGATGAAATCTCGCTGGATCCTAGTCTGTGGTGTAAGTACCTCTAACATCTATAAAGCCATCGGTTTTCGGCTCAACGCATCAGCCACTACGTTGGCCTTACCCGGATGGTAAAGTATCTCGAGGTCGTAGTCTTTAAGTAGCTCTAACCACCTATGCTACCTCATATTCAACTCTTTCTGACTGAAGATGTACTTCAGACTCTTGTGGTCCATAAAAATCTTACACGACGACCCATAGAGATAATGCCTCCATATCTTTAAGGCGAAAACGACCGCAGCTAACTCCAAATCATGCGTGGGATAATTTACCTCATAAGGTTTCAATTAGCGGGACGCATAAGCAATCACTCTGTCTCTCTGCATCAAAACACATCCAAGCCCAAGGCCCGAAGCATCACTATACACTACGAAATCCTCGTTCCCCTGAGGCAATGCTAAAACGGGTGCGGTAGTCAAACGTCTCTTTAACTCGACAAAACTGTCCTGTATGTCTGCAGTCCATTCGATCTTCTGAGTTTTCTGGAGCAACTGAGTGAGTGGTCTAGCGATCTTAGAAAATCCCTCAATGAATCTACGGTAATAGCCGGCAAGACCCAGAAAACTCCTCACCTCCTTCACATTCTTAGGCGGCTCCCAAGCCAACACTGCCTCTATCTTCTGCGGATCTACCCGAACTCCCTCTGCTGAAATCACATGCCCGAGGAACATCACTTCCTCGAGCCAAAACTCACACTTAGAGAACTTCGCATACAACTGCTCGGCTCTAAAAATGTCTAATATAATCCGGAGATGTAAGGCGTGCTCCTCCCGACTCCGTGAATAGATAAGAATACCGTCGATAAAAACGACTACGAATTTGTCCAGATACTCAATAAAAACTTTGTTCATCAACTGCATGAACACTGCTGGGGCATTGGTTAGCCCGAAAGGCATAACCACAAACTCGTAATGGCCATATCTCGTCCGAAAGGCAGCTTTCGGAATATCGACGTCCCGAATCCTCAACTGGTAGTAGCCCGATCGTAAATCAATCTTCGAAAAGACTGTCGCCCCCTGAAGCTGATCAAACAAATCGTCAATCCTGGGCAAAGGGTATTTATTTTTGATGGTCAGCTTGTTTAATTCTCTATAGTCGATGCATAAACGAAGCGATCCATCCTTCTTCTTAACAAAAAGTACAGGCGCACCCCAAGGCGATGCGCTCGGTCGAATATACCCTTTATCTAACAACTCTCCCAACTGATTCTTCAATTCTAACATCTCCGACGGTGCCATACGGTACGGCGCTCGAGAAATAGGGGCCGCATTCGGCTCTAGATCAATAGGGAACTCCACCTCTCGCTGTGGTGGTAATCCCGGCAAGTCATCCGGAAATACATCGGGGTATTCGCTAACAACTGGAATTGACGATAAATCAACTCCACCATCTTCCGCCTTCAGAGCGTAACACCAGTAGCCAACACAACCATGGTTCAGAAGTTTCATTGCCTTCAAGGCGCTAATCACACTCCCCGATCTACCCGACTTACAACCGACTAGAGTATGCTCGGTGCCACCCTCGGCCACGATCGAGATAGTACGAGTCCGATAGTTTATGATAGCACCATGACGATCCAACCAATCGTCCCCGAGGATCAAATCCTCACCCTTAAGGTCTATAACAATGAGATTCGAGGGCCAATCTCGGCTCCCGATCCTCACTGGGCAATTCCTAACTTCCCGGTCCCCAACCATACGATCCCTGCTGGGCGTACTCACTACAAATGGCTCACACTCAAACAAGCAGTCAAAACCAATACGACTCACACAATTTGATGCAATGAAGGAATGGGTAGCACCCGAATCAAAAAGCACTGAAACTGGATGAGTAAGGAATTGAGTGGTACCTGACGCCACCGGAATGTCTGCCTCCTCTGTGCACCTCATCTGATACAATCGGGGGTGAACTGAACCCGAACTCGAGGCTGCACAGCGATCCGGCTGACCCCGTCCCCTACCATGACCCGAACTCTGCGGAATATGAGTAGCTGGAGTGCTGTGATCCCTCTGATCGGTAGTGGTAGTCGTAACTCTAACAGCCCTGGTGGACCTCTCACAATGAGTAGCCCGATGCCCGGTCTGCCCGCAAGTGAAGCAAGTAACTGGAGGAAAAGGACAATCCTTCATCAAATGCTCATATTGGTTGCAGTTAAAACAAACCCTGCCACCAGAAGCAACGGACTGAGCGGTTACCACCCGAGATCCCGGCTGATGAAATGGCCTCTTCCCCGGTGTAGGGGCAGACTGTGCTCTCGAAAATCGGCCACTCTTGCCGGCTGAAAAGTTGCCAACCGTTTTCTGTTTCTTAGCCTCGACATCCAACTCTGATTCCGGTTTGGCCATCTCGATCGCTAGAGCGCGATCCTGATACTCCTTCAAAGTGGCACACATGAGCGGTGCCATACTCTGCCTGATATGCAGTTTCATGCGCATATTAAAGTAACGGATTTTATCAGCCTCCGTCCTCACCTGATCTCTCACGAAACCCAACTGCTGATTGTAAGCAATGATGGCCTGAGAAATAGGCACATCCTGAGGTGTAGCGGTGAAGAACTCTACAATTCTGCGCTCCTTAACTGGCGGTGGACAATATTCTGCTTCCATAGCAGCCTTGAATTCCTCCCAAGTAGCTCGACGGTCTCTGGGCGTAACGGCCTCCCACCATTCCGCAGCTTCCTTATCCAGGAGATACTGGGCAATATGTACCCTCCTGTCTTCGGGACAAGCTACGGCATCGAAGGTTCTGGACAACTGAAAGAGCCAATTCTCCCAACCGAGGGAGTCAGAAGATCCGGAGAAACGAGGTGGGTGCATCTTAGTCACCGTTTGAAGCCACTTACTAGCCTCCTCTTCCGGTGTCGGGGGCGGATTCTGGCGTACACCCTGAGCTATCTGAGTAAGTTGGGCTACTAACTGCTGAACTACGGCAGTAGCCCCAGCGTCGGCATTATTACCCGACGGCACTGAGTGAGAGGCTGAGTCCGCAGAGGACTGAGAAAGTGAGCCCTCCTCACTATCAGCACCCCGACCACGGCCTCGGCCGCGTCCCCTAGCTGGTCTACCACGACCTCTCAACATACTGAAGGAAAACAAGAAAAGAACAAGATCAGAAAGATTCACAATTCACAAAGTTGGTAACACAAGTCACAATTCCGAACAACGCAAGAAAACGAATTACAGAAATATAAGAGTTCGAGGAGACTTACAGCCACGGGTCGCACGAAAAGATGGTAGCGTGATGATATTAGGCTCAACGACTGACTCTAACGACGTAACTGACAAACCCAAAATTCACCGACAGCCTAGGTATTCAAAACCTAAGCTCTGATACCATATATGTAACACCCCACTTCACAAATGGGACATTACACGCCGTAGAACCCTCGTAAGGTCTACCAGGATAACACATGACACATAAACCACAATGTAATACCAAACGATGCACTCAAAAGTAAGTAAGGCCGTAACCCTCGCCTGGAATCGCTCAAAGTAAGCAAGGAATGCACGGTGCTAGTGAATGATGATCTACAGTCGGAATCGGCCCTAACCCTCGCCTGGAATCGCTCAAAGCCGAGAAGGATAAGAAATGAAGGAAAAATGACGAAGTTGACTGCTGCTGTCCTATTTATATTAAACAGTCTTAGCGCACGCTACGCACAAGCATTAGCGTGCGCTAACGGGGCGGGGAAGAACAGTCTGCCTACTGTCCTCCAGTTAGCGTACGCATGCTAACATGGTTAGCGTGCGCTAGTACTAGGAATTAGCGTGCGTTAACGCTGAATTGGCGTACGCTACCTGGTCCAGTACCGAAGTACTGAACCTACTGTCCCAGACTGCTGAAATTGTTAGCGCACGCTACGAACCACAGGTTAGCGTACGCTAACCACACAGTGATAGCGCACGTAAGTAAACCCGGAGTAGCGTGCGCTACTCGAGCGGCGATTGATCTTGCCGCGATACACTGCTGCCAACAGCACAAAAGTGTCGAAATGCGAAGCAAGACCAGAATCCGGAAACAAAAACACGTAATAATCAAGATGACAGAGCTGAGCGTTGAAAGAGAATATAATCCAGATCACTGGAGAGTCCGAAATGAAGCAAACAAAGCGAAATTCCCCAAACTTATGAAAATTACAAAAATGGCCCAAGTGCCCGAAAAATCGCGATACAACGTCGGATTAACAATCCGAAAGTTTCAACAAGACCAACTCAACCATACAAACTTATACAAATCAAGAAACAATGAAAACGAACAAGTTTTACGAGAATCGAACGTACATGCGGCAAGATATAATTCAAGATGAAATTATGCAAAAACATCCTCGAAACTCGTCCAGACGGAAAAACTCCAAGAACAAAATAGATTCTGAATTCCAAAACAGTACTAAGCGAGTTGTCCGAAACGAACATACACCAAAAATAGAAATTACCGAAAATAGAAAACACGGATATTACATTTCGGACCTAATTGAATACTCATCAGAAACAGATATCGCTGACTGCAACTCGACTAAACTCAACCGTTTCTTCCAAGAGAAATCAGTATCGTAACATTAGTTTTACACACGGAAGCACGAAAAATTCACGTTTTTAACCATCAACAGCATGCAAGAAAAATAAAGCAATGATGAAATCGCAATTCATAACCAAGAAAATTTAAGAAAATATCGCATGCTTCAATTTATTCCACTACACATAAAATCATCAATAATAAAACTCATGTGAAAATAAAGGAGATAAGGATAAGTGAATCTTATTCCAAATGTCTTCTTGAAAGCCAGCACATGTCTGAGTGGAATCGTCTGTCAATCCATACGTCAAGTAACGCCCAACATCACCAGGAACCCGCAAACTTAGTCTCTAGTCATGAAATAACTGTAGACATTAAGTCAAGAAAGACTAGAATATGAAGAATAATAACCTATTGGGGTTAAAAAAAATATTAGAGAAATAAGGGCCAACAAGAATACACGAATCCAAACGAAATAACAGAACAACGAAAAAAATTATTAACGAAAAATCAAATAAAAACAACTAACTAGAAAGCAAGTAAAATTAATGGGTTGCCTCCCATCAAGCGCTCTATTTTACGTCTTGAGCACGACATGGCAAAAAAATCTAACGTGGCTTCTTTATAGAGAGATTGCCAAATACCCCCTTCTTGCAATCTATAAGCCTCTTATTCCACAAGGGAGGCTTTGGTTCATGCCTGGTTTCCAAAATCAGTGAGTAAGAATAATTATGCGGACAACCAAAAAATAGTGGAAGAATATAATAATGATAAGGCATGAAAAAATAAGCAGAGTTCAAATGAGTAGATAATAAAGACATATCATGAACAACCTCATTAGAACTCAAGGAATCAGCCTCAACAAAATCAAGAGTAATGGGGTCAATCTCTCCCATTATGGATTTAGGAAAAATTATGCGTGGCACCGTTAATAAAATTTTAGGCACATAAGTGTTCACCTTGTTATTCGAAGTTTGATGACAATTTAATGAAATTTCTTAAGAAACATCATCAATGGTAACTTCTTCTACAAGTTCATCACACTTTATGTAATTATCAGGTGCTGGGGGATCGACCCTAAAACTCAACATGTCTTTCTTCTCAACCTCCCCGTCAACTTCACTACTAAATATATGAGCTGGAAAATAACCATAGTGAATCTCAAGACCACGACTTGCACATTCTCGCTCAAGAGGGGTACTATCAGGATTTTCAAGAGCGTCTACACATTGTTCAAGCATGGTCTTTTGTTTTGGGGGAGGGGGCTGACTGACCCTATTAGGCAAATTATTAAGATCATCAAAATTTATGAAATGTCAAGGGTTACGATAATCAAAGGAAAACATAATGAAAAAATAAAAATATAAATACTAAAGAAAAAAAACTTCAAATTAAAATTAGAGTCGCTTGGTAATGATATTAGCGAAAAATCAGTCCCCGACAACGGCACCAAAAACTTGTTGCGAGGAAATCCCTCACACTATGCCGCAAGTGCACGGTGTCAACAAGTATTAAAGTGATAAGTAAGATATCGTTCCCTCGAGGACTGATTTCACTAAGTACCAAAATATAGTCAACTCACAATTTTATTTGAAGAACAATTATATGGAATTTATATCTAAACTAATTATAGAAAAATAAATAATAATAGAAATAATAAAAATAATAATAATAATAAGGGCGTATGATTATGATTTTCACCTCAAACAATCAGGAATGATTTTTATTCAATTCAATTCACTTTTATTCAATTGATTGTAAGCCAGAAATTCCTAAATTATTCTAAAGCCTTTCCCAAGGTCGACAGAAAATACTACGAATTATTAACTCGATATATCTCTATTCGAATTAGATAATTAATAGCTAAAACAGTTCAAGAATCCCCACAATAAATAGGCTTCATCTCTATCTCACGACAATCATGATTATTCTCACAAGAACTATGCCTAAATTTCATCTCCCGAATCCATAAAGACATTCAAAACAATTCAACTGTTGGCCAGACAATTAAAAAGCATTAAGAAAAATGAAAAAAATCCAACTCAATATGAATAACGAATGAATTGAAATAAAAATAAATAAATCAAACCGTCATGTAATCGGCTACAATCACAATCCTACTCAAACAGATCTAGAAACTAAGATGCGGAAAAATTAAGAAAAACCGTAAGGAATCCGTGGTCTTGTCGTCGCCCACAAATCTCCTCCTTGTGTTCTTCGATCCCTGGATGTCTTCCTCCGATTTGATGATTTTATGTCTTCAGCCCTTAAACCCCTATTTATAACTATCATCAACCTCCAAAATGCGTCCGGGAGTTAGGTTGGGAACAGTCTCCAAGAACGGCCCAGAACCGCGGCCAAAACATCAAAAACCGCCCCGTGGGCTGCGGCTCACTTAATCTATGCCGCGGCCTCTATCCTTCAGTGCCGGATGCATGGGCGTATTTTTCTTCATGGGCCGCGGCTCAGCATATTTGTGCCGCGGCTCACAGTACAGTCCGCTTGGGGCTTCGCTGTGTCGTGCGTGTGCCGCGGCTCGCTTTCCTTGTGCCGCGGCTCATGGCCAAAAATTGCCGTTTTCGCCCGTTTTTCGTCGTTTAGGCTTCCGGACTCCAATTTCCTGCAAAACATATAAGAATAGTGCATTAAAAGCTCATTTATGCATTTTTAGGCTCAAAATAGATATAAACTAATGATAAATAGGCGCATAAAAATACGCCTAAAAAATACCCCCAAACGTGAGCCTTTGCTTGTCCTCAAGCAAAAATCAATTTTCAAATAAAAAGAATCATGAATTATCGTGCAAATCCATAGTGCTCAACTGAATCAATACTACCCTGAAAATCTCAAAGAATAATACGAGTGTCGTAATAGTGAGTCACATCCACGGACAATGAGTCCAAGAAGTAATCATTTTCAATCCTAACTAACCGTTCATGAAGAAAATCAAGCTCAAAGATTAACAAACGTGAATTTAACCGACCGTCAATATGAAGGGTTAGATTAAACAAGCCAATTCGCCCAGTCCCACAGTCTAGTGGAAAAATTTAAGAATTTCATAATCAACATTACTCCTCGGACAGCATTCCCTTATGTATGATCATTAATATAGATTCGAGTTAACCACTAGGTTCGGATCTCGGGATGTTTCATCGGGATAATCCTAGGGTGGATTTCCATTCTCATATATTGGAGAACCGTTTGACGTAAAAGACACTCATGGGGCACATGGATGCTTCTAGTTACTAAATCCCCCTCTACAGCGGAGAAAAAACTCGAATAGCAATTCCCGCATGTCAAGGTTGCCGTTTTACGCGAGAGTAAACTACGGGTCACGTGAATACCCCCGGTTACTAGGCTTCCGATATTTCTAAATCATTAGTCTATTCAGGGTTGTCGTTTTACGCGAGAGTAAACAACGGGTCACGTGAATACCCCCGGTTACTAGACTTCCCATCATAGAACATGTATAATATCTCGACTTTTTAGAAAAATTGTCCGACTCTAAACTCAAATCAAGTGCCAACACGACTCATGTTACTGGACAACTAGCTACGAGAAAAGTATAACCAAATGTATAGGCGGCGATTTGAAAACACGTATGTCTCCTTTCTTATCTGCTAAGATTTCTACAAAAACGATAAAATTTCGGACCTAATTGAATACTCATCAGAAACAGATATCGCTGACTGCAACTCGACTAAACTCAACCATTTCTTCCAAGAGAAATCAGTATCGTAACATCAGTTTTACACACTGAAGCACGAAAAATTCACGAAAAATTCACGTTTTTAACCATCAACAGCATGAAAGAAAAATAAAGCAATGATGAAATCGCAATTCATAACCAAGAAAATTTAAGAAAATATCGCATGCTTCAATTTATTTCACTACACATAAAATCATCAATAATAAAACTCATGTGAAAATAAAGGAGATAAGGAAAAGTGAATCTTATTCCAAATGTCTTCTTGAAAGCCAGCACATGTCTGAGTGGAATCGTCTGTCAATCCATACTTCAAGTAACGCCCAACATCACCAGGAACCCCCAAACTTAGTCTCTAGTCATGAAATAACTGTAGACATTAAGTCAAGAAAGACTAGAATATGAAGAATAATAACTCATTGGGGTTAAAAAAATATTAGAGAAATAAGGGCCAACAAGAATACACGAATCCAAACGAAATAACAGAACAACGAAAAAAATTATTAACGAAAAATCAAATAAAAATAATTAACTAGAAAGCAAGTAAAATTAATGGGTTGCCTCCCATCAAGCGCTCTATTTTACGTCTTGAGTGTAATACCCGGTTGTAATTCAGTAATTATCATTCAGTATTTATCATTCAGTCTTTATCACTCAGTAATTTCACTCGTTAATGATCAATTGTCATTCATATTCAATCATTATGTACACCGTTCAGAGTAATTGTATCGTGTATCAATCGTAATTCATCATCAATCTAATTGGAGAATCGTGCGGTGTTTACCATCATTGTCATTTCTTAGTGTGCTGTGTGTGAGGAGTAGCGCACGCTACGTACTCTTTTTAGCGTGCGCTAATTGAGTATTGGTAGCGCACGCCACCTCTCAGCACTAGCGCACGCTAGAGAAGTTGAGCAGGCAGTCCAGAAGGCACTGGACTGCAGTTGGGATTGTAGGTAGCGCACGCTACGAATGGTAAGTAGCGCGCGCTAGTGATCCGGAGTAGCGCACGCTATGCAGTCGGTGTAGCGCGCGCTAAGGTCGGATCAGGTGGAGTCCAGTGGCTACCGGATGAATTAATTTATTCGTAGCGCACGCTAGGAGTGGTTTTCAGCGTACGCAAGCGATGTAGTAGCGCACGCTAATCGTTGGTTGTAGCGCACGCTATCGAGATCGAATCGAGAGGGCGAAGGTTTCGGAATCGATCGGGCATCGAGATAATTCGTTAGCGCACGCTAACAATGGGTTTTAACGCACGCTAGTAGTATGGCCGTAGCGCACGCTACAAAAGGTACGTAGCGCGCTACCGTGTTCGGACGGTGGGTCTTGGACTACCCAAATTACTCGTTAGCGCACGCTACGCATGAGGCTAGCGCACGCTAACACAGGTGGCTATAAATTGGACAGTCTAGCCCAGATTCCGTCATTTGTCAACTATTCTCATTCTCTCGTCGGTTCTAGGCGATTTGGGCGATTTTGGAGAGTTCTCTTCGAGCTTTTATCATCCATCATCATCTTCAAGTCTTTGAGTTGGATTATCATCACTTCATCATCTCCTTATCATCGAATCAAAGGTATTAATCTCTTGGATCTAGAATTTCGGATTTTTGGGTTTTTCCTTTCGATTTCTTCGTGTAAGCTTGGATTGTTATTGGAATATGTTAGATATGGATTATCTACCTTGGATAGATATATTCCTACGGATTTATCGGCTATTTTGGGGATTTATTTCAAGAACCCTTGGGGTTGACTTCGGTTAATTTGGGGATTTCCGATTGTCGTTGTTGTAATCTCGAATTGTGGATTTCTATGGGATTATTGATATCATTGAAAGTGTTTTGATGGTTTGAAATACTCATCTTGGAGTTGGTTTCGATATATTCGAGTTCGAATATTGTTGTATCGACGTTTGAGTCGATTATGATCGTTTTTGATTTGCATAATGATCGGATTATTGGTAATTGTGTGATTCAAGGTTGTTCGAGCGACCGACATTTCATTTAGGACGTTGTTCGCGGACGGACATTCTTCATCGGTATTGTGTAAGTTAATTCTTACTCGGTTAAAAGGATATTCATTCCTTTTGATGTTGTTCATTCATAATCGTAACTCATTCATCATTGTATTAACCGTATCAAAACTTGTCATTGTCAATTAATCACCTCAGTCATAAGGAACGACGGTTCCAATCATTTCATTAAGCTGTCATTCATTTCACCATCATTTAATCTTGGTGAGTCATGATTCATTTTTGTTGTCACTTTTGTCATATTGTGGCGTTCCGGGTCATACTGGCGTGCCGGTTGGTATGTGTAGGATTTTCATGTCGGGCACATTATAGTCGTGTGTTGGTTGGTGGCCTCACATTGGACTGTGCACACGAGTTGATGGCTTCGTGAGACTGATTAGGTACAAGACCACACGTGTATTCGATCGATACTCGTTGGTGGCTTGTGCACGAACACATTTCCATCCCGGACGTAGTGTGGCGCCATTCCTTTGAGCCGTACTGATAGTTGATTCATATAGCATGTTTGATTGCGTATGTTTCGACAGGATAATTCATAACTTCAGATATATCATGATTGTGTATTTTCAACCCTTGAGGATTGTTGTTCTATGTAACTGACCCCGTTGGGGGATATTGTTTTTCAGGTCATGGCAAGGCTAAAGCACGGGGAGAGCACGGTGACGGCGAGGAGTCCCAGTGATACTAGAAGGGGGCCCCAGTGTTTTCAGTCATTTATTCAGTCATTTATGTTTCCTTCATTTATTCCGCTACAGACAGTCCGTTTGAATATTCATTTCACTCAGTGTTGTATATTTTATCTCCATATAAAATATACTTGTATTCAGTATCATCCTGGGTGTGTTGTATGAAACTCCTCATCAGAGTAATTAATTGTGTAATGTGGTTCGGTACTACATTTACCCTGCGTAATTCACTCATTTTCGTTAGCCTGGTGGGTCCCAGTCGGGGATCCACGGCACTGTAATATTCGCCTAGTTTGGGGTGTTACAGAGTTGGTATCGGAGCGTGGTTTTGAATACTACCTTCCGAGTCATGTCTCATTTGAAATCATCGTTATCGGACTAGTATCATTAGACTTTCGCGTCACGTGTGACCTGTGCAAATGCCGAGCCAATCAGTTGTAAGATTTCTGATGCCATGGTATAATTTCTGGCAATAATCATTCATTCATAATTCATCAGTCAACAATCCTCATTCATCATTTTCAATTGTGATCAAGTCGATATTGTTAACTCATTAATCACTCAATTCATCTCATTACTCAGTTGTTGATCTTGAAGATCATATCATCAATCTTGTTAAATTGTTCAAGATAATTATTTCAGTAATTTCATCAGATAATCATGTCACGTCAATTAATCATTCATGTAATCGCTGTATTTGATAGCGTATGCTCATTTCCATCATTTCATAATATAATCATAACGTGATACTCATGCGAAATATATAATCATCATATGACTTTCCACTTCAGTATGGAAAGGGCTGGCAGAGGACGTGGAGGACGAGGCCGTGGAGCGGGCCGAATCCCGAGAACTCGTGTGAATACACGTGCGAATGCCAGGAACAATGCTAACTTCTCGAGCAGTGACGCTGCCACTCATTCACCTGGTCGTGATCATTCGCTATCAGGGAGTCGAACCCGGGACACAGCTCAGTCAGAGGGTGTTCGAGTTGACCCACTGGCCTTTATGCAGGGCATGATGGCCCAAATGACTCAGATGGCACAACTAATGGAGGCGATGCATAACTCCACTACTCAAAATCAACAGGCTCCTCCGCCGCCACCTCAGAGGCAAGAGAGGGGTGTAAGCAATATCATTAGCGATATCTCTCGCCAGCCACCACCTACCTTTGAGGGCTCATCTGAGCCGGCGGATCATTGTCCATTGGATTGAGAATTTCGAGAAGTTATTTGCTATGGTGGATTGCCCTGAAGGGCATAAAGTTTCAGTTGTGGCTTACTATCTTGGTAAGAGCGCTCATTCATGGTGGTTATCGTTGAAGCCCGCAGACGGATCATGTACTTGGGATCAGTTCAAGACTCTCATGATGGAGAGGTACTATCCGGCCCCACTGAGGGAGGCCAAGTTGTCGGAATTACTCACTCCCGACCTTTCGGCGGATGATGATGTTCTCGCCATCGCCGAAAAATTTCAGGAACTTCTTCCGTTCGCCTCATCTATCATTCACTCTGAGGCGGACAAGATCAAGTATTTCAGCAAGAGGCTGAAACCTCGTATGCGGCTACAGTTGCTTAATCATAATTGTACCACTCTGGCCGAGTTCATTGAGAAAGCTCTCACTTACGAGCTTACTGCTAAGGAAATTTCTAAGCAACAACCCTCATCAGCTAGCAAGAAGTCTAAGAACCGTAATCAGTCTGACGGGAGTCAGGCCACTTTCAAGAAACCACGTGCGGGCTCTACCTTTTCTTAGCGTCCTCCAATGACGCCTAAACCCGCGGAATCTCAGTCTCGAGCGGCCAGTTCGGCTGTCACCTATTTCAACTGTGAAGAACAGGGTCATTTCAGCACCAAATGTCCGAAGCAGACTGTCACGTGCCACAACTGTGGGATTGCTGGGTATAGGGCCCGTTTTTGCCGAAGGGACTCTAAACCTACTCCGGCGTCATCTCAGGCCAGGTCATTCAGCGGTGCAGAATCAGGCCACTCAGTCAGCATCGTTCAAGACGACAGGAGCTAAAGGCGGAGCCAAGAGCTATCAGACGGGAGCGTCCGGTTCGGGGTCCGGCAAGCCCCGAATTTATGAGATGAAGAAGACCGACAATCCAGAGGCCCGAATGATCTCAGGTACACTCGATATTCTATCTCAACCTGTGTGTACCCTTTTTGATACTGGTGCATCGCATTCATTCATTTTCGAGTCATGTTTGAGTAGACTACGTCTGGGTAGTGCTACTAGTTGTGAGCCTTATGTCATTGGTCTACCTGATGGTAGACGAATTATCGGAAATCGTGAAATTCAGAATTTTCCGATTCAGCTTCATGGTCGTGTATGGCCAGCGGACCTAATCGTAGTAGATTTTCCGAGGGACGACGTCATCTTGGGTATTGATTGGATGGATCGTCATGATGCCATCATTAGTGTCCGTAAGCGTATGATCACTATCATTTCAGACGATGGGGTCGAATGTGTGTTTCAGGGAGGTAATCCCGGCTGTTCTGGTAAGGTCATTAATTTGATGAAAGCAGTAAGATTACTCAATCAGGGATGTGTCAATTATTGGTTCTATATGACCAAAACCGAGAAATTATCAGTAATGTTGACGGACATTCCGGTAGTGAAGGAATATGCTGATGTTTTTCCAGACGAGTTACCTGGTTTGCCTCCACAGAGGGATGTGGAATTCACGATTGAGTTGGAGCCTGGTACGTCCCCGATATCGAAGGCACCGTACAGGATGGCCCCGACCGAAATGCAGGAATTAAAGAACCAACTTGAGGAATTGTTCGAGAAGGGTTATATTCGACCGAGTGCGTCCCCGTGGGGAGCGCCAGTGTTATTTGTCAAGAAGAAGGATGGTTCGTTCCACTTGTGTATTGATTACCGGGAATTGAACCGGGTGACGATCAAGAATAAGTATCCTTTACCCCGTATTGATGATCTCTTAGATCAACTTTAGGGAGCTTCAGTATTTTCCAAGATCCACTTAAGATCTGGATATCATCAGTTGCGGAATCGAGAGTCGGATATCGCAAGGACGGCGTTTCGAACACGCTATGGTCATTATGAGTTTGTGGTTATGCCGTTTGGGTTGACTAATGCACCTGCGGTATTCATGGAATTAATGAATCGGGTTTTCATAGACTATCTGGATCAGTTCGTGGTTGTCTTCATTGATGACATTTTGATTTATTCTCGTGATCGGGAGGAACACGAGTCTCACCTTCATCAAGTTCTCGACGTGTTGAGACGAGAACAACTTTATGGGAAGTTTTCCAAATGTGAGTTCTGGATGTCCGAGGTGACGTTTCTTGGACACGTAATTTCATCAGACGGAGTTCGTGTCGATCCTCAGAAGACGGAGGCTATTCGAGATTGCCTACCTCCGAAGAATGTTAAGGAAATCCGAAGTTTCCTCGGATTAGCGGGTTATTATCGGCGATTTGTGGAAGGATTTTCTAAAATCGCTCAACTAATGACGAATCTTTTACGGAAAGATAAGAAATACACGTGGTCCGACGCGTGTCAACAGAGTTTTGAGGAACTCAAGAGCCGGTTAACTTCAGCACCTGTTCTTTCCTTGCCGCAGGGGACGGAAGGATTTGTGGTCTATAGTGATGCGTCCGGGCAGGGTCTCGGATGTGTACTCATGCAGAATGGGAAGGTTATTGCTTATGCTTCGCGGCAATTGAGACCTTACGAGGTCAATTATCCGACCCACGACCTGGAGCTAGCAGCCGTGGTGTTCGCTTTGAAGATTTGGCGTCATTACCTTTATGGCGTTACCTGTTAGATATTCACCGATCATAAGAGTTTAAAGTATATATTTACTCAGAAGGAGTTAAATATGCGACAGAGATGGTGGTTGGAACTAATCAAACATTATGATATCGAGATCCTTTACCACCCGGGCAAGGCGAACGTTGTCGCCGACGCCTTGAGTCGTAAGTCCGTTCAGGAGCAGATGCTTGCTCGATTAACAGTTCAGAAGGAACTTCAGCAGGAATTTCTGAGACCCTAGATCGAGGTCTGGTTACAGCGAGTACAAGGGCAACTTTGTACGTTGGAGATTTCGTCGTCACTTGAGGAGGCGATCAGGGAGAATCAGGGTGTGGACCCATTTTTGTTACGCATTCGAGAGGATGTGACCCAGGGGAAAGCCCCCGGATTTGTGGTTCACGAGGATGGAATTCTGCGTTTTAAGAATCGGTTATGCGTACCGGCGAACGACGAGTTGAAAAACTCGATTTTGAAAGAAGCTCATGCTACCCCTTATTCTGTTCATCCGGGGTCTAGAAAAATGTACAAGGACTTGAAACAAAACTACTGGTGGAGTAATATGAAGCGAGAAGTCGCGGAATTTGTTTCGAGATGTTTAACCTATCAACAAGTTAAGATTGAACATCAGCGACCGGCGGGCATGCTGAAACCTCTCCCTATTCCAGAATGGAAGTGGGAAGACATTTCTGTGGATTTCATCACGAGTTTGCCGACGAGTCGTCGTGGCATGAATACGATCTGGGTAATTGTGGACCGCTTAACTAAATCGGCTCATTTCATTGAAATCAAGGATACGTGGGGTCCCGAGAGACTGGCCCAGTTGTTCATCAAGGAGATAGTGAGATTGCACGGTACCTCCGGCGTTGAGCCGAATTCATAATGTGTTTCACGTATCTCAGTTGCGGAAGTATGTTGCCGACCCGAGTCACGCACTTCAGTTCGATGAAATCGAGATCGCCGATGATCATTCATATGAGGAACGTCCTATACGAGTTTTAGAGCGGCGAATCAAACAGTTGAGGAACAAGACGATTCCTTTGGTAAAAATTCAGTGGTCTAGACACGGAGTCGAAGAGGCTACTTGGGAAACCGAGGATAGTATGCGGGAGAGTTATCCCGAATTGTTTGACCCTTAGTTTCGGGGACGAAACTCTTTTAAGGGGGGGTGTATGTAATACCCGGTTGTAATTCAGTAATTATCATTCAGTATTTATCATTCAGTCTTTATCACTCAGTAATTTCACTCGTTAATGATCAATTGTCATTCATATTCAATCATTATGTACGCCGTTCAGAGTAATTGTATCGTGTATCAATCGTCATTCATCATCAATCTAATTGGAGAATCGTGCGGTGTTTACCATCATTGTCATTTCTTAGTGTGCTGTGTGTGAGGAGTAGCGCATGCTACGTACTCTTTTTAGCGTGCGCTAATTGAGTATTGGTAGCGCACGCCACCTCTCAACACTAGCGCACGCTAGAGAAGTTGAGCAGGCAGTACAGAAGGCACTGGACTGCAGTTGGGATTGTTGTTAGGCGTATTTTTATACGCTTATTTATCATTATTTTGTAGTATTTTGGAGTGTGAAATCATCTAAATGAGCTTTTAATGCCTTAATTTTGTATGATTGACAGGAAATTGAATTCCGGAAGCTTAAACGAGGCAAAACGGGCGAAAACGGCAAAACTGGACTATGAGCCGCGGCACAAGGAAGCTGAGCCGCGGCAAAGGAAGACACCAGCCGAAGGGCAGAGTAGGCTGTACTCTGTGCCGCGGCACAGCCCATGTGAGCCGTGGCACAGAAGGATTTAATTACGCCCAGGTATTCAGATTTTGGCGATGTGCCGCGGCACAGGTTCAGTGAGCCGCGGCACACTTAGCGGGTTTGGTACGTCTGCGCGGATTTTGGGCCGTTTCGAAGCCAGTTTTCAACCAACTAATACGGACACGGTTTATGGAAGTGCTGAGCTATAAATAGGGCTTAAGACCCTAATTTAATTATCTTGGAACCTTGGAATCAGGAAATCATTGAAGCTAAACCTAGGAGAGCTTAAGCTTGGAGACAGAGAAGAGGAGGAAAGCAGAGGAATTCAAGGGCAGAAGGCGGGAGCTGAAGAACGGAGGAATCCGAGCTTCATCTGCGTTTGAATTTTATGCTTTCGTTTATTTCTTACGTATTTTCGCTTTTAGTATGTCAGGCTAAAGCCCTAATCTAGGGTTTTGATGAAACCTTTATTTTGACGAATTGATTAAGATTATCCAATTTATTACCTTTTTATTGAGTTTTCCCAATTATGTTTAATGCTTGCAATTATCTGGCCAATAGTTGTATTGATTTAATCATTCACTTCGAATCGGGAGAGGAGATTTGGTGAGGAACTATTGGTGAGGACCGTTTTATTCTGTGAGATAGGAATATACTCATAGGAACTACGTGGCCTTTAGGAGATTTCATGCTTTTTGCCTAGCGACGAGATAATTTACCTAGGGATAGAGTGCGTTAGTCGCCGTTAGATAAATCTATTGACCTCGGGAGAGGCGGTAGAATATATTAGCAATCTCCGCCTTCAAAAAATTGGGAAAATTATTTATTACGGATAATCAAGATTAAATTCGGATAAATTAAGGTGGATTCAGAACTCTAGATTTATTTATCATTTGATTCCTTTTATTCAAGCTATCGCTTTCTGTTTAGTCTTTTATTCATTCTTGTAGTTATTAATCCAAAAACCCAACTTCGATTGTTCAAATAAAATTGGAATACGAAAACGTCGGTAGTTAGAGACTCAATCCTCGTGGGAACGATACTCTACTTATCACTTTATTACTTGTAAACGATGACGTGCACTTGCGTGTAGGAAATATCGCAACAAGTTTTTGGCGCCGTTGCCGGGGATTGAAATTTTTCTAATATCGACTTAAGTATTTCCAGTCTTAATTTGAACGTTTTATTTTTATTTTTGTGTATTTAATTTTTTTTATTTTATTCGTTTTTCCTTTCAGGACCTTTCGTGTAGTGCATGAGAAGGCTCGGTAACGAAGGCTTACTACCTTTGGACACCGAGCTCGAGCGCACGCTAAGAAGGAATAAAAAGGAGAAAAGAGAGCTGCAGACGACGGTCAACATGGCCGAGAATATTGAAATCCAAGGAGGAGACAACCAAGTGCGGCAAGCTCAACCGGAACTCGCTCTTCGAGATTATGCCATGCCGCAAGTCAACGCAAATTTTCGAATTCGGCGTCCCACCATCCAAGCTAATAACTTTGAGATCAAGCCCGCCATTATTCGGATGGTGCGGGCGAGCCCATTACGTGGACTACCGAAGGACGATCCGAATGCCCACATTGCTTCTTTCCTTGAGATATGCGACACTTTCAAAACTAATGGTGTCACCGACGATGCCATCCGATTGAGGCTTTTCCCTTTTTCTTTGAGGGATAAAGCAAAATGCAGTTGAATTCCTTACCGGGTCGATTACAACTTGGGAGAGGTTAGTGCAAGCCTTCCTTGCAAAATTTTTCCCACCGGCTAAGACGGCGCGGTTAAGAAACGAGATAACCACTTTTGCCCGATACGATATGGAATCGCTCCACGAGGCGTGGGAGCGATATAAAGAATTGCCGAAGATGCCCTCATCACGGCATTCTGATTGGCTTTGCATACATTTTATGGTGGTTTGAGTGCTTCTACACGCACTTTAGTGGATGCGACCTCGGAGGAACATTCATGGGAAAATCTATGGCCGAGGCTCACGTGCTTTTGGAAGATATGGCTGAAAACGCTTACCAATGGCCAGCGAAGATTGACACCGAAGAGGGTAATGGAAGTTTCGAGCAATGATCCGATTTCTACCTTGTCGGCTCAAGTCGCCGCTTTGACACAATGACTCGAGAACTTTTCGCACGCACCCGTTACCATTGAGACATGTAATTGGTGTAACGGATCACACCCGAGTGCGGAGTGTCAATTTGGAAATCCGTTCGAGCAAAATCGAGATGGAGCAGCTCAATTCGTAGGAAATGGGAATCGACCGAATAACCCGTACTCAATACTTATAATCCGGGGTGGCGCAATCATCCCAACTTTTCATGGAGAAACGGACAGACACACACCAGCCCCTTTCGCCTGAGAATCAACGCGGCCCCCTTCCGCTCCCAAAGTGTCTCTCGAGGAAGCGCTTGCAAAATTGGCGGCAAATACGAGTCAATTTATGACTCGGACAGGCTACACTACAAAATCATTACGCTTCCATTCGGAATTTGGAGGTTCATTTGGGCCAAATCGCTAATGTGTTGACAGCTCGTCCGGAGGGAGCATTGCCGAGTACCACAGAGACAAATCCTCGAGAGAGTCTAAATGCAATTAGATTGAGAAGCGGGAGAGATGTGCTAGATCAGCCCGAGCAGGGTAAAGAGAAGAAGGTGATTGAGGAAGAGATGGAATTAAGGCTAGAGGAGTCGAAGGAAGTTCAGCCGGATAACTCAAAGACATGTGTTCCCCCCGTTCCGTTTCCGCAGAGACTACAGCAAAGGAGGGCGGACAAACAATTTTCTAAGTTCCTTGAGGTGTTCAAAAAGCTTCACATAAATATTCCGTTCGCTGACGCATTGGAGCAGATGCCGAGTTATGTCAAATTCATGAAAGAGATATTATCGAAGAAGAGAAAGCTTGAGGAGTTTGAAACGGTTGCCTTGACAGAGGAGTGCAGTGCAATTCTTCAAAAGAAGCTCCCACCTAAATTGAAAGATCCGGGAAGCTTTAACATACCGTGCACCATGGGGAATCTTTCGTTTGATAAGGCACTATGCGATCTTGGTGCAAGTATCAACCTCATGCCTCTATCGATTTTTCAAAAGCTGAATATTGGGGAAGCTAAGCCAACCACAGTCTCATTACAATTGGCGGACCGATCGATAAAGTATCCGAGGGGAGTGATCGAGGATGTATTAGTTAAGGTTGACAAGTTCATCTTTCCAGCCGACTTCATCGTACTAGACATGGAGGAAGATGACAATATTCCGATCATCTTGGGACGACCATTTCTAGCGACGAGCCCTTATAGACGTGGAAAGGAGAGCTAACTCTGAGGGTCCAAGACGAGGAAGTTACTTTTCAAGTATTCAAATCGTTCCCATGTCCCGGAAGTGCTGATAAAGGATCACAAAGTGAGGGTGTGGATGTTTGTGAAAGAGGAAAGCATCGAAAAAATCGTCGTTGGGAAAATTGATTTTGTGTTAAATGGCCCAAGTTTGAAGAAGGATGTAGAACTAGTGGCGTTTCTCGACCATGAAGAAAAATCTGCTGCAGTTGTGAGTTCGTTTGTGAAGGAGGAGAGTGAGCCGAAAGCCAAGAGAAAAATTAGTCATGGAGAAACCGGGTGTTTGGAAGTTTCTCAAGTCGAAACCTTTTGAAAACTACATTTGATGAGTGAACCGAAAGTCGAGCGGTGATGACCAACGGTCATAATTTTAACCAAAATACAAGCGGTTCGATGAACGGGCGGAAGCCAATGGAGTTTGCGAAAGCGAACTAACGATGATCAATAGGTCCGGCAGTAGAATATAAACATAGCGCTTATCGGGAGGCAACCAGAGCTCGTAGTGTAGATTTTTGCATTTATTTATTTTTCTTGTATTTGTGATTTTTATTTTCATCTTATTTGTGCTTCTATTTGCTTCTTCCTCTCGATTTTAACATCTTCTTAACAAAATTCTGCGCAGAAAGTCCTGGGGAGAAATGGAGTATGAGCCGCGGCACAGTTATTGTGAGCCGCGGCACACATCGATCGCAATGGGAGGCAAAACCGACTGTACTTTGTGCCGCGGCACGGCATAAATGAGCCGCGGCACACTCGAGCAATGAGCCGCGGCACACGGAATTTGAGCCGCGGCACACGACAAAACGAGACACAGGTAAAAGGGACTGTACCTTGTGCCGCGGCTCACTTTATCTGTGCGCGGCACACTATGCGGAATCCGAAAGGCCGGGTAGCTTATAACATGCATTCAGCCGGCATTTATCAGGTACGTTCCTTTTCTTCTCCTTGCCTTCCCTCCTCTTCTCTACTGGCCGACGTTGTTCAAATTTCTTCCTGCGATTTTTCTTGAAATCTTCAAAAGGTACGCTTCCATCCTTATTGTTTATTTGCTTATAGGTTATATTTTGAAGTTGTTTTTGCGTTGAATGGATGGAACATGCCCAGTTTTTTTCCTTCAAATAGTTTTGTGATTGTTAGAATATAACAGGGTAATTTCATCGAATTTTCTTGATTAAATTGGAATATCAATGAATTGATTGTGTTAAGTTGTTCATGATTGAATTGTATTTCTGTTTTTGGGGGCTGAATCGAGCTAGAACTATGTTTATTCTTCAAGTAAACATGCGCCCTCAAGGTGTCTGATAAATTGCCCAAATGAAAATTTTCTTTGAAAAGGCAAACGTTTTGAATTCTCGTGCAACGTCTACGTTTTGAATTCTGACAAGCCCAACCCTTACATCCAGTTTAGATGTTTAAGTCCAAATTCATCTTTCTCTCTCGTATGCGCTAGTGTCTTAAATTCGGAATTTCTGGTTTGATGTCTTTAGCCGCGCATATATCATCGTTATTATTTTTGCGTAAATAAACCCTCGTGCTGTGCTTCTCAGGACTGATTATGGCGCGCACGAAGAAGCTGACCAAGCGTGCTAGGACCGAGTCATACCCTAAGCGAGTGGAGACCACTCGAGGTCGGGCAGAGGCGGATGGGCACCAATTTTCTGACCCGAGATCCACAAGATATTCAACGAAAAGATCCGTCCGCGTCCACTTATTCCCGAGAGAGGTTTTACTCCAGCTCCTCAGGACGGGGAGTTGCTCATGATGATTGACGAGATGGGATGGGCTAGATTTACCGCACCTCCTGAGCCAGCAGTCATTTCGATCGTCCAGGAGTTTTATGCAGCGCTCTGTGAAGCACATCCGGCAGGGCATTCGTTGCCATCTTTAGAGTCCGGACTCGGGTCGACGTCAGGGTCACGGTTGATTTCTCCCATTGCTATTCGGAGGCTTTTTGGGTTTCGGCGGTGGGCGAGACGGCTATGACCGCGTGATGACCGGCCTCACTAAGGAGGCCACGCTTGAGACGATTGCACGGCCGATACCGGCCCGGGAGCGGCGAGCACGAGCTCATCTACTTTTCACTTGAGCTCGCACCTCGGCCGGCTCGGGCGAGCACGGCTTTACTTTATTTGTGCCCGCATTGATCCCACCTCCCAGATCCGTGCAGTTTTCTCTCCGCGCCGGATACTTTTGCTATCACCTCGGCTGCGCTTCGATGTGGCCCCCATTACGGTCCGATCTATCTTCCGAGTATCGAGGGGGCAAGGCGGGTTGAAGCACCCCTCCCTCATCTGCGCTTTATGCCGGCAGTCGGGGCTAACATGGTCAGTCGACGAGCCGATGCTTGCCCCACAGGCCCCGATCGACCACCGCATCATATCGCACTTTGAGCAGTGGGGTGGAGCGCCGACACACGCTCGGGGGCGAGGATTTTTGCTTGAGGAGGCTCACGAGGGATCCCCCGAGCCACTTTTGTTGACGCACGGAGAGGCGGACCGCGGCCGACAGAGCGAGGTTGGAGGAGGCTGTTTGATGAGGCTGCGGGAGGATATGAGGAGACAGAGAAGAGCATAGGGAGGAGGCTGCGGAGAGATAGGGAGGAGTTGAGGAGAGAGAGAGATGAGATGAGGAGAGAGAGAGAGAGCTGGATGGCCGCCTTGCGAGAGGAGCGGCGGCGGCGCGGGAGAGTGTTATTCTTGCCGCGCGAGCCGAGATGAGAGAGCGAGCCCGCCGGGCGCCGGCGAGCGGAGAGGCGTCTTCCGCGAGGAGGCTTATCATCGGGAGCACCTCGCCGCATGGGCGGCCCACATCATGCATCCCGACGGGCCATTTCTGCGCCCGCCCGACCAGCCACACCACCCTCCTCACCGGACGATGCCGCACCGGCTCTGAGCGGTGGAGGGGAGTACTTGACCTTTACTTTTCTTGCATTTCATTTTTGTCCATTGAGGTCAATGTACGTCCTAAGTTTGGGGGCTTTACATTGATCTGCATTCATTCTTTGTACTCTATTTTCTTCTTGTACATTATATTTTGTTGCACTTTTCTTTCTTTGCGAAAATTTTTTTAATAGCCTTGCTTGCCGTAGTTTTTCTTTATTCGTGAATTTTCGTGCTTCTATTATGTGTGATATCGATGTTACGACCTTGTCTTTCTCTCGAAGAAGCGGGCGAGTTTTAGTCGAGTTGTAGTCGATTATTTACATTACGCTTAGTATTGATTAGGTCCGAAATTTTTCGTGATTGTAGAGGACTTGGCGAGATAAGAGACGATACATACTTGTTTTTAAATCCCCATCAATACGTTTGGCTACATTTTAGGATAGTGAGTAAATCGTCTTGTTTCTTTAGTCGTGTTGGCACTTAAATTGAGTTTAGAGTCGGGCAGTTTTTCCCTAAAAGTCGAGATAATGTGTTCTATGAAGGGAAGTCTAGTAACCGGGGGTATTCGCGTGACCCGTTGTTTACTCTCGCGTAAAACGACGACCCTGATTAGACTATTGATTTAGATATTTCACATGTGCCAATGATAGGGAGCCTAGTAACCGGGGGCATTCGCGTGACCCGCTGTTTACTCTCGCGTCAAACGGCAACCTTGATTCGGACATGCCGAGATCCTAACCTAGTGGTCAACTCGAATCGAATTCTTGAGCATATTTATATAAGGGGACACTGTCCGAGGTTTAGTTGTTAGTAGACTCGTGACAAATTGTGCCTTTAGACTGTGGAACGGGACGAACTAACTTGTCTATTTTAGCCTTTCATATTGACGGTCGATTCGACTCATGTTTTGTTAATCTTTGAGCTGAGTTTTCTTCATGAACAAATGATTAGGACTGAACTTGATCACTTTGCGGTATCACTATTCTGAGTGCAGCTCGCTTTTATGACACTCGTATTATTTAGAGAGAATGGCAGGATAGTATTGATTAGGTTGAACACTATGAGTTGCACGATGATTCACGACATTCTTTTATTGACTTTAATTCTTTTTGCTTGAGGACATGCAAAGGCTTAAGTTGGGGTATTTGTTAGGCGTATTTTTATACGCTTATTTATCATTATTTTGTAGTATTTTGGAGTGTGAAATCATCTAAATGAGCTTTTAATGCCTTAATTTTGTATGATTGACGAAATTGAAGTCGGAAGCTTAAACGAGGCAAAGCGGTAGCGGCAAAAGCTGGACTATGAGCCGCGGCACAAGGAAGGCGAGCCGCGGCAAAGGAAGACACCGGCCGAAGAAGGCGAGTAGGTGTACTGCGTGCGGCACGGCCCATGTGAGCCGCGGCACGAGAAGGATTTAATTACGCCCGGTATTGATTTTGGCGATGTGCCGCGGCACGAGTTGATGAGCCGCGGCACACTTAGCGGGTTTGGTACGTCTGCGCGGATTTTGGGCCGTTTCGAAGCCAGTTTTCAACCAACTAATACGGACGCGATTTATGGAAGTGCTGAGCTATAAATAGGGCTTAAGACCCTAATTTAATTATCTTGGAACCTTGGAATCAGGAAATCATTGAAGCTAAACCTAGGAGAGCTTAAGCTTGGAGACAGAGAAGAGGAGGAAAGCAGAGGAATTCAAGGGCAGAAGGCGGGAGCTGAAGAACGGAGGAATCCGAGCTTCATCTGCGTTTGAATTTTATGCTTTCGTTTATTTCTTCTGTATTTTCAGTTTTTAGTATGTCAGGCTAAAGCCCTAATCTAGGGTTTTGATGAAACCTTTATTTTGACGAATTGATTAAGATTATCCAATTTATTACCTTTTTATTGAGTTTTCCCAATTATGTTTAATGCTTGCAATTATCTGGCCAATAGTTGTATTGATTTAATCATTCACTTCGAATCGGGAGAGGAGATTTGGTGAGGAACTATTGGTGAGGACCGTTTTATTCTGTGAGATAGGAATATACTCATAGGAACTACGTGGCCTTTAGGAGATTTCATGCTTTTTGCCTAGCGACGAGATAATTCACCTAGGGATAGAGTGCGTTAGTCGCCGTTAGATAAATCTATTGACCTCGGGAGAGGCGGTAGAATATATTAGCAATCTCCGCCTTCAATAAATTGGGAAAATTATTTATTACGGATAATCAAGATTAAATTCGGATAAATTAAGGTGGATTCAGAACTCTAGACTTATTTATCATTTGATTCCTTTTATTCAAGCTATCGCTTTCTGTTTAGTCTTTTATTCATTCTTGTAGTTATTAATCCAAAAACCCAACTTCGATTGTTCAAATAAAATTGGAATACGAAAACGTCGGTAGTTAGAGACTCAATCCTCGTGGGAACGATACTCTACTTATCACTTTATTACTTGTAAACGATGACGTGCACTTGCGTGTAGGAAATATCGCAACAATTGTAGGTAGCGTACGCTACGAATGGTAAGTAGCGCGCGCTAGTGATCCGGAGTAGCGCACGCTATGCAGTCGGTGTAGCGCGCGCTAAGGTCGGATCAGGTGGAGTCCAGTGGCTACTGGACTGAATTGAATTTATTCCTAGCGCACGCTAGGAGTGGTTTTCAGCGTACGCAAGCGATGTAGTAGCGCACGCTAATCGTTGGTTGTAGCGCACGCTATCGAGATCAGATCAGAGGACAGAAGGTTTCTGGACTCCAGTACTGGGCATCAGATAATTCGTTAGCGCACGCTAACAATGGGTTTTAACGCACGCTAGTAGTATGGCCGTAGCGCACGCTACAAAAATGTACGTAGCACGCGCTACCGTGTTCGGACAGTGGGTACTGGACTACCCAAATTACTCGTTAGCGCACGCTACGCACAAGGGCTAGCGCACGCTAACCTGGAGTGGCTATAAATTGGACAGTCTAGCCCAGATTCCGTCATTTGTCAACTATTCTCATTCTCTCGTCGGTTCTAGGCGATTTGGGCGATTTTGGAGAGTTCTCTTCGAGCTTTTATCATCCATCATCATCTTCAAGTCTTTGAGTTGGATTATCATCACTTCATCATCTCCTTATCATCGAATCAAAGGTATTAATCTCTTGGATCTAGAATTTCGGATTTTTGGGTTTTTCCTTTCGATTTCTTCGTGTAAGCTTGGATTGTTATTGGAATATGTTAGATATGGATTATCTACCTTGGATAGATATATTCCTACGGATTTATCGGCTATTTTGGGGATTTATTTCAAGAACCCTTGGGGTTGACTTCGGTTAATTTGGGGATTTCCGATTGTCGTTGTAATCTCGAATTGTGGATTTCTATGGGATTATTGATATCATTGAAAGTGTTTTAATGGTTTGAAATACTCATCTTGGAGTTGGTTTCGATATATTCGAGTTCGAATATTGTTGTATCGACGTTTGAGTCGATTATGATCGTTTTTGATTTGCGTAATGATCGGATTATTGGTAATTGTGTGATTCAAGGTTGTTTGAGCGACCGACATTTCATTTAGGACGTTGTTCGCGGACGGACATTCTTCATCGGTATTGCGTAAGTTAAAAGGATATTCATTCCTTTTGATGTTGTTCATTCATAATCGTAACTCATTCATCATTGTATTAACCGTATCAAAACTTGTCATTGTCAATTAATCACCTCAGTCATAAGGAACGACAGTTCCAATCATTTCATTAAGCTGTCATTCATTTCACCATCATTTAATCTTGGTGAGTCATGATTCATTTTCGTTGTCACTTTTGTCATATTGTGGCGTTCCGGGTCATACTGGCGTGCCGGTTGGTATGTGTAGGATTTTCATGTCGGGCACATTATAGTCGTGTGTTGGTTGGTGGCCTCACATTGGACTGTGCACACGAGTTGATGGCTTCGTGAGACTGATTAGGTACAAGACCACACGTGTATTCGATCGATACTCGTTGGTGGCTTGTGCATGGACACATTTCCATCCCGAACGTAGTGTGGCGCCATTCCTTTGAGCCGTACTGATAGTTGATTCATATAGCATGTTTGATTGCGTATATTTCGACAGGATAATTCATAACTTCAGATATATCATGATTGTGTATTTTCAACCCTTGAGGATTGTTGTTCCATGTAACTGACTCCGTTGGGGGATATTGTTTTTCAGGTCATGGCAAGGCTAAAACACGGGGAGAGCACGGTGACGGCGAGGAGTCCCAGTGATACTATAAGGGGGCCCCAGTCTTTTCAGTCATTTATTCAGTCATTTATGTTTCCTTCATTTATTCCGCTGCAGACAGTCCGTTTGAATATTCATTTCACTCAGTGTTGTATATTTTATCTCCATATAAAATATACTTGTATTCAGTATCATCCTGGGTGTGTTGTATGAAACTCCTCATCGGAGTAATTAATTGTGTAATGTGGTTCGGTACTACATTTACCCTGCGTAATTCGCTCATTTTCGTTAGCCTGGTGGGTCCCAGTCGGGGATCCACGGCACTGTAATATTCGCCTAGTTTGGGGTGTTACATTGAGCACGACGTGGCAAAAAAATCTAACGTGGCTTCTTTCTAGGGAGATTGCCAAATACCCTCTTCTTGCAATCTATAAGCCTCTTATTCCACAAGGGAGGCTTTGGTTCATGCCTGGTTTCCAAAATCAGTGAGTAAGAATAATTATGCGGACAACCAAAAAATAGTGGAAGAATATAATAATGATAAGGCATGAAAAAATAAGCAGAGTTCGAATGAGTAGATAATAAATACATATCATGAACAACCTCATTAGAACTCAAGGAATCAGCCTCAACAAAATCAAGAGTAATGGGGTCAATCTCTCCCATTATGGATTTAGGAAAAATTATGCGTGGCACCGTTAATAAAATTTTAGGCACATAAGTATTCACCATATTATTCGAAGTTTGATGACAATTTAATGAAATTTCTTTAGAAACATAATCAATGGTAACTTCTTCTACAAGTTCATCACACTTTATGTAATTATCAAGTGCTGGGGGATCGACCCTAAAACTCAACATGTCTTTCTTCTCAACCTCCCCCTCAACTTCACTACTAAATATATGAGCTGGAAAATAACCGTAGTGAATCTCAAGACCACGACTTGCACATTCTCGCTCAATAGGGGTACTATCAGGATTTTCAAGAGCGTCTACGCATTGTTCAAGCATGGTCTTTTGTTTTGGGGGAGGGGGCTGACTGACCCTATTAGGCAAATTATTAAGATCATCAAAATTTATGAAATGCCAAGGGTTACGATAATCAAAGGAAAACATAAAGAAAAAATAAAAATATAAATACTAAAGAAAAAAAAACTTCAAATTAAAATTAGAGTCGCTTGGTAATGATATTAGCGAAAAATCAGTCCCTGGCAACGGCGCCAAAAACTTGTTGCGAGGAAATCCCTCACACTATGCCGCAAGTGCACGGTGTCAACAAGTAATAAAGTGATAAGTAAGATATTGTTCCCTCGAGGACTGATTTCACTAAGTACCAAAATATAGTCAACTCACAATTTTATTTGAAGAACAATTATATGGAATTTATATCTAAACTAATTGTAGAAAAATAAATATTAATAGAAATAATAAAAATAATAATAATAATAATAAGGGCGTAGGATTGTGATTTTCACCTCAAACAATCAGGAATGATTTTTATTCAATTCAATTCACTTTTATTCAATTGATTGTAAGCCAGGAATTCCTAAATTATTCTAAATCCTTTCCCAAGGTCGATAAAAAATACTACGAATTATTAACTCGATATATCCCTATTCGAATTAGATAATTAATAGCTAAAACAGTTCAAGAATCCCCACAATAAATAGGCTTCACAATTCCCATGAGTATATCCCTATCTCATGACAATCATGATTATTCTCACAAGAACTATGCCTAAATTTCATCTCCCGAATCTGTAACACCCCCAATCCACTCAGGGATATTACACGCCGTAGACCCTCTCCTCGAGGATCTACCAGGCTGGTAACAACATTTAACATCTCGACAATGCCTTCAAGGCTACAATGGCTCAGTAGACCGATTTGGTCTTTCCACAAATACATACAACTCAAATACAACTCATGCCCACGCAGGGGACAAAATACAACTACACCCGTACAACGGGAACAATACAGCAGCGGAAAATAAAGTACAACTGAACCAACACACGATGTACGGTTCCTCATGTGATTAGTATCGATCATCTTTCATCATCCTTCGTGCCGACCACGTGTTATGCTCCAAAACCCGAATGCAAAACAGACATCCACCCCGAATACTCGGGGTTAGCAAACTCCACTGTTTTGCTAGTGCAAGAACAAAGTGCAAATACGAGCCATACAATTCACATTCCACGAATAACAATAACCAGGAATCCTCAAAGATCCAAACAAAACGAAGAGTACTTCCCGAGGCAAGAATTTGAGAAAACCTTTCAAAATCGAAATATCATAAATCAATGGAAATAATTTATAAAACGGTTTAGAATGCCATCGAGAGTTTTAATAGAAAACAATTTAGGATTTATCAAATCCTACTTTTCACAATCCACAAGACAAAAGGGGTCATCGCCCCAAAGTTTACTTTCCGTAAAATAACCTTTACCAAACCGTTGGGATTTTAGCCCCAAACCCGTCGAATGACCTTTACAAAACCATTGGGATTTTAGCCCCAAAACTCATCAACTCACAGTACACAAGAACGACCACAAGGTTCGTATCCCAACATCAAAATCCACAAATAAAAGATTTAAAACAAACAACAAAATACTCTAGAGCCATCCTAGCCAAGTAGGCCAAACGAACAACTTACCTCTTACACACTTAGTCAATGCATGCAATCATGAAAACCGTTCAAAAGCACTCATTTCCGGAAATGCCAATGATCAAACCACATTTGTAAAAATGCACCACAATTAACCGCGGACCCACAGCTTCGTGGATCCCTGCCGAGACCCCGTCGGATCTAACCCACAGTGGTTAAAAGCAAGCTCGCGGTCCCACATCTTCGTGGAACCCTACCGAGACCCCGTCGGATCTAACCCGCAGTGAGCATACACACACACACGTTACTCATGCAATACTAACATGCTAAGAATGTAAGTTCATTAAGAATACTCACTAGAGATGGCCATTAACTCGACACCATTACCAAACTCTTCAAAAATACAATAACAGGATTAAATACGGAATACACGATTCCATAACTTAAACAATAGGAGTATCATCATAAAATCCTTCCACGTTCAAAACAATCAAATCATAATCAATTCTCAAAATACCGTTCACAAATCACACTCGTTTTGAAAGAAAACCTTTAACGAGGCCAAACCGAAATCCTTTGAAACTTCATTTCAAATAACCAAACAAACACATTAAGACGACCACCGATCATCATATCCCTAAAACGAGAAAAGTATGGGCAAGGTACTTGCCTCGAATAAGAACAACGCGGAGAATCGACCGGAGTAGGTTGGCCCGAACCGACTACGAACCCGCCGACTCCACCGAACGCCAACTCACGTTCATAAACTACGAAGGACAAATAATAACAATGAAATGAATTCCATAACACGACTCAAAGCCGTTGAATTCAAAGAACGAATGACGAAAGTTCACGGATTTCCCCCAAACGGCCAAGAACACGATTCGTTCCGTCAAAACCCGAAAACGAAATTCCAAGTTGAAATATGGATATACAATCCATAGAATATGTTTAACAACATCATTTAACCATAATCGATCCATCGAAAACGGATGAAAACGAGATCGGGGACAAATCCCCCAAAAAGTCAACTCGAAGGAAATCAAGAAATATACTTCGATTCGACGAAGAACAATGGATTAAATGATGTTAAACACAAGAATACTATCAAGATTAATCACACCCATCATGAATTAATCAACAACACGGAACGAATCGGACGAAATTGCAAAAATCCCCAAATTCACGAAATTAGGGTTCTAAGGAAGATTACCTTGATTATTTGGATCAAAGGTTGATAACGGACGATCGATTGATGTTATGAACTCAAGGACTTCATGGATTTGTTGTTAAACAACATGGCTTCGTCGCCCATGAATCGCCACTCGCGGATGGAGAAGGAAGGAAATGAAAAGCGAAGTGAAATGTGACTGCTCACCATATTTATCTCGGGCCGGCCTAGCGTGCGCTAGCCTTCCGGACTAGCGTGCGCTATCGGCGGTATCGGCCGAGTACCCTCGGCCGGGGCCCACACGACCCGGCATCACCGACCAACCTGCCCGACCGAACACATCGACCCAACTCCGCTAGCGTGCGCTACGGCCGGATACTGCGCGCAGCTGACTGGCCCGATAGCCCTGGACCGAACCGCCGGCAGTAACGTCGCTAGCCGGCCGGCGTGCGCTACGCTGCCGACTAGCGCGCGCTACGCTCGGCGTAGCGTGCGCTACCTGCCGATCTGACCGAGTCGAGAACCTCGAAACCCCACTGCCCGGGCCCGATGGCGTACGCTAGGCCACCCGACAGCGTGCGCTACACTGCCGGTTAGCGCTGACCTTCCGGCCGTGGCGTGCGCTACGCGGTTCTGCCCGCACCGTCCGACCGGTGCCCGCAATCGTCCGGCGATCCGCCACCGTCCGGCGATCCCGCCACCGCTGTGGCTCGGCGACCCGATTTCCGAAAACGCACGGAGCGAACACGGCGAAAAGTTCGCGGACAACATAAACGACTCGAAATGAAAGCGTAATACCATAATTAGTCATACGCGACGAAGAAACGGGTCGAGACAACAATTACAGTCTGAGATACCCGTAACTTTCAAGAAATTACAAAATGGCCCAAAACGCCTAAATCACGATACGTGATCGAATAACCAAACCGAGTTCACAACACGTCTAACAAAGTTAAACGGACTTGCGGGAAACTCGAAACAACAGTTTCGGACGAGATTCACAAGAATCGAACTCAAGTGCGGAAAAGTCGCTAAAAAGCACAGAACTCAACGAAACGACACCGAAACGAACTCGGATGTCAAAAAGTGTAGAATTAATCATTCTCAGAATGACGAAACGGTCATGAGCGAGTCGTCAAAACGGACTCCGACCGAAAAAAGAAATTTACCGAAAATCGAAAAATGCGGATATTACATTCTACCCTCCTTAAAAGAAGTTTCGTCCCGAAACTTAAAATAAGTAGGGAGAAGAAATATTCCGCCAGGAAAAACTCAACGAGACACACAAGAATGCGTGACTAACGCCCAACGGCGAAATGTCACAAACAACGCAAAGGAATATACGGCGTGAAAACACGCTCCACGGCGACCAACACAACGTCGCCGTTAGGGATATAATAAAACCAACAAGTGACAAGCGTCATCAAACGGATAATATATCCAATTCAATTATCCGACAATCACAAAACACAACGAAAGAAAACCAATATGATTGGCCAACCCAACGGTACATCAATCAAAACGCGAGTCAACCGCTGAACAAACACGGAATCCCATCGCCTAAGGGCTGGAAGATCGAAAACGAAACTAATTTCCCGAATTGAAGGGAATTACGAAGGAGCCTGAATGTTCACCAATCACGGAACGAGATCAATAAAAACCGAACAATCAAACGGTCGAGCCACAACGATCGAGACAACAAAATCGAAGAATCATGTTCGAATCACGAAGGATAATAAAATTCAAACGACTCCAAGGTTCACATCTCGACTCGAGACAATATATGATCTGGTGAAAACAACAGGATGTGCATTCCCATAAGATCCACAGGAAAGGGAATAGCAATTAAAAAGTCACAACGACAAACGAGTTATTCCGAAACAATACCACACTCGTTCGATAAACAAAAGCAAGGGGCAGGACAAGCTCAGAAATGTCAACGAACATAAATGAGTCGACAGAGTCGAAAACACAAGAGTTCCAAAGCCGATCCACTTCGAATAAAAGAACTAGTAGAACCAGATGATGTCACTCCCAAACAAGGTTCACAAGATTCGAACTGAACCCGAAAAAGTAACATCGATAACCAGATCGACCCACAACAAGATCACAGCTCGTTCGGACGATGAAACCGAAATATAGAACAAGTTCATAAAGTACCAACGATCATGAACGAATCGATAGACTGGGGAAAGAGAAAATACAGAAGTCAAAATAGTACGGGCATTACCTCCGACCTCGTCCACGAAATTCACAAAAACGGAAGCAAGGTAAGAATACTTTAAACAATCGACACATAACGGAACCATCCCCGATGCACACGGTCATACCAAACCAAGCTCTAACAGCTCGCACATGCGCGACAACGCAGGAATCACTACGAGGCGATAATATTCAACACCAACATCCCGCCTCTCACAGGGGGCTAACACAACAAATGTGTGGAAAGCGACTCAACGCTCACACCGCCAATTCGGTCATACTCGGGAGAAAGTATCAAAATGACAACGCAAACATCACACATACATACCCAGCCCTCAAACGGGAATGGATAGGTTTTAAAAACGAAAACCTCATTTTGAAAATAATTTAGAAGAATACTGGTTGATCTTGAGTATCACCTTTCAAAAAGTATAAACGTGAAACATCGTTATCGAGACATTGGAAAAAAAACCCTTTCGCATTTGATAAAAATGAGGACACTTTCTCTTAGTGAAAACTTTCAGAATATTCGACCCTCGGGTCTAAATAAAAATGTTTCTAAGACATTGAAAATATCTCAAAGCATTTTGGTCCTCGAAGTAGAAAATTTTTGAAATATATTGCGGCACCTTGGATGTACCACAAGAAAATGACTCATTTGAAAAGTATGTCTCGAAATTTATTTTTTCTAAGATACTCAAGGTTTTCAAAAATCCAATAGGCCAGAATGCCCAAAACTCACACATACCGACGTTCACTAAAACAACTCCTAGCACACGCATCAAAAAGTTTAAAATCAAGACAATATATGTCTTTAAACGGAAATAAACGATAAAATACCACATTCAAAACAAAACCACTGATAAAATACTCTCCCGCACTGGCTAGTGAACAAGTCGAACGCGTATAAGCACAAAGCTTCCACAAGAGACTTGTAAAACGTGCAAATCGATTCGAAAATCATCAACAACGGAGAAAAACAACAATAAAAAGACATCACAAACGACGACACTCCTCATATAAATCAAATACGAGAGTCGACTAAATACATATCGTGAAATCAAAATTCACATAAGGATTCCATCACTTAACAAATAATCATAAAAATAGCTCGTGTCACACGAGGCACAACACAAAGAAGGGAGACTTACTTCCACAGTTCGCACGAAGATGATGATCGCCACACGATACTTATCACGACCAACAAACTCAAACGACGCGTCGCGACACGACTCGGTCGGATAAAATCCGACGAAACAAGACTCAAACAACACGACTTGACCCGGCGGCCTAGGTTTTCCTCAACCTAAGCTCCGAAACCATTTATGTAACACCCCCAATCCACTCAGGGTTATTACACGCCGTAGACCCTCTCCTCGAGGATCTTACAGGCTGGTAAAAAAATTTAACATATCGTCAATGCCTTCTAGGCTACAATGGCTCAAGAGACCGATTTGGTCTTTCCACAAATACATACAACTCAAATACAACTCATGCCCACGCAGGGACAAAATACAACTACACCTGCATAACGGAACAATACAAAGAATGAAAATAAAGTACAAGAACCAACACACGAAGTACGGTTCCTCATGTGATTAGTATCGATCATCTTTCATCATCCTTCGTGCCGACCCTGTGTTATGCTCCAAAACCTGAATGCAAAAACAGACATCCACCCCCCGAATACTCGGGGGTTAGCAAAACTCCACTGTTTTGCTAGTGCAAGAACAAAGTGCAAATACGAGCCATACAATTCACATTCCACGAATAACAATAACCAGGAATCCTCAAAGATCCAAACAAAACGAAGAGTACTTCCCGAGGCAAGAATTTGAGAAAACCTTTCAAAATCGAAATATCATAAATCAATGGAAATAATTTATAAAACGGTTTAGAATGCCATCGAGAGTTTTAATAGAAAACAATTTAGGATTTATCAAATCCTACTTTTCACAATCCACAAGACAAAAGGGGTCATCGCCCCAAAGTTTACTTTCCGTAAAATAACCTTTACCAAACCATTGGGATTTTAGCCCCAAACCCGTCGAATGACCTTTACAAAACCATTGGGATTTTAGCCCCAAAACTCATCAACTCACAGTACACAAGAACGACCACAAGGTTCGTATCCCAACATCAAAATCCACAAATAAAAGATTTAAAACAAACAACAAAATACTCTAGAGCCATCCTAGCCAAGTAGGCCAAACGAACAACTTACCTCTTACACACTTAGTCAATGCATGCAATCATGAAAACCGTTCAAAAGCACTCATTTCCGGAAATGCCAATGATCAAACCACATTTGTAAAAATGCACCACAATTAACCGCGGACCCACAGCTTCGTGGATCCCTGCCGAGACCCCGTCGGATCTAACCCACAGTGGTTAAAAGCAAGCTCGCGGTCCCACAGCTTCGTGGAACCCTACCGAGACCCCGTCGGATCTAACCCGCAGTGAGCATACACACACACACGTTACTCATGCAATACTAACATGCTAAGAATGTAAGTTCATTAAGAATACTCACTAGAGATGGCCATTAACTCGACACCATTACCAAACTCTTCAAAAATACAATAACAGGATTAAATACGGAATACACGATTCCATAACTTAAACAATAGGAGTATCATCATAAAATCCTTCCACGTTCAAAACAATCAAATCATAATCAATTCTCAAAACACCGTTCACAAATCACACTCGTTTTGAAAGAAAACCTTTAACGAGGCCAAACCGAAATCCTTTGAAACTTCATTTCAAATAACCAAACAAACACATTAAGACGACCACCGATCATCATATCCCTAAAACGAGAAAAGTATGGGCAAGGTACTTGCCTCGAATAAGAACAACGCGGAGAACCGACCGGAGTAGGTTGGCCCGAACCGACTACGAACCCGCCGACTCCACCGAACGCCAACTCACGTTCATAAACTACAAAGGACAAATAATAACAATGAAATGAATTCCATAACACGACTCAAAGCCGTTGAATTCAAAGAACGAATGACGAAAGTTCACGGATTTCCACCAAAACGGCCAAGAACACGATTCGTTCCGTCAAAACCCGAAAACGAAATTCCAAGTTGAAATATGGATATACAATCCATAGAATATGTTTAACAACATCATTTAACCATAATCGATCCATCGAAAACGGATGAAAATCGAGATCGGGGACAAATCCCCCAAAAAGTCAACTCGAAGGAAATCAAGAAATATACTTCGATTCGACGAAGAACAATGGATTAAATGATGTTAAACACAAGAATACTATCAAGATTAATCACACCCATCATGAATTAATCAACAACACGGAACGAATCGGACGAAATTGCAAAAATCCCCAAATTCACGAAATTAGGGTTCTAAGGAAGATTACCTTGATTCGCTGGATCAAAGGTTGATAACGGAGGATCGATTGATGTTATGAACTCAAGGACTTCATGGATTTGTTGTTAAACAACATGGCTTCGTCGCCCATGAATCGCCACTCGCGGATGGAGAAGGAAGGAAATGAAAAACGAAGTGAAATGTGACTGCCGACCATATTTATATCGGGCCGCCTAGCGGCGCTAGCCTTCCCGACTAGCGTGCGCTTATCGGCCAGATCGCCGAGTACCTCGCCGTGGCCCACACGACCCGGCATCACCGACCAACCCCGCCTACCGAACTGCCGACCCAACTCCCGCTAGCGTGCGCTACGGCCGGATACTCGCGCTAGCCGACTGGCCCAGCAGCCATCGACCGAATCGCCTGGCCAGTAACGACGCTAGCCGGCCGACGGCGGCGCTACGCTGCCGACTAGCGCGCTACGCCGGCGTAGCGTGCGCTACGCCGCCGACTAGCGCGCTACGCTCGGCGTAGCGTGCGCTACCCGCCGATCCCGACCGAGTCCGAACCTCGAAACCCCATCGCCCGGGCCCGATAGCGACGCTAAAGCCACCCGGCGTGGCGCTACACTGCCGGTTAAGGCGCAGCCTCTTCCGGCCGAAGCGTGCGCTACACTGCTCGCCGCACCTGTCCGGCCGGTGCCCGCACGTCCGGCGGGCCCCGCCACCGTCCGGCCGATCCCCGCCACCGCTGTGGCTCGACGACCCGATTTCAAAACGACGGAACGAACACGGCGAAAAGTTCGCGGACAACATAAACGATCGAAATGAAAGCGTAATACCATAATTAGTCATACGCGACGAAGAAACGGGTCGAGACAACAATTACAGATACGTATACCCGTAACTTTCAAGAAATTACAAAATGGCCCAAACGCCTGGAAATCACGATACGTGATCGAATAACCAAACCGAAGTTCACAACACGTCTAACAAAGTTAAACGGACTTGGGAAACTCAAACAACAGTTTCGGACGAGATTCGCAAGAATCGAACTCAAGTGCGGAAAAGTCGCTAAAAAGCACAGAACTCAACGAAACGACACCGAAACGAACTCGGATGTCAAAAAGTGTAGAATTAATCATTCTCAGAATGACGAAACGGTCATGAGCGAGTCGTCAAAACGGACTGCGACCGAAAAAAGAAATTTACCGAAAATCGAAAATTGCGGATATTACAGAATCCATAAAGATATTCAAAACAATTCAACTGTTGGCCAGACAATTAAAAAGCATTAAGAACAATGAGAAAAATCCAACTAAATATGAATAACGAATGAATTGAAATAAAAATAAATAAATCAAACTGTCATGTAATCGGCTACAATCACAATCCTACTCAAACAGATCTAGAAACTAAGATGCGGAAAAATTAAGAAAAACCGTAAGGAATCCATGGTCTTGTCGTCGCCCACAAATCTCCTCCTTGTGTTCTTCGATCCCGCGACGTCTTCCTCCGATTTGATAATTTTATATCTTCAGCCCTTAAACCCCTATTTATAACTATCATCAGCCTCCAAAACGCGTCCGGGAATTAGGTTGGGAACAGGCTCCAAAAACGGCCCAGAACCGCGGCCAAAACATCAAAAACCGCCCTGTGGGCTGCGGCTCACTTAATATGTGCCGCGGCCTCTATCCTTCAGTGCCGGATGCCTGGGCGTATTTTTCTTCATGGGCCGCAGCTCAGCATACTTGTGCCGCGGCTCACAGTACTAGGGCTGGGCAAAACAAACCGCCCCGCCCGCCCCGCACCGCACCGCACCGCAAAATAGCGAGGCGGGGCGGTTTCAAATGTTGATTTCGCCCCGCCCCGCACAAAACCCGCACCGCACCAAAATTGCGGGGCGAATGCGGTTTTATTTTTTTCCCAACCGCCCGCAAAACCGCCCGCCCGCATATAACAAGGGAAAACACTTAGATATTTATATAAACATTGTATTTGCCCCGCCCCGCCCCGCAAAACTATGATTTTGTGCGGTTTTCAATATCAAAAATGCCCTGCCCCGCAAAAACCCGCACCGCACAAAAATTGCGGGGCGGATGCGGTTTTACCTTCGCCCCGCCCCAACCCGCCCCGCCCCCAGCCCTACACAGTACAGTCCGCTTGGGGCTTCGCTGTGCCGTGCGTGTGCCGCGGCTCGCTTTCCTTGTGCCGCAGCTCATGGCCAAAAATTGCCGTTTTCGCCTGTTTTTCGTCGTTTAGGCTTCCAGACTCCAATTTCCTGCAAAACATATAAGAATAGTGCATTAAAAGCTCATTTATGCATTTTTAGGCTCAAAATTGATATAAACTAATGATAAATAGGCGCATAAAAATACGCCTAACAAATACTCCCAAACTTGAGCCTTTGCTTGTCCTCAAGCAAAAATCAATTTTCAAATAAAAAGAATCATGAATGATCGTGCAAATCCATAGTGCTCAACATAATCAATACTACCCTGAAAATCTCAAAGAATAATACGAGTGTCGTAATAGTGAGTCACATCCACGAACAATGAGTCCAAGAAGTAATCATTTTCAGTCCTAATTAACCGTTCATGAAGAAAATCAAGCTCAAAGATTAACAAACGTGAATTTAACCGACCGTCAATATAAAGGGTTAGATTAAACAAGCCAATTCGCCCAGTCCCACAGTCTAGTGGCAAAATTTAAGAATTTCATAATCAATATTACTCCTCGAACAACATTCCCTTATGTATGATCATTAATATAGATTCGAGTTAACCACTAGGTTCGGATCTCGGGATGTTTCATCGGGATAATCCTAGGGTGAATTTCCATTCTCATATATTGGGGAACCATTTGACGTAAAAGACACTCATGGGGCACATGGATGCTTCTAGTTACTAAATCCCCCTCTACAGCGGATAAACAACTCGAATAGCAATTCCCGTATGTCAAGGTTGCCGTTTTACGCGAGAGTAAACAACGGGTCACGTGAATACGCCCGGTTACTAGACTTCCCATCATAGAACATGTATAATATCTCGACTTTTTAGAAAAACTGTCCGACTCTAAACTCAAATCAAGTGCCAACACGACTCATGTTACTGAACAACTAGCTACGCGAAAAGTATAACCAAACGTATAGGCGGCGATTTGAAAACACGTATGTCTCCTTTCTTATCTGCTAAGATTTCTACAAAAACGATAAAATTTCGGACCTAATTGAATACTCATCAGAAACAGATATCGCTGACTGCAACTCGACTAAACTCAACCATTTCTTCCAAGAGAAATCAGTATCGTAACATCAGTTTTACACACTGAAGCACGAAAAATTCACGAAAAAATCACGTTTTTAACCATCAACAGCATGAAAGAAAAATAAAGCAATGATGAAATCGCAATTCATAACCAAGAAAATTTAAGAAAATATCGCATGCTTCAATTTATTCCACTACACATAAAATCATCAATAATAAAACTCATGTGAAAATAAGGAGATAAGGAAAAGTGAATCTTATTCCAAATGTCTTCTTGAAAGCCAGCACATGTCTGAGTGGAATTGTATGTCAATCCATACTTCAAGTAACGCCCAAAATCACCAGGAACCCCCAAACTTAGTCTCTAGTCATGAAATAACTGTAGACATTAAGTCAAGAAAGACTAGAATATGAAGAATAATAACTCATTGGGGTTAAAAAATATATTAGAGAAATAAGGGCCAACAAGAATACACGAATCCAAACGAAATAACAGAACAACGAAAAAAATTATTAACGAAAAATCAAATAAAAACAATTAACTAGAAAGCAAGTAAAATTAATGGGTTGCCTCCCATCAAGCGCTCTATTTTACGTCTTGAGCACGACGTGGCAAAAAAATCTAACGTGGCTTCTTTCTAGGGAGATTGCCAAATACCCCCTTCTTGCAATCTATAAGCCTCTTATTCCACAAGGGAGGCTTTGGTTCATGCCTGGTTTCCAAAATCAGTGAGTAAGAATAATTATGCGGACAACCAAAAAATAGTGGAAGAATATAATAATGATAAGGCATGAAAAAATAAGCAGAGTTCGAATGAGTAGATAATAAAGACATATCATGAACAACCTCATTAGAACTCAAGGAATCAGCCTCAACAAAATCAAGAGTAATGGGGTCAATCTCTCCCATTATGGATTTAGGAAAAATTATGCGTGGCACCGTTAATAAAATTTTAGGCACATAAGTGTTCACCTTATTATTCGAAGTTTGATGACAATTTAATGAAATTTCTTTAGAAACATCATCAATGGTAACTTCTTCTACAAGTTCATCACACTTTATGTAATTATCAGGTGCTGGGGGATCGACCCTAAAACTCAACATGTCTTTCTTCTCAACCTCCCCCTCAACTTCACTACTAAATATATGAGCTGGAAAATAACCGTAGTGAATCTCAAGACCACGACTTGCACATTCTCGCTCAATAGGGGTACTATCAGGATTTTCAAGAGCGTCTACACATTGTTCAAGCATGGTCTTTTGTTTTGGGGGAGGGGGCTGACTGACCCTATTAGGCAAATTATTAAGATCATCAAAATTTATGAAATGCCAAGGGTTACGATAATCAAAGGAAAACATAAAGACAAAATAAAAATATAAATACTAAAGGAAAAAAAACTTCAAATTAAAATTAGAGTCGCTTGGTAATGATATTAGCGAAAAATCAGTCCCCGGCAACGGCGCCAAAAACTTGTTGCGAGGAAATCCCTCACACTGTGCCGCAAGTGCACGGTGTCAACAAGTAATAAAGTGATAAGTAAGATATTGTTCCCTCGAGGACTGATTTCACTAAGTACCAAAATATAGTCAACTCACAATTTTATTTGAAGAACAATTATATGGAATTTATATCTAAACTAATTGTAGAAAAATAAATAATAATAGAAATAATAAAAATAATAATAATAATAATAATAAGGGCGTAGGATTATGATTTTCACCTCAAACAATCAGGAATGATTTTTATTCAATTCAATTCACTTTTATTCAATTGATTGTAAGCCAGGAATTCCTAAATTATTCTAAATCCTTTCCCAAGGTCGATAAAAAATACTACGAATTATTAACTCGATATATCCCTATTCGAATTAGATAATTAATAGCTAAAACAGTTCAAGAATCCCCACAATAAATAGGCTTCACAATTCCCATGAGTATATCCCTATCTCATGACAATCATGATTATTCTCACAAGAACTATGCCTAAATTTCATCTCCCGAATCCATAAAGATATTCAAAACAATTCAACTGTTGGCCAGACAATTAAAAAGCATTAAGAACAATGAGAAAAATCCAACTAAATATGAATAACGAATGAATTGAAATAAAAATAAATAAATCAAACTGTCATGTAATCGGCTACAATCACAATCCTACTCAAACAGATCTAGAAACTAAGATGCGGAAAAATTAAGAAAAACCGTAAGGAATCCATGGTCTTGTCGTCGCCCACAAATCTCCTCCTTGTGTTCTTCGATCCCGCGACGTCTTCCTCCGATTTGATAATTTTATGTCTTCAGCCCTTAAACCCCTATTTATAACTATCATCAGCCTCCAAAACGCGTCCGGGAATTAGGTTGGGAACAGGCTCCAAAAACGGCCCAGAACCGCGGCCAAAACATCAAAAACTGCCCCGTGGGCTGCGGCTCACTTAATCTGTGCCGCGGCCTCTATCCTTCAGTGCCGGATGCCTTGGCGTATTTTTCTTCATGGGCCGCAGCTCAGCATACTTGTGCCGCGGCTCACAGTACAGTCCGCTTGGGGCTTCGCTGTGCCGTGCGTGTGCCGCGGCTCGCTTTCCTTGTGCCGCGGCTCATGGCCAAAAATTGCCGTTTTCGCCCGTTTTTCGTCGTTTAGGCTTCCGGACTCCAATTTCCTGCAAAACATATAAGTATAGTGCATTAAAAGCTCATTTATGCATTTTTAGGCTCAAAATTGATATAAACTAATGATAAATAGGCGCATAAAAATACGCCTAACAAATACCCCCAAACTTGAGCCTTTGCTTGTCCTCAAGCAAAAATCAATTTTCAAATAAAAAGAATCATGAATGATCGTGCAAATTCATAGTGGTCAACATAATCAATACTACCCTGAAAATCTCAAAGAATAATACGAGTGTCGTAATAGTGAGTCACATCCACGAACAATGAGTCCAAGAAGTAATCATTTTCAGTCCTAATTAACCGTTCATGAAGAAAATCAAGCTCAAAGATTAACAAACGTGAATTTAACCGACCGTCAATATGAAGGGTTAGATTAAACAAGCCAATTCGCCCAGTCCCACAGTCTAGTGGCAAAATTTAAGAATTTCATAATCAATATTACTCCTCGAACAGCATTCCCTTATGTATGATCATTAATATTGATTCGAGTTAACCACTAGGTTCGGATTTCGGGATGTTTCATCGGGATAATCCTAGGGTGAATTTCCATTCTCATATATTGGGGAACCGTTTGACGTAAAAGACACTCATGGGGCACATGGATGCTTCTAGTTACTAAATCCCCCTATACAGCGGATAAAAAACTCGAATAGCAATTCCCGCATGTCAAGGTTGCCGTTTTACGCGAGAGTAAACTACGGGTCACGTGAATACCCCCGGTTACTAGGCTTCCCGTCATTGGTAATGCGATATTTCTAAATCATTAGTCTATTCAGGGTTGTCTTTTTACGCGAGAGTAAACAACGGGTCACGTGAATACCCCCGGTTACTAGACTTCCCATCATAGAACATGTATAATATCTCGACTTTTTGGAAAAACTGTCCGACTCTAAACTCAAATCAAGTGCCAACACGACTCATGTTACTGGACAACTAGCTACGCGAAAAGTATAACCAAACGTATTGTAACACCCCCAAAACCGACCGGGAATATTACAGCGCCGTGGGCCCCATATTGGAACCCACAAGGCTAAAATCATTTTCGCAAACGTTTAAAAATGCAAAAAGGCCCTTTGAGAGTAAACACACACACGCAGCGGATAAAAACACAGTTCAAAGAATACCGAAAGCCATTTTAAATATACACACGCAGCGGATAAAAACACAATTAATTACATTTGCAGCGGAATTAGAAAATCAGAAAAGAATACACAATCCCAACAAGCACGCCATAGCCAGTATCACCGGAAAGCTCATCCCTTCACGACCGCTACTAGCTCGAACTCCGAGTACCTAAAAGATAAAGCCCACGACGGGGTCAGTTATAATACTCAACAATGATAACGATCACATCACAAAAACAATACATATCAATGTAATTACAAGGTGAGAATAATTCCAATGTAGTCTCACCGTAGTAACCTTACCAACCTGTCACAATCCATAACAAATCAATTCTTACCAACCCACGCCTCGTGTCCTTAGTGATGAATGAATTCAAAAGTAACCACCTGTACTGTATCCGAAACGATACCAAAATTTCCAAACTTATCATATTTCAATTATAGAATGATCTGGCCATGAATAACTCTATCGACTGGGTCGCACCATCGGATCCCAATCCTGATAAAACCGATATCACACGATACATCTGCAAATCAACTGTTCCGAAACAATGGCAAGTCTCGGATATCAATACAAAGCATGAATGCTCACACAGTCAATAATGATAAACAATCGATGCATCACAACGGAAATATCAATGACATGATATTTCCACACAAGATCGACAAAGGATCAACATGGACGAGAATACCATGATCTGGTAACTCCAACAAGATCAACGAATAATCAATAACCGAGAATACCGACGACACGGCAAATCCCAAAAAGATCAATAAAAGGTCGACAACCGAGAATACCGACGACACGGTAAGGATCAATGAAGAATCAATAATCGAGAATACCGACGACACGGTAAACTCCAACAAGATCAATAAGAGTCGACAACCAGAAATACCAACGGTACGATAAACTCCAATAAGATCAATAAAGGGTCGACAACCGAGATTACTGACGACACAATAAACTCTAACAAGATCAACAAGGACCAACAACTGGGAATACCAACGATACGGTAACTCCAACAAGAGCAATAAGAAATCGACAACTGAAAACACCGACGACACGGTAAACTCCAATAGGAATAATAAGGGATCAACAACCGAGAATACCAACGGTAAGGCAAACTCCCAAACGGAATCAATAAGGATCAATAACGAACGAGACTACCAATGATAGGGGGAACTCCAAACGAGATTAATAAGGATCGATAACAAATAAGTTTACAATCGATATGGTAACTCCCAACGATATCAGAAAAGGATCAACGGGAACAGATACACGAGAGAATAAAATCGTCAACCATATACAAATCATATATATGGGATTTCAAAGATAACCCGAATATAGAACAGATCCAATTATACATGGACTGTGAACGACCAATCAATAAGACTCAAGATGAACGTCACGATACGCTCGATCCAGACATGTGTCCGTGTACAAGCCAACCACGGGTATTGATCAGGTACCCGTCTGGTCTCGTACCTAATTAGCCTCACGGCACGCCTCGTGCACGGTTCAATATGAGGTCGAAACCAACACATGCTACACGTACCCGTCCCGAAAATCCTACACATGAACGATCAGAACGTATCTGACTCCGGATATGCCACGATACAACATGACAACAAATCTCGAAGAAACGCATATCCATCAAGGATCAGAACACTTCCCAAAAGAGCAACAGTAACTCGATCATGAAAGACCGACACGACCACAATGTCGTATTTCCATCAGACAACAGTCCACATCATGCTCAACAATGCATATAATGTTAACACATAAACCCCAAGGCAAAGATAAGGGTCACGGAAGCATTTCACAGGAATACCCCGGAACATAGGTGCCATATAGGTCTTATCCCCTAACACAGTTCATGCAATCACAAAATACCCCAAGGTCGCAACCAAGGGTCACGAAAGTATCCACACAGGAATACCCCGGAACATAGGTCACAACAGATCACAGCTCAAAGGAAGAGCACATTACAAAACGTAACAAACAATGGTGCACACTCACCGCATGAAATATCAACACACACACATGCAATAATGCAACATGATGATTATCATAATCTAACAATATTAATTTACCTCAAGCTGGAGACGCCAACCTTTCCACGACCAACCGCCCTGGACGAATACACGGTTTATCTGACAATCCCAAAATGAAGTACAGTCCATAACTAATACCAAACCACCATCCCGAATTCAACATCGACACGATAACTAACCTTGATATCCAACTTCTCATGCAATAGACCAAATTATAATTCACGTTCCCATTTCCACTAGACATCCTTAAAATCATATACATTATGATTTATCTTAGTCCAAAAATACCATACATACCACCATTCCGACAATTCATATATTCCATAATACCATTGCTATATGAATCATAAATGAAATGAAAACGAAATCATTTATTAACATTATGAACTGAGCAAGCATAACTTGCCTTGATACCCATTCGACGAAGCCGCTATCAATCCCGCTGTCTTCGTCTACAAGCTCCGCAGCACAACGGTTAACTTCAACGATCACTAAACGCAACCTAATGCAATAATCAATTAACGATACGTTCAATAACAATCAACACCGAAATGACCAACTAATCAAACTTGACGATATCTCGATCATACAAAATCAAACCATATCAACTCTTAACAATACGAACACAAGCCGAAATTCGGTGTTCAATAGTTCTACCAACATCTACAACATTATCGGTTCCGACTTCAATCTTAAATTCGGACTAACACGGCTCATTCTTGCAAATTCATAGGAATACAATTACCGGCTATCATCATGAATAATCATATACCAAAATTAACCGTAATCCTTCCAATTTACGGGCATATATCATTCAAGAATTCTTCAAGAACATGAATTAATCCATAATCACGTTTGAAGCCAACAAAACGACGTAATTCAATGTGTTCTAACATCTACCATCATCTAATCCATACTCCAAGGCATGTATCATCATATTCTCCAACATACGATCCTCCTAACATCAAGAATCGAAGCAATACTACCAACATCACCAAGAACAACATGATTCTATAATCATAGTCAACATATTCAAGACAAAACCAACATATCATCATCTTCCTTCAACATATAGTTCATATATCCTCAAGAATCGTAACAACAATACCATAATCATCTTCATACGAAGAAGAACATCAACACTAACATCAAAATCCGAATTCAAGGAGTAGAGTTCATCAACATACCTTTTGAAGATGAATAACACAATCAAACATTTCCAAAACTCCAAGAACTCCAAGTTTCAAGCTTCCAATCATCCTTATCAAAGTCTTAACAAGGGTATGAGGGTCTCAAATGGGTTTGAGGGTGAAGAGGGACGAGTGGGAGGAGGAAATGTGTTTCCTTTCGTGAGGAAATGAAAGTCTGTTCTTATTTTATAAATCTGCGATCTCGTTACGCACGTTAAGTCCCAAAGTTAACGACGTAAGGCCTTTAACGTCGTTATATGTCCCGTATAGCGACGTAATCGTCATCCGTGGTTAATCGTACTATTTTGTACCTTGCGTTACGCGTAATACCATCACCATAGCGCACGTAATGTAGCTTGACTTGCTACAAGATCAACCCATATTACGTACGTAATGTGCCATGCATAGCGACGTAATGCCGAGGTTGACTCGCTTTGTCCACATCTCGCGCCGAAAGCGGCCCGACACTGGTCCCACCGCCGACCACGGCTCGATCTGCGAATTCCTTCTTAACGCACGTAATGTACGTTCCTTAACGACGTTAATCCCGCTACTTACGTACGTAAGACTCCTTACATAGCGTACGTAATGGTTTCCATACTTAGCCATTTCCAGCAATTCCTGTCCAACGTCTCGACATAACAAATATGAACATACGGCATACTGAACACATACACGAAATCCCGAAAGTATTTTCATACGGTACGTCTGATGCACGATATCCTCAATTACAACTGTCGACCAAGTACGGCAATCATACAAATACCCATACGGTATATCCGACATCGAAAAACACATCAAGCATGTAATATCCTAGAATCAAAATAACCTCGCTGACATACCGGCACAACTGTCATGGTTTCCAAAATTATCCGCTCATATCGTGTCGGTCCCACTCTGTACAGTACATCCCAGATAAAATAATGCGAAAAAATTCATAGTGAATTTCTAGGATATTACATATACACCCACTTAAATAAGTTTCGTCCTCGAAACTCAAAATCCTGTCACAATCAGTATCTCAATGCCGAAATATCTCAAAATCACGACACCATACTCAAATAATCATCATCAAAACTGAAATACTGAAAGAACATACTTACAGGTCCGTGAAGTCGATGATCTTCCGTGATACCAGCATACGACTCCCATACAAAGTCTCAACACACTAACAACACACCGGCATCGCAATTACAGCAATTTGAAAATATTTCAAAAATTTTGAAACCTCCAAAATCGGTTTGACTCAAAAGTCAGAAAATCATTTTCAAAAGTCACGCTACTACCGCACCGGTAGAGCCACATAACACACATGCCCGGGTTTTACGAAACCTTGCTCCGATACCATTTTCTGTAACACCCCCAAAACCGACCGGGAATATTACAGCGCCGTGGGCCCCATATTGGAACCCACAAGGCTAAAATCATTTTCGCAAACGTTTAAAAATGCAAAAAGGCCCTTTGAGAGTAAACACACACACGCAGCGGATAAAAACACAGTTCAAAGAATACCGAAAGCCATTTTAAATATACACACGCAGCGGATAAAAACACAATTAATTACATTTGCAGCAGAATTAGAAAATCAGAAAAGAATACACAATCCCAACAAGCACGCCATAGCCAGTATCACCGGAAAGCTCATCCCTTCACGACCGCTACTAGCTCGAACTCCGAGTACCTAAAAGATAAAGCCCACGACGGGGTCAGTTATAATACTCAACAATGATAACGATCACATCACAAAAACAATACATATCAATGTAATTACAAGGTGAGAATAATTCCAATGTAGTCTCACCGTAGTAACCTTACCAACCTGTCACAATCCATAACAAATCAATTCTTACCAACCCACGCCTCGTGTCCTTAGTGATGACTGAATTCCAAAGTAACCAATTGCATCAGATCCAAACGATACCAAAATTTCCAAACTTATCATATTTCAATTATAGAATGATCCGCCATGAATAACTCTATCGATCGGGTCGCACCATAGATCCCAACTCGATAAAACCGATATCACACGATACATCGCAAATCAACTGCTCAAACAATGGCAAGTCCGGATATCAATACAAAGCATGAATGCTCACACGATAATAATGATAAACAATCGATGCATCACAACGGAAATATCAATGACATGATATTTCCACACAAGATCGACAAAGGATCAACATGGACGAGAATACCATGATCTGGTAACTCCAACAAGATCAACGAATAATCAATAACCGAGAATACCGACGACACGGCAAATCCCAACAAGATCAATAAAAGGTCGACAACCGAGAATACCGACGACACGGTAAGGATCAATGAAGAATCAATAATCAAGAATACCGACGACACGGTAAACTCCAACAAGATCAATAAGAGTCGACAACCAGAAATACCAACGGTACGATAAACTCCAATAAGATCAATAAAGGGTCGACAACCGAGATTACTGACGACACAGTAAACTCTAACAAGATCAATAAGGACCAACAACTGGGAATACCAACGATACGGTACTACAACAAGAGCAATAAGAAATCGACAACTGAAAACACCGACGACACGGTAAACTCCAATAGGAATAATAACGGATCAACAACCAAGAATACCAACGGTAAGGCAAACTCCCAAACGGAATCAATAAGGATCAATAACGAACGAGACTACCAATGATAGGGGGAACTCCAAACGAGATTAATAAGGATCGATAACAAATAAGTTTACAATCGATATGGTAACTCCCAACGAGATCATAAAAGGATCAACGGGAACAGATACACGAGAGAATAAAATCGTCAACCATATACAAATCATATATATGGGATTTCAAGACAACCCGAATATAAAACAGATCCAATTATACATGGACTGTGAACGACCAATCAATAAGACTCAAGATGAACGTCACGATACGCTCGATCCAGACATGTGTCCGTGTACAAGCCAACCACGGGTATTGATCAGGTACCCGTCTGGTCTCGTACCTAATTAGCCTCACGAAGTACGTCTCATGTGCACGGTTCAATATGAGGTCAAAACCAACACATGCTACACGTACCCGTCCCGAAAATCCTACACATGAACGATCAGAATGTATCTGACTCCGGATATGCCACGATACAACATGACAACAAATCTCGAAGAAACGCATATCCATCAAGGATCAGAACACTTCCCAAAAGAGCAACAGTAACTCGATCATGAAAGACCGACACGACCACAATGTCGTATTTCCATCAGACAACAGTCCACATCATGCTCAACAATGCATATAATGTTAACACATAAACCCCAAGGCAGCAGCCAAGGGTCACGGAAGCATCTCACAGGAATACCCCGGAACATAGGTGCCATATAGGTCTTATCCCCTAACACAGTTCATGCAATCACAAAATACCCCAAGGTCGCAACCAAGGGTCACGAAAGTATCCACACAGGAATACCCCGGAACATAGGTCACAACAGATCACAGCTCAAAGGAAGAGCACATTACAAAACGTAACAAACAATGGTGCACACTCACCGCATGAAATATCAACACACACATGCAATAATGCAACATGATGATTATCATAATCTAACAATATTAATTTACCTCAAGCTGGAGACGCCAACCTTTCCACGACCAACCGCCCTGGACGAATACACGGTTTATCCGACAATCCCAAAATGAAGTACAGTCCATAACTAATACCAAACCACCATCCCGAATTCAACATCGACACGATAACTAACCTTGATATCCAACTTCTCATGCAATAGACCAAATTATAATTCACGTTCCCATTTCCACTAGACATCCTTAAAATCATATACATTATGATTTATCTTAGTCCAAAAATACCATACATACCACCATTCCGACAATTCATATATTCCATAATACCATTGCTATATGAATCATAAATGAAATGAAAACGAAATCATTTATTAACATTATGAACTGAGCAAGCATAACTTGCCTTGATACCCATTCGACGAAGCCGCTATCAATCCCGCCGTCTTCGTCTACAAGCTCCGCAGCACAGCGGTTAACTTCAACGATCACTAAACGCAACCTAATGCAATAATCAATTAACGATACGTTCAATAACAATCAACACCGAAATGACCAACTAATCAAACTTGACGATATCTCGATCATACAAAATCAAACCATATCAACTCTTAACAATACGAACACAAGCCGAAATTCGGTGTTCAATAGTTCTACCAACATCTGCAACATTATCGGTTCCGACTTCAATCTTAAATTCGGACTAACACGGCTCATTCTTGCAAATTCATAGGAATACAATTACGGCTATCATCATGAATAATCATATACCAAAATTAACCGTAATCCTTCCAATTTACGGGCATATATCATTCAAGAATTCTTCAAGAACATGAATTAATCCATAATCACGTTTGAAGCCAACAAAATGACGTAATTCAATGTGTTCTAACATCTACCATCATCTAATCCATACTCCAAGGCATGTATCATCATATTCTCCAACATACGATCCTCCTAACATCAAGAATCGAAGCAATACTACCAACATCACCAAGAACAACATGATTCTATAATCATAGTCAACATATTCAAGACAAAACCAACATATCATCATCTTCCTTCAACATATAGTTCATATATCCTCAAGAATCGTAACAACAATACCATAATCATCTTCATACGAAGAAGAACATCAACACTAACATCAAAATCCGAATTCAAGGAGTAGAGTTCATCAACATACCTTTTGAAGATGAATAACACAATCAAACATTTCCAAAACTCCAAGAACTCCAAGTTTCAAGCTTCCAATCATCCTTATCAAAGTCTTAACAAGGGTATGAGGGTCTGAAATGGGTTTGAGGGTGAAGAGGGACGAGCTGGGGAGGAGGAAATGTGTTTCCTTTCGTGAGGAAATGAAAGTCCTGTTCTTATTTTATAAACTGCGCATCTCGTTACGTACGTTAAGTCCCAAAGTTAACGTACGTAAGGCCTTTAACGTACGTTATATGTCCTGTATAGCGTACGTAATCGTCATCCAGGGTTAACTGTACTATTTTGTACCTTGCGTTACGTACGTAATACCATCACCATAGCGTACGTAATGTAGCAGTTGACTTGCTACAGTATCAACCCATATTACGTACGTAATGTGCCATGCATAGCGTACGTAATGCCGAGGTTGACTCGCCTGTCCACATCCTGCGCCGAAAGCAGCCGACACTGGGTCCCACCTGCCGACCACGGCTCGATCCTGTCTGAATTCCTTCTTAACGTACGTAATGTACGTTCCTTAACGTACGTTAATCCTGCTTACTTACGTACGTAAGACTCCTTACATAGCGTACGTAATGGTTTCCATACTTAGCCATTTCCAGCAATTCCTGTCCAACGTCTCGACATAACAAATATGAACATACGGCATACTGAACACATACACGAAATCCCGAAAGTATTTTCATACGGTACGTCTGATGCACGATATCCTCAATTACAACTGTCGACCAAGTACGGCAATCATACAAATACCCATACGGTATATCCGACATCGAAAAACACATCAAGCATGTAATATCCTAGAATCAAAATAACCTCGCTGACATACCGGCACAACTGTCATGGTTTCCAAAATTATCCGCTCATATCGTGTCGGTCCCACTCTGTACAGTACATCCCAGATAAAATAATGCGAAAAAATTCATAGTGAATTTCTAGGATATTACACGTATAGGCGGCTATTTGAAAACACGTATGTCTCCTTTCTTATCTGCTAAGATTTCTACAAAAACGATAAAATTTCGGACCTAATTGAATACTCATCAGAAACAGATATCGTTGACTGCAACTCGACTAAACTCAACCGTTTCTGCCAAGAGAAATCAGTATCGTAACATCAGTTTTTGTCACGCCCCCAACATCGGGCAGGACGAGGGCGCGACGATACATGTCGATCAATCAATAAGAGTGCAGTAAAGACATTGCGGAAGCTAGAATAACGATCAATAAAAATTCAACAACAATCTTAACCCGATGTTTTAAGATTCGTTGAAATAAAGGTTGGTAATGAAATTAGAAAGATCAGAACATTACAGCATAACTTATTTTCAGAATTTCAAAAGTACCAAATACGAAACATAACTAATCTATTACAAGGTGGAATTATACACAATTCTATCTCTCGAAGGTCTTCTACTCGGTCTCTTCAAAAGTCCCCTCGTCTTCGGCCGGATTCTCATCCTCTGGTTTAAAATGGAAAACGGTGGGGTGAGACACAGGGTCTCAGTGAGTGGGTGATCGTGTGCAAGTGTGGCTTACTTTTCTTTGAAAACATTTTGATTGATGCATGGTTTTATAAAGTATATGAAATTGGAATCGTTTGCAATATACATTATAATTTTTATGAACATAATAAACATTTACAGGTGCGATATTATAATCCTGTCCCCGTGGACGGATGTCAAGTCAAGCAATTGGTCAATCAGTCAAGCTAGCTTCGAATCCTGCCGATATGGACTTTGGATTCTAGGCTCTCCTTATTACTCCTAGCAAGATAGGCCATCGCCCCAAGATTTGGACCGTCGCCCCGAGTAGAGCCTTCGCTCTTTTCACACTTAGCGTGTGCTTCCTTATCTCTTATCTGGGCTCGGTATGTCCTTAGCTGTGTGTCAAAACCCGGATCACACCATAATCGTGATTATACCCCAAGTCTATTTACCTGGTCCCTGAACACTCCGTTCCTCGGTTATGGGAATAGGAAACAACGGTAGCCTCGTTCATGAACCGCAGCCTCGCTGCTCGATCCAAGACTTGGTCTAACCGTCCCTGACATAATTAGGGACTCTAGAGGTGGCTCATACAGTTCAAGAGGTGGCCCCGGATTTTAGGTTGGCTCTCTAGTTCGTATGGGATCAAGAGGTGGCCCCCGTCCGTCGACGTGGCACTTTGCCCCAGTAGAGTTAGAGGCGGACCCGTCCGTGGCACTTTGTTTGTATAGCACTTAGTTCCCGGACAGTTACAGTCAGTAGTCAGACGCATGTCACGAGTATCAAGTATGTGTTCGGTTAGTCAGGTTAATAGCGTCTTTTTGACTAAGTACGAAATATGTATTATTTATAATTGTGGCCCGATTTGTTCGAAAAAAAAGGATTCATAAATAAATCTGAGAAATAATCTGAATAATCTTATTAACAGTCTGGGGAGTTTAGATCAGGTATTTATATAATATGGGCAGGTTCGACGATAACGAGAAATCTTTGGAATAGGTTGAATGGACGCTTTTGCCCTTGGGTTCGAGTTTTAGTATTTAGAGTAAGGATCGAATTCGGATGGTTGTGAAAATTTGTGAGAATGTCAAAAATATTCTCACGACTCCAGATTTAAGGAAATTTCTAAATTTTCAGTTTCGAGACTGAATTTTCCAGAATTTACGGTTTTGCCCCAAAACTTAGGAAAATTATTCCGGGGCTTATAATGTTATGAAATTAGCTCGGATTTTGATGAAATTTTACGAGGTGACTCGTAATAGGTCTGGAATGATAGATTTGTGAAAATTACATAAAATTTCGGACTTGGTCCAGAATTCTAATTTTCTTGCGTTTTGACCCCAAAAGTGTTTCAAATTACAATTTTGGTTTATAAGTATCGATATCGAAGTCCAAAGTGTATAAAACTTTACGGACAGCTTATATATGAAGAAATATATGCGGTACAGGGTCCAGAATATGTATTTTTGTAAATTTTCAATTTAGTCTCCAAACTACATAAAATTGCAATTTGTGCCCAATTTTCCGTTTACTCGATTAAATTCTTACTTACGGCCACAAGTATATTATCACATATTACAACTTAGTCATATGATACTAAAATTTCAGATTTGAGACAAAGTCACGAGAAAGTGCAAGGTAGGTATAAAGATTACAATTTTTCACGAAATTGGAATCCGACTATCGAATCGGTTGTCGACTAAAATTGTCAAATCAATTTGCATGATGTTATAACCATAATATTAATATTCAAAACATGTATATACTCAGAAATTTCCATATTTGTACATGCATCATAATTTCTCATAATATTCATAAATAAGAATCAAGAAATACAAATATTTATATAGAAATATTAACAAAAACTTGTAGTATAATTTCAACATGCAAAATTTGACATGGAACTCAAGAATATATTTCAAAATTTTCAGATATCACATGCATCATCATAAACAAGAAATAATTGATTTTTGTTTTCAAAATTTTGAAGAATTTCCACTCACTTTAGTTCTTTGTCGGTAGAAGTCGATCCTAGGTCTTGTGAGTTGAAAAGGACCTCTCTTCCTCCTCATCTACATTTCAGCCCATGCATCAACACACTATGGATTATTATTTTTTGATTGCATGTTAGGTTTAAAGTTTTCATTAGTTATACATATAAAAGAAAGTTGTAGGAAAAGAATTACCTATGCCTTGTTAAACTTCTCTTCTTCCTTCTTCTTTTCTTCCTCTAGATTCGTCCCTCTCTCTCTTTCTCTCTCAAATGCCGAGTTTTGTGTGTGTAGGAGGTGTAAAATGTAGCTAGGGGGGTGGATGATCATATTTATAGTGTGTAATAGAGGATTGGGGAAGTGTATGTGTAGTGAGGACTAGGGACAAGATATTTAAGGTGTGTTGAGAGGTGTCTTGCATGGGGGACATGAGGTTATAAAAAAAGTTGATTCCCCTCTTTTTCTTCCCATATAGCCGCCCCATTACATAGATAGATATATATATATATATATATATATATATATATATATATATATATATATTTGTTATTTTAAGTGTATAATTATAATTGTAATAGTTGGTGATTTAATTAGTTAGTTGGGCTTTGAAGTGTTTTCAAGCCTTAGGAATTTCATCAAGTTGGGCTTGAGCCTTTTAGTGTGTTTATATGTGTAGGTGTTGATACACATGGCCCATTAGGAATTTCATGTTCCTATTTCGAGTTTTAATTAATTCATTATCTCATTCATAAAATAATTTATGAATAAATAAGTAAAATAAAATGAAACTAGATGTAGATTACAAACAATTGTTATTAGAGTACATCATGATTTAATAATTATACATGTAGTAAACTATCGAGTTTAGGGGGTTTTACATCCTCCCCTCCTTAAAAGAATTTGGTCCCCAAATTCCTACTTGAATAATTCGGGGTATAATTTCTTCATTTCTTCTTCAGTTTCCCATGTAGCGTCTTCCTCGCTATTATGCTTAGACCAGATGACTTTGACTAGGGGAATTATCCTCTTCCTCAGTTCACGCATCTGTCGGTCGAGGATCTTTATCGGCTTCTCTTCATAAGATAAATCATCTTTGATTGGTGGGATGTCAGAGGTAAGAACATGCTCCGGGTCCGGATGATACTTCTTTAGTCTCGAGACATGGAAAACGTCGTGCATTCCCGCCAGATTGGGTGGTAACTCTAACCGATAAGCTAGTTGACCAATCCTTTTGGTGATTTTGAATGGTCCTACATATCGGGGACTCAGTTTTCCTCCCTTCCTTGATACTATTAAACCCTTCTGTGGTGTTAGTCTTAAGAAGACTCGATCACCTACTTCAAATTCTAAATCCTTTTTATGATGATCGGCGTAACTCCTCTGTCTACTCTAAGCGGTGCGGATCCTATCCTTGATCAGTCATACCTTGTCCATGGCCTCTTTCACCAAATCTGTTTTTATTACAGAAGGTTCCGTTCGTTGTGTCTTTGGCGTCCATTGATCGTCAATTTCCCAATGAAGTGGGGATCGGCACTTCCTTCCGTACAGTACTTCATATGGTGCCATTCCGATTGTGGCGTGGTAACTGTTGTTATATGCGAATTCGGCCAATGGTAGATGTTGATCCCAATTTCCTCGGAAGTCCAGAACGCAAGCTCGTAACATGTCTTCAAGGGTCTGGATGGTTCGTTCAGATTGCCCGTCGGTCTTGGGATGAGCACTTGTGCTGAAGCTTAAGGAAGTTCCTAATTCCTTGTGTAAAGCTTTCCAAAGACGAGATGTAAATTTTGAATCTCTATCAGATACAATATCTACTGGTACTCGATGGAGTCGAACGATTTCTCAGATATAGGTCCTAGCCAGCTTCTGCGAACTGTCGTCCTTTTTCACTGGTACGAAATGTGATGATTTTGTTAACCTATCAACGATTACCCAAATGGTATTATATCCTCCTCTTGTGGTTGGCAAGTCCGTGATGAAATCCATGGTTACCTTTTCGCATTTCCATTCAGGAACCTCTAATGGATGTAACAGTCCTGAGGGTCTTCGGTGTTCGGCTTTTACTCTCTGACAAGTTAAGCATCTTGCTGCGAATTCCGCTACCTGGTTCTTCATATTTACCCACCAGTAGTGCTTCTTTATATCCTTATACATTTTATTTCCTCCTGGATGAATTGTATATCGGGAGCAGTGAGCTTCTGCTAAAATTTTCTTCTTGAGCTCGACATTGTCGGGAACACATATTCGGTTCTTGAATCTTAGTATCCCATCAACAGACATGCTGAACTCAGGTTTTTCGCCTTGTGCGACCTTTTCCATAAGTTTACATAACTTCTCGTCTTGAGTCTGAGCTTCTTGGATTTCCTTAAATAAGTCCGGCTTCAATGACAAATTGGCGCACATAACGCATGTCTTGGATTGTCTTGGGTTCCATTGGCTTATTTCTCCCAGGGCATTCCATTCCCTTATCATGAGTCTAGCCACACTCGTTTTCCTACTCAAGGCGTCTGCCACGACATTGGCCTTGCCTGGATGATGATGAATGGAGAAGTTATAATCTTCAAGGAGTTCTATCCATCGTCTCTATCTTAGATTCAACTCCTTCTGAGAGAATAGATATTTGAGACTCTTGTGGTCAGTAAAAATGGTGAAGGTAGCTCCATACAAATAGTGTCTCCATTTCTTCAAGGCAAACACTATTGCTGCGAGTTCAAGGTCGTGGGTCGGATAGTTCATCTCATGGACCTTTAGCTTTCGGGATGCGTAAGCCACAACCTTTCCGTTTTGCATCAGCACAGCTCCTAATCCTTCCTTCGATGCGTCACTGTACAACACAAACCCTTCGCTTCCTTCAGGAAGTGTTAGTACAGGTGCGGTTGTGAGTTTCCTCTTAAGCTCCTGGAAGCTCGACTCATACTTATTGTTCCACACAAATTTGACGTGTTTCTATGTTAGTCTTGTGAGTGGTCCTGCGATTTTAGATAAGTCTTTAATGAATTTGCGGTAGTAACCCGCAAGTCCAAGAAAGCTTCGAATCTTCGTGACTGTTTCTGGTCTCTTCCAGTCCAGAATAGTCTCCACCTTTGATGGATCTACTGCAATTCCTTCTCCTGATATGACGTGTCCTAGAAACGCCACTTCTCTTAACCAGAATTCACACTTGCTGAATTTGGCGTACAATTTATGCTCCCTTAGCGTCTCTAGCACCAACCTTAGGTGAGTTTCGTGTTCTTGATCTGACTTGGAATAAACGAGTATGTCGTCGATAATATTACTACGAATTGATCCAAATATGGTTGGAACACGCGGTTCATTAAATCCATAAATGCAGCTGCTACGTTGGTCAATCCAAAAGGCATTACCACGAATTCATAATGACCATACCTAGTTTGAAAGGCAGTCTTTGGTATGTCATTCTCTTTGATCTTCAACTGATAATATCCTTGTTGGAGATCGAACTTCGAGTAAACCGTTGCACCTTGTAGCTGATCAAATAGTTCGTCGATCCTGGGAAGTGGATACTTGTTCTTAACAGTAATGTTGTTAAGTTCACGGTAATCGATACACAATCTTAGCGTGCCATCCTTCTTCTTTACGAATAAGATCGGCGCTCCCAAGGGGATATGCTTGGTCGGATAAATCCAACTTCTAGTAATTTCGCAATCGAACCTTCGCTCTGCAGCTTCTAGTGGAGCCATCCGATATGGCGTTCTAGCCACCGGTGCCTTTCCTGACAATATATCTATATTAAATTCAACTTCCCTATCTGGAGGTAGAGAAGTGAGTTCCGTGGGAAAAACATCAGGGTATTCTGATATTACTGGTATTGCTTCGATCTCGGTTGTGCTCTTGGGTTTATTCATGACAAAAGCTAGATATCCCATTGCTCCCTTCGAAATGGCCTTCCTCGGCTTCGTGGCTGATATAATCGGGGACGAGTTTATTCTAGCATTTTCATGTAGTTCAACTACAGGGTGATCGGGTTTGCAGAATCGAACAATTTTAGAATGGCAATCAAGTTGTGCATAGTTCTTAGATAGCCAATCCATACCAAGTATGAGGTCATACTCAAGTATGGGAAGAAGAATTAGGTCAGCAGGAAAACATTGACCCTCAACTACAACTTCGGAATTCCTAAATACCGAATATGTTTCCTGGTTTGCACCCATAGGTGTGGACACCACTAAGCTTACAGGCAATGATTCCATACATACATTCAGTTTTTGTGCGTAATGGGGTGCAACAAAAGAATGTGATGATCCTGGATCTAATAATGCATGAGCAGAGTGGTTTGACACAAGGAATGTACCTTCCACCACGTCTGTTGCATTAGGAGCTTCTTGTCCAGCTAAGGCAAAAACTCTTGCTGGCGCTTTTCCCTTGCCCTTGCGATCGTCCTTCTTAGCCGCATTTTTCTGTTGATTGTTGTCCGGTGCTTCCCACTTCGGGCATTCCCTAATCTGATGCTTATTATCCCCACAGTGCAGACACCTCCCCTGTTTCTTCCAACAGTCCTCGGGTTTATGCCCCATCTTATTGCAACAGATGTATGTAGGTTGTTTACTGTGCTTCTTTCCTGTTCATCACGAAGTCTTGCGTTGGAATTTTTGGGGTGGCCTGGATGATGAGTTTGGCATGGGTCTCTTTGACTTCCCAACGGTGCACTCCTTTGCCTGACCCAGTCGGGTCATCCCGCTTTCAATTCGGCTGGCAGCTTCGACACCTTCTGTCATCATCGTCATCCTTACTGGCAGCAAGCTTTGTTGAAGCATAAATCTCAACCCACGTGTAAACTTATACAGTCTGTCCTCCTCGGTGCTCACCAGTCCCGGCGCATATTTTGAGAGTCGATTGAATTGAGACTCGTACTGGGCGACGATCATTGCCCCTTGCTTAAGATGATAAAATTCATCACGGTGAGCCTCACGAGCGGCTTGGGAAATGTATTGATCACGGAAAGCTTTAACGAAGTTCTCCCATGTCCGGTTAGTGGCCTCTCTTGTCCATTTTCCACTGGTAATCTTCCACCAGTCGTGAGCCGCAGACTCCAATCGAAAAGTTGCGAGTGCCAGGTTCTGCTCTTCCGAGCACTGTAGGGTTACAAATATACTCTCTATCCTCTCTAACCAGTGTTCGGCAATCACGTCGTCTGGATCCCCAAGAAATGTAGGGGCTTTGAATCGGAGAAACCTTTCTAAGGCCCGGTCATGTGTTTCGGTTGCATTCGGGTTTGGTACAATATGTTGTTGTAGAAAGGTCACTAGTTGGGTGATTGCTTGGGCAGTGCTATTGTCCCCTTGGAATGGATTTCCATTACCTCCGTGTTGTTCCTCATTGTTGTTATGTTGAGCACGGGGTCTCCCACGTCCACGTCGGTCGGCCATCTATCGCCATTAACAGTTATTATAATTAGTTTATTTCGAGTTGTAAGTATAGAGAAGTCAATCATGCAAACGTTATTTTAAATCTCATTATAACGTAATACGAATAACACATCATTAATGCATCCTAATGGTTTGATTTGACATGCGAAAATTATAGTTTTTTTATAGGGATAGTTAGTAAGTTGTCCAACTTAACCATCGCTCAAATACCAAAGAACAAACATAAGTACATCATAACGTCATCATAATAGTTAAACATCAAAATAGGAACATAGCGGTATCACTCTCAGTCTTCTCCTGGCTCCATCGGGTCTTCCTCAGGGTCCTCTTCTTCAGAGCTAGAGGATACATCAATCCTCTCTCCTGGGGTTATAACCTCGATCCCTGGGATAAGCTCCACTAACTTTATCACTCGAGCACATATCGCATCCAAGAACTCTCTGTCCTGAAGGTGCTCCGCGGCCAGGGTACACTCCAATGTCTCAACTCAGGAGCTCAGCTGAGATCGAACATGCTGGAGGATCCTGATGGCGGCCTCTTGTCTCTCTGCGTGTATATCCCGCTGATGTAGTGCCAGCTCTAGACTCCTGCATTCCTCACGTTGGGACTCTAGTGCCTAGAACGCCTCTTGTCTCTGCCCTCGACACGAGTTCGCCTCCTGCCTGGTCCTATCCAGCTCTCCTGTCAAGGTATGAATCTGCTGCTCGAGTCGCTCAATGCAATCCTGGTCCTTAAGCTTTGCTCGAAACTGGTCCGCCCAGCTCTCTCGCCAGTAGGTAGCCTGCTCTTCTAAGAGTTTGACCTTCTCCGTTAAACGCGTGAGCTCAATGATCCTATCCATTTTGGAATCCATACCTACCAGACCAAGGTCTAAGTCAGTATTTCGTAAAAAATCTAATGTCCAATGTAAACTCTATTAAGCATGAATAATCATCAAGGCAGTGATCTTAATGATTCAACAAGTATGCTTATGTGACACTAGCGATTAATACCTTATTTTAGAATAGTAAGGAGGTTTAATGAATTTTAGATAAACCGATAAGTAACATATACTATATCCGTTTCAAGAGTTCAATAGAGGAATTTACTCAATCGGGAAATGCTACGAATACTTAATTAAGTATCCGATTCTGAAAAGACTAAGCATAGCTTGTTTAGCTGATGACATAGAAACTGTTGAATATGACTACGCATTTTCCATGTGAATTGCGACAAGTCGAAAGAGATTTTATTGGAAGTTGACTCGAGGAATCTACTTTAGGTCTTAACCCTATGGTTTACTTCGCCCTAGGTGGAATCCTCATCTAAGTCCGAAGAATCTTATCCTGGAAAAGCTCGATGTAAGTGTCCTTCTTACAAACCTGGCTCCGATACCATTTCTGTCATGCCCCCAACATCGGTCAGGACCAGGGCGCGACGATACATGTCGATCAATCAATAAGAGTGCAGTAAAGACATTGCAGAAGCTAGAATAACGATCAATAAAAATTCAACAACGATCTTAACCCGATGTTTTAAGATTCGTTGAAATAAAGGTTGGTAATGAAATTACAAAGATCAGAACATTACAGCAGAACTTCTTTCCAGAATTTCAAAAGTACCAAATACGAAACATAACTAATCTATTACAAGGTGGAATTATACACAATTCTATGTCTCGAAGGTCTTCTACTCGGTCTCTTCAAAAGTCCCCTCGTCTTCGGCCGGATTCTCATCCTCTGGTTTAAAATGGAAAACGGTGGGGTGAGACAAAGGGTCTCAGTGAGTGGGTGATCGTGTGCGAGTGACCAACTGCTTGACTTGACATCCGTCCACGGGGACAGGATTTTAATATCGCACCTGTAAATGTTTATTGTGTTCATAAAAATTATAATGTATATTGCAAACGATTCCAATTTCATATACTTTATAAAACCATGCATCAATCAAAATGTTTTCAAAGAAAAGTAAGCCACACTCGCACACGATCACCCACTCACTGAGACCCTTTGTCTCACCCCACCGTTTTCCATTTTAAACCAGAGGATGAGAATCCGGCCGAAGATGAGGGGACTTTTGAAGAGACCGAGTAGAAGACCTTCGAGGCATAGAATTGTGTATAATTCCACCTTGTAATAGATTAGTTATGTTTCGTATTTGGTACTTTTGAAATTCTGGAAAGAAGTTCTGCTGTAATATTCTAATCTTTGTAATTTCTTTACCAAACATTATTTCAACGAATCTTAAAACATCGGGTTAAGATCGTTGTTGAATTTTTATTGATCGTTATTCTAGCTTCCGCAATGTCTTTACTGCACTCTTATTGATTGATCGACATGTATCGTCGCGCCCTCGTCCTGCCCGATGTTGGGGGCGTGACAGTTTTACACACGGAAGCACGAAAAATTCACAAAAAAATCACGTTTTTAACCATCAACAGCATGCAAGAAAATAATCAATGATGAAATCGCAATTCATAACCAAGAAAATTTAAGAAAATATCGCATGCTTCAATTTATTCCACTACACATAAAATCATCAATAATAAAACTCATGTAAAAATAAAGGAGATAAGGAAAAGTGATTCTTATTCCAAATGTCTTCTTGAAATCCAGCACATGTCTGAGTGGAATCGTCTGTCAATCCATACTTCAAGTAACGCCCAACATCACCAGGAACCCCCAAACTTAGTCTCTAGTCATGAAATAACTGTAGACATTAAGTCAAGAAAGACTAGAATATGAAGAATAATAACTCATTGGGGTTAAAAAAAATATTAGTGAAATAAGGGCCAACAAGAATACACGAATCCAAACGAAATAACAGAATAACGAAAAAAATTATTAACGAAAAATCAAATAAAAACTACTAACTAGAAAGCAAGTAAAATTAATGGGTTGCCTCCCATCAAGCGCTCTATTTTACGTCTTGAGCACGACATGGCAAAAAAATCTAACGTGGATTCTTTCTAGGGAGATTGCCAAATATCCCCTTCTTGCAATATATAAGCCTCTTATTCCACAAGGGAGGCTTTGGTTCATGCCTGGTTGCTAAAATCAGTGAGTAAGAATAATTATGCGGACAACTAAAAAATAGTGGAAGAATATATAATGATAAGGCATGAAAAAATAAGCAGAGTTCGAATGAGTAGATAATAAAGACATATCATGAACAACCTCATTAGAACTCAAGGAATCAGCCTTAACAAAATCAAGAGTAATGGGGTCAATCTCTCCCATTATGGATTTAGGAAAAATTATGCGTGGCACTGTTAATAAAATTTTAGGCACATAAGTGTTCACCCTATTATTCGAAGTTTGATGACAATTTAATGAAATTTCTTTAGAAACATCATCAATGGTAACTTTTTCTACAAGTTCATCACACTTTATGTAATTATCAGGTGCTGGGGGATCGACCCTAAAACTCAACATGTCTTTCTTCTCAACCTCCCCCTCAATTTCACTACTAAATATATGAGCTAGAAAATAACCATAGTGAATCTCAAGACCACGACTTGCACATTCTCGCTCAAGAGGGGTACTATCAGGATTTTCAAGAGCGTCTACACATTGTTCAAGCATGGTCTTTTGTTTTGGGGGAGGGGGCTGACTGACCCTATTAGGCAAATTATTAAGATCATCAAAATTTATGAAATGCCAAGGGTTATGATAATCAAAGGAAAACATAATGAAAAAATAAAAATATAAATACTAAAGAAAAAAAACTTCAAATTAAAATTAGAGTCGCTTGGTAATGATAATAGCAAAAAACCAGTCCCCGGCAACGGCGCCAAAAACTTGTTGCGAGGAAATCCCTCACACTATGCCGCAAGTGCACGGTGTCAACAAGTAATAAAGTGATAAGTAAGATATCGTTCCCTCGAGGAATGATTTCATTAAGTACCAAAATATAGTCAACTCACAATTTTATTTGAAGAACAATTATATGGAATTTATATCTAAACTAACTGTAGAAAAATAAATAATAATAGAAATAATAAAAATAATAATAATAAGGGAGTAGGATTATGATTTTTACCTCAAACAATCAGGAATGATTTTTATTCAATTCAATTCAATTTTATTCAATTGATTGTAAGCCAGGAATTCCTAAATTATTCTAAAGCCTTTCCCAAGGTCGATAGAAAATACTACGAATTATTAACTCGATATATCCCTATTCGAATTAATAGCTAAAACAGTTCAAGAATCCCCACAATAAATAGGCTTCACAATTCCCATGAGCATATCCCTATCTCATGACAATCATGATTATTCTCACAAGAACTATGCCTAAATTTCATCTCCCGAATCCATAAAGACATTCAAAACAATTCAACTGTTGGCCAGACAATTAAAAAGCATTAAGAACAATGAGAAAAATCCAACTCAATATGAATAACGAATGAATTGAAATAAAAATAAATAAATCAAACCGTCATGTAATCGGCTACAATCACAATCCTACTCAAACAGATATAGAAACTAAGATGCGGAAAAATTAAGAAAAACCGTAAGGAATCCGTGGTCTTGTCGTCGCCCACAAATCTCCTCCTTGTGTTCTTCGATCTCGCGATGTCTTCCTCCGATTTGATGATTTTATGTCTTCAGCCCTTAAACCCCTATTTATAACTATCACTAGCCTCCAAAACGCGTCCGGGAATTAGGTTGGGAACAGGCTCCAAAAACGGCCCAGAACACAGTGCCGGAAGCCTGGGCGTATTTTTCTTCATGGGCCGCGGCTCAGCATACTTGTGCCACGGCTCACAGTCCAGTCCGTTTGGGGCTTCACTGTGCCGTGCGTGTGTCGCGGCTCGCTTTCCTTGTGCCGCGGCTCATTGCCAAAAATTGCCGTTTTCGCCCGTTTTTCGTCGTTTAGGCTTCCGGACTCCAATTTCCTGCAAAACATATAAGAATAGTGCATTAAAAGCTCATTTATGCATTTTTAGGCTCAAAATGGATATAAACTAATGATAAATAGGCGCATAAAAATACGCCTAACAAATACCCCCAAACTTGAGCCTTTGCTTGTCCTCAAGCAAAAATCAATTTTCAAATAAAAAGAATCATGAAAGATCGTGCAAATCTATAGTGCTCAACTTAATCAATACTACCCTGAAAATCTCAAAGAATAATATGAGTGTCGTAATAGTGAGTCACATCCACGGACAATGAGTCCAAGAAGTAATCATTTTCAGTCCTAACTAACCGTACATGAAGAAAATCAAGCTCAAAGATTAACAAATGTGAATTTAACCGACCATCAATATGAAGGGTTAGATTAAACAAGCCAATTCGCCCAGTCCCACAGTCTAGTGGCAAAAGTTGAGAATTTCATAATCAACATTACTCCTCGGACATCATTCCCTTATGTATGATCATTATTATAGATTCGAGTTAACCACTAGGTTCGGATCTCGGTATGTTTCATCGGGATAATCCTAGGGTGGATTTCCATTCTCATATATTGGGGAACCGTTTGACGTAGAAGACACTCATGGGGCACATGGATGCTTATAGTTACTAAATCCCCCTCTACAGCGGAGAAAAAACTCGAATAGCAATTCCCGCATGTCAAGGTTGCCATTTTACGCGAGAGTAAACTACGGGTCACGTGAATACCCCCGGTTACTAGGCTTCCCATCATTGGTAATGCGATATTTCTAAATCATTAGTCTATTCAGGGTTGTCGTTTTACGCGAGAGTAAACAACGGGTCACGTGAATACCCCCAGTTACTAGACTTCCCATCATAGAACATGTATAATATCTCGACTTTTTGGAAAAACTGTCCGACTCTAAACTCAAATCAAGTGCCAACACGACTCATGTTACTGGACAACTAGCTACGCGAAAAGTATAACCAAACGTATAGGCGGCGATTTGAAAACACGTATGTCTCCTTTCTTATCTGCTAAGATTTCTACAAAAACGATAAAATTTCGGACCTAATCTCATCAGAAACAGATATCGCTGACTGCAACTCGACTAAACTCAACAGTTTCTTCCAAGAGAAATCAGTATCGTAACATCATTTTTACACACGGAAGCACGAAAAATTCACGAAAAATTCACGTTTTTAACCATCAACAGCATGCAAGAAAAATAAAGCAATGATGAAATCACAATTCATAACCAAGAACATTTAAGAAAATATCGCATGCTTCAATTTATTCCACTACACATAAAATCATCAATAATAAAACTCATGTGAAAATAAAGGAGATAAGGAAAAGTGAATCTTATTCCAAATGTCTTCTTGAAAGCCAGCACATATCTGAGTGGAATCGTCTGTCAATCCATACTTCAAGTAACGCCCAACATCACCAGGAACCCCCAAACTTAGTCTCTAGTCATGAAATAACTGTAGACATTAAGTCAAGAAAGACTAGAATATGAAGAATAATAACTCATATGGGTTAAAAAAAATATTAGAGAAATAAGGGCCAACAAGAATACACGAATCCAAACGAAATAACAGAACAACGAAAAAAATTATTAACGAAAAATCAAATAAAAACAACTATCTAGAAAGCAAGTAAAATTAATGGGTTGCCTCCCATCAAGCGCTCTATTTTACGTCTTGAGCACGACGTGGCAAAAAAATCTAACGTGGCTTCTTTCTAGGGAGATTGCCAAATACCCCCTTCTTGCAATCTATAAGCCTCTTATTCCACAAGGGAGGCTTTGGTTCATGCCTGGTTGCCAAAATCAGTGAGTAAGAATAATTATGCGGACAACCAAAAAATAGTGGAAGAATATAATAATGATAAGGCATGAAAAAATAAGCAGAGTTCGAATGAGTAGATAATAAAGACATATCATGAACAACCTCATTAGAACTCAAGGAATCAACCTCAACAAAATCAAGAGTAATGGGGTCAATATGAATTTAGGAAAAATTATGCGTGGCACCGTTAATAAAATTTTAGGTACATAAGTGTTCACCTTATTATTCGAAGTTTGATGACAATTTAATGAATTTTCTTTAGAAACATCATCAATGGTAACTTCTTCTAAAAGTTCATCACACTTTATGTAATTATCAGGTGCTGGGGGATCAACCCTAAAACTCAACATGTCTTTCTTCTCAACCTCCCCCTCAACTTCACTACTAAATATATGAGCTGGAAAATAACCGTAGTGAATCTCAAGACCACGACTTGCACATTCTCGCTCAAGAGGGGTACTATCAGGATTTTCAAGAGCGTCTACACATTATTCAAGCATGGTCTTTTGTTTTGGGGGAGGGGGCTGACTGACCCTATTAGGCAAATTATTAAGATCATCAAAATTTATGAAATGCCAAGGGTTACGATAATCAAAGGAAAACATAATGAAAAAATAAAAATATAAATACTAAAGAAAAAAAACTTCAAATTAAAATTAGAGTCGCTTGGTAATGATATTAGCGAAAAATCAGTCCCCGGCAACGGCGCCAAAAACTTGTTGCGAGGAAATCCCTCACACTATGCCGCAAGTGCACGGTGTCAACAAGTAATAAAGTGATGAGTAAGATATCGTTCCCTCGAGGACTGATTTCACTAAGTACCAAAATATAGTCAACTCACAATTTTATTTGAAGAACAATTATATGGAATTTATATCTAAACTAATTGTAGAAAAAAAATAATAATAGAAATAATAAAAATAATAATAATAAGGGCGTAGGATATGATTTTCACCTCAAACAATCAGGAATGATTTTTATTCAATTCAATTCACTTTTATTCAATTGATTGTAAGCCAGGAATTCCTAAATTATTCTAAAGCCTTTCCCAAGGTCGATAGAAAATACTACGAATTATTAACTCGATATATCCCTATTCGAATTAGATAATTAATAGCTAAAACAGTTCAAGAATCCCCACAATAAATAGGCTTCACAATTCCCATGAGTATATCCCTATTTCACGACAATCATGATTATTCTCACAAGAACTATGCCTAAATTTCATCTCCCGAATCCATAAATACATTCAAAACAATTCAACTGTTGGCCAGACAATTAAAAAGCATTAAGAACAATGAGAAAAATCCAACTCAATATGAATAACGAATGAATTGAAATAAAAATAAAGAAATCAAACCGTCATGTAATCGGCTACAATCACAATCCTACTCAAACAGATCTAGAAACTAAGATGCGGAAAAATTAAGAAAAACCGTAAGGAATCCGTGGTCTTGTCGTCGCCCATAAATTGTGTTCTTCGATTTCGCGATGTCTTCCTCCGATTTGATAATTTTATGTCTTCAGCCCTTAAACCCCTATTTATAACTATCATCAGCCTCCAAAACGCGTCTGGGAACTAGGTTGGGAACACGCTCCAAAAACGGCCCAGAACCGCGGCCAAAACATCAAAAACCGCCCCGTGGGCTGCGGCTCACTTAATCTGTGCCGCGGACTCTATCCTTCAGTGCCGGATGCCTGGGAGTATTTTTCTTCATGGGCCGCGGCTCAGCATACTTGTGCCGCAGCTCACAGTACAGTCCGCTTGGGGCTTCGCTGTGCCGTGCGTGTGCCGCGGCTCGCTTTCCTTGTGCCGCGGCTCATGGCCAAAAATTGCCGTTTTCGCCCGTTTTTCGTCGTTTAGGCTTTCGAACTCCAATTTCCTGCAAAACATATAAGAATAGTGCATTAAAAGCTCATTTATGCATTTTTAGGCTCAAAATAGATATAAACTAATGATAAATAGGCGCATAAAAATACGCCTAACACCATTACGTATGTAATAGCTGTTGACTTAGGCTGTCACAATCGAACCAAGAATCCCGGTCGTGCCCTATCCCACACGCAGAAAGGCGAGATGCTATCTGATACACCATATTACGTACGCTAACCATAGGGTCTTAGGTATGTAATATCACACATATAACGTGCGCTAACTTAACATCGTAGCGTACGTTAAACACCAAACACATAGCCAAGAAATGAAGTCTTCCAATACAACATCTAACAATCATCTAAGTGCGAACAATGAATATAATTAAGTCGATTCTAGTATCACAATTAATAATCATTATAGTAAATGTGACATGATACAACTATACCCAAATTATCCGAACAATGCAATAGTAAATAATAAGATTACAGTCGTATATTACACTTGAAAGCATACAAGGCTTAAAAGGTATCATACCTCTCTTGCCTAGCATGCTTCGAGAAAGTTTCCTTGAGGTGAGCATTAAGCTCATAAGCTTCCATTTCTTCCAGATTCTTCTGAAGTTCTGGACAAATGGTAGCCAAAATTAGACAACTGACATCAATGGAATCATCACAATGTTTCTTCCATTTGTCTTTGTTGCTTTGTTAGCATTGTCAGCAGGCTCATCGGGAATTTCTTCCTCAAGAACATACAGCTTTCTTTCTTGCTTGAGAACTATTCTCAAGCTCCGAATCCAATCCATATAGTTCCTGCCATTTTCTTTGAGCTTGTCCTTCTCAAGGACGGATCACAGTGCAATAGTGGACGTGTTGTTTGATGCCATTCTATTATCTACAAAATTCAATATGCAAAGTACTTAGTCACATTATTTTATTTCTCGAAAAATACTCCCATTAAAACAAAGTATCCTTAATTTTACAACATTTGTAATTTTAGTGGGCTAAGACCCCATTTTGCACAATTCTAAACTAAGTTTTGGCATGACGCCTAGAATTGAGATACTTTAGGTGGATAACTCTTTATCCATTACATCATATATAACTCTTAGATTATATTTATGGGATTTGGCATCTTATGCACAAGCATATTATAATCGCATCTTATACCTTAAGGTTCAAAACTATTTTGAATTCTTAGTTCATTAAAACATATAGGTATCACCATTACTCATCCTACCTTACTACGATAATCCGAGCACCCAGCTCAAGATGATCGAAGTCTTGATAGGTATTTTAATTGAACATCATTAAAAAAAATTAACGAGGGGTTTTATCCTATGTAGCATGTCTCTGTTGGCTAGCATATATCTAAACATACATCGCATCACATACATGCATAAACTTAAACATACATAGCATCACATGACATAATAAACATATGACCGTGTATAGCATGACCATAATCCTAACGTGATTTTCATGATCCAACATGAAAATCACAAAGGTAAATCTAAAGGGTATAATTGGTCTTCATTGATCTTCCAACTCCTTGGAACGTCATATGCGATCAATTTGCCCCTCGAGTCTGTCCTTCATCTCCTTCTTGTCTTTATTACATTAATGAAAAATACTACACTGGTAAAATTAAATTACAAGAGGATAAACGACATGCAGGCCATAAATTATAACAATAAATTAAAAGACGACTTGCAGGTCACAGAACCCACTTAATATTAAATGACACGCAGGTCGTAAAACCAACCCAAAATTAAATTGAAACACCCAATCACATTGGTCAATTTATGGTCATGCCACACATCAAACATATACTAAAATTAATCATCACATAATTAATTAATCATACTATTAAAATTACTTATCACTTAATTAATTAAACAGAATATGAATTTGCCTCACAGTCAGGTATAAGATTAATATCCGATCAAAATCAACAATCTGGAATATTAGCCCAGATGGCCGAGCGCTCTTCACCAGCATACGGCCGCGCGGGTTAAAATCACGTCGGATGCAAAAATGCATTTTAAAAACATTAATTTTGATTTTACAAAACAGGAGTTAAAATGAATATCAGTGAACAAGATTCATAAAAAGGAGATCCAGCCGAGATGATCTGGGTGAGGTTTCGGGTATGACACGTGCGGGATCGAATCCCTTCAGTAGTGGGATTCACTTTTGTGATTTTCTCGCTGCCCGCGGGTCCTGGTCCGACCCGGACTCGACCCGAACCTGCCCGAACTGACCCATTTTGATGTGCTGTTCCAGAACAGTTCTGGACAGCACTTTATGCGATAAACAGTCTATAAAATTGATTTTGAACAATCCAATTTAATCAAATCAAATCAGAAAAATATTTATAAAATCTTTATTTTGTAAATATGATCAAGAACATAATTTTTATATATTCAAAGCATATAAAACATGTTCTACATAAACAATTAAATTACTGCAATTTATCTCCGATACCACTGTTGGGTTTTACGTATATCTAATACAATAAATATGAGCAAAACGCATCGGAATAAATTAACGGAAAAAACCCAAACGAGAATCTACATGCAGTAATTTAATTGATTTATAAAGAGCTCATCGAATTACCTTAATTCGAAGAACAGATCTGAACCCGGACCAGAAGCTGATTAAATACTCTTCCTCTTTTGGTGATTCGGTGATCTACACATGAACAACTGGTACAAGCGGGATTGCTAGGTCCTTACGAATAATACTGATAAATAGTACAACAAATAATAAATATGAGCAAAACGCAGCGGAATAAATTAATGGAAAAAGCCCAGACGAGGTTCTACATGTAGTAATTTAATTGATTTATAAAGAGTTCGTCGAATTACCTTAATTCGAAGAACAGATCTGAACCCGGACCAGAAACTGATTAAATCCTCTTCCTCTTTCAGTGATCCACACATGAAAAACTGGTACAAGCAGGATTGCTAGATCCTGACGAATAATATTGATAAGCAGTACAACAAATAATTCCTTACTAGAAGGATTTGTACTATTGATCAAAATCAACTAAGGGAAGAAGAGTGAGATGGCCAAAACGGACTTGAGGATTGAGAGCAGTTCAGTCGAACAGTAGAGAAAAGGGGGGGCAATTTTTCTCTTGCAAAAATTAGGGTTGTGTAATTTTTCTTATGACAACTCCTTGTCCAAGACCCTATATTTATACTAAGTAAACTCTAAAGTCAAACTCTTGTATTTATTTAGTTGCCCCTCAACTTATTAAATAATACAATACATATAATATCTTAATTATATATATAGTACTTATTATTTAATCCTCTAATAAATATAATATCTAATATTATATTTATCTTTCCAGTTGATATAATTAAATAATATAATATATAATATCCTATATTATATATTACTCATTATTTAATTTCATTAATAAATATAATTTCCAATATTATATCTATTAATTATTCTTGCTTTTCTTTAATTGTCGTCTGTGTGACCCAAAATTCTTATATTATGTTGGCACTTATTTAATACCTTAATAAACACTAAATCATATGCGGTCTCAAGCAAGACATTATGACTACCCAAATAATATAAGTGTATAGTCCATTAAACCATTTAACGTGTCAAATCCCTTTGTCGCGCGATATCATATTTGAACTAAGTCATGAAAATTGTCATACTTATTATGTTCAAATGCTTTCTCGATCTTAAGTAGACTAATTAAATCAAATGACTCTTCCCATGCATTTACTTCAGTCCTGCTTATCGAGGGGGCCAGCAGATATCTCTCTTACTAAAGAGAGGGATAAATCCCCATCTTGATTCTTCGTTACCTCTACATGACTCCCACTAATCCCAATCGCTAACCTTTATGATCACCATGTTCCAGATGACGTTGGATTACGTCAAGGCATAGCAGTTATCATGTTGGACTCTATGATTGTAACACCCCCAAAACCATATGGGAATATTACATGCCGTAGACCCCTTTTCACGAGGATCTACCAGGCTATACCTTACAAAACGACCAACTGCTTGCCCGGCCAGGGTCAAACAATAAAATAATACAGACCGTTAAGGTCACTTACACGCGAACACACAGACCGATGAGGTCACACAAATCAATCAACAAAATTGACTTATACAACATTACCCACACAGGGGTCGAAACATAATACAGCGGAAGACTGAAATCAACTCGGACAACACAACGAAAATCAAAACAACTCTCAACTCTTGATTAGTATCGCAACTCGTCATCCTTTTGTGCCAATCCTGTGACTGCTCCCCTGAATCTACATGTGCCTGGACGCAAAACAGACATCCACCCCCCGATTACTCGGGGATTAGTAAAACTCCAATGTTTTACTAGTGCAAGTATCAAATCATACGAAATGTAACAAGCAATTAATAATCGTGAATCAAATATAATAATCAAGTATCAAAATATTCCCAGGAGGTTTTCACAAGGGAAGATAAGCTATGAAGCATTCGAAAATAAGATTATCATCTCGAGAATTTTTTAGAATTTCAAAAACCTTTAAGACCTCAAGTCATGATTCACAAAATCTTTCGAAAAACTTTAGGGCCTTAACCCAAATCTTGTTTCATAACTCAACAGTTTACAATACGGGAAACATTTACTCAAGCTTAGGACTAGGTCCAACATTTATTTTCGTAAAACTTTTCCTTTCAAAACTTTGATTTGAAAATAATCATGCTCATGACACCGTGATTCACTGTCACGTGTCTCCGTAGGTTCAACAACCCGCACAGACTACACCACGCACAATTAAACAAACATAATCAATTCCGACACCGTGATCCACTGTCACGTGTCTCCGTAGGTTCAACAACCCACACGGACTATTAACCAGACATAACCAATTCCGACACCGTGATCCACTGTCACGTGTCTCCGTAGGCTCAACAACGCACACGGACTATATCAATCACAACAATCACACAAACCGTCCTGACACCGTAGTCCATTGCCACTTGTCACCGTAAGCCCCCTCGAGCTCACCCGGTTGGACGTACTGTGTCCGAAACTCATGGTCCACTGCCATGCGTTATCGTAGGCCTCGTCAGACCAACACGATTGGACCTCAGTACCTCACTAGGTTCTGACCCCGTAGTCCACTGCCACGAATCCTTGTAGGTCCCGTCGAACCAACACGAGTGAACTTAGCGGTCACACACATATTCACATTCAAATTCACATCACATAAAACAATGAGCACAGTTATTCAATCACGTTGATCACCACAAAATTGTACATCACACGCACATAACACAACCTCGACACTCGCAACAACTATCATCAATCAACGACACACAACCAACATAACACACGTTTGGTACACAATACATTGCACAACCAAGTGTACAACCATCCCATGTGTACGTCGCAATCCTGCACAAACGGTACAACAGCTAAAACGTATACCAATATAACATTATTATCACAAAACCTTCAAATTGTGGAATACACAACCAATTCAAATGGAATATATTTACGAAGGCAAGCAAAATCATTATAAATCTCATACGTGATTATTAGTCGCAAGATACAAGTCGTATAATACGATACTTGCCTTAATAACCGTTACCGAATACCCCAAAGAACACGGTTCGACCGGGAAGCTTGTACCACAAAGAAGACAACGAACGGAAGGGTTCCGACTCGAGTTCTTAACAAGGAATCTGACCCTAACATTATACCATCAATAAATCAACGAGCGAACGAGGAAGAATAATCGTAGAACGCTCAGATTCTCTTTGTGATATTTTATCGAACACCTTCAAGGCGTCGATAAAATACTCAATAAAACGACAAATCCATGGCAATCCAACCGTGGAATAACAAGGAATTCGATATAATATAGCTTAACAATCATCAATCCATCACTATTCTGAGTTAAAACGGATTAAATGGGCAAATCGAAGAAAATCCCCAAAACTAGATTTTAAGAAAACTTACCCTGATTCGTTCGATCGGTGCAAGTTATGGAAGGATTAATCGATGATACGAACTTAGGAATTTCGTGTTTTGGATAGATTAACAACATGTCTTTGGTTTCCCCAAGACTTGGCTGCAGAAGGATTGAAAACAAAATGGGAAAAATGAGTGAAACCCGACTGCTCTGCCAAATTTATACACCTACCGAACACAGCGCGGCAAACGGCCCACACCAGCGCTGTGTCTAACGCCGTGTCACGAGGTGCCCACGACCCCAGGTGGTATTACCTGATCACAGGCCATTCATGGGCCCACTTACAGCTTTGTAGGATGCCGATCCTCATCGCACTTCAAATTATCATCTATAGTGTAGGGCTTTACTTTATTTTCCATGTAATGTTGTAATAGCTAGTTAGTGCTTGTTCAGCTTTTGAATATCTAGTGTTGTCATTAGCTTTTATTTTTCTAAGCCTATTATAGGGGGGAAGAGTGTACTGAAGTGTTGTAGTACGAATTGGCAAGTTTGCTGAGACCCTTATATCCGTGTATGCTTGTAATCGTTGTTGCCTATTGTAATCGTTCCTTGTATTAATACAAATCGAGTTTCATCTTCAATTTCGTTGTGCCACTAAAACGCCTCTGCGTGATTGCGTCGCATTAGCACAAACTCTCGAACGAGTTAGGAGGACGTAGTCGGGTAAATTGACTAATAGCCGCACGGTGTGCGTACATTCTATACAAACTATAAGCGCCCCGTGATAGGTGGTATCGGAGACCGGTTAAGTTCGAAAGAATGGAATCGGGTAACGAGACGGAAGTCCCTAGAAGGCAGTGCAAGAAAAAGGATGACGGAAAGAAGAAAGAGGTCGAGGCCTCTAGAGCCCAATTCGATAATCTAGAGCAAGAGTGCTCTAGATTGAGATATATTGTCGAGACCATGGAGGAGAAGGTCGAGACCCTCGAGGCGGAGAATGAAGACCTCCGAGCCCAGTTGGGCGAATGCAGAGAAGTCTGCCGAACCTTTGCTGAAGCAATGGGAGCCAACAATACAGCTGAATTGAGACGCGAGATGGAAGCAATGAGTATCCAGATTGGATTGCTTCAAAGAGCTGTGAACAACACCCCCCCATGTTGCTCAAGAACCTATTACGAGAATTCGGTCCCCGAACCAAGTTCCTATAGTGGAACACGAGATGCCAAGAAGGTTGAGAACTTCTTATTCTACATGGAACAATACTTCCATGTCGCTAATGTTTTGGACGAGGCGAGAAAGGTGTCAACCGCCACAATGTATTTGGTTGATGATGCCAAATTGTGGTGGCGCACCAAATATACGGACATTCAGGCCCAACGAGTAAGAATTGATACTTGGGAACAACTGCGAGATGCCATCAGGCAACAATTCTTCCCAGAGAATGTTGAGTACAATGCAAGAAGGGCCTTGCGAGATTTGAAGCACACCGGTCTTATTCGAGATTATGTGAAGGCATTTTCGACGCATATGTTACACATTAGCGATATGTCGGAGAATGACAGGTTGTTTACGTTCCTGGAAGGCTTGAAGCCATTTGCTCATACGGAGCTTCTGCGCCAACGAGTCACAGACCTCAGTGCCGCCATGGAAGTGGCAGAACGATTAATGGATTATACGTCGGAACCTCGAAGAGATCGTCCAGTAACAACGAACATGGCACCGTCCCGAAGTGCAATGCCAAGACCGTTCAAACCTAACATGAGTTGGAGTGTAGGGGATCGGAAAACCTATACTCAAGGAAGTTCATATGGCAGCACGAATCGTAACAAACCTACAGAAGCTCAGTAGGGCCCTCCCCAACGAATCATTAAATGTTTCCTATGTGATGGGCCTCATCTTCTCAGTAATTGTCCGAAAAGGCAACTTTTGAGTGCCCTAACAAGCGCTGCAGAATCGAGTTCGCAACCGAAAGAAGAGTTGCAAGTACCAGATGATGAAGAAATATCGGAAGATGAGGAAAATCTTGGGGCCATCAATCAATGGTGCAACTCGTTAACCCATCAGGTGGAAGCTAAGGCAAGAGTGCCGACAAAATCCAGAAAACCTGTACCTGCACTCACGACAAGTGGTCCCGATAAGAGAAAGAAGGGATTAATGTTTGTTGATGTTAAAATAAATGGGAAAAATATTGGTGCTATGATAGAATCGGGTGCCACCCATAATTATCTGACGAGCACCGAAGTGGGGAGACTTGGACTATTGTTAGAGAAAGGAGTGGGCCGGGTTAAAGCTGTCAACTCTCTGGCAAAACCAATAGCAGGGGTTGCCAAGGCTGTTTGAATGAAGATAGGAGCCTTTGAGGGTAGGGCCGACCTATCTGTTGTGGAAATGGATGACTTCAAATTGATACTCGGGCTCAAGTACATGCGTGACACTCAAACCCTAGTCATGCCGCATGATGATGCACTCTTGGTTTTGGGGGATAAACCACATATTATCCCAACAATTAGCGCAACCCAAGGGCAAAATAACCTATCCGCGCTATAATTCAAGAAGGGATGTAGGCATGGGGAACCATTCCTCCTGTGCGCCTTGCAATTCGACGAAGTATAGGAGTTGTCAGGTCCTATCCCTGATGCTGTGAAGCACCTCCTAAACGAATTTGAAGATGTTATGCCCGACAAACTTCCTCGGAAGCTTCCACCTAAGAGGGCGGTCGATCATGAAATCGAGTTGGTGAAGGGCACAAAACCTCCTGCTCGAACCCCTTATCGTATGTCGCAACCTGAGCTTGTGGAACTCAGGAAGCAGTTAAAAGAGATGTTGGAATGTGGCATGATCCAACCGGCGAAATAACCCTATGGAGCTCCTATTCTCTTTCAGAAAAAGTCTGATGGAACTCTGCGATTGTGTTGTGATTACCGTGCTCTAAATAAAATTACGGTGAAGAATATGTATCCTATTCCACTTGTAGCAGATTGCTTCGACCGACTCAGTGGAGCAGAATACTATACGAAGATCGATCTGAGATCTGGTTATTGGCAAGTTCGCATCAAAGACGGAGATGAAGTGAAAACGACGATTGTCACACGTTCTGGGGCCTTCGTGTTCTTAGTCATGCCCTTTGGCCTAACAAATGCCCCAGCTACTTTCAGCACCTTGATGAATCAAGTTCTCCAAGGGTTCTTGGATGAGTTTGTCGTGGTATACCTGGATGATATTGTTATATATAGACGAACCTTGGAAGAACATGTGGAACATTTGAGAATGGTTCTTACTAGGCTTCGTGAGCATGAACTATATGTTAAGTTGTCGAAGTGCTCATTTTCCCAGAAGCGGATCAGTTTCTTGGGTCATATCATTGAGTGTGGCAGTATTCGCATGGACCCGAAAAAAATACGAGCAATCCAAGAATGGAAACCACCAACCGATGTACATGAGGTATGGTCATTTCTCGGGTTGGAAAATTACTATAGAAGATTTGTGATGGGGTATGCTGGAATAGCGAGACCCCTAACCGATTTGACAAGAAAGATGGAAGTTTGGAATTGGTTGCCGGAATGCCAAATTGCCTTCGACAACTTAAAGAAGGCCATCCTAACAGACCCGGTCCTCGCGCTACCAGATCTATCCAAACCTTTTGTGGTTGAAACAGATGCTTCAGATATTGCAGTAGGAGGAGTTTTAGTGCAAGATGGCCATCCTGTTTCCTTCGAGAGTAAGAAACTTAAGGATGTCGAGAGGCATTACACGGGGCATGAGAAAGAGCTTTTAGCAGTGGTCCATTGCCTTCGACTTTGGAGACATTACTTAATGGGGTTGTCGTTGATTGTAAAAACTGACAACACTGTTGTTAGTCACTTTCTGTCCCAACCAAAGCTTACTGGGGAACAAGCGAGATGGCAGGAACTATTGTCTGAGTTCAACTTTGTGATTGAGTACCGTGCCAGTTCTAGTAATCAGGTGGCGGATGCCCTGAGCCGCAGATCCGACCTAGCTGTTCTACAAGTACTGGCAGCGCTTTCTTCGAGTCAGGTGACCACTCCATTAAAAGATCAAATACAAGAACTAATGGTAGCCGATGCAACGGCTCAATGTTTGGTGAATCTTGTCCACCAGGGTACAACACGAAGATTTTGGCTCGAGGATGGTCTCTTATGGACCAAGGGGAGACGTCTCTATGTACCTCCAGGCGGCGATATGAGGAAAACTATTATTGCGGAATGTCAGGACAATCTCTAGGCGGGCACCCAGGAGAGGAGCGCACTGTGGCCTTAGTTCAACGAGATTACTATTGGCCCCAAATGCGGGATGACATTGAGATGTTTGTCTGCACCTGCTTGGTGTGCCAACAAGATAAACCCGATCGACAAAAGAAGGCAGGCTTACTGGAACCACTACTCATTCCTCTCAGGGCTTGGGAAAGTGTTTCAATGGATTATATCACCAGTCTACCAAAAGTTGGGGATCTTGATGCCATTATTGTTGTGGTAGACTAGTTCTCCAAATATGCTACATTCATAGCGGCACCCAAGACAGTTTCGGCGGAAGAGACAGCTCAGCTCTTTTTCAAGCATATTGTTAAGTATTGGGGATTGCCGAGGGACATTTTTAGTGACCGAGACCCCCGGTTTACTAGTAACTTTTGGACCGAGCTCTTCAAACTACTCGGCTCCAAGTTGAATATGAGCTCTAGCTTCCACCCACAATCTAATGGCCAAACTGAAAGATTTAACTCGATGTTGGAGGAATATCTTCGACATTTTGTGAGCACTAATCAGAAGGACTGGGTGGAGCTTTTGGATGTTGCTCAACTGTGTTTTAATGCTCAAAAATGCTCTACCACCAATAAGAGTACTTTTGAAATTTGTAATGGGCAGCAACCACTCCTCCCGCACAATATTGACACTGTTCCACAAAACGCCAGGTCTACATCGGCGCAAACATTTTCCCTTGAATGGGAACAAAACCTTGATTTGGCCCGTGGCTACTTGGAGAAGGCTCAAAAGCAGATGAAAAAATATGTTGATCTTAAATGCCTCTTTGTTGAATACTGTGTGGGTGACAAGGTAATGGTAAAGGTCCCGAACCAGAGTTCCTCCAGGGCAACACGAGGGAGAGATTCACGGCTAATGCAAAAATATATTGGGCCCCTAACCATCCTCAAAAGAGTCAGAAAGGTAGCCTACAACCTAGAGTTACCCCAATGGTGGCGCATTCATAATGTCTTTCATGTCATCCAACTCAAGCCATATCAGGCAGACAAAGAGGACACCACACGCAACCTGCCCAACCGTCCACAACTGAAACTACGCAACTTGGGGAAGAGGGTGGCCGAAGCTATTATTGACCATCGTGTTGCAGGGCCGAGAAAGAAGCTACAAAAAGAATATTTGGTGAAATGGCAGGGCTGCAGTATGGAGGAGAACACTTGGGAGAGGGCGACAACACTTAAAGCTTTTCAACCACTACTGGATGCTTATCTCACATCTATGGCACCGGGGACGTCACCAACTCAGAGGGGGGAGTGCTGTCACGAGGTGCCCGCGACCCCAGGCGGTATTACCTGATCACAGGCCATTCATGGGCCCACTTGCAGATTTGTGGGATGCCGAGCCTCATCGCACTTCAAGTTATCATCTATAGTGTAGGGCTTTATTTATTTTCTTTGTAATGTTGTAATAGCTAGTTAGTGCTTGTTCAGCTTTTCAATATCTAGTGTTGTCATTAGCTTTTATTTTTCTAAGCCTATTATAGGGGGGAAGAGTGTACTGAAGTTTTGTAGTACGAATTGGCAAGTTTGTAATCGTTCCTTATATTAATACAAATCGAGTTTCATCTTCAATTTTGCTGTGCCACTAAAACGCCTCAGCGTGATTGCGTCGCATTAGCACCAACTCTCGAACGAGTTAGGCGGACGTAGTCGGGTAAATTGACTACTAGCCGCATGGTGCGCGTACATTCTATACAAACTATAAGCGCCCCGTGACACGCCGGGTTACGGGTCAGTGCGCGACCAGGCCGACACGGCGCAACACCCGGCGCAAGGCGCCTGCGCGTGTGTCTCGGCCACATCCGACACGACGCATCATCCGGCGCAAATCTTGCGCGGGTTCTTGGTCGTGTCTCGGCAGACTGCCGGTCCTGGCTGACCCGGCGCAAGGCACGGCGCTCGGAAGCGCCGTCTTCTGAGCCGTTTCGCATAGGTCCGGCCAGCCACCTCCAGACACAAACCGAAAATTACTACCAAACCACAATGACGATCCAAACAACCCCGAAACTTGAACGTGAACACGAATCGGAGATTTGGTTACGAAGTACTCGCAAAGATGAATTCGAGCACTAATAGATCACATGATTCCGACCACCCGAAAGCTCGAAATTCGACAACGGAAAGTAATTACCCCAAACTTTGGGAAATTACGAAAATGTCCCAAAATGTTCGAAAATCACGATACGTGATCGAATAACCAAACTGAAGTTCACAACACGTCTAACAAAGTTAAACGGACTTGGGGGAAACTCGAAACAGTAATTTCGAACGAGATTCACAAGAATCGAACTCGAGCGGAAAAGTCGTTAATAAACACGAAACTCAACAAAACAATACCGAAACGAACTCAGATGACAAAAAGTGCAGAATTAATCATTCTCAGAATGATGAAACGGTCCCAAGCGAGTCGTCGAAATGGACCTCCGCCGGAAAAAAGAAAATTAGTGAAATCCGAAATTGCGGATATTACATTCTACCCTCCTTAAAAGAAGTTTCGTCCTGAAACTTAAATCAAGTAGGGAGAAGCAATACCCCGCCAGGTAAACTAAACGAGATACACAAGAACCGAAAAAATTGCGGCCAACGGCGAAACATTACAAGCAACGCAAAGGAATATACGGCGTGAAAACACGCCCCACGACGACTAACGCAACGCCACCGACTATGATTAAAAACAACAACGAGTAATTAACAACACATCACATGCACACATTTAATCAAAGAAATGCACGCGACAACAAGTCGCACCCGACCACAACGACTATGCGGTAGAAACAAATATAGTATTACGATAGAATTCACTCCGATTCTCGTCAACAAGAAAATGTCCGACGTCAGGACACAAACAATTAAAGATAATAGAAAACGAGAATATCGGATATTACATTCTATCCTATTAAAAATAATTTTCGTCCCAAAACTTAAAATAAAAAATCATGGTAGAATACAAACAAAACCAAAAGTTCACGTAACAAATATCAATCTCTACACGAATCACAGCACAAAGTATGATACACAACTACATCACTGGACACCATCGGGCACTCCCCGAGTAGGAACGAAAACCCGATTCCCGAACATCTTGGCAACAGTCTCACAATGCACCGCTTGGTGCCCCAGTTGGCCGCACTTAAAACAATTAACCGGAGGCGAACGACAATTCTATCTCGCATAGCCTACACGGCTGCAGTTAAAGCAGGTCTTCACACCGATCGTCTTACTCGCCTATGGAGTAAAGTTCTTAGACTGCTCAACCGAGCGAGGGTGCTCCCAGAAGGAAACTGCGAAGCAACAGGCTCACGGATCTCACTTCTCTGGCCTCTTGAAAAATTACTCGAGGTCTTATGTCTCTTACTCTCTGAACGAGATTCCGTCACATAAATGGCCATCTCAATGGCTAAAGCTCGGTCCTGATATTCCTTCAGGGTGGTACACATAAGCGGAGCCATACTCTCACGGATATGGGGTTTCATGCGCATATTGAAGTATCGGACCTTGTCCGCTTCACTTCTCACTTGATCACGAACATAATCCAACTGTCGATTGTAATCGACTATCGCCTGGGATATTGACACATCCTGGGGCGTAACGGAGAAAAACTCAACGATCCTGCGTTCACGAACAGGCAACGGGCAATACTTTGCCTCCATGGCGGTCTTTAACTCAGCCTATGTAGGTGCACGGTCTGCAGGCACTACAGCCTGCCACCAGTCTGCCGCTTCTTTATCGAGCAGGTACTGAGCAATGGGTACCCTCATTTCATCCGGACAAGCTACAACATCAAATATTATGTCTAACTGGAAGAGCCAGTTTTCCCAACCTAACAAGTCAGACGAACCCACAAAACGGGGCGGCTGCATTCTCATCATATCTCGTAACCACTTACTAGCTCCGTTATCCCCATTTGGGTTTTCATTCCGACGTACGGCCTGATTCATCTGCACTAACTGGTCAACCACCTGACGAAGGATGGTGGCGGCGCCAACGTCAACATTAATGTTGGCTGAATGAGAATGTCCCTGATCTGTACCGAGCTGATTGGTACTCGGTAAAGAGTGTGTCGCCCTCTCACGCTCCTCATTACGACCACTACCACGACCACGGCCTCGGCCTCGACCCCTCAGCATACTGAACGGGCAACCATTCAGAACAACAAAATAAATACCACATAGTCAACAAAGGGCAACAACCAGTAGCACAATAAAGTATTCACTCCAAATCATCACACGAGTACACGAACTAACAATGCAATAATAGACTTAAATTCATAAGTAATTCGCACGGTTACACCAATAGAGGTGCACGAATTTTACCAAAATAAACACGGTCTAGACCACATACATGTCATTGAGACTAGACACTTGTAACATTCCTTTAAAATAAAATTTTTCCGAGGTGTTTATTCAAATATTAATATTTTAAGATTCACGAGTTTTGAAAGATTTTACCGGGATGAAATTTTGAAAACACTTTATTTAGTACCTCGGTCATTGAAGCGGGGAGCGATACCTAACAATGTATCCCGCCACTTGGGCATACAACCCAGATTTTTTGACGAGAATAATAACATAGCAACTCACTGCACGACTTAACCTCAATACATAAACACATAACGTTCTACTTTACGAAAGCCAAAGTTGTTTTGCAAAACAGAAATTTTCCAAAATCCTTTGGTTCATAACCAAAACGACAGTAACATTTCACAATATCCGAAGTACTTCAAAACACATTTTCCAAATACCGTCTGATGGTGTCATTTGAAAATACACGACCAGTTTGTTAAAAATTTAACCGATTTTAAAATCCATATAAACCGTGGTTTTAACCGCACCATCAAAATATTTTAAACAGTAGCAAACGATTTCCACAAAATGTTCAAACTCGTAAAGTCCTTCGGGAAACACATTCTAAAACCTACCCGTAACGGCATAAACATAACAATCTAAAAACAATCAAACTAAAAATCACATGCCCAAACGGCAAATAGGATCGCCAATCCAATTGAATACATCTCACAGCATCAAGTTTAAACATACAACAAAACCATTCCTTGGACTTTCTCACGAACTCAATCGTCGATACCTTATTCGAAACCAATCAAGGTTCTCAATTTTTCACAACATACCACCCCATACGGTGGTTCAAAGGTAAAACAACAACACGCCCAATTTTTATACATATACTATGTGTCACAAGTATTATATACAACTATATTACACAACACTGTGTAAATAAAATTATGCACCGCAATTAACTCACTAAGATAAAATCGAGATACACAGGTATTACGCATAAAGGAGGAGACTTACATCCACAGGCCGCACGGAGGTGACGGTCGCCCACGATACTAATCTCGTCTGACAACATATCCGAACGTTGTGACTATGCACAAATCAACTTGTCACCTGACGACTCTAACGATAAGACAACACATTACTCGACAAATCACGACTCGACTAGACCCGACAGCCTAGGTTTCCGAAACCTAAGCTCCGATATCATAAATGTAACACCCCCAAAACCATATGGGAATATTACATGCCGTAGACCCCTTTCACGAGGATCTACCAGGCTATACCTTACAAAACGACCAACTGCTTGCCCGGCCAGGGTCAAACAATAAAATAATACAGACCGTTAAGGTCACTTACACGCGAACACACAGACCGATGAGGTCACACAACTCAATCAACAAAATTGACTTATACAATATTACCCACACAAGGGTCGAAACACAATACAGCGGAAGACTGAAATCAACTCGGACAACACAACGAAAATCAAAACAACTCTCAACTCTTAATTAGTATCGCAGCTCGTCATCCTCTTGTGCCAATCCCGTGGATCGCTCTCCGACCGCATGTACCTGGACGCAAAACAGACATCCACCCCCGATTACTCAGGGGTTAGTAAAACTCCACTGTTTTACTAGTGCAATTATCAAATCATACGAAATGTAACAAGCAAATAATAATCGTGAATCAAATATAATAATCAAGTATCAAAATATTCCCGGCAGGTTTTCACAAGGGAAGATAAGCTATGAAGCATTCGAAAATAAGATTATCATCTCGGGAATTTTTTAGAATTTCAAAAACCTTTAAGACCTCAAGTCCTGATTCACAAAACCTTTCGAAAAACTCTAGGGCCTTAACCCAAATCTTGTTTCATAACTCAACAGTTTACAATATGGGAAACATTTACTCAAGCTTAGGACTAGGTCCAACATTTATTTTCGAAAAACTTTTCCTTTTAAAACTTTGATTTAAAAATAATCATGCTCATGACACCGTGATCCACTGTCACGTGTCTCCGTAGGTTCAACAACCCGCACGAACTACACCACGCATAATTAAACAAACATAATCAATTCCGACACTGTGATCCACTGTCACGTGTCTCCGTAGGTTCAACAACCCACACGGACTATTAACCAGACATAACTAATTCCGAAACCGTGATCCACTGTCACGTGTCTCCGTAGGCTCAACAACCCACACGGGCTATATCAATCACAACAATCACACACACAGTCCTGACACCGTAGTCCACTGTCACGTGTCACCGTAAGCCCCGTCGAGCTCACCCGGTTAGACGTACTGTGTCCGAAACTCATGGTCCACTGCCATGCGTTATCGTAGGCCTCGCTGCATCAAAGACGATTGACCTCGCACTCACTAATTTCTGACCCCATAGTCTACTGCCACGAATCCTCGTAGGTCCCGTTGAACCAACACGAGTGAACTTAGCGGTCACACACATATTCACATTCACATTCACATCACATGCAACAATGAGCACAGTTATTCAATCACGTTGATCACCACAAAATCGTACATCACACGCACATAACACAACCTCAACACTCGCAACAACTATCATCAATCAACGACACACAACCAACATAACACACGTTCGGTACACAATACATTGCACAACCAAGTGTACAACCATCCCATGTGTACGTCGCAATCCTGCACAAATGGTACAACAGCTAACACGTATACCAATATAACACTATTATCACAAAACCTTCAAATTGTGGAATACACAACCAATTCAAACGGAATATATTTACGAAGGCAAGCAAAATCATTATAAATCTCATACGTGATTATTAGTCGCAAGATACAAGTCGTATAATAGGATACTTGCCTTAATAACCGTTACCGAATACCCCAAAGAACACGGTTCGACTGGGAAGCTTGTACCACGAAGAAGACAACGAACGGAAGGGTTCCGACTCGAGGTCTTCACAAGGAATCTGACCCTAACATCATACCATCAATAAATCAACGAACGATCGAGGAAGAATAATCGTAGAACGCTCGGATTCTCTTTGTGACATTTTATCGAACACCTTCAAGGCGTCGATAAAATACACAATAAAACGACAAATCCATGGCAATCCAACTATGGTATAACAAGGAATTCGATATAAAATAGCTTAACAATCATCAATCCATCACTATTCTGAGTTAAAATGGATTAAACGGACAAATCGAACAAAATCCTCAAAACTAGATTTTAAGAAAAGTTACCCTGATTCGGTCGATCGGAGCAAGTTATAGAAGGATTAATCGATGATATGGACTTAGGAATTTCATGTTTTGGATAGATTAACAACATGTCTTTGGTTTCCCCAAGACTTGGCTGCGGAAGGATTGAAAACGAAATGGGAAAAATGAGTGAAACCCGACTGCTCTGCCATATTTATACACCTGCCGAACACGGCGCAACAAACGGCCGACACCAGTGCCGTGTCTACCGCCGGGTTGCGGGTCAGTGCGCGACCTGGCCGACACGGTGCAACACCCGGCGCAAGGCGCCTGCGCATGTGTCTCGGCCGTATCCGAAACGGCGCATCACCCGGCGCAAATCTTGCGCGGGTTCTCGGTCATGTCTCGGCAGATCGCCGTCCTGCCGACCAGTAAGACACGGCACTTCAAGCGCCGCTTTTTCGAGCCGCTTTCGCATGTGTCCGGCCACCACCTCCGCATGTAAATCAAATTTACGACCGAACCACAACGACGATCCGAACGACCCCGAAACTCGAACCTGAACACGAATCGGAGATTCGGTTACGAATTACTAGCAAAGACGAATTCGAGCACTAAGAGAACACATCATTCCGACCACCCGAAGGCTCGAAATGCGACAAAACATCCGAAAATCACGATACGTGATCGAATAACCAAATCGAAGTTCACAACACGTCTAACAAAGTTAAACGGACTTACGGGAAACTCGAAATAGTAATTTCGAACGAGATTCACAAGAATAGAACTCGAGTGCAGAAAAGTCGTTAATAAACATAGAACTCGACAAAACAATACCGAAACGAACTCGGATGACAAAAAGTGCAGAATTAATCACAGAATCATGAAACGGTCCTAAGCGAGTCGTCGAAACGGACCTCCGCCAGAAAAAAGAAAATTACCGAAATCCGAAATTGCGGATATTACAATGATAATCTCAGGTTCAAGGATTTATTGACATACTGTTATATTGAGATTCATTTATGACATTTCCATGAAGTGATCTCAATGCGAGTCTGTCCAGTATTAGTTCTCCAACCAATACACATAAGATTGATCAATAACGTTTATTCGATTATTATAATATTAAAAAATGCACATGTTATAATAATCAATGAGAAAGAAATGATATCAAATAACTTTATTTAAATGTGACAATTACAAATCTAGGCACATCGAATGTCGTAGGGCACTATTCCCAACATAGAATGCTAGAGGTTTTTACACCTCAATCAAAATTTGGTAAGAACTGATCGAGCAGGGAATTGAAGTTTAGCTTCAGAGAGTGCAAGTATAGTTGTGTACTCTTGAGATTACTTCATCCTTAGTTGATGATGTTAAATGCGAATATGGAGTGACCCGATGATTATTGACTGAAGGAGGATGTGATTCAATGAAAATCCCCTGGTCTTATTGTAATATCCGCAATTTGGATTTCCGGTAATTTTATTTTTTTGGTGGAAGTCCATCTTAGCGACTCTATTGCTACCGTTTCGTCATTCCGAGGATGATTAATTCTACACTTTTTGTCATCCGAGTTCGTCACGGTGTCGTTCTGTTGAGTTCCGTATTTTTAAGCAACTTTTCCACGTATGAGTTCGACTTTGTAAAATCACCATTAATTTTTGGAAACTCCAAAAATTCTGAATCTTCCCAATATTATAGAGCATCAAGTTAGCTTTCCATTGGTTCAAACGGTGAGTCAATCGGAGTCCGGACAAAGGGAGTTATGGTCGAAATAGCTAAGTCAGTAACATTTTCCAGTTTTGGCCGAGCAGCCTGTACCGGGGGCCGTAGCTCCTGCCGGAAGGGCCGCGGCACACTGCCGAGTCACTGCCGCGGCACACTTGGCCGAGCCGCGGCACACACGCATTTTTCAATTTTCGGCCAATCCGTCTGTACCGGGGGTCGCGGCTCATGCCGACAGGGCCGCGGCACACTGCCGAGTCACTGCCGCGGCACATTCGTCCGGGCCGCGGCACGCTACCGATCACTGGGGGCAGTTTTGGCCCTGTGCCACTGAAACACCCAAAATTTATTTATATTTTTTTTTTTTTTTTTTTTGCGGAAATAATATAAAGTTTGACACCAATTCATAAAGGAACTTCATTTATTTAATTTAATAAGCCAATAATGGCAATAAGTTATCAAACTTCTAAAGAAAACAACATAAGTAAAACTTTCTAATATAGAAATGTCAAAAGCGGAAGTACTAAAAATGTTCATTGACTTAAAATAAATCACAGGTGTCACGAATGCTCCCGTCCTTAGCCTCCTTAATCGTAATACCTGAAAATGTTAAGTAAAACCGTAAGCACAAAGCTTAGTGAATTCAAACACAACATTATACCAATATCCACAATCACTAGACCTAGATTAAAATATATCGTTATAACATTTAAACATAAGCCAAGAACAAATCAAGGCTTATAAGGAGGGCTAGTAGGTTACCCGCATCTCACAAACCGAAGAGTATTGGGTTAATCTTACCCTCACCTCACATCCCGGAGGGTATTGGAGTAATATACCTAACCACGCGCACCGGACAAAAGCCGGATAATTGCTATGATCCCCTCAACAATAAACATACAGTGCACATGTATGATTAACAATTTAAGCATGCATCCACATTATCATACCATAATAATAATTTAACACTCACGTGCTAACCTAGCAATCATAAATATTGAGACAATGGAGTGAGAGAACTCACCTTGAATACTTAAGGGAGATTGCTAAATCAAAACTGGCTACCACACTTGAGCAAATGCCAAAACTTTACCTATTATAAACTAGGAGTTAGGATATACCCAAAGATGAAGCTTAAAGACTTAAACAAAAATCTGGACAGCAAGGTCTAAAAACAGACCCGCTGTTAAAGATGGATTTACTTAATTTTCCTAAGTATTAACATATCAATATTAAATTTTTCTAAGAAACTAGAGTCTTTCCCCTTTTGAAAACAGTAAAGAACTCACTCTAACTCCAAAATATGAATTTATTATGATGCTTTTAAAAAGACATCGCAGTGCAGTCCCAAATCATAGGAATCAGTAGTGTTGGCCAATTCTACCCAACTTGTGGGTAGACATTGTCCAAACTAAAAATCACAGAGATAATAGACATAAATACCAAAGTCTCAGAGTTGGAACCGACCAAAAAGGGTTTCCCAAACTCTAGATATGAAATTCACAACATGACTAATTACAAAACCCTTAAAAGCTGATGACAGAAAACTGATCTGGAGTGTGAACTCAATATGACCAAGAAATATTTGGAGATAACATCCCATAAACTCCAGATCACAACATTAGGTCATAACACACATGTGGGAACTTGGAATCCCATTAGATCATTTCCCAAGCCCTAGAAACGAATAAAACAAGTTGACCTATCAGATCAGACCCGGATCAGACCTACCAGCAAAGGTGCTGTTCTTGCCCATGGATAAAGTCCTAATTAGTGAGAGTGACCTTCATAAGAAAGTTACCCAACACAATTTTTAAACTTTTGGCATAGGTTTGAGATCCGTTTGAGTTATATAATTCAAGTTATGATTTTTGTAAGATGACTACAAATCTGACGGAAACAGAATCGTAGCCAACCCTTAATCTTTTTAACCAATCCATTCCTCTCCCTTTTGAAACACATTCCTAGATGTGTTTATCACCCAAATTCAGTCCCCTATGAACATGGTGGCACCAAAAAGGGCTAGGGGTCATTGGCATTTCATTTAGTCACAAGGAAAAGAATCAAATCAACATAATATATGACAAACCATTTAAACTCATAATTTTCCCCTTTCTTAAGGGTTCCTTGATCTTTCAAATACACAAACATTTATATACACATCTTAGAAGATGCTATAAAATTGTATACTTAGATCTAAACATATTGATATGGATATGTTGAGAATCAAAATAATAATTAACAAGAATTATAACCATTCACAAGATCTATCACATTTTATCACCTAAATAAAACTTGGTGATTTCCATGGTTCATTTAGACCTTGTATTTTGTATAATCATCTAGATCCATCATACACCATGTATAGGGTGTAGATATAATCTAGAGATGATGATAACATACAACTTATAACAATAACAACATTGGTTAAAACCATAAGATCTATCTTCTTTAAATCACACAAGTTACAACTTGATGATTTTTATGAATCATATAGATCTTTTACATAATATGATCATCTAGGCTCATCATACACCATGTATAGGAGATGGTGATGAAATTTCTAGATGATAATCAACACTTAAAACAATTAATTGAATATAAATCAAAAGAAAAGATTAAAACACCTTAAAAGATCTTACCTAAGCTTGTTACACCAACAAGGAAGTGAAGGAGAAGATGATTGTGGCTTTGGAAGAGAAAAATGAGAGAGAGATGGGAGAGAGGGATCGGCCGAAAATGAGGGAGAGAGGAGGGAGTTTAGGGTTTTGTGATATTTTTATAAATCATTTAAGGATAAAGCCTAATGACTTCACTAATGGGCTAGGCTCAAAACTCATTTCTTACTAGCCCAATATAATTAAATCTTTCAATTAACTTAGCCCAAAACTTGTATTTTAATCTAACTTGGCTAATTAATTAAACCCATCATTTAAATAACTAAATACCATGAAAATAATTAACGCAAAAAAAAAACCGGGCATTACAACTCTCCCTACTAAGAAGGGACTTCGGCCTCAAGTCACCCTCCGAATAACTCGGGATAATGCGCCCTCATCTCGTCTTCAGTTCCCATGTACACTGCATCCCTTCCTATGCCGCCACCGAACCTTAATGTAATAAACAGCCTTACCGCTCCGAAGGGTCTTTGACTTTCGATCAACAACCGCGATAGGTTTCTCAACATAGTTGAGCCGTCACACCTGGATGTCTTCCAGAGGTACTACGGCGGTATCACCAACAATGCACTTCCTCAATCGAGACACGTGGAAGGTGTTATGAATCAAACTAAGCTCGTCAGCAGCTCCAATCGGTACGCTACTTTACCAACGCGAGCTATGATCTTATAAGGTCCAATAAATCGAGGTCCCGCCTTCCCACGCTATGAACCTAATCACACCCTTCCAAGGGGAGACCTTTAATACCACATGATCCCCAACCCGAAACTCAAGATCGGAGCGTCGCTATCTCGCATAACTCTTCCGACGACTCCTAGCGGTGACCAAATGATCCCCGATCATTTTGATTTTCTCCGTGGTCGCAAAACAATATCGGTGCTACCGAGCACCCTCTGTCCAACCTCACCCCAACACACCGGGGTTCTACACTTCCTACCATACAAAGGCTTCATACGGGGCATGTCGATGCTTGAATGATAATCGTTGTTATATGAAAACTCGGCTAAATGAAGATGATCATCCCAATCGCTCCAAAATCAATTGCACATGCCCGAAGCATGTCCTCCAAAGTCTCAGTATCGTCCGCTCACTCGCCCATCGCCATGCGGATGGAACGCAAAGATCAAATGCAATCGGGTACCCAATTCTTCTTGGAATTTCGCCAAAATCGAGAGGTGAATCGAGTATCTCGATCGAGACAATAGATACGGCACCCTGCAATGAAACTATCTCCGAACAAAAATCTCGCCAATTTTTCACCAAGAACTTTCCTTGATGGCCGGAAATGAGCACTCTTCGTCAATCGATCCACAACCACCCATATCGTATCCGCTCCCTTTGCGCCTTAGGAAGTTTTGTAATAAAGTCCATGGTTAAGTGCTCCCATTTCCACTCGTGAATCTCCAAAGGTTGCAATTTCCCATGAGGTTTCTGGTGTTCGGCTTTGACCTTCCGGCATGTTAGGCATTCTTCTACATATCGAGCCACATCATTCTTCATCCCGTGCCACCAATAACCCTCACGAAGATCTCGGTACATTTTTGTAGCACCCGGATAAATAGAAAACTTGGACATGTGAGCTTCTTCCATAAGAGTTTTCCTGCCCACCAAGAATGGAACCCAAACCCTACCATAACGAGTTAGTAATCCACGCCCATCTCGCTCCATCTTAGGTAACTCATTCACAATCCTTTCACGATTTGGGTTCCCCTCTTGAGTCGCCACATCTTGAGCATCTCGAATCATACCCAATAATGATTTCTCCATAGTCATCCGAAGACATTTAGCTCGAATCGGTTCGACAGATTGCTTACGATCGAGTGCGGCTACCACATTTGCTTTACCGGGTGGTAGTGAATCTCACAAATGTAATCTTTCACCACATCTAACCATCTAACCTGCCTCATATTCAAATCCCGCTGATCGAAAAGGTACTTCAAACTTTTATGGTCAGTGTAAATGATACACTTAACCCCGTAAAGGTAGTGCCTCCATATCTTGAGAGCAAAAACAACAGCTCCTAACTCCATGTCATGAGTTGGGTAGTTCCTTTCATGAGGTTTTAGCCGCGAGACGCATAAGCTATCACCTTACCCCGTTGCATCAACACAAAGACCAAAACCTGTGAGGGATGCGTCGCAAAGACACTACCATGTCCTCCACTCCTTCCGTAAAGTCAAAACCGGGCATTACACAACCGCGTCTTAAGATCTTCAAATGCAAACCGTTGTTCCGACCCCAAACAAATTTCTCCGACTTCTTGGTCAATCGCGTAAGAGGTAGAGCAATCTTTGAGAAATTTTCAATAAACCTACGATAGTAACCGGCCAAACCCAAGAAACTACGAATCTCCGAAGGCGATTTAGGAGCTTCCCATTTCTTAACCGCATCAATCTTGGCCGGATCGACCTTGATACCTTCCTTGTTCACCACGTGGCCCAAGAATTGAACCTCTTCTAACGAAAATTCACACTTAGAAAATTTAGCATAAAGCCGTTCTCTCCGTAGTGTCTCTAGAAGTTCCCGAATGTGCTTTTCATGCTCCTCCCTGGTCTTAGAATAGACCAAAATATCGTCAATAAACACAATGACCGAACGGTCGAGCATCGGACCACACACCCGATTCATTGTAATATCCGTAATTTTCCCATTTTTAGCAGTTTCCATTTTTGGTGTATGTCTATTTTTATCGACTCGCTTGTAACCGTTTCGACATTTTGAATCTATTTTGTTCTTGGAGTTTTTCCATTTGGACGAGTTTTGATGATGTTTTCACGTAATTTCATTTTAGGACATGTTTTGCCGTATGAACGTTCGATTCTTGTAAAACTCGTTCGTTTTCGTTATTTCTGGGTTTGTACAAGTTCGTATGGTTGAGTTGGTCTTGTGGAGACTTTCGGTTCAGAACTGACGTCGTTTCGTGATTTTCGGGCACTTGGGCCATTTTTGTAATTTCCTAATAGTTTAGGGAATCTCGTTTTCGTTGTCGCATTACGGACCCTTCGGTGGTCGGAATTGTATTTTCTTTCAGCACTTAGCTCCGCTGCCTTGTATGCTTCGTGTTCATGTTCCTGGATTACGGTCTCGTCGTGTATCGTGGTATCGTACTCGATGCCAGCCTTCATCGGCCGATATGACATCGCAGATCAATCGCTGTAGGTAGCGCACGCTACCCCTGTTGCCTTGCGTGCGCTACCGAAGAACAGTTAGCGTACGCTAACCCTTATTGTTAGCGTACGCTAACGAATGTGGCAGTAGCCACTGGACTGTCACGGCCCCGTTAGCGCACGCTACATATGGAAGTTAGCGTGCGCTAACTTCACAAATATATAAGCCCAGCGGGCAGTTTTCAGAGCAGCAGTTTCATTCTTTTCCCTTCGTTTCTTCGACGTGCGACCTCAGAGACGATTTCCATCAGTTCTTTTCGGAGTTCTATCCAGATTCCATCACAGTAGAATCGAGCCACCATATCATAATCAACATAATCACCTTTCATCAGCGGAATTAAAGGTAATTCCTCAGGAACCCTAATTTTGACGAATTTGGGGGATTTCGGGATTTTAGGGTGTAGTTCCGAATTGTTCATCTATATTACGATATTCTTCACCGATTGTGATTATTGAATGATTCCAAATCCAGTTTCCTTGATTTTAATCCGCGAATTATCAATACGGGGAGATTTTGCGTAAACCCTCACCCGTATTGATTGAACGTATATTGTCGTTAATTGTAATCGGGGTTTTGGGGAGTATTCCTTTCGATTATTAATGTCCGTTGGGACTGAGTTATGCTAATTCTTCGTTTAGGAACCGCTGCTTTTCCATTCGGATCATCCGTAGTCATTTTTCACTTCCGATTCTTCGAAGGATGTCTCAAAGGCAAGTACTTTACATTTGTTTACATGTTCTAGTATTTGAATTATGGCTGTATCGTGGTTGTTGTGGATGGTTATGTGTATGTTCACCTAGGGACGGTCCGACGGGCCTCTAGGGATACGTATTGCCGTGAGTGTGCGTATCGTGAACCGTGGTTAGCCACCTGTGGATGTCCGACGGACTCGGGGTACGGTGGCCGTGAGTCTCGTACAACGGTTAACTTTGAATTATGATTTGTTGAGATAATGTGTTTGTGTTTGTACATCATAAATATTCCGAATATAAAATGTTTTCTAAAATGATTTTGGCGCATGAATTCATCCGATTAGAATGTAGTTCAAATGGATTGTACTTGCACTAGCAGTTGTCGCTATCCCTTAAATGGGGAAATACTTTTTGTATTTCGTATTGATCGTGGGGACAAGCGAGCACTCGGGTCGTATGAGGATGATGGGCAAGCATGATATTGTCCAAAGGTTTGATTTTCGATGTCATGTCCTGGCTTACTATTGATGTCCGGGTTTTGAGATTTATGTATTATAAAGTTGGTTTAAGTACTCGAGTACTTCTGCTTGAAATTGTTAATGTGGTGTCCCCGCTTTGGGAAATGGACTTGATGTCTTTTAATTGTCGGTTTGTAGTCTTTCATTTGAATTGTCGCTTTATTCATAATAGTTTGTCGTCGAATGTCTTGTTTGGTATGTTAGCTGGTGGATTCCACGGTGTGGGGTCCACGGCGCTGTAATATGCCCCGAATGTCTTGGGGTGTTACGTAATATGGTATCGAGATTAGGTTTATGGATACCTAGGTCCGGTCATTCGGGTCTAGTTAAGTGTCGCTTTTGGGACAAGATTACCGCTATGCCATCATCTCAAGACGGTGCTCGTAAGTTTTCCTAACTTGACTCGCTTCACCGCTCGTTTCTATTCTGTCTTAGTATCTTTTGCTTTTGCGTTTGAATTGTACTTACCCGTTGCTTCTTCGTAATTCCTCCGGGTAGAGGACGCGACGCGGGCCGCGACGCTGTAGGGGACGTGGCGCGGCCTGGTGGCGGCCATGTCCGATCACTGAACCGATTCGGCGATGCCCTATTTGTCAACAGTTGTTCTCTAGTTCGGAGGTCACAGGACTACCGCTAGCTCCTAATGCCCATGAGAATGTTGGAGTGGCCAACATATTACAACAAGTAGCGAACTGATGACGCCATCGACTCAGCCGCTCGTCGGCCATGCTAATGCCAACCCGGTTCCGCCACTGGATCCGGTAATGATAAGCTACTTCAGACGTGATTCGTATGCGTCCTCCGCAGCTTGATGGTGCTTGACCCTTGGTTGGGAGAATTGGTTATTCGAGTTGGAGAAAGTGTTTGAGGCTGCTAACTGTTCCGAGGAGAGGAAAGTACCCATTGCTCAGTACTTCCTCGCCAAGGAGGCAGCGACGTGGTGGCAAGCGGTGAAACCGCGTGACCGGGCAGCTACGTGGGCAGAGTTTCGAGATCTGATGGAAGACGAATACTGTCCTTGGCTAGTGAAAGAGGGGAGGATCCGAGCCTTCTTCGAGGCTAAGCCCCAAGATGTTCCTATTTCTCAAGCTATCAAGGACTACAATCAACAGCTGCATTACGTGAGAAACCAAGTCCGAGATGAGCTAGATAAGATCCGCCACTTTGATATGCGGATGAAGCCGAGGGTGCGCCACTACATGTCTGGTCTGGGGTGCACGACTTTGAAAGATTATCAGAATAAAGCGATGGCTTACGAGATGTCGTTTTGCGAGAGACGGCACTCAAGGAAAGAAGCGAAGACCTCCGGCCGGCGGGAGGCAAGTCGAGGGTATCCGAAGGCTCGGCAGTTCGCGAGTCTTCGAGGGCCGGGCCGCCATCACTGGTCGAGGGAACGGTTCTAGGTCTCGCTCCCGCTCGGTTCCGTCGTGGTCCTACATGCTTCAACCGCAGTCCGGCCACATGATGAGTGAGTGTGATAGGCCTCCGATTCGTGTCTTGCTTGTGGCCGTATGGGTCACCGTGCTAAGTTTTGTACGGATGCGGCTGGCTCCAGTTACTCGTATATCCGCTCCACTGCAGGAGAGCCGAGTGTGAATCGTGCACCGACAGCTCTCGCCCGCACTGCAGTTTTGGTAGAGGTCGAGGTCGTGGTCAGCCTTCTAGAGGGGAGCTTCTAGTGCGGGGTCTGTTCCGCCCCGTGTGTATGAGATGAGGCGAGCCGGAGATCCCGACGCGACGGTGGCTACAGGTACCGCCCACATCCTTGACCATCCTGCTTCCGTATTGTTCGATTCCGTGCTACGCATTCTTTTATATCTATGGATTGCGTGCGTAAATGCCTGCATGTTGATTGCCTTGTTGCTTGTGAGCCTTTTGTTGTTAAACTTCCTAGCGGGGATAGCATCGTGGGGACCGTGAGATTAGAGATTTTTCGTGAGTATCGCGGGAGGGATTGGCTTTCTAACTGACACGATAGATATTAGAGATGAGGATTTGATTCTGGTGAGGATTGGCTCGACCGTCATGGGGCGATCATGAATTATAGAATGAGGATCACATGATGTTAGCCTCGATGGTACCGAGCATTCTTTTGTGGGGCGTAAGCGGGGTAGTCGAGATTACCGATCAGCGCTTTGAGGGCGGTGAGGCTTCTTCGGGAGGTTGCACGGGCTATTGGTGTTACGCTTTGAGATCAAGAAGGGGGAGTCGAGCTCGTCTATTCCGGCAAAGATGTGAGTATCCCGACGCTTTTCCGGATGAGTTGCCGGTTTGCCGGCCGAGAGGTTGAGTTTACCGTCGATTTAGAGCCGGGTAAGACCTATCTCTAAGACGCCATACCGTATGGCGCCCGCCGAGATGCTTGAGTTGAAGAAACAGCTGGGAGAGTTCCGGACATGGGATATATTCGACCGAGCGCTTCGCCTTGGGGCGCACCGGTCCTATTTGTAAAGAAGAAGGATGGGTCACTTCGCTTGTGCATCGACTACCGAGAGTTGAACAAAGTGACCATCAAAAACAAATATCCACTCCCGAGGATTGATGACTTGTTTGATCGGTGCAAGGAGCGACCGTGTTTTCGAAGATTGATTTGAGATCGGGTATTATCACCCGAGTGAAGGATACCGATATTCGAAGACGGCCTTTCTGACGAGATACGGTCACTACGAGTTTGTGGTTATGCCTTTGGGCTAACTAACGCACTACCCGTGTTCATGCAACTTATGAACAAAGTCTTTATCGAGTACCTCGATAAGTGTGTAGTCGCTTTTATTGACGACATCCCGATTTACTCGAGGAGCGAGGAGGAGCACGCCCGTCATTTGCATATTGTGTTAGATATTTTGAGAACTCAAAGATCTTTTGCGAAGTTCTCAAAGTGCGAGTTTTGGTTACGGTAAGTCATGTTTCTCGGTCATGTGATCTCGGCCGAGGGTGTTCGTGTGGACCCACATAAGGTAGAGGCAGTGTTGGATTGGGCGCCGCCCAAGAACGTGAAAGAGGTCCGCAGTTTTCTGGGATTAGCCGGGTATTACCGCAGGTTCGTCGAGGGGTTCTCTAAGCTCGCTCGACCGCTGACCCAGTTGTTACAGAAGTCGGAGAAGTTTGCGTGGACCGATGAGAGGCAGAATAGTTTTGAGGAGTTGAAGAAGCGGTTGACGACCGCTCCCGTGTTGGCTTTACCGAGTGGTAATGATGGTTTCTCTGTTTATAGTGATGCTTCGGGCCAAGGGCTCGGATGCGTACTTATGCAGCACGGGAGGACGATTGCCTATGCTTCCCGTCAGTTGAAACCATATGAATTGAATTACCCTACGCACGATCTTGAGTTGGCCGCAGTCGTATTTGCGTTGAAGATCTGGCGTCATTACTTGTATGGCTCGTCGTGTCAGATTTTTACCGATCACAAGAGCCTGAAGTACATTTTCACGCAGAAAGAGCTTAATATGAGGCAGAGGAGGTGGTTGGAATTGATTAAGGATTACGATCTCGAGATCCTTTATCATCCGGGCAAGGCTAACGTGGTAGCAGATGCCTTGAGCCGGAAATCAGTATCGCTTCGAGCGCTTGAGTTACTTACGGCCTAGTCGGAACTTCAGCATGAGTTTACGAGGTTGAGCATTGAGGTTGTGCTGCCAGAGAGTTCCGGGCAGTTGCGTACTCTTGAGATTTCTTCATCTCTGGTCGAGGACATTAAATCGGGACAGTTGGAGGACCCGATGTTTATCCAAATGGGAGAGTGTAGAGAAGGGAAAGCCCTGGATTTGTTATTCCTGCGGACGGTGTGTTGTGATTCGGTGGTCGGTTGTGTGTTCGGAACGACTCGGAAATGAGACAGTGTTTTATGCGAGAGGCTCACGCGTCACCTTACTCACCCATCCGGCTCGAGTAAAATGTATAAAGATCTGAGGAAAAATTTCGGTGGAACGATATGAAGAAAGAGGTAGTTCGGTTTGTGGCTAAGTGTTTGACTTGTCACGAGTCAAGATTGAGCATCAGCGGCCACCGGATTATTGAAACCACTTCTGCCCTAATGGAAGTGGGAGGACATCTCTATGGATTTTGTCACGAGTTTACCGAGGACGAAGACTGGTATGAATATGGTATGGGTAATTGTAGACCGACTGACTAAGTCGGCACATTTTCTGGGCATCAAGGATACTTGGGGTCCGGAAAAGTTGGCTCGTATTTTTATCACTCAGATAGTGAGGCTTCATGGTACGCCGAGGACCATTATTTCAGACAGAGATGGCCGATTTGTATCGCATTTTTGGCAGGCAGTGCATAAGGCATTGGGGACTCAGCTACGTTTGAGCACTTCGTTCCATCCCCATACCGATAATGATCCAACGTACCATCTGACGCTCGAGGATTTGTTGCGCGTGCGTTAGATTGGAGTAGTAACTGGGAGGATCATTTGGCCTTGATTGAGTTTACTTATAATAATAGCTGGCACGCGTCGATTAAGATGGCACCATATGAGGCACTTTATGGCCGACGTTGCCGATCACCGATATGTTGGGATGAACCGTCCGATTTGGTTGGCACCGAGCCGGACCTTGTGTTGGAGACGAGGGAGAAAGTTGAATTGATTAGAAAGAGGATGTTGGCTGCTCAGAGTCGACAAAAATCTTATGCGGATGTTAGGCGTAGACCTTTGGAGTTCGAGGTGGGAGATCATGTTCTGTTGAGAGTGTCCCCGACGAAAGGAGTTTTCCGTTTTGGGAAGAAGGGGAAACTCAGCCCGAGATATATTGGACCGTTCGAGGTATTGGAGAGAGTCGGTGAGTTAGCGTACCGTTTGGCTTTACCTCCGTCGCTGAGTCATGTACATAGCGTATTTCACGTTTCCCAGTTGAGGAAGTACGTTCCGGACCCGTCCCACATTATTGACTTTGGGGACGTGGAGATAGAGAAGGATGTTACGTTTGAGGAGAGGCCCGTCAGAATTTTGGAGCGTCGTGGTAAACAGTTAAGGCACAAAACCATTCCTTTGGTTAAAGTGCAATGGTCGCGGCACGGAGTAGAAGAAGCGACGTGGGAGTTAGAGGAGGATATGCGTTCGAGATACCCCGAGCTTTTTGATTCTTAAGTTTCGGGACGAAACTTTATTTTAGAGGGGGAGAATGTAATATCCGTAATTTTCCCATTTTTAGCAGTTTCCATTTTTGGTGTATGTCTATTTTTATCGACTCGCTTGTAACCATTTCGACATTTGGAATCTATTTTGTTCTTGGAGTTTTTCCATTTGGACGAGTTTTGATGATGTTTTCACGTAATTTCATTTTATGACATGTTTTGCCGTATGAACGTTCGATTCTTGTAAAACTCGTTCGTTTTCGTTATTTCTGGGTTTGTACAAGTTCGTATGGTTGAGTTGGTCTTGTGGAGACTTTCGGTTCGTAAATCCGACGTCGTTTCGTGATTTTCGGGCACTTGGGCCATTTTTGTAATTTCCTAATAGTGGGAATCTCGTTCGTTGTCGCATTACGGACCCTTCGGTGGTCGGAATTGTATTTTTCTTTCAGCACTTAGCTCCGCTGCCTTGTATGCTTCGTGTTCATGTTCCTGGATTCTCGGTCTCGTCGTGTGTATCGTGTATCGTACTCGGCAGCTTCATCAGCCGATATGACATCGCAGATCAATCGTTGTAGGTAGCGCACGCTACCCCCGTTGCCTTGCGTGGCGCTATCAAGAACAGCTTAGCGACGCTAACCCTTATTGTTAGCGACGCTAACGAATGTGGCAAGAGCCACCGGACTGCCACGGCCCCGTTAGCGCACGCTACATATGGAAGTTAGCGCGCTAACTTCACAAATATATAAGCCCAAATGCGCTTTTCAGAGCAGTTTCATTCTTTTCCTTCGCTTTCTTCGACGTGCGACCTCGAGACGATTTCCACCTTCTTTTCGAGTTCTATCCAGATTCCATCACGGTAGAATCGAGCCACCATATCATAATCAACATAATCACCTTTCATCAGCCGAATTAAAGGTAATTCCCCAGGAACCCTAATTTTGACGAATTTGGGGGATTTCGGGATTTTAGGGTGTAGTTCCGAATTGTTCATCTATATTACGATATTCTTCACCGATTGTGATTATTGAATGATTCCAAATCCAGTTTCCTTGATTTTAATCCGCGAATTATCAATACGGGGAGATTTTGCGTAAACCCTCACCCGTATTGATTGAACGTATATTTTCGTTAATTGTAATCGGGGTTTTGGGGAGTATTCCTTTCGATTATTAATGTCCGTTGGGACTGAGTTATGCTAATTCTTCGTTTAGGAACCGTCGTTTTCCATTCGGATCATCCGTAGTCATTTTTCACTTCCGATTCTTCGAAGGATGTCTCAAAGGCAAGTACTTTACATTTGTTTACATGTTCTAGTATTTGAATTATGGCTGTATCGTGGTTGTTGTGGATGGTTATGTGTATGTTCACCTAGGGACGGTCCGACGGGGCCTCTAGGGATACGTATTGCCGTGAGTGTGCGTATCGTGAACTGTGGTTAGCCACCCAGGGATGTCCGACGGGACTCTGCGGGGTACGGTGGCCGTGAGTCTCGTGCCAACGGTTAACTTTGAATTATGATTTGTTGGAGATAATGTGTTTGTGTTTGTACATCATAAATATTCCGGAATATAAAATGTTTTCTAAAATGATTTTTTGCGCATGAATTCATCTGATTAGAATGTAGTTCAAATGGATTGTACTTGCACTAGCAGTTGTCGCTAACCCCTTAAATGGGGGAAATACTTTTTGTATTTCAGGTATTGATCGTGGGGACAAGCGAGCACTCGGGTCGTATGAGCATGATGGGCAAGCATGATATTGTCCAGTGTTTGATTTTCGATGTCATGTCTGTCGGTTACTATTGATGTCTGGTTTTGAGATTTATGTATTATAAAGTTGGTTTAAGTACTCGAGTACTTCCTGTTTGAAATTGTTAATGTGGTGTCCCCGTTTTGGGAAATGGACTTGATGTCAGTTTTTAATTGTCGGTTTGTAGTCTTTCATTTGAATTGTCGTTTTATTCATAATAGTTTGTCGTCGTCGAATGTCTTGTTTGGTATGTTAGCCTGGTGGATTCCACAGTGTGGGGTCCAAGGCGCTGTAATATGCCCTGAATGTCTTGGGGGTGTTACATTCATAAGATCCATAAAAGCAGCGGGTGCATTAGTGAGTCCGAAAGGCATCACCACAAATTCAAAGTGTCCGTATCGGGTTCGAAACGCCGTTTTCTCAATGTCACAGTCACGAACTCGCATCTGATGATAACCGGAACGCAAATCAATCTTGGAAAACCAAGACGCTCCTTGGAGTTGGTCGAAAAGATCGTCGATACGAGGTAAAGGATAACGGTTCTTTATCGTGAGTTTATTCAACTCCCGATAATCTATGCACATTCTTTGAGAACCGTCCTTCTTTTTCGCGAAAAGTATAGGAGCACCCCACGGCGAGAAACTTGGCCGTATAAACCCCTTATCACTAAGCTCCTGTAATCGATCTTGAAGCTCTTTCATCTCGGGTGGCGCCAAACGATATGAGATTTGGCGATCGGAACAGCCAGTACTAAATCAATGCGAAACTCCACTTGCCTAATAGGTGGCAAACCCGGAGTTCCTCAGAAAGACGTCACCAAAGTCGGAAACAATGGAACATTATCGAGCGCAATAGCAGAGGTACAAGAAGCAATATCCAAATGGGGAATATCTCCTTGAATAATAAGTTCTCCACCCCTAGGGTTTTGAACACGAACTTGTCTCTTGCGACAAAGAATTTCGCATCGAATGCATCGAGCCAATCCATACCCACAATAACGCAAAGTTCCCTCATAGCAATAGGGATAAGATCAATGGGGAATTCAACTCCCGAAAATTCAAGGGTACAACCCCGATAAACATCGAACGAAGATAGTTCGATTGTCGGCAACTTCGATAACCATGGGACGTGCTAGTTTCCGACACCACGCCCCAAACGATTTATGAACGTGCGTGACACGAAGGAGTGAGTAGCGCCAGAATCAAACATAACGGCGGGTTGAGAATCTAACAGATAAGTGCACGATTCATAATATTTAAGCAATAAAACAATTACTCTATGGCATAGCATAAGATAAAAGATAAGGAAGAGATGTTTACACCTTTCTGATCGCAGGCTTCGCAGCTCCTCCCTCGTAGTGGTGGACACGTCCTCGTGTCAACATAGTTGGTCCGTTAGAGGTCGAAGATTGGGATTTGCATTCCCATTCTTCTTGACTTTGGGCAATCAGCTTCTTGTGCCCCTTCTCTTGGCAATTGTAACAAGCTGGTACCGCAATGATAGTAACACAGGAGGTCAGAATGGCTTTTGGAGCCTTGCAATTCTTCCAGTGATGCCCTTCCTTCTTACGGTTATAACACACCAATGGGGGTCGATCACCCACTTGCAGATGGCTTGTATTCATATCTTGTTTTATCCCCAAACTTTGTCTTCTTATGAGCCTCATTAGAAGTTTTAGAAAAAGTGCTCTCCAGTTTCCTCTTAGATTGAGTTTGCGGCTCAATCTCTCTCTTTCATTTGCCCCCATGATCGCACCCAAAGTCGTAAAGTCTTGCATGCTCACAAATTCCCGGATGTCGGTACGTAAAATCGAGATGTACCGACTAACAAGCCATGCTTCATCTCCAAAGAAAAGTAGGATGTAAAGAAAGCATCTCCATGAACTTGGCGTTCAGATCACTACAGACTCGGTGGTCATTTGTAACGCCATGAACTCCTGCATCATTCTTTGTTGCTCCACCCTAGGCACATACCGTGCCTCGAACCACTCCACAACCTGGGCCCAAGTAATCGCCCTTACGGCTTCTTCATCATTCTTCCCGTGGTGGTGTTCCACCATGTCTTACCCCGCTTCCTCACTGGTTCTTTGCTACCAACACCCTAAACCGGTCTGGGCACCCTATAGTCATAAAGGCGCCCTCCACGTCGATAACCAGTGCTTAGCTTCCACTGGATCGTTGTCCCCATCCCAATGAGGTGGTGCACTTGCCGAACTTCTCGTAGTAGTACATTAAATCACGAACCGGAGGATCGGGAGCCCCCAGGCGGAGGTGCATCTGCCATACGCTCATCTAGCAGAGCACGAACTTGATCAATGATGTTAGCCGTGACATTCGGAATGATCTCGTTAAAAGCATTATTGAACTCCTCAGCAACGAGTTCCCTAACTTGAGCTATTTGAATTGCATTGAGGCGAGCAGGCGGAGCCATCTAAAATTGATAAGAAAAAAAACGATTCAACCTATGCATGTCTAAGAGATCGAAAACACTCACTTGTGAAAACTTTTCAACCTTGCCCCGTCCCCAAAACCGGCTCCCATATATTGAATAATAGGGGCCCTTCTATTATTCAATATAGAAGTTCCAATTTCGGTTTCAGTGTCTAGTTTCAAAATTTCACTTGCTCCTAGCCGTAATGATTAATACACACTCATGGTAGATCTAAAAGGCCTAAATTCTCACATGGTAGATAGTAGCACTAAAGGCATATAATTATCCTCCTAGGCTAGTCTTTGGGATATGTCATAAATGGAGCATACTATTGTGTTTGATAAGTAATAAAATTTAAACTCAATTAGTAAATAAAACTTACTTGGCTGGCTGACCGGCGCACCGTGACATCTTCACTGCTAGTTTTTAATAAACTTTGTACAAGAGAAATAAAATGTTTTAAATTTGAGTCTAGACATCCCTAAGAAGGCCTAGTTCACTCAAATGAAAAGCTCCGATACCAACTTGTAACACCCAAAATTTATTTATATTTTTTTTTTTTTTTTTGCGGAAATAATATAAAGTTTGACACCAATTCATAAAGGAACTTCATTTATTTAATTTAATAAGCCAATAATGGCAGTCAAGTTATCAAACTTCTAAAGAAAACAACATAACTAAAACTTTCTAATATAGAAATGTCAAAAGCGGAAGTACTAAAAATGTTCATTGACTTAAAATAAATCACAGTGTGTCACGAATGCTCCCGTCAGTCCTTAGCCTCCTTAATCGTAATACCTGAAAATGTTATGTAAAACCGTAAGCACAAAGCTTAGTGAATTCAAACACAACATTATACCAATATCCACAATCACTAGACCTAGATTAAAATATATCGTTATAACATTTAAACATAAGCCAAGAACAAATCAAGGCTTATAAGGAGGGCTAGTAGGTTACCCGCATCTCACAAACCGAAGAGTATTGGGTTAATCTTACCCTCACCTCACATCCCGGAGGGTATTGGAGTAATTATACCTAACCACGCGCACCGGACAAAAGCCGGATAATTGCTATGATCCCTCAACAATAAACATACAAAGGCATGTATGATTAACAATTTAAGCATGCATCCACATTATCATACCATAATAATAATTTAACACTCACGTGCTAACCTAGCAATCATAAATATTGAGACAATGGAGTGAGAGAACTCACCTTGAATACTTAAGGGAGATTGCTAAATCAAAACTGGCTACCACACTTGAGCAAATGCCAAAACTTCACCTATTATAAACTAGTAGTTAGGATATACCCAAAGATGAAGCTTAAAGACTTAAACAAAAATCTGGACAGCAAGGTCTAAAAACAGACCCGCTGTTAAAGATGGATTTACTTAATTTTCCTAAGTATTAACATATCAATATTAAATTTTTCTAAGAAACTAGAGTCTTTTCCCTTTTTAAAACAGTAAAGAACTCACTCTAACTCCAAAATATGAATTTATTATGATGCTTTTAAAAAGACATCGCAGTGCAGTCCCAAATCATAGGAATCAGTAGTGTTGGCCAATTCTACCCAACTTGTGGGTAGACATTGTCCAAACTAAAAATCACAGAGATAATAGACATAAATACCAAAGTCTCAGAGTTGGAACCGACCAAAAAGGGTTTCCCAAACTCTAGATATGAAATTCACAACATGACTAATTACAAAACCCTTAAAAGCTGATGACAGAAAACTGATCTGGAGTGTGAACTCAATATGACCAAGAAATATTTGGAGATAACATCCCATAAACTCCAGATCACAACTATAGGTCATAATACACATGTGGGAACTTGGAATCCCATTAGATCATTTCCCAAGCCCTAGAAACGAATAAAACAAGTTGACCTATCAGATCAGACCCGGATCAGACCTACCAGCAAAGGTGCTGTTCTTGCCCATGGATAAAGTCCTAATTAGTGAGAGTGACCTTCATAAGAAACTTACCCAACACAATTTTTAAACTTTTGGCATAGGTTTGAGATCCGTTTGAGTTATATAATTCAAGTTATGATTTTTGTAAGATGACTACAAATCTGACGGAAACAGAATCGTAGCCAACCCTTAATCTTTTTAACCAATCCATTCCTCTCCCTTTTGAAACACATTCCTAGATGTGTTTATCACCCAAATTCAGTCCCCTATGAACATGGTGGCACCAAAAAGGGCTAGGGGTCATTGGCATTTCATTTAGTTACAAGGAAAAGAATCAAATCAACATAATATATGACAAACCATTTAAACTCATAATTTTCCCCTTTCTTAAGGGTTCCTTGATCTTTCAAATACACAAACATTTATATACACATCTTAGAAGATGCTATAAAATTGTATACTTAGATCTAAACATATTGATATGGATATGTTGAGAATCAAAATAATAATTAACAAGAATTATAACCATTCACAAGATCTATCACATTTTATCACCTAAATAAAACTTGGTGATTTCCATGGTTCATTTAGACCTTGTATTTTGTATAATCATCTAGATCCATCATACACCATGTATAGGGTGTAGATATAATCTAGAGATGATGATAACATACAACTTATAACAATAACAACATTGGTTAAAACCATAAGATCTATCTTCTTTAAATCACACAAGTTACAACTTGATGATTTTTATGAATCATATAGATCTTTTACATAATATGATCATCTAGGATCATCATACACCATGTATAGGAGATGGTGATGAAATTTCTAGATGATAATCAACACTTAAAACAATTAATTGAATATAAATCAAAAGAAAAGATTAAAACACCTTAAAAGATCTTACCTAAGCTTGTTACACCAACAAGGAAGTGAAGGAGAAGATGATTGTGGCTTTGGAAGAGAAAAATGAGAGAGAGATGGGAGAGAGGGATCGGCCGAAAATGAGGGAGAGAGGAGGGAGTTTAGGGTTTTGTGATATTTTTATAAATCATTTAAGGATAAAGCCTAATGACTTCACTAATGGGCTAGGCTCAAAACTCATTTCTTACTAGCCCAATATAATTAAATCTTTCAATTAACTTAGCCCAAAACTTGTATTTTAATCTAACTTGGCTAATTAATTAAACCCATCATTTAAATAACTAAATACCATGAAAATAATTAACGTACCGAAAAAAAAAACCGGGCGTTACAGCCACGGCACCCTTCGGCCGGGCCGCGGCACACAGTGCAGTCTGCAATATAATTGCGATTTTTGTGAGATTCAACTCATTTTTTCTCATTTCTTCAACCTATCCGAGAGAGAGCACTTGAGGGAGGAGACTTGCCATCATATACCACTTGAGTGTTTGATTTTCTTCATCTCCTTTCGATCGTGAAGCATGGATAATCGATCTAACGCGTGTTCTTCGGATCAAAGTGCTTGGATCTTCAAGAGGTAATTTCTTCAACATCTTGGATTTAGATTTTGTATTGAGATATGATGTTTTGGATGTTAAGATCATGTTGTATGAAGTGATATACGCATGATTATGGATATGTTTGATTATTCATGGATTATTCAAGAACACTTTGAATATTGAGTTGGATTTGGGGGTTTTCGATTAATAGTTGTTGTAATCACGAATTTGGATATTCATATTGGATTATTGATCGTATTGAAGATGTTTTGTGGGTTTGAAACACTTCTTGGAGATTTGATGTTGGTATTATTGAAGTTTGATTGTAAATAATCGAAGTTTGGCCACAAAGTGTTCGATATAATGCCCCAATGAACTTGGTTTAGTCGTATCGACGTTTTGAGTTCGTTATATTCGTGTTTGATTCGTATGTTGAACGGATTGTTGGTAATTGTGTTATTCAAGGTTGTTCGAGCGACTGATATCTCAATTAGGACGTTGTTCATGGAAGGATAATTGTCACCGGTGTTGTGTAAGTTAATTCTTACTCGGTTAAAAGGATATTCATTCCTTTTGTTGTTGTTCATTCATAATCATAACTCATTCATCATTGTATTAACCGTATCAATACTTGTCATTGTCAATTAATCACTTCAGTTACAAGGAACGACGGTTCCAATCATTTCATTGAGCTGTCACTCATTTCACTATCATTTCATCTCGGTGAGTCATTATTGATTTCGATGTCACTTTGTTATCTCGTGGCATTCCGGGTCATACTGGCGTGCTGGTTGATATGTGTAGGATTTTCATGTCGGGCACATTTAAGTCGTGTGTTGGTTGTTGGCCTCACATTGGACTGTGCACCCGAGTCGATTTCTTCGTGAGACTGATTAGGTACAAGACCACACTTGTATTCGATCGATACTCGTTGGTGGCTTGTGCACGGACACATTTCCATCCCAGACGTAGTGTGGCGCCACCCTTTGAGCCGTACTGTTAGTTGATTCATACAGCATGTTTGATTGCATATGTTTTCAACAAGATTGGGCTATAATCTAACCGATTCATTTTTGATCGAACTTGTGGTTTATACAGCATATATATGATTGTGTTTATTCAACTCTTGAGGATTGTTATTCTGTGTAACTGACCCCGTTTGGGGATTTTGTTTTCAGGTCATGGCAAGGCAAAAGCACGGGAATAGCATGTTGACGGCGAGGAGTCCCGGTGATACTAGTAGGGGGCCCCAGTCCTTTCATTCACCGTGTTTCCTTATTTCATTTCCGCTGCAGATTTCCGTTTGGATTTTGAGTTCATTCAGTGTTGTATATTTTATCTCTATAGAAAATATACTTGTATTTGGTCATTTCCTTGGGTGTGTTGTAATAAAACTCCTCATCGGAGTAATTAATGATGTAATGTGGATCGGTACTACATTTACCCTGTGTATTTCATTCATTTTCACTCGCCTGATGGGTCCCAGTCGGGGGTCCACAGAATTGTAATATCCGCCTAGTTTGGGGTGTCACAGAGTTGGTATCGGAGTGTGGTTTTGAATACTACCTTCCGAGTTATGCCTCATTTAAAATCATCGTCATCGGACTAGTATCATTGGACTTTCACGTCACGTGTGACCTGTGCAGATGCCGAGCCCATCAGACCGAAAGAACTGTAAGACTTCTAACGCCATGGTATAATTTTTGGCAATAATCATTCATTTATAATTCATCGGTTAACAATCCTCAAACATAATTTTTCATTTTGATCATGTTGATCATGTTAACTCATTAATCACTCAGTTCATTTCATTACTCAATTGTTAATCTTGAAGATCATATCATTAATCTTGTTAACTTGTTCAAGATAATCATTTCAAGAATATCATCAGATAATCAGGTCACCTCAGTTAATCATTCATGAAATCACCGTGTTAGAGCGCGTATGCTCATTTTCATCATTTCATGACGTAAATCATAATGCGGTACTCATACGAGATCTATGATTATCATGCGACCTTCCTACTTCAGTATGGAGAGAGCTATCAAGGGATGCACGGGGAGAGGCCGCGGTGCGGACCGAAAACTGGGAAATAATCACTCACTGTCAGGAAGTCGTACCCAGGACTCAACTCGATCGGAAGATGTTCGGGTTGATCCACTCACTTTTATGCAGGTCATGATGACCCATATGCAATTGCTCAATCATCATTGCGCCACTCTGGCCGAATTAATCGAGAGAACCCTCACGTATGAGCCTGCTGCTAAGGAAATTGCTGAGCAACAACCTTCATCTGTCAGCAAGAAATCAACGAAGCGTAATCGGTCCGAAGGCGGTTGGTCAACCTCCAAGAAACCTCGTGCGGGCACTAACATTTCTGAGCGACCTCCTACGGCGACTAATCCTACGGGATCTCAGTCCCGAGCAGCCAGCTCAGCCATCACCTATTTCAATTGTGGAGAACCGGGTCATGTCCGCGCCAAGTGCCCGAGGCAGACTATCACGTGCCATAAATGCGGAATTGCTGGGCATAAGGCCCGTTTTTGCCGAAGAGACCCCAAGCCGACTCCGGTGGCTTCTTAGGCCCCGAAGCAATCAGCGATTCAGAATCAGACTGCTCTGTCAGCGCCGTTTAAGACGACAAAAGCGAATAAATGCGGAACTCATATTTATCAGAGGGGAGCGTCCGATTCGGGGGCTGGCAAGTCCCTGATTCATGCGATGAAGAGGACCGATAAACTGGAGGCCTAAATGATCTCAGGTATACCTGTAATTTTATTTCAACTTGTGTGTACCTTTTTGATACTGGTGCACCGCATTCATTCATTTTCGAATTGTGTTCGAATAGACTTAACTTGGATAGTCTTATTAATTGTGGGCCTTATATCATTGGTCTACCTGGCGGTAGAAGATTTTTTTCGAAAATCATGGGGTTAAGAACTGACCGAATTAAACTTAATGACCGCGAGTGTTTGGTGGACTTAATCGTGGTGGATTTACCTAAGGACGATGTAATATTGGGTATTAGTGGGATGGATCGTCATGATACCATTCTCAATGTTCGTAAGCATATGGTCACCATCATTTCCGTCATTGGAGTCAAGTGCGTATTTCAGGGAGGTGATCCCCGTTGTTCCGGAAGAATCATTATTATGATTAAAGCAGTAAAATTACTCAATCAGAGTTGTCCAATCATTCATTATATCATTGTCATCGATTGGCCGTTCATAGGCAATCGAGATATTCAATCATTCATTATATCATTGTCATTGATTGGCCGTTCATAGGTACTCGAGGTATTCAATCATTCATTATATCATTGTCATCGATTGGCCGTTCATAGGTAATCGAGATATTCAATCATTCATTATATCATTGTCACCGATTAGCCGTTCTTAGGCAATCGAGGGCCGTTCTAAGGCAATCGAGGTGTTCATCCATTCATCGTATCGTTGTCGTCGATTGGCCATTCTCAGGCAATTGAGGTGTTCAACCATTTCGGTATCATTATTATCGTTTGACGATGTACTCCCAGACGAGCTACCTATTTTACCTCCACCGAGGGATATGGAATTCACGATAGAGTTGGAGCCTGGTACGTCCCCATTATCGAAGGCACCATACCGGATGGCCCCGACCGAAATGCAGGAATTGAAGGATCCATTAAAGAATTTGACCGATAAGGGTTATATCCGACCGGGTGCGTCCCCGTGGGGAGCACCAGTGTTGTTTGTCAAGAAGAAGGATGGTTCGTTTCGTGTGTGTATTAATGATTGGGAGTTGAATAGGGTGACGATCAAGAATAAATATCCCCTACCCCGTATTGATGATCGTTTAGATCAACTTCAGGGAGCTTCAGTATTTTCCAAGATCGACCTAAGATCTGGATATCATCAGTTGCGAATTCGAGAGTCGGATATCGCAAGGACAGCGTTTCGTACACGCTATGGTCATTATGAGTTCGTAGTTATGCCGTTCGGGCTAACTAATGCATCTGCGGTATTCATGAAATCAATGAATCGAGATTTCATCGACTGTTTGGATAAGTTCGTGGTTGTCTTTATTGATGACATTTTAATTTATTCTCGTGACCGGGAGGAGCACGAGTTTCTCCTTCATCAGGTACTCGACGTGTTGAGACGAGAGCAACTTTTTGGGAAGTTTTCCAAATGTGAGTTCTGGATGTCCGAAGTGACGTTTCTCGGACATGTAATTTCATCAGACAGTGTTCGTGTCGATCCTCCAAAGATGGAGGCTATCCGAGATTGGCTACCTCCAAAGGATGTTAAGGAGATCCGGAGCTTTCTCGGATTAGCCGGTTATTATCGGCGGTTTGTTGAAGGATTTTCTAAAATCGCTCAACCCATGACGAATCTTTTACGGAAAGATAAGAAATACACGTGGTCCGAAGCGTGTCAACAGAGTTTTGAGGAACTCAAGAGCCGGTTAACTTCAGCACCTGTCCTTTCTTTACCGCAAGGGACGGAAGAATTTGTGGTTTATAGTGATGTGTCCGGGCAGGGTCTCGAATGTGTACCCATGCAGAATGGGAAGGTTATTGCCTATGCTTCACGGCAATTGACACCTTACGAGGTTAATTATCCGACCCACGACCTGGAGCTAGCAGCCGTGATTTTCGCGTTGAAGTTTTGGCGTCATTACCTTTATGGCGTCACCTGTCAGAGTTTCACCGATCATAAGAGTTTAAAATATATATTCACTCAGAAAGAGTTAAATATGCGACAGAGACGGTGGTTGGAACTAATCAAAGATTATGATACCGAGATCCTTTACCACCCGGGCAAGGCGAACGTTGTCGCCGACACCTTGTGTCGTAAGTCCGTTCAGGAGCACATGCTTGCTCGTTTAACAGTTCAGAAGGAACTTCAGCAGGAATTCCTTAGACCCGAGATCGAGGTCTGGCTTCAACGAGTTCAAGGACAACTTTGCATGTTAGAGATTTCATCGCCGCTTGAGGAGGCAATCAGAGAGAATCAGGGTTCAGACCCATCATTGTTGCGCATCCGTGAGGATGTGGCTCAGGGGAAAGCCCCTGGATTCGTGGTCCACGAGGATGGACTTTTGAGATTTAAGAATCGGTTGTGCGTACCGGGGAATGACGAGTCGAAAAACTCGATTTTGACAGAAGCTCATGCTACCCCTTATTTTGTTCATCCGGGGTCTAGCAAGATGTACAAGGACTTGAAACAAAATTACTGGTGGAGTAATATGAAGCGAGAAGTCGCAGAATTTGTTTCGAGATGCTTAACCTGTCAACAAGTCAAGATTAAACATCAGCGACCGGCGGGTATGTTGAAACATCTCCCTATTCCAGAATGGAAGTGGTAAGACATTTCTATGGATTTCATCACGAGTTTGCCGACGAGTCGTCGTGGCATGAATACGATCTGGGTGATTGTGGACCGTTTAACTAAATCAGCTCATTTCCTTGAGATTAAGGATATGTGGGGTCCCGAGAGACTTGCCCAGCTGTTCATCAAAGAGATAGTGAGACTGCATGGTACTCCTAAAAGTATCGTTTCCGATCGTGACGTACGATTCGTGTCTCATTTTTGGAAATCAGTTCATCGTGCCATGGGAACTCAGCTTAATTTCAAGACTGACTTTTCATCCATGATCACGGACAATCAGAGAGGACTATTCAGACATTGGAGGACATGTTAAGGGCATGTGTCCTCGATTAGAAAGACGATTGGGAAGCCGAGGATAGTATGCGGGAGAGTTATCCCGAGTTGTTTGACCCTTAGTTTCGGGGACGAAACTCTTTTAAGGGGGGTGTATGTAATACCCGCTTGTAAATTCATTCATTTTTCATTCAGTAATTGTCACTCAGTGGATTTTCATTCATTAATAATCATTCACCATTCATGTTAATTCATTCGTGTTCACCGTTCGGACTAATGTTGAGTCTTGTATTGATATCGTTCATTGTTTCAACCTTGCTTGAGAATCGAGATGAGAATATTATCTTGATCGTTATAATTACTTCATTAATCGATGTTGATATTGGAGTTCATGCCATTTCAAATTTCCTTCTTGTTCGAATCATGCTATTGTTGGGTACATTTGCCGTTCTTGTGTATCTCGTTGAGTTTTTCTAGCGGGATATTGCTTCTCCCTACTTGTTTTAAGTTTCGGGACGAAACTTCTTTTAAGGAGGGTAGTATGTAATATCCGCAATTTGGATTTCCGGTAATTTTATTTTTTTGGCGTAAGTCCATCTTAGCGACTCTATTGTTACCGTTTCGTCATTCCGAGGATGATTAATTCTACACTTTTTGTCATCCGAGTTCGTCTCGGTGTCGTTCTGTTGAGTTTCGTGTTCTTAAGCGACTTTTCCACATATGAGTTCGACTTTGTAAAATCACCATTAATTTTGAAAACTCCAAAAATTCTGAATCTTTTCAATTTTATAGAGCATCAAGTTAGTTTTCCAATGCTTCAAACGGTGAGTCAATCGGAGTCCGGACGAGGGAGTTATGGTCAAAATAGCTAAGTCACTCACATTTTCCAGTTTTAGCCGAGCAGCCTGTACCGGGGGCCGCAGCTCCTGCTGGAAGGGCCGCGGCACACTGCCGAGTCACTGCCGCGTCACACTTGGCCGAGCCGCGGCACACACGCTTTTTTCAATTTTCGACCAACCCGTCTGTACCGGGGGCCGCGGCTCATGCCGACAGGGCCGCGGCACACTGCCGAGTCACTGCCGGAGCACATTTGTCCGGGCCGCGGCATGCTATCGATCACTGGGGGCAGTTTTAGCCCTATGCCGCGGCACACTTCGGCCGGGCCGCGGCACATAGTGCAGTCTGCACTATAATTGCGATTTTTGTGAGATTCAACTCATTTTTTCTCATTTCTTCAACCTATCCGAGAGAGAGGGCTTGAGGGAGGAGACTTGCCATCATCTACCACTTGAGTGTTTGATTTTCTTCATCTCTTTTCTATCGTGAAGCCCGGATAATCGATCTAACACGTGTTCTTCGGATCAAAGTGCTTGGATCTTCAAGAGGTAATTTCTTCAACATCTTGGATTTCGATTTTGTATTGAGATATGATGTTTTGGATGTTAAGATCATGTTGTATGAAGTGATATACGCATGATTATGGATATGTTTGATTATTCATGGATCATTGAAGGATTATTCAAGAACAATTTGAATATTGAGTTGGATATGGGGGTTTTCGATTAATCGTTGTTGTAATCACGAATTTGGATATTCATATTGGATTATTGATCGTATTGAAGATGTTTTGTTGGTTTGAAATACTTCTTGGGGATTTGATGTTGGTATTATTGAAGTTTGATTGTAAACAATCGAAGTTTGACCACAAAGTGTTCGATATAATGCCCCAATGAACTTGGTTTAGTCGTATCGACGTTTTGAGTTCGTTATATTCGTGTTTGATTCGTATGTTGAACGGATTGTTGGTAATTGTGGTATTCAAGGTTGTTCGAGCGACCGATATCTCAATTAGGACGTTGTTCTTGGAAGGATAATTGTCACCGGTGTTGTGTAAGTTAATTCTTACTCGGTTAAAAGGATATTCATTCCTTTTGTTGTTGTTCATTCATAATCATAACTCATTCATCATTGTATTAACCATATCAATACTTGTCATTGTCAATTAATCACTTCAGTCACAAGGAACGACGTTTCCAGTCATTTCATTGAGCCGTCACTCATTTCACTATCATTTCATCTCGGTGAGTCATTATTGATTTCGATGTCACTTTGTTATCTCGTGCCATTCCGGGTCATACTGGCGTACCGGTTGGTATGTGTAGGATTTTCATGTCGGGCACATTTAAGTCGTGTGTTGGTTGTTGGCCTCACATTGGACTGTGCACACAAGTCGATTGCTTCGTGAGACTGATTAGGTACAAGACCACACGTGTATTCGATCGATACTCGTTGGTGGCTTGTGCACGGACACATTTCCATCCCGGACGTAGTGTGGCGCCACCCTTTGAGCCGTACTGTTAGTTGATTCATACAGCATGTTTGATTGCATATGTTTTCAACAAGATTGGGTTATAATCTAACCGATTCATTTTTGATCGAACTTGTGGTTTATACATCATATATATGATTGTGTTTATTCAACTCTTGAGGATTGTTGTTCTGTGTAACTGACCCCGTTTGGAGATTTTGTTTTCAGGTCATGGCAAGGCAAGAGCACGGGAATAGCATGTTGACGGCGAGGAGTCCCAGTGATACTAGTAGGGGGCCCCAGTCCTTTCATTCACCGTGTTTCCTTATTTCATTTCAACTGCAGATTTCCGTTTGGATTTTGAGTTCATTCAGTGTTGTATATTTTATCTCCATATAAAATATACTTGTATTCGGTCATTTCCTTGGGTGTCTTGTAATAAAACTCCTCATCGGACTAATTAATGATGTAATGTGGTTCGGTACTACATTTACCCTGTGTATTTCATTCATTTTCACTCGCCTGGTGGGTCCCAGTCAGGGGTCCACGGCACTGTAATATCTGCCTAGTTTGGGGTGTTACACTTATGGTCCACGAGGACAGCGTCTTGACATTCCATGGAAGACTATGTGCTTGATTTTGAGTTGAGGCTCTTGTTATGCCTTACTCAATCCATCTATGAACGAGTAATATGTACATGGATGTGAAATGGAACTTCTGATGGAATAATAGAAAGAAGGATGTCATGAAGTTTGTATTGCGGTTTTGGCTTGTCAAGAAGTGAAAATCGTGCAACAATAACCAACTGGGTTGTTGAAGCTGCTTCCCATTCTCGAGTGGAATTAGGTAGACATCTCCATAGATTTTAAAATGGGGAATGTCGAGGACAAAAAATTTAATAAACATGATTTGGGTGATCGTCGATTAATTGACCAAGTCGGTGCACTTCCAAGGTATCAAGGATACTTGGGGACCGAAGAGGCTAGCTTGAGTATTTATAGCAGAGATTGTGTGACTGCATGGTCCACATAAGGCTATCTTTTCTTATCAAGATGGCCGTTATGTGTACCAAGCTGAGGCTGAGTACGTATTTTCATTCGCAGTTGGATGGTCAGATCGAGCGAATAATTCAGATGTTAGAGGATATAGTACGGGCATGTGCTTTAGACTGGAGTAGTGATTTGGAACTCAATATGCCCCCACTCGAGTTTACATACAACAATAGTTGGCATGTGTCGATCATAATGGCACCTTTTGAGGCCCTACATGGTAGGCGGTATAGATCGCCACTTTGTAGGAATGAGGCCTTGGAGTTAGTCGGTATGGAGCCAGATATGCAGTTAGAGACTATGGAGAAAATTTTAATCATTCGAGAGAGATTATTGACTGCTTAGAGTCGAAAATAGTCATATGCAGATGTTCATTGGCGACCCTTGGAGTTCAAAGTGGGAGACCACGTTCTGCTCAAGGTGTCACCAACGAAGGGAGTCTTCCACTTTGGGAGATGGGAAAGTGGAGTCCGAGATACATAAGGCAATTTGAAATTTTTGACAGAGTTGGAGAATTGGCTTACCGCTTGGCATTACCTCCAGCTTTGAGTCACGTCCATAACGTTTTCATATTTCACAGCTGAGCAAGTATGTTCCTGACCTGAGTTATATCATTGATTGCAGGGATAATGTGATAGTGCAATACCCAAGATCTTCACTCCAGTTTCGTTGAGTTTTTCTGCGGGTTATCAGATTGGCGTTGTCCATGTCTTTGGAATGTTGTGCCACATTTGGGTGTGCCATGAGTGGACACGTGCTTGATTCCATTTCAGATCGTTGCATCAGTTTTTGGCTCATTGTGGTGTAGCGCACGCTGTCCCTTGTGGTGTAGTGCGCGCTACTATGTAACAGTTAGCGCACGCTAACTGGTAATTCATAGGCAGTCCAGGAACTACTGGACTGGGACTGGAGTCTCGATAGCGCATGCTAAAGTCAGTAGTTAGCGCACGCTATCGTCCGTATTAGCTCACGTTATCGTCCATATTAGCGCACGTTATTGTTGGCTTTGCGCATGCTACCTGGTAAGTGCGAAACTGTCCAGAAGCCACTGGACTGGTTGCATGACTCATTAGCGCGTGCTATGTTTCTTGGCTACCGCACGCTAACAACGTTGCGGGCAGAATGTTCTGGAGCGTTGACCCCGTTAGCGCACGCTAATGCAGTATGTTTACACACACTAATAACTGTCCAGTATAAATACTGGACAGTAGCTTCTATTTCGTCATTTCTCGTCCTTTTTTGTATCTTTCCATCGGGAGCGAGTTCTTGGGGCGATTTTGGGCGATCTTCATCATAAAGTTTCATCTTGGGGTGGATTTGTGTATGTTCAACATCATCTAATCATCTTCTTTGCTCGAATCAAGGTATTCTCTTCTTAGAACCCTAGTTTCTTGAATTGGGGGGTTTTCCTTTGTTTTATGATTCTTACCCGATCTCATCCGATCGGTTGTGTATTCTTATTGCACTGGTTGCGATATTTGGATTGGTAACTCGTTCATGATTTTGTATCACTCGAAACATGGCTCTTGATTTCTTTGAGTAACCCATAGATCCTTGTTGTTCTAGGTGTCAATTCGGATTCCGATTAATGTTGTTGATTCGTGGTGGTGTTATTCACATGGTATTTGTGGGGCTGACGAGATTCTTGGTCATTCTTGGAAGTTCAAGGGATGCTCGACATCATCCGTTCGTTGTTCCATTGCTCGTAGTTTGGAGGCAAGTATCTTGCCCATACACTTCGTGTTTCGTAGACGTGATAGTTGGTAATTGATTATATGTAGAATTTGAATGTTTTAATGAACTTTTAAAAAGGATCGGTATATTCTCGATAAAAGGTTTTCCTACAAAGATAACTCATATGCTTTGTGAATAAATGTGTCTTTGGAATATGTGTGTTAGTGTCGTATGTTGGAAGATGTTATAATCATATTTTGTGAATATAGTAGACCGTAATCACTTATCGAGGATTGTGTGTTGATATGTGTACTTGTTCGATGAATATGTGACGTTGTGTGATATTAGTTCTTACTCCTTCGTAAGTAGGTTGTGGTGCTTAGTGTTGTTTGGTATTGGTATTTGCTTGTTGTTGTGTGATTGTTGTAAGTGATTGTGCCACCGGGCAAGATTGTTGAATCTCTGGGATCCGTCCTTGCTAGTACGGATCGGGCGTGACCATTGGGTTATCCAATCCGGGTATGTCTTGCGGAGGCTCTCAGGTTCGTGGCTTGCTAGCCCGATGCCGGGATAACTTGTGGGGTTATCAAATTCGGGTATGTCTTTCGGGGACTCTGAGGTTCGTAGCTTGTTAGCGTGATGCCAGGATAAGTTATGGTTGTGGTTTGCTTTTATGACGTACGTGTCATGGGTTGTCCAATCGGTTATGTCTCGCGGAGACTCCGAGGTTCGTATCTTGCTAGCCCGATGCCGGGATAACTATGAATGTATGTCCTAGTTGTGGTTATGTGACTGTTGTCACGGTGACATGTGATATTGTGTGGTTTCCCATCGGTTTATTCACTCAGGTATGTTCTGTGGGAGCATCTGAGGTTCATGGATTATTAGCATGGGATGCGAATAATCCTTGGGAATATGTTGGTATGTATGATTGGGTCGTGGATGCCGTGTTTGTGTTCGAACTGGTATGATGGGGTTGTGAACCCGTGTTTTGATATCGAATTTGTATTTTGACAAATGATATTTGGGTTGTGTCCCTAAGTAGTTTCATTTAGTGAGAATTCTCAAATGTTTTCAAAACTCCCGAGATCTTAAAATGTTTTCTCAAAATGTATATCGAGCTACATTCCCATCTTTGGTGTTTCGAACTGTTTCATTCGAGCAAATTATCTCGGGAGTCTGTTGTTATTTATGTCTGGATGACTATTCACGATTATTATGTTCTTAGAGTACGATGTGTATGGCTTTTATTTGTATTTTATATGTGCATTAGCAAAACAGTGGAGTTTTGCTAACCCCCGAGTAATCGGGGGTGGATGTCTGTATTGCGTCCAGGTACTTGCAGGTTCGTGGGGAGCTGATCAAAGGATCGGTACGAAGGATGATGGAAGACGACGATACTAATCACATGAAGATCAATGTGGAGTATTGTGGGCAAGTCTTGTTGTTTTGTCTTTTCCACTGTGCTGTTTTTTCCGTCTTACGGGAGTGTTGATGTATTCTGACCCCTGCGTGGGTAGGAGTTGTGCGAAAGAGTTATGTATGTTTGATGTGTATGTTGTGGTAAAAGACCAAATTGGTCTAATGGTTTGTTGTGTAGCCATTTCGGCATGTAATGTATTGTTGTGATTGCTATATTTAGCCTGTATATCCTCACGGAGAGGGTCTGAGGCGCTGTAATATTTTCGACTGGCTTGGGGGTGTTACAGAATATGGTATCGGAGCTTAAGTTGCGGAAACCTAGGTTGTTGGGTTGAGTTGTGTGTTGTCGAGTCTTGTCTTGTCAGATTTTGTCTGACTGAGTCGTGTCACGACGTGTGTGTGTGTGTGTGCGTGTTTGTGTGTGTGTGGCAGTATGTGTGTTTTGTGTTGTGTGTGTTTTAGTGTGTACACTATTTGTGTGTGTGTGTGTGTTTTTGTGCTCTCTGTGTGTGTGTGTGTGTGCAGTGTGTGTGTGTGTGTGTGTTTCCTTGTGTGCAGTGTGTGTGTGTGTGTGTGTGTGTGTGTGTGTGTGTGTGTGTGTGTGTTTGTGTTTGTGTGTGGTGTGTGTGTGTGTGTGTTTGTGTCATGTGTGTGTTTGTGTACTGTGTGTGTGTGTGTGCTGTGTGTGTGTGTGTGTGTGTTTATGTGTGTGATGTGTGTGTGTGTGTGTGTGTGTGTGTGTTTGCGCTGTGTGTGTTTGTTTGTATGTTGTGTGTTTTTTTTTTGTATGTGGCAGTGTGTGTGTGTTTAACTCTAGTTTGTGTGTGTGGCTAACTCTAGTCTTAATTGTCAATATGTAGGCCAATTTTTATGTTAGCCAGATTAGCAATCTTGGTCAGTTTCAGAAGACGTGTTTACAGTCAATTAGCGTAAAATGGAGGCAATTTAAGTCTGATTTGACCGGTGAGTACATATATGGTCCAAGCACAGGAAAATCTCCTTGTTACAACTATGGTATCTCCGAGGAGGACTGGAGAGACTTAAAAAAGATTTGTGAGGACTCCGCTTGGGAGGTATAACCGAAAAAAATATTTTAAGTATTTTTTTAAAGTTCAATGCTGAAAATAATTAACGCACAATCAAATAAAATAATTTCTAATTAATAACATAAAATCTGAAATAAAAAAATGTTTTAAATTTGCAAATATTTATAATATATATATATATATATTACAATATTCATAAAAGGATTGTACAATAATCTGAATAATATCAAATAAAACAATTTTAATTAAGAACCTAATTCTAATTAAGAACATAAAATATGAAAAAAAATATTTTAAATTTGAAAATATTTATAAAATTGTTTATGTATTATTTGATACTTGTAACAGGAACAAAGAAGTAAGAAACAAGAATTAGCAAAAATGAACATTCCGCATTTTATGGCTCGAGGAGGGTACGACTTGGTGGATATACGGGAGATGGAGAGGAAGATGAAGGAGCGTCGAGAAGTATCTAAATCTGAAGAAGATATTGTTATTGATCCCCCGTCTCCACCTATGCGTCATCAAAGGTGGAAGCTTGGTCATACAAAAAGACGGGAGGGTACGTCATCCGATGCTGCACGGGAGATTGTCGAGAGGATTGTAATTTCTTTTTTAATAATTATTTTTTCTTGTAAGAAAAATAAAAAGCTCCACTTTTTTGTTGCTAAGTGTTAGCAAACATTAAAAATTTGAGGTAAATTATTTGCTTTATTAAATGTAAATAACCACTTTTCTACCCAATTGTTTTTATCTACATTCTTGTATTGTTTTTTCTCCTTCATCAACTTGTATCAGTTGTTTGCATATTTCAAGATTTTGTAATATGGTGCCAAATTAAATTTTTGTAGGATGATTTGAAGAAGCAGTATACACAAGGTACCTTCATTCTTCAGGGACGACAGGATATATTGGCGGCTGCCATTGGGAGACCCAAGCACCCTGGTCGTGTTTGTGGCATTGGTTTTGGTGTGGGTATTCGCGATTACTTTGGACGATCATTTGGACCGACGTTTTCCTTAAGTAATGTTGGTCCCTTTCAATAACAAGTATACTCAATACAGCTTGGGAAATGTTTAAGCAACAGGCTGTATGGTTTTCGAATCTGAGTGCGTAGCGGAAGTCTTTAATATAGTAAGTTGCCGTCGATACAGCAACTCGGTCTAATCTCCTGTTAGCTTGGTGCGTACAGGGTTTTGCAGTGTATACTTGTATAAATCACAGTTATGAAAACAGTAACGGCGAAAGGTAAATAACACAGTATTTAAGTGGTTCGAGGTAAACCCCTCTACGTCCACTGGTCCTCCACACAGGAGTAAAACGTTTATTATAAATACTGCGTACACAACTATGTATTTATAATCAAACCTATCCTTGTATCGTTCACACAGATTGATACAAAGAATGTCGCTTTCAACCGTTCACACAGATTGGTTAAAGCTTCCTTCTTGACTAGCTTCTTCACACACAGTTCCAAAGCTTCGTCTTCTTATTCGTCCCACACAGGTCAGAATAACTTGTTGAGTTCACACAGAGCTCAGATTTTACACAAAGGTAAAAGTAGGTAACCGGGTAAGAACAGTGACTTTGAATATGGAGTTCTTGGGCGATGATGGTCGTTCTTGATGTTGAGTATATTTCTTCTTTCTTCTTGGATAAAGATTGATGCTAGAAAGAAATATACTTGCTCTTGTAAGCTTGATCCGATGATAATGAATATTCAGTCTTTCGATCTTTTGAATATCGCTTGTGAGTTTTTAAATGTTCTTGATGATTCGGATGCTTCTACTTGATCTTCAAACTTCTGGGGATATATATAGCCTTCTTGGATATATCCGTTGAGATAGATCCGTTGGGCAAGATTCGATAGTTGACTTGAATAGACAAGGATCCGGATATTGAGGGTTTTGAAGATCTCTGATACCTTGATATTTAAATACTTTATCCTTGAATATTTAAATACTCTTTTATCAAACGGTACTTGACTTTAGTGAATACTAAAGATTCCTTTTCAAACGGTCTTGATCTGCTCCGATGTGAATGCTGTATCCACTGGAGCTGTAGGCATTTTGGAGTAGTCTGGCGCTGTATGGAAGGGTGCTGTATTGAGATTCGAGGCAGCTTCCATACTTGGCTTTTTGTTGATGTATCTTGGTGGCGCGAGAACTTGCTGTATGCTGGCGCTATCCGAAGGTCTTCGATACAAGATTGACAACTTCAACCGGCTTTCGATACAGGGCTTGCTGTATCAAGCTTTGTTGTTTTTGGCAATTATCAAAACATCATTTATCCCAACAATTTCCCCCTTTTTGATAATTTCCAAACCTTCTTTCCAAAATTCCTTGATCATGCCAAAGCTTCTAAAAACAATCCCTCCTTTTTCGATAACCACTTGATGGTACAATGAGAAGACTTCGATACAGGAAATATTTAATCCCGTCAGTTTCTCTCTCTTTGATAGTTTCTTGAGCAGGCTTCTTGATCTTCTGTCAAATGATCTGGTCTTCAGCACTTAATCTAAAAGAAATGTGAACTGCTCGCAGGCAAGTTCTAAAATGATAGCATCTAATAGGGAAGTGTATTACATTTTAAGCTTATGATTGGCGCGCAGGCACAATCTTACATTTGATCTAGTTGAGTACAACTGAACCTATGAACTGTTCACAGACGAGTTCTTACAGCAATACACAATAAAATAAATTTATCAATCATAATTGATGTCCTGTTGTGAAAATAGTATAGTGTTCTTCCTTAAGAGGTACATACAGGATTCAATTTATGTTCGGATTAACGCTGTATTCATGGGTCGTACTGTATTCCCCCTTAATTATTGCACACGTCAGCTGTAGGATACATAGTTCTTTGTTCACTACAGTGCTGTATTGACGGTTCTGAGTGTACAGATATTTAACGTTGGATACTGTATTCTTGGGTCTTACAGCATTCCCCCTCACTTAATGAGTAAAAGTATGGAAAACTTACAGGGATTTCTGGCTGTGGTGTTTCCCGATGGTGCCTTTTGGTACCCAAATTTGCCGGGCAACAATTTGTTTGTTGTAGGCTACTTTTGGTCCATTATATCGATATCTACGTGGGGCAGGCACGTAGTCGTTGTAATCATTGTAATGCATGAAAAATCGAGAATTATAGTTGTTATTCCAGTACGATTGTCGTCTCGGAAGTGGAGCCATTTTCTTTGGCCTAACATCTTGCCTTCTGGGTCTCCAGTTGGATTCCCAACGATGTTGTTGATACTGCGCGGACACCTGCTTTCTTGATGGATAACGGGGCTCCTGTATCCAGTGCCTAGACGCGCTGTACTGAGAGTACTGCTGTACGGGCCTTTGTTGGTTGGATACAGCCTTCTTTCTGAATGACTGCTGGCGTTTATGATATGCTTGTGGAGCATGATGTTGAGTACGCCTTCTGAGTGGCTGTTGGTTCCACTGTCTCGAATAGTATAGTTGCGGGGGTGGAATGGCAGCTTTTCCTGTTCGCGGTGCAACGGGTTCCTTCACAGGGCTCGGAACTTCTTTCGATACAGGGATGGATTCCTCACTCCTGACGAATACCGTACTAGATTTTTCTTTGTTGGAGAACGAGTTGTACCCTAAGCCACGTTTATCATGAGCATGTTGCCCAGTGCTTAGGATCTCTTCCATTCTTTTAGAGGATTTCTCGAAAGATTTCAAGATTGTCTCTAATTCTCCTTCACGTTTCTCGAGAGATTTTACTTTGGCTTCGAGTAGAGCCAAATCATTTGTCTTGCTTTCAAGATGAGACTTAGTCTCATTTAGATTATGAGCAAGTTGATGATTGCTCTCCATGAGTTTTTCTAAATTGACTTTGCTGTTTTCGCAATCAACTGACATATTTTCGTAATTATTCTTCAGCAAATCATTTTCTTCTTTCAGCTCTAAGTTAGAAATTTCAAGCTGTATGTTTTCTCCTTTCAATATCTCATGGGCCGTTTGAATGTTATTGAATTCATTCAAGATATTTTCAAAGGTATGAGATGCATTTATAGGAATAGTTGAGGTGGAGCTTACCTCATCATCATCGCCGTCTTCATTTTCTTCTTTAACTTCGGCCATAGAGCACACATAGGCTCTATCTTCTAGCTCATCATCTGACGAGTCACTATCAGTGACCACCTGAAGATATTCTTCGGTCTTTGTTGATGTGGGCGGAGCTTTTAATTCTCCAATGAAGGCTTTGAGTTTGTTCTTCATCCTGTTTCTCCAGTCATCAAACTCGTTAATGTGAAACATAGATATCTTTTTAGACATAAAGGTGTCCATATTAGAAGATGGGATATGCAAAGACTGTTTTCAAATTAAGTATTTTTAAGGATCTGATTCAGTTAAAAATGCGATCGATTCTTTAGAATCAACCGCTCCGATACCAGTTGTTGGTCCCTTTCAATAACAAGTATACTCAATACAGCTTGGGAAATGTTTAAGCAACAGGCTGTATGGTTTTCGAATCTGAGTGCGTAGCGGAAGTCTTTAATATAGTAAGTTGCCGTCGATACAGCAACTCGGTCTAATCTCCTGTTAGCTTGGTGCGTACAGGGTTTTGCAGTGTATACTTGTATAAATCACAGTTATGAAAACAGTAACGGCGAAAGGTAAATAACACAGTATTTAAGTGGTTCGAGGTAAACCCCTCTACGTCCACTGGTCCTCCACACAGGAGTAAAACGTTTATTATAAATACTGCGTATACAACTATGTATTTATAATCAAACCTATCCTTGTATCGTTCACACAGATTGATACAAAGAATGTCGCTTTCAACCGTTCACACAGATTGGTTAAAGCTTCCTTCTTGACTAGCTTCTTCACACACAGTTCCAAAGCTTCGTCTTCTTATTCGTCCCACACAGGTCAGAATAACTTGTTGAGTTCACACAGAGCTCAGATTTTACACAAAGGTAAAGGTAGGTAACCGGGTAAGAACAGCAGCTTTGAATATGGAGTTCTTGGGCTGATGATGGCTGTTCTTGATGTTGAGTATATTTCTTCTTTCTTCTTGGATAAAGATTGATGCTAGAAAGAAATATACTTGCTCTTGTAAGCTTGATCCGATGATAATGAATATTCAGTCTTTCGATCTTTTGAATATCGCTTGTGAGTTTTTAAATGTTCTTGATGATTCGGATGCTTCTACTTGATCTTCAAACTTCTGGGGATATATATAGCCTTCTTGGATATATCCGTTGAGATAGATCCGTTGGGCAAGATTCGATAGTTGACTTGAATAGACAAGGATCCGGATATTGAGGGTTTTGAAGATCTCTGATGCCTTCAAAGATTTAAATACTTTATCCTTGAGTATTTAAATACTCTTTATCAAACGGTACTTGACTTTAGTGAATACTAAAGATTCCTTTTCAAACGGTCTTGATCCTGTTCGATGTGAATGCCAGATCCACTGGAGCCGTAGGCATTTTGAGTAGTCTCGGCGCCGTATGGAAGGGTCCGTATTGAGATTCGAGGCGCCTTCCATACTTGGCTTTTGTTGTCGTATCTTGGTGGCGCGAGAACTTCTTGTATCTTTGGCGCTATCCGAAGGTCTTCGATACAGGATTGACAACTTCAACCGGCTTTCGATACAGGGCTTGCTGTATCAAGCTTTGTTGTTTTTGGCAATTATCAAAACATCATTTATCCCAACAAGTAAAGATGTGTTGGAGCAGCTAAGGAAAGAGATCACCCTTGATGTCACACAGACTCTGCTGAAAGAGTTCGGCCAGACAATCGGTGCTAGTTCCCAACTGCTTGTTGATATTCATACCCCGGATTAGGTTACTCGTGTTAGCACGAAGGGGAGTTGTGATGATGCTATTTCTGGCCCTTTCAGAGAGAGGCCTCTGACTGGAGAGACTCATCGAGTTGGATTTTATGTTGACGAGCATCCTCCCCATCTAGTTGCTATCGGTAGGGTTATTCAGGGCGATTCGACCCTACATTGTGCTCCTTTACCAGCTCATTTGGTTAAGGTAGTGGTTGAGGAGGCCGTAGATGCCAGAGCTGAAGTCCCTATGGCGACTGATGAGGTGAGAGTCGTGGGGGAAGCTTTAGGTGGATTGATTGCATGGCCACGAGATTTTATTTTCTCTGAATTTTCAAAGGTAAATATTTTCTTTTTCTTTTTAGTAACTCAAACAAAATAAATTATTTCAAATGTACTTGTATTTTACACTCTACTATATGAAATAGGATATTCAGCGACCAAGGAAGCAGGCTCATCACAATGACGGGTCGAGGACCAAAGATGACATCATGAAAGACTTACTTAGTGTTGCGTCGAGTCTTTACAATAATCCGTTATCAGTGCCGTGGGATGCAGCTATCTTTGGCTGTGGTGGGGATGATGTTCCATTGTACATCTCTCGCACTGATATTTTAGAGATCGTTCAAGGAAACGAGTGGCTTAGTTTATCAGTTTTACAGCTTTGGACTATGTGAGTAATTTCCTTTATGGAAATTTTTTTAATTCGTAGTATGTGTGTGTGTGTGTGTTTGTATGTGCTGTGTGTGTGTGTGTGCATGTGTGTGTGTGTGTGTGCAGTGTGCGTTTGTGTGTGTGTGCAATGTGTGTGTGTGTGTTTGACTGTGTGGCAGTGTGTGTGTGTGTTTTTTACTGCGTGCAGTGTGTGTTTGTGTGTGCAGTGTGTGTGTGTGTGTGTATGTGTAGTGTGTGTGTGTTTGTGTGCAACGTGTGTGTGTTTTTATTATGTGTGTGTGTGTGCAGTGTGTGTGTGTGTGCAGTGTGTGTGTGTGTGTATTTTTAATGTGTGGCAGTGTGTGTGTGTTTGTGTGCAGTGTGTGGAGTGTTTTTTTTATATTAATATTTTGCTTAACAAATTAGGTATTTGTCTAATATGAATGTGGGCACGATGGACGAGGATTTGTATGGATATTTTGATCCTCAGTACATACAAAATATGGGACAGAGGGGAGAAGAGATTTCAAGATATATATCGACGCGTATGCTTGAGTCGAAGAAGCAAATATACATGGGAGCTTACCATCATAAGTAAGATAAAGATTGTAAATTTCAAATTTTTCTTTTTAACAAAACTATTTCTTTATTTTTACAACATAGTTTAGTAATATGTTCTTTCTTTCAAATGCATTTATCTACGTAGGCATCATTGGAAACTTCTGGTCATTGTTCCAGCAAGAGGAACTATTATATGGTTTTGCTCACTACATAGTAGGCCTGACTCTTGCATTAAAGCCATACTCCAAAAGTAAGATTTTATTTATAACATATTTGCTTGAAAATTTTATATCAACGACTCAATATATTATTGTAACTTTTAAGAATTGCCCTGACCGCATTCAAGACCATGGATGGTATGCATACAAGTAAATCAAAGCAAGCGGTTAGTTGGATATATCCCAAGGTAATATATTTAATTACATGAGTGTAAATATGTGTGTTTGTGTGTATGAATATTTGAGTGTGTACGACAATATTGTTTTTGGAAACACGAATTATTTTGGGATAGATGTAGTTAACGTCGTAAGGATCTTCTTCCTTTGGGATAGATGTTAACTTTCGTCTTAAGGATCTTCTCCCAACATATCGTGTATGAAGTGTCCGTTTGTTTGTGTTGGTTTTTTTTTCTGTGCAGTGAGTGTGTGTGCAGTGGTAGAGTGTGTATGTGTGTGTGTGCTGTGTGTGTGTGTGTGTGTGTTTGTGTTTGTCTGTATTTGTGAGCAGTGTGTGTGCTGTGTGTGTGTGTGTGTGTGTGTGTGTGTGTGTGTGTGTGTGTGTTTATGTTTATGTGTGTTTGTGTTTGTGTGTGTTTGTGTGTTGTGTGTGTGCGCAGTGTGTGTGTTGTGTGTGTGTGTGTGCGCAGTGTGTGTTTGTGTATGTGTGTGTGTGCTGTGTGTGTAAATATTTGAGTATGTACGACAACATTATTTTTGAAAACACGAATTATTTTGGGATAGTCGTGGTTAACATCGTAAGGATCTTCTCCCTTTGGGATAGATGTTAACTTTCGTCTTAAGGATCTTCTCCCAACATATTGTGTATGAAGTGTCGGTTTGTTTATGTTGGTTTTTTTTCTGTAGAGTGTGTGTGTGCAGTGTGTGTGTGCAGTGGCAGTGTGTGTGCTGTGTGTGTGTGTGTGTGTTTGTGTGATGTGTGTCTGTGTGTGTTGTATGTGTGTGTTTGTGTTTGTGTGTGTTTGTGTGCTGTGTGTACTGTTTGTGTGTGTGTGTGTGTGTGTGTGTGTTGTGTGTGTGTGTGTGTTTGTGTATGGTTGTTTGTGTGCAATGTGTGTGTGTGTGTACTGTGTGTATATGTGTGTTGTGTGTGTGTGTTTGTGTTTGTGTGTGTGTGTGCTCTGTGTGTGTGTGTTTGTGTTTGTGTGCTGTGTACTATGTGTGTATGCTGTGTGTTGTGTGTGTGTGTGTGTGTATGTTTGTTTGTGTGCAATGTGTGTGTGTGTACTGTGTGTATGTGTGTGTTTGTGTATGTTTGTGTGCAGTGTGTGTGTGTGTGTGATGTGTGTACTGTGTGTGTGTGATGTGTGTGTGTGTGTGTGTGCTGTGTGTGTGATGTGTGTGCAGTGTGTGTGTTTCCTGTTTGTGCAGTGTGTGTGTGTGTGTGTGTGTGTGTGTGTGTGTGCTGTGTGTTTGTGTGCTGTGTGTACTATGTGTGTTCGTGCGTGTGTGCGTGTGTGCTGTGTGTGTGTGTGTGTGTGTGTGTGTGTGTGTGTGTTTGTGTATGTTTGTTTGTGTGCAATGTGTGTGTGTGTACTATTGTGAGTGTATTGTGTGTTTGTGTTGGTTTTTTTTCTGTTGTGTGTGTGCGCAGTGTGTGCAGTGTGTGTGTGTGTGTGCAGTGTGTGTGTGTTTCCTATTTGTGCAGTGTGTGTATGTGTGTGTGTGTGCTGTGTGTACAATATGTGTGTTTCCTGTGTGTTGTGTGTGTGTGTTTCCTATGTGTGCAGTGTGTGCAATGTGTGTGAAGTGTGTGTTTGCTGTGTGTGTGTTTGTTTTTTTGTATGCAGTGTGTGTGCGTTTGTGTGCTTGTGTGCTTTATGTGTTTGTGACGATGTGTGTGTTTTTTTACTATGTATGTTGTGTGTTGATTTTATTTACTGAAAACGACTTTTATAATTGTGTATTATTTTGTTTTAGTGTAATAAACAAAATGGAGGTTGGGAGTGTGGTTATTATGTTATGCACTGGATGTCGACTATCGTCCGAGCGCGTATTTTGGATGGTTGGATGGAGGTAGTATATTTTTAACTTGAAGTGGTGATACAACTGTTTACTCGTTTACATTTAAAGTTTGTTTATTATACGTTTATATGTGCAGATGTTTATATCGTCTGAACCGCTGTTTACTCGCGTTGTTATCAAAGCTGCCCTTTTTAAAAAAAAAATGTTTGATGATATTGGAGCACTGCCTCAAGATATTATTAATAAAATTCGAGTGGATTGGGGACATTATTTCTTGGAGGTTCGAAATCGTCCCGCGACATGATTTTGGTTTTTTTGTGTGTGAATTATTTGTATGAATGAATTGTACATTGATATTTGTATGAGTTATTTGGATGAATTGGTATTTTTTGTATCATCTTTTTCAATGAATGGGTGGTTCAATGAATTTGGTGTTGGTAAGTTCTTTTCGGTATTTTTGGATTGGATGAATTGGTGGTTTATTGATTATTACAGTTTGATCCGAGTTCAGGTACTAGATTGTGCAAAATAATGCAAAAATATGGGGAAAATCTGGACAAAAATCACAGCGGTTCTGCCAAACCGCAGTTAAATTTTTGAAACTTCAACAGCGGTTCCGCCAAAACCGTTGTTATTTGTAAATATAACGACGGTTTTAGAACCGCTGTTAAGCATCAGCTTTAAAAGCGGTTACCTAAAACTGCTGTTAAATGGCATATTTAACAGCGGTTACAAGGAACCGCCGTGGCATGTTTAACAGCAGTTAATATGAACCGCCGTTATTTGTCAAATTCAACGGCGGTTCGGAAAACCGCCGTTAAAATTAACAGCGGTACATATAATGGCGGTTCCAGAACCGCCGTTAATTGGCCATTTTAACCGTTGTTAAAAGCCTGCTTTATAGTAGTGACGGCTATTAGCCTTAGAATACACATGATCCAAATATTAGTATAAACCATATGAAGATGGAATATACTTAAAATAATAGTACAATCTACAATAGTTTAAATAAAACGGAAAATAATATTACACGTTTTAATCATAACCGGACAACAAAAAGACTTGAGGCCCCCGAGCTAGTATCCTCCAAACCCTTCGCCGTCACCGTGCTCTTACCGTACCTTGCCCTTGTCGTGACCTAAAATACAACACAAGTATTTCGCCCAAAGCCACAGGGTCTGATATACATGATAATATTTCTCAAGACGTTATACAATTCACATATATTGGATCTCAAGGAGACAACTCGACTGTTGAACATACCCCTCGGGGGTATGATCAACCAATCACAAACCATCAATCATAACCAATCAAACATGGAATATGAATAACCAATCAATATGGCTCAAGATAGACATCACAATACGCCCGATCTGGAAATGTGTCAACGCACATGTCCACCCTGTATACGGAATCTAGAATAGACGTGGGACAATGTACCTAATTAGCCTCACGAACTAAGTCTCGTGTGCACAGTCCAATGCGGAAACATCCACGCATGACATTATGTGCCCGGCTAAAAATCCTACACAATAACCAATCAGAACGCAGATATGATTCCAGATATGTCACGATACAACATGACAACGGAACTCAACGAATAACACAACCAACCAAAATCAAGAAAAACTCACTGAAGTGACAACGACGATCAACGAGATCAATGGTACGAAGTTAGTGAACTTGAGAATACAGTCTCATAATGAATCGGTAAACACGATCAAGAACAATACCACATTATGAATTATAGTTTCATAAAGTATTACATATACACGAAAGTTATAACTTATAAGAACTCAATCATCATTATAACCAAGCAAGATAACTTGCCTCAATTGCGTAGATGAAAATAGTCTTCCTTCAAACAAACGATCGGATGGTGTCCTCGAATAACAATTCTCACTCGAACAAACACCTTGATCGAAATGTAATTCATTCAACAATACATTCATACAATATTGATACCAATTCATAGAAAATGACACTCGTAATTAACTCGAGTAGTTCATCATATCCCAATGAACATTCTATCGTCTCATTAATGAACTTTAACACGTCTAATTCATCTTTCAAATCGGATTTACCAAGTTCTTAAGGTTCTTCAATGTTCAGGATCATCTATACTACATAGATTATTATTAATAATTTCCATTAACAATTCTATTACAAGATTATCATCATCACTTCATAAAAATCTTCTCAAGGGTATTGTTTAATACCTAAACATGATGTTTTAACAAATCCTATGTCATTAATTCATCGAGTTTGGCTTCACTATACCAAAACCCATGATCATTAACTCCCATTGCTAATCAATCTAACAAGTTGAGTATGATTCTTCTAAACATGATCAAGATCATCTACATTCTCATTTAAAACCCTAACTATCATGTTCTTCAATAAGTGTTCAAAAACTTAGTAACAATCATGTTATACTTGATTAATTCAATCCTATGAGAAATATTCATTACTTAGCATCATCATTACTACGAAAATAAAGTAAGGTTGTACAACCTACATCAAGAAAATGAACACAACCATCAAAACTACAAGAATTCACTCCAAACTTCCAATCACTAAGCTCCAACCCAAGATATGAAGCTCTAACTTATGATGGAGGGGAATAAAATGGCTTAGAAAGGCAGGGGAATGATATCTTGGAGATAATACCAAGTTGGGTTCGTGCAGAAATGAAAGACGAATCTGTCTTTTATAAACTGCCATCGCCATTACATATGTTACCTCAATAGGCTAACGTACGTTAACACCTCTTACGTACGCTAAGACATAAGGTGTTGCGTATGTAATTAACCTCGAGAGGCTACTGCCTCCAAACACTCATCCCATTACGTACGTTGTCAAAAAGACGCATGTAACCCTACTTATGTACGTTAGGGCTTAACCATTACGTACGTAATAGCTGTTCACTTAGGCTGTCACAATCGAACCAAGAATCCCGGTCGTGCCCTATCCCACACGCAGAAAGGCGAGATGCTCTCTGATACACCATATTACGTACGCTAACCATAGGGTCTTAGGTATGTAATATCACACATATAACGTGCGCTAACCTAACATCGTAGCGTACGTTAAACACCAAACACATAGCCAAGAAATGAAGTCTTCCAATACAACATCTAACAATCATCTATGTGCGAACAATGAATATAATTAAGTCTATTCTAGTATCACAACATTAATAATCATTATAGTAAATGTAACAGGATACAACTATACCCAAATTATCCGAACAATGCAATAGTAAATAATAAGATTACAATCGTATATTACACTTGCAAGCATACAAGGCTTAAAAGGTCTCATACCTCTCTTGCCTAGCATGCTTCGAGAAAGTTTCCTTGAGGTGAGCATTAAGCTCATAAGCTTCCATTTCTTCCAGATTCTTCTGAGTTCTGGACAAATGGTAGCCAAAATTAGACAACCGACATCAATGGAATCATCACAATGTTTCTTCCATTTGTCTTTTGTTGCTTTGTTAGCATTGTCAGCAGGCTCATTGGGAATTTCTTCCTCAAGAACATACAGCTTTCTTTCTTGCTTGAGAACTATTCTCAAGCTCTGGATCCAATCCAGATAGTTCCTGCCATTTTCTTTGAGCTTGTCCTTCTCAAGGACGGATCACAGTGCAATAGTGGACGTGTTGTTTGATGCCATTCTATTATCTACAAAATTCAATATGCAAAGTACTTAGTCACATTATTTTATTTATAGAGATTAATTGAGAGATTAAGAATAAACACTTAGAGTGTTGTAGTCTTAATTTAGAAATCTTCTACAACCTTGCTCTAGCCGTATCCTTGGAGGATAGCAAGGCGTTGTCATTCCGATCGTTTGTCCGGCATGTGGCAAGTAGAGACGCGGTGCTTTCGGTATTGGATCATTCAAGAACTTGAAGAATCGGATTCCTGGGAAGAGCATCTAAAGCTTAGGGAATCGTCTTCAAGGAGTACACCATTTAATCCACGGACTATGAGGGTATGATTTCTAATCTTCCATGTTTTCATTTTATATTCATATATACGTAGCTTGATCGATCCTCGTAGGGATTCGGATCGAATTAATTTTCGTTTTACCGTTTCCGCTAGGCCTTCATTTTAGGCACCGAATCCCAACATTTGGAACTCTGGACGAGAACCAGTTACCCTGTATCCCTTGTTTCCTTGTCCTAGACCTGGTCTGACTAGCCTTTCAATGGCAGCAGCAACACTGTCATCGAGAATAGCTTCCATCTCATTCTCTCCCCAGGTGCCTTTTCCTTGCAGCCTCTCGTGACTCTTCCCCCTTTTTGGCAGTATCATGATCCATGACTTTGCTGTGATTCGAACGAGTTCCATAAATTCAGCCTGTTTTTCCTTAGGATCAGTGACACATTCTACCAGGCTCGCATCCACTGCAGTCAAGTCATCAATATTTTGATCATGTGCAGTGAGATTCGATCCTATGAATTCAAGGGCGGCAACAGTCTTTGCCTCAGTGACACGCAACTTCTTTTTCTCCTGTTTCAATATTCGCTCCTAATGATGCTACATCTGATTGAAGTCCTGCCATAAAGTTGTGGGCATGAGGCAGAAAGTCTCTTCCACGTTCATGATGGCCCTCTACAGCTTTAGGAGCTCGTCCTGAGCAGTTTCCCTCATCCAATCGAGTTCCTTCCCAACATCGTACATGCCTTGATGGCATTTTATAGGAACACGGTTTGGCGACCAATGGATTCTAGTTGCTCTATGCGTGCCACTATGCATGCAGAGTCGGGGTACGTGAGTTTAGCGTTCAAAGATTCTCCAAGCAATTTGAGCACTATGTTGTGATGGGGCATTTGGGGTGCGTCGTCAGCAAACAGGAGATCTTCATTCGATCCATATGGTGATCCTGGTTGGATAAGAGTGGGTGCAGGTTGCAGAGCAAGAACCTTGGATGGTTCTGCTTTAGATGATAGAGAGATAGAGGGGACTGATTCCTCCTGTCTCTTTTAGGATTCGGTAGTCTGTGGTACATGAAGGATTGGGTCCTCCTGTTAGCTCTCAGCAGCCGCCTGTTCCTTAAGAGTGACTGATTCCTCTTGTCGAACGGCACGGGTCACGTCATCTTCTGGCAGAGGGACTAAATCCTCCTGGATGGGTGCTGATGGGGGTTGCTCGACGGATGTTTCTTGGCCATTTGCAGCTTTGTACTGAGTAAATTCATTCTCATGAGCCTCCTCATGTCTCAGCCTCAGACCTGAAGGTTATCCTCGTCTTTGTCGGAGTCGGAGTTGTGACTCGGGCTCTTGGGCTTGTGAGTGGATGGAGATTTCCCTTTCAGTCTTGTCTTCTCATTTGCCACAAAGTGTGAAGAAATAAGTTCTTTTCAAAGGTGATCATCCCATTTGATCAGAACTTTGATGTTTTGGTAGTCTGTCACTTCCAAAGCGAACAACTCTTCTTCCTTCTAGTCATCCCAGTTGTACAGGGTGTCGTAGGGGCAACCCTGTATGATTTCCATACTTTGAAGTGCTTGAAGGCTTCCACTATTTGGACCTGAAGGAATGTGTTATCAATGATATTAGTCAGGGAGGGACTCCGAATAGTAGTAGGTTCTGCTATCCGGTGAGGATTCTCGACAGGTAAAGGAACCTGTGGAGAAGCAGGATCCCTAACAGGGTGGGATGCCCTATTGGGAGAGGGACTTCGTACAAGGGTGGGTACCCTATTTGGAGTGGTGGTTATTGTCTCCAATGCGACAGCCGATTCACCAGTTCCTTCTATATTCATGAACATATGGTCATCCGTCATAGCCTCAATAGGCTCAGGATCTGCTGTGGGAGCCAGAGTTCCTTCCATGGGGGTTGCGCCTTATGCGAATGCTGTTTCAGCAGATACGGCTTGCGGGACTACCTCAGTGGCCGCTGTATCCAATGGGGTTGTTGCATGAATAGCTTCCAACTTTGTAGATTTCTTGGTTTTATGATTCTTATTCTTCTCGACAGCTGTAGGTGAGCTGTTGTCGGGAATGCTTATTTTTTTGTTGACAGCTTTCTTCTTCCTGTTAACCGATTTGAATTTTGAGGGTAGGTCGGTAATATCCCTAGGATCTTTGGATGTTGGGAGGGAGAAGGGATTGGGCCTGTTAGGGAGAAGTGACTCCTTATTGAACAGTGATGGCTTCGAGCAACCAATGAATTTCCCGACAAGAATCTTCTTGGCATCGGCTGGCTGCTATATGCCACAACTAGTCAGGATGTAGTTCAATATGAGGCCAAAATATTTTCTGGCATAGTCACACTTTGATGCTTTCTCCTGAAGCCTCTGCAAGATGATCTGTCATAGTCCACATTTTCTCGAGACATGATGGCCACCATTATCCTGAAACGAATACTTGTGCACATCTAGAAAGCACCTGTTCTGTTCTCAATGACCCTGCAGCAGAAAGCATGCAAATAAAGATAGGGCAGGTGAAGTTCTTTTTGTGACAAGACAAATGAACTTGAGAAAGATGGGAGTTTCCAATGAACAAATCCCAATACCCCTTCAAAAGCTCCTCAGATCCAAACGACTCCAGCTCTTGTCAGTCCATCAGATGGTAGTCTATACAAAGATCCAAAGAGTTCCCGGTTCACGGTTATCTCCTTATCTTGGACGGTGCTGACGATGGAAGTGATGTCAGAACCCTTTTTTGCTAGACGCATACTGAAACTTAGCGTCAAGGAATTCTTCAACAATTTGTTCATCGTAGCTCTCTGGATGCAAGCTACCAAAATGGTTGTGACCAGTTTGCTTCACACAGGATACCACAAGGTTCATCCCGGCCACATCTTCATCCTCAGAAACTATACGCTCCTGCAAAACTGAGCGTGCAAAGATTCTTCCATCGATGATTAAGTCCTTCTTCTTAGTTGATAAAGATGAAGTTTGGGAAGACATTTTGTAGTAATAGATTGGAAAAGTAGAAAGCAGAAAGCTCTAAAGTATGTAGGTTGTATGCTATAGGCTCGATAATATGCAGAAAGTGTAAAGAGCCTGTAGATCGGCATACATGACCTTTTATAGGGAGCAGGTAAGACTAGGTATTGTAACCCCTCCAAGACGATCAGGGCATATTACAGCGCCGTAGACCCCACACTTTGGAGTCCACCAGGCTAACGCATCAAAACGACATACGACAAAAGACATACATCATCGACAACAGACAATTTCTCAATCCACGACATTTAAATCCAAAGACTGAAATTTGACAATTCAATTTGACATCAAATCCATTCCCAAAACGGGTACACAAAAATTAATAAATTCAAGAAAGAAGTACTCGAGTACTTAAGCAAATGACATAATAAGGAAATCCCAAAACAAAACACTAATAGACAACCATTGAATAGAATCATGCCTACCCATCTTCCTCGTATGGCTCGCATGCTCATTTGCTTCCATAAACTGTACCTAAAATACAAAAATATTTTTCCCATTTAAGGGGTTAGCGACAACTGCTAGTGCAAGTACAATCCATTTGAACTACCATTCTAATCAGATGAAGTATGCGCCAAAAAACATTTTAGAAAAACATTTATATTCCGGAATATTTATGGTGCACAAGCACAAAACACATTTCTCCAATAAAACAATTCAAAGTTAACCGTTCGTACGAGACTCACGGCCACCGTATCCCGTAGAGCCCCGTCGGACATCCCTGGGTGGTTAACCATAGTTCATGATACGCACACTCATGGTAATACGTATCCCTAGAGGCCCCGTCGGACCGTCCCTAGGTGAACATACACATATCCATCCATACAACCACGAAAAGCCATAATTCAAATACTAGAACACGTAAATAAATGTAAAGTACTTGCCTTTGAGACATCTTCGAAGAATCGGGAATGAATAACGACTACGAATGATCCAGATGGAAAATAACGGTTCCTAAATGAAGGATTAACATAACTCAGTCCTAACGGACAACAATAATCGAATGGAATACGCCCATAACCCCGATTACAATCTATGACAATATACGTTCAATCAATACGGGCGAGGGTTTACGCAAAATCTCCCAGAATCGATAATTTGCGGATTAAACTCGATGAAATCGGATTGGGAATCACCCAATAACAACAATTGGTAAGGAATAATACAACATACTTGAACAATTCGAGATTAATCAAGTAAAACCTGAAAAACCCCCAAAATTGACAAAGTTAGGGTTCTAAGCCAATTACCTCGGATTCGGACGGTGGAAGATGATTACTTAGAAGATTATATGCTCCTCCGATCTCACGGTGATAAAGGATGACTAAAATATGGATTGGAAGTGATGGAATCGCCCTTTATGCGTCGCCCGATGAAGAAAACAAAGAAGGAAATGAAAAGAATGAGTTCTGACCTCTGCCCGCTGTCTTAAAACAACGGACTGTTACGGCCGTAACAGTGGCTGCCTTACGGCCGTAATAGGGCCAACATTACGGCCGTAATGAAAGGGGTGTTAGATTTCTGGAATGATGTTACGTACGCTATGAGAGACATGTAGCGTACGTAAGGTGCATTACGTATGTTAATATGGGTTGACAACGTACGTAATGAGCGATGCAGTTTATAAAATAAGGTTCGTTCTTTCATTTCTTTACGAGAGAAAATTGATATGCTTCCTCCAACTTCGTCCCTCTGCACATGAAAGTGAGAATAAACCTCTTCTATCTTGGTTATGAGCTTGAAAGCATGGATTAGAAGCTTGGATATGAAGATATCAATGATTCTTGAAGGGTTGATTGTGTTATTGATGTTCTTGAGGTATGTTAATGAACTCTACATCTTGAATTCGGATTTGATGATATTGTTGGTGAATAATTCATATGAAGATGATTACAGTGTTGTTGTTATGATTCTTGAGGTCATGTGAATTGTATATTGAAAGATACAATGATATACGTCTTCGATTAGGTTATTTGTTATAATCATGATTATGGAATCATGAAGTTCATGATGTTCTTGATGTTCTTGTTATATATATACCACATCAAAGAGGGAAATTTGATAAGATATATGATGGTTTTTAAGTATAATCATGGAATTGATGATTTAGACCAATACTATGTTGATTGTAGTGGTAGAATTCGTATGTTCTTGATGAAATACGAATTATGAAAACAATTTTGAATCTGGAAAGATTATAGTTAATCTTATAACAAGATTATCAATGGTATTGAACTATTTTGATAGTTCGGATTGTCGATTATGCCGATAGTATTGTTCCACTATGAAATTTACAATTATAAACAAGGAGGAATCGTGTTAATTCGTATGGATTCGGAATAGTGTGTTATGTAATCCTTGTTATCGAGATGAGTTGATCGTTGATACGATTACCGGATTATGGAAACGTATCGTGGTAATGAGTTCATGATTGATTGATTCGGGTTGTTCGGATTTATGTTTAATTGGGATAATTGTGGAACCGTTGGGTTTATTGATCGGTTGTATTAATTGTTAAGTATGATCGTCGAGTTCGGTTTGTATTGTAGATATGAGTTCGTATTTGTTGAGTTGGATTATTCGGTTTTGTGTATGATCGAGATATCGTTAAACCGTGAGATTGATTGATTGGTCGTGTTGGTTGTTGATTGTTACCACATTGTTGTTAATTTATTATTGCAATAGGTTGTAATAATTGACCATTGATAAGAATCGTGCTATACGGTCAAGTTCGAGGATGCTCGTGGATTTATCGGTATCGAGGCAAGTTATTACTTGCTCAGTTATAATGTTTAATGAATGATTTCAGTTTCATTTCGTTTATAATGCATATAGCAATGATTATTACTGCAAATTCTAGAGATTTGGATTATATGTTGTCTTTCCGATTCTGGGAGTTAAATCAAAATGTATATGCTTTATCTCGGTTATTGGCATATTCGGGTATCAAGGTTACATTGCGATAAAGATGAGGATATGAGTATCTATAGTCCATGGTACGTTTGGATCGCCGAGCATTGAGGAAAATCGTCGGTGATAATTTGACATCGAGATTTCTCCTGAAGGACTCGGGACAAGTATCTTAGATTGATTCGGTTTAGTGTTGATGATGTTGATCATGCAGGTTGTCATTCATGTTGCTGAACATGAAGTCATCCTAGTTGTTTCATCATAGTGTCGTTCATGTTTTTGATTCATATGTTGTTCATGTTGATGAACATATTGAGTGCATATGTGTATGCATAATTGTATTGTTTATGTTGTGTTGATCCGATGGGATCATGTGATCTATGCTGAGGGCGCTGGATCGGATGTCCACTATGCGTTGGTCCGAAGGGATCATCATGGGGATCTATGCTGAGGGCGCTGGCTCGTTGGATTACCCAGTGTTGTGTTGATGGAATCATCTGGATTCGCATCATTGATTTTATCATGTGTTGTTGTGCATATGTATGTTGTTGGTCATCCATCTCGTGTTGATCTAGTAGGATCATCTTGGGATCTATGCTGAGGGCGCTGGATCATGGGATTTCCATTGAGTATATATTGTTATTGTTTTGAGCATATTGACGTTGTCATATGAGTATGCATTTGTAGGTCTTGTGTTAGGACCGTGCCCGTATGTTGCATTGATCTGATCTCGGATTAGACTGACATTTTTGTCGTGGTATTGTGCATCTCGAGGTATGTTCCGTATTTCCCTTGGTATTTGTCTTTGATGGACAATTGGTTTTCGTGTCGAGATGTGATGATGTTACCCAACGAATTTGGGTTGGACAGGGTTAGTAGATTTCATAACAGTGAGTTATGATGATGTTTTGAGAACCTTGGGTACTGTGCGAGATGTGAATTTTGGTAAAGTTTTGACGATAAGATTACATTGGTCGTCTTCTTAATTTGTATTTTCATTGGTATGTAATTATTAATGTGATGTGACGGTTATCATTGTTGGATATTATGACTGACCCCGTCGTGGTCTTTCTTTTTAGGTTCTCTGGATATCGGGCTTGTAGGAGTCGTGAAGAGATGAGCTTCCCGGAGAATACTGGCTAGGGCATGTATTTGTGTATTGAGTTTCCTGATCAGTTCTTGTTTTCCGCTGCTAGACTATTTGTATTGTCTTTTTCTGCTGCATGAGTATTTTTAAATGGCCTCTTTTGGTATCTGGTAACTTAGGTTACTTTGGCGATCATTTTTTAAATTATTTTGTTGGTACGTGTAAGTGATAGCTTAACATATGTTTTTAAACTGTTGAGTTTTGGTATTTCGGGCCTTGTGGTTTCAAATAACATTTTACGACGGTTTTGATAAATGAGTTTTATAAAGTCTTCGAATGTTTCAAATAGATAATACCGTCGTTAGCCTCTTGGGCATTTGTAAATGTTTGCAAAAATTTTCTTCAGCCTTGTAGGTTCCATCTCGGGGCCAACGGTACTGTAATTTTCTTCAGCCTTGTAGGTTCCATCTCGCGGCTCAGAGTGTTGATGTGTTGCGGCTAACTTGGTTTGTGCCGCGGCACAGAGTACAGCGTCCTGGGTTCATCATTTGGCAATTGGTGTGCCGCGGCTCAGCAGCAACGTGCCGCGGCTCAGGAATCAAGTGTGCCGCGGCTCAGTAAGGTTGTGCCGCGGCACATAGTACAGGTTGTTTAGCCTTCTGGTTCGATTTGTGTATGCTGCGGCTCACAAGCCTTGTGCCGCAGCTCAGGCATAAATTTTTCCCTGGGACTTTTTCTGCACAGAATTTTAAAAGGAACACGTCAAGAACGAGAGGGATAAGCAAATCAAAGCAAAAATGATGAAAAATAAAAGTTCAAAAATGCAAGAAAATACTGAAACACAAAAATCTACTACTAAAACTCGGGTTGCCTCCTGAGAAGCGCTAAGTTTATAGTCTTCAGCCGGACCTATTGAAAAGTCAGTTCGCTTTTCGCAAACTCCATTTGAACTCCGCCCCGTCCATCGAACCATCAATGTGTGTTTTAAAATTTCGACCATTGGTCCTTAACGATCCGATTTTTGGTTTGGACACCCAATGTTTTTTGCGAAAAGGTTTTGCCAACTTTCCGAAGCACCCATTTTTCTCATGATTTGGCCTCCGTTTTACGTCCGGCTTATTCTCATTTTTCTCGAACGAACTTATGACAGCATCGAAATTTCTCATTTATAGATGAACGGTTGATGATGACGGCATGTCGACATGCTTGAGATATGCAACTCATTCTACATTTTTCTTAGAATTCAGACCATCTGAAACGGATTATGAGTTTTTCGACCGATGATTCTTCCGGTGTGTGTCTTTCGCAACAGTCTCCACACTTTCAGTTTGCGAGCTCTTCTCAACACCACCTGGACATGGAAAGGATTTAAACACTTGGAAAGTGACATGCTCGTCTTGAACCCTTAGAGTTAGTTCCCCTTTTTCCACGTCGATTAAAGTCCGGCCGGTTGCCAAAAATGGTCTTCCCAAGATAATTAGGATGTCGTGGTCCTCCTCCATGTCAAGCACAATGAAATCGGCTGGAAAGATGAACTTATCGACTTTCACTAAGACGTCATCTATCACTCCCCTCGGATATTTGATCGATCTATCGGCTAATTGCAAAGAGATAGTCGTCGGTTTCGCCTCTCCAATTCCAAGCTTCTTGAAAATAGACAGAGGCATGAGATTAACACTAGCGCCGAGATCGCACAATGCCCTTTCAAAAGTCAGATTTCCTATAGTGCATGGTATATTAAAACTTCCCGGATCCTCAAATTTTGGCGGAAGCATTTTCTGAAGAATAGCGCTGCACTCCTCCGTCAATGCGACTGTCTCATACTCCTCGAGTTTTCTTTTATTGGACAAGATTTCTTTCATTAATTTTGCGTAACTCGGCATTTGTTCCAAGGCGTCGGCAAATGGGATGTTAATATGCAGTTTCTTGAAGACATCGAGGAACTTTGAGAATCGCTTGTCCACCTTTTTCTGATGTAATCGCTGCGGAAACGGGACGGGTGGTACATATACATTTGGATTGTCCGGAAACAGTATCGAGGGTCTCAAATCTTGTGGTTCCTCAGTCGCTGAATTTTTATTCTCCTCATCCTCACTTCTCCTTTTGTTCTGCCCGGGCAGCTTGCACAATTCCTTCCCACTTCTCAACCCAATGGCATTGACACTCTCTCTGGGATTCGTATCAGTCGTACTTGGCAAGGTACCTTCCGGGCGGGCTGTTAGTGTTGGAAAGTAAAACGCAGCGGAAGCGAAGTTTTGGAAAGTTGATAATAGCGTTTTACGCATCTACGAGCATTAGATCTATTTAGGCATGCTAATTAATTAATTACTAAGACTAACAAGCAATTTAAATATTATTTATTATTTATTAATTAAATATGTTGATAAATTAAAATATCCTAATCTAGATCCAAGATCATAGGATATTACCTTTTGAAGCGCGTTGGTTACTTCCTTCTTGATCGCCTTGTATTTCTACCTTCAGACCTTCTAGATTATGATCCGCCTTGAACCGGGCGTCGTGTGGGCAACGAACTACCGGATCTTGCTTGGACACCTTATGGATCGGCCGAAACAATATGCCTCACAATTCTTGATTTTCTTTTCTTCAAGTAATTCCGATGTGTAGCAAGAATTAAAGTGTTCTCTCAATTGTGGAATCAAAGACACAAGTCAAGATCCACAATTAAACACTTAGAAGAAAAATCGAAATTCCTTGTGTATGAAGAAGCATAAAATCGGCCATCAACCATAATGTCCTATTTGTAGGCTCTTGGACTACTACTAGGGATCTAGAGGAGGATTATGGAAGGACTCTCAATTAATTCATCTTACCTTATTAAAACTCTTCCTAATATATGATGAATTAATTAATATCAACTTAGTCCACTAAAAAGTTTGATATTGCACTTCCTACCAAAATCCCAAATTACGAAATTGGGCTCCTTATTAAATATATTATTTCCCGTGTTTAAGATATCGAATGTCCATTACTTAATTATAAGCTACCGATACTTTAATTAATTAATATCTTATCCAAGAGTAGTACCACTCGAACCTTATTATTATATCGGAATTAAATCCACCTGCAGGGTTTAATATAATAATCATTATCGAGCTCCTCAAGGGGACATCATCAACCCGCACGAGTCGGGACACGATTTCTAGTAATAATAATAATTTTCGTATAAACAATATTATTGCCCAAGATACGAGGCTTATTGAGTCGATCATTTTGACTCTCACCTATGGTAAATCAAAGCAATAATTATTATAAATACACAATTAAATATTATATACTTAGAATTAAGAAATAATAATTATCCGAGATTTTCGTTCTTCTTACAACAAGATGTAAGACACTATCTCACCTCGATCCTGTTCAACGTATGCAAATACGCTAATATATGCTAATAGTCAAGACCAACTATTCTCAAGCATACACTACAACCCTTTATATAATTTGTCTAATAATTATATAGGTTGTGCACTATTATATTATTTTATAAGGCACTGATAATGTGATCTTCCGTGTGACACCAACACACCACATTATCTACAATATAAAATAATTAGACATTTCATTTGCATAACCATAACGTGAATTAATATGCAAATCATGTGATTAAGTGTAATTAATATCCTCATAGGTAGTAACAGGGAAATTAGGTAATACAAGCATAAAGTATGCTTTGCAGTATACTACTCTATTACATAGTCTCTCATTTCTCCCACTTATACTCAAAGCAATGCTGCCATACACCGTAATCCCATTCCTTCCACATGCCTTTCAAAAACTTTTGAAGGTAGGCCTTTCGTGAAAGGGTCAGCAAGATTATCTTCCGATGCAACCCTGGCTACAACTACGTCTCCTTCCTTCACGAAGTGTCGTATGATGTGGTACTTGCGGTTGATATGTTTACTTGCCTGATGGGCTCGTGGTTCCCTTGAATTTGCGACTGCACCAGTATTATCACAATAAAGTGTAATACCCTCTGGCAAATCGGGAATCACATCTAAGTCCTGCAGGAAGTACTTGAGCCACACTGCCTCCTTGGCTGCCTAAGAGGCTGCCACATACTCAGCTTCCATGGTAGAGTCCGAGATGCATTTCTGCTTCACACTCCTCCAACTAATGGCTCCACCTCCCAGGCTAAACACATAACCCGAAGTAGACTTGGACTTTTCTTTGTCCGATGAAAATCTCGAGTCGCTGTAACCCACCGGAAGGTGTCGTCGATTGATATACAAGCATGTACTCCTAGTCCTTCTCGTACTTGAGTATGTGCTTGACAAAGAATCCAGTTGTCCTCAGTCCGGTTTGACTGATATCTAGCAGCCATGCCCACTGCATGACAGATATCTGGTCTGGTGCAAAGCATAGCATACATGAGACTTCCCACAGCAGATGCATAAGGGACCATCTTCATGTCATCTATCTCCTTTTGTGTCTTAGGACACATGTTCTTAGATAGTTGAATTCCATGTCTGTAAGGTAGAAAACCTTTCTTGGAATTCTCCATGCTAAACCGCTTCAGCACTGTATCGATATAGGATGCCTGGGATAAGCACAACATCCTTTTCTTCTGATCACGAAAGATCCTGATTCCAAGGATGTGTCCTGCTTCTCCGAGATCCTTTATATCGAACTGCTCAGATAGCCATACCCGTACGTCCGACAATTCCTTCACATTGTTTCCAATCAGAAGGATATCGTCTACATACAGTACAAGAAACACCAACACGTTTCCATCGCATTTCTTATACACACAACTCTCACTCGGACATTGAACGAATCCATATGACTGGACAACTTCATCAAAACGAGTGTTCCAAGATCTGGATGCTTGCTTAAGTCCATAAATGGATTTCTTAAGTTTGCACACCAAGTGCTCTTCTCCTTTAGCAATGAATCCCTCTGCTTGGCGCATATAGATTTCCTTGTCTAGACTCCCATTCAAGAATGCAGTCTTGACATCCATCTGCCAAATCTCCAGATCCAAATGCGCAGCTATAGCTAAAAGAATCCGGATTGACTTAAGCATGGCTACCGGCGAAAAGGTTTCATCATAATCGATACCCTCTTTCTGAGTGTAACCTTTTGCAACAAGCCTCGCTTTGAAGGTTTCAACCTTCCCGTCATGTCCTTTCGTTCGCTTGTAGACCCATTTACTCCCAATGGCTTGTACACCATCAGGTAGCTCTACTAGCTCCCACACTTGATTGGAATCCATAGATCCCATTTCTGATTCCATTGCTTCTTGCAGGAGTCAGAATCTTTATCTTGGATTGCCTCTTATTGGTCCAGAGAACTGATTCATCTTCGTCTGGGATAGAGTCCTAAGACTTTCCCATGCCTATGAATCGTTCGGGCTGACGGACAACCCTCCCACTACGACGAGGCAAATCCTGAGTTGGTGTAAAAGTTTCAGAATCGATACGTGGTGCAGTGTTAGTTGGTGCTTGTACGATTGGTATAGACGGAGTCTCGCCCCTCAACTCTTACAAAATTATCTCGCTCATGGGCTTGTGACTAATCATATAATCCTCTTCCAGAAATCGGGCATTGGTGCTAACAATGACCTTCTGATCCTGGGGACTATAGAACAAGCCACCCTTCGTTCCCTTAGGGTATCCCACAAACACTCGTACTTCTGTACGAGATGCCAACTTATCAGCTTCCTTATTCAGCACATGTGCTGGAGTACCCCAAATCCGAACATGTCCTAGACTGGGCTTACGCCCACTCCACGCCTGGGTGTTTTGGAACTGATTTCGAAGGCACCAGGTTTAGAATGTATGCCGCTGTTTCTAAGGCATATCCCCAAAACAAAATAGGTAAATCTGAATAACTCATCATTGATCTAACCATTTCTAAAAGAGTCCTGTATCTTCTTTCAGCCACACCATTTTGTTGTGGAGTTCCCGGCGCGGTGAGCTGGGACGAAATCCCCTCATTCGCCAAGAAATCCAAAAACTCTCCACTAAGGTATTCGCCACCACGATCAGATCGTAGCGACTTGATACTCTTCCCATGACGCTTCTCCGTTTCAGCCTTGAAGTCTCTGAACTTGTCAAAGGCTTCAGACTTACGTCGCATCAAATAGATGTATCCATATCTCGAATAATCATCTATGAACGTGATGAAGTATTCGAAACCACCCCTAGCCTGGATATTCATTGGACCACATACATCCGTATGAACCAATTCTAACACATTCTGAGCACGGTTTCCCTTGGTTTTAAAAACCCTTTTGGTCATCTTACCTTCCAGACAGGATTCACAAATTGGAAATGACTCAACTTGGAGACCATCCAATGGGCCATCATCTACCAATCTTTGAATCTTTCTAAGGTTTACATGTCCTAACCGTAAATGCCACAGATATGTTTGGTTTATGCTTGAAGGTTCTTTTCTCTTTTTAGATTTAGACAAAGAGTTAAGTGATTTATGCATAGGAGTTTGTGCAGTATTAACAATATATAGTCCATCATTAAAAGTACCTCTGCAAATATATTCACCGCTTCTTTTCTTAATAATGGCATCATCATCAAAAGAAACTGAATAACCATCGCATTTTAATTTAGAAACCGAAATTAAATTCATTCTAAAATCCGGTACTAATAATACATTATTGAGAACTAATAATTTATCATTAATCTTCAACTACACGACTCCCACCGCAATGACCATAAGCCCGGAATAATCGCCCCAGTTGATGGTAATCTCGCCCGCACTAAGCTGCTTGGTTACCTGAAAACCATGCGAGTCAAAGCAAACATGATCAGTGGAGCCTGAATCAACTATCCACGAAGTGGAAGAACAAGCTGCCAAACATGTTTTGACTACTTGTGCACGAGACATACCTTTCTTAAGAGCAGGGCAGTCCGCTTTAAAATGTCCTTTCTGACCGCACTTGTAGCACTTTCCCTTTGGCTTTTTGTTCGCCTCGGGGTGAGGAGCCATGCTTTTCACCTTGAGGGTTGCCACTTGCTCCTGGCCAACCTGCTTCTTCTTCTTTCCCCATTTGGGTTTGGAAGAAGTAGCACCGGTTGCCGCAAGAATCTGATGATAACCTTGTTTGAAGAGACCTTCAGCAGATTGAAGCTCTGTCAGAAGTTCCGCCAAACTATATGTCCTACGGTTCATATTGTAGTTAAGGCGGAACTGCTCAAAGCTTCTAGGTAAGCTGCCTAAGATAATATCGACCTGCGTTTCCGCATCGATAGTAGCCCCCAAGATGCTCGATGCTCAAATGAGACATCATTTTCGAACATGATCCCTTACTGGAGTCCCTTCTGCATTTGGGTTGTCATCAATACCCTCATAGCATTTTGTCTAGCCGCCTTGCTCGATGACTAAACATCTCGGTGAGACTTTTCATCATTTCCGCGGCCGAACCCATCGTCTGATGTCGATGTTGCAATACATTTGTCGGTGAAGCCAAAATGTAACAGCGAGCCATCTCATCAGACTTTTTCCATTTTCGGAATTCAGCCAACTCTTCGGGAGTGGCATCCGTTTCTGGTTCTAGAGGGCTCTCCTCGATTAAGACAAACTTATGCCCCTCAGCAATCAGGACAATGTCAAGATTTCTTTTCCAATCGGCAAAGTTAGTGCCATCTAGTTTATTTTCTTTGAGAATAATAGCTAGTGGATTGAAAGACATCTGAGAATAAAAATTAAAAACATCCATCACATAATGCATAGCAAAATATATCGAAAAAACCTCAAAACACAATATATATGCTAGCAACCAACACCTCGAAAAATCCGCACATGCAAGCCACGATCGTGTGGATGTTTACACACATTTCTCAAGTAGAGTTTTACGTCTTTAATTTTACTATCTAGTCAAATTACGTTATGACAAGTAAAATTAATAGTTGGTTCCTCTTGGGCATGTATTAATTAACATAGACTCCGATGGGGAGCTTATTAATTAATACACCTAAGTGAACACCATAATTTAACATCCTTAAAATATTATCTTTTAAATAATAGTCCTACAGATGGAGAGGTCCTATCATAAAAAGTAATATTTACCTTATGTTATCATTTTGAAATTTAAAACTAGTGAACCTACAATTAGCACATCTGATATGGAGGAAGACTCTAATGTCAACGCGCATGCTAATTACTTCACAATTTAAATTAATTATGGAGGCCAATTTGATTTTATTTAAAATAAAAATCAATTTAATCACTTAGTTATTTTAGCCTTAAGGTTTTTAATTTTCTCGTCCTAACATGCAAGGAAACATATCACGCATACATCCATACATGCCATACATCAAAACAATAAAAAGAACCAAAAATAAAGCATCGATAATTAATTATCCAATTATCATGGTCTTCTTCCTTGAGTTGAATCCGAGAAAATCTTCGACTTGATCTCTCCCACTGAATCAAGCATCTCGTCGATCCTCTCCGGCCGGGCCGTGGATTTCTAAAATTAAAATTTCACTTTTATGCAAAATTAATTACATAAAAAAATTTAATTTTAAATCCCGACTTCCTAGCGGACGCAACGAACGGCGGCGAAAACGGACGACTAAAATCGATTTCGCCCGAACCAAATAACTGCCCGACCAGTCGCCATGCATCGGGTAAACGCCGCTTCGACGCAGTGCCGTGTCGCTTTGGCAGCGGCCATTGCCGGCCAGCTTGCTCAAATTAGCCGTGATCCGGCTCGCTCTATTTCTTCGTGATCCCGTCTTTTCCGAATTCGATTACAATTTTATACAAAATAAAATACATCGAAATTTCATCAAGATTTACACGAAAAAATAAAACCACCTAGAACTACCCGCGGATTTTCTCACGGAAAACCATTACATGCCTCAAAACGGCCAAACCAACAATTGCATAATTAATAAAAATAAATAAATAAATACACCATTCATATAAACCATGATGATTGGATCATATCACCTGCAAGAACACATCTAGCAAAATATTCCAACATCAAAATATATGAATATTTAAATTGCTATCAATTAATCACTAAAATTAATTAAAATAGCAAAAGCCTAAAAATCCGGCTCCGATACCAATTGTTGGAAAGTAAAACGCAGCGGAAGCGAAGTTTTGGGAAAGTTGATAATAGCGTTTTACGCATCTACGAGCATTAGATCTATTTAGGCATGCTAATTAATTAATTACTAAGATTAATAAGCAATTTAAATATTATTTATTATTTATTAATTAAATATGTTGATTAATTAAAATATCCTAATCTAGATCCAAGATCATAGGATATTACCTTTTGAAGCGCGTTGGTTACTTCCTTCTTGATCGCCTTGTATTTCTACCTTCAGACCTTCTAGAGTATGATCCGCCTTGAACCGGACGTCGTGTGGGCAACGAACTACCGGATCTTGCTTGGACACCTTATGGATCGGCCGAAACAATATGCCTCACAATTCTCGATTTTCTTTTCTTCAAGTAATTCCGATGTGTAGCAAGAATTAAAGTGTTCTCTCAATTGTGGAATCAGAGACACAAGTCAAGATCCACAATTAAACACTTGAAGAAAAATCGAAATTCCTTGTGTATGAAGAAGCATAAAATCGGCCATCAACCATAATGTCCTATTTATAGGCTCTTGGACTACTGCTAGGGATCTAAAGGAGGATTATGGAAGGACTCCCAATTAATTCATCTTACCTTATTAGGACTTTTCCTAATATATGATGAATCAATTAATATCAACTTAGTCCACTCAAAAGTTTGATATTGCATTTCCTACCAATATCCCAAATTACGAAATTGGGCTCCTTATTAAATATATTATTTCCCGTGTTTAAGATATCGAATGTCCATTAATTAATTATAAGCTACTGACAGCTTTAATTAATTAATATCTTATCCAAGAGTAGTACCACTCGAACCTTATTATTATATCGGAATTAAATCCACCTGCAGGGTTTAATATAATAATCATTATCGAGCTCCTCAAGGGGACATCATCAACCCGCACGAGTCGGGACACGATTTCTAGTAATAATAATAATTGTCGTGTAAACAATATTATTGCCCAAGATATGAGGCTTATTGAGTCGATCATTTTGACTCTCACCTATGGTAAATCAAAGCAATAATTATTATAAATACACAATTAAATATTATATACTTAGAATTAAGAAATAATAATTATCCGAGATTTACGTTCTTCTTACAGTCACTACAGAAGACACTATCTCACCTCGATCCTGTTCAACGTATGCAAATACGCTAATAGTCAAGACCAACTATTCTCAAGCATACACTACAACCCTTTATATAATTTGTCTAATAATTATATAGGTCGTGAACTATTATATTATTTTATAAGGCACCGATAATGTGATCTTCCGTGTGACACCAACACACCACATTATCTACAATATAAAATAATTAGACATTTCATTTGCATAACCATAACGTGAATTAATATGCAAATCATGTGATTAAGTGTAATTAATATCCTCATAGGTAGTAACAGGGAAATTAGGTAATACAAGCATAAAGTATGCTTTGCAGTATACAATCCTAACAATCTCCCACTTATACTCAAAGCATACTTTTAAGTATACTACTCTATTACATAGTCTCTCATTTCTCCCACTTATACTCAAAGCAATGCTGTCATACACCGTAATCCCATTCCTTCCACATGCCTTTCAAAAACTTTTGAAGGTAGGTGTAACATCCCCAGAATACGACCGGGAATGTCACACGCCGTAGACCCTTATCACAAGGATCTACCAGGCTAAACTCCAAAAGACTACTCAATGATTGACCGACCGGGGTCAAAATTAAATAGAAAGCAGACCGACAAGGTCATAAACCAATTCAGAAACTAACGACATTCATATTACAATGACAACAATAAACTTGAACACAGAAAAGAATGACAACTCAATTTAATAAATGATAACTACACCCATGCAAGGGTGAATACTCGAACGACAGAGAAATACCGACCAAAATGATACAAAAGAAAAGACTCGACTGTGTGATTAGCATCGCTGCCTTCCATCTCCTTCCAAGCCAATCCCGTGATCGCTCCCGAGCCGCAAAACTCGAGCGCATAACAGCACCCACCCCGAAAACTCGGGGTTAGCAACCGGAATTTTGCTAGTGCAAGTACATAGTATACAAGATATACGAACAGTAACAACACAAAATTCAACCGCCGTGAAGCCTTAACACAAACCATACATTCCTATAGTCCACACAGAATAACACTCGCATACACAAGGTGAAAGATAATCACATAGTCATATTCTCTTTACGGAACATAACATCAATGAAACTATAAACGAGCCCAAGGAGTCAGGAAAATCCCTTTGAAAAAGGAAAAATGTTTTGATAAGATAGTTTGCAAATGTTATTATTGACTCGGGCCGTCTGGGGGTTTTTAAAATCGAATGGAAAATACTTTTGGAAATAATTTCAAAAGCTCTCGGGTCCTTGACCCAACATATGGAAGACAATTACACGAAAACCAAGTCAACTTATTCGGGGTCCCCGACCCAATTTATAGAACACTGTCACAAACGAAATCATTACAATATCTCACCGGGTTCTCAACCCAATCCAAATAACATCATCATGAAATCAATCATCTCAACATTCCATAGGGTCCTCGACCCAATACACAGAATAGCACCACAATACAACCAAAGGTACAAAACTCTCATTCGACATATCCTGCTCAAGACCCCCGATTAATTAACCCTCGGAGATTTCGTCAAACCTCCGTGGTTAATTAACCCTGATACCAACGCTTAAAAAAAAACAAGTTGAAACACGCTTTCAAAAACACGAATCGCGGTCTATATCAAGACAAGCATTTAAAAGTGAGTTGAAAGAATTTGAGATACGAACATCGTTCGGTAACGGGGTCTTAGCTATCACTCGAATACCCGTAACCAACAAGCCTGCCAGGCGCCTCCACTGCACACCTGTGCACCGGCGTTCACTCCACTATGTCGGCCGCTCCTTGAACATGTCACTGCGCTGGCGATCACTCCCGCAAGAGCCGCCCCTTGACACACGCATTATGTAACACCGGCGTTCACCACGCATATGGAGCCGCACATTGCACCGTACACCAGGCCGGAGTGCACGCTTCGCCCTCAGAGGTTCCCGGATATGACGTTTCTCACAACAAGTATCCACATTGTTTCAAACATCAAGCACACGGACAAACGTCACAACAATTTTCAAACTCGGTACATCAAGTCACACAATTTCTCCGCCAGTCCATAACCACACAAATAAACAATAACACGCACGTTATCAATCAAACTCAATCAACGCCGCACATATATCTCTATATTGCGACTCAACCGAATATATATACATTTATATATATAGATATATAGATATATATATATATATATAACCTTACTGTATTATATGAATAACTATAGTTCGTCCATCAATCCAAGTTGAGTACGTCAACTAATGTTAGAGTTCAACACTCGTCGATCACCGACATAAACATATATATATCAATATACGTATATACATACATATATTTAACATGTAACTACATATAAACACATATATATATATACACATACATATATATACATCCATATAAACTCATACACTTCGACAACAATGATTTCACGCAGTTACAATTCGTATATCGAGGTACTTGCCTTGGTAATACGACGCGAAGGAAACGACGAAGGAATAGGTTTCGGTCCGAACAATCCCCTCAAATCCGACCCTAACACAATAATGATATACAATCAATCTCACATCATGAATACGACGGAATTCCTCTTAGTTCTACCCGTTGGGACAATTTATCGAACACCAAGAGTGCGTAGGGAATTGAAATCGGTTAACGGTGAATTAACGGGATTTCATCCCAACCAATAACAAGAAAACCAAGGTCACGAGAGTACTATCAAAATCTAACAACAACATCGGTTAATTCGGATTAAAACACAAGATCACCACCAAACCCTCCCCAAAATCATACTAGGGTTAAAGGAGTTCATACCTCTTGAAGATTCAAGCCCTATAATCCGAAGAACACGTGCTAGATTGATTATCCGAGCCTCACAACCGAAGGAAGATGATGAAAATCGACCCCCGAATGAAGAATGCTTGAGAAGTTCTCCCCCCTTAGGCCTCTCTCTCTCGCAGTGAAATGAAGGAGAAAATGGCCGATCTCGCCTCGATAAGGACGAGATCGCATTGACCGCTTTGTGTGCCGCGCACACCGAAGTGTGCCGCGGCACGTGCCAAAAATTACTTCCTGTGTTTCAAGAAGGTGTGCGGCACGCTGCAGCCGCGGCACTGCAGATCGGGTTTGGTCGGATATGTCACAACGGTGTGCCGCGGCCCGGTCCAGTGTGCCGCGGCATCGACTGGCCGTGGTGCCGTGGCGCACAATCCTTGTGCCGCACACGGTACAGTGCCGCCAAGCAACTGAAAATGAGAGTGACTTAGCTATTTCGACCATAACTCCCTCATATGGACTCCGATTGACTCACCGTTTGAACCATTGGAAAGCTAACTCGATGCTTTATAATATTGCGAAGAGTCAGAATTTTTGGAGTTTCCAAAAATTAACGGTGATCTAACAAAGTCGAACTCGTACGTGGAAATGTCGCTAAAGAACACGGAACTCAACAAAACGACACCGAAACGAACTCGGATGTCAAAAAGTGCAGAATAAAACATTCCCAGAATGACGAAACGGTCCTAAGCGAGTCGTCAAAACGGACCTCCACCGGAAAATGAAAATTACTGGGAATCGAAATTGCGGGTATTACAGTAGGCCTTTCGTGAAAGGGTCAGCAAGATTATCTTCCGATGCAACCCTGGCTACAACTACGTCTCCTTCATTCACGAAGTGTCGTATGATGTGGTACTTGCAGTTGATATGTTTACTTGCCTAATGGGCTCGTGGTTCCCTTGAATTTGCGACTGCACCAGTATTATCACAATAAAGTGTAATACCCTCTGGCAAATCGGGAATCACATCTAAGTCCTGCAGGAAGTACTGGAGCCACACTGCCTCTTTGGTTGCCTCAGAGGCTGCCACGTACTAGTCTTCCATGGTAGAGTCCGAGATGCATTTCTGCTTCACACTCCTCCAACTAATGGCTCCACCTCCCAGGCTAAACACATAACTCGAAGTAGACTTGGACTTTTCTTTGTCCGATGAAAAATCTGAGTCAGTGTAACCCACCGGAAGCAGGTCGTCTGATTGATATACAAGCATGTACTCCCTAGTCCTTCTCAGGTACTTGAGTATGTGCTTGACAGCAATCCAGTGTCCTGGTCCTGGGTTTGACTGATATCTAGCAGTCATGCCCACGGCATGACAGATATCTGGTCTAGTGCAAAGCATAGCATACATGAGACTTCCCACAGCAGATGCATAAGGGACCATCTTCATGTCATCTATCTCCTTTTGTGTCTAAGGACACATGTTCTTAGATAGTTGAATTCCATGTCTGTAAGGTAGAAAACCTTTCTTGGAATTCTCCATGCTAAACCACTTCAAGATCAGACGATATAGGATGCAGGGATAAGCACAACATCCTTTTCTTCCGATCACGAAAGATCCCGATTCCAAGGATGTGTCTGCTTCTCCTAGATCCTTCATATCGAATCGCTCGATAGCCATACCGTCGTCCGATAATTCCTTCACGTTGTTTCCAATCGAAGGATATCGTCTACATACTGACAAGAAACACCAACACGTTTCCCTCGCATTTCTTATACACACAACTCTCACTCGGACATTGAACGAATCCATATGATCGACAACTTCACAAAACGAGTGTTCCAAGATCTCGATGCTTGCTTAAGTCCATAAATGAATTTCTTAAGTTTGCACACCAAGTGCTCTTCTCCTTTAGCAATGAATCCCTCTGCTTGGCGCATATAGATTTCCTTGTCTACACTCCCATTCAAGAATGCAGTCTTGACATCCATCTGCCAAATCTCCAGATCCAAATGCGCAGCTATAGCTAAAAGAATCCGGATTGACTTAAGCATGGCTACCGGCGAAAAGGTTTCATCATAATCGATACCCTCTTTCTGAGTGTAACCTTTTGCAACAAGCCTCGCTTTGAAGTTTTCAACCTTCCCGTCACGTCCTTTCTTTCGCTTGTAGACCCATTTACTCCCAATGGCTTGTACACCATCAGGTAGCTCTACTAGCTCCCACACTTGATTGAAATCCATAGATCCCATTTCTGATTCCATTGCTTCTTGCCAGGAGTCAGCATCTTTATCTTGGATTGCCTCCTTATAGGTCGAGGGAACTGATTCATCTTCGTCTGGGATAGAGTCCGAAGACTTTCCCACGCCTATGAATCGTTCGGGCTGACGGACAACCCTCCCACTACGACGAGGCAAATCCTGAGTTGGTGTAAAAGTTTCAGAATCGATACGTGGTGCAGTGTTAGTTGGCGCTTGTACGATTGGTATAGACGGAGTCTCGCCCCTCAGCTCTTCCAGAATTATCTCGCTCATGGGCTTGTGACTAATCATATAATCCTCTTCCAAAAATCGGGCATTGGTGCTAACAATGACCTTCTGATCCTGGGGACTATAGAACAAGCCACCCTTCGTTCCCTTAGGGTATCCCACAAACACTCGTACTTCTGTACGAGATGCCAACTTATCAGCTTCCTTATTCAGCACATGTGCTGGAGTACCCCAAATCCGAACATGTCCTAGACTGGGCTTACGCCTACTCCATAGTTCTGTGGGTGTTTTTGGAACTGATTTCGAAGGCACCCGGTTTAGAATGTACGCCGCTGTTTCTAAGGCATATCCCCAAAACGAAATAGGTAAACCTGAATAACTCATCATTGATCTAACCATTTCTAAAAGAGTCCTGTTTCTTCTTTCAGCCACACCATTTTGTTGTGGAGTTCCCGGCACGGTGAGCTGGGACGAAATCCCCTCATTCGCCAAGAAATCCAAAAACTCTCCACTAAGGTATTCGCCACCACGATCAGATCGTAGATACTTGATACTCTTCCCATGACGCTTCTCCGTTTCAGCCTTAAAGTCTCTGAACTTGTCAAAGGCTTCAGACTTACGTCGCATCAAATAGATGTATCCATATCTCGAATAATCATCTATGAACGTGATGAAGTATTCGAAACCACCCCTAGCCTGGATATTCATTGGACCACATACATCAGTATGAACCAATTCTAACACATTCTGAGCACGGCTTCCCTTGGTTTTAAAAACCCTTTTGGTCATCTTACCTTCCAGACAGGATTCACAATTTGGAAATGACTCAACTTGGAGATCATCCAATGGGCCATCATCTACCAATCATTGAATCCTTCTAAGGTTAACATGTCCTAACCGTAAATGCCACAGATATGTTTGGTTTATGCTTGAAGGTTCTTTTCTCTTTTTAGGTTTATACAAAGAGTTAAGTGATTTATGCATAGGAGTTTGTGCAGTATTAACAATATATAGTCCATCATTAAAAGTACCTCTGCAAATATATTCACCGCTTCTTTTCTTAATAATGGCATCATCATCAAAAGAAACCGAAGAACCATCGCATTTTAATTTAGAAACCGAAATTAAATTCATTCTAAAATCCGGTACTAATAATACATTATTGAGAACTAATAATTTATCATTAATCTTCAACTGCACGACTCCCACTGCAACAGCCATAAGCCTGGAATAATCGCCCCAGTTGATGGTAATCTCGCCCGCACTAAGCTGCTTGGTTACCTGAAAACCATGCGAGTCAAATCAAACATGATCAGTGGAGCCTGAATCAACTATCCACGAAGTGGAAGAACAAGCTGCCAAACATGTTTTGACTACTAGTGCACGAGACATACCTTTCTTAAGAGCAGGGCAGTCCGCTTTAAAATGTCCTTTCTGACCGCACTTGTAGCACTTTCCCTTTGGCTTTTTGTTCGCCTCGGGGTGAGGAGCCTTGCTTTTCACCTTGAGGGTTGCCACTTGCTTCTGGCCAACCTGCTTCTTCTTCTTTCCCCATTTGGGTTTGGAAGAAGTAGCACCGATTGCCGCAAGAATCTGATGATAACCTTGTTTGAAGAGACCTTCAGCAGACTGAAGCTCTGTCAGAATTTCCGCCAAACTATATGTCCTACGGTTCATATTGTAGTTAAGGCGAAACTGCTCAAAGCTTCTAGGTAAGCTGCCTAAGATAATATCGACCTGCGTTTCCGCATCGATAGTAGCCCTGTTAGGATTGTATACTGCAAAGCATACTTTATGCTTGTATTACCTAATTTCCCTGTTACTACCTATGAGGATATTAATTACACTTAATCACATGATTTGCATATTAATTCACGTTATGGTTATGCAAATGAAATGTCTAATTATTGTATATTGTAGATAATGTGGTGTGTTGGTGTCACACGGAAGATCACATTATCGGTGCCTTATAAAATAATATAATAGTTCACAACCTATATAATTATTAGACAAATTATATAAAGGGTTGTAGTGTATGCTTGAGAATAGTTGGTCTTGACTATTAGCATATATTAGTGTATTTGCATACGTTGAACAGGATCGAGGTGAGATAGTGTCTTCTGTACTGACTGTAAGAAGAACGTAAATCTCGGATAATTATTATTTCTTAATTCTAAGTATATAATATTTAATTGTGTATTTATAATAATTATTGCTTTGATTTACCATATGTGAGAGTCAAAATGATCGACTCAATAAGCCTCGTATCTTGGGCAATAATATTGTTTATACGACAATTATTATTATTACTATAAATCGTGTCCCGACTTGTGCGGGTTGATGATGTCCCCTTGAGGAGCTCGATAATGATTATTATATTAAACCCTGCAGGTGGATTTAATTCCGATATAATAATAAGGTTCGAGTGGTACTACTCTTGGATAAGATATTAATTAATTAAAGGTGTCAGTAGCTTATAATTAATTAATGGACATTCGATATCTTAAACACGGGAAATAATATATTTAATAAAGAGCCCAATTTCGTAATTTGGGATATTGGTAGGAAGTGCAATATCAAACTTTTTAGTGGACTAAGTTGATATTAATTGATTCATCATATATTAGAAAAAGTCCTAATAAGGTAAGATGAATTAATTGGGAGTCCTTCCATAATCCTCCTTTAGATCCCTAGTAGTAGTCCAAGAGCCTATAAATAGGACATTATGGTTGATGGCCGATTTTATGCTTCTTCATACACAAGGAATTTCGATTTTTCTTCTAAGTGTTTAATTGTGGATCTTGACTTGTGTCTTTGATTCCACAATTTAGAGAACACTTTAATTCTTGCTACACGTCGGAATTACTTGAAGAAAAGAAAATCGAGAATTGTGAGGCATATTGTTTCGGCCGATCCATAAGGTGTCCAAGCAAGATCCGGTAGTTCGTTGCCCACACGACGTCCGGTTCAAGGCGGATCATACTCTAGAAGGTCTGAAGGTAGAAATACAAGGCGATCAAGAAGGAAGTAACCAACGCGCTTCAAAAGGTAATATCCTATGATCTTGGATCTAGATTAGGATATTTTAATTAATCAACATATTTAATTAATAAATAATAAATAATATTTAAATTGCTTGTTAGTCTTAGTAATTAATTAATTAGCATGCCTAAATAGATCTAATGCTCGTAGATGCGTAAAACGCTATTATCAACTTTCCAAAACTTCGCTTCCGCTGCGTTTTACTTTCCAACAATTGGTATCGGAGCCGGATTTTTAGACTTTTGCTATTTTAATTAATTTTAGTGATTAATTGATAGCAATTTAAATATTCATATATTTTGATGTTGGAATATTTTGCTAGATGTGTTCTTGCAGGTGATATGATCCAATTATCATGGTTTATATGAATGGTGTGTTTATTTATTTATTTTTATTAATTATGCAATTGTTGGTAAGGCACCGATAATGTGATCTTCCGTGTGATACCAACACACCACATTATCTACAATATACAATAATTAGACATTTCATTTGCATAACCATAACGTGAATTAATATGCAAATCATGTGATTAAGTGTAATTAATATCCTCATAGGTAGTAACAGGGAAATTAGGTAATACAAGCATAAAGTATGCTTTGCAGTATACAATCCTAACAGGGGCTACTATCGATGTGGAAACGCAGGTCGATATTATCTTAGGCAGCTTACCTAGAAGCTTTGAGCAGTTCCGCCTTAACTACAATATGAACCATAGGACATATAGTTTGGCGGAACTTCTGACAGAGCTTCAGTATGCTGAAGGTCTCTTCAAACAAGGTTATCATCAGATTCTTGCGGCAACCGGTGTTACTTCTTCCAAACCCAAATGGGGAAAGAAGAAGAAGCAGGTTGGCCAGAAGCAAGTGGCAACCCTCAAGGTGAAAAGCAAGGCTCCTCACCCCAAGGCGAACAAAAATCCAAAGGGAAAGTGCTACAAGTGCGGTCAGAAAGGACATTTTAAAGCGGACTGCCCTGCTCTTAAGAAAGGTATGTCTCGTGCACTAGTAGTCAAAACATGTTTGGCAGCTTGTTCTTCCACTTCGTGGATAGTTGATTCAGGCTCCACTGATCATGTTTGCTTTGACTCGCATGGTTTTCGTAACCAAGCACTTAGTGCGGGTGAGATTACCATCAATCGGGCGATTATTCCGTGCTTATGGTCATGGTAAAGTGGGAGTCGTGTAGTTGAAGATTAATGATAAATTATTAGTTCTCAATAATGTATTATTAGTACCGGATTTTAGAATGAATTTAATTTCGGTTTCTAAATTAAAATGCGATGGTTATTCAGTTTCTTTTGATGATGATGCCATTATTAAGAAAAGAAGCGGTGAATATATTTGCAGAGGTACTTTTAATGATGGACTATATATTGTTAATACTGCACAAACTCCTATGCATAAATCTCTTAACTCTTTGTCTAAACCTAAAAAGAGAAAAGAACCTTCAAGCATAAACCAAACATATCTGTGGCATTTACGGTTAGGACATGTAAACCTTAGAAAGATTCAAAGATTGGTAGATGATGGCCCATTGGATGATCTCCAAGTTGAGTCATTTCCAATTTGTGAATCCTGTCTGGAAGGTAAGATGACCAAAAGGGTTTTTAAAACCAAGGGAAACCGTGCTTAGAATGTGTTAGAATTGGTTCATACGGATGTATGTGGTCCAATGAATATCCAGGCTAGGGGTGGTTTCGAATACTTCATCACGTTCATAGATGATTATTCGAGATATGGATACATCTATTTGATGCGACGTAAGTCTGAAGCCTTTGACAAGTTCAGACTTCAAGGTCGAAACGGAGAAGGCCATGGGAAGAGTATCAAGTCGCTACGATCTGATCGTGGTGGCGAATACCTTAGTGGAGAGTTTTTGGATTTCTTGGCGAATGAGGGGATTTCGTCTCACCACCGCGGAACTCCACAACAAAATGGTGTGGTGAAAGAAGAAACAGACTCTTTTAGAAATGGTTAGATCAATGATGAGTTATTCGATTTACCTATTTCGCTTTGGGGATATGTCTTAGAAACAATGCATACATTCTAAACTCCGGTGCCTTCAAAATCGGTTCCAAAACACCCACGTAACCGTGGAGTGGGCGTAAGCCCGCCTAGGACATGTTCGGATTTGGGGTACTCAAACAAATGTGCTGAATAAGGAAGCTGATAAGTTGGCATCTCGCATGTATATACGAGTGTTTGTGGGATACCCTAAGGGAACGAAGGGTGGCTTGTTCTATAGTCCTCAGATCGAAGGTCATTGTTAGCACCAATGCCCGATTTCGGAAGAGGATTATATGATTAGTCACAAGCCCATGAGCGAGATAATTCGGAAGAGCCGAGGGGTGAGACTCGTCTATACCAATCGCATAAGCGCCAACTAACACCGCACCACGTATCGATTCTCAAACTTTTACACCAACTCGGGATTTGCCTCGTCAGAGTGGGAGGGTTGTCCGTCACCCGAACGATTCATAGGCGTGGGAAAGTCTTCGGACTCTAGCCCGCACGAAGATGAATCAGCCTCTGGACCTATAAGGAGGCAATCCAAGATAAAGATGCCGACTCGGCAAGAAGCAATGGAATCAGAAATGGGATCTATGGATTCCAATCAAGTGTGGGAGCTAGTAGAGCTACCCGATGGTGTACAAGCCATTGGGAGTAAATGGGTCTACAAGCGAAAGAAAGGACGTGACGGGAAGGTTGAAACCTTCAAAGCGAGGCTTGTTGCAAAAGGTTACACTCAGAAAGAGGGTATCGATTATGATGAAACCTTTTCGCCGGTAGCCATGCTTAAGTCAATCCGGATTCTTTTAGCTATAGCTGCGCATTTGGATCTGGAGATTTGGCAGATGGATGTCAAGACTGCATTCTTGAATGGGAGTCTAGACAAGGAAATCTATACGCGCCAAGCAGAGGGATTCATTGCTAAAGGAGAAGAGCACTTGGTGTGCAAACTTAAGAAATCCATTTATGGAATTAAGCAAGCATCCAGATCTTGGAACACTCCTTTTGACGAAGTTGTCCAGTCATATGGATTCGTTCAATGTCCGAGTGAGAGTTGTGTGTATAAGAAATGCGATGGAAACGTGTTGGTGTTTCTTGTATCAGATGTAGACGATATCCTTCGATTGGAAACAACGTGAAGGAATTATCGGACGACGGTATGGCTATCCGAGCGATTCGATATGAAGGATCTAGGAGAAGGTGACACATCCTTGGAATCGTGGATCTTCGTGATCTAAGAAAAGGATGTTGTGCTTATCCCAGGCATCCTATATCGATACAGTGTTGAAGCGGTTTAGCATGGAGCATTCCAAGAAAGGTTTTCTACCTTACAGACATGGAATTCAACTATCTAAGAACATGTGTCCAAAGACACAAAAGGAGATAGATGACATGAAGATGGTCCCTTATGCATCTGCTATGGGAAGTCTCATGTATGCTATGCTTTGCACTGCATCGTATATCGTCATGCGTGGGCATGGCTGCTAGATATCGATCAAACCTAGGACCAGGACACTGGATTGCTGTCAAGCACATACTCAAGTACTGAAAAGGACTAGGGAGTACATGCTTGTATATCAATCGACGACTCGCTTCCGGTGGGTTACACCGACTGATTTTTCATCGGACAAAGAAAAGTCCAAGTCTACTTCGGGTTATGTGTTTAGCCCGGGAGGTGGAGCCATTAGTTGGAGGAGTGTGAAATGTAAATGCATCTCTGACTCTACCATGGAAGCCGACACGTGGCGGCCTCTCGAGACATCCAAGGAGGCGGTGGCTCAAGTACTTCCCCGCAGACTTAGATGTGATTCCCGATTTGCCAGAGGGTATTACACTTTATTGTGATAATACTGGTGCAGTCGCAAATTCAAGGGAACCACGAGCCCATCAGGCAAGTAAACATATCAACCGCAAGTACCACATCATACGACACTTCGTGAAGGAAGGAGACGTAGTTGTAGCCAGGGTTGCATCGGAAGATAATCTTGCTGACCCTTTCACGAAAGGCCTACCTTCAAAAGTTTTTGAAAGGCATGTGGAAGGAATGGGATTACGGTGTATGGCAGCATTGCTTTGAGTATAAGTGGGAGAAATGAGAGACTATGTAATAGAGTAGTATACTTAAAAGAATGCTTTGAGTATAAGTGGGAGATTGTTAGGATTGTATACTACAAAGCATACTTTATGCTTGTATTACCTAATTTCCCTGTTACTACCTATGAGGATATTAATTACACTTAATCACATGATTTGCATATTAATTCACGTTATGGTTATGCAAATGAAATGTCTAATTATTTTATATTGTAGATAATGTGGTGTGTTGGTGTCACACGGAAGATCACATTATCGGTGCCTTATAAAATAATATAATAGTTCACAACCTATATAATTATTAGACAAATTATATAAAGGGTTGTAGTGTATGCTTGAGAATAGTTGGTCTCGACTATTAGCATATATTAGCGTATTTGCATACGTTGAACAGGATCGAGGTGAGATAGTGTCTTCTGTACTGACTGTAAGAAGAACGTAAATCTCGAATAATTATTATTTCTTAATTCTAAGTATATAATATTTAATTGTGTATTTATAATAATTATTGCTTTGATTTACCATAGGTGAGAGTCAAAATGATCGACTCAATAAGCCTTGTATCTTGGGCAATAATATTGTTTATACGACAATTATTATTATTATTACTAGAAATCGTGTCCCGACTTGTGTGGGTTGATGATGTCCCCTTGAGGAGCCCGATAATGATTATTATATTAAACCCTACAGGTGGATTTAATTCCGATATAATAATAAGGTTCGAGTGGTACTACTCTTGGATAAGATATTAATTAATTAAAGCTGTCAGTAGCTTATAATTAATTAATGGACATTCGATATCTTAAACACGGGAAATAATATATTTAATAAGGAGCCGAATTTCGTAATTTGGGATATTGGTAGGAAGTGCAATATCAAACTTTTTAGTGGACTAAGTTGATATTAATTAATTCATCATATATTAGGAAGAGTCCTAATAAGGTAAGATGAATTAATTGGGAGTCCTTCCATAATCCTCCTCTAGATCCCTAGTAGTAGTCCAAGAGCCTATAAATAGGACATTATGGTTGATGGCCGATTTTATGCTTCTTCATACACAAGGAATTTCGATTTTTCTTCTAAGTGTTTAATTGTGGATCTTGACTTGTGTCTTTGATTCCACAATTGAGAGAACACTTTAATTCTTGCTACACATCGGAATTACTTAAAGAAAAGAAAATCGAGAATTGTGAGGCATATTGTTTCGGCCGATATAAGGTGTCCAAGCAAGATCCGGTAGTTCGTTGCCCACACGACGTCCGGTTCAAGGCGGATCATACTCTAGAAGGTCTGAAGGTAGAAATACAAGGCGATCAAGAAGGAAGTAACCAACGCGCTTCAAAAGGTAATATCCTATGATCTTGGATCTAGATTAGGATATTTTAATTAATCAACATATTTAATTAATAAATAATAAATAATATTTAAATTGCTTATTAATCTTAGTAATTAATTAATCAGTATGCCTAAATAGATCTAATGCTCGTAGATGCGTAAAACGCTATTATCAACTTTCCCAAAACTTCGCTTCCGCTGCGTTTTACTTTCCAACAGAATGTCCTTCCACGAACAAACGTCCTAAATGAAATGTCGGTCGCTCAAACAACCTTGAATAACACAATTACCAACAATCCGCTCAAAATACGAATCAAACATGATTATAACAAACTCAAAACGTCAATACGACTAAACCAAGTTCTTTGGGGCATTATATCGAATACGTTGCGGCCAATCTTCGATTGTTAACAACCAAACCTCAATTATACAAATATCAAAACCCCAAGAAGTGTTTCAAACCAACCAAAACATCTTCCAAATGATCAATAATCCAAAATGAATATCCAAATTCATGATTACAACAACAATTAATCGAAAACCCCCAAATCCAACTCCATATTCAAAGTGTTCTTGAATAATCCTTCAATAATCCATTGAATCTTTATACAAACTCATAATCATATGCATATCCCTCCATATAACATGATTATAACATCCAAAACAACATATCTCAATAAAAAATCAAAATCCAAGATGTTGAAGAAATTACCTCTTGAAGATCCAACCACTTCGATCCGATGAACACGAGTTAAATCGAGTATCCAAGCTTCCCAAATGAATGAAGATGATGAAAATCCAACACTCAAGTGATTGATGATGGAAAATCCGTCCCTCAAGTTCACTCTCTCGGAACAATGTGAAGAAAAGGATGAAAATGATGAAAAAGTCCTGGCCAACTCCTTATAAACTGCCGGAAGTTATGGCCGTAACTCGGCCTTCTTACGGCCGTAACATCCCAGGTCAACGGCCTTACGGCCGTAACCGGCCAACTCATACGGCCGTAACTCGGCTTCATCCAGAAACCTGCCGATAGCCTTACGGCCGTATCCGCTCCTGACTTACGGGCGTAACTCACCCTCGTCTTAAACACCTGCCGACATCCTTACGGCCGTACCCGTACACCTTACGGGCGTAACTCGGACGATACGTCCGTATCCGGCCAAACATACGGGCGTAAGCCCCCTTCGTCAAAAATGACCAGGCACCCAGCCTGTAACGTACGGCCGTATCCGGCCAAGCCTTACGGCCGTACCTTCCCTATCTTACGGTCGTATGCCGCAACCTTTACGGCCGTAAGTCCCTCCCGTCCGACAAAACCTGAAATATATGAATACCACTTACGGCCGTATCCTACCCTTCTTACGGACGTAACTCACCTTCGGATAAAAATGCCTGGGCAGCCTGCTGGACACGTACGGCCGTAACCGGCCAAGCCTTAGGGCCGTACCTGCTCAACTTACGGCCGTATTCCGAAACCTTACGGCCGTAAGTCCCGTTCATCCAAAATGGCCTGAAATCAACGAACACTTGTTACGGCCGTAACCTACAATCCTTACAGCCGTAACTCGTTGCTGGACAAGGTGAAAAATCTGATAACTCCGATTCCTCGCTACGACTGATGAATGATCCGACATATCATACGAATGTGAAAGTGAACAAGTCCAACACATGCCAAAGATGATACTCCCACTACAAGACTACCAATCACGATGAAAATGATAATACTCCCGTCTCGATCTATAAATGGAAATGAAATGACGATCGGTAACTGATATACGGTTACAACATGCCAACAGTGAACGCAAATGAATGAATCATGAATGATGAGTGATTATTAATGAGTGAAAATTACTGAGTGACAATTACAGACTGATAATTACTGAATGATAATGAATGAATTACAACCGGGTATTACATACTCCCCCTCTTAAACAGAGTTTCGTCCCCGAAACTAAGGGTCAAAAAACTCGGGATTACTCTCCCGCATACTCTCCTCGGTCTCCCAAGTAGCCTCTTCGACTCCGTGTCTAGACCACTGAATCTTGACCAAAGGAATCATCTTGTTCCTCAACTGTTTGATTCGCCGCTCTAAAACTCATATAGGACGCTCCTCATGCAAATGATCATCCGCAATCTTGATTTCGTCGAACTGAAGTATGTGGCTCGGGTCGGCAACATACTTCCGCAATTGAGAGACGTGAAACACATTATGAATTCGGATCAACGCCGGAGGTAAAGCCAATCGATAAGCTAACTCTCCTACTCAATCCAAAATCTCAAACGGTCCAATGAATCTCGGACTCAACTTCCCCCATTTTTCGAAACGGAAAATACCTTGACTCGGGAATACCTTGACCAAAACGTGGTCACCCGTATCGAACTCTAGTGGTCGATTTACGATTATCTCGCATATGATTGGCCAACTCGAAATGTCAACATACGACTCCTGATCAAAGCTACCTTCTCCCGGGCGGCTATAAGCATATCGGGCTCGGTGCCGATTGATTCTGATAGGTCTTCCCAACACAACGGAGATCGACAACGACGACCGTATAAGGCCTCGTAAGGTGCCATCTTAATCGAAACATGCCAACTATTATTGTACGTGAACTCAATCAACGGTAATTGGGCTTCCCAATCGTCTTTCCAATCGAGGACGCATGCCCTCAACATATCCTCCAATGTCTGAATAGTCCTCTCTGATTGTCCGTCGGACTGAGGATGAAAAGCGGTACTGAGATTAAGCTGAGTTCCCATAGCACGATGAACTGATTTCCAAAAATGTGACTGTTAGGCATATTTTTATGCGCTTTTATATCATTAATTTATATCCATCTTGATCCTAAATCAGCATAAATGAGCTTTTAATGCATTATTTTTATATGTTTTGCAGGAAATCGGAGTCCGGAAGCCGAAACGACGAAAATCGGGCGAAAACATCAGTTTTTGGTCATGAGCCGCGGCACCCATGTGCTGAGCCGCGGCACACGCAGGAGACGAGCAGAGTGCCGAGTAAACTGTACTCTGTGCCGCGGCACAGATTTAGTGAGCCGCGGCACAGAAGAAATAAACAGCGCCCAGGCATCCCGCTGAGTGTCGTGTGCCGTGGCACAGATTAAGTGAGTCGCGGCACACGGAGCGGTGTTGGTGTACTCCGCGCGGGTTTGGGCCGTTTTGGAGCCTGTTCTCGACCTAATCACACGGACGCGTTTTGGAGGCTTAGGACTGATATAAATAAGCATGGTAGGGCTGAAGAAAAGAGGGGATCGATCAGAAGGAATTCGGAGGTGGATTAGAGTGAGGGCAAAGAACACAAGGAGGAGATTTGTGGGCAACGACAAGACCACGGATCCCTACGGTTTTTCTGCATCTTAGTTCCTAGATCTATTCGAGTAGGATTTTGATTGTAGCCAATTTCATGACGGTTTGAGTATTTATTATTATTTCGATTTACTCGTTATTCTATTGAATTGGATTCTTCTTACTGTTCTTAATGCTTTTTAATTGTCTGGCCAACAGTTAATTTGCTTTGAATGTCTTTATGGATTCGGGAGATGAAATTTAGGCATAGTTCTTGTGAGACGAATCATAATTTTCGCGAGATAGGAATATACTCATGCGAATTGTGAAGCCTATTATTGTGGGAATTCTTGAACTGTTTTAGCTATTAATTATCTAATTCGAATAGGGATATATCGAGTTAATAATTCGTAGTATTTTCTATCGACCTTGGGAAAGGCTTTAGAATAATTTAGGAATTCCTGGCTTACAATAAATTGAATAAAAGTGAATTGAATTCAATAAATATCATTCCTGATTGTTTGAGGTGAAAATCATAATCCTACGTCCTTATTAGTATTATTATTATTATTAGTATCATTATTTATTGGTTTAGGTATAAATTCCATATAATTGTTCTTCAAATAAAATTGTGAGTTGACTATATTTTGGTACTTAGTGAAATCAGTCCTCGAGGGAACGATACTTTACTTATCACTTTATTACTTGTTGACACCGTGCACTTGTGGCATATTGTGAGAGATTTCCCCACAACAAGTTTTTGGCGTCGTTGCCGGGGACTGATTTTTTCACTAATATCAATACCAAGCGACTCTAATTTTAATTTGAAGTTTTTCTTTTTTAGTATCTATATTTTTATTTCTTCATTATGTTTTCCTTTGAGTATCGTGGCCCTTGGCATTTCATAAATTTCGATGTTCTTAATAATTTGCCAAATAGGGTCAGTCAACCCCCTCCCCCGAAACAAAAGACCATGCTTGAACAATGTGTAGACACTCTTAAAAATCCTAATAGTACCCTTTTTGAGCTAGAATGTGCACGTCGTGGTCTTGAAGTTCACTACGGTTATTTTCCAGCTCATATATTTAGTAGTGAAGTTGAGGGGGAGGTTGAGAAGAACGACATGTTGAGTTTTAGGGTTGATCCCCCAGCACCTGATAATTACATAAAGTGTGATGAGCCTGTAGAAGAAGTTACCATTGATGACGTGTCCAAAGAAATTTCATTAAATTGTCATCAAACTTTGACTAATAAGGTGAACACTTTTGTGCCAAAAATTTTATTAACGGTGCCGCGCATAATCTTTCCTAAATCCATAATGGGAGAGAATGACCCCATTACTTCTGATTTTGTTGAGGCTGATTCCTTGAGTTCTAATGAGGTTGTTCATGATAAGTCTTTATTATTTATCCATTCGAACTCTGCTTATTTTTTCGTGCCTTACAATTATTATATTCTTCCATCATTTTTTGGTTGTCCGCATAATTATTCTTACTCATTATTTTTGGCAACCAGGCATGAACCAAAGCCTCCCCTATGGAATAAGAGGCTTATAGATTGCAAGAAGGGGGCATTTGGCAATCTCCCTAGAAAAAAGCCACGTTAAACTCTTTTTGCCATGTCGTGCTCAAGACGTAAAATAGAGCGCTTGATGGGAGGCAACCCATCATTTTTAATTGCTTTCTAGTTAGTTATTTTTATTTGATTACTAGTTATTATTTTTTTCTTTGTTTTGTTATTTCTTTTGGATTCGTATTCTTGTTGTCCCTTATCTCTCTAATATTTTAACCCCAAATGAGTTATTATTCTTCATATTCTAGTCTTTCTTGATTTAATGTTTATTGTTATCTCATGACTAGAGACTAAGTTTGGGGGTCCCTCGTGATGCTGAGCGTTATTTGAAGTATGGATTGTAACACCCCCAAAACCATCCGGGATATTACAGCGCCGTAGGTCCCGCGCCGGAACCCACCAGGCTAATAACCATTTACAAAACCATTTCGAAAACACCAAAAGGGCCGATGACGGTAATATTTTAAATACTCAAATATTTGCAAAAGCATAATTTTGAAATACCGTCATAAAATACCATTTGAAAATACAAGGCGAAGTGCCAAATCTCGATAGTTCAAAATGTACGTTAAGATGCCGCTTAAACGTACCGATAAAATAGTTTAGGAAAAGACTTAACGAAATAACCCAAGTTCGCAAAGTGCCAAAAGGGCCATTTAAAATACACACACGCAGCGGATAAAGATACCGAAAAGCCATTTTGAAATATACACACGCAGCGGATAAATACAGTTCAAAATACACATTTGCAGCGGAAATAAAACAACCAGAAGTAATTACTCAATACTCAAAAACATGCCACCGCCAGTATCACATCGGGAAGCTCATCCCTTCACGACCGCTACTAGCTCGATCTCCAAGTACCTAAAAATAAAGCCCACGACGGGGTCAGCCACAATACTCAACAATGATATCGATCACATCAACATAAATAATTACATACCAATGTAATACTATAGTAAGAATACTACCAAAGTAATCTTACCGTCATAACCTTACCAATCCATAACAATCCAATCCTTACCATATTCCACACTTCGTATTCTCAAATGACGAAATGAATTCAACAACAATCATCTCTACTGTATTCCAAAAATACCGACAATCCTCAAAACATCATCATAACTCATAAGTGTGGGAATAATCCAATATGTGTCAAATCCTGTCCGTCGGATTACACAATAAAATCTCAACATGTATAGACCAATAATACACAACATATCTGTAGATCAACTACCACATGATAATGATAACAAATCCTGAAACATCGACATATAGTCCGAATGCTCATACGATCAATAACCAGATCAACCGATAAATCAACTGAGAATATCATCGACATGATAACTCCAATACGACCAATAAAGGATCACGATAACTAAGAATACCATCAACATGATAGCTCCGACACGATCAACAAAGGATCAACAATAACCGAGAATACCATCAACAAGGTAAACTCCAAATGATCAACAAAAGACCAATAATAACTGAGAATACCATCAACAAGGTAAACTCCAAATGATCAACAATAATGGATCTCAAAGAAATAACTCTAACTGTCGAACATACCCTGGGCGTATGAACAACCGATACAAAACCGTCGAACATACCTAACCATAAATTTGAGGATGATCGACGAAACATTATGGCTCTAAGATTGAAATGATAGTACGCCCGATCCGAATATGTGTCAAGCACATGTCCACCCGTATACGGAATCCAGGATATACGTGGGACAATGTACCTAATTAGCCTCAACGAACTACGTCTCGTGTGCACAACCTTTCACGGAAAAATATTCACGCATGACTATATATGTGCCCGGCTAAAAATCCTACACAATATCCAATCTAACGCAGATATGACTCCGTATATGTCACGATGCAACATGACAACGAAACTCAAAGAAACACATATCCAATAAGGATCAAAAGACTCACGTAAGTGAACAACAATAGTCGACAATGAAAAGTCGACACGACTAATCAATATCCAAAACATCAATCGGGATCACCATCCCCAAATGAATGACCAAAACGCCTACGATCTCAATACAACGATCCTGGGATCAACATCCCTCAACGAATAACCGATACGAAACTCACTACACGAAACCTCAACATATACAACAACTCAACATACTAATTATCCACATGATTGAACAAATACTTAGATTACCTCAAAAGTCGAGGACCATATCCATCAACATCCCCAATGAGACGATCAACACAACCATTAATACCAACAATAGTCCTTTCTAACAACATTGCTATATGAATTATAAATGAAATGAAAACGAAACCATTCATCAAATATTATAAATCGAACAAGTATAAACTTGCCTCGATACCGATACCACGAAGCATTACCAAAATCCATTGCTTTGTCTACGAGCTCCTTAGCCCCAACCAAAAGCAATCTAACTCTTCGACTTCAACCGCAACACAACGGTCATAATCCACGATCAAAACATATCAACCTATTGCAATAACCGATCAACAACGGTTCTACAATATCCCGATTAAACACATATCCAAACAACCAAATCAATCGATCACGAATTCAAAACCACAATACGATTCCACAATCCGAATATCATATCCATAATCTATTTAAACCAACAAGGGTCTAACATTACCGATTCCAAATTCAATCTTAAAAACAATTACAAGTTTCCTCCTTGTATAATCATAATAAAATCCAATTACCGGTTATCATCATCAATCCGGACAATCCGATCAATTCAACATTATAGATAACCATATTCCAAAGGTTTCAAATAATTCCATTATCCGAATTGAACTCTTGTTAAATACCTATGAATTCTCAAACTCAAAAGTGAATCATAAACTTATCAAATCCGAAATCATATTCGTATTCCTATACGAATATTGTACCAAATACATAACTTAGTTCTAAATGTGAATATTCCATATTCATATATAAAACACCAACACCTTAAAACGTATTCATCAAATCAATGATCAATTCATCTCGACATTAAGGATTTTATAACATATTCGATTCCAACTTCAACTCCAAATACGAAGACAAAACTCCTTCTTGTTCATACTTGTAAATTCGTAGAAAACAATTTACCGATTATTATCGTGAATAATCACATTCCAAATTATCCGAAATCCTTCCAAAATCATAACATGTAACTCAAGAGTTCTTTAAGAACACGAATTATCCAAATTCACGTTCATAATCCATAAAACAACATAACCCGATGTTTTCTAACATCTAAACAACCCTTAATCATAATTCAAGGTGTATATAATCATGTCCTTCAACATATACTTCTCATAACATCATGAATCGCAACAAACCACCAAGAACATCGAGAATACTACGATTCCATAATCATAACAACATAATCGAATCATTTGATCACCAATTCATTATCTTCCTTTAACAAAATTCCCATAATTACCAAGAATTATCACAACAATATCATTTCCATCACCATTCATACGAAAACGTGTAGAATTTTCCAAGTTCTACTCATTGAGACATTTCATCGAACACTTTGAAGGCATAGTCCAATTCAATCGATTATTCAAAGAAATACTCGAATCCATCCACAAAACTTCAAGAACAACGAATAATCTCAAGAATACAACAAGATTCCATCAATAATCTGAGTTAAAACGAATCAAATCGGCCAAGACATCAAGAAACTTCAAAAATATCTAAAACCAAGTGTTTAGGTGTTCTTACCTTCGATCCGGGTGGAAGATGATGTTAATCCATGATTCCAACTTCCAAAACATGTTGCTAGATGATGATATTACTCAAATCCATCCACTTTGATGAAGAAATCGCCAAAAAACGAAGAAAAACATGAAAATGCCGGATGACTCGGTCCAGTGCCTTTAAATAGGCGGACCTGCCGCACGTTACGCACGTAATCGCCACCGCCTTACGACGTAATCGCCATGGCCTCGCCACGCCTACGCCGGAACCCTTACGACGAATCGGCAAATGCTTACGACGTAATCGCCCTTACGGCCGTAATCGCCACCGCCTTTACGACGTAATCGGCGATCCTAGCCCCTCACCGAAGTCACCGCCGACCGTGATCGGCCACCCCCACGAATCACCGCCGACCATGCTCGGCCATTCCAACGAGTCACGACCGCCATGCTCGTCCCATCCAGTCATCTCGCCACGACTGACCGGCTACTCCGCAACGCACGTAACACTTAATCCGCTATGCACGTAATACGACGTTGACTTGCTACAAGATAATACTGACATTACGACGTAATACACCCCGTATAACGACGTAACTCCGTCCGTTGACTCACTGCCCACATCTCGCGCCGAAAGCCGCCACCACGGGCCCCACTGCCCGATTCCTCTTGTTACGTACGTTATATACGCTATATAACGCACGTAAGCTAACACATTTTACGTACGTAAGCTCCAAGGCTTAACGACGTAATGGCTTTTATACTTAGCCAAAATCCAATAGTTCTGTCCGACGCCTCGATGTACGAAAATACAAACATACGGCATACCGAATACACATACCGAATCCAAAATATTCTCATACGGTATACGATATCCAAATCTGCTTTAACTCGATACAACATATCCCGAATATATCTCATACCAAAAACGATAATCACACCAAGATAACTGTCTCGGTTCTCAATTTATTTTATCCATACCGTATAGATACCAAACTATACAAGATATCTCGATAAAATAACGCGAAAATTTATATCGAAAATTCGGTATTACATACTACCCTTAAAATAAGTTTCGTCCTCGAAACTTGCAACCTTGCCACAAACAACAGATCAATCCAAAATTTCCAACTCATCACAAAAACAATCAATCGTCGCCACAAGCGAAATAACCAAACCAATATACTTACAGGTGCATGAAGCCGATGATCTCCCGTGATACTAGCACACGACTCCCACACGAAGTCTCAACACAACCAACGCACACCAATATCACAAATAGCAGTTTGAAAAGAATCTCGAAAATTTTGGAAACTCCAAAAATCGATTCGACTCAAAAGTCAGAAAACTCATTTTCAAAAATCACGCTACTACCGTATCGGTAGAGCCACATAACACACACCCCTGGGTTTCATAAAACCCAAGCTCCGATACCATCTTCTGTAACACCCCCAAAACCATCCGGGATATTACAGCGCCGTAGGTCCCGCGCCGGAACCCACCAGGCTAATAACCATTTACAAAACCATTTCGAAAACACCAAAAGGGCCGATGACGGTAATATTTTAAATACTCAAATATTTGCAAAAGCATAATTTTGAAATACCGTCATAAAATACCATTTGAAAATACAAGGCGAAGTGCCAAATCTCGATAGTTCAAAATGTACGTTAAGATGCCGCTTAAACGTACCGATAAAATAGTTTAGGAAAAGACTTAACGAAATAACCCAAGTTCGCAAAGTGCCAAAAGGGCCATTTAAAATACACACACGCAGCGGATAAAGATACCGAAAAGCCATTTTGAAATATACACACGCAGCGGATAAATACAGTTCAAAATACACATTTGCAGCGGAAATAAAACAACCAGAAGTAATTACTCAATACTCAAAAACATGCCACCGCCAGTATCACATCGGGAAGCTCATCCCTTCACGACCGCTACTAGCTCGATCTCCAAGTACCTAAAAATAAAGCCCACGACGGGGTCAGCCACAATACTCAACAATGATATCAATCACATCAACATAAATAATTACATACTAATGTAATACTATAGTAAGAATACTACCAAAGTAATCTTACCGTCATAACGTCACCAATCCATAACAATCCAATCCTTACCATATTCCACACTTCGTATTCTCAAATGACGAAATGAATTCAACAACAATCATCTCTACTGTATTCCAAAAATACCGACAATCCTCAAAACATCATCATAACTCATAAGTGTGGGAATAATCCAATCTGTGTCAAATCCTGTCCGTCGGATTACACAATAAAATCTCAACATGTATAGACCAATAATACACAACATATCTGTAGATCAACTACCACATGATAATGATAACAAATCCTGAAACATCGACATATAGTCCGAATGCTCATACGATCAATAACCAGATCAACCGATAAATCAACTGAGAATATCATCGACATGATAACTCCAATACGACCAATAAAGGATCACGATAACTAAGAATACCATCAACATGATAGCTCCGACACGATCAACAAAGGATCAACAATAACCGAGAATACCATCAACAAGGTAAACTCCAAATGATCAACAAAAGACCAATAATAACTGAGAATACCATCAACAAGGTAAACTCCAAATGATCAACAATAATGGATCTCAAAGAAATAACTCTGACTGTCGAACATACCCCTCGGGCGTATGAACAACCAGTCACAAACCGTCGAACATACCTAACCATAAAATGGAGGATGAACGACCAAACAATATGGCTCAAAGATGGAAATCATAGTACGCCCGATCCGAATATGTGTCAGTGCACATGTCCACCCCGTATACGGAATCCAGGATATACGTGGGACAATGTACCTAATTAGCCTCAACGAACTACGTCTCGTGTGCACAGCCTTTCACGGAAAAATATTCACGCATGACTATATATGTGCCCGGCTAAAAATCCTACACAATATCCAATCGGAACGCAGATATGACTCCAGATATGTCACGATGCAACATGACAACGAAACTCAAAGAAACACATATCCAATAAGGATCAAAAGACTCACCGAAGTGAACAACAATAGTCTGACAATGAAAAGTCGACACGACTAATCAATATCCAAAACATCAATCCTGGGATCACCATCCCCAAATGAATGACCAAAACGTCTACGATCTCAATACAACAGTCCTAGGATCAACATCCCTCAACGAATAACCGATACGAAACTCACTACACGAAACCTCAACATATACAACAACTCAACATACTAATTATCCACATGATTGAACAAATACTTAGATTACCTCAAAAGTCGAGGACCATATCCATCAACATCCCCCAATGAGACGATCAACACAACCATTAATACCAACAATAGTCCTTTCTAACAACATTGCTATATGAATTATAAATGAAATGAAAACGAAACCATTCATCAAATATTATAAACTGAACAAGTATAAACTTGCCTCGATACCGATACCACGAAGCCGTTACCAAAATCCATTGCCTTTGTCTACGAGCTCCTTAGCCCCGACCAAAAGCAATCTACGAACTCTTCGACTTCAACCGCAACACAACGGTCATAATCCACGATCAAAACATATCAACCTATTGCAATAACCGATCAACAACGGTTCTACAATATCCCGATTAAACACATATCCAAACAACCAAATCAATCGATCACGAATTCAAAACCACAATACGATTCCACAATCCGAATATCATATCCATAATCTATTTAAACCAACAAGGGTCTAACATTACCGATTCCAAATTCAATCTTAAAAACAATTACAAGTTTCCTCCTTGTATAATCATAATAAAATCCAATTACCGGTTATCATCATCAATCCGGACAATCCGATCAATTCAACATTATAGATAACCATATTCCAAAGGTTTCAAATAATTCCATTATCCGAATTGAACTCTTGTTAAATACCTATGAATTCTCAAACTCAAAAGTGAATCATAAACTTATCAAATCCGAAATCATATTCGTATTCCTATACGAATATTGTACCAAATACATAACTTAGTTCTAAATGTGAATATTCCATATTCATATATAAAACACCAACACCTTAAAACGTATTCATCAAATCAATGATCAATTCATCTCGACATTAAGGATTTTATAACATATTCGATTCCAACTTCAACTCCAAATACGAAGACAAAACTCCTTCTTGTTCATACTTGTAAATTCGTAGAAAACAATTTACCGATTATTATCGTGAATAATCACATTCCAAATTATCCGAAATCCTTCCAAAATCATAACATGTAACTCAAGAGTTCTTTAAGAACACGAATTATCCAAATTCACGTTCATAATCCATAAAACAACATAACCCGATGTTTTCTAACATCTAAACAACCCTTAATCATAATTCAAGGTGTATATAATCATGTCCTTCAACATATACTTCTCATAACATCATGAATCGCAACAAACCACCAAGAACATCGAGAATACTACGATTCCATAATCATAACAACATAATCGAATCATTTGATCACCAATTCATTATCTTCCTTTAACAAAATTCCCATAATTACCAAGAATTATCACAACAATATCATTTCCATCACCATTCATACGAAAACGTGTAGAATTTTCCAAGTTCTACTCATTGAGACATTTCATCGAACACTTTGAAGGCATAGTCCAATTCAATCGATTATTCAAAGAAATACTGAATCCGATCCACAAAACTTCAAGAACAACGAATAATCTCAAGAATACAACAAGATTCCATCAATAATCTGAGTTAAAACGAATCAAATCGGCCAAGACATCAAGAAACTTCAAAAATATCCAAAACCAAGTGTTTAGGTGTTCTTACCTTCGATCCGGGTGGAAGATGATGTTAATCCATGATTCCAACTTCCAAAACATGTTGCTAGATGATGATATTACTCAAATCCATCCACTTTGATGAAGAAATCGCCAAAAACGAAGAAAAACATGAAAATGCCCGGATGACTCGGTCCAGGCCTTTAAATAGGCGGACTGCCGCACGTTACGCACGTAATCGCCATCGCCTTACGTACGTAATCGCCATGGCCTGGTCACCGCCGATTCTGCCGGAACCCTTACGACGAATCGGTGAGGCTTACGACGTAATCGCCTACGGCCAGAATCGGCCACCGCCTTACGTACGTAATCGGCCGATCCTAGCCCCGGCCGAAGTCACCGCGACCGTGATCGGCCACCCCCACGAATCATCGCCGACCATGCTCGGCCATTCCAACGAAGTCACGACCGCCATGCTCGTCCATCCAGTCATCTCGGCCACGACTCGACCGGCTACTCCGTAACGCACGTAACACTTAATCCGTTGCGCACGTAATACGACGCTGACTTGCTACAAGATAATACTCGTACACGTCGTAATACACCCGTATAACGCACGTAACTCCGTCCGTTGACTCACTGTCCACATCTGCGCCCGAAAGCCGCCGACCACGGGCCCCACTGTCCGATTCCTCTTGTTACGTACGTTATATACGCTATATAACGACGTAGCTAACACATTTTACGACGTAAGCTCCAAGGCTTAACGCACGTAATGGCTTTTATACTTAGCCAAAATCCAATAGTTCTGTCCGACGCCTCGATGTACGAAAATACAAACATACGGCATCAATACACATACCGAATCCAAAAATATTCTCATACGGTATACCTGATATCCAAATCTGTTTAACCTGATACAACATATCCTGAATATATCTGTCAGTCAAAAACGATAATCACACCAGTATAACTGTCTCGGTTCTCAATTTATTTTATCCATACTGTATAGATACCAAACTATACAGTATATCTCAGATAAAATAACGCGAAAAATTTATACTGAAAATTCGGGTATTACATGGATTGACTGACGTTTCCACTCAGACATGTGCTGGTTTTCAAGAAGACATTTGGAATAAGTTTCCCTTTTCCTTATCTCTTTTATTTTCACACGAGTTTGATTGTTGAATATTTTATGTGTAGTGGAATTGATTTACTTGGGTATAAATTGCGATTGCTTTATTGTCCTTGCATGCTGTTGATGGTTTTGTTCAAAAACGTGAATTTTTCGTGAATTTTTCGTGCTTCCGTGTGTAAAACTGATGTTACGATACTGATGTCTCTTGGAAGAAACGGTTGACTCTTGGTCGAGTTGTAGTCAGCGATATCTGTTTCTGTTGAGTATTCATTTAGGTCCGAAATTTTATCGTTTATGTAGAAATTTTAGCAGATAAGAAAGGAGACATACGTGTTTTCAAATCACCGTCTATACGTTTGGTTATACTTTTCGGTTAGCTAGTCGTCCAGTAACATTGTAACACCCCCAATCCACTCAGGGATATTACACGCCGTAGACCCTCTCCTCGAGGATCTACCAGGCTGGTAACGACGTTTAACATCTCGACAATGCCTTCAAGGCTACAATGACTCAGTAGACCGATTTGGTCTTTCCACAAATACATACAGCTCAAATACAACTCATGCCCACGCAGGGGACAAAATACAACTACACCCGTACAACGGGAACAATACAAAGAATGAAAATAAAGTACAACTGAACCAACACACGATGTACGGTTCCTCATGTGATTAGTATCGATCATCTTTCATCATCCTTCGTGCCGACCCCGTGTTATGCTCCAAAACCTGAATGCAAAAACAGACATCCACCCCCCCGAATACTCGGGGGTTAGCAAACTCCTGTTTTGCTAGTGCAAGAACAAAGTGCAAATACGAGCCATACAATTCACATTCCACGAATAACAATAACCGAGGATCCTCAAAGATCCAAACGAAACGAAAAGTACTTCCCGAGGCAAGGGTTTGAGAAAACATTTCAAAATCGAAATATCATAAATCAATGGAAGTAATTTATAAAATGATTTAGAATGCCATCGAGAGTTTTAATAGAAAACAATTTAGGATTATCAAATCCTACTTTTCGAAAACCAAAAGACAAAAGGGGTCACCGCCCCAAAGGTTTACCTTCTGAAAAATGACATTAACCAAACCATTGGGATTTTAGCCCCAAATCCGTAAAACGACTTTTATAAAACCATTGGGATTTTAGCCCCAAATCTCATCAACTCACAGTACACGAGAACGTCAACAAGGTTCGTCTTCCAACGTCAAAATCCACAAATAAAGGATTTAAAACAACAACAAAATACTCTAGAGCCATCTTAGCCAAGTAGGCCAAACGAACAACTTACCTCTTACACATCTAGTCAATGCATGCAAATGAAAACCGTTCAAAAGTACTCATTTCCGGAAATGCCAATATCAAATCACATTTGTAAAATGCACCACAATTAACCGTCGATCCACACCTCCGTGGACCCCTACCGAGACCCCGTCGGATCTAACCCGTAGTGGTTAAAAGCAAAGCTCGTCGATCCACACCTCCGTGGACCCCTACCGAGACCCCGTCGGATCTAACCCGTAGTGAGCATACACACACACACGTTACTCATGCAATACTAACATGCTAAGAATGTAAGTTCATTAAGAATACTCACTAGAGATGGCCATTAACTCGACACCATTATCAAACTCTTCAAAAATAAATAACAAGATTAAATACGGAATACACGATTCCATAACTTAAACAATAGGAGTACCAACATAAAATCCTTCAACGTTCAAAATAATCAAATCATAATCAATTCTCAAAACACCGTTCACAAATCACGCTCGTTTTGAAAGAAAGCCTTTAACGAGGCCAAACCGAAATCCTTTGAAACTTCATTTCAAATAACCAAACAAACGCATCAAGACGACCACCGATCATCATATCCATAAAACGAAAAAAGTATGGGCAAGGTACTTGCCTCGAATAAGAACAATGCGGAGAATCGACCGAAGTAGGTTGGCCCGAACCGACTACGTACCCGCCGACTCCACCGAACGCCAACTCACGTTCATAAACTACGAAGGACAAATAATAACAATGAAATGAATTCGATAACACGACTCAAATCCGTTGAATTCAAAGAACGAATGACGAAAGTTCACGGATTTCCCCCAAAATGGCCAAGAACACGATTCGTTCCGTCAAAACCCGAAAACGGAATTCCAAGTTGAAATATGGATATACAATCCATAGAATATGTTTAACAACATCATTTAACCATAATCGATCCATCGAAAATGGATGAAAAATGAGATCGGGGACAAATCCCCCAAAAAGTCAATTCGAAGGAAATCAAGAAATATACTTCGATTCGACGAAGAACAATGGATTAAATGATGTTAAACACAAGAATACTATCAAGATTAATCATACCCATCATGAATTAATCAACAACACGGAACGAATCGGACGAAAATGCAAAAATCCCCAAATTCACGAAATTAGGGTTCTAAGGAAGATTACCTTGATTCGCTGAATCAAAGGTTGATAACGGACGATCGATTGATGTTATGGACTCAAGGACTTCATGGATTTGTTGTTAAACAACATGGCTTCGTCGCCCATTAATCGCCACTCGCGGATGGAGAAGGAAGGAAATGAAAAACGAAGTGAAATGTGATCGCCACCATATTTATATCGGGCCACCTTAGCGTGCGCTAGCCTTCCCGGACTAGCGTGCGCTTATCGGCCAGTATCGGCCGAGTACCCTCGGCCAGGGCCCACATGACCCGGCATCACCGACCAACCCCGCCGACCGAACCGCCGACCCAACTCCGCTAGCGTGCGCGCTACGGCCGGATACTGCGCGCTAGCCGACTGGCCCGGTGAGCCATCGGATCGCCGCCGGCAGTAACGACGCTAGCCGGCCGACGGCGGCGCTACGCTGCCGACTAGCGCGCGCTACGCCGGCGTAGCGTGCGCTACCCGATCCCGACCGAGTCGTAACCTCGAAACCCCATCGCCTGTGCGATAGCGTACGCTAGAGCCACCGGCGTGGCGCTACACTGCCGGTTAGCGCGCGCAGCCTTCCGGCCGAAGCGTGCACTACGCCGGTTCTGCCGCACCCGTCCGGCCGGTGCCGCAATCGTCCGGCCATCCGCCACTGTCCGGCGATCCCGCCACCGCTGTGGCTCGACGACCCGATTTCCGAAAACGTACGGAACGAACACGACGAAAAGTTCGCGGACAACATAAACGACTCGAAATGAAAGCGTAATACCATAATTAGTCATACGCGACCAAGAAACGGGTCGAGACAACAATTACAGATACGGATACCCGTAACTTTCAAGAAATTACAAAATGGCCCAAAACGCCCGGAAATCACGATACGTGATCGAATAACCAAACCGAAGTTCACAACACGTCTAACAAAGTTAAACGGACTTGCGGGAAACTCGAAACAACAGTTTCGGACGAGATTCGCAAGAATCGAACTCAAGTGCGGAAAAGTCGCTAAAAAGCACAGAACTCAACGAAACGACACCGAAACGAACTCGGATGTCAAAAGTGTAGAATTAATCATTCTCAGAATGACGAAACGGTCATGAGCGAGTCGTCAAAACGGACTCCGACCGAAAAAGAAATTTACCGAAAATCGAAAATTGCGGATATTACATTCTACCCTCCTTAAAAGAAGTTTCGTCCCGAAACTTAAAACAAGTAGGGAGAAGAAATATTCCGCCAGAAAACTCAACGAGACACACAAGAATGCGTGACTAACGCCCAACGGCGAAATGCCACAAACAACGCAAAGGAATATACGGCGTGAAAACACGCTCCACGGCGACCAACACAACGTCGCCGTTAGGGATATAATAAAACCAACAAGTGACAAGCGTCATCAAACGGATAATATATCCAAGTCAATTATCCGACAATCACAAAACACAACGAACGAAAACCAATATGATTGACCAACCCAACGGTACATCAATCAAAACGCGAGTCAACCGAACAAACACGGAATCCCATCGCCTAAGGGTGGAAGATCGAAACGAAACTAATTTCCCAAATCGAAGGGAATTACGAAGGAGCCCGAATGTTCGCCAATCACGTAACGAGGTCAATAAAACCGAACAATCAAACGATCAAACCACAACGATCGAGACAACAAAAATCGAAGAATCATGTTCGAATCACAAAGAACAATAAAGTTCAAACAACAACTCCCAGGATGATCTGGTGAGAACTACAAGACATGCATTGCCGAAGATCCACAGGAAAGGGGATAGCGATTGAAAAGTCACAATGATTTAACGAGTTATTCAAACGATACCACACTCGCTCGATAAACAAAAATAAGGGGCGGACAATCTCAGAAATGTCAACAAACATAAATGAGTCGACAGAGTCGAAAACATAAGAGTTCCAAATCCGATCCACTTCGAATAAAAGAACTAGTAGAACCAAATGATGTTACTTCCGAACAAGGTTCACAAGAATCGAACCGAACTCGAAAAAGTAACATCGATAACCAGATCGACCCACAACAAGATCACAGCTCGTTCGGACGATGAAATCGAAATACAGAACAAGTTCATAAAGTGCCAACGAACATGAGCGAATCGATAGACTGGAGAAAGAGAAAATACAGAAGTCAAAATAGTACGGGCATTACCTCCGACCTCGTCTACGCAATTCACAAAAACGGGAGCAAGGTAACAAGACATTAAACAATCGACGCATAACGGAACCATCACCGATGCACACGGTCATACCAAACCAAGCTCTAACAGCTCGCACATGCGCGACAACGCAGGAATCACCGCGAGATGATAATATTCAACACCAACATCCCGCCTCTCACAGGGGGCTAACGCAACAAATGTGTGGAAAGCGACTCAACGCTCACACCGCCAATTCGGTCATACTCGGGAGAAAGTATCAAAAGGACAACGCGAACATCACACATACATACCCATCCCTCAAACGGGAATGGATAGGTTTTAAAAACGAAAACCTCATTTTGAAAATAATTTAGAAGAACACCGATTGATCTTGAGTATCATCTTTCAAAAAAAAGTACAAACGTGAAACATTGTTATCGAGACATTGGAGAACTATTTCGCATTTGATAAAAAAAATGAGGACACTTTCTCTTAGTGAAAACTTTCAAAATATTCGACCCTCGGGTCTAAATAAAAGTGTTGAAAATATCTCAAAACATTTTGGTCCTCGAGGTAGAAAAATTTTGAAATATATTGTGGCATCTAGGATGTACCACAAGAAAATAACTCATTTGAAAAGTATGTCTCGAAATTTGTTTTTCCAAGATACTCAAGGTTTTCAAAAATCAATAGGCGTAATGCCCAAAACTCACACATATCGACGTTCACTAAAACAACTCCTAGCACACGCATCAAAACGTTTAAAATCAAGACAATACATGTCTTTAAACGGAAATAAACGATAAAATGCCACATTCAGAACAAAACCAGTGATAAAATACCCTCCATGGCAGCTAGTGAACAAGTCGAACGCGTATAAGCACAAAGCTTCCACAATAGAACTTGTAAAACGTGCAAATCGATTCGAAAATCATCAACAACGGACAAAAACAACAATAAAAAGACATCACAAACGACGACACTCCTCGTATAAATCAAATACGAGAGTCGACTAAATACATATCGTGAAATCAAAATTCACATAAGGATTCCATCACTTAACAAATAATCATAAAAATAGCTCGTGTCACACGAGGCACAACACAAAGAAGGGAGACTTACTTCCACAGTCGCACGAAGATGATGATCGCCCACGATACTAATCACGACCAACAAACTCAAACGACGCGTCGCGACACGACTCAGTCAGATAAAATCCGACGAAACAAGACTCAAACAACACGACTTGACCCGACAGCCTAGGTTTCCTCAACCTAAGCTCTGATACCATTTATGTAACACCCCCAATCCACTCAGGGATATTACACGCCGTAGACCCTCTCCTCGAGGATCTACCAGCCGGTAACGACGTTTAACATCTCGACAATGCCTTCAAGGCTACAATGACTCGATGAGACCGATTTGGTCTTTCCACAAATACATACAAACTCAAATACAACTCATGCCCACGCAGGGACAAAATACAACTACACCGCATAACGGAACAATACAAAGAATGAAAATAAAGTACAATCGAACCAACACACGATGTACGGTTCCTCATGTGATTAGTATCGATCATCTTTCATCATCCTTCGTGCCGACCCGTGTTATGCTCCAAAACCGAATGCAAAACAGACATCCACCCCCGAATACTCGGGGTTAGCAAACTCCACCGTTTTGCTAGTGCAAGAACAAAGTGCAAATACGAGCCATACAATTCACATTCCACGAATAACAATAACCGAGGATCCTCAAAGATCCAAACGAAACGAAAATTACTTCCCGAGGCAAGGGTTTGAGAAAACATTTCAAAATCGAAATATCATAAATCAATGGAAGTAATTTATAAAATGATTTAGAATGCCATCGAGAGTTTTAATAGAAAACAATTTAGGATTATCAAATCCTACTTTTCGAAAACCAAAAGACAAAAGGGTCACCGCCCAAAGGTTTACCTTCAAAAATGACATTAACCAAACCATTGGGATTTTAGCCCCAAATCCGTAAAACGACTTTTATAAAACCATTGGGATTTTAGCCCCAAATCTCATCACCTCACAAGACACGAGAACGTCAACAAGGTTCGTCTTCCAACGTCAAAATCCACAAATAAAGGATTTAAAACAACAACAAAATACTCTAGAGCCATCCTAGCCAAGTAGGCCAAACGAACAACTTACCTCTTACACATCTAGTCAATGCATGCAAATGAAAACCGTTCAAAAGTACTCATTTCCTAAATGCCAATATCAAATCACATTTGTAAAATGCACCACAATTAACCGTCGATCCACACCTCCGTGGACCCCTACCGAGACCCCGTCGGATCTAACCCGTAGTGGTTAAAAGCAAAGCTCGTCGATCCACACCTCCGTGGACCCCTACCGAGACCCCGTCGGATCTAACCCGTAGTGAGCATACACACACACGTTACTCATGCAATACTAACATGCTAAGAATGTAAGTTCATTAAGAATACTCACTAGAGATGGCCATTAACTCGACACCATTATCAAACTCTTCAAAAATAAATTACATGATTAAATACGGAATACACGATTCCATAACTTAAACAATAGGAGTACCAACATAAAATCCTTCAACGTTCAAAATAATCAAATCATAATCAATTCTCAAAACACCGTTCACAAATCACGCTCGTTTTGAAAGAAAGCCTTTAACGAGGCCAAACCGAAATCCTTTGAAACTTCATTTCAAATAACCAAACAAACGCATCAAGACGACCACCGATCATCATATCCATAAAACGAGAAAAGTATGGGCAAGGTACTTGCCTCGAATAAGAACAATGCGGAGAATCGATCGAAGTAGGTTGGCCCGAACCGACTACGTACCCGCCGACTCCACCGAACGCCAACTCACGTAACAATGAAATGAATTCCATAACACGACTCAAAGCCGTTGAATTCAAAGAACGAATGACGAAAGTTCACGGATTTCCCCCAAAATGGCCAAGAACACGATTCGTTCCGTCAAAACCCGAAAACGGAATTCCAAGTTGAAATATGGATATACAATCCATAGAATATGTTTAACAACATCATTTAACCATAATCGATCCATCGAAAACGGATGAAAAACGAGATCGGGGACAAATCCCCCAAAAAGTCAATTCGAAGGAAATCAAGAAATATACTTCGATTCGACGAAGAACAATGGATTAAATGATGTTAAACACAAGAATACTATCAAGATTAATCATACCCATCATGAATTAATCAACAACACGGAACGAATCGGACGAAAATGCAAAAATCCCCAAATTCACGAAATTAGGGTTCTAAGGAAGATTACCTTGATTCGCTGAATCAAAGGTTGATAACGGACGATCGATTGATGTTATGGACTCAAGGACTTCATGGATTTGTTGTTAAACAACATGGCTTCGTCGCCCATGAATCGCCACTCGCGGATGGAGAAGGAAGGAAATGAAAAACGAAGTGAAATGTGACTGCTCATCCATATTTATACTGGGCCACCCTAGCGTGCGCTAGCCTTCCCGGACTAGCGTGCGCTATCGGCCGGTATCGGCCGAGTACCCTCGGCCAGGGCCCACACGACCCGGCATCACCGACCAACCCTGCCGACCGAACCTGTCGACCCAACTCCCGCTAGCGTGCGCTACGGCCGGATGCTGCGCGCTTAGCCGACTTGGCCCAGAGCCACCGGATCGAATCGCCCGGCTGTAACGACGCGAGCCGGCCGACAGCGTGCGCTACGACTGCCGACAAGCGCGCGCTACGCGGCGTAGCGTGCGCTACTCGCCGATCTCCGACCGAGTCCGTAACCTCGAAACCCCATCGCCTGTGCCCGATAGCAGACGCTAGGCCACCCGGCACAGGGCGCTACACTGCCGGTTAGCACGCGCAGCCTTTCCGGCCGTAGCGTGCGCTACGCCGGTTCGCGCACCTGCCCGGCCGGTGCCCGCACCGTCTGGCCCAGCCCCGCCACCGTCCCGGCCAGCCCCGCCACCGCTGTGGCTCGACGACCCGATTTCCGAAAACGCATTTAACGAACACGACGAAAAGTTCATGACAACATAAACGACTCGAAATGAAAGCGTAATACCATAATTAGTCATACGCAACCAAGAAACGGGTCGAGACAACAATTACAGATACGGATACCCGTAACTTTCAAGAAATTACAAAATGGCCCAAAACGCCTAAATCACGATACGTGATCGAATAACCAAACCGGTTCACAACACGCCTAACAAAGTTAAACGGACTTGCGGGAAACTCAAACAACAGCTTTGGACGAGATTCGCAAGAATCGAACTCAAGTGCGGAAAAGTCGCTAAAAAGCACAGAACTCAATGAAACGACACCGAAACGAACTCGGATGTCAAAAAGTGTAGAATTAATCATTCTCAGAATGACGAAACGGTCATGAGCGAGTCGTCAAAACGGACTCCGACCGAAAAAAGAAATTTACCGAAAATCGAAAATTGCGGATATTACAAACATGAGTCGTGTTGGCACTTAAATTGAGTTTAGAGTCGGACAGTTTTTCCAAAAAGTCGAGATATTAGTGTTCTATGATGGGAAGTCTAGTAACCGGGGGTATTCACGTGACCCGTTGTTTACTCTCGCGTAAAACGACAACTCGGATTAAACTAGTGGTTTAGAGATTTCGCATGTGCCGATGATGGGGAGCCTAGTAACCGGGGGTATTCACGTGACCCGTTGTCTACTCTCGCGTAAAACAGCAACCTTGAATCGGACATGCAGAAATAGCTATTCGAGTTGTTTCTCCGCTGTGAAAGGCAACTTAGTAACTAGAAGCATCCATGTGCCCCATGAGTGTCTTTTACGTCAAACGGTTCCCCCAATACACGAGAACGGAAATTCCACCCTAGGATTATCCCAATGAAACATTCTGAGATCCGAACCTAGTGGTCAACTCGAATCATCTTATTGAGCATATATAAGGGAATACTGTCCGAAGGTTATTTTTTTTTATGAAACTCTTGAAATTTTTGCCACTAGACTGTGGGATTGGGCGTATTAGCTTGTTTATTTTTAACCCTTCATATTGGCGGTTGATTAAATTCATGCTTGTTAATCTTTGAGCTTGATTTTCTTCATGAACGATTGATTAGGACTGAAATTGGTTACTTAGTGGAATCAGTGTCCTAGATGTGACTCGCTATTACGATACTTGTACTATTCTTCGAGATTTTCAGGGTAGTATTGATTAAGTTGAGCACTATGGACTTGCATGATTAGTAACGATACATTTTGTCTAAAATTGATAATTTTTGCTTGAGGACAAGCAAAGGCTCAAGTTTGGGGGTATTTGTTAGGCGTATTTTTATGCGCTTTTATATCATTAATTTATATCCATCTTGAGCCTAAATCAGCATAAATGAGCTTTTAATGCATTATTTTTATATGTTTTGCAGAAATCGGAGTCCGGAAGCCAAACGACAAAAACGGGCGAAAACAGAAGCTTTTGGTCATGAGCCGCGGCACCCATGTGCCGAGCCGCGGCACACGCAGGAGACGAGCAGAGTGCCGAGTAATCGTACTCAGGCCGCGGCAGCATTTAGTGAGCCGCGTACGTAAGAAATAAACAGCACCCAGGCATCCCGCTGAGTGTCGTGTGCCGTGGCACAGATTAAGTCAGCCGCGGCACACGGGGCGGTGTTGGTGTACTCCGCGCGGGTTTGGGCCGTTTTGGAGCCTGTTCTCGACCTAATCACACGGACGCGTTTTGGAGGCTTAGGACTGATATAAATAAGCGTGGTAGGGCTGAAGAAAAGAGGGGATCAATCAGAAGGAATTCGGAGGTGGATTAGAGTGAGGGCAAAGAACACAAGGAGGAGATTTGTGGGCAACGACAAGACCACGGATCTCTACGGTTTTTCTGCATCTTAGTTCCTAGATCTATTCGAGTAGGATTTTGATTGTAGCCGATTTCATGACAGTTTGAGTATTTATTATTATTTCGATTTACTCGTTATTCTATTGAATTGGATTCTTCTTATTGTTCTTAATGCTTTTTAATTGTCTGGCCAACAGTTAATCTGTTTTGAATGTCTTTATGGATTCGGGAGATGAAATTTAGGCATAGTTCTTGTGAGACGAATCATAATTTTCGTGAGATAGGAATATACTCATGCGAATTGTGAAGTCTATTATTGTGGGAATTCTTGAACTGTTTTAGCTATTAATTATCTAATTCGAATAGGGATATATCGAGTTAATAATTCGTAGTATTTTCTATCGACCTTGGGAAAGGCTTTAGAATAATTTAGGAATTCCTGGCTTACAATCAATTGAAGAAAAGTGAATTGAATTGAACAAATATCATTCCTGATTGTTTGAGGTGAAAATCATAATCCTACGTCCTTATTATTATTATTATTATTATTATTAGTATCATTATTTATTGGTTTAGGTATAAATTCCATATAATTGTTCTTCAAATAAAATTGTGAGTTGACTATATTTTGGTACTTAGTGAAATCAGTCCTCGAGGGAACGATACTTTACTTATCACTTTATTACTTGTTGACACCGTGCACTTGCGGCATATTGTGAGGGATTTCCCCACAACAGTGACACGAATCGTCCGTCACGATCGGAAACGATACTCTTAGGAGTACCATGCAATCTCACTATCTCTTTGATGAACAACTGGGCCAGTCTCTCGGGACCCCACGTATCCTTAATCTCAAGGAAATGAGCCGATTTAGTCAAACGGTCCACAATTACCCATATTGTATTCATGCCACGACGACTCGTCGGTAAACTCGTGATGAAATACCTCTTAGAAGATGAAATACACAAGCAAACACTTCAAGAATCATCAATATCCTCATATCCAAGCTCCAATCCCATGTTTCCAAGCTCATAATCGACTTAGGACAGCTAAAACTCCCTCTCTCAGTGTTTGGAGGCGAAGGACGAAGTGAAACACTGAAGAGAAATGAAATACGGGCATTTACTTATAAAACATTCCAGTTCGTTACGTACGTAACATGCCCATATTAACGTACGTAACCATCATTTACGTATGCTATCTGACTTTGGTAGCGTACGCAACGACAATCCAGAGTTAACTGACTCATTTTATACACATCCTTACGTACGTAACACATTCTCCATAATGTACGTAATACGTACGTTGACTTGCTATAGTAACATACTCATTAACGTACGTAATGATCCTTCCTTAGCGTACGTAATGGTCGGGGTTTACTCGCCTGTCCACATCCGCGTCAAAAGCTGCCGACACAGGGTCCCACCTGCCGACCACAGCTCGTCCTGTCCGATTCCCTTGTTACGTACGTAATGCCTAACTCGCAACGTACGTAAAGCTAGCAATGTAGCGTACGTTATCTCAAAATCTTAACGTATATTAAGGGTTCTATACTTGACCAAATCCAACTGTCCTTATCTGTCTCGACATACTAGATATGTATACACGACGCACTATACCCTCAATGCAATTGTCGACTAAGTACGACAATTATACCAATACAGATATTTCAGTCCTTCATTTATTTTATCCATACTGTACATACTCCACGCGGTACAATATAACCTGGATAAAATAATATTAAATAACAGTAGTAGAAATTCCGATATTACATACTACACCACTTGAAATAAGTTTCGTCCTCGAAACTTGCAATTTGTCATACAGAAACAAACAAACCGTTCAACCAAAATATTCCGAAACCATCACAACAACAATAAATCATCATCATTAACGAATAACCAAAACAGTACACTTACAAATGCACAAAGTCGATGATCTCCTGAGATACTAGCAAGTGACTTCACTGTAAAGCCTCAATACGCTTACGATCACATTCCATGAGTCTCAAAAAAAATATATCATCTTCGGATGGAATAATCTATCCATGTCAAATCCTGTCTGCCTGATTACACAATCAAATCCAAATCTGCCAAAAACCGGTAATACATTATACATTTGTGAAACAACTGCCCAACATGATAGCAACAAATCCCGCAACATCGACACAAAATCCGAATGCTTGGATGATCACCAGCAATGATCAACCAAATAAATTAACCGAGAATATCATCGACATGATAAACTCTAATACGAGCAATCAAAAGGTCAAAATGCAGCCGAGAATATCATCAACATGATAAACTCAAATATGACCAACCAGAGGTCAAAACACAATCGAGAATATCATCAACGTGATAAACTCGAATATGACCAACCAGAGGTCAAAACACAATCGAGAATATCATCAACATGATAAACTCCAATATTACCATCGAACGATCAACGATAATAGAGAATACCTTCACACGGTAAGCTCCAACACGATCAACACAGAACCACAGAAACTGATATATGAAAGAACAAAATTCTCAAAATGCTAAAAAAATCATATACAGTGGATCTCAACGAAACACAACCGACTGGTGAACATACTCCTCGACATACGAGAAACCAATCACAAACCGACGAATATATCTAATTATACATGGAGCGGGAATGACCACTCAATATCCAGATCAACCAGCATGGGGTCACCATGCCCAAATCTACACTTACAAAGAAATCATTCAAAAATCACTATGGTAAAATTGTACTACTACCATACCAATGGAATCACATAGCACATATGTCCCGGTTTCGCAAAATCCAAAGTTCCAAAATTACATCCTGTGCATGAATCTGCAACACGAAGCATATTTCTCTTATCTGATAAATTAACCGATCATCCCTGGATAACCAAACTGTCGTACTGAAGTTTGAATCTCTTTTTCATCGTACCATACTGATGTCTCATCCAGTTCATGAGTTACACTCATAGCTTCACCATGAGATGCATTATGCACTAAATGCGTATGTTTATAAATCACATTTTCAAAACCAGTTTGAAATTATACAATCTTGTCAAGAAGACAATTTTCGAATGTTCTTTCAAAAATTTCAAAGCTCAAAACATAAATTTCCGTAAGACCACGAAATAAATTTTCGAAAAATTAAATTGGCTCGCTAATGCCAAGTATTCGATAGAAGTTTCCTTTGAATCCACACGATTTCGAATTTTAAAATGAAAACCATGCAAATTATTGACCTCATCGATACTCCTGTATACCAGTCCGGCTCGTCACAAATTCCCCTGACATTCCATCGGAAAACTACACGATATAGTCCCAAAACCTCAATGTATAGACTCCGATAATAACTCCTTCTACATATTGCTAACGTCGACATTATCCCATTCTGGATCACCTCAACTATGTTATGACAAAACATTGAAAAAAATCCACACAGTGAAAGACTTCCCGAGAAGTTTCATTTGAACAAGTAACCCAAAACCGCGAAAGGCAGTAGGAAAATAGATAAATGATTGGTGAAGCATTTTACAAATCTCGGGAGTTTTAGAAAATAGTAAAGCCTTTTGAAATATTAGGGACTCAGCCCATAGCTCGTTCCGCATTACAAGAAGTTTATAAAGTAGAAAACCCTTTTGGACCTCAAATCCTGAGTTATAAAACTATTTCAAAATCGATTAGATCTCGGCCCAAAAATCATTTTACGTAAAACATCCGCAAAACATTCGTTTTGAAAAGTATCATTTTCAAATGCTCAAAAACAGTTTCATATATCACAAAATGAACTATCATGACTACCTGTTCAACAATCCACAGTCCTTCTCCCAATACACAATTCCATTCCAAAACTTAATCGACATATTGATTTCCAAAATCATAACTTCTCAAGATCATCAATCTTGTCCCAACCCTGTCACCTTATACTGTAACGCGTAACATCTTTCTGAATCTCAAAACATATCAACTTAGAACGACAATAAATCTCAATGCGATTCAAGAATCCAAATACTTACAGATCGTGAAGCCCACGATTCCCCGTGATACTGGCACATGTTTCAACTCTAGAAAATACTCGACACGGACATTTACAAAACACACATTTTGCAAGCACAGTTCAACTCTAGAACATAACACATCTCTATCCGAAGAAACGTGTTAACACCATTTGGAAAAGTTTACAACAACCCCAGTACTACATTGATAAATCACATTACGCACAAGCCCGAGTGAACAACAAAAACTCAGAGCTAAAACACTTGTCAACTGACAACTCGAATGACACGACAAAAGTACGACCCAACTCGACCCGACTGCCTAGGTTTTCACAACCTAAGCTCTGATACCATATTCTGTAACACCCCCAGATCCGACCGGGAATATTACAGCACCGTGGGCCCCGGAATGAAACCCACAAGGCTAAAAGAAATTTTTGCAAACATTTACAAATGCCAAAGAGGCCAACGACGGTACTATCTTTAAAACATTTGAAGTCTACATAAAATCTGTTTATCAAAACCATCGTAAAATCTCGTTTGAAAGGACAAGGCCTGAAATGCTAGAACTCAACAGTTTAAAAGCATATGTTAAGCTATCGCTTACACGTACCGACAAAATAGTTTTAGAAAATGATTTCCAAAGTAACCTAAGTTACCAAATACCAAAAGGCCAATTAAAAATACTCACGCAGCGGAAAAGACAAACAATTAAAAATACTCTAGCAGCGGAATACAACAACTGATCAGGAACTCAATACACAATTACATGCCCTAGCCAGTATCCTCCGGGAAGCTCATCTCTGCACGACTGCTACAAGCTCGATATCTCAAGAACCTAAAAGGAAATCTCACGATGGGGTCAGCCATAATATCCAACAATGATAACCGTCACATCACATTAATAATTACATACCAATGAGAATACAAAATAAGAATACGACCAATGTAATCTTATCGTCATAACTTTACTTACTCAAATAATTCTCAACAGAATTACCATTATCACATTCCACATCTCATACTCGATTAACCAATAAATTCAAACATAATATCTGTATTGTATCTCAAACAATACTCAAGATTCTCAAACTATCATCACCAACTCACGATACAGAAATATACTAGTTCTGACCAAGACGATCCACCGAATAACATCATCAAATCCCAAGACGATAACCGATTGCCTATAAAAATACCAATACCAAAGGAAATACAGAACATACCTCAAGATATGAAATGCCACGAAAATCATGTCAGTCTAATCCGAGGTCAGATCAATACCACACACGGACATGGTCTTAACACAAGAGCTACAAATGCATACTTATATGACAACGTCAATATGCTCACATCAATAACGACAATGTATAATTATGGAAACCTATAATATACATATGCACAATAACAACACATGATAAAATCAATGATGCGAATCCACATGATTCCATCAACACAACACTGGGTAATCCAACGATCAAGCACTCTCAGCATAGATCCCCATGATGATCCCGTCGGACCAACGCATGGTGGAAAACCTGTCCAACAATCCAGCGCCCTCAGCATAGATCCCTATGATGATCCCGTCGGACCAATGCATAGTGGACATCCGATCCAGCGCCCTCGTCATAGATCACATGATCTCACAGGATCAACACAACATAAATAATACAATTATGTATGCACATATGCAGCTCAATATGTTCATCAACATGAACAACATATGAATCAAAACATGAACGACACTATGATGACACAACTAGGAGGATTTCATGTTCATCAACATGAATGACAACCTGCATGATCAACAACATCAACACTAAACCGAATCAAACTAAGATACTTGTCCCGAGTCCTTCAGGAACAATTTCGATGTCAAATCATCACCAATGATTATCCTTAATACTCGGCGATCCAAACGTACCATGGACTATAGATACTCATATCCTCATTTTTATCACAACGTAACCTTAATACTCGAACATGCCAATAACCGAGATAAAGCATATACATTTTGATTTAACTCCTAAAATCGGAAAGACAACATATAATCCAAATCTCCAGAATTTGCAGTAATAATCATTGCTATATGCATTATAAACGAAATGAAACTGAAACCATTTATTAAACATTATAACTGAGCAAGTAATAACTTGCCTCGATACCGATACGATGATGATGAAGCTGTTACCAATATCATTGCCTTTGTTTACGAGATCTTCGTCCCTGACCCATGCAATTCACGAACATACTCGAACACGACCGCAACATACAGTTATAATCACTGATCAATAATCTCAACCTATTGAAGTAATCAAATAGCAACGATTCGATAACAATCAATAACCGACATATCCAACCAATCAAACTCAACGGGTCAACGATACCTCGATCATATATAAAACCAAGTAATATACTCAAACCATTTTACGAATTCATATCCATCATATGAACTGAAATCTGATAATTACTAATCCATATAACCGATTGACAAACTCAATGATTTCACAATATCTCGATTAGACCCAAGTTCGAACAATTTAACTCAAACAATTACGAATTCATAACCAAAATATGATTACGGATACGAATGTAGAGGAAATCATATTCGGTGATCAATCACAATCTTTCCGGATTCCAAATTGATATCATGATCCGTATTTCATCAAGAACATATGAATTCTACCACTACAATCAACGAACATTCGATCTTCATATCTAAAGATACCGATAATTCAACCTATGATCGTATTGCTATGTTAAATTCATCAAGAAGTTCCTCACGAACACTAAGTGATTCGAAATCATGTTCATAGCCATCAAACAACCTAATTAGATATATTCTAACATCTAAATAATCCTCATTCATAATTCAAAGTGTATATTATCATATTTTCCAATATATGATCCTCCTCACATCAAGAATCGAAATAATTCTACCAAGAACACCAAGAACACTATGATTCTATAATCATAACCAACATAATCAAGACATAAACCATCATATACTTCAACATATAGTTCATATAACCTCAAGAATCGTAACAACAACATCATCATCATCTTTATACGAATCATTCATCAGCAACAACATCAAAATCCGGATTGAATGAGAGGATTATCAAACATACCTCTTAGAAGATGAAATACACAAGAAAATACTTCAAGAATCATCAATATCCTCATATCCAAGCTCCAATCCTATGTTTCCAAGCGCATAATCGACTTAGGAGAGCTAAAACTCCCTTTCTCAGTGTTTGGAGGCGAAGGACGAAGTGAAACACTGAAGAGAAATGAATGAAGGGCATTTACTTATAAAATATTCCAGTTCGTTACGTACGTAACATGCCCATGTTAACGTACATAACTATCATTTACGTACGCTATCTGACTTTGGTAGCATACGCAACGACAGTCCAGAGTTAACTGACTCATTTCATTCACATCCTTACGTACGTAACACATTCTCCATAATGTACGTAATACGTACATTGACCTGCTACAGTAACATACTCATTAACGTACGTAATGAGCCGTCCTTACCGTAAGTAATGGTTGGGGTTGACTCGCTTGTCGACATCCGCGCCGAAAGCTACCGAGACAGGGTCCCACCTGCCTACCTCAGCTCGTCCTGTCCGATTCCCTTTTTACGTACGTAATTCCTAACTCACAACGTATGTAAAGCTAGCAAGTAGCATACGTTATCTCAAAATCTTAACGTACGTTAAGGGTTCTATACTTGGCCAAATCCAAATGTCCTTATCTGTCTCGACATACTAGATATGTATACACGACGCACTATATTCTCAATGCAATTATCGACTAAGTGCGATAATTATACCAATACAGATCTTTCAGTCCTTTATTTATTTTATCCATACTGTACATACTCCATGCGGTACAATATAACCCAGATAAAATAATATTAAATAACAGTAGTAGAAATTCCGATATTACATACTACACCACTTGAAATAAGTTTCGTCCTCGAAACTTGCAATTTGTCATACAGAAACAAACAAACCGTTCAACCAAAATATTCTGAAACCATCACAACAACGATAAATCATCATCATTAACGAATAACCAAAACAGTACACTTATAAATGCGCAAAGTCGACGATCTCCTGAGATACTAGCAAGTGACTTCACTTAAAGCCTCCATACGCTTACGATCACATTCCATGAGTCTCAACAAAAATATATCATCTTCGGATGGAATAATCTATCCGTGTCAAATCCTGTCTGCCTGATTACACAATCAAATCCAAATCTTCCAAAAACTAATAATACACGATACATCTGTGAAACAACTGCCCAACATGATAGCAACAAATCCCGCAACATCGACACAAAATCCGAATGCTTTGATGATCACCAACAATGATCAACCAATAAATTAACCGAGAATATCATCGACATGATAAACTCTAATACGAGAAATCAAAAGGTCAAAAAACAGCCGAGAATATCATCAACATGATAAACTCTAATATGACCAACCAGAGGTGAAAACACAATCGAGAATATCATCAACATGATAAACTCGAATATGACCAACCAGAGGTCAAAACACAATCGAGAATATCATCAACATGATAAACTCCAATATTACAATCGAACGATCAACGATAATTGAGAATACCTTCACACGGTAATCTCCAACACGATCAACACAGAACCGCAGAAACCGATATATGAAAGAACAAAATTCTCAAAATGCTAAACAAATCATATATAGTGGATCTCAACGAAACACAACCGACTGGTGAACATACTCCTCGACATACGAGCAACCAATCACAAACCGACGAACATATCCAATTATACATGGAGCGGGAATGACCACTCAATATCCAGATCAACCAGCATGGGGTCACCATCCCCAAATCTACACTTACAAAGAAATCATTCAAAAATCACTATGGTAAAATTGTACTACTACCATACCAATGGAATCACATAGCACATATGTCCCGGTTTCGCAAAATCCAAAGTTCCAAAATTACATCATGTGCATGAATCTACAACACGAAGCATATTTCTCTTATTTGATAAATCAACCGATCATCCCTGGATAACCAAACTGCCGTACTGAAGTTCGAATCTCTTTTTCATCGTACCATACTGATGTCTCATCGAGTTCATGAGTTACACTCATAGCTTCACCATGAGATGCATTATGCACTAAATGCGTATGTTTATAAATCACATTTTCAAAACCATTTTGAAATTATACAATCTTGTCAAGAAGACAATTTTCGAATGTTCTTTCAAAAATTTCAAAGCTCAAAACAAAAATTTTCGTAAGACCACGAAATAATTTTTGGAAAAATTAAATTGGCTCGCTAATGCCAAGTATTCGATAGAAGTTTCCTTTGAATCCAGACGATTTTGAATTTTAAAATGAAAACCATGCAAATGATTGACCACATCGATACTCCTGTATACCAGTCCGGCTTGTCACAAATTCCACTGACATTCCATCGAAAAACTACACGATATAGTCCCAAAACCTCAATGTATAGACTCCGATAATAACTCCTTCTACATATGGCTCGCAACGTCGACCATTATCCCATTCTGGATCACCTCAACTATGTTATGACAAAACATTGAAAAGAATCCACACAGTGAAAGACTTCCCGAGAAGTTTCATTTGAACAGGTAACCCAAAACCGCGAAAGGCAGTAGGAAAATAGATAAATGATTGGTGAAGCATTTTACAAATCTCGGGAGTTTTAGAAAACAGTAAAGCCTTTTGAAATATTAAGGTCTCAGCCCATAGCTCGTTCCGCATTACAAAAGTTTATAAGGTAGAAAACCCTTTTGGACCTCAAATCCTGAGTTATAAAACTATTTCAAAATCGATTGGATCTCGGCCCAAAAATCATTTTCCGTAAAACATCCGTAAAACATTCGTTTTGAAAAGTATCATTTTCAAATGCTCAAAAACAGTTTCATATATCACAAAATGAACTATCATGACTACCTGTTCAACAATCCACAGTCCTTCTCCCGAATACACAATTCCGTTCCAAAACTTAATTGACATATTGATTTCCAAAATCATAACTTCTCAAGATCATCAATCTTGTCCCAACCCTGTCACCTTATACCGTAACGCGTAACATCTTTCTGAATCTCAAAACATATCAACTTAGAACGGCAATAAATCTCAATGCAATTCAAGAATCCAAATACTTACAGATTGTGAAGCCGATGATTCCCCGTGATACTGGCACATGTCTCGACTCTAGAAAATACTCGACACAGACATTTAAAAAACACACATTTTGCAAACACAGTTCAACTCTAGAACATAACACATCTCTATCCGAAGAAACGTGTTAACACCATTTGGAAAAGTTTACAACAACCCCAGTACTACATTGATAAATCACATTACGCACAAGCCCGAGTGAACAACAAAAACTCAGAGCTAAAACACTTGTCAACTGACAACTCGAATGACACGACAAAAGTACGACCCAACTCGACACGACTGCCTAGGTTTTCACAACCTAAGCTCTGATACCATATTCTGTAACACCCCCAGATCCGACTAGGAATATTACAGCACCGTGGGCCCCGGAATGGAACCCACAAGGCTAAAAGAAATTTTTGCAAACATTTACAAATGCCCAAGAGGCCAACGACGGTACTATCTTTAAAACATTTAAAGTCTACATAAATCTGTTTATCAAAACCGTCGTAAAATCTCGTTTGAAAGGACAAGGCCTGAAATGCCAGAACTCAACAGTTTAAAAGCATACGTTAAGCTATCGCTTACACGTACCGACAAAATAGTTTTAGAAAACGATTGCCAAAGTAACCTAAGTTACCAGATACCAAAAGGCCATTTAAAAATACTCACGCAGCGGAAAAGACAAACAATTAAAAATACTCTAGCAGCGGAATACAACAACTGATCAGGAACTCAATACACAATTACATGCCCTAGCCAGTATCCTCCGGGAAGCTCATCTCTCCACGACTGCTACAAGCTCGATATCTCAAGAACCTAAAAAGAAATCCCACGACGGGGTCAGCCATAATATCCAACAATGATAACCGTCACATCACATTAATAATTACATACCAATGAGAATAAAAAATAAGAATACGACCAATGTAATCTTATCGTCATAACTTTACATACTCAAATAATTCTCAACAGAATTACCATTATCACATTCCACATCTCATACTCGATTAACCAATAAATTCGAACATAATATCTGTATTGTACCTCAAACAATACTCAAGATTCTCAAACTATCATCACCAACTCACGATACGGAAATATACTATTTCTGACCAAGACGATCCATCGGATATCATCATCAAATCCCAAGATGATAACCGATTGCCCATAAAAAGACTAATACCAAAGGAAATACAGAACATACGTCAAGATATGAAATGCCACGACAATCATGTCAGTCTAATCTGAGGTCAGATCAATACCACACACGGACATGGTCTTAACACAAGAGCTACAAATGCAAACTTATACGACAACGTCAATATGCTCACATCGATAACGACAATGTATACTTATGGAAACCTATAATATACATATGCACAATAACAACACATGATAAAATCAATGATGCGAATCCACATGATTCCATCAACACAACACTGGGTAATCCAATGATCCAGCGCCCTCAGCATAGATCCATGATGATCCTGTCGGACCAATGCATAGTGGAAAACCTGTCCAACGATCCAGCGCCCTCAGCATAGATCCCCATGATGATCCCGTCGGACCAATGCATAGTGGACATCCGATCCAGCGCCCTCAGCATAGATCACATGATCTCACAAGATCAACACAACATAAACAATACAATTATTTATACACATATGCAGCTCAATATGTTCATCAACATGAACAACATATGAATCAAAACATGACCGACACTATGATGACACAACTAGGAGGATTTCATGTTCATCAAAATGAATGACAACCTGCATGATCAACAACATCAACACTAAACCGAATCAAACTAAGATACTTGTCCCGAGTCCTTCAGGAGCAATTTCAATGTCAAATCATCACCAATGATTATCCTTAATACTCGGCGATCCAAACGTACCATGGACTATAGATACTCATATCCTCATCTTTATCGCAACGTAACATTAATACTCGAACATGCCAATAACCGAGATAAAGCATATACATTATGATTTAACTCCCAAAATCGGAAAGACAACATATAATCCAAATCTCCAGAATTTGCAGTAATAATCATTGCTATATGCATTATAAACGAAATGAAACTGAAACCATTCATTCAACATTATAACTGAGCAAGTAATAACTTGCCTCGATACCAATACGACGATGATGAAGCTGTTACTAATCTCATTGCCTTCGTTTAAGAGCTCTTCGGCCCTGACCCATGCAATTCACGAACATACTCGAACACGACCGCAACATACGGTTATAATCACTGATCAATAATCTCAACCTATTGAAGTAATCAAATAGCAACGATTCGATAACAATCAATAACCTACATAGCCAACCAATCAAACTCAACGGGTCAACGATACCTCGATCATATATAAAACCAAGTAATATACTCGAACCATTTTACGAATTCATATCCATCATATGAACCGAAATCCGATAATTACTAATCCATATAACCGATCGACAAACTCAACGATTTCACAATATCTCGATTAGACCCAAGTCCGAACAATCCAACTCAAACAATTACGAATTCATAACCAAAATATGATTACGGATACGAATGTAGAGAAAATCATATTTGCTTATCAATCACAATCTTTCCGGATTCCAAATTGATATCATGATTCGTATTTCATCAAGAACATACGAATTCTACCACTAAAATCAACGAACATTCGATCTTCATATCTAAAGATACCGATAATTCAACCTATGATCGTCTTGCTATGTTAAATTCATCAAGAAGTTCCTCACGAACACTAAGTGATTCGAAATCATGTTCATAGCCCTCAAACAACCTAATTCGATATATTCTAACATCTAAACAATCCTCATTCATAATTCAAAGTGTATATTATCATATTTTCCAATATATGATCCTTCCCACATCAAGAATCGAAACAATTCTACCAAGAACACCAAGAACACTATGATTATATAATCATAACCAAATCAAGACATAAACCATCATATACTTCAACATATAGTTAATATAACCTCAAGAATCGTAACAACAATATCATCATCATATTTATACGAATCATTCATCAGCAACAACATCAAAATCCGGATTGAAAGAGAGAATTATCCAACATACCTCTTAGAAGATGAAATACACAAGCAAATACTTCAAGAATCATCAATATCCTCATATCCAAGCTCCAATCCCATGTTTCTAAGCTCATAATCGACTTAGAACAGCTAAAACTCCCTCTCTCACTGTTTGGAGGCGAAGGACGAAGTGAAACACTGAAGAGAAATGAAAGACGGGCATTTACTTATAAAACATTCCAGTTCGTTATGTACGTAACATGCCCATGTAACGTACATAACTGTCATTTACGTACGCTATCTGACTTTGGTAGCATACGCAACGACAGTCCAGAGTTAACTGACTTATTTCATTTGCATCCTTACGTACGTAACAAATTCTCCATAATGTACGTAATACGTACATTGACCTGCTACAGTAACATACTCATTAACGTACGTAATGATCAGTCCTTAGCGTACGTAATGGTCGGGGTTGACTCGCTTGTCCACATCCGCGCCGAAAGCTGCCGTCACAGGGTCCCACCTGCTGATCACAGCTCGTCCTGTCCGATTCCCTTTTTACGTATGTAATGCCTAACTCACAACGTACGTAAAGCTAGCAACGTAGCGTACGTTATTTCAAAATCTTAGCGTACGTTAAGGGTTCTATACTTGGCTAAATCCAACTGTCCTTATCTGTCTCGACATACTAGATATGTATACACGGCACACTATATCCTCAATGCAATTGTCGACTAAGTACGATAATTATACCAATACATATCTTTCAATCCTTTATTTATTTTATCCATACTCTACAGACTCCACGCGGTACAACAGTAGTAGAAATTCTGGATATTACACTCATGACACACCCAAACGTGGCACAACATTCGAAGGACATGGACAAAGCCAATCCGGTAACCCGCAAAAAAACTCAACGAAACTGGAGCGAAGATCTCGGGTCTTACACTATCGACCTATGAACATGATGATTTATACATTCTTAAGTCATCAAAACATTCGATTAACTTGAATATATAAAAGTTATATTTGTGTTCTTAATAATCCATTATTATCTCCCAAATAATTTGCTAAGGTATTTCCAGAAACATAGTTATATCATTTAGGGTTTCTGAATCTTAAGAAGACCATCCTAATCTTCAACATTCATCAAGTTCTCCCATAGGTATTGGTTAATACCCTTCAACACAACTTCATACAGTGCCCAAAGAAGATAAATCCTACAGTTAATTTCAGAGTACAACAAAAGAAGGAACATTGGCTACAGTAAAGATGTTGTAGGTGTTTTACGTAGGAAAAGTAAAACACGAGTCCAACAAGAAATAGACTGAACTTTAAACAGTTGTGAAATAACCTTTCTTTATTGATAAAGTATTTATGATTTTAAAATAGCATTTAATGCTGATAGGACAGTATTTAATGCAGCCGAAGAGACTACAGATAGAATTAATGTGGATCAAAGATAATGTCTGAACCACCAAATCCAATCATCACAAACGGCGACGTACTCAAGTACTTATTAAAAACAACACAAACAACAGACAATTAAACCCGGCCGGAACATCACTCTCCACCCTCGTCGTCATGCAGCTCCAATGGTTGTTTCCCTACTCTCCTGGATCCTGAATATAAACAAATGTTCACCCCCGAAGCGATTAGCACAACGATGCTAGTACAAGTACCACAGCATATTATTCAACATCTCACGAAGAATAATAAAAACTTAAATAACAAAATACCAATGAGTCTCCTCCTACGAGAAACTCACAATTAACATACACAAATGATAATCACAACATGATATCACAACATACACATGGTAATTTCGATGATCCAGCGTTCACTGCCTAGAACCCACGATGATCCCGTCAGACCAACCCGTTGTGGAAAAACCCATCCGATGATCCAGTGCACGCTAGCATAGATCCCCCGATGATCCCGTCGGACCAATAGGAGGTGGACATACAACAACGACATATATGCATAACAATATGTATAACATCAATGCATAGAACAATTAAAGTACATGCCTCGATTCGATGACAAGAATAACACTTCGAAGAATATCAATACACTCGAAGGTCGCCCCTTCAATCAATCACGTTGGAAAGCTCGAATCTTAACAAAATAAATAATATAGAATTCATCTCACGTCGTACGAACATCTAACAATCCAAATTATGGTCAAAAGTTCATAAAATGTATGTTGTCTGGTCTGCGTAACGTACGTTATGTATCCAACATAGCGTACGTTAAGGCTGCTCGTCAGCGTACGTAAACTACTAAGTCTAGCGTATGCTAACCATGTATCGACAACTCCTCTCTGATCAGTCGACTGACTCATCTGATGATATAACATACGTTACGTACACATCGTAGCGTACGTTAATTCTGCCTGTTAGCGTACGTAATCTGCAGAGCCTAGCGTACGCTAAACATGCATCCAACAGTCTCTTCCCTGATCAGACAACTGACTCGTCGCACGAAATTCTCAGTGTTAACATACGTTAACTCCATGCATGATACACTCATGAAAACTTGAATGATCTAATGGTGTTCAATGTCTTACAACTTCAAGGATAAACATATCATCATGATGTCATACTCTAAACTTTGTTCACAAATTCTCATACGTAATTCGAAAGGTCTAAGGTTGATGTCAATATCATTCTATCATTCAAACTATCATCTTGAAAATTGTTAACAGTCCACCTTTACAAGATACAACAAATCCTTCCATGATCAACCTCCTAGGTTCGTCTAACAACAATGATGTTAATACCAAGTTCGTGATTACTATGAAGACACTTTCCAAATTCGGATTATCAATCTCAGAAAACTTTCTTTACTTGTAACAAGATTCAAATTATGATGCTCTTAACTGAGGTACTTAAAGCATAATCATCTCAACTTCCTAGACATGATGTTGGTTGAATAAATCATCTATTGAACTTAATATCCTTGGTAGCATGATCATAATAATATTAAGAACACGAATCCAAGGTTGGAGATAGCATTAACATACCTTAAGATGAAGAAAACACCGAGACAATAGGTAGAATCCAACTCCGGTTGCTTGTGTGCCAATCTAAGATGTTCTTCAACTTCAATGATCAAGTAATAGTGATATCCAATCTTCAATAATCAATTAAAGGTGTTCTAAAGGTGTATAAGGTAGTTGGGAACTCTATGGGAACGAAGTATATTGAAGTCTAAGTGAAATAAACGAACTGAAATGAAATGGGGTGATGTCTTATTTATAACTTTATGACCTTAACGTACGTTAGCCTTCATGCATAATGTACGTTAGTCGCTTAGCGTACGCTACCCAGTATACTTAGCGTACGCTATCATCACCAATAGTTAACTGTTCTCATTCTGTACTCGATTACGTACACTACACCATCAGGTTACGTACGTAAGTAACACCCATTAGCGTACGCTAGACATATTCCTTAGCGTATCTTAACAATCATCGACTTCAAAAGTGTCCAGGTTCATCCGCGGGAATCTTATCCGGACCCATGTCCTGCTGGCGCATGTACTAGCCACCCAGCTCAATTATTGGTTGTTTAACGTACACTATGCTACATTCGTAGCGTACGCTAACTCTGGCGGATAACGTACGTTAAGATTCCTTCTTAGCGTACGTTATCACATATTTGCATGAGAAAATTTACATGTTGACATACTCATGTATAAGGATACAAATACGAGAAATATCATACTTCGATTATCGATATCACAATTGTGAATAATTAATCCGGATATTACAATTGGTGTCCTGGAACTCGGGACGAGAACCAGTTATCCTGTATGATTTTTCTCCTTGACCTGGCCTAGGTCCGGCCAGTATTCCGATGGATATAGCAACTCTATCATCCAGTATTGCTTCAATCTCCCTTTCTTTGTCCAGTCTCCATCTCCTTCCAGCCACACGGTCCTCTTCCCCCTTTTTGGTATTATCAAGCTTTGTAAGTTTACCATGAATATCCCAAAGAATATCCATTGATTCAGCCTGCTTGTCTTTAATATCTTCCATCGAGTCCACCAGACTAGCGACCAATGTAGTTAGGTCATCAATTTTATGATCATGGTCAGCAAGTCTAGACCCAATGTACTCGAGGGAGGTGACCGTTTTAGCTTCCGCAACTCTCAGTTTTTCCTACTCTTGCTTGAGGATTCTCTCCTGATGCTGTTTGAGTTCGTGCAAGGCCTGCCATAAGGAGTTTGACATGAGTCAGAATGCTTCTTCAACTTCCTGCACAAATTTTTTGAATTTGGGGAGTCCATCTTAAGCAGTTTCTCTCATCCAGTCGGGTTCTTTGCCAAAATCATATAGTGCTTTGACAGCATCCTATAAGAATACAGTTTGGCGATCATCTGCTGTAGTTGCTCTATTCGAGCTTCGGTGCGAGGAGAGTGGGGATGGGAAAATTTGAATCATAGGGCCCTCCTAACTGTTCAACGACGAAGTTATGTTTTGGATTTACAGGGCTGTCGTCAGGTAGGAAGTCTTCATCTGGTTCATTTGGTGAACCTTTAGGAATAGGATTTGATACCTGCTCTGGGGCTGGAACCTTTGTCAGTTCAGCCGGTGCTTCTGTTTAAGATACAGAGGGGACTGATTCCTCCTGCCTTGGTGGGGTGTTTGTAGACTGTTGTACATAAGGGACTGATTCCTCCTGTAGGCTCTCAGCTTCCACCTGTTCCTTAGGAGCGGCTAATATCTCCTGTCGGGCAGCACAAGATACATCTTCCTCAGTCAGGGGGACTGATTCCTACTTAGTGCTAGATGTTGGTTTCTCCTGCTACTGGTCAGGTGCAGCAACTTCAGTAATTACAGGAGGGAGTGATTCCTAGTGTGCGTTGCAAGCCTGGACTACTTTAACTTGAGGGGTGGGGGACTTGGATTGGTCAGCCTTCGACTTAGCAAAATATTTCTCGCGAGTCTCTTCACAGCTCATCCTCTACCCAGACTGTAGGGCATCATCATCCCTATTCAAGTCTGGATCTGTGTGACGGCTTGAGCTCCGAGTCTTGTCTTTAGACAGTTTCTTCCCTTTCAGTCAGGCCTTCTCATTTTCCACGTAGTATTTCGTTATTAGCTCATGGCAAAAAGAATCATCCCATCTGATCAGCACCTCGGCGTTATGGGTGTCTGTGACCTCCAATATGAACAATTCTCCTTCCAGTCCTCCCAGTTGTACAGAGTGTCATATAGGCCGACCGCGTAGTCCATCCATAATTTGAAGCTTTCAAATGCTCCTCGATTTGGACCTGGAGAACTGTTTCATTTATGGTGTCAGTGGGGAGGGACTCCAAAGATTAGAGGTTTCTAATTTTTGGTTGGGATCCCCTACAGGTATCGAAGCCTGTTGAGGAAAGGGATCCCTAACAGGGTGGGGTGCCCTATTGGGAGAGGTGTCTCTCGGCTCCAAAGGGGCAGCTGATCACCAACACCTTCCAACTTTGCAAACAACGGGTCATCCGTCATGGCCGCAATAGTTTAGGATCTGCTGTGGGAGCAGCTAGTGTTTCTTCTATTGGAGTGGCATCCTGTGGGTCTGTTACTGCGGGACATGGTACAGTAGGCGGAACTGCCTCAGTGACCATTGTAGTCACCTGAGATACTATAGGAATAGCTTCCGACTTTGAAGGCTTTTTGGTTTTCTGCCTTTTCTTCTTCTTCTCGACAACTGTAGGAGAGCTTCTGTGGAGAATAGGCCTTTTCTTACTAATGGGCCTATTCTTGCTATCATCAGCCTTGGCCCCCGAGAAGTGATCGGTGATGTCTCTTAGATCACTCGACATTGGCATTGAGAAGGGCTCGGGCCTGTTGGCAAGTAGAGTTGCTCTGTTGTACAAGGTGGTCTTGGACCCTCTAAGCATTTCCCAGCTAGAATTTTTTTGGCCGCAGGAGATTGTTGTATGTGACAGCAAGTCAACACATAGTTCAGCATCAGGCCGATGGACTTCCTTTTCGAATCCAACTTGGAAGCCTCCTCCTGTAGGCGCTTCATGATCACTCGGCACCAATTGATTTTCTCCCCAGAAATAATGGCGACCAACATACGAAACCTCAGATTTGTGCACATTGATAAGTGTCAGTTTTATACACTTATCGATGGTTTGTATCAATAAAATTCACCCATAATTGAGCTAGTCTACTCGTTTTTTGCTTTTAATTAATTAGTTTTTAATAATTTTATTTTTATCGGATGATGATCGGATTAAATAACTGATTTACTCAAGAAATAACATGTTTATTAAATATTCTCTTTGTTGAATATTGATATATTCATGTTGTAGGGATTTCCAAGATGAATTCGACAGTCTTTCCGGATTCAAAATCAGAGTTATATATCAAAAGTTATCATCCGAAGAAGATTTGGGGCAAAAACGCAAAGTCTGAGAAATTCTGGGTTGAAAATGTAACTCTGAAAGCAACCAGTGAGCAAACTGACGAAGCCAAGTTACGGCCGTAACTATAGAATGTTACGACCGTAAGTCATCCACGTTACGGCCGTAACTCCTTAATGTTACGGCCGTAACTCTTGATAGATTGTTAAGATTTGTCTAATTTTTTATACTTTTTGTGTATTATTGAGGGGATGGCTGGCATTGATCCAATCTATTGTAATAATTCTGGAGTTTTGGAGCTATTAGATGACTTTAGGTGTATAAATAGTCCCCTTAGATCCTTCATCATTCATCATTCATGATATAATTTTTCACTTCTTGTAAACTTTTCTTTTTGTGTGAAGAACACACTTGTGTTCTTGAGTGATTTGCTTGAGTGTGGTATAGCATATGTTGTTCAGAGAGTTTATTGCTTCTTTCACTAGTAGAAAAGTGAGAATATGTAACACCCAAAGGTACCACTTTTAATAATTAAAAATTGGTGAATGTATAGGTAACAATTATGTAGCACTTTATTATTATGTATCACTTAATGTAACACTTTTAAAATATGTAACATTTTAAGGTATCACTTTTTTGTGTTCCATATTCAATTTACCTTTATGTATCACTTAATGTAACACTTTAAAAATAGATAACATTTTAAGGTATTATTTTTTTGTGTTACATATTCAATTTACTTTTATGTATCACTTAACGTAACACTTTAAAAATTAGTAACATTTAAAGGTATCACTATTTTGTGTTACATCGTTTATATTGAAATTCGATTTACCTTTATGTATCACTTTATGTAACATATTAAGAATAGTAACATTTTAAGGTATCAATTTTATTCGATATTCATAGAAATTTAAATTATTTCACTTTTACTTATTTTAGCTCTAATAATGAAGGTTTAAATATTTTAGTGAAATTTTGGCGGTATACAAAAACTAATTAATTAAGAATTGATAAGAATTTTGGGCGGCAAAAATTTTAGTGAAATTTAATCCATCTAATTAATTGCTTTAGTATATCAACCTAATTAATAATAAAAACTACCCTATATACAAAAACAAAAGGAATAAAAAAAATACCATCTTCTAAAACAAAAGGAACAAAAACAATCCCTATTCTAAAACAAAAGAAATAAAAACAAAAAGAATACAATTTTCCCATGTGACAAGATGCCCTACTCCACGGTGAACTCCTCTTAATCGACCTTTGTGAAGAAAAAATGGGGATTAAGTGAATTCCCTCTCTTAATCGACACTATCTTTGTAAGTTTCAATATTTTTGCCTAATCCTCATCCTCTTTTTCGTACTTTTTCAATTTGTATGAATTTATGTTTTAATTTTTAACACTAATTATGAATATTCGATTGAAATTGTAAACCCGAGTTGATGTTGTTATTAGCATTGGTATTATTATTTAGTGTTTTGTTAATTGTTGTTGTTGGTGTCGATTGAAGTTGCTGCAGTATGGTTAGTTTTCTGTTTTTTTTTTCAGTTCAAGGCTGCAATTCACGTGGTTAGGATTCAGTAGCTCGGTCGTTGCTACGGTTGTTGAATCCAGACGTTAGTAAGGTATGTTATGTTATGTAACTTATGTTTTTGTTGCTCATTTTTATCGGTTTTGGTTTTTATTCTTGTGTAGAAATTGATTCTCTTGTTGGACTTGTTTAAATTTAGAAATTTGGTTTAATGAAGCTTCTTAATAGTTTGATGCTTATTAGTCGAGAAATTGATATGACCTAATCTGGTTTAGATTTATGTATGGTATAGTTGAGGAACGTGTTTAAGTTGTAATGAAATTTGTTATATTTTATATACAAAGTCGTTCCGTTTTCATTTTTAGTTGTCGTCTAACTTTAATCTCTTGTTTTAAAATAGTTGTCATGATTTGTAGTACATTTATGTTACTTATATACATGCATCATAAAATTATTTGATGCACTCTTTTTTTGGGGGTAATTAGAATGATTTTATTACCAAGTGAAGCATTGTAAGCAAAGCTATACAACCAACAATCCAACAAACTACTCAATTCTATCATCTACTCTAACCTCTATGACTTCAAATCTTGCATCGCTTTGCCATATTGATCCCTACGGTGGCAATGGATAATTGACATTGCCTTACCACTCTTTCCTTTGGACTACTCTCATCACAAAACTTTCTTCTATTTCTCTCTTTCCAAAGCCAATACACCATCGTGGACAAAACCAATCAGAAGGAACTATTTACGGATTTGGTTGTGTATTGGGTCTTCATATATTCCACTCATCCGCCATTCATATACATGAGTATGAAACCCACACCAATCAGCAATTTGCCTCCACACCATCGAAGAGAAAGAACACTTAAAGAACAAATGGTTATGGGACTCATTTTCTTGTAAACAGAGACAACATTCTTGCTCACATTGAACACCAAACTTCACCAAATGATCACAGGTAGAGAGTCTTTTCATAATAGCCAAACAAGTTATAAACATGAACTTGGGAGGAGCAATGTTTCTTGTAATCATCATGTGCCATGCCACTCTTGGAGCTTCTCCTTGCATTTCCAGATATAGGTTCTGATGGATAATGTTGCACGAAACAAAGTATTAGAGCCAATAGTATATGAGCTCTAGAACTCGGGATTTTTGAATTATCCTTTGCTGCACTCTTTTTGTGTCCGAAATATGTGAACAATTTATTTGTTAAGGTATATTTATGTTGTTGAAAAAATCTGAAACTTGTATGTGAAAATGAATTTTTTCCCAAGTGACTTATAATAATGATAATTTTTTCCCAACTGATGTATAATAAAATTCATGTAACTAAACTGTACATAGTTATTTATACTTTTATTTCCTATTTTAAACATATCATTTAATTATATCTTAATGTTTTTAATCCCTAAGAACAAATTTCTTATACCTTGATAAAGGTGACGAAATGAGTAGTTGGACCAATTTCCTACAATCTAGTAATGAGTATGAAAAAGGTGTGGAAGCTTATTTAAATAAAGCATTTGCAACACGCGCAATAGGAGATCAAATTTCTTGTCCTTGTAAGGAATGTTATCATCGTTTCTGGCATCGTAGAGAGACAGTTTTCAATCATTTGATAGCTAATGGGATTGAGCCGGGCACCGAAGACTGGTATTGCAATGACAATAGTATACCCCCGACGTCAGTTTTAGAGGGGTTGGCTAAAGATAATACACATGACACTCATGATGATCTTGGTCGGTTATTGTACGAAATTCATAGGGATGTGGCAGAAAGGTTACCGAACAACCATGAAGGGGTTGGAGATCAACCAAATGCATGTAACACCCCCAAATCCCATTGGGTCATTACAGTGCCGTGGACCCCCACACCAGGTGATCCACCAGGCGAACACGACTAAAATACAACAACCTGACTAAAATGGGAAATCACGGACCCTACTATGACGTCCGACATACTATTCCGATATGGAATTTCAACGACAAGAATGGGCCTACATGGCCAAAATAAAAATACAACAACATTCACGAGCCTTGCTCGGATAATACAAAACGACAACGACTGAACAAAATGGAGTACTCCAACTGTCTGACCAGCATGAACACCAAAATATCTCGGACTAGTATCGCTCGAATGCCTCGTCGCCATCGTCATGCCCCTGTGTCTCAACTCTCTCCTCGCAAGTACCTAAAACATGAAAACATGTTCCGCCCCCACGGGGTCAGCCATCCAGTATAATGAATATCAAGTACATGCACAACATGATATGCATCCAAAGGCAGAATAAACAGTACAACAATGGTAGTACGAGATGCTCACAAACCAAAGTAAGAATCGAGCATTCGTGGAATATTATGCCCACGGCATACGATCAATACCTGCTCAATAGGTTAGAACATATGTGCCCAACGGCGAATCATCAATATAGAACACAACAATACATTACCCGAAGGTAAATCAATCCAACGCTGAAATAAATAAGGATCACAATGCCCGAAGGCTCAAACGGAAATACCGTTACATCACAATGGCCTGAAAGCCCTCAGCCGAAGCTGTAAAAATATCACGATGGCCTGAAAGCCGAAACCGAAAGTCGCCAAAATATCACGATGGCACGAAAGCCGAACACCGAAGTGTAAAAATATCACGATGGCACGAAAGCCGAACGGCCGTAAATCATCACAATCTGAGATCTCAAAGAAACAAACTCGATCGAACATACCCCTCGGGCGTATGAACGCTCAATCACAAAACATCGAACACATCCAATCAAACATGGTCTATGAACGATCAAAAATTATGCGGCTCAAAGAATGGCGCCACACTACGCCCGGATGGAAATGTGTCCGTGCACAAGCCACCAACGAGTATCGATCGAATACACGTGTGGTCTTGTACCTAATCGATCTCACGAAGCCAACAACTCGTGTGCACACCCAATGTGAGGCCAACAACCAACACACGACTTAAATGTGCCCGACATGAAAATCCTACACATACCAACCGCACGCCAAGATGACCCGAATGCCACGATACAACATGACAACGAAACTCAAAGGATAACATATCCAATACCGATTATACGACTCACCAAGTGAACGATGACACGAATAATGAAAGATCGACACGACCAACGATATTCAAAACAACCATTCTGGGATCAAAATCCCTAAGGACCGATTAACACGAGCAACGATCACAACACAACAGTTCGGGAAATTCTCAACCTTCAAAGATCACAAAATTACCGAGTTCACAAGAATAATAGTGTGCTGCCTTGAATCGGTCAACACGACAATAATAATTCAACGGATGGGAATTATCGTTGATAATCCCAATTCAATACTTCGATTACCGTAGAATGGCCAATCGATAACAATTATACAATGGATGGGAATTATCTTTTTGGCAACGGGTGGAAATTATATTTGATAATCTCAATTCAATATATCGATTACCGTTAGAGCGGACAATCGATAATAATTATACAACGGATGGGAATTATCTTTGATAATCCCAATTCAATATATCGATAACCTTCAGAACGGTTAACCGATAACAATTGTACAACGGATGTCTCGGCACCTTTAATCGGTTACCGATAATGAAGATGATAATCGAATACGTCAATGCCTTCAATCGGCCAAAACGACATCAATAGAAAAACACTGATATCAATAACGACGATTCACACAAAAAAATATCTTGATGGAACGTCAATCAATAATAACAATCGATATGTCGATACCGCGAACCGGCTATCGACAACAATATTACCAACAAGTATCGTAATGCCTTAAATCGGCCATTTACGAACAACAATAATATTTGGCATAATTTGCCGAAGGGTATCGTATCAAACAATCCCCTGATATCAACAAAATCATAAAGAGACCAAGTCTCGGAATGATACACACATTCATACACATACATGATAACATTAATCTCATTGACCAGTACAAGTATAAAACTTGCCTCAAACCGAAGGCGAGAAAGTCCTTCCACGATCAACGTCCTACCACGAATCGATCAACGGCGTCCTCCGACAATCACCAGCACTCGAACAACCTTGAATGAAATACAATTCATTCGATAACACAATATCGACCGAAAACAACACAATAGATAATTCCGATTCCAACACGAACACATACTATACTCGTATTTATCCGTATACATATGTATATAATATATATATATATATAAATACATATACTCACAGCACACACCCACACATTATATATATATACATGCTATGTACTATATATATATACCACACACACACAGCGCACTATATATATATATATACAACACACACACTCCACTGTGCACATCACAACACACACACACACACGTTACATATATATAATATACATAACACATCTTAACACATATATATATATATATATATATATATATATATAACAGATTCATATATACATTATATATATGTATATATATACAAAAAACACACACCAAACACATACAAAAAAACTTACCAGGAGCCGATCGGCCAGTCCCGGAAAGAAGAAAGAGAAAAGACTCCCATGCCGGAAATCGACCGCCGGAAAAATGACCCGCCGGACTTCGTCCAACTCCGGTCCGTTTCCGTCTATGGCCGGTTTTCACCCGACTCCACCTGCAACTCCTCGCCGGAAGTATGTCAAACCTCCGTTCCGCCGTCCGTTCCAGACAAAAACCACCTCCGGTCGCCGGAATCAACGGAACCGCATCCATGGCCGGAAACCATGAAGACGCCGGACGCCCGAGCTCCGCCTCGCCGGAAGAAAAAAAAATGCCGGAACAGTTCAGATCGACCGGATTTATAATGCCTCCCGATCCGGAAATTCCGATCGGCCGCCGCCGAGCTCCAGTCGCCGCCAGAGACGTCGGCCCTACCTCCGGTCGCCGGAAAAAATGGAGAAGCCGGTGCCTGCTCCGTCCTCAAGCTTCATCTCGCCGGAAGAGATGGAGAGAAAAAAAAAAATGTTGGAACACGTCGACTGGGTTTGCAGCCTTCCGGTTCGGAAATTCCGACCAGGCCGCCGCCGAGCTCCGGTCGCGAGCCGCCTGCCGTCGCCGAGCTCTACCTCGCCGGAAAAAATGGAGAAACCGGCCCGTCCTCAAGCTCCACCTTGCCGGAAAAATATGACGGAGAGAGATGGAGAGAAGAGGGGGAGGACGATGGCAGCAAGAAGAAAGAAGAGAAAAAAAAAAAGAAAAGAGAGAGGGAGGGGACGACTGGCGAGGGAGATGAGAGATGATGATTGAGGGTGATGATGTTGAAGAATTATATTATATATATATATAACATGCATGAGAACGTGAGGGAGAGAATAAGAGGAGGTGGGAGGAATCTTGATTATATATATATATATAAATGATACTCCAAAGATACCCTCGCCCCGAAAGTTGACTACGAGGAAAGTTCCCACCACCTACCACGCATTACGTACGTAACCCCAGGGCGTAACGTACGTAATCGCAACAAATTAGCGTACGTAATGCTATACAAGTAGCGTACGCTATGGCTATAAACTTAGCCAAAATTCCAAACTCGCCAAGCAACAACCAAACGACGAAACCAAACCGACGACCAGTAAAAATATTTCGATCCCGAATATTTTAATACAATATATATTGTATCGGTCCAAACAACAACACTTGTACAATTCCAAATGAATACGTACAACTCAACAGTAACACGAAAAAAAAAAAAAAAAAAAAAAAATTACCCCCGGATATTACATACTCCCCCTCTTAAAAAGAGTTTCGTCCCCGAAACTCAGGGCGCACAAGTTGGGGCACGGACTATCCATCAGGATAAGAAAACAACATCTCCAGGAATACTCCTCAATACGAGCAATTCCGCCTAAGCAACTGGGCCGACCCCACGGGTCCCCACGTCTCCTCTGCCTGAACAAGGCGAAAAAATCAAGTGATAAAGACACTCACCCAAAAGCGAGATTAGCCGAATCATGACTCCTCCGCCAGAGACCAGCCAGGAAGTCGCACCACAAAGGATAATAACAATACAGACATAGTCCTCGGGACTATATCGAACGCGCACCCAAGTCCTCACGACTTGACGTCTCGAATCACAATGAACGATTACCCAGATCATCACAAAAATCTCGGGTACAGGACCAACAGGAAAGGAAATCACATCAAATGACTCAAGTGTCAAGATTCTCAGATACAATGATTACAAGATAGATCAATAATAAATGGTTCACAACCGCAATATTAAAATACAGACCGAGTCAAACATCAATCCGAGAGATAAAGAAAATACAAATCAAGGTTACATCTCAAATGTACCCGAAATCCACATCCTCCAGATCATCGAGCTCCTCGATCTCATCGACTCGAGGAAGACCCTAGTCTGAACTCGCTACTTCCCCTCGTGTGTCCATACCTCTGGCTTCCGAAGCCCGATATGACCCCTTGGATGAAGTACGGACTGAAGTAATAAAATCTCTCGAGGCCCATGAGCTCTCTCGAGACCTCCTGGCACTAGAACTCCTGCAGTATTCTGAAGGTGTCCCTGCCTCCCACACAGAAAATAAATAATAGCTGGCACCGTACATCGAGTACTAACATGCCCCGCTGAATCATAGTTAAAACAAACAACAGTCGAACTCGTCGCCTGGGAAGAAAATACTTTCTCAGTACGAAGCCGACTAGGAAATGACCTCTTGGACGTCGGAGCTCGATGTCCCTCTGAACGAATCGGCATCCTAGTCCTCTCACCAGAAGAAACTGAAGAAGTTCTTGAAACTTCTCAGCAATAACAATAACACCCTCGTTCTCGACGGATTCGGGGTTCAGAACCTCCGACAACTTGGCTTCACGAAGTGGAGCCGGATAATACCTCTCTAACATGAGAGTCTTGAACTCGATCCAAACACAATCACGATCGGTGGGTTCTCGAGCACGACTCCGAAAATGATTCGTCAACCACCAAATTATCGGTACGAGGTTTCGGGTGTCGGCCCACTCTGCGGCCTCTACCCCCTCTGTCACGTCCTCTTTCCAGACTGAAAGAATAACGTTCAATCATGACCACAGCTCAAATACGCCTCAACGGCCAGAATGCTAGGTCAACGCAAAACACGAGTATACATACTCAACAGATAAACGATCACATCGATCACGCTAATCATAGCCGATACAGAGCCCACGCTCCAAAGCAAATAACCATAAATCAATCGTACCCGATCGTCACATACAAGTGTCAACAAGACAGGTTTAATCAATGACATAATGAATGTATGCACATAAAAGAGAATAGAGTCCTTACACAGGTCATACGAAGCTTCGAGGTCTTGCGATACTAGTCTTCACTGACGACGACTCGATGAAAGAATGACTCATACAGTCGTCCAACTATCACGACTCACAAAACCCATTGCTTGATTGTCATAACCTGACAGCCCCGCTACTACCGCCTTGGTAGAGCCACATAACACACAAGCCAGGGTTTCTCACAACCCAAAGCTCTGATACCATCTTCTGTAACACCCCCAAATCCCATTGGGTCATTACAGTGCCGTGGACCCCCACACCAGGTGATCCACCAGGCGAACACGACTAAAATACAACAACCTGACTAAAATGGGAAATCACGGACCCTACTATGACGTCCGACATACTATTCCGATATGGAATTTCAACGACAAGAATGGGCCTACATGGACAAAATAAAAATACAACAATATTCACGAGCCTTGCTCGGATAATACAAAACGACAACGACTGAACAAAATGGAGTACTCCAACTGTCTGACCAGCATGAACACCAAAATATCTCGGACTAGTATCGCTCGAATGCCTCGTCGCCATCGTCATGCCCCTGTGTCTCAACTCTCTCCTCGCAAGTACATAAAACATGAAAACATGTTCCGCCCCCACGGGGTCAGCCATCCAGTATAATGAATATCAAGTACATGCACAACATGATATGCATCCAAAGGCAGAATAAACAGTACAACAATGGTAGTACGAGATGCTCACAAACCAAAGTAAGAATCGAGCATTCGTGGAATATTATGCCCACGGCATACGATCAATACCTGCTCAATAGGTTAGAACATATGTGCCCAACGGCGAATCATCAATATAGAACACAACAATACATTACCCGAAGGTAAATCAATCCAACGCTGAAATAAATAAGGATCACAATGCCCGAAGGCTCAAACGGAAATACCGTTACATCACAATGGCTCGAAAGCCCTCACCAAGCCGTAAAAATATCACGATGGCACGAAAGCCGAACACCCAAGCCGCCAAAATATCACGATGGCACAAAGCCGAAACGGCCAAGCCGTAAAATATCACGATGGCTCGAAAGCGAATGCCGAAGCCGTAAATCATCACAATCTGAGATCTCAAAGAAACAAACTCGATCGAACATACCTCGGGCGTATGAACGCTCAATCACAAAACATCGAACACATCCAATCAAACATGGTCTATGAACGATCAAAAATTGTACGGCTCAAAGAATGGCGCCACACTACGCCCGGGATGGAAATGTGTCCGTGCACAAGCCACCAACGAGTATCGATCGAATACACGTGTGGTCTTGTACCTAATCAGTCTCACGAAGCCAACAACTCGTGTGCACAGTCCAATGTGAGGCCAACAACCAACACACGACTTAAATGTGCCCGACATGAAAATCCTACACATACCAACCGGCACGCCAGTATGACCCGGAATGCCACGATACAACATGACAACGAAACTAAAAGGATAAAATATCCAATACCGATTATACGACTCACCAAGTGAACGATGACACGAATAATGAAAGATCGACACGACCAACGATATTCAAAACAACCATTCTGGGATCAAAATCCCTAAGGATCGATTAACACGAGCAACGATCACAACACAACAGTTCGGGAAATTCTCAACCTTCAAAGATCACAAAATTACCGAGTTCACAAGAATAATAGTGTGCTGCCTTGAATCGGTCAACACGACAATAATAATTCAACGGATGGGAATTATCGTTGATAATCCCAATTCAATACTTCGATTACCGTAGAATGGCCAATCGATAACAATTATACAATGGATGGGAATTATCTTTTTGACAACGGGTGGAAATTATATTTGATAATCTCAATTCAATATATCGATTACCGTTAGAGCGGACAATCGATAATAATTATACAACGGATGGGAATTATCTTTGATAATCCCAATTCAATATATCGATAACCTTCAGAACGGTTAACCGATAACAATTGTACAACGGATGTCTCGGCACCTTTAATCGGTTACCGATAACGAAGATGATAATCGAATACGTCAATGCCTTCAATCGGCCAAAACGACATCAATAGAAAAACACTGATATCAATAACGACGATTCACACAAAAAAATATCTTGATGGAACGTCAATCAATAATAACAATCGATATGTCGATACCGCGAACCGGCTATCGACAACAATATTACCAACAAGTATCGTAATGCCTTAAATCGGCCATTTACGAACAACAATAATATTTGGCATAATTTGCCGAAGGGTATCGTATCAAACAATCCCCTGATATCAACAAAATCATAAAGAGACCAAGTCTCGGAATGATACACACATTCATACACATACATGATAACATTAATCTCATTGACCAGTACAAGTATAAAACTTGCCTCAAACCGAAGGCGAGAAAGTCCTTCCACGATCAACGTCCTACCACGAATCGATCAACGGCGTCCTCCGACAATCACCAGCACTCGAACAACCTTGAATGAAATACAATTCATTCGATAACACAATATCGACCGAAAACAACACAATAGATAATTCCGATTCCAACACGAACACATACTATACTCGTATTTATCCGTATACATACGTATATAATATATATATATATATATATCTATATAAATACATATACTCACAGCACACACCCACACATTATATATATATACATGCTATGTACTATATATATATACCACACACACACAGCGCACTATATATATATACAACACACACACTCCACTGTGCACATCACAACACACACACACACGTTACATATATATATAATATACATAACACATCTTAACACACATATATATATATATAACAGATTCATATATACATTATATATGTATATATATACACAAAACACACACCAAACACATACAAAAAAACTTACCAGGAGCCGATCGGCCAGTCCCGGAAAGAAGAAAGAGAAAAGACTCCCATGCCGGAAATCGACCGCCGGAAAAATGACCCGCCGGACTTCGTCCAACTCCGGTCCGTTTCCGTCTATGGCGGTTTTCACCCGACTCGCTGCAACTCCTCGCCGAAGTATGTCAAACCTCCGTTCCGCCGTCCGTTCTGACAAAAACCACCTCCGTCGCCGGAATCAACGGAACCGCATCCATGGCGGAAACCATGAAGACGCGGACGCCGAGCTCCGCCTCGCGGAAGAAAAAAAAATGCCGAGCAGTTCGAATCGACCGGATTTATAATGCCTCCCGATCCGGAAATTCCGATCGGCCGCCGCCGAGCTCCAGTCGCCGCCAGAGACGTCGGCCCTACCTCCGGTCGCCGGAAAAAATGGAGAAGCCGGTGCCTGCTCCGTCCTCAAGCTTCATCTCGCCGGAAGAGATGGAGAGAAAAAAAAAAAAAATGCCGGAACACGTCGACTGGGTTTGCACCCTTCCGGTTCGGAAATTCCGACCAGGCCGCCGCCGAGCTCCGGTCGCGAGCCGCCTGCCGTCGCCGAGCTCTACCTCGCCGGAAAAAATGGAGAAACCGGCCCGTCCTCAAGCTCCACCTTGCCGGAAAAATATGACGGAGAGAGATGGAGAGAAGAGGGGGAGGACGATGGCAGCAAGAAGAAAGAAGAAAAAAAAAAAAAGAGAGAGAGGGAGGGGACGACTGGCGAGGGAGATGAGAGATGATGATTGAGGGTGATGATGTTGAAGAATTATATTATATATATATATATATAACATGCATGAGAACGTGAGGGAGAGAATAAGAGGAGGTGGGAGGAATCTTGATTATATATATATATATATATATATATATATATATATATATATATATATATATAAATGATACTCCAAAGATACCCTCGCCCCGAAAGTTGACTACGAGGAAAGTTCTCACCACCTACCACGCATTACGTACGTAACCCCAGGGCGTAACGTACGTAATCGCAACAAATTAGCGTACGTAATGCTATACAAGTAGCGTACGCTATGGCTATAAACTTAGCCAAAATTCCAAACTCGCCAAGCAACAACCAAACGACGAAACCAAACCGACGACCAGTAAAAATATTTCGATCCCGAAATATTTTAATACAATATATATTGTATCGGTCCAAACAACAACACTTGTACAATTCCAAATGAATACGTACAACTCAACAGTAACACGAAAAAAAAAAAAAAAAAATTACCCCCGGATATTACAATGCAGAGGCTAAAAGGTTTTATAAGTTGGTTGAAGATGGGAAACAGGAACTGTTCCCTGGTTGCAAAACATTTTCAAAGCTGTCATTTATCATTCGCATGTACCTATTGAAGTGCACTCATGGAATAAGTAATACTGCATTTTCAGATTTGTTGGAGTTGATTCGGGAGCTATTGCCAGAAGCTAAGTTGCCAAGATCTTTTTATGAAGCAAAGAAAGTAGTGAAAGATTTAGGCCTTCATTACGTCAAAATTGATGCATGCCGTAATGATTGTATGTTATATTGGAAGGAGCATTCTGATGATACATTATGTCATGTGTGTCATGCACCAAGGTGGAAAGAGAAAGAGGTTAGAAACCCAGAAAATAATGAAAATCATCAAACTGAAAGTGGTCGTCCAGTTCCTGCTAAAGTTGTTTAGCATTTTCCTCTTAAAACTAGGCTTCAGAGGATGTACATGTGCTCTGAAACAGCAGAGCTAATGAGGTGGCATGATGAAAAAAGAGAAAAAGATGGGCTACTGAGGCATCCTGCTGATGGTGACGATTGGCAAGAATTTGATCAACTATACCCAAACTTTCGAAGTGAAGCACGCAATGTTCGTTTGGGTCTTGCAAGTGATGGATTTAATCCCTTTCGAACTATGAGCACACAACATAGTACATGGCCTGTTGTTTTAATGAATTATAACTTACCACCACGGTTGTTCATGAAGTCGAGTTCTGATGCTTTCTTTGCTTATTCAGGCTGACTCTCCGGTAATGACATTGATGTCTACCTTCAACCATTAGTAGAAGAGCTGAAAGATCTATGGTTTAATGGGTTAGACACCTATGACTCATCGAAGAACCAGACCTTCAGAATGCATGCAGCATTAAGATCAACGACAAGCGATTTTCCAGGATATGCAATGTTGTCTGGTTGGAGTACCAAAGGGGAATTTGCTTGTCCCCATTGTCATTATGAAACTGACCATCGATCGTTGAGTAATAGTAACAAGTCATGTTATTTGGGTAATCGTCGGTTTTTAGAAGCTGATCATCCTTGGCGCTATGATACTAAGGCGTTTGACGGAGAGACAGAGGAGAGGGCTGCTCCGGAACCTTTAACAGGGTCCGAGATTTTAGAGTTGCTGAAAAATTGGGAAAATAGTTTTGGGAAGTTACAACCAAAGAAGAAACTTGACGAGTGTCCGTGGAGAAAGTCTTCCATCTTTCACTGTTTGCCATCCGGAAAGATATTAGGTGTCGCCATCATTTGGATGTCATGCATATAGAAAAAAATATATGCGATAGTGTGCTTGCAACTTTGTTAAGTATTCCTGGAAAATCCAAAGATCATCATAATGCTCGATTAGATTTGAAACAAATGGGGATTCGGCCAGAATTACATCCTCAAGCTTCAGGTGATGATCGGTATGTGTTGCTACCCAAGGCATCATTTTCAATGTCAAAAGAGGAGAAGAGTATATTCTGCAGTGTTATTAAAAAGGTGAAGTTACCAAAGGGTTGTGCATCTAATATATCAAGGTGTGTGCAAGTGAAGGAGGGAAAAATATCAGGGTATAAGAGCCATGATGCGCATATTATGATGCAATATTTACTTCCAGCTGCTGTTAGAAACACTCTGCCAAAACATCTCACTTTACCTCTTATTAGACTGAGTGGCTTCTTTCGATCTATTTGTAAAAGAGTCATCAATCGAAATGATTTGGATCGTCTCCAAGTTGAAATTTCTGAGATTGTTTGTGAGCTTGAAAGAATATTTCCACCGTCTTTTTTTGACATCATGGTCCACCTACCGATACATTTGGTCAATGAAATAAAACTTGGTGGCCCTGTCTGTGATTGGTGGATGTACCCTATAGAGAGATACCTTGGAAAGCTGAAGTCATATGTTAAAAATAGATGCCGCGAGGCTTCCATTGCGAAGGTTATTTAGCGGAAGAGTGCTTGATATTCGCTCTAGATATTTGCATGATGGTGCAAGTAAGCGATCCCAAAATCTCAATCGAATCTTGGCCCACTGTGTCGACACGGTTGCCGAGGAATCACCTTTGTTTCCTAAGATAGGCTATCCTCTTGGGAGGAAGAAGAAAGGAAGAAAGCAAGGGAAGGCATATACTCGGATTCGGACATAAAGGTTTTAGAGCATCGATATGTTACATTCAATTGTGACAATGAGCAAAGTTGAGAATTACATCAAGTAAGTTTTTGTATTTTTTTGTATATGATCAATCGACTAGTTTTATGTTTTACTTTCTTATTATATTGTTGTTGTAAATGTAGGGAACATGAACAGTTTGTAAAAAGAAGTCGAGAAGTAAAAGGAAGAGAAGGTGGACGGAGGCGCAAAAACATAGCAATGAATTTATGAGTTGGTTCAAAGAAAAGGTTGAGTTGGATAATGCCCCGACTACATTAAGTGGTTAGCATTGGGTCCTTCCAAGATTGCAAGGAGATATCTTGGATATTTCGTAATGGTTACAAGTTCTACACAAAAGAGCACGATGAGAAATGCAAAACGCAGAATAGTGGAGTTTCATTATCAGCTTTAACTCCAAGCTTTGCTAGTAGTAAGGATCTTAATCCTGTTCTTGGTAATGTCACTTACTATGGGGTTATAAGATCAATAATTGAGATAGATTATTGGAGCGCATTTAGTGTCGTGCTATTTGAGTGTGATTGGTTTCATACAGAAGTAGACGAACTTGGTCTAAGTCGTGTGAATTTTAGTAAATTGTGTTCTAAAGATGACCGATTCGTCTTGGCATCACAAGTTCATCAAGTTTTCTACATGGAAGATGGTGTTGACACAGATTGGCACCATGTGAATCAAATGTTGCCACGAGACTTTGAATATCTTTGAGGGCAATATGAAGATACATATATGAACAGACTTCGTGAACGTGTCGAGATCCAAAATCAAGCTACGGTTAATGATGATGATATAAGGTTGTGCAGAGAAGGTGTTTCCGAAAGAGTTGACGTGCATCAAAACACTGAGAGGAATGAAAACAGTTCCGATGTTGATGAAATAGACTGGGATTGGATGGAACCAACGAACTAACGTGCTACAGTTATATTTATTGTTATAGCTACAAACTTTAGTAATTTGTTTTTTTTGCTGCTACGGAAGGGAACTTTAGTAATTTATTCTTATGTTTGTGTGGTTTATGTTCTTACTGTGAAACATCGTACTTTAATCTATTCTCTACTTTGGATCATGAATCTCCATCTTTCCTTTTTTTTTATTCTCCCGACTTTAGTCACAAGGCGTGTATGGTTACATTTATTGTTATAGCTTCAAGTACTTTAGTAATTTATTCTTATGTTTGTGTGGTAGATGTCGTTACTGGGAAATATCGAACTTTAATCTACTTTCTACTTTGGATCATGAATCTCCAACTTTCTTTTTTTGTTCTCCTGATTTTAGTGACAAGGCGTGGTAACTCGGTGTCATCATTCCATATTAAATGTCTTTTATATGCTATTGTTTGTTGATCCTGATTGTGTGGCTCTGATTATTGCCTCTGATTGTGTGGCTTTTGTTTTTCTATTACAGGTATTTAGATGGCATCTTACGAGAAAATAAGGCAAAAAGGATAGAAGAAAATAGACGAAAATGGAAGAATATGGGCTCAAAAAGCGGCTAATGTGATGAGCCGCTTAAACAAGACTTCCAAGAAGATAAGTAAGATGCATTCAAAGCCTAATTCAAAGAACGATAATGACGAGTACACACCGATGGAAATGCTGAACTCAACTCAAGTGAAGACGAAAATGAGCCAATGATTAACATCAGATGCTTGCGCTCTCGCTCAAAGAAGGTCGTTCTTTATGTTATGGCATTTGTGAAACTTTTTCCTCTTTTCTTCCTCACTTAATTGCTACTTTTTGTGTATATACGTAATAATTGTCATTGTTAATTGTTTTAAGGTTTCAAATACTTCTTCCATAGCAATGTCTGATTTAGTGAAGATGCGCCATTCAAATAACAAGAACAGATGCTTGGAAAATGTGCCACAAACAGAAGTTGTAGCACAAACCAAACAGCAGAGTTCAACAGATCAAATTAAACAAAAGAGAATGGTTTCTAGCGAAGCAAATCTCCAGCAAGGTACACCACTATCGCACTGGACAAAACAAAGGGGGTTTGTCCATATCGATCAAGTGAGATTAGGAAAGTCTTCTACACAAAGAAAGTTATCCTTACAAAGACAACAAGAGAAAGAGGCTGATGTCCAACATAATGCACAACAACGTAAGGTAATCATTGCCCTGTGGTCAATGAGCGCTTATTTGCACTTAAAGCAAAGTTAAGAGAAAAAGAATTGAGAGGGAAACAAAGTGATGCATTGGTACGAAACTTTGTCTCCGTAATCAAGAATTGCTAATCGCAAAATATAAGCGCTCTAGCACCCCGTAATACGTAGAAGTGATTCACAACCACTTGGACATGTATCGGGGAAGAGTACGACAATTCTATGAGTTTAAGTGAATGTGGTTTAGTAGTAGAAAGAGAAGAAGGTGTTGATTGCGGTGATGGAGTGCATATTGGTAATGATGATCAATCGGAGATGGAATTTGATCCAGTAATTGACCAAGACCAGGAAGGTAAAAACTACATTGCTAATTATTTACGCGTCAAATATTAATATATAATTCTGATGCACTTTAAACCACACATTTATATTTAGTAATCAAGGTTTGTAACCTAATTGCAGAGCCTTCAAGACCAAAGATAAAGCGAACTAGAGGGCCAACTCTGTGCAAAGATGTCCATGAATGGACATTCGATCAGCGTAAACCTATCATTTTAAATGAAAGGGGGGAGCCTATTGGTCCTGATAAGGAGACTTTGGATAAATTTTCTAGTTTCCTAGGTACGTTAGCTCGTAATTCTACGCTTGCACCATTGAACAAGATCAGTTGGCATTATGTTCTAGATAAGGATAACATTTGGAATTACGTCAAGGTAACCATTTTTTAAGATGTTGAAATACTTTATACTGCTAGAGTTGGTTTTATATATAGTATGAACTCAGATGAAAACTCAACTATGAATAATATTTGATGCAGAAGAAGTACATTATATCTGAACAAGGTAAAAGACATGTGCTTGGGAGCGTAGGAAGACTCTGGCGTAAACACAAATCCAATGTCAAGGCAAAGCACTATTTTGCCTTTGACAATGATGATGATAGGCTAGAACATGCTCCGGATACAATTCCAGAAAAGCATTTTACAGACTTGTTAGAGTATTGGAATTTGGAAATAGTGCAGGTATGCTATTATTTTCCTTAGAACTGTCACTCCGTGGAGCAAAAATATGCTGGACCTTATAGTCTTATGCCAGGCCTGGGTATATGGTAACAAGCATTTTTCAATCGGTTGAATTGGTGGAGTTTGTTATTGCATAATTATAGGACTACACCCCCTCGCACAACAAAAGGCATGAAGAGTACTAGGATATAAATTGTAGTATAAGATTTAGTTCCAACCATTCTCCTAGGAATATGCAGTAGTAGTATATGTGGATAACTATTTGTAGAATGTGATATGTGATGAGATCCTGGAAAATTGTTGTTGAGATTTATAATGAAGTCAGGCTTCTAGACATTCATTAAGAATGTAGGACCATTTTGTGGATTTAATAAGCTAAAGTTGGGGATAGACGTGTAACGTTGAAGCATTAGTTCTCGAGTTCATTGCATGTAAAGAAATGATATTGAAATGTATCTGGGAACCACAGTAAAGTCGAGTAACTCGACTAAGTGGTTCAAACTGAAACTCACACTGTAATTTTAACCTATATCATTAGAGACACAGATTCGACCTTTTCTTATGGGTTGTTTTATTCTGAAAAAACAGGTAGAAAGCAAAAAGAAACAGGAAAGCAGTACGAACCAAATAGATAGGCACACCATGGGTCCTATGAGCTTCGCGAGGAAGCAATATGAATTGGTGAATGAACTGTTAATGATTCGCTTTATTTACTATAACACTATTTTATCCTTTTATCCCAATGTAAACTATTTCTGTAATTTGAAATTTTGTGATAGCAACAACAAGATGCAGAGAAGAGGCCACCATCCCAAGCTTGTATGTACAAAGAAACTCGAAAAAGAAAAGCCGGTAACAAATACAAAACGCCATATGAGGCTATTCAAAGTAACATAGTAAGTGCCATTGTCTCTAATTACTTAACTATGCACATATAGCTTCTCATATGAATTATTGTCAGGAATGAATCCATGACGACCACAGTAAGATAAGAGGTGGTCATTATGGTGTTTCTTTAAAATCTTATGAGCGCATTATGATTATGAATTCTTGTCAGGATCTCGTTTCTAGAGCTATAGGATGAGGATTTCATAGGTAGAATCTTGAATCTTGACAGTAGTGTTGGTTATCTTTGTTTTGCCGAGTATGATTGTATGATGAACCTCCTGATCAAACCAATGAAACTGAAATTTGTAGTTTAAATGATGTTGTATCAACTGCCTTCCCCCATTTAAATGAACCAGTTACAGATTTTATTTGCATCATTTTAGTTGCATCACCCCTGCTCCCTGTTCCCCTTTTCCCCTGTTCATTTTAGTTACATCATTATATTGCAGATTTTATTCTGCACTTATGTTTCATCTTGTTAATTCTTTAGTTTTAATGTACGACAAGATGGATCAAGTCCAATTAGAAAGGAAAGTTGATGGGGATAGTGCATATTGTGAAGTAATGGAGTCCGATAAGTCAAAAAGTCAGATGCAATTGAGGAAGTGCTCTATCATCAACGGACAGAGTAAGAGGGTTTCAGCGGGTGGCATAATAATTCCCGATGAGTATCTACAACCAATTAAAGAGCAAATTATGAAAGACACTGTTGGAGAAGTAATAAAGATGTTCAAGCAACAACTCCACCCGGAAACCTTTGCTAATTTGAGTCAAACACTCGGTGGTTTATCATATGTTCGAATTAAAAGCGATCAAGAACGCGATAATGCCAAAAATCCTTACGGAGAATATGTTCAGTGTGTGTTTCTTTTATAGACAAAATATTTTTTCATTTTATTTTTCCGAGTTTTATTGACTTATTTACAACCATTTGTATTGTAGCCTTATTTTTTAGTTTTATAAGATCACTAATTTAACAAAAACAAATATTCATCATGTGTTTATTTTTCTCTTGTAGGATCAAGACGATGAGGTGGAGTAATGCATCTCGGAGGCATAGAGATGGCGTATGATCGAATATTCAAAAGCCGTGGCATAGAAATAATATAATTATATTAATCTTTGGACTTTAGTTGTATTTATTCAATTTATATATTGTTATAAATGATGAATATGGATTATGTCATTGAATTATTTTCATTGTCATTTTGGTTATTGTCTACAGAATATGGATTATGTCATTGAATTATTTTCATCTATTGAAACAATATTTTTGTTATGAAATATTTTTGTTTGCGTTTATTAATTTTATTAATGTACTTCTTATTTATTATATATGATAAAAAAATAATAATAATAATAATAATGATAATAATAATAATAAAAATAATAATAATAATAATAATAATAATAATAAAAATAAGTGTTACTTTATAATGATCAATGTGTTACATGAGTTGGTACAAAGTGATACATATAAGTTGGAATAGTGTTCTTAATGTATCTTAAAAATGTTACTAATAGTGAAATAGTGTTACTTAAGAAATTTGAAGAACACTTTAAAAATGTTACTAATAGTGAAATAGTGTTACTTAAGAAATTTGAAGAACACTTTAAAAATGTTACTAATAGTGAAATAGTGTTACCTAATAAATTTGGAGAACACTTTAGAACTGTTACTAATAGTGAAATAGTGTTACCTAATAAATTTGGAGAACACTTTAGAAATGTTACTAAAAGTAAAATAGTGTTACTTAAGAAATTTAGAGAACACTTTGGAAGTGTTACGAAAAGTGATACATAAAATGACTTAATAGAACACTTGTTAAACTGTTACCAAAAATGGTCGAAAGTGATACTTAAGAGCATAGGGAACACGAGCAGGAGTATCACCCACAAAACTGTTACCTATGAGCTATAGTAACATTTTCGGGCATTTAGGTAGCACTTTATGTGTGTTACTTAATGTTAGTTTTCTAGTAGTGTTTCTCCTTTGTCTACTAAGGGAGTGAGGATCAATTCTTTCTCTTGATTCAACTAATAATGACCACCAAGGCTTGTATTATGTATAATAAACCCTTCATGGGCTAAGTTACCTTTAGTTGGGATTATAAACAAGGTTAGTCATGTTATTTATGTTTGTATAAAAGATCTATTGTGAATTACTTATTATTGTGTGTGATTTTCATTGTTTTAACAATCTTTATTTATTTGGCCAATAAATGACGATATTTATGGTCTTCATATGTTTCGAAAGAAAATATATTTGATTAGATCAAATGATCTTCACTCTAAGTTGTTCTAGGGGATAGAAATATACCTCTAGACCTTAGATGATTCTTTGAGTTATTTTCATAAATCCTAATGCTATGTATTGAAGCCAATCAACATAGAAATATAGTGGATTGATTCAATATGTAAGGGGCGTTTTATAGTTCGAAAGAGAAACCGTCTTTTTAAGGAAAATCGAATCTACACAACATAATAAGTAAATTCATCTTATGATCTCCTATACATCTTCTATAACTAATTACGAACTAAGTTTGTAATCCCAACTATTTCATTTTATCGTTAATCAATCTATTATTATTGCTATCTTTTTATTTCCTTATAATATTAGAACTATTATTGCATTATCTTTGCAATTATTAAACCAAACTCTTTAATTGTGTGTTTCACTCATCTTAGTATCTATAAAAATAGACTAATAGTGTATAATTCAAATTATAACCAAACTTCCTTGTGCGATCGATAAACCGGACTCAAAAAGTCCACTTACTACTTGGTACGATATCGTGCACTTGTGATAGTTACACTAAGAACGTGTCAAGTTTTTGGCGCCGTTGCCGGGGAAGTATAAGTTAAATTTGAAATCTTACATTGTAAACAATTTTTATAGGTACAAATTGTAACGCCCCCAAAACCATTCCGGGATATTACAGCGCCGTGGGTCCCGCGCCGGAACCCACCAGGCTAAAAACCGTTTACAAAACCAATTCGAAAACACCAAAAGGCCGATGACGGTAATATTTTAAATACTCAAGTATTTTCAAAAGCATAATTTTGAAATACCGTCATAAAATACCATTTGAAAATACAAGGCGAAGTGCCAAATCTCAATAGTTCAAAATGTACGTTAAGATGCCGCTTAAACGTACCGATAAAATAGTTTAGGAAAAGACTTTAACGAAATAACCCAAGTTCGTAAAATGCCAAAAGGGCCATTTAAGAATACACACACGAGTTGGTAAAAATACCAAAGAGCTATTTTGAAATATACACACGCAGCGGATAAATGCAGTTCAAAATACACATTTGCACAGGAAATGAATAACTTAAAAGAAATACTCGATACTAAAAATATGCCACCGCCAGTATCACATCGGGAAGCTCATCCCTTCACGACCGCTACTAGCTCGATCTCCAAGTACCTAAAAATAAAGCCCACGACGGGGTCAGCCACAATACTCAATAATGATATCGATCACATCATCATAAATAATTACATACCAATGTAAAAATATAGTAAGAATACTACCAAAGTAATCTTACCGACATAACCTTACCAATCCACAACAATCCAATCCTTACCATAATCCACATTTCGCATTCTCAAATGACGAAATGAACTCAACCACAACCAACTGTACTGTATTCCAAAAATACCAACAATCCCCAAAACATCATCATAACTCATAAATGAAATAATTCATCCGTGCCAAATCCTGTCCATCGGATTACACAATCAAAACTCAACCTGGATAAACCAATAGTACACAACATATCTGTAGATCAACTACCACTTGACAATGAATACAAATCCCGAAAACATCGACATATAGTCCGAATGCTTATATGATCAATAACCAGATCAACCGATAAATCAACTGAGAATATCATCGACATGATAACTCCAATACGACCAATAAAGGATCACGATAATTGAGATTACCATCAACAAGGTAAATCTCGAACGCAATCAATGAAGGATCAACAATAACCGAGAATACCATCAACAAGGTAAACTCCAAATGATCAACAAAGGACCAACCATAACCGAGAATACCATCAACAAGGTAAACTCCAAATGATCAACAATAATGGATCTCAAGAAATAACTCCGACTGTCGAACATACCCCTCGGGCGTATGAACAACCAGTCACAAACCGTCGAACATACCCAACCATAAATGGGGGATGAACGACCAAACAATATGGCTCAAAGATGGAAATCATAGTACGCCCGATCCGAATATGTGTCAGTGCACATGTCCACCCCGTATACGGAATCCAGGATATACGTGGGACAATGTACCTAATTAGCCTCAACGAACTACGTCTCGTGTGCACAGCCTTTCACGGAAAATATTCACGCATGACTATATATGTGCCCGGCTAAAAATCCTACACAATATCCAATCGGAACGCAGATATGACTCCAGATATGTCACGATGCAACATGACAACGAAACTCAAAGAAACACATATCCAATAAGGATCAAAAGACTCACCGAAGTGAACAACAACAGACTGACAATGAAAAGTCGACACGACTAATCAATATCCAAAACATCAATCCTGGGATCACCATCCCCAAATGAATGACCAAAACGTCTACGATCTCAATACAATAGTCCTGAGATCAACATCCCTCAACTAATAACCGATACGAAACTCACTACACGAAACCTCAACATATACAACAACTCAACATACTAATTATCCACATGATTGAACAAATACTTAGATTACCTCAAAGCCGAGGACCATATCCATCAACATCCCCCAATGAGACGATCAACACAACCATTAATACCAACAATAGTCCTTTCTAACAACATTGCAATATGAATTATAAATGAAATGAAAACGAAACCATTCATCAAATATTATAAACTGAACAAGTATAAACTTGCCTCGATACCGATACCACGAAGCCGTTACCAATATCCATTGCCTTTGTCTACGAGCTCCTCAATCCCGACCAAAAGCAATCTACGAACTCTTTAGCCTCAACCGCAACTCAACGGTCATAATCCACGATCAAAACATATCAACCTATTGCAATAACTGATTAACACACATTCGATAAAAATCAATAACCGACATACTCAACCAACAAACTCAACGGTTCAACGAAACCTCGATCATATACATAATACCAAATAATCCAACTCAACAAATACGAACCCATATCCACGATACAAGCCGTAATCGATGATCAAAAATAACAATCAATAACTGATCAATAACGGTTCTACAATATCCCGATTAAATACAAATCCAAACAACCCAAACCAATCAAACACGAACTCAAAACCAAAATACGATTCCACAATCCGAAGATCATATCAATAATCAATTTAAACCAACAAGGGTCTAACATTACCGATTCCAAATTCAATCTTAAATACGGATACAAGTTTCCTCCTTGTAAATTCATAATATAAACCAATTACCGGTTATCATCATCAATCCGGACGATCCGATTAGTTCAACATCATAGATAACCATATTCCAAAGGTTTCAAATAATTCCATTATCCGAATTGAACACTTGTTAAATACCCATGAATTCTCAACTCAAAAGTGAATCATAAACTTATAAAACCGAAAATCATATTCGTATTCCTATACGAATATTGTATCAAAACACGTAACTTAGTTATAGATATGAATATTCGATTCATACCCAAAACACCAACACATTCCTCAAATCAATGATCAATCCATCTTGATATTAATGATTTTCAATTCCAACTTCAATTCCAAACATGAATCAAACAAGACTTCTTCTTGTTATATTAGTAATTCGTAGAAAACAATTTACCGAGTATTATCGTGAATAATCACACTCCAATTATCCGAAATCCTTCCAAAATCATAACATGTATAACTTATGAATTCTTCAAGAACACGAATTATCGAATTCACGTTCACAATCCATAAAAGAACACAATCCGATATTTTCTAACATCTAACCAATCCTTAATCATAATTCAAGGTATATATCATCATGTTCTTCAACATATGATCTACTTAACATCGAAATCGAAGCAATACTACCAAGAACATCAAGAATATTATGATTCCATAATCATAACAACATAATCAAGACTTAATTCAACATATCATCATCTTCCTTCAACATACACCTCATATAACCTCAAGAATCGAAACAACAACATCTTAATCATCTTCATACGAATCATTTATCAACAACAACATCAAAATCCGAAATTCAAGAGAGGATTATCCAACATACCTCTTAGAAGATGGAATACTCAAGAAATTACTTCAAGAATCATCAATGACTCCATATCCGAGCTCCAAATCCAAGCCCTCAAGCTCAAAATCGGATTAGGAGAGCCAAAGTATCCCTCTCTCAATGTTTGAAGACGAAAAACGAAAAGAAACGTCGAAGGAAATGAAAGACGGGCATCTACTTATAAAACATTTCTGTTCGTTACGTACGTAACACACCAAAGTTAACGTACGTAACACGCATTACGTACGTTAGCCATCCTTGATAGCGTACGTAATGCTAATCCCAAAACTAACTGTCCTGTTTTGTTAACATGCTTACGTACGTAATGTTTCCTTCATAACGTACGTAACATGTACGTTGACTCGCTACAGTAAAACTTATATTACGTACGTAATACATCCTGTATAACGTACGTAATACGTAGTTGACTACTTTGTCAACATCCTTCCGCGAAAAGCCGACACAGGTCCCACTGCCGGCCAAGACTCGATCGTCTGATTCCCATGTTACGTACGTAATGTCTCGGCCATAACGTACGTAACTCTACCAATTTAACGTACGTAAGCTTCAACACATAACGTACGTAATGGCTTCCATACTTAGCCATTTTCAACAATTCCTGTCCAATGCCACGACATACCGAATACGAACATACGGCAAAATCAATACATATACTCAATTCAATAATTTTCTCATACGGTATACCTGATATCCGAATCAGTTCAACCTGATACAACATATCCTGAATATATCTGTCAATCCAAAAACGATAATCACACCAGTATAACTGTCTCGGTTCTCAATTTATTTTATCCATACTGTATAGATACCAAACTATACAGTATATCTCAGATAAAATAACGCGAAAAATTTATACTGAAAATTCGGGTATTACATACTACCCCCCTTAAAATAAGTTTCGTCCTCGAAACTTGCGACCTGTCACCAACAACAGATAAATCCAAAACTTCCAACTCATCACAAAAACAATCAACCGTCGCCACAAGCGAAATAACCAAACCAATATACTTACAGGTGCGTGAAGCCGATGATCTCCCGTGATACTAGCACACGACTCCCACACGAAGTCTCAACACAATCAAAACACACGAATATCACAAATAGTAGTTTGAAAAGATCTCAAAAATTTTGGAAACTCCAAAAATCGATTTGACTCAAAAGTCAGAAAACTCATTTTCAAAAAGCCACGCTACTACCGTACCGGTAGAGCCACATAACACACACGCCTGGGTTTCACAAAACCCAAGCTCTGATACCATCTTCTGTAACGCCCCCAAAACCATTCCGGGATATTACAGCGCCGTGGGTCCCGCGCCGGAACCCACCAGGCTAAAAACCGTTTACAAAACCAATTCGAAAACACCAAAAGGCCGATGACGGTAATATTTTAAATACTCAAGTATTTTCAAAAGCATAATTTTGAAATACCGTCATAAAATACCATTTGAAAATACAAGGCGAAGTGCCAAATCTCAATAGTTCAAAATGTACGTTAAGATGCCGCTTAAACGTACCGATAAAATAGTTTAGGAAAAGACTTTAACGAAATAACCCAAGTTCGTAAAATGCCAAAAGGGCCATTTAAGAATACACACACGAGTTGGTAAAAATACCAAAGAGCTATTTTGAAATATACACACGCAGCGGATAAATGCAGTTCAAAATACACATTTGCAGCGGAAATGAATAACCAGAAAAGAAATACTCGATACTCCAAAATATGCCACCGCCAGTATCACATCGGGAAGCTCATCCCTTCACGACCGCTACTAGCTCGATCTCCAAGTACCTAAAAATAAAGCCCACGACGGGGTCAGCCACAATACTCAATAATGATATCGATCACATCATCATAAATAATTACATACCAATGTAAAAATATAGTAAGAATACTACCAAAGTAATCTTACCGACATAACCTTACCAATCCACAACAATCCAATCCTTACCATAATCCACATTTCGCATTCTCAAATGACGAAATGAACTCAACCACAACCAACTGTACTGTATTCCAAAAATACCAACAATCCCCAAAACATCATCATAACTCATAAATGAAATAATTCATCCGTGCCAAATCCTGTCCATCGGATTACACAATCAAAACTCAACCTGGATAAACCAATAGTACACAACATATCTGTAGATCAACTACCACTTGACAATGAATACAAATCCCGAAAACATCGACATATAGTCCGAATGCTTATATGATCAATAACCAGATCAACCGATAAATCAACTGAGAATATCATCGACATGATAACTCCAATACGACCAATAAAGGATCACGATAATTGAGATTACCATCAACAAGGTAAATCTCGAACGCAATCAATGAAGGATCAACAATAACCGAGAATACCATCAACAAGGTAAACTCCAAATGATCAACAAAGGACCAACCATAACCGAGAATACCATCAACAAGGTAAACTCCAAATGATCAACAATAATGGATCTCAAGAAATAACTCCGACTGTCGAACATACCCCTCGGGCATATGAACAACCATCACAAACCGTCGAACATACCCAACCATAAATGGGGATGAACGACCAAACAATATGGCTCAAAGATGGAAATCATAGTACGCCCGATCCGAATATGTGTCGGTGCACATGTCCACCCCGTATACGGAATCCAGGATATACGTGGGACAATGTACCTAATTAGCCTCAACGAACTACGTCTCGTGTGCACTGACCTTTCACGGAAAATATTCACGCATGACTATATATGTGCCCGGCTAAAAATCCTACACAATATCCAATCGAACGCAGATATGACTCCAGATATGTCACGATGCAACATGACAACGAAACTCAAAGAAACACATATCCAATAAGGATCAAAAGACTCACCGAAGTGAACAACAACAGACTGACAATGAAAAGTCGACACGACTAATCAATATCCAAAACATCAATCCTGGGATCACCATCCCCAAATGAATGACCAAAACGTCTACGATCTCAATACAATAGTCCTGAGATCAACATCCCTCAACTAATAACCGATACGAAACTCACTACACGAAACCTCAACATATACAACAACTCAACATACTAATTATCCACATGATTGAACAAATACTTAGATTACCTCAAAGCCGAGGACCATATCCATCAACATCCCCCAATGAGACGATCAACACAACCATTAATACCAACAATAGTCCTTTCTAACAACATTGCAATATGAATTATAAATGAAATGAAAACGAAACCATTCATCAAATATTATAAACTGAACAAGTATAAACTTGCCTCGATACCGATACCACGAAGCCGTTACCAATATCCATTGCCTTTGTCTACGAGCTCCTCAATCCCGACCAAAAGCAATCTACGAACTCTTTAGCCTCAACCGCAACTCAACGGTCATAATCCACGATCAAAACATATCAACCTATTGCAATAATCGATTAACACACATTCGATAAAAATCAATAACCGACATACTCAACCAACAAACTCAACGGTTCAACGAAACCTCGATCATATACATAATACCAAATAATCCAACTCAACAAATACGAACCCATATCCACGATACAAGCCGTAACTCGATGATCACAAATAACAATCAATAACTGATCAATAACGGTTCTACAATATCCCGATTAAATACAAATCCAAACAACCCAAACCAATCAAACACGAACTCAAAACCAAAATACGATTCCACAATCCGAAGATCATATCAATAATCAATTTAAACCAACAAGGGTCTAACATTACCGATTCCAAATTCAATCTTAAATACGGATACAAGTTTCCTCCTTGTAAATTCATAATATAAACCAATTACCGGTTATCATCATCAATCCGGACGATCCGATTAGTTCAACATCATAGATAACCATATTCCAAAGGTTTCAAATAATTCCATTATCCGAATTGAAAACTTGTTAAATACCCATGAATTCTCAACTCAAAAGTGAATCATAAACTTATAAAACCCGAAAATCATATTCGTATTCCTATACGAATATTGTATCAAAACACGTAACTTAGTTATAGATATGAATATTCCAGATTCATACCCAAAACACCAACACATTCCTCAAATCAATGATCAATCCATCTTGATATTAATGATTTTCAATTCCAACTTCAATTCCAAACATGAATCAAACAAGACTTCTTCTTGTTATATTAGTAATTCAGAGAAAACAATTTACCGAGTATTATCGTGAATAATCACACTCCAATTATCCGAAATCCTTCCAAAATCATAACATGTATAACTTATGAATTCTTCAAGAACACGAATTATCCGAATTCACGTTCACAATCCATAAAAGAACACAATCCGATATTTTCTAACATCTAACCAATCCTTAATCATAATTCAAGGTATATATCATCATGTTCTTCAACATATGATCTACTTAACATCATAAATCGAAGCAGTACTACCAAGAACATCAAGAATATTATGATTCCATAATCATAACAACATAATCAAGACTTAATTCAACATATCATCATCTTCCTTCAACATACACCTCATATAACCTCAAGAATCGAAACAACAACATCTTAATCATCTTCATACGAATCATTTATCAACAACAACATCAAAATCCGAAATTCAAGAGAGGATTATCCAACATACCTCTTAGAAGATGGAATACTCAAGAAATTACTTCAAGAATCATCAATGACTCCATATCCGAGCTCCAAATCCAAGCCCTCAAGCTCAAAATCGGATTAGGAGAGCCAAAGTATCCCTCTCTCAATGTTTGAAGACGAAAAACGAAAAGAAACGTCGAAGGAAATGAAAGACGGGCATCTACTTATAAAACATTTACATTCGTTAAATGCGTAACACACCAAAGTTAACGTCGTAACACGCATTACGTACGTTAGCCATCCTTGATAGCGTCGTAATGCTAATCCCAAAACTAATCGTCTGTTTGTTAACATGCTTACGTCGTAATGTTTCCTTCATAACGTCGTAACATGTACGTTGACTCGCTCTGATAAAACTTATATTACGTCGTAATACATCCCGTATAACGTCGTAATACGTAGTTGACTCGCTGTCAACATCCTTCCGCCGAAAGCCGCCGACACAGGGTCCCACTGCCGGCCAAGACTCGATCGTCGATTCCCATGTTACGACGTAATGTCTCGGCCATAACGTCGTAACTCTACCAATTTAACGTACGTAAGCTTCAACACATAACGTACGTAATGGCTTCCATACTTAGCCATTTTCAACAATTCCTGTCCAATGCCACGACATACCGAATACGAACATACGGCAAAATCAATACATATACTCAATTCAATAATTTTCTCATACGGTATACCTGATATCCGAATCAGTTCAACCTGATACAACATATCCTGAATATATCTGTCAATCCAAAAACGATAATCACACCAGTATAACTGTCTCGGTTCTCAATTTATTTTATCCATACTGTATAGATACCAAACTATACAGTATATCTCAGATAAAATAACGCGAAAAATTTATACTGAAAATTCGGGTATTACACAAATTTCTCGACATTGTAACTTAGTACTCAATTGTGTTTGTCCGGTCAAGTGGCGGATAACAGTACTCCGTGACTATTAAAGTCGGAATTTTCAGTTTCCCACAACAACTGATATTTGTAAATATTTCCTTCATTTATTTTCATTTTTATTTTTATTTTTTATAATGGAAGAAACATTGTATAAAATCGAAAAAAGATTTCCCTTTCTAAGCAAAAATGCAATTTTAAAAATTTACAAGGCAAGGCTTGAAAGGATGAGGTCGCTTATGAATAAAAGCATACCTTTTGACATAAGATTCATTATTGAAGCCAAAGTAAGAATAGAGGGTGAATTCACAGAAACACCGACTAGATTTTTACCAGGGCTTGGAAAAAGTTCATATGCGAAGAAACGACGAGCAAAGATGATAGTCGTTTGTTATAAATGTGCTAGATGGAACTCTAATTTAAAATGTCGATCTTTAGGAATTCCATCTACAAACAGAGAAGATAAAATTCAGTTCATTAAGGATGGTCTGAATAAAGAGAATTTAGATAATATTGAAATTTCTCTTGACACGCATCCTAGTGGACTCGTACATTATGGAATTCGATGTTTGTGGAATAAATTCAAACCAGAATATGAACAACATCTTGGGAATCTAACGTTAAAAGACCTTATTTGCCAATTTGTAAGAAAATTGGATGGGAAGCTTCTCCCCGACTCATAGAAGGCGTTTAGGCCGTTTCTGAACATAAAATCAGAGGAAAATGTGAGCCACTGTAACAGCCCAAGAACGGTGGCTATTACAGTGCCGTGGACCCCTATCGGAACCCACCAGGCGATATCACGATATACACTTACAACCTGATAACGTGGCACCGTACCACCATATTAATCAAAACCCCGATGTGGAGTATAAGTTATACATGACTTTAATACGAGCAACCGTACACAGGATCCAAATTCGGTACTGTAACACCCCCAATCCACTCAGGGATATTACGCGCCGTAGACCCTCTCCTCAAGGATCTACCAGGCTGGTAACAACGTTTAACATCTCGACAATGCCTTCAAGGCTACAATGACTCAGTAGACCGATTTGGTCTTTCCACAAATACATACAACTCAAATACAACTCATGCCCACACAGGGGACAAAATACAACTACACCCGTACAACGGGAACAATACAGCAGCGGAAAATAAAGTACAACTGAACCAACACACGATGTACGGTTCCTCATGTGATTAGTATCGATCATCTTTCATCATCCTTCGTGCCGACCCTGTTTTATGCTCCAAAACCTGAATGCAAAAACAGACATCCACCCCCCGAATACTCGGGGGTTAGCAAAACTCCACTGTTTTGCTAGTGCAAGAACAAAGTGCAAATACGAGCCATACAATTCACATTCCACGAATAACAATAACCAGGAATCCTCAAAGATCCAAACAAAACGAAGAATACTTCCCGAGGCAAGAGTTTGAGAAAACCTTTCAAAATCGAAATATCATAAATCAATGGAAATAATTTATAAAACGATTTAGAATGCCATCGAGAGTTTTAATAGAAAACAATTTAGGATTATCAAATCCTACTTTTCAAAATCCACAAGACAAAAGGGGTCATCGCCCCAAAGTTTACTTTCCGTAAAATAACCTTTACCAAACCGTTGGGATTTTAGCCCCAAACCCGTCAAATGACCTTTACAAAACCATTAGGATTTTAGCCCCAAAACTCATCAACTCACAGTACGCAAGAACGACCACAAGGTTCGTCTCCCAACACCAAAATCCACAAATAAAGGATTTAAAACAAACAACAAAATACTCTTGTGCCATCCTAGCCAAGTAGGCCAAACGAACAACTTACCTCTTACACACTTAGTCAATGCATGCAATCATGAAAACCGTTCAAAAGCGCTCATTTCCGGAAATGCCATTATCAAATCACATTTGAAAAATGCACCACAATTAACCGTCGATCCACGTCTCTGTGGACCCCTACCGAGACCCCGTCGGATCTAACCCGTAGTGGTTAAAAGCAAGCTCGTCGATCCACGTCTCTTGTGGACCCCTACCGAGACCCGTCGGATCTAACCCGTAGTGAGCATACACACACACACGTTACTCATGCAATACTAATATGCTAAGAATGTAAGTTCATTAAGAATACTCACTAGAGATGGCCATTAACTCGACACCATTATCGAACTCTTCAAAATACCATAACAAGATTAAATACGGAATACACGATTCCATAACTTTAAACAATAGGAGTATCATCATCAAATCCTTCAACGTTCAAAATAATCAAATCATAATAAATTCTCAAAACACCGTTCACAAAACACACGCGTTTTGAAAGAAAGCCTTTAACGAGGCCAAACCGAAATCCTTTGAAACTTCATTTCAAATAACCAAACAAACACATCAAGACGACCACCGATCATCATATCCATAAAACGAGAAAAGTATGGGCAAGGTACTTGCCTCGAATAAGAACAACGCGGAGAATCGACCGAAGTAGGTTGGCCCGAACCGACTACGAACCCGCCGACTCCACCGAACGCCAACTCACGTTCATAAACTACGAAGGACAAATAATAACAATGAAATGAATTCTATAACACGACTCAAAGCCGTTGAATTCAAAGAACGAATGACGAAAGTTCAAGGATTTCCCCCAAAACGGCCAAGAACACGATTCGTTCCGTCAAATCACGAAAACGGAATTCCAAGTTGAAATATGGATATACAATCCATAGAATATGTTTAACAACATCATTTAACCATAATCGATCCATCGAAAGCGGATGAAAAATGAGATCGGGGACAAATCCCCCAAAAAGTCAATTCGAAGGAAATCAAGAAATATACTTCGATTCGACGAAGAACAATAGATTAAATGATGTTAAACACAAGAATACTATCAAGATTAATCATACCCATCATGAATTAATCAACAACACGGAACGAATCGGACAAAAATGCAAAAATCCCCAAATTCACGAAATTAGGGTTCTAAGGAAGATTACCTTGATTCGCTGGATCAAAGGTTGATAACGGACGATCGATTGATGTTATGAACTCAAGGACTTCATGGATTTGTTGTTAAACAACATGGCTTCGTCACCCATGAATCGCCATTCGCGGAAGGAGAAGGAAGGAAATGAAAAATGAAGGGAAATGTGGCTGGTCTGTCATATATATACTGGGCCGGAACTAGCGTGCGCTAGCCTTCCCGGACTAGCGTGCGCTATCGGCCAGTACCGGCCGAGCACTCTCGGCCATGGCCCGCATGACCCGGAACCACCGACCAAATTCTGCCGACCATGACTCGTCCACCCGACTCCCGCTAGCGTGCGCTACGGCCGGAAGCCTGCGCGCGCTAGCCGACCTGTCCAGTAGCCACTGGACTAACAAACTTACCCAGGTAACGTACGCTAGTCGGCCGGCAGCGTGCGCTACCCCTGCCGGTTAGCGTGCGCTATGACCGACAGCAGCGTGCGCTACCTGCCGATCCTGACCGAGTCCAGAACCTCAGAATCCCTCTGCCCAGGCCCGATAGCGTACGCTAGGCCACCCGGCAGCGTGCGCTATGTAATATCCGCAAATTCGATTTCCGGTAATTTTTCTTTGTTGGCGAAAGTCCGTTTTGAAGACTTGCTTGGGACCGTTTCGTCATCCTGAGAATGATTAATTCTACACTTTTTGTCATCCGAGTTCGTTTCGGTATCGTTCTGTTGAATTCCGTGTTCATTAGCGACTTTTCCACGTATGAGTTCGACTTTGTTAAATCACCATTAATTTTTGGAAACTCCAAAAATTCTGAATCTTTTCAATATTATAAAGCATCGAGTTAGCTTTCCAATGGTTCAAACGGCGAGTCAATCGGAGTCCAGACGAGGGAGTTATGGTCGAAATAGCTAAGTCACTCTCATTTTCCAGATTCGGCCAAAACCGTCTGTACCCTGTGCCGCGGCACACTTTGGCTGAGCCGCGGCACACGATGCAGTCAACTATATAATTACGTTTTTTTCAGCAAAATCCGATCATTTCTCCATTTTCTTCAACCCACACGAGAGAGAGAGAGCTTGGGGAGAGAACTTTGCATCATCTACCTCTTCAGTATTAAATTTTTATCATTTTCATTTGGTGGGGAAGCTCGGATCATCAAGCTATCGCGTATTCTTCGAATCGTAGTGCTTGGATTTTCAAGAGGTAATTTCTTCAACATCTTGGATTTCGATTTTGTATTGGGTAATGATGTTTTGGATGTTAAAATCATGGGGTATGAAGTGATATACGCATGATTATGGACATGTTTGAGTATTCATCGGATTATTGAAAGATTATTCAAGAACACTTCGAATTTTATGTTGGAAATTGGAGATTTTGTTTGACTTCATCCTTTTAATCCGTAGTAATTTAGACTAGTGATGGATTGATGATTATTTAAGTGTATTCTATCATTCCCATCGTTATTCCACGGTTGGATTGTATTGATTCGTCGTTTTGGTTGAGTTATTAGTCGACGCCTTGAAAGTGTCCGACAAAAGGTCTAAGAGGGGGGTTTTGTGCGTTGTACGATTATTATTCATCGTACGATTGTTGATTTATCATTGATATGACTTAGGGACGAAATCCTTGTGAAGAACTCAAGTCGGAACCCTTCCGTTCGTTGTCTTCTTCGTGGTTCAAGCTTCCCGGTCGAACCATGTTCTTCGGGATCTTCGGTAACGTTTATTAAGGCAAGTATACATTTATAATTGTACGTTCTCGACTTTGAAAGTAAGAGGAATTGATGGTATGATATGAACGAACCGTTTTTACGGCATTCATAGAAATATTGATGGCATATCATGAACGAACCGTTTTTACGGCATTCATAGATATATTGTTGGCATGTAATGAACGAACCGTTTTGACGGCATTCCTACATGTATCGGCGTATGAGGTGAACGAACCGTTTCTACGGCATTCACATACGTAACGGCGTATGAGGTGAACGAACCGTTTCTACGGCATTCACATATGTCTTATGAGATTTAGTTATTCCGGAATACTAGTCTTAAATTGATGAATTGACGGATATTGATGAATTGACGGATATTGATGAATTGACGGATTACATTTACTTTATTGTCGAGGAGTATTATGTTTCATATTGTTATACTTGCACTAGCTATTCCACGGCTAACCCATTTATGGGGGAAATACGTTTCATGTATTTCAGGTTCCAGGAGAGCGGACAGGTGGGTATCGGGTCGGCATGAAGATGATGGGCAAGTGTGATACTGTGTCTTGTCTCCGGTTATTTTCTTGGATTCCTCCATTCAGTGTTGTTGTACTGGAATGGATTTTTAAATACTCGAGTATTGTATTTCAGTTTCCTTGATGTTCCGGCCTGTGTTGCCGAGGTATTGATTTGTGCAGTGATGTATATGGTTTCATTGGTTATGGTTTTGAATACCATTTGTATCGTCTTTCTTTCCATTGTATGTAGACCTTCTCGGTCAAGTTTATAGTTCCGCGTATGTTTAGCCTTGTGGGTCCCACGGCGGAGCTCACGGCGCTGTAATATACCCTGAATAACTTGGGGGTGTTACAGAATATGGTATCAGAGCTTAGGTTTATGGATACCTAGGTTGTCGTTCTTTTGGATCGATTGAGTCGGCATTTGCCCACAGTATCACTACTCTGCCATCATCACAGTGTGACCGGTACTTGTAAGTCCTCTCACTCTTCTTGTATTTTTCTTAATCGTTTCGTTTATAGCTTGGTATTCTTGGGATTTGGTCACTTCGAGAATGTGCGATTCGGATTATACTTACGCACGGATGTGCCCTTCAGAATGTTGGCTGAAAGTAGGAAGAATCGTGGCCGTGGTCATGGACGTGAACTCTTCCTTGAGATTTTGTTAAGTTGCTAATTGCGATAGTGGTGTGTATCGGTATTATGTTGAGACTTTGTTTAGGAGTCGCATGCTAGTATCACGGGAGATCTTCGACTTCGCAGACTTGTAAGTATGTTGTTCGGATTATTCGATAATTCTTGGTGAATTTAAATTTCCGTTGAAATGTTGTTTGTGCGAGTGATTGCAAGTTTCGAGGACGAAACTTATTTTTAAGGGGGGTAGAGTGTAATACCCCGATTTTTCGGATATAATTTTTTTCGTTTATATGTTGGATGTCGTTGATGGACAATTGTACTTGAGGATGATGTGAACGTATGACAATATTATTGAATGTGTTTATGTCGAGAATAGCGAAAAATGGCTAAGTACAGCTACGTTAGCGCACGCTACAAGATATGCCTAGCGTGCACTAAGACATATACTTAACATACGCTACGGTGCATACTTGGCGCACGCTGAGAGATTCGGTTACGTGCGCTAAGGAGGACCCCTAACGTGCGTAACAACTTGCTGGGTTAGTTCCGAAAGGTGGCCGACAGGTAGGCCCAGATTGATTTTTATATTCAGTTAGCGCACGCTAACGCATGTTGGTTAGCGCACGCTAACACCAGATCGCCATTAATGGAATCTTAGCTTCGGCGGGCGGACCCGGCCATGTTCGACGCGTGTCCAGATAAGGTCAGCAAGAGTTTTCGTATAGAGCTAGCGCACGTTAAAACCGTATGATTAGCGCACGCTAATTCCATATCGGTCAAAGGAATCCCGGTAACCGCGGATGCTTTTGGCATGTGGGGGCACGATACTGTAGCAAGTCAACGCCTGTTAGCGTACGCTAATGCATGGGCATTACGTACGTTAGATGAATTTCGAAGTAATGTAGTAGCTTCTGGATTGCCCGATAGCGCACGCTATCAAGGAAGGATAGCGCACGTTAGTCATGTAGCGCATGCTTAATATAAGGCCTAGCACGCGCTAGTGATGTGTTTTATAGAGAGGATAGACGAGTGCTGATAGGCATTTTGTCCATTCTCCTTCCTTCAGTCAATAGAGAGAGAGAGCCTTGGGAAGTACTTGAAGTTCCTAAACATTGAGAGATGATTCTCTTAAACAAGATTAAGATGGAGAGCTCCGATTTAAGTATTGTTCTTGAAGTTTTTGATGATTCTTGGAATGGAGTTCAAATTATTCTTCTTCGTGGTTAGTCCATACAAAGTAATCCTCGTATCCCTTTGATAGTGGTTCATTTTTTTTTCTTTAAGGATTACTACTTGGGAGGGAGTATGTTGGAAATCGCGCATTTTGATGTTCGTTTTTATTTCAATGTAAATGCATAAATTGGACTGTACTTTTATCCGTTGCATGAGTTGAAATGGATTTTGGTATTTTGCCAACTGAATTTTATTTTGTAAAACCGATTCCCTAAACTGAGTTTTCGGCATTTTAACCTTGATCGTTTTGACGGTATTTGGAAAATGATTTTTTTTTTAGTATTTGAAAAATATTACCGTCATCAGTCTTTTTGGCATTTTTGAAATGACGTGGAAATTTGTGCTTAGCCTGGTAAATCCTTGTGAGAAGGGTTTACGGCGTGTAATATTCCCAGGAGGATCTGGGGTGTTACAATCTTGGTATCATGTGATAATGCTATACGAGATTTATTGGAATCGTAATAAGAGATTTCGGATGTTGATATGATTATTGAGATCTTCTTCATATGACAATAAGGGTTTTGTTGTGATTCTTGAGGTTGTATGAATGACATGATGAAGGAAATGATAACATGGAGATATGTACCTCGGATATGTTGTTCTGAACGTGATTTCGGATATTTCATGTTCTTGCAGAACTCTTGAATTATCCGAGGTGATGAAATTTTTTAAGAAGTGTTGATGTTTTGAATATGAATATGGAATATTCATATCTAGAGCTAAACTATGTGTTGGAAATAATATTCGTATAGGAAATACGAATGTGATTATGAGCTTGATGAGACTATTATTCATCTCTGAATTTGGAAGCCCATACGTACGGAGCAAATATTCAAATCGAATGATTGGATTGTTTGATAACCTTAAAATATGATTATCTATAATGTTGAACTAATTGGATGGTTAGAATTAACGATGATCATCGGAAAATTTTAACTACGGATTTACGAGAAGGGAACCTTGTCAATTCGTATTTAAGAATTGAGTTTGGAACCGATAATATTTAGACCCTTATTATTGGTCCTCATTTGTTGCGGATATGATCATCATATTTCACTCGTATTGTGGATGGGGTTTGTCGATGTCTGAGTTGGATTGTTCAGACTGTGTTTAGTCGAGATATGGTTCAAACGGTTGAGTTTGTGATTTGGTGGTGTTGATATTGGTCGTCATCAAACCTGTTGATTATTAATCCTTCGTCTTACAATAAGGTATGATGTTTGATCGTGAATTATGACTGTTGTGTTGCGGTTAAGGTTGAAGGGTTCGTAGATTATCTTGGTCGAGACTGAGGGAATTTGTAAGACGAAATCAATGAATTGGTAATGATGACGTTGTATTGATATCGAGACAAGTTTTATACTCGTACTAATCAATGAGACTAATGTTATCGTGTAGGCGTACGATTGTGTGTATCATTTTGGGACATGGCCTCTTTATGATTGTATTGATATCAGGGGATTGGTTGACACGACGCCCGTCGGCAAATTATGCCAAATGTTACTGTTGTTTGTTAAAGGCCGATTCGAGGCATTGCGATACTTGTTGGTAAAGTCGCTGTCGATTGCCGATTCGCGGTATCGACGTATCGATTGTGATTGTGATGGATGTTCCATTGAGATATTGTGGTGATCGTCGTCATTGATATCGGTGTTTTTCTATTAATATTATATTAACCGATTGGAGACGTTTGATATATCCTTTTTTTTTCATCTCCGTTTTGGTGGTCGGTTTAAGACACCAGGACATCTATTCTATCGTATCATTGATTATCGATTGACCATTCTAAGGTAATCGAGGTATTGAATTGGGATTATCGAAGATAATTCCCATCCGTTGTCAAAGATATTCTCATCCGTTGTATCGTTGTTATCGATTGGCCATTCTACGGTAATCGAAGTATTGAATTGGGACTGTCGAGGAGAGTTCCCATCCGTTGAATTATTATTGTCGTGTTGGCCGACTCAAGGCAGCACACTATTATTCTTGTGAACTCGATAATTTTGTGATCGTTGAGGGTTGAGGATTTCCCGAATTGTGGTGTTGTGATTATTGCCGTGTTAATCGGTCCTTAGGGAATTCTCATCCCAGGATGGTTGTTTTGAATATCGTTGGTCATGTCGATCTTTCATTATTCGTGTGTCATCGTTCACTTGGTGAGTCGTATGATCCGTATTGGATGTTTTATCCCTTGAGTTTCGTTGTCATGTTGTATCGTGGCATATCTGGAATCATGTCTGCGTGCCGATTGGTTATGTGTAGGATTTTTAGCCAGGCACTCGATGGTCATGCGTGGATATTTCCGCATTGGACCGTGCACACGAGACGTAGTTCTTGAGGCTAATTAGGTACATTGTCACACGTATATTCTGGATTCCGTATATGGGGTGGACATGTGCACGGACACATTTCCGGATCGGGCGTACTGTGATGTCCATCTTTGAGCCGTACAATTTTTTGATCGTTCGTAGTCCATGATTGATTGGATGTGTTCGACGTTTTGTGATTAAGCGTTCATACGCCAGAGGGGTATGTTCGACAGTCAGGTTTGTTTCTTTGAGATCTGTATTGTGATGATTTACAGCTTTGGGATGTTCGACTTTCAGGCCATCGTGATATACAGCTTCGGTTGAGGGGCTTTCAAGCCATTGCGACGTATTGGTATTTCTATTGGAGCCTTCAGACATTGTGATTCGTATTTACTTCAGCGTTGGCTTGGATTACCTTCGGGTAATGTATTGTTGTGTTACTTGTAACGTTTCGCCGTTGGGCGTAAGTTACGCGTTTCTTGTGTATCTCGTTGAGTTTTCCCGGCGGGATATTGCTTCTCCCTAGTTGTTTTAAGTTTCGGGACGAAACTTCTTTTAAGGAGGGTAGAATGTAATATCCGCAAATTCGATTTCCGGTAATTTTTCTTTGTTGGCGAAAGTCCGTTTTGAAGACTTGTTTGGGACCGTTTCGTCATCCTGAGAATGATTAATTCTACACTTTTTGTCATCCGAGTTCGTTTCGGTATCGTTCTGTTGAATTCCGTGTTCATTAGCGACTTTTCCACGTATGAGTTCGACTTTGTTAAATCACCATTAATTTTTGGAAACTCCAAAAATTCTGAATCTTTGCAATATTATAAAGCATCGAGTTAGCTTTCCAATGGTTCAAACGGCGAGTCAATCGGAGTCCGCATTTAGGAGTTATGGTCGAAATAGCTAAGTCACTCTCATTTTCCAGTTCGCCAAAACCGTCAGACCTGTGCCGCGGCACACTTTGGGCCGAGCCGGCACACGATACGCCAATCGTATAATTACGTTTTTTTTCAGCAAAATCCGATCATTTCTCCATTTTCTTCAACCCACACGAGAGAGAGAGCTTGGGGAGAGAACTTTGCATCATCTACCTCTTCATTATTAAATTTTTATCATTTTCATTTGGTGGGAAGCTCGGATCATCAAGCTATCGCGTATTCTTCGAATCGTAGTGCTTGGATTTTCAAGAGGTAATTTCTTCAACATCTTGGATTTCGATTTTGTATTGGGTAATGATGTTTTGGATGTTAAAATCATGGGGTATGAAGTGATATACGCATGATTATGGACATGTTTGAGTATTCATCGGATTATTGAAAGATTATTCAAGAACACTTCGAATTTTATGTTGGAAATTGGGGATTTTGTTTGACTTCATCCTTTTAATCCGTAGTAATTTAGACTAGTGATGGATTGATGATTATTTAAGTGTATTCTATCATTCCCATCGTTATTCCACGGTTGGATTGTATTGATTCGTCGTTTTGGTTGAGTTATTAGTTGACGCCTTGAAAGTGTCCGACAAAAGGTCTAAGAGGGGGGTTTTGTGCGTTGTACGATTATTATTCATCGTACGATTGTTGATTTATCATTGATATGACTTAGGGACGAAATCCTTGTGAAGAACTCAAGTCGGAACCCTTCCGTTCGTTGTCTTCTTCGTGGTTCAAGCTTCCCGGTCGAACCATGTTCTTCGGGATCTTCGGTAACGTTTATTAAGGCAAGTATACATTTATGATTGTACGTTCTCGACTTTGAAAGTAAGAGGAATTGATGGTATGATATGAACGAACCGTTTTTACGGCATTCATAGAAATATTGATGGCATATCATGAACGAACCGTTTTTACGGCATTCATAGATATATTGTTGGCATGTAATGAACGAACCGTTTTGACGGCATTCCTACATGTATCGGCGTATGAGGTGAACGAACCGTTTCTACGGCATTCACATACGTAACGGCGTATGAGGTGAACGAACCGTTTCTACGGCATTCACATATGTCTTATGAGATTTAGTTATTCCGGAATACTAGTCTTAAATTGATGAATTGACGGATATTGATGAATTGACGGATATTGATGAATTGACGGATTACATTTACTTTATTGTCGAGGAGTATTATGTTTCATATTGTTATACTTGCACTAGCTATTCGACGGCTAACCCATTTATGGGGGAAATACGTTTCATGTATTTCAGGTTCCAGGAGAGCGGACAGGTGGGTATCGGGTCGGCATGAAGATGATGGGCAAGTGTGATACTGTGTCTTGTCTCCGGTTATTTTCTTGGATTCCTCCATTCAGTGTTGTTGTACTGGAATGGATTTTTAAATACTCGAGTATTGTATTTCAGTTTCCTTGATGTTCCGGCCTGTGTTGCCGAGGTATTGATTTGTGCAGTGATGTATATGGTTTCATTGGTTATGGTTTTGAATACCATTTGTATCGTCTTTCTTTCCATTGTATGTAGACCTTCTCGGTCAAGTTTATAGTTCCGCGTATGTTTAGCCTTGTGGGTCCCACGGCGGGGCTCACGGCGCTGTAATATACCCTGAATAACTTGGGGGTGTTACACGCTACACCTGCCGGTTAGCGCGCGCAGCCTTCCGGCCGTAGCGTGCGCTACGCCGGTTCCTGCCGCACCCGTCCGGCCGGTGCCCGCAATCGTCCGGCCGATCCGCAACTGCCGTGGCTCGGCGACCCGATTTCCAAAACGCGCGGGCGAACACGGCGAAAAGTTCGCGGACGACATCAACGACCCGAAATGAAAACATAATACCATAATTAATCATACGCGACCAAGAAATGGGTCGAGTCAACAATTACAGATACGGATACCCGTAACTTTCAAGAAATTACAAAATGGCCCAAAACGCCCGGAAATCACGATTCGTGATCGAATAACCAAACCGAAATTCACAACACATCTAACAAAGTTAAACGGACTTACGGGAAACTCGAAACAGCAGTTTCGAACGAGATTCGCAAGAATCGAACTCAAGCGCGGAAAAGTCGCTAAAAAGCACGGAACTCAACAAAACGACACCGAAACGAACTCGGATGTCAAAAAGTGTAGAATTAATCATTCTCAGAATGACGAAACGGTCATGAGCGAGTCGTCAAAACGGACTCCGTCCGAAAAAAGAAATTTACCGAAAATCGAAAATTGCGGATATTACAGGTACAGACCATATGACGATGGGCAATACCTAACAAATTATAGTACATTCATCCGACATAAAGTAAAATGAAAATCACAATAAAACATAACCGAACATCAAAAGACTCGGGCCCCCCGAATTAGCATCCTTCAAAACCCTCCGTCGCCATTGTGCTCCTCCTGTGCCTTGCCCTTTCCTCGCCCTGAAATACAAGTATTTCGCCCCAACCACAGGGTCAGCTATACATGATAATAATAATTCTCATGACATTATACAATTCATATATATACGGATTTCAAAGAAAACAATCGACTACTGAATATACCCCGCAGGCGTATAAACATTCAGTCCCAACTATCAAACATAACCAAATATACGAAAGACCGTATGATATGGCTCAAGACGGACGTCACAGTGCGCCCGATCCGGAAATGTGTCCGTGCACATGTCCACCCCGTATACAGAATCCAGAATATACGTGGGACGATGTACCTAATTAGCCTCACGAACTACGTCTCGTGTGCACGATCTAAATGCGGAAAACATCCACGCATGATCATCAAGTGCCCGGCTAAAAATCCTACACATAACCAATCGGTACGCAGATATGACTCCAGAGATGTCACGATACAACATGACAACGAAACTCAACGAATTACACCTTTATCAAGGAATCGAACGACTCACCGAAGTGTCAACAAAGCTCAAAAAGACCAACGGTAACAAGAACGGTAATTTCGGGTATATCATCCCAACACCATGATAATACGATCAAGGGCACCACCATATCACGAATCATAGATTATCAGAACATTTCATACACACGAAACGCATAATAATCACAAGAATTCAACCATCATTATAACCAAGCAAGATAACTTGCCTCAATTCCGTAGATGAATAATCCTTCTTTGAATGGTCGAACGAACGGTATCCCATTCTAACAATACTCACGTGAACAAGCAACCTTGAATGAAATGTAATTCATTCAACAACACATTCGTACGATAACGGTATCCTTACATAAATAATATTCGTAAATTTACTTTGAATAAATCAATTATCCTATTGATCACTTTAATGTTCCAATTACAAATCATCATATGTTTATCATGTTTATTCACATATTCTAACATTAATGTCAAATACTTGAAGTCCAAATTATTACCAATATAACATTGTGAAAACATCTTTTCAAATCATCGGCACTTCCGATTACGATATAAGTTTGTATTTAATTACGTTCTTCATTATTTTACCAACAATTACATTAAAACGGGTTCCTATATGAAAGCATAAGTTCAAGTTTTTAGTGGACTAAGAACATCATCTTAATTTACGTTTCCTAACACACACGGATTAATGAAATGGTATTCGGATACTCATCTACCGCATTTGTATCACCATATTCACTACAATTCTCTTAAGAACATTATCAACATATTAATATAATGATTAATACCCTTTTAAGTTATCAACGAAATCGATTAACTTGAACATATGAAGATTACAACTTCCTTCTATCAAAATCCATTGTTTTACTTTTGAAGAATTATTAAAAGCATAATTATATCATTGGATACTTGGAATTCTAAATATAACTTCATCCCATTTTGTGAAAATTATCTTCAAAGGGTTAACATAATTCTTCCAACAATTTATTACGAAGGTATTGGTTTAGAGGCCAAAATTATGGTTCCATATTACCTTCAAGAATCAATTGAATGTTCAAGACAAGATTAGTATCTCTCCCTTCTAATCATTAAGGATTTTATCCCTAACATGTTCCTAGTGTTGAGACTATAATCAACTTCCGATTATCATGTTATACATCAGGTTTTATCTGTCATTATCAACACAACCATATTATGAAGTTATTATACATCAAGAAGTAATACTAATACCCCTAAATGTTGATCTTCACTTAGTTTGAGCATGATTTAATCAACTTATCAAGTTTATACTAGCTTAAACTAACATTATGTGAAGTGTTTATCTACTAACATCATCATAAGCATGGATTTAATATGAGTTAAAGAAAGACCAACCTCAAAATGAAGAACAACACCAACACTTCAAGGTACAGACTTCAATCTCCTAATCTCCAAGTTACCAACCAAGTGCTGAAGCTCCAACACAAGTTAGAAGTGCTAGAAATGGAGTTGGCAGGGAAAGGAATCATTTTCTCAGTGGGGAGGTTGAAAGGGTCGAGCAGGAAATGAAAGGCAAGTCATATTTTTATAACCTGAACTCAGCATTACGTACGTTAAAGAGAGGGGTTAACGTACGTTAAAGCCCTTACGTACGTAATCTCATGAACATTACGTACGTAATCAATTTCATCAGATCTTTCTGACTTAAAACACGCAATTCGTTACGTACGTAAACATATAACTATTACGTACGTAATAGCCGTTGACTTGGCTATCGCGATCGACTCCCGACCACCTACCCTCGATCGGTCCCACTCGCCGAAAGGTAGGCTGTTGATGGATCTCTCGCATTACGTACGTTAACATATGAATGTTACGTATGTAAGGCTACGTACATAGCGTACGTTAAGAAGATAGGTTAACGTACGTTAAGTTCTATAACAAGCATAACTGGAATTCTCTAAATATCACCCAACAATTAATATAGCATGAATGACCATGATTCCAACTTAACACAATTCGTCGATATACTTGCTACAACAATACAGATATGGTGCGAAAATACTTGGTTTAAATCAGAAAATACAGTAGTAAAGGCGAGGGTATTACATACTCCCCCCCTTAAAAGGAGTTTCGTCCCCGAAACTAAGGGGTAAACATCTCGGGGTATTTCTCTCGCATGCTATCTTCAGTCTCCCACGTAGCTTCCTCGACTCCATGTCTCGACCACTGAATTTTTAATAAGGGGATCGCCTTGTTCCTCAATTGTTTGATTCTTCTCTCAAGTATCTGCACAGGCCGTTCTTCATATGAATGGTCATCAGCTATTTCGACCTCGTCGAACTGAATAATGTGGCTTGGGTCAGCAACATACTTCCTCAACTGAGATACATGGAATACGTTGTGAATCCGGCTCAAAGCTGGTGGTAATGCTAAATGATAGGCTAGGTCGCCTACTCATTCCAGGATTTCAAACGGACCAATATACCTTGGGCTCAACTTGCCTCTCTTTCAGAATCGGAAAACACCTCGAGTAGGAGATACTTTGACTAGTACATGGTCACCAACCTCAAACTAGAGTGGTCGTCGACGATTATCTGCATATGATTTCTGGCGGCTTTGGGCCGTTAATAGACGACTCTTGATCAGGGAAATCTTCTCGCGGGCTGCCAATAACATATCAGGTTTCGTACCAATAGATTCAGACAAATCGTCCCAACCCAAAGGGGACTTACAACGACGACCATACAATGCCTCATAAGGTGCCATCATGATCGAGGCGTGCCAGCTGTTATTATATGTGAATTCTACCAACGGTAATTGGGCTTCCCAGTCGGGCTTCCAATCAAGAGCACATGCTCTCAACATATCCTCTAGGGTTTGAATAGTCCTCTCAGACTGACCGTCGGTCTGAGGATGAAAAGCCGTACTGAAGTTCAACTTTTTACCCATCGCACGATGAACCGCCTTCCAGAAGTGCGACACGAATCGTCCGTCACGATCTGATACAATACTCTTAGGGGTACCATGCAGTCTCACAATCTCTTTGATGAATAACTGGGCCAATCTCTCAGGGCCCCACGTATCCTTGATCTCCAAGAAGTGGGCTGATTTAGTCAATCGATCCACAATCACCCAAATCTTATTCATGCCTCGACGGCTCGTCGGCAAGCTAGTAATAAAATCCATCGATATGTCTTACCACTTCCACTTGGGAATTGGAAGTGGTTTCATCATGACAGCTGGTCGTTGATGCTCAATCTTGACCTGCTGACAGGTCAAACATTTCGAAACGAATTCGGCAACCTCCCGTTTCATGTTACCCCACCAATAATACGGCTTCAAATCCTTACACATTTTGTTCGATCCCGGGTGTATGGAATACGGGGTAGCATGAGCCTCCTTCAGAATAGTATTCCTCAACTCTTCGTATGCTGGTACACATACTCGGTTTTTAAAGCGTATCAGTCCATCCTCGTGAACCACAAATCTAGGGGCCTTCCCCTGATCGATTTCTCCTCGAACTCTGGATAAGAATGGGTCCGTCATCTGTTTCGTCCTGACCATCTCATCAAGGGATGATGAAATCTCAAGCGTGCACAGTTGTCCCTGAATGCGTTGTAACCAGACCTCAATCTCTGGTCTCATGAACTCTGATTGCAACTCCCTCTGGGCAGTCAAACGAGCCAGTATCTGCTCCTGCACCGTCTTGCGGCTCAAGGCATCGGCAACTACATTTGCCTTGCCTGGATGATAAAGGATCTCGATATCATAGTCTTTGATTAGCTCTAACCACCTCCTTTGTCTCATATTCAACTCCTTTTGGATAAAAATATACTTCAGGCTCTTGTGGTCCGTAAAAATCCGGCAGGTAACTCCATACAAATAGTGGCGCTAGATTTTTAAAGCAAACACTACGGCTGCTAACTCCAAATCATGAGTCGGGTAGTTGACCTCGTAAGAACGCAACTGTCTGGATGCATAGGCGATCACTTTACCGTCCTGCATTAATACGCAGCCAAGGCCCTGTCTCGATGCATCGCTATATACCACGAATCCTTCCGTTCCTTTAGGTAGAACCAAAACAGGTGATGAAATTAATCAACTTTTGAGTTCATCAAAACTTTGCTGACATGCTTCCGACCAGAAGTACTTCTTATCTTTCCTCAACACATTAGTCATCGGTTGAGCTATTTTGGAAAATCCTTCCACGAATCGTCTGTAATAGCCTGCTAGACCCATGAAACTACGAACTTCCTTCACGTTCTTCGGAGGTAGCCAGTCTCGGATAGCTTCTGTCTTCTGTGGGTCTACTCTCACTCCATCTGCTGATATTACATGACCCAGAAAAATAACTTCAGACATCCAGAATTCACACTTAGAAAATTTCCCATAGAGTTGTTCTCGCCTTAATGCATCGAGAACCTGGCGGAGGTGACACTCATGTTCCTCATGATCACGAGAGTAGTTCAGAATGTCATCAATAAAAACGACTACAAAACGATCCAGATAATTAATAAAAACCCGATTCATCAATTCCATGAATACTGCAGGTGCATTAGTCAGTCCGAATGGCATGACAACGAACTCATAATGCCCATAGCGAGTGCGAAAAGCTGTCTTCGGGACGTCAGACTCTCGAATCCGCAATTGGTGGTACCCGGATCTCAAGTCGATCTTGGAAAATACAGCGGCTCCCTGAAGCTGGTCCAATAGATCATCGATGCGAGGTAAAGGATATTTGTTCTTAATTGTTACTTTGTTCAGCTCACGGTAATCAATACACAAACGCAGCGATACGTCCTTCTTCCGTACGAATAACACCGGCGCTCCCCAAGGGGATGCACTGGGTCGAACATATCCTCTCTCAGTTAACTTCTCAAGTTGTCTTTTCAACTCCTGCATCTCATTCGGGGCCATACGATATGGTGCTTTAGAAAGCGGGGACGTCCCTGGCTCCAACTCAATGGTGAATTCTACCTCTCGCCGTGGGGGTAGTCCTGGAAGCTCTTCTGGAAATACATCTGGATAGTTTTGAACTACCGGAATATCAACCAATTCGACTGGTCGGTCAGTTGTCTTGGTCATGTAACACCAATAACCAATGCATCCCTGGTTCAGTAATCTCACAGCCTTCATAGCGCTGATGACTCTCCCAGAATGACTGGGATTATCACCCCGAAAAATACACTCGACGCCATCATCAGATGTGACGGTCACCATTCTCTTACGGACGCTAAGCACGGCATCGTGACGATCCATCCAGTCGATACCCAAGATTACATCATCTTTAGGTAAATCAACCACAATCAAGTCGGACAACCACTCACGGTTGTTCATGCGAATCGGACAGTTCTGTACTTCACGACTCCCAATAATTCTTCTACCATCGGGTAGACCAATTACATAAGGTTCACAATCGGTAACATGATTCAATTGCAAACGACTCAAACAAGAAGTAGACAAAAAGGAGTGTGAAGCACCAGTATCAAAAGGAACACAAACGGGATGAGAGTGGATCTCGAGAGTACCTGCAATCATGCTGGCTTCGGGATCATCGGCTTTCTTCATCTCGTAGATTCTGGGTTTTGCAACCCCAGAAGCAGGTGTACCAGCTTGATTTCCACAGCCCATCCCTTTGTTTGCCCCGGTAGTCCGGTAAGAAGCGGACGGAGGAGCACGTTCCTGAACAGAAGACTGTACTGGAGCAAGAGATGCTACTGGAGCACGCCCAAGCCCACCCCTACAATAGCGAGCACAATGACCATTCTTCCCGCAAGTGTGACAGGCAACGGCCGGCTTCGGACACTTGGAACTGATATGCCCCTAGTCCCCATAGTTATAACACACGACAGGTGAGCTGATTGCCCGAGAGTGCGTTCCTGTCGGTTTTGGTGCCATAGGTGGCCATTCATAAGGATTTGGTACAGGCTGGGGCTTCTTGAACATCCCCCGGTTACTGTCTCCCTGGGTCTGGTTCCTGGATCTCTTGTTGGAAAACTGAGGCTGCTTCTTGGAAATCTCCTTCGCAGTAAGTTCATACTCCAAAGCCTTCTCAATAAACTCTGGTAGGGTCGTACAGTGGTGATTGAGTACTTGCATCCTCATTCGGGGTTTAAGCCTCTTGAGGAAATATTTGATCTTATCAGCTTCCGAACGGACAATTGATGTAGCAAAAGGGAGAAGTGCTTGGAATTTTTCAGCAATCGCTAACACATCCTCGTCTTCCGATGGATCAGGGTTCAGTAATTCGGATAGTTTGGCTTCACGGAGGGGTGCAGGATAGTAACGATCTGCATCAGATTCTTGAATTCCTCCCAAGTACTCGCGCCAACGGCAGGCCTCACAGAAAGCCACCAAGTATGGGCACTCTTACTAAGGTAGTAGGCTGCCACAGCAACTCGATTTTCCTCTGGGCACTCCACCATCTCGAATAGTTTCTCGAAATGCTCTATCCAGTGTACAATATCAGCAGGCTCAGATGAGCCTTCAAAAGTTGGAGGTCGCTGTCGTGATATGTTGTTAATAATCCGGCTCACGATCCCACCATGCACCAGAGGCGGAGGCTGTTGCCCTTGTTGTTGACCAGTAGTATTCCTCTGCATAGCTTCCATCAGCTGAACCATTTGGGTCATCTGGGCCATCATGCCCTGCATCACAGTGTAAGGATCGACACGTGCATTCTCTCCAGTGTGGTGTGATTGGTCCCTAGAAGGCGAATCACTGCCTGCGGAACTTTGTTCCACATTTGCGCGTCTGTTGTCTCGTGGTATTGGGATTCGGCCTCTCCCACGGCCTCATCCCCCTCTGCCACGGCCTCTCAGATTCCTTTACATACTGAAAGAATTAAGTTACAAGTACAGTTCAAGTTATCAATCATAATTCATGCTAAGTCGATGGCAATAGGGAATTTCATATCCAACAAAGCAGTTCGTAAAGAATCACTGGCACCGCAGGTGTTACACACTCAATATCATATCAACATCAAGTCGAAACAATTCCAATCACATAATTAATTTAGGTTTTCCTCAAACAGGTGAATTTTACCTCATGTTAGCAAGATGCCAAGATAAGTAAGGAGACCAATACGTCGTCAATATCATGCCAGTAATCAAATTATGGCTCATGAGAACATACCGTATTGGATGGGTCAGGCGCTTGAACAGGTTACACGTGGCACGAAGGTTTCTTGATGCTATTTCGATTCTACAATGACTCAAAATAAAAACACACGCTCTGATACCATCTTCTGTAACAGCCCAAGAACAGTGGCTATTACAGTGCCGTGGACCCCTACCGGAACCCACCAGGCGATATCACGATATACACTTACAACCTGACAACGTGGCACCGTACCACCATATTAATCAAAACCCCGATTTGGAGTATAAGTTATACATGACTTTAATACGAGCAACCGTACACAGGATCCAAATTCGGTACAGACCATATGACGATGGGCAATACCTAACAAATTATAGTACATTCATCCGACACAAAGTAAAATGAAAATCACAATAAAACATAACCGAACATCAAAAGACTCGGGGCCCCCGAATTAGCATCCTTCAAAACCCTCCGTCGCCACTGTGCTCCTCCTGTGCCTTGCCCTTTCCTCGCCCTGAAATACAAGTATTTCTCCCCAACCACAGGGTCAGCTATACATGATAATAATAATTCTCATGACATTATACAGTTCATATATATACGGATTTCAAAGAAAACAATCGACTACTGAATATACCCCGCAGGCGTATAAACATTCAGCCCCAACTGTCGAACATAAACAAATACACGAAAGACCATATGATATGGCTCAAGACGGACGTCACAGTGCGCCCGATCCGGAAATGTGTCCGTGAACATGTCCACCCCGTATACGGAATCCAGAATATACGTGGGACGATATACCTAATTAGCCTCACGAACTACGTCTCGTGTGCACAATCTAAATGCGGAAAACATCCACGCATGATCATCAAGTGCCCGGCTGAAAATCCTACACATAACCAATCGGCACGCAGATATGACTCTAGAGATGTCACGATACAACATGACAACGAAACTCAACGAATTACACCTTTATCAAGGAATTGAACGACTCACCGAAGTGTCAACAAAGCTCAAAAGGACCAACGGTAACAAGAACGGTAATTTCGGGTATATCATCCCAACACCATGATAATACGATCAAGGGCACCACCATTTCACGAATCATAGATTATCAGAACATTTCATACACACGAAACGCATAATAATCACAAGAATTCAACCATCATTATAACCAAGCAAGATAACTTGCCTCAATTCCGTAGATGAATAATCCTTCTTTGAATGGTCGAATGAACGGTATCCCCGTCTAACAATACTCACGTGAACAAGAAACCTTGAATGAAATGTAATTCATTCAACAACACATTCATACGATAACGGTATCCTTACATAAATAATATTCGTAAATTTACTTTGAATAAATCAATTATCCTATTGATCACTTTAATGTTCCAATTACAAATCATCATATGTTTATCATGTTCATTCACATATTCTAACATTAGTGTCAAATACTTGAAGTCCAAATTATTACCAATATAACATTGTGAAAACATCTTTTCAAATCATCGGCACTTCCGATTACAATATAAGTTTGTGTTTAATTACGTTCTTCATTATTTTACCAACAATTACATTAAAACTAGTTCCTATATGAAAGCATAAGTTCAAGTTTTTAGTGGACTAAGAACATCATCTTAATTTACGTCTCCTAACACACACGGATTAATGAAATGGTATTCGGCTACTCATCTACCGCATTTGTATCACCATATTCACTACAATTCTCTTAAGAACATTATCAACATATTAATATAGTGATTAACACCCTTTTAAGTTATCAACGAAATCGATTAACTTGAACATATGAAGATTACAACTTCCTTCTATCAAAATCCATTGTTTTACATTTGAAGAATTATTAAAAGCCTAGTTATCATTGGATACTTGGAATTCTAAATGTAACTTCATCCCATTTTGTGAAAATTATCTTCAAAGGGTTAACATAATTCTTCCAACAATTTATTACGAAGGTATTGGTTTAGAGGCCAAAATTATGGTTCCATATTACCTTCAAGAATCAATTGAGTGTTCAAGACAAGATTAGTATCTCTCCCCTCTAATGATTAAGGATTTCATCCCTAACATGTTCCTAGTGTTGAGACTATAATCAACTTCCGATTATCATGTTACACATCAGGTTTTATCTGTCATTATCAACACAACCATATTATGAAGTTATTATACATCAAGAAGTAATACTAATACCCCTAAATGTTGATCTTCACTTAGTTTGAGCATGATTTAATCAACTTGTCAAGTTTATACTAGCTTAAACTAACATTATGTGAAGTGTTTATCTACTAACATCATCATAAGCATGGATTTAATATGAGTTAAAGAAAGACCAACCTAAAAATGAAGAACAACACCAACACTTCAAGGTACACACTTCAATCTCCTAATCTCCAAGTTACCAACCAAGTGCTGAAGCTCCAACACAAGTTAGAAGGGCTAGAAATGGAGTTGGCAGGGAAAGGAATCGTTTTCTCAGTGGGGAGGTTGAAAGGGTCGAGTAGGAAATGAAAGGCAAGTCATATTTTTATAACCTGAACTCAGCATTACGTACGTTAAAGAGAGGGGTTAACGTACGTTAAAGCCCTTACGTACGTAATCTCATGAACATTACGTACGTAATCAATTTCATCATATCTTTCTGACTTAACATGCAATTCGTTACGTACGTAAACATATAACTATTACGTACGTAATAGCCGTTGACTTGGCTGTCGCGATCGACTCCCGACCACCTACCCCCGATCGGTCCCACCCGCCGAAAGGCTGGCTGTTGATGGATCTCTCACATTACGTACGTTAACATATGAATGTTACGTACGTAAGGCTACGTACATAGCGTACGTTAAGAAGATAGGTTAACGTACGTTAAGTTCTATAACAAGCATAAATGGAATTCTCCCAATATCACCCAACAATTAATATAGTATGAATGACCATGATTCGAACTTAACACAATTCGTCGATATACTTGCTACAACAATACAGATATGGTGCGAAAAAACTTGGTTTAAATCAGAAAATACAATAGTAAAGGCGAGGGTATTACAGCCACAATCACAACTACTGTACATACGCGTAAGTATCTTTTATTTTTGTCGTGTGGTGAGATTTTCTGAATAAAAAATGTGATACGCGATAAATGCTTTCATTATTCTATTGAGTAGTTGAAGTGCAATCAAACGCAATCACAAACTTGTTAAACAATTTTTTACCTTCTTTTTCTTCTATAAATAAACATTGTGCTTGTTTCTTTCATTCATCCCTCAAACTTGCACTTTTCTTTGTTTCTCTCTAAAAAAATTTCTTTCAAAAATGGAGTCATCATCTTCAACAAAAAAATTTAGCACAGTCTGCATTTTTGGTGGAGCTAGTAATGGAAAAGAGGCATGCTTTACTGAAGCAGCCCACAACTTGGGTCGTACCTTAGGAGAAAAATGCATTCATATAGTTTACGGAGGAGGTAGTCTAGGACTAATGGGACAAGCTGCTGCTTCTGCCTATATGGAAGGAGTAAGAGTGTTGGGAATAATCCCAAAACCTCTGGCTGAAAGTAAAATCACCGGGTCAACTATTGGAGATGAGTTTAGATCTGTAAATATGCAACATAACTCACATGATAAATAATTCTAGCACCTTTATCACCCTTCCCGGTGGTTTTGGCACCCTTGAGGAACTTTTTCATGTGGTTACCAGAGCCCAGCTAAATGTTCATCAAAAAACAATAGGTCTGCTTAATGTCAATGGTTTCTTTGATGGTTTACTATCTTTCATCGACTACTCTGCTGAAAAGGGTTTTATTTCCGAGCGTGCTAAACGAATCATAGTCGTTGCAACAACACCAGATGAACTAATCGAAAAACTCAATGAATTTGTTCCTCAACCAGATCCAGCTCTAGCTAAAATTGTCTGGATGGAAGATTTTACTGTGAGAAAAAGAAAAGTGGATTCATTCCTCTACCTTTGATAACCCTTGTCGGACCTCTTGTATTTTTACTTTCTGTCGTGTGTAATAATCGTGCTAAATGGTGGCAGCTTAAGTAGTTTCTTCTTGATCTCTTGACGCGCATCTATTCGCGATTTATGTATTGTTATTTTATTGTTGTAATTTTTATTGTTTTTTTTATAAAAGCATTGATGGCAGCGTAAGGCGACTCTTCGGACTTTCTTGATGCGCATCTTAAAAATTGTGTTATAATTACGAGTATATTTTATTTTCTTTTGTTGTGTGCCTCGTATATTTATTCTCTTGCAGATTTTAAAAGGCGTTAGCTCAAACATCAACTTTCTTAATAGGGAGTATTCTGCTTTTCTGCATTGCTTTTTATTTTTTTAAAAAACTGAGGATAGTTTTATTTTCAAGTTTGGGGGTGGTTTGTTTAATTATTTTGGTGTGTTGGAATTTTGGTGTGTTTTGATTGATTTGGTTATTTGCCTTAATTTATATATATATATATATATATATATAGTATTTTGATCTATGAGATTTCTAGATCTGGCCATAACACCAATAAATTAACTATATACAAGCTTCTAAAATCATTTTAACCGGTAAAAAAAATTGTATATTCCAAAATTTTTTGAGCCTTAATCTCTCTTTCCAAGCCTTGTAATTATCATATAAAATCGAGTCATTCGTTACCTTGAGAAAAGAAGAATCAATCGGTTGATGAAAAATAGAACTGAAATTTACTTAATTTGTGGAGTTTTTGATTTTTCATGCTTAAACTAAGAAATGATTTTCTGCAAAAATTCTATTCCCTAAAAAAAAAGGAGTCATTGGTGAAAAGAGCTACACGTTAGCAAATAACGGTGTAAAAGCTATCACCTAAAAAAATGATGAAAAGGAGAAGTGTTGAGCAGCAACAGCTGCCTAATTTTGGGGGTCTTAAATTTTGCGAAAAATAAAGGACTAACCATTGTTGGTGCGTAGCTGCCTTCTCAGAAAAATTGGTGAAAAGAGCTACACGTTAGCAAATAACGGTGTGAAAGCTATCACCTTTTAAAAAAAATGAGATAGAAATTGTGTTAGTGAAAAGAGCTACACGTTAGCAAATAACGGTGTGAAAGCTATCACTAAGGGATCTAGTTTATGAGCAGATTTGAATTAATTAGCGGCTGAATTTCAATACACTCAATTTCGTGAAAAATCACAATATTTGATGACGCCAATGAAATTCTTCTTCATATTGAGTCGAAAAATAAACGAGTGATCGAGAGAAACCATTAAAGGGAGTTGTGTGTATCACGAGTGGGAAAAGAAATAATCAACCTTTTGGGGGGGAAACCTTGAATTTGGAATTACAAAATAAAAACCGTGTTTTAACTTCAAAATCATTAGTAGATTTATTTTGAATCTTGATTCATTTATATCTACTCTATAAAGCTGGTTGTTGTGTATTAATGACATTTTGGTCTCCTTTTTTCTTTATTTATATTATTTTTAATTTTTGTGTGTATTAATTTTCTTATTTTTGTTTTACTTTTATTTTTATTTTTGGAGCGTGAATAATATAGAGTCTCGCTCAGGACTAGCAAGAATTCAAGTTTGGGGGTGTGATAAGTGTCAGTTTTATACACTTATCCATGGTTTGTATCGATAAAATTCACCCATAATTGAGCTAGTCTACTCGTTTTTTGCTTTTAATTAATTAGTTTTTAATAATTTTATTTTTATCGGATGATGATCGGATTAAATAACTGATTTACTCAAGATATAACATGTTTATTAAATATTCTCTTTGTTGAATTTTGATATATTCATGTTGTCGGGCTTTCCAAGATGAATTCGGCAATCTTTCCGGATTCAAAATCAGAGTTATATATCAAAAGTTATCATCCGAAGGAGATTCGGGGCAAAAACGCAAAGTCTGAGAAATTCTGGGCTGAAAATGTAACTCTCAAAGCAACCAGTGAGCAAATTTACGAAGCCAAGTTACGGCCATAACTACAGAATGTTACGGCCGTAAGTCATCCAAGTTACGGTCGTAACTCCTTAATGTTACGGCCGTAACTCTTGACAGATTGTTAAGATTTGTCTAATTTTTTATACTTTTTGTGTATTATTGAGGGGATGGCTGGCATTGATCCGATCTATTGTAATAATGCTGGAGTTTTGGAGCTATTAGATGACTTTAGGTGTATAAATAGACCCCTTAGATCCTTCATCATTCATCATTCATGATATAATTTTTCACTTCTTGTAATGTTTTCTTTTTGTGTGAAGAACATGTAACACCCTCAAGATATTCGAGGTATATTACAGCGCCGTGAATCCCTATATGGGACCCACCAGGCTGAACAGCATCATACTCATCGACTCACGTAAACAACAAACCAAAACCATGTCATAAAGACGCAAAACAGAATAATCCACCCGGTTTACCGGTCAAACATAACATCATCAATCAACACAAACATATAGGCAACAATACAACCCGGACGGACAAGAACTCTTAAGTACTCGAGTACAACCATTAGTTCAAAAGCCACAAAAGACGAAAAGACACAAAAAGACACTAAAACATCACTCGTGCACAATCATCACGCACGGCCATCATCCGTAATCTTGGTCCAGCCCGCTTGCCTCGATGAACTCCGACCAAATTCATAAAACGAATTTCCCAAACGGGTCCCAGAGGGGTTAGCAATTACGCTAGTACAAGTAACCAGATGAACAACTTACATCTTACACATATAGTAATGCATGCAATAAAGAAAACCGTTCGAAAGCACTCATTTCCGGAAATGCCAATATCAAATCACATTTGTAAAATGCACCACAATTAACCGTCGATCCACACCTCCATGGACCCCTACCGAGACCCCGTCGGATCTAACCCGTAGTGGTTAAAAGCAAAGCTCGTCGATCCACACCTCCGTGGACCCCTACCGAGACCCCGTCGAGTCTAACCCGTAGTGAGCATACACACACACACACAATTTCTCATACAAAACTACTATGCCAAGATTGTAAGTTCATAAGGATACTTGCCTCGATTAATAGACGGTGACGCGAACGGAACGGAAGAATCAAGCACGACCGTGAGGAACCGACGGATGAACCTAACGATTCGAACAACACAATCACAACCAACTCTAGACGATTACGGAAAAGGAATACACCCGGAAACCCGCCTACGATTCATGTATATTCATACAAAAATAACAACGAGGGCGGACCACAACCAAACCCTCTCGATTCCATAAAAATCCACAAAATATCCATGAATCCGTAGGAAAACTAAAGATACTAACAATATCAATCGTATACATCATGAATCCACCAACGAAACGGAACGAATCGGAAGAAAAACCCAAAACCCCCAAATTAATCGAAATAGGGTTTTAGAGCATTACCTTGGAAGATTCGAGTACTAAGATTCGTAGAATGCGCGTTAGATTGATTTCCCGAGCTTCACAACCGAAGAGAAATGTTGAAAATCGACCCCCGGATGAAGAACTCTCCCCCTCTATACCCTCTCTCTCGCGACGCAGATGAAAAATGGGGATGGAAATGGCCGATTTCGCCTAATAAAGACGAACTGCACAGTTGACCGCTCCGTGTGCCGCGGCACAGCCAAAGTGTGCCGCGGCACAGGCCGAAAATCTACGCCCAGGTTTTCGCGTTGTGCCGCGGCACAGCCTGCGTGTGCCGCGGCACACGGTACAGTCGGGTTTTGGTCGCGGAAGACACACGAGTGTGCCGCGGCACTGGCCTGGCACTGTGCCGCGGCACCGGATGGGTGTGCCGCGGCACACAGTACAGATTGTCCGACCAACATTTGGAGAAATTTGTGTGCCGCGGCGCACGCACCTTGTGCCGCGGCCCACACCCCATTTTGGGTCCCAAAATGATAAAAATGATCCGGAAAGAGAATAAAACGATGGGAATCAATATTTGGGGACCAACAACACGCAATGGATCCATGGCAACCCCGAAACGGCAGTTCCGCACAACACAACGAGGATACAGTTCAACAGTTTGACAGGAGGGACACGCTAAAAAGATACACGAGGGTCACTACGACCGAGAAATACACCAAAAACGAAAATACAAGGAAAAGAAAAATACGGATATTACATTCTACCCCTCTAAAAATAAGTTTCGTCCCGAAACTTAAGAAACAAACAACTCCGGGTACCTAGCACGCATGCTATCCTCGGTTTCCCAAGTTGCTTCCTCGACACCGTGTCTCGACCACTGCACCTTGACCAAAGGTATGGTCTTATGCCTCAATCGTTTCTCACGATGCTCCAAAATCCTCAAAGGACGCTCCTCAAAAGTAATATCTTCAGCAATATCAATCTCGCCATAATCGATGACGTGACTAGGATCCGGAACATATTTCCTCAACTGGGAAACATGAAAAATGCTATGAACATGACTCAAGGCCGGAGGTAACGCCAAACGGTATGCCAACCCACCTACTCGCTCGAGGATCTCAAAGGGGCCGATAAATCTCGGACTCAACTTTCCTTTCTTCCCAAAACGAAAAACTCCCTTCGTCGGCGACACCTTTAGCAAAACGTGGTCTCCCTCCTCGAATTCCAAAGGTCGACGACGGACGTCGGCATACGACTTCTGTCGACTCTGGGCAGTCAACATCCGTTCCCGAATTAATTCTATCTTCCGCCTCGTCTCTAAAACGACATCCGGCTCGGTCCCGACCAAATCGGACGCCTCATTCCAACAAATCGGTGATCGGCATCGTCGCCCATAAAGTGCCTCATACGGTGCCATCCAAATCGACGCGTGCCAACTATTGTTATACGTGAATTCGATCAGCGGCAAATGTTCCTCCCAGTCCCTACTCCAATCGAGAGCACAGGCACGCAACAAGTCCTCGAACGTCTGGATAGTGCGTTCCGACTGTCCATCTGTCTGGGGATGAAAAGAGGTGCTCAAACGCAACCGGGTACCTAACGCCTTATGCACCGCCTGCCAGAAGTGCGATACAAAACGGCCGTCACGATATGAAGCAATAGACTTTGGAGTACCGTGAAGTCTCACGATTTGCGCAATAAACACACGAGCTAACTTCTCCGGGCCCCAAGTGTCCTTGATGCCCAGAAAATGTGCCGACTTGGTCAGGCGATCAACAATCACCCATACCATATTCATGCCCGACCTCGATCTCGGCAAACTCGTAACGAAATCCATCGATATATCTTCCCATTTCCATTCCGGAACGGGAAGTGACTGCAATAACCCAATGGCCGATGCTCGATCTTGACTGCCGACAAGTCAAACATCTCGCTACAAACTGTGCGACCTCATCCTTCATATCATTCCACCAGAAATTCCTTCTCAAGTCCTTGTACATCTTACTCGAACCAGGATGAACGGAGTAAGGTGTAGCATGGGCCTCCCGTAAAATATTCTGTCTCAACTCGAGTCGCTCGCACACAAAGCCGGCTCGAATCTCAAAACACCATCCTCGTGAATCACAAATCCAGAGACTTTCCTTTAAGAACGTTCTCTCGATTTGAGTAATCATCGGATCCTCTAATCGCCACTTAATTTCATCGATCAAAGACGACGAAACCTCTAAAGCACGAAGTTGCCCGACGGCTCCAGGCAACAAAACTTCAACATCTAACTCGATTAAAGATCGCCGAAGCTCGGACTGAGACGTAAGGATCTCAAGCGATCGCAGTGCAATCGGTTTCCGGCTCAAGGCGTCGGCCACGACGTTCGCCTTGCCAGGATGATAAAGGATTTCGAGGTCATAATCCTTAATCAACTCCAACCACCTCCTCTGCCTCATATTCAACTCCCACGAGTAAATATGTATTTCGACTTTTATGATCGGTAAAAATCTGACATGCAGAGCCGAAAAGATAATGACGCCAAATCTTGAGCGCAAAAACGACTGCCGCTAACTCCAAATCATGAGTAGGGTAGTTAAGCTCATACGGCCTCAACTGTCTCGACGCAAAGGCAATGGTCTTACCGTGCTGCATTAATACGCACCCGAGACCACGACCAAGCATCGCTATAAACGGCAAAACCCTCGTTGCCACATGGCAACGCCAAAATCAAGTGAAGTCAAACGCTTCTTGACTCCTCAAAACTCGATCGCCTCTCGTCATTCCGCACGAACTTCTCGGATTTACGGAGCAACTGTGTAAGTGGTCGAGCCGCTGAGAAACCTCGACGAACCTACGGTAGTATCCAGCTAAACCCAAGAAACTACGCAGCACTATAACATACTTGGGCGGTGCACAAACCAACACGCCCTCAATCTTCTGCGGATCCACACGAACCCCCTACCGAAATCACGTGACCTAAAAATATCACTTCCTTCACTAACTCACATTTCGAGAACTTTGCATAGATTTGCTCGGTCATCAAAATGTTTATTACTACCAGCAAATGATAGTCATGCTCTTAATCATTATTCTAATAAATAAGAATATCAATAAAGACGACGACGCACTTATCCAAATACTCGATAAAAACTTTGTTCATCAATCGCATGAACACCGCCGGCGCGCATTAGTTAACCCGAAAGGCATAACTACAAACTCATAATGTCCGTATCTTGACCGAAAAGTCGTCTTCGGCACATCGGACTCTCTCACCCAGAGCCGATAGTACCCCGATTTCAAATCAATTTTCGAGAATACCGTAGCTCCTCGCAATCGATCGAACAAGTCATCAATTCTCGGCAAAGGATACTTGTTCTTGATGGTCACCTTGTTTAGTTCGCGATAGTCGATACACAAACGTAGTGAACCATCCTTCTTCCGCACAAACAGACCGGTGCGCCCAAGGCGAGGCACTCGGTCGAACATACCCCGACTCAAGAAGCTCACTCAACCGCTTCTTCAACTCGGACATCTCTCAAGGTGCCATGCGATAGGGTGCCTTGAAATAGAGCCGCACCCGGCTCTAACTCTATAGCGAACTCGACCTCACGATCCGGTGGCAATCCGGTAACTCGTCAGAAAACATCAGAAATTCATTAACGATCGGAATCGACGAAAGCTCGACTCCACCATCCCCGCCTTCAAGGCATAGCACCAATAACCGATACATCCCTTACGCAGAGTTTCATCGCCTTCAAGGCGTTAATAACGAAGCTCGCTTCCCCTCTTTCGCCCGCGAAAGAGTGCTCGGTGCCGTCCTCGGCTAACATAGTGATGACTCTCGTGCGGTAGTTCATGATCGCACCATGCCGCTCGAGCTACCATCACCAAGGATCAAATCCTCACCTCGATACTCACAACAATAAGATTAGAGGGCCAAGTCCTCTCACAAATAAGCACGTAGCAGCCTCGAACCTCCTGATCACCAACGATCCTATCACCGCTAGGAAGCTTAACGATGAAGGGCTCACAAGGTGTCAAACGGTCGATACTCAAACGGCGCACACAATCCAGAGTAATAAACGAATGCGTAGCACCTAATCGAAAAGCACACCGACAGGATGAGAAAGAATATAAACGGTACTGCCGCTACGTAGCCGCCGGATCATCGGCTCTCCGCATCTCATAGACACGCGGGTGGGCGAGCCAACACTAGAAGCTCCCCTTAGAGGGCTGAACCCGACCTCTCCCCGACTAGCACTCGGCGGAGACCGAGGAGCAAACGATCTCGATTCACACTTGGTTCCCTAGGCGCTGGAATGGAAGCCCGGCACCAAGAATTTTCTCCTCTCAAAGAAGCAGCCTTGTGGCTACTGCCAAACTGACACACGTCAAAGAAAGGGCTCAAACAAGTACGACCGATGTGGCCCGTACGACCACAATTGAAACACTTCACATCACGAAAAGGAGCACCGGTAGTTCCACGAGGACCCCTGGGCCGAACGAGCCGACCACCGCCGGCGGGAAGGTAGCAGATTGGGATCTCTCACGACCCCCACTCTTGTGGCCCGAAAAGTTCCTGGGACTTCGCTTCTTACTCTCGCGGGCCGCCTCACTTGCCGTCACCGACATATCATAAGCAAGGGCCCTACTCGATAATCCTTCAATGTAGTGCATACGAGCCCCGACATATAGTCCCGAATCGGCAACTTCATCCGTCCGGAGAAATGGAAAATCTTGTCACTCTCTCGACAACTGGGTCTTCACATAACCCAACTCCTTATTAAAATCGGCAATAGCTTGAGCTACGGGGATATCCCGTGGTTGAGCATCATAAAAGCATGTACCCGAGCCTCGTCGGCCGGCCACGGCAATATTGATCTCCATCAACTCCTGAAACTCAGCCCACGAAGCGGATGGTCTTTGGGCCCAACGGCCTCCCACCAATCCGTAGCGTCCCCGTGAGAAAGTATTGAGCAATAGGGACTCTACGTTCCTCGGGACGCTTAGTGGCAACGAAGACCTTAGATATCTCCTTAATCCACCCTTCCCAGCCCATCGGGTCCGAAGCTCCCGAAAACCGAGGAGGATGCATCTTGATGACATCTTGGAGCTAACGGTCCGCTCCGCCCGATTAGCATGGGCTCGATCCGGGTTCGAACCGCCCGAGCTATTGCCGCCATTTGGTTCACCATTTGTTGCATTACGGCCGCAATACCAAGATCGGCACGCTCCCGAGAAGAAGCATGGCTATGACGGTCGCCGATCGCCGGCTCCCGAAGACCGTGACGTGGCCGCCCCACTGCCGCCCCACGTCCCCGGCCGCGTCCACGACCACGACCGCGACCACGACCTCTTCCAGCATCCATACTGGAGTTAAATAAGTAGCAAAAGCCATACGAGGGTAAGTACGAGAGAAGAACAATCACAAGTCGAGAATCAAAGGTACGATGCAAGGAAATAATGAACAGAGGAAGGAAAACTTACGGACACTGGTAGTACCGGAATCATGGCAGCGTGACGATGATGTGCAAAACAAACACCACAAGACCCAATAAACCGACAAGCCTAGGTATCCATAAACCTAGAGCTCCGATACCATTTTCTGTAACACCCTCAAGATATTCGAGGTATATTACAGCGCCGTGAATCCCTATATGGGACCCACCAGGTGAACAAAGATCATACTCATCGACTCACGTAAGCGACAAACCAAAACCATGTCATAAAGACGCAAAAGCAGAATAATCCACCGGTTTCTGGCCAAACATAACATCATCAATCAACACAAACATATAGGCAACAATACAACCGGACGGACAAGAACTCTTAAGTACTCGAGTACAACCATTAGTTCAAAAGCCACAAAAGACGAAAAGACACAAAAAGACACTAAAACATCACACGTGAAAAATCATAACTCACGGCCATCATCCGTGTCTTGGTCCAGCGCCCGCTCGTCTCGATGAACCCGACTGAAATTCATAAAACGAATTTCCCAAACGGGTCCCAGGAGGGTTAGCAATTACGCTAGTACAAGTAACTGGATGAACAACTTACATCTTACACATATAGTAATGCATGCAATAAAGAAAACCGCTCAAAGCACTCATTTCCTAAATGCCAATATCAAATCACATTTGTAAAATGCACCACAATTAACCGTCGATCCACACCTCCGTGGACCCCTACCGAGACCCCGTCGGATCTAACCCGTAGTGGTTAAAAGCAAAGCTCGTCGATCCATACCTCCGTGGACCCCTACCGAGACCCCGTCGAGTCTAACCCGTAGTGAGCATACACACACACACAATTTCTCATACAAAACTACTATGCCAAGATTGTAAGTTCATAAGGATACTTGCCTCGATTAATTAGCGGGTTCGCGAACGGAACGGAAGAATCAAGCACGACCGTGAGGAACCGACGGATGAACCTAACGATTCGAACAACACAATCACAACCAACTCTAGACGATTACGGAAAAGGAATACACCCGGAAACCCGCCTACGATTCATGTATATTCATACAAAAATAACAACGAGGGCGGACCACAACCAAACCCTCTCGATTCCATAAAAATCCACAAAATATCCATGAATCCGTAGGAAAACTAAAGATACTAACAATATCAATCGTATACATCATGAATCCACCAACGAAACGGAACGAATCGGAAGAAAAACCCAAAACCCCCAAATTAATCGAAATAGGGTTTTAGAGCATTACCTTGGAAGATTCGAGTACTAAGATCCGTAGAATGCGCGTTAGATTGATTTCCCGAGCTTCACAACCGAAGAGAAATGATGAAAATCGACCCCCCGGATGAAGAACTCTCCCCCTCTATACCCTCTCTCTCGCGACGCAGATGAAAATGGGGATGGAAATGTCCGATTTCGCCTAATAAAGACGAATCGCACGATTGACCGCTCCGTGTGCAGCGGCCAAAGTGTGCGCGGCACAGCCGAAAATCTACGCCTGGTTTTCGCGTTGTGCGCGCGGCCTGCGTGCCGCGGCACACGCACTGATCGGGTTTTGGTCGCGAAGACACGAGTGTGCCGCGGCACGGATAGGTGTGCGCGCATCGGGCACCGTGCCGCGGCACCGGATGGGTGTGCCGCGGCACACAGTATAGATTGTCCGACCAACATTTGGAGAAATTTGTGTGCCGCGGCGCACGCACCTTGTGCCGCGGCCCACACCCCATTTTGGGTCCCAAAATGATAAAAATGATCCGGAAAGAGAATAAAACGATGGGAATCAATATTTGGGGACCAACAACACGCAATGGATCCATGGCAACCCCGAAACGGCGGTTCCGCACAACACAACGAGGATACAGTTCAACAGTTTGACAGGAGGGACACGCTAAAAAGATACACGAGGGTCACTACGACCGAGAAATACACCAAAAACGAAAATACAAGGAAAAGAAAAATATGGATATTACAGAACACACTTGTGTTCTTGAGTGATTTGCTTAAGTGTGGTATAGCATATGTTGTTCAGAGAGTTTATTGCTTCTTTCTCCTTTATCTACTAAGGGAGTGAGGATCAATTCTTTCTCTTGATTCAACTAATAATGACCACCAAGGCTTGTATTATGTATAATAAACCCTTCATGGGCTAAGTTACCTTTAGTTGGGATTATAAACAATGTTAGTCATGTTATTTATGTTTGTATAAAAGATATATTGTGAATTACTTATTATTGTGTGTGATTTTCATTGTTTTAACAATCTTTATTTATTTGGCCAATAAATGACGATATTTATGGTCTTCATATGTTTCGAAAGAAAATATGTTTGATTAGATCAAATGATCTTCACTCTAAGTTGTTCTAGGGGATAGAAATATACCTCTAGACCTTAGATGATTCTTTGAGTTATTTTCATAAATCCTAATGCTATGTATTGAAGCCAATCAACATAGAAATATAGTGGATTGATTCAATATGTAAGGGGCGTGTTATAGTTCGAAAGAGAAACCGTCTTTTTAAGGAAAATCGAATCTACACAACATAATAAGTAAATTCATCTTTTGATCTCCTATACATCTTTTATAACTAATGACGAACTAAGTTTGTAATCCCAACTATTTTATTTTATCGTTAATCAATCTATTATTATTGCTATCTTTTTATTTCCTTATAATATTAGAACTATTATTGCATTATCTTTGCAATTATTAAACCAAACTCTTTAATTGTGTGTTTCACTCATCTTAGTATCTATAAAAATAGACTAATAGTGTATAATTCAAATTATAACCAAACTTCCTTGTGGGATCGATAAACCGGACTCAAAAAGTCCACTTACTACTTGATACGATATCGTGCACTTGCGATAGTTACACTAAGAACGTGTCACACATCTCAAAGGCCCCGGTGCGGTTCTCCATGACCCTGCAACAGAAGTCATGTAGATGAAAATAAGGGAGGGTGAAGTTCTTCTTGTGGCATGACAGATGGATTTCTGACGACATGGAGTTTCTGGTGAAGAGTTTCCACTAAGCTTCCAACAAACTGTCAGAGGCAAAAGTTTCCTTCTCCTCCAGAGTTAGGCCATTATAAGGCAACTTGTACAATTTCTCAAGGAGCTCACTATTGATGAAGATCTACTTCTACTGCACAGTGCTCACAATTTCATTTAATGTAGATCCCTTCTTTTCAGATGCATAATTGAATTCAGCATCCAGACTGAATTCCTCTATGTTCGGCATAATTTTTTGGGTGAAGACTACCCTATCTATACAGACCCGATTGTTTGACACGGGAAATCACAAGGTTCATCCCGGTCATGTCTTCATCCTCAGAGATGATACACTCTTGAAGAACATTGCAAGCGAAGATATGTCCGTCAATGATTGCATCCTTCTTTTTCAGAGAAGATGATGAAGATTGTGAAAAAGATATTTTTCTGTAGATAGAGAAGAGTAAACAAACTATATATATATATAGGCTGTATGTTGTAAGCTTGTTTAACTTGCAGAAAGCGTAAAGAGTCTGTAGATCATCATATTAGCCCTTTATAGTGTGCGGGATAGCTAGGTTACAGTAAACGGTCAGATTTAAGGGATTGGAACTATTTTTGAATAAACGTACATGATGAATTCAGATATAACTGGTAAATCTGATCCATTAGTTTTCAAAATTAATGTCCGGTCCCACCTCTGACAGATTACAGCTTCCACTATGGCACGTTTAGGCGGTTTCAATTTTAAAATTGCGGGATTCAAGGTTTTAAAATCCAGATATCATTTCAGTATTGATATATGAATAGTTTTAGATTCGGATGATGTACGTGGACTAAAACTGTTTTGAAAAAGTTTAGTGTATGAAATTTGATATGCTTAAAAATTTAATTAAAATCCTAAAGTATTTGTGCTGTATCGACAAAAGTACAGCGTTCCCCCTTAAAAGGTACATACAGCATTCAATTCTTAAAATAATTGATGACTAATACTGTATTCTTGGGTCCTACAGTGTTCTCCCTCAACTAATGCAGACTTCATCTGTGGAAAGGTAATTGTACCTTTGTCTTCCTACAGTAAGGATGTAACTTGTAGTTTCGAGTGTACGATTAATTAAAGTGGACACTGTATTCATGGGTCTTACATCATTCCCCTTCAATTAATGAGTTAAAATAAAACTTACAGTAAGGATATAACCTTGTTGTGCTTAGAGGCTTTGTGAAGATGTTGGCTAACTGAATGTCTATATGAATTTTATCGATCCGAACATCTTTATTCTCCACATGATTTCTAATGAAGTGATTATTCATATTAATATGCTTGGTCCTCGAGTGCAATATGGGATTGTGGGTGATTGTGATTGCACTCTTGATGCGCACATAATTGGAGTCTCTCTTGCCTTAATGCCATAGTCCTGTATTGTTGCTGCATCCACAGGATCTGCATGTAGCAGCTTCCAGCAGCATAATATTCTGACTAAGCTATATAAAAAGAGTTGGCTAATTGTTTCTTACTAAACCAGGACACAAGTCTAAGTCAAAGGAAGTGACAAGTCCCGATCGTACTCTTCCTACCCAACTTACAACCTCCGAGATCCGAGTTGTTGTAGCCTACCAAATCGAATGCTCCTTCTTTAGGATACCACAATCCTACATTGATTGTTCCTTTAACACACTTAAGAATTCGTTTGGTTGTGGTGAAGTGTGGCTCTTTAGGTGCTACCTGATACCGAGCACACACTCCTACAACTAATTGGATATCGGGCCTGCTGGCTGTTAGGTACAGGAGTGAGCCTATAAGCTTCTTATAGAGTGATTGATCCACTGGGTTTCCAGCTTCGTAAGCACTTATCTGTTTGGAAGTGATCATGAGGGTTAATGAAGACTTTGGAGTGTTCATCCCGAATTTATTGAGCATCTCCTTGCTGTATTTCTCCTAGTTGATGAATATACCTGTAGGTAGTAGTTTAACATGCAACCCTAAGAAATATCTAAGTTCTCCTATCATACTCATTTCAAATATACTCTGCATGAGATGGGAGAACATCTTACACAGATCAAGGTTAGTTGAACCAAAAATAATATCATATACATAAATTTATACCATAATGAGATCATTACCTTCCTGTATTTTGAAGAGGGTTTTGTCAACGACACCTTTCTCAAATCTATTATTGATAAGGTACAGTAGCAGGTTTCATACCATGCCCTGGGTGCTTGCTTAAGATCATATAATGCTTTCCTTAGTTTGTATACAAGAGATCCTTCCTCTGGGCTGGCAAACCCTGGTGGTTGTTCAACATATACTTCTTTGGCTAGGTCTCCATTAAGAAATATGCTCTTTACATCCATTTGATATACGATAAAGTTCTTATGAGCCGTAAAAGCTGGAAATATCCTAATGGATTCTAGTCTTGCTACAGGAACAAATGTTTCATCATAATCTATTCCTTCATCCTGTATGTAGCCTTGGGTGACTAATATGGACTTTTTCCCTATGACAAGGCCATTTTCATCCTTTTTGTTTCAAAATACCCATTTGGTTCCTATGACAACTTGATAGATAGGCCCGGGTACTAGGTACCAAGTATTATTCCTTTTGAAACTGTTGAGATCTTCTTCCATGGATGTGATCCAGTGAAAATTCTTAAGAGCCTCCTTGGTCGAAACAGGTCAGATTGTGCTAAGAATACAGCTAGAGTGCACATGGCAAGTCTCCTAAGTTTAGCTTGGGATTTCCATACAGGGAAAGAGGATTGTTCAGAACTGGATTTTGTATCCTCTGGTTCATAGAGTACAATTCCTTGTGCATTCTGTATTCTTCTTCTGGTAGACACACCAGCATCAGTATCACCAATTATTAACTCCTGAGGGTGATCTCTTCACTGTAATACCCTGAATTTTTACCCCTAAATAACTTCGAATCTTTAACCCATTTTTATGGATTCTTTTGTCCATTTGTTTAGCTTATGAAATCTTTCGTATTGTTCTATTATCCTTGTTCCGTTTTACCACAACTCTGTAATCGCTACGTAATAGAATATGCAATATCGTTATATGTTACTATTGATACCGTATGTTGATAACATTTCGGTATAATGCTACGACTGTGACTAGATCGTTTATCTATCTAGATATTTACAACTCTTATTTAGAGGTAATTGCACCATAAAAACATTCAAATATGGGTGGAGTACAAAAAGGGTGTTAATAGAAACAAGAGTAGATATTTTTCGATAGTGCCGTGCACAAGGACTGACTTTGATCAGTCACCATAAATTCTAGAGAAAGCCAAAAATTCAAAAAATTTACAGAATTATAGATTATTGAATTAGCTTACTTTCCAATAGTTCAAACGGTGAGTCAAAATCGGAGCCCGGACGAAGGAGTTATGGTCGAAATAGCAAACCCTGGTGCAGTGACACGGCCGTGTCATTTGACGCGGGTCGTGTCGAACTATTGCGGTTAAGCAAAACTCACTGGACGGTTGACACAGACAGTGACTCGACCGTGTCATTTGACACGGCTGGGAAGTGCTGGAATGTTGAAACTCGACCAAACGGGTATATATAGCCCTTTGTCTCATTTCTTAAGTATTTTAGACTATTCTCTCGACTCCTCTTCACTCTCCATGGACAATTTCGGTTTTGTGCTCCAAAACCAAGCCACAAACTTGTTCCATCGTAGAATATGGATATCAAGGTTGTTCTCGAAGAATCATCCATTTTTCTGGGCTAAATCAAGGTATGTGATGAAGTTCTTCAAGTTCCTCAAATAGATTCTTATTAGTTCTTATTTCTAGGATGGCTCTTAGATGTTCTTGGATTCTTAGATATTCTTGTGTGATTTTCATCGATTCTAGCGGGGTAGAGATCGAATTCTTCAACTATAGCAATTCTTTATACACGAAATGCCTGCTAGGTGTTCGATAAAAATCCTCTTAGAATATGGTTTTGAATTCCACGTGTTATTGTGATTAGAACCAGTAGTCCTGATATGAGTCTTGCCATATTGATTTTCTTAGGTTCAAAAATTGGGGATCGATAACTTCTTGTCCAAGTTTTACCGAACTCGGTAACCACCTAAATAATCAAGGCAAGTACCTTGATATACGAATTATACCTATGCAAAATCATAGTTGCCCAAGTGTATCTGTTGTTTTATGTTAATTTATCTATATATATATATATACATATGCATTTTTGTGGGTTCTTGTGAGTTTTAAATGATTGATGTTAGTATTAGTTAGGCGTACGTAAACGGGATGCAGGTATAAGCTATATTTATAGTGATAATATAGCCGAGTATGTTTATTTGGTTAAAATACGATTCAGGGATCTATGTGTGGTGTGGTTTGTTTATGCCCGAAGGCATATTGTCCCGAGGTTTGATTGATAACTTGTGTGGTGTTGTTTGTCATTGTAGTTGTTGATTGACAGACAATTTATGTAAATTTGTGTACTGATTTTGATAATTGTTGGAATGATTGACTGTGTGCTTGATGTTTGAAACAATGACTTGTTGTGAGGGACGTCATATCCGAGAGCCTCTGTCACACCCCCAACATCGGGCGGGACGAGGGCGCGACGATACATGTCGATCAATCAATAAGAGTGCAGTAAAGACATTGCGGAAGCTAGAATAACGATCAATAAAATTTCAATGTTTTAAGATTCGTTGAAATAAAAGTTGGTAATGAAATTTCAAAGATCAGAACATTACAGCAGAACTTCTTTCCAAAATTTCAAAAGTACAAAATACGAAACATAACTAATCTATTACAAGGTGGAATTGTACACAATTCTATGTCTCGAAGGTCTTCTACTCGGTCTCTTCAAAAGTCCCCTCGTCTTCGGCCGGATTCTCATCCTCTGGTTTAAAATGGAAAACGGTGGGGTGAGACAAAGGGTCTCATTGAGTGGGTGATCGTGTGCGAGTGTGGCTTACTTTTCTTTGAAAACATTTTGATTGATGCATGGTTTTATAAAGTATATGAAATTGGAATCGTTTGCAAGATACATTATAATTTTTATGAACACAATAAACACTTACAGGTGCGATATTATAATCCTGTCCCCGTGGACGGATGTCAAGTCAAGCAGTTGGTCAATCAGTCAAGCTAGCTTCGAATCCTGCCGATATGGACTTTGGATGCTAGGCTCTCCTTATTACTCCTAGCAAGATAGGCCGTCGCCCCAAGATTTGGACCGTCGCCCCAAGAGGAGCCTTCGCTCTTTTCACACTTAGCGTGTGCTTCCTTATCTCTTATCTGGGCTCGGTATGTCCTTAGCTGTGGGTCAAAACCCGGATCACACTATAATCGCGATTATACCCCAAGTCTACGACCCAGGTCCCTCGGAACACTCCGTTCCTCGGTTATGGGAATAGGAAACAACGGTAGCCTCGTTCATGAACCGCAGCCTCGCTGCTCGATCCAAGACTTGGTCTAACCGTCCCTGACACGATTAGGGACTCTAGAGGTGGCTCATACAGTTCAAGAGGTGGCTCCGGATTTTAGGTTGGCTCTCTGGTTCGTATGGGATCAAGAGGTGGCCCCCGTCCATCGACGTGGCACTTTGCCCCGGTAGAGTTAGAGGCGGACCCGTCCGTGGCACTTTGTTTGTATAGTACTTAGTTCCCGGACAGTTACAGTCAGTAGTCAGACGCATATCACGAGTATCAAGTATGTGTTCGGTTAGTCAGGTTAATAGCGCCTTTTTGACTAAGTACGGAATATGTATTATTTATAATTGTGGCCCGATTTGTTCGAAAGAAAAAATTTCATAATAAATCTGAGAAATAATATAAATAATCTTATTAACAGTGTGAGGAGTTTAGATCAGGTATTTATATAATATGGCTGGTTCGACGATAACGAGAAATCTTTGGAATAGGTTGAATGGACGCTTTTGCCCTTGGGTTCGAGTTTTAGTATTTAGTGTAAGGATCGAATTCGGATGGTTGTGAAGATTTGTGAGAATGTCAAAAATATTCCCACGACTCCAGATTTAAGGAAATTTCGAAATTTTCAGTTTCGAGACTGAATTTTCCAGAATTTACGGTTTTGCCCCAAAACTTAGGAAAATTATTCCGGGGCTTATAATGTTATGAAATTAGCTCGGATTTTGATGAAATTTTACGAGGTGACTCGTAATAGGTCTGGAATGATAGATTTGTGAAAAATTCCAGAAATTTTCGGACTTGGTCCGGAATTCTAATTTTCTTGCATTTTGACCCCAAAAGTGTTTCAAATTACAATTTTGGTTTATAAGTATAGATATCGAAGTCCGAAGTGTACGAAACTTTACGGACAGCTTATATATGAAGAAATATATGCGGTACAGGGTCTATAATACGTATTTTTGTAATTTTTCAATTGAATCTCCAAACTACCTAAAATTGCAATTTGTGCCCAATTTTCCGTTTGCTCGATTAAATTCTCGTTTTCGGCCACAAGTACATTATCACATATTACAACTTAGTCATATAACACTAAAATTCCAGATTTGAAATAAAGTCACGAGAAAGTACAAGGTAGGTATAAAGATTATAATTTTTCACGAAATTGGAATCCGACTATCGAATCGGTTGTCGACTAAAATTGTCAATTCAATTTGCATGATGTTATAACCATAATATGAATATTCGAAACATGTATATACTCAGAATTTTCCAGATTTGTACATGCATCATAATTCCTCATAATATTCATAAATAAAAATTAAGAAAAACAAATATTTATATAGAAATATTAACAAAAACTTGTAGTATAATTTCAACATGCAAAATTTGACATGCAACTCAAGAATATATTTCAAAATTTTCAGATCTCACATGCATCATCATAAACAAGAAATAATTGATTTTTGTTTTCAAAATTTTGAAGAATTTCCACTCACCTTAGTTGAATTCGTGTGGGATTCTTGGTCTCGGGTTTTGAAAGACGATTTCTCCTCCTATCCTCTATGGTTCAGCCGTATGAATCACCATCCAAGGTGGGTATTTTTGTTGTATGTTAAGATTATTGTTAGTATAAAGGTTACCACTAAAGTTTTAGGAAAGAAAAGGGTTGAAAATGAGATTACCTTGAATTTCCTTCTCCTTTTTCCTTCCCCTTCTTCTTTCTCCTTTCTTCTCAAATTTTCAGCTTTCTCTCTCTCCATTACTAAGTGCATATTTTTGTTTGGTGTATGTGTGGAAGGAAGAGTGTGTTGATATATATTGTAAGTATTTAAAAGGGGTGGTCAAGGCTTGGGAAAATGGGGTGTAAATAGGTCCTTTGCATGGGAAACATGGCTAGTAAGAAAAATGTTGATCCCCTCCCTTGTCCCCCATTTGGCCGTCCCATATGTGTGTGTTTATATATTTTTTTTTGTTTTGGTTTTTAATTGTTGTGTGTAGGTATATATATATACATATATATGTATATATAGTTGGGCTTTGAAGTGAAATTCCAAACCTTAGGAATTTTATTAAGTTGGACTTGAGCCTTTTAGTGTGTTCATATGTGTAGGTGTTGATACACATGGCCCATTAGGAATTTTATATTCCTATTTCGAGTTTTAATTAATTCATTATCTCATTCATAAAATAATTTATGAATAAATAAGTAAAATAAAATGAAACTAGATGTAGATTACAAACAGTTGTTATTAAAGTACATCATGATTTAATAATTATACATGTAGTAAACTATCGAGTTTAGGGGGTTTTACATCCTCCCCTCCTTAAAAGAATTTGGTCCCCACATTCCTACTTGAATAATTCGGGGTACAATTTCTTCATTTCTTCTTCAGTTTCCCATGTAGCGTCTTCCTCGCTATTATGCTTAGACAAGATGACTTTGACTAGGGGAATTGTCCTCTTCCTCAGTTCACGCATCTATCGGTCGAGGATATTTATCGGCTTCTCTTCATAAGATAAATCATCTTTGATTGGTGGGATGTCAGAGGTAAGAACATGCTCCGGGTCCGGATGATACTTCTTTAGTCTCGAGACATGGAAAACGTCGTGCATTCCCACCAGATTGGGTGGTAACTCTAACCGATAAGCTAGTCGACCAATCCTTTTGGTGATTTTGAATGGTCTTACATATCGGGGACTCAGTTTTCCTCCCTTCCTTGATACTATTAAACCCTTCCGTGGTGTTAGTCTTAAGAAGACTCGATCACCTACTTCAAATTCTAAATCCTTTTTACGACGATCGGCGTAACTCTTCTGTCTACTCTGAGCGGTGCGGATCCTATCCTTGATCAGTCGTACCTTGTCCATGGCCTCTTTCACCAAATCTGTTTTTATTACAGAAGGTTCCGTTCGTTGTGTCTTTGGCGTCCATTGATCGTCAATTTCTCAATGAAGTGGGGATCGACAATTCCTTCCGTACAGTGCTTCATATGGTGCCATTCCGATTGTGGCGTGATAACTGTTGTTATATGCGAATTCGGCCAATGGTAGATGTTGATCCCAATTTCCTCGGAAGTCCAGAACGCAAGCTCGTAACATGTCTTCAAGGGTCTGGATGGTTCGTTCAGATTGCCCGTCGGTCTCGGGATGAGCACTTGTGCTGAAGCTTAAGGAAGTTCCTAATTCCTTGTGAAAAGCTTTCCAAAGACGAGATGTAAATTTTGAATCTCTATCAGATACAATATCTACTGGTACTCCATGGAGTCGAACGATTTCTCGGATATAGGTCCTAGCTACACGTGAACTGTCGTCCTTTTTCACTGGTATGAAATGTGATGATTTTGTTAACCTATCAACGATTACCCAAATGGTATTATATCCTCCTCTTATGGTTGGCAAGTCCGTGATGAAATCCATGGTTACCTTTTCCCATTTCCATTCAGGAACCTCTAATGGCTGTAACAGTCCTGAGGGTCTTTGGTGTTCGGCTTTTACTCTCTGACAAGTTAAGCATCTTGCTGCGAATTCAGCTACCTGGTTCTTCATATTTGCCCACCAGTAGTGCTTCTTTATATCCTTATACATTTTATTTCCTCCTGTATGAATTGTATATCGGGAGCAGTGAGCTTCTGCTAAAATTTTCTTCTTGAGCTCGACATTGTCGGGAACACATATACGGTTCTTGAATCTTAGTATCCCATCAACAGACATGCTGAACTCAGGTTTTTCGCCTTGTGCGACCCTTTCCATAAGTTTACATAACATCTCATCTTGAGTCTGAGCTTCTTGGATTTCCTTAAATAAGCCGGCTTCAATGACAAATTGGCGCACATAACGCATGTCTTGGATTGTCTTGGGTTCCATTGGCTTATTTCTCCCAGGGCATTCCATTCCCTTATCATGAGTCTAGCCACACTCGCTTTCCTACTCAAGGCGTCTGCCACGACATTGGCCTTGCCTGGATGATGCTGAATGGAGAAGTTATAATCTTCAAGGAGTTCTATCCATCGTCTCTGTCTTAGATTCAACTCCTTCTGAGAGAATAGATATTTGAGACTCTTGTGGTCAGTAAAAATGGTGAAGGTAGCTCCATACAAGTAGTGTCTCCATTTCTTCAAGGCAAACACTATTGCTGCGAGTTCAAGGTCGTGGGTCGGATAGTTCATCTCATGGACCTTTAGCTTTCGGGATGCGTAAGCCACAACCTTGCCGTTTTGCATCAGCACAGCTCCTAATCCTTCCTTCGATGCGTCACTGTACAACACAAACCCTTCGCTTCCTTCGGGAAGTGTTAGTACAGGTGCGGTTGTGAGTTTCCTCTTAAGCTCCTGGAAGCTCGACTCACACTTATCGTTCCACACAAATTTGACGTGTTTTTGTGTTAGTCTTGTGAGTGGTCCTGCGATTTTAGAGAAGTCTTTAATGAATTTGCGGTAGTAACCCGCAAGTCCAAGAAAGCTTCGAATCTCCGTGACTGTTTCTGGCCTCTTCCAGTCCAGAATAGTCTCCACCTTTGATGGATCTACTGCAATTCCTTATCCTGATATGACGTGTCCTAGAAACGCCACTTCTCTTAACTAGAATTCACACTTGCTGAATTTGGCGTACAATTTATGCTCCCTTAGCGTCTTTAGCACCAACTTTAGGTGAGTTTCGTGTTCTTGATCCGACTTGGAATAAACGAGTATGTCGTCGATAAATATTACTACGAATTGATCCAAATATGGTTGGAACACGTGGTGCATTAAATCCATAAATGCAGCTGGTGCGTTGGTCAATCGAAAAGGCATTACCACGAATTCATAATGACCATACCTAGTTTGAAAGGCAGTCTTTGGTATGTCATTCTCTTTGATCTTCAACTGATAATATCCTTGTTGGAGATCGAACTTCGAGTAAACCGTTGCACCTTATAGCTGATCGAATAGTTCATCGATCCTGGGAAGTGGATACTTGTTCTTAACAGTAATGTTGTTAAGTTCACGGTAATCGATACACAATTTTAGCGTGCCGTCCTTCTTCTTTACGAATAGCACTGGCGCTCCCCAAGGGGATATGCTTGGTCGGATAAATCCAACTTCTAGTAATTTCTGCAACTGAACCTTTAGTTCTTGCAGTTCTAGTGGAGCCATTCGATATGGCATTCTAGCCACCTGTGCCTTTCCTGAAAATATATCTATATTAAATTCAACTTCCCTATTTGGAGGTAGAGAAGTGAGTTCTGTGGGAAAAATATCAGGGTATTCTGATATTACTGGTATTGCTTCGATCTCGGTTGTGCTCTTGGGTTTATTCATGACAAAAGCTAGATATCCCGTTGCTCCCTTCGAAATGGCCTTCCTCGCCTTCGTGGCTGATATAATCGAGGTCGAGTTAATTCTAGCATTTCCATGTAGTTCAACTACAGGGTGATCGGGTTTGCAGAATCGAACAATTTTAGAATGGCAATCAAGTTGTGCATAGTTCTTAGATAGCCAATCCATACCAAGTATGAGGTCATACTCAAGTATGGGAAGAAGAATTAGGTCAGCAGGAAAACATTGACCCTCAACTACAACTTCGCAATTCCTAAATACCGAATCTGTTTCCTGGCTTGCACCCATAGGTGTGGACACCACTAAGCTTACAGGCAATGATTCCATACATACATTCAGTTTTTGTGCGTAATGGGGTGCAACAAAAGAATGTGATGATCCTGGATCTAATAATGCGTGAGTTGAGTGGTTTGACACAAGGAATGTACCTTCCACCACGTCTGTTGCATTAGGAGCTTCTTGTCCAGCTAAGGCAAAAACTCTTGCTGGCGCTTTTCCCTTGCCCTTGCGATCATCCTTCTAGGCCGCGTTTTTCTGTTGATTGTTGTCCGGCGCTTCCCACTTCAGGCATTCCCTAATCTGATGCTGATTATCCCCACAGCGCAGACACCTCCCCTGTTTCTTCCAACAGTCCTCGGGTTTATGCCCCATCTTATTGCAGTGAGGACAGGGCGGTAGGTTGTTTACAGGCTTCTTTCCGGTGTTCTGTCCTGAAGTCTTGCACTGGAATTTTTGGGGTGGCCTGGATGATGAGTTTGGCATGGGTCTCTTTGACTTCCCAACGGTGCGCTCCTTTGCCTGACCCAATCGGGTCATCCCGCTTTCAATTCGGCTGGCAGCTTCGACAGCTTCTGTCATCGTCGTCATCCTTACTGGCAGCAAGCTTTGTTGAAGCGTAAATCTCAACCCGCGCGTAAACTTGTACAGTCTGTCCTCCTCAGTGCTCACCAGTCCCGGCGCGTATTTTGAGAGTCGATTGAATTGATACTCGTACTCGGCGACGGTCATTGCCCGTTGCTTAAGATGATAAAATTCATCATGGCGAGCCTCACGAGCGGCTTGGGAAATGTATTGATCACGGAAAGCTTTAACGAAGTTCTCCCATGTCCGGTCAGTGGCCTCTCTTGTCCATTTTCCACTGGTAATCTTCCACGATCGTGAGCATGAACTCCAATCGAAAAGTTGCGAGTGCCAGCTTCTGCTCTTCCGAGTACTGTAGGGTTGCAAATATACTCTCTATCCTCGCTAACCAGTGTTCGGCAATCGCGTCGTCTGGCTCCCCAAGAAATGTAGGGGGTTTGAATCGGAGAAACCTTTCTAAGGCCCGGTCATGTGTTTCGGGTGCATTTGGGTTTGGTGCAATATGCTGTTGTAGAAAGGTCACCAGTTGGGTGATTGCTTGGGCAGTGTTATTGTCCCCTTGGAATGAATTTCCGTTACCTCCGTGTTGTTCCTCATTGTTGTTATGTTGAGCACGGGGTATCCTGTAATACCCGGTTGTAATTCAGTTATTATCATTCAGTATTTATCATTCAGTAATTGTCATTCAGTAATTTCACTCAGTAATGATCAATTGTCACTCATATTCAATCATGGTATTCATCATTCAGAGTAATTGTACCGTGTATCAATCGTCATTCATCACTAATCTAATTGGAGTTTCGTGCCGTGTTTATCGTCGTCATTTTTCATTGTGGCTGTATGTGAGGTAGTAGCGCACGCTACGTACTCTTTTTAGCGCGCGCTAATTGAGTACAGGTAGCGCACGCTACCACTCAGCATTAGCGCACGCTAATGTCACCCTGGCTGCAGTCCAGAAGGTACTGGACTGCAGGTGAGTTATAAGTAGCGCACGCTACGAATGGTAAGTAGCGCGCGCTAGTGGGTTGTAGTAGCGCACGCTAATAATTGCTGTAGCGCGCGCTAAGGACGGATCAGGTTGAGTCCAGTGGCTACTAGACTGCACTGGATTAATTCATAGCGCACGCTATGAGTAATATTTAGCGTACGCAAACGGTGTAGTAGCGCACACTAAATATTGGTTGTAGCGCACGCTACCGAGGTCAGATCAGAGGACAGACGGTTTCTGGATTCCAGTACTGGGCACCAAATAATTCGTTAGCGCACGCTAACAATGGGTATTAACACACGCTAATGGTATGGTCGTAGCGCACGCTACAAAAAGGTACGTAGCGCGCGCTACCGATTTCGGACAGTGGGTACTAGACTACCCAAAATTACCAGTTAGCGCACGCTAACCTGGAGTGACTATATATTGGACAGTTAGCCTGAGTTTCGTCATTTCTCATTTCCCTCCGTTTTTGGAGCGACTTCGGGCGATTTCGGGCGACTTAGAGTGTTCTCTTCGAGCTGCTATCACCTATCATCATATTCAAGTCTTTGAGTTGGATTATCATCACTTCATCATCTCCTTAACATCAAATCAAAGATATTAATCTCTTGGATCTAGAATTTCGGATTTTTGGGTTTTTCCTTCCGATTTCTTCATGTAAGCTTGGATTATCATTGGAATATGTTAGATATGGATTATCTACCTTGGATAACTATATTCCTACGGATTTAATGGCTATTTTCGGAATTATTTCAAGAACCCTTGGGGTTGACTTCGGTTAATTGGGGATTTTCCGATTGATGTGGTTGTAATCTTGAATTGTGGATTCCTATTGGATTATTGATATCATTGAAGTGTTTTGTTAGTTCGAAATACTCATTTTGGTGTTGGTTTCGATTAATTCGGGATTAGATATTTCCGAAGTTGTGTGGTTGGTTACGTATTCGTTTGAATTCCTCTATGAGTTTGATTATCGTTGTATCGACTTTTGGGTTGGTCGTGTTTTGTTGCTTGACACGTGTATTGATCGGTTGTTGGTAATTATTGTTATTCAAGGTTGTTCTAGCTACCGGTATATCGTTTAGGACGTTGTTCGTGGAAGGACTTTGTCATCGGTATTGTGTAAGTTAACTCTTACTCGGTTAAAAGGATACTCATTCCTTTTGTTGTTGATTGTTCATAATCATAATTCATTCATCATAGTATTAATCATATTGAGACTTGTAATTGTCGAATAATCATTTCATTCACGAGGAACGACGGTTCCAAATCATTTCATTGGGTTATCAATCAAGTCACTATTATTTTCATCTCGGTGAGTCATCTTGGCCTTGTCGAATTATTATTCATTGGTATTCATTGTGGTCATTCTCGTTCATATGACCTTCTGGGTTCATATTGCGTGGCCGGGTGTGGCTGTGTGGAATTTTTAGTCGGGCACACGATGGTCATGTTTTGGGTTCACCGATACATTGGACCGTGCACACGGTAACGCTTACCTCCGTGAGACTAATTAGGTACAAGGACGGGTGTGTCCGGTCATTCGTCTTGTACACTTGCACAGAACATTACGGGCGTACTATGATACTCCTCTTCAACGTAATTCATAACTAAGGATATTTCATAAATTCAGTTAATTCATGATTGTGTAATTTCAACCCTTGAGGATTGTTGTTCTGTGTAACTGACCCCGTTGGGGGATTTTGTTTTCAGGTCACGGCAAGTCAAAGGCGCGGGAAGAGCATCTTGTGGCGAGTCGATGATACTAGTAGGGGGCCCAGTCATTTCGTTTGTTTCGATCATTTGATCATTTGATTATTCCGTCATTTGTATTTTCCGCTGCAAATTCCGTTGAGATGTTTAATTGTTCAGGGTGGTGTATTTTATCTCCATATAAAATATACTAGTATTCGGTTTAGTCCTGGTGTGTTGTACTTAAACTCCTCATCGGAGTACTTGGTAATATAATGTGGTTCGGTACTACAATTATATTATTTAATTCATCATTTTCATTTGCCTGGTGGGTCCCAGTCGGGGATTCACGGCACTGTAATATCCGCCTAGTTTGGGGTGTTACATCTCCCACGTCCACGTCGGTCGGCCATCTATCGCCATTAACGGTTATTGTAATTAGTTTATTTCGAGTTGTAAGTATAGAGAAGTCAATCATGCAAACGTTATTTTAAATCTCATTATAACGTAATACGAATAACACATCATTAATGCATCATAATGGTTTGATTTGACATGCGAAATTTTTTTTTTTGATAGGGATGTAATATTTGCAATTTTCGATTTCCGGTAATTTCTTTTTTTTCAGCGGAGGTCCATTTTGACAACTCACTCATGACCGTTTCGTCATTCTGAGAATGATTAATTCTGCACTTTTTGACATCCGAGTTCGTTTCGGTGTCGTTTTGTTGAGTTCGTGCTTTTTAGCGACTTTTCCGCGCTTGAGTTCGATTCTTGCGAATCTCGTTCGAAACTGCTGTTTCGAGTTTCCTGTAAGTCCGTTTAACTTCGTTAGACGTGTTGTGAACTTCGGTTTGGTTATTCGATCATGTATCGTGATTTCCGGGCGTTTTGAGCCATTTTGTAATTTCTTAAAAGTTACGGGTATCAGTATCTGTAATTGTTTTCTCGACTCGTTTCTTGGTCGCGTATGATTAATTATTGTATTATGTTTTCATTTCGGGTTGTTGATGTCGTCCGCGAACTTTTCGTCCTGTTCGTTCCGTGCGTTTTCGGAAATCGAGTCGTCGAGCCCTGGTGGTCGGGTACTGGCCGGACGGTTGCGGGACTGGCCGGACGGTTGCGGGATTGGCCGTACGATTGCGGGCACCGGCCGGACAGGTGCGGCAGGAACCGGCGTAGCGCACGCTACGGCCGGAAGGCTGCGCGCGCTAACCGGCAGGTGTAGCGCACGCTATCGGGCTAACGCGCTTCTCCGGAGTGCAGGCGGTGGGGTGCGAGGTTACGGACTCGGTCGGGATCGGCGGGTAGCGCATGCTGCGTCGGTCGTAGCGCACGCTAACCGGAGGGTAGCGCCTGTCGGCCGACTTGCGTGCGTTACCGGGCGGCTGTTTAGTCGAGGCTCTTTGGGCCAGTCGGCTAGCGCGCGCAGCTTCGGCCGTAGGCGCACGCTAGCGGAGTCGGGTCGGCGGGTTTGGTCGGTGGTGCCGGGTCGTGCGGTGCCACTGGTGAGGGTACTCGGCGATCTGGCCGATAGCGCACGCTAGTCCGGGAAGGCTAGCGCACGCTAGTCCGGCCCAGTATAAATGTGACCGAGCAGTCGCGTTTTCATTCATTCTTCACTTCCTTCCTTCTCCGTCCGCGACTGGCGATTCATAGGTGACGAAGCCATGTTGTTTATCAACAAATCCACGAAGTTCTTGAGTTCATAACATCAATCAATCATCCGTTATCATCCTTTGATCCAGCGAATCAAGGTAATCTTACCTTAGAACCCTAATTTCGTGAATTTGGGGGGTTTTGCATTTTCGTCTGATTCGTTCCGTTTTGTTGATTAATTCATGATGGGTATGATTAATATTGGTAGTATTCTTGTGTTTAACATCATTTAATCCATTGTTCTTCGTCGAATCGAAGTATATTTCTTGATTTCCTTCGAATTGACTTTTTGGGGGATTTGTCCTCGATCTCGTTTTTCATCTGTTTTCGATGGATCGATTATGGTTAAATGATGTTGTTAAACATATTCTATGGATTGTATATCCATATTTCAACTTGGAATTCCGTTTTCGGGTTTCGACGGGACGAATCGTGTTCTTGGCCGTTTTGGGGGAAATCCTTGAACCTTCGTCATTTGTTCTTTGAATTCAGCGGCTTTGGGTCGTACTTTGGAATTCATTTTCGTTGTTATTGTTTTCATTCGTAGTTCATTGTTGTGGATTGTCGTTCGGTGGAGTCGGCGAGTTCGTAGTCGGTTCGTGCCAACCTACTTCGGCCGATTCTCCGCGTTGTGGTTATTCGAGGCAAGTATCTTGCCCATACATTTCATGTTTCGTTGATATAGTTCTTGATAAATGATTTTATGTGAAATCCAATGTTTAATGAACGTAAAAAAAAGGGATTGGTATGTTCTCGATAAATGTTGTCTTTCAACGATAATTCGTATACTTCGTGAATATGTATTCTCAGAATATGTGTGTTGGTTTGGTATTTTGAAAGATAACATGATCTCTTCGAGTGAGTTAATAGACCGTAATCCTTTGTCGGGGATTACGTATTGTTATTGTGTACTTGTTCGGTAAGAACGTAATGTGTGTGATGTTAGTTGCTACTCCTTGAAAGGAGGTTGTGATGCTTAATGTTGTTTGGCTTCATAAGTGATTATTGTTGTGTGCTTGATGCATGTGATGTGCCTCCGGGTATGATTGTTGAATCTCCGGGATCCATACTTGCTAGTATGGGTCGGGCGTGACCGTAGGGTTATCCAAATCGGGTATGTCTTGCGGGGACTCCGAGGTTCGTGGCTTGTTAGCCCGATACCGAGATAACTTGTGGGGTTATCATCGGGTATGTCTTGCGGGGACTCCGAGGTTCGTGGCTTGTTAGCACGATGCCGGGATAACTTATGGTTGTGGTTTGATTATGTAAGTATATGTGCTTTTAGTCACGTAACTGCGGTTACGGTGACATGTGATTTGATATAGTTTCCTTGTGGGTTATTCACTCGGGTTTGTTCTACGGAAACATCTGAGGTCCGTGGCTTGGTAGCACGGGACGCGAATAATCTGTGGAAACAGGTTGTTATGGTATGATCGGGTCGTGGACCTCACTTGTTGTTATCGAATTTATGTTTTGGGAAAATGACTTTTTGGGCTGTGTCCCTAAATGTTTTCGAAAGGCCTGAGAATTCTTAAGTCCCAATGTATTCAAAACTCCCGAGGTCGTAAAATATTTTTCACAAGATGTATATCAGGCTTACCCTATCTTTCGATTTAATCATTTGATTAAGTGAATCACCTCGGGAAGTATGTTTATGATTAACATGTTTCGTGGAGTATGATATGTATGGCTCGTTTTCGTATTTTATACTTGCACTAGCAAAACAGTGGAGTTTTGCTAACCCCCGAGTATTCGGGGGGTGGATGTCTATTTTTTCATTCAGGTTTTGGAGCATAACACAGGGTCGGCACGAAGGATGATGAAAGATGAACGATACTAATCACACGAGGATCCATTGATATTGTATTGGTCTAGATGTATTTTCTTTCCCGCTGCAGTATCTTTTCCCCGTTGTACGGGAGTTTATTGCATTTTGACCCCTGCGTGGGTATGTGTTTGTAATTGAGTTGTATATTTTTATTGAAAGACCAAATCGGTCTACTGAGTCATTTTAGCCTTGAAGGCATTGTCGAGATGTTAAATGTTGTTACCAGCCTGGTAGATCCTCGAGAAGAGGGTCTACGGCGTGTAATATCCCTGAGTGGATTGAGGGTGTTATATAAATGGTATCAGAGCTTTAGGTTGTGGAAACCTAGGCTGTCGGGTCAGTGGTGTCTATTGAGTTTGGTCTCGTCGGATTTTGTCTGACTGAGTCGTGTCGCGACGCGTCGTCTGAGTTTGTTGGTCGTGATTAGTATCGTGGGCGATCATCATCTTTGTGCGACCTGTGAATGTAAGTCTCCCTTCTTTGTGTCGTGCCTCGTGTGACACGAGCTATTTTTATGATTATTTGTTAAGTGACGGAATCCTCTTATGGATTTTGATTTTGTGATATGTGATTATTTGTCTCTCATATTTCGTTCATATGAGGAGTAGTGTTGCTGGATTGTGCATGTTGAACTGTATTTCTTTTATCCGCTGCGTGAGTTCTTTTGTAATGACTTTCAGTATTTTACCGACCGAGTTTTATTTCGAAAATCGATTCCCTTAACCGAGTTTTTGGCATTGTGGCCTTGATCATTTTGGCGAAATTCTTATGACGGTATTTAGTATTTTGTAAATGGCTTTTGTGAGTTTTTGAAATATTACCGTCGTCGGCCTTTTTGGCGTTTTTGTAAATGGTTTTATTCTGGTGGGTTCCGGTGCGGAACCCACGGCGCTATAATGTTCCGTGTAATTACCTGAAAGTTTTGGGCATTCTAGCCCATTGAATTATTTTCGAAAACCTTGAGTATCTTAGAAAATAAATTTCGAGACGTACGTTTAAAATGAATTATTTTCTCGTGGTACATCCAAGGTGCCACAATATGTTTCAAAATTCTTCTACCTCGAGGACCCAAAATGTTTTGAGATATTTTCAATGTTTTATAAACACTTTTATTTAGACCCGAGGGTCAAATATTTTGAAAGTTTTCACTAAGAGAAAGTGTCCTCATTTTTGTTCAAACGCAAGATGATTTTCAAAGTCTCGACAAGGATGTCTGTCCAACTTTTTGTAAAGTGATACTCAAGATCAACTAGTGTTCCCAAAATTTTTCTTTCAAAAGGTGGTTGTTTCGTGATGTTTAGTAATCTTATGGATATCTTTCGGACCGAGGTCGCCGAACGATACCGTCATTCTTTGGGTGTTTGTATGTGTGTTGCTTTACGATGGTAATCGTTGTAAGTGTTGCATGTTATGATTTCTGCCAGCCGAGTGGTTTCTTATTCAGTATGCCGAAGGGCAGAGGTCGTGGTCGTGGCGACCGGATGCGTGATCGGGATCACGCTGCCGGTGATGGTATTGGTATTGGTGTTGCTACTATTTTGCAGCAGGTAGCTACACAGATGACTCAGTTAACTCAGGCAGTTCAGCACGTTACAGAGGTGACCCAGAACACCGGCGCAAATCAGTGGCTTCGGGAGGTGATTAGTATAAACCCCCCTCGATTCGCCGGTGTTGCGGATGCGTTGGGCTGGGATGGTTGGCTTTTCCAGTTGGGAAAGATATTCGAGGCTGTCGATTGTCCTGAAGAGCGGAAGGTACCTATTGCGCAGTACCCTCTTGATAAAGATGCCGCTAATTGGTGGGAAGCTGTTAAGCCTCGTGACCGTGATGTCACGTGGGCGGAGTTCCAGGCATTGATGGAAGCTGAGTTCTGCCCGAAACCGATTAGAGAACAGAGGATTCACGAATTTTATTTGGCAGAACCGCAAGATATTTCAGTGTCTCAGGCTATAATCGACTATAGCAAACAACTCAGTTATGTACGAGATCGGGTGAGAACCGAGGAAGAGAGGATCTTTCATTTTGACAGACGAATGAAGCCAGAGATTCGCGCGTATATGTCATGACTCACTTGCACTTCGTTGAGGGACTACCAAGATCGAGTCTTGGCCCGTGAACTAGCTTCTTTATCATCGGAGCGTGTGCCCGAGTCGAAAAAGCAGAGCAAGTCCAATGACCTTGTGGACAGTGCAGGAGCTGGTGGTTCTAGTTCGCAATGTCGTAGTCTTTCTGCTGTGAAGCTCTGTCGCTCGTTACGTGGGACTCAGAGTTCCAAGTCGTCTGCTTTGACTCCTGGTAAAGCCAGGAGGTGTTTTAACTGCAATGTGGCGGGACTTGTCCGTGCACATTGTCCTTCTCCGCTAGTAACGTGTTACAAGTGCGGGCTTGAGGGACACCGGGTTCAGTTTTGCGAGTTAGTTGCCAAACCTTCCGAGGCACGGACTTGAGCACTAATATGAGGACCGGCTCCGAGGAGTCCCGGAGGAGCGTGGTCTATCAGTTGTATGTTATGTTATTTCCTTACCTTGTTGTTTCGAATTTCGGAAATTAACTTCTATTCGAAGTGGATTGGATTTTGAATTTCTGTATTTTCGACTCCGTCGACTCATTTATGTTCGTTGACATTTCTGAGCTTGTCACTTGTTGGTTTTATTATATCCGTAACGGCGACGTTGTGTTGGTCGTCGTGGAGCGTGTTTTCACACCGTATATTCCGTTATGTTGTTTGTAACGTTTCTCCATTGGGCGTTAGTTACGCGTTTCTTGCGTATCTCGTTGAGTTTTCCTGGTGGGATATTGCTTCTCCCTACTTGTTTTAAGTTTCAGGACGAAACTTCTTTTAAGGAGGGTAGAATGTAATATCCGCAATTTTCGATTTCTAGTAATTTCTTTTTTTTTCAGCGGAGGTCCGTTTTGACGACTCGCTCATGACCGTTTCGTCATTCTAAGAATAATTAATTCTGCACTTTTTGACATCCGAGTTCGTTTTGTTGAGTTCCGTGCTTTTTAGCGACTTTTCCGCGCTTGAGTTCGATTCTTGCGAATCTCGTTCGAAACTGCTGTTTCGAGTTTCCTGTAAGTCCGTTTAACTTTGTTAGACGTGTTGTGAACTTCGGTTTGGTTATTCGATCACGTATCGTGATTTCCGGGCGTTTTGGGCCATTTTGTAATTTCTTAAAAGTTACGGGTATCAGTATCTGTAATTGTTGTCTCGACCCGTTTCTTGGTCGCGTATGATTAATTATTGTATTATGTTTTCATTTCGGGTTGTTGATGTCGTCCGCGAACTTTTTGTCGTGTTCGTTCCGTGCGTTTTCGGAAATCGAGTCGTCGAGCCACAGTGGTCGGGTGTGAGTCGGACGGTTGCGGGATCGCCGGACGGTTGCGGATGGCCGGACGATTGCAGGCACCGGCCGGACAGTGCGGCAGAACCGGCGTAAGCGCACGCTACGGCCGGAAGGTCAGGCGCGCTAACCGGCAGTGTAGCGACGCTTATCGGCCGCCTAACGACGCCATCGGGTCTCGGCGGTGGGGTTCGAGGTTACGACTCGGTCGGGATCGGCGGTGTAGCGCACGCCATCGCCGGTCGTAGCGCACGCTAACCGGCAGGGGTAGCGACGCTGTCGGCCGACTAGCGTGCGTTACTGGGCGAGGCTTTAGTCCAGAGGCTACTGGACAGGTCGGCTAGCGCGCGTAGGCTTCCGGCCGTAGCGCACGCTAGCGGGAGTCGGGTCGGCAGGTTTGGTCGGTGGTGCCGGGTCGTGCGGGCCCTGGCCGAGGGTACTCGGCCGATACCGGCCGATAGCGCACGCTAGTCCGGGAAGGCTACCGCACGCTAGTCCGGCCCAGTATAAATGTGACCGAGCAGTCGCGTTTTCATTCATTTTTCACTTCCTTCCTTCTCCGTACGCGACTGGTGATTCATAGGTGACGAAGCCATGTTGTTTATCAACAAATCCACGAAGTTCTTGAGTTCATAACATCAATCAATCATCCGTTATCATCCTTTGATCCAGCGAATCAAGGTAATCTTACCTTAGAACCCTAATTTCGTGAATTTGGGGGGTTTTGCATTTTCGTCCGATTCGTTCCGTTTTGTTGATTAATTCATGATGGGTATGATTAATCTTGGTAGTATTCTTGTGTTTAACATCATTTAATCCATTGTTCTTCGTCAAATCGAAGTATATTTCTTGATTTCCTTCGAATTGACTTTTTGGGGGATTTGTCCTCGATCTCGTTTTTCATCCGTTTTCGATGGATCGATTATGCTTAAATGATGTTGTTAAATATATTCTATGGATTGTATATCCATATTTCAACTTGGAATTCCGTTTTCGGGTTTCGACGCGACGAATCGTGTTTTTGGCCGTTTTGGGGGAAATCCTTGAACCTTCGTCATTTGTTCTTTGAATTCAGCGGCTTTGGGTCGTACTTTGGAATTCATTTTCGTTGTTATTGTTTTCGTTCGTAGTTCATTGTTGTGGATTGTCGTTCGGTGGAGTCGGCGAGTTCGTAGTCGGTTCGTGCCAACCTACTTCGGCCGATTCTCCGCGTTGTGGTTATTCGAGGCAAGTATCTTGCCCATACATTTCATGTTTCGTTGATATAGTTCTTGATAAATGATTTTATGTGAAATCCAATGTTTAATGAACGTAAAAAAAAGGGATTGGTATGTTCTCGATAAATGTTGTCTTTCAACGATAATTCGTATACTTCGTGAATATGTATTCTCGGAATATGTGTGTTGGTTTGGTATTTTGAAAGATAACATGATCTCTTCGAGTGAGTTAATAGACCGTAATCCTTTTCCGGGGATTACGTATTGTTATTGTGTACTTGTTCGGTAAGAACGTAATGTGTGTGATGTTAGTTGCTACTCCTTGAAAGGAGGTTGTGATGCTTAATGTTGTTTGGCTTCATAAGTGATTATTGTTGTGTGCTTGATGCATGTGATGTGCCTCCGGGTATGATTGTTGAATCTCCGGGATCCATACTTGCTAGTATGGGTCGGGCGTGACCGTAGGGTTATCCAAATCGGGTATGTCTTGCGGGGACTCCGAGGTTCGTGGCTTGTTAGCCCGATGCCGAGATAACTTGTGGGGTTATCATCGGGTATGTCTTGCGGGGACTCCGAGATTCGTGGCTTGTTAGCACGATGCCGGGATAACTTATGGTTGTGGTTTGATTATGTAAGTATATGTGCTTTTAGTCACGTAACTGCGGTTACGGTGACATGTGATTTGATATAGTTTCCCTGTGGGTTATTCACTCGGGATTGTTCTACGGGAGCATCTGAGGTCCGTGGCTTGCTAGCACGGGACGCGAATAATCTGTGGAAACAGGTTGTTATGGTATGATCGGGTTGTGGACCTCACTTGTTGTTATCGAATTTATGTTTTGGGAAAATGACTTTTTGGGCTGTGTCCCTAAATGTTTTCGAAAGGCCTGAGAATTCTTAAATCCCAATGTATTCAAAACTCCCGAGGTCGTAAAATGTTTTTCACAAGATGTATATCGGGCTTACCGTATCTTTCGATTTAATCGTTTGATTAAGTGAATCACCTCGGGAAGTATGTTTATGATTAACATGTTTCGTGGAGTATGATATGTATGGCTCGTTTTCGTATTTTGTACTTGCACTAGCAAAATAGTGGAGTTTTGCTAACCCCCGAGTATTCGGGGGGTGGATGTCTATTTTTGCATTCAGATTTTGGAGCATAACACAGGGTCGGCACGAAGGATGATGAAAGATGGACGAAACTAATCACACGAGGATCCATTGATATTGTATTGGTCTAGATGTATTTTCTTTCCCGCTGCAGTATCTTTTCCCCGTTGTACGGGAGTTTATTGTATTTTGACCCCTGCGTGGGTATGTGTTTGTAATTGAGTTGTATATTTTTATTGAAAGACCAAATCGGTCTACTGAGTCATTTTAGCCATGAAGGCATTGTCGAGATGTTAAATGTTGTTACCAGCCTGGTAGATCCTCGAGGAGAGGGTCTACGGCGTGTAATATCCCTGAGTGGATTGGGGGTGTTACAAGGGATAGTTAGTAAGTTGTCCAACTTAACCATCGTTCAAATACCAAAGAACAAACATAAGTACATCATAACGTCATCATAATAGTTAAACATCAAAGTAGGAACATAGCGGTATCACTCTCAATCTTCTCCTGGCTCCATCAGGTCTTGCTCAGGGTCCTCAGAGCTAGAGGATACATCAATCCTCTCTCCTGGGGTTATAACCTCGATTCCTGGGATAAGCTCCACTAACTTTATCACTCGAGCACGTATCGCATCTAAGAACTCTCTGTCCTGAAGGTGCTCCGCGGCCAGGGTACACTCCAGTGTCTCAACTCGGGAGCTCAGTTGAGATCGAACATGCTGGAGGCTCCTGATGGCGGCCTCTTGTCTCTCTGCGTGTGTATCCCGCTGATGTAGTGCCAGCTCTAGACTCCTGCATTCCTCACGTCGGGACTCTAGTGCCTGGAACGCCTCCTGTCTCTGCCCTCGATACGAGTTCGCCTCCTGCCTGGTCCTATCCAGCTCTCCTGTCAAGGTATGAATCTGCTGCTTGAGTCGCTCAATCCAATCCTGGTCCTTAAGCTTTGCTCGAAACTGGTCCGCCCAGCTCTCTCGCCAGTAGGTAGCCTACTCTTCTAAGAGCTTGACCTTCTCCGTTAAACGCGTGAGCTCAATGATCCTATCCATTTCGGAATCCATACCTACCATACCAAGGTCTAAGTCAGTATTTCATAAAAATCTAATGTACAATGTAAACTCTATTAAGCATAAATAATCATCAAGGCAGTGATCTTAATGATTCAACAAGTATGCTTATGTGACACTAGCGATTAATACCTTATTTTAGAATAGTAAGGAGGTTTAATGAATTTTAGATAAACCGATAAGTAACATATACTATATCCGTTTCAAGAGTTCAATAGAGGAATTTACTCAATCAGGAAATGCTACGAATACTTAATTAAGTATCCGATTCTGAAAAGACTAAGCATAGCTTGTTTAGCTGATGACATAGAAACTGTTGAATATGACTACGCATTTTCCAAGTGAATTGCGACAAGTTGAAAGAGATTTTATTGGAAGTTGACTCGAGGAATCTACTTTAGGTCTTAACCCTATGGTTTACTTCGCCCTAGATGGAATCCTCATCTAAGTCCGAAGAATCTTATCCTGGAAAACCTCGATGTAAGTGTCCTTCTTACAAAGCGAGCTCTAATACCACTTCTGTCACGCCCCCAACATCGGGCAGGACGAGGGCGCGACGATACATGTCGATCAATCAATAAGAGTGCAGTAAAGACATTGCGGAAGCTAGAATAACGATCAATAAAATTTCAACAACGATCTTAACCCGATGTTTTAAGATTCGTTGAAATAAAAGTTGGTAATGAAATTTCAAAGATCAGAACATTACAGCAGAACTTCTTTCCAAAATTTCAAAAGTACCAAATACGAAACATAACTAATCTATTACAAGGTGGAATTGTACACAATTCTATGTCTCGAAGGTCTTCTACTCGGTCTCTTCAAAAGTCCCCTCGTCTTCGGCCGGATTCTCATCCTCTGGTTTAAAATGGAAAACGGTGGGGTGAGACAAAGGGTCTCAGTGAGTGGGTGATCGTATGCGAGTGTGGCTTACTTTTCTTTGAAAACATTTTGATTGATGCATGGAGTATATGAAATTGGAATCGTTTGCAAGATACATTATAATTTTTATGAACACAATAAACACTTACAGGTGCGATATTATAATCCTGTCCCCGTGGATGGATGTCAAGTCAAGCAGTTGGTCAATCAGTCATCTTCGAATCCTGCCGATATGGACTTTGGATTCTAGGCTCTCCTTATTACTCCTAGCAAGATAGGCCATCGCCCCAAGATTTGGACTGTCGCCCCAAGTGGAGCCTTCGCTCTTTTCACACTTAGCGCGTGCTTCCTTATCTCCTATCTGGGCTCAGTATGTCCTTAGCTATGGGTCAAAACCCGGATCACACCATAATCGCGATTATACCCCAAGTCTATGACCCAGGTCCCTCGGAACACTCCGTTCCTCGGTTATGGGAATAGGAAACAACGGTAGCCTCGTTCATGAACCGCAGCCTCGCTGCTCGATCCAAGACTTGGTCTAACCATCCCTGACACGATTAGGGACTCTAGAGGTGGCTCATACAGTTCAAGAGGTGGCCCCGGATTTTAGGTTGGCTCTCTGGTTCGTATGGGATCAAGATGTGGGCCCCGTCCGTCGACGTGGCACTTTGCCCCGGTAGAGTTAGAGGCGGACCCGTCCGTGGCACTTTGTTTGTATAGCACTTAGTTCCTGACGATTCTGATCGGTAGTCGACGCATGTCACGAGTATCAAGTATGTGTTCGGTTAGTCAGGTTAATAGCGTCTTTTTGACTAAGTACGGAATATGTATTATTTATAATTGTGGCCCGATTTGTTCGAAAGAAAAAATTTCATAATAAATCTGAGAAATAATCTGAATAATCTTATTAACAGTCTGGGGAGTTTAGATCAGGTATTTATATAATATGGGCAGGTTCGACGATAACGAAAAATCTTTGGAATAGGTTGAATGGACGCTTTTGCCCTTGGGTTCGAGTTTTAGTATTTAGAGTAAGGATCGAATTTGGATGGTTGTGAAGATTTGTGAGAATGTCAAAAATATTCCCACGACTCCAGATTTAAGGAAATTTCGAAATTTTCAGTTTTGAGACTGAATTTTCCAGAATTTACGGTTTTGCCCCAAAACTTAGGAAAATTATTCCGGGGCTTATAATGTTATGATATTAGCTTGGATTTTGATGAAATTTTACGAGGTGACTCGTAATAGGTCTGGAATGATAGATTTGTGAAAAATTCCAGAAAATTTCGGATTTGGTCCAGAATTCTAATTTTCTTGCGTTTTGACCCCAAAAGTGTTTCAAATTATAATTTTGGTTTATAAGTATAGATATCGAAGTCCGAAATGTACGAAACTTTACGGACAGCTTATATATGAAGAAATATATGCGGTACAGGGTCCAGAATACATATTTTTGTAATTTTTCAATTTAATCTCCAAACTACCTAAAATTGCAATTTGTGCCCAATTTTCCGTTTGCTTGATTAAATTCTCGTTTTCGGCCACAAGTACATTATCACATATTACAACTTAGTCATATGACACTAAAATTTCAGATTTGAGATAAAGTCACGAGAAAGTACAAGGTAGGTATAAAGATTACAATTTTTCACGAAATTGGAATCTGACTATTGAATCGGTTGTCGACTAAAATTGTCAAATCAATTTGCATTATGTTATAACCATAATATGAATATTCAAAACATGTATATACTCAGAATTTTCGAGATTTGTACATGCATCATAATTTCTCATAATATTCATAAATAAAAATCAAGAAATACAAATATTTATATAGAAATATTAACAAAAACTTGTAGTATAATTTCAACATGCAAAATTTGACATGCAACTCAAGAATATATTTCAAAATTTTCAGATCTCATATGCATCATCATAAACAAGAAATAATTGATTTTTGTTTTCAAAATTTTGAAGAATTTCCACTCACCTTAGTTGAATTCGTGTGGGATTCTTGGTCTCGGGTTTTGAAAGATGATTTCTCCTCCTATCCTCTATGGTTCGGCTGTATGAATCACCATCCAAGGTGGGTATTTTTGTTGTATGTTAAGATTAATGTTAGTATAAAGGTTACCACTAAAGTTTTAGGAAAGAAAAGGGTTGAAAATGAGATTACCTTGAATTTCCTTCTCCTTTTTCCTTCCCCTTCTTCTTTCTCCTTTCTTCTCAAATTTTCAGCCTTCTCTCTCTCTATTACTAAGTGCAGATTTTTGTTTGGTGTATGTGTGGAAGGAAGAGTGTGTTGATATATATTGTAAGTATTTAAAAGGGGTGGTCAAGGCTTGGGAAAATGGGGTGTAAATAGGTCCTTTGCATGGGAAACATGGCTAGTAAAAAAAATGTTGATCCCCTCCCTTGTCCCCCATTTGGCCGTCCCATATGTGTGTGTTTATATATATATATATATATATATATATATATATATTTGTTTTGGTGTTTAATTGTTGTGTGTAAGTATATATATACATATATATGTATATATAGTTGGGCTTTGAAGTGAAATTCCAAGCCTTAGGAATTTTATTAAGTTGGACTTGAGACTTTTAGTGTGTGCATATATGTAGGTGTTGATACACATGGCCCATTAGGAATTTCATGTTCCTATTTTGAGTTTTAATTAATTCATTATCTCATTCATAAAATAATTTATGAATAAATAAGTAAAATAAAATGAAACTAGATGTAGATTACAAACAATTGTTATTAGAGTACATCATGATTTAATAATTATACGTATAGTAAACTATCGAGTTTAGGGGGTCTTACAGCCTCTGAGGGCGGGGCGTGAACTCAGGCCTAGTGTACGCTGCAATGAGCGGCTCCATATGGTTGGTGAACGTGGGTGTTACATAATGCGTGAGCAAGGGGCGGCTCTTGCGGGAGTGAGCGCCGGTGCGGTGACATGTTCAAGGGGCGGCCAACATAGTGGGGTGAACGTCGGTGCACAAGTGTGCTAGGGACGCACCTGGCAGGCTTATTGGTTACGTATATTCGAGCGACAGCTAAGACCCCGATACCGAATGATTTTCGTATTTCAAATGTTCTTTCAACTCGCTTTAAAATGTTTGTCTTGATAACTGAGATTTGTGCTTCTGAAAGTTTGTTTCAACTTGTTTCAAACGTTGGTATCAGGATTAATTAACCAAGGATATTTGACGAGATCTCCGAGGGTTAATTAACCAAGGGTCTTGAGAAGGATTTGTCGAAATGAGAGGCTGTGACATTGATTGTGCTGTGATGATATTCTGTGGATTGGGTCGACGACCCCGTGAGATGTTGAGATGATTGATCTTGTGATGATATTCTGTGGATTGGGTCGAGGATCCCGTCAGATGTTGAGATGATTGATCTTGTGATGATATTCTGTGAATTGGGTTGAGGAACCCGTGAGATGATTGAGATAATGGTTCATGTAATGATAGTGTTTTGTAAATTTGGTCGAGGACCCCGAATAACGTTGAAATGGTTTTTCTTGTAAAACTATTTTTCACATACTGGGTCAAGGGCCCGAGAAATCTTCAAGTTATTTTCTAAAGCATTTTCACTCGATTTTTCAAAACCCTAAACCATTCAAAATGGCCCGAGTCAATAATAATGTTTTCAAACTATCTTATCAAAATATTTTTCAAAATATAATCCTTTTAAAAACGGTTTTTCGAACTAGATCTTTTGACTCATTGGGCTCGTTTAAAGTTTCATTTGGTGTTATGTTCCGTAAAGAAAATATGACTATGTGATTATCTTTCACCTTGTGTAAGTGAGTGCTATTCTGTGCTGACTATGAGAATGTGTGGTTCGGGTTAAGGATTCGCGGTTGTTGAGTTTTGTGTTGATATTTTTCGTATATCTTGTATATTATGTACTTGTGCTAGCAAATTTCAGTTTGCTAACCCCCGAGTATTCAGGTGGTGGGTGCCTGTTTTGCGCTCAGGTTTGCAGCTCCGGAGCAGTCACGGGATTGGCTAGGAAGGATATGGAGGACGATGATGATAATCACACAAGAGTCGGAGTCTTTTCTTTTGTTTTATCTTGGTCAGTATTTCTCGTGTGATTGAGTATTCACCCTTGAACGGGTGTGGTTTCCATTTATTGAATTGAGTCGTCATTCTTTTCTATATTAAAGTTTATTATTGTCGTTGAGTTGTGAACTATGTTGGTTTTTGAATTGTTTAATGACCTTGTCGGTCTGTTTTGTAATTAATTTGACCCCGGTCGGTCAATCCTTGAGTAGTCTTTTGGAGTTTAGCCTGGTAGATTCTTGTGAGAAGGGTCTATGGTATATGAGCTTAGGTTTGCGAAAAACCTAGGCCGTTGGGTCAAGTCCATGTCATGTGTAAGTCGCGTGCATCAGAGTTGTGATTAGTATCGTGGTTCCGACATCATCTTCAGGCAATCCGTGATGGTAAGTCTCCTGAATATAAGTCCCCTTATATGTGTATTTGATTATATTGTGCTAATGTGTTTAATGTTGAACAAAGGGATGGAACTTGTTTGTGATATTATTGTTTTAGGATATAACCTGCGTCTACGGTCGAGTGAAAATGGTTATGTAGTATGCTTCGGAAGTTGAGTATATTTATATATTTTTACATTTCATTAGAATGAATTTTTAAGTGTTAATTTTATCCGCTGCACGAACGTTTCAAAGTGGTGTTTTGAAATTTTCTAACATTGTGAAAACCTACTATTTAATATCGTCATGTCAAATAGTAACGTATTTCGGTGAAAAATCTTTTCGATTAAACATTTTGATAGAAGAGGAAAGATTTTCAATTTATGGTATTTAGAACTCACCACTTTTGAAATATTTCAAATTAGTTACAATATCTATAAAAAAATTAAATAATAAAAATCTTTTATACATTATTCGAAAATAATTTTTAAAGTCGGTGTATAAACTTCCTCTTCCAAAATAAAGGACAGTATTTACAAGTTTTGGGCGTAACGTGCCTCGCCCTCTTTTTCAAAAATTTGTTTTCATTGAGTGCATACATAAAATAGTCGTCCTCGTCGAAGGACTAGAAATTGATTCCAGAAAAACTTTGCGTTTTGCGATACTATAGTTATTCTGAGCATTGTATGAAGTCATTTTCGGACGTAATAAGGATACTCGGACTCGTATATAGTACGCATGCTCCCCGAATTCTTTTTAGTGTTGCCTACCTTAGACATTCGGGGGGTGCTAACTAAACCTTGTGTTGATATTTTGGTATACTGTACGATTGATTGTTTAGTTATGCTAAATGGTATTATCTGTGTTAGTATGTCGAGCCTTGGCGGACGTAGTGATGATGGAAGTGGAAGCGGTGAGTTGGTCCGTACGACAACGATTCATGCTACGGTGAAGGAGTATCAAGATCAAACGATATCCTATGAAATCTCTTCAATGGTTGAACCCACAAGCGAAGCAAAGAGACCGATGACATCTGGGAAATCTTTGGGTGGAGAAGGGACTAAGGCTCCTAAACCCCCCCACATCGTTCGAACGCATCATCTTCGTGGTCGGGAGTGAACGCTGGGAATCCCAAGCCAGCATCAGTGACTCTCAGTAAGAAGGGGGGTGCTCTAACTGCAACTGTCAGGGACATGTTCGTGCAAATTGTCCCTCTCCACTCTTAACTTGTTACCGGTGCCGGTGTGAAGGTTATCGGGACAAATACTTTGAGATAGTTAATGAATTAGCAAAGAATGCTACCCTATTGGCGAGCAAAGCAAACAACCGGAGGGTGTCCCAAAACTCTACGTCTCCTTCCTGAAGAGCCTAATGTGAAAGAATGAAGATTTTGTAATATGTCCTAATCGTTGTTGTTTCCAGCAATCGTGACTTTGATCGTTTTTCATTTCAATGCTTTACGTTTACAACTCTGGTTGTTTTGAGTTTCTGGGTCAAAACTTCTTCAGTATGGGGGAATGTAATATCCGTACCTCTTATTAGTAATCTTTATGTTTGGTGACTCTCCATTCGTTGATGACTCATTTGAAATCCCTTTCGAAAATTTAAACTACCCTGATCTACTCAAATTACCATCATGTGAACAAACCTCGGAGCCGTTTTATCAAAATTCGTAGACTATTGTGACTTTTCTGCATATGCATTGGTCCTTGCAAATTTTAGTTCAAAACTATCGTTTAAATTGTCCTTACCAGTTCAATTAATATTCCATACATATTATGAACTTGGATGTTGTTACTCGAGCTCAAAACGTGGTTTTAGGATGTTTGAGCCATTTTGTAATTTTTTCTAAAACCTTGAAGCGATTAAACTCAAACCCCTCCGCTTCGACTCCTCGTGTTCATATGTGTGTTTATTGCCTCAACTCACGTACCAGATACTTGCTTAGTTAACTCATTGCAGTTCGAGGATCCTCGCGTTCGCGCAACGTTCGTGACATTTTGGGGCTGAACGAAGTAGTTATTTTTCCTTGTTTGTTCTCCCTCTCTCTATTTTAAGTTTTGGGATGAAACTTATTTTAAGGGGGTAGAATGTAATACCCTGGATTTTTACCCCTAAGTAACTTCGAATCTTTGACCCATTTTTGTGGCTTCTTTTGTCCATTTATTGAACTTACGCAATCTTTCGTATTGTTCTATTATCCTTGTTGTTCCGTTTTACAACAACTCTATAATCGCTACATAATAGAATATGCAATATCGTTATATGTTACTATTGATACCGTATGTTGATAACATTTCGGTATAATGCTACGACTGTGAGCAGATCGTTTGATCAATCTAGATATTTGCAACTCTTATTTAGAGGTAATTACACCATAAAAACATTCAAATATGGATGGAGTACCAAAAGGGTGTTAATAGAAACAAGAGTAGATATTTCTGGATAGTGCCGTGCGCAAGGACTGACTTTGATCAGTCACCATAAATTGTAGAAAAGCCAAAAATTCTAAAATTTTACAGAATTTAGATTATTGAATTAGCTTTCCAATGGTTCCAACGGTGAGTCAATCGGAGCCCGGACGAAGGAGTTATGGTCGAAATAGCAGACCCTGGTGTAGTGACACGGCCGTGTCATTTGACGCGGGCCGTGTCGAACTATTGCGGTTAAGCAAAACTCACTGGCCGGTTGACACGGCCAGTGACTCGACCGTGTCATTTGACACGGCCGGGAAGTGCCGGAATGTTGAAACTCGACCAAACGGGTATATATAGCCATCTCTCTCATTTCTGAAGTATTCTAGACCATTCCTTCTACTCCTCTTCACTCTCCATGGACAATTTCGGTTTTGTGCTCCAAAGCCAAGCCACAAACTTGTTCCTAACATCGTAGAATCTAGATATCAAGGTTGTTCTCAAAGAATCATCCATTTTTTTGGGTTAAATCAAAGTATGTGATGAAGTTCTTCAAGTTCCTCCAATAGATTCTTATTAGTTCTTGTTTCTAGGATGGCTCTTAGATTTTCTTGGATTCTTAGATATTCTTGTGTGATTTTCATCGATTCTAGCGGGGTAGAGATCGAATTCTTCAACTATACCAATTCTTGTACATGAAATGCCTGCTAGGTGTTCGATAAAAATCCCCTTAGAATATGGTTTTGAATTCCACGTGTTATTGTGATTAGAACCGGTAGTCCTGATACGAGTCTTGCTATATTGATTTTCTTAGGTTCGGAAATTGGGGATCGGTAACTTTCTATCCAAGTTTTACCGAACTCGGCAACCACCGAAATAAACAAGGCAAGTACCTTGATATACGAATTATACCTATGCAAAATAATAGTTGCCAAAGTGTATCTGTTGTTTTATGTTAATTTATATATATATATATATATATATATATATATATATGAGTTTTGAATGATTGATGTTAGTATTAATTAGGCATACATAAACGGGATGCTGGTATAAGCTATATTTATAGTGATAATATAGTCGAGTATGTGTATTTGGTTGAATTACAATTCAGGGATCTATATGTGGTGTGGTTTGTTTATGCCTGAAGGTGTATTGTGCCGAGTTTTGATTGATAACGTGTGTGGTGTTGTTTGTCAGTGTAGTTGTTGATTGACAGACAATTTATGTGAATTTGTGTACTGATTTTGATAATTATTGCAATGATTGACTGTGTGCTTGATGTTTGAAATAATGTGAGTACTTGTTGTGAGAGACGTCGTATCCGGGAGCCTCTGAGGGCGAGGCGTGAACTCCAGACTGGTGTATGCTGTAATGAGTGGCTCCATATGGTTGGTGAATGCCGGTGTTACATAATGCATGAGCAAGGGGCGGCTCTTGCGGGGGTGAGGGCCGGCACGGTGACATGTTCAAGGGGCGGCCAATATAGTGGAGTGAACGTCAGTGCACATGTGTGCAAGGGAGGCGCCTGGCAGGCTTATTGACTACCGATATTCAAGTGACAGCTAAGACCCCGATATTGAATGATTTTCGTATTTCAAGAGTTCTTTCAACTCGCTTTAAAATGTTGGTCTCGATAAAGACTGTGATTCGTGCTTCTGAAAATTTGTTTCAACTCGTTTTAAACGTTGGTATCAGGGTTAATTAACCAAGGATATTTGACGAGACCTCTGAGGGTTAATTAATCAAGGGTCTTGAGCAGGATTTGTCGAAATGAGAGGTTGTGACATTGATTGTGCTGTGATGATATTCTGTGGATTGGGTCGAGGACCCCGTGAGATGTTGAGATGATTGATCCTGTGATGATATTCTGTGGATTAGGTCGATGACTCCGTGAGATGTTCAGATGATTGCTCTTGTGATCATATTCTGTGAATTGGGTCGAGGAACCCGTGAGATGATTGAGATAATGGTTCTTGTAATGATAGTGTTTTGTAAATTGGGCCGAGGACCCCGAATAACGTTGAAATGGTTTTTCTTGTAAAACTGTTTTTAACATACTGGGTCAAGGGCCCGAGAAATCTTCAAGTTATTTTCTAAAGCATTTTCATTCAATTTTTCAAAACCCTAAACCATTCAAAATGGTCCAAGTCAATAATAACATTTTCAAACTATCTTATCAAAATATTTTTCAAAATATATTCCTTTTAAAAAGGGGTTTTCGAACTAGATCTTTTGACTCATTGGACTCGTTTAAAATTTCATTGGTGTTATGTTCCGTAAAGAAAATATGACTATGTGATTATCTTTCACCTTATGTAAGTGAGTGCTATTCTGTGCTGACTATGAGAATGTGTGGTTCGTGTTAAGGCTTCGCGGCTGTTGAGTTTTTTGTTGATATTTTTCGTATATCTTGTATATTATGTACTTGTACTAGCAAAGTTTAGTTTGCTAACCCCCAAATATTCGGGGGGTGGGTGCCTGTTTTGCGCTCTGGTTTGCAGCTCGGGAGCAGTCACGGGATTAGCAAGGAAGGAGATGGAGGTCGATGATGCTAATCACACAAGAGTCGAAGTCTTTTCTTTTAATTTATCATGGTCTTTATTTCTCGTGTGATCTAGTATTCACCCTTGCACGGGTGTGGTTTCCATTTATTCAATTGAGTCGTCATTCTTTTCTGTATTCAAGTTTATTATTGTCATTGAGTTATAAACTATGCTGGTTTTTGAATTGTTTAATGACCTCGTTGGTCTGTTTTGTATTTAATTTAACCCCGGTCGGTCAATCATTGAGTAGTCTTTTAGAGTATAGCCTAGTAGATTCTTGTGAGAAGGTTCTACGGCATGTGGCATTCCCAGTCGAATTCTGGGGGTGTTACATTAACCACCTTATGTTGGTTTCTTGTTCAGTATCCCTTTATGTACCATGTTGAGCTATAAGTTCAGCTTCAACTTCCACAACATCAGCTTCATCTACTTCTTTTGTTCTTATAGCAGCGGGATTGATTTCTAGATTTGCAACAGGTTCTTCCTGAGACTGTGGTATTCCCTTAAGAGATAATGTCTGGATGGATTAGGTTAGGTTTTCTATTCCGGTAGGGTCGCAATGGGTTTCATCAAAGACCACATGAAGTGACTCCTCTATCGTCAGTTTGATTTTGTTGAATATCTTAAATGCACCTTCATCTGATTTTTCATCGAAGGTTTGAGTTGATCCTTCCCATTGTTAAGAATGTAACACCTGCATCTAAAATTATAGAAATACGCAATCGTAGGAGTTTTATTATTCCATACCTCGCATGCGGTTTTGTTGTGGTTCTTGTTGATGATACAGTGGTTTTGTGTATATTATGTTGTACTTGTCGTTTCTCCTCAAAAACGCTGTGGCAATTTGCTTGCAGCTAATACAGTTCTTAGGTTCCTTCAGCGTCCTATTCTTTCGCTTGGCAACACCATTTTGTTGAGGAGTGCGGGTTGCTGAGTATTAATGTTGTATGTCATTGTCCGCACAGTACTGCTCTATGAAGTGGTTTTTAAATTATGTGCCTCTATCGGAATGAATTGTTACAATGCTCCGACCATTTTCATTTTGAAGCTTTTTCAAGTTTTCCAGCAGCTTTGTGGTTGACTCTTTCTTCTTTTTCAGGAAGATAGTCCATGAATACCTGAAAAAATCATGAATAATAACAAGACAGTATTTCTTACCTCCTAGGCTAACAAGGGGTCTACAGGGCCATAAAGATCCATATATAGTAAGTCCAGGACCTCGTGGATTTAAAGATAAGATTTGCTCTTCGGAGACAAGTTGCCTTGCTTGCCTTTCTGACTGGATCCGTGGATGCTGTTCTTATGAAATGAAACAAGTGCCTCTAATTTGTTGATGGTCTTGAAGTTGATGTGAGGCATCCTTTTGTGCCATAACCAGCTTTGCTCTGCAGTGCGTTTGGCAACAAGATAAGAAATTATAGTACTAGTGGATTTCCAGTCAGCAATATACATGTTACCTGACCGGCTTCCTGTATGGACAATCTTTTTGGTCATTATGTCCTTTACCCTACAGTGATCTACATATAATTTGACCGGAAATTGTTTGTCACAGAACTGGATAATGCCAAGAAGATTCTACTGTAGTTCTTCTATGTAGGCTACGTCGGTGACTTTGAATTTTCCTATAAGCAGGGTTCCTTTCCCTCTTGTTTTTATTTTTTATTTATCACCGTATCGCACCTTTGGACCACGGCCTTCTATATAATCTGTTAGCTTGGTGATATCTCGTGTCATGTGGTGAGAGCATCCGCTGTCGAAATACCAGATATCCTTCTCTTAGATATCCTGTAATATAAAAATTAAGTAATTTAGGTCCCCTTTGATTTTTGGGTTCTTGGTTATTAGTGCCTTTAGGTACCCATATTTGCCTAACAGCAATTGGTTTGCTGTAGGTTGTGTTTGGTCCTCTTTTGCGAGATTTACATGGGGCAGACATGTATTCGTTGTAAGTATCGTTGTGCTTGCAAATTGGTGAATTTTGGCTCCAGTACGGTTATTGTCTAGAAGGAGGAACTGTATTTCTCTGCCTTTTAGCATGCCTTCTGGGTTTCCAATTGGATTCCCAGACTTGCTGTTGGTAGAACTACGCAGCAACTTTCTTACGAGACAAATACTTGGGTTCTTGTACCCACTATCTAGGAGTATTGAACTGTCGGTAGTACTAAGGTGTATGCTGTCGATGTTACTTGGGTGGTGGGCTTCGGTCCAACATCCTACCTGTATGAGCTTAAAAATGCAGGAGGCACGACTTGCAATTTGACCTATGATATCTGCACTATAAATTAGTTAAATTAATTGATTAGGATTACTCATACCAACAAGATGCATCTTCTTTTCTGGTAGCCATCTCATACAAACTCCAAAGTTAAGCGTGCTTGGCCTGGAGTAGTTATGGCATGGGTGACCCCTTGAAAGTTTCTTAGGGTGTGATGAGTGAGGACAAAGCGTGCTAGGAAAGACTCGTGTTGGTACAGTGAGGGTAGTTTTCATCATTCTCGAGTTTTCCTTCTCTTTTCTTGAGAAGTTATATCTTAGCTTGTAGTAGTAAGGCATAATCATTTGTCTTGCATTTATTATGAAATTTTACCTCATTTAGTTCAGTTGTAAGTTGATGATTGCTTTCCATGAGTTTTTCATGAGGAAACTTTCTGTTTTGGCAATATAAAGACATATTTTCATAATTGTTTTTCAGCAGGGTCATTTTCATCATTCAGCTCTAGATTTGAAAGAGATAATTGTAAGTTTTCTTGTTTAAGCATCTTATGGGCTTTTTGGATGGTCCTGAATCCATTCATCATATTTTCTGTTGAATATGGTACTGCCACTTGAAGGGGGGTGGATAGTGTGGTTAAGAATATAGATTTTTTTTGCAATTGCGGAAGCGATAAAGTGCGGAATATAAATGACACAACGGTATATAGAGGTTCAGCAATGTGCCTACGTTCTCTCCCCTTATCTTTTTTTATATACTTCAGATAAAACTTTCTGCCTTGTCTTCTATCGGTCCGAGGAAAACTATTACAATCTTGTCTTCTATCAGTCCAAGATAAACCGTTACAATCTTGTCTTTATGTCGGTCCAAGATAATTCGTTTTCCTTTTCTATCGGATAAGGAATCAACATTTCTAGCTTTCTATTGGTACTATAAAAACCTCTCTTGGATTTAGATTATGATTCTAATAATGCTGGATCCACGATCCTAATAACACTGAATCAAATCTACAATACTTTCCTTTCTCTCGTGTTTGGTTGAGTAAATTAAACACTCGAACTCTTATCAATTAATCTCGATTACAAAAACAATAATGTATATAATGATATAAGATGTATATGAACTTTGCTTGAAGCTGTTGATCTGATTAATACCAAATGTATTGGTATTTATAGGCTTAAGAGCCAAACTAGCCATTACTCCTTGTTCTTCTTTAGCCTACGTTACGCTCTCTCTTTAGCATACATAATACTCTTAGCATAAGTTAAAAAAATAGATGTTACGTACATTATCTGTTGATCAATTCAGTCCAGTAGCTTTTTTCTCCTTTCGTAGCGTACGTTAATATTTCTACGTAGCATACGTTATATGAAACCTCAGTTATCCATTAGAATGACGACATACTCTATGATGTCACTTGCACATTAACGTTCCAATGATTTGAATTCTGATTCAAACTCTTTAGCGTACGTTATCCTATACATGTTGCGTATGTTATGTCATGTACTTAGCATATGTTAACTTGTCCTGTAACGTGCGTTAACATTGCTCTTACTCGACAGACTTCAGCTGGGTCTTTGTTGCCTATGTTAGTTATGATGCTTAGCGTACGTTAGCTGTGTTTTATGCTTAAGTTCATTGTACTTCTGTCCATCTCGTGCTTCTTCAACTGTTGATTAGTTGTTGTTTTTCATTGTTTATCAACTTATCATCAAAACCTTTAATATGAATTGTCTGGAATAAAATAATTTCAACATTTTCAAAGGTTTATGATGCATTTTGAAGGTTAACTGAAGATGAGCTTATCTCGTCATCACTGTCATCATCACCCTCTTCTTGCCATAAAGAACATGTAGGCTTTATCTTCTATTTCATCATCAGAGGAGTCACTGTCGGTGATCGCCTATAGACATTCCTTTATGTTGATAGATGTGGGCGTGGCTTCTGATTCTCCTACCAATGCTTTTAGTTTGTTTCTCCATACACGCCTTTTCTCATTCTTCTCTTGTTGCTCACCTTCGGGCAACTTCTGTACTTTAGGATGAGGACATCTATTTGCATAGTGTCCAGGTTTCCTACAGTTAAAACATAAATTAGAGTCTCCAGATGATGGCGACTCAGAGCTTACCTTGTTGAAGGGTTTAGGCCTGTGGGGAGCCTTTCCGAATTTCATAATGAATTCCGAAATTTGTGCATGAGCAATGCCATTTCATCTTGTGACAGGATGTCATCATCACTGTCAGCGACATTGAATGTGCTGGGGGCAGATTTGTGTCTCCTGTTGGATACAGCAGCAAGTGTTGTAGTCTTTGCAGGGGACCCTTCAGCCTTTTTTCTCCTGTCAATATCATACTGAAAAGCTTTGAGGTCAGAGAAGAGGTCAAAAGTAAATATGTCATTTCAATTACAAGACACACGCATAGATGTAGTCTTAATGTCCCATCGGGCACGGAGTGATCTAAATATTTTGATATTTTTCTCCTTTTTGTGTATACACTTTACCCAATGCTTCAAGCTCACCGACAATACCGGTAAATCTGAGATCAAGTTCCTCAAGTGTTTCAGATGATTTTATTTCAAAAGATTCAAACTGCTGGGTGAGTTTGAAATTTTTTTCTTTTGAGAGCTCAGTCCTCTCACAAATTAACTTGAGTTTTTCCCAGATTTCTTTGGATGCCTTGCAACTTTTTACCTTGGAGAATGTGCCTTTGTTAAGAGTGATAAATAGTGCATTAATGGCGACGTTGTCCAGATTCGCACGTTTGTGATCATCGGTGTCCATTGTTCCCTATCTTGCTCAAGCATTTCTGAATTAGGTTGTCCCTCTATTCTGGCAGCTGGATTAACATTAATAATTTTGATAGGTCCTTCTTGTATAACAAAGATCATTTCTTCATGCATGGCAGCAAGATGGGCTTCCATCCTGATTCTCCAGTCATCAAACTCATTAATAAAAAACATGGAAACTTTATTGATTATAGATGTATCCATGGCAATAATAAGATGAGTGATATAAATATAAAAATGAAGTTTTCCAAAATCGAGTGATTTTGGATCTGATTCAGGTGAAAAAATCGACTGATTCTTTGTGGAAACAACCTCTCTAATACCACTTGTTGGTAACAGTATACTATCTACAGCTTACAAGGGAGGTTGAATAAGCTGTACTTTTTTTCGAAGTTTGATTTGTTTTGCGGAAGTCTTCAGACTAAGTTGCTGTAGGTACAACAACTTGGCAATCTCGTGTAACTTGATGCTTATAGGGTTTTTCTAAGAAAGTATACTAAAATTACAGGCATGAGGAAAACAATAAGGATATAAAGTTATAACACACGGTTTAATGTGGTTCAAGGTAATCCCCTCTATGTCCAAAGGTCCTCCACACAGGAGTAAGAAGCTTATTAAAATCAAGGCGTACATAACTATATAATTTTAACTAAACTCGTCGTTGTATCATTCACACAGATTGATACAGTCGACTATAGCTTGAGCCATTCACATAGATTGGATGTAAGCTTCTTTGACTTGCTTCTTCTCACACAGATTGAAGATTCGTCCTTGAGCTCTATTCTTCCCACACAGGTCTGAATAGCTTGACTTATTCCACACAATGCTAAAGGTCTCAACAATGAGGTTTTGAAGTATAAAGAGTACGAACCGCAACTGTAGGCTTTGTAAACTTCTCTATAGTTTTGTTGTTCTTTGTTAAGGACTTAGATATTTCTTCACTCAAGATATTCGCTGTATGCTTGAAGAAATATGTTGCACTAGATAATAAGCTCGGTGTTCAGTTAGTGTAACTCTAAGCAATGTCCTCTTGCGTGGGCTATTTATAACCTTAAAAATAGATCCGTTGTAAATGTAGCTGTTGTCCGATTGGTGAGATTTAGACATATCTGATTAGTAGCTTCAAAATGTTTGAATTAAAAATGTTTCGCATTTAATGCTTCAGACATTCTTTTTTATCCGCATTAAATGTTCTTCTGTCTTTAGTCTCTTCGGCTGCATTAAATACTGTCCAGTCAGCATTGAATGCTATTTTAAAAAAGTAAATACTTTATGAATAAAGAAAGTTTATTTCACAATGGTTTAAAATCTTGTCTATGTCCTGTATGATTTGTGCTTTACTTTTCCTTAGTAAAACACCTACATCATTTTTGATGTAGCCAACGTTCCTTCTTTTGCAGTACTCTGGAACTTAACTGTAGGATTTGTCTTCTTTGGGCGTTGTATGAAGTTGCGTTGTAGGGACAGGCTGTAGTATATTTATCCAGACACTTGGGGTATTATTTTTCCAACAACCAGTACGCATAGCATGCAAGTTGAACATCTCATCGGTAATTGTCATATGTGGTATGCCCTTGCTCCGACAACAACTTTATCTCCTCGATCAAAGGTCTCAGATACACATCACTAAATTTTCATAGATACCCAGGCACAATATTAATAGAGTCGACATATTGTATTGTTTCTTCATGCACATTCATATAGGAAGTTGTAATGAATCATTAGCAACAGCTATATATTATACGAAAGACTCATGTTGCCAAAAGGATTGAATCCATTAGATGTGAGCCTGAGTCTTGTATTTCGAACACATAATGCAAACTCTAAAACTATATATCTATATGTTTCCAAACCTCTCTATCAGAAGGGTGTATCATAGTATCCTCATCATGGACACGAGGCTAGGTGTGCCATTCATGGCCTTGCCGTGTGAGGAGACTTGAAAAGCCTCTTCAACTTATCCTTCAACGGAAATACCAAAGTAGCTTCATAGCTTTCTCTTTTCTAGTAAGAGTGAGCTTATATATCTCTATGCCAGACATCAGACATATCTTTAGGTCTTCATTAGGCTTCCGCCGTGAATAGAGCATAATCATATAAGCATATGTGGGTCTTGATGTATGATAGACCAAAACCTTTCATGATGTATCTCATTTTACTACGAGTACTAGGAAGATGATGACCTTCAGGGGGCATTTTTCCAGCGAGCTCCAACTAATCATCCACAACTAGATTGATATATTTCACCTTAACCGTCGTAGTCTCCATGACACTATCAGGATACGTAATCTGACATTAAGGCTAAAACATGGTCTGCTTGAGCTTGATTAGCTTGTTGTATCTATCAATGGAAGCAATGTTATTCGATATTGGTGTAGGGACTAGGTAGCTGACCGATCAACTATGGTAATCTTAAACTTCAGTCAGTATGTCCCTCTCGTACTAATCAAACACGTCGTCAATCAACCTCCTTGTGGGATCATTGGATGTGCTATCACTGTACTGCCTATGATCATGCGTAATAAATGATTTTGATCTTTCACCATGATAAATCCAATATATGTATATATATTCCAAAAAACATTTTTTTTCAAGTGCTCTCATAAAACATCAAGGAAAAATAGTATATGTCGCTGCAATATTTACATATATTGCACAAATAGTAATGTGTTGTACTATCACTTTCATGCCCATTCACAAACCGAATAGACTCTCATTCCACCATGAATCTTGGATCCATTTCTGTAGGCCAATAAAATTTTTATCCATCCTAAAACAAAAATAACACCAAACATAGATCAATAGCACTTATATACACAAGCATACACACATATAGTTTTTTTGGTATTATGTGATTCGATCGTTGTAATATTTTGGTATTATGTGATTCGGTCGTTGTAATATTTTGGTATTCGGTCGTAATGGGTTTCATCAAAGACCACATGAAGTGACTCCTCTATCGTCAGTTTGCTTTTGTTGAATATCTTAAATGCACCTTCATCTGATTTATCATCGAAGGTTTGAGTTGATCCTTCCCATTGTTAAGAATGTAACACCTGCATCTAAAATTATAGAAATACGCAATCGTAGGAGTTTTATTATTCCATACCTCTCATGCGGTTTTGTTGTGGTTCTTGTTGATGATACAGCGGTTTTGTGTATATTATGTTGTACTTGTCGTTTCTCCTCAAAAACGCTGTGGCAATTTGCTTGCAGCTAACACAGTTCTTAGGTTCCTTCAGCGTCCTATTCTTTCGCTTGGCAACACCATTTTGTTGAGGAGAGCGGGTTGCTGAGTATTAATGTTGTATGTCATTGTCCGCACAGTACTGCTCTATGAAGTGGTTTTTGAATTATGTGCCTCTATCGGAATGAATTGTTACAATGCTCCGACCATTTTCATTTTGAAGCTTTTTCAAGTTTTCCAGCAGCTTTATGGTTGACTCTTTCTTCTTTTTCAGGAAGATAGTCCATGAATACCTGAAAAAATCATCAATAATAAAAAGACAGTATTTCTTACCTCCTAGGCTGACAAGGGGTCTACAGGGCCATAAAGATCCATATATAGTAAGTCCAGGACCTCGTGGATTTAAAGATAAGATTTGCTCTTCGGAGACAAGTTGCCTTGCTTGCCTTTCTGACTGGATCCGTGGATGATGTTCTTATGAAATGAAACAAGTGCCTCTAATTTGTTGATGGTCTTGAAGTTGATGTGAGGCATCCTTTTGTGCCATAACCAGCTTTGGTATGCAGTGCGTTTGGCAACAAGATAAGAAATTATAGTACTAGTGGATTTCCAGTCAGCAATATACATGTTACCTGACCGGCTTCCTGTATGGACAATCTTTTTGGTCATTATGTCCTTCACCCTACAGTGATCTACATATAATTTGACCGGAAATTGTTTGTCACAAAACTGGATAATGCCAAGAAGATTCTACTGTAGTTCTTCTATGTAGGCTACGTCGGTGACTTTGAATTTTCCTATAAGCAGGGTTCCTTTCCCTCTTGTTTTTCTTTTTTATTTATCACCGTATCGCACCTTTGGACCACGGCCTTCTATATAATCTGTTAGCTTGGTGATATCTCGTGTCATGTGGTGAGAGCATCCGCTGTCGAAATACCAGATATCCTTCTCTTAGATATCCTGTAATATAAAAATTAAGTAATTTAGGTCCCCTTTGATTTTTGGGTTCTTGGTTATTAGTGCCTTTAGGTACCCATACTTACCTAACATCAATTAGTTTGCTGTAGGTTGTGTTTGGTCCTCTTTTGCGAGATTTACATGGGGCAGACATGTATTCGTTGTAAGTATCGTTGTGCTTGCAAATTGGTGAATTTTGGCTCCAGTACGGTTATTGTCTAGAAGGAGTAACTGTATTTCTCTGCCTTTTAGCATGCCTTCTGGGTTTCCAATTGGATTCCCAGACTTGCTGTTGGTAGAACTACGCAGCAACTTTCTTACGAGACAAATACTTGGGTTCTTATACCCACTATCTAGGAGTATTGAACTGTCGGTAGTACTAAGGTGTATGCTGTCGATGGTACTTGGGTGGTGGGCTTCGGTCCAACATCCTACCTGTATGAGCTTAAAAATGCAGGAGGCACGACTTGCAATTTGACCTATGATATCTGCACTATAAATTAGTTAAATTAATTGATTAGGATTACTCATACCAACAAGATGCATCTTGTTTTCTGGTAGCCATCTCATACAAACTCCAAAGTTAAGCGTGCTTGGCCTGGAGTAGTTATGGCATGGGTGACCCCTTGAAAGTTTCTCAGGGTGCGATGAGTGAGGACAAAGCGTGCTAGGAAAGACTCGTGTTGGTACAGTGAGGGTAGTTTTCCTTCTCTTTTCTTGAGAAGTTGTATCTTAGCTTGTAGTAGTAAGGCATAATCATTTGTCTTGCATTTATTATGAGATTTTACCTCATTTAGTTCAGTTATAAGTTGATGATTGCTTTCCATGAGTTTTTCATGAGGAAACTTTCTGTTTTGGCAATATAAAGACATATTTTCATAATTATTTTTCAGCAGGGTCATTTTCATCATTCAGCTCTAGATTTGAAAGAGATAATTGTAAGTTTTCTTGTTTAAGCATCTTATGGGCTTTTTGGATGGTCCTGAATCCATTCATCATATTTTCTGTTGAATATGGTACTGCCACTTGAAGGTGTAATATCCGACTGTAACTATTCATTTTTACCTGTCGTTGTATTATTCGGATAATCTGATTATCATAAATCGTTGCATTTAGTATTATAGATTTGAATATCATATCGTTGTTAGTTTATTTCAAATGTGATGATTCGATGTTAATTAGAGAGTTGCATTTTCGAATTTTTCTATTGATGTAGCGCACGTTACACAGTACGATTAACGTACGCTAATCCTGTGCCTTAGCGTGCGTAAGGTTTCCTCTGTTGCGTGCGCTAAGAGGGAAACTGGCATCAGTTGACTTCAGCACGTGAACTCCTTAGCCGTTAGCATGCATGTGATCTAGGTCTGAGCTGTCGTGTTGGTGAGAATCTACTTTTATTAGCGTGCGTAAACCATTTCTCGTTAGCGTGCGCTAACGGCCTGCGATAATTCAAGACAGTAGCCACTGTAAGCCGCTTACGTACGTAATATCGACCGGATAGCGTACGTAAGTGCATTAGCGTACGCTAAACTGTCCCGATAGCGTGCGCTAAGTCTGCACAGTCTATTTATAGGACCAGCCTGTTTTTCATTTCTTCACAACCGCAAACCGAATTTCTCTCTTCACATATCATACCTCTGCACTACCAAAACGATATCAACCTTCACCAACTCGTTTCTAAGCCTTAAATCTTGGAGTGGAGATCATTTCCTTGGAGACTAGGAGTTGTTCTTGAGCTTGGAGTATATTTTCTCATAGCATTGAAGTTGTTCTTCATTTCTGGAGGTAGGTGTACTTTCCTCTCTGCATTATTTTCTTATGTTGATGTTAATGACGAATTATACTTCACCTAGAGTTAGATTAAGCAAGTAAAACATAGTTCTAATCCAACCTTTTTAACACTTTTGATGAATATGTTAAATAAGGGTTTGAGATGGAGGTGTTCTTGATGATATAGTGATTTTAATCATGTTGTAACTACCATACTCATCTTGTTGGACGAATTTAACTCAGTAGAACATTGTTGGATCGAGTTAGCTCCATCATAATGGATTTAATCAAGAACTTGATATCATTGAGTGTTTAAATACCATTTTAGGTATTTAATTATCTTGGGAAGAACTTGATAATGTTAAAGATAGGATTAGATGATCTTGTTCAGAAATCTTAGAAACTTTAAATCATTATGGTTCAGCTTCACAAGTCTTTGAAGATTGATAAGGATCTTGATAATTACAACAATAACTTTTCATTAATCTAATGTGTTGAGAACTTAGAATGTTTTGATCATCATACTAGATAAATGGTGAATTCACCATCATGTTAATGAATCTTCCAGCCTTGTAAACAAAGACTTTGATAACCCTCATAGGTATGGTGTAATCTCAGAACTTATGAACTTGTTGTTAGCTTAAAAGTCAATTTAGATGAGAGGAGAATAATCATAATGTGCAGATTTTACCTTTCACAGTTTTAATGTTTTGGAAAGTTTAATCATCATAAGATGATCTTAACATCATAATTGGTTATTCAACATACCCTTGATAGAACTCTTGGTTATGATGAACCATGCGAACATTCGGTAAATATTGTAAACCGATTCTTATAGTTGTAATGATGTTAGAAGGACTCCTGACATAAGGCTTCAATAATTGGTAGTAACAAACTATTCTAAAGGATTGTAGGTTGACGTCTTACTAATCCTATATTGATAATTATACGAATATGTTTTTGAGTAAAATGTATTTTGTTTAAGGTTGATTGTTCGAGTAAACAATATTAGTCGAGGACCGTTCGTTCGTTCCGACAAGAAGAGGACTATTATCGTCTCCGTATTAAGGCAAGTTATCTTGCTTGGTTATAATGATGATTAGATTCTTGTGATGATTATATATTTCATGTGTATGAATTGTCCATGTGACGTTTGTCGTGATTTGACATTGTCCTTGACGTTATGGGATTGTAGTCCCAAGTACGCCGTTTTGAATCGTTGATCTCGTTGGTCCTTATTTTCACTTGGGTGAGTTTTTCTTGATACTTAATTGGATGTGTATTTCATTGAACTTCGTTGTCATGTTGTGTCGTGACATTTCCGGAATCACATCTGCATGCCGATTGGATATTGTGTAGGATTTTTAGCCGGGCACTTGTATAGTCATACGTGGATGTTTTCGTATTGGACTGTGCACACGAGACGTAGTTCGTGAGGCTAATTAGGTACATTGTCACACGTATATTTTGGATTCCGTATACGGGGTGGACATGTACACGGACACATTTCCGGATCGGGCGTACTGTGATGTCCATCTTGAGCTATATTGTTAATCATTCATAGTCCATGTATGATTGGATGTGTTCGATATTTTGTGACTGATTGTTTTATACGCCCGAGGGGTATGATTAATAGTCGGAATGATTTTCTTGAGATCTATATATGTGAATTCTATAATGTCGGAAGAATTGGTTATCATGTATATCTGACCCTGTGTTGGGCGAAATACTTGTATTGTATTTTAGGTCGAGGCAAAGGCAAGGCACGGGAAGAGCATGTCGACGGCGAAGGGTTCGAAGGATACTAGTTCGGGGGGCCCTCGTCTTTGTTGTTCGGTTATGTTAAACCCTGTTATGTTATTTCCTGCTTCATTTAAATTGTTATTTGGTTGTATTTGACATTCGAAGTATTTTCCATCCCCATATGGTCTATACTTGTTTTTCGGATCCTGTGTGTTGTAAGGCCGTTGGCCATATTTTAATAAACTCCTAATCGGAGTAATGACTATTCATTGTGATTCGGCATCACAAATAATATTTATTTAACCTGTTTTGGATATCGCCTGGTGGGTCCCAGTGTGGGATTCACGGCACTGTAATAGCCGCCTTTTGGGGTGTTACAGAAGATGGTATCGGAGAGAGTGGTTTCTTTTCTTTTATGAGTCATTGAGAAATGAACTAGTATCAAGAGACCTTCGTGTCACGTGTGACCTGTGCAAGTGCCTGACCCTACGAGCCAAATACGGTATGTACTTTATGAGCCATGATTTAATTACTGGCATGATATTGATATCAGTATGGGTCTCCTTGTTGATCATGTTATTTCGAGGAATTGTGACAGGATTTATCTGATTGATAATCCGAGGTAAATGCTGAATTGATTATACAATTGAAATTGTTCGACTTGACACCAATATGATATTCGGTGCGACATTTGTGGTATCGATAACCGTTTTCCTTTAATATGTGATTCCTTGTTGCTATTAACTTAGCATGAATTTTAGTATCTTGAACTGTACTTATGGTTATCATTATGATTGATTCTTTCAGTATGGAAAGAAACCTGAGAGGTCGTGGCAGAGGGGGACGAGGCCGCGGAAGGGGCCGAATCCCAATACCTCGAGCCAACAGACGCGCGAATGCGGATCAGAGTTCCGCAGACAGTGGTTCACCTTCTAGGGAACAATCGCACCACAGTGGGCGCGGGGATGCGCATGTCGATCCTTACGTCGTAATGCAGGGCATGATGACACAGATGACCCAGATGGGTCAACTAATGGAAGCTATGCAGAGGGCCGCTACTGGCCAGCAGCAGGGGGCTCATCCTCCTCCTGTGATTGGCGGACCCGTGAGTCGGATTATCAGCGACATCTCTTGCCAGCGACCACCGACTTTTGAAGGCTCCTCTGAGACTGCTGACATTGTGCATTGGATCGAGCATTTTGAGAAACTTTTCCAGATGGTGGACTGCCCGGAAGAGAATCGCGTCTCGGTAGCCGCGTATTATCTTAGCAAATGCGCTCATACCTGGTGGCTTTCAGTAAGGCCAGCTGATGGTGTTTACACTTGGGAGGAATTTAAAAACCTCATGCTAGACCGTTACTATCCAGGGCCACTCCGTGAGGCCAAACTGTCGGAACTTTTGAACCCCGACCCGTCTGAAGACGATGATGTATTATCTGTTGCTGAGAAATTCCAGGCACTCCTTCCTTTTGCCACAACAATTATCCGAACAGAGGTTGATAAGATCAAATACTTTCTCAAGAGGCTTAAACCCCGAATGAGAATGCAGCTGTTGAATCACCACTGTACTACCTTACCAGAGTTCATCGAGAAGGCTTTGGAGTATGAACTCACCGCAAAGGAGATTTCCAAGAAACAACCACAGTCCAACAATAAAAGGACCAGGAACCAGAACCAGACTGGGAGTAACTGGGGGACATTCAGGAAGCCCCAGTCATTTCCAAACCCTTCTGATCGACCACCCATGGCGTCGAAGCCAGCTGGATCTCACTCTCGAGCGGTCCCCTCCTCTGTTGTTTGCTATAACTGTGGAGACCAGGGGCACATCAGCTCCAAATGCCCGAAGCCTGCCGTCACATGCCATACTTGTGGCAAAAATGGTCACCGTGCTCGTTTTTGTAGGGGTGGACCCGGATCTGAACCAGTAGCGTCTCATGCCCCAGTTCAATCCTCTGTCCAGAACCGGATGCCTCCGTCCGCTTCCTATCAGACCACCGGGGCGAATAGGGGAATGGGCCGTGGGAATCAAGGTGGTACACCTGGTGCCGGAACTGTGAAACCCAGGATTTACGAGATGAAGAAAGCTGACGATCCCGAGGCCAGCATGATTTCAGGTATACTCGAGATCCACTCCCAGCCTGTATGTGTTCTTTTTGATACCGGTGCTTCACACTCCTTTATATCTTCTTCTTGTTTAAGTCGTTTGCCTCTATACCATGTTATCAATTGTGAGCCCTACGTGATTGGTCTACCTGATGGTAGAAGAATTATTGGGAGTCGTGAAGTCCAGGACTGTCCGATTCGTTTGAACGACCGTGAGTGGTTGTCAAATCTGATTGTAGTCGATCTACCTAAGGATGATATAATCTTGGGTATCGATTGGATGGATCGTCACGATGCAATACTCAGTATCTGCAAGCGGATGGTTACCGTCACTTCTGATGATGGATTCGAGTGTATTTTTCGAGGTGATAATCCCAGTCGTTCTGGGAGAGTCATCAGCGCTATGAAAACAGTGAAACTGCTTAATCAAGGGTGTATTGGTTATTGGTGCTACATGACCAAAACAGCTGATCGACCAGTTGAATTGGCCGACATTCCGGTAGTCCGAGACTACCCAGATGTATTTCCAAACGAGTTGCGAGGCTTACCTCCTCATCGTGATGTGGAGTTTATTATTGAGTTAGAACCAGGTATGTCCCCGCTCTCAAAAGCACCGTACCGTATGGCTCCGACTGAGATGCAAGAATTGAAGAACCAGCTTGAGGAGTTGACTGACAAAGGCTATATTCGACCTAGTGCGTCCCCTTGGGGAGCACCAGTGTTATTTGTGCGGAAGAAAGATGGATCTCTACGATTGTGTATTGATTACCGTGAGCTGAACAGGGTAACCATCAAGAACAAGTATCCCTTGCCTCGTATTGATGATTTATTGGACCAACTTCAGGGAGCTGCCGTGTTTTCTAAGATCGACTTGAGATCTGGTTATCATCGATTGAGGATTCGAGAGTCGACATTTCAAGACAAACATTCGTACTCGCTATGGGCATTATGAGTTCGTGGTGATGCCATTTGGATGACTAATGCACCGGCGGTGTTCATGGAGTTGATGAATCGAGTTTTTATTAACTATCTGGATCGCTTTGTAGTCGTTTTCATTGACGACATCTGATTTACTCTCGCGACCACGAGGAGCACGAGTCACCTCCACCAAGTTCTCGATACATTGAGGCGGGAACAACTTTATGGAAAATTTTCTAAGTGTGAATTAATGATGCCTGAGGTTGTCTTTCTCGGGCATGTGATATCAGCCGAAGGGGTGAGAGTGGACCCACAAAATACGGAAGCCATTCGAGATTGGCTACCACCGAAGAACGTGAAGGAAGTTCGTAGTTTCCTCGGCCTAGCAGGTTACTACCGACGATTCGTAGAAGGATTCTCTAAAATTTCGCAACCGATGACTAACTTACTGCGGAAGGACAAGAAGTATTTGTGGTCAGAAGCATGTCAGCAAAGTTTTGAAGAGCTCAAGAGTCGATTGATTTCGGCACCTGTTTTGGTCTTACCAAAGGGAACGGAAGGATTTGTGGTGTATAGTGACGCGTCGAGACAGGGTCTGGGATGTGTACTAATGCAGGAAGGGAAAGTAATCGCCTATGCATCGAGACAATTGCGACCCTATGAAGTTAACTATCCGACCCACGACTTGGAGTTAGCGGTAGTGGTGTTTGCTTTGAAAATCGGCGTCACTATCTTTATGGAGTTACTCGAGATCTTCTGAGACCACAAGAGCCTAAAGTACATTTTTACTCAGAAGGAGTTGAACATGAGGCAGAGAAGGTGGCTAGAATTAATCAAGGACTATGATATCGAGATCCTTTATCATCCGGGTAAAGCAAATGTGGTTGCCGAGGCATTGAGCTGTAAGACAGTGCAGGAGAGCAGAATCTTGAGCCGTTTAACGACACAGAGGAATTGCGGTTGGACCTTATGAGGCGAATTGAAGTTTGGTTACAGCGTGTTCAGGGACAACTTTGCACCCTTGAGATTTCTTCGTCTCTTGATGATATGATCAAATCGAAGCAAATTACGGACCCATTCTTATCTCGAGCTCGGGATGAAGTAACCCAGGGGAAAGCCCCTGGATTCGTGATCCACGAGGATGGATTGATACGTTTTAGAAATCAAGTTTGTGTACCCGCTGACGAAGAGTTGAGGAACTCTATCATGAGAGAAGCCTATGCTACCCCGTACTCTATTCACCCGGGCTCTAGCAAGATGTATAAGGATTTGAAACAGAATTATTGGTGGGGGAATATGAAGCGTGAGGTTGCCGAATTCGTTTAGAGGTGTTTGACCTGTCAGCAGGTTAAGATTGAGCACCAGCGACCCGCAGGAATGCTGAAACCGCTCCCGATTCCTGAGTGGAAATGGGAGGACATATCTATAGATTTTATCACTAGCTTGCCGACGAGTCGTCGAGGAATGAATACGATTTGGGTGATTGTGGACCGTCTGACCAAATCAGCCCACTTCTTGGAAATTAAGGACACATGGGGCCCCGAGAGATTGGCCCAGCTGTTTATTAAGGAAATTGTGAGACTACACGGTACCCCCAAGAGCATTGTATCAGACCGTGACGGGCGATTTGTGTCACACTTCTGGAAGGCAGTTCATCGTGCGATGGGCACGCAGTTGAATTTCAGTACGGCTTTTCATCCACAGACCGATGGTCAGTTGGAGAGAACCATCCAGACTCTAGAGGATATGTTGAGAGCATGTGCTCTTGATTGGAAGAACGATTGGGAAGCCCAGCTGCCTTTGGGGGAATTCACTTATAATAATAGTTGGCACGCTTCGATTCAGATGGCACCGTATGAGGCATTATATGGCCGTCGTTGTAGGTCCCCTTTGTGTTGGGACGAACTGTCAGAATCTCTGGGTACGGAACCCGACAAGCTATTAGTAGCTCGGGAGAAGATCACTTTGATTAGGAGTCGGTTGTTAACGGCTCAAAGTCGACAGAAGTCTTATGCTGATCACCGTCGACGACCACTGGAGTTCGAGGTTGGTGACCATGTGTTAATGAAGGTGTCTCCTACCCGAGGTGTTTTTCGTTTCGGGAAGAGGGGCAAGCTGAGCCCGCGGTACATTGGGCCATTTGAGGTTTTGGATCGTGTAGGTGATCTGGCCTATCGACTAGCTTTACCGCCGACTTTGAGTAAGATTCACAACGTGTTTCATGTCTCCAAGTTGAGGAAATATGTTGCTGATCCGAGCCATGTACTTCAGATCGAAGAGATTGAATTAGCAGAGGATCATTCGTACGAGGAGCGTCCTGTACGAATACTCGAGAAGAGGATCAAGTAGTTGCGGAACAAGACGATTCCCCTACTGAAAGTTCAGTGGTCACGACACGGAGTCGAGGAGGCTACGTGGGAGACCGAGGATAGTATGCGAGCGAGATACCCCGAGTTATTTACCCCTTGGTTTCGAGGACGAAACTCCTTTTAAGGGGGGAGTATGTAATATCCGACTGTAACTATTCATTTTTACCTGTCGTTGTATTATTCGGATAATCTGATTATCATAAATCGTTGCATTTAGTATTATAGATTTGAATATCATATCGTTGTTAGTTCATTTCAAATGTGATGATTCGATGTTAATTAGAGAGTTGCATTTTCGAATTTTTTTGTTGATGTAGCGCACGTTACACAGTACGATTAACGTACGCTAATCCTGTGCCTTAGCGTGCGTAAGGTTTCCTCTGTTGCGTGCGCTAAGAGGGAATCTGGCATCAGTTGACTTCAGCACGTGAACTCCTTAGCCGTTAGCATGCATGTGATCTAGGTCTGAGCTGTCGTGTTGGTGAGAATCTACTTTTATTAGCGTGCGTAAACCATTTCTCGTTAGCGTGCGCTAACGGCCTACGATAATTCAAGACAGTAGCCACTGTAAGCCGCTTACGTACGTAATATCGACCGGATAGCGTACGTAAGTGCATTAGCGTACGCTAAACTGTCCCGATAGCGTGCGCTAAGTCTGCACAGTCTATTTATAGGACCAGCCTATTTTTCATTTCTTCACAACCCCAAACCGAATTTCTCTCTTCACATATCATACCTCTGCACTACCAAAACGATATCAACCTTCACCAACTCGTTTCTAAGCCTTAAATCTTGGAGTGGAGATCATTTCCTTGGAGACTAGGAGTTGTTCTTGAGCTTGGAGTATATTTTCTCATAGCATTGAAGTTGTTCTTCATTTCTGGAGGTAGGTGTACTTTCCTCTCTGCATTATTTTCTTATGTTGATGTTAATGACGAATTATACTTCACCTAGAGTTAGATTAAGCAAGTAAAACATAGTTCTAATCCAACCTTTTTAACACTTTTGATGAATATGTTAAATAAGGGTTTGAGATGGAGGTGTTCTTGATGATATAGTGATTTTAATCATGTTGTAACTACCATACTCATCTTGTTGGACGAATTTAACTCAGTAGAACATTGTTGGATCAGTTTGCTCCATCATAGCTGGATTTAATCAAGAACTTGATATCATTGAGTGTTTAAACACCATTTTAGGTATTTAATTATCTTGGGAAGAACTTGATAATGTTAAAGATAGGATTAGATGATCTTGTTCAGAAATCTTAGAAACTTTAAATCATTATGGTTCAGCTTCACAAGTCTTTGAAGATTGATAAGGATCTTGATAATTACAACAATAACTTTTCATTAATCTAATGTGTTGAGAACTTAGAATGTTTTGATCATCATACTAGATAAATGGTGAATTCACCATCATGTTAATGAATCTTCCAGCCTTGTAAACAAAGACTTTGATAACCCTCATGGGTATGGTGTAATCTCAGAACTTATGAACTTGTTGTTAGCTTAAAAGTCAATTTAGATGAGAGGAGAATAATCATAATGTGCAGATTTTACCTTTCAACGTTTTAATGTTTTGGAAAGTTTAATCATCATAAGATGATCTTAACATCATAATTGGTTATTCAACATACCCTTGATAGAACTCTTGGTTATGATGAACCATGCGAACATTCGGTAAATATTGTAAACCGATTCTTATGGTTGTAATGATGTTAGAAGGACTCCTGACATAAGGCTTCAATAATTGGTAGTAACAAACTATTCTAAAGGATTGTAGGTTGACGTCTTACTAATCCTATATTGATAATTATACGAATATGTTTTTGAGTAAAATGTATTTCGTTTAAGGTTGATTGTTCGAGTAAACAATATTAGTCGAGGACCGTTCGTTCGTTCCGACAAGAAGAGGACTATTATCGTCTCCATATTAAGGCAAGTTATCTTGCTTGGTTATAATGATGATTAGATTCTTGTGATGATTATATATTTCATGTGTATGAATTGTCCATGTGACATTTGTCGTGATTTGACATTGTCCTTGACGTTATGGGATTGCAGTCCCAAGTACGCCGTTTTGAATCGTTGATCTCGTTGGTCCTTATTTTCACTTGGGTGAGTTTTTCTTGATCCTTAATTGGATGTGTATTTCATTGAACTTCGTTGTCATGTTGTGTCGTGACATTTCCGGAATCACATCTGCGTGCCGATTGGATATTGTGTAGGATTTTTAGCCGGGCACTTGTATAGTCATACGTGGATGTTTCCGTATTGGACTGTACACACGAGACGTAGTTCGTGAGGCTAATTAGGTACATTGTCACACGTATATTCTGGATTCCGTATACGGGGTGGACATGTACACAGACACATTTCCGGATCGGGCGTACTGTGATGTCCATCTTGAGCTATATTGTTAATCGTTCATAGTCCATGTATGATTGGATGTGTTCGATATTTTGTGACTGATTGTTTCATACGCCTGAGGGGTATGATTAATAGTCGGAATGATTTTCTTGAGATCTATATATGTGAATTGTATAATGTCGGAAGAATTGGTTATCATGTATATCTGACCCTGTGTTGGGCGAAATACTTGTATTATATTTTAGGTCGAGGCAAAGGCAAGGCACGGGAAGAGCATGTCGACGGCGAAGGGGTTCGAAGGATACTAGTTCGGGGGGCCCTCGTCTTTGTTGTCCGGTTATGTTAAACCCTGTTATGTTATTTCCTGCTTCATTTAAATTGTTATTTGGTTGTATTTGACATTCGAAGTATTTTCCATCCCCATATGGTCTATACTTTTTTTTCGGATCCTGTGTGTTGTAAGGCCGTTGGCCATATTTTAATAAACTCCTAATCGGAGTAATGACTATTCATTGTGATTCGGTATCACAAATAATATTTATTTAACCTGTTTTGGATATCGCCTGGTGGGTCCCAGTGTGGGATTCACGGCACTGTAATAGCCGCCTTTTGGGGTGTTACAGAAGGGGGGTGGATAGTGCGGTTAAGAATATAGATTTTTTTTGCAATTGCGGAAGCGATAAAGTGCGGAATATAAATGACACAGCGATATATAGAGGTTCAGCAATGTGCCTACGTTCTCTCCCCTTGTCTTTTTTTATATACTTCAGATAAAACTTTCTGCCTTGTCTTCTATCGGTCCGAGGAAAATTATTACAATCTTGTCTTCTATCAGTCCAAGATAAACCGTTACAATCTTGTCTTTATGTCGGTCCAAGATAATTCATTTTCCTTTTCTATCGGATAAGGTATCAACATTTCTAGCTTTCTATTGGTACTATAAAAACCTCTCTTGGATTTAGATTATGATTCTAATAATGCTGGATCCACGATCCTAATAACACTGAATCAAATCTACAATACTTTCCTTTCTCTCGTGTTTGGTTGAGTAAATTAAACACTCGAACTCTTATCAATTAATCTCGATTACAACAACAATAATGTATATAATGATATAAGATGTATATGAACTTTGCTTGAGGCTGTTGATCTGATTAATACCAAATGCATTGGTATTTATAGGCTTAAGAGCCAAACTAGCCATTGCTCCTTGTTCTTCTTTAGCCTACGTTACGCTCTCTCTTTAGCATACATAATACTCTTAGCATAAGTTAAAAAAATAGATGTTACGTACGTTATCTATTGATCAATTCAGTCCAGTAGCTTTTTCTCCTTTCGTAGCGTACGTTAATATTTCTACGTAGCATACGTTATATGAAACCTCAGTTATCCATTAGAATGACGACATACTCTATGATGTCACTTGCACATTAACGTTCCAATGATTTGAATTCTGATTCAAACTCTTTAGCGTACGTTATCCTATACATGTTGCGTATGTTATGTCATGTACTTAGCATATGTTAACTTGTCCTGTAACGTGCGTTAACATTGCTCTTACTCGACAGACTTCAGCTGGGTCTTTGTTGCCTATGTTAGTTATGATACTTAGCGTACGTTAGCTGTGTTTTATGCTTAAGTTCATTGTACTTCTGTCCATCTCGTGCTTCTTCAACTGTTGATTAGTTGTTGTTTTTCATTGTTTATCAACTTATCATCAAAACCTTTAATATGAATGTCTGGAATAAAATAATTTCAACATTTTCAAAGGTTTATGATGCATTTTGAAGGTTAACTGAAGATGAGCTTATCTCGTCATCACTGTCATCATCACCCTCTTCTTGCCATAAAGAACATGTAGGCTTTATCTTCTATTTCATCATCAGAGGAGTCATTGTCGGTGATCGCCTATAGACATTCCTTTATGTTGATAGATGTGGGCGTGGCTTCTGATTCTTACCAATGCTTTTAGTTTGTTTCTCCATACACGCCTTTTCTCATTCTTCTCTTGTTGCTCACCTTCGGGCAGCTTCTGTACTTTAGGATGAGGACATCTATTTGCATAGTGTCCAGGTTTCCTACAGTTAAAACATAAATTAGAGTCTCCAGATGATGGCGACTCAGAGCTTACCTTATTAAAGGGTTTAGGCCTGTGGGGAGCCTTTCCGAATTTCATAATGAATTCCGAAATTTGTGCATGAGCAATGCCATTTCATCTTGTGACAGGATGTCATCATCACTGTCAGCGACATTGAATGTGCTGGGGGCAGATTTGTGTCTCCTGTTGGATACAGCAGCAAGTGTTGTAGTCTTTGCAGGGGACCCTTCAGCCTTTTTTCTCCTGTCAATATCATACTGAAAAGCTTTGAGGTCAGAGAAGAGGTCAAAAGTAAATATGTCATTTCAATTACAAGACACACGCATAGATGTAGTCTTAATGTCCCATCGGGCACGGAGTGATCTAAATATTTTGATATTTTTCTCCTTTTTGTGTATACACTTTACCCAATGCTTCAATCTCACCGACAATACCGGTAAATCTGAGATCAAGTTCCTCAAGTGTTTCAGATGATTTTATTTCAAAAGATTCAAACTGCTGGGTGAGTTTGAAATTTTTTTCTTTTGAGAGCTCAGTTCTCTCACAAATTAACTTGAGTTTTTCCCAGATTTCTTTGGATGTCTTGCAGCTTTTTACCTTGGAGAATGTGCCTTTGTTAAGAGTGATAAATAGTGCATTATTGGCGACGTTGTCCAGATTCGCACGTTTGTGATCATCGGTGTCCACTGTTCCCTATCTTGCTCAAGCATTTCTGAATTAGGTTGTCCCTCTATTCTGGCGGCTGGATTAGCATTAATAATTTTGATAGGTCCTTCTTGTATAACAAAGATCATTTCTTCATGCATGGCAGCAAGATGGGCTTCCATCCTGATTCTCCAGTCATCAAACTCATTAGTAAAAAACATGGAAACTTTATTGATTATAGATGTATCCATGACAATAATAAGATGAGTGATAGAAATATAAAAATGAAGTTTTCGAAAAGCGAGTGATTTTGGATCTGATTCAGGTGAAAAAATCCACTGATTCTTTGTGGAAACAACCTCTCTAATACCACTTATTGGTAACAGTATACTATCTACAGCTTACAAGGGAGGTTGAATAAGCTGTACTTTTTTTCGAAGTTTGATTTGTTTTGCGGAAGTCTTCAGACTAAGTTGCTGTAGGTACAACAACTTGGCAATCTCGTGTAACTTGATGCTTATAGGGTTTTTCTAAGCAAGTATACTAAAATTACAGGCATGAGGAAAACAATAAGGATATAAAGTAATAACACACGGTTTAATGTGGTTCAAGGTAATCCCCTCTATGTCCAAAGGTCCTCCACACAGGAGTAAGAAGCTTATTAAAATCAAGGCGAACATAACTATATAATTTTAACTAAACCCGTCGTTGTATCATTCACACAGATTGATACAGTCGACTATAGCTTGAGCCATTCACACAGATTGGATGTAAGCTTCTTGGACTTGCTTCTTCTCACACAGATTGAAGATTCGTCCTTGAGCTCTATTCTTCCCACACAGGTCTGAATAGCTTGACTTATTCCACACAATGCTAAAGGTCTCAACAATGAGGTTTTGAAGTATAAAGAGTATGAACCGCAACTGTAGGCTTTGTAAACTTCTCTATAGTTTTGTTGTTCTTTGTTAAGGACTTAGATATTTCTTCACTCAAGATATTCGCTGTATGCTTGAAGAAATATGTTGCACTAGATAATAAGCTCTGTGTTCAGTTAGTGTAACTCTGAGCAATGTCCTCTTGTGTGGGCTATTTATAACCTTAAAAATAAATCCGTTGTAAATGTAGTTGTTGGCCGATTGGTGAGATTTAGACAGATCTGATTAGTAGCTTCAAAATGTTTGAATTAAAAATGTTTCGCATTTAATGCTTCAGACATTCTTTTTTATCCGCATTAAATGTTCTTCTGTCTTTAGTCTCTTCGGCTGCATTAAATACTGTCCAGTCAGCATTGAATGCTATTTTAAAAAAGTAAATACTTTATGAATAAAGAAAGTTTATTTCACAATGGTTTAAAATCTGGTCTATGTCCTGTATGATTTGTGCTTTACTTTTCCTTAGTAAAACACCTACATCATTTTTGATGTAGCCAACGTTCCTTCTTTTGCAGTACTCTGGAACTTAACTGTAGGATTTGTCTTCTCTGGGCGTTGTATGAAGTTGCGTTGTAGGGACAGGTTGTAGTATATTTATCAAGACACTTGGGGTATTATTTTTCCAACAACCAGTACGCATAGCATGCAAGTTGAACATCTCATCGGTAATTTTAATTATTATGTCTTTAGTGTCACATGTGTGACGCTAAAGAAAATCCAGTAGTTTTAATTATTATATCTTTAGTGTCACATGTGTGACGCTAAAGAAAGTCGTTTAAAATAAAAAAAAATGAAATTAGCCCGAATGAATTTCCGGCTAATTTCATGTGTGTGTGTATGAATATATATATATATATATATATAATCATAAATATTTTTAAATTATTTTTTGTTGTAATTATAAAATATGCCAAAAGCTACACTTCTAATTATTATTAAAAAATAATTATATTATACTAAAAAAATAATTATTTAATTAGAAAATAAATATAATCATTTTTGTTATGTTTCAATAATATTAATATTGTAATTCACTTAGTTTTAAATAAATAAAAATCCTGCAAAAGAAAGAAAAAACAAAAATATTAATAAGTTAGTAGAAACAAAAAATTATATAAGTAAAATTATTAATAAAATTGAAAATAATTTAGAAATTACCTTGAAGATTGAGAGATGAAAGTTGAAGAAATGAGATGAAATGTGGATTAGAATTGAATGAAAGAAGGTTTGGAGTGATGGTGTATTTATAGTATATTTTGAAACACAATAGCTTCACATATGTGAAGCTAAAGTAATTCACTAATTTGAATTCCGCAGCCAAAAATTTCAAACCTCCGCCAATTTTTTTTAAAATATTCATATTAGCGTCACATATGTGACGCCTTTAGTAAGATAACACATTAGCTTCACATATGTGAAGCTAAAATGTGTCAACCACAATTTTCGCGTGCGCCACCTACCGCTACCAAAATTATTCTAATATTATTCTTTAGCTTCATATATGTGAAGCCAATATCTGATTGAGTATATTATATAACTCAGTTCGACAGATGAACGAGATATATACATCTTTTTTTTGTAAAACCAACTAAATTATACAAATATACATGTTTTTTTCTGATTTTTTTTCCAGAATATATATTCAAGGATATATTGAACATTTTCAAGCAATCTCCGTCGATATTATAAGGTATGTAGAAACAGTTGAAATTTAATTATACTTATTTTTCTTGTTGTTAATACGAAATATAATTTAGTTGTAGTTTTATATTAAATGAAAATTTAGTTGATAATTTAGTTGTAAAATTAGTTGATATAATTTATCTTAAGCCCTTTCATTAAATTATACAAGTTTTTTTGTTATCGATACCGAACCAGATAGAATCGAGGCACATAGAATTATTGAGAAAAGAATATTCAGTAAAAATAAGTATCTTTAATTAATTTTACTAAATAAATATATGTTCTTTTCAATAAAAGCCAGCTTTGTTCAATAAAGTAGCGACTTTATAAAATATTTCTGATTCATTAATATTCTTACCAATACATATATTTGCTAATTAATTGTACTGATCTAGTTGTAGTTTTATATTAAATGAAAATTTAGTTGAAAATTTAGTTGATAGTATATCTTAAGCCCTTTCATTAAATTATACAAGTTTTTTGTTAGCGATACCGAACCAGATAGAATCGAGCCACATAGAATTATTGAGAAAATAATATTCAGTAAAAATAAGTATCTGTAAATAATTTTACTAAATAAATATATGTTCTTTTCAATAAAAGTCACTTGTATTCACTAAAGTAGCGACTTTATAAAATATTATTGATTCATTAATATTCTTACCAAAACATATATTTGCTAATTAATTCTACTGATCACTAACGAAATTTGGTTGGACTTGGTATAACAAAATGTTCCGAATTTATAAAGGCAAATATATCTAAGCGTCTTTTACTAAAATACTAATTGTATGTTTGAGTTGATAATAGATTATTTGGAATGCAATAAAAATATTTTTATATTTTGTAGTTATTTATTTTTTATGCAGTGAAAAAATGTCAACTTTTAGAGAATGGATGTACGAAAAACATCGTGGTCCCGACGGTATGATTACTAGAGAATTTATTGATGGTGTTAATATGTTTCTGGATTTTGGATTTGCTCGTGTAGTAGTTGGTAGTAAGATATTATGTCCGTGCAAAAAGTGTAAGAATTGGCGTGAACGTGATCGCAATACAGTCATGCAACATTTATATCAGTGTGGATTTGCACCGAATTATCGTGTTTGGGTATGCCATGGTGAAGATTATCAAAATTGCGGGATCAATGATTACAATATAGGAGGATCATCTTCTACACCTACGGAAAATTACTTTACATCACAAAGAGATATGGTCATGGATAGTTTTCCTCAATTTCGCAATTACATTGATAATGAGCCGGCAGAGCCAAATCGTGAAGCAAAATCATTTTATGATATGTTAGAGTATGATGATCGGCCTTTGTATGAGTTGCATAATAAGTCACTGTTACAGTGGGTTACAGAGGTAATGAATTTCAAGACGACGTATAATGCCTCACAAAAAGCAATGGATTATTTCATCAAAAGCAACAAAGGCATGGCACCGAAGCAATATCAAAGCCAAATTCCCGATAATTATTCCGAAGTAAAAAATATCATGTCGAAAGTTGGTCTCCGAGTGATCAAGTATGATGTTTGTAGCAACAATTATTTTCTGTACTATGGGGAAGGTGGGAGTTTGAAATCCTGTCCTAGTTGTGCAGCGCCACGGTACGAGGAAGGGAAATCGAGTGCACAAAAGAAATTGTGGTATTTTCCAATCACTAATAGGTTGAAGCGGCTGTTTATGTCGCGCAAAACTGCTGAACACATGACATGGCATACAAAGTGCCATGATGAGTCCGAAAGAGTAATTCATCCTGCCGGCGCTGAAGCTTGGCGACACTTTAATCGTACGCATCCTTCGTTTGCTGTAGATCCTCGAAATGTCAGGCTCGGTCTTTGTACTGCTGGTTTTAATCCATTTCGAGGAACAGGTGCCCAGTACTCTTGTTGGCCGGTCTTCGTAACTCCGTATAAGTTACCACCAACTTTATGCATGGGTCAGGAGTTTATTTTCCTAAGTCTTATTTGTAATATCCGGAATTTCTACTACTGTTGTTTGATATTATTTTATCCGAGTTATATTGTACAGCATGGAATCTGTACAGTAGGGATAAAATAAATGAAGGACTAAGATGTCAGTATTGGTATAATTGTCGTATTTGGTCGACAATTGTATTTGAGGATATAATGTGTTGAGTAATGTATATTTGATATGTCGTATGTTCGTAATTGATATGTCGAGATGTTGGACAAGGATAGCTGAAAATGGCTAAGTATAGCGTTATTAGCGCACGCTGATATTCATGCATAGCGCGCGCTATCGTGCAGGATTAGCGCACGCTACGTTCATAGGTTAGCGTACGCTAGTGCAGATCAGCTCAGAAGGAATCTACGCGTGGACCAGGCCACTTTCGGCGCACGTTCTGATAAGTCAACGGATGTTGTAATGTAGTGTTAGCGCACGCTAATGCATGTTGATTAGCGCACGTTAACTATATATCGGTCAACAGGGAATCTTGGCTTTATTGGTTGATTTCGGCTTGTGGGGTCATGAGCATCTTCGTGGTAGGTGTAGACTGTAGCAAGTCAACTGGTATTAGCGCACGCTAAGGTAAATGACTTGCGTACGCTAAGCGAGGATGATTTACGTGCGTTAATGCATGGGCATTACGACGTAAGTTAGTTCTGAAGCAAGGCAGTAGCCTATGGGCTTCGATAGCGCATCTTAACAAAGTCGATTAGCGCACGCTAAGCGATGGCGCACGCTAAACATGAGATGTTAGCGCACGCTAATAATGAATATTATAAAAAGGGGCAGAAGGGTGTTATTAAGCATTTCGTCATTCTTTCTTCTTTCAGGCGAGAGAGAGAGAGAGAGAGAGTTGGGATATATTTGAGGTTCCAAACACTGGATTAAGATGGATTTAATCATCCATAACAACATTTGAAGCTTGAAATCATTGGTGATTCTTGTAAATGGATTCAACCTTGGAAATCAATCCACTCCTTCAAAAAGGTAATTACTCTTCACTTTGAGATTTCGTTTTGGATTGTATATGATGTTCTTGAGCTGATGATTATCATATAAACAAGTTCATAAGTATGATTATGAGTTGGATTACCGGATTATGATAATGTTATTGTTGATATGAAGATATTGATATGAATTAGATGGTTTCGAATGAGTTGTTATCTTCAAAGAGATATGTTGGATAATGTCTTCCTTCAATTCGGATCTGTGATGTCGTTGTTGTTGGTTCCTTCATATGATGATGAACATGGCATGATTATGAGTTCTTGGTGTTTAGGTTGTTGATATTAAGAAAGATGAAATATGAATATATGACTTGAATTAAAAGTCGGATGATTACCTATATGTTAAAGGATATTGGATTTCGTTGTTTGATAGCTATGAACATGATTCAGAATCACTTAGAGTCTTTGATAATCGCCAGATGTTGATCGGTATCCGAAATGCATGTAACTGCACGTTATTAGCGCACGCTAAGCCTACTGGCTAGCGCACGCTATCGGGAACAACTTAGCGCACGCTACAGTAAAAGATTAACGTGCGCTAAGTCAACAGGCAGGGTAATATATTCTGTTTCGGTTATGAATTCGTGATCGTTTTAGTTGGTTTGATCAGACTTGTGGTTAACTAAGATATTGTTGAGCCGTTGGGTTTGTGAAGTGGTTTTAGCGGTTGTTGATTATTATTGGATTGTTGTTTAATCGATTATTGTACTAGGTCAAGTTTATTGATCGGTGTCTATAACCGTATGCTGCGGTCGTGTTCGAGGATGGTCGTGAATTGCTTTGGTCGGGACCGAGGAACTTGTAGATGATGACAATGGAATTGGTAACGACCTCATCATCGTCGTATCGGTATCGAGGCAAGTTATTACTTGCTCAGTTATAATGTTTAATGAATGGTTTCAGTTTCATTTCGTTTATAATGCATATAGCGATGATTATTATTGTGAACTCTGGGTATTCGGATCGCATATCATTCTTTCGATTCTGGGGGGGGTAAATCATAATGTATATGATTTATATCAGTTATTGGTATGTTTGAGTATCGAGGTTACATTGTGATAAAGACGAGGATTCGAATATTTATGGTTCATGATACGTTTGGATCGTCGAGCGTTGAGGATAATCGTCGGTGATGATTGGACATCGAGGTTGCTCCCGAAGGACTCGGGGCAGGTATTCCATATTGATTATGGTTTAGTGTTATTTATTTTGGTCTCGTACATTTTCTTTCATGTTGTTGAACATGGAGTCGTCCTAGTAAATTGTCATGTTGTCGTGCATGTTATGTTGTTCATGTTGATGAACGTGTTGAATTCCATATGTGTACGCGTATTGTGTTGTTCATGTTGTGTATTTAATCCGATGGGATTATGAGGATCTATGCTGAGGGCGCTGGATCGGATGTCCACCATGCGTTGGTTCGACGGGATCATCATGTGGATCTATGCTGAGGGCGCTGGATCGTTGGACAGGTTTTCCACCATGCGTTGGTTTGACGGGATCATCATGGGGATCTATCTTTGAGAAGCTGGATCGTTGGATTACCAGGATTGTGTTGATGGACTCTTGTGATTTCTCATCATTGAGTTTATCTTGTGTTGTTGTTCTCATGTGTTTTGTTTGTTTTCCACCTTATGTTTATCTGATATTATCAACAAAGGGATCTATCTTGAGGAACCTTTGGATCGTCGATTTCCATTGAGTATACATGATTGTTATTGTTGTAATCATATTGACGAGGTCATATGAGTATGCATTTGTAGGTCTTGTGTTAGGACCTGTCCGTATTGCATTGATCGATCTCGGATCGACCGTATGATTGTCGTGGCACTTCATATCTCGAGGTATGTTCCGTATTTCCTTTGGTATTCGTCTTGATGGACGATCGGTTATCGTCTTGGGATTTGATGATGTTATTCGATGGATCGTATTGGTCAGAAATGGTATATTTCCGTATCGTGAGTTGGTTATGATAGTTTGAGAACCTTGAGTAATGTTTGAGGTACAGTACTTATATTATGTTCGAGTTTATTGGTAAATCGAGTATAGGATGTGTAATGTGATAATGGTTACTCTGATGAGAATTACTTGAGTAAGCAAAGTTATGGCGGTAAGATTACGTTGGTCGTATTCTTATTCTATATTCTCATTGGTATGTATTATTGATGTGATGTGATTGATATCATTGTTGGACGTTATGGCTGACCCCGTCGTGGGATTTCTTTTTAGGTTCTTGGAGTATCGAGCTTGTAGCGGTCGTGAAGAGATGAGCTTCCCGGAGGATACTGGCTAGGACATGTTGTGTGCTTTGAGTTTCTTGTTTGGTTCTCGTAGTCCGCTGCTAGAGTATCTTTATGGTTGGTCTTTTCCTCTGCGTGAGTATTTTGAAATGCTCTTTTGATATCTGGTAACTGAGGTTACTTTGGAAATCGTTTTCTAAACTTTTGAATGTCGGCAGTTTGGCCTTGCGATTTCAAATGAGTTTTTACGACGGTTTGATAAATGAGTTTTATAAATCTTTGATTATTTTTCAATAGATAATACTGTCGTTAGCCTCTGGGGAATTTGAAAATGTTTGCGAAAATTTCTTTTAGCCTTGTGGGTTCCATCTCGGGGCCCACGGCGCTGTAATATTTCCGGTTAAATCTGGGGGTGTTACAGAATATGGTATCGGAGATTAGGTTGAGAAAACCTAGGCATTTGGGTCGAGTTGGGTCGTGTTTTTTGTTGCGTCATTCGAGTTGTCGATTGACAAATATTAGAGCCGTGATTCTTTGCTGTTCACTCAGGCTTGTGCGTTATCGGATTTGCCGATGTAAATCTTGGGCTTGTTATAACTTTCCAAATGGTGTTAATGAGATTCTATGGAATGAGATGTATTGTGTTCTTGAGTCGAACCGATTTGGCAAACGTGTGTTTTGAAAATATCTGTGTCGAGTATTTTCTTGAGTCGAGACATGTGCCAGTATCACGGGGAATCGTCGGCTTCACGATCTGTAAGTATTTGGATTTTTGAATTGCATTGAGATTTATTGTCGTTCTGTAGTTGATATGCTTTGAGATTCAGCAGAATATTATATGTTATAGTATAAGGTGACAGAGTTGGGACAGGATTGATGACCTTGAGGAGTTATAATTTTGAGAATCAGTATGTTGGTTAGATTTTGGAACAAAATTGTGCATTTGGGAGAAATATTGTGCATGGTTGAGAAGAACATATAACATGTTAATTCATTTTGAGATATATGAATTGCTTTTGATCATTTGAAAATGATACTTTTCAAAATGAATGCCTTACGGATGTTTTACGGAAAATGATTTTTGGGTCGAGACCCAATTGATTTTGAAATGGTTTTATAACTCAGGACTTGGGTTCGAAAAAGGGTTTTCTACTTTTTAAACTTCTTGTAATGTGGAACGAGTTACGGGCTGAGACCCTAATGTTTCAAACGGCTTTTCTGTTTTCTTAAAACTCCCGAGACTTGTAAAACACTTTACCAATCGTTTACCTATGTTATTTCCGCCTTTCGAGGCATTGGTTTACTTGTTCAAATGGAATTTCTCGGGAAGTCTTTCGCCGTGTTTGATTTGTTGATTTGTTTCAACGTTTTTTCATATCATGTTTGAGGTGATCCAGGAAGGGTAAATGGTTGATGATACGAGTCATGTGTGGAAAAGGAGTTTATTCGGAATTTATATATTGAGATTTTGGAACTCGATCGTGTGGTTTTCTGATGGAATATCAGTAGATATTGGTGACGAACCGAATTGGTATACAGGAGTATGGATATAGTCGAGCATTTGCATACTTTTCATTTTTAAAACTTCGAAATCGTGTGGATTCGAAGGAAACTGTTATCGAATACTTGGCACCATCGAGCCAAGTTAATTTTTTCGAAAATTGATTTTGTGGTCTTACCAAAATTTATGTTTTTAGTTTTGAAATTTTTGAAAGAACTTTCGAAAATTTGTATTCTTGACGAGACTTTGTGATTTCAAAATGGTTTTGAAAATGTGATTGATATACATACGCATTTAGTGCATAGTGCATATCATATTGATGGTACGATGGAAAAGGAATTCGAACTTCGGTATGTTAGTTTGATTATCCAGCGATGATCGGTTGAGTTATCGGATAAGAGAAATATGTTGCGTGTTGTAGATTCATGCACATAATATTATTTTGGAAACTTGGGATTTTGTGAAACCGGAACATATGTGCTATGTGATTCCATTGGTATGGTAGTAGCGCGATTTTACCTTAGTGATTCTGGAATGATTTCCTTGTAAGCGTAGATTTGGGGATGGTGACCCCATACTGGTTGTTTTGGATATTGAGTGGTCGTTTCCACTCCGTGTATGATTGGGTATGTTCGTCAGTTTGTGATTGGTTGTTCATATGCCGAGGGGTATGTTCGCCAGTCGGATATGTTTATTGAGATCCACTGTATGTGATCGGTGTGTTGTTTTGAGAATTTTGCTTTTTCGTATATCTGTTTTTGTGGTTCTGTGTTGATCATGTTGGAGTTTACCGTGTGAAGGTATTCTCGATTTTCGTTGATCATTCGTTGGTAATATTGGAGTTTATCACGTTGATGATATTCTCGATTGTGTTTTGACCTCTGGTCGGTCATATTGGAATTTACCATGTCGATGATAAATTCGGTTGATTGTTGATCATTGTTGGTGATCATCTGAGCGTTCGGATTTTGTGTTGATGTTTCGGAATTCGTGTCATTGTTTTGGGCAGTTGTTTTGCAGATGTATTGTGTATTATTAGTCTTATCAGAATTGGGACTTGATTATGTAATCAGGCAGACGGGATTTGATTCGGGCAGATTGTTTCATCCGAAGATGATATATTTTGTTGAGAATCAGGGAATTGTGATCGTAAGCGTATTGAGACTGTACAGTGAGATCGCTGGTTAGTATCTCCGGAGATCGTCGACCTGCGTATTTGTAAGTATGCGGTTTTGGCTATTCGAATAATGATGACCGATCGGTCGTGATGGTTTTGGGATATTTTTGGGTTGAGCAGTATGTTTGTTTGTTTTCTATGACGGATTGCAAGTTTCGAGACGAAACTTATTTTAAGGGGTGTAGAATGTAATATCCGAATTTCTACTATCATGTTTGATATTATTTTATCCGAGTTATATTGTACGGCATGGAATGCATGCGGTAGGGATAAAATAAATGAAGGACTGAGATGTCAGTATTGGTATAATTGTCGTATTTGGTCGACAATTGTATTTGAGGATATAATGTGTTGAGTAATGTATATTTGATATGTCGTATGTTCGTAATTGATATGTCGAGATGTTGGACAAGGATAGCTGAAAATGGCTAAGTATAGCGTTATTAGCGCACGCTGATATTCATGCATAGCGCGCGCTATCGTGCAGAATTAGCGCACGCTACGTTCATAGGTTAGCGTACGCTAGTGCAGATCAGCTCAGAAGGAATCTACGCGTGGACCAGGCCACTTTCGGCGCACGTTCTGATAAGTCAACGGATGTTGTAATGTAGTGTTAGCGCATGCTAATGCATGTTGATTAGCGCACGTTAACTATATATCGGTCAACAGGGAATCTTGGCTTTATTGGTTGATTTCGGCTTGTGGGGTCATGAGCATCTTCGTGGTAGGTGTAGACTGTAGCAAGTCAACTGGTATTAGCGCACGCTAAGGTAAATGACTTGCGTACGCTAAGCAGGATGATTTACGTACGTTAATGCATGGGCATTACGTACGTAAGTTAGTTTACGAAGCAAGACAGTAGCCTCGGGCTGATAGCGCACGCTAACAAAGTCGATTAGCGCACGCTATATGGTAGCGCACGCTAAACATGAGATGTTAGCGCACGCTAATAATGAATATTATAAAAAGGGGCAGAAGGGTGTTATTAAGCATTTCGTCATTCTTTCTTCTTTCAGCCGAGAGAGAGAGAGAGAGAGAGAGAGAGAGAGAGAGAGAGAGAGAGAGTTGGGATATATTTGAGGTTCCAAACACTGGATTAAGATGGAGTTAATCATCTATAACAACATTTGAAGCTTGAAATCATTGGTGATTCTTGTAAATGGATTCAACCTTGGAAATCAATCCATTCCTTCAAAAAGGTAATTACTCTTCACTTTGAGATTTCGTTTTGGATTGTATATGATGTTCTTGAGCTTATGATTATCATATAAACAAGTTCATAAGTATGATTATGAGTTGGATTACCGGATTATGATAATGTTATTGTTGATATGAAGATATTGATATGAATTAGATGGTTTCGAATGAGTTGTTATCTTCAAAGAGATATGTTGGATAATGTCTTCCTTCAATTCGGATCTGTGATGTCGTTGTTGTTGGTTCCTTCATATGATGATGAACATGGCATGATTATGAGTTCTTGGTGTTTAGGTTGTTGATATTAAGAAAGATGAAATATGAATATATGACTTGAATTAAAAGTCGGATGATTACCTATATGTTAAAGGATATTGGATTTCGTTGTTTGATAGCTATGAACATGATTCAGAATCACTTAGAGTCTTTGATAATCGCCAGATGTTGATCGGTATCCGAAATGCATGTAACTGCACGTTATTAGCACACGCTAAGCCTACTGGCTAGCGCACGCTATCGGGAACAACTTAGCGCACGCTACAGTAAAAGATTAATGTGCGCTAAGTCAACAGGCAGGGTAATATATTCTGTTTCGGTTATGAATTCGTGATCGTTTTAGTTGGTTTGATCAGACTTGTGGTTAACTAAGATATTGTTGAGTCGTTGGGTTTGTGAAGTGGTTTTAGCGGTTGTTGATTATTATCGGATTGTTGTTTAATCGATTATTGTACTAGGTCAAGTTTATTGATCGGTGTCTATAACCATATGCTGCGGTCGTGTTCGAGGATGGTCGTGAATTGCTTTGGTCGGGACCGAGGAACTTGTAGATGATGAAAATGGAATTGGTAACGACCTCATCATCGTCGTATCGGTATCGAGGCAAGTTATTACTTGCTCAGTTATAATGTTTAATGAATGGTTTCAGTTTCATTTCGTTTATAATGCATATAGCGATGATTATTATTGTGAACTCTGGGTATTCGGATCGCATATCGTTCTTTCGATTCTGGGGGGGTAAATCATAATGTATATGATTTATCTCAGTTATTGGTATGTTTGAGTATCGAGGTTACATTGTGATAAAGACGAGGATTCGAATATTTATGGTTCATGATACGTTTGGATCGTCGAGCGTTGCGGATAATCGTCGGTGATGATTGGACATCGAGGTTGCTCCCGAAGGACTCGGGGCAGGTATTCCATATTGATTATGGTTTAGTGTTATTTATTTTGGTCTCGTACATTTTCTTTCATGTTGTTGAACATGGAGTCGTCCTAGTAAATTGTCATGTTGTCGTGCATGTTATGTTGTTCATGTTTATGAACGTGTTGAATTCCATATGTGTACGCGTATTGTGTTGTTCATGTTGTGTATTTAATCCGATGGGATTATGAGGATCTATGCTGAGGGCGCTGGATCAGATGTCCACCATGCGTTGGTTCGACGGGATCATCATGGGGATCTATGCTGAGGGCGCTGGATCGTTGGACAGGTTTTCCACCATGCGTTGGTTCGACGGGATCATCATGGGGATCTATGCTGAGGGCGCTGGATCGTTTGATTACCAGTATTGTGTTGATGGAATCTTGTGAATTCGCATCATTGTGTTTATCATGTGTTGTTGTTCACATGTGTATTGTTAGTTATCCACCTTATGTTGATCTGATAGGATCAACAAAGGGATCTATGCTGAGGGCACTGGATCGTCGGATTTCCATTGAATATACATGATTGTTATTGTTGTGATCATATTGACGAGGTCATATGAGTATGCATTTGTAAGTCTTGTGTTAGGACCCTGTCCGTATTGCAATGATCTGATCTCGGATCAGACTGGTATGATTGTCGTGGCACTTCATATCTCGAGGTATGTTCCGTATTTCCTTTGGTATTCGTCTTGATGGACGATCGGTTATCGTCTTGGGATTTGATGATGTTATTCGATGGATCGTATTGGTCAGAAATGGTATATTTCCGTATCGTGAGTTGGTTATGATAGTTTGAGAACCTTGAGTAATGTTTGAGGTACAGTACTTATATTATGTTCGAGTTTATTGGTAAATCGAGTATAGGATGTGTAATGTGATAATGGTTACTCTGATGAGAATTACTTGAGTAAGCAAAGTTATGGCGGTAAGATTACGTTGGTCGTATTCTTATTCTATATTCTCATTGGTATGTATTATTGATGTGATGTGATTGATATCATTGTTGGACGTTATGGCTGACCCCGTCGTGGGATTTCTTTTTAGGTTCTTGGAGTATCGAGCTTGTAGCGGTCGTGAAGAGATGAGCTTCCCGGAGGATACTGGCTAGGACATGTTGTGTGCTTTGAGTTTCTTGTTTGGTTCTCGTAGTCCGCTGCTAGAGTATCTTTATGGTTGGTCTTTTCCGCTGCGTGAGTATTTTGAAATGCTCTTTTGATATCTGGTAACTGAGGTTACTTTGGAAATCATTTTCTAAACTTTTGAATGTCGGCAGTTTGGCCTTGCGATTTCAAATGAGTTTTTACGACGGCTTGATAAATGAGTTTTATAAATCTTTGATTATTTTTCAATAGATAATACTGTTGTTAGCCTCTTGGGCATTTGTAAATGTTTGCGAAAATTTCTTTTAGCCTTGTGGGTTCCATCTCGGGGCCCACGGCGCTGTAATATTTCTGGTTAAATCTGGGGGTGTTACATTATTATATCTGGACCTAAAGGACCGAGGATGAACATAGATGTGATGCTCCGACCCTTGATCGATGAGCTAAAAAGTTTGTGGACAGATGGTGCTACAACATGGGACTGTGTAAGGCAGGAAAATTTCTCGATGCGTGCGGCTCTGATGTGGACGATTAATGACTTTCCAGCCTATGGTATGTTGTCGGGATGGAGCACACATGGAAAGTTAGCATGCCTTTATTGCATGGAAAGTACTTCTGCTTTTCGTTTAAAGAACGGAGGGAAACCATCATGGTTCGACTATCACAGATGTTTTCTCCCACTGCGGCATCCTTACAAAAAAAACAAACGTGATTTTTACAAAGGTCATGAAGAAAGCTGATTTTTTCCGGAACGTCGAGGGCCAGCAGAAATGAAAATTATTGCTGATCGTATTCCTGATGTAACCTTTGGTGTGAATTATGAAGGTATTGAAGGGTTTGGAGAAAAGCATAATTGGACAAAGAGAAGCATATTTTGGGAGCTCCCTTATTGGTCTACCTTACTGATTCGTCATAATTTAGATGTCATGCACTGTGAGAAGAATTTCTTTGATAATATACTTAACACAGTCATGGACATTCCTCAAAAAACTAAGGGCAACCTGAAGGCGAGACGCGACTTGCCATTGTACACAACAAGAGATGGGTTGTTTGTACCCGAGGGAACAAATAAAAAGCCGAAAGCAACATATATGCTCACCACATAACAGAAAAATGTAATATGCGAGTGGCTTAAAGAGCTAAAATTTCCAGACGGGCATGTTTCGAATATATCAAACGGTGTCAATCTCGATACTAATAGAATAAATGGTATGAAGAGCCATGACTGCCATGTTTTTATGCAACGATTGCTACCTATTGACTTGAAAGTTTTTTTACCGGAGCCGATTTGGGAAGCATTAACGGAGGTGAGCAACTGTTTCAGAGCATTGTGCACGAGTGAGATTAAAGCGTCCGATATGATAAACTTAGCCAAGACTGTCATAGTAACTATGTGCAAGTTGGAACAGATATTCCCTCCGGCATTCTTTGACTCAATGGAACATATGCTCGTTCATCTGCCATACGAGGCCCTTGTCGGGGGACCGGTCTTCTATCGATGGATGTACCCATTAGAGAGGTACTCTTCTTATCTTTCTGTTAATATATGTATTATGTTGTGTATGTATTTATAAATTAAGTATTTCGTACGATACAGGATGATGTTTATTCTAAAAGGCATGGTGAGCAATAAAGCGAAGGTTGAGGGATCCATATGTGAGGCCTATTTACTGACTGAGATCACAAATTTTTGTTCCTTCTACTTCGACAAAGAAATCGACACAATGACGACACGACTAAAAAGGAACGAGGTTCTATTTGCCCCTCAATTTGAAGGACAACTGTCGATCTTTACACCAAAAGGTCGAGTAATGGGGAAAAGTAAGGGGCGACGCATGGCTGAAGTTGAGTGGAATATGGCAATCCTATATATTCTTACAAACTGTGAAGAAGCAGAACCATATCTATGGTACGATTATTATTTTGATATTCCATATTTTTACAGGTAACCATGTATTTACACATTATGTATTTCAGTGCATTTGAGAATCAACTACAGAGTAATATCTCCACTAGAGATTTGGAGTTCGCACGAGTTAATCACTTAGTTCCATGGTTTGAAATATTGGTTGCGACCACGGAATTAAAGGACTCTCAACTTGCTGCATTGTTTAGAGGTGATCGATTAGTGAAGATGTACAAAGGTTATGTGGTGAATGGATTAAAATTTCATACGGAACTTCACGGACAAAATAAAAAGACTATGAATAGTGGATTTTGTATTACAAGTGCAAACATTTCTGGAGATTTGTCTAAGTACTACGGGATGCTACTAGAGGTACTGGAGTTCACGTTCTACAATCCTGGATTTCCTGAACAAGTTATTCATCTATTTAAATGTGACTAGTTCGACAACCGCAAAGTGAAATGTCTACACGGGTTAGTTGAACTCGATCCTCTAGCAAGACAAGCGACTGCCGAGTCATTCATCTTCCCGAGTCAAGCGAGTCAAGTGTATTATGCTCGGTATCCATCTATAAGACTTGGTCGTCATAGAAGAGGTACAATATGATAATAATATTATACCCGCATCTATTTATTATACATACACTTATTTATTTAATGGATTATGTAATTCAACAGATGCGTGGGTGGTTTGTCCGATAAGAGACAAACATGTTGTTGATGTATCAGCAGTATCATCGATAATATTGCAGGAGCCCATTCCTCAACCCGAGTACTACCAAGAGGCAGAAGCTCCAATACTTAATCTCGTAGTTGACTTGAGCGGATACGACATGCAAATTGAACTTGTTGATAGAGATGCCAATCCTATTTGATGATAATGAAGAAGAATATGAAGCTTCAAGCGAAGAAGATGATGTAGAATGATATGTTTCCTTTACTATAACTTGTTAGACGTTGACGATGTGTAATATTTTTCTATTATAATTATTTTCAATATATTGATCGACAATGCTCTTCTTTTCATAATTTAATGGCAAACTTTATCTTTCTTAGGATATTTAATTAGTTCAAATAACAAATAAAGGAAAATATTTTACTTAGTAAGTACATATTATATTTAAATAACAAACTATTATAAATTTTTATTTAGTAACATCATTATTAACCTATTTCAATATAATAAATAATACTGTTAAATATATAATTAATAAATAATACTGTTAAATTTATATTTAATAATATATATTCAGTATTAATCTACTGTAATATATTAAATAATTAAATAAAATATATTGCATAATTTAATGCAAACTTTATCTTATTTAGGATATTTAATTAGTTCAAATAACAAATAAAGGAAAATATTTTACTTAGTAAGTACATATTATATTTTTGTTCTACAATTAATGAATGAAAACATAGCTCAGTGGCAACATGCTGTAATATCCGCAATTTCGAATTTTGATAATTTTCTTTTTTCGGCGTAAGTCCGTTTTGATGACTCTCTCATGACCGTTTCGTCATTTCGAGAATGATTAATTCTGCACTTTTTGTCATCCGAGTTCGTTTCGGTGTCGTTTTGTTGAGTTCCGTGCTTTTTAGCGACTTTTCCGCACTTGAGTTCGATTCTTGCGAATCTCGTCCAAATCAAGAGTTTGAGTTTCTCGCAAGTTCATTTAATGTTATTATTCATGTTGCGAGCTTTGGTTCGGTGTTTCGATCACGTATCGTGATTTTCGGACATTTTGGGCCATTTTTGTAATTTCCCAAAGTTTGGGGTAATTACTTCCGTTGTTGAATTCCGACACTTCGGGTGGTCGGAATCGTGTGTTCTCTTAGCGCTTGGATTCATCTTTGCGAGTACTTCGTAACCGTATCTTCGATTTTTACTCGTTCGGTTTCGGGTCGTCCGGCCGTCGGAGTGGCCACTGGCCGGGCGTGGCTCTGCTCGCCGAGTTACGGCCGTAAGGTGCGATTACGGCCGTAACGCAGCGCCACGGCTGTAAGGCGTGATCGGCACGGCCGTATGGCGCCCGGCGGCTTCTCGACGAAGGCCGATTACGGCCGTAATGTGTGCGAGTTACGGCCGTAAGTGTCACCTACTGGCCGTGCATTTTTGACGAATGCCGGTTACGGCCGTAAGGCCTGCCGAGTACGGCCGTAAGGGACCGAGTTACGGCCGTAAGGCACTACCGATTACGGCCAGTAACCTCACGGCTATATAGCTGCGCTCGCCCGACTTCATTTTTTACGCGATTTTCTTCCTTTTGGTAATTGGCGACGAGAGGCTCGGGAAATCGAGTTCTTGGCCGATTCTAATCATTTCCAAGGCATTTTGGAAGATTCCTATTGATTATATCATCATCCAATCCGTGTTCTTCGTCAAATCAAGGTATATTCTTGATTTTCCTTCAAGTTGACTTTTTAGAGAAATTGTTCTTGATTTCATTTCTAATCCGATTTTGATACATCGATTGGTGTAGTATGATGTTATTAATCGTGTTCTATGGGTTGTATATCCATATATCAAGTTTGTTTAACTCGATTGACGATTCGAGTGTTCTTGGGAATTATTGAACATTTAGTGTTCGATTAAATGTCCCAATGAGTTTCCCTTCGATAGTTTGTTGGGATTTCCGTTGTTTTGGCCTTGATTCTCGTCGTAACCATGTGTTATTGTTCCTTCCGGAGGTTTATAGGTGTTCGAGGATTCCGATGTTGAATCCCGTTTGGTGATTGATGATTCGTGTGGTGTTATTCTCGTAATACTCGTGGTGCTATCACATTCTTGATATTGTTCGGGGGTTCGGGGCTATTCGACCGCGTCCTATCCGTCGTCTTATTGCGATCGTGATTTCGAGGCAAGTACCTTGTCCATACTATTCTTGTTTTATGGATATGATAATTAGTGATCGTCTAAATGTGGTTGTTTGGTCGTTTGAATTGAACTTTCAAAAGATTCGGTTTAGCCTTGTTAAAGGCTTGCTTTCAAAACGCGTGTGTTTTGTGAATGGCGTGGTTTGTGAATAACTATGTGAATTCTATGTATATTCTTGGTGTTAATGTTGCACTTGGTATTGTGTGTGGACGTATATTATTTCATTTCGGTGCGTTGTGGATTGACGTGGTGTTTTGCTAAGTGTTTGATGCCTCTGGGCGAATTGTTTGAATATCCTTGATGTGATATGTTATTTGTGTGAATGTGTGGATATGGTTGAAGGTCTACGGTGACACATGGCACGTGATCATGTGGTCAGGATGCAATAAGTGATTGATCCAACCGTGAGAGCCTGAGATAATCTACGGTGGCACATGGCATGCGATCATGTGGCCAGGATGCAACAAGCGATTGATCCAACCGTGAGATGTGTGTGATTTGTTTCGCTAGCCAGCTCTGGAGGGTCCTTCGAGGCCTCGGGTCGGTGGTAGCGTCTCGGTCCTAGGCGATGCGCGTGCGTGATTATGTTTCGTTGATTTTACGTCCGTTGAGGACACGTGATGTTGGGCTCTGACCCTGTAAATTGTTGGTGGTTTCCTATTTGCGAAAACAAAATATTTGGGTTGTGACCCTATTGAATTTTGGAAAGAGAAGGATTTTATAATCCTAAATTGTTTTCTATTAAAACTCTCGATGGCATTTTAAACTGTTTTGTAAATTGTTTCCCTTATTTGCGATCTTTCGGTTTTGGAAATGTTTACCCAAACTCTTGCCTCGGGAAGTACTTTTCTTTACGTTTGGATCTTTGAGGATTCCTGATTATTATTGTTCTTGGAACTTGTATTGTATGGCTCGTATTTTTGCACTTGTACTTGCACTAGCAAAACAGTGGAGTTTTGCTAACCCCCGAGTATTCGGGGGGTGTATGCCTATTTTTGCATTCAGGTTTTGGAGCATAGCACAGGGTCGGCACGAAGGATGATGAAAGATGAACGATACTAATCACACGAGCATCTGTTGATGTTGTTTTGGTCTAGTTGTATTTTCTTTTCCGCTGCAGTATCTTTTCCCCATTGTACGGGAGTTTATTGTATTTTGACCCCTGCGTGGGTATGTGTTTGGAATTGAATTGTATGTTATTATTGAAAGACCAAGTCGGTCTACTGAGTCATTTTAGCCTTAAAGGCGAGGTTTAGATGTTTGATTTTAGTTATCAGCCTGGTAGATCCTCGAGGAGAGGGTCTACGGCGTGTAATATCCCTTAGCGGATTGGGGGTGTTACATAAATGGTATCAGAGCTTAGGTTGAGGAAACCTAGGCTGTCGGGTCAAGTCGTGTTGTTTGAGTCTTGTTTCGTCGGATTTTATCTGACTGAGTAGTGTCGCGACGCGTCATCTGAGTTTGTTGGTCGTGATTAGTATCGTGGGCGATCATCATCTTCGTGCGACGTGTGGATGTAAGTCTCCCTTCTTTGTATTGTGCCTCATGTGACACGAGCTATTTTTATGATTATTTGATTAATGACGGAATCCTCTTATGGATTTTGATTTCTTGATATGTGTTTATTTGACTCTCATATTTCGTTCATATGAGGAGTAGTGTTGCTGGATTGTGTATCTTGGACTGTAATATTTTCCGCTGCGTGAGTTCTTTCAAATGGCTTTCGGCCTTTGCCAACTGAGTTTGAATTCGAAAACCGATTCCTTTAACCGAGTTTTTGGCGTTATGGCCTTGATCGTTTTGGCAAAATTCTTGTGACGTTACTTAGTATTTTGTAAATGGCTTTTGTGAGTTTTTGAAATATTACCGTCATCGGCCTTTTTGGCGTTTTTGTAAATGGTTTTTATCCTGGTGGGTTCTGGCACGGGACCCACGGCGCGATAATGTTCCGTATAATTACCCGAAATTTTTGGGCATTTTAGCCCATTGAATTATCCTTGAAAACCTTGAGTATCTTAGAAAATTCAAATTCGAGACGTACTTTTAAAACGAATTATTTTCTTGCGGTGTTTTTAAGGTGCTTTCTAATGCCGCAATACATTTCAAAAAAATTCCAGTTGAGGACCAAAAACATTTTGAGATATTCTCAAATGCAGTTGCTTAGACCCAAGGGTCGAATATTTTTGAAAGTTTTTCACTAAAAGAAATGTGTCCTCATTTTTGTTCAAACGCAAGATGATTTTCAAAGTCTCGAAAATGATGTTTGTTCAACTTTTTGTAAAATGATACTCAAGATCAACTCGTGTTTCCAAACTGTCTTCAAAAGGTGGTTTTCGTTTTAAAACCCATCATTTCCTGCTTTTGGTCGGAGAAGGTGTGTATGATGTTGGTATTGTTGTTAGGGTGTTAGCCCTCCGAATTGTGATTGAATTGGTGGCGTGAGCGTTGAGTCGTTGCCACGCATATATTTTGTTAACCCTTTGTGGGAGGTGTGATGACGATCTTTAATGTTGTCATTTCGTGGTGGCTTGCGTGTTATCGCACCTGTGTGAGCTGTTAAAGCTTGGGTTTGTGCGTTTATGCACATAGGTGATTGTTTCATGAGGTTTGTGATTATGTGCTGGTTATTGTTCGGGCCGTTAAGGTCGCCGAACGATGCCTTCGTTGCTGTTATATTCATGTGTGTGTTGCCTTGCGATGGTAATCGTTGTATGTGTTATGTGCTATGATTTTCTCACAGTCGAATGGTTACTTATTCAAGATGCCGAGGGGCCGAGGTCGTGGTCGTGGCGACCGGATGCGTGATCGGGATCATGTCACGCGGTGATGGTATTGTATTGGTGTTGCTACTATTTTGGCACAGTAGCCACTCGATGACTCGATTGACTCAGCTTCAGCGTGTTACAGATGTGACCCAAAGACACGGTGCAAACTGGCTTCGAGAAGTGGTTCGTATGAATCCCCTCGCTTTACGGTGCCGCAGATGCATTAGGCCGGATGGTTGGCTTTTCCAGTTGGAAAAGATATTCGAGGTAGTTGATTGTCGGAAGAATGTAAGGTACCGGCCGCTCAAGATCTTCTCGACAAAGATGCCGCTATGGTGGGAGGCTATTAAGCCTCGAGATCGCGTTGTCACGTGGGCGAGTTCCGTAAATTCATGAGAGATGAGTTTTGTCCGAACCGATCAGAAATCGAGGATTAATGAATTCTTTTCGCAAAACCGCAGGATGTACCATTGTCTCAAGCTATTATTGATTTTAGCAAACAACTCGGCTATGTGCGTAATCAAGTAAGGACAGAGGAGGACAAGATTTGTCATTTTAGTAGGCGGATGAAGCCGGAGATTCACAAGACACATGGCAGTCTCGCTTGTACTTCCCGAGAGATTATCGAATAGGCGTTAGCCTATGAGCTATCCAGATTATCGACCGAGAGTATGTCTCGACTCAAGAAACGTAAAACCGTTGGGAACTTTTCAGAAATCGGGAGTGGGCCCCTTGAGGTTGGGACTTCGTTTCGTCATCCCAAAATGGTTCCTAGATCGCGTGATCGGAGGAGTAGTACCCCTCGGTGAGTAATGTGAGCACTTCAAGATATGTTATAACCGTAGTCGAGCGGGCCATACTGCGAAGAATTGTCGTTCACCGTTAGTCACCGTTTGAGTGTGGCTGTGTGGGTCACCGATCCGTACATTGCGAGACGGTAGCTGAGAGGTTTGGGGATCGAGGTTGCATCTCTGTTCCGAAAGGACACGGAGATGCCTAGTGTGGTTTCGAAGATTTCGGCGTAGTCCGAATTATTTATGATTGCCCTTGTGGGTCGTTTTGTGTTTATTCTCTGTTTTCTCGACTGTGCGTGTTTTCTTGTAACAAGTACTTTGTGTTTTGTGATTGTTTGGATAATTGACTTGATTGTATTATCTGTTTGATGACGCTTGTCACTTGTTGGTTTTATTATGTCTCTACCGGTGGCGCTGTGTTGGTCGTCCTGGAGCGTGTTTTCACGCCGTATATTCCTTTGCATTGCTTGTAACGTTTCGCCGGTGGGCGTAAGTTACGCATTTCTTGTGTATCTCGTTGAGTTTTCCTGGCGGGGATATTGGTTCTCCCTACTTGTTTTAAGTTTCGGGACGAAACTTCTTTTAAGGAGGGTAGAATGTAATATCCGCAATTTCGAATTTCGGTAATTTTCTTTTTTCGGAGGAAGTCCGTTTTGACGACTCGCTCATGACCGTTTCGTCATTTCGAGAATGATTAATTCTGCACTTTTTGTCATCCGAGTTCGTTTCGGTGTCGTTTTGTTGAGTTCTGTGCTTTTTAGCGACTTTTCCGCACTTGAGTTCGATTCTTGCGAATCTCGTCCGAAACTGTTGTTTCGAGTTTCTCGCAAATTCATTAATGTTATTATTCATGTTGCGAGCTTTGGTTCGGTGTTTCGATCACGTATCGTGATTTTCGGACATTTTGGGCCATTTTTGTAATTTCCCAAAGTTTGGGGTAATTACTTCCGTTGTTGAATTCCGACACTTCGTGTGGTCGGAATCGTGTGTTCTCTTAGCGCTTGGATTCGTCTTTGCGAGTACTTCGTAACCGTATCTTCAATTTTTACTCAGGTTCGGGTTTCGGGGTCGTCCGGGCCGTCGGAGTGGCCACGGCCGAGTCACGGCCGGAGCAGGGCCTGGCCTGGCCGAGTTACGGCCGTAAGGTGCCGGTTACGGCCGTAACGTGTGCGATTACTGTAAGGCGTGATCGGGTACGGCCGTATGGCGCTGGCGGCTTCCCGACGAAGGCGTGTTACGGCCTTAATGTGTGCCAGTTACTACTGTAAGTGTGTCCGGGTCAGGCCGGGCGATTTTGACGAATGCCGGTTACGGCCGTAAGGCCTGCCGAGTACGGCCGTAAGGGACCGAGTTACGGCCGTAAGGCACTACCGGTTACGGCTGTAACCCTGCCGGCTATATATAGCCTGGCTCGGCCCGACTTCATTTTTTACGCGATTTTCTTCCTTTTTCGGCGGCTGGCGACGAGAGGCTCGGGAAATCGAGTTCTTGGCCGATTCTAATCATTTCCAAGGCATTTTGGAAGATTGCTGGTGATTATATCATCATCCAATCCGTGTTCTTCGTCAAATCAAGGTATATTCTTGATTTTCCTTCAAGTTGACTTTTTGGAGAAATTGTTCTTGATTTCATTTCTAATCCGATTTTGATACATCGATTGGTGTAGTATGATGTTATTAATCGTGTTCTATGGGTTGTATATCCATATATCAAGTTTGTTTAACTCGATTGACGATTCGAGTGTTCTTGGGAATTATTGAACATTTAGTGTTCGATTAAATGTCCCAATGAGTTTCCCTTCGATAGTTTGTTGGGATTTCCGTTGTTTTGGCCTTGATTCTCGTCGTAACCATGTGTTATTGTTCCTTCCGGAGGTTTATAGGTGTTCGAGGATTCCGATGTTGAATCCCGTTTGGTGATTGATGATTCGTGTGGTGTTATTCTCGTAATACTCGTGGTGCTATCACGTTCTTGATATTGTTCGAGGGGTTCGGGGCTATTCGACGGGCCCTATCCGTCGTCTTATTGCGATCGTGATTTCGAGGCAAGTACCTTGTCCATACTATTCTTGTTTTATGGATATGATAATTAGTGATCGTCTAAATGTGGTTGTTTGGTCGTTTGAATTGAACTTTCAAAAGATTCGGTTTAGCCTTGTTAAAGGCTTGCTTTCAAAACGCGTGTGTTTTGTGAATGGCGTGGTTTGTGAATAACTATGTGAATTCTATGTATATGCTTGGTGTTAATGTTGCACTTGGTATTGTGTGTGGACGTATATTATTTCATTTCGGTGCGTTGTGGATTGACGTGGTGTTTTGCTAAGTGTTTGATGCCTCTCGGCGAATTGTTTGAATATCCTTGATGTGATATGTTATTTGTGTGAATGTGTGGATATGGTTGAAGGTCTACGGTGACACATGGCACGTGATCATGTGGTCAGGATGCAACAAGTGATTGATCCAACCGTGAGAGCCTGAGATAATCTACGGTGGCACATGGCATGCGATCATGTGGCCAAGATGCAACAAGCGATTGATCCAACCGTGAGATGTGTGTGATTTGTTTCGCTAGCCAGCTCGGGAGGGTCCTTCGAGGCCTCGGGTGGGATGTCGGTGGTAGCGTCCCGGTCCTAGGCGATGCGCGTGCGTGATTATGTTTCGTTGATTTTACGTACGTTGAGGACACGTGATGTTGGGCTCTGACCCTGTAAATTGTTGGTGGTTTCCTATTTGCGAAAACAAAACATTTGGGTTGTGACCCTATTGAATTTTGGAAAGAGAAGGATTTTATAATCCTCAATTGTTTTCTATTAAAACTCTCGATGGCATTTTAAACTGTTTTGTAAATTGTTTCCCTTATTTGCGATCTTTCGGTTTTGGAAATGTTTACCCAAACTCTTGCCTCGGGAAGTACTTTTCTTTACGTTTGGATCTTTGAGGATTCCTGATTATTATTGTTCTTGGAACTTGTATTGTATGGCTCGTATTTTTGCACTTGTACTTGCACTAGCAAAACAGTGGAGTTTTGCTAACCCCCGAGTATTCGGGGGGTGGATGTCTATTTTTGCATTCAGGTTTTGGAGCATAGCACAGGGTCGGAGCGAAGGATGATGAAAGATGAACGATACTAATCACACGAGGATCTGTTGATGTCGTTTTGGTCTAGTTGTATTTTCTTTTCCGCTGCAGTATCTTTTCCCCGTTGTACGGGAGTTTATTGTATTTTGACCCCTCCGTGGGTATGTGTTTGGAATTGAATTGTATGTTATTATTGAAAGACCAAGTCGGTCTACTGAGTCATTTTAGCCTTAAAGGCGGGGTTTAGATGTTTGATTTTAGTTATCAGCCTGGTAGATCCTCGAGGAGAGGGCACTACTACAAATTTGCACTTGCACAGCGCTCTTTTTTGCACTTACATAGCGCTTTTGAGCGCTTTGTAAGGCGCCGCTATGCAAGTGCATATGACTTGCATAGCATTTTTTTTAGAGCTATGCAAGTAGCATACTAAGATAACATTTTTTAAAGCGCTATATATGTAATACCCCGATTTTTCGGATATATTTTTCGTTTATATGTTGGATATCGTTGATGGATATTTGTGCTTGAGAACGTTCTGAACGTTTGATAATGTTATTGAATGCGTATATGTATTCATTATGCCGTATGTTCGATTGGTATGTCGAGATATTGGTTGAGGATAAGTGAATATGGCTAGGCACAGCAACGATAGCGCACGTTATAAGTGTTCATTAGCGCACGCTACTGGGTACAGGTAGCGCACGCTACGAAGTATTGATAGCGTACGCTAATAGGTTCGGTTACGTACGCTAAAGAGGACCCCTAACGTACGTAACGACTTGCTGGGTTAGTTCCGGAAGGTGGCGGCGAGTAGGCCTGTGTTGATTTTTATATTCGATTAGCGCACGCTAACGCATGTTGGTTAGCGCACGCTAACATCGATCGCCAATAATGGAATCTTAGCTTTGGCGGGTGGACCCGCCATGTTCGATGCGTGTCGAGATAAGGTCAACGAGTGTTTGTCGTGTAGAGCTAGCGCACGCTAAAACCGTATGATTAGCGCACGCTAATTCCAGATCGGTCAAAGGAATCCGTGTCGCGGATGCTTTCGGCATGTGGGGGCACGATCATCAGCAAGTCAACTTCGGATAGCGCACGCTAAGGTCAAGGACTTGCGACGCTAGGCATGATGTTTTACGACGTTAATGCATGGGCATTACGTACGTAAGCTAATTCTGGCGAGGCGGTAGCCTCTGGGCCCGATAGCGCACGCTAACAAAGTCAGTTAGCGCACGCTAAGGCGGTAGCGCACGCTAAACATGAGATGTTAGCGCACGCTAATAATGTTTATTATAAAAGGTGGACATACGGGTATTGTGAAGCATTTCGTCCATTCTTCTTCCTTCAGTCGGGAGAGAGAGAGTTGAGAGTTATTTGGGATTCCCAAACACTGTATAATGATAATCTTTAACAACATTAGATTGAGAGCTTGGATTCAAGCCTTGTTCTTCAAGTTGTTCATGATTCTTTGGATGGAGTTCTAGTGTTCTTCTTTTTGGTTCGTCTAAACCAGGTAATCTTCGTATTCCTTTGTTAATGGTTCGTTTTTCTTGGATGATTACATGTGAGGAACATGTTGGATAATCATATAACTATGTTATATGGGATTTTATGGATTTTGATAAGAACTTCGAATGTTTCTTCATATTATTAAAGATGATGATTCGTTTAAACCGTTTTGAGATGGATTTCTGGATCATAATACGAGGTTGAATTCCAGATTGTGCATGTTATGATCCTTGTTACCGAGTTGGTCCGATTATTGACATGATTATTGTTCTAGGGTGATTAATCAATAGGTATAACTGTTGTGCTTCGTTGGAAGACCGTAGATTCGTTCCAGTCGGGGCTGAAGAGCTCGTAGACGAGGACGATGAGTTCGGTGTTGGTTTTATCATGTTGGTATCCAGGCAAGTGTTTACTTGTTCGGTTGTAATGTTTTGATGAGTAATTCCATTTACATTTCATAAGTATTTTATGTTGTATTGCATATTGACGAATGTTCAGTGATGTTCTAAAAGGATTAGAATGCACAGTTGATGATTGTTGAGATACTTGGACAATCTTGGGAAGATTGTAGTATTCGGATATTGTTGATGTCATTTTGGATATTCTTGGTCTGTGGTATACATTTCGGAAGGAAGTCCGGATAGAGGTATGTTTTGTGCTAATCGTACATAGAAGATTGTGTACGGGAAGGTATTCGGTATTGAGGTATTATGTGGTATTATCGTGATATTGGAATTTTGATGAGAATCGTTGGATTACCGGAAGTGGTAAGGTTATCGTTGAGGTTATTATTCTCATGATGCATGGCATGTGAATATTTATGTTTATGTACTTGCGGTTATTTGTCGGACATTATTGCTGACCCCGTTGTGGGACTTGTTTTTCAGGTATTGAGGACTTTGATGGTTGCGGTCGTGAGGCGAGGATTCCGGACGATACTGGCTATGGCATACTGTTGGGGAATCGTGTATTTTGTTGTGTATATCATTATTGATGTATATGTATCTTGGAATGTATTTCTATCCGCTGCGTGAGTTCTTTCAAATGGCTTTCGGCTTTATGCCAACTGAGTTTGATTTCAAAAACCGATTCCCTTAACCGAGTTTTTGGCCTTGATTATTCTTGACGGTAGTTGGTGTTTTCAAATGATTTTGTGAGTTTTGGAAAATACTACCGTCATCGGCATTTTTGGGCGTTTTTGTAAATGGTTTTTAGCCTGGTGGGTTCCGGCGCGGGGCCCACGGCGTGTAATACTCCCGTATGGTTTTGGGGGTGTTACAATATAAGTATGTGGTTTCTAAGTGCATCGCTTAAATAGCACTTTGGTATGTGCTATGCAAGTAGGATATTTAATATATAATATTACTTCAATAGCACTTAAAAAAACGTTTTCTAAGTGATATTTTTTAAAATTTCATTGTTATTATGCATTTTGTTTTTACCAGTAATATTCCAAAAATTCATAAATACAATAAAAATAGACAAAATGCACAATCCAAATTTCTTTGATGTAATTAATATAAATCACAAATATTAACTTCATTAATTTATTTGGTGTCTACTACAGGGAACATGTTCTTGTGTCTATTACATGGGATTAGCTCTAGCAGGGATACAAGAAAACATAAAGCATAAACATAGACTAAACTAGATCATCATGCTTCTAAGTAAGACCAAGTACTTGAACTGCAGAATCAGTCGCGGCATTGTTGATTCCTTTGTTAGATGTCGAATTCATGGTAGATTTTCCCCTCCACGGAAGGCTTCCCTACATAGGCATGCATTTGACTGGCGAAACATAAGTAGTCAAAGATAAAGTCTTGAAAAAGCAAACATTGCCAGAGAAAAATCTGAAGCAAATGCATCAACTAGCAAGATGTCAACATGAGCCGAGGACCTGGAGAACAACTCAGTTGTCGTTATTTATAGTCTCGCTTGATATCTAATATACATATCACTCTCAGTCTGAACTATAATTACAAAGAAAACGGATTAACAGAAAGGTAAATAAGATAAAAGCATGCATACTAATAAGTATTGACATTGTCAGGTCCTTATCGTAAACAATATTGACTATTAACTCATTTACATAATAAGGTTGACTACATAAAAAACAATCCCATCCCATTTCAGTGAAATAATACAAGTGTTACGACAAGAATAGTAACTGGTAAAAGTGTAAAGAGAAGTTTCAGGGAATAGCATTTAGAGATACCTTTATTGGTCCAAGTACACCATTCAAACTTCCAAGAAGAAACCTTGTAGCAATGACCATCCAAACATTTATACGTAGACCGAAAAGAGTGTTAGCCACAACCCTGCAAATAATCAGTTATAGAAAACTGTTACAAGACAAGAATATAAGAAATAGCCAAAAAAAATCCCAGAGCAAGTATTATACAGACAAAGATGTCCATTTGTTTCGCATTTAGTACCTGATTTACATTAACAATCCATTCCCAACCATCAGTAGCAGAAGTAGAAAGAACAGAATTCAGTAGTAGGCTAGAGATCGCCCAAATTAGGCTCACAAATTGACATGATTTAAACACATGTACCACAGATTCGGAACACCCCATACACAGCGGACAGACATCAGCAACATGAAGTTTATGCTTATTCAGATTATGGAACGTGGGTAAACCATTCCTAAGAAGACGCCATAGAAAGACTTTTATTTTATTTGGTACAGCAACTTTCCACACAAAATTCCAGTCATTCTTAGTAGCCTTCGAGCAAGCAGCAGACACACAAGATTTTTTCTTAAGATCACGAGCTATGTAGTATGCCGTCTTTACAGAATAATACCCACTTTTATTGAATTCGCATAGCCTACAGGAATTCACATAATATACTCTATTATATCTTCTTCCAAAAAACCCAACACAATGCATCTATTTCAACCCTACCCACTTGAAAGCATAAAATTGGCAAATGAAATGTCTCCAAGGGTAAAGGTCGCGACATGAATCCTTAGGATTCCATTGATCCTTTCACACATTAATCGTGCCATGTTTTACCATATCAATAGAACCGAAATGCTCTTCCAAGTAAAAGAGGAATTTTGGTTATGAGATGCATCTAGAATATCACACTCCGGGAAATATTTACCTTTCAACACCCTACTAAGGAGAGAATCCGGGTTTTGCAGCACAATTCTCCACACTTGTTTACCTAGCATCGCAGTGTTGAAAGAACAAATGGACATCTTTGTCTGCATGTGTTGGATGCATGAATTATACTGACAGGATCATAATAAAAACATATCCTTAAACAATATCTTTAGTTCCTTAAAGCTTTCGACGATGTTCTCCTAACAAATGTACAACAGCATTCAAATAAGAAGCTTGCTTCAATTACCCTAATTAATAGGTTTGTAATATTCTAAATGGTGGCCCTCGATGTTGCTATGTGAATTCAGTGTCAAGTGTAGAGATACTAATACACTGTTCAACAAATAATCTCCTATGTAATAGCAAGAACATGCTATGTAATATCAAGAACATACATGGTTCATACGTAATCAACTTGGCCAAATGGAGGAAAAATTCTCAAACCTGTAGGATCCAATGATATTAACAAAGCCAAATCAGTTGTTCATTTTAAGGAAAACTGCATAAAAGAATATTAAAATATTGAACCAGAATTCCAGAAAGTACGACTTGGATTATTGAGCATAACCATAGATAAAAGGACATTTAGCAAACCATAGATAAAATAACATGCTTCTTCCCTTTGCTGAATAAGAACTATTCAAAAAGAGTTATATAAGCTCCTCACATCAAAGGAGTTTATAAAAAAGGAGAAAAACAATCACAAAAATGTAAACGGACTCGTACTAGGATCCTGCCGAATGATCGAAGCAGAAAAATACATAAAAAACACATCAAATCCTGCCGAACGACCGAAGCAGCCTCAATTCTCGACACCTTCTGCACTATTGTTTCATCTTCGTACTGATTAATTGAACAAAATCAGAATCTCTCAACTGAGCCAACCCAAAGCCACTCAACCTATAATCAATTCCCCGACATGTTTATCACGGCTTGTTCTCGGCAAACCATGGCCACGGCCGAACCCAAACATCATAGCGCGAATCGGACCTCAGAAACCAATAGAAAACAACAAATTAAATCCCAATCGAACTCAGATCCCCATCCGAGTTCGTCCGACTCAGAACCCATGACCTAATTTGTATCAACACAGAATCCCAAATCCACAAACCCGTAACACCGTATTTTACCCGAACTCAGAACCGAACTCACCTCGGGAACCGGGAAGCCGAGCCCGCACCAAAGACCAAAGATCTCCGCGCTGCAGCACGCTGAAACCTCGCCACCGCCTGAGCCGCCTAGTTCGCAGCGGGTCTATATGGCCGATTTAGTGTTTGCACGATTGGTGTGTATATTGGTGTTTGTGTGTGTGTGCCTCTTACCGATTGTGTGCCTGTGTTTCCTGCATATTTTGAGATGTCGCCAAGAAGATTTGAGAGAGAGAGAGAAGAGGATAGAGTAAGACGAGAGGAAAAAGAGTGAAGTGAGAAATGAGGATTCACACATTTAGTTAGATATGTGGGACTTCAAAAACGCTTTTGAAAGCGCTATTGTAGCATTAGAAACTAATAAAAAATCAAAATATTACTTAAAAATTGCTAACTAGCATTGCGCTATCCGAAACGCTATTGAAGATAAAAACTAATATAGCGTTTTCAAAATAAATGCTATTGAAGTATTTTCTTTTATTTTCAATTTATTTTTAAAAATTATGATAATAACTTGGATAGCGCTATTCTCGTGAAGTGCCGTCTAAGTGCCTTACTTGCATAGCGTTTTTGAAAAAGCGCTATGCAAGCAGCATCTCCTAAGCCCAGATTTGTAGTAGTGGGGTCTACGGCGTGTAATATCCCTGAGCGGATTGGGGGTGTTACACATGCCACACCATGCATCACATAGGTGCGGGTTCGAATCCCGCGCCGGCCACTGAGCTATGTTTTTTGGTTCGATTTCCTTTTTAATTGTATTGGCGTCACATGTGTGACGCCTTTAGGAATTAGGTTTTTTTTTAATTAAGAATGGCGTCACATGTGTGACGCCAATGTATTAATTTTATTTTTATTAACTATGACGTCACATATGTGACGCTAATGTAATAAATAATATTTTAAATATTACTGTTAAATTTATATTTAATAATATTCAGTATTAATCTACTGTAATATATTAAATAATTAAATAAAATAAAGGAAAATATTTTACTTAGTAAGTACATATTATATTTAAATAACAAACTAATATAAATTTTTATTTAGTAACATCATTATTAACCTATTGCAATATAATAAATAATACTGTTAAATTTATATTTAATAAATAATACTGTTAAATTTATATTTAATAATATATATTCACATTAATCATGTAATATATTAAATAATTAAATAAAATATATTGCATAATTTAATGCAAATTTATCTTATTTAGAATATTTAATTAGTTCAAATAACAAATAAAGGAAAATATTTTACTTAGTAAGTACATATTATATTTTTGTTGTTCAATTAATGAATGAAAACATAGCTCAGTGGCAACATGCCACACCATGCATCACATAGGCGCGGGTTCGAATCCCGCGCCGGCCACTGAGCTATGTTTTTTGGTTCGATTTCCTTTTTAATTGTATTGGCGTCACATGTGTGACGCCTTTAGGAATTAGGTTTTTTTTTTAATTAAGAATGGCGTCACATGTGTGACGCCTTTAGGAATTAGATTTTTTTTAAAATTAAGAATGGCGTCACATGTGTGACGCCAATGTATTAGTTTTAATTAACAAGACAGACTCTTTCTCTTCTCCCTTTTCTGTTCTTCGAAACCCGCTTCTCCTTCTTCCTTTTCTGTTCTTGAAACCTAATTCCCAATTTCAAAATCACTCCCCAATTTCCACGCTATTTTCCAAATTATTAATTAAAGATTTGTTCTCCATCATATCAAGGACATATTGAATCGCTTCAAAAGGTATTTATCTTATTGATTTCGTATTTGTTTTTTGAAAGTGTTTCAAATTTGTTTCGTGAAATTTTTAGAATGATGTATGTATTGAATCGCTTCAAAAGGTATTTATCTTATGATGTATGTATTCAAGTATGTTTGAATTTTGTGTGTTTGAAGTATGTATTCAAATGTTTTCTTTGTATTACAGTATGCTGTGTACTGTTTGAAGTATGTATCCAAATCCGTTTGAATTTGATTTCGAATATATTCACATTTCATGTGCAGTATGTTTAAAGTATTTATGCAGTATGTCTGAAGTATGTATGGATTATGTACTATAAATAAAGTTGGTTTTGCGGTATATGTGTTTAATCAAAAGTTGGTGTTCATGGACTGATTTTTGTGTTCAATTTTATTATACTTTGTATTTCAGATGTCGAGACGCAGTACCGACCAGCGTGCTGATGTTCCTTCTCATACCAGGGCACCTCACCGGATGAGTATTAGTTCGAGCCCCTCATCTTCTCGGAGTATACCCGAGTCAGATTCGTCACATAGGATTGGGCATGTCATACGACCAGAGATAGAAGATCTGACCCGACACATACCCTTCGGGCAGCAGCTACAACAACAGCATTTGCGTACCGACTCGGGACTCCAGCATTGGCGTCCGTTTAGCGATGCCGAATTTACACGGTACATGAGTTATGGCTCGTTGTTATCTCATGGGAGCTAGCATATTCCATTTATTGGTGGCGACAATACTTCTGATGTACATATTGACACTCCAGAGGCGTCACATCAGCACACACTGATCCCCCATGGACCATATGCGGGGTTCTCGAGGTCCGTGTCACACGATCAGCCACTATTGCAGCCACCTACTACTGATCCCCCATCAGGTGGTCCATTGGTACATCACATTTCTATTCCAGAGGAGTCGATGGAGTTTGAGTACGACGAGGATCAGGAGGTTTTAGCACAGCCACCAGGTAGAGGTCCGACTGAGATCTCCAAGGCCAAAGAGAAGTATGAAGATCGAAAACTAATCCATCCTTTGCCAAAAATAGTTGGCTTTAGTTCAAAGAAGGCCGAGACCGATATAGTCGGATTACTTAAGATGTACTACTCCGGTGAAGAGCATTGGGGCCAGGTCTCTCGACGGACGAGGGACAAGTTGTGGCGGGAATTTGGGGTATATTATTACAGTTGCATTCATTTTACTCAAACTGTTATGTTCTATTGCTGTGCCAAAAATATTTGATTGTTTTTCGATTTTCTGACAGTTATTATATTTGTCCAGATGCGTTATAGATGGGAGAAATCGGATGAGGATAGAATTGGGTGGTATTGGGACAGATATAGCCACGGATGGTTTATTGATATGCTTACGCACGCTAAAAATAAAGCATATCAAAAACCAATCGGTCAGCGGGAGAAGTGGTTGAAGGAAAAAGAGTTTAGGATCTTGTGGAAGCGTTGGGAGACCGAAGAGAAGAAGAATGAGGCGTTTCAAAAATCTAAAAATAGGGGCACTGTTTACGATGAGAGTACCGGTGTGATTACGCAAAAGGCACCGGGTACATATACTGGAAACAGTATGAGCATGTACGATCATGCTCATTCCATGGTACTTATAAATTCTGTCAACGTTTTATTATATAATATATGTTGTTTTCAATTATGTGTCGTCGTAAATATTACTAATGTTTTATTTTAACGCATAGGCGAGTGATGCTGCGTCGGATATGTACCAAAGACCGGCATGTGAGAGGGAGAGACCGGTAGAGGACCCAGTGTTTAATCCTTTGGCCTTCATGAAGACTCACATCACCAATGTGAAAGAAATGGAAAAACATCAAAAGAAAAAAAAAAGAAAATTGGTGAGGGCAGCAGCGAGGCTCAACCGGAGGAGGGAGATGCGGAGTCGGGAGAAGTTGAGTCGAGAGTCTTTACTCCCAAATGGATAGATGCCCGGAGTGCAGAACAATATGTAAGTTTAGCTTTATATTTGTTCACTTGTATTTCGATTACGTCCCTAGTTTGTAAACTGTGTATCTTGTTCACTTTTTTTGTAAATATTACTTGGAACAAGACCGATACTATAAGCTCGTTGAGGCATTGCATTTCCCAAACCCCCCTCCGGAAGATGAATTTTACCCGAACTTGTGGGCTCAGGCGGATGGCGGAGTTAGACAGGGTGGAAGGGTGAGGGGAATTTCAAAGGGGATCATCATAAATGAAGTCATCGACCAACCCACAAGTCGTCGTCTTTTTGATTCACGAGTATCATTATGACCTGTCGAGGTCGATCGGTCTTTGGAGGCTACCATCGAGGCGCTAAAAAAAGATAACGAGGAGATGAAGAAGGACAGAGAGGAGATGAAGAAGTCGAGAGAGAAGATGGAGTGGAAATTTTCAAAGATGAGTAAACTCATGTTGAGATTACTCAAAGGAAAGAAGAAGGTAGATTCCTCATCATCTTGGGCGAACGTTGAGGATGATGACTCCGACGACTTTGATGAGGATGAGTTGATGCGATCATTATCTGACGAGTAGCATGTTAGGTTTATGTCTTGATGATCATATTTGTTATATTTTGCGTATATTTTGATTTCGATATGTATAAAATGTTATTGTTGCATGGTGTTAATATATTGCTTTGTTGGTTTGGTTACAATGTTGTTTGTTGTTATGTTGGTTTGGTTCGGTTGATGGTGTGTTGTGTTTATTATTCATATGTTTTTTTTGTGATGTATTGATTATGATGGTGTATTGATGGTTACAATGTTGTTTGTTGTTGTATTGATGGTGTATTGTTTATGATAATTTAGTTACAATATTGTTTATTGTATATTACAATGTTGTTTATGATGGTGTATTGAAACATTCCAGTTATTTTGCTGTTTTCTTTAGTTACTGTCTTTGCTGTCTTGGTGTTTTGTTTTGCTGTCTGTCTTTACTGTCTGTCTTGGTGGTTGCTGTTGTTGTCAAAAAAAAAAAGGGAACAGGGTAAAGGCGTCACATATGTGACGCTGATATACAGTTAAGGCGTCACATATGTGACGCCATTGTTAATAAATAAAAAAAAACCTTAAAGGCGTCACATATGTGATGCCAATGAATATTAAAAGAAAAGTGAAGCGAAAAACATAGCTCAGTGGCTGGCGCGGGATTCGAACCCGCGCCAATGTCATTCATGGTGTGGCATGTTGCCACTGAGCTATGTTTCATTCATTGTTGAAAGAACATAAATATAATATGTACTGACTAAGTAAAATATTTTCCTTTATTTATTATTTGAATTAATTAAAAATCTTAAATAAGAAAAAGTTTGCCATTAATTTATCCAATATATTTCATTTAATTAATTATACTATATTATTAAATATAAATTTAACAATATTATTTATTATATTTCCGTAGATTAATAATGAATTTTATTTATCCTTATACTATATTTCATACTTATATTTAATCAATTTCCAAAATATTTAAGCATAAATAAATATAGTGTAATTTAAGTTCTTAATGTTAAGAAATTTCTTACACTATAATTATTAAATATAATTTAAAATTTATTATTTATAGTATTTAATATTTAAACCAATACATGTGACGCCCTTATGCAAAGTTTTTTTTATTTTATTCCACGTATTAGCGTCACATATGTGACGCTAAAGATATATTCTTTGGCGTTACATTTGTGACACCTTTCAAGAAAAAAAATATTTTTTTTTTAAAAAATCGAATTTCACATATTGGTGCCACATATGTGACGCCAAAGAATATATCTTTAGCGTCACATATGTGACGCTAATACGTGTAATAAAAAAAAAAAAAAACTTTGCATAAGGGCGTCACATGTGACACCTTGTTGACTGCTTTAACAATTTTAAGGCGTCACATATGTGACGCCTTTATATAATTTTTTTGTCGCCTTTAATTCTTTAGCTTTACTTTCTCTGGTGAAGCTAAAGATGTGAAGCTATTATGTATCTCTTTTAGTAGTGTTTTTTTTTTTGGCATTTAGCATGATTCTTTTATTTTGACATGATATTTCACTAAATTTTTGGCACGATTTTGTGCTGTTCATCTGGCTAGTATTTGGTTTTGGTTTTGGAGTCTTGGACCAACCTTTGTAATTCCTAAACCCAATAATTTCAGCACTAGTTTCTAACAAACTTAAATCAAGGATATCTTCGTCTCTTTACACCCTAAACTAGTTAAAAATATACCCAAAAGAAAATAAAAGAAGTGGCCAGCAAGTTAGTAACAAACATTACCTCTAAATTATATGTAAATTTTTAGCAGCATATCAATACATTTCTCACCATATCCGATGAATAAATGATAGGAAAAAAAAAAAAAAAAGACAAGTCCCTGGAATTTCATGTATTAATTGATATCAATCTTGCACCATTTAAGCAGGAATCAACAATCCACTACATGAGTAGGCAAATGGTTGCCCAATGTTGCCGCACTGCCATTTTCCTTTCGACAAACATCAACACTCATCTCAACCTCGTGATCATCTTTTTCACAGAATTCTCTGAAATTAGCCACCCTCCCTAGCTCCTCCATCTCCTCTATCATGAGGTCGAGCCTGGCCACTGCCTCTACAAGCAAGGAGGCAAAGGCCGCAAACGGAAGCGCCTCCGAGAACTCCAGACTCGTGGTGGCAATCTTACTTAGGGTTGGCTTCAACACCTTTCTCTCTGCCTCTGCCGCATGTTCCCCGGCGGCCGCCCTTTTGGATCTCCATGCCGCCAGTGCCGAGGAGTCGGTTTTAACGGTGGGCAGGGAAACTCCAGAGGACTTGTGCGCGGTGGCAAAGGCTATCATGTTGGAGTTTGCATTGGCATTGGACCCGAGAAAGAGGCGTGGCTGGGATTTTAGGGCGGCATCGAGGTCTTGTAGGGCTTCGTGTAGGTGGTTGGAGAGAATCTCGGGCGAGCACTGGCGGCGCTTTCTGATGCTGTTGGCTAGTTCTATTAGTGCTTTGTATAGCTCTGCGGCAACTCGGGTGCATGGATCTTTGAAGAGAGCTCGGACAGATCTCGGGGCCTTGAGTTTAAAAACCATCAGCAAGAAGGTCAATCAATATAAGAAGATTAATTTTGAGTTTATGATTGCCTCATGTACAATAGAATTTCAACTATATATATGTAAAAGTTTAACTTGGTATTGGATATTCATCTCTAGCTTGAGATAGTCACATTTAACTTTGGCCTAATGTCCTTTTTGGAAACTAATTAGACGGTTTGTGGTGTTCTAATGGAAGAATGCGTAATCCATACTTAATATTAAAATAAAGTCGTAAAAGAATCTAAAGAGACATGTGTCGTCTCCATATTAATTGTCCTTTTAAAAATCTTAATAAAATAGATTGGAGGTTATTTCATTATATACTATCTAGCAATTAAAAATTTCCTCTCATTTTATTCTTTTCATTTTTAATCTAATAATTTAAAAAATTAAAACTTTTTCGTATCAATTTTATTTTTGATAAAAAATATATCGAATTAATTCTAACTTCGTGCTCTTTAATTTGACATCCATATAGTATAGATATAAAGTAATTAAAATATAATTATGATATGTTTAGATGATTAAAATATATCCATATTGAAATATATGAATATTGAATAAGAATATAATTTTAGTTTATTTTCATAGTTTTGTACTTTAACAATTATTTGATTTTTCAGAATTATTTTGTTCTGATTATAAAATATTAAAATAACTACATTAATGCTAAATCATATAAAAGATTATATTAGTAAGAATATGGGTTGTATACTTTTAATGAAATTTGATAATAATAAAAATAATTTAATTTATTATTTATAAAATTAGATATAAGTCTCATATTGTCCTATATGAAAAATAAACGACGTGCTTAATTAAATTATTGTTTTCCTATCATGTCCTAGATCACATGATAAGAGTTTATAATAATCATAATATTATTGAAATTCAATCACATATTATATTTTATAATAATTAGAATATTATTGAAATCCAATCACATATTATTAATATAATATAATATTTAATATTTTCACGACGTGCATCGCACGGGAGGACATCTAGTATTATCGAATAATTGCGGACTCTAACTGTGTAGGTGACACGTAAGATTTTGATGACCTGACGCAATGTTACTACTTACGCGTTATCACAAATTTTACATGCCAGTTTCGGGTTCTTGTCAAATTATCGGAAGGTTAGAAGAGGTTGGAATTAATGCAGTGATAAGGTGGGAGATAGATGTTTTGGGATGAGAGGAAGATAAATGGTTCGTATAAAATGAAGAAGACAACCTCAAATATATAATCTGGTTATTAACTAACGTACGTTACCTGATCACCGTAGCGTACGCTACAGTTCCTTACTGATGTAGTAGATGAGATTGCAATTCGTTATTTGGAAAAGTGTTGTTTTTGAAATATATGGAAAATATTTGTTGGTCAATTTTGGGATAAACTCGGCCTTTTTATTATCGGAAACGGCCCAATGAATAAGAGTCACAGCGACGCGGTGAGGTCCGTCGCTTTTTGGCCAAAAAACGACATTTAGGCCTTCGATTTTGCGTTTTTCTGTTTTTAGGGACTTAATTGTAATTTTATAAGAGTTTGTTTACTTATTATTAAATTTCGTAAATTTAACCCTAGCTTCCCTAGGGTATATATATATGCGTGTAAGGCCTCTATTTCAAACGTTAAATGAATTGAAATTTTCTCTAAATTTTCATGAAATTCTTAGATCGGTTGAATCTAGGGTTTTTTAGAAGACTGTGTTTCAAAGACGGCTGATCCGTTGAAACACAGTTATTTTCTTTTAATTTTCGCTGCATCACTTACGTACGCTATTGTCATAAGATAACATACGCAATACCCAGTCCGGAGGAGTTCCGAGGCTACGGCCTCGCTCATTGCGTACGCTACAACTCCTAATGCATGCATCGTACTAGGTAATAGCGTACATTAGCCTACCCATGATAACACTTGGTTGACTCGCTTGTCCTCACCCGCCCAACAGTTAGTCCATACAGATTAAAATATTCGACAGATCCCCAACTTAACGTGTTAGCCTAGCCAACAATCCCGGTAGAATCACCACACAATTTCTGTCGAAAGGGGACTAAATACTTGAAATCTTGAAACTTGATCATAATTAAAAGGTGGATGTCTGGATGGCTAAATCAGGTAGTTGGAAGTCTATTTCCACATTTGGACATTGATGAAATGCAAAATTACGGCTGACCTGAATTTCAGTTTGAAGACATCCATGTAGAGCCACAACTGTATATCCAAAATGGCGAATAACATCTCCCAGCTTCACATACTGCTGCCATGGAACCCTGTAACAGTTGCTTGAATGGCATGGCTCCCAACTTGCATGCATTGCCTGCACAAACCTGACAAAATTGTAAGAGAAAAATAAAAACGTTTTACAAATTCTATCTAATTATCAGGATAAAACTAAAAGGATATATATATATATACATATATATATATACATATATATATATATATATTATATGAAGAAAATATAAACACCAAGGTCTCATCAGTTGATTTCGAATCCAGCACAGCCTTGTAGCCCTTGTAGATGGGATCCTCTGATGATTTCTCTTCAGCTGCGTTTGTCTCTTCATTGCTGAAGTATTCACTTACACATGCTGCATATTTGTACATAATATTTATTTATTTATTTTGTTTCAGCCTATGTTATTACGATTTGAAAGAAGTGTTACAATGTAAGAGAATTATGAGAAATTCACAAAGAATCATAAAAAGTTAGCTGCCATTTTTCAATATTAAATATGAATATGTTGTGACAACACAAATACACTTAGTGCATAAGTTGGCAATGATATTATTATTATTATTGTTGTTGTTGTTCTCATGGTCGTTGTTAACATTGTTGGGAACAACTGCCTAAAGCCGCCACCAAAAGTTTTTTATTTTATTTTAATTGAAATCGGGTGGCGGTTTTTGTTCTACAACCATCCCATGTTCCCGGTTTTGGGTGGCGTTTTTGTAACCGCCACCCTTCCCTGTTACATTGGTTAATTGTCGCCATTTGGGGTGAAATTTATACAACCGCCACCCTAAGTCTTTACAACAATCACCTTATTAAGCTGTTTTTGTACTAGTGTGATCGTTCAAGTCTATCATCTTCGATATTATGTAATTATTAATATTTCTTTTCCTTGTGCAAATATAGCTTCAATCAGTAATCACGCTAGCTAGTCATGTTGATGCGAGAATATATGATGATCATCTCTAACCTAAAATTAACGTCTTAGTGAGATAATTTAGGGAAAATTTTAATTTACGTCCTGTAAGTTTGACATATTCTAAAATAAATCCTTTATGTTTTTACTTTATCAATTTTGGTCTTTTGTGTACAATTTACGTCCTTTTTTGTTCGATTTAGGTCCTTTTTCACCGGAAAATTTTTAAACCGAGGGAAATATTTAGGGCTTCCGGCCAAGTGATACACCTGGAGCCACGTTGTAAAAAAAATTGCCACATAAGCACGCCACATCCTCTTGTCTTGGAGGGAAAACCGAATGGTATAGGTTGTAATTAACAAACAAATCCGGACAACAATTGGGCAGCATTCCAATAGTCAAATTAAAACCCCAAATTCATAAACAAACTCAAAAACCCCAAAAATTGCGCACAAACTCGAGAGAGATGCAGAGTGTTTGAAACAATGGCGGTGTGAACCTTCCGCCGCCCAACTCCAGCTCGTCTTCCTCCGCTTCCTCCCCATCCTCACCGGCCTCTACCTCTACCTCACCCACACCTCCCACGAGTTTGTTCGCGATTTTTGGGGTTTTGATTTTGAGAAGAATGAAAAAGAACCTAAAACTGATTTGGGGGTTTTGAGTTTGTTCGTGATTGGGGTTTTGATTTTTGGGTTTTAATTATTGCCCAAATTTGTGGCAATGATATGACGTGCTTATGTGGCAATTTTTTTACAACGTGGCTCCAGGTGTATCACTTGGCCGGAAGCCCTAAATATTTCCGTCGGTTTAAAAATTTTCCGGCGAAAAATGACCTAAATCGAACAAAAAAGGACGTAAATTGTACACAAAGGACCAAAATTGATAAAGTAAAAACATAAATGATTTATTTGGAACGAGTCAAACTTACCTGAAATTTTTCAAATAATTTAAATATACTTTTCAATTCAAACTAGTCGTTCCTTTAAAATAATCAAATTAATTAATTAATTGTAGTGTAATAATTAATGTACCTTGTATGGATTTCGCCAAACCCTCAAGCTTAGAGACAGTAGAATCATGGAGGTCTTGTCCCGACCAAATGGGGAAAACGAAGAGGCTCATGAGGAGACAAATTCCACAGCCTACGGCCACAGTGTAAAAGCGTGCATGGGCTATTTGAAGCACGTTATGCACGCGATAGCTGGAAACACTAATCAAATTGAAGGTGACGAGGAATATCACAACCCCATAGTCGTAATTTTTCTTTATGTAAGGGATAAATCTAATGTATGTAGCTGTCGTTCCTGTCATTGCCAGAAAAACAAGAAAATCCCAAATATATATCCATTAATAAGTAGACTATATCTCAATATATATATATATATATATATTGAGGATAAAACTTTTCACCTCCCGTAATTTTTGACCTTTTTCAAAAATATCTCACTAATGTTAATTTCGTCAATTACATTCCAATTTTTTGCTAACTGTACAATTTACGTCCCAAATTTCACCGGAGTTGCCGGAATGCGCCAGAACGACGTCGTTTTGGTTGACGTGTCATCCCAATTTGGGGATCTCCGATCTGTACGCTGATGTGGCTATCTTGGGGTTATAATTGTGGCTTTTTTAATTAATTTGCATGCCACATCATTTCCAGATTATTTTTTTTATTTTTTTTGCACTTTTATATATTTTCTGGAAATTAAAAAAAGTTTTATTCCCGACTAATATTTAGATTTCCCGGCTAATATATTATATCTGGAAATTATAAAGTTTAAGAAAATAAAAAATTTCTGAAAATTAAACTTTTATATATATACACAATTTATTCCCGACTAATATTAAAAAAATATGAATAAATTTATTTTCAGATTTATTATTTTTATTATATGAATAAAAATCTGAATATATTATTTTTATTCCCGATAATTTTTTAGATTTTTATTCTATTATTTTTATTATATAAAACTTTAAAAAAATCTGAATAAATTTATTTTCAGATTTATTATTTTTATTATCTGAATAAAAATCTGAATATATCATTTTTATTCCTGACATTTTTTTCAGATTTTTATTCTATTAAACTTTTATTCTAGATAAATTGTCTACATATATAAAAATTTAATTTCCAGATTATTTTTTATTTTTTTAAACTTTTATAATTTCCAGAACTTTTGTATTAGTCGGGAAATATAAATATTAGTCGGAATAAAACTTTTTTTAATTTCCAGAAACTCTATAAAAGTTAAAAAAATAAAAAAATAATCTGGAAATGATGTGGCATATAAATTAATTAAAAAAGCCACAATTATAACCCAAGATAGCCACATCAGCGTCCAGACCGGAGATCCCCAAATTGGGATGACATGTCGGCCAAAACGACGTCGTTTTGGCGCATTCCGACGACTCCAGTGAAATTTAGGACGTAAATTGTACAGTTAGCAAAAATTTGGGATGCAATTGACGAAATTATAACTTTAATGGGATGTTTTTGGAAAAGGTCAATAATTAGTGGACGTAAAAAGTTTTATCCTCTATATATATTGGTTCAAACGAAAATCAGTTCTTAAAATGGCGGAAACATGGGTCCAGGCATAGTTACTATGAATTCATTGCACATGTAGTATGTGTAGTGTATATTTATTTTTTCTCCCAATGCACAATGAAACCATATTAAATATTTTACGGTGAATTCGGGAATATGCATTATAACATAGTACGTGTGTAATAAATATGCACTATCCTCATGGACCGATTTCCATTTGAACCAATCTATTTCATATATATATATATATATATATATATGGTGGAGTTATTCTAAAAAAGGGTCTTATAATAAAAAGTGTAGGAAGGATTGTGGGAGTGACATGTGTCATCCCCATTCCACATCATATGACATGTGTCACCCCTCCACCCACCCCCACCCCCACCCCACCCCACCCCACCCCACCCCCACCCCCACCCCGAAAAAAAAAATTGTTCCCGAACAAAAAAAAAATTCCCGCCAAAATTTTTTTTTTGGGGCCAAATATTTTTTCCCCGCCAAAATTTTATAACTATGATGCACCATTTTATTTTGGTGCATCACAGTTATAAAAATTAGTTATAACTATGATGCACCAAATTTCATAACGGTGATGCACCTGGGTTTTAATGCATCATAGTTATAAGTTTACTGCATTATAGTTATAAGAAACTGCATCATCCTAAGTTTTCGACATCATATATATATCTAACTGCAGTATAGTTATAAGTTATAAGTAACTGCATCATGTATGTAACTGCATTATAGTTATAAGAAACTGCATCATCTTAAGTTTTCTGCATCATATATGTATGTAACTGCATTATAGTTATAAGTTATAAGTAAATGCATCATGTATGTAACTGCATTATAGTTATAAAAAACTGCATCATCCTAAGTTTCTCTGCATCATATATGTATGTAACTGCATTATAGTTATAAGTAAGTAAATCATGTATGTAACTGCATTATAGTTATAGGAAACGGCATCATCCTAAGTTTCTCTGCATCATATATGTATGTAATTGCTTCAAAATTGAATATGATTCTTTTTTATACAAGTACTACACTTTTTTTATATCATTAGTGCATCACACTATTAAATTTTGGTGCGTCTTTATTATAAGTTACTGCATCATACTTCCTCCGTCCCGCCCAAAGGTTTACATTTCTATCAAAAAATAGTCTAAGTTTACATATATCACTTTTTACAATCAAATCAAACAATCACTTTTTACTTTTTAATCTCCACCACTCATTCATCATCAATACTTTTTACTTTTTAATCTCCACCACACATTTAATCATCATCACTTATACCAATCATTACCTAAAATACACCAAATATACACCATCTGTCAACCTTTGGCTGGGACAGAGGGAGTAGTTTATAGTTAAGTGCATCAACTATGATGCAGTAACTTATAACCTTAATGCACTAAAATCATAATTGTGATGCAGTAACTTTATAAATGTGATGCACTTATAAATTTTGGCGGGAAAAAAAAATTTTTTTGCCCCCCAAAAAAAAATTTTTGACAGGAAAAAAAAAATTTTCGCGGGGGGGTTGGGGGTGGAGTGGGTGGGGTGGGGTGACACATGTCATATGATGTGGAATGGGGATGACACATGTCACTCCCATAATTTTTGCTACACTTTTTATTATAAAACCCTTTTTAGAATAATCCCAAACCTATAAGATGCTATTTAAGCACATTCTCTCGTCTATGAACTAAAGTAATTTTATTTAGCGGTCCTGTCAAGATGTTCTAGCTATTCCATTCTCACACCCTAGGTAGGTGAATGCCATGTGTGTAACAACGACATTGATATACAGTATATATTAAAATCTTAGATGAAAGGTGAGATATGTTCATACGGTTAATTATAATAAGGCGTATAGTTACGCATACCAACAGCAAAAACTGCAGCCCCAATGAAAACAGCTTGGAAAACCCGGCCAGATTCTTGAGCAATGTACTCCATCAGAAAAGCAAGTGATCCAGCTAGTAATGTGCCAAGCCCTCTATTTAAGCCTTTGCATAGTGTTGCCCCTATTTACATACATATATATATATATATTATATTTAAAGGATTGATGATTAAAGAAAAAAGATACAGTATATAATACTCCCTCCGTCCCGCCCAAAGGTTTACATTTCTATCAAAAAGTAGTCTCTTTAATAAGTTTACATATGTCACTTTTTACAATCCAATCAAACAATCACTTTTTACTTTTTAATCCCCACCACTCATTCATCATCAATATTTTTTACTTTTTAATCTCCACCACACATTTAACCATCATTACTTATACCAATCATTACCTAAAATACACCAAATATACACCCTCTGTCAACCTTTGGCTGGGACAGAGGGAGTAATTAAGAGTACATATATACATAGTAATTAATTACCTACCGGCAGTGAACTCAAGCACTAGAACAACAGTGATGACAGCCCAGATTGCATTCTGACCAATATCTTTGAACAAAGGCTCCATCAAATACAACAAGGAAACCAATGTAAGAGAAAATCCTACTTTGAGTGAGTGGATAACCCGACGTCTATCTTCTTGCCCCACCCCACGAATAGTCCTCCATGTGGATCCTGCCCATTTCTTTGTACGTGCATTAATACTATTCGTAGTATCCATGCAAGAAGATGACGACATGCAGTATATATATTTTGATAATGGAGGAGGGTTGTTACCCAAGCCCTTCATGTCAATGATTACATACAATATTTGAGTGTGTGTGTGTGTGTGTGTGTTGGGGGGGGTGTATATATATACACACCACACATCTTGGAACATTATAGTTTGACTTTTTTTTTCATTTATTTGTGTGGCAAATCATACATGGCAACAAACAAGTGGCAACTCTTCTCTCCTTTTTTTTTTTTCTTTTTTAGAAAAATTTAATATAAATTGGAAGGAAAGAAAGGGAAAAATGGTGATCTGTTCAACTATATACAGTCACATGCTTCTTTCCTTTAGGTTTGGTGATATATATTGAGATATTCACATGATCTCCGTTTGGGAAACAAAGTTTGGCTAACTTCTTGTTATATTTGCCAACCCCAACTCAATTATACATGAAACAACCCAACACAATTATCTCCCCGCCCTCGTGATATTTTCTACTGTATAGATTGGTAGTATGGTATTAAGAAATAAATTGGTTATATTTGAGAGTACATACACTACTACAAAATATGTCTTTAACATAGGCATTTCGATGAGTTTTTTTTTGTAAAAATAGTGTAGTTTTTAAAATTCTAGGTAGAAATAAGGTAGTTTCAAAACGTTATGTTCAACTCACACGCACCAATTTTTGTTTTTTATAAAAATATCTCTTTTAACCCTTCAAATGTTACATAATTAGTTCTTTCATTTGTGTTTTGTATTTTATTTATATCTTTTACTTTTATATATTTTATTTCTTACCCTTATCATATATTATAAATAAATATGTATATTGAAACTATATAAAAAATGTATCATTTTTAGCTAGTTATATCATTAAATAGATCTTATCAATACCTTCAAATAGATACCAACATCGAATATATTATAATTATATGAAATTACAAGATCAACTAAATATGAAATTACAAGATAAACAAATGCGAAATTACAAGATAAATGAAACACGAAATTAAACAGAAACTTCATGACTAATAAGAATCACATACTTCACGTTGTATTGAATCTGGGTTGAGAATTCGGATAATTTCTTCTATTATGACCATGTTGGTGGCATGGTCCACATCTGCGAGGTTCGTTATAAGGATGATAAATGTCCATCTCGTTATGAAATCGGTTTACAAGAAAATAATACATTTATTTTTATATATATCACTACTAAAAAAGATACATAATAGCTTCACATCTTTAGCTTCACCAGATAAAGTGAAGCTAGAGAAATAAAGGCGACAAAAAAATTATATAAAGGCGTCACATATGTCACGCCTTAAAATTAGGTTAAAACAGTTTGAACAAAGGCGTCACACATGTGACGCCCTTATGCAAAGTTTTTTTTTATTTTATTCCACGTATTAGCGTCACATATGTGACGCTAAAGATATATTCTTTGGCGTCACACATGTGACACCATTATGTGAAATTCGATTTTTAAAAAAATATTTGTCCTTGAAAGGTGTCACATATGTGACGCCAAAGAATATATCTTTAGCGTCACATATGTGACGCTAATATGTGAAATAAAATAAAAAAACTTTGCACGTCACATGTATTGGTTTAAATATTAAATAATGTAAATAATAAATTTTAAATTATACTTAATAATTATAGTGTAAGAAATTTCTTAACATTAAGAACTTAAATTACATTATATTTATTTATGCTAAAATATTTTGGAAATTGATTTAATTTGAAAGAAAAAATAAATATAAATAGGAAATATAGTATAAGGATAAATAAAATTCATGATTAACCTACGGAAATATAATAAATAATACTGTTAAATTTATATTTAATAATATTTATTATTAAGCAAGCGTAATATAATAAACAATTAAATGAAATATATTGGATAATTTAATGGCAAACTTTTTCTTATTTAGGATATTTAATTAATTCAAATAACAAATAAATAAAAATATTTTACTGACTAAGTATATATTATATTTATTTACTATAATTAATGAATGAAAACATAGCTCAGTGGCAACATGCCACACCATGCATCACATAGGCGCGGGTTCGAATCCCGTGCCGGCCACTGAGCTATGTTTTTAGCTCGATTATCTTTGAAATTATATTGGCGTCACATATGTGACGCCTTTAGTCCTTTATTTTTTTAATTAACGGCGTCACATATGTGACGCCTTATCTTCTATCGGCGTCACATATGTGACGCTAATACACTGTCATTTTTTTTTTGACAGCAGCGGTGCATGGCCAAAACAAAGGCAGAGAATGCACTGTTAACCAAACAAAGGCACCGCATAAACAAAACACCAAAAAAACATGAATGATTCAATACAAAATCATAAACAACATTGTAACTAAATTTTCATAAACAATACACCATCAATACAACAACAAACAACATTGTAACCATCAATACATCATCATAATCAATACATCACAAAAAAACATATGAATAATAAACACAACACACCATCAACCGAACCAAACCAACACAACAATAAAGATCATTGTAACCAAACAAAAAAAGCAATATATTAACACAATGCAACAATAAAATTTTATACATATCGAAATCAAAATATACGCAAAATATAACAAATATGATCATCAATACATAAACCTAAAATGCTACTCGCCGATAATGATCGCATCAACTCATCCTCATCAAAGTCGTCGAGTCATCATCCTCAACGTTCGCGAGATGATGAGGAATCGCCTTCTTCTTTCCTTTGAGTAATCTCAACATGAGTTTACTCATCTTTGAAAATTCGACTCCATCTTCTCTCTCGACTTCTTCATCTCCTCTCTGTCCTTCTTCATCTCCTCGTTATCTTTTTTAGCGCCTCGATGGTAGCCTCCAAAGACCGATCGATCTCGACAGTCGTAATGATGCTCGTGAATCAACAAGACGACGACTTGTAGGTTGGTCGATGACTTCATTTATGATGATCCCCTTTGAAATTCCCCTCACCCTTCCACCTGTCTAACTCCGCCACCCGCCCGAGCCCACAAGTTCGGTAAAATTCATCTTCCTGAGGGGGTTTGGGAAATGCAATGCCTCAACGAGCTTATAGTATCGGTCTGTTCCAAGTAATATTTACAAAAAAGTGAACAAGATACACGCTTTACAAACTAGGGACGTAATCGAAATACAAGTGAACAAATATAAAGCTAAACTTACGTATTGTTCCGCACTCCGGCATCTATCCATTTGGGAGTAAAGACTCGACTCAACTTCTCCCGACTCCGCTTCTCCCTCCTCCGTTGAGCCTCGCCGCCGCCCTCACCAATTTTCTTTTTTTCTTTTGATGTTTTTCCATTTCTTTCACATTGGTGATGTGAGTCTTCATGAAGGCCAAAGGATTAAACACTGGGTCCTCTACCTGTCTCTCCCTCTCACATGCGGTCTTTGGTACATCTCCGACGCAAAGATCACTCGCCTATGCGTTAACATAAAATATTAATAATATTTACGATGACACATAATTGAAAACAACATATATTATATAATAAAACGTTGGAGAATTTATAAGTACCATGGAATGAGCATGATCGTACATGCTCATACGCCTCCAGATATGTACCGGTGCCTTTGCGTAATCACACCGGTACTCTCATCGTAAATAAAGGCCCTATTTTTAGATTTTGAAACGCCTCATTCTTCTTCTCTTCGGTCTCCCAACGCTCCACAAGATCCTAAACTCTTTTTCCTTCAACCACTTCTCCAGCTGACCGATTTGTTTTTTATATGCTTTATTATTAGATTACGTAAGCATATAAATAAACCGTCCGTGGCTATATCCGTCCCAATACCACCCAATTCTCTCCTCATCCGATTTCTCCCATCTATAACGCATCTGACAAATATAATAACAATTGTCGAAAATCAAAAACAATCAAATATTTTTGGCACAAAGAATAGAACATAATAGTTTGAGTAAAATGAATGAAACTGTAATAATATACCCCAAATTCCCGCCACAACTCGTCCCTCGTCCGTCGAGAGACCTGGCCCCAATGCTCTTCACCGGAGTAGTACCTCTTAAGTAAGCCGACTATATCGGTCTCGGACTTCTTTGAACTAAAGCCAACTATTTTTGGCAAAGGACGGATTAATTTTCGATCTTCATACTTCTCTTTGGCCTTAGAGATCTCAGTCGGACCTCTACCTGGTGGCTGGGCTAAAACCTCCTGATCCTCGTCGTACTCAAACTCCATCGGCTCCTCTGGAATAGAAATGTGATGTACCAATGGACCACCTGATGGGGGATCAGTAGTAGGTGGCTGCAATGGTGGCTGATCGTGTGACACGGTCCTCGAGAACCCCGCATATGGTCTGTAACACCCCGAAATAATCGGAATAATTATAGCGCCGTAAATTCCTTTTAGTAAGGATTTACAAGGCTGATTAAAAGAAATGTAAATGTAAACCAATAATATCACCGAAATCCAAATAGCAAATTAATTCCAACAGTTATATTACAACCACATCGAAATGAATTTTTAAAAAGAACACGCGTACTCGAGTACTGAAAAAGGACCAAGAAGACAAATCACAAAGACGACAAAACGACTAACATCACTGAGCAACTTCATCGTCATGATGGTACTGTGGCTGCTTCCCCGCTCTTCGGCTACCTGAACATCAAAACAAATGTCCACCCCCGAAGGGGTTAGCAAAACAATGCTAGTACAAGTATCGGAACACACAATATGCAACGACAATGCATAAAATCATACACAATATGGACTTCCGCTACCGGAATCCACCAATACGAATCCACGAGATTCAATCAACACAACATGGGTATTCCAACGATCCAGCGCCTCAAAGATAGATCCCAAGATGATCCGTCGGACCAACACGAGGTGGAAAACCCGTCCAATGATCCAGCCTCACTTCTAGATCCCAAGATGATCCCGTCGGATCAACACGAGGTGGACATTCGATCCAGCGCCCTCAGCATAGATCGCTTGATCCCATCGGATCATCCCAACTTACACATAAACACAACTATGCATATACATATGCAAGAAAATCGACATATTCATCAATATGAACGTACGTTAAATCGATAGCAATGGTAATGATAATCTCATATCAACAATACGAATAAGCCATATGCATGATCAAATTCATCAATTGTTTACAGACTTTCAAATACGATACTTGCCTTGACAAAGGCGACAAGAATTTCTACTTTCAACAGTCTTCAATCCGTTCGGAGAACTCTCACTCGGTCGGCTCACCGGAATGCAAACCTTCATTGAACAATAATGTCGGTATGACCCACAATTCCGGATAATCGTTGAAATCATCAAATGAATCATAAGAAGGCATGATGCATCTATCATGGCGATGGACTATTCTGTCCTAACACAATTCCTTCGGTTGATTGTTACTACATAATATGGAATTCATCCTAGGAGGATTCTAATCATGTTTTATAATAGCAAGATATCCGAACTTCGATGAATCATCGAAAAGACTAGTTTCAATATCATCTCCTTCTACGAATTAATCCTTAAGTTCAATCCATTAATTCTACACCGAAATGTTCGATCAAAACATTCTCCTGAACTAAGATAATCTTCGAAAACTAGATATGATTCGGTTTATAAATATCAAGATACACTAATCAATGGTCTAATCATTAGAGGTTGCTAAACGATTACTACAATCAAGAGGAATCGAAAATAATTGAATTCAATCTTATAAACCAGGATGAAAGGCTCCTCAAAAGAAAACTGGTTTGGCCTACTCAAAACAGGTCCTAAACATTACTAAGGTCATGCTAAAATTAGTTGGTGAAGGATCACATACCTCAACAAATGGATGAACAAGGAAGAACTTGAACAAACTCAACCACTGGAAGTTTTGAACACCAATCTACAAGCCTATGCTTCCCAAGAATCGTCCCAAAAGATGATAGGGAGGATAAGAGGTGATGAAAGATCTCCAGAACACGAAAAATCGGCCAAAGGAAAGGTGAAAAATGAAATAGGGTCGAAGTCTATAAATAGAATTCTGGTCATTACGTACGTTATGCAATAAACCTTACGTACGTAATAAGCTTAACGTACGTTATACTCTAACTATAGCGTACGTAGTCGTCTGACCAGAACTCACTGGCCTGATTTCGCCATTTCCTTACGTACGTAATCGCAAGGGTTTTACGTACGTAATATCCATGTCCTTAGCGTACGTTAAACATGCACCATAGCGTACGTAACACCTATGTCCAGGTTCATTCGGAAATCACACGGATCTTCCCCGGCCCCTTCCTCGGCCCCCACACGCCGACCCTTATCCGATCCCAAGTTGACTTAGCTTACGTACGTTAACCACTTAAGATAACGTACGTAATACTGCAGTCTTAGCGTACGTTATGACCGTATGATAACGTACGTTAACACGTGCAGAAACATGCATGCAGAATCGTAGATACCAAAAACATAAGGATACGAAATACGGAAAACCAGTCTATGATTTATAACATCATGAAGTCGAAATAATACAAGGTCGAGTACAAGGTAAAATACATCTTTTATCCGGGCATTACATACTACCCCTCTAGAAAGAAGTTTCGGCCCGAAACTTAAAACGAAAACAATTCCGGGTATCTCGACTTCATACTCTCCTCTGTCTCCCAAGTGGCTTCTTCGACTCCATGTCGAGACCACTGAATTTTTACCAGGGAGATCGGTTTATTCCTCAACTGCTTGACTCGTCTCTCGAGTATCTTGACTGGTCGCTCTTGAAGGTGCCGTCATTAGCTATCTCAATCTCGTCGAAATCAATAACATGATTGGGATCTGGCACATATTTCCGTAATTGGGATACGTGAAACACACCGTGAACGTGACTCGGCGATGGCGGTAAGGCCAACCTGTATGCTAAATCCCCAACTCTCTCGAGGATCTCAAATGGTCCGATATATCTCGGACTTAGTTTGCCCTTCCTCCCAAAACGGAAAATCCTCGTGTAGGAGACACCTTCAATAGTACGTGGTCCCCAATGTCGAACTCTAGAGGGCGACGACGTACATCCGCATAAGACTTGTCGACTGCCGGCGATCAATAGTCTTTCTCGAATCAAAGCTATCTTCTCTTGAGTCCGGACTATCAATTCCGGTTCCGTTCAATCAAGTCGAAGAATCATCCCGGACAGGGGTGATCGACATCTCCTTCCGTACAAAGCTTCGAACGGTGCCATCTTAATAGAAGCATGCCAACTATTGTTATACGTGAATTCAATCAACGGCAAGTGAACTTCCCAGTCAGTCGACCAATCTAAAGCACAAGCTCTAAGCATGTCTTCTACTGTCTGAATAGTCCTTTCGGACTGACCGTCCGTCTAAGGATGATAAGCCGTGCTAAAGTTTAGCTCGGTCCCCAAAGCCCTGTGAACTGCCCTCCAGAAGTGCGACACGAAGCGACCATCTCGATCCGAAATAATGGTCTTCGGCATTCCATGCAACCTGACTATCTCCGCAATAAATACTCGCGCCAATCTCTCGGGTCCCCACGTGTCTTTAATTCCTAGGAAATGAGCCGACTTGGTTAGTCGATCAACTATAACCCAAATCATGTTCATTCCCGTCTTGGTCCTAGGCATATTGGTGATGAAATCCATCGAGATATCCTCCCACTTCCACTCAGGAATCGGAAGCGGCTTTAACATTCCGGCAGGTCGCTGATGTTCAATCTTAACCTGCTGACAAGTCAAACACTTTGAAACATACTCTGCTACGTCCTTTTTCATATTCCCCCACCAGAAGTTTTGTTTTAGATCCTTATACATCTTACTGCTTCCCGGGTGAATAGAATAAGGCGCGCTATGAGCTTCCTTCAAAATTGTCCGTCTCAAATCATCAGCATCGGGAACGCAAAGTCGATTCTGAAATCTCAGAATTCCATCATCTTGTACCACGAATCCTGGGGCTTTTCCTTTCTTTACTTCGTCGCACAATCGAAGAATCAGAGAGTCACCCAACTGTTTAGATTTGACTTCTTCAACCAACGACGAAGTTAGTTCCATCACACACAATTGTCCCTGGACTCCTTGCGACCACACTTCAATTCCTTCACGAATTAGCTCTCGTTGCAAGTTGGTTTGGGATGTAAGTGCTTCCAACACTCGAATAGAAATAGGTTTTCGGCTCAGTGCATCAGCTACCACGTTTGCTTTGCACGGATGATAAAGGATTTCCAAATCGTAATCCTTGATCAATTCCACCACCTTCTCTGCCTCATATTTAATTCCTATTGATGAAAATATATTTAAGGCTCTTGTGATCGGTAAAGATCGACAACGAGTGCCGTACAAGTAATGTCGCCAAATTTTGAGCAAAGACCACAGTGCTAGCTCCAAATCATGAGTCGGGTAATTAACTTCATACGGTTTCAGTGCCGAGAAGCATAGGCGATCACCTTACCCTTTTGCATCAACACACATCCTGACTCGATTTGAAGCATCGCTATATACCATGAATCCATCAGTTCCATCTGGTAACGCTAGTATAGGCGCTGTCGTCAGTCGCCTCTTGAGATCATCAAAACTAGCCTGGCATTTCTCATTCCACTCAAACTTATGAGTTTTCTGTAATAGCTGAGTGAGTGGACGAGCAATTTTGGAAAATCCTTCTACGAAACGGCGATAATATCCAGCAAGTCCTAAGAAACTCCGGACCTCTTTCACATTATTCGGAGATTCCCACTCCAAGATTGCCTCGACTTTCTTCGGATCTACTTGAACTCCGTCAGATGATATCACATGCCCAAGGAAAGTCACTTCCTTAAGCCAGAACTCACATTTAGAAAGTTTCGCATATAACTGTTCATTTCTCAAGGTGCTCAGAACAATACGCAAATGCTCAGCATGTTCCTCGGGGTCTTTCGAATAGATCAAGATGTCATCAATGAAAACGACCACGAACTTATCTAAGTATTCTAAGAATACCCGATTCATCAATTGCATAAATACCGCAGGAGCATTGGTAAGTCCGAATGGCATCACTACAAATTCATAATGCCCGTACCGAGATCTGAAAGCAGATTTCGGTATATCCGATTTCTTAATCCTCAGCTGATGATATCCGGATCGCAAGTCAATCTTAGAGAATACTCTAGCCCCCTGTAGTTGATCAAACAAGTCGTCGATCCGAGGTATAGGATACTTGTTCTTGATCGTCACTTTGTTTAGCTCCCTGTAGTCAATACATAATCGGAGGGATCCATCTTTCTTCCGGACAAAGAGAACGGGTGCTCCCCATGGAGAATCGCTAGGTTGTATGTATCCCTTCTTTAATAATTACTACATTTTCTTCTTTAGTTAATACATCACTGGTGGCGGCATGCGGTATGGTGCTATGGATATATGAGTGGCTCCTGGCTCTTATTCGATGATATACTCTACTTCTCTCTGCGGAGGTAACCTGTAGTTCGTCGGGGAATACATCGAGAATTCGTTCACAATCTGGAATAGAGGAGAGCTCTACTCCTTCTTCTTTCTTCATGGCATAGCACCATAATCCGTGACAACCCCGCTTGATAATTTCACCGCCTTCATAGCTTTGATCAATTTTCCCGAGCTTCTGGTCTCCATCCTTTGAATAAATGTTCGGACCGTCATCGGCAATGATAGAGATGACTCGTTTTCGGTAATTCAAAATAGCTCCATAACGGTTGAGCCAATCGTCTCCGAGAATTAAATCGTCACCTTGGATGTCGACTACAATAAGATTTGATGGCCAATCTCTCCCTCCTATAGACACTGGAAAATCTCTAGTTTCTAGGGTTCCCACAATTCTCTCTCTCGGCAAACCCACAACATACGGTTCACAATCAAATAAGCACGAGATTTTCAAACGATTAACACGCTTTTTAATGATATGAAAGAATGTGTAGCTCTGAATCGAATAAGACACTAGCTGGTTGCGAAAGGATCTGAATCGTACTGATGCAACAGCAGTGTTCTGATCGTCGGACTTCCTCATCTCGTATAGGCGCGGAGGAACGGACCCAGCACTGGATGTTTCTCTCTTCCCAACATTCTGCTGCTGAAACCCACTCTGCTGTGTCTGGTTCACACTCACCTCCTTCGGTGCTGGCGCTGTATTGCGAGTGCCATAAGATCTATTCGCAGCTCCACAGAAGGCCGCACGGTGCCCTTCTTGCCCACAATCGAAACAAGTCACAGAAGACGCGGGGCAATCACGTCGAACATGCCCTGCTCGACCACAATTATAGCATTTCTTTGATGCGTCCGAAACTACTGATGTTGTCCGTAACTTCTTGCCACCTCGAGAAGGATGTGGAGGTTTCCTAGATGAATAAAATGAAGACTGCCCCTTGCGGGGCCCACCATTCTTGTTTTCCGAGAAGTTACCGGACACTTTCTGCTTCTTTGCTTCTGTTGACTTCTCGACTGCCGCCTCTTTCATATCATAGGCCAACGCCTTGTCCTGATACTGCCGTAGGGTGGTGCATTCAAATCCGGACATATATTGTTGAATCTCCGGCTTCATCCGCATGTCAAAATGAAAAATCCTCTCTGCCTCGGTCCTGACCAAGTGGCGCACATAAGTCAACTGGTGATTAAAAGTCTTAATCACGTCTGTCACAGATGCCTCTGAATTTTGTGGTGAGAAAAACTCCCGGACTCGGGCCTCTCTAACTGGGCGAGGACAATACTGCGCTTCCATCATCAATTTGAATTCAGTCCAGTCAACATTGTGCTCCTCCGGTCGAATGGCCTCCCACCTGTCGAAAGCTTCCACTGTCAGAAGATACTGTTCTATCGGAAACTTCCTTTCGTTGGGACAGTTAATCCCCGCAAAAATCTTCTCTAATTCTTTCGGCCGGTGATCCCAAGAAAGCGTCTCAAGAGCGAGTCAAATTTCGGAGGATGCAATTTGATCACCTCCGTAAGCCATTTATCTCCCGATTATCCATGTTATGTTCTTTGTCCCATCGCAAATCGCATGCGATCAACAACTTGAGCAAGCTGGTTTATCGAGCAACCACTGTGAAGCACTCTGGCATGTTAGGATGCATCATTATTTGCCGATCCTGCTGTCCCCGGAATGGGAATCCGTTCGACTAGCGGTTATCTCTGGGGTAGATACCGACTCTTCTTGCCTCGCATTTCCACGTCCGCGTCCACGACCGCGTCCGCGTCCACGACCTCCTCTCAACATACCGTAAACATAAATACTCAATATCCATGGCAAACTTTCTAAAGATACATCCGTCAATGATTACAAGACATGAATTAAATAAAGCGGTAGTATTCGAGATTAGGAAACTTACAACCACGGTCCACACGACGATCTTTGGCTCGGCAGTGATGTTACAAACGACCAAAAATCAAATGACGTAAATAGACCTAACTAACCCGATTGCCAAGATATCCATGAATCTTAGCTCCGATACCATATTCGTAACACCCGAAATAATCGGAATAATTACAGTAGTAAATTCCTTTTAGTAAGGATTTACAAGGTGATTAAAAGAAATGTAAATGTAAACCAATAATATCACCGAAATCCAAATAGCAAATTAATTCCAACGGTTATATTACAACCACATCGAAATGAATTTTTAAAAGAACACGCGTGCTCGAAAAAGGACCAAGAAGACAAATCACAAAGACGACAAAACAACTAACATCACTGAGCAACTTCATCGTCATGATGGTACTGTGGCTGCTTCCCCGCTCTTCGGCTACCTGAACATCAAAACAAATGTCCACCCCCGAAGGGGTTAGCAAAACAATGCTAGTACAAGTATCGGAACACACAATATGCAACGACAATGCATAAAATCATACACAATATGGACTTCCGCTACCGGAATCCACCAATACGAATCCACGAGATTCAATCAACACAACATGGGTATTCCAACGATCCAGCGCCCTCAGCATAGATCCCAAGATGATCCCGTCGGACCAACACGAGGTGGAAAAAAACCCGTCCAATGATCCAGCGCCCTCAGCCTAGATCCCAAGATGATCCCGTCGGATCAACACGAGGTGGACATTCGATCCAGCGCCCTCAGCATAGATCGCTTGATCCCATCGGATCATCCCAACTTACACATAAACACAACTATGCATATACATATGCAAGAAAATCGACATATTCATCAATATGAACGTACGTTAAATCGATAGCAATGGTAATGATAATCTCATATCAACAATACGAATAAGCCATATGCATGATCAAATTCATCAATTGTTTACAGACTTTCAAATACGATACTTGCCTCGACAAAGGCGACAAGAATTTCTACTTTCAACAGTCTTCAATCCGTTCGGAGAACTCTCACTCGGTCGGCTCACCGGAATGCAAACCTTCATTGAACAATAATGTCGGTATGACCCACAATTCCGGATAATCGTTGAAATCATCAAATGAATCATAAGAAGGCATGATGCATCTATCATGGCGATGGACTATTGTCTAACACAATTCCTTCGGTTGATTGTTACTACATAATATGGAATTCATCCTAGGAGGATTCTAATCATGTTTTATAATAGCAAGATATCCGAACTTCGATGAATCATCGAAAAGACTAGTTTCAATATCATCTCCTTCTACGAATTAATCCTTAAGTTCAATCCATTAATTCTACACCGAAATGTTCGATCAAAACATTCTCTGAACTAAGATAATCTTGAAAACTAGATATGATTCGGTTTATAAATATCAAGATACACTAATCAATGGTCTAATCATTAGAGGTTGCTAAACGATTACTACAATCAAGAGGAATCGAAAATAATTGAATTCAATCTTATAAACCAGGATGAAAGGCTCCTCAAAGAAAGCTGGTTTGGCCTACTCAAAGCAGTCCTAAACATTACTAAGGTCATGCTAAAATTAGTTGGTGAAGGATCACATACCTCAACAAATGGATGAACAAGGAAGAACTTGAACAAACTCAACCACTGGAAGTTTTGAACACCAATCTACAAGCCTATGCTTCCCAAGAATCATCCCAAAAGATGATAGGGAGGATAAGAGGTGATGAAAGATCTCCAGAACACGAAAAATCGGCCAAAGGAAAGGTGAAAAATGAAATAGGGTCGAAGTCTATAAATAGAATTCTGGTCATTACGTACGTTATGCAATAAACCTTACGTACGTAATAAGCTTAACGTACGTTATACTCTAACTATAGCGTACGTAGTCGTCTGACGTAACTCAGTCACGATTTCGCCATTTCCTTACGTGCGTAATCGCAAGGGTTTTACGTCGTAATATCCATGTCCTTAGCGTACGTTAAACATGCACCATAGCGTACGTAACACCTATGTCCAGGTTCATTCGGAAATCACACGGATCTTCCCCGGCCCCTTCCTCGGCCCCCACACGCCGACCCTTATCCGATCCCAAGTTGACTTAGCTTACGTACGTTAACCACTTAAGATAACGTACGTAATACTGCAGTCTTAGCGTACGTTATGACCGTATGATAACGTACGTTAACACGTGCAGAAACATGCATGCAGAATACTGTAGATACCAAAAACATAAGGATACGAAATACGGAAAACCAGTCTATGATTTATAACATCATGAAGTCGAAATAATACAAGGTCGAGTACAAGGTAAAATACATCTTTTATCCGGGCATTACATGGTCCATGGGGGATCAGTGTGTGCTGCTGTGACGTCTCTGGAGTGTCAATATGTACATCAGAAGTATTGGCGCCACCAATAAATGGAATATGCTGGCTCCCATGAGATAACAACGAGCCATAACTCATGTACCGTGTAAATTCGGCATCACTAAACGGACGCCAATGCTGGAGTCCTGAGTCGGTACGCAAATGCTGTTGTTGTAGGCTGCGCCCAGAAGGGTATGTGTCGGGTCGATCTTCTATCTCCGGTCGTATGACAGGCCCACTCCTATGTGACGACTCGACTCGGGTATACTACGAGAAGATGAGGGGCTCGAACTAATACTCATCCGGCGAGGTGCCTGGTATGAGAAGGAACATCAAGACGCTGGTCGGTACTGCGTCTCGACATCTGAAATACAAAGTACAATAAAATTGAACACAAAAATCAGTCCATGAACACCAACTTTTAATTAAACACATATACCGCAAAACCAACTTTATTTATAGTACATAATCCATACATACTTCAAACATACTACATAAATACTTTAAACATACTGCACACGAAATGTGAATACATTCGAAATCAAATTCAAACGGATTTGGATACATACTTCCAACGATATCTTTGTGTCGTAATACAAAGAAAACATTTGAATGCATACTTCAAACACACAAAATTCAAACATACTTCAATCCATACATCATAAGATAAATACCTTTTGAAGTGATTCAATACATACAACATTCTAAAAATTTCACGAAACAAATTCGAAACACTTTCAAAAAACAAATACGAAATCAATAAGATAAATACCTTTTAGCGATTCAATATGTCCTTGATATGGTGGAGAACAAATCTTTAATTAATAATTTGGAAAATACCGTGGAAATTGGGGAGTGATTTTGAAATTGGGAATTAGGTTTCAAGGGGAGAAGGAGAAGCGGGTTTCAAGAACGAAAAGGAGAAGAGAAAGAGTCTGTCTTGTTAATTAAAACTAATACATTAGCGTCACATACGTGACGCCATAATTAAAAAAATCTAATTCCTAAAGGCGTCACACATGTGACGCCATTCTTAATTTAAAAAAAAAAACACAGCGCGATGCGACACGGCCGTGTCATGGGACACGGCCGAGTCTCAAGACGATTACCTTTTCGTTATTCGGCGTAGTGCGACACGGCCGTGTCCCAGGACACGGGCCGTGCCACATTAGCGTCACATATGTGACGCCATAATTAAAAAAATCTAATTCGTAAAGGCGTCACACATGTGACGCCATTCTTAATTAAAAAAACTATTTCTTAAAGGCGTCACACATGTGACGCCAATACAATTAAAAAGGAAATGAAAAAACATAGCTCGGTGGCGTGGATTCGAACCGCGCCTATGTGATGCATGGTTTGGCATGTTGCCACTGAGCTATGTTTTCATTCGTTAATTGTACAACAAAAATATAATATGTACTTACTAAGTAAAATATTTTCCTTTATTTGTTATTTAAACTAATTAAATATCCTAAATAAGATAAATTTGCATTAAATTATACGGTATATTTTATTTAATTATTTAATATATTACGATGAATTAATCTCGAATATATATTATTAAATATAAATTTAACTGTATTATTTATTATATTGCAATAGGTTAATAATGATGTTACTAAATAAAAATTTATATTAGTTTGTTATTTAAATATAATATGTACTTACTAAGTAAAATATTTTCCTTTATTTTATTTAATTATTTAATATATTACAGTAGATTAATCGAATATTATTAAATATAAATTTATGATAATATTTAAAATATTATTTATTACATTAGCGTCACATATGTGACGCCATAGTTAATAAAAATAAACTAATACATTGGCGTCACACATGTGACGCCATTCTTAATTTAAAAAAAAACCTATTTCTAAAGGCGTCACACATGTGACGCCAATACAATTAAAAAGGAAATCGAACCAAAAACATAGCTCGGTGGCGGCAGGATTCGAACCCGCGCCTATGTTATGCATGGTGTGGCATGTTGCCACTGAGCTATGTTTTCATTCATTAATTGTACAACAAAAATATAATATGTACTTACTAAGTAAAATATTTTCCTTTATTTGTTACTTGAACTAATTAAATATCCTAAATAAGATAAATTTGTATTAAATTATGCAATATATTTTATTTAATTATTTAATATATTACATGATTAATGCTGAATATATATTATTAAATATAAATTTAACAGTATTATTTATTATATTGCAATAGGTTAATAATGATGTTACTAAATAAAAATTTATATTAGTTTGTTATTTAAATATAATATGTACTTACTAAGTAAAATATTTTCCTTTATTTTATTTAATTATTTAATATATTACAATAGATTAATCTGAATATTATTAAATATAAATTTAACAGTAATATTTAAAATATTATTTATGCAAAGAAGTAAAATTATGCAAGATAAAGTTTGCCATTAAATTATGCAAAGAAGTAAAATTACACATCGTTAACGTCTGACAAGTTATAGTAAAGGAAACATATCATTCTACATCATCTTCTTCGCTTGAAGCTTCATATTCTTCTTCATTATCATCAAGTATTTCAATTGGATTGGCATCTCTATCAACAAGTTCAATTTGCATGTCGTATCCGCTCAAGTCAACTACGAGATTAAGTATTGGAGCTCGCCTCTTGGTAGTACTCGGGTTGAGGAATGGGCTCTGCAATATTATCGATGATACTGCTGATACATCAACAACATGTCTGGCTCTTATCGGACAAACCACCCACGCATCTGTTGAATTACATAATCCATTAAATAAATAAGTGTATGTATAATAAATAGATGCGGGTATAATATTATTATCATATTGTACCTCTTCTATGACGACCAAGTCTTCTAGATGGGTACCTAGCATAATACACTTGACTCGCTTGACTCGGGAAGATGAATGACTCGGCAGTCGCTTGTCTTGCTAGAGGATCGAGTTCAACTAACCCGTGTAGACATTTCACTTTGCGGTTGTCGAACCAGTCACATTTAAATAGATGAATAACTTGTTCAGGAAATCCAGGATTGTAGAACGTGAACTCCAGTACCTCTAGTAGCATCCCGTAGTACTTAGACAAATCTCCGGAAATGTTTGCACTTGTAATACACAATCCACTATTCATAGTCTTTTTATTTTGTCCGTGAAATTCCGTATGAAATTTTAATCCATTCACCACATAACCTTTGTACATCTTCACTAATCGATCACCTCTAAACAATGCAACAAGTTGAGAGTCCTTTAATTCCGTGGTCGCAACCAATCTTTCAAACCATGGAACTAAGTGATTAACTCGTGCGAACTCCAAATCTCTAGTGGAGATATTACTCTGTAGTTGATTCTCAAATGCACTGAAATACATAATGTGTAAATACATGGTTACCTGTAAAAATATGGAATATCAAAATAGTAATCGTACCATAGATATGGTTCGGCTTCTTCACAGTTTGTAAGAATATATAGGATTGCCATATTCCACTCAACTTCACCATGCGTCGCCCTTACTTTTCCCCATTACTCGACCTTTTGGTGTAAAGATCGACAGTTGTCCTTCAAATTGAGGGCAAATAGAACCTCGTTCCTTTTTAGTCGTGTCGTCGTTGTGTCGATTTCTTTGTCGAAGTAGAAGGAACAAAAATTTGTGATCTCAGTCAGTAAATAGGCCTCACATATGGATCCCTCAACCTTCGCTTTATTGCTCACCATGCCTTTTAGAATAAACATCATCCTGTATCGTACGAAATACTTAATTTATAAATACATACACAACATAATGCATATATTAACAGAAAGATAAGAAGAGTACCTCTCGAATGGGTACATCCATCGATAGAAGACCGGTCCCCCGACAAGGGCCTCGTATGGCAGATGAACGAGCATATGTTCCATTGAGTCAAAGAATGCCGGAGGGAATATCTGTTCCAACTTGCACATAGTTACTATGACAGTCTTGGCTAATTTTCTCATATCGGACGCTTTAATCTCACTCGTGCACAATGCTCTGAAACAGTTGCTCACCTCCATTAATGCTTCCCAAATCGGCTCCGGTAAAAAATCCTTCAAGGCAATAGGTAGCAATCGTTGCATAAAAACATGGCAGTCATGGCTCTTCATACCATTTATTCTATTAGTATCGAGATTGACACAGTTTGATATATTCGAAACATGCCCGTCTGGAAATTTTAGCTCTTTAAGCCACTCGCATATTGCATTTTTCTGTTCTGTGGTGAGCGTATATGTTGCTTTCGGCTTTCTATTTGTTCCCTCGGGTACAAACAACCCATCTCTTGTTGTGTACAATGGCAAGTCGCGTCTCGCCTTTAGGTTGTCCTTAGTTTTTTGAGGAATGTCCATGACTGTGTTAAGTATATTATCAAAGAAATTCTTCTCACAGTGCATGACATCTAAATTATGACGAATCAGTAAGGTAGACCAATAAGGGAGCTCCCAAAATATGCTTCTTTTTGTCCAATTATGCTTTTCTCCAAACCCTTCAATACCTTCATAATTCACACCGAAGGTTACATCAGGAATGCGATCAGCAATAATTTGCATTCTTTGGCCCTCGACGTTCGGAAAAATGAGCTTTCTTCATGACCTTTATAAAAATCACGTTTGTTTTTTCTGTAAGGATGCCGCAGTGGGAGAAAACATCAATGACAGTCGAACCATGAAGCTTTACCTCCGTTCTTTAAACGAAAAGCATAAGTAATTACCATCCAATAAGGGCATGCTAACTTTCCATGAGATCTCCATCCCGACAACAAACCATAGGTGGAAAGTCATTAATCGTCCACATCGAGCCGCACGCATCGAGAAATTTTCTGCCTTACACGGTCCATGTTGTAGCACCATCTGTCCACAAACTTTTTAGCTCATCGATCAAGGGTGAGCATCACATCTATGTTCATCCTCGGTCCTTTAGGGCCGGATATAATAAGACTTAGGAAAATAAACTCTGACGCATGCATAAAGTTGGTGGTAAATTATACGGAGTTACGAAGACCGGCCAACAAGAGTCTTGGGCACTGTTCCTCGAAATGGATTAAAACCATCGATACAAAGACCGAGCGACATTTCGAGGATCTACAGCAACGAAGGATGCGTACGATTAAAGTGTCGCCAAGCTTCGGCCGGGCAGGATGAATTACTCTTCGGACTCATCATGGCACTTTGTGTGCCATGTCATGTGTTCATGATTTTGCGCAACATAAGCGGCCCGCTTCAACCTATCGGTGATTGGAAAATACCACAATTTCTTTTGTGCACTCGATTTCCCTTCCTCGTGCAGTGGCGCCGCACAACTAGGACAGATTTCAAACTCTCACCTTCCCATAGTCTGAGAAAACAATTGTTCCGCAAACATCATACTTGATCACTCGGAGACCAAGTTTCGACATGATATTTTTACTTCGGCATAATTATCGGGAATTTGGCTTTGATATTGCTCCGGTGCCATGCCTTTGTTGCTTTTGATGAAATAATCCATTGCTTTTTGTGAGGCATTATACGTCGTCTTGAAATTCATTACCTCCGTAACCGACTGTAACAACGACTTATTATGCAACTCATACAAAGGCCGATCAGCATACTCTAACAGATCATAAAATGATTTTACTTCACGATTTGGCTCTGCCGGCTCATTATCAATGTAATTGCGAAATTGAGGAAAACTATCCATGACCATATCTCTTTGTGATGTAAAGTAATTTTCCGTAGGTGTAGAAGATGATCCTCCTATATTGTAATCATTGATCCCGCAATTTTGATAATCTTCACCATGGCATACCCAAACACGATAATCCGGTGCAAATCCACACTGATATAAATGTTGCATGACTGTATTGCGATCACGTTCACGCCAATTCTTACACTTTTTGCACGGACATAATATCTTACTACCAACTACTACACGAGCGAATCCAAAATCCAGAAACATATTAACACCATCAATAAATTCTCTAGTAATCATACCGTCGGGACCACGACGTTTTTCGTACATCCATTCTCTAAAATTTGACATTTTTTCACTGCATAAAAAATAAATAACTACAAAATATAAAAATATTTTTATTGCATTCCAAATAATCTATTATCAACTAAAACATACAATTAGTATTTTAGTAAAAGACGCTTAGAAGGGAAATACAAGTGACTTTTATTGAAAAGAACATATATTTATTTAGTAAAATTATTTACAGATACTTATTTTTACTGAATATTCTTTTCTCAATAATTCTATGTGCCTCGATTCTATCTGGTTCGGTATCGATAACAAAAAACTTGTATAATTTAATGAAAGGGCTTAAGATAAATTATATCAACTAATTTTACAACTAAATTATCAAATAAATTTTCAACTAAATTATCAACTAAATTTTCATTTAATATAAAACTACAACTAAATTATATTTCGTATTAACAACAAGAAAAATAAGTATAATTAAATTTCAACTGTTTCTACATACCTTATAATATCGACGGAGATTGCTTGAAAATGCTCAATATATCCTTGAATATATATTAGGAAAAAAATCGGAAAAAAACATGTATATTTGTATTGCAATAGTTGGTTTTACAAAAAAGATGTATATATCTCGTTCATCTGTCGGCCAGGTTATATAATATACTCAATCGAGATATTGGCTTCACATATGTGAAGCTAAAGAATAATATCGAGAATAATTTTGGTAGCGGTAGGTGGCGCACGTGGAAATGATGGTTGACACATTTTAGCTTCACATATGTGAAGCTAATGTGTTATCTTACTAAAGGCGTCACATATGTGGCGCTAATATGAATATTTTAAAAAAATTGGCGGAGGTTTGAAATTTTTGGCGCGTAATTCAAATTAGTGAAATACTTTAGCTTCACATATGTGAAGCTATTGTATTTCAAAATATACTATAAATACACCATCACTCCAAACCTTCTTTCATTCAATTCTAATCCACCTTTCATCTCATTTCTTCAACTTCCATCTCTCAATCTTCAAGGTAATTTCTAAATTATTTTCAATTTTATTAATAATTTTACTTATATAATTTTTTGTTTCTACTAACTTATTAATATTTTTGTTTTTTCTTTCTTTTGCGGGATTTTTATTTATTTAAAACTAAGTGAATTACAATATTAATATTATTGAAACATAACAAAAATAATTATATTTATTTTCTAATTAAATAATTATTTTTTTAGTATAATATAATTATTTTCTAATAATAATTAGAAGTGTAGCTTTTGGCATATTTTCTAATTACAACAAAAAATAATTTAAAAAGTATTTATGATTATATATATATATATATATTCATACACACACACATGAAATTAGCCAGAAATTCATTCGGGCTAATTTCATTTTTTTTTATTTTAAACGACTTTCTTTAGCGTCACACATGTCACACTAAAGATATAATAATTAAAACTACTGGATTTTCTTTAGCGTCACACATGTGATACTAAAGACATAATAATTAAAATTAGTAGACTTTGTTTAGCGTCACAAATGTGACACTAAAGATATAATAATTAAAATTACTTAGAGTTTCTTTAGTATCACACATGCGACACTAAAGATATAATATTTAAAATTACAAGGACTTTCTTTAGCGTCACACATGTGACACTAAAGATATAATATTTAAAATTTTAGGACTTTCTTTGGCGTCACACATGTGACACTAAAGATTAAAAAATAATATTCATCGGGCTTTAGCTTCACCCATGTAGCTAATGTAGGCAGAGGCAATTGTTTATTTTATCTTTAGCTTCACCTATGACGCTAAAGTTCATCTTTAAACGAATTGACCACGACGCTAAATATTCTTTAGCGTCGAACTTTAACAGCGTATTAGCGTCACATATGTGAATAAAAGCAAAAAGCTGATCGAACTTCTTTTCACATTTTGTGAAGCTAAAGCCACCCTTTTTTAGTAGTGTATTTAATATACAAATTTATTTATAATATATGATAAGGATAAAAAATAAAACATTTAAAAGTAAAATATATAAATAAAACACAAAAAAACAAATGAAAGGACTAATTGTGTAATATTCGAAGGGTTAACTGTAAAATTACGTGAGTTGAATTGGTGGCCCCTCACTAAACTCCCATATTTTTACATAACATTTTGAAACTACCCTCTTTTTACAAAGGGTTTTAAAAACTGCCCTATTTTTACAAAAAACTCCATTTCAATAGTGGTTCTAAAAAAATAGTTGTCAAAATAATGTGGTGGTATAAATCATAATTTTTAAAATATTTTAGCAGCGGTTCTTTTGAAAGCCATTGTTAAAATTTAAAATTAAAAGTGGCTCCAAAAGAACCACTAGATAAAATGCACAACTAATAGCATTGTAAAGGAACCAATATTAAAAATGCACAATAACATTAGTTATAAAAGAACCAATGCTAAGAATGCATGTTTAACAGCGCAAGGAACCGATGTTAAGGCTATAAGGAACCAACCTTAAAATGCACGATTAACAGCGGTTTCTTTGTAACCATCGTTGATTTTGGAATTTTTAAACAATAAATTATTAAGCATTAGAATACATAATAAATATATATATATATATATATTATAATATATTACATGTGATATTAAGTTTATTATATAGTATACATTATAAAACATTAATTCATCATTTATTAAAGTTTTAAAATTTATTATATATTATATTAAGTAAATATTATATAATTTATTACCAGCATCATTAAATTTATTATAAATACATATTATACAACAATAATATTTTATGCATTATAATATATATATTATATAATATAATACAATGTTATTAAATATATGATGTAATATACATTATGAATTTTTTAGTGTATATGATATAAATTAAAATAGTGAGAATCAATTTTTTAATACCAAATCATAAAATTGCCACGTTTTATATCTCATTCATAAGGGTATAAGTTTTTAGTACCATTTTACTTAAAAATACTAAAATGTTCTGCCAAAAGTTGTAATGTTGACTTTCTCTTTTCTTTTGTATTTTATTTAATATAAACTATTTTTCTTTTCTTTTTCATTTTTATTTTCCTCATCTCCTCTACCGATCGATATTAATGTCCAACAACTAAAATATAACTACAACTTATACATCAAAACAACACAACCATTTTTGACAAATGGTCTCTCAAAAATCTTATAAAAACCACAAGATTATTTGAAAAGAAAAGTTGACGTTCAAAGGGGCTTCATTTGTCGTGCTTCTGGGTTCATAAAGAATGTATGCATCAATATTTTACCGCTGGAATTTTTTTTCGATAGGTTCTTCCGGACACGATGGCTGCACACGATGGCAAGCCACCGTATGCAACGGTCGTGTCCAACAGCCTTGACATCGTGTGCACAACTAACGTGTCTACGATCGTCTACAATCGCGTGACGCGATCGTATTCATGGCCAGAAACTTGCACACGATCGATGCACACGGTAGCATCTGACCGTGTGTATCGGTCGTGTCCAAGGCACTACAAAAAAAATAGTTTTTACCGACGCCAAATGCCGTTGGTAAAACAAAAAATGGCATCGGTAAAAAATTTACCGACGGCAATCCGCTGTTGGAAAAATGCTCGACGATAATTTTTTACTGACGCCTCTATTTACCGATGTCATTTTTGGCGTTGTTAAATTTAAAATAAAAAAATCTAAAAAAGTCAAGTCAGGACTCAGACGGGTCACGTCCGGGCTCAGGCGGGTCAGGTCCAGGTTCGGGCGGGTCAGGTCTGGGCTCCATTCAATTTCAAATGGCTGAGAAATTTTTGGTATATAAACAACACAAGTCGATAAACGGCATCGTTAATTGTGAAAAAAGAAAAAAAAATAATAAAAAAATTACCAACGCCGAAATGGCGTCGGTAAAAGGCATCGTTAATTGTGAAAAAAAATCTGCGAATCGGCCGTCGGCAATGACGTCGGAAATCAATTAAATAACGGGCGTCAATAATGGTGTCGGTAAATTATAAATTTAACAACGGCGGGTACGGGCGTCGGTAAATAGCGTCGATAAAAACTGGTTTTTTTAGTGAGGCAGTGTAATACCCCGATTTTTCGGATATATTTTTTGTTTATATGTTGGATATCGTTGATGGATAATTGTGCTTGAGGATGTTGTGAACGTATGATAATGTTATTGAAATGCGGTATGTCGAGATGTTGGTCGAGGATAGCTGAATATAGCTAAGCACAGCCACGATAGCGCACGCTATGAGATATGCTTAGCGCACGCTACGAGGCACGAGTAGCGCACGCTACGTTGTGTACTTAGCGTATGCTAATAGGTTCGCATTATGTACGCTGAGGAGGGTCCTTAACGTACGTAAGACTTTCTGGGAAAGATTCGGAAGGCGGCCAACATGTAGGCTCGGGTTGATGTTTATCGGCATTTAGCGCACGCTATTAAGGATGGTTAGCGCACGCTAATATCAGATCGTCCGACAAGGAATCTTGGCTTTCGGCGAGTGGACCCGGCCACTTGCGACGCGTGTCCAGATAAGGTCAGCGGGTGTTTGTCATGTAGGGCTAGCGCACGCTAAATCGTATGGTTCGCGCACACTAATTCCAGATCGGTCAGAGGAATCCCGATAATCGCAGATGCTTTCGGCATGTGGGGGCACGAGTGGTAGGTGTGTACTGTAGCAAGTCAACTTCGGATAGCGCACGCTAAGGTCAATGACTTGCCTACGCTAGGAAGGAGGTTTTACGTACGTTAATGCATGGGCATTACGTACGTAAGCTAGTTTACGAAGCAAGGCAGTAGCCTCTGGGCTACGATAGCGCACGCTAACAAAGTCGGTTAGCGCACGCTAAGGCTGTAGCGCACGCTAAACATGAGATGTTAGCGCATGCTAATAATGAATATTATAAAAGGGGACAGACGGGTGCTGAGAGGCATTTCGTCCATTTTTCTTCCTTCAGTCGGGAGAGAGAGAGAGTTGGGATGTATTTGAGGTTCCCAAACACTGTATAATGATAATATTTAACAATATTATATTGAGAGCATGAATTCAAGCCTTGTTCTTCAAGTTATTCATGATTCTTGGAATGGAGTTCAAGTGTTCTTCTTTTTGGTTCGTCTAATCCAGGTAAATTTGGTATCCCTTTTGTTTATGGTTCGTTTTTAAGGATGATTACATGTGAGGAACGTGTTGGATAATCATATAACGATATTATATGAGATTCAATGGAATTTTGATAAGAGTTTCAGATGTTTCTTCATATTATAAAGATGATGGTTCGTTTAAACCATTTTCAGATAGATTTCTGGATCATGATAATTTCAGTGATCGATTTAGAGGAGTTAAATCATGATACGAGGTTGAATTCCGGATTGAATATGTTATGATTATTGTTACCAAGTTGGTTTGATTATTGATATGATTATTGTTCTAGGTTGATTAACCCATAGGTATAACCGATGTGCTGCGTTGAAGGCCGTAAATTCAGTCCAGTCAGGGCTGTAGAGCTCGTAGAAGAGGACGATGAGTTCGGTGGTGGTTTTGTCATATTGATATCCAGGCAAGTGTCTACTTGTTCGGTTGTAATGTTTTGATGAGTAATTCCATTTACATTTCATAAGTATTTTATGTTGTATTGCATATTGACGAATGTTCAGTGATGTTCTAAAAGGATTAGAATGCACAGTTGATGATTGTTGAGATGCTTGGACAATCTTGGAAAGATTGTAATATTCAGATATTGTTGATGTCATTTTGGATATTCTTGATATGTGGTATGCATTCCGGAAGGAAGTCCGAATAGAGGTATGTTTTATGGTAATCATACATAGAGGATTATGTACGAGAAAGTATTCAGTATTGAGGTATTATATGGTATTGTTGTGATACTGGGATGTTTATCGTATTATCGTGATATTGGGATTTTGACGAGAATCGTTGGATTACCGGAAGTGGTAAGGTTATCATTGAGGTTATTATTCTCATGATGCATGGCATGTGAATATTTATGTTTATGTACTTGCGGTTATTTGTCGGGCATTATTGCTGACCTCGTTGTGGGACTTGTTTTTCAGGTATTGAGGACTTTGATGGTAGTGGTCATGAGGCGAGGATTCCGGACGATACTGGCTATGGCATATTGTTGTGGAATCGTGTATTTTGTTTGTGTATATCATTATTGATGTATATGTATCTTGGACTGTATTTCTATCCGCTGCGTGAGTTCTTTCAAATGGCTTTTGGCTTTTTGCCAACTGAGTTCCATTTCGAAAACCGATTCCCTTAACCGAGTTTTTGGCCTTGATCGTTTTTATGGTAGTTGGTGTTTTCAAATAATTTTGTGAGTTTTGGAAAATACTACCGTCATCAGCCTTTTTTTTGTCGTTCTTGTATTTGGTTTTTAGCCTGGTGGGTTCCGGCGCGGGGCCCATGGCATGTAATACTCTCGATTGGTTTTGGGGGTGTTACAGGCAGACCGTGCTAGAATATTATTTGTTCAGTTTTCTGAATAGTTATTCATCTTTTTGTAATCAGATGTCGTGGCAGCATATTTTGATACATCACGGTGGTCATTGGGAGCGATCGACATATGTGTAATATCCTGGATTTCTACTATAGTTGTTTAATGTTATTTTATCCAAGTTATACTATGCAGTGTGGAATCTGTACAATGGGGATAAAATAATTGGAAGGCTAAGACAGTTGTATTGGTATAATTGTCGTACTTTTTCGACAATTGCATTTGAAGATATTGTGTATCAAGTGTATCGTATGAGAATGTTATTGGAAGGAGTATATGTATTCAACATGTCGTGCATACATATTCGGTATGTCGAGACGACATGCAAGAATAGTCGTAAATGGCCAAGTATAGAAGCCATAACGCACGTTAAGCATAAGAGCTTATGTACGCTAACATACAAGCATAATGTACGTTACGAAGAGTACATAACGTACGTTATGAGAGGAATCTGACATGATCTAAAATATGATCGACGATTGGGCCCTGTGTCGGCAACTTTCGGCGCTCATGTGGACAGGAAAGTCAACGAAGAGGTTAACGTACGCTATGAATTGTTCATTACGAACGTTAAATGGGCATACTACTGTAGCAAGTCAACTATGTGTCACGCACGCTATGTCATGAGGGTTACGTACGTAAGCAATCGAACGAATTGAGACAGTAGCCTCTGGACTATGATTACGTACGCTATCGAGGTCATATAACGTATGTAATGGTTGTTACGTACGCTAGGAAGGTCACGTACCGTACGTAATGTCTAAATTTTTATAAATATGAGACCTCCGTCATTTCATCATTTTGAGAGTTTATCTTCATTTTTTTGTCTCCCAACTTCCCTAGACCAGTTTTTGGCATCTATAAGTTGATTGTGAGCTTGAGAACACGGAATTGGAGCTTTGTTCATAGGGTTGATGATGCTGCTTAGAAGGAGTTCGATTGTTCTTCATCGTAGTTCATCAATACAAGGTAATATTCATATCCCTCTGATTGTAGCTCGGTTTTTGGAAGGATGTTTACTTGTTATGAAGCATGTTGATTTACCCCTCCATTTACTTTCGGATTTTCAAGTTGTTATTGATGATTAATTTGTATGATGATGGTTAAGGTGGTGTTGTACGGTGATTTATATGCGTTGACGGCGATCGGCATAAGGGCCGAGCGACCAAGCTAGCATCAGATAAACCAAGGCAGACCTATCAAACGAAAGTTCCAGATCAAGTACCGAGCGATCGGCATTCAGGGCGATCGTCTCATGGCACCTAGCGATCGACCCTAGTGCCCGACCAAGGATGACTGTATTATGCCACGTATAAAGCCAAACATCCATCAAAGTCTTCGAAGACCGAATCTCGGGATGAAGACCCACGTGCAGATCCGCAAATGGCGCCGCAGGAAAAGGCTTTTTGACTCCAACCCATCACCAGCTGTTGGAGACATGGACAGCCTCTCACCTATCGACAGACCCGCCGAAAGGTCCAAGGTGGGACCTCCCAAGATAGCGACATGAGGCACGTATTGTATTCTCATTGGTTCGCACATCTGGATGCCAGCAGCAGCTGCGGACTTTAAGGAAACCGGCCCACGTGCTGAGACGATCGCCCGCTTAGTTTAATACAGGAAAGGCGATCGCCCGTTTGGGATTAAGACATCCCAACTACCTCCTCTTCTATAAATAAGAGACCTCCAGCAATCGGAAAAGGATCGAACAGTGATCGAACAATCTACACAGCTGTCTACACAGTTGAATCCTACAGCTAAAAACACAGCACTTCATCTTTGTTACAAGAACTCACAGAGCATTAACTCTGGTTCTTCCGGCAATCACCATCACTCAAGAGCTATATAACTAGGGTCATTACACTCATTATAATTGTACTCTTACATTAATATCTGTACTCCCAAGTGGAACTCTTATTAATAATATCTCGCGAGAGCATTCAAGTCCGGGACAAACAACCCCGGGAAATCTTGTGTTACACTCCTCGTACGTGCTCTCGCATTTTGTTTGTTACTCACCCACAGCCATATCCAGCAAAACATTCTGAATAATATTTTGGGTAACAACAATTGGCGCTAGAAGAAGGGGTTTGACCCTTATTTTCATTCCGACCGTTTCGAAGAACACTTACTGTTCTCCGGAACATATACTTGAAGAAACACCCAATGTTCTTCAAAGAAAAACCTTCAAGATAATGACGTGTGCCACCACTTCGAAGAGAGCCACCCGACGATCCGTTGGACGCCTTATTCTGGCCCAAACCGAATCCCAACCTATGACGGAGGGCAATCGCGACGACGCGAGACTCTCATTCCCGCCCTCGACGGACGGCCCCAGCCTCTCATTCGATCAATTCCGAACCACGGAACAGATCGAGGAGGCCATGGCCATCCTAAGGGAGCGACGGAGAGCATGCGATACGCCCTCTATAACCCCCTTAGCCATCCGCCGCACGGGCAAATGAAAGCTCAAGGGGTTACTTATCGAGCAATCATCAGAAAGCCCCGATTCACAATAAAAGACACTCGCGAGGTGGGACAGTTCCGTCTTCAGCCGACTTGGAAGTGATCCTTCATGGCGACCGGGGCATTCTGGCCCCAGCCATGAGACATCGGAGCCCGAATCCATCACCAGGAGTTCGGCACACCCAACTCCCAAAAGGCAGGTCGGCCATTTGGCTCCTCCTCGCCGAAAAACTGAGATCGGCGGTGAAGACCTCATCGCCTACTGCGGAGCCAGGAGATCAGTACACGATCGCCTTAGATCCCGTTCCAAGAGCCAATCCACGAACAGCCAGGCTACGGCGATGGCTGCAATGCAACTTCAGCTCGACGATATGACGGCGCTCTTAGAAACTGGGGCAGACGCTAAGAGAAAGGTCGCCGGTCTAAGTGAGCCACTCGTGGTCCGGATCGAGCTTGCCCCCGTACAACCAAAGATCGCTCCTCCTCAAACACCTTTGTATGAGGGGAGATCGGACCCCGAGACTCACTTAAGAAAGTTCCAGATCTACATGACCGTATGCGAAGCATCAGACGCGACAAAATGCCGAATATTCCCATTGACATTGGGCAATCTTGCCCATAGGTGGTACATCTCATTGCCACCGCGCTCATCAATTCCTTTGCAAAACTGGCAAGCGACTTCATGTCGTACTTCGCCGCCAAGGTCGCTCGGCCAGAAGGTCCCCACTGCATGATGAAGATCAGGCAGGGGAAAGACGAGCCCGATGTAGATTATATTGACCGGGTGGATGAAGTAGTCCTCACCGGCGAGCCCATAAGCGACGAGCTCGCCCTCTACTCAGCCCTGTGGGGATTAGATGGTCATTCGCGCATGTTCAGGCACCTCACGAAGGACATCCCACCAACCTATGTGATCTTCCGCGCCAAGGCTGTCGATTTTCTGGCCAGGCAGAGGCTGCTCACCCTTTGCCTAGGCGAGGGGACAATCGGGGAGAGGAAGACGCTGTCTCCCATCCCAAAGACGGCGATCGCCAAGTCCAAAAAGGTGATCGCCAAGCCACCCGGTGATCTCAAGGCCTTTGAGGATGTGGAAGCCAATCTCCTCTACAACCTCAATCTATCTCCGGCCCATATTTTTGGAAGGATGTTTACTTGTTATGAAGCATGTTGATTTACCCCTCCATTTACTTTCAGATTTTCAAGTTGTTATTGATGATTAATTTGCATGAAGATGGTTAAGGTGGTGTTGTGCGGCGATTTATACGCCTCGACGGCGATCGGCATAAGGGCCGAGCGACCAAGCTAGCATCAGATAAACCAAGGCAGACCTATCAAATGAAGGTTCGAGATCAAGTATCGAGCGATCGGCATTCAGGGCGATCGTCTCATGGCACCTAGCGATCGACCCTAGTGCCCGACCAAGGACGACTGTCTTGTGCCACGTATAAAGCCAAACATCCGTCAAAGTCTTCGAAGACCGAATCTCGGGATGAAGGCCCACGTGCAGATCCGCAAATGGCACCGCAAGAAAAGGCTTTTTGACTCCAGCGCATCACCAGCTGTTGGAGACATGGACAGCCTCTCACCTACCGATAGACCCGTCGAAAGGTCCAAGCACTATAAGAATAAACGTCAAAGACTTCGGATAATATCTGAACTAAAAACATTATAATTACCGAAGTCTATGTTCGTGTAGTAAAAGGTATACTTTAGACTTCGCTTTTTATGCGAAGTCTAATATCCTAATAACCGAAGTCTATCTCGGTTTTTTTTCTAATTATGGTCCAAATATGGGGGTAAGTGAAGTAAAATAATATCTTTAACTTCAGTTATTTTATAATTGGCGTAGTAAATAAAGAACTTTTTACTTCAGTTATTGTATAATATATATTAGTATTTTCTGCAGTAATATATACTAATATTTCACATTTTAATTTAAAATTTATTGCCAAAATCTACATTCAACTATAACTAACCATCAACCACAAGAACTCAATAAGATAAGAACCAACAATTTCATATCATCCCATCTTAAAATAAAATAACATGCGTTCCAACCAATTCATAACCAGATACATATCATAACAAAGACAAAGAATGTGTAATAAGATTCTATCTATTTCATCATGAACACCACAAATAGGACAAAAAGGATTAAAAAGATCATATACTTCGAAACGACAGAGTTTCTCTTTAGCACATCATTGCTTTTCATCATACGATCATACTTCTTATTTATGAAATCATCTTCTCATCAACTTTCTTCTTCAAATCTTCAACATCGGCACATGAATCAAACAAATCCACATAATCTCTTTGTTGTTGGTTTAACAAATCTTCTTCCCCAATAAAGAAATTACAAGGTTTTGCCTGAAAGCCACAATTATATTACCAACTAAAACATATTAGCACAATGTGTCGTAACAGACATACTACAACATTATCAAACAGTCAAAAATAATTTCTACAAATTGTAACAACAAGAAAAAAGATTTTAGTTGGTAAGGAAAAATGATCATAAGGAACTCACATCAGCCTCGTATTGGAGATCCTTCTTCAGTTTTCCACTTATATGATCCCACACCTAAAGAGCACCAAGATTATCAAGTGATACTTTAAACCAGATGGAATCATAAAATCAGATACTTAATAAGTAACCTCAACAAATCCATCAACTGTACAAGAAACAAGAAATTGCCCATCCGGAGAGAACCGAGGGATGACTGTTCTTCCGAAACTGCAGTCAATAAGCATCAATAAAAAATAAGTCTCGGAGGTTTTCATCACATATATGGTAATAGGACGAAAAGATCGAGAATAACACAACTGTTTAGATGTAAAATTTGTTTCCATATTGGTAAAAGGCATACTATCAAGACAGTGATAACACAAGAAAAGATACAATGAAAGATTCTTCCCAAGGTTGAACATGTTCATTAATTTCAAATACTGCATATAGTACAGGATAGGTGTACAAATACTGCATATAGAAAATACTGCATATAGAAAATAACAAAGCCTAAATAAATAAAATGTGAAGGCCGAAATTCCAACCACAAAAAAAAAAAAAAAAACTTGAAAAAGGAAATCAAACACTTTATGAGCATGACATGAGTGCATAAAAAAATCACACACAGCAAAGTTGTTCAACAAAAACATCATATACCTTTATAGTGTGTCCAATTGTTGTCGGGTACATATCTTCTACATCTTGTTTCATAGCTGCTGTGCCTCTGAACAAATCAAATTGTGTTCCAGCAGGAAGTAAACCTGGTCACAAAAAAATTGAGGTCAGAACTCATAAATGTCTACAAGTTCCACAAAGTTGACCAGAATAACTGTAGAAACATCAGAAATCCTTATGATAGGCGTTCTATAAAATATGGTGACATGTTAAGCAGATATTTCCAAGGAAAAAGAATGATACGCACGCTTGAAATGTCCAAGACCACAAGTACTCATTTAGACTAGTAACCATCCCATTGGTTTCTTATGGTACTATCCCGGAAAAACAACAAATATCAGTAACTAAGTTTCTTATGGTACTATCCCGGAAATGATATTTTTTAGATTTCAAACTTAGTTTTAATACTGAAAAATATTGTTGTCGGATCGTCTTATACAGTCAAACCAATAGCAGTGGAAGTGTACATCTAAGGATATGTATCCAAAAGACAATAAATTGGTATTGTTTGATAAACCTATATACCAAATTGAAACTAAACCGACGAACTTTTTTTAGGAATAAAATAAAAAAGCAGTCTTGAGTTTTAAAATATTTAAAGTGCTCACAATCCTAAACGTTAATAAGTATATCAACTGAGACTACTCGCTTCAGGCATAAAACGAGGAGTTTATATATAACACGACGCAGTCCAAAAGAGAAGTCGTGATAACCTTAAAATGTGTAAACATGATCTAAGAATGCATATTCATATAGAATGTACAAAAGTTGCTAACGTGACAGCTCCAACAATGTATAAGGCAAAAATAGTCAAGATACTCGGTAATCAACCTCCATCTGCCTACTTATTATACCTTGGCCCTTTGCCTTAATTCGTTCAGCTCATTCTCGATTTTAGTATCCCAAAACTTTAAGCTCGTAACCGGAGTTCTTCCTGGTGGAAGCTCTCCCTTCTCAGAGGAAGATCACCAGCAGACCAAGAAAATAAAGGAGAAGGCATTAGTTCATAGTCATATGAATTTACTCGAAGAATTCTGAATATACACCCAAACTCAAGATACAGTTATATGCAGATTGTAAGGCCAAGGTTTCAGTCACTAGGGGAGCACAAGATTAAAAAATACAGGCCTCAAGGGGGTTAGATCAAGAAGATAATCGTGATTTTGAAAGATAACCGAGTTTTTTTTATTATTCATTTATGTCGAACTTCGGGATTATTTTTTGTAGTTATTCCTTTAAAATAAGAATAAAAAGATAACTTACAGGTGCCTTGGTGTTTCCAGATAGTTGTTTCTTCAAGTCGGCCAGGTCATCATCAACTGAAGAAGTCTCGAGCATAGCAAACTGCAAAAGTGGGAAATCAGATCACAAACTTATATCTTATAAAGCCAAGTAAACTATCTCGACATAAGGGAACATATCTTTTAGGCAGTATATTCTAAATTCACCAGTCGCAGAGAACATATCGACCTCAAGTGAACAAATATTTTAACAAAAATCAGTGAACTCAAGTGACTTTATGATCAGCATAGGTACAATTATAGACTGTTTCGGAAACCCAGTGTGGAAATCTCTTTTAAGCCTGCAAAGCACTTCAATATAGGCGTCAGGGAAGGCAAGCCTCCAATATAAATCATCAATACTTTACGCTTCCCGACACACTTTCAAACCTACATAAACTTAGCACCAACAGTAGTAATATCAACAAAATTACAATCACTAATTATTTTAAGCAATGCAACAGCCCTAGATTGATAAAAATTTCCACCCAATTGCTCACTAGCTAAAATAATTTTATTAAAGTCACCAATAGCCATCCACGGACTATCAATAGTATTACTCGGGGAAATAAGATGATGCCATAGTTCCAATCTCTTCGTATAAACAGGGCTAGCATACATACCTATGAGAAACCAAGAAACTTTGCCTATAGATACCTTGAGGGTGATTGAATCGTGGAAGATGTCTACCGCCGAAGTGACCATGTTACTGCCATTATGCTTTAGAATCCAAAGTCCTCCTAATTGACCTCTAGCTTCAACCACTTCCACCTTGTTGTAGCCCACCCAAGTCCAAAACATAGTAGTTTTTCCAATTGAAGGGGGTTTCCTGCACAAACTCAACATCAACATCTTGGCGAGACTCAGGTTGAGAATCATTGCTGGAATCACCCAGTTCTTCATCACCATCGTCATCCATTGAAAGACGAGAGATCCTCTCCCCATTTGCGTTGGTCACTGTAGCAGGGGGTTGATTGCGTGGGTCGTTGGATGCTCCAAGTTGCTGACCCATACCATGAGGAATGGTTATAGTAGGCTAACAACAAATCCAACACAAATAATAAATTTTGAGATAGAAAAGTAGATATGAGATAAGAATATCAAAACTAACATTAAAAGAAACCCTACAATCGAAGTACCTGTCAATGAATCGCCGGAGAAATAGGGCTTGGCACCAGGGTTATTGTCAATGAATCGCCGGAGAAAACCAGATCCGCTTCTGATGAGTGCTTGAACTTCTATTGGTTGCTCAGTAGCAGGTAGTCATCGGCGAGTTGGGTTTTGCAGAAAATGAGAGGACGGTGGCAAAGCTTGTCGCAGAGAGAAAGAGAAAGAGAAAGGAGGGTTGGTGATGTTCGGGCTGTGCGATTCCAGATCTGCACGGTGGTGGCTGGAATTGCCCCTCACTCTCTCTCTGTCTCTTTTAGTCTCTCTCTGTCCGTCGAGTTTTGGAGGAAATGTGGAGAAGCCAAATTTTAATTGTGTTTTTAGTTGAAGTTAGAAAATATTGATTCGGTCAAAATACATACACTTCGCTCTTGTAAAAATATTCTGATAAAAAATAAAATTTCACACTTGTAACTTCACTAATTATCAAATTAATGAAGTCTTTATATCTTAAAATTCTCAACTAGTTTCTGTTTTTTAGTATGGTACCATTTACTGAAGTCTAAGTAGGTGTTTTACTTCAGCAAATTGAAAAGCGAAGTTGTTTTTTGGTTTTTACTTCACTAATATACATAACTGAAGTAAATTGTACCGAAGTCTTTGATGTTTATTCTACTAGTGAAGGTGGGACCTCCCAAGACAGTGACATGAGTCACGTGTTTTCTTCTCATTGGTTCGCACATCTGGCTGCCAGCAGCAGCTGCGGACTTTAAGGAAACTGGCCCACGTGCTGAGATAATCGTCCGCTTAGTTTAATATAGGATAGGCGATCGCCCGTTTGAGATTATGACATCCCAACTACATCCTCTTCTATAAATAAGAGACCTCCAGCAATTGGAAAAGGATCGAACAGTGATCGGACAATCTACACAGCTATCTACACAGTTGAATCCTGCAGCTAAAAACACAGCACTTCATCTTTGTTACAAGAACTCACAGAGCATTAACTCTGGTTCTTCCTACAATCACCAGCACTCAAGAGCTAGATAACTAGGGTTATTACACTCATTATAATTGTACTCTTACATTAATATCTGTACTCCCAAGCGGAACTCTTATTAATAATATCTCGCGAGAGCATTCAAGCCCGGGACTAAGAACCCCGGCAAATCTTGTGTTATTTACACTCCCCGTACGTGCTCTCGTATTTTGTTTGTTACTCACCCGTATCCATATCCAGCAAAATATTCCGAATAATATTTTGGGTAACAACAGGTGGTATTATTGTGATTCTTGACGTTAGGTGAAGTGTATGTTGGAAAGTTTGATGATATATACCTTGGATTATGAGTTAGATAATGATCTAGATGTCCGAACGTATTGGATTATGTGGTTTTGTTGATTATGAATATGGTTTTGGATATAAACATGGATTTTATGATTAGAACCGATGTTATGTTGATTGTAGTGGAAGACTTTGTACGTTCTTGATGAAATATGCATCATGATATAAGGATGAATCCGGAAAGATTGTGGTTAATCTTAGAACATGATTATCAATGGTATTGAATTATTTGGATAAGCTAGATTGTCGATTATGTTGGTAGTATTATTTTACTATGAATTTATGGTTATGAACAAGAAGGAATCTTGTTAATTCGTATATGAGATTAAATTCGGGATAGAGTATGTTATGTAATCCTTGTTATCGGGTTAGATTAATTGTTGATATGATTATCGAGTTGCAGTTTGTATTGTGGACATGAGTTCGTATTTGTTGAGTCGGATTATTTGGTTTGTATATGATCGAGATATTGTGGAACCGTTGAGTTTGATTGGTTGGGTATGTTGGTTGTTGATTGTTATCGGATTATTGTTAATTGATTATTGCAATAGGTTGTGATGATTGATCATTGGTTAGAATCGTGCTTTGCGGTCGTGTTCGAGGATGTTTGGGAATTTCTTAGGTCGAGGTTGAGGAGCTTGTATACGAAGGCAAGGAAATTGGTAACGACTTCATCATTGTTGTGGTGGTATCGAGGCAAGTTATTACTTGCACAGTTTATAATATTTAATGAATGGTATCAGTTTCATTCGTTTATAATTCATATAGCGATGATTATATGTGAACTCTGGAGATTTGGGATTGTACGTGGTTTTCTGATTTTGGGAATTAAATCATAATATGTATGATTTACAGTTGTTATTGGTATACTTGAGAATCGAGAATACATTATGGTAAAGATGAGGATATGAGTTATCTATAGTTTATGGTACTTTTGGATCGTCGAATATTGAGGAAATTGTTGGTGATGGTTTTGACATCGAGATTGCTCTCGAAGGACTCGGGGCAAGTATCTTAATTTGATTTTGGTTTAATGTTGATGATTTTTATCATGCATATTGTCATTCATTTTGTTGAACATGAGATCATCCAAGTTGATTTGTCATAATGTCGTTCATGTTATTGATTCATACGTTGTTCATGTTGATGAACATATTGATTTGCATATATGTATGCATAGTTGTATTAATATGATGGGATCGTGTGATCTATACTGAGGGCATTGGATCAGTTGTCCACCTCTTGTTGGTCCGACCGGATCATCTTGGGATCTATGCTGAGGGCGTTGGATCATTGGATGGGTTTTTCCACCTCGTGTTGGTACGATGGGATCATCTTGGGATCTATGCTGTGTGCGCTGGATCGTTGGATTACCATGTGTTGTTGTTGTGCATATGTATATTATGGGTATCCACCTCGTGTTGATCTACCAGGATCATCTTGGGATCTATGTTGTGTGCGCTGGATCATCGGATTTCCATGAGTATACATTATTGTTATTGATGTAAGCATATTGACATTGTCATATGAGTATGCATTTGTAGGTCTTGTGTTAGGACCATGTCCGTATGTTGTTGATCTGATCTCGGATTAGACTGACATGATTGTCGTGGCATTGCGTATCTTGAGGAATGTTCCGTATTTCCTTTGGTATTTGTATTTTGATGGACAATTGATTATCGTGTTGAGATTTGATGATGTTACCCGATGGATTGGGTTGGACAGAGTTAGTATATTTCGTAACAGTGAGTTATGATGATGTTTTGAGAACCTTGGGTATTGTTTGAGATACAGTACAGATGTTTAGGTATGAGCTTATCGTGTTGTTATGGTGGTAAGATTTCGTTGGTAGTATTCTTACTTAGTCTTTTATTGGTATGTAATTATTGATGTGATGTGACCGCTATCATTGTTTAGTTTTATGGCTGACCTCGTCGTGAGCTTTCTTTTTAGGTTCTTGGGATATCGAGCTTGTAGCGGTCGTGAAGTGTGTGTTTTAAAATGGGTTGCGAGTATGTTACGAATTTGGGTTTATTTTGGAAAGTCGTTTTCTAAACTATTTTGTCGATACGTGAAAGCGGTGGCTTAACGTATACTTTTAAAACTATTAAGATTTGGCGTTTTGGCCTTGTACCTTCAAATGTGGTTTTTCGACGGTATTGATAAATGAATTTTATGAAGTCTTTGAATGTTTTAAAAGTTATTACCATCATCGCCGCTTAGGCGTATTTGAAATATTTGTAAAAATTTCTTTCAGCCTTGTGGGTTCCACTTCAGGGCCCACGGTGGTATAATATTCCCAGATGGCTCTGAGGGTGTTACAGAATATGGTATCGAAGCTTAAGTTGAAGAAACCTGGGCTGTCGGGTTGAGTCAAGTCGTGTTTTTGTCACGTTATTTGAGTTGTCAGTTGGCAAGTATTAGAGCCCTGGGTTTTGCTGTTCACTTGGGCTTGTGTGTTATGTGGTTTACCATTGTGGTACTGCGGTTGTTTTAAACTTATCCAAATGGTATTAATGTGATTCTTTGGAAAGAGATGTGTTGTGTTCTCGAGTGGAACTGATTTTTCAAAATGTAAGTTTTGAAAATATCTGTATCGAGTATTTTCTAGAGTTGAGACATGTGCCAGTATCACGGGAAATCGTCGGCTTCATGATATGTAAGTATTTGGATTTTTAATTTCATTGAGATATTTGCAGTTACAAGTTGACATACTTTGAGAAACTTTCGGAAAGACATTATGTGTTACATTATGAGGTAACAGAATATAATAGTTGGGACAGAACCGATAACCCTGAGAAACTATGGTTATGAAGAATCAATATATCGGTTAAACATGGAAAACGGAGTTGTGCATTTGGGAGAAATATTGTGGATTGTTGAGGGGAACATGTAGTCATACTAGTTCATTTTGATATATATAAAACTGTTTTTGATAATTTTCAAAATAATATATTTTGAATAAACTATTTTGCTCGTTGTCATGAAAATATATTTTACTAAATTTTGAGAGAGAATATTGTTGTCTTTAAAAACATGTTTTATCATGGCATAGTTGCAGTATTGCAGAATGGGATAATGATCGATGTTGCGAGTCATATATGGAAAAGATGATTTTAACAAAGTCTATACCACAAGATTTCGGATTATATCGTGTGATTCTCCGACCGAATGTCAGTGGGATTGGTGACGAGCCTGATTGATATACAGGAGTATCGATGTGTTCAATCATTTGCATAATTTCATTTTATTTAATCATGTGTATTCGAAAAGAATAAGTGAGCCAGTTTAAATTTTTGGAAATTGATTTTTGTAGTCTTACGAATATATATATATGTTTTGAGTTTTGAAATTCTTGAAAGAACTTTCGAAAATGGATTTTTTTTATTGACAAGATTTTATGATTTCAAGCGGTTTTAAAAATGTGATTGGTATACGTACAAAATTTAGTACATAATGCATATCATGGTGAAGTTATGAGTGAGACTCACAAACTGGATAACACATCAATGATACGATGAAAAGAGATTCGAACTTTAGTATGGTAGTTCGGTTATCCAGGGATGATCGGTTGGTTGATCAGATAAGAGTAATATGCTGCGTGTTGTAGATTCATGTACAGAATGTGATTTGGAACTTTGGATTTTGTAGAACCAGGGCATAGGTTCTATGTGGCTCTATTGGTGTGGTAGTAGTGTGATTTTGATATAGTGATTTTTTACTTTTGAGCCACATTGATTAGTTGTTCATACTCCGTGTAGGATAGGGTATGTTCGTCGGTTTGCGGCTGGTTGTTCATACGCCGAGGGGTATGTTCGCAGCTTCCTGGGTCTAGCATGCTATTACCGACGGTTCGTGGAAGGTTTTTCCAAGATTGCTCAACTGATGACTAATATGTTGAGGAAGGATAAGAAGTATTTATGGTCGGAGACATATCATCAAAATTTAATGAACTCAAGAGTCGATTGATTTTAGCACCTGTTTTGGTTATACCAAAAGGAACGGAAGGATTTGTGGTGTATAGTGACGCGTCGAGACAACTGCGACCCTAGGAGTTCAACTACCCGACCCATGATCTGGAGCTAGCAGCCGTGGTATTTGCTTTGAAAAGCTGGCGTCACTATCTATATGGCGTTACCTGTCAGATTTTTACTGATCACAAGAGCCTGAAGTACATTTTTACTTAAAAGGAGTTGAATATGAGGCAGAGAATGTGGCTATAACTAATCAAGGACTATGATATGGAGATCCTTTATCATCCGGGAAAAGCAAAAGTGGTTGCTGATGCCTTAAGTCGTAAGACAGTACAAGAGCAGATGCTTGCCCACTTGACGGTTGAGAGAGAATTGCAGTTAGAGTTCATGAGGCCGGAGATTGAGATCTGGTTACAGCATGTTCAGGGTCAACTTTGCACGCTTGAGATCTCATCGTCAGGGCGAAATAGGTGACGGACCCGTTCTTATCTAGAATTTGGGGAGAAGTAGACCAGAGGAAAGCCCCTGGATTTGTGATTCACAAGGACGGACTGACACGCTTCAAGAATCGAGTATGTATACCGGCGAATGAAGAGTTGAGGAACATTATTCTGAAGGAAGCCCATGCTACCCCATACTCCATTCACCCGGGGTCGAACAAAATTTATAAGGATTTGAAGCTACATTATTGGTGGGGTAATATGAAACGGGAAGTTGCAGAATTCGTTTCGAGGTGTTTGACCTGTCAGCAGGTCAAGATTGAGCATCAGCGACCAGTAGGCATGCTGAAACCACTCCCGATTCTCGAGTGAAAATGGGAGGACATATCAATGGGTTTTATTACTATCTTACCGACGAGCCATCGAAGTATGAATATAATTTGGGTGATTGTGGATCGGCTGACCAAATTAGCCCGCTTCTTGGAGATTAAGGATACGTGGGGTCCCTAGAGGTTGGCCCAGCTGCTCATTAAGGAGATTGTGAGGCTGCATGGTACCCCCAAGAGTATTATATCAGATCGTGATAGATGGTTTGTGTCACATTTCTGGAAAGCAGTTCATCGTGCGATGGGTACATGGTTGAATTTTAGTACGGCATTTCATCCTCAGACCAACGGTCAGTCTGAGAGGACCATTCAAAGTCTGGAGGATGTGTTGAGGGCGTGTGCTCTCGATTGGAAGTACGACTGGGATGCCCAACTACTGTTGGTGGAATTCACCCATAATAACAGTTGGCACGCTTCGATTAATATGGCACTTTATGAGGCATTGTATGGCTGTCGTTGTAGGTCCCCTTTGTGTTGGGATGACTTGTCTGAATCTATTGGTATGGATCCTGATATGTTGTTTGCAGCCTGCGAGAAGATTGCTCTGATTAAGAGTCATCTATTAATGGCTCAGAGCTGCCAGAAATTGTATGTAGATAATCGTCGATGACCACTCGAGTTTGAGGTTGGAGATCATGGACTGGTAAAAGTGTCCCTGACTCGAGGTGTTTTTCGTTTTGGGAAGAGAGGCAAGCTGAACCCGAGGTATATTGGTCCATTTGAGATTTTGGAACGTGTAGGCGACCTAGCCTATCGTTTGGCATTACCACCAGCTTTGAGTCGGATTCACAACGTGTTTCATTTATCCCAATTGAGGAAGTATGTTGCTGACCCGAGCCACATTATTCGATTCGAAGAGGTCGATATAGCCGGTGACAATTCGTATGAAGAGCGTCATGTGCGGATACTCGAGAGGAGGGTCAAATAGTTGAGGAACAAGACGATTCCCTTATTGAAGATTCAGTAGTCGAGACATGGAACCAAGGAGGCTACATGGGAGACGGAGGATAGCATGCAAGAGAGATATCCCGAGTTGTTTATCCCTTAGTTTTGGGGCCGAAACTCCTTTTAAGGAGGGGAGTATGTAATACCCGCCTGAAATCTTGTCTTTACTGTTGTATTGTTTGGATAATTCGAGTATTCTCGTACCATATCCGTATATATTATTAAGAGTATATTGTCGAGATATGTTAAATCAAATTATTTATCTTTGTCGTTCACACTAGTTGATTTTTAGATGTTGTTTGGAGGATTTCATTTTTTTTACTATGTATTGACTTAGCATACGCTACAATGTTAGCATTACGTACGCTATGTGTGTAATATTACATACGTAACGTTCCTATGTTAATGTATGTAATGTGGTGTAGCAGACAGCATCTCACCTTTCGGCGGGTGGGGCCAGATGTGGACAGTGGTCGGTGATCCGATCTAGTCAACAGCCATTACGAACGTAATGGCTATGCGTTAGCGTACATAATGGGCGTGACTCTTACATACGTTAATTGGGCAACGGACGTAATAGTATATGTGATTTGAGCATCTGGGGATTCGTTGCGTACGTAATGCCCGTAGGGTTACATACGTAATGTGCGTAATGTACGTTAAGCGTTGGCTATAGCGTACGTAATTCTTAATGCAGATTCTAAATGCATGGTTTGTATTTCATTTCTACATGACCCTATCTCATTTTCTCTCTCTCAGAATCGATCCCCTGCCCTGTTAGATCATATTTTGCCCCTCCAAACTTGTGTTAGAGCTTCATCACTTGGATTCGGAGCTTATTGATTTGAAGTTTGGGGAGTGTTCTTGTAGTTGGATTGCATTCTTGTGGCTTTGGTAGTTGTTCTTCATTTCTTGAGGTATGTTATACACTTATGCTCTATAAATTCGTAGGAATTATGGTATTGATATGGAATATTACACCTAGAATGGAATTAATCAAAGAAAACATGATTGCTGTTAAACTTTTTAAATACTTATTGAAGGATATAGTGATTAAGGTTTAAAATGAAGATGTTCTTGATGTTTCAATGAATATAATCATATTTGTCATAGTCCTACTCATCTGGTCGGATTTATTGACATCATTAGGGCAGTGATAATTTTAAGTTTCGTTGTAATTACATTAGACTTGATGAATTGATGTCATAGGATGTATTAGAACACCATGTTAGGTATTAACCTACCTTGGGAAGAACTTGATGAAAATTTGGATGATGTTCTTATTGTTCTGAAAATACTAAAGTTATAAATTCATTTCCGGTTTGGCCTAGCATAATCGTTGGGCGATGATAAAGGATATTGATGAACACAACTATAACTTTAATCGGGTGTGTTGGTGAATTAAGAGTGTGTTGATCATCATATTACTACATTGGTGATGTTCTTGGAAAGATTAAATGATATAAGATGATATTGACGAACATGAATGATTGTATAACAATGTTCTTGATAAATTCTTATTCATAAGAACCATGCGAGTATTTGAGAACATCTTGTAAACTGATAATAAGAATTAATTGAGGTTAATAGAGTTCTTGGAATAGAATCTTGATATCTTAAGATAGTTGAACTATTCAAATTGAATTTAAGGTGCCATCTCATTGAATTCGATATCGATGATTATATAGATGTGTTATTGAGTGAAATGTATTCCATTCAAGGTCGATTGTTCGAGTAACCGATATTAGTCGAGGACCGTCCGTTCGTTCGTCAAGGGAGGATTCTTCTCGTCTCCGTATTGAGGCAAGTTATCTTGCTTGGTTATAATGATGGTTGAATTCTTGTGAATATTATGCTTTTCGTGTATAAGTAATGCTCTATGAATCTATGATTCATGATTTGGTGATGTTTCGATCGTATTACCGTTTTGTGGTGGGATTTTGTTCCCAAGTTTATTGGCTTTGATACCGTTGGTCTCGTTGAGCCTTGTTGTCACTTTGGTGAGTCTCTCGACTCTTTGATAGATGTGTAATTTGTTGAGTTTCGTTGTCATGTTGCATCGTGACATCTTTGAAGTCATATCTGTGTGTCGATTGGTTATGTGTAGGATTTTTAGCCAGACACTTGATGGTCATGCGTGGATGTTTCCGCAATGGACCGTGCACACGAGACGTAGTTCGTGAGGCTAATTAGGTACATTGTCCCATGTATATTCTGGATCTCGTATATGGGGTGGACATGTGTACAGACACATTTCCAGATCGGGTGTACTGTAATGCCCATCTTGAGCCATGTTGTTGGGTCGTTCATATTCCGAGTATGATTGGATATGTTCGACAGTTTGAGACTGACTGTTATACGCCCGAGGGATATATTCAGTAGTTGGTTGTTTCGTTGAGATCCATATGTATATGAATTGTATAATGCCATGAGAATTATTATCATGTATAGCTGACCCTGTGGTTTGGGCGAAATACTTGTATTTCAGGGAGAGGAAAGGGCAAGGCGCAGGAAGAGCATGATGGCGACGAAGGGTATTGAAGGGTCCTAGTTTGGGGGCCCCGAGTCTTTTTGTCAGTTATTTAAACCTGTGTTATTTTATGTCATTTTCGGTTTATAAAGTTGGATGAATGTATTTAGGTATACTCCATCTCCATATGGTTTATAACGGTTGTGGATCCTGTGTACTGTTATGTAAGTTGAAAGGTATATATGTGTATATATATGTGGTATAAGATCCTATTCGTGGCTATGACATATATTGTGGTTCGGTATCATAATTATAGGATGGTTGACCTATGTTTTTTATATCGCCTGGTGGGTCCCGGTAGGGGTCCATGGGACTGTAATAGCCGCCATTTCGGGGTGTTATAGAAGATGGTATCAGAGAGCATCTTTTTTTATGAGTCATTGTGGATTGAACTAGCATCAAGAAACCTTCGTGCCACGTGTGACCTGTGCAAGCGCCTGACCCGCCGAATACGGTATGTTTCTCATGAGCCATGATTTAATTACTGGCATAATATTGATGACGAATTGATCTCTTTGTTGATCTTGGCATTTCAAGAATGTGTGGTAAGATTCATCTGCTTGATTTTCTGAGGAAAATTCTAAATTGATTATGTGATCGAAACTATTTCGACTTGATGTCGATGTGATATTGTATGTGGCACTCGCAGTGCCGATAATTAATTACGAACTGTTTTCTTGAATATGTAGTTCCATTGTTGCTATTAACTTAGCATAAATTCATAATCTGGCGGTAAGGAAGTATATTGAACTGTGCTTACGATTATTATTTGATTCTTTCAGTATGGAACGTAATTTGAGGGGTCGTGGCAGAGGGGGTCGAGGCCGCGGAAGGGGCCGAATCGCGAGTCCACGCACTAACACGCGTTCGAGTGTGGGACAAAGCTCGGCGGGGAGTGATTCACCTACTAGGATCCAGTCCTACCACGTCGAATGGCATGAGGGTGCCCATGTCGACCCTTATGTGATTATGCAGGGCATGATGGCCCAGATGACCCAAATGGGTCAGATGATGGAAGCTATGCAAAGGAATGCTACTACTGGCCAACAGTAGGGACAGCAGCCTTCGCCTCCGGTGCATGGCGGAATCGTGAGCCGGATCATTAGCGACATATTGCATCAGCGACCTCCGACCTTTGAAGGCTCTTCAGAGCCTACTGATATTGTACATTGGATAGAGCATTTTGAGAAACTGTTCGAGATGGTGGAGTGCCCAGAAGAGAACCGAGTTGCTGTGGCGGCTTACTACCTTAGTAAGAGATCCCATACTTGGTGGCTTTCTGTGAGACCTGCTGACAGCGTGAGCACCTGGGAAGACTTCAAGAATCTCATGTTGGATCGCTACTATCCCGCACCACTCCGTGAGGCCAAATGGTCAGAGTTATTGAACCCCGATCCATTTGAGGATGAGGATGTGTTAGCTATTACCGAGAAATTCCAGACACTTCTTCCTTTACTACGTCATTTGTCCGTACGGAAGATGATAAGATCAAATATTTCCTCAAGAGGCTTAAACCCCGGATGAGGATGCAGTTGATTAACCACCACTGTACGACCCTACCGGAGTTTATCGATAAGGCTCTGAAATATGAACTTACTGCGAAGGAGATTTCCAAGAAGCAGCCTCAGTCTTCCAACAAGAGATCCAGGAACCAGACCCAGGCAGACAGTAATCGGGGGACGTTCAGGAAACCCCAGTCTGTACTGAGTCCTTATGAGCGGCCACCTATGGCGTCTAAGCCGACCGGATCGCACTCTCGAGCGATCAGCTCATCTATCGTGTGTTATAACTGTGGGGACCAGGGACATATCAGCTCCAAATTCCCGAAGCCGGCCGACGCGTGCCATACTTGTGGGAAGAATGGACATCATGCTCGTTATTGCAGGGGTGGACCCGGGCATGCTCCAGCAGCATCTGTTGCTCTAGTACATTCTTCTATTCAGGACCGTGTACCTCCATCCGCTTCTTATCAGACTACTGGGGCAAACAAAGGGATGGTCCGCGGAAATCAAGCTGGTACACCTAGTACCGGAGTTGCAAAACCCAGAGTCTACGAGATGAAGAAGGCCGATGATCCCGAAGCCAGCATGATTGCAGGTACTCTCGAGATCCACTCTCAGCCCATTTGTGTCCTTTTTATACTGGTGCTTCACACTCCTTTTTATCTGCTTCTTGTTTGAGTCGTTTGCAATTAGATCATGTTACCGATTTTGAACCTTATGTGATTGGTCTACCCGATGGTAGAAGAATTATTGGGAATCGTGAAGTGCAGAACTGTCCGATTCGCATGAACGACTGTGAGTGGTTGTCAGACTTGATTGTGGTTGATTTACCTAAAGATGATGTGATCTTGGGCATCGACTGGATAGATCGTCATGATGCCATACTTAGCGTCTGCAAGTGGATAGTGACCGTCACATCTGATGATGGTGTTGAGTGTATTTTTCAGGGTGATAATCAGCGCAATGAAATCAGTGAGACTACTTAATCAGGGGTGTGTTGGTTATTGGTGCTACATGACCAAGATAACCGATCGACCAGTTGAGTTGGTCAATATTCCGGTAGTTCGAGACTACCCAGATGTATTTCCAGATGAGTTGCCAGGCTTGCCCCCACATCGGGAGGTAGAGTTCACCATTGAGTTGGAACCAGGGGCGTCCCCGCTTTCGAGAGCACCGTATCGTATGGCACCGATTGAGATGCAGGAGTTGAAGAGCCAGCTTGAGGAGTTGACTGAAAAGGGCTATATTCGACCTAGTGTGTCCCCTTGGGAAGTGCCGGTGTTATTTGTACAGAAGAAAGAGATATCTCTGCGTTTGTGTATTGATTACCGTGAACTGAACAGGGTAACAATCAAGAACAAATATTCGTTGCCTCGTAGATGACTTGCTGGATCAACTCCAAGGCACCGCTGTATTTTCCAAGATTGACTTAAGATCCGGATATCATCAGTTGAGGATTCGAGAGTCGGACATTCCGAAGACAGTCTTTCGTACTCGTTATGGGCAATATGAGTTCGTAGTTATGCCATTCGGACTGACTAATGCACCGGTGGTATTCATGGAGTTGATGAATCAAGTTTTTATTAATTATCTGGATCGTTTTGTAGTCATTTTTATTGACGACATTCTGATTTACTCTCGTGACCATGAAGAGCACGAGTATCACCTACGTCAGGTTCTCGATGCGTTGAGGCGGGAACAGCTCTATGGAAAATTTTCCAAATGTGAGTTCTGGATGCCTGAGGTTATTTTTCTTCTACATGTGATATCGGCTGATGGGGTGAGAGTAGACCCACAGAAGACAAGCTATTCGAGACTGGGTACCTCCGAAGAACGTGAAGGAAGTTCGCAGCTTCCTGGGTCTAGCAGGCTATTATCGACGGTTCGTGGAAGGTTGTTCCAAGATTGCTCAATCGATGACTAATCTGTTGAGGATGGATAAGAAGTATTTGTGGTCGGAGACATGTCAGCAAAGTTTTGATGAACTCAAGAGTCGATTGATTTCAGCACCTGTTTTGGTTCTACCAAAAGGAACGGAAGGATTTGTGGTGTATAGTGATGCGTCGAGACAGGGCCTTGGATGTGTGTTAATGCAGAATGGGAAGGTGATTGCATATGCATAAATACAACTGTGACCCTACGAGATCAACTACCCGACCCATGATCGATAGCTAGTAGCCGTGGTATTTGCTTTGAAAATCTGGCGTCACTATCTGCTTGGAGTTACCTGTCAGATTTTTACTGATCACAAGAGCCTGAAGTACATTTTTACTCAAAAGGAGTTGAATATGAGGTAGATAAGATGGATAGAACTAATCAAGGACTATGATATCGAGATCATTTATCATCCGGGAAAAGCAAATGTGGTTGCCGACGCCTTTAGTCGTAAAACAGTACAGGAGCAGATGCTTGCCCGCTTAACGGTTCAGAGAGAATTGCAGTTAGAGTTCATGAGGATGGAGATTGAGATTTGGTTACAGTATGTTCAGGGTCAACTTTGCATGCTTGAGATATCATCGTCCCTTGACGACATAATCAGGGCGAAACAGGTCATGGACCCATTCTTATATAGAATTCGGGGAGAAGTAGACCAGGACAAAGCCCCTGGATTTGTGATTCACGTGGACGAACTGATACGTTACAAGAATCGAGTATGTATACCGGCTGATGAAGAGTTGAGGAACACTATTCTGAAGGAGGCCCATGCTACCCCATACTCCATTCACCCGGGGTCGAGCAAAATGTATAAGGATTTGAAGCTACATTATTGGTGAGGTAATATGAAACAGGAAGTTGCAGAATTCGTTTCAAGGTGTTTGACCTGTCAGCAGGTCAAGATTGAGCATCAGCGACCGGCAGACATGCTAAAACCACTCCTGATTCCCGAGTGGAAATGGGAGGACATATTAATGGATTTTATTACTAGCTTATCGACGAGCCATCGAGGTATGAATATGATTTGGGTGATTGTGTATTGGATGACCAAATCATCCCACTTCTTGGAGATTAAGAATATGTGGGGTCCTGAGAGGTTGGCCCAGCTGTTCATTAAGGAGATTTTGAGGTTGCATGGTACCCCCAAGAGTATTATATCAGATCGTGACGGACAGTTTGTGTCACATTTCTGGAAAGCAGTTCATCGTGCGATGGGTACACGGTTGAATTTCAGTACGGCATTTCATCCTCAGACCAACGGTCAGTCTGAGAGGACCATTCAAAGTCTGGACGATATGTTGAGGGCGTGTGCTCTCGATTGGAAGTACGACTGGGATGCCCAACTACCGTTGGTGGAATTCACCCATAATAACAGTTGGCATGCTTCGATTAAGATGGCACCTTATGAGGCATTGTATGGCTGTCGTTATAGGTCCCCTTTGTGTTGGGATGACTTCTCTGAATCTATTGGTACAGAGCCTGATATGTTGTTTGCAGCCTGCGAGAAGATTGCTCTAATTAAGAGTCGTCTATTAACGGCTCAGAGTTGCCAGAAATTATATGTAGATAATCGTCGACGACCACTCGAGTTTGAGGTTGGAGATCATGGACTGGTAAAAGTTTCCCCGACTCGAGGTGTTTTTCATTTTGGGAAGAGAGTCAAGATGAACCCGATGTATATTGGTCCATTTCAGATTTTGGAACGTGTAGGCGACCTAGCCTATCGTTTGGCGTTACCACCAGCTTTGAGTCGGATTCACAACGTGTTTTATTTATCCCAATTAAGGAAGTATGTTGCTGACCCGAGCCACATTATTCGATTCGAAGAGGTCGAGATAGCCGATGACCATTCATATGAAGAGCGTCATGTGCGGATACTCGCGAGGAGGGTCAAACAGTTGAGGAACAAGATGATTCCCTTATTGAAGATTCAGTAGTCGAGACATGGAATCAAGGAGGCTATGTGGGAGACGGAGGATAGAATGCAAGAGAGATATCCCGAGTTGTTTATCCCTTAGTTTCGGGGACGAAACTCCTTTTAAGGAGGGGAGTATGTAATACCCGCCTGAAATCTCGTCTTTACTGTTGTATTTTTTGGATAATTTGAGTATTGTCGTACCATATCCGTATATATTATTTTGAGTATATTGTCGAGATATGTTAAATCAAATTATTTATCTTTGTCGTTCACACTAGTTGATTTTTAGATGTTGTTTGGAGGATTTCATTTTTTTTACTATGTATTGACTTAGCATACGCTACAATGTTAGCATTACGTACGCTATGTGTGTAATATTACATACGTAACGTTCCTATGTTAATGTATGTAATGTGGTCTAGCAGACAGCATCTCACCTTTCGGCGGGTGGGGCCAGATGTGGACAGTGGTCGGTGATCCGATCGCGATAGCCTAGTCAACAGCCATTACGAACGTAATGGCTATGCGTTAGCGTACATAATGGATGTGAGTCTTATGTATGTTAATTGGGGAACGGACGTAATAGTATATGTGATTTGAGACAGGAGCATCTGGGGATTCGTTACGTACGTAATGCTCGTAGGGTTACGTACGTAATGTGCTTAACGTACGTTAAGCGTTGGCTATAGCGTACGTAATGCTTAATGTAGATTATAAAGGCATGGTTTGTCTTTCATTTCTGCACGACCCTATCTCATTCTCTCTCTCAGAACCGATCCCCTGCCCTGTTAGATCATATTTTGCCCCTCCAAACTTGTGTTAGAGCTTCATCACTTGGATTCAGAGCTTATTGATTGGAAGTTAGGGGAGTGTTCTTGTAGTTGGATTGCATTCTTGTGGCTTTGGTAGTTGTTCTTCATTTCTTAAGGTATGTTATACACTTATGCTCTATAAATTCGTAGGAATTATGGTATTGATATGGAATATTACACCTAGAATGGAATTAATCAAAGAAAACATGATTGCGGTTAAACTTTTTAAATACTTATTGAAGGATATAGTGATTAAGGTTTAAAATGAAGATGTTCTTGATGTTTCAATGAATATAATCATATTTGTCATAGTCCTACTCATCTGGCCAGATTTATTGACATCATTAGGGCAGTAATAATCTTAAGTTTCGTTGTAATTACATTAGACTCGATGAATTGATGTTATAGGATGTATTAGAACACCATGTTAGGTATTAACCTACCTTGGGAAGAACTTGATGAAAATTTGGATGATGTTCTTATTGTTCTGAAAATCCTAAAGTTATAAATTCATTTCCGGTTTGGCCTAGCATAATCGTTGGGAGTTGATAAAGGATATTGATGATCACAACTATAACTTTAATCGGATGTGTTGGTGAATTAAGAGTGTGTTGATCATCATATTACTACATTGGTGATGTTCTTGGAAAGATTAAACGATATAAGATGATATTGACTTACATGAATGATTGTATAACAATGTTCTTTATAAATTCTTATTCATAGGAACCATGCGAGTATTTGAGAATATCTTGTAAACCGATAATAAGAATGAATTGAGGTTAATAGAGTTCTTGGAATAGAATTTTGATATCTTAAGATAGTTGAACTATTCAAATTGAATTTAGGGTGTCGTCTCATTGAATTCGATATCGATGATTATATGGATGTGTTATTGAGTGAAATGTATTCCATTCAAGGTCGATTGTTCGAGTAATTGATATTAGTCGAGGACCGTCCATTCTTTCGTCAAGGGAGGATTATTCTCGTCTCCATATTGAGGCAAGTTATCTTGCTTGGTTATAATGATGGTTGAATTCTTGTGAATATTATGCGTTTCGTGTATAAGTATTGCTCTATGAATCTATGATTCATGATTTGGTGATGTTTCGATCGTATTACCGTTTTGTGGTGGGATTTTGTTCCCAAGTTTATCGTCTTTGATACCGTTGGTCTCGTTGAGCCTTGTTGTCACTTCGGTGAGTCTCTCGACTCTTGGATAAATGTGTAATTTGTTGAGTTTCGTTGTCATGTTGCATCGTGACATCTCTGGAGTCATATCTGTGTGCCGATTGGTTATGTGTAGGATTTTTAGCCGGGCACTTGATGGTCATGCATGGATGTTTTCGCATTGGACCGTGCACACGAGACGTAGTTCGTGAGGCTAATTAGGTACATCGTCCCACATATATTTTGGATCCCGTATACGGGTGGACATGTGCACGGACACATTTCCGGATCGGGCGTACTATGACGTCCGTCTTGAGCCATGTTGTTGGGTCATTCATATTCCGAGTATGATTGGATATGTTCGACAGTTTGAGACTGATTGTTATTCGCTCGAGGGGTATATTCAGTATTTGGTTGTTTCTTTGAGATACGTATGTATATGAATTATATAATGCCATGAGAATTATTATAATGTATAGTTGATCCTGTGGTTTGGGCGAAATACTTGTATTTCAGGGCAAGGCGCAGGAAGAGCACGATGGCGACGAAGGGTATTGAAGGTAGGGATGGCAATGGGGCGGGTCGGGACCGGGTATTGCCTACCCAGATCCGGACCCGCGGTTAAAATCGGCCCTGCACTCCGCTAAATTTTTTTCTGTCCGCCTGCATTCGCCCCGCTCGGTTCTAGGTACCCAGCGGGTACCCGCGGATTAATTTTTTTCTCGAATTAATATTATATATATAATATATTACTAATTTAATATATATAAAATATATTACTAATTTAATTACTAATATATATTTAATTTATTAAGTATTAATATTATATATATTATATATATAATATATTACTAATTTAAATTTATTACTAATTTAATAGATATATATAATATTACTAATTTAATTACTAATATATATACATATTTAATTTATTAAGTATTAATATTTTATATATATATATATATTTATATTTATATATATCGGGGCGGGTTCGGGGTGGGTACCCCATACCCCGGAACCGAACCGGACCCGAACTTATTTTTCTCTACCTGCCCCAGACCCGGACCCGGACCCGAATTTTGTTACCCGAATTGGACCCATTCGGGTAAAAACCCGCGGGTACCCAAACCCGTGGTTTTTTTTGCCATCCCTAATTGAAGGGTGCTAGTTTGGGGGCCCCGAGTCTTTTTGTCAGTTATTTAAACCTGTGTAATTTTATGTCATTTTCGGTTTATAAAGTTGGACGAATGTATTTAGGTATACTCCATCTCCATATGGTCTATACCGGTTGTGGGTCCTGTGTACTGTTATGTAAGTTGATACAGATATATGTATAGGGGTGGGTTATGGAGTGAAATGGTATAAGTGTAAGAAATAGGAATGATTGTAAGCTATTGATCCTTGGAGATTAAGGGCCCATATTTCATTCTGGTGTGCTAACACGGGAAACTAGGAGTGCTAACGAATTTAATTATTGGGGGTACCAATGTAATTTGATTAATTTCACTTATGGGAAGTTACTACAATCATGGGAAGTTGCTGTATTCATGGGATTTCCTATTTTAGGTTAATATCTATTTTTTATGGGATTTCATCTCTTTTAGTCGTTCAAATATTTTATATTTTTGGTGTATTTTTTTTTAAACTAACATTATTTTTTTCTATTTAATTTGTATTTTTAAAAATCAGAACTGTTGTGATAACCATTTGTTTTGTGTGCTACAAATTCGAAACCAGAGTGCGGTTCTGGTTATGTTCCAATTATGTGATTTTTTTTGTTATGCTTTATTGTGTACAATGCAGTCAATTTTGATACAAGATATAATACCTAGCACACTAAGATATATGTTCCAAGATATATATACATGGTATAATATTTATCACGAGTCACGATAAGCACCACAAGTTATATTACATAGCACGTTATTCATATCAACGTTACACACATATGTTGAATAGTAATTTACCACAAGTTATATAAACTAGTACGATAAGCACAACAAGATATATTACCTAGCACACTATTCATATCAACGTTGCACACAAGGTATGATACCTCTCATGTGTCACAATATAAGCAGAAACTTGTACAATATTAATTTACCTTAATTCAAAACATATCAATTCAAATTATTTATCTTCCAAAAAAAAGCACAACACATTGTATCAAAATTGACTGTATTGTACACAATAAACCATAACAAAAAAATTCACATAATTGGAACATAACCAGAACCGCACTTTGTTTTCAATTTACAGCACATACAAAACAAATGATTAGCACAACAGTTCCGATTTTTAAAAATACAAATCAAACAGTTTTTAAAAAAATAAAAATAAATACACCAAAAATATAAAATATCTGAACGATTAAAAAATATGAAATCTCATAAAAATATATATTAACCTAAAATATGAAATCCCATGAACATAGGAACTTCCCATGATTGTAGGAACTTCCCATAAGTGAAATTAGTCAAATTACATTGGTACCCCCAATAATTAAATTCGTTAGCACTCCTAGTTTTTCGTGTTAGCACACCAGAACGAAATCTGGGCCATTAATCTCCAAGGATCAATGGTCTACAATCATTCCTATTTCCTACAAAAAAAAGCTTTCCTACCTGAACCTATCCCTATATATATATATATATATATATATATATATATATATATATATATATATATATATATGGTATAAGCTCCTATTCGGGGCTATGACTTATATTGTGGTTCGGTATCACAATTATAGGATGGTTGACTTATGTTTTTGATATCGCCTGGTGGGTCCCGGTGGGGGTCCATGGCACTGTAATAGCCGCCATTTTGGGGTGTTACATAATTAAAAATAGTCTAATTAAAAATAGTGTTATTAAAAATAGTTTTATTAAAAATAGTCTAGTTAAAAATAGTTTAGTTTAAAAATAGTGCATTTTTTAGTTAACATAAAAACCCAAAAATCTGTTTTAGAATGTTTTAATACTTATTTCTTGCAACCTAAAGCAAAATATTATACGAAGCTCTGTTAAGCAATCTTCGAGAGAAAAGACCTTGGTAGAACTTACCACAACTTTTGAGTATCACTAGCAATGGACAATGTCAACTGATTATTCTTAGGACCACTGATGATTCTTGTAAATTCCTTTTTTTAAAATGCCTGTTATTACTAATACCACATTATTGTATTACAACAATATTAACTATATTAATAACAATAACAATAATAATGATGATGATGATAATAATAATAATAATGGTAATACTGATAATAATAATAACAATAGTAATCAACAACAATAATAAATATTATTATTAATAAATATTGTTAGTAATAATAATAGTAATCAACAGCACCAACAACATCAATAATAATCAAGATTATTAATAATAATAATAAGAAGAAGAAGAATAATTGAATCGAATCGAATCGAATCGACCTAAATCGAAATGAATCGAATGGACTCGAATCGAATCGAATCGAATGAACTCAACAGAATCGAATCGAAAATCGAAAAATAAGTCCAAAAGAACAGGACCGTACTCCCGCAGTTCTTTTAAATGGTTTTTTTTTTGTATTTCCTTATGTTGTTTTAAGTTTTTAATCTGCATTAATGAATTTGTTACAAGATTATCCTTGGATAATTAATTGATACTCCATTTAGTCACGATTATAAGCGAAAATTAAATAAAACACGTATATAAAGAAACCGATAGATCTCATTTAATTTTGTTAAAAAATTCGATTTACTACCTAAATTATCCTTCCTCTAACACTTCAGTTTTCATCATTATAATGTATCCACATTAAACATATCTCATTTTTGTATGTCAAAGCATTATATTAGAAGAAAGGTAAAACCTTTTATATTCAGCATTAAGTTAAGTGTATTTTAAGAGTAGGAGCATTAAATTGGACGGAACAACTAAAAATTGCTTAGATTTCATACCATAAAAAAAAAAATTAGAGTTTTTTTCCTTATATTGTTGATCAAATGGAGTACTTTACATGTGTTGGTAGCTCATCCTACTCAGAATCCACGTAGGCACTCCAGGCAGCTAAACCGGTCGAGCAGAACCCGAAATCGGACCGGATAAAAAACCCGATTTCCAACCGGGCTCGCTAAAAACCAGAATGGACGATGACTCCAAGGCCGACCCGGTATCTGATCCAGGAAGGCCGAGCAGAGAAAGGACGAAAATGTCCCGATTCAAGATTACGGCAGGGCCGGCCTGAACGGCGGGGGACCCGAAGCCGACCAGAGCGGCGGGGGACCCGAGGACCGACCCTATCGGATAGACATCACCGGAAGTCGGCAAAACAGACCCGCATGCCAATTAACGCATGCAGTCACGCCCCTTCCCAAGACACTCCTTAGAGGCCGCCACGTGTCCAAGACTTAAATGCAGACTGACAAGTGTTATGGGCATATTCCCCAAACATGCGCCAGCTGTCATCCCTCCACTGGCCCAGATTGTTTATATATAGAAGAAATGTACAGTAAAAAGAGGACTTTTGGATTTTGAGCATTAATAAGAGAGAGAGAGAGAGAAAAGAGAGATTTGAGATATACTGAAAAAGAACGAAAAAGACTTGTAATTAACAAGCAAACAGGATAGACCGGCACACATTATTCTGCTCGGCGCTATGCTATCAAAAGGTCATTAATAAAATTTAGTGATCTAATATCTTCCACTTTATCTGTTATTTTCTACGTGTCTTCGATCCATTTGTCCAGATCAGTACACGTGACGTTGACCAAACCAGACGTCAACAGATTGGCGCTAGAAGGAGGGCGACCTCCGATAAAAAAGGTAGATATAGACCCTTCACCAGCGATGTCTCACAACTGTTCGAAAAACCCTCAGCCCGCGACGGAGGAAGAAAACCTCCTTAAAGTGGTTGAATGCTTTAAACACCCTGCCTTCATCCAAGGCATGGCGGCCCTTATGGCAAGAGTTACAGGGGGCGGGACCCTTCAAAATCCTGAGGCTCAGCTCGAGGCAGAATCTCAGACGGCCCGCCCTGCTGCCTCGGAACGAAACAGAAAAAGGACGGCCTCTGGGGCCGCCGGAGAAAGGGCAGAGAGCCACGGCGAAAGCTCACATCCCTCACGGAAAAGTAAGCTTTCGCGCCCCCCCGTCCGTTTTTGATCGCCTTGGGGCGGGAAGGAAAATCGAGAAGGCAGAACCGGCTCCTACTGTCCAGAGTCAGAGCCGTAAGGAAGAGAAGGCTCACCACCCGTCCCTAAATCCAACGCAAATATTGCCTCCCACTCCGGGCAATAATTCGAGCGAGATCGAGTTTCTAAAAAAGCACCTTACGGAGCTCGAAAATAAACAACTCCAGCCATCCCAAAGTTCGGAATGGCTCAACAGCCAGGAGAGTCCCCTGGCCCCTAGCGTTCTGGCGGAACCCCTCCCGGAGAAGTTCAAAATTCCTCAAATTCCGCCATACAACGGAGAAACAGACCCTAACGCCCATCTTGGGCATTATAATTCCTGGATGGATCTACACGGGTCTCAGGACGCGTTCTGATGCCGAATGTTTTCCCTAACTCTGGGGGAGAGGGCCCAGAGGTGGTATCGGACGCTGCCCCATCATTCGGTTCAAACGTGGGCTCAGCTTTCGGCGACGTTCCGATCCCACTTCATGGGGTCCCTTATGCGGGTCGCCCCACGCTCATCCATTGCTTCCGTGATCCAGGGGCCGAATGAGTCCCTTAAAGATTATATATCCTGTTTCAATAAACGGATATTAGAGACGGAGCCTATGTCCGACGATGCGCTGGCCATTATTGCCCAAGCCGGCCTCCTCAGAAATTCTTTCTTTCGCTGGACGATGTGCCAGAATGTCCCACACACCTACCAGGAATTTTTGGAGCGCGCTAGCTCCCACATAGCTGCCGAGGAAGCTATGCCGGCACCAATGTTAGTCATGCCCTCCGATCAGAAAGGATCGTATAAAAAGAAAGAAGAAAGGCGTGACTACAAAGAGACCCGTCAAGAACCTCGACGGGAAAATAAAACCCCTGCCTCTTCCTCGGCAGTCCTACCCACTCAAAGCTATCGCCGGCCCGAGCTCATGGCCAATTTCGCTGAAATATATTCCATCGGAGCCGCGGCGATATTCGATCAAATAAAAGACAAAAACTTGCTCCCAGTCCCCCGGCCGATCTATAAAGATCAGAAGGACATGGACCAGACCCGCTTTTGTAAATATCATGAGTCAGCGGGTCACAACACCGAACAGTGCCGAGACCTCGTCGCCGCCCTGATCGAGGTATGCGACGAGACAGGCTTGAGGCGGTTTACCCGGAACCCGCCTCGGGATCGCCAGGATAGGGCCGACCCGACGAGAGCCAAGAATGATCGGGTGCCTCCGGCCCCCAAATCCCCCGGGAAATTCTAACGATTATGGGCACCGCCGAGGTCGATGATCATCGGTCCAAGCGCCAGAAAAAGGCATCCATCCGAGAAGTGTTGGGAAAAACAAAAACCCTGTATCGATTCAGCCGGGATACCCGATCCCTGTATCGATTGTTATTTGTTATTGAGAAGGTTTTGACATATATGCCAAATACAGTAAAGTAAACTGTATCGAGGATTCAAGGATTTATCATGTATCGAAGACCAGCCTCGAATCAGCATAAGTGAAGCTCGTCAGTACAGCAAGAAGACTTGTAATAGATCTAGTATGGAAAACTGTCTCGATGCCCTAAATACAGTCTCCTTCCATACAATTCACAAAAGGACAAAGAAGAACACAAGTCAAGTTCCGTTGAACAAAGAAGTATTTAAATACTCAAGGATAAAGTATTTAAATACTCGATCTTCAGATCTTGAGAATCCCGCGAAATCCGGATCATGTCATATTCCGTTGAAAGGAAATCTTATTCAAACGGACATCTCAACGGATACTTTCTTGAGGCTATATATATCCTTGAAGACATTGAAGATCGATTACCCAAGTAACACAACTCTCAAAGCTATCAAGTTATCATCCGAGCAAACATATCTCCAAAGCATATCGCAAGATAAAACGAAAGAGATATACGGTGCTCAAACATCAAGAACACTATCATCGATCTTGACATTCAAAGTCACTGTTCTTACTCGGTTACCTAACCTTTTACCTCTGTAAAACCGAGCTCTGTGTGAACTCAACAAGTTATTCGACTGTGTGGGACGAATAAGGACGAAGCTTTGGAACCGTGTGTGAAGAAGCTAGTCAAAAAGGAAGCTTTAACCAACTGTGTGAGCGGTTGAAAGTGACATTCTTTGTATCAACTGTGAACGATACAAGGATAGGTTTGTTTATAATTACGTAGTTGTGTACGCAGAATTATATAATAAACTTTTTACTCTGTGTGGAGGACCAGTGGACGTAGAGGGGTTTACCTCGAACCACTTAAATTATCGTGTCATTTACCTTGACTTTTCTTGTTTGAAATTACCGTGATATATTAAGTATACACCTAATACTCTGTCTTGTATCCACGGCAACTAAGCGTATCCAAGACTTCCGCTACGCACTCAGATTTAGATTCCATACAGTTTGTTGTTTAAACGTTTTCCCAAAGCGTATCCGGTATACTTAAGTGGCCAACAAGTGGTATCGGAGAGGTTGATTCTAAAAAGAATCGATCGTATTTCTTTTTAACCGAATCGATTCAAATCACTTATTTTCAAAAGTCTCTTTCATTCCTATATTATCGGTATGGATACTTCTATGATTAACAAAGTCCCTATGTTCTCTATTAATGAATTTGACGATGGAGAATTAGAATGGAAGCTCATCTTGCGGCAATGCACGAAGAGATGATCTTTGTTATACAGATGGTCCGATCAAGATCATGAAGGTCAATCCGGCCAAGGATTGAGGGCCAAGCCCATGCTGAAATGCTCGAGAAGGAACGCGAGCAATGGACAACCGATGAAAGGAAACGAGCCAATCTAGACAACGTGGCTAAGAACGCGTTATTTGTCACTCTTGACAAAGGCACGTTCTCAAAGGTAAAGAGCTGCAAAACCCAAAGAAATGCAGGATAAACTCAAGTTAATTTGTGAGGGAACCGAGCTCAAAAGAAAACAAGATTTCAAAACTTACTCAAGAATTTGAATCTTTTGAAATGAAACCAACGGAAACACTTGAGGAACTTGACCTCGATTTAATGGGTATTGTTGGTGAACTTGAAGCGTTGGGCAAGATTTACACCCAAAAGGAGAAGAACTTAAAAATTTTCAGATCTCTCCCCGATGGGACATTAAGACCACGACTATGCGTGTATCATGTAATCTTAATGAAATATCCACTTTTGATCTCTTCTCCGACCTTAAAGCTTTTGAGTATGACATTGTGAAGAGAGAAAGTCAAGAATCTCCTTCAAAGGTCACACTCGGCCTTGTATCGAACCGTCGACACAAAGCATGCCTAGCCTGTCGAAACCCGGTCACAAGAACGCCGACAATGACGATTTACATCCCGTCACAAGATGAAATGGCGCTTCTAATGCATAAGTTCAAAAAGTTCATTAAACGATGCTGAAAGACTCCTACAGCCCAAACCTCACAACAAAGTAAGTATCGAAACATCATCCGCGATGCTAACTCGTGCTATAAGCTAGGAAACCGTGCCATTATGCAAACAAATGTCCTCATCCCAAAGTCCAAAGATTGCACGAGGCCGAGCAACAAGAGCGAGATGAAAGAAGACGTGCTTGGAAAGACAAGCTCAAGGCCCCGATTGGAGAATCGAAGCCTCCCCACACCATCCAAATCGTGAGAATGTCTTCGGTGGTCATCAAAGTGATTCATCCGACGATGAGTTCGATGATAAAGCATACATGTGCTTTATGGCCAAAGATGTTCGAAGGTGAAGACAATGACGATGAGGTAAGCTCAACCTCGGTTATTCCACCTAATGCATCTCATACTTTCGAAAATATCTTGAATGAATTCAAAAACATTCAAAAGGCCCATGAGACTTTAAAAGCGAGAATATACTGACTTCAATAAACAAATCTAGAGCTGAAAGATGAAAATGACTTGCTGAAAATAAATTATGAAAATATGTCTCTTGATTGTGAAACCAAGAAGGTCGATTTTGAAAAACTCATGGAGAGCAATCATCAACTTGCTCATGAACTAAGTACGGTTAAAACCCATAATGAGAGCAAGACAAATGATTTGGTTCTACTACAAACCAAAATTACAACTCTCGAGAAGCGAGAAAATGAACTTGAGACCATTCAAGTCTTTTGAAAAATCGTCCAAAAGAATGGAAGAAATTAGAGCACCTGGGCAACATGCTCATGATAAAAGTGGCTTAGGATACGGCTCATGTTCGAATAAAGGTAAAACTAGTCTTGTGTTCGTCAAGAGTGTGGAACACATTCTGAATCGGAAGATACTCCCAGTCCCATAAAGGAACCTGCTGTACCGAGAAAACCGAAGGCTGCCATTCCGCCTCCTCAACTCTACTATTCGAGACAGTGGAACCAACAACCACTCAGAAGGCGTAATCTAAAGCATGCTCCACAAGCATATCATCAACGCAGCGAATATTCAGAAGAAGACGGTATCCAACCACCAAAGGCCCGCACAATAGTACCCTCAAGATGCACCTAGGTATTGATACAGGAGCCCCGTTATCCCTCAAGACAAGAATGCCCGATCAAGTATCAACAACGGATTGGGAATCCAACTGGAGACCCGGAAGACAAGTCATAGGCCTAAGAAAATGGCTCCACCTCCTAGACGGCACTCATCTTTGGAATAATAATAATAATCCTGAATTTTACATGCATAATAATTATCGTGATTATAACAACTACGGATATGCCCCCCGTAGATACCGCAATACTGTACCGAGTACATCCTACAGTAAACCAATTGCTGTCAGGAAAATCTGGGTACCTAAAGGAACTAACATATATGGACCCAAAAATCAAAGGGGACCTAAATCTACCTAATTTCTTTGTTACAGGACATCTTAGAGGAGGATACCTGGTACTTCGATAGTGGATGCTCTCGTCACATGACTGGAGACAGGAGCAAGCTATCTGATTTTGTAGAAGGTCGCGGTCCAAAAGTTCGCTTCGGTGATAAGTCTAAAGGAAGAACAAGAGGGAAAGGAAACCTACTTGTCGGGAAATTCAAGGTCACCGATGTCGCATATGTTGAAGGCTTACAGTATAATCTACTTAGTATTAGCCGCCTGTGATAAACAGCTTCTCGGTGAAGTTCTATATAGATCATCAGAGAGTCAAGAACACCCAAACCAAGGAAGTTGTGCTTACAGGGAAGCAGATCGTAATATGTACATTCCGATCGAAGCCTATGAGCTACTCAATTCCATGTTTTGTTGCCAAAGGAACTGCAGATCTTAGTGGCTATGGCACAAGAGGATGTCTCACGTCAACTTCAAGACGATCAACAAGCTTTCAAGACAGGGTATGGTAAGAGGTTTGCGGATGTGTCATTCAAGAAGGACAGCGTCTGCGGTCCATGCCAGAAAGGCAAGCAAATCAAGTCAACCCTGAAAAGCAAATCCTACCTTTCAACCCAAAGAGTATTGGAAATGCTACACATGGATCTCTACGGTCCTGTAGACCCAGTAAGTTTGGGAGGTAAGAAATATTGTATGGTTGTTGTTGATGATTATTCCAGGTATGCTTGGACGATCTTTCTTAGCAAGAAGAAGGAAACAACATCAAGGCTGCCCGAGCTCCTGAGAAAGTTGCAGAATGAAAAAGCATCGAGTATCGTGTGCATTCGTTCCGACAGAGGTACTGAATTTACTAACCGCTTTATAGAGCAATACTGTTCGGAGAATGGCATACAGCACGAATACTCAGCTGCCCGAACACCTCAACAAAATGGTGTTGCCGAGCGAAAGAATAGGACGTTGAAAGATGCAACAAGGACAATGATTGCCGAAAGCAAATTGCCGCAGCGTTTCTGGGGTGAAGCAACCAATACAGCGTGCTACACTCAAAACCGCTGTATCGTCAACAAGCACCACAACAAAACAGCTTACGAGGTTCTCACATCTCATGCAAAGCAAATTTGAAATGAGTATGATGGGGGAACTCAGTTATTTCCTAGGTTTGCAGATAAAGCAGATGCCTACAGGTATATTCATCAACCAGGAGAAATACAGCAAGGAGCTTCTCAACAAATTTGGAATGAACACTTCCAAATCCTCGCCAACCCCCATGAACACTTTCGTGCAAATTAGTGCTGATGAAGCCGGAAAGCCGTTTGACCAATCACTCTACAGGAAGCTCATTGGTTCGCTCCTGTACCTAACGGCTAGCAGGCCCGATATCCAAGATATCTTTGTTGGAGTGTGTGCGAGATACCAAGTTGCACCTAAGGAATCACACTTCAATACAACTAAACGAATCTGAAATACGTCAAAGGAACAGTCGATGCAGATCGTGGTATCCTAAGAAAGGCGGATTCGATTTAGTTGATACAATGACTCGGATCTCGAGGTCGCAAGCTAGATAGGAAGAGTACAAGTGGAACTTGTCACTTTCTCGGACCTAGACTCGTATCTTGGTTCAAGAAGAAGCAATTGGCAAATTCTCTTTCCACTACCGAATCAGAATATTATCTTTGCCGGGTAGTTGTATGCAGATCCTTCGATGCAAAGAACAATCGCCGATTATGGAATCGATGCTAGAGAGACTCGAATCATGTGTGATAGCACGAGTGCAATTGCAATCACGCACAATCGCTTTTGCACTCGCGCACTAAGCATATCAACATGAAGCATCATTTCATCAGGAATCATGTCGAGAACAAGGATGTTCGCTGGAAAAGGTTCATACAGACATCCAGTGGCCGACATTTTCACCAAGCCTCTCGACACAAAGAAGATTCAACATGCTAAGAAGCAGAGTGGGGATACTGCAATGACTCCTGTAAGTAAATTTACCGCTTTTACTCAACAATTGAGGGGAATGTCAGAAGACCCGTGAATACAAAGATTCAACATTAATTATCCGTACACTCGGATTCATCAATACGATCTTGTAGCAAGCGAAGGCATATGAATCCTACCGATGTGTGCAATAATTAAGGGGGAATCTCAGTAGACCCATGAATACAAAGATTAATCCAAATATTGTCAGTATGGAATTTAAAACCTATTAGTACCTTTTTAAGGGGGAACGTCAGACGACGCGAGAACAAAGACATACTATAGATTTCGATTCAAGATACTATATAATATTATTTCCTTTTAAAATAATTTTTGTCCACGTGCCTGCTTTTACGTCAAATGTCATGTTCATTAAATGCCTTACACGACATCTGGACAATCGAATCTCAAAAGCCGCGATGTTTTTAAATTGTTTATTATTTTTAAACCGCCGTTTTAGGCATTTAGGGTAATCAACCTATGTCGGAAGTGGGACCCATTGTATTTTAAAACCTTTTAATGGATTAGCGTACGATTACACTAAATCCATCCTGACCGTCGATTTCAAAACCGGTTCCCATCCCTTAAAATCGACCATTCGTACTCTGCAAAACCCTATTTCACGCCCAAGTATAAAAGGATCAGATTCGCCATTAGAGACTCTTTACGCTTCGCAATTACAAGAGATCTCAAGCACACAGCCTACATATTTTCTGCATATTCACTGCGAATTTCTCTGTTTTCTTCTACCTTCATTTTAAGAAAACATCCATGGCTACTCAATCTTCATCCCCTGCTCAAGAAAACTTCCAAAGATCATTGATGGCCGGATCTTCTCTAAACTACCATCATCGAGCGTATCATCTCCGAAATCAACGACACCGAACCGATGGAGTATATCATTACTCGTCTTGAACAACAAGGACTCTATCGCTTTGGAAGCAAAATCGCCGACAAATACGACGCTCATCTAGTTGAGGAATTCTACCTCAACGCCGCTGCTCGCTTTCTCTCACTAGCCTGTGGAGGACATGTTGCCGACATCACCGCAATACCCAAGGAGTGCGAGTCCGCATCAATAGCGACTTACTTGAGAAAATCTACAGCCGCCCGCCACGGCGACCATGGACCAGCTTGAGACATTCGGGTCTCAACAATTAATTACTAAGTTTTATGGACTTTTTACCGGGTCCAAAGTGGTTGATATGGTGACAACCACGTGCCACAAGAAAAATTTTCTTCTTCATTTCGTCTATCTCCACGATTTCTATTCCAGGATCATTGAAAATCGAACCGGTGCGTTCGAGATGTGAACGAATCTTAGGTTCAGAATGATGGTCGCCATCTTGACCTGTGAAAAGGTCAATTGGTGCCAAATCATTTTGAAACGTCTTCAGGAAGAGGTGTGCAAACCGGCCACCCAAAAGAAATCATTTGGTTTAATGCTAAACTACATTCTGACGAGGTGCGGAGTCCAGCAATCCGCCGATGCCAAGAAAAACAGCTCACGGATATATTTAGGAGGTGTCAAACCCTCTGCCTATAACCAAAGCACAATGCATGCCAATCACCCGAGAACCAGGCACATGCCTATTTCTGACAACCCCAGAGACGAAACCGTGAAGGTCCCTGAATTGGAATCTTCAAAGAAGAAGCACAAGCGTTCTCACAGCAAGAAGCACTCTGCTGATGAGAAGTCGAAGAAGAGACTCCGGAGGCTCTCAAAAATCAAAGCCAAACACTCCGAGGATGTCTCGCCCGTGGCGCAACCCACTGATATAGCACCCCGTGGCCCAACCCTGCGGAAGAGGTGTCTCCTATCGCTCGACGGTAGATCCCGAGCCTTTGGCGGCTACGACGGATTTAGAGACATCTCGCTAACCTTCAAGACGTTAGCACGTCTACGCCCATTCGAGCCAAAAGCTACTTCTCCTCTACGGATTCCACACCCGCATGGATCCAATTTCCTTCGGGCACCATCCTCGCAAGGAGTCCATCTTCCGTACAGATCCCATACTGCACGAATCCTCAAACAGCGTCTCTGCACGTGATTCAAGTCCCTCCCCACTCAATTATAAATCAAACACTTCTTTCAAGACAAATTGAACAGCGTTTAAAGATTTCTGCAATGGAAAAGCTTTAGGCTAGCTCCGCACGACACACCTGCATAACCGGAGCGAATGGAGCCACGAAGAGCGATTTGTCTCCGAAGTAACAGACTCAATCAAATTGAGGCCCCGCTACGATGGGACAACGCTTCTGCAAAGATCTCATTGAAAGCCACCGTTGCACAAATCCGACGCCTTAAGAAAAGGAAAAGAGAAGTCGAGGACTCTCCGTTAATCCAAAAGACGACGACGACCATGACTCGACGATGACGACGATGCTCTTAAGCTGTGTCCGAGAATGAGCCGAGAAGAGGTCAAGCCCGAGCCGCCTCCACCCGTAAAAGACGAAGGGCCATCTACCCAAGCTAATCCACCTTCGCCACAAATGAGAACATTCCGAGCAGAGGAATCGGTCCCTCCGCGGAAAATCAAGAAATTTTGGAACAGGCACCGAGCTGCTGCGACCAAAGAAGCTGATCCTACAAGCCAACAGGAGGATTCGGTCCCTCCCGCATCCACATCTGCCGCAGAACCTTCGCCACAGACGCTTCGAACCACTGCCGCCATTCCACAAGAAGCTTCTCCCGCCCCTGCAACCTTGGAATCCGAGGACGGTAACGAACCTGAGGATATCCAACTTACTTCACGTCCATCCGTGAACGTAAGGAGGTTGAACTGCACTGAAGACTTCGCCCAGCCTGACTCTCCTATCTCTGCTGCACGCAAAGAGCGCCTGCGAGCTCTTGGCCTTCAGACTGTATTTATCCAAGATGCGATTAACGCTCTCTCTTCCGTAGAAAAGGCATGAATGGATGCACACCTCTGCAGTTGAAGAAATGACAACTCTTCAACACGAAGTATCTCGAGTTGTCGACGCATTCATCATCTTGCCAGAAGTGTTCAAGCAAGCCTTGAAGATTATGGAGGGTAAACAAGCGCAACTGTTGAAGGAGGAAGCTTCAAAGACCAGAATTGCTGAAGCCAAGACAGCCTGTGCAATGATAGAAAACAGCTCTCAGCTGCGTGCGCATGACAAATCCATTCAAGAGATGTCGCAGACTCTTTCCTCCCTCGTTGAAAGAATAAACAGCATCGAGACCAAACAGGACGCCGCTCTTGAAATCCTGCAAAGTCTTGATCAAGCCAAAAAGGGGGAAGAAGCACGAGAAGCTGCAAGGAGAATAAGACTTCAACAGGAAAGGGAATTTGAGGCTGCTCAGAGCAGTATCGCTGCTGAATTGAACAAGCTAGCACCTCAACCCCAAAGCTTTAGAATTTCGTGCCCGCACTGTAATTCCATGACCCAAATGTCCCTTGGCAAAATCTTGTTCAAAGACCTTCTAAATACGTCACAACCAACCGCAACCCAACCGCCGAAGAAGTGAAGAATCGAGGAAGAATGAACGATGAGATATTTTGTCGACTCATCAGGAATCCGCCATCTTCAAAAATTATTAGACATTGGCAAGCGGCACAAGTTTTCAAAGATGTTAGAAGAAGGTAAGCTCCTCTCCAAATTGAAATGAAATCATAACATAGAAGAGGAGATCGGGTCACCCATCCAGAGGATTGGATACTTGCCTTTGATCGTTCATATGAAGGAAGAGCAATTTACCAGAACGAGGCAATGATTCACTTCAAACCGGTGGCGCGGCACCGAGTATGAGCCAGAAAGAGACCATGGAGGCATGCGGATCAAAGATAAATAGCTGAAATTTATGTATATTAGTTTTGTTTTTGTAATTTCTATTCAACACAAACTTTGTACTCAATCTTTTTGAATATCAATAAAACAGTTTGTTTGTCTTGAAAGATTACAACTCGTAATCTACTGTGTTAATGTATGATTATTTAAAATTGTTTGATAAGAATCTCAAGTTAGATAAACTTGATTGAAAAATTAAGGCATTTGAACTAGTCTACGAACAGTTCATAGTTTGATTGTAAACTTAGAATACATTGTAAGATTGTGCTGCGCGCCAATCATAGGCTTAAGTTGTAATAAATCTCAAATCAGTATCGAACATGCTCGCGAGCGCTTCATTATTGTAGACTAACTCACTAAGTCGACCTATTGACAAGAGACCAAGAAATCGCCAAGTCATCGAAGAAGAATGCTTCATGAGGAAGGTTTTGGCATCATCAAGAAGACTCGAAGAGTTTAAGTTAAGTCTTGGCAAATTGTCAAAAAGGGGGAAATTGTTGGGAAAAACAAAAACCCTGTATCGATTCAGCCGGGATACCCGATCCCTGTATCGATTGTTATTTGTTATTGAGAAGGTTTTGACATATATGCCAAATATAGTAAAGGAAACTGTATCGAGGATTCAAGGATTTATCATGTATCGAAGACCAGCCTCGAATCAGCATAAGTGAAGCTCGTCAGTACAGCAAGAAGACTTGTAATAGATCTAGTATGGAAAACTGTCTCGATGCCCTAAATACAGTCTCCTTCCATACAATTCACAAAAGGACAAAGAAGAACACAAGTCAAGTTCCGTTGAACAAAGAAGTATTTAAATACTCAAGGATAAAGTATTTAAATACTGTCAGTCTTCAGATCTTCAGAATCCCGCGAAATCCGGATCATGTCATATTCCCGTTGAAAGGAAATCTTATTCAAACGGACATCTCAACGGATACTTTCTTCAGAGGCTATATATATCCTTGAAGACATTGAAGATCAGTTACCCAAGTAACACAACTCTCAAAGCTATCAAGTTATCATCTGAGCAAACATATCTCCAAAGCATATCGCAAGATAAAACGAAAGAGATATACAGTGCTCAAACATCAAGAACAGCTATCATCAGATCTTGACATTCAAAGCTGCTGTTCTTACCTGGTTACCTAACCTTTTACCTCTGTGTAAAAAACGAGCTCTGTGTGAACTCAACAAGTTATTCTGTGCTGTGTGGGTCGTATTAGGACGAAGCTTTGGATCTGTGTGTGAAGAAGCTAGTCAAGAAGGAAGCTTTAACCAACTGTGAACGGTTGAAAGTGACATTCTTTGTATAAATCTGTGTGAACGATACAAGGATAGTTTTTTTTATAATTACGTAGTTGTGTACGCAGAATTATATAATAAACTTTTACTCTTGTGTGGAGGACCGGTGGACGTAGAGGGGTTTACCTCGAACCACTTAAATTATCGTGTCATTTACCTTCACTTTTCTTGTTTGAAATTACTGTGATATATTAAGTATACACCTAATACTCTGTTGCTGTATCCACGGCAACTAACTGTATCCAAGACTTCCGCTACGCACTCAGATTTAGATTCCATACAGTTTGTTGTTTAAACGTTTTCCCAAACTGTATCCAGTATACTTAAGTGGCCAACAAGAAGCCACCACTTCCTATCAGCGGACCGAGCGCCGAGCAGAAGGGTTTCTATCGGTGGCCGAAGAAGCCCCCAAAAACCCCCAGCTGGCAGTTACTTTTGAGGAATCCGACGCAGGCGGCTTGGACCATCCCCATTCAGACGCACTTGTCATCACTCTGCCCATAATGGGGATCCCGGTCCACAGGGTATTGGTGGATTCCGGGGCTTATGCAAGCATCATTTACCTTCATACCCTTCGTAGGATGAAGGTAGACCAATCGTATGTCCGGCCCTGCAACGAGGATATCCGGGGATTTGCCAACTGCCGCACCTCCCCGCTGGGGGAAATCGACCTCGCCCTGGAATTTGGTCAGGGGCCGGTCAGAAGAACGATGATCACAACCTTTAAGATCATCGACGTGCACAGCGACTACAATGCCATCATAGGCCGACCTGTGATGTCGAGGCTGAGAGCCACTCAGTCCACCTACCACCTGTGCATGAAATTCCCCACCCCGGACGGCGTCGGGGTACACAGAGGGGATCAAAGGGCTGCCCGGGAATGCAATCTCAGCATCCGGGCTCGCGAGATCAACACCATAGAAGCCATCCCGGAAAATCTGCCGGGAGAAATGGAGACTACCTGCTCCGAGCAACAGACGGGAAACACCCTGCTTGACCGAGGGCCCGACGGTCCCGGGGCCACGCAAACCCCCGAAATGAGAATCGGACAGGAAGCGGACCGCGACCGCAGGCCCGAGAAAGAGCCGATCTTAGAAGAAGATCCCGTTGACCCGCGGTATCAAAATCCAAAAGGAAAAATCCGCCACGCTGAGCCAACAGAAGAATTGGACCTGGTCGACGTGGATTCATCTAATCCTACCCGACGGCTAAAGATCGGCCACAACCTCCAAGAGCCGATCCGCTCCGAGCTTGTCTTCCATCTAAGACAAAATCTGGATGTCTTTGCTTGGACCCATTCTGATATGTCGGGGATTGATCCGGAACTGGCATGCCACCGACTGAACATCGACCCCAGCTCAAAACCGGCCCGTAAGAGAAGAAAAATGGGGCCCGAACGACAGAAAGGGCTGGAAGAGGAGGTAGAAAAGCTAATTGATAACGGGTTTATTCGGGAAGCCCAATACCCGACCTGGGTAGCCAACCCGGTTCTGGTAAAAAAGCCGACCGGGCTATGGATGCTCTGCATTGACTTCTCCAACCTGAATACAGCCTGCCCGAAAGATAGCTACCCGCTCCCCCATATCGATTACATGGTAGATGCAACGGCCGGGCACGAGCTAATGAGCTTTATGGATGCCTATTCTGGGTACAACCAGATCCCAATGCACCCCGCCGATGAGGAAAATACCTCCTTCTACTCGGCCCGTGGCTTATACTGCTACCGGATGATGCCTTTCGAGCTCAAGAGTGCCGGCGCGACATATCAACGCCTGGTAAATAAAATGTTCAATAGCTTGATAGGTCATACTATGGAAGTATATGTAGATGACATGTTAGTTAAATCTCTGCGCTCGGCCGACCATGTACATGACCTCAATAAAATGTTTGCTATTTTGCGAGAGTATAAGATGAAGCTAAATCCAAAGAAATGTTCATTCGGGGTAGGTTCTGGAAAATTCCTCGGCTACATGGTAAGCCAAAGAGGGATTGAAGCCAACCCCGATAAAATTAAGGCAGTAGCCGAGCTTGTTCCCCCAAACTCGGTCAAAAAGGTGCAAAGCCTAACTGGCCGCCTAGCCGCACTGAGCCGTTTCATCTCCCGCTCAACAGATAAATGCAAACCTTTCTTTGAGGTGATAAAAAAGAACAAGAATTTTCAATGGACAAAACCTTGCCAAAAAGCCTTCGAAGCTATAAAGAAAGTCCTAGCGGAAGCCCCGACCCTGCAGAGACCGTCCCGAGGGGAACTTCTTAACTTATATCTCGCGGTCTCCGACTCCGCAATCAGCGCCGCTCTGATTCGAACGGAGAATGCGGTGCAACATCCGGTTTATTATGTAAGTCAGGCCCTCCATGATGCCGAGCTCAGATATGCCCCGATGGAAAAACTGGCCTATGCGCTCATAATGGCATCCCGGAAGTTGAGGCCCTACTTTTTGGAACATCAGGTAGTCGTCTTAACCAACTATCCATTAAAACGGGTTATGCAACGACCTGATGTTTCCGGCCGGATAGTCAAATGGGCCGTCGAACTTGGACAGTTTGACATAACTTACCAATCGCGCACTGCTATAAAGGGACAAGCCCTTGCGGACTTCATTGCAGAATTCACGCCCGCAATCGCCCAGGAGGACGACCGATCAGAAGAATGGTCACTCTATGTGGATGGGTCCTCTACCGCTGACCGATCGGGTGCGGGAATTGTCCTCGTTAGTCCCGACCAGCGCCTGTTCTGCTCGGCTATTCGCCTGAATTTCCCGACCACCAACAATGAGGCAGAATACGAAGCTCTCTTGGCTGGTCTAGAAATGGTGACCTCTCTCGGCCTTACCCGCCTCACCATCCTGAGTGATTCTCAGTTGATGGTCAACCAGATCAACGGCGAATACGAAGCCAAAGAGCCTAAACTGGTTAAGTACCTCAACCTGGCCCGAGCCCGGCTGCAAGGTTTTCAGGAAACTATACAACATATTCCCCGAACGGAAAACATCCAGGCCGACTCTTTGGCCAAACTCGCATCTAGCGCCGGGGCCGAGCATATGGATGAGGTCAAGATAGGTATCACGCCTCATCGCCCCGGAGATGGCGAAATCCAAGCAATGAATGCTTAGAACCGCGAGGGTGGATGCACTTATAATGCAATACCTTCAAAGCGGCATTTTACCCGAAGACCGAGCGCAAGCAAGATCTCATTTAACTCGGGCCGCCTTCACTATCGTGGACGGAGCATTATATAAAAGAGGATATTTGGTTCCGCTGCTGAAGTGCCTATCCGAATCAGAAGCCGAATATGCCCTCAGGGAGGTGCACGAGGGTATATGCGGAAACCACTCCGGCGGCCAGGCATTGGCCTATAAGTTAATCCGACAAGGCTACTATTGGCCCGATCTAAAAAAAGATGCCATTGCGCTCGTACGGAAGTGCGTACGGTGCCAAATCTTTGCCCCGCAGATCCGATCCCCCCCGGAAACCCTCACGTCCGTATATTGTCCATGGCCATTCGCCAAGTGGGGAATCGACTTGATCGGCCCTCTGCCTAGGGGACGGAGAGGAGTGTAATACGCAATCGTCGCAGTCGATTATTTTACGAAATGGGCCGAGGCCGAACCTATGGCACGAACAACCGAACAGAAGATAGTCGACTTCATATGGAAATCAATCATATGCCGGTTCGGAATCCCTCAATCCATTGTCTCGGATAATGCGAAACAATTTGACAACAAGAAGTTCCGATCTTTCTGCGACGGTCTCCAAATACGAAATAACTTTTCCACGCCCTATTATCCACAATCTAACGGGCAGGTGGAGGCAATCAACAAGATCTTAAAGCAACATCTCAAGACTCGCCTAGAGGAACTCAAGGGTTCTTGGCCAGAAGAACTCCCCGGGACCCTATGGGCCTACCGAACAACGCATAGATCCGCCACCGGAGAAACGCCTTTCTCCTTGGCTTTCGGCTTTGAAGCCGTTATCCCGGTCGAAATCGGGGCACGTACCTACCGAGTAGCAAATTTTGAAGAAAAGGATAACGACTTGGCCCTCCAAGTGAACCTGGACCTCCTTGCCAAAAAACGAGCTCAGGCAGAAATGCGAAACGCCGTCTACAAAAGAAGGAGTGAAAAATATTACAACTCCAAGGTTCACCCGAGAAGCTTCCAGGTCGGCGACCTAGTCCTTAAGAGGGTTTTGGCCCGGATCCTGGGCCGCTCAAGCCCAAGTGGGAAGGGCCGTATAAAGTTAGTGAAGTCCTTCAGAATGGAGCCTACTGGCTGGAATATCTGAACGGACAAAGATTAACTTACCCGTGGAACGCTATGTATCTAAAAAGGTATTATCAATAAAAATTTGATGTTATTCCCTGTCTCAATATCTGTTTCGTCTCGAATGACCGGCTCCTCCGGCACTATAAGACCGAGCTCGTCTCGGCACCTCGAATGACCGGCTCCTCCGGCACTATAAGACCGAGCTCGTCTCGGCACCTCGAATGACCGGCTCCTCCGGCACTATAAGACCGAGCTCGTCTCGGCGCCTCATAAGACCGGCTCCTCCGGCACTATAAGACCGAGCTCGTCTCGGCGCCTCATAAGACCGGCTCCTCCGGCACTATAAGACCGAGCTCGTCTCGGCACCTCATAAGACCGGCTCCTCCGGCACTATAAGACCGAGCTCGTCTCGGCACCTCGTAAGACCGGCCCCTCCGGCACTATAAGACCGAGCTCGTCTCGGCACCTCATAAGACTGGCTCCTCCGACACTATAAGACCGAGCTCGTCTCGGCACCTCAAATGACCGGCTCCTCCGGCACTATAAGACCAAGCTTGCCTCGGCGCGATCAACCAAGAACAATAAAAAAGAACAACGAAAACTGCAAAGAAGATTTTATTTCATCAAGTCGTTGCTACAAAATACCGACGATTACAAAAGACCTAAGCCAGGTTGGCACGCAGGCCGTACATCAGATGAAACAAAAGAAAGACAAAAATAGGCACGCAGGCCATGCTAGAAGCAAAATCTAAAGGAAACTACTCGGCCCCGCCATCCTGGCCGGCCGCCTGAAAAGATTGCCCCTCGCCTTCGCCTTGCGGAGCCCGACCGGCATCCTCACCCTCGGCCGCCTTCGGCTCGTCGGCCCCAGCAATGTCAACATGAAGGTCGGCCGCTTGAGAGGTGATGTAAGCCTCAATCTCCTGAACGGTCTTACCACCTTTCATAAGATCTAAAATCTCGAAACAAGTGGAGACGTAGTTCAGATTGATCAGCTCCTCAAAGGCAGGCGTCTCCTTGAAGGCCTCCACCCCTTCGGCACGGCCCCTAGCATAGCTCGAAGCCTCGCAGGTGTTGAGACGCTCGGTAAGGCTTTCGACCTGGGCCTTGGTCTCCTTCAAATAAGTCTCGTGCTCGGCCCGGATTTCCAAGCACTGCTTTTGCGCCTGATCGGCCGCATCGGTCAGCTCCTCGGCCTTCAGCCTCCATATGTCGGCCTGGAGGGCCCGACTGGCCCAAAAGCTCCATCTCGCCTCATGGAGGTTATCTCCTCGAGAGACTTGATCAAAGAAGGGCACAGTGATGCTCCTCCCGCAAAGCCTTGAGGTCGGCCTCCGTCTTCTTGTGCCTCTCGGCCGGCTTGAAACTCATTGGAGGCCTTCACGTAGGTGCACATGGCCCGCCGACTAGGGCATTACCAAACCGGATCTGCCGACCGGATCCATATCATTAGTCATCATTTCACCAAGGCCCAACCCCGGATCGGAATATGACTAGAGACCGCCACCTCAGAGGAACCCGACCGAGCATCTCAGAGTCGGGTGGCGGCCCTGACATAGTCCAGAACCAGCCGCGGCCGTCGCCCTTCATCCGGTCACATGGCTCCACCCGCTCCCGGTTGGCCTAAGATAATGGCCCTCCAAGTCAATAACGGGCTCCTCCCGTCTGCCGGACGTAAGTCGGGCGGACACTACGACTTCAGGGGGCGCATTTAACCCTCGGCCTTGTTCGCGCTGTCCTCAGGCACAGTCTCCGCCCTCTTGCGCTTGCCGGCCCGCTCCCTCCGCTCGGCAGCCTCAGCTGCCAGCCTTGCCACACGCTGCGCGGGCGTCTCCTTCCGACCGGATAAAGTCTTTGCCTTCGGAGCTGAAAAAGGAAGACATGTCAAAAAAAAAAAAAAGGGTACCTGAAGAAGACATTGTGCTCGGATCGGTCTCTCTAAGTCCGGCCGCCCAAAGATTCTCCTCGGACACTAAAAGATGAGACTTCCTTTGCTCCAGAGGAAGGCCCAAAAGCTGCTCGACCCGGTCATCGAAATCGGCAGAAGTCTCTGACGCCGGAATGCGTTCTGCACAGGCAACAAATGATGAGCATTAGACAAAAAAGGAACAAAAACAGAAAATACTACACTCACTCATTTTGGCCGTAAAAAGCACAGGGATCCGCAGCTCAGCATCTACCACCCCCGGCTCCCACTCATCCAAAGAACTCCTCCACGGCCCCCCGATAAAGAACCACTGTTCTTTCGAGCTATGAATGGTCTCGGGTACCCCCACTAACTCCTTGTGCATAGCGTGCCGGGCCGTCAGATAAAACCATCCCGAGCCGGACCTACCAACCGACCTCCATAGATAGAGGCTGTTGAACTCCTCAAAGCTGGGCTCGGGCCATCCGTGCTGATTAAATAGAATAAAAAGGCCCACCACCCGAGCCCAGGAATTCGGATGAATCTGGGGGACAGGAAGGCCCACCGAGAAAAAGTCAACGGAAGCGGAAACCGAAGCCCGGCCAGCAGAGAGCGGTAATACACCGCCGTACAACCAACGGGCGGACTGTGGGGCCTCTCCTCGGGATTCGGAGCAAACATCCGCACCCTCGCCGGAATATTAAATCGCAGCCGCCAGGCCGCCAATTGTTCCTCCGTAACGGTACTCGGAATCGAAGCTGAATCCCAATCCGCCGCCACCAAAGGGGCCGAACAAGGGCGAGCCCGGGCCACCACCGGCTCGACTCTCTCCGTCGGAGTTTCTCCGACAACTGTCAGCGGCGCCACCATTTCCACTTCTCCAGATCCCGGCGACTTCACAAATTCGTCTCCTTCTTCCTCAACACTCCAGTCGACGGGAGCTTCGCCAATCGATAGATCCGCCACACCCGTGCGGTCCGGCGACACGGTCAAAACCACCTCCGTCTCGTCCCTTGTCTCCGACATCTTAAATAAATAAGGAAAAAAGAAAGAAAAGCGAGCTTACCGGGAAGGTCGGTGAAATCGGAAAGGAAGAAAAAATCGCCGAAAAAATTTTTTTTCTCTCTGCAACAATACGTAAAAATGGCGGAGGAAGCACTAAAAGAGAAGACAACCTCTATTTATAGGGAATGTAGGCATTAAATGCCAGGCGCGTGAAGCGAGAAATTCTACTGAACCGTCGCGGGATTCGAGAACGCGTGAGCGCGCCGCCCAGTATTCTTGCGCCACGCGTCCCCCCATATGATGACACCTAAAAACCAGGGAAGCGATGCGACGCGACTCCAAAAGAGACGTCTGTTCGAAAGGTCTTATCCTCTCACAAACCGGATCGGTCTCAACATCAAACGACTCCAGCCCCGGCCAGCTCGGCACGGCCCTGGACTCGGGGGCCCTTGTTATTAGCCCATCCTACTCAGAATCCACGTAGGCACTCCAGGCAGCTAAACCGACCGAGCAGAACCCGAAGTCGGACCGGATAAAAAACCCGATTTCCAACCCGGCTCGCTAAAAACCGGAACGGACGATGACTCCAAGGCCGACCCGGTATCTGATCCAGGAAGGCCGAGCAGAGAAAGGACGAAAATGTCCCGATTCAAGATTACGGCAGGGCCGGCCTGAACGGCGGGGGACCCGAAGCCGACCAGAGCGGCGGGGGACCCGAGGACCGACCCTATCGGATAGACATCACCGGAAGTCGGCAAAACAGACCCGCATGCCAATTAACGCATGCAGTCACGCCCCTTCCCAAGACACTCCTTAGAGGCCGCCACGTGTCCAAGACTTAAATGCAGACTGACAAGTGTTATGGGCATATTCCCCAAACATGCGCCAGCTGTCATCCCTCCACTGGCCCAGATTGTCTATATATAGAAGAAATGTACAGTAAAAAGAGGACTTTTGGATTTTGAGCATTAATAAGAGAGAGAGAGAGAAAAGAGAGATTTGAGATATACTGAAAAAGAACGAAAAAGACTTGTAATTAACAATGAAATGGATAGGCCGCAAGACACATTATTCGCTTTGCCGCTTATGCTATCAAAAGGTCATTAATAAAATTTAGTGATCTAATATCTTCCACTTTATCTGTTATTTTCTATGTGTCTTCGATCTATTTGTCCAGATCAACACACGTGACGTTGACCAAACCAGACGTCAACAACATGAATTTTCTTCCCAACACAATTAGAATCATCCATCGTTAAATTGGTTGACTTTCATTGTATTTCAAAAAATTAATGACCTAACTGAAGTGGCCAGACTCATCCTTTTGGCCCCAACGAATGATCTGTTTGATAATGAACCTTTCTTAATCTAAGAGCTTTTTCTAAAACGACAGATTGTAAAAAAAAAAAACTGACGGCGTATATGTTTTTTTTTTGTGTGAGATACCAAGGGACTACTGTTCTTCATCCTGAAAAATAATATTTTACACGATATCCCCTTTAAGAATATAAATAATACCAAAACACAAAGTATTATATTCATCAAGTATGTACTATTTTATCAAAGTCCTACAAGGACATAGGATAAGATGTCAACAAATAAATGTAAGAAAAATCTGATTTTTTCAGTTTATTTTCAATTCAGTTCAATTCAATTTTGATTGATTCGATTTAGTTTAGTTGATTTTTTGATTCAATTGATTCAGCTTTTTTGATTGATTGAGCTTTTATTTTATTTTAGAATTATTAATTATTATTTAATCATTTAATTGATATTATTATTATTATTATTATTATCTTCGTTGATATTATAGGGGTGGGCGTTCGGGTCAGGATTGGCTGTTTCGGGATGTTTGGGATCGGGTGATATTTTAAACTACCCGATTTTTTTTTTTGAAATTTAAAGAATTTAATGCCCTAATAATTATTAGAACTTCGCATAAAAATAGTCGGATACCTGATCGGGTACCCGAAATTCAAATTGGAATACCCGAATCCCAAACCCGAATTTTTAATCGGATTCGGGTACCCGTCCTGAATTTTTTTAAAATACATGATCCCGTACCCGAATATTTTCCGATGGGATACCCAAACTACCCAACACGAATGCCCACCCCTAATTATTATTATTGTTGTTATTATTCCTATTATTGCTAATTATTATTGGTAATATATATAAATAACTAGACGAGATATATATATATATATGTGTGTATATGTATATATATATATAATTATCTAATGATTGATTTATTGTTTATTAATATAACTAAAAAGATTTTAACGGATTTGAGAAATTATAGTCATATGTGTCCATATTATTTTCCCGTTATTTTCTTCCATAATTATTAGAATTATATATTATTGTTCCACCTTATATAACTTTATTTAATTCTTAGAAAATATCTTTCCATTTTTATTTGAAAATCCTATTATTATATTTATATATATATATATATATATATATATATATACCTACCATGGATTGACCAACCATAGGCAAGTTTATATACTATTTCCATATTATGCTATACTACCTTTTTCTTGTACTTTTTTAAAATAATTTAATAATAAAAATTAAATTTCTCAAGTACGTTGAAATCAATTTGACACACATATATATTTTTTAATTCCTATTAGTGATAAGATAGATATTAGATAAAATCATATAGTTGAATTCGTACATAACTTTTCATAACATTAATTTTACAAAAATGATATATATTTAGTGCTTATCATCAATTCAGATTGTTAATACCATCATTATATTGTAATACCCGAGATTTTTAGTATAAATTTTTCGCATTATTTTATCTAAGATATATTGTATAGCTTGGTGTCTATACAGTATGGATAAAATAAATTGATAATGGAGACAACTATATTCACGGGTGTTTTGGCCGACAGTTATATTTGAGGATATCGGACATCAGATTGCCTTAACTTTGATATCTTATCGCATGAGAAAATTATTGTAATGAGTATATGTATTCAGTATGTGAGTATACGTATCCAGTATGTCGAGACGGACAGGAACAGTTGGATTTTGGCCAAGTATAGAGCCATTAACGTACGCTAAGGGTAAGGACTTACGTACGCTAATTTCTATATTTTACGTACGTTATGCATAAGGCATTACGTGCGTAACAAAGGGAATCGGACAGGACCGAGCTGTGATCGGCAGGTGGGGCCCTGTGTCGGTAGCTTTCGGCGGAGAACGTGCATGGACAAGTCAACTACGTATTACGTACGTTATACATAGTGTATTAAGTACGTAATATGAGTTTTTACTGTAGCAAGTCTGTTAGGAAAAACAAACACCCTGTATCGATTCAGCCGGGATACCCGATCCTTGTATCGATTGTTATTTGTTATTGAGAAGGTTTTGACATATATGCCAAATACAGTAAAGGAAAAGTGTATCAAGGATTCAAGGATTTATCATGTATCGAAGACCAGCCTCGAATCAGCATAAGTGAAGCTCGTCAGTACAGGAAGAAGACTTGTAATAGATCAAGTATGGAAAACTGTCTCGATGCCCTAAATACAGTCACCTTCCATACAGTTCACAAAAGGACAAAGAAGAACACAAGTCAAGTTCCGTTGAACAAAGAAGTATTTAAATACTCAAGGATAAAGTATTTAAATATCGATCTTCAGATCTTCAGAATCCCGCGAAATCCGGATCATGTCATATTCCCGTTGAAGGAAATCTTATTCAAACGGACATCTCAACGGATACTTTCTTCAGAGGCTATATATATCCTTGAAAGACATTGAAGATCAGTTACAACAACAAGTTAACAACGAATTACGAATCAAAGTAACTCTCAAAGCTATCAAGTTATCATCTGAGCAAACATATCTCCAAAGCATATCGCAAGTTAAAACGAAAGAGATATACAGTGCTCAAACATCAAGAACAGCTATCATCAGATGTTGATATTCAAAGTCACTGTTCTTACTGTTACCTAACTTTTACCTCGTGTAAAACCGAGCTCTGTGTGAACTCAACAAGTTATTCGACTGTGTGGGACGAATAAGGACGAAGCTTTAGGCGTGTGTGAAGAAGCTAGTCAAGAAGGAAGCTTTAACCAATCTGTGTGAACGGTTGAAAGCGACATTCTTTGTATCAATCTGTGTGAATGATACAAGGATAGGTTTGTTTATAATTACGTAGTTGTGTACGCAGTAATTATATAATAAACTTTTTACTCCTGTGTGGAGGACCAGTGGACGTAGAGGGGTTTACCTTGAACCACTTAAATTACTGTGTCATTTACCTTCAGCTTTTACTGTTTGAAATTACTGTGGTATATTAAGTATACACCAAATACTCTGTTGCTGTATCCACGGCAACTAACTGTATCCAAGACTTCCGCTACGCACTCAGATTTAGATTCCATACAGTTTGTTGTTTAAACGATTTCCCAAACTGTATCCAGTATACTTAAGTGGCCAACAAGTGGTATCAGAGCGGTTGATTCTAAAAAGAATCAGTCGTATTTCTTTTCACCGAATCAGATTCAAATCACTTATTTTCAAAACAGTCTCTTTCATTCCTATATTATCAGTATGGATACTTCTATGATTAACAAAGTCCCTATGTTCTCTATTAATGAATTTGACGACTGGAGAATTAGAATGGAAGCTCATCTTGCAGCAATGCACGAAGAGATGATCTTTGTTATACAGGATGGTCCGATCAAGATCATGAAGGTCAATCCAGCCGCAAGGATTGAGGGCCAAGCCCATGCTGAAATGCTCGAGAAGGAACGCGAGCAATGGACAACCGATGAAAGGAAGCGAGCCAATCTAGACAACGTGGCTAAGAACGCGTTATTTGTCACTCTTGACAAAGGCATGTTCTCAAAGGTAAAGAGCTGCAAAACAGCCAAAGAAATCTGGGATAAACTCAAGTTAATTTGTGAGGCCGAGGCTCTCAAAAGAAAACAAGATTTCAAAACTTACTCAGCAATTTGAATCTTTTGAAATGAAACCAACGGAAACACTTGAGGAACTTGACCTCAGATTTACTGGTATTGTTGGTGAACTTGAAGCGTTGGGCAAAATTTACACCCAAAAGGAGAAGAACTTAAAAATTTTCAGATCTCTCCCAGCCCGATGGGACATTAAGACCACAGCTATGCGTGTATCCTGTAATCTTAATGAAATATCCACTTTTGATCTCTTCTCTGACCTTAAAGCTTTTGAGTATGACATTGACAGAAGAGAGAAAGCTGAAGAATCTCCTTCAAAGGTCACAGCTCTCGCCGCTGTATCGAACCGTCGACACAGCATGCCTAGCTCGTCGAAGCCCGGTCACAAGAACGCTGACAGCGACGACGACATCCTGTCACAAGATGAAATGGCGCTTCTAATGCATAAGTTCAAAAAGTTCATTAAACGATGCGGAAAGACTCCTACGAGCCCAAACATCAACAAGGTAAGTACCGAAACATCATCTGGCGATGCTAACCTGTGCTATAACTGCAGGAAACCAGGCCATTATGCAAACAAATGTCCTCATCCCAAAGTCCAAAGATTGCCTGAGGCCGAGCAACAAGAGCGAGATGAAAGAAGACGTGCTTGGAAAGACAAGCTCAAGGCCCTGATTGGAGAATCAGAAGCCTCCCCCACACCATCCAAATCAGCAGAATGTCTTCAGGTGGTCACTGAAAGTGATTCATCTGACGATGAGTTCGATGATAAAGCATACATGTGCTTTATGGCCAAAGATGTTCCAGAAGGTGAAGACAGCGACGATGAGGTAAGCTCAACCTCAGTTATTCCACCTAATGCATCTCATACTTTCGAAAATATGCTGAATGAATTCAAAAACATTCAAAAGGCCCATGAGACTCTAAAAACTGAGAATATACAGCTTCAATTAACAAATCTAGAGCTGAAAGATGAAAATGACTTGCTGAAAATAAATTATGAAAATATGTCTCTTGATTGTGAAACCAGCAAGGTCGATTTTGAAAAACTCATGGAGAGCAATCATCAACTTGCTCATGAACTAAATGAGGTTAAAACCCATAATGAGGGCAAGACAAATGATTTGGCTCTACTACAAACCAAAATTACAACTCTCGAGAAGCGAGAAAATGAACTTGAGACCATTCTGAGGTCTTTTGAAAAATCGTCTAAAAGAATGGAAGAAATTCTGAGCACTGGGCAACATGCTCATGATAAAAGTGGCTTAGGATACAGCTCATGTTCGAATAAAGGTAAAACTAGTACTGTGTTCGTCAAGAGTGTGGAACACATCCGGAATCAGAAGATACTCCTAGTCCCATAAAGGAACCTGCTGTACCGAGAAAACCGAAGGCTGCCATTCCGCCTCCTCAACTCTACTATTCGAGACAGTGGAACCAACAACCACTCAGAAGGCGTAATCTAAAGCATGCTCCACAAGCATATCATCAAAGCCGACAGTCATTCAGAAAGAAGACGGTATCCAACCACCAAAGACCCGCACAACAGTACACTCAGTACAGTGCGCCTAGATATTGGATACAGGAGCCCCGTTATCCCTCAAGACAAGGATGCCGATTCGGTATCAACAACAGCATTGGGAATCAAACTGGAGACCCAGAAGACAAGCTGTTAGGCCTAAGAAAATGGCTCCACCTCCTAGACGGCACTCGTACTGGAATAATAATAATAACCCTGAATTTTACATGCATAATAATTATCGTGATTATAACAACTACGGATATGCCCCCCGTAGATACCGCAATCTTGTCCGAGTACATCCTACAAGAAACCAATTCTGTCGGGAAAATCTGGTACCTAAAGGAACTAACATATATGGACCCAAAAATCAAAGGGGACCTAAATCTAGCTAATTTCTTTGTTACAGGACATCTTAGAGGAGGATACAGTACTTCGATAGTGGATGCTCGTCACATATTTGGAGATAGGAGCAAGCTATCGATTTTGTAGAAGGTCGCGGTCCAAAAGTTCGCCGGTGATAAGTCTAAAGGAAGAACAAGAGGGAAAGGAAACCTACTTGTCGGGAAATTCAAGGTCACCGATGTTGCATATGTTGAAGGCTTACAGTATAATCTACTTAGTATTAGCCAGTTCTGCGATAAACAGTTCTCGGTGAAGTTCTATATAGATCGCTGTAGAGTCAAGAACACCCAAACCAAGGAAGTTGTGCTTACGAAGCGAGATCGAGTAATATGTACATTCTTGTTGGAAGCCTATGAGCTCCTCAATTCCATGTTTTGTTGCCAAAGGCACTGCAGATCTTAGCTGGCTATGGCACAAGAGGATGTCTCACGTCAACTTCAAGACGATCAACAAGCTTTCAAGACAAGGTATGGTTAGAGGTTTACCAGATGTGTCATTCAAGAAGGACAGCGTCTGCGGTCCATGCCAGAAAGGCAAGCAAATCAAGTCAACCCTGAAGAGCAAATCCTACCTTTCAACCCAAAGAGTGTTGGAAATGCTACACATGGATCTCTACGGTCCTGTAGACCCAGTAAGTTCGGGAGGTAAGAAATATTGTATGGTTGTTGTTGATGATTATTCCAGGTATGCTTGGACGATCTTTCTTAGCAAGAAGAAGGAAACAACATCAAGGCTGCCCGAGCTCCTGAGAAAGTTGCAGAATGAAAAAGCATAGAGTATCGTGTGCATTCGTTCCGACAGAGGTACTGAATTTACTAACCGCTTTATAGAGCAATACTGTTCGGAGAATGGAATACAGCACGAATACTCAGCTGCCCGAACACCTCAACAAAATGGTGTTGCCGAGCGAAAGAATAGGATGTTGAAAGATGCAACAAGGACAATGATTGCCGAAAGCAAATTGCCACAGCGTTTCTGGGGTGAAGCAACCAATACAGCGTGCTACACTCAAAACCGTAGATTCGCCAACAAGCACCACAACAAAACAGCTTACGAGGTATGGAACAACAAAACTCCATTAGTTTCGTATTTTCACATTTTTGGATGCAGGTGTTACGTATGAACAATGGGAAGGACCAACTTAGAACATTTGATGAAAAATCAGATGAAGGAATATTCGTAGGATACTCCTCCGTCAGCAAAGCTTTCAGAATCTTTAATAAAAGGAGGCTGACGATCGAGGAATCAGTTCATGTAGTGTTCGACGAACCACACCATGACCCTACAGGAGTAGATGATATCACTCAGGACATTCACCATCTATCTATCTTGGATCCACCTACACACATTGAACCTGTAGTTGATTTAGAAATCAACCCCGCAGCTGTAAGAATCGATGTGGATGAAGTCGACTGTACATGTCGGTGTACCCACAGAAACTTTCGATCTGATGCGGGACCCCGAACTAGAACCCGACCAAGATGGTTGAGAGATCACCCGCAAGAGTGATCATTGGAAACATTAATGCAGTGTTTCTACTCGTAGGAGAATACAGAGTACACAAGGAAATGTACTTTGTGCACAAGAAGAATCTAATGTCAAGTCTCACGGTTTCTGAATGGAAATCTCAATCCGAACTTAGGAGACTCAATATGTGCACTATCGCCGTATTCTTAGCCCAATCTAAACCTGTTTCGACCATAGACGCTCTTAACAACTCTCATTGGATAACATCTATGGAAGAAGAGCTTAACGGTTTCGAAAGAAACAATGTATGGTATCTTGTACCCAGACCGACACACCAATCGGTTATAGGAACCAAATGGGTATTTCAAACAAAAAGGATGGAAATGGACTTATCATAAGAAACAAATCCGGACTAGTAGCACAAGGCTATTGTCGGGAAGAAGGAATCGACTATGATGAAACCTTCGCCCTGTAGCGAGACTAGAAGCCATCAGATATTTTTAGCCTTTGCCGCCCATAAGAGTTTTATCGTATACCAAATGGACGTCAAGAGTGCTTTCTGAATGGAGAGCTTTGAGAAGTTTATGTTGAACAACCACCAGGGTTTGCCAACACAGACGGTATCGATCTAGTTTACAGGCTAAGGAAAGCCCTGTACGGACTTAAACAAGCCCCTAGAGCCTGGTATGAAACCCTGTCCCAGTATCTAACCAACAATGGATTTGAGAAAGGTGCTGTCGACAAAACCTTGTTCAAGATACAGGAAGGTGATGACCTTTTAATGGTACAAATCTATGTTGATGATATTATTTTTGGTTCAACTAACCTTGCTCTATGTCAAAGGTTCTCACATCTCACGCAAAGCAAATTTGAAATGAGTATGATGGGGGAACTCAGTTATTTCCTAGGTTTGCAGATAAAGCAGATGCCTACAGGTATATTCATCAACCAGGAGAAATACAGCAAGGAGCTTCTCAACAAATTTGGAATGAACACTTCCAAATCCTCGCCAACCCCCATGAGCACTTCCGTGCAAATTAGTGCTGGTGAAGCCGGAAAGCCGTTTGACCAATCACTCTACAGGAAGCTCATTGGTTCGCTCCTGTACCTAACGGCTAGCAGGCCCGATATCCAGTTTGCTGTTGGAGTGTGTGCGAGATACCAAGTTGCACCTAAGGAATCACACTTCAATACAGCTAAACGAATCCTAAAATACGTTAAAGGAACAGTCGATGCAGGACTGTGGTATCCTAAGGAAGGCGGATTCGATTTAGTTGGATACAGCGACTCGGATCTCGGAGGCTGCAAGCTAGATAGGAAGAGTACAAGTGGAACTTGTCACTTTCTCGGACCTAGACTCGTATCTTGGTTCAGTAAGAAGCATTTGGCTAACTCTCTTTCCACGGCTGAATCACGATCTATCTTGCTTTGGTAGGCTTGTATGCGAATCCTTTGGATGCAAAGAACAAGCTGTCAGATTATGGAATCGATGCTAGAGAGACTCCAATCATGTGTGATAGCACGAGTGCAATTGCAATCACGCACAATCCTGTTTTGCACTCGCGCACTAAACATATCAACATGAAGCATCATTTCATCAGGAATCATGTCGAGAACAAGGATGTCCGCCTGGAAAAAGTCCATACAAACATCTAGCTGGCCGACATTTTCACCAAGCCTCTCGACACAGCAAGATTCAACATGCTAAGAACAGAATTGGGAATACTGCAGCCAGACTCCCTGTAAGTAAATTTACTGCTTTTACTCAACAATTAAGGGGGAATACTGTAGGACCCATGAATACAGCATTAATCCAAATATTGCTGTATGGAATTTAAAACCTATTAGTACCTTTTTAAGGGGGAACAGTATCGGCGGAGAACAAAGACATACTATAGGATTTCGATTCAAGATACTATATAATATTATTTCCTTTTAAAATAATTTTTGTCCACGTGCCTGCTTTACGTCAAACGTCATGTTCATTAAATGCCTTACACGACATCCTGACAATTGAATCTCAAAAGCCGCGATGTTTTTAAATTGTTTATTATTTTTAAACCGCCGTTTTAGGCATTTAGGGTAATCAACCTATGTCAAGTGGGACCCATTGTATTTTAAAACCTTTTAATGGATTAGCGTACAGTTACACTAAATCCATCGACCGCCGATTTCAAAACCGGTTCCCATCCCTTAAAATCGACCATTCGTACTCTGCAAAACCCTATTTCGCCGCCCAGTATAAAAGGATCAGACGCCATTAGAGACTCTTTACGCTTCGCAATTACAAGAGATCTCAAGCAAACAAACCTACATATTTTCTCGCATATTCATGCGAATTTCTCTTGTTTTCTTCCACCTTCGTTTTAAGAAAACATCCATGGCTACTCAATCTTCATCCCCGCTCAAGAAAACTTCCAAAGATCATTGATGGCGGATCTTCTCTTAACTATCATCATCGAGCGTATCATCTCTCGAAATCAACGACACAGAACCGATGGAGTATATCTTTAATGGTCTTGAAAAACAAGGACTTTATCGCTATGGAAGCAAAATCGCCGACAAATACTACTATCATCTAGTTGAGGACTTCTACCTCAACGCAGCCGTTCGATATCTCTCACTAGCCTGGGAGGACATGTTGCGACATCACCGCAATGATCCAAGGAGTGCGAGTGCATCAATCGTGATTTACTTGAGAAAATCTACAGTGCCCGACGGCCCGACCATGGACGACTTGAGGCGTTTGGGTCTCAAGACCTGATTACCAAGTTTTATGGACTATTTACCGGGTCCAAAGTGGTTGATATGGTGACAACCACTTGCCACAAGAAAAATTTTCTTCTTCATTTCGTTTATCTCCACGATTTCTGTTCCAGGATCATTGAAAATCGAACCGGTGCGTTCGAGATGTGCACGAATCTAAGGTTCAGAATGATGGCCGCTATCTTGACCTGTGAAAAGGTCAACTGGTGTCAAATCATTTTGAAACGTCTTCAGGAAGAGGTGTGCAAACCGGCCACCCAAAAGAAATCATTTGGTTTAATGATAAACTACATTCTGACGAGGTGCGGAGTCCAGCAATCCGCCGATGCCAAGAAAAACAGCTCACGGATATATTTAGGAGGTGTCAAACCCTCTGCCTATAACCAAAGCACAATGCATGCCAATCACCCGAGAACCAGGCACATGCCTATTTCTGACAACCCCAGAGACGAAACCGTGAAGGTCCCTGAATTGGAATCTTCAAAGAAGAAGCGCAAGCGTTCTCACAGCAAGAAGCACTCTGCTGATGAGAAGTCGAAGAAGAGACTCAGGAGGCTCTCAAAAATCAAAGCCAAACACTCCTAGGATGTCTCGCCCGTGGCGCAACTCCATCGATATAGCACCCGGGGCCCAACCCCGTGGAAGAGGTGTCTCCTCTTGGTTCGACAAGAGATCCCGAGCCTTTGGCGGCTACGACGGATTTAGAGACATCCGCTAACATTCAAGACGTTAGCACGTCGGCCGCCCATTCGAGCCAAAAGCTACTTCTCCTCTACGGATTCCACACCCGCAGATCCAATTTCCTTCGGGGCACCATCCCTGCAGGAGTCCATCTTCCGTACAGGATCCCATACTGCATCTGGAATCCTCAAACAGCGTCTCCGCACGTGATTCAAGTCCCTCCCAGACTCAATTATAAATCAAACACTTCTTTCGGTACAAATTGAGCAGCGCACGAAAGATTTCGCAATGGAAAAGCTTTAGGCTAGCTCCGTGCGACACCTTTGCATAACCGGAGCGAATGGAGCCACGAAGAGCGATTTGTCTCAGTAAATGAGACTCAATCGAAATTGAGGCCTGCTACGATGGGACAACGCCTCTTGCAAAGATCTCATTGAAAGCCACTGCGCACAAATCCGATGCGGAAGAAAAGGAAAGAAGAAGTCGAGGACTCTCCGTTAATCCAAAAGCAGCGAGACCATGACTCGACGATGACGACAATGCTCTTCAAGGTGTCCGAGAATGAGCCATGAAGAGGCTGAAGCCCAAGCCTTCTCTCCACCCAGAAAAGACGAAGGGCCATCTACCCAAGCTAATCCACCTTCGCCACGGTAGGAGAACATTCCAGATCAGGAGGAATCGGTCCCTCCAGTCGAGGAAAATCAAGAAATTTTGGAACAGGCACCCGAGCACATTGCGACCAAGAAGCCATTCTGCAAGGCAACAGAGGATTCGGTCCCTCCTGCATCCACATCTGCATGAACCTTCGCCACAGGATGCTTCGAACCAACTGCCGCCATTCCACAAGAAGCTTCTCCCGCTCCCGCAACCACGGAATCAGGGGTGACGAACGAGGATGTCCAACTTACTTCACGTCCATCCGTGAACGTAAGAAGGTTGAAGCATCAAGACTTCGCCCGGCTGACTCTCCTATCTCTGCGCACGCAAAGAGCGCTGCGAGCTCTTGGCCTTGACCGTATTTATCCAAGATGCGATTAACGCTCTCTCTTAGTAGAAAAGGCCTCGAACTGGATGCACACCTATGCGATTGAAGAAATGACAACTCTTCAACGAAGTATCTCGAGTTGTCGACGCATTCATCATCTTGCCGAAGTGTTCAAGCAAGCCTTGAAGATTATGGAGGATAAACAAGCGCAAGCTGAAGGAGGAAGCTTCAAAGACCAGAATGCTTTGAAGCCAAGACGGCTGTGCAATGATAGAGAAACGACTCTCAGTGCGTGCGCATGACAAATCCATTCAAGAGATGTCGCGAGACTCTTTCCTCCTCGTTGAAAGAATAAACAAAGATCGAGACCAAACAGACGCCGCTCTTGAAATCCTGCAAAGTCTTGATGAAGCCAAAAGGGGGAAGAAGCACGAGAAGCTGCAAGGAGAATAAGATCGCAACAGAAAGGGAATTTGAGGTCGCTCGAGCAAGATCGCCGAATTGAACAAGCTAGCACCTCAACCCCAAAGCTTTAGAATTTCGTGCTCCGGACAGAATTCCATGACCCAAATGTCCCTTGGCAAAATCTTGTTCAAAGACCTTCGGAAATACGTCTGCCGACCAACCGCAACCCAACTGCCGAAGAAGTGAAGAACTGGAGGAAGAATGAACTGATGAGATATTTTGTCAGACTCATCAGGGAATCCGCCATCTTCAAAAGTTATAAAACATTGGCGGAAGCGGCAGACAAGTTTTCAAAGATGCTAGAAGAAGGTAAACTCCCTCTCCAAGTCGAGATGAAATCAAAACATAGAAGAGGAGATCGGGTCACCCATCCAGAGGATTGGATACTTGCCTTTGATCGTTCATATGAAGGAAGAGCGATTTACCAGGAACGAGGCAATGATTCACTTCAAAACTGGTGGCGCGGCACCGAGTATGAGCCAGGAAAGAGACCATAGAGGCATGCGGATCAAAGATAAAAAGCTGAAATTTATGTATATTAGTTTTGTTTTTGTAATTTCTATTCAACACAAACTTTGTACTCAATCTTTTTGAATATCAATAAAACAGTTTGTTTGTCTTGAAAGATTACAACTCGTAATCTACTGTGTTAATGTATGATTATTTAAAATTGTTTGATAGGAATCTCAAGTTAGATAAACTTGATTGAAAAATTAAGGTGTACGAACTAGTCTACGATCAGTTCATAGTTTGAGTTGTAATGTTTGTATAGATTGTAAGATTGTCTGCGCGCCAATCATAGGCTTAAGTTGTAATAAATCTCAAACTGTATCGAACATGCCTGCGAGCAGTTCATTATTGTAGACTAAGTCACTAAGTCAGACCTATTGACAAGAGACCAAGAAATCTGCCAGAAGTCATCGAAGAAGAATGCTTCATGAAGAAGGTTTTGGCATCATCAAGAAGACTCGAAGAGTTTAAGTTAAGTCTTGGCAAATTGTCAAAAAGGGGGAAATTGTTAGGAAAAACAAACACCCTGTATCGATTCAGCCGGGATACCCGATCCCTGTATCGATTGTTATTTGTTATTGAGAAGGTTTTGACATATATGCCAAATACAGTAAAGGAAAATTGTATCAAGGATTCAAGGATTTATCATGTATCGAAGACCAGCCTCGAATCAGCATAAGTGAAGCTCGTCAGTACAGCAAGAAGACTTGTAATAGATCAAGTATGGAAAACTGTCTCGATGCCCTAAATACAGTCACCTTCCATACAGTTCACAAAAGGACAAAGAAGAACACAAGTCAAGTTCCGTTGAACAAAGAAGTATTTAAATACTCAAGGATAAAGTATTTAAATACTGTCAGTCTTCAGATCTTCAGAATCCCGCGAAATCCGGATCATGTCATATTCCCGTTGAAGGAAATCTTATTCAAACGGACATCTCAACGGATACTTTCTTCAGAGGCTATATATATCCTTGAAAGACATTGAAGATCAGTTACAACAACAAGTTAACAACGAATTACGAATCAAAGTAACTCTCAAAGCTATCAAGTTATCATCTGAGCAAACATATCTCCAAAGCATATCGCAAGTTAAAACGAAAGAGATATACAGTGCTCAAACATCAAGAACAGCTATCATCAGATCTTGATATTCAAAGGTGCTGTTCTTACCTGGTTACCTAACCTTTTACCTCTGTGTAAAAACCGAGCTCTGTGTGCACTCAACAAGTTATTCTGACCTGTGTGGGACGAATAAGGACGAAGCTTTGGAACTGTGTGTGAAGAAGCTAGTCAAGAAGGAAGCTTTAACCAATCTGTGTGAACGGTTGAAAGCGACATTCTTTGTATCAATCTGTGTGAACGATACAAGGATAGGTTTGTTTATAATTACGTAGTTGTGTACGCAGTAATTATATAATAAACTTTTTACTCCTGTGTGGAGGACCAGTGGACGTAGAGGGGTTTACCTCGAACCACTTAAATTACTGTGTCATTTACCTTCAGCTTTTACTGTTTGAAATTACTGTGGTATATTAAGTATACACCAAATACTCTGTTGCTGTATCCACGGCAACTAACTGTATCCAAGACTTCCGCTACGCACTCAGATTTAGATTCCATACAGTTTGTTGTTTAAACGATTTCCCAAACTGTATCCAGTATACTTAAGTGGCCAACAAAGTCAACGTACGTATTACGTACGTTATGGAGAATGTGTTACGTACGTAAGGATATGAACGAAATGAGTCAGGAGCCTCTGGACTGTCGTTACGTACACTACCAAAGTCAGATACCGTACGTAAATGTTGGTTACGTACGTTAACTTTGACATGTTACGTACGTAACGAGCTGGAAGTTTATCAAAGTGGACGCCCGTCATTTCATTTTTCTTTGGAGTTTCATTTCGTTTTTCGCTCTTTAACACCCAGAGATGGATTCTTGGTCCTTCTAAGTGGATTATGAGTTTAAGGACTTGGATTTGGAGCTTGAGATGAAGAGATATTGATGATTCTTGAAGTGTTTGCTTGTGTATTTCATCTTCTAAGAGGTATATTGGATAATCCTCTCCTTGAATTCGGATTTTTATGTTATTGTTGATGAATGATTCGTATGAAGATGATTATGATCTTGTTGTTATGATTCTTGAGGCTATATGAACTATATGTTGAAGGATACGATGGTTTATGTCTTGACTATGATGGTTATGGTATTATAGTTGTACTTCTTGATGATATATGATGTGTATATTGAAGAAGATGATGATTATGATGAGTATATGTTTCAAGTGTTTATGTTTTAGATATGAACATGGAATGTTGATATTTAGAACAAGTGATGGTGATTATGGATGTTAAGGGACAAGTGATGTGAATGGTGATTTGATCTTTCGTATGGTCTCGATGATATACGAATCGTGATTATGAATTTGACAAGAATATTATCTTTCTTTGAGGATATGTGTTCATATGAGTCGAAAGATCCTAGTGTAGTTTGACATGAGATTGATATATATGAACAAGGGATAATCATATCATGCTGAATTTAAGTTTGAATTCAGAATTGAATATGTTGATTAAGCATGCTTCGTACTCGAATCAATCGTTATTGAGATCACCGGATTATGAGATTGAATTGAAGGTATGAATTCAAATTTGCATGGCTTAAGAACATTTGATCCGTACATAATTGGAATACTATCGAGTCGTATGAGGTGGGCGGATAATTATAAAGTTACGGTTAATTTTGGAATATTATTATTCATGATAATAACCGGTATTTGTTTCTATGAATTTACGAATATGAACAAGAAGGATTATTGTTGATTCATATTTGGAATTGAAGTTGGAATCGAGTATGTTATGAAATCCTTAATATGATATGAATTGATCATTGATATGATGAATGTGTTTAAGAGGTGTTGGTGTTTTGGATATGAATATGGAATATTCATATCTAGAACTAAGTTATGTGTTTTGGTACAATATTCGTATAGGAATACGAATATGATTTCGAGTTCGATGAGATTATTATTGATCTTTGAATTTGGAAATTCATATGTATTGAACAAGTGTTCAAATCGAATGATTGAGTTATTTGAAACCCTTGGAATATGATTATCTATAATGTTGAATTAATCGGATTGTCCGGATTGATGATTATAATCGGTAATTGGTTCTTATTACGAATTTACAAGGAGGAAACTTGTATTCATATGTAAGATTGAATTTGGAGTCGGTAATGTTAGACCCTTGTCGGTTTGATTTGATTATTGATATGATTATCGGATTATGAATCGTGTTGTGGTTTTGAGTTCATGATCGATTGATTTGGTTTTTTCGGATTTGTGTTTAATCGGGATATTGTAGAACCGTTGTGTTTGTTGGTTGGGTATGTCGGTTATTGATTTTTATCGAATGTGTGTTAATCGGTTACTTGATCGTGGATTATGATCGTTGTGTTGCGGTTGAGGCCGAAGAGTTCGTGGATTGCTTTTGGTCGGGGCTGATAAGGTCGTAGACGAAGGCAATGGAATTGGTAACAGCTTTGTCGTATCGGTATCGAGGCAAGTTTATACTTGTTCAGTTTATAATATTTGATGAATGGTTTCACTTTCATTTCATTTATAATTCATATAGTAATGCTATTATAGATGTAAACTGTCGAGATGATGATCTGTTTATCATGCCGTGGTTTGGGACAAATCATAATGTATATGATTTAATTATGTTTGATTGAAGACAGAGATGGGAATTATCTTGATCTATGATATGGAATGTCGGATATCGAGGGTAGTTATCGTGATGACATGAGTATCGAGATAAAGGGTTATTGGTATTAAATGGATGGTACCTTATTTGAGATTATTCGTATAACTGTGTATTCGTTCAGGGATATTTGTTCGTGGAAAGGACATTATCTCCGGCTTTGAGGTAATGTAAGTATTGTTCAGTTATGAGGATAATTATTCTGATGAATTGTTGTATGCTGATGTTCCATATAATGAGATTCGTATTTGATTGTTTTGTTGGGGGATGTTAAGCCCACGACTGGTTGTATTGGGATCGTTGATCATGTTGATCATTCATTGGGGATGATGATCCCAGGATTGTTGTTTTGGATATTAATTAGTCGTGTCGACTTTTCTTTGTCAGTTTGTCTTTGTTCACTTCAGTGAGTCTTTTGATCCTTATTGGATATGTGATTCTTTGAGTTTCGTTGTCATTGCATCGTGACATATCTGGAATCATATCTGCGTTCCGATTGGTTATTGTGTAGGATTTTTAGCTGGGCACACTATGGTTGTGTTGATATTTCCACATTGAACCGTGCACACGAGACGTAGTTCGTGGGGCTAATTAGGTACATTGTCCCACGTATATTCTGGATTCTGTATACGGGGTGGACATGTGTACTGACACAATTCCAGATCGAGCATGCTGTGATGTCCATCTTTGAGCCATATTGTTTGGTCGTTCCTAGTCCATGTATGATTGGATATGTTCGACGGTTTGCGACTGGTTGTTCATATGCCCGAAGGGTATGTTCGACAGTCGGAGTTAATTTTTTTGAGATCCATTATTGTTGATCGTTTGGAGTTTACCTTGTTGGTGCTATTCTCGGTCATTGATTGGTCCTTTGTTGATCGTGTTTGGAGTTTACCTTGTTGATGATATTCTCGGTTATTGTTGATCCTTTGTTGATCGTGTTGGAGTTTATCATGTTGATGGTATTCTCGATTATTGTCGATCCATCGTTGGTAGTATCGGAGTTATCATGTCGATGATATTCTCGGTCGATTTATTGGTTGATCATTGTTATTGATCGTATGAGCATTCGGACTGTACGTCGATGTTTCAGGACTTGTTATCATTGTTTTGTGGTAGTTGATCTACAGATATATCGTGTATATTTGGTTTTATCCAGATTGAGATTTGACGGTGAAATCCGACGGACAGGATTTCACACAGATGGTTCATTCCACACTTATGAGTTATGATGATGTTTTGAGGATACTTGGTATTATACGAATACAGTATAGATGATTGTTGTTGAGTTCATTTCGTCATTTGAGAATGTGAAATGCGGATTATGGTAATGATTGATTTGTTATGAATTGTCATGGATTGGTAAGGTTACGACGGTAAGATTTCATTGGTAGTATTCTTACGTTGATGTCACATTGGTATGTAATTATTTATGATGATGTGATCGATATCATTGTTGAGTATTGTGGCTGACCCCGTCGTAGGCTTTATTTTTAGGTACTCGGAGATCGATCTAGTAGCGATCGTGAAGGGGTGAGCTTCCCGGGTGATACTGGCTGTGGCATGTTTTTGAGTATCGAGTATTCTTTCTGGTTGTTTTATTCCGCTGCAATTGTGTATTTTTGAACTGTGTATAACCGCTGCGTGTGTATATTTCAAAATGGCTTTCCGGTATTTTTACCAACTCGTGTATAACTTTCAAAATGGCCTTTTTGGGTATTTCGTAAACTTGGGTCATTTCGTTGAACCCTTTTTCCTAAACTATTTTTGTCAGTATGTTTAAGTGGTGGCTCAGCGTATATTTTGAAATTGTCGAGATTTGGCAGTTCGCCTTGTATTTTCAACTGGTATTTTGTGACGGTATTTGAGAACTATATTTTGGAAAATATTTGAGTCTTTAAAATATTACTGTCATCGGCCTTTTGGCGTTTTTAAACTTTTTTTAAATGGTTTTTAGCCTGGTGGGTTCCGGCGCGGGACCTACGGCGCTGTAATATCCCGGATGGTTTTGGGGGTGTTACATATAATATATATATACACACAATAATTATATATATATATATCATTTCATTGAAAACACTTTTATTATATATTTCCTTTAAAATCTAACGGATTCAATGCCGTAAAATACAACTTTATATAAAAATAATCGGGTAACTGAAGTTCAAAGTGGAATACTCGTATTCCAAATCCGAACTTTTTCGGGTATCCGATTCTGTACTCAAACTTATTCGGGTATCCGATTGGGTATCCAAATTATCCGACTCGAATGTCCACCCCTAGCCACATAAATACAGAAGGGAAAAGATAATTAATAAAGAAGAAGAGGTAAACTAAAAAGTGAAAGAAAATTAATAATATATTTATCAACAAGTATTCATCTCCACATACTATTTATCAAAATTAATAATATATTTTTAAAATATTTCGATTGTTAATAGGTATTATTATATTAGCTTATTATTAATAATCATTTATTATTTCTATTGACAAATAATATCATTTATATTATTATTATTACTCATTTTTAAATTATTAGTTACTTTCGATTGATTCGATTGATTTTAGTTCAATTGATTCGATTGATTTTCCAATTCAATTTTTTAAGTTCGATTGATTCGATTTTAGGTTGATTCGATTTGATTGATTCAATTAATTGAATCTTGCCAAAGAGAACAAGCCCTAAGCCTATCGGTTAAGCTGCTTTTACTGTAAGACATTCTTAATGTTTTTTTTTTTTTTTTTCATTTTTCAAATTCAAGTATAACAAACAAGATTCTGATGGGGTGGGGGGTGGGGGTGGGTAATACTAATACATAACGTTCTCAGGAGATTGTGGCATTAAAGGAAGTGCTAATTCATGAAAATGTGAAAAAAAGATGAACGAACATCAATTTATTTACTAAAGTCGTACTGAAATTACATCTCAATTATAAGATCTTCATTCATAACCTCAGTTGGTATTCAGTCAAAAATCTTATCAATGTTTATATTTCGGTCACCCTCTCCTTTCGCTTCTCAAGTAATCTATTCTAATTCCCCATAACTGCTCGCCTACTGCTTTCATATCAGGACGATCGACTCGTGTGGGCGCAGCACAGTGGATTGCCAAACCAAACATCTTCACGAGAATTTCGTTATCTATACGTTCTCCAATCACAGGATCTAACATCTCCCCAATTCTACTTTCATTATACTTCCGGAAAGCCTGCACAACCATTTCATTATATCACGCGTCTGATTACTGTTAAAGATAAAAACTGCTAACATCATCAAATATTTTTATGATTGCATCCCTATACTTTTTTAAATAGCAACAAATAACCACGGATTTTTCTCTTACATCTTACAATTTCATCCATCCCTCAACTTTTCTGAAAAAATTACAATTAACCAAACAAAAAGTTGGAGTTATTTATAATATCTTCAAAAAAGGAGGGGTGTAATTATAAAATATTAGATGGCAGCATCAGATTTCACCACGTCAGCTAACAGTGTCAAACGAACCAAACCTCTCACGTAAACAAACCGAACCTCTCACGTCAGCTAACAGTGTCAAAGCTCAACGAATTTAACTCAGCAGAGAGTATTTATTACAAAGAAGCTTACCCATTTAATGGTCACCCTCTCATCAGGCGGTTTCTTTAAGTCCACGGGCCGGCGGCCGGTGAGAATTTCTAGTAATAATATCCCGAATGAGTACACATCGCTTTTAGTTGTCAGCTGATAAGTCCTCATATACTCAGGATCAAGATAACCGACTGTGCCCTTCACTTTGGTTGATACATGTGTTTTATCAGGGTCCTCTTCGAGCCTCGCAAAGCCAAAATCCGCAACTTTGGCTCTGAAGTTCTCAGTCAAGAGAATGTTTGAGGACTTAACATCTCTGTGGATAATTTGCTTCTCTGCAAACAATAGCCATGCATGAACCACCAGTGAAAGGATAGTTAAAGACGAGAACATCAAAATTAGGCTAAATTCTATGATAATGCGAGGATATGACACCACAAATCAAAATTATATTATTCTCTAGTTTCAATTTTTTCTAGAAGCAGACCTGCTCGAGATTCAGTATAATTGATGGTTAATTACATAATGTAGGTTTCACCTAATTTCTAAAAAAAATCTTCCAAATTACAAAAATATCCGTGGATTTCATTTTGTCTTGCATTTACCTGTTCATTAGACAAAAAATATTCCAAACCCACATTCACATTTATAAAAATATTAGAGTTATCCACTTCCTTTTAACATTGAAGAAATTTAAAGGATATTTTTGTACTTTTTGAAAGTTACCTGTTTTTTTTTCTAAATTAGGTCAAACCGCAAGCGTACTTTTATTAAACTAACCCACAAATTAAAAAAAGAATGTACAAGTTCGTAAATCAATCGGCTCTTCCCATTATGGTTGTTGATATTGTTCCGTTATTCTACCGATACAATTAGGGAAATTAGGAGCGAGTTGTTACCGGCGTATAGATGGAGATACGTTAGGCCATGAGCAACATCAATGGAAATCTCAAGTCGTTGATTGAAATCCAATGTCTTCCCCTTAATACCTAGCAAGAACATCAGCCAGAAAGTTGCAATATAGCTGTGTATACATCGAGAATATAATTTGCAACATTTCATGAAATTAAGAAGCTTTACCATCTAGGTGTTCTCTAAGTGTCCCATTGGGAATATACTCTGTGATAATCAGGCGTTCTTTTCCTTCTTCAACATAACCAAGAAGCTTTACTAAGTTCCGATGATCAATTTTAGCCAGAAGTTCAATTTCACTTCTAAATTCAGTCCGTAGGGCATCAAGGTGTTCCTGCATAAATTCCCACAGGGATTGACTATGGTGGAAACACCCTTAATGGTGAAATCTAGAAAGCAATTGCATTATTAAGTAATTTCATTGCATATTTGTTATTATTTGTTGCATCAAGCTGTTCGCTAGTATATGCAACAAATAATGCAATAAAAAAATACATAAATGCATATAATTCTACTCATCTACAGCCGTTACATCACTAATATCAATGGCCTACAAAAGTTTCTAGATTTCACAAGGTAATTAGTTTTCATATGATCTATTTCATATATATATATATATATATATATTCATTTAGTTCAACAAACTATATTATATGATATCTGAGCAAACACATTAATATAACCGGAAGTAAAAGTCGCTTCAAGAATACAGTAAACATAACAGTTAATGTTATAACAATTGGGATGATTGCAGTATGAGTATTTTCATCTATTTTGTATTATATATATTGTATAAATAAGTCTTACTGTTGGAAATAAAGGTATGAATGCACGATATGAAGAACACAGACACAATCACAGAATCTACTTCTGCCCTCGCCACAACGGCTGAATAATATTTCCGATGATAATCCATAACACCCTAGTAACAAGTATTTATAATATCCAAGGCCCACAGGCCGACTCAGCTAATTATTAAGAATAAAAACAGAACAATAAGGACAGATGTATAATAACGAAAATAAGGTAAATAGGCCTAAGGCCCAGTCCTCTTCGCAAGACACAAAAGTAACTGCAAAACTGGTCCCGTAACTATTGAGGGCTAGCAACATTGGTCCTGCAAGTATATGAGGTAGCAATTTGGTAATGTAATATTTTTGTGTTTAGCAATTTTGATCCCATATGTTCTAATTTGTGTAGTTTCTGCTCATACACATTATGAGTTTGTGCAATTTTGGCCCTGATTGGAGTTCAATATTTTGTTCATCCCAAAATACCCTTGGAAGCTAAAATACCCCAAATATCTCTGACTATTCAGAAAATAGGCAACTCATAAATTAAAGGAAATTTTGCTATTTTAACCAAGCGTAAATTCGTCAAAGGCGGAAATTACAAGTTATAGGACTAATATTGCAAACTATTAAGACTTACAGGACGGCAATTGAAACTAAGCCTAGTACATTTTCATGTATAAATGTACCATACATTATAAAACCCAAGTCAATAGCCTCTCTCTATGTATACACAACACATACACATAATAATATATATATATATATAATAAATAACAATGGAATTATGAATAACAACGACGAGGAATAATTTTCGTTAAACTCCAAGATGGGAATTTGAATATACACAAAAACGAAAAGACCGATTTAAGTAGTTCTCTCCACAAAATAACATTATGGAGCAGTTACTACGAAAAAACATTGATACTGCAAAGACTGCCAAATTTGATGCTATGCAAAAGAATCAGCTTAGTACCTTTCTTGCTCGTTTGATAGCGACAACCTGGCCATCAGGCAGCTCAGCCTTGTACACAGTTCCAAATCCTCCATCACCAATCCGTAAAGATGGAGAGAAATTATGTGTTGCCTGCACAACTTGGGTCATACTTAGATGAACAAATCCAAGCTTGTTAAGTTTCGGTGACAGAGAAAATCTTGAAGGACTTGATGGCACTCTCAGCGGACCCGGCAGCACTCTCTGTGGACTCCCAGGGGACTTCTCAGATGCACGGTTCATTTCTAGAGATGAAACTGAGTCCACTGCGAAAATATTGCAATATTATAAATTTATATATGAAATTAGGAGAGTGCAATGTCTATTACAACATTACTTGGCTATTAATTATAGTTACCGTTCCAAATTATTGGCCGCCGAATATACATACACAACTGAATTTTACAAAATGTGTTTCTTTCATGTAAGATATGCTACTCTTAGATTTTTTAAAAGGTGGGCATACAATACAACATCAACAACAACATCTAAGCCTTAGTCCCAAAATGATTTGGGGTCGGCTAACATGAATCAAACTTTGAAACCGTCAATGATCGTTACATAAATAACATAAAAGGAGAAAAAGAGGGAAAAAAGTAGAGAAAAAAGTAGAGAAAAAAGAGAATGAATGTTAAAAAAAAATGAAAAATCCTGAAAAATAAATTAACAGATAACATGGAATAAAAGAAAATAGGAATAAAAATACAGAAAAAGAAAAAAAAAAAAAAGAATCAGATTCCATCCACCATCCGTATTTTTTCCCGCCACATTTGCCTCTCTATCACCATACTTTCCCCAATTCCAAGAAACCGCATATCATTTTCAATCATCTTTATCCAAGTTTTCTTGAGTCTTCCTCTACCTTTCACAACATTACTTGTTCCCCAACTTTCTAGCCTCCTCACTGGGCATCAACAGGTCTTCTTCTCACATGACCAAACCATCATAATCGATTCTCCATCATCTTGTCTTCTATAGCCGCAATTCTTACCTTCTCTCTAATCACCTCATTTCTGAGCCGATCCTTTTTTGTATGACCACACATCCATCGCAGCATACGCATCTCCGCCACATTCATCTTTTAAACGTGACGTTTTACAGCCCAACACTCGGAGCCATATAACAGTGCAGGCCTAATTTCCGTGCGGTAAAATTTACCCTAATTTATGAGGCATGTCAGGATCACATAAAACCCCTGTGGCACTCTTCCACTTCAACCACCCGGCCTTTATTCTGTGAGCCACATCGCCATCTAGCTCTCCATCCTTTTGGATAATAGATCCAAGATACCGAAAGAAAGTGGATCCATGAACAACTTTCTCATCAAATGTGATCATCCCCGCCTCTCTATCACTGTTTTCGCTAAACCTACACTCCATATATTCAGTCTTACTTTCGGCTAAAGCCTCGAGCTTCCAAAGTATCCCTCCAAAGTTCCAATTTATGTTGCACTCCAACCTTCGTTTCATCAATCAACACAATATCATCTGCGAACATCATACACCACGGAACGTCATTTTGAATTTCTCTTGTCAATTCGTCCATGACTATGGCAAAGAGAAAAGAACTAAGAGCATATCCTTGATGCACCCCAATCGTAATAGGGAATTCTTCTGTCCTCCCAACATTAGTACGTACACTTGTACTAGCTCCCTCATACATGTCCTTTATAATGTCAATATATTTCCGCGATACACCCTTCTTTGCTAAGGCCCACCAAAGTACTTCTCTTGGTACTTTATCATATGCCTTCTCTAAATCAATAAAAATCATATGTAGATCTTTCTTTTTATCTCGATAATGTTCCATCAACTGCCGGATAAGATAAATTGCTTCCATGGTCGATCTTTCAGGCATAAATCCAAATTGATTTTCCGTTATCTTCACACATTTCCTAATCCTTTGTTCAATCACTCGTTCCCACAACTTCATGGTATGACTCATTAGTTTAATTCTGCGATAATTAGAACAATCTTGAACATCACCTTTGTTCTTATACAAAGGGACGAGAATACTTTTCCTCCATGTTGATGGCATCTTATTGCTTCTCCAAATCTTATTGAAAAGCATAGTTACCCATTCGATCCCTCTCTCCCTCAAACACCTCCAAACTTCAATAGGTATACCATCTAGTCCTTCTGCTTTCTTTGTCCCCATCTTCTTCAATGCAATTATCACTTCACCCTTTTGAATTCTCCTCTTAAACTCTCGGCGAACCATACTTGAGGGGATGTTTAAATTCCCAATAACTTGTTCTTGATGGCCATTGAATAGGGTATCAAAGTATGACCTCCATCTCTCTTTTATCTCTTTATCTTGAACCAAAACTTTTTGGTCAGTATCTTTTACATATTTAACTTTTCCAATATCTCGCGTCTTCTTCTCTCTCATTCGAGCAAATTTATAGATATCTTTTTCCCCTTCTTTTGTATCTAATCTTGCATATAATTCTTGATTAACCTTTGATCGGGCATTTCTCACTACCTTTTTAGCTTCTGTTCGAGCTTTCTTGTACTTCTCATAATTCTCATCGCTCGAGCATTTACCCAATACCTTATAACATTCATGTTTGGTCTTTATCGCTTGCTTAACTTCATCATTCCACCAAGATGTGTCCTTACTTAATGGTCTGTTTCCTTTAGATTCTCCTAGGACTTATTTTGCAACTTCCTTTATGTTATGCTCCAACAAGTTCCACATCGAATCTATATCCATCTCTGTGCAATCAGACCAAATACCACTATCAGCAATCTTAGCCACAAAAGTATGTCGACTCTCCCCTCGGAGCTTCCACCACTTAATTCGAGGGTCAACTTGTGGTCTACTCTTTCTTAAGTGCCTCTTACCTCGAAAGTCAAGCACCACAACCCTATGCTGCGTTGCAGCACTCTCACCGGGTATCACCTTGCAATTAGTAAAACTTTTCCTCCAAACATTCCTTACTAAAAAGAAATCAATTTGACTTGCATTACCTCCATTTCTATATGTCACCAAATGAGAATCCCTTTTCTCGAACCAAGTGTTCATAATACCCAAGTCATGAGCTAATGCGAAATCCAATATACCATTTCCTGTTTCATTCCTATCCCCAAAACCAAAGCCACCATGAATGCTCTCAAAGCCATCTCTGCTAACACCGACATGCCCATTGAGGTCACCACCAATGATCAATTTTAGGAATTCTTTCGACAACCTCTTCCAAATCTTCCCAAAATTCTTGTTTGATCGATGCATCCAATCCTACTTGTGGTGCATAAGCACTTATGATAGTTAGAAACTCATCCCCTCATCATCAATGAATTCTTAACCATATTGAAAAAAAAAATGTTCCTTAACCATATTTTATTTACAAAGTTCGTGGCTATGATTAAGGTGTCCTAACAAATTTAAGATGCTCTACCATCTCCACTGGTAAAAGGAGTTCCTAACCGAAATTGCCATTTCAAATCCATGGCAATCACTCTAGAAACACAAACTAACATGTAACTATAATATGCATTAATTTCAAAGATTGAGTAGAATCAATTGCTCTGCCAAGATGCAGGAACAGAAGTGAATGTCATCAACTCGTAAATGTTCAATTTAAGGTGTAACACTCCCGAGACATAATAACATTGCTTTGCAGACTCATTGGTTGAATGCATGATGCAAATAAACATTTTCATACGATGAAGTTACTCACCAAAAAAAGGGCTTGAACTAATTAATTTAGAAATCCAATAAAAGTTTGTGGACTACATCAAAAAGACCAGATACGATGTGGTCAGCATGGTATAATTGCTGTCAATAATCACAAAGTAGTGAAGTACTGCAAAAGAAGGAATCTGACTATGATGTTAAGAGTGAAGAACAAGGTTGTTCCATCAAACGATGGATATTAAATTCCTTTGGATTAATAAAATTGACGGAAGTTCATTTTATACCATTAAGAATATGATATAATAATTAATTGTGAGTAATGGACTTACGAAAGTACACATACTTTATCACGTAGAAAAGATGGCATATTCAATGCTTATCAGTAATTGCCTGAGATAGACCCAAAGCAAAAAAAATCTGTTATAGTGGGACCCTCTAACTGTAGAAAATTTCATAATAGCATTCCTCAAACTTCCACCCCACCCCACACCCACTCCATAAAATAAGAATGGTAAGTAAGAAATAATAATACACCAAAAGGGGGAACTAATAATCGTGTAGCTGCATCAAAAATCAAAGCATAGCCCGGAAAGCTTTCATAGTTAAAGGTTAAAGTGCGAGTATGCACAAAAGCATCCCCCCACCAACCCACCTACCCACACAACGAGAGAGAGAGAGAGAGAGAGAGAGAGAGAGAGAGAGAGAGAGAGAGAGAGAGAGAGAGAGAGAGAGAGAGAGAGAGAAAAACTTATTGCTTCATTCATGGACTCTATGCAAAGAAATCTAAAGGGACTATAGCTTAACGCACAAAACTAGGGTAAATAAAATGCAAAAAGGCACTTTCAAGAACTTAGTTTACACAAATGAAGGTTTACAATTTGACCAATTAGATTATGAAGAGAAGGACTAGCTCAGAAGTCAGAAATGAGATGTCGCTCAACACGGTTGAAGAAAATCATAGGTAGACGAGATCACAACAAAAATGTATGGTTAAGATTTTGTTGATTTTCGTTTGATCGAAGGGCATGAAAGAGTTCAAAAGGTTAAACTTGGGGAGAGTTTCCTCCATGTTGACAGAATGGAATTCCAGAAAGAGTATAATTTCTCTATCTCCCCCTGCATAACTCACCGCATGCATATCTGAGCCATTCGCATCGCTATGAGCTATAGCCATAGGGAACCTTGTCGCTATGGAGAGGCATGAGGGATTAACAACTATGACCAAAGGAGATGAGGAGCTTTAGCTAAAGTGCCTTCTAAATATACCAGAATCGGAAAGGGGAACAAAGATTAGAAAAGAAGAAGGAAAAAGGGCACGGAACAAGGAAAATCATGGAAATATTCACCATGTACAGCGTGTATATAAAAGTATCATACACCACCTAAACCAACATATGCATGTGAAAATTATATTCATCAAATAAAAGAAACAGTTATTTATTATCATAAACATTTCTAAGGGAATAAAGGAAAAAAAAAGAGAGAGAAAAAAAGGTTCTTCCTATATAGTCCATTGAAAAAAAGCTCTTTAAACATCCAAACAATGTAAATGATGCACTTACTTGAATTTGGCTCCTTGGTGAAAATGGTATGCTCAGTAATCTTTTTCTTTGCTTGGAAACACGGACAAAGTAGCGAACAGCATAACAGAAAGAAAGCTGGTATTCCCATGGCCAACATTTTGGGCTTTAATGCAGAGTAATCATATTTATCATTTCCATCCATAAATGTTGTATCATTATCGATCCTACTAGATCCTTCTCGAACCACAGTTTTCTGAAATTCACTTCCTGCTAGCAAATGCAACTTGTCTGCAAGATGCAGGATTAATGAACTAAATGTATACAATTTTACAGAGCGCAACAATTCCCAAAAAAAAAGGGAAAGAAAAAGACAAAGACAGGTTTGTTGTTACCTATTGATTGGCAGTACTGTTTTCTGACATTTTTGTTGAGGAAGCAGTGCCTCCTCTCATTATAGTCTATCAAAAACTTACAGAAGAAATATACGTCCACCAATTTCCCCTCTATATAGAACAAATCAAGACTAGGATCATCCAAGTGACTGATATAATATGTCCCACAATTCTCTCCGTGCTTCAACAACCGAGAAGCAGATATTATTGATGATTGCACAGCCACAAAAAGAATTAACAAAACTAGTGCCATTTTTTACTCAACAAAGACAACTCTGAAGTCCCACAATGAGCAAAGACACTGCCCAGCTACGCAAGTTAAACAAATGTAGCATGAGTTCGGATCACTGCGTTAGAAAACTCAAATGTCCGTCCCCAAGATCACAAACTCCTCTGATCGATCCAGCAAGCACAATCTATGCAAATTACTTGATACCAGCACTCAAGTCAAAAAAAAAAAAAAAAAGATGATGCTGCAAAAATCAAAACAGCGAATACAATTGTAGTAAAATTTTGAATCCTCGATCCAGAAAAAAACCTCCAATTCAATATGATTCCATCCAACAATTCCGACTAAAAGAACACAAAACTTAGAAGTGGCAGGTGGACACACAATATCAATATTCCGTCACCAAATCAATGTTAACAAAAAGAAGAAAAAGGAAAAAATAAGAGCACAAGCAATCTAATCGACCAAGAAATATATTACAAGACCCACTAAACTTCCCTCTCAGCTTCAACAAACACTGCATTTCGTATAGATCCAAGCATAATTGGAGCATCTACTAAAGCCCAAGAAAGATTAAGAACAGACACGAATACTGTGTATAAATGACGGTAGCAAAATACAAGTCAAAACATTTAATGAAGTCGCACAATCAAACCTGAAATAAAGGCGGCTGAGATTAAGAGAAACACATGCCTATTTCGAGTATTTGTTTTTATTAAGGGGGAGTTATTAAGGCCCCCTATTTTTACAAAGCAAACCCTGGTTTGCCGTTTTTTTTTTTTTTTTGGTCTTTTTGTTTTTTTGTGTGTTATGTTTTTGTAGTGTTTATTTGTTACGTATTTTAGTGTAATGTTTTTTTTAATGTTTATTTATTATATTTTTTGTGTTATGTTTTTTTTATTCGTCTAATGTATTTTTTATTTAATTAAACAACAACAATAACAATAATAATACGTTAAACATTAACACATTAAACAACTACAACAACTGTTATTATTCAACTAAATAACAACAACAATATTAACACATTATTTAAAAACAACACCATCAAATATAGTACATTTACAATGTTTGTGCTCTTATATTTAGAAAGCCATGGAGTGCGGTCATTCTCGTTACGTGTCGTGGGAAAAAAGTGTTGTCACGTCAGCAAAAAGCTCCATGACACTAGAAACCCCACGGCACTACATTTTGCCCGTATCCGTTGGCACCAGAAATTTTGGTGCCGTCGGCCATTTTTTTTTCTTTTACATAAAATAAAATATACACATTATAAACTAAAATAAACTTCATTAATTAAAAAAAAACACATTACATAAAAAAACCACATTACATTAAAAAATACAAACTAATTATTCAAGTTCCATAAATGCTCCACAAGGTCTTGTCGAAGGTCGTCGTGAACTTTTCTATCTCGTAGTTCTTTATTTTTTTCTAATATGTAAATCACATCTTTCGATCCAAGTATCTGGCATGTTCGGGCGTGGATCGACGAATGTATCTCTTAAACTCACTTCGAATCCTTCGTCTTCCAATATCATGTTGTGTAACATTATACAACAATACATGATTAGTTTCAAAGTGTTGATTTATCAAGCACGTGCGGGTTGTCGTATAATCCCCCAACGACTTTGTAGGAGTCCGAAAGCTCGTTCAATATATTTTCTAGCACTTTCTTGAACCCTTTTGAAGTTCAAATATTTTTCCGACCTTGCAACACTAAACGTTTTCACAAACACGGACCATGTTGGATAAATGCCGTCGGCTAAATAGTAACATTTTTTATATGTATGTCCGTTTACTTCAAACGGATATTCCAGAGCTGTACCGGCAAGATCATCATCAAATATCGGGAAACCATATAACACATTAAGATCATTATTTGCCCCTGGAACCCCAAAATATGCATGCCAAATCCATAATTTTTGATCTGCAACCGCTTCCAAAATAAGAGTTGGGTATTTATGATCACGTCTTTTGAATTGAGCTTGTAAGGCCTTTTGGACAATTTTTCCAATCCCAATGCATACAATCAATACTCCCGAGCATTCCCGGGAGTTTATGTTTTTCTTCATGCAATGCATATATTTTTTCAATGTCATTGGGAAGTATGTACGCTCCTCATTGTGGGTGAGTATTGGGGAGTGGTGAATTTTCATCCAGCGTCACATAAATGTAGTGAGCACAGTCGTCGTCCCCCACACGGGCAATCACGAGGGGGCCACTAATAACAAAACCGATCACTCGAGCTATATTTTGCACCAAATCAGTTAGTTGCTCGGGAGAACTAAACACCTGAAAATACATTACAACTTTTATAAAAAATTAATCGAACCATACCATGACCACCCGTACTAAATATAACAAAAAAGTAATCGAACCAAATAAAAAATATTTTTATTTGTTACAACTTTTTTTAAAAGAACTTTTTGTTACAACTTTTTTAAAAAAAATACTTTTTTTGTTACAACTTTTTTTTGTTTTTGAAATTAAAAAAGAAAATATATATATATATATATATATAGTGTGGGGGGGTTTGGTAGGAAGGGTTTTCATTAGACCGTGATTTCTGTAATCTGACGAAAACACGACCTAAAGCGACCACGAAAATTTAGTGTTTGAGTTTGCATTTTGAGTACACGATACGAAAATACACGAACACGAAAGTACACGACCGAGATTTAGTGTCGGTTTTGTGTTTACCCTTTGGGTACATGAAATAAATAAATAAATAAATAAATATAATATTATATAAAATTTAATAAAAATATATATTTTATGAATTCTGTTTATACTAAACTTTAAAATATGAAAATATAATGTGAATTTTCATAAATTTCGTGTAAACATTCGTGTTTTCATTGCCATTCGTATCATTTCGTCTGCTAAAACCTATAAAAATAATATTATAATATGAAAATTATTATTTTTTATAATATTTTAATATTTATTTTATATTATGTGCCTGACACGAAAACACGGCATGAAACGACACGAATTTGCGCGGTACACGACATGACATGACACGAATTCATTTAGTGTCGTGTATGGGTTTGGACTTTTGGTACACAAAACACGAAAGTACACAACACGAAAATACACGACACGAACGAATTGCCAAGTCTAATTTTCATAGAGGGTCTGTATAACAGACCCCCTTTTCTTAATCTAATTACAGACCAATCAAAACCCCCTCTCTCACTACAAAACCCCCCTATCAAAACCCCCTCTCTCCCTACACCCCCCCACCACTAGAGATGTTAAACGGGCTCGGGCCACTTCCGTTTAACCCGCCAAAACCGTTAGTTAGGCCAATATTTCCAATCCGTTTAAATTGGAACTTTTGGCCTGACCGATTTAGCCGTTAAGTAGGGCTAGCCCGCCGATATATATATATATATATATATATATATATATATATATATATATTGTTAATTTCAATTTACAGTAATACTATATTTATATAACATATATTAATATTATATATGTAATATATATTAATATTATATAAAATATATATTATTGTTGTATTTGTTAATATAGAGTGTGTGTATATATATATATATAAGTGTATTTTTTGTTATATTTATTATAGTATATTTGTTACTATATATATAAAATATATTGTTACTGTTTTTTGTTTTTGGTTTGTGACTTATAAAAAAATTAAAAAATAGATTTTTTAAATATTTAGCCTGCTTAGCCCGTTTGCTAAGCAGTTAGGGTTAGGGTTAAATCGATATTTCAGAATTTAAATCAGGCTTTTTTTAGGACCATTTAGGCTGCCGTTAGGCTGGCCGAACCGCTAGGGCTAGCCGTTTAACATCTCCCCCCACCACAACCACCCCCACAAAAACCCCAAATATATTTATATATATATATATATATATATATATATATATATTTTAATTTCAAAGACAAAAAAAAAAAGTTGAAAAAAAATTGTAACAAAAAGTATTTTTTTAAAAAAGTTGTAACAAAAAGTTATTTTAAAAAAGGTGTAACAAATAAAAATATTTTTTTATTTGGTTCGATTAATATTTTGTTATATTTAGTACGAGTGGTCACGGTTTGATTCGATTAATTTTTTGTAAAAGTTGTAATGTATTTTCAGGTGTTCAGTTCTCTCGAGCAACTAACTGATTGGGTGCAAAATATAGCTCGAGGGATCGGTTTGTTATTAGTGGCCCCTTGTGATTGCCCATGGCCCGGCCCATAAAATCCGGGTACCCGCTTTTTTGGGTACCCGGCTTTTCGGGTCGGGCCACCCGGGTAATCGAGTTTTTTTTCATATATTAATTATTATTATAATAATTATACATATAGATATATATATATATATATATATGATTTTTTCGCTATATTTTTTTTAACTTTTAATTCAACAAAAATATTTTATTTTTAAATTAGCAAGAATCGATTCTAATTTTGAAGTCATGCGTTATGGTTAAATCAAATATTAAGAAAATTTAACTTTAATTTAATTTATTTGCTCGATTGACTTCTACAAAAAAAAAATTAAAAGTAAGAAATTGTTTACAATAATTATAACATTCATTTTATTATCATTGGTTCTATCTATTCATTTTGAAATTAGACTACTATATTATATTAATACATACCCAGTTTTGTAATTTTGATGTCATAATTTAAAATAGTTAATGAGATTTAAATTATAAAAAAAATATGATTCATGAAAAGGAAAAAAAATAGAGCTTAAGATTAATATGGACCAAATTTTACATAAGTATTTGTAATGTTAATATTATTAAAATGTAAGTAAATACATACTAATTCTATACATAATATTTAAAATGGTTAAAATAAAATATGTAGTTTTAGAAAATAAAAAAAATAAAAAAGTTACCGGGTCGGCGGGTACCCGGTAATTTTATTTGACTGGCCCATTACCCGGCCCGGTAACTCACATAATTAGCGGGCCGGGTACCCGACCCGTTAAATTTGGGTAATTAAAAAAATTACCCGGTAAAAAGTTCCCGGGTAGTCGGGTAATTGGGCCGGGTCAACCGGGTCGGGTAGTTTTGAACACCCCTAGTACAGACTTCCCAATGCATCCGCATGGGAAACTTTATATTCCAATCGACAACGCATGTATACTGAAATTATTGAGAATATAAGAGCACAAACATAGTAAATGATTATAAAAGCACAAACATAGTAAATGCATTACATTTGATGGTGTTGTTTTTAAATAATGTGTTAATGTTGTTGTTGTTGTTTAATTGAATAATAACAGTTGTTGTAGTTGTTTAATGTGTTAATGTTTAACGTGTTATTATTGTTGTTATTTAATTAAATAGAAATACATTAGACGAATACAAAAAACATAACACAAAAAACATAACAAATAAACATTAAAAAAATATTACACAAAAAATACATAACAAATAAACACTAAAAAAACATAACACACACTAAAAAAAGACAACAAAAAGACAAAAAAAAAAGGACGAACCCTGAACCCTAAAACCCTCCCTAAGGAGAGTTTGCTTTGTAATATAGAAGGGGACTTAATAACCCTCCCCTTTCTTTTTTAGATAATAATAGGGAAAATGACCATGTCAAACTCCAGTCTTCTTCACTAAATACATATTTTTTCTTTTAACTAAATACACATGCATATCTTATTTTTTACAACTGTATATATATTTTTTCTTTTAACTAAATGATTACTATAAAATTAGTTTTTTTTTTTTTTTTTCCTTTTCAATGAGTACTTTGTCCTCATGGATTATAAACTAAATATACATACCAAACCCACAATTTAGCTTTGATCCTTCAACATGAAACGACACATTAACAAATCTTGAACCACAAAATGGAACAACATATATTAGGGTGTGAAAAAAACAAGAATACCAGTACAAACCCTGATGATGTATATATTATACATAGGTAGGGTTGTAAACAAATCGAAGCGAAGCGAATACTATTGTATTTGATCCATATTCGTGAAACTATTTGAAATATTCGATTGGATTCGAAACTATTTTTTGAATATTAAAAGTTGATTTGAAATCGATTCGATATGGATATTCGAACATATTCGATTCTATTCGAAATTCGAATTTTTTTTGTATTTTTCCGATCGAATGTATAACTAAAAATAATTATAATAAATGTATTGTATATGATAAAAGTATATTTTGATAAATATATAAAGAAACTTATATATATATATATATATATGTATATATATATGTGTATATATATATATATGTGTGTGTGCACGCGCGCGCATATTATATAATAAAACTATATTTAACAAATATATATATATATATATACATATATATATACACACACACACAAATAAACAAAGGAATCGAATATTTGAAATATTAGAATCGAATAATATTATATTTGTATTCGGATTCAAATATTATACGAATATGAAAAATGATTCTTATTCGAATCCAAATTTGAATGTTTTGAATTTAAATCAATATAAACGAATTTAAAACGAATCAAATCAAAATAATTTGATTTGTTAACAACATACCTCCCAACCCACCAATAATATCATTCCACCTCATTCATATTTTTTTCATACCTCTCAACCCTTTTTTAGTGGCAACCATACTTTTTTCATACCTCCCAACCCACCAACTAATTTTATTTTTTTATTTTTTATTTTCATAAATTATATTAAACAATTTAATAAAAACATAAATATTTCATTAATAATTAAAAGAAAATTACATAATACTTAAAAAAATACACATAATTAAAAGAAAATTACATAATTCTTAAAAAAAAAAGAAATAACTAGTCATCGAGGTATGCTAAGTTTTGAGCCTCTACATGCTCCGTAAGATCATATAAGAGACGGTAGTGGATTTGTTCGTCGAGTAACTCCTCTAGTACACTATCGTCATAAACTGGCGCGACCGGCTGATCCATTATATGAACCGGTGATATTGCCACCCGATCGTCTTTTAAAATCATATTGTGAAATATGATACACGTATAAACGAGTTGTCGAATCTTTTCGACCGACATAGCCCGGAGAGGACGATTGAGAATCATCCATTTTGCCTTAAGACGACCAAAAGCTCGCTCGACATCTTTTCTTGCAGACTCTTGTAGCTTCTTGAATCTCTTTTCCTTCGGTTCAATGGGATACTTATATGCTTTAACAAACGTTGAATACGTAGGATAGATTCCATCGGTAAGATAATATCCACGTTTGAAAAGCCGTCCATTTACATGAAATGAAGCTGTTTGGCGCTGTTCCATTTCGCTCATGAGATCTGATGGTGATTCAAAACATTGATATCGTTGTTTGCACCGGGAGGACCAAAAAATGAATGCCAAATCCACAAATCGTTTGAAGCGACGGCTTCAAGCATAATAGTAGGGTATTGGTGATCACCTCGCTTATATTGGCCTTTCAAATGTCTAGGACAATTACGCCAAACGAAATGTGTACAATCAATGCTACCAAGCATTCCAGGAATGTGATGTTTTTCTTCATGTGCCTCGAATAAGCGTGCAACGTCATGGGATGTTGACCTACGTAAGAACTCTCGACCATATAATTCAATAATCGCATGGCAAAAATGATCAAGGCATTCTCCTATAAGAAAAAATATAACGAAAACTTTAAAAAAATTTAATAACGATAACTTTTAAAAAATAAATATAACGACATGTTTTAAATACAAATAAATAACAAAAACTTATAAAAAATAATAACGATAACTTTTAAAAAATAAATATAACGACATGTTTTAAAAAAAAATAACCTGATGTTCTTCGGTCCATATTTAAATATTCATCAAATCTATCCGGAGGTTCACCCGTAGCGAGTTGTCGAATGGCCGACGTGCATTTTTGTAACGCCGTGAAACTTTTTTTTCCCCTCGCATCATAGCCCTCTTGAAACCATTCGAATCTCGCTTCAACATCACCAACAATTCTTAAAAACAAGCTTTTATTCATACGAAACCTATCACGAAAAACATGGTCGGCAAACTTTGGTCGTTCCACGAAATAATCATTCATAAGGGTTTGTAAAGCTTTTTCACGAAGCAGATTCTGAGACTCGAGTTTCGGTAGAGCTTGCCGTGTCTTCAATTGAATCGTACACGGCTAAAAAGATTGATAGGGTACTACCGGATAACCATAGTTCAGACGATTCCTCCGGAATAAATATCGAGTCGGACGAAGAAGAAGAGGATGAAACCATTGTAAAAATATGTGAATTGTTTGTGTTAAATTTTATTGAAAGTGATTTTTTAGGATAGATTTGGTTTAATATTGATTATGTTTTTTTGATATCTCATATGTATATATAGAAGGAATTTTTTTTAAACCGTTCCCAACGTCCCTTTTGCCTCCAACGGTCATATCTCTTTAATACTCCAACGGTCTAATTTGTCCATGCTGTTGAATCATCAAATGCCGCCCAGCCATGCCGCCGAGCCATACCGCCTATGTGGCGGCGGTGTTCACCGCCGGTATGGCCCAAATCGCTGGCCATACCGCTGCGACTGCCACTACCCTTATAGGGTGTGTATTCAATTCAGATTTTGATGAATTAATAATAATTCATAGATTTTTAAAGATTTTGGCGGATTAGAAATAATGTATGGATTAATAATAATCATCATAGAATCTTATAAAGTTAATGGAGAGTTTTTCGGATTTAGAAATGGATTTTTAAAAATCCTTCAAAATCTCATCGATTTTGGTGAGATTTTAAAACTTACAAAAAACAACAAATCCATTAAAATCTACCGTTTTAATGAATCCCAACAAATTCATGAATTTTTTAATACCCTCAGATTTTAATGGATTGTTTTAAATCCAAATTGAATGCACCAAGATTTTAAATAATATTTTGAAATCCTAATTGAATGCACCAAGATTTTAAATGACATTCTGAAATTCAAATTGAATAACTCAAAATGTTAATGGATTCAAAACAATCCAAATTGAATACCCTAAAATTTCTAAAATTCAAAAAAATTTCACAAAATCCCAATTAAATACACCTCTTAATTCCTCCCCCAAGTAATTCACCCCCCAAGTCTATCTCAGCAAATGTATCCACACGTGGAGGCTTAGACACATTATCCCGACTCGTCTCAACTGGAATGTATATCCGTGTTATCCTTGCTTGTTAATTTGTGCCAATACATGCATATTCTCGTTGACTTCACATCTCTTAACTCTTCTCTCTTGAACTAGACTCAACTGATAATAATAAGGAAAGGGGACTAAAAAAAAAAAAAAATTAGTTAATGGCCAAAAAATATATATGAAAGGCACCCTAGCGCAAGACGTTCCCATGGAAACCAGCCGCCAGCCCTTCGAGCCCGACCCTGATCCGTCAGTTCCAACGACAGGAGACATCGGCGAGAGGCTTAAGAGACGCCGTGCTTTCCCTGAACCCTTCCAGCCACCGGACACGGTGATTTTCTCTGCTGGATCTTCATGGTCGGATAAATTGCAACCTCAAAAACTTAGGGCGGATGTCGATTTTGCAGCCGCCTCAAAGAATACGGAGATCCAGCATGTGAAACTCCGTTCGTCTGGCAGTCTGGCGATCCCGACAATCACTATTGCTGATGAATTGCTCAGGAAGATTAATGAGTAATGGAGTCATGCCATCATAACTAAATTGCCTGGTCGCCCCTGGAATATTGATGTGCTGCGTGGTAGGTTCGAACACCTCTGGGACTTGCGAGGAAAGTATGATCTTGTGGATGTTGGCCCAGATCTATTTATTCTGCGTGAGCTCGATCCTCTTACCCGTGAGACTATTCTTACGAAAGGACCTTGGAAGATTGCCGGTCAGTTCCTCGCAATTCAGAAATGGTATCCGGATTTTGATCCAACAACTTACAAGGTGACCACGACAATTACGTGGGTTAGAATTCCACATCTTCTAGCACAATTTTATCGAGAATCGATTCTCCTACAGATTGCTAGAGGAATTGGAGAACCTATAAAGGCGGATGCCAATACTTTTAACCTGGAACGCGGAAGATTTGCGAGGTTGTGTGTACAGGTTGATCTCACGAAACCTTTGGAGAGAGTGATTGATATCAATCAGAGACACTATTCCATTATTTATGAGAATTTACAGACGCTATGTTATAAGTGTGGGAGAGCAGATCACACTATGCAATCCTGCCCTAGTAACACCACTCCTGTCATAAACACTCCTGTCAATAATGGTGGAGCTGCTGAAACTGTGTCAGAAATAGCAAGAGTGAGCGAGGAGAGTACAAAGGGGAATGTGGAAAAACAAGATGAGTATGGGCCATGGATGCTTATCAAAAGAAATCCCAAGAAGAAGACGCCGTCTGTGCCTAAACCATTGACGGGTAATAAGTCTGTCGAACCTAAAGCTCGGCGCACACCTCTGCGCGAGGTAAACCAGGAGCAAACTGTTAGGAAACCACCGGTACAAGTGCGGGAATCTTTCAGTACCCGCAAAGAAGTTCTCCTCCAAAATAAATTTGGTGCTTTGTAGAATCAGGAGAACTTGAATGAAGGGAGCTCGACACCCTCAACTGCTCCGCCGCCGCCTAGAATGCGGCCTAAAGTAGGTGGGACTAGAGCCTCTGGGAAAGGTAGATTGGAGTCTACCTCAGATTCTAATGCTTCAACTATGGACCATGGACCTGAAGTGATTCCTGGAAAAGGAGTGTGTGACATGGAGTACTCTACGACTGATGATGTCATGATGACCCAAGGCCATGATGGCCAGCCGAACAATCAGTAAGCTTTCTCCAGTATTGTTTTCCAATGAATATGTCTCTTAAGATCATTTCACGGAACGTACGTGGTGTGGTGAAAGATGGTTTTCGAGCCAACTTTGATTTAGTCTATAATCATCATAGACCGGATATTATGTTCTTACTGGAAACACATGCTAGTATTGATGTGTCTAACCGGATTGGTAGGAATCTGGGTTTTCCTAATCAGGTTTTCTGTGCGTCGTTGGGGGCGTAGGGTGGTATATGGATGTTGTTTGATGGTGGGAATATTGATGTAGAAATTCTTAGTGTTTATTATCAGTATATTCACTATCTGGCAACAAAAATCAAGAGTTCGCTAGATGGTTGAAGGGGAACTGAACACTCGTTTCTTTCGTCAGACTACAGTTCAGAGGAGGAGGAAGAGCAATATTATGGCTCTTAAAGTTGATGGCTCGTGGTGTATGGATGTTGAGATGCTGAAGGCGGCGGTTTGGAATTTTTTCAATACCCTCTTTCATGAAAATGCGGATAGGGGCATTTCCTTGGGGGCGTCACCCTATCAGACATATATTTCTTCTGAAGAAAGGGATGATTTGTGTAGAAAGGTGGAGTTGACTGAACTTAAGCAGGTGCTTTGGTCTTTTCACCCCAATAAGTCGCCAGGTCCCGATGGATTTCAGGCGAAGTTCTTCCAGTATTATTGGGAGTCGTGTAAAACACATCTCTTGCAGTTTGTGAATGATGCTTTGGCTTATGGCTCCTTTCCATCTTACTTTGGGGATTCTTTTATCTGTCTGATTCCGAAGGTGAAGAACCCTGACCAGATATCTAAGTTTCGGCCTATTACGCTTTGCAACGTGACTTATAAGCTCCTGACAAAGGTGCTTACTCTAAGGCTACAAGATATCATGCCACGTATTATTCCCCCTACGCAAAGTAGTTTTATTAAGGGGAAGGGGACACATGACAACATCAGGTTGGTGCAGGAGATTCTTCATATTCTTAGATCCAGAAAACAGAATGCCATTGGGAGTATGCTTATTAATCTGGATCTGGAGAAAGCATATGATAAGGTGAGCTGGAACTTTGTGGAGGAGACACTTAAGTTTTTTGGTTTTCCTGATGGAGTTGTCAAAATTATTATGTTCTGTGTGAGACGTTCTAGACCACGTATTCTCTGGAATGGTTCTCCTATGGAACCATTACAGCCTACCTGCGGACTTAGACAGGGCGATCCACTGTCTCCCTACCTTTTTGTTCTTTGCATTGAAAGACTGTCCTATTTGATAAGGGAAAAAGTGGAGGAGGGTGCGTGGAAACCTGTTCAGACTAGCACGAATGGGCCAAAATTTTCACATATTTTCTTTGCAGATGGTCTGGTTCTCTTCGCCCAAGCGGACAATGACAACGCCAGATGCATTAAGTATGTGTCATCTGACTTTTGTGCGGCTTCTGGTCTCATCGTCAGCGATAATAAATCCAGAATCTTTTTCTCTAGCCGCAGGGGAAGAGCGAGCCAACGGCGGATTAGTGAATTTTTGGGGTTTACGATTACCCCTGATCTGGGTATATATCTTGGTGTCCCTCTAATCCATGGGAGGGTCACTACAGGTACTTTTCGTGGAGTGATTGACAAAGTGGCTAGTCGACTAGCTAGTTGGAAGGCAAAGCTTCTGTCAGTTGCTGGAAGAGTGACTTTAGTTCAGTCAGTGGCAACTGCAATTCCTATTCACACTATGAAAGCACACTGGCTTCCAGAGAACACCTGTAAGCAGTTAGATAAACTAAATCGTAATTTTATTTGGTCATCTAACCCTGAGAGACGAAAACTTCACTTGGTTGGCTGGGATACAGTGACTAGGCCAAAAACTTTTGGAGGCCTTGGCTTGAGAAAGAGCAGATTGGTTAACATTGCGATGCTTGCGAAGGAGGGTTGGAGGTTGTTGAATGGAGAGTATAATCTTTGCCTGTCGATTTGTAAAGCTAAGTATTTACGAGGTCAGAGTATTCTTCGCTTTTCGCTTCGTGGGTCTGAGTCCAATGCATTCAAAGGCATTGTGAAAAGTTGTGCTAAATTGGAGGGGAATTTTGGGTGGCGTATCGGAAATGGTAGGAGCGTTTCCTTTTAGTTCAACAACTGGTTGGGTTCGACAACCGGTGTCCATGGTGCCGAGATTGCTAATGAGGATATGGGTATATGTGTGGCTGATCTTTGGACGCCTTCACATGGGTGGAACTTGGAAGCTTTGGTAACACCGTTGGATGCTAGCTTGCGGATGAAAATCATCAACTTTCCCTTGCCACAGTCCTATTGGGGTGATGATGCTCGCATATTCCTTGGCTCCGCGGATGGACACTTTTCATGCAAGGCGGCGTTTAAGGCATTGTCTACGCCAAATGAGAATACTCATTCGAGTATGTGGAATAAAATTTGGCGTTTGAAGTGCCCTGCAAAAATTCGGAATTTTTTGTGGCTTTGCTTTCATGACCGACTGGCTACAAATAATCTACTCCATACCCATGGTTTTCTTGAAGATCCCAAGTGCATACGTTGCGGCTATCAAGTTGAAACTCTGAAACACTTGTTGTTCGATTGGCCATATGCAGTTGAATTTTGGTTGGGTTGTTTGGGCTATTTGAATTGGCAGGGGGCTTTTGCTGCCATTGGGGAGAATTAGGTATTGGATCTGATTTTTAAACATCAGTTTTCAGTGCAAATTTGGCCAGATGCACCCTGGTCGCTGGTTTGCACGACGGTTCTTTGGCACATTTGGAAGAACCGCAACGAGTTTGTGTTTAACGACCAAACACCACCATTTAGAACCCGTTTGTATCGGCTTAAGGAGTATGTGGGACAGCTGGTTGCAGCATTCCCATGCCAAAACAGGTCATTGACGCTTGGCTCCTCGGATATTACAGTGTGGTGTCTCCCACCGGCTTCTTGGTTCAAACTGAATACTGACGCCAGCTTACTTGGATCTTCTGGGTCGGTCGCTGGAGGAGGGATTCTTAGGGATGATAAGGGCGCCTGGATTGGGGGTTTCTCTAGGAAAATGCACGAGGTCACAATTAACACTGCAGAGCTGTTGGCTCTTCGCGATGGACTCTCTCCTACGTGGGATAAACGGTTGCCAAAGCTTGTTGCTGAGATTGACTCGGAGGTGATTTTTAAACTTTTTGGAAACTCAAATACATTTAAACATCCTCTACACTACCTGCTTGAGGATTGTCGGGAGTTTAGTAGAAAGCCGTGGGATTTTGTTCTCAAGCATACGAAGAGAGGCGGCAATAAATGTGCTGATTACCTTGCTAAACTGGGACATGGAGTGATGGGGTTTGAACGGTGGACAGACCCCCCTCCCTTTAGTTGATTTACTCGATTTAGATGTAGAGGGCTCCCCTCGAATATTTTAGTTGTTTTATTATATTTCTATTACGACAGATCAAAAAAAAAAAGAAAGGGGACTCTAAACGAGAGTGACTTACGATTAGACGTGCCCAACGCCGGGTGCGGGTCCGGGTCGGACCCGCCGGGTCGCCGGGTTGACAGGACAGGACCCGGACCCCACCCGTACGTATGAAATGTACGGGTTGGCGGGTCGGCCACGGGTCCGGTTAAACATAATGATTAAATGCGAAAAAAGAGAGAGATTAAGTAGTATAGCAATTAGCAATGAGAGTTTGAGAGATAGATTATATCGAAGGTGTGAAAAAAATGTGTTGAGTAGTGAGGTATTTATAGATAGGATTTGTTTTTTTAAATCTGCACTAGCCGTTAGACCCACCGGGTCACGGGTCCGACCCACTGGGTCCGGATCCGACCCGCCAGGTCTAACGGCCAAATTTCAATTTTTTTTTACTTTTCCGCCGGGTCGACGGGTCGGACCCGGCGGGTCGCCGGGTAGGCAAAACCTAGACCCGGACCCCACCTGTGTATACCACGGGTCCGGGTCGATGGGTCCGACGGCCAGCCGGGTCCGGACCCTGCACGGGTCAGCCGGGTCCGGGTCGGCGGGTTGTGTTGTTTTGGGCACCTCTGCTTGCGATCCAAAAAAAGTTAAATTCTCGTAGAAAAAAAGGGTCTATTTTTTAGAGACTCTTTAAGCATCCATCTAGAAGAGAGCTCGAAAACGCCTCCTTTTACTTTATGATCTTCTAGCTCCCCGGGGCTAGCTCGAGCGACCGCTAGTCAATGTTTAATCTCTCGTCAAGCGACAATGTGGGAGTATTTCCTTGCTGGGAAACCGAAGGTCTTGACTAATCGATGGTCATTCTCCCGAGAAGCTGTCTTTGGGAACTCCGGCTGTTAATCAGTTAACGGCTTCTCCTTGTGTGCAGAAGTGTACAGAAAAAGGCATTGGGAACCCTGGAATTGCTCGAGCGACTCGCGATTTACTTCTTTCAATCAGTTGGGAGTGGGTTAATTGAGGGATTAAGATTAGTCCGACTAAACTGGGATCGCCTAGTTATCAAAAAAATAAATAAAAAAAAAGGCGGAGCAGCTAACCTTTAACATCACCAAGAGAGAGATAGAGAAGGGCTATTGGTCATTTTATATTGGTCATCGTAGATGTAGATATGCGATATATTAGGAGATATAAGACTAATAATTTATAAAATGTTGTAAAATCGGATATTTTATCACTTCACAATATATATTATATATATTTTAATATATATTACAATATATAAGCATAAAGGAGGATGAAAGAAGATGAAGAAATTAAGATTTTATTAGAATGAATTGTGTGTCCAAAGCTCTACCAAAGAGCTCTGTTTATAGCTCAAGATTACATGCTATACAACAAATTAATATTATTTATTATACAACATAATTGTCTTTATATTAGATATTTCAATCCAATAATTGATTGAATTATTGATTGTTGATCCCACATATCATTATTGGTGATATTATAACACTCCCCCTTTGAAATATCTTATATCATGATATCTCATTTGGGAGCATCACAAGCTGCCTCGTTAAAAACCTTATTAAGAAAAACCCAGTGGGATAAAAACTTAATAAGGGAAAAAGAGTACAGTTGTATGCTCCCCCTCAACCCAGCATGGGTAGTTCTTCTTTAAAGGTCTCGAAGATGATGCATTCCAATATTCTGAATGTGTTTCTTGAAAACATTCGTAGGGAGTGATTTTGTGAAGAGATCTGCCGCATTATCACAAGATCGAATATATTGGATGTCGATCTCTTTATTTCTTTCAAGTTCCTGAGTGAATGCGAAGAACTTTGGGGGGATATATTTGGTTTTATCGCTTTTGATGTAGCCTTCCTTCATTTGAGTAACACATGCAGAGTTGTCCTCGTATACTATTGTTGGGCCGTTATCGACTGGCAAGCCTGATATTTCTTGAATATGTTGTGTTACTGATCTTAACCATCTACATTCTTTACTTACTTCATGAAGAGCTATTATCTCAGCATAGTTTGAGGAAGTAGTCACGATTGTCTGTTTTTGAGATCTCCAGGATATTGCAGTTCCTCCATATGTGAATACATATCCAGTTTGTGACTTAGAATTATGTGGATCAGATAGATGACCTGCATCTGCATAGCCAAGCAAAACTGGTTTTGCATTGTTAGAATAAAACAAACCAAGATCAATCGTACCTCGTAGATATCTGAATATATGTTTTATTCCGTTCCAATGCCTCTTTGTAGAACATGAACTGAATCTTGCTAGTAAATTTACTGCAAAAGCTATATCCGGCCGTGTACAATTAGCAAGATACATTAGGGCTCCAATTGCGCTAAGGTATGGTATTTCAGGACCAATTTCCTCTTCATTTTCTTCCTTTGGTCTGAATGGATCCTTTTCAATATTAAGTGTTCTGCCGACTATTGGGGTACTCAAAGGTGTTGATTTGTCCATGTGGAATCTTTTTAATACCCTTTCTGTATAATTTGATTGATATACTAATATTCCATTTTTAGTATGTTCCATTTGTAGACCAAGGCAGAATTTTGTTTGTCCCAAATCTTTCAGTTCAAATTCTTTCTTTAAGTAATTCATTGCTTCCAAAATTTCTGCATTAGTTCCAATGATATTCAAATCATCAACATAGACAGCAATGATTACAAATCCGGATGTTGTTTTCCTTATAAAAACACAAGGGCAAATAGGTTTATTCACATAGCCTTCTTTAATCAAATATTCACTTAATCTGTTATACCACATGAGTCCAGATTGTTTCAACCCATATAAAGATCTCTGCAATTTAATTGTATAAATTTCTCTGGGTTTCGATGCTTCAGGCAACTTAAATCCTTCAGGAATTTTCATATATATATATATTAGCATCAAGTGATCCATATAAATATGCTGTAACAACATCCATGAGATGCATATTAAGATTATAAGATACCGATAAACTAATTAAATAACGAAAAGTAATGGCATCCATAACAGGGGAATATGTTACCTCATAATCAATCCCAGGTCTTTGTGAAAAACCTTGTACAACAAGACGAGCCTTGTATGGTACAATCTGGTTTTTCTCATTTCGTTTCCTTACAAAGACTCATTTATACCCAACAGGTTCCACATTACTGGGTGTGACAACAATCGGTCCAAACACTTTTCGTTTTCTAAGAGAATTTAGTTCGACATCTATTGCATCTTTCCATTTTGGCCAATCAGGTCTATTTTGACATTTGAATATAGATATGGGTTCAGGATCGTCATCTCCAATTATTATATCACACGCAATAGAGTATGCAAATATCTCATCAATGTGATTATTTCTCCTATTCCATAAATTCCCCGTATTAATATAATTAATAGATATCTCGAGGTCATTTGTATTTTCAGTTTCATTTTTCAATGACCTCCTTATTTGCCTCAACTTGTGTTTCAACATGATCATATTTTTCATCATTTTGTGCTTCTTTAGCACATTCATTTATATTGGCTATTTTTCTTTTCCAGAGATTTTTATCTTTGGAACCAACAAGCCTTCCACGCTTTAAGCGTGCTTTAGATGTATTTCTATTTTCATTTTCTTTTGGAATTTCAATCCGAGCAGGAGTATTAACAGCTGGCACATGTGACTTTGTCACTCTTTTCATATCATTAAATGCATCTGGCAATTCATTTGCCAAACCTTGTAAATGTACAATTTTTCTTATATTTTCTTCCCATAATTTTGTATATGGATCCAAATGTAATAATGATGGTACATACCATGTTATGTCCTTTTCCACCTGTTTATTACCTCCCACTAAGGTTGGGAATCTCGTCTCATCAAAATGACAATAAGCAAATCTTGCTTGAAAAACATCACCTGTTAGAGGTTCAAGATATCTAATAATAGATGGTGAGTCATACCTAACATATATTCTCAACCTTCTTTGAGGTCCAATTTTTGTTTTTTGTGGGGTAGCTATTGGTACATATACTGCACATCTAAAAACTTTTAGATGGGAAACATCTGGCTCCTGACCAAGTGTAAGTTGATATGGAGTATATTTATGATTAACACTTGGTCTTAACCTTATTAGTGAAGCAGCATGTAAAATTGCATGACCCCAAACAGTATCTGGTAGCTTTGTTCTCATTATTAGTGGTCTAGCAATATATTGAAGGCGTTTAATTAATGATTCAGCTAAACCATTTTGTGTATGCACATGCGGAACAGGATGTTCGACTGTAATTCCAATTGACATACAATAATCATTAAATACTTGTGATGTGAATTCACCAGCATTGTCAAGTCTCACATTTCGTATAGTATAATCAGGAAATTGTGCCTTTAGTTTAATTATTTGTGCAAGGAATCTTGCAAATGCCATATCACGACTTGACAATAAACAAACATGTGACCATCTACTAGATGCATCAATTAAAATCATAAAATACCTGAAAGGTCCTGATGGTGGATCAATAGGTCCACATATGTCACCTTGAATTCTTTCGAGAAATGTAGGTGATTCCTTTTCAAGTTTGCCTGGTGAATGCCTTATTATAAACTTTCCAAGAGAACAAGCTTCACATAGTTTATTATTTGTGAGTTTTACACCTTTCATTGGGTGACCATGTGTACTATTAATTATTTTCCTCATCATCATGGATCCAGGATGACCTAGGCGTTCATGCCATAATGTCAATATTTTGGGATCCTCTTTTATTATCAAATTACATTCAGTTTCATGAATATGTGTATAATGTAATCCACGAGATAATTGTGGTAGTTTTTCCAGTATTTGTTTCTTTCCCAAAATATTTGCAGTAATGTACATATATTTCATATTACTTTCAGTTACTGTTTCAGTATCATATCCTTGACGGTATATGTCATTAAAGCTCAACAAGTTTCTCTTAGATTTTGGAGAAAATAAAGCATTATTAATGACAAATTTTGTTCCATTTGGTAATATGAATTTAGCATTACCTGTTCCTTCAATCAAGTCCGCGGGACCTGAAATTGTATTTATTAATGCTTTTGTAGATTGTACCTCAGTAAAATATTTCTTATTTTTGAGGATTATATGAGTTGTGCCACTGTCCGGGATGCAAATGTCTCCAATACCTTCCATACTCAAACTCCTTAATGAATAAGAATATAAGACTAAAAGATGGGTAAGTTAGCTTAATATAGTAACATTTATTAAATACTTCATACAAACTTCAAATGAGATAATACACATTTCAAACAAGAGAATACAAACAAGAGAATACAAACAAGTACAATAAAGATGCAACAAACATGGAAATCACATATTTATTTATTTATTTATTTTTTTATTTTATTCCATGTCCATGTCCACGTTTGCATCCTCAGTAAAATCTGCAGCTTCTAGGTAAGTTGAGTCGTCCTCAGGTTCATGTTCATGAAAATTGACTTCCTTTTCTTTATTTTTCAGAGATGCCTTATACATTTTACAAATATGGTCTGACGTTGTACATGCCTTAGCCCAATGTCCCTTTTTCCCGCATCTGAAACAAGAATTTTCATTTTTATTGGATGAACCTTCTTGGACATACTTATCTTTGTCTTGTTGGTTTTTATTAATCATTTCATTTTTGGGAGGCCTAAAGTAATTCCATAATCACGGCCACGACCTCGACCTCTGTAATACCCGAGATTTCTGATATGTATTTGAATCTTGTGTTATTGTAATTGTTGTTTTTTTTATCTGAGTATTATTCTCCGTATTCCTTGATCCGGTGTTGTTGAGCGCATGATTTCATGAATGTGATCTAAATTGTAATTCTGCGCATGTAGCGCACGCTATCGACTATGTGTAGCGTACGCTAAGTCGGATCCGTAGCGCACGCTGTGCATGAACCTTAGCATACGCTATACGTAGTCAGCATGATTACGACAGGGTGGTAGGTGAGATCGGCTGAGGATTTCGGTCGGATCATGTCGGGATAAACCTGGACGGCTTTCGGGAAAAGCCAAGTCAACGCGGTAGCGCACGCTAATGATATGAGGATAGCGCATGCTAAACGCTGGGTACAGTGAAGTCAGTAAGCTTCATATGACCGTTAGCGCACGCTATGAGTACCGACTAGCGCGCGCTAATAACCATTTTCTATAAATAGGACAACATCCTTTTTCATATTTTCAGCCTTTTCACTTCCCACATCCGAATTCTTGGACTTGGAGAGTCACTCTCTTCATCCTACACCCTTCATATCATCATCCTAGCACGAGTTTGAAGATTGTAGATCATTGGAGATTGGTGTTCAAGCCCTCGGTGTGGATTTCTTCAAGTTCCTTCGTGTTCTTCGCTACTTTGAGGTAGGTGATTCTTCACCAATATTAGTAGTATTCTGAAGGACGTTTTGATCATGTTTTGGGATTACCTAGTCAGTTAAATTCGTAAGTAGTCGAACATCATGTGTTGGAAGGATATTTTCGATGTTTCGGTACTTATTCATCGTATAAACCATTGAACCTTTTAGTGTTTGAACTACTAGCATATTCTGAAGCTTCAAAACCGATTATGACCAGTAGATGGAGATTACCAAGTTCTTTTGTCTTTATATAATGGAATCATACGTTTTGGGACATGTAATGGATTGAACTTAGGATATTTCCTTGAAAATCAAGATGAATTATGGTGTTGTGATGATTATGCGTAACCTTGTATCTCGTAGTCGTTTAATCCGTCAAGATCTTTCACAAACCGTATGAGCATGATATTCACGGAAATGTCATGTATTAGCACTGAAGATTTCATGAGTTTCTTCACCATTAGATTAAGCTTTCTGCCCAGTAGCAAACTGCCATGCACGGGTAGCGCACGCTAAGATGTATATATTAACGTGCGCTATCGGGAATGAGTTAACGTACGCTACGTTGGGTATGTAACTTACGTTATGTCATCAGACGAGTCAGTCGGCTGATCAAGAGAGAACTGTCAGTACATAGTTAGCGTACGCTAGACTTGGTCAGTTGCGTACGTTAACAGGCAGACTTAGCGCACGTTACGTAGAGTACGTAGCGTACGCTAAGTAGTTCAGGCATATTACATATTTAGAGCTTTTGGCCGTAGACCGGATTGATAGGCATTCGTATAACTTGAGATGAATTCGTTATCATTTTCTTTTGTTAAGGTTCGAGCTTGCTACGTTGATCGAAGGAGGCGGCCTTCGAGTGTGTTGAGATCATTGGAGTGTTTAATTATTGCCATCTTCGAGGCAAGTATCGTAATGTGTTAAATTTGGTATTTTGAGCATGCATGTGGTTTATTCATGCTGTTGAACATGGAATTTATTTCGTTGTTGTCATGATATTCGTTATCTAGTGTTTGTATGTTCATGTTGATGGACATAGCGATTTGGCATATATGTATGCATGAGTTGTGTTTGTGTATGTTGTACGATCTATGCTGAGGGCGCTGGATCGGATGTCCACCTCGTGTTGGTCCGACGGGATCATCTTAGGATCTAGATTGAGGGCGCTGGATCATTGGACGGGTTATTTCCACCTCGTGTTGGTCCGACGGGATCATCTTGGGATCTATGCTGAGGGCGCTGGATCATTGGAATACCCTTGCTGTGTTAATGGAATCATGTGGATTCGCATTGTCGGATTCCGATTGCGGAAGTTCGTGTGGTGTATCTTGTTATGTATTGTTGATGCATATTCGATTTGTTTAATATGATACTTGTACTAGCATAGTTTTGCTAACCCCTTCGGGGGTGGACATTTGTTTTGATGTTCAGGTAGCCGAGGAGCGGGGAAACAGCCACAGTACCGATGTGACGACGAAGGGGTTCAATGATGTTTGTCGTTTCTTTTGATTGTCTTCTTGGTTCATTTTCAGTACTCGAGTAAGCGTGTCTTATTAATATCATTTCGATATGGTTGTATTAATTAACTCGTTGAATCAGTTGGAACTGGTTTTGTAATTTGAATTTCTGCGGTATTGTTGGATTATTCACATTTCTTTTAATTAGCCTTGTAAATCCTTACTTAAGGGTTTACGGCGCTGTAATTATTCCGAATATCTCGGGGTGTTACAGAATATGGTATCAGAGCTAAGATTCATGGATATCTTGGCAGTCGGGTTTTAAGTTGGGTCTGTTTACGTTATTGATTTACGGGTCATTCGTAACATCACTGTTCATCCAAAGTCGTCATGTGGACCGTGGTTGTAAGTCTCCTAATCTCTTATACTACCATTTTACTTGATCTCTATTTTGTGAGTATTTGACAGGCTTTATTTTAAAAATTTCATCCTGGATATTGAGAAATTGTGTTTACAGTATGTTGAGAGGAGGACGTGGACGCGGACGCGGTCGTGGACGCGGACGTGGTAACGCGAGACAGGAGGATTCCGCAGCTACCCCAGAATTATCGGCTAGTCAAACCGATTCCTATTCTGGAGGCGGCGAGGATCGGCGAATGGCAGCGAATCCTAACATGCCGGGAGTGCTTCAACAGGTGGTGGCTCAGATTAACCAGTTCGCTCAGGTAGTTGACCGCATGCAGACAGCGATGGGACAGCAGCACCAGGAGGATAACCGGGGAGACAGATGGCTTGCTGAGGTGGTCAAATTGCACCCGCCAAAATTTGACGGATCTGCTGAGGCACTTACTTGGGATCATTGGCTAAAGGAGATTGAGAAGATATTCGCGGGTATTAACTGTCCCGAGGACCGGAAGGTCCCCATTGCCCAGTATTTTCTGACTGGGGAGGCCTTTGACTGGTGGGAAGCTATTCGACCCGAGAATCATAATGCGGATTGGACGGAATTCAAACTAATGATGGAAGCACAGTTTTGCCCTCGTCCAGTTAGAGAGGCAAAAATCCGAGAGTTTTTCTCACCACAGAGTTCGGAAGCGACTGTGACAGACATAATCACAACTTTTAATCATCAGCTGACTTGTGTGCGACACTTGGTCAGAACGGAGGCAGAAAAGATTTTTCATTTTGATATGCGAATGAAGCCGGAGATTCAGCAGTACATGTCCGGATTCGAGTGTACTACGTTGCGACAGTATCAAGACAAAGTGCTAGCCTACGACATGAAAGAGGCGGCGGTGGAGAAATCGATGGAGACAAAGAAACAGAAAGTGACCGGCAACTTCTCGGAAAATAAAAGTGGTGGGCCCCGTAAGGGCCAGTCTTCCTTTTATTCAGCTAGGAAACCTCCACATCCTTCTAGAGGTGGAAAGAAGTTCCGGACAACATCAGTAGTTTCAGACGCATCAAAGAAGTGCTATAATTGTGGTCGAGCAGGGCATATTAGACGTGATTGCCCCGCATCTTCTGTGACTTGTTTCGATTGTGGGCAAGAAGGGCACCGTGCAGCTTTCTGTGGGGTGGCGACTAGATCGTTTGGTACTCGCAGTCCGGCGCCAGTTCCGAAGGAAATAAGTGTGAACCAGACGCAGCAGAGTGGGTTTCAGCAGCAGAATGTTGGGAAGAGAGAGACATCCAGTGCTGGGTCCGTTCCTCCGCGCCTGTACGAGATGAGGAAATCTGACAATCAGAACACAGGTACGATTCATATCCTTTTGCAACCAGTTAGTGTCTTATTCGATTCCAGAGCTACACATTCTTTCATATCATTGAACAGTGTTAATCGTTTGAAAATATCGTGTTCATTTGATTGTGAACCTTATGTTGTGGGTTTGCCGAATGGAGAGAGAATTGTGGGAACCCTAGAAACTAGAGATTTTCCAGTGTCTATAGGAGGGAGAGATTGGCCATCGAATCTTATTGTAGTTGACATCTATGGTGACGACTTAATTCTCGGAGACGATTGGCTCAACCGTTATGGAACTATTCTGAATTACCGAAAGAGAGTCATTTCTATCATTGCTGATGACGGATCTGAACATTTATTCAGAGGGTGGAGACCGGGAAGCTCGGGAAAATTGATCAAAGCGATGAAAGCAGTGAAATTATTGAAGCAGGGATGTCTTGGAATCTGGTGCTATGCCATGAAGAAAGAAGAAGGAGTAGAACTCTCATCTATTCCAATTGTGAATGAATTTTCAGATGTATTCCCTGACGAACTACCTGGGTTACCTCCGCGGAGAGAAGTGGAGTTCACTATCGAATTAGAGCCTGGAGCCGCTCCTACTTACAGAGCCCCATACCGTATGGCGCCAACCGAAATGTATGAACTAAAGAAGCAACTGGAGGAATTATTGCAGAAGGGTTACATCCAACCTAGCATTTCTCCTTGGGGAGCACCCGTTCTCTTTGTCCGGAAGAAAGACGGATCCCTCCGGTTATGTATTGATTACAGGGAGCTAAACAAGGTGACAATCAAGAACAAGTATCCTTTACCTCGGATCGATGACTTGTTTGATCAACTGCAAGGAGCAAGGGTATTCTCGAAGATTGACTTGCGATCAGGATATCATCAGTTGAGAATTAAGGAATTGGATATACCGAAATCTGCTTTTAGATCCCGGTACGGGCACTATGAATTCGTGGTGATGCCATTCGGACTTACCAATGCTCCTGCGGTATTTATGCAATTGATGAATCGGGTATTCTTAGAATACCTAGATAAGTTTGTGGTCGTTTTCATCGATGACATCTTGATCTATTCGAAAGACACAGAGGAGCATGCCGAGCATTTGTGTATGGTTTTGAGCACCTTGAGGAAGGAACAGCTCTATGCGAAGCTTTCTAAGTGTGAGTTCTGGCTTAGGGAAGTAACTTTCCTTGGGCATGTGATATCAGCTGATGGAGTTCAGGTAGACCCGAAGAAAGTCGAAGCAATCTGGGAATGGGAAGCTCCTCAAAACGTGAAAGAAGTCCGAAGCTTCTTAGGACTTGCTGGATATTATCGCCGTTTTGTAGAGGGATTTTCCAAAATTGCTCGTCCACTCACTCAGCTGTTACAGAAAACTCAGAAGTTCACGTGGGATGAGAAATGCCAGGCTGGTTTTGATGAACTTAAGAAGAGACTGACGACATCACCTATATTAGCATTACCAGATGGAACTGATGGATTTATGGTGTACAGCGACGCTTCAAATCAGCGCCTTGGATGTGTGTTGATGCAAGGGGATAAGGTGATTGCCTATGCTTCTCGGCAATTAAAACCGTACGAAGTTAATTACCCGACTCATGATCTGGAGTTAGCAGTTGTGGTCTTTGCCTTGAAAATTTGGCGACATTACTTATACGGTACTCATTGTCAGATCTTTACAGATCATAAAAGCCTCAAGTACATTTTCACTCAGAAAGAATTAAACATGAGGCAGAGAAGGTGGCTGGAATTGATCAAGGATTACGACTTGGAAGTTCTCTATCATCCGGGTAAAGCAAACATAGTAGCCGATGCATTGAGCCGTAAACCTGTTTCTCTTCGAGTGTTGGAAGCATTTACATCCCAAACCAGCATTCAATGAGAACTGATCCGCGAAGGGATTGAAGTATGGTCACCAGGAATCCAAGGGAAACTATATGTGATGGAACTGTCTTCGTCACTAGTCGAGGAAATCAAATCTAAGCAGTTGAACGATTCTCTGATCCTTCGGTTATGTGACGAAGTAAAGAAAGGAAAGGCCCTAAGATTCGTGATAAAAGATGAGGGAGTTCTGAGATTTCAGAGTCGACTTTGCGTTCCCGATGATGATGAATTGAGATGGACAATTCTGAAGGAAGCTCACAGCGCACCCTATTCTATTCACCCGGGCAGCAGTAAGATGTATAAGGATCTAAAACAAAACTTCTGGTGGGGAAATATGAAGAAGGACGTAGCAGAGTACGTTTCGAGGTGTTTGACTTGTCAGCAGGTTAAGATTAAACATCAGCGACCTGCCGGGATGTTAAAGCCGCTTCCGATCCCTGAGTGGAAGTGGGAGGATATCTCGATGGATTTCATCACCAATATGCCAAGGACCAAGATGGGAATGAACATGATTTGGGTTATAGTTGATCGACTAACCAAGTCGGCTCATTTCCTTGGAATTAAAGACACATGGGGACCCGAGAAATTGGCACGAGTATTTATTGCAGAGATAGTCAGATTGCACGGGACGCCGAAGACCATTATTTCAGATCAAGATGGTCGCTTCGTGTCGCACTTCTGGAAGGCAGTTCACAGGGCTTTGGGGACCGAGCTAAACTTTAGCACGGCTTATCATCCCCAAACGGACGGTCAGTCCGAAAGGACTATACAAACAGTAAAAGACATGCTTAGAGCTTGTGCTCTGGATTGGTCAACTGATTGGGAAGTTCACTTTCCATTGATTGAATTCACCTACAATAATAGTTGGCATGCTTCTATTAAGATGGCACCATTTGAAGCTTTGTACGGGAGAAGATGCCGATCACCCCTGTGCTGGGATGATTCTTCGGACTTGATCGGGACGGAACCAGAATTGATAGTTCAAACTCAAGAGAAGATAGCTTTGATTCGGGAAAGACTGTTGACTGCCCAGAGTCGACAGAAGTCTTATGCAGATGTGCGTCTTCGCCCTCTAGAGTTCGACATTGGGGACCACGTACTACTGAAGGTGTCTCCTACACGAGGAATTTTCCGTTTTGGGAGGAAAGGTAAGCTAAGTCCGAGATATATCGGACCATTTGAGATCCTCGAGAGAGTTGGGGTTTAGCATACAGGTTGGCCTTATCGCCATCGCTGAGTCATGTTCACAATGTGTTTCACGTATCCCAATTGCGGAAGTATGTACTAGATCCCAATCATATCATTGAGTTCGATGAGATCGAGATAGCTAATGATGGCACCTTCGAAGTGTAACACCCCCAGAATACGACCGGGAATGTCACACGCCGTAGACCCTTATCACAAGGATCTACCAGGCTAAGCTCCAAAAGACTACTCAATGATTGACCGACCGGGGTCAAAATTAAATGCAAAGCAGACCGACAAGGTCATTAACCAATTCAGAAAATAACGACATTCACATTACAATGACAATAATAAACTTGAACACCGAAAAGAATGACAACTCAATTTAATAAATGAAAACTGCACCCATGCAAGGGTGAATACTCGAGCAGCAGAGAAATACCGACCAAGCTGAAACAAAGGAAAAGACTCGACTCGGCGTGATTAGTATCATTGTCCTCCATCTCCTTCCAAGCCAATCTGTGATCGCTCCCATTTGCCGCCAAAACTGAGCGCATAACAGCACCCACCCCGAAAACTCGGGGTTAGCAAGCGGAATTTTGCTAGTGCAAGTACATAATGTTCAAGATATACGAATAATAACAACACAAAACTCAACGGCCTGAAGCCTTAACACAAACCATACATTCCCATAGTCAACACGATAGCACTCGCATACACAAGGTGAGAAATAATCACATAGTCATATTCTCTTTATGGAACATAACACCAATTAAACTTTAAACGAGCCCAAGGAGTCAAAAGATTTAGTTGAAAATCCATTTTAATAAAGGGAAAGTATTTTGATAAGATAGTTTGAAAACATTATTAATGACTCGGGCCGTCTTGGGGTTTATAAAATTGAATGGGAATACTTTAAGAAATTAGTTTCAAAAGCTCTCGGGTCCTTGACCCAACATAAGGAAAACAATTACACGAAAACCATGTCAATGTTACTTGGGATCCTTGACCCAATTTATAGAACACTCACAAACGAAATCATTACAACATCTCACAAGGTTCTCAACACAATCCAAATAACATCATCACGAGAACCAACATCTCAACATTTCACGGGGTCCTCGACCCAATACGAGAATAGCACCACAATACAATCAACGGCACAATCTCTCATTCGACATATCTGCTCAAGACCCCGATTAATTAACCCTGAGATTTCGTCAAACCTCCTTGGTTAATTAACCCTGATACCAACACTTTAAAAACAGGTTGAAACAAACTTTCAAAAACACGAATCGCGGTCTATATCAAGACAAACATTTAAAAGTGAGTTGAAAGAATTTGAGATAAGAACATCGTTCGAACAGGGTCTTAGCTATCACTCAAATACCCGCAACCAATAAGCTGCCGGGCGCCTCCCTTGCGCACTGTGTACCGGCGTTCACTCCACTATGTTGGCCGCCCCTTGAACATGTCACCGCGCCGGCGATCACTCCTGACAGAGCCGCCCCTTGCACGCGCATTAGGTAACACCGGTGTTCACCAAACATATGGAGCCGCACATTGCAGCATACACCAGGCCGGAGTGCACGCCCCGCCCTCAGAGGTTCCCGGATACGACGTTTCTCACAACAAGTATTCACATTATTACAAACATCAAGTACACAATCAATCAATTCAACAATTATCAAATCACTACACCAATTCACACAATTTATCCGACAGTCCATAACCACACAATAAACAATAACACGTACATTATCAATCAAGATCCAACACAATAAGCCTTCGGCACAACCAACCAACGCTACACATATATCCTTGTATTGCGACTCAACCGAATATATATATATAGATATATAGATGTATATATGTATATATACATATAACCTTACTATATTATATGAATAACTATAGTTCATCCATCAATCCAAGTTGAATACGCCAACTAGTGTTAGCATTCACCACTCGTCGTTCACCGACATAGGCATATATATCAATATACGTATATACATACATATATTTAACATATAAATATATATAAATCTATATATATATATATACACACATATATATATATATATACACACACACATATATATATATATACATATCCGTATAAATTCATACACTTCGACAACGATGATTTCACGCAGTTACAATTCGTATATCAAGGTACTTGCCTCAAATCCAAAGCACGCGAAGCGACGAAAAAGCTTGACCGGCAACCCTCGAATCTTCCAACTAGGTCGAAATCACAAGAACAATATAATCACTACGAAGTCAATCACAAGAGGGATGGAAAACATACGAAATTCCCAACAAGAATTCGTAGAAACAAAAGATCGAACACTTGGGGTTCAATATTTCCCCAAGAACAACAAGAACATAATCCGGACCCGAATACGGTAAGAAATACGAATCAAATCATAGGAAGAGAATCGATATAATCGATTGATGATATACAACAACAAGAATCAAGAAGAACAACCCGAAACTCGAAGATTCGAAATATAGAGGAAGGGTTTACAAGATGTTTACCTCGAATCGAAGGTGAAGAACACGGATTAAGGATGTTAAACAACACCAAGAACTCAAGCAAGATGTAAACTTGGAGTTACAAGACCCCAAATCACCTTCCAATCACCTACGAGTCGCCACCACGGAAAGACGAAGTGTAGGTGAAGAAATGACGAATTCGGTCAACACGGGTATATAAACCCAAGCCGTGTTACGACGTTAGTTAGCAGGCAGCTAACGTACGTTAGCTTGTTAACGTACGTAAGACTCCCATGCTTACGTACGTAACGAAAATCGCAGAATTCTCTGCACTATTTTACAAAGGCCGTTACGTACGTAACTGAGACATGCATTACGTACGTAAGGTGCCTATTTGGGAGTACAGGCAGCTAGCACAAGAAGGCAAGAAAGTAACCGAAAAAAATCAATATGCAATGGTGAACAACTCCAGATGGTACGAACGTAAAGGATTCGAGGCGACGAACTTAAGTGTTGAAGGAAAACCTATTCCCGACTACCCGAAGGTTCGAATACGATAATGTGATCACCCCCAAACTTTGAGAAATTACGAAACGGCCCAAAACGTCAGTAAATCACAATATGACATCAAGCAACCGAATCGAAACTCACAACACGTATAACAAAGCTCAACGGACTTATAGAAAACATGAAACCGTAGTTTCGAACCATTATCACATGAAATGAATCAAATAGCGGAAAAGTCGCTCAAGACACGGATTCGAGTAAAACACCCGGAACAACTCGAATGACCAAACACGCGAACGAAACATTATCAAAATGTCAAAACGCTCAAGTGAGCTTGGAAACCGAGAAAGATGCGAGAAACGAAAAGTACCGAAAGAGAAAATCACGGGTATTACATTCTACCCTCCTTAAAAGAAGTTTCGTCCTTAAAATAGACAGCGATGGAACAACAGTTTCAAACAAAATTTGCAAGAATCAAATTCGGATGTGAAAAGGCCACAGTAATCCACGAGATTTAGCAAAACAAACCCGAAATTCGTTCGGAGGACGGTAGACTAAGTAAAACAAGGTGGTTTAAAATCGTCGAGGGGATCACAATTGAATTACCAACAATGAAAGGTCACACAATACTGAAAATATCAAGAAAAGTACGGGTAATACATTCCCACATACTAAAAAGATATTACGACCCCGAAACTTAGAACAATAAGAGTTGGAAACGTAAAGCAATGAAACGAAATACGATCGAAGTCACGATTGTTTGAAACAACAACGATTAAGACATAGTACAAAATCTTCATTCTCCCATGCTAGGATCTTCAGAAGGAAACATATGGTTTCGGGACACTTCCGATCACTAGATCTGCTCTCTCTCAGGGCGGCATTCTTTGCCAATTCGGAATCTGTCTCTCAGTGTTTCTCCCGATGACCTTCACACCCACACCGGTTACTAGTCAAGAGTGGAGAGGGACAATTTGCACGAACATGTCACAGCGATTCTGATTGAAACATCTTCTCTTCTTCCGCGAGTCACCGTCTTTGGTTTGGGATTTCAGCGTTCACTCCCGACCGCAAAGGCAGCGTCCGAGCAGCGGGGGTTTGGGAGCCTTAGACTCTTCATCGCCCAAAAATTTCCCGGATGTCCTCGGTCTCTTCGTTTCGCTCGTGGGCTCGATCACTGAGGATATTTCATAGGATATCGTTTGATCTTGATACTCCTTCACTGTAGCATGAATAGTTGTCGTACGAACCACCTTGTCGCTTCCACTTCCGTCATCACACTTACGTCCGCCAAGGCTCGACATGCTAATACAGATGGTACCGTTCAGCGTTATCAAATAATCAGTTGCACAATATACCACCATTATCAACACAAGGTTTAGTTAACATCTATAGAATAACGGTAATATCGTAAAGCATAAAGTTTTATGAAGTCAATTTCGAGTCCTTCGACGAGGACGATCATTATATGTATGCACTTAATGAAAACAAATTTTTGGAAAAGAGGGCTAGTCACGTTGCGCCCAAGACTCATAAATAATGTATTTTATTTCGGAAGAGGAAGTTTATATAACGACTCTAAAAATTATTTTCGAGCAATGCATAAAAGAAAATTGAAAGTTGAATCGTAACTAATTTGAAATATTTCAAGTGTTGAGTTCCAAATACCACAATTTGAAAATCTTTCCTCTTCTACCAAAATGTCTAATCGAAAGGATTTTTCGCCGAAATACGTGACCATTTGACATGACTACATTAAATCACGGGTTTTCACAATATTATAAAATTTAGTAGCACCGCTTTTAAAATGTTCGTGCCCTTACAACACCGTGGGCCCCACACCGAACACACCAGAAAACTATTTTTAAAACGTTCAAAATGCCAAAAGGCCGATGACGGTAGTATTTTCAAGTAATCACAAAAGTCATTTACAAAATATCAAATACCGTTATAAGAATACCGTCAAAACATGCAAGACAAAATGCCAAAACTCGGTTTAGGGAATCGGTTTCTGAAATAAAATTCGGTTGCAAGATACCAATAGCCATTTCAAAATACTCACGCAGCGGATAAAATTAACACTCAAAGATTTATTGTAATAAAATGTAGACATTGGTAAGTACACTCGACTTCCTAAGCATACTACATAACCATTCTCAATCGGACCGGATACGCATGTTACATCCTAAATCAATAATATCACCAACAAGTTACAATCTCTAGTTCACATTAAACACATTAGCACAATATAATCAAATACGTATATAAGGGGACTTACGATCGGGAGGCTTACCATCACAGATTGCCGGAAGATGATGTCGGAACCACGATACTAATCACAACTCTGATGCGCGCGACTTACACAAGACATGGACTTGACCCAACGGCCTAGGTTTTTCGCAAACCTAAGCTCCGATACCATAAATGTAACACCCCGAATACGGCCGGGAATGTCACACGCCGTAGACCCTTATCACAAGGATCTACCAGGCTAAGCTCCAAAGACTACTCAATGATTGACCGACCGGGTCAAAATTAAATGCAAATGAGACAAGGTCATTAACCAATTCGAGAAAATAACGACATTCACATTACAATGACAATAATAAACTTGAACACCGAAAAGAATGACAACTCAATTTAATAAATGAAAGCGCACCCATGCAAGGGTGAATACTCGAGCAGCAGAGAAATACCGACCAAGTGAAACAAAGGAAAAGACTCGACTCGGCGTGATTAGTATCATTGTCCTCCATCTCCTTCCAAGCCAATCCTGTGATCGCTCCGATTGCCGCCAAAACTCGAGCGCATAACAGCACCCACCCCGAAAACTCGGGGGTTAGCAAACTGGAATTTTGCTAGTGCAAGTACATAATGTTCAAGATATACGAATAATACCAACACAAAACTCAACAGCCGCGAAGCCTTAACACAAACCATACATTCCCATAGTCAACACAAGATAGCACTCGCATACACAAGGTGAGAAATAATCACATAGTCATATTCTCTTTATGGAACATAACACCAATTAAACTTTAAACGAGCCCAAGGAGTCAAAAGATTTAGTTGAAAATCCATTTTAATAAAGGGAAAGTATTTTGATAAGATAGTTTGAAAACATTATTAATGACTCGGGCCGTCTTGGGGTTTATAAAATTGAATGGGAATACTTTAAGAAATTAGTTTCAAAAGCTCTCGGGTCCTTGACCCAACATAAGGAAAACAATTACACGAAAACCATGTCAATGTTACTTGGGATCCTTGACCCAATTTATAGAACACTGTCACAAACGAAATCATTACAACATCTCACAAGGTTCTCAACACAATCCAAATAACATCATCACGAGAACCAACATCTCAACATTTCACAGGGTCCTCGACCCAATACACAGAATAGCACCACAATACAATCAACGACACAATCTCTCATTCGACATATCCTGCTCAAGACCCCCGATTAATTAACCCTCGTAGATTTCGTCAAACCTCCTTGGTTAATTAACCCTGATACCAACGCTTTAAAAATAGGTTGAAACAAACTTTCAAAAACACGAATCGCGGTCTATATCAAGACAAACATTTAAAAGTGAGTTGAAAGAATTTGAGATAAGAACATCGTTCGTAGCAGAGTCTTAGCTATCACTCAAATACCCGCAACCAATAAGCTTTGCCAGTGCCTCCCTTGCGCACTGTGTACGGCGTTCACTCCACTATGTTGGCCGCCCCTTGAACATGTCACCGCGCCGCGATCACTCTGTGAGCCGCCTTGCACGCGCATTAGGTAACACCGGTGTTCACCAAACATATGGAGCCGCACATTGCAGCATACACCAGGCCGGAGTGCACGCCCCGCCCTCAGAGGTTCCCGGATACGCCGTTTCTCACAACAAGTATTCACATTATTACAAACATCAAGTACACAATCTATCAATTCAACAATTATCAAATCACTACACCAATTCACACAATTTATCCGATACCCATAACCACACAATAAACAATAACACGTACATTATCAATCAAGATCCAACACAATAAGCCTTCGGCACAACCAACCAACGCTACACATATATCCTTGTATTGCGACTCAACCGAATATATATATAGATATATAGATGTATATATGTATATATACATATAACCTTACTATATTATATGAATAACTATAGTTCATCCATCAATCCAAGTTGAATACGCCAACTAGTGTTAGCATTCACCACTCGTCGTTCACCGACATAGGCATATATATCAATATACGTATATACATACATATATTTAACATATAAATATATATAAATCTATATATATATATACACACACATATATATATATATATATATATACACACACATATATATATATACATATCCGTATAAATTCATACACTTCGACAACGATGATTTCACGCAGTTACAATTCGTATATCAAGGTACTTGCCTCAAATCCAAAGCACGCGAAGCGACGAAAAAGCTTGACCGGCAACCCTCGAATCTTCCAACTAGGTCGAAATCACAAGAACAATATAATTACTACGAAGTCAATCACAAGAGGGATGGAAAACATACGAAATTCCCAACAAGAATTCGTAGAAACAAAAGATCGAACACTTGGGGTTCAATATTTCCCCAAGAACAACAAGAACATAATCCGGACCCGAATACGGTAAGAAATACGAATCAAATCATAGGAAGAGAATCGATATAATCGATTGATGATATACAACAACAAGAATCAAGAAGAACAACCCGAAACTCGAAGATTCGAAATATAGAGGAAGGGTTTACAAGATGTTTACCTCGAATCGAAGGTGAAGAACACGGATTAAGGATGTTAAACAACACCAAGAACTCAAGCAAGATGTAAACTTGGAGTTACAAGACCCCAAATCACCTTCCAATCACCTACGAGTCGCTGACCACGGAAAGACGAAGTGTAGGTGAAGAAATGGCGAATTCGGTCAACCACGGGTATATAAACCCAAGCCGTGTTACGACGTTAGCCATGGCGGCTAACGACGTTAGCTTGTTAACGCACGTAAGACTCCCATGCTTACGTGCGTAACGAAAATCGCAGAATTCTGTACTATTTTACAAAGGCCGTTACGTACGTAACTGAGACATGCATTACGTACGTAAGGTGCCTATTTGGGGAGTACAGGCAGCTAGCACAAGAAGGCAAGAAAGGAACCGAAAAAAAATCAATATGCAATGGTGAACAACTCCCGATGGTACGAACGTAAAGGATTCGAGGCGACGAACTTAAGTGTTGAAGGAAAACCTATTCCCGACTACCCGAAGGTTCGGAATACGATATCAGTTGTGATCACCACCAAACTTTGAGAAATTACGAAACGGCCCAAAACGTCCGTAAATCACAATATGACATCAAGCAACCGAATCGAAACTCACAACACGTATAACAAAGCTCAACGGACTTATAGAAAACATGAAACCGTAGTTTCGAACCATTATCACATGAAATGAATCAAATAGCGGGAAAAGTCGCTCAAGACACGGATTCGAGTAAAACAGCCCCGGAACAACTCGAATGACCAAACACGCAGAACGAAACATTATCAAAATGTCAAAACGCTCGCAAGTGAGCTTCTGGAAACCAGAAAGATGCCAGAAACGAAAAAGTACCGAAAGAGAAAATCACGGGTATTACACGAAGAGAGACCAATCAAGATACTTGAGAGTCGGATCAAACAATTGAGGAATAAACCAATACCCTTGGTTAAAGTACAGTTGTCTCGGCACGGAGTTGAAGAGGCCACTTGGGAAACGGAGTACAGTATGAAGACTAGATATCCATAGTTGTTTTCATCTTAAGTTTCAGGACGAAACTTCTTTTTAGGGAGGAAGGATGTAATACCCGAGATTTCTGATATGTATTTGAATCTTATGTTATTGTAATTGTTGTTTTTTTAATCTGAGTATTATTCTCCGTATTCCTTGATCCGGTGTTGTTGAGCGCATGATTTCATTAATGTGATCTAAATTGTGATTCTGCGCATGTAGCGCACGCTATCGGCTATGTGTAGCGTACGCTAAGTCGGATCCGTAGCGCACGCTGTGCATGAACCTTAGCGCACGCTATACGTAGTCAGCATGATTACGACAGGGTGGTAGGTGAGATCGGCTGAGGATTTCGGTCGGATCATGTCGGGATGAATCTGGATGGCTTTCGGGAAAAGCCAAGTCAACGCGGTAGCGCATGCTAATGATATGAGGATAGAGCACGCTAAACGCTGGGTACAGTGAAGTCAGTAAGCTTCGTATGACCGTTAGCGCACGCTATGAGTATGGACTAGCGCGCGCTAATAACCATTTTCTATAAATAGGACAACATCCTTTTTCATATTTTCAGCCTTTTCACTTCCCACATCCGAATTCTTGGACTTGGAGAGTCACTCTCTTCATCCTACACCCTTCATATCATCATCCTAGCACGAGTTTGAAGATTGTAGATCATTGGAGATTGGTGTTCAAGCCCTCGGTGTGGATTTCTTCAAGTTCCTTCGTGTTCTTCGCTACTTTGAGGTAGGTGATTCTTCACCAATATTAGTAGTATTCTGAAGGACGTTTTGATCATGTTTTGGGATTACCTAGTCAGTTAAATTCGTAAGTAGTCGAACATCATGTGTTTGAAGGATATTTTCGATGTTTTGGTACTTGTTCATCGTATAAATCATTGAACCTTTTAGTGTTTGAACTACTAGCATATTCCGAAGCTTCAAAACCGATTATGACCAGTAGATGGAGATTACCAAGTTCTTTTGTCTTTACATAATGGAATCATACGTTTTGGGACATGTAATGGATTGAACTTAGGATATTTCCTTGAAAATCAAGATGAATTATGGTGTTGTGATGATTATGCGTAACCTTGTATCTCGTAGTCGTTTAATCCGGAAATGGCATGTATTAGCACTGAAGATTTCATGAGTTTCTTCACCATTAGATTAAGCTTTCTGCCCAGTAGTAAACTGCCATGCACGGGTAGCGCACGCTAAGATGTATATATTAACGTGCGCTATCGGGAATGAGTTAACGTACGCTACGTTGGGTACGTAACTTACGTTATGTCATCAGCCGAGTCAGTCGACTGATCAAGAGAGAACTGTCAGTACATAGTTAACGTACGCTAGACTTGGTCAGTTGCGTACGTTAACAGGAAGACTTAGCGCACGTTACGTAGAGTACGTAGCGTAAGCTAAGTAGTTCAGGCAGATTACATATTTAGAGCTTTTGGCCGTAGACCGAATTGATAGGCATTCGTACGACTTGAGATGAATTCGTTATCATTTTTTTTTGTTAAGGTTCGAGCTTGCTACGTTGATCGAAGGAGGCGGCCTTTGAGTGTGTTGAGATCATTGGAGTGTTTAATTCTTGCCATCTTCGAGGCAAGTATCGTAATGTGTTAATATTGGTATTTTGAGCATGCATGTGGTTTATTCATGTTGTTGAACATGGAATTTATTTCATTGTTGTCATGATATTCGTTATCTAGTGTCTGTATGTTCATGTTGATGGACATAGCGATTTGGCATATATGTATGCATGAGTTATGTTTGTGTATGTTGTACGATCTATGCTGAGGGCGCTGGATCGGATGTCCACCTCGTGTTGGTCCGACGGGATCATCTTGGGATCTAGGCTGAGGGCGCTGGATCATTGGACGGGTTATTTCCACCTCGTGTTGGTCCGACGGGATCATCTTGGGATCTATGCTGAGGGCGCTGGATCATTGGAATACCTTCGCTGTGTTAATGGAATCATGTGGATTCGCATTGTCGGATTCCGGTAGCGGAAGTCCGTGTGGTGTATCTTGTTATGTATTGTTGATGCATATTCGATTTGTTTAATATGATACTTGTACTAGCATCGTTTTGCTAACCCCTTCGGGGGTGGACATTTATTTTGATGTTCAGGTAGCCGAGGAGCGGGGAAACAGCCACAGTACCAATGTGACGACGAAGGGTTTCAGTGATGTTTGTCGTTTCTTTTGATTGTCTTCTTGGTTCATTTTCAGTACTCGAGTACGCGTGTCTTATTAATATCATTTCGATATGGTTGTATTAATTAACTCGTTGAATCATTTGGAACCGGTTTTGTAATTTGAATTTCTGCGGTATTGTTGGATTATTCACATTTCTTTTAATTAGCCTTGTAAATCCTTACTTAAAGGGTTTACGACGCTGTAATTATTCCGAATATCTCGGGGTGTTACAACCTCGACCACGAAAGTGGCCGTGACCGCGTCCCCGACCTCGACCTCTAAACCAACCATGACCACCACGTCCTTGATTAGTAGTTGTGGCATTTGCTTCAGGAATCGCTATCACCCCTATAGGACGAGACTGATGATTCTTTATCAACAGATCATTATTCTTTTCAGCAAGTAAGAGAGCTGCAATTAATTCAGAGTATTCGGTATATCCCCACATTCTGTATTGTTGTTGCAGTATTAGATGTGACGTATGGAATGTAGCATACGTCTTTTCCAATTTTTCACCTTCTGTTATGATTTTACTACAAAACTTTAGTTGTGATACAATTCTGAACATAGCAGAATTATACTCGCTCACACTTTTAAAATCTTGGAATCTTAACTTGTTCCATTCATCAACTAGTGCGGGTAATAACACTTGCTTTTGATACCCAAATCTTTTTTTAAGATTGTCCCATAAAATTTTGGGATCATCCACGTTCATGTACTCTAGTTTTAATCCCTCATCAAGATGTTGCCTCATGCATTTTAATGCTTTTGCTTTATTCATAGAAAGCTCTTTTTGATCTACCTCCGTTCTTTCGTAGCATCTGGCACATTATTTGTTAGAATATTTGTTAGAATCTTTGCACCTGAGATGTGTCTTCACATCATTTGTCCAAGACATATAATTGTCTCCATTAAGATTCAAGGGAGCGAAATCGAGCTTAAGATTGGATATGGTTATCTATTACAAAACATAAGAATGAAATATAATTAACACATAGCTATTACATTTAATGATGTCAGCTAAACAAAAGTATAATTGAAATTATTACTCAATACAAATACCATTCATGCTTAAATATTAATCACAACAAACCAACTAAAAACTAAAAGAAGAATCGTGACCATCATAATAATGATCACATATGTCTCACTAAAGCAATCGACTTGAGTGTAGCAAATGATGAAATTGAAAAACATAATAAGAGTGAGGAAAGTCATAAAATATTTACCCATTTTGTAAAAAATTGGTAGATATTTTGGAGATGATTAATAAGTGTGGAGTATAATATGAGTATTTATAGATTTGATTTTGAAATATGGCCGTTTATGACCGTTGGAGATTTTTTTTTATTATTGTTAATTATCATTAAAATTGGTGAATATATTCTTATATATTTAATGAACTAACAGTTGGTAATTAGAGTTTGGGGAATGGAAATTCATATATATATATATATATTATAATCTATACAGTTAGTTATAATAATATCACTACTCATATATATATATATATATATATATATGAATTATAATCTATATAATATCACTACTCGATTATAAAATCTTTCATGACTACTAAAAGTAAAAATATCACTACTCGATTATAGAATCTTTCATGATTACTAAAAATAAAAATATCACTACTCGATTATAAAATCTTTCGTTGTCATATGAATGGGATTTTGTATTCCTCCATTAGTAATCCTCTACAAAATATAGATGAAGATTCAACTCTTCACTAATAAATGGAACTCTTCAAACAAAAATAGGTAAAGATTTTTACACTTCACATAAATTCATTATTATTTAGGTCCTACATATATAATTAGTCCATAGTCCAAGAATCATCTTAAAAATAAGATTGAGCTTAGGTCCTTACGCATATAAATTTAAATTGATGATATTTACATAATTATTATATTTTCTTAAATATATTAATTATCATCAATAATGATATTAGATTAATACCATATCTAAATATTATTATTACAGAAATTAAATATAAATAAAGTTAATTACATACCTTTAGAATTTAAGGACGATGTACCAATATATCGAGTCCGGCTGCGGAATGGGATTAAATCAGTAGAGCTCGTGCTGATAACGTGTTGTAAAATCGGATATTTTATCACTTCACAATATATATTATATATATTTTAATATATATATTACAATATTTAAGCATAAAGGAGGATGAAAGAAGATGAAGAAATTGAGCTTTTATTAGAATGAATTGTGTGTCCAAAGCTCTACCAAAGAGCTCTATTTATAGCTCAAGATTACATGCTATACAACAAATTAATATTATTTATTATACAACATAATTGTCTTTATATTAGATATTTCAATCCAATAATTGATTGAATTATTGATTGTTGATCCCACATATCATTATTGGTGATATTATAACATAAAACTACTATTTATTGGCTTATGAAATACAACTGAGTCTAGCCCTAAAGCAGCATAGCAAATTCTTCTTTAGTCAAGCTAAAATCCATTTCCACTGTGATTGCTCCGACTAATTACAATACGAAAGGTATGTATACCTAAAATAATATATATATATATATATATATTGTTATAAACATTTAGAAAAAGAAGAAAATATGAGAGAATACGAGAGAAACAATGAAATTATGTGTATTATTATGAAGGTCATAGACCTCTATTTATAGGTACACATCTAGGGTTTCAGTGACATATTAGTCATTCATCAAATACATGACTTATTTACAACACTCCCCCTTGAATGACTATTTATATAAATGTCTACTGGAATAGTTTGAAGAAAAACTCAATGGGAGAAAAACTTCCAAACTGTTTGGAGTGGTCTTGTAACACGCATAACTTGCTGCATCATACTGCTGTTAGGAAAAGTCTTGAGCAATAATTGAATTTGCTCCCCCTCATATCGATCATTCTTGTATGAATAACCATGTGCCGTCTCAGTAAAACCTCATGTGATAAAAACTGAGTGATCATAAGAGTATAAGTTTCTCCGTATAAAGAATATTCATATAGGAGTATCCATGTGTTGCCTCATCAAAACCTTGTCAAGAAAACCCTGTGGGAAAAACTTGATCGAAGGAAAAAGAGTACAACTACTCCTTCGCACTTTATTTCTTGAGGTCTAATATCGATCTGTGTAATGTCCTCATTATGCCATGAATATGCCTCGTTAAAACCTTATTAGGAAAAACACTGTGGGAAAAATCCTAATGAAGGGAAAAGAGTACACTATTCATGTTAATACGCCATCCTAGTTGCCTCGTTAAAAACCTTGCTAGGAAAACCCAATGGGATAAAACCTCAACCAAGGAAAAAAGAGTGCAACGCATATTTTTATATAAATATGCTTCAGGCATTTTAAAAATCCTCCATGAATTAGCATAGATCATATTCAGTGCAAGTTGCAATATCGAACTCACATGTTGGTGAGACATGTCATCTCTTCTGAAGATTTCATATTGGCTGTGGTTAAACTCATCAACCATACATATTCTCAACTTCATGTGTTGCAATAATTTCATAATGATCGGGAAATGTTGCTAGTAAGACATACTTCATAGATTTTCACTGGTAGATCTATTGAGCTCTTCAGGAATCCCAATTAAGTATAAACATCAACTTATACTGCTATAATTACAAATATGTTGTTTAATTTCTTTATGAAACTTTCGGATCGGACAAGATCATTTATATTTTCTCTCCCCTTGATCCACACATCACTTGTAGATCACGAATGTATATATCTTCTTCTCACCACACACCATATTGACTTTATGCAAATAGTTGGGATAACTCCATTCTTCTATTATAGCCCATAATTCTTTCAGATCTAGTGGGTGATTGATCTTATTTCAATGCACTCTCAATGCATTATAAATGCAGAGAACCATATAAATAAAGATATTTTTTTTCTTTGCAGATAGCGCTGAAGTTTTCAATACCTTATTTGAATGGTGACCATTAGATGATGAATTAAGCCTTGATTATATATTAGTTCATATAGAACTAGTAAGATATACAAATGCAATAATTGCACTGAGATGTGATGCTTTCAGACCATAAATCTCTTTATCATCATTTGGTATACAGGTGTCCTTAATAGGATCAGGTGACTAATCAATCATTTTGATGAGCGTATTTCATTCATGTAAATGTAACACCCCCGATATATTCAGGAATATTACAGCGCCGTAAATCCTTTACATAAGAATTTACAAGGCTGAATAAAGGAAATGACAATAACAGATACCAATTTATGAAATTTCTGAAATAAAGTACAACCACCTGGTTCAATACCGAGAATACAAATATCCAGTGAAGAGTTATTAATACATCACTAAAATCCAAACATCATAAACTGACGACGTACTCGAGTACTTATTGAAATAACCAACAAACAACAAACAGTAAACCCGGCCGGAACATCACTCTGCACCCTCGTCGTCATGCATCTCCAGTGGTTGTTTCCCCGCTCTCCTGGATTGTAATACCCCGATTTTTCGGATATATTTTTCGTTTATATATTGGATATCATGGATGGTTAATTATGCTCGAGGACGTTGTGAACGTTTGATAATGTTATTGAATTGAGTATATGTATTGATTTTGCCGTATGTTCGTATTTAGTATGTCGTGACGTCGGACAGGAACAGTTGAATTTTTGGCTAAGTATAAAAGCCATTACGTACGTTAAGCCTTGGAGCTTACGTACGTAAAATGTGTTAGCTTACGTACGTTATATAGTGTACATAACGTACGTAACAAGAGGAATCGGACAGTTGGGGCCCGTGGTCGGCGGCTTTCGGCGTAGATGTGGACAGGTGAGTCAACGAATGGATTTACGTACGTTATACAGGGTGTATTACGTACGTAATATGAGTATAATACTGTAGCAAGTCAACGTACGTATTACGTACGCAACGGAATAAGTGTTACGTACGTTACGGGGCGGCTGGCCGAGTCGTGGCCGAGAGGACCTGTAGTGGCCGAGCATGGTCGGCAGTGACTCGCTGGGATGGCCGATCATGGTCGGCAGTGACTCGCATGGATGGACGATCGCCATCGGCAGTGACTCGCTGGGGGCTAGGACTGGCCGATAACGTACGTAAGGTACCGACCGGTTACGGCCGTAAGGGACCGTTACGTACGTAAGCAGCTGCCGGTTACGTACGTAAGGATGTCGGCCAAACTGGGCAGTAGGGTAGGCCACGGACGGCTACGTACGTAAGCACCTGCCGGTTACGTACGTAAGGTGCCGGCTCGGCCTATATAAGGCACAGGACCGAGTCATCTTGGGCATTTTTCATTCTTCTTCGTTTTTCGCGATTCCTTCAAAGAAGAGTGGATGGATTTGAGTAATATCATCATGTAAAAACATGTTTTGGAAGTTTTATTCATGGATTAACATCATCTCCACCGGATCGAAGGTAAGAACACCTAAACTTTTGGTTTTGGATGTTCTTGAGGTTTCTTGGTGTTTTGGCCGATTTGATTCGTTTTGATTGATTATTGATGGAACTTTGTTGTAAACTCGTAATCATTCATTAACCTTGAAGTTTTGTGGAACAAATTCGAGTATTCCTTTGAATAATCGATTGAATTGGACTATGCCTTCAAAGTGTTCGATGAAATGTCTCAATGAGTAGAACTTGGAAAATTCTACACGTTTTCGTATGAATGATGGTTGAATTGATATTGTTGTGATGATTCTTGTTATTTACGAGAATTTTGTTAAGTGAAGATAATGAATTGATGATCAAATGCCTTGATTATGATGATTATGATTATGGAATCATAGAGTTCTTGATGTTCTTGAGGCCATATGATGACTATGATGATTTGATAATTCGTTTAACCGATTTAAGATGATATTCTAAATCATAGTGATGATAGTGGTTGATTTAGATGAGATGAATCTTGATATGAGGTTGAATTAGGATTGAATATGTTATGATCATTGTTACCAAGTTGGTTTGATTATTGATATGATTATTGTTCTAGGTTGATTAACCAATAGGTATAATCGTTTTGCCGCGGTGAAAGGCCATAGATTCCGTCGATCGGGCTGAAGAGCTCGTAGACGAGGGCGATAAGTTCGGTGTTGGTTTTGTCGTGTTGGTATCCAGGCAAGTGTTTACTTGTTCGGTTGTAATGTTTTGATGAGTAATTCCATTTACATTTCATAAGTATTTTATGTTGTATTGCATATTGACGAATGTTCGATGATGTTCTAAAAGGATTAGAATGCACGAGTTGATGATTGTTGAGATACTTGGACAATCTTGGGAAGATTGCGATTCGGATAATGTTGATGTCATTTTGGATATTCTTGGTCTATGGTATACATTTCGGAAGGAAGTTCGGATAGAGGTATGTTTTGTGGTAATCGTACATAGAAGATTGTGTACGGGAAGGTATTCGGTATTGAGGTATTATGTGGTATTATCGTGATATTGGGATTTTGATGAGAATCGTTGGATTAGGAAGTGGTAAGGTTATCGTTGAGGTTATTATTCTCATGATGCATGGCATGTGAATATTTATGTTTATGTACTTGTGGTTATTTGTCGGGCATTATTGCTGACCCCGTTGTGGGACTTGTTTTTCAGGTATTGAGAACTTTGATGGTAGCGGTCGTGAAGCGAGGATTCGGACGATACGGCTATGGCATATTGTTGGGAATCGTGTATTTTGTTTGTGTATATCATTATTGATCTATATGTATCTAGGACTGTATTTTTATCCTTTGTGTGAGTTATTTCAAATGGCGTTAGGTATTATGACCACGGATTTTGAGTTAGAAAACCGATTACCTTAACCGAGATTTTGGCCTTGGTTATCATGACGGTAGTTGGTGTTTTCAAATGATTTTGTGAGTTTTGGAAAATCTGCCGTCATCGGCCTTTGGGCGTTTTGTAATTGGTTTTTAGCACGGTGGGTTCCGGCGCGGGGCCCACGGCTTGTAATACTCCCGTAAGGTTTTGGGGGTGTTACAAATATGGTATCGGAGCCCATGGTTTTGTGATAACCGGGCATGTGTGTTATGTGGCTCTACCAGTGTGGTAGTTGCGTGATTTTTGTGTATCTGGATTTCTGGCTATTTTGGACTGTGTTGTTTTGGTTACGTGTGATTTTAAATCTTGTCGTGGTGATGTGTGGGTTTGGGGATTGTTGGTGTTTCCGAGACCGACGAGGCGGAGTGAACGCGGTGCCGTGGTCATGTGCAATGTGCGGCTCCAATCGGGAAGTGAACGCCGGTGCAAGGCATGTGCAATGTGCGGCTTTCGATGTGGAGTGGAACGCCGGTGATACGTGCATGTGACAAGGAGCGGCTCATGCGCTTTAGGTGAGGAGACACAGCGTCATGGATCCCACAAAACTAGACAGTGCTCTAAACTTGGTGTGGTCTTGGCGGAGACCAATCGTTTTCAAATTGTGATTATTCCTGTTTTGGCATTCTTGTTGTGTCGAGATTTTTGAAATGGTGTCATATGCTAGTATCACGGGAGATCTTCGTCTTCACTGACCTGTAAGTATGTTGTTCGGATTATTCGATAATTCTTGGTTATCTTGGTGATTTTGGATTTTCCATTGAAATGTTGTTTGTGCGAGTGATTGCAAGTTTCGAGGACGAAACTTATTTTTAAGGGTTAGAGTGTAATACCCGATTTTCGGATATATTTTTCGTTTATATATTGGATATCATGGATGGTTAATTATGCTCGAGGACGTTGTGAGCGTTTGATAATGTTCTTGAATTGAGTATATGTATTGATTTTGCCGTATGTTCGTATTTAGTATGTCGTGACGTCGGACGAGAACAGTTGAATTTTGGCTAAGTATAAAAGCCATTACGTCGTTAAGCCTTGGAGCTTACGTCGTAAAATGTGTTAGCTTACGACGTTATATAGTGTACATAACGACGTAACAAGAGAATCGGACGATTGGGGCCCGTGGTCGGCGGCTTTCGGCGTAGATGTGGACGGTGAGTCAACGAATGGATTTACGACGTTATACGGTGTATTACGACGTAATATGAGTATATCTTGTAGCAAGTCAACGTATTACGTACGCAACGGAATAAGTGTTACGTACGTTACGGGGCGGCTGGCCGAGTCGTGGCCGAGAGGACCTGTAGTGGCCGAGCATGGTCGGCAGTGACTCGCTGGGATGGCCGATCATGGTCGGCAGTGACTCGCATGGATGGACGATCGCCGTCGGCAGTGACTCGCTGGGGTCTAGGACTGGCCGATAACGTACGTAAGGTACCGACCGGTTACGGCCGTAAGGGACCGTTACGTACGTAAGCAGCTGCCGGTTACGTACGTAAGGATGTCGGCCAAACTGGGCAGTAGGGTAGGCCACGGACGGCTACGTACGTAAGCACCTGCCGGTTACGTACGTAAGGTGCCGGCAGGGCTCGGCCTATATAAGGCCTGGACCGAGTCATCTTGGGCATTTTTCATTCTTCTTCGTTTTTTCGCGATTCCTTCAGCAAGAGTGGATGGATTTGAGTAATATCATCATGTAACAACATGTTTTGGAAGTTTTATTCATGGATTAACATCATCTCCACCCGGATCGAAGGTAAGAACACCTAAACTTTTGGTTTTTGGATGTTCTTGAGGTTTCTTGGTGTTTTGGCCGATTTGATTCGTTTTGATTGATTATTGATGGAACTTTGTTGTAAACTCGTAATCATTCATTAACCTTGAAGTTTTGTGGAACAAATTGAGTATTCCTTTGAATAATCGATTGAATTGGACTATGCCTTCAAAGTGTTCGATGAAATGTCTCAATGAGTAGAACTTGGAAAATTCTACACGTTTTCGTATGAATGATGGTTGAATTGATATTGTTGTGATGATTCTTGTTATTTACGAGAATTTTGTTAAGTGAAGATAATGAATTGATGATCAAATGCCTTGATTATGATGATTATGATTATGGAATCATAGAGTTCTTGATGTTCTTGAGGCCATATGATGACTATGATGATTTGATAATTCGTTTAACCGATTTAAGATGATATTCTAAATCATAGTGATGATAGTGGTTGATTTAGATGAGATGAATCTTGATATGAGGTTGAATTCCGGATTGAATATGTTATGATCATTGTTACCAAGTTGGTTTGATTATTGATATGATTATTGTTCTAGGTTGATTAACCAATAGGTATAATCGTTTTGCCGCGGTGAAAGGCCATAGATTCCGTCGATCGGGCTGAAGAGCTCGTAGACGAGGGCGATAAGTTCGGTGTTGGTTTTGTCGTGTTGGTATCCAGGCAAGTGTTTACTTGTTCGGTTGTAATGTTTTGATGAGTAATTCCATTTACATTTCATAAGTATTTTATGTTGTATTGCATATTGACGAATGTTCAGTGATGTTCTAAAAGGATTAGAATGCACAGTTGATGATTGTTGAGATACTTGGACAATCTTGGGAAGATTGCAGTATTCGGATATTGTTGATGTCATTTTGGATATTCTTGGTCTATGGTATACATTTCGGAAGGAAGTTCGGATAGAGGTATGTTTTGTGGTAATCGTACATAGAAGATTGTGTACGGGAAGGTATTCGGTATTGAGGTATTATGTGGTATTATCGTGATATTGGGATTTTGATGAGAATCGTTGGATTACCGGAAGTGGTAAGGTTATCGTTGAGGTTATTATTCTCATGATGCATGGCATGTGAATATTTATGTTTATGTACTTGTGGTTATTTGTCGGGCATTATTGCTGACCCCGTTGTGGGACTTGTTTTTCAGGTATTGAGAACTTTGATGGTAGCGGTCGTGAAGCGAGGATTCCGGACGATACTGGCTATGGCATATTGTTGGGGAATCGTGTATTTTGTTTGTGTATATCATTATTGATGTATATGTATCTTGGACTGTATTTTTATCCGTTGTGTGAGTTCTTTCAAATGGCTTTCGGTTTTATGCCAACTGAGTTTGATTTCGAAAACCGATTCCCTTAACCGAGTTTTTGGCCTTGATTATCATGACGGTAGTTGGTGTTTTCAAATGATTTTGTGAGTTTTGGAAAATACTGCCGTCATCGGCCTTTTTGGGCATTTTTGTAATTGGTTTTTAGCCTGGTGGGTTCCGGCGCGGGGCCCACGGCGTGTAATACTCCCGTAAGGTTTTGGGGGTGTTACATGGATCTTGAACATACACAAATGCTCACCCCCGAAGGGGTTAGCACAATGATGCTAGTACAAGTACAATAATCATACAACAGTGATATAATCAACAATTATATCATAACAAGTTTCTCCAACGAAAAATATCAACAACACATATCATATCATAACAGTTTCAACATACTGATGGTATTCCAATGATCCAGCGCACACAGCTATAGATTCCCATGATGATCCTGTCGGATCAACACATGGTGGAACTACCTGACCAACGATCCAACACACACAGCTATAGATTCCATGTTGATTCCCGTCGGATCAACGCATGGTGGACATATAATCACAATATATTTACACGATACAATCACATCATAATTGTCATAATATAAACAATTCTAATTAGAGTACTTGTCTTGGTTCGTTGACAAGAATAAAACTTCCACGAATATCAAAATACTCAAAGGTCGTCCCCTTCGATCAATCACGTGTTAAGATCGAACCTTAACAAAAGAAATAGCATAGAATTCATCTCATGCCGTACGACCGTCTAACAATTCAAATATTATGGTAGGAAGTCCTTAATATGCAATCTGTCTGGATCGCTTAACGCACGCTACGAATCCTATGTAGCGTACGTTAATGCTACTCGTTAGCGCACGCAGTACACACAGCCTAGCGTACGCTAACCAGGCGTGGTCAGTGCCTCACTGATCAGCCGACTGACTCGTCTAAAGACTTAACACACGCTAAGTTTCAATCGTGGCGTACGCTAAACGTATTCGATAGCGTACGTTAATTCACGTAGCTTAACGCATGCTAAGCGTGCATGGCAGTTGACTGGAGGGCAGCAGATTATACAAATGGTGATGAAGTAAGCGAATTCCTCAGTGATTAATGTTTGTTATCCGGCTTCATGTTATGTTCATAACCCTTATGAATGGTCTCATGGATAATAACAACTTCGAGATGCAAGTATACGTATAATCATCATAATACCATAATCCATCTTGATTACAATTCTCATGCGAAAGTGGTGATCTCCGGTTGATGTATTAGATTCTACCATCATTATACATATTCAGACTTCATCTTGAGGTGAACTAACAATTCCACTTATACGAAAGAATATTTCCTAAGATGATTCTTCCTTTAAGTTCTTATATCCGAAAATAATATCACCTCCAATTCATGATCACAAAGATAACATAAATCATACGGATTGCTAACTTTAGAATGTTTCTCTCATCATTTGAAGTATTAGGATTCCAACTCCAAGGTTCCAACAATAATATCATAATCGTAGACATTCCAATCTTCTAAACACGATGTTGTTGAATAATTCACTAATGAAATTTAATATCTCATTAACATGATCATTTAATTCCTTAGGATCCAAATCTAAGGTTGGAGATAGATTGAACATACCTTAATATGCTGAAATCACTGAACCACGAGGTAGAATCCGACTTCGGTTGGTTATGTGCCACTCCAAGGTGTTACTTCTCTTCAATGATCACTCACAAGTGATAACCAATATTCAAGGATCACTAAGATGTGTTCTAAGTGTGTTAGAAGGATGATTATAGCTCTCTGTCCTCTCAAGAATAAAGAATGGATGAAGGAAATGTAAGCCAAAACGGGTGGTTGTCTCATTTATAATATTATGCACTTTGGCTAATTAGCGCACGCTACAATACATACTTAGCGCGCGCTAATAAGCGTTGAATCCAAATCTGTCCAGGTTAGTCCGCGGGAATCTTATCCGGACCCATGTCCCGGCTGGCGCATGTGCTAGCCGTCTACCTCAATAATTCAGTGTCTAGCGCACGCAACTCCTACATACGTAGCGTGCGCTAGTAATAGCCGATAGCGCTCGTTAAGCTACATTCTTAGCATGCGCTATCACGAGTTTGCATGAGAAAATTTGCATGATGTTATACTTAAGTACAAGGATGCCAATGCAAGAAATATCATACTCCAATAATCAAAACCACAAATTCGAATAATACAGGGTTTGAATACAGATGAAATACACAGTAATAAATCCGGATATTACAGTAAATCGCTCTGTACCTTCTAGGTATAAGTGAGTTGATATATAATAATACGCTTTCCAAGTGTTTGTAGCCCAATGTATATTCTAGATATTTCAATACGATCTCAAATTATCTTTTCAAATATTCAAGTGTCAGTTGGATCTCTTCTGGAGTTCCAATAATCTAAAATCATTCATATCTATATATGACATTGAGTCATTAATATACATTTGTTTAGTCGAATAATATTGACTAAGATGGTTATTTCAAATTCGACTATAATATTTGAATCTATATAAAGACTCTTGTAATTTGAAGGAATACATATATTTAGATTTTGATTTATATGCTTCAGGCATATCATCCTTCTAGGATTTTATGTATTCATAAGACAAATTTTCATGTACTTCCAAATCTCACTCAATATCTATATATAATTCAATTCAGGAGTGGTTTAATAAAAAATATAATAATTGTAAGCAATTTTGATTACAAAAGTCGTGCTTCATATCTCATGTTTACATGAGTAATGCTTAAAATTGTTGGTAACTCTTCAAGAGTTCCAATCATCATAATCATATAATGTATGAATATTAATCAATATTCAACAAACTTTATTCAATATGCTATTTTGAACTGCAGGCAAAATAACAAAGTATTGACATTAATCTAAATCATATTATATTGTTTTGTCCATCTTGACCAAAAATTTTATTTCCGACATTAATCAACTTGGATCATTATGATCTTTATTTGTATCAAGTGCTATGTTAAATCTATTGATATAGACTCCAAATTTCATTGTAACAAAATTCGTAGAACGTTCTATAATTTAATTCTCTTCAAGAGTATGCTCTTCAAGAGCGACGTCTTCAGGGCGTTGAATTTTGTCACTAATGTTTATTTTTTGCTCTCCGGAGATATATAATATAGTTCTCACTATTTAGGTGGGCTAGCCTTAAACTCAATTGTAGCACTTGCATGTGTCTTCCAAGACATCAATTTCCAGCTGGATTTATTTAAACTCTTCTCGAGTATACACATATAATTGATTGCAATTTCTGCAAAATCGATAATCATTTGAACTTCAAGTTCATAATTTTTCAAATAATTTTCTTGATCGGTTGATACTTTCCTCCCCCTAATGTCGGGAATGATACTATCTTACAATATTTCTTATTCACATCACCCATCAATACTTCAGGTATTGTCATAAAGAGGACCGTACCCGACATATTTTCATATTCAATTGAACCATAAAGGGGGATATGCACACTGAATTACTTGTCGGAATTCAAAACAATGCACTTTTATCGATATCAAATCATAAATTATTCAAATATGTAAACTTTAAATTTACTATGATGATGATTCAAATTCAAAATAAGAATAAAGACAACTATGTCAACCTCGAATTCGTTCTTGAATGAGTTTGTGACATAATCAACTTTTATTTTATTGAATTTTAAATTCGATAATCTACTTCAAGAGATATCAATAATATTCTATCTTTAAACATTAAAAGATAATAGTAGTTCCTCCTTCAGGGAGAAATATTATATCTTTCAAGAGCATTTATTTTTCTCAATTGCATATTTATACTTTATCAATGATACAGGTATCATCATCAATATTATATGTAATAACTATCGTTATTACTCTTCTTGCAGAAGAAAGTGCAATGATTCTTATGCAATTAATCCAACATCTATAGAATGTTGAGGAAAACTGGTCAACTCAAATAATTTTAAGTATATAAATGTATTTGAGGACATTCGCTAGTAATTTATGATATTTAGCATACAACATGTGATAATTTATACTAATATACCTTCAGGATATATATCATAAATAAACATGTAGTTAAATAAAATATAAATATGCTATAAATAAACTTTAACATTCAACGTATAGTTTTAAACATGAAAATATTGAAAGCACTGGGATTAGAGATTTCTGGTCTAATAAGTGATGAATTTTATATGTTATTTATATTGATAATTTGTCTAATACATTTGTCTCACTTGTTATCACGGAATCATACATATTTCAAGCGATAGTTTATAAATCCATAAATTTATCGATACTTAAAAGATAATAGTGCATAATCTTCAACCCCGTAAGGAGGAATTCAGTGGTTCTTCACGAACTGTCAATAAATTTGGCACTACCTTTTTTTTCCACACAGAAAGTATTATTTATTTCTAAAGATATCATGCATATTTGCACTTCGATGAAACAATAAATCATGACCGCTAGTATGGGTCGTGCGAAACCGTAGGGTTATCCAATGGGTATGTCTTGCGGGGACTCCGAGGTTCGTGGCTTGCTAGCCCGATGCCGGGATAACTTGTGGGGTTATCCAATCCGGGTATGTCTTGCGGGTACTCCGTGGTTCGTAGCTTGTTAGTGCGATGCCGGGATAACTTATGGTTGTGATTTGGTTATGTGATGTACGTGTCATGGGTTGTCCAATCGGGTATGTTCTGTAGGAGCATCCGAGGTTCGTAGCTTGTTAGTGCGATGCCGGGATAACTATGAACGTATCTATGATTGTGGTCACATGACTGTTGTTACGGTGACATGTGATTTGGTATGGTTTCCCTGTGGATTATTCATTCGGGTATGTTCTGTGGGAGCATCTGAGGTCCGTGGCTTGCTATCACGGGACGCGAGTAATCTATGGAAACATGCTGTTATGATATGATCGAGTTCTGGACCCCGTGCTTTGTGACCGAAATGGTATGATCGGGTCGTGAATCCCAGGTGTTGTTATCATAATTATATTTTGGGAAAATGACTTTTGGGCTGTGTCCCTAAATGGTTTCGAAAGGCTTGAGATTCCTTAAATCCCAAACGTTTTCAAAACTCCCGTGATTCTTAAATGTATTGTAAGATGTATACGGGTTTCATCCCCAACTTTCATGATTTGAACTGTCTTGATCCAGAGACTTATCTCGGGGAGCATATTTACGATTATTATGTTCTTGGAGTATGATATGTATGGCTTGTATTTGTATTTTATACTTGCACTAGCAAAACAGTGGAGTTTTGCTAACCCCCGAGTATTCGGGGGGTGGATGTCTGTATTGCGTCCAGGTACGTGCAGGTTGTTGGGGAGCGAATCACAGGATCGGTACGAAGGTTGATGAAATACGATGATACTAATCACATGATGACCATTCGTTGAGTATTTTTGGTAGAGTCTCATTGTTTGGCTCTCCATTGTGTTGTCTTCTCGTTTTATGGGTATGTTGATGTATTCCGACCCCTGCGTGGGTATGAGTTATGAGATCGAGTTATATATGTTTGATGTGTTGTGTTGTGTTAAAAGACCAAATTGGTATAATGGTTCGTCTTTAGCCATGTTGACATGTATTGTATATCGTGTTTTTTTGTATTTAGCCTGGTAGATCCTCGCAGAGAGGGTCTGTGGCGCTGTAATATTCCCAAATGGTTTGGGGGTGTAACAGAATATGGTATCAGAGCGTAGGTTGCGTAAACCTAGGCTATCGGGTCGAGTTGCGTGTTGTCGAGTCTTGTCTTGTCAGATTTTATCTGATTAAGTCGTGTCGCGGCGCGTCGTCTGTGATGTCGGTCGTGATTAGTATCAAGGTGCAGCCATCATCTTCGTGCGATCTGTGGATGTAAGTCTCCCCACTATATTTTTGTGTCTCGTGTTACACGAGCTTGTGTGATATTTATGTTATGATGAGGAATTAAACGTGAATCGTGAATACGTACTCCATGTTTGTTTGATTTTTGTAATATGCCGGTGTATATGTATATATGTATATATATGTATCCTTGTATAAATCGTTTTTACAGGAGTAATGTTTTGGTGTGGTTACACTAATAAGGTTTACCAACATGATACTTTAAAGTTTTGAATGTTTTGGGAAGTCACGTAAATTTTATTTTAAAACATCCTTCAAGAAAGGAAAAGTTTGATTTTCGTGTGATGACCTCGAGGCCGAAAATTTTGAGAATTCAAACCACTTATATTTTATTTCCATTTTTGTAATGCAAGTTTTCAAAAATTTGATTTTTAAAACTCAAATGAGATCTACCCAAAAACTTACTTTAAACGTGACTCTCGCTTTTAACTTTTCGGTTCCATGCATTTCGTGAAAAAGGGTACGGGGTAATGATGTTATCGCCATTTCAGCTATAGTGCTCCAAGTTGTGATTATAATGGTGTGGTGAATGCTGAGTCATTGGGTACACACTCGTCAGAATAGTTTTTGTGACTGAGAGGTGGAATTTCAGTTTTGGATGTTAATAATCTTTTAATGATCATTTGTGTGATGTTATAATTATGTACACCGTTGACGTTCGGATTGGTACGTTGTTCATTTGTAACCTCTGGTATAGTACCGTTGATAAGTGAATATGAATGTGTTGCCAACTTGCACAGTTAGTGCACGCCATCTTTTGTTGTGGAGCGTGCTTTCTGGCTGGGCAAAGTCTTGGGGCTGCATTTCTGCCGTCTGAAATAATTTTTGCAGTCTATCATCTGTGAGTGAATTCTATATGTGATTATGTGATTTTCGTTGCGTTAGGTTGTTGCTTATTAGTATGCCGAGTGGCAGAGGTCGTGGTCGTAATCGTGGTACTGATGGCCACGGGGATCAGATGCAGAATCGAGAGAATATTACCGGGAATGATATTGGCATTGGTATTGCTACTATATTGCAACTAGTAGCAGCACAAATGACTCAGTTGACCCAGACTGTTCAACGCAACACTGACGCGACTCGGAACGTCGGTGTAAATCAATGGCTTCGAGAGGTAGTTCATATGAATCCCCCTCGAGTTGCTGGTGTTGCGTATGCGTTGGGCTGGGACGGTTGGCTTTTCCAGTTAGGAAAGATATTCGAGTCCGTCGATTGTCCCGAAGAGCGGAAGGTACCCATCGCTCAGTACCTTCTTGACAGAGATGCCGCTAATTGGTGGGAAGCTGTTAAACCTCGTGGTCGTGATGTCACGTGGGCGGAGTTCCAGGCATTTATAGAAGATGAGTTCTGTCCGAAACCGAATGGAGAACAGCGAATTCGTGAATTTTATTTGGCAGAACCGCAAGATATATTGGTATCACAGGCCATCATCGACTACAGCAAACAACTCAGCTTTGTGCGAGGTCAGGTGAGGACTGAGGAAGAGAAGGTCCTTTATTTTGACAAACAGATGAAGCCGGAGATTCGCCTGTATATGTCGGGACTCATTTGCACTTCATTGAAATATTACCAGGATCGAGCCTTAGCCTATGAGTTAGATTCATCATCGTCGCAGCATGTGCCCGAGTTGAAGAAACAGAAGATGTCTATTGACTTTATGGACAGTACAGGAGTTGGTGTTTCTGGATTGCAACGTCGTAGTCTTTCTGTTGTGAAGCTCCATCGTTCGATGCGTGGGACTGAGAGTTCCAGATCGTCAGCTTTGACTCCTGGTAAAGCCAGGAGGTGTTTCAACTGCAATGTGTCGGGGCATGTTCATGCACATTATCATTCTCCGCCAGTAATGTGTTACAAGTGCGGACTCATGGGACACCGGATTCAGTTTTGTGAGTTAGTTGCCGAGTCTTTCGAGGCACAGACTTGAGCACTAATGTCAGGATTGACTCCGAGGAGTCCCTGAGAGTGTAGGCTACCAGTTGTATGTTGTGTTATTTCCTTGCCTTGTTGTTTCTAATTTCGGGGATGAACTTCTTTTATTAGAAGTAAATCGGATTCTTGAACTTTTGTATTTCCAACCCTATCAATTTGTTGTGTCCGTTGATATTTTCTGAACTTGTCCTATCTTTTGTTTTGTTGATCGAGCGAGTTGTAGTACTGTTTTGGATTAATCCGTTTGTCATTGTGACTTTTCTGAATTCGACTCCATTCATGTGAATATTATGTAAATGCATATCTTGTCATCTTTACCAGAGCATCTTTCATCTCGAGTCTAGGTGTGAACTTTTGAGTTGCTATTTGATTTTTGTTGCTCGCCGTGACTCGAATATGATTGTTCGACCGTTATTGTCTTGAGCATTGTGGTTCGATCGTTTGTTGTCTGATTTTTGTTGCTCCTGTATCTTGATTTTTGAGCATTCAAATCACTTCGTAATTTCCTTAAGTTCGGCAAATTAGCTTCATTGTCGATCATCCGACCCTCGGGTGGTGGAATTTTGTGTTTGCTTAGCGTTTAGCTTGCGTTTTGATTGACGTGCTGTTTTGTCTCAGTTTCTGTTCAATTTATTGCTCGATTGATATCAATTTTTTTTAATTTTTTTTCCGCTGCTTGTTCTGATGATGCTATTTATTTAGTATTTGATGCTTAAAAATTGCTAAAAAAGTTCAACAATTTTTCGTTGACAGATTGAGATTAAAAGCACACTTCACTATGGATTAGATTAATTTGTTCGTTGCGTTTTGTCATCATTCGGGCGTAGCAATATGGATGTTAGTAGCCACGTGCTGCATATGCTTCGTTGCAGGTGTTGCTACCCACAATATTATCCGGAGATAGATATTGCTGGAATGAGTGGATAGCAAACAAAGTGCGAGAACACTTCCGTGGGAAAAGTAAATAACACAAGATTAGCTGGGGTTGTTAGTCCCGGGCTTGAATGCTCCCGCGAGATATTATTAATACAAATATTCAGGGATACAAGTATTAATGTAAGAGTACAATTACAATGATTGTAAAGACCCTTGTTATCTTAGTTGGTGAGCGTGTAGATTGCCGGAAGAACCAGATATGATGCTCTGTGAGTTCTTGTAACAATGTTGATGAGCTGTGACAACCGTGAGAAATCGACAGTCTCTCACGGTGTGTAGCTACTGTATGCTTGAGCTCCTGGGCTTGTGAGCTTCTGTGAATCTGCACTGTGGAGACTCCTTGCCTCTGCCGACCATCTTCTGGATGAGAGGTACTGAGAGAGAAATCCTGAGGTAGATTCCGGAGATGAAGCCAAGAGCCTGAAAGTATGTAAGTATTTGACTGTATTCTCTGAACTTAATGGAGAATGCGTGAACCCCTTTCCTGTAGATGGAGGTTCTCTATTTATAGCACTTGGACATGCTGGGCGATCGCCTTTGCTGTATTATAATAAGCGGGCGATCGTCTTTTAGCACATGGGCTTGTCTCCTTAAAGTCTGCAGGAGTTGCTGGCAGTCAGCTGTGCGGTCCAATGAGAAGTCTGCACGCGTCTGAGTTGCTGTCACGGGCGGTCCCACCTTGTACCTTTCGGCGGGCTTGTCGGTAGGTGAGAAGGTGGTGACAGACTGTAGTCAACGATCCACGAAATGCGGCGCCTGTCGCGGACCTGCACATGGGCGCTGCTTTGAGATCCAGTCTTCGTGGACTTTGACGGACGATAGTCTCTGTCGGTGGCAAAGGACGATCGTCTTAAGTCAGGCGTCAGAGTCGATCGCTAGGTGCCAAGGGGCGATCGCCTTTGGAGTTGATCGCTAGATACACGAAGGTGGCCTGGTATCTTCGGTTAGGCGAGTCCGCCATAGTTTGATTGGTTGTGGACTTGGTCGCTCGGCCTTGTAGTCGATCGCCTATCAAGGTGGATAAATATTGACACAACAATTGCCCCCCAGCTTGCTCCTTCGTTGGAAACGTGGGGTGAGGTGTTTCTATTGGCGATTGCTGAACTTTGACGAGTGACTCTGCATTTTACTGAACTGGTGATCGTCTTTGAACTGATTGATTCTGAATTTGGACGACCTGATAGGTCGCTGAGAAGAGCGGGAAATGGCAGCGGATGCAGAAAAGTCTCTGGGACACGTGTCGGGTTCCTGTTGGGGGAGGCCGACGGTCATTTATGACTCCTCGTCTGACGCGTCCTTGAAAAGACGCGTACGCGGGTTTCAAGGGGGTCAATAAATGCGACGGTTGCGCTCCGACCCCTGAGATTCTCCTTAATTGCACAAGAGTCCCTGCCTTCTCCTATAACAAGGTGCAGGGTTGCAGTGTTCATTCTTACGCGCATTTATCGGAGAAATAAGGATTTTGCTGAAGATTTTTCTGGAGACTTTGCTTCCGATCGTCGATCGATTCAATCTTGGGTAAGAAGAACACCCTTTTCTCCTCTTTTTCTTCGAGAATGACTGGAACATCTTATTCACACGGAGTGGGCACTTCCTCCGCCGCTGGGACTTCTAATGTCCGGGGAGGATCCTCCGCAGATTTCTATCTGGAGACGGCCGTTGAGGCTATTCGGGCCGGTATCGACCCTGTCGAAGTCGAGGTGTTGTTCAATGAGGCCGACGTGGCTAAGGAGGCGGCCGTTGAACACAGACGCTCGCAGACGGAGAGAGATCTGGCGGTGAGGGCCTATTGGGAGCGGCATAGTGCATTTGGCCAGGCCTATGTGGCCTTTGCTGAGATTATGAAGAGGCTGGATGGTCCGTCTCCAAGATTCGATTTTCGGGAGTATTCGATCGCTCACCCTTACCAGTTTGCTAAACGGTCGCAGTTTCGGGCTGCGCAGCGATCTCTGTGGTCTCTTGGCCAAATCAGGAGTTCGGCGACCAGGAAAGACCTGGCCATCTGGAGGACGAGGTACCATGTTCCTTCGGATGTGGATCTATTTGCGCCGGCGGAGAATGAGCGAGCCGACCAGCCCCCGATGGGTATGGTCGCCGTGAACGAGGCGATTATGGAGGCCGGGCTGCGTTTCCCTCTATCTTTTGCTGTCTCCCATCTGCTGGCTGCTTGGAACGTGGTGCCTCTCCAGTTGACGCCGAATGCTTGGCTCCAGATAATTTGTACTCTTACCTTGTTCGGCGGTCACCGCCTGTATCGCCTTCCTTCGCCGTCGGAGATGAACCACCTGTTCAAATTGATGGCTCAGAAAGGGTTGGTCGGAGGCTATCATATTCAAGGCCGATCCGGTCGGGTGATCCTTGGAGTCCCGAACAAGGTGCGTGGCGACCCGGCGAAGTGGTTCTGGGTCGTCGGTGCGTGGAGGGCTTCTACGAGCGACAATCCTACGGGCGAGCTGGAGATCCCCACTAGCTTTCGGGAGAGGAATCCCGGTAAGGGTTCAGACTCTCCCTTTGTTCGGATATGTTCTGAACTGATCTAATTTGGTCTTGCTTTTGCAGGTTTCCACATTCCGGCGATCGAGGAGCTACCTTTTGATTTTCTGGTCGTCTGGGAGCGTATACGGAGTTTGCCGGACGACGACTTAGACGCTCAACGGATCAACAGGGAGAGTCATTGACTGTCTGCTCGGCTATTTCGTTTCCCGAGACATCTCTCGGTCTCAGGTACGAATTTCTACGATCTCCATTTGTTGGGCGATCGTCCTGTTGGAGGAATAAGTCTAACTGTGGTTTGCTTGTCCTCATTGTAGAGGTTCGTTTTCCTCGCTTCTTGGAGCCCCCACTGGAGATAGCTATGTCGAACCCTGGAGTTTTGGGTCGCCTCCGCCAGAAGAAGTCATCCCGGGCTCCTTCTGTGGTGTTACCTATCATTCCGGAGGTGGAGCCTCGCGTGGAGCCGATCGTGGTTGAGGAGGAAGTTCCTGAGGAGAGGCTTCGAACGAACCACAAACGGCAGAGGTCGGGAGAAACTCCAGTTTCTGCCCCTGCCACTGAGGTGCCGATCGCCGCGCCTCCGATCACCGTTGTTCCTCCGGAGAATGAGCCTACCCCCTCCGCGGATTTGTTACGGGAGATGGCGATCGCCGAGGCTGAGACCCCTCGTGGGAAACCATACTTCGGCCGTGATCCCGAGAGAGCCGAGAGGTAAACTTTGCTTGCTGAGTTGAAACTTGTCATTTGCATGGGAGATGTGCTAATTTCTGTTGCTTGATGCAGGATCCGTAGCACTGATCCATCTTGTCCGCCGATGGTGCGGGATTTCCTAGCGAGCCGATCTCCTCGCCAGGCCTGCGATGTCTCGCTATACGTCAATCGGTCCGTTTCCGCTTTACCGAAGGCCTGGACGACTGATCTGTATGCGATCGCTCGTCAGCGATCTGGGAGTACAATGCAGGATGCTTTCGCCCTTTCTCTCCAGGCGGCGACCATGGCTGCCCAGGCTGTGCAGGAGTTTGAAGGGCGTCCTTCCACTACTCGCCTGCAGGTGGATCTCGAGGCGGCTCGGAAAGAGAACGCCGAGTTCGCCGACAGGATTGTGGCAATGGAGAAGGACTCCTTGGATGCAGCTAAGCGGGCGAGCCAAGAGCTTGAGCTGGTGAGATGGGAGGCCGAGATGGCTCGAGTGACGGTTGACCGATTTTGGGATCGGATGACAGATATCGTACGCTCGCAGATGGCTGCTGAGAAGGAGGCCGATCGACTGAAAGTGACGATCGCTCGGCTGACTAGCGAGCTGGCGGATTCGAGGGAAAAGACGGCTGCAAGGGAGGCCGAGCTCCAAGGTGCGCAACAGGCGATGGCGGAGCTGAAAGGGGAGGTAGAGGCGACCAAGGCCAATCCCTTTCTTAACTTGGAGTTTGTCAGCGAGTTTGCCTATTATATGGCGTTCGCTGACTCGATCCGAGCTGCTAAGAAGGGAGGGTTAGAGGTTGGCCCTCTTGCTGAGAACTTCAAGGCGTATACGTTGGAGCATCCTCTCCATCCTGCTTTCTCCTTGCCGATCTTGGATCTCGCGGATATCGGTGTGGATTTGAGCTGGTATACGACTCCGGCGAACCTCGTTCATCCCGACGCTCCGTAGGACGGGGAGACTGCTCCAGAGGCTGAAGGCGAAGGCCAGGCAGGGGCCTGAAGCACTTCATTTTTGTTTGTTTTAGCTTTTCTTGCCTTGTAATTTATGCAAGGAAAGTTGAGTGTTAGGGAATATATTGATGAGTTCGAAAGTTTGGCTTTGATGGGGGAATTAGAGGAAAATGAGGAGCAAAAGATGTCGCATTTTTTGCGTGATTTGAATCGAAACATAGCTAATTCGGTGGAGTTATACCCATACGCCGATTTTGATATGTTGTGTGGATTATGTTTGAAAATTGAGACTCAAAACAGGCCGAAGTTTGGAGGTTCGAATATGGAGTATAGCAAGTCGAGCGGGTGGTCTAAGCCCGAGTTTTCATCAAAATTCGGCTACCAAAACCATACAAACACCAGCCCCTAGTACGGTTCCTAAGGCTCCCAACATGAATAAGGAGATGATTTTGTCGAAGGTGTGCTGTTTTAAATGTCAAGGGTTTGGTCATTATCAAAACGCTTGTCTGAATAAATGAGTTTTGACATTAAGGGAGGCTCTTGCTGCCCGGGATGAGTTGTTAGGCGAGGAAGAAAGAGAAAGGCTAGGTGATGTGCTCAATTTTAACACGGGAGACGAAGAGGAGGAAAAGTGTGAGGCTTACGATGCTCCAAATTATGAAACGGCCTTGGTCCTTCGTACTTTACAAGACAAATCAGTTTCGAGTGATTCGGAGCAGCTGGATCAAATATTTCATACTAAATGTCAAGTTAGGAACATGTGGTGTAGTTTGATTATCGATGGAGGAAGTTGCACCAACGTAGCCTCGAGTGAGATGGTGTCTAAACTTGGGTTGACCACCACGACTCACCCAAGACCTTACGCTTTGCATTGGCTCGACGACGGGAGTAAAGTAAAGGTTGCAAAACAGGTGCGCATCAGTTTGACCATGGGTTCGTATTGTGATGAAGTATTTAGTGATGTAATTTCTATGGATGCTTTTCATGTGCTTTTGGGGCATCCGTGGCTCTTTGATAGGGATGTTTTACACAATGGGAGGAGTAACGAGTATGAGTTGCGAGATAAGGGAAAGGGGATCGTGGTGAAACCAATGTCACCTCAATCTATTCGTTCTATGAGCTCTAACTGAGGTGAGAAACCGAATCTGACAATGTTTGCTAGTGAGCGGGAAATTGAGCACGCTATTGATGATGGTGAGCATGTATACATGCTGGTGGTTAAGGAGACTCGGGATGATGGCATGGTTGGGCAAAACGAAATAGAAATGGCTGAGTTGTTACATGAGTTTGCTAATATTTTCCCCGATGATTTGCCGCCGGGTTTACCTCCTATTCGTGGAATTGAGCATCAAATCGACCTTATACCAGGTGCGTCTCTTCCTAATAAAGTGGTCTATAGATGCAGTCCCGAGGAAACGAAAGAAATACAGAGACCGATCGAGGAGCTAATGAATCGAGGTTATGTACGGGAAAGTTTGAGTCCTTGTGTGGTTCCTGTTTTACTTGTTCCTAAGAAAGATGGAACGTGGCGGATGTGTATTGATAGTCAGGCTGTGAAAAATATAACAATCAAGTATCGATTTCCGATTCCGAGGCTTGATGATATGTTGGATGAACTACACGGCTCAATGATCTTTTATAAAATTGATTTGTGGAGTGGCTATCACCAGATTCGTATGCGAGAAGGGGATGAGTGGAAGACGGCTTTCAGAACTAAGCATGAACTGTATGAATGGACCATCATGCCATTTGGTCTTACTAATGCACCGAGTACTTTCATGCGTTTGATGAATGAAGTACTTAAAGCATTTTTGGGTACATTTGTAGTTGTTTATTTGGACGATATTTTGGTTTATAGTCGATCGTTGCAAGAGCATTTCAGCCATCTACGGCTAGTATTCGAGACTCTTTGTTAGGCGTATTTTTATGCGCTTATTTATCATTACTTTATATCCATTTTGAGCCTAAAAATGTATAAATGAGCTTTTAATGCACTATTCTTATATGTTTTGCAGGAAATTGGAGTCCGGAAGCTCAAAAGATGAAAAAAGGGCGAAAATGGCAAATTTTGGCCTGGGGCCGCGGCACGAACCAAGTGAGCCGCGACACACGAAGGCAACCAGCAAGTGCCGAACCAAGTGTACTGTGAGCCGCGGAACAAGTAGAGTGAGCCCAGGAAGAAAATATGTGCCCAGGCATCCGGCGCTGAGCAGTAGGGGCCGCGGCACAGATTAAGTGAGCCGCGGCCCACGGGGCGGTTTTGATAGAAATTGCCGCGTTTCTGGGCCGTTTTGGAGCCTGTTCTCGACCTAATCACACGGACGCATTTTGGAGGTTGATAAGAGTTATAAATAAGGGTTTAAGGTCAGAATTAAAGGGGGATTATCATCATCAATTCGGAGGAAGACATCACGGGATCGAAGAACAAAAGGAGGAGATTTGTGGGCGACGACAAGACCACGGATCCCTTACGGTTTTTCTTAATTTTTCCGTATCTTAGTTTCTAGATCTATTCGTGTAGGATTGTGATTGTAGCCGATTACATGACGGTTTGATTTATTTATTTCTATTTCAATTTACTCGTTATTCGTATTGAGTTGGATTTTTCTCATTGTTCTTAATGCTTTTTAATTGTCTGGCCAACAGTTGAATTGTTTTGAATGTCTTTATGGATTCGGGAGATCAAATTTAGGCATAGTTCTTGTGACAAAAATCATGATTTTCGTGAGATAAGGATATACTCATGGGAATTGTGAAGCCTGTTTATTGTGGGAATTCTTGAACTATTTTATCTATTAATTATCTAATTCGAATAGGGATATATCGAGTTAATAATTCGTAGTACTTTCTATCGACCTTGGGAAATGCTTTAGAATAATTTAGGAATTCCTGGCTTACAATCAATTGAATAAAAGTGAATTGAATTGAATAAAAATCATTCCTGATTGTTTGAGGTGAAAATCATAATGATATGCCCTTATTATTATTTATTATTTTTATTATTACTATTATTATTTTCTATTTATTTTTCTGCAATTAGTTTAGACATAAATTCCATATAATTATTCTTAAAATAAAATTGTGAGTTGACTATATTTTGGTACTTAGTGAAATCAGTCCTCGAGGGAACGATATCTTATTCATCACTTTATTACTTGTTGACACCGTGCACTTGCGGCATAGTGTGAGGGATTTCCTCACAACAAGTTTTTGCACCGTTGCCGGGGACTGATTTTTCGCTAATATTATTACCAAACGACTCTAATTTTAATTTGAAGTTTTTTTTCTTTAGTATTTATATTTTTATTTTTTTCATTATGTTTTCCTTTGATTATCGTGACTCTTGACATTTCATAAATTTCGATGTTCTTAATAATTTGCCTAATAGGGTCAGTCAGCCTCCTCCCCCGAAACAAAAGACCATGTTTGAACATTGTGTAGACACACTCAATAATCCTGATAGTACCCCTCTTGAGCGAGAATGTGCAAGTCGTGGTCTTGAGATTCACTATGGTTATTTTCCAGCTCATCGATTTAGTAGTGAAGTTGAGGGGAAGGTTGAAAAGAAAGACATACTGAGTTTTAGGGTCGATCCCCAGCACCTGATAATTACCTAAAGTGTGATGAGCTTGTAGAAGAAGTTACCATTGATGATGTTTCCAAAGAAATTTCATTAATTTGTCATCAAACTTCGAACAATAAGGTGAACACTTTTGTGCCTAAAATTTTATTAACGGTGCCGCGCATAATTTTTCCTAAATCCATAATGGGAGAGATTGACCCCATTACTTGTGATTTTGTTGAGGCTGATTCTTTGAGTTCTAATGAGGTTGTTCATGATATGTCTTTATTATTTACCCATTCGAACTCTGCTTATTTTTACATACCTTATCATTATTATATTCTTCCACTATTTTTTGGTTGTCCGCATAATTATTCTTACTCATTATTTTTGGCAACCAGGCATGAACCAAAGCCTCCCTTGTGGAATAAGAGGCTTATAGATTGCAAGAAGGGAGTATTTGGCAATCTCCCTAGAAAGAAGCCGCGTTAAAATTTTTGCCACGTCGTGCTCAAGACGTAAAATAGAGCGCTTGATGGGAGGCAACCCATCATTTTTACTTGCTTTCTAGTTAGTTGTTTTTATTTGATTTTTCGTTAATAATTTTTTCTTTGTTTTGTTATTTCGTTTGAATTCGTGTATTCTTGTTGGCCCGTATTTCTCTAATATTTTTTATATAACCCCAATGAGTATCATCCTTCATATTCTAGTCTTTCTTGACTTAATGTCTATAGTTATTTCATGACTAGAGACTAAGTTTGGGGGTCCCTGGCGATGTTGGCCATTATTTGAAGTATGGATTGACAGACGATTCAACTCAGACATGTGCTGGCTTTCAAGAAGACATTTGGAATAAGATTCACTTTTCCTTATCTCTTTTATTTTCACATGAGTTTTATTATTGATGATTTTATGTGTAGTGGAATAAATTGAAGCATGCGATATTTTCTTAAATTTTCTTGGTTATGAATTGCGATTTCATTATTGCTTTATTTTTCTTGCATGCTGTTGATGGTTAAAAACGTGAATTTTTCGTGAATTTTTCGTGCTTCCGTGTGTAAAACTGATGTTACGATACTGATTTCTCTTTGAAGAAACGGTTGACTTTTGGTCGAGTTGCAGTCAGCGATTTCTGTTTCCGTTCAGTATTCATTTATGTCCGAAATTTTTTCGTTTTTGTAGAAATTTTAGCGTATAAGAAAGGAGACATACGTGTTTTCAAACCACCGTCTATACGTTTGGTTATACTTTTCGCGTAGCTAGTCGTCCAGTAACATGAGTCTTGTGGGCACTTGAAGTGAGTTTAGAGTCGGACAGTTTTTTTCCAAAAAGTCGAGATATAATATTTGTTCTATGATGGGAAGTTTAGTAACCGGGGACCCGTTGTTTACTCTCGCGTAAAACGACAACCCTGAATAGATTAATAATTTAGAAATATAGCATTACCGATGATGGGAAGCCTAGTAACCGGGGGTATTCACGTGACCCGTAGTTTACTCTCGCGTAAAACGGTAACCTTGACATGCGGGAATTGCTATTCGAGTTTTTTCACCGCTGTAGAGGGGGACTTAGTAACTAGAAGCATCCATATGCCCCATGAGTGTCTTTTACGTTAAACGGTTCCCCGATACATGAGAATGGAAATCCACCCTAGGATCATCCCGATGAAATATCCCGAGAGCCGAAACCTAGTGGTTAACTCGAATCATATTATTGATCATACATAAGGGAATGCTGTCCGAGGTTTATTTTTGACGATGAAACTCTTGAATTTATGCCATTAGACTGTGGACTGGGCGAGTTGGCTCGTTTATTTTAACCCTTCATATTGACGGTCGGTTAAATTCACGCTTGTTAATCTTTGAGCTTGATTTTCTTCATGAACGGTTGGTTAGGACTGAAAATGATTACTTCTTGGAATCAGTGTCCGTGGATGTGACTCACTATTACGAAACTCGTATAATTCTTTGAGATTTTTAGGGTAGTATTGATTAAGTTAAGCACTATGGATTTGCACGATCATTCATGATACATTTTATTTGAAAATTGATTTTTGCTTCAGGATAAGCAAAGGCTCAAGTTTGGGGGTATTTGTTAGGCATATTTTTATGCGCTTATTTATCATTAGTTTATATCCATTTTGAGCCTAAAAATGCATAAATGAGCTTTTAATGCACTATTCTTATATGTTTTGCAGGAAATTGGAGTCCGGAAGCTCAAACGATGAAAACGGGCGAAAACGGCAAATTTTGGCCTAGGGCCGCGGCACGAACCAAGTGAGCCGCGGCACACGAAGGCAACCAGCAAGTGCCGAACCAACTGTACTGTGAGCCGCGGCACAAGTAGAGTGATCCGCGGCCCAGGAAGAAAATATGCGCCCAGACATCCGGCGCTGAGCAGTAGGGGCCGCGGCACAGATTAAGTGAGCCGCGGCCCACGGGGCGGTTTTGATAGAAATTGCCGCGTTTCTGGGCCGTTTTGGAGCCTGTTCTCAACCTAATCACACGGACGCGTTTTGGAGGCTGATAAGAGTTATAAATAAGGGTTTAAGGTCAAAATTGAAGGGGGATTATCATCATCAATTCGGAGGAAGACATCGCGGGATCGAAGAACACAAGGAGGAAATTTGTGGGCGACGACAAGACCACGATCCCTTATGGTTTTTCTTAATTTTTCCGTATCTTAGTTTCTAGATCTATTCGAGTAGGATTGTGATTGTAGCCGATTACATGACAGTTTGATTTATTTATTTTTATTTCAATTTACTCGTTATTCGTATTGAGTTGGATTTTTCTCATTGTTCTTAATACTTTTTAATTGCCTGGCCAACAGTTGAATTGTTTTGAATATCTTTATGGATTCGGAGATGAAATTTAGGCATAGTTCTTGTGAGAAAAATCATGATTTTCGTGAGATAGGGATATACTCATGGGAATTGTGAAGCCTATTTATTGTGGGAATTCTTGAACTGTTTTAGCTATTAATTATCTAATTCGAATAGGGATATATCGAGTTAATAATTCGTAGTACTTTCTATCGACCTTGGGAAAAGCTTTAGAATAATTTAGGAATTCCTGGCTTACAATAAATTGAATAAAAGTGAATTGAATTGAATAAAAATCATTCCTGATTGTTTGAGGTGAAAATCATAATCCTACGCCCTTATTATTATTTATTATTTTTATTATTACTATTATTATTTTCTATTTATTTTTCTGCAATTAGTTTAGACATAAATTCCATATAATTATTCTTCAAATAAAATTGTGAGTTGACTATATTTTGGTACTTAGTGAAATCAGTCCTCGAGGGAACGATATCTTATTCATCACTTTATTACTTGTTGACACCGTGCACTTGCGGCATAGTGTGAGGAATTTCCTCACAACACTCTTAGGGCCCAAAATCTCTATGGAAAGAAGGAGAAGTGCGCGTTTCTAGTCGAGAGTATAGTTTTTCCTGGCTACGTTGTTTCAAAGGACGGAGTGTTGGTTGATCGAGATAATGAACGAACATGAATGATGAATGACTATCAATGAGCGAAAAAATTTACTGAGTGATAATTTACTGAATGATAATGAATGAATTTACAATCGGCTATTACATACTCCCCCCTTAAAAAGAGTTTCGTTCTCGAAACTAAGGGTCAAACAAATCGGGATAACTCTCCCGCATACTATCCTCGATTTCCCAAGTAGCCTCTTCGATTCCATGTCTAGACCACTGAACCTTAACCAAATGAATCGTCTTGTTCCTCAACTATTTGATTCGCCGCTCTAAGATTCATACAGAACGCTCCTCATACGTATGATCATCCACAATCTCGATTTCATCGAACTGAAGTATGTGACTAGGGTCAGCAACTGAGAGACATGAAATACGTTATGAATTCGGCTCAAGGCTGGAGGTAAAGCCAAATGATAAGCCAGATCGCCTACTCGATCCAAAATCTCAAATAGTCTAATGAATCTCGGACTCAACTTTCCTCTCTTCCCGAAATGGAAAATACCTCGGCTTGGGGATACCTTGACCAAAACGTGGTCACCTGCCTCGAACTCTAATGGTCAACGATGATTATCTGCATATGATTTTTGTCGACTCTGAGCGGTCAACAAACGACTCCTGATCAAAGCTACCTTCTCGCGGGCGGCTATAAGCATATCGGGCTTGGTGCCAATTGATTCTGATAAATTATCCCAACACAAGGGAGATCGAAAACGACGACCATATAAGGGCTCGTAAGGTGCCATCTTAATAGAATCATGGCAACTGTTATTGTACGTGAACTTAATCAATGGTAGTTGGGCTTCCCAATCATCTTTCCAATCGAGAACATATGCTCTCAACGTGTCCTCCAACGTCTGAATAGTTCGCTCTGATTGTCCGTCGGACTGAGGGTGAAAAGCTGTGCTGAAATTTAGCAGAGTTCCCATGGCACGATGAACAGATTTCCAAAAATGCGACATAAATCGCCCGTCATGATCCGAAACGATAATCTTAGAGGTACCGTGCAATCTAACGATCTCTTTAATGAATGACTGGGCAAGTCTCTCAGGACCCCATGTATCCTTAATCTCAAGGAAATGAGCTGACTTAGTTAAACAGTCTACAATAACCCAAATAATATTCATGCCACGACGACTCGCCGGCAAACTCGTGATAAAGTCCATTGAAATATCTTCCCACTTCCATTTTTGGATAGGAAGCGGTTTCAGCATATCCGCCGGCTGCTGATGTTCTATCTTGACTTGCTGACAGGTTAAACATCTCAAAACAAATTCTGCGACTTCTCGCTTCATATTGCTCCACCAATAATTTTGTTTCATGTCCTTGTACATTTTGCTAGACCCCGGATAAATGGAATAAGGGGTAGCATGAGCTTCTCTCAAAATAGAGCTTTTCAACTCATCATCCGCCGGAATGCATAACCGATTCTTAAATCGCAAAAGTCCATCCTCGTGGACCACAAATCCAGGGGATTTCCCCTGAGCCATATCATCTCGAATGCGAAACAAAAATGGGTCTGAACCTTGTTTCACTCTGATCGCCTCAAGTGGCGATGAAATCTCCAGCATACAAAGCTGCCGTTGTACACGATGTAACCAAACCTCGATCTCATGCCTTAGAAATTCCTGCTAAAGTTCCTTCTGAATGGTTAAACGAGCAAGCATTTGCTCCTGAACGGTCTTACAGCTCAAGGCATCAGCGACAACATTCGCGTTACCCGAGTGATATTATATCTCAATATCATAATCTTTAATCAGTTCTAACCACCGTCTCTGTCGCATATTCAACTCCTTCTGAGTAAATATATACTTCAAACTCTTATGATCGGTGAAAATCTGACAGGTGACGCCATAAAGGTAATGATGCCAAATCTTCAACGCGAATACCACGGCCGCTAGCTCCAGGTCGTGGGTCGAATAATTGACTTCGTAAGGTCTCAGTTGCCGCGAAGCATAGGCAATCACTTTCCCGTTCTGCATTAATACACATCCGAGACCTTGTCCGGACGCGTCACTATAAACCACGAATCCTTCCATCCCTTGCGGTAGAGAAAGGACAAGTGCTGAAATTAAACGACTCTTGAGCTCCTCAAAACTCCATTGACATGCGTCAGACCACGTGTATTTCTTATCCTTCCGCAAAAGGTTCGTCATAGGTTGAGCGATTTTAGAAAATCCTTCCACAAATTGCAGGTAATAGCCTGCTAATCCGAGGAAACTTCGGATTTCCTTAACATTCTTCGGAGGTTGCCAATCTCGGATAGCCTCCGTCTTCTGAGGGGTCGACACGTACTCCGTCTGATGAAATCACATGTCCGAGAAGTGTCACCTCGGACATCCAAAACTCATATTTGGAGAACTTTCCAAAGAGTTGCTCCCGTCTCAACACGTCGAGAACCTGATGAAGGTGAAATTCATGCTCCTCTCGGTCACGAGAATAAATCAAAATATCATCTATGAAAACAACCACGAACCGATCTAAATAGTTGATGAAAACTCGGTTCATGAACCTCCATGAATACAGGAGGTGCATTAGTTAACCCAAACAGCATCACCACAAACTCATAGTGCCCATAGTGTGTTCGAGATGCCGTTCTTGCGATATCCGACTCTCGAATTCGCAACTGATGGTACCCAGATCTCAAATCGATCTTGGAAAATACTGAATCTCCATGAAGTTGATCTAAGAGATCATCGATGCGGGGTAGGGTATATTTATTCTTAATCGACACCCTATTTAGCTCTTGATAATCAATGCACAAGCGAAAAGAGCCATCCTTCTTCTTGACAAATAATACTGGTGCTCCCCACGGGGACATACTCGGTCGGATATAACCTTTCTCGGTTAATTCCTCCAGTTAGTTCTTCAGTTCCTGCATTTCGGTCGGGGCCATATGATATGGTGCTTTCGATATTGGAGATGTACCAGGATCCAACTCTATCGTGAATTCCACATCTCTCTGCGGAGGTAAACCAGGTAACTCGTCTAGAAATACATCGGCATATTTTCTCACTACAGGAATATCCACCAACATCAGTGATGATTTCTCGGTCTTGGTCATATAGCACCAATAACCTACACACCCCTGATTGAGTAACTTCACTGACTTCATCATATTAACAACTTTTCCAGAACGACTGGGGTTACCCCACTGAAATACACACTCGACTCCATCATCTGAAATGATAGTGACCATACACTTACGGACACTAAGGACGGTATCGTGACGATCCATCCAATCAATACCCAAAATAACATCATCTCTAGGTAAATCTACCACGATCAGGTCTGCCAACCAAAGCCATTAAGCTGAATCGGACAATTCTTAATCTCACGATATCCGATAATTCTTCTACCGTTAGGTAGACCAATGATATAAGGTTCACAACTAGTAGCACTATCCAGGTGAAGTCTACTCAAGCATGACTCGGAAATGAATGAATGTGATGCGCCAGTATCAAAAAGAGTACATATAGGTTGAAATAAAATTTCGAGTGTACCTGAGATCATTCGGGCCTCTGTATCGTCGACTCTCTTCATCTCATAAATTCAGGGCTTGCTAGTCCCTGCACCAGATGCTCCTATATGATATCTGTGGGCTCCACCTTTGTTTGCTCCCGTAATCTTTAACGACGCGGACTGAGTGGCCTGATTCTGAACCACTGACTGTTTCGGGGCCTGAGATGTCGCCGGAGTAGGTTTGGAGTCTCTTCTGTAGAAACGGGCCTTATGCCCGGCAATCCCACAGTTGTTGCACTTGATAGTCTGCCTCGGACACTTAGTGCTGAGATGACCCTGCTCTCCACAGCTGAAAAAGGTGATGGCCGAACTGGCTGCTCGGGACTGAGATTCCGCAGGTTTAGGCACTGTAGGAGGTCTCTTAGAAAAAGTAGAGCCCGCACGAGGCTTATTGAAGGTTGCCTGACTGCCTTCGGACTGATTACGATTCTTCGATTTCTTGCTAGAGGATGAAGTTTGATGCTTAGAAATTTCCTTAGCAGTAAGTTCATAAGCAAGAGCTTTCTCGATGAATTCGGCCAGGGTGGTACAATGATGATTAAGCAATTGTAGCCGCATACGAGGTTTCAACTTCTTACTGAAATACTTGATTTTATCCGCCTCAGAGTGGATAATGGATGAGGCGAATGGAAGTAGCTCCTGAAACTTCTCGGCAATGGCGAGAACATCTTCTTCCGTTGAGGGATCGGGACTGAGTAACTCCGACAACTTGGCCTCCCTGAGTGGGTCCGGATAATATCTTTCCATCATGAGAGTCTTGAACTGGTCCCACGTATAAGACCCGTCGGTGGGCTTCAAAGATAGCCACCAAGAGAGAGCGCTCTTACGCAGATAGTAAGCCGCAACTAAAACTTTGTGCCCTTTGGGACACTCCACCATAGCAAATAGTTTCTCGAAATGCTCAATCCAGTGAGTAATATCCGCCGGATAAGATGAGCCCTCGAAAGTAGGTGGCCTTTGGAGAGAAATTTTGCCGATAATACTGCTCACACTCCTATCTTGACCCTGAGGTGACGGAGGAGGGGCCTGCTGAGCCTGAGTGGCTGAGTTCTGCATCGTCTCCATGAGAGGTGCCATCTGAGTCATTTGGGCCATCATGCCCTGCATAAAAGCGAGTGGATCAACCCGAACACCTTCTGATTGAGCTGTATCTCGGGTACGGCTTTCTGACGGTGAATGATTATTTCCAGGTGAGTGAGTGGCAACGTCGCTGCTTGTTGAATTGACATTGTTCCTCGCGTTTGCATGGGTATTCACTCGAGCTCCTGGGTTTCGGCCCGCACCGCGGCCTCTTCCCCTGCGTCCTCTGACAGCTCGATCCATACTGAAGGTAGGAACACATGATAATTATAGATCTCGCATGAATATCGCATTATGATTAAGTTATGAAATAATGAGCATACACGCTCTAACGTAATGGACGGATTAATAATGCAATAAAATGATCATCGACATTTCGCCGGAATATGATAAGATCGCATGAAATATCAACTGAGGTGACATGATTATACGATGAAATTACTGAAATGATTATCTTGAACAAGTTAACAAGATTGATAATACGATCCACAAGATCAACAACTGAGCAATGAGATTGACAGAGTGATTAATGAGTTGACATGATCGACAAGATCCAAGAGATTGATGACTGAGGATTGTTGACTGATGAATGATGAATGAGTGATTCTTTTTGCCAGAAATTATACCATGGCGTCAGAAATCATACCGTTCTTTGGTCTGAGGGTCTTGGCGCTTGCACAGGTCACACGTGATGCGAAAGTCCAATGATACTAGTCTGATGAATGATGATTTCAATGAGACATGACTCGGAAGGTAGTATTCAAAACCACACTCCGATACCAACTCTGTAACACTCCAAACTAGGCGTATATTACAGTGCCGTGAACCCCCAACTGGGACCCACCCGACGAATGATAATTAATGAATTAGTTAATATAACTGTAGTACCGAACCACATTATATTACCAATTACTCCGATGAGGAGTTTGAAATACAACACACCCAGGAAATACAGAATACGTGTATATTTCATATGAAGATAAAATATACAACACTGAATAAAATGAAATCCAAACGGAACTGCAGCGGAAAATACAAATCAAAGAAGCATGAAAAAATGGACAGACTAGGCCCCCCTACTAGTATCACTGGGACTCCTCGCCATCAACGTTCTCTTCCCATGCCGTCGCCTTGCCATGAACTGAAAACAACATCCCCCAACGGGGTTAGTTTCACAGAATAACAATCCTCAAGAGTTGAACAAAATACAATAATCACATGAATGAGTTATATAATCAAGTTGAATGATGGGCATCATAGTACGCCACGAATGGGATGTGCAAGTGCACAATCCTACCGAGTGCCCGACATCCCGCATAAACACACACAAAGATTGGCCTAATTAGTCTCACGGGGGCACGTTACCGTGTGCACAGTCCAATGTGTCCGGATCCCTACAAACACAATGACCTTGGTATGCCCGACTAAAAATTCCACACATATACGACCCGGAACGCAATACAATCCCGGAAGGTCACATGAACAAAAGCGACCATGATGAAGAATAATGAATAGAAATCCGACAAGGGTCAAGAATGACTCACCGATGTAAAATAATGACGCAATGAGTGATAGCTTCAAAAGAAATGGTTGGAACCGTTGTTCCTCGTGAATTGAATGATTAGTTTGATAATTATAAGTCTCAACATGATTGATATACTATGAATGAATTATATATATGAATGAAAAACAACGAAAGGAATGAGTATCCTTTTAACCGAGTAAGAATTAACTTACTCAAATACCAGTGAAGAAAAGTTCTTCCTCGAACAAACGTCCTTAAAGGAATTATCGGCCGCTCGAACAACCTTGAATAACATAATTACCAATAATCCACTTAATATACGAAACAAGCATGATCACAACCAACTCAAAAGTCGATACAACAATATCCAAAATCATTGGGGCATTCTAATGAATACGTTGTAAACAACCCCCAATTGTTTACGACTAATCTTAAATATATCTAACACCAACCTCCCAATGAGTGATTTAATCCATCAAAACATCTTCAATGACATCAATAATCCAATAGGAATGCACAACTCGGGGTTACGACAACATCAAATCGGAAACCCCCAAAATTACCAAAGTCAACCATCAAGGGTTCTTGAATAATTTCCCAAATATTCAACGATTCCGAAAAATAACAACAAATCCGTAGAAATAATATGTATCCAAGGTAGATAATCCATATTCAACATATTCCAACATAATGGCAAGCTAATTTGAAGAGATAGGAAGGAAAACACTCAAATCCAGAAATTCTAGATTCAAGAAATGTTTACAATGGTTTGGTGAGTTGAAGATGATTAAATGATGATTAATCCAAACTAGAAGCTCGAAAATGATGCTAGATGATTTCAGCTCTAAAAGATCTTCCAAAATTGTCCAAAGTTGCCCAAAAACGCCCAAGGAAAGAGGTGAGATGAAGAAATGATGAAGAAGGGCTGAACTGTCTTATTTATACTAAACCCAGCTTAGCACGCGCTAGGTCCCGATAGTAGCGTGCGCTAGCGTGTTCACCGGCTAGTCCAGGGAGTTCTAACTGCTTCGTTAGCGTGCGCTACGTACTTGGTAGCGTGCGCCAACGCCTTCTCCTTAGTGTGCGTTACCCAGAATAATTAGTGTGCCTTAACTGATGTTTGATACCCAACAACTAGAGTCCGGAACCTACTCTCCATACTCTGATCGAGCCTTAGCGCACACTATACTGATTGCTTAGCGTGCGCTAGCAATTTCTCATTTCAGTCGAGTACCTACTGGACTGCCTGTCTCCAAAACGTTAGCGTTCACTGATGAAGAGATAGCTTGCGCTATAACCCACAACTAGAGTACGCTAATTCTCACTCATAGTGTGCGCTACAATTCTCCAATTCAGTCCAGTGCCTACTGGACTGCTTGCCACAAATACACTCGTAGCATGCTGTAATGAAGTCCAATAGCGTGCGCTACCACTACAAAATTAGCGCGCGCTATAAATAGTATGTAGTGTGCACTGCTCAACACACACAGGCTGCCAACAACGACGATAATGATAATATTCTCGACTCGAATCTCAAACAATGATGAAAGGCGAATGATAACTGATCCAAGGTTCCAAATACTCCAAACAGTGAACACAATGAACGAACATGAATGATGAATGACTATCAATGAGTGAAAAAATTTACTGAGTGACAATGTACTGAATGATAATGAATGAATTTACAATCGGGTATTACATACTCCCCCCCTTAAAAAGAGTTTCGTCCTCGAAACTAAGGGTCAAACAAATCGGGATAACTCTCCCTCATACTATCCTCGGTTTCCCAAGTAGCCTCTTCGACTCCATGTCTAGACCACTGAACCTTAACCAAAGGAATCATCTTGTTCCTCAACTGTTTGATTCGCCGCTCTAAGATTCGTGCAGGATGCTCCTTGTACGTATGATCAACCGTGATCTCGATTTCATCGAACTGAAGTATGTGATTAGGGTCGGCAACGGCTTGGGGATACCTTGACCAAAACATAGTCACCTGCCTCGAACTCTAATGGTCGACGACGATTATCTGCGTATGATTTTTGTCGACTCTGAGCGGTCAACAAATGACTCCTGATCAAAGCTAACTTCTCGCGGGCGGCTATAAGCATATCGGGCTTGGTGCCAATTGATTCTGATAAGTCATACCAACACAAGGGAGATCGAGAACGACGACCGTATAAGGCCTCGTAAGGTGCCATCTTAATCGAATCATGCCAACTGTTATTGTACGTGAACTCAATCAACGGTAGTTGGGCTTCCCAATCATCTTTCCAATCGAGAACACATGCTCTCAACATGTCCTCCAATGTCTGAATAGTTCGCTCTGATTGTCCGTCGGACTGAGGGTGAAAAGCTGTGTTGAAATTAAGCTGAGTTCCCATGGAACAATGAATAGATTTCCAAAAATGCGACATAAATCTCCCGTCACGATACGAAACGATACTCTTAGGGGTACCGTGTGTAACACCCCCAAGTTATTCAGAGATATTACAGCGCCGTAAGCCCCGCCGTGGGACCCACAAGGCTAAACATACGCGGAACCATAAATTTTGACCGATAAGGTCTACACACAATGGAATGAAAAACGATACAAAGGTATTCGAAATATAACCAATGTATTCACAAACATCACAACTCAATTCAATACTTCGGCAAACACAGGCCGGAACATCAAGGAAAAAGGGAAAACAATACTCGAGTATTCAATAGCCAATCCAGTACAACAACACTGAACGGGAAACTCCAAAGAAATAAAACTGGAAGAAAGACACAGTATCACACTTGCCCACCATCTTTATGCCGACCCGATACCTGCCCGTCCGCTCTCCTGGAACCTGAAATACATGAAACGTATTCCCCCCATAAAGGGGTTAGCCGTCGAATAGCTAGTGCAAGTATAACAATATGAAACATAATACTTCTCGACAATAAAGTAAATGTAATCCGTCAATTCATCAATATCCGTCAATTCATCAATTTAAGACTAGTATTCCGGAATGACTAAAATCTCAAGACGTATGTGAATGCCGTAAAAACGGTTCGTTCATATCATACGCCGTTACATGTAGGAATGCCGTCAAAACGGTTCGTTCATTACATGCCAATATTATTTCATATGAATGCCGTAGAAACGGTTCGTTCATATCAACCATGGAATCGCACCAGAGGCTACGAAACCCTCAGAGGACCATAGGCCCGTCCCGGAGTGGCTAGAAATAATCATATCATCAATATTTTATACTTTCAAAGTCGAGAACGTACAATCATAAATGTATACTTGCCTTTGAGACATCGAGGAACGAACGGAAAAAGGGGTATGAGATTGGTAGGTCCAAGAACGCGCTTCCGGCACCTAAACGGTTCGCAAGGAATATGATAATTAATTATCCATATTCAAATTACACGAAGAAACCCCCGAAACCCGTCTACGATTCAAAAAGATATACGGATAATCAACTAGAGGTTGGAAAATCGTCCAAACCTCACAAGTCCGAAAACGACATAATTCAACCCGAAAAATCGGTAGAAAACACTCATACGGTATAGATATATCAAAATCTCAAGGTTCTCAAGCTTCAAACGGATAAAACGGACGAATCTACGAAAATCCCCAAAAACCAACACAAAATCAAAGTGTTCTTGAATAATCTTTCAATAATCCGATGAATACCCAATCATGTCCATAATCACGCATATATCACATCATACACCATGATTTCATCATCCAAAACGTCAATACCCACACAAAATCGAGAAGTCAAGATGTCGAAGAAATTACCTTTTGAATATCCAAGCTCTATGATCCAAGGATTACGCGTTAGATCGACTATCCGGGCTTCCCAAATGATTGGAGGTGGTAAATCTTCAACACACAAGTGATAGCTATGAAAAGAGCTCCTCCCTCAACTCTCTCTCTCGCGATAGAAGATGGAAATGGAGGAAGAAGGCTGGAATCACGCTTAAAAGGCCGAATTATGCAGTTGACCGCATTGTGTGCCGCGGCTCAGCATAGGTGTGCCGCGGCACAGGCCTAATAATTGTTCCCAGGTTTCGGCAGTGTGCCGCGGCTCAGCTCAGGTGTGCCGCGGCACCGGGTACAGGCGGGTTTTGGCTGGGGATGCAACACCAGTGTGCCGCGGCTCAGAGTAGGTGTGCCGCGGCAATGACTCGGCAGTGTGCCGCGGCTCAGCTCATGTGTGCCGCGGCACAGTCTGACTGCTCGGCGAATATAGGAAATGTGTGTGCCGCGGCGCACACTTCTTGTCTTGCTCACACCCCCTTCGGGTCCTAAAATGATGAAAATTGACCGGAGCGAGAATAAAAGCAATATGATTCAATGTCTGGACAACAATAACACGAAATAGAAATACGGGAACCCCAAAACGGTGGTTCCAAGCAATGATTACAAGGGTTCGCTCAACAAATCACGATCCGAAGAATATGAAAGGTTTGAAATGACATGACTTTCGACCGGATATTACATTCTCCCCTCTAAAAAGAAGTTTCGTCCGAAACTTAAGAAATAAATAGTTCGGGGTATTCCACCGCATCTTCTCTTAGTCTCCCAAGTCGCCTCTTCAACTCCATGCCTCGACCATTGTACTTTAACCGGTGGAATGGTCTTATGCCGATTGTTTCTCGCGACGCTCAAGGATCTTCACGGGTCTCTCCGGAAAGGTAATATCCTCGGCTACATTAATCTCACCGTAGTCGATAATGTGGCCGGATCCGATGCGTACTTCCGCAATCGGGACACATGAAAAACACTATGGACGTGACTCAAAGTGGAGGTAATGCCAAGCGATAAGCTAAGTCTCCAACTCTGTCCAAAATCTCAAAAGGTCCGATATACCTTGGTGAGTTTTCCTTTTACCGAAGCGGAAAACTCCTGCAGTCGGTGATACTTTGAGCAAGACATGATCCCCACTTCAAACTCCAAGGGTTGAAGACGAGTATCGGCGTAAGATTTGACGACTGCGGCGGTCGATGTCGGTCCCGGATGATAGAAATCTTTTCCTTGGTCTCCAACAACATATCTGGTTCCGTCCCAACTAGCTCGAAGCCTCGTCCCAACATAATGGCGACCTACATCGCCTACCATAGAGAGCCTCGAAGGGTGCCATTTTGATCGACGCATGCCAACTATTATTGTAAGCAAACTCGATCAACGGCAAGTGAAGCTCCCAATCATTACTCAGTCTAAGGCACAAGCCCGTAACATATCCTCCAACGTCGAATCGTCCTCTCTCGTCGACCGTCCGGCGAGGATGAAAGGAAGTGCTCAATCTCAACTCGGTACAGAGCACGATGAACGGCTGCCAAAAATGCGATCTGGCGTCCGTCTCGATCGAAACAATGGTCTTGGGGCACGTGTAACCTCACAATCTCGGCGATAAAGGTTCGAGCCAATCTATCCGGTCCCCAAGTATCCTTAATACCCAAGAAGTGTGCGAGACTTGGTCAATCGATCGACAATTACCCAAATCATATTCATTAGGCCCGAGTTCTCGGCATGCGATGATAAAATCCATTGAGATATCTTCCCACTTCCACTCGGGAATGGGGAGTGGTTTCAACAACCCCGCTGGTCGTTGATGTTCGATCTTGACTTGTTGACACGTCAAGCACCGTAATACGAACTCCGTAACATCCTTCTTCATGTTATTCCACCAAAATTTCGCTTCAAATCTTTGTACATCTTACTCGCCCGGGGTGGATTGAGTAAGGCGTAGCATGAGCTTCTCGGAGAATCCTCTGTCTCAATTCCAAATCATTCGGACGCATAAAGCCTACGAAATCTCAAAATACTATCCTCGTGTACCATAAAGCCAGGAGCTTTTCCTTTAATCACATCTTCCTTGATTGAGAAATCATCGGGTCACTCCACTGTTTCCCTTTGATATCATCAACCAAGGACGAAGTAATTTCGAGAGTACACAACCTGTCCTGTACTCGTGAAGCCACACTTCGATCCCTTGTTCAATTAAATCTGGCGAATCTTCGTCGAGACGTAAGAACCTCAAGCATTTGAAGAGATGCCGATTTGCGTCTCAAAGCATCCGCATAGCAGCGTTGGCTTTTCCGGGGTGGTAAAGAATCTCCAAATCATAATCCTTTATCAATTCTAACCAACGTCTCTGCCTCATATTTAGCTCCTTCTGACTGAAAATATATTTCAGGCTCTTGTGATCGGTATAAATCCGACATGGTGAACCGTACAAATAATGCCGCCAAATCTTGAGTGCGAAGACAATTGCGGCCAACTCTAAATCGTGAGTAGGATAATTCATCTCATAAGGTTTTAATTGTCGAGACGCAAAAGCTATCGTCTTATCATGCTGCATAAGCACACAGCCCAGGCCTTGACTCGAAGTGTCACTATAAACTGCAAAGCCCTCGCTACCAAGTGGTAAAGTTAAAATCGGCGCTGAAGTCAATCGTCTCTTCAGTTCATCGAAGCTCTGTTGTCTCTCATCCGTCCAGATAAACTTTTCGGTCTTCTGGAGTAATTTTGTAAGCGGTCGAGCGAGTTTCGAGAACCCCTCGACGAACCGACGGTAATACCCAGCAAGGCCCAAAAAGCTACGAACCTCTTTAACATTTTTAGGTGGTGCCCAACTTAGCACTGCCTCGATCTTCTGTGGGTCTACACGAACCCCTTCGGCCGAAATCACATGGCCGAGAAACATAACTTCTTCCAACCAAAACTCACATTTCGAGAACTTTGCATAGAGGTGATCGGTTCTCAAAATGTCTAAGACCAAACGCAAGTGTCGGGCATGTTCCTCCTTATCCCGAGAATAGATCAAGATGTCGTCAATAAAGACGACTACAGACCTGTCGAGGTACTCGATGAATATTTTATTCATTAACTGCATGAATACTGCCGGCGCATTCGTCAACCCAAAAGGCATAACTACAAATTCATAATGCCCATATCTCGTCCGGAACGCCGTCTTTGGAACGTCGGACTCCCTCACTCTGAGTTGATAATACCCGGATCTTAAATCAATCTTCGAGAAAACCGCAGCTCCTTGCAATTGATCAAATAGATCGTCTATACGAGGCAAAGGGTATTTATTCTTGATGGTTACTTTATTCAGCTCACGGTAGTCAATGCACAAACGTAGTGAACCATCCTTCTTCTGGCGAAAAGAACGGGCGCCCCAAGGCGAAGCGCTCGGTCAGCGTGCCCTTTTTCCAAAAGTTCTCCCAACCGAGTCTTGATTCTGCATCTCGGAAGGTGCCATCCGATAAGGTGATTTAGAAATCGGGGCCGCATCCGGCTCTAAATCCACGGAAAAATCTATCTCTCGATCGGCGGTAATCCGGAAGATCGTCAGAAACTGTCGGGATACTCATTAACAACCGGAATTGAAGAGAAATCGACTTCAATTCCTTCCGTTTTCAATGCATAACACCAATAGCCCGTACAACCTTTATTCAAAAGTTTTACGGCCTTCATGGAACTGATAAGTAACTTGGATTGGCCCAACTTACGTCCCAAAAATGAGTACTCAGATCCGTCCTTAGTCATCATAGTGATAACTTTGGTACGGTAATTCATAATCGCCTGATGATTATTAAGCCAATCCTCGCCGAGGATTACGTCCTCGCCTTCTATATCAACTACAATTAAATTTGATAACCATTCCATACCGGATATAACCACCGGAAATTCTCTAATCTCCTGATTCCCCACAATCCTATCCCCGTTAGGCAGTCTCACGATAAAGGGATCGCAAGCAGTTAAACAAGTTATATTCAAACGGCGTACACACTCCAAAGAAACAAAGGAATGTGTAGCACCCGAATCAAAAAGTACACGGACTGGATAGGATAGAATATGGATGGTACATGTAGCCACCGCCGCATCGGGTTCGTCTGTTCGACGCATCTCATAAACCCGTGGTTGCACCGAACCGACGCTAGAGTTTCCCCCTCCAGCGTTCTGACCCCGTCCTCGGCCCCTGCTAAAATTCTGCTGAGGTTGACCAGCGGGGGCAGAAGCCCGAGTGTCCAAAGTCCGATTCGGCTCGGAACAAAAAGTCGCTCTATGTCCCATCTGTCCGCACGTGTGACACTTCAACGGTGGAAAGTGGCATTCCAAATTAATGTGGCCTGAACGGCCACAATTATAGCAAGTCACCGCGCGATTTGAGGTACCCGAAGTGGGACGGTAACTCCTCTTCCCTTTATTAGAACGTGACGACTGTCCGGCAAAACGGTTAGTCGTCTGTGACTTCTGAAAGTTGCCACCCTTAGAGCCAGAAAAATTTCCCCCGACTTTCTGCTTCTTCGGTTCCTCAACGGTATCATTGTCGGGGCTCAACATATCATGGGCTAAAGCTCTATCCTGATACTCTTTCAGTGTGGTACAAGCAAATCCGGCCATGTACCGCCGCAAGTCCAAGTTCATCCGCATATCAAAATAACGGATCTTATCACGCTCGCTACATACTTGATCCTTCACATGGATTAATTGTTGGTTATACTCCACGATTGCCTGCGAAACGGGAATATCTTGTGGTTTAGCCTCGAAGAAGGCTCGGATTCGGCTCTCTCGTACCGGCGAGGACAAAACTCGGCCTCCAAGAGCTCCTTAAATTCATCCCATGAGGCAATACGATCTGTGGCTTGATGACCTTCCACCAAGTAGCGGCCTCCTTAGTGAGGAAATCTTGAGCAATCGGTACTTTCCTCACCTCGAAACAATCAAGCGCCTCGAAAATCTTCTCCAACTCTGCTAGCCAATCCTCCCGGCTAGCAGTGCATGGCACCGCCAAAGCGTGGAGGTGCATACGGATTACGTTAAGGCGGGGGCATCCGTGTTTGGGTTCGGGTTATTCAGTGAGCAGTCTGGGCCAAAATAGTCATCCGAGTAGCCAATTGTTGAAGTGCATTCGCCACTCCAACGTCTGCGTTGTTCCCGACCATTTGATGGTCGTGCCGACTCTCGGTATCGGGATGCACCGAGTTCGACAAGCTGGGGTTGGTCGACCCATGGCCCGATGGAAACGGCCGCGCCACGACCTCTTCCTCGCCCACGGCCACGACCACGGCCACGGCCCCTACCGGTGACATCTTGAAGAACACACAAGTCACGTAAGCACAATTCAATCACGCATCAACAAAGTGTCCGATTCTCAAGAATACCGATAAGAAGAAGCAAAACGAATAAGGAAACACCAGAAGAGTGAGAGGTCTTACAAGTACCGGTCGCACGGTGATGATGGCAGAGTAGTGATACTGTGGACATTTAACGACTCAATCGACCCAAAAGACCGACAGCCTAGGTATCCATAGAACTAAGCTCCGATACCATATTCTGTAACACCCCCAAGTTATTCAGAGGTATTACAGCGCCGTAAGCCCCGCCGTGGGACCCACAAGGCTAAACATACGCGGAACCATAAATTTTGACCGATAAGGTCTACACACAATGGAATGAAAAACGATACAAAGGTATTCGAAATATAACCAATGTATTCACAAACATCACAACTCAATTCAATACTTCGGCAAACACAGGCCGGAACATCAAGGAAAAAGGGAAAACAATACTCGAGTATTCAATAGCGATCCAAGACAACAACACCGAGCGGAAACTCCAAAGAAATAAAACTGGAAGAAAGACACGGTATCACACTTGCCCACCATCTTTATGCCGACCCGATACCCGCCCGTCCGCTCTCCTGGAACTGAAATACATGAAACGTATTCCCCATAAAGGGGTTAGCCGTCGAATAGCTAGTGCAAGTATAACAATATGAAACATAATACTTCGACAATAAAGTATATGTAATCCGTCAATTCATCAATAGCCGTCACTTCATCATTTTAAGACTAGTATTCGGAATGACTAAAATCTCAAGACGTATGTGAATGCCGTAAAAACGGTTCGTTCATATCATACGCCGTTACATGTAGGAATGCCGTCAAAACGGTTCGTTCATTACATGCCAATATTATTTCATATGAATGCCGTAGAAACGGTTCGTTCATATCAACCATGGAATCGCACCAGAGGCTACGAAACCCTCAGAGGACCATAGGCCCGTCCCGGAGTGGCTAGAAATAATCATATCATCAATATTTCATACTTTCAAAGTCGAGAACGTACAATCATAAATGTATACTTGCCTTTGAGACATCGAGGAACGAACGGAAAAGGGGTATGAGATTGGTAGGTCCAAGAACGCGCTTAGGCACCTAAACGGTTCGCAAGGAATATGATAATTAATTATCCATATTCAAATTACACGAAGAAACCCCCGAAACCCGTCTACGATTCAAAAAGATATACGGATAATCAACTAGAGGTTGGAAAATCGTCCAAACCTCACAAGTCCGAAAACGACATAATTCAACCCGAAAAATCGGTAGAAAACACTCATACGGTATAGATATATCAAAATCTCAAGGTTCTCAAGCTTCAAACGGATAAAACGGACGAATCTACGAAAATCCCCAAAAACCAACACAAAATCAAAGTGTTCTTGAATAATCTTTCAATAATCCGATGAATACCCAATCATGTCCATAATCACGCATATATCACATCATACACCATGATTTCATCATCCAAAACGTCAATACCCACACAAAATCGAGAAGTCAAGATGTCGAAGAAATTACCTTTTGAATATCCAAGCTCTATGATCCAAGGATTACGCGTTAGATCGAACTATCCGGGCTTCCCAAACGATTGGAGGTGGTAAATCTTCAACACACAAGTGATAGCTATGAAAAGAGCTCCTCCCTCAACTCTCTCTCTCGCGATAGAAGATGGAAATGGAGGAAGAAGGCTGGAATCACGCTTAAAAGGCCGAATTATGCAGTTGACCGCATTGTGTGCCGCGGCTCAAAGATAGGTGTGCCGCGGCATGTGCCTAATAATTGTTCCTGTGTTTCGGCGGTGTGCGCGGCTCGGCTCAGTGTGCCGCGGCACCGGTCTGCGAGTTTAGGTAGGGACGCAACACCGGTGCCGCGGCTCGAGTAGGTGTGCCGCGGCAATGACTCAGGTGTGCCGCGGCTCAGCTCATGTGTGCCGCGGCACCGGGTACAGCCTGCTCGGCCAAATATAGGAAATGTGTGTGCCGCGGCGCACACTCCTTGTGCCGCGGCTCACACCCCCTTCGGGTCCTAAAATGATGAAAATTGACCCGGAACGAGAATAAAAGCAATATGATTCAATGTCTGGACAACAATAACACGAAATAGAAATACGGGAACCCCAAAACGGTGGTTCCAAGCAATGATTACAAGGGTTCGCTCAACAAATCACGATCCGAAGAATATGAAAGGTTTGAAATGACATGACTTTCGACCGGATATTACACCGTGCAATCTCACGATCTCTTTCATGAATAACTGGGCAAGTCTCTCAGGACCACACGTATCCTTAATCTCATGGAAATGAGCTGACTTAGTTAAACGGTCTATAATAACCCAAATTGTATTCATGCCATGGCGACTCGCTGGCAAACTCATGATGAAGTCTATTGAAATATCTTCCCACTTCCATTCTGGGATAGGATGCGGTTTCAGCATACCCGTCGATCGCTGATGTTCTATCTTGACTTGCTGACAGGTTAAACATCTCGAAACAAATTCTGGACTTCTCGCTTCATATTGCTCCACCAATAATTTTGTTTCAAGTCCTTGTACATTTTGCTAGACCTCGGATGAATGGAATAATGGGTAGCATGAGCTTCTCTCAAAATAGAGCTTTTCAACTCATCATCCACCGGAACGCATAGCCGGTTCTTAAATTGCAAAAGTCCATCCTCGTGACCACAAATCCAGGGGCTTTCCCCTGAGCCACATCATCTCGAATGCGCAACAAAATTGGTCTGGACCGTGGTTCACTCTGATCGCCTCAAGTGGCGATGAAATCTCCAGCATACAAAGCTGCCCTTGTACACGGTGTAACCAAACCTTAATCTCATGCCTTAGGAATTCCTGCTAAAGTTCCTTCTGAACGGTTAAACGAGCAAGCATTTGCTCCTGAACGGACTTACGGCTCAAGGCATCAGTGAAAACATTCGCGTTACCCGAGTGATATTGTATCTAAATATCATAATCTTTAATCAGTTCTAACCACCGTCTCTATCGCATATTCAACTCCTTCTGAGTAAATATATACTTCAAACTTTTATGATTGGTGAAAATCTGACAGGTGACGCCAAATCTTCAACGCGAATACCACGGCCGCTAGCTCTAGGTCGTGGGTCGGATAATTGACTTCATAAGGTCTCAGTTTCCGCGAAGCATAGGCAATCACTTTCCCGTTCTGCATTAATACACATCCGATACCTTGTCCGGATCCGTCACTATAAACCACGAATCCTTCCGTCCCTTGCGGTAGAGAAAGGACAGGTGCTGAAATTAAACGACTCTTGATCTCCTCAAAACTCCGTTGACATGCGTCAGACCACAAGTATTTCTTATCCTTCCGCAAAAGATTCATCATAGGTTGAGCAATTTTAGAAAATCCTTCCACAAATCGCAGGTAATAGCCTGCTAGTCCAAGGAAACTTCGGATTTCCTTAACATTCTACGGAGGTTGCCAATCTCGGATAGCCTCCGTCTTCTGAGGGTCGACATGTACTCCGTTTGATGAAATCACATGTCCGAGAAACGTCACTTCAGTCATCCAAAACTCACATTTGGAGAACTTTCCAAAGAGTTGCTCCCGTCTCAACACATCGAGAACCTGATGAAGGTGAAATTCGTGCTCGTCTTGGTCATGAGAATAAATCAAAATGTCATCTATGAAAACAACCACGAACCGATCTAAATAGTCGATGAAAACTCGGTTCACGAACTCCATGAATACAGGAGGTGCATTAGTTAACCCAAACGGCATCACCACAAACTCATAATACCCATAGCGTGTTCGAAACGCCGTTCTTGCGATATCCAACTCTTGAATTTGCAAATGATGGTACCCAGATCTCAAATTGATCTTGCAAAATATTGAAACTCCGTGAAGTTGATCTAAGAGATCATTGATGCGGGGTAGGGGATATTTATTCTTGATTGACACCCTGTTTAACTCTCGATAATCAATGCACAAGCGAAAAGAGCCATCCTTCTTCTTGACAAATAATACTGGTGCTCCCCACGGGGACGCACTCGGTCGGATATAACCTTTCTCGGTCAATTCCTCTAGTTAGTTCTTCAGTTCCTGCATTTCAGTCGGCGCCATACGATATAGTGCTTTCGATATTGGAGATGTACCAGGCTCCAACTCTATCGTGAATTCCACATCTCTCTGCGAGGTAAACCAGGTAACTCGTCTGGAAATACATCGGCATATTCTCTCACTACAGGAATATCCGCAAACATTACTGATGATTTCTCGGTCTTGGTCATATAGCACCAAAAACCTACACGCCCCTGATTGAGTAACTTCACTGACTTCATCATATTAATAACTTTTCCGGAACGGCTAGGGTTACCCCCCTAAAATACACATTCGACTCCATCGTCTGAAATGATAGTGAACATACGCTTACGGACACTAAGGACGGCATCGTGACGATCCATCCAATCAATACCCAAAATAACATCATCTCTAGGTAAATCTACCATGATCAGGTCTGCCAACCAAACTCGGCCATTAAGCTGAATCTGACAATTCTTAATCTCACAATCTCCGATAATTCTTCTACCGTTAGGTAGACCAATGATATAAGGTTCACAACTAGTAGCACTATCCAGGTGAAGTCTACTCAAGCATGACTCGGAAATGAATGAATGTGATGCGCCAGTATCAAAAAGGGTACATACAGGTTGAGATAAAATTTCGAGTGTACCTGAGATCATTCAGGCCTCCGGATCATCGACTCTCTTCATCTCATAAACTCGGGGCTTGCTAGTCCCTGCACCGGATGCTCCTATCTGATAGCTGTGGGCTCCACCTTTGTTTGCTCCCGTTGTCTTGAACGACGCGGACTGAGCGGCCTGATTCTGAATTGCTAACTGCTTCGGGGCCTGAGATGTCGCCGGAGTAGGTTTGGAGTCTCTTCGGCAGAAACGGGCCTTATGCCCAGCAATCCCACAATTGTTGCACGTGATAGTCTGCCTCGGACACTTAGTGCTGAAATGACCCTACTCTCCACAGTTGAAACAGGTGATGGCCGAACTGGCCGCTCGGGACTGAGATTCCGCAGGTTTAGGCGCTGTAAGAGGTGTTAGGAATATGCCCTCGAATGCCACTCAGGGGATGAGAGAGTAGGGGCATTGTACTTGTAATTATTGAATAAATAATAAAAAGGCAATTCGATTCATTCACTGTTTATTGTATTTCAATTGCATTCTTGACTTGGTAAACATTGAAGTGAAGTCCATGTAAATAAACTGAACATTCCACTCTCGTTATAGGATAAGAGAAAATGCACTGGAAGTGTTTAAAGTTTATTTACGAAAATCGTTCGCAAGTCAATAAACTTAAATGGGCATTAAGTTTTAATAAGACTTGTATAACTGATGCTAGGACGTGTGCACGTCTTGATAGCATAGTTATAAAGTATATTGGTGGGACAGATACTCGAACACGACTCATACTCGATTGATCACACGGTATTCACTCTCGAAGAGTCGATGACGAATCAAAAGGTTGTGATAGTGTATGTGGACCTTTGACTTGAGGATTGATGAAGATGTGCTGTGACGTTTAGTTTGTCTTTATAGTAGTTAGAATAATTTGATTAATTGTTGTGTCGACCTCGAAGTGCGGACTATACGGGCGGTAGCGATCTTTCTTGTATGCCAAGAAAGGATTTTATCTCTGTTAGTGAGCGGGCGTATGTCCTATACGGTTAATGGCAAATAAGATCATGAGTCTTTGGCCTAAGCTTTGTGATTTAGTCGTTTTAGATACACTATTTATCGGTCGGTCTTGATTTGCATTAACACATGTATAGAGTCTAGTCAATAGTAGGGTTTGACTTTTCCGTGACCGAAGACTTGACCGGGACATCGATAAAGGGTCTATACGTATATAGTATTCACGACATAATGGTTACGGAATGATCCCTTCATTCGTTCTCGATCGGGATTTACTGATGCGGCCCTATTTGGCTAAGTCTTTGCCGCACTCATTAGTTCCTCCCAATGCCGGTGAGACGGACCTACGGAGTCGCGCATCAGGAGCGTTGACGGATAAATGTGAATTTATTATCTCTCTATAAATATTAGATATTGGATATCTAATTATGATTTATTAGATAAATCAAAATAGCGGTCTTATGAATTAAAATTAAGTTACCGGGTGATTAATTTAATTCATAAATTATATTTCTTAGAGAAATATATTTGTATTTGATATTATTAATTAATTAGATTAATTAATTAATATAAATACATTGGTGATTAAACGGAGTGTATTTAACGGAGTCGTTTGACGAACGTCCGGTACACGAGCCGAGTGACTCGGCTCGTTTTCTAGGAAACTTCCACCATGGGCCGCCCATGTGTTGACATTTTATCTCAATTATATGATTTGTATTATATGTTTGGAATAATATAAAAACAACATATTATAACAACTACTACACACACACACACTTAAAAAGTGAGAACTTCTTGGCAAATAAAGTGCTGCCTGCCGAGAGCATTAAGTGAGGAAGGGAGAGAATTTTTTTTTTTTCAATTTTCATCTTAGAGGTGAAAGGAATTCAAGAAAAAATAGAGAGAAAATTCCTACGGTAACTTCCTAGCCGTGTTCTTGGAGAACGAAGTTACGTGGAATTTTCGGGGCAACTTCCGACGCGTGTGAAGTAGAGGCTTCGAATTTTCGGTGCTTGGAACGAAGGGATTTCGTGTTCGGGACGGGATCGTGAACATCGTCTACACTTTACGAAGATTTATTTCAAAGGCTTCAAGGGTATGAATCTTTATCTTTATATTTTTTTTCTCGTATATACGTTACTTGATCGATCCTGTTTGGGATTCGTATTTATTTCCGCTGCGTATTTCGTTTTATTTTCGGAATCCCAACAGTGGTATCGGAGAGAGGTCAATGTTTCCGTATATACGATTATTTGTGCATTTTGAATGCTTTTGGATGATGATTATGATTTAGAATCATGTTTGGAATAATTGTAGATTTTAAATTATTCGTTGTAGCATCACGTTTTTTGAAACGGGCTGAAAAACAAAGAAACGGGGCTGCCGGCAGGGTGCTGGCAGAACTGCCTGGGCTGCCTGCCCAGGCTGCCGAGCATGCTCGGCCATGATCGGCCATGTCTCGGCCACAGCGGCCGAGAATGATCGGCCAGTCTGCCGAGCAGTGGCTCGGCCAGGCAGCCCTCGGGTTTTTGGCCCGATTTTGAATCGGGCCGCGGGCTGGGCCTAAAACCGGATTATCCGGGACTCCGTTTTAAGTTTATATTTTGTTGTAGTTATTTCCCAAAATTTAAATTGGATTTTAATTTGACTAAATTAATATTTGGAATATTTTTTTTTGTTAAGGGAAATAAATTAAACGAAAATATTATTTTGGCCGGATTACTTCGAATGAATTTAAATGACGATTATTAGTATTAATTGAATTAATACCATTAAAATTGAATAGATTAATTTTATATTGATTGGATTAATATATTAATTGATTATTTAATTTTAATGACACCTTATATTAATTGGATTAATATAGTAGAAATTGAATAGATTAATTTATGGATTAATTAAATTAATTTATATTAAGATTAATTGTTTAATTTCATTGCCATTACATGTTGTATGAAATCCTTATGTGATGGTGATATAGCTCGTGGACTTAGTTTTTTGATTTGTTCGATTCGATTGGGTTGTAAAGGCCGTTTTGAGCCAATTTATATTTACTAGAAAAACTTGTATAGGATGCAATTTTTCAATGATGTAATTATTATTTTGGGTATGACGAAGACCGAAGACAACCGAGCGATAAGACGAAGAATCGAATGTTGGATACCAAATCGGATATTTGCGCCGTTTTGTGCGGAAGCGAAAATAAATTGCGGATAATAAATGACGCAAGGATTTATAGAGGTTCGGCTATTAACGAAGCCTACATCCTCTCTGGATGTATCTTTTTCTTAGGATTAAGATCAAAACCTCTACGCCTCTCTTCTATCGGTCGAGGGATTACCGTTTACAAGCTCGTCTTCTATCGGTCCGAGTAAAACCGTTTTTCCTTTTCTATTGGATAAGGAATCAACCACTCTAGCTTTCTATGGGTACTAGATAAACCTCACTTAGATATCGATTGCGATTCTAATAATGCCGGATACTTGATCCTAATAACACCGAATCCAATCGTATCTTTTCTTTTACCTCTCCTGTATAATGCTGAATGTATAAACACTCAAACTAACAATATAAGCTCAATATTACAACAATAATGTAAATATATGATTCTCAGATGAATATCTCGTTTGCTTGAAGTTGTTGTGTTCAAACAATACCATAGGGATGGTATTTATAGGCATTTCCCACAAACTAGCCGTTGCTGGCTGTTTACTAGCTAGCGTGCGCTAGCCTTCCTTCTTAGCGTGCGCTATCGCACATTTTTGCTCTAGTGTACGTAAAGGCTTTCATGTAGCGAGCGTTAATCACTTTATGTTTCAGTCCAGTAGCTACTGCCCTTGACAGTTAGCGTGCGCTATCACTGCCTTTGTAGCGTGCGCTAATCCAATATATCCGTTGCATGACTTGTCAAAGTATCCGTTTGATATGCTGACTTTGACCTGCTTTTCCCAACGTTCGGATTGACTTGATTCAAACAACTTAGCGTGCGCTAATCATTCTTTTGTAGCGTGCGCTAATGCTGACTTCATTGCATATGTTATGTTGTGTTTGAATTCCTTAACAACGGTAACAGGACTTCGATAGCGTGCGTTAATAATGATGTGTAGCATGCGCTATCTCAACAGTTTACATCACTGCAGCTTACTTCGAAACTAGGCTGGAATGCAGCTTACTCCGCGTTAGCGTGCGCTAACGAATATGCCTTAGCGTGCGCTAGTGCAGTCCAGGTTGCAACTTTTTGCGTCTTCGTCTGCTTCGTTGTTTTGCTTCGCCTCGATGTTGTTTTGTTGTTTAGCAACTTTAATCATCAAAACATAAATTAAATAATGTGTGGAATAAATATTCCAACAATCTCCCCCTTTTTGATGATTACAAAACAACCCTTGAATTGGATAATCTGTAAAAATAATATATGTATATTTCTACGAATCAAAGTTTTCGGCTTTGATCGTTTCGTTAGTTTCTCCAATCCTTTTCTTTTTCGACTTCTTCATTTTTCAATTTTTCAACTCCTTCCTTCGTTTTAACTCCCTCTTTTTGTATGCTTTCTTTTTCTTTTCGACTTCTTCGATTTTTCTCATTTTTATCTCAATTCATATCTTTCTCCCCCTTTTTGTCTTCATCAAAAAGTAAAAAAAATATAAAGAATACCAAATGAAATATAAATATGCATGATACCAATGAATATGCATTAATAAGCAAAAATACTCCCCCTGAAAGTATTATCTCCCCATTTTTAAAATATCAATTTTTAAAATTTATTTTTGGGGATCCAACCGATAATTGGTTTTTCTTTTGAGACATAGACGATGTTTGAAACGTTTGTTCCTTTAGGAACCCAAATATTTTTAATTTTTATCGTCCGGCGTGGGCTTTTACAGTTAGAAATATGATGCCCAATTTTCAAACATTTTTCACATCGGGGTATTTTGAAATTGACGGATTCGTTTTTCGAACGTGATTTGAATCCTAACCCCTCTTTATTTAGAGTATATTTTTGAACACATAACATTTGTTCAAATTTATCGTTGCCGCACGAAAATTTCTTTGTCAAAATGTTTAGTTCATCTTGAACTTTTAAAAGATCATTTTTTAAAATATTTTCATTTTCAAGGCATTTCGAATGATCAATTTCGACAAATTTCCCTTTTTCAAGTATTTTGGAATTTTCAATTTCCGAAGTTTTAAATTTAGACTTGAGGGATTTAATTTCAATTAAAGCATTTTGATAGTCCGTATGTAATAATTCAAATGCTTCAAAGAGTTCGTCGTAGGAGTTACTTACTTGGCTTTCGACGTCGCTATCGTCGAATGAACTCCTGGCCATGAGCGCGAGATTATTTTGTTCAAGAAAATCTTCATCGGGATCTTTGTCGCTCCATGTTGCGATTAGAACCTCCTTTTGCTTTACTCGACAGTTCTTAGCAAAGTGGCCTGGTTTGCCACATAATCGACAAGTGGTGTCGAATTTCTTAGGTTCGCCCGCTTGAATGTCCTTCTTCCTCCGGTTTAATAAGTGTTGGAACTTATTAATATTTTTGGCATAATATGCCATTTCTTCGTCACTTTCGTCCACCGGGGTTTCTTCTTTCTTCTTCGACATTTTAGCCTTGAAGGCTATCGACCTCTCCTTCGGTTTCGGTTTGGCATTTCGAGATTTTAGAACAATCTCGTAGTTGATAAGAGAACCAACGAGAGCACTAAAATCGAGAGTATTTAAATCTTTGGATTCCATTATTGCCGTAACCGTACCGTCCCATTCTCGAGGTAGTGATCGGAGAATTTTCTTTACTTTCTCACTACTCGAAAGTGGTTTTCCGTAACATGCTAATCCATTAGTGATAACCGAAAATCGGTCAAGCATAATCGAGATGGATTCGTCGTCCTTCATTTAGAATAATTCATAATCGTGAAGGAGCATGTTTATCTTCGTCTCTTTAACTTGAGACGTACCTTCGTGTGTTACCTCAAGCATTTTCCAGATTTCTTTGGCACTATCACACGATGATATCCGGTTGTGTTCTTCCGGATTTAAGGCACAATAGAGAAGTTGAGTTGCCTTACAATTGTAGTGATCGTTTTTCCAATCGTAATCGTCATATTCCTTGAAGGTTTTGAGCGTTCCGTTGGAATTTGTCGGAATTTTCGGACCAAGGCATATTACCTTCCATAATTCGATATCGTAAGCTCGAATGAATATCGACATCTTCTTCTTCCAAGTCATGAAGTTTGCGCCATCAAAAAATGGTGGTCGGTTGAGAGCAAGGCCTTCGACTGGAGCCATTTGAAACGCTATTTTGGATCTTCTCCTCGGATGTTAAGCCACGTATTGGAGTACCGCTCCGATACCAATTGTTGGATACCAAATCGGATATTTGCGCCGTTTTGTGCGGAAGCGAAAATAAATTGCGGATAATAAATGACGCAAGGATTTATAGAGGTTCGGCTATTAACGAAGCCTACGTCCTCTCTCGATGTATCTTTTTCTTAGGATTAAGATCAAAACCTCTACGCCTCTCTTCTATCGGTCGAGGAATTACCGTTTACAAGCTTGTCTTCTATCGGTCCGAGTAAAACCGTTTTTCCTTTTCTATTGGATAAGGAATCAACCACTCTAGCTTTCTATGGGTACTAGATAAACCTCACTTAGATATCGATTGCGATTCTAATAATGCCGGATACTTGATCCTAATAACACCGAATCCAATCGTATCTTTTCTTTTACCTCTCGTGTATAATGCTGAATGTATAAACACTCAAACTAACAATATAAGCTCAATATTACAACAACAATGTAAATATATGATTCTCAGATGAATATCTCGTTTGCTTGAAGTTGTTGTGTTCAAACAATACCATAGGGATGGTATTTATAGGCATTTCCCACAAACTAGCCGTTGCTGGCTGTTTACTAGCTAGCGTGCGCTAGCCTTCCTTCTTAGCGTGCGCTATCGCACATTTTTGCTCTAGCGTACGTAAAGGCTTTCATGTAGCGAGCGTTAATCACTTTATGTTTGATCCGGTAGCTCGCCTTGGCGATTAGCGTGCGCTATCACTGCCTTTGTAGCGTGCGCTAATCCAATATATCCGTTGCATGACTTGTCAAAGTATCCGTTTGATATGCTGACTTTGACCTGCTTTTCCCAACGTTCGGATTGACTTGATTCAAACAACTTAGCGTGCGCTAATCATTCTTTTGTAGCGTGCGCTAATGCTGACTTCATTGCATACGTTATGCTGTGTTGGAATTCCTTCACAACGGTAACAGGACTTCGATAGCGTGCATTAATAATGATGTGTAGCGTGCGCTTTCTCAACAGTTTACATCACTGCAGCTTACTTCGAAACTAGGCTGGAATGCAGCTTACTCCGCGTTAGCGTACGCTAACGAATATGCTTTAGCGTGCGCTAGTGCAGTCCAGATTGCAACTTTTTGCGTCTTCGTCTGCTTCGTTGTTTTGCTTCGCCTCGATGTTGTTTTGTTGTTTAGAAACTTTAATCATCAAAACATAAATTAAATAATGTGTGGAATAAATATTCCAACATCGAAGACTGTTTTTTTTATTGGGTCATTCGCTTGGCCCAGTACTTAGGAATTAGGTCCATGAGCTATATGTTGGTAGTAACTAGGTTACTGTTTTCTGTTTTTCATTTTGAATGATTGACAAACCAACAAACGCGCGTATAATTGAATTAATGTGCAAAGTGTAACATTAATCGCGAAATTCTCCCGACTACAAACAGACTAAGTTTGAAAAAGGTTACGAGGTTTCCTACCCTCCATCAAACTCGTAGAAAATTGATACCCGAGCTGGTGTGCTATGCTTCCGAGTTATCGGGGTAGTACATTTGGTAGAGGTTGAAAAATTCTTGAGTGCATTAGATGCCTTCGGTTGGTGATAAATTTCGCCTAGAAAACGATAGGTTGCGGGTGAGATTCATAGTCAAACGATGAGCGTTGATGGTCAACAACTTAGATAGTCTGGATTGCCAAGAACCTGATAGGTTGAGGGCATGAAGACTAGGGGTAAAAGAAGATCAAATCATCCGTTAGACGGGTTGGTGTTAGACACCACTTTACAGAAATTAATTGGCAAGAAACCTGATAGGTTGCGTCTGTTAAAATTTGTAAAGAACTTGATCACCACTAAGAAGTCGATCTAACCATGATTTCCATGGGAGTGTATAATTCCGATAAAATTAGTGGGAGCCGAGACAAGAATTATACAAGCCCTTAAGTTCTATACTCGGTCATAATTAAACAAGTCACTAATTTAATCTTGTCTAAATCTTTGCAGAAAACGAAATTGAATCTCTCTAAAATGGCTAAAAACCCACTTGCAATACTACTTGAAAAGAATCTCCTAACTGGCCCTAACTTTGTTGGTAGTTGCGGAATCGATGATTGTACTCAGTATGGAGTCTCTGGGATACGTCTTGGAGGCGGACATTCCACCGACTCCAATCCGGACTAGGGGTAATCAGGAAGACATTGACGTCCATGAAAAATGGGTCAAGGATGATGTGCTAGTCCGTGGTTTTATGATGGGCTCAATGACTAATGAGCTGCAGAGAGCGCACGAGAAAATAACTTCTGCTAGGCAAATTCTCGCACACTTGACCGAACTTTATGGAGAGCACAGTAGGACTTCTAGATATGATATATCAAAGCAGTTGTTCAGTGCTAGGATGAAAGAAGGGGAGAAAATGGTAGACCACGTCCTCAAGATGATCTCTATGATTGAGAGGCTCGAGGTGCTCAACTTTAATATGGATTTATCCCTTCAAATTGATCTCATCCTTCAATCTCTCCCTGACTCTTTCACGCAGTTTGTAATGAATTTCAACTGTAATGAAATTACATGCACATTAGCTGAGCTAATGAATAAACTGGTGACGGCACAGTCTAACATGAAGACTAAACTGAGAGAGGCTGCTCGTGTGATTTCTTCTGGGCCTCGATGGTCCAAGAACAAGAAGAAAAAGACCTACGAGCAGTACAAACCCAAGAAAGGGGTACAGAAAAGAAAGGGCAAGGCCCGAAAGGTTCAAAAGGTAGGCGGTCCAAAGCCTATGGACAAATGCCTTGAATACGGTGAGATGGGCCACCGGCGAAGGACTTGTCCCAAGATTAATGGCGCATCAGGTACGAAACTTTTTTTTTTTGAAACTAATTGTTCCGCTACTGTATATTCTGCTTCATGGATTCTGGATTCAGGTGCCACTTCTCACATTTGTACTATGAATCAGGATGCGGGCAGTAGAAAACTTGAAGCTGGGGAAATAATGATCACTGTTGGAAGCGGACAAAGTGTCGAGGCAACCGATATTGGATCAATCCTTCTGGGTTTAGAATCTGGTTTTATTTTGACATTAGATGAGTTACTTGTTTTGCCCAAGGGGCATAAAAACATTGTATCCATTCCAGCCTTGGACCGGAAAGGATTTTGTTTCTTCATTGGCAATGGCAGTTGTAAAATTTATTTTCGAAATAAATTGGTTGGAACAGCTACATTGTTGAATGGTTTATATCATCTGAACATGCAAAATAAAACAGCAGTGAACACTATAACTAGGAAACGTGGTAGGCAAGATACTAATCAAGCTCTTAAATGGCACCTTAGACTTGGTCATGTTGGTCAGACCAAGGTTCAGAAAATGGAAAAGATGGACTTTTAAGTCCATTGGGTGTAGAACCCTATCCAACTTGTGAATCTTGCCTTAGAGGCAAAATTACTAAGTTCCCATTCTCCGGGACTTTTGAAATGTGTGCCTATTAAGTTGGATTGGTGCATACCGATGTTTGTGGTGCTTTAGACGTAGCCAGAGACGGATATCAATATTTCAGAACGTTCAGAGATGATCATACTGGTTATGGGATTGTGTACTTAATGAAACATAAATCAAGCCTTTGCTAAATTCAAAGAATTTAAGGCCCTAGTTGAAAAACAAACGGGATGTCATATCAAAGCACTTCGGTCGGACCGAGGTGGCGAATATATGAGCACTGAGTTTGATGAGTTCCTTAAGGAACATGGAATAGTTTCACAATTCACGCCTCCTGGAACCCCACAGTTAAATGGTGTTTCAGAAAGGAGAAATCGGACTTTGTTGGACATGGTTCGCTCCATGTTAAATTACACTGATTTACCTATTTACCTATGGGGGTATGCCTTACTAACCGCTGCCTATATCCTAAATAGATTTCCTTCCAAATCTGTTCCTATCACTCCGCATGAGATGTGGAAGGGTAAGAAACCAAGCCTTAATCACATAAGGATTTGGGGATGTCCAGCCTATGTCAAAAAGGCTAAGGTGGACAAACTGGAAGCGAGGTCCATAAAAGGACGTTTCATAGGATACCCAGAGGACTCGATGGGTTATCTATTCTACATGCCAGAAGACCATAGGGTCTTTGTGGCATTACAAGCGCACTTCCTTGAGGATGAATTCATTCAGGAAGGTGGCTCGGGTAGAAATATCTCTTTGGAAGAGCATAATGAAACTCCTAAGGAGACATCTGATCAGGGATCAAGAACCGAACCTATTGTAACACAACCTCCACTTCGAAGGTCTGATAGGGTATCTCACTTACCTGAGAGGTATGGCTATACACATGTCGAGGAACTGGGTCTCCACGACACACCTGATAGCAGTGAAAACGACCCTGTCACCTATGACCAAGCGATAGTGGATGTAGACTCTGATAAATGGCAAGAAGCAATGGAAGCTGAGATAGACTCGATGCATACCAATCAGGTCTGGACTCTAGTAGATCTTACTATTGGAAATAAATGGATCTATAAGAAAAAGACTGATGGGGATGGCAAGGTTGATGCCTATAAGGCCAGGCTTGTGGCAAAGGGTTATACCCAAAGGGAAGGAATCGATTATCATGATACCTTCTCGCCCGTAGCTATGATAAAGTCGATTCGCATGATGCTTGCCATTGCTGCCTATTATGATTATGAAATATGGCAAATGGATGTCAAAACGGCTTTTCTAAATGGATACCTCGAGGAGGAAATCTATATGGAACAGCCTAAAGGTTTTGTGTCCAAAGCTAATATTCATAAAGTGTGTAAGATGCAACGAGCCATTTATGGTCTGAAGCAAGCTTCTCGGAGTTGGAACCTTCGATTTGTGAAGCGATTAAGGACTTTGACTTGAGCGAAATGAGGAGGAACCGTGTGTTTACAAAAAGATCGAGTGGGAGCAACATTGCATTCTTAGTACTATATGTAGATGATATTCTACTTATAGGAAATAACATAGCAATGCTCAAGACCTTTGTGAAAGCTTGGCTTTCTAAAACGTTCTCCATGAAAGACTTGGGAGAAGCTTCCTATATTCTAGGGATCCGTCTTTACAGAGATAGACCGCGAAGAATGATAGGACTTTCCCAAGCCCTTTATATCGATAAAATCCTGAGAAGATTCAAGATGGATGAATCTAAAAGAGGGTTCCTTCCCATGCGACATGGAATTCATCTCACCACGAAAATGTGTCCTCAAGGTGAGGAAGACAAGAGAGAGATGAGTAAGGTACCCTATGCCTCGGCAGTGGGTGGCCTCATGTACGCTATGTTGTGTACGAGACCAGACTTAGCCTACGCTGTGAGTATGGTAAGTCGATTTCAAGCAAACCCGGGAAGGGAACATTGGACTGCCGTAAAGAACATTCTTAAGTACTTAAGAAGAACTAGAGATTTAGTTCTTACTTATGGTGGTGGAGAACTAAAGGTGATTGGATTCACCGATTCTGATTTTCAAGGAGACAATGACGACTCTAAGTCGACATCTGGGTATTTATTTACTCTCAATGGAGGAGCAGTATCTTGGAGAAGCTCCAAGCAAACCGCTACTGCAGATTCCACACCTTAGCGAGTATCAAGCTGCCTCAGAGGCTAGCAAAGAAGCATTTTGGATGCAGAAGTTTATACAAGAACATTAAGTGGTGCCTAACGCGGAGTTGCCTATATCACTATTCTGTGATAATGATGGAGCTGTCGCCCAAGCCAAGGAGCCGAGGGCTCACCACAACACCAAGCATATAGAGAGAAAGTGCCACATCGTTCGAGAGATGGTGGAAAAAGGATATGTTTCATTGGAAAGAGTAGACTCAGAAGACAATGTCTCTGACCCGCTGACTAAGCCATTATCTCAGGCCGTCTTGGAAAGACATCTGAAGAACATGGGTATTGGATATCATGATGTGTGGCATTGAGTGCAAGTGGGAGATTGTTAGGAATATGCCCTCGAATGCCACTCAGGGGATGAGAGAGTAGGGGCATTGTACTTGTAATTATGGAATAAATAATAAAAAGGCAATTCGATTCATTCACTGTTTATTGTATTTCAATTGCATTCTTGACTTGGTAAACATTGAAGTGAAGTCCATGTAAATAACCTGAACATTTCATTCTCGTTATGGGATAAGAGAAAATGCACTGGAAGTGTTTAAAGTTTATTTACGAAAATCGTTCGCAAGTCAATAAACTTAAATGGGCATTAAGTTTTAATAAGACTTGTATAACTGATGCTAGGACGTGTGCACGTCTTGATAGCATAGTTATAAAGTATATTGGTGGGACCAGTATACTCGAACACGACTCATACTCGATTCAGTCACACGGTATTTACTCTCGAATAGTCGATGACGAATCAAAAGGTTGTGATAGTGTATGTGGACCTTTGACTTGAGGATTCAGTAGAAGATGTGCCTGTGACGTTTAGTTTGTCATTAGAGTAGTTAGACTCATTTGCTTAATTGCTGAGTCGACCTCGAAGTGCGGACTATACGGGCGGTAGCGATCTTTCTTGTATGCCAAGAAAGGATTTTATCTCTGTTAGTGAGCGGCGTATGTCTATACGGTTAATGGCAAATAAGATCATGAGACGTTGGCCAAAGCATAATCATATAGTAGTATTAGATACACTAAAAATCAGTCGGTCTTGATTTGCATTAACACATGTATAGAGTCTAGTCAATAGTAGGGTTTGACTTTACCATGACCCGAAGACTTGACCGGGACATCTGATAAAGGGTCTATACGTATATAGTATTCACGACATAATGGTTCTGGAATGATCCCTTCATTCGTTCTCGATCGGGGTTTCTGATGCGGCCGCTAGGCTGGCTAAGTGCTACCCGCACTCATTGGTTCCTCCCAATGCCGGCTGAGACGGACCTACGGAGTCGCGCATCAGGAGCGTTGACGAATAAATGTGAATTTATTATCTCTATATAAATATTAGATATTGGATATCTAATTATGATTTATTAGATAAATCAAAATAGCGGTCTTATGAATTAAAATTAAGTTACCGGGTGATTAATTTAATTCATAAATTATATTTCTTAGAGAAATATATTTGTATTTGATATTATTAATTAATTAGATTAATTAATTAATATAAATACATTGGTGATTAAACGGAGTGTATTTAACGGAGTCGTTTGACGAACGTCCGGTACACGAGCCGAGTGACTCGGCTCGTTTTCTAAGAAACTTCCACCATGGGCCGCCCTCCCTCTCCCCACATCACATGGAATCATTTCCATGCATGTGTATGTGTTAGTTGTATTTTTGTTATTATGTGTTGACATTTTATCTCAATTATATGATTTGTATTATATGTTTGAGATAATATAAAAACAACATATTATAACAACTACTACACACACACACACTTAAAAAGTGAGAACTTCTTGGCAAATAAAGTGCTGCCTGCCGAGAGCATTAAGTGAGGAAGGGAGAGAACTTTTTTTTTTTAATTTTCATCTTAGAGGTGAAAGGAATTCAAGAAAAAATAGAGAGAAAATTCCTACGGTAACTTCCTAGCCGTGTTCTTGGAGAACGAAGTTACGTCGAATTTTCCGGGCAACTTCCGACGCGTGTGAAGTAGAGGCTTCGAATTTTCGGTGCTTGGAACGAAGGGATTTCGTGTTCGGGACGGGATCGTGATCATCGTCTACACTTTACGAAGATTTATTTCAAAGGCTTCAAGGGTATGAATCTTTATCTTTATATTTTTTTTCTCGTATATACGTTACTTGATCGATCCTGTTTGGGATTCGTATTTATTTCCGCTGCGTATTTCGTTTTATTTTCGGAATCCCAACAGGAGGTTGCTCAGAAAAAGTAGATCCCGCACGAGGCTTCTTGAAGGTTGCCTAACTTCCTTCAGACTGATTACGATTCTTCGATTTCTTGCTAGAGGATGAAGTTTGATGCTTAGCAATTTCCTTCGCAGTAAGCTCATAAGCAAGAGCTTTCTCGATGAATTTGGCCAGGGTGGTGCAATGATGATTAAGCAATTGTAGCCGTATACGAGGTTTCAACCTCTTACTGAAATACTTGATCTTATCCGCCTCGGAGTGGATAATGGATGAGGCGAATGGAAGTAGCTCCTGAAACTTCTCGGCAATGGCGAGAACATCTTCTTCCATTGAGGGGTCGGGACTGAGTAACTCCGACAACTTGGCCTCCCTGAGTGGGTCCAAATAATATCTTTCCATCATGAGAGTCTTGAACTGGTCCCACATACAAGATCCGTCGGTGGGCTTCAAAGATAGCCACCAAGAGTGAGCGCTCTTACCCAGATAGTAAGTCGCAACTCAAACTTTGTGACCTTCGGGACACTCCACCGTAGCAAATAGTTTCTCAAAATGTTCAAGCTAGTGAATAATATCCGTCGGCTCAGATGAGACCTCGAAAGTAGGTGGCCTTGGTCGAGAAATGTCGCTGATAATACTGCCCACACTCCTCTCTTGACCCTGAGGTGGCATCGGAGGGGCCTGCTGAGCCTGAGTGGCTGAGTTCTGCATCGTCTCCAACAGACGTGCCATCTAAGTCATTTGGGCCATCATGCCCTGCATAAAAGCGAGTGGATCAACCCGAACACCTTCTGATTGAGTTGTATCTCTTGGGTACGGCTTCCTGACGGTGATTGATTATTTCCAAGTGAGTGAATGGCAACGTCGATGCTTGTTGGATTGACATTGTTCCTCGCGTTCGCACGGGTATTCACTCGAGCTCCCGGGATTCGACCCGCACCGCGGCCTCTTCCCCTGCGTCCTCTGACAGCTCGATCCATACTGAAGGTAGGAACACATGATATTATAGATCTCGCATGAATATCACATTATGATTAAGTTATGAAATAATGAGCATACACGCTCTAACGTAATGAACGGATTAATAATGCAGTAAAATGATCATCGACATTTCGTCGGAATATGATAAGATCGCATGAAATATCAACTGAGGTGACATGATTATACGATGAAATTCCTGAAATGATTATCTTGAACAAGTTAACAAGATTGATAATACGATCCACAAGATCAACAACTGAGCAATGAGATTGACTGAGTGATTAATAAGTTGACATGATCGCAAGATCCAAGAGAATAATGACTGAGGATTGTTGACTGATGAATGATGAATGAGTGATTCTTATTGCCAGAAATTATACCATGGCGTCAGAAATCATACCGTTTGTTGGTATGAGCGGCTTGGCGCTTGCACAGGTCACACGTGATGCGAAAGTCTAATGATACTAGTCTGACGAATGATGATTTCAATGAGACATGACTCGGAAGGTAGTATTCAAAACCATGCTCCGATACCAACTCTGTAACACCCCAAACTAGGCAGATATTATAGTGCCGTGAACCCCCAACTGGGACCCACCAGGCAAATGAAAATTAATGAATTACTTAATATAACTGTAGTACCAAACCACATTATATTACCAATTACTCCGATGAGGAGTTTGAAATACAACACACCCAGGAAATACAGAATACGTGTATATTTCATATGAAGATAAAATATACAACACTGAATAAAATGAAATCAAAGCAGGCTATGTGGAAAATACAAATCAAAGAAGCATGAACAAATGGACAGACTGGGCCCCCTACTAGTATCACTGAGACTCCTCGCCATCAACGTTCTCTTCCCGTGCCGTCGCCTTGCCATGAACAAAAAACAACATCCCCCAACGGGGTCAGTTTCACAGAATAACAATCCTCAAGAGTTGAACAAAATATAATAATCACATGAATGAGTTATATAATCAAGTTGAATGATGGGCATCATAGTACGCCACGAATGGGATGTGCAAGTGCACAAGCCTGCCGAGTGCCCAACGTCCCGTATAGACACACGCAAATATTGGCCTAATTAGTCTCACGGAGGCACGTTACCGCGTGCACAGTCCAATGTGTCTGGATCCCTACAAACACAATGACCTTAGTGTGCCCGACTAAAAATTCCACACATATACCACCCGGAACGCAATACAATCCCGGAAGGTCACATGAACAAAAGCGACCATGATGAAAAATAATGAATAGAAATCCAACAAGGGTCAAGAATGACTCACCGATGTAAAATAATGACGCAATGAGTGATAGCTTCAAATGAAATGGTTGGAACCGTTGTTCCTTGTGAATTGAATGATTAGTTTGATAATTACAAGTCTCAACATGATTGATATACTATGAATGAATTATATGTATGAATGAACAACAACGAAAGGAATGAGTATCCTTTTAACCGAGTAAGACTTAACTTACTCAAATACCGGTGAAGAAAAGTTCTTCCTCGAACAAACGTCCTTAAATGAATTATCGGCCGCTCGAACAACCTTGAATAACATAATTACCAATAATCCACTTAATATACGAAACAAGCATGATCACAACCAACTCAAAAGTCGATACAACAATATCCAAAATCATTGGGGCATTCTAACGAATACGTTGTAAACAACCCCCAATTGTTTACGACTAATCTTAAATATATCTAACACCAACCTCCCAATGAGTGATTTAATCCATCAAAACATCTTCAATAACATCAATAATCCAATAGGAATGCACAACTCGAGATTACGACAACATCAAATCGGAAACCCCCAAAATTACCAAAGTCAACCATCAAGGGTTCTTGAATAATTTCCCAAATATTCAACGATTACGAAAAATAACAACAAATCCGTAGGAATAATATGTATCCAAGGTAGATAATCCATATTCAACATATTCCAACATAATAGCTAGCTAACTTGAAGAGAGGGGAAGGAAAACACTCAAATACCGAAATTCTAGATTCAAGAAATGTTTACCTTGGTTTGGTGAGTTGGAGACGATTAAATGATGATTAATCCGAACTAGAAGTTTGAAGATGATGCTAGATGATGGCAGCTCGAAAAAATCTTCCAAAATCGTCCAAAGTCACCCAAAAACGCCCAAGGAAGGAGGTGAGATGAAGAAATGACGAAGAAGTGCCGAACTGTCCTATTTATACAAAACCCAGCTTAACGTGCGCTAGGTCCCGATATTAGCGTACGCTAGCGGGTTCACCGGCTAGTCCAGTGAGTTCTAACTGCTTTGTTAGCGTGCGCTACGAACTTGGTAGCGTGAGCTAACGCCTTCTCCTTAGCGCGTGTTACCCAAAATAATTAGCGTGCGCTAACTGATGTTTGATACCCAACAACTAGAGTCCAGAACCTACTGTCCACAGTCTGATCGAGCCTTAGTACGCGCTATACTGATTGCTTAGCGTGTGCTAACAATTTCTAATTTCATTCCAGTACCTACTGGACTGCCTGTCTCCAAAACATTAGCGTGCGCTGATGAAGCCATAGCGTGCGCTACAACCCACAACTAGCGTACGCTAATTCCCACTCATAGCGTGCGTTACAATTCTCCAATTCAGTCCAGTGCCTACTGGACTGCTTGGCGTGCGCTAATGAAGTCCAATAGCATGCGCTACCAGTACCCAATTAGCGCGCACTATAAATAGTATGTAGCGTGCGCTACTCAACACACATAGGCTGCCAACAACGATGATAATGATAATATTCTCGACTTGAATCTCAAACAATGATGAAAGGCGAATGATAACTGATCCAAGGTTCCAAATACACCAAACGGTGAACACAATGAATGAACATGAATGATGAATGACTATCAATGAGTGAAGAAATTTATTGAATAACAATTTACTGAATGATAATGAATGAATTTACAATCGGGTGTTACATACTGCCCTCCTTAAAAAGAGTTTTGTTCTCGAAACTATGGGTCAAACAAATCGGTATAACTCTCCCACATACTATCCTCGGTTTCCCAAGTAGCCTCTTCGACTCCATGTCTAGACCACTGAACCATAACCAAAGGAATCATCTTGTTCCTCAACTGTTTAATTCGCCGCTCTAATATTTGTATAGGATGCTCCTCGTATGTATGATCATCCGCGATCTCAATTTCATCGAACTAAAGTATGTGACTAGGGTCAGCAACATACTTCTGCAACTAAGAGACATGAAATACGTTATGAATTCAGCTCAAGGTTGGAGGTAAAGCCAATCGATAAGTCAGATCCCCTACTCGATCCAAAATCTCAAATGGTCCAATGAATCTCGAACTCAACTTTCCTCTCTTCCCGAAATGAAAAATACCTCGGCTTGGGTATACCTTGACCAAAACGTGGTCACCTGCCTCGAACTCTAATGGTCGACGATGATTATCTGTATATGATTTTTGGCGACTCTGAGCGGTCTACAAACGACTCCTGATCAAAGCTACCTTCTCGCGGGCGGCTATAAGCATATAAGGCTTGGTGCCAATTGATTCTGATAAGTCATCCCAACACAAGGGAGATCAACAACAATGACATATATGGCCTCGTAAGGTGCCATCTTAATCGAATCATGCCAACTGTTATTGTACGTGAACTAAATCAATGGTAGTTGGGCTTCCCAATCATCTTTCCAATCGAGAACACATGCTCTCAACATGTCCTCCAACGTCTGAATAGTTCGCTCTGATTGTCTATCGGACTGAGGGTGAAAAGCTGTGCTGAAATTGAGTTGAGTTCCCATGGCACGATGAACAGATTTCCAAAAATGCGACACGAATCGCCCGTCACGATCCGAAACGATACTCTTAGGGGTACCGTGCAATCTCACGATCTATTTAATGAATTACTGGCAAGTCTCTCAGGACCCCACATATCCTTAATCTCAAGGAAATGAGCTGACTTAGTTAAATGGTCTATAATAACCCAAATTGTATTCATGCCACGACGACTCGCCGGCAAACTCGTGATGAAGTCCATTGAAACATCTTCCCACTTTCATTCTCGAATAGGAAGCGGTTTCAGAATACCCGCCGGTCGCTGATGTTCTATCTTGACTTGCAGATAGGTTAAACATCTCGAAAGAAATTCTGCGACTTCTCGCTTCATATTGCTCCACCAATAATTTTGTTTCAAGTCCTTGTACATTTTGCTAGACCTCGTATGATTGGAATAAGGGGTAGCATGAGCTTCTCTCAAAATAGAGCTTTTCAACTCATCATCCGCCGGAAAGCATAACCGGTTCTTAAATTGCAAAAGTCCATCCTCGTGGACCACAAATCCAGGGGCTTTCCCCTGAGCCACATCATCTCGAATGCACAACAAAAATGGGTCTGAACCTTGTTTCACTCTGATCGCCTCCTCAAGTGGCGATGAAATCTTCAACATACAAAGCTGCCCTTGTACACGCTGTAACCAAACCTCGATCTCATGCCTTAGGAATTCCAGCTGAAGTTCCTTCTGAACGGTTAAACGAGTAAGCATTTGCTCCTGAACGGACTTACGGCTCAAGGCATCGGCGAAAACATTCGCGTTACCCGGGTGATATTGTATCTCAATATCATAATCTTTAATCAGTTCTAACCACCTTCTCTATCGCATATTCAACTCCTTCTGAGTAAATATATACTTCAAACTCTTATGATCGGTGAAAATCTGACAGGTGACGCCATAAAGGTAATGACGGCAAATCTTCAACGCGAATACCACAGCCGCTAGCTCCAGGTCGTGGGTCGGATAATTGACTTCGTAAGGTCTCAGTTGCCGCGAAGCATAGGAAATCACTTTCCCATTCTGCATTAATACACATCCGAGACCTTGTCCGGATGCGTCACTATAAACCACGAATCCTTCCATCCCTTGTGGTAGAGAAAGGACAGGTGCTGAAATTAAACAACTCTTGAGCTCCTCAAAACTCCGTTGACACGCGTCAGACCACGTGTATTTCTTATCTTTCCGCAAAAGGTTCGTCATAGGTTGAGCGATTTTAGAAAATCCTTCCACAAATCGCAGGTAATAGCCTGCTAATCCGAGAAAACTTCGGATTTCCTTAACATTCTTCGGAGGTTGCCAATCTCGGATAGCCTCTGTCTTCTGAGGGTCGACACGTACTCCATCTGATGAATCACATGTCCGAGAAACGTCACTTCGGACATCCAAAACTCACATTTGGAGAACTTCCCAAAGAGTTTCTCCCGTCTCAACACGTCGAGAACCTGATGAAGGTGAAATTCGTGCTCGTCTCGGTCAAGAGAATAAATCAAAATGTCATCTATGAAAACAACCACGAACTGATCTAAATAGTCGAAGAAAACTCGGTTCATGAACTCCATGAATACATGAGGTGCATTAGTCAACCGAAACGGCATCACCACAAACTCATAGTGCCCATAGCATGTTCGAAACGCTGTTCTTGCGATATCTGACTCTTGAATTCGCAACTGATGGTACACAAATCTCAAATCGATCTTGGAAAATACTGAAACTCCCTGAAGTTGATCTAAGAGATCATCGATGCAGGGTAGGGGATATTTATTCTTGATTGACACCTTATTTAACTCTAGATAATCAATGCACAAGCGAAAAGAGCCATCCTTCGTCTTGACAAATAATACTGGTGCTCCCCATGGGGATACACTCGGTCGGATATAAACTTTCTCGGTCAATTCCTCCAGTTAGTTCTTCAGTTCCTAAATTTCGGTCGGGCCCATACGATATGTTGCTTTCGATATTGGAGATGTACCAGGCTCCAACTCTATCGTGAATCCCACATCTCTCTGCAGAGGTAAACCATGTAACTCATCTGGAAATACATCGGCATATTCTCTCACTACAGGAATATTCGCCAACATCACATATGATTTCTCGGACTTGGTCATATAGCACTAATAACCTACACAACCCTGATTCAGTAACTTCACTGCCTTCATCATATTAATAACTTTTCCAGAACGGCTGGGGTTACCCCCTGAAATACACACTCAACTCCATCGTCTGAAATGATAGTGACCATACGCTTACGGAAACTAAGGATGGCATCATGACGATCCATCCAATCAATACCCAAAATAACATCATCTCTAAGTAAATCTACCACGATCAGGTCTGCCAACCAAACTCGGCCATTAAGCTGAATCGGACAATTCTTAATCTCACGATCTCCGATAATTCTTCTACCGTTAGGTAGACCAATGATATAAGGTTCACAACTAGTAGCACTATCCAGGTGAAGTCTACTCAAGCATGACTCGGAAATGAATGAATGTAATGCGCCAGTATTAAAAAGGGTACATACAGGTTGAGATAAAATTTCGAGTGTACCTGAGATCATTCGGGACTCCGGATCATTGGCTCTCTCCATCTTATAAATTCGGGGCTTGCTAGTCCCTGCACCGGATGCTCCTATCTGATAGCTGTGGGCTTTACCTTTGTTTGCTCCCGTCGTCTTGAACGACGCGGCTGAGTGGCCTGATTCTGAACGGCTGACTGCTTCGGGGCCTGAGATGTCGCTGGAGTAGGTTTGGAGTCTCTTCGGTAGAAACGGGCCTTATGCCCAGCAATACCACAGTTATTGCACGTGATAGTCTGCCTCAGACACTTAGTGCTGAAATGACCCTGCTCTCCACAGTTGAAATAGGTGATGGCCGAGCTGGCTAAGCGCCGTAGGAGGTCGCTCAGAAAAAGTAGAGCCCGCACGAGGCTTCTTGAAGATTGCCTAACTGCCTTCGGACTGATTACGGTTCTTCGATTTCTTGCTAGAGGATGAAGTTTGATGCTTAGCAATTTCCTTCGTAGTAAGCTCATAAGCATGAGCTTTCTCGATGAATTTGGCCAGGGTGGTGCAATGATAATTAAACAATTGTAGCCGCATACGAGATTTCAACCTCTTACTAAAATACTTGATCTTATCCAGCTCGGAGTGTATAATAGATGAGGCGAATGGAAGTAGATCCTGAAACTTCTTGGCAATGTCGAGAACATCTTCTTCCGTTGAGGGATCGGGACTGAGTAACTCCGACAACTTGGCCTCCCTGAGTGGGGCCGGATAATATCTTTCCATCATGAGAGTCTTGATCTGGTTTCACGTACAAGATCCGTCGGTGGGCTTCAAAGATAGCCACCAAGAGTGAGCGCTCTTACCCAGATAATAAGCCGCAACTGAAATTTTGTGCCCTTCGGGACACTCCACCATAGAAAGTTTCTCGAAATGTTCAAGCCACTGAAAAATCTGCCGGCTCAGATGAGCCCTCGAAAGTAGGTGGCCTTTGGCGAGAAATGTCGTCGATAATACTGCTCACACTCCTCTCTTGACCCTGAGGTGGCGGTGGAGGGGCCTGCTGAGCCTGAGTGGCTGAGTTCTGCATCGTCTCCGTCAGGCGTGCCATCTGAGTCATTTGGGCCATCATGCCCCACATAAAAGCGAGTGGATCAACCCGAACACCTTCTGATTGAGTTGTATCTCGGGTACGGCTTCCTGACGGTGAATGATTATTTCCAGGTGAGTGAGTGGCAGCGTCGCTGATCATTGAATTGACATTGTTCCTCGCGTTCCCACGGGTACTAACTCGAGCTCCCGGGTTTCGGCCCGCACCGCGGCCTCTTCCCCTGCGTCCTCCGACAGCTCAATCCATACTGAAGGTAGGAACACATGATAATTATAGATTTCCCATGAATATCGCATTATGATTAAGTTATGAAATAATGACCATACACACTCTAACGTAATGAACGCATTAATAATGCAGTAAAATGATCATCGACATTTCGCCGGCATATGATAAGATCACATGAAATATCAACTGAGGTGACATGATTATCCGATGAAATTCCTGAAATGATTATCTTGAACAAGTTAACAAGATTGATAATACGATCCACAAGATCAACAACTGAGCAATGAGATTGACTGAGTGATTAATGAGTTGACATGATCGACAAGATCCAAGAGAATGATGACTGAGGATTGTTGACTGATGAATGATGAATGAGTGATTCTTATTGCCAGAAATTATATCATGGCGTCAGAAATCATACCGTTCGTTGGTTTGAGGGGCTTGGCACTTGCACAGGTCACACGTGACACGAATGTCTAATGATACTGGTCTGACGAATGATGATTTCAATGAGACGTGACTCGGAAGGTAGTATTCAAAGTCCAATGATACTGTTCAGTTTCACAGAATAACAATCCTCAAGAGTTGAACAAAATATAATAATCACATGATAGAAATCAAGTTGAATGATGGGCATAATAGTACGCCATGAATGGGATGTGCAAGTGCACAAGCCTACCAAGTGCCCGGCGTCCCGCATAAACACCCGCAAAACTTGGCGTAATTAGTCTCACGGAGGCACGTTACCGTGTGCACAGTCCAATGTGTCCGGATCCCTACAAACACAATGACCTTAGTATGCCCTACTAAAAATTCCACACATATACAACGCAATACAATCTCGAAAGGTCACATGAACAAAAGCGACCATGATGAAGAATAATGAATAGAAATCCAACAAGGGTCAAGAATGGCTCACCGATGTGAAATACTGACACAATGAGTGATAGTTTCAAATGAAATGGTTGGAACCGTTGTTCCTCGTGAATTGAATGATTAGTTTGATAATTATAAGTCTCAACATGATTTATATACTATGAATGAATTATATGTATGAATGAACAACCACAAAAGGAATGAGTAGCCTTTTAACCGAATATGAATTAACTTACTCAAATACCGGTGAAGAAAAGTCCTTCCTCGAACAAATGTCCTTAAAGGAATTATCGGCCGCTCGAACAACCTTGAATAACACAATTACCAATAATCCGCTTAATATACAAATCAAGCACTAAAAAGTCGATACAACAATATCCAAAATCATTGGAGCATTCTAACGAATATGTTGTAAACAACCCCCAATTTTTTACGACTAATCTCAAATATATCTAACACCAACCTCCCAACGAGTTATTTAATCCAACAAAACATCTTCAATGACATCAATAATCCAATAGGAATGCACAACTCGAGATTACGACCACATCAAATCGGAAACCCCTAAAATTACCAAAGTCAACCATCAAGGGTTCTTGAATAATTTCCCAAATATTCAACGATTCCAAAAAATACCAACAAATCTGTAGGAATCATATGTATCCAAGGTAGATAATCCATATTCAACATATTCCAACATAATAGCAAGCTAATTTGAAGAGAGGGGAAGGAAAACACTCAAATACCGAAATTCTAGATTCAAGAAATGTTTACCATGGTTTGGTGAATTGGAGATGATTAAATGATGATTAATCCAAACTAGAAGCTCGAAGATGATGCTAGATAATTGCAGCTCAAAAAGATCTTCCAAAATCGTCCAAAGTCGCCCAAAAACGCCCAAGGAAGGAGGTGAGATGAAGAAATGACGAAGAAGGGTTGAACTGTCCTATTTATACTAAACCCAGCTTAGCACGCGCTAGGTCCCAATATTAGCGTGCACTAGCGGGTTCACCGGCCAGTCCAGTGAGTTCTGACTGCTTCGTTAGCGTCCGCTACGAACTTGGTAGCATGCGCTAACGCCTTCTCCTTAGCGTGCGTTACCCAGAATAATTAGTGTGCCTTAACTGATGTTTGATACCCAACAACTGGAGTCCAGAACGTACTGTCCAAAGTCTGATCGAGCCTTAGCGCGCGCTACACTGATTGCTTAGCGTGCGCTAACAATTTCTCATTTCAGTCCAGCACCTACTAGACTGCCTGTCTCCAAAACGTTAGCGTGCGCTAATGAAGCGATAGCGTGCACTACAACCCACAACTAGCTTACGCTAATTCCCACTCATAGCGTGCGCTACAACTCTCGAGTTCATTCCAGTTCCTACTGGACTGCTTGCCATAAATACACTAGTAGCATGCGCTAATGAAGTCCAATAGCGTGCGCTACCAGTACACAATTAGCGTGCGCTATAAATAGTATGTAGCATGTGCTACTCAACACACATAGGCTGCCAACGACGATGATAATGATAATATTCTCGACTCAAATCTTAAACAATGATGAAAGGCGAATGATAATTGATCCAAGGTTCCAAATACGCCAAACCGTGAACACAATGAACGAATATGAATGATGAATGACTATCAATGAGTGAAAAAATTTACTGAGTGACAATTTACTGAATGATAATGAATGAATTTACCATTGGGTATTACATTACGAGTCCGATAACGAAGTGTTTGAAGAAGGGCGCATTATGTGGAACGGGGCTGCCCAACGGGTGTTTGAATTGGTGAAAAAAAAGTTGTGTGAAGCACCTATCTTGGTGTTACCTACTTTTTCACAACCGTTTGAAGTTGAATGTGATGCTAGAGGAGTCGGTATTAGGTCGGTCCTCATTCAAGGTAAGCGGCATATTGCATACTTTTCGGAGAAATTGAGTGGTGCTCGACTCAACTATTGTACGTACGTCAAGGAGTTCTACGCCATTGTGAGAGCTCTTGATCATTGGAGCCATTACCTTCGTCCGAGTTATTTTATTTTGCATTCGGACCATGAAACTTTGAAGTATATTAAAGGGCAGCAAAACTTAAGTCCAAGGCATGCTAAGTGGGTGGAGTTCTTGCAATCGTTTCACTTTTCATCGATGTATAAGGACGGTAAGACCAATGTTGTGGCGGATGCGTTGTCTAGACGGTATGCTTTGCTCTCTACTCTTGATGTTCGTTTGCTTAGATTCGAAACTTTGAAATATTATTATATTGACGATGCTGATTTTGATGAGATCTTTACTCGTTGTAAGTCTGGTCCGTTTGGGGAATTTGTGATGCAAGATGGGTTTCTCTTTAAGGGGAATCAGCTTTGCTTACCCAAACATGTTGTTCGGGAGTTGTTGGTTCGTGAGGATCATAGAGGGGGCTTGGCTGGCCATTTTGGTGCGGCTAAGACCATGAGGGTGCTCAAGGAACATTTTTATTGGCAAAAAAATGCAAGGGGGCGTGAATGATATTATTGGTAAGTGCGTGACATGTCATATTGTGAATATCTCGTTCAAGCCGGGCGTGTATATGCCTCTGCCGGTTCCGGACAGACCATGGAAGGATGTTATTATGGCTTTGCCTCGTACTCAATGAGGTAAGGATGCTATTATGGTTGTCATTGATCGTTTTTCGAAGCTGGCTCACTTTACTGCTTGTCACAAGACCGATGATGCTAGTAATGTCGCTGATTTGTACTTCCGAGAGGTGGTACATTTGCATGGAATTCCTAAGACTATTGTTTCGGATCGGGACTCGAAGTTCCTTAGCTAATTTTGGAACACGTTGTGGAGAAAGTTGGGTACCAAGTTGTTGTTTAGTACTTCGCATCATCCTCAAACTGACGGCCAAACCGAGGTAACTAATTGAACTTGGGGTACTTGTAAGCCAGACGCAAAAAGATTGGAATTTGAAGCTTGCACATGCTGAATTTGCGTACAATCGTTCTTCTACTCAAGCCACGGCTCACTATCCTTTTGAAGTCGATTACAGGCTGAATCCGTACATGCCGTTGGATTCGATTCCCCTGCTGAGTGATGAGTTAGTACATAAGGACGCAGAGTCTAAGCTTAAATCGATGATGAAGTTACATGAGCAAGTGCGTGATCGAATCAAGAAAGTAAATGATGCTTACAAACGAAAGTTTAACAAGCAAAGGAAGCCGAGATTATTTGAAGTTGGCGATTTGGTTTGAGTGCATTTGAAGGAGGAACGATTCCCGAGTAAGCATAAGAATAAACTGATGCCGCGATCAGAGGGTCCTTTCAAGATAATTGCTAAGGTGAACGACAATGCATACAAAGTCGAACTTCCAGATGATTATGGAGTGCATGCTACCTTCAATATAGGTGATCTCTCTCCTTATATTGATGACGACGGGATTGCAGAATTGAGGACAATTCCTTTGAAAGGGGGAGGGAATGATACCGGATGGACAAGTTCGATAAGAAGACGAGGTGGTGATCGACGTGAACAACCACGCAGCCCGCCATGCAGACCGGGCTGTGTACTTGGGCGAAACAAAAGACACGAGTCTTGGCGTGACTTTGTTGCTTGGGATAAATTAGCTTATCTTCGCATTTTATTTTCGTAGTGTGACGTATTTAAATAAAAGGGTGCGACATGTGCATCCCTGTTTTGTTTGTTTGGTTTTGTTTGTTCGTTTTAGTATTTTCCTTAAACGATAGTAGGCTAAACTTGTTTAGGGGCATTTTAGGAAATAGCTTTTATTTATTAGGGTTAGGAGGGATATAAATAAGCCTCCTCCTTCAGCCGATGGGATCATTGCGCATGAAAAAAAAATACAAAAGTTGAACACTACTTCTTGTGCTTCAATTGAGTTCTAAATATTGACGAGTTTCAATCAAGTTCTTCATTATTATTCGACGCATTCTTGAATTCTAACGTGATCAATCCTCAATAGGTCTTGAGAGGCGATCGTCTTTGTCGAGTTATAGGTCTAGCTCGGCAAAACCCTTGTTTTCCTTTTTTATTCGACCGATCGGAGCTGTTCTTGATTGGCCGGATCGTTCGTGTTTCTTCATCCACCGGAGTGCTGTTCGTTTCTTTCCACAAAATGAGTTTTGTTGTTCATCTTCCGTTCTTGAATCCGCTACTATACAAGTTCGTCCGTGAAATTTATTATACTTCCGCTTCGTTTGATTGTGATTCGCATCAGGATTCCACCAAGTTATACTTTGATCTTACATAATCAATAGTGATAAATCCAGTCGAGATCAGTTGCCTTATGGTATCATGTCTTCACAGTATATATGGAGACGTACCATTATACATACTATTTTGGGCCTTTCCTATAGTCAATTGACTATCACAATGAATAGTCATCATAGGCACATGTTTTGCCCAACAAGAAATTTCTTGTAGAAAATCTCTTAGCCATTCAGCCTATTTTCCGCCTTTATCTAAGGCTATAAACTCAGATTCTATTGCTGATCTTGGAATACTGGGATTTGAGCACGGGACCTTTTACAAAGATATAACAGTTTTCCGCCCCACCTTAGATAATATTTGGATTTTAATGAATACTATAAATATAAAACATCCCTCAAGCATTATTTTCATTTATCCACGTTTGGAATTTGAATGATTAATCACATGAGATACTCATAAATTTCAACAGTCTCTCTTCATATTTGTTTTTCGATTCTTATTCCCGTATGATTCGTTGATTAAATCTTGTTCATTTGTTAGTATTGTTGATATTTGTGTTGTTATTTGATTCATTGATTTGTGGTGGCTTTATGGATTTGAGTTTGAATGAAAAAAAACTTGTTAAAAAACTATGAACTCAAGGTGTCCGACGAAATGCCACAACGAAAATCTTTGAATTTTTTTAATGTTTTTATTGGTTTTGCTTGATGATTATAGTCGTGTGATGAAAAGGAATTTGATTTTGTTTAATTTCAGGTATGGCGCCGAAGAAATCATCAAAAGGAAAAGAAAAGGTCGGTTCGTCATCTCAAGGTCCGGCACCGCCACAAAGAAATCAAAACACAAAGTATATTAAGGAAAGATTGTTCAATCTTGATGATTTCATTGGCGATGCGGATAGAGACACAATCACTACCCCTTTCATCTAAAAATTCTTAGACAACGGCTGGGAAAAGTTCGTTTCCGATCTCCCAAATGGTAACCCGACCTTGACCCTAAACTTTTACAATTCTTTCAACAAGTCCATTGGGCAGGTAGGGTCACCTACTTATCATCAGACTACTGTGAATGGGAAATTGATTAATTTTTCACCGGATGTCATTAACAAGTATTTGGGGGTTAATTGTACTAACGCGGTTGACATTTCTATCTTACCTAATGAAGAGGTACCGGATGATAGAGTTTTACGCTGGGCGTTAGTGAGCGAGTTGCATGACAGTATTGGGATGATCAAACCCCGATACAACCAGGCGGACCTAATGGATGATGCTTGGTATTTATGGATGTGGGCAGCCGAGAGTATTTACCCGACTTCGACTCTGACGACGGTTTCCATTGGCCACCTGCGAGGTTTATTTGCTATCCTCCGAGGGGTAAAAATGGATTTGGGTACTCACATTTACACTATTATTTGTCACTATGCCAGCATGGTCCCGGAGATTAATGCTTATGCACATGCTTGTGACAAAAGAGTTCCAGCGGACAATCATCGCATAAAGAGAGATATCTTGTGGCTTTGAATCTTCCATAGTGAAATACCATTGAATTTACTAGTTGTTCTGTGAATGCGATGTCTTGAACTGACCAGTCATTTGTGTAAATCAATATAATGATACTCACCAAATTTTCACAAGTGTGTCCGTTTTGCCTATGAACACCATATTGGGATTAATAAATGTTTCATTTGAAGCGCTCCATCTCAATGCTTATATAGATGATCTCTTATAAAAGATGATGCTACCAAACATACTCCACATTATAGTTATAAGAATCATTAAGATTTTGATGCTTATCCTCACCACTGGTAGGCGACACTCTTGTGTCCTATTATTGAGATTAAGTTTGTTTAGAGTGCGCAATCCACTTTCACAACTTAATTTTCCCATTGAACCAAGTTCTCGGGATCAGCAGTCAATATGGTTGGGTTACTGCCATGAAATTAATTTTTGTTAGACTTATGTCCAATTTTTCTTGACAAACAACTTACTTGATCTCTATTTAGACCTTTTGTAAGCGGATTCCACCAAGTTATACTTCGATCTTACATAATCAATAGTGATAAATCCAGTCGAGATCAGTTGCCTTATGGTATTATGTCTTCACAGTATATGTGGATACATACCATTATACATACTATTTTGGGCCTTTCCTATAGTCAATTGACTATCACAATGAATAGTCATCGTAGGCATGAGTTTTGCCCAACAAGGAATTTCTTGTAGAAAATCTCTTAGCCATTCAGCATATTCTACGGCTTTGTCTAAGGCTATAAAATCAGATTCTATTGCGGATCTAGCTATACACATTCGTTTAGATGATTTCCATGACACGACAACACCACATATGGTAAATATATAACTACTTGTGGACTTTGAATTCCTTGTATCCTATATCGAGTTTGCATCGTTGTATCCTTCAAGTACTGCTGGATATCGTCCACAATGTAGACCATGGTTCAAAGTGTATTGCAAATACTTAAGTACCTTTGTTAGGACTTTTCGATGATCATTACTTGGATTACTCATGTATATACTATGTCTATTTACTGTTTAGGTTAGATCGGGGTGTGTAGTTTGTTAAATACATCAAACTGCCTATTATCCTTGAGTATTTCAATTATTGATATGGTTTAATCGCGATTCTTGTTAAAATATAAGTTTACAACTATGGTGAATTTATTGGCTTAACATCATGAGGATAGAATATTCTAAGTACATTCTTACCATAATGAGATTGATTTGTAACAATTCCACCAGAAGTTCTAAGAATTTTAATTCCTAAAATCACATCTTTTAACTCCATATCTTTCATATCAAAATATTTTGTTAATATTTTCTTTGTGCTTATAATGTTTATTACCCATGATCAACATAATATCTATATATAGACATATAATTATATATGATTCAGATGTGCCTTTTATGCAGACACACTTGTCAAAATCATTAATCTTAAATCTATTTGATAACATCACTTTATCAAATTTCTCATGTTGTTACTTTGGTGCATGTTTGAGGCCATATATTGATTTAACATGTATTCAGGTTGTTCTATATATATTTCTTCCTCAAGAAAAAGTTGTATTCACATCCATTTGGTTTATCTCATGATTATTTAATGCTGCAACAGCAACAAGAACTCGTATAGATCTGATCCTTATAACTGGTGAATATGTGTCAAAGAAATCAATTCCTTCATTTTTTGAACCATTTGGCTACTAATCTTACCTTGTATTTTTATATCGATCCACCAACTTTATACTCTCTTCTAATAATCCATTGACGTCCTAGAGGTTTGCTTCCTGATGGGAGACCTACCAACTCCCAAGTATTCTGAATAATGTACTCAATTTCACTATTAATTGCCTCTTCCAAAATGATGCTTCAGTAGTGGACATTGCTCCTTTGATTGTCAATGGTTAATTTTAGGACATATATGTCAGAAAATCTAGACCAAAAACTATTCTCCTTTCGGTCTCTTTTACTATGCCTTGGATCTTTATCCTTACTATTTTGATTAAAATCTATTGCAGTATCATAATTTCTTTCAAAAGATTCTTCTTTTATTTTTTCTTTATGTAGAAAGATATTTTCAACGAATTCGACATCTCTTACTTCAATTATTGTATTCTCATGTATGTGAGGAATTGCTGATTTTTGCACTAAAAATGATATGCATTACTATTGGTAGCATATCAAATGAAAATACAATCAATTATTTTAGACCCTATACTTACCTATTTAGGTTTAGGTACCATTGCATTTTCTAAGCACCCCTACACCTTAAAGTGTTGGTAAAAAGGCTTACGATCCTTTCATAATTCGTAAGGAGTTTTTTTTTGTTCTTACATGGTACTTTGTTAAGAATTCGGTTTGCTGTATAAATATCTTATAAGAATCATGCCTAAAATGAAGGTGCATCGAAAGCGAAAATAATTTTAACCGAACCTCTAAGAGGACCGATCATGCATCATATATACGAATATAAATGGACAAGAGTTAAAATATAAAAACATATCCTTGTGGTCCTTTGATTCAATATTGATGTTGATGTCGATGACCACAAATCCGATTTGATAATTTGTCAATGATCCAAACACCGAAGCACCGCATCTCTACTAGCCATGCGTTATGAGATGATCAGAATAACTACTCAGTCAATTATCCTCCAAGGATACGGCTAGAAAAGAGTAGTAGGAATTTTTCTTCTCAAGAATATGATCACTCTAAGTGATATATGATTTTGTTTTTGATTTTATTTCTCTCTTTAAGAGTATGAGAAATTGTACAAAATGAACTCTCTCCTCTTTAATGGGTTTCCAATACACATTTATTCACCATGCATAACACAATGAAATTCATCAGAACCTACAAATACTTGTACACAATTTCACAAGTACCATCCCCACAATAATCACATGTTTTATATGTCAATGAAATACAAAATAATAGACAAAGTACTTGCCTTCACCTATGTAATACCCGAGATTCTGATGTCTATTTGAACCTTGTGACATTGTATATGTTGTATTTGATCTGAGTATTATCCTCTGTATTTCATGATCATGTATTGTTGAGCGTACGATTTCATGAATGTTGTTCATACTTGTATTTGTGCACTTGTAGCGCACGCTAACGTCTAAGCGTAGCACACGATAATTGAGTTAGCTAGCGCACGCTATGTATGAGCCTTAGCGCGCGCTAGACGTAGTCAACATGATTGAGACAGGTTGGCAAGTGAGATCGGACCGCGGATGTTGGTTGGGATATGTCGGAATGAATATGGCCGACTTTTGGAAAAACCGAGTCAACGGTGCTTAGCGCATGCTAATGGTTTGAGGCTAGCGCACGGTAAAGTTGAGTACAGTGAGGTCAGTAAAGCTTCGTATGGTCGTTAGCGTACGCTATATTGAGTGGTAGCGTACGCTAATTGATGTACTTAGCGCACGTAAGGGATGTTTAGCGTACGCTAAGCCGAGATCAGACAGAGAAAGTAGACTGCAAGCCCGTTAGCGCATGCTAAATAGGAGAAGTAGCGTGCGCTAATAACCTTTTTCCATAAATAGGACAGCACCTAACTTCATTTCTCAGTTTACATCTCTTCCCACACCCGATTTCTGATAATTCGAGAGTTACTCCCTCCATCCTAAACCTGCATACCAGCCTCTTAACATCACCATTGAAGGCAAAGGAGCTTTGAGGATTGGTGTTCTTGCTTTTGGGCGTGGAGTTCATCAAGTTATTTCAATCTTTCCTTTCGTTTAAGGTATGTTACGGTTCACCAATCTGGAATTTATATTCTTAGCTATATTTTGAGCTTGCTTCGGAATCATTGGACTAGTTAAAGATCTTATGAATCCAGCACCATATTTTTGAAGATTGGAACCCGGTTATACCTTGTTTTTCCCTTGCTGCTAAGAGTGTTGATCGAGTCTTGATGGATAAAAACCCTAGGGTGTAGTATCCTAAGTTCGTTTTGAATTATGAGCATGATTTTAGTAAGGTTCTAAGAATTACTATGATGTTCCACCGATGATAATTCATGTTTTGATAGAGGTGTTTGATTTGACAAAATTCTTCATGTTCATGCTTGTAATGAATCGGCTATGTCAATGAAATCAACCCGGATCACCGTAGTATCATTTTATTTGCGTAGTACATTTGGTATGCTTGTATCTTGAGTCACACTTGTGGTATGAATCATAAGAGCCGAACATTTAGGAATTGGGAATTGAAACCCATATTGAAGTCCAGATTTTGATGACTTGTATATCCTTGAATCAATAGACATCGGATTTTCGCCTCCGATATGATCATTCGACTCATATGAAGTGTATCACTATTTCTGGCTCAGCTTTCATCTAGTATACTAACCGCGAACCGGCCTTACGTCATTATTACACGATTTTAATTTAGAATATTGGGTGATCATACGTCAGTTTCGAGTAGTATGTTGAGTTCTTTGTTATCTCTTTTGAACAAGGTCCGAGCCTTGCATAGTGATTGATCGAGGAGCGGCGACCTTCGGACGTATTGACATTCTTTGGAGTATTTAGTTCTTGCCATATTTGAGGCAAGTATCGTATTTGAAAATTGTTAATATTGGAATTTTTGATCATGCATGCAGTTAATTCATGTTGTTGAACATGAGTTTAGTTCCTTTGAATTATCATGGTATTCGTTATTGATTTCTTAAATGTTCATGTTGATGGACATATCGATTTGGCATATGTATATGCATGGTTTGTTTGTGTATGTTGTGATGATCCGAAGGGATCGAGCGATCTATGCTGAGGGCGCTGGATCGGATATCCACCATGCGTTGGTCCGACAGGATCATCATGGGGATCTATGCTGAGGGCGCTGGATCGTTGGACGGGTTTTCCACCATGCGTTGGTCCGACGGGATCATCATGGGGATCTATACTGAGGGCGCTGGATTGTTGGATTACCCTATGTTGTGTTGATAGAATCATGTGGATTCGCATCGTTGGATTCCGGTGGCGGAAGTCCGTTTTATGTAATTTATGATGCATTGTTGTTGCATATCCGATTTATGTATTATGATACTTGTACTAGCATCGTTTTGATAACCCCTTCGGGGGTGGACATTTGTTTTGATGTTCAGGTAGCCGAGGATCGAGGAAGCAACCACAGTACCGACATGACGATGAAGTGGCTCAGTGATGTAAATTGATGTTGTCTTGTTTTCCAGTTATTTTTTAGCACTCGAGTACGCGTATTTTGTTGGTGTTTGGAATGCTTGTAATAATGGACTCATTTGAATTGTTGAACTGGTTTTGATTTATAATCTTAATGGTACTTTGGTATTATTTTCCGTATTTCTCAAATTAGCCTTGTAAATTCTTATATAAAGGATTTACGGTGCTGTAATTATTCCGAATATATCGGGGTGTTACAAAATATGGTATCGGATCTAATATTAATGTATATCTTGGTAGTCGGGTTTAGTTGGGTCTGTTTACGTTATTTGATTTATGGGTCGTTTGTAACATCACTGCTCAGCCAGCATCGTCATGTGGACCGTGGTTGTAAGTCTCCTAATCTCATATACTACCGTTTTATTTAATTTCTCTTTTGTGAATATCGACAGACTTTCTTTTAGAAAATTTTACCCTGGATATTGAGTATTTGTATTTACAGTATGTTGAGGGGAGGTCGTGGACGCAGACGCAGACGTGGTAATGTGAGACAGGAGGACTCAGCGTCTACCCCAGAATTATCGGCTAGTCGAACCGATTTCCATTCTGGAGGACAACAGGGATCAGCGAATGATAACGCAAATCCTAACATGTCGGGGGTGCTTCAGCAGGTGGTCGCCCAGATGACCCAGTTCGCTCAGGTGGTTGACCGCATGCAGACGACGATGGATCAGCAGCGCAATGAGGATAACTGAGGAGACAGGTGGCTTACGGAAGTGGTCAAGTTACAGCCACCGAAATTCGATGGTTCTGCCGATATGCCTACTTGGGATCACTGGCTGAAGGAGTTAGAAAAGATATTTGCAGGGATTAACTGTCCCGATGACTGAAAAGTTCCGATCGCCCAGTATTTTCTGACTGGGGAGGCTTTCGACTGGTGGGAGGCTGTTCGACCTAAGGATCATAATGCTGACTGGACGGAATTCAGATTAATGATGGAAGCACAATATTGTCCTTGTCCAGTTAGAGAGGCTAGAGTCCAAGAGTTTTTCTCCCCACGGAGTTCGGAGGCATCTGTGACAGACATAATCAAGACCTTTAATCACCAACTGACCTGTGTGCGACACTTGGTCAGGACCGAGGCAGAAAAGATTTTCCATTTCTACATGCGGATGAAGCCGGAGATTCAGCAGTATATGTCCGGATTCGAATGTACTACTTTGCGACAGTATCGGGACAAAGCACTGGCCTACGACATGAAATAGGTGGCGGTGGAGAAATCAATGGAAGTAAAGAAACAGAAAGTGTCTGGCAACTTCACGGAGAACATGAGTAGTGGGCCCCGCAAGGGCCAGTCTTCATTTCATTCATCTAGGAGACCTCCACATCCTTCCTGAGGCAGAAAGAAGTTCTAGACAGCATCAACGGTTTCAGACGCAGCGAAGAAATGTTATAACTGTGGTAAAGCAGGGCATGTTCGGCGTGATTGCTACGCACCTTCTGTGACCTGTTTCGAGTGTGGACAGGAAGACCATCATGTGACTTTTTGCGGAAATGTGACTAGATCTATTGGTACTCGCACTCCTGCACCGGTTCCGAAAGAGGCAAGTGTGAACCAGGCACAACAAAATGGTTTCTAGCAGCAGAATGTTGGGAAAAGAGAGGCCTCCAATGCTGGGTCCGTTCCTCCGAGCCTTTACGAGATGAGGAGGTCAGATGTGTAATACCAGAGATTTCTGATGCATAATTGAACCTTGTGATATTGTAATTGTTGTATTTTGATCTGAGTATTATTCTCCGTTTTTCATGATCCGGTGTTGTTGAGCGCATGATTGCATGATTATGTTCAATATTGTGATTTTTCACTTGTAGCGCACGCTATCGACTAGGCGTAGCGTACGCTAATCTGGATATTGTAGCGCACGCTATATATGAACCTTAGCGCGCGCTATACGTAGTCAGCATGATTGAGACGTGTTGGTAGGTGAGATCAGGCCGGGGATCTTGGTCGGATTATGTCGGGATGAACCTGGACGGCTTTCGGGAAAAAGCCAAGTCAACGCGGTAGCGCACGCTACTCATATGAGGATAGCGCACGCTAAATGCTGAGTACAGTGAAGTCAGTAAGTTTCGTATAGCCGTTAGCGCACGCTATGAATATGGACTAGCGCGCACTAATAACCATTTTCTATATATAGGACAACATCCTTTTTCATATTTTCAGACTTTTCACTTCCCACATCCGAATTCTTGGACTTAGAAAGTCACTCTCTTCATCCTAAACCCTTCATATCATCATCCTAGCCCGAGTTGAAGATTGTAGATCATTGGAGATTGGTGTTCAAGCTCTCGGTGTTGGATTTCTTCAAAGTTCCTTCGTGTTCTTTGCTACTTTGAGGTAGGTGATTCTTCACCAATATTAGTAGTATTCTGAAGGATGTTTTGATCATGATTTGGGATTTTCTAGTCAGTTAAAATTTGTAAGTAGTCGAACATCATGTGTTAGAAGGATATTTTCGATGTTTCGGTACTTCTTCATCGTATAAACCGTTGAACCTTTTTAGTGTTTTGACTCCTAAGCATATTCATGCATCTTCTAACCGATATTGGCCAGTTCATGGAGATTAGCAAGTTCTTAGGTCTTTACATAATGGAATCATACGCTTTAGGATTTGGAATGGATTGAACTTAAGATATTTTCTTGAAGATCAAGATGAATTAAGATGTTGTGATGGTTATACGTATCCTTGTACCTTGAAGTTGTTTAATCCGTAAAGATCTTTCACAAATCGTATGAGCATAGTATGGACGGAGATGACATGTTTTATCACTGAAGATTTCATGAGTTTCATCACCATTAGATCAGTTTTCTGCCCAATAGTAAACTGCCATGCACAGGTAGCGCACGCTAAGATGTATGTATTACCGTGCGCTATCGGGAATGAGTAACGTACGCTACGTTTGGTACGTAATGTACGTTATGTCATCAGGCGAGTCAGTCGGCTGATCAGAGAGGACTGCCGGTACATAAGCTAGCGTACGCTAGACTTCGTCGTTTACGTACGCTAACGGGCAGGCTTAGCGCACGTTACGTAGAGTACGTAGCGTACGCTAAGTAGTTCAGGCAGATTGCATTTTTAGAGTTTTCGGCCGTAGACCGGGTTGTTAGACATTCATACGACATAAGATAAATTCTATATTATTTCTCTTGTTAAGGTTTGAGCTTGCTACGTTGATCGAAGGAGACAGCCTTCGAGTGTGTTGAGATCGTTGGAGTGATTTGTTCTTGCCATCTTTGAGGCAAGTATCGTATTTTAAGTTTATTGATATTGTATTGTTGATCGTGTGTACGATTTATTCATGTTGTTGAACATGAGATTATATTCTTTGAGTTGGCATGATATTTACGTCGATGAACGTGTTGATTTGCATATGTGTATGCATAATGGTATTGTTTGTGTTGTAAATGATCCGACGGAATCATGAGGATCTATGCTGAGGGCGCTGGATCGAATGTCCACCATGCGTTGGTCCGACGGGATCATCATGGGGATCTATGCTGAGGGCGCTGGATCGTTGGACGGGTTTTCCACCATGCGTTGGTCCGACGAGATCATCATGGGGATCTATACCAAGGGCGCTGGATCGTTGGATTACCCTGTATTGTATTGATGGAATCGTGAGGATTCACATCGTTGGTTTCGATGACGAAAGTCTGTTTTGTATGTTTTATGATGCATTGATGATTTATGTATTGCGATACTTGTACTAGCATCGTTTTGCTAACCCCTTCGGGGGTGGACATTGATTTGATGTTCAGGTAGCTGAGGAGCGGGGAGGCAACCACAGTGCCGACATGACGATGAGGTGGCTCAGTGATGTGGTTGATGTTTATTGTTATGGTGATTTGTCTTCTTGGTTCACTTTAGTACTCGAGTATGTGTGTTTTAATAATGTCATTTTCGATATGGTTGTATAAATTAACTCCCTGGATCAGTTGAACCGGTTCTGTATTTTGAATTTCAGTGGTACTATTGAATTATGTTTACATTTCTTTTAATTAGCCTTGTAAATCCTTACTTAAAGGGTTTACGGTGCTGTAATTATTCCGAATATCTCGGGGTGTTACAGAATATGGTATCGGAGCTAAGATTCATGGATATCTTGGCAGTCGGGTTTTAGTTGGGTCTGTTTACGTTATTTACGGGTCGTTTGTAACATCACTGCTGTGCTAGCATCATCGTGTGGACCGTGGTTGTAAGTCTCCTAATCTCAGTTACTACCGTTTTATTTAATTCCTTTTTGTGAATGTTGACGGACTTTATTTTAAAAAAAAAAAAGTTGCCCTGGATATTGAGTATTTGCGTTTACAGTATGTTGAGGGGAGGTCGTGGACGCGGACGCGGTCGTGGACGCGTAAATGCGAGACAGGAAGAGTCGGTGTCTACCCCAGAAATAACCGCTAGTCGAACAGATTCCCATTTCGTAGGACAGCAGGGATCAGCAAATAATGATGTAGATCCTAACGTGCCAGGAGTACTTCAACAGGTAGTTGCTCAGATAAACCAGTTTGCTCAGGTTATTGATCGCATGCAGACGGCGATGGGACAGCAGCATAATGAGGAAAATCGGGGGGACAAATGGCTTACTGAGGTGGTCAAATTGCACCCTCCGAAATTTGACGGTTCTGCTGAGACGCTTTCTTGGGATCATTGGCTGAAGGAGTTAGAGAAGATCTTTGCAGGGATTAACTGTCCCAATGACAGAAAGGTTCCGGTCACCCAGTATCTTCTGACGGGGGAGGCTTTCGAGTGGTGGGAGGCCATTCGACCTAAGGAGCATAATGTTGACTGTACGGAGTTCAGATTAATGATGGAAGCGCAGTATTGTCCTCGCCCAGTTAGAGAGGCACGAGTCCGGGAGTTTTTCTCATCACAAGATTCAGAGGCATCTATGACCAACGTGATTAAGGCTTTTAATCACCAGTTGACTTATGTGTGCCACTTGGTCAGGACCGAGGCGGAGAGAATTTTCCATTTTGACATGTGGATGAAGCCGGAGATTCAGTAATATATGTCCGGATTTGAATATACCACCCTGCGACAGTATCAGGACAAGGCGCTGGCCTATGATCTGAAAGAGGCGGCAGTAGAGAAATCAACGAAAGCAAAGAAGCAGAAAGTGGTTGGCAACTTCACGGAGAATAAGAGTAGTGGGCCCCGCAGGGGCCAGTCCTCATTTCATTCATCCAAGAGGCCTCCGCATCCTTCTCGAGGTGGAAAGAAGTTCCGGCAAAGACCGATCGCTTTGACAGGAAAGAAATGTTATAACTGTGGCAAAGCGGGGCATGTTCAACGTGATTGTTTCGCACCTGCTGTGACCTGTTTCGAGTGTGGACAGGAAGGGCATCGTGCAACATTTTGTGGAAATGCGACTCGATATTTTGGTACTCGCACTCCTGCACTAGTTCCGAAGGATACTAGTGTAAACCAGACGCAGCAAAGTGGTTTCCAGCAGCAGAATGTTGGGAAAAGAGAAGCATCTAGCGTGGGGTCCGTTCCTCCGCGTATTTACGAGATGAAGAAGTCAGACGATCAGAACACGGTTGTTGCATCAGGTACGATTCAGATCCTTTTGCAACCAGTTAGTGTCTTATTTGATTCAGGAGCTACGCATTCTTTTATATCTTTGAAATGTGTTAATCGTTTAATGATCTCGTGCTTGTATGATTGTGAACCTTATATTGTGGGATTACCGAGCGGAGAGAAAATTGTGGGAACCCTAGAAACTAGAGATTTTCCAGGGTCTATAGGAGGGAGAGATTGGCCATCGAATCTTATTGTAGTTGACATCTATGGTGACGATTTAATTCTCGGAGACGATTGGCTCAACCGTTATGAAGCTATTCTGAATAACCGAAAGAGGGTCGTTTCTATCATTGCTGATGATGGGTCTGAACACTTATTCAGAGGGTGGAGACTGGGAAGCTCGGGAAAATTAATCAAAGCGATGAAAGCAGTGAAATTACTAAAGCAGGGATGTCATGGAATTTGGTGCTATGCCATGAAGAAAGAAGAAGGAGTAGAACTCTCATCTATTCCAGTTGTGAATGAATTTTCAGATATATTCCCTGATGAACTACTTGGGTTACCTCCGCAGAGAGAAGTGGAGTTCACTATCGAATTAGAGCCTGGAGCCGTTCCTATTTCCAGAGCACCATACCGCATGGCGCCAACCGACATGTATGAACTGAAGAAGCAACTGGAGGAATTATTGCAGAAGGGTTACATTCAACCTAGCATTTCTCCTTGGGGAGCACCCGTTCTCTTTGTCCGAAATAAAGATGGACCCCTCCGATTATGTATTGATTACAGAGAGCTAAACAAGGTGACGATCAAGAACAAGTATCCTATACCTCGGATCGACAACTTGTTTGATCAACTGCAAGGGGCAAGGGTATTCTCGAAGATTGACTTGCGATCAGGATATCATCAGTTGAGAATTAAGGAATCGGATGTACCGAAATCTGCTCTCAAATCCCGGTATGGGCACTATGAATTTGTGGTGATGCCATTCGGACTTACCAATGCTCCGGCGGTATTTATGAAATTAATGAATCGGGTATTCTTAGAATACCTAGATAAGTTTGTGGTGGTTTTCATTGATGACATCTTGATCTATTCGAAAGACACAGAGGAGCATGCCGAGCATTTGCGTGTGGTTTTGAGCATCTTGAGAGATGAACAGCTTTATGCGAAGCTTTCCAAATGCGAGTTCTGGCTTAGGGAAGTAACCTTCCTTGGGCATGTGATATCAGCTGACGGAGTTCAGGTAGACCCGAAGAAAGTCGAAGCAATCTTGGAATGGGAAGCTCCTAATAGCGTGAAAGAAGTCCGAAGCTTCTTAGGACTTGCTGGATATTATCGCCTTATTGTAGAGGGATTTTCCAAAATTGCTCGTCCACTCACTCAGCTGTTACAGAAAACTCTAAAGTTCACATGGGATGAGAAATGTCAGGTCGGTTTTGATGAACTTACGAAGAGACTAACGACAGCACCTATATTGGCGTTACCAGATGGAACTGATGGATTCATGGTATACAACGACGCTTCAAATCAGGGTCTGGGATGTGTGTTGATGCAAAAGGATAAGGTGATTGCCTATGCTTCTCGGCAATTCAAACCGTACGAAGTTAATTACCCGACTCATGATCTGGAGTTAGCAGCTGTGGTCTTTGCGTTGAAAATTTGGCGACATTATTTATACGGCACTCATTGTCAGATCTTTACAGACCATAAGAGCCTCAAGTACATTTTCAGTCAGAAAGAATTAAACATGAGGCAGAGAAGGCGGCTGGAATTGATCAAGGATTACGACTTGGAAATTCTCTATCATCCGGGTAAAGCAAACGTAGTAGCCGATGCATTGAGCCGTAAACCAGTTTCTCTTCGACTGTTGGAAGCACTTACGTCCCAAACCAGCATTCAACGAGAACTGATCCGCGAAGGGATTGAAGTATGGTCACCAGAAATCCAAGGGCAACTATATGTGATGGAACTGACTTCGTCCCTAGTCGAGGAAATCAAATCTAAGCAGTTGAACAATTCTCTGATCCTTCGGTTATGTGACGAAGTAAAGAAAGGAAAAGCCCCAGGATTCGTGATACAAGATGATGGAGTTCTGAGATTTCAAAGGCGACTGTGCGTTCCCAATGATGATGATTTGATACGGACAATTTTGAAGGAAGCTCACATCGCTCCCTATTCTATTCACCCAGGCAGCAGTAAGATGTATAAGGATCTAAAACAAAACTTCTGGTGGGGAAATATGAAGAAGGACGTAGCAGAGTATGTTTCGAAATGTTTGACTTGTCAGTAGGTTAAGATTGAACATTAGTTACCTGCCGGAATGTTAAAACCGCTTCCGATTCCCGAATGGAAGTGGGAGGATATCTCGATGGATTTCATCACCAGTATGCCAAGGACCAAGACGGGAATGAACATGATTTGGATTGTAGTTGATCGACTAACCAAGTCGGCTCATTTCCTAGGAATTAAAGATACTTGGGGACCCGAGAGATTGGCGCGAGTATTTATTGCAGAGATAGTCAGATTACATGGGACACCGAAGACCATTATTTTAGATCGGGATGGTCGCTTCGTGTCGCACTTTTGGAAGGCAGTTCACAGGGCTTTGGGGACCGAGCTGAACTTTAGCACGGCTTATCATCCTCAGACGGACGGTCAGTCCGAAAGGACTATACAAACAGTAGAAGACATGCTAAGAGCTTGTGCTTTGGATTGGTCAACTGATTGGGAAGTTCACTTGCCATTGATTGAATTCACCTACAACAATAGTTGGCATGCTTCTATTAAGATGGCACCGTTTGAAGCTTTGTACGGGAGAAGATGTCGATCACCCCTGTGCTGGGATGATTCTTCGGACTTGATCGGGACAGAACCGGAATTGATAGTTCAGACTGATGAGAAGATAGCTTTGATTCGGGAAAGACTGTTGACTGCCCAGAGTCAACATAAGTCTTATGCTGATGTACGTCGTCGCCCTCTAGAGTTCGACATTGGGGACCACGTACTATTGAAGGTGTCTCCTACCCGAGGAATTTTCCGTTTTGGGAGGAAAGGTAAGCTAAGTCCGAGATATATCGGGCCATTTGAGATCCTCGAGAGAGTTGGGGATTTAGCATACAGGTTGGCCTTACCGCCATCGCTGAGTCACGTTCACAATGTGTTTCACGTATCCCAATTGTGGAAGTATGTACCGGATCCCAGTCATATCATTGAGTTCGATGAGATCGAGATAGCTAATGACGACACCTTTGAAGAGAGACCAATCAAGATACTTGAGAGTCGGATCAAACAATTGAGAAATAAACCAATACACTTGGTTAAAGTGCAATGGTCACGGCATGGAGCTGAAGAGGCCACTTGGGAAACAGAGGACAGTATGAAGGCTGGATATCCGGAGTTGTTTTCATCTTAAGTTTCAGGACGAAACTTCTTTTTAGGGAGAGAGGATGTAATACCCGAGATTTCTGATGCGTAATTGAACCTTGTGATATTGTAATTGTTGTATTTTGATCTGATTATATTCTCCGTATTTCATGATCTCGGACGAATAACTGTCGTACGTGGGATGACCTTGCTCCCACAACAATTTCAGCTCCTCTATCAAAGGTCTCATATACACATCGATACACTTTCCCGGATATCCCGGCCCCGGGACTAACAAGGTTAACATATTATACTCCTTCTGCATACACATCCACGGAGGGAGATTGTAAGGAATCACTACAACAGGCCATATGGTATATGAAAGACTCATGTTACCAAAAGGGTTGAAACCATCAGATGCAATCCCGAGCCTCACATTTCGGATATCTGAAGAAAAATTCGGATACTCCCTATCTATATGCTTCCACGCTTCTCCATCTGAAGGGTGTATCATAGTATCCCTGTCATTAGTGCGTGGCTCGGCATGCCATCTCATTGCTTTTGCCGTGTGAGGAGACATAAAAGCCGTTCCAACCTGTCCTTCAGTGGAAAATACCAAAGTACCTTCACCGGTTTCTCTTTTCCAGAAGGAGTGATCCTATATCTCTCTGTATCACATACAGGACATCTCGTGAGGTCTTCATTAGGATGCCCCCAGAATAGAACACAATCATACATGCAGACGTGGATCTTAATGTAGGAAAGACCAAGATCTTTCAAAATTCGTCTCAGTTTGAATATGTATTAGGAAGATGATGACCCTGTGGAAGCATATTACTCGTAAGCTCCAAGTAATCATCTAGACTTGATGGATGATTTGTTTTCCACCTTTAATCTCATCGTTTCCATGACACAATCAAGAACAGTCATGTTACACCACAGGTATAGAGGGGTGCATTGGAGTTGAATTAGCTTATTGTACTGTCAAGCCCGCAGATTGCAAGGCAACGGTCACGGTCGTGGGATTTGCTCGGTTGGTACAAACGTCTCGGAAAAACCAAACACATCATCAATCAACCTCCTCTTGGATCGGTGAACCCGCTGCTACCACTAAATTGTCCGTGATCATACGGAATAACGAATCCGGTGCTTCACCGTGGTATATCCAACATGTATATTTACTCCAAATACATTTCTTCTTTATTTGTTCCAATACATCATAATATGGAAAACGAAACATATCACTGCGACTTCTACATTTATTACATGGACAGTAGTGCAACGTATTACCACTGTCGTGCTCTTTTACAAATCTCATAAACTGCTTCATCCCATCCATTACACTTGGATCCCATTTTCGTAACCCAATCCAACTCTTATCCATCCTGAAAATCTATACATTATCCAATATTAATCCAACAAACTAATATTGTTCAAATTATAAATGAAATAAAAAAAAACAATAAATCATAATTATAATCATCATAAAACTTAATCGTTTTACATAATATCGATCGAATGTAACATGAATAATTCAAAGTTTCTTAATCACAATAAAAATTTCAATAAACTTCATAACTTTATAGAAATGGTGATTATAACTACCTATAGATACCTTCGGCACTCCATTAGCACAACTCAAAGTAGCAACTCACAAGCTTTTTTCGGGAATAATTGAAATAATCGGGAATAGAAATGTGCTCTTTAGCGAGGAGAGGTGCAACATTGGGTTGGTGTTCCCTAACTATAAATAATTTTCACTTTGAGGTTTAGCGACGACCTAGATATAGGTCGTCGGCTAAAGTAAATTTTTTTTTAAAAGGGTTAGCGGCGACCTAGATCTAGGTCGTCGGCTAAACCTTTACATTATTATTTTTTTCGGAAGGAGTTTGCCGACGACCTAGATCTAGGTCGTCGGCTAAAGTAAATTATTTTTTTAAAAAGGGTTTAGCCGACGACCTAGATCTAGGTCGTCGGCTAAACCATTACATTATTATTTTTTTCGGAAGGAGTTTAGCCGACGATCTAGATCTAGGTCGTCGGCTAAAGTAAATTATTATTTTTTGAAAAAGAGTTTAGCGACGACCTAGATCTAGGTCGTCGGCTAAACCATTACATTATTATTTTTTCGGAAGGAGTTTAGCCGACGACCTAGATCTAGGTCGTCGGCTAAAGTATATTTTTTTTTCTTTTCGGTCGGCTAAACGTTATGACGGTCGTCGGCTAAATATCTTCAATATAGCCGATGACTATTTCAAGCTTTAGCCGACGACCTCCACCAAGTCGTCGGCTAAAACCCTTTAGCCGACGGTATTTTGAGTCGTCGGCTAAAGTGCGAAGTTTAGCCGACGACACTTTATAGTCGTCGGCCGTTTTTTTTTCGGGTCGTCGGCTAAAGTTTTTTTTTTGGTAGTGTGTTGGTCCGACGGGATCATCATGGGGATCTATATCGAGGACGCTGGATCGTTGGATTACCCTATGTTTTGTTGATGGAATCATGTGGATTCGCATCGTTGGATTCCGGTGGCGGAAGTCCGTTTTATGTAATTTATGATGCATTGTTGTTGCATATCCGATTTATGTATTATGATACTTGTACTAGCATCATTTTGCTAACCCCTTCGGGGGTGGATATTTGTTTTGATGTTCAGGTAGCCGAGGAGCGAGGAAGCCACCACAATACCGACATGACGATGAAGTGGCTCAGTGATGTAAATTGATGTTGTCTTGTTTTCCAGTTCTTTTTCAGTACTTGAGTACGCGTATTTTGTTGGTGTTTGGAATGCTTGTAATAATGGACTCATTTGAATTGTTGAACGGGTTTTGAATTATAACCTTAATGGTACTTTGGTATTATTTTCCGTATTTCTCAAATTAGCCTTGTAAATTGATTTATGGCGCTGTAATTATTCCGAATATATTGGGGTGTTACAACCTAAGAGGGATTCACCACTTCAAACCCAGTCCAGCCGCTCTGGACGAACCCATCAACATCCAAACCGTGAAGGCAATAATATAACAGCATAAGTATTTATCTTGATCAATAACTGTGAAAACAATACAAAAACCTCATTCGGGGCAAAGACGCAAATCTAACCCAACCTCTAAAATAAAAAAGATTACTGATCAAATCCAAATATACTCATATCAAACATATTTCCAAACACGAAAATCACAGTTCACGTCTCAACATCATAAACAACGGATTAGTCTAACAAAAACATATTTTGGAAAATCAGACCAACTAGAACTACGACCCATTTTTTTCCAACAACTTCAGTACACATTATATTCCAAGACGGATAAATTATAGGTGTTTAGGGTTCTTACCTCAAAAATGAAGAACACCAGGTAGATCCGTAAAACTCTATGAATCCATCCATTAGATGTAAATGCACCATTTCTAAGCCCCTCAACAATTTCTAGGATATAAAGGTTAAGTTTTGGGGTGTTGGGAAAATCTTGAGCAATGCGGGAGGAAAAAATGGGGGAGAAAATAAACCCCCCTCGCTGTAGTAGTCCTCTTTATAGCTGCTACATGTTACAGCAATAAGATTTATTCCTTGCAGTCGTAACTCCTAGCACTTGCGGCTGTAACACTCATTTCTTACGGCCATAACTAGCCCAATAGAATTCTCATGCAACTCAATCTTATGTGTTGCGGTGAGGCATGCCCACGTTGTTAGTATAATGCTCTAAGTCTACTGTTTAATAATAACGTGGAGATATTTATTATTTAATATTGATTATATTATTGAATTAATATTCTGCTTACAATCATCAAGTATGTGACTTGATAGTAAAGCTCGTTAAAGCATTAAAGAATATTTATTCTATTTATCCCTAGTAATACGATTACTAGTATGATGATGATACGATGACTACGTTTTACTGATCATGAACATGAGATGTTATATTACGTCATAGATACATGTAGAGACATTGTATTGGATATGACCTAACAAAGAGAACTATATATGGATTAAGTCATTATAATTCCTCTGATTGTTATATATTATTTAAGTCCTTATTATCTAAAGACACTACAGTTTCCTACATAATGAGTATCGTATTTTAACACAATACCAACGTCTTCTGTAACAAGGGACCATACATTTTGTGATTGGATACAGTACGATTTATGCAGAGGAAAGTAGTTTGTCCAGAAGGGACTTGTCCATCATATAAAACAGAGAAGATATCCACGGTCCCTTGATAAGTTAAATTGTTTAAATGCATGGCCATGTTCAAATTGATCAATAAAGATTTATTGATAAATATTTGAAATTGGACAATTGTAACTTGAGATCAATAATATTAATTAAGCTATATAAGGTCGACTTTTTCATGTCTTATGCTTAATTAGGATATCGCGCGACGAGATGATTAAATATTATACAGTAACGGGATCTCGTTCGTGTCGTCGAATTAATTCTTTTAATACTGGTAGTCAAACAGTCTAGCTAGAGGCCGCTTATGATTTATGACTTGTAAAATTGTTTTTATACTCATTGCCGTATTAATTAGAACCTACAAGGTCACACACTTAAACGAGCAGAGCAGCTATTTTGTTCCGGTTAATTATGGTTGGTAAAAAGGTTGGTGAACCCTTAGCCATTTTGAGGACTATAAAAGAATGTCTTGTGATAGCCCTCACATAAGACTAAATCACAAGTGAAGACATATTTGTGGAGAGAAAATCAAAAATCTGATTTTGATATTTCTCTCTCTCAGAAGTCTTGAAGATATATTCAAAAGTTGAATAATCAAAAGGATCAAGAATATATCTTCATATCTTTGAAGGTTGATTCTTTGACCAAGAAAGTATTTAGAATACTCTTCTAATCTTCATCTAATCTTGTGAGTTTAATGTTTAATAACATATTGAATCAGATTCATAGTTGTTATTTTAGGTCAAAGTTCAAGAACATTTGAATAATATTCTTGGTGTTCTTGTTCTTACCATAATCAAGAACATACCTATATTCAAATTGATTTAAGTGAAATCTTTGTTGAATCGGAGCTAGCAATCCGTTAGACGCTCGGGACTTGTTCGTTGTGTGGATACCATAGAGGACGTTCACTTCTTGCAACGTCTCTAGAAGGCTCGATCGAAAACACGCTACAAGAGGTAACAATCTTGTTCTTCGTACTTTGATAATATACTTGGATCCTCGGAGGGTTTTTACATATTATATTATAATTCCGCTGCTCTATTTCGATATATGATGAGATCATAAATCTTTTTAGTTCGATAAAAACCCAATACACGTATACGGCCATAACCAGCACAACTTATGTTCGTAACTCTGACAGCTTATGACTGTAAGCCTACTACTAAATAGCAAAGTAATTCTTCTTACTTTTATCCACCAACTCAATGGCCATAAATGTCTCAACTTTAGATTCCTCGATGATCGATAAATAGTTATTCATAATCAACATAGTTACAACTACACACCTCAATTTATGAACCCCAAATTATTCTGGTTAAACTGTCAATTGTGTAAAATCATGTACGTCATCGCAATTGCTCACAAGTATCAGGCAAGGTAGGCTCAAAAATACGAAAAAATATAAATCAAGTTTCACACATCTAATAGGTATGATGAGCTCATCTGATCGGATCAGATTTAGATAATCGGATAACTTGTCGGGTTCATCCAGCTCAATACGTCCGATCTGCCCTAGTAGAGTCATATCGCGAGCTCCGAGCTCTAAGCATTATGATAGGTTTTCATTGTATTTAGCCAGGTCTTCCTAATCCGACTTAACCCGGTGTTCTGAGCTGAACTATGATAAACAGGGTAGGTGCTTTCAGTGCCATATCATTCAGTCCCTCCTACTCTTCTTAAGCTAAGAATGAGACCAGGTAGTATAGACAAATATTCAGCATCTGAACTAGAACTTACCAATTTCATCTCTTCATAATTATATCTTATGTAGTTTGCAACCATGCAAACATTAGACATTGGTTGTTGCGACCTTATGTTGAGTAAATAGATATTCTAAAATAAAGTGGCATACGGATTAAACTTATCTATGCATTTGACTGATGAATGGCTGAGGTCCAAGCTAATTTATAGACATAAATAAGAAGCTCAAGAAATCAGAATATGATATGGCACAAGCTGAGATGCAACCGAGTTTTGATAGATTTGTTGGAAATTTTGATATGAAAAATCTTAGTAGAACCATATTCCAATATGGTGTTTATTTCGAGTAGATATATTTTAAGTATTATTTGTTTATATCCAAATTCGGATGAATGAGCAATTAAATTACAAAGAATAATACTTGAAATAAGATTATGTTTGGTGGTTACTAGGTCGCAACCATTCGTGAATAGCCATATTTGGTGGTTAATTATGGAAAATGGACCATATTTTTTCATGAAAAGTCGTATTGGTTCATGATTAATGGTGGTTGAAGGACCACACCTCTTCATGAACGGACACATTGGTTCATGATCAAAGGTGGGATGAAAAGTCACACCACTTCGCGAAAAGTCACTTATGACTATAAATAGGCCCCTATAGTTGATGGTTAAACATTAATTCGAACACACTCATTCGAACATAGATCCGTCTACAAATTCGAGCATTACATTCATATTAGTCTACTCGGTCGATTCATCATCTTAGTGGAAGTCTAGGAGTCTATACTCAGTCCCGAGTATCTATATTGTTCGACCGAAACTACGACCCGCGGTGCAGCATTTTGTATTCAAAGTTTGCCGTTGTATCTTGGGGACATTTGCTATAGACCGTGTGCACAAGTGCGGAGCAATTTTGTCTTACGGAGAGAGAATTCAATTCTCGCCTCGGCATTTACGTCATAAATTTTCATTTATATTATTTATTCTCCTTACATTTATATATTTCCATTATTTCCAACACCCACAAATAACAATCGTAAGACAAAATTTGAAATCAAATAGAAAACATAACAGATAAATTCGTAGGTACTTTTCTGGCCAGGTCAGCCATTGGATCGTCTTGAATTTTGGACGATAACTTAATAAGGTCTCTATCTAAATTCTGAACGGTGGAGATCGGATTTGGAGGTTCAGAGGTTCGTCTTCAAGGGGCTGTAATGACTGTTTTCTGGACTGGTTTATGTTGGAAGATGGAGTCTACTATTTATACGAGGAGGTTGCCGAAATTCTGCGGAACTGATTTCCGTCGTTGGAGGGACGAAATGCTGCTGTTTCTCACAACGTTCGACATGGCTCGATTGCTAACGGAATACCCACTTGCTGCCCAACCGGAGATTTCTGACGACCTCAACTTCGCCAGAATGACCGTCTGGAGTAACAGTGATTTTGAATGTCGTAATCAAATTCTTTATCACCTTAGTTGTCCTATCTATGTCATGTTTACAGGTTGCCACCTCGAAGGAACTCTGGATGCCTTAGAGGTAACGTTCGACGTTGGAGGCATTGACCACTCCCACCAAGCCAAGAAGGCGAAGATCGATGGCCCACACATTGAAGACACGGAAGATGATCCTCGTACGATCGAGGAAGCATTTACAGGTAAGGATGCTCCCTTCTGGAGGGAAGAAATCCGCAATGAGATGAATCTCCTCATGGAAGAAATGGATGGGATCATTTGTAAGTTCCAATGGGACCTACTTGAAAACATTCCAGGCACAACCCCGCTAGGCTACAAGTGGCGCCTACGCAAGAAGAGGATTGGCCACGGAACAATCATCGGATTCAAGGCGAGTCTGCTAGGCTCACGCTTCCGACGCAAGGAAAGTCCCGTGTGACTTGTCCTAAACTTGTATATAGAAAGTCGTATATGACTATCTATAATAAAGGCATGTAAATAAATAAAGTCTTCCTTGAATATATATATATATATATATATATATAATTAAATATTTAGTATTTGATGCATGTTCATTTAATTTGATACAATAAATAAATGAAATTGCTTCGTCTATATTCAAGTAGAGAAATAATTGATATATTTAATTCGTTGGAATTAAATGAAAACGGTTATCTTGATTAGTCTACAATAAAGTAGATAATCAAAATGCATGTGGAATTAATGCTCATTTAATTTTAAGAATTAAATGAAGATATTAATTACCTTAGACATGTAATATTAATGCATATTTAATTTTAAGAATTAAATAGAAGTATTAATCACTCTATTATAAGAATAGAGGGAAATGCACATTTAATTTTAAGAATTAAATGAAGGCATTGATCATTTAATTATGATAATGAATGTGTTAATTACTCTATTTAAAGCGATAGAGGAAATTGATTAGTCTACTTTGAAGTAGATAATCACGATAGAAAATACAAATATCATTTAAAAAAGGGTATTACTAAACACCGCCCAAAATTACTAGCCACCGCCCTATAAGATTACCTTTTTATCCATTTCAAGTCTTTCATTATTTCTAAACACCACACCACATCAAAATCTTTCAAGCTCAAGTTTTTCGAATATAACACACAATCAAATATATATCGTCAATATTATCGACAACTACGAAAATGGACGGGAATTCGCATGATCTGGAGGTAATTTTTCGTAGAATGACGCAGCGTCGAATATTCCGCTTTGTTCCATGGTACAGGCGTCCCAGATTCGCTGGACCATGGTACAGGCGTCAAGTGCGACGCTCTGTCCATGGTCTAGCGTCTAAACCGACGCCTTGAACAATGGTCGGGCGTCCGATTCAGACGCCTATGCCATGGCCAGGCGTCCGATTCAGACGCCAGACCGTGGCCAGGCGTCCACGCCAGACGCCTCGGCCATGGTCCAGCGCAATTTTTGGCTTTGGACCCTTTTTTTGTTCGATTTTAAATATTAATAATAATATTATTGGTATTATTATTAACATTGTGTCAATTAAAAATTTGAGTTATATTGGAAGAATTCGAAGGCGACGGCGTTGATTATAGTGGTTATTTCGTTAATGACGAAATATTCGCTAGTGATTGTGATGCGATTGCTTGGGCGAAAAAAATTGCTCTTCAAATTGGTTTCGAGTTGATCATTTCATCGCAAGAATAAAGAAAAGACAAAGCTATTGAGATGTAACCGTGGTGAGCAGTGCAGAGGGGTATTACGAGATTTGGATGTCATTGCTCGAAAGGACACAAAGACGAAAGCATGCAAGTGTACATTTCGGATAAAGGCCGAACAATTGCATGACTTGAGTGGTTGGATAATCGACCGATCTCTGGGAGTAAGGGTATGCACAATCACTCATTTATTGTTTATCCAGGAGGGCATCGTCAAATGAGTGGATCGAGTAAATCGGCCAAACAAGTTGTTCGTGAGATGAGTGCCGCTCAAGCCAAGCCGTGTGCCATCTTGGCGGCCATTCGAATATATTTCCGAGGACAAACCGACTAGACGACATATCTATAATTATAGAGACCACTTGAGGAAGCATGAATATGAAGAAAGAGATGTCTTCGGTCATTTTCACCATTCGTCATGACGAATAACTACGTACATTGGACGCAGGCCGACCCGGATACAACGTGTTCATGGCACATCCAACATCAATCAACTTAATCCGGACCTACAGATGGTTCATTGGCATGGATTCCACCTACAAAACGAATAAGTACAAGATGCCATTTCTCGAGATAGTCGGGATGACTCCATGTAACAAGAACTTCCTAATCGCCTATGCAATTATGAAAGATGAGACCGAATCGAGCTACGCGTGGGTGTTACAGAAGTTGAAAATTTTGCTTGGGTTTGATGTTCATCCGACGGCTATTGTTACGGATCGTGAGTTGGGATTGATGCGTCCTATTGAAGAGATATTTCCAGAGAGTGCCCACTTACTTTGCACATGGCATATTAATAAGGATGTTGAAGACAAGGTCTACAGAATTTGTGGAAAAGATAAAGAAATGGGCCAAAGGTTTAAAAATGGGAAATGGAAGAAAATCATGGAAGCGGCGACCGAAGAGGAATATGATCAAGCGGTGCAACTCATGAAGGATACATGGAGATGGAATCCTAAGGTGATATCATACGTTGAGGGTACATGGCTAAAATACAAGGAGATGTTCGTTGTTGCGTGGACGAATAAAGTGCTTCATTTTGGAAACACAACCACTTGTAGAGTTGAGAGTGCACATGCCGAGTTAAAGCAATGGCTTAATTCTTCCACCGGAGCCCTCGATACCGTCTGGACTAAAGTGAACCAGGAGATTGAATCACAACTTACGCAGATCAGATACACACTTGAACAGTCTAGGTGTCGTACAGGCGTGGTGTAATCACGTTTTCCCTTCAACTACAAACTAAGTCGTGTATCCCATTATTGTCTGCGATTGCGCCGAATGAATTGACACGTATGAGAGAATTAAGTGATCAAGTGTACGATCGTTGCGGTTGTTCACTCCAAACCACCCATCAGATTCCTTGTGCGTGTGAGCTCAAGAGACATATGGAATCGCGGACCCCATGCAGTGTTAGTCGTCTTCACATATTTTGGCAAACACTTATTATTAGTGATGGTGGTGACACGACCGAATTTGTCGATCCTTCTACCGGTGCTGAATCGGAGGACCAGCTGTACTTTCAGGCCCTTGTCGATGAGGTCAGACAGAGCGATCCTGCAGTTGTCATCTAGGAGATACGTACAAACATTTTATTCGTCTAGATTTAATGCCTAATTTTCCTGTACCGCCCATAGCGAGTAACTGGTTTAGAATCCATGATAGTAGTGTTGGTGGCTGGGAGAATTTGTATACGAGCAGGAGAGAAAAATGGAATAGATTAGTCGGTATGATGTAAAACTTTATTTGTTGTATGTTCCTTAATTAATAAGATTTTCGTTTTTTGTTGATCTTTATAGTTGATAGTTGATTTTCTTTTATGTTGATCTTGATAGTTGACAGAAAAATTTTCGTTTTTCTAAGCAGAATAGAAAAAAACAAACAAAAGTAAAGTGCCAAATGCAAAACGAAAGTGTCAATCCATATACAAAATACAAAAAAAAAAACGAAAACGCAACACAAAATACCGTCACAAACAAAATATAAAATACAAAATCAGTTGGCCAAATGCCAATCCCTCATGAACTCCTCGAGCATCGTCGTCGCTTCCTCCGTCAGTGCAGGGAAGGTGTACGTCTGATCTTTGGGTAATACCGACGGATCGACTCACCCACCGTAAAAATAGAGACAATATAATACAATGAGTAATGTATGATGAAATCAAACAAAGTACAAAGTTAAAGAACATACGTAATCGGTGCTCGAGCGAGAAGGGATCACCGATCCAGTCTTTGCCGTCGTTCGATGGCGAGGGTGCGAATACCGATAATACCACTCAATGTAATCATCGGTGCAAGCACTGATCATGAGTAGCCGCCTCATAGTCGGCGAGAGGAAGCTGTATGCACCGGAAACATCATCCAAGCATCGATGACATCCGGATGGGATAGTCAACTCGGTACCATCTGCTCGACCACGCCCGAACCGCTTTCACCTGTAATGTGATCGGGAAAGGGATGGTATGCACATAACCGAGCTGCCGTAATGCCCGACCAGGCATGTATGGCTCGATAATATCCCGATATCGTAGCCATCCAATGAATGTGGTCCTCGGGACATCCCTCACCGGATCAGGGCCATAAGGCAACCACTGTATCTGCGTACATGTAATCAACAAGTTAGACAAGCTATTTTTAAATGAATTGTGATATTGTTAGAAGGAATCGTTATACCTCTGCGGCTGTCAACTGATCAATGCGGCGACGTAAAGACTGGAGGCGGTGCTCGTCCCTACCCTCGGGCTGGACATTCCATGTCGAAGCTCGAGGCTGCGTGGAGTCAACAATCATACGCTCTCGATGAGGTCGAAAGCAGGGAAAATACTCATAAATCCATGCCTGAACGAGGGTAAGGCATCCACAAATCCCCATGGAGTCGCCGCGACTAGCGATACCGAGCTGACGGTACATGAAAGCCAATGCGGCCGAACCCCATGAATACCGACTGCAGTATCCATACCGTCCCTCACCTCCAATATGCAGAAGGCCTAATCCGGTTACCACTCTTGTCAACAAACAAGGTGGATCCAAATAACAACCACATCCAAGCTACGGCTGGTGCCTCCACTCGACCCCCATCACGACATGACACGAAAATCGAGTCCATAAGTACGCCGCCACCCCGGTGAGTACTCAATAGCTCCAACCGCGATACTCCAAGAACCTCCATCACATCCACTGCAATCGTGTAGATGTGCTATCGGCATCAACCAATCGCCCCTCGACAGAATGCGAAGGATTCGCCACACATCATGTAACATGATGGTCATCTCTCCGAACGGCATGTGAAAAGAGTTCAGACGGGCCGCCACCGCTCAACGAACGCAGAAATCAACGGGGAGTCAATATGTTCGAACATGTCGTCCGTCAGTGGGATAACCTGCCCCACCGATCCGACTCACTAAAGAGGGTGACATAACCGAGCGCCACCGACTCAAGCTCGACAAGCGGCGATCTGGTGTGACACTTCAAAGAAACCTCTCATATCTCCACCCGGATACGCGCGCGACATGCCCACCAAAACTCGGGATAACGCCGCCGATAGGCCACCAGCATCTCCTCGAAACCATCCAAGATGTCTCATCCTCCCCTACGCCGTTTACTACCGGTAGACCCGTAAGTAACAAACCTCCCCCTCTCCTTCCGAACCCGCACGAAAATGAAGAAGAATCATCACCGCCTCCCGATCGTCGGCCTCATCGTGCGAATAATACTCGCCGAATCCTCGCACCAAAATCGGTATAAGGTACGTCCTCGAATCCCCTACGCCCGCCTCCCATTGTCTACGAACGGAAGCATCAACGCCACGAGCTGCGGTGTGACGCGCTCCGTAACCCATCAACTCTGTGACTAGCGGCATAGATTTGCCCGCTCCTCCTCTCATCTCGCATTTAGCAAACAATACAACTAATAAGTAATAATCATAAAAAGAATACACATTATTAATTATTAATTGAAAATTTTATTTTTTTCCAAAAATATGGCCGGGCGTCCGAACGGACGCTAGAACTACAGGCGTCGTCCGACGCCATTGCCGTGGTCGAAGCGTCCAAGCGACGCTTATCCGGGCTAGGCGTCCGATTCGACGCTCGTGTTATGGTCAGACGCCCGCCGTGGACGTTTGTACCATAATGCGGCGTCGCCGTGGGCGCTGAGCCATGGACAGGCGGAATCGACGGACGCCAGGCATGGTTAAAGGCGTCCACGGCGGACGCCTGTAACAAAATACTCGCCGCGCCTCTGTCGTGCACTCCGGCACGGCGGCGCGGCCAATGAAACAATAGACGGATGAAAAAATAAGATTACCGGCGCTTTTCCTTTTCCGGACATGGCGGCGGTGCGGCGGCAGACGGCGGCAGACGGCGGCTACGCGGCGGTACGATGGCGGCGGACGGCGGCACTGTTGTGTCGGTTCGGCTGCGTCGTATGAGTTGTTTAGAGAGAAAACTATTACTAAACTAGGATCCAAAATCTAATTAAACTGTAGTAAGGGCAAAAAGGTAATTTTCTAGGGCGGTGGCTAGTAATTTTGGGCGGTGTTTAGTAATTCAGTTTAAAAAATTAAATGATCAAGTTGACCCGTGTTAATAACAATGGTTGATTAGTCTATTTTTAATAGATAATCAATGTGGGGAAATGTAGCTATGTACTTTGTAAGTTTAGATCAATGATTTCACTATAAATCCAAATATTTAATTTTTGGAACAAGTTAAATGATAGATGATTTATTTCAAGGAAATAATCATGCTATTTGGTAGTAGAAAAATTATTAAAAATCTACAAGTGTACTAGCAAATCAAATGAAGAAATCGATTTGGAATGATATTTAATATTCATCATCATCCAAAGAACCAAAAGCATCTAGATAGATACGAATGAAATGTGGGGGTACCTTGACTAGTATGTCAAAATACAGTTAATATACCCAAAAGAAAAAGGAAATTCAATATTACTAGTATGACAAACGTTTATGTCGTTTAGTTAAAATCACATGTTGGAAAGTGTCTTACAAGGACAATAAAGAAAATTTGTCTTGTAAACACTTCACACTTGGAAAATTATTAAGACGACTAAAGAAAGAAAAGTTGTATAGTAATGATTGAAAAAGCAAATATTTATCTTCGGATAATATATTTGATCATATATGTATGTTGACTAAGAAAAGTCAAATACATTAATATGGCCATTACTTGAGATAAAATGTGGTCAAATATGCAGTAAGGGAAATAGATTGAAAACCACAATCAAATGGATGTTCATAAATGGCACTCAACCATGATGAATGGAGATCCCAAGAACTTGGTTCAATAAGACAACTGAGTTATGAATGTTCAAGTTGTGCACTTGAAATTTGAAATCCATTCTCGTAGTTTCTCAAGTGCAAACCTGCAGCGTGTGGTAAAGGATAAGCCTAAAAAGCTTTTAATGATTCCTATAGCCTTTAAGGTGGAGTATGGCAGAATACTCTTTATAGGAGATCACCTATATAAGTAAGAAGTGTGGCCGCTTCTAAACGTTACAATATGCAAAATACTTATGAATCCAAGAATGGTCCAAGGTAAAAAATGGACACAACATAAGAACAAGAGATATTAGATATGTTATTGTGTGTGTGTGTTATTGTCTAGGTTTACACACAAAAGTTGACCAGTTCAAGACATCGCGTTCACCAAGCAACGAGTACATCCGATAACACTATACTAAGGAAAGCTCAAGACTAACTACCACCTATCCTGATGCAATAACAGGTCGTCGGGACTAAATACATGTTGCATTTGCATTAATCGTCATTCATGTGGGGATTGTCGGAAATTTTGATATGAAAAATCCTAGTAGAACCACATTCCAATATGGAGTTTATTTCGAGTAGATATATTTTACGTATTTATTTGTTCATATCCAAATTTGGATGAATGAGCAATTAAATTATAAAGAATAATACTTGAAATAAGATCATGTTTGGTGGTTACTAGGTCGCAACCATTCGCGAATAGCCACACTTGGTGGTTAATTATAGAAAATGGATCATATTTTTTTCATGAAAAGTCGCATTGGTTCATGATTAATGGTGGTTGAAGGACCACACCTCTTCATGAACGGACACATTGGTTCATGATTAAAGGTGGGATGAAAAGTCACACCACTTCGCGAAAAGTCACTTATGACTATAAATAGGCCTCTACAGTTGATGGTTAAACATTAATTCGAACACACTCATTCGAATATAGATCCGTCTACAAATTCGAGCATTACATTCATATTAGTCTACTCGGTCCATTCATCATCATAGTGGAAGTCTAGGAGTCTATACTCAGTCCCAAGTATCTATATTGTTCGACCGGAACTACTACCCGCGGTGCAGCGTTTCGTATTCAAAGTTTGCCGTTGTATCTTGGGGACATTTGCTATAGACCGTGTGCACAAGTGCGGAGCAATTTTGTCTTACGGAGAGAGAATCTAATTCTCGCCTCGACATTTATGTCATAAATTTTCATTTATATTATTTATTCTTCTTGCATTTATATATTTCAATTATTTACGACACCCACAAATAACAAGATTATTATATAGCCACATCGTAATGCCAATCTTAAGGCCGATGCATAAATAAGGCAAGCTGAATTAGAATCTTGAAGAGTGCTTTAATAAAGCATCATATTTAGAGAAGTTGAGCTGAAGCCACAAAAAGGAGGCAGAACTAACACCAAAATTCAGATAAAGGCTATAGACATAATTCTATAGTGATAATATATCTTATGTAGCTCAGAGTTGGCTTCAAACCTGAAGCAAACATGATTAATACAAATCATAAGACAACATATATTATTTTAACATGATGAGCACAATTTGTGATGTCTTTAAAATAATACATAACCGAATGTGCTCGAATATATCAAGATAGACTTTAATCATCCAATGTTGATATAGTTCGACTACACGAGCTCATGATCATTAAGAAAATTCGATTGTTACTGATTGGGGTTGCGCAATTGGGTGTGTTGGTGCTCGTTCAGAAGACTAAATCATCTATAATTAGGGCACTTCAACAATGTGATCTCATACTCGTTCGGACTATTCAATCGTCTATAATTGGGATACTTCAATTGTGTGAGCTCATGCTTGTTCGAATGATTTAATCATTTATAATTAGGGCAGTTCAACTACAGGAGCTCATGCTCGTTCTTATGTAGTCCAACTGCGTGGTCTCATGCTCCTTTGGACGACTCAACCATCTATAATTGGGCAGTTCAACTGCACGAGCTTGCGTTGTTTAGATGATCAATAATCTGGTGTTGGTGCAGCTTGGGCTGCATTTTTAACCAACTTAGTTCGTTGAGGTCGATACAGTTCATGTCGTGTTATCACCGATCTTGGGCGAATTCGGTCCACTAATATCGGGATAATTCAATCGTGTGGAAAACAATCATTTGGCCGGCCCAGTTATGGGTGGATCAAGCTGTATCAAAACCTAATGACCTCAAATCATATTCAATAATCTGAGAAGAAAGGTTCTAAAAGACGCTAGGTGCCAGACTTTCGGATTGCTAACGCCTAGCGCCCAGAGGATTAATCAGGGATCAATCGAGGAATAACCAAACTAGGCATATTTATTTTTTTATTATTCTATTAATCATTTTTATATATAAAAAGTTACATGTAAAATAACTAAAAGTAATTAATATTTAACTATTTGGACAGATATATAATCAATTATACATTAAATTTGAAATATTAGTATAGTAAGTCCTATAATATCCATAATATCATAGTTTAGAAACTTATAGTGCTGCTAAAACAAAAACAAAAATAAAAAAGTATAACCGCTTAGGCATCTACCTCGCCGCCCTCTAGGTAGGAAATCTGAAATGTTGATATATGTATCAAGGAGTCCATAATATCTATAACATCTCAGTTTGGGAATTTATTGTACTTTTAAAGCCTAATGATCGAGGTGCCCACCTAACTTGGCTTTCTAGGTGCCCGACTAGCCGGCCTAGGTGACGATTTAATCACCCAAGCGCCCAGTAAAAATGTAGACCATAGTCAGGATGGTAGAAAAACTTCTAAGGATTAATGGAAGGATTACTCCGCCTAGGGGGGCGATTTTTACAACACTATTGAGAAGATAATCATTTGGCCCCGCTAGGTGTATATCTTCACAAATTCCTAAGCTAAATAATAATAGTTCGAAACTTTAAAGAGTGCACACCTAAACCTGACAAATGAAAATGCAGTCCTTAAAAATGAAAAACAAGTGCTAAAAGTTGAGCTACAAACTGTCAAGCTGATCAAATCCAAGTTGAATTTGAAAAACTTTTCAAATTCAAATATTGAAAGACCACATAAAATTGATCAAGCTATAGCTCAAATTGACCGCTGGCAATTCTAAATAATGAAAAAAGCTGACCTTATTCATGCTAAGACTGAATTTGAAAGAATGTAAGATTTAAGTAATGCATAAACCAAGGAGATAACATCCTTCAAAGCATTCATACCTTACATGACATGTGTGTAAACTAAAGGCCGCTATTTTTGAATCAAGCCTACGATATGATATAAATAATCCCTCATTATCAAAAAGGATCTTTACAAAGAGAGAACAAATTGTTCAGCCAACTGAACTAACCAAACAGCTAGGACTGCAACATAGGCAGCAGTCCAGAAAGGTGACTCAATAGTAGCCAAGAGAGCCTAGGAAGCATCCAAGACAGGAGGAATCAGATAATGCACGTGTGGCCTAGCAATCAGCTCCCATGCATAAAGTAGATCAACGCGCTTACAAATGCAACCATCACAAGATTCCGTACCCTATAGTTGGGAAGTTTGCTTACATTGTGCTTGTGATGCGTATTTCGATAGCTTCACCCTAATAGCTTCACATAAAAAAGGTGAAACTAAAGATATACTGCTTCAGATTTTTTTAAGAAAAGATATTAAATATGTGAAGCTATTAAATTTTAAAAGTTGAACACCAGTTGGGTTCAAAAACTTCACATATGTGAAGCTAAAGTTTCCATAAAAGTGTCACATTTGTGACGCCAATACATGAAGGGATTTGAATGTATTAAAATTATATATATATATATATATATTTTGTTAACAGTTGTGTCACATGGGTGAAACTAAAGATGTTGGGTTAATTTTTTTATTTCTTTTTTCATGCAATGGCTCTATGCATGTGAAGCCAATGAATTAAATTAAAATTACCAAACAAACTGTTATTTCTCTAGCCTCACAAATTTGATACTAATAATTTATTAGAAATAAAAAATACTATCTTTTCTTTAGCTTCAAGATACGAGCCTAGAGAAATAAAAGACTAAAAAAATTTCTTTATTTGGTTTTATATTTTGACAAGGAAGAAATGATAAAAAAAATTCTCAGTTTTCTTGCAAAGTAATTTTTTATTATTTTTAACTTTGTTCATTATTTAAATGTTAGAACTCCACAATAATTTCTATAAGTGTTAAGTGGCTTTAAAATTAGTTAGTTGACGTTTAATTGAAAATTTGAAATATTAATTTATATTCGCAAATATGATACTAATAATTTTATTTCGCAAACGTAATGCTAGAAATAAAAAATATTATTAGTTCTTTAGCTTTATGAATATGAGCCTAAACAAATAAAAACTAAAAAAATATTGTTTTTCTTATTTTAAAATTTTGACGAGAAAGAAACGATAAGAAAAGACTATTTTTATCAGTTTTCTTGCAAAGTAACCTTTTTATTATTTTTTTAACTTTATTCATTATTTAAATATTAGACCCTTACAATAATTTCTATAAATTTATTAAATGGATTCAAAACTAATTAGTTGATATTCAATTGATAATTTGAAATATTAAATTATATTTAGACCTCTAATGACTATGTGTAATTTTAATTTTCAGATTTCTATAATGAATTTATAAGTAAAGAAAGAAATGCTTTTTAGGCTTTTATTAAAATATTTATATATTCATCAATGTTTAGATGAATATTATATTCACTGTCTTCAAAATTTACATTACTTCAGTATGTTGCCTAATATCTAAACAATATTCTTATTTAGTACTATAACGTCAAATTTATTGAATCAGTTCACTTTTAGAAATTTATAAAATATGTTATTCTAAAATTACTAAAATTAATATTTGTTATATCATATTTACAATTCAGATATTTATTCATTTTTGTAGACAAAGTAAATAAATCATAAGATATTCCTACTTTATCAATTATATTAATAAATGTATTTACAAAAAACTATAGTTACTTATATTATAATCATTTTCTGCTTAATTTGACAAATATATCCAATGGCTTCACACATGTGAAGTCGTTGTTTAAATATTTTCAACTCCCGGCTAAATGCTTCACCCTTTCTGCCAAATATTTCAAACTATTTCAAATGACTTCACATATGTGAAGCCATTGTTTAAGAGAACCTGTTAGCGTCACATGTCTGACACTACTATTTGTGAGTTAGGTGGCATATCAGCAATGGCTTCACATATGTGAAGCCAATAGTTTGAGATAAAATTCTTATGAGACAGCTTTTTCCCCATTTATCTAACACATCAAACACCATTTTATCTATCCTCTCCTTTTTCTCCCTTCACTCTCACCATTTTTTTGAGGTAAGCTTCACCATTTTTAAGATTTTTATTATTGTTTAGTATAATATTTTTTAACTAACATATTAACATTTGCTTGTTCTCTTATATTTTGTAGGTTTTTTTTTTTTTTTTAAATCAAGGTAATTTCTATTCCAAATACTTCTTTTTTCTCATTTGAACATTACTTCAGTGTATGTTATATTCCTTTTGTAGGTTTATTTCGCAGAATATTGTAACATCCCCGAGATATTCAAGATATATTACTGTGGACCCTACATGAGACCCACCAGGCTACACACGAATTACCATAGTAAAATCATACATCATCCAAATGAAAATCAAATAACATGCCCGGTACAACCGGCGGAATAATCCACATCGACAACCATAAATGACTTCAACGAATACGAATCACAATTCGAGGAGAAAAGCCTAAGTACTCGCGAGTACAATCTATAAGTTTATAAAGTAGACAACAACCATATCGAAGGGAACAACGGAAATAAAACGACTCAAATGCACATGTCAACGACCCTGGCTAGCATCCTCGTACTGCCCCAACGCCCGTCGTCCGGCTAATCATAACCTGAAATCCATAACAAGAATTTTCCCAAAACGGGTCCACGGAGGGGTTAGCAATTACGCTAGTACAAGTAATCAAGGCAAACTATTCACTTACACATTTCATAGTACAATGCACCAAGTCATTTCAAAACCAAAAACCAGACATGTCTTTTTCGGAAACAAACAGTCAATCAAATTTGCCTAGGACCGGGACGAAGCCACAAATCCCACTCGAGGCCTCTAAGGACCCTCCCGAGCTGGCTGTATCATAAAACAAAGCACACACAGGCATTGCTTAGGACTAGGACGAAGCCACTGATCCCACCCGAGGCCTCTAAGGACCCTCCCGAGCTGGCTAGCGAAACAAACTCATGAATCCAAAGTGAAGTCATAGATTCCCTTGAGTCCCCATCGGACCCTCTCGAGGTGAGCAAAGCACACACAATATACATTACCATTTCATGTTAAGCATAAAGGTTTTCAAAAATTCTTGCCTTGAATAATTGACGACGCAACGAACGGAAAGGAAAATCACCGACGAACGCTAGGCACCAACGGAACCGAACCTAATGATTCGAAGGATACAATCACAACCATTTCCAAACGAATACGGAAAAGGAATACATCCGAAAACCCGCCTATGATTCATGTATATTCGTACGATAACAACAACGAGGGCGGACCACAACCAAACCCTCTCGATTACGAAAAATACCACGAAATATACCATGAATCCGTAGAAAACCCAAGAATACCGATAAGATTAATTATATTCATCGTGAATTAATCAACAACACGGGACGAATCTAACAATAAAATCGAGAACCCCCAGTTTACCCAAAAGTAGGGTTCTTAAAAAATTTACCTTGATTCGGATAGAGGAAGACGATTACGATGAGGATAAACTATACTAGGAACACAATACTTGATTCCCCAAGGATTTCCACAGGCAAAACTTGAAGAATCGCTCAAAACCTCACTTGGATCGCAACTCTCGATCGGAGGAGAAGAAATGAAGGAAATGCTGAAATGAAGTTAATCCCCGGTTTATAAAGCCTGGGCTTCCACTACATACGTTACATATGTTGGTTAACGTACGTAATGCTCATTACGTACGTTAACAGTCAAGCATTAGCGTACGTAATGGCTGGGCAAACCAGTCTGCCCCAAAACGCTGAAGTCGCTGGCGTACGCTACATCAGACGGCTAGCGTACGCTACAAGAGGCTTATGTACGTAACATCAACGCCTTTACTTACGTAAGGGTCTGGGCAAAACTCGACAGACTCACTGTCCAACAACGCAGGGTTCGATAGCGTACACTACGCCGGATAGTTTAGCGTACGCTACCATGGACTTTACGTACGACAGAAATCGTTAACGTACGTAATGGTTAGGACAGAACAATCTGTCCAGTCTGCTGAAGGCCATAACGTACGTTAGCAATGAGCCATAACATACGTTATGAAGGTGCCGATAGCGCACGCAAGCAAGCATGCATAACACACGTTATGCATGCAGCCGTTCAACACTGCTGAATGTAGTTAGCTGCATCGGGCGGTCCGAGAACGAGACGCAACACAAGGACAGATTAGAGAAGTGTAAACATGAAATAATCACGACAACGAAGCTAAGCGCTGAAGGAAAATATAATTCCGACTAACGAGGAATCCAAGAAACAACAAGGAAAGTAAAATTCCCTAAATCTATAGGAAATTACAAAACGGCCCAAACGTCCGAAAATCACGATACGACGTCGGATCAATAAACCAAAACTCACAACACGAACAACTCAATCATACGAACTTGTACAACCAAAGAAATTACAAAATCGAATAGGTTCTACGAGAATCGAACGTCCATGCAACAATACATAACATAAGGTGGAATAATATCAAAACACCTCCGAAACTCGTCCAAATGGAGAAACTCTAAGAATAAAATAGGTTCAAAGTGTCGAAACGATTACAAGCGAATTGCTAAAAATAAAAAACACACCAAAAAGGAGAATATCGAGAAAAGAAAAAATGCGGATATTAAGGTAATTTCTCATGTGCAAGTAATTTATTTTAATAACTCACATATATGTTTTTTTTTGTAATTTAAACCTTCTTATGTTTTCTTTAAGATTTATATTTATAAACATTGTTTTATACAAAATATTCGTTATTTATATTACATAATGAATTTATTGATATTAATTTTAATATAGCTGAAATTACTCAAAAAATAATTTTTGGATAGTTTCAGCTATTTTTTTAAAAAATACGTACTTAACAAAGGCATCACATATGTGAAGCCATTAGCTTTTTTATATTTTATTTATATTAGCAATGACGTCACATATGTGAAGCTATTGCTTTTTTTTTTAATTTTGAAATATTATAGCAATAGCGTCACATATTTAAAGTTATTGTTTTTTTCTTTAATTTGTCCTCTCTTCTTTGGCTTCACACATGTGAAGCCAAACCTTATTTTTTTAGCTTCATACCGTTGACTTTGAAGCCAATGTTTCGTTGGCGTCGGTTTTTTTACCGTCAAACAAAGACTTCAATTATGTGAAGCCAATTTGTTTTGGCTTCATGGTCAAAGCATTTAGCTTCACATTTGTGTGAAGCCATTACAAGTATTATTTTGTAGTGTTATTCTTTGTGTTTTGTCCCATATTCAACCCATGCATATTTTTGCTTCTTCGAGAGGTATATTTGATAATCTTATACTCCTTACACAAGTTTAAAGTTGGTTGATGCTGATTACTTCATATGAGTTTGGACTGTTGAAATATTGCTATGATTCTTGGTGTTTCAATGAGTATATTGAGCTCGGATGAATATATGTTGAGATATTTGTGATATTGGATATGAACCTTGATTATTGATGCCTAGAGCCAAGTTATATTGGTTGATGATATGTTCTTCGTACGATCTTGATTGAATCGAATTGTGATTAAGATTTTGATGAGATTGTTATCAATCTTTGGGTATATTTGTTTACGTATTGAACTAATATTAAATTTATATAATTGGACTATTAGTGACCTTGAATATGATAAAAAAAGTCATATTATCATTTTGGATATAATGTTGAATTAGAAATTGAGAGTTATAAGCCTTGTTATCATGTTGAATTGGTTGTTAATACGACTTTGGGATTATGAAACTGTAACACTGTTATTGTAATATTCGTATTTTTTCTATTCTTAATCATTTCCATTTTGGTGTATTTTCCGTTTTCAGCGACTCGCTTGTAACTGTTTTGACATTTTGAGAATAATTAATTCAACATGTTCTGACATCCGAACGTGTTTCAGAGTGGTTTTACTCAATTTTGTGCTTATTAACAATCTTTCCGCTTTTTGGTTTGGTTGGCATAATTATGGTTCAGAATCGCTGTTTTGTGTTTCCCATAAGTCCGTTTAATATTAGGAGACGTGTTGTGAGCTTCAGTTTGGTTGTTCGACCTTGTATCGTGTTTTTCGAACATTTTGGGCCATTATGTAATTTCTTAAAAGTTTCGGATAATTACTTTCGTTATCGTTTACCGAACCTTCAGGTAGTCAGATTAGTATTTTATTTCAGCGCTTAAGTTCGTCGTGTTGAACCCTTCATAAGCGTGTCCTCAGACTCCGTAGATCGTCATGTTTCGACTTGGTGATATTCTTTTCCAGAATATTCAGCTCTCAGCAGCTCTGGACTGTTTGTTACTTACGTACATTATTAGTGATACATAATGTACATTAGTCTCATATTGCTTACGTACGTAAGTGCTTCAGTAGCATACGTTATGGCTTACAGAGGATCGGGCAGAGACTTCTGCCAGGCCATTGCGTACATAACAGGTAGTGCGTATCGTACGCTAGGTGCTTAATGTATGTTAAGTTCCTTGACTTACGTACGTTAACGCAGATAGAGTTATATATCTGATTCTGCGTTTTTCCTTGTGGGTTTCTTCCATTTATTTCTCTTCCACGAACGGGCTATTGTTGGGCGATTTTTAGGGCGATTCTGGTTCTTCAATCTTTCAACTATCGTCTTCCTCGAGTTTTTGGTGTAGATTAACAACATCAAATCGCGTTCTTCACCGTCGATTCAAGGTATAATCTCAAGAACCCCAATTTTTGGGAATTGGGGGTTTTCGTGATTTTTGTCCAGTTATCTCCAAATTGATCTTTAATTTTCGATGAATATAATTAATCTCCACCGTATTCATATGTTCCCTACGAATTTAAGGTAAATTTCAGTACATTTGCAAAATCGAGAGGGTTTGGTTGCGATCCTCCCTCGTAGTGAGTTTGTATGAATTTTCGTAAATTGTGGGCAGGATTTTTCAGACGTATTTCAGTTCTATTCCAGTCGTATTGTTGTTGATAGTCGTTTTACAAATCATCTAGGTTTGGAATCTCCGAGTTCTTTCAACGGTGGTTGTTTAGCATCTCGAAACATCCCAACATGTCTCAAAGGAAAGTAATTCTTACGAACTTACATTCTTAAATGTGCATAGTGATGAATATGAGTGTTAAAGCGTATATGTTCACCCCGGGAGGGTCCGACGGGGCCTCGGAGGGATCCACATTTTGTTGGGTCCACGAACATTCAGGTTATCCACTCCAGGAGGGTCTAACGGGGCTTCAGAGGGATCTGCGCTGTAACACCCCCAATCCACTCAGGGATATTACACGTCGTAGAACCTTTCCTCAAGGATCTACCAGGCTGGTAACAACATCGAACAACTCAACAATTACTTTAAGGCTAAAAATGACTCAGTAGATCGATTTGGTCTTTCAATAAATACATACAACTCAAACACAAAACATGCCCACGCAGGGGTCGAATACAACACACTCCCGCACAATGGGGAAAGAATACCATAGCGGAAATAAAATACAACTAAACCAATACGACAATGTATGGGTCCTCATGTGATTAATATCGATCATCTTTCATCATCCTTCGTGCCGACCCTGTGTTATGCTCCCATACCTGAATGCAAAAACAGACATCCACCCCCGAATACTCAGGGGTTAGCAAAGCTCCACTGTTTTGCTAGTGCAAATACAAAGTGCAAAATACGAGTCATACAATCCACATTTCACGAACAACAATAACCAGGAATCCTCAAAGATCCAAACATAACAAAAAGTACTTCTCGAGGCAAGAGTTTGGGTTAAACATTCCAAAATCGAAAGATCACAAATCAAGGGAAACAATTTATAAAACAGTTTAAAATGCCATCGAGAGTTTTAATAGAAAATAATTTAGGATTACCGAATCCTTCTCTTACCAAAATCAACAGTGGTCACAGCCCAAAGGTTTGTTTTCACAATTGGAACCGACAAAAATACACAAGGTTAAAACCCACGTCACGCGTCCTCGACGGACATAAAATACACACGCACCCATGAAGTTACACTCGTGATTCCAGGGCAAAACCATTGGACTCCCTCCGTGGCCCCGTCGAACCCTACCGAGGTGAGCAAACACATTCACAAAACATACACACGCACTCGTGAAGTTTCACTCATGAATCCAGGGCAAAACCATTGGACTCCCTCCGTGGCCCCGTCGAACCCTCCCGAGGTGAGCAAACACATTCACAAAACATACACACGCACTCGTGAAGTTTCACTCGTGAATCCAGAGCAAAACCATTAGACTCCCTCCGTGGCCCCGTCGAACCCTCCCAAGGTGAGCAAACACATTCACAAAACAGACACACGCACCCGCATCGCCTAGGACCGGGACAAAGCCACAAATCCCACTCGAGGCCCCGTCGGACCCTCCCGAGCTGGCTAGCGAAATAATCAAGCACACACATCGCCTAGGATCGGGACGAAGCCACAAATCCCACTCGAGGCCCGGTCGGACCCTCCCGAGCTGGCTAGCGAAATAATCAAGCACACACATCGCCTAGGACCGGGACGAAGCCACAAATCCCACTCGAGGCCCCGTCGGACCCTCTCAAGCTAGCTAGCGAAATAATCAAGTACAAGTAACATATCACACTAAGGATATCCAAACAATTCACCAAGAGGCATCAAACACTTAGCAAAACATCACGTCAAACCATAACTCACCGAAAAGAGATAATATACGTACACACGCATTATCAAGCGCAACATAAACATCAAACATATCCAAAGGATTCACGTAGTCACTTACAACCCACATAATTTACAAAACACACGCGTTTTGAAAGTGAGCCTTTAACGAGGCTAGCCGAATATTTTGAAAACTCATTTCAAACAAACAAACAACACACCAAGACGATCACCAATCATCATATCTACGAAATAAGAAATGTATGGACAAGGTACTTGCCTAGGAACCACGATCGTAACAAGACGATGGATGGAAATGCGGTTGAATAGCCTCGAACTCCCAAACACTATCAAGAACGCGATAGCACCAAAATTACTATGGGAAAACACCACACGAATCATCAATCACCACCGGAATTCAACATCGGAATCATCTAGCACCTATAATCCTCCGTAAGGAACAATAAAACATGATTACGACGAGAATCAAGGCCGAAAACAACGGAAATCCCAATAAACTATCGAAGGGAACTCATTCGAACATTTAATCGAACAATAAATGTTCAAGACCCTTCAAGAACAAAGAAATCACCCCTCGGGTCGAACGAACCCAAGATACGAGTATGCAATCCGTAGAATAAGTTCAAAACAACGTTTATACAACAATTAATTGATCAAAAACGGATTGGAATCGAAATCAAACGAAAAATCCCCAAAATCTTCAAAAACAAGGGTTCAAGCCAAAATACCTTGATTCGGACGAAGAACACGGATTAGATGATGATAATAATCATGATTCAAGCTTCCCAACTGATGTATAATTGATCTCCGATCAAAACCATCGATTTATATCAAATGATCGCGAAAAACAAATAAGAAAAATGGAAATGGCCGAGTGGCCCGTGTCCAGGCCTTAAATAGGCCGAGACCTGCCGGACGCTTACATACGTAACCGGCCACGGCTTAATTATGTAACCGGCCACGGCCGAACTCACTGTCCAATTCTGCTGGCAGGGTTACGTATGTTACCGGCCAGGCCTTATGTACGTAACAGGCCTTACGGACGTAACTGTCGGACACTTACGTACGTTACTCGGCCAGGGCTGGCCTGGCCCCAACATGCCCGGCCATGACTCGGTCGGGGCCAACTCCGATGGCCCGGACGACCCCGAAACCCGAACCTGAATACGAATCGAAGATAGTTTATGAAGTACTCGCAAAGAAGAATTTGAGCACTAAGAGAACACATGATTCCGACCACCCGAAGGCTCGAAATTCGACAACGGAAATTAATTACCCCAAACTTTGGGAAATTACGAAAATGGCCCAAAACGTCCGAAATACACGATACACGATCGAAACACTAAACCAAGGCTCGCAACATGAATAATAACATTAAATGAACTTACAAGAAACTCAAAACAACAGTTTCGGACGAGATTCGTAAGAATCGAACTCCAGTGCAGAAAGTCGTTAAATGCACGGAACTCAATAAAACGATGCCGAAACGAACTCGGACGTCGAAAAGTGCTGAATTAAACATTCTCAGAATGACAAAACGGTCATAAGAGAGTCGTCAAAACAGACTCCCGCGAAAAAAAGAAAATTACTGGAAATCGAAATCGCGGATATTGCATACTACCCTCCTTAAAATAAGTTTCGTCCCGAAACTTAAAACAAGTAGGGAGGAGCAATATCCTGCCAGGAACACGAAACGAGATACACAAGAAATGCGTAACTTATGCCCAACGGCGAAACGTTACAAGCGACGCAAAGGAACATACAGCGTGAAAACACGCTCCACGACGACCAACACAACGCCACCGGTAGAGACATAATTAAACCAACAAGTGACAAGCGTCATCAAACAGATAATATGATCAAGCCAATCATCCGAACAATTACAGAACACAAAGCACCTATGACAGGGAAAACACGCATAGTCGAGAAAATAGAAAATAAACACAAAACGATCCACAAGGACAATCACAAATAATTCGGACTACGCAGAAATCCTCAAAAATCATACTAGGCATCTTTGTGCCCTTTCGGATCAGAGACGCAGCCTCGATCCCCAAATCTCTCATCTACCGTCTCGCAACGCACGGCTCAGTGACCCACCTGGCCACACTCGAAACAACTGACTAATAGTGAACGACAATTCTTCGCGGTACGAGATCAAGCAACAACAGTCAGACAATCCCGATCGAACAACAACGATCGAACAACAACGACCGAACAACAACGATCGAATAACAACGATCAAACAACAACGATCGTGTTGTGCGGCGATTAATATGCTTCGATGGCGATCCGCATTATGATCTGAGCGCCAACCATAGAAAACATACTCTGGGCAAACACCCAGCAGTCGGCACCCACGGCGACCGTCTTTCGGTATGCAGCGATCGTCTTTTATTACTTGGCGATCGTCTTTTATTAATTGGCGATCGTCAATGATGACCAGCCAGATACGATCGTCTCGTGCTACGTATGAATCCACCATCCGTCAAAGTCGTCGAAGACCGAATCTCAGACGATGGCCCATGTAATACCCGACGGAAATTCTTTCTTACTATTGTACTATTCGGATAATTCAATACTGTAGTAGTCTTGTTGCATTTGTGAAATGAATATTGATGTTAGAATATATCATAATAGACTTAATAAAAATGATCACTCGCACTATGTTTGAATTTTCAGTGTTGTATAGATAAGTGCATATTGAACTAGTAAAATCTGAGCCTAACGTACGTTAATCATTAGGCATAGCGTACGCTATTTTGAGGCCTTTACGTACGTAAAGGGGTACATGTTACGTACGTAACCAATGCAATCGTATCCGATCTCAACTTTCGGCGTGTGGGGCCGGATGGGATTCGAATATCTGATCTTTTGGAGGCAACCTAGTTGACCTACATTACGTACTTAATGCTTCTAGAGGTAACGTATGTAATGAAGTTCGTATTTCAGTCCAGTAGCCTCTGGATTTAGCTTACATACGTAACACTTTTTGTGTAGCGTACGTAAAGATGATAACGTACGTTATCCTCTTGTGATAACGTATGTAACGAACTGTGCTGTTATAAAAAGACAACTTGTGTCTTTCATTCTGCACGTCCAAACTCCGATTTTCACCCATATAATCACCCCCTTCATCCCTAGATCAAGTTTACCTTCTTCCCACTTGTGTTGGAGCTTTACATTTTGATTTTGGAGCTTGTTGATTGGAAGTTGGAGACATTCTTGAAGCTTATATTGTGTTCTTGTGGTTTGGTGTATTGTTCTTCATTTCTAGAGGTATGTTCCACGATTTAACCCTATAATCTCATAATTATAATGATAGTGATTAAGTATATTTCACCTAGTGATGAATTAATCAAAATAAACATGTTGTAGTTAAGCTTTCAACAAACTTAATGATGAACATGATGATTAGAGGATTTGTAATGGTGTGTTCTTGGTGTTTTAATATGGTAAGGATCATGTTTAGTTTAACCACACTCTCCTTGCTAGACTTATAACACCATTGGTATAATAATAATCCTTGTTTCATTGTAATGTAAATGACTTGTTGGAATAATTACCATAAATGTTTTAAGAAACCCTTGTTGATCATTAGAAGAATGAAATGATCTTCTTGAACCTAGGCTAAGTGAATTCAGAGGTATGATGTTTGAATCCCCAAGCCAGTTGGAAGAGTATAAGGGTGGTGCTAAACTTGAGATAGTCTTCATAACCATGATATGGATTTACAACTAATTAACTCAACATAAGTAATTGTATGTAGTGCAGATTTTACTTTTAATCATTTGAGATGTTCTTGATAAGATTAAAGGATAGGAGATTATTGTTTAACACATTATGGAATGATTCTTAATCCAACAAACATTTGGTATCATCTTGTAATCAATTGTAAGAAATGAATGGTATGAATAAGGTTCTTGAAGTAACACTTCAAAAGTTGAACTACTCAATCGGGAATTAAGAAGTTATCTCTTGAAAATTCGGTGTAGATGATCATATAAACGTATTAATGAGCAAAATATACTTCATTCAAGGTTGATTGTTCGAGTACACAATATTAGTCGAGGACCGTTCGTTTGTTCCGACAAGAGGAGGACTATTCTCGTCTCCGTATTGAGGCAAGTTATCTTGCTTGGTTATAATGATGATTAGATTCTTGTGATGATTATATATTTCATATGTATGAATTGTTCATGTAATGTTTGTCGTGATTTGACATTGTCCTTGATGTTATTCCGTTTTCTTCATCGGGTTGCATTCCCAAGTACGTCGTTTTGAATCGTTGATCTCGTTGGTCTTATTTTCACTTCGGTGAGTTTTTCTTGATCCTTAATCGGATATGTGATTTATTGAATTCGTTGTCATGTTGTATCGTGACATATCCGGAATCATATCTGCGTTCCGATTGGTCATTGTGTAGGATTTTTAGCCAGGCACATATATAGTCATGCGTAGATATTATTCCGCATTGGGTGTGCACGAGACGTAGTTTCGTGAGGCTAATTAGGTACATTGTCCCACGTATATTCTGGATTCCGTATACGGGGCGGACATGTACACGGACACATTTCCGGATCGGGCGTACTGTGATGTCCATCTTGAGCCATATTATTAATCGTCCATAGTATTGGATGTGTTCGACTGTTTGTGACTGATTGTTTCATACGCCCGAGGGGAATGATTAATAGTCGGAATGATTTCCTTGAGATCTATATATATGTGAATTGTATATTGTCGGAAGAATTAATTATCATGTATATCTGACCCTGTGTTTTGGGCGAAATACTTGTATTGTATTTTAGGTCGAGGCAAAGGCAAGGCACGGGAAGAGCATGTTGACGGCGAAGGGTTCGAAGGATACTAGTTCGGGGGCCCCACATCATTTGTTGTCCGGTTATGTTAAACCGTGTTATGTTATTTTAATTTCTGCTTCATTTAAATTACTATCTGGTTGTATTGACATTTAAAGTATTTTCCATCTCCATATGGTTTATACTCGTTTTTCGGATCCTGTGTATTATAAGGCCGTTGGCTATATTTTTGATAAACTCCTAATCGGAGTAATGACTATTCTTCGTGATTCGGTATCACAAATAATATTTATTTAATCTGTTTTGGTTATCGCCTGGTGGGTCCCAGTGTGGGATCCACGGTACTGTAATAGCCGCCTTTTGGGGCGTTACAGAAGATGGTATCGGAGAGTTGTTTCCTTTTTATGAGTCATTGTGAAATGAACTAGTATCAAGAGACCTTCGTGTCACGTGTGACCTGTGCAAGCGCCTGACCCTACGAGCCAAATACGGTATGTACTTTATGAGCCATGATTTAATTACTGGCATGATATTGATACCAGTATGGGTCTCCTTGTTGATCATGTTATTTCGAAGAATTGTGACAGGATTTATCTGATTGATAATCCGAGGTAAATGCTGAATTGATTATATGATTGAAATTGTTCGACTTGACGCCGATATAATACTCGGTGCGACATTTGTGGTATCGATAACCATTTCCTTGAACATGTGATTCCTTGTTGCTATTAACTTAGCATGAATTTTAGTATCTTGAACTGTACTTATGGTTATCATTATGATTGATTCTTTCAGTATGGAAAGAAACCTGAGAGGTCGTGGCAGAGGGGGACGAGGTCGCGGAAGGGGCCGAATCCCGATACCTCGAGCCAACAGACGCGCGAATGCGGATCAGAGTTCCGCAGACAGTGGTTCACCTTCTAGGGAACAATCGCACCACAGTGGGTGCGGGGATGCGCGTGTCGATCCTTACATCGTGATGCAGGGCATGATGACACAGATGACCCAGATGGGTCAACTAATGGAAGCTATGCAGAGGGCCGCTACTGGCCAGCAACAGGGGCCTCATCCTCCTCCTGTGATTGGCGGACCCATGAGTCGGATTATCAGCGACATCTCTCGCCAGCGACCACCGACCTTTGAAGGCTCCTCTGAGCCTGCTGACATTGTGCATTAGATCGAGCATTTTGAGAAACTTTTCCAGATGGTGGACTGCCCAGAAGAGAACCGCGTCTCGGTAGCTGCGTATTATCTTAGCAAAGGCGCTCACACCTGGTGGCTCTCAGTAAGGCCATCTGATGGTGTTTACACTTGGGAGGAATTTAAAAACCTCATGCTAGACCGTTACTATCCAGGGCCACTCCGGGAGGCCAAACTATCGGAACTACTGAACCCCGACCCATCTGAAGACGATGATGTATTATCTGTTGCTGAGAAATTCCAGGCACTCCTTCCTTTCGCCACGACAATTATCCGAACAGAGGCTGATAAGATCAAATACTTTCTCAAGACGCTTAAACCCCGAATGAGAATGCAGCTGTTAAATCACCACTGTACTACCTTACCAGAGTTCATCGAGAAAGCTCTGGAGTACGAACTCACCGCGAAGGAGATTTCCAAGAAACAACCACAGTCCAACAATAAAAGATCCAGGAACCAGAACCAGACTGAGAGTAATCGGGGGGACATTCAAGAAGCCCCAGTCATTGCCAAACCCTTCTGATCGACCACCCATGGCATCAAAGCCCACCGGATCGCACTCTCGAACGGTTCCCTCATCCATGGTGTGTCATAACTGTGGGGGCCAGGGGCATATCAACTTCAAATGCCCAAAGCCTGCCATCACATGCCATACTTGTGATAAGAATGGTCACCCGTGCTCGTTTTTGCAGGAGTGGGCCCGGACATGAACCAGTAGTGTCTCATGCTCCAGTTCAGTCCTCTGTCCAGAACCGGACGCCTCCGTCCGCTTCCTATCAGACCACCGGGGCGAATAGGGGAATGGGCCGTGGGAATCAAAGTGGTACACAGTGCGGAGCTGCGAAACCTGGATGTACGAGATGAAGAAAGCTGACGATCCCGAGGCCAGCATGATTTCAGGTATACTCGAGATCCACTCCCAGCCTGTGTGTGTTATTTTTGATACCGGTGCTTCACATTCCTTTATATCTTCTTCTTGTTTACGTCGTTTGCCTCTAAACCATGTTATCAATTGTGAGCCCTACATGATTGGTCTACCTGATGGTAGAAGAATTATTGGAAATCGTGAAGTCGGGATCGTCCGATTCGTTTGAGCGATCGTGAGTGGTTGTCAAATCGATTGTAGTCGATTTACCTAAGGATGATATAATCTTGGGTATCGATTGGATGGATCGTCATGATGCAATACTCGGTGTCAAGCGGATGGTAACCGTCACTTGATGATGGTTTCGAGTGTATCTTTCGAGGATAATCCCGGTCGTTCGGAGAGTCATCGGCGCTATGAAAGCGGTGGCGCTTAATCAAGGGTGTATTGGTTATTGGTGCTACATGGCCAAGGCGGATCGACGATTGAATTGGCGACATTACGGTAGTCCGAGACTACCCGGATGTATTTCCGCAGTTGCCAGGCTTACCTCCTCATCGTGACGTGGAGTTTATTATTGAGTTAGAACCAGGGAAATCCCCGCTTTCAAAAGCACCGTATCGTATGGCTCCGACTGAGATGCAAGAATTGAAGAACCAACTTGAGGAGTTGACTGATAAGGGCTATATTCGACCTAGTGCGTCCCCTTGGGGAGCACCAGTGTTATTGTACGGAAGAAAGATGGATCGCTGCGCTTATGTATTGATTACCGTGAGCTGAATAGGGTAACCATCAAGAACAAGTATCCTTTGCCTCGTATTGATGATTTATTGGACCAACTTCAGGGAGTTGCCGTGTTTTCTAAGATCGACTTGAGATCTGGTTATCACCAGTTGAGGATTCGAGAGTCTGACATTTCGAAGACAGCATTCCGTACTCGCTATGGGCATTATGAGTTTGTGGTGATGCCATTTGGACTGACTAATGCACCGGCGGTATTCATGGAATTGATGAATTGAGTTTTTATTAACTATCTGGATCACTTTGTAGTCGTTTTTATTGACGACATTCTTATTTACTCTCGTGACCACGAAGAGCACGAGTGTCACCTCCACCAAGTTCTCGATACATTGAGGCGGGAACAACTTTATGGGAAATTTTCTAAGTGTGAATTCTGGATGCCTGAGGTTGTCTTTCTCGGGCATGTGATATCAGCCGAAGGGGTGAGAGTGGACGCACAAAAGACGGAAGCCATTCGAGATTGGCTACCACCGAAGAACGTGAAGGAAGTTCATAGTTTCCTCGGCCTAGCAGGTTTCTACCGACGGTTCGTAGAAGGATTTTCTAAAATTGCGCAACCGATGACTAACTTACTGCGGAAGGACAAGAAGTATTTGTGGTCAGAAGCATGTCAGCAAAGTTTTGATGAGCTCAAGAGTCGATTGATTTCGGCACCTGTTTTGGTCTTACCAAAAGGAACGGAAGGATTTGTGGTGTATAGTGACGCGTCGAGACAGGGTTTGGGATGTGTACTAATGCAGGAAGGGAAAGTGATTGCCTATGCATCGAGACAATTGCGACCCTATGAAGTAAACTATCCGACCCATGACTTGGAGTTAGCAGCCGTGATGTTTGCTTTGAAAATCTGGCGTCACTATCTTTATGGAGTTACCTGCCAGATCTTTACATACCACAAGAGCCTAAAGTACATTTTTACTCAGAAGGAGTTGAACATGAGACAGAGAAGATGGCTAGAATTAATCAACGACTATAATCTCGAGATCCTTTATCATCCGGGTAAAGCAAATGTGGTTGCCGATGCTTTGAGCCGAAAGACAAGACAGAGCGAATCTTGAGCCGTTTGACAAAGACGAGAGAGAGTTGCAGTTGGACCTTATGAGGCCAGAAATTGAAGTTTGGTTACAGCATGTTCAGGGACAACTTTGCACCCTTGAGATTTCTTCGTCTCTTGATGATATGATCAAATCGAAGCAAATTATGGACCCATTCTTATCTCGAGTTCGGGATGAGGTAACCCAAGGGAAAGCCCCTGGATTCGTGATCCACGAGGATGGATTGATACGCTTTAGAAATCGAATTTGTGTACCCGCTTACGAAAAATTGAGGAACTCTATCATGAGAGAAGCCCATGCTACCCCGTACTCTAGCAAGATGTATAAGGATTTAAAGCAGAATTATTGGTGGGGGAATATGAAGCGTGAGGTAGCCGAATTCGTTTCGAGATGTTTAACCTGTCAGCAGGTCAAGATTGAGCACCAGCGACCCGCAGGAATGCTGAAACCGCTTCCGATTCCCGAGTGGAAATGGGAGGACATATCTATGGATTTTATCACTAGCTTGCCGACGAGTCGTAGAGGAATGAATACGATTTGGGTGATTGTGGACCGTCTGACCAAATCAGCCCACTTCTTAGAGATTAAGGACACGTGGGGTCCCGAGAGATTGGCCCAGCTGTTTATTAAGGAAATCGTGAGATTGCATGGAACCCCCAAGAGTATCGTATCAGACCGTGACGGGCGATTTGTGTCGCACTTCTGGAAGGCAGTTCATCATGCGATGGGCACACAGTCTAATTTCAGTACGGCTTTTCATCCACAGACCGATGGTCAGTCTGAGAGAACCATCCAGATTCTAGAGGATATGTTGAGAGCATGTGCTCTTGATGGGAAGGACGATTGGGAAGCCCAGCTGCCTTTGGTGGAATTCACTTATAATAACAGTTAGCACGCTTCGATTCAGATGGCACCGTATGAGGCATTGTATGGCCGTCGCTGTAGGTCCCCTTTGTGTTGGGACGAACTGTCAGAATCTCTGGGTACGGAACCCGATATGTTATTAGCAGCCCGTGAGAAGATCACCTTGATTAGGAGCCGGTTGTTAACGGCTCAAAGTCGACAGAAGTCTTATGCTGACCACCGTCGACGACCGCTTGAGTTCGAAGTTGGTGACCATGTGTTAATGAAGGTGTCTCCTACCCGAGGAGTTTTTCGTTTTGGGAGGCGAGGCAAGCTGAGTCCAAGGTATATCGGGCCGTTTGAGGTGTTGGAACGAGTAGGTGATTTAGCTTATCGCCTGGCTTTACCACCAGCCCTGAGCCGGATCCATAACGTGTTCCATGTCTCCCAGTTAAGGAAATACGTTGCTGATCCGAGTCATGTACTTCAGTTCGATGAGATCGATTTAGCGGAGGATCATTCGTATGAGGAGCGCCCCGTACGGATACTTGAGAGAAGGATCAAACAATTGCGGAATAAGACGATTCCCCTACTGAAGGTTCAGTGGTCACGACACGGGGTCGAGGAGGCCACATGGGAGACGGAGAGCAGCATTCAAGAGAGGTATCCTAAATTGTTTACCCCTTAGTTTCGAGGACGAAACTATAACACCCCAAACTAGGCGGATATTACAGTGCCATGAATCCCCGACTGGGACCCACCAGGCAAATGAAAATGATGAATTAAATAATATAATTGTAGTACCGAACCACATTATATTACCAAGTACTTCGATGAGGAGTTTAAGTACAACACACCAGGACAATACCGAATACTAGTATATTTTATATGGAGATAAAATACACCATCCTGAACAAATAAACATTTCAAACGGAATTTGCAGCGGAAATACAACTGTAGAGAAATAAGCATGACTGAAATAAACGGAGTGACTGGGGCCCCCTACTAGTATCACTGGGACTCCTCGCCGTCAATATGCTCTTCCCGTGCCTTTGCCTTGCCGTGACCTGAAAGCAAAATCCCCCAACGGGGTCAGTTACACAGAACAACAATCCTCAAGGGTTGAAATTACACAATCATGATATATCTGAAGTTATGAAATATCCTTAGTTATGAATTACGCTGAAAATGAGTATCATAGTATGCCCGTAGTGTTCTGTGCAAGTGTACAAGACGGATGACCGGACACACCCGTCCTTATACCTAATTAGTCTCACGGAGGTAATCGTTACCGTGTGCATAGTCCAATGTATCACTCCCAATACATGGCCATCATGTGCCCGACTAAAAATTCCACACATCCGCACTCGGCCACACAATATGAACCCAGAAGTTCATATGAACGAGAATGACCATAATGAATATCAATGAATAATAATAATCTGACAAAGTCAAGAATGACTCACCGATATGAAAGTGATAATGAAGTGATTGATAGTTTCAATGAAATGATTAGAACCGCCGTTCCTCGCTAATGAAGTGATTATTCGACAATTACAAGTCTCAATATGATTAATACAATGATGAATGAGTTATGATTATGAATGATCAACAACAAAAGGAATGAATATCCTTTTAACCGAGTAAGAATCAACTTACCCAATACCGATGACAATGTCCTTCCACGAACAACGTTCTAATCGAGATATCGGTCGCTCGAACAACCTTGAATAACAATAATTACCAACAACCGTTCAATACACGTATCAAGCAACAAAACACGACTAACCCAAAAGTCGATACAATGATAATCAAACTCATAGGGGCATTCTAACGAATACGTAACCAACCACACAACTTCGAAAATATCCAATCCCGAATATATCGAAACCAACACCAAAATGAGTATTTCGGACCATCAAAACACTTTAATGATCTCAATAATCCCATAGGAATCCACAATTCGAGTTATCGACAACATCTAATCGAAAACCCCCAAGAACATCAAAGTTAACCCCAAGGTGTTCTTGAATCAAACCCCAAAATTAATGAAATCCGAAATATGCACGGAAAAATCCGTAGGAAAATATTTACCCATGGTAGATAATCCATATCTAACATATTCCATCAACAATCCAAGCTTACACGAAGAAATCGGAAGGAAAAACCCAAAATTTGAAATTCTATATCCAAGAAGATTATTACCTTGATTCGATGTGATGAGGATGTTGAAATGATGATTAATCCAAAAGATAAGCTTGAAGATGATGATTGATGATTACGCCTCGAAGAACACTCTCCAAATTGCCCGGAATCGCCCGAAACCACCGAAGAAACGAATAGAAATGATAAATGACGGAGTAAGGGCTGAACTGTCCTATTTATAGCAATCCCAGTTTAGCGCGCGCTAGCCCCAGCTCTTAGCGTGCGCTAACGGGTGTTTTGGGTAGTCCAGTACCCACTGTCCGAACACGGTAGCATGCGCTACGTACCTTTTGTAGCGTGCGCTACAACCATACCATTAGCGTGCGTTAATACCCATGGTTAGCGTGCGCTAACGAATTATTTGATCCCCAGAACTGAAATCCAGAAACCGTCTGTCCTCTGATCTGACCTCGGTAGCGTGCGCTACAACCAGTATTTAGCGTGCGCTATAATATCGATTGCGTACGCTAAAAACAACTCATAGCGTGCGCTATGAATTAATCCAATGCAGTCCAGTAGCCACTGGACTCAACCTGACTCGACCTTAGCGCGCGCTATACCGACTGCATAGCGTGCGCTACTCCGGCCTACTAGCGCGCGCTACTTACCATTCGTAGCGTGCGCTACATATAACTCACCTGCAGTCCAGTACCTTCTGGACTGCAGCCAGGGGAACATTAGTGTGCGCTAATGCTGAGTGGTAGCGTGCGCTACTCCTCAGGCACAGCCCACAATAAAAAAGACAATGATGAAAAACACGGCACGAAACTCTAATTAGATTAGTGATGAATGACGATTGATACACGATACAATTACTCTGAACGATGAATACCATGATTGAATGCGAGTGACAAAAGATCATTAATGAGTGAAAATACTGAATGATAAATACTGAATGATGATGACTGAATTACAACCGGGTATTACAGAAACCCCTTTTAAGGGGGGGAGTATGTAATACCCGACGGAAATTCTTACTTACTGTTGTACTATTCGGATAATTCAATACTGTAGTAGTCTTGTTGCATTTGTGAAATGAATATTGATGTTAGAATATATCATAATAGACTTAATAAAAATGATCACTCGCACTATGTTTGAATTTTCAGTGTTGTATAGATAAGTGCATATTGAACTAGTAAAATCTGAGCCTAACGTACGTTAATCATTAGGCATAGCGTACGCTATTTTGAGGCCTTTACGTACGTAAAGGGGTACCTGTTACGTACGTAACCAATGCAATCGTATCTGATCTCAACTTTCGGCGTGTGGGGCCGGATGGGATTCGAATATCTGATCTTTTGGAGGCAACCTAGTTGACCTACATTACGTACGTAATGCTTCTAGAGGTAACATACGTAATGAAGTTCGTATTTCAGTCCAGTAGCCTCTGGACTTAGCTTACGTACGTAACACTTTTTGTGTAGCATACGTAAAAATGATAACGTACGTTATCCTCTTGTGATAACGTACGTAACGAACTGTGCTGTTATAAAAAGACAACTTGTGTCTTTCATTCTGCACGTACAAACTCCGATTTTCACCCATATAATCACCCCCCTTCATCCCTAGATCAAGTTTACCTTCTTCCCACTTGTGTTGGAGCTTTACATTTTGATTTTGGAGCTTGTTGATTGGAAGTTGGAGACATTCTTGAAGCTTATATTGTGTTCTTGTGGTTTGGTGTATTGTTCTTCATTTCTAGAGGTATGTTCCACGATTTCACCCTATAATCTCGTAATTATAATGATAGTGATTAAGTATATTTCACCTAGTGATGAATTAATCAAAATAAACATGTTGTAGTTAAGCTTTCAACAAACTTAATGATGAACATGATGATTAGAGGATTTGTAATGGTGTGTTCTTGGTGTTTTAATATGGTAAGGATCATGTTTAGTTTAACCACACTCTCCTTGCTAGACTTATAACACCATTGGTATAATAATAATCCTTGTTTCATTGTAATGTAAATGACTTGTTGGAATAATTACCATAAATGTTTTAAGAAACCCTTGTTGATCATTAGAAGAATGAAATGATCTTCTTGAACCTAGGCTAAGTGAATTCAGAGGTATGATGTTTGAATCCCCAAGTCAGTTGGAAGAGTATAAGGGTGGTGCTAAACTTGAGATAGTCTTCATAACGATGATATGGATTTACAACTAATTAACTCAACATAAGTAATTGTATGTAGTGCAGATTTTACTTTTAATCATTTGAGATGTTCTTGATAAGATTAAAGGATAGGATATTATTGTTTAACACATTATGGAATGATTCTTAATCCAACAAACATTTGGTATCATCTTGTAATCAATTGTAAGAATTGAATGGTATGAATAAGGTTCTTGAAGTAACACTTCAAAAGTTGAACTACTCAATCGGGAATTAAGATGTTATCTCTTGAAAATTCGGTGTAGATGATCATATAAACGTATTAATGAGCAAAATATACTTCATTCAAGGTTGATTGTTCGAGTACACAATATTAGTCGAGGACCGTTCGTTCGTTCTGACAAGAAGAGGACTATTCTCGTCTCCGTATTGAGGCAAGTTATCTTGCTTGGTTATAATGATGATTAGATTCTTGTGATGATTATATATTTCATATGTATGAATTGTTCATGTAATGTTTCTCGTGATTTGACATTGTCCTTGACGTTATTCCGTTTTCTTCATGGGGTTGCATTTCCAAGTACGTCGTTTTGAATCGTTGATCTCGTTGGTCTTATTTTCACTTCGGTGAGTTTTTCTTGATCCTTAATCGGATATGTGATTTATTGAATTCGTTGTCATGTTGTATCGTGACATATCCGGAATCATATCTGCGTTCCGATTGGTCATTGTGTAGGATTTTTAGCCAGGCACATATATAGTCATGCGTAGATATTATTCCGCATTGGACTGTGCACACGAGACGTAGTTTCGTAAGGCTAATTAGGTACATTGTCCCACGTATACTCTGGATTCCGTATACGGGGCGGACATGTACACGGACCCATTTCCGGATCGGGCGTACTGTGATGTCCATCTTGAGCCATATTATTAATCGTCCATAGTATTGGATGTGTTCGACGGTTTGTGACTGATTGCTTCATACGCCCGAGGAGTATGATTAATAGTCGGAATGATTTCCTTGAGATCTATATATATGTGAATTGTATATTGTCGGAAGAATTAATTATCATGTATATCTGACCCTGGGTTTTGGGCGAAATACTTGTATTATATTTTAGGTCGAGGCAAAGGCAAGGCACGGGAAGAGCATGTTGACGGCGAAGGGTTCGAAGGATACTAGTTCGGGGGCCCCACATCATTTGTTGTCCGGTTATGTTAAACCGTGTTATGTTATTTTAATTTCTGCTTCATTTAAATTACTATCTGGTTGTATTGACATTTAAAGTATTTTCCATCTCCATATGGTTTATACTCGTTTTTCGGATCCTGTGTAATATAAGGTCGTTGGCCATATTTTTGATAAACTCCTAATCGGAGTAATGACTACTCTTCGTGATTCGGTATCACAAATAATATTTATTTAATCTGTTTTGGTTATCGCCTAGTGGGTCCCAGTGTGGGATCCACGGCACTGTAATTGCCGCCTTTTGGGGTGTTACAGCCCATGTGTAGATCCACAAAGGGCGCCGACAGATAAGACATTTGACCCCAGCCTGTCACCTACCTCACCTACCGACAGGGCCGCCGAAAGGTACAAAGTGGGTCCTCCCCGGACAGCGATTCAGGATGCGTGCAGGCTTCCCATTGGCTCGCACAGCTGGTCGCCAGCAGCAGCCCCAGAATTTAAGGGAACAACCTCACGTGACGAGACGATCGGCCATCTTATTATAATATGGAAAACGGCAGTCGCCCGCGATCGCCGGAGAGGTCCCAGCAGCTTTGTCTCCTATAAATAGGAGGCTCACAACAAGTGTCCAGGCATCATGCGATTTTACCGTGAATACAGTGCAAATTATACACAGAGAGAGAATCAAAGACTCATCTGGCAATCACTTATACATTCATATTGATATTCATATACACTTATCATACATCCCAAGCAAGAACTCACAGATCTACATATCTGGTTCTTCCGGCAATCTACACGCTCTACAGCTTAGATAACTAGAAGTCTTTACACTCTTTGTAATAGATTCTAACATTAATATTTGTACTCGACAATATATTTATTAATAACATCTCGCGAGAGCATTCAAGCCCGGGATTAACAACCCCGACAAATCTTGTGTTATCTATTTTCTCACGGAAGTGTTCTCGTATTTGTTTGTTACTCGATCATTCCAGCAATACTATCTTCGGATAATATTTTGGGTAACAACAATTGGCGCTAGAGGAAGGGGATCTTAACCTTCATTTTTATTCCTACCGCCCCGAAGAACACTCACTGTTCTCCGGACATATACTTGAAGAAACACTCACTGTTCTTCAACAGAAAATCCTTCAGAAAAATGAAGTCTGCTACGACCTCCAAGAGAGCCACCCTAAGATCCGCCAGAAATCTCATTCCGGCCCGGACCGAATCCCAGCCCACGGCGGAAGGCGACCGTGGCGACGCTAGGCTCTCACTCCCGCCCCCGAGGAATGGTTCTAGCCTCTCACTCGATCAGTTCCAGACCGCGGAACAGATTAAGGAGGCTATAACCATCCTCAGGGAGCGACGGAGGGCCTGCGATTCGCCCACCATCACTCCGTCGGCCATCCGCCGGGCAGGCAAGCGGAAGCTTAAGGGGATCTATGTTGAGAAATCGACAGAAAGCCCCGAGCCGCAGGAGAAGGCTCTCATGAGGCGGGACGATTCCGTCTTAAGCCGCTTAGGGAGCGATCCCTCATGGCGACCTGGACACTCAGGCCCCAGCCGGGAAACATCGGAGTCCGAATCCTTTACCAGGAGTTCGGCATATCCGACTCCCAGGAGACAAGCCGGTCAGCGAGTCCCCGCTCGCCCAAGAAGTGAACCCACTGGCAGGGAGATCATCGTCCACCATGGAGCCAGGAGATCTGTGCACGATCGCCTCGGTTCGCGCTCCGGGAGCCAATCAGCGAGCAGTCAGGCGACGGCAATGGCCGCCATGCAGCGCCAGCTCGACGAGATGAAGGCGCTCCTGGAAGCTGGGGCAGGCGGCAGGAGATCGATCGCTGGGCCAAGTGAACCACTCGCGGTTCATATCGAGCTCGCCCCAGTTCAACCAACGATCGCTCCCCCACAAACACATCTATATGGGGGAAGATCGGATCCAGAGACCCATTTGAGCAAATTCTGGATCTACATGACCGGATGCGGAGCATCAGATGCGACGAAGTGTCGAATGTTCCCGTTAACTCTGGGCGACCTCGCCCACAGGTGGTAAATCTCACTACCACCTTGCTCAATCAACTGCTTTGAGAAGCTGGCGAACGACTTCACGTCGTACTTCGCCGCCAAAGTCGCTCGCCCGGAAGGCCCCCACCGCATGATGAAAATCAGGCAGGGGAAGGACGAATCAGATGAGGATTACATCGACCGGGTAGACGAGATAGTCCTCACCGGTGAGCCCATCAGCGACGAACTCGCCCTCTACTCAGTACTGGGGGGATTCTGCGGCCACTCACCCATGTTCAGGCACCTCACTAAGGACATCCCCCCGACCTACTCGGTCTTCCACGCCAGACCGCCGATTTCCTGGCCAGGCAGAGGATGATCTCCCTCCGCTTAGGCGAGGAACCCTCCGGAGAAGGGAAGACACCTTCCCATATCTAGAAGAAGGCGGTCGCCAAGCCCAAAAAGGCGGTCGCAAAGCCGCCTGGTGAGTTCAAAGCCTTCAAGGATGTGGAGGTCCACCTTCTCCATAACCTCAACTTATCTCCGGCCCACATCTTCAACACAATTAAGGGGCGCGAATGGCTTTCCAAACCAAAGCCGATAAGGGACCATGGTCATCTAGACCGTAGCAAATTCTGTGCCTACCACAAGAGTCCTGGCCACAACACCAGCCAATGCCGCGACCTCCTCAGACAACTCTGGCGACTGTTTGAGGAGGGAAAATTGGACAACTTGGTCACCAATCCAGAACCGAGGACAGAGAGGACCGGAGGGCGCGAGCGCTGACAAAACGAAAGGACCCCTCCCAATACGGTCGCCAGGATCGAGCATGAATCGGAGTACTCTGATGAATCGAGCCCTCCGATCAACCCTGGGGGTCGGATTAATATGCTTCAAGCAGGAGGTGGAAACCTCGGGGGCCTTTCCCCAGTTTCCACCATGTCAAACAGGAAGCGAAAGGCCGAACTAAGGGCGTTCGCCGGGGTCCATGTCGTGGTACCTCCAGAGCCGACCATCTCTAAAGACGCGCTCATTACCTTCTCCAACAAGGACAGGGAGGGAGTACAATGCCCCAAAGAGGATGCATTGGTGATCTCTGCTTGTATCCTTGTAAAGATGGTCGATCGCGTATTGGTCGACAATGGGAGCTTCTGCAACATAATATTCAAGTCCGCCCTAGACCAGCTCGGCAACTTGACCAAATTCATCAAGCCGTTCGACACCGTGCTCCAAGGGTTTGGCGACAACACAGTCCAAGCCTACGGAAGGATCAAGCTCTCTGTCGTGCTAATATGCTTTTACGATCCAAAGGTTAGGATTACTAGGAACCTAAATTTTGTAATCATAGATAGGCCCAGCATCTATAATGGGTTCCTAGGTCGCCCCTTTCTAGAAACCTTTGAGGCGGTCGCCTCGTCTTTCTTTTACTATATCAAATTCCCCACTGCCGATGGGACAGTCGGTACTGTAAAAGGAGATCAGCTAATGGCAAAAAGATGTTTGAATTACTCCTATGTCGTTACTTCTTTCAATACTTCCCATGCTATGTATAACATTGAAACGATCGACGATCAACCCATAGAGATCGACGAGCCTAGCACATCGTACCAACCCTACTCAGAGGACGCCATCTCGGTTCGATTAACGGACGACATCGATCCAAGGATCGGTTTCGAGCCAAGTCTCGACATCGATCCAAGGATCGAGTCCGGAAATCATTCCAAACGAGAGACGACCGTCCCCATCGAAGAGTTGGAGAATATAACGATAGATCCGGCTCATCCAGAACGGGAAGTACAGATCGGCGCAAGCATCAACCATGAATTAAAAGGGGATCTGATCAATTTGCTACGTAAGAACATCGGAGTCTTTGCCTGGTCGCATCAAGATATGGTTGGCATAAGTCCTGAGCACGCTTGCCACTATCTAAAGATCGACCTGGCAATGAAGCCTGTTCACTAAAAACGTAGGAAATTCGGTCCCGAGAAATACGCGGCGCTCGAAATAGAAGTCCAAAAGTTACTCAACAACAAATTGATCGGGGTAGCTACAGACGAACCACAATGGGTCGCCAACGCGTACTCGTCAAAAAGCCAACTGGTTCCTGGAGGTTATGCATCGCCTTCACCGACCTCAATGCGGCATGTCCAAAAGATCACTTTCCGATGCCTCATATTGATCACTTGGTCGATAGTACAGCAGGTTGCGAAATGATGTCATTTATGGATGCCTTCGCCGGATATCATCAAATCCCAATGGCGGGGAAAGACATAAAACACACATCTTTCCACACGGAAAAAGACATATACTTTTGGGTCCGAATGCCGTTGGGCTTGAAAAACGCAGGGACAACCTACCAGCGACTAGTCAACAGAATGTTCGCCAATCAGATCGGCAAGACCATGGAGGTCTACATTGACGACATCGTGGTCAAAATCCTCAAAAAGGAAGATCACCTCAATGATCTCGCCGAGACGTTCGCCATCCTCGAGAAGTTCAACATGAAGCTGAACCCCAAGAAATGCAATTTCAGGGTGGGCTCCGGAAAATTCCTGGGGCACATCGTGAGCCAAAGGGGGATCGAGGCGAACCCCACCAAGATTCAGGCGATCCTTGACATGCAGGAGCCGCGGAACATCAAGCAGGTGCAACGCCTCACAGGTTGTCTAGCCGCCCTCAACCGTTTCATATCCCGGCTCGGCGATAAAAGTAAGCCATTCTTCGTGACCATAAAGAACAAGAAGTTCACATGGACGAAGGAGAGTCAGGTAGCGTTCGCCAAAATAAAGGAATATCTATATAACCCCCAGATCCTGGCAAAGGCGATCCCCGGTGAGAAACTATTCCTTTATCTGGCAGCCTCGGAGGTCGCACTGAGTGCCGTTTTGGTGCGAGCGGAGGGACAAGTCCACTTGCCGATCTACTATGTTAGTCAAGTGCTCCATGACGCTGAAACACGATATACACTATTGGAGAAGATCGCCTACGCCCTTGTCATGAGTGTTCGTAAGCTAAGGGCTTATTTCTTCGAACATCAAGTGGAAGTCCTGACAACTCTACCTCTAAGGCAAGTTCTACACCGACCAGACACCAATGGGCGACTCCTCAAGTGGTCAGTGGAGATCGCCCAATACGGTATCACATACGCTCCTCGCACAACGATCAAAGGCCAAGCTCTGGCGGACTTCGTGGTAGAACTAACGTTCCCTCACAGTCCAACCCAGATCGGCCGACCTGCCTGGAAGCTATATGTGGATGGCTCGGTGACCAATTCGCGAGAAGGGGTAGGGATTGTCCTCATCAGTCCCGATGGACAAAGTTTCACTAATGCTGTGCGTTTCAGTTTTCGTGCGACCAACAATGAAGCCGAAAACGAAGCCTTGGTAGGCGGGCTCGATCTAGCCCTCGCCCTGGATGTTCGTCGCCTCCATATCTTCATGGACTCCCTCTTGGTCGTTAACCAAGTCAAGGGAGAATATGAGGCGCGAGGCGAATAGATGGTCAAATACCAAGAGCTGGTCGCCGAAATATGTACGAAATTTGAGGAAGTGCTAATCGAACAAGTCCCGAGAGAGCGCAACTCCCAGGCCGATGCCCTGTCCAAGCTAGCGTCATCTGATGGGGTAGCCGATTTCTCTAATATCCAAATTACAAAATTAGCAAGGCCGGCGATCGACAGAAACCTGGTTACCACGGTTGTTGTTGCCGAGGAAAACTGGATGACTCCGTTCATCAAATACTTAATGGACGGAACGATCCCCGACGACCGTATCAAAGCTCGCCAACTCCGGCTACGTGCGACCAGATACACCCTATTGGACGACCGGCTTTACAAGCGAGCTTTCAGCCTTCCCCTCCTCAAGTGTATTACACCGGAGGAAGGTCGGCTCATCTTAGCCGAAATACATGATGGGACCTGCGGAAACCATGCTGGCGGACGAGCTCTCATCCATAAAACAACCATGCAAGGTTTCTTCTGGCCATCACTTCAGAAGGATGCGATTGCATATGCCAGATCGTGTCATAGGTGTCAAGTAATGGGACCAAACATTAAACTCTCCCCCGAACAGCTCACCTCTATGTACAGCCCTTGGCCATTCGCGCAATGGGGCATCGACCTTATAGGTCCCTTGCCGATGGCTCTAGGAGGCTGTAAGTTCGCCATCGTAGGGGTCGACTATTTCACCAAATGGGCTGAGGCCGAACCGCTAAACAAGATCGGCCAAGAGCAAGTGATCAAGTTTATCTGGAGAAACATCTTATGCCGATTCGGCCTGCCCCAGACCATCATCTCCGACAACGGAAAGCAGTTCGACGGCTTAGAAGTCATGCAATTCTGTGAGAAGTGGGGAATCAAAAGGTTGTTCTCGGCCCCCTTTCACCCTCAGACGAACGGGCAGGTAGAGGCTATGAACAAGATCCTCAAACACACAATTAAAGCAGGACTTGAATCCAGGCTAGGACGATGGGCAAGCGAGCTCCCAGACGTTTTGTGGTCTTATCGAACGACGACCCGTAATTCAACCGGCGAAACCCCATTCGCCCTCGCCTTCGGAACAGAAGCAGTGATTCCCTCAGAGATTGCCGTCCTCAGCCATCGAACCGAACAAGAGATGACGACCGACAACGATGTGGCCCGACGGATCGACCTCGACATGCTCGAAGAACGACGACTGACCTCAAAAATGAGGAACACAATCCACAAAAGGAGATCCGAGAAGTTCTTCAATTCGAAGGTCAAGGAGAGAAGGTTTCAGGTGGGTGATCTCGTCCTCAAAAAGATCCAGACCCACACAGGTGTCTTTGGTCCGAACTGGGAAGGCCCTTTCAGGATATCTAAATGGCTAACTAAGGGAGCCTACGAACTTGAACATCCTGACGGTACTCCGGATCAATATCCCTGGAACGCCGTACATCTGAAGAAATACTACCAGTGAAAATTTTGTATTCAGTTTCAACTGCCCAATGTACAAGGAATATAATGAGATTTTTTCCTATCCCATCTATTCTGGCGATCGCCCCACCAGGCATATCGCATACCGCCGACGATCGTCGTTCATGATGATCCGAGGTAGAATCAATGCAGCCATGGTCCTGGAGGTCGATGGAACCGACAACTTCGCCCATGCAAGGTTACTTTGGGCTGAGATCGCCAGCCCTTCGTTTAAATAAGAGGTCGGCATAGCCAAAGGACCCTCTAAAACTAATCAGTGGACACGATCACCCGCCCTCAAAGGTTCATCATCTAACATGGTGAACCCGGACAATGCGACGCGTCCCTACCCCGTCACAATGTATACCGTCGAGGGTCGACATCCAACATGCCGACCCGAGGTAGAAAAATGCTAACAAAGCCGCGGACGTGGAGTCGAATAAACCGACGACGCCCCGTGTAAGGACTCCTCCAGACCATGATCGCCCTCCTTTCGTCTAAATACAAGGCAGGCGCAGTGACACGTTTTTAGTGTAACTATCGCAAGTGCACGATATCGTATCAAGTAGTAAAGTGGACTTTTTGAGTCCGGTTTATCGATCCCACAAGGAAGTTTGGTTATAATTTGAATTATACACTATTAGTCTATTTTTATAGATACTAATATGAGTGAAACACACAATTTAAAGAGTTTGGTTTAATTGTTGCAAAGTAAATGCAATAATTGTTCTAATATTTTAAGGAAATAAAAAGATTGCAATAATAATAGATTGATTAACGATAAAATGAAATAGTTGGGATTACAAAATTAGTTCGTCATTAGTTATAAAGGATGTATAGGAGATCATAAGATGAATTTACTTATTATGTTGTGTAGATTCGATTTTCCTTAAAAAGACGGTTTCTCTTTCGAACTATAAAACGCCCCTTACATATTGAATCAATCCACTATATTTCTATGTTGATTGGCTTCAATACATAGCATTAGGATTTATGAAAATAACTCAAAGAATCATCTAAGGACTAGGGGTATATTTCTATCCCCTAGAACAACTTAGAGTGAAGATCATTTGATCTAATCAAACATATTTTCTTTCGAAACATATGAAGACCATAAATATCGTCATTTATTGGCCAAATAAATAAAGATTGTTAAAACAATGAAAATCACACACAATAATAAGTAATTCATAATAGATCTTTATACAAACTTAAATAACATGACTAACCTTGTTTATAATCCCAACTTAAGGAACTTAGCCCATAAAGGGTTTATTACACATATTACAAGCTTTGGTGGTCATTTTTCGTTGAATCAAGAGAAAGAATTGATCCTAACTCCCTTAGTAGATAAAGGAGATAGAAACAATAAACTCTCTGAACAACATATGTTATACCACACTTACAAAGATCACTCAAGAACAGAAGTGTGTTCTTCACACAAAAAGAAAAGTTTACAAAAAATGGAAAATTATAAGATGAATGATGAACGATGAAGGATCTAAGGGGTCTATTTATACACCTATCTAATAGCTCCAAAACTCCAGCATTATTACATTAGATCGGATCAATGCCAGCCATCCCCTCAATAATACACAAAAAGTATAAAAAATTAGACAAATCATAGCAATCTGTTAAGAGTTACGGCCGTAACATTCAGGAGTTACTACGTAACAAGGGTGACTTACGGCCGTAACTCCTGAATGTTACGGCCGTAACTTGGCTTCGTAAATTTGTTCACTGGTTGCTTTGAAAGTTATGTTTTCAGCCCAGAATTTCTCAGACTTTGCGTTTTTGCCCCAGATCTTCTTCGGATGATAACTTTTGATATATAACTCTGATTTTGAATCCGGAAAGACTGCCGAATTCATCTCGGAAAGTCCTAAAACATGAATATATCAAAATTCAATAAAGAGAATATTTATTAAACATGTTGTTTCTTGAGTAATTCAGTTATTTAATCCGATCATCATCCGATAAAAATAAAATTATTAAAACTAATAAATTAAAAGCAAAAAACGAGTAGACTAGCTCAATTATGGGTGAATTTTATTGATACAAACCATGGATAAGTGTACAAAACCGACACTTATCACACCCCCAAACTTGAATTCTTGCTAGTCCCGAGCAAGACTCTTTATTATTCATGCTCCAAAAATAAAAAATAAGAAAAATTAATACACACATAAATTAAAATATAAAAAGAGAAAAGGAGATCAAAATGCCATTAATAAACAACAACCAGCTTTATACAGTAGATAGAAATGAATCAAGATTCAAAATAAATCTACTAATGTTTTTGAAGTTAAAACACGGTTTTTATTTTGTAATTCCAAAATCAAGGTTTTCCCCCCAAAAGGTTGATTATTTCTTTCCCACTCGTGATACACACGACTCCCTTTAATGGTTGCTCTTGATCACTCGTTTATTTTTCGACTCAATATGAAGAAAAATTTCATTGGCGTCATCAAATATTGTGATTTTCACAAAATTGAGTGTATTGAAATTCAGCTGCTAATTAATTCAAATCTGCTCATAAACTACATCCCTTTTAGTGATAGCTTTCACACCGTTATTTGCTAACGTGTAGCTCTTTTCACTAACACAATTTCTATCTCATTATTTTTTTTTGTAAAAAGGTGATAGCTTTCACACCGTTATTTGCTAACGTGTAGCTCTTTTCACCAATTTTTCTGAGACGGCAGCTACGCACCAACAATGGTTAGTCCTTTATTTTTCGCAAAATTTAAGACTTCCAAAATTAGGCATTTATTCTTGCTCAACACTTCTCCTTTTCGTCATTTTTTTTAGGTGATAGCTTTCACACCGTTATTTGCTAACGTGTAGCTCTTTTCACCAATGACTCCCTTTTTTTTAGGGAATAGAATTTTTGCAGAAAATCATTTCTTAGTTTAAGCATGAAAAATCAAAAACTCCACAAATTAAGTAAATTTCAGTTCTATTTTTCATCAACCGATTGATTCTTCTTTTCTCAAGGTAACGAATAATTCGATTTTATATGATAATTACAAGGTTTGGAAAGAGATTAAGGCTCAAAAAATTTTGGAATATACAATTTTTTACCAGTTAAAATGATTTTAGAAGCTTGTATATAGCTAATTTATTGGTGTTATGGTCAGATCTAGAAATCTGATAAATCAAAATACTATATATATATATACATATATATAAAATTAAGGCAAATAACCAAATCAATCAAAACACACTAAAATTACAACACACCAAAATACTAAAACAAACCACCCCCAAACTTGAAAATAAAACTGTCCTCAGTTTTTAAAAAAAAAAAAAAAAATCAATGCAGAAAAACAGAATACTCCCTGTTAAGAAAGTTGATGTCTGAGCTAACGCCTTTTAGAATCTGCAAGAGAATAAATATATGAGGCACACAACAAAAGAAAATAAAATATACTCGTAAGTATAACACAATTTTTTAAGATGCGCATCAAGAAAGTCCGAGGAGTCGCCTTACGCTGCCATCAAAGTTTTTATAAAAGCAAAACACGTAATAAAAATTACAGCAATAAAATAACAATACATAAATCGCGAATAGATGCGCGTCAAGAGATCAAGAAGAAACTCCTTAAGCTGCCATCATTTAGCACGATTATTACACACGACAGAAAGTAAAAATACAAGAGGTCCGACATGGGTTATCAAGGGGAGAGGAATGAATCCACTTTTCGTTTTCTCACGGTAAAATCTTCTACCCAGACAATTTTAGCTAGAGATGGATCAGGTTGAGGAACAAATTCATTGAGTTTTTTGATTAGTTCTTCTGGTGTTGTTGCAACGACTATGATTCGTTTAGCACGCTCGGAAATAAAACCCTTTTCAGCAGAGTAGTCGATGAAAGACAGTAAACCATCAAAGAAACCATTGACATTAAGCACACCTATTGGTTTTTGATGAACATTTAGCTGGGCTCTGGTAACTACATGAAAAAGTTCCTCAAGGGTGCCAAAACCACCGGGAAGGGTGATAAAGGCGCCAGAATTATTTATCATGTGAGTTATGCGATCTTGCATATTTACAGATCTAAACTCATCTCCAATAGTTGACCCGGTGATTTTACTTTCAGCCAGAGGTTTTGGGATTACTCCCAACACTCTTACTCCTTCCATATAGGCGACAGCACTCGTCCCATTAATCCTAGACTTCCTCCTCCGTAAACTACATGAATGCATTTTTCTCCTAAGGTACGACCCAAGTTGTGGGCTGCTTCAGTAAAGCATGCCTCTTTTCCAGAACTAGCTCCACCAAAAATGCAGACGGTGTTAAATTTTTTTGTGGAAGATGATGACTCCATTTTTGAAAAGAAAAAAAAAATTTAGAGAGAAACAGAGAAAAGTGCAAGTTTGAGGGATGAATGAAAGAAACCAGTAGAAAGTTTATTTATAGAAGAAAAAGAAGGTAAAAATTGTTTAACAAGTTTGTGATTGCGTTTGATTGTGCTTCAACTACTCAATAGAATAATGAATGCATTTACCGCATATCACATTTTTTATTCAAAAAAAATCTCACCACACGACAAAAATAAAAGATACTCACGCGTATGCACAGTAGTTGTGATTGTGGCTCACATCTTCCTCTGATTTTACGTTCAGAAACGGCTTAAACGCCTTCTATGAGTCGGGGAGAAGCTTCCCATCCAATTTTCTAACAAATTGGCAAACAGGGTCTTTTAACGTCAGATTCCCAAGACGTTGTTCATATTCTGGTTTGAATTTATTCCACAAACATCGAATTCCGTAATATACAAGTCCACTAGGATGCGTGTCAAGAGAAATTTTGATATTATCTAAATTCACTTTATTCAGACCATCATTAATGAACTGAATTTTATCTTCTCTGTTTGTAGATGGAATTCCTAAAGATCGACATTTTAAATTACAGTTCCATCTAGCACATTTATAGCAAACGGCTAGCATCTTTGCTCGTCGTTTCTTGGCATATGAACTTTTTCCAAGCCCTGGTAAAAATCTAGTAGGTGTTTCCGTGAATTCACCTGCTATTCTTACTTTGGCTTCAATTATGAACCTAATATCAAAAGGTATGCTTTTATTCGTAAGCAACCTCATCCTTTCAAGCCTTGTCTTGTAAATTTTTAAAATTGCATTTTTGCTTAGAAAGGGAAATCTTTTTTCAATTTTATACAACGTTTCTTCCATGATAATAAAAAAAAAAATACAATGAAAATAATTGAAGAAAATATCTACAAATATCAGTTGTTGTGGGAAACTGAAAAATCCGACTTTAATAGTCACGGAGTACCGTTATCCGCCACTTAACCGGACATACACAATTGAGTACTAAGTTACAATGTTGAGAAATTTATACCTATAAAAATAGTTTATAATGTAAGATTTCAAATATAACTTATACTTCCCCGGCAACGGCGCCAAAAACTTGACACATTTTTAGTGTAACTATCGCAAGTGCACGATATCGTATCAAGTAGTAAAGTGGACTTTTTGAGTCCGGTTTATCGATCCCACAAGGAAGTTTGGTTATAATTTGAATTATACACTATTAGTCTATTTTTATATATACTAATGAGTGAAACACACAATTTAAAGAGTTTGGTTTAATTGTTGCAAAGTAAATGCAATAATTGTTCTAATATTTTAAGGAAATAAAAAGATTGCAATAATAATAGATTGATTAACGATAAAATGAAATAGTTGGGATTACAAACTTAGTTCGTCATTAGTTATAAAGGATGTATAGGAGATCATAAGATGAATTTACTTATTATGTTGTGTAGATTTGATTTTCCTTAAAAAGACGGTTTCTCTTTCGAACTATAAAACGCCCCTTACATATTGAATCAATCCACTATATTTCTATGTTGATTGGCTTCAATACGTAGCATTAGGATTTATGAAAATAACTCAAAGAATCATCTAAAGACTAGGGGTATATTTCTATCCTCTAGAACAACTTAGAGTGAAGATCATTTGATCTAATCAAACATATTTTCTTTCGAAATATATGAAGACCACAAATATCGTCATTTATTGGCCAAATAAATAAAGATTGTTAAAACAATGAAAATCACACACAATAATTCATAATAGATCTTTATACAAACTTAAATAACATGACTAACCTTGTTTATAATCCCAACTTAAGGAACTTAGCCCATAAAGGGTTTATTACACATATTACAAGCTTTGGTGGTCATTTTTAGTTGAATCAAGAGAAAGAATTGATCCTAACTCCCTTAATAGATAAAGGAGATAGAAACAATAAACTCTTTGAACAACAAATGTTATACCACACTTACAAAGATCACTCAAGAACACAAGTGTGTTCTTCACACAAAAAGAAAAGTTTACAAAAAATGAAAAATTATAAGATGAATGATGAATGATGAATGATGAAGGATCTAAGGGGTCTATTTATACACCTAAAGTCATCTAATAGCTCCAAAACTCCAGCATTATTACATTAGATCGGATCAATGCCAGGCATCCCCTCAATAATACACAAAAAGTATAAAAAAAATTAGACAAATCATAGCAATCTGTTAAGAGTTACGGCCGTAACATTCGGGAGTTACGGCCGTAACAAGGGTGACTTACTACGGCGTAACTCTGAATGTTACGGCCGTAACTGATTCGTAAATTTGTTCACCGGTTGCTTTGAAAGTTACGTTTCAGCCTGAATTTCGGACTTTGCGTTTTTGCCCCAGATCTTCTTCGGATGATAACTTTTGATATATAACTCTGATTTTGAATCCGGAAAGACTGCCGAATTCGTCTCGCAAAGCCCTACAACATGAATATATCAAAATTCAATAAATAGAATATTTATTAAACATGTTGTTTCTTGAGTAATTCAGTTATTTAATCCAATCATCATCCGATAAAAATAAAATTATTAAAACTAATAAATTAAAAGCAAAAACGAGTAGACTAGCTCAATTATGGGTGAATTTTATTGATACAAACCATGGATAAGTGTACAAAACTGACACTTATCATGCAGTCTAACGGAGGACCCTCACAATAAAGTGAGTCGTGGGATAGGCAATGTCCCTCGCACACAAAAACACGGTTGTGGAGGTCGGTCCATCGAACTCCGCGACCGTGCACGATTCCTCAAAATCGGCAAACTGAGGATAGCTCACCAAACATACTATTTTTGTTCCCTTACTTACAATAAGTAAACAAAAACAAGGGGGCAAAGGAGGGGAGCTAATCCTAAATGCGATCGGAAAGAAGGAACCGTACCCGATCGGCTTCGCTCAAACACACGCAGGACTATGAGAATTGTTCGACAAAATTTACAAGTAAGAATTTCCAAACATGTCAATACATTCAAACATTCAGACAATCGGTCGGATAAACAAGACTTTGGAAGCAATCATACACATACTTGTAAAAATTCGCACGCAAACATTCAAAAGCGATCATACATGAAAAGACACAAGTGCGAAAAAGGAATATTTTATTCATAACAAAGATTTCGTTCATTACGAAGCCCAAAGGCAATACAAAGGGAAAGCAGGAAATTAAAAGATACAAGGAAAACAAAGAGATCTCTCAGGGCCCCGCCGGCTGGTCTTCACCCTCAGGTGGCCGATCGGCACGAGCTCCCCCATCGGCCTCAAGATAAATGAGTTTGTCCGGGAAAGGATACCAACTCAAGTCGATCCCAAAGTCGACGAGATCAAGGATTGGCAGGGAGACTCCGGGTGCAGAGGGTGCTCGAGTGTATAGACTTTGAAGCTCTCCATCAAAGGACCGATTTCGATCCCTACCTTTTTTGCGGCTCGGACAGCATCAGCATAGGCCACGTAATAAGCAAACTCGCCAACGAGTGCAACATTGAGGTAGGGATCGGTCTCGATCGCCTTTAGCTGCACTCTCAGCTCAGCGATCGTCTTCTCAGCTTCTGCCAGTTCGACCACCTTAGCGGTCGTTTCCCCCTTGGCCTTCTCCAGCTCTCCTTTCGCCGCCTCCAGCTCACGGTTGAGCCGATCCACCGATGCCTTTAGTCCGGCCACCTCCTCCTGCGAAGCCGCATGCTTCCGGCGAGCTTCTTTCTCCTGGTCATGGAACCGATCGGCCGTTTCCTTGGAGCGGCTCAACTCTTGCTTTAGTCGGTCGACGTCCTCTTTAGCTCGTTTTGGCCGTCTCTATGTACTCCTTCTCCATAGACTGGATCCGGTTGGCGTATTCAATGTTTGTGTTCCGGGCGGCCTCGAGGTCGCTATGGAGGCGAGCAGAAGAAGGTCGCCCCTAAAAATCCCTGGCAGCTTGGACGACCATCGTCGCCGTCTGGAGAGCCAAGGCAATGGTCGCCTGCATGGAGTCTCCAGATCGCCGACGAGCGATCGCATCGAGGTCGGTCGTCCAAGCCTTGGGTAGTGAGGTGATTGCCTGCTGGACATAAGTAGGGACTTCGAGGGACTTTTGCAGAGCCTTACTCGACAAGAAATCCAGCACCATAGGAGCGACGTCCGGGTCAGCAAGACGGACCCTGCAGCACAAACAAAAGAGACAAAGGAATTAGAATATACCTAATTAAATTTTCCAACTCGGAAAGTTCAATCCGATCTCACCTGTTGACCAGCTCAGGATCGCGGCCAAAATAGGGCTTTCCCCGAGAAGTCTCGGCCTCAGCGATCGCCGCTCTTTTCAAAATGCCGGCCGGGGACCTGGAGCCGGATGCCGAGGGCCTAGGACCAGACCCCTCCGCCATCGGAATGGAAGAGACAGGGGGAGCGGCAATCGGCGGCTCCAAAATAGCTAAATACGCCTCATCCGTCGGCAGGGACCCCTCCGGCCTCCGCCTCTTGCGGTTGCGCTGAAGTTGTTCCTCCTCTTGAATTTTCGGCTCGGCGTCCGGCACCACAGCGGGCCTCACCACAGGGGCAGGGCGAGACGACATCGTAGCAGCACGACCAGTCTTCTGACCCTGGTGATGGCGACCGATAAGTCCTAGGTTAGACATGGCGATCTCGGGTGGTGGCTCGGCAACAAGGGGAAAGTGAACCTCTGTCAAAGAAGAAATACAGACAAGTTAGACAGCTACCTAGACGTTACGACCTCCTGGAGACGATCGTCAAGCAAGGAAGAAGAAATTAAATTTATACCTGGAACTCTCAGATGACGAGGGAAGCGAAACAATCGAGCCCCCAACCGATGAAGTTCGCCACCGAGCGAGCGAACGTCTATGAAGGAATCTGTCAAGGCACGAATCCGCTCCCAAATGATCAGGAAATCGAAAGGAAGATCGTTGATCGCTGGAACAAGAGGTCTTGCAAAAAGGAAACGAAATTAGATCAGTTCAAGACAAGTCCGATCAAAGGGAGAATTAAAACCCTTACTCGGATTCCTCTCCCGAAAATTGGTGGGAATCTCCAACTCCTCCTCCGGTCTGTCACTCGATGCCGATCTCCACGCTCCGCCGACCCAGCACCATTTTGCCAGGTCGCCCTGGGTCTTGTTTGGCACACCGAGGACCACTCTTCCCATTCGGCCTTGGATATGATTACCGTCGATCGACCCTTTCTGTGGGGCCAGTTTGAAGAGATAGTTCATCTCCATCGCAGAAAGGAGGCGGAACAACCGGTGACTGCCGAAGAGTGTCAAAGTGCAGATGAACTGTAGCCAGGCGTTCGGCGTCAGTTGGAGCGGCGCCAAATTCGAGGCAATCAATAAGTAGGAGACGGCGAACGGCAAAGGGAATCGCAGACCGGCCTCCATGATCATCTCACTAACGGCGACCAGACCCTCGGGCAGTTGATCGACACGTTCATTTTCTGAGGGCGCGTGCAGGGAAACGTCAGAGGGAATATGATATTTTGCCCTCCAGCGGCTCAAGTCTTTCTGGGTCGCCGAACTCCGGATATTACCAAGGGTCCACTGAGATGGGTCGGCGGCCCGAAACACCGTCCGCTTCACATGTTCGTAAGGATGAGCGGCGGAGTAAGCTTCAAAGTCAAATTCCGGACAGGGTCCGGCGATCCCCTCCATAATCTTGGCGAAAGCCATATAGGCGGGGCCGAATACGCTACCCCGTTCCCAAGCCATCCGCACCAGTTCGTCTTCTTCCACCAGCGATCCCCCTCGCTCCACCGTCGCCGCAGATCTCACCACTTCGGCCTCGTTGAAAAGCTCCTCAAGCTCTGCGGGTGAAATCCCCACACGAATAGCCTCAACAGCCATTTCCATAGGGATTCCCACGGGAATTTCCTCCCGGTCCGGCGAAGCCGCAGCGGCGGAGGTGCTTCCGGTTTCGAAGGTTTTGGATCCTCCAGACATGTTCGTAAAAATAGTAAAGAAAGAAAGAAGATTAGTTTTCTTACCTAAAAAGAAAAAGGAAGACGATCGGCACAAGAAGCTTCAGAAATTTCTGCAGAGTTTCAGCAAGAAGGCAAGGACGCGTGGAGAGTAAAAATGGAGTAGCCCTAGCCCCTTTTATAGGTGGGAGAAGGGGTCTCCATGCAAATAGGCAAAAATCCGAGGGCTGGAGTGCAACCGTCGGGGGGACACATTAAATGCAGCCCTCAAATCCCGCGTACGCATCTTTTCGAGGGCACGCCAGATGACAAAGTCTGACAAACCGTCGGACTCACTCAATAGAAACGCGATGCGTGTCCTCGCCATGTTTCGCGAGCCCGCATTCATTTCCCGCTGCTCCCAGCGCTAAAGGAGATCGTCCAAATTCGAAATTAGATCGTCTGATCGTCTAAAGCAATGGCGATCGCCAAACAGTGCCATCTCACCCCGTGTTTTCAACATGGAGCCGAGCTGGGGGGCAATTGTTGTGCGGCGATTAATATGCTTCCATGGCGATCGGCATTATGATCTGAGCGCCAACCATAGAAAACATACTCTGGGCAAACACCCAGCAGTCGGCACCCACGGCGACCGTCTTTCGGTATCCAGCGATCGTCTTTTATTACTTGGCGATCGTCAATGATGACCAGCCAGAGACGATCGTGTCGTTCCATGTATGGATCCAACATCCATCAAAGTCATCGAAGACCGAATCTCAGACGGTGGCCCACATGTAGATACACAAAGGGCACCGACAGATAAGACATTTGACCCCAGCCTGTCACCTACCCCACCTACCGACAGGGCCGCCGAAAGGTACAAAGTGGGTCCTCCCCGTACAATGATTCAGGACGCGTGGAGGCTTCCCATTGGCTCGCACAGCTGTCGCCATCAGTAGCCCCAGACTTTAAGGGAACAACCTCACCTGACGGGACGATCGACCATCTTATTATAATATAGAAAACGGCGGTTGCCCGCGATCGCCGGAGAGGTCCCAGCAGCCTTGGTCCTATAAATAGGAGGCTCACAACAAGTGTCCAGGCATCATGCGATTTTACCGTGAATATAGTGCAAATTATATACAGAGAGAATCAAAGACTCATCTGGCAATCACTTATACATTCATATTGATATTCATATACACTTATCATACATCCCAAGCAAGAACTCACAGATCTACATATCTGGTTCTTCCGGCAATCTACACGCTCTACAGCTTAGATAACTAGAAGTCTTTACACTCATTGTAATAAATTCTAACATTAATATTTGTACTCGACAGTATATTTATTAATAACATCTCGCGAGAGCATTCAAGCCCGGGATTAACAACCCCGGTAAATCTTGTGTTATCTATTTTCTCATGGAAGTGTTCTCGTTTTTGTTTGTTACTAGATCATTCCAGCAATACTATCTTCGGATAATATTTTGGGTAACAACAGATCGAACAACAATGATCGAATGACAACGACCGAACAATGACTCCGAAGTTCACACTTCAACTCAATACATCAAAAGAACTAGTAGAATCAAAAGATGTTACCTCCGAACAAAAGGTTCACAAGAATCGAAACAAACTCGGAAAAGACACAGCGACAATTAGATCGACCCAAAACAAGATCACGGCTCGTTCGAACAATGAAACCGAAATACATAACAAGTTCAGAAAGTATCAACGAACACGAGCGAGTCAATAGACTTGATAAAAAGGAAATGCAGAAGTCCAAAACAATACGGGTATCACATTCGACCTCTTATAAAGAAGGTCGTCCCCGCAACCTCTTATAAACAATGTAACAACACAAAAGCAGTCGATGGAAACATTACTCATGGGCCTCTCAGGGCCGATCCTGATTTCTGTGCCGAAGCACGGGCTCCGGAAGTCTCGGTAACCAATTCGCAAAACTGGATTCTGTGTCCCTTGAGTCCACACTTGAAATGCGTTACTGACGAGAAGGACAATTTGTACGTACATTTCCCCGGCACAATGCGGTTGAAAGGCCACAGCTCGGCGTACCAAATATACAAATGCTAGATACAATGGAACGTAACATCGCAAAACAACAAACCAGAGATGCCAATTCTACACAACATATCAACGTAAGGTAGCCCGCATACACAGAATCATAGCAACGACGGCATCATTCGGCGATCTCAATGGCCCGAACGATAACCAGCACATTGTTGTTACCCAAAATATTATCTGGAGATGATATGCTGGAATGATCAAGTAACAAACAAAGTGCGAGAGCACGTCCGTAGGGAAATGAATAACACAAGATTTTCCGGGGTTATTAGTCCCGGACTTGAATGCTCTCGCGAGATGTTATTAATATGAATACCAATGAGTACAGATATTAATGTTAGAGTACAAATATAATGAGTGTAAAGACTCTAGTTATCTTAGATTCGAGTGCTGAAGATTGCCGGAAGAACCAGAGTTGAAGCTCTGTGAGTTCTTGTTACAAAGATGGAGAGTTCTCCGTATTATTTGCTTTTAGTGTTATGTGTTCACGTTGTAAACTGTCGCTGTGTTAACGTTTTTTCTCTCCTTTTGCCGAAGATGGAGGCCTCCTATTTATAGGAGAATGGGCTGCTGAGACGTCCCTTTCAACCGCGGGCGATCTCCGTTTCCTGCATTTAAATAAGGCGGGCGATCATCTTAGCATGTGGGACTGTTTCCTTAAAGTCTGCAGTTGCTGCTAGCAGCCAGATGCGCGAACCAATGAGGAGGTGACAGGTGCCTCTTCTCGATGTCCTGGGAGGTCCCACCTAAGGTCCTTTCGGCGGGTCTATCGGTTGGTGAGGCCGTCCTTATCACTGAGAGCTGCTGATAGGGTGGAGTAGGGCCTGTTCTTGTGGCGCCTTTTGCGGATCTGCACATGGGTCTTCACCTGAGATTCGGTCTCCGCAGACTTTGAAGAGTGTCGGATCCACACGTGGCCTGGGACGATCGTCTCTAGTCATACATTAGAGGCGATCGCCAGATGCCAATAGACGATCGCCTTAGACATCGACCGCTAGGCACTTTCCCAGCATCTGTCTTCTTTAGCTGGCTCCTGACAATTATGCTGATCGCCATCGAGGCGTATAAATCGCCGCACAACAATTGCCCCCAGCTCGCTCCGATGTTGAAGACGTGGGTGAGGTGGCTCTGCTGGCGATCGCTTGTTTAAGAGGAGTGACTCATCTTCTTATGAAGCGGACGATCGTCCCTCGAACGAACTGATTTCGAATTTGGACGATCTCCTTGGATGCTGGAGAGAGCGGGAAATGGAGGCGGGCTTTTGAAAAGTCACTGGGACATGCATCGCGCTCCTGTTGGGGGAGTTCGACGGTTTTTGTCAGACTTGTCGTCTGGCGTGCCCTTGAAACGACGCGCACGCAGGTTTCGAGGGCTCCATTAAATGCGGCCCACCAACGGTTGCACTCCAGCCCTCGAACTTCCGCCTATTTGCCCAGAAGTCCCTTTTCTTGCCTATAAAAGGGCTACGGCTACTGGGTTTCAGTCCTTTATGTGCCCTTGCCTTTAGACGAAGACTCTGCCAAAATTTCTTGAAGCTTCTTGCGCCGATCGACGTTCCCTCTAGGTAAGAACAAAAAATTTTCTTCCCCCTTTTTTCTTCGAACATGTCTGGAGGAAGATCCCAAGTGTATGAGGCAGGTAGCACTTCCGCCGCCACGCCTTTGCCTGCCCGGGATGAGACCTCCGTAAATCTTCACGTGGAAACGGCTGTCGAGGCAATTCGCGCGAGGGTTTCACCCGTGGAGGTTGAAGAGCTTTTCAACGAAGCTATCATGGCGAAGTCGACTGCGGCAGAGCAGAAGCATTCACCGGTAGACGAGGATGAGGCGGTGAGACTAGATTGGGAGCAGAATAGTGTGTTCGGTCGGGCCTTTTTGGAATTCGCCGGACTTATGGAGAGGCTGGCCGGACCACGTCCTCAGTTTGATTTCGGCGCATACTCGGTCGCCCACCCCTATGAACCCGTAAAGCGGACGTCATTTCGGGCCATGGACCCTCGGTCAGATCTGGAGTTCGGCGACCAGGAAGGACTTGAGTCGTTGGAGGGCGAAGTTCTATATCCCCTCTGATGTCTCATTGTATGTGCCCGCGGAAAACGAACGCGCCGACCAACCTCCCGAGGGTATGGTCGCCGTTAATGAATTGATCTTGGGGGACAGATTGCAGTTCCCATTGCCGTTCGCCGTGTCGTACCTGTTGACCACCTGGAATGTGGCGCCGCTCCAATTGACGCCGAACGCCTGGTTGCAGACCGTCAGTACCTTGACTCTTTTTGGCGGTCACCAGCTGTTCCGTCTATCTTCTGCTCTGGAAATGAACTACCTCTTCAAGCTGACGGCGCAGAAGGGTTCAGTTGGCGGCTACCACATTCAGGGTCGCATGGGCAGGGTGGTCCTCAGGGTGCCGAACAAGGTTCGGGGTGACCTGGAAAAATGGTGTTGGGTCGAAGGAGCGTGAAAGTCGGCGGCGAGCGATAAACCAGAGGATGAGTTAGATATCCCCACCAGCTTTCGGGAGAGGAATCCGAGTAAGGATTTTAACTCTCCCTTTGTTCGGATACATTTTGAACTGATCTAATTTGGTTTCATTTTTGCAGGCTCCCTTGTTCCAGCGTTCGGCGACCTTCCATTTGACTTCCTGATCGTCTGGGAGCGAATCTGTGGTCTACCGGACAACTACGTCGACGCTCGCATGGTCAACAACAAAGCTCATTGGTTGGGCGCTCGGTTGTTTCACTTCCCTCACCACTTGAAGGTTCCAGGTATAAATGTTTACTATCCCCTTTCTGGTTGACGATCGTCTTTGATTGAAAGAGATGTCTAACTTGGTTGAATGTCTTCTTTGACAGAGATCCACTTCCTCCGCTACTTCGAGCCGCCAAGAGAGATTGCAATGTCGAACCCCGGCCTCATGAGTCTTCTCCACCAAGGGAAAAAGGCGGTCTGTGCCCCTGCATCGACGTCCCACCCTGTCCTTGAGGCGAGACCTCTCATAGCGCCGGTCGTCGAGCCGAAAGCTCGGGAGGAGGAGCAGCTCCAGCGCAACCGCAAGAGGCGGAGGCCGGAGGAGCCCCTGCCGACTGCTGCAGTGGAGGCGTCCATTGTGGTGTTGCCGGTTGTCGCGCCTCCTATTTCCGCCGTTCCAATGGAAGAGGGGCCTACGCCCTCAGCGGCCTTCCTAAAGACTGCGGCGATCACTGGAGCCGAGACTCCGCGGGGCAAGCCCTATGTCGGCCGCGACCCCGAGAAGGTCGCAAGGTAAGACTGGTTTGATATTTCTGAGTTAAGCTACTTGTGTAGGGTGCATACTAACTCCTTCGTTTTTTGTTGCAGGGTCCGCCTTGCCGATCCGAACACCTCGCCGATGGTGCTGGAATTCCTGGCGAGCAAGTCCCCGCACGAGCCTATCGACGTCCCTTCCACATCTCCCGGGCCATCTCCTCTCTTCCGAAGGCTTGGACGACCGACCTGGATGCGATTGCACGCCGGCGGTCTGGAGATGCCATGCAGGCGACACTTGCCCTGACCCTCCAAGCGGCGACGATGGCCGCTCAAGCTGTTAAAGATTATGAGGGGCGGCCCTCGATTGCTCGCCTCCATTCGGATCTTGAGGCTGCTCGGAACCAGAACGCCGAGTTTGCCAATAGGATCGTGGCCATAGAGAAGGAGTATGCTAAGACGGCCAAGCGAGCTAAACAAGATCTTGACCGGATGAGGCAGGAGCTCGAACGGTCCCGGTCAGAGGCTCGTCGGTTGCATGCGGCCTCGCAGGAGGAGGTGACCGAGCTGGAGACAGTGGTGTATCGGCTAAATGGCGAGCTGGAGTCGTCAAAGGGAGAGCTGGCCGCCAAGGTAGCCGAGCTCAAGGATGCGGACAAGACAGCCGCGGGGCTGAAGGAGAAGTTGGAGGCGATCGAGATCGATCCCTACCTCAGCATGGAGTACGTCGGCGAGTTCGCATATTACATAGCTTACGCCAATGCCATCCGTGCTGCCAAGAAGGGAGAGCTCGAGGTCGGCCCTCTGATCGAAAACTTCAAAGCCTACGTGCTTGAGCATCCTTTGCAGCCAGACTTCTCTCTGCCGATCCTTGACCTCACCGACCTCGGGAACGATCTGAGCTGGTATCCGTCGCCAGACAAACTTGTTTATCCGGAAGCCGGTGAGGAAACGCACGCCGATCCATCTGCTGGGGGTGAAGGCTAGGCGGGAGTGGCCTGAGTGAGACCGTAGTCAATTTGTTCTTTTTCTTGTAATTTCCAGTTTCTTCTAGTTTTGCCTTCGGGCGTGTATGTACAAACAATTTGAATGGAATAAAATATGTTTTTTTTGCATCTGACTCTTTATTTGTACGATCGCCTCTCTGAATGTTTTGCATACGAATTTACACAAGTGTTTACACAATTGCACCTGATGCCTTGTTTGTATGATCATCTTGTCTGAATGTTTCACATCATTTCGACTTTGCACAATTGTTTGGAGAGCGGCCATTGTATGAATAGCTCCGAATGTATTGATATACTTGAAATTCTTACTTGTAAATTTCTCGAACAAAACCGATCGTCATATGTGTGTTTGAACAAAGCCAATCGTGTGTGGTTCCGTCCTCCTGGTCGCATGTATGAATAGCTCCGTATTGCCCCTTGTTTTTGTTTACTTAGTGAAAGTAAGGGAATGAAATAATTCGTTTAATGGGCTATCTTATTTTGTTTCTTGCGATCTTCAATTTTGTTGATTCCTCGAGGGAGGCCGAGCGTCCCGGCCTGGAAAGATTTCGCACAGTCGTGGGGTTCGATAGAACCGACCCCGACGACTATGTCTTTTTCGCGAGCGACATTCCGTCTGATGGTTAACTTCTCGCGACTCACTTTATTGTAAGGGTCCTCCGTAGACTACGTTTTGCCTCACAAAGTAGCGATGGGGCGGACGGTCTCTGCCTGGAGGATTCATTGCATGGGGCGCCGTCGGATAAATCGACTTCGCTACCGTGGCTTGTTAGCACTTTTCTGCCTAAGAGGGCATATGTTGTGATGGGGTAGGATGTGATCGCCTGCATTGGACCATCAGATTAGATGATGGGTCCGAGGACGGGCAAGTGCGTCCACTGATTTGTTTTGGAGGGTCCTTCGGCTACGTCCGCCTCGTATTTAAACGAAAGGGCGGGTGATCTTTGGCCAAAGGAACCTTGCATGGACTGGCTGTCGGTTCCATTGACTCCCAGGACAATGGCTGCACTTTTCTACCTCAGACCGCCATGTTAGATGACGATACTTGACGGTATACATTGTGCTTGGAGGGGCGATTGCTTGCATAGGTCCGTCAGGTTAGATGGCGACCTTTTGTAGGGCGAGCGAGTCTTCCTCTCTCTATTTGTTTGTTTTGACGAGGTGAATCATATATAGGGGATTAAAGAATCACATTAAACTCTTTGTACATTGGGTAACTAAATACAAAGTTTTTATTGGTAGTATTTCTTCAAATGTACGGAATTCCAGGGATATTGGTCCGGAGTGCCGTCTGGGTGTTGAAGTTCGTAGGCTCCTCTGGTCAGCCATTTAGATATTCTGAAAGGGCCTTCCCAATTCGGGCCAAATACTCCCGTGTGAGTCTGGACCTTCTTGAGGAATAGGTCGCCCACTTGGAATTGCCTTTTCTTGACCTTCGAATTGAAGAATTTTTCGGATTTCCTTTTGTGGATCGTGTTCTTCATTTCCGAGGTCAGTCGTCGTTCTTCGAGCATATCCAATTCGATCCGTCGGTCTACATCATTGTCCGTCGTCATTTCCTGTTCAGTTCGGTGGCTGAGCACGGTGATCTCCAAAGGGATCACTGCTTCTGTTCCAAAGGCGAGGGCGAACGGTCTTTCGCCGGTTGAGTTTCGGGTCGTCGTTCGGTAGGACCACAAAACATCCGGGATTGCTTTGATCGTGTGTTTGAGGATATTGTTTACAGCCTCTACCTGCCCGTTCGTCTGAGGGTGGTAAGGGGCCGAGAACAACTTTTTGATTCCCCCTTTCTCGTAGAATTGCATGACTTCCAAACTGTCTAACTGCTTCCCGTTGTCGGAGATGATAGCCTGGGGTAGACCGAACCGGCATATGATGTTCTTCCAAATGAACTTGATTACTTGTTCTTGGACGATCTTGTTGAGTTGCTCGGCCTCAGCCCATTTCGTGAAGTAATCGACCCCCACGATGGCAAATTTACATCCCCCTGGCGCCGTCGGCAAAGGACCAATGAGGTCGATGCCCCATTGGGCGAACGACCATGGACTGTACATAGAAGTGTGCTGTTCGGGGGAGAGCTTGATGTTCGGGCCCATCACCTGACACCTGTGACACGATCGGGCATAGGCGATTGCGTCTTTTTGTAGTGTAGGCCAGAAAAAACCTTGCCTCGTCGTCTTGCAGATGAGAGCTCGTCCTCCAGCGTGATTTCCATAGATCCCGTCATGGATCTCGGCTAACGAGTCGGCCTTCCTCCGGCGTAATGCACTTGAGGATAGGAAGGCTGAAAGCTCGCTTGTAAAGCCGGTCGTCTAATAGGGTGTATCTGGTTGCACGGAGCTGAAGCTGGTGAGCTTTGATACGATCGGTGGGACCGTTCCGTCCCTCAAGTATTTGATGAACGGAGTCATCCAGTTCTCTTCGGCGATGGCAACTGTGGTGATAAGGATCCTGTCGATCGCCGACTTTGCTGACTTCGTGATTTGGATGTTAGAGAAGTCTTCCGCCCCATCTGACGATGCGAGTTTGGATAGGGCATCGGCCTAGGAGTTGTGCTCTCTCGGGACTTGTTCGATTAGTACTTCTTCAAACTTTGTGCACATTTCGGCGACCAATTCTTGGTATTTGATCATCTGTTCTCCGCACGCCTCATATTCCCGCTTGACTTGGTTTACGACCAAGAGGGAGTCCATGAAGATGTGGAGGCAACGAACGTCCAGGGCGAGTGCTAGATCGAGCCCGCCTACCAAGGCTTCGTACTCGTCTTCATTGTTGGTCGCACGGAACCCGAAACGCATAGCTTTTGTGAAACTTTGGCCGTCGGGCTGATGAGGACAATCCCTGCCCCTGCTCGCGAGTTGGTTGCCAACCCATCTACGTACAATTTCCAAGCAGGACAGCTGACCTGGGTCAGACATGGCGGGAATGTTAATTCCACCACGAAGTCCGCTAGAGCTTAGCCTTTGATTGCCGTGCGAGGAGCGTACGTAATACCGTATTTGGCGATCTCCAGTGACCACTTGAGGAGTCACCCGTTGGTGTCTGGCCGGTGCAGAACTTGCCTTAAGAGGAGAGTCGTCAGAACCTCCACTTGGTGTTCGAAGAAGTAGGCCCTCAGCTTGCGAACACTCATGACTAAAGCGTAGGAGATCTTCTCCAGAGACGTGTAATGCGTTTCCACATCATGGAGCGCCTGAATAAAGAAGTAGATCGACAAGTGGGTTTGCCCATCTGCTCGCACTAATACAGCGCTCAGCGCGACCTCCGAGGCCGCCAGGTAGAGGAATAGCTTTTCGCTGGGGACTGGCTTCGCCAAGATTTAGGGATTAGACAATACTCCTTGATTTTGGCGAACGCTATTTGGCTTTCCTTCGTCCATGCAAATTTCTTATTCTTTATGGTGGCGAAGAATGGCTTGCTTTTATCTCCGAGCCGAGAAATGAAATGGTTAAGGGCAGCTAGACAACCTATGAGGCGTTGCACCTGTTTGACATTCCGTGGCTCCTGCATGTCGAGGATCGCCTGGATCATGGTGGGGTTTGCCTCGATCCCTCTGTGGCTCACGATGTGCCCCAAGAACTTTCCGGAGCTTACCCCAAAGTTGCATTTCTTGGGGTTCAGCTTCATATTGAACTTCTCGAGGATGGTGAACGTCTCGGCAAGGTCATTGAAGTGATCTTCCTTTTCGAGGCTCTAGACCATGATGTCGTCAATGTAAACCTCCATGGTCTTGCTGGTTGGCGAACATCCCGTTGACTAGTCATTGGTAGGTTGCCCCCGCATTCTTCAGACCGAACGGCATTCGGACCCGAAAGTACACGTCTTTTTCCGTGTGGAACGACATGTGTTTTATGTCTTTCTCCGCCATTGGGATCTGATGGTACTCGGCGAAAGCATCCATGAACGACATCATTTCGCAACCTGTCGTGCTATCGACCAAGTGGTCAATAGAGGCATCGGAAAGTGGTCTTTTGCATGGTTCTAAAAAACGCTAGGCGCTAGGCGTTCGGATTGGTAACGCCTAGCGCCCAGAGGATTACTCGGGGATTAATTGGGGATTAATCGGAGTAGACGGATTTATTTTTTATTAATATTTTAATCATTTTTATATAAAAAAATTATATATATGTAAAATAATTAAAAATAATTAAAATTTAACCATTTAAACAGATATATAATAAATTATATATTAAATTTAAAATACTGATATAGATATCAATGAGTCCATATTATCCATAATATCTGAGTTTAGGAATTTATAGTACTCTTAGAACAAAATAAAAAAACAAAAAAGTATAACCGCCTAGGCATCCGCCTAGTCGCCCACGTAGCTAGAAAATTTGAAACATCGATAAAGGTATAAAGTAGTTCATAGTATCTTAGATTGCCTTCATAGGTCCCCGAAGCCAACCTAGACGATCGATTCATCACCTAAACGCCTAGTACAAGCGCCTAGGCCATAATCGGAACGGCATAGGACCTTCTAGGGATTAATCGGAGGATTAATCGGCCTAGGCGGGGATTTTTAGAACACTGGTCTTTTGGACATGCCGCGTTGAGGTCGGTGAAGTCGATGCATAACCTCCAGGAGTTGCTCGGCTTTTTGACGAGCACCGCGTTGGCTACCCACTATGGCTCGTTTGTAGCTACTCTGATTAGTTTGTTGTCGAGTAGCTTTTTGACTTCTGTGTCGAGCGTTGTGTACTTCTCAGGACCGAATTTCCTACGTTTCTGGTGAACAGGCTTCCTTGCCGGGTCGATCTTTAGATATTGGCAAGTGTGTTCAGGACTAATGCCGACCATATCTTGATGCGACCAGGCAAAGACTCCGATGTTCTTACGTAGTAAACTGATCAGATAATTCTTTAACTCGAGACCGATGCTTGTTCTGATCTGCACTTCCCGCTTCGGGCAAGCTGGATCTATGGTTATGCTTTCCAACTCTTCAATGGGGATGGTCGATTCTCGTTTGGAACGATTTCCGGACTCGATCCTTGGATCGATTTCGAGGCTTGGCTCGAAACTGATCCTTGGCTCGATGTTGTCCGTCAATCGATGTGAGATGCCATCCTCTGAGTCGGGCTGGTACGAGGTGCTTGGCTCGTCGATCTCCATCGGTTGATTGTCGATCGTTTCAATGTTATAAACAGCATGGGAAGTGTTTAAGGAAGTTACGACACATGAGTAATTCAAACATTTCTTTGCCATTAGCTGGTCTCCTTTTACAGTACCGACCGTCCTGTCGGCAGTGGGGAACTTAATACAGTAAAAGAAAGAAGAGGCGACCGCCTCGAAGGTTTCTAGAAATGGGCGACCTAGGAACCCATTATAGATACTAGGCCTATCTATGATTACAAAATTGAGGTTCCTAGTGATCCTAACCTTGGGATCGTAATGGCATATTAGCTCGACAGAGAGCTTGATCCTTCCATAGGCTTGGACCGTGTTGTCGCCGAACCCTTGAAGCACGGTATCAAATGGATTGATGAACTTGGTCAGGTTGCCGAGCTGGTCAAGAGCAGATTTGAATATGATATTGCAAAAGCTCCCATTGTCAACCAGCACGTGATCGACTATTTTCCCAAGGATACATGCAGAGATTACCAATGCATCCTCTTTGGGGCACTGCACCCCCTACCTATCCTTGTTGGAGAAGGTGATGAGCGCGTCTCTGGAAATGGTCGGCTCTGGGGGCACCACGACATGGACCCCTGCGAATGCCCTCAGCTCGGCCTTCCGCTTTCTATTCGACATGGTGGAAACCGGGGAAAGGCCTCAGAGGTTTCCACCTCCCAACTGAAGCATATTGATCCGGCCGCCGGGGTTGATCAGAGCGATTGACTCGTCTGAGTACTCCGACTCATTTTGCACGATCCTGGCGATCAGATTGGGAGGGATTCCGTCGTTCTGTCGGCGATCGCACCCCCCGGTCCTTTCTGCCCGGGGTTCTGGCTTGGTCACCAAGTTGTCCAACTTGCCTTCCTCAAACAGTCTCCAAAGTTGTCTGAGTAGGTCGCAGCACTGGCTGGTGTTGTGGCTGGGACTTTTTTGGTAGGCACAAAATTTGATGCGGTCTAGATGAACGTTGTCCCTCATCGGCTTTGGTTTTCTAAGCCACTTGCGCCCCTTGATGCCATTGAAAATGTGGGCTGGAGACAGATTTAGGTTGCGGAGGAGGTGAACTTCCACATCCTCGAAGGCCTTGAACTCACCGGGCGGCTTTGCGACCGCCTTTCTGGGCTTGGCGACCGCCTTCTTAGGGATGGAATATGGTGCCTTCCCTTCTCCGGTAGATCCCTCGCCTAAGCGGAGGGTGAGCATCCTCTGCCTAGCCAGAAAGTCGGTGGCCCTGACGCGGAAGATCGTGTAGGTCGGGGGGATGTCCACCGTGAGGTGTCTGAACATGGGTGAATGGCTATAAAATCCCCCTAGGACCGAGTAGAGAGCGAGTTCATTGCTAATGGGCTCGCCGGTGAGGACTATTTCATCCACCCGGTCGATGTAGTCTTTGTCGGGCTCGTCCTTCCCCTGCCTGATCTTCATCATGCGGTGGGGGCCTTCTGGCCGAGCAACTTTGGCGGCAAAATACGACGTGAAGTCGTTCGCTAGTTTCTCAAAACAGTTGATTGAACGCGGTGGCAATGAGATGTGCCACCTATGGGCAAGATCGCCCAATGTTAATGGGAACATTCGGCACTTTGTGGCGCCCGATGCCCCGCTTCTGGTCATGTAGATCCGTAACTTGCTCAAATGGGTCTCAGGATCCGATCTCCTCTCATATAGAGGTGTTTGAGGAGGAGCGATCTTCGGTTGTACGGGGGCGAGCTCGATCTGGACCGCGAGCGGCTCACTCGGCCCGGCGATCGATCTCTTGGCGCCTGCCCCAGTTTCTATGAGCGCCTTCATTTCGTCGAGCTGGCGCTGCATTGCGGCCATTGCCGTAGCCTGACTGCTCGTGGATTGGCTCTCGGAGCGGGAGCCGAGGCGATCGTGTACCGATCTCCTGGCCCCGTGGTAGGTGACGAGTTATCTACCACCGAGATCAATTCTGGGGTGAGTGGGAGCTCGTTGGCCGGCCTGTCTTCTGGGAGTCGGGTATGCCGAACTCTTGGTGACGGATTCGGACTCCGATGTCTCACAACTGGGGCCCAAATGCCCGGGTCGCCATGAGGGATCACTCCCTAGGTGGCTGAAGACGGAATCATCCCGCCTTACTAGTGTCTTTTCCTGCGGCTTGGGGCTTTCTGACGATTTCTCGACATATTGCCCCTTGATCTTCCACTTGCCCGCACGGCGGATGGCTGATGGAGTAATGGTGGGCGAATCGCATGCTGTCCGTCGCTCCCTTAGGATGGCCATGACCTCCTCGATTTGTTTCGCGGTTTGGAACTGATCGAGTGAGAGGCTGGGGCCGTCCCTCGGGGGCGGGAGTGAGAGTCTGGCGTCGCCGCGGTCGCCTTCCGCCGTGCAGTGGGACTCGGCCTGGGCCAGAATAAGATGTCCGGCAGATCGCAGAGTGGCCCTTTTTGAGGTCGTGGCAGAGGTTATGGTTCTGAAGGTTTTTCTTTGAAGAACAGTGAGTGTTTCTTCAAGTATATGCCCCGGAGAACAGTGAGTTATCTTCGAGACGGTCGGAATAAAAAATGAAGGTTAAGACGCCCTCCTTCTAGCGCCAATTGTTGTTACCCAAAATATTATCCGGAGATGATATGTTGGAATGGTCGAGTAACAAACAAAGTGCGAGAGCACGTCCATAGGGAAATGAATAACACAAGATTTGCCGGGGTTGTTAGTCCCGGGCTTTAATGCTCTCGTGAGATGTTATTAATATGAATATTAGTGAGTACAGATATTAATGTTAGAGTACAAATACAATGAGTGTAAAGACTCTAGTTATCTTAGCTTCGAGTGCTGAAGATTGCCGGAAGAACCGGAGTTGAAGCTCTGTGAGTTCTTGTTACAAAGATGGAGAGTTCTCCGTATTGTTTGCTTTTAGTGTTATGTGTTCACGTTGTAAACTGTCGATGTGTTAACGTTTTTTCTCTCCTTTTGCCAAAGCTGGAGGCCTCCTATTTATAGGAGAATGGGCTGCTGGGACGTCCCTTTCAACCACAGGCGATCGCCGTTTCCTGCATTTAAATAAGGCGGGCGATCGTCTTAGCATGTGGGACTGTTTCCTTAAAGTCCGCAGATGCTGCTGGCAGCCAGATGCACGAACCAATGAGGAGGCAAAAGGTGCCTCTTCTCGTTGTCCTGGGCGGTCCCACCTAAGGTCCTTTCGGAGGGTCTGTCAGTTGGTGAGGCCGTCCTTATCACTGACAGCTGCTGATGGGCTGGAGTAGGACCTGTTCTTGCGGCGCCTTTTGCGGATCTGCACGTGGGTCTTCACCCGATATTCGGTCTCTATAGACTTTGACGGGTGTCGTATCCACACGTGGCCTGGGACGATCGTCTCCAGTCGGACATTAGAGGCGATCGCCAGATGCCAATAAACGATCCCCTTGGACGTCGACCGTTAGGCACTTGCCCATCATATGTCTTCTTTAGCTGGCTCCTGACCATTATGCTGATCGCCATCGAGGCATATAAATCGCCGCACAACACACATAATCATAAAACATCATACAAATATTACCGAACCGCAAATAGGAACGATAGGTTTTTAAAAATGAAAACCACCTTTGAAAAAAAAATGATTTTGGAAACACTAGTTGATCTCGAGTATCACCCTTCAAAAAGTAGCACAAACACCATTATCGAGACTTTGAAAACCATCACGCGCTTGATAAAACGAGGACACTTCCCTTTTTGTGAAAGACTTTCAGAAATATTCGACCCTCGGGTCTAAGCAAAGCATTTCTAAATACTTGAAAATATCTCAAAATATTTTTGGTCCTCAACTGAAATTTTTTTTGAAATATATTGCGGCACTAGAAAGCACCTTGACAACACCGCAAGAAAATAATTCGTTTTAAAAGTATGTCTCGAAATTTAATTTTCTAAGATACTCAAGGTTTTCAAAAATTCAATAGGCGAGAATGCCCAAAACTCACAAAATCATTTATCACACCGTCATAAAACATTCAAGGCCAAAGTGCCAAATCTCGATTTAGGGAATCGGTTTTATGAATTAGAACTCAGTTTGGAAAATACTGAAAGTCATTTTGAAAGGACTCACGCAGCGGATAAAATACAGTTCGAAAATACATTAGCAGCGACACCGCTCCTCATATGAACAAAATATTAGAATCGAATACCCACATATCACGAAATCAAAATCCACAGAAGGATTCAATCAATCAATGATATAATCATACAAGCAGCTCATGTCACACAAGGCACAACACAAGGAAGGGAACTTACATCCACAGGTCGCACGAAGATGACGATCGCTCCATAATACTAATCACGACCAACAGACCCAGACGACGCGTCGCGACACGACTCAGTCAGACAAAATCCGACGAGACAAAACTCAACAGACACCACTAAACCCGACAGCCTAGGTTTCCACAACCTAAGATCTGATACCATTTATGTAACACCCCCAATCCACTCAGGGATATTACACGCCGTAGAACCTTTCCTCAAGGATCTACCAGGTTGGTAACAACATCGAACAACTCAAAAATGCCTTTAAGGCTAAAAATGACTCAGTAGACAGATTAGTTCTTTTAATAAATACATACAACTCAAACACAAAATATGCCCACGCATGGGTCGAATACAACACACTCCCGTACAACGGGAAAAGAATACCACAGCGGAAATAAAATACAACTAAACCAATACGACAATGTACGGGCCCTCATGTGATTAGTATCGATCATCTTTCATCATCTTTCGTGCCGACCCTGTGTTATGGTCCCAAATCTGAATGCAAAAATAGATATCCACCCTCCAAATACGTGGGGGTTAGCAAAACTCCACTGTTTTGCTAGTGCAAATACAAAGTGCAAAATACGAGTCATACAATCTACATTTCATGAACAACAATAACCAGGAATCCTCAAAGATCCAAACATAATGAAAAGTACTTCTCGAGGCAAGAGTTTGAGTAAAACATTCCAAAACCGAAAGATCATAAATCAAGGGAAACAATTTATAAAATGGTTTAAAATGCCATCGGAAGTTTTAATAGAAAACAATTTAGAATTACCGAATCCTTCTCTTACCAAAATCAACAGGGGTCACAGCCCAAAGGTTTATTTTCACAATTGAAACCGACAACAATACACAAGGTTAAAACCCACGTCACGCGTCCTCGACGGACATAAAATACACACGCACCCGTGAAGTTTTACTCGTGAATACAGGGCAAAACCATTGGACTCCCTCCGTGGCCCCGTCGAACCCTCCCGAGGTGAGCAAACACATTCACAAAACATACACATGCACTCGTGAAGTTTCACTCGTGAATCCAGGGCAAAACCACTGGACTCCCTCCGTGGCCCCGTCGAACCCTCCCGAGGTTAGCAAACACATTCACAAAACATACACACGCACTCGTGAAGTTTCACTCGTGAATCCAGGGCAAAACCATTGGACTCCCTCCGTGGCCCCGTTGAACCCTCTCGAGGTGAGCAAACACATTCACAAAACATACACACGCACCTGCATCGCCTAGGACCAGGACGAAGCCACAAATCCCACTCGAAGCCCCGTCGGACCCTCCCGAGCTGTCTAGCGAAGTAATCAAGCACACACGTCGCCTAGGACCAGGACGAAGCCACAAATCCCACTCGAGGCCCCGTCGGACCCTCCCGAGCTGGCTAGCGAAATAATCAAGCACACACATCGCCTAGGACCGGGACGAAGCCAAAAATCCCACTCGAGGCCCCGTCGGACCCTCTCGAGCTGGCTAACGAAATAATCAAGTACAAGTAACATATCACACCAAGGATATCCAAACAATTCACCAAGTGGCATCAAACACTTAGCAAAACACCACGTCAAACCATAACGCACCGAAAAGAGATAATATACGTACACACTCATTATCAAGCGCAACATCAACACCAAACATATCCAAAGGATTCACGTAGTCACTTAAAACCCACACAATTTACAAAACACATGCGTTTTGAAAGTGAGCCTTTAACGAGGCTAGCCGAATCTTTTGAAAACTCATTTCAACCAAACAAACAAACACACCAAGACGATCACCAATCATCATATCCACAAAACAAGAAATGTATGGACAAGGTACTTGGCTAGGAACCACGATCGTAACAAGACGACTGATGGAAATGCGGTCGAATAGCCTCGAACTCCCGAACACTATCAAGAATGCGATAGCACCGAAATTACTACGGGAAAATACCATACGAATCATCAATCACCACCGAAATTCAACATCGGAATCATAGAGCACCTATAATCCTCCGTAAGGAACAATAAAACATGATTACGACGAGAATCAAGGCCGAAAATAACAGAAATCCCAACAAACTATCGAAGGAATTCATTCGAACATTTAATCAAACATTAAATGTTCAAGACCCTTCAAGAACAAAGAAATCACCCCTTGGGTCGAACGAACCCAAGATACGAGTATCCAATCCGTAGAACAATTTCAAAACAACATTTATACAACAATTAATTGATCAAAAATGGATTGGAATCAAAATCAAAAGGAAAATCCCCAAAATCTTCAAAAACAAGGGTTCAAGCCAAAATACCTTAATTCGGACGAAGAACACAGATTAGATGATGATAATAATCATGATTCAAGCTTCCCAACTGATGTATAATTGATCTCCGATCAAAACCATCAATTTCTATCGAAGGATCACGAAAAACGAAGAAGAAAAACGAAAATGGCCGAGTGACCTGTGCCCAGGCCTTAAATAGGCCAAGACGTGCCGGACGCTTACGTACGTAACCGGCCATGGCCGAACTCACTGTCCAATTCTGCCGGCAGGGTTACGTACGTTACCGGCCAGGCCTTACGTACGTAACAGGCCTTACGGCCGTAACTGCCGGACACTTACGTACGTTACTCGGCCAGGCTGGCCTGGCCCCAACATGCCCGGCCATGACTCGGCCGAGGCCAACTCCGACGGCCCAAACGACCCCGAAACCTGAACCTGAATACGAATCGAAGATACAGTTACGAAGTACTCGCAAAGACGAATTAGAGCACTAAGAGAACACACGATTCCGACCACCTGAAGGCTCGAAATTCGACAACGGAAAGTAATTACCCCAAACTTTGAGAAATTACGAAAATGACTCAAAACGTCCGAAATACATGATACACGATTGAAACACCAAACCAAGGCTCGCAACATGAATAATAACATTAAATAAACTTACAAGAAACTCGCAACAACAGTTTCGGACGAGATTTGCAAGAATTGAACTCAAGTGCGGAAAGTCGTTAAATGCACGGAACTCAACAAAACGATACCGAAACGAACTCGAACGTCAAAAAGTACAGAATTAAACATTCTCAGAATGACGAAACGGTTAGAAGCGAGTCATCAAAATGGACTCCCACGAAAAAAGAAAATTACTGAAAATTGAAATCGCGGATATTACATGCGCATGGTGGGTCCATGGTTAATCAGGAGGATTTATATTTTTGTGGTATATTTATAGATATTGCATTTTCGGAAATCATTATCTTTATTGCTTTTTAGAACTATTGATGCATGTACTTTGGAATTGTAAGATGTAAAAGTTCGTTTGCATTATTTGTACTAGATACTCCATGGCTAACCCCATTTGGGGAAGTATTTTTTATGTATTTCAGGTATGAAGAATGCAACTGGATGAGTACTGGGGCAGTACGACGATGACAGCCAGGCGTGATACTGTGAATAGTCATTATGGTGTTTCTTTGAGACGGGTCGTTGAGATTTTCGTTTTGTCAGAAATTGTTAGTTGGTACTCGAGTACTATTGGTTGTTTTCTTATGTCAGTTATATTGAACTTGTTTTATATTGTGGATTTGAATATTGTCGTTGGAATTTCGTCGGTTAATCCGATAAATGTTTGCTAGTTTTTTATGTTTCTTTTTGTTATGGATTTTGTATGAACTTAGCATTGTGAGTTCCAGATGGGATTCACAGTACTGTGACATACCCTGAATTCTCGGGGGTGTTACAGTTATGAATTTATACTTGATTAGATTATGTTATTTGAATTTGTATTTAGTCGGATTGCTGTCGAGACGTATGAAATTATTGATAATTATATGAGATTGTTGTAAATTTTGATCGGATATATGTTTTTTTATTATTAAATTAGGTTATGCCACTGATTGTCGCTTAGAACCATTGCATTATGGTAAGTTCGAGATGTTTGTGAATGGATTAGGTTGGAGTCTAAGAGCTTGTAGATGAGGGCATGGAGATTCGTAACGGCGTTTCTATCGTCATATAGTTATTGAAGCACGTTTTATACTTGTTTGGTTCATAATTCTTATGAATGATTTTGATTGCACTATATTTATATTTCATATAACAATGATTATATAAGTGTGATTTTTGGGAAGAGAGGTTTTGTCTATTGTATTTTGGTTTTTGAAGTTAAATCATAATGTATGTGATTTATATTTGTGGAATATATGCTTAAGTAATGAATTTACAATTTGGTAAGGACGAGAAAATGAGTTATCGACGGTCTATGGTATGTCGAATCATCGAGTATCGAGACATGTAACTATGAATTCAAATTTGGGTTATTATGAATATGTTGGTGATAGCTGTGAGAACCGATGACTACGAGGATGTAACTAAAAGCTAGATATTATAAGTTTTAATCGAGGAGGTCAATTCTAGCAAGTTTTGTGAGTCATTGTTTTATACTACATATAATTTGATTGAGTTATTTACGAAATGAGATTGTGTTTGTGAATTAATAGATTACAGTGGACGACATATTTAATATGTTTTGTATTTATATTTATACAGACAGTGGGTATATATTCTTGGTACTTGTCTAGATTGACACTTGATCATAATGAATTGGGATTTGATAATGTTGTCTGATGGATTATATTTGCAAAGATTGTGCTTATGTACTTTTGAGTTGCGGATATTAGAGGATTTTGCATTATTTGAGATATAGTACAGATGTTTGAAATTGAATTCATTTTGGTACTTGAGAATCTAAGATATGGAATATGGTAATGACTGGTTTGTTGTAAAATACCACACATTGTTAAGGTTATGACATTGAGTTTGTAATGGTGATATTCGTTACATATGTGTTTACATTGATATGTATTTATTAATGATAATGTAATTGTTATTCTTGTTAAATATTACGACTGACCCTATTGGTGGTGATTTATTTTAGGTACTTGGATATCTAGCAGGCAACGATCATGAAATAGATGAGCTTCTCGAGAAATACTAGCCACGTCATGTGATTATGGATCGAAATATTAAAATTGTTAATTAGCTATTGTATAAATGTAATAAATTGCTTCCACATTTTATTAAACTTTCGTATTCTTTAAAACAGATTCCCTAAACTATTTTGTTTGTATATATAACATACACTTTGAAAACTGTATAAGTATTGAAATTTTGGGCCTTATGCTTTCATATGGAATTATAGGACAGTATTTGGCAAAATTATTGCTAATAAGTCTTTGAATATTTTGAAAATATAATGCCATGTCGTAATAGAATTTTAATTGATCTTTTGGCATCTTTAAAATGATATTAGAAATTATTTATAGCTTGGTGTGTTCCTGTGCAGGGCACCATCCCCGATTGATTTTGAGAATGTTACATTAGGCGCCCCATCAATTTTTGTAAAGTGCACCTTTTAACTTGTAGTGGAAATAAGTCTATAAATACATATCTTATGGCCCAAGAAAGGAAAGTGGACCGCCGACCTAAAGAAATATGGCCAAACGAGGATTCAAGAGCAATATCAAAGCAAGAGAAGATTTAACATCAAGGAGTGACATACGAATCGAGAGATTTTTTAGGTCTTCTACTTTTATTTCTTCCCTTATTTGTATTACTTGATTTTGTAGAATATGTTCTTGTGAGGATAGTTGATCTTTTGTGATTTTAGAAGTTATCTATCAAGCATTGATTGAGACGCTAATGTAGGATAATGCAATCTGTATTTACTAGTGTATAGTCCGTCGAAACTCGACGGTAATAACTTTAAATTGTAATTTATAAGTAAAAATCTAAAAATAATTTAATACTTTGTTAGGGTTCAGGCACTTACAATCGTACAACAGCCGAATATACCAATAAACATAAATAATGAGGATGGAATTCAGCCACGGGAACTCATTTAAAATTTATGTACTTATACTCGTCCTAAACCCGATTGAAAGATAATTTTACTACTTATTCCAGTTCAAAACTCATATAGTAACACACGAAACAACGGAATATGGTATATTCTCTTTATACCTATATTCATCAAACTCGACTAAAATATGATTTTATTACTCGTGTATATCTCATACCCCTATATAATATCCACTAATTATTCAGTGTACTTAAATTTATGTAATTTAAATAACTAAACATAAGTTGCTATAGTAATTGGTTAATCCATCTCAATGAAAACTCAAACATTGAAAAATAAAGGTTAAGAATAAATATTATGAATGACAAAAATTAAAAGTTTAATTCCTAGTATAATTTTAGAATTATATGATTTTCAAAAACCCCTTACAATTTATATATCTATACTTTGATGTGGGATTCAAGATTTTAGATAAATAAGAATTAAAAAAAATAAAAAACTTCATGTAGGAGAGGGAGTTAACATGGTACTCCGAACCCATATTGCTATTAGATACTTTATATATTTATTTGTAAGTGAAAAGAATCGAGTTTACTAAAAAATATAAAACTAATATTTATTCATATGTATATTAGATATTAAAAAATAAATATGTACATATCTGACCAATGAGGTTTAATTAATAATTTACCAAATTTAATTTTCTAAAAAAAATAAAATAATTCATTTGGCCAGCTCAATAGATGATCAAGTTAAAGTGGTTGTGTAAAATAATTATGGAAAAAATACATACTTATTTCAAATACTTATTTAGTTATTCACTCGGTGGAGTGTCATTGAAAATCAAGATGGATAGAAGATTTAAATAAATAAAAATCTAGAAAATAAAAAATACCACATATGAGAGAGTTAACGTACGTGTATATATATATATTCTTAATCAAATTTATTAATGCAAAAAACTCGTCAATTATACTTATTAGTTAGGTTCAGCTATTCGGAGTTTCTCACCGCGACAGAACACAACGAAAACCAAAAAGATGATGCAAGGATTCAGCCACTCAAAGCCATTTATAATTTTTATAACTGTACCAGTCCAAAAGCTGACTTAAAGTGAATTTACTAAGCGTTTTCATCCAAAACCCATATAGTGATACCCGAAATAATACAGCTAGGGTTCACTCATCTGAAACCCATTTATATATTATATACATATACCCACTCCAAGCTCGATTAAAAAATAATTTTAGTACATGTTCCCCTCGCAAATCTGTATAGTTATATCCACTATTTGCCCAAATCTATTAAAATATATAAAATATAAATAATTAAATTTAAGTTGTTATAATAATTTATTTTTATGTCTGACTTTAAAAAAATCAAATTAGCTCAAATTATTATATATTGATAAACAAATTAAGTCTATTAATTTGTCCAACTTAATAATTAGATAAATTAAATACAATAAAAATAAAATTCTTAAGTTTGTGTGTGAAATATAAATATGGAATTGAAAAATACATATTGAATTCTAAGTATTTATTTAGGTGTGTGAAATATAAATATGGAATTGGAAAATACACATTGAATTTTAAGTATTTATTTATGTTCTTCATTGGTGAAGTTCTATTTTAAATCGATGTGGGATTCAAGACAATGAATTCTATTTATTTATATTGTTTATCAGTTAAGTACCATTTTAAATCGATATGAAAATCAAGATTTTAGATAAATAGTAATACATAATTCAGAGAATGTCACATAGGAGAGAGAGTCAATGTAGTGCTTCAAATTCGTAACGCTATTATACATATTTTTAATTATTATAAAAACTACTAAATAAAATAGATGTAAGATTCAAATTTTAGACAAATAAAATTAATGTAAATTTGATAATTGACCCAATTAAACTTTCACTAACAAATTAAATTATTTATTTGTCCAAATTAATAATTGGCAAAATTAAACACAATAAAAATATTATTTCTAAGCTTGTGTGTAAAATAACTATGTGGTTCAAAAATAACATTCATTCTAAGTATTTATTTAGGTTCTCCATTGGAATGTCCATCGACTAAGTATCATTTTAAATTGATGTGGGATTCAAGATTTTAGATAAATATGAATCCAAAATTAAGAGAATGCCACATAAGAGAGAGAATTAATCTAGTGCTTCGAATCCGTAACGCTATTATATATATATATATATAGATTTGATCACAGGAGAGATAATAAATAATTATTTTGATCATCTTATAAGGTATATAAAAAAGAACATATTTGATAATTTATTTCTGTTTCGGGAATTATTATTTCCGTGATGTGTCTTACCTAATACTGATTGTAGATACATAGATGGAAGGTTCTAGATCCTTCTATAGGTAGTAGGATCCTATTAGATGTCTTACCTTATCTACGAATCCTTTGTATGGAAGGACTCTCATTGTAATGCCTATATAAAGGCTCCTCTATCAGTGTTATGAATGTAATTGATTGACTCTATTTACAGTCTTTTACTTTCTCCTGAAACACGTTATCAGCACGTACTCCCCAAACTGAGCAAGAAAAAAACCCCCTCCCATTTTTCTGAAAAATCGTCCGAAATTCAAAAAAAAAAAAAATGTGGCCGAAAAACCCTAATTCCTATCCGGTCGCCTCTTCCTGCAGCCGAAATTTGACCAAATCATCAACGCCGCCATCGCCGTTGAGTTCCCGTTCGACGTCGACACCTTTAGTGCAGAGGTTCGGAGCTCAATCATGGTCAAACACCCGATTCTGCAGCCTCATGGTAAGAGATTCGTACGGTCGCGAGCACTGGCGCAAAAATCAGGTCGACGTTGATCGCCACATCATCGTTCGCAGCCAACCACTCTCCGACGATCATTCAAACTCCGATGAAGACACTGTCAGTGATTTCATCGCGATCTATCCGTCTCCTCGCCTTTTCTCCACCACAAGACCTCCGATGTGTTCAGTCTCTCATCTCCAGTTCGTCCGTAAGTCCAGACTTCGGCCCGCCCGCGCCCGACCGGATCTGCTGCTGCCCGACCCGGTTCCAGTTGCAGACCCAGTCCAGATTCGGTACGTGTTGCAGATCCAATCCAGTCGCGGTCCGACACGATTTCTTTAGTGCTCACTCAGATTGTTACCATCTCAACCATGTAGCAAGAACTACAAATTTAACGGAAAATACGTTGCTCATGACGATGTGCACGCTATGGAGAAAAATCATATTTGTTATCCCGTTCAAGGATCAAAGTAAATATGGAACCGAATACCACAAAAATATTACTCATATGGAGAGAAGCTCCCGTTCAAGGACCAAAGAAAATATGGAACCAAGTACCCGTAAGATTTTATTAAAGTTCCCGTTTTTCAATTCCTCTCGTTTGGGAAATTTTTTTTTTGGGGAATTGGATATTTGGGTTCTTTATCGCCCACGCTACTTTGCGGTGGATGAGACTATGAGAGGTGGTATCACTCTCGTATGTCGAAGTAAATTGTGTGACGGTCCTGGGGGAGTCACGGATAATTGTTGAAAGTCGATATTTGTGGTTGTTGCATACACCACGTTTTGGACGCGATTTGACGTCGCCGTTTTGTCGATTTTAAACCAACAATTGAATAAAATGAATATTGTCAGTAACGGTAAAGTTATGATTTGTTCATGATTAGTCACGGATTTGTGACGTACAAATGGGACAAACATCGATTACGACGGATATGTCGTGGTTAAAATCGATTGGTGGCGGATTTGTCACGATGAATTGAGCGACCACCACGTTGGTCTTGACCCAATCCCATACTTGGAAAACTCCATCTTTCATTCTATTAAAATAATATATTGCATGTGGGTGTAGTCATGCACCGTCTCCTTGCAATAAGATATATGAAAGAATGTACGAGTAATTCTCTTGAATTTTAACATGTAAATCAATGGTATATTGCGGTAAATACATGAATTCGTTGACCTCGATTATAGTTCGTATGACTATAGGTCCGAATACTTTTCCGAGTATTTGTAAAGGCATGTGCCTTATACATTTGACTATGTTTAGTCGATCTTATTGGATGGTCAAGACGAGTTGGTTATGGTATATTCATTATGTCTCATGGTTCAAAATGCTTAATTATGATGCACCGTGTTGCATCCATATAACATGGCTATTATGACGTATACTTGCAAATTGAGAATTAAAATACTTGGTTGATTTGATGCACTTTGGTGGATTTTGTCTACACTTTGATCATGACTAGGCGCATCCTCCTTGGTATTTGTTTATGCTTTGAAAGTTCAAACGGAATCAGTGGTTTTTAAACAGCCTTAGCTGTACCGACATTCCTACTTTCTCTGCAAGTCTACCAAGTTGGAGTTACCGAAAGGATCATTAGTCGAGTTAAGAAATCGAACATCCTGCTGCGTTTAGACGCACCTATGGCTGTTATTGCCATGTTTTTGCATCAACACTTATGCTATTGGATATTGTCTCAACCTTGTTTTCTCACTAAACTTGGGAAATACTAAAGCAGTCAATTAAAACATGCACTGTGATCTGAGTTTAATGATCCGTGTGGTGCACAATATATGGATAGAAAGATATGGAAGTCTAGTTTCCAGAACATCTGACTGTTCGTCCATAGCCTTCCTAACAAGGTAGTTATCGCTGTTTTAGTGAACAAAGGTCAAGCTGCGCGGAATTTAATTTCCAGCGATTGTGCTAACTTTTGTCCCAACCAACTTGGTTCCCATCTTGAATTTGCAAGTGGTCTTATGACACATATTTTTCAACCTCTTTTTGGCCGAATTTGCCATAGATGATGCAATTTTTGGTATGCATTGTACGCTAAAATATCATCTTTCAAATGTTGAAAAACAGTTTCCTTGGGGAAGCCCAAAATACGCACCCTTATAAGAAGGTCGAATGTGTGCATGATAGTGTTACACCATGCTTGTGTCGTAATTTTGCCCCTTAGGCATATAACCTTGCCATGTTATGCACTCAATATCATAGATCATTTTGATCGTATCTGGTATAAAATCTCTATGTTGTTAGAGTGTTCGCTATGCTCATATTTATAAAATTTTCCAAGCGAAATTGAGTGCGTATTAAGCTATTTTCAAGGAACACGATATTTTTGGATTTCGGTTTATAAATCCATTGTGACTATGATGAATAGATCATCACAATCAATGAGCGGTATAATGCTCAAGTTGTTGAATGCCGAATGGCGTTTTCTAGTCATATATGTTCCGTAACAATTGAACCATGTTATAACTCGATGATACATATACCAAAGTGTATCACTCATAGCATCTCATTATGATTTGTGAGAATAAAATCTTATGCATCACTTGTATTGTATATGTGAAAAGGAAAAATATTCATGAGTCAATATGGTCCGGCTTGCATCGGTTTTTGTAACCAGAAGATGTATTGGGACGTTGACACATTTAGGCTTTAATAGTCCGGAGTTTGGACAGTTTGATGATCCATATACCACGGTATTGTCATGGACATCATTTTCTTTGAACAAAGAAACTAGTTGGATCAAAGACACCAAAGTACGTTGGTGGAGTCATGAGCAGGGCTCATGACCGATGATGATATTTATGTCATCCGCGTCTTGCTTTCATAAGCATGTGTGACGCCAAAGACCCACCAATGATCCTTCTTCGCCATGTTCATTGATTTAAGCCTATTCTTTGGCATGATTAGAAGATGACACCCTCCTATACTAAAGAGAATAATGTAGCGACTCGCATAAGCATGGTGCTGAGTCCTCCCTTTTCACCGAGTCCTTATACATACATGATCATAAGTATTAGCCTGGGTGGCTTATGATGCTATGATGGTGTTCACAAATGGTCGTACTCAAGTGATAACATTTATATGTTGTGTTGTTCCTTTGACAATGATTGATAAGTTGATGAAACCTGATTTATGGTTGTCCAACTTGCGGACCAGTCATTGTAAAGGTCAGTTCACCCACTTTTTAGACCAAGTCTTAAAGTGAAATTTTAACAAGTACTTCCTAACCTCCAAGGCTACCTTCTCACAAATTTTGATGCCATTTGGAGACTTGGAAGGAGGTGAACCACTTAAATGAAGTTTTCACATACTACCAACCATCCTATCAACTAGTTCGATGTCATTTCGACCGATTTTTGACCACAAGGTTGATGGTTTGGGAATCCTAAACACCCGTTTATACATGCTCATGAAATTTTGAGGTGTTTGGGGCTGGTGAAGGGAGTGAAATCTTCAAGAAAGTACTAGAGGTTCGATAAAACCAACGACCTATCATCGGTTCAATCGTTTCTTTATGTTCGATCCCGGTGGTGCATGGTGGCGGTTTTGTTGGATTCTCAAGACCAGTAGCTACGGTTATTAGCATAGGTCAACATGTCATACTCACCTATACCTATCATCATTCAAATGCTTAGTTACGAGTGTAACAGTATGCCTTTTGTTAACTAGATTGTGTTAACAATGAAAAACCTTTATCGTCCACATGTTCATGTGCCAAAGTGCGTCACCACAACGCATTATGACGGGTTATAAATGATGAATATGACATGCGCTTTCACTCATAGTCCGCTTAAAATATACCTTGGCAGACGATCTCGTAAGTCACTTTGATGAGCCAGTCTTCCCATAGTTAGGGGGAGATGCGAACGATCATGTTCGAGTAGAACGACTTGGAATTGTCGTAGTTTGTCCCTACTGTGTCTCACCAAGTTCTCTAAAGTGACGAGATTAAATACATGCTGCAAACATGTCTGCAAGGATTGTATCCGGTCATGGATGTTCGTCACCTATAAATGGTGATATGGTAACACCACAAATTGTGGTAGATGGTGTTACTAGGCCGTGGATCTCATCGAGTATTGGGATGCCATTTGGTTCGATAAATACTCTCGCTAAGAATGTATGCGAGCTTGGTACATGAAACTTGATCATCTGATCAAATGAACTCATCCGTCTCATGTGATTCTGGATTATAGTCATCATTGTGGGATGCCTCAATGAATGCCAATCCATAAAGAGTACTCTATGAATAAATCCGGTTCATGAGGACGTGGAATGTGAGTTAATCGAACCATACTTCATTGAAAATCTACAACGTTGTAGCCTTGGCCTAAAATGGAAACATATGCGACTCCAGTATAAACAAAGTGATAGCCCTTTGTTGAAGTGGTGCCGACACTCCAAAGATAATATCTATCCTTAAACTTTGTTAAAGCGAGTGAGAGAAGGAGTTAAACTCACCTCATGGTGCGAGGTTTCTCATGAACGCACTGGAATCGACTACGATGACACGAAACTTAGTTGTGCTATCGTAATGGATGTTATATCATCCACTATCTTTTCAGTAAGATAGTTTCCCAAAAACTGACGTGCAGCTTGTGGTTAAATCTTATCTTAGTGGGGAACTAAGTTAAGTGATGAAAGGATCTCATGGTGGATCAGACTCAAATCAAGTGGCTCCTGACCACGGAGCGCGTCGACAAGTGATTGTCGGGAACGCATACTAAGTATATACTTGATTTGGAAGAGATATGAAGCTTTTGCGTGTAAAACTAAGGGTTTATAGTGATGTACTCTTGTGAGACTAAGAGATTCCGCTAAATCCAAAGTTAAGAATGAAAGGATCTTGGGGACACTTGATGATGCGTATTCATCAATCGGTTTAAGGCAATCTAAGGGACGGTTTCCCTAAGAGACGATAAACTAATGCCTATATGATTCCCAATGATTAGTCGAAGTCATCATAAGACTTGGCTCACTTAAGTGATGATGCAGTCTTAAGAGAAAAGTACGGTATTATGTACTCATGTTTGACTCGATGTACTCATTCGCAATAATCCGGTAAAGCCACTGTGATGATGGCCTAGGATGCGCTCACGCAATGTCTGTGATTGATAAGAAGCTTGAAGCTCGCTCTATCTCGATAATAAGGACACTTGAAAACTGATACCCGAATCTGCCCAGAATGTGTTGGTCTATCTCCCATATGACCTACAGGGCAGCTCACTTGATGGAAAATGGTGAAATTGATGCCATTGGAAAGGTTTGTGTCTACTTTCCAAGGAAACCAAACATTTGATCACATCCACCATGCTGAGTGATATATGACTATTGTTGCAAAGTAGGACAGGATATGTCCGGTAATTTGCTGAGTCAACTTCGATAGAGCTTTGTGATCTGCTCAGGTCGATCTAGGTTACGTACTGTATGTGAATGAAAAGCTATGGGTGTCTAGTTTTCATAAGTTCTTATAGTTTTATTGATACCTATTGAATCGAAGAAGTTATCACTGATTTAGTGCATAGAGGTCAAGACTTTAGAAAACTTGATAAGTCTTTAGCGACTCTGCACTTTGGATGTGTCGCGCTCTTTTTGTCCTTAGACCAAGGTTTGTTTTTTCCCATTGGGTTTTCACTTGGTAAGGTTTTTAACGAGGCGACCTATGAGAACATCCATATAATGATGCGTTGTACTTCTGTTCAACTTAAACCAAGAGGTATTTTTCCCACTGGGTTTTTTCTTGATATAGTTGTGAGGGCAATTTGGCATCTGACTCCTATGATTTGAGGTACTCATCAGGGGGAGTCGTTATGTATGCATCAGGGGGAGTATACATGACATGTTATCTTGGTGCGTTGCAATTTTTTTCTCATCAAGCCTTTATTTTTCCCATGGGGTTTTGTTTTGGCTTGGAATAGGTTTTTACGAAGGCAACATCTCTTGCACCATTGTTGTATTAGTGCTCGACACAGGGGGAGTGTTTCGGGAATTATTATTCCTGTGATGTATCTTACCTAATACTGATTGTAGATACATAGATGGAAGGTTCTAGATCCTTCTAGAGGTAGTAGGATCCTATTAGATTTCTTACCTTATCTAGGAATCCTATGTATGGAAGGACTTTCATTATAATGCCTATATAAAGGCCCCTCTATCAGTGTTATGAATGTAATTGATTGACTCTATTTACAGTCTTTTACTTTCTCCTGAAACAATTTCATAAAAACCTTGAACATAATTTGAAACCATTGCTTTGGAATATTTATCATCTAATTTCAGTCAATATTTTTATTTGTTTGGTGTATTTTGTTTTTATAATTAGATCTAATTAATTGGCACTAAATTTTGATTGTCCGAATAAAGTTGAATCACTGGAAACAAGTGATATATATAATAACTAATTAATTTATGTGGGATACGACTTCTCACGCCATCATCTATAATTAGACCCTACACTTGCGGGTAGTTAAACAAAAGAGTTATAATAGACCATATAAATCATTTTTCTAAACGAGTTATGATATATAGACCTACATAATAGACCTACAAATAGGTCTACACCATTCACATTTTGACAAATTTCAAACTCTTTTTCTCTCTCTTCATATTAACCAATCAAATTTTTTATTTCACCAATCATAGTTGTAGGCCTCTTTGTAGGCTATTGTGTAGGTTTATAAATCATTTTTCTAAACAAAATAGTGAACAAACTCTTCTAATTTTGAAGACAGCAATTCAGGCATCCTCTTCAAACATTCTTCTTCTTGCAGAGACTTTCCACATCTACCTTGTATAGTTATCAACAACTAGAAGCGTGTACTTCTTACCGTTCACACTAACTAGTTTTATTGAAAGATACCCCCGGCTTCCAGCGCCCTCGCAGACGGGATGCACGAACTGCCTATCTCGAGGAGCAGTTGAGGGCGGAGAGGGAGCTCCGAGATGAGAATGAAAGGAGGACTCAGATGCGGTTACATGAGAGCGAGCAGAGGACTGAGTCGCGGTTAAAGAGTTTCCAGAGACAGCAGCAGGCCATGATGGACTATATGATGACGCTGACTCAGACCATTACTCAGGCTGGACTGCAGGCACCTGCTCCACCGCCTTCTCTCTTCGGACAGACCCCATCTTCACAGCCTCGTGACGAGGATCTAGGGGATGGTGGTAATCCTTCTACTACTACATTTCGGCATTTAGATGATTTTGGCAGTGGATTGTAGTTGTGTTGTTGTAGTAATCTTGTATATTTATATTTGTGTTACAATTGTGTAAGTGATTTTATTGACGCTACTAGTATGTTGATGAAATTAATGTTCTTGAATGTGTTGTGCGTTGTGATGCATATAATGTTGGGCATATTATTAATGGTATTAGTTGAATGTGTTGCGCGTTGATTGTTGTTGATAATGAGAGCTGGTGTATAAAAATTGCAGGTGCAAAAAATACAGGTTTTGGGATCCCAAAATCAATTAAATTTTTTAAAAAGGGTTTTAGCGACGACATATAAGACGGTGTCGGCTAAAGTAATTTATTTATTTTTTAAAAGGGTTTTAGCCGACGACATATAAGACGGTCGTCGGCTAAAGTAATTTATTTTTTTAAAAAAAGGGTTTTAGCCGACGACCTATAAGACGGTCGTCGGCTAAAATAATTTATTTTTTTTTTTAAAATATAGTTTTAGCCGACGACATATAAGACGGTCGTCGGCTAAACTATATTTTTTTTTTTAAAAAAAAAACGATTTTAGCCGACCAGCTCGTTAAGGTCGTCGGCTAAATTTTTTTCCAACAGGTTTAGCCGACGACCGTGTAGTAGTGGTCGGCTAATTTTGGAACTTTAGCCGACGACTGCACAAAAGTCGTCGGCTAAACCTTGGCCGACGAATATCGGCCGACGGTTTTTTAGCCGACGGCTGGCATGATTAGCCGACGACTTTGGGGTTTAGCCGACCACTTTAAGTCGTCGGCTAAACTCTGATTTTTGGTAGTGTCATAGTTGTAGGCCTCTTTATAGGTCTATTGTGTAGGTTTATAAATCATTTTTCTAAACAAAATAGTGAACAAACTCTTCTAATTTTGATGACAGCAATTCAGGCATCCTCTTCAAACATTCTTCTCTTGCAGAGACTTTCCACATCTACCTTGTATAGTTATCAACAACTAGAAGCGTGTACTTCTTACCGTTCACACTAACTAGTTTTATTGATCCAAATAAGTCCATACGAAATGAGCAGGTCTACAGGCAGGGAAACCTTCAGCGAAACTTTCAGAAAATGAGTGTTTTTTTACCCTTTTGTCCTCAATTCAATTTTTTTTAACGAAAATTCATCCAAAAGGCAATTTAGGGCAAAAGGGTAAAAAGACACCCATTTCCTAAAAGTTCCCATGCACATAGAGTTTTTATATGAAATAGACTTGGAGCCCTAGTAGATAATTTTAACTTAGTGTTTGAAGAATGACTTGATTTGTGTTCCTTTCCGACCAACATCACATATCTTTATGTCTACAAAGATTTAGAGTTTCTATATGAAATAGACTTGGATCCCCCGTAGATGATTATTTTAACTTGTGTTTGGAGAATGACTTGATTTGCGTCCCTTTCCTACCAACAGATCTTTATGTCCACAAAGATTTACTGTCTCCTTATTGGTTGAATTAAATTCATATAGCTTAGCATTTTGTGCCTGGACCTTCTTGTGTTACTGAGCATGCCTCGAGCAAAATAGTGACAATATGTATTTCCCTCTTTGAAAGCGAATATTGTTTGACCAAATATTTCCTTAATTACAAGGCAATCCTTCTTTTTGGATAACACATCAGATCTTTTATCTCGCATTTGGCTTTGACTTGATGGAAACAAAGTGTAATCATTTTTTACTAATTACTCACGTTATTAAAAAGAGAAAAATAATGTTGATTCCACATATCAATCAGTTGGCCAAGTTAAAGACCTACTTTGGGAAAAACCCAGCATCGTGGGTAGGCCGGTGAGTGAACCCAAATATTTGATCCGTCTCCAGAGGTTTGGCTCGAAAAAACTCGATTTGGGATTGATTAATCCTATCAAATATAGGGCGGAACCCTGATTTGGGATTCGATCCAAAGCGGATCAAATATTCGGCTCGATTCGATATTCTTGTAACCCCCATCCATTCTTCATTTTTTATAGCCCAAATCCCCCAACCTAGCCCATTCTTATAATAAATACTCTAGTTCCTAACCTAAACTTCTCTAACCTAATCCGCAAATATCTGCCTCTCTCTCTCTAGCCTCTCTCTACTTTCAAATCTCAATTTTCAATCTCTCTCAAATCTCAATCTCCAGCGGCGATCATTGCCACAGGTTGAGAACCAATCTCTAGTCACCGTTTCTTCCCCATCATCATCTACTCTCAATCTTCATCCTCATGTCGGACTCAGATCTTATTCCCTCAACATCATCGTCTCCGACTTCCTCAGCTCAAGGTGATGAAATCAAAACCTCTTTTCTGAGTTTGAAATGAAGTTTAAAGGGGTTGTTTTAGGGATTTATGTGATGTTTGCTCGATTATTAAGGTTTTTATTTTTCAATTTCGGTTATTAGGGCTTTCTGATTTTGATTCCATTTTAATTCTGAGTTTGATATCAATGTTTTTTACAAAATTGGGTTGAACTATTTACAAAAGTTCAATTGAAAATACCGAATGGAATCGAATAATGAACCTAAAAGAGACTTCAAACCCGAATCGGACCTTTATTTTTGATATCCGGATGAATCGAGCTGAACCAAATATGTTGAAAAAAATTGAGCCGAGTCGAACCCAGTGAAAGTTTGGTAGGGTTCGGCTCGATAACAGCCCTAACTGTGGGAGAACCCATAACTTACGATTGTAACACCCCCGATATATTCCGGAATATTATAGCGCCGTAAATCCTTTACATAAGAATTACAAGGCTGATGAAACGAAAGGACAATAACAAATACCAACAAACGAGAGTAACTTAGATAAAATACAATGGTTCTGAATCAGTACTGAAAATACAAACGTCCAACGAAGAACATTAATACATAACCAAATCCAACATCACAAAAGACAACGTACTCGAGTACTTAATTAAATCAACACAAACATCTGACAATTAAATCCGACCGGAACATCACTCTGCACCCTCGTCGTCATGCAGCTACAGTGGTTGTTTTCCCGCTCTCCTAGATTCTGAACATAAAACGAATGTTCACCCGCGAAGGGGTTAGCACAACGATGCTAGTACAAGTACGATAATTATACAACAATGATTTATTTAACAATAATCATGACAAGTTTCTCCAACGAGAAATAATAACAACACATAACACATTGTGACAGTCTCAACATACTCGTGGTATTCTAACGATCCATCGCACACATCTATAGATTCCCATGATGATCTCGTCGGACCAACGCATGGTGGAATTACCTGTCCAATGATCCATCGCACACAGCTATAGATTCCCATGATGATCCCGTCGGACCAACACATGGTGGACAATTAATCACAACACATATACACAATACAACAATAACATAACCGACATTAATACGCACAACTATAATTAAAGTACCTGCCTCAAATTTACGACAAAGATAATACTTCGATGGATAAAAATACACTCGAAGGTCGCCCCTTCGATCAATCACGTTGCAAAGCTCGGACCTTAAATAAAAGAATAATATAGGGTTGATCTTACGTCATATAACTAACGTACGAACATCTAACATCCTAAACTATGGCCGAAAGTTGTCAACATTACGTATCCTGCCTGATGTCTTCATAACATACGTTACATACCCAACGTAGCATACGTTAAGTCTGTATGTTAGCGTACGTAAGCTCCAAAGCCTAACGTACGCTAAGCATGTATTTGACAGTTCTCTTCTCTGATCAGACGACTATCTCACCTGATGATATAACGTACGTAATGCATGATACTTAACGTATGTTATACTCACAATTACATTTCTCATGCGAAAATAAATGATCCTAAGGTGTTTAACATCTTCGAATTCAAGGGATAAACATGTCAAAAACTCTCAATGTTCATCAATCTAAGTTCGATTAACAAGGGTGACAATAATCACAAATCTTGATCATTTCTAAAACATCAACATGAATATCATCATCTCCAGAAATCACTACGAGTCAAGAATTGTGCTTGAAGAATACTTTATTCTACACATGGATTATTCTTGGTGAAAATCCTAAGAATTCATCTTCCTTGAATATCCCTATTCTAAGTGATGGTATTAACAATACATTGGTAAACAAGTGACTCAGAATCAACATCCAAAATGTGTAACAATTCTCAGAAACTATATCATAGGTTCAACTCGAAAATGCATGGTTAATAATCTTCTTACTCAAGGAAGGTCTCAAATAAGTTCATCTTCTAACAATATGGTATTCAACTTAAAGGGTTACTCATTAATCCAATGATTTCAGAAGCATGCTCATATCATTCCTTAAGAATAAGGATTTGAGTTTGGAAAGTATCAACATACCTTAATGTAGAAGTCAATGATGAACACTAGACGAAAATCCAACACCGGAAGCTTGAGTACCAATCCAAGGTGCTTCCAATCCTCAATGATCAAGTAGAGATTGTATATAGGTGTTTAAGTGGCAGGGGGGATCTCTGGTCTTGAAGGAAAAAGAAGGAGAAATGAAAGAAAACGAAGTGGAATAGAATGGATGCTCATATTTATACTGTCCTAAGCTTTACGTACGTTAGCCTTAGTGTTTTACGTACGTTATTCACTTAGCATACACTACTCGATATCCTTAGCGTACGTTATCGTTCAATGGTAGCTTACTGCCTCATTCCTGTTGTCTCTTACGTACGCTATATCAACCCAGTTACGGATGTAATCGACTATACTTAGCGTGCGCTACATACATCACTTAGCGTACGTTAATCCCCGTTGACCCAAAGCTATCCAGGTTCATGCCGCGGGAAGCTTATCCGAGCCCACCACCAGCTGGCCCATGTCCCTACCGCCTTGATCAATTATTGACTGCCTTACATACGCTATGTCTTGCTCATAGCGTACGGTATCTATGACTCGTAACGTACGTTACGCTTACTAGCTAGCATACATTACGACGTAGTTGCATGTATGAAGTTACAAGGTTGACATGATCATGTATGTGAATACAAATACGGGAAAGATCATACTTTGATTATTGATATCACATATTCGAATAATACAAGGTTCAAATACGGACAAAAATACTCAACTATTTATCCGGATATTACATACTCTCCCTCTAAAAAGGAGTTTTGTCCCGAAACTTAAGATGAAAATAATTCTGGGTATCTAGACTTCATAATATCTTCCATCTCCCAAGTGGCTTCTTCAACTCCATGGCGCGGCCATTGAACCATAACCAAAATGATTGGTTTATTTCTCAATTGTTTGACTCGACTCTTGAGTATCTTGATCGGTTTCTCTTCAAACATGCCATCCTTAGCGACTTCGATCTCGCCGAAATCAATGACATGACTGGGATCTGATATGTACTTCCGTAACTGAGATGCGTGGAACACATTATGAACATAACTCAGCGATGGCGGTAATGCCAACCTGTACGCCAACTCTCCAACTCTTTCAAGAATCTCGAACGGCCCGATATATCTCAGACTCAGCTTTCCCTTTTTCCCAAAACGAAAAATGCCCCGAGTAGGACAAACCTTTAAAAGCACGTGATCTCCAATACCAAACTCTAACGGGCGACGGCGCAAGCCTGCATAAGATTTCTACCGACTCTGAACGGTCAATAGTCTTTCACGAATCATAGCTATCTTTTCTTGCATCTGTACGATCAACTCTGGTTCCATCCCGATCAAGTCTGATGAATCATGCCAATACAGGGGCGATCTGCATCTCCTCCCGTATAATGCTTCAAAAGTTGCCATCTTAATTAGGGGTGGTATACCGTACCGTACCGAATTTTTTTGCCGATACCGTATACCGTACTGAAAGTTTCAGTACAACAAATTTCATACCGGTACCGTACCGAAAGTTTCAGTATACCGAAATCCGGTATACCAAAATTTCGGTACGACTTTCGGTCCATATCGATACCGTACTGAAATTTCGGTATACCGAAATTAAGTTCGGTATTGGTGTGTACCGAACTTATCGAAATACTGAATTACCAAAATATCGAAAAAAATCTTGATATACCGATATATACCGAAATACCGAATAAAAAATACCGAAAATATCGATATATATATTGAAATACCAAATTTTTTTGGTATCTTGGTACATACCAAAATTTAAAAAATTTCATACCGTTATCGTACCGAAATTTTTTGGTACGGCACCATACCGTATCGAAAATTCGGTATACCAAAATTTTCGGCAATTTCGGTAATTTTTCGGTACAGTAAATTCAGTATTTCGGCATTTTGGTATATTTTGCCATCCCTAATCTTAATGGAAGCATGCCAACTATTATTGTAAGTGAATTCAAACAATGGTAGATGAACTTCCCACTCAGTCGACCAATCTAAGGCATAAGCTCTCAGCATGTCTTCCACTGTTTGAATAGTCCTCTCGGACTGTCCGTCTGTCTGCGGATGATAAGTTGTGCTAAAGTTCATCTCGGTTCCTAAGGCCTTATGAACTACTTTCCAAAAATGTGACATGAAGCGACCGTCTCGGTCAGAAATAATGGTCTTTGGCGTACCATGCAATCAGACTATCTCTGCAATAAGCACTCGTGCCAACTTCTCTGGTCCCCAAGTATCCTTTATGTCCAGAAAATGAGCCGATTTGGTTAGACTGTCAACTATCACCCAAATCATGTTCATCCCTGTTATGGTGTTCGGCATATTAGTGATAAAGTCCACCGATATATCCTCCCACTTCCACTCAGGAATCAGGAGCGGCTTCAGCATTCCGGCAGGTCGTTGATGTTCGATCTTAACCTGCTTACAAATCAAACATTTCGAGACATAATATGATACATCTTTCTTCATGCTGCCCCACCAGAAATTCTGCTTCAGATCCTTATACATCTTATTGGTGCCCGAGTGGATAGAATAGGGCGTGCTGTGAGCTTCCTTCATGATTATCTATTTCAGAACATCGACATCGGGAACACAAAGTCGGATCTGGAATCTCAAAACTCCATCATCATTAATTATGAATCCTAGGGCCTTTCCCTTACTCACTACATCACGTAACTGAATCATCAGATGATCATATGATTGCTTAGATTTGATTTCTTCGGTTAACGATGAAGTTAATTCTATCATACACAGTTGTCCTTAGACTCTTTGCAACCATACTTCAATTCCTTCGCGAATCAATTCTCGTTGAATGCTGGGCTGGGAGGTGAGAGTCTCCAACATTTGAATAGAAACAGGTTTGTGGCTTAATGCATCGGTCACTACATTTTCTTTGCCTGGATGATAAAGAATCTCCAAGTCATAGTCCTTAATCAATTCCATCCATCTCCTATGCCGCATGTTTAACTCTTTCTGACTGAAGATGTATTTGAGACTTTTATGATCCGTGAAGATCTGACAGTGAGTCCTGTACAAATAATGTCTCCAAATTTTCAAGGCGAAAACCACAGCTGCCAACTCTAAATCATGTGTTGGTTAATTTACTTCATAGTGCTTCAACTATCATGATGCGTAGGCGATCACCTTCTCATTCTGCATCAGTACACACCCGAGACCTTTGTTTGAAGTGTTACTGTAGATTATGAATCCTCCAGTTCCCTGTGGTAGTGCTAAAATCGGTGCCGTCGTCAATCTCTTCTTCAATTCATCAAAATTGGCCTGGCACATCTCGTTCCACTCAAACTTTTGGGTCTTCTGCAGTAATCGAGTAAGTGGGCAGGTAATTTTGGAAAACCCTTCCACGAACCGACGATAATACGCAGCAAGTCCTAGGAAACTTCTAACTTCCTTCACGTTCTTAGGAGACTTCCAATCCAAGATTGCCTCGACTTTTTGGGGATCTACTCGGACTCCTTTCGTTGATACCACATGACCAAGGAACATCACTTCCTTTAGACAGAATTCACACTTGGAAAGTTTGGCATATAACTGCTCGCTTCTCAAGAGGTCCAAAATGATCCGTAAGTGCTGTGCATGCTCTCCCGGGCTCTTGGAATAAACCAGAATATCATCAATAAACATAACTAAGAATTTGTCCAAATACTCTATGAACACTCGATTCATCAACTGTATGAACACGGTAGGTACATTAGTGAGACCAAACGGCATCACTACAAACTCATAGTATTCATAGTGTCGTCGGCTAAAACCCTTTAGCCGACGACCTGAAAAAAAACGGCCGACGACTATAAAGTGTCGTCGGCTAAACTTCGCACTTTAGTCGACGACTCTTTTTACCGTCGGCTAAAGGTTTTTAGCCGACGACTTGGCGGAGGTCGTCGGCTAAATTTCGAAATAGTCGTCGGCTATATTAAAGAGGTTTAGCCGACGACCGAGATAAGGTTTAGCCGACCGAAAAACAAAAAAAATAATATACTTTAGCCGACGACCTAGATCTAGGTCGTCGGCTAAACTCATTCCGATAAAAAAAAAAATATTGTAATGGTTTAGCCGACGACCTAGATCGGGGGCGTCGGCTAAACACTTTTAAAATAAAAATAATATACTTTAGCCGACGACCTAGATCTAGGTCGCTGCCAAACTCCTTCCGAAAAATAATAGTGTAATGGTTTAGCCGACGACCTAGATCGAGGTCGTCGGCTAAACACTTTTTAAAAAAAATATATATATATATACTTTAGCCGACGACCTAGATCTAGGTCGTCGGCTAAACTCCTTCCGAAAAAAAATAATATTGTAATGGTTTAGCCGACTGACCTAGATCGAGGTCGGCTAAACATTTTTACGAAGAAAAAAATAATATGCTTTAGCCGACCTAGACCTAGGTCGTCGCCAAACTTCTTCCGAAAAAAATAATAATATTGTAATGGTTTAGCCGACGACCTAGATCGAGGTCGTCACAACACTTTTCAAAAAAATAATATACTTTAGCCGACGACCTCGATCTAGGTCGTCGGCTAAACCTCCAAGTGAAAATTATTTATAGTTCAGGGAACACCAACCCAATCTTGCCCCTCTCCTCGCTAAAGAGCACATTTCTATTCCCGATTCTGTCAGTTATTCCCGAAAAAGCTTGTGAGTTGCTACTTTGAGTTGTGCTAGCTGGAGTGTCGAAGGTTTCTACCGGTTGTTATAATCACCATTTCGATTAAGGTATGTATTTTATTGTGTTTTTTATTGTGATTTCGAAACTTTGTATTATTCATGTTACATTCGATAGCTTTTATGTAAAACGATTAAGTTTTATGATGATAATCATTATGATTAATTGTTTGTTGTGATTTCATTTATAATTTGAACAATATTAGTTAGTTGGATTAATATTGGAAAATGTATACATTTTCAGGATGGACAAGAGTTGGATTGGGTTACGAAAATGGTATCCAAGCATAATGGATGGGATGAAGCAGTTTATGAGATTTGTAAAAGAGCACGACAGTGGTAATATGTTGCACTACTGTCCATGTAATAAATATAGATGTCGCAGTGATATGTTTCGTTTTCCATTTGATGAGGTCTGGGAACACCTAAAGAAGAATGGTTTTTGGAGTAAATATACATGTTGGATATACCACGGTGAAGTACCGAATTCTGTTATTTCGTATGATCACGGACAATTTAGTGGTAACGACGGGTTCACCGATCCGAAGAGAAGGTTGGTTGATGATGTGTTTGGTTTTTCAGAGACGTTTGTACCAACTGAGCAAATCCCACGACCCCATAGACCGTTGCCTTGCAATACTGCTGGGCTTGACAGGTACAATAAGCTAATTCAACTCCAATGCACCCTCTATACCTGTGGTGTAACATGACTGTTCTTGATTGTGTCATGGAAACGATGAGATTAAAGGTGGAAAACAAATCATCCATCAAGTCTGTAGATGATTACTTGGAGCTTACGAGTAATATGCTTCCACAGGGTCATCATCTTCCTAATACATATTCAAAAATGAGACGAATTTTGAAAGATCTTGGTCTTCCCTACATTAAGATCCACGTCTACATGTATGATTGTGTTCTATTCTGGGGGCATCCTAATGAAGACCTCACGAGATGTCCTATATGTGATACAGAGAGATATAGGATCACTCCTTCTGGAAAACCGGTGAAGGTACTTTGGTATTTTCCACTGAAGGACAGGTTGGAACGGCTTTTTATGTCTCCTCACACGACAAAAGCAATGAAATGGCATGACGAGCCGCGCACTAATGACAGGGATACTATGATACACCCTTCAGATGGAGAAGCGTGGAAGCATATAGATAGGGAGTATCCGAATTTTTCTTCAGAAATCCGAAATGTGAGGCTCGGGATTGCATCTGATGGTTTCAACCCTTTTGATAACATGAGTCTTTCATATACCATATGGCCTGTTGTAGTGATTCCTTACAATCTTCCTCCGTGGATGTGTATGCGGAAGGAGTATAATATGTTGACCTTGTTAGTCCCGGGGCCGGGATATCCGGGAAAGTGTATCGATGTGTATATGAGACCTTTGATAGAGGAGCTGAAATTGTTGTGGGAGCAAGGTCATCCCACGTACGGCTTATTCGTCCGAGACGTTCTACTTGCACGCCATGTGTATCGGCACTATTAGTGATTTTCCTGCATATGGAATGCTGTCTGGATCTGTTATTAGCGGATATAGAGGTTGTCCAGTGTGTTTGAATGCAGATTGTGCTAGGTACCACTGTAGGAAAGTTATCCGAATGCGTCATCGGATATGGTTTGAGAGGGAACATGAGTGGGTTATGGATGCTGCAGAATTTGTTGTCTGTGTAGATATGGGATATCCAACACGATAGTGGTTAGGTGATGAATTTCTATCTTTTTTTAATGTTTACGTTTTTGTTGATGTTAGCTACCATGCTGATGTGATTGCAGCAACCCCTGAAAGGCCCGACAGGTATAAGTATTGGTCGCACAAAAGTATATTCTGGGAATTGCCTTACTGGTCCAAGTTACTGATAAGGAACTTCTTGGATGTCATGCACATTGAAAAGAATGTTTGCGAAAGTGTGGTTGGGACAACCTTAGGTTGGGATGGAAAGATCAAAGACGGGCCAAAAGCACGCAAAGGTTTGGAAGAAATGAGCATAAGAAAACATTTGTGGTTGAAAACTGTCAAGGGAAAATAAAAAATGCCTAAGGCAGCTTACACCATCACTGCCGAGCAGAGAACTGAGATATTTTGCTGGATAAAGACTGCTAGGTATCCTACCGGGTATGCTGGAAATATCGGAAGATGTGTTAATTTCAGGGAGAACAAGTTAAGTGGTTTGAAGAGTCATGATTGTCATATCCTACTCCAACGCCTATTTCCGGTATTTATTCGACCGTACTTACCAAAACAGGTGGTCGAGCCGTGTGTTGCATTGTCAAGATTTTTCCAGAAATTATGTACGAGAGAAGTCAAGAGATCTGATTTGCCTAAAATGCAAGATGAGATCATCTATATCTTGTGCAAGTTTGAGCGAATATTTCCTCCAAACTTTTTTGACCTCATGCCTCACCTCATGATCCACCTTCCCAGGCAGTTATTGGTCACTGGTCCAGTGCACTACACGTGGATGTACCCGGTTGAAAGGTAACATAATTTTGTATGATATATATATATATATATTGTCAAATTAAGTATGATTTTTAACACAATGACAATATTACAGGCAACTAGGTGATTAAAAAGACTCTGTGGCCAATAAGTCTGCACCAGAAGGATGCATTGCAGAATCTTACCTTGCGTCGGAGTGTATTACGCATATCAAGTTGTATTTGGGCACCTTCGAGCCCCCTTCCCGCTATATTCCAGCAGATAAAATACAATTCAATCTTTCTATCATATCCACTGAGGTTGACGTCTATGGGAGGTTGCCAGGAAGACAATTATACCCGTACGAGTCACGAATTGCACATTGGTGGATATTGCTCAATTGTCCAGAAGTTCAGTACTGGAAAGACATCCACTTGTCATGCGATATGGTGGGAGGTGACACTAGATTCCACAATGACACTTTTGCCGACTATTTTGGAGAATGGATACGTATAGATTCAGTTGTTATTGCATTTTGGACTTAAGATATTTTTTACATAAAAAGTTTATTTACGACAGATGACACACATACAAGATTACGGACACCCTAACTGGTCGCGTGAACTTATGCTTCTTTCTATGAAGCCGGTTATGTCAAGAATTTATTCGATGGCCAAAGTCAACGGTGTCACATTCGTATGCCTTGAGAGAGACCAAAAAAGAAGATGTCAAAATTCTGGGGTTATGATAGATGGTGGATATTACGGTGTTCTTTTGGAAGTGGTAGAACTAATTTACGGGGAAAGCATGACAATTTACTTGTTTAAGTGTCGATGGTACGACACCAGTCTTGGAACCGATATGCAAGACGACTACGGGCTGTTATCTGTTGACACTTTCACTTCATGGTATGAAAGTCATCCTTTTGTATTTGCTACATCAGCAAAGTCGGTGTATTATTTGGACGACTTGGTGAAGAAAGGCACATGGAAGGTAGTGAACGTTGTGACAACGAGGAATATTTTTAGTGCTGCTACACTGGGAGAAACCACATGTACTGATGACGATGATGCTTATCAAGAGCAAAATGCAGCAAATATTCCACCATCAACGACAATTACAATGAATAATGTTCCTGAAGGACGAGTCGTCTGACTCCGTGGTGATGCTCGCGGGTACGTTGACGTTGATACAAACGAATTACTTGAAAATTATGATGACGATAATGTGGACGACTTGAGGCATATGTTGCCGGATATCAACTCAGATAATGAGATAGACTATAGTGATGACTCAAACTATGAGCCATAAATTTAGTAGATGTATATTTTCATTTGTTAAATATAATTAAAAAAATAGTAATAATAATAATCATAATCATAACATTAATATAATATCAATAATATTATTAAAAAAAACCGGGGGGTTTCGCCGACGACAAGATCTACGTCGTCGGCTAAAGTTTTTTTTAAAAAAAAATTATACTTTAGCCGACGACATATAAAACGGTCGTCGGCTAAACCCCAGCAATGACCCAACCGTGTTAGACAACACGGTCGGGTCAGTCATACAGTGTGTTTTCCCATTCTGGGCAGGTGCGACACGGCCCGTGTCCCTGACACGATCGACTATTGTTTTTTTAAAAAAAAAAATTAAACTTTAGCCGACGACTTATAAGAAGGTCGTCAGCTAAACTCCCGACCGTGTCCATCGACACGGCCCGTGTCGCACCCGCCCAGAAATTGAAAACACACTGTTTGCCTGCCCGACCGTGTTGTCTAACACGGTCGGGTCATTGCTTGGTTTAGCCGACGACCGTCTTATATGTCGTCGGCTAAAGTATAATTTTTTTTTTTACAAAACTTTACCCGACGACGTAGATCTTGTCGTCGGCTAAACCCCCACCTTTTATACGTTTCTAGTACCTCCCTTTTGTTATTTTTTTCTTCTGGTTTAGTCGTCGCCCGTCGCCCGCCGATCGTCACCCATCCCCAACCGCTCGTCACCTAGCCGCCCGTCACCTAGCCCCCGTCCCGTCGATCGTCACCCAGCCGATCGTCCCGTCGCCTCGTCTTCTGGTTTAGCCGATCGTCCGCCCGCCAGCCCGCCAGCCCTCCGCCCGCCAGCCCGCCAGCCCCGGTCCCATCGCCCGCCCGCCCGCCCGACGCCCTCCGCCCGTCGCCCGCCAGCCCGGCCGCGGTAACCCTTTTATTTATTTTATTTATTTATTGTTGAATTTATTGTAATTGTTTGATGAATTTGTTTAGATTATGTGATGAATTAGATAAATTGTTTAATGAGTTGTGATGCAATTTTTGATGAATTTAGTATTTTCAATATTTGTGTTTAATGAGTTGTGAATTTGATGAATTTGTTTGAGGAGGAAGGTATTGTATAGCCGGCGTTAATCGAAAGATTAACGTGGTATGGCATTGATAATTACTGTTGTGTTGAATTGTGAATTTGATGAATTTGTTTAGATTATTTGATGAATTTGTTTAGAAATATTTGATGAATTTGTTTGAGGAGGAAGGAATTTTATAGCCGGCGTTAATCGAAAGATTAACGTGGTATGGCATTGATAATTACTGTTGTGTTGAGTTGTGAATTTGATTTATTTGTTTAGATTATGGATAGAATAAAGAAAGCGTTGGGGAAGAAGTCGACAAAGTCGACCACTCCCGATTCGGGGGGGAGTTCCGCAGCCTCTAGTAAGGCGGATCCCGGTACACTATAGATATCTCAGAGCAGCGTTCGTGCCCGCTAGATACTAGAAGCTACCGGCATGAACGCTGACGATTTTTATAGGCCGACAGATGAGCCCGCTGCACTAGCGCGGCGTTTATCCTTTCAGACACCACGACCGACCCCCTCGCAGTCGGAGACTCGTATGCCTCCCATCCACCGACCCACGTCTAACCCTTACACATCAGGAGATGTACGGAGTTCCTCGTCCGCGTTGCCCCACAGTCCGCCGCCGACTCTATTCATGCCTCCGATGGTTCCGACTATTCCAGAGGTCGATGAGACGGGAGCCCGAGTTCCCGTTCGATTGATTAGCCCTGACGAGGCGTACGTCTACGAGTCTTGGCCAGACAACATGTTTTGGCGGAGTTATCGGGTTTCGAAGACGAAACTGTACGAGGAGATAGAGAGAGAGAAGGAGAAGGGGAAAAATGTAGTCGAGGAAGAGAAGAAAAAGAAGAAGACTCGTGGCCCAGCAAAGGGTCTGGCGCTCGACTCGTACGTAAGTAAGCATGGCCGTTATGAGATTCCTCTAGACAGACACGGCCGGCCGGTGATGTCTTCTGACGCTACGGCGTCATATAGCCATAATGTTGGCTTTATCATTCGGGACAGAGTCCCCGTTTTATGGCCCGATTGGGGGGACGTGCCGCAGTGCGTGAAGGATGCTTTGAATAATGCTATGTCGGTAAGTTAATAAATATTTAATAAGTGTTTTTCAATCAACACGTAGTTCTTGAAAATGCAATATGTGATGTTTTTAAATTATTGTGTATTTATGTTGTTCATAGGTGTGGTTTGTCATTCCCGACTCTCTACTACGTACTTGGTGTGACGAGGTGCAGTCTACCAAGTATGTCATTTTAATTTATTTTGTATCTACATTGTTTGCGTATTTTTTTTTCTTACGAATGATATATGTTGTGCAATGTGTGTTGTAGGTACAAATCTTGGAAAAATGAGATGCACATGTTCTGGACAGCCTGGGATGATACCCGAGAGGCTACCCCGGAAGAATTCAAGTTCCGGGAGTACAAGTGGAAGTGGCTACGCGCCCATTTTCGTGACCCAGAGTTCATGGTATGACTAAAATACCCTCATTTCATTCTTCCTCTTTCAGATTTTATTTTTTTGAATTCTAAATATAAACTACATTTTTTTAAATTAATGTTTCAGAATATAAAAAATACTTGAAGTTCCGGTTTTTTAAATTAGAAAAAATCGGAACTTCATGTATTTTTTTAAAATTCTGGAATATTATTAATATTAAAATATCTGAATTTTTTATTCAAAAGTGGAAATAAATTTTTTTAATAAAAATAAAAATCTGAATATTGTATTTTATTTATTAACAAAATGCTAGTATTTAATAAAAACTAATATTTCAGGTTTTATTTTTTTGTAATTCTAAATATCAACTCGAGGCTAAATAATATTTTTTGAAGGCGACTAGCTTGACCAACACGACCAATCGTCTTTGATCAGTGACCATCACGATGCAGGTTCCGGTCGTTAGCGAGTTGCACACGAGGCCATTTCTTCTGATTCGTTGGACGCATTTGCCTACGTGACTCAGAAAGCATTTCCGAACCGTCCTGAGGAGCATGTAAGTCTTTTTTATTTTATTTTAGTAATAAAATAAATGCCTTTGTATCATACTTTTATTGATATTCAAATATTTATTTTCATATTAACTTAGGAACGTGTGCGAGAGGAGTCTCAGAGGATGCTTGCTGAGATTGCTCGGGAGCAGTATCCGGACATAGCGGTGACTGACCTCGATTCTGCCATTGGACAGATCGATCAGGCCGATCCTTATGTTCGCGCTAGGGTGTAGGGTACCGTCTACCCTCCTAGAGGTAGTCGGTACCGCACTAATATGATGGGAGCCGAGGGTCACCATGTATTGAAAGATACCCCCGACTTCCAGCGCCCTCGCGGACGGGATGCACGGACTGCCTATCTCGAGGAGCAGTTGAGGGCGGAGAGGGAGCTCCGAGCTGAGAATGAAAGGAGGACTCAGACGCGGTTACATGAGAGCGAGCAGAGGACTGAGTCGCGGTTAGAGAGTTTCCAGAGACAGCAGCAGGCCATGATGGACTATATGATGACGCTGACTCAGACCATTACTCAGGCTGGACTGCAGGCACCTGCTCCACCGCCTTCTCTCTTCGGACAGACCCCATCTTCACAGCCTCGTGACGAGGATCTAGGAGATGGTGGTAATCCTTCTACTACTACATTTCGGCATTTAGATGATTTTGGCAGTGGATTGTAGTTGTGTTGTTTTAGTACTCTTGTATATTTATATTTGTGTTACAATTGTGTAAGTGATTTTATTGACGCTACTAGTATGTTGATGAAATTAATGTTCTTGAATGTGTTGTGCGTTGTGATGCATATAATGTTGGGCATATTATTAATGGTATTAGTTGAATGTGTTGTGCGTTGATTGTTGTTGATAATGAGAGCTGGTGTATAAAAATTGCAGGTGCAAAAATACAGGTTTTGGGATCCCAAAATCTGAATTAATTTTTTTTTTTTAAAAAGGGTTTTAGCCGACGACATATAAGACGGTCGTCGGCTAAAGTAATTTATTTATTTTTTTAAAAGGGTTTTAGCCGACATATAAGACGGTCGTCGGCTAAAGTAATTTATTTTTTTAAAAGGGTTTTAGCCGACCTATAAGACGGTCGTCGGCTAAAATAATTTAATTTTTTTTTTAAAAAAATAGTTTTAGCCGACGACATATAAGACGGTCGTCGGCTAAACTATATTTCTTTTTTTAAAAAACCCGATTTTAGCCGACCGGCTCGTTAAGGTCGTCGGCTAAATTTTTTTTTTTTTTCCAACAGATTTAGCCGACGACCGTGTAGTAGTGGTCGGCTAATTTTGGAACTTTAGCCGACGACTGCACAAAAGTCGTCGGCTAAACCTTGGCCTACGAATATCGGCCGACGGTTTTTTAGCCGCCGACTAGCATGATTAGCCGATGACTTGGGGGTTTAGCCGACCACTTTAAGTCGTCGGCTAAAGTCTGATTTTTGGTAGTGTCATAGTTGTAGGCCTCTTTGTAGGTCTATTGTGTAGGTTTATAAATCATTTTTCTAAACAAAATAGTGAACAAACTCTTCTAATTTTGAAGACAGCAATTCAGGCATCCTCTTCAAACATTCTTCTTCTTGCAGAGACTTTCCACATCTACCTTGTATAGTTCTCAACAACTAGAAGCGTGTACTTCTTACCGTTCACACTAACTAGTTTTATTGATCCAAATAAGTCCATATGAAATGAGCAGGTCTACAGGCAGGGAAACCTTCAGCGAAACTTTCAGAAAATGAGTGTTTTTTTACCCTTTTGTCCTCAATTCAATTTTTTTTAACGAAAATTCATCCAAAAGGCAATTTAGGGCAAAAGGGTAAAAAGACACCCATTTCCTAAAAGTTCCCATGCACATAGAGTTTTTATATGAAATAGACTTGGAGCCCTAGTAGATAATTTTAACTTGTGTTTGAAGAATGACTTGATTTGTGTTCCTTTCCGACCAACATCACAGATCTTTATGTCTACAAAGATTTATAGTTTTTATATGAAATAGACTTCCCTAGTAGATGATTATTTTAACTTGTGTTTGAAGAATGACTTGATTTGCGTCCCTTTCCGACCAACATCACGGATCTTTATGTCCACAAAGATTTACTGTCTCCTTATTGGTTGAATTAAATTCATATAGCTTAGCATTTTGTGCCTGGACCTTCTTGTGTTACTGAGCATGCCTCGAGCAAAATAGTGACAATATGTATTTCCCTCTTTGAAAGCGAATATTGTTTGACCAAATATTTCCTTAATTACAAGGCAATCCTTCTTTTTGGATAACACATCAGATCTTTTATCTCGCATTTGGCTTTGACTTAATGGAAACAAAGTGTAATCATTTTTTACTAATTACTCACGTTATTAAAAAGAGAAAAATAATGCTGATTCCACATATCAATCAGTTGGCCAAGTTAAAGACCTACTTTGGGAAAAACCCAGCATTGTGGGTAGGTCGGTGAGTGAACCCAAATATTTGATCCGTCTCGAGAGATTTGGCTCGAAAAAACTCGATTTGGGATTGATTAATCCTATCAAATATAGGGCGGAACCCCGATTTGGAATTCGATCCAAAGCGGATCAAATATTCGGCTCGATTCGATATTCTTGTAACCCCCATCCATTCTTCATTTTTTATAGCCCAAATCCCCCAACCTAGCCCATTCTTATAACAAATACTCTAGTTCCTAACCTAAACTTCTCTAACCTAATCCGCAAATATCTGCCTCTCTCTCTCTAGCCTCTCTCTACTTTCAAATCTCAATCTTCAATCTCTCTCAAATCTCAATCTCCAGCGGCGATCATTGCCACAGGTTGAGAACCAATCTCTAGTCACCGTTTCTTCCCCATCATCATCTACTCTCAATCTTCATCCTTATGTCGGACTCAGATCTTATTCCCTCAACATCATCGTCTCCGACTTCCTCAGCTCAAGGTGATGAAATCAAAACCTCTTTTCTGAGTTTGAAATGAAGTTTAAAGGGTTTGTTTTAGGGATTTATGTGATGTTTGTTCGATTATTAATGTTTTTATTTTTCGATTTCGGTTATTAGGGCTTTCTGATTTTGATTCCATTTTAATTCTGAGTTTGATATCAATGTTTTTTACAAAATTAGGTCGAACTATTTACAAAAGTTCAATTGAAAACACCGAATGGAATCGAATAATGAACCTAAAAGAGATTTCAAACCCGAATCGGACCTTTATTTTTGATATCCGGATGAATCGAGCTGAACCAAATATGTTGAAAAAAAATGATCCGAGTCGAACCCAGTGAAAGTTTGGTAGGGTTCGGCTCGAATGACTCTAATCGTGGGAGAACCCATAACTTACGATTGTAACACCCCCGATATATTCCGGAATATTACAGCGCCGTAAATCCTTTACATAAGAATTACAAGGCTGATGAAACGAAAGGACAATAACAAATACCAACAAACGAGAGTAACTTAGATAAAATACAGTGGTTCTGAATCAGTACTGAAAATACAAACGTCCAACGAAGAACATTAATACATAACCAAATCCAACATCACAAAAGACAACGTACTCGAGTACTTAATTAAATCAACACAAACAGCTGACAATTAAATCCGACCGGAACATCACTCTGCACCCTCGTCGTCATGCATCTACAGTGGTTGTTTTCCCGCTCTCCTAGATTCTGAACATAAAACAAATGTTCACCCGCGAAGGGGTTAGCACAACGATGCTAGTACAAGTACGATAATTATACAACAATGATTTATTTAACAATAATCATGACAAGTTTCTCCAACGAGAAATAATAACAACACATAACACATTGTGACAGTGTCAACATACTCGTGGTATTCTAACGATCCAGCGCACACATCTATAGATTCCCATGATGATCTCGTCGGACCAACGCATGGTGGAATTACCTGTCCAACGATCCATCGCACACAGCTATAGATTTCCATGATGATCCCGTTGGACCAACGCATGGTGGACAATTAATCACAACACATATACACAATACAACAATAACATAACCAACATTAATACGCACAACTATAATTAAAGTACCTGCCTCAAATTTACGACAAAGATAATACTTCGATGGATAGAAATACACTCGAAGGTCGCCCCTTCGATCAATCACGTTGCAAAGCTCGGACCTTAAATAAAAGAATAATATAGGGTTCATCTTACGTCATATAACTAACGTACGAACATCTAACATCCTAAACTATGGCCGAAAGTTGTCAACATTACGTATCCTGCCTGATGTCTTCATAACATACGTTACATACCCAACGTAGCATACGTTAAGTCTGTATGTTAGCGTACGTAAGCTCCAAAGCCTAACGTACGCTAAGCATGTATTTGACAGTTCTCTTCTCTGATCAGACGACTATCTCACCTGATGATATAACGTACGTAATGCATGATACTTAACGTATGTTATACTCATAATTACATTTCTCATGCGAAAATAAATGATCCTACGGTGTTTAACATCTTCGAATTTAAGGGATAAACATGTCAAAAACTCTCAATGTTCATCCATCTAAGTTTGATTAACAAGGGTGACAATAATCACAAATCTTGATCATTTCTAAAACATCAACATGAATATCATCATCTCCAGAAATCACTACGAGTCAAGAATTGTGCTTGAAGAATACTTTATACTACATATGGATTATTCTTGGTGAAAATCCTAAGAATTCATCTTCCTTGAATATCCATATTCTAAGTGATGGTATTAACAATACATTGGTAAACAAGTGACTCAGAATCAACATCCAAAATGTGTAACAATTCTGAGAAACTATATCATAGGTTCAACTCGAAAATGCATGGTTAATAATCTTCTTACTCAAGGAAGGTCTCAAATAAGTTCATCTTCTAACAATATGGTGTTCAACTTAAAGGGTTACTCATTAATCCAATGATTTCAGAAGCATGCTCATATCATTCCTTAAGAATAAGGATTTGAGTTTGGAAAGTATCAACATACCTTAATGTAGAAGTCAATGATGAACACTAGACGAAAATCCAACACCGGAAGCTTGAGTACCAATCTATGTAGCACGGACACGGACACGGACACGGACACGGACGCGGACACGGGGACGGGGACACGGAAAAACTCCAAAAAGTAGGACTCGAACACGGCATAGGACTCGGCAAATTAAATAATATAAAAAATATATTAATAGTAGAATCAAAAGAATTAATTAAAAACTCCTTCATCTTGATTCATTCTAAAAATTAATTTTAATTAAAAAACTAATTAGTAATTACTAATTAGATAATTCAAAGATGACAAAAAAAAAAAAAGAGAAATCAAATAAAGAAGAGAAATTCGCATAAATCAGCACTTCTTTTTTGCGGAAAAAAAAAAAGAAAAATGAGAAACCAAATAAGGAAGCCCGAACGTTTGCCATTGGTTCCCTTCCGGAAATCAAATAAAGAAGAGAAATGAAATCAAATAAGAAATCAAAAGAAGAGATAAGTGATTCGAATTATGTGCTGGAAAGTGGAAAGTCATCGCCGTAGGTTCTTCACACAGTCGTCGCCGTCGGTTCTCGCGACCTAGGGTTTCGTCGTCGCCTCTTCTTTTCTTTTTCTTTTCCGTTTTCTTTTCTTTCCTGTTTTCTTTTCTTTATTTTAATTGTTTTCCCGTTTTAAAAAAAAAAAAAGAGCCGCCCGCATCCCGCCCGCGTCCCTCGCGTGTCCCCGCCGCGTCCAAAATGCCACGTCGGCGGGCCAGCGATCCGGCCGCGTCGGACACGCACCCGCGCCGCGTCGGCGGCGAGTCCGAGTCCAAAACGCACTGGACTCGGACACTCTCCCTTTGTAGGCGAGTCCGTGCTTTAGAGGTACCAATCCAAGGTGCTTCCAATCCTCAATGATCAAGTAGAGATTGTATATAGGTGTTTAAGTGGCAGGGGGGATCTCTGGTCTTGAAGGAAAAGGAAGGAGAAATGAAAGAAAACGAAGTGGAATAGAATGGATGCTCATATTTATACTGTCCTAAGCTTTACGTACGTTAGCCTTAGTGTTTTACGTACGTTATTCACTTAGCATACACTACTCGATATCCTTAGCGTACGTTATCGTTCAATGGTAGCTTACTGCCTCATTCCTGTTGTCTCTTACGTACGCTATATCAACCCAGTTACGTATGTAATCGACTATACTTAGCGTGCGCTACATACATCACTTAGCATACGTTAATCCCCGTTGACCCAAAGCTATCCAGGTTCATGCCGCGGGAAGCTTATCCGAGCCCACCACCAGCTGGCCCATGTTCCTGCCGCCTTGATCAATTATTGACTGCCTTACATACGCTATGTCTTGCTCATAGTGTACGGTATCTATGACTCGTAACGTACGTTACACTTACTAGCTAGCATACATTACGACGTAGTTGCATGTATGAAGTTACAAGGTTGACATGATCATGTATGTGAATACAAATACGGGAAAGATCATACTTTGATTATTGATATCACATATTCGAATAATACAAGGTTCAAATACGGACGAAAATACTCAACTATTTATCCGGATATTACATACTCTCCCTCTAAAAAGGAGTTTCGTCCCGAAACTTAAGATGAAAATAATTCTGGGTATCTAGACTTCATAATATCTTCCATCTCCCAAGTGGCTTCTTCAACTCCATGGCGCGGCCATTGAACCATAACCAAAATGATTGGTTTATTTCTCAATTGTTTGACTCGACTCTTGAGTATCTTGATCGGTTTCTCTTCAAACATGCCATCCTTAGCGACTTCGATCTCGCCGAAATCAATGACATGACTGGGATCTGATATGTACTTCCGTAACTGAGATACGTGGAACACATTATGAACATGACTCAGCGATGGCGGTAACGCCAACCTGTACGCCAACTCTCCAACTCTTTCAAGAATCTCGAACGGCCCGATATATCTCAGACTTAGCTTTCCCTTTTTCCCAAAACGAAAAATGCCCCGAGTAGGACAAACCTTTAAAAGCACGTGATCTCCAATACCAAACTCTAACGGGCGACGGCGCAAGCCTGCATAAGATTTCTACCGACTATGGACGGTCAACAGTATTTCACGAATCACAACTATCTTTTCTTGCATCTGTACGATCAACTCTGGTTCCATCCCAATCAAGTCTGATGAATCATCCCAATACAGGGGCGATCTGCATCTCCTCCCGTATAATGCTTCAAAAGTTGCCATCTTAATTAGGGGTGGTATACCGTACCGTACCGAATTTTTTTGCCGATACCGTATACCGTACTGAAAGTTTCAGTACAACAAATTTCATACCGGTACCGTACCGAAAGTTTCAGTATACCGAAATCCGGTATACCAAAATTTGATGCGACTTTCGATCGTATCGATCAGATCTTGAAATTTCAGATATCAAATTAAGTTCGGTATTGGTGTGTACCGAACTTATCGAAATACTGAATTACCAAAATATCGAAAAAAATCTTGATATACCGATATATACCGAAATACCGAATAAAAAATACCGAAAATATCGATTTATATATTGAAATACCGAATTTTTTTGGTATATCGGTACATACCGAAATTTAAAAAATTTCATACCGTTATCGTACCGAAAATTTTTGGTACGGCACCATACCGTATCGAAAATTCGGTATACCAAAATTTTCGGAAATTTCGGTAATTTTTCGGTACAGTAAATTCAGTATTTCGGCATTTTGGTATATTTTGCCACCCCTAATCTTAATGGAAGCATGCCAACTATTATTGTAAGTGAATTCAATCAATGATATATGAACTTCCCACTCAGTCGACCAATCTAAGGCATAAGCTCTCAGCATGTCTTCCACTGTTTGAATAGTCCTCTCGGACTGTCCGTCTGTCTGCGGATGATAAGTTGTGCTAAAGTTCAGCTCGGTTCCTAAGGCCTTATGAACTACTTTCCAAAAATGTGACATGAAGCGACCGTCTCGGTCAGAAATAATGGTCTTTGGCGTACCATGCAATCGGACTATCTCTGCAATAAGCACTCGTGCCAACTTCTCTGGTCCCCAAGTATCCTTTATGTCCAGAAAATGAGCCGATTTGGTTAGACGGTCAACTATCACCCAAATCATGTTCATCCCTGTTATGGTGTTCGGCATATTAGTGATAAAGTCCACCGATATATCCTCCCACTTCCATTCAGGAATCAGGAGCGGCTTCAGCATTCTGGCAGGTCGTTGATGTTCGATCTTAACCTGCTGACAAATCAAACATTTCGAGACATAATATGATACATCTTTCTTCATGCTGCCCCACCAGAAATTCTGCTTCAGATCCTTATACATCTTATTGGTGCCTGGGTGGATAGAATAGGGCGTGCTGTGAGCTTCCTTCATGATTATCTATTTCAGAACATCGACATCGGGAACACAAAGTCGGCTCTGGAATCTCAAAACTCCATCATCATGAATTATGAATCCTAGGGCCTTTCCCTTACTCACTTCATCACGTAACTGAATCATGAGATGATCATCTAATTGCTTAGATTTGATTTCTTCGGTTAACGATGAAGTTAATTCTATCATACACAGTTGTCCTTAGACTCTTTGCAACCATACTTCAAATCCTTCGCGAATCAATTCTCGTTGAATGCTGGGCTGGGAGGTGAGAGTCTCCAACATTTGAATAGAAACAGGTTTGCGGCTTAATGCATCGGCCACTACATTTGCTTTTCCTGGATGATAAAGAATCTCCAAGTCATAGTCCTTAATCAATTCCATCCATCTCCTATGCCGCATGTTTAACTCTTTCTGACTGAAGATGTATTTGAGACTCTTATGATCCGTGAAGATCTGATAGTGAGTCCCGTACAAATAATGTCTCTAAATTTTCAAGACGAAAACCACAGCTGCCAACTCTAAATCATGTGTTGGATAATTTACTTCATAGTGCTTCAACTATCGTGATGCGTAGGCGATCACCTTCTCATTCTGCATCAGTACACACCCGAGACCTTCGTTTGAAGTGTTACTGTAGATTATGAATCCTCCAGTTCCCTGTGGTAGTGCTAAAATCGGTGCCGTCGTCAATCTCTTCTTCAATTCATCAAAATTGGCCTGGCACATCTCGTTCCACTCAAACTTTTGGGTCTTCTGCAGTAATCGAGTAAGTGGGCAGGTAATTTTGGAAAACCCTTCCACGAACCGACGATAATACCCAGCAAGTCCTAGGAAACTTCTAACTTCCTTCACGTTCTTAGGAGACTTCCAATCCAAGATTGCCTCGACTTTTTGGGGATCTACTCGGACTCCTTTCGTTGATACCACATGACCAAGGAACATCACTTCCTTTAGACAGAATTCACACTTGGAAAGTTTGGCATATAACTGCTCGCTTCTCAAGAGGTCCAAAATGATCCGTAAGTGCTGTGCATGCTCTCTCGGGCTCTTGGAATAAACCAGAATATCATCAATAAATATAACTAAGAATTTGTCCAAATACTCTATGAACACTCGATTCATCAACTGTATGAACACGGTAGGTACATTAGTGAGACCAAACGGCATCACTACAAACTGATAGTGTCCGTAGCGAGTTCTGAACGCTGACTTTGGAACATCGGATTCCTTAATCCTCAACTGATGATATCCGGATCTCAGATCGACCTTAGAAAATACTGTTGCTCCTTTCAACTGGTCAAACAAATCATCAATCTGTGGCAATGGGTACTTGTTCTTGATCGTCATCTTGTTCAGCTCTCGATAGTCAATACACAATCGAAGCGATCCATATTTCTTCTGGACAAAAATAACTGGTGCACCCCAGGGCGAAACGCTTGGCTGAATATAACCTTTGTCCAGTAACTCTTCCAGTTGTTTCTTCAGTTCGTACATCTCAGTAGGTTCCATATGATACGACGCCTTGGAAATCGGTGTGGCTCCTGGTTCCAGCTCAATGGTGAACTCCACATCTTGTCATGGAGGTAGTCCAGGTAATTCGTCAGGAAACACATCCGAGAATTCGTTCACAACAGGAATGGATGAAAGTTCTACTTTTCCGTATTCTTTTTTCATTGCGTAACACCAGTATCCAGTACAACCCTGTTTTAGCAGTTTGACAGCTTTCATTGCTTTGATCATCTTTCCTGAGCTTCTTGGTATCCATCCCTCGAACAATATTTCGGAACCATCTCCAGCTATCATCGAGATATTCTTCTTCCAGTAGTTTACAATAGCTCCATATCGATTAAGTCAATCATCTCCGAGAATTAGGTCGTCTCCTTGCATTTCTATCACAATCAGATTCGAGGGACACTCTCTGCCTCCAATTGATACAGGAAAATCTCTAGTTTCTAGGTTCACCACAATTCTCTCCCCACTCGGTAAACCCACAACATAAGGTTTACATTTATGAAAACAAGAAATGTTCAAACGATTAACACAAGACAATGATATAAACGAATGTGTAGCCCCCGTATCGAACAAAACACTAACTGGTTATGAAAGAATCTGAACGATACCTGATGCGACAGCAGCATCTTGATCGTCTGCCCTCCTCATCTCATACAGGCGTGGAGGAATGGATTCGACACTCGATGTCCCCTTTCGGTCGAACAATCCTCTGCCTCGTCCTCGACCAAAATTCTGGGGTAGCTGGACACTCTGTTGCGTCTGCTGAACACTTGCTTCTTTCTGAGTCGGCTGCGAAGTACGAGCTCCATTTAACTTCATGGCATCCTTGTAGAACATCGCACGATGCCCTTCCTGCCCGCACTCATAACATGTTACTGGAGAACGGAAACAATCACGCCAAAGGTGTGCGAACACAACTAAAACAGTTCTTGTCCACATCTATCGGTGTTGATACCGTTTTGAAGTTCTTTCCACTCTTGGATGGATGCGGAGGTTTCTTGAATGAATGATAGGATGACTGGACTTTACGGGGCCCACTACTCTTATGCTCTGTGAAACTACCAGAGACTTTCTGTTTCTTGTATTTTGTGAAATTTTCCATCGTTGCTTCTTTTATTTCATACGCCAACGCTGTAACACCCCAAACTAGGCGACTATTACAGTGCCGTGGACCCCCGACTGGGACCCACCAGGCAAATGAAAATTAATGACTTAAATAATATAATTGTAGTACCAAACCACATTATAGCATCAATTACTCTGATGAGGAGTTTCAAGTACAACACACCCAAGATAAAACAGAGTACATGTATATTTTATATGGAGATAAAATATACAACACTGAATGAAAATGAATATCCAAACGGAAATCTGCAACGGCAATAAAAATGAAGAAAACATGATTGACTGAAACAGACTTGGGCCCCCTACTAGTATCACTGGGACTCCTCGCCATCAACGTTCTCTTCCCGTGCTTTAGCCTTGCGATGACCTGAAAACAATATCCCCTAACAGGGTCAGTTACACAGAGCAACAATCCTCTAGAGTTGAATAAACACAATCATGATATATTTTAATTATGAAATTAAGCTGAAGAGGAGCATCATAGTACGCCCGTAATGGTATGTGCAAGTGCACAAGACGAGTGTCCAGATACACCCATCCTTATACCTAATTAGTCTCACGGAGGTATGTTACCATGTGCACAGTCCATTGTGTCGGTGAACCCGAACACATGACCATCATGTGCCCGACTAAAAATTCCACACATCCCCACCCGGCCTCGCAATATGAACCCAGAAGGTCATATGAACAAGGATGACCATGAAGAATATTAATGAATAACAATCCGACAAAGTCAAGAATGACTCACCGAGATGAAATAATAGTGAAGCGAATGATAACTCAATGAAATGATTGGAACTGTCGTTCCTCGTGAATGAAGTCATTATTCGACAATTACAAGTCTCAATACGTTTAATACATAATGAGTTATAATTATGAATGAACAACGACGAAAGGAATGAATATCCTTTTAACCGAGTAAGAATTAACTTACTCAATACCGGTGAAGAAAGTTCTTCCTCGAACAAACATCCTAAATGAGATGTCGGTCGCTCGAACAACCTTGAATAACACAATTACCAATAATCCACTCAATATACGTATTAAGCACGATTATAACTAACTCAAAATGTCGATATGACAAAACCAAGTTCATTGGGGCATTACAACAAACACGTTGTAAACAATCTTAGATTGTTTACAATAAAGCTCCATTATATCCATACCAAACATCCAAGGGGTGATTCAATCCATCAAAACATCTTCAACACACTCAATAATCCAAAATGAATACACAATTCGAGATTACATCGACATCTAATCGAAAACCCCCAAATCCAAATCAATATTCAAAGTGTTCTTGAATAATCCCTATTAATCCGATGATAATCCTTAACAATTCATATCACAAGTATATCACTTCATATATCATGATTATCACATCCAAAACATCATATCCCAACTCAACATTGAAATCCAAAATGTTGAAGAATTTACCTTTGAAGATCCAAACACTTCGATCTGGTGAATACATGTTAAATCGACTATCCAAGTTTCACAAACGAACGAAGATGAAGAAATCCGAACACATAAGTGTTTGATGATGAAAATCTCTCCCACAAACCCTCTCTCTCGGAACTAAGATGAAGAAGTGGTGAAAATGAGAAAAACCCGTCGGTCTACTATATAGGTCACAGGGACGCACGACCAAAACCGCGCGATCAAGTGTCCGTGCGTCTGGTCTTGCGTGAAGCTTCTGCCGGGAACTGCTCTAGAGCACGAGCGCCGCGCACGGGCAGTAACTCGTGCGGCCCTAACTCAAACGCTGGGCCTCCTGCCCAGTCTAACCGCAATACACGAGCACCACGCCCGAGCAGTTGCTCGTGTGGCCTGCTCGTGCGGCCCTGACTCGACCGCTGGGTCTCCTGCCCAGTCCAGCCGCAACACACGAGCACCATGACCGAGCAGTTGCTCTTGTGGCCTGCTCGTGCGGCCCTGACTCGACCGCTGGGTCTCCTGCCCAGTCCAACCGCAACACACGAGCACCACGCACGAGCAGATGCTCGTGTGGCCTGCTCGTGCGGCCCTGCTCGACATGCAGTTCAGCCTATAATGATGCACCGAGTACAATAAATCACAGAATTCGAGAAGTACGGGGACAAAAGCACGAGTATTACAAATATTACGCCGAACGGTGAACACAATTGAATGAGTATGAATTATGAGTGATTATTAATGAGTGAAAATTACCGAGTGATAATTACTGAATGATAATGACTGAATTACAACTGGGTATTACATACTCCCCCCCTTAAAAAGAGTTTCGTCCTCGAAACTAAGGGTCAAACAACTCGGGATAACTCTCCCAAATACTATCTTTGGTTTCCCAATTAGCCTCTTCGACTCCGTGTCTAGGCCACTGAATCTTGACCAAAGGAATCGTCTTGTTCCTCAACTGCTTGATTCGCCGCTCTAAAACTCGTATAGGATGCTCCTCATACGAATGATCATCCACGATCTCGATTTCGTTGAACTGAAGTATGTGACTCGGGTCGGCAACATACTTCCGCAACTGAGACACGTGAAACACATTATGAATTCGTCTCATCGCCGGAGGTAAGGCCAATCGATAAGCCAGATCGCCTACTCGATCCAAAATCTCAAACGGTCCAATGAATCTTGGACTCAACTTCCCTCGCTTCTCGAAACGGAAGATACCTCGACTCGGGGATACCTTGACCAAAACGTGGTCACCCGCCTCGAACTCTAATGGCCGACGACGGTTATCTGTATATGATTTCTGTCGACTCTGAGCGGTCAACAAACGACTCCTGATCAAAGCTACCTTCTCCCGGGCGGCTATAAGCATATCGGGATCGGTGCCAATTGATTCTGATAAGTCATCCCAACACAATGGAGATCGACAAAGATGACCGTACAAGTCCTCGTAAGGTGCCATCTTAATCGAATCATGCCAACTATTATTATACGTGAACTCGATCAACGGTAGTTGGGCTTCCCAATAGTCCTTCCAATCGAGGACATATGACCTCAACATGTCCTCTAACGTCTGAATAGTCCTCTCTGATTTTCCGTCGGACTGAGGATGAAAAGCTGTACTAAGATTAAGCTGAGTTCCCATAGCACGATGAACTAATTTCCAAAAATGCGACACAAATCGCCCGTCACGATCAGAAACGATACTCTTAGGAGTACCGTGCAATCTCACTATCTCCTTGATGAACAACTGGGCAAGTTTCTCGGGACCCCACATATCCTTAATCTCAAGGAAATGAGCTGACTTAGTTAAGCGGTCCACAATTACCCAAATTGTATTCATGCCACGATGACTCGTCGGCAAACTCGTGATGAAGTCCATCGAAATATCTTCCCACTTCCACTCTGGAATAGGGAGCGGTTTTAGCATACCCCCCGGTTGCTGATGTTCTATCTTGACTTGCTGACAGGTTAAACATCTTGAAACAAATTCCGTGACTTCTCGCTTCATATTACTCCACCAGTAATTTTGTTTCAAGTCTTTGTACATCTTGCTAGACCCCAGATGAATGGAATAAGGGCTAGCATGAGCTTCTCTCAAAATTAAATTTTTTAGCTCGTCATTCGCCGGTACGCATAACCGATTCTTAAATCGCAAAGGTCCAACCTCGTGGATCACAAATCCAGGGGCTTTCCCCTGAGTCACATCATCTCGAATGCGCAACAAAAATGGGTCTGAACCCTGATTCACCCTGATCGCTTCCTCAAGTGGCGATGAAATCTCTAACATACAAAGTGGCCCTTGTACTTGCTGTAACCAGACCTCGACCTCGGATCTTAGGAATTCCTGCTGAAGCTCCTTCTGAACTGTTAAACGAGCAAGCATTTGCTCTTGAATGGACTTACAACTCAAGGCATCAGCGACCACGTTCGCCTTGCCCGGGTGGTACAGGATATCAATATCATAATCTTTAATAAGTTCCAACCACCGACTCTGTCGCATATTTAACTCATTCGGAGTAAATATATACTTCAAACTCTTATGATCAGTGAATATCTGACAAGTAACGCCATAAAGATAATGGCGCCAAATCTTCAATGCGAACACCACGGCTGCTAGATCCAGGTCGTGGGTCGGATAATTAACCTCGTAAGGTCTCAATTGCCGTGAAGCATAAGCAATATCCTTCCCGTTATGCATTAATACACATCCAAGACCATGTCCGGACGCGTCACTATAAACCACAAATCCTTCCGTCCCTTGCGGCAAGGAAAGGACAGGTGCTGAAATCAAACGACTCTTGAGTTCCTCAAAACTCCGCTGACACGCGTCGGACCACGTGTATTTCTTATCTTTCTGCAAAAGGTTCGTCATGGGTTGAGAGAATTTAGAAAATTCTTCCACAAATCGCCGATAATAACCAGCTAATCCGAGAAAACTTCAGATTTCCTTAACATTCTTTGGAGGTTGCCAATCTCGGATCGCCTCTGTCTTCTGAGGGTCAACACGAACTCCGTCTGATGAAATTACATGTCCGAGAAACGTCACCTCGGACATCCAGAACTCACATTTGGAAAACTTTCCATAAAGTTGCTCTCGTCTCAACACGTCGAGAACCTGATGAAGGTGAAATTCGTGTTCCTCAAGGTCACGAGAATAAATCAAAATGTCATCAATGAAGACAACCACGAACTGATCCAAATAGTTGATGAAAACCCGATTCATTAATTCTATGAATACCGCAGGTGCATTAGTTAACCCAAACGGCATTACCACGAACTGATAATGACCATAGCGTGTTCGAAATGCCGTCCTTGCGATATTCGACTCTTGAATTCGCAACTGATGATATCCAGATCTTAAGTCAATCTTGGAAAATACTGAAGCTCCCTGAAGTTGATCCAAAAGATCATCAATACGGGGTAGAGGATATTTATTCTTGATCGTAACTCTGTTCAACCCGATAATCAATACACAAACGAAATGAACTATCCTTCTTCTTGACAAATAACACCGGTGCTCCCCACGGGGATGCACTCGGTCGGATATAACCTTTTTCGGTCAAATCCTCCAATTAATTCTTCAGTTCCTGCATTTCGGTCGGGTCCATCCGATACGGTGCCTTCAATATTGGAGACGTACCAGGCTCCAACTCAATCGTGAATTCCACATCTCTTTATGGAGGCAAACCAGGTAACTCGCCAGGAAATACATCGGCATAATCTCTCACTACCGGAATATCCGCCAACATTATTGATGATTTCTCGATTTTGGTCATATAGCACCAATAACCAACACACCCCTGACTGAGTAATTTCACTGCTTTCATCAAGTTGATGAACCTCCCAGAACAACTGGGATTACCTCCCTGAAATACACATTCGACCTCATCATCTGAAATGATAGTGACCATACGATTACGGACACTAATGATGGCATCATGACGATCCATCCAATCAATACCCAAGATGACGTTGTCCCTCGGTAAATCTACCACGATTAGGTCTGCTAACCAATCACGGCTATGAAGCTGAATCGGACAATCCTTAATCTCATGATTCCCGATAATTCTTCTACCATCAGGTAGACCAATGACATAAGTCTCACAACTAGTAGCACTACCCAGACGTAGTCTACTTAAACATGACTCGAAAATGAATGAATGCGATGCACCAGTATCAAAAAGCATACACACAGGTTGAGAGAGAATTTCGAGTGTACCTGAGATCATCCGGGTCTCCGGGTCGTCGGTCTTTTTCATCTCATAAATTCGGGGCTTGCCGGCCCCCGAACCGGACGCTTCCGTCTGATAGATTTTGGCTCCGTCTTTGTTTGCTCCTGTCATCTTAAACGATGCAGACTGAGTGGCCTGATTATGAACAGCTGACTGCTTCGGGGCCTGAGATGACGCCGGAGTAGGTTTTGAGTCTCTTCGGCAAAAAACGGGCCTTATGCCCAACAATCCCACAGTTATGGCATGTGATAGTCTACCAGGGACACTTGGTGCTGAAATGGCCCTGTTCTTCACAGTTGAAACAGGTGATGGCGGAACTGGCCACTCAGGACTGTTATTCCACGGGTCTGGGCGCCACAGGAGGTCGCTCAGAGAAAGTAGAGCCCTTACGCGGCTTCTTGAAGGTTGCCTGACCGCCTTCAGACTAATTACGATTCTTAGACTTCTTGCTAGCAGATGAAGGTTGCTGCTTAGCAATCTCCTTAGCAGTAAGCTCATAAGTAAGAGCTTTCTCAATGAATTCGGCCAGATGGTGCAATTGTGATTAAGCAACTGCATCCGCATACGAGGTTTTAGCCTCTTGCTGAAATACTTGATCTTGTCCGCCTCGGAGTGAATACTAGATGAAGCGAAAGAAAGAAGTTCCTGAAATTTCTCGGCGATGGCGAGAACATCATCGTCTGCTGAGAAGTCGGGAGTTAGTGCTGAGGGGCCGGATAATACCTCTCCATCATGAGAGTCTTGAACTGATCCCAAGTACATGATCCGTCGGTGGGCTTCAACGATAACCACCATGAATGAGTGCTCTTACCCAGATAGTAAGCCGCAACTGAAACTTTGTGCCCTTCGGGACACTCTACCATAGCAAATAACTTCTCAAAATGCTCGAACCAGTGAACAATATCCACCGGCTCAGATGAGCCCTCAAAAGTAGGTGGCCTTTGGCGAGAGATGTCGCCAATAATACTGCTTACACCCCTCTCTTGCCCCTGAGGTGGCGGCGGAGGAGCCTGCTGATTCTGAGCTATTGAGTTGTGCATCGTCTCCATGAGGCGTGCCGTCTGTGTCATATGCGCCATCATGCCCTGCATAAAAGCGAGTGGATCAACCCGAACACCTTCTGATTGAGGTGTGTCCTGGGTACGACTCCCTGACAGTGAATGATCATTTCTGGGTGAATGAGTGGCAGCGTCGCTGCTCGATAAATTAGCATTGTTCCTCGCGTTCGCGCGTGTATTCACACGGGATCTCGGGTTTCGACCCGCACCGTGGCCTCTTCCCCCGCGTCCTCTGCCTGCTCTCTCCATACTGAAGTAGGAAAGTTACATGATAATTATAGATCTCGTATGAATATCACATTATGATTACGTCATGAAATGATGAAAATGAGCATACGCGCTCTAACACAGTGATTACATGAATGATTAACTGAGGTGACATGATTATCTGATGAAATTCTTGAAACGATTATCTTGAACAAGTTAACAAGATTAATGATACGATCCTTACGATCAAAAACTGAGCAATGAAATGAACTGAGTGATTAATGAGTTAACATGATCGATATGATCAAAATGAAAATGATGATTGGGGATTTTTTACTGTTGAATGATAAATGAGTGATTCTTATTGCTAGAAATTATACCATGACGTCAGAAATCTTACTATTCTTTAGTCTGAGGGGCTCGGCTCTTGCACAGGTCACACGTGACGCGAAAGTCCAATGATACTAGTCTGATGAACGATGATTTCAAATGAGACATGACTTGGAAGGTAGTATTCAAAACCACGCTCCGATACCAACTCTGTAACACCGCAAACTAGGAGACTATTACAGTGCCGTGGACCCCCGACTGGGACCCACCAGGCGAATGAAAATTAATGACTTAAATAATATAATTATAGTACCGAACCACATTATATCATCAATTACTCTGATGAGGAGTTTCAAGTACAACACACCCAAGATAAAACAGAATACATGTATATTTTATATGGAGATAAAATATACAACACTGAATGAAAATGAATATCCAAATGGAAATCTGCTGCGGAAATAAAAATGAAGAAAACATGATTGACTGAAACGGACTAGGTCCCCCTACTAGTATCACTGGGACTCCTCGCCGTCAACATTCTCTTCCCGTGCTTTATCCTTTCCATGACCTGAAAACAGCATCCCCCAACGGGGTCAGTTACACAGAACAACAATCCTCTAGAGTTGAATAAACACAGCAATCCTCTAGAGTTGAATAAACACAATCATGATGTATTTTAATTATGAAATTAAGCTAAAGAGGAGAATCATAGTACGCCCGTAATGGTATGTGCATGTGCACAAGACGAGTGTCCGTACACACCCATCTTTGTACCTAATTAGTCTCACAGAGGTATGTTACCGTGTGCACAGTCCATTGTGTCGGTGAACCCGAATACATGACCATCATGTGCCCGACTAAAAATTCCACACATCCCCACACGGCCATGCAATATGAACCCATAAGGTCATATGAACAAGGATGACCATGAAGAATATTAATGAATAACAATCCGACAAAGTCAAGAATGACTCACCGAGATGAAATAATACTGAAGCGAATGATAACTCAATAAAATGATTGGAACCGTCGTTCCTCATGAATGAAGTGACTATTCGACAATTACAAGTCTCAATACGGTTAATACATAATGAGTTATGATTATGAATGAACAACGACGAAAGGAATGAATATCCTTTTAACCGAGTAAGAATTAACTTACTCAATACCGATGAAGAAAGTCCTTCCTCGAACAAACGTCCTAAATGAGATGTCGTTCGCTCGAACAACTTTGAATAACACAATTACCAATAATCCGCTCAATATACGTATTAAGCACGATTATAACTAACTCAAAACGTCGATATGACAAAACCAAGTTCATTGGGGCATTACAACAAACACGTTGTAAACAATCTTCGATTGTTTACAATAAACCTCCATTATATCCATACCAAACCTCCAAGGAGTGATTCAATCCATCAAAACATCTTCAACACACTCAATAATCCAAAATGAATACACAATTCGAGATTACATCGACATCTAATCGAAAACCCCCAAATTCAAATCAATATTCAAAGTGTTCTTGAATAATCCCTATTAATCCGATGATAATCCTTAACAAGTCATAATCACAAGTATATCACTTCATATATCATGATTATCACATCTAAAACATCATATACCAACTCAAAATCGAAATCCAAGATGTTGAAGAATTTACCTTTGAAGATCCAAACACTTCAATCTGGTGAATACGTGTTAAATCAACTATCCAAGCTTCACAAACAAACGAAGATGAAGAAATCCGAACACACAAGTATTTGTTGATGAAAAATATCTCCCGCAAACCCTCTCTCTCGGAACCAAGATGAAGAAGTGGTGAAAATGAGAAAAACCCGTCGGTCCACTATATAAGTCAGAGGGACGCACGGTCAAGTGTCCGTGCGTCCGGTCGTGCGTGAAGCTTCTGCCGGCAACTGATCTAGCACACGAGCGCCACGCACGAGCGCCACGCACGAGCACCACGCACGAGCAGTAACTCGTACGGCCTACTCGTGCGGCCCTAACTCAAACGCTGGGCCTCTTGCCTAGTCCAGCCGCAACACATGAGCACCACGCCCGAGCAGTTCCTTGTGTGGCTTGCTCGTGCGGCCCTGACTCGATCGCTGAGTCTCCTGCCCAATCCATCCGCAACACACGAGCACCACACGCGAGCAGTTGCTCGTGCGGCCTGCTCGTGCGGCCCTGACTCGACCGCTGGGTCTCCTGCCCAGTCCAGCCGCAACACACGAGCACCACGCTTTGGCCTGCTCGTGCGGCCCTGCTCGACATGCAGTTCGGCTTATAACGATGCACCGAGTACAATAAATCACAGAATTCGAGAAGTACGGGGACAAAAGCACGAGTACTACAAATATTACGCCGAACAGTGAACACAATTGAATGAGTATGAATGATGAGTGATTATTAATGACTGAAAATTACTGCGTGACAATTACTGACTGATAATTACTGAATAATAATGACTGAATTTTAACCGGGTATTACAAATGCTTTGTCCTAATACTGACAGAGAGTGGTTCATTCGAAACCTGACACGTACCTATGTATCTTCGGTTTCGTTCTCATATCAAAATGGATCATTATTTTTGCATCAGTTCTGACCAGGTGTCTAACAAACGCAGCTGTTGATTGAACGTTTTAATCGCCTGAGCCACCGACATATCTGACAGCTGCACAGTGAAAAATTCCAGAACTTTAGCTTCTCTCACCGGACGTGGACAGTACTGAGCTTCCATCATCAATTTAAATTCTCCCTAGTCGGCATCATGATCTATAGGTCGGATGGCTTCCCACCACTCGGACGCTTCCCCTGTCATAAAGTACTGGGCAATAGAGGCTCTCCGGTCGTCTGGACAGTTAATCCCGGCGAATATTTTCTCCAGATCCTTCAAGCAGTGGTCCCATGTCGGTGTCTCAGAGAAACCATCGAATTTTGGCGATTGCATCTTTGGCACTTCCTGTAGACATCGGTCTCCTCGATTTCCCAAGTATGGGATGCCTTGCTGTCTTTCTCCCAGTTGCAATCCTACTGCCACTTGCATTCGGTCCACAACCTGAGCAAACTGAGTCATCTGGTTGACCACCTGACGAAGGATGTCGGGAACAGCAGGTTCTGGTTCATTCTTAGTAGATTCTTGTGGCTCGCTAGAGATGTGGCTAGCCTGATTTGAAGGTGAAGCTTCTCTTTCAGCATTCCTACGTCCGCGTCCACGACCGCGACCACGTACACATCCTCCTCTCAACATACTGTAAACAAAAACACTCAATATACACGGAACAATATTGTTCTAACGTTCAAGTATAGAGAGGTATAACATGTAAAGGACGAGATAGAGTTTAGGAACATACAACCACCACTCGCATGAAGACGTAGGCAGTACAGTGATGTTATGCATGACTGGTTACCTCAAAAGACCTAAATGACCCCAATTTTAACCCAATGGCCAAGATATCCACTACACCAAAAACATGATTTTATGACATTGAAACTCGCTCGATTTGTGACTGTCAATCACAGTCACAATTTTATGACTGCCAATAACAGTCACAAAGACCAAACAGTGATAAATCCAAATGTTTGTGACTGTTAATGACTGTCACAAGTGTTGTGACTGTAGTGAACAGTCATAAACTTTTTCTCTTTCTCTTTTTTTTTATCCTCTCAAAAAAGTCGTTCTCTCTCTCTCTCTCACACTATTTCTATTCTCACCGTACTTCTCTATCTCCCGTCTAACCTCTCCCCCTCTCTCTCATTCCCTAAAATAAACACACGCACACCACGAATCCACGATATATTCCCTAAAATTGAATCGGCACACAAATATGCAGAGTCGCCGCAGCGGAGAGGCGAGTGGCGCGGCTGATAGGGGCGTTTGATAGGATCTAATACGACCGGCAGGGTGAAGTGGCCTGGATATAGGGGGGTTGAAACCTCAAACCTTCGGGGTGGTTTTTGCAGCTATCGCTCTTTTTATGTTGTATTTAGGTGGTGACTATCTCTCAGGCAGTAGAATCGTTGAATTCCTATTATGTAGGCAAATACATTAAAATCGGCTATAAAAGCTAAAGAAGTTTCCGTGAATGTCTATGTGGCGATGCGGTATTGGCACCCGTTCACTGAGGAAGCAGTTCATGTTCATCAGGCAAGTTATAAGAATGAAATGGTTTTTTGGAATTATTAGATGCTAATTGTGTTTTTTCTGCCTGATTAAAATGTATCTTTTTAGATTATAAGAGATAAAATTACAAGGCTAGTGGTGTTTGCCTCTCTATCCTCAATATTCTATTTCAAGAACTGGGTCAAGTGTTCGTGTCCTTCGAGACATGTTTAGGTAATATCTTGTTGGTGGATTTATTTACTTCTCTATTTATAAGTACATTAGCAAGTCGTAATGATAGCATCAGCTGTTCTGTCCCGTTAAATAAAATGTTTTTTTTGGTGTTAGGAATGATACACATTTGTCCAGGCTGCCCGTTGCTATTATACAATCCTGGTATCAACGGGAAGGTTATATTAAGTCTATGGCTGACTTAATCGGGAAGGAGTTGCAGAATTTTCCCAACCCAGAAGAGGTAGATAATATATATACCTTGAAAGACAACTTGAGTTCTTTTGTAATTAGGCCAAACCTCTGGGTAAAGTTTTGTACTATTTTATAATGTCGAATGAAAATGAATTGTTATTTTAGAATTATTATTGTGATTCTAAATGTGTAGGAGAATCAGCGATTTGAGGGGGAATGAGTCAACTTTCCCTCCTCTTAGTAATATAAGAAAGCTCAAGACATTGAGTGTGATTATTGTAAATTTGCTTTGTCGGGAGATGAGTCAATGCTATTGTGTAGCTGAAATATTAGCATCTTATTGTGCAGGATATTGAGGAGTTGCAATATTGTTGGTCAGTTGCCGAGTTATATTGGAGAAATGACCGGTTTGAAAGTCTAGTTAGTAAAATCTTTTCTATTCTGCTTATTTTTGTAATATATTATGGCAAGTGATGAACTTTTGTAATTGTTTACTGTCGATTGTATTCTTCAGTGATGTTATTTTTCTTTCGCTCATATTTGTTATCATTATTTTTTGGTTTATGCAGAGACCTGAGTTTCAATAAATTAAGAGGACCCATTCCTGACGGCTTTATTGGTTTCAAACATAGATTACATGTAAGATTTACATTTGGCAAGCTTTAGTGGCTGCTTTTCATCGGACTAGACATGATTCTAAATTGATCAAATAACTTAATCTGGCAACAAACAAAAACACAACTTCTCTTCGCTTCAATAGATGACATAGTTCGTTTTTTCATACGTGAATGGTACCTCTGACGTTAAAGTCTTAACTATTTTATTTCATAATGTTCAAATATTAAAAGTAATTTAAACTACTGTTTGTCTCATAGATACATGATAAGATTTATTCACATCAAATTTGTGCCCCTTTCCCAACATAATTGGAAAGGTTACGTTTTTTTTTCTTTTCTTTTTTATGTCCAATATTTAAATGGGACAAAAGTTACTGCCAGTCTCTAACTGTGATTTTTTTTTAAGTTAGTGTTCTTGGAGCAGTAAATTTTTTGAATGATGTGACGGTATCACTATAATCATGATAATATTTTTTTTTGGTGTTGTATTGTAGACGATGATATTCTTTAGCGCGCATGGAGTTCCTCTATGTTGAGGATGCTGGTGATCCGTATAGAGATCAGATTTGCAGAGACTATTTGGTGAATAAGTTGTATAAGTACTTTACTTGTGTGTAAAGTCTAAGTAGAAGCGGAGTAAGATATCTAAAGCACTTCCCTCATAGGGAGTGTTTGCCCCCTATTTTATTCCCAATGGGTTGGTTCGGATTTTTTTTACGTGCTAATTTTGAGCATTACATTGTGATTTTTATGTCTTATAAAAATTAATTAGAGTGCTGTGTGAATACTTTGAGAAATATGTTTGGATTGTATTATGAATTCATTGTGAAAAATAATTAGATTGAATTCAAGGAAAAATGGTGTTTTACTATTTTTTCTTGTATTTTTTTCAACATTTGTGACTTCTAAAAACAGTCACAAGACAATCATGAAAAATGATATTTATGACTGTCCATGGAAGTCACGAAAGTAGAAATTCGTGACTGCTAATGACTGTCACAAAAGATGAAATTTGTGACTGTTAATGACAGTCATAAATGATATTTGTGACAGCCATATAAAGTGGACTTGTAAAGTCATATAAATGAGGTTTTGTCGCTTTATGATCGTTTTGTGATCACAAAAAAATTATCCTTTATTTTTACATTCACAAAAAAATTTGTGACTGGTGATTTTATGACAGTCATTTGTGACTGTTTTTGCCATTTGTGACAGTTTTTGACAGTCACAAAATCGTGATTCTGGTGTAGTGATCCATAATCTTAGCTCCGATACCATATTCTGTAACACTCCCAATATATTCAGGAATATTACAGCGCCGTAAATCCTTTACGTAAGAATTTACAAGGCTGATGAAACGAAAGGACAATAACAAATACCAACAAACGAGAGTAACTGAGATAAAATACAACGGTTCTGAATCAGTACTGAAAATACAAACGTCCAACGAGGAACAATAATACATAACCAAATCCAACATTACAAAAGACAACGTACTCGAGTACTTAATTAAATCAACACAAACATCTGACAATTAAATCCGACCGGAACATCACTCTTCACCCTCGTCGTCATGCAGCTCCAGTGGTTGTTTTCCCGCTTTCCTGGATCCTGAACATAAAACAAATGTTCACCCCCGAAGGGATTAGCACAACGATGCTAGTACAAGTATGATAATTATAGAACATTGATTTATTCAACAATAATCATAACAAGTTTCTCCAACGAGAAATAATAACAAAACATAACACATTTTGACAGTCTCAACATACTCGTGGTATTCCAACGATCCAGCGCACACAGCTATAGATTCCCATGATGATCCCATCGGACCAACGCATGGTGTAATTACCTATCCAACGATCCAGTGCACGTAGCTATAGATTCCCATGATGATCCCGCCGGACCAACGCATGGTGGACAATTAATCACAACACATATACACAATACAACAATAACATAACCCACATTAATAAGCACAACTATAATTAAAGTACTTGCCTCAAATTGACGATAAGGATAATACTTCGACGGATAGCAATACACTCGAAGGTCGCCCCTTCGATCAATCACGTTGCAAAGCTCGGACCTTAAACAAAAGAATAATATAGGGTTCATCTTACGTCATATAACTAATGTACGAACATCTAACATCCTAAAATATAGCCGAAAGTTGTCAACATTACGTATCCTGGCTGATGTCTTCATAACGTACGTTACATACCCAACGTAACATACGTTAAGTCTGTACGTAAGCGTATGTAAGCTCCAAAGCCTAACGTACGCTAAGCATGTATTTGACAGTTCTCTTCTCTGATCACACGACTGTCTCACCTGAAAATATAACGTACGTAATGCATGATGCTTGAGGTACGTTATACTCACAATTACATTTCTCATGCGAATATTAATGACCCTACGGTGTTTGACGTCTTCGAATTCAAGGGATAAACATGTCAAAAACTCTCAATGTTCATCTATCTAAGTTCGATTAACAAGGGTGACAATAATCAAAAGTCTTGATCATTTCTAAAACATCAACATGAATATCATCATCTCCAGAAATCACTACGAGTCAAGAATTGTGCCTGAAGAATACTTTATACTACACATGGATTATTCTTGGTGAAACTCCTAAGAATTCTTCTTCCTTGAATATCACTATTCTAAGTGATGGTATTAACAATATATTGGTAAACAATTGACTCAGAATCAACATCCAAAATGTGTAACAATTCTTAGAAACTATATCATAGGTTCAACTCGAAAATGCTTGGTTAATAATCTTCTTACTCAAGGAAGGTCTCAAATAAGTTCATCTTAACTTATAACAACATGGTGTTCAACTTAAAAGGTCACTCACTAATCCAATAATCTCAGAAGCATGCTCATATCATTCCTTAAGAGCAAGGATTTGAGTTTGGAAAGTATCAACATACCTTAATGTAGAAGACAATGATGAACACTTGACGAAAATCCAACACCAGAAACTTGAGTACCAATCCAAGGTGCTTCCAATCCTCAATGATTAAGTAGAGATGATATATAGGTGTTTAAGTGGCAGGGGGCTCTATGGTCTTGAAGGAAAACGAAGGAGAAATGAAAGAAAACGAAGTGGAATGGAATGGGTGCTATCCCATATTTATACTGTCCTAAGCTTTACGTACGTTAGCCTTAGTGCTTTACGTACGTTTTCACTTAGCGTACGCTACCCGATATCCTTAGCATACGTTATCGTTCAATGGTATCTTACTGCCTCATTCCTGTTCTCTCTTACGTACGTTATATCAACCCAGTTACGTACGTAATCGACTATACTTAGCGTATGCTATATACATCACTTAGCGTACGTTAATCCTTGTTGACCCAAAGCTGTCCAGGTTCATGCCGCGAGAATCTTATCCGATCCCACCACCAGCTGGCCCATGGGCCCGCCGCCTTGACCAATTATTGACTCCCTTACGTACGCTATGCCTTGCTCATAGCGTACGCTATTTGTGGCTCGTAACGTACGTTATGCTTACTAGCTAGCGTACGTTACGACATAGTTGCATGTATAAAGTTACAAGATTGACATGATCATGCATGTGAATACGAATACGGGAAAGATCATACTTCGATTATTGATATCACACATTGGAATAATACAAGGTTCAAATACGGAAGAAAATACTCAACAATTTATCCGGATATTACAGCGATGAACATATTACATGTGTTTCAACTTGCTGAAATAAATGATGGAAAAAAGTAAAAAGTTGTATCCTATGGGAATCTATCCCTGAACAATCAGGAGGGAGACAGGTCCACAACCACTAGGGCAGACAACTGTTCTATAGAATGCAACATCTACTTATAAGCGTGTTGTTACCTGAAAACTCTTATTGTGTCTATTCTCCATAACATTTGGAGTTCTATAAAGTGAAATCCCTTCAATGAGATGAAGGTATACAAAAATTGATATCTTGCTGCATTTTACTTCTTGATATTGCTCTATATTGCATACACCTAATATATTTTACAAAAAGAGTTCCAAAACATTATGAGCTCGTTAAATCTCTGAATTTGTTATGTTGCTATTTAAAGAACGAGGGTGGTTGTCTCTTGAGAGATAATTGTCGTTCAACAAGAGCATTTGTACGGGGTAAATTCGTTTTAACATTAAAGAGTTGTCTCTTATCTCCATTCGCTATTAATTTCCTTCATGTTTGTGTTGTAACTTAATTTTTGCCATTTGATTACAATATTATACCTAACAATTTTAAGACGTATTTTTGTGTGACAAATTACTTCCAATTTGACTACTGCTCCTGCTACTACTACTGTTTCTGCTCCTGTTTCTCTTATTACTGTTATGGTTCTTTCTCCTACACATGATGAGAAATCATAAAAATCTCCTAGTGTCAACTTCAAGTGGTGGCAGCAAAAGATGCTATTTAATCTCACCACGATGGGTTCGAAAAAGTACTTGACCGAGTCTACTCATATGGTTGGTGAAGATGATACTGATACTCAGAAAAAGGGTGCTTTTTAATGCTTGGGGACATAGTGGATTTCTGTGTCGCAACTATGTCCTCCATGTTTTGGACAATACACTCTTATAATATGTATTGTCAGGCACAAACATCTAAGGAATTTTGGGAATCATTGGGAAAAAAATAGAATAAGCGAATGATGAAGAAATTTGTCGTCAAGAAATTTTTGTACTATATGGACAACAAGACCATATAACTGATTGCAAGAAATTCAAAGTATATTACACGATTTATTAGCCGAAAGGATGATGCTGCTATCTAAAGCACAAACGCAAAGAAATACGACTGGAGGATTTGATTGTCAGACTGAGGATTGAAGAGGATAATCAAAGGTCTGAATATAGATCAAATGAACCAGCAAAATCAAATATGGCTCAGCCCGAACAAGAAAATAAAGCCCTCTGGCAAGGGATCATCACAAATTGGAAACAATCAAAGAAGTTCAAAGGAAATTGATTCAATTGTTACAAACTAAATCAGAAGGCCAATGGTTGTCGCTACCCAAAGAATGGAAAGGGCAAAAACCAAGCAAATGTGGTCGAGGATCGAAAAATTTCAATTGATGTCTGAGTTAAATTTGTGTTCTATGGTGTTTATACCCAATGTGGTGGAAAGCTCAACGTCATGGTGTATTGACACCGGTGCAACTAGTCATTTATGCTCGGGATAGAAAATATTTCCGTCATACACCCTGATTAGTGAAAAAAATTATGTATAGGAAATTCTATGACCTCCGATATGATTGGAATGGGAAAAGTAGTTCTCAATATGACTTATGGATAGAAATTCACTTTAAACAATGTGCTGCATGTTCCTGATATTAAGAAGAGTTTAATTTCTGGTACTTTGCTTATCAAGACAGGCTTTAGGCTAGTCTTTTGGGCAAAAAAATTTGTAATGACTAAAAAGTGGACAGTTCAAAGGAAAAAGCTATGCTGAAAAAGAACTGTTCAAGATGAATGTAATGTCGGTTAGGCGCAATGTTGATGCCTTGATGACAATGAAAAGAATACTTTTAATTAATTAGTTAAGCATTCTAATTTATTGCACCGCATATTAGAACATGTGAATTTTATTTCATTGTGAAAGTTAGTAAATTTGAACTTGCTTCCTTAGTGTAAGTTTGATTCACAAAAGAAAATATGAAGTGCGTGTTGAGGCGAAATTGGCCAAAACATCTTTCCTTTCAGTTGAAAGAAACCCGACTCCTCTAGAGTTAATACATAATGATATATGTGATTTAAAGATGATACAAACAATAGGAGAAAAAATATACTTTATACTTTTATTGATGATATCATCAGATATTGCTATTTATATCTTTTCTAAAGCAAGGATGAAGCAATGGAGGCTTTCAAAAATTATACGAATGGGGTTGAAATCAACTTGGCAAGAAAATTTGAAATGATTAAAAATGATAGGGGTGGAGAATATGTTGCTTTGTTTGAGGAAACATGATTGAAATTCGGTATTCTTCATCAAACTATAGCTCCATATGCTCCTTAATCTTAATGGATTACCCGGGCATAAAAACTGGATTCCTAGGGAAATGATAAACGCCATGTTGATTAATTCAGGCCTAACCCCAAATTTGTGAAGGGAGGATATGTTAGGAATATGCTTTCGAATGCCACTCAGAGGATGTATGAAAGAGGGCATTGCACTTGTTATTATGTAAATTCCAATTATAAGGCAATTGGTTGTTTCTTTATTTACTAGCAGTCACTGACATTTCTGACTCATAAATATATATATATATATATATAGAAACTAGTCGATGTATTTGAGAGCAAACCATTCCACTCTTTATTGGATAAGGGAGTTGGCACTGGAAGTGTTTATGGCTCAAATACTTAATTTTCGCAAGTTGATGAAACTTGACTGGATGTTAAGTTTATGGGAAGACTTGTATGATATGTTCTTTTAACTTGGGAAGTGTCTGTCGTCACTAATGGTTAGTGAAAGCACACGTTGTAGGTATGCTAATGGATTAGTATACTCGAACTGGCTCACCCTCGATTCGTCACATGGATTTCACTCCGGGACAGTCAATGACGAAATTGAAAGATTGTGATAGGTATTCGTGAACCTTCGACTTGAGGATTTAGTAGGGATGTGCTTGTGACATTAAGATTTTCACTAGAGTAGTTCGACCAAGAAAACCAAAAGGTGGGGGTCAACCTCGACATGCATTTTTACGGACAAGTAGCAGGTTCTACTAAATACCAAGATATGATTATTTCTCCTACAAGTGAACAGGTATATAGCCTATGCGGTTATTAGCAGATGAGATCATAAGTCTTTGGCCAAAGTATTGGAGCTAGTTGTATTGGATACATGAGAGCTCGGTGATATCGATTTGCATTAACTCAGGCATTGCATCAAGTATAGATAGGTTTGACTGACCATGACCCTATTGTAACACCCCCGATCCACTCAGGGATATTACACGCTGTAGACCCCTTTCCACAAGGATCTACCAGGCAGGAAACTACAAAACAAAACCCACACGTGGTCAACTCGACCAAAACATAAAACCGTAGACCGATTAGGTCTCTCAAAGCACAACATAACAGTACAATCGATAAACCAAAATACAGCTCGATCATAATTTACACAACATGTCCATCCTCTTAAGGATGACAAAGAAATTAAGAATAAACACTCAGATCGACGGATCACTGACGGACAACCGACTACAACTGTGACTAGTATTGCTGCTTTACATCATCTTCCAAGCCGATCCTGTGGTTGCTCTCTCTCCAATCAGGACACCTGAAATAAACAAGTTAGCGATGAAAGTCGCTAGCAAGTAATCAAGCTATAAAATCATACATCAAGAATACAACTGTTATGAAAATAACCTTTCGACAAGATAGTAACACGATCTCCGAGTTTAAAGTCTTTCCAAAAATATTTCCTTTAAAACGAATCATGTGAATTACTCCAAAAACTACTTTAAGGGATTATTTAGAGACTTGGGGGGTCTCAGTGTAAAATCATAAAATATGAGTATTTCTCCTTTTCAAAAGGCTTTATTTCAAAATCATATAAATGATTCAATTCTCAACCCAAATCTCAAAGACAGGACCATATCCATCAATATAACTGGGATCCAAGATTCAAACATTCACAATATAGAGATATCAAATAAAACACTCGAATCGCCTCCGTGGCCTCGATGGAACCCATCCGGATTAGCAATCAAAAACAAACTCAAATCCACCCATAAGTTATCTTGACATCGCACTTGTAAGAAACGATTCTCGGAGCCCTCTCCAGACCTACCCGGTTAAGATAACCTTATGGTTAAATCATGATAACTGGTCGTACTCGCAAGTACGCGCCGCCGAGGCCTCACGGGTCCCTACCTGGGTAACATCACTCGAACGCACCCATAAGTTATCATGACATCACACTCGTAAGTGACTATTCTCGGAGCCTCCAGACCTACCCGATTCGATAACCTTATGGTCATAATATATCAACTGGGCGTACTCACAAGCACGCACTGCCGGAGGCCTCATGGGTCCCTACCCGGGTAACATCTCAAATCACCAATTACACAACAACAAAGGTACAATATTCACCACAATCGCAATCAACTAAAACATAAGATAACGCATCATACACCTCCACAAAGGCACAACATTCACATCACACCATCATTCAGGAAATAGGCTAACAAGCGGATAATACAAATATTCCGCGGCTCCACAATCCCTCGGATAACTACTCATTCCTAGTATCCGTTTTAAGCACAATACATCATGAAATGGTTGTTGTCATTCTTCAGGAAACTCAGGTTTACATTCGTATTTACTTTCATAGAATTAGATATTCATTAAAAGTAAGTTACAATTAAATGTTCAATCACTAACAAGTCAACGTTAAATTCACGACACATCACATTCTCAAAGTATAAAGATTATAGACGAGATACTCGCCTCAAGTCCAAAGCACATGAAATAGCGGGAAAGCTCGACCAGGAACCCTCGAATCCTCCAACTAGGTCAAAAACACAAGAATAACATAATGACTACAAGGTCGATCGTGAGAAAGATGCAAAACACACGAAATTCTCGACAAGAATTCGTAGAAACATATCAACATCCTGATTCGTGATTGAAGATCGTATATCATTGGAGATTGGTGTTCAAGCTTTCGGTGTCGGATTGCTTCATTTTCCTCCGTATTCTTCACTACCTTGAGGTAGGTGATTCTTCACCAATACTAGTTGTGTTTTAAAGGATGTTGATCATGTTCATCTAGTCAGTTAGATTCGTTATTAGCCGTACATCATGTGTTAGAAGGATGTTTTCGACGTTTCGACACTTATTCATCGTATGATCCATTGAACCTTTTTGTATGAGGATTCCTAAGCATGTTATGTACCTTCCAAACCAATCGACCAGTATATGTAGATTACCTAGTTCATATGTTTTACGTAAGGAACCATATGTTTTGGGATTTGGAATAATCGGAACTTAGAATATTTCTTGAAGATCTTGGATGAGTTATGATGATGAGATAATTATCCGTATATTTGTGCCTCATGATCATGGAACTTCCACAACCTTATTAGCATGACAGACTTGAGGATGATTTGTTGTATCAACATAGAATTCATGAATTCACCACCTTTCAACTTGATTTTCCGTTAGCGATTACGCCATGCAGGGTTAGCGCACGCTAACACATATGAGTTAACGTGCGCTATCGGGTTCGATTAACGCCGCGAAGCGTCGTAGCGTCGTTATGTATCGGCCGAATTGAACTGTCGATTCGTAGCTAGCCTGCGCTAGTCTTACGATAAGCGTCGCTAAAAGGCGGCTTAGCGCCGCGTTACGTAAATCGTAGCGCACGCTTCGATCCCAGGCAGATTGTTTATTTTGAGCTTTTCGGCCGTAGACCGAATTGTTAGGCCATTGTTCGACTTGAGATGATTTGTATATCATTCCTTTTGTTAAGGTTCGAGCTTGTTAAGTTGATCGAAGGAGGCGGCCTTCGAGTGTGTCGAGATCATTGAAGTGTTTCGTCCTTGCCATTTTCGAGGCAAGTATCATATGTCGAGTTCGATTTATCATGCTTGTGGTTTTATTCATATTGTTGAATATGAGATGTATTTCTGAAAATTCTCGTGATATTCGTTGTTGTTTGTTCGTATTGATGAACATATTGAAATGCATATGTGTATGCATAATTGATTGATTATGGTATAAATGATGCGGGGGTCATGAGGATCTATCTTGAGAAGCTGGATCGAATGTCCACCATGCCTTGGTCCGACGGGATCATCATGGGGATCTATCTTGAGGGCGCTGGATCGTTGGGAGTTTTCCACCATGTGTTGGTCCGACGGGATCATCATGGGGATCTATCTTGAGGCGCTGGATATTGGATTACCTTGTATTGTGTTGATGGAATCGTGAGGATTCGCATCGTTGGATTCCGGTGGCGGAAGTCCGTTTTGCATGCTTTATGATGCATTGATGATTTATTGTTTGACGATACTTGTACTAGCATTGTTTTGCTAACCCCTTCGGGGGTGGACATTGTTTTGATGTTCAGGTAGCCGAGGAGCGGGGAGGCAACCACGGTGCAACGGAGACGATGGAATGGCTCGGTGATGTGATTGATGTTATTGTTATTGTGATTTGTCTTCTTAGTTCGTTTAGTACTCGTAAATCTGTTTTAATAAGGTCAATTCGATATGGTTGTATAAGTTAACTCATTTGATCGGTTGAATCAAATCGTATTTGAACTTGATTGTTCGATTATATTGTTTTTACACTTCTTTTAAAATCAGCCTTGTAAATCCTTATCTAAAGGGTTTACTAAGCTGTAATTATTCGAATATCTCGGGGTGTTACAAAATATGGTATCGGAGCTAAGATTTATGGATATCTTGGCGATCGGGTTAGTTGGAGTGCATTTACGTTATTGATTATTGGTCGTTCGTAACATCAACTGCTGAGCCGACATCGTCATGTGGACTGTGGTTGTAAGTTTCCTAATCTCGAATACTACTGTTTTATTTAATTCACGTCTTGTAAACATTAATGGATGTACTTTGAGAAAGTTTGTCCTGGATATTGAGTATTTATGTTTACAGTATGTTGAGAGGAGGTCGTGGACGCGGACACGGTCGTGGACGCGGACGTGGAAATGCGAGGCAAGAAGAGTCGGTATCTACTCCAGAGATAGCCGCTAGTCGAACGGATTCACATTCCGGGGGACAGCAGGGATCGGCAAATAATAATGCAGATCCTAACGTGCCGGGAGTGCTTCAGCAGGTGGTTGCCAGATAAACCAGTTTGCTCAAGTTGTGGATCGCATGTAGACGGCGATGGGACAGCAGAATAACATGGATAATCGGGGAGATAAATGGCTTACCGAGGTGGTCAAATTGCATCCTCCGAAATTTGACGGTTCCGCTGAGACGCTTTCGTGGGAGCATTGGATGAAGGAATTAGAGAAGATTTTTGCGGGGATTAACTGTCCCAACGATAGGAAGGTTCGGCCGCCGGTATCTTTTGGCCGGGAGGCTTTCGGTGGTGGGAGGCCATTCGACCGAGAGGAGCACAATGTTGGTGGACGGAATTCAAAGTGATGATGGAGGCACGATTGTCCTCGTCTGATTAGAGAAGCCCGAGTTCGGGAGTTTTTCTCACCACAAAATTCGGAAGCATACGTGACGGACGTGATTAAGACTTTTAATCACCGGTGACTTATGTGCGCCACTTGGTCGGGGCCGAGGCGGAGAAGATTTTCATTTTGACATGCGAATGAAGCCGGAAATTCAGCGGTATATGTCGGATTTGAATGTACCACCTTGCGACGATATCGGGACAAGGCGTTGGCCTATGATATGAAGGAGGCAGCAGAGAGAAAGCGATGGAAGCAAAGAAAGCGAAGGTGTCAGCAACTTCACGGAGGATAAGAGTAGCGGACCTCGCAAGGGTCGATCCTCTTTTCATTCATCCAGAGACCTCCGCATCCTTCTCGAGGTGGAAAGAAGTTCCGGCGACCGACTGCCATTTGACGCAGGAAAGAAGTGTTACAAGCTGTGGCAAGGCGGGACATGTTCGACGTGATTGTTTCGCGCTGCTGTGACTGTTTGAGTGTGGGCCAGAAGTACATCGCGCAACATTTTGTGGGAATGCGACCGATCTTTTGGTACTCGCACTCCGGCTCCGATCCGAAGGAGACGAGTGTGAACCAGACGCGGCAAAGTGGATTTCAACGTGAGCAGGAAGAGAGAGGCATCCGGTCTTTGGGTATGTTCCTCTCCGCTGTACGAAATGAGGAAATCGATGATCGAACACATTTGTTGCATCAGTGCGATTCGAGATCCTTTTGCAACCGATTAGTGTCTTGTTCGACTAAGAGCTACGCATTCTTTTATATCTTTGAACTGTGTTAATCGTTTGAAAATTTCGTGCTTGTATGATTGTGAACCTTATGTTGTGGGATTACCGAGCGGAGAGAAAATTGTGGGAACACTAGAAGCTAGGGATTTCCCAGTATCTATAGAAGGAAGAGAGTGGCCATCGAATCACATTGTAGTTAACATCTACGGTGACGATTTAATTCTCGGAGATGATTGGCTCAACCGTTATGGAGTCATTGCAATTACGAGAGAGAGTCATTTCCATCATTGCTGATGACGGATCTGAACACTTATTCGAGGATGGAGACCAGGAAGCTCGGGAAAAGTGATCAAAGCAATGAAAGCCGTGAAATTACTGAAGCAGGGATGTCACGGACTTTGGTGCTATGCCATGAGGAAAGAGGAAGGAGTAGAGCTCTCGTCTATTTCAGTTGTGAATGAGTTCCCAGATGTATTTCCTGACGAACTACGGGGTTACCTCCGAGAGGAGTGGAATTCACTATCGAATTAGAGCACAGGCGGCTCTATTTCCAAAGCACCATACCGCATGGCGCCAACCGAGATGTATGAACTCAAGAAGCAAGCTGGAGGAATTGTTACGGAAGGGCTATATCCAACCTAGCGTTTCTCCTTGGGAGCGCCCGTTCTCTTTGTGCGGAAGAAAGACGGATCCCTCCGTGTGTATTGATTACAGGGAGCTCAACAAGATGACGATCAAGAATAAGTATCCTATACCTCGGATCGGCGACTTGTTTGATCAAGCGCAAGGGTAAGGGTATTCTCGAAGATTGACTTGCGATCGAGGATACCACCGGTTGAGAATTAAGGAATCGGATATACGAAATGCGCTTTGAGATCCCGTGCAGGCATTATGAATTCGTAGTGATGCCGTTTGGACTTACCAATGCTCCTGCAGTATTCATGCAATTGATGAATCGGGTATTCTTGGAATACTTGGATAAATTTGTGGTTGTCTTCATTGATGACATCTTGATATATTCGAAGGACGCGGAGGAGCATGTCGAGCATTTGCGTGTGGTTTTAAGCACCTTGAGGAAGGAACAGCTGTACGCAAAATTTTCTAAATGCGAGTTCTGGCTTAAGGAAGTAACCTTCCTTGGGCATGTGATATCAGCCGACGGAGTTCAGGTGGACCCGAAGAGAGTCGAAGCAATCTTGGATTGGGAAGCTCCTAAAAACGTGAAAGAAGTCTGAAGCTTCTTAGGACTTGCTGGATATTATAGCCGCTTTGTAGAAGGATTTTCCAAAATTGCTCGTCCGCTCACCCAAATATTCTGAGAAAACTCAAAAGTTCATGTGGAATGAGAAGTGCCAGGTGGTTTTGTGAACTTAAGAGGAGGCGACGGCACCTATATTAGTCTTTGCAGAGGGCCGATGGATTCATGGTATATAGCGACGCTTCAAATCAGGGTTTGGGTTGTGTGTTGATGCAGAAGGATAAAGTGATTGCTTATGCTTCTCGGCAATTGAAACCGTACGAGATTAATTACCCGACTCATGATCTGGAGCTAGCAGCTGTGGTCTTTGCCTTGAAAATTTGGCGACATTATTTGTACGGCACTCATTGTCGATCTTCTGAGATCATAAGAGCCTCAAGTACATCTTGATCAGAAAAGAATTAAACATGAGGCGGAGAAGGTGGTGGAATTGATCAAGGATTACGACTTGGAGATTCTCTATCATCCGGGAAAGCAAACGTAGTAGGCGATGCTTTGAGCCGTAAACTGTTTCTCTTCGAGTGTTGGAAGCACTTACGTCCCAAACCGGTATTCAACGAGAACCGGTCGCGAGGATTGAAGTATGGGCACCGGGAATCGAGGCAACTTTATGTGATGGAACTGACTTCATCACTAGTCGAGGAGATCAAGTCTAAACAATTGAACGATTCTCTGATCCTTCGATTATGTGACGAAGTAAAAGAAGGAAAAGCCCCAGGATTCGTGATACAAGACGATGGAGTTCTTTGCGTTCCCGATGATGATGATTTGAGACGGACAATTTTGAAGGAAGCTCATAGCGCGCCCTATTCTATTCACCCAGGCAGTAGTAAGATGTATAAGGATCTAAAGCAAAACTTCTGGTGGGGGAATATGAAGAAGGACGTAGCAGAGTACGTTTCGAAGTGTTTGACTTGTCAGCAGGTTAAGATTGAACATCAGCGACCTGGCGGAATGTTAAAGCCGCTTCCGATCCCTGAATGGAAGTGGGAGGATATCTCGATGGATTTCATCACTAGTATGCCAAGGACTAGAACGGGAATGAACATGATTTGGGTTGTAGTTGATCGACTAACCAAGTCGGCTCATTTCCTGGGAATTAAAGATACATGGGGACCCGAGAGATTGGCACGAATATTTATTGCGGAGATAGTCAGATTGCACGGGACGCCGAAGACCATTATTTCGGATCGAGATGGTCGTTTCGTGTTACACTTCTGGAAAGCAGTTCATAAGTCTTTGGGAACTGAGCTCAATTTTAGTATGGCTTATCATCCCCAAACGGACGGTCAGTCCGAAAGGACTATTCAAACTGTAGAAGACATGCTTAGAGCTTGTGCTTTGGATTGGTCAACTGATTGGGAAGTTCATCTGCCATTAGTTGAATTCACCTACAATAATAGTTGGCATGCTTCAATTAAGATGGCACCATTTGAAGCTTTGTACGGGAGAAGATGCCGATCACCCCTATGTTGGGATGATTCTTCGGATTTGATCGGGACGGAACCAGAATTGATTATTCAGACTCAAGAGAAGATAGCTTTGATTCGAGAGAGACTGTTGACGCCCAGTCGACGAAGTCTTATGCGGATATGCGTTGTCGCCCTCTAGAGTTCGGCATGGGACCATGTACTGTTGAAGGTATCTCCTACACGAGGGATTTTCTGTTTTGGGAGGAGAGGCAAGCTTAGTCCGAGATATATCGGACCATTTGAGATCCTCGAGAGAGTTGGAGATTTAGCATACAGGCTGGCCTTACCGCCATCGCTGAGTCACGTTCACAATGTGTTTCACGTATCTCAAGCTGAAGTATGTACGGACCCGATCACGTCATTGATTTCGAGATCGAGATAGCTAATGATGGCACCTTCGAAGAGAGACCAATCAAGATACTTGAGAGCCGGATCAAACAATTGAGGAATAAACCAATACACTTGGTTAAAGTACAATGGTCACGACATGGAGTCGAAGAGGCCACTTGGGAAATGGAGGACAGTATGAAGACTAGATATCCGGAGTTATTTTCATCTTAAGTTTCGGGACGAAACTTCTTTTTAGGGAGGAAGGATGTAATACCCGAGATTTCTATGTAATTGGAACTTGTGATATTGTAATAATTGTACTTTTGTCTGAGTACTATTCTCCGTATTTCATAGTCCGATGTTGTCGAGCGTTTAATTTCATGGTTGTGATTTAAAGATTTTAAATCTGTGCATGTAGCACGCTACTGACTATGTTTAGCGTGCGCTAACGTAGATTCATAGCGCACGCCTTCTGAGAGGGTCATTAGCGCACGCTATGCATGGTCAATTTGATTGAGGCGTGCGGTAGGTGAGATCTGGCGGGGACCTGTCGGATCGTGTCGGATGTACTGGGCGGCTTTCGGGAAAAGCGAGTCAACGCCTTAGCGCACGCTACGGTATATGCGTAGCGTACGCTAAGTCTTGAGTCTGATTTAGTCGGGAGCCGTTAGCACACGCTACGACAGGTCTAGCGCTAATAGCCATTTATTATAAATAGAATGACATCCTATTCGTGATTTGATTCTCTCTTCTCCCATTACCCGAATTCTTACACTTAGAACATAACTTCCTTCATCCTAAACACTTCATATCAACATCCTGATTCGTGATTGAAGATCGTATATCATTGGAGATTGGTGTTCAAGCTTTCGGTGTCGGATTGCTTCATTTTCCTCCGTGTTCTTCACTACCTTGAGGTAGGTGATTCTTCACCAATACTAGTTGTGTTCTAAAGGATGTTGATCATGTTCATCTAGTCAGTTAGATTCGTTATTAGCCGTACATCATGTGTTAGAAGGATGTTTTCGACGTTTCGACACTTATTCATCGTATGATCCATTGAACCTTTTTGTATGAGGATTCCTAAGCATGTTATGTACCTTCCAAACCAATTGACCAGTATATGTAGATTACCTAGTTCGTATGTTTTACGTAAGGAACCATATGTTTTGGGATTTGGAATAATCGGAACTTAGAATATTTCTTGAAGATCTTGGATGAGTTATGATGAGATAATTATCCGTATATTTGTGCCTCATGATCATGGAACTTCCACAACCTTATTAGCATGACATACTTGAGGATGATTTGTTGTATCAACATAGAATTCATGAATTCACCACCTTTCAACTCAGTTTTTCCGTTAGCAGTATTCTGCCATGCAGGGTTAGCGCACGCTAACACATATGAGTTAACGTGCGCTATCGGGGTTCAGTTAACGCACAGAACGTACGTAGCGTACGTTATGTATCAGCCGATTCGAACTGTCAGTTTGTAGCTAGCGCACGCTAGTCTTACACGATAGCGTACGCTAACAGGCCGGCTTAAGCGCCGCGTTACGTGAAGTACGTAGCGCACGCTTAATGATCGAGCAAATTGTTTATTTTGAGCTTTTCGGCCGTAGACCGAATTGTTAGGCCATCGTTCGACTTGAGATGATTTGTATATCATTCCTTTTGTTAAGTTTCGAGCTTGTTACGTTGATCGAAGGAGGCGGCCTTCGAGTGTGTCGAGATCATTGAAGTGTTTCGTCCTTGCCATTTTCGAGGCAAGTATCATATGTCGAGTTCGATTTATCATGCTTGTGGTTTTATTCATATTGTTGAATATGAGATGTATTTCTGAAAATTTTCGTGATATTCGTTGTTGTTTGTTCGTATTGATGAACATATTGAAATGCATATGTGTATGCATAATTGATTGATTATGGTATAAATGATCCGAGGGGTCATGAGGATCTATCTTGAGGGCTGGATCGAATGTCCACCATGCGTTGGTCCGACGGATCATCATGGGGATCTATCTTTGAGAAGTGGATCGTTGGACGGGTTTTCCACCATGCGTTGGTCCGACGGGATCATCATGGGGATCTATCTTGAGGCGCTGGATCATTTGGATTACCTTGTATTGTGTTGATGGAATCGTGAGGATTCGCATCGTTGGATTCGGTGGCGGAAGTCCGTTTTGCATGCTTTATGATGCATTGATGATTTATTGTTTGACGATACTTGTACTAGCATTGTTTTGCTAACCCCTTCGGGGTGGACATTGTTTTGATGTTCGGGTAGCCGAGGAGCGGGGAGGCAACCACGATCACAAACGGAGACGATGGAATGGTTCAGTGATGTGATTGATGTTATTGTTATTGTGATTTGTCTTCTTAGTTCGTTTAGTACTCGAGTACGTCTGTTTTAATAAGGTCAATTCGATATGGTTGTATAAGTTAACTCATTTGATCGGTTGAATCAAATCTGTATTTGAACTTCAGTTGTTCGATTATATTGTTTTTACACTTCTTTTAAAATCAGCCTTGTAAATCCTTATCTAAAGGGTTTACGGCGCTGTAATTATTCCGAATATCTCGGGGTGTTACAGGTATTACACGTAAGATCATCATTATTACATACACTTTAGCATCACCATTGCATACGTATTGCCCTTTGACTTGGCTGTCTCAACCGAGCCAAGAATCCTGGTTATGCACGGCCCTACACGCCGAAAGTTGAGATACGGCCTGATACACTCCATTCTTCATTACATACATAATCAGTCAAGTTTAATGTATGCAACGATCATCGAGATAGTGACGCTAGGAACTTAACGTAGCATACGCTAAGTCTCGAGTACTTATCCAAAGTACGACTTATCATGTAACTTCCAGTAGTCAAATCATACAAATGTCAAACATAAATAACTCGATTATAGTATATCTCAACATCATAAACATTACACTACATGATACGATGATACTCAAATCATCTATACAATATAATAGTAAAAATGAAAAATTACAGCAGGATATTACACATCTACAACTGTAATGTGAGTTCTTGTCACTTGGACGATATCAGTAAATGCATCAAGCATCGAATCTACTACATCCTAAAGATTAAGTGTTCTTTGTGCTTCACTGTAACATTATGAAGTTCGGGATCATAAAGTGACAATCCGCAAACCGTGTGGTAAAGAGACCACCTGTCAAGGTTCCAAATAGTGGATACACATTGGGGATTCTTATACAACGTGGATACCTAATCGTTTTTAAATACCGATGTGCTATGAGGCGCAGAAGGCACATATAATGCGTAACCAAATATACTTAATTGGAACTCAAGTCCGTTTGGGTCCAAAATATAAAAATCAGGCTATCCAATTACCAACTGGTACGAATAAACTAATTGGTTAGCACAGGCTCTAAGAATGAATGATTTAAGTAAGGTTGCGTGCAATATTGCATAATTCCAAACAAAGATATGCAAATTGGTGCACATAACCAATGACATAATCACCATACATATTCTTTTGAAGGTGGTTTGTGTGAGACCGTTTGCATATACACATAGGAAGGGATGTTATTTATTGATCTCTATCATGCAATAAACATCAAATACTTTTTGAAGTGAAATCTCTAACATCATCAGGTCCTTAGATGTGATAATGTAGGTGGTCCCTTAAAAGTTATCTTAAAAGTTATGCAGCAATTTGAGCGGACAGGAGAGTGACATGTCACCAACATGTCGGAGCATCCACCAAAACTATAATATATATAAATGGTCTGCATATTAGGTTGATGGGTTCACAAATATCTCCTTGTATCTAGTGTATGAATGTCTCGCTCCTACTTTAGCTAAAGAGCAGGCTTTGCAAAACTGAGTGCATCTGGTTCTTTGGATGGCATAACATGATTAATTTCAACATTATTCTATATGTCGAGTTGTTGACACCTTTTTGCTCGAAAAGAAATGATTTTCGTACAGATTCTTTAGTATGTAGATCATCATACCTCAACCAGGATGACTTAGTCTATCGTGCCAAAGCCTATATGAGTCTATGCTCTAAAGTACATTGTTGGTGACAATATATGACTTTAGACCTAATAATAGTGAGGTATATCCACTAGATCGACTCATAAGTTTTTCTGAAATGCGTATATGTCCACACTCATTAGAATTAATAAAAGAAACTATATTACATTCTCACAGTGGGTTTCAATCTGGAAACCTTTGCTACGTATATTCTTGAAGCTAAGTAAGGTTCGAGGGGCTCTAGGTGCACACAGAGCATCCATAACTTGGAAGACTTCCATTTAGGCATCAAAGACTGGGCATTACCATGCGCTTCGATTAGTTGGGAGAACAAAATCATCATAGTTACCGAAGTTTGGCACGCGACTTATTCGATGAATAGAAACCTAAGTTTAAAAATATTCAAGTTCTCCACGATTCATTTCTTAGAAGAGAATTATATCTCAAACCATAAGCATTCAGGTAATATTCAGTACTTTGAAATAAAGCTAAGAATCCTACTTGAATGACACCATTATTGAAAAGAAAACACCAACACATTCGTCTTGAGACAACTATACCAAATGTAAATGAAAAACTAAACATAATACTATGATTCAGTCATAAAGGGGGTGCCTCTATAGAATATGGCTCATATGATTCATTTCGACGATTAGTGACTGTGAAATTGACATCGGGGGACTTTTCGACATCATCGTCCTTCATATAGTGAGCTTCCCTTTCTTTGAACTCTCCATATTTCTTGTAGTGAGCTGCGACTTGCTTACCTGCATGGCAGTTCTTGTACCAATGTGCAGCATCTCCATAGTGATAGCACGATTCATAGCCAACTCTTAGGGGTGTTAGGATGGGTAGGTGCTTTTTGATGTCCTTGGATAGCAGAGTCGGGAGCACCAAGTCTTCGCATTACATTAGAAGAACCCACAATTCCTCAACCACGACGCCTGCCACGTCAAGTCCCCTATTCATTGGGGTAGTTTCCATCCTTCACTTTACCATAATTGGACTGAGGAACTTTTTTATCCCAATCGGCCTAGCATTATTGCTCACTAACACTTCGTTATGCCTCTCAACCACTTGCAGTAGGTTGATTAGCTTAGTGAAGCTAGTGATGCGTTTATTATCATACTCCAGACTATACTGGTTCGCTAGTATAAGAGCATAAGCAGGAAAGGTAGAAAGGGTTTTCTAGATCATGTCAATTTTTGTGATGTCCTTCCCACAAAAATTTAGGCGTGCCTTGAGACGGAGCATATCTTTGTTGAAATTGTTGATCCGTTTGTAGTCGAGCAAGTGGATTTCATTCCACTACACGGTTAACTCTGGGAAAGTGTTGTGGATGTTCCCAAATTGGCCCTTAATGGCGTCCCATAGTTCTTTGTGGGATTTCAATTGCAGATATTCCCATCTTAGGCTAGAGTCGATATGTCGCCTAAGGAATATTAATGCACTAGCTTTGATTTTGTCAGACGGTGCTTCGCCTGTAGTATCAAAGACGTGGCACTATAGTCCTTAGCGACAAATGTGGTCTCGATGTCAAAGATCCATCTATGGTACTCAAATGCTTTTGAGTCCAGGATATCAAATTTGAGACGAGTTGGATCAGCTATCTTGATACAAGAAAAGGAAAATGACTTTTCACAATTTACCATGAACACTTTCATGATAAAATTTCAATAATGGGAGCATATTATTTTTCTGGACCAAGATATGTCAAAATTACTTTCGATGCTATTTGAGAATTACCAATGAAATTACTTTATCATGGTTCTATTTGATATAGGAGGAGAAATAAGTCCTATAAGATCTACTAATATGAAGCCTAATTGCATGCGATATCTATATATGCATGAAATATATGTATATTTGTCGATATAGACATATAATGCTAGAATATATCTATACACATAATATGGAATCAAGCAGGTTTCTTATGCCGCAATATAAATTAGTTCACGTGAATTCAATTTGCTTTAAGGAATTTACTTTGATTTAATTAAAATTATTATTGCATCATGCTTTAATTGGTTAAATATGCATAAATGTAACAAACATACAGATAAATATGCAACAAAATAGATTTAAGCATGTAAAATTGCGCACGTTGCAAATAGTAGTGTTTTAGGATTACCTTATAGGAAAAATATGATTCTTTCCTAGAACATACCTACAATTTTCTTGGATTATATTGAATTCCTGGTTGCAGTTGTCTAAATCATCCATAAAAGTTCTCGACTTCTTTTAGGAAAGACATGATTCTCTCTGTAGAGATACTTTTAACATTTCTTGAATAAAAAATTGTATTTCCCATTATAATCGTCCGCTTAGAAGTAGGTGATTAAGAATGCCTTTTTTGCTCTTTCTTCTCCCCCTCGTGAGAGGTGCCGAAGTAGCTTTAGCTTCCATGTCCATAGAAGATAGATGTATCCTCCAGACCTAAGGAAGGAGGACAAATCGAAGTAATCCAGATCGAGAAGATTCTCAGATTGCAGTAAATTATTTTCAGTGTCTGGGATAGAAGACCGGGAGAAGGCAAGTTTGGTACAAAATTATGGTAGGAGTGAGACGTTGAGTCCCGCATTTGTTCCAGGTGTGATTTTTATTCCACAACTTTCAAAAATTAACAAAGATGGTCCGAAATTGTAATTTGTGGACTAAATCTACTTAGCTGGCAGATTTTTGCTTAGTTGGCCAAAATTCAAATTTTGTGAACTTATTTATTTTTATTTAAAAAAATCTGCAAAATTAAATAAAAAATTATGGACTATATTAATATTAAAAAATATTAAAAATCAGTAATTTTATTTTCAATCCTGAAATATTAATATTGAATAATAAAAAAAGTTATTTTAAATTCGAAAATTAGAAAATCTAAAAAATTCTGAACTATTTAAAAAATTCGGAAATTAGTAAATTTATTAAAAAATATTAAAAATTTCTGAATATTAATATTAATATTAATATTAATATTGGAAAATATTAAGAAATTGGTAATTTTATTTTTAATTCTGAAATATTAATTTAAAAAATCAAAAAAAATTATTTTAAATTTGGAAATTAGAAAAACAAAAAAATTCTGAACGATTTAAAAAATTATTAATATTCGGATAGCATGTGACCGTTAAAAAATTTCCAAGTTTAAAATAATTTTTTTATTTTTTAATATTAATATTCCAAAATTAAAAATAAAATTACAAATTTTTTAATATTTTTTAATATTAATATTAATATTAATATTTTTTAAATAAATTTACTAATTTCTGAATTTTTTAAATAGTTCAGAATTTTTTAGATTTTCTAATTTCCGAATTTAAAATAATTATTTTTTATTTTTCAATATTAATATTGCAGAATTAAAAATAAAATTACCAATTTTTTAATATTTTTTAATATTAATATTAATATTAATATTCGGAAATTTTTAATATTTTTTAATAAATTTACCAATTTCTGAATTTTTTAAATAGTACAGAATTGTTTAGATTTTTTAATTTCTGAATTTAAAATAACTTTTTTTTATTTTTCAATATTAATATTCCAGAATTAAAAATAAAATTACCGATTTTAATATATTTCAATATTAATATAGTTCATAATTTTTTTGTTTTTTTTAATTTTGCAGATTTTTTTAAATAAAAATAAATAACTTAACAAAATCTGAATTTTGGTCACCTAAGCAAATCTGCCAGCTAAGCAGATTTAGTCCACAAAATTACAATTTCGGACTATCTTTGACAATTTTTGAAAGTTATGGACTAAAAATCGCATGTGGAACAAACGCGAGATTCAACGTCTCACTCCTGCCATAATTTTGATTCTCCCATGGAAGACCATAAATTATAATCGCTCGTAGAATCGGACATTAAAACAAAAGGACATAGAACGGTCGAAGTGCGGCGGGGAGTGAGTGAAGAACATATTTGGTGTATCTTGGATTTTCAATCAGGGAAGATGACACGCGGTGGGTTGCTGCATGGCGGTGGTACATCACGGGGAGAAGGGTCCGAACTGGGCTAGAGTCTGACAGGTCACGTTTGATCAGCGAGAATCAGTAGTATGCGGCTGGGGAACCGAAATTGGAGGATTGTTGTAGGTCGGGCTTAGGATCAGAGAGCGTGGACTGGTTGCAAGCTGGTCGCGGTTTGCAGATCGGTGCGGCAACGACCATGGAAAATGTAGACGGAGATAAATGATTGAATTGTCATGGATGGCGCAGAGTAGATCCGGCGCTGATCATCTCGATATTTCTTCTCTCCAGTTCTCTAGTTGACCTATATATATTTATTTATATATATATATATATATATATATATATATATATATATATATATATATATATATAAAAGCCTATACCAAGATAAGGGAGCAATTTTCCCACTTTTTTCTCTTCCATGATTTCATTCTCGCATGGCTCTTAGACGTATTTTTATACGTTTATTTATCATTATTTCATATTCATTTTAAGTTTAAATTTGCATAAATGAGCTTTTGATGCACTATTTTTATATGTTTTGCAGGAAATTGGAGTCTGGAAGCCTAAACGACAAAAAACGGGCGAAAACGACAATTTTTGGTCATGAGCCGCGGCACGAAGAAGATGAGCCGCGGCACACGCACGGCACACAGAGAGCGCGGTACACACTGTACCGGGGGCCGCGACACAACTTAAGTGAGCCGCGGCCCATGAGGAAAAATAGGCGCCCAGGCATGGGGCGCTGAGCGTTGGGGCCGCGACACGCACTTACCGAGCCGCGGCCCACGGGGCGGTGATGCTGATTTTGCCTCGTTTTTGCACTGTTCTGAAGCCCATTTTCGACCTAATCCATGGACGCGTTTTGGGAGACGAAGGATGGTTATAAATAGGGATTTAAGGTCTGGAAAAAGGGGGATCGAAGAAGAGGAGAATCATCGAGGAATCAAGAAGAAGCAGAAAACACCAAGGAGTAGAGAGCGGAAGCTAGAAAACGGAGGAATCCAAGTTCTTCGTCTGCGTTTGATTTCTATGCTTTCTTTAATTCTTTGTGTATTTTTATTTTCTAGCATGTCAGGCTAGAACCTTATTCTAGGATTTTGATGAAACTGAGGTTTTGACGAATTAACTTTTGATTATGCTTTATTAAAATATAATTTCCCTTTCTTATTGAGTTTTCCCCAATTATTCTTAATGCTTTCAATTGTGTGGCCTATAATTGAATTATTTTGATTACGCAACTCGAATCGGGAGAGGAGAGTTGGTAGGAAAAATTGGTGAGAACCGTTTTATCTTGTGAGATAGGAATATACTTATAGAATTACGTGGCCTTTCTGGAGATTTTGTACTTTTTGCCTATTGTCGAATTAATTCACCTAGGAATAGAGTGTGTTATTCGCCTTAGAAAATTCTATTGACCTCGGGAGAGGCGGTAGGGTATTTTAGCAATCTTCGCCTTCAATAAATTGTGAAATCATTAAATTCATATAATCAATAGTAATTCGGATAACCCGAGGTGGATTCACAATCCTAGATTAATTCCTTATTTGATTTTATTTCTTCGAACAATCATTTTCATTATTTATTCTTTTATTAATTTTCTTTAATTATTCTTACACCTCCAATTTCAATCGTTCAGATAAAATTAGAATACTCATAAATTAGTAGTTAGTAAGTCAGTCCTCGTGGGAACGATATCTTACTCATCTCTTTATTACTTGTTTACGACAACGTGCACTTGCGTTCACCGAATTTCGCAACAAGTTTTTGGCGCCGTTGCCGGGGATTGATTATTTTACTAATATCGATTTCAGTATTTCTAGTCTTAGTTTGAACATTATTTTATTTTTGTGTAATTTTTTTTATTTGTTTTTCCTTTCAGGAATTTCTGGTTAGTGCATGAGAAAATTCGATAATGAAGGCCTACTACCATTGGATACCGAACTCGAGCGCACTCTTCGGAAAAATAAGAAGGAAAAGCGTGAGCGACCGACAAAAGACATCATGGCTGATAATACGGAAAATCACGGAGTAGACAACTCCATTCAGCAAGCTCAACCGGCATTGGCACTTCGAGATTATGCAATGCCACAAATCAATGCAAACTTTTCGGGGATTCGGCGTCCAACCATCCAAGGGAACAACTTCGAAATCAAGCCGGCTATTATTCAGATGGTGCAAGCAAGCCAATTTTGTGGACTGGCGAACGACGATCCCAAAGCACACATCGCTTCATTTCTCGAGATATGTGACACCTTCAAGAATAACGGTGTTACCGATGATGCTATTCGTCTACGGCTTTTCCCTTTCTCTTTGAGGGATAAAGCCAAGTTTTGGTTGAATTCATTACCGCCGGGCTCTATCACAACTTGGGCATAATTAGCACAAGCCTTTCTGGCTAAGTTCTTCCCACCATCGAAGACAGCGAGATTTAGGAACGATATAACCACTTTCAGGCAATTTGATATGGAATCGCTGCACGAAGCTTGGGAGCGATACAAGGAGTTATTACGGAGATGCCCACACCATGGCTTACCAGATTGGCTACAAAATTCAAACCTTTTAAAACGGATTGAGTGCTTCTACACGCACTCTTGTTGATGCAGTGTTGTGGATAATTCCCTCACAATATGCCGCAAGTGCACGGTGTCAACAAGTAATAAAGTGATAAGTAAAGTATCGTTCCCTCGAGGACTGATTTCACTAAGTACCAAAATAGAGTCGACTCACAATTTTATTTGAAGAACAATTAAACGGAATTTATACCTAAACTAATAAATAATAATAATAATAATAATATGGGAGTAGGATTATGATTTTCACCTCAAACAATAAGGAATGATATTTATTCAATTCAATTCACTGTTATTCAATTGATTGTAAGCCAGGAATTACTAAATTATTCTAAAGCCTTTCCCAAGGTCGATAGAAAATACTACGAATTATTAACTCGATATATCCCTGTTCGAATTAGATAATTTATAGCTAAAACAGTTCAAGAATTCTCACAATAAAAGGCTTCACAATTCTCATAAGTATATCCCTATCTCATGAAAATTATGATTCGTCTCACAAGAACTATGCCTAAATTTCATCTCCCGAATCCATAAAGACATTCAAAACAAATTAACTGTTGGCCAGACAATTAAAAAGCATTAAGAACAGTAAGAAGAATCCAATTCAATAGAATAACGAGTAAATCGAAATAATAATAAATAATCAAACTGTCATGAAATCGGCTCCAATCAAAATCCTACTCGAATAGATCTAGAAACTAAAATACAGAAAAACCGTAGGGATCCGTGGTCTTGTCGTCGCCCACAAATCTCCTCCTTGTGTTTTTCGCCCTAGCTATCGATCTCCTCTCTGTCCGATCTCCTCCCTGTCCGATCTCCTCGATTTAGGTGATGATCCCCCCTCATTCTTCAGCCCTATGATGCTTATTTATATCAGTCCTAAGCCTCCAAAATGCGTCCGTGTGATTAGGTCGAGAACAGGCTCCAAAACGGCCCAGAACCGTGGAATATTCAGCAAAACCGCCCGGTGGGCAGCGGCTCACTTAATCTGTGCCGCGGCCCCTATCCTTCAGTGCCTGTTGCTTGGGCGCCTTTTTCCTCCTGTGCCGCGGCTCACTTGGTGTGTGCCGCGGCACACAATCTGATGTGCACGGCGTTATTGTTGTCTTCGTGTGCCGCGGCTCACTTGGTTTGTGCCGCGGCTCATGACCAAAAACTGCTGTTTTCGCCCGTTTTTCATCGTTTCGGCTTCCGAACTCCAATTTCTTCCAAAACATATAAGAATAATGCATTAAAAGCTCATTTATGCTGAATTAGGTTCAAGATGGATATAAAATAATGATATAAAAGCGCATAAAAATACACCTAACAAATACCCCCAAACTTGAGCCTTTGCTTGTCCTCAAGCAAAAATTATCAATTTTAAACAAAATGTATCGTGAATAATCATGCAAGTCCATTGTGCTCAACTTAATCAATACTACCCTGAAAATCTCAAAGAATAGTACAAGTATCGTAATAGCGAGTCACATCCAGGACACTGATTCCACTAAGTAACCAATTTCAGTCCTAATCAATCGTCTATGAAGAAAATCAGCTCAAAGATTAACAAGCGTGAATTTAACCGACCGTCAATATGAAGGGTTAGATTAAACAAGCCAAATTCGCCCAGTCCCACAGTCTAGTGGCAAAATTCGAGAGTTTCGTTATCAAAATTACTCTTAGGACAGCATTCCCCTATGTATGATCAATAATATGATTCGAGTTAACCACTAGGTTTCGGCTCTCGGGATATTTCTTTGGGATGATCCTAGGGTGTAATTCCATTCTCATGTCTTGGCGAACCGTTTGACGTAAAAGACACTCATGGGGCACATGGATGCTTCTAGTTACTAAGTTCCCCTCCACATCGGAGAAACAACTCGAATAGCTATTTCCGCATGTCAAGATTGCTGTTTTACGCGAGGGTAAACAACGGGTCACGTGAATACCCCCGATTACTAGGCTTCCCATCATCGGTAATGTGATATTTCTAAATTATTAATCTATTCAGGGTCGTTGTTTTACGCGAGAGTAAACAACGGGTCACGTGAATACCCCCGGTTACTAGATTTCCCATCATAGAACAACTAATATCTCGACTTTTTGGAAAAACTGTCCGACTGTAAACTCAATTTAAATGCCAACAAGACTCATATTACTGGACGACTAGCTACGCGAAAAGTTTAACCAAATGTATAAATGGTGATTTGAAAACACGTATGTCTCCTTTCTTATCTGCTAAAATTTCCACAAAAACGATAAAATTTCGGACCTAATTGAATATTCAATAGAAGCAGATATCGTTGACTGCAACTCGACCAAAATTCTACCATTTCTTCCAAGAGAAATCAGTATCGTAACATCAGTTTTACACATGGAAGCACGAAAAATTCACGAAAAATTCACATTTTTGAACAAAACCATCAACAGCATGCAAGGACAATAAAGCAATCGCAATTTATACCCAAGTAAAACAATTCCACCACACATAAAATCATCAACAATCAAACTCATGAGAAAATAAAAGAGATAATGAAAAGGGTGTAACGCCCCCAAAACCATTCCGGGATATTACAGCGCCGTGGGTCCCGCGCCGGAACCCACCAGGCTAAAAACCGTTTACCAAACCAATTCGAAAACACCAAAAGGCCGATGACGGTAATATTTTAAATACTCAAATATTTTAAAAAACATAATTTTGAAATACCGTCATAAAATACCATTTGAAAATACAAGGCGAAGTGCCAAATCTCGATAGTTCAAAATGTACGTTAAGACGCCGCTTAAACGTACCGATAAAATAGTTGGGAAAAAGCATTTGACGAAGATAACTCAAGTTCGCAAAGTGCCAAAAGGGCCATTTAAAATACACACATGCAGCGGATAAAGATACCGAAAAGCCATTTTGAAATATACACATGCAGCGAGTAAAAACACAGTTTAAAATACACATTTGCAGCGGAAATAAAACAACCAGAAGTAATTACTCAATACTCAAAAACATGCCACCGCCAGTATCACATCGGGAAGCTCATCCCTTCACGACCGCTACTAGCTCGATCTCCAAGTACCTAAAAATAAAGCCCACGACGGGGTCAGCCACAATACTCAACAATGATATCGATCACATCAACATAAATAATTACATACCAATGTAATACTATAGTAAGAATACTACCAAAGTAATCTTACCGTCATAACCTTACCAATCCATAACAATCCAATCCTTACCATATTCCACACTTCGTATTCTCAAATGACGAAATGAATTCAACAACAATCATCTCTACTGTATTCCAAAAATACCGACAATCCTCAAAACATCATCATAACTCATAAGTGTGGGAATAATCCAATCTGTGTCAAATCCTGTCCGTCGGATTACACAATAAAATCTCAACATGTATAGACCAATAATACACAACATATCTGTAGATCAACTACCACATGATAATGATAACAAATCCTGAAACATCGACATATAGTCCGAATGCTCATACGATCAATAACCAGATCAACCGATAAATCAACCGAGAATATCATCGACATGATAACTCCAATCGACCAATAAAGGATCACGATAACTAAGAATACCATCAACATGATAGCTCGACACGATCAACAAAGGATCAACAATAACCGAGAATACCATCAACAAGGTAAACTCCAAATGATCAACAAAAGACCAATAATAACTGAGAATACCATCAACAAGGTAAACTCCAAATGATCAACAATAATGGATCTCAAAGAAATAACTCGATTGTCGAACATACCCCTCGGGCGTATGAACAACCCGATCCTGCGTCGAACATACCTAACCATAAAATGGAGGATGAACGACCAAACAATATGGCTCAAAGATGGAAATCATAGTACGCCCGATCCGAATATGTGTCAGTGCACATGTCCACCCCGTATACGGAATCCAGGATATACGTGGGACAATGTACCTAATTAGCCTCAACGAACTACGTCTCGTGTGCACAACCTTTCACGGAAAAATATTCACGCATGACTATATATGTGCCCGGCTATAAATCCTACACAATATCCAATCGGACGCAGATATGACTCGGATATGTCACGATGCAACATGACAACGAAACTCAAAGAAACACATATCGATAAGGATCAAAAGACTCACCGAAGTGAACAACAATAGTCTGACAATGAAAAGTCGACACGACTAATCAATATCCAAAACATCAATCCTGGGATCACCATCCCCAAATGAATGACCAAAACGTCTACGATCTCAATACAACAGTCCTGGGATCAACATCCCTCAACGAATAACCGATACGAAACTCACTACACGAAACCTCAACATATACAACAACTCAACATACTAATTATCCACATGATTGAACAAATACTTAGATTACCTCAAAAGTCGAGGACCATATCCATCAACATCCCCCAATGAGACGATCAACACAACCATTAATACCAACAATAGTCCTTTCTAACAACATTGCTATATAAATTATAAATGAAATGAAAACGAAACCATTCATCAAATATTATAAACTGAACAAGTATAAACTTGCCTCGATACCGATACCACGAATCCGTTACCAAAATCCATTGCCTTTGTCTACGAGCCCCTCAGCCCCGACCAAAAGCAATCTACGAACTCTTCGACCTCAACCGCAACACAACGGTCATAATCCACGATCAAAACATATCAACCTATTGCAATAACCGATTAACACACATTCGATAAAAATCAATAACCGACATACTCAACCAACAAACTCAACGGTTCAACGAAACCTCGATCATATACATAATACCAAATAATCCAACTCAACAAATACGAACCCATATCCACGATACAAGCCGTAACTTGATGATCACAAATAACAATCAATAACCGATCAACAACGGTTCTACAATATCCCGATTAAACACATATCCAACAACCAAACCAATCGATCACGAATTCAAAACCACAATACGATTCCACAATCCGAATATCATATCCATAATCTATTTAAACCAACAAGGGTCTAACATTACCGATTCCAAATTCAATCTTAAAAACAATTACAAGTTTCCTCCTTGTATAATCATAATAAAATCCAATTACCGGTTATCATCATCAATCCGGACAATCCGATCAATTCAACATTATAGATAACCATATTCCAAAGGTTTCAAATAATTCCATTATCCGAATTGAACTCTTGTTAAATACCTATGAATTCTCAAACTCAAAAGTGAATCATAAACTTATCAAATCCGAAATCATATTCGTATTCCTATACGAATATTGTACCAAAACACATAACTTAGTTCTAGATATGAACACCAACACCTTAAAACGTATTCATCAAATCAATTATCAATTCATCTCGACATTAAGGATTTTATAATATATTCGATTCCAACTTCAACTCCAAATACGAAGACAAAACTCCTTCTTGTTCATACTTGTAAATTCGTAGAAAACAATTTACCGATTATTATCGTGAATAATCACATTCCAAATTATCCGAAATCCTTCCAAAATCATAACATGTAACTCAAGAGTTCTTTAAGAACACGAATTATCCAAATTCACGTTCATAATCCATAAAACAACATAACCCGATGTTTTCTAACATCTAAACAACCCTTAATCATAATTCAAGGTATATATAATCATGTCCTTCAACATATACTTCTCATAACATCATGAATCGCAACAAACCACCAAGAACATCGAGAATACTACGATTCCATAATCATAACAACATAATCGAATCATTTGATCACCAATTCATTATCTTCCTTTAACAAAATTCCCATAATTACGAAGAATCATCACAACAATATCATTTCAACCATCATTCATATGAAAATGTGTAGAATTTTCCAAGTTCTACTCATTGAGACATTTCATCGAACACTTTGAAGGCATAGTCCAATTCAATCGATTATTCAAAGAAATACTCGAATCCGATCCACAAAACTTCAAGAACAACGAATAATCTCAAGAATACAACAAGATTCCATCAATAATCTGAGTTAAAACGAATCAAATCGGCCAAGACATCAAGAAACTTCAAAAATATCCAAAACCAAGTGTTTAGGTGTTCTTACCTTCGATCCGGGTGGAAGATGATGTTAATCCATGATTCCAACTTCCAAAACATGTTGCTAGATGATGATATTACTCAAATCCATCCACTTTGATGAAGAAATCGCCAAAAGCGAAGAGAAAACATGAAAATGGCGGATGACTCGGTCGAGGCCTTTAAATGGCGGACCTGCCGGACCGTTACGTCGTAACGGCGGCGCCTTACGTCGTAATCGGCCACGGCTTTGCTCGCCGATTAGCCGGAACCCTTACGTCACGTGGCGGTGGCTTACGTCGTGGCCCACGGCCACGGCAAGCCGCTGCCTTACGTGCGTAATCGGCGATCCTAGCCCCGAAGTCACTGCCCGGCCGTGATCGGCCACCCCCACGAATCACTGCCGACCATGCTCGGCCATTCCAACAGTCACGACCGGCCATGCTCGTCCATCCGAGTCATCTCGGCCCACGACTCGACCGGCTACTCCGTAACGTCGTAACACTTGTCCGTTGCGTCGTAATACGTGCGTTGACTTGCTCTGAGTATAATACTCGTATTACGTCGTAATACACCACCGTATAACGTCGTAACTCCGTCCGTTGACTCACTGTCCACATCTGCGCCGAAAATTTGCCGACCACGGGCCCCACTGTCGATTCCTCTTGTTACGTCGTTATATCGCTATATAACGTCGTGGCTAACACATTTTACGTCGTAAGCTTCAAGGCTTAACGTCGTAATGGCTTTATACTTAGCCAAAAATCCAATAGTTCTGTCAAGCGTCTCGATGTACGAAAATACAAACATACGGCATCTTGAATACACATCTTGAATCCAAAATATTCTCATACGGTATACGATATCCAATCTGTTTAACACGATACAACATATCACGAATATATACATCGGTCAAAAACGATAATCACACCAGTATAACTGTCTCGGTTCTCAGTTTATTTTATCCATACTGTATAGATACCAAACTATACAGTATATCTCAGATAAAATAACGCGAAAAATTTATACTGAAAATTCGGGTATTACAAAGGGAAACTTATTCCAAATGTCTTCTTGAAAACCAGCACATGTCTGAGTGGAAACGTCGGTCAATCCATACTTCAAATAACGCTCAGCATCACGAGGGACCCCCAAACTTAGTCTCTAGTCATGAGATAACAATAGACATTAAATCAAGAAAGACTAGAATATGAAAAATAATAACTCATTGGGGTTATATAAAAATATTAGAGAAATAAGGGCCAACAAGAATACACGAATCCAAACGAAATAACAAAAACAAAGAAAAAAAATTAATAACTAAAAATCAAATAAAAACAACTAACTAGAAAGCAAGTAAAAATGATGGGTTGCCTCCCATCAAGCGCTCTATTTTACGTCTTGAGCACGACGTGGCAAAAAAAATTTAACGTGGCTTTTTTCTAGGGAGATTGCCAAATGCCCCTTCTTGCAATCTAGAAGCCTCTTATTCCATAGGGGAGGCTTTGGTTCATGCCCGGTTGCCACAAATAATGAGTAAGAAGAATTATGATGGCAACAAAAAAATGATGGAAGAATATAATAATGATACGGCATGAAAAAATAAGCAGAGTTCGAATGGGTAAATAATAAAGACTTATCATGAACACCCTCATTAGAACTCATGGCATCAGCCTCAACAGAATCAAAAGTAATAGGGTCAATCTCTCCCATTATGGATTTAGGAAAGATTATGCGCGGCACCGTTAATAAAATTTTTGACACAAAAGTGTTCACCTTATTAGTCGAAGTTTGATGACAATTTAATGAAATTTCTTTGGAAACATCATCAATGATAACTTCTTCTACAGGCTCATCACACTTTATGTAATTATCGGGTGCTGGGGGATCGACTCTAAAACTTAGCATGTCTTTCTTTTAAACCTCCCCCTCAACTTCACTACTAAATATATGAGCTGGAAAATAACCATAGTTAATCTCAAGACCACGACTTGCACATTCTAGCTCAAAAATGGTACTATCAGGATTTTTAAGAGTGTCTACACATTGTTCAAGCATGGTCTTTTATTTTGGGGGAGGGGGCTGACTGACCCTATTTGGCAAATTATTAAGAACATCAAAATTTATGAAATGCCAAGGGCCACGATACTCAAAGGAAAATATAATGCAGAAAATAAAAATATAGAGACTACAGAAAAAAAAAACTTCAAATTAAAATTAGAGTCGCTTGGTATTGATATTAGCGAAAAATCATTCCCCGGCAACGGTGCCAAAAACTTGTTGTGGATAATTCCCTCACAATATGCCGCAAGTGCACGGTGTCAACAAGTAATAAAGTGATAAGTAAAGTATCGTTCCCTCGAGGACTGATTTCACTAAGTACCAAAATAGAGTCGACTCACAATTTTATTTGAAGAACAATTAAACGGAATTTATACCTAAACTAATAAATAATAGTACTAATAATAATAATAATATGGGAGTAGGATTATGATTTTCACCTCAAACAATCAGGAATGATATTTATTCAATTCAATTCACTGTTATTCAATTGATTGTAAGCCAGGAATTTCTAAATTATTCTAAAGCCTTTCCCAAGGTCGATAGAAAATACTACGAATTATTAACTCGATATATCCCTATTCGAATTAGATAATTTATAGCTAAAACAGTTCAAGAATTTCCACAATAAAAGGCTTCACAATTCTCATAAGTATATCCCTATCTCATGAAAATTATGATTCGTCTCATAAGAACTATGCCTAAATTTCATCTCCCGAATCCATAAAGACATTCAAAACAAATTAACTGTTGGCCAGACAATTAAAAAGCATTAAGAACAGTAAGAAGAATCCAATTCAATAGAATAACGAGTAAATTGAAATAATAATAAATAATCAAACCGTCATGAAATAGGCTCCAATCAAAATCATACTCGAATAGATCTAGGAACTAAGATGCAGAAAAACCGTAGGGATCCGTGGTCTTGTCGTCGCCCACAAATCTCCTCCTTGTGTTTTTCGCCCTAGCTATCGATCTCCTCTCTGTCCGATCTCCTCCCTGTCCGATCTCCTCGATTTAGGTGATGATACCCCCTCATTCTTCAGCCCTATGATGCTTATTTATATCAGTCCTAAGCCTCTAAAACGCGTCCGTGTGATTAGGTCGAGAACAGGCTCCAAAACGGCCCAGAACCGCGGAATATTCAGCAAAACCGCTCGGTGGGCCGCGGCTCACTTAATCTGTGCCGCGACCCCTATCCTTTAGTGCCTGTTGCCTGGGCGCCTTTTTCCTCCTGTGCCGCGGCTCACTTGGTGTGTGTCGCGGCACACAGTACAGTGTGCACAACGTTCACTGGTTGTCTTCGTGTGCCGCGACTCACTTGGTTTGTGCCGCGGCTCATGACCAAAAACTGCTGTTTTCGCCCGTTTTTCATCGTTTCGGCTTCCGAACTCCAATTTCCTGCAAAATATATAAGAATAATGCATTAAAAGCTCATTTATGCTGAATTAGGTTCAAGATGGATATAAAATAATGATATAAAAGCGCATAAAAATACACCTAACATCCAGCCGCTGGAGGAGCGATGGGAAAAACGATGGCCGAAGCCCATTCTCTATTGGAAGTGATGGCTGCAAATGCTTATCAGTGGCCTTCCGAACGAGTGATCCCGAAGCGAGTAATGGAAATCTCCTATAATGACCCAATATCTGCACTATCAGCACAAGTCGCAGCACTGACTCAGCAACTTCAAGCCTTTTCACATGCTCCTTCCCCTGTTACCACTGAATCATGTAATTGGTGCAACGGATCTCATCCTAGCGCGGAGTGCCAATTCGGAAACCCTTTCGAGCAACCTCCGATGGAACAAGCTCAGTTCGTGTGGAACGGAAATCGGCAAAATAATCCGTATTTCAACACATATAATCCGGGGTGGCAAAATCACCCTGACTTTTCGTGGAAGAACGGACAAAACTTAAACCAACCTCAGTTTGCTCAACACCAACAGCAACCTCCTCCCGCTCCAGAAATTTCTCTAGAGGAGGCAATGGCGAAATTAGCATCAAATACGAGTCAGTTCATGACCCGTACGGAAGCAACTTTGAAAAACCATTCCGCCTCTATTCGTAACTTGGAAGTCCAATTGGGTCAAATAGCAAATGTGTTAACAGCCCGCCCTGAGGGTACCTTGCCAAGTACAACCGAGACGAACCCCAGAGAGAGTATTAATGCCATTGGTTTGAGAAGTGGGAAGGAATTGTGTGAGCAGCTCAGGCAGAACAAAAAGAGAGGTGATGATGAGAGGAACGAAAATTCGGCGACCGAGGAACCACACGTTTCCAAGAGCTCAAAATTGTTTCCAGATAATCCGACAGCCTATGTGCCTCCCGTCCCGTTTCCACAACGTTTGCAAAAGCGGAAATTGGACAAATAATTCTCCAAGTTTCTTGACGTCTTCAAGAAACTACATATCAACATTCCATTTGCTTATGCCTTGTAACAAATGCCAAGCTATGTAAAGTTCATGAAAGAAATCTTATCTAACAAAAGGAAGCTCGAGGAATATGAAACGGTGGCACTAACTGAAGAGTGCAGTGCAATCTTGCAGAGAAAGCTCCCACCTAAATTGAAGGATCCATGAAGCTTCACTATACCGTGCACTATTGGGAACTTGACTTTTGATAGAGCATTATGTGATCTCGGCGCTAGCGTTAATCTCATGCCTCTTTATATTTTCAAGAAGCTAGGAATTGGGGAAGCAAAACCTACTACGGTCTCTTTACAACTAGCTAATAGATCCATCAAGTACCCGAGGGGGGTAATAGAAGATGTTTTAGTCAAGGTATATAAATTCATCTTTCCCGCTGATTTCATTGTGCTCGATATGGAGGAGGACCAAGACATCCCAATTATCTTGGGTAGATCGTTCTTAGCCACCGGTAGGACCCTTATCGATGTTCAAGAGGGTAAATTAATACTTCGGGTTGAAGATGAGCAAGTCACATTCAAAGTGTTTCGATCTCTCCCGTGTCCAAGAACGGACAAGAAGTATTCACAAATTGATATCTTTGAGAAAGACACACACCGGGAAAGTTGTCGGTCGAAATGTTCGGAATCCGTGTTAGTTGCTCCGACGTCGAAGAAAAATGTAGAACGAGTCGCATATCTTAGGCATTTGGACATGTCGTCTTCATCAACCGTTCATCCACCAACAAAAAAGTCTAATGCTGACATAAGTTCGTTCGTGAAAAAGGAGAATAAGCCGGAAGTGAAACGGGTGCCAAGTCATGCGCAATATGGGTGTTGTGGAAAGTTGTTTTTGTTCAAATCTTTTCGCAAAGAACATTGGGTGTCCAAACCGAAAATCGAATTGTTAAAGACCAATGGTCAAAAATTTAAAATACATATTAACGGTTCGATGGACGGGGTGGAGTTCAAATGGTCTTTGCGAAAAGCAAATTGATTTTCAAAAGGTCCGGCTGAAGACTATAAACTTAGCGCTTCTCGGGAGGCAACCCGAGTATTAGTTGTAGAATTTTATTTTTCAGTGTTTTCTTTCATTTTAGGAGTCTATTTTTTTCATCATATTTGCTTGGATATGCTTATCTCTCACGTTCTTGGTGTTTGCCTCTGAAAATTCTGTGCAGAAATCACCCCAGGGGATAATTCAGAAATGGGCCGCGGCACAAGGAAAGTGAGCCGCAGCACACACAAGTTGAAAAAAGGGGGCTAAACTTCCTCTACTCTGTGCCGCGGCACGGAGAAAATGAGCCGCGACACACTTACACGATGGGCCGCGGCACCCATATATTGAGCCGCGGCACATGACGACATAGCAAACACGCCCAGGCAGGCTGTACTCTGGGCCGCGGCTCACTTAAGCTGTGCCGCGGCCCCTGTTGTGAAGTTCAAAAGCCCAGGTCTCCTTCAAAAACTCAATCGGCCGATACCAGGTAAATTCACTTCCCTTCTTCGCACAGCTCTCGGACGACATCTTGTCACTTCTTCTTCTTCTTGCCTTCTTCCATACAAAGCAAGGTAACTCTCATTCTTAATCTTAATTGCTACATGGTATGAAAAGTGAGGTATTATTCTTCATTCAATATTGAATATGTTTAGTTATTTCAAGGTTGAGTTGGAATATGATGATTATCGATTGATTGTGATGATATTTGTTGGTTATCTATGGATTGTTGATGTTAATTGTCATTTTGTCATGACTATCAATTGATGTTGTTGTTTTTTGGAATTGGATTAAGCCATTATCATTTTTATTCTTCATCCAAACTAATGCATACTTGGTATTTGATAAAATGCATCAATGAAAATTTTTTGAGCAAAACATATGCAACGAATTGCTTATCGGATTACATTGTACCCCAACCCTTACATCATGTTTAAACTTGAAAGCTCAGCCTTAATTTCCTCTTACGATGGTGCAAGCTCATTCGACTCTATGTTCACGTTCCTCGTATCTTAAGTCGAGTGGTGTAGTGTTCCTTAAAGGTTGTGTAATTTCCGGTGTTTATTTTCCTTTTTTTCAGGAACCTCGCCATGGCTAGAAAAAAGGAAGATTAATACGAGGGCTAGGACACAGTCACCGGCACCAGTTCCTGAGCTGACATTACGGGAGTACTTGACCTTTTCTTTTATTGCATATTACATTCTGCGTACATTGAGGTCAATGTACGTCCTAAGTTTGGGGGGGGGGGTTACTTTCAGTTGCTTTTTACTTATTCGTTGACATTTTTCGTTATTTTTCGTTATTTTTGATGCTAGCCTTGCTTGTCGTGATTTTATTTGCATTCGTGGATTTTACGTGCTTCCTTGTGTAAAACTGATGTTATGATACTGATTTCTCTTTGAAGAAGCGGTTGAGTCTTGGTCGAGTTTGCAGTCAGCGATATCTGTTTCCTCTGAGTATTCATTTAAGACTATATTTTTCGTTATTGTAGAAATTTTAGCGTATAAGAAAGGAGACATACGTGTTTTCAAATCGCCGTCTATACGTTTGGTTATACTTTTCGCGTAGCTAGTCGTCCAGTAACATGAGTCTTGTGGGCACTTAAAGTGAGTTTAGAGTCGGACAGTTTTTCTCAAAAAGTCGAGAATTTATACATGTTCTATGATGGGAAGTCTAGTAACCGGGAGTATTTACGTGACCCGTTGTTTACTCTCGCATAAAACGACAACCCTGAATAGACTCCTGGTTTAGAAATATCGCATTACCGATTATGGGAAGCCTAGTAACCGTGGGTATTCCGTGACCCGTTGTTTACTCTCGCGTAAAACAGCAACCTTGAAGTGCGGGAATTGCTATTCGAGTTTTTTTCTCCGCTGTAGAGAGGGACTTAGTAACTAGAAGCATCCATGTGCCCCATGAGTGTCTTTTACGTCAAACGGTTTCCCAATACATGAGAATGGAAATCCACCCTAGGGTTATCCCGATGAAACATCCCGAGAGCCGGAACCTAGTAGTTAACTTGAATCATTTTATTGATCATATATAAGGGAATGCTTTCCGAGGATTATTTTAGACGATGAAACTCTTGAAATTTTTGCCATTAGACTGTGGGACTGGGCGAGTTGGCTTGTTTAATCTAATCATTCATATTGGCGGTCGATTAAATTCGCGCTTGTTAATCTTTGAGCTTGATTTTCTTCATAAACGATTGATTAGCACTAAAAATGGGTACTTTGTGGAATCAGTGTCCTTGATGTGACTCACTATTACGATACTCGTATTTTTCTTTGAGATTTTCATGGTAGTATTGATTAAGTAGAGCACTATAGATTTGCACGATCATTCACGATACTTTTTATTTGAAAATTGATTTTTGCTTGAGGACAAGCAAAGGCTCAAGTTTGGGGGTATTTGTTAGGCGTATTTTTATATGCTTATTTATCATTATTTCATATCCATTTTAAGTTTAAATCTGCATAAATGAGCTTTTTATGCACTATCTTTATATGTTTTGCAGGAAATTGGAGTCCGGAAGCCTAAATGACGAAAAACGGGTGAAAACGGCGATTTCTGGTCATGAGCCGCGGCACGAAGAAGATGAGCCGCGGCACACGCACGGCACACAGAGAGCGCGGTACACACTGTACCGGGGGCCGCGGCACAGCTTAAGTGACCCGCGGGCCATGAGGAAAAATAGGCGCCCAGGCATGGGGCGCTGAGCGTTGGGGCCGCGGCACGCACTTACTGAGCCACGACCCACGGGGCGGTGATGCTGATTTTGCCTCGTTTTTAGACTGTTCTGAAGCCCGTTTTCGACCTAATCCACGGACGCGTTTTGGGAGACGAATGATGGTTATAAATAGGGATTTAAGGTCTAAAAAAAGGGGGATCGAAGAAGAGGAGAATCATCGAGGAATCAAGAAGAAGCGGAAAACACCAAGGAGCAGAGAGCGGAAGCTAGAGAACGGAGGAATCCAAGTTCTTCGTCTGCGTTTGATTTCTATGCTTTCTTTAATTCTTTGTGTATTTTTATTTTCTAGCATGTCAGGGTAGAACCTTATTCTAGGATTTTGATGAAACTAAGGTTTTGACGAATTAACTTTTGATTATGCTTTATTAAAATATAATTTCCCTTTCTTATTGAGTTTTCCCCAATTATTCTTAATGCTTTCAATTGTGTGGCCTATAATTGAATTGTTTTGATTACGCAACTCGAATCGGGAGAGGAGAGTTGGTAGGAAAAATTGGTGAGTACCGTTTTATCTTGTGAGATAGAAATATACTCATAGAATTACGTGGCCTTTCTGGAGATTTCGTACTTTTTGCCTATTGTCGAATTAATTCACCTAGGAATAGAGTGTGTTATTCGCCTTAAAAAATTCTATTGACCTCGGGAGAGGCGGTAGGGTATTTTAGCAATCTTCGCCTTCAATAAATTGGGAAATCATTAAATTCATATAATCAATAGTAATTCGGATAACCCGAGGTGGATTCACAATCCTAAATTAATTCCTTATTTGATTTTCTTTCTTCGAACAATCATTTTCATTATTTATTCTTTTATTAATTTTCTTTAATTATTCTTACACCTCCAATTTCAATCGTTCAAATAAAATTAGAATACTCATAAATTAGTAGTTAGTAAGTCAGTCCTCGTGAGAACGATATCTTACTCATCTATTTATTACTTGTTTACGAAAACGTGCACTTGCGTTCACCGAATTTCGCAACACATACCGATCAGATTTGGACTATCCGGGCATGAATTGGCGGACGAACCCAGTCGATGGTTGCAGTCAGTCTGGGGCAAATCGGGTTGGCGACGGCGGACCTTGCTTCAATCGGTGGTCAGGCCTGAGATGGGGGCGGCGACCTGATCGGGAATTAGGGTTCCGGATTTTCTTTTTTCCAGTTTATTTTGTTTTAAGATTTTCGTATTTTTTTCTTTGCTCGTGGAGAGACTACGTGTTGAAGGGAAAATAACTGAGACAAAAAGTATGGAAAATATGTTGTATTATCATTAATGATACCATGTATATAGGGAGAGATTACATTATAGCAGACCTAATTCTACCCTAACTAGATGTAACACCCCCAAATCCCATTGGGTTATTACAGTGCCATGGACCCCACACCAGGAGATCCACCAGGCGAACATGACTAAAATGCAACAAACCGACCGAAAGGGGAATCACAATCCCTACACTGACACCCAACACAATATTCCGATATGGAATTTCAATGACAACAGTGGGCCTACATGGCCAAAATAAAATACAACAACATCCACGAGCCTTGCTCGGATAATACATAATGACAAAGACTGAACAAAACTGGAGTACTCCAACTGCCTGACTGACATGAACACCAAAACATCTCGGACTAGTATCGCTTGAATGCCTCGTCGCCACCGTCATGCCCCTGTGTCTCAACTCTCTCCTCGCAAACACCTAAAACATGAAAACATGTTCCGCCCCCACGGGGTCAATCATCCAGATAATGATTATCAAATACATGTACAACATGATATGCATCCAAAGGGCAGAATGAAATAGTATAGTAATGGTAATACGAGATGCTCACAAACCAAAGTAAGAATCGAGCATTCGTAGAATACTATGCCCACGGCATACAAGCAATACCTGCTCAACAGGTTAGAACACAAGTGCCCAACGACGAATCATCAATACAGAACACAACAATACATCACCCGAAGGTAACCCAAGCCAAACACTGAAATAGATACGAATCACAATGCCCGAAGGGTCCACCAGGAATACTGATACATCACAATGGCCTAATGACCAATGTACCAAGTTGTTTATCATCATAATACCAGAATGTCACTCACCAAGTCGTAATCACCACAATGGCCCAAGCCAAAACATTTGTATCAATGAGGGCGAAGCCACGGCATGAAGCCGTATCACAATGAGGGCTGAAGCCACGGCACGGCCGTATCACAATGAGGCGAAGCCACGAAGCCGTATCACAATGAGGGCCGAAGCCACGGCACGAAGCCGTATCACAATGAGGTCATCCAATGACCGTGACCTGCTGAATTGCAGGTGCTGGGAAACCAACCGCGAAGGTTCAAGCCCCAGACTTACCCATAATGAGATCACCCAGTGACCGTGACCTACTGAACTGTAGGTGTTGGGAAACCAACCGCGAAGGTTCAAGCCCCAAGCTTACCCATCGAGCACTAGCCGAGACTAGTCTCCAAAACATAATTAATCACAACAGTAACAATCCCAAGATTACCAAACTCACAAGAATAATAGCATGTTGTCTTGAGTCGGCGAACACGACGATAATAACTCATGGATGGGCACCGTCCACGGCGGTCCCAATTCAATACGTCGATTACCTTAGAACGGTTAATCGATAACGATGACACAACGGATGGGAATTAGCTTCGATAATCCCAATTAAATACATCGATTACCTTAGAACGGTCAATCGATACACAATGATACAACGGATGGGAATTATCTTCGATAATCCCAATTAAATACCTCGATTACCTTAGAACGGTCAATCGATAACCAACGATACAACAGATGGGAGTTATCTTTGATAATCCCAATTCAATACATCGATTACCTTAGAACGGTTAATCGATAACGATGACACAACGGATGGGAATTAGCTTCGATAATCCCAATTAAATACATCGATTACCTTAGAACGGTCAATCGATACACAATGATACAACGGATGGGAATTATCTTCGATAATCCCAATTAAATACCTCGATTACCTTAGAACGGTCAATCGATAACCAACGATACAACAGATGGGAGTTATCTTTGATAATCCCAATTCAATACATCGATTACCTTAGAACGGTTAATCGATAACGATGACACAACGGATGGGAATTAGCTTCGATAATCCCAATTAAATACATCGATTACCTTAGAACGGTCAATCGATACACAATGATACAACGGATGGGAATTATCTTCGATAATCCCGATTAAATACCTCGATTACCTTAGAACGGTCAATCGATAACCAACGATACAACAGATGGGAGTTATCTTTGATAATCCCAATTCAATACATCGATTACCTTAGAACGGTTAATCGATAACCAATGATACAACGGATGGGAATTATCTTCGATAATCCCGATTAAATACCTCGATTACCTTAGAACGGTCAATCGATAACCAACGATACAACAGATGGGAGTTATCTTTGATAATCCCAATTCAATACATCGATTACCTTAGAACGGTTAATCGATAACCAATGATACAACAGATGGGAATTATCTTCGATAATCCCAATTCAATACATCGATTACCTTAGAATGGTTAATCGATAACCAATGATATGGTAGAATAGATGTCCCGGCGTCTTAAACCGACCACCGAAACAGATATGATAAACGAATATATCAAATGCCTTCAATCGGCCAATGCAATATCATAGCAACAGTTCCAATTCGATAATAACGATTCAACGATGCCTCAGAACGTCATTAACGTCAACAATAATAATCGATACATCGATGCCGCGAACCGGCTATCGACAACAAGAATCTCAATGCCTTAATCCGGACGTTAACGAATAACAATCACGTCTGGCATAATCACCGAAGGGTATTGCATCAAACAATTCCCGAATATCAACAAATCACGAAGAGACTAAGTCTCGAAATGATACAATACATTCATACACATATTTGATAACATTAATCTCATTGACCAGTACAAGTATAAAACTTGCCTCAAACCGAAGGCGAGAAAGTCCTTCCACGATCAACGTCCTGGCACGAAACGACGAACGGCGCCTCCCGACGAACACAAACACTCGAACAACCTTGAATGAAAACGATTCATTCAAAAACACAAAATCAATAGAAAATAACGACAAGGACAAAGTCCGATTCAAACACGAATCGATCACACCGCACGAACGAGTATCATAGTTCTCAACTATGAATTCTAACGTCCTCCAACACCTCGATGATCAATTAACATGATCATTACGTTCTTAACACTTGTGAAATCCATTCAACAAGATTCACTTAAGAACAATCATCAAGACAATCATCTCAAGATGATAATATCACCAATATCATCAAATTGATCCTCCTACAATGATAATATTATCAATATTATCATTATCACCCCAAGAACATCATCCACTCAATAATCATGATGTTCAAACAAAAATCCTTCATCAATGCATCATGAATTCGGATTAAACAACAAGATTCACTCAACCATTTTCAAATTATGATAATCACCTCCTGGATCATCATAAATCCTTACTAAAATGGTTAAAATCTTACAAGAACACCACCAACAATAATAATCATCTCAAGACTATGTTAATCATATAACAATCTTAACATAATCTTTCCTAGACATGATTAAAACCTCCAAACAATCTAAAACACCAAGAACATAATCATCCTCAAGCTATACCAACATGTTCTTCATCAAAAGTTCATCCAAACTATGAAGAATCATGATATACTCCATTAATAAAACAATACCCGAAGAAAACAACAACAAAAACATGAAAATCACTTGAAGAACAAGAGATTGAGGGGACTTACCAAAGAAGAACAAGAAGAAGCCTCGAAACACCAAAGGAGCATCAAACAAGCTTCCAACTTCAAGCTTCAATCCAAGCTAGGATGATCAAGATCGAGTTGGAAGAGGCTAAACATCAATAACAAGTCCAAACGGACGATTCTAGGGAGAGAAAATGTGTTTTGGTTCGTGAGGAAATGAAAGACGAAACCAAGTTAAATAGACTGACCAATTCATTACGTACGTTATACACTAAGGTTAACGTACGTAAGAGGCATTACGTACGCTATGCTAAGACATTAACGTACGTAATGAAAAATCCAGAACTGACTGGACTAAAATACGAAGGCCTTAACGTACGTAAACAAGAACTTATTACGTACGTTAACAAGACCTACATTACGTACGTAGAGCTCGCCTCTTAACGTACGTAAGGGTCCGTTGACTGCAATAGTGAGATCCGATCGGAAGATGCTCGGGACCCACCGGCCGAAAGCGACTACGAGGAAGGTTCCTGCCACCTACCAAGCATTACGTACGTAACCTTACAGGCATAACGTACGTAATACTCACCCCATAACGTACGTAAGTCTACCCATGTAGCGTACGTTAAGGCTAGTGTACTTAGCCAAAAATCCAAATTCTCCAACCAACATTCAAACGACGAAACTAACCCGACGACAAGTATAATATTTCGATCCCGAAATATTCCAATACAATATACATTGTATCAGTCCAAAACAACAACACTTTGTACAATTCCAAATGAATATGTACAACTCAACAGTAACACGAAAGGAAAAAAAAATTATCCCCGGATATTACACTAGATAAGTCCATAAATAACAGACTAAGGCACATATAAGGTTATTTTAGCTCGGAATTGGAGAGGTTTTTTCTCCATTTAATAAATAATTGTAATTCATTTTTTATTTTGTTTTTTTGTTTCTCCGCTTAATGTTTTTAGGGCTCCTCGAGTCTTCTTAGCTTACCCCCTCTTCGTAGTATTTGCCATGTTTGGGATTTGGCACCCCCGAATAATAGTAGTTATCTACTTCATCATTTGTAAAATTGGCTTTGTAAGGGAATAGACCCTCTAACCTTGTTTGATTTATGAACTATTTTTTTTTTAAAAAAAAAATGTTTATAGATTAGTGTATTGCTTGATATCTATATTGATTTTATTCTTTGCAACTCGTTTTTAGAAGTGTCGCTCAACTGGCTTGGCAAACACTGAGCCACCACCGCGACGAGGGCATTTTAACATTTTCCACCCCACCATGTGCACACCTCTTTTTCCATGCCCTTTCCAAATGAAATTTCAAAGCGATCGATCTAAATTATCGCAAACCGATTGAGAGAACCAAGTACTTGAAATTCAATAGTGAAAGTTTTGTGTGTGTTGGAGGATGGTTAAAAGATGAATCGAGGCGTAGGTAGTACAAGTGTTTGATACCAACCGTGGCTCTGCAAATAGCCTCTTTGCAATTATGTGGATATTCATAATCTGCAAAAAAATAAGCAGGGACATCTTTTATGAGGGTATATGGCATCTTAGTGATCTATACACTCATGTTCCTGATGCAATTTGTACGGATATCATTCTTTGGCAATCGCGCCTTGTGGATGGCGTAGAATACTCAGCTAAGAGTGGGTACCATTGGCTAGACAACCAAGAGAAGTTGCCTATTAATGCAAACTGGAATTGGCTAGAGGTTAAAAATCCCAGCTAATGTTCAGTTTTTGTGTGACAGCTTGTCCATCAAGCTCACCCGATCCGATTTGTACTTTCCCATCGTCGTGTCATTCACAATGTGTTGTGTCCGATGTCCGATACCCATCTAGAAACACTAATGCACTGTTTGTTTATCGTTAGGTTTTCCTCTTCCCCTTACTAGTAATCTTGCCCTGCTCCTTTGAAATAGCTTTCCCCTTCCCTTTATCGACAACAACCCTTTCATTAACATCAATATTAACCTTAAGAACGCCCTTATTAAAAATCCTAGAACAAACAATAATTTGCTCATCATCTTCTCCAGAAAGTCTCCCCTCGTGATGTAAATGAAAGGTGTACCACACCTATTTTCTACCAGCAAAAGATGCAAAATGTATTAACAAAGAGCGGCCACCCACATTAAATACAGTACAACAACATCTAAGTCTTAGTCCCAAAATGATTTGGGGTTTAATTAATGAATCTTTTGAAGCGAAATCGATGATCGTTACATAAATAACATAAAAGGAAAAAAAGAGAAAAAAAATAGAGAAAAAAACAAATAAAAAAAAAGAATGAATGTTAAAAAAAATGAAAAATCCTGAAAAGTAAATTAAAAGATAACATGAAACAAAAGAAAATAGCAATAAAAATACATATAAAAAAAGGAATCAGATTTCATCCACCATCCGTATTCTTTCCCGCCACATTTACCTCTCCATCGCCATACTTTCTCCAATTCCAAGAAACCGCATATCATCTTCAATTATCTTTATCCAAGCTTTCTTGGGTCTTCCTCTACCTTTCACAATATTACTTATTCCCCAACTTTCTAGCCTCATCACTGAGGCATCAACATGTCTTCTTCTCACATTACCAAACTATCATAATCGATTATCCACCATCTTTTCTTCTATAGACGCAACTCTTACCTTCTCTCTAATCACCTCATTTCTGAGCCGATCCTTTTTTGTATGACCACACATCAATCGTAGTATACACATCTCCACCACATTCATCTTTTGAACGTGACACTGTTTTACAGCCAAACACTGTTATATAACAGTGCAGGCCTAATTGCCGTGTAGTAAAATTTACACTTTAATCTATGAGGCATATCAGGATCACATAAAACCCATGTGGCACTCTTCCACTTCAACCACCCTGTCTTTATTCTATGAGCCACATCGCCATCTAGCTCTCCATCCTTTTGGATAATAGATCCAAGATACCAAAAAAAAGTGGATCCATGAACAACTTCCCCATCAAATGTGATCATCCCCGCCTCTCTATCACTGTTTTCGCTAAACCTACACTCCATATATTCAGTCTTACTTCTGTTCAGCCTAAAGCCTCGAGCTTCCAAAGTATCCCTTCAAAGTTTCAATTTCTATTGCACTCTGTTAGACGTATTTTTATACGCTTATTTATCATTATTTTGTAGTGTTTTGATGAGTGAAATTGTCTAAATGAGCTTTTAATGCCTTAATTTTGTATGATTGACAGGAAATTGAAGTCCGGAAGCTAAAACGAGGCAAAACGGCGAAACGGCAAAATCGACTCGAGCCGCAGACAAGGAAGCCGAGCCGCGCACAGAAGACACCACCAAGGGCGAGTAACTGTACTGTGATGCGGCCTGCCCAGTGAGCCGCGACACAGAAGAATTAATTAACGCCCAGGCATTCAGCTGAATGCGATGTGCCGCGGCACAGGTTTAGTGAGCCGCGGCACACTTGGCGGTTTGTGTATGCCCGCGCGGATTTTGAGTCAAGCTTGCCGCCGACCGACTAATACGGACGCAATTTGCTGATGTGCTGAGCTATAAATAGGGGTTAAGACCCTAATTAAATTATTTGGGAATCTTGGGATTTTTAAGCTTGGAGAGCTTAAGCTTGGAGACGACAGAAGAAGAGGGAAGCAGAAGAATTCAAGGGCAGAAGGCGGAAGCTGAAGAACGGAGGAATCCGCGCTTCATCTGCGTTTGAATTTTATGCTTTCATTTATTGATTCTGTATTTTCAGTTTTTAGTATGTCAGGCTAAAGCCCTAATCTAGGGTTTTGATGAAACCTTTGTTTTGACGAATTGATTGAGATTATCCAATTTATTACCTTTTTATTGAGTTTTCCCAATTATGTTTAATGCTTGCAATTATCTGGCCAATAGTTGTATTGATTTAATCATTCACTTCGAATCGGGAGAGGAGATTTGGTGAGGAACTATTGGTGAGGACCGTTTTATTCTGTGAGATAGGAATATACTCATAGGAACTACGTGGCCTTTAGGAGATTTTATGCTTTTCGCCTATTGACGAATTAATTCACCTAGGGATAGAGTGCGTTATTCGCCTTTAGATAATTCTATTGACCTCGGGAGAGGCGGTAGAATATATTAGCAATCTCCGCCTTCAATAAATTGGGAAAATTATTTATTACGGATAATCGAGAGTAAATTCGGATTAACTAAGGTGGATTCAGAACCCTAGACTTATTCACCATTTGATTTCTTTTATCTAAGATATTGTTTTCTACTGCTTAGTCTTTTAGTAAATCTTTTAGTTATTAATCGCAAAACCCAAATTCGATTGTTCAGATAAAATTGGAATACGAAAAAATCGGTAGTTAGAGATTCAATCCTCGTGGGAACGATACTCTACTTATCACTTTATTACTTGTAAACGATGACGTGCACTTGCGTGTAGGAAATATCGCAACAAGTTTTTGGCGCCGTTGCCGGGGATTGAAATTTTCTAATATCGATTTTAGTATTTCCAGTCTTAATTTGAACGTTTTATTTTTATTTTTTTGTGTATTTAATTTCGTTTACTTGTTTTTCCTTTCAGGACCTCTCGTGTAGTGCATGAGAAAACTCGGTAACGAAGGCCTACTACCTTTGGATACCGAGCTCGAGCGCACGCTAAGAAGGAACAAAAAAGAGAAAAGAGAGTTGCAGACGACGGTCAACATGGCCGAGAATATCGAAGTCCAAGGAGGAGACAACCAAGTGCGGCAAGTTCAACCGGAACTATCTCTTCGAGATTATGCCATGCCGTAGGTCAACGCTAATTTTTCGGGAATTCGGCGTCCCACTATCCATGCTAATAATTTTGAGATCAAGCCTGCTATTATTCAGATGGTGCAGGCGAGCCAATTCTGTGGACTGCCGAATGACGACCCGAATGCCCATATTGCTTCTTTCCTTGAGATATGCGACACATTCAAGACTAATGGTGTCACCGACGATGCCATCCGATTGAGGCTTTTCCCTTTCTCTTTGAGGGATAAAGCAAAGTTTTGGTTAAATTCCTTACCGCCGGGGTCGATTACAACATGGGAGAGGCTAGCGCAAGCCTTCCTTGCCAAATTTTTCCCACCAGCTAAGACGGCAAGGTTGAGAAACGAAATAACCACCTTTTGTCAGTACGATATGGAATTGCTCCACGAGGCGTGGGAGCGATATAAAGAATTGCTACGAAGATGCCCTCATCACGGCATTCCCGATTGGCTTCAGCTTCATACATTCTATAATGGTTTGAGTGCTTCTACACGCACTCTCGTGGATGCGGCCTCTGGTGGGACTTTCATGGGAAAATCTATGGCCGAGGCACACGTGCTTTTGGAAGATATGGCCGAAAACGCATATCAATGGCCATCGGAAAGATTGACACAGAATAGAGTCATGGAAGTTTCAAGCAATGATCCGATTTCCACCTTGTCAGCTCAAGTCGCCGCTTTGACACAACAGCTCCAGACATTTTCGCACGCACCGGCCCCCGTTACCATAGAGACATGCAATTGGTGTAACGGATCACACCCGAGCGCGGAATGTCAAGTTGGAAATCCGTTCGAGCAAAATCAGATGGAGCAGGCTCAATTCGTAGGAAATGGGAATCGGCCGAATAACCCGTACTCCAACACTTATAATCCGGGGTGGCGCAATCATCCCAACTTTTCATGGAGAAACGGACAAAACTCACACCAGCCCCCGCTCGCCCAGAATCAACAGCAGCCCCCTCCCGCTCCCAAAGTATCTCTCGAGGAAGCACTTGCAAAATTGGCGGCAAATACGAGTCAATTTATGACCCGTACAGAAGCTACATTACAAAATCATTCTGCTTCCATTCGGAATTTGGAGGTCCAGCTGGGCCAAATTGCTAATGTGTTGACAGCTCGTCCGGAGGGAGCATTGCCGAGTACAACAGAGACAAATCCTAGAGAGAGTCTAAACGCAATTAGCTTGAGAAGCGGGAGAGAGGTGCTGGATCTGCCCGAACGGGGTGAAAAGAAGAAGGAAATTGAGGAGTCAAAGGATTTAAAGCCAGAGGAGTCGAAGGATTTAACGCCGGATAACTCGAAGACATGTGTCCCCCCCGTTCCATTTCCGCAGAGACTACAACAAAGAAGGGCAGACAAACAATTTTCTAAGTTCCTTGATGTGTTCAAAAAGCTTCACATAAATATTCCGTTCGCCGACGCATTGGAACAGATGCCGAGTTATGTCAAGTTCATGAAAGAGATATTATCGAAGAAGAGAAAGCTTGAGGAGTTTGAAACGGTCACCTTGACAGAAGAGTGCAGTGCAATTCTTCAAAAGAAGCTCCCACCTAAATTGAAAGATCCGGGAAGTTTCAACATACCGTGCACCATGGGGAATCTTTCGTTTAATAAGGCACTATGCGATCTTGGTGCGAGTATCAACCTCATGCCTCTGTCGATTTTCAAAAAGCTGGATATTGGGGAAGCCAAGCCAACAACAGTCTCCTTACAATTGGCGGATCGATCGATAAAGTATCCGAGGGGAGTGATCGAGGATGTATTAGTTAAGGTTGACAAGTTCATCTTTCCAGCTGATTTCATCGTACTAGACATGGAGGAAGATGAAAATATTCCAATCATCTTGGGACGACCATTTCTAGCGACGGGCCGAACCCTTATAGACGTGGAAAAGGGGGAGTTAACTCTGAGGGTCCAAGACGAGCAAGTTACTTTTCAAGTATTCAAATCGTTCCCATGTCCCGGAAGTGCTGATAAAGGGTCACAAATTGAAAGTGTGGATGTTGTTGAAAGAGGAAAGCACCGAAAACATCGTCGGTGGGAAAATTCAGATTTTGTGTTAAATGGTCCAAGTCTTAAGAAGGATGTAGAACGAGTGGCGTTCCTCGAACATGAGGAAAATCATTGCGGTCTTGAGTGCGTTTGTGAAGGAGGAAAGTGAGCCGGAAGCCAAGCGGACAATTAGTCATGGAAAAACCGGGTGTTTTGGGAAGTTATTCACGTCGAAACCTTTTCGAAAACAACATTTGATGACCGAACCAAAAGTCGAACCGCTAATGACCAATGGTCATAATTTTAACAAAAATATGAACGATTCGATGAACGGGGCGGAAACCAAATGGAGTTTGCGAAAGCGAACTAATGTTTTCCAATAGGTCAGTGAAGACTATAAACTTAGCGCTTCTCGGGAGGCAACCCGAGTTCGTAGTTGTAGATTTTTGCATTTCTTTATTTTTCTTGTATTCGTGATTCTTATTTTCATCATTTTTGTGCTTCAATTTGCTTCGCCTCTCGTTTGTAACGTCTTCTTCTCAAAATGCATGCGGGAAAGTCCTGTGGAAGAAATCAAGTATGAGCCGCAAGATGTATTGTGAGCCGCGGCACACATCAATCGCAAGGGGAGGCTAAACCAACTGTACCCTGTGCCGCGGCACGGCATAAATGAGCCGCGGCAGACTTGAGCAATGAGCCGCGGCACACGAACTCTGTGCCGCGGCACACGACAAAACGAGAACACAGGTAATAGGGACTGTACCTTGTGCCGCGGCTCACTTTATCTGTGCCGCGGCACACTATGCGGAATCCGAAAGGCCAGGTAGCATATAACACGCATTCGGCCGGCATTATCAGGTACGCCTCCCTTCTCCTTTTCCTTCCCTCCCCAGCGCGACCGGCCGAACAAGTTCTTCCATTTTCTTTTCTTCCTGCGATTTCTTCTTGCAATCTTCAAAAGGTACGTTTCAATCTTTAATCTTGACTTGCTTATGGGTTATTTTGGAAGTTGTTTGTTTATGCTTTGAATGGATGGAACATGCTATTTTTCCTTCAAAAGTTTTAGGATTGTTAGAGAATAACATGGTAGTTTTATCAAATTTTCATGGTTAAATCGGAATATCAATGAGTTGAATGTGTTGAGTTGATGATGATTGAAGTATGTTTTGATTTTTGAGGGTTGAATCGAGCTATAACTATGTTTATTCTTCAAGTAAACTTGTGCCCTCAAGGTGTCTGATAAATTGCCTAAATGAAAAATTTTCTTTGAAAAAGCAATCGTTTTGAATTTTCGTGCAACGCATACGTTTTGAATTTACAGCAAACCCAACCCTTACATCCAGGTTAAATGTTTAAGTCCAATTTCATCTTTCTCTCACATATGCGCTATTTTCTTAAATTCGGTATTTACATTTGGACATCCTTAGCCGCGCATAGATCATTGTTATTATTTTTGCGTAAATAAACCTCGTGTTGTACTTCTCGGGACTGATTATGGCGTGCACAAAGAAGCCGAGCAAGCGTGCTAGGACCGAGTCATCCCCTACTCGAGGAGACCTCTCTGGTCGGGCCGAGGCGGAGGGGCACCAATTTTCGGACCGAAATTCACAAGATATTCATGAAAAGATCCGGCCACGACCACTTATTCCAGAGAGGGGTTTTACTCCGGCTCCTCGGGACGGGAATTGCTCACCATGATTGACGAGATGGGGTGGGCTGATTTACCGCACCTCCCGAGCGGTTATCTCGATCGTCCAGAGTTTTACGCTGGCCTTCTCGAAGCACATTCGGCAGGCATTCGTTGCCGTCTTTAGAGTCTCGGACTCAGGTTGACGTCCGAGGGGTTACAGTTGATTTCTCCACAGCCGCTATTCGGAGGCTTTTTGGGTTTCCGGTGGTTGACGAGTTAGCCTATGACCGAGTGATGACCAGCCTCACTAAGGAGGCCCTGCTTGAGACCATTGCACAGCCCGGTACCGACTGGGAGCAGCGAGCACAGAGTTCTTCCACTTTTCACTTCAGAGCTCGCGCCTCGGCGGCTCGGCGTGCACAGCTTTATTTTATTTGCGCACGCATTGACCCCACCTCCCAGATCCGTACAGTCTTTCTCTCTCGCGCTCGGATACTTTTTGCTATCACTTCCGGGCTGCGTTTCGATGTGGCCCCCATCCTAGTCCGATCCATCTTCCAGAGTATCCAGGGGGGGCCAATACGGGGTTGAAGCACCCCTCCCTCATCTGCGCTTTATGCCGGCAGTCAGGGCTGACTTGGTCAGACGACGAGCCGATGCTTGCCCCACAGGCCCCGATCGACCACCGCATCATATCACACTTCGATCAGTGGGGCGGAGCGCCGGCACACGCTCGGGGGAGAGGATTTTTGCTAGAGGAGGCTCACGAGGGATCCCCCGAGCCGCTTCTGTTGACGCATGGAGATGTCGGCCCGCAGCCCGACAGGGCGAGGCTGGAGGAGTTATTTGATGGGCTGCGGGAGGATTTGAGGAGGCAGAGAGAGGAGCAGAGAGAGGAGCTGAGGAGAGAGAGAGAGGAGCTGAGAGAGGAGACGAGGAGAGAGAGAGATGAGATGAGGAGAGAGAGAGAGAGCTTGATGGCTGCCATGCGGGAGGAGCAGCGGGCGGAGCGGGAGAGTGTTATTGCTACCGTCCGTGACGAGTTGCGAGAGCAGGCCCGCCGGGCCAGCCAACGAGTGGCGAGGCGTTTTGCTGCGAGGGATGCTTATCATCAGGAGCACCTCGCCGCATGGACGGCTCACATCATGCATCCCGACGGGCCATTTATTGCGCCCGCCCGGCCAGCCACACCACCCTCCTCACCGGACGATGCCGGCACCAGTTCCTGAGCAGACTGGAGGGGAGTACTTGACCTTTTACTTTTATTGCATATCATTTTTTGTTCATTGAGGTCAATGTACATCCTAAGTTTGGGGGGGATTTACTTTCAGTTGTTACATTCATTGCTGGACTTTATTTTCTTGCTGTACTTTATTTTGTTGCACTTTTCATTACGTTGCGTAAATTTTTTGCTTTAGATGGCCTTGCTTGTCTTAGTTTTTCTTTATTCGTGAATTTTTCGTGCTTCTATTTGTGTGATACTGATGTTACGACACTGTTTTTCTCTCTGAAGAAGCGGTCGAGTTTTAGTCGAGTTGTAGTCAGTTATTTCTGTTCTGCTTAGTATTCATTTAGGTCCGAAATTTTTCGTGATTGTAGAGGTCTTGGCAGATAAGAGACGATACATACTTGTTGTTAAATCCCCATCAATACGTTTGGCTACATTTTCCAGATAGTGAGTCGTACTGTTTCATTAGTCGTGTTGGCACTTAGATTGAGTTTAGAGTCGGCCAGTTTTTCCCAAAAGTCGAGATAATGTGTTCTATGAAGGGAAGTCTAGTAACCGGGGGTATTCGCGTGACCCGCTGTTTACTCTCGCGTAAAACGACAACCCTGATTAGACTAGTGATTTAGATATTTCACATGTGCCAATGATAGGAAGTCTAGTAACCGGGGGCATTCGCGTGACCCGTTGTTTACTCTCGCGTAAAACGGCAACCTTGATTCGGACATGCGGAAATTATGTATTCGAGTTGTTTCTCCGCTGTAGACGGGAACTTAGTAACTAGAAGCATCCATGTGCCCCATGAGTGTCTTTTACGTCAAACGGTTTCCTAATACATGAGAATGGAAGTTCCACCCTAGGATTATCCCGATGAAACATCCCGAGATCCTAACCTAGTGGTCGACTCGAATCAAATTTTTGAACATTTATATAAGGGGATACTGTCCGAGGTTTAATTGTTATGAAACTCTTGAAAATTGTGCCATTAGACTGTGCAACGGGACGAACTAGCTTGGTTGTGTTAGCCTTTCATATTGACGGTCGATTTGACTCATGTTTTGTTAATCTTTGAGCTGGATTTTCTTCATGAACGAGTGATTAGGACTGAATTTGATTACTTTGCGGAATCATTATGCTGAGTGCAGCTCGCTTTTATGACACTCGTATTATTTAGAGAGAATCACAGGATAGTATTGATTAGGTTGAATACTATGAGTTGCACGATGATTCACGACATTCTTTTATTGAATTTAATTCTTTTTGCTTGAGGACAAGCAAATGCTTAAGTTTGGAGGTATTTGTTAGGCGTATTTTTATACGTTTATTTATCATTATTTTGTAGTGTTTTGATGAGTGAAATTGTCTAAATGAGCTTTTAATGCCTTAATTTTGTATGATTGACAGGAAATTGAAGTCCAGAAGCTAAAACGAGGCAAAACGGGCAAAAACGGCAAAATCGACTCGAGCCGGCACAAGGAAGCCGAGCCGCGCACAGAAGACACCACCAAGGGCGAGTAACTCACTCTGTGCCGCGGCACAACCCAGGTGAGCCGTGGCACAGAAGAATTAATTAACGCCCAGGCATTCAGCTGAATGCGATGTGCCGCGGCACAGGTTTAGTGAGCCGCGGCACACTTGGCGGTTTGTGTATGCCCGCGCGGATTTTGAGCTGTTTCGAAGCCAGTTTTCGACCGACTAATACGGACGCGATTTGCTGATGTGCTGAGCTATAAATAGGGGTTAAGACCCTAATTAAATTATCTGGGAATCTTGGGATTTTTAACCTTGGAGAGCTTAAGCTTGGAGACGGCAGAAGAAGAGGGAAGCAGAAGAATTCAAGGGCAAAAGGCGGAAGCTGAAGAACGGAGGAATCCGCGCTTCATCTGCGTTTGAATTTTATGCTTTCATTTATTGATTCTGTATTTTCAGTTTTTAGTATGTCAGGCTAAAGCCCTAATCTAGGGTTTTGATGAAACCTTTGTTTTGACGAATTGATTGAGATTATCCAATTTATTACCTTTTTATTGAGTTTTCCCAATTATGTTTAATGCTTGCAATTATCTGGCCAATAGTTGTATTGATTTAATCATTCACTTCGAATCGGGAGAGGAGATTTGGTGAGGAACTATTGGTGAGGACCGTTTTATTCTGTGAGATAGGAATATACTCATAGGAACTACGTGGCCTTTAGGAGATTTTATGCTTTTCGCCTATTGACGAATTAATTCACCTAGGGATAGAGTGCGTTATTCGCCTTTAGATAAATCTATTGACCTCGGGAGAGGCGGTAGAATATATTAGCAATCTCCGCCTTCAATAAATTGGGAAAATTATTTATTACGGATAATCGAGAGTAAATTCGGATTAACTAAGGTGGATTCAGAACCCTAGACTTATTCACCATTTGATTTCTTTTATCTAAGATATTGTTTTCTACTGCTTAGTCTTTTAGTAAATCTTTTAGTTATTAATCGCAAAACCCAAATTCGATTGTTCAGATAAAATTGGAATACGAAAAAATCGGTAGTTAGAGATTCAATCCTCGTGGGAACGATACACTACTTATCACTTTATTACTTGTAAACGATGACGTGCACTTGCGTGTAGGAAATATCGCAACACACTCCAACCTTCATTTCATCAATCAACACAATATCATCTGCGAACATCATACACCATGGAACGTCATTTTGAATTTCTTTTGTCAATTTGTCCATGACTATGGCAAAGAGAAAAGGACTAAGAGCAGATCCTTGATGCACCCCAATCGTAATAGGGTATTCTTCTGTCCTCCCAATATTAGTACGTACACTTATGCTAGCTCCCTCATACATGTCCTTTATAATGTCAATATATTTCCGCGATACACCCTTCTTTGCTAAGGCCCACCAAAGTACTTCCCTTGGTACTTTATTATATGCCTTCTCTAAATCAATAAAAAACATATGTAGATCTTTCTTTTTATCTTGATAATGTTCCATCAACTGCCGGATACGATAAATTGCTTCCATGGTCGATCTTCCAGGCATAAATCCAAACTGATTTTCTATTATCTTCACACATTTCCTGATCCTTTGTTCAATCACTCGTTCCCACAACTTCATGGTATGACTCATTACTAATTCTGCGATAATTAGAACAATCTTGAACATCACCTTTGTTTTCATACAAAGGGACGAGAATACTTTTCCTCCATGCTGATGGCATCTTATTGTTTCTCCAAATCTTTCTGAAAAGAATAGTTACCCATTCGATCCCTCTCTCCCCCAAACACCTCCAAACTTCAACAGGTATACCATCTGGTCCTTCTGCTTTCTTTGACCCCATCTTCTTCAATGCCATTGTCACTTCACCCTTTTGAATTCTCCTCTTAAACTCTCGATTAATCATACTTGAGGGGATGTTTAAATTCCCAATATCTTGTTCTTGATGGCCATTGAATAGGGTATCAAAGTATGACCTCCATCCCTCTTTTATCTCTTTATCTTGAACCAAAATTTTTTGGTCAGTATCTTTTACACATTTAACTTTTCCAATATCTCGCGTCTTCTTCTCTCTCATTCGAGCAAGTTTATAGATATCTTTTTCCGCTTCTTTTGTATCTAATCTTGCATATAATTCTTGACTGACTTTTGATAGGGCATTTTGCACTGCCTTTTAAGCTTCTGTTCGAGCTTTCTTGTATTTCTCATAATTCTCATCGCTCGAGCATTTACCCAGTACCTTATAAGATTCACGTTTGGTCTTTATCGCTTGCTTAACTTCATCATTCCACCAAGATGTGTCGTTACTTGATGGTCTGTTTCCTTTAGATTCTCCTAGGACCTCTTTTGGAACTTACTTTATGTTATGCTCCAACAAGTTCCACATCGAATCTATATCCATCTCCGTGCAATCACACCAAATACCACTATCAACAATCTTAGCCACAAAAGTATGTCGACTCTTCCTTTGGAGCTTCCACCACTTAATTCAAGGGTCAACTTGTGGTCTTCTCTTTCTTAAGGGCCTCTTACCTCGAAAGTCAAGCACCACAACCCTATGCTGTGTTGCAGCACTCTCACCGGGTATTACCTTGTAATTAGTAAAACTTTTCCTCCAAACATTCCTTACTAAAAAGAAATCCATCTGACTTGCATTACCTCCGTTTCTATATATCACCAAATGAGAGTCCCTTTTCTCGAACCAAGTGTTCATAATACCCAAGTCATGAGCTAATGCGAAATCCAATATACCATTTCCTGCTTCATTCCTATCCACAAAACTAAAGCCACCATGAATGCTCTCAAAGCCATCTCTGCTAACACCGACATGCCCATTGAGGTCGCCACCAATGATCAATTTCTCACTAGGAATTCGTTCGACAACCTCTTCCAAATCTTCCCAAAATTATTGTTTGATCGATGCATCCAATCCTACTTGTGGTGCATAAGCACTTATGATAGTTAGAAACTCATCCCCTATCAGAATCTTAATATTCATTATTCTATCGCTATTTCTTGACACTTCTACCACATCATCAATGATTTCTTTATCGATGATGATACCCACTCCATTTCTACTTCTATCATTTCTAGAGTACCAAAGCTTGTAACCCCAATGAGCTAACACTCTTGTCTTTTTGCCAACCCACTTAGTCTCTTGTAGACACATTATGTGAATCCTTCTCCTTTTCATAACCTCCCCCACCTCTGTTGATCTCCCCGTCAAAGAGCCAATGTTCCAAGTTCTAAACCGCACCTTACTACCCTAACTAGCCGCATGAACTAACTTCTCTGTCTGTCCCCATCCACGCTGCAAGGATCCTTGCACATTTACACCACACCCATACTTCGAGGTGGCGCGCCGCTTCCGGGCGACGACCTAGCAACCCTTGCATATTTTTCTCTATACCCGGGCCTATGAAGTGTAGCACATCCTTGCTCATTTGACACCACCCTCAGATGTAAAGGTGGCGCGCCACTTCTGGGCGACGACCTAGCAAACCTCACATACTTATCACTGCACCCGGTCCTATGAAATGCAGCGCGTCGCTTCTGAGGAGACGCCCCAATGATTTTCAAAGTTTGATTCATGTCCATGGAATGTGACGAGTTTTACGCTGGCTGCCACTAACCTACCGCAACCCTCCTTTTTTATCCGGGCTTGAGACCGGCAATGAATGTTATGAAGACACCAAGCCACTAACCTACCGCAACCCTCCTCTTTTAAAATACAGTAAGTAACATTATTAAACAATCACCAACTCTAACTACAATATTTATTACTTTTATTGAATTTTCACCATATGTTCCACCAAACCTTACACCAACAAGAAATTTAAATAACCCATATCCCCACCTTTCTTTGTAGTCATACAATTCCACTATAAATAGGAATTGTTTAGATTAAGGAAAAGTGTGACTCTTATTTAATCAACAAAAATCCACTCACTCAAAACTCAAATTTATACATCTCTCACTCTAACACTTAAAAATTGTCCTTGGAGTTTGGAGAGCACATTCTTGAGATTCCTAAGAGCTAAGAGGTCGAAGAGGAGTTGGTTGTGCTCAATCATTTGGATTTGAGGGTTTTAGAAGTCATTCTTCATCCTAACATCATCATTAAGGTAACATAACTGATGTTTCCTCCTTATGTTGATATTATTATCTTTCCAGTAGGAGTGGGTGATCATATTGCAGTTAAGCTCATGATAGTTGGATTTTAAATCAACATATAGTGATGACTTTGTCATTTAAAATCGTTTAATGATAAAAAGAGTATGTTGTGATGATAAGTATGAACTTGATGATGATGCTGGAAGGTTTCTAAAGTTCAATTCATGTTAATAAAGAGATACTTGAAGCTATTATTATGAGAAGTATTTAATGAACACCTCGTGTTACAACATAGAAATAGATATCTTATGACATTTATAATTCGATTGTTACTTGAAGATACTATATTGTTGATGATTATACATTTCATATGAGTATTAGTCTTGAGACACAAGTGTTGGCATTGACACGTTAATCTCGAATAGGTGATGTACGAGTATCATATTCGTAGTAGAATTCATATGAACATGAAATTGAGATTGTAAGTCCTAGGAGATTGATGAACATGGGAGGATAAATCTAGAAGAGACTTGAAACCATAAATAGATGGTTAAACAAATTAACATTGTTATGATATTAATAATCGGGTCTAGATAGGGAGTTCGTTTTATCCTCAGATTCCAGAAATATGTAAATTAATAGATATGGTACCTTACTCGATTAAGATTGAGTACTACCGTGAGACAATTGGATAGGGAAAGATTATCGAGGTCATCATCATGACCGATTAAGGTAATTATTTCAAATACTTGTATCTTAATTTATGTATATATATATTTGAATTGTGATATTGAAACGTTCACGTGAATGACTGTGATTAAGATCTTGTTGATTATTATGATAAAATTGTGTACGAGAATTAAATCCAACTAAGAAAGACCTTTTGAGGCCTCTAGTATTCTGTAGAGGCTAGAGTGCAGAGGACAATGTATTTAATAATGAGATATGACATATGAGATATAAGACTCGAGAATTGAAATACGAAAATTTAGAATTTTAATCCAACTAGGGAAGACCCTTCGAGGTCTCTAGTGCTCCGTAGGGGCTTGAGTGCAGGGGACAAATGATTATTGATGTGTTATGTGATTATATCTTTATTTGAGATTGTGTTTCGAGGTATGTTGTGATTTGAGTTTTAGCATTATATTCTTGTACTTGCACTAGCTATTCTAAGCTAACCCTATTGGGGTGTACGTCTTTCATACGTGCAGATGCAAGTATTATTGGGAAGCCATCTCAGGGATGATACAAAAGCGGTAATAGTCGACCATGATACTAGTCTGCAAAGTGATCGTCTAAGTCTTCATGCGTGAAGTGTCTGTCGTATTTGTGTATTTGGTACATGAGTATTTATTTGTGTAACAAAATAAAACTGGTATAATTTTACTTTTCTTCTTTTTTGAATTCTTCTTCACAAAGCCAGTTGTGGTGAACGTGCCTGTATTTGGTTGAATGTTTCATTTTGAGTTCTGTATCATTTAGTTATTTTTATTTTGGTTAAGATTGTGCTGTGTATTTAGCCTGGTAAATTCTAGGACAGGATTTACGGCACTGTAATCAGTCCTAAGAATTTTGGAGGTGTTACCGAATATGGTATCAAGAAAAAGGTTATGAAGATCTGATCTCTTCCATTGTGTCAAGTTGAGTCAAGAAGAATAAATTGCTTGAAGACTAGTATTTCCAAATACCAATGCCTACGTTCAATTTGAGAATGTATGTTTTGCGAAAACTATGTTTTACGATAATTACGATTTTAAAAAATTACTACGAGAGTGTGAATTAATTTATAATAACTTGTGGTAATAACTGGATGAGTTATGAGGATGAATAGTTTTGAGAATTTGAAAACTGCCAACTAGATATAATTTAGAATATTTCCTTCTAGGTTGTGTATACTTCATAATGGCGAGAGAAAATCGAGGATACAAAGGTTTGAGATGGAATGCTAGTCGAGCTGCTGTTGAAGAGAATTCGGTCATCAATGAGTCTGGTACTAAAATGGAGGAACCCATGATTAATGAAGAAGCCGAGCATGTGGTGGAGACAGTTCTGCAACAAGTGGTAAACCAAATTACTCAACTTGCACAGGTGGTGCAAGACATGCATGTTGGAACGAGATCGGATATTGCGCCGTTTTGCGGAAGCGTAAAGTAAAGTGCGGAAAATAAACGACACTAGGATTTATAGAGGTTCGGCTATAATCGAGCCTACGTCCTCTCTCGGTGTATCTTTTTCTATAGGATAAAGATCAAAACCTCCGCACCTCTCTTCAATCGGTCGAGGGATAACCGTTACAATCACGTCTTCTATCGGTCCGTGATAAACCGTTACAATCTCTCTTCTATCGGTCGAGATATTACCGCTTGTTCTTGTTTTTGTGTCGGTCCAAGTTAAACCGTTTTTCCTTTTCGTAGGACAAGGAAACAACCTCTCTAGCTTTCTATCGGCACTAGATAAGCCTCACTAAGATAGTGATTGCGATTCTAACAATGCCGGATCCTTGATCCTAATAACACCGAATCCAATTGTATCTTTTCTTTTACTACTCGTGTATGTGTTGAATGTATAAACACTCAAACTAACAATTAAGCTCAATATTACAACAACAAGTATATCAATATGAATCTCTGATCAATGAGTTGTTTGCTTTGTGTTGTTGTACTTGATCAATACCATAGACATGGTATTTATAGGCTCCATCATCCAACTAGCCGTTAGCTGCCAGACTGCTCATTATGTATGCTATCATCGCCACTTTACGTACGTAAGCATCGTTACGTACGTTAACCATCACGGGTTACGTACGTAAGCCTCTTTCAGTTTCAGTCCAGGGAGTTTCATCATTTTGAGTTACGTACGTTAGCATAGACCCCATTACGTACGTTAACATTACATCACTGATGACGTCATATATCCGTTGCATGCTTTTCTGACTTTGACTCCTCCAACGTTCACTTGTTTGAACTGTGTTACGTACGTTAATAATCCTTCATTACGTACGTAAGCCTTGTAATATTACGTACGTTAATCAATCTATATTACGTACGTTAAGGCTGTCCAGAATACCTTTTTGCAACTACGTTTTCTTCGATTCTTGATTCGTCTCTTTGTTGTTTTGTTTTGTTTATCGCCATTAATCATCAAAACACTTTTAATTTATGTATGGAAAAAAATGTTCCAACAATCTCCCCCTTTTTGATAATTACAAAACAACAATACGCCAATGGGATTTTCTTGCAAAAAAAATACAAATATATGTATGTGTACAGACCAAAATTTTTCGACTTTGTCCATTTCGTTAGTTTCTTCTCTCATTTCTTTTTCGACTCCTTCTTTCTCCTTTCTCCTTTTCTTTTCTCATTTTTAATTTTTCATCGTCTTTTCAACGTCTCCTCATTTTTCTTTTCCTTCATTTTCGACTTCTCCTTATTTTTGTTCAACTCCTTCGTTTTTCCAATTTTTTTTGTATGCTATCGATTTTTTTGATTTTTCTCCCCCTTTCACGGTTAATCACATTTTCGACTTATTTCTCCATTCTCCTATCTCTCCCCCTTTTTGTATTCATCAAAAAAATGCAATAAAATACAAAAAAAAATCACTAAATAATGAAATATGCAAAAATAAATACAAGGGTATTAACTCCCCCTGAAAATACTATCCGTTTTTAAAAAATTACTCCCCTGAGTAAAATAACAAAAATCAATGTTTGGGGATCCAACCTATAGTTGGTTTTTGTTTAGAAACATAGACGATATTTGAAACGATTGTTCCTTTAGGAACCCAAATTTTCTTAATTTTTATCGTCCGTCTCGGGCTTTTGCAACTTGAAATATGTAACACCCCAATTCACAACTGGGACATTACACGCCGTAGAACCCTCGTGAGGTCTACCAGGCTAACACATGATATATAAACCACAATGTAATCCCAAATGATGCACTCAAAAGTAAATAAGGCTGTGGCCTCGGCCAAAACATTTTAACGGAGTACATGAGCAGAAGTTAAATACCAATTCATTGCCCACGCAGGGGACTTAAACCAAGTTTCAAAAATAAACAGTCTAACTTCATTACTCGACAATGCAATGACAAAACATAAAAATGCAGAGTCGAGCCACATCATCAAGCCAGCCCATCCTTTGCGTGCATGTCCCGTACCTGCTCCTCAGCCCTCCCGGTACCTGAAATGCATAAGACGCATTTCCCCCATTTAAGGTGTTAGCATTCGAATAGCTAGTGCAAGTACACAATTACACAACATTATATACAAATACGGTTTTTACACAATTATCTCAATCAGATATCATTTACCATAAATATTCCGGAATACTACATTGGCAATCAAATCAGTTTCCAATCATCACGATATCGCAAAATCACAACTGGTATCCCGTGGCCGTACCCCTTAGTATCGACCCACAGACATCCCGTCGAACGCTCTGGGTGGGATACCACTTCCGCGGCCGTACCCCTTAGTATCGACCCACAGACATCCCGTCGGACACTCCGGGTGGAAGTTCAACCACACAAGCACCCAAGTTCACTTCCGCGGCCGTACCCCTTAGTATCGACCCCCAGACATCCCGTCGGACACTCCGTGTAATACCCGTACTCTTATTGACTGTTTGACTCTGTCATCCTCCTTATTTTGTCGCTCTGTAAATGCTTGGAGATGTTGTTAATATTGTTATTGAGATTCGTATCCCGTTTGGTTTTTGATCATGTCGTTTAGACCTTGCGGAAATGTTCTGGGCCAGAGATATAACGCACGCTAGGCCTAGGCTAACGCACGCTAATTCTGCTTGATTAGCGCACGCTAGCTTTGGGGCCGTAGCGCGCGCTAAGAGGATCGGTCAGTCGAACCGGTATTTCGAATGCTCTCTGGTGGCGGATTAACGCACGCTAGGAGTTGTTAGCGCGCGCTATTCGTGGTTAGTAGCGCACGCTAACATCCGTCCGTAGCGCACGCCACTGGGCCGGTCGGCAGAGGCGATGAAGTTGCCGGTTTTACGGAATATCGGGTAGCGACGCTAGGCTTCGGCTAGCGCACGATAAAGCTATTGCATAACGCACGCTAAATCATAGAGCTAGCGCACGCTAAGTTGGGGCAGGGCAGAGACAGTGAGTTACGGACTCCGATCGAATGCCACATTTTGGGCTAGCGCACGCTAGAGGCAGACGATTAGCGCACGCTAACGGAGCCTGCAGAAGCCACTGGACTATCCGGTGACTTCGCTAGCGCACGCTAATGAAGGAGGTGTAGCGTGCGCTAGACTGGGCAGATATAAATATGACAGTTGACTTCCATTTCGTCATTTCTCACCTACTTCACTCCTTTTCGACGGAAATCGCTCGGGAGAGACGATCTTGGGCGATTGGAAGCAATCTTCCTTCTAACAACAACATACTTGGTTGGAGAACAAGGATTTCTCAACATCTAATTCCTCCTAACGTCCGAATCAAGGTAAAAATCTTTAGAACCCTACTTTTTGGGAATTTTGGGGTTTTTCGTCGATTCGTCCGATTTATCCGTTTGGAAGCTTGAGAACCTTGAGATTATGATGTATCTATACCGTATGCATGCTTTTCCTACGATTTTATGGTTTGGGTGGTACCGTTTTCGGACTTGTGAGATTTTGGACAATTTTCTAACCTCTAGTCGATTATCCGTACATCCTTACGAATCGTAGACGGGTTTCGGGGGTTTCTTCATGTAATTTGAATATGGATAATTGATTATCATATTCCTTGCAAATCGTTTAGGTGCCGGAAGCGCGTGCTTGGACCTACCAATCTCATACCCCTTTTGCCGTTCGTTTTCTCGATGTCTCAAAGGCAAGTATATAATTATGATTGTACATTCTCGAATTTGAAAGTAAGAAGTATTGATGGTATGATATGAACGAACCGTTTCTACGGCATTCATATATGTATTGTTGGCATGTAATGAACGAACCGTTTTGACGGCATTCCTACATGTAACGGCGTATGATATGAACGAACCGTTTCTACGGCATTCATATACGTCTTAATGTGGCACGATGAGATTTAGTTATTCCGGAATGCTAGTCTTGAATTGATGAATTGACGGTTACATTTACTTTATTGATGAGAAGTATTGTGTTTCATACTTGATATTCTTGCACTAGCTATTCGACGGCTAACCCCTTATGGGGGAAATACGTTTTATGTATTTCAGGTTCCAGGAGAGCGGACAGGCAGGTATCGGGTCGGCATGAAGATGGTGGGCAAGTGTGATACTGTGTATTTCTTCCAGTTATGTTTGGAGTTTCCCATTCAGTGTTGTTGTACTGGATTGGATATTGAATACTCGAGTATTGTTTTCCGTTTTCCTTGATGTTCCGGCCTGTGTTTGCCGAAGTATTGATTCGAGTTGTGATGTTTGTGAATACATTGGTTATGTTTTGAATACCTTTGTATTGTTTTTCATCCCATTGTGTGTAGACCTTATCGGTCAAAATTTATGGTTCCGCGTATGTTTAGCCTTGTGGGTCCCACAGCGGGGCTTACGGCGCTGTAATATCCCTGAATAACTCGGGGGTGTTACAGAATATGGTATTAGAGCTTAGGTCTATGGATACCTAGGCTGTCGGTCTTTTGGGTCGATCGAGTTGTCTTTTGTCCGCAGTATCACTACTTTGCCATCATCACAGTGCGACTGGTACTTGTAAGACCTCTTACTCTTCTAGTGTTTCCTTGTTTATTTTACTTCGTTTTGTCGGTATTCGTGAGAATCGGTCACTTTGATGACGTGTAATTGAATTGTGCTTACGTGACTTATGTGTTCTTCAGTATGTCAGCTGGTAGGGGCCGTGGCCGTGGTCGTGGCCGTGGACGTGGAAGAGGTCGTGGCGCGGCCGTTTCCGTCAGCTTCGATTGCGAAGTCGACCAACCCGGCCTTGTCGAACTCGGTGCATCCCGACACCGAGAGTCGGCCACGACGATCGAGGCAGTCAGGGGAATAACGCGGACGTTGGAGTGGTGAATGCACTTCAACAATTAGCTACTCAGATGACTATCTTGGCCCAAACTGTTCAGCTGAATAATCCGAACCCGAACACGGATGCCTTACTTCAGAATGTAATCCGTATGCACCCTCCACAGTTTGGCGGTGCCACGGACCCGTTAGGCTGGGAAGACTGGCTAGCGGAATTGGAAAAGATTTTCTAGGCGGTTGATTGCCCCTAAGTGAGGAAAGTACCGATTGCTCAGTATTTCCTCACCAAGGAGGCCGCTACCTGGTGGAAGGTCATCAAGCCACAGGATCGCATTGCCACGTGGGATGAATTTAAGGAACTCTTGGAGGCCGAGTTTTGTCCTTGGCCGGTGCGAGAGAGCCGAATCCGAGCCTTTTTCGAGGCTAAACCTCAAGATATTCCCGTATCGCGGGCGATCGTGGAGTACAACCAACAATTGATCCACGTGAAGGATCAAGTGCGTAACGAGCGTGATAAGATCCGTTATTTTGATATGCGGATGAATTTGGACTTACGGCGGTATATGGCCGGATTTGCTTGTACCACACTGAAAGAGTATCAGGACAGAGCTTTAGCCCATGATATGTTGAGCCCCGACAATGATACCGTTGAAGAACCGAAGAAGCAGAAAGTCGCGGGAAGTTTTTCTGGCTCTAAAGGTGGCAACTTTCAGAAGTCACAGACGACTAGCCGTTTTGCCGGACAGTCGTCACGTTCTAATAAAGGAAAGAGGGGCTACCGTCCTACTCCGGGCACCACAAATCGCACGGTGACTTGCTATAATTGTGGCCGTCCAGGCCACGTCAGTTTGGAATGCAACTTTCCACCATTGAAGTGTCACACGTGCGGACAGATGGGACATAGGGCGGCTTATTGTTCCGAGCCGAATCAGACCTTGGACACTCGGGCTTCCGCCCCAGCTGGTCAACCTCAGCAGAATTTCGGCAGGGGCCGGGGACAGGGTCAGAATGCTGGAGGGGGGAATTCTAGCGTCGGTTCGGTACAACCTCGGGTTTATGAGATGCGTCGAACAGACGAGCCCGATGCAGCGGTGGCTTCAGGTACCATCCATGTTTTATCTTATCCAGTCCGTGTACTCTTTGATACGGGTGCTACACATTCTTTTATATCTTTGGAATGTGTACGCCGTCTGAATATAACTTGTTTAACTGCTTGCGATCCCTTTATCGTGAAACTGCCCAGCGGGGATAGGATTGTGGGGAATCGTGAGATTAGAGATTTTCCGGTGAGTATATCCGGTATGGAATGGTTATCGAATTTGATTGTAGTTGATATAGAGGGCGAGGATGTGATCCTCGGCGAGGATTGGCTTGATAATCATCAAGCGATTATGAACTACCGTACCAAGGTTATCACCATGATGACTAAAGACGGATCCGAGTACTCATTTTTGGGGCGTAAGTCGGGACTATCCAAGTTGCTTATCAGTGCCATGAAGACCGTAAAACTTTTGAATAAAGGTTGTACGGGCTATTGGTGTTATGCCTTGAAAACGGAAGGAAACGAAATCGATTTCTCTTCGATTAGGTTGTTAGTGAGTACCCCGACGTTTTTCCGGATGAACTCCGGGATTACCGCGATCGAGAGATATATTTTTCCGTGGATTTAGAGCCGGATGCGGCCCCGATTTCTAAAGCACCTTATCGGATGGCACCTTCCGAGATGCAAGAATTGAAGAATCGGTTGGGAGAGCTTCTGGAAAAAGGGTACATCAGACTGAGCGCTTCGCCTTGGGGCGCGCCTGTTCTGTTCGTGAGGAAGAAGGATGGTTCACTACGTTTGTGCATCGACTACCGCGAGCTGAACAAAGTAACCATCAAGAACAAATACCCTCTACCTCGTATAGACGATTTATTTGATCAATTGCAAGGGGCTGCAATTTTCTCGAAAATTGATTTAAGATCCGGATATTATCAACTCAGGGTGAGGGAGTCCGACGTTCCGAAGACGGCATTTCGGACGAGATACGGGCATTATGAATTTGTAGTCATGCCTTTTGGGTTGACTAATGCACCGGCAGTGTTCATGCAGTTAATGAATAAGATATTCATCGAGTACCTCGACAGGTGTGTAGTCGTCTTTATTGATGACATCTTGATATATTCTCGAGATAAGGAGGAACATGCCCGACACTTGCGTTCGGTTTTAGATATTTTGAGAACCGAGCATCTCTATGCAAAATTCTCGAAATGCGAATTTTGGTTGGAAGAAGTTATGTTTCTCGGCCATGTGATTTCGGCCGAAGGGGTTCGTGTAGACCCGCAGAAGATTGAGGCAGTGCTAGATTGGGCACCACCTAAAAATGTTAAGGAAGTTCGTAGCTTTTTGGGCCTTGCTCGGTATTACCGTCGGTTTGTCGAGGGGTTCTCGAAACTCGCTCGGCCGCTTACGAAATTACTCCAGAAGACCGAAAAGTATGTTTGGACGGATGAGAGACAACAGAGCTTTGATGAGCTGAAGAGGCGTTTGACTTGATCGATTTTAACTTTACCACATGGTAGTGAGGGCTTTGCGGTTTATAGTGATGCTTGTGTCAAGGTGCAGTGTACTTATGCAGCATGATAAGACGATAGCTTTTGCATCACGACAATTAAAGCCTTATGAGATGAATTATCCTACTCACGATTTGGAATTGGCCGCAATTGTCTTCGCGCTCAAGATTTGGCGGCACTATTTGTATGGCTCACCGTGCCGGATTTATACCGATCATAAGAGCCTGAAGTATATTTTCAGTCAGAAGGAGATGAATATGAGACAGAGGCGTTGGTTAGAGTTGATAAAGGATTATGATTTGGAAATTCTTTACCACCCCGGAAAAGCTAATGTCGTTGCGGATGCTTTGAGTCGCAAATCGGCATCTCTTCAAATGCTCGAGGTTCTTACATCTCAGACGAAAATTCGTCAGGATTTAATTGAGCAAAGGATAGAAGTTTGGCTTCAACGAGTACAGGGACAGTTGTGTACTCTCGAAATTACATCGTCCTTAGTTGATGACATCAAAGGGAAGCAGTGGAGTGACCCGATGATTTCTCAACTGAAGGAAGACGTAATTAAAGGAAAAGCTCCTGGCTTTATGGTTCACGAGGATAGTATTCTGAGATTTCAGGGCAGGCTTTGTGTTCCGAACGATTTAGAGTTGAGGCAGAGAATTCTCCGAGAAGCTCATGCTACGCCTTACTCAATCCACCCCGGGACGAGTAAGATGTACAAAGATTTGAAGCGCAATTTTTGGTGGAATAATATGAAAAAAGATGTTACGGAGTTTGTACTACGGTGCTTAACGTGTCAACAAGTCAAGATCGAACATCAACGACCAGCGGGGTTGTTGAAACCGCTCCCCATTCCCGAGTGGAAGTGGGAAGACATCTCTATGGATTTCATCACTGGCATGCCGAGGACTCGAGCCGGAATGAATATGATTTGGGTAATTGTCGATCGGTTGACTAAGTCAGCACACTTCTTGGGTATTAAGGATACTTGGGGACCGGATAGACTGGCTCGAACCTTTATTGCTCAGATCGTGAGATTACACGGTGCCCCCAAGACCATTGTTTCTGATCGAGACGGCCGTTTCGTATCGCACTTTTGGCAGGCCGTTCATCAGGCTTTAGGTACTGAGTTTAGATTGAGCACTTCTTTTCACCCTCAGTCGGATGGACAAACAGAGAGGACAATTCAGACATTGGAAGATATGTTACGGGCTTGTGCCTTAGACTGGAGTAATGATTGGGAGCTTCACTTGCCGTTGATCGAGTTTGCTTACAATAATAGTTGGCATGCGTCGATCAAAATGGCACCCTTCGAGGCACTTTACGGTAGACGATGTTGGTCCCCATTGTGTTGGGACGAGGCTTTCGAGCTAGTTGGAACGGAGCCAGATATGTTGATGGAGACTAAGGAAAAGATTTCTATCATCCGAGATCGATTGCTAACCGCCTAGAGTCGTCAGAAATCTTATGCTGATACTCGTCGTCGACCTTTGGAGTTTGAAGTGGGGGATCATGTCTTACTCAAGGTGTCGCCGACCCGTGGAGTTTTCCGCTTCGGGAAAAAGGGGAAACTTAGTCCGAGGTATATCGGACCTTTCGAGATTTTGGACAGAGTTGGAGATTTAGCTTATCGCTTGGCGTTACCTCCAGCTTTGAGTCACGTCCATAGTGTTTTTCATGTGTCTCAGTTGAGAAAGTACGTGCCGGATCCGAGCCACATCATCGACTACAGTGAGAATAACGTATCCGAGGATATTACCTTTCCGGAGAGACCCGTGAAGATCCTTGAGCGTCGCGAGAAGTAACTCCGGCATAAAACCATTCCACTGGTTAAAGTGCAATGGTCGAGACATGGAGTCGAGGAGGCAACTTGGGAGACGGAAGAGAAGATGCGGGTGGAATACCCCGAACTATTTATTTCTTAAGTTTCGGGACGAAACTTCTTTTTAGAAGGGGAGAATGTAATACCCGTACTCTTATTGACTGTTTGACTCTGTCATCCTCCTTATTTTGTCGCTCTGTAAATGCTTGGAGATGTTGTTAATATTGTTATTGAGATTCGTATCCCGTTTGGTTTTTGATCATGTCGTTTAGACCTTGCGGAAATGTTCTGGGCCAGAGATATAACGCACGCTAGGCCTAGGCTAACGCACGCTAATTCTGCTTGATTAGCGCACGCTAGCTTTGGGGCCGTAGCGCGCGCTAAGAGGATCAGTCAGTCGAGAAGATTTAATCGCTCTGGGTGGCGGATTAACGCACGCTAGGAGTTGTTAGCGCGCGCTATTCGTGGTTAGTAGCGCACGCTAACATCCGTCCGTAGCGCACGCTACCGGGCTGGTCAGCAGAGGCAGTGAAGTTGCCAGGTTTTCTGGAATATCAGGTAGCGTACGCTAGGCTTCGGCTAGCGCACGCTAAAGCTATTGCATAACGCACGCTAAATCATAGAGCTAGCGCACGCTAAGTTGGGGCAGGGCAGAGACAGTGAGTTATGGACTCCAGTATTGAATGCCACATTTTGGGCTAGTGCACGCTAGAGGCAGACGATTAGCGCACGCTAACGGAGCCTGCAGAAGCCACTGGACTATCCGGTGACTTCGCTAGCGCACGCTAATGAAGGAGGTGTAGCGTGCGCTAGACTGGGCAGATATAAATATGACAGTTGACTTCCATTTCGTCATTTCTCACCTACTTCACTCCTTTTCGACGGAAATCGCTCGGGAGAGACGATCTTGGGCGATTGGAAGCAATCTTCCTTCTAACAACAACATACTTGGTTGGAGAACAAGGATTTCTCAACATCTAATTCCTCCTAACGTCCGAATCAAGGTAAAAATCTTTAGAACCCTACTTTTTGGGAATTTTGGGGTTTTTCGTCGATTCGTCCGATTTATCCGTTTGGAAGCTTGAGAACCTTGAGATTATGATGTATCTATACCGTATGCATGCTTTTCCTACGATTTTATGGTTTGGGTGGTACCGTTTTCGGACTTGTGAGATTTTGGACGATTTTCTAACCTCTAGTCGATTATCCGTACATCCTTACGAATCGTAGACGGGTTTCGGGGGTTTCTTCATGTAATTTGAATATGGATAATTGATTATCATATTCCTTGTCAATCGTTTAGGTGCCGGAAGCGCGTGCTTGGACCTACCAATCTCATACCCCTTTTTCCGTTCGTTTTCACGATGTCTCAAAGGCAAGTATATAAATATGATTGTACGTTCTCGAATTTGAAAGTAAGAAGTATTGATGGTATGATATGAACGAACCGTTTTGACGGCATTCCTACATGTAACGGCGTATGATATGAACGAACCGTTTCTACGGCATTCATATACGTCTTAATGTGGCACGATGAGATTTAGTTATTCCGGAATGCTAGTCTTGAATTGATGAATTGACGGTTACATTTACTTTATTGACGAGAAGTATTGTGTTTCATACTTGATATTCTTGCACTAGCTATTCGACAGCTAACCCCTTATGGGGGAAATACGTTTTATGTATTTCAGGTTCCAGGAGAGCGGACAGGCAGGTATCGGGTCGGCATGAAGATGGTGGGCAAGTGTGATACTGTGTATTTCTTCCAGTTATGTTTGGAGTTTCCCATTCAGTGTTGTTGTACTGGATTGGATATTGAATACTCGTGTATTGTTGTGAATACATTGGTTATGTTTTGAATACCTTTGTATTGTTTTTCATCCCATTGTGTGTAGACCTTATTGGTCAAAATTTATGGTTCCGCGTATGTTTAGCCTTGTGGGTCCCACGGCGGGGCTTACGGCGCTGTAATATCCCTGAATAACTCGGGGGTGTTACACTCCGGGTGAAAGGAACGCAACTCACGCACCCGAAAATCACAATTCCTCATTCATTTCGTAAATAACAACATACATAACGAAATGTAATACATGTACTTGCCTGGAATAAGACGAAACGAAGGAAACAACGAAGGAATAGGTTTTGGTCCGAACAATCTTTCCAGATCCGCTCCTAACACAATAATGGTATACAACAAGTCTCAATAATGCAGAAAGGTAAGAATTAATCCTACTTCTACCCGCTGGGGCAATTCATCGGACACCAAGAGTGCATAGGGAAATGAAATCGGTCAACGGTGTAATAACAGGATTTCATCCCATCCAATAACAAGAAAACCAAGGGTCATGAGTATACTATCAAAATCTAACAACAACATCGGTTAAATCGGATTAAAATACAAGATCACCGCTAAACCCTCCCCAAAATCATACTAGGGTTAAAGGAGTTCTTACCTCTTGAAGTTTCAAGCACTTTAATCCGTAGAACACGTGTTAGATCCACAATCCGAGCTACACGATGGAAAGGAGATGAAGAAAATCACACAATCAAGTGGTAGATGGAGAAAAATCCCCCTCTCAAACCTCTCGCTCTCGTACGGTGGAAGAAAGGAAGAAAAATGACTGAACTCGCTGGAAAAACACAGTTATAGCGCTTGACCGCATTGTGTGCCGCGGCCCAGCTGAAGTGTGCCGCGGCACAGGGCCAAAAATTGCGCCCAGTGATCGGCAGTGTGCCGCGGCCCTTCCGGCATGTGCCGCGGCACACGGTACAGAAAGTTTGGCCGCTAAGTGCAACACGGGTGTGCCGCGGCCCGGACGAGTGTGCCGCGGCAGTGACTCGGCAGTGTGCCGCGGCCCTGTCGGCGTGTGCCGCGGCACACGGTACAGAAAGCTCGGCCAGGAACGGGACATTGTGTGTGCCGCGGCCCACACCCCTTTAGGGTCCCAAAATGATGAAAAATGATCCGGAATGAGAATAAAAGCAGTAGGAATTGATATTTGGGAAACAATAACACGAAATGGAAGTACGGGAACCCCAAAACGGTCCGAGGTACACAACCAAAATCGAACAAGGAACAAATTCCCTAAACTTATAGGAAATTACAAAAATGGCCCAAACATCCGAAAATCACGATACAACGTCGGATTAACAATCCGAAGCTCACAACATGCTCTACTCCACCATACGAACTCATGGAAATAGGAAAAATGATAAAATCGTACGAGTTTAACGAGAATCGAATACACATGCGATAAAATATAACTCAAGGTGAAATTACACGAAACATCATCGAGACTCATCCCAACGGAGAAACTCCAAGAACAAAAAAAAAAAAATAGATTCAGAATTCCAAAACAGTGCCAAGCGAGTTGACCGAGACGAATATACACCGAAAATAGAATTTACCAAAAATAGAAAACACGGATATTACATTATCTCCCCCTAAAAAATAAGTTTCGTCCCGAAACTTACAACACGAATAACTCGGGGTATCTCGATCTCATACTCTCTTCCGTCTCCCACGTGGCTTCCTCGGACCCATGCCTCGACCATTGCACTTTAACCAAAGGAATGGTTTTGTGCCTGAGCTGCTTCACCCAACGCTCTAAGATCTGAATGGGCCTCTCCTCGAAGGTGATGTCGGGCCCCAACTCGATCTCTCCAAAATCAATAATATGGCTAGGGTCCGGTACGTACTTCCTAAGCTGGGAAACATGAAATACATTATGCACGTGGCTCAGGGACGGCGGCAAACCTAACCGATATGCAAGCTCTCCAACTCTCTCTAGAATCTCTAACGGCCCAATAAATCTCGGATTAAGTTTACCCTTCCGACCGAAGCGGTAAACTCCCCGTGTCGGCGACACCTTAAGCAAGACATGATCTCCCACCTCAAACTCCAACGGTCGGCGACGTGTATTGGCATAAGACTTCTGCCGGCTCTGGGCCGTCACCAATCTATCGTGAATCAGGGCAATCTTCTCTCTCGTCTCAACTACCATATTGGGCTCGGTACCAATTAGCTCGGACGCATCATCCCAACACAACGGCAATCTGCACCTCCTTCCATACAACGCCCGGAATGGTGCCATTTTGATCGAGGCATGCCAACTATTGTTGTACGTGAACTCGATCAACGGCAAGTGCGTCTCCCAATCATCCTTCCAATCTAAGGCACAGGCTCTCAACATATCCTCCAACGTCTGGATCGTCCGTTCTGACTGCCCGTCAGTCTGAGGGTGGTAAGACGTACTGAGTCTCAACTCAGTCCCCAAAGCTCGATGAACCGCCTGCCAAAAATGTGATACAAATCGGCCATCACGATCTGAAACAATACTCTTAGGAGTCCCATGCAATCTCACGATCTCCGCAATAAACACTCGCGCCAGCCTCTCCAGTCCCCAAGTATCCTCAATACTCAGAAAGTGAGCTGATTTGGTTAGTCGATCAAAAATAACCCAAATCATGTTCATTCCATTCCGAGTCCTAGACATCCCGGTAATCGAATCCATAGAGATGTCTTCCCATTTCCATTCCGGAATGGGAAGTGGTCGTAGCAACCCCGCGGGTCGCTGATGCTCAATCTTAACCTGCTGACAGGTCAAGCACTTCGCCACAAACTCGCTAACATCCGTCTTCAAATTGCTCCACCAATAGTTACTCCTCACATCCTTGTACATTTTGCTCGTACCAGGATGTATGGAATAAGGCGTAGTATGAGCCTCACTATAAATCTTCTATCTCAACTCAATGACATTCGGTACACAGTCTGCCGTGAAATCTCAAAACTCCGTCATCCTGAACAACAAATCCAGGGGCTTTCCCCTTTCTCACATCCTCCCTCAGCTGGACTAAAAACGGATCATCATACTGTTTCGCCTTGATATCATCAGTCAAGGACGAAGTGATCTCCAACGCACATAACTCACCCTGAACTCTCTGAACTCAAACCTCGATATTCTGACAAATAAAATCCCGCTGGATCCTACTCTGTGGTGTAAGTACCTCTAACATCTGTAATGCCATCGGTTTCCTGCTTAACGCGTCAGCCACTACGTTAGCCTTACCCGGATGTTAAAGTATCTCGAGGTCATAATCTTTAATTAGCTCCAACCACCTACGCTGCCTCATATTCAACTCTTTCTGATTGAATATATACTTTAGACTCTTGTGGTCCGTAAAAATCTTACACGACGATCCATAGAGATAATGTCTCCATATCTTTAAGGCGAAAATAACCGCGGCTAACTCCAAATCGTGCGTGGGGTAATTCGCCTCATACGGTTTCAACTGGCGGGATGCATAAGCAATCACCCTGTCTCTCTGCATCAAAACACATCCGAGCCCGAGGCCCGAAGCATCACTATATACCACGAAATCCTCGTTCCCCTGAGGCAATGCTAACACGGGTGCGGTAGTTAGTCGCCTCTTCAACTCGTCAAAACTACTCTGTCTGTCTGCGGTCCACTCGAACTTCTGGGTTTTCTGGAGTAACTGAGTGAGCGGTCTAGCGATCTTAGAAAATCCCTTAACAAATCTACTGTAATAGCCTGCAAGTCCCAGAAAACTCCTCACTTCCTTCACGTTTTTGGGCGGTGACCAAGCCATCACCGCCTCTATTTTCTGTGGATCTACCCGGACTCCTTCTGCTGAAATCACATGCCCGAGGAACATCACTTCCTTGAGACAAAACTCACACTTAGAGAACTTCGCATACAACTGCTCAGCTCTCAAAATGTCTAATACAATCTGGAGATGTAAGGCGTGCTCCTCCTGACTCTGTGAGTAGATCAGAATGTCATCGATAAAGACGACTACGAATTTGTCCAGATACTCAATAAAAACTTTGTTCATTAACTGCATGAACACTGCTGGGGCATTGGTTAGCCCGAAAGGCATAACCACAAACTCGTAATGGCCATATCTCTTCCGAAAGGCAGCTTTCGGTATATCGATGTCCCGAATCCTCAACTGGTAGTAGCCCGATCGCAAATCAATCTTCGAAAAGACTGTCGCCCCCTAAAGCTGATCAAACAAGTCGTCTATCCGGGGCAAAGGGTATTTATTTTTGATGGTCAACTTGTTTAATTCTCAATAATCGATGCATAAACGAAGCGATCCATCCTTCTTCTTAACAAAAAGTACGGGCGCACCCCAAGGCGATGCGCTCGGTCGAATATACCCTTTATCTAACAATTCTCCCAACTGTTTCTTCAACTCTAACATCTCCAACGGTGCCATACGGTACAGCGCTCGAGAAATGGGGGCTGCATTCGGCTCAAGATCGATAGGAAACTCCACCTCTCGCTGTGGTGGTAACTCCGGCAAGTCGTCTGGGAAAACGTCGGGATACTCACTAACAACTGGAATTGACGACATGTCAACCCCACCATCCTCCGCCTGCAGAGCATAACACCAATAGCCAACACAACCCTGGTTCAGAAGTTTCATCGCCTTTAAGGCGCTAATCACACTCCCCGATCTCTACGGCTTACGACCGATGAGGGTATGCTCGGTGCCGTCCTCGGCTACTATCGAGATGGTACGAGTCTGATAGTTCATGATAGCACCGTGACGCTCCAACCAATCGTCCCAGAGGATTAAATCCTCACCCTTAATGTCTATAACAATGAGATTCGAGGGCCAATCTCGGCTCCCGATCCTCACGGGGCAATCCCTAACTTCCCGGTCCCAAACCATACGATCCCCGCTAGGCGTACCCACCACAAACGGTTCACACTCAAACAAGCACTTAAAGCCAATACGATTCACACAATCCGATGCAATAAAGGAATGGGTAGCACCCGAATCAAAAAGCACGGAAACTGGATGAGTAAGGATCTGAGTGGTACCTGACGCCACCGGAACGTCTGCCTCCTCTGTGCGCCTCAGCTGATACAATCGGGGGTAAACTGAACCCGAACTCAAGGCTGTGCGGCGATCCGGCTGACCCCGACCCCTACCATGACCCGAACCCTGCGGAACATGAGTAGCTGGAATACTGTGATCCTTCTGATCGGTAGTGGTAGTCGGAACTCTAATAGCCCTGGTGGCCCTCTCATAAAGAGTTGCCCGATGCCCGGTCTGCCCGCAAGTAAAGCAAGTGACTGGAGGAAAAGGGCAATCCTTCATCAAATGCTCATATTGGTTGCAGTTAAAACAAACCCTGCCACCAGAAGCAATGGACTTGACTGAACGATTACCCTGAGATCCACCGGCCTGATGAAACGGCCTCTTCCCCGGTGTAGGAGCAGAACGAGACCTCGAAAACTGACCACCCTTACCAGTTGAGAATCCGCCGGTAGTCTTCTGCTTCTTAGCTTCCGAAACCGACTCTGATTCCGGGACGGCCATCTCGATCGCTAGAGCGCAATCCTGGTATTCCTTCCAAGTGGCACACATGAGCGGCACCATACTCTGCCTAATATGCGGCTTCATGCGCATATTGAAGTAACGGATTTTATCAGCCTCCGTTCTCACTTGATCTCTCACGAAACCCAACTGCTGATTGTAAGAAATGATGGCCTGAGAAATAGGCACATCCTGAGGTGTAGCGGTGAAGAACTCCACAATTCTGCGCTCCTTGACTGGCGGCGGACAATACTCTGCTTCCATAGCAACCTTGAATTCCTCCCAAGTAGCTCGACGGTCTTTGGGCACAACGGCCTCCCACCATTCTGCAGCTTCCTTATCCAGGAGGTACTGGGCAATATGTACCCTCCGGTCTTCAGGACAAGCTACGGCATCAAAGGTCCTGGACAACTGAAAGAGCCAATTCTCCCAACCGAGCGAGTCAGAAGATCCGGAGAAACGAGGAGGGTGCATCTTAGTCACCGTCTGGAGCCACTTACTAGCTTCCTCTTCAGGTGTCGGGGGCGGATTCTGGCGTCCACCTTGAGCTATCTGAGCAAGCTGGGCTACAAACTGCTGAAGTACGACAGTAGCCCCGGCGTCGGCATTATTACCCGACGGCACTGAGTGAGAGGCTGAGTCCACAGAGGACTGAGAAAGTGAGCCCTCTTCATTATCAGCACCCCGACCACGGCCTCGGCCGCGTCCCCTAGCTGGTCTACCACGACCTCTCAACATACTAAAGGAAGAATGAAAAGGACAAGGTCAGAAAGATTCACAATTGACAAAGTTGGCATCACAATTCATAATTCCGAACAACGCAAGAAAACGAATTACAAAATTATAATAGTTCAAGAAGACTTACAACCACGGGTCGCACGACAAGACGGTAGCATGATGATATTAGGCTCAACGACTGACTCTATTGACGAAATTGATAGACCCAAAATTTACCGACAGCCTAGGTATTCAAAACCTAATCTCTGATACCATAAATGTAACACCCCAATTCACAACTGGGACATTACACGCCGTAGAACCCTCGTGAGGTCTACCAGGCTAACACATGACATATAAACCACAATGTAATCCCAAATGATGCACTCAAAAGTAAATAAGGCAGTGGCCTCGGCCAAAACATTTTAACGGGGTACATGAGCAGAAGTTAAATACCAATTCATTGCCCACGCAGGGGACTTAAACCAAGTTTCAAAAATAAACAGTCTAACTTCATTACTCGACAATGCAATGACAAAACAGAAAAATGCAGACTCGAGCCACATCATCATGCCAGCCCATCCTTTGCGTGCATGTCCCGTACCTGCTCCTCAGCCCTCCCGGTACCTGAAATGCATAAGACTCATTTCCCCCATTTAAGGGGTTAGCATTCGAATAGCTAGTGCAAGTACACAATTACACAAAATTATATACAAATACGGTTTTTACACAATTATCTCAATCAGATATCATTTGCCATAAATATTCCGGAATACTACATTGGCAATCAAATCAGTTTCCAATCATCACGATATCGCAAAATCACAACTGGTATCCCGTGGCCGTACCCCTTAGTATCGACCCCCAGACATCCCGTCGAACGCTCCGGGTGGGATACCCCTTCCGCGGCCGTACCCCTTAGTATCGACCCCAGACATCCCGTCGGACACTCCGGGTGGAAGTTCAACCACACACGCACCCAAGTTCACTTCCACGGCCGTACCCCTTAGTATCGACCCCCAGACATCCCGTCGGACACTCCGGGTGAAAGGAACGCAACTCACGCACCCGAAAATCACAATTCCTCATTCATTTCGTAAATCACAACATACATAACGAAATGTAATACATGTACTTGCCTTGAATAAGACGAAACAAAGGAAACAATGAAGGAATAGGTTTTGGTCCGAACAATCTTCCCAGATCCGCTCCTAACACAATAACGGTATACAACAAGTCTCAATAATGCGTAAAGGTAAGAATTAATCCTACTTCTACCCGTTGGGGCAATTCATCGGACACCAAGAGTGCATAGGGAAATGAAATCGGTCAACAGTGTAATAATGGGATTTCATCCCATCCAATAACAAGAAAACCAAGGGTCACGAGTATACTATCAAAATCTAACAACAACATCGGTTAAATCGGATTAAAATACAAGATCACCGCCAAACCCTCCCCAAAATCATACTAGGGTTAAAGGAGTTCTTACCTCTTGAAGATTCAAGCACTTTAATCCGAAGAACACGTGTTAGATCCACAATCCAAGCTACACGATCGAAAGGAGATGAAGAAAATCACACAATCAAGTGGTAGATGGAGAAAAATCCCCCTCTCAAACCTCTCTCTCTCGTACGGTGGAAGAAAGGAAGAAAAATGACTGAACTTGCTGGAAAAACGCAGTTATAGCGCTTGACCGCATTGTGTGCCGCGGCCCAGCTGAAGTGTGCCGCGTCACAAGGCCAAAAATTGCGCCCAGTGATCGGCAGTGTGCCGCGGCCCTTCCGTCATGTGCCGCGGCACATGGTACAGAAAGTTTGGCCGCTAAGTGCAACACGGGTGTGCCGCGGCCCGGACGAGTGTGCCGCAGCACACGATACAGAAATCTCGGCCAGGAATTGGACATTGTGTGTGCCGCGGCGCACAATCCTTGTGCCGCGGCCCACACCCCTCTAGGTTCCCAAAATGATGAAAAATGATCCGGGAAGAGAATAAAAGCAGTAGGAATCAATATTTGGGAAACAATAACACGAAATGGAAGTACGAGAACCCCAAAACGGTCCGAGGTACACAACCAAAATCGAACAAGGAACAAATTCCCTAAACTTATAGGAAATTACAAAAACGGCCCAAACATCCGAAAATCACGATACAACGTCGGATTAACAATCCGAAGCTCACAACATGCTCTACTCCACCATACGAACTCATGGAAATAGGAAAAATGATAAAATTGTACGAGTTTAACGAGAATCGAATACACATGCAATAAAATATAACTCAAGGTGAAATTACGCGAAAACATTATCGAGACTCATCCCAACGGAGAAACTCCAAGAACAAAAAAAAAAAATAGATTCAGAATTCCAAAACAGTGCCATGCGAGTTGACCGAGACGAATATACACTGAAAATAGAATTTACCAAAAATAGAAAACACGGATATTACAAAATATGATGCCTGATTTTTAAACACTTTTCGCAATGGGGTATCTTGAAATTAACGGGTTCGTTTTTCAAATGAGTTTTGAATCCTAACCCCTCTTTATTCAAAGTAAATTTTTGAACACCAAGCATTTGTTCAAATTTCTCGTTTCCACACGAGAATTTCTTTGTCAAAGATTTAAGCTCGGTTTGGATTTTAGAGAGATCATTCTTCAAAATATTTTCATTTTCTATACACTTTGAATGATCGATTTCAACAAATTTTCCCTTTTCGATAATTTTGGAATTTTCAATTTCCAGAGATTTAATTTTAGACTTAAGGGATTTGATTTCCGATAATGCATTTTGAAAATCCGTATGAAGTAATTCAAATCCATCAAAAGTTCATCACGGGAGGATGTACTTACTTGGCTTTCGACGTCGCTGTTGTCGAACGAACTCCGGGCCATGAGAGCGAGATTATTTTGATTGATGAATTCATCATCTTCGTCTTCATCGCTCCAAGTAGCCACGAGGACCTCCTTCTTGGATTTGGCACGGCAATGCTTAGCGAAGTGGCCTGGTTTTCCACATAGTCGACAAGAGTTGTCGAATTTCTTCGTTTCGCTCGAGATATCCTTCTTCCTCCGATTTAATAAAGTTTGGAATTTATTAATATTCTTGGCATAATATGCCGCTTCTTCGTCGCTTTCCTCCATCGGGGTTTCTTCTTTCTTTCTCGATATCTTAGCCTTCATGGCTAACGATCGTTCCTTCGGCTTAGGTTTGACACTTCGTGATTTTAACACGATCTCATAATTAATTAGCGAACCAACGAGGGCGCTAAAATCAAGAGTGTTGAGATCTTTGGATTCCATAATAGCGGTCACGGTGCCGTCCCATTCGCTCGGTAGTGATCTTAAAATTTTCTTAACTTCTTCACTACTAGATAATGGTTTTCCAAACGAAGCAAGTCCATTGGTGATGACCGAAAATCGGTCGAGCATATTGGTGATGGACTCGTCACCCTTCATCATGAATAACTCGTAGTCATGGAGAAGCATATTGATCTTTGTCTCCTTGACTTGAGTTGTCCCTTCGTGTGTGATTTCAAGAATTTTCCATATTTCATTCGCACTTTCACACGACGAGATTCGATTGACCTCTTCGGGATTTAAGGCACAAAATAAAAGCTGAGTGGCCTTACAATTTAGATGGTCATTTTTCCAATCGGCATCGTCGTATTCTTCAAAAGACTTAAGTGTACCGTCAGATTCGATAGGAACTTTTGGGCTGAGACAAATAATCTTCCATATCTCTATATCGTAGGCACGAATAAAGATTGAAATATTTTTCTTCCATGTCAAATAATTTGACCCATCGAAGAAAGGTGGTCGGTTGAAAGCAAGGCCTTCGACTGGAGAGAATTGAAATGCCATTTTTGGATCTTTTCTCCTCGCATGTTAAGCCGCGTATTGGAGTACCTCTCCGATACCAATTATTGGAACGGGATCGAATATTGCGCCGTTTTGCGGAAGCGTAAAGTAAAGTGCGGAAAATAAACGACACAAGGATTTATAGAGGTTCGGCTATAATCGAGCCTACGTCCTCTCTCGGTGTATCTTTTTCTATAGGATAAAGATCAAAACCTCCGCACCTCTCTTCAATCGGTCGAGGGATAACCGTTACAATCACGTCTTCTATCGGTCCGTGATAAACTGTTACAATCTCTCTTCTATCAGTCGAGATATTACCGCTTGTTCTTGTCTTTGTGTCGGTCCAAGTTAAACCGTTTTTTCTTTTCGTAGGACAAGAAAACAACCTCTATAACTTTCTATCGGCACTAGATAAGCCTCACTAAGATAGCGATTGCAATTCTAACAATGCCGGATCCTTGATCCTAATAACACCGAATCCAATTGTATCTTTCCTTTTGCCACTCGTGTATGTGTTGAATGTATAAACACTCAAACTAACAATTAAGCTCAATATTACAACAACAAGTATATCAATATGAATCTATGATCAATGAGTTGTTTGCTTTGTGTTGTTGTACTTGATCAATACCATAGACATGATATTTATAGGCTGCATCATCCAACTAGCCGTTAGCTGCCAGACTGCTCATTACGTATGCTATCATCGCCACTTTACGTACGTAAGCATCGTTACATACGTTGACCATCACGGGTTACATACGTAAGCCTCTTTCAGTTTCAGTCCAGGGAGTTTCGTCATTTTGAGTTACGTACGTTAGCATAGACTCCATTACGTACGTTAGCATTACATCACTGATGACGTCATATATCCGTTGCATGCTTTTCTAACTTTGACTCGTCCAACGTTCACTTGTTTGAACTGTGTTACATACGTTAATAATCCTTCATTACGTACGTATGCCATATAATATTACGTACGTTAATCAATCTATATTTCGTACATTAAGGCTGTCCAGAATGCCTTTTTGCAACTACGTTTTCTTCGATTCTTGCTTCGTCTCTTTGTTGTTTTGTTTTGTTTATCGCTATTAATCATCAAAACACTTTTAATTTATGTATGGAACAAAATGTTCCAACATTGCAAACTGATGCGAGACAATAGGTACCCCCGGGAGGCCAACCCGAGGAGAGGGATCCAATCCCTCAGATAGACAAATGGCTACAAGAAGTTTTGAGGATGAATCCCCCAAAATTTGATGAATCTGTAGCTGTAGTCGCCCTTACCTCCTAGCTACATGAGATAGCGAAATGTTTTTAGGAGTTAACTGTCCAAAAGAGAGGAAAATATCAATTTCTCAATTTCTCCTTATAAGAAGCATAAGAGTGGTAGTGGGTGTTAGAGTTCAGGACATACATCGAATATGCAGCAAAAATAAATTAGCACAAACCGTGCTTATCCGAACTCCTAAAGAGGATTGATCAAAGATTGTATAAATGAATAAATATAAGAACCGAAATCATACCCTTGTATACCCGACTTCTTTAATTTGATGATGACAAATACGAATCCAATCCGTGAAGCTTTTGGAATTCGAATGCCGAATGTCTCTACGATTCACGCGTTGAAAAAGCGACTAGAATAAGACTCTATATTTTAGTTATCCAAGAAGACGGCTAGAAGAAAATTGAGCAAGTTCTCTAAAAAATATCTGAAAAAGAAGGAAGAAAAGAAAAAAGATTAACTTTCTATTTGTCTTTTCTTCGTTCTCCCATAGGTCATTTCAATGTTAAGTGGTTTTCATTAAATAAAATTACACCACCTACTTTTCAAGGTCCTATCTCTATATTAAATTACTCACATGGCAAAATAAAGATTAAAAAGTCTTCACAACATGTGAGGGGTGAGAGAGATATGGGCGGCCGAGTGGACTTTTTTAAATGGTCTAACTATTTAGTCCGTATTCTGGATTCCCGTATATCTAGTCCGATAGATAAATCTCAGTTCATCATAATATTTATATTAATTAATTAATCTATAATTAAATATATCAAGTACTATGTAGTTAAATTTTTTAAGAAATAATTATATTTGAATTAAATTAGTTACCCAATAATTATTTAATTTCTCTGACCGATTTAATTTGTCCAATAATTAAATTCAATTAGACATCTAATGTCCAATATTCATTAAGAGAGCAGGCTTAATTTAATCCATCATTGATCCTGTATGCGCGACACTGTTGGTTCATCTCAATCAGCAATGGGAGGATCCAAAGAGTGTGAGTAACACCTAGTCAGTCCCGTGGTTCACACTGTAACCCAACTGAGAACGAATAATAGGAATCATTCCAATCGTGTATCCCGATCAAGTTTTAGGGTCACCGTAAAGTCAAACCCTATTTTAACTTATCTCTATGTATGTGTGAATACAAATCAAGATCATAGAGCTCTCGTGTATCAAATATAACCATCTCAGTTGCTTTGGCCAAAGACTTTGATCTCATTTGTCACTAACCGCACAGGGCATTAACCTGGTCACTTATAGGAGAAAGAAACTTGTTTTGGTAATTAGTAAAGACTACTACTTGCCCATCAAGCTGCACTTTGAGGTTGATCCCTAATGACTTATGATTGGATCGAACTACTCTAATGACTAACTTAATGATACAAGCACATCTTTTACTAAACCCTCAAGTCAAGGGTTCACGCATACCTATCACAACCTTACGATTCAGTCATTGACTATCCTATAGTGGAATCCACCAGATCTCCATGCAGTATAAAGCCACTACGATCCGATTCAATATGCAAGAATGCTTACGAAAATCAATGAGCATGAATCGCTGCGGTTGATAAAACCGAGCAATACAAAAATCAAATCACGATTCCAATGCTGAAAGGTATGAAATTCCAGTAACTCAAAGATTTGGAAGACCAAATGCGAAGACAATTTCCCAACACTTATGGAAATTACGAAATGGCCCAGATGTTCAATAATCACGATTACGAAATCAAACAATAATGATTGTACAACGACGAATAAATAGTAATGATCGAACAACAACGATCAACTATGAAGTTCACACCTCAAATCAAGACATCAATAAACTTGTAGGAATCACGAGGTGTTAATTTCGCACACGCTTCACAAGAAATCATTCCGAACTTGGAAAGATTCCAACGATGTACACATCAATTTGGAACAATATGCGAACTCGCTCGAATGACAAGGGTGAGAACAACACAAGGTCAGAATCATCAACGAACACAATCGAATCGATACGGTCGAACGAAATGGAAGCGAAAAAAATATGGGTATTACATCATATCACCTTTAAAAGAGGTTTCGTCCCCGAAACCTAAACAACAAGAACGAAGTGCTTGAATAGCAACCTTCCCGGCCATATCCTCTTGGTCCCGCATCTAATCTCCATAACCAACTGTACCGCGGTCACAGCCGCGTCCTCTGTCCCTCGGCAATCAAATTAACATACCAATATCGGATCCTCCTACTTCTCCCGAGTGAAGACATGCACATGTCCAAGCACAAGATACACGAGTCTTCACTAAAACTTAATGTCCAGTTGAGTTTTATCGACTTGCGGATAAGTTAAATAATTCGAGTTCTAATTACTTCCAGTGCCAGACTCCTTAGCTCCTAAGCAGTGGAATTTTTCTACTCAATTATACAGATATTCTTTGTATTTACTTACCAAATCAAGAACCCCAATGCTATACAATTAATAAAGAAATAATCACTGCCTTTTAGTAAGTCAATATAAGTTCATAACTACAAATAAATGCCCTAACTCTCTTATTCCAAAGTGACATTCGATGGCATATGCTAACAATCTCCCACTTACACTCAACGCCACATACTGTGGTATCCAGTACCCATATTATCCAGATGTTGTTCCAAGGGAATCTGCAATAGTGGCTTGGTAAGTGGGTCAACAAGGTTATTTTTCTAAGTCTACTCTCTGCAGTTCAACGTATCTATTTTTAACCATATCTCTAACAATATCGTACTTTCTCTCGATGTGCTTGCTTGTGATGAGACCTGGGTTCTTTAGCATCTGCAACAACTCCGTTATTATCGCAGTAAAGCATCACCAGCTGCTTTGTGCTTCGGACCAATTGATGTTCTTCAAGATATTTCTTGATCCAAAATCCTTCCATTGATGCCTCCGATGCACCCTGGTACTTTGCCTGGCAGGTGAAATGTGTCGTCGCAGTTTGCTTGGAACTCGTCCAAGAAACTGCTCCACCATTCAGAGTAAATATGTACTCTGAAGTGGACTTTTGTTTGTCCGCATCCCTTCAAAATCTGAGTCCGTGAAACCATCCACTCTCAATTCTCCAACACCGTATGTATGAGCCAATTCTTTAGTCTGTTTAAGGTACTTTTTTGGCATTCTTTACGACTGTCTAATATTCTTTACCCTAGTTTGCTTGAAACCGACTGACTACACTCATAGTGTATGCAATGTTCGTATGGCATATAACATTGCATACATGAGGCTACCCACAGCCGAGGCATAGGGTACTTGTCTTATTTACATTCTATCTTCCTCACTTTAAGCATAACTTTGGAAAATTTTATACCATGTCGCAAGGTTCTTCCTTATTTTGCACGAAGTCAAATTCTTTGACTGCTTAGTCAAAATGATGATTCCAACTTCGCAAGCTTGCTTCAGTCCATAAAAGGCACGTTGGAGCTTGCATACTTTATGAATGTCAGTAGCGGACACGAAGCCTCTAGGATGTTCCATATATATTTTTTCTTCGAGGGATCCATTGGGGAACGCAGTCTTCACGTCCATTTGCCATATCTCATATTCATAGTGAGCAGCTGGGCAAGCATCATGCGAATAGATCATGCCAGATGGTAGGAAGGTTTTGTGATAATCGATTCCCTCTTATTGGTAACCATTAGCCATAAGCCTAGATTTGCACATTATCATCCCCACCAGTCTTTCTTTTGAAGATCCATTTGTTCCCAGTAGTCACTATGACCTCTGGTCGATCTACCGAAATCTAGGACCTGATTGTGTTCATCGAGTCTATCTCTGCCTCCATGGACTCACTCCAATTTCTGGAGTTGACATCTACCATAGATTGGTCATAAGATGTAGGATCATACTCTTGGCTACCATCTGTTTCGTGGAGACCCAGTTCCTCCAGATGCATGTAGCCTTACATCTCATGTAGTTGAGATATCCTATTCGACCTACACGGTGGTAGTTGTTGTGTTTCAGAAGATTTGATTATTTCTTCTTGTACAAATGTCTCTTCGGGAGTTTTTGTATGTTCTTCCAAAGAAACATTTCTACCTGCTCCACCTTCCTAAATGAACTCGTCTTCCAGGAAGTGTGCTTGCTTGTAAAGCAGCAGTGATCCTATGATCTCCAGGCATGTAGAAAATATAACCAATTGAATTAGATGGATATCCTATGAAACTTCTCTTAATAGACTTTTCTTCCAGTTTCTCCACCTTAGTCTCCTTGGCATAGGCAGAGCATCCCCTAATATTAATATAACTAAGACTTGGTTTTCTACCTCTACACATCTCATGTGGTGTTGTATGAATAGATATGGAATGACATCTGTTCAAGATATGTGCAGCAGTAAGTAGTGCATATTCCCACAGATAAATTGATAAATCAGTATAGTTAAGCCTGGACTGGACCATGTTCAACAGGGTTCGGTTCCTTGTTTTCAAAACACCATTTAGCTGAGGAGTTTTTGGAGGTGTAAATTATGATACTATTCCATGTTCTTTCAAGAACTCCTCAAACTCAGTACTCATGTATTCGCCTCCTAGGTCTAACTAAAGTGCCTTAACATGATGACCAACTTGATTTTTAACTAGAGCCTTAAATTTCTTGAGAAGGCTTCGAATGTGTGCTTCATAAAGTACACACCACCATACCTAGTATGATTATCAGTGAATGTAATAAAGTACTGATATCTATCTCGTGCTGCTTCTAGAGCACCACATACTTCGGCATGATTAATCCATGTTTTTCAGCAGCTCTTTCAAAAGTTCATGTGAAGGGGACTAAGTCATTTTGCCCTTAAGGCAAGATTCACAAGTAGGATAGAGATTGGATCCCAATGGACCCATAAGTCCATCTTTATCCATCTTATGAATCATGTTCTAACTAACATGACCAAGTCTAAGATGCCACTTTAGCTGTTGGTAATTATCATCTATGCCACGCTTTCTAGTCATAGTATTCACAACTGGTTGGTTTTCATCTACACCACACTTTCTAGTCATAGTATTCACAACTGTTTGTTTTTGCAGATTCAGATGATAAAGTCCATTCAACAATAGGGCAACGCCAACCAATTTATTTTCAGGTATGTGTTAGAAATATGCCCACGAATGCCACTCAGAGGATGAGAGATAGAGAGAGCATTATATTGTAATTATGAACATTAATTGAATAAGGCATTTATTATTGCTATATTATTGTATATCATCGGCATCGTGATTTGATATATAGAATAATAAAGATTTCATTTGAGAGCAAACATTCCACTCCTTGTGAAGATAAAGAGATAGAAACTAGAAGTATTTAGAGCTCGAATGCTTAACCGGTTCGCAAGTCGATAAAACTTAACTGGATATTAAGTTTAGACAAAACTTATATAATATGCACTTTGACGTGGAGAGTGTTTGTCTTCACTAAGGGTTAGTGGGAGCACATGTTATATGTATGTTAATGGGATTAGTATACTCAGACTCGACTCACCTCGAATCGGTCACACATATTTCACTCTGGGATTGTCAATGACTGAATCGAAAGGTTGTGATAGGTATGCATGAACCTTTGACTCGAGGATTCCGTAGGAAATGTGCGTGTGACATTGTAACACCCCGAGATATTCAGAATAATTAAAGCACCATAAACCCTTTATATAAGAGTTTACAAGGCTAAATTCAAATAATAACTAAACAATACGAAAATACCACCAATAGTTGCGTAATTTAATAACTGGTTAAACCATCTCAACACAATTCACTTATTACAAATTTGTCAAATCATCAAAAGACACACGTACTCGAGTATTAAATACCAAACCCGAATAACAAAACAATACAACGAACAACATCACTGTGCCCCTTCGTCATCATGCTGGTACTGTGGTTGCTTCCCCGCTCCGTGACTACCTGAACATCAAAACAAATGTCCAGCCCCGCAGGGGTTAGAAAAATGATGCTAGTACAAGTATCATAATATACAAGAACAGATATGCAAAACGATGCATAACAAAATACAGAACACGGACTTCCGGTACCGGAATCCAACGATGCGAATCCACCTGATTCCATCAACACAACATAGGGTATTCCAATGATCCAGCACCCTCAGCATAGATCCTAAGATGATCCCGTCGGATCAACACGAGGTGGACATCTGATCCAGCGCCCTCAGCATAGATAACACCATCCCTTTCGGATCACAACAACACACGCAATACAACCATGCATACACATATGCAAAACAATGTGTTCATCAACACGAACATACACATGAATCAAAACATGAACGACAGTATGACAATTCATCTAGGGTAATCTCATATTCATCAACATGAATGATAATATGCATGATCAAATCATCAATGTTAAACCAAAAGTCACGTTATGATACTTGCCTCAAAGATGGCGACAAGGATAGATACTACGAATAACCTTCAACCCAGTCGAAGAACTCTCACTCGATCACTTCACCAACAATCTGAACCTTCATTAAACAATAGCACCAATATAACTAACGGTTCCGGATAATCGTTCTAAACATCATGCTATCTTCAATAGGCGTAATCTACCCGATCATAAAAATGTATGATCTGCCCCAACCCAAACCGTTTGAATCTTCACTACGCTACTAATTCGAACAATAATTCGATAATCTTCCAAACAAGATTAAACACATCATTCGGTCGGATTCTACAACTATAACACAAGGTAGTTCGTATACCATGGATCCTAACCATAAATTCCATTAATCCAACGTAGCAAGATTTCGGAGATATCTTGAAGAACACCATAAAACTCGGTTATTAGGTTCACATCTTTATCATCTTCTTCTTCAAGGAATAACCCTAAGTTCAATCCTTTAAGTTCCCCTATACGCATTTCTTGTTCAAGTTGTACGTAAGGAACTGAATAATCTCAGTGATAAACTTAACAACTCCCGTAGCATGATCATATTTGACAACAAGAACCTATAATTCATCTTGGTGAATCGCCACATAACTTACACGAAAGGAAAAGATGAAATCACTTGATGAACTCCACGCCAAACGCTAGAACACCAATCCTTAAAGCTCCTTGCCTTCAATGATGATGTTTAGAGGCTGATATGAAGGTTTAAGATGGAGAGGGTAACTCTCTAGGTCTCGGAAATCGAGTGTGGGGTGAAGTGGAAACTAAAAAATGAAATGAGGTGCTGTCCTATTTATAGAAAATGGTTATTAGCGCGCGCTACTGCTCCTTTTAGCGTGTGCTAACAGGCTCATAGCCTACTGTCTCTGTTTGTTCTTGGCTTAACGTGCACTAAACATCCCTTACGTACGTTAAATACAATAGTTAGCATACGCTATCACGCTAATATAGCATGCGCTAACGACTTTACGAAGCTCACTGACCTCACTATACTCGACTTAGCGTGTGCTAGCATCACTCCCTTAGCATGCGCTAAGCACCATTGACTCGACTTTTCCAAAAGCCGTCCAGATTCATCCCGACATGTCCCAACAAAATCCGCGGTACGATCTCACCTACCAACCTGTCTCAATCGTCCTGACCACGTATAGCGCGCGCTAAGCCCCATCTGTAGCGTGCGCTAGCTTACACATTTAGCGGGCGCTACACTTAAACGTTAGTGTGCGCTACATGTGCATAATTACATGCATGAAACACTCATCTTATGAAATCATATGCTCATCAATACAGGATCATGAAATACGAAGGATTATACTCAGATCAAAATACGACATATACAATGTCACAAGTATCAAATACAAATTAAATACACATTAGGTAGTCGGTATTACATACTCTTCCTCTAAAAAGAAGTTTCATACCGAAACTTTAGATGAAAATAAATCCAGATATCTAACCTTCATACCATCCTCAATCTCCCAAGTGGCCTCTTCGACGCCGTGTCATGACCATTGCACTTTAACCAAGGATATTAGTTTATTTCTCAATTGCTTGACCCGACTATCGAGTATCTTGACTGGTTTCTCTTCGAACGTCCCATCATTAGCTACCTCAATATCATCGAAATCGATGACATGACTGGGATCTGGTACATACTTCTGTAACTGGGATACATTAAACACATTATGCACATGACTAAGCGATGGCGGTAAGGCCAACCTGTACGCCAATTCTCTAACTCTTTCAAGAATCTCGAATGGTCTGATATACCTCGGACATAGCTTTTCTCTCCGCCCAAAATGATAAATTCCCCGAGTAGAAGAAACCTTCAGAAGCACATGATCCCCGATTTCAAACTCTAACGGACGACGGCGCACGTCTGCATTAGACTTCTGTCGACTTTGGGCAGTCAACAGCCTTTCGCGAATCAGAGATACCTTCTCTTGAGTCTGTACTATCAACTCTGGTTCCGTCCCGATCAAGTCAAACGAATCATCCCAACACAGGGATGATCTGCATATTCTCCCGTACAATGCTTCAAACGGTGCCATCTTAATGGAAGCATCCCAACACAAGCTCTTAGCATATCTTCTACTATTTGAATAGTCCTTTCAGACTGTCCGTCAGTCTGAAGATGATAAGCTATGCTAAAGTTCAGCTCGGTTCCCAAGGCTCGATGAACCGCTTTCCAAAAGTGAGACACAAAATGACCATCCCGATCCGAAATAATGGTCTTCAGCGTACCATGCAATCAGACTATCTCCGCAATAAACACTCGTGCCAACTTCTCTGGTCCCCAAGTATCCTTAATACCCAGAAAATGAGCCGACCTAGTTAGGCGATCAACTATCACCCAAATCATATTCATCCCTGTTCTGTTCCTTGTCATATTGGTGATAAAGTCCATTGATATATCTTCCCACTTCCATTCAGGAATCAGAAGTGGCTTCAATATTCCGACAGGTCGTTGATGTTCGATCATAACCTGTTGACAAGTTAAACACCTCGAGATGTATTCTGCTATGTCCTTCTTCATATTTCCCCACAAGAAACTTTACTTTAGATCTTTATACATCTTACTGGTGCCCGGATGAATAGAATAGGGCACACTGTGAGCTTCCTTCATGATTGTCCATTTCAAAACCTCATCATCGGGAAGCAAAGTCGACTCTGGAACCTTAAGACTCTATCATCATAAATTATGAATCCTGGGCCTTTCCCTTGCCCACTTCATCATGTAATCGAATCATCAGGGGGTCATCTAATTGCTTAGATTTGATTTCATCGATCAATGATGAAGTTAATTCCATCAAACACAATTGCCCTTGAACGCTTTATAACTGTACTTCAATTCCCTCACGAATCAATTCTTGCCGAATGTTGGGCTGGGACGTAAGCGTTTCTAACATTCGAATAGAAACAAGTCTGCAGCTTAAAGCATCGGCTACCACATTAGCTTTGCCCGGATGATAAATAATTTCCAGGTCATAATCTTTAATCAATTCCAGCCACCTCCCCTGTCTCATGTTTAATTCCTTATGACTGAAAATATATTTGAGACTCTTGTGATCTGTGAAGATCTGACAGTGAGTGCCATACAGATAATGTCACCAAATTTTTAGGGCAAAGACAACGGCTGCTAACTCTAAATTGTGTGTCAGGTAGTTAACCTCATACGGTTTCAACTGTCGAGAGGCATAGGCAATCAACCTATCCTTCTGCATCAACACGCAACCCAGACCCTGATTTGAAGCATCGCTGTAAACCATGAACCCATAAGTTCCATCTAGTAGTGCTAATATTGGCGCCGTTGTCAGTCTTCTCTTAAGTTCATCAAAACTAATCTGACATTTCTCGTCCCACACGAAATTCTGAGCCTTTTACAACTACTGAGTAAGCGGACGTGCAATTTTGGAAAATCCTTCCACAAAATGACGATAATATCCCGCAAGTCCTAAGAAACTTCGGACTTCCTTCACATTCTTAGGAGATTCCCGAGTCTACCTGAACTCCGTCGGTTGATATTATGTACCCAAGGAACGTTACTTCCTTAATCCAGAACTCACATTTGGAAAGTTTTGCATAAAGTTGTTCATTCCTCAAAGTATTCAAGACAATACGCAAATGTTCTGCATGCTCCTATGGATCCTTCGAATAAATCAATATGTCATCACTGAAAACGACAACGAATTTATCCAAGTATTCTAAGAATACCTGATTCATCAATTGCATAAACACATTAGGAGCATTAGTAAGACCAAATGGCATCACCACAAACTCATAGTGCCTGTACCGGGATCTGAAAGCGGATTTCGGTATATCAGATTCCTTAATCCTTAACTGATGGTATCCTGACCTCAAGCCGATCTTCGAGAATACCGTCACCCCCTGCAGTTGATCAAATAAATCGTTGATCTGTGGCAATGGGTATTTATTCTTGATCGTCATCTTGTTTAGCTCCCTGTAGTCAATACACAATCAGAGGGATCCGTCTTTAACTCATACATTTTTGTTGAATGTAACCCTTCTGCAACAATTCCTCAAGTTGTTTCTTTAACTCATACATCTTGGTTGGCGCCATACGGTATGGTGCTCTGGAAATAGGTGCAGCTCCTGGTTCCAATTCGATATTAAACTCTACTGCTCTACGTAGAGGTAATCCAGGTAGTTCGTCAGGGAATACATCTGAGAATTCGTTCACCACTGGAATAGATGAGAGCTCTACTCCTTCTTCCTTCTACATGGCATAACACCAAAGCCCGGTACAACCCTGTTCTAACAATTTAATCACTTTTATTGCTTTGATCACTTTCCCTGAGCTTCCTGGTCTCCATCCTTCAAATAAATGTTCAGATCCGTCAGCAGCAATAATCGAGATAACTCTCTTCCGATAATTCAAAATAGCCCCATAACGATTGAGCCAATCGTCTCTAAGAATTAAATCGTCACCATGGATGTCGACCACAATAAGATTTGATGGCCAATTCCTCCCTCCTATCGACAGAGGAAAATTTCTAGCTTCGAGATTTCCCACAATTCTCTCTCCACTCGGCAGACTCACTGTTGGTCCCAAGAATGATGAAGACTGTCCTCACTGTACCAACACAAGTCTTTTCTAGCGCGCTTTGTCCTCACTCACGCAGACCCTGAGAAACTTCCGAGGGGGTCACCCATCCCATAACTACTCCAAGCTAAGCACGCTTAACTTTGGAGTTTCTATGAGATGTCCACTAGAAAAGAAGATGCATCTTGTTGGTATGAGTAGTCCAAATCAATTCATTTAACCACCTTCTAGGGCAGATCTCAGGGGTCGAATCGCAAGCTGTGCCTCGCGCATTTTTAAGCCCATGCAGGTAGTATGCTGGACCGAATCCCAACAATCCCCCTCATATTACCTGCCAGCATCTCAGCCCCAGAGTCTGGAAACCTGCGCGAGCCAGATTTGATCACACAGCCCTCTAGCGGCTGGATTCATTTACACAGTCCTCCAACACTTGACATCAGTATCTGTTCCAGCTCCGTTTACTTCCGTTGCGCTAATATCTCAGTTCCAGCATACTAGATTTGATCACATAGCCCTCCAACACCTGACAACCTCCACCGTGCCAACATCTTAGTTCCGGCCAACTAATAGCATTTGCTGCATGCCCGCCTCTCAGTTCCAACACTCTGGCAGCCTCCACTGTAGGATACTCCGAGGGAATTCGTACCTTTGACCTGCTCCGATACCAATTGTTGGTCCCAAGAATGATGAAGATTGTCCTTACTGTACCAACACGAGTCTTTTCTAGCACGCTTTGTCCTCACTCACGCGCACACTGAGAAACTTCCCAGGGGGTCACCCATCCCATAACTACTCCAAGATAAGCATGCTTAACTTTGGAGTTTCTATGAGATGGCCACCAGAAAAGAAGATGCATCTTGTTGGTATGAGTAGTCCAAATCAATTCATTTAACCACCTTCTAGTGAAGATCTCACAGGTCGAATCGCAAGCCGTGCCTTGCGCATTTTTAAGCCCATGCAGGCAGGATGCTATACCGAATCCCAACACTCACAACATAAGGTTCACTATCATGCGGTACGCGAGATTTTCAAACGATTAATGCAGTTCAATGATATGAAAGAATGTGTAGCTCCTGAATTGAATAAGACACTAACTGGTTGCAAACGGATCTGAATCGTACCTGATGCAACAACAGTGTTCTAATCATCTGACCTCCTCATCTCATAAAGGCACGGAGGAACGGACCCAGCACTGGATGCTTCTTTTTTTCCAAAATTCCGCTGCTGTAGACCACTCTGCTGTGTCAGGTTCACACTCGTCTCTTTTGGAGCTTGGGCTGAAGTATGAGCTCCAAACGATCTAGTCACATTCCTGCAAAATTTCGCACGATGCCTTTCTTGCCCACATTCAAAACAGGTCACAGAAGGAGCGGAGCAATCACGCCGAATATGCCCTGCTCGTCCATAGTTATAACACTTCTTCGCTGCATACCGTCGATGCTGTTCGAAACTTATTTCCACCTCGGGAAGGATACGGAGGCCTCTTGGACGAATGGAATGAGGACTGGCCTTTGCGGGGCCCACTACTCTTGTTCTCAGTGAAGTTTCCAGACACTTTCTGCTTCTTTGATTCTGCAAATTTCTCCACCGCTGCCTCTTTCATCTCGTAAGCTAGGGATTTATCCCGATACTGCCAGAGAGTAGTACATTTAAATCCTGACATATATTGTTGGATCTCCAGCTTCATCCGCATGTCGAAGTGAAAAATATTCTCTGCCTTGGTTCTGACCAAATATCGCACAAAGGTCAGCTGGTGATTAAAAGTTTTAATCATGTCTGTCACAGATGCCTCCAGATCTTGTGGTGAGAAAAACTCTCGGACTGTAGCCTCTCTAACTGGACGAGGAAAATATTGTGCTTCCATTATTACTTTGAATTCTGTCCAGTCAGCATTATGATCCTCAGGTCGAATGGCTTCCCACCAGTCGAAAGCTTCCCTAGTTAGAAAATACTGAGCGGTCGGAACTTTTCGGTCATCGGGACAATTAATTCCCGCAAATATCTTCTCCAGCTCTTTTAGCCAGTGGTCCCACATAGGCATCTCTGAAGAACCGAAATTTCAGTCGGTGTAACTTGACCAATTATGAAAGCCACTTGTCTCCCCGATTGTCTTCGTTATGCTTTTGACCCATCGTCGCTTGCATGCGGTCAACCACCTGAGCAAATTGGGTCATTTGAGTGACCACTTGTTGAAGCACTCCCGGCATGTTAGGATTTGCATCTTTCTCCAGAGTTCGTGCTCGGTCGTTGTTTACCGATTCCTGTTGCCTGTCAGAACGGGAATCAGCTCGATTATCCGATAAATCCGGGGTAGACGATGAATCTTCCTGTCTCGTATTACCACATCCGCGTCCACGACCGCGTCCGCGTCCATGACCTCCTTTCAACATACTGTAAACACAAATACTCAATATCCAGAGAAAAATCTTCTAAAATTCGTCAACATCAACAAAACACATAATAATTAAAATAGTAGTATATAAGATTAGGAAACTTACAACCACAGTCCACATGACGATACTGGTTGTACAATGATGTTATGCGTGTCCGATAAATCAAACGATATAAACAGACCCAAATAAACCCAACTGCCAAGATATCCATGAATCTTAGCTCCGATACCATATTCTGTAACACCCCGAGATATTCGGAATAATTACAGTGCCGTAAACCATTTATATAAGAGTTTACAAGGCTAAACTCAGAGAATAACTGAACAATACGAAAATACCACCAATAGTTGCGTAATTTAATAACCGATTAAACCATCTCAACACAATTCACTTATTACAAATTTGTCAAATCATCAAAAGACACATGTACTCGAGTACTAAATACCAAACCCGAATAACAAAACAATACAACAGACAACATCACTGTGCCCCTTCGTCATCATGCCGGTACTGTGGTTGCTTTCCCGCTCCGAGATTACCTGAACATCAAAACAAATGTCCACCCCCGCAGGGGTTAGCAAAACGATGCTAGTACAAGTGTCATAATAAACAAGAACAGATATGCAACACGATGCATAACAAAATACTGAACACAGACTTCCGCTACCAGAATCCAACGATTCGAATCCGTATGATTCCATCAACACAACATAGGGTATTCCAATGATATAGCGCCCTGAGCATAAATCCCAAGATGATCCCGTCGGACTAACAAGAGGTGGAAAAAACCCGTCCAATGATCCAGCGCCCTCAGCATAGATCCCAAGATGAACCCGTCAGATCAACACGAGGTGGATATCTGATCCAACGCCCTCAGCATAGATCACACGATCCCTTTCGGATCACAACAACACACACGATACAACCATGCATACACATATGCAAAACAATGTGTTCATCAACACGAACATACACATGAATCAAAACATGAACGACATTATGACAATTCGTCTGGTGTAATCTCATATTCATCAACATGAATGATAATATGCATGATAAAATCATCAATGTTAAACCAAAAGTCACGTTATGATACTTGCCTCAAAGATGGCGACAAGGATAGATACTACGAATAACCTTCAACCCGGTCGAAGAACTCTCACTCGATCACTACACCAACCATCCGAACCTTCATTGAACAATAGCACCAATATAACTAACGGTTCCGAATAATCATTCTGAACATCATGCTAGCATCAAGAGGAGTAATCTACCTGATCATAAAAATGTATGAATCTGCCCCAACCCAACCCGTTTGAATCATCACTACGCTACTAATTCGAACAACAATTCTATAATCTTCCAAACAAGATTAAACACATCATTCGATTGGATTTTTCAACTATAACACAATGTAGTTCGTCTAACATGGATCCTAACCATAACTTCTATTAATCCAACGTAGCAAGATTTCGGAGATATCTTGAAGAACACCATAAAACTCGGTTATTAGGTTCACATGTTTATCATCTTCTTCTTCAAGGAATAACCCTATGTTTAATCCCCTAAGTTCCCCAATATGCGTTGCTTGTTCAAGTTGTACGTAAGAAACTGAATAATCTCAGTGATAAACTTAACAACTCCCGTAGCATGATCATATTTGACAACAAGAACCCATAATTCAGCTTGGTGAATCGCCACATACCTTACATGGAAGGAAAAGATGAAATCACTTGATGAACTCCACGCCAAACGCTAAAACACCAATCCTTAAAGCTCCTTGCCTTCAATGATGATGTTTAGAGACTGATATGAAGGTTTAAGATGGAGAGGGTAACTCTCTAGGTCTCGAAATCGGGTGTGGGGTGAAGTGGAAACTAAAAAATGAAATGAGGTGTTGTCCTATTTATAGAAAATGGTTATTAGCGCGCGCTACTGCTCCTTTTTAGCGTGCGCTAATGGGCTCACAGCCTACTGTCTCTGTCTGTTCTTGGCATAACGTGCACTAAACATCCCTTACGTACGTTAACTACAACAGTCAGCGTACGCTACCATGCTAATATAGCGTGCACTAATGACTTTACGAAGCTCACTGACGTCACTGTACTCGACTTAGCGTGCGCTAGCATCACTCCCTAAGCGTGCGCTAAGCACCGTTGACTCGACTTTTCCAAAAGCCGTCCAGATTCATCCCGACATGTCCCAATAAAATCCACGGTCCGATCTTACCTACCAACCTGTCTCAATCATGCTGACCACGTATAGCGCGCGCTAAGCCTCATCTGTAGCGTGCGCTAGCTTACACATTTAGCAGGCGCTACACTTAAATGTTAGCGTGCTCTACATGTGCATAAGTACATGCATGAAACAATCATCTTATGAAATCATACGCTCATCAATACACGTTCATGAAATATGGAGGAATATACTCAAATGAAAATACGACATATACAATGTCACAAGGATCAAAGACAGATTAAATACACAACAGATATTCGGGTATTACAGACATTAAGTTAGACATTAGAGTAGTTTAATCCAATCACGGACTGGTAGAGTCAACCGCGAAGTGCAACTTAATAGCAAGTAGCAGTCTCTACTGAATATCAAGATAAGATTCTTTCTCCTATATGTGAGCAGGTAAATGTCCTATGCGATTAGTGACAAATGAGATCTTTGGCCAAAACATTTAGAGCTAGTTGTATTTGATGCACGAGAGCTCGGTGATCTCGATTTGTATTAAGAAATGCATAGAGTCAAGTTACAATAAGGTTTGACATTGTCGTGACCCTAATATTTGACCGTTATATATGATTGGAGGGTTTATATGTATACATTATTCATAATGTAATGGTTTTTGGAATGATCATTATCATTCATTCTCAGTTACCTTATGGTTTAGGCCACTGTACTTGTTAGGTGGTGTTAACACTCATTGGATCCGCCCGATTCTAACTTAGACTAACCTATAGAGTCGCAGCACAAGAATGGAAGACAGATTATATTTAGCTTATATTTCTTAGAGAATTTATGTTTAATATAAGTAATTAATTGAATTAACTAATTATATAAATATTTAAACGTACCAAGATTTAACTATCGAACTAGATACACGACGGTCTGTTTTAAGGACTGAAACGAACCAACTTTAAATAAACTCATGCTTGCATGATCCAAACCCCACCATTTGATGGTGTATCATCTCATTTGCTTTCCTACTGAGATATGATGAGATTTGTGAAATGAATATACATGGTGTATAAACAATTATAGGACTTCTGAAATGAGGTGTGGAGTGAGTTGTTTTTATGTCATAAAACAAACTTTATCCTCCATTTTCAAGTGTTAGCCGTGAGTTATACAGAAGAAAACATAGAAGTTTTTCTTATTTTTGCACTTGTGTTTGAAGTGTATTTTTGAGAGAAAAATAAAATTTATAAAATACCTAGAGTATTTCTAAAAATAACTACAAGCTAATTCTATCTACTTCTAGTCGTATTCTTTGAGAATAAGTTGATAGATAATTTTCCGGTCATCTCCCGACGCATGATACGTAGAGGCACGGTGCATTCGGTGCTCCAAATTTTTCGAAAGATTGGATCGGTTTTTCTTTAAAATTTAATCAAAGGACTTCAAGGATACGATTTCTAATTCATACTTTGATTTATTTTATTCGTATATACGATGGTTGATCGATCTTGTTTCAGGAGTTCGGTTTATTGTTTAGATCAATATTTTTATTCCGTTGCGCCTTCGATTTTAGGCCCCAAATCTCAACAGTTGTATCAGAGCGATGTTTAGGCGATCATATACACGATATTCACATTTGGAATACTTGTTTTAATATTTTTATGATTTGAAATCATAATTATTTTAATCGTTAATATTTAATTGTTTGTAGAAAAATTTAATTTTTATAATTTTATATGTTTAATTTAAAATTAAAAAAATATTATTTTTGAATTCAGGATGAAAAAACGATCCGCAAAAGTGGCGGACATACTGTTCGTAGAGTCAGGGAGGCTACCGACGGCAAGTCGCTGCCAAGGCGTGCAATGAGAGGGGTCGACCTCTCGGCCGGGCACAGTAGACTGTCGGGCTTCGGGCTTGGCCCGTGCCTTCTATTTTCGACTCTATTTTTTTATTCTGTATTTGATAAATTCATTTTCCATAAATTAAAGAGGATTTAATTTGACTAAAATATAAATGTCCTACTTTTATTTTTATGGGAATTAATTTAATGGAATACTTATTTTCGTCTGGAACAAGTTAGAATTATCGGTTGTGTGAACTAATTGGACTAATTATAATAATTAGATTATTTTATATGGATTGGATCAATATATATTATTTCGTATTTATGCCATTATTTTAATGTATTTATTCCATTTTATTGGAAATATGTCGGTCATCTACTTAATTTTCAATCTATATTCGATGGGTTGTAAAGGCCGTTTTGAGCCAATTTATTTTTTTAGAAAAATTCATAAAGGATGTAATTTTTATTGATGTAATAAATTAGCTATGACGAAGAGCCAAAGACGAACCACCATGAAGATGAAGATTCAAGACAAGTAATTTGATTACTTGTACTTTTACCGAGTCGATGATGACTCGGTACTTAGGAGCGGTCCATAAACTATATGTTGGTAGATACTAGGTTGTGGATGTTTTCATATTGTATGAGGAGCCAACAAACCGACAAACTGCGCTTATAAATAGATTAATATACAATGTGTAATATATAATCGCGTAATACTCCCACTTAAAAATACTAAGTTATAAAGATTACGAGGTTACTTACCTTCGTCAAACTTATGGAAAATTTAAATTTAAACCGGAATATTATTCTTCTGAGTATGTCGAGGTAATATTTTGGGGAATGTCGATAAATTTCTAGGATGCATTAGATGCCTTCGGTTGTGACAAATCGCACCCTTAGAAACCGTATTTGTCGCGGGCTAAGATTCAATTGTCAGACTGATAGGAGTTGAGGGTTAAATTTAGATAGTTTAGCAAGCCATATATACCGTATGGGTTGAGGGCAAGTGAACTTAGAGTAAGACAAGATTGAACCATCCATAGATGGATTGGTATTAGACACCACTTTATAAAGAATGATAGAATAGAAACTGAATAGGTTACCTTCTATTAAACTTTGTAAAGAACTCGATTATCACTATGAAGTCAATCATGACTTTTAGATTTCATATGGGAGTGTGTAATGCCGATAAGATAGTGGGAGATGAGTTATGAATAAAGAAAGCCCTTAAAGTATTTATTAGATCATAATTAAACAATCACTAACGAATTTAAAATTAGAGTAAATTGCAAAAATCATCCCTAAAGTTTGGCCAAATTGCACGTTTCGTCCCAAACGTTTAGAAAGTGCAAGGATCGTCCCTGTGGGAAACATTTGGGGCAAATATCGTCCCTGACCACCATCAAATGACTAAAATACTCTTGTCTTCTTCTTTTTCTATATTTCTTTTCACTTTCTTGCACAAATGGTCCTTGTGTTTCGCCAGGTTTTCCAAATTTAGTCCTGATTTTTTTTTTAAATTATTTATTTAACTATTATTATTAGTATTATATTTTATACGTTTTCGACCGTCTTTCTTACGTTTTTGCCCGTTTTTCTTACATTTTTCCCGTTTACATACGTTTTTGTCCGTTTTTATACGTTTTCGCCCGTTTTCTTACGTTTTCGTCCATTTTTCTTATATTTTTTCCGTTTTCATACGCTTTTGTCCGTTTTTATAGTTTTTGCCCGTTTTCTTATGTTTTCATCTATTTTTATACGTTTACGTCCGCTTTTCTTAAGCTTTTGTCCGTTTTTATCGGTTTTTGTCAATTTTTGTTCATTTTTCTTACGTTTTTGTCTGTTTTTCTTACGATTTTTCCGTTTTTATACGTTTTTGCCCGTTTTCTTACGCTTTCATCTGTTTTTATACGTTTTCGCTTGTGTTTCTTACGTTTTTGTCCCTTTTTATCCGTTTTTGTCCATTTTTCTTACGTTTTTGTCAGTTTTTCTTATGTTTTTTCCGTTTTCATGCGTTTTTGTCCGTTTTTATATGTTTTTGCCCATTTTCTTACGTTTTCATCTATTTTTATACATTTTCGTCTGTTTTTCTTAAGTTGTCCATTTTTATCGGTTTTTGTCCGTTTTTCTTACGTTTTTGTACGTTTTTCTTGAGTTTATGTCCGTTTTTATTCATTCTTGTCCGTTTTCTTACGTTTTTGTCCGTTTTTATTTGTTTTTATCCGTTTTTAAACGTTTTCACCCGTTTCAGATGCTTTCATCCATTTTTATATGTTTTCGTCCATTTTGGTCCGTTTTTGCCCCTTTTTATACTTGTTGTCCATTTTAGCCGTTTTGGTATGTATAAAAACGTAAAAAAACAGACGAAAATGTATAAAAACGGATGAAAATCTAAGAAAATGGGCGAAAACATATAAAAACGGACAAAACGTATGAAAACAAAAAAAAACGTAAGAAAAACTAACAAAACCGTAAGAAAAACAGGCGAAAGGGATGAAGAAGGAAAAAAACGTAAGAGAAACGTACAAAGACGTAAGAAAAATGAATAAAAACGGATAAAAACGGACAAAAACGTAAGAAAAACGAGCGAAAACGATAAAAACAGATGAAAGGGTAAGAAAACGGGTGAAAACGTATAAAAACGTATGAAAACGGAAAAACGTAAGAAAAACGGACAAAAACGCAAGAAAAACGAACAAAAACTGACAAAAACCGATAAAACGGACAAAAACTTAAGAAAAATGGACGAAAACATATAAAAACGAATGAAAACGTAAGAAAACAAGCGAAAACGTATAAAAACGGACAGAAGCGTATGCAAACTGAAAAAAACGTTAGAAAAACGGGCAAAAATGTAAGAAAAACAGACAAAATTTATGAAAACGGAAAAAATGTAAGAAAAACATACAAAGACGTAAGAAAAATGGACGAAAACGTATAAAAATATAATACTAATATTAATAGTTAATAAATAATTTAAAAAAATCAGGCCCAAATTTGTAAAACCTGGTGAAACACAAGGACCATTTGTGTAAGAAACTGAAGAGAAATATAGAAAAAGAAGAAGACAAGGGTATTTTAGTCATTTGATGGTGGTCAGGGACGATATTTGCCCCAAAGGTTTCCCACAGGGACGATCCTTGCACTTTCTAAATATTTGGGATGAAACATGCAATTTGGCCAAACGTTAGAGACGATTTTGCAATTTACTCTTAAAATTATTCACTGAAGTTAACAACAACACTCGCTCAAAATGACAATGAACCCACTCGCTATTTTACTTGAAAAGAACACTCTTACTGGACCCACTAGAAGGGGGATTGAATAGTGCAGATAAGAGTTTTGAACTCTTTTTGTGCGGAAGCTAAATATCGGAGTAAATAAAGTGCGGAAAAGAAAGAAAACAAGAAATTGTTTGAGAGGTTCGGCTATTAACGAAGCCTATGTCCCCTACCAAGTTTTATCGACTAGGACTTCTCTTAGAAACTTTGAATGCACTTTCTAGTTTAGTGCCAACTCTTACAATTTCTTGATTTCCGGGCTCAAGAACAACCTCACTAAAACACTCTTGTTTTTCCGGGTACAAGACAACCTTACAGTAAAACAATTGCGAGTAGGAACTCGACTTTACAAGATATATCGCTCATTGATACAAGAATATAAATAAGAAATGATAGAACAATTCTTCTCGTATCACAATGTGGAATGTGTATATCTCTCGAAATATATGCTCGATATAGCTTGAGTATGCTTGTAAGTTCAGATGAGTTGTGTGTCTTCCAACACCTTGAATGGTGCTATTTATAGCCCTTGAGTTGTATTTTCCCGTTGGAATAGTAGGCCAGCATTACGTGCGTTAGGAAACTTCATTTACGTACGTAGTCAATATTACGTACGTTATGCATCATACATAACGGCCGTAAAATGATACTGGAAAAAGGGCAGTGGCTTTGTCTTCAATGTTACGTACGTTTTGATCATCATTACGTACGTTATTCTTGGTCTTCATATCCATTGGATGAGATGATGTACTAGATGACGTCACTTTGAATAAGATCAACGGTTACCACATTAATTCACATTTAAAACCAATAACGTATGTTAGGAATAGACATTTACGTACGTTATGTCATTTAGCCGTTTCATACATTGACATTTCTAAAAATTTTTGCAACGGTTATAAAACTTATATTACGTACGTTATTGAACATTGATTACGTACGTTATTAGAGCACAATTTTAACAAATGTGTTATAAAAATGATTTAAAATAACTATAGTAATATGTGTACTAGGATAATAATTATTTTGCTAAAAAGATCATCATCAAAATATGTATCAATAAATGGGGGAAGAGAAAAATTAAGTTTAACAAAAACTCCCCCTGAGAGTGACTCCCTTTGAGATAAACAATAACTGAATTTACATAGAATATAAATACCATGATGTAATGATTCAACCATAGTTCTCCCCCTTTTTGTCATTAACAAAAAGTGAAAAAAAATCACGTGTAAAACATCTTATAAAAACAGTGTTAGAGAACAGCCCTCAAAAGCATTCTACAAAAACCACCCTTAAAAAAAAAGTCCTTAGAACAGTCCTCAATTAAAGCAGCCCTACAGAACAGTCCTGAAAAAACAGTCCACAAAAACATTAAAGCAGTCCTCAAAAATCAAGAAAACAGTCCTCAGAACAGGAACAAATTAAGAACATTGAAGTTTCTTAAGCATTCAAAAGAAACAGAAATAAAAATGCATGCTAAATGAAATGTTTGGTCTGGAAAGAAGATGATCATCAATAATGAAGATAGTGCTAGTCAATGTCTGGCTATGGGGTATGAGCCGGAAGAGCAATCCCGAAGAAGGTGCACAAATTCTCTAACATAGTCTCGGACCGGCGAACACGATGCTCTAATGCACTAACTCTGTCGGAAAGCACGGACGAGGAGGAGGAAGCACTTGGCCGAGAAGGGCCTGCCTGAGATGTAGGGATGTGTAGACGAGATCGCTCTGCCTGTGGCCCTCGAGAAAAGATGCGATCCTCCAGTCTAGGCAAGGCACTCCCATCTACAAGAGAGTCGCCATCCCGTAAATAAGCTAAGTATATCCAGCCTCGATTCCTGGTCTGCACATATTTCATAGTACGAATGCTTCCTTCGTGGACCATATTCCCTTTTGGAATATCTATTTTGTGCAGCCCGAAAAAATCAACTCCGACATCTTTAAATAACCCAGTCAAAATAGAACCGAAGGGCATCCCGGATTTTCTCTGCCTATCTTTCTTCAAATATCCTTTCTTGTGAAAAATGGACCCTTTCTCCACGAACCATTTCATAACAACTCTAGCAAAGTTAACTTGATGATCATTTAGAATATGATAGATAATCTCCATATCAACATTAACTAAACGTTGTTGAGCATTGACTTTTAGCATTAAAGAACGAGTGATAGCATCATGAAGGAGTCGTATGTTGAGGCCAAAATCATTATTTTCAAATTTGTACGAGGTTACATTTATCACGGCCTGAGACTGAAGAAAGTCACGAATGACTTGTTCATTGAGGCAATCAGTTAATTCTTCATCCGAGGAGTCATTTTCCGTCGAAAAGTTCCCATTACATACATATCCTTTGTTTTGAGGGCCAAAGAGTTCGGACAATTTTGAGGCTTCAAAATAAATGGATTTTCCACGAACTAATGAGTTAATAGCCACAAGTCCATCCGAATTAAAACTCGTAGAGAATTTTTTATAGAATTCTCGAATTAAATTCACATAAATAGGTCGAAAAAAGCTAACAAATTTTGCAATCCCTAGCATATCGAAGAAATCATCTAAACGAATTCCAATCCCAGTCAGAGACTCAAAATCGAAATAGTGGCTTGAGGTTACCTCTTCATCAATGAGGATGTCATTGAAAATTTTCGCAGCCTCTGGAGTCACAAATCGGTTAGGTTCAGGCGTAGTAGATGATGACTTTCCTCGTTTCTTCTTGTTCTGGCGACTATTCGGCATGATTGCTGAAGAAAGTGGACACAATTTTGATCGGTCGGAGGGTTTGAGGAGGAAGGGAGTCGGGGATCTTTTTTAGGTTTAGGAAAAGTGAGAAGTGAAAAGGGGTTAGACGGGTTTTTATTTTCTGGGCATGATGAATTATGTACGTTAAGATGTGTAAGGACCGTAATGGAAACAGTGTTACGGAATTTATGAGGGAAAGTAACGTACGTAATCGAGGTTCCAGTACTCACTGTCTGAATCTGAAGAAATTATAACATATGTAGAGCTCTGTCCATAATGAACGTTAAGAACTTTAATATACATTATTTTATTGACATAGCGACCGTAATATAGAGTCCAAAACTGACTGTCCAAAAACCGTACTTTTCATTACGTACGTAATCTAAGGTCTTTAACGTACGTAAGGGAGACCAAATGAATAGTACCTTTCTTCTGATGATATCTTTTGTTTCCATGACCATTTTGACGTAGATATGATGAATATGCAAAACTTAAAAATGATCAACATTTCCCATTCCTAAATTTATGCGAATAAAATTGAAAGCATCTTCGGGTAATGGTTTTGTAAAAATATCCGCCAATTGTTCATTTGTACCAACAAATTGGAGACGCACATTCCCTTTTTGGACATGGTCACGAATAAAGTGGTGACGAATTTCTATATATTTTGTCCTACTATGCAATATGAGGTTTTGTTTAAATTAATTGTAACACCCCCAATCCGCTCAGGGATATTACACGCCGTAGAACCTTTCCTCAAGGATCTACCAGGCTGGTAACGACATATAGCAACTCAACCATGCCTTTCAGGCTAAAATGACTCAGTAGACCGATTTGGTCTTTCCACGATTACATACAACTCAAATATAACTCATGCCCACGCAGGGGTCAAAATACAACCACACCCGTACAACGGGAAAATATACTGCAGCGGAAAAGAAAATACAGCTAGACCAATCCGACATCAACGGATCCTCGTGTGATTAGTATCGTTCATCTTTCATCATCCTTCGTGCCGACCCTGTGCTATGCTCCAAAACCTGAATGCAAAAATAGACATCCACCCCCCGAATATTCGGGGGTTAGCAAAACTCCACTATTTTGCTAGTGCAAATACAAAGTGCAAATACGAGCCATACAATTCACATTCCACGAATAACAATAACCAGGAATCCTCAAAGATCCAAACGAAACGAAAAGTACTTCTCGAGGCAAGGGTTTGAGAAAACCTTTAAAAATCGAAATACCATAAATCAATGGAAATAATTTATAAAACGGTTTAGAATACCATCGAGAGTTTTAATAGAAAACCATTTAGGATTATCAAATCCTACTTTTCAAAATCCACAAGACAAAAGGGGTCGCCGCCCCAAATCTTTACTTTCCGAAAAATGACATTTACCAACCCGTTGGGATTTTAGCCCCAAATCCATAAAATGACTTTTACAAAACCATTGGGATTTTAGCCCCCAAATCTCATCAACTCACAGTACACAAGAACGACCACAAGGTTCGTCTCCCAACATCAAAATCCACAAATAAAGGATTTAAAACAAACAACAAAATACTCTTGTGCCATCCTAGCCAAGTAAGCCAAACGAACAACTTACCTCTTACACACTTAGTCGATGCATGCAATCATGAAAACCGTTCAAAAGCGCTCATTCCCGGAAATGCCAATATCAAATCACATTTGTAAAATTCACCACAATTAACCGTCGATCCACACCTCCGTGGACCCCTACCGAGACCCCGTCGGATCTAACCCGTAGTGGTTAAAAGCAAAGCTCGTCGATCCACACCTCCGTGGACCCCTACCGAGACCCCGTCGGATCTAACCCGTAGTGAGCATACACACACACACACACACGTTACTCATGCAATACTAATATGCTAAGAATGTAAGTTCATTAAGAATACTCACTAGAGATGGCCATTAACTCGACACCATTATCAAACTCTTCAAAAATACAATAACAAGATTAAATACGGAATACACGATTCCATAACTTAAACAATAGGAGTATCATCATAAAAGCCTTCAACGTTCAAAATAACCAAATCATAATCAATTCTCAAAACACCGTTCACAAAACACACGCGTTTTGAAAGAAAGCCTTTAACGAGGCCAAACCGAAATCCTTTGAAACTTCATTTCAAACAACCAAACAAACACACCAAGACGATCACCGATCATCATATCCACAAAATAAGAAGAGTATGGGCAAGGTACTTGCCTCGAAACCACGATCGCAATAAGACGACGTATAGGACGCGGTCGAATAGCCCCGAACCCCCGAACAATATCAAGAACGCGATAGCACCACGAGTATTACGAGAATAACACCACACGAATCATCAATCACCAAACGGAATTCAACATCGGAATCCTCGAACACCTATAAACCTCCGGAAGTAACAATAACACATGGTTACGACGAGAATCAAGGCCAAAACAACGGAAGTCCCAATAAACTATCGAAGGGAAACTCATTGGGACATTTAATCGAACACTAAATGTTCAATAATTCCCAAGAACACTCGAATCGTCGATCGAGTTAAACAAACTTGATATATGGATATAAAACCCATAGAACATGATTAATAACATCATACTGCACCAATCGATGTATCAAAATTGGATTAGAAACGAAATCAAGAACAATTTCTCCAAAAAGTCAACTTGAAGGATAATCAAGAAATATACCTTGATTTGGATGAAGGATTCAAGTAGAAGTCGAAAATCTACAACAAGACTTGAGGTATATGATCTCTACAAGTTTGGGAGCACTCAAAATCGCCCAAAAATCGCCCACAATCGCCTAAGATGAAGGAGGAAGAAGAGAGGAGAAAAAATGAAGTTTTTCTCCTCGCAAATCTGCTAAAAAACGCAGAAAAAGCCTGTGTGCCGCGGCATAGGATGAGTGTGCCGCGGCCCAGGGCCAAGAAAAACGCCCAGGAATTAGCTTAGTGCCGCGGCACACTGAGTGTGCCGCGGCACACGGTACATCCCCCTTCAACACCAAAAAGGCACACCGTGCAGTCTTCGCTATTTCGACCATAACTCCTTCGTATAGACTCCGATTGACTCACCGTTTGAACCATTGGAAAGCTAACTTGATTCTCTATAATGTTGCAAAGATTCAGAATTTTTGGAGTTTCCAAGAATTAATGGTGACTTTACAAAGTCGAACTCCCACGTGAAAAAGTCGATTAAGGACACGGAACTCAACAAAACGACACCGAAACGAACTCGGATGACAAAAAGTGCAGAATTAATCATTCTCGGAATGACGAAACGGTCATGATAGAGTTGTCAAAACGAACTTCCTCCGAAAAAAAGAAAATTGCCGAAATTCGAAATTGCGGATATTACATTCTACCCTCCTTAAAAGAAGTTTCGTCCCGAAACTTAAAACAAGTAGGGGGAGTAATATACCCGCCAGGAAGACTCGACGAGATACACAAAAATAGAAAACTCACGCCCAACGGCGAAACGCTGCAAGAAACGCAAAGAGACATACGGCGTGAAAACACGCTCCACGACGACCAACACAACGTCGCCGTTAGGGATATAATAAAACCAACAAATGACAAGCGTCATCAAACGGATAATATAGCCAAGTCAATTATCCGACAATCACAAAACACAACGAACGAAAGTCAGTATGATTGACCAACCCAACGGTACATCAATCAAAACGCGAGCCAATCGCTGAACAAATACGGAATTCCACCGCCCAAGGGTTGGAAGATCGAAAACGAGACTAATTTCCCAAACTTAAGGAAATTAGGAAGGAGCCTAAATGCTCAACGATCACGAAACGAGGACAAAAACCGAACAAACAAACGACCGAACCACAACGGTCGAGACAACAAAAAGCGAACAATCATGTTCGAATCACGAAGAACAATAAAAATTCAAACAACAACTCCAAGGTTCACATCTCGACTCGAGACAATATATGATCCGGTGAAAACAACAACGTATGCATTCACATAAGATCCACATGAAAGGGAATAGAAATTGAAAAGTCACAACGACAAACGAGTTATTCCGAAATGATGCCACACTCATTCGATAAACAAAAACAAGGGGCAGGACAAGCTCAGAAATGTCAACGAACATAAATGAGTCGACAAAGTAGAATATACAGAAGTTCAAAATCCGATCCCTTCGAATAAAAGGACTAGTAGAACCAAATGATGTTACTCCCGAACAAGGTTCACAAGAATCGAACCGAACTCGAAAAAGTCACAACGATAACCAGATCGACCCACAACAAGATCACAGTTCGTTCGGACGATGAAACCGAAATACAGAACAATTTCATAAAGTCTCAATGAACATGAGCGAATCGATAGACTGGAGAAAGAGAAAATACAGAAGTCAAAATAGTACGGGTATTACCCCCGACCTCATCCATGAAATTCACAAAACAGGAGCAACGTAACAAGACGTTAAACAACCGACACGTAACGGAACGATCACCGATGCACACGACCATACCAACCCAAGCTATAACAGCTCGCACATGCGCGACAACGCAGAAATCACCACGAGGCGACAATATTCAGCACCAACATCCCACCTCTCACAAGGGGCTAACACAACAAATGTGTGGAAAACGACTCAACGCTCACACCGCCAATTCGGTCATACTCGGGAGCAAACATAAAAATGACAACGCGAACATCATACATATATACCCAGCCCTCAAACGGGAATGGATAGGTTTTAAAAACGAAAACCTCATTTTGAAAATAATTTAGAAGAACACCGATTGATCTTGAGTATCACCTTTCAAAAAGTACAAACGTGAAACATCGTTATCGAGACTTTGGAGAACCGTTTCGCATTTGATAAAAAAATGAGGACACTTTCTCTTAGTGAAAACTTTCAGAATATTCGACCCTCGGGTCTAAATAAAAGTGTTTCTAAAACATTGAAAATATCTCAAAACATTTTGGTCCTCGAGGCAGAAAAATTTTTGGAATATATTGTGGCACCTGGATGTACCACAAGGAAATAACTCATTTGAAAAAAATATGTCTCGAAATTTATTTCTAAGATACTCAAGTTTTCGAAAATAATTCAATGCCAAAAAGGACGATGCCAAAAAGCCTAAAATGCCCAAAAATTTCAGGTAATCACACGGAACATCATAGCTTGTGGTCCCGCGTGGAACCCTGTGCTAAAAACCATTTACAAAAATGCCAAAAAGGTGATGACGGTAATATTTCAAAACTCACGAAAGCCATTTACAAAATACTAATTACCGTCATAAGAATTTCGCCAACGCGATCAAGGCCATAATGCCAAAAACTCGGTTAAGGGAAGCGGTTATCGAAATAAAACTCGGTCGGTAAAATACCGAAAGTCATTACAAAAGAACTCACGCAGCGGATAAAAGTAATACAGTTCAACATGAACAATCAATCAACAATACTCCTCATAATAATAAAATATTAGAGTCCAATAAACACATTCAGAACAAAACCACTGGCCCCATTCGAGGCCTCTAAAGACCCTACCGCATCAAGCTAGTGAACAAGTCGAACGTGTATAAGCACAAAGCTTCCACAAGAGAACTTGTAAAACGTGCAAATCGATTCGAAAATCATCAGCAACGGACAAAAACAACAATAAAAAGACATCACAAGCGACGACACTCCTTGTATAAATCAAATACGAGAGTCGATTAAATACATATCGTGAAATCAAAATCCACATAAGGATTCCATCACTTAACAAATAATCATGAAAATAGCTCGTGTCACACGAGGCACAACACAAAGAAGGGAGACTTACTTCCACAGGTCGCACGAAGATGATGATCGCCCCACGATAATAATCACGACCAACAAACTCAAACGACGCGTCGCGACACGACTCAGTCAGACTAAATCCGACGAGACAAAACTCAATAGACACCACTGACCCGACAGCCTAGGTTTCCACAACCTAAGCTCCGATACCATTTATGTAACACCCCCAATCCGCTCAGGGATATTACACGCCGTAGAACCTTTCCTCAAGGATCTACCAGGCTGGTAACGACATATAGCAACTCAACCATGCCTTTCAGGCTAAAATGACTCAGTAGACCGATTTGGTCTTTCCACGATTACATACAACTCAAATACAACTCATGCCCACGCAGGGGTCAAAATACAACCACACCCGTACAACGGGAAAATATACTGCAGCGGAAAAGAAAATACAGCTAGACCAATCCGACATCAACGGATCCTCGTGTGATTAGTATCGTTCATCTTTCATCATCCTTCGTGCCGACCCTGTGCTATGCTCCAAAACCTGAATGCAAAAATAGACATCCACCCCCCGAATATTCGGGGGTTAGCAAAACTCCACTATTTTGCTAGTGCAAATACAAAGTGCAAATACGAGCCATACAATTCACATTCCACGAATAACAATAACCAGGAATCCTCAAAGATCCAAACGAAACGAAAAGTACTTCTCGAGGCAAGGGTTTGAGAAAACCTTTAAAAATCGAAATACCATAAATCAATGGAAATAATTTATAAAACGGTTTAGAATACCATCGAGAGTTTTAATAGAAAACCATTTAGGATTATCAAATCCTACTTTTCAAAATCCACAAGACAAAAGGGGTCGCGCCCAAATCTTTACTTTCCGAAAAATGACATTTACCAACCCGTTGGGATTTTAGCCCCAAATCCATAAAATGACTTTTACAAAACCATTGGGATTTTAGCCCCCAAATCTCATCAACTCACAGTACACAAGAACGACCACAAGGTTCGTCTCCCAACATCAAAATCCACAAATAAAGGATTTAAAACAAACAACAAAATACTCTTGTGCCATCCTAGCCAAGTAAGCCAAACGAACAACTTACCTCTTACACACTTAGTCGATGCATGCAATCATGAAAACCGTTCAAAAGCGCTCATTCCCGGAAATGCCAATATCAAATCACATTTGTAAAATTCACCACAATTAACCGTCGATCCACACCTCCGTGGACCCCTACCGAGACCCCGTCGGATCTAACCCGTAGTGGTTAAAAGCAAAGCTCGTCGATCCACACCTCCGTGGACCCCTACCGAGACCCCGTCGGATCTAACCCGTAGTGAGCATACACACACACACACACGTTACTCATGCAATACTAATATGCTAAGAATGTAAGTTCATTAAGAATACTTACTAGAGATGGCCATTAACTCGACACCATTATCAAACTCTTCAAAAATACAATAACAAGATTAAATACGGAATACACGATTCCATAACTTAAACAATAGGAGTATCATCATAAAAGCCTTCAACGTTCAAAATAACCAAATCATAATCAATTCTCAAAACACCGTTCACAAAACACACGCGTTTTGAAAGAAAGCCTTTAACGAGGCCAAACCGAAATCCTTTGAAACTTCATTTCAAACAACCAAACAAACACACCAAGACGATCACCGATCATCATATCCACAAAATAAGAAGAGTATGGGCAAGGTACTTGCCTCGAAACCACGATCGCAATAAGACGACGGATAGGACACGGTCGAATTGCCCCGAACCCCCGAACAATATCAAGAACGCGATAGCACCACGAGTATTACGAGAATAACACCACACGAATCATCAATCACCAAACGGAATTCAACATCGGAATCCTCGAACACCTATAAACCTCCGGAAGTAACAATAACACATGGTTACGACGAGAATCAAGGCCAAAACAACGGAAGTCCCAATAAACTATCGAAGGGAAACTCATTGGGACATTTAATCGAACACTAAATGTTCAATAATTCCCAAGAACACTCGAATCGTCGATCGAGTTAAACAAACTTGATATATGGATATAAAACCCATAGAACATGATTAATAACATCATACTACACCAATCGATGTATCAAAATTGGATTAGAAACGAAATCAAGAACAATTTCTCCAAAAAGTCAACTTGAAGGATAATCAAGAAATATACCTTGATTTGGATGAAGGATTCAAGTAGAGGTCGAAAATCTACAACAAGACTTGAGGTATATGATCTCTACAAGTTTGGGAGCACTCAAAATCGCCCAAAAATCGCCCACAATCGCCTAAGATGAAGGAGGAAGAAGAGAGGAGAAAAAATGAAGTTTTTCTCCTCGCAAATCTGCTAAAAAACGCAGAAAAAGCCTGTGTGCCGCGGCATAGGATGAGTGTGCCGCGGCCCAGGGCCAAGAAAAACGCCCAGGAATTAGCTTAGTGCCGCGGCACAGCCTGAGTGTGCCGCGGCACACGGTACATCCCCCTTCAACACCAAAAAGGCACACCGTGCAGTCTTCGCTATTTCGACCATAACTCCTTCGTATGGACTCCGATTGACTCACCGTTTGAACCATTGGAAAGCTAACTTGATTCTCTATAATGTTGCAAAGATTCAGAATTTTTGGAGTTTCCAAGAATTAATGGTGACTTTACAAAGTCGAACTCCCACGTGAAAAAGTCGATTAAGGACACGGAACTCAACAAAACGACACCGAAACGAACTCGGATGACAAAAAGTGCAGAATTAATCATTCTCGGAATGACGAAACGGTCATGATAGAGTTGTCAAAACGAACTTCCTCCGAAAAAAAGAAAATTGCCGAAATTCGAAATTGCGGATATTACATTAATGGCACTTGTATTGTCACAAAAAATAGGTGTATTTTTAAGCTCGATGCCATAATCTAGTAGTTGATTTTTGATCCATAGGACTTGTGCACATGCACTTCCCGCAGCCACAGATTCTGCTTCAGCTGTGGAAGTAGCGACACTAGTCTGTTTCTTACTCCCCCATGAAATTAAACATGAACTCATAAAATGACAAGTTCCGGTGGTACTTTTTCTATCAATTTTGCATCCACCGAAATCGGCATCACTATATGCAAAAAGTTGGAAATCAATGCTCGATGGATACCACAGACCTAAGCCAGCAGTATAACGAAAAATCCTTTTGCATGCAATGAGATGGGATTCCTTAGGATTTGCTTGAAAACGAGCACATAAGCAAGTAGCAAACATTATATCGGGTCAAGATGCAGTTAAATAAAGTAAAGAGCCGATCATACCTCAGTACTGTTTTTGGTCAACAGACTTATCTTTTTCATCTTTGTCGAGCTTAAGAGTGGAAGACATAGGAGTAGATATTTCTTTGCAATCTTCCATCTTAAATTTCTTTAAGAGCTCATTGACGTACTTTGATTGGTGAATGAATATTCCGTCATTGAGTTGCTTAATTTGGAGTCCAATAAAGTTTTTCAACTCTCTCATCATGCTCATTTCGAATTCTCCATTCATAAGATTTGAAAATTCTTGGGACAGAAATTCGTTAGTTGCACCAAAAACAATGTCGTCCACATAAATTTGGCAAATAAGCATATCATCACCTAAATTCTTAATAAATAGGACATTATCAACATTACCTCTTTTATACCCATTTGAAATAAGAAAAGTTCTTAAACGACCATACCATGCTCTCGGAGCTTGTTTTAATCCATAGAGAGCTTTATGGAGCTTGTACACATGATCTGGATGATCACACTCTTCAAAACCCGGCGATTGCTTGACATACACCTCCTCCTTGATGATTCCATTTAGGGACGCACTCTTTACATCCATCTTATGGAGTTTGATTCTCTTGTACGCGGCAAATGCACAGAGAAGACGAATTGCTTCAAGACGAGCAACAGGAGCAAATGTTTCCTCATAATCCAGGCCTTCTTCTTGATTATACCCTTGGGCGACCAATGTCGATTTATTCTTAATTGGGAGACCATCATCATCGGTTTTAATTTTATGAACCCATTTAGTACCAATGATTGATTTGTCTACCGGTGCCGAAACCAATTCCCAAACATTATTTCTTTCGAATTGATTTAGCTCTTCTTGCATATCAATAGCCCAATTCTCGTCATTGATGGATTCAACGATATTCTTTGGTTTTGTAAGAGAAATAAATGCAATATTATTAATACAATCATTTATATTTCTCCTAGTTCGCACACCTTCATCGATTTTTCCAAGAATTTGTTCCATCGGATGGTCTTTCACATTTGCCCAATCTTTAGGAAGGTTGTAAGAATTCTCCTCCTGCTTGTCTGAGCTTAAGTCGAGTTTCTCCAATTCCTTTGAAGCTTCTAACACTTATTTAGCCGGAACCATACATGCATCATCATCAAAAACAACCTTTCTCGGGGGTAAAACTGTATCATCGAATTTTACATGAATTGACTCTTCTACCGAGCCTATTCTACAATTAAATACACGATAAGATTTACTATTAGTCGAATAACCAAGAAATATTCCAATATCCGATTTAGAGTCAAATTTTCCCAAATTATCTTTACCATTATTATGAATAAATACTTTACAACCAAATGGATGGAAATAAGATAAATTGGGCTTTTTACCTTTAAATATCTCATATGGGGTCATCATTTTGTTCCTCCGGAGATGGACTCGATTAATAACATAGCAAGCGGTGTTAACAGCTTCGGCCCAGAAATATTTAGGAAGCCCATATTCATTGAGCATTGTTCGGCTCATTTATTCTAGAGAGCGATTCTTCCTCTCTACAACTCCATTTTGTTGATGTGTCCGAGGTGCCAAAAGATTGTGCCCAATACCATAATTATCGCACCAATCTTCAAAAATATTTGAATCAAATTCTCCACCATGATCGGTTCTGATGGCGATAATTGGTAACTCCTTTTCCTTCTGGGTAACCTTACACCACTTAACAAACTCGTTAAATGCATCATTTTTATTTGTTAAGAATTTTACCCAAGTAAATCTCGAAAAATCATCAACAAGAACTAAAGTATATAGTTTACCTATTAAGCTAGCATGTCGAGATGGACCAATCAAATCCATATGAATTAATTCAAGAATGCGACTAGTGGAAATTTCCATTTTTGATTTAAACGAGCCTCTAGCATGTTTACCTTTAATACAGGCCTCACAAATGTGGTCTTTTCTGAAATTTAATTTTGTAGACCACAGACAATATCGTTTTTGGCTAATTTGAAAGAAGTGGTAAAGAGGCATGACCCAATTTTCGGTGCCATATAACGTCATTTTCATTGTATGAAAGTAAACGTTTTTCATTGAAAGAAGATTCATCTTGAAGATCAACAATATAAATATTTCCATATCGCAATCAAAATAAAACAACTTGGTCTTTTCTCATTGCAGTGCAATATGTACTTTCAAAAATTAATTTAAGACCAGTATCACAAAGTTTGGAAACACTTAGAAGTTTATGGCAAAGGCCATCAACAAATAGAACCTTTTCAATAGTAGGTAAAGGTTTCTTACCTATCTTACCTGTCCCTTTTATTTGGCCCTTTTTATTATCGCCAAATGTTACACAACCACTGTAACACCCCAAACTAGGCGGATATTACAGTGCCCTGGACCCCCAACTGGGACCTACCAGGCGAACGAAATTAGTAAATTAAATAATATAAATGTAGTACCGAACCATATTATATCATCAATTACTTCGATGAGGAGACCCAGGGAAACACTGAATACATGTATATTTTATATGAAGATAAAATATACATCACTGAACAAATGACAATCCAAAAGGAAGTGCAACGGAAAATACATAACAAGAAATTGTGAATGAAATGAAGAGACTGGGCCCCCCTACTAGTATCACTGGGACTCCTCGCCATCGAAGTTCTCTTTCTGTGCTTTTGCCTTGCCATGACCTAAAAACAATATCCTCAACGGGGTTAGTTACACAGAACAACCATCCTCAAGAGTTGAACAATATACAACAACCACATGAATGAATTAAGTATTAAGGTTGAATGATGAGTATCACAGTATGCCCGAATGGAATGTGTGAGTGCACAAGTAGCCGAGTGTCCGGAGCCCCGCATATACACCCGCAACTTGGCCTAATTAGTCTCACGGAGGTACTTTACCGTGTGCACAGTCTAAATGTGTCCGGAGTCCCGCATATACACATGACCATAGTGCGCCCGACTAAAAATTCCACACATACGCCACCCGGCCACGAAACACAATCCCGGAAGGTCACAAAACACAATCCTGAAAGGTCACAAAAAAAGCGACCAAGATGAGAGGTAATGAATAAAATCCTATAAGGATAAAGAATGACTCACCGAGATGACATAATGATACAACGAGTGATAGCTTCAATGAAAATAATTTGGAACTGTCGTTCCTCGTGAGTTACATGATTAGTTGATGATTACAAGTCTCGACATGAATGATATATTATGAGTGAATTACATGTATGAATGAACAACAACGTAAGGAATGAATATTTCTTTAACCGATTAAAAATTTACTTACACAACATCGGTGAAAAATGTCCTTCCTCGAACAAACGTCCTAAAAGAGATGTCGGTCGCTCGAACAACCTTGAATAACACAATTACCAATAATCCGCTCAATATACGTATCAATTATGATTATAACTAACTCAAAACGTCGATATGACAAAACCAAGTGCATTGGGGCATTACAACAAACACGTTGTAATCAATCTCCGATTGTTTACAATAAACCTCCATTATATCCATATCAAACCTCCAAGGAGTGATTCAATCCAACAAAACATCTTCAACACACTCAATAATCCAAAATGAATACACAATTAGAGATTACATCGACATGTAATCGAAAACCCCTAAATCCAAATCAATATTCAAAGTGTTCTTGAATAATCTCTATTAATCCGATGATAATCCTTAACAATTCATAATCACAAGTATATCACTTCATATATCATGATTATCACATCCAAAACATCATATCCCAACTCAAAATCAAAATCCAAGATGTTGAAGAATTTACCTTTGAAGATCCAAACACTTCGATTCGGTGAATTCGTGTTAAATCGACTATACAAGCTTCACAAACGAACGAAGATGATGAAATCCGAACACACAAGTGTTTGATGATGAAAAATCTCTCCCACAAACCCTATCTCTCGGAACCAAGATGAAAAAGTGGTGAAAATGAGAAAAACCTGTTGGTCTACTTACATAGGTCACAGGGACGCATGACCAAAACCGCACGATCAAGTGTCCGTGCGTCCGGTCGTGCGTGAAGCTTCTGCCAGCAACTGCTATAGCGCACGAGTGCCGCACACGAGCAAGAATCGTCCTGCCGCTTCGTGGCACTTCGCTCAAACGCAGTGGTCTCCCGCCTGGGCCTCCGCCGAAACACACGAGCACCACGCCCGAGCAGTTGCTCGTGTGGCCTGCTCATGCGGCCCTGACTCGACCGCTGGGTCTCCTACCCAGTCCAGCCACAACACATGAGCACCACGCCTGAGCAGTTGCTCGTGTGGCCTGCTCGTGCGGCCCTGCTCGACATGCAGTTTAGCCTATAACGATGCACCGAGTACAATAAATCACAGAAATCGAGAAGTACGGGGACAAAAGCACGAGTATTACAAAAATTACGCCGAACGGTGAACACAATTGAATGAGTGTGAATGCTGAGTGATTATTAATGAGTGAAAATTACTGAGTGACAATTACTGACTGATAATTACTGAATGATAATGACTGAATTACAACCACGTATTACAAAAACGATCTTCTTTTTTCAGCTCCGTGAAGAGATGTTCATTTCCACTCATGTGATTTGAACATCCACTATCAACATACCATTTATTTGATACTATTGTCTTCCTTGCTTGTGCCTACAAAAATAATTTTCTTCCATTTTATAGGTACCCAGGCTAATTTGGGTCCTGTGATGTTAGATATAAAAACTTGGTTTTGAACAATGGTCCCTGTAGGTACCCAAATTTGTTTGACTTTTATAGTTCGTCTAGATATTCTACAGTAAGTTTCGGTATGTCATGGTTTTAAACATTTTGGACATGGTGGAATTCCCGTTTTTAAAATGTCTGAATCTTTCATGGTATTTCTAAGGACTTTTTCATTGGAAATGAATTATACCCGAGTCCTTGTTTTGAAAGAGAAAATTTTTGACCAAATAAGAGTTGCTCAAATTTGTCATTACCACACGAGAATTTTCTAACGTAAAGTTTCAATTCTTTCTGAGTTTTATGTAAATCATCTCTCAGAATTTTCTCATTTTCTAGACAATTTGTGTGATCAATCGATATATCCTTGTTTTTCAATAATTTTGAATTTTCACTTTCAAGAGACTTTATTTTCTTTTTCAAATCTTTATTTATATTGCAAACTTTTTTGTATTCATTAATTAAATATTCGAAAGCATTAAGAAGTTCTTCATGAGAAGAATCACTAACCTCGACTTCTTCATCGCTATCTTCGGATGTGCAGGCTATTAGAGCGAGATTGGTTTGAACTTGAGGTTCATCATCCTCATCATCATCGCTCCATGTAGCGACATAGACTTCCTTCTTTTTAAACTTTTCGTAAGGTGGTTTTGATGAACTTATTGGAGCAGCAACACGACAATCTTTAGCAAAATGACCTGGAATGCCGCACCTTCGACAAGTGTTGTCGAACCTTTTATTTTGTGGGAAGTGAGTCTTTTTGGATTCATCCCTTGGTAGAAGTTTTTTGAATTTCTGTATATTTTTGGCATAAAAGGCTGTTTCTTCATCCTCTTCTTCGATAGGTTCATCTTCTAGATCGCTATCTTTTTTGGCTTTGAAGGCGATCGTCCTTTCTCTCTCCTTGGGCTTTGGTTTCGAACTTCGAGATTTAATGACAATCTCGTAATTGATGAGAGATCCAATGAGAGCACTGAATTCTATGGTGTTGAGATCTTTCGACTCCATGATAGCCGTCACAGTAGCATCCCATTCTCTTGGTATAGACCGAAGGATTTTCTTGGCTTTATCACTACTTGATATCGATTTCCCGAAGGAAGCTAGCCTATTTGTGATAGCCGAGAAATGGTCAAGCATAGTGGTAATGCTTTCTTCTTCTTTCATAGTGAAGAGTTCATAATCGTGAAGAAGCATATTGATTTTGGTTTCTTTCACTTGACTCGTACCTTCGTGGGTAATCTCGAGCATTTTCCAGATCTCTTTAGCTATCTCGTAAGAAGAGATTCTGTTGTGATCTTCTGGGTTGAGAGCACAGTAAAGCAGTTGAGTAGCTATACTATTGAAGTGATCGTTCTTCCAGTCGGCATCGTCGTACTCTTCAAAGCTTTTGATTGAGCCGTCTATCTTCTTAGGAATAGTAGGTCCAGAGCAATGAACTTCCAAATTTCATTATCGTGAGCTCGGATGAAGATGGACATTTTCTTCTTCCATGTCATAAAGTTTGAACCATCGAAGAAAGGAGGGCGGTTGAGAGCATTGCCTTAAAGAGAAGAGTGGATAAAGGCCATTTCTGGATCTTTTCTCTAGCGGGTGTTAATTCGGTGAAAAAGAGACTGCTCTGATACCAATTGTTGGATTGGTACCACCACTAGAAGGGGGGGTTGAATAGTGCGGATAAGAGTTTTGAACTCTTTTTGTGCGGAAGCTTAATATCGGAGTAAATAAAGTGCGGAAAAGAAAGAACACAAGAAATTGTTTGAGAGGTTCGGCTATTAACGAAGCCTACGTCCCCTACCTAGTTTTATCGACTAGGACTTTTCTAAGAAACTTTGAATGCACTTTCTAGTTTAGTGCCAACTCTTACAATATTTTGATTTCCGGGCCCACGAACAACCTCACTAAAACACTCTTGTTTTTCCGGGTACAAGACAACCTTACAGTAAAACAATTACGAGTAGGAACTCGACTTTACAAGATATATCGCTCGTTGATACAAGAATATAAATAAGAAATGATAGAACAATTCTTCTCGTATCACAATGTGGAATGTGTATATCTCTCGAATTATATGCTCGATATAGCTTGAGTATGCTTGTAAGTTCAGATGAGTTGTGTCTTCAACACCTTGAATGGTGCTATTTATAGCCCTTGAGTTGTATTTTCCCATTGGAATAGTAAGCTAGCATTACGTGCATTAGGAAACTTCATTTACGTACGTAGTCAATATTACGTACGTTATGCATCATACGTAACGGCCGTAAAATGATACTGGAAAAACGGCAGTGGCTTCTGTCTTCACTATTACGTACGTTTTGCTTCATGCATTACGTACATTATTCTTGGTCTTCATATCCATTGGATGAGATGATGTACTGGATGACGTCACTTTGAATAAAATCAACGGTTAGGACATTAATTCAAATTTAAAACCAATAACGTACGTTAGGAATAGACATTTACGTACGTTATGTCATTTAGCCGTTTCATACTTTGACATTTCTAAAACTTTTTGCAACGGTTATAAAACTTGTATTACATACGTTACTGAACATTGATTATGTACGTTATTAGAGCATAGTTTTAACAAATGTGTTATAAAAAATGATTTAAAATAACTATTGTATAATCTGTACTAGGATAATAATTATTTTGCTAAAAAGATCATAATCAAAATATGTATCAAAAAATATTGTTTCAACATGGCTCTGCAATATAAGGATAATTCTCAATATGGAGACGTTGGGCTGTGTCTTGGAGGAGGACATCCCATCGGATCTTGCAAGGACCAGGGCTAACCAGGAAGAAGTTTATGCCCATGAGAAACGGGTTAAAGATGATGTCAGGGTCCGAGGTTTCATGATGGACTCAATGAACAATGAACTTCAGATGGATCATGAGAACACACCCTCTTTAAGGGCAATTCTGGCACATCTTATTTAGCTCTATGGGGAGCACATTTGACCTGCTCGGTATGAGATATCGAACTAGTGTTTGGTGCTCCGACGAAGTAAGGTGAGAAAGTTGGGGATCACTTCCTCAAAATGATATCTATTTAAGGTGGGGAAATCTAACCAAAACTCTTTCATGTCCCAGTTCATATTAAATTTATGCAATAATGTTATGATTTTTGAAATGCTATGATTCGCCTTGGGGCAGTATGATTCAACTTCGGGCAGTAAGATTGGCCTTTGGGCATAACTATGTGCACATAGAATCGCGCGATGATAAGATGTAAGATGTAAGACCCAGTCGGGGTATTGTATGTAATTCTAGGATCCAAGGATCTTTTGGGAAACCCACTGTACCATATAATGAAAAATATTTCCAAATATGCCGTGTAAAATGTCCTATTCATTATTGTAATTGATATGAACTGATATGCCTCATTGAGTTGTCAAAAACTCACACGTTTTATAGTTCCCCTTTCCGGTTAGGCGAAGTCGGAGCATAGCGTGGAAGATGCAAGATGATAATAATAAATAATACTATGACATTATGTTTAGGCATGATTTCAAGTGGTTTTGAATTATTTAGACCTTAGGATTTCCTTTAGCACTTTAATTCCGTGAATGTGCTTGTTATGATTTTGATCATTTGACTTGGGATTTATTTTAAGTAATAGATGCTTCTTTAATTGTTTTGGTATTTGGAGTAGTTCTTACAAATGATATTTTTCAAAGAAAAAATATTCCCTCGTTTATGTTAAAAAATAGTAGGATGTTACAATGGGGTATCAAAGAGTGTCTACGATTCTGAATCCTTAGGAATTTTTATAATATCATTATCAATCACCTCCACCACCCAGCTGAATTATCAAGTTGCATTATTTGAATTTCGTTTCGTGCATCTTAAAATGATGATGAGTGTTCTACTGCGATTAGTTTCAAGATTTCTATCATGTATGCCGTAGTATGATGTATAATTTCACTATTGTAAGTATGATTAAATATTGTAAGATATACACGATTTTCATATGATTGTATATAAGATACTAGTTGTGGCCTTAATTTAAATTTGAGTAGATTGTAATTTATAGTACCATATTGATCGGATGAAATACCATGTTGACCAGCATGACGCCTCAGTGAAGCTGTTGAAGGTCATGCCGCCAGGATTACAAGATATGGCCCAAGCTGCATTTGACGAAAAAGTGGATTTATGTTGGCTAATCTTCCCCGTATCAACTACAAGATTTTCACAGAGAGTATACGTCAATCTACTCGACATTGCTTACCTTGTGTCAGATGAGGAAGAGCCAATGGAGGAGTCTCTATCTGAGAGTAGTGTAGGCAGTAAATGAGAGTTGTTAGGGATATATATATATATATATGTATATAGTAGGATTTCATTTCTGTTTAGCACTATTATTTGAGTTATTGTTTATTTTATTCCTTTCATTCTATTGTTTAAGGAACCATTACTCCTTTATTATGAATAAAATAATTATTTTTCTTTAACTATTTTGTTCATATTTCCGTGTTATTTTTGAGTTTCTTATTTATATTAATGTTGTGTTCGGCATAGATATAATTTTCTTGGTACCCTACTAAATCACTTTGTACTTGGGTATTAGGCTATGGCTCGTAATAGAACAACCACCGATCATAATGACAGAAAGAATCAGGATCAAGAGGTAGATCGGACTGTCGCCCTATTGCAAAACATGATCGCTGCTTAGCAGAATCTGCATCAACCAAAGCCCTATGCTAACAACACTGATGCCACTGCCAGTGTGATTGAGAAATTTCGTAAATACCATCTGCCAACCTTCAATGGACGTGATGGACCACTGGTTATGGAAGAATGGATCTGATGCTTGAAGAGAGTCTTCACTCATGTCCCGTGATGATGTGCACAAGATCTCTTATGTAGTGTTTCAATTGACAGATGATGCCGGTCATTGGTGGGAAGGTCATAAGCGGACTCGTAGCGTCGGTGAAATTCTTGCTATGACTTGGGATCAGCTCAAATAGTTGATCATACAGAAATACTTTCCCCAGTCGTACAGTAATCGTAAGGAGACTGAGTTCCTTGAGTTTAATCAAGATGCTATGACCTGGAGGAGTACGACCATATGTTCAACCAGTTATCAAGGTTCGCTGTTCATTTGGTGGACACCAGAGAGAAGAAGGTCAGAAGGTTAGACCGCGGTTTGCACCCAGAAATTGAATGTATACTGGCTGGTACAATGATCCCCACTTATGATGGAGTAGTCGAATGGGCACAAGCTATATTTTCTCGTTTGGTATTGGACTCAATCACTCATAAAGTAAACGACCTACTGGTAAGCGTAAATGGGATTCACAAGGGAAAGGGAAAGGTAAGTTCCCTGCTAATAAAGGAAAAGCGGAGGGTAACATCTCTATTAAAGCTTCTTCAAGAAGGAGCTGGCCCATCCTCGTATGGAGCTGGAATACCTCCTTGCGCAAAATATGGCAGAAATCATGGTGGAGAATGCCTCTTTGGAAAAGGTGTTTGGTACTGGTGCAAGAATTCGGGACATATGGCTCATGAATGCCCCCAACAAAACAAATGAGATAATAGTAGAGACAACAAAAAGAAGGGCAAGGCCCGCATATTTGCTATGACTCAGGGGGAGGTAGATAAGGATACTGGTGCAATGACAGGTAAGCTAAGTGTCTCAAATTCACCTGCTTTAGTTCTGTTTGATTCTGGTGCCACGCACCCATTTATATCTTCTAAATTCTTCAACCGAGTAAATTATGCTTGGGTAGTTTGTGATGACAATCTGGATGTTGGTATACCTTCTGGAGAAATAATTAGGTCTACTCGCTTGTGAAGAGGAGTAATACTGAACTTTAACACGAAATGATTGTTGGCCACAAAATATACGGTAAACAGCTTATAAAGAAAGAATACAATAAGCTGTATGATTTTCGAAGTTAATAGCATAGCGGAATTCTGATAGTGAGTTGCTGTAAATACAGCAACTAGGTATTCTCATGGTTCTAAAAAACGCTAGGCGCTAGGCGTTCGGATTGCTAACGCCTAGCGCCCAGAGGATTACTCGGGGATTAATCGGGAATTAGTCGGACTAGGCGGATTTATTTTTTATTATTCTTTTAATCACTTTTATATATAAAAAATTGTATATATGTAAAACAATTAAAAATATTTAAAATTTAACTATTTAAATGGATATACAATCAATTTTATATTAAATTTGAAATATTGATATAGATATAAAGGAGTCCATAATATCCATAATATCTCCGTTTAAGAAGTTATAGTATTATTAGAACAAAACAAAAAAATAAAAAAGTATAACCGCCTAGGCATCCGCCCATTCGCCCACGTAGCTAGGAAATTTAAAACATTGATATAGGTATAAAGTAGTTCATAGTATCCATAGTATCTTAGCTTGTCTTCGTAGGCCCGCCCAACCAGTCTAGACGATCGATTAATCACCCAAACGCCCAGTACAAGCGCCTAGGCCATAATCGGAACGGTAGAGGACCTTCTAGGGATTAATCGGAGGATTAATCGGTCTAGGCGGGGATTTTTAGAACACTGGGTATTCTCCTATTTGCTTGATGCATACAGGGTTTTCACAATGTACACTATAAATCACAGTTATGAATGAAAACAGTAACGACGAAAAGTGAATAAAATAGATTTCAGTGGTTCGAGGTAAACCCCTATACGTCTGCGGGTCCTCCACACAGGAGTAAAATGTTTATTAAATTCATTACGTACACAATTACATGACTTTAACTAAACCTGTCTCTTTATCGTTCACACAGATTGATAAAGGGACTATTGTTTGGGTTATTCACATGGATTGGCTTCAGCTCTTTCGACTCGCTTCTTCTGAAACAAATCGAAGCTTCATCTTCAATGCTATTCTTCCCATATAGGTCGGAATACGCAAGGACTTAGTCCATACAGGTATAAGGTTGATCTCAACGGTAAAGAGGTCAAACGATTCCAAACAACAACTATATCTTTTATGAGCGTTCGCTGTATGCTATGCTGTTTGCATTGAGGACTTAGTAAAGTTCTTCGCTTGAATGTTGTTGTATGCTCACGAAATATACTGCTCTTGAATAGCTAGATTGTCATAGCAATCTGTCAGATGTATGTGTGAGAATGAATAATCTTGGTTCATAAGTGAGCAATATCCTCTTGCTTGGGGATATTTAGAACCTTAGAAATAGATCTGTTATAAATGTAGCCATTCGTTAGTTGGTGAGATGTTGACGTCTCTGATTGGCGGCTGCTGAATGTTTGAATTAAAGGCGGAATGTATTTAATAGTTCAGACATTCTTTTTTACTTTGCATTAAATGCTCTTCATAGCGTTCAGACGTATCTCTTTTCGGGCGCATTAAATGTTGTCCTATTAGCAATAAATACTGCTTTTAACCGTGAATACTTTATGAATAAACAATGTTTATCTCACAATGGTTTAAAGCTTTTTCCTTTTCAGTCCTGTTGGGAATGTTTTACTTTTCCCAAGTAAAATACCTACAGTCTGACTGCTGTATCCAACGTTCTATAACTTCTAATGTATGATGTAAGCTCTGTAGGATAGACTTTATAGAAGATCTCTTGCTATATGGACGGCCTGTGTGGAGTTTCATGTTAGGCGTATTTTTATACGCTTATTTATCATTATTTTATATTCATTTGAAGTGTAAATCTGCATAAATGAGCTTTTAATGCACTATTCTTTTATGTTTTGCAGGAAATTGGAGTCCGGAAGCTCGAACGACGAAAAACGGGCGAAAACGGTGATTTCTGGTCATGAGCCGTGGCACAAGGAAAGTGGGTCGCGGCACACGAAGGTAGCTAGCAGAGCGCCGAGCGGACTGTACTGGGGGCCGCGACACAAGGAAAGTGAGTCGCAGCCCAGGAGGAAAAACACGCGCCCAGGCATAGGCGCTGAGCATGGTGAGCCGCGGCCCACGGGGTGGTTTTGCTGAGTCTTCCGCGTTTCTTTGCCGTTTTTGGAGCCTGTTCCCAACCTAATTCCCGGACGCGTTTTGGAGGCTGATGATAGTTATAAATAGGGGTTTAAGGTCTAAAAAAAGAGATGATCATCGAATAGAGGATCGATCATCGAGGAAAAGAGAAGAAGCAGAAAACACCAAGGAGCAGAGAAAGGAAGCTATAGAATGGAGGCATCCGAGTTCTTCGACTGCGTTTGATCTTTATGCTTTCTTTGATTATTTCTGTATTTTTATTTTCTAGCATGTCAGGCTAAAACCCTGTTATAGGATTTTGATGAAACCGAAGTTTTGACGAATTTACTTTTGATTATCAATATAATTTCCTTTTCTATTGAGTTTTCCCCAATTGTTCTTAATGCTTTGAATTGTGTGGCCTATAATTGAATTGTTTTAATTATGCAACTCGAATCGGGAGAGGAGAGTTGGTAGGAATATTGGTGAGAACCGTTTTATCTTATGAGATAGGAATATACTCATAGGAACTACGTGGCATGTCTGAAGATTCCGTGCTTTTTGCATATTGTCGAATTAATCCACCTAGGAATAGAGTGCGTTATTCGCCTTAGAAAAATCTATTGACCTCGGGAGAGGCGGTAGAGTATTTTAGTAACCTTCGCCTTCAATAAATTGGGAAATTATTAAATTCATATAATCAAGAATAATTCGGATAAACCGAGGTGGATTCACAATCCTAGAATTATTCCTTATTTGATTTTCCTTCAACAATCGATTTTATTATTTTTTGCTTTTATTAATTTTCTTTAATTATTACTTGTAACTCAAAATTCGATAGTTCAAATAAAATTAGAATACACATAAATCGGTAATTAGTAAGTCAGTCCTCGTGGGAACGATATCTTACTCATCTCTTTATTACTTGTTTACGACAACGTGCACTTGCGTTCATCAAATTTCGCAACAAGTTTTTGGCGCCATTGCCGGGGACTGATTAATTTTACTAATATCGATTTCAGTATTTCTAGTCTTAGTTTGAACATTTTTTTTATTTTTGTGTAATTTTTTTATTTGTTTTTCCTTTCAGGAATTTCTGGTTAGTTCATGAGAAAATTCGGTAACGAAGGCCTACTACCTTTGGATACCGAACTCTAGCGCACTCTTCGGAAAAGCAAGAAGGAAAAACGTGAGCTACCGACTAAAAACACCATGGCCGAGAAGACGGAAAATCATGGAGGAGAAAATCCTGTGCAGCAAGCTCAACCGGCATTGGCACTCCGTGATTATGCCATGCCACAAATAAATGCGAACTTTTAGGGAATTCAGCGTCCAACCATCCAAGCGAACAACTTCGAAATCAAGCCGGCTATTATTCAGATGGTACAAGCAAGCCAGTTTTGTGGACTGGTGAACGACGATCCCAACGCGCACATCGCTTCATTTATAGAGATTTGTGACACCTTCAAGAATAACGGTGTCACCGATGATGCTATTCGTCTGTGGCTTTTCCCTTTTTCTCTGAGGGACAAAGCCAAATTTTGGTTGAATTCGTTACCGCCGGGCTCTATCACAACCTGGGCGGAATTAGCACAAGCCTTCCTGGCTAAGTTCTTTCCCCCATCAAAAACGGCGAGATTAAGGAACGAGATAACCACGTTCGGGCAATTTGATATGGAGTCACTTCATGAAGCTTGGGAGCGATACAAGGATTTATTACGGAGATGTCCACACCATGGCCTACCGGACTGGCAAATTTAGACATTCTATAATGGATTGAGTGCTTCTACACGCACTCTTATTGATGCAGCCGCTGGAGGAGCATTGATGGGAAAAATGATGGCCGAAGCCCACTCTCTATTGGAGGCGATGGCTGCAAATGCTTATCAGTGGCCTTCCGAACGAGTGATCCCGAAGCGAGTAATGGAAATCTCCAATAATGATCCAATATCTGCACTATCAGCACAAGTTGCCGCCTTGACTCAGCAACTTCAAGCTTTTTCACATGCTCCTACTCCCGTTACCACGGAATCATGCAATTGGTGCAACAGATCTCATCCTAGCACAGAGTGCCAAGTTGAAAATCCTTTCGAGCAACACCCGATAGAACAAGCTCAGTTTGTGGGGAACGGGAATCGACAGAATAATCCGTATTCCAACACATACAATCCGGGGTGGCGAAATCACCCTAACTTTTCGTGGAAAAACGGACAAAACTCAACCCAACCTCAGTTTTCTCAACATCAATAGCAACCTCCTCCCACTCCAAAAATTTCTCTAGAGGAAGCAATGGCGAAATTAGCAGCAAATACGAGTCAGTTCATGACCCGTACGGAAGCGACCTTGCAAAACCATTCTGCTTCTATTCGCAACTTGGAAGTACAATTGGGTCAAATAGCAAATGTGTTAATAGCCCGCCCTGAGGGTACCTTGCCAAGTACAACCGAGAAGAACCCCCGAGAGAGTATAAATGCCATTAGTTTGAGAAGCGGGAAGGAAGTGTGCGAGCAGCCTGGGCAGAGCAAACAGGGAGGTGATGATGAGGAAAAGAAAAATTTGGCGATTGAGGAATCACAAAATTCTAGACCGTCGAAATTGTTTCCAGATAATCCGACAGCCTTTGTTCCACCCATCCCGTTTCCACAGCGTTTGCAATAACAAAAATTGGACAAACAATTCTCCAAGTTTCTTGACGTCTTCAAGAAACTACATATCAACATTCCATTTGCCGACGCCTTAGAACAAATGCCGATCTATGTGAAGTTTATGAAGGAAAAATTATCTAAGATAAGGAAGGTCGAGGAATATGAAACGGTGGCACTGACTGAAGAGTGCAGCGCAATCTTGCAGAGAAATCTCCCGCCTAAATTGAAGGATCCAGAAAGCTTCACCATACCGTTCACCCTTGGGAACTTGTCTTTTGATAAAGCATTATGTGATCTCGGAGCTAGCGTTAATCTCATGCCCCTTTCTATTTCAAGAAGCTAGGAACTGGGGAAGCGAAACCTACTACGGTCTGTTTACAACTAGCCGATAGATCAATCAAGTACCCGATAGGGGTAATCGAAGATGTCTTGGTCAAGGTTGATAAATTTATTTTCCCTGCTGATTTCATTGTGCTTGATATGGAATAAGACTACGAGATTCCGATTATATTGGGTAGACCATTCTTAGCTACCGGAAGGACCCTTATTGATGTTCAAGAGGGTAAATTAATACTTCGGGTTGAAGATGAGCAAGTCACGTTCAAAGTGTTTCGATCTCTCCCGTGTCCAAGCACGGACAAGAAGTGTTCACAAATTGATATCTTTGAGAAAGACGCACACCGGGAGAGTTGCCAGCCGAAATGTTCAGAATCCGTGTTAAGTAATCCGACGTCAAAGAATAATGTAGAACGAGTCGCATATCTTAGGCATTGGGATATGTCGTCTTCATCAACCATTCACCCACCAACGAAAAAGTATAATGCTGTCATAAGTTCGTTCGAGAAAAAGGAGAATAAGCCGGAAGTGAAACGGGTGCCAAGTCATGTGCAATATGGGTGTTTTGGGAAGTTGTTTTTGCTTAAATCTTTTCGCAAAGAACATTGGGTGTCCAAACCGAAAGTCGAATTGTTAAAGACCAATGGTCAAAAATTTAAAACACATATTAACGGTTCGATGGACGGGGTGGAGTTAAAATGGTGTTTGCGAAAAGTAAATTGATTTTCAAAAGGTCCGGCTGAAGACTATAAACTTAGCGCTTCTCGGGAGGCAACCCGAGTATTAGTTGTAGATTTTATTTTTTTCAGTGTTTTCTTGCATTTCAGAGTCTTTATTTTTCATCATTTTTGATTTGATTTGCTTATCCATCTCGTTCTTGATGTGTTCCTTTTAAAATTCTGTGCAGAAATCACCCGAGGGGAAGAAATCAGCTATGGGCCGCGGCACAAGGATAGTGAGCCGCGGCACACACAAGTTGAAGGAAAAAGGCCAAACAAACTGTACTCTGTGCCGCGATGCGACCTTACTGAGCCGCGGCACACCCGGTCCCTGAGCCGCGGCACATATGCACTAAGCCGCGGCACGCCAAATGTCCAAGAAACTCCCAGGAGGCTGTACTCCGTGCCGCGGCACAGACCAAATGAGCCGCGGCACACTAACATGCTGAGCCGCGGCACCCGTATTCTGAGCCGCGGCACATGGCGACATAGCATACACACCCAGGCAGACTGTACTCTGGGCCGCGGCTCACTTAAGTTGTGCCGCGGCCCCTGTTCGGAATTTCAAAAGCCCAGGTCTCCTTTATAACCCGATCGGCCGACACACCATGTAAGCTTCCTTCATTTCTTCGCACAGCGATCGGACTCCTCCTCCTCAATTTTTCTTCTTCTTGCATACTTCAATCCAAGTCAGGTAATCCTCAATCTCTAAATCCTAATTGATACATGACTTGAAAAGTGAAGTATTGTTATTCATTGGATGATGAATATGTTGTTAGTTTTTCAAAGTTCTATCAAGGTTGAGTTGGGATATGAAATTTTTGATTGGTTATCGATGAAAATTGTTGATTATGAATGAATTGGTGATGTTATTGGTCGTTTGTCATGGCTTTATATTTATGTTGTTATTTTTGGGGATTGGATTAAACCATTATAAGTCTTGTTCTTCATTTAAACTCATGCAGTCAAGGTGTTTGATGAAATGCGTAAATGAAAAATTTTAAGCCAACATTTTGAAACTATGTGCAACGAATTTGTTTATGGGTTTACATTGTACCCCAACCCTTACGTCAAGTTTAAACGTGAAAGCTCAACTTTAATTTTCTCTCAAGACGGTGCAAGCTCGTTCAACTCTATATTCACATTTTGCATACCGTAAGTCAAGTGGTGTTGTTTTCCTTCAAATTTACGTAATTTCCGGCGTTTATATTTCCAGGGAACTCGCCATGGCTAGAAAAAGGACGAGTCCGGCACCAGTTCATGAGTGGACATTAGGGGAGTACTTGACTTTTTCTCTTATCGCATATTATTCTCTATGTCCATTGAGGTCAATGTACGTCCTAAGTTTGGGGGGGTCACTTTCAGTTGCTTTTTACTTATTCGTTTGCACTTTTCGTTATTTTTCGTTATTTTTTATGCCAGCCTTGCTTGCCGTGATATTATTTTCATTCGTGAATTTTTTGTGCTTCTTTGTGTAAAACTGATGTTACGATACTGATTTCTCTTTGAATAAACGGTTGACTTTTGGTCGAGTTGCAGTCAGCGATATTTGTTCTGTTGAGTATGCATTTAAGTCTGATATTTTGCGTGATTGTAGAAATTTTAGCGTACAAGAAAGGAGACATACGTGTTTTCAAATTGCCGTCTATATGTTTGGTTATACTTTTCGCGTAGCTAGTTATCTAGTAACATGAGTCTTGTTGGCACTTAAATTGAGTTTAGAGTCAGACAGTTTTTCCCAAAAAGTCGAGAATTTATATTTGTTCTATGATGGGAAGTCTAGTAACCGGGGGTATTCGCGTGACCCATTGTTTACTCTCGCGTAAAACGACAACCCTGAATAGACTAATGATTTAGAAATATCGCATTACCGATGATGGGAATCCTAGTAACCAGGGGTATTCACGTGACCCTTTGTTTACTCTAGCGTAAAACAGCGACCTTGAATCGGACCCGGGAATAGCTATTCGAGTTTTTTCTCCATTGTGAAGGGGAACTTAGTAACTAGAAGCATCCATGTGCCCCATTAGTATCTTTTACGTCAAACGGTTCCCCAATACATGAGAATGGAAATCCACCCTAGGGATATCCCGATGAAACATCCCGAGAGCCGGAACCTAGTGGTTAACTCGAATCATTTTATTGATCATATATAAGGGAATGCTATCCGAGGGTTAATTGTGACGATGAAACTCTTGAGATTTTTGCCACTAGACTGTGGAACTGGGCGACTTGGCTTGTTTATTCTAACCCTTCATATTGGCGGTCGATTAAACTCACGCTTGTTAATCTTTGAGCTTGATTTTCTTCATAAACGATTGATTAGCACTGAAAATGGTTACTTTGTGGAATCAGTGTCCTGGATGTGACTCACTATTACGATACTTGTATTGTTTTTCGAGATGTTCAGGGTAGTATTGATTAAGTTGAGCACTATGGATTTGCATGATTATTCACGATAATTTTTGTTTAAAATTAATTATTGCTTGAGGACAAGCAAAGGCTCAAGTTTGGGGGTATTTGTTACGCATATTTTTATACGCTTATTTATCATTATTTTATATTCATTTGAAGTGTAAATATGCATAAATGAGCTTTTAATGCACTATTCTTTTATGTTTTGCAGGAAATTGGAGTCCGGAAGCTTGAACAACGAAAAACGGGCGAAAATGGTGATTTCTGGTCATGAGCCGCGGCACAAGGAAAGCGGGCCGCGGCACACGAAGGTAGCTAGCAGAGCGCCGAGCAGACTGTACCGGGGGCCGCGGCACAAGGAAAGTGAGCCGCGGCCCAGGAGGAAAAACGCGCGCCCAGGCATAGGCGCTGAGCATGGTTAGCCGCGCAGCCTGGTCGCGAGCGCGGCCCATGGAGCGGTTTTGCTGAGTCTTCCGCGTTTCTTTGCCGTTTTTGGAGCCTGTTCCCAACCTAATTCCCGGACGCGTTTTGGAGGCTGATGATAGTTATAAATAGGGGTTTAAGGTCTAAAAAAAGAGATGATCATCGAATAGAGGATCGATCATCGAGGAAAGGAGAAGAAGCAGAAAACACCAAGGAGCAGAGAAAGGAAGCTAGAGAATGGAGGAATCCGAGTTCTTCGACTGCGTTTGATCTTTATGCTTTCTTTGATTATTTCTGTATTTTTATTTTCTAGCATGTCAGGCTAAAACCCTGTTCTAGGATTTTGATGAAACCGAAGTTTTGACGAATTTACTTTTGATTATCAATATAATTCCCTTTTATATTGAGTTTTCCCCAATTGTTCTTAATGCTTTCAATTGTGTGGCCTATAATTGAATTATTTTAATTACGCAACTCGAATCGGGAGAGGAGAGTTGGTAGGAATATTGATGAGAACCGTTTTATCTTATGAGATAGGAATATACTCATAGGAACTACGTGGCCTGTCTGAAGATTCCGTGCTTTTTGCCTATTGTCGAATTAATCAACCTAGGAATAGAGTGTGTTATTTGCCTTAGAAAAATCTATTGACCTCGGGAGAGGCGGTAGAGTATTTTAGTAACCTTCGCCTTCAATAAATTGGGAAATTATTAAATTCATATAATCAAGAATAATTCGGATAAACCGAGGTGGATTCACAATCCTAGAATTATTCCTTATTTGATTTTCCTCCTTCAACAATCGATTTTATTATTTTTTGCTTTTATTAATTTTCTTTAATTATTTCTTGCATCTCGAAATTCGATAGTTCAAATAAAATTAGAATACACATAAATCGGTAATTAGTAAGTCAGTCCTCGTGGGAACGATATCTTACTCATCTCTTTATTACTTGTTTACGACAACGTGCACTTGCATTCACCGAATTTCGCAACATTTCCTAACAGCTTTCATACTTAGCGAATAAAAACTTCTTTGCTATACGTTGGCGATTATCAAAACCAGAATATTTATCCTAACAATTTCTCCCTTTTTGATAATGCCAAAACTTCATCTAGATACATAGAGGCCATCTTCAAGTCTTCTGTTCAAAAGATCTGATCTTCATGACTTGGTCTAGAAATTCGAACTACTCGCAGGTAAGTTCTAAAATGAAAATCCTACATGACTAAATGTATTACAATTTAACTTATGATCGGCGCAGAGGCACAATCTTACAGAGTGTAATCTAGACTGTATACAACTTAATCTATGAACTGTTCGCAGACAAATTCTTACAGCTTGAGAACTAACAAGTTTGCACTTGTTGAAATATGACAAAAACTTTGTAATCAAACAGTAAAAACAGTAAGCGTAGATTACGAGTTATAATATTTCAAGAAATCAAATGTTATTGATATTACAAGTCTTGAAAGATAAAAGTAAAAAGATACATAATGCATCGGTAAGCATACAGTAGAATGAAAATACAGCATAAAATTAACATAGGCTAGCTCCTATAGTGAGAGTGTTTACAAGGACTCTGATTAGGATCATTTACAGTTCCACTCCGCTAGTTGATTAAGGAGTCATTGCCTCGATCCCTATAGATACTTTATCCTTCATCGAATTGATCGTAGGCAACCCGTTCACCTTTCTTGTGCTTGGACTTCATCATCAGTTGTAGGGGGAGCTTTCCTTCTGCTAATAGCCTTGAGAATTCATTAGCGGCATCCTCCAGAGTCCTGAACCTGTTGAATATGGCAGACTCCCTGATGAGAGTATACAAGTATCTCATCAGTTCATTTTTCTTCCAATTCTTTAGATCATCCGCTGAAGCCTATCAGTCAGTTGGCAGCAATATCTCAGAAGGTTTATGCAAAGTATTATTCCATGGGAAGTCGGGATCCTGGAACTCAGGTCGAGAACCAGTCACCCTGTATCCTCTTGCAGCTTGACCAGGCCCGGTTCTGGCTAGTCGTTCGATAGCAGTCGCAACACATTCTTCCAATGCTGCATCTATCTATCTGTCTCTCTCTCCATCCTCCATTTCCGGGCAGCCTCTCTGGACTCTTCCTCTTTTTTGGCATCATCAAGATGACACCTTGCCGTGAATTTCCTGAAGGAGCTTCATAGATTCGACCTGTTGGGTCTTGAGACCATTGACGCTGTCAACCAGCTTCCCAACCACTAAAGACAAAGCGATCGTGATTAGTTAGTTTGGAGTCAACATACTCAAGGGCGACGACCGTCTTTGCCTCGGCAACTCGGAGCTTCTCTTATTCTTGTCTCAGGATCCACTCCTGATGCTGTTTGAGTTGGTTCAGCGCTTGCCATAATGCGGTTGGCATCAGGCTGAACGCGTCTTCCACATCATCAATCGCATATTTTAGCTTAGGGAGCTTGTCCTATGCAGTCTCGCGCATCCAGTCGAGTTCTTTACCAACATCATATAGGGCCTTGACGGCGTCCTGTAGAAACACTGTTTGTCGACCAATGGCTTACTGTTGCTCGATGCAGGCTTCGGTGCGCGGGGAGCCAGGGAGCGCAATATTTGAATCTTCAGGTTCTCCAAGCTGACGAAGAACCACGTGATGAAGGGGTCTCCATGGTCTGTCTTCAGGCAGAAAACCATCATCAGAATCGGAATTAGAATTGATAGATATAGGAGATGCATGTGCATTAGAAGTAGGAGCATCAGAAGCAGGGGATTCGGAGGGATGTGCGGTAGGTTCAATCCAGAAGACAGAAGGGACTCATTCCTCCTGCCTAGGTTAAGTTTCTGTAGTTGGAACTATAGGAGGGACTGAATCCTCCTGCCGAATCTCAGTTTCCACCTGATCCGGAAGAGGGACTGATTCCTCTTGTCGGATGGCGCGGGCAGCGTCTTCAGTTTGTTGTTGTACATGCTAGGTTTCCTATACGGGAGCAGCTTGCTCTTCAATTATGACAGGAGGGACTGATTCCTCCTGTTGTTGTTCTTGAGCTGCTGGTTGCAGGGGCATGGACTGTTGTCTGTCAGATGTCCCCTGACCCTGTTGATTTTGAAGCTTGGCCATTTCCCCTTCCCTGGTCTCTTCCTGGTTGATCTGAAGACCGGCCTGTATGGCATCATCATCGTCCGAGTCAAGGTCGGAGTGGTGGCTGGGAGATGGAGATTTATCACCAGACTGTGACTTCCTTTTCATTCTAGATTTCTCTTTTGCCGTGGAGCAGTCTGAGATGAGCTCGTGGCAAAAGTGATCCTCCCAGCGGATCAGGAATTCGACAATTTGGGTGTTCGTGACCTCCAATGCGAAACTCTTCATCCTTCCACTCATCCCAGTGGTACAGGGTGTCGTAAGGGGCGACCCTATCCGACTTCCAGATCTTGAAGCGTTCATAAGATTCCTCGATTTGGACCTGGAGGAGAGTATTATTAATAATGTCAGTGGGGGAGGGACTCCGTACAGTAGTGGGCTCTACTGTTCGGTTGGGATCCTCAACAAGTATGAAAGCCTGTTGTGGAGGGATCCCGAACAGGGGTTGGTACCCTGTGGTGAGAGGGACTCCGTACAGGGGTGGGTACCTTGTTTGGAGTAACGGCTTTCGGCTCTAAAGGTGCAGTCGATTCACCGGAACCTTCCAATTTGGCAAGCAGTTGATCATCTATCATAGCCGCCACAGGCTCAGGATCTACTGTATTAGCAGCAACTATTTATTCCATAGGGGTTGCGCCCTGTGGGATTGTTTCAGTGACAGGAACAGAAGGGACATCTACAGTGACCATTGCAGTCACTGTATGCTCAGCCTTAGAAGATTTTTTGGTCTTCTCTCTCTACTTCTCGATAGCTTGAGGCGAACTGCTGTCGGGAACACTTCTTTTCCTCTTATTATCATCGCCCGAGACCCTCAAACTGATGTTCATCGGGTCAGTTGAAATGGGCATGCTACGAGGATGGGGCCTCTTAGCAAGGAGTGGTGATTTGTTGAAGATTGTGGGTCGGATTCCACTAATGAACTTTCATATGCCAATCTTCTTGGCATCCGTTGTGTAACACCCCGATATATTCGGAATAATTACAGTGCCGTAAATCCTTTATATAAGAATTTACAAGGCTAATTTGAGATATACGGAAAATAATACCAAAGTACCATTAAGGTTATAATTCAAAACCATTTCAACTATTCGAATGAGTCCATTATTACAAGCATTCCAAACACCAACAAAAATACGCGTACTCGAGTACTGAGAAATAACTGGAAAACAAGACAACATCAAATTACATCACTGAGCCACTTCATCGTCATGTCGGTACTATGGTTGCTTCCCCACTCCTCGGCTACCTGAACATCAAAACAAATGTCCACCACCGAATGGGTTAGCAAAACTATGCTAGTACAAGTATCATAATACATAAATTAGATATGCAACAATAATGCACCATAAATTATGTAAAATGGACTACCGCCACCGGAATCCAACGATGCGAATCCACGTGATTCCATCAACATAATAAAGGGTAATCCAACGATCCAGCGCCCTTAATATAGATCCCCATGATGATCCCGTCGGACCAACGCATGGTGGAAAACCCGTCCAACGATCCAGCACCCTCAGCATAGATTCCCATGATGATCCCGTCGGACCAACGCATTGTCGACATCCGATCCGGTGCCCTCAGCATAGATCACTCGATCCCTTAGGATTATCACAATATACATTAACACACCTATGTATACATATATGCAAAAATCGATATGTCCATCAACATAAATATAAAATCAATCAATAACGATATTATGACAATTCAACTGGAATGACCTCATGTTCGACAACATGTATAACAATATGTATGATCAAAATCCTCAATATTAAACCAATATTGAAAAATACGATACTTGCCTTAAAATTGGCGACAAGGATTGCTACTACGAAAAAAAATCTTCAACCAGCTCGAAGAACTCTCACTCGATCAATCCACCAAAACCCAAACCTTCAGCGAACAATAACATCGGTATAACTAACGGTTCCGGATAATCGTTCTAAACATTATATGAACATCCAAAGGGCGTGTTCTTCCCAATCATACAAGCGTACTAATCTGCTCTATATCATTTCGGTTGAATCAACATTATGCTACTAACCGAACAAAAGCTCATAATATTCCATCTAAGATCAAATGCATCCTACGGTCGGATTCTTCAATTATACCACATGATAATTCTTCTAACAAGGACTCTAATCATACTCTTCATTAATCCAAAGCAACAAGATATCAGAAATACCCCGACGAACACCATAAGAACTTATTTACTAGGTTCACTTGATTATCATCTTCTTCAAGTAAATAACCCTAAATTCAATCCATTAAATTTCCCCATACGCATTATTTCATCATGTAATACGTAAGAACTTGATAATCTCAATAAACTTGCCATAATCAGGTTCGTAGTCTCAGGATACTACGTTTAAGAGCCCAAACACTACTAGGTTCGATTAATATTCTAAACAACGAAGGAGAACCAAAACATAATCGAAATTATTCTTCTAACAACATCATGTTCGACTCCTCAAGACGATAACTGAATTGGTAAACTCAAAACAGGTCCAAAACATCATCGTAAGATGAAACTTAGTTGGTGAAGGATCATATACCTCAATATAGTGAAGAACAATGAAAGACTTGAAGAAACTCAACACCGGAAGCTTGAACACCAATCCACAAGGGTCTATGATCTTCAAAATCAAGCTAGGATGATGATATGAGCGGTATATGGTGTTGGAAAATCTCCAGAACACGAAAATCGGCCAAGGTGAGGGTGAGAAATGAAATGGGGGTTGAGGTCTATAAATAGAAATCTAACCCTTTACGTATGCTAAACACAAACATTACGTACGTAACAATTTTAGCTTACGCTATGCTCGAAGATTAGCATACGTTAACGTCTGGCCAGAGCTCACTGACCTGTTTCTGGCATTGGCTTACGTACGTTAGCGTATAGGTTTTACGTACGTAATCGCTACGACCTTAGCATGCGTTAAAAATCCCTCTTAGCATACGGTAAGTCCGTTGACTTGCTTAGATGGAAAACCATCCAAGTTCACGCGAAGCCTCTCACGAATATACACTGGCCCCTACACGCCGACCCTTGTCGGATCTCGAGTTGACTGAGCTTACGTACGTTAAGCTTGACAGCTAACGTACGTTATATTGCAGTCTTAGCGTACATTATGATCACCATCTAGCGTACGTTATCACATGCAGAACCATGCATGCAAAATGTTGGAGATACGAAAACCTAAGGATACGAATACGGGAAACTAACCTTCGATTAATAACATCACAAAGTTGAATCTTACAAGATTGAATACAGGATAAATACACAATAATTATCCGGGTATTACATACTACCCTTATAAAAAGAAGTTTCAGCCCGAAACTTAAAATGAAAACAATTCCGGGTATCTAGACTTCATACTATCTTCAGTCTCCCAAGTTGCTTCTTCGACTCCATGTCAGGACCACTGAACTTTAACCAAGGAGATCGGTTTATTCCTCAATTGCTTAACTCGACTCTCGAGTATCTTAATTGATTTTCTTCGAACGAGCCATCATTAGCCACTTCAATCTCACCAAAATCGATGATATGACTAGGATCCGGTACATATTCCGCAATTTGAATACGCGGAATACATTATGAACGTGACTCAGTGATGGCGGTAAGGCCAACCTGTACGCCAACTCCCCAACTCTTTTAAGGATATCGAATGGTCGGATATATCTCGGAATCAGCTTTCCTTTCCGCCCAAAACGGAAAATTTTCCAGGTAGGATAAACCTTCAATAGTACATGGTCCCCAATCTCAAACTCCAACGGGTGACGGCGCACATCTGCCTAAGACTTCTGTCGACTCTGGACAGTTAACAGCCTTTCGCGAATCAAGGCTACCTTCTCTTGGGTCTGAACTATCAACTCTGGTTCCATCCCGATCGAGTCAGAAGAGTCATCCCAACACAGGGATGATCTGCATGTTCTTCCGTACAACGCTTCAAACGGTGCCATCTTAATGGAAGCATGCCAACTATTATTGTAGGTGAATGCAATCAATGGCAAATGAACCTCCCAATCGGTTGACCAATCTAAGGCACAAGCTCTAAGCATATCCTCTACTATCTGTATAGTCCTTTCGGACTGAGCGTCCGTTTGAGGATGATAGGCCGTGCTAAAGTTCAGCTCGGTTCCCAAGGCCTTGTGAACTGCCTTCCAAAAATGCGACACGGAGCGACCATCTCGATCCGAAATAATGGTTTTCGATGTTCCATGCAATCGGACTATCTTCGTAATAAACACTCATGCTAACTTCTCGGGTCCCCAAGTGTCTTTAATACCCAGGAAATAAGCCGACTTGGTTAGTCGATCAACTATAACCCAAATCATGTTCATTCTCGTCTTGGTCCTTGGCATATTGGTGATGAAGTCCATCGATATATACTCCCACTTCCACTCAGGAAACGGAAGTGGCTTTAACATCCTAGCAGGCCGCTGGTGTTCAATCTTAACCTGCTGACAAGTTAAACATTTCGAAACGTATTCTGCTACGTCCTTCTTCATATTTCCCCACCAGAAATTTTGTTTTAGGTCCTTATACATCTTACTGGTGCCCGGGTGAATAGAATAGGGCGTGCTGTGAGCTTCCTTCAAGATTGTCTGTCTCAAAACATCATCATCGGGGATGCAAAATCGACTTTGAAATCTCAGAACTCCATTATCTTGTATCACGAATCCTGGGGCCTTCCCTTTATTTATTTCGTCACATAATCGAAGAATCAGAGAATCATCCAAATACTTAGATTTGATTTTTTTGACCAACGACGAAGTTAGTTCCATCACACACAGTTGCCCTTGGACTCCTTGTGACCATACTTCGATTCCTTCACGAATCAGTTCTCGTGAATGCTGGTTTGGGAAGTAAGCGCTTCCAGCACTCGAAGAGAAACAGGTTTATAGCTCAGTGCATTAGCTACCACATTCGCTTTGCCTTGATGATAGAGGATTTCCAGGTCGTAATCCTTAATCAATTCCAGCTACCTTCTCTGCCTCATGTTTAATTCAATCTGACTGAAAATATATTTGAGGCTCTTATGATTTGTGAAGATCTGACAATGAGTGTCGTACAAATTGTTGGGATTCGGTGCCGAAATCGAAGGCCCAACGGAAGCGGTAAAATGAAAATTAATTGATCCGAATCCTTACGAGGATCGATCGAGCTACGTATATACGAATATATAAACGAAATACAAGAGATACGAGAAATATACCCTCGTAGTCCGTTGATTAAATGGTAACCTTCTCTTGAGCTATTCCCCAAGCTTTGATTGATCTCTATGAATCCAATCCGCTCCAAGCTCTTGAACGATCTAACGCCGAAAGCACCAAGTCTCTACTTTCCACGCGTCGGAGAAACAACCGGGATGACTAAACCTCGTTATCCTCCAAGAAACAGGTTTGTAGCTCAGTGCATTGGCTACCACGTTCGCTTTGCCTGGATGATAGAGGATTTCCAGGTCGTAATCCTTGATCAATTCCAGCCACCTTCTATGCCTCATGTTTAATTCAATCTGACTGAAAATATATTTGAGGCTCTTATGATCTGTGAAGATCTGACAATAAGTGCCGTACAAATAATGTCGCCAAATATTCAAGGCAAAGACTACAGCTGCTAACTCCAAATCATGAGTCGGGTAATTTACTTCGTATGGTTTCAACTGTCGAGAGGCATAGGCAATCACCCTATCCTTTTGCATCAACATGCATCCCAGACCCTGATTTGAAGCATCGCGGTATACCATGAATCCATCGGTTCCATCTGGTAACGCCAATATAGGTGCTATCGTCAGTCTTCTCTTAAGTTCATCAAAACTAGCCTGACATTTCTCATTCCACATGAATTTCTGAGTCTTCTACAACAGCTGAGTAAGCGGACGAGAAATTTTGGAAAATCCTTCTACAAAACAGCGATAATATCCAGCAAGTCCTAAGAAACTTCAGACTTCTTTCACGTTATTAGGAGATTCCCATTCCAATATCGCTTCGACTTTCTTCGGGTCTACCTGAACTCTATCAGCTGATATCACATGCCCAAGGAAGGTTACTTCCTTAAGCCAGAACTCGCATTTAGAAAGTTTTGCATAAAACTGTTCATTCCTCAAAGTACTCAAAATGATACGCAAATGCTCTGCATACTCCTCTGGGTCTTTCGAATAGATCAAGATGTCATCAATGAAAATGACCACAAATTTATCCAAGTATTCTAAGAATACCCGATTAATAAATTGCATAAATACCACAGGAGCATTGTTAAGTCTGAATGGCATCACCACAAATTCATAGTGCCCGTACCGGGATCTGAAAGCAGATTTTATTATATCCGAATCCTTAATTCTCAATTGATGGTATCCTGATCTCAAGTCGATCTTTGAGAATACCCTTGCCCCCTGCAGTTAGTCAAACAAGTCGTCGATCCGAGGTATTAGACACTTGTTCTTGATCGTCACCTTGTTTAGCTCCTTGTAATCGATACATAATCGGAGGGATCCATCTTTCTTCCATATAAAGAGAACCGGTGCTCCCCAAGGAGAAATGCTAGGTTGAATGTAACCCTTCTGCAATAATTCCTCAAGATGCTTCTTTAGTTCATACATCTCGGTTGGCGCCATACGGTATGGTGCTCTGGAAATAGGTGCGGCTCCAGGCTCTAATTCGATATTAAACTCTACTTCTCTCCGCAGAGGTAACCCAGGTAGTTCGTCAGGGAATACGTCGAAGAATTCGTTTACCACTGGAATAGATGCGAGTTCTACTCCTTCTTCTTTCTTCATGGCATAACACCACAATCCGTAACAACCCTGCTTTAGTAATTTCACTGCTTTCATGGCTTTGATCAATTTCCCCAAGCTTCCCGGTCTCCATACTTTGAATAAATATGTTCAAATCCGTCATCAGCAATGATAGAAATAATTCTCCTTCGGTAATTCAAAATAGCCCTATAATTGTTGAGCCAATCGTCTCCGAGAATTAAATCGTCACCATGGATGTCAACCACAATAAGATTTGATGGCCAATCTCTCCCTCCTATAGACACTAGAAAATCTCTAGTTTATAGGGTTCCCACAATTCTCTCTCCACTCGGTAATCCCACAACATAAGGCTCACAATCATATAAACACGAGATTTTCAAACGATTAACACAGTTGAGTGGTATAAAAGAATGTGTAGCTCCTGAATCGAATAAGACACTAATTGATTGCAAAAGGATCTGAATCGTACCTGATGCAACAGCAGTGTTCTGATCGTCTGACCTCCTCATCTCGTAAAGGCACAGAGGAACGGACCCAACACTGGATGCCTCTCTTTTCCCAACATTCTGCTGCTGGAAACCACTTTGTTGTGTCTGGTTCACACTTGTCTCTTTCAGAACCGGTGCAGGAGTGCGAGTACCAATAGTTCTAGTCACATTTCCGCAAAAATTCGCACGATGGCCTTCCTGTCCACACTCGAAATAGGTCACAGAAGGTGTGTAGCAATCATGTCGAACATGCCTTGCTTTACCACAGTTATAACATTTCTTCGCTGCGTCTGAAACCGTTGATGCTGTCCGGAACTTCTTTCCACCTCGGGAAGGATGCGGAGGTCTCCTGGATGAATAAAATGAAGACTGGCCCTTGAGGGGCCCACCACTCTTGTTCTCCGTGAAGTTGCCAGACACTTTCTGCTTCTTTGCTTCTGTCGATTTCTCCACCGTTGCCTCTTTCATGTCGTAGGCCAGCGCTTTGTCCTGATACTGTCGCAAGGTAGTACATTCAAATCCGGACATATATTACTGAATCTAGGGTTTCATCCGCATGTCGAAATGGAAAATCTTCTCCGCCTCGGTCCTGACCAAGTGTCGCACACAAGTCAGCTGATGATTAAAAGTCTTGATTATGTCTGTCACAGATGCCTCCGAACTCTGCGGGGAGAAAAACTCTCGGACTCTAGCCTCTCTAACTGGACGAGGACAATAATGTGCTTTCATCACTAATCTAAATTCCATCCAGTCAGCATTATAATCCTCAGGCCGAACAGCCTCCCACCAGTCCAAAGCCTCCCCAGTCAGAAAATACTGGGCGATTGGAACCTTTCGATCATCGGGACAGTTAATCCCTGCAAATATCTTCTCTAACTCCTTCAGCCAGTGATCCCAAGTAGGCATCTCAGCAGAACCATCAAAGTTTGGTGGGTGCAATTTGACCACCTCCGTAAGCCACTTATCTCCCCGATTATCCTCGTTGCGCTGGTGGCCGATCGCTGTCTGCATGCGGTCAACCACCTGAGCGAACTGGGTCATCTGAGCGACCACTTGCTGAAGCACCCCCGGCATGTTAGGATTTGCATGATCATTCGCTGATCCCTGTTGTCCTCCAAAATGGGAATCAGTTTGACTAGACGTTAATTCTGGGGTAGACGCTGAATCCTCCTGTCTCTCATTACCATGTCCGCATCCACGACCGCGTCCGCATCCACGACCTCCCCTCAACATAATGTAAACACAAATACTCAATATCCAGGGCAAAATTTTCTAAAAGAAAGTCTGTAAATATTCATAAAACAGAAATTAAATAAAACGGTAGTATATGAGATTAGGAGACTTACAACCACGGTCCACATGACGCCGCTGGCTGAGCAGTGATGTTACAAACAACCCATAAATCAAATAAGGTAAACAAACCCAACTAAACCCGACTACCAAGATATCCATGAATCTTAGCTCCGATACCATATTCTGTAACACCCTGATATATTCGGAATAATTACAGCGCCGTAAATCCTTTATATAAGAATTTACAAGGCTAATTTGAGAAATACGGAAAATAATACCATTAAGGTTATAATTCAAAACCATTTCAACAATTCGAATGAGTCCATTATTACAAGTATTCCAAACACCAACAAAAATACGCATACTCGAGTACTGAGAAATAACTGGAAAACAAGACAACATCAAATTATATCACTAAGCCACTTCATCGTCATGTCGGTACTGTGGTTGCTTCCCCGCTCCTCGGCTACCTGAACATCAAAACAAATGTCCACCACCGAAGGGGTTAGCAAAACTATGCTAGTACAAGTATCATAATACATAAATCAGATATGCAACAATAATGCACCATAAATTATGTAAAACGGACTACCGCCACCGGAATCCAACGATACGAATCCACGTGATTCCATCAACATAACAAAGGGTAATCCAACGATCCAGCGCCCTCAGTATAGATCCCCATGATGGCCCTGTCGGACCAACGCATGGTGGAAAACCCGTCCAACGATCCAACACCCTCAGCATAGATCCCCATGATGATCCCGTCGGACCAACGCATGGTGGACATCCGATCCAGGGCCCTCAGCATAGATCAATCGATCCCTTTGGATCATGACAACATACACAAACATAATTATGCATACACATATGCAAAAATCGATATGTCCATCAACATGAACATAAAATCAATCAATAACGATATTTTGACAATTCAACTGGAATGACCTCATGTTCAACAACATGAATAACAATATGTATGATCAAAATACTCAATATTAAACCAATATTCAAAAATAGGATACTTGCCTTAGAATTGGCGACAAGGATTGCACTACGAAAAAAAAATCTTCAACCAGCTCGAAGAACTCTCACTCTATCAATAACATTGGTATAACTCACGGTTCCAGATAATCATTCTAAACACCATATGAACATCAAAAGGGCATGTTCTTCCCAATCATACAAGCGTAGTAATCTGCCCTATGCCATTTCGGTTGAATCAATATTATACTACTAATCGAACAAAACCTCATAGTTTTCCATCTAAGATCAAATGCATCCTACGGTCGGATTCTTCAATTATACCACATGATAATTCTTCTAACAAGGACTCTAATCATACTCTTCATTAATCCAATGCAACAAGATATCGGAAATACCCCGACGAACACCATAAGAACTTATTTACTAGGTTCACTTGATTATCATCTTCTTCTTCAAGGAAATAACCCTAAGTTCAATCCATTAAATTTCCCCATACGCATTATTTCATTATGTAATACGTAAGAACTTGATAATCTCAATAAACTTGCCATAATCAGGTTTGTAGTCTCAGGATACTATGTTTAAGATCCCAAACACTACTAGGTTCGATTAATATTCTAAACAACGAAGGAGAACCGAAACATAATCGAAATTATTCTTCTAACAACATCATGTTCGACTCCTCAAGACGATAACTGAATTGTTAAACTCAAAACAGGTCCAAAACATCACCAGAACACGAAACTTAGTTGGTGAAGGATCACATACCTCAATATAGTGAAGAACAACGAAAGACTTGAAGAAACTCAACACCGGAAGCTTGAACACCAATCCAAAAGGGTCTATGATCTTCAAAATCGAGCTAGGATGATGATATGAGAGGTATATGGTATTGGATAATCTCCAGAACACGAAAATCGGCCAAGGTGAGGGTGAGAAATGAAATGGGGGTTGAGGTCTATAAATAGAAATCTAACCCTTTACGTACGCTAAACACAATACATTACGGACGTAACAATTTTAGCATACGCTATGATTGAAGATTAGCATACGTTAACGTCTGGCCAGAGCTCACTGACCTGTTTCTGGCATTGGCTTACGTACGTTAGCGTATAGGTTTTACGTACGTAATCGCTAGGACCTTAGCATGCGTTAAAAATCCCTCTTAGCATAAGTTAAGTCCGTTTACTTCCTTAGCTGGAAAACCATCCAGGTTCACGCGGAGCCTCTCACGAATCTACACTGGCCCCCACACGCCGACCCTTGTCGGATCTAGAGTTGATTGAGCTTACGTACGTTAAGCTTGACAGCTAACATACGTTATATTGCAGTCTTAGCGTACGCTAAGATCACCATCTACCATACGTTATCTCGTGCAGAACCATGCATGCAAAATGTTGGAGATACAAAAACGTAAGGATACGAATACTGGAAACTAACCTTCGATTAATAACATCAGAAATTTGAATCTTACAAGATCGAATAATGTATAAATACACAATAATTATTCGGTAATTACACGTTGACTGCTGCACTCCGCAACGACTGAGAATATGATTCAGGATGAGGCCAAACGACTTCTTGGCAGTTTCAAACTTAGAAGCCTCTTCCTGAATTCCTTTCAAAACAATTTGTCACCAATTCACCTTCTCTCCAGACATGATGGCCACCATCATTCTGAATCGCAGGTTGGTGCACATCTCAAATGCACCGGTCCGATTCTCAGCAACCCGATAGCAAAAATCGTGCAGGTAGACATAAGGGAGGGTGAAATTTTTCTTGTGGCATGAGGGGTGGACGTTGGTAGCCATTTCATCGCCAGTAAATAGTTTTCAGTATGCTGATAGAAGGCTTTCAGACCCGAAGGTCTCCAACTCCTCCATTTTCAGGCCATCGGACGACAGCTTATAGATCTTCTCCGAAAGATCTTTGTTCAGAGAGATCTCTATCCCTTGAACAGTCCCAATAACATCAGTAATTTCACCTCCTTTCCTATGAGATAAATATTTGAATGAGGCGTCCAGGTAGAACTCCTACACAATTTGCTTGTCATAATAATCAGCATGGTGGCTTCCAAGGTGCTATAGTGTTGTTTCACTCTAGAAACAACCATTTCCATGTCGACGGTGTCTTGTACTTAAAAATTGATTTTCTCCATCAACACAGCTCTGGCGAAGATATGCCTATTGATAATGGTCTTCTTCTTCTTCATTGAGAGGGAAGATGTCTATGAAGTCGACATTTTCAAGAGAAAATTTGTGAGGTAACATGGAATTACACAGAAAATGCAGAAAAAACTTGCAGAAAATATGTAGACCGTTTGCTTAAGACTCGTTTAATTTGCTGAAAGCATAAAGAGTCTATGGGAGCAAAGTATTGTCCTTTTATAGGGTGCAGGGAAGATTAGGTTAAACAGTAAACAGTCAGATATAAGGGATGGGAACCGTCATTGAAAGAACATACATGATAGATTTAGAGTAACTTGTACGTCTAATCCATCAGTTTGGAAATGATGACTGGTACGATTCTGACAGTTCGTCTTTCCCTATTGCACGAAATGGCGGTTTGAAAATTTAAAGTCGCGGTATTTGAGGCAATAAAGTCCAAGGGTCTTTAAGACTATTAAACGATAAGATGTTTGAAATTTATGCAGGACACATGTACTTAAAACAGTTTATGTATGAATAAAATATTATAATAATATTAATTAACATCCTACAGTGTATGTGCTGTGTCCGCGAAAATACAGCATTCCCCCCTTAAAAGGTATATACAAGATTCAATTCTTACAACAATTTTTGGATTAATATTGTATTCATGGGTCTTACTGTATTCCCCCTTAATTAATGCACACGTCAGCTGTATGAAGGTTTTATGCCTCATTTTTTCCTACAGTAAGATCCGAATTGTTCTGAATGTATAGTTAACTATAGTGGATACTGTATTCTTGGGTCTTACAGCATTCCCCCTCAATTAATGAGTAAAATGTAAAAACATAAAGTGAGTCCGACTGTAGCATTCCCAATTCTTGGCGAAGCATGCATAATCTGGTTGTGCTGAGAGGTTTTGTGTCGGCCAATAGAATGTCTGTATGAATCTTCCTGGTCCAAACATCTTTATTCTCAACATGATTCCTGATGAAATTATGCTTCATATCAATATGCTTAGTTCGCGAGTGCAATACAGGGTTGTGCGTTATTGTAATTGCACTCGTGAAATCGCACATGATTGTTGTCTCTATGGCACTGATTCCATAAACTTGTAACTGCTGTTGCATCCAGAGAATCTGCATACAGCAACTTCCAGCGGCATAATATTCCGACTCAGCTGTAGAAAGCGAGTTGGCCAATTGCTTCTTACTGAACCATGACACAAGTTTAAGTCCAAGAAAATGAAAAGCACCACTTATAATCTTTCTATCCAACTTATAGCCTTCGAGATCTGAGTTGCTGTAGCCTACCAAATCGAATCATCATTCCTTAGGATACCATAATCTTATATCGATTGTTCCTTTTACGTACTTTAGGATTCATTTGAATGTGGTGCAGTGTGACTCCTTAGGTGCTACTTGATACCGAGCACACACTCATACATCAAACTGGATATCATGCCTGCTAGCCGTTAGGTACAGGAGTGAGCCTATAAGATTCCTGTAGAGCGATTGATCAACCAGCCTTCTAGCTTCGTTAGCACTAATTTGCGTGGAAGTTCTCATGGGGGTGGATGAAGATTTGGAGTTGTTCATCCTAAACTTGTTGAGCAGCTCCTTGCTGTAGTTTTCCTGGCTAATGAATATCCCTGTAGGTAGTTGCTTAACCTGCAATACTAGAAAATAACTAAGTTCTCCCATCATACTCATTTCAAATTTAATTTGCATGAGATGAGAGAACCTTTGATATAAAGTAAGGTTAGTATAACCAAATATAATATCGTCGACATATATTTGCACCATTAAAAGGTGATCACCTTCCCATATATTGAAGAGGGTCTTGTCCACAACAGCTTTCTCAAATCCACTGTTGATTAGGTATAAGGACGGGGTTTCATACCACACTCTAGGATCCTGCTTAAGTCCCTATAGAGCTTTCCGTAGCCTGTATACTAGGTCTCCGCCTTCAGTGGTGGTTGTTCAACATAGACTCATTTGGGAAGATTTCTATTTAGGAATGCACTCTTTTCGTCCATTTGATATACTATAAAGTTCTTATTGGCGGCAAATGCTAGGAATATCCTGATGGCTTCTAGTCTAGCTACAGGGGCAAACATTTCATCGTATTATATGCCTTCTTCATGTCTGTAGCCTTGTGCGACTAAAGGGGATTTGTTCCTGATTACAAGTCCATTCTCATCCTTCTTGTTTCTAAATACCCATTTGGTTCCAATTACAGCTTGATGGTCTAGCCTGTGTACTAGATACCATACATTGTTTCTTTCGTAACCATTTAGCTCTTCTTCCAGAGAAGTGATCCAGTGTGAATTATTTAGAGCTTCATTGGTCGAAACAGGTTCAGATTGGGCTAAGAATACAAATAAGTGTACATATCTAGTCTCCTAAGTTCGGCTTGAGATTTCTATACAGGAAATGGAGATTTCTTAGAGTAAGTTTCTTCTTGTGCGCACAGTATAGTTCCTTATGTACTCTGTATTCTACCACCAGTAGATACACCAGCATCAATATCACCTATAATTAACTCACGGGGGTGATATATTAGCCATCTCCTGTCAGGTTCTAATTCGGCATCCCGTGCTGTATCTTGTGGTGCTGGAATCTCAGCTTCAGCTTGTACATCATCAACTTCGATTACTTCTGATCTTACAGCGGCGAGATTGATTTCTAAGTCCAAAACAGACTCTATAGGAGTTTGAGGGTCATAAATGGAGAGTGTCCGGATATTCTGGGTTATGCCTTCTACTCCTGTAGGATCATAATGGGGTTCATCAAATACTACATGGATAGATTCCTCTACTATCAGCTTCCTTTTGTTGAATATCCTGAAAGCTTTGCCGGCGGAGGAATATCCTACGAATATCCCTTCATCCGAATTTTCGTCGAAGGTCTTGAGTTGATCCTTCCTACTGTTCAAAACATAATACCTGCATCCAAAAATGTGAAAGTATGCAACCATTTGAGTTTTATTGTTCCATACCTCATAGGCTGTTTTGTTGTGATGCTTGTTGATGATATATGTAATATCCGGATTTATTACGGTGTATTTCATCTGTATTCAAACCCTGTATTATTCGGATTGGTGGGTTTGATTATTGGAGTATGATATTTCTTGCATTGATATCATTGTACATAAGTATAGAAGCATGCAAAATTTCTCATGCAAACTCGTGATAGCGCACGCTAAGAATGTATCTTAACGCGCGCTATCGGGCTACTATTAGCGCACGCTATGCAGATAGGAGTTGCGTGCGCTAAGAACTCAATTATTGAGCGGGACGGATAGCACATGCGCCAGCCGGGACATGGGTCCGGATAAGATTCCCGCGGACGAGCCCGGACAATTCTGAAGTCAACCATTATTAGCGCACGCTAAGGAATGCTTAGTAGCGTGCGCTAACTTGTTAAAATGCAGAATATTATAAATGTGACAACAACTCGTTTTGGCTTATATTTTACTCGACCATTCTGCATTCTTGAGAGGCCAGAGAGCTCAAATATCCTCCTACACACTTAGAACTCACGCTTGTTGGTGTTCATATATTGGTTATCACTTGGGAATAATCATTGAAGTGGAATAGCACCTTGGAGTGGCATACAACCAACCGAAGTCGGATTCTACCTTACGGTTCCGTGATTTTCATCATATTAAGGTATGTTCAATCTATCTCCAGATTTAGAGTTGGATTATAAAGAATTGGATGATCATGTTAGTGAGATATTGATTTTCATAGATGAATTATCCAAAGTATATCATGTCTGGAATATGGAGATGATTAAGCTTTAAGTACCTTGATTATGATCATCATGATTCGAATCTTGTTACATTGGATATGTAAAGGAAGCTTCTATCAATGGTAATCCGAATCTAGTAGATGACTTCATAGCAATCTTGGACTTGACGTTAACATAATTATTGTTAGATAAATCTAAAGGATTGATCATGGAAAGATTTATCTAGTATAGATGGAACGTTTAACAACTTCAGCATGATAATATTGATTGATATAGAGGTGTTGATATCAACCTTTAAGCCTTTCGAATCGTCATATGAAGATTTGTAGTCGAAATGGAATATGGTTTTAATGGTATGCATATCCTTGAATCCGAAGTTGTTATCCGTAAAATCATTCATAAGAGTATGAACATGATATTCATGGAGGTAACATGAATTATCACGGAAGATTTGTTTTGATCTTGATAAGAATAGTTTACTGCTCAGCAGTAAACTGCCATGCATAGATAGCGCATGCTAAGCTATGAAGACTAACGCGCGCTATCGAGCACGAGTTAGCGTACGCTACATTTGGTACGTAACGTACGCTAGGCCATCAGACGAGTCAGTCGACTGATCAGTGAAGTACTGACCATGCAGAGTTAGCGTACGCTAGGCTTTGTTGTTTGCGTGCGCTATCGAGCAGACTTAACGCACGCTACACAGAGTACTTAGCGTGCGCTAAGCAGTTCAGGCAGATTGCATTTTATGAACTTCTGGCCGTAAATCGAATTGTTAAACATTCGTACGACGTGAGATAAATCTTATATCATTTCTTTTGTTAAGGTTTGGTCTCGTTACGTGATTGATTGAGGAGGACGACCTTCGAGTGTTCATTTTCATGGAAGTGTTGTTCTTGTCTTCAAATCGAAGCAAGTACCTTAATTGTTTTATGTATTGTTGTTATACATATTGTCGTGCATGTATGTTGTTATTGTATGTCCACCTCGTGTTGGTCCGACGGGATCATTGGGGGATCTATGCTAGCGTGCGCTGGATCATCGGACGGGTTTTTCCACCACGGGTTGGTCTGACGGGATCATCGTGGGTTATAGGCAGTGAACGCTGGATCGACGGAATTACCATGTGTATGTTATGATATCATGTTGTGATTATCAGTTGTGTATGTCATTTATGAGTTTCTCGTAGGAGAAGACTCGTTGGTATTTTGTCGTTTACGTTATTATTCTTCGTGAGATATGAATAAAATGTTGTGGTACTTGTACTAGCATCGTTGTGCTAACCCCTTCGGGGGTGAACATTTTGTTTATGTTCAGGATCCAGGAGAGCGGGAAAACAACCACTGGAGCTGCATGACGACGAGGGTGTAGAGTGATGTTTCGGCCGGGTTTATTTGTCTATTGTTTATTTGTTATTTCCATAAGTACTCGAGTACGAAGTTATTTATGCTGGATTTGAGTTGGTGATGTATTATTAAGTTCCCGTTGTACAATTATACTTTCAGTATTTGGTCAGGACTGTTGTATCTTAATTTCGTCATTTCCATTCGTTAATACCTTTTAATGTTTGTTCAATTATTCAGCCTTGTAAATCCTTATGTAAAGGATTTACGGCGCTGTAATATTCCTGAATATATCGGGGGTGTTACAGAATATGGTATCGGAGCCAAGATTATGGATATCTTGGCCGTTGGGTTAAAATAGGGGTCATTTATGTCTTTTGAGGTAACCGGCTGTGAATGACATCACTGCACTGCCTACGTCTTCATGCGAACGGTGGTTGTAAGTTCCTAAACTCTATCTCGTTCTTTACATGTTGTGTCTCTTTATACTCGAATATTAGAACGATGCTGTTTCCTGTATATTGAGTATTTATGCTTACAGTATGTTGAGAGGCGGACGTGGACATGGTCGCGGTCGTGGACGCGGACGGAGAAATGATGAAAGGGAAGCGTCGCCTTCTAATCAGGCCAGTCATAGCTCAGGCGAGCCGCAACAATCTATTAATAACGAACCAGATCCTGCTGTACCAGAGATCCTTCGTCAATTGGTGAACCAGATGACTCAGTTCGCCCAGGTCGTGGACCGAATGCAAGTGGCGGTGGGACTACAGCAGGGAGAAAGACAGCAAGGGATCCCAGACATGGGGAATCGAGGCGACCGGTGGCTGCAAGAGGTGGCGAAGATGCAACCACCCAAATTCGACGGTATTTCTGAGACTCCCACCTGGGATCATTGGTTGAAGGAACTGGAGAAAATCTTTGCCGGAATTAACTGCCCAGATGACCGGAGAGCCTCTATCGCGCAATATTTTCTGATAGGGGAAGCGTCCGAATGGTGGGAAGCCATCCGGCCTGTAGACCATGATGCTGATTGGACAGAGTTTAGATTGATGATGGAAGGTCAGTATTGCCCTCTTCCTCTGAGGGAAGCCAAAGTTCGGGAGTTTTTCTCCGCTCAGCCTTCTGATGTGCCAGCCCAGGCGATTAAGACGTTTAACCAACAGCTTGCATTTGTTCGACATCTGGTCAGAACAGATGCAGAAATGATGATCCATTTCGATATGAGAATGAAACCAGAAATCCAGAGGGACATGTCCGGATTTGAATGTACCACACTCCGTCAATACCAGGATAAGGCGTTGGCGTATGAGATCAAGGAAGCAGCTATGGAGAAATTTTCGGAATCCAAGAAACAGAAAGTCTCTGGTACTTTTACAGAGCACAAGAACAGTGGGCCCCGTAAGGCCCAATCATCCTTTCACTCTTTCAAGAAACCTCCGCACCCAGTTAGGAGCGGAAAGAACTTCGGAGCGACATCAACTATTACTGATGTTACCAGGAAATGCTTTAACTGCGCCCAGACGGGGCACTACCGACGGAATTGCCCCCTTCCTGCCGTGACTTGTTTTGATTGTGGACGAGAGGGACATCGGGCAGTGTTTTGTGAAGAGGCTGCAAAGTCTTTTAGAGCCCGTACACCTCAAGTACCCGAAGGAATCCAAGATATCAACAGACGCAGCAAAGTGTTCGATGCCTCGAATTTTGGCCGCGGACGAGGCGAGGACAATGGGACCGAAAGGGGACATCGAGTGCCGGATCTGCTCCCCACGTGCATGCGAGATGAGAAGGACAGACGATCGGATGTCTTGCCGCATCGTGCATCGGCCCAGATCCTTTCCCGCCCGATTAGCGTTTTATTCGATACAGAGCTACACATTCTTTTATATCCTTGTCTTGTGTAAATCGTTTGAATATTTCCGGTTTTCATACTTGTGAACCTTATGTTGTTGGTTTACCGAGTGGAGAGAGGATTGTCGGAAACTTAGAAACTAGAAATTTCCTATATCATTTGGAGGCATAGAGTGGCTCTCAACCGATCGTGATAGAAATGCAAGGAGACGACTGATACTCGGAGACGATTGGCTTAATCGATATGGAGCAATTGTGAACTACCGAAGGAGGAATATCTCGCCGATCGCGACGATGGTTCCAAATATTGTTCGAGGGGTGGAAACCGGAAGCTCGGAAATTTGATCAAGGCGATGAAAGTCCGCGATTGTTGAAACAGTGGTCAGATCGGTAATCGGTGTTACGCAATGAAGAAAGAAGACGAAATTGTGGAACTATCATCCATTCCTGTTGTGAACGAATTTCCAGATGTATTTCCTGATGAGTTACCTAGACTACCTCCACGAAGGGATGTGGAATTTACCATTGAGCTGGAACCCGGAGCTACACCAATTTCTAAGGCGCCGTATCGTATGGCACCTACTGAGATGTACGAACTGAAGAAGCAGTTGGAGGAGTTACTGGACAAGGGCTATATTCAGCCAAGCGTTTCACCCTGGGGAGCGCCAGTTCTTTTTGTCCAAAAGAAGGATGGATCGCTCCGACTGTGTATTGACTATCGAGAGCTGAACAAGATGACGATTAAGAACAAGTATCCGTTGCCACGGATTGATGATCTGTTTGACCAGCTGCAAGGGGCAACAGTATTTTCTAAAATCGATCTGAGATCGGGATATCATCAGCTGAGGATTAAGGAATCTGATGTTCTGAAATCAGTGTTTAGAACTCGCCACGGACATTATGAGTTTGTAGTGATGCCGTTTGGTCTCACTAATGCACCTGCTGTATTTATGCAATTGATGAACAGAGTGTTCATTGAATTTTTGGACAAATTTGTGGTCGTGTTCATTGATGACATTCTGGTGTATTCTAAGAGCCCGGAAGAACATGCGCAGCATTTGCGGATTGTATTGGAACTTTTGAGAAACGAGCAATTATACGCCAAACTTTCTAAGTGTGAATTCTGGCTAAAGGAAGTAATGTTCCTCGGCCATGTGGTGTCAGCTAAAGGAGTCCGAGTAGATCCTCAGAAGATCGAATCAATTATGGATTGGAAGCCTCCAAAGAACGTGAAAGAAGTCCGAAGCTTCTTAGGACTTGCTGGATATTATCGTCGATTCGTGGAAAGGTTTTATAAAATATCCCGCCCACTTACTCGACTCCTGCAGAAAACTCAAAAGTTTGAGTGGAACGAGTCTTGTCAGATTAGCTTTGATGAATTGAAGAAGAGATTGACGACGGCACCGATTCTATCACTTCCACAGGGAACTGGAGGATTTATAGTTTACAGTGATGCTTCGAACCAAGGACTTGGGTGCGTATTGATGCAGAATGATAAAGTGATCGCTTATGCGTCGCGACAGTTGAAACCTTATGATTTGGAGCTAGCAGCAGTAGTTTTTGCCTTGAAGATCTGGAGGCATTATCTGTACGGGACTCACTGTCAGATCTTTACGGATCACAAGAGTCTCAAGTACATATTCAGTCAGAAATAATTGAACATGCGACAAAGAAGATGGTTAGAACTGATCAAGGACTATGACTTGGAGATTTTGTATCATCCAGGAAAAGCAAATGTAGTGGCCGATGCACTTAGCCGCAAGCCTGTTTCTATTCAGATGCTGGAGACGCTGACCTCCCAACTTAGCCTTCAACGAGAGATGATTCGTGAAGGAATTGAGGTGTGGTTACAAAGAGTCCAAGGACAACTGTGCGTGATGGAGATAACTTCATCATTAACCGAAGGATCAAATCTAGACAGGCAGATGATCCTCTGATGATTCAGTTACATGATGAAGTGATCAAAGGAAAGGCCCCCGGATTCATAATTCATGATGATGGAGTTTTGAGATTTCAGAACCGACTCTGTGTTCCCGATGATGATGTTCTGAAACAGACGATTATGAAGGAAGCTCACAGTTCGCCCTATTCTATCCACCCGGGCACCAGTAAAATGTATAAGGACTTGAAGCAGAATTTCTGGTGGGGCAACATGAAGAAAGATGTAGCGGACTACGTTTCGAAATGCTTGACTTGTCAGCAGGTTAGGATCAGGCATCAACGGCCTGCCGGAATGTTGAAGCCACTTCCGATTCCTGAATGGAAGTGGGAGGACATATCGATGGACTTTATCACTAATATACCGAAAACCAGGACAGGAATGAACATGATTTGGGTGATAGTTGATCGTTTAACCAAATCAGCTCATTTTCTAGGCATTAGGGATATGTGGGGACCAGAGAGGTTGGCACGAGTATTTATTTCGGAGATAGTTCGATTGCATGGTACGCCGAAGACCATTGTTTCTGATCGAGACGGCCGTTTTGTGTCTCACTTTTGGAAAGCAGTTCATAAGGCCTTGGGGACCGAATTGAACTTCAGTACAGCTTATCACCCGCAGACTGACGGACAATCTGAGAGAACTATACAAACGGTGGAAGACATGCTAAGGGCCTGTGCCTTAGATTGGTCAAACGATTAGGAAGTTCATCTACCGTTGATTGAATTTACCTACAACAATAGTTGGCATGCTTCCATTAAGATGGCACCGTTTGAGGCATTATACGGAAGGAGATGCAGATCGCCCCTATGCTGGGACGATTCGTCAGACTTGATCGGAACAGAACCAGAGTTGATCGTACAGACTCGAGAGAAGATAGCCTTGATTCGTGAAAGGCTGTTGACCGCCCAGAGTCGCCAGAAATCCTACGCAGACGTACGCCGTCGCCCATTGGAGTTCAGTACTGGATATCACGTACTTTTGAAGGTTTCTCCTACTCGGGGAATCTTTCGTTTCGGAAGGAAAGGAAAGCTAAGTCCGAGATATATCGGACCATTTGAGATCCTCGAGAGAGTTGGCGAGTTGGCATACAGATTGGCATTGCCGCTGTCGTTGTGCCATGTTCATAACGTGTTCCACGTATCCCAGTTACGGAGGTATATACCAGATCCCAGTCATATCATTGATTTCGGCGAGATCGAAGTCGCGCAGGATGGAACGTTTGAAGAAAGACCAGTCAAGATACTCGAGAGTCGAGTTAAGCAGCTGAGGAACAAACCAATCATTTTGGTCAAAGTTCAATGGTCACGTCACGGGATGGAAGAAGCCACCTGGGAAACGGAAGCTGATATGAAGTCTAAATATCCCGAGTTATTTTCGTCTTGAGTTTCGGGACGAAACTCCTTTTTAGTAGGAGAGTATGTAATATCCGGATTTATTACGGTGTATTTCATCTGTATTCAAACCCTGTATTATTCGGATTGGTGGTTTTGATTATTGGAGTATGATATTTCTTGCATTGATATCATTGTACATAAGTATAGAAGCATGCAAAATTTCTCATGCAAACTCGTGATAGCGCATGCTAAGAATGTATCTTAACGCGCGCTATCGGGCTACTATTAGCGCACGCTATACAGATAGGAGTTGCGTGCACTAAGAACTCAATTATTGAGCGGGACGGCTAGCACATGCGCCAGCCGGGACATGGGTCCGGATAAGATTCCCGCGGACGAGCCCGGACAATTCTGAAGTCAACCATTATTAGCGCACGCTAAGGAATGCTTAGTAGCGTGTGCTAACTTGTTAAAATGCAGAATATTATAAATGGGACAACAACTCATTTTGGCTTACATTTTACTCGACCATTCTGCATTCTTGAGAGGCCAGAGAGCTGAAATATCCTCCTACACACTTAGAACTCACGCTTGTTAGTGTTCATATATTGGTTATCACTTGGGAATAATCATTGAAGTGGAATAGCACCTTGGAGTGGCATACAACCAACCGAAGTCGGATTCTACCTTACGGTTCCGTGATTTTCATCATATTAAGGTATGTTCAATCTATCTCCAGATTTAGAGTTGGATTATAAAGAATTGGATGATCATGTTAGTGAGATATTGATTTTCATAGATGAATTATCCAAAGTATATCATGTCTGGAATATGGAGATGATTAAGCTTTAAGTACCTTGATTATGATCATCATGATTCGAATCTTGTTACATTGGATATGTAAAGGAAGCTTCTATCAATGGTAATCCGAATCTAGTAGATGACTTCATAGCAATCTTGGACTTGACTTTAACATAATTATTGTTAGATAAATATAAAGGATTGATCATGGAAAGATTTATCTAGTATAGATGGAACGTTTAACAACTTCAGCATGATAATATTGATTGATATAGAGGTGTTGATATCAACCGTTAAGCCTTTCGAATCGTCATATGAAGATTTGTAGTCGAAATGAAATATGGTTTTAATGGTATGCATATCCTTGAATCCGAAGTTGTTGTTATCCGTAAAATCATTCATAAGAGTATGAACATGATATTCATGGAGGTAACATGAATTATCACGGAAGATTTCATTGTTTTGATCTTGATAAGAACAGTTTACTGCTCAGCAGTAAACTGCCATGCATAGGTAGCGCATGCTAAGCTATGAAGATTAACGCGCGCTATTGAGCACGAGTTAGCGTACGCTACGTTTGGTACGTAACGTACGCTAGGCCATCAGACGAGTCAGTCGACTGATCAGTGAAGTACTGACCATGCATAGTTAGCGTACGCTAGGCTTTGTTGTTTGCGTGCGCTATCGAGCAGACTTAACGCACGCTACACAGAGTACTTAGCGTGCGCTAAGCAGTTCAGGCAGATTGCATTTTATGAACTTTTGGCCGTAAATCGAATTTTTAAACATTCGTACGATGTGAGATAAATCCTATATCATTTCTTTTGTTAAGGTTTGGTCTCGTTACGTGATTGATTGAGGAGGACGACCTTCGAGTGTTCATTTTCGTGGAAGTGTTGTTCTTGTCTTCAAATCGAAGCAAGTACCTTAATTGTTTTATGTATTGTTGTTATACATATTGTCGTGCATGTATGTCGTTATTGTATGTCCACCTCGTGTTGGTCCGACGGGATCATCGGGGATCTATGCTAGCGTGCGCTGGATCATCGGACGGGTTTTTCCACCACGGGTTGGTCTGACGGGATCATCGTGGGTTCTAGGCAGTGAACGCTGGATCGACGGAATTACCATGTGTATGTTATGATATCATGTTGTGATTATCAGTTGTGTATGTCATTTATGAGTTTCTCGTAGGAGAAGACTCGTTGGTATTTTGTCGTTTACGTTATTATTCTTCGTGAGATATGAATTAAATGTTGTGGTACTTGTACTAGCATCGTTGTGCTAACCCCTTCGGGGGTGAACATTTTGTTTATGTTCAGGATCCAGGAGAGCGGGAAAACAACCACTGGAGCTGCATGACGACGAGGGTGCAGAGTGATGTTTCGGCCGGGTTTATTTGTCTGTTGTTTATTTGTTATTTCCATAAGTACTCGAGTACGAAGTTATTTATGCTGGATTTGAGTTGGTGATGTATTATTAAGTTCCCGTTGTACAATTATACTTTCAGTATTTGGTCAGGACTGTTGTATCTTAATTTCGTCATTTCCATTCGTTAATACCTTTTAATGTCTGTTCAATTCTTCAGCCTTGTAAATCCTTATGTAAAGGATTTACGGCGCTGTAATATTCCTGAATATATCGGGGGTGTTACAATATAGTGGTCTTGTGTGTAGCACGTTGTATTTGTTGCTTCTCCCCAGAACCACTGCGGCAACTTGCTTGCGGCTATCATGGTTCTTGTTGCTCCTTTGAGCATCCTATTCTTTCGCTCGATAACACCATTTTGTTGAGGAGTTCGAGCTACTGAGTATTCGTGTTGTATTCCATTGTCTGAACAGTATTGCTCTATAAAGCGATTTGTTAATTCAGTGCCTTTGTCGGAATGAATGGACACGATACTCAACCCTTTCTCATTCTGTAGCTTCCTCAGGTGCCCTGGCAACTTTGTGGTGGTATCTTTCTTCTTGCTTAGAAAGATTGTCCAAGCGTACCTGGAAAAATCGTCAACAATAAAGAGTCAGGGTCGTAGAGGTCCATGTGTAGCTTATCCAGAACTCTGTGGGTAGACAGGTATGAATTTCTTTTCAGGATGGTTTTGACTTGTTTGCCTTTCTGATATGGTCCACAGACGTTGTCTTTATGAAATGACACATCGGGCAAACATCTGGCCATACCCTGTCTAGCGAGTTTGTTTATCGATTTGAAGTTGATATGAGACATCCTCTTATCCCATAGCCAGCTTTGATCTGTAGTGCCTTTGGCAACAAAACATGGAATAGAAGAGCTCGTAGGTTTCCAGTCAGTAATATACATATTACCTGATCTGCTTCCTGGAAGGACGATTTCCTTGGTCCTTATGTCCTTCACCCTATAGTGATCTATATAGAATTTGACCGAGAACTGTTTGTCACAGAACTGCCTATTACTAAGTAGATTGTACGGTAGGCCCTCAACATAGGCTACGTCGGTGACTTACTTTCTGACAAACATGGTTCCCTTCCCTCTTGTTCTTCCTTCGGATTTGTCACTGGAGGGTACCTTTGGACCACAATCTTCTACATAGTCTGACAGCTTGCTGATATCTCCTGTCATGTGCCGAGAACATCCACTGTCAAAATACCAGATGCCTTTCTCTTTGATATCCTGTAATCATAGATATTAAGTAGATTTAGGTACCTTTTGATTACTGGGTCCATGTATGTTAGTGCATTTTGGTACACATATTTACCTGACACCAATTGGTTTGTTGTAGGTTATTTTTGGTACAGTCTTGCGAGGTCTACGTGGGGAAGGCACGTAGTCGTTGTAACCTTGATTATGATCCATGTAAAATCTAGGGTTTTGGTTCCAGTACGATTGCCGTCTTGGAGGGGGAACCATTTTCTTAGGCCTTACAGCTTACCTTCTGGGTCTCCAGTTGGATTCCCAGGTACTGCGTGGCGACCTGCTTTCTAGATGGATAATGAGGCTCCTGTATCCAATATCTAGGTGCACTGTACTATTGGTAGTACTTTGGTGCATGCCTTTGATATTTAGATACATCTTTCTTTCTGAATGGCTGCTAGCGCTGTTGATATGTTCGGGGGGCATACTGTTGATCACGCCTTACATGACTGGGAGGCTGAGGTTTCTGCTGTCTGTGATATGAACTTGGGGACGGAATCGCAGCCTTTGTTGTATGAGGAGGGGCAGTTGTAACCTTTGCAGGACTTGGGGTCTCTTCAGGTATACGAATGGGTTCCACTCCCCTGACGAACACCATACTAGACTTTCCCTTGTGGGAGAACGAGTCATATCCTAAGCCACGTTTATCATGGGCATTCTGTCCAGTGCTTAGAATCTCTTCCATCATTCTAGAAGATTTTTCAAATGATTTTAGGATGGTCTCTAGTTCTCCTTCTCGTTTCTTGAAAGTTTTTACTTTAGCTTCTAGTAAAGCATAATCATTTATCTTGCTTTCGTTATAAGATTTTGCCTCCTTTAGCTCTTTCGCAAGTTGATGATTGCTTTCCATGAGTTTTTCTTGATAAATGTTGTTGTTTTCACAGTCTAAAGACATATTTTGTAATTGTTCTGTAGCAAATCATTTTCATTTTTCAGCTCCAAGTTTGAAATGGCGAGCTGTATGTTTTCTTGTTTGAGCATCTCATGGGATTTTTGAATGATTTTAAACTCATTCATCATATTTTCAAAAATATGCGATGCATTTAGAGGAACAGTTTGAATTTGAACTTACTTCATCATCGCTGTCATCATCATCCTGTATTTCTTTGGCCATAAAGCACATATATGCTTTATCCTCTATTTCATCGTTGGATAAGTCACTGTCTGTGATTTCCTGTAGGCACTCCTCGGTCTTGTTCGACGTGGGCGAGGATTCTGATTCTCCAATCAAGGCCTTGAGCTTGTTACTCCAGATGCGTCTTTTCTCATCCTTCTCTTGTTGCTCAGCTTCTGGCAACTTCTGTACTCTATAATGAGGACACTTATTTGAATAATGTCCTAGTTTCCTGCGGTTGTAACATAGATTAGAATCGCCGGTTGATGGAGATTCAGAGCTTACCTTGTAAAAAGGTTTGGGCATGTACTGAGTCTTTCCAGACTTTTTTATGAATTTCTTGAACTTGTGAATGAGTAGGGCCATCTCATCTTGCGACAGGGATGTCATCGTCGTTGTCTGCAGCTTTATGTGCCGATTTGGATGTGTTGGGTGCCGAGCTGTGTATCCTGTCAGATACAGCAGCCAGTGTTGTAGTCTTGGCAGGTGACTCTTGTACCTTCTCTCTTCTGTCAATATCATACTCAAAACCTGTGAGGTCAGAGAAGAGCTCAAAGGTAGATATGTCATTAAGATTACATGACACATGCATAGTTATAGTCTTAATGTCCCATCGGGCAGGGTGTGATCTAAAGATTTTCAAAATTTTCTCCTTTTGGGCATACACTTTACCCAATGCTTCAAGTTCACAGACAATGCCGGTAAATCTAAGGTCAAGCTCCTCAAGCGTTTCGGAAGATTTCATTTCGAAAGACTCAAATTGTTGAATAAGTTGGAAATTTTGTTTTCTTTTGAGAGCTCAGTGCCCTCGCAAATTAGCTTGAGTTTCTCCTACATTTCTTTGGCTGTCTTACATCGCTTTACCTTAGAGAATGTGCCTTTTTCGAGAGTGACAAACAGCGCATTTTTGGAATATTGTCGAGGTTCGCATGCTTGCTATCGTTCATTGTCCACTGCTCGCGCTCCTTCTCGAGCATTTCAGCATGAGGTTGTCCTTCTATCCTCGCGGATGGATTGACCTTCATTATCTTTATTGGTCCGTCCTGAATGACGAATATTTCATGCATTGCTGCAAGAGGTGCTTCCATCTTGATTCTCCAGTCATCAAACTCATTAATGGAGAACATAGGAACTTTGTTTATCATAGATATGTCCATTTAAGAAATATATTAAGGATGAAGATATGACACAAAAGTTTTAAAAAATTGTGATTTGAGGATCTGATTCAGTTAAAAATCGATTGATTCTTTTTATAATTGATTAGTGCATAATTGATCTAAAATTCATATACAAAATATTCATTTTTCCGGGCATAATTGTACTGATTTGTGATTAAAAATATATATTTTACAGATATGTCCAAACATGAGCTAAAAATGGTTATTTTACTGACATCGACATGAAGCATCAAAAAGGAGAAAACAAGATCAAATCCAACGACGGAATTTTTCCAGACAAACGACCATACAAAACGGCGCAAAATGGACCGTGTTCTCACCGGCCGTTTCACATACGGCGCAACAAGGGCCGTGTCTTGGGCCGTTTCACACACGGCCGGCATTTAGCGCCGTGTCCTCGCGCGTATTCGGAAGAGACCGAGTCACCACAAACGGGCGCACAACACGGGCAACCGGGTCGCTTTTCATCGCCGTGTTTCAAAGAGATGCCATGCAAAATTAGTCCACTTTTGACCAACTTGTGAAATCAACCACAAGATATTTTTGGTCAAAAATCTGAAAATTCAAAGACATGGGTGAAGTGTGAACAAAGAATTAAAATGATATTACAATAGATATTTTGAATTAAATAATCAATTGTATTCTTGAAAATCACCTATAAAAGGGCATCTTCACCCATTGCAAAATCACCCACATTCTTACCAAGAAATCCTCAACTTCTTGCTAAGAAATACTCCTTTCCTTTAGCAATATATTTTCCTTAGAATTTTAAATTTTAGTTTGTATTTTATTTTTGGTTTGAAGTTTTTCTTTCATTTAGTTTGTAATTGAAAAGTGCTTGATCAATAAGCACTTAGTATTTTACTTTCAAATTTTGTAAGCTTGTAACCTTTAAACAAGTTTGAAGTTATATTTTGAAGTTTGTTTCTTGCACTTTGATTCATCATATTCAAGTAAGTTTTATCTATTGCCATTAAGTTCTAGTAATTAAAAGTTTCTATATATATATTATATATATCAATTATTTCTATTATAATTTTAGTATGTATAAACCAATGAGTAGCTAATCTTTCTTCCTAGGGGAAGGGGGATTTCTATTAGGTTATATATTGAGTATTTGATTGATTTAAACTATTTTTAGGACTAATTGGTTTAAATAGAGATTGATCATATCCTATTTTTACTAATGAAACCTTCTTGATTGATTGTTGAGTGAATTGGAAACATATCTTTTCAATCTATCAAATGTTAATCTTGTTATCAACATCTTAAGATTGCGAAAGTGGTTAAGACATCTTTGATTACGAAAGTACGGAGGTGAAAAGTTGATTACTCGATGAACGATCGTTTATCCTAAAAATAGTCAAGTTAGAGAAATGAAAGGACTAATTGGTTTAAATAGTGATTGATCATATCCTATTTCTACTAGTGAAACCTCCTTGATTGATTGTTAAGTGTATTGGAAACACATCTTTTCAATCTATCAAGTGTTAATCTTGTTATCAACATCTTAAAAAGTGACAATGATTAAGACATCTTTGATTACGAAAGTACGGAGGTGAAAAGTTGATTACTCGATAAATATTCATTTTTCTTTTATATCCATATAAATCAATTCCTATACTTAATTAAATACCTAATTTAATGAACCCGTATTCCCTAGATTTTATAAATTCCCAACTCATTTTAATTCTATTCATTTTCACTAGTTAAAAATAGTCTAGTATAAATAGTCTTATATAAATAGTCTTATATAAATAGTCTTAAAATAAATAGTCTTAATATAAATATTCTAGTATAAACAGTCTTAATAAAAATAGTCTTATATAAAATAGTCTTATTAAAAATAGTTTAGTTTAAAATATAGTGCATTTTAATTTAGTTAATTTTTAAAAACCCAAAATATTTTTTTATTTTAGTATTTATTTCTAATTTGTAACAAAAATTATACGAAGCCTGTTGGACAATCCTCGAGAGAAAAGACCTTGGTAGAACTCACCACAAACTACTTCTACCTCGTATATATTTGCGAGCGACTCAAGAACTCCTATTTTTAGGATAAGTTTTTTGGCCGATCAAATTTTGGCGCCGTTGCCGGGGATTGTTTTAGGCCAAATATAATTTTTCTGTCCGGTCAAGTGGCGGATAACGGTACTCCGTGACTATTAAAGTCGGATTTTTCGCTTTCCCACAACAACCGATATTTGTAGATATTTTATCGTTTTCATTTTAATTTTTTTGGTCATGGATGAAACATTGTTTAAAATTGAAAAAGATTTCCTTTCTAAGCAAAAATGCAATTTTAAAAATTTACAAGACAAGGCTTGAAAGGATGAGGTTGCTTAATAAAAGCATACCTTTTGACATAAGATTCATTATCGAAGCCAAAGTAAGAATAGAAGGTGAATTCACGAAACACCAACTAGATTCTTACCGGGGCTTGGAAAAAGTTCATATGCCAAGAAACGACGAGCAAAGATTCTAGCCGTTTGCTATAAATGTGCTAGATGGAACGTAATGCAAAATGTCGATCTTTAGGAATTCCATCTACAAACAGAGAAGATAAAATTCAGTTCATTAATGATGGTCTGAAAAAGGAGAATTTAGATAATATCGAAATTTCTATTGAAACGCATCCTAGTGGACTTGTGTATTAGGTAATTCAATGTTTGTGGAATAAATTCAATCAAGAATATGAACAACGTCTTGGGAATCGACGTTAAAAGACCTGTTGCCAATTTGTAAGAAAATTGGATGGGAAGCTTCTCGACTAATATAAGGCGTTTAGGCCGTTTCTGAACGTAAAATCAGAGGAAGATGTGACCCACAATCACAACTACTATACATACGAGTAAGTATCTTTTATTTTTGTCGTGTGGTGAGATTTTATGAATAAAAAATGTGATACGCGATAAAAGCTTTCATTATTCTATTGAGTAGTTGAAGCACAATCAAACAAAATCACAAACTTGTTAAGCAATTTTTCCTCATTTTTTCTTCTATAAATAACCTTTGTGCTTGTTTCTTTTATTCATCCCTCAAACTTGTACTTTTCTCTTTTTCTCTCTAAATAAATTTCTTTTCAAAATGGAGTCATCATCTTCCACAAAAAAATTTTACACACCTGCATTTTTGGTGGATCTAGTTCGGAAAAGAGGCATGCTTCATTGAAGGCCCTACGACTTAGGTCGTACCTTAGAGAAAAATGCATTCATGTAGTTTACGGAGGAGGAAGTCTAGGATTAATGGGACGAGTGCCGTCGCCTATATGGAAGGAGTAAGAGTATTGGGAGTAATCCCAAAACCTCTGGGTGAAAGTAAAATCACCGGGTCAACTATTGGAGATGAGTTTAGATCTGTGAATATGCAAGATCGCATAACTCACATGATAAATAATTCTGGCGCCTTTATCGCCCTTCCCGGTGGTTTTGGCACCCTTGAGGAACTTTTTCATGTGGTTACCAGAGCCCAGCTAAATGTTCATCAAAAACCAATAGGAGTGCTTAATGTCAATGGTTTCTTTGATGGTTTACTGTCTTTCATCGACTACTCTGCCGAAAAGGGCTTTATTTCCGAGCGTGCAAAACGAATCATAGTCGTTGCAACAACACCAGAAGAACTAATCAAAAAACTCAATGAATTTGTTCCTCAACCAGATCCAGCTCTAGCTAAAATTGTCCGGGTAGAAGATTTTACAGTGAGAAAACGAAAAGTGGATTCATTCCTCTCCCTTTGATAACCCATGACGGACCTCTTGTATTTTTACTTCCTGTCGTGTGTAATAATCGTGCTAAATGATGGCAGCTTAAGGAGTTTCTTCTTGATCTCTTGACGCGCATCTATTCGCGATTTATGTATTGCTGTAATTTTTATTTCGTGTTTTGCTTTTTTTTTAAAAAAACTTTGATGGCAGCGTAAGGCGACTCTTCGGACTTTCTTGATGCGCATCTAAAAAATTATGTTATACTTACGAGTATATTTTATTTTCTTTTGTGTGTGCCTCGTATATTTATTCTCTTGCAGATTCTAAAAGGCGTTAGGCTCAGACATCAACTTTCTTAACAGGGAGTATTCTGCTTTTTTGCATTGATTTTTATTTTTTATTTTCTAAACTGAGGACAGTTTTATTTTCAAGTTTGGGGGTGGTTTGTTTTAGTATTTTGGTGTGTTGTAATTTTGGTGTGGTTTGTTTTAGTATTTTGGTGTGTTGTAATTTTGGTGTGGTTTGTTTTAGTATTTTGGTGTGTTGTAATTTTGGTGTGGTTTGTTTAATAATTTTGGTGTGTTTTGATTGATTTGGTTATTTGCCTTAATTTTTTTTTATTATATATATATTTATAGTATTTTGATTTTTGAGATTTTTAGATCTGGCCATAACACCAATAAATTAGCTATATACAAACTTCTAAAATCGTTTTAACCGGTAAAAAAATTGTATATTCCAAAAAATTTTTTTGAGCCTTAATCTCTCTTTCCAAGCCTTGTAATTATCATATAAAATCGAGTCATTCGTTACCTTGAGAAAAGAAGAATCAATTGGTTGATGAAAAATAAAACTGAAATTTACTTAATTTGTGGAGTTTTTGATTTTTCTTGCTTTACTATAAATTGATTTTCTGAAAAAATTCTATTCCCTAAAAAAAAAAAAGGAGTCATTGGTGAAAAGAGCTACACGTTAGCAAATAACGGTGTGAAAGCTATCACCTGAAAAAATAAATGACAAAAAGGAGAAGTGTTGAGCGAATAAATTACCTAATTTTGGAAGTCTTAAATTTTGCGAAAAATAAAGGACTAACCATTGTTGGTGCGTAGTCGCCGTCTCGTAAAAATTGGTGAAAAGAGCTACACGTTAGCAAATAACGGTGTGAAAGCTATCACCTTTTACGAAAGAAAAATAATGAGATAGAAATTGTGTTAGTGAAAAGAGCTACACGTTAGCAAATAACGGTGTGAAAGCTATCACTAAAAGGGATGTAGTTTATGAGCAGATTTGAATTAATTAGCGGTGAATTTCAATACACTCAATTTTGTGAAAATCACAATATTTGATGACGCGATGAAATTCTTCTTCATATTGAGTCGAAAAATAAACGAGTGATCGAGAGCAACCATTAAAGGGAGTCGTGTGAAGTCACGAGTGGGAAAGAAATAATCAACCTTTTGGGTGGAAAACCTTGTATTTTGGAATTACAAAAATAAAAACCGTGTTTTAACTTCAAAATCGTTAGTAGATTTATTTTGAATCTTGATTCATTTCTATCTACTGTATAAAGTTGGTTATTGTGTATTAATGGCATTTTGATCTCTTTTTATCTTTATATATAATTATTTTTCTTAAATTTGTGTGTATTATTTTTATTTTTTATTTTATGTCTTATTTTAATTTTTATTTTGTGTGTGATTAATAAAGAGTCTTGCTCGGGACTAGCAAGAATTTAAGTGTGGGGTATTTGATTAGTGCATAATTGATCTAAAATTCATATACAAAATATTCATTTTTCCGGGCATAATTGTACTGATTTGTGATTAAAAATATATATTTTACGATATGTCCAAACATGAGCTAAAAATGGTTATTTTACAGACATCGACATGAAGCATCAAAAAGGACGGAAAACAAGATCAAATCCAACGACGGAATTTTTCCAGACAAACGACCATACAAAACGGCGCAAAATGGACCGTGTTCGTCGGCCGTTTCACATACGGCGCAACAAGGGCCGTGTCTTGGGCCGTTTCACACACGGCCGCATTTAGCGCCGTGTCCTCGCGCGTATTCGGAAGAGACCGAGTCACCACAAACGGGCGCACAACACGGGGCAACCGGGTCGCTTTTCATCGCCGTGTTTCACAGATGCCATGCAAAATTAGTCCACTTTTGACCAACTTGTGAAATCAACCACAAGATATTTTTTTGGTCAAAAATCTGAAAATTCAAAGACATGGGTGAAGTGTGAACAAAGAATTAAAAAAATGATATTACAATAGATATTTTGAATTAAATAATCAATTGTATTCTTGAAAATCACCTATAAAAGGGCATCTTCACCCATTGCAAAATCACCCACATTCTTACCAAGAAATCCTCAACTTCTTGCTAAGAAATACTCCTTTCCTTTAGCAATATATTTTCCTTAGAATTTTAAATTTTAGTTTGTATTTTATTTTTGGTTTGAAGTTTTTCTTTCATTTAGTTTGTAATTGAAAAGTGCTTGATCAATAAGCACTTAGTATTTTACTTTCAAATTTTGTAAGCTTGTAACCTTTAAACAAGTTTGAAGTTTGTTTCTTGCACTTTGATTCATCATATTCAAGTAAGTTTTATCTATTGTCATTAAGTTCTAGTAATTAAAAGTTTCTATATATATATTATATATATCAATTATTTCTATTATAATTTTAGTATGTATAAACCAATGAGTAGCTAATCTTTCTTCCTAGGGGAAGGGGGATTTCTATTAGGTTATATATTGAGTATTTGATTGATTTAAACTATTTTTAGGACTAATTGGTTTAAATAGAGATTGATCATATCCTATTTTTACTAATGAAACCTTCTTGATTGATTGTTGAGTGAATTGGAAACATATCTTTTCAATCTATCAAATGTTAATCTTGTTATCAACATCTTAAGATTGCGAAAGTGGTTAAGACATCTTTGATTACGAAAGTACGGAGGTGAAAAGTTGATTACTCGATGAACGATCGTTTATCCTAAAAATAGTCAAGTTAGAGAAATGAAAGGACTAATTGGTTTAAATAGTGATTGATCATATTCTATTTCTACTAGTGAAACCTCCTTGATTGATTGTTAAGTGTATTGGAAACACATCTTTTCAATCTATCAAGTGTTAATCTTGTTATCAACATCTTAAAAAAGTGACAGCGATTAAGACATCTTTGATTACGAAAGTACGGAGGTGAAAAGTTGATTACTCGATAAATATTCATTTTTTCTTTTATATCCATATAAATCAATTCCTATACTTAATTAAATACCTAATTTAATGAACCCGTATTCCCCTAGATTTTATAAATTCCCAACTCATTTTAATTCTATTCATTTTCACTAGTTAAAAATAGTCTAGTATAAATAGTCTTATATAAATAGTCTTATATAAATAGTCTTAAAATAAATAGTCTTAATATAAATATTCTAGTATAAACAGTCTTAATAAAAATAGTCTTATATAAAATAGTCTTATTAAAAATAGTTTAGTTTAAAATATAGTGCATTTTAATTTAGTTAATTTTTAAAAAACCCAAAAATATTTTTTTTATTTTAGTATTTATTTCTCGCAATTTGTAACAAAAAATTATACGAAGCCCTGTTGGACAATCCTCGAGAGAAAAGACCTTGGTAGAACTCACCACAAACTACTTCTACCTCGTATATATTTGCGAGCGACTCAAGAACTCCTATTTTTAGGATAAGTTTTTTTGGCCGATCAATAATCAACCACTCTGATACCACTTGTTGGCCACAAAGTATACAGTAAAGAGCTTATAGATAAAGAATACAGTAAGCTGTATGATTTTCGAGATTAATAGCGTAGCGGAAGCATGATAGTGAGTTGCTATAAATATAGCAACTAAGTATTCTCCTGTTTGCTTGATGCCTACAGGGTTTTCGCAATATATACTATAAATCACAGTTATGAATGAAAATAGTAAGGATGGAAAGTAAATAACACAGATTTAAATGGTTCGAGGTAAACCCCTCTACGTCTACTGGTCCTTCACACAGGAGTAAAATGTTTATTAAATCACTATGTACACAACTACGTGACTTTAACTAAACCTATCTCTGTATCGTTCACACAAATTGATACAGGGACTATTGCTTAGGCCGTTCACACAGATTGGATGCAGCTCTTTCGACCCGCTTCTTCTCGCATAGATCGAAGATTCATCTTCAATGCTATTCTTCCCACGCAAGTCGGAATATGCAAGGACTTAGTCCACACAGGGCTAAGATTGATCTCAACGGTAAAGAAGTAGAATGATTCAAACAGCAGCTATATCGTTTATGAGCGTTCGCTATATGCTGTGTTGTTTGCGTTGAGGACTTAGTATATTTCTTCGCTTGAATACTGTTGTATGCTCACGAAATATACTGCTCCTGAATAGCTAGATTGTCAGAGCAATATGTTAGTATGCGCGAGAATGAATAATCTTAGTTCGTAAGTGAGCAATGTCCTCCTGCTTGGGGCTATTTATAACCTTGGAAATAGATTCATTATTAATGTATCTGTTGGCTAATTGGTGAGATGTTGAGGTCTCTAATTGGTGGCTGCTGAATGTTTGAATTAAAGGCAGATCGCATTTAACGTTTCAGACATTCTCTTTGACTTTGCATTAAATGCTCTTTAGAGCGTTCAGACTTATCTCTTTCCAGCAGTATTAAATGTTATCCTATTAGCAATAAATGCTGCTTTTAACCATGAATACTTTATGCATAAGCAATGTTTATCTCCCGATGGTTTTAATTCTTTTTCGGTCCTGTTGGATGTGTTTTACTTTTCCCAAGTAGAACACCTACAGTCTGACTGCTGTATCCAACGTATTATAACTTCTGTTGTATGATGTTAGCTATGTAGGATAGACTCTGTAGAAGATCTATTAATGTATGGACGGGCTATATGGAGTTTCCTAACAGCTTCCATACTTGGCGAATTAAGACTTCTTAAGACTTATTTGATGTATGTTGCCAATTATCAAAATGGGAATGTTTATCCTAACAAGAACTAAGCACCAACCTTTACGTCTTTGCTATGGAAGGTTTTGACATTATATTAGGCATGGATTGGTTAACAGATAACTATGTCGCAATATTATATTATGAGAAGAAGTTAATTATTAGGAAGCCTAGAGAGGAAGAGCTTGTGCTTGCACTAGAAGTAAATCGGTACCGAGGATCCTTCAGCATTGAAGGCGGTGAAGAAGCTGAAGAAAGGTAACTGCCCATGTTACTTGGTGAATATCATGGATACTCGAACTCTGAAGTTATCTCCAGTAAATGTCCCTATAGTTCGGGAATTTAATGATGTATTTCCCAAAGATTTTCCAAGATCCCCTCCGGATCGACAAGTTGAGTTTACTATTGATTTGGTGCCTGGAGCTGCTCCAATATCTACAGCACCCTATAGGATGGTGCCTAAGGAACTGCAAGAATTAAAGGAACAGTTGCAAGAGCTCTTAGATAAGGACTTATCTGACCAAGCATGTCACCTTGGGGCGCACCGATTTTGTTCGTGAAGAATAAAGATGGTACCTTGAGGATGTGCATCGACTATAGAGAATTGAATCACCTAACTATCAAGAATAAGTACCTGTTACCCAGAATTGATGACTTTTTCGATCAACTAAAGGGATGAGTTGTTTGCCAAGTTCTCAAATACGAGTTTTGGCTAAACCGTGTGGGTTTTCTTGGACATGTGGTTAGAGCCCAAGGTATTGAGGTCGAAACAGCAAAGGTAGAAGCTTCAACAATTGGATTTCACCCAGTAATGTAAGTGAGGTAGGCAGCTTCATAGGACTGGTCTACTATTATCAGATATTGATGAGAAATGGTGTGAAGTTTAACTGGAGTAATTAGTGTGAGGAAAGTTTTCAGGAGCTCAAAAAGTGATTAACTTCAGCAACTATATTGAAGAATCCAAATGGTAATGATGGTTTCGTGATCTATAGTGATGCCTCTAGGCAAGGTTTGGGTTGTTTCTTAATGCAGCATGGGAATGTCATAACATATGCCTCAACACAACTGAAGAGTCATGAACAAAATTATCCTACTCATGACTTGGAGTTGGCTGTCGTAGTACATGCATCGAAGATTTTGGAGACACTACCTTTATGGGGTAAAGTGTGAAATCTATACTAATCACAAGAGCTGAAATATATCTTTGCCCAGAAAGAGTTGAACATGTGGCATGAATATGGTGAGAGCTCTTTAAGGACTATGATTGCTGTATACACTACCATTCCGACAAGGCAAATATAGTGGCTGATGCTTTGAATCGAGAGGCTATATGGCAAGTATCTAGTCTCATTACAAGCCAATTACAACTAATTAGAGAGTTTGATAATTTGAGGATTGAAGTGTAGCAACCTTCGTGTAAAACTGATGCTATCTTCCTTGACTATTCGCCCTACCTTGAGAGATAGAATTAAGGACGCGAGCAAGGAAAGGGTAATTTTCTTGCTAAGATGAAATCTAGAGCTCGTGAGGTTAGCATCAAGGGGTTTGCAGAAGTTACAGATGGTACTCTTATGTATGAAGGGAGAGTTTGTGTGCCTAAGGACGAATTGTTGAGAAGAGAATTGCTAGAGGAAGCACACAACACGCCTTATACGGCGGACCTAGGAGGTACAAAGATGTAGCATAACTTGAGGAAATTGTTTTGGTGGAGAAGTATGAAGAGAGATATTGGATTTTTGTCCAAAGGTATTTGGGGTGTCAACAAGTTAAGGCCGAACACCAACGACCATTAGGGTTACTTAAGTCGTTGGAAATTCCCGAGTGCACATGGAAAGATGTAACCATATATTTTGTCATTGGATCGCCCTAATCGGCTAGGGGAAATACTATTATTTGGGTAATTATCGATAGACTGACCAAGTCGGCACACTTCTTCTCGGTAAATATGACCTTTAATATGGATCAGTATGCTCAATTGTACATCAGGGAAGTCTTTAGATTGCATAAGATTCTCGTATTAATACTGTTTGATAGAGACACAAGATTCACCTCTAAATTTTGGATAAGTTTGCACAAGGTAATGGGAATGAAGATGAAGATTAGTACCCCTGATCATCCGCAAACCGTTGGTCAGTCCGAAAGGAAAATACAAACCTTTGAGGACATGTTGAGGTCATGCGTCTTGGATTTGGGAGATACGTGGGAAAACTTCTTGCCTTTGATGGAATTCGCGTATAACATTTATCATGCAACTATCTGAATCGCCCCATACGAGGCACTCTATGGATGGAAATATAGATCACCATTTTTCTGGACTGAGGTTAGATAAGGGAAGATATTGGGACACGAATTGATCGAGCAGACGGTTTTTGCAGTTGCAAATATCCGAGATGGGATCAAATCAGCACAGAACTAACATAAATCATATGCCGATTGTCGAAGAAAAGACTTGCAATTTGATATAGGAGACCATGTTTTTTTTAAGGTAGCTTCTGTCAGAGGAGTAATAAGATATGGTAATAAGCGTAACTGAGACCGAGGTTCGTTGGTCCATTTGAAATACTCAAGAGAATTCGTGACTTGGCATATGAATTGGTATTTCCACCTGAATTATCATCCGTGCATAACATTTTTCACGTGTCAATGATAAGAAAATATAGTTACGACCCGAATCATGTGGTCAAATACAAGGAAATACAAGTTGGAAAAGTTATTTCGTGCGAAGAGGTTCCTGAAGTCATCTTGGAACACAGATTTTTGAGACTCATGGACAAGGATGTGCCATTGGTCAGGGTACAGTGGCGACGTCATCACCAAGACGAAGCTACTTGGGAGCGCAAGGAGGAGACACGATCTACTTATCCTAACTTCTTATCTGGTGAGTATCAAATTTCGAGAATGAAATTTCTTTGGAGGGTAGGTTGTAATGACCCGATCTGCCATTTTAATAATTGAACTTTTATTGCTTGTGCATTTGAAATTTGTATGATTTTACATATTAAAGTCATCTCCAATAATTTTTACAACGGTACTAAATTTATGACATTTATAAGTCTAATATGTATCATAAATTTAATCCAGATATTTTAAGTTGAATCGTATATTTATTTTATTTTAAATTTTTGGATAACCGATTTGATAAGGCATACTTAAATGGCCGATTTTGCCCTCTACAATTCTGAATATAAAAGTAATTACAAATAAATAAAATGCAGATAAGAATTGTAATATTTAGTAGTTATAATTACAATATTTATCTAATTAGAGTCCTAATGATGTACAAACAATACCCTAAAACCCTACATATGATCAAAATTTCAACATCAGAAAACCCTTCACAACACTCTACATCAAGGCTGAAACCTTATTCAGAAAAAAAAAAAAAAGTCTACACTATAATTCACAAGTTCTTCACTGCAGAATAAAGCAGAAAAGCCATCTGCCTTTTTTTTTACACAATTCACATCAATCATACAAATTTCCTCTTCAAAATTTTACTGCAAGAAGGATCTAGTCCATATTTCATCAAAATCACCACGAAGGCTGCCCCATCCCAATACAAATTAAACAGTGATATTCTGCTTTGAGCAAGGTAAACACCGATTTGCCATAAGTTCTACTATTTGCTTGTTTGATTGATCAGCAAACTGCCCTTCCAATACCATGTTAAAAGCTCCAGTAATCGATAATACTGATCGAGGCGCTCTTTCCCTAAATCCCAAAAGTCTTTTCCAGAAACTTAAATCTTCTGGACCCATCATCTTCCTCATTCATATATCATTCGAAACTATGGCTATAGAAGCCTTCCAAACCCAAAGTCAGGGGAAGGAAACCCGTATCCATCTCCAACTTTTTTTTGTTAACTACGCAAATGAAACATCCAACCGAGTTGAAGGAAATTTGGCCAAGGGGTAGGAATTATATTTTTCGGCTCCCTGTTTTCAACTGAGTCCAAATTTAACTCGGAATTTTTACAAAAATAAATATTTACCGGTAGAAGTAAAAGCAAATAAGACAAGAATTAGGGTAGAAGATGTGTATTCTTATTGGTAGAGTCCCTTTAAATAGAGGGAGATTACATATACTGGAACATTCTAACAGGCCTGACCATACACTACTAGGAGAAGCCCATTAACCTGCAGATTAAGGCACACACTGTGTATTTACTTTAACACTCCCCCTTGTGCCGAGTCTTCAACGCATGTCAAGTTGTCTCGTTAAAAACCCGTCAAGCAAAAAATACATGTGAAAAATGCCTTGATCGCAGGAAAAGATTACAACATCCAGACATATAGGTCACACTAATTTTGTTAAGCCAAAACCTCTATCGATCATTTCGTCGATCAATGTGCTCAAGAACGTGATCAGTTTGTCGATTAATGAGCTAAATGTCTAGTTACCTCGTTAAAAAACTTTCCAAATGATAAAAACCTAGTGGGAAAAAGAATCATTGGTTAAGGAAAAGAGTTTAACTTGCGACATGGATGTAAGACTCCCCCCAAGTCTACATCTCCCCCTGATTAGTTCATCAATCAAGGAATTTGAAAAATCGTGCATGTGATGTTGCCTCGTTAAAAACTCTGCCAAGTAACAAAACCTATTGGGACAAATAAATGTTGGTCAAAGAAAAGAGTACAACATTGGTGGGTAAAATTCGTTATACCTCGCCCTCTCATCCGATCTTTACTTCGATCTCGAGAGCTCGGAAATCCTAAGTATTTCGATGTTTCTCACATGTTTTTCATCAAATACGGTTTTGGGCAATGATTTATTGAATAAATCACCTCATTCTCCTCAGACTTCACTTGCTTAACTTGGATGTTGAGGATGGCCTGCTATTGCTGATTGTAGAAAAACTTTGGAGAGATATGCTTTGTATTATCCCCCTTGATATCCAAGCTTCATATGTTCGATGCAAGCGGCATTATCTTCATATATGCATGTGGGCGCATCAACGATATTATTTAGTCCACTGTTACCTCGAATATGTGTGACGATGGCTCTCAACCATATACACTCATGTACCGCCTCATGTAGAGGGATAATATCAGCGTGATTTGATGAGGTAGCAACAAGGATTTGCTTAGTTGATCTCCAAGATATAGTGGTGTCCCCAACTGTGAATATATAACCAGTTTGGGATCGACCTTTATATGGGTCTGAAAGATACCCAGCATTAGCAAAATCTATCAACATTCGTCGGGGTAGTAACATTGACATTCACGCTTGCTTTATTGACTGCACAATCATTGGTAGTTTCGTTAGCCTTGTATGGGAAGAAAAGTCCCAAGTCAATGGTTCCTTTCAGGTATCGAAAGATGTTCTTGATACCGGTCCAATGACGTTGCTTGGGCTCAGAACTATATCTCTCCAACAAGTTTACTGAGAAAGCAATATTAGTCGAGGACACTAAGCTAAGTACAATAATGCGCTAATTGCACTTAAGTAGGGAATTTCATCTCCCAAAAGCTCTTCGTCACATTGCTTTAGACGGAATAGATCTTTTTCCAAATCTAGACTACGACCGATCATGGGGGTGCTAACCGGGTGTGCCTTGTCCATACTAAAATGCCCGAGTATCTTTTGGACATAGGTAGACTGGTGGATGAGCATTCCACAAACTTGGTGTTCTAGCTCAATACCTAGACACAACCGAGTTTTCCCCAGATCTTTCATCTCAAATTCGGATTCTAGGTAGCTGGCGGTTTCCCTTACTTCGTCAAGAGTATCGATTAACTTTTTTTTCTTAATAAACACGCAGGGACATAGTTCGTCATTCTCATATATCCTTCCAATCAAGTAGTCACTTAGGTGGGTATACCACATTCGCCCGGATTATTTTAATCCATGAAGTGAGATTTTCAGTCGAACTAAATACGCACTCCGTGGTCTAGAGTCACTTGACTTGAGTAGTCAAATGCCATTAGACACTTTCATGTATATCTCTCTATTAAGATCCCCATAGAGATATGCAGTGACTACACCCATTAGCTTCATTTCCAGTCCTTCGGAAAATACTAAGCTAATTAAGTAACGAAACATATCACATCCATTACGGAGAATACGTCTCCTAATAGTCAATTACAGGGCATTGTGAGAAGCCTTGGGCGACAAGTCGAGCCTTGTACTGAAGGACCTCTTCTCATTTTGCATTCTGATAAAAATCCATTTATATCCAACAGGCTTTATATTTGGGGGGGTTAACACTACCGGGCCAAATACCTGGCGTTTTGTCATAGAACCAAGTTCTGCCTGGATTGCTTCTTTCTATTTGGGCCAATCCTGTAATATCCGGAATTTCCACTACTGTTGTTTAAGATTATTTTATCCGAGTTATGTTGTACAGTGTGGAATATGTACAGTATGGGTAAAATAATTGAAGGACCAAGACATCTGTATTGGTATAATTGTCGTACTTGGTCGACAATTGGATGTAAGAAGTATATGTATTCAGTATGTCGTATGTTCGTATTCTGTATGTTGAGACGATTGGACAAGAATAGCTGAAAATGGCTAAGTGTAACATTATTAGCGCACGCTAATAATCAGGAGTAGCGCACGCTATCGTGCAGGTTTAGCGCACGCTACAGATATAAAATAACACACGCTAATGTAGTCAGATCGGAAGGAATCTGCGTGTGGACCAGGCCACTTTCAGCGCACGTTATGATAAGTCAACGGATGTTGTAATGTAGTGTTAGCGCACGCTAATGCATGATGGTTAGCGCACGCTAACTGTATATCGGACAAAAAGGAATCTTATCCTCGTCAGCACTTTCGGCGTGTGGACCAGTCTTCGGAGCATACAGACAAACGAGTCAACTGATGTTAGCGCACGCTAAAATGCAAGGACTTGCGTACGCTAGATGGTTTAAGTTACGTACGCTAATGCATGGGCATTACGTATGTAAGCTCATGTACGAAGCCAGACAGTAGTCTCTGGACTGCGATAGCGCACGCTAACAAAGGTCAGCTAGCGCACGCTAAGGCCGTAGCGCACGCTAAACATAAGATTTAGCGCATGCTAGTAATGTATTCTATATAAGGGACAGACGGGTATTATGAAGCATTTCGTCCTTTCTTTCACCTTCAGTCGATAGAGAGAGTTTTGGGAGGTTCTTGAGGTTCCCAAACACGGTGAGGTGGTGATCTTTAACAAGATTAAGATAGAAATCATGGATTAAAGTTTTGTTCTTGAAATCATTGGTGATTCTTGGAAATGGATTCAACCTTGGAAATCAATCCATTCCTTCATAAAGGTAATCACTCTTCATCTTTGGATTTCATTTTGGATTGAATGTTGATGTTCTTGAGTTGATGATTATTACATAAACGAGAAGCATGATTATGAGATGGATTACCGGATTATGATGATGTTATTGTTGATATGAAGATATTGATATGATTCTTGTGGTTTAAATTGTGTTGTTCGTTTTCTTGAGATAAGTGGATTAATCCTTCTCCTCAGTTTCGGATGTTGATGTTATTGTCGATGATTACTCTCTGTAATGGAAGATTAAAAGAGTGTTGTTACGTTCTTGATGTTTCATGATGTTGATATTGAGGAAGATGATATATGGATATAGGACTTGGATTATAAGTTGAATGATTGTTTGTATGTTAAAGGATATCGAATTTCGTTGTTTGATAACTATGAACAAGGTTTAGAATCACTTAGTGTTCTTGATAATCGCCATGTGTTGATCGGTATATGAAATGCATGCAACTGCATGTCATTAGCGCACGCTAGTGTTACTGTCTAGCGCACGCTAACGGGAACGTCTTAGCGCACGCTACGTTAAGTAATTAACGTGCGCTAAGTCAACAGGCAGGGTAGTATATTCTGGCTCGATTATGAATTCGTGATCGTTTAAGTTGGCTTGATCAGACTTATGGTTAACCGAGATATTGTTGAGCCGTGGAGATTGTGAATTGGTTTTATCGATTGTTAATTGTTGTCGAACTTGTTGTCTATCGATTACTGTAATAGGTTGAGAATATTGATCAGTGATTACAACCGTGTGTTGCGGTCGAGCTCGAGAATGTTCGTTGAATTGCTTTGGTCGGGACCGAGGAACTTGTAGATGACGACAATGGATTTGGTAACGACTTCATCATCGTCGTATCGGTATCGAGGTAAGTTATTACTTACTCAGTTTATAGTATTTAATGAATGGTTTCCGTTTCATTCGTTTATAATTCGTATAACAATGTTTATAATCGTAATCACAGGAGACTTGAGATTATAAATCATATTCGAGTTTTGGGAATCTAAATCATAATGTATATGATTTTCTTTTGTTATTGGTATACTTGTATATCGAGGATATATCGTGATAAAAATGGAGATATGAATTATCTGCAATCCGTGATACTTTGGACCTTCGAGTATTGAGGATAATGGTTCGTGATGGTTTAGGCATTGAGATCGTTCTTGAAGGACTCGGGGCAAGTACTCTAATCATTTTTATCATTTGAGTCGATCATGTTGTGATACATTCGTGTATCGTTGTTGTCATGTATTTGTGCATTGTTGTTGTCGTGTATTGTGCACTGTTGTTTTGTGCAGTTGTGCATTATTGTCATATGTCCACCATGCGTTGGTCCGACGGGATCATCATGGGAATCTATAGCTGGTGCGATGGATCGCTGGACAGGTAATGCCACCATGCGTTGGTCCGACGGGATCATCATGGGAATCTATAGCTGTGTGCGCTGGATCGTTGGATTACCATATGTATTGTTGGTGTGCATATGTATATTATGGGTTTGCCATAAGTATACATTGTCGTTATTGTTGTGATCATATTGACGTTGTCATATGAGTATGCATTTGTAGGTCTTGTGTTAGGACCATGTCCGTATGTTGTGTTGATCTGATCTCGGATTAGACTGACGTGATGGTAATGATATTTCGTATCTTGAGGTATGTTCCGTATTTCCTTGGTACTTGTCTTTGATGGACAATAATTATCGTATTGGAATTGTCGACGTTATCCGACGGATTGAATTGGCCAGAGTTGGTATAATTTCCGTATCGCGAGTTATGATAATGTTTTGAGAACCTTGAGTATTGTTGAGATACCGTACAGATATTTCGGTATTATCTTAATGTGTTGTTAAGGATACGAATCGTGGATTCTCGTAAAGTTATGACGGTAAGATTACATTGGTCGTATTCTTACTTAGTATTTCCATTGATATGTAATTATTGACGAGATGTGATGGTTATCATTGTTGGATATTATGGCTGACCCCGTCGTGGGCTTTCTTTTTAGGTTCTTGGATTATCAAGCTTGTAGCGGTCGTGGAGAGATGAACTTCCCGGGGGATACTGGCAAGGGCATGTATTTGTGTTTTGAGTTTCTGATCAGTTGTTGTATTCCGCTGCTAGAGTATTTTAATTGTTGTCTTTATCCGCTGCGTGAGTATTTTTAAATGACCTTTTTGGTATCTGGTAACTTAGGTTACTTTGGCAATCATTTTCTAAATCTATTCGTTCAGTGCACGTGTAAGCGATAGCTTAACGTATGTGTTTTTAAACTGTTGAGTTTTGGCATTTTGGGCCTTGTGGTTTCAAATGAGTTTTTACGACGGTTTGATAAACGAGTTTTATAAATCTTCGAATGTTTTTAATAGATAATACCGTCGTTAGCCTCTTGGGCGTTTGTAAATGTTTGCGAAAATTTCCTTCAGCCTTGTGGGTTCCATCTCAGGGCCCACGACGCTGTAATATTCCCGTTCGGATCTGGGAGTGTTACAGAATATGGTATCGGAGCTTAGGTTGAGAAAACCTAGGCATTTGGACTGAGTTGGGTCGTGTTTCTGTCGCGTCATTTGAGTTGTCGATTGAAAAATATTGGACCCGTGAGTTTTGTTGTTCACTCGGGCTTACGCGTTGTGCGATTTGCCAGTGTAGTACTGGTCTTGTTATAAACTTTTCCAAATAGTATTAACGTGTTTCATCAGATAGAGCTGTGTTGTTTTCTTGAGTTGAACTGAGTTTGCAAAAAGTGTGTTTTGAAAATATCTGTGTCGAGTATTTTCTTGATTCGAGACATGTGCCAGTATCACGGGGAATCGTCGGCTTCACGATCTGTAAGTATTGGATTTTTGAATTGCATTGAGATTTATTGTCGTTCTAAGTTGATATGTTCTGAGGTTCAGAAAGATATTATGCGTTACAGTATAAGATGACAGAATTGGGACAAGATTGATGATCTTGAGAAGTTATGATTTTGGAAATCAATATGTCGATTAAGTTTTGGAACGGAGTTTTGCATTTGAGAGAAATATTGTGGATTGTTCAGGAGAACATGTAATCATGTTAGTTCATCTTGAGATATATGAACTGTTTTTGAGCATTTGAAAATGATACTTTTCAAAATGAATGTTTTACAGATGTTTTACCGTAAACGATTTTTGGGCCGAGACCCAATAGATTTTTGAAATTGTTTTATAACTCAGGACTTGGGGTCCGAAAAAGAGTTTTCTACTTTTTAAACTTCTTGTAATGCGGAACGAGATACGGGCTGAGACCCTAATATTTGAAAATACTTTTCTGTTTTCTTAAAAAAAACTCCCGAGACTTGTAAAATACTTTATCAATCATTTACCTATTTTGTTTCTGCCTGTCGCAGTTTTGATTTACTTGTTCAAATGAAACTTCTTGGGAAGTCTTTCGCTGTGTTTGATTTGTTGATTTGTTTCAATGTTTTGTCATATCATATTTGAGGTGATCCATGATTGATTAAGGATTGACGTTGCGAGTAGTATGTGGAGGAGGAGTTTTTATCAGAGTCTATATATTGAGATTTTGGAATTTCATCATGTGGTTTTCCGATGGAATATCAGTGAATTTGGTGACGAGCCGAATTGGTATACAGGAGTATGGATATGGACAAGCATTTGCATAAATTCCATTTTATTTAATCGTGTATATTCGAAAAGAATTTTTATCGAGAACTTGGCACCAGCGAGCCGATTTAATTTTTAAAATTGATTTCGTGGTCTTACGAAAATTTATGTTTTGAGTTTTCAAACTCTTGAAATAACTTTCGGAAATTTGTCTTTTGACGAGACTATATGATTTCAAACTGGTTTTGAAAATATGATCGATATAAATACGCATTTAGTGCATAATGCATATCATGGTGAAGTTTCGAGTGTGACTCATGAACTGGATAATATATCAATGTGGAATGAGGAAAAGAGATTCGAACTTTAGTATGGCAGTTTGGTTATCCAGGGATGATCGGTTGATCTATCGGATGAGAGAGATATGCTGCGTGTTGTAGATTCATGCACAGGATGTAATTTTGGAACTGTTGATTTTGTGAAACCGGGACATGTGTGCTATGTGATTCCATTGGTACGGTATTAGCGCGATTTTATCATAGTGAATTTTGAATGATTTCTTTGTAAGTATAGATTTGGGGAGGGTGACCCCATGCCGGTGGTTTTTGATATTGAGTGGTCGTTCCCACTCCATGTATGATTGGATATGTCCGTCGGTTTATGATTGGTTGTTCGTATGCCGAGGAGTATGTTCGACAGTCAGGTGTGTTTATTGAGATCCACCGTATGTGATTGGTTTGTCGTTTTGAGAATGCTATTCTTTCGTATATCTGTTTTCGTGGTTCTGTGTTGACCGTGCTGGAGTTTATCATGGTGATGATATTCTCGATTGCGTTTCGACCTTTGGATTGGTCATATTAGAGTTCATCATGTCAATGATATTCTCGATTAATTTATGAGTTGATCATTGCTGGTGATCATCTGATCGTTCAGATTTTGTGTTGATATTTCGGGATTCGTTGCCATTGTGTTGGGCAGTTGTTTGACAGATGTATCGTGTATTATTGATTTGTATCAGGATTTGGACTTGATTGTGTAATCAAGCAGACAGGATTTGAAACGGATAGATTACTTCTTCCGAAGATGTTATATTTTTGTTGAGATCCATGGAATTGTGATCGTAAGCGTGTTGAAGCTTTACAGTGAAGTCACTTGCTAGCATCTCAGGAGAGCGTCGACTTGGTGCATATGTAAGTATGCTATTTTGGTTATTCGGTAATAATGATGATTGATCGTTGTCGTGATGGTTTCGGGATATTTTGGTTGAACGATTTGTTTGTTTTTATGACGGATTGCAAGTTTCGAGGACGAAACTTATTTTAAGTGGTGTAGTATGTAATATCCGAAATTTCCACTCTCGTTGTTTAAGATTATTTTATCCGAGTTATGTTGTACAGCGTGGAATATGTACAGTATGGGTAAAATAATTGAAGGACCAAGACATATGTATTGGTATAATTGTCGTACTTGGTCGACAATTGGATGTAAGAAGTATATGTATTCAGTATGCCGTATGTTCGTATTCTGTATGTTGAGACGATTGGACAAGAATAGCTGAAAATGGCTAAGTGTAACATTATTAGCGCACGCTAATAATCAGGAGTAGCGCACGCTATCGTGCAGGTTTAGCGCACGCTACGGATATAAGATAACGCACGCTAATGCAGTCAGATCGGAAGGAATCTGCGTGTGGACCAGGCCACTTTCGGCGCACGTTATGGTAAGTCAACGGATGTTGTAATGTAGTGTTAGCGCACGCTAATGCATGATGGTTAGCGCACGCTAACTGTATATCGGACAAAAAGGAATCTTATCCTCACAAGACTTTCGGCGTGTGGACCGATCTTGAGCATACTGCACAAACGAGACAATCGATGTTAGCGCACGCTAAAATGCAAGGACTTGCGACGCTAGATGGTTTAAGTTACGTACGCTAATGCATGGGCATTACGTACGTAAGCTCATGTACGGCTTGACGGTAGTCTCTGATCGCGATAGCGCACGCTAACAAAGGTCAGCTAGCGCACGCTAAGGCCGTAGCGCACGCTAAACATAAGATTTAGCGCACGCTAGTAATGTATTCTATATAAGGGACAGACGGGTATTATGAAGCATTTCGTCCTTTCTTTCACCTTGATCGATAGAGAGAGTTTTGGGAGGTTCTTGAGGTTCCCAAACACGTTGAGGTGCTGATCTTAAACAAGATTAAGATAGAAAACATGGAATAAAGTTTTGTTCTTGAAATCATTGGTGATTCTTGGAAATGGATTCAACCTTGAAATCAATCCATTCCTTCATAAAGGTAATCACTCTTCATCTTTGGATTTCATTTTGGATTGAATGTTGATGTTCTTGAGTTGATGATTATTACATAAACGAGTTGATAAGCATGATTATGAGATGGATTACCGGATTATGATGATGTTATTGTTGATATGAAGATATTGATATGATTCTTGTGGTTTAAATTGTGTTGTTCGTTTTCTTGAGATAAGTGGATTAATCCTTCTCCTCGGATGTTGATGTTATTGTCGATGATTACTCTGTAATGGAAGATTAAGGGAGTGTTGTTACGTTCTTGATGTTTCATGATGTTGATATTGAGGAAGATGATATATGGATATAGGACTTGGATTATAAGTTGAATGATTGTTTGTATGTTAAAGGATATCGAATTTCGTTGTTTGATAACTATGAACATGGTTTAGAATCACTTAGTGTTCTTGATAATCGCCATGTGTTGATCGGTATATGAAATGCATGCAACTGCATGTCATTAGCGCACGCTAGTGTTACTGTCTAGCGCACGCTAACGGGAACGTCTTAGCGCACGCTACGTTAAGTAATTAACGTGCGCTAAGTCAACAGGCAGGGTAGTATATTTTGTTTCGATTATGAATTCGTGATCGTTTAAGTTGGCTTGATCAGACTTATGGTTAACCGAGATATTGTTGAGCCGTGGAGATTTTGAATTGGTTTTATCGATTGTTAATTGTTGTCGAACTTGTTGTCTATCGATTACTGTAATAGGTTGAGAATATTGATCAGTGATTACAACCGTGTGTTGCGGTCGAGCTCGAGAATGTTCGTTGAATTGCTTTGGTCGGGACCGAGGAACTTGTAGATGACGACAATGGATTTGGTAACGACTTCATCATCGTCGTATCGGTATCGAGGTAAGTTATTACTTACTCAGTTTATAGTATTTAATGAATGGTTTCCGTTTCATTCGTTTATAATTCATATAACAATGTTTATAATCGTAATCACAGGAGACTTGAGATTATAAATCATATTCGAGTTTTGGGAATCTAAATCATAATGTATATGATTTGCTTTTGTTATTGGTATACTTGTATATCGAGGATATATCGTGATAAAAATGGAGATATGAATTATCTGCAATCCGTGATACTTTGGACCTTCGAGTATTGAGGATAATGGTTCGTGATGGTTTAGGCATTGAGATCGTTCTTGAAGGACTCGGGGCAAGTACTCTAATCATTTTTATCATTTGAGTCGATCATGTTGTGATACATTCGTGTATCGTTGTTGTCATGTATTTGTGCATTGTTGTTGTCGTGTATTGTGCACTGTTGTTTTGTGCAGTTGTGCATTATTGTCATATGTCCACCATGCGTTGGTCCGACGGGATCATCATGGGAATCTATAGCTGTGTGCGCTGGATCGCTGGACAGGTAATGCCACCATGCGTTGGTCCGACGGGATCATCATGGGAATCTATAGCTGTGTGCATTTGGATCGTTGGATTACCATATGTATTGTTGTTGTGCATATGTATATTATGGGTTTGCCATAAGTATACATTGTCGTTATTGTTGTGATCATATTGACGTTGTCATATGAGTATGCATTTGTAGGTCTTGTGTTAGGACCATGTCCGTATGTTGTGTTGATCTGATCTCGGATTAGACTGACGTGATGGTAATGATATTTCGTATCTTGAGGTATGTTCCGTATTTCCTTGGTACTTGTCTTTGATGGACAATAATTATCGTATTGGAATTGTCGATGTTATCCGACGGATTGAATTGGCCAGAGTTGGTATAATTTCCGTATCGCGAGTTATGATAATGTTTTGAGAACCTTGAGTATTGTTGAGATACCGTACAGATATTTCGGTATTATCTTAATGTGTTGTTAAGGATACGAATCATGGATTCTCGTAAAGTTATGACGGTAAGATTACATTGGTCGTATTCTTACTTAGTATTTCCATTGATATGTAATTATTGACGAGATGTGATGGTTATCATTGTTGGATATTATGGCTGACCCCATCGTGGGCTTTCTTTTTAGGTTCTTGGATTATCAAGCTTGTAGCGGTCGTGGAGAGATGAACTTCCCGGGGGATACTGGCAAGGGCATGTATTTGTGTTTTGAGTTTCTGATCAGTTGTTGTATTCCGCTGCTAGAGTATTTTAATTGTTGTATTTATCCGCTGCGTGAGTATTTTTAAATGACCTTTTTGGTATCTGGTAACTTAGGTTACTTTGGCAATCATTTTCTAAATCTATTATGTCGGTACGTGTAAGCGATAGCTTAACGTATGTGTTTTTAAACTGTTGAGTTTTGGCATTTTGGGCCTTGTGGATTCAAATGAGTTTCTACGACGGTTTGATAAACGAGTTTTATAAATCTTCGAATGTTTTTAATAGATAAATACCGTCGTTAGCCTCTTGGGCGTTTGTAAATGTTTGCGAAAATTTCCTTCAGCCTTGTGGGTTCCATCTCAGGGCCCACGGCGCTGTAATATTCCCGTTCGGATCTGGGAGTGTTACAGAATATGGTATCGGAGCTTAGGTTGAGAAAACCTAGGCATTTGGGTTGAGTTGGGTCGTGTTTCTGTCACGTCATTTGAGTTGTCGATTGAAAAATATTGGACCCGTGAGTTTTGTTGTTCACTCGGGCTTATGCGTTGTGCGATTTGCCAGTGTAGTACTGGTCTTGTTATAAACTTTTCCAAATAGTATTAACGTGTTTCATCAGATAGAGCTGTGTTGTTTTCTTGAGGTGAACTGAGTTTGAAAAAAGTGTGTTTTGAAAATATCTGTGTCGAGTATTTTCTTGAGTCGAGACATGTGCCAGTATCACGGGGAATCGTCGGCTTCACGATCTGTAAGTATTGGATTTTTGAATTGCATTGAGATTTATTGTCGTTCTAAGTTGATATGTTCTGAGGTTCAGAAAGATATTATGCGTTACAGTATAAGATGACAGAGTTGGGACATGATTGATGATCTTGAGAAGTTATGATTTTGGAAATCAATATGTCGATTAAGTTTTGGAACGGAGTTTTGCATTTGAGAGAAATATTGTGGATTGTTCAGGAGAACATGTAATCATGTTAGTTCATCTTGAGATATATGAACTGTTTTTGAGCATTTGAAAATGATACTTTTCAAAATGAATGTTTTACAGATGTTTTACCGTAAACGATTTTTGGGCCGAGTCCCAATAGATTTTTGAAATTGTTTTATAACTCAGGACTTGGGGTCCGAAAAAGAGTTTTCTACTTTTTAAACTTCTTGTAATGCGGAACGAGATACGGGCTGAGACCCTAATATTTGAAAAGACTTTTCTGTTTTCTTAAAAAAAACTCCCGAGACTTGTAAAATACTTTATCAATCATTTACCTATTTCGTTTCGCTGTCGCAGTTTTGATTTACTTGTTCAAATGAAACTTCTTGGGAAGTCTTTCGCTGTGTTTGATTTGTTGATTTGTTTCAATGTTTTGTCATATCATATTTGAGGTGATCCATGATTGATTAAGGATTGACGTTGCGAGTAGTATGTGGAGGAGGAGTTTTTATCAGAGTCTATATATTGAGATTTTGGAATTTCATCATGTGGTTTTCCGATGGAATATCAGTGAATTTGGTGACGAGCCGAATTGGTATACAGGAGTATGGATATGGACAAGCATTTGCATAAATTCCATTTTATTTAATCGTGTATATTCGAAAAGAATTTTTATCGAGAACTTGGCACCAGCGAGCCGATTTAATTTTTAAAATTGATTTCGTGGTCTTACGAAAATTTATGTTTTGAGTTTTCAAACTCTTGAAAGAACTTTCGGAAATTTGTCTTTTGACGAGACTATATGATTTCAAACTGGTTTTGAAAATATGATCGATATAAATACGCATTTAGTGCATAATGCATATCATGGTGATTCACAAGTTCTTCACTGCAGAATCAAGCAGAAAAGCCATCTGCCTTTTTTTTACACAATTCACATCAATCATACAAATTTCCTCTTCAAAATTCTACTGCAAGAAGGATCTAGTCCATATTTCATCAAAATCACCACGAAGGCTGCCCCATCCCAATACAAATTAAACAGTGATATTCTGCTTCGAGCAAGGTAAACACCGATTTGCCATAAGTTCTACTATTTGCTTGTTTGATTGATCAGCAAACTGCCCTTCCAATACCATGTTAAAAGCTCCAGTAATCGATAATACTGATCGAGGCGCTCTTTCCCTAAATCCCAAAAGTCTTTTCCAGAAACTTAAATCTTCTGGACCCATCATCTTCCTCATTCATATATCATTCGAAACTATGGCTATAGAAGCCTTCCAAACCCAAAGTCGGGGGAAGGAAACCCGTATCCATCTCCAACTTTTTTTTGTTAACTACGCAAATGAAACATCCAACCGAGTTGAAGGAAATTTGGCTAAGGGGTAGGAATTATATTTTTCGGCTCCCTGTTTTCAACTGAGTCCAAATTTAACTCGGAATTTTTACAAAAATAAATATTTACCGGTAGAAGTAAAAGCAAATAAAACAAGAATTAGGGTAGAATATGTGTATTCTCATTGGTAGAGTCCTTTCAAATAGAGAGAGATTACATATACTGGAACATTCTAACAGGCCTGACCATACACTACTAGGAGAAGCCCATTAACCTGCAGATTAAGGCACACACTGTGTATTTACTTTAACACTCCCCCTTGTGCCGAGTCTTCAACGCATGTCAAGTTGTCTCGTTAAAAACCCGTCAAGCAAAAACTACATGTGAAAAATGCCTTGATCGCAAAAAAAGATTACAACATCCAGACATATAGGTCACACTAATTTTGTTAAGCCAAAACCTCTATCGATCATTTCGTCGATCAATGTGCTCAAGAACGTGATCAGTTTGTCGATTAATGAGCTAAATGTCTAGTTACCTCGTTAAAAAACTTTCCAAATGATAAAAACCTAGTGGGAAAAAGAATCATTGGTTAAGGAAAAGAGTTTAACTTGCGACATAGATGTAAGACTCCCCCCAAGTCTACATCTCCCCCTGATTAGTTCATCAATCAAGGAATTTGAAAAACCGTGCATGTGATGTTGCCTCGTTAAAAACTCTGCCAAGTAACAAAACCTATTGGGACAAATAAATGTTGGTCAAAGAAAAGAGTACAACATTGGTGGGTAAAATTCGTTATACCTCGCCCTCTCATCCGATCTTTACTTCGATCTCGAGAGCTCGGAAATCCTAAGTATTTCGATGTTTCTCACATGTTTTTCATCAAATACGGTTTTGGGCAATGATTTATTGAATAAATCACCTCATTCTCCTCAGACTTCACTTGCTTAACTTAGATGTTGAGGATGGCCTGCTATTGCTGATTGTAGAAAAACTTTGGAGAGATATGCTTTGTATTATCCCCCTTGATATCCAAGCTTCATATGTTCAATGCAAGCGGCATTATCTTCATATATGCATGTGGGCGCATCAATGATATTATTTAGTCCACTGTTACCTCGAATATGTGTGACGATGGCTCTCAACCATATACACTCATGTACCGCCTCATGTAGAGGGATAATATCAGCGTGATTTGATGAGGTAGCAACAAGGATTTGCTTAGTTGATCTCCAAGATATAGTGGTGTCCCCAACTGTGAATATATAACCAGTTTGGGGTCGATCTTTATATGGGTCTGAAAGATACCCAGCATTAGCAAAATCTATCAACATTCGTCGGGGTAGTAACATTGACATTCACGCTTGCTTTATTGACTGCACAATCATTGGTAGTTTCGTTAGCCTTGTATGGGAAGAAAAGTCCCAAGTCAATGGTTCCTTTCAGGTATCGAAAGATGTTCTTGATACCGGTCCAATGACGTTGCTTGGGCTCAGAACTATATCTCTCCAACAAGTTTACTGAGAAAGCAATATTAGTCGAGGACACTAAGCTAAGTACAATAATGCGCTAATTGCACTTAAGTAGGGAATTTCATCTCCCAAAAGCTCTTCGTCACATTGCTTTGGACGAAATAGATCTTTTTCCAAATCTAGACTACGACCGATCATGGGGGTGCTAACCGGGTGTGCCTTGTCCATACTAAAATGCCCGAGTATCTTTTGGACATAGGTAGACTGGTGGATGAGCATTCCACAAACTTGGTGTTCTAGCTCAATACCTAGACACAACCGAGTTTTCCCCAGATCCTTCATCTCAAATTCGGATTCTAGGTAGCTGGCGGTTTCCCTTACTTCGTCAAGAGTATCGATTAACTTTTTTTTCTTAATAAACACGCAGGGACACAGTTCGTCATTCTCATATATCCTTCCAATCAAGTAGTCACTTAGGTGGGTATACCACATTCGCCCGGATTATTTTAATCCATGAAGTGAGATTTTCAGTCGAACTAAATACGCACTCCGTGGTCTAGAGTCACTTGACTTGAGTAGTCAAATGCCATTAGACACTTTCATGTATATCTCTCTATTAAGATCCCCATAGAGATATGCAGTGACTACACCCATTAGCTTCATTTCCAGTCCTTCGGAAACTACTAAGCTAATTAAGTAACGAAACATATCACATCCATTACGGAGAATACGTCTCCTAATAGTCAATTACAGGGCATTGTGAGAAGCCTTGGGCGACAAGTCGAGCCTTGTACTGAAGGACCTCTTCTCATTTTGCATTCTGATAAAAATCCATTTATATCCAACAGGCTTTATATTTGGGGGGGTTAACACTACCGGGCCAAATACCTGGCGTTTTGTCATAGAATCAAGTTCTGCCTGGATTGCTTCTTTCTATTTGGGCCAATCCGCTCTACGTTAGCATTCTTCCACGGCGCGTGGTTCGATATCATCATGCTCCATGATGTCATGGGCGACAGCGTAAGCGAACGCATCATCAATGCGAGTTGTCGACCTATCAACTAGATCGCACACACTCTCATACATTGAGATTTCTTTGTTTTTTGAGCTTGATCAGACCTAGGGGCGTCCCTCGAAAATGATTCATGGACATAGCTATAGTTAGAGATAATCTCGTGGGAAGGATTCCCAACATTGATTTTTAGAGGACTATTATGTGCCTCACCGACCCTTTTCTTCCTTGGGCGGGTGTCAATCAAACCAAGTGGTCTTCCCCGCTTCCTTTGGGGATCCACGGCCTCAGCCTCACCGCCACCAGGTGCGATAGCAGCACTCAGTTCATCGGTGTTGCGCCCCTTTCTGGGGACTTCTAACCTGCATGCACAAATCGAGCGGTAAATAGATCTCCTGTCGAAGATTCTAAGTAGCGGATAATTGTTGGGGATTTCGTATCCAATATAAGTACCTAAACATATTTGTGGACCATTTTATTGCTTTGTGGGGGCGCAATTGGCACATAAGCTACACAACCAAATATTCGCAAATGTGAAATGCCAGGCTCATATCCAGTTACCAAATGGTATGCAGAAAATGGTCGGTTACATGTGGGTTGAAAATTAATAAGTAAAGCTCCATGCAAGACTGCATATCCCCAGGCAGAAATAGGTAAATCGGTGCGCATAACCAATGCCTAGGCCACCATCTGAATTCGTTTAATGGTTGCCTCTGCGGGATCGTTTTGTGTATGCATGTGGGGGACGAGATGCTCTATGTCGATCCCGATCTACATTCATAATTCATCAAATACTTTAGATGTGAACTCTCCATCAATATCGAGTCTTATTGACCGAATAGGGTTATCAGGGTGGTGAACCTTTAGACGGGTAATATGTGCTAGAAGATTTGCAAAAGCAGCATTTCGAGTGGACTGTAGGGCGACATGTGACCAACATGTCGAAGCGCCAACTATAACCATAAAATATCTGAACGGACCACATTCTGGTTGAATAGGTGCACAAATATCACCTAGAATCCTGTGTAAGAATAGAATGTTCTCAGTTGCATCTTTAACGTAGGAAGGTCTCGCTCCTACTTTGGATAAAGACAGGCTTTGCAGAAATGACAATGTGCATTTGGCAAAGTCAAGTTTTTAGAATGGGATGATGTATCCGGTACTTTGGACGACATGGTGTGGGGAACGCCGACAAAGTTCGTTATGCTGGGTTGTTGTCCCTTTCTACTTTGCACGCAAAATAAAGGATATCCGTGCGTGTTCTTAAGGATGCGAATCATCATATCATGACCCAGATGTCCTAATATGTCGTGCCAAAGCCTGTACAAGTCAGCATCACCAAAGTTCGTTCTGGGTAATTGCATAGGATTCAACAACCCTAATTGTAGTGAGGTAAAGTCCACTCGATTGACTCGTAAGTTTTTCTAAGATGTGTTTTCTTTCGCATTCATTAGAGGTGATATATAGAAATTCTATCTCATTCTCAAAATGTGTTTCAATGTGAAAACCATTGCTATGTATATCCTTGAAGCTTAGTAAGGTTCGAGTCTCTCTTGGTGCATATAGAGCGTCGGTGATGGTAAAAGTCATGCCATTAGGCATCAAGAACCAGGCAGTGCCGCATCCTTGAATGAGCTGAGATGATCCAATGATCGTGGTCACCGATGTGCGATAGGATATTAGTTCGATGAAAAGTAACCTATTTATAAGGATAAAATGGGTGGTCTCACTATATACCAAGCATTCAAGTTCCCCACGATTCATTCCTATGGAAAGTTGAGAAACTAATGAACTTACAAACTCAAGCATAAGAAGCAATACTCAAGACGTAAAATAAAGCCATCACATGTATAACGTAAGCAACAATAATATCTTGTTCAAAGAAAATAAAATTCATCACACTTCTATTGAATAAAACCGTCTAAGGCAAAAGCAGCCAAATACGAAAAATGTCAACCGAACATAAACATAAATTAGTCATAGAGTGGGGCATCTAATGACTCCGGATCGTATGTATTATTATGACAATCAGTGACTGTGAAATTGACATTGGTAGGAATGTCGTAATCATTTTCCTCCATATATTGAGACTATGCTTTGGTCTCTCTATATTTCTTGTATGCAGCTGCGACGTGCTTGCTTGCATGAAAATTTCTGAACCAATGGCCAGTCATTCCATAGCGAAAGCATAAGGCGCCGTGTACTAGTTCTGTGGGGGCAGGAGGCTTAAGAGGTACTTGCTGCTTGGTCCCATGGCCTAGCGATCCGGGAGCATTATCTTTTCTTTCTCCGCTGGAAGAGCCTCCATGACCTCAACCAACTTTACGACCGCCATGTCCTTTACCACCATGTGCTTTCGTTCCATGTGGTTTAAGTTTAGCGCGTCCAGTATCCTGTTCGTCGGGTTGCCTTCCACATCTCATTTTGCCAAAATTAGCCTCGAAAATTTGCTTTGTCCTGGCTGGACTGGCATTATTGTTCACCAACACCTCGTTATGCCTTTCAGCCACCTGAAGGAGGTTGATTAGCTTACTGAAGTTGGTGATACGCTTGTTATCGTACTCCAACAATACTTGTTCGCTGGTATCAATGCTGAAGTAGGAAACGTGGAAAGCGTTTTCTGGATCATGTCGTCCTCTGTGATTTAGTTTCCACAGAAGTTGGGGCCTGCCTTGAGGCAGAGCATATCTTTGTTGAAATCGTTGAATCGTTTATAATCAAGCAAGCAGATTTCGTTCCACTACATGGTCAATCCGGGAAGTAAGGTATTGTGTATATTCCCGAAACGGCCCTTAAGGGCATACCCTAGTTCTTTACGGGATTTCAACTGAAGATACCCCCATATTAGGCTAGGGTTGATGTGCCGCCTAAGAAACATTAGGGCACTCGCTTTCACCTTATCAGACGGTTCGTTGGCTGTAAGGTCGAGAAGAATTGCGTTATAGTCCCTAGCGACAAATGGGATCTCGACGTCAGATATCCATCGATGGTACTCAAGTTCTTCTGAGTCTAGGATGTCGAATTCCGAACGAGTCGGATCATCCATCTATACAAGATGAGGAAATGAATAAGTTTCACATAATCATGAGTTTATCCATGATAAATTATTCAATAATGGGATTATTGTATTTTAGAATCAAGATATGGCCATGGTTTCGATGCGATACACATGAAGTTTCGTTATCATGGTACTATGTAGGCAGTAGAAATACAGTCATCTAAAATAGACTAGGAATGTAGCCTAATTGCATGTCATGTCTATATATATGCATGCAAATTATATATATAATTATATATATAAACATATAATTCCTAAGTGATATAACTAGATACATATTATGCAGTCAAATATGTATCTTGTGGCGCAATAACTATTATTTATTAATCTAAGAGTATGTTAAACAGTTTAATTCAAGTGGTTTATAAACTTATTTGATTTAATTATGTGTAACTAAATCAATTTATAAATCATATTATGCGATTAAATCACATAAAGCATACAAATACGTACACAAAGCAAATACTAAAGCCGAGTTCGTGTACCTTACTTCGTTAGTTGGGCTAAAAGTGTTGGGCTGAGCATCAACCGGGTCAGTTACAAATTGGGGCGGGCCGAATCAGGTTGGGCGAGCGGGCCAAGGCTCTACGGACTGGTTGCAGCTTGGGGATTTGGCTGGTGTCTGTACTGGGAGATGGGTTTGCCATGGTGTCGTCTGACCTGGGGGTTGGAATCGCGACACGGGTCTCGTGCGCTGGGAAGACGGCAGCGAAGCGGGTCTGGTGTGCTGGGAAGACGGCGGTGGCGCGGGTCTAATGTACTGCAGAAGACAGCAGCGGCGCGGATCGAGGAAGAAGACATATCGAGGGAGAAGAGGATGTCAGTTAGGGGAGATGAGTCGCGGGGCTGTTAGGACTCTCTGAACGGCGGCCGATTTGAGTGAAGACGACGACGGCTAGGGTTTGCAGGAAAAATTACGATTTTCATTTTTTTCGGGATTTTCAGATTATGTGTAGGTAATAGCATGGATTATATGTAGGAACATTCATTTGCAGCTCATTGTAATGTCAAGGTTCTCATATTTAAGGTGGGAGAATCTAACCAAAACTCTTTTATGTTCCAATTCATATTATTTATGCAATAATATTATGATTTTTAAAATGCTATCATTCACTTTCGGGGAATATGATTCGCCTTCAGGCAGTAAGATTTGCCTTTTAGCATAACTATGTGCACATAGAGTTACAGGATGGTAAGATGTAAAATGTAAGATCTGGTTGGGGTATCGTATGCGACGCGGGCATCCAAGAACATTTGGGGAAACCCGCAGTACCATATGATAAAAAAATGTTTTCAAATGTGACGTGTAAAATATTTTATTCATTAATGCAATATATATGAGCTGATATGCCCCACTGAGTTGCCAAAAAGTCACCCCTTTTAATAATTTCCCTTTCAGGTTATGCGAAGTCGGAGCATGGCTTGGAAGGTGGAAGGCGATAATAGTAATAAATAATGTGATATTATGTTTAGGAGTGATTTCAATGGTTTTTGATTGTTTAGACCTTTGGATTTTCTTTAGCACTTCAATCCAGTGAATTTGCTTGCTAGGATTTTGATCATTTGACCTAGGATTTATTTTAATTTGGAACTTGGAGTAGTTATTATGTAATATCCTGGAATTTCATTATAAATTTTTCGCATTATTTTACCCGAGTCATATTGCACAGTGTAGGATCTGTACAGTATGGATAATATAATTAAAGGACTGAGACAATTATGTTGGTATAATTGTCATACTTGGTTGACAATTGCACTTGAGGATATTGTGTATGAGAATAATAATGAACGAGTATATGTATTCAGTATGTCGTGTATACGTATATATTGAGACGGCAAACAAAACAGTTGGAATCGGATAAGTATAGCCTGATTAACGTACGTTAAGTCGAGAAGCTAACGTACGTTGAGATACTAAGCATAACGTACGTTACGTAGCATGCATAACATATGCTATGAGATGAATTAGTCAGGATCCGGGCTATAACCGACAAGTGGGCCCGTGGTCGGCAACTTTCGGCGCGGGTGTGGACAAGAGAGTCAACGAAGGAGTTAATGTACGTTAGGTTGTTTGTATTACGTACGTAAAAGGAGCATGATATTTACGTACGTTAGAGGAGTTGTGTTACATACGTAAGGGTACTTGTTGCCAAGAACCGAAGCCTCCGGACTATGGATTACGTACATTATCATTGTGGGTTTACGTACGTTAATGGTGCATTGCGTACATAAGTAGATGGACACTACGTACGTAACTGGGTTATTGTAGCAAGTCAATGATAATATTTTGTACGTTATGGCATGGGCTTTGCGTACGTAAGTCATTGAACGAATTGAGGAAATAGCCTCTAGATTAGTGTTACATGGCTATCAAGGTCAGATAACCTACATAAAGATGGTTACGTACGTTAGGTGGATTACGTAGCGTACGTAATGGTTGAAGTTTATAAATATGTGAGATCTCTGTCACTTCGGCATTTTTGAGAAGTCCATCTTTGTTTTTCGCCCCTCAACCCTCCCAGGATGATTTTGGATCTTCTAAATCGATTGTGAGATTGAGGACATGAATTTGGAGCTTGAGATATGAAGATATTGTTGATGCTTGAGGTGTTTGATTGTGTTGTTCATTTTCTTGAGGTATGTTGATCAACTCTACAACTTACTTTTGGATTTTTGATGTTGCCATTTCGTATGGTGATTATTATGATGGTATTGTTGTGATTCTTGATATTATGTGAAGTGTATGTTGAGGAAGATGACATTATGTTGATTGTAGTGGTAGATTTTGTATGTTCTTGATGAATACGAATCATAATATGAGATCGAATCCGGAAAGATCATGGTTAATCTTGAAATATGATTATTCATAATATTGAACTATTCGGATAGTTCGGATTTGTCGATTGTATCGGTTTGTTTTTTTATATAAATTTACGAATATGAACAAGAAGTAACCTTGTTAATTCGTATTTAAGGTCGAAGATGGAATCGAGAATGTTAAGACCCTTGTTATTGGTTGAATTGATTGTTGATATGATTATCGAATTGCAGCTTGTATTGTGGATATGAGTTCGTATTTGTTTGAGTTGAATTGTTCGGTTTTATATACGATTGAGGTATTGTTGGACCGTTGAGTTCGTTAGTTGGTTATATCGATTGTTGATTATCAAATGTGTTGTTAATCGATTTTTCCATTAGGTTGTGATAATTGATCGTTGGTTATAACGGTTGTGTTACGGCCGAGACTGAAGAGTACGTGGATTGTTTTGGTCGAGGCTGATGAGCTCATAGGCGAAGGCAATGGAATTGGTAATGGATTTATCGTATCGGTATCGAGGCAAGTTTATACTTGCCCAGTTCATAATATTTAATGAATGGTTTTGATTTCATTTAATTTATAATTCATATAGCAATGATATTATAAATATGAATTGTCGGGATGATGGTATGTATATTATGCTTTGGTTTGGGTTAAGTCATAATGTATATGATTTAAATATGTTTGGTGAAGACGGGGATGTGAATTATCTTTGGCCTGTGTTGTGGAATATCAGATATCAAGGATAGTTTGTCGTGTCGACATTGATCTCGAGATGGTGGTTTGTTGATAGTGATGAACTGTACTTCATTCGAGATTATTCGAATAATTGTGTATTCGTTCAGGGATGTTTTGTTCATGGGAAGGTTAGTGTCTCCGGCTTCGAGGTAATTCAAGTACTGCTCAATTATGAGGATAATTATTCTGATGCATTGTTGTATATATTGTATGTTGATGTTTCATATATTGTGTGTGCATCGTTGTTTGGGGTACTTTTTTGTTGTTGTCTTTCTTTAGAACTGTAATATTAACGGGCCGATGTGTTGGGGGTAAAACCTGAATGGTACCCGCGTGGAAATGTGTTGAGTGATAAAACCTAAATGGTACCCACGTACGAGTATTCCCCGAGTGGATGCTTCCGTGTCCCTTGGTTGTGACCTTGGGAGTTCATATGTTGATAGATAAGACATCATTGAGCATTCTGTGAACTATTGTCTAACGGGAATAAGATATTGTGGTCGTGTCGATCTTTCATTATCGAGTTCTCGTTGTTCACTTTGGTAAGTCCTTTTGATCCTTATTGGATATGTGTTTCTTTGAGTTTTGTTTTCATGTTGCATCGTGACATATCTGGAGTCATATCTGCGTGCCGATTGGTTATGTGTAGGATCTTCAGGGCGGGCACATATAGTCATTTGTTGGTTTCGACCTTATATTGAGATGTGCACACGGGATGTACTTCGTGAGACTGATTAAGTACAAGACCAAATGTGTATTCGATCGATACACATTGGTGGCTTGTGCACGGACACATTTTTAGATCGAGCGTATCGTGACGTCTATCTTGAGCCATATTGATTGGTCGTTCATAGTCCATGTATGATTGGGTATGTTCGACAGTCGGGTTTGTCTTTGAGATCCACTGTATGTGATTTATATAACGTTTGAGGATTTTATTCTCTCGTATATCTGTCTGTGGTCCCTTTGTTGATCTTGCTTGGAGTTTACCATGTCGATGGTACTCTCGGTCGTTGTTGGTCCTTTGTTGATCTTGCTTGGAGTTTACCATGTCAATAGTATTCTCGATCATTGTTGTCCTTTGTTGATCTTTCTTGGAGTTTACCATGTCGATGGTATTCTCGGTCGTTGTTGGTCCTTTGTTGATCTTTCTTGGAGTTTACCATATCGATGGTATTCTCGGTCGTTGTTGGTCCTTTGTTGATCTTGTTTGGAGTTTACCATGTCGATGGTATTCTCGATCGTTGTTGGTCCTTTGTTGATATTGTTTGGAGTTTACCATGTCGATGGTATCCTCGGTCGTTGTTGGTTCTTTGTTGATTTTGTTTGGAGTTTACCATGTCGATGGTATTATCGGTTGACGTATTGATTGTTTATTTTTATTGATTGTATGAGCGTTCAAACTTTGTATTGATGTTTCGGGACTTCTTGTCATTGTTTGGGGTAGTTTATCTACGGATGCATTGTGTATTATTGGTTTTATCAGGACTGGGACTTGATTGTGCGATCCGACAGACAGGATTTGACACGGATAGATTATTCCATACTTGAGTTATAATGCTGTTTTGAGAATCTTGGTATTGATTGAATATAGCACGTATGGTTGTATTTGAGTTCATTCGTCATTTGAGAATGCGAAATGTGGATTATGGTAAGGATTGATTTGATATGAATCACCATGAGTTGGTAAGGTTATGACGGTAAGATTACATTGGCGGTATTCTTACTTTGTAATTACATTGGTATGTAATTGTTTATGATGATGTGATCGTTATCATTGTTGAGTATTGTGGCTGACCCCGTCGTGGGCTTTATTTTTAGGTACTCGGAGATTGAGATAGTAGCGGTCGTGAAGAGATGAGCTTCCCGGGTGATACTGGTTATGACATGTAATTGGGGAATCGAGCATTTTTGCTGGTTGATTATTTTCGCAGCAAATGCATTTTTAACTGTTTGTTATATCTGCTGCATGAGTATTTTAAAATGGCATTTTGATATTTTGCAACTCAGGTTATTTTGGAAAATCATTTTCTAAACTTTTTATCAGTACATATAAATGGTAACTTAACATATACTTTTAAATATGTTGAGTTTTGGCATTTTGGCCTTATACTTCCAAATGAGATTTTACGACGGTATTTCATAAATAAATTTTATAAAGTCTTTCAATATTTTAAAATATATTACCGTCATTTGCCTTTTGGCGTGTTTGAAATGAATACGAAAATGATTTTTAGCCTTGTGGGTTCCAGCGTGAGCCCCACGGTGCTGTGATATCCCCAGATGGTTTTAGAGGTGTTACATATTACAAATAATATTGTTATAAAAAAATATTCCCTCGTTTATGTTATAAAATAGTAGGATATTACATTTACCCTGACCATAAAATCTTAAATATCTTTTCACATAGAAAGAACTGAATATGAGACAAAGGTGATGGTTAGAACTTGTCAAAGATTATGATTGCAGTATCCACTATCATCCTGGAAAGGCTAACATGGTGGCAGATGTGCTGAGAAGGAAGGGTAATGTGGCTGCTCTATATATGTCGGATATTGTTAAAGAATTTTCCAAAATGAGAATTGACGTAATATCTTCAAAGGAGAATACTATATCAACCTTAGAGACACTAATAATTCGACCACTTCTAAAGGATAGAATAAAAGATGCTCAGGAGAAGACCAATTCTTGGGCAAAATAGAAGAATGAGCTCGAAATGGAGATTTCACAGGTTTCATGTTATCTTATGATGGAGAATTAACTTATGAAGGACGAATTTGTGTTCCTAAGGATGACCAGTTGAGAAGGGAGATTTTAGATGAAGCACACACTACTGTATATACTGTTCATTTAGGAATAACCAAGATGTACTGAGATTTAAAAGAGTATTTTTGGTGGAGAAACATGAATAGGTCTATTGGTGAATATATTGAGAGATGCTTAACTTGTGAACAAGTGAAAGCTGAACATCAACGACCAGCTGGAGTTTTACATCCATTGGAGATTCCAGAATGAAAATGGGAAAATTTTTAATGGATTTTGTTGTTGGATTATCAAGTACAGTCAAGGGAAATCATGCAACTTGAGTTGTAATAGACAGTGTTGGCATAAATATTCCTGGATTTTTGAAAAGTGCAAAACCTACAGCATATCTCTACAACAGTCAGAAACTACATCAAGAAGGACACTGGAGTCCAATAACAGACGGCAAGCATACAAATGGTCAGGGTAAAAGACAGAAGATACAACGGTACATTGTAGGCTATACCGATGGAAAGTAAATGCTATAGCAAAGCACTTCTCAATAAGCTACAACAAAGATCCGTTAGACTAGCTGAACATTTATTCATAAATTATTGAAGAAAGTGTGAAAGCATTTAATGCAGATGTAATATGCATTAAATGGCTCCTCACAAAAGAAGAGTTTGGCAGCTAAGAGAGAAGACCGCATTAAATGAAAAGCTGAGAAAGAAAAGTCTTACATATCCATAAAGCCATGATTTTAGGGATATGAGAAATCTCACCAACCTTTAACAGTCATATGGGTGAACGACTATCATCATCTAGCTATATAAATATAAACTACACTACCAGAAAACATGCATGCATAAGTTGTGAAAAGAAAACGACTTGAAGTCTACAGGGACAAAGTCGTTGTACAAGTCCCACATATGTCCAGACGATAAGAAAGACAAGAAGAGCTCAAGTACCACATCTCAAGCTCATAACAGCCTCACTCCAGAGATAGATCTTAATCATTCAGAGAGATGTTCAGTGACAATCAAACTTGTATTCTCCAGTGTTTACCGAGGTCCGATCTTTTGTTGGCCGTGAAGCCAACTAATAACCAATATGTGTGGGCGGTGTTAGTTGTTGGGAGTTGGATAGTGACCTGTGTGGGAGAGTATTGACTCAAGTCCAGTTGAACACCAATTTATGTGAAGGGTGTTGCTTTGTATCCAAGCGTGTATCAATATGTGTGAACGATAAAGCTTGCATGTTTTCCTAGTTTCGTATAATTGTGCAAGTCTAGTAAATTTCCTCCTATGTAAAGCAGAGTGGATGTAGAAGGATTACCCCACCTACGAACCACTATAAATCTTGTCTTGCTTCATTTATTATCTCATGCATATCCATTTCTATATTACAGCAACACTCTAAAGAGACTCTTTTAGAAACATCAGTTTGAAAAACTTTGTACTGTTGCTGTATGCAACATCTTTCAAATGCATACAGTCTACTTACTAAAAGTTTCCACACTTAACTCTTTCTTGAGGTATTCAGGACCAGAGCTATATGTCCTTAGAATTTTGGGACCAAAAGACAAACTTACAAAATCTGCACACTTTTTACCAGTGAAGATGACGTACACCATGGACAAATCTGCTCAAATATTTGTGGATGAGATTATGAGATTACATGGATTACCAGTCTCTATCATATCCGATCACGACCTAAGACTTAAATCAAAATTTTGGAGGAACATACAAGGAACTATGGCCACAAAGTTAATCAGTACCGCATATTACACGTAGACTGATGATCAGTCAGAAAGGACTATTCAAATGCTTGAGGATATGCTTCGAGTATGTGTGTTGGATTTTGGTGAAAATTGGAAGCATTTACCTTTGGTGGAATTCATCTACAATAAAATTTTCAATCAACAATCGAAATGGCTCCGTATGAGCCATTATATGGAAGAAAAATACAGGTCGCCATTACATTGGGACAAAGTAGGCAAGAAACGAATTTTAGGTCTAGAAATTGTGGAAAGAACGGCGGCCGTGATTAATAAAATTTGAAAATTTATAAAAGCGGCACAAGATTTGAAAAAGTCTTTTACTGACTTGAAAAGAAGAGAAGTCCACTTTGGAGTTGGAGTAAAGTGTTTTGAAAATAATACATATGAAAGGAGTAATTCGATATGGAAAGAAAGGGAAGCTCAAAGCACGATACATTGGGCTGTTTGATATTCTCGATAAGATTGGAGATGTTGCTTATCGACTTGCCTTATGACCTCATTTATCTGGAGTACATAACCTTTTTCATGTTTCATCCTTGAGGAAATATCTTCATGATTCAAAGCACGTGGCAGGTCATGATAATTTGGAGCTAACGAATTTATAAGGAGTACCCAGTTGCTATCCTAGGTCGAAAAATACATGTGTACGAAATAAGGATATCTCATTGGCCAAAATCTAATGGCTTAGACATTGTAATGATGAAACCACATGGGAAAAGGGGGATGAAATAAGGTCTAAATATCCTGAGGGTTGAGGTAAGTAAATTTTTGGGACAAAATTTTATTAAGCCGGGGAGAATGTAACACCCCCAAAACCATAAGGGAATATCCCACGCCATAGACCCTCCTCACAAGGATCTACCAGGTTAGACATTGCAATAGACATCATACTATTTGACCAGCCATGGTCAAACACATAACAATACAGACTGATAAGGTCGAAAAATCAAAATATACGGACAGATGATGTCACACCCAAGACATAAGTAACACAACCTGAACAAAATACATCATATACCCACACATGGGTCAATATACAATAGTGGAAATGTGCTACAACTCGACCATATAGAACTCTGCCTCCTGATTGATTAGTATCATAGCTTGTCATCTTTCATGCCGACCATGTGACTTCTTCCTCGAACTAAGCATACCTTAAATGCATGAAATGCATTTCCCCTATTTAAGGGGTTAGCAATTCGAATTTCCTAGTACATGTATTCTAGCTATGCAAAATATATCACGCAAGTATCAGTCATGAGCCAAGAACAATAAACATTAGGAGGAGTTCCCGATAAGTTTTAAATTTCAGAAAACAACTGAAATCCTTGAAAATATTTTTATCATCTCGGGAGTTTTAAAAAACAGAAAAACCTTTTGGACCTCAAGTCCTTTGTACAAAACCATTTCAAAACCGATTGGGTCTCGGCCCAAAGTCATTTTCCATATAACATCATTACGAAATACTTTACTTCAAAACAATTTAATATTTCAAAATATCTCATTTCATTACATAAATCATTGGGGTTTATCGACCCAAAACAGTTTCATGTCACTCCGATGATTATCCATGTTTTTCCCCTCAAGGTACGAAACCCTGTACGCCCCGTCGAAAATCCCTATGTGGATAATCTTGGACATTCATTTCCACAATAATCGATGGTTATCTGTGTGCCACCCCTCAAGGTATGAAGCCCCAAATGCCCCGTCGGACATCCCTAGGTGGATAACCTCATTTCGCGATCTGCCCTCAAGTTACGAATCCCCATACGCCCTGCCAGGCATCCCTGGGTGAACAATATAACTTTTCTCATTCATATATGATAAGTGTCAGTTTTATACACTTATTCATAGTTTGTATCGATATATTTCACCCATAATTGAGCTAGTTTACTCGTTTTTGCTTAGAATTAATTAGCTTTTAATAATTTTATTATTTATTAGATGAAGATGTAAATTTAGTCTTAATCGGATTGAATTACTGATTTACTCAAGAAATAACATGTGTATAAAATATTCTCTTTGTTGAATTTTTATGTATACATGTTGTAGGGATTTCCGAGACAAGTTCGGTAGTCTTTCTGGATTCAAAATCAGAGTTATATATCAAAAGTTATTATCCGAAGAAGATTTGGGGCAAAAACGCAAAGTCTAAAAATTTCTGGGCTAAAAATGAAGTCTCAAACTCCATACGGGCGTGTACGGGCGTAACTCACAAAAATACAAATTTACGAAGCCATGTTACGGCCATATGTCATCATAGTTATGGCCGTAACTCCTCAATGTTACGGCCGTAACTCTTGACAAGTTGTGATCATTGTCTAATTTTTTATACTTTTGGTCTATTATTGAGGGATGACTGGCATTGATCCGATCTAATGTAATAATGCTGGAGTTTTGGAACTATTAGATGACTTTAGGTATATAAATAGACCCTTTAGATCCATCATTATTCATCATTCATCTTATATTTTCTCACTTTGTAATACTTTTTATTTTTGTGTGAAGAACACACTTGTGTTCTTGAGTGATTTGTGTAAGTGTGGTTTAGCTTATGTTGTTGAGGGAGTTTATTGCTTCTTTCTCCTTTATCTACTAAGGGAGTTAGGATCAATTCTTTCCCTTTTTCAACTATTAATGGCCACTCAAGCTTGTAATATGTTGAATAAACCCTTAATGGGCTAAGTTACCTAAGTTGGGATTATAAACAAGGTTAGTCATTTTAAAAAAAAAATTGGAGAAAATATCTACAAATATCAGTTGTTGTGGGGAGCTGAAAATTCCGACTTTAATAGTCACGGAGTATCGTTATCCGCCACTTGACCGGACAAACACAATTGAGTACAAAGTTACAACGTCGAGAAATTATATCTATAAAAATAGTTTACTATGTAAGATTTCAAAAATAACACTTATACTTCCCCGGCAATGGCGCCAAAAACTTGACACGTATTTTGTGGAACTATCGCAAGTGCACGATATCGTATCAAGCAGTAAGTGGACTTTTTGAGTCCGGTTTATCGATCCCACGAGGAAATTAGGTTATATATTGAATTATACACTATTAAACTATTTGTTATAGATATTCATAAGATTGAAACATACAATTTAAGAGTTTGGTTTGACAATTGCAAAGAAAATGCAATAATAGTTCTAATATTCAAGGAAATGAAAGATTGCACTAATAATAGATTAATAAAAGATAAAATGAAATAGTTGGGATTACAAATTTAGTTCATCATTAGTTATAGAAGATGTATAGGAGATCATAAGATGAATTTACTTATTATGTTGTGTAGATTCGATTTTCCTTAAAAAGACGGTTCCTCTTTCGAATGTCAAAACGCCCCTTATATATTGAATCAATCCACTATATTTCTATGTTGATTGGCTCCAATACATAGCATTAGGTTTTATGAAAATAACTCAAAGAATCATCTAAGGTCTAGAGGTATATTTCTATCCCCTAGAACAACTTAGAGTGAAGATGATTTGATCTAATCAAACATATTTTCTTTCGAAACATATGAAGACCATAAATATCGTAATTTATTGGCTAAATAAATAAAGATTGGTAAAACAATGAAAATCACACACAATAATAAGTAATTCATAATAGATCTTTATACAAACTTAAATAACATGACTAACCTTATTTATAATCTCAACTTAGGTAACTTAGCCCATTAAGGGTTTATTCAACATATTACAAGCTTGAGTGGTCATTAATAGTTGAAAAAGGGAAAGAATTGATCCTAACTCCCTTAGTAGATAAAGGAGAAAGAAGCAATAAACTCCCTCAACAACATAAGCTAAACCACACTTACACAAATCACTCAAGAACACAAGTGTGTTCTTCACACAAAAAGAAAAAGTATTACAAAGTGAGAAAATATAAGATGAATGATGAATAATGATGGATCTAAGGGGTCTATTTATACACCTAAAGTCTTCTAATAGTTCCAAAACTCCAGCATTATTACATTAGATCAGATCAATGCCAGTCATCCCTCAATAATAGACCAAAAGTATAAAAAATTAGACAATGATCACAATCTGTCAAGAGTTACGACCGTAACATTGAGGAGTTACGACCGTAACTATGATGACATACGGCCGTAACATTGAGGAGTTACGGCCGTAACATGGCTTCGTAAATTTGCATTTTTGTGAGTTACGCCCGTACACGCCCGTATGGAGTTTCAGACTTCATTTTTAGCCCAGAATTTTGTAGACTTTGCATTTTTGCCCTAAATCTTATTCGGATGATAACTTTTGATATATAACTCTGATTTTGAATCCGGAGAGACTGTCGAACTTGTCTCGGAAGCCCTACAACATGAATACATAAAAATTCAATAGAGAGAATATTTTATACACATGTTATTTCTTGAGTAAATCAGTAATTCAATCCGATTAAGATTAAATTTACATCTTCATCTGATAAATAATAAAATTATTAAAAGCTAATTAATTCTAAGCAAAAACGAGTAGACTAACTCAATTATGGGTGAAATATATCGATACAAACCATGGATAAGTGTATAAAACTTACACTTATCAATATGCATGGTCCGATGATTATCGGTGTTCCACCCCTCAAGGTACGAAACCCTATACGCCCCATTGGACATAATCTCAGTTCAGCAATCAATTCCACTTACATGCACAATCATAATCACAACAACTATCACGAATAATACACGTCTAATTGCACCACCAAATACACAAACAACATCAAGGCAACCATTACAACTACATACAATGAACATAACATATCTAATGTTCAACACAAAACACGATACACGTCTAAGTGTAACCAACACAATTATCACAACCAACACAATACCACCACAGTGAACATTCAAGAATAACATAAACACCACAGAAATCTATGATGAACAATTCACAATCAATTCACATGAACCACATTCAAAAAGGTAAAATGCTCATCACAGCTCAACACATAACTTCCATTCACAAGGTAAAAATTGTACATACAAGAATACTTGCCTCTAAAACAATGCGTGAATACAACAACGAATACGACTCGATAACCTTCAATCCAATCAAGAACGAACAATTAGCTGGTGTTAATCCTTGCTAGAAACTCAAATACGTTGATGGATGATGAAATCCCGACCCACTCTTGCCCCCAAATCACCCAGATCGACCGCAAGAAGGAATTGGAGAGGAAGTGATGAAAAGCGCGAAATGAAATCTGTTGTCCGCCGATATATAGCCGTAACATGCTTCATACGCAACATCGCATGGTTAACATACGCAACAGCACTTACGTATGCAAACGACCTAATGTTACGTACGTGATGATCTACTCGGAGGTCACTGCCTCAATTCTACAGGTACGTTAATGTACGCAATTATCCCAATGTTACGTGCGCAGACGAGGGACAACATGCGCTATTTCCTTCATGCAACGTATGCTAAAGTCTCTCTAGAGTCTACTGCCTCAACCAACATTTATGTTGACGTGCGTTAACTTTGTACATAGCATATGCTAACCTTCACCGGTTACGTACGTAATGCACTTGCTCACGTATGTATCATATATTACCAACAGCATGGTCTAAAGTCGGTACAACGATGCAACTTTCTGACAAAACACCACGATTCGCAGCTTCCAACGAAGCCCTGACGATCCATAAAGAAAAATAATCATGCAATGGGACACAACATATTGTGTTACATGCACAAGCATACGATCAATACGACTAATGCGACGACAAGTCGCACCCAACAAAAACCAAAACATGACACACCACACAGTACACAATGGAGAAATAATTTTATAAAATCATCATCGAAAAGAAAATATCTCGCACAAAATGACAAATAATTCCAGACAACAGAAACATAATTCTCGGGTATTATACCCTACCCCACTAAAAATAAATTTCGTCCTAGAAACTTTAAACGAGAAACATCAAAGCACAAATAACGAACAGAAGCATACAAACCACAATTAGTGAATCTCCACATGAGATTCAAATCACAAAACAACATTCAAACAATCCTCATTTAGCACCATTGGGCTCTCCTAGAGTAGAAGCAGAACCCCAGTTTTCTGACATCTTAGCAACAGTCTCGCAGTGCACTGCTTGGTGCCATACTTGAGCACACTTGAAACAGCTAACCTGAAATGAACGATAAGTCTTATGTGTATGGCCAACACGGCTACAGTTGAAACACGTCTACCCACCGTTCACCTCACTCGTTGCGGGAGTAAGACTCTTGGACTGACCGAACAAACGGGATCCTCCAAAAAGAATTATAAGAAACAAGAGGCTCAATAGGCTCACTCCTCTAACCCTGTATATAACTACGAGAGGTCTTATATATCTTAGCTTCTAAACTAGCCTCTTTATCGGAAATAGCCATCTTAAAGGTTAAGGTTCAATCCTGATACTCTTCCAAAGTAGTACAAATGAGAGGAGCCATGCTCTGCCGAACCAATTGGGCTCCACCTGCTGAAGAATGGTGGTTACGTCAATATTAACATTACCTCCAGCTACTTGCTTCTGTTCATGCGACTGGTCCGCACGACCATCTGTACTGTAAAGATCGATGATCAACAACCAATGAATCATATCACTATGCTCTTGATTACGACCACGACCCCAACTTCGGCCTCGACCTCTCGGCATACTGATCATGCGACACTTAGCACAATGAAAAATAACATCGCAAAATAACATACCAAAAATATTAACTCAATGAAACATAACAACATATGGCAACAAATAGTTCTACAACAAAAATATCTACTCAGGACAACTAAACGATCAAAAAAATTACGACTGTAACAAATGGAGCTTACAGCCATAACTGACGGATCATGGCCGCAACTAAAGACGCTTACGGCCTTTACCAAGTACCCATAACGGTTGTAACATACTGTTGAACGATAGAAATAGTTCAGCAGCTCCAAAATTGCTCTGAATGATAGCCACGACACAGATATACAGAAAGTCATGAAGCGCTTACATATGTATGCAACATACGGATCTAAGCGATATCGTGTCTCATGAAAATGACATCATACAAGCTACGAAGCAACTCCAAACAGCGCAACATAACATTTATGGACGCAACCAAGATCCTCCAACGAAAATAGCAACTTAACGAATATGTGACAACAACTTAGGCCTCACGCAAACGCGTTAGTCCCAAACTCTAACTTTATTTCCTTAAGCGATACATCCACATCATGCACACACTTTATCTAAATTCAATTACAAAAATTATTAATTCAAAAAAGTGAGAGTAATTACAAGTCAGAAAAATTTCCAAATCCAAACTTGAAAATTTAAGTTAAATATGATTGCAAAATTTCGTTCGTCCTTGGGAACTATCAATGTTCTTCCAAAATAAAACATCGTTGCCAGTTAAAATAAAGAAATTCGTCTTTCACTCTTTTTTAAATAAATCACTTCATTGTTTTAAAACACATAAGTTCTATTATGTGAAAGATTTTCAAATCGTACACTTGAGTCAAATATCAAAAAGATTTTCCTTGCTGCAAATATATTCAAAAAACAAAACCCATTGGATAAAAATTAATTTCAAAATTCTTTCAAACCTATCAAAATATTAATGACGGTAACATCTTTCAAAACAATCGGAAACATTCCAAAAATCTATTTTCAAGTACCGTCAAGGAATCTCATTAGAAAATAGATGACTAGTTTACCAGGACTAAAACAAATTTCAAAATGTACGTTAAGTCGCCGCTTACACGTACCGACAAAATATTTTTAGGGTATCGATTTTTCCAAAAGTACACCCAAGTTTATAAAATTCGATAAAACCATTCTCAAACACACACGTAGCAAATATGATAAACAATAAAATATATTTGTGATGGAAAACAACAAATAGTCAAAACAATCGATTCCTTGACACAAGCCTATCCGACATCGAAAGTTACTGGTTTCAACAAGCATAACTTCATAAACATTGAATTCAAGCAAGGATCAACATTATCTTTCTCGGTTCTCAACAAACTCTCTTACCGACACACCTAAAATATATCAATGTTCATAGCACATAATACTCCACTACTCGTATTTCATTTCATCACTATATTCCAATCCCTTCATGCTCAATAGATCCCAAGTATCAAACACAAGTTCCATCTCACATCATACAGATAAACAAAGTCATGCACCACAAAATATAACATATAAAAGACGACACGATGTGACGACGCACAACTTGACTCATCAACCGAAGAATTAAATGACACGACAAAGTACGACTCGACAAGTCACGACCCAACTCGACCCGACAACCTAGGTTTCCACAACCTAAGCTTCAATACCATAAATGTTTACACTCCCAAAAATATAAGAAAATATCACACGCCGTATACCCTCCTCACAAGGATCTAGATATTATAACCTTTGACCAGCCAGGGTCAAACACATAACAATATAGACCGATAAGGTCAAAAACTCAAAATACATGGACATATGAGGTCACACCGAAGACATAAGTAACACAACCTGAACAAGATACATCATATACCCAAATAGGGTCAATATACAGTAGCAGAAACTGGATACAACTCAACCATATAAAGAACTCTGCCTCCTGATTAGTATCGTAGCTTGTCACCTTCCATGCAGACCATGTGACTGCTTCCTCGAACTAAGCATACCTGAAATACATGAAATGTATTTCCCCCATTTAAGGGGTTAGCAATTCGAATTTGCTAGTACAAGTATTCTAGCTATGCAAAATATATCACGCAAATATGAGCCACGAACCAACAATAATAATCATTAGGAGGAGATTCCGAGAAGTTAAGTATAGAAAACAACTCAAATCCTTGAAAATATTTTGTCATCTCGGGAGTTTTAGAAAACAGAAACACCTTTAGGACCTCAAGTGCTTAGTTACAAAATCATTCCAAAACTGATTGGGTCTCCGCCTAAAGTCATTTTCCATATAACATCCTTTTGAAATACTTTACTTCAGAACAATTTAATATATTAAAATATCTTTCATTTCATTACATAAATAATTAGGATGTATCGACCCAAAACAGTTTTATCCGTGTTTCGGCCCTCAAGGTACGAAACCCTGTACGCCACGTCGAACATCTCTAGGTGGATAATCTCAGCCCAACGTTAATTTCCACAACAATCAATGGTTATCCGTGTTCCGCCCCTCAAGGTACGAAACCCTATACACCCTGTTGGACATCCCTAAGTGGATAACCTCATGTTCGCGGTCCGTCCCTCAAGGTACAAATCCTCAAACGCCTTGCCATGCATCCCTGGTGAATAATACAACTTTTCTCATTCATATGCATGGTCCGATGATTATCCCTGTTCCTCCCTCAAGGTACGAACCCTATACTCACCACCGAAATCCCTAGGTGGGCAATCTCGGCTCAACATTCATTTCCACAACAATCAATGCACTACAAAAAAATAGTTTTTACCGATGCCATTTACCGATGCCCGTACCTGCCGTTGTTAAACTTATAATTTATGAACGTCCCTTATTTAACTGATTTACAGGCGCCATTGCCGACGACTGGTTCGCAGACTTATTTTTTCTTTTTTTTATTCACAATTAACGACGCCGTTTACCGACGCCGTTTACCGACGCCCTTACCGACGCCACTTCGGCGTTGGTAAATTTTTATTATTATCTTTTTTTATTTTTTCACAATTAATGATGCCGTTTACCGACGCCATTTACTGACGCCTTTACCGACGCCATTTTGGCATTGGTAAATTTTTTTTTTAAATTAACGACGCCGTTTACCGACGTCGGTATCTACCGATGCCATTACCGATGCGGAAATGACGTCGGTAAATTTATTTCTACTATCCCACATCGAAAAAACAGTAGTGTTTTACTGACGTCGGTAAATTTTTTCTACTATCCCACATCGAAAAAACAGTAGTGTTTTATGTGGTTTATAAACCAAAATCTTTCTCAACCATTTGAAATTGAATGGAGCCCGAACCTGACCCGCCCGGACCCGAACCCGACCCGCCCGGACCTGGACCTGAACGAACCTGACCCGCTTGAGCTCGGACCTAACCCGCCTCAGCCCGGACGTGACCCGCCTTAGTCCACCTTTTTAGACTTTTTTATTTTTAATTTAACAACGCCAAAAATAGCGTCGGTAAATAGCGGCGTCGGTTATGGCTTCGGTAAAAAATTACCGTCGAGTGTTTTTCCAACGACGAATTACCATCGGTAATGGCGTCAGTAAATTTTTTACCGACGCCATTTTCTATTTTACCAACGGCATTTGGCGTCGGTAAAAACTATTTTTTTTGTAGTGATGGTTATCCGTGTTCCGCTTATTAGGTTTGTACACTGCAAGGCATACTTTATACTTATACCTTATTTCCCTGTAACTACCTATGAGAATATTAATTACATTTAATCACATGTTTTGCATATTAGTTCACGTAATGGTTATACAAATGTATTGTCTATTTATTTTATATTGTAGATAATGTGGTGTGTTGGAGTCACATGGAAGATCGCATTATCGGTGCCTTATAAAACATTGGAGCTAGTTGTATTAGATACACGAGAGCTCGATGATCTCGATTTGCATTAACGCATGCATAGTGTCAAGTAACAGATAGGGTTTGACTGACCGTGACCCTATAACTTGATCGGGACATTTGTAACAGGGTTTATACGTATACTGGTATTCACGACAGAATGGTTCTTGAATGATCCCAATCATTCATTCTCAGTTGGGGTACAGTGTAGGCCGCCAGGCTGGCTAGGTGGTGCTACTACTCTTTGGTTCCTCCCATTGCTGACTGAGAAGGACCTACCGAGTCGCGCAATAGGATTGACGATGGAATAAATCAAGCTTATTCTCTCATAATGAATATTAGATATTGGATATCTAATTTGGGACATTGGATGTCTAAATTAATTTATTGGATAAATTAATTTACGGCCTAATGAATTAAATAAATTACCGAGTGATTAATTTAATTCATGAATATAATTATTTCTTGGAGATATTAATTATGTTATTATGTATTTGATATGATTAATTAATTAGATTAATTAATCGATATAAATACATCGGAACGGAATCAGAGTTTATCTGTTTGGACTCACAGGAGTCCGAACCGAACCGAGCTCATCCGATTCCTTCTAGAGGCCTCCCTAATTTGATGCTTTGCCTTGATTTTAGTCTTGATTTGGTTGGTGTAATACCCACGATTTTCGATCCGGTTATTTTGAATTTTTTTTTTTGATATTTCCCGATTGTCGAGCGCTGAAATTATTTTCTCGACAACTAATTTTGGTGTTTATGGTCGTATACGGTGTTTTGTTGTATGTTGTTTTCATTTCGGATCAATGATGTTGCCCACGAGCGTTTTGTCGTGTTCGTTCCGTGCGATTTCGGATAATCGAGTCGTCGAGTCATGGTGGTCGGGCACTGGCCGGATGGTTGCGGGCACTGGCCGGACGGGTGCGGCAGGAACCGGCGTAGCGCACGCTACGACCGGGAGGCAGCGCACGCTACTGTCGGTTAGCTGCGCACGCTAGTCGGCCGAGACAGCAGGGGCAGAGGGGTTCTAGACTTCGGGTGGGCAGCAGGTAGCGCACGCCACTGGCAAACACTGCGCACGCTACGGCCGGCAGGTAGCACACACTACGGCCGGAAGGCTGCGCACGCTACCTTGCCGAGCAGTCTAGTCCAGGAAGTCTCTGGATTTTGGCCCGGGCCGACAGCGCACGTGTCCAGCGCATGATGGCGGGCCCCGACCGAAGATTCTCGACCATGACCGCCCGTTAGCGCACGCTAGCTCGGCAGCCTAGCGCACGCTAGGCTGCACCAGTATAAATATGGCCGAGCAGTCCAGTTTCAGTCATTTTTCCCATTTCTCTCTTTCTCTTCCGCGGATGGAGCCTTGGGGAACTTGGAGCCATGATATTTGTCAATCAATCGACGGAGTTATGGAGTTCATATCATCAATTGATCATCACATAACATCCTTCAATCCAGCGAATCAAGGTTAGTTTTTCTAAAACCTTAGTTTTTGGAAAATTAGGGGTTTTGCTTAATTTTGCCTGTTTGATCCGTAATAACTTAAAATAGTAATGGATTGATGATTATTAAGTTGTATTATATCAAATCCCTTGTTTTTTCACGGTTGGATTGCTGAGGATTCGTCGTTTTATTGAGTTTCTAAGCGACGCCTTGAAAGTGTTTGATAAAATGTCACAAAGGGGATTCGGGCATTCTACGATCATTCTTCCTCGTACGATCGTCAATTTATTCATGGTATGATGTTAGGGTCAAGTTCCTTGCGAAGAACTTGAGTCGGAACCCTTCCGTTCGCCGTTTCCCGATCGGTTATGTTACCGTCGTTTCTGCCGGAAAGTTGTGGGCGTTCGAGGTTTCCTGGTTGAGCCATGTTTGTCGGAGTGTTTTGTATCGACTATCGAGGCAAGTATCATGCCCATACATTACGTGTTTTGTGCATATAATGGTTGGTAATCAACGATATATGCTAAATGAATGTTTACAACTATTTTTCAAAAGAATCGATATATTTACAATCGTGGTTTTCTTTTGAAGATGATTCTCCTGTTCGGGAATTAATTAGCTTGATTGACTATGTGTGTTAGCGTCGAGTATAGGATCTCCTTACTTCGGATGATGTCATTATGTGTGAATATGTTGTCAGTAAATTTAAAGTTCAACCCTTTCGTTATGATTGTGCTTGGAGTCATACGGATGTGTGTGAATATGTGAGTTGTGTGATATTGGTTGTGTCGTTTGGTGTTGTTGAGATAAGTGTGCTTTCTTGTGGATAGTATTAATTCTGGGTCGTGAGTATATGTTAGATAATTTGGCCATTTTAGCAAAATACCTCGACTATATATATTTTGATTGACTCTTGAGGATTGTGGTTTTGGAAATGAGAATTGATGAGAGTTGTAAGGTTGTTCTCGGGTACTCTCACTCGGGGATTGACTCGACGGGGTCACACGGGGACCTGGTGTCTTAGCGACTGGATCGAGTCGCGAGGGTTACTTCGAGTGGGCATTCTCACCTAGGGATGCTCGACGGGGCACACAGGGACTTGGTGGCTTGAGGGCCAGACCGGGTCGCGAGAATTGCCAGAGTGTTTGTACTGATGATTAATTGTGATATGTCCAGAGTATCACAATGCTTGGTTCTCGGGGTCGAGAGACATTATATATCGAGTCTTGGTGTTTGGCTAAAATGGCATAAAAATAATGTGTTATGTGTAATATGTTTTTGGAAGTGAATTGAAGTGGATGATCGGGTCGTGGACCTTGTGTTTGGTAATCGGAATGATCGGGTCATGGACCCGTGTTTTGTTAACGGATTTGCATTTTGGAAAATGAACTTTGGGGCTATGACCCTATGTGGCTTTCGAGGAATTAAGAACTTTTCAATCACAAATGTTTTCAAAACTCCCGAGATTTGAAAGTGTTTTCAAAGTGCTTACATGTTTCGTTTTACTTTCAAGACTTAAACTATTTGCAAGTCATCCCCTTGTGCCAATCCTGTGACTGCTCCCCTGAACCTGCATGTACCTGGACGCAGAACAGACATCCACCCCCCGATTACTCGGAGGTTAGTAAATCTCCACTGTTTTACTAGTGCAAGTATAAAATGATACGAAATGCAACAAGTAAATAGCAACTACGAATTTAATACGGAAATAAATTATCAACTTGTTCCCGAGAAGATTTAGAATTTCGAACTCAAGTAAGAGATATTTGAAAACGAACACATCATCTCGGGGATTTTTAAAGCAGAAATTATTTTGGACCTCGAGTCCCAATTTACAAAACCTTTTCGTAAACATTAGGGCCTTAGCCTAATTCTCGTTTCAAAGCACACTAGAGAATATATCATTATGAGTCCGAGATCCATATTTAAAATGTTACCCAAAGAATCACTGCTACACGATCATTGTTCGTACACATCATGTACCAAACTCCGAAGGCCTCGGCGGACCTTACCCGGACCACACACACTGTTCGTACACATCCTGTACCGAACTCCGGAGGCCTCAACGGACCCTACCCGGCCACAAACATCGTTCGTACACATCATGTACCGAACTCCAGTGGTCTCGTCAGACCCTACCTGGATCACACACCTTGTTCGTACACATCATGTACCGAACTCCAGAGGCCTCGTCAGACCCTACCTAGAACACACACCTAGTTCGTACACATCATGTACAGAACTCCAGAGGCCTCGTCAGACCCTACCTGGAACACACACACACACATCGACACGACACAACTCATAATCATCAAATGTCAAGCCATTCCACATTACACCGAAATGGACAATCAAGTATGTAAACCAGAACAACAAAAATATCATGATCATCACAACAACTCGACAATGACCAACCACGCCCGGCACAAACTTAGATGATTTGCACATCCAACACAATTCCACGATGTTAACTAAGTGAAGGTATTATCGTTACCATCAATTGTTCGTAATAATCAATTCATACGAAGCACATACACGAAAGTAAACAAATGCATCACAACCATAATACGACGTCCCTATTCACAAGACACAATTCGTATAGTAAAATACTTGCCTTAATAACCGCTACCGAATACTTCGAAGAACACGATTCGACCGGGAAGCTCGTACCCCGAAGAAAACAACGAACGGAAGGGTTCCGACTCGAGTTCTTCACAAGAATTTCGTCCCTAAGTCATACCAATGATAAATCAACAATCGTACGATGGATAATAATCATACAACGCCCAATCCCCCCTCAAAGACCTTTTGTCGGACACCTTCAAGGCGTCGACTAAGAACTCGACCAAAACAATGAATCGATACGATCTAACCATGGAATAACAAGGAATTCGATATAATACATCTAAATAATCATCAATCCATCCCAATCCTAAGTTAAATCGGATTAAACGGACGAAATCGAACAAAATACCCAAAATCCCCAAAATTAGATTTCTAGAAAATCTGACCTGATTCGTTCGATCAAAGGATGTTATAGGATGGATGATTGATGGTATGAACTCCAAGACTTCATGGATTGATTGCACAACAACATCTCTCCATGATCAACACATCTTCAGCCGCGGAAGGGAAGAGAACGAGTGAGACAATGGCTGAAGAAAACGTGTGCTGGCCTTAAATAGGCTGACTGCCGGCCACGTAATATACGTAATCGGCCATGGCTTACGACCGTTACCGGCCATTGCCGAACCCACTGCCCCAAAACTGCCGGCCCGTTACGTACGTTACCGGCCATGGCCTTACGTACGTAACCGGCCCTTACGGCCATAACTGCCGGGCCATAGCGGCCGTTACTCGGTCAGGTCCTACCAGCCGGGACTCGGTCAATCCGACGGTCCGAAAAATCCCGAAACTCAGACCTGAACGTAAACCGAAAACACGGTTACGAAGTACTCGTAAATAAGAATCCGAACACTAAGAGAACATATGATTCCGACCACCCGAAGGCTCGAAATTCGACAACGGAAAGTAATTACCCCAAACTTTGGGAAATTATGAAAATGGCCCAAAACGTCCGAAAATCACGATACGTGATCAAATAACCAAACCGAAGTTCACAACACGTCTAACAAAGTTAAACGGACTTACGGGAAACTCGAAACAGCAGTTTCCAACGAGATTCGCAAGAATCGAACTCAAGTGCGGAAAAGTCGCCAAAAAGCACGGAACTCAACAAAACGATACCGAAACGAACTCGGATGACAAAAAGTGCAGAATTAATCATTCTAGGAATAACGAAACGGTCATGAGAGAGTTGTCAAAACGGACTTTAGCCGAAAAAAGAAATTACTGGAAATCGAAATTACGGGTATTACATTCCACCCTCCTTAAAAGAAGTTTTGTCCCGAAACATAAAATAAGTAGGGAGAAGCAATATCCCCGCCAGGAAAACTCGACGAGATACACAAAAACCGAAAACTCGCGCCCAACGGCGAAACGCTCCAAGAAATGCAAAGACACATACGACGTGAAAATACGCTCCACGACGACCAACACAATGCCACCGATAGAGACGTAATAAAACCAACAAGTGACAAGCATCATCAAACTGATAATACAACCAAGTCGATTATCCGAACAATCACAAAACACAAAGCACCCATTACAAGGAAACACGCACAATCAAGAAAACAGAAATAAACACACAAACGATCCACAAGGACAACCACAAACAATTCGGACTATGCCGAAGTCCTCAAAAACTACACTAGGCATTTCTGTGTCCTTTCGGAGCAGAGACGCAACTTCAATCCCCAAATCTCTCAACTACCGTATTGCAATGCACGGCTCGGTGACCCACTTGGCCACACTCGAAACAGTTGATTAACGGTGAACGACAATTCTTCGCAGTACGAGATCAGGCAACAACAGTCAGAAAACCCCGATCGAACAACAACGATCGAACAACAACGACTGAACAACAATGATCGAACAACAACGATCAAATAACAATGAGCGGACAACAATGATCAAATAACAATGATCGAACAACAACGATCAAATAACAATGATCGGACAACAACGATCAAATAACAATGATCGAACCATAATGATCAAATAACAATGATCGAACAACAACGATCGAACAATAATGATCGAATGACAACAGTCGAACAATGACTCCGAAGTCCCCACTTCAACTCCAGACATTAAAAGAACTGGTAGAAAGTGAAAGATGTTACTTCCAAACAAGGTTCACAAGAATTGAACCGAACTCGGAAAGGTCACGATGATAAACAGGTCGATCTGAAACAGGGTCACAACCAGTTCGAACGATGACAACTGAGACATCAAACAAGTTCAAAAAGTATCGACGAACACGTGCAAGTCGATAGAATTTAGAAGGAGAAACTGCAGAAGTCAAATATAGTACGGGTATTACATCCGACCTCTTATAAAGGAAATGTCGTCCCTGCAACTCACAACAACGGAAACAAGGTCACAACACAAAAAGCATCCGACAGGAAAATCTCCCATGGGTCTCTCAGAGCCGATCATGATATTTGTGCTGAAGCGCGAACTCCGAAAGTCTCAGTAGCTAATTCGCAAAACTGAATTCGGTGTCCCTCGAGTCCGCACTTGAAACGCTTTACTGACAAGAAGGACAATTTACACGTGCATGCCCCGGCACATCACGATTGAAACACCCCGGCTCGGCATACCAAAAATACAAATGCTAGATACAATGGGGCATAACGTCGCAAAACAATATAGCGGAGATGCCTACTCAGCACAACAAAGAATCATAACACATATCATATACAACGATTACCATCGTAAAGTGACACACACAAACACTACAACAACGACGGTATCGTTCAGCGACCTCAACGGCCCGAACGATAACCACCACATAATTACAAACATTATGAAACAATCACACATGTACACAAACGTACAAACCCAAGCTTCAACAACTCACACTCGTGCGACAACACGCAAATCACCACGAGGCGATAAACAGTAAACACCAGTTCACACCTCTCATAGAGGGTTAGTACAACAAATGCGTGGCAACGCCTTGACGTTCATGCCACCAATTCGATCATACTCGGGAGCAAACATCATAACGACAACGCGAAATCATACATACATACCCATCCCTCAAACAGGAATGGATAGGTTTTAAAAACGAAAACTTCCTTTTGAAAATAATTTTGGAAACACCGATTGATCTTGAGTATCACCCTTCAAGAAAAGTACAATCATGAAACATCGTTATCGAGACTTTGGGAAACTATTTCGCATTCGATAAAAATGAGGACACTTTCTTTTCGTGAAAAACTTTCGGAAATATTCGACCCTCGGGTCTAAGTAAAAGTGTTTCTAAAACATTGGAAATATCTCAAAACATTTTGGTCCTCGAGGTAGAAGAATTTTGAAACATATTGTGGCACCTTGGAAGCACCACGAGAAAACAATTCATTTTAAAAGTACGTCTCGAAATTTATTTTCTAAGATACTCAAGGTTTTCAAAAATAATTCAATTGGCTAGATTGCCCAAAAATGCTCATGTAACAATATTCGTTTAAACATATTATAATATACACATCAAATCGTACAAAATCAAGACAATACATGTCTTTTACCGGAAAACAGACAGTCACATCGCAGTTCAAACTTGCTTAGGACCGGGGCTAAACCACTGGTCCATCCGAAGCCCCTACGGACTGAGTAAATCGCACCCATAAACATTTCCATACCATATTGAGCACAAGGTTTCACGAAAACACTTGCAAATGAACAAATCAGTTTGAAATATACACGCAGCGGACGAAACCAACAGTCAAGAATACATAACCAGCAACACTCCTCGTATAAAAAAAATATGAGAGTCAAATAACCACATATCACGAAATCAAAACCCATAGGGGGATTCCGTCACTTAACAACACATAATCATACCAGTAACTCGCAACAGACGAGGCACTATCACAACGAAGGGAGACTTACAACCACAGATCGCACGGAGATGACGATCGCCCAGGATACTAATCTCATCCGACAACATATCCGACATGTTGTGACTACGCACAACTCAACTTGTCACCTGACGACTCGAACGACAAGACAACACATTACTCGACAAACTACGACTCAACTCGACCCGACAGCCTAGGTTTCCGAAACCTAAGCTCTGATACCATAAATGTAACACCCCCAAAACCGTATGGGAATATTACACGCAGTAGACCCTTTCCACAAGGATCTACCAGGCTAAACATCCATAAACAACCAAATGCTTGCCCGTCCAGGGTCAAACAATATAATAATACAAACCGTTAAGGTCACTTACACATAAACACACAAACCGATGAGGTCACACAACTCTATCAACAGAACTGACTAACAACATTACCCACACAGGGGTCGAAACACAATACAGCGGAAGACTGAATCAACTCTAACAATACAACCAAACTCTGCCAACTCTCGACTCTTGATTAGTATCGCAGCTCGTCATCCCCTTGTGCCAATCCTGTGACTGCTCCCCTAAACCTACATGTACCTGGACGTAGAACAGACATCCACCCCTCGATTACTCGGGGTTAGTAAAACTCCACTGTTTTACTAGTGCAAGTATAAAACGATACGAAATGCAACAAGTAAATAGCAACTACGAATTTAATACGGAAATCAATTATCAAAATGTTCCCGAGAAGTTTTAGAATTTCGAACTCAAGTAAGAGATATTTGAAAAGGAACACATCATCTCGGGGATTTTTAAAGCAGAAATTCTTTTGGACCTCGAGTCCCAATTTACAAAACCTTTTCGTAAACATTAGGGCCTTAGCCCAATTCTCGTTTCAAAGCACACTAGATTATATATCATTATGAGTCCGAGATCTATATTTAAAATGTTACCCAAACAATCACTGCTACACGATCATTGTTCGTACACATCATGTAACGAACTCCGGAGGCCTCGGCGGACCTTACCCGGACCACACACACTGTTCGTACACATCATATACTGAATTCCGGAGGCCTCAACGGACCCTTCCCGGCCACAAACATCGTTCGTACACATCATGTACCGAACTCCAGAGGTCTCGTCAAACCCTACCTGGATCACACACCTTGTTCGTACACATCATGTACCGAACTCCAGAGGCCTCGTCAGACCCTACCTGGAACACACACATGGTTCGTACACATCATGTACAGAACTCCAGAGGCCTCGTCAGACCCTACCTAGAACACACACACACATCGACACGACACAACTCATAATCATCAAATGTCAAGCCATTCCACATTACACCGAAATGTACAATCAAGTATGTAAACCAAAACAACACAAATATCATGATCATCACAACAACTAGACAATGACCAACCACGCCCGGCACAAACTTAGATGATTTGCACATCTAACACAATTCCACGATGTTAACTAAGTGAAGATATTATCGCTACCATCAATTGTTCGTAATAATCAATTCATACGAAGCATATACACGAAAGTAAACCAATGCATCACAACCATAATACGACGTCTCTATTCACAAGACACAATTCGTATAGTAAAGTACTTGCCTTAATAACCGCTACCGAATACTCCGAAGAACACGATTCGACCGGGAAGCTCGTACCCCGAAGAAGACAACGAACGGAAGGGTTCCGACTCGAGTTCTTCACAAGAATTTCGTCCCTAAGTCATACCAATGATAAATCAACAATCGTATGATGGATAATAATCATACAATACCCAATCCCCCCTCAAAGTCCTTTTGTCGGACACCTTCAAGGCGTCGACTAAGAACTCGACCAAAACAACAAATCGATACGATCCAACCATGGAATAACAAGGAATTCGATATAATACATCTAAATAATCATCAATCCATCACAATCCTAAGTTAAATCGGATTAAACGGACGAAATTGAACAAAATCCCAAAATACCCAAAATTAGATTTCTAGAAAATCTGACCTGATTCGCTCGATCAAAGGATGTTATAGGATGGATGATTGATGATATGAACTCCAAGGTTTCATGGATTGATTTCCCAACAACATCTATCCATGATCAACACATTTCCAGCCGCGGAAGGGAAGAGAACGAGTGAGAAAATGGCTGAAGAAAACGTCTGCTGGCATTAAATAGGCTGACTGCTCGGCCATGGCTTACGGCCGTAACCGGCCATGGCCGAACCCACTACCCAAAACTGCCGGCCCGTTACGTACGTTACCGGCCATGGCCTTACGTACGTAACCAGCCCTTACGGCCGTAACTGCTGGGCCATATCGATCGTTACTCGGCCAGATCCTGCCAGCCGGGACTCGGTCGATCCTACGGTCCGAAAAATCCTGAAACTCAGACCTAAATGTAAATCGAAAACACTGTTATGAAGTACTCGTAAAGCCGAATCCAAACACTAAGAGAACACACGATTCCGACCACCCGAAGGCTCAAAATTCAACAACGGAATGTAATTACCCCAAACTTTGGGAAATTATGAAAATGGCCCAAAACGTCCGAAAATCACGATACATGATCGAATAACCAAACAGAAGTTCACAACACGTCTAACAAAGTTAAACGGACTTACGGAAAACTCGAAACAGCAGTTTCTAATGAGATTCGCAAGAATCGAACTCAAGTGCGGAAAAGTCGCCAAAAAGCACGGAACTCAACAAAACGACACTGAAACGAACTCGGATGACCAAAAGTGCAGAATTAATCATTCTCGGAATGACGAAACGGTCATGAGCGAGTCATCAAAATAGACTTTTGTAGAAAAAAGAAATTACCGGAAATCGAAATTACGGGTATTACATTTGCACTTTATACTTGTACTAGCAAAATAGTGGAGTTTTGCTAACCCCCGAGTATTCTGGGGTGGATGTCTGTTTTGCATCCAGGTACATGCAGGTTTGGGAGCAAAACACAGGATCGACGCGAAGGATGATGGAAGGTGAATGATACTAATCACATGAAGGCCAGTTTTGGATGCAGTTAGTTGGAGTTCGTGTATGGTCCTTTCCGCTGTCGTACTTTTGTTTGTGAGTATATTTTACCCTTGCATGGGTATGAGTCGAGATAGAGATGTGTGTATTTTTGGCTTGTATGTTAGTGATGAAAGACCAAGTTGGTCTATTGATTTGGTATTTTATCATGTCAGTATGTAATGTATTGTGTTGTTTCGATGTCTAGCCTGGTGGATCCTCACGGAGAGGGTCTGCGGCGTGTAATATTCCCGGTTTGAATTGGGGGTGTTACATTTTTGGTATCAGAGCTTTAGGTTGCGGAAACCTAGGCTGTCGGGTCCAGTCAGTATTGTCGTGTCTTGTCCTGTCAGATTGTGTCTGTCTAAGTCATGTCGCGACGCGTCGTCTTCGATGTCGGCCGTGATTAGTATCAAGGTGCAGCCATCATCTTTGTACGACCTGTGGATGTAAGTCTCCCTACTATATTGTGCCTTGTGTTATACGAGCTTGTATGATTTTGTGTTATGACGTGGAGTTTAAAGGTGATTTGTGATTATGCGACCTATGCTTGTTTGATCCTCGTATGGTGCTAGAATGAAAGTGGTGCCACCGTATATATATATATATATATATATATATATATATATATACATCCTGGTATAAGTCGTTTTTACAAGAGCAATGGCCTTTGTGTGGTTACGCAAAGAAAAATTCATCAATGTGATATTTTAAAGCTTTACATGTTTTTGGGGAGTCACGTGAATTTTGTTTTAAAACATCCTCCAAATGGAGGAAAAAGTTTGATTTTCGTATGATGACCTCAAGGTCGAATTTTTTTGGAGAATTCGAACTATCGATATTTCATTTGCATTTTGTATTGTAAGTTTTCAAAACACAACTTTTAAACTCAAATGAGGTCTACAAATTGTACTCAAGACGTGACTCTCACTTTCAACTTTTCGGTTTCATGGTTGTTAGTTAAGAAGTACACGATGGTGTTCTCGTTGTTTAGGCAGTAGTGCCCAGTTTTATGATTAAAATAGTGATGTGAATGCTAAGTCGTTCGGTATGAGTTAAGACAGTTCTCCTTATTAATAGACGAGATTTCCATTTTAGATGACAATTGTCTTTTGATGGTTGCTCATGAAGTGTTAAATCGATGGCTTTGAGATTCGAATGTGTTGTTGTTTATTTGTGACCATCGATTCTAGTAATGTCGTATATATGTTCGCGATCATGTTGCTGAGTTGGAGCAGCTAGCACACGCTGAGTACGAGGCTAACGCGCGCTAATGCACCATGGTTAGAGTATGCTAAATGATTGTTGTAGCGCGCGTTAGTTAGCTAGGACAGAGGCTAGAGAACCACATTTCTTTTAACTGTTAGGCCTAACCTTGGCAGTCGATCACCTGTAACTGTATTCTACTTGTGTTTTCTAGTGATGACAATTGTTTTGTGTGAACGTGTGTTATGACTTTTCGTTGCGCTAAGTGATAATTGATTTTGTTCAGTGAGTTGATAAATTATGTCTGCTGTGTGTGTGTTCGAAAATGTTTTTCCTAAAACTTTCATAAGTTTGTGCAAGTTGCAGAAATCAATTTTTGAAACTAATTTGATGTTGCGATTAAGTCGGCAGCTTCGTATGAACTTTGGAAATTATTTGAAATTTGCGAGCCGGCCTAGGATTCTCAAATAAAACCTCGACGGTATTTGAAAGAGTTGTTTTAAAGTACCTTGAACATTTTGTAAAATATTACCGTCATTGATGTTTGTGTAGTGTTGGGAGAATTTTCGAAAATGATTTTAACGTATTGTTGTATTTTCAAATAATTCGAGTAAATGATTTTCCAAATACTTTCACATCATAAAAATATTTTATTTCAAAAACCAAAATGATTTTTATTTTCAAAAATATATAGTGAAAGATGAAAAATCTCACTCGATGTAAAGTTCAAACTCGGATTTGAAAATGTTTTGAGTATGTAAGAATGGTTTGATGATCTTGCATGGTTAACTTGGTTGTTAACGGTGATGATGATGCGTAGAGGCATGATGATTTTGATAACGCCGGTTACAAGGAATTATTATTTTGCAAATAATTTCAAATGAGACGGTTAAAGTATGTTGTTTACAAGTTTTGATGAAACAACCCGAGGTACCAAAAGTACTTGTTTATTTTGAATAGCATACAAATCCAAGAATTTGCAAAAGATTTCCTTTAAAAGGATACCTCATGGATTTTCTTATCGAGTTGTTATTGGTACCTTATGTGATATGTCATGCTAAGTTGGTACTTTAGCATCTTTTTTGCGAAGTGGTGCAATCGTATTGAGTGAGAATCCGCTTAGTATGCCGAGGGACAGAGGACGCGGCCGTGACCGCGGTACAGTTGGTTATGGAGATTAGATGTGGGACCAAGAGGATATGGCCGGGAAGGTTGCTATTCAAGCACTTCGTTCTCGTTGTTTAGGTTTCAGGGACGAAACCTCTTTTAAAGGTGATATGATGTAATACCCACATTTTTTTTTCTTCTCATTTCCGTTTCGTTCGACCGTATTGAGGCGATTGTGTTCGTTAATGCTTCTGACCTTGTATTGTTTCTCACCTTTGTCATTCGAGCGAGTTCTGTTATTGTTCCAAATTGATGTGTATATCATTGTGATCTTTCCAAGTTCGGATCGATTTCTTGTTAACCGTGTTCGAAATTAACAACTCGTGATTCCTACAAGTTTATTGATGTCTTGATTTGAGGTGTGAACTTCATAGTTGATCGTTGTTGTTCGATCATTGCTATTTGTTCGTCGTTGTACAATCATTATTGTTTGATCTCGTAATCGTGATTATTGAACATCTGGGCCATTTCATAATTTCCATAAGTGTTGGGAAATTGTCTTCGCATTTGGTCTTCCAAATCTTTGAGTTACTGGAATTTCATACCTTTCAGCGTTGGAATCGTGATTTGATTTTTGTACTGCTCGGTTTTATCAACCGCAGGGATTCATGCTCGTTGCTTTTCGTAAGCATTCTTGCGTATTGAATCGAATCGTAGTAGCTTTATACTGCATGGAGCTCCGGTGTGTTGTCGAGAGTTGCCTTACCTTGTTTTAAGTTTCGGGACGAAACTTATTTTTAGGGGGATAGAATGTAATACCCACGATTTTCGTTCCGGTTATTTTGGACTTTTTTCAGATATTTCCCGGTTGCCGAGCGCTGAAATTATTTTCTCGACAACTGATTTTGGTGTTTATGGCCGTATATGGTGTTTTGGTGTATGTTATTTTCATTTTAGATCAATGATGTTACCCACGAGCATTTTGTCATGTTCGTTCCGTGTGATTTCGGATAATTGAGTCGTCGAGTCATGGTGGTTGGGCACTGGCCGGACGGTTGCGGGCACTGGCCGGACGGTTGCAGGCACTGGCGAGACGGTTGCGGGCACTGGCTGGAAGGTAGCGCACGCTACGACCGGGAGGCAGCGCACGCTACGGCCGGTTAGCTGCGCGTGCTAGTCGGTCGAGACAGCAGGGGCAGAGGGTTTCTGGACTTCGGGTGGGCAGCAGGTAGCGCACGCCACTGGCGGACACTGCGTACGCTACGGTCGGCAGGTAGCGCACGCTACGGCCGGAAGGCTGCGCACGCTACCTGGCCGAGCAGTCTAGTCCAGGAAGTCTCTGGATTTCGGCCCGGGCCGACAGCGCACGTGTCCAGCGCATAATGGCGGGCCCCGGCCGAACATTCTCGACCATGACCGCCCGTTAGCGCACGCTAGCTCGGCAGTCTAGCGCACGCTAGGCTGCACCAGTATAAATATGGCCGAGCAGTCCAGTTTCAGTCATTTTTCCCATTTCTCTCTTTCTCTTCCGCGGATGGAGCCTTGGGGAACTTAGAGCCATGATATTTGTCAATCAATCCACGGAGTTATGGAGTTCATATCATCGATTGATCATCACATAAATGGTGGGAGTATGCCCTCGAATGCCACTTAGAGGATGTTGAGTGAGGGCATTGTACTTGTAATTATGTAAACCATTAATATAAGGCAATGGATTTTTCTTTATTTACTGGTAGTTACTGGCATTCCTAACTCGTAAATATACATATAAAAACTAGTCCGTGTATTTGAGAGCAAAACATTCCACTCCTTATTAGATAAGGGGGTCGGCACTGTAAAGGTTTATAGCTCAAATACTTAATCGTTCGCAAGTCGATGAAACTTGACTGGGCGTTAAGTTTATGTGAAGACTTTTATGACGTGTTGTTTGACATGGAGAGTGCCTGTCGAATACTAATGGTTAGTGGGAGCACACATTATAGGTATGCTAATTGGATTAGTATACTCGAACTGACTCACCCTCGATTCGTCACACGGATTTCACTCCGGGACAGTCAATAACGGAATCGAAAGGTTGTGATAGGTATTCGTAAACCTTCGACTTGAGGATTTAGTAGAGATGTGCTTGTGACGTCAAGATTTTCATTAGAGTAGTTCGACCCTGTAAACCGGGAGGTGGGGGTCATCCTCGACGTGCATCTTGACGGGCAAGTAGCAGGTCCTACTGAATACCAAAAGAGAATTCTTTCTCCCGTTAGTGAGCGGGTTATATGTCCTATGCGGTTATTGGCAGATGAGATCATAAGTCTTTGGCCAAAGCATTGGAGCTAGTTGTATTGGATACACAAGAGCTCGATGATCTCGATTTGCATTAACGCATGCATAGCGTCAAGTACATATAAGGTTTGACTGACCGTGACCCTATAACTTGATCGGGACATTTGAAAGAAGGGTTTATACGTTTACTGGTATTCACGACAGAATGGTTCTTGAATGATCCCAATCATTCGTTCTCATTTGGGGTACAGTGTAGGCCGCCAGGCTGGCTAGGTGGTGCTACTACTCTTTGGTTCCTCCCATTGCTTACTGAGACGGACCTACCGAGTCGCGCAATAGGATTGACGACGGAATGAATCGAGCTTATTCTCTCATTATGAATATTAGATATTGAATATCTAATTTGGGACATTAGATGTCTAAATCCTTTATTGGATAAATTGATTTACGTTCTAATGAATTAAATAAATTACTGGGTGATTAATTTAATTCATGAATATAATTATTTCTTGGAGAAATTAATTATATTGTTTTATATTTGATATGTTTAATTCATTGGATTAATTAATCGATATAAATACATCAAAATGGAATCGGAGTTTATCTGTTTGGACTCTCGGGAGTCCGAAACGAACCGAACTCGTCCGTTTGTTCATCATGGCCGCCCCCCCCTTTCCACCTTATTTCCCCTTGTCTTTTGTTTCCATTTTATATGGATGATAATGACATGGTGGGGCTAGATTCCTCATGTGCATTAGTTGTACATGTGAGTGGAAGGCTGAATAAGATGAGAAGACTTTTTTTTTTTTAAAGAAACATTTTTTTTTAAACGAGATTTATTCAACAGATCAGAAATGTGGGGGGATGAGGCCCACTACACGCCCTAGGAGATCGATGGAGGACGAGCCCCTCTACACGCCCAAACTTAATTAAGACAAAATAAAACACAGCCAACGAGCGACCTACTTCAGTCTAACATAAGGGAAACTGCTTTTGTCCAGTCTAATCATACCACGAATCTGCTTGGATATATCCAATGGGCTGTAAAGATGAAAATTTCTGCACTTGTATCCTTCATTGGCTAAGTGGTCGGCAATGGCATTCCCTTCCCGGTAGATATGGGAAAACGAGATATCCATAGAACGACTAATTGACAAGATTTTGTGCCGAATGCTTTGAAGTTGCCAATTTCTGATGTTAGGCGAGGCAATAAAAGAAAGAGCAAAATCCGAATCCACCTCAACCCAAACCTTATGAATGTTCCTCTCATAGCAAAGGTCCAATGCTCTCCAAATGGCAAAAAGCTCGGCAAAGTTATTGGTGTGGTTGCCGATAAATTCGTGAAACGCAAAAATCGGATCACCCGAATAGTTTCTGGCAATGCCTCCCGCGGCCGACTCCCCGGGATTACCTTTCGATGCCCCATCCGTATTGATTTTGGTAATCCCGAGGACCGGTTTAACCCATCTAACTATGGTAATTTTTTTTGGCTTTTTGTTATTACAGTTACAATGGCAGCTGCTAATGAAATTACATGGGCAGAAATTCAATCCCCAAATATCCACAAGAACTGGGGCACCAAACTAGGCCCGCGGCTTAAGGACCCGGTGCCCTTTGATCAAATCCAAGTAGCCCCAAATGCGATCGCACACTCTTTGGGCCGTAAAAGGGATCTCCTTGACCCGCATGTCATTCCTAGAACACCAAATAAACCAAAGGATAAGAATAGGGATAATACGCAAAATGTGGATATCTCCTGAGGATTTATTAAACCAATTGGTAATAACCAAGTTAATATTATTAGTTTTAAAAATAGGAATCCCAACTAAAGCGCAGAAGTTAGCCCAAACCGCCGACGCTACCGGCCCATTAAGAAAAAGATGAGGAAAATCCTCAACACCATCACAACAAAAACAAGAATTTTCGGCAATGACACCCCTGGTTCTAAGACCATCAGGGGTGGGGAGCCATTTTTTAAAAGCCTAACCATGAAAAAGGACATAGTGGGAGTAATGATTTGATTCCAGCAAAATTTTAAAATAATGTGATTGTCTTGGCGTTGCCGAACCTCCTCCCATGCACTTTTGAAGGAAAAACCACCGTGAGAGGGTAGTTTCCATAATACTTTCTGACCGACTATATACCCATCCCCATGAGTGGGAAAGGCCATAATGTAGTCTCCAAGATCCGAAGGGATAACGACTAGTAGATTTGCCCGATCCCAGCCATTTGGAGACCAAAATTGATTGATACTAGCATTCGAACGGGTATTAGAGACCCATTGGGATAAAGGGCTAAAATCGCACCAATTGTCGTGCCAAAAAGAAATAACCATCACCGATATCCCAGAAAATCCATTTGTCCGCTATATACCGGATGCCACAGAGATTTTTCCACGTAGGAGAATCATAAGGGTTTATTTTAACAATCATGGGGTGCAGGCGTTTACACTACTTAGCACGCATAAAATTGGACCAAATGTTCGAAGAAGTCCAAAAACGCCACCAAAGTTTGATTTCAGCCGCTTTAATGATGTCCATCATACTCCTACACCCGAGACAACCCTCCTCCTTAGGGTAGCATATCTTGAGCCATGCCCCCCAATGGAGTCTCTTTCTATTATCGTCAGATCCCTAAAGAAATTTGTTGAAAAGACGTTCGAAAAAAGTTATGACATTCTTTGGGGGTTTAAGAACTTGGAGACAATAGAACGGAATCGAAGAAAATGAGAAGACTTCATCACTCTCACATTAATTATTCATTCCATACGTGAGATATAGTGAAGGAGAGAAAAATAGAGAGAATATAGATTAACACTTAGAGTGTAATAATCTTTATATTCAAGCTCCTGTAATCTTGTTCCAGCCGTATCCTTGGAGGATAACGAGGTTTAGTCGTTCCGGTCATTTCTCCGGCGCGTGACAAGTAGAGCCGTTGTCTTTTCTACATTGGATCATCCAAGAGCGGATTGGATACGTAGAGATCAAGCAAAGCTCGGGGAATATCTCAAGAGAAGAAATCCATTTAATCAACGGACTACAAGGGTGAGTTTTTATATCTCTTGTGATTTTGTTTCTATATTCGTATATACGTATCTCGATCGATCCTCATAGGGATTCGGATCGAATTAATTTTCGTTTTACCGTTTCCGCTGGGCCTTCGTTTTTAGGCACCGAATCCCAACAGTGGTATCAGAGCGTAGGTCTTGCGATCGTATATACGATATTGGCATTTGGAATGCTCGATTAGATGGTGAATGATTTGGAATCATTTTAATCATAATCGTGGAATATGTTTTTACGTTCATTCTAGTTATATTTTTCGTAAGTTTATGTCCAAATATAAATCTTAATTTCTAGGAAATGTGATTTATATTGAAGATATGAATATTGGAAAATATAGATATTGGATATTCAATCGAAAAACTAGCCCCAAATTGCCGTTGGACGGTCCAGGGCTCGAGGGCCGCGGCCCAGGGCTGTTGCAGCCCGTTTGTGAACTTACTGGACTGGGGACCGCGGCCCAGGGCTGCTAGGCAGCCCTACTTGCTGCCTGGTGACGTTTTGGGCGCGGTCCAGCCCCTTTTGGACCGTTTCGGGCTTCTTTTCTTCGTGTATTCCTAAAAATTGATTTCCCACATTTTAAATTGGATTTAATATGATTAAAATGATATATGGTATTTCATTTTATAAGGAAAAATTGATTTATTGGAATACTTGTGATCGACCGAATTGTTTTGAACGTTTTCATATTACCGATTGTGTGAATTGATTGGATCGGTTCGTATTGTTGATTGGATCAATGTATCTCTATGCTTTCCATTTATAGGATGAATGCTTTTGAATGTGTATGTGGTTCGTGGACTTAGTTTTTGAATCATTCGTTTTATTCGATTGGGTTGTAAAGGCCATTTTGAGCCTATTTATTTTACTAGAAATATTTGTATCTAGGATGCAATTTTCAATATAAAATTTATATGTAATGACGAAGACCGGAGGAAGATCCGTTTCGAGAAGACGAAGAAGGCGAAGACTTGTAATTAGATTACGGAGTTTTGTTTTCTAGGAACCGCCCATGAACCACATGTTGGTAGCAACTAGGTTGCGAATGGTTGTTTCATATTGTATGAATGCCACAAACGCGCTTAAATGAATTAATGTGCAAAGTGTAACATTAATCGCGAAAATTCTACCATGACAAATTATTAAGTTTATAAGGTTTCAAGGTTTTCCTTCCCTCGATCGAGTTTTCGGGAAATTGAAATCCAAACTGGATGTGCTATACTTCCGAGTTATCGGGGTAGTCGTTCGGGGAGGATGGATAAATTACCGGGAGCGCATTGGATGCCTTCGGTTGGAGCAAATTTTACCCCTAGAAACCTGATAGGTTGTCTGATAAGATTCAATTGTGAAACTAATTTGCGTCGATGGTGTAAACTTAACTTGCTCACGAACCATAGAACTAGTATATGTTGAGGGGAGTGAACAAGGGGAAAAAGAAGATCGAATCATCCATTAGATAGGTTGGTGTTGGACACCACTTTATGAAAATTAATAGACTTGAAACCTGTTCGGTTGCCCTCTATTAAGATTTATAAATAACTCAATCACCACTATGAAGTAATGCGACGATACTTCCGGATTTCACATGAGAGTGTGTTATTCCAATAAAAAATAGTGAGATCTGGGTAACAAGAATAGAAAAGACCTTAATTCTACACTCAGATCATAACTAAATGAGTCACTAATTAATCTGTCGTACTTAATGCAGACATAACTCTCAATATGACAATGAATCCACTCGCAATTCTACTCGAAAAGAACACCTTGATGGGACCTAACTTTGTGGATTGGATCCACAATCTGATAATAGTCCTCAGTATAGTGGCACTGGGATATGTCTTGGAGACGGACATTCCGGCGCCTCTAGTGTGGACAAGTGCCAATCAGGAAGAGATTAAAAACCACAAAAAGTGGGTTAAGGATGACGTGAAAGTCGTTATGTGATGGCTTCCATGGCTAATGAGCTTCAGAGAGCTCATGATAAAATGACATCTGCTAGGCAGATTCTATCTCACTTAACCGAGCTTTCTGCTGAACACAGTCGAACTGCTAGATATGAGATATCCAAGCAACTGTTCGGTGCAAGGATGAAGGAAGATGAGAAGGTTGGGGACCACGTCCTCAAAATGATATCCATGATTGAGAGATTGGAGGCTCTTGATTTTAAGATGGATACTTGTCTTCAAACCGACCTTATCCTATAGCCTCTCCCCGATTCCTTCTCACAGTTTGTTATGAACTTCAACTGCAATGAGATTGCATGTAACTTAGCTGGGCTAATGAACAAACTAGTGACCGCTCAGTCTCAGGTGAAGACTCCGCGAATGAAGGAGTCTGCCCTTATGATTTCTTCTGGATCTCGGAGGTCCAAGAATAAGAAGAAAAAGACCAAGAAGCGGACGGAACCACAAGCCGAGGACCTTAAGGATAAGGGCAAGGCCCCGATGGTTCCGAAGAACAAGAAGAAAAAGGGCGCATGTCTCAAGTGCGGTGAGCTGGGCCACTGGGCAAGAGACTGTCCGATTCTTCATGGCGCTTCAGGTATAGAACTTTTAGGTTTGGAAACAAATTATTCTGCTACTGTATTTTCTACTTCTAGGATACTAGATTCTGGTGCTAGTTCTTATATTTGTACCGTGAATCAGGATCTGGAACAAAGTAGGAAGCTTGGAGCTGGGGAAGTGATGGTCACTATCGGAAGCAGGCATAGGGTCGAGGCAACTGACATAGGATCAGTTCTTTTGGATTTAGAATCCGGCTTTGTTTTAGAAGATGTGCTTGTTCTGCCCAAGTGGCATAAAATATTGTATCCACTCCGGTCATGGATCGGAAAGGATTTTCATTTTTCATTGTTGATGGTTCCTGCAAAATTTATTTTAGAAATAAACTCCTGGGCACTACTACATTGTTAAATGGATTGTATCATCTAAACCTCAGTAACAAAGTAATTGTGAATACTATGTCTAGAAAAACGTGGTAGGGATGAAACCAATCAAGTTTTGAAATGGCATCTTAGACTTGGTCATGTCAGTCAGACCAAGGTTCACAAGATGAAAAGGATGCACTTATGGGTTCATTGGGATCGGATCCCTTTCCTACTTGTGAATCTTTCCTTAAAGACAGAATGACTAAGTCCCCCTTCACAGGGACTTTTGAAAGAGTCGCCTGATAAACTGGGATTAATCCATACCGACGTATGTGGTGCTTTGGAAGCAGCATGTGACGGATATCAATATTTCATTTATAGACGATCATACTAGGTATGGTTATGTATACTTAATGTAATATAAATCCGAGGCCTTTGAGAAATTCTAAGAATTTAAGGCCCTAGTCGAGAAACAAACTGGAGATCATATCAAAGCACTTCGTTCGGACCGAGATGGCGAGTATATGAGTATGAAGTTTGAAGAGTTCCTTTAGGAACATGGAATAGTATCACAACACCTCTAGGCACTCCTCAGTTAAATTGTGTGTCAGAAAGAAGGAACCAGACCTTGTTGGACATGGTCCGTTCCATGGTAGGCTATTCTGACTTACCAATGTGGGGGTATACACTCCTGACTGCTGCATATATCTTGAACAGATGTCCTTCCAAATCCATTCTTAAAACTCCACATGAGATGTGGGAGGGCAGGAAACCAAGTCTTAATCATATTAGGATTTGGGGGTGTCCCGCCTATGTCAAGAAGACTAAGGTGGACAAAATGGAAGCGTGGTCCGTAAGGAGACATTTCATTGGATTCCCATCTAGACGATGGGTTATCTATTATACATGCCCAAAGATCTAAAGATCGTTATTGCTTTGCATGCACACTTCTTGGAAGATGAGTTCATTCAGGAAGGCAGAGCAGGTAGAAATATTTCTTTAGAAGAATACAATTAAACTCCTCAGGAGACACCTGTACAAGAAATTGGAACTGAACCTTTTGAAACACAAGTACAACCACCTCGTAGGTCTAGTAGGGTGTCTCAATTACCTGAGAGGTATAGTTTTGTGCACTTGGAGGAACTGGGTTTCCACGAGGTTCCAGGTGATAAACAAGAGACCGACCCGCGACCAATGACCTAGCAATGGTGGATGTAGACTCCATAAAATAGACTGTAGCAGTCTTCATATAGTTGGGACCTTCATTTTGACGAGGCAGTCAAAGAGTTTGACTTCGTGCAAAATAAAGAGGAACCTTGTGTATACAAGAGGGTTAGTGAGAGCAAGATCGCATTCTTAGTACTATATGTAGATGACATTCTACTAATAGGAAATGATGTGGGAATGCTCAGTTCTGTGAAAGCTTGGCTTTCGAGTAATTTATCCATGAAAGACTTGGGAGAAGAAACCTATATTCTTGGGATTCGACTCTACTGGGATAAATCAAAAAGAATGATAAGTTTTTTCCCAAGCCCTCTATATAGATAAAATCTTAAAGCGATTTAAGATGGATTATTCTAAAAGAGGGTTCCTATCGATGCGACATGGAATAAAACTCACCTTGAAGATGTGTTCTCATAGTGAGGAACAATGAAAGAAAATGAGTAATATACCATGTGCTTCGGAATTTGGGTAGCCTTATATATACTTTATTATGTACGAGACCTGACATTGCGCATGCTGGGAGTGTGGTAAGTAGGTTTCGGGATAACCCAGTTAGGGAACATTATACTGCCGTAAAAGAACGTTCTCAAGTACTTTAGAAGGACTAGAGACCTAGTTCTTTAATACGGTGGTGGGTAACTGAATGTAATGGGATTCACTGAATTGGACTTCCAAGGACAGAAAGACGATTCGATGTCTACTTCTGGCTACATATTTACTCTTAATGGAGGAGCAGTATCTTAGCATAGTGCCAACTATAGCGTGACTGCTGATTCCACCTGTTAGGCTGAGTATAAGGCGGCCTCGGAGGCCTCCAAAGGAAGGGTTAAGAAGTTACTGGGTAAACTTCACGTGAAACCATGTGCTGCACTGCCTATTTTCGTTTTTATACGATAATAATAGAGCGGTAGCACAGGTCTGGGAGCCGAGGTTTCATGATGTTACAAAACATATTGAGAGAGAGTATCATCTCGTAAGAGAATTTGTTCCAATAGAGATACATTGTGCTGTATAGAGTAGAGTCATCCGACAACGTCGCTGATCCACTGACCAAGCCACATTCTCAGATTAGCTTGGAGCGTAATCTAGAGAACATGGGTATTAGATACCATAGTTTGTGGTATTGAGTGCAAGTGGGAGATTGTTGGGAGTATGCCCTCGAATGCCACTCACAGGATGTTGAGTGAGGGCATTGTACTTGTAATTATGTAAATCATTAATATAAGGCAATGGATGTTTCTTTATTTACTGGTAGTTACTGGCATTCCTAACTCGTAAATATACATATAGAAACTAGTAGGGATGTGCTTGTGACGTCAAGATTTTCATTAGAGTAGTTCAACCCTATAAACCGGGGGGTGGGGGTCAACCTCGATGTGCATCTTGACGGGGAAGTAGCAGGTGCTACTGAATACCAAGATAGAATTCTTTCTCCCGTTAGTGAGCGGGTTATATGCCCTATGCGGTTATTGGCAGATGAGATCACAAGTCTTTGGCCAAAGCATTGGAGCTAGTTGTATTGGATACACAAGAGCTCGATGATCTCGATTTGCATTAACGCATGCATAGCGTCAAGTACAAATAAGGTTTAACTGACTGTGACCCTATAACTTGATCGGGACATTTGAAAGAAGGGTTTATACGTTTACTGGTATTCACGACAGAATGTTTCTTGAATGATCCCAATCATTCGTTCTCAGTTGGGGTACAGTGTAGGCCGCCAGGCTGACTAGGTGGTGCTACTACTCTTTGGTTCCTCCCATTGCTGATTGAGACGGACCTACCGAGTCGCGCAATAGGATTGACGATGGAATGAATCGAGCTTATTCTCTCATTATGAATATTAGATATTGGATATCTAATTTGGGACATTAGATATCTAAATCGATTTATTGGATAAATTGATTTACGGTATAATGAATTAAATAAATTACTGGGTGATTAATTTAATTCATGAATATAATTATTTATTGGAGAAATTAATTATATTATTTTGTATTTGATATGTTTAATTAATTGAATTAATTAATCGATATAATTACATCGAAACGGAATTGGAGTTTATCTGTTTGGACTCTCGGGAGTCCGAAACGAACCGAACTCATCTGTTTGTTCATCATGCCCCCCCCTTTCCACCTTATTTCCGCTTGTCTTTTGTTTCCATTTTATATGAATGATAATGACATGGTGGGGCTTGATTCCTCATGTGCATTAGTTGTACATGTGAGTGGAAGGTTGAATAAGATGAGAAGACTTCATCACTCTCACATTAATTATTCATTCCATAGGTGAGATATAGTGAAGGAGAGAGAGAAAAGAACTTAGAGTTCATTTTCATGGTCTTCAACTTCATCTTCATCTTCTTCATTCTTTTCTTCAATTTTCTTAAAGAAAGATTGAGAGAAAAATAGAGAGAATATAGATTAACATTTACAGTGTAATAATCTTTATATTCAAGCTCCTATAATCTTGTTCTAGCCGTATCCTTGGAGGATAACGAGGTTTAGACGTTCCGGTCGTTTCTACGGCGTGTGACAAGTAGAGACGTTGTCTTTTCGACGTTGGATCATCCAAGAGCGGATTAGATACGTAGAGATCAAGCAAAGCTCGGGGAATTGCTCAAGAGAAGAAATCCATTTAATCAACGGACTACAAGGGTGAGTTTTTATATCTCTTGTAATTTCGTTTCTATATTCGTATATACGTATCTTGATCAATCCTCGTAGAGATTCGGATCGAATTAATTTTCATTTTACCACTTCCGATGGACCTTCGTTTTTAGGCACCGAATCCCAACAATAACATCCTTCAATCCAGCGAATCAAGGTTAGTTTTCCTAAAACCTTAGTTTTTGGGAAATTGGGGGTTTTGCTTGATTTCGCCCGTTTGATCCGTAATAACTTAAAATAGTGATGGATTGATGATTATTAAGTTGTATTATATCAAATCCCTTGTTTTTCCATGGTTAGATTACCGAGGATTCATCGTTTTATTGAGTTTCTATGCGACGCCTTGAAAGTGTTCGATAAAATGTCACAAAGGGGATTCGGGCATTCTACGATCATTCTTCCTCGTACGATCGTCAATTTATTCATGGTATATGTTAGGGTCAGGTTCCTTGCGAAGAACTTGAGTCGGAACCCTTCCGTTCGCCGTTTCCCGATCGGTTGTGTTACCATCGTTTCCGCCGGAGAGTTGTGGGCGTTCGAGGTTTCCCGGTTGAGCCATGTTCATCGGAGTGTCCGGTATCGACTATCGAGGCAAGTATCTTGCCCATACATTATGTGTTTTGTGGATATAATGGTTGGTAATCGACGATATATGCTAAATGAATGTTTACAAGTATTTTTCAAAAGAATCGATATATTTACAATCATGGTTTTCTTTTATAGATAATTCTCCTATTCGGGAATTAATGTGCTTGATTGACTATGTGTGTTAGCGTCGAGTATAGGATCTCCTTATTTCGGGTGATGCCTGTTGTTACCTAAAATATTATCCGGAGATGATATGCAGGAATGAACGAGTAACAGACAAAATGCGAGAGCACGTCCGTGGGGAAGTAACTAACACAATATTTGCCAGGGTTATTAGTCCCGGGCGTGAATGCTATCGCGAGATATTATTAATACGAATACTTGAGAGTACAAATATTAATGTTAGAGTACAATTACAATGAGTGTAAAGACCCTCGTTATCTAGCTCTTGAGTGCTGATGATTGCCGGAAGAACCAGAGATGATGCTCTGTGAGTTCTTGTAACAACGATGGAGTGCTAAGTTCTTTAGCTGAAATGTCTGAGCATTTTTCCAGTTGTGGAGGCTCTCTATTTATAGGACTGGGAGTCGCTGGGCAATCGCCTCTGCTGTATTATAATAAGCAGGCGGTCGTCTTTAGCACATGGGTTGGTCTCCTTAAAGTCTGCAGTAGCTGCTGGCAGCCGGATGTGCGAACCAATGAGAAGCCAACACGCGTCTATGTCGCTGTCTGGGGAGGCACCACCTAGGACCTTTTGGCGGGTCTGTCGGTAGGTGAGGCCGTCCTTGTTACTGATAGCTGCTGATGGGCAGGAGTCAACAATCCTTATTCTGTGGCGCCATTTGTGGATCTGCACGTGGGTCCTCGCTCTGAGATCTGGTCCTCGTAGATATGACTGATGTTGGTTCTTTACATGGCATAGGATGGTCGTCCTTGATCGGGCACCAGAGTCGGTCGCTAGGTACCAAGAGACGATCGATCCGGGAGGTCAATCGCTAGATACTCGAATATGGACTGTTACCTTCGTTTGGCAAGTTTGTCGTGGCTCATTTGATCATGAACTCGGTCGCTCGGCCTTATGCCGATTGCCTTCCAGGCGTATTAATCGCCGCACAACAATTGCCCCCAGCTTGCTCTCATGTTGAAGACGTGGGGTGAGGCGGCTCCACTGGCGATCGCTTGGATTTAGATGAGCGAATTTTTATGAGTTAGACGATCATTTTTCAAGCGGAGTAGTTTTGAATTTGCACGATCCACTCGGTCGCTGAAAAGAGCGGGAAATAATAGCGGGCTCGAAACTCCGCGGGGATACGTGTCGCGATGCGATTGGGGGAGTCCGACGGTTAGTTAAGACTAATTGGTTGGCATGTCCTTGAAACGATGCGTGCGCGGGTTTCAAGGGAGGCATTGACTGCGACTTTATCCGACGGTTGCACTTCAGCCCTCGAGATTCTCCTTATTTGCACGGAGGCCCCCGTCTTCTCCTATAAAAAGGGCTAGGGTTACAGTGTAATCCCCCTTACGCAATTTCGTCGGAGAGGAAGATAGCCGAAATTTTTTGAAGCCTTATCTGCCGATCGTCGTTCGACTCAATCCTTTGCTAAGAAACAATCCTCTTTTTCCTTTTATTTCTGAGAATGTCTGGAGTACCTACAATGTCTGAAACGGGCACCACCTCTGCCGCCAGAACTTCGACTACCTGGGAAGGAAACTCCATGGAATTCCACATGGAGACAGCTGTCGAGGCTATCTACGCTGGTATTAATCCCGCATAAGTCGAGAAACTACTCAACGAGGCCGATGCTGCCAGGGAGGCGGCGTCTGAGCAAAAACGCTTGCTAGTCGAGAAGGAGTTGGCGGTGAGGGCGTACTGGGAGCAACATAGCGCCTTCGGCCAAGCCTATTCAGCCTTCGCAGAAATTATGGAGAGACTGGCCGGTCCGCGTCCCAAGTTCGACTATCAGGAGTACTCGATCTCCCATCCCTATCAATCCATGAAGCGGTCGCTGTTCCGGACCGCGCAGCGCTCCCCATGGTCCCTTGGCCAGATCAGGAGCTCGGCGACCAGGAAGGACTTGGCCATTTGGAGGGCGAGGTACCATGTCCCTTCTGATGTGGACCTCTTCGCGCCTGCCGAGAACGAGCGAGCCGATCGACTAACCTCCGGAGGGCATGGTCGCCATGAATGAGGCGATAATGGAGGCTGGGCTGCGGTTCCTACTGTCGTTTGCCGTCTCCAACTTGCTGGTCGCCTGGAATGTGGCACCGCTTCAGTTAACGCCGAACGCCTGGCTCCAGATTGTCTGCGCCCTCACTTTGTTCAGCGGTCACCGATTGTACCGCCTTCCCTCGCCGTTGGAGACGTACCACCTATTCAAACTGACGGATCAGAAAGGGTCTGTCGGTAGCTACCACATCCAAGGCCGCTCTGGTCGGGTGATCCTTGGGGTCCTGAACAAAGTGCGGGGCGATCCGGCGAAATGGTTCTAGGTCGGCGATGCATGGAAAGCATCTGCGAGCGACAACCCCACTGGCGTGCTGGACATTCCCACCGGATTTCAGGAGAGGAATCCGAGTAAGGGTTCTTACTCTCCCTTTGTTCGGATACACTCTGAACTAATCTAATTTGATATTCCTTTTGCAGGCTTCCATATTCCGACAGCTGACGAGCTACCTTTTGACTTTTTGATCGTATGGGAGCGGATACGCAGTCTTCCGGACAACGATATAGACGCTCGCCAGATTAACCATGAGAGTTGTTGGTTGGCCGCTCGGTTATTTCGTTTTCCGTGCCATCTTTTGGTTCCACGCACGAATTTCCACGATCTCCTTTTGCTTGGCGATCGTTCTGTTTGGGGAAGGTGCCTAACCATTGTTTGATCGTTTCCTTTTGCAGAGGTACGTTTCCCTCACTTCCTGGAGCCTCCGCTAGAGATCGCCATGTCGAACCCTGGAGTCTTGAGTCGCCTGCTCCAGAAGAAGTCGAGTCGAGTTCCCCCGGTGGCGCTACCTCTTATCCTGGAGGTGAGGCCTCATATGGAGCCGATCGCTGCGAAGGAGGAGGTTCGGGAGGAGGGACTCCAGCTGATCCGCAAGCGACAGAGGTCGGGGGAACCCCCAGTCTCTGCCCCTACTGGTGAGCCTCCGATCGCCACGCCTCCGATCACCACGGTCCCCTTGGTGGAGGAGCCTACGCCTTCGTCGGTTTTCCTGCAGGCCATGGCGACTGCCGAAGCCGAGACCCCACGCGGGAAGCCGTTCTTCGGCCGAGACCCTGAGAAGGCTGAGAGGTAAGCTTCGGTTGTTTTGCCGAGTTTTGTCACTTGCGTAGGAGATGTGTTAACTCTTCTGTTCTTGATGCAGGATCCGCTGCACCAATCCGAATTGCTCGCCACTGGTACTGGACTTTCTCACGAGCCGATCTCCTCGCGAGGCCTGTGACATCCCACACTACGTCGCCCGGGCTGTATCTGCTCTGCCGAAGGCCTGGACGACTGATTTGGATGCGATCGCCTGCCAGCGATCCGCAGACACGATGCAGGCGGCCTTTGCTCTATCCCTCCAGGCGGCGACGATGGCCGCCCAAGCTGTGAAGGACTTCGAAGGGTGCCCTTCTACTTCCCGTCTTTAGGCGGACCACGAGGCTGCTCGAAAAAACAACTCCGAGTTTTCCGACAGGATCGTTACTATAGAGAAGGATTCCTTAGAAGCGGCCAAATGGAAAAGTCAAGATCTTGAGCGGGCGAGACAGGATTTTCAGCGGGTCCAGGCGACGGTCGATTGGATTCGGGACCAGATGACAGAGGCCCTCCGGTCGTACGTGGCTGCTCAGAAGGAAGCCGATCAGTTGAAGGTGACCATCGCCCGGCTGACTAGCGAGTTGGCGTCATCGAGGGAGGAAACGACTGCCAAGGCATCCGAGATCCAGGGTGCATATCAGGCGGTTGCGGAGCTGAAAGGAAGGCTTTAGGCGACCGAGGCCGACCCTTTTCTCAACGTGGAGTCCATCAGCGAGTTTGCCTACTACATGGTTTTCGCTGACTCAATCTGCGCTGCTAAGAAGGGTGGGCTGTGTAATACCCGTACTTTTATTGACTGTTTGACTTTGCCGTTCTCCTTATTTTGTCGCTCTGTAAACGCTTGGAGATGTTGTGGATATTGTTATTGAGTTTCGTATCTTGTTTGGGTCTTGATCGTGTTGTTTAGACCTTGCGGAAGTGTTATGGGCCAGAGAAATAGCGCACGCTAAGCCTAGGATAATGCACGCTAATTCTGCTTGATTAGCGCATGCTAGCTTTGAGCCGTAGCGCGCGCTAAGGGGGTCAGTCAGGTCAGAACCAGTAACTCGAACTGCTCTCTGGACTGGCGGATTAACGCACGCTAGGAGTTAGTTAGCGTGCGCTATTTGTGGTTAGTAGCGCACGCTAACATCCGTCCGTAGCGCACGCTACCGGGCTGGTCGGCAGAGGCAGTGAGGTTGCCAGGTTTTCTGGACTATCAGGTAGCGTACGCTAGGCTTCGGCCAGCACACGCTAAGCCATAGCGGTAGCGCACGCTAAGATTTGAGCAGGGCAGAGACAGTAGGTTCTGGACTCCAGTACTGGATGCCACATTTTGGGCTAGCGCACGCTAGAGATAGACGATTAGTGCACGCTAATGGGGCCGGCAGAAGCCACTGGACTACCCGGTGACTTCGCTAGCGCACGCTAATGAAGGAGGCGTAGCGTGCGCTAGACTGGGCAGATATATATATGACAATTGACTTCCATTTCGTCATTTTTCATCTTCTTCACTCCTTTTCGACGGGAATCGCTCGGGAGAGACGATCTTGGGCGATTGGAAGCGATCTTCCTTCTAACAACAACAACATATTTGGTTGGAGAACAAGGATTTCACAACATCTAATACATCCTATCGTCCGAATCAAGGTAAAAATCTTTAGAACCCTACCTTTTGGGTATTTTGGGGTTTTTCGTAGATTCGTCCGATTTATCCGTTTTGAAGCTTGAGAACCTTGAGATTATGATGTATCTATACCGTATGCATGCTTTTCCTATGATTTTACGGATTGGATTGTGCCGTTTTCGGACTTGTGAAGAGTTTGGACGATTTTCCAACCTCTAGTTGTTTATCCGTGTATTTTCATGAATCGTAGACGGGTTTCGGGAGTTTCTTCGTGTAATTTGAATATGGATAATTGATTATCATATTTCTTGCGAATCGTTTAGGTGCCGGAAGCGCGTTCTTGGACCTACCGAACTCATACCCTTTTTCCGTTCGATTTCTCGATGTCTCAAAGGCAAGTATATATTTATGAATGTGCGTTCTCGACTTTGAAAGTATGAAATATTAATGGCATGATTATTTTTATCCAGTCTGGGGCGGGTTGACGGGTCCCCTGAGGGTTTCGTAGCCTCTGGTGCGATTCCACGGATGATATGAACGAACCACTATGGGGCGGGCCGATAGGTCCCCTGAGGGTTCCGTAGCCTCTGGTGCGGTTCCACAGTATTCATATATGTATTAATGCGATGCCATGAGATTTAGTTATTCCGGAATACTAGTCTTGAATTGATGAATTGACGGTTACATTTACTTTATTGTCGAGAAGTATTGTGTTTCATACTTGATATACTTGCACTAGCTATTCGACGGCTAACCCCTTTATGGGGGAAATACTTTTTATGTATTTCAGGTTCCAGGAGAGCGGACAGGCAGGTATCGGGTCGGCATGAAGATGGTGGGCAAGAGTGATACTGTGTCTTTCTTCCGGTTATGTTTTGAGTTTTCCATTCAGTGTTGCTGTACTGGAATGGTTATTGAATACTCGAGTATTGTTTTCCATTTTTCTTGATGTTCCGACCTGTGTTTGCCGAGGTATTGATTTGTATTGTGATGTCTTTGGATACATTGGTTATGTTTTGAATACCCTTTGTATTGTTCTTCCTTCCAATGTATGTAGACCTTATCGGTCAAAAATTATGGTTCCGCGTATGTTTAGCCTTGTGGGTCCCACGGTGGGGCTTACGGCGCTGTAATAATCCCTGAATAACTTGGGGGTGTTACAGAATATGGTATCAGAGCTTAGGTATATGGATACCTAGGCTGTCGGTCTTTTGGGTCCATCGAGTCGTCATTTGTCCACAGTATCACTACTCTGCCATCATCACAGTGCGACCGGTACTTATAAGACCTCTTACTCTTCTGATGTTTCCTTATTCGTTTTGCTTCCTTTTATTGGTATTCTTGAGAATCGGTCACTTTGATGACGTGTGATTGAATTGTGCTTACGTGACTTGTGTGTTCTTCAGTATGTCAGCTGGTAGGGGCCGTGGCCGTGGACGTGGAAGAGGTCATGGCGCGGCCGTTTCCATCAGTTCTGTTTCGGGGTCAACCAACCCCAGTTTGTCAAACTCGGTGCATCCTGACACCGAAAGTAAGCACGACCAGTCGAATGTCCAAGGGAATAACGCGGACATTGGAGTTGCGAATGTACTTCAACAATTGGCTACCCAGATGACCATTTTAGCCCAAACTGTTCAGCTGAATAATCCGAACCCGAACACGGATGCCTTGCTTCAGAATGTAATTCGTATGCACCCTCCAAAATTTGGCGCTGCCACAGACCCGTTAGGATGGGAAGATTGGCTAGCAGAATTGGAAAAGATTTTCGAAGTGGTTGATTGCCCCGAAGTGAGGAAAGTACCGATTGCTCAGTATTTCCTTACCAAGGAGGCCGCTACGTGGTGGAAAGTCATCAAGCCACAGGATCGTGTTTCCACGTGGGATGAATTTAAAGAACTTTTGGAGGCCGAGTTTTGTCCTTGGCCGGTACGAGAAGGCCGAATCTGCGCCTTTTTCGAGGCTAAACCACAGAATATTCCCGTTTCACAGGTGATCGTGGAGTACAACCAACAATTGATCCATGTGAAGGATCAAGTGCGTAACGAGCGTGATAAGATTCAGTACTTTGATATGCGAATGAATATGGACCTACGGCGGTACATGGCCAGATTTGCTTGCACCACACTAAAGGAATACCAGGACAGAGCTTTAGCCCATGATATGTTGAGCCCCGACAACGATACCGTGGAAGAATCGAAGAAGCAGAAAGTCGCGGGGAATTTTTCTAACTCTAAGAGTAGCAACTTTCAAAGGTCACAAACGACTAACCGTTCTGCCGGACAGTCGTCACGTTCTAATAAAGGAAAGAGGGGTTACTACTCCGGGTACCAAAAATCGCACGGTGACTTGCTATAATTGTGGCTGTTCAAGCCACGTTAATTTGGAATGCAACTTTCCACCATTGAAGTGTCACACGTGCGGACAGATGGGACATAGAGCGGCTTATTGTTCCGAGCCGAATCAGAGTTTGAACACTCGGGCTTCTGCCCCAGCACCACTTGATCAAGGTATAAACCAACGACAATCTTTTGGTCAACCTCAGCAGAATTACGGCAGGGGCCGGGGACGGGGTCAGAACGCTGGAGGGGGAAACTATAGCGTCGGTTCGGTACAACCACGGGTTTATGAGATGCGTCGAACAGATGAACCCGACGCGGCGGTAGCTTCAGGTACCATTCATATTTTATCTCATCCAGTCCGTGTACTTTTCGATACGGGTGCTACACATTCTTTTATTTCTTTGGAGTGTGTACGCCTTTTGAATATAACTTGTTTGACTATTTGCGATCCCTTCATCGTGAAACTGCCTAGCGGGGATAGAATTGTGAGAAACCGGGAGATTAGAGATTTTCCGGTGATTATATCCGGTATGGAATGGTTATTGAATCTGATTGTAGTTGATATAGAAGGCGAGGACGTGATCCTCGGCGAGGATTGGCTTGATGGTCATCAAGCGATTATGAACTACCGTACCAAGGTTATCACCATGATGACTAAAGACGGATCTGAGTACTCATTTTTGGGGCGTAAGTCGGGACTATCCAAGTTACTTATCAGTGCCATGAAGGCCGTAAAACTTTTGAATAAAGGTTGTACGGGCTATTGGTGTTATGCTATGAAAACGGAAGGAAACGAAGTCGAATTCTCTTCAATTCCGGTTGTTAATGAGTATCCCGATGTTTTTCCGGATGACCTCCCAGGATTACCGCCAGATCGAGAGATAGAATTTACCATGGACTGAGAGCCAGATGCGGCTCCGATTTCTAAAGCACCTTACCGGATGGCACCTTCCGAGATGCAAGAATTGAAAAATCAATTGGGAGAACTTATGGAAAAAGGGAACATCAGACCGAGCGCTTCGCCTTGGGGCGCGCCTGTTCTTTTTGTAAGAAAGAAGAATGGTTCACTATGTTTGTGCATCGACTACCGTGAGCTGAACAAAGTAACCATCAAGAACAAGTATCTTTTACCTCGTATAGACGATTTATTTGATCAATTGCAAGGGGCTGCAGTTTTCTCGAAGATTGATTTAAGATCCGGGTATAATCAACTCAGGGTGAGGGAGTCTGACATTCCGAAGATGGCGTTCCGGACGAGATATGGGCATTATGAATTTGTAGTTATGCCTTTTGGGTTGACTAATGCACCGGCAGTATTCATGCAGTTAATGAATAACATATTCATCGAGTACCTCGATAGGTGTGTAGTCGTCTTTATTGACGACATCTTGATCTATTCTCGAGATAAGGAGGAACATACCCGACACTTGCGTTTGATATTAGACATTTTGAGAACCGAGCACCTCTATGCGAAATTCTCGAAATGTGAGTTTTGGTTGGAAGAAGTTATGTTTCTCGGCCATGTGATTTCGGCCGAAGGGGTTCGTGTAGACCCGCAGAAGATTGAGGCAGTGCTGGATTGGGCACCGCCTAAAAATGTTAAAGAAGTTCGTAGCTTTTTGGGCCTTGCTGGGTATTACCTTCGGTTTGTCGAGGGGTTCTCGAAACTCGCTCGGCCGCTTACAAAATTACTCCAGAAGACCAAAAAGTTTGTTTGTACGGATGAGAGACAACAGAGCTTCGATGAACTGAAGAAACGTTTGACTTCAGCGCCAATTTTAACTTTACCACAGGGTAGTGGGGGCTTTGCAGTTTATTGTGACGCTTCGGGTCAAGGCCTGGGCTGTGTACTTATGCAGCATGATAAGACGATAGTTTTTTCGTCATGACAATTAAAGCCTTATGAGATGAATTATCCTACTCACAATTTAGAGTTGTCCGCAATTGTCTTCGCACTCAAGATTTGGCGGCATTATTTGTATGGTTCACCGTATCGGATTTATACCGATCACAAGAGCCTGAAATATATTTTCAGTTAGAAGGAGCTAAATATGAGACAAAGACGTTGGTTAGAGTTGATAAAGGATTATGATTTGGAAATTCTTTACCACCCCGGAAAAGCCAATGTCGTTGCGGATGCTTTGAGCCGCAAATCGGCATCTCTTCAAATGCTCGAGGTCCATACATCGCAGACGAAAATTCGTTAGGATTTAATCGAGCAAGGGATAGAAGTTTGGCTTCAACGAGTACAGGGACAGTTGTGTACTCTCAAAATTACTTCGTCCTTGGTTGATGACATCAAAGGGAAGCAGTGGAGCGACCCGATGATTTCTCAACTGAAGGAAGACGTAATTAAAGGAAAAGCTCCTGGTTTTGTGGTTCACGAAGATAGTATTCTGAGATTTCAGGGAAGGCTTTGTGTTCCGAACGATTTAGAGTTGAGGCAGAGAATTTTCCGAGAAGCTCATGCTATGCCTTACTCAATCCACCCCGGGACGAGTAAGATGTACAAAGATTTGAAGCGCAATTTTTGGTGGAATAACATGAAGAAGGATGTTACGGAGTTTGTATTACGGTGCTTGACGTGTTCACAAGTCAAGATCGAACATCAACGACCAGCGGGGTTGGTGAAACCGCTTCCCATTCCCGAGTGGAAGTGGGAAGACATTTCTATGGATTTCATCACTGGCATGCCGAGAACTCGGGCCGGAATGAATATGATTTAGGTAATTATCTATCGGTTGACCAAGTCTGCACACTTCTTGGGTATTAAGGATACTTGGGGATCGGATAGACTGGCTCAAACCTTTATTGCTGAGATCGTGAGGTTACACGGTGCCCCCAAGAACATTGTTTTTGATCGAGACGGCCGTTTCGTATCGCATTTTTGGCAGGCCGTTCATCAGGCTTTGGGTACTGAGTTGAGATTGAGCAATTTCTTTCATCCTCAGTCGTACGGTCAGACAGAGAGGACGACTCAGATGTTGGAAGATATGTTGCAGGCTTGTGCCTTAGACTGGAGTAATGATTGGGAGCTTCACTTGCCGTTGATCGAGTTTGCTTACAATAATAGTTGGCATGCGTCGATCAAAATGGCACCCTTCGAGGCACATTATGGTGGGCGGTGTAGGTCGCCATTGTGTTGGGACGAGCTTCTTAGATAATTGGAACGGAACCGGATATGTTGATGGAAACTAATGAAAAGATTTCTATTATCCGGGACCGATTGCTGACTGCCCAAAGTCGTCAGAAACCTTATGCTGATACTCGTCGTCGACCCTTAGAGTTTAAAGTGTGGGATCATGTCTTGCTCAAGGTGTCGCCGACCAGAGGAGTTTTGCGCTTCGGGAAAAAGGGGAAACTTAGTCCGAGGTATGTCGGACCTTTCGAGATTTTGGACAGAGTTGGAGATTTAGCTTATCGCTTGGCGTTGCCTCCAGCTTTGAGTCACGTCCATAGTGTTTTTCATGTGTCTCAGTTGAGAAAGTACATACCGGATCCGAGCCACATTATCGACTACAGTGAGATTCATGTAGCCGAGGATATTACCTTTCCGAAGAAACCCGTGAAGATCCTTGAGCGTCGCGAGAAACAACTTCGTCATAAGACCATTCCACTGGTTAAAGTGCAATGGTCGAGACATGGAGTCGAGGAGGCGACTTGGGAGACGAAAGAGAAGATGTGGGTGGAATACCCCGAACTATTTATTTCTTAAGTTTCGGGACGAAACTTCTTTTTAGAGGGGGAGAATGTAATACCCGTACTTTTATTGACTGTTCGACTTTGCCGTTCTCCTTATTTTGTCGCTTTGTAAACGCTTGGAGATGTTGTGGATATTGTTATTGAGTTTCGTATCTTGTTTGGGTCTTGATCGTGTTGTTTAGACCTTGCGGAAGTGTTCTGGGCCAGAGAAATAGCGCACGCTAGGCCTAGGCTAATGCACGCTAATTCTGCTTGATTAGCGCACGCTAGCTTTGAGCCGTAGCGCGCGCTAAGGGGGTCAGTCAGGTCAGAACCAGTAACTCGGACTGCTCTCTGGACTGGCGGATTAACGCACGCTAGGAGTTTGTTAGCGCGCGCTATTCGTGGTTAGTAGCGCACGCTAACATCCATCCGTAGCGCATGCTACCGGAGTGGTCGGCAGAGGCAGTGAGGTTGCCAGGTTCTCTGGACTATCAGGTAGCGTACGCTAGGCTTCGGCCAGCACACGCTAAAGTTGTTGCATAACGCACGCTATGCCATAGCGGTAGTGCACGCTAAGGTTTGAGCAGGGCAGAGACAGTAGGTTTTGGACTCCAGTACTGGATGCCACATTTTGGGCTAGTGCACGCTAGAGATAGACGATTTGCGCACGCTAACGGGGCCGGCAGAAGCCACTGGACTACCCGGTGACTTCGCTAGCGCACGCTAATGAAGGAGGCGTAGCGTGCACTAGACTGGGCAGATATATATATGACAGTTGACTTCCATTTCGTCATTTTTCATCTTCTTCACTCCTTTTCGACGGGAATCGCTCGGGAGAGACGATCTTGGGTGATTGGAAGCGATATTCCTTCTAACAACAACATATTTGGTTGGAGAACAAGGATTTCACAACATCTAATCCATCCTATCATCCCAATCAAGGTAAAAATCCTTAGAACCCTACCTTTTGGGAATTTTGGGGTTTTTCGTAGATTCGTCCGATTTATCCGTTTTGAAGCTTGAGAACCTTGAGATTATAATGTATCTATACCGTATGCATGCTTTTCCTATGATTTTACGGATTGGATTGTGCCGTTTTCGGACTTGTGAAGAGTTTGGACGATTTTCCAACCTCTAGTTGTTTATCCGTGTATTTTCATGAATCGTAGACGGGTTTCGGGAGTTTCTTCGTGCAATTTGAATATAGATAATTGATTATCATATTCCTTGTGAATCGTTTAGGTGCCGGAAGCGCGTTCTTGGACCTACCGAACTCATACCCTTTTTCCGTTCGATTTCTCGATGTCTCAAAGGCAAGTATATATTTATGAATGTGCGTTCTCGACTTTGAAAGTATGAAATATTAATGGTATGATTATTTTTATCCACTCTGGGGCGGGCCGACGGGTCCCCTGAGGGTTTCATAACCTCTGGTGCGATTCCACGGATGATATGAACGAACCACTCTAGGGCGGGCCGATAGGTCCCCTGAGGGTTCCGTAGCCTCTGGTGCGGTTCCACGGTATTCATATATGTATTGATGCGATGCCATGAGATTTAGTTATTCCGGAATACTAGTCCTGAATTGATGAATTGACGGTTACATTTACTTTATTGTCGAGAAGTATTGTGTTTTATACTTGATATACTTGCACTAGCTATTCGACGGCTAACCCCTTTATGGGGAAAATACTTTTTATGTATTTCAGGTTCCAAGAGAGCGGACAGGCAGGTATCGGGTCGGCATGAAGATGGTGGGCAAGAGTGATATTGTGTCTTTCTTCCGGTTATGTTTTGAGTTTTCCATTCAGTGTTGCTGTACTGGAATGGTTATTGAATACTCGAGTATTGTTTTCCATTTTTCTTGATGTTCCGGCCTGTGTTTGCCGAGGTATTGATTTGTGTTGTGATGTATTTGGATACATTGGTTATGTTTTGAATACCCTTTGTATTTTTCTTCCTTCCAATGTATGTAGACCTTATCGGTCAAAATTTATGGTTCCGCGTATGTTTAGCCTTGTGAGTCCCACGGTGGGGCTTACGGCGTTGTAATAATCCCTGAATAACTTGGGGGTGTTACAGGCTGGAGGTCGGTCCTCTGGCTGAAAACTTCAAAGCTTACGCGCTGGAGCATCCTCTGCATCCCACCTTCTCCGTGTCGATCCTAGACCTCTCGGATCTCGGCGTAGACCTGAGCTGGTACCCGATTCCCGGAAATCTCGTTCATCTAGATGCCCCGAAGGACAAAGAGGCAGTTGCGGAAGCCGGTGGGGGAGCGCAGGCCGATCCATCGGCCGAAGGTGAAGGCCAGGAAGGGGCAGCCTGAGGTTGTACGTCCTTTGTTTTTCGCTTTTAATTTTTGTAGCTTTCGTTGTACTTTTGCCTTCGAGCGACCGTGTTTGTATTTTTATTCCAAGTGATGAAATAAATGTTTGCTTTTCTGATTTCTTGCTTGTATGATTGTCTTTCTGAGTCTTTTGCATAACTTTATACAAGTGTGTGGGGAACGATCGTTGTGTGCACAACTCCAAGTGAATTGATAAACTCACATTGATAACTTTTACAACAAAGCCGATCACTGCACATACATCTGAGCAATGTCGATCGCCGTACATGTATCTGAGTAGAGACGATCGTGGTATACAAAGGTCCGCCCTTCCCCCTTGTTTTCATTTACTTAGTGAAAGTAAGGGGACGAAAATAAATCGTTGAGTTAGCGGTCTTCAATTTTTCAGATTCCTCGAGGAAGGCTGTCCATCCCGGCCTAGAGGAACCATGCACAGTCGTGGAGTTCGATGGAACCGAACTCCATGACCATGTCTTGTGCGCGAAAGACATTCCATCTGATGGCAAACTTCTCGCGACTCACTTAATTGTAAGGGTCCTCCGTAGGCTGCACCCGGCTCGTATCTAAACAAAGGGTGAGCGGTCTTGGTCTGGAGGAGTCCTTGCTCGGGGCATTGTCTGATTAATAGACTCTACGATTGCGGCTTGTTAGCACTTTTCTACCTTGGACCGTCATGTTAGATGGAGATCCTCGACGGTATACATTGTGACGGGGGGAGGGACGCGTCGCAATGTCCAGATCCACCATGTTAGGTGATGGACCCTTGAGGGCGGGCGAACGTGTCCACAAATCTGTTTTGGAGGGCCCTTTGGCTACGCCCGCCTCGTATTTAAACGAAGAGCGAGCGATCGCTGCTCAAAAGGACCTTGCACGGGCACAGAGAATGGTTTCATCGTCCTCCACAGCCATGGCGACACTTTTCTACCTCAGACCGTCATGTTAGTTGGCGATCCTCGACGGTATACGTTGTGCTAGGGGAGGCAATCACTGCCTAGGTCCATCATGTTAAATGACGAACTTTAGAGAGTGGGCGAGTCATCCTCTTTTTCGAAGCGTTGCTCAGGCAGTAGCCTTTGGTTTGACGTGGTGGGAATCGGGGAAAGACTTCCGAAGTTCCCACCTTTTGATTGAAGCATATGGATCCGGCCGCCGAGGTTGATCGAGGGATCGACTCGTATGAGCTTTCCAGCCTGTCGTGTTCGACTCTGGCGACCGTATCGAGAGATTGATGGGACTCCGGCTAAGCCAATAAACTGTCCAGCTTGCCCTCCTCGAACAATCTCCAGAGTTGTCTAAGGAGGTCGTGGCATTGGTTGGTGCTGTGACCGGGACTCTTGTTGTAAGCACAATATTTATTGTGGTCCAGATGACCATTATCCCTTATCGCCTTTGGCTTGCTTAGCGGTTTGCGCCCCTTGATGGCATAAAAAATGGGAGCCGGAGTTCGGTTGAACTTATGGAGGAGATGGGCTTCCACATCCTCAAAGGCCTTGAAATCACCAGGTGGCTTGGCGACCACCTTGTTGGTTTTGACGATCGTCGTGTTTCGGACAGGAGGCGGCGTCCCCTCGCCTAGGCGGAGGGTGAGCAGCCTCTGCGTGGCCAGAAAATCGGTAGCCTTAGCGCGGAAGATCGCGTAGGTCGGGGGGATGTCCTTTGTGAGGTGCCTAAACATGGGTGAATGACCATAGAATCCCCCCAGGACCGAGTAGAGAGCGAGCTCGTCGCTGATGGGCTCACCGGTGAGGACTATTTCATCCACCCGGTCGATGTAATCTGCATCGGTCTTGTCTTCCCCCTGCATGATTTTCATCATGCGGTGGGGGCCTTCTGGTCTGGCGACCTTGGCGGCGAAGAATGATGTGAAGTCGCTCGCCAGTTTCTCAAAGGAATTGACCGATCGCGGTGGCAGTGAGATGTACCACCTATGGGCCAGATCGCCTAATGTCAACGGGAACATTCGGCATCTCGTCGCGTCTGATGCCCCGCATCCGGTCATGTAAATCCGGAACTTGCTTAGGTGAATCTCGGGGTCCGATCTCCCTTCATACAAAGGTGTTTGGGGAGGAGCGATCCTTGGTTGCACAGGGGCAAGTTCGATGTGGGCCGCAAGTGGCTCACTCGATCCGAGGATCTTTCTACTGGCGCTTGCCCCCGTTTCGATGAGCGCTTTCATCTCGTCAAGCTGGCGCTGCATAGCGGTCATCGCCGCGGCCTGGCTGCTCGCGGATAGGCGCTCAGAGCGGGAGCCGAGGTGAACAAGTAAGGATCCCCTGGCTCCGCTGTCGATGATGTCCTTGCCGCGTGGCTCGACTCTTCGGCGGATGGGGGCCAAACGGCTAACCTGTATTTGGTTGGGAGTTGGGTATGCCGAACTCCTGGTGATGGACTCGAATTCCGTCATCTCGTGGTTGGGGCCAAAATGCCCCGGTCGCCACGATTGGTCGCTTCCTAGCCGGCTGGAGACGGAACCATCCCACCTCGCGAGAGCCTTTTCTCGTGAATCGAGGCTTTCTGACGATCGCTCGACCAGTAACCCCTTGAGCTTCCATTTGCCCGCGTTGCGGATGGCCGAGGGGGTTATAGCGGGCGCTGCGCATGCTCTCTGTCGCTCCCTTAGGATGGCCATAGCCTCCTCGATCTATTCTGCGGTTTGGAACTGGTCTAGCGAGAGGTTGGGGCCATCCCTCAGGGGCGGGATCGAGAATCTCGCGTTGTCGCGGCTACCCTTTTCCGTAGGCTGGGGCTCGGATTGAGCCGGAATATGACGTCCGGCAGTTCTGAGAGTGGCTCTCTTTGCTGTGGTGGAAGACGCCATTATTCTAAATGTTTTTCCTTGAAGAACAGTGATTGTTTCTTCAAGTATATGCCCCGAAGAACAGTGAGTGTTCGGTCGGAATGAAAATAAAGGTTAAGATTCCAACCCCTTCCTCTAGCGCCAATTGTTGTTACCCAAAATATTATCCGGAGATGATATGCTGGAAAGGACGAGTAATAGACAAAATGCGAGAGCACGTCCGTGGGGAAGTAAATAACACAAGATTTGCCGGGGTTGTTAGTCCCGGGCTTGAATGCTCTCGCGAGATATTATTAATACGAATACTTGAGAGAATATTATTGTTAGAGTACAATTACAATGAGTGTAAAGACCCTAGATATCTAGCTCTTGAGTGCTGATGGTTGCCGGAAGAACCAGAGATGATGCTCTGTGAGTTCTTGTAACAACGATGGAGTGCTAAGTTCTTTAGCTGAAATGTCTTAGCCTTTTTCAGTTGCTGGAGGCTCTCTATTTATAGGACTGGGAGTCGCTGGGCGATCGACTCTGCTGTATTATAATAAGCGGGCGATCGTCTTTAGCACATGGATTGGTCTCCTTAAAGTCCGCAGCAGCTGCTGGCAGCCGGATGTGCGAACCAATGAGAAGCCAACACGCGTCTATGTCGCTGTCTGGGGAGGGTCCACCTAGGACCTTTCGGCGGGTCTGTCGGTAGTTGAGGCCGTCCTCTTCACTGACAGCTGCTGATGGGTGGAGTCAGCGATCCTTATTCTGTGGTGCCATTCGCGGATCTGCACGTGGGTCCTCGCTCCGAGATCCGGTCCTCATAGATATGACGGATGTTGGTTCTTTACGTGGCATAGGACGGTCATCCTTGGTCGGGCACCAGAGTCGGTCGCTAGGTACCAAGAGACGATCGCTCCGGGAGGTTGATCGCTAGATACTCGAAGATGGACTGTTACCTTCGATTGGCAAGTTTTCCGTGGCTCATTTGATCATGAACTCGGTCGCTCGGCCTTATGCCGATCGCCGTCCAGGCATATTAATCGCCGCACAACAATGCCATTATGTGTGAATATGTCGTCGGTAAATTTAAAGTTCAACCCTTTCGTTATGATTGTGCTTGGAGTCATACGGATGTGTGTGAATATGTGAGTTGTGTGATATTGGTTGTGTCGTTCGGTGTTGTTGAGATAAGTGTGCTTCCTTGTGGATAGTATTAATTCTGGGTCGTGAGTATATGTTAGATAATTTGGCCATTTTAGCAAAATACCTTGACTATATATATTGTGATTGACTCTTGAGGATTGTGGTTTTGGAAATGAGAATTGATGAGGGTTGTAAGGTTGTTCTCGGGTACTCTCATTCGGGGATTGACTCGAGGGGTCACACAGGGACCTGGTGGCTTAGCGGTTGGACCGGGTCGCGAGGGTTACTTCGAGTGGGCATTCTCACCTGGGGATGCTCGACGGGGCACACAGGGACTTGGTGGCTTGAAGGCCGGACCGGGTCGCGAGAATTGCCAGAGTGTTTATACTGATGATTAATTGTGATATGTCCGGAGTATCGCAATGCTTGGTGCTCGGGGTCGAGAGACATTATATATCGAGTCTTGCTGTTTGGCTAAAATGGCATAAAAATAATGTGTTATGTGTAATGTATTTTTGGAAGTTAATTGAAGTGGATGATCGGGTTGTGGACCCTGTGTTTGGTGATCAGAATGACCGGGTCGTGGACCCCGTGTTTTGTTAACGGATTTTCATTTTGGAAAATGAACTTTGGGGTTGTGACCCTAAGTGGCTTTCGAGGAATTAAGAACTTTTCAATCATAAATGTTTTCAAAACTCCCGAGATGTGGAAGTGTTTTCAAAGTGCGTACTTGTTTCGTTTTACCTTCAAGACTTAAACTATATTAATTAAACAAAATATCTCGGGAAGTCTTTCATTGTATTCTCGGAATGTGTTAGGTATGGCTCGTATTTACATTTTATACTTGTACTAGCAAAACAGTGAAGTTTTGCTAACCCCCGAGTATTTTGGGGGTGGATGTTTGTTTTGCATCCAGGTACATGCCGGTTTGGGAGCAAAACACAGGATCGACGCGAAGGATGATGGAATGTGAATGATACTAATCACATGAAGGCCAGTTTTGGATGCAGTTAGTCGAAGTTCGTGTATGGTCCTTTCCGCTGTCGTATTTTTGTTTGTGAGTGTATTTTACCCTTGCATGGGTATGAGTCGAGATAGAGATATGTATTTTTGGCTTGTATGTTAGTTATGAAAGACCAATTGGTCTATTGATTTGGTATTTTATCATGTCAGAATGTAATGTATTGTGTTGTTTCGATGTCTAGCCTGGTGGATCGTCACGGAGAGGGTCTGCGGCGTGTAATATTCCCGGTTTGAATTGGGGGTGTTACAGTTGGTGGAGGAGTTATGACCTTAGAGATAAGATATCTCTTAAAATAAGGATAAAGGTGATTTTGTGGGATTTGTAAAAGGAATAAAGGCAGACTACTCCCTGCTAATCACACCATTCCATACGTGATTTCAGCAAGATAGTGAGAGAAAAGAGTTGCTTTTCATAGTCTTCATCTTTCTTCATTTTACTTCTTGGTTGTTCTTGGAGAAAATCAAGATATTTATTGAGAGATATAAATTATACAGTTAGAGTGTTATAATAATAATAACATCATCACTTGATTCTATCCATAACCTTAGAGGTTAATCGAGTGTTGTCATTCCGTTCGTTTCTCCGGCACGTGACAAGTAGAGACGCGGTTTTTTGGCGTTGGATCATCTAAGGGCTTGGAGCACTTTGGATCGTTTGGGAATAGCTCAAGAGAAGGAACTCCATATAATCAACGGACGACAAGGGTATGATTTCGAATCTTCCTTTTTTTTATATTCATATATGCGTAGCTCGATCGATCCTCGTAGGGATTCGAATCGAATTAATTTTCGTTTTACCGCTTTCGTGGACCTTCGTTTTAGTCACTGAATCCCAACAGTGGTATCGGAGCGAGGTCTTGCGATCGTATATACGATATTTAGCATTTGGAATGCTTATTTTGTGAATTAGAATCACTTTGATAATCGTTGATATTTTATTGTTCGACGTAGTGTCGTTTTTCCGTGATTTTATGTTATGGTTTAAATCAGGTTTTTCTTGGAAATATGATTTATATTAATAATATATAGATCAGGAATAACAGGATTTTAGAAATTTGCCCGAAAACAAGCTGTATCCAATCGTTGGACAATTTTCCATACAGCTGCCAAGTGTGGCCGAGCACGTCCGGCCTGTGGCCGGACGCTTCTTTGTCGCCGAGTCGGTGCGGCGTTCTTTGTATCGGCCGAAAGTGCTTCGGATCCGGCCGAGCGCGTTCTTGTATCCGGTAAGTGCTTCCGGATCCGGCGAGCGTTCGTATCTATCGAACACTTGCGTATCGGTAAGTGCTTGCTGGATCCAGTTGAGCGCTTGTTGTATCCTGTCGAGCACTTGCTGTATCCGGCCGAGTGCGTGTTGTATTCTGTCGGGCGTGTCCGGGCATGGTCGGGCCCCTTTCCTGTCTGGAGCCGGGCGCGTCCTGTAGGCTGTCGGGCGTGGCCTGTAGGCTGCCGGGCAGGGTGCCTGGTGCTGCTTGCTAGTTTCCAGACTGTCGGGCACTGGGTCTCGTTTTTAGTATATTTTCGATTATTGAATTTTCCTGTATTAAAATCATTAATTTGGAATTTTTGATGAGGGAAAAATCAAAGAAAATATTTTAAGGGTACGCTACGGACGAAAATTAAATTGTCGATTATTGTTGAATTGATTGGATCAATTCTATTTATTGTTGATTATTGATTGGATCATATGTAATCTTCTCGCTTTCCATTTGTATAGTATTTATTGGATGAATTCTTTTGAATGGGGATGTGGTTCATGGACTTAGTTTGAATCATTCGTTTTATTCGATTGGATTGTAAAGGCCGTTTTGAGCCTATTTATTTTACTAGAAATATTTGTATCTAGGATGCAATTTTTTCAATGTAAAATTTATATGTAATGACGAAGACCGGAGGAAGATCCGTTTTGAGAAGACGAAGACTTGTAATTAGATTACGGAGTTTTTGTTTTCTAGGAACGGTCCATAAACCACATGTTGGTAGCAACTAGGTTCTGAATGGTTGTTTCATATTGTATGAACGCAACAAACGCGCTAAAATGATTAATGTACAAATTGTAACGTTAATCGCGAAAATTCTCCCACAATAAATTATTAAGTTTATAAGGTTTCAAGATTTTCCTTCCCTCCATCGAGCTTTCGGGAAATTGAAATCCAAACCGGGTGTGCTATGCTTCCAAGTTATCGGGGTAGTCGTTCGGGGAGGACAGATAAATTACCAGGAGCGCATTGGATGCCTTCGGTTGGATCAAATTTTATCCCTAGAAACCTGATAGGTTGCCGGATAAGATTCAATTGTGAAACTAATTTGCGTCGATGGTATAAACTTAATGTTGGCCACTTAAGTATACTGGATACAGTTTGGGAAATCGTTTAAACAACAAACTGTATGGAATCTAAATCTGAGTGCGTAGCGGAAGTCTTGGATACAGTTAGTTGCCGTGGATACAGCAACAGAGTGTTAGGTGTATACTTAATATATCACAGTAATTTCAAACAAGAAAGTCAAGGTAAATGACACAATAATTTAAGTGGTTCGAGGTAAACCCTCTACGTCCACCGGTCCTCCACACAGAGTAAAAGTTTATTATATAATTACTGCGTACACAACTACGTAATTATAAACAAACCTATCCTTGTATCGTTCACACAGATTGATACAAAGAATGTCGCTTTCAACCGTTCACACAGATTGGTTAAAGCTTCCTTCTTGACTAGCTTCTTCACACACAGTTCCAAAGCTTCGTCCTTATTCGTCCCACACAGGTCAGAATAACTTGTTGAGTTCACACAGAGCTCGGTTTTTACACAGAGGTAAAAGGTTAGGTAACCAGGTAAGAACAGCAGCTTTGAATGTCAAGATCTGATGATAGCTGTTCTTGATGTTTGAGCACTGTATATCTCTTTCGTTTTAACTTGCGATATGCTTTGGAGATATGTTTGCTCAGATGATAACTTGATAGCTTTGAGAGTTGTGTTACTTGGGTAACTGATCTTCAATGTCTTCAAGGATATATATAGCCTCTGAAGAAAGTATCCGTTGAGATGTCCGTTTGAATAAGATTTCCTTCCAACGGGAATATGACATGATCCGGATTTCGCGGGATTCTGAAGATCTGAAGACTGACAGTATTTAAATACTTTATCCTTGAGTATTTAAATACTTCTTTGTTCAACGGGACTTGACTTGTGTTCTTCTTTGTCCTTTTGTGAACTGTATGGAAGGAGACTGTATTTAGGGCATCGAGACAGTTTTCCATATTTGATCTATTACAAGTCTTCTTCTTTGTCTTGTGAGCTTCACTTATGCTGATTCGAGGCTGGTCTTCGATACATGATAAATCCTTGAATCCTCGATACAGTTTCCTTTACTGTATTTGGCATATATGTCAAAACCTTCTCAATAACAAATAACAATCGATACAGGGATCGGGTATCCCGGCTGAATCGATACATGGTGTTTGTTTTTCCTAACACTTAACTTGTTCACGAACCATAGAAACCGTATAGGTTGAGGGGAGTGAACAAGGGGAAAAAGAAGATCGAATCTTCCATTATATGGCTTGGTGTTGGACACCACTTTATGAAAATTAATAGACTAGAAACCTGTTCGGTTGCCCTCTATTAAGATTTATAAAGAACTCGATCACCACTATGAAGTAGAGCGACGATACTTCTGGATTTCACATGGGAGTGTGTTGTTCCGATAAAAATAGTGGGAGCTGGGTAACAAGAATAGAAAAGACCTTAATTCTATACTCAGATCATAATATAACTGTTGGGATTCGGTGCCTAAAACGAAGGCCCAACGGAAGCGCTAAAACGAAAATTAATTCGATCCGAATCCCTACGAGGATCGATCGAGCTACATATATACAAATATATAAACGAAACAAGAGTTGAAAGAAACTAACCCTTGAAGTCTGTTGATTTAATGGTAACCTTCTCTTGAGCTGTTCCCCAAGCTTTGCTTGATCTCTACGAATCCAATCCGCTCCAAGCTCTTGAACGATCTAATGCCGAAAGCACCGCTTCTATACTTGCCACACGCTGGAAAAATGAACGGAATGACAATACCCGATTAACCTCTAAGGTTACGGCTAGAATCAAGTGATGAAGCCTTTTATTATTACACTCTAAGCGTATAATATATATCTCTCAATGTATCTTGAATTTCTCCAAGAAAACTCAAGAACAAGATGAAGACAATTGAGAAAACTATTTTCTCTCTCTCTCTTCAAAACTCACGATGGAATGGGTTGAGGATAAGTGAGAGTTGTCTTCCTTTTTCTACTTCCAAATCCCACACAATCCCTTTAATCCTTATTATAAGAGATATTAAATCTCTAAGATGATTAGTCTTCACCCACCAAAGCAAGACTAAGACTAAAAGTAAGAGATCAAAAGGTGGGGCCGGCCTCTAGAAGGAATCCGATGAGTTTGGTTCGTTTCGTACTCCAGAGAGTCCAAACAGATAAAATCTGATTCCTTTGCGATGTATTTATATCGATTAATTAATCCAATTAACTAATCATATTAAATACATAATAACATAATTAATTTCTCCAAGAAATAATCATATTCATGAATTAAATTAATCACCTGGTAATTTATTTAATTAATTAGGCCGTAAATTAATTTATCCAATAAATCAATTTAGACATCCAATGTCCCAAATTAGATATCCAATATCTAATATTCATAATGAGATATTAAGCTCGATTCATTCCATCGTTAATCCTATTGTGCGACTCGGTAGGTCCGTCTCAGTCAGCAATGGGAGGAACCAAAGAGTAGTAGCACCACCTAGCCAGCCTGGCAGCCTACACTGTACCCCAACTGAGAACGAATGATGGGATCATTCAAGAACCATTCTGTCGTGAGTACCAGTAAACGTATAAACCCTTCTTTCAAATGTCCCGATCAAGTTATAGGGTCATAGTTAGTCAAACCCTATTTGTACTTGATGCTATGCATGCGTTAATGCAAATCGAGATCATTGAGCTCTCGTGTATCCAATACAAATAGCTCCAATGCTTTGGCCAAAGACTTATGATCTCATCTGCCAATAACCGCATAGGACATATAATCCGCTCACTAACGGGAGAAAGAATTCTATCATGGTATTCAGTAGGACCTGCTACTTGCCCGTCAAGATGCATGTCGAGGTTGACTCCCACCTTACGGTTTACAGGGTTGAACTACTCTAATGAAAATCTTGACGTCAGAAGCACATCCCTACTAAATCCTCAAGTCGAAGGTTCACGAATACCTATCACAACCTTTCGATTCCATCATTGACTGTCCTAGAGTGAAATCTGTTTGACGAATAGAGGGTGAGTCGGTTCGAGTATACTAATCCAATTAGCATACCTATAACATGTGCTCCCACTAACCATTAGTGTTCGACAGGCACTCTCCATGTCAAACAACACGTCATAAAAGTCTTCACATAAACTTAACGCCCAGTCAAGTTTCATCGACTTGCGAACGATTAAGTATTTGAGCTATAAACCTTTCCAGTGCCGGCCCCCTTATCCAATAAGGAGTGGAACGTTTTGCTCTCAAATACACAGACTAGTTTCTATATGTATATTTACGAGTTAGGAATGCCAGTAACTACCAGTGAATAAAGAAACATTCATTTGTCTTATGATAATAAATTACATAATTACAAGTACAATGCCCTCACTCAACATCCTCTGAGTGGCATTCGAGGGCATCCTCCTAACAATCTCCCACTTGCACTCAATGCCACACACTATGGTATCTAATACCCATGTTCTCCAGATGACGCTCCAAGCTAGTCTGAGAAAGTGGCTTGGTCAGTAGATCAGCGACGTTGTCGGCCGAGTCTACTCTGTGCAGCACAATGTATCCCTTGCGAACAAATTCTATTACGAGATAATACTTCCTCTCAATATGTTTGGTGTTGTTGTGAAACCTCGGCTCCTTGGCCTGCGCTACAGCTCCGTCATTGTCGCAGTACAGCGGAACAGGCAGCTTAGCACATGGTATCACTTGAAGTTCTCCCAGAAACTTCTTAATCCAGAACCCTTCCTTGGAAGCCTCCGAGGCTGCTTGATACTCAGCCTGATAGGTGGAATCAGCAGTCGCGCTTTGCTAGGCACTACGCTAAGATACTGCTCCTCCATTAAGAGTAAATATATAGCGAGAAGTAGACATCGAGTCGTCCTTCAGTCCTTGGAAGTCCAAATCAGTGAATCCCACCACATCCAATTCTCCACCGCCATACATCATAACCTTATCTCTAGTCCTTCTTAAGTACTTGAGAACGTTCTTTACGATAGTTCAATGTTTCCTACCTGGGTTTTCCTGAAACCTACTCACCACTCTTACAGCATGCGCGATGTCAGGTCTTATACACAACATAGCATAGATAAGGCTACCCACGGTCGAAGCATATGGTATATTAGTCATTTCCTTTCGTTGTTCCTCACTTTGAGGACACATCTTTAAGGAGAGTTTTATTACATGTCGCATCGGTAAGAAACCTCTTTTAGAATCATCCATATTAAATTGCTTTAAGATCTTATCTATATAGAGGGCTTGGGAAAGACCTATTATTCTCTTCGCTCTATCCCGGTAGAGCCGAATATCAAGAATATAGGTTGCTTCTCCCAAGTCTTTCATGGAGAAATTACTCGAAAGCCAAGCTTTCACAGAACTGAGCATTCCCACATCATTTCCTATTAGTATAATGTCATATACATATAGTACTAAGAATGCGATCTTGCTCCCACTAACCCTCTTGTATACACAAGGTTCCTCTTCATTTTGCACGAAGTCAAACTCTTTGACTGCCTCGTCAAAACGAAGGTTCCAACTACGCGACGCTTGCTTTAGTCCATAAATGGAACGTTGAAGCTTGGACACTTTCTGAATATCGACTTCGGACATAAAACCTTTAGGCTGCTCGATATAGATTTCCTCCTCGAGGAATCCATTAAGGAAAGACGTCTTTACGTCCATTTGCCATATCTCATAATCGTGGTAGGCAGCTATAGCAAGTATCATGCGAATAGACTTGATCATGGATACGGGCGAGAAGGTATCGTGGTAATCGATCCCTTCTTTCTGGGTATAACCCTTTGCCACAAGCCTGGCCTTATAGGCGTCAACCTTGCCATCACCATCAGTCTTTCTCTTGTAGATCCACTTGTTCCCAATAGGCACTATGCCCTTGGGGCGGTCTACTAGAGTCCAGACCTGATTGACATGCATCGAGTCTATCTCAGCTTCTATAGCTTCACGCCATTTCGCGGAGTCTACATCCACCATCGCTTGGTCATAGGTCGTTGGGTCGGTCTCTTGGCTATCACTTGGAACCTCATGGAGACCCAGCTCCTCCAAGTGCACAAGCCCATACCTCTCACGTAAATGAGACACCCTACTAGACCTATGAGGTGGTTGTACTTGTGTTTCAGAAGGTTCGGTTCTAGTTTCTTGCACAGGTGTCTCCCGAGGAGTTTCATTGTATTCTTCTAAAGAAATACTTCTACCTGCTCCGCCTTCCTGAATGAACTCATCTTCAAGGAAGTGTGCTTGTAAAGCAGCAACGATCTTTCGATCTTTGGGCATGTAGAATAGATATTCCATCGTCCCAGACGGGAATCCAATGAAACATCCCTTCGCGGACCTAGCTTCCAACTTCTCCACCTTAGTCTTCTTGACATAGGCCGGACATCCCCAAATCTTAATATGATTAAGACTTGGTTTCTTGCCCTCACACATCTCATGTGGAATTTTAGGAACGTATTTGGAAGGACATCTGTTCAAGATGTAAGCGGCAGTCAGGAGTGCATACCCCCATAGATAAATCGGTAAGTCAGTATAGCCCAGCATGGAACGGACCATGTTCAACAAGGTCCGGTTCCTTCTTTCTGACACACCATTTAACTGAGGAGTACCTGGAGGTGTTAGTTGTGAAACTATTCCATGTTCCTTAAGGAACTCGTCAAACTCCGTACTCATATACTCGTCACCTCGATCCGACCTAAGTGCTTTGATATGATTACCGGTTTGTTTCTCGACTAGGGCCTTGAATTCCTGGAATTTCTCAAAAGCCTCGGATTTATGTTTCATTAAGTATACATAACCATACCTAGTATGATCATCTGTAAACATAATGAAATATTGATATCCGTCACGTGTTGCTTCCAAAGCACCACATACGTTGGTATGGATTAATCCCAGTTTATCAGCGGCTCTTTCAAAAGTCCCTGTGAAGGGGGACTTAGTCATTTTGCCTTTAAGGCAAGATTCACAAGTAGGAAAGGGATCTGATCCCAATGGACCCATAAGTCCATCTTTTTCCATCTTGTAAACCTTGGTCTGACCAACATGACCAAGTCTAAGATGCCATTTCAAAACTTGATTGGTTTCATCCCTACCACGTTTTCTAGTCATAGTATTCACAACTACTTTGTTGCTGAGATTTCGATGATACAATCCATTTAACAATGTAGCAGTACCCTCTAGTTTATTTCTGAAATAAATTTTGCAGGAACCATCAGCAATGAAAAACGAAAAGCCTTTTCGGTCCATGACCGGAATGGATACAATGTTTTTGTGCCCCTTGGGCAAAACAAGTACATCTTCTAAAGTCAAAACAAAGCCGGATTCTAAACCCAAAAGAAGTGATCCTATGTCGGTTGCCTCAACACTATGCCCGCTTCCAACTGTGATCATAACTTCTCCAGCTCCAAGCTTCCTACTTTGTTCCAGATTCTGATTCACGGTACAAATATGAGAACTAGCACCAGAATCCAGTATCCAGGAAGTAGAAAATACAGTAGTAGAACAATTTGTTTCCAAAACTTAAAGTTCTGTACCTGAAGTGCCATGGAGAATCGGACAGTCTCTAGCCCAGTGGCCCAGCTCACCACACTTGAGACAAGCATCTTTCTTCTTCTTGCCTTTTGGAACCATCGGGGCCTTGCCCTTTCCTTTAAGGTCCTTAACTTTTGGTCCAGTCAGCTTCTTGGTCTTTTTCTTCTTATTCTTAGACTTCCGAAGTCCAGAAGAAATCACAAGGCGGAACTCCTTCATCCATGAGTCTTCATCTCGAGGCGAGCGGTCACCAGTTTGTTCATTATCCCAGCTAAGTTACATGTAATCTCATTGCAGTTCAAGTTCATAACAAACTGTGAGAAGGGATCAGGGAGAGACTTAAGGATAAAGTCGGTTTGGAGAGAAGTATCCATTTTAAAATCAAGAGCCTCCAATCTCTCGATCATGGATATCATTTTTAGGACGTGTTCCCTAACCTTCTCACCTTCTTTCATCCTTGCACTGAACAGTTGCTTGGATATCTCATATCTAGAAGTTTTGCTGTGCTCACCATAAAGTTTGGTTAAGTGAGATAGAATTTGCCTACCAGAAGTCATTTTCTCATGAGCTCTCTGAAGCTCATTAGACATAGAAGCCATCATGAAAGCACGGACTTTTATGTCATCCTTAACCCATTTTTCGTGGTTTTCGATCTTTTCCTAATTGGCTCTGGTCCGTACAGGAGGTGCCGGAATGTCCGTCTTTAAGACGTATCCCAGTACCTCTATACTGAGGACAATCATCAGATTGCGGATCCAGTCCACAAAGTTAGGTCCAATCAAGGTGTTATTCTCGAGTAGAATTGCGAGCGAATTCATTGTCATATTGAGAGTTATGTCTGCATTAAGTATAACAGATTAATTAGTGACTCGTTTAATTATGTTCTGAGTATAGAATTAAGGTATTTTCTATTCTTGTTACCCATCTCCCACTATTTTTATCGGAACAACTGACTCCCATGTGAAATCCGGAAGTATCATCGCTCTACTTCATAGTGATGATCGAGTTCTTTATAAATCTTAATAGAGGGCAACCGAACAGATTTCTAGTCTATTAATTTTCATAAAGTGGTGTCCAACACCAACCCATCTAATGGATGATTCGATCTTATTTTTTCCTTTGTTCACTCCCCTCAACCTATACGGTTTCTATGGTTCGTGAACAAGTTAAGTTTATACCATCGACGCAAATCAGTTTATCAATTGAATCTTATCCGGCAACCTATCAGGTTTCTAGGGATAAAATTTGCTCCAACTGAAGGCATCTAATGCGCTCTCGGTAATTTATCCGTCCTCCCCGAACGACTACCCCGATAACTAGGAAGCATAGCACATCCGGTTTGGATTTCAATTTCCCGAAAACTCGATAGAGGGAAGGAAAACCTTGAAACGTTATAAACTTAATAATTTGTCGTGGGGGAATTTTCGCGATTAACGTTACACTTTGCACATTAATCTTTTTAGCGCGTTTGTGGCATTCATACAATATGAAACAACCATTCACAACCTAGTTGCTACCAACATATGGTTCATGGACCGTTCCTAGAAAACAAAAACTCCGTAATCTAATTACAAGTCTTCGTCTTGAATCTTCGTCTTATCGAAACGGATCTTCCTCCGGTCTTCGTCATTACATATAAATTTTACATTGAAAATTGCATCCTAGATACAAATATTTCTAGTAAAATAAATAGGCTCAAAACGGCCTTTACAACCCAATCGAATAAAACGAACGATTCAAAAACTAAGTCCACGAACCACATCCCTATTCAAAAGCATTCATCCAATAAATACTAAATAAATGGAAAGCGTAGAGATACATTGATCTAATCAACAATACGAACCGATCCAATCGATTCACACAACCGGTAATATGAAAAACGTTCAAATAATTTGGTCGATCACAAGTATTCCAATTAATCAATTTTCCTTTATAAAATGAAATACCATAAATCATTTTAATCATATTAAATCCAATTTAAAATGTGGGAAATCATTTTTAGGAATACACAAAGAAAACAATCCCGAAACGGGTAGAAAAAGTGGACCGCGCCCAAAGCAGGCGAGCGGCAAAGCGGTGCCCGCAGCCAGGCGCGGCCGCAGGCTGGGCCGCGGCCCCTTGAGCTGGGCCGCGGCCCCTTGAGCCTGGGCCGCGGCCCCAGTCGATCCCTTCCCGGGCGGGCTGCAGCCACTGGCGCGGCCCTCGCCAGGACCACCCCGGACCGTCCAACGGCAATTCGGGGCTACTTTTTCGACCGGATATCCAATATCTATATTTTTCAACATTTATATCTTCAATATAAATCATATTTCCAAGAAATATAAGATTTATATTTAGACATAAACTTACGAAAAATACAACTATAACGAACGGAAAACATATACCACGATTATGACTAAAATGATTCCAAATTATTCACCATCTAATCGAGCATTCTAAATGCCAATATCGTATATACGATCGCAAGACCTACGCTATGATACCACTGTTGGGATTCGGTGCCTAAAACGAACGCCCAGCGGAAGCGGTAAAACGAAAATTAATTCAATCTGAATCCTTACGAGGATCGATCGAGCTACATATATACGAATATATAAACAAAAACCAAGAGTTGAAAGAAACTAACCCTTGAAGTCCGTTGATTAAATGGTAACCTTCTCTTGAGCTATTCCCCAAGCTTTTCTTGATCTCCATGAATCCAATCCGCTCCAAGCTCTTGAATGATCCAATGCCGAAAGCACCGCGTCTGTACTTTCCACGCGCCGAAAAAACGAACGGAATGACAATACCCAATTAACCTCTAAGGTTACGGCTAGAATCAAGTGATGAAGGCTTTTATTATTGCACTCTAAGTGTATAATATATATCGCTCAATGTATCTTGAATTTCTCCAAGAAAACTCAAGAACAAGATGAAGAACAAGATGAAGACAATTGAGAAAACTATTTTCTCTCTCTCTCTTCAAAACTCACGATAGAATGGGTGTGAGGATAAGTGAGAGTTGTCTTCCTTTATTCTACTATCAAATCCCACACAATCCCTTTAATCCTTATTATAAGAGATATGAAATCTCTAAGGTGATTAGTCTTCACCCACCAAAGCAAGACTAAGACTAAAGGTAAGGGATCAAAAGGTGGGGCCGGCCTCCAGAAGGAATCCGACCAGTTCGGTTCGTTTCGGACTCCCGAGAGTCCAAACAGATAAAGGGGCTGTTTACCAACTTTGTCATTAAGATCTGAGTGGAATAAGTTATCTGTTTGGATTATGCTGTCTGTCTGGATAAAGATGAAATGTTGTTTACCTACATTGCTGAATCAACTGTCTGAATGGCATAAATGACCATTTTACTCCCTCGATATATATAAAAATATATTAAATATTTATATCCAAAATAGTTCAATACCATACAATTATAAATTGCACAACATCATAATAATATAACACAATATCTATTTATAATAGTCATGTGGTTCCATTAAGATGATAGCTTACCGAATAAGGAGCTGGAAGATCACTGTCCCATTAAGCTGCTATCTTATTGATTAAGCTCCCGGTAAACACATTATCAGTTGTCCCAAAAAGCTATAAGAAATCAATAAGCTTCATTAAGCTGCTAGTAAACAGGCCCAAACTCTGATTCTGTTCCGATGTATTTATATCGATTAATTAATCCAATTAATTAATCATATTAAATACATAATAACATAATTAATTTCTCCAAGAAATAATTATATTCATGAATTAAATTAATCACCCGGTAATTTATTTAATTAATTAGGCCGTAAATTAATTTATCCAATAAATCAATTTAGACATCCAATGTCCCGAATTAGATATCCAATATCTAATATTCATCATGAGAGATTAAGCTCGATTCATTCCGTCGTCAATCCTATTGCGTGACTCGGTAGGTCCGTCTCAGTCAGCAATGGGAGGAACCAAAGAGTAGTAGCACCACCTAGCTAGCCTGGCGGCCTACACTGTACCCCAACTGAGATCGAATGATGGGATCATTAAAGAACCATTCTGTCGTGAATACCAGTAAACGTATAAACCCTTCTTTAAAATGTCCCGATCAAGTTATAGGGTCATGGTCAGTCAAACCCTATCTGTACTTGATGCTATGCATGCGTTAATGCAAATCGAGATCATTGAGCTCTCGTGTATCCAATACAACTAGCTCCAATGCTTTGGCCAAAGACTTATGATCTCATCTGCCAATAACCGCATTGGACATATAACCCGCTCACTAACGGGAGAAAGAATTCTATCTTGGTATTCAGTAGGACCTGCTACTTGCCCGTCAAGAAACGTCGAGGTTGACCCCCACCTTCCGGTTTATAAGGTCGAACTACTCTAATGAAAATCTTGACGTCATAAGCACATCCCTACTAAATCCTCAAGTCGAAGGTTCACGAATACCTATCACAACCTTTCGATTCCATCATTGACTGTCCCGGAGTGAAATCCATGTGACGAATCGAGGGTGAGTCGGTTCGAGTATACCAATCCAATTAGCATACCTATAACTTGTGCTCCCACTAACCATTCGTGTTCGAGAGGCACTCTCCATGTCAAAGAACACATCATACAAGTCTTCACATAAATAAACTTAACGCCCAGTCAAGTTTCATTGACTTGCGAACGATTAAGTATTTGAGCTATAAACCTTTCCAGTGCCGACCCCCTTATCCAATAAGGAGTGGAACGTTTTGCTGTCAAACACACGGACTAGTTTCTATATGTATATTTACGAGTTAGGAATGCCAGTAACTACCAGTAAATAAAGAAACATTCATTTGCCTTATGATAATAAATTACATAATTACAAGTACAATGCCCTCACTCAACATCCTCTGAGTGGCATTCGAGGGCATACTCCTAACAATAACAAGTCACTAATTAATCTGTTATACTTAATGCAGACATAACTCTCAATATGACAATGAATCCACTCGCAATTCTACTCAAGAAGAACACCCTGATTGGACCTAACTTTGTGGACTGTCTCCAAAATCTGATGACTGTCCTCAATATAGAGGCACTGGGATACGTCTTGGAGACGGACATTCCGGCATCTCCTGTGCGGACCAAAGCCGATCAGGAAGAGATCGAAAACCACGAAAAGTGGTTTAAGAAAGACGTAAAAGTCCGTTCATACATGATGGCTTCTATATATAATGAGCTTCAGAGAGCTCATGAGAAAATGACTTCTGCTAGGCAGATTCTATCTCACTTAACCGAGCTTTATGGTGAGCACAACAGAACTGCTAGATATGAGATATCCAAGCAACTGTTCGGTGCAAGGATGAAGGAAGGTTAGAAGGTTGGGGAACACGTCCTCAAAATGATATCCATGATCGAGAGATTGGAGGCTCTTGATTTTAAAATGGATACTTCTCTCCAAACCGACCTTATCCTATAGTTTCTTCCTGATTCCTTCTCACAGTTTGTTATGAACTTTAACTGCAATGAGATTACATGTAATTTAGTTGGGCTAATGAAAAAACTTGTGACCGCTTAGTCTCAGATGAAGACTCCGCGGATGAAGGAGTCTGCTCTTGTGATTTCTTCTGGACCTCGGAGGTCTAAGAATAAGAAGAAAAAGACCAAGAAGCAAACTGGACCACAAGTTAAGGACCTTAAGGGAAAGGGCAAGGCCCCGATGGTTCCGAAGAACAAGAAGAAGATGGATGCTTGTCTCAAGTGTGGTGAGCTGGGCCACTAGGCTAGAGACTGTCCGATTCTTCATGGCACTTCAGGTACAGAACTTTTAGTTTTGGAAACAAATTGTTACGCTCTTGTTTTCTACTTCACGGATCTTTGGATTACGGTGCTAGTTCTCATATTTGTACCGTGAATCAGGATCTGGAACAAAGTAGGAAGCTTGGAGCTGGAGAAGTTATGATCACAGTCGGAAGCGGGCATAGGATCGAGGTGACCGACATAGGATCACTTCTTTTGGGTTTAGAATCCGGCTTTGTTTTTACTTTAGAAGATGTACTTATTTTGCCCAATGGGCACAAAACCATTATATCCATTCCGGTCATAGACCGAAAAGGCTTTTCATTTTTCATTGGTGATGGTTCCTGCAAAATTTATTTCAGAAGTAAACTAGTGGGTAATGCTACATTGTTAAATGGATTGTATCATCTAAATCTCAGCAACAAAGTAGTTGTGAATACTATGACTAGAAAACGTGGTAGGGATGAAACCAATCAAGTTTTGAAATGGCATCTTAGACTTGGTCATGTTGGTCAGACCAAGGTTTACAAGATGGAAAAAGATAGACTTATGGGTCCATTGGGATCGGATCCCTTTCCTAAATGTGAATCTTGCCTCAAAGGCAAAATGACTAAGTCCCCCTTTACAGGGACTTTTGAAAGAGCCGCTGATAAATTGGTATTAATCCATATTGACGTATGTGGTGCTTTGGAAGCAGCACATGACGGATATCAATATTTCATTACGTTTACAGATGATCATACTAGGTATGGTTATGTATACTTAATGAAACATAAATCCGAGGCCTTTGAGAAATTCCAGGAATTCAAGGCCCTAGTCGAGAAACAAACTGGTAATCATATCAAAGCACTTTGGTCGTACCGAGGTGGCGAGTATATGAGTACGGAGTTTGACGAGTTCCTTAAGGAACATGGAATAGTTTCACAACTAACACCTCCAGGTACTCCTCAGTTAAATGGTGTGTCAGAAATAAGGAACCGGACTTTGTTGAACATGGTCCGTTCCATACTGGGCTATACTGACTTATCGATTTACCTGTAGGGGTATGCACTCCTAACTGCCGCTTACATCTTGAATAGATGTCCTTCCAAATCCATTCCTAAAACTCCACATGAGATGTGGGAGGGCGGGAAACCAAGTCTTAATCACATTAGGATTTGGGGATGTCCCGTCTATGTCAACAAGACTAAGGTGGACAAAATAAAAGCGAGGTCCGTGAGGAGACGTTTCATTGGATTCCCATCTGAGGCGATGGGTTATCTATTCTACATACCCAAAGATCGAAAGATCGTTGTTGCTTTGCATGTACACTTCCTGGAAGATGAGTTCATTCAGGTAGGCGGAGCAGGTAGAAATATTTCTTTGGAAGAATACAATGAAACTCCTCAGGAGACACCTGTGCAAGAAATTGGAACCGAACCTTCTGTAACACAAGTACAACCACCTCGTAGGTCTAGTAGGGTGTCTCAATTACCTGAGAGGTATAGTTTTATGCACTTGGAGGAACTGGGTTTCTACGACGTTCCAGGTGATAAACAAGAGACCGACCCGCGACCAATGACCTAGCAATGGTGGATGTTGACTCCATGAAATAGACTGTAGCAATCTTCATGTAGTTGGGACCTTTGTTTTGACGAGGCAGTCAAAGAGTTTGACTTCATGAAAAACAAAGAGGAACCTTGTGTATACAAGAGGGTTAGTGGGAGCTAGATCGCATTCTTAGTACTATGTGTACATGACATTCTACTAATAGGAAATGATGTGGGAATGCTCAGTTCTGTGAAAGCTTGGCTTTCGAGTAATTTCTCCATGAAAGACTTGGAAGAAGAAACCTATATTCTTGGGATTCGACTCTACTGGGATAGATCGAAGAGAATGATAAGTTTTTTCCCAAGCCCTCTATATAGATAAAATCTTAAAGCGATTTAAGATGGATCATTCTAAAAGAGGGTTCCTATAGATGCGACATAGAATAAAACTCACCTTGAAGATGTACCCTCATAGTGAGGAACAATGAAAGGAAATGAGTAATTCACCATATGCTTCGGAAATGGGTAGCCTAATATATACTTTATTGTGTACGATACCTAACATTGCGCATGCTGAGAGCGTGGTAAGTAGGTTTTGGGCTAACCCAGTTCGGGAACATTAGACCGCCGTAAAGAACGTTCTCAAGTACTTTAGAAAGACTAGAAATCTGGTTCTTATATATGGCGGTCGAGAACTGAATGTGATGGGATTCACTGTATTGGACTTCCAAGGACAGAAAGACGATTCTATGTCTACTTCTGGCTACATTTACTCTTAATGGAGGAGCAGTATCTTATCATAGTGCCAAGTATAGCACGACTGCTAATTCCACCTGTTAGGTTGAGTTTAAAGAGACCTCGGGGGCCTCCAAAGGACGGACTTAGAAGTTACTGGGTAAACTTCACATGACACCTTGTGATGCACTGCCAGAGCGGTAGTACAGGCCTAGGAGCCGAGGTTTCATAACAGTACCAAACATATTGCGAGAGAGTATCATCTCGTGAGAGAATTTGTTCACAAAGAGATACATTGTGCTACATAGAGTAGAGTCAGCCGACTGCGTCGCTGATCCACTGACCAAGCCACATTCTCAGATTAGCTTGGAGCATAATCTGGAGAACATGGGTATTAGATACTATAGTGTGTGGCATTGAGTGCAAGTGGGAGATTGTTGGGAATATGCCCTCGAACGCCACTCAGAGGATGTTGAGTAAGGGCATTGTACTTATAATTATGTAAATCATTTATATAAGGCAATGGATGTTTCTTTATTTACTGGAAGTTACTGGCATTCCTAACTTGTAAATATACGTATAGAAACTAGTCTGTATGTTTGAGAGCAAAGCGTTCCACTCCTTATTAGATAAGGAGGTCGGCATTGGAAAGGTTTATAGCTCAAATACTTAATCGTTAGCAAGTCGATGAAACTTGACTGGGCGTTAAGTTTATAAGAAGACTTATATGACGTGTTCTTTGACTTGTGAGTGCCTGTCGAACACTAATGGTTAGTGGGAGCACACGTTATAGGTATGTTAATTGGATTAGTATACTCGGACCGACTCACCCTCGATTCGTCACAGGGATTCACTCCGGGACAGTCAATGACGGAATCGAAAGGTTGTGATAGGTATTTGCGAACCTTCGACTTGAGGATATAGTAAGGATGTGCTTGTGACGTCAACATTTTCATTAGAGTAGTTCGACCCTATAAACCGGAAGGTAGGGGTCAACCTCGACGTGCATCTTGACGGGCAAGTAGCAGTTCCTACTGAATACCAAGATAGAATTCTTTCTCCTGTTAGTGAACGGGTTATATGTCCTATGCGGTTATTGGCAGATGAGATCATAAGTCTTTGGCCAATGCATTGGAGCTAGTTGTATTAGAAACACGAGAGCTCGATGATCTCGATTTGCATTAACGCATGCATAGCGCTAAGTAACAGATAGGGTTTGACTGACCGTGACCCTATAACTTGATCAGGACATTTGAAAGAAGGGTTTATACGTATACTGGTATTCACGATAGAATGGGTCTAGAATGATCCCAATCATTCGTTCTCAGTTGGGGTACAGTGTAGGCCGCCAGGATGGCTAGGTGGTGCTACTACTCTTTGGTTCCTACCATTGCTGACTGAGACGGACCTACCGAGTCGCGCAATAGGATTGACGACGGATTGAATCAAGCTTATTCTCTCATAATGAATATTAGATATTGGATATATAATTTGGGACTTTAGATATCTAAATTAATTTATTGGATAAATTAATTTACGGCCTAATGAATTAAATAAATTACTGGGTGATTATTTAATTCATGAATATAATTATTTATTGGAGAAATTAATTATGCCATTATGTATTTGATATGATTAATTAATTAGATTAATTAATCGATATAAATACATCGGAACGAAATCAGAGTTTATCTGTTTGGACTCACGGGATTCCGAAACGAACCGAACTTATCCGATTCCTTCTAGAGGCCGCCCCACTTTGATGCTTTGCCTTAGTCTTAGTCTTGATTTGGTCGGTGGAGGACTTATGAACTTAGAGATAAGATATCTCTTAAAATAAGGATAAAGGTGATTTTGTGGGATTTGTAAAAGGAATAAAGGCATATTACTCCCTGCTAATCACACCATTCCATATGTGATTTCAGTAAGAGAGTGAGAGAAAAGAGTTGCTTTTCATAGTCTTCATCTTTCTTCATTTTACTTCTTGGTTTTTCTTGGAGAAAATCAAGATATTTATTGAGAGATATAAATTATACACTTAGAGTGTTATAATAATAAAAACTTCATCACTTGATTCTAGCCGTAACGTTAGAGGTTAATTGAGTGTTGTCATTCTGTTCGTTTCTCCGGCGTGTGACAAGTAGAGATGCAGTTTTTCGGCATTGGATCATCCAAGGGCTTGGAGAACTTTGGATCGTTTGGGAATAGCTCAAGAGAAGGAACTCCATATAATCAATGGACGACAAGGGTATGATTTCGAATCTTCCTTTGTTTTTTTGATATTCATATATGCATAGCTCGATCGATCATTGTAGGGATTTGGATCGAATTAATTTCCGCTTACCGCTTCCGCTAGGCCTTCGTTTTAGGCACCAAATCCCAACACTAGAAACCGTTCGGTTGCCCTCTATTAAAATTTATAAAGAACTCGATCACCACTATGAAGTAGTGCGAACGATACTTCTGGATTTCACATGGGAGTGTGTTATTCCGATAAAAATAGTGGGAGCTAGGTTAAAGAATAGAAAAGACCTTAATTCTATACTCAGATCATAATTGAACGAGTCACTAATTACTCTGTCGTACTTAATGCAGACGAACATAACTATCAATATGACAATGAACCCACTCGCAATTCTACTTGAAAAGAACACCTTAATTGGACCTAACTTTGTGGATTGGCTCCGCAATTTGATGATAGTCCTCAGTATAGAGCTACTGGGATATGTCTTGGAGACGGACATTCCGGCGCCAGTGCGGATAAGAGCCAATCAGGAAGAGATTGAAAACCACGAAAAGTGGGTTAAGTATGATGTAAAAGTCCGTGCTTATATGATGTCTTCTATGTCTAATGAGCTTCAGAGACCCCATGAGAAAATGACTTCTGTTAGGCAGATTTTATCTCACTTAACCGAGCTTTATGGTGAGCACAGTCGAACTGCTAGATATGAGATATCCAAGCAACTGTTCGGTGCAAGGATGAAGGAATGTGAGAAGGTTGGGGACCACGTCCTCAAAATGATATCTATGATCAAGAGATTGGAGGCTCTTGATTTTAGGATGGATACTTCTCTTCAGACCGACCTTATCCTACATTCTCTCCTTGATTCCTTCTCATAGTTTGTTATGAATTTCAACTGCAATGAGATTGCTTGCAACTTAATAGGGTTGATGAACAAACTGGTGACCGCTCAGTCTCTGATGAAGACTCCACGGATGAAGGAGTCTGCCCTTGTGATTTCTTCTGGACCTCGGAGGCCTAAGAATAAGAAGAAAAAGACCAAGAAGCAGACAAGACCACAAGTCAAGGACCTTAAGAGTAAGGGCTAGGCCCCGTTGGTTCCCAAGAGCAAGAAGAGGAAGGATGCATGTCTCAAATGCGGTGAGCTGGGCCACTGGGCTAGAGACTGTCTGATTCTTCATGGCGCTTCAGGTACATAACTTTTAGTTTCGGAAACAAATTGTTCTGCTACTGTATTTTCTACTTCTTGGATACTGGATTCAGGTGCTAGTTCTCATATTTGTACCGTGAATCAGGACCTAGAATAAAGTAGAAAGCTTGGAGCTGGGGAAGTGTGTTGGTGCAAGATTGGTCGGAAACGCCGTTTGGAGATAGAGTTATAAAACTCTTTCGCGTTGCGGAAGCGATTTAATAAAGGTGCGGAAATAAAACGACATAAGAATTTATAGAGGTTTGGCCAAATGTGCCTACTTCCTCTCTTCAGTATCTTTTTCAATAGTCTAAAGATAAACGTCTGAACCTCTCTTTTATCGGTCGAGGGATAACCGTTACAAACTCGTCTTCTATCGGTCTTAGTAAACCGTTCAATCACTTGTCTTTATGTCGGTCCAAGTTAAACTATTTTCCTTTTCTATTGGACATGGGATCAACCAATCTAGCTTTCTATGGGTACTAGATAAACCTCACGTAGATATCGATTGCGATTCTAATAATGCTGGATCTTTGATCCTAATAACACCGAATCCAATCGTATCATTTTTTTTCCTCTCGTGTATGAGTTTTCGTGTATCACACTCAAACTATTGACAATATAAGCTCAATTACAACAACGATAGAATGTATAACAATATATGATCAAGGTCTTGATTGCTTGAAGTTGTTGTGTCTTCAATACCATAGGAAGTGGTATTTATAGGCTCCAAAGCCTCAACTAGATGGTAGCTCCTACTGCCTTCTTTACGTACGTTATAGCCTGTCCTTTACGTACGCTAGCTTCATTACGTACGTTAACATCAATATGTTACGTACGTTATGCTCCATGCAAATCAGTCCAGTAGCTTCTATCTTCTGTGTTACGTACGTTATCAAATCACCCAATAAGTACGTTATTCTTAGTCAAATTATCCGTTGCATGCTGACCTATGCCATGACGTCATCTCCAATGTTCGTCTTGTTTGAATTCATAAATACTTGGTTACGTACGTTAATCTCCATTTGTTATGTATGTTAAGTTCAGAATATTACGCACGCTAAGTACAGTATATAGCGTACGTTATTCATGATATTTCCAGCTTTTTGCGTCTTCGACTTCTTCGTTGTTTTGCTTCGTTTCTTTGTTGTTTTTATTTGTTTAACAACTTAATCATCAAAACTTTATTAATGATTATTAGGAATAAAATATTCCAACAATATCCCCCTTTTGAATGATTACAGAACAACACCTTGAATTGGAAAAAACCTGCAAAATAATATATATATATATATATATATATATTTATATATTTATACGAATCAAAGTTTTCAGCTTTGATCGTTTTGTTAGTTTCTCCCATGTTTTCTCCTTTTCGACTTCTTCTTTTTATTTTCAACTTCTTCGTTTTCCTTTTTCGACTTTATCCTTTTTATTTTCTCTCTCCCTTTTTACTTTTTATTTTTGTCGTCATTCTTTCATGATGCTTTTTATCCTATTCAACTCTTTTCTCCCCCTTTTTGTTATCAGCAAAAAGTATAAATAAAATATACCAAGTTATGATAAAATATGATATGATAAAATATGCATAAAAATGGGTAAAACACTCCCTGACAAAAATCTCCCCTTTAAAAACATAAACACCTCCTGAGTAAAATATTTATTGATAAAAATTAATTTTTGGGGATCCAACTGATAGTTGGTTTTTCTTTCGAGACATAGACGATATTCGGAATAAAAGTTCCTTTTGGAATCCAAATCTTTTTGGTTTTTATCGTCCGTCGCGGGCTTTTGCAACTCGTAAAATGATGCCTAATTTTTAAACATTTTTCACATTGGGGTATTTTGAAATTTAAGGATTCGGTTTTAGTATGCGGTTTGAATCCTAACCCCTATTTATTCAAATTATATTTTTGAACACAAAGCATTTGTTCAAATTTTTCGTTTCCACACGAAAATTTCTTTGTTAAAACCTTTAGTTCATCTTGAACTTTCAAAAGATCATTCTTTAAAATATTTTCATTTTCAAGGCAGTGAGAATGATCGGTCTCGATAAATTTCCCTTTTTAAAGAATTTTGGAAATTTCAATTTCCAATAATTTATTTTTAGATTGAAGGGATTTTATTTCACGTAAAGCATTTTGAAAATCGGTATGCAATAATTCGAGTGCTTCAAATAATTCATCGTGAGAGGATGTACTTACTTGAATTTCGACGTCGCTATCGTTGAATGAACTTCATGCCATGAGTGCGAGGTTATTTTGATTGATGAAATCTTCGTTCTCGCCTTCATCACTCCACGTGGCAATTAATACTTCTTTCTTTGAAGTGGATGCTCGGCAATTCTTTGCGAAGTGGCCTGGTTTACCACATAATCGATAGTTGTTGTCGAATTTCTTCATTCTGCCCAAGATGTCTTTCTTTCTATGGTTTAATAAGTGTTTGAACTTATTAATATTCTTGGCATAATATGCCGATTCTTCGTCACTTTCGTCCACCGGGATTTCTTCTTTATTTCTCGACATCTTAGCCTTCATGGCTATCGTTCTTTCCTTTGGCTTTGGTTTGGCATTCCAAGAATTTAGAACAATCTCGTAGTTTATAAGTGAACCAACGAGAACACTAAAATCAAGATTGTTTAAATCTTTTGATTCCATTATTGCCGTCACAGTGCCATCCCATTCTCGAGGTAGTGATCGGAGGATCTTCTTTACTTTCTCACTACTCGAAAGGGGCTTCCCATAACATGTCAATCCATTTGTAATGACCGAGAATCAGTCGAGCATGATTGTAATGAATTCTTCTTCTTTCATTTGGAATAGCTCATAATCGTGAAGAAGCATGTTGATCTTCGTCTCCTTGACTTGAGACGTTCCTTCATGTGTGACTTCAAGCATTTTCCATATTTCTTTTGCACTATCACACGAAGATATCCGGTTGTGTTCTTCCGGATTTAAAGCACAATATAATAATTGCGTGGATTTGCAATTATAGTGGTCGTTTTTCCAATCTGAATCATCATATTCTTCAAAAGATTTAAGCGAACCATCGGATTTGAGAGGAATTTTCGGACCAAGACAGATGAATTTCCAGAATTCGATGTCGTAAGCTCGAATAAATATCGACATCTTCTTCTTCCATGTCATGAAGTTAGATCCGTCAAAGAATGGTGGTCGGTTCAAGGCAAGACCTTCGACTGGGGCAAGTTGAAATGCCATTGGATCTTCTCTCCTCGGATGTTAAGCCGCTTCTAGGAGGTACCGCTCCGATACCAATTATTGGTGCAAGATTGGTCGGAATCTCCATTTGGAGATAGAGTTATAAAAGTCTTTCGCGTTGCGGAAGCGATTTAATAAAGGTGCCAAAATAAAACGACACAAGGATTTATAGAGGTTCGGCCAAACATGCCTACGTCCTCTCTTCAGTATCTTTTTCAATAGGCTAAAGACAAACCTCTGCACCTCTCTTCTATCGGTCGAGGGATAACCGTTACAAACTCGTCTTCTATCGGTCCGAGTAAACCGTTCAATCACTTGTCTTTATGTCGGTCCAAGTTAAACTGTTTTCCTTTTCTATTGGACAAGGAATCAGCCAATCTAGGTTTCTATGGGTACTAGATAAACCTCACGTAGATATCGATTGCGATTCTAACAATGCCGGATCCTTGATCCTAATAACACCAAATCCAATCGTATCCTTTCTTTTTCCTCTCGTGTATGAGTTTTCGTGTATCACACTCAAACTCTTGACAATATAAGCTCAATTACAAAAACGATAGAATGTATAACGATATATGATCAATGTCTTGATTGCTTGAAGTTGTTGTGTCTTCAATACCATTGGAAGTGGTATTTATAGTCTCCAAAGCCTCAACTAGCCGTTAGCTCTTGCTGCCTTCTTTATGTACGTTATAGCTTCTCCTTTACGCACGTTAGCTTCGTTATGTATGTTAACATCAATATGCTACGTACGTTATACTCCATGCAAATCAGTCCAGTAGCTTCTGTCTTCTGTGTTACGTACGTTATCAAATCACCCATTACGTACGTTATTCTTAGTCAAATTATCCATTACATGTTGACCTATGCCATGACGTCATCTCCAATGTTCATCTTGTTTAAATTCATAACACTTGGTTACGTACGTTAATCTCCATTTGTTACGTACGTTAAGTTCAGAATATTACGTACGTTAAGTACAGTATATAGCATACGTTATTCATGATATTTCCAACATTTTTCGTCTTCGACTTCTTCATTGTTTTGCTTCGCTTCTTTGTTGTTTTTCTTTATTTAACAACTTAATTTTCAAAACTCCATTAATGAATATTTAGAATAAAATATTCCAAAAAAGTGATGATTACTGTCGGAAGCGGGCATAGTGTCGAGGCAACTGACATAGGATCACTTCTTTTGGGTTTAGAATCCGACTTTGTTTTGACTTTGGAAGATGTACTTGTTTTTTCCAAGAGGCATAAAACCATTGTATCCATTCCGGTCATGGATCGAAAAGGCTTTTCATTTTTCATTGGTGATGGTTCCTGCAAAATTTATTTTAGAAATAAACTAGTGGGCATTGCTATATTGTTAAATGGACTGTATAATCTAAACCTTAGTAACAAAATCGTTGTGAATACTATGACTACGTGGTAGGGATTAAACTAATCAAGTTTTGAAATGGCATCTTAGACTTGGTCATGTTGGTCAGACCAAGGTTTACAAAATGGAAAAAGATGGACTTATGGGTCCATTAGGATCGGATCCCTTTCCTACTTGTGAATTTTGCCTTAAAGGTAAAATGACTAAGTCCCCTTTCATAGGGACTTTTGAAAGAGCCGCTGATAAACTGGGATTAATCTATACCGACGTATGTGGTGCTTTGGAAGCAGCACATGATGGATATCAGTATTTCATTACGTTTACAGATGATCATACTAGGTATGGTTATGTATACTTGATGAAACATAAATCCAAGGCCTTTGAGAAATTCCAAGAATTTAAGGCCCTAGTCAAAAAACAAACTGGAAATCATATCAAAGCACTTCGGTCGGACCGAGGGGGCGAGTATATGAGTATAAAGTTTGACAAGTTCCTAAAGGAACATGGAATAGTATCACAACTAACACCTCCAGGTACTCCTCAGTTAAATGGTGTCTCAGAAAGAAGGAACCGGACCTTGTTGAACTTGGTCCGTTCTATGCTGGGCTATATTACCAATTTACCTGTAAGGGTATGGAACTCCTGACTGCTGCTTATATCTTGAACAGATGTCCTTCCAAATCCATTCCTAAAACTCCAAATGAGATGTGGGAGGGCAGGAAACCAAGTCTTAATCACATTTAGGATTTGGAATGTCCCGCCTATGTCAAGAAGACTAAGGTGGACAAGTTGGAAGCGAGGTCCGTGAAGGGACGTTTCATTGGATTCCCATCTGGGGTGATAGGTTATCTATTCTACATGCCCGAAGATCGAAAGGATGTTGTTGCTTTGCAAGCACACTTCCTGGAAAATGAGTTCATTCACGATAGTGGAGCAGGTAGAAGTATTTATTTGGAAAAATACAATGAAACTCCTCAGGAGACACCTGTGCAAGAAATTGGAACCGAACCTTCTGAAACACCAGTACAACCACCTCGTAGGTCTAGTAGGGTGTCTCATTTACCTGAGAGGTATGGACTTGTACACTTGGAGGAGCTAGGTCTCCATGAGGTTCCAGTTGATAGCCAAGAGACCGACCCAAATGGCGTGAAGCTATGGAAGTTGAGATAGACTCGATGCATGTCAATCAGGTCTGGACTCTAGTAGACCGCCCTGAGGGCATAGTGCCTATTGGGAACAAATGGATCTACAAGAGAAAGACTGATGGGGATGGCAAGATTGACGCCTATAAGACCAGGCTTGTGGCAAAGGGTTATACCCAAAAGGAAGGGATCGGATATCATCGTGTGATAGTGCCAAAGAAATTTGAAAAATACTTGAGGTAACACACGAAGGTATGTCTCAAGTCAAGGAGACGAATATAAATATGCCCCTTCACGATTATGAGTCATCCAAATGAAGGAAGACGAACCCATCACTATAATGCTCGACCGATTCTCGGTCATCACAAATGGATTAGCATGTTTCGGAAAACCACTTTTGAGTAGTTAGAAAGTAAAGAAAATTCTCCGATCACCACATCGAGAATGGGACGGTACGGTGACGACCATAATGGAATCAAAAGATTTAAATACTCTTGATTTTAGTGCTCTCATTGGTTCTCTTATAAACTACGAGATAGTACTTAAATCTTGGAATGCCAAACTGAAGCCGAAGGAAAGACGATAGCTTGAAGGCTAAGATGTCAAAAAGAGAAGAAATCCTCGTTGATGAAAGCAATGAAGAATCGACATATTATGCTAAAATTATTAATAAGTTTCAAACCTTATTAAACCGAAGAAAGAAAGACATCTCGGGAGAATCTAAGAAATTCGACAACTCTTGTCAATTATGTGGTAAACCAGGCCACTTTGCGAAGAACTACCGAGCTAAACCCAAGAAGGAGGTTTTAATTGCCACGTGGAGTGATGAAGATGAGGATGAAGATTTCATCAATCAAAATAATCTCGCTCTCATGGCCCGAAGTTCATTCGACGATAGCGACGTCAAAATCCAGGTTAGTACATCGTCTCACAATGAATTATTTGAAGCATTTGAATTACTGCATACTGATTTTCAAAATGCTTTATCCGAGATCAAATCCCTTAAATCTAAAAATAAATCATTGGAAATTGAAAATTCCAAAATTCTTGAAAAGGAAAAATTTGTCGAGATCGATCATTCAAAATGTGTTGAAAATGAAAATATTTTTAAGAACGATCTTTTAAAAGTTCAAGATGAACTTAAAATTTTGATGAAGAAATTTTCGTGTGGAAATGATAAATTTGAACAAATGCTTTGTGTTCAAAAATATACTCTGAATAAACAGGGGTTGGGATTCAAACCATGTTTTAAAAATAAATCCGTAAATTTCAAAATACCCCACTGTGAAAAATGTTTGAAAATTGGGCACCACATTTCGAATTACAAAAGCCCAAGACGGATGATAAAAAATAAGAAAATTTGGATTCCCAAAGGAATGTTTATTCCTAATATCGTCTATGTCTCAAAACAAAAACCGACTTACGGTTGGATCTGCAAAAATTAATTTTTAACAATTGATATTTTACAAAGGAGGAGATAATGTTTTCAGGGGGAGTTATTTCCTATTCATGCATAATTATATTCATCTATTGGTAGCATGCATATTCAATAATTGGTATCCTCTATTCAATTGCTATATTTGTTTACACTTTTTGCTGAATATAAAAAGAGGGAGAAAGGATTTGAATTGATAAAAAGTGTCATGGAAGAATGACGAGAAAAATAAAAAGTAAAAAGGAGGAGAAAATAATAAAAATCGAAGAAGTCAAAAAGGAGAAAAAGAAAGCATACAAAAGGGGGAGAAACGAAGAAGTCGAAAATGACAAGAAAAGAAAATGGATGAAACTAACGAAACGATCAAAGCCGAAAATTTTGAAATGTACAAATATATATTTTTTTATTTTGCAGGTTTTATCCAATTCAAGGGTTATTTTGTAATCATCAAAAAGGGGAAGATGGTTGGAATATTTATTCCACATATTCATAAATAGAGTTTTGATGATTAAGTTACTAAACAAAGCAAAACAACAAAGAGGCGAAGCAAAGTATCGAAGAAGGCGAAGTCGCAAAAAGCTGGAAATGTTCATGATTAACGTACGTAAGACTTCATACTTAATGTACGTAAGACTTAAAGCTTAGCGTACGTAAGAGAGTATATTTAACGTACGTAATGGTGTTTTTGCGAATTCAAACAAGAAGAACGTTGGAGATGACGTCATAGCATAGGTCAGCATGCAACGGACATATTGACTATGATAACGTACGTAAAAGGGTAGTTGCTAACGTACGTAATGTTCAAAACAGAAGCCACTGAACTGATTTACATGAAACGTAGCGTACATAACCTATAGAGGTTAACGTACGTAAAGGAGGCTAGCGTATGTAATGGAGGAGCGATAGCGTACGTAATGGAGGCATAGGAGGCTAACAGTTAGTTGGAAGAGAGATGGCTATAAATACCACTTCTAATGGTATTCATCTAACATCAACTTCAAGCAAACGATACATTCATCAGATATTGATATACTTACTATTGTTGTTGTAATTGTGCTTATATTGATAGTTTGAGTGTTTATACATTCAATACATACACGAGAGGTAAAATAAAAAATACGATTGGATTCGGTGTTATTAGGATCAAGGATCCGGCATTGTTAGAATCGCAATTGATATCTAAGTGAGGTTTATCTAGTACCCATATAAAGCTAGAGTGGTTGATTCCTTTTCCAATAGAAAAGGAAAACGGTTAAACTTGGACCGACACAAAGATAAGTACAAGCGGTAATATCTCGACCGATAGAAGAGAGATTGTACGGTTTAACTTGGACCGGACAGTCACAATTTTCAGTTAGTTGCATAGCACGAGTAACACTTAAACATTCGATCAATGAGATTAATTGCGTCTTTTGATTAAGTATGGAATATGGTTACTTATATTTGTGGCACGGTAATACGGGATAGAACTTGTATATTAATTTAAAAATATTCTCAATATTTCATCAACGCTTTTAAGAGTTCAATTCAGATGTATTGAATTGGTAGGCTTGATGAAAAGAAGTTGAGAATTTTTCTGAAGTTGGTCGAAATGACGTTTATACCCTTGGTTTAAGCATAGGCGTTTTGGAGATATGAAATGAGTTCGGATGGTTGTAAAAATTTATAAGAGGGTCAAGAATACTATTTCAACTTCATATTTAAGAAGAGATTCGGAATTTCTAGTTTCAGGACTGAAATTTTCAGAATTTACGAAATTACCCCAAAACTTAACAAAATTGCTCCGAGGCCTTTAGAGCTACGAATTTAGCTCAGAATTTAACGAAACTTTACGAGGTGGCTCGTGATGAACCTGGAATCCCATATTTGTGAATAAGTCTAGCAAATTCGGACTTGGTTCAAAATTCTTGATTTCTTTCATTTTGACCCCGGAATTGTTTGAAAATTATGTTATTGACTAATGAGCTTAGATAACGAACTCCGATTTGTTCGAAACTTTAGGTACAGCTTATATAAGTTAAAATACATGTTATTCATGGTCCAGAACAGTTTATTCTCTGAATTTTCAGATTAGTCCATAATTTTTTATTATTTACAATTTATGCCCTTAAATTCCGTTTACTTGTTTTCAAGTCCCGTTTTGCCACAAATAAGTTATCCAAACACCATAACATAATCATATAACACAAAATTACATATTTTGGTAAAGTTTTATCAAGATTTCGAATAGGACATACAATATTCAATTTTTCACACAATCGAAATCCGACTACCAAATCGGTTATCGTTTAAATCCAACAAATCGTATTGCATATTAATATAACCATAATATATATCTCTAAGATATGTATTTATACAAAAATTTCCAGATTTGTGCATGCTCAACATACTTCATAATTTTCGAAAGTAAAATTCAAAAAAAATGAATATACATGTAATTCAAAGCACAAATATCATAGCATGAATTTTTAATATGGTGATTTCAACAATTTGTCAACATCATACTTGAGGAAATTTCAGATTTGCACATGCATCACAAAATAAAGAAATATTTTATTTACTTTAGGAATTTTGAAAGGGTTTTCACCCACCTCGATTTTTTCATTCCTATGGTCGGTTCTAAGTCTTGAAAGTTGGAAGATGTCCTTCCTTTCACTTCTATGATGATTCGACCATGACCAACATTACACCATGGAGGTGTATTTTATTTGCATGATGGAATTTAAGTTAGTATATGAAGGTTTATAACTATAAATTATAGAAGAGAATAGAGGGAGTAAGATTACCTAGTTTACTTGAGTTTTTGATGAACTCCTTCTTCCTCCTTCCTCTCCAAATTTTCGGCCCTCCTCTCTCTCTCCCTCTGTATGCAGATTTTTTGTGTTGTATAGTATAAGCGTGGTGGCTAGGTAATAGTGTAAGTATTTAAGGTGTGTTATTAGGGCTTGGGGAAGTGTGGGAAGACTAAATGTAGTCTTGCATGGGGAAGGTGAAGGCCCTAGAACACTTCACTCCCTTCCTATTTTCCCTCCCCTTGGACGCCCAACATCTATATTTATTGTTATATTATTTTTTTTATTTTAAGTGTATAAGTTATTATTATTGTAGTGGGTTGGGTTATTAGTTTGTTTAGTTGTAAGGTATGTTGTGAGCCCAACCTATTATGTTTATGTCTTAGGTCTTGGCCCATTAGTTATTTTAGTATGTTATATAATTAATTATGTGTGCTAAATATTTAATAATAAAAATTTAAATTTGGATGATTAACAATTAATCAATCGGAAAATCAAGGGGTTCATAACAAAAAATTTTATTCATGACAATGAGATGATATCTTACAACTATATTTACTGAGTCTAACGCTTACATGATTTTTGTGGGGTTTTACATCCTCCCCCTTCAAAGAATTTGGTCCCCAAATTCCTTCTTGAACAGTTCGGGATAGGATTTCTTCATTTCTTCCTCAGCCTCCCACGCGGCGTCTTCCTCTCTGTTGTGATTTGACCAGACGACTTTAACTAAAGGAATTCGCTTCTTTCTCAATTCGCATACTTGCTGGTCAAGGATCTTGATCGGCCTTTCTTCATAAGACAAGTTATCCTTGATCGACGGAATGTCAGAAGTAAGAATGTGCGCTGGGTCTGGATGATACTTCTTTAATCTCGAGACATGGAAAACGTCGTGCATTCCAACCATATTGGGTGGTAAGTCCAACTGGTACGCTAGTCGTCCAATCCTTTCCGTGATTTTGAATGGTCCGACATATCGGGGACTCAGCTTTCCTCCTTTCCTTGACACTATTAAACCCTTCCGTGGTGTTAGCCTCAGGAAGACTTGATCTCCTACTTCAAATTCTAGATCCTTCCTACGCTGATCGGCGTAACTGTTCTTTCTACTCTGAGCAGTGCGGATCCTATCCTTAATTAATTCCACTTTATCCATGGCTTCTTTCACCAAATCTATGTTCATCAGTGAGGGTTTTGTCCGTTGAGTCTTCGGCGTTCACTGGTCATCAATTTCCTAATGGAGTGGGGATCGGCACTTCCTCCCGTATAGAGCTTTATAAGGCGCCATTCTGATTGTCGATTGGTAACTTTTGTTGTATGCAAACTCGTCTAATGGCAGGTGGCGATCCTAATTTCCTTGAAAGTCCAGTACGCAAGCTCGTAACATGTCTTCAAGGGTCTGGATGGTTCGCTCGGATTGCCCGTCGGTCTGTGGGTGAGCGCTAGTGCTAAAACTCAACGAGGTTCCTAATTCTTTATGGAAGACTTTCCAGAAACGAGATATGAATCTTGGGTCTCTATCAGATACTATGTCTGTTGGCACTCCATGAAATCGAACAATCTCTCGGATATAAGTCCTAGCTAGCTTTTGCAAACTGTCGTCCTTTTTAACTAGCACAAAATGTAATGATTTCGTCAATCTATCGACGATCACCCAAATGGTAATCGTAAACTCGGGTTTCTCGCCCTTAACGATCTTGTCCTTGAAATCTTGATGTTTTGAGTCTCTCTCTTGGGCTAATCGAATATCATCCAATAGATTCGATTTAACTGTGAGGTTGGCGCAAATTAAACGAGCACCTTCATGAATGGGTTTCAGGTAGCTCAGTTCCTCGAGAGCTTGCCATTCTCGGACCATGAGTCGGGCCACTCTAGACTTTCTACTTAAGGCATTATCCACGACATTCGCTTTCCCTGGGTGATGTTGAATCTCACAATGGTAATCTTCTAAAAGCTCTACCCATCTTCTCTGTCGGAGATTAAGTTCCTTTTGAGAAAATAGGGACTTGAGACTTTTATGATCCGTAAACATGGTGAATTCAATGCCGTATAAATGATGTCGCCATTTCTTTAAGGCAAATACTATTGCTGTGAGTTCAAGGTCGTGTGTTGGATAATTCTGCTCGTGCACTTTGAGTTGCCTGGAAACATGCGCAATAACTTTACCATTTTTCATTAGTACAGCACCGAGGCCATCCTTTGAGGCGTTACTATATACGATAAATCCCTGGGTTCCTTCTGTAAGTGTCAGTATTAGTGCAGTGGTAAGCTTCCTCTTGAGTTCTTGGAATCTTGTTTCGCATTTATCCATCATTCAAATTTGACTTGTTTTTGGGTTAGCTTGGTGAGGGTCCCGCTATCTTCGAGAAGTCCTTGATGAATTTGCGGTAGTAGCCCGCAAGTCCAAGAAAGCTTCTGATCTTAGTGACATTTTCTGGCCTCTTCCAGTCCATAATAGTTTCTATCTTGGATGGATCTACCGCAATCCCTTCTCCAGAAATAATGTGGCCCAGAAATGCCACTTCCTTCAACTAAAATTCACACTTATTGTACTTGGCATACAACTTGTGCTGCCTGAGTATTTCCAACACTAGCCTAAGACGCCTCTCGTGATCTTTCTCCATCTTAGAGTACATGAGTATGTCATCGATGAAAATTACTACGAATTGGTCAAAATATGGTTGAAATACTCTGTGCATTAAATCCATAAATGTCGCAGGAGCATTCGTGAGTCCAAAAGGCATCACTACAAACTCGTAGTGGCTGTATCTAGTTTGGAATGCAGTTTTAGGAACATCTTCATTCTCAATTTTTAGTTGGTAGTATCCTTGTTGAAGATCGAACTTGGAATACACCATAGCTCCTTAGAGTTTTTCAAACAATTCATCTATCCTCGGGAGAGGATACTTATTCTTAACCGTAACACTGTTGAGTTCGCGATAATCTATGCAAAATCTTAATGTCCCGTCTTTCTTTTTGACGAATAATACCGGAGCTCCCCATGGTGATACACTGGGTTGTATGAAACCCACATCGAGCAACTTCTGCAGTTGGACCTTCAACTCTTGTAGCTCCAGTGGTGCCATTCGGTAGGGTGCCCTTGCAATAGGTGCCTTCCCGGGCATGATTTCAATATTAAACTCAACCTTTCTATCAGGTGGTAGGGAGGTTAATTCTACAGGAAAAATGCCAGGGTATTCGGACACCGCACGTATGGTTTCTATGCTCGACTTACTCTTGGGTTTGTTGATGATGAAGGCTAAAAATCCGATTGCCCCTTTGGCAACTGCCTTCCTAGCCTTGACAGCTGATATTATAGGTGCTAGGTTGACTCTAGCGTCCCCAACTAGTTCCACAATTGGTTTGTTAGGTTTGCAAAACCTGACTATCTTAGAGTGACAATCCAATTGTGCGTAGTGTTTATACATCCAATCCATTCCTAGGATGACGTCGTACTCCAATATTGGAAGTACTACTAAATCCGCAGAATAACAATTACCGTCGATTATCACATTACACACAGAATGGACTTTATCCGCTAGCTGACTAACTCCCATCGGGGTAGATACTTCTAGACATAATGGTAAGGATTCTAAGGCCTATCAAGTTTCTTAGAAAAATGCGGTGCAACAAATGAGTGGGATGATCCTGGATCTATGAGTGTCCGTTCAAGTTGATTGGATATAAGGGGTGTACCTTCCGCTACATCATTGTTTCCGGTGCCTCCTGGCCAGCTATAGCAAACACTCGTGCTAGGACTTCCCTCGATTGTTTCCTGGCTTAGCTGCAGTGGCCGGTTTGTTCGCCGGAGGGTTCACATCTGGGCATTCTCGGATTTGATGATCTGAACTGCCACAACGTAAGCACTTCCCAAGCTTCCTCCAACATAAATCTGACTTATGCCCCTTCCTGCCAAAATAGGTGCAAGGCGCTGTTGGTTTGTTGAGAATCGGTGCTTTTGCTCTGCTTGGATTCCTCTGAGCTCCCGTCCTCTGAAACTTTTGTGGTGGCTTTGATGTTGGTAGAGTAGTTGACCTCTTGGCATTGTTGTAGAATTGGCTTTGCTATTGAGCTAATCTTGTCCTTCCGCTTTCAATCCGGGTGGCGCCTACCACAGCTTCGGCAAGTGTCATTAGTTGAACAGTCAAAAGACTCTATTGAAGTGTATGTCTTAGTCCTCGAGTGAATTTGTACAGCTTATCTTCTACTGTTGCCATTAATTCGGGCGCGTATTTGGACAATTTGTTAAATTGGACTTCGTACTGGGCGACTGTCATGGTTCCCTGCTTCAAATCGTAGAACTCATCTCGTCGGTCTTCTCTGGCTGCTGCCGACACATACTGGGTTCGAAAATCAGTCAAGAAGTTAGCCCACGTCCTGGCACGGTTATCTCTCGTCCAGCAGTCATTAGTAATCCTCCACCAATCGTGGGCAGCGGCTTCTAGTCGGAATGTAGCTAGAGATACACGTTGCTCATCGGTATACTGTAGGGCGTTGAAAATTCCTTCAATTCTCTCCAACCAAAATTCGGCCTTGACATCATCAGGTTCCCCATCGAAAGTAGGCGGCTTGAAGCGCAAAAACCTTTCAAGAGTGCGATCGTGGGTTTCATCGTTGTTTCTGTTGTTTGTTGCTTGCTGATGTAGAAAATTTATCAGCTGAGCTAGGGCTTGGGCCATAACATCATTTCCATTTCGTCCTCGTGGGGGAGTGCATGAGCGATCATTGTAATGTTGCTGCTCGTCACGGTTCATACGAGGACGAGATTTTATGAAGATGTTTTTGAGGAATTAGTAATCTATGAAATGCTAACGGTTTTAAGAGTTCATCACGGTTCACACATGGACGTCTGCGTCTTCGGTCGGCCATCCATTATAAGTTAGGTAAGTGTGTGAGGATTGACAATCTTGTGTGGAATTATTAGTAATTTATGTTGTTATGCAGAATTAAGTGCACGATTGAACACTTATAGTTGATTCTAGTTAAATTTGGCTTATTCGCCTGAGCATACATATCGAGCTAGGGGTATTCTGATTTTCCTTGGTCAAATCTTTATTATCTGCAGGGTCCATCTAACTATAAAACTAAGTCAATATCTCGCAAAATCTAATATCAAATATAAAACTCTATTAAGCATGAGTAATCATTAAGGCTGTGAACTTAATGATTCGAAAAATGCTTATATGATACTAACGACAAAGGAACAATAATACTCCATTTTAAGAAAGTAATGAAGTTTAGTGGAGTTTAAAGGAACTTCATCGATTTCGAATGAATAGTGATATGACTTTGAGAAATGGATAAGTGAAATAAACTATATCCGTTTCAAGAGTTCAATAAAAGAATTGATTCAGTCGGGGAAATGCCGTAAATACTTAATCAATGGCCAGTGACTTAGGAAATTTGAATTTGACTATGCATATTCCAAGTGAATAGCGACAAGTCGAAAGAGATCTTAATGAGAATTGACTCGAGAAATCTATTTTAGGTCTCAGTCATATGGTTCACTTCGTCCTGGGTGGAATTCCCATCTAAGTCCGAAGAATCTTATCCTGGTTAGCCCATTGTAACTGTCCTTCTCATAAAACGGGCTCTGATACCACTTCTGTCACGCCCCCAACATCGGGAAGGACGAGGGCGCCACGCACCGATCGATCAATCAAATAAAGGGCAGCAATAAATAGCGGAAGCTAAATAACGATTAGATAAAATTTTCAATCAACGATCTTTACCCGATGTTCTAAGATTCAATATAACAAAAGTGGATAATCAAGTTACGGTGATCATAAGTTTGCAGTAGAAAAATAACATACGATTCAAAGTACAAAACATAGTACATTATTACAAGTCGGAATAAAAAGAGAAATTCTAAGTCCAGGCGGTGGTCTTCTAATCAGTCTCTTCCACAAAGCCTTCCTCGTCTTCTGCTGGTTGCTCATTCTCTGGTTTAAAAGGGAAAACGGTGGGGTGAGACAAAAGGTCTCAGTGAGTGGGTGATCGTGTGCGATTGTGGCTTCCTTTCCTTTGAAAATTTAAGTGATGCATGACTTTGTCAAGTTATAAGAAGAGTGAAAAGGTTTCAATGATATACTGCGATTCATCGAAAGATAATTATTTAGTAGTGAAATAATATAATCCTGTCCCCGTGGACAGATGTCAAGTCAATCAATCAGTCAATCAGTCAATCTAGCTTTGAATCTTGCTGATGTGGACTTTGGATTCTAGGCTCTCCGTATTACTCCTAGCAGGATAGGTCGTCGCCCAAGATTTGGATCGTCGCCCCATTAGCTGAGCCTTCGCTCTCACACTTAGCGTGTGCTTCCTTATCTCTTATCTGGGCTCGGTATGTCCTTAGCTGTGGGTTAATACCCGGATCACACCATAATCGTGATTATACCCCAAGTTTTACGACTCAGGTCCCTCGGAACACTCTGTTCCTCGGTTATGGGAATAGGCAACAACGAAAGCCTTGTTCATGAACCGCAGCCACGCTGCTCGATCCAAGACTTGGTCTAACCGTCCCAACTCGATTTGGGACTCCAGAGGTGGCTCCTACAGTTCAAGAGGTGGCCCCCGAATTTTAGGTCGGCGCTCTGTTTCGTATGGGTTCAAGAGGTGTCCCCCATCTGTCGACGTGGCACTTTGTCCTGATAGAGTTAGAGGGCGGACCCGTCCGTGGCACTTTATATATGTGGCACTTAGTTCACAGACAGTCACAATTGCCAGTTATTTGCATAGCACGGGTAACACTTTAACATTCGATCAGTGAGATTAATTGCATCTTTTGATTAAGTATGAAATATGGTTACTTATATTTGTGGCACGGTAATACGGGATAGGACTTGTATATTAATTTGAAAATATTCTCAATATTTCATAAACGGTTTTAAGAGTTCAAGTTATATGTGTTTAATTGGTAGGCTTGATGAAAAGAAGTCGAGAATTTTTCTGAAGTTGGTCGAAATGACGTTTATACCCTTGGGTTAAGCCTAGGCGTTTTGGAGATATAAAACGAGTTCGAATGGTCGTCAAAATTTATAAGAGGGTCAAAAATACTATTTCAACTTTAGATTTAAGAAGAGATTCGGAATTTCAAGTTTTGGGACTGAAATTTCCAGAATTTACGAAATTGCCCCAAAACCTAACAAAATTGCTCTGAGGCCTTTAGAGCTACGAATTTAGCTCGGAATTTAACGAAAATTTACGAGGTGGCTCATGATGAACCTGGAATCCCAGATTTGTGAATAAGTCCAGAAAATTCGGACTTGGTTCAGAATTCTTGATTTCTTTCATTTTGACCCCGGAATTATTTGCAAATTATGTTATTGACTATTGAGCTTAGATAACGAACTCCGATTTGTTCGAAACTTTACGGACAGCTTATGTAAGTTAAAATACATGTTATTCATGGTCCAGAACAGTTTATTCTCGGAATTTTCAGATTAGTCCATAATTTTTTATTATTTACAATTTATGCCCTTAAATTCTGTTTACTTGTGTTCAAGTCCCGTTTTGCCACAAATAAGTTATCCAAACACCATAACATAATCATATAATATAAAATTTCAGATTTTGGTAGAGTTTTATCAAGATTTCGAATAGGACATACAATATTCAATTTTACACACAATCGAAATCCGACTACAAAATCGGTCATCGTTTAAATCCAACAAATTGTATTGCATGTTAATATAACCATAACATATATCTCTAAAACATGTATTTATACAAAAATTTCCAGATTTGTGTATGCTCACCATAGTTCATAATTTTCGAAAGTAAAATTCAAGAAAAATGAATATACATGTAATTCAAAGCACAAATATCATAGCATGAATTTTTAATATGGTGATTTCAACAATTTGTCATCATAATACTTGAAGAAATTTCAGATTTGCACATGCATCACAAAATAAAGAAATAATTTATTTACTTTAGGAATTTTGAAAGGATTTTCACCCACCTCGATTTTTCGTTGCTACGGTCGTTCTAAGTCTTGAAAGTTGGAAGATGACCTTCCTTTCACTTCTATGATGATTCGGCCATGACCATCATTACACCATGGAGGTGTATTTTATTTGCATGATGGAATTTAAGTTAGTATATGAAGGTTTATAACTATAAATTATAGAAGAGATTAGAGGGAGTAAGATTACCTAGTTTACTTGAGTTTTTGATGAACTCCTTCTTCCTCCTTCCTCTCCAAATTTCTGACCCTCCTCTCTCTCTCCCTCTATATGCAGATTTTTTTGTTGTGTAGTGTAAGAGTGGTAGCTAGGTAATAGTGTAAGTATTTAAGGTGTGTTATTAGGGCTTGGGGAAGTGTGGGAAGACTAAATGTAGTCTTGCATGGGGAAGGTGAAGGCCCTAGAACACTTCACTCCCTTCCTCTTTTCCCTCCCCTTGGCCGCCCAACATCTATATTTATTATTATATTATTTTATTTATTTTAAGTGTATAAGTTATTATTATTGTAGTGGGTTTGGCTATTAGTTAGTTTAGTTGTAAGGTATGTTGTGAGCCCAACCTATTAAGTTTATGTCTTAGGTCTTGGACCATTAGTTATTTTAGTATGTTATTTAATTAATTATGTGTGCTAAATATTTAATAACAAAAATTTAAATTTGGGCGATTAACAATTAATCAATCGGAACATCAAGGGATTCATAACAAAAAATTTTATTCATGACAATGAGATGATATCTTACAACTTTATTTACTGAGTCTAACTCTTACATGATTTTTGTGGGGTTTTACAAACATCTCCAAAACAAATGTCAAATTCTACTATATATATTACTAATATAATCTTGTATCTCTTAATCTTCATCTTCAATTATTTCCCCATATGTGTGTTGGGAAAACATAAACCCTGTATCGAAACAGCCGAGATAATCAATCCTTGTATCGAATAGTGTTGATAAGAGGTTTTGACATATATGCCAATCCTCAATACAGTAAGGAAACTGTATCGTAGAGTTGAAGCATCAACCTGTATCGAAGACCTGTCTCGAATCCAGTATATAGTGGAACCCTTCAGTACAGCGAAGAAGTCTTATAAAGACCAAGTATGGAAACTGTCTCGAATCACCAATACAGTGATCTTCCATACAGCTCTCAACAGGACAAAGAAGGAATCTTCATAAGTCAAGTCCTGTTGAATAAGAAGTATTTAAATACTCAAGGATAAAGTATTTAAATACTGTCAGTCAACAGATCTTCAAATCCCGCTAAATTCGGATCGTGCTTTTTATCCCGTTGGAATGGAATCTTGCTCAACGGATATTTCTCAATGGATATATATTTCAGAAACTATATATATCTCATCAAGACGTTGAAGATCAGTTACCGAAATCAATCAAGCTATCAAAGTTATTATCAGAGCAAAAACATATCTCCAAAGCTTACTGCAACTCAGATCTAAGAGATATACAGTGCTCAACATCTTGAGCAACACTTCATCAGCCAGAAGCTCATAAAGTCAAAGCTGTTGTTCATACCCTGTTCTATACTTAGAACAAACCCAGATCAGCCCTGTGTGGACTGAGTAATCGTTGCTACTCCAGAACTGTGTGTGAAGGAATTGCATCGAAGAAGACGAAGCTTAAGAACTGTGTGTGAAGAAGCAAGTCAAAACATTAGCTCAAACCAATCTGTATGAACGATTGAAGCTAAGATCTTTATATCAATCTGTGTGAACGATATATTGATTGTGTGTTGTTATAATTACGTAGTTGTGTACATAGTAATTATAATAAACTTTTTACTCCTGTGTGGAGGACCAGCGGACGTAGAAGGGTTTACCTCGAACCACTGTAAATATTGTGTTATTTACCTTCTGCCTTACTTGTTTTAATTACTGTGATTATTTAAGTATACACTGCACATGGAGTTGTTGTATCCACAGCAACTTACTGTATCTAAGACTTCCGCTACACACTCTGATTTAATATCAGTACAGCTTGCTGTTTAAACTACTTCCCAAGCTGTATCCAGCATACTTAGTGGCCAACAAGTGGTATCAGAGCGGTTGATTCTAAAAAGAATCAGTCGTATTTTTAACCGAATCAGATCCAAAATCACTTACTCATTAAAACAGTCTCTTTCGTTTCTTTACTTTCACATGGATACATCAATGATCAACAAAGTGCCTATGTTCTCTATTAACGAATTTGATGATTAGAGAATTCGGATGGAGGCTCATCTTGCAGCAATGCACGAAGAGATGATTTTTGTTATACAGGATAGCCCTATCAAGATCATGAAGGTAAACACGGCCGCAAGGATTGAAGGCCAAGCCCATGCTGAGATGCTCGAGAAGGAACGCGAGCAATGGACCACATATGAAAGAAAGCGATCCAACCTCGACAATGTGGCTAAGAACGCATTATTTGTCACTCTTGACAAAGGCACGTTCTCGAAGGTAAAGAGCTGTAAATCAGCCAAGGAAATCTAGGATAAACTCAAGATGATTTTTGAGGGAACTGAGCTCTCAAAAGAAAACAAAATTTCAAAACTGACTCAGCAATTTGAATCTTTTGAAATGAAACCAACTGAGACACTTGAGGAACTTGACCTCAGATTCACTGGTATTGTTGGTGAACTTGAAGCTTTGGGCAAAATTTATACCCAAAAGGAGAAGAACTTAAAAATTTTCAGATCTCTCCCTGCCCGATGGGACATTAAGACCACAGCTATGCGTGTATCTTGCAACCTTAATGAAATATCTACATTTGACCTCTTCTCTGACCTCAAAGCTTTTGAGTATGATATTGACAGAAGAGAGAAAGCTGAAGAATCTCCTTCAAAGGTCACAGCACTAGCCGCCGTATCGAATCGTCGACACAGCATGCCCAGCTAGTCGAAGCCTAATCACAAGAATGCTGACAGTGACGACGACATCCTGTCTCAAGATGAAATGGTGCTTCTCATGCACAAATTCAAAAAGTTCATCAAGCAGTCTGGAAAGACTCCCTACAGGCCCAAACCTGTCCACAAGGTAAGTACCGAAACATCATGCGGTGATGCTAACCTGTGCTATAATTGCAGGAAACCAGGGCATTATACAAATAAATGTCCTCATCCCAAAGTCCAAAGGTTGTCGGAGGCCGAGCAACAAGAGAGAGATGAAAGAAGACGTGCTTGGAAAAACAAGCTCAAGGCCCTGATTAGAGAATCAGAAGCCTCCCCCACACCATCCAAATCAGAAGAATGTCTTCAGGTGGTCACTAAAAGTGATTCATCTGACGATGAGTTCGATGATCAAGCATATATGTGCTTTATGGCTAAAGACATTCCGGAAGGTGAAGATAGCGATGATGAGGTAAGTTCAACCTCATCTATTCCGTCAAATGCATCTCATACTTTTGAAAACATGATGAATGAGTTTAAAAACATTCAAAAGGCTCATGAGACATTGAAAAATGAGAATATACAACTCCAACTGTCTAACCTAGAGCTGAAAGATGAAAATGACTTGCTGAAGATAAATTATGAAAATATGTCTCTTGATTGTGAAACCAGCAAAGTCGATTTTGAAAAACTCATGTAGAGCAATCATCAACTTGCTCATGAACTAAGTGAGGTTAAAACTCACAACGAGAGCAAGACAAATAATTTGGTTCTACTTCAAGCCAAAGTCACAACTCTCGAAAAACGAGAAATTAAACTTAAGACCACTCTGAAATCTTTCGAGAAATCGTCCAAAAGAATGGAAGAAATTCTGAGCACTGGGCAACATGCTCATGATAAAAGTGGCTTAGGATACAGCTCATTTTCAAACAAAGGGCAAACTAGTACAGTGTTCGTCAAGAGTGTGGAACACATTCCTGTTTCGAAAGAAACTTTGAGTCCCGTGAAGGAACCTGTTGCACTGCGAACAGTAAAGGCTGATATTCTAGCCCCGCAATCCTATTCTAGACAGCGGAATCACCAACCATTCAGACCTGAAAGGCGCACTCAACAGCATGCTCCCCGAGCATATCAACAGCGCCAATAGCCGTCCAGAAGGAAGACTGTATCCAAATACCAAAGGTCCGCACGACAGTACTATCAGTACAGCACGCCGAGGAATTGGATATAGGAGCCCCGTTATTCCTCGAGACAGCAGGTGTCCACTCAGTATCAACAACAGCGTTGGGAATCCAACTGGAGACCCAGAAGGCAAGCTGTTAGGCCAAGGAAAATGGCTCCACCTCCAAGACAACACTCGTACTGGATTAATAGTAATAATCCTGAATTTTACATGCATAATAATTATCATGGTTATAGCGACTACGGAGATGCCCCACGTAGATATCGCAACACTGTACCAAGTGTAACCTACAGTAAACCAATTGCTGCCAGGAAAACTTGGGTACCTAGAGGAACTAACATTTATGGACCCAAAAATCAAAGGGGACCTAAATCTACTTAATCTCTTTGCTACAGGACATCCTAGAGGAGTATACCTGGTACTTCGATAGTGGATGCTCTCGGCACATGACCGGAGATAGAAGCAAGCTATCAGATTTTGTAGAAGGTCGCGGTCCAAAAGTTCGTTTCGGTGATAAATCTAAAGGAAAAACAAGAGGGAAAGGAAACCTACTTGTCGGAAAATTCAAAGTCACCGATGTTGCATATGTTGAAGGCTTACAGTACAATCTACTTAGCATTAGCCAGTTCTGTGATAAACAGTTCTCGGTGAAATTCTATATAGATCGCTGTAGAGTCAAGAACATCCAAACCAAATAAGTTGTGCTTACAGGAAGCAGATCAGGTAACATGTATATTGCTGACTGGAAGCCTATGAGCTCCTCAATTCCATGCTTTGTTGCTAAAGGCACTGCAGATCTTAGCTGGTTATGGCACAAGAGGATGTCTCACGTCAACTTCAACACGATCAACAAGCTCTCAAGACAGGGAATGGTAAGGGGATTGCCAAATGTATCATTCAAGAAGGACAGCGTCTACGGACCGTGTCACAAAGGCATGCAAATCAAGTCAACACTGAACAGCAAATCCTACCTTTCAACCCAAAGAGTGTTGGAAATGCTACATATGGATCTCTACGGTCCTGTAGACCCAGTAAGTTTTGGAGGTAAGAAATACTGTCTTGTTGTTGTTGATGATTACTCCAGGTATGCTTGGACAATTTTCCTAAGCATGAAGAAGGAAACAACATCAAAGATGCCCGATCTCCTGAGAAAGTTGCAAAATGAAAAGGCATTGAGTATCATGTCCATTCGTTCCGACAGAGGTACAGAATTTACTAACCGTTTTATAGAGCAGTACTGTTCGGAAAATGGGATACAACACGAGTACTCAGCTGCCTGTACACCTCAACAAAATGGTGTTGCCGAGCGAAAGAATAGGACGTTGAAAGAAGCAACAAGGACAATGATCGCCGCAATCAAGTTGCCACAACGTTTCTGGGGTGAAGCAACCAATACAGCATGCTACACTCAAAATCGCTGTATCGTCAACAAGCACCACAAAAAAACAGCATATGAGGTATGGAACAACAAAACCCCGTTAGTTTCATATTTTCACATTTTTGGATGCAGGTGTTATGTAATGAATAATGGGAAGGATCAACTTAGAACCTTTGATGCGAAATCAGATGAAGGAATATTTGTAGGATACTCCTCTGTCAGCAAATCTTACAGGATCTTTAATAAAAGGAAGCTAACGATCGAGGAATCAGTTCATGTAGTGTTAGACGAACCTCACCATGACCTACAGGAGTAGATGATATTACTCAGAACATCCAACATCTCTCTATCTTGGATCCTCCAAGTCCCATAGAACCTGTCGTTGATCTAGAAATCAACCCCGCAGCTGTAAGAATCGACGTAGATGAAGCCGATGCTGTACAAGTTAAAGCTGTATCTACAGAAACTCTCGATACAGTACGGGACCCCGAATTACAACCCGACTGAAGATGGTTGAGAGATCACCCGCAAGAGCTGATCATTGGAAACATAGATACTGGTATTTCTACTCGTAGGAGAATACAGAGTACACAAGAAAATGTACTTTGTGCACAAGAATAACTAGATACTGAGATATCACCGTTCCCTGAATGGAAATCTCAATCCGAGCTTAGAAGACTCAGTATGTGTACTATTGTTGTATCCTTAGCCCAGTCCGAACTTGTCTCGACCATAGACGCTCTTAATAATTCTTATTGGATAACATCTATGGAAGAAGAGCTTAACGGTTTCGAAAGAAACAATGTATGGTATCTTGTACCTAGACCTACACATCAATCGGTTATCGGAACCAAATGGGTATTGCGAAACAAGAAGGATCGAAATGGACTTATTATAAGGAACAAATCAAGGCTAGTCGCACAAGGCTATAGCCAGGAAGAAGGCACAGATTATGATAAAACCTTTGCCCCTGTAGCCAGACTAGAAGCCATTAGGATATTCTTAGCCTTTGCCGCCCATAAGATCTTTATCGTATACCAAATGGACGTCAAGAGTGGATTCCTAGATGGAGACCTTGCCGAAGAAGTTTATGTTGAACAACCACCAGGGTTTGCCAACACAAACGGTATCGACCTAGTATACAGGCTAAGGAAAGCACTGTATGGACTTAAACAAGCCCCTACAACCTGGTATGAGACCTTGTCCCAGTATCTAACCGACAATGGATTTGAGAAAGGTCCTGTGGACAAGACATTGTTCAAAATACAGGAAGGTGATGGCCTTCTAATGGTGCAAATTTATGTAGATGATATAATTTTTGGTTCAACTAACCTTGCTTTGTGTCAAAGGTTCTCTCATCTCATGCAAAGTAAATTTGAAATGAGTATGATGGGAGAACTTAGTTATTTCCTAGGTTTGCAGGTAAAGCAACTGCTTACAGGTATTTTTATCAACCAGGAAAAATACAGCAAGGAGCTTCTCAACAAATTTGGAACGAACACTTCCAAATCATCGTCAACCCCCATGAGCACTTCCGTGCAAATTAGTGTTGATGAAGCCGGAAAGCCGTTTGACCAATCACTCTACAGGAAGCTCATTGGTTCGCTCCTGTACCTAACGGCTAGTAGACCCGATATCCAGTTTTCTATTGGAGTGTGTGCGAGGTATCAAGTAGTACCTAAGGAATCACACTTCAATACATCTAAACGAATCCTGAAGTACATTAAAGGAACAGTCGATGTAGGACTATGGTATCCTAAAGAAGGCGGATTCAATTTAGTTGGATACAGCGACTCGGATCTCGGAGGCTGCAAGCTAGATAGGAAGAGTACAAGTGGAACTTGTCACTTTCTTGGACCTAGACTCGTTTCTTGGTTCAGTAAAAAGCAATTGGCTAACTCACTTTCCACGGATGAATCAGAATACTATGCTGCTGGTAGTTGCTGTATGGAGATCCTTTGGATGCAGCAGCAGTTGTCAGATTATGGAATTGAAGCCAGAGAGACTCCAATCATGTGTGATAGCACGAGTGCAATTGCAACAATGCACAATCCTATCCTGCACTCGCGCACTAAGCATATCAACATGAAGCATCATTTCATAAGGAATCATGTCGAGAATAAGGATGTTCGCCTCGAAAAGGTTCATACAGATATTTAGTTGGCCGACATCTTCACCAAGCCTCTCGACACAGCCAGATTCAACATGCTTAGACAAGAATTGGGAATGTTACAGCCCGACTCCCTGTAAGTAATTTACTGTTTTTACTCAACAATTGAGGGGGAATGCTGTAAGACCCAAGAATACAGTATCCAACGCTAATTATCTGTACACTTAGAACTGTCAATACAACACTGTAGTGAACAAAGACATATGAATCATCCTACAGCTGATGTGTGCAATAATTAAGGGGGAATACAGTATGACCCATGAATACAGCATTAATCCAAAAGTTGATGTATGGAATTAAAACCTATATGTACCTTTTAAGGGGGAACGCTGTATCGTCGCGGATACAGCACATACTATAGGATTTCGATTCAGTGAATATTATATTATATTAATTTCATTTTTAAAATAATTTTTGTCCACGTGCCTTGTTTTTATGTCAAACGTCATTTACATTCAATGCCTTACACGACAACTGGACAACTGAATCCCAAAAGCCGCGATGGTTTCAAATTGTTTAATGTTTTAAAACCACCGTTTCAGGCATTTAGGGCGACACAAATGTCAGAAGTGGGACCCGTCCATATTTTAACATTTTAATGGATAAGTGCATCAGTTACACTCAGTCCATCTTGACCGTTGATTTCAAAAACCGGTTCCCATCCCTTAAAATCTGACCATTCGTACTCTGCAAAACTCTACTTCGCCGCCCACTATAAAAGGACTGATACTTCCATTAGAGACTCTTTACGCTTTCTGCAAAAATTAAGAGTTCTCAAGCAAATACAGCCTACATAGTTTTCTGCGTTTTACTGCAAATTTCATGTATTCTCCTTCATATTTTCTTGAACAATCATCAATGGCTGGTCATACATCTTCTCCCGCACTCAAGAAAACCACAAACATCATCGATGGACGGATCTTCTCAAGATCTGTTGTCATCGAACATATTCTCGCTGAAACAAATCATGTCGAACCCATGGAGTTCATCATCACTCGTCTCCGTCAACAAGGTCTCTACCGCCTTGGGAGTCAAACCGCTGAGAAATACGATGTTCACCTGGTTGAGGACTTTTACCTCAACGCCGCCGTTCACTTTTTGTCGCTGGCCCAGGGAGGTCACGTTGCTGATATCACTGCTACCATTAAAGGAATGAAGATCTGTATCGATCGAGATCTTCTCCAGAATATTTACAGGCTACCTGCTGATGGCCTATCAATGGAAGAACTTGAGATGTTTGGGTCTCAAGAGCTGATAACGAAGTATTATGGATTGTTCACCGGCTCAACTGTTGTTGACATGGTTCACACCACATGTCACATGAAGAATTTTTGTCTGCCTTATGTGTATTTACATGATTTTTGCTGCAGGATCATCGAGAATCGAAGTGTTTCATTCGAAATGTGTACTAATCTGAGATTTAGGATGATGGTTGCGATTTTGACCTGTCAAAAGGTCAACTGGTGCCAGATAATCTTGAAGCGCCTGCAGGAGGAAGTATGCAAGCCTGCCACCTAGAAGAAGTCATTTGGTTTAATTATAAACCATATTTTGACGAAATGCGGACTCTCGCAATCCGCTGATGCGAAGAAAAATAGCTCCCGGATATACTTAGGAGGCGTCAAGCCTACAACATATAACCATAGCACTATGGTCTGCAACCACCCTAAAATCAAAAGTATGCTAGTTTCTGAAGACCCAAGGGATATGTCTTTGAAGTCCCAGGATGTGGAGTCTTCAAGGAAGAGAAAAAGATCTCACAGCAAGACACCCATTGCTGGTGAGAAGCCAAAAAGGAAGCTAAGGAGGCTTTCTAAAGTTAAAACCACCAGAACCTCCGAGGATGTTTCCTCCGTGGCGCAACCCACTGAAGAACTACCCCAGGGCCCAACCCCTGTGGAAGAGGTGCCCGCTACTGTATCGACAGTAGATCCTGAGCCTTTGGCGGCTAAGACGGATGATCGGACATCTGCCAATGTAGAAAACTCTAGCGAGTCGGCTGCCCCTACGGAGCCAAATGCTACTTCTCCTATACGGGATTCCACACCCGTACAGGATCAATCTTCCTTCGGGGCACCATCCCCTATAAGGAATCCCACTTCCATACAGGATCCCACACCTGTAGAGGAATCCCTCGCTACAGAGGAATCAGACGTTGTACGCAGTCCTTCCCCAGACACAATTATCAACAAAACCCTTCTCTCTGTGCAGATTGACCATGCGTATGAAAGATTCCTTAAATGGAAAAGCTACAGGCTAGCTCCGTATGATACATTATACAACTGGAGCGAACGAAGCCATGAAGAGAGATTTGTATTGGAAGTGACGGACTCAATAGAGGTTGCAGCCCTGATCCAATGGGACAATCTCTACTGCAAGGAATTGATTGAAAGCCATTTACTACAAAAATCTGACGCAAGGAGAAAGGGAAAAGATAAGTCCGAGGACTCTCCCCAAAATCCAAAAGATGACGATGACTCAGACGACGATGACGATGCTTTAGAAGCTGGTCTGAGAATGAGTCGTGAAGAGGCTCAAGACAGAGATGCCTCTCAACTCAAGGATGACGAAGGGCGATCAAATCGAAGTGAGCCCCCTTCGCCACAGCAAGAGAACATTCCTGACGACAAGGAATCAGTCCCTCAAGTCGAGGAAGAAGAAATAGTTTTGGAACAAGCACCCGAGCCTTCCGGCACTCAAGAAGAAGAAGTTGTTGCTGAGAGACAATAGGATGAATCAGTCCCTCCTATATCCATGTCTACAGACGAACCTTTGCAACAGGAGGACACAACACCCCCTGCTGCCGAACCAGAAAATGTGCTCCCACCCCATCAACCGTGGAATCCGAGGACGATAATGTACCTGAGGTTGTCCAACTCAATTCACGCCCTACCGTGAATCTGAGAAGGTTGAATGGATCCGAAGATTTTGCCAAACCAGATTCTCCAAGCACTGCTGCTAGGAAAGAGCGCCTGTGTGCTCTTGGTCTTCAAACTATCTTCATACAGGATGCAGTTAATGCCCTGTACTCAGTCGAAAAAGCTCTTAATTGGATGCACACTTCTGTAGTCGAAGGGATGACTACCTTACAGCATGAAGTCTATCGGGTAGTAGAAGCCTTCGCTGTATTGCCAGAAGTATTCAAGCAATCACTGAAGATCATGCAAGAGAAACAAGAGCAACTTCTGAGAGAAGAAGCATCCAAAACACGACTTTCTGAGGCCAAGACCGCAGCTGCTATGATCGAAACCACTTCTCATCTTTGAGCCCACGACAAAAGTATCAAGGATATGTCACAGGTGCTTTCCACCCTTGTAGAAAGAATGACTAACATTGAGACGAAACAGGATGACGCACTGGAGATCCTAGGACGTCTTGATGACGCCAAAAAGGGGGAAGAAGCAAGAGAAGATGCTAGGAGAATAAGGTTACAGCATGAAAGGGAATTTAATGCTGCTCAAGACAGCATTACCGCTGAATTAAACAAGCTAGCCCCTCCCTCTCAGAGTTTTAAGATTTCAGGCTCCCGACCTGAATTTCATGATCCAAATGTCCCGTGGCAAAACTTAATCCAAAGACCTTCTGAAATTCGTTTGCCGACCAACCGCCATCCAACTTCCGAAGAGGTGAAGCAATGGAGGAAGAATGAGCTAATGAGATACTTTGTTAAACTCATCAGGGAATCCGCCATCTTCAAAAGCTATAAGACATTAGCGGAGGCTGCAGACAAATTCACGAAGATGCTAGAAGAAGGAAAACTCCCACTCCAGCTAGATATGAAATCCAAGCATAAAAGAGGAGATCGGATCACCCATCTAAAAGACTGGATTCTTGCCTTTGACAGATCCTATGAAGGTAGAGAAATATACCTAGATCGAGGCAACAATTCCCTACAGAACTGGTGGCGTGGAACCGAGAATGATCCAGGGAGAAAGCCAGGGAGACATGCGGACTATAGGAGCTGAAATACTTGGTATATTTATTTCTTTTTGTAATTTTTTCTTCAAAACAGCAAACCATGTACTCTAATTGTTGGAATATCAATAAAAGTGTTTGTTTGTCTTGAAAGATTACAACTCGTAATCTACTGTGTTGATGTATGATTACATAACTTAAATTGTTGAGATAACTATCATAAGTATAGAAACTTGTTTGAAAATTTAGCTGTACGAACTTGTCTGTGGACAGTTCATAAATTAGATTGAGTTGCTAAAAGACATACCATTTGACAGAAGACCAAGAAATCTGCCAGAAGTCATCAAAGAAGATTATTTCATGAAGAATGTTTTGGCATCATCAAGAAGACTTGAAAGTTTTAAAGTCTTGGCAAATTGTCAAAAAGGGGGAAATTGTTGGGAAAACATAAACCCTGTATCGAAACAGCCGGGATAATCAATCCCTGTATCGAATAGTTTTGATAAGAGGTTTTGACATATATGACAATCCTCAATACAGTAAGGAAACTGTATCGTAGAGTTGAAGCATCAACCTGTATCGAAGACCTGTCTCGAATCTAGCATATAGTGGAACCCTTCAGTACAGCGAAGAAGTCTTATAAAGACCAAGTATGGAAACTGTCTCGAATCACCAATACAGTGGTCTTTTATACAGCTCTCAACAGGACAAAGAAGGAATCTTCAGAAGTCAAGTCCCGTTGAATAAGAAGTATTTAAATACTCAAGGATAAAGTATTTAAATACTGTCAGTCAACAGATCTTCAAATCCCGCTAAATCCGGATCGTGCTTTTCATCCCGTTGGAACAGAATATTGCTCAACGGATATATCTCAACGGATATATATTTCAGAAACTATATATAACTCATCAAGACATTGAAGATCAGTTACCGAAATCAATCAAGCTATCAAAGTTATTATCAGAGCAAAAACATATCTCCAAAGCTTACTGCAACTCAGATATAAGAGATATACAGTGCTCAACATCTTGAACAACACTTCATCAGCCAGAAGCTCATAAAGTCAAAGCTGTTGTTCATACCCTGTTCTATACTTTGAACAAACCCAGATCAGCCATGTGTGGACTGAGTAATCGTTGCTACTCCAGAACTGTGTGTGAAGGAATTGCATCGAAGAAGACGAAGCTTCAAAACTGTGTGTGAAGAAGCAAGTCAAAGCATTAGCTCAAACCAATCTGTGTGAACGGTTGAAGCTAAGATCTTTATATCAATCTGTGTGAACGATATATTGATTGTGTGTTGTTATAATTACGTAGTTGTGTACGTAGTAATTATAATAAACTTTTTACTCCTGTGTGGAGGACCAGTGGACGTAGAGGGGTTTACCTCGAACCTCTTTAAATATTGTGTTATTTACCTTCTGCCTTACTTGTTTTAATTACTATGATTATTTAAGTATACACTGCATATCGAGTTGCTGTATCCACAACAACTTACTGTATCTAAGACTTCCGCTACGCACTCAGATTTAATATCAGTACAGCTTGCTGTTTAAACTACTTCCCAAGCTGTATCCAGTATACTTAGTGGCCAACAATGTGCATGAATGTTTTTGGGTGATCGTGATGAACTACACCAATATATCATCTTGATCTCCTGGATGATCCTGTAAAAAAAAAAATTGTAAGAGCTCACAACTTATTCATCATAAAACATCAATCTGCGTTATTCAACTCCAAGCATGAAACATCAACAAATCAATTTTGGAAATAATAGTCCCACAACTAGCAAAGGATAATGTCATAAAGTTACTGATGTGCCAGAGGTATCATCGCCCCCTAGCAGCAAAAACATCACCAAAAACCGCACCAAAAACAGCACCAAAAATAGTAGCAAATATAGCACCAAAAACAGCAGCAAAAACATCACCAAAAGCAGCAAAAACAGCACCAAAAATAGTAGCAAAAACAGCACCAAAAACAGCAAAAGTGTTACTTTAAAATATTACTGACTGTCGCTACCCAAAATATTATCCGGAGATAGATATTGCTGGAATGGATGGGATAGCAAACAAATGCGAGAGCACTTCCGAGAGAAAGATAAATAACACAAGATTTGCCGGGGTTGTTAGTCCCGGGCTTGAATGCTCTCGCGAGATATTATTAATACCGATATTCGGGGATACAAGTATTAATGTAAGAATACAATTACAATGAGTGTAAAGTTTTCTTGTTATCTTAGCTAGTGAGCGTGTAGATTGCCGGAAGAACCAGATTTGATGCTCTGTGAGTTCTTGTAACAAAGGTGATGAACAGTCACGGCGGTGAGAGATCGACCGCCTCTCACGGCGAGTATTTAGCTGGATGTTTGGGCTTCTGGGCTTATGAATCCCTTGGAATCATCTAGTGGAGACTTGCTTCGCCGATCGTCTTACGGGACGAGAGATTTGGAGAGAGAAGTCTGAGATGGATTCCGGTGAGATAGCCGGGAGCTTGATGATATGTGTGTTCTTCAGTATTTCCGTGGATGTATCGGAATGTGAGAGAATGTGAACTTTTGGTGGAATGTATTTCGGACGTAAGTCAAATGAATTCCGAACCGTATATTCAGTGATCTGGGAACCGTTGAGTGAATTCCGAGCTGTTGGTTAAAATGAATCCAGAACTGAGAACTGAGAACCTTTTTCCAGTAGGAGGAGGTTCTCTATTTATAGGGCTTGGATACGCCGGGCGATCGCCTTTACTGCAATATAATAATCGGGCGATCGTCTTTTAGCACATGGGCCTGTCCCCTCAAAGTCTGCAGGAGTTGCTGGCAGTCAACTGTGCGGTCCAATGGGGAGCTTACACGCGTCCTGAGTTGCTGTCGCGGGTGGTCCCACTGACAACTTTCGGCGCGCATGCTGGTAGGTGAGGTAGGTGACAGGCTGTGGTCACATGTCTTGTCTGTCAGCAAAAGATCTTATCTGCTGGCGAAGATCTCGTCAGCGCCTTTGGTGGATCTGCACGTGGGTGCTTTCCTGAGATCCAGTCCTTGATGGTTTTGATGGGCGATCGTCTCTGCTCGGGGCGCAGGTCGATTGCCCTTAGCCGGTTAGTAGAGCAGATCGCTACCGCCAAAGGGCGATCGCCCGGGAGTCGATCGCTAGGTACACGATGGTGGTTTGATATCTTCGACTTGGCGAGCTAGTCGAGTTTGACCGGAGTTGACTTGGTCGCTCGGCCTTATAGTCGATCGCTGTCGGGATGAATAAATCGTGACACAACAATTGCCCCGGCTCGCTCATACGTTGGAAACGTGGGGTGAGGTGGCTTTCTTGGCGATCGCCGAATTTTTGACGAGCGACTAAGTGTTTTATTGGCGCGATCGTCTTTGAGTGATATATCTGAGTTTCGGACGACTGGTTGGCCAGGCTGCAAGGAAAAAGCATCGGGCGTTGAAAAGTCTCCGCGCACGTGTCGGGCTTCTATTGGAGGACGCCACGGTCATTAATGACTCCTCGGTGACGCGTCCTCGAAAGACGCGCGACGCTGGTCTCGAGGGGTAAACCGGGTGCGCCGTTTGAGATCCGACCCCGAGGTTTTCCCTTATTGCAATCGGGTCCCCGCTTTCTCCTATAAAAGGGCGCGGGGCTGCTGATCTCACTCACGCGTACGCATTGGAGAAAGAAGGTCCTGCGCCGAATTTTTGAAGATCTAAGCGCCGATCGTCGATCGATTTCACTTTAGGGTAAGAAAAATCCTTCTCTTCCTTTCTAACTCGAAAATGGCCGGAACCTCATCATCGTTTGGAGCGGGAACTGATTACGCGCCGGGACATCGGTGCCGGGAGAAACTTCTTCCGTCTTCCACTGAGACGGCGGTGAAGCAATTAAATCGAATCGGCTGAAGTTGAGGCTTTGTTCAATGAGGCCGATGTTGCTAGGGAGTCGGCTGCTGAGGAGAGACGATCGCAGATCGAGAGAGATCTGGCGATCAGGGCTTACTGGGAGCAACATAATGATTTCGGACGGGCCTATAGGGCCTTTGCTGAAATAATGGATAGGTTAGCCGGTCCTACTCCGAGATTCGACTTCAGGGGATATTCGGTCGCTTATCCCTACGTGCTCCCCAAGCGGTCGCAGTATCGTGCCGCGCAGCGATCGTTGTGGTCGCTCGGCCAAATACGGAGCTCGACGTCCAGGAGAGATCTGGCCGTCTGGAGGACAAGATTCCATGTTCCTTCGGATGTGGACATGTTCGCGCCCGCGGAGAATGAACGAGCCGACCAGCCTCCGATGGGTATGGTCGCAGTGAGTGAGGCCGTTATGGAGGCCGGGCTGCGCTTCCCTCTATCCTTTGCGGTCTCCCATCTGTTGGCCGCTTGGAATGTGGCGCCACTTCAGCTGACGCCGAACGCCTGGCTCCAAATCATCTGCACTTTCACCCTATTCGGCGGTCACCGCCTGTACCGCCTCCCGTCGCCGTTGGAGATGAATCATCTGTTTAAACTGACGGCTCATAGAGGGTTGGTCGGCGGTTACCACATCCAAGGCCGATCTGGCCGGGTGATTCATGGAGTTCCGAATAAGATACGGGCGATCGACGAAGTGGTTGCAGGTCGGCAAGTGGAGAGCTTCGAGCGACAATCCCACGTGAACGGAGATCCCACCGAATTTCGGGAGAGGAATCCGGTAAGGGTTTAGACTCTCCCTTCGCTTGGATGCGTTTTGGGTGATCTAATTTGATTTACATTTTGCAGGCTTTCATATTCGGCAATCGAGGAGCCGCCTTTCGACTTCCTCGTTGTTTGGGAGCGAATTAGGAGCTTGTCGGACGGCGACCTAGACGCCACTCGGATCAACAAGGAGAGTCGGGTTGTCGGCTCGACTATTCCGCTTCCCGAGACATCTCGCGGTGCAGTATGTGGTCTGCGATCTTCACTTACTAGGCGATCGCCTTATTTTAAGGGCAGTGTCGGCCGTTAGTCGATCGTCTTTAAGCTGCAGAGGTTCGTTTCCCTCGCTTTTTGGAGCCTCCGTGAGATCGCTATGTCGAACCCAGGAGTCCTAGGCCGTCTTCGCGCGAAGAGGTCGACTCGGGTTCCACCCGTCGCATTGCCTATAGTTCCGGAGGCGGAGCCTCGTGCGGAGCCGGAGCCTCGCGTAGCGCAGGTCGAGGTTGAGGAGGAAATTCCGGAGGAGGGGCTTCGGGCGAATCGCAAGAGGCCGAGGCCGCAGGAAACTTCGTTTCCTACCCCGGGCGATGAAGTGCCGATCGCCGCGCCTCCGATCACCATCGTTGCTCCGGAGCGCGAGCCGCCCTCTGCGGCTTTTCTGCGGGAGACGGCGATCGCGGATGCGGAAACTCCTCGAGGGAAACCGTTTTTCGGTCGGGATCCCGAGAAGGCTGAGAGGTAGATAGCATTTCTGTGTTGACAATTACATCTGCGTAGGAGTTGTATTAACCTTGGTGTTTTGGTGCAGGATCCGTCGCGCAGACCCGTCTTGTCCACCGATGGTCGTGGATTTCCTGGCGAGTCGATCTCCTCGCCATTCCTGCGACATTCCTCCCTATGTGAGCAAGGCTGCTTCTGCCTTGCCGAAGGCGTGGACAACTGATCTGGATGCGATCGCCCGGCTGCGGTCGTCGAGTTCGATGGATGCTGTTGTCGCCCTTTCTCTTCAGACGGCGACCATGGCCGTCTGTGCTCGGGAGTTTGAGGCGGCCCTCCACTATTCGCCTTCGGGAGGATCTTGAGGCGGCTCGGAAGAACGCCGAGTTTGCTGACTAGTTCGCAGCGATGGATAAGGAATCCTTGGAGGCGGCCATGCGGGAGAGCCTTGTGCTTGATCTGGTGACGTAGGAGACTGAGAAATTCCGAATGGCGGTCGACCGATTTCGGGACCAGATGCAGACTGCCGTCCTGGGCGAGGAATGTTGTTGAGGAGGAGGTCGATCGCGAAGGTGACGATCGCCGGTGACCAGCCGAGTGGCGGAGGCGAAAGAGAAGGTTGCTGCGAGGAGGCCGAGCTCAGTGGATCGCAGCAGCGATGGCCGAGCCGAGAGGAGAGGTTGAGGCGACGAAGGCCGATCCCTTCCAAAACTTGGAGTATGTCAGTTCGCCTATTATTTGGCGTTCGCCGACTCGATCCGAGCGGCTAAGAAGGGAGGCTTGGAGGTCGGTCCTCTTGCCGAGAAGTTCAAGTCATATGCATTGGAGCATCCTCTCAATCGGCTTTCTCCTTGCCGATCTTGGACTGACGGACATCGGCGTGGATTTGAGCCGGTATCCGTCTCGGACAGTCTTGCTCATCCCGACGCTCCGGAAGATGAGGGACCGCGCGGATGCGATGGCGAAGACGAGCAGGGCACAGGCGCTTCCTTTTTGATGTTTTTAGCTTACTTTCTTTGTAGTTTGTAGCTTTCTTTTGTAGTACTTAGGCCTTCGGGCGATCATGTACTCTATTTTTTCAAGTAATGAAATGAGCATTTGTCTTTCAGACTTATCACTTGAATGAATGGTTATTTTTAAGTCTTTGTTTGACTTTGTACAAATGCGTGAGGAGAGATCGTTGCGAGGGTAGTTCCAAATGAATTGATAAACTCATAAGACAACTTTTTACAACAAGTTCGATCGCTGCACTACATCTGAAAAAATGACGATCTCCGTATGTGGTTGAATAGCGACGATCGTCGTGTAGGTAGTCCGCACTCTTCTTGCCCCTTGTTTTTATTCACTTAGTGGAAGTAAGGGGATGAAAATAATTCCTTGAGTGAGCGGTCTTTAACTTTGTCGAATCCTCGGGGACGGTCGTACATCTTGAGGAACCGTGCACGATCGCGGAGTTCGATGGACCGACTCCTTGATCATGTCTTGATGCGCGAAGACATTGAGTGTCTCGTGACTCACTTTATTATGAGGGTCCTCCGTTAGGCTGCGCCTCGCCTCGTATTTAAACGAAAGGCGTGCGGTCTTGGTCTAGAGGAGTCCTGGCGCGGGGCAGCGTCGGATGAATCAACTCCGCGCCCGCGGCTTGTTAGCTCTGCTTCCACCTCGGCTAGCCATGGAGATGGCCGACCTCGACGGTGTACGTTGAGACGGGGTTGTGGCACGTCGCATTGTCCGGGTTCACCATGTTAGATGATGAACCTTTGAGGGCGAGCGATCGTGTCCACTGATTTATTTTGGAGGGCCCTCAGACTACGCCGGCCTCGTATTTAAACGAAGGGCGGGCGATCTTGGCCTAAAGGGACCTTGCATGGCCTAAGCAGTCGGTTCCATCGACCACCAGGACCATGGCTGCACTCTTTCACCTTGGATCGTCATGTAGATGTCGATCTTCGACGGTGTACGTTGTGCGGGGGAGGCGATCTCGTGCCTTAGTCCTCCGGTTTCTTGAATAAGGAGGGAGATCGGGATGACTTCCGTGGTCTCCTTCTCTTGATTGAAGCATATAGAGACGGTCGCCGAGGTTGATCCAGGGGTCGGCTCGTATGAGCTTCCCAGCCTGTTTTGCGTTCGACTCGGACGATCGTCTATAGAGATAGGCGGGGGCTTCGGCTAAACCAATAAGTGTCTACTTGCCCTCCTCGAACAGTCTCCAGAGCCGCTTGAGGAGGTCGCGGCAATTGTTGGTCTTGTGGCCGACTCTTGTGGTAGGCGCAATATTGATTGTTGTCCAGGTGACCGTGGTCCCTTATCGCCTTTGGCTTTTTGAGCTCTTCGTGCCCCTTGATGGCATAGAAAATATGTGCCGGAGTTCTGTTGAACGTATGGAGGAGATGGGCTTCCATGTCCTCGAAAGCCTTGAGATCTCCGGGTGCCTTGGCGATCGCCTTCTTTGCTTTGGCGATCGCTATCTTCTGGGCAAGAGGTGGCGTTTCCTCGTCTAAGCGGAGGGTGAGTAGCCTTTGCCTGGCCAGGAAGTTGGCAGCTTTAGCGCGGAAGATCGTGTAAGTTGGGGGAATATCCTTGGAGAGATGTCTGAACATGGGAGAGTGACCGTGGAATCCCCCCATGACCGAATAGAGAGCGAGCTCATCACTGACGGGTTCGCCGGTGAGGATGATTTCGTCTACCCGGTCGATGTAATCTGCGTCAGTTTCGTCCTTCCCCTGCTTGATCTTTATCATGCGCTGGGGGCCTTCTGGTCTGGCGACCTTGCTGGCGAAGTATGACGTGAAGTCATCCGCCAGTTTCTTAAAAGAGGTGACCGATCGCGGTGGTAGTGAGACGTACCACTTATGGGCCAGCTCGCCCAATGTCAGCGGGAAGATCCGGCACTTGGTTGCATCAGATGCCCCACACCCAGTCATGTAAATTCGGAATTTACTCAGGTGGGTTTCTGGGTCCGATCTCCCCTTATACAGAGGTGTTTTAGGAGGAGCGATCGTTGGTTGTATGGGGGCAAGCTCGATGTGGACCGCGAGTGACTCGGTCGGCCCGGCGATCTTCTTGCTGGTGCTTGCCCCAGCGTCCAAGAGTGCTCTCATCTCATCGAGCTGACGTTGCATGGCGGCCATCGCCGTGGCTTTGGCATAGCGGCTCGCGATCGGAGCGGAGCCGAGGCGATTGAGTCGAGTCTCCGCGATCGGGCGGGAGTCGATGGCTGACATGCGTTCGGCTGTGAAGTGAGTAGGCCGAACTCCTGGTGACGGATTCGGATTCCGTCTTCTCAAGGTTGGAAACAGAGTGCCCCGGTAGCCGGGATGGGTCGCGTCCCAAGCGATCGAATATGGATCCGTCCGGTCGTGCGAGAGCCTTTCCTCGCGAATCGGGGCTTTTTGACGATCGCTCGTTCAGTAGCCCATTGAATTTCTGTTTTCCCATGCGGCGGATGATCGAGGGAGTTATCGCGGGCGGCGCGCATGCTCTCCGTCGCTCCTCCAGGATGGCCATAGCCTCCTCGATCTGTTCCTCGGTTTGGAACTGATCGAGTGAGAGGTTGGGGCCATCTCTCGGATGCGGGATCGAGAGTCTCGCGTTGCCGCGGCTTCCCCCTGTCGTCGGCTGGGGTTCGGACTGAGCCGGGAAATGGTGTCCGGCGGTTCGGAGAGTAGCTTTCTTCGATGGACCGGCGGATGTCATGATTCTGGAGGTTTTCTTTGAAGCGCAGTGAGTGTCACTTCAAGTTTATGCCCCGAGAACAGTGAGTGTTCTTCGGGACGGTAGAAATAAAAGTTTGAGGGTTAGATGCCCTCCTTCTAGCGCCAATTGTCGCTACCCAAAATATTATCCGGAGATAGATATTGCTGGAATGGATGGGATAGCAAACAAATGCAAGAGCACTTCCGAGAGAAAGATAAATAACACAAGATTTGCCGGGGTTGTTAGTCCCGGGCTTGAATGCTCTCGCGAGATATTATTAATACCGATATTCGGGGATACAAGTATTAATGTAAGAATACAATTACAATGAGTGTAAAGTTTTCTTGTTATCTTAGCTAGTGAGCGTGTAGATTGCCGGAAGAACCAGATTTGTTGCTCTGTGAGTTCTTGTAACAAAGGTGATGAACAGTCACGGCGGTGAGAGATCGACCGCCTCTCACGGCGAGTATTTAGCTGGATGTTTGGGCTTCTGGGCTTATGAATCCCTTGGAATCTGTCTAGTGGAGACTTGTCGCTTCGCCGATCGTCTTCTGGACGAGAGATTTGGAGAGAGAAGTCCCGAGATGGATTCCGGTGAGATAGCCGGAGCTTGATGATATGTGTGTTCTTCAAGATTTAGTGGATGTATCGAATGTGAGAGAATGTGAACTTTTGGTGGAATGTATTTGGACGTAAGTCAAATGAATTCGAACCGTATATTCAGTGATCTGGGAACCGTTGAGTGAATTCCGAGCTGTTGGTTAAAATGAATCCAGAACTGAGAACTGAGAACCTTTTTCCAGTAGGAGGAGGTTCTCTATTTATAGGGCTTGGATACGCCGGGCGATCGCCTTTACTGCAATATAATAATCGGGCGATCGTCTTTTAGCACATGGGCCTGTCCCCTCAAAGTCTGCAGGAGTTCGGGCGCCAATCAGGCGGTCCAATGGGAGCTTACACGCGTCTGAGTTGCCGCGGGTGGTCCCACCGACAACTTTCGCGCGCATCTTTGGTAGGTGAGGTAGGTGACAGCCGTGGTCACATGTCTTGTCTGTCAGCAAAAGATCTTATCTGCTGGCGAAGATCTCGTCAGCGCCTTTGGTGGATCTGCACGTGGGTGCTTTCCTGAGATCCAGTCCTTGATGGTTTTGATGGGCGATCGTCTCTGCTCGGGGCGCAGGTCGATTGCCCTTAGCCGGTTAGTAGAGCAGATCGCCAGCTGCCAAAGGGCGATCGCCCTGGGAGTCGATCGCTAGGTACCTGATGGTGGTTTGATATCTTCGACTTGGCGAGCTAGTCAGGGTTTGACTGGAGTTGACTTGGTCGCTCGGCCTTATAGTCGATCGCCTGTCGGGATGAATAAATCGTGACACAACACTGACTATAAAAGTTTTACCCAAAAATATTACCTATTTTAGAAGTGTTACATAATAATAAAGTGTTACAAAAGTGTTACCTATATAATTTAGAAATTTAAATTCGAAATGTATTACCATTGAAGTGTTACCTATAATAAAGTGTTACCATAAAAGTGTTAACTAAGATAAAGTGTTACCTTAAAAGTGCTACCTATGATAAAGTGTTACCTTAAAAGTGTTACCTATAATAAAGTGTTACATTAAAGTGTTACCTATTAATAAAGTGTTACTAAAGTGCTGCCTATTCTTTATTGAATGTCTAAGTTTGAAAAGTGTTACAAAAGAGTGTTACTTATAGTCAAGTTTGTTGTAGTGATAATGTACCTAATTAGTCTCATGAAGTAATCGTCTCATGTGCACAGTCCAATGTGGAACATCAACACACAACTATATATACCCGACTAAAAATTCTACATATAATCAATTGGCACGCAAGTATGACTCGTAAATATCACGATACAACATGAAAACGAAACTCAAATAACCAAAAAATCCAATAAGGGTCAAAGGAACTCACCAAATTGAAACAATGATCAACGAGATAAACAATATCTCGATATGAATCGTAATTTATAAAGCATTACAATCACGCAATAAAATAATCGACATGATAAAAAAAATACCTCGATATGAATCGTAATTTATAAAGCATTAACCCATACATGAAATACACAACATTCACAAGAATCACTAACATTATAACCAAGCAAGGTAACTTGCCTCAATGCTAAAGAAGAATAATAGTCCTCCCTCGAACGAACAAATGAACGACGTCCTTCGACAACCAACAATCACTCGAGCAACCTTGAATGAAGTACAATTCATACCACATCAATAATCCGACTATCTCAATAATAATATCAATGATAGTTAACTTCGATTCGACGAGAATCAATCAATAAACACAACTAAAATCAACAAGTCTAAAGTTATAAATTCCAACTCCCTTAAAACAACTTAATGGGTAAAACCAATAGGTTACTAATGTTTTTAACATAATTAATTTCTTCAAGAATATGAAGAACAGCAAGAATATATTATCTTCTTGATTTGAGACATGATAATCTAGTTTTAAACCCATAATTATGTATACAAAATCGTATATGGCATAATTATAACAACAGCAACATCAACAATCCCTTCAACTATGTTAATCATCCAACAAGCTTAACATAATCCTTCTAAATTATGAGTATAACATCTATATATCCTTAAACAACAAGAACATACTCATCCTTAAGTTATAACTGTAACACCCCGAGATATTCGGAATAATTACAGCGCCGTAAACCCTTTAAGTAAGGATTTACACGGCTAATTAGATGAAATGTAAAATATACTACAATAGTACCATGAAAGTTCCAAATACAAAACCGGTTTCAAACAGATCAAATGCGTCATTAATACAACCATCTAGAATTATTAATAAGACATGCGTACTCGAGTACTGAAAATGAACCAAGAAGACAATCACAATAACAATAAACATCCTCCACATCACTGAGCCACTTCATCGTCATGTCGGTACTGTGTGGCTGCTTCCCCGCTCCTCAGCTACCTGAACATCAAAACAAATGTCCACCCCCGAAGGGGTTAGCAAAACGATGATAGTACAAGTATCACAATACAAATTTCATCAATGCATCATAAAACATACAAAACGGACTTCCGTCATCGGAGTCCAACAATGCGAATCATCATGATTCCATCAACACAATACAGGGTAATCCAACGATCCAGCGCCCTCGGTATAGATCCCCATGATGATCCCGTTGGACCAACGCATGGTGGAAAACCCGTCCAACGATCTAGCGCCCTCAACATAGATCCCCATGATGATCCCGTCGGACCAACACATGGTGGACATTCGATCCAGCGCCCACAGCATAGATCCTCATGACCCCCCTCGGATCATTTACAATATAAACCATGTAATCATGCATACATATATGCATTTCAATATGTTCATCAATACGAACAATTAATAACGAATACCACGAGAAATCAAAGAAATTAATCTCATACTCAACAACATGAACAAAAATATATGCATGATCAAAGTTCCAACATAAAACAACTCAACATATGATACTTGCCTCGATAATGGCAAGAATGAAATACTCCAACAAATGTCACGCGTCCGTATGCCACCGCCCCTCGATCGACCCCTATGCAAGGCTGGGACCTTGTTCAAAAGAAATAATATAGAATTCATCTCATGTCGTACGAATGTCTAACAATCCGATCTACGGCCGAAAGCTCTTAAAATGAAATCTGCCTGAGCTACTTAGCGTATGCTACGTATTCTACGTAACGTGCGTTAAGCCTGCTCGTTAGCGTACGTAAATGACGACGTCTAGCGTACGCTAACTATGTACTGACAGTTCTCTCTGATCAGCCGACTGACTTGCCTGATGACATAACGTATGTTACGTACCAAATGTAGCGTACGTTAACTTATGCCCGATAGCGCACGTTAATATACATATCTTAGCGTGCGCTAACCGTGCATGGCAGTTCATTACCGGGTAGTAGACTTGATCTAATGGTGATGAAACTCATGAAATCTTCGGTGCTAATACATGTCATCTCCATGCATATCATGCTCATACGGTTTATGAATGATCTTACGGATTACACGACTTCGAGATACAAGGATACGTATAATCATCACAACACCATAATTCATCTTGATCTTCAAGAAAATATCCTAAGTTCAATCCATTCTATGTCCCAAAACGTATAATTCCATTATGTAAAAACATAAGAACATGATAATCTCCATAAACTGGCCACAATCGGTTTTATAGTTACATGAATGTGCTTAGGAGTTCAAACACTAAAAAGGTTCAATGGTCTATACGGTGAAGAAGTACCGAAACATCGAAAATATCCTTCTAACAACATGATGTTCGACTACATACGAATTTAACTGACTAGATAATCTCAAAACATGTTCCAAAACATCCTTAAGAATGCTACTCCAGTTGGTGAAGAATCACCTACCTCAAAATAGTGAAGAACAAGGAGGAACTTGAAGAAATCCAACACCGAGAGCTTGAACACCAATCTCTAATGACCTACAATCTTCAAACTCGTGCTAGGATGATGATACAAGAGGTTTAGGATGGAGGAAGTAACTCTCTAAGTTTCAGAAATCGAGTTTGGGAAGTGAAGAAATCTAAAAAATGAAAACATGTGTTGTCCTATATATAGAAAATGGTTATCAGCGCGCGCTAGTCCATATCCATAACGTGCGCTAACGGCCATACGAAGCTTACTGACCTCACTGTACTCAACATTTAGAGTGCGCTATCCTCATACCAGTAGCATGCGCTAAACAACGTTGACTCGGCTTTTTCCAAAAACCATCCAGGTTCATCCCGACATGTCCCGACCAAGATCCGCGGCTGATCTAACCTACCACCCTGTCTTAATCAAGTTGACTACGTATAGCGCGCGCTAATGTTCATGCACAACGTGCGCTACAAATCGAAATTAGCGTACGCTACGCTTAGTCGATAGCGTGCGCTACATGTGCAAAAATCACAATTTTGAACACATTCATGAAATCATACGCTCAACAACACCGGATCATGAACTATGGAGAATAATACTCAGATCAAAATGCAACAAATACAATATCATAAGGTTCAAATACACATCAGAAATCTCGGGTATTACATCCTCTCTCCCTAAAAAGAAGTTTCATCCCGAAACTTAAGATGAAAACAACTCTGGATATCTAGCCTTCATACTGTCCTCCATTTCCCAAGTGGCCTTTTCAACTCCATGTCGAGACCATTGTACTTTAACCAAGGGTATTGGTTTATTCCTCAATTGTTTGACCCGACTCTCAAGTATCTTGATTGCTCTCTCTTCGAAGGTGCCGTCATTAGCTATCTCGATTTCATCGAAATCAATAATATGACTGGGATCTGGTACATACTTCCGCAATTAGGATACGTGGAACACATTGTGAACGTGACTCAGAGATGGCGGTAAGGCCACCCTGTATGCTAAATCCCCAACTCTCTCGAGGATCTCAAATGGTCCGATATATCTCGGACTTAGCTTACCTTTCCTCCCAAAACGGAAAATTCCCCGAGTAGGAGTCACCTTCAATAGTACGTGATCCCCAATCTCACACTCCAGTGGGCGACGGCGCACATCAGCATAAGACTTCTGTCGACTCTGGGCAGTCAACAGTCTTTCCTGAATCAAAGTTATCTTCTCCTGAGTCTGAACTATCAATTCCGGCTCCGTCCCAATCAAGTCATCCCAGCACAAGGGTGACCGACATCTTCTCCCGTACAAAGCTTCAAATGGTGCCATCTTAATAGAAGTATGCCAACTATTTTTATATGTGAATTCAATCAACGGCAAGTGAACTTCCCAATTAGTTGACCAATCCCAGGCACAAGCTCTAAGCATGTCTTCTACTGTCTGAATAGTCCTTTCGGACTGACCGTCCGTCTGAGGATGATAATCCGTGCTAAAGTTCAGCTCGGTCCCCAAAGCCCTGTGAACTGCCTTCCAGAAGTGCAACACGAAGCGACCATCTCAATCTGAAATAATAGTCTTCGGTATCCCATGCAATCTGACTATCTCTGCAATAAATACTCGTGCCAATCTCTCGGGTCCCCACGTATCTTTAATTCCTAGGAAATGAGCCAACTTGGTTAGTCGATCAACTACAACCCAAATCATGTTCATTCCTGTCTTGATCCTTGGCACACTGGTGATGAAATCCATCGAGATATCCTCCCACTTCCACTCAGGGATCGGAAGTGGCTTCAACATTTCAGCAGGTCGCTGATGTTCAATCTTAACCTGTTGACAAGTCAAACACTTTGAAACGTATTCTACTTTGTCCTTCTTCATATTTCCCCACCAGAAGTTTTGTTTTAGATCCTTATACATCTTACTGCTGCCCGGGTGAATAGAATAGGGCGCGCTGTGAGCTTCCTTCAGAATTGTCTGCCTCAAAACATCATCATTGGGAATGCAGAGTCGACTCTGAAATCTTAAAACTCCATCATCTTGTATCACGAATCCCAGGGCCTTTCCTTTCTTTACTTCGTCACATAACTGAAGAATCAGAGAATCATTCAACTGCTTAAATTTGATTTCCTTGACTAGTGACGAAGTCAGTTCCATCACATATAGTTTCCCTTGAATTCCTGGTGACCATACTTCAATCCCTTCGCGGATCAGTTCTTGTTGAATGCTGGTTTGGGACGTAAGTGCTTCCAACACTGGAAGAGAAACAGGTTTACGGTTCAGTACATCAGCCACTACGTTTGCTTTGCCTGGATGATAGAGGATCTCCAAATCGTAATCCTTGATCAATTCCAGCCACCTTCTCTGCCTCATGTTTAATTCCTTCTGACTAAAAATGTACTTGAGGCTCTTATGATCTGTAAAGATCTAACAATGAGTGCCGTATAAATAATGTCGCCAAATTTTCAAGGAAAAGACCACATCCGCTAACTCCAGATCATGAGTCGGGTAATTAACTTTGTACGGTTTCAACTGCCGAGAGGCATAGGCAATCACCTTATCCTTTTGCATCAATACACATCCCATACCCTGATTTGAAACGTCGTTGTATACCATGAATCCATCCGTGCCATCTGGTAATGCTAGTATAGGCGCTGTCGTCAGTCTCCTCTTAAGTTCCTCAAAAGTAGCCTGGCATTTCTCATTCCACGTGAACTTTTGAGTTTTCTGTAACAGCTGAGTGTGCAGACGAGCAATTTTGGAAAATCCTTCTACAAAACGGTGATAATATCCAGCAAGTCCCAAGAAACTCCGGACTTCTTTCACATTATTAGGAGATTCCCATTCCAAGATTGCCTCGACTTTCTTCGGGTCCACCTGAACTCCGTTAGCTGATATTACATGCCCAAGGAAGGTCACCTCTTTAAGCCAGAATTCGTGTTTAGAAAGTTTCGCATAGAGATGTTCTTTTCTCAAAGTGCTCAAAACGATACGCAAATGCTCTGCATGTTCCTCTGTGTTTTTCGAATAGATCAAGATGTCATCAATGAAAACGACCACGAACTTATCCAAGTATTCTAAGAATACTCGATTCATCAATTGCATAAATACCGCAGGAGCATTGGTAAGTCCAAATGGCATCACCACGAATTCATAATGCCCGTACCGGGATCTGAAAGCAGATTTCGGTATGTCTGATTCCTTAATTCTCAATTGATGGTATCCTGATCGTAAGTCAATCTTCGAGAATACCCTTGCCCCTTGCAGTTGATCAAACAAATTGTCGATCCGAGGTATAGGATACTTGTTCTTGATCGTCACCTTGTTTAGCTCCCTGTAATCAATACATAATCGAAGGGATCCATCCTTCTTCCGGACAAAGAGGACGGGTGCTCCCCAAGGAGAGGCGCTAGGTTGAATATAACCCTTCTGCAATAATTCCTCAAGCTATTTCTTTAATTCATACATCTCGGTTGGCGCCATACGGTATGGTGCCCTAGAAATAGGAGTGGCTCCAGGCTCCAATTCGATAGTGAACTCCACTTCTCTCTGTGGAGGTAACCTAGGTAGTTCGTTAGGGAATACATCTGAGAATTTATTCACAACTGGAATGGATGAGAGCTCTACTCATTCTTCTTTCTAAATCGCATAACACCAAAATCCGTAACAACCCTGCTTTAGCAATCTCACTGCTTTCATCGCTTTGATCAATTTTCCCGAGCTTCCTGGTCTCTATCCTTTGAATAAATGTTCAGATCCGTCATCAGCAATGATAGAAATGACTCTCTTTCGGTAATTCAAAATAGCTCCATAACGATTGAGCCAATCATCTCCGAGAATTAAATCGTCACCAAGGATGTCGACTACAATAAGATTTGATGGCCAATCTCTCCCTCCTATAGTCACTGGAAAATCTCTAGTTTCTAGGGTTCCCATAAGTTTCTCTCTGCTCGGTAACCCCACAACATAAGGTTCACAATCATACAAGCACGAGATTTTCAAACGATTAACACAGTTCAAAGATATGAAAGAATGCGTAGCTCCTGAATCGAATAAGACACTAACTGGTTGCAAAAGGATCTGAATCGTACCTGATGCAACAGCCGTGTTCTGATCGTCTGACTTCTTCATCTCGTAAATACGCGGAGGAACGGACCCAGCGCTGGATGCCTCTCTTTTCCCAACATTCTGCTGCTGGAAACCACTTTGATGCGTCTGGTTTACACTAGTGTCCTTCGGAACTGGTGCAGGAGTGCGAGAACCAAAAGATCGAGTCGTATTTCCACAAAATATTGCGCGATGACCTTCCTGTCGACACTCGAAATAGGTCACAACAGGTGCGAAACAATCACGTCGAACATGCCCCACTTTGCCACAGTTATAACATTTCTTTCCTGCGTCTGAAACGGTTGGTGCTGCCCGGAACTTGTTTCCACCTCAAGAAGGATGCGGAGGCCTCCTGGGTGAATGAAATGAGGACTGGCCTTTCCGGGGCCCACTAATCTTATTCTCCGTGAAATTGCCAGACACTTTCTGCTTCTTTGCTTCCGTTGACTTTTCTACTGCCGCCTCTTTCATATCATAGGCCAGCGCTTTGTCCTGATACTGTCGCAAGGTGGTACATTCAAATCCGGACATATACTGCTGAATGTCCGGCTTCATCCGCATGTCGAAATGGAAAATTCTCTCCGCCTCGGTCCTGACCAAGTGGCGCACATAAGTCAGCTGGTGATTAAAAGTCTTAATCACGTCTGTCACAGATGCCTCTAAATTTTGTGATGAGAAAAACTCCCGGACTCGGGCCTCTCTAACTGGGCGAGGATAATATTGTGCTTCCATCATTAATATGAACTCCGTCCAGTCAGCATTATGATTCTTAGGTCGAATGGCCTCCCACCAGTCAAAAGCCTCCCCAGTCAGGAGATACTGGGCTATCGGAGCCTTTCGGTCATCAGGGCAGTTAATCCCTGAAAAGATCTTTTCTAACTCCTTCAGCCAGTGATCCCAAGTAATTGTCTCAGCAGAACCATCAAATTTGCAATTTGACCACCTCAGTAATCAATCTATCCCCCCGATTATCCTCGTTATGCTGCTGTCCCGTCGTCGTCTGCATGCGATCAACAACTTGAGCGAACTGGTTTATCTGAGCAACCACCTATTGAAGCACTCCCGGCACGTTAGGATCTGCATTATTATTTGCTGATCCCTGCTGTCCTCCAGAATGGGAATCGGTTCGACTAGTGGATAATTCTGGGGTAGACTCCGAATCCTCCTGTCTCGCATTTCCACGTCCGCGTCCGCATCCACGATCTCCCCTCAACATACTGTAAACACAAATACTCAATATCTAGGGCAAACTTTTCTAAAAGAAAGTTCGTCAATATTCACAAAACAAGAAGTAAATAAAACAGTAGTATTTGAGATTAGGAGACTTACAACCACGGTCCACACGACGATGTTGGCTCAGCAGTGATGTTACAACCGACCCATAATTAAATAACGTAAACAGACCCAACTAACCCGACTGCCAAGATATCCATGAATCTTAGCTCCGATACCATATTTTGTAACACCCTGAGATATTCGGAATAATTACAGCGCCGTAAACCCTTTAAGTAAGGATTTACAAGGCTAATTAGAAGAAATGTAAAATATACTACAATAGTACCATGAAAGTTCCAAATACAAAACCGGTTTCAAACAGTTCAAATGAGTCATTAATACAACCATCTCGAATTATTAATAAGACATGCGTACTCGAGTACTGAAAATGAACCAAGAAGACAATCACAATAACAATAAACATCCTCCACATCACTGAGCCACTTCATCGTCATGTTGGTACTGTGGCTGCTTCCCCGCTCCTCGTCTACCTGAACATCAAAACAAATGTCCACCCCGAAGGGGTTAGCAAAACGATGCTAGTACAAGTATCACAATACAAATTTCATCAATGCATCATAAAACATACAAAATGGACTTTCCGTCATCGGAGTCCAACGATGCGAATCCTCATGATTCCATCAACACAATACATGGTAATCCAACGATCCAGCGCCTTCGGTATAGATCCCCATGATGATCCCATCGGATCAACGCATGGTGGAAAACCCGTCCAACGATCCAGCGCCCTCAGCATAGATCCCCATGATGATCCCGTCGGACCAACACATGGTGGACATTCGATCCAGCGCCCTCATCATAGATCCTCATGACCCCCCTCGGATCATTTACAATATTAACCATGCAATCATGCATACATATATGCATTTCAATATGTTCATCAATACGAACAATTAATAACGAATACCACGAGAAATCAAAGAAATTAATCTCATACTCAACAACATGAACAAAACTATATGCATGATCAAAGTTCCAACATAAACCAACTCAACATATGATACTTGCCTCGAAAATGGCAAGAATGAAATACTCCAACAAATGTCACGCGTCCGTATGCCACCGCCCCTCGATCGACCCCTATGCAAGGCTCGGACCTTGTTCAAAAGAAATAATATATAATTTATCTCATGTCGTACGAATGTCTAACAATCCGATCTACGGCCGAAAGCTCTTAAAATGTAATCTTCCTGAGCTACTTAGCGTACGCTACGTATTCTACTTAACGTGCATTAAGCCTGCTCGTTAGCGTACGTAAACGACGAAGTCTAGCGTATGCTAACTATGTACTGCCAGTTCTCTCTGATCAGCCGAATAACTCGCCTGATGACATAACGTACGTTACGTACCAAACATAGCGTACGTTAACTTATGCCCGATAGTGCACGTTAATATACATATCTTAGCATGCGCTAACCGTGTATGGAAGTTCATTACTGGGCAGCAGACTTGATCTAATGATGATGAAACTCATGAAATCTTCGGTGCTAATACATGTCATCTCCATGCATATCATGCTCATACGATTTATGAATGATCTTACGGATTACATGACTTCGAGATACAAGGATATGTATAATCATCACAACACCATAATTCATCTTGATCTTCAAGAAAATATCCTAAGTTCAATCCATTCTATGTCCCAAAACGTATAATTCCATTATGTAAAAACATAGGAACTTGATAATCTCCATAAACTGGCCACAATCGGTTTTGTAGTTACATGAATGTGCTTAGGAGTTCAAACACTAAAAAGGTTCAATGGTCTATACGGTGAAGAAGTACCGAAACATCGAAAATATCCTTCTAACAACATGATGTTCGACTACCTATGAATTTAACTGACTAGATAATCTCAAAACATGTTCCAAAACATCCTTAAGAATGCTACTCTAGTTGGTGAAGAATCACCTACCTCAAAATAGTGAAGAACAAGGAGGAACTTGAAGAAATCCAACACCGAGAGCTTGAACACCAATCTCCAATGATCTAAAATCTTCAAACTCGTGCTAGGATGATGATATGAGAGGTTTAGGATGGAGGAAGTAACTCTCTAAGTTTCAGAAATCGAGTTTGGGAAGTGAAGAAATCTGAAAAATGAAAACAGGTGTTGTCCTATATATAGAAAATGGTTATTAGCGCGCGCTAGTCCATATCCATAGCGTGCGCTAACGGCCATACGAATCTTACTGACCTCACTGTACTCAACATTTAGCGTGTGTTATCCTCATACTAGTAGCGTGCGCTAAACAACGTTGACTCGGCTTTTTCCAAAAACCGTCCAGGTTCATCCCGACATGTCCCGACCAAGATCCGCGGCTGATCTCACCTACCACCCTGTCTTAATCAAGTTGACTACGTATAGCATGCGCTAATGTTCATGCACAACGTGTGCTACAACCCCAAATTAGCGTACGCTACACTTAGTCGATAGCGTGCGCTACATGCGCACAAATCACAATTTTGAACACATTCATGAAATCATACGCTCAACAACACCGGATCATGAAATACGGAGAATAATACTCAAATCAAAATGCAACAAATACAATATCATAAGGTTCAAATACACATCAGAAATCTCGAGTATTACAATAACGACCAAATTCTTCATCAAGTGTTCATAATAACCAACAATAATCATGTTATCCTCCAAATCAATAACATCTTTATAATATCAAAATTAAGACAAGATTAGCCAACATACCTCTTGAAGATGAAGAACAACCTTAAACACTTCAAGAATTCACCATAAAATTCAAGCTTCCAAGCTCTAATCTAGGTTATGAAGCTTCAAAGTAAGTTGGAGTGGCTTAATATCGATTATTAGGATAGAGGGATGATTTCTAGACAATACATGTTTTTATAGTTTGCACTTTCCATTATAACCACTACTCCGTCTTGTTAGCGTACATTAAGCTCTCTTACATATGCTAACACTTCCGTATTACGTACGTAAACGTCCTACAGAGGTTACTGCCTCACTTTGTGAATGGTTAGAAGTTATAAATTGACGTCTATAACAAGTCCAACATTACGTGCGCTAACACTCATATGTTATGTGCGTAAAACTCATTAACTTCAGCTGTACATATCACGTCAAAAGAACATAGTCCTACACGCTAAAAGTTGATCTGATCTGATTCCCATTGTTACGTACATAACTAGAAACATTAATTACATAACCATATGTATGTAATGTATGCTAGCTACTGCATCTAGCATACACTTCGGCTAATACATTTAGCCAAAAACACAACTCACCAAGAAACATCCAAACAGTAAACCATACCAACATCAAGCATACACAAGTTTTCTTCCATAGTGATCCAATACAATACACAATGTACAAATCCAAATATAATACAATTCATTGTGTAATTCCAGCTAAATATGTACATGGCAATAGCGCAAAAAAAATTACAGTCGGATATTACATACTCCGCCCATAAAAAGAGTTTTGGCCTAGAAACTAAGGGGTAAACGACGGGGTACCTTTCCCGCATGATGTCTTCAGTCTCCCACATAGCATACACGACTTCGTGCCTCGACCACTGAATCTGCAACAGAGGGATCGTCTCGTTTCTCACATTTTTGGACCTTCTCTCCAGTATCCTTACGGAGCGCTCCTCATACGAATGATCATCAGCTATCTTGATCTCGTTAAACTGAAGTATGTAGTTCGGATCAGCACATTACTTCCTCAGCTATGAAACATGGAGCACATTATGCACTCGACTCAAAGTTTGGGGCAACGACAAACGATAAGATAGATCGCCCAATCGTTCCAAAATCTCAAATGGTCTGATATACCAAGGACTCAGATTTTCCCTCTTCCCGAAATAGAAAGCATCTTGGATCGGAGATACCTTAACCAGTACATGGTTACCAACCTCTAAATCAGTGATCGTCGTAAGTTTTCTACAAGCGACTTCTATTGACTCGGAGCCGTTAATAAATAACTCCTGATCAAAGCAATCTTCTCACGAGCCGCTATCAACTGTATCGGGTTCCATACTCAAAGATTCAGATAAGTCATCCCAACATAAAAGAGACCTGCAATGACTGCCATACAATGCCTCGTAAGGTGCCATCTTGATGAAGCATGCCGACTGTTATTATATGTGAATTCAACCAAGGGTAGTTGGGCTTCCTAATCATCTTTCCAGTTGAGATCCTAAGCACTCAACCTATCTTCCACAGCCTGGATACTCCTCTTCGATTGACCGTCGGCGTGAGGATGAAATGTCATGCTGAAGCTCAACTTCGTACCCATCGCTCAATGAACAACCTCCCAAAAATATTACACGAATCATTTGTCACGATCCGATATAATACACTTAGGGGTACCGTGCAACCTCACGATCTCACGAATGAACAACTGTGCCAACTTTTGGGGGGGCACGTGTAAAACCTGCATCGCACTACCATAATTTATAATGTATTTAATTAATTATTATATATATTGAAATATATTTTCTATATTATAAAGTTTTTATAAAATATTTATAGCTTAAGGAGTAGACTTCTAGTATGAACCCAAAATATAGATTTACTCTTGTGAATTTAATCCAACTCTATATTAAATTTGGTCAAACATTGGTTTTAGAAAAATTACAGTAACTAATACATTTCATTAAAATATTACAATCGTGACGTCATTAGAATATAATTACACACATAACAAGTTATTGGCATTTAATTACATAAATATAGATGTATAATATCCCTTGAAACATGCCATTCATCTTTTTTCTTCCTATATTTGTCTCACTGTTATTATTTCCATTCATTATTCCCCTTAATTTCTCTCTTCTTTTATTTTTCAGTTTCTCTCTTTGAAGTGCGACGGAAGAATGTGCAACGGAAGACGGCGGCAGATGAATGTGCAATGGTAGAAAACACCGACGACTGAGCAATGGGAGATGACGATGGAGACGATCTTGCTATGTTCTTTGGTTGCTGATTTTAAGGGTGAGATAGAATCAAAACCTCAAATTTGTAATTATTTTACAAGATTTGAGAATTTATATTTTTCGACTCAATTCGTAGTAGGCTTTGTTGCTTTTTCTTACTATAACGAATTTTCTATTTTGTTGTGCAAATTTCAGATGGTGGTTCAATGGCTTCTTCCCCAGCAAATCTCATTTCAAATCTCATCTGTTCAGATCTGAATAAATTTCTTTTACCATTGTTTAAGGCTTTTAAGCGGCAATCACGACCTTCGTTGCCCTTTGTTCCTCCGAGTGTGTTGCCCCACCAGATATAAAAAGCCGACTACCGGACCACACGTAGCGGTATTTTGGCCAGAGAAGACACCCTCTATTTTTTTCTTTTTAGAACATCATATCCCAGATTTACGTTTTCTCAGTGTTGTGATCTGTATTTTTTAAATATCATATCAGATTGTAGGATACTCTCCAAAACATCAACAATTGCGTATTCTATATAAATGGTTACTGTAATTTTAATATACTATAGATGTTTATTACATTTTATTATGATGTTTTCTTTTGCTTCTTTTTAAAATCTAGTTACTATTTTGAAAAATATATGGTTACTTTGGTTATATGTGTTCATATGGTGGAGGACATGCTATATTGTTTAAGTTATACGTATGGCAACATATTAATCGCAATAATATATGGTCAATATGTTTGGTTATCATTTCCTATTTTGTAATTACTCGTTCTTTCATATGTTGAAATGTGTTGGTTCAGTTTGAATTGCAAATGTAATCAGTCGTGGCAAATCTGTTCTTTGTAATTTTTTCAGTTTTGTGGGTTTTCATTATATCTACAAGGAGAAGATAAAATATATACGAATGTACATATTAAAGAAATCAAAATATAGCATGACAGTATTCTCAAATGTGTGTTTGAATTTGGACTCACATATAAATAACTTGATGTTCATTAATAAACATCAATTAAATGTTTATATTTAAGTAATCAGCGAACATGTGAGAGCCTCCAAATGTGTCTTCATTCATTTTTCATTGTTAGGTATTATAAAAAAGACTAGCATGAATAATATGTATTCCACTCCAAAATTCAGGTAACCAGAATCAAACAACGAGTAACCAAACAACCGTTAATGTCAGCTAATTACTTATGTTTAAGTAACCAAGCACAAATACATAAAAGTATACAAATATGTGTTCATTAACTTTATATTATTAGATATTATAAAAAATAAAACAGCATGAACAAGAAGTATGCAAATGCAATGTTCAGGTAACCAAACTACTATTCACAAGTACCTATTTACACATCTCAGGAATGAGCGAATCCGGAACATCGGACTCAGGAACAAACAAATCGAACTCGAATTTTAGTGAATCAGTGTCGACTTCAGTCTCAAACATGGTGGACTCCATCGGGATAGAATCATATACCAACACCGATCGGAAATCACCATCGTTTGTTTCTTCGACGAAGGAATAAAGGAAAGAAAACCGATTCCATTCATGTGAAGTAGTGTGAGATCGGGTATAGGGTTTTTGAGAGAGAGAGAGAGAGAGGCGATTTGTATTCCAAGACTGAAGAACAGGAAATAGGGTTTGAGAATGAGATGTGAATCGAGTGTTGTATTGGATTAGATTAGGTGTGAGGGTTAATTATGGACCCAATCAAGTTAATGGGTTTATGGGCTAATTAATCTGATTCAGAGATATTAAGTGTATTAGTTGAGTGGTAATTATTGTAAATATTAAAGTTGTATGAACTTTTAATATTTTAGTGGCCCCATGAACTTATCAAAAATAGAACGAGCAACTTAGAGTGGGACACCTAAAACGGAAAGATGAGTGACTTAGACTAGGAGTTGGGACGGAGGGAGCAATTCTTATTATATTTTGAAGAGTTGAATGTATAAATTTAATTTTTTATTTTAATTTTAGATTATAATTTTTAAAATAAAAATATATGTATTCACATAATATATTTTATTTTTTTATAATTTTAAGGAATTAATTTCCTTTTTAATATTTTTAAATTTATTAATTATAATTCGAAAAATTTTTAAGTAAAAAACTATATGTGCTCTTATAAAAATACGTTATAAAATAATTAAACAAATTCAAATAATTTATTTTGTTTTAGTGTAAAATTTAAATTTGACGATATTTTTTTAAAAATATTTAAAATATGTTTCATAACTGTTAAGTTGATTTAGTCTATTGCAACGCTTTAAGTTCACATATAATCCAACACTTTAGCTTGGTGTTGCATTTGTAACACTCCCAGAGCCGACCGGGAATATTACAGCGGCGTGGGCCCCGAGATGGAACCCACAAGGCTGAAGGATATTTTCGCAAACATTTACAAACGCCCAAGAGGCTAACAACGGTACTATCTTTTAAAAACATTCGAAGACTTTATAAAACTCGTTTATCAAAACTGTCGTAGAATCTCATTTGAAACCACAAGGCCCAAAATGCCGAAACTCAACAGTTTAAAAACATACATTAAGCTATCGCTTACACGTACCGACATAACAAATTTAGAAAACGATTTTCAAAGTAACCTATGTTACCAGATACCAATAGGCCATTTTAAAAATACTCACGCAGCGGAAAAAGACAAACGATTAAAATACTCTAGCAGCAGAATACAAGAAATGATCAGGAAACTCAATACATAAATACATGCCCTAGTCAGTATCCTCCGAGAAGTTCATCTCTCCACGACCGCTACAAGCTTGATAATCCAAGAACCTAAAAAGATAACCCACGACGGGGTCAGCCATAATATCCAACAATGATAAATATCACATCTCGTTGATAATTACATACCAATGAAAATACTAAGTAAGAATACGATCAATGTAATCTTACCGCCATAACTTTACAAACTCGTGATAATAATTACCAAGGTTCGCACTTCGTAACCTTTCAACAACACAATAAGCTAATACCGAAAGATCTGTATTGTATCTCAACAATACCCAAGGTTCTCAAAACATTATCATAACTCACTGCTACGAAATCTACTAACTCTGTCCAACCCAATCCGTCGGGTAACATCATCACATCTCAACACGATAATCGATTGTCCATCAAAGACAAATACCAAAGGAAATACGGAACATACCTCAGAATACGCAATGCCACGGCGAATCTCGTCAATCTAATTCAAGATCAGATCAATAAAATATACGGACATGGTCCTAACACAACCTATAAATGCATACTCATATGACAACGTCAATATTGTAACACCCCCAGATTTAACCAGAAATATTACAGCGCCGTGGGCCCCGAGATGGAACCCACAAGGCTAAAAGAATTTTTTGCAAACATTAACAAATGCCCAAGAGGCCAATGACGGTACTATCTTTAAAACTGCACAAAGACTTATAAAATCCATTTATCAAAAACTATTATAAAAACTCATTTGAAATCGCAAGGCCAAACGGCCGACACTCAAAAGTTTAGAAAACGATTTCCAAAGTAATCTCAGTTACCAGATACTGAAAGAGCATTTCAAAATACTCACGCAGCGGAAAAAGACCAACCATAAAGATACTCTAGCAGCGGAATACAAGAACCAATCAAGAAACTCAATGCACAAAACATGTCCTAGCCAGTATCCTCCGGGAAGCTCATCTCTTCACGACCGCTACATGCTCGATACTCCAAGAACCTAAAAAGAAATCCCACGACGGGGTCAGCCATAATATCCAACAATGATAACAGTCACATCACATTAATAATTACATACCAATGAGAATACAACATAACAATACGACCAACGTAATCTTACGGCCATAACATTACTTACTCAAGTAATTCTCATCAGAATAACCATTATCACATTTCACATCCTGTACTCGATTAACCAATAAACTCGAACATAATATATGTATTGTACCTCAAACCATACTAAAGGTTCTCAAACTATCATAACCAATTCACGATATGGAAAAGTACCAGTTCTGACCAATACAATCCATCGGATAGCATCATCAATCCCAAAACGATAACCGATTGTCCATCACAAGACGAATACCAAAGGAAATACGGAACATACCTCGAGATATGAAGTGCCACGACAATCATATCAGTCTAATCCGAGATCAGATCAATGCAATACGGACACAGTCCTAACACAAGACCTACAAATGCATACTCATATGACCACGTCAATATGATCACAACAATAACAATCATGTATACTCAATGGAAATCCGACGATCCAGCGCCCTCAGCATAGATCTCTTTGTTGATCCTATTAGATCAGCATAAGGTGGATAACCAACAATACACATATGAACAACAACACATGATAAAATCAATGATGCGAATTCACAAGATTCCATCAACACAATACTGGTAATCCAACGATCTAGCGCCCTCAGCATAGATCCCCATGATGATCCCATCGAACCAACGCATGGTGGAAAACCTGTCCAACGATCCAGCGCCCTCAGCATAGATCCCCATGATGATCCCGTCGAACCAACGCATGGTGGACATTCGATCCAGCGCCCTCAGCATAGATCCTCATGATCCCATCAGATCATTTACAACATAAACAATACAATTATGCATACACATATGCAAATCAATATGTTCATCAACATGAACAATAGAACATGAACGACAATATGACAAATCCACTAAGACGACCTCTTGTTCGACAACATGAATGACAATATGCATGATCAAATCACTAACACTAACTGAATCGATATAAGATACTTGCCCCGAGTCCTTCGGGAGAAATCTCGATATCAAACCATCACCGAAGATTATCCGCAATGCTCGACGATCCAAACGTACCATGGACTACAGATACTGATATCCTCGTCTTTACCATAATGTATCATCGATACCCAAAATTCTAATAACCGAAATGAATTACATACATTATGATTTAACTCCCAGAATCGGAATGACAACATATAATCATTGCTATATGCATTATAAATGAAATGAAACTGAAACCATTCATTAAACATTATAACTGAGCAAGTAACAACTTGCCTCGATACCGACATGACGATGATGAAGCCGCTACCAGTCACAATGCCTTCGTATACGAGCTCCTCGGCCCCGACCGAAGCAATTCAAGAACATACTCGAACACGACCACAGCATCCGGTTATAATCACCGATCAATAATCTCAACTTATCGAAGTAATCAAATAACACATATCCGATAACAATTAACAACCGACACGACCAACCAAATCATCTCAACGATTCAGCGATATCTACAATACAAACTACAAATCGATGATCACAATCAATCAATACAACCAATCAAAAAACCCAACGGTTCCACAACTATCCTGATTAACCACAAGTCCGAATAATCCAATCCAAACAATTACGAATTCACAACCACAATGCGATTACGGATACGAGCGTAAAGGAAATCATATTCAACGAACAATCACAATCTTTCCGGATTCCAAATTGATATCATGATTCGTATTTCATTAAGAACATACGAATTCTACCACTACAACCAACGAATATTCGATCTTTATATATAAAAATACCGATAATTCAATATACGATCATCTTGCTATGTTAAATTCATCAAAAGTTCCTCAAGAACACTAAGGGATTCGAACTCATGTTCATAACCATTAAAACAACATAATTCGATATCCTTTAACATGAAGATAATCTTCCAATTCGTAATCCAAGTCATGAATCATCATATTCTTCAGTATACACTCTACATAACCTCAAGGATTGTAGCAACAACTCCCTAATCATCATCATACGGATCAAATACGGATACTAATACCAAGAACATCAAGAACTCTATGATTTTCATAATCATAATCAACATATTCAAGGTATAAACCATCATTTCACCATCTTCCTTCAACATATAATTCATATAACCTCAAGAATCGAAACAACAACATCTTAATCATCTTCATACGAATCATTTACGGATAACAATACCAAAATCCGAAATCAAAGTGAAGAATTCAACAACATACCTCGAGAACATGAATAACCCAATCAAACCCTTCAAGAATCATTGATATCTTCATATCCAAGCTTCTAATCCATGCCTCCAAGCTCACAATCGACTTAAAAGTGTTTAGAACATACTTAGAAGTGAAGAAGGACGGAAAAAGGAAGTGAAATGATCCGGAGAAATGAAAGACGAACTTTCATTTTATAAACTGCATCGATCTTTACGTACGTTAACCACCAGCATTAACGTACGTAATGCACTTAGCGTACGCTAAGCGTCCTTAATAGCGTACGTAATCTCATTTCCAAAACTAACTGACCTGTTTCGTCCAATTGATTACGTACGTAACATTTCCTTCATTACGTACGTAATATGTTCGTTGACTTGCTACAGTGAAACTCCATTTAACGTACGTTATACACTTCTCGTAGCGTACGTAATGGCCGGGGTTGACTCGCATGTCCACATCCGCCGCCGACATTGGGTCCACCTGCTAACCATGACTCGGTCCTGTCCGATTCCCTCGTTACGTACGTAATGCTTTAGCTATAACGTACGTAACACAACCAATATAGCGTACGTAAGTCTTCAACATTAGCGTACGTTAATATTCTATACTTTAGCCAATTTCAACTGTTACCGCCTGTCTCGACATACTGAAAATGAACATACGGCATACTGAATACGTATACTGAATTCAATAATATTCTCATACGATATACTCTATATCGAAAGTGCGACAACCTGATACACGATATCCTCAATTATAATTGTCTACCAAATACGACAACTGTACCAATACGGACATCTCAGTCCTTCATTTATTTTATTCATACTGTACAGATTCCACGCTGTACAATATAACTCGGATAAAATAATCTCAAACAACAGTAGTAGAAATTTCGGATATTACATACTACACCACTTAAAATAAGTTTCGGCCTCGAAACTTGCAATCCATCATAAAAACAAACAAACATGTCGTCCAACCAAAATATCCCAAAACCATTACGACAACGATCAATCATCATCATTACCGAATAACCAAAAGAGCATACTTACAAATACGCAGGTCGACGATCTCATGAGATACTAGCAAGCGATCTCATTGTACAGTCTCAATACGCTTACGATCACAATTCCCTGAGTCTCAACAAAATCTATCATCTTCGGATGAAACAATCTGCCCGAATCAAATCCTGTCTGCCTGATTACATAATCAAGTCCCAATTCCGATAAGACGAATAATACACAATACATTTGTAAAACAACTGCCCAAAACAACGACACGAATCCCGAAACATCAACAAAAAATCTGAACGCTCAGATGATCACCAACAATGATCAACCAATAAATCAACCGAGTTTATCATCAACATGATAAATTCCCATATGACCAACCAGAGGTCAAACATAATCAAGAATATCATGAACATGATAAACTCCAATATGACCAACCAGAGGTCAAAACACAATCGAGAATATCATCAACATGATAAACTCCAATATGACCAACGAACGATCAACGATAATCGAGAATACCTTTAAACGGTAAGCTCCAATACGATGAACACCGAACTACAGAGACAGATATACGAAAAAGCAAACTTCTCAAAAAGACACACCGATCACATACAGTGGATCTTAATAAACATACCTAACTGGTGAACATACCCCTCGGCGTACGAACAATAAATCACAAATCGTCGAACATCCTAAATCATACATGAAGTGGGAATGACCAATCGGTACGGCTCAAAATTCAAAAGTAGTAAAGTCACGCTACTACCACATCAATAAAACCACATAGCACATATGCTCCAGTTTCACAAAATCCAAAGTTCCAAAAATTACATGTGTACCGATTCTACAAAATGCAGTATAATTCTCTTGTCTGATCAATCCATTGATCACCCATGGATAGCCAATCTACCATACTAAACTTCGAATCTCTTTTCCTTGTACCATCGATATGATATGCCCGATGCACTAAATGCATATGTACATCAATCACATTTTCAAAACCAGTTTGAAATCATATAATCTTGTCACGAAGACAAATTTTCGAAAATTCTTTCAAAATTTTCACAACTCAAAACATAAATTTTTGGTAAGACTGCAAAATCAATTTTCGAACCAACCGGCTCGCTCGTGTCAAGTTATCGATAAAAATTCTTTTCGATACACACGATTAAATAAAATGGAATTTATGCAAATGCTTGTCCATATCCATACTCCTGTATACCAATTCGGCTTGTCACCAAATTCACTGATATTCGATCGGAAAACCGCACGATGAAATTCCAAAATCTCAATATATAGACTCTGATAAAAACTCCTCCTCCACATACTACTCGCAACGTCAATCCTTAATCCATCCTGGATCATCTCAAATATGATATGACAAAATATTGAAACAAATCAACAAATCAAACACAGCGAAAGACTTCCCGAGAAGTTCCATTTGAACAAGTAAACCAAAGTCTCGGAAGGCGGAAATAACATAAGTAAACGATTGGTAAAGTGTTTTACAAATCTCGGGAATTTTAGAAAACAAGAAAAAGCCTTTTGAAACATTAGGGTCTCAGCCCGTATCTCGTTCCGCATTACGAAAAGTTTAAAAAGTAGAAATCCCTTTTCGGACTCCAAGTCCTGGGTTATAAAACTATTTCAAAATCGATTGGGTCTCGGCCCAAAAATCATTTTCCGTAAAACATCCGTAAAACATTCATTTTGAAAAGTATCATTTTCAAATGTTCAAAAGCGGTTTCATGTATCACAAAATGATCTATCATGACTACATATTTTTCTCAACCATCCACAACCTTCTCCCAAATGTACAATTCTGTTCCAAAATCTACTGAACATACTGATTTCCAAAATCATAGTTTCTCAAGATCATCAATCCTGTCCCAAATCTGTCACCTTATACCGTAACATATAATATCTGCTGAATCTCAAAACTTATCAACTTAGAACGGCAATAAATCTCAATGAAATTCAAAAATCCAAATACTTACAGATCGTGAAGCCGACGATTCCCCGTGATACTGGCACATGTCTCGACTCAAGGAAAAACTCGACACAGATATTTTCAAAACACACATTTTGCAAACTCAGTGCAACTTGAGAACACAACACATCTCTTTCAAAAGAATCACGTTAGCACCATTTGGAAAAGTTTACAACAATCCCAGTACCACACTGATAAATCACATAACGTATAAGCCCGAGTGAACAACAAAAACTCACGGCTCTAATATTTGTCAATCGACAACTCGAATGACGCGACAAAAACACGACCCAACTCGACCCAAATGCCTAGGTTTTCTCAACCTAAGCTTCGATACCATATTCTGTAACACCCCCAGATTTAACCGGAAATATTACAGCGCCGTGGGCCCCGAGATGGAACCCACAAGGCTAAAAGAATTTTTCGCAAACATTAACAAATGCCCAAGAGGCCAATGACGGTACTATCTTTAAAACTGCACAAAGACTTATAAAATCCACTTATCAAAAACCGCTATAAAAACTCATTTGAAATTGCAAGGCCAAACGGCCGACACTCAAAAGTTTAGAAAATGATTTCCAAAGTAATCTCAGTTACCAGATACTGAAAGAGAATTTCAAAATACTAACGCAGCGGAAAAAGACCAACCATAAAGATACTCTAGCAGCGGAATACAAGAACCAATCAAGAAACTCAATGCACAAAACATGTCCTAGCCAGTATCCTCCGGGAAGCTCATCTCTTCACGACGGCTACATGCTCGATACTCCAAGAACCTAAAAAGAAATCCCACGACGGGGTCAGCCATAATATCCAACAATGATAACCGTCACATCACATTAATAATTACATACCAATGAGAATACAACATAAGAATACGACCAATGTAATATTACGGCCATAACATTACTTACTCAAGTAATTCTCATCAGAATAACCATTATCACATTTCACATCCTGTACTCGATTAACCAATAAACTCGAACATAATATATGTATTGTACCTCAAACAATACTAAAGGTTCTCAAACTATCATAACCAATTCACGATATGGAAAAGTACCAGTTCTGAACAATACAATCCGTCAGATAGCATCATCAATCCCAAAACGATAACCGATTGTCCATCACAAGACCAATACCAAAGGAAATACGGAACATACCTCGAGATATGAAGTGCCACGACAATCATATCAGTCTAATCCGAGATCAGATCAATGTAATACGGACACGGTCCTAACACAAGACCTACAAATGCATACTCATATGACCACGTCAATATGATCACAACAATAACAATCATGTATACTCAATGGAAATATGACGATCCAGCGCCCTCAGCATAGATGCCTTTGTTGATCTTATCAGATCAGCATAAGGTGGATAACCAACAATACACATATGAACAACAACACATGATAAAATCAATGATGCGAATTCACAAGATTCCATCAACACAATACTGGTAATCCAACGATCTAGCGCCCTCAGCATAGATCCCCATGATGATCCCGTCGAACCAACGCATGGTGGAAAACCTGTCTAACGATCCAGCGCCCTCAACATAGATCCCCATGATGATCCCGTCGAACCAACGCATGGTGGACATTTGATCCAGCGCCCTCAGCATAGATCCTCATGATCCCATCAGATCATTTACAACATAAACAATACAATTATGCATACACATATGCAAATCAATATGTTCATCAACATGAACAACAGAACATGAACGACAATATGACAAATCCACTAAGACGACCTCATGTTTGACAACATGAATGACAATATGCATGATCAAATCACTAACACTAACTAAATCAATATAAGATACTTGCCCCGAGTCCTTCGGGAGAAATCTCAATATCAAACCATCACCGAAGATTATCCGCAATGCTCGGCGATCCAAACGTACCATGGACTACAGATACTGATATCCTCGTCTTTACCATAATGTATCATCGATACCCAAAATTCCAATAACCGAAATGAATCACATACATTATGATTTAACTCCCAGAATCGGAATGACAACATATAATCATTGCTATATGCATTATAAACGAAATGAAACTGAAACCATTCATTAAACATTATAACTGAGCAAGTAACAACTTGCCTCGATACCGACATGACGATGATGAAGCCGCTACCAGTCACAATGCCTTCGTCTACGAGCTCCTCGGCCCCGACCGAAGCAATTCAAGAACATACTCGAACACGACCGCAGCATCCGGTTATAATCACCGATCAATAATCTCAACCTATCGAAGTAATCAAATAACACATATCCGATAACAATTAACAACCGACACGACCAACCAAATCATCTCAACGATTCAACGATATCTACAATACAAACTACAACTCGATGATCATAATCAATCAATACAACCGATCAATAAACCCAACGGTTCCACAACTATCCTGATTAACCACAAGTCCGAATAATCCAATTCAAACAATTATGAATTCACAACCACAATGCGATTACGGATACGAGCGTAAAGGAAATCATATTCGACGAACAATCATAATCTTTCCGAATTCCAAATTGATATCATGATTCGTATTTCATTAAGAACATACGAATTCTACCACTACAACCAACGAATATTCGATCTTCATATATAAAAATACCGATAATTCAATATACGATCGTCTTGCTATGTTAAATTCATAAAAAGTTCCTCAAGAACACTAAGGGATTCGAACTCATGTTCATAACCATTAAAACAACATAATTCGATATCCTTTAACATGAAGATAATCTTCCAATTCGTAATCCAAGTCATGAATCATCGTATTCTTCAGTATACACTCTACATAACCTCAAGGATTGTAGCAACAACTCCCTAAGCATCATCATACGGATCAAATACGGATTATAATACCAAGAAAATCAAGAACTCTATGATTTTCATAATCATAATCAACATATTCAAGGTATAAACCATCATTTCACCATCTTCCTTCAACATATAATTCATATAACCTCAAGAATCGAAACAACATCTTAATCCTCTTCATACGAATCATTTACGGATAACAATACCAAAATCCGAAATCAAAGTGAAGAATTCAACAACATACCTCAAGAACATGAATAACCCAATCAAACCCTTCAAGAATCATTGATATCTTCATATCCAAGCTTCTAATCCATGCCTCCAAGCTCACAATCGACTTAAAAGTGTTTAGAACATACTTAGAAGTGAAGAAGGATGGAAAAACAAAGTGAAATGATCAGGAGAAATGAAAGACGAACTTTCATTTTATAAACTGCATCGATCTTTACGTACGTTAACCACCAGCATTAACGTACGTAATGCACTTAGCGTACGCTAAGCGTCCTTAATAGCGTACGTAATCTCATTTCCAAAACTAACTGACATGTTTCGTCCAATTGATTACGTACGTAACATTTCCTTCATTACGTACGTAATATGTACGTTGACTTGCTACAGTGAAACTCCATTTAACGTACGTTATACACTTCTCGTAGCGTACGTAATGGCCGGGGTTGACTCGCCTGTCCACATCCGCCGCCGACATTGGGTCCACCTGCTAACCATGACTCGGTCCTGTCCGATTCCCTCATTACGTACGTAATGCTTTAGCCATAACGTACGTAACACAACCAATATAGCGTACGTAAGTCTTCAACATTAGCGTACGCTAAGTATTCTATACTTTAGCCAATTTCAACTGTGACCGCCTGTCTCGACATACTGAAAACGAACATACGGCATACTGAATACGTATGCTGAATTCAATAATATTCTCATACGATATACTCTATATCGAAAGTGCGAAAACCTGATACACGATATCCTCAATTATAATTGTCTACCAAATACGACAATTGTACCAATAGTGACATCTCAGTCCTTCATTTATTTTATTCAGACTGTACAGATTCCACGCTGTACAATATAACTCAGATAAAATAATCTCAAACAACAGTAGTAGAAATTTCGGATATTACAAATATGCTCACATCAATAACAACACTATATACTTATGGCAAACCCATAATATACATATGCACAATAACAACAACGCACATGGTAATCCAACGATCCAGCGCACACAGCTATAGATACCCATGATGATCCCGTCGGACCAACGCATGGTGGCATTACCTGTCCAACGATCCAGCGCACACAGCTATAGATATCCCATGTTGATCCCGTCGGGCCAACGCATGGTGGATATATGACAACAATGCACAACTGCACAAAACAATAGTATACAATGTACGACAACAACAATGCACAAATGCATGACAACAACGAAACGTGAATGTACCATAGCATGATCGACACAAAAGACGACAATGATTAAAGTACTTGCTCCAAGTCCTTCGAGAGCAAACTTGATAACTAAACCATCACCAACCATTTTTCTGAATATTCTACGATCCAAAATGTCACGGACGGTAGATAATTCATATCTTCGTCTATACCACTATGTACCCTCAATACCAAGCATACCAACAACAAATGTAAATCATATATATTATGATTTAATTCCCAAAACTCGAATACAACTTATAATCCCAAATATCCTATGATTACGATTATAAACATTGCTATACGAATTATGAACGAATGAAACGGAAATCATTCATTAAATATTATAAACTGAGCAAGTAATAACTTGCCTCGATACCGAAACGATGATGATGAAGCCGTTACCAACTCCATTGCCGTCATCTACAAGTCCCTCGACCCTAATCAATGCAATTCACGAACATTCTCGAACACGACCGCAAAGCATGGTTTTATTCACCGATCAATAATCTCAAACTATTACAATAATCGATAAACAACAAGTTCGATAACAATCAACAATCGATAAAACCAATTCACAAACCCAACATCTCAACAATATCCCAATTAACCACTAGGCTGATCAATCCAACTCAAATCAGCACGAATTCACAACCACAACACGATAATACTGCACTGTCTACCTACTTAGCGCACATTAATCACTTAACGTAGTGTGCGCTAAGTTGCTCCCGTTAGCGTGCGCTAGAGAGTAAGCTTAGCGTGCGCTAATGCTGTACAGATGCATGCTTTTCAGATACCGATCAACATATGGTGATTATCAAGAACACTAAGTGATTCTAAACCATGTTCATAGCTATCAAAATAATGAAATCCGATATCCTTTAACATATAGGTAATCATCCAACTCTTAATCCAATTTATATATTCACATATCATATTCTTCCTCAAATATCAACATCATGAACACCAAGAACCTTAACAACACTTCCCTAATCTAACATTACAGAGATTTATCATCAACAATGACATCAACATCCGCAAAGGAGAAGAAGGATTAACCAACTTATCTCAAGAAAACGAACTACACAATTCAAACCACATGAATCATATTAATATCATCACACTCCAGTAGTCCATCTCATGATCATGCTTGTCAACTTGTTTATGTAATAATCATCAACTCAAGAACATCAACATTCAATCCAAAATGAAATCCAAAGATGAAGAGTGATTACCTTTTTGAAGGAATGGATTGAGTCTCAAGTTTGAATCCGTTTCCAATCGATTCCAAGCTTAATATTGTTATGGATGATTAACTCCACCATAATCCAGTGTTTGGAACTTTGAACATCTCTCTAAGAACTCTCTCTATCGGTTGCAAGGAGAGAATGGAAGAATTGAGGAATAACAGCCAACTACTCATATATATACATTGTACATTATTAACGTACACTAACATCTAAAATTAATGTACATTACACATTTAGCTTGCGCTAATTGTCTTTGTTAGCGTGCGCTATCGAAGTCCAGAGGCTACTGCCTTACTGCATGAAATGATTTACGTATGCAATGCCCATGCAATAGCGTAAGTAAAGGCCTGTATTTAGCGTACGCAAACCTTCCACCATAGCGTGCGCTACTCATAGTTGACTTTGTAATACCCGAGATTTCTGAAGTGTATTTGAACATTGTGATATTGGATATGTTGCATTTTGATCTGATTATTATCCTCCGTATTTTATGATCCTGTGTTGTTGAGCGTATTATTCCATACATGTTGTTCATACTTGCATTTTGCGCACTTGTAGCGCATGCTAACATCTTAGCATTAACGAAAGCTAATTGAGTTAGCTAGCGCACGCTACGTATGACTTGTAGCGCGCCCTATACGTAGTCAGCTTGATTGAGATAGGTTGGTAGGTGAGATCAGACCGCGGATTCTGTTGGGGTTATGTTGGGATGAACCTGGACGGCTTTCTGGGAAATTCGAGTCAACGGTGTTTAGCGCACGCAAATGGTTTGAGGTTAGCGCATGCTAAGTCTAGTACAGTGAGGTCAGTGAACTTTCGTTCAGTCGTTAGCGCACGCTAAAAATAGTTGTTAGCATACGCTAATCGTTGATTTTAGCGCACGTAAGGCTGTTTAGCGTAGACTATGCCGAGACCCGTCAGAGTCAGTAGGCTGCAAGCCCGTTAGTGCATGCTAGGGATAGAGCCGTAGCGCGCACTAATAACCCTTTTCTATAAATAGGACAGCACCCATCTTCATTTTTCAGTTTACACTTCTTCCCACATCCGATTTTTGGGACTTTGAGAGTCACTCCCTCCATCCAAATCCTGCATACCAGCCTCCTAACATCAGCATTGAAGACAAAGGAGCTTTGAGGATTGTTGTTCTAGCTCTTGGACGTGGAGTTCATCAAGATATTTCAACCTTTCTTTACAAATAAGGTATGTAATGGTTTACCAAGCCGAAATTTACATTCTCAGCTATATTTTGAGCCTGCTTCGGAAATCCTTAGGCTAGTTAATGATCTTATGAATCCAGCAACATATTTTTGAAGATTGAAACCCAGTTATTTCTAGTTTTTCTTTCATTACTAAGAGTGTTGATCTAGCCTCGGTGGATAAAAACCTTAGGATGTATTATCTTTAATTCGTTGGAATCTTGAGCATGATTTTAGTTAGATTCTATGAATTCCTATGATGTTCCACCGATGAAATTCATGTTTGCTAGGGATATTTGTTTTGACAATATTCTTCATGTTCATGAGGATGATGAATCGGCCATGTCATTGAATTCAACCCTGATCACCATAGTATCATTTTCCTTGCATAGTACTTGGGCATGCTTGCTATCTTGAGTCACATTTGTGATAAAATCGTAATAGCCGAACATATGAGAATTTGGAATTAAAGTCCATATTTAAACCCGAAATCTTTAACAACTTGTATATCCTTGAATCCATAAACATCGGAGCTTCGCCTCCGAAATAATCATTCAACTCATATGAAGTGTATCATTATTTTCGGTTTAGCTTTCATCTAGTATACTAACCGCAAACCGGCCTTACTTCACTATTTAACGATTCACGTATAGAATATTCGGTGATCATACGTTAGTTTTGAGTAGAATGTTGAGTTCCTTGTTATCTCTTTTGACCAAGGTCCGAACCTTGTATAGTGATCGATCAAGCGACGACGGCCTGCGGACGTGTGACATTTGTGGGAGTATTTAGTCCTTGCCATCTTTGAGGCAAGTATTGTATGTTGAGTTTGGTTTATATTGGATCTTTGATCATGCATACGGTTTTGTTTATATTGTCGAGTATGAGATTATTTTCTCTGATTTGTCGTGGTATTCGTTATTTGATTGTTCGTGTTGATGAACATAATGAATTGCATATATGTATGCATGATTGCATGGTCTATATTGTAAATGATCCGAGGGGGTCATAGGAATCTATGCTGAGGGCGCTGGATCGAATGTCCACCATGCGTTGGTCTGACGGGATCATCATGGGATCTATGCTGAGGGCGCTGGATCGTTGGACGGGTTTTCCACCATGCGTTGGTCCGACGGGATCATCATGTGATCTATACTGAGGGCGCTGGATCGTTGGATTACCCTGTATTGTGTTGATGGAATCGTGAGGATTCGCATCGTTGGATTCCGGTGACGGGAGTCCGTTTTGTATGTTTTATGATGCATTGTTGATTTATGTATTATGATACTTGTACTAGCATCGTTTTGCTAACCCCTTCGGGGGTGGACATTGTTTTGATGTTCAGGTAGCCGAGGAGCGGGGAAGCAACCACAGTACCGATATGACGATGAAGTGGCTCAGTGATGTGGATATTGTTGTCTTGTTTTCTGGTTATTTTTCAGTACTCGAGTACGCTTATGATGTTGATGTTTTGGGGATGTTTTGTAATATTGGACTCATTTGAATTGTCAAACGGGTTTTGAATTTCTTTTTCATTAATGACACTTTAGTATTATTTCCGTATTTCTCAAATTAGCCTTGTAAATTCTTATATAAAGGATTTACGGTGCTGTAATTATTCCGAATATATTGGGGTGTTACAGAATTTGATATCAGAGCTAAGATTCATGGATATCTTGGCAGTCGGGTTAATTGGGTCTGTTTATGTTATTTATGGGTCGCTTGTAACATTACCGCTGAGCCAGCATCGTCATGTGGACCGTGGTTGTAAGTATCCTAATCTCAAATACTACCGTTTTATTTAATTCCTGATTTGTGAATTTTGATGGACTTTCTTTTAGAAATTTTGCCCTGGATATTGAGTATTTGTGTTTACAGTATGTTGAGGGGCTGTCGTGGATGCGGATGCGGTCGTGGATGCGTACTTGGTAATGCGATACAGGAGGATTCAACGTCTACCCCAGAATTATCGGCTAGTCGAACCTTTTCCCATTCTGGAGGACAACAGGGATCAGCGAATGATAATGCAAATCCTAACATGCCGGGAGTACTTCAACAGGTGGTTGCTCAGATAAACCATTTTTCTTAGGTAGTTGACCGCATGCAGACGGCGATGCGACAGCAGCATAACGAGGATAATCGGGGAGCCAAATGGCTTACTGAGGTGGTCAAATTGCACCCTCCAAAATTTGACGGTTCTGCTGAGACACTTACTTGGGATCACTGGCTGTAGGAGTTAGATAAGATCTTTGCAGGGATTAACTGTCCCGATGACAAAAAGGTTCCGATCACCCAGTATATCCTGACTGGGGAGGCTTTCAACTGGTGGGAGGCCATTCGACCTGAGGATCAAGATGCTGACTGGAAGGAATTCAAATTAATGATGGAAGCGCAATATTGTCCTCGCCCTGTTAGAGAGGCCCGAGTCCGGGAGTTTTTCTCACCACAAAATCTAGAGGCATCTGTGACAGACATGATTAAGACTTTTAATCACCAGCTGACTTATGTGCACCACTTGGTCAGGACCGAGGCAGAGAGTATTTTCCATTTCGAAATGCGGATGAAGCCGGAGATTCAGCAATATATGTCCGGATTTGAATCTACCACCTTGCGACAGTATCAGGACAAAGCACTGGCCTACGACATGAAAGAGGCGGCAGTGGAGAAATCAACAGAGTCAAAGAAGCAGAAAGTGTCTGGCAACTTCACGGAGAACAAGAGTAGTGGGCCCCGCAAGGGCCAATCCTCATTTCATTCATCTAGGAGACCTCCGCATCCTTCTCGAGGTGGAAAGAAGTTCCGGGCAGCATCAACAGCTTCAGACACAGTGAAGAAATGTTATAACTGTGGCAAAATAGGGCATGTTCGACGTGATTGTTACGCACCTACTGTGACCTGCTTCGTGTGTGGACAGAAAGGACATCGCGCAACGTTTTGTGGAAATGCGACTAGATCTTTTGGTACTCGCACTCCTGCACCGGTTCTGAAGGATACAAGTATGAACCAGACGCAACAGGGTGGTTTCTAGAAGCAGAATGTTGGGAAAAGAGAGGCGTCCAGCGCTGGGTCCGTTCCTCCGTGCATTTACGAGATGAGGAAGTCAGACGATCAGAACACTGTTGTTGCATCAGGTACGATTCAGACCCTTTTGCAACTAGTTAGTGTCTTATTTGATTCAGGAGCTACGCATTCTTTCATATCTTTGAACTATGTTAATCGTTTGAAAATCTCGTGCTTATATGATTGTGAGCCTTATGTTGTGGGATTACCGAGCGGAGAGAAAATTATGGGAACCCTAGAAACTAGAGATTTTCCAGTGTCTATAGGAGGGAGAGATTGGCCATCAAATCTCATTGTAGTCGACATCCATGGTGACGATTTAATTCTCGGAGATGATTGGCTCAACCTTTATGGAGCTATTTTGAATTACCGAAAGAGAGTCATTTCCATCATTGCTGATGACGGATCTGAATATTTATTCAAAGGATGGAGACCGGGAAGCTCAGAAAAATTGATCAAGGCCATGAAAGCAGTTAAATTGCTAAAGCAGGGTTGTCACGGATTTTGGTGCTATGCCATGAAGAAAGAAGAAGGAGTAGAGCTCTCATATATTCCAGTTGTGAACGAATTCTCAGATGTATTCCCTGACGAACTACCTGGGTTACCTCCGCGGAGAGAACTAGAGTTCAATATCGAATTAGAACCTGGAGCCGCTCCTATTTCCAGAGCACCATATCATATGGCGCCAACCGAGATGTATGAACTAAAGAAGCAGCTGGAGGAATTATTGCAGAAGGGTTACATTCAACCTAGCGTTTCTCCTTGGGGAGCACCCATTCTCTTTGTCCGAAAGAAAGATGGATCCCTCCGATTATGTACTGATTACAAGGATCTAAACAAGGTAACGATCAAGAAAAAGTATCCTATACCTCGGATCGACGACTTGTTTGACCAACTGCAGGGGGCCAGAGTATTCTCTAAGATTGATTTGCGATCAGGATACCATCAGTTGAGAATTAAGGAATCGGATATACCGTAATCTGCTTTCAGATCCCGGTATGGGCACTATGAGTTCGTGGTGATGCCATTCGGACTTACCAATGCTCCTGCGGTATTTATGCAATTGATGAATCGGGTATTCTTCGAATACTTGGATAAATTTGTGGTAGTCTTCATCGATGACATCTTGATCTATTCGAAAGACAAAGAGGAGCATGCTGAGAATTTGCGTATTGTTATGAGCACCTTGAGGAATGAACAACTTTATGACGGAGTTCAGTTGGACCCGAAGAAAGTCGAGGCAATCTTGGAATGGGAATCTCCTGATAATGTGAAAGAAGTTCGGAGTTTCTTGGGACTTGCTGGATATTATCGACGTTTTGTAGAAGGATTTTCCAAAATCACTCGTCCACTTACTCAACTATTGCAGAAGACTCAGAAATTCGTGTGGAATGAGAAATGCCAGGCTAGCTTTGATGAACGTAAGAGGAGACTGACGACAGCACCTATACTAGCATTACCAGATGGAACCGAGGGATTCATGGTGTACAACGACGCTTCCAATCAGGGTCTGGGATGTGTGTTGATGCAAAAGGATAGGGTGATTGCCTATGCCTCTCGACAATTGAAACCATACGAAGTAAATTACCCAACTAATGATTTGGAGTTAGCAGCTGTAGTCTTTGCCTTGAAGATTTGGCGACATTATTTGTATGGCACTCATTGTCAGATCTTCACAGAATATAAGAGCCTTAAGTATATCTTCAGTCAGAAGGAGTTAAACATGAGGCGGAGAAGGTGGCTAGAACTGATTAAGGATTATGACCTGGAAATTCTCTATCATCCAGGCAAAGCAAACGTGGTAGCTGATGCACTGAGCCACAAACCTATTTCTCTTCGAGTGTTAGAAGCGCTCACGTCCCAAACCAGCATTCAACGAGAACTGATCCGCGAAGGGATTGAAGTATGGTCACAAGGAGTCTAAGGTCAACTATACGTGATGGAACTAACTTCGTCATTAGTCGAAGAAATCAAATCTAAGCAGTTGAATGGTTCTCTGATTCTTCGGTTATGTGATGAAGTAAAGAAAGGGAAGGCCCCTGGATTCGTAATACAAGACGATGGAGTTCTGAGATTTCAAAGTCGACTTTGTGTTCCCAATGATGATGTCTTGAGATAGACAATTCTAAAGGAAGCTCACAGCGCGCCATATTCTATTCACCCGGGCACCAGTAAGATGTATAAGGATCTAAAACAAAATTTCTAGTGGGGAAATATGAAGAAGGACGTAGCAGAATATGTTTCGAAGTGTTTAACCTGTCAGCAGGTTAATATTGAACATCAGCGACCTGTCGGAATGTTGAAGCCACTTCCGATCCCTGAGTGGAAGTGGGAGGATATATCGATGGACTTCATCACCAATATGCCACGGACCAAGACGGGAATGAATATGATTTGGATGATAGTTGATTGACTAACCAAGTCGGCTCATTTCCTTGGTATTAAAGACACTTGGGGACTCGAGAAGTTAACACGAGTATTTATTACGGAAATAGTCCGATTGCATGGTACACCGAAGACCATTATTTCAGATCGAGATGGTCGCTTCGTGTCGCACTTTTGGAAGGCAGTTCATAAGGCCTTGGGAACTGAGCTGAACTTTAGCACGGCCTATCATCCTCAGACGGACGGTCAGTCCGAAAGGACTATACAGACAGTAGAAGACATGCTTAGAGCTTGTGCCTTAGATTGGTCAACCGACTGGGAGGTTCACTTGCCGTTGATTGAATTCACCTATAACAATAGTTGGCATGCTTCCATTAAGATGGCACCGTTTGAAGCACTATACGGGAGAAGCTGCCGATCGCCCCTGTGTTGGGATGATTCTTCGGACTTGTTCGGGACGGAACCGGAATTAATAGTTCAGACTCAAGAGAAGACAACTCTGATTCGTGAAAGGCTGTTGACTGCCCAGAGTCGATAGAAGTCTTATGCAGATGTGCGTCATCGCCCGCTGGAATTTGAGATTGGTGACCATGTACTATTGAAGGTTTCTCCTACCCGGGGAATCTTTCATTTCGGAAGGAATGGAAAGCTGAGTCCGAGATACATCGGACCATTCGAGATCCTCGAAAGAGTTGGGGAGTTGGCGTACAGGTTGGCCTTACCGCCATCGCTGAGTCACGTTCATAGTGTGTTCCACGTACCCCAATTACGGAAGTATGTACCAGATCCCAGTCATATCATTGATTTCGGCGAGATCGAGATAGCTAATGATGGAGTTGAAGAGGCCACTTGGGAAATGGAGGACAGTATGAAGACTAGATATCCAGAGTTATTTTCATCCTAAGTTTCGAGACGAAAGTTCTTTTTAGGGAGAGAGGAGGTAATACCCGAGATTTCTGATATGTATTTGAACCTTGTGATATTGGATAGGTTGCATTTTGATCTGAGTATTATCCTCCATATTTTATGATCCTGTGTTGTTGAGCGTATGATTTCATACATGTTGTTCATACTTGCATTTTGTGCACTTGTAGTGCACGCTAACATCTTAGCATTAGCGCAAGCTAATTGAGTTAGCTAGCGCGCACTACGTATGAATTGTAGCGCGCGCTATACGTAGTCAGCTTCATTGAGACAGGTTGGTAGGTGAGATCAGACCGCGGATTCTGTTGGGGTTATGTCGGGATGAACCTGGATGGCTTTCTGGGAAATTCGAGTCAATGGTGTTTAGCGCACGCAAATGGTTTGAGGTTAGCGCATGCTAAGTCTAGTACAGTGAGGCCAGTGAACTTTCGTTCATTTGTTAGCACACGCTAAAAATAGTTGTTAGCGTACGCTAATCGTTGATTTTAGCGCACGTAAGGCTGTTTAGCATATGCTATGCCGAGACCCGTCAGAGTCAGTAAGCTGCAAGCCCGTTAGCGCACGCTAGGGATAGAGCTGTAGCGCGCGCTAATAACCCTTTTCTATAAATAGGACAGCACCCATCTTCATTTTTCAGTTTACACTTCTTCCCACATCCGATTTTTGGGACTTTGAGAGTCACTCCCTCCATCTAAATCCTGCATACCAGCCTCCTAACATCACCATTGAAGACAAAGGAGCTTTGAGGATTGGTGTTCTAGCTCTTGGACGTGGAGTTCATCAAGATATTTCAACCTTTCTTTCCAAATAAGGTATGTAATAGTTTACCAAGCCGAAATTTACATTCTCAGCTATATTTTGAGCCTGCTTCGGAAATCCTTAGGCTAGTTAATGATCTTATGAATCCAGCAACATATTTTTGAAGAATGAAACCCAGTTATATCTTGTTTTTCTTTCATTACTAAGAGTGTTGATCTAGCCTCGGTGGAAAAAAACCTTAGGATGTATTATCCTTAATTCGTTGGAATCTTGAGTATGATTTTAGTTTGATTCTATGAATTCCTATGATGTTCCACCGATGAAATTTATGTTTGCTAGGGATATTTGTTTGGACAATATTCTTCATGTTCATGAGGATGATGAATCGGCCATGTCATTGAACTCAACCCGGATCACCGTAGTATCATTTTCCTTGCGTAGTACTTGGGCATGCTTGCTATCTTGAGTCACATTTGTGGTAAAATCGTAATAGCCGAACATATGAGAATTTGGAATTGAAGTCCATATTTAAACCCGAAATCTTTAACAACTTGTATATCCTTGAATCCATAAACATCGGCGCTTCGCCTCCGAAATAATCATTCAACTCACATGAAGTGTATGATTATTTTCGGTTCAGCTTTCATCTAGTATACTAACTGCAAACCGGCCTTATTTCACTATTTAACGATTCTAGTATAGAATATTCGGTGATCATACATTAGTTTTGAGTAGAATGTTGAGTTCCTTGTTATCTCTTTTGATGAAGGTCCGAACCTTGCATAGTGATCAATCAAGCGACGGCGGCCTGCAGACGTGTGACATTCGTGGGAGTATTTAGTCCTTGCCATCTTTGAGGCAAGTATCGTATGTTGAGTTTGGTTTATACTGGAACTTTGATCATGCATACGGTTTTGTTTATGTTGTCGAGTATGAGATTATTTTCTCTGATTTGTCGTGGTATTCGTTATTGATTGTTTGTGTTGATGAACATAATGAATTGCATATATGTATGCATAATTGCATGGTTTATATTGTAAATTATCCGAGGGGGTCATGAGGATCTATGCTGAGGGCGCTGGATCGAATGTCCACCATGCGTTGGTCCGACGGGATCATCATGGGGATCTATGCTGAGGGCGCTGGATCGTTCGATGGGTTTTCCACCATGCGTTGGTCCAACGGGATCATCATGGGGATCTATATTGAGGGCGCTGGATCGTTGGATTACCCTGTATTGTGTTGATGGAATCGTGAGGATTCGCATCGTTGGATTCCGGGGACGGGAGTCCATTTTGTATGTTTTATGATGCATTGTTGATTTATGTATTATGATACTTGTACTAATATCGTTTTGCTAACCCCTTCGGGGGTGGACATTGTTTTGATGTTCAGGTTGCCGAGGAGCGGGAAAGCAACCACAGTACCGATATGACGATGAAGTGGCTCAGTGATGTGGATATTGTTGTCTTATTTTCTGGTTATTTTTCAGTACTCGAGTACGCTTATGATGTTGATGTTTTGGGGATGTTTTGTAATATTGGACTCATTTGAATTGTCAAACGGGTTTTAAATTTCTTTTTCATTAATGACACTTTAGTATTATTTCCGTGTTTCTCAAATTAGCCTTGTAAATTCTTATATAAAGGATTTACGGAGCTGTAATTATTCCGAATATATCGGGGTGTTACAGACTTACTACAGTCTGCACCTACCCCCGTGTCCCCACATGCCGAAAGTAACCTGATAAAGCCAAGATTCCTTTGGTCCGATCTGATTAGCGTGCGCTATAAATATACATTAGCGTGCGCTAATCGTTCACAACAAACATCCGTTGACCTTGTCGGCACATGCGCCGAAAGTGACCGGGTCCACACATAGATTCCTTCGACCAGTCCGTACTAGCGTGCGTTATCTTTTGCCTCTAGCGTGCGCTAAACCAGAACGATAGCGTGCGCTAGGCATGTATATCAGCGTGCGCTAATAATGTTACACTTAGCCATTTTCAGCTACTCTTGTCCAACGTCTCAACATACAGAATACGAACATACGGCATACTGAATACATATACTCAACACATTATATTCTCAAATATAATCGTCGACCAAATACGACAATTATACCAATACTGACATCTCAGTCCTTCATTTATTTTATCCATACTGTACAGATTCCACGCTGTACAACATAACTCGGATAAAATAACATTAAACAATAGTAGTAGAAATATCAGATATTACATACTACACCACTTAAAATAAGTTTCGTCCTCGAAACTTGCAATCCGTCATAGAAAATAAACAAACTGTTCAACCAAAATATTCTAAAACCATCACGACAACGATCAATCATCATTATTACCGAATAACCAAAATAGCATACTTACAAATGCGCGAAGTCGACGATCTCCTAAGATACTAGCAAGTGACTTCACTGTAAAGCTTCAACACGCTTACGATCACAATTCCATGAGTCTCAACAAAAATATATCATCTTCGGATGAAATAATCTATCCGTTTCAAATCCTGTCTGCCTGATTACACAATCAAGTCCAAATCCTGATACAAATCAATAATACACGATACATCTGTGAAACAACTGCCCAACACAATGGCAACGAATCCCGATATATCGACACAAAATCTGAACGCTCAGATGATCACTAGCAATGATCAACCAATAAATTAACCGAGAATACCATCGACATGATAAACTCTAATACGACCTATCCAAAGGTTAAAACGCAGTCGAGAATATCATCGACATGATAAACTCCAATATTACCAACGAACGATCAGCCATAATTGAGAATATCTTCACACGGTAAGCTACAACACGATCAACACAGAACCACAGAAACCGATATATGAACGAATAAAGTTCTCAAAACGACACACCAATCACATACAATGGATCTCAATAAACATACCCGACTGGTGAACATACTCCTCGGTATAGGAACAACCAATCACAAACTGATGAACATATCCAATCATAAGTGGAGTGGGAATGACCACTCAATATCCAAAGCAACCAGCATGGGGTCACCATCCCCAAATCGACACTTACAAAGAAATCATTCGAAAATCATTATGGTAAAATCACGCTACTACCATACCAATTGAATCACATAGCACATATGTCCCGGTTTCACAAAATCCAAAGTTCCAAAATTACATCATGTCCATGAATCTACAACACGCAGCATATCTCTTATCTGATAAATCAACTGATCATCCCTGGATAACCAAACTACCATACTGAAGTTCGAATCTCTATTCATCGTTCCATACTGATGTCTTATCCAGTTTGTGAGTCTCACTCAGAACTTCACCATGATATGCATTATGCACTAAATGCGTATGTATACCGATCATATTTTCAAAACCAGTTTGAAATCATATAGTCTCGTTAAGAAGACAAATTTTCAAAATTTCTTTCAAAAATTTCAAAACTCAAAACATAAATTTTGGTAAGATCACGAAATCAATTTTTGAAAAATTAAATCGGCTCGCTGGTGCCAAGTATTCGATAATAGTTTCCTTCGATTCCACACGATTTCGAAGTTTAAAATGAAAACTATGCAAATGCTGGACTACATCCATACTACTGTATACCAATTTGGTTCGTCACCAATATCCACTGATATTCCATCGGAAAACCACACGATGGAGTTCCAAAATTTCAATATATAAATTCCGACTAAAAACTCCTTTTCCACATATGACTCGCAACGTCGACCATTTTCCATCCTGGATCACCTCAATTATGCTGTGACAATGCATTGAAACAAATCAACACAGCGAAAGACATCCCGAGAGGTTTCATTTGAACCAATAAATCAAAACCCCTAAAGGTAGTGATAAAGTAGATAAACGATTGATAAAGTGTTTTAGAAATCTTGGAAGTTTTAGGGAAATAGAAAAGCCTTTTGAAACATTAGGGTCTCAGCTCGTATCTCGTTCCGCATTACAAGAAGTTTAAAAACTAGGAAACTCTTTTTCGGACCCCAAGTCCTGAGTTATAAAACTATTTCAAACATCTATTGGGTCTCGGCCCAAAAATCATTTACGGTAAAACATCCGTAAAACATTCATTTTGAAAAGTATCATTTTCAAATGCTCAAAAACAGTTCATATATCTCAAAATGAATTAACATGACTACATGTTCTTCTCAACCATTCCCAACATTCCTCCCAAATGCACAACTTCGTTTCCAAAATTTAACCGACATATTGATTTCCAAAATCATAACATCTCAAGATCATCAATCCTATCCCAACTCTGTCACCTTATACTATAACGCATAATATTCTGCTAAATCTCAAAGCATATCAACTTAGAACGGCAATAAATCCAAATACTTACAGATCGTAAGTCTACGATTCCCCGTGATACTGGCACATGTCTCGACTCAAGAAAATACTCGACACAGATATTTTCAAAACACACATTTTGCAAACTCAGTTCAACTCGAGAACACAACACATCTCTATCCGAAGAAACACGTTAATACCATTTGGAAAAGTTACAATAACCCCAGTACCACACTGGTAAATCACATAACGCACAAGCCCGAGTGAACAACAAAAACTTAGAGCTCAAACACTTGTCAACCGACAACTCGAATGACACAACAAAAGCACGACCCAACTCGACCCGACTGCCTAAGTTTTCACAACCTAAGCTCCGATACCATATTCTATAACACCCCCAGAGCCGACCGGGAATATTACAGCGCTGTGGGGCCCGAGATGGAACCCACAAGGCTGAAGGATATTTTCGCAAACATTTACAAACGCCCAAGAGGCTAACAATGGTACTATCTTTTAAAAACATTCGAAGACTTTATAAAACTCGTTTATCAAAACCGTCGTAGAATCTCATTTGAAACCACAAGGCCCAAAATTCCGAAACTCAACAGTTTAAAAACATACATTAAGCTATCGCTTACACGTACCGACAGAATAAATTTAGAAAACGATTTCCAAAGTAACCTAAGTTACCAGATACCAATAGGTCATTTTAAAAGTACTCACGCAGCGGAAAAAGACAAACGATTAAAATACTCTAGCAGTGAAATACAAGAACTGATCAGGAAACTCAATACACAAATACATGCCCTAGCCAGTATCTTCCGGGAAGTGCATCTCCCCATGACCGCTACAAGCTTGATAATCCAAGAACCTAAAAAGAAAACCCACGACGGAGTCAGCCACAATATCCAACAATGATAACTATCACATCTCGTGGATAATTACATACCAATGAAAATACTAAGTAAGAATACGATCAATGTAATCTTACCGCCATAACTTTACCAACTCGTGATAATAATTGCCAAGGTTCGCACCTTGTAACCTTTCAACAACATAATAAGCTAATACCGAAAGATCTGTATTGTATCTCAACAATACCCAAGGTTCTCAAAACATTATCATAACTCACTGCTACGAAATCTACTAACTCTGTCCAACCCAATCCGTCGGGTAACATCATCACATCTCAACACGATAATCGATTGTCCATCAAAGACAAATACCAAATGAAATACGGAACATACCTCAGAATACGCAATGCCACGGCGAATCTCGTCAATATAATTCAAGATCAGATCAATACAATATACAGACATGGTCCTAACACAAGACCTACAAATGCATACTCATATGACAACGTCAATATGCTCACATCAATAACAACACTGTATACTTATGGCGCACCCATAATATACATATGCACAATAACAACAACGCACATGGTAATCCAACGATCCAGCGCACACAGCTATAGATACCCATGATGATCCCATCGGACCAACGCATGGTGGCATTACCTGTCCAACGATCCAGCACACACAGCTATAGATATCCCATGTTGATCCTTTCGGGCCAACGCATGGTGGACATATGACAACAATGCACAACTGCACAAAACAATAGTACACAATGTACGACAACGACAATGCAAAAATGCATGACAACAACGAAACGTGAATGTACCATAGCATGATCGACACAAAAGACGATAATGATTAAAGTACTCTCTCCGAGTCCTTTGAGAGCAATCTTGATAACTAAACCATCACCAACCATTATTCTGAATATTCGATGATCCAAAATGTCACGGACGGTAGATAATTTATATCTTCGTCTATACCACTATGTACCCTCGATACCAAGCATACCAACAACAAATGTAAATCATATATATTATGATTTAATTCCCAAAACTCGAATACAACTTATAATCCCAAATATCCTGTGATTACAATTATACACATTGTTATACGAATTATGAACGAATGAAACGGAAATCATTCATTAAATATTATAAACCGAGCAAGTAATAACTTGCCTCGATACCGACACGATGATGATGAAGCCGTTACCAACTCCATTGCCGTCATCTACAAGTCCCTCGGCCATAATCAATGCAATTCACGAACATTCTCGAACACGACCGCAAAGCATGGTTATATTCACCGATCAATAATCTCAACCTATTACAATAATCGATAAACAACAAGTTCGATAACAATCAAAAATCGATAAAACCAATTCACAAACCCAACGGCTCAACAATATCCCGATTAACCACTAGGCTGATCAATCCAACTCAAATCAGCACGAATTCACAACCACAACAGGAAAATACTGCACTGTCTGCCTACTTAGCGCACGTTAATCACTTAACGTAGCGTGCGCTAAGTTGCTCCCATTAGCGTGCGCTGGAGAGTAAGCTTAGCATGCGCTAATGCTATACAGATGCATGCTTTTCAGATACTGATCAACATATGGCGATTATCAAGAACACTAAGTAATTCTAAACCATATTCATAGCTATCAAAACAACGAAATCCGATATCCTTTAACATATAGGTAATCATCCAACTCTTAATCCAATTCATATATTCACATATCATCTTTTTCTTCAAATATCAACATCATGAACACCAAGAACCTTAACAACACTTCCCTAATCTAACATTACAGAGATTAATCATCAACAATGACATAACATCATCAAAGGAGAAGAAGGATTAACCAACTTATCTCAAGAAAACGAAGTACACAATTCAAACCACACGAATCTTATTAATATCATCACACTCCGGTAGTCCATCTCATAATCATGCTTGTCAACTTGTTTATGAAATAATCATCAACTCAAGAACATCAACATTCAATCCAAAATGAAATCCAAAGATGAAGAGTGATTACCTTTTTGAAGGAATGGATTGAGTCTCAACTTTGAATCCGTTTCCAATCGATTCCAAGCTTAATATTGTTTTGGATGATTAACTCCACCATAATCCAGTGTTTGGAACTTTGAACATCTCTCTAAGAACTCTCTCTATCGGTTGCAAGGAGAGGATGGAAGAATTGAGGAATAACAGCCAACTACTGATATATATACACTGTACATTATTAACGTATGCTAACATCTAAAATTAACGTATGTTACACGTTTAGCATGCGCTAATTGTCTTTGTTAGCGTGCACTATCGCAGTCCAGAGGCTACTGCCTTATTGCATGAAATGATTTACGTACGCAATGCCCATGCAATAGCATACGTAAAGGCCTGTATTTAGCATACGCAAACCTTCCACCGTAGCGTGCGCTACTCATAGTTGACTTGCTACAGTCTGCACCTACCCCTGTGTCCCCACATGCCGAAAGTAACCTGATAAAGCCAAGATTCCTTTGGTCCGATCTGATTAGCGTGCGCTATAAATATACATTAGCGTGCGCTAATCGTTCACAACAAACATCTGTTGACCTTGTCGGCACATGCGCTGAAAGTGACCGGATCCACACATATATTCCTTCTGATCTAGTCTGTACTAGCGTTCGTTATCTTTTGCCTCTAGCGTGCGCTAAATCAGAACGATAGCGTGCGCTAGGCATGTATATTAACGTGCGCTAATAATGTTACACTTAGCCATTTTCAGCTACTCTTGTCCAACGTCTCAACATACAGAATACGCACATACGGCATATTGAATACATATACTCAACACATTATATCCTCAAATATAATTGTTGACCAAATACGACAATTATACCAATACTGACATCTCAGTCCTTCATTTATTTTATCCATACTGTACAGATTCCACGCTGTACAACATAACTCGGATAAAATAACATTAAACAATAGTAGTAGAAATCTTGGATATTACAGCATTAACGTCTTTTGCAACAGTGCATTATGGTCTAATGCAACACTAATTGAATAGTATTGTAAAAGACCAAAGATAAGAGGGCTATTGAAATACTTTTCCTTGCAACACTAGAGATATGCGTTGCATATGAGCACTTGTGGCATAGTGATATATATATATATATATTCGTAACCAAATCACATTTGATATTTATATATAATTTTGTATTTTCACTAAATATAAAAAATAACAAGCAATAATAACTTGCATCCATATACATATCCAAATAACCAAATTACGAATTGATAATATCACCAGTTTTAAACCTCTTTTTCATTGTTTTCATTAAAAATTAACGAGTAAGATTAACTGGTATCAAAATAAAATATCTATGTAACCAAAATATATTTGATACTATCAATAATTTGTACATCAATTCACATTGTTAAATATAATAAATTTAACGAGAAAGAATAAATGGTATCCAAATACTATATAGGTGACCAAATTACTATTTGACATTATCCATCATTTTGTACATCTATCTTTTCATCATTAATATACATAAACTAGTATAACACCCATGTAATTACACGGGAAAACAAAAAAGAACTCTTATGTAAATATATAATATGTAAATCATTCATTATAAATTTCATAATACTTTTTATAAACTACACTATTTGTCGGTTTATGATTACACCATTCTCATCGCAACAAAAGATTTCTAGTCTTTCCTGATTTTCACTTTTGATATGGCTACATAATGCTAACCATGACAGAATACGGGTCTTGGAAGATACATACCGGCATGAGAGAGCGTGTGACCTTGACTCTTAAATATAGTCATGGTAAAGCTCATAATAAGTGGAAATTGGCTTATTTGAAATCTAAATTATAATCTGCTATCTAACGAGCTTAATATCAATTGTGGAATAAGTACTTTACTCTAAAAATTGTTCCTCGAATTTTTTTGTTCAATAATATGGTTACGGATTTGGATAATTATAAATGATGTGATATTTCGTAATCCTGATGAATGATCCATATTTTTGAATTAGCATAATTGAGACTCTAACTTACGATTTCAAGATCTGATTTTGTGGAACACTTGATGCTATTCAAAAAAATCCATTCGATATACTTGATTTTGACTTTTAGAGGTCGCAGAGATTTTGCATATACTATAATAATTGAGATATATCTGTTTGTCTTTTGAAATTATAGACATCACGTAATCGTTTACTATCTCCAAAATGTCGTTTGTTGGCATCACAGTTGCTCTTTCTTCAGAAAATTACTTTATGGAAAGTTACTTATAAGTGAATGATAGTGCTTTCAGCAATGGCTGCAATATGATCTTCGGCATTCCAGATTAGTAAATATCAAGAATATCAATCAAGATTTCTCTATCGAATTCTTCACCCAGCTCACCATCTACAATTTTGAGGATTCATTCGGAGAAATCCTTAATTTCTTATAGATGATGAGATTACATTGTCTGTCCAATAATTAATCTCATATTCTTGGTCAGTCTTATGAGTTTGCAATGATACCAAAGTGAAGAAGAACATATAATTGATTAAAGGATATATGTATTGTCCTTTAATACAACTCCATATGTAGAATTATACTAAATAATTGTGACTAATTTTAGTAATATTTGGAATTTAAAAAAAAATTGGAAATACATAATAGATCTTGCCTTATAACTTAAAATAAAGCACTTCTCAAATTGCAATAAAAAAATATAAGTAATATATATAATTTAATTACTTGAATGACCTATTATAACTATACCCATTAATTTAGGAAACTACATCCAAGTCCTAGCCTTAAATTATCAAGAAATTTAACAATTTAGATTGTAATATAAGAATAGCTTGGATAAGTTAAAAAATATACATCAGAATTTTATCTTAATTACAAACGACCTTAAAATTTTAGAAAATTACGAAAGAAAAACTCAATTGATTTGATTGAAGTGAAACGGCATATTTATGCTTATATGATACTTTTTCAAACATTCAGCTTCATACTTAAGAGTATTAAAGTCTACCCATTTTACGTTAAAAAAATGGAAAAAGAGTTGTGTTGTTGCCCAAAATATTTATCCGAAGATTAATACTGCTGGAAGATAGACAACAAACAACAATTTGCGGGAGCACTTCCGAGAGAAAATGAATAAACACTAGATTTGCCGGGTTTGTTAGGCCCGGGCTTGAATGCTCTCGCGAGATGTTATTAATACAAATATTCGTGGATATAAGTATTAATGTAAGAAATCTAAATACAATGAGTGTAAAAAGACTCTGTTAATCCGGCTCTTGAGCGAAGCTCGGTGTTCTTCGTCCCTGCCGATCGTCTGCTTGATGAGAGAGGTCGGGAGAAGAAAGGACCAAATGATAGCTGTTGCCAAGAGTTGGAGATAGCCAAGTGCTGAGTGTTTTGCTTCTGTATTGCGTGTGAAATGCGAGAATGCCAGGGAGTTGGCCGAGTGCAGGGTGCCTTGTATATATAGGGGCAGCCGAGTCTTGTCTTCTGGCGGGCGATCGCCTTCCGGCCATTATAATAATGGGGTGATCGTCTGCCGGCCAATATTATAATGGGGCGATCTACCGGGCTGTCGGGCTAAAGTCCAAGGTAGATGCTGGCAGTCTGCCTAAAGTCCAAGGCTACAGCCGGCTGCCAGCTGGGCGGTCCAATGAGGAGCCAGCACGCGTCCGGAGTCACTGTCACATGCGGCCCTACTGACAACTTTCGGCGGGCCTGTCGGCTGGTGGACGGATGCTGACAGGCTGTGGTCAATGATCTGTGATTCGCGGATCTTGTCTCGGCTCTTGCACGTGGTGCCAGTCTTGAGACTCGGCCTTTGCCGACAGGATGGCCATCGGCTCTGATCGACATGAGGCGGTTGTCTCTCGCTGGTCATCAGAGGTCGCCATCGGCCAGTTGCTGAGGGTCGGCATTGGTTGGTCACCAAGGGTCGGTCGGCAAGTGCCGAGAGATGATCGTCGCCAGTTGGTCGCCAGGAGTCGGTCTCCGAGTACCGAGAGACGATCGTATTTGATGTCGATCGCTCGGCACCGGGACTTGTCCTGGGACCTTCGGTTTGGCCGATTTATGCTTGCCCGCGGGGCTAAGGCTTGGCCGCCTGGTCGCTGGTCGCGATTCGCCTCATTGCTCAGTGGCTACGTCGCCCGATCTCCGAGGCGATCGCCGGTCGGAGAGTGTAATTCTCGACACAACAATTTCCCCCCAGCTTGCTCCTATGTTGTAGACATGGGGTGAGGTGGTTCTTGCTGGCGATCGTGTAGGATGAGGACGGGCGATCTTGCTGAGCTGACTTAGGATTCGGACTTGGTCTATCATGGTCGATTGGCTGGCTATTTTTCGGTCTTGTACCTGCAAAAACAACATTGGCCGATCCCCCTCGGAAACTTGATGATTTCGCTTGTTTTGAGGAATCGTGCACAGTCGCGGAATTCGATGGACCGACTCCATGACCGTGTCTTGATGCGCGAAGACATTGAGTGTCTCGTGACTCACTTTATTATGAGGGTCCTCTGTTAGGCTGCGCCTCGCCTTGTATTTAAACGAAGGGTGTGCGGTCTCGATCTAGAGGAGTCCTTGCGCGGGGCAGCGTCGGATGAATCAACTCCACGCCCGCGGCTTGTTTAGCTCTGCTTCCATCTCGGCCCGCCATGGAGATGACGAACCTCGACGGTGTACGTTGAGACGGGGGTAGTGGCACGTGTCCACTGATTAAATTTGGAGAGCCCTCAGACTACACCGGCCTCGTATTTAAACGAAGGGCGGGCGATCTCGGCCGAAAGGGACCTTGCATGGCCGAAGCAGCCGGTTCCATCGACTACCAGGACCATGGCTTTATGATGTGCGGTGGAGGCGACCGCGAGCCTTAGTCCCTCATGTTAAATGGTGGACTGTAGGTGGCGAGCGAGTCCTCTGGCTCTGCTGGATAATAGCGATCGGGCTGGAAGACTGGAGGTCGTCGCTCGGGCACCGATCGCTCTACTCCTAGGCTAAGAAGAAGCCTTTGCCTGGCCAGAAAATCTGCGGCTTTAGCCCGGAAGGTCGCGTAGGTCATGGGTTGGCTCTTCGTAAGATGCCTAAACATAGGCGAAAATCCATTGAAGCCTGCTAGGACCGTGTGGAGGGCGATCTCATCGCTTACGGGCTCGCCGTTGAGGATGATCTCGTCCACTCGGTCGATGTAGTCCGAGTCGGACTCTTCTTCTCCCTTCTTGATTTGCATCATGCGAAGGGGACCTTCTGGATGGGCGACCCTGGTGGCGAAGTACTCCGTGAAGACGTGTGCCAGCTGGTTAAAGGAGCCAATGGACCGAGGTGGCAATAAGGTGTACCACCTGTAGGCGAGGTCGTCCAGCGTCATAGGGAACATTCGGCACCTGGTCGCGTCAGATGCCCCACACCCGGCCATGTAGATGTTGAACTTGTTCAGGTGTGTCTGGGGGTCCGATCGCCCCTCGTACACGGGTGTTTGCGGGGGAGCGATCTTGTGCTGTACGGGGGCGAGCTCGATGTCGATCGTGAGCGGCTCGCTTGGATCGGCGATCGTCTTCATGGCGCCTGCCCTGGATTGCAGGAGCGCCTTCATGTCGTCGATCTGACGTTGCATCGCAGCCATCGCCGTGGCTCGGTCGCTTGCTGATCGGCTTTGGGAGCGGGAGCCGAGGCGATCGTGTACCGATCTCCGGACTCCGCTGCTGCCGACCTCGACAATTTGGCGAGGGGGAGCCAGACGGCTGGGCTGCCTTCTGGGAGCCGGGTAGGCCGAGCTCCTGGTGACGGACTCAAACTCCGTCGTCTCGTAGCTGGGGACGGACTGCCCCGGTCGCCAGGTCGGGTAACTGCCCAGGCGATCGAAGACAGAGGTGCCCCGGTTGGCGAACGCCTCTTCTTGCGGACGAGAGCCTCCTGGCGATCGCTCGGCCAGTAACGCCTTGAGCTTCCGCTTGGACTTCCGGCGGGCGGCCGAGGGGCTGATAGCAGGAGGCGCGTCGAGAGCACTCCGTCGCTCCTGTTGGACGGCCATGACCTCGTCGATCTGTTCCTTGGTTCGGAGCTGATCGAGCGAGAGGCTTGGGCCGCCGTCCAGAGATGGGATCGAGCGTCTCTGACCGCGGCGGCTGCCTTCCACCATCGTCTGCGACTCGGACTGGGACGGAATGGGGGGTCTGGCCGGATGGTCAGCGGCTTTCTTCGACGCGGAGGCGGAAGACATGATTTCTGAAAGATTTCTTTGAAGCGCAGTGAGTGTCACTTCAAGTATCTGCCCCGAGAACAGTGAGTGTTCTTCGAGACGGTAGGAATAAAAATTTGAGGGTTGAATCCCCTTCCTCTAGCGCCAATTGTTGTTGCCCGAAATATTTATCCGAAGATTAATACTGCTGGAAGACGGACAACAAACCACAATTTGCGGGAGCACTTCCGAGAGAAAATGAATAAACATTAGATTTGTCGGGTTTGTTAGGCCCGGGCTTGAATGCTCTCGCGAGATGTTATTAATACAAATATTCGTGCATACAAGTATTAATGTGAGAAATCTAAATACAATGAGTGTAAAAAGACTCTGTTAATCCGGCTCTTGAGCGAAGCTCGGTGTTCTTCGTCCATGCCGATCGTCTGCTTGATGAGAGAGGCCGGGAGAAGAAAGGACCGAATGATAGCTGTTGCCAAGAGTTGGAGATAGCCAAGTGCTGAGTGTTTTGCTTCTGTATTGCGTGTGAAATGCGAGAATGCCAGGGAGTTGGCCGAGTGCAGGGTGCCTTGTATATATAGGGGCAGCCGAGTCTTGTCTTCTGGCGGGCGATCGCCTTCCGGCCATTATAATAATGGGGCGATCGTCTGCCGGACAATATTATAATGGGGCGATCTACCTGGCTGTCGGGCTAAAGTCCAAGGTAGATGCTGGCAGTCTGCCTAAAGTCCAAGGCTACAGCCGGCTGCCAGCTGGGCGGTCCAATGAGGAGCCAACACGCGTCCGTAGTCACTGTCACATGCGGCCCTACTGACAACTTTCGGCGGCCCTGTCGGCTGGTGGACGGATGCTGACAGGCTGTGGTCAATGATCCGTGATTCGCGGATCTTGTCTCGGCTCTTGCACGTGGTGCCAGTCTTGAGACTCGGCCTTTGCCGACTGGATGGCCATCGGCTCTGATCGACATGAGGCGGTCGTCTCTCGCTGGTCATCAGAGGTCGCCATCGGCCTGTTGCTGAGGGTCGGCATTGGTTGGTCACCAAGGGTCGGTCGGCAAGTGCCGATAGATGATCGTCGCCAGTCGGTCGCCAGGAGTCGGTCGCCGAGTACCGAGAGATGATCGTATTTGATGTCGATCGCTCAGCACCGGGACTTGTCCTGGGACCTTCGGTTTGGCCGATTTATGCTTGCCCGCGGGGCTAAGGCTTGGTCGCCTGGTCGCTGGTCGGCAGTTCTGCCTCGGCTGCTCGGCAGTGGCTAGGTCGCCCGATCTCCGAGGCGATCGCCGGTCGGAGAGTGTAATTCTCGACACAACAATTGCCCCCCAGCTTGCTCCTATGTTGTAGACATGGGGTGAGGTGGTTCTTGCTGGCGATCGTGTAGGTTGAGGACGGGCGATCTTGCTGAGCTGACTTAGGATTCGGACTTGGGCTATCATGGTCGATTGGCTAGCTATTTTTCGGTCTTGTACCTGCAAAAACAACATTGGCCGATCCCCCTCGGAAACTTGATGATTTCGCTTGTTTTGAGGAATCATGCACAGTCGCGGAATTCGATGGACCGTGTCTTGATGCGCGAAGACATTGAGTGTCTCGTGACTCACTTTATTATGAGGGTCCTCTGTTAGGCTGCGCCTCGCCTTGTATTTAAACGAAGGGCGTGCGGTCTCGGTCTAGAGGAGTCCTTGCGCGGGGCAGCGTCGGATGAATCAACTCCACGCCCGCGGCTTGTTTAGCTCTGCTTCCACCTCGGCCCGCCATGCAGATGACGAACCTCGACGGTGTACGTTGAGACGGGGGTAGTGGCACGTGTCCACTGATTAAATTTGGAGAGCCCTCAGACTACGCCGGCCTCGTATTTAAACGAAGGGCGGGCGATCTCGGCCGAAAGGGACCTTGCATGGCCGAAGCATCCGGTTCCATCGACTACTAGGACCATGGCTTTATGATGTGCGGTGGAGGCGACCGCGAGCCCTAGTCCCTCATGTTAAATGGTGGACTGTAGGTGGCGATCGAGTCCTCCGGCTCTGCTGGATAATAGCAATCGGGCCGGAAGACTGGAGGTCGTCGCTCGGGCGCCGATCGCTCTACTCCTAGGCTAAGAAGAAGCCTTTGCCTGGCCAGAAAATCTGCGGCTCTAGCCCGGAAGGTCGCGTAGGTCGTGGGTTGGCTCTTCGTAAGATGTCTAAACATAGGCGAAAATCCATTGAAGCCTGCTAGGACCGTGTGGAGGGCGATCTCATCGCTTACGGGCTCGCCGTTGAGGATGATCTCGTCCACTCGATCGATGTAGTACGAGTCGGACTCTTCTTCTCCCTTCTTGATTTGCATCATACGAAGGGGACCTTCTAGCTGGGCGACCCTGGTGGCGAAGTACTCCGTGAAGACGTGTGCCAGCTGGTTAAAGGATCCAATGGACCGAGGTGGCAATAAGGTGTACCACCTGTAGGCGAGGTCGTCCAGCGTCATAGGGAACATTCGGCACCTGGTCGCGTCAGATGCCCCACACCCGGCCATGTAGATGTTGAACTTGTTCAGGTGTGTATGGGGGTCCGATTGCCCTTCGTACACGGGTGTTTGCGGGGGAGCGATCTTGTGCTGCACGGGGGCGAGCTCGATGTCGATCGTGAGCGGCTCGCTTGGCTCGGCGATCGTCTTCATGGCGCCTGCCCTGGATTGCAGGAGCGCCTTCATATCGTCGATCTGACGTTGCTTCGCAGCCATCGCCGTGGCTTAGTCGCTTGCTGATCGGCTTTGGGAGCGGGAGCCGAGGCGATCGTGTACCGATCTCCGGACTCCGCTGCTGCCGACCTCGGCAATTTGGCGAGGGGGAGCCAGACGGCTGGGCTGCCTTCTGGGAGCCGGGTAGGCCGAGCTCCTGGTGACGGACTCAAACTCCGTCGTCTCGTAGCTGGGGCCGATCGCCTGGGCCGCGAGTCGGGTCACTGCCCAGGCGATCGAAGACAGAGGTGCCCCGGCTGGCGAGCGCCTCTTCTTGCGGACGAGAGCCTCCTGGCGATCGCTCGGCCAGTAACGCCTTGAGCTTCCGCTTGGACTTCCGGCGGGCGGCCGAGGGGGTGATAGCAGGAGGCGCGTCGAGAGCACTCCGTCGCTCCTGTAGGACGGCCATGACCTCGTCGATCTGTTCCTTGGTTCGGAGCTGATCGAGCGAGAGGCTTGGGCCGCCGTCCAGGGATGGGATCGAGCGTCTCTGACCGCGGCGGCTGCCTTCCACCATCGGCTGCGGCTCGGACTGGGACGGAACGGGGGGTCTGGCCGGCTGGTCAGCGGCTTTCTTCGACGCGGAGGCGGAAGACATGATTTCTGAAAGATTTCTTTGAAGCGCAGTGAGTGTCACTTCAAGTATCTGCCCCGAGAACAGTGAGTGTTCTTCGAGACGGTAGGAATAAAAATTTGAGGGTTGGATCCCCTTCCTCTAGCGCCAATTGTTGTTGCCCAAAATATTTATCCGAAGATTAATACTGCTGGAAGACGGACAACAAACAACAATTTGCTGGAGCACTTCCGAGAGAAAATGAATAAACATTAGATTTGCCGGGTTTGTTAGGCCCGGGCTTGAATGCTCTCGCGAGATGTTATTAATACAAATATTCGTGGATACAAGTATTAATGTGAGAAATCTAAATACAATGAGTGTAAAAAGACTCTGTTAATCCGGCTCTTGAGCGAAGCTCGGTGTTCTTCGTCCCTGTCGATCGTCTGCTTGATGAGAGAGGCCGGGAGAAGAAAGGACCGAATGATAGTTGTTGCCAAGAGTTGGAGATAGCCAAGTGCTGAGTGTTTTGCTTCTGTATTGCGTGTGAAATGCGAGAATGCCAGGGAGTTGGCCGAGTGCAGGGTGCCTTGTATATATAGGGGCAGCCGAGTCTTTTCTTCTGGCGGGCGATCGCCTTCCGGCCATTATAATAATGGGGCGATCGTCTGCCGGCCAATATTATAATGGGGCGATCTACCGGGCTGTCGGGCTAAAGTCCAAGGTAGATGCTGGCAGTCTGCCTAAAGTCCAAGGCTACAGCCGGCTGCCAGCTGGGCGGTCCAATGAGGAGCCAGCACGCGTCCGGAGTCACTGTCATATGCGGCCCTACTGACAACTTTCGGCGGCCCTGTCGGCTGGTGGACGGATGCTGACAGGCTGTGGTCAATGATCCGTGATTCGCGGATCTTGTCTCGGCTCTTGCACGTGGTGCCAGTCTTGAGACTCGGCCTTTGCCGACTGGATGGCCATCGGCTCTGATCGACATGAGGCGGTCATCTCTCGCTGGTCATCAGAGGTCGCCATCGGCCAGTTGCTGAGGGTCGGCATTGGTTGGTCACCAAGGGTCGGTCGGCAAGTGCCGAGAGATGATCGTCGCCAGTCGGTCGCCAGGAGTCGGTCGCCGAGTACCGAGAGACGATCGTATTTGATGTCGATCGCTCGGCACCGGGACTTGTCGTGGGACCTTCGGTTTGGCCGATTTATGCTTGCCCGCGGGGCTAAGGCTTGGCCGCCTGGTCGCTGGTCGGCAGTTCTGCCTCGGTTGCTCGGCAGTGGCTAGGTCGCCCGATCTCCGAGGCGATCGCCGGTCGGAGAGTGTAATTCTCGACACAACAAGTTGAAATACTTTTAGTAATTTCTGAAACTTGTATTACAAAAAATCTCGACGACATTTGGTTGAAGTGAAGCTATATGTATATTCATTTAAAAATAGTTATACTTTCTGGAATTCTCTTTATACAAAAATGAATCTACATATTAGTATATTATTATTAAATTTAACTTCTTATATATTTAGCAATATCTCTTAGAAAATTCATAAAATCAGTTATAATTTAGTAAGTATGAGTTTGTTCATTTATTTTGTTATTTTATATTAATCAAATAAGATTTAAAACTAAAATAGACTAGTTGATTTATTCCATACTTTTTGGATTTATTTATAAATAATAATTAAAACCATTGTTTCTATACTTTTAATAAAAAAAATTTAATAAGATAATTTTGATTTATTTAATTGATTAAGACTTCGAGCACCTTTTTAATTATATATATTCAACACTTCTTTTGCAATACTCCCAAGCATCTTTCATTTCAGTTGATATTTTTTTTATTGATATACATAATTACAGTGACTAACTAATACAAACTAATTAATTAATTAATAGAAATATATAATATTTTTGCGAGATTTTAGGTTTAAATTTTTAATATATAATGCACACTACTATCTTAAATTCTCTTTGTTTGGAATTTATATTTTTAATTAATGAAAACATAAAATATTTATAATCAATTCCTATTTATTCATATTTCATATTCCTTAATTCGTAGAAATTAATAAGGTAGGTAGGAGTTATTTGAGGTATAATTATAATGTAATTAATGCAATGATAATTAGGCGAGTAATTGATTATGTGTCGGCTGAAGTATGAAAATGTGACACATAAGGACACGAAGCACCAGAAGAAGACATGTGGCAGCTGAAGCATGAGAAGCTGTCATTTAGGGGAGATTTATAAACTATACCTGTTGAGAAATCTCAAGAAATATATAAATTTTGTAACATACTGTTATTTGAGCTTACTCGGAAATGAAATTAACTTGAAGGGATTAAGTAATATTAATAGAAAAAATATTAAGAATTATCTAAAAAGTAAATATTAAGAAATCTGAAGGCGAAAATCGATTATGTGTTTTCAAAGGAAAAGACTTAACAAATAACAAAATTTGTCCGAGTGTTTTTTCTCTGTTTTTCTTGCTTTTATTTTATCGGAGGAATTGATTATATTTATAGAAATATTTCATATTTTTATTAATTAACAACATAAATCCCAATCAAAGATAAATTTAATATATCAGTTTGCACTATATATTAAATACTTAAACCTAGAATCTAGCAAAAATATTATATATTCCACTAATTAGTTAGTTTATATTAGTTAGTCACTATAATTTGATATATCAACTTAAATGAAAGATGCCTGGGAGTATTGCAAAAAAAGTATTGAATATATATAACTAAAAAGGTACTTGAAGTCTTAATTAATTAAATAAATCAAAATACTCTTATTAAAAATATTACTCAAAGTGTAGAAATAATGGTTTTAATCATTATTTATAAATAAATCAAAGAACATATGGAATAAATCAATTAGTCTATTTTAGATTTAATCTTATTTACTTAATAAAAAATAACAAAATAAATGAAAAAACTTATATTTACGAAATTATATAATTACTGATTTTATGAATTTTCAAAGAGATATTTCAAATATGTAAGAAATTAAATTGTCCGAGTTGTTGAAGGGAAAATAACTGAGACAATAAAGTAGGGCAAAAGTTGTTGTATTATTCCATTAATGAGCTCCCCTTAAATAGGGAGAAATACATACAATGAGGCCTTAGCCAAACCCTAACTAGGAAAGCCCGTAAACTAACAGACTTAGGCACACAATGGGTATTATTCCTTTAACACTCCCCCTTGTGCCTAGTCTACAAGCGCATGTCATGTTGCCGTGTTAAAACCTCGTCAAGCAAAAACCGAGTGGGAAAAATGCCTTGATCGTAGGAAAAAGAGTACAGCATCTAGACACATCAAGTTTAGACTTCATCCTTTGAATCTATCCTCTCATATGATCGTTACATTTGATCATAGCGCTACTAAGGTGACCATTCCATCGATCCCTAAAATCGTACATCTTGTTACCTCGTTAAAAACCTTTCCAAGTAATAAAAACCCTGTGGGAAAAATGATCCTTGGAAGGAAAAGAGTGTAACGTACAGTGTGGATGTAAGACTCCCCCTCAGGTCTACATCTCCCCCTGATTTGTACATCAATCAAGTAGTTGTTGCCTCATTAAAAACTTCGCCAAGTAACAAAACCCAATGGGTAGGCCTGTCTAAAAGGTTTGTGGTTATTGGTTTTAACCGGAACCGAACCGAACCGACGTGGTTCCGGTTAACCAAGAACCACTATTCGTGATTAGCGTGCGGTTTGTGGTTCCTATAAAAAAATATATGGTTAGTGGTTAACCAGAACCGAATGATTCCAGAACCACGGAACAACAAACCGAAATTATGATAAATTAATAAATTATAATTATATATTTTTATCCTAAAAAGAAATTCAATTGAATTAATAATATGTAAATTAATTACCCCCACATCAATTCTCCATTTGTGATTGTTTTGCATTTTAATTGTTGGATTTATGGATTAATTTTGATGTATAGTTGTTGGATTTATGGACTAATTGTGTTGTTGTCTACTATTTTTGTTTTAAAGACTAATTTTAGCATTTTAGATTGATTATTTCAGTTTTTTTCGGATAAAAAAAAAAAAGAAAAACGGTTTTTAAGGTTAACCGAACCGGAACAATATATAATCGGTGTGGTTCCGGTTAACCGAAATTTAGAGTGGTGTGGTTAGTGGTTCCTATTTTGGGGCGTTTATGGTTCCAGTTTATCGAAAATTGTGGTTCGGTTAACCGGAACTGAACCACTCGACACCCCTACCAATGGGAGAAAATGAACCTTGGTCAAAGAAAAGAGTGCAACACATATCATCATTTCCTTGTGATCTTTATATCAAACTCGGAAGTTGGAAAACTCTACAGCTCCCCCTAATGCTTACATTCATATATCGTTGCCTCGTTAAAAACTTTGACAAGTAACAAAACCCAGTGGGAAAAATAAACCTTGGTCTAAGGAAAAGAGCGCAACCTATGTGAGTATGTTCCCTTATATCTCACATATTTCCCATTATGATCATTCCATCAATCAAGGGGATTTACAAGTTACATTATATTCATAAATGTAAGTATGCTCATCAGTGGCAGTACTTAACCGCAAGTTCCTCACAAGTGTAGAATGATAGTTCTTAATCATGTACACTCACAGATTGATTCATGCAAAGCAATAATCTTGTCGTGATTCGAGGAGGTATCCAAAAGGGGTTTGCATAGTTGATTCCAAGACATAAGCAATTCATACCAACACATACTTTGTGGTAGTTGCTTCGGCACCAGCATTTACTTTAGCATTTGCCTTTTCGTAAGCAGCTTCCTTTGTCTGCTTATAGGGAAAGAATAGTCCCAAGTCAATGGTTTCTTTTAAGTATCAAAAGATATTCTTGATACCATTCCATTGATATTGCATCGATGCTGAACTAAATCTAGTCAGCGAATTAACTGATGAGTGATATCAGGTCGTGTACATTGAGTCAAGTACAATAATGCGCTATTGCACTTAAGTAGGGAATTTCAGCTCCCAAAGCTCTTCGTCACTTTTCTTTAGACGAAATGGATCTTTCCTTTGCATCCAAATGTTCGACCTATCATGGGGTGCTAGTTGGGTTTACCTTGTCCATGTTAAAGTGCCTGAGAAACTTCTGGACATAGGCAGACCGGTGGAATAGATTCCACAAACTCGATGTTCTATGTCAATGCTTCGACGGAACCGAGTTTTCCCAAGATCTTTCATCTCAAACTCAGATTTCCAGTATTCGGTGGTTTCTCTTATTTCATCAAGACCGATTATGTTCACGTCATCGGCGTACATTGCGATGACCGTGAATCCGGAACTTATTTGTGAAGACGCAGGGACACAGTTCATCGTTCTTTTATCCCTTCCCAATCAAGTAGTCACTTAGACGGTTATACCACATCCTTAAGGATTGCTTCAAAACCGTAAAGTTGAGCGTTTCAATCAAATTGCATATGCACTCTGTGGTCTAGAGTCACTTGATTTGGGTAATGAAATGCCATCGGGCACTTCCATATATATCTCCGTATCTAGATCCCCATAGAGATACGTAGTAACCACATCTATTGGCTACATTTCCAGTCCCTCGGAAATTTCTATGCTAATCAAATAGCGGAGCATATACATGGGAGTACATTTCCTCGTAATCAATGCCAAGGCGTTGTGAGAAGCATTACTTCGTGAAACCTTGTACATTAGGACTTCATATTCTCACTACGCTTTACGACAAAGGTTCGTGTATGTCTTAGTGGCTTTACACTTGGGTAGGTTAGCATTACCCACACCAAATACCTGACTCTTTGTCTGAGAATCTAGTTCTACCTGGAATGTTTGTCTTACAGGCCAATCAGCTCTATGTTGATTTCATCCAACTTTATGATTCATCACATGTTATCAAAGTGGGTGGTTGATTAGGCCACACCCTCATAATTTCATCGAGATTCTTGATTTTCTGAATCATATCTTCGGGGCGTCCCCCCTCGTCATGACTCATGGACATAATAAAATCAAGCATGATCTCATGAAACAAGTTCATTAATGGTTAACATGTAAATTTGTGCCATACTCTACCTCTTTCTTGGTTGAGTATTTAGTCGAACTATGTAGCTTCCACCCTTTCCTTCGCAGGGAGCCACGGCCTCAACCACACCTCCACTAAGTGCGGTTGCATCACCCAGTTCAGTGGTGATGTGCCCCTTGGAGGAAACTTTTAACCTTACAGGCACATTTGCAGCTATAATGTGAGATCTCGTCACTTGAACGATATCAGTAAATGCATCAGGCATCGAATCTACTACATCCTGAAGATCGAGTGTTCTTTATGCTTCACGGTAACATTGTGAAGTTCGGGGATCATAATGAGACAAAATGGAGATATCATGACAATTCCTGTCGTTCCCCGAGAAATTACATTTTCTCTCCTCCCGCTAACGACGGGAAGGTTGTCTCATAAAAGTGACAATCCACAAATCTTGCGGTAAAGTTATCACTGTGAAGGTTCTAAATAGCGGATAAACGTCTGGAGATTCTTATCCAACATGAATACTTAATCGTATCTAAGGACCGATGCGTTGTGGGGTGCAGAAGGCACATATAATGCGTAACCAAATATGCGCAATTGGCACTCAAGTCCGTCTGGGTCCGAATTATAAAAATCAGGCTATCCAGTTACCAACTGGTACGCATAAACTAATTGGTTAGCAAAAGGTCTAAGGATGAACGATATAAGTAAAGTTGCGTGCAATATTGCATAATCCCAGGCAAAAATATGCTAATTGGTGTGCATAACCAATGACATAATCACCATACATATTCTTTCAACGGTGGTTTATGTGAGACATTTGCATATGCACATGGGACGAGATACAATCCATTGATCTCTATCATGCACTAAACATCAAGTACTTTTTGATGTGAACTCTCCAACATCATCGAGTCCTTTAGATGTGATAAGGGAGATGAGTCCTTATAAATAATTTTGGAAGTTCTGCAGCAGTTTGAGTGGACAGGAGAGCGACATGTGACCAACATGTCGGAGAATCCATCAAAACCATAAATACATAAATGGTCTGCATATTAGGTGGATGGATCCACAAATATCTCTTTATATTCAGCGTAAGAATTGAATGTTTGTTGTTGTTGTTTCTTTAGCGTAGGAATGTCTCGCTCCTACTTTGGCTAAAGAGCAGGCTTTGCAACACTAAGTGGTGGGCATTTGATATACATCTGGTTCTTTGGATGACATAACACGATTAACGTCAACATTGCGCTTTATGTTGAGTTGTTGCCACATTTTCACTCGAAAAGTAATGATGTACGTACAAGTTCTTTAGTATATGGATCATTATACTTCGACCAGGATGACCTAGTCTATCGTGCCAAAGCCTATATGAGTCTATGTCCCAAAGTACATTGTTGGTGACAACATAGGATTTTAAAAACCTAATAGTAGTGAGGTACAGTCCACTAAATTGACTCATGAGTTATTCTAAAATGCGTTTACATCCACATTCATTAGAATTAATAAAAGAAACTCTATTCCATTCTCACAGTGGGTTTCAATCTGGAAACCATTGCTACGTATATTATTGAAGCTAAGTAAGGTTCGAAGGGCTCTAGATGCATACAGAGCATCGGTAACTTAGAAGACTGTCGTTTAGGCATCAAAATTGGGCATTACCTCGCCATTTGATGAGTTGGGAGGACTCAATCATCGTAGTTACCGAGGTTTGGCAGGCGACTAATTCGATTAATAGAAGCCTCGATATGGTTGTATAAGTTAACTCATTTGATCGGTTGAATCAAATCTGTACTTGAACTTCAGTTGTTCGATTGTATTGTTTTTACACTTCTCCTAAAATTAGCCTTGTAAATCCTTATCTAAAGGGTTTACGGCGCTGTAATTATTCCGAATATCTCGGGGTATTACAGATGGAAAGGGTCCCATGAAGTTCAATCCATTAAATGTCCCAATACGCATTATTTCATCATGTAATACGTAAGAACTTGATAATATCCATAAACTTGCCATAATCAGGTTCGTAGCCTCATGATACCTATGTTTAGGAGTCCACACACTACAAGGTTCGATTAATATTCTAAACAACGAAGAGCCAAAACATAACCTTAATTATACTTCTAACAACATGATGTTCAACTAAGCCTAAATATAACTGAATTGATAATATCAAAACATGCTCAAAACATCCCTATGAATACTTTATCTAGTTGGTGAAGAATCACCTACCTCAACCAGGTGAAGAACAAGGAGAAACTTGAAGAAACTCAGAATATCACACCTTCCTTGAAGCTTCCTCACGCCTAAGTCTAATTTCCAAGCTAGGATGGATTTTCCTTAATCATCAAGTCGACCTCCGGTTGTTCATCCTTTTTATAGAGTATTTTCCTTTTCGAGCTTTATGATTTAACTCTCATTTTCAGGAAACACGACAAAGAGGCCCTCATGCCCTTATATAGGCAATATCTGGGGTCCTCCCTCAAGCTTTCTGTTTTTAGCTGTATCTGGGCTGCCCTCAAGCAAAGCTATATCAGGGCTTAGGATTTGAACAACTGTCGGGCCTTCTTGAATCTCAATTAGATCCATCGTCGCACAATCACTAAACTTAGACATGATTTCCACTTCCAATTCGGGAAGCTTAAGGATGAGCTTGTCTTCTTCTTTTCTTTGGACGTGAATTCTTCCAGGTTCGGGGTATTTATTCAGTGCACGCCAAGCAGCCTCAGTGTGGGGGTCTTCAAGAGAAGATTTGATCGGGGCCATACAGTAAACCTCTTGAGTAGGAACCGAGTTGTTTTCATAAGAGTTAGTAACAGATAATAAGGTAACAGGTGTGGAACGTGCATTAAGTTTATTTCGTGAGGTGGTGCTAGTGTCACTCGTTCTCAATATTTTACTCTGTTCTCTCAACTTCCTAGCATGTGTACGTGTGATAGGACCAGTGGGGTCCATGACGGCTCCAACCGTTCCTAACTCTCTTGGTAGCACAACCATGGTTGTATCAGAGAGCAAGCGAAAAAACCTTCTGGGGAGCCGTTGACGAGAATGGATAAGCGGGCTGAACGAAGTATACTGGAGAAGCGAGCAACCACTAACTCTGCATAGCCAAGAAACCGAAGAAAAGACAGAAGAAAATTCCATTTGACGGTATCGAAGACCTTTCTAGTGTCAATCTTGAAGGCCAGATTACCATCATCTCTGTCCCTATGCAAGCAATTAACACATTCAGAGGCATAGGCAATACAATGATGAATACGTTTACTTGGGACAAAACCAAACTGGTATGGGGAGAGGTGGGGGCCGATGAAAGATCCCAAACGACTAGCATAAATCTTAGTGATGATCTTGAAGAGAAAGTTGCTGAGAACGATCAGACGGAAATCCTCGAACTTCTTGGCATCCTTCTTCTTAGGGATAAGAACCACAAAACTGGAGTTGAGGCCATGTGGGAGGAACCCGTTCGTAAAGAAAAAAGTGACCGCAGCAGTCACGTCATCCCGAATAATATCCTAATAAGTCTGGTAGAAGTGGCCTGAGAAGCCGTTGGGACCCGCAGAGCTATCTAGAGAAAGGGAGAAAACAACGATCCTAACTTCGTCCGGGAGGGGGACCTTCAATATAAGATCATTTTCAGCGCAAGAGACAGCTGGCTTGATAACCTCCCCCATCGTCGAAAAGTCGATCGGGGAGGACGTGATTGGCTCCGAGAAGAGATCCAAAAAGTACTTCACAATGTGATCGGCCAAGCGCTGGTGGTCATCAACAATCTCATCCTCAGTGAAGATAGAATTAAGGTGTTGCTTCACTTTGGCCGAGGCGTTGAGCTTGTGGAAGAAAGATGTGTTGCGGTCCCCATCCCTCAGCCAAGTTAGTCGATTCTTCCAAGAGTAGAAAGCTTGTTGTTGGGAGAGTGTACGGTTGATGAGAACTTGAAGCTCTACCTCTTGGTTGAAAATGATCTCCGAGTAACCTTGAGAATAGTGTGCGGCCAGAGTAGTATGAATATTACGAAAGACGTTGATGTTCCAGTCCTGAATGACAGCCTTGAATCTCTTCAGCTTGCGGACCACTCTCGAAATAGGATTTGTTGGATGGAGAGGTTCGGCCCAAGACTCACAATGACCAAGGGGCAGAATTCTAGATGAGAAGTCCACATCTTTTGGAAGCGGAAGGGGCGCGGTGGAGAAGGCTTCGAGTCCATGCAAGAAACAAGAATGGGGTGATGATCCGAATTGATGCGAGAAAGCACCCGCACATGGATCGAGTCCCACACGGCAGTGAATTCACTGTTAACAAAGCTGCAATCCAATTTAGATGCCTTGAACGTCCGAGGCTATTGACGAGAGCACCAAGTAAATGTTATATCTTCATTTTCCACTTCCAGAAGCTCCGCATCATCAATGACCTGTCTAAATTCAGAACAAGAAATGGGGGGAGGGGGTGCCATAATCATACGCTCGTGAGCGCCGAATACGGCGTTAAAATCACCCATAACACAGCAAGGCAGAGAAGATGCATATGAAAGATCAGACCAAAGTAAACGACGACGAGTATAAACATTATTAGCATGAACAAAAGCTAAATGAGTCGGAACGTCCGTAATAACAGTGTAGGCTATTAATAACTGATCCAAAACATAAACAATATGAGAGAGATTCGCAAGATCCTTTTTGCAATAAAGCCATATGTTGGGACAAAGAGGAGGTCACGAGTTTTCCCCAAGAAAGACCAAATTAAGAGAGCGAAAGAAACGGCGAGGCAGAGAAGACACGCGTACCTTGGGTTCAATGATGGCTAGCCAGTCTGGTGAGTGTCTCTGACAGATGTTTCGGAGTGAGGACTGGGACTGTTCGGTCCCTATTCCGCAAACATTCCAGATGAGGATATTCATGTAGTCCAGCCAAAATCGTTGTGCTTAGGTAGCGTTTCTTCAAGTTCCATTTGATCCGCCCACGAGCCAGTAGCGGCATTGTGCATGGCTTGAAGGGATTTGGATGTATGCTTGGCATGGACAACAAAGTCTGCCTTGGCATGTTCGGCAAAATTTGGTATTTTGGTGTGAGCTGATTTATCATTATGGTATGGCTGAGCTTGATCGTCGGACACAGAGGCATCAGGTTCTGGAGATATCGCCTCAATACGTTTGCATCTATGAGGAGGAATGGAGCAAGATCGAGGTCTGTGAGGCTTAGATCGCCATCGCTTAAGAGATTCACAAAGTTCCGATTCAAGAGACGGAGCAGACGTGATCAGGGACGGCTCTGAGTCCCGCGGGCTGTGAGATAGAGTCACAAATGTGGATTCCGATAGATTCTCCGAGGGCCTCTTAGCATGAGATAGAGAAGGAGGGATGTCTGTGTGTAGCTGAAGCAAAGATGTCTGTGAGGATGACTGTGACAATGCCTCGGGGTGAGTGATGACAGAATCCACCACGTTAAGAGAAGGTGATGGGTCAGAATTGGGAGTGAAAGGGATGATGGTCAGAAGTACATGAAGGACTGAATCCCCCTGCCGTCTCTCAGCTTCTGCTTGATCCGAAAGAGGGACTGAATCCTCTTAGAGATGAAGCAGGCGGCTTCTTCAGGTTGCGAGACAGGCTGGGCGTCCTGTTATGGAGTAGCTTGCTCTTCAGTGGTGACAGGAGGGACTGATTCCTCATGTTGTTGGTCGTGCCAAATCTCAGCTTCTTGTTTCGCCTTGAAATAGTCAGAGATTAGCTCTTGGAAAAAGTTATCCTCCCAGCGGATCAAGACTTCGATGTTCTGGGTATCCGTGGCCTCCAGATCATATAATTCCTCTTCCTTCCAATCGGCCCAGTGGTACATGGTGTCGTATGGGCCGACCCTGTATGACTTCCATATTTTAAAGCGTTCATACGCTTGCTCTATTTATACCTGGAGGATAGTATTATTTATTATTTTAGAGGGGGAAGGACTCGGTACAGTAGTTGGGTCTACCGTCCGGATGGGATCTGCAATAGGTATGGGAGCCTGTTTCGGAGAGGGATCCCGAACAAGGGGATGGTACCCTGTGGAGAGAGGCACTCCGTATAGGGGTGGGTACCCTATTAGGAGTAGCGGCTTTTGGCTCCAAAGGGTCAGCCGACTCACTGGAACCCTCCGGCTTTGCAAATAGTTGATCATCCGTCATAGCCGCCACATGCTCGGGATCTGCTGTTTTTGCAGCAACTATTTCTTCAATATGGGTTGCGGCCTGTGGGAGTGATTTAGTGATACGAATTCGCTCGAAAAGTGAATATGTATCGATTGGAAATTATATAAGTATGGAAGTATATCGTAGCGGAAGTCTTATTTTGTGAATATGATAAATCGAACGTATGAATATGGATGTAATATCGGATGTAGTGACAAAATCGATCAAAGTGATTCAACCGAACAAGAACAAAGGTTTATCGAATTAGACCTATAATTCAATAAGATGATTTCTTCTCAAGACCTATTGAGAATCGATCGGATTAATACTCGAAAACACGTCGAATATCAATCAAGTGGTTTGATGAAACTCATTCACCAAGGATAGAAATACAAATTTTATTCTTATTTCAATATTCAATGTCTTGATACAAGACTAATACAAACTACTTATAGAAGAGTAGTCTTAATCAATTAAGGAATCAAAGAAAAGATCACATGATCTTTGAAAAGCAAACAAATCAAGATAAAGAAATAAAAGGGGAACACAAAATCACACAAAATACAAATTAGGGGGACACAATCTTGATAAAGAAAGGAAACAACACAAAAGACTATAAAAAAGAAGTTGCCGACTGGACACGGGCCATGTCGATTGACATGGCCGCAGCTGCATGTGCGGACATTCCGGCATTTCTGGGCGAGTAGGACTCGACCGTGTCGCCTGGCACGGTCGGGTTGGACGGGCAGCGAGATTTAACTATCCGGAAGAGTTCGACACGGCAGTGTCGCCTGACACGGTTGGGTCCGGCAGACAGTGAGTTTTCTCCTTCCGGCACAGTGTGACATGGGCTGTGCCATATGACACGGCCGAGACCGAGCAACATGGTCACTCCACGTTTTTTGTCCGTTTTCTCGACGGAAAATGTAGTCGTAAGTGTCTGGCTAGTCGTAAGGTCATTTACATCGATTCTTACCTCGTCTTCTTCATTCGTATTAATCAATCCCGTATCATTCAGCTATTGGAGCAGAAGTTGTATCTACAATGACCGATGTAGTCTCTATAGCCTCGACCTTATAAGACTTCTTTGTCTTCTTCTTATTATTATTATTCTCTACAGCATGAGGTGATCGGCTGTCAGAGACACTTCTCTTCCTTTTTCAGCGGTCGAGATTTTGACAGTGACATCCCTCGGGTCACTTGAGATCGGCATGCTTTGAGGTTGGGGTCTTTTAGCAATCAAGAGCGATTTGTTGAATGCGGTGGCCTTCATTCCACCAATGAATTTTTCGGGGCCAATCTTCTTGGCATCGGTAGGTTATTTACTCCACAGTGAGTGAGGGTATGATTCAAGATGAGGCCGAATGATTTCTTTCGAGTTTCAGGATTGGCAGCCTCTTCCTATATCCTTTTCAGCAGTATTTGACACCAGTTAACCTTTTCTCAGGACATGATGGCGACCATCATTCCGAAGCATAAGTTAGTGCATATTTTGAAAGCTCATGTCTGGTTCTCAACTACCCGGCAACAGAAGCCGTGAAGGTAAACATAGGGCAGACAGAAATTTTTTATGTGGCATGAGGGGTGCACATTCTCCGCATTCTCATCGCCAGTGAACAGATTCCAGTAGGCAGAAAGAAGACTCTCCGACCCAAAGGTGTCAAGCTCTTCCATTTTCAGGCCATCAGACGACAGCCTGTATAGTTTCTCCAACCGATCTTTGTTCACACAGACCTTAATCCCTTGAACAGTTGTAGAGATTTCAGAAATTTCTCCTCCTTTTCTCTGAGATGAGTATTTGAACAAGGCGTCCAAATAAAATTCTTCTACTATATGTTCATCGCATAATTCGGCATGGTGGATCACAAGGCGGTACAACCCTTGATGTTTCACTCATGAAACAACCACCTCCATTCTGAATAAGTCTTCTCCTTCGAGATTGATTCTCTCCATCACCCCGGACCTGGCGAAGATGCGTCCGTCGATGATTGATTCTCTCTTCTTCATGGAAAGGGAAGAAGTCTGGGAAGCCGACATTCTTGCAGAAAAAGAGTTTGAAGAAACAGGGGAATATTGCAGAAGATATGTAAACTGTTTGCTGAAGACTCGTTTAATTTTCTGAAAGCGTAAAGAGTCTAAGGGAACAAAATATAGTCCTTTTATAGGGTACAGAGAAGATTATGGTTTCTTAGGATGAACGGTCAGAAGTAAGGATGGAAACCGTTTTATTAAAGAACATCCAGGATGGATTCAGAGTAACTTGTACGTCTTATCCATCTATTTTTAAAATGATAACCGGTCCCACTTCTGACAGTTCAGCTTCCCTTTTTGCACCAACATCAGTTTTGAAATTATTAAAAATTGCGGTATTTGAGGCATTGAAGTCCAGGTGTCTTTAGAACATTAAATGATAAAACGTTTGAAATGATCATCGATCCGAAATGACAACAACATATAATAAATCACCACATACGGCCATAAACAGAAAATCAGTCATCGAGAAAATAATATCAACGCTCAAAAACCGAGAATTATCCGAAAAATACAAAATAACCGGTATGAAAATCTCGGGTACTACAATATGTCTCTTGATAGAAAAGTAAGCTCTTGAAGAGAAAATACGCTTCTGAAGAGCAAACAAGCTCCGGAAAAGCAGATATATAGTTGCCTATGAGAATGAAATTTGAAAATATGGATGCGCATCCAATGTCTTAATGAAATATATTGAGTTTTAAAGATACCCGGATATCATGTTGAGACAATAAATGAAGGAAATATAGAATTCCTTCAAATCAAAGTGTTCCCCAAGGCACTAAACATACTGTGCAGAAATTACCACTGATTTGTACTACACTGAAATTTGTACGATTAAACACACATGTTATGGTAAACCAAAAGTTTACTGATAATTTCATTGTTCTTGCATAACCGGTTAGGCCATCCGGGTTCACTAATGATGCGAAAAATAATCAAAGATTAATGTAGACAATCATTGAAGAACCAGAAGTTTCTTCCGAAGGATTTCTCATGTGCTGCTCGCTCACAAGAAAAATTAACATGTTATATGTAGCAACATTAATTCGTATCAGGATAATGAGTATTAATGGTTTTCCCCATCATAATTGGTTTTCGGTCAGGAACCAATTATTTTACATCTAAAAATATTTGAATGTGCGGTATATGTTACAACTGTTCCACCACAATGCACTAAGATGGGCCTCAAAGGAGGATTGGGATGAATGTTGGATATGACTCTCTATTAATCTAGAGCCAATAACGGGGAATTTATTTAAGACTTGATTGTCATGAGTCAGTTTACCCAACATTAGGGGGAGAGAACAAACAGTCGGAGAAAGTAATTATATGGAATGAATTATCATTCCCTCAAATTGATCCTAAACTAAACTATGTGAACTAGACGTTCAAAAGATAATTCATCAAATGCCAGAAGAATTTACTGACCTAAATAGAGTGACCAAGTCCCATATACCGGCTGTAAATGCTCCGTTTAGAATTAAAGTCCCTGAAGGACAATATCAAACTGCTAATGAGACTCAAGAACACCTGAAGCACAAGAGACCACTTGGTTCCAAGGATAAGAAGTATTCGACAAAGAAACGAAGCAAAAATTTAAAATGGCAAGACCGAGAAAGTAAAGAATTACGAAGGATCTCCTGAAGAGACCTTAGACATGAACAAAGAGAAATCTCAGGTACGTGAGCATAATGATAATGATGATAATAAAGAGCTATCAATTAATTATGTCATGTCTGAAATAATATGGAACCAAAAGTAAAATGACATCGATAAAATATTTGCATGCAATGTAGCAGTTGATATTATGAATAAAGATGAGGACCATAAACTGAAATTGGTTGTAGAGTGTACATAAAGTAATAATTGGCCAAAATAGAAAGGCAATTGAGGTAGAATTGAAATCCTTTGATGTGAAGAGTATTTGGTCTAGTAGTGCATACACCTAAAGTTATAAAACCAGTGAGATATAAATGATGGAATTGTGAGATATAAAACTTGTTCAGCTGCACCGGAATTCTTATAAAATTTGGAATAGATTATGAAGAAACATATTCCCCTATGGTGGATTCAACTATTTTAGATCACTGGATAATGAAAAGGATTCAAACAACCGGAAGCAAATAATTATAGTTCTCGATAACATTATTGCATAAAGTTAAAAGTCTCTTTTTATGGATTGAAGCAATCCGGGCATATATGGTATCATCTCCTTATTAAATTCTTGCTAAGAGAAGGTTATAAACTGACCCTATCAGTCTATGAAATCTATTAAGAAATTTAAGTCTAAAAACAATAGTAAATGAATGATTTAAAAGAGATGACATTGTACTTTTGGAAAAACAAGTAGCATAGAAATTTATGTCTGTCACGATTGCGATTCCTCTGTGATGATCATGACATAAGCAAGAAACCAACAAGGACTTGGTTAGAGTAAAGCTTAACTGAAGCAACATAAAGGCAAACATAAGTTGTTGTGTATGATGACTTAAAGATCATAGAGACTCCTGAAGAGATCCCACATACAATTGAATACTTGAGGAAAGAATTTGAAAATAAAAGACACTGGCAAAACAAAATATTTGATTGCAAATTGAGCACTAAAGGATGGCAACCTTGTGAACCAAATAACATATACGGAAAAAGGTGTTAAAGAAGTTTTCCTTTGATTAAGCTCATTTATTGAGTATCCCTGTGGTTGTAAGATCCCCTTAAGTGGATAAAGACCAATTCCATCCTAAAGAAAGCAATAAAGAAACTCTTGGTCCTGAAGTACCATGTTTGAGTACATTTGTAGCATTGGTGTACCTTGCTAGTCATACAAGACCCGATATATTATTCTATATGAATAAGTTTGCAAGGTTTAGCTCCTGTACAACCAAAAGTTTGGAATGATATTAAAGATCTACTATGTTACCTTCAAGGTACAATAGATATAGGTTTATTCTTCTCTAATCTGTCCAAGAAAGACTTATTTGTGATTCAACACATAAGAAAAGATTATGATTTATCCATTGGAAAAGAATCTCCAACGGTTTTGTATGGATATAGTACAGTTTGTATTACATAACTCAAGGAAGGATATATTAGAGGAGATAGAACAAAACACATCTCACCAAAGCTCACCAAAGTTCTTCTTCACCCATGAAATTACAAAAGAATGGTGAAGTCAGTATTGTCAAGATTCATTCAAGTGAGAATTTGGCAGATTTGTTTACCTAGGTGTGCATGTCCATCTACTACTTTCAAGAAGATAGTTTATAAATGTAATATCCGGATTTATTATTGTGTATTTCATCTGTTGTTGAACCCTGTATAATTCGGAATTGTGATCTCGATAATTAGAGTATGATATTTCCTATATTTGTATCATTGCATATTAGTATAACATGTAAATTTTCTCATGCGAACACGTGATAACGTACGCTAAGAATGTAGCTTAACGTATGTTATCGGCTAAAACTAGCTTACGCTACGAATGAGAAATTGCGTGCGTTAGGCAGTCAATTATTGAGCTAGGTGGCTAGCACATGCGCTGGCCAGACATGGGTCCGGATAAGATTCCCTCGGATGAACCTGGACAGTTTTGGAGTCAACGCTAATTAGCATGCGTTAAGGACATCACAATAGCGTGCGTTAAACAACTATCATACAGAAACTTTATATAAGAGACAGCACCCCATTTCATTTGGTTTACGATTCTATCACTCGTTCTTCATATCTTGGAAAGTCCAGAGAGCCTTCCCTACTTCTTAAACACATATAAACCCTCTTTAAATGATCATTGAAGATTGGAGAGTACTTACACTTGATCATTGAAGAAGAAACTCACTTTGGAGTGACACACAAGCAATCGGGGTTGAAGTCTACCTATTGTCTTGGTGTTTCCTTCATCTTAAGGTATGTTATACTATCTCTTACCTTGGATTCATGTTAATAAGGATATGAGGATTATGCTATCAAGATATTAAGTTCCATTGATGAATTATTCAAACAACATCATGTTTATAAGTTGGAATGTTTATACTTAAGATATCATCATTGGAAACATCATGATTAGCATCTTACCACATCGAATGATGAGGGAAATATTCTGAGATTGATTATCCGTATTGATGATGTTACCATATTGGTCGTAGACGTAAAGTTGTTATCACTTTTGTTAAATGGACTTAGGAAAGAATCATAGAAGATTTGCATCCTTTCTTATAAGTTGGAATTGTTAGTTCATCATCATGGTTAAATCGGGATATAATGATGATATTGGAATCTAGTGCATCGACCTTAAGAACACCAAACTTCACATGAGAATTGTAATCAAGATGGAATATGGTGTTGTTATGATTATACGTATCATTGTATCTCAAAGATGTTTGAATCCGTGAGATCATTTGTAATAAGATGAACCTAATATGCATGGAGATAAAGTATATTAAACACTGAGGATTTCATAAGTTTCATCACAGTTAGAACAGTCGACTGCCCAGGGAAGAACAGTCATACATGTTTAGCGTGCGCTAAGCTTTATAGTTAACGTGCGCTATCGGGCATAAGTTAACGTACGCTACGGTTGGAACGTAACGTGCGTTATATCATCAGACGAGTCAATCGACTGATCAGTGAGGTACTGACAGTACATGGTTAGCGTACGCTAGACTTCGTTTTATTGCGTGCGCTAACAAGTATCCTTAACATACACTACATATGATACGTAGCATGCGTTAAGCAAGCCAGGCAGATTACGATTTATGAACTTCCGATTGTAAATTAGATTGTTAACATTCGTGCGATGGGAGATGAATTCTATATTATTTCTTTTGTTTAAGGATCGAGCTTGTTACGTGATTGATCGAAGTGGTGACCTTCGAGTGTTCCGTTTTTCGTGGAAATATCATTCTTGTCGTCGAATCGAGGCAAGTACCTTAATTGGTTTATGTACTGATGTTATACATATTGTTGTACATGTATGTTGTTGTTGTATGTCCACCTCGTGTTGGTCCGACGGGATCATCGGGGGATCTATGCTAGCGTGCGCTGGATCATCGGACGGGTTTTTCCACCTCGGGTTGGTTTGACAGAATCATCGGGGATCTAGGCAGTGAACGCTGGATCATCGGAATTACCATGTGTATGTTGTGATATCATGTTGTGATTATCATGTGTGTATATTATTATTGAGTTTCTCGCACGAGAAGACTCATTGGTTCTTTTGTCATTATGTTATTATTATTCTTCGTGAGATGTTGAATAATATGTTGTGGTACTTGTACTAACATCGTTGTGCTAACCCCTTCGGGGATGAACATTTGTTTATGTTCAGGATCTAGGAGTGCGGGGAAACAACCACTGGAGTTGCATGACGACGAGGGTGCAGAGTGATGTTCCGTCCGAGTTTATTTGTCCGTTGTTTGTATCGTTTTAATAAGTACTCGAGTACATCGTCGTTTGTGATGATTTGGATTTGGTGATGTATTAATACTTTTCCTTTGGACATTTGTATTTTCAGTATTGGTCAGAACTGTTGTATTTTATTTCAGTTACTTTCATACGTTGGTATCTGTTATTGTCTTTTCATTTCTTCAGCCGTGTAAATCCTTATGTAAAGGATTTATGGCGCTGTAATATTCCTAAATATATAGGGGGTGTTACAGAATATGGTATCAGAGCTAAGATTATGGATATCTTAGCCATTGGGTTAAAATAGGGGTCATATATGTCTTTTGAGGTAACCGGCCGCGAATAACATCACTGTACTGCCTACGTCTTCATGCGAGCGGTGGTTGTAAGTTCCTAAACTCTATCTCATCCTTTACATGTTGTATCTCTTTATACTTGAACATCAGAACGATATTGTTTCCTATATATTGAGTATTTATGCTTACAGTATGTTGAGAGGTGGACGTGGACGTGGTCGCGGTCGTGGATGCGGACGAAGGAATACCGAAAGAGAAGCTTCGCCTTCTAATCAGGCCAGCCACAGCTCAGGCGAGCCACAGAGATCTATTAATAATGAACCGGAACATGCTGTGCCCGAAATCCTTCGTCATGTGGTGAACCAGATGACTCAGTTCGCTCAGGTCGTGGACCGAATGCAGGTGGCAGTAGGGTTACAACAGGGAGATCGACATCAGGGTATCCCAGACATGGGAAATCGAGGCGACCGATGGCTGCAAGAGGTGGCGAAGATGCAACCACCTAAATTCGACGGTATTTCTGAGACTCCCACATGGGATCATTGTTTAAAGGAATTGGAGAAAAATTTTGCCGGGATTAATTGCCCAGACGACCGGAGAGCCTCTATTGCTCAGTACATTCTGATAAGGGAAGCATCCGAGTGGTGGGAAGCCATCCGGCCTGCAGATCATGATGCGGACTGGACAGAATTTAAATTGATGATGGAAGCTCAGTACTTCCCTCGTCCTGTGAGGGAAGCCAAAGTTCGGGAGTTTTTCTCCGCTCAGGCTTCATATGTGCCAGTATCTCAGGCAATTAAGACGTTTAACCAGCAACTGGCATTTGTTCGACACCTGGTCAGAACAGATGCAGAAATGATGATCCATTTTGATATGAGAATGAAACCAGAAAGCCAGAGGTACATGTCCGGTTATGAATGTACCACTCTCCGTCAATACCAGGATAAAGCATTGGCGTATGAAATCAATGAAGCAGCAATAGAGAAGTTGGCAGAGTCCAAGAAGCAGAAAGTCTCCGGTAGTTTCACGGAGCAGAAGAGTAGTGGGCCACGCAAGGCCCAATCATCCTTTCATTCTTTCAAGAAACCTCCGCACCCATATAGGAGCGAAAAGAAATTCGGAGCAGCATCAACCACGACGGATGTCACCAGGAAATGCTTTAACTGTGCCCAGACAGGGCACTATCGACGGAATTGCCCCCTACCTGCCGTGACTTGTTTTGATTGTGGTCGAGAGGGACATCGTGCGGTGTTCTGTGAAGAGGCTGCAAAGTCTTTTAGAGCTTGTACACCACAGTCAGTTCAGAAGGAAGCCAGTATCCAACAGACGCATCAAAGTGTTCAGTTGCCTCAGAATTTTGGCCTCGGACGAGGCAGATGACAGTGGGACCGAAAAGGTACATCAAGTGCTGGATCTGTTCGCCCACGTCTATACGAGATGAGGAGAACAGACGATCAGGATGCTGCTGTTGCATCAGGTACTGTTCAGATCCTTTCCCAGCTAGTTAGCATTTTATTCGATACAGGAGCTACGCATTCATTTATATCCTTGTCTTGTGTAAATCGTTTGAATATTTCTGGTTTTCATGATTGTGAACATTATGTTGTGGGTTTACCGAGTGGAGAGAGGATTGTTGGAAACTTAGAAACTAGAGATTTACCTGTATCATTTAGAGGCAGAGAGTGGCTCTCAAATCTGATTGTGATAGAAATGCAAGGAGACGACCTGATACTCGGAGATGACTGGCTTAATCGATATGGAGCTATTGTAAACTACCGAAAGAGGAATATCTCGCTGATCGCTGACGATGGTTCCGAAATACTGTCTGAAGGATGGAAACCAGGAAGCTCAGGAAAGATGATTAATGCGATGAAAGCTGTCAAATTTTTGAAACAGGGCTGTACCGGATACTGGTGCTATGCAATGAAGAAAGAAGACGAAATTGTGGAACTTTCATCCATTCCTGTTGTGAATGAATTTCCGTATGTATTTCCTGACGAGTTACCTGGACTACCTCCACGACGGGATGTAGAATTCACCATGAAGATGGAACCCGGAGCTACACCAATTTCTAAGGCACCGTATCGTATGGCACCTACTGAGATGTACGAACTGAAAAAGAAATTGGAGGAGTTACTGGACAAAGGCTATATCCAGCCAAGCGTTTCGCCCTGGGGAGCACTAGTTCTTTTTGTCCGGAAGAAGGATGGATCGCTTCGACTGTGTATTGACTATCGAGAACTGAACAAGATGACGATTAAGAACAAGTATTTATTGCCACAGATTGATGATTTGTTTGACCAGTTACAAGGAGCAACAGTGCTTTCTAAAATCGATTTGAGATCAAGATATCATCAGCTGAGGATTAAAGAATCTGATGTTCCGAAATCAGCATTCAGAACTCGCTACGGAAACTATGAGTTTGTAGTGATGCCATTTGGTCTCACTAACGCACCTGCTGTATTCATGCAATTGATGAACCGAGTGTTCATCGAGTATTTGGATAAATTTGTGGTTGTGTTCATTGATGACATTTTGGTGTATTCTAAGAGCCCGGAAGAGCATGTGCAGCATTTACGGATTGTGTTAGACCTGTTGAGAAATGAACAATTGTACGCCAAACTTTCTAAGTGTGAATTATGGCTAAAGGAAGTAATGTTCCTCGGCCATGTGGTATCAGCTGAAGGAGTCCGAGTAGATCCTCAGAAGATCGAAGCAGTTATGGATTGGAAGCCTCCAAACAACGTGAAAGAAGTCCGGAGTTTCTTAGGACTTGCTGGATATTATCGTCGGTTCGTGGAAGGGTTTTCCAAAATTACCCGCCCACTTACTCGACTACTGCAGAAAACTCAAAAGTTTGAGTGGAATGAGTTGTGCCAGAATAGCTTTGATGAATTGAAGAAGAGATTATGGCACCGATTTTAGTACTCCCATGGGGAAATGGAGGATTCATAGTTTACAGTGATGCTTCGAACCAAGGACTCGGATGGTATTGATGCATAATGATAAGGTGATCGCTTATGAGTCATGACAGTTGAAACCTTATGAAGTGAATTACCGAATGCATGATTTGGAGCTGGCGGCAGTAGTTTTTGCTTTGAAAATCTGGAGACATTACCTGTACGGGACTCACTGTTAGATCTTTACGGATCACAAGAGTCTCAAATACATCTTCAGTCAGAAAGAGTTGAACATGCGGCAAAGGAGATGACTGGAACTTATTAAGGACTATGACTTGGAGATTCTTTATCATGCAGGCAAAGCAAATGTAGTAGCCGATGCACTTAGCCGCAAGCCTGTTTCTATTCAGATGCTGGAGGCTCTGACCTCCCAGCTCAGCACTCAACGAAATATGATTCGAGAAGGAATTGAAGTATGGTTGCAAAGAGTCCAAGGACAACTGTGCGTGATGGAAATAACTTCATCATTAACTGAAGAAATCAAATTTAAGCAAGTAAATGATCCTCTGATGATTCGGTTACGTGATGAAGTGATCAAGGGAAAGGCCCCCGGATTCGTAATTAATGATGATGGAGTTTTGAGATTTTAGAACCGAATTTGCGTTCCCGATGTCGATGATCTGAAACAGACGATTATGAAGGAAGCTCACAGCACGCCTTATTCTATGCACCTGGGCACAGTAAGATGTATAAGGACTTGAAGCAGAACTTTTGGTGGGGCAACATGAAAAAAGATGTAGCGTATTATGTTTCGAAATGTTTGACTTGTCAGCAGGTTAAGATCGAGCATCAACGACCTACCGGAATGCTGAAGCCATTCCCGATTCCTGAATGGAAGTGGGAGGACATATCAATGGACTTTATCACTAGTATGCCGAGAAACAAGACAAGAATGAACATGATTTGGGTGGTAGTTGATCGTTTAACCAAATCAGATCATTTTCTAGGCATTAAGGACATGTGGGGACCAGAGAGGTTGGCACGAGTGTTTATTTCAGAGATAGTCCGATTGCATGGTACGCCGAAGACCATTATTTCTGACCGAGATGGTCGTTTTGTGTCTCATTTTTGGAAAGCAGTTCATAAAGCCTTGGGGACCGAATTGAACTTCAGCATAGCTTATCACCCGCAGATAGATGGATAATCCGAGAGGACTATTCAAACAATGGAAGATATGCTAAGGGCTTGTGCCTTAGATTGGCCAACTGACTGGGAAGTTCATCTACCGTTGATTGAATTTACCTACAACAATAGTTGGCATGCTTCTATTAAGATGGCACCATTTGAGGCATTATACGGGAGAAGATGCAAATCGCCCCTATGTTGGGACGATTCATCAGATTTGATCGGAATGGAACCAGAGTTGATCATGCAAACTCGAGAGAAGATAGCTTTGATTCGCAAAAGGCTGTTGACTGCCCAGAGTAGACAGAATTCTTATGCGGATGTACGCTGTCGTCCATTAGAGTTCAGTATTGGAGATCACGTGCTTTTAAAAGTTTCTCCTACTCAGGGAATCTTTCATTTTGGGAGAAAAGAAAAGCTGAGTCCGAGATATATCGGACCATTCGAGATCCTTGAGAGAGTTGGAGAGTTGGCATACAGATTGGCATTACCTCCGTCACTAAGCCATGTTCATAACGTGTTCCACGTATCCCAGTTATGGAGATATATACCGGATCCTATTCATGTCATTGATTTCGGCGAGATCGAAATCACTCAGGATGGAACGTTTGAAGAGAGACTGGTCAGGATACTCGAGATTCGAGTTAAGCAGTTGAGGAACAAACCAATCGCTTTGGTCAAAGTTCAGTGGTCACGCCACGGAGTGGAAGAAGCCACTTGGGAAATGGAAGATAGCATGAAGTCCAGATATCCAGAGTTATTTTCGCCTTGAGTTTTGGGACGAAACTCCTTTTTAGTAGGAGAGTATGTAATATCCGAATTTATTATTGTGTATTTCATCTGTTGTTGAACCCTGTATTATTAGGAATTGTGATCTCGATAATTGGAGTGTGATATTTCCTATATTTGTATCCTTGTACATGAGTATAACAAGATGTAAATTTTCTCGTGCGAACACGTGATAACGTACGCTAAGAATGTAGCTTAACATACGTTATCGGTTAAAACTAGCGTACGCTACGAATGAGGAATTACGTGCGTTAGGCAGTCAATTATTGAGCTAGGTGTCTAGCACATGCGCCGGCCAGACATGGGTCCGGATAAGATTCCCTCGGATGAACCTGGACAGTTTTGGAGTCAACGTTAATTAGCATGCGCTAAGGACAGCACGATAGCGTGCGCTAAACAGCTATCATACAGAAACTTTATATAAGGGACAACACCCCATTTCATTTGGTTTACGATTCTATCACTCGTTCTTCATATCTTGGAAAGTCCAGAGAGCCTTCCCTACTTCTTAAACACATATAAACCCTCCTTGCATGATCATTGAAGAGTGGGGAGTACTTACACTTGATCATTGATGAAGAAACTCACTTTGGAGTGACACACAGGCAACCGGGGTTGAAGTCTACCTATTGTCTCGGTGTTTCCTTCATCTTAAGGTATGTTATACTATCTCCTACCTTGGATTCGTGTTAATAAGGATATGAGGATTATGCTATCAAGATATTGAGTTCCATTGATGAATTATCCAAACAACATCATCGTAGGAAACATCATGATTAACATCTTACCACGTCGAATGATGAGAGAAATATTCTGAGATTGATTATCTGTATTGATGACATTACCATATTGGTCGTAGACGTAAAATTGTTATCACTTTTGTTAAATGGACTTAGGAAAGAATCATAGAAGATTTGCATCCTTTCTTATAAGTTGGAATTGTTAGTTCATCTTCATGGTTAAATCGGGATGTAATGATGATTTTGGAATCTAGTGCATCGACCTTAAGAACACCAAACTTCACATGAGAATTGTAATCAAGATGGAATATGGTGTTGTTATGATTATCCGTATCCTTGTATCTCGAAGATGTTTGAATCCATGAGATCATTTGTAATAAGATAAACGTAATGTGCATGGAGATAACGTATATTAAACACTGAGGATTTCTTAAGTTTCATCACAGTTAGAACAGTCGACTGCCCAGGGAAGAACTATCATACATGTTTAGCATGCGCTATGCTTTATAGTTAACGTGCGCTATCGGGCATAAGTTAACATACGCTATGCTTGGAACGTAACGTGCGTTATATCATCAGATGAGTCAATCGACTGATCAGTGAGGTACTGACAGTGCATGGTTAGCGTACACTAGACTTCATATTATTGCGTGCGCTAACAAGTAGCCTTAACGTACGCTACATAGGATACGTAGCGTGCGTTAAGCAAACCAGGCAGATTACGATTTATGAACTTCCGATTATAAATTAGATTGTTAACATTCGTGCGATGGGAGATGAATTATATATTATTTGTTTTGTTTAAGGTTTGAGCTTGTTAGGTGATTGATCGAAGGGGTGACCTTAGATTGTTCTGTTTTTCGTGGAAATATCATTCTTGTCATCGAATCGAGGCAAGTACCTTAATTGTTTTATGTATTGATGTTATACATATTGTTGTACATGTATGTCGTTGTTGTATGTCCACCTCGTGTTGGTCCGATGGGATAATCGGGGTATCTATGCTAGCGTGCGCTGGATCATCGGACGGTTTTTTCCACCTTGGGTTGGTTTGACAGAATCATCGGGGGTCTAGGCAGTGAACGCTGGACCATCGGAATTACCATGTGTATGTTGTGATATCATGTTGTGATTATCATGTGTGTATATTATTATTGAGTTTCTCGCAGGAGAAGACTCATTGGTTCATTTGTCATTTATGTTATTATTATTCTTCGTGAGATGTTGAATAATATGTTGTGGTACTTATACTAGCATCGTTATGCTAACCCCTTCAGGGGTGAACATTTGTTTATGTTCAGGATCCAGGAGAGCGGGAAAACAACCACTGGAGTTGCATGACGACGAGGGTGCAGAGTGATGTTCTGGCCGAGTTTATTTATCTGTTGTTTGTATCGTTTTAATAAGTACTCGAGTACGTCGTCGTTTGTGATGATTTGGATTTGGTGATGTATTAATACTTTTCCTTTGGACATTTGTATTTTCAGTATTGGTCAGAACTGTTGTATTTTATTTCAGTTACTTTCATACGTTGGTATCTATTATTGTATTTTCATTTCTTCAGCCTTGTAAATCCTTATGTAAAGGATTTACGGCGCTGTAATATTCCTGAATATATCGGGGGTGTTACAATAAAAGCACTTCCAGCATCTTCTTTCAAAAAATCGGTACACAAGATTGGGATGCACAAATTTTGAGATATATATTGACAATAATAGTCATGTTGTGAGGGAGAGGCATACAAGATACACTCTTTTTACCATTAATACAACATGTGTACTATTTTTTCTCCAATAGGGTTTTTCCCACATAGTTTTTTCTAGTATGTTTTTAACGAGGCTTGATGTTAGTACGAGTCATCTAAAAGGAGGAGTGTTATGTATTAGTTTGTATGACTCTTGGCCTTTTGATTTCCATCATTATTATGCACAACCTTTGGCCTTTCGTTTCTTGTAACTTTCAAAGTTATAGCCTATATAAAGCCATTGTAAGAGTGTGTCTTGGTGATAGATGAAGATGAAATATATTTTCTAGCATTCTCTCTACTATCTCTTTCTATCTAAAGTGTCTATATTATATTGTACTATATTATATTACATATATAACATTTACATATTTATACAATAATTATACTTTATTTGCAAAAATAAAACAAAGATAAAGTATTTCAAATCTATACATATTTTTTACACATCATAGTAAAGATGAGTGGGAAACCCATTATATTCATTACAGTTTCCAAAAAATGAACACCTATCAGAAAATGGGGAAGAAGTGAGCCATATATTCATAATTTCCATATTCTGCGGTGCCACACACTTCTCTTACTTTCTTGAATTCGCAGCGACAGACAATATTATGGAAGTGGATTCAGGACAATGTTAATCTAAGCGGCCCAGGAAATTGGACCCTATGTCCTTTTCGTGAAAACAGTATTTTCAATTTGTTGAGGTGTGCAAAAGATTAATCTTGAAGTTTTAAATTTTGGTACCCATCTAGGTTTTTGTATGTTTTCGACGATAATAGGTTTCTGAATCTGAACTTCAGGTCATGGTGGCGATGTGCCAAAGGAGATGGTGGCAGACTGCGACTTTGGGTGGCTGGGTTCAGTGACTTTCTTGAAATATTCTAGTTGGATACATGCAAGTAGTAATTTGGTTACTCGTATATTGCATCTAGATACCAACTGGTATTTGTGTTGGTATATCCCCCTATATACTAATGCAGAATATCTTTGACGTACATAGCGATTTCCCATGCTTACCGCCACACGTCATCTTCTCACGATCTTGCTCATGTGTCATATTCTCATGCTTTGGTTAACACATCATCATTTCCTAACCTATTTATTAATTACCTAAATTAATTACCTCAATTTATAAGTAGTAAATAATATTACCTAAATTATTAGCTGTCGCTTAAAAAAAATCTGCACAAAAAGCAAGCATATTCTTTCCTGCCGCTTAAAAAATAGGTCTGTAGAGGAAAGCTAGAAATTATAAAATTATGAAAATTAAAAAGCTAGAAAAATACAATAAAGTGATATTCAATTAGTTTTACATATGTAAAATAAAAGCAAGAAAAACAGAGGAAAAAAACACTCGTGTTAAAGGAATAATACCCATTGTGTGCCTAAGTCTGTTAGTTTACGGGCTTTCCTAGTTAGGGTTTGGCTAAGGCCTGATTGTATGTATTTCTCCCTATTTAAAGGGAGCTCATTAATGGAATAATACAACAACTTTTGCCCTACTTTATTGTCTCAGTTATTTTCCCTTCAACACGTTATCAGCACGTAGTTCCCAACTGAGCAAAAGAAAAATCCCGCCTCCGTCTGCAAACCCTAGCTGTCGGTCTTCTTTCCCAACCGACGCCGCCATCTACCCCGGAACCCTAGCGGCCTGCATTGTAATATCCGGATTTATTACGGTGTATTTCATCTGTATTCAAACCCTGTATTATTCGGATTGGTGGTTGTGATTATTGGAGTATGATATTTCTTGCATTGATATCATTGTATATAAGTATAGAAGCATGCAAAATTTCTCATGCAAACTCGTGATAGCGCACGCTAAGAATGTATCTTAACGCGCGCTATCGGGCTGCTATTAGCGCACGCTATGCAGATAGGAGTTGCGTGCGCTAAGAACTCAATTATTGAGCGGGACAATGAAGACATGCGCCAAATGACATGGGTCGGATAAGATTCCCATGACGAGCCCGGACAATTCTGAAGTCAACCATTATTAGCGCACGCTAAGGAATGCTTAGTAGCGTGCGCTAACTTGTTAAAATGCAGAATATTATAAATGGGACAACAACCGTTTTGGCTTTCATTTCTTTCGCCTATTCTTCATCCTTGAGAGTTCAGAGAGCTGAAATAATTCTCCTACACACTTAGACCACATATTGTTGGTGTTTATATATTGGTTATCACTTGGGAGTAATCATTGAAGTGGATTAGCACCTTGGAGTGGCATACCACCAACCGCAGTTGGATTCTACCTTACGGTTCAGTGATTTTCATCATATTAAGGTATGTTCAATCTATCTCCAGACTTAGAGTTGAATTCTAGCGATTTGGATGATCATGTTAACAAGATATGAATTTTCATAGATGAATTATCCAAGTATATCATGTTTAGAATATTGAGATGATTAAACCTTAAGTACCTTGATTATGATCATCATGGTTCGAATCTTATTACATTGAATATGTAAAGGAAGCTTCTATCATTAGTAATCCGAATTTAGTGGACGACTTCATAGCAATCTTGGACTTGACTTCAACATCATTATTGTTAGATAAATCTAAAGGATTGATCATGGAAAGATTTATCTAGTATAGATGGAACGTTTAACAACTTCAGCATATTAATATTGATTGATATAAAGGTGTTGATATCAACCGTTAAGCCTTTCAAATTGTCGTATGAAGATTTGTAGTCGGAATTGAATATGGTTTTATATTGGTATGCATATCCTTGAATCCGAAGTTGTCATTATCCGTAAGATTATTCATAATCGTATGAACATGGTATTCATGGAGGTAACATGAATTATCACGGAAGATTTCATTGTTTCGATCATGGCGAGAACAGTTTACTGCTCAGCAGTAAACTGCCATGCACAGATAGCGCACGCTATGCTATGAATATTAACGTGCGCTATCGAGCACGAGTTAGCGTACGCTACGTTTGGTATGTAACGTACGCTAGACCATCAGACGGGTCAGTCGGCTGGTCAGTGAAGTACTGACCATGCATAGTTAGCGTACGCTAGGCTTTGTTGTTTGCGTGCGCTATCGAGCAGACTTAACGCACGCTACACAGAGTACTTAGCGTGCGCTAAGCAGTTCAGGCAGATTGCATTTTATGAACTTTTGGCCGTAAATCGAATTGTTAAACATTAAATGCGACATGAGATAAATCCTATATCATTTCTTTTGTTAAGGTTTGGTCTCGTTACGTGATTGATTGAGGAGGACGACCTTCGAGTGTTCATTTTCGTGGAAGTGTTGTTCTTGTCTTCAAATCGAGGCAAGTACCTTAATTGTTTTATGTATTGTTGTTATACATATTGTCGTGCATGTATGTCGTTATTGTATGTCCACCTTGTGTTGGTCCGACGGGATCATCGGGGGATCTATGCTAGCGTGCGCTGGATCATCGAATGGGTTTTTCCACCACGGGTTGGTCTGACGGGATCATCGTGGGTTCTAGGCAGTGAACGCTGGATCGACGGAATTACCATGTGTATGTTATGATATCATGTTGTGATTATCAGTTGTGTATGTCATCGTTGGGTTTCTCGTAGGAGGAGACTCGTTGATATTTTCTTGTCGTTTACGTTATTCGTGAGATATGAATAATATGTTGTGGTACTTGTACTAGCATCGTTGTGCTAACCCCTTCGGGGGTGAACATTTTGTTTATGTTCAGAATCGAGGAGAGCGGGAAAACAACCACTGGAGCTGCATGACGACGAGGGTGCAGAGTGATGTTTCAGTCGGGTTTATTTATCTGTGTTTATTCGTTATTTCAATAAGTACTCGAGTACGAAGTCATTTATGATGTATTATTGAGTTCCTGTTGAACAATTGTACTTTCAGTATTTGGTAAGAACTGTTGTATCTTAATCCCGTTATTTCTATTCGTTAGTACCTTTTAATGTCTGTTCAATTCTTCAGCCTTGTAAATCCTTATATAAAGGATTTACGGTGCTGTAATATTCCTGAATATATCGGGGGTGTTACAGAATATGGTATCGGAGCTAAGATTATGGATATCTTGGCCGTTGGGTTAAAATAGGGGTCATTTATGTCTTTTGAGGTAACCGGCCGTGAATGACATCACTGCACTGCCTACGTCTTCATGCGAACGGTGGTTGTAAGTTCCTAAAACTCTATCTCGTTCTTTACATGTTGTGTCTCTTTATACTCGAATATTAGAACGATGTTGTTTCCTGTATGTTGAGTATTTATGCTTACAGTATGTTGAGAGGCGGACGTGGACGTGGTCGCGGTCGTGGACGCGGACGAAGAAATGCTGAAAGGGAAGCGTCGCCTTCTAATTAGGCCAGTCATAACTCGGGCGAGCCGCAACAATCTATTAATAACGAACCAGATCCTGCTGTACCAGAGATCCTTCATCAAGTGGTGAACCAGATGACTCAGTTCGCCCAGGTCGTGGACCGAATGCAAGTGGCGGTGGGACTACAGCAGGGAGAGAGACAGCAAGGGATCCCAGACATGGGAAATCGAGGTGACCGGTGGCTGCAAGAGGTGGCGAAGATGTAACCACCCAAATTCGACGGTATTTCTGAGACTCCCACCTGGGATCATTGGTTGAAAGAACTGGAGAAAATCTTTGCCGGAATTAACTGCCCAGACGACCGGAGAGCCTCTATCGCTCAATATATTCTGATAGGGGAAGCGTCCGAATGGTGGGAAGCCATCCGGCCTGTAGACCATGATGCTGATTGGACAGAGTTTAGATTGATGATGGAAGCTCAGTATTGCCCTCGTCCTGTGAGGGAAGCCAAAGTTCGGGAGTTTTTCTCCGCTCAGCCTTTCCGATGTGCGATCCTGTGCGATTAAGACATTTAACCAACAGCTGGCATTTGTTCGACATCTGGTCAGAACAGATGCAAAAATGATGATCCATTTCGATATGAGAATGAAACCAGAAATCCAGAGGTACATGTCCGGATTTGAATGTACCACACTCCGCCAATACCAGGATAAGGCGTTGGCGTATGAGATCAAGGAAACAGCTATGGAGAAATTTTCGGAGTCCAAGAAACAGAAAGTCTCTGGTACTTTTACAGAGCACAAGAACAGCGGGGCCCGTAAGGCCCAGTCATCCTTTCACTCTTTCAAGAAACCTCCACACCCAGTTAGAAGTGGAAAGAACTTCGGAACGACATCAACTATTGCTGATGTTACTAGGAAATGCTTTAAATGCGCCCAGACAGGGCACTATCGACGGAATTGCCCCCTTCCTGTCGTGACTTGTTTTGATTGTGGACGAGAGGGACATCGGGCAGTGTTTTATGAAGAGGCTGCAAAGTCTTTTAGAGCCCGTACACCACAAATACCCGTAAGGAAGCCAAGATTCAACAGACGCAGCAAAGTGTTCGAGATGCCTCGGAATTTTGGCCGCGACGAGGCAGAGGACAATGGGACCGAAAGGGGACATCGAGTGCCGGATCCGCTTCCCACGTGCATGCGAGATGAGGAGGACAGACGATCGTGATGTCTTTGTCACATCAGTGCATCGGCCCGATCCTTTCCCAGCCAGTTAGCGTTTTATTCGATACAGGAGCTACGCATTCTTTTATATCCTTGTCTTGTGTAAATCGTTTGAATATTTCCGGTTTTCATACTTGTGAACCTTATGTTGTTGGTTTACCGAGTGGGGAGAGGATTATCGGAAACTTAGAAACTAGAAATTTCCCTGTATCATTTGGAGGCAGAGAGTGGCTCTCAAATCTGATCGTGATAGAAATGCAAGGAGACGACCTGATACTCGGAGACGATTGGCTTAATCGATATGGAGCAATTGTGAACTACCGAAGGAGGAATATCTCGCTGATCGCTGACGATGGTTCCGAAATATTGTTCGAGGGGTGGAAACCGGGAAGCTCAGGAAAATTGATCAAGGCGATGAAAGCTGACAAATTGTTGAAACAGGGCTGTACCGGGTACTGGTGTTATGCAATGAAGAAAGAAGACAAAATTGTGGAACTTTCATCCATCCCTATTGTGAACGAATTTCCAGATGTATTTCCTGACGAGTTACCTGGACTACCTCCACGAAGGGATGTGGAATTTACCATCGAGCTGGAACCCGGAGCTACACCAATTTCTAAGGCGCCGTATCGTATGGCACCTACTGAGATGTACGAACTGAAGAAGCAGCTGGAGGAGTTACTGGACAAGGGTTATATTCAGCCAAACGTTTCACCCTGGGGAGCGCCAGTTCTTTTTGTCCGAAAGAAGGATGGGTCGCTCCGACTGTGTATTGACTATCGAGAGCTGAACAAGATGACGATTAAGAACAAGTATCCGTTGCCACGGATTGATGATCTGTTTGACCAGCTGCAAGGGGCAACAGTATTTTCTAAAATCGATCTGAGATCAGGATATCATCAGCTGAGGATTAAGGAATTTGATGTTCTGAAATCAGCGTTCAGAACTCGCTACGGGCATTATGAGTTTGTAGTAATGCCGTTTGGTCTCACTAACGCACCTGTTGTATTTATTCAATTGATGAACCGTGTATTCATTGAATTTTTGGATAAATTTCTGGTCGTGTTCATTGATGACATTCTAGTGTATTCTAAGAGTCCGGAAGAACATGCGTAGCATTTGCAGATTGTATTGGAACTTTTGAGAAACGAGCAATTGTATGCCAAACTTTCTAAGTGCGAATTCTGGCTAGAGGAAGTAATGTTCCTCGGCCATGTGGTGTCAGCTGAAGGAGTCCGAGTAGATCCTCAGAAGATCGAAGCAATTATGGATTGGAAGCCTCCAAAGAACGTGAAAGAAGTCCGAAGCTTCTTAGGACTTGCTGGATATTATCGTCGATTCGTGGAAGGGTTTTCTAAAATCTCCCGCCCACTTACTCGACTCCTGCAGAAAACTCAAAAGTTTGAGTGGAATGAATTGTGTCAGATTAGCTTTGATGAATTGAAGAAGAGATTGATGACGGCACCGATTCTATCACTTCCACAGGGAACTGGAGGATTTATAGTTTACAGTGATGCTTCGAACCAAGGACTTGGGTGCGTACTGATGCAGAATGATAAGGTGATCGCTTATGCGTCGCGACAGCTGAAACCTTATGAAGTAAATTACCCAACACATGATTTGGAGCTAGTAGCAGTAGTTTTTGCTTTGAAGATCTGGAGGCATTATCTGTACGGGACTCACTGCCAGATCTTTACGGATCACAAGAGTCTCAAGTACATATTCAGTCAGAAAGAGTTGAACATGCGGCAAAGAAGATGGTTAGAGATGATCAAGGACTATGACTTGGAGATTTTGTATCATCCAGGCAAAGCAAATGTAGTGGCCGATGCACTTAGCCGCAAGCCTGTTTCTATTCAGATGCTGGAGACGCTGACCTCCCAACTTAGCCTTCAACGAGAGATGATTCGTGAAGGAATTGAGGTGTGGTTACAAAGAGTCCAAGGACAACTGTGCGTGATGGAGATAACTTCATCATTAACTGAAGGAATCAAATCTAGAAAGACAGATGACCCTCTGATGATTCGGTTACGTGATGAAGTGATCAAAGGAAAGGCCCCCGGATTCATAATTCATGATGATGGAGTTTTTTCAGAACCGACTCTGCGTTCCCGATATTGATGTTCTGAAACAGATGATTATGAAGGAAGCTCACAGTTCGCCCTATTCTATCCACCCGGGCACCAGTAAAATGTATAAGGAGTTGAAGCAGAATTTCTGGTGGGGCAACATGAAGAAAGACGTAGCGGACTATGTTTCGAAATGCTTGACTTGTCAGCAAGTTAAGATCGAGCATCAACGGCCTGCCGTAATGTTGAAGCCACTCCCGATTCTTGAATGGAAGTGGGAGGACATATCGATGGACTTTATCACTAATATGCCGAGAACCAAGACAGGAATGAACATGATTTGGATGATAGTTGATCGTTTAACCAAATCAGCTCATTTTCTAGGCATTAAAGATACGTGGGGACCAGATAGGTTGGCACGAGTATTTATTTCGGAGATAGTTCGATTGCATGGTACGCCGAAGACCATTGTTTCTGATCGAGACGGCCGTTTTGTGTCTCACATTTGGGAAGCAGTTCATAAGGCCTTGGGGACCGAATTGAACTTCAGTACAGCTTATCACCCGCAGACTGACGGACAATCCGATAGGACTATACAAACGGTGGAAGACATGCTAAGGGCCTATGCCTTAGATTGGTCAAACGATTGGGAAGTTCATCTACCGTTGATTGAATTTACCTACAACAATAGTTGGCATGCTTCCATTAAGATGGCACCGTTTGAGGCATTATATGGAAGGAGATGCAGATCGCCCCTATGCTGGGACGATTCGTCAGACTTGATCGGAACAGAACCAGAGTTGATCGTGCAGACTCGAGAGAAGATAGCCTTGATTCGTGAAAGGCTGTTGACCGCCCAGAGTCGCCAGAAATCCTACGCAGACGTACGCCGTCGCCCGTTGGAGTTCAGTACTGGAGACCACGTGCTTTTGAAGGTTTCTCCTACTCGGGGAATCTTTCGTTTCGGAAGAAAAGGAAAGCTGAGTCCGAGATATATCGGACCATTTGAGATCCTCGAGAGAGTTGGGGAGTTGGCATACAGATTGGCATTGCCGCTGTCATTGTGCCATGTTCATAACGTGTTCCACGTATCCCAGTTACGGAGGTATATACCGGATCCCAGTCATGTCATTGATTTCGGAGAGATCGAAGTCGCGCAGGATGGGACGTTTGAAGAAAGACCGGTCAAGATACTCGAGATTCGAGTTAAGCAGCTGAGGAACAAACCAATCGTTTTGGTCAAAGTTCAGTGGTCACGTCATGGAATGGAAGAAGCCACCTGGGAAACGGAAGCTGATATGAAGTCTAGATATCCCGAATTATTTTTATCTTGAGTTTCGGGACGAAACTCCTTTTTAGTAGGAGAGTATGTAATATCCGGATTTATTACGGTGTATTTCATCTGTATTCAAACCCTGTATTATTCGGATTGGTGGTTGTGATTATTGGAGTATGATATTTCTTGCATTGATATCATTGTACATAAGTATAGAAGCATGCAAAATTTCTCATGCAAACTCGTGATAGCGCACGCTAAGAATGTATCTTAACGCGCGCTATCGGGCTACTATTAGCGCACGCTATGCAGATAGGAGTTGCGTGCGCTAAGAACTCAATTATTGAGCGGGACAGCTAGCACATGCGCCAGCCGGGACATGGGTCCGGATAAGATTCCCGCGGACGAGCCCAGACAATTTTGAAGTCAACCATTATTAGCGCACGCTAAGGAATGCTTAGTAGCGTGCGCTAACTTGTTAAAATGCAGAATATTATAAATGGGACAACAACCGTTTTGGCTTTCATTTCTTTCGCCTATTCTTCATCCTTGAGAGTTCAGAGAGCTGAAATAATTCTCCTACACACTTAGAACACATATTGTTGGTGTTTATATATTGGTTATCACTTGGGAGTAATCATTGAAGTGGATTAGCACCTTGGAGTGGCATACAACCAACCGGAGTTGGATTCTACCTTACGGTTCAGTGATTTTCATCATATTAAGGTATGTTCAATCTATCTCCAGACTTAGAGTTGAATTCTAGCGATTTGGATGATCATGTTAACAAGATATGGATTTTCATAGATGAATTATCCAAGTATATCATGTTTAGAATATTGAGATGATTAAACCTTAAGTACCTTGATTATGATCATCATGGTTCGAGTCTTATTACATTGAATATGTAAAGGAAGCTTCTATCATTGGTAATCCGAATTTAGTAGACGACTTCATAGCAATCTTGGACTTGACTTCAACATCATTATTGTTAGATAAATCTAAAGGATTGATCATGGAAAGATTTATCTAGTATAGATGGAACATTTAACAACTTCAGCATATTAATATTGATTGATATAAAGGTGTTGATATCAACCGTTAAGCCTTTCAAATTGTCGTATGAAGATTTGTAGTCGGAATGGAATATGGTTTTATATTGGTATGCATATCCTTGAATCCGAAGTTGTCATTATCCGTAAGATCATTCATAATCGTATGAACATGGTATTCATGGAGGTAACATGAATTATCACGGAAGATTTCATTGTTTCGATCATGGCGAGAACAGTTTACTGCTCAGCAGTAAACTGCCATGCACAGATAGTGCACGCTATGCTATGAATATTAACGTGCGCTATCGAGCACGAGTTAGCGTACGCTACGTTTGGTACGTAACGTACGCTAGACCATCAGACGATTCAGTCGGCTGGTCAGTGAAGTACTGACCATGCATAGTTAGCGTACGCTAGGCTTTGTTGTTTGCGTGCGCTATCGAGCAGACTTAACGCACGCTACACATAGTACTTAGCGTGCGCTAAGCAGTTCAGGCAGATTGCATTTTATGAACTTTTGGCCGTAAATCAAATTGTTAAACATTCGTACGACATGAGATAAATCCTATATCATTTCTTTTGTTAAGGTTTGGTCTCGTTACGTGATTAATTGAGGAGGACGACCTTCGAGTGTTCATTTTCGTGGAAGTGTTGTTCTTATCTTCAAATCGAGGCAAGTACCTTAATTGTTTTATGTATTGTTGTTATACATATTGTCGTGCATGTATGTCGTTATTGTATGTCCACCTCGTGTTGGTCCGACGGGATCATCGGGGGATCTATGCTAGCGCATACTGGATCATCGGACGGGTTTTTCCACCACGGGTTGGTCTGACGGGATCATCGTGGGTTCTAGGCAGTGAACGCTGGATCGACGGAATTACCATGTGTATGTTATGATATCATGTTGTGATTATCAGTTGTGTATGTCATTGTTGGTTTTCTCGTAGGAGGAGACTCGTTGATATTTTCTTGTCGTTTACGTTATTCGTGAGATATGAATAATATGTTGTGGTACTTGTACTAGCATCGTTGTGCTAACCCCTTCGGGGGTGAACATTTTGTTTATGTTCAGGATCGAGGAGAGCGGGAAAACAACCACTGGAGTTGTATGACGACGAGGGTGCAGAGTGATGTTTCGGCCGGGTTTATTTATCTGTGTTTATTCGTTATTTCAATAAGTACTCGAGTACGAAGTCATTTATGACGTATTATTGAGTTCCTGTTTAACAATTGTACTTTCAGTATTTGGTAAGAACTTTTGTATCTTAATCCCGTTATTTCCATTCGTTAGTACCTTTTAATGTCTGTTCAATTCTTCAGCCTTGTAAATCCTTATGTAACGGATTTACGGCGCTGTAATATTCCTGAATATATCGGGGGTGTTACATGCATCCCCCCGGAACGCACCTTCTCGATGAACTCACTAAGTGAATTACAATTGTGATTGAACAACTGCATCCTCAATTGCAGATTTAGCCTCTTGCTAAAATATTTGATCTTATCCGCCTCAGTATGGATAACAGACAAAGCAAAGTGAAGAAGTCCCTGAAACTCCTCAGTAATGACAATAACACCCTCGTCCTCGACGGGTTTGGAGTTTAAAACCTCTGATAACTTAGCTTCACGAAGTGGAGCCGGATAATACCTCTCTAACATGAGAGTCTTGAACTCACTCCAAACACAACCACGATCGGTGGGTTTCACAGAAAGCCACCACGAATAAGCGCCCTTACTCAACTAGTAAGCCGCTACTGCCACCTTACTCTCTTCCAGACACTTAATCATGTCGAAGAGTTTATCAAAATGCTCAAGCCAATGAACAATATCAGCTGGTTCTGATGAACCCTCAAAAGTAGGCAGTCTCTAATGAGAGATTTCACCAACAATCTGATTTACTCCTCCAGTCTGTCCATGAAACGGCACCTGGAATCCCAGTTGGGTAGACCACGAACCATCGAAGTCTACATGGCCTCCAACAGACGCGTCATCTAAGTCATCTGGGCCATCATGCCCTGTATGCATATGAATGGGTCCACCCGAACACCTTCCGATTGAGCTGCTTCTCGGGTACGACTCCCTGACAGTGAATGATTATCTGACAGTGAATGAGTAGCATAGCTAACTGATGAACACATGTTATTCCTCACATTTGCGTGGGTATTCACACGAGATCCCGGGTTTCGGCCCGCACCACGGCCTCTTGCCCTACGTCCTCTGACAGCTCTACCCATACTGAAGCAGGAAGATCACATGATGATTATAGATCCCACATGAATATCGCATTATGATTACGTTACATAATGATAATAATGAACATACACGTTTATCACAATGAATGTATTAATAATGCAGTAAAATGATCGTCCACATGATGCCGGAATATGATAGGATTGCTTGAAAGATCAAGTGAGGTGACATGATTATCTGATGAAATTCCTAAAATGATTATCTTGAACAAGTTAACACGGTTGGTAATTCGATCCACAAGGTCACAACTGAGCGATGAGATTGACTGAGTGATTAATGAATTAACATGATCACAAGATCAAAAGTGATGATTGGGAATTGTCGACTGATGAATGAGTTGATCCTTAACGCTTACACAGGTCACACGTGCTCCAAAACAATTAGTCATGAATTAATCGTAACACTAATATCACATATAGGTTTCAACAAAGCATGTATAATTAATGACATGATGAATGTATGAACATAAAGAGAAACGAGTCCTTACACAGGTCATACGAAGTTTCGAGGTCTTGCGATACTAGTCTTTACTGACGATGACTCGATGAATGAATGACTCGTGCGGTCATACAAATTTCACGACTCACACAACTTGACTGTCTAGATTGTCATAACCTGACAGTCCCATTACTACCGCGCCGGTAGAGCCATATAACTCATGTATCAGGGTATCTCACAACCAAACTCTCTGATACCATCTTCTGTAACACCCCAAAATCCCATTGGGTTAATACAGTGTCGTGGACCCCATGCCAGGAGATCCACCAGGCGAATATGACTAAAATACATCAAATTAACCAACAAGGGAGATCACAGTCCCTACTATGATATCCGACACAATATTCCGATAAGGAATTTAACCGATGACGATGGTCCTACATGGCCAAAATAAAAATACAACAACATCCACGAGCATCTACTCGGTACATAGTGACAATGACTGACAAACTGGAGAACACTCCAACGGACTGACCAACATGAACATCTCGGACTAGTATCGCTCGAATGCCTCGTCACCTTCATCATGCCCCTGTGTCTCAACTCTCTCCTCGCAAGCACCTAAAACATGAAAATATGTTCCGCCCCCATCGGGTCAGTCATCCAGATAATGAACATCAAATACATGTATAACATGATATGCATCCAAAGGCAAAATGAAGCGGTACAATGATAATAATAATACCAGATGCTCACAAACCAAGGTAAGAACCGAGAATTCGTGAAATACTATGCCCACGGCACACTATTAATACCTATTTAACAGATTAGAACATAAGTGCCCAACGGCGAATCATAATTACAGAACACCGCAATGAATTATGCGACATGAACCAAACCAGCACTGAATTAATTATAAATCACAATGCCCGAAGGCTACAATAAAATTACCAAGGCATTACAAAGGCCTGAAAGCCACTCAACCGAAGCTGTCAATCAACACAATCACCTAAAGCCAAAATAGCTTGAAGCTTTATCAATAAGGGCCGAAGCCACAGCACGAAGCCGTGTCACAGTGAAACCATCCAATGGTCGTTGACCTACTGAGCTGTAGGTGTTGGGAAGCCAACCGTGAAGGTTTCAAACTCCCCAAACTTACCCATAATGAAATCACCCAGTGACCATTGACCTACTGAACTGTAGGTGTTGGGAAGTCAACCGCGAAGGTTTCAAACTCCCCAAACTTACTCATAATGAAATCACCCAGTGACTGTTGACTTACTGAACTGTAGGTGTTGGGAATTCAACCGCGAAGGTTTCAAACTCCCCAAACTTACCCATCGAGCACTAGCCGAGACTAGTCTCCAAAACACAATTAATCACAAACGGCAACGATCCCCAAGATTACCGAATTCACGAGAATGATAGTGTGCTGCCTTGAGTCGGCCAACACGACAACAATGACTCACGGATGGGACCATCCTCGGCAGTCCCAATTCAATACCTCGATTATCTTAGAATGGTAAATGGATAACAACGACACAACGGATGGGAACTATCCTCGACAGCCCCAATTCAATACCTCGATTGCCTTAGAATGGTCAACCAATAACAATGATGCAGCGGATGATTCAATACCTCGATTGCCTTAGAATAGCCAACCGATAACAATGATCCCATGAATGATTGAACACTTCGATTTCCTTAGAGCGTCCAATCGATAACAATGAGTCAATGAATGCCTCGGCACCTTTGATCGGTTACCAACGACGAAGATGAAAACGAATACGCCAATGCCTTCAATCGGCCAATATAATATGAATGACAGGACGCCAACATTAATGACAATGATTACAATAATGTCTCAGATCGACATGAAAATTAACAACAATAATCGATACATCGATACCGCGAACTGGCTATCGACAATAACATTATCAACGAGTATCCCAATGCCTTGAACCGGCCATTAATGAACAATAATAACATTTGGCATAATTGTCGAAGAGTATCGTATCGAACGATCCCCTAATATCAATGAATTCATGAAGAGACTAAGTCTCGGAATGATACAACACATTCTTACACATATATGATAACATTAATCTCATTGACTAGTACAAATATAAAACTTGCCTCAAACCGAAGGCGAGAAAGTCCTTCCACGATCAACGTCCTTAATGGAATTGTCGGCCGCTCGAGCAATCTTGAATAACACAAATACCAACGATTCGCTTAATATACGAATTAAGCATGATCACAACCAACTCAAAAGTCGATACAACACTACCCAAAACTCATTGGGGCAATTTAACAAACACGTTGTAAACAATCTTCAATTGTTTACAACTAATCTCAATTATACCGAAAACTGACTTCCAATGAATGATTCAATCCAACAAAATCTCATTAATACCATTAATAATCCAATAGGAATACTTCATTTGATATTACGACAACATCTAGTCGAAAACCCCCAAAATTCCAAAGTCCACACTCAAAGTGTTCTTGAACAATTCAAAATATTCACAAATTCCAAAATAAACAACAACAAATCCATAGAAATACATGTATCCAAGGTAGATAATCCATATCTAACATATTCCAACATAATATCAATCTAACTTGAAGAGATCGGAAGTAAAACACTCAAATTCTGAAATTCTAGATCCAAGAGATGTTTACCTTGATTTGGTGTGTTGGAAGGGATGAAATGATGATTAATCCGACCTAACAGCTTGAAAATGATGATAGGTGGTTCCAGATCGAAGAACCTATCACTAAAAGTCCAAAATCGCCCAAAACCGACGGGAGGAGGAAAAGAGAAATGAAAATGACGAAACTATATTGAACTGTCCAATTTATACTGATCCCAGTTTAGCGTGCGCTATGTCCTGATATTTAGCTTGCGCTAGTGGGTTACTGGGCAGTCCAGTGAGCTCTGACTGCTTCGTTAGCGTGCGCTACAAACTTGGTAGTGTACGCTAACGCCTTCCGATAACGTGCGTTAACCCAAAATGTTAGCGTGCGCTAACTGATGTTCGATACCCGACAACTGGAGTCCAGAACCTACTGTCCTCTGCCCTGCTCGTGTAAGCATGCGCTACTCTTGTGCCTTAGCGTGCATTGCCAGCACAATTAACGTACACTACTTACCACTCGTAGCGTGTGCTACGAATTTCCCAAATCAGCCCAGTACCTTATGGACTGTCAGCCTCTCTTGCGCTAGCATGCGCTAATACTGAGCTATAGCATGCGCTACCTGTACTCCATTAGCCCGCGTTAACAGGAGTATGTAGTGTGCGCTACCTCACACATATACCACCAAGATATGATCACAATGATGAAAATATTCTCATCTCGATCTTAAACAGTGATAATAACGAATAACAACTAACACACGATTCTAAATTATGCCGAATGGTGAACACAATTGAATGAATATGACTGATGAATGATTATTACTGAGCGAAAAAATTCTGAGTGAAAATTACTGAATGATAATCAATGAACTCACAACTGGGTATTACAACAGCCTCCTTCTGAATTCTTTTCAACAGGACCCGACACCAGTTTACCTTTTCTCCGAATATGAGGGACACCATCATTCTGAAGCGTAGGTTGGTGCACATTTCGAAGGTTCCTGTCCGGTTCTCAACCACCCGGCAACAGAAGTCATGAAGGTACACGTAGGGAAGTGTGAAATTTTTCTTGTGGCAATAGGGGTGGATGTTCTTAGCCCTCTCATCACCATTCAACAACCTCTAGTAGGCTGTCAGCAAACTCTCCGACCCATAGGTCCCCAATTCTTCCATTTTCAAGCCATCAGATTCTAGCCTGTACAATTTCTCTAGTAACTCTATGTTCACAGAGACTTCGATCCCTTTAACTGTTGCAGAGTTCTCAGAAATATCGCCTCCTCTCCTCTGAGATGAGTATTTGAATGAGGCTTCCAAATAAATTCTTTTACTATATGTTCATCGTATAGTTCGGTATGATAGCTCGCAAGGCGGTACAACCCTTGCTGTTTCACCCGTGAAACGACTACCTCCATTCCGTCAGAATCTTCTCCTTCAAGATTGATTCTTTCCATTACCACATATCTAGTGAAGATGCATCCATTAGTGATTGATTCTCTTTTCTTCATGGAGAGGTAAGAAGTCTGGGAAGTCAAAATTCTAGCAGAGAAAGAGTTTGTGAAGGAACAAAGAGTTTTACAGAAAAATGCAAGGAATTGCAGAAAATATGTAAACTGTTTGCTGAAGAGTCGTTTAATTTGCTAAAAACGTAAAGATTCTAAGGGAGCAAAATATAGTCCTTTTATAGTATGCAGGGAAGATTAGGGTTCACACAGTGAACGGTCAGATTTAAGGGATGAGAACCGTCTTATTAAAGAACATTCAGGATAGATTCAGAGTAACTTGTACATATGATCCATCTGTTTCTGAAATGATAAATGGTCCCACTTCTGACAGTTTGTCTTCCCTTATTTCATGAAATGGCGGTTTTGAAATTATTAAAATCACGGCATTTGAGAAAAAGTCCCGTTGTCTTTAAAAGATTAAAGGATAAGATGTTTGAAATGTGAATAGGGCACGTGGGCTTAAACGTTTTCAGTACGAATAGAATAGTAATATAATATTAGTTGACATCCTACAGTGTATGTGCTGTATCCGCGAAATTACAGCATTCCCCCTTAAAAGGTACATACAGGATTCAATTCTTAATTAAATTTTTGGATTAATACTGTATTCATGAGTCATAATGTATTCCCCCTTAATTAATGCACACGTTAGCTGTTGGAATTTTTTAAAGTGTACAGTTAACTAGAGCAAGATCTGACTTGTTCTGAGTGTAGAGTTAATTGAAGTGGATACTGTATTCTTGGGTCCTATAGCATTCGCCCTCAATTGATGAGTAAAACCGTAAAAACTTACAGGGACTTGGGATGTAGCATTCCCAATTCTTGACGAATCATACAGAATATGGTTGTGCTGAGAGGTTTTGTAAAGATGTCGGCCAACTGAATGTCTGTATGAATCTTCTCGATCCGAACATCCTTTTTCTCAATATGATTCATGATGAAATGATGCTTCATTCCTGGTTGTGCATTATTGCAACTTCACTCATGCTATTCGCACATTATCGGCATCTCTCTGGCACTGATTCCATAATCTTGTAATTATTGTTGCATCCAGAGAATCTGCATACAGCAACTTCCAACTGCATAGTATACCGACTCATCTGTAGAAAGCGAGTTGGCCAATTGTTTCTTACTGAACCAGGACACAAGTCTAGGTCCAAGAAAGTGACAAGTACCGCTTTTACTCTTCATGTCCAACATACAGCCTCCAAGATTCGATTCGCTGTAGCCAACCAAATCGAGTCCTCCATCCTTGGGATACCATAATCCTACATCGACTGTACCTTTCACGTACTTCAGGATTTATTTGGCTGTCGTGAAGTGTGACTCCTTAGGTGCTACTTGATACCGAGCACACACTCCTACAGCAAACTAGATATCGGGCCTGCAAGCTGTTAGGTACGGGAGTGAGCCTATAAGCTTCCTGTAGAGTGATTGATCAACCGGCTTTCTAGATTCGTCGGCACTAATTTGCGTGGAAGTGCTCATGGGGGTTGTCGAGGATTTGGAGTTGTTCATCCCAAATTTGTTGGGTAGCTCCTTGCTGTATTTCTCCTGGTTGATGAAGATTTATGTAGGCAGTTTCGTAACCTGCAATCCTAGGAAATAACTAAGTTCTCCCATCATACTTATTTTAAATTTACTTTGCATGAGAGGAGAGAACCTTTGACATAAAGCAAGGTTAGTGAAACCAAATATAAATATCATCGACATAAATTTGTACCATTAACATGTCATCTCCTTCATCTCAAATAGAGTCTTGTCCACAGCACCTTTCTCAAATCCATTATTGGTAAGGTATAGGGACAGGGTTTGTACCATGCTCTAGGTGCTTGCTTAAGTCCATAGAGAGCTTTTCGTAGTCTGTATACGAGCTTGTAGCGGTTGTGGAGAGATGAGCTTCCCGTAGGATATTGGCTAGGGCATGTAATTATGTATTGAGTTTCCTGATCAGTTGTTGTATTCCGTTGCTAGAGTATTTTTAATTGTTTGTCTTTTCCGCTGCGTGAGTATTTTTAAATGACCTTTTGGTATCTGGTAACTTAGGTTACTTTGGCAACCGTTTTCTAAACTATTTTGTTGGTACGTGTAAGCGATAGCTTAACGTATGTTTTTAAACTGTTGAGTTCTGGCATTTTAGGCCTTATTCTTTCAAACGAGATTTTACAACAGTTTTGATAAATAGATTTTATATAATCTTCAAATGTTTTAAAGATAGTACCGTCGTTGGCCTATTGAGCATTTGTAAATGTTTGCGAAAATTTCTTTTAGCCTTGTGGGTTCTATTCCGGGGCCCACGGCACTGTAATATTCCCGGTCAGATCTGGGGGTGTTACAGAATATGGTATCGGCGCTTAGGTTGAGAAAACCTAGGCAGTCGGGTCGAGTTGGGTCGTGCTTTTGTCATGTCATTCGAGTTGTCTGTTGACAAGTGTTTGAGCTCTGGGTTTTGTTGTTCACTCGGGCTTGTGCGTTATGTGATTTGCCAGTGTAGTACTGGGCTTGTTATAAACTTTTCCAAATAGTATTAACGTGTTTCTTCGGATAGTGATGTATTGTGTTCTCGAGTCGAACTGAGTTTGCAAAATGTGTGTTTTGAAAATATCTGTGTCGACTATTTTCTTGAGTTTAGACATGTGCCAGTATCACGGGGAATCATCGACTTCACGATATGTAAGTATTTGGATTTTTAAATTGCATTGAAATTTACTGCCGTTCTAAGTTGATATGCTTTGAGATTCGGAGAGATATTATACGTCACAGTATAAGGTGACTGAGTTGGGACAGGATTTCTGATCTTGCGAAACTACGATTTTGGAAATCAGTATGTTGGGTAGATTTTGGAACGGAATTGAGCATTTGGGAGAATGTTGTGGATGGTTGAGAAGAACATGTAGTCATGTTAGTACATTTTGAGATATATGAACTGTTTTTGAGCATTTGAAAATGATACTTTTCAAAATGAATATTTCACGGATGTTTTACGGAAAATGATTTTTGGGCTGAGACCCAATCGATTTTGAAATAGAATTATAAATCAGGAATTGAGGTCCAGAAGGGTTTTCTAATTTATAAACTTCTTGTAATGTGGAACGAGATACAGGCTGAGACCCTAATGTTTCAGAAGAAAGCTTTTCTGTTTTCTAAAACTCTCGAGATTTGTAAAACACTTTACCAATCGTTTATCTATTTTATTACTACCTTTCGGGGTTTTGGTTCATTGGTTCAAATGAAACTTCTCGGGTAGTCTTTCATTGTGTTTGATCTGTCGATTATTAAATGTTTTGTCATAGCATGGTTGAGGCGATCCAGGATTGGTTCATGGTTGACGTTGCGAGTCATATGTGGGAAAGAAGTTTTTAACGAAATATATATATTGAGATTTTAGAACTTTATCGTGTGGTTTTCCCGATGGAATATCAGTGGATATTGGTGACGAGCTGAATTGGTATACAGGAGTATGGGTGTGGTCAATCATTTGCATAGTTTTCATTTTAAAATTTCAAAATCGTGTGGATTCGAAGGAAACTGTTGTCGAATACTTGGCACCAGCGAGCCGATTTAATTTTTTCGAAAATTTATTTTGTGGTCGTACCAAAATTTATGTTTTGAGTTTTGAAATTTTTTGAAAGAAACTTTCGAAAATTTATCTTATTGATGAGACTATATGATTTCAAACCGATTTTGAAAATGTGATTGATATACATACGCATTTAGTGCATAGTGCATATCATGATGAAGTTATGATTGTGACTCACAAACTGGATAACTCATCAGTATAGTACGAGGAAAAGAGATTCGAACTTCAGTATGGTAGTTTGGTTATCCAGGGATGATCGGTTGATTGATCGGATAAGAGGAATATGCTGCGTGTTGTAGATTCATGCACGGAATATGATTTTGGAACTTTGGATTTTGTGAAATCGGGACATATGTGCTATGTGATTCCATTGGTATGGTAGTAGTGTGATTTTTACCATAGTGATTTTGAAGGATTTCGTTGTAAGTGTATATTTGGGGATGGTGACCCCATGCTGGTTGTTTTGGATATTGAGTGGTCATTCCCACTCCCTGTATGATTGGATATGTCCGTCGATTTGTGATTGGTTGTTCGTATGCCGAGGGGTATGTTCACCAGTCGGTTGTGTTTTTTTGAGATCCACTGTATGTGATTTGTTTAACGTTTTGAGAATTTTGTCTTTCATATATCGATTTTATGTGGTTCTGTGTTGATCGTGTTGGAGCTTACTGTGTGAAGGTATTCTCGATTATCGTTGATCGTTCGTTGGTAATATTGGAGTTTATCATGATGATGATATTCACGATTGTGTTTTGACCTCTGGTTGGTCATATTAGAATTTATCATGTTGATGATATTCTCAATTGTGTTTTGATCTTTGGATTGGTTGTATTGGAGTTTATCATGTCGATGATATTCTCGTTTAATTTATTGGTTGATCATTGCTAATGGTCATCTGAGCGTTCAGATTTTGTGTCGATGTTTCGGGAATTGTTGCCATTGCGTTGGGCAGTTGCTTCATAGATGTATCATGTATTATTCGTTTTATCAGAATTTGGGGACTTGATTGTGTAATCAGGCAGACAGGATTTGACACAGATAGATTATTTCATACGAAGATGTTATGTTTTGTTGAGATTCATGGAATTGTGATTGTAAGACTGCTAAGTCTTTAAAGTGAAGTCACTTGCTAGCATCTCAGGAGATCGTCGACTTTGCGCATTTGTAAGTGTACTGTTTTGGTTATTCGTTAATGATGATGATTGATCGTTGTTATGATGGTTCCGGAATATTTTGGTTGCAACGGTTTGTTTTTTTACGACGGATTGCAAGTTTCGAGGACGAAACTTATTTTAAGTGGTGTCGTATGTAATACCCGAAATTTCTACTATTGTTGTTTAATATGATTTTATCCGAGTTGTATTGTACAGCGTGGAATCTGTACAGTTTGGATAAAATCAATGAAGAATTGAGACATCTGTATTGGTATTATTACCGCACTTGGTTGACGATTGTATTGGAAGACATTGTGTGTTGGGCTTATCGTATGAGAATATTGTTGGAAGATGTATACATAGTCAGTATGCCGTATGTTCGTATTCGGTATATTGAGACGACAAGCAAGATCAGTGTAAATGGTTAAGTATATCTACGTTAGCACACGCTACGATATATACTTAGTGTACGCTAATGCACAAGGATTACGTATGTTAAGAAGGATAGCTAACGTACGTAAGGTGCATACATATTACGTACGTTAAGTGGATAGGCTAACATATGTTAAGTTCATGTCGGACAGGATCAGGCTGTGGTCGATAGGTAGGTCCCGTGGTCGGCAACTTTCGGCGCGGATCTGGATGGGCGAGTCAACGCTGAGGTTATCGTATGCTACAGGAAGTGTATAACGTACATTAAATGGAGTTTCACTGTAGCAAGTCAACGTACATATTATGTACGCTATGAAGGATATGTTACGTACATAATCGATTTAACGAAACAGGTCAGTGAGTTCTGGAATGATGTTACGCACGCTATGAGAGACATGTAGCGTACGTAAGGTGCATTACGTACGTTAATATGGATTGATAACGTACATAATGAGCGATGCAGTTTATAAAATAAGGTTCGTTCTTTCATTTCTTCACGAGAGAAAATCGATATCCTTCCTCCAACTTCGTCCCTCTGCACATGAAAGTGAGAATAAACCTCTTCTGTCTTGGTTATGAGCTTGGAAGCATGGGTAGAAGCTTGGATATGAAGATATCAATGATTCTTGAAGAGTTGATTGTGTTATTCATGTTCTTGAGGTATGTTAATGAACTCTACACCTTAAATTCGGATTTTGATGATATTGTTGGTGAATAATTCGTATGAAGATGATTACGGTGTTGCTATTACGATTCTTGAGGTTATGAGAATTGTATATTGGAAGATATAATGATATATGTCTTCGATTATGTCATTTGTTATAATCATGATTATGGAATCATGGTGTTCTTGATGTTCCTGATGTTCTTGGTATATATATCACATCAAAGAGGGAAATTTGTTAAGATATATGATTGTTTTTAAGTATAATCATGGAATTGATGATTTAGACCAACGCTATGTTGATTGTAGTGGTAAAATTCATATGTTCTTGACGAAATACGAATCATGATAACAAATTTTAAATCCAGATAGATGATAGTTAATCTTATAACATGATTCTCAAAGGTATTGAACTCGTTGGGTAGTTCGGATTGCCGATTATGCCGATAGTATTGTCCTACTATGGAATTTATAATTAAAAAAGAAGGAATCATGTTAATTCGTATGAATTCGGAATAGAGTCTATTATGTAATCCTTTTTATCGAGATGAATTGATCGTTGATATGATTATCGGATTATGGAAACGTATCGTGGTTATGAGTTCATAATTAATTGATTCGGCTTGTTCGGATTTATGTTTAATCGGGATATTATGGAACCGTTGGGTTTATTGATCGATTGTATTAATTGTTAAGTATGATCTTCGAGTTTTGGTTTGTATTGTAGATATGAGTTCGTATTTGTTGAGTTGGATTATTTGATTTTATGTATGATCGAGATATCGTTGAACCGTGAAATTGATTGATTGGTCGTGTCGGTTGTTGATTGTTATCGGATTGTTGTTAATCTATTATTGCAATAGGTTGCGATAATTGACCATTGATAAGAATCGTGCCTTACGGTCAAGTTCGAGGATGCCCGTGGATTGCATTGATTGGGGCCGAGGAACTTACAGACAAAGGCAAGGGATTGTGACGGCTTCATCAGTATCGAGGCAAGTTATTACTTGCTCAGTTTATAATATTTAATGAATGGTTTCCGTTTCATTCGTTTATAATTCGTATAGAAATGTTTATAATCGTAATCACAGGAGATTTGGGATTCTAAGTTGTATTTGAGTATTGGGAGTTAAATCAAAATGTATATGCTCTATCTCGGTTATTGGCATATTCGGGTATCAAGGTTACGTTGTGATAAAGATGAGGATATGAGTATCTGTAGTACATGGTACGTTTGGATCGCCGAGCATTGAGGATAATCGCCGGTAATGATTTGACATTGAGATTTCTCCTGAAGGACTCGGGCCAAGTATCTTAGTTTGATTCGGTTTAGTGTTGATGATGTTGATCATGCAGGTTGTCATTCATATTGCTGAACATGAAGTCGTCCTAGTTGTTACATCATAGTGTCGTTCATGTTTTTGATTTATATGTTGTTCATGTTAATGAACATATTGAGTTGCATATGTGTATGCATAATTGTATTGTTTATGTTGTGTCGATCCAATGGGATCGTGTGATCTATGCTGAGGGCGTTGGATCGAATGTCCACTATGCGTGTAATACCCGGTTGTAATTCATTCGTTATCATTCAGTAATTATCAATCAGTAATGGTCACTCAGTAATTTCTCACTCATTAATAATCACTCATCATTCATGATTCATTCATTTGTATTCATCGTTGTCATTTTGTAACAATGTATCAGTTACCGATCGTCATTCTTCTCCGGTTGAGAGTCGAGACGAGAGTATTATCATAATCATCATGAATATAGTCTTGTGTTGGAAGTATCATCTATCACCTGTTATTGGACTTATTTACAATCATATAAGTATTATACGTCGGATCATTCAGCGTTTGTAACGAGTAGACAGAGTTGTCGTATTTTAGTCACTTCGAGCAGCAAGTTACGGCAATAACTATTCAGGCATTACGGCCATAACATGCATTCGTTGGCTCAAGGTGGTTTTGAACGAAGGTGAGTTACGGCCGTAAGGATTGTCGGATACGGCCGTAACAGGCGTTCGTTGATTTCAGGCCAGTTCGGATGAATGGGACTTACGGCCGTAAAGGTTGCGGCATACGGCCGTAAGATGAGGCTAGTACGGCCGTAAGGCTTGGCCGGTTACGGCCGTACGATTCGGGCAGGGTGCCCAGTCAGTTTCGACGAACGCTTCATACGCCCGTAAGTTTGGCCGGGAACGGCCGTATCGGTCGAGTTATGCCCTTAAGGCATGTGCGGGTACGGCCGTATCACGGTCGGAAGGTGTTTGGACGAGGGCGAGTTACGCCCTTAAGGCAGGTGCGGGTACGGCCTTATGACTGTCGGCAGATTCTGGTCGAAGCCGAGTTACGGCCGTACGAGATGACTGGTTACGGCCGTTGACTTGGGATGTTACGGCCGTAAGTAGGCCGAGTTACGGCCATAACGTTCGGCAGTTTATATAGGACTTGGACGGGACTTTGAACTCATTTTCCCATTTCTTCACCTTGTATCCGAGAGAGAGAGCTTGAGGGAGAGATTTTTCATCATCAATCACTTGGGTGTTCGGTTTTCATCATCTTCATTCGTTTGTGAAACTTGGATAGTCGATCTAACGCATGTTCATCGGATCAAAGTGTTTGGATCTTCAAAGGTTATATTCTTCAAACATCTTGGATTTCGATTTTGTGTTGAGATATGATGTTTTGGACGTTATAATCATGTTGTATGAAGACATGTACGTATGATTATGAGTGTGTATGAAAATTCATTGGATTATTAAAGGGTTGTTCAAGAGCACTTTGAATATTGAGTTGGATTTGGGGTTTTCGATTAGTTGTTGTTGTAATCACAAATTCGGATAGTCATATTGGATTATTGTTTGTATTGAAGATGTTTTGTTGGTTTGGATCACTCTTTGGGGATTTGATATTGGTATATTTAAGGATTGGTTGTAAACAATTGAAGATTGGTCACAACGTGTTTGATATAATGCCCCAATAAGTTTGGTTTAGTCGTATCGACGTTTTATGTTAGTTATAACAGTGTTTGATTCATATGTTGAACGGATCGTTGGTAATTGTGTTATTCAAGGTTGTTCGAGCGACCGACATCTTATTTAGGATGTTTGTTCGTGGAAGGACATTTTTCACCGGTGTTGCGTAAGTTAATTCTTACTCGGTTAAAAGGATATTCATTCCTTTCGTTGTTGTTCATTCATAATCATAATTCATTCATAATGTATTAACCGTATTGAGACTTGTAATTGTCAATTAATCACTTCATTCATGACGAACGACGGTTCCAACCATTTCATTGAGCTATCATTCATTTCACTATCATTTCATCTCGTTGAGTCATTATTGACTTTGTCGGATTGTTATTCATTAATATTCTTCCTGGTCATTCTTGTTCATATGACCTTCTGGGTTCATATTGCGCGGCCGGGTGAGGATGTGTGGAATTTTTAGTCGGGCATGTGATGGTCATGTGTTGGGTTCACCGATACATGACTGTGCACAGGGTAATGTACCTCCATGAGACTAATTAGGTACAAGGGCGGGTGTGTCCGGACACTCGTCTTGTGCACGTGCACATACCATTACGGGCGTACTGTGATGCCTCTCTTCAGCGTCATCGTGTAATTAAGTTATATCATGATTGTGTTTATTTCACTCTTAAGGATTGTTGTTCTGTGTAACTGACCCCGTTGGGGAATGTTGTTTTCAGGTCATGGCAAGGCTAAGGCATGGGAAGAGAACGTTGACGGCTAGGAGTCATAGTGATACTAGTAGGGGGGCCAGTCCTTTTCATTCACTCGTGTTTTCTTTATTTTATTTCCGCTGCAGACTTCCGTTTGGATATTCATTTCATTCAGTGTTGTATATTTAATCTTCATATAAAATATACGTGTATTCTGTATTATCTTGGGTGTGTTGTAATGAAACTCCTCATATTGTGGTTCGATACTACAATTATATTATTTAATTCATTAATTTTCATTCGCCTGGTGGGTCCCAGTAGGGGGTCCACGGCACTGTAATATCCACCTAGTTTGGGGTGTTACAGAGTTGGTATCGGAGAGTGGTTTTGAATACTACCTTCCGAGTCATGTCTCATTTGAAATCATCGTTCATCAGACTAGTATTATTGGACTTTCGCGTCATGTGTGACCTGTGCAAGAGCTGAGCCCCTCAGACCAAAGAACAGTAAGATTTCTAACGCCATGGTATAATTTCTGGCAATAGAATCACTCATTTATCATTCAACAGTCAACAATCCTCTTTCATCATTTTCATTTTTAATCAAGTCGATCATGTTAATTCATTAATCACTCAGTTCATTTCATTGTTCAGTTGTTGATCTTTAGGATCATATCATTAATCTTGTTAAGTTGTTCAAGATAATCATTTCAAGAATTTCATCAGATAATCACGTCATTTCAGTTGATCATTCATGTAATCATTGTGTTTGAGCGCGTATGCTCATTTTCATCATTTCATAATGTAATCATAATGTGATATTCATGCGAGATATATAATTATCATATGACTTTCCACTTCAGTATGGAAAGAGCTGGAAGAGGACGCGGGGGAAGAGGCCGTGGTGCGGGCCGAAACCCGAGAGCTCGTGTGAATACACGTGCTAATGAAAGGAATAATGCTAATTCATCGAGAAGTGACGTTGCCACTCATTCACCTGGACGTAATCATTCACTATCAGGGAGTCGTACCCGAGACACAGCTCAGTCAGAAGGTGTTCGGGTTGACCCACTCGCTTTTATGCAGGGCATGATGGCCCAAATGACTCAGATGGCACAACTGATGGAGACGATGCATAACTCAACTACTCAAAATCAAAAGGCTCCTCCGCCGCCACCTCAGAGGCAAGAGAGGGGTGTGAGCAGTATCATTGGCGACATCTCTTGGCAGAGACCACCTACCTTCGAGGGCTCATCTGAGCCGGCGGATATCATTCATTGGCTTGAACATTTCGAGAAACTGTTTGCTATGGTGGACTGTCCTGAGGGACACAAAGTTTCAGTTGCGGCTTACTATCTTGGTAAGGGCGCACAATCATGGTGGTTAACGTTGAAGCCCACCGACGGATCTTGTACTTTGGATCAATTCAAGACTCTCATGATGGAGAGGTATTATCCAGCCCCACTCAGGGAGGCCATGTTGTCAGAATTACTCACTCCCGACCTCTCAGCGGACGATGATGTTCTCGCCATCGCCGAGAAATTTCAGGAGCTTCTTCCTTTCGCCTCGTCTATTATTCACTCCGAGGCGGACAAGATCAAATAATGCGGAGGCAGTTGCTTAATCACAATTGCACCACTCTGGCCGAATTCATTGAGAAAGATCTTACCTATGAGCTTACTGCTAAGGAGATTGCTAAGCAACAACCTTCATCTGCTGGCAAGAAGTCAAAGAATCGTAATCAGTCTGACGGCAGTCGGGCCACTTTCAAGAAACCTCGTGCGGGCTCTACTTTTTCTGAGCGACCTCCTATGGCGCCTAGACCCGCGGAATCTCAGTCATGAGCGGCCATCACCTGTTTCAACTGTTAGGAACAGGGTCATTTCAGCACCAAGTGTCCGAGGTAGACTGTCCTGTGCCATAACTGTGGGATTACTGGGGATAAGGCCCGTTTTTGCCGAAGGGACTCCAAACCTACTCCGGCGTCATCTCAGGCCCCGAAGTAGTCAGCTGTTCATAATCAGGCCACTCAGTCTGCGTCGTTCAATACGACGGGAGCAAACAAAGGCGGAACTAAGAGCTATCAGACGGGAGGATCCGGTTCGGGGGCCGGCAAGCCCCGAATTTATGAGATGAAGAAGACCGAAGATCCGGAGGCCCGAATGATCTCAGGTACACTCGGTATTCTATCTCAACCTGTGTGTACCCTTTTTGATACTGGTGCATCGCATTCATTGATTTCCGAGTCATGTTTGAGTAGACTACGTCTGGATAGTGCTACTAGTTGTGAGCCCTATGTCATTGGTCTACCTGACGGTAGAAGAATTATCAGAAATCGTGAGATTTAGAATTATCCGATTTAGCTTCATGGCCGTGTATGGCTAGCAGACCTAATCGTGGTAGATTTACCGAGAGACGACGTCATTTTGGGTATTAATTGGATGGATCATCACGATGCCATCATTAGTGTCCGTAAGCGTATGGTCACAATCATTTCAGACGATGGGGTCGAATGTGTCTTTCAGGGAGGTAATCCAAGCTGTTCTGGTAAGGTCATTAATTTGATGAGAGCAGTGAAATTACTCGGTCAGGGGTGTGTTGGTTATTAGTGCTATATGACCAAAACCGAGAAATCACCAATAATGTTGGCGGATATTCCGGTAGTGAGAGAATATGCTGATGTATTTCCAGACGAGTTACCTGGTTTGCCTCTACAGAGAGATGGGGAATTCATGATTGAGTTGGAGCCCGGTACGTCCCCAATATCGAAGGCGCCATACCGGATGGCCCCGACCGAAATGCAGGAGTTGAAGAATCAATTAGAGGATTTGACCGAGAAGGGTTATATCCGACCGAGTGCGTCCCCGTGGGGAGCACCAGTGTTATTTGTCCAGAAGAAGGATGGTTCGTTCCGCTTATGTATTGATTACCGGGAATTGAACCGGGTGACGATCAAGAATAAGTATCTTGTACCTCGTATAGATGATCTTTTGGATCAACTTCAGGGAGCTTCAGTATTTTCCAAGATCGACTTAAGATCTGGATATCATCAGTTGCGAATTCAAGAGTCGGATATTGCTAGAACGGTGTTTCGAATATGCTATGGTCATTATGAGTTTGTGGTAATGCCGTTTGGGTTAACTAATGCACATGAAATATTCATGGAGTTAATGAATCGGGTTTTCATCGACTATTTGGATCAGTTCGTGGTTGTCTTCATTGATGACATTTTGATTTATTCTCGTGACCGGGAGGAGCACGAGTTTCACCTTCATCAGGTGCTCGACGTGTTGAGACGAGAGCAACTCTATGGGAAGTTTTCCAAATGTAAGTTCTGGATGTCCGAAGTGACATTTCTCGGACATGTAATTTCATCAGACGGAATTCGTGTCGACTCTCAGAAGACAGAGGCTATCCGAGATTGGCAACCTCCGAAGAATGTTAAGGTAATCCGAAGCTTTCTCGGATTAGCCGGTTATTATCGGCGATTTGTGGAAGGATTTTCTAAAATCGCTCAACCCATGACGAACCTTTTGCGAAAAGATAAGAAATACACGTGGTCCGACGCGTGTCACAAGAGTTTTGAGGAACTCAAGATCCGGTTAATTTCAGCACCTGTCCTTTCTTTACTACAAGGGACGGAAGGATTTATGGTTTATAGTGATGCGTCCGGATAGGGTCTCAGATGTGTACTAATGCAGAACGGGAAAATTATTGCTTATGCTTCACGACAGTTGAGACCTTACGAGGTTAATTATCCGACCCACGACCTGGAGCTAGCAGTCGTGGTATTTGCATTGAAGATTTGGCGTCATTATCTTTATGGCGTTACCTGTCAGATATTCACCGATCATAAGAGTTTAAAGTATATATTTACTCAGAAGGAGTTAAATATGCGGCAGAGACGATGGTTGGAACTAATCAAAGATTATGATATTGAGATACTATACCACCCAGGCAAGGCGAACGTTGTCACCGACGCCTTGAGTCGTAAGTCCGTCTAGGAGGAGATGCTCGCTCGATTAACAGTTCAGAAGGAACTTCAGCAGGAATTTCCGAGACCCGAGATCGAGGTCTGGTTACAACGAGTACAAGAACAACTTTTTATGTTAGAGATTTCATCGCCACTTGAGGAGGCGATCAGGGAGAATCAGGGTTCGGACCCATTTTTATTACGCATTCGAGATGATGTGGCTTAGGAGAAAGCCCCTGGATTTGTGGTCCACGAGGATGGACTTATGCGATTCAAGAATCGGTTGTGCGTACCGGTGATTGACGAGTTGAAAAACTCGATTTTGAGAGAAGCTCATGCTACCCCTTATTCCGTTCATTCAGGGTCTAGCAAGATGTATAAAGACTTGAAACAAAATTACTGGTGGAGTAATATGAAGCGAGAAGTAACAGAATTTGTTTCGAGATGTTTGACCTGTCAGCAAGTCAAGATAGAACATCAGCGACCGGCGGGTATGTTGAAACCTCTCCCTATTCCAGAGTGGAAGTGGGAAGATATTTCAATGGACTTCATCACGAGTTTGCCGACGAGTCATTGTGGCATGAATACAATCTAGGTAATTGTGGACCGCTTAACTAAATCAGCTAATTTCCTTGAGATTAAGGATACGTGGGTTCCCGAGAGACTTGCCCAGTTGTTCATCAAAGAGATAGTGAGGCTGCACGGTACTCCTAAAAGTATCGTTTCCGATCGTGACGGACGGTTCGTGTCTCATTTTTGGAAATCAGTTCATCGTGCTATGGGAACTCAGCTTAACCTCAGTACTGCTTTTCATCCTCAGTCCGACGGACAATCATAGAGGACTATTCACACATTGGAGGACATGTTGAGGGCATGCGTCCTCGATTGGAAAGACGATTGGGAAGCCCAACTACCGTTGATTGAGTTCACGTACAATAATAGTTGGCATGATTCGATTAATATGGCACCTTACGAGGCTTTGTACGGTCGTCGTTGTCGATCTCCCTTGTGTTGGGATGACTTATCAGAATCAATCGGCACCGAGCTCAATATGCTTATAGCTGCCCGTGAGAAGGTAGCTTTGATCACGAGTCATTTGTTGACCACTCAGATTCGACAGAAATCTTATGCAGATAACCGTCGTCGGCCATTAGAGTTCGATATAGGTGACCATGTTTTGGTCAAGGTATCCCCGAGTTGAGGTATCTTCCGTTTTAGGAAGAGAGGAAAGTTGAGTCTGAGATTCATTGGACCGTTTGAGATTTTGGATCGAGTAGGCGAGTTAGCTTATCGATTGGCCTTACCTCCGGCGTTGAGCCAAATTCATAATGTGTTTCACGTCTCTCAGTTGCGGAAGTATGTTTCCGAACCGAGTCACATACTTGAGTTCGACGAAATCGAGATCGTGGATGATCATTCATATGAGGAGCATCCTATACGAGTTTAAGAGCGGCGAATCGAACAGTTGAGGAACAAGACGATTCCTTTAGTCAAGATTCAGTGGTCTAGACACGGAGTCGAAGAGGCTACTTGGGAAACCGAGGATAGTATGCGGGAGAGTTATATCGAGTTGTTTGACCCTTAGTTTCAAGGACGAAACTCTTTTTAATGGGGGAGTATGTAATACCCGGTTGTAATTCATTCATTATCATTCAGTAATTATCAATCAGTAATGGTCACTCAGTAATTTCTCACTCATTAATAATCACTCATCATTCATGATTCATTCATTTGTATTCATCGTTGGCATTTTATAACCGTAAATCAGTTACCGATCGTCATTCATCTCCGATTGAGAGTCGAGACGAGAGTATTATCATAATCATCGTGAATATAGTCTTGTGTTGGAAGTATCATCTATCACATGTTATTGGACTTATTTACAATCATATAAGTATTGTACGTCGGATTATTCACCGTTTGTAATGAGTAGACGGATTTGTCGTATTTTTGTCACTTCCAGCAGCGAGTTACGGTCGTAACTATTCAGGCATTACGGTCGTAACATGCATTCAATGGCTCAAGGTGGTTTTGAACGAAGGTGAGTTACGGCCGTAAGGATTGTCGGATACGTCCGTAACAGGCGTTCATTGATTTCAGGCTAGTTCGGACGAATGGGACTTATGGCCGTAAAGGTTGCGGCATACGGCTGTAAGATGAGGCTAGTACGGCCGTAAGGCTTGGCCGGTTACGGCCGTATGATTCGGGCAGGGTGCCCAGGCAGTTTCGACGAAGGCTTCATATGCCCGTAAGTTTGGCCGGGTACGGCCGTATCGGTCGAGTTACGCCCGTAAGGCATGTGTGGGTATGGTCGTATGACGGTCGGCTGGTATTTGGACGATGGCGAGTTATGCCCGTAAGGCAGGTGCGAATGCAGCGGTATATTGTCGGCGGTCTGGGCGAAGCGATTACGGCCGTCTGAGATGGTAATTCTGGCCGTAAGGCCGTTGACTTGGGATGTTACGACCGTAAGTAGGCCGAGTTACGGCCATAACGTTCGGCAGTTTATATATGACATGGACGAGACTTTGAACTCATTTTCTCATTTCTTCACCTTGTATACGAGAGAGAGAGCTTGAGGGAGATATTTTTCATCATCAATCACTGGGGTGTTTGGTTTTCATCATCTTCATTCATTTGTGAAGCTTGGATAGTTGATCTAACGCGTGTTCATCGGATCAAAGTGGATCTTCAAAGGTAATATTCTTCAAACATCTTGGATTTCAATTTTGTGTTGAGATATGATGTTTTGGACGTTATAATCATGTTGTATGAAGAGATGTATGTATGATCATGAGTGTATGAATATTCATTGGATTATTGAAGGGTTGTTCAAGAACACTTTGAATATTGAGTTCGATTTGGGGTTTTCGATTAGTTGTTGTTGTAATCACAAATTCGGATAGTCATATTGGATTATTGATTGTATTGAAGATGTTTTGTTGGTTTGGATCACTCTTTGGGGATTTGATATTGGTATATTTAAGGATTGGTTGTAAACAATCGAAGATTGGTCACAACGTGTTTGATATAATGCCCCAATGAGTTTGGTTTAGTCGTATCAACGTTTTTTGTTAGTTATAACCGTATTTGATTCATATGTTGAACGGATTGTTGGTAATTGTGTTATTCAAGGTTGTTTGAGCGACCGACATCTCATTTAGGACGTTTGTTCGTGGAAGGACATTTTTCACAGGTGTTGTGTAAGTTAATTCTTACTCGGTTAAAAGTATATTCATTCCTTTCGTTGTTGTTCATTCATAATCATAATTCATTCATAATGTATTAACCGTATTGAGACTTGTAATTGTCAATTAATCACTTCATTCATGAGGAACGACGGTTCCAACCATCTCATTGAGCTATCATTCATTTCACTATCATTTCATCTCGGTGAGTCATTCTTGACTTTGTCGGATTGTTATTCATTAATATTCTTCATGGTCATTCATGTTCATATGACCTTCTGGGTTCATATTGTGCGGCCGGGTGGGGATGTGTGGAATTTTTAGTCGGGCACGTGATGGTCATGTGTTGGGTTCACCGATACATTGGACTGTACACATGGTAATGTACCTCCGTGAGACTAATTAGGTACAAGGGCGGTGTGTCCGGACACTCATCTTGTGCACGTGCACATACCATTACGGGCGTACTGTGATGCCTCTCTTCAGCGTCATCGCATAATTAAGTTATATCATGATTGTTTTTATTCAACTCTTAAGGATTGTTGTTCTGTGTAACTGACCCCGTTGGGGAATGTTGTTTTCAGGTCATGGCAAGGCTAAGGCACGGGAAGAGAATGTTGATGGCGAGGAGTCCCAGTGATACTAGTAGGGAGCCCCAGTCCTTTTCATTCACTCGTGTTTTCTTAATTTTATTTCCGCTGTAGACTTCCGTTTGGATATTCATTTCATTCAGTGTTGTATATTTTATCTTCATATAAAATATACATGTATTCTGTATTATCTTGGGTGTGTTGTAATGAATCTCCTCATCGGAGTGATTGATGATATATTGTGGTTCGGTACTACAATTATATTATTTAATTCATTAATTTTCATTCGCCTGGTGGGTCCCAGTCGGGGGTCCACGACACTGTAATATCCGCCTAGTTTGGGGTGTTACAATGCGTTGATCCGACGGGATCATCATGGGGATCTATGCTGAGGGCGCTGGATCGTTGGACAGGTTTTCCACCATCCGTTGGTCCGACGGGATCATCATGGGGATCTATGCTGAGGGCACTGGATCGTTGTATTACCCAGTGTTGTGTTGATGGAATCATGTGGATTCGCATCATTGATTTTATCATGTGTTGTTGTGCATATGTATATTGTTGGCTATCCACCTCATGTTGATCTAGTAGGATAATTTGGGAGCTATGCTGAGGGCGCTGGATCATGGGATTTCCATTGAGTATACACTTTTGTTATTGTTTTGAGCATATTGACGTTGTCATATGAGTACGCATTTGTAGGTCTTATCTTAGGACCGTGCCCGTATGTTGCATTGATCTGATCTCGGATTAGACTAACATGATTGTCGTGGTGTTGTGTATCTCGAGGTATGTTCCGTATCTCCTTTGGTATTTGTCTTTGATGGACAATTGGTTTTCGTGTCGAGATGTGATGATGTTACCCGACGGATTTGGGTTGGACAGAGTTAGCAGATTTCGTAACAGTGAGTTATGATCATGTTTCGAGAACCTTGGGTACTGTGCGAGATGTGAATTTTGGTAAAGTTATGACGATAAGATTACATTGGTCATATTCTTATTTTGTATTCTCATTAGTATGTAATTATTAATGTGATGTGACGGTTATCATTGTTGGATATTATGGCTGACCCCGTCGTGGGCTTTCTTTTTAGGTACTTGAGATATCGATCTTGTAGCGGTCGTGGAGAGATGAGCTTCCCGGAGGATGTTGGCAAGGGCTTCTAATTTTGTATTGATTTTCCTGATCAGTTGTTGTATTCCGCTGCTAGAGTATTTTTAATTGTTTGTCTTTTCCGCTGCGTGAGTATTTTTAAACGGCCTTTTGGTATCTGGTAACTTAGGTTACTTTGGCAACGTATTTCTAAACTATTTTGTTGGTACGTATAAGCGATAGCTTAACGTATATTTTTATACTGTTGAGTTTTGGCATTTCAGGCCTTGTCCTTTCAAACGAGATTTTACGACAGTTTTGATAAACAGATTTTATATAATATTCAAATGTTTTAAAGATAGTACCGTCGTTGGCCTCTTGGGCATTTGTAAATATTTGCGAAAATTTCTTTTAGCCCTGTGGGTTCCATTCCGGGGCCCACGGCACTGTAATATTCCCGGTCAGATCTGGGGCTGTTACATCACCAAACAAGCACACATAATGACACGTTATCCTCGGTAAATGATTACAGTTTATTACATTCACTAAATGTGATCATAAGTCTTTCAAAAAATGAAGTTAACACCCATAAGCCAAAAACACACTTATTCACGAAGCATCCAAGTTATCGTTGAAAGACAACATTTATCGAGAACATACCGATACTTTTTAACATTCATTAAACATCCGGATTTTACATAAAATCATTTACCAACAATTATACCTAAAAAACATGAAACGTATGGGCAAGATACTTGCCTCGATACCACGAGCAATGGAACCAAGAACGGACACGGTCGGTTAGCCCTCGAACTTCCAAAAACGACCAAGAATTTGACAACCTCACGAACGCTACGAAAATAACACCACACGAATCATCAATCACCAACGAGATTCAACTCGGAATCCTCGAGCACCTATAATCCTCTGGAAGGAACAATAAAACATGATTACGACGAGAATCAAGGCCAAAACAACGGAAATCCCAGCAAACTATCGAAGGGAACTCATTCGAACATTAAATCGAACATTAAATGTTCAAGACCCTTTAAGAACAAAGAAATTGCCCTTCGAGTTGAACGAATCAGAGATATGAGTATCCAATCCGTAGAACATGTTCAAAACAACGTTTATACAGCCATGTATGCCGAGAACGTAAAGCCGTAACCGGCACCTTACGGCCGTAACTCGGCCAGGCCAGGCCCTGCTCCAAGAAGTGCGGCCGTGACTCGGCCATGGCCACTCCGACGGCCCGGACGACCCCGAAACCCGAACCTGAATATGAATCGAAGATATGGTTACGAAGTACTCGCAAAGACGAATCCAGGCACTAAGAGAACACACGATTCCGATCACCCAAAGGCTCGAAATTCAACAACGGAAAGTAATTACCCCAAACTTTGGGAAATTACGAAAACGGCCCAAAACGTCCGAAATACACGATACACGATCGAAACACCAAGCCAAAGCTTGAAACATGAATAATAACATTAAATAAACTTACGAGAAACTCGAAACAACAATTTCGGATGAAATTCGCAAGAATCAAACTCAAGTGCGGAAAAGTCGCTGCTTAAGAATACGGAACTCAACAAAACGATACCGAAACAAACTCGGATGACAAAAAGTGCAGAATTAATCATTCTCAAAATGACAAAACGGTCATGAGCGAGTTGTCAAAATGGACTTCCACAGAAAAAAAGATATTACCGGAAATCGAAATTGCGGATATTACATGGTCATGTTGGTCAGACCAAGGTTTACAAAATGGAAAAGGATGGACTTATGGGTCCATTGGGATCGGATACCTTTACTACTTTTGAATCTTGCCTTAAAGGCAAAATGACTATGTCCCCCTTCACAGGGACTTTTGAAAGAGCCGATGATAAACTGGGATTAATCCATACTAATGTATGTGGTGCTTTGGAAGCAGCACGTGATGGATATCAATATTTCATTACGTTTACAGATGATCATACTAGGTATGGTTATGTATACTTAAGGAAACATAAATCCGAGGCCTTTGAGAAATTCCAGGAATTCAAGGCCCTAGTCGAGAAACAAACTAGTAATCATATCAAAGCACTTAGATCGGACCGAGGTGGCGAGAATATGAGTACGGAGTTTGGCGTGTTCCTTAAGGAACATGGAATAGTATCACAACTAACACCTCCAGGCACTCCTCAGTTAAATGGTGTGTCATAAAGAAGGAACCAGACCTTGTTGGACATGGTCTGTTCCATGCTAGGCTATTCTGACTTACCGATTTACCTGTGGGGATATACACTCCTGACTGTTGCATATATCTTGAACAGGTGTCCTTCCAAATCTGTTCCTAAAACTCCACATGAGATGTGGGAGCGCAGGAAACCAAGTCTTAATCACATTAGGATTTGGGGATGTCCCTCCTGTAATATCCGAGAATTTTATTCTGATTAATTCGAATTTTTTTTTAGACCGGAACTTTCTCGATTGTCGAGCGTGGTATTATTTTTCTCGATAATTGATTTTTTTTATGGCCATATGTGGTGATTTGTTGTATATTATTTCATTTCGGATCGATGTTGCTGTCCGCGAGCGTTTCATTGTGTTCGTTCCGTGCATTTTTGGGAATCGAGTCGCCAGGCCACTGCAGCTGGGCACTGGCCGAACGGTTGCGGGAGGAACCGGCAATGTAGATGGGCAGTGGCCGGATGGTTGCAGGAGGAACCGTCACGGCAGCTGGGTGCTGGCCGGACGGGTGCGGCAGGGACCGGCATAGCGTACGCTACTTTCCGGGAGACTGCGCATGCTAACCGGCAGGCGTAGCGCACGCTATGCGGCATCCAGCGCGCGCTACTTGGGCCGGGCAGTGGGGCACCTGAGGTTCTGGACTCCGGAGTGTTGGCGGGTAGCGCACGCTACGGCCGGTCGCTGCGCGCGCTAACTGGCAGAAGTAGCGCACGCTGCTCGGTATCCAGCGCGCGCTACCTGGGCGGGGGGGTTGGTCCAGGAGGCTCTGGACTGGACCATGACCAGCCCGCTAGCGCACGCTTCCGGCACCCTAGCGCACGCTAGGGCGGCCTGCCTATATATTTGATCGAGCAGCCATGTTTCCAACCATTTTTCATTTCCCATCTTTCTTTTCCGCGGCCAGAGATTTTGAGAGCGAGGAGACATGTTGTTGAACAACAAATCCATGAAGTTCTTGAGTTCATATCTGTTGTTACCCAAAATATTATCTGGAGATGATATGCTGGAATGGACGAGTAACAAACAAAATGCGAGAGCATGTCCGTGGGGAAGTAAATAACACAAGATTTGCTGGGGTTATTAGTCTCGGGCTTGAATGCTCTCGCGAGATATTATTAATATGAATACTTGTGAGTAAAAATATTAATGTTAGAGTACAATTACAATGAGTGTAAAGACCCTAGTTATCTTAGTTCTTGAGTGCTGAAGATTGCCGGAAGAACCAGAGTTGAAGCTCTCTGAGTTCTTGTTACGAAGATGAGGTGTTCTCTGTATTGTTTGTTGTGTGTAATCATGTTAACGTTATAACCTCTCTTTTGCCAATGCTGGAGGCCTCCTATTTATATGAGAAGCGGTTGCTGGGATGTCTCTGTCTCCCACGAGCGATCGCCGTTACTGCATTAAATAAGGCGGGCGATCGTCCCATCACGTGGGACTATTTCCTTAAAGTCCGCAGCTGCTGCTGGCAGCCAGATGCACGAACCAATGAGGAGGCGACAGGTGCCTCACGTTGCTGTCTTGGGAGGTCCCACCTAGGACCTTTCGGCGGGTCTGTCGGTAGGTGAGGCCGTACTTGTCACTGACAGCTGCTGAACGGCTGGAGTACAGCCTGTTCTCGCTGTCTTGGGAGGTCTCACCTAGGACCTTTCGGCGGGTCTGTCGGTAGGTGAGGCTGTCCTTATCACTGACAGCTGCTGATGGGCTGGAGTAAGGCCTGTTCTTGCGGTGCCTTTTGCGGATCTGCACGTGGGCCTTCACCCCGAGATTCGGTCTTCGCAGACTTTGACGGGTGTCGGATTCACACGTGGCATGGGGTGGTCGTCCCCGGTTGGATATTAGAGGCGATCGCCAGGTGCCAATAGACGATCGCCTTGGACGTCGACCGCTAGGCACTTGCCCAGCATTTGTCTTCTTTGATTGGCTTCCGACCATTATGCTGATCGCCATCGAGGCGTATAAATCGCTGCACAACAATTGCCCCCTAGCTCGCTCCGATGTTGAAGACGTGGTGTGAGGTGGCTCTGCTGGCGATCGCTTGTTTTAGATGAGCGACTCATCTACTTATGAAGCAGACGATCGTCTCCTGAACGAACTGATTTTGAATTTGGACGACCTCCCCGGATGCTGAAAAGGGTGGGAAGTGGAAGCGGGCTTTGAAACGTCACTGGGGCACGTGTCGCGCTCCTGTTGGGGGAGTCTGACGGTTTTGTCAGACTTATCTGGCGAGCCCTCGAAACGACACATACGCGGATTTCGAGGGAGGCATTAAATGCGACTTATCCTATGGTTACACTTCAGCCCTCGATATTCCGCTTATTTGCCCAGAAGTCCCTGCTCTCGCCTATAAAATGGGCTAGGGCTTATGGGGTTAGATCTTTATGCGTTTTTGCCTGAGAAGAAGACATAGCTGAATTTTCTTGAAGCTTTTTGTGCCAATCGACGTTTGACTCAGCTTCTAGGTAAGAACAAAAACTTTTCTCCCCCCTTTCTCTTTGAATATGTCTGTAGGAGGATCCACCGTGTATGAGACGGGTAGCACTTCCGCCGCCACGACTTCGACTACCCGGGATGCAACCTCCGCGGATTTTCACGTGGAGACGGCCGTCGAGGCCATTCGCGCTGGGATTAAACCCGCGGAGGTTGAAGAACTCTTCAACGAGGCTGACGCGGTGAGGTCGGCGGCGGCGGAGCAGAAGCGCTCGCCTGCCGACGAGGATGAGGCAGTAGGACTGTACTGGGAGCAGAACAGTGTGTTCGGCCAAGCCTTTCTGGAATTTGCCGAGCTTATGGAGAGACTTTTCGGACCACGTCCTAAGTTCGATTTTCGCGCATATTCGGTCGCCCACCCCTATGAACCCATAAAGCGGACGTCATTTCAGGATGCGGGCCGCTCCCCGTGGACCCTCAGCTAGATTAAGAGTTCGAAGACTAAGAAGGATTTGAGTCGTTGGAGGGCGGAGTTCCATGTCCCCTCCGACGTTTCACTGTATGTGCCTGCCGAGAACGGGCGTGCCGACCAACCTCCCGAGGGTATGGTCGCCGTTAACGAGTTGATCATGGGGGCTGGATTGCGGTTCCCATTGCCGTTCGACGTGTCATATCTGTTGACTGCCTGGAAAGTGGCGCCGCTCCAACTGACGCCGAACGCCTGGTTGCAGATCGTCAGCACTTTGACTCTATTTGGCGGTCACCGGCTGTTCGGTCTTCCTTCTACGCTGGAAATGAACTATCTCTTTAAGCTAACGGCGCAGAAGGGTTCTGTTGGCGGCTACCACATTCAGGGTCGCATGGGTCGGGTGGTCCTTGGGGTGCCGAACAAGGTCCGGGGCGACCTGACAAAATGGTGTTGGGTCGGCGGAGCGTGGAAATCGGCCGCGAGTGACAAACCCGAGGATGAGTTGGATATCCCCACCGACTTTCGGGAGAGGAATCCGAGTAAGGGTTTTAACTCTCCCTTCGTTCGGATACACCTTGAACTGATCTAATTTGGTTTTCTTTTTGCAGGCTCCCTTGTTCCAGCAGCCGGCGACCTACCATTTGATTTTTCGATCGTCTGGGAGCGAATCCATGGTCTTGCGGACAGTTACATCGACGCTAGCGTGATCAACAATGAAGCTCATTGGTTGGGCGCTCGGTTGTTTCGCTTTCCCCGCCACTTAAGGGTCCCAGGTACAAATGTTTACGATCTCATTTTTGCTTGACGATCACCTTTGATTGAAGAAGACGTCTAACCTAGTTGATTGTCTTCTTTGACAGAGATCTACTTCCCCCGCTACTCCGAGCCACCGAGATAAATCGCCATGTAGAACCCTGGTATTATGAATCGTCTCCGCCAGGGGAAGAAGGCGGGTCGTGCCCCTGTGGCGACAGCCCGTCCTATCCCAAAGGCAAGACCTATCATGGGTCCGGTCGTCGTCGATCCGGAGACTCGGGAAGAGGAGCAGCTCCAGCGCAACCACAAGAGGCGGAGGCCAGAGGAGCCCTTGCCATCTGTTGCTGTTGAGGCGCCCGCAGTGGTGCCGTCGGTCGCCGCACCTCCAATTTCTGCAGTTCCTATGGAGGAGGGGCCTACGCCCTCATCGGCCTTCCTACAGGCCATGGCGACCGCTGATGCCCAGACCCCGCGGGGCAAGCCTTTCTTCAGCCGCGACCCCGAGAAGGTCGAAAGGTAAGTTTGGTTGATCTGCTGAGTTATGTCACTTGTGTAGGGGACATACTAACTCCTTTGTTCTTGGTGCAGGGTCCGTCTTGCCGACCCGAACTGCTCGCCGATGGTGTTGGACTTCCTCGGGAGCAGATCTCCCCGCGAGCCTAGTGACGTCCCTCACTACGTCTCTCGAGCTATCACCACCCTGCCGAAGGCTTGGACGACCGATCTGGATGCGATCGCACGCCGGGGGTCCAGAGACGCAATGCAGGCGACTCTTGCTCTGACCCTCCAAGCGGCGACGAAGGGGCGGCCCTCTACCGTCTCCATTCGGACCTCGAGGCTGCACGGAATCGGAACGCCGAGTTTGCCGATAGGATCGCGGCAATGGAGAAGGAGTACGTGGAGACGGCAGAGCGGGCTAAGTAGGATCTCGACCGGATGAGGCAGGATCTCGACCGGTCCCGGGCGGCGACCGACCGGATGCGCGATCAAATAACGGAAGCCCGTCGGTTGCATGCGTCCTCGTAGGAGGAGGCGACCAGGCTGAAGGCGGTGGTGGACCGGTTAAATGGCGAGCTGGATTCGTCGAAGGGGGAGGTGGCTGCCAAGGTTGCCGAGCTACAGGGTGCGGATCAAACAATCACGGGGATGAAGGAGAAGTTGGAGGCGACCGAGGCCGATCCCTTCTTCAACGTGGAGTATGTCGGCGAGTTTGCCTATTACATGGCTTACACTGACGCCATCCGCGCTGCCAAGAAGGGAGGGCTCGAGGTCGGCCCTCTAATTGATAACTTCAAAGCCTATGTGCTCGAGCATCCTCTGCAGCCGGCCTTCTTTGTGCCGATCCTTAACCTCTCCGACCTCGGGATTGACCTGAGCTGGTATCCGTCGCCAGACAAACTCGTGGATCCGGATGCCGGTGAGGAACCACATGCCGATCCAGCAGCCAGTGGCGAAGGCCGGACCGATCCAACGGTCGGTGGCGAAGGCCATGTGGGGACATCCTGAGTTAGACCGCTTTCATTTTGTTTTCACTTGTAATTTTTCAGTTTCATTGTGTTTTGCCTTCGGGCGCTTTTGCCTTCGGGCGCTTGTACAAATATTCCGAATGAAATGACATACATAATTGCATCTGATTCCTTGCTTGTATGATCGTCTGTCTGAATCTTTCGCATTTGACTTCACACAAGTGTTTGAGGAGCGGTCGTTATATATATAGCTCCGAATGTATTGGTGTACTTAAAATTCTTACTTGTAAATTTCTGAAAAAAAGCGATCGTCATATGTGTATTTGAACAAAGCCGATCGTATGTGGTTCCGTCCTCCTAATCGCATGTATGGCTCCGCTCTGCCCCTTGTTTTCGTTTACTTGGTGAAAGTAAGAGAACAAAAATAATTCGTTTAGCGAGCTATCTTTAGTTTGGTTCTTGCGATCTTCGATTTTGTTGATTCCTCGAAGGAGGCCGAACGTCCCGTACTGGAAAGACTTCGCACAGTCGTGGGGTTCGATGGAACCGACCTCTACGACTATGTCTTTTGCGCGAGCGACATTCCGTCTGATGGTCAACTTCTCGCGACTCACTTAATTATGAGGGTCCTCCGTAGGCTATGTTTTGCCTCGCAATGTAGCGATGGGGCGGACAGTCTCTGCCTGGAGGAGTCCTTGCACGGGGCGCCGTCGGATAAATCAACTTCGCTACCGTGGCTTGTTAGCACTTTTCTGCCTAAGAGGGCATACGTTGTGACGGGGGAAGGACGCGTCGCATTGTCTAGGTCCACCATGTTAGATGATGGATCCAAGGACGGGCGAGCGTGTCCACTGATCTGATTTGGAGGGTCCTTCGGCTACGCCCGCCTCGTATTTAAACGAAAGGACAGTCGATCTCTGCCCAAAGGAACCTTGCATGGACGGACTATCGGTTCCATCGACCTCCAGAACCATGACTGCATTTTTCTACCTCGGATCGCCATGTTAGATGACGATCCTAGACGGTATACATTGTGCTGGGGGGGCGATCGCTTGCCTAGGTCCATCAGGTTAGATGATGAACTCTTAGAGGACGAGCGAGTCGTCCTCTTTTTTGTTTGTTTGTTTTGTCGAGGCGAATCATTCAGAGGGGATCGGAAAATCTCATTAAGCTTTTTGTACAATGGGTAACTGGATACAGAGTTTTTATTGATAGTATTTCTTCAAATGAACGGCGTTCCAGGGATATTGGTCCGGAGTGCCGTTTGGGTGTTGGAGCTCGTAGGGTCCTTTGGTCAGCCATTTGGATATCCTGAAGGGCCCCTTCCAATTCGGGCCAAATACTCCCGTGTGCATCTGGACCTTTTTGAGGACTAGGTCGCCCACCTGGAATCGCCTCTCCTTGACCTTTGAATTGAATAATTTCTCGGATTTCCTTTTGTGGATTGTGTTCTTCATTTCCGAGGTCAGTCGTCATTCCTCGAGCATATCCAAGTCGATCCGTCGAGCTACATCATTATCCGTCGTCATTTGTTGTGCCGTTCGGTGGCTGAGGACGGCGATCTCCAAAGGGATCATTGCTTCTGTTCCGAAGGCGAGGGCGAATGGGGTTTCGCTGGTTGAATTTTGGGTCGTCGTTCGGTAGGACCACAAAACATCCGGGAGCTCGCTCGCCCATCGTCCTTGTTTGGATTCGAGTCTTGCTTTGATCGTGTGTTTGAGAATCTGTTAGATGTATTTTTATGCGCTTATTTATCATTATTTTATATCCAATGTTAAGTCTAAATCTGCATAAATGAGCTTTTAATGCACCATCTTTATATGTTTGAAGGAAATTGGAGTCCGGAAGCCTAAAATGATGAAAAACGAGCGAAAACGACAATTTCTGGTCAGGGGCCGCGGCACAATGAAGATGAGCCGCGGCACACACACACGGTCAGCTGGAGGCGGTACACACTGTACCGGGGGCCGCGGCACGAAGATGCTGAGCCGCGGCCCATGAAGAAAAAAGGGCGCCCGCTGGCAAAGACAATCGGGCCGCGCACACTAAAGCCGGCCGCAGCTTGGCAGCGGGTTTGCTGATCCAGCCTTCGTTTTTGGACTGTTCTGAAGCCCTTTTTCGACCTAATTTCCGGACGCGTTTTGGAGGCTAATGGTGGTTATAAATAGGGATAAAAGGTCTGAAGAGATATCATCGAAGAAAGGAGAAAAACACCGATCAAGCAGAGAGGAGAAGCTAGAGAACGGAGGAATCCAAGTTCTTCAACTGTGTTTGATTTCTTTTATGCTTTCCTCAATTCTTTCTGTATTATTTTCTAGCATGTCGGGCTAGAACCCTATTCTAGGATTTTGATGAAACCGAGGTTTTGATGAATTAACTTTTGATTTTGCATTATTAAAATATATTTCCCTTTCTTATTGAGTTTTTCAATTGTTTTGATTACTATCAATTATATTGCTTATGATTTATTTGTTTTGATTACCCAACTCGGATCGGGAGAGGGGAGTTGGTAGAAAATATTGGTGAGAACCATTTTATCTTGTGAGATAGGAATATACTCATAGGAATTACGTGGCCTATCTGAAGATTTCGTACTTTTTGCCTATTGACGAATTAATTCACCTAGGAATAGAGTGTTTTATTCGCCTTAGAAAATTCTATTGACCTCGGGAAAGGCAGTAGAGTATTTTAGCAATCTTCGCCTTCAATAAATTGGGAAATAATTTATTTCATATAAATCAAGAGTAATTCGGATAAACCGAGGTGGATTCACAATCCTAGATTAATTCCCTAGTTGATCTTCTTTCTTCGAACAATCGATTTTACTATTTATTCTTTTATTAATTTTCTTTAATTACTACTTGCACCTCCAATTTCAATAGTTCAAATAAAATTAGAATACGCATAAATCGGTAATTAGTAAGTCAGTCCTCGAGGGAACTATAACTTTCTTACCACTTTATTACTTGCTTACGACAACGTGCACTTGCGTTCACCAAAATTTCGCAACAAGTTTTTGGCGCCATTGCCGGGGACTGATTGTTTTACTAATATCGATTTCAGTATTTCTAGTCTTAATTTGAACGCCATTTTATTTTTGTAATTTTTATTATTTGTTTTCCTTTCAGGAGTTTCGTGTTGTGCATGAGAAAATTCAGTAACGAAGGCCTATTACCTTTGAATACTGAACTTGAGCGCACTCTGCGGAAAAACAAGAAGGAAAAGCGCGAGCTATCAATAAAAGACACCATGGCCGATAACACAGAAAATCACGGAGTAGACAACCCTATTCAGCAAGCTCAACCGGCATTGTCACTCCAAGATTATGCAATGCCACAAATCAATTCAAGCTTTTCGGGGATTCAGCGTCCAACCATCCAAGCGAACAACTTCGAAATTAAGCCGGCTATTATTCAGATGGTGCAAGCAAGCCAATTTTGTGGACTGGCGAACGATGACCCCAACGCATACATCGCTTCATTTCTCGAGATATGTGACACCTTCAAGAATAACGGTGTTACCGATGATGCTATTTATCTGCGGCTTTTCCCTTTCTCTCTAAGGGATAAAGCCAAGTTTTGGTTGAATTCACTACCGTCGGGCTCTATCACGACTTGGGGGGAATTAGCACAAGCTTTTCTGGCTAAGTTCTTTCCACCATCGAAGACAACGAGACTTAGGAACGAGATAACTACTTTCGGGCAATTTGATATGGAGTCGCTTCATGAAGCTTGGGAGCGATACAAGGATTTACTAAGGAGATGCCCACACCATGGCCTACTGGACTGGCTACAAATTCAGACATTCTATAACGGATTGAGTGCTTCTACACGCACTCTTGTTGATGCAGCCGCTGGAGGTGCTTTAATGGGCAAAACGATGGCCGAAGCCCACTCTTTATTGGAAGATATGGCTGCAAACGCTTATCAGTGGCCTTCCGAACGGCTGAACCAGAAACGAGTGATGGAATCTCCGATAATGATCTAATATCTACGCTATCGGCCCAAGTTGCCGCCTTGACTCAGCAACTTCAAGCTTTTTCACATGCTCCTACCACCGTTACCACAGAATCATGTAGTTGGTGCAACGGATCTCACCCTAGTGCGGAATGTCAAGTTGGAAATCCTTTCGAGCAATCTCCGATGGAACAAGCTCAGTTTGTGGGGAACGGATTTATGCAGAACAAGCCATATTCCATCAAATATAATCGGGTGTGGCGAAATCACCCTAACTTTTCGTGGAAAAACGGACAAAACTCAAACCAACCTCAGTTTTCTCAACACCAACAGCAACTTCATCCTGCTCCAAACATCTCTCTAGAGGAGGCAATGGCGAAATTAGCAGCAAATACGAGTCAGTTCATGACCCGTATGGAAGCAACCTTGCAAAACCATTCCGCTTCTATTCGCAACTTGGAACTCCAATTGGGTCAAATAGCAAATCTGTTAACAGCCCGCCCTGAGGGCACCTTGCCAAGTACAATTGAGACGAACCCCAAAGAGAGTATTAATGCCATTGGTTTGAGAAGCGGGAAGGAAGTGTGTGAGCAGCCCAGGCAGAACAAAAAGAGAGGTGATGATGAGGAGAAGAAAAATTCGGTGACTGAGGAATCACAAATTTCTAGATCCTCGAAATTATTTCCAGATAATCCGACAGCCTATGTGCCACCCATCCCGTTTCCGCAGCGATTGCAAAAGCAAAAATTGGACAAACAATTCTCCAAGTTTCTTGACGTCTTCAAGAAACTACATATCAACATTCCATTTGCTGATGCCTTGGAACAAATGCCAAGCTATGTAAAGTTCATGAAAGAAATCTTATCGAATAAAAGGAGGCTCGAAGAAAATGAGACTGTGGCATTAACGGAAGAGTGCAGCGCCATCTTGCAGAAAAAGCTCCCACCAAAATTGAAGGATCCAGGAAGTTTCAATATACCGTGCACTATAGAAAATTTGTCTTTTGATAGAGCGTTGTGTGATCTCGGCGTCAGTATTAATCTTATGCCCCTTTCCATTTTTAAGAAGCTAGGTATTGGGGAAGCCAAGCCGACGACAATCTCGCTGCAATTAGCTGACCGATCTATCAAGTACCCGAGGGGGGTCATAGAAGATGTTTTAGTCAAGGTCGATAAATTCATCTTTCCGGCCAATTTTATTGTGCTCGATATGGAGGAGGACCAAGACATCCCAATTATTTTGGGAAGACCATTCTTAGCTACCGGCCGAACTCTCATTGATGTGGAAAAAGGGAAACTCACTTTACAGGTTCAAGATGAGCAAGTCACGTTGCAAGTGTTTTAATCCTTTCCGTGTCCAAGTAGTGTCGAGAAGTGTTCAAAAATTGAAAGCGTAGATATCTTTGCGAAAGACGCACACCAGGAGAGTTGTCGGTCGAAGTGTTTAGAATATGTTTCAGCTGCTCCGACGTCTAAGAAAAATGAAGAACGAATCATGTATCTTAAGCATTTGAATATGTCGTCATCAACATCCGTTCATCCACCATCAAAAAATTCTCATGCTGTCATAAGCTCGCCCGTGGAAGTGAAAAATAAGCCAAAAGTCAAACGAGTGCCAAGTCAGTTGCAAAATGGGTGTTTTGGGAGGCTACTATTGTTTAAGCCATTTCGCAAAGAAGATTGGGTGTCCAAACCAAAAGTCGAACGGTTGAAAACTAATGGTCAAAAATTTAAATTACGTAATAACGGTTCGATGGACTATGCGGAGTCCAAATGGTCTTTGCGAAATGCAAAATGATTTTCAATAAGTCCGGCTGAAGACTATAAACTTAGCGCTTCTCGGGAGGAAACCCGAGTATTAGTCGTAGATTTTTATTTTTCAGTGTTTTCATGCATTTTAGGAGTCTATATTTTACGTCATTTTTGCTTTGATATACTTATCTCTCACGTCTAGGTGTTTTCTTTTGAAAATTTTATGCAGGAATCTCCCTAGGGAAAAATTCAGTACTGAGCCGTAGCACAATGAAAGAGAGCCGCGGCACAATGAAAGAGAGCCGCAGCACACACAAGTCGAACAAAAAGGGCTAATCTTCCTGTACTATGTGTCGCGGCACAAGCATACTGAGCCGCGGCACACTCGACCCATGAGCCGCGGCACGCCAAACGCCCCAGCAACGCCCAGGAAACTGTATTCCGTGCCGCGGCCCAAACCAAATGATCCGCAGCACACTTACACTACAAGCCGCGGCACCCGTACGTTGAGCCACGGCACACGGCGAAATAACAAAAATGCCCAGGCAGGCTGTACTCTGGGCCGCTGCTCACTTAAGTTGTGCCGCGGCCCCTGTTGCGAAGTTCAAGCGCCCAGAACTCATTCATAAAATCGAGCATCCGACACATACAGGAACCTCGCCATTGCTAGAAAAAGGAAGATAAGTATGAGGGCTAGGACACAATCATCCCCCACAAGAGGGGAGACATCATAAAACCAAGCCGATTTGGAATCTCACCAATTCTCCGATCCGGACATTCACAGAATATTCAACGAGAAAATCCGGCCTCGACCAATAATCCCGGAGCAGGGATTCACTCCTGCCCCCCAGGACGGTGAGCTTTTGACTATGATCAATGAGATGGGATGGACTCGTTTCACTGCACCACCCGAGGTGGCTGTGATCTCTATCGTCCAGGAGTTCTACGCCAGTGCTCTATTGCGACGTATTCAGGCGGGGCAGATGATGGGGCAACCAGTTACTCAGACTCAGGTCGTCGTCCGAGGACAAACTGTGGATTTTTCGGTGACCGCAATTCGGAGACTATACGAGCTGCCAATGGTGGACGAGACGGTGTATACGCGGATTATGAGTAGCCTCACGAGGGAGGCTCTGCTTGAGGCACTCACACAGCCCGGTTCCGTCTGTGAGATGCGCGTCCCGGGTTCTTCAGCCTTCTATTTTAAGAGTTCGCGCTTCGGTCGGCTCGGGCGAGCCTGGCTATACTTCCTCTGTGCACGAGTCGACCCTACCTCGCAGATCCACTCGGTCTTACTTTCTCGAGCCCGACTACTATATGCTATCACTACCGGACTCATATTCGATGTGGCCCCTCATCTGGTCCGATCTATCCTTCAGTGCATTCAAGGAGGGGCCAAGACGGGGCTGAAGCACCCCTCTCTCATTTGCGCTCTATGCCGCCAGTCGGGCATGACTTGGTCGGATGATGAGCCAATGCTAGCACCCCAGGGTCCGATAGATCATCGCATTATTTCTCACTTTGACCAGTGGGGTGGAGCGCCGGCACATGCTCGGGGACGAGGACTTCTTCTTGACGAACCACATGAGCAGTCCCCCGAGCCTCTTCTTCTGACACATGAGCAAGCAGAGTCCAGTCCGCCGCCCGAGAGAGCACCTTCAGGTGATGTTTGACAGCCTGAGAGAGGAGATGCGGAGGGAGAGAGAGAGAGAGAGAGAGAGAGAGAGAGAGAGAGAGAGCCATCTAGCTGCTGTGAGAGAGGAGATGAGGGGAGAGAAAGAGAGCCATCTAGCTGCTTTGAGAGAGGAGATGCGGACAGAGAGAGAGAGAGAGCCTCCTCACAGCTGTCCGGGAGGAGATGATAGAGCAGGCCCGCCAGGCCAATCGACGTGAGGAGAGGCGCTTGGAGGCGAGGGATGCTTACCATGAGGACTACCTTGCTGCGTGGACGATCCATATACTGCACCCGGACGGGCCCTTCATCCCACCAGTTAGGCCATCTACACCACCCTCCTCACCGGACGAGGCCGGCACCAGTTCCTGAGCTGACATTAGGGGAGTACTTGACCTTTTCTCTTATTGCATATTACTATCTGTGTCCATTGAGGTCAATGTACGTCCTAAGTTTGGGGGGGTTACTTTCAGTTACTTTTTACTTATTCGTTGTTATTTTTGTACTTTCAGCCTTGCTTGTCTTGATTTTATTTGCATTCATAGATTTTACGTGCTTCCTTGTGTAAAACTGATGATATGATACTGATTTCTTTTTGAAGAAACGGTTGAGTTTTGGTCAAGTTTGCAGTCAGCGATATCTGTTTCCTTTGAGTATTCATCTAGGTCTGAAATTTTTCGTTATTGTAGAAATCTTAGCGTATAAGAAAGGAGATATACGTGTTTTCAAATCGCCATCTATATGTTTGGTTACACTTTTCGCATAGCTAGTCGTCCAGTAACATGAGTCTTGTTGGCACTTAAATTGAGTTTAGAGTCGGATAGTCTTTCCCAAAAAAAATCGAGAAATTATACATATTCTATGATGGGAAGTCTAGTAACCGGGGGTATTTACATGACCCATTGTTTACTCTCGCGTAAAACGACAACCCTGAATAGACTAATGGTTTAGAGATATCACATTTGCCGATGATGGGAAGCCTAGTAACCGGGGGTATTCATGTGACCCGTTGTTTACTCTCGCGTAAAACAGCAACCTTGAATCGGACATGCGGGAATAGCTATTCGAGTTTTTTTCTCCGTTGTAGAGGGGGACTTAGTAACTAGAAGCATCCATGTGCCCTATGAGTGTCTTTTACGTCAAACGGTTCCCCAATACATGAGAATGGAAATCCACCCTAGGGATATTCCGATGAAACATCCCGAGAGCCGGAACCTAGTGGTTAACTCGAATCATTTTATTGATCATACATAAGGGAATGCTGTCCGAGGATTATTTTTGACGATGAAACTCTTGAATTTTTGCAACTAGACTGTGGGACTGGGCGAGTTGGCTTGTTAATCTAACCCTTCATATTGGCGGTCGGTTAAATTCACGCTTGTTAATCTTTGAGCTTGATTTTCTTCATGAACGATTGATTAGCACTAAAAATGGTTACTTTGTGGAATCAGTGTCCGTGATGTGACTCACTAATACGATACTCGTATTATTCTTTGAGATTTTCAAGGTAGTATTGATTAAGTTGAGCACTATGGATTTGCACGATCATTCACGATACTTCTTATTTGAAATTGATTTTTGCTTGAGGACAAGCAAAGGCTCAAGTTTGGGGGTATTTGTTAAATGTATTTTTATGCGCTTATTTATCATTATTTTATATCCAATGTTAAGTCTAAATCTGCATAAATGAGCTTTTAATCCACTATCTTTATATGTTTGAAGGAAATTGGAGTCCGGAAGCCTAAAACAACGAAAAACGGGCGAGAACGACAATTTCTGGTCAGGGGCCGCGGCACAATGAAGATGAGCCGCGGCACACACACGGTCAGCTGGAGGCGGTACACACTATACCGGGGGCCGCGGCACGAAGATGATGAGCCGTGGCCCATGAAGAAAAAAGGGCGCCCAGGCTGCACGCAGCACAACTGGGGCCGCGGCACACTAAAGTCGGGCCGCGGCCCCCGGCGCGGGTTTGCTGATCCAGCCTTCGTTTTTGGACTGTTCTGAAGCCCATTTTCGACCTAATTCCCGGACGTGTTTTGGAGGCTAATGGTGGTTATAAATAGGGATAAAAGGTCTGAAGAGATATCATCGAAGAAAGGAGAAAAACACCGATCAAGCAGAGAGCAGAAGCTAGAGAACGGAGGAATCCAAGTTCTTCAACTGTGTTTGATTTCTTTTATGCTTTCCACAATTCTTTCTGTATTATTTTATAGCATGTCGGGCTAGAACCCTATTCTAGGATTTTGATGAAACTGAGGTTTTGACGAATTAACTTTTGATTTTGCATTATTAAAATATATTTCCCTTTCTTATTGAGTTTTCCCAGTTGTTTTGATTACTATCAATTATGTGGCCTATGATTGATTTGTTTTGATTACAAAACTCGAATCGGGAGAGGAGAGTTGGTTGGAAATATTGGTGAGAACCGTTTTATCTTGTGAGATAGGAATATACTCATAGGAATTACGTGGCCTATCTGAAGATTTCGTACTTTTTGCCTATTGACGAATTAATTCACCTAGGAATAGAGTGTTTTATTCGCCTTAGAAAATTCTATTGACCTCGATAGAGGCAGTAGATTATTTTAGCAATCTTCGCCTTCAATAAATTGGGAAATCATTTAATTCATATAAATCAAGAGTAATTCGGATAAACCGAGGTGGATTCACAATCCTAGATTAATTCTCTAGTTGATCTTCTTTCTTCGAACAATCGATTTTACTATTTATTCTTTTATTAATTTTCTTTAATTACTACTTGCACCTCCAATTTCAATAGTTCAAATAAAATTAGAATACGCATAAATCGGTAATTAGTAAGTCGGTCCTCGAGGGAACGATAACTTTCTTACCACTTTATTACTTGCTTACGACAACGTGCACTTGCGTTCACCAAAATACGTAACAGAATCTTGCTTACAGCATCTACCTGCCCGTTCATCTAAGGGTGGTAAGGGGCCGAGAACAGCTTTTTAATTCCCCATTTCTCGCAGAATTGCATAACTTCCAAACCGTCGAACTGCTTTCCATTCTCGGAGATGATAGCATAAGGTAGACCGAATCGGCATATGATGTTCTTCCAAATGAACTTGATCACTTGTTCTTGGCCGATCTTGTTGAGTGGCTCGGCTTCTGCCCATTTTGTGAAATAATCGACCCCACGATGGTGAATTTACATCCCCCTGGCGCCGTCGGCAAAGGACCGATGAGGTCAATGCCCCATTGGGCGAACGGCCACGGACTGTACATAGAAGTGAGCTGCTCGGGGGAAAGCTTGATGTTTGGGCCCATTACTTGACACCTGTGACAAGATCGGGCTTATGCGATCGCGTCTTTTTGTAGGGTAGGCCAGAAAAAGCCTTGCCTGGTCGTCTTGTGGATGATAGCTCGCCCTCCAGCATGATTTCCACAGATCCGGTCCTGGATTTCGGCTAAAACAAGTCGGCCTTCCTCCGGCGTAATACATTTGAGGAGAGGAAGGCTGAAAGATGGCTTGTAAAGCCGGTCGTCCAATAGGGTGTATCTGGTTGCTCAGATCTGAAGCTGGCGAGCTTTGATCCGATCTGCGGGTACTGTTCTGTCCTTCAAAAATTTAATGAACGGAGTCATCCAGTTCTCTTCGGCGATCGCAACTGTGGTGACCAGGCTTCTATCGATCGCCGATTTTGCTGACTTCGTGATTTGGATGTTAGAGAAGTCTGCCACCCCATCTGACGATGCGAGTTTGGATAGGGCATCGGCCTGGGAGTTGTGCTCTCTCGGGACTTTTTCGATCAGCACTTCTTCAAACTTTGTGCACATTTCGGCGACCAATTCTTGATATTTGATCATCTGTTCGCCGCACGCCTCATATTCCCCCTTGACTTGGTTCACGACCAAGAGGGAGTCCATGAAGATGTGGAGGCGGCGCACGTCCACAGCGAGCGCTAGATCGAGCCCGCCTACCAAGGCTTTGGCCATCGGGGCTGATGAGGACAATCCCTGCCCCTGCTCGCGAGCTGGTCGCCGATCCATCTACGTTTAATTTCCAGGCAGGACGGCCGACCTGAGTCGGACTGGGCGGGAACGTTAATTCCACCACGAAATCCGCCAGAGCTTGGCCTTTGATCACCGTGCGAGGAGCGTACGTGACACCGTATTGGGCGATCTCCAGTGACCACTTGAGGAGTCGCCCGTTGGTGTCTGGACGGTGCAGAACTTGCCTTAGAGGGAGAGTCGTCAGAACCTCCACTTGGTGTTCGAAGAAGTAGGCCCTCAGCTTGCAAACACTCATGACTAGTGCGTAGGCGAGCTTCTCCAGAGGTGTATAACGTGTTTCCCCGTCATGAAGTGCTTGACTGACAAAGTAGATTGGAAAGTGGGCTTGCCCCTCTGCTCGTACTAATACAGCGCTCAACGCGACCTCCGAGGCTGCCAGGTAGAGGAATAGCTTTTCGTCGGGGATTGGCTTCGCCAAAATTTGGGGATTAGACAGATACTCCTTGATTTTGGCGAATGCCATTTGACTTTCCTTCGTCCATCCAAATTTCTTATTCTTTATGGTGGCGAAGAATGGCTTGCTTTTGTCTTCGAGCCGTGAAATGAAATGGTTAAGGGCTTCTAGACAACCCATGAGGCGTTGCACCTGTTTGACATTCCGTGGCTCCTGCATGTCGAGGATCACCTGGATCTTGGTGGGGTTCGCTTCGATCCCCCTTTGGCTCACGATGTGCCCCAGGAACTTTCTGGAGCTTACCCCGAAGTAGCATTTCTTGGGGTTGAGTTTCATGTTGAATTTCTCGAGGATGGCGAACGTCTCGGCAAGGTCTTTGAGTTGATCTTCCTTTTTGAGGCTCTTGACCACGATGTCGTCAATGTAAACCTCCATGGTCTTGCCGATCTGATCGGCGAACATCCCACTGACTAATTGTTGGTAGGTCGCCCCCGCATTTTTCAGACCGAACGGCATTCGGACCCACAAGTACATGTCTTTTTCCGTGTGGAATGACGTGTGTTTTATGTCTTTCTCCGCCATTGGGATCTTGTGGTACCCGGCGAAGGCGTCCATAAACGACATCATTTCGCAACCTGCCGTGCTATCGACCAAGTGGCTAATATGAGGCATTAGAAAGTGGTCCTTCGGACATGCCGCGTTGAGGTCGGTGAAATCGATGCATAACCTCCAGGAGTTGCTTGCCTTTTTGACGATCACCGCGTTGACTACCCACTGTGGCTCATTGGTAGCTACTCCGATCAGTTTGTTGTCTAGTAGCTTTTTGACTTCTGCGTCGAGCGCAGCATACTTCTCCAGGCCGAATTTTTTAGGTTTCTGATGAACAGGCTTCCTTGTTGGGTCGATCTTTAGATAGTGGCAAGCGTGTTCAGGACTGATGCCGACCATATCTTGATGCGACCAGGCAAAGATTCCGAAGTTCTTACGTAGTAAACTGATCAGATCATCTTTTAACTGGGGACTGACGCTTGAGCCAATCTGCACTTCCCGCTCCGGGCGAGCCGGGTCGATTGTTATATTTTCCAACTCTTCAATGGGGACGGTCGCTTCTCATTTGGAACGATTGACGGACTCGATGCTTGGATCAATGTCGAGGCTTGGCTCGAAACCGATCCTTGGCTCGATGTCGTCCGATAATTGATGCGAGATGCCGTCCTCTGATTCGGGCTGGTATGAGGTGCTTGGCTTGTCGATCTACATTGGTTGAATGTCGATCATCTCAATGTTACAAATAGTACGGGAAACGTTTAAAAGGGAAGTTACGACACAGGAGTAATTCAAACATTTCTTTGCCATTAGTTGGTCTCCTTTTACAGTACCGACTGTCCCATCGGTAGTAGGGAACTTGATACAGTAAAAGAAAGAAGACGCGACCGCCTCAAAAGTTTCTAGAAAGGAGCGACCTATGAACCCATTATAGATGTTGGACCTATCTATGATTACAAAATTGAGGATCCTAGTAATCTTAACCTTGGGATCATAACAGCATATTAGCTCGACAGAGAGCTTGATCCTTCCATAGGCTTGGACCGTGTTGTCGCCGAACCCTTGAAGCACGGTATCGAATGGCTTTATGAACTTGGTCAGGTTTCCGAGCTGGTCCAGAGCATATTTGAATATGATGTTGCAAAAACTCCCATTGTCAACCAGCACGCGGTCGACCATTTTCCCAAGGATACATGCAGAGATCACCAATGCATCCTCTTTGGGGCACTGCAGTCCTTCCCTATCCTTGTTGGAGAAGGAGATGAGCGCGTCTCTGGAGATGGTTGGTTCTGGGGGAACCACGACATGGACTCCGGCGAACGCCCTCAGCTCGGCCTTCCGCTTTCTATTTGATATGGTGGAAACCGGGGAAAGACCTCCGAGGTTTCCACCTCCCGACTGAAGCATATTGATCCGGCCGCTGGGGTTGATCCTGGAGACCGTATTAGGAGGGATTCCGTTGTTCTGTCGGTGATCGCGCCCCAGGTCCTTTCTGCCCAGGGTTCTGGCTTGGTCACCAAATTGTCCAGCTTGCCTTCCTCGAACAACCTCCAGAGTTGTCTGAGGAGGTCACGGCATTGGTTGGTGTTGTGGCCGGGACTTTTGTGGTAAGCACAAAATTTACTGCGGTCCAGATGACCGTTGTCCCTCATCGGCTTTGGCTTGCTAAGCCATTCGCGCCCCTTGATGGTGTTGAAGATATGGGCCGGAGACAGATTGAGGTTTGCGGAGGAGGTGAACTTCCACATCCTCGAAGGCCTTGAACTCACCGAGCGGCTTTGCGATCGCCTTTCTGGATTGGCAACCGCCTTCTTCAGGATGGGAGATGGCGCCTTCCCTTCTCCGGTAGACCCCTCACCTAAGCGAAGGGTGAGCATCCTCTGCCTGGCCAGAAAGTTGGCGGCCTTGACGCGGAAGATCGCGTAGGTTGGGGGATGTCCTTCGTGAGGTGCCTGAACATGGGTGAATGGCCATAGAATCCCTCCAGGACCGAGTACAGGGCAAGCTCATCGCTAATGGGCTCGCCGGTGAGGACTATTTCATCCACCCGGTCGATGTAATCTTCATCGGGCTCGTCCTTCCCCTACCTGATCTTCATCATGCGGTGGGGACCTTCTGGCCGAGCGACCTTGGCGGCAAAATACGACGTGAAGTCGTTCACCAGCTTCTAAAAACAGTTGATTGAGCGCGGTGGCAATGAGATGTACCACCTATGGGCAAGATCGCCCAATGCTAATGGGAACATTCGGCACTTTGTCGTGTCCGATGCCCCGCATCCGGTCATGTAGATCTGGAACTTGCTCAAGTGGGTCTCAGGATCTAATCTCCCCTCATATAGAGGTGTTTGAGGAGGAGCGATCTTTAGTTGCACGGGGGCAAGCTCGATCTGGACCGCGAGTGGCTCACGTGGTCCGGCAATCGATCTCTTGGTGCCTGCCCCAGTTTCAATGAGCGCCTTCATTTCATCGAGCTGGCGCTGCATTGCGGCCATCGCCGTAGCCTGACTGCTCGCGGTTTGGCTCTCGGAGCAGGAGCCGAGGCGATCATGTACCGATATCCTGGCCCTGTGGTAGGTGATGAGGTCTCTGCCTCCGAGCTCAATTCTTGGGCGAGCGGGAGCCAGACGGCCGACCTATCTTCTGGGCGTTGGGTACGCCAAAATCCTGGTGACGGATTCGGACTCCGATGTCTCACGGCTGGGGCCCGAACGCCTGGGTCGCCATGAGGTATCACTCCCTTGGCGGCTGAAGACGGAATTGTCCCGCCTTACGAGCGCCTTTTCCTGCGGCTCGGGGCTTTCTGACGATTTCTCGACATATAGCCCCTTGATATTTCGCTTGCCCGCGCGGCGGATGGCTGATGGAGTAATGGTGGGCGAGTCGCATGCTCTCCGTCGCTCCCTCAGGATGGCCATGGCCTCCTCGATCTGTTCCACGGTTTGGAATTGATCGAGTGAGAGGCTGGGGCCGTCTCTCGGGGGCGGTAGTGAGAGTCTAGCGTCGCCGCGGTCGCCTTCCGCCGCAGGTTGGGACTCGGCCTGGGCCGGAATAAGGTGTCCGGCGGATCGTAGAGTGGATCTCTTAGAGGTCGTGGCAGATATCATGATTCTGAAGGTTTTTCTTTGAAGAACAGTGAGTGTTTCTTCAAGTATATGCTCCGGAGAACAGTGAGTGTTCTTCGAAACGGTCGGAAAGAAAATGAAGGTAGATACCCCTCCTTCTAGCGCCAATTGTTGTTACCCAAAATATTATCCATAGATGATATGCTGGAATGGACGGGTAACAAACAAAATGCGAGAGCACGTCCGTGGGGAAGTAAATAACACAAGATTAGCCGGGGTTGTTAGTCCCGGGCTTGAATGCTCTCACGAGATATTATTAATATGAATACTTGTGAGTACAAATATTAATGTTAGAGTACAATTACAATGAGTGTAAAGACCCTAGTTATCTTAGCTCTTGAGTGCTGAAGATTTCCGGAAGAATCAGAGTTGAAGCTCTGTGAGTTCTTGTTACGAAGATGAGGTGTTCTCTGTATTGTTTGTTGTGTGTAATCTTGTTAACGTTATAACCTCTGTTTTGCCAATGCTGCAGGCCTCCTATTTATAGGAGAAGAGGTTGCTGGGATGTCTCTGTCTCCCATGGGCGATCGCCGTTCCTGCATTAAATAAGGCGGGCGATCGTCCCAGCACGTGGGACTGTTTTCTTAAAGTCTGCAGCTACTGCTGGCAGCCAGATGCGCGAACCAATGAGGAGGCGATAGGTGCCTCACATCGCTGTCTTGGGAGGTCCCACCTAGGACCTTTAGGCGGGTCTATCGGTAGGTGAGGCCGTCCTTCTCACTGACAGCTGCTGAAAGGCTGGAGTACAGCTTGTTCTCGCTGTCTTGGGAGGTCCCACCTAGGACCTTTCGGCGGGTCTGTCGGTAGGTGAGGCTGTCCTTATCACTGACAGTTGCTGATGGGATGGAGTAAGGCCTGTTCTTGCGGCGCCTTTTGCGGATCTGCACATGGGCCTTCATCCCGAGATTCGGTCTTCGCAGACTTTGACGGGTTTCGTATTCACACGTGGCATGGGACGGTCGTCCCCGGTCGAATATTAGAGGCGATCGCCAGGTGCCAATAGACGATCGCCTTGGATGTCGACCGCTAGGCACTTGCCCAACATTAGTCTTCTTTGGTTGGCTTCCGACCATTATGCCGATCGCCATCGAGGCGTATAAATCGACGCACAACAATATCATTAATTGATCATTCCATAACATCCTTCAATCAATCGAATCAAGGTTTGTTTTTCCTAAAATCTAAACTTTGGGAAATTTGGGGATCTTGATAGATTTCGTCCGTTCGAACCATATGAACTTAAATTACTGATGGATAATTGTAGATTAAGTTGTATTCTATCAATTTTATCATCCTTCCACGGTTTTGTCATGTCCGATTCGTCGTTTATATGAGTTTTCAATTGACGCCTTCAAGGTGTCCGGGAAAATGCCGCAGAGGGAGATTCAGTCGTTTTGTGATGTTTTTCCTCGTATGATTTATTGTTTATTTGATGATTGGATATTAGGGACGAATTTCCTACGAAAATCTGGTGTTGAGCCTTTCCGATCGTCGTTTTCATTGGAGTTCCGGATTTTGTCCAATCAACCGTATTTTCGGAGTATTCGCGAGAGATTACCAAGGCAAGTACCTTGATATATGATTTGTAACTACGTGAAATCATTGTTGTCGAAGTGTATGAATTTATACGGATGTATATATATATATATGTGTGTGTGTGTGTATATATATAGAAATATAGATTTATATATATTTATATGTTAAATATATGTATGTATATACGTATATTGATATATATGTCTATGTTGATGAATGCCGAGAGATGAATGCTAGCACTAGTTGACGTATTCAACTTGGATTGATAGATGAACTACACTTATAGATATAATATAGTAAGGTTATATATATATATATATATATATATATATATATATATATTCGGTTGAGTTGCGATATAAGGATATATGTATAGTGTTGGTTGGTTTGACCGAAGACTTATTGTGTTGAGTCTTGATTAATAACGTGCGTGTTGTTGTTGTTGTTGTTGTTGTTGTTTATTTTTGTAGTCGTGGACTGACGGATAAATTATGTGAATTGGTGTACTGATTTGATTATTGTTTCAACGATTGACTGTATGCTTGATGTTTGAAACATTGTGAATACTTGTTGTGAGAGACGTCGTATCCGGGAACCTCTGAGGGCGGGGCGTGCACTCCGGCCTGGTGTACGCTGCAATGAGCGGCTCCATATGATTGGTGAACATCGGTGTTACCTAATGCGTGTGCAAGGGGCGGCTCTTGAGGGAGTGATCGCCGGCGCGATGACATGTTCAAGTGGCGGCCAACATAGTGGAGTGAACGTCGGTGCATAGGTGTGTAAGGGAGGTGCCTGGCAGGCTTATTGGTAACGGATATTTGAGTGATAGCTAAGACCCCGTTACCAAATGGTTTTCGTAATTCAAAGTTCTTCCAACTCGCTTTAAGATATAGACTGCGATTCGTGTTTCTGGAAAGTTTGTTTCAACTTGTTTTAAATGTTGGTATCAGGGTTAATTAACCAAGGATATTTGACGAGATCTCCGAGGGTTAATTAATCAGGGGTCTTGAGCAGGATTTGTCGAATGAGAGGTTGTGCCTTTTATAGGACTGTGGTGATTATTCTGTGTATTGGGTCGAGGACCCCGTAGGATGTTGAGATTTGATCTCGTGATGATATTATTTGGATTGGGCTAAGAACCCCGTGAGATGTTGTAATGATTCGCTTGTGATAGTGTCTTATAAATTGGGTTGAGGATCCTGAATACCATTGTATTGGTTTCTTTTAAATTGTTTCCACATGTTGGGTCGGGGACCCGAGAGCTTTTGAAGTTATTTTCTATAAGTATTCCCATTTGATTTTCAAAACCCCAAGACGGCCCGAGTCAATAATAATGTTTTCAAACTATCTTATTAAAATACTTTTCCTTTTATAAAAAGGGATTTTCAAACTAGATCTTTTGACTCCTTGGGCTCGTTTAAAGTTTCATTAGTGTTATGTTTCGTAAAGAGAATATGACTATATGATTATCTTTCACCTTATGTATGCGAGTGCTATTCTGTGTTGATTACGGGAATGTGTGGTTTGTGTTAAGGCTTCGCGACGGTTGAGTTTTATGTTGTTATTGTTCGTATATCTTGTATATTATGTACTTGCACTAGCAAAATTCCAGTTTGCTAACCCCCGAGTTTTCGGGGGGTGGGTGTCTGTTATGCGCTCAGGTTTTGGCAGCTCGGGAGCAGTCGCAGGATTGGCTTGGAAGGAGATAGAGGACAATGATGCTAATCACACCAGAGTCAGAGTCTTTTCTTTTGTTTCATTTTGGTCGGTATTTCTATGTTGTTCGAGTATTCACCCTTGCATGAGTGTAGTTTTCATTTATTAAATTGAGTTGTCATTTTTTTCTGTGTTCAAGTTTATTATTGTCATTGTAATGTGAATGTCGTTAGTTTCGGAATTGGTTAATGACCTTGTCGGTCTGCTTTGTAATTAGTTTGACCCCAGTCGATCAATCATTGAGTAGTCTTTTGGAGTTTAGCCTTGTAGATCCTTGTGATAAGGGTCTACGGCATGTAACATTCCCGGTCGGATTCTGGGGGTGTTACACCCCCTAAGTCAAGAAGACTAAGGTGGACAAAATGGAAGCGAGGTCCGTGAGGAGACATTTCATTGGATTCCCATCTAAGTCCATGGGTTATCTATTCTACATGCCCAAAGATCGAAAGATCGTTATTGCTTTGCATGCACACTTCCTGGAAGATAAGTTCATAGGAAGGTGGAGCAGGTAGAAATATTTCTTTGGAAGAATACAATGAAACTCCTCAGGAGACACCTGTGCAAGAAAATGGAACCGAACCTTCTAAAACACAAGTACAACCACCTCGTTGGTCTAGTAGGGTGTCTCATTTACCTGAGAGGTATAGTTTTATGCACTTAGAGGAACTAGGTTTTCACGAGGTTCCACGTGATAAACAAGAGACCGACCCGCGACTAATGACCTAGCAATGGTGGATGTAGACTCCATGAAATAGACTGTAGCAGTCTTCATGTAGTTGGGACCTTCCTTTTGACGAGGCAGTCAAAGAATTTGACTTCGTGCAAAACAAGAGGAACCTTGTGTATACAAGAGGGTTAGTGGGAGCAAGATCACATTCTTAGTACTATATGTAGATGAGATTCTACTAATAGGAAATAATGTGGGAATGCTGAGTTTTGTGAAAGCTTGGCTTTCGAGCAATTTCTCCATGAAAGACTTGGGAGAAGAAACCTATATTCTTGGAATTCGACTCTACTGGGATAGATCGAAGAGAATGATAAGTTTTTCCCAAGCCCTACATATAGATTAGATCTTATAGAGGGTTCCTTTCCGATGCGACATGGAATAAAATTCACCTTGAAGATGTGTCCTCATAGTGAGGAACAATGAAAGGAAATGAGTTATATACCATATGCTTCGGCAGTGGGTAGCCTTACATATACTTTATTGTGTACGAGACCTGACATTGCGCATGCTGGAAGCGTGGTAAGTAGGTTTCGTGCTAACCCAGTCAGGGAACATTAGACTGCCATAAAGAACGTTCTCAAGTACTTTAGAAGGACCAAAGATCTGGTTCTTATATATGGTGGTGGAGAACTGAATGTAATGAGATTCACTGTATTGGACTTCCAAGGACAGAAAGACGATTCTATGTCTACTTCTGGCTACATTTACTCTTGATGGAAGAGCAGTATCTTAGCATAGTGCCAAGTATAGCGCGATTGTTGGTTCCACCTATTAGGCTGAGTATAAAGCGGCCTTGGAGGCCTCCAAAGGAAGGATTAAGAAGTTACTGGGTAAACTTCACGTGACACCATGTACTGCACTGCCTATTTTCGTTTTTATACGATAACAATAGAGCGGTAGCACAGGCCTTGGAGCTAAGGTTTCACAACAGTACCAAACATATTGAGAGAGAGTATCATCTCGTAAGAGAATTTGTTCGCAAAGAGATACATTGTGCTGCATAAAGTAGAGTCAGCCGACTACGTCGCTGATCCACTGACCAAGCTACATTCTCAGATTAGCTTGGAGTGTAATCTGGAGAACATGGGTATTAGATACCATAGTGTGTGGCATTGGGTGCAAGTGGAAGATTGTTGGGAGTATGCCCTCGAATGCCACTCAGAGGATGTTGAGTGAGGGCATTGTACTTGTTATTATGTAAATCACTAATATAAGGCAATGGATGTTTCTTTATTTACTGGTAGTTACTGGCATTCCTAACTCGTAAATATACATATAGAAACTAGTCCATGTATTTTAGAGCAAAACGTTCCACTCCTTATTGGATAAGGGGGTCGGCACTAGAAAGGTTTATAGCTCAAATACTTAATCGTTCGCAAGTCGGTGAAACTTGATTGGGCGTTAAGTTTATGTGAAGACTTGTATGACGTGTTCTTTGATATAGCGAGTGCTTGTCGAACATTAATGGTGAGTGGGAGCACATGTTATAGGTATGCTAATTGAATTAGTATAGTCGAAACGACTCACCCTCGATTCGTCACACGGATTTCACTCTGGGACAGTCAATGACGGAATCGAAAGGTTCTGATAGGTATTCGTGAACCTTCGACTTGAGGATTTAGTAGGGATGTTATTGTGATGTCAAGATTTTCATTAGAGTAGTTCGACCCTGTAAACCGAAAGGCGGGGGTCAACCTCGACGTGCATCTTGACAGGCAAGTAGCAGGTCCTACTGAATACCAAGATAGAATTCTTTCTCCCGTTAGTGAGCGGGTTATATGTCCTATGCGGTTATTGGCAGATGAGATCATAAGTCTTTGGCCAAAGCTTTGGAGCTAGTTGTATTGGATACACGAGAGCTCGATGATCCCGATTTGGATTAACACATGCATAGATTCAAGTACAGATAGGGTTTGACTGACCGTGACCCTATAACTTGATCGGGACATGTGAAAGAAGGGTTTATACGTATATTGGTATTCACGACAGAATGGTTCTTGAATGATCCCAATCATTCATTCTCATTTGGGGTACGGTGTAGGCCGCCATGCTGGCTAGGTGGTGCTACTACTCTTTGGTTCCTCCCATTGCTGACTGTGATGAACCTACCGAGTCGCGCAATAGGATTGATGACGGAATGAATCAAGCTTATTCTCTCATTATTAATATTAGATATTGGATATCTAATTTATTGGACATTGGATGTCTAATTAAATTTGGGACATTGGATGTCTAAATCGATTTATTGGATAAATTGATTTACTGCCTAATAAATTACTGGGTGATTAATTTAATTCATAAATATAATTTTTTCTTGGAGAAATTAATTATATTATTATGTATTTGATATGATTAATTAATTGGATTAATTAATCGATATAAATACATTGGAATGGAATCAGAGTTTATATGTTTGGACTTTCGGGAGTCCGAAACGGACCGACCTCGCACGGCTCCTTCTAGATGGCCGCCCCCCTTTCCACCTACTTTCCACTAAGTCTTTATTTCATTTTATATGTGGAAGACAATGACTTGGTGGAGGGAATCTCATGTGTGGATGAGTTGGTGGATGTGGGAGTTGAATATATGATGGAAGACTTTCTCTCACTCATTAAGATTGATTAATACGGTCCATTGAGAGAGTTCAAGAGAGAGAAAAATATTTACCTCTAGTCTTCTTCTTGTTCATCATATTGAACTTGAGTTCTCTTGGAGAAAATCAGGAAATTAAAGTGAGAAAGTGAGTTATACACTTAGAGTGTTGTAATCACAAATCAATAGCTTCATCACTTAGCTCTAGTCGAATCCTTGGAGGATACCAAGGTGATTGTCATCCCGTTCATTTATCCGGTGCGTGGCAAGTAGAGGCATTGTATTTTCGACGTTGGATCATCCAAGAGCTTGCAGCACGTTTGGATCGTAGGGATATACAACTAAAGCTTGGGGAATAGCCAAGAGAAGGAACCCATTTAATCATCGGACTACAAGGGTGAGTTTCTATATCTCTTGTGTTTTCGTTTCAATTTTCGTATATACGTAGCTCGATTGATTCTCATAGGGATTCGGATCGATTAATTTTCATTTTACCGCTTCTGCTGGGCCTTTGTTTTAGGCACCGAATCCCATCACGGGGTACTCCGATCGCATATTCTCTTCCGTGTCCGGGGTTGCCTCCTCGACTCCATGTCTCGACCATTGCACTAAAACCAACGAGATGGTTTTTTGCCGAAGCTGCTTCTCACGACGTTCAAGAATCTTCACTGGTTTCTACAGATAGGTAACATCCTTGGCTACGTAAATCTCACTATAGTCAAAAACATGACTTGGATCCGGCATATGCCTTCTCAACTGAGAAACATGACAAACGATATGAACAAGACCCAACACAGGGGGCAACGACAAGCGATAATCTAAGTCTCCAACCCTAGAGTAAGACATGGTCTCCAAAATTGAATTCCAAAGGTCGACGACGAGTATCAGCATACGATTGATATGTTGAAGGGCATCTCAAAATACGAAAAGAACTCAACTACAATCGTTTGTACTGTATTCAACAATACCAAGAATTCTCAAAACATTATCATAACTCATAAGTGTAGCATGAACTATATGTGCCAAATCCTGTCCCTCGGATTGTACCGATAAAGCTCAATATGGACAAAAACCAATAACACACAAAACAATGACAACAAGTCCCGAAACAGTGACGTACAATCCGAACGCTCACACTGTCAATAACAATGATCAACCCATAAACCAACTGAGAATATCATCGACATGATAAACTCCAATGCTATCAGCGAAAGATCCACAATAATCGAGAATACCATCAACATAATAACCTCCAACATGATCAATAAAGGATCAACAACGACCAAGAGTACCATCAACAAGGTAACTCTAAACGATCAACAATAATGGATCTCAAGGAAATAACCCCGACTACCGAACAAACCCTTCGGGCGTATGAACAACCAGTCGCAAACAGTCAAACATATCCAATACAACATGGACTATGAACGACCACAATAATAAGGCTCAAGAGGGACATCACAGTACGCCCGATCCGGAAATATGTCTGTGCACATGTCCACCCCATATACAAAATCCAGAATATGCGTGGGACAATGTACCTAATTAGCCTCACGAACTACGTCCCGTGTGCATGGTCCAATGCGGAAACATCCACGCATGACCATCATGTGCCTAGCTAAAAATCCTACACATAACCAATCGGCACGCAGATATGATTCCAGATATGTCATGATGTAACATGACAACGAAACTCAAAGGATAACACATCTAATGCGGATCATACGACTCACCAAAGTGAGCGATGATACAAGAATAATAAAAGATCGACACGACCAATAATATCCAACAGAACCATCCTGGGATCACAATCCCTATGGACCGATTAACACGAACAACAATCTAGAAATCCTCAACCCTCAACGATCACAAAATTACCGAGTTCACAAGAATGATAGTGTGTTGCCTTGAGTCGGCTAACACGACAATAATAACTCACGGATGGGCACCGTCCTCAGCGATCCCAATTCAATACCTCGATTGCCTTAGAATGGCCAATCGATAACGATACAATGGATGGGAGATGTTTTCGACAGTCCCAATTCAATACGCCGATTATCTTTAGAACAGTCAATCGATAACAATTATACAACAGATGGGAATTATCTTCGATAATCCCAATTCAATATACCAATTGCCTTAGAACAGCCAATTGATAACAACAATACAACAGATGTCTCGGCACCTTTAATCGGTTACCGATAACGAAGATGATAATCGAATACGTCAATGCCTTCAATCGGCCAATACAACATCAGTAGAAAAACACTGGTATCAATAACGTGGATTCACAACAATATCCCAATGGAATATCAATCAACAATAACAATCGATACGTCGATACCGCGAACTGGCTATCGACAACAATATAACCAACAAGCACCGTAATGCCCTGAACCGGCCATTTACGAACAACAATAACATTTGGCATAACTTGCCGAAGTATATCGTATCAAACAATCCTATGATATCAACAAAATCATAAAGAGACCAAGTCTCGAAATGATACACACATTCAAACACATACATGATAACATCAATCTCATTGACTAGTACAAGTATAAAACTTACCTCGATATCAATACCACGAACTGTTACCAATTCAGTTGCTTTAGTCTACGAGTTCCTCAGTCCCGACCAAAGTAATCTATGAACTCTTCAATCTCAAATGCAACACAACAGTCATAATCCACGATCAAAACATCACAACTTATTGTAAAAAGAAGGATTAATAATCAACAAGTTCGATGACGATCAATACCAATACAACCAGGCCACAAACTCATCAGTTCCACAATATCTATATTAAACACAGTCTGAACCATCCAACTCAGGCCCTCACGAATCCATGTCCACAATACGAGCCGAAATCCGATGATCATATCAGCAACCAATTCGAACCAATAATAAGGGTCTAAATGTTATCGATTCCAAACTCGATTCTTAAATGCGAATTGACAAGGTTCCTTCTCGTAAATCCACTATTAAAATTTACCTATGATCGTCATCAATTCGAACCATCCAATTAGTTCAATATAATAGATAATCATATTAAAAAGTTATCAAACAATCCAATCATTCGACTTAAACCTTTGTTCCATACGTACGGGCTTCCAAATTCAGGGATGAATAGTAGTCTCAACAAACTCATAATTATATTCGTATTCCTATATGAATATTGTTTCCAAACACATAATTTAGCCTTAGATATGAATATTACATATTCATATTCAAAGCACCAACACTTCTTATAAATATTCATCATCTCGTATAATTCAGGAGTCCCTCAAGCATGTGGATTAATCCTAAATCACGTCCATAATCGACCAAACGACATAATTCGATGTTCCAGCATCTAAGCCTACATATAACTCATAATCTAAGGCATATATCATCATAATATCAAGAATCACAACAATACTGCCAAGGACAACATGATTACCTGACCATGTTCATGACAATATAACATAACCTAACATATAAGTCATCATGTCATTATCTTCTTCAACAAACTTCCCGTGGAATACCAAGAATCATCCTTTAAAATGAACCACTATCAAAGGGATACGAGAGTTACCTTGAATAGACAAATCAAGAAGAAGAACCATTGAACTCCATTCCAAGAATCATGAATAACTTCAAGAACAAGGCTTTAATCCATGCTCTCCATCTTAATCTTGTTAAAGACCATCATCTCAGAGTGTTTGGGAACCTCAAATACATCCCAAAGCTCTCTCTATCAACTGAAGGAAGGAGAATGGATAAAATGCCTCTCAAAACCCATCTGTCCCCTTTTATAAAACACATTACTAGCGTGCACTATCCTTCCTTGATAGCGTGCATTATCGGGCAGTCCAGGGGCTACTGTATAGCTTCGCACATCATCTAACGTATGTAATGTCCATGTATTAGCGTACGCAAACCAGTGTTGACTTGCTACAGTGAAATGCTCAGCAGCATGTGCTATTCCTCAACCTTAGTGCGCGCTAATCGTCGTTGACCCGACAATCTGTACCTTCCCAGAAGATGCCCGGGTCCTACAGGCCGAAAGCAACCAATAAAGCCAAGATTCCCTGTTGACGATCTGAAATTAGCGTGCGCTACCAACATGCATTAGTGTGCTCTAATCGCCGATAATAAACAGTCTGGGCCTACCTGTCGGCCACCTTCCAGACCTTATCTAGAATATGTTACGTACGTTAGGGGTCCTCCTTAGCGTACGTAACTCAAACCTCTTAGCGTGCGCTAAGTATGCACCATAACATACACTAAGTATATATATTAGCGCGCGCTAGGCATACCTTGTAGCGTGCGCTAACGTGGCTGTACTTAGCCATTTCCCGCTATTCTTGTCTGTCGTCTTGATATACTAGATGTATATACACGACATACTAAATACATATATACAACCTGATAATATTCTCATATGATATACCCAATATCAAAAGTACGATAACTTGATACACGATATCTTCAAATGTAATTGTCGACCAACTACGACACTAAGCTATCCAGTATATCTCAGATAAAATAACGCGAAAAATTTATACTGAAATTCTGGGTATTACATAGTAGAAATCGGGATATTACACACTACCCCCCTTAAAATAAGTTTCGTCCTCGAAACTTGCAATCTTGTCACAAACAACTGATCAATCCAAAATTTCCAAACTCATCACGAAAGCAATCAAACATCGCCACAAGCGAATAACCAAAACAGTATACTTATAGGTACATGAAGCCGATGATCTCCCATGATGCTAGCATGCGACTCCCAAACAAAGTCTCAACATAATAGCAATACACACCAATATCGCAATTAGCAATTTAACAAAATCTCAAGGAAGAGTTCACGTCCGTGACCACGGCCACGACTCTGCCTCCTTTCAGCTAACATTCTGAAGGGCACACACGCGCGTAAGTATAATCCAAATCGCACATTCTCGAAGTGACCGATTCCCAAGAATACCAAGCTTAAAACGAAATGATTAAGAAAAGTACAAGAAGAGTGAGAGGACTTACAAGTACCGGTCGCAATGTGATGACAGCAAAGTGGTGATACTGCAGGAAAATGATGACTCAATCGACCCAGACACCCCCAAGTTATTCAGGGTATATTACAGCGCCATGAGCCCCACTGTGGGACCCACAAGGCTATTCATACGCGGAACTATAAAACTTGACCGAGAAGGTCTAGATACAATGAAAAGAAGGATAATATAAATGGTATTCAAACCATAACCAATGTAACCATATACATCACCACACAAATCAATACCTCGGCAACACAAGCCGGAACATCAAGGAAACTGAAATACAATACTCGAGTATTTAAAATCCATTCCAGTACAACAACACTGAATGGAGGAATCCAAAAATATAACCGGAGACAAGATACAGTATCACACTTGGCCATCATCTTCATGCCAACGCGATACCTGCCTATCCGCTCTCCTGGAACCTAAAATACATAAAAAGTATTTCCCCCATAAAGGGGTTAGCCGTCGAATAGCTAGTACAAGTATATCGAATATGAAACACAATACTCCTCGACAATTAAGTAAAAATAACCATCAATTCATCAATTCAAGACTAATATTCCAGAATAACTAAATCTCATAGCATCACATCAATACATACATGATCAACCGTGGAACCACACCAGAGGCTACGGAACCCTCAGGGGACCCGTCGGCCCGCCCCAGAGTGGTTAACCCAAATTATCCGTGGAATCGCACCAAAGGCTACGAAACCATCAGGGGACCTGTAGTCCCACCCCAGAGTGGATATAAACAATCATTCCATTCATATATCTTACTTTCAAAGTCGAGAACGTATAATCATATATATATACTTGCCTTTGAGACATCGAGAAATCAGAAGGAAAGAGTATAAGTTCAATAGGTCCGAGAACGCACTTCCGGCACCTAAACGATTCGCAAGGAATATTATAATCAATAATCCATACTCATAACACATGAAGAAACTCCCAAAACCCGCCTATGATTCACGAAATTACAAGGGTAAACCAATAGAGGTTGGAAAATCACCCAAACTTTCACAAGTCCAAACACGGCACAAATCGACCCAAATAATCGTAGGGAAAACATGTATACGGGGTAGGAACATCACAATCTCAAGGTTCTCAAGTTCCAAAATGGGTAAACGGACGAATCCAAGAAAATCCCCAAAATTCCCAAAAACTAGGGTTCTAAGGAATTTACCTTGATTTGGAAGATGAAAAAGGATTAGATGTTGTGAAATCTTTGTTATCCAACTCAAGATTATGATTGTTGAAGTTGGACCGCCTCAAATCTCCCCACATCACCTCTCCCGAGCTTCTCCCGTCGAAAAGAAGAAAAAGGATGAAGAAATGGCGAAGAACAGGGCTGATTGCCCTTATATAATGTGCCCAGTTTAGCGCACGCTACGCCTAAATATTAGCGTGCGCTAACGGGTCACCCGGTAGTCCAGTGGCTACTGTCCGAAGACGTTAGCGCGCGCTACTCAACATCCTTAGCGTGCGCTAATTGATGTCCTGCCAAAGTCCCAGTTCACTGACTCAGCCCGATAGCATGCGTTAACACTATGCACTAGCGCGCGCTATGCAACACATATAGCGTGCGCTAGCCGCTGCTTAGCATGCGATACCTGCTAGTCCAGAAAGTCTGAAACCTCACTGCCTCTGCCGACTCAGTCCGTTAGCGCGCGTTAAGGCTCAAAACTAGCGTGCGCTACTCACGCAGAATTAGCGTGCATTAGCATAGGCCTAGCGTGCGCTACCTCCCTGACCCAAAACACATCCGAAAGGTCTAAACAGCATGATCATGATCCAAACAAGGCATGAAACTCTAGATCAACGCCGAAACCATCACAAAGAGTTTACAGAGCGACAAAATAGGAAGAACAGTAAGGGCAAACAGTCAATAAAAAGTACGGGTATTACAGCCGGTCACTGCCGCACCTGGCCGGCCGATGCCCAGCCGCCAAGACTCGATGACCCGATTTTACAAAAACGCACAGAACGAACACGACGAAACGCTTGCAGACAACATCACCGATCCGAAATGAAAACATCATGCAAAAAATAATCACACGCGTCCATATAAACACAAAAATCAATCATCGAGAAAATAATACCGACACTCGACAACCGACAAATATCCGAAAAATCCAAAATAACCGGGACAAAAATCTCGGGTATTACACTCTACCCCACTAAAAATAAGTTTCGTCCCGAAACTTAAAACAAAGGCCAACAAGAAGAAAACAAGCAAGTAGCAAGAAAAACAATTGTCAAGGATCTCCACTAGTCGATCTCGACATCAGTGTTGAAGCCTGAGCCCGAAACGCACCAAATACTCCCTCCCAGTACTGAATTCGATGCACTTCATGTCCGCAATTATAGCAAGTCACCAGAGGCTTCTTACAATACGCACAAACATGGTTCAGAACGTTACAGTTGAAACACCTCGGCGCACCACCGAAAGTCAATGATACCGACTTGGAACCCTTTGATCATCCGATCGATGGCGAAGGTCCCACAAATGATCGACACGAGGGTCGAGGTTTAGGAACTCCAGTTCCTTTACCTCACGATGAACCTCGAGAAGTCTTTTGTTTCCTTGACACGGACGTAAACTCCATCAATGTTAGCCATATCGAACGCTGGATCTCCGCCACCATCGATATTCTCTCCAACCACTTGTTTTGATCACGCGACTGGTCTTCACGACCCTATGCACTGGGCTTATCAGTGCTCGATAACGAACGTAAATCATATATACCGTAATCGTTTTGTTCTGAAATCATTTGCCAAGCAATATTTTGGGATATAAAATTCCTCGAAAATAGTTTCCTCAATATTACCATTTCACCACATATCATCATCATCATTAGCAACACACAGGGCAACCACATGTTACCACATATCACCAAACACACAAATATCATCGCACAATTAACCCGCACTCCCAGAGGTTTCCGCCGAACCATCCCCGGGTGGGAAACCACTCATACTCGCACTAATCATTTTCACGAATCCACGATCACGTCGGAATAACATCATAGAAGTTACAAGCAAATCAACCCATGTACTCACAATATTTAGGTGTACATCCGAAATTCGCTAGCGACAATGCCAACACAACAAGTATATCAAGGCAACTTGGCCTCACACACAATCACATTAGTCCCAACTCTAGTCTATCGCCTTAAGCGATAATCCAGATCATACCCACATTGTAACTTAACGAGCGCTTAACCTACGGTTAACGCGCGTTAACTCACTCAATTCAGAAAATCTTTCAAATCCAAATTTAAAGTCTAAGTCGAGTCACATTTTTCATCTCTCACTTTTATTTTTGAAAATGAAAATCACATCTTTATTTTAAAATTCAAAAGTTTTATGGTGTGAACGATTTTTAAAATAGTATACTCGAGTCATTTAAAAATAAGACCAATACATTAAAAATCATTTTCAAAAATTCTACCATCCATGACAAAGAAAATTCCCGACGGTAATATTTTCACAAATTGATCAAAATACCTCGAAACATTTCTTTCAAATACCGTCCCAAGGTCTCGCTCGAAAATACAAGGTCGGCTTACAAAAAATTTAAATTATTTTTTAAAATCTATACAAAGCCGCCATTTAACCGCACTGTCAAAACATTTTGAAAATTGATTTTTCCACAACATACTCAAGTTGATGAATTTTCAGAAACCGTTTTCAAACATACACGCTCAACGGGTAAAACTACTAATAAGGACACATTAGCAATAAATAACCACAATTAAACAAAAGCATTCAACTCTCAAACATATGCTTATCCGCCATTCAAAATTATTAGTTTCAACAAAACTTCATAACACCAAATGCAAACAAAAGTCGGCATAACCTGCCTCGGTTCTCAACGAGATCTATTACTAACACACTTTCTAAAACACATCAACATTCAGAAATTTGCAACACATTACATCACTCAGAATTCAATCCGTTAATATATCTCAATCGTTACACACATAATATACCACAAATGTCAAACATGGATTCCATCTCACAACACCGTATAAACAAAACTATGAACCACAAATATCGCACATAAAGGAGGAGACTTACATCCACAGGCCGTATGAAGATGACGGTTGCCCATGATACTAATCTCAACCAACATTGCAGACGATATAATGTGCAAACACACAACTCAACTTGTCGCTCGACATCTCAAACGACACAACAAAACACGACTCCACTTCACCTGGCAGCCTAGGTTTCCACAACCTAAGCTCCGATACCATAAATGTAACACCCCCAGACCATATGGGAATATTACATGCCATAGACTCTCCCCACGAGGACCTACTAGGCTAAAAAACACAGAACTACCAAAAACTCGACCAACCGGAGTCGATCACTACAATAATACAGACCATTAAGGTCGATTACAATACAACCACACAGACCGATGAGGTCACACTACCAATGCAAACAAGATGAAATACAGCTCTTGCAATGGATACCCACGCAGGGGTAAATATACACAACAGCGGAAGTCTGACTATAACTCAATCGATACAGCATAACTCGACCAAACTCTCAACTCTTGATTAGTATAGTATATCGTCACTTCCTATGCCGACCTTGTGACTGCTCCCCCGAACATGCCTGTACCTGCAGGCAAAATAGACATCCACCCCTCGATTACTCGGGGGTTAGTAAAACTCTACTGTTTTACTAGTGCAAGTATAATAGTATACAAAATGTATCAAGTAAAACAATCACGAATCAAGTACGACAATCAATTATCAAGACATTCCCGAGAGGTTTAAATGTTTAGAAAACAAACTCAATTCTTTAAAAACGAATCATCATCTCGAGCAATGTTGAAAATAAAGAACCCTTTTAGGACCTCAAGTCCGAAATTGTAAACCTTCTTCGAAACATTAGGGTCTCAACCCGAACCTCATCTCACATTACCAAAGTTTATAAAATGGAAAATCTTTTTGGACGTCACGTCCTTAGTTACAAAACCATTTCAAATCCATTGGTTCTCGGCCCTACGCCATTTTCTGTAAAACATCCTTTCGAAACACTTGACTTTAAAACAAATTAGCATTCCAAAATAACTTCCACAACAGTCCATAAATCGCTAGGGTTCACCAACCCAAAAGTAGTTTCACTGCGATCGATGATTATCCGTGTTTCGCCCCTCAAGGTATGAAACCCTATATGCCTCGTCAGACATCCCTAGGTGGATAATCTCAGCTCAACATTCATTTCCACAACAATCAATGATTATCCGTGTTCCTCCCCTCAAGGCACGAAACCCTATACGCCCCATCGGACATCCCTAGGTGGATAACCTCATGTTCTTGATCCTTTCCTCAAGGTACGAATCCCCATATGCTCTGCCGGACGTCCCTGGGTGAACATTACAACCTTTCTCACTCATATGCACGATCCTATGATTATCTGTGTTTCGCCCCTGAAAGTGCGAAACCCTATATGCCCCGTCGGACATCCCTAGTTTGGATAACCTAGGCCCAGTATGGCTCTTCCACATATACACACAATCAACATGACAATAGTCATCACGAATAGTACACGTTCAATCACTCCACAAAGTGGACAAACAAAGCATCATCAACACAATGATTCTCAATATATCATAATAGACACGAGACATCAAACCCGAGCAATCAAGCCCAACACAAATCACACGATTAACATGCCCAACACAACTTCACAACGTTAAACAAGCAAGAATATCATTAATACCAACAAATGTTCAAATAATCCAATCACACGAATCATATCCACGAAGGTAACCGAAATCATCATAAATCCAATACATAAACTCTATTCACAAGACACAAATCGTATAAGTAGAATACTTGCCTCAATAACCGATACCGAACACTCCACAGAACACGGTTCAAATGGGAAACCTCGAATCCCGAAGAAGACAACAAACGAAAGGGTTCTGACTCGAGTTCTTCATAAGGATTTCGTTCCTAAGACATATCATCAATAAATCAACGACCGAATGAGGAGTAATAATCGTATAATGCCCGAATCCCCCTCTAAGACCTTTTACCGGACACCTTCAAGGCGTCGATTAAGAACTCGACAAAAAGACGAATCCTTAGTAATCAAACCATGGAACAACAAGGAAATTGGTAGAATACAACTTAATAATCAATAATCCATCACAAATCTAAGTTATTACGGGTCAAACGGATGAAATCAAACAAAATCTCCAATTTTCCCAAAACTAGATTTTCAGGAAATCTAACCTTGATTCGGTCGATCGGAGGAGGTTATGGGATGATTAATCGACGTTAGAAACTCAAGAACTTCTTGGATTGATAGCTGAATAACATATCTTCATGTCCTCCAAGCCCCAGCCGCGGAAAGGAAAGAAGAGGAATCAGAAAATGAGTGTGAACCCGTCTGCTCGATCATATTTATACTGCCCAGCAGCGCACGGACAGACACGCACGAGCAGCCGGGTCGTGTGCGCCACTGTCAGCAATCTGCCGAGACACACGAGCGCCGGGCACGAGCATCTGCTCGTGCGCGTGCATTCAGGGCTGCACGAGCGTCGGATCGTGCGCCGTGCTCACGAGCGCCGGCCCGTGCGCCCTGCTCATGCGCACCTGGACGGTCACTGCCACACCTGGCCGGCCGGTGCCCAGCTGCCAAAACTCGAAGACCCGATTTTCTAAAAACGCACGGAACGAACACGACGAAACGCTTGTAGACAACATCACCGATCCGAAATAAAAACATCATGCAACAAATAATCACACATGTCCATATAAACACAAAAATCAATCATCGAGAAAATAATACGACACTCGACAACCGAGAAATATCCTGAAAAATCCAAAATAACCGAGACAAAAATCTCGGGTATTACAACAACTATGTGGATTCTACGAATGGTTGGTTACACGATCAAATCATCGGACGAACACTAGTTGGATTCTACAAAATCATACTACGTGGATGATAATGATATCGACTTCTATGATAACAAGGGTAGGCATATCATCAACCATTCCTACTCTAACTCCATTAACAACTTCCAAAGTAGTTCGGCTAAACAACGATTCATAACAAGAGTATGATCATACGAATACTAACAAATTCGCAAATGGAGATAAAACAATCGTGTTCTAGGTTCAATTCGATTATCCTCAACATATTCGATCCATTCTAACCAAGAATATGACGAAGTTTATCAATTCAAACACCTCTTACGAAATACAAAATAATCTTGGTGAAAACTCCTAGAATTCATCTTCTTGAACACTTCGATTCTAGGTGATGATATTAACATGACATTGGTATACAATTCAACCAAAACATACCACAATCTCAGAAACTACATCCTAGGGTTCAACATACCAAGGTTCGGTCTCAGTTATCTTAACAACGAAGAACAATCCAATTATAACCAAACCAATCTTCCTAAAACATGATATTCGATTACTACGACATCCTTGAAACGTAATAATCTCAATAACATACTCAAGAGACCGAATTCAAGGTTAGGTTTAGTGTCAAAATCCCTTTCATGAAGAATAATGATGAAAACGATCGGTAGAACTCGACACCGTAGGCTTGAACACCAATCCGAGATGTCTACAATCTTCTAAACCAGGTAAAGAGGCTATATAAGGATTATATGTGGGGGAAAAGCTTTCTGGACTTTGTAAGAATCAGCCAAAGGATGAAAGGAAATGAGTTGAAATGAAATGGGGTGCTGCCATATTTATAAAACTCAGACCTTTACGTATGTTAACCTCACAGCATTACGTACGTTATCATCTTAACGTACGCTATCTAAAATCTTTAGCATGCGATAATGTCCGACAGTAGCTACTGCCTCATTTCTGATCTCCTTAACATACGTTAACCATTACCTTTTACGTACGAAATAAGCTCTGTTTTGCGTACACTATCTTAGCCCTTTAGCGTACGTTATACCTCGTTGACTTGCTTTATCGAAAAGCTGCCCAGATCACACGGAATCTTATCCTATCCCATCCCATGCTAGCCCATACGCCGACCAATCTGCGTTACGTACACTTCGTCCATAGCGTACGCTATCCTCAGCTCATAACGTACGTTAAGCTCATCTGCTAGCGTACGTTATGACATAGCTGCATTCATGAATTTGCAAACTCTTCCTAATATGATCATGACTGTTTGGAAAATGAATACGGGAAAAATCACACTTCGATTAAAGATACCACAAAGTTGAATATTACAAGGTTCAAATATAGATGAAAATACTCAACAATTATCCGGATATTACATACTCTCCCTCTAAAAAGGAGTTTCATCCCGAAACTTAAGACGAAAATAATTCTGGGTATCTAGACTTCATACTGTTCTCTGTATCCCAAGTGGCTTCTTCAACTCCGTGTCGCGACCATTGAACTTTAACCAAGGTGATTGGTTTATTCCTCAATTATTTTACTCAACTCTCGAGTATCTTGATTGGTTTCTCTTCGAACGTGCCATCTTTAGCGACTTCGATCTTGACGAAATCGATGACATGACTGGGATCTGATATATATTTTCGTAATTGTGATACATGAAACACATTATGAACATAACTCAACGATGGCGACAAGGCCAACCTCTACGCCAATTTTCCAACTCTTTCAAGAATCTCGAATGGTCCGATATATCTCAGACTCAGCTTTCCTTTTCTCCCAAAACGAAAAATTCCCCAAGTAGGAGAAACCATTAAAAGCATGTGGTCTCCAATACCAAACTCTAACGGGTGATGGCGCATGTCTGCATAAGATTTCTGCCGACTCCGGGCAGTCAACAGCCTTTCACGAATCAAAGCTACCTTCACGTGAGTCTGTACTATCAACTCCGGTTCCATCCTGATCAAGTCTGATGAATCATCCCAACACAAGGGTGATCTACATATCCTCCCGTATAATGCTTCAAAAGGTTCCATCTTAATAGAAGCATGCCAACTATTGTTGTAAGTGAATTCAATCAACGGTAGACGAACTTCCCACTTAGTCGACCAATTTAGGGCACAAGCTCGCAGCATGTCTTCCACTGTTTGAATAGTCCTCTCCGGCTGTCCGTCTGTCTGAGGATGATAAGATGTGCTAAGGTTTAGCTCTATTCCCAAGGCTCTATGAACCGCTTTCCAAAAGTGTGACATGAAGCGGCCATCTCGGTCAGAAATAAAGGTCTTCGGCGTACCATGCAATCGGACTATCTCCACAATAAATACTCGTGCCAACCTCTCTGATCCCCAAGTATCCTTAATGCCCATAAAATGAGCTGAATTGGTTAGGCGATCAACTATCACCCAAATCATGTACATCCCTGTTCTGGTCTTCGACATATTGGTGATAAAGTCCATCGATATATCTTCCCACTTTCATTCAGGAATCGGGAGTGGCTTCAACATTCCGGCGGGTCGTTGATGTTCGATCTTAACCTGCTGACAAGTTAAACACTTCGAGACATATTCCGCCACATTTCTCTTTATGTTGCACCACCAAAAATTCTGCTTCAGATCCTTATACATCTTACTGGTGCCCGGGTTAATAGAATAGGGCATACTGTGAGCTTCCTTCATGATTGTCTGCTTCAAAACATCAACATCGGGAACACAAAGTCGACTCTGGAATCTCAAAAATCCATCATCATGAATCACAAATCCTGGAGCCTTACCCTTGCTCACTTCATCACGTAACCTAATCATTAGAGGGTCATCCAATTGCTTAGATTTAATTTCTTCGGTTAACGATGAAGTTACTTCCATCACACACAGTTGCCCGTACTTCAATTCCTTCATTAATAACTCTCGTTGAATGCTGGACTGGGACGTGAGCGTTTCCAACATTCTAATAGAAATGAGTTTGCGGCTCATTACATTGGCCACTACATTCGCTTTGCCTGGATGATAAAGAATCTCCAAATCATAGTCTTTAATCAATTCTAGCCATCTCCTCTGCCGCATGTTTAACTCTCTCTGACTGAAGATGTATTTGAGACTCTTATGATCTGTGAAGATCTGATAGTGAGTCCCGTACAAATAATGTCTCCATATCTTCAAGGCGAAAACAACACTGCCAGCTCCAAATCATGAGTTGGATAATTTACTTCATATGGTTTCAACTGCCCTCAAGTGTATGCGATCACCTTCTCATTCTGCATCAGTACACACCCGAGACCTTGGTTAGAAGCGTTACTGTGAACTATGAACCCTTGAGTTCCTTGTGGTAGTGCTGAATTGGTGCTGTCGTCAATCTCTTTTTCAATTCATCAAAACTGGTCTGACACATATCGCTCCATTCAAACTTTTTGGTTTTCTGCAGTAATCGAGTAAGTGGGCGGGTAATTTTAGAAAACCCTTCTACGAACCGACGATAATACCCAACAAGTCCTAGAAAACTTCTAACTTCCTTCACGTTCTTAGGAGATTTCCAATCCAAAATTGCCTCGACTTTCTGGGGATCTACTCGGACTCCTTCCGCTGATACTACATGACCGAGGAACATCACTTCTTTTAGCCAGAATTCACACTTAGAAAGTTTGGCATATAATTGCTCGCTTCTCAAGAGGTCCAAAACAATCCGTAAGTGTTGCACATGCTCTTCCAGGCTCTTGGAATAAACCAGAATATCATCAATAAACAAAACCACGAATTTGTCCAAATACTCTATGAACACTCGATTCATTAATTGCATAAATACAGCAGGCGCATTAGTGAGATCAAACGGCATCACCACAAACTCATAATGTTCGTAGCGAGTTCTGAATGTTGACTTCAGAACATCGGATTCCTTAATCCTCAACTGATGATATCCTGATCTCAAATCGATTTTGGAAAATACTGTCGCTCCTTGCAACTGGTCAAACAAATCATCAATTCGTGGCAACGGGTACTTGTTCTTGATCTTCATCTTGTTCAGCTCCCGATAGTCAATACACAATCGAAGAGATCCATCTTTCTTTCGGACAAAAAGAGCCGGTGCACCCTAGGGTGAAACACTTGGCTGAATATAGCCTTTGTCCAGTAACTCTTCCAGTTGCTTCTTTAATTCATATATTTCGGTAGGTGCCGTGTGATACGGCGCCTAAGAAATCAATGTAGCTCCTGGTTCTAGCTCGATGGTAAACTCTATATCTCGTCGTGGAGGTAGTCCAGGTAATTCATCACGGAACACATCCGAAAATTCACTCACAACAGGAATGGATGAAAGCTCTACTTTTCCGTCTTCCTTCTTCATTACGTAACACCAATATACAGCACAGCCCTGTTTTAGCAGTCTGACGACTTTCATAGCTTTGATCATTTTTCCTGAGCTTCCTGCACTCCATCCTTCAAATAATAATTCGGAACCATCTTCGGCTATCATCAATATATTCCTCTTCCGTTAGTTCAAAATAGCTCCATATCTATTAAGCGAATCGTATCCGAGAATCGGATCGTCCCCTTGTATCTCTATCACAATCAGATTTGAGGGCCACTATTTGCCTCCAATTAATAGAGAAAAATCTCTAGTTTCTAAGTTCACACAATTCTCTCCCCACTCGGTAAACCCACAACATAAGGCTTACATTTATGAAAACAAGAAATGTTCAAACGATTAACACAAGACAAAGATATAAACGAATGTGTTGCCCCTGTATCGAACAAAACACTAATTGGTTGTGAAAGAATCTGAACGGTACCTGATGGAACAGCGGCATCCTGATCGTCTACCCTCCTCATCTCATAAAAGCGTGGGGGAACGGATCCGGCACTCGATGCTCTCTTTCGGTCGAACAGTCCTCTGCCTCGTCCTCAACCAAAACTCTGGGGTAGCTGGACACTCTGCTGCGTCTGCGGAACACTTTCTTCCTTCTGAGCCGGCTGCGAAGTACGATCTCCAATTAACTTAGTGGCATCCCTACAGAACATCGCACGATTCCCTTCCTATCCGCAATCACAACATGTCACTGGAGAACGGAAACAATCACGCCAAAGATGTCCTGGGCGACCACAATTAAAACAGTTCTGGACCACATCTGTCGGTGTTGATACTGGTCTGAAGTTCTTTCCGCTTTTGGATAGGCGCGGGGGACTCTTAAATGAATGAAATGATGACTGGGCTTTGCGGGGACCACCACTCTTGTGCTCTGTGAAACTACCAGAGACTTTCTGTGTAACACCCCAAACTAGGCGGCTATTACAGTGCCGTGGAACCCCAACTGGGACCCATCAAGTGAATGAAAATTAATGAATTAAATAATATAATTGTAGTACCGAACCACATTATATTACCAAATGCTCCGATAAGGAGCTTAAGTACAATACATCAGGACAATACAGAATACTAATATATTTTATATGAAGATAAAATATACCACCCTGAATCAATAAACATCCCAAACGGAATTTGCAGCGGAAATACAAATGAAGAAAAACAACAATGACTGAAAGGACTGGGGCCCCCTACTAGTATCACTGGGACTCCGCGCCGTCAACGTTCTCTTCCCGTGCTTTTTGCCTTGCCATGACCTGAAAACAATATCCCCCAACGGGGTCAGTTACACAGAACAACAATCCTCAAGGGTTGAATATACACAATCATGATATATCTCAATTATGAAATATCCTTTAGTTATGAATTTAAGCTGAAGAGGAGCATCATAGTACGCCCGTAATGTTGTGTGCAAGTGCACAAGACAAGTGCCCAGACACACCCGTCCTTGTACCTAATTAGTCTTACAGAGGTAAGCGTTACCGTGTGCATAGTCCAATGTATCGGTGAACCCAACACATGACTATCATGTGCCCGACTAAAAATTCCACACATCCGCACCCAGCCACGCAATATGAACCCAGAACGTCACACGATCAAAAGTGACCATGATGATTATTAATGAATAACAACCCGACAAGGGTCAAGAATGACTCACCGAGATGAAATAATAGTGAAATGAATGATAGCTCTTTGAAATGATTAGAACCGTCGTTCCTCGTGAATGAAATGATTATTTTGATAATTACACGTCTCAACATGATTAGTACATTGTGAATGATTATGATTTATGAATGAACAACAACAAAAGGAATGAGTATCCTTTTAACCGAGTAAGAATTAACTGACACAACACCGGTGAAAAATGTCCTTCCACGAACAAACGTCCTAAATGAGATGTCGGTCGCTCGAACAACCTTGAATAACACAATTACCAACAATCCGTTCAACATGCGAATCAAATACGATTATAACTAACTCAAAACGTCGATACGACTAAACCAAGTTCATTGGGGCATTATATCAAACACGTTGTAACCAATCTTCGATTGTTTACAACCAATCCTTAACTATACCAATATCAAATCCCCAAGGAGTGTTCCAAACCAACAAAACATCTTCAATACAACCAATAATCCAATATGGATGTCCAAATTCGTGATTACAACAACAAGTAATCGAAAACCCCCAAATCCAACTCAATATTCAAAGTGTTTTTGAATAGCCCTTCAAAAATCCAATGAATATTCATACACACTCATAATCATACGTATATCTCTTCATACAACATGATTATAACGTCCAAAACCTCATATCTCAACACAAAATCGAAATCCAAGATGTTGAAGAATATTACCTTTGAAGATCCAAATACTTTGATCCGATGAAAACGTGTTAAATCGACTATCCAAGCTTCACAAATGACTGAAGATGATGAAAACCGAACACCCAAGTGATTGATGATGAAAAATCTCTCCCTCAAGCTCTCTCTCTTGGAACAAGGTGAAGAAATGGTAGAAATGAGCTCAAAGTCCCATCCAAGTCCTTTAAATACAGTCATGGTTATGGCCGTAACTCGGCCTACTTACGGCCATAACATCCCAAGTCAATGGCCTTACAGCCGTAACCAACCACCTCATACGGGCGTAACTCGCCCTCGTCCAGAACACCTGCCGACAGTCATACGGCCGTGCCGCACACGCCTTACGGGCGTAACTAGAATGTTACGGCCGTACTCGGCAAGACTTACGGGCATATGACACCTTCGTTAAAACTGACCAGGCACCCTGCTCGAAACGTACGGCCGTAACCAGACAAGCCTTACGGCCGTACCAGCCTCATTTTACGGCCGTATGCCGCAAACCTTACGGTTGTAAATCCTATTCGTCTGAACTGTCCTGAAAACAACGAACGCATGTTACGGTCGTATCCGACAATCCTTACGGCCGTAACTCACCTTCGTCCAAAACAACCCTGAGCCAACGAATGCACATTACATCCGTAATGCCTTACTAGTTACGGACGTAACTCGCTGCTGGAAGTGGCAAAATCCGACAACTCCGTCTACTCGCTACAAACGGTGAATGATCCGACGTACAATACTTGTATGAATGTAATTAAGTCCAATAACACGTGATAGATGATACTTCCAACACAAGACTATATTCACGATGATTATGATAATACTCTCGTCTCGACTCTCAATTGGAGATGAATGACGATCGGTAACTGATACACGGTTACAAAATGCCAATGATGAATATAAATGAATGAATCATGAATGATGAGTGATTATTAGTGAGTGAAAAATTACTGAGTGACCAATACTGATTGATAATTACTGAATTATAATGAATGAATTACAACCGGGTATTACATACTCCCCCTTAAAAGAGTTTCGTCCTCGAAACTAAGGGTCAAACAACTCGAGATAACTCTCTCGCATATTATCCTCGGTTTCCCAAGTAGCCTATTCGACTCCGTGTCTAGACCACTGAATCTTGACCAAAGGAATCGTCTTGTTCCTCAACTATTTGATTCGCCGCTCTAAAACTCGTATAGGATGCTCCTCATACGAATGATCATCCGCGATCTCGATTTCGTCAAACTGAAGTACATGACTCGAGTCGACAACATACTTCCGCAACTGAGAGATGTGAAACACATTATGAATTCAGCTCAACACCGGAGGTAAAGCCAATCGATAAGCCAGACTGCCTACTCGATCTAAAATCTCAAACGATCCGATGAATCTCGGACTCAACTTCCCCCGTTTCCGAATCGGAAAATACCTCGACTCGAGGATACCATGACCAGCACGTGGTCACCTATCTCGAACTCTAGTGGTCGACGACGATTATCTGCATATGATTTCTGTCGACTCTGAGCGGTCAACAAACGACTCCTGATCAAAGCTGCCTTCTCACGGGCGGCTATAAGCATATCGGGCTCGGTGCCAATTGATTCTGATAAGTCGTCCCAACACAAAGGAGATCGACAACGACGACCGTACAAGGCCTCATAAGGTGCCATCTTAATCGAAGCATGCCAACTATTATTGTACGTGAACTCAATCAACGGTAGTTGGGCTTCCCAATCGTCTTTCCAATCGAGGACGCATGCCCTCAACATATCCTCTAATATCTGAATAGTCCTCTCTGATTGTCCGTCGGACTGAGGATTAAAAGCGGTGCTGAGATTAAGCTGAGTTCCCATAGCACGATGAACTGATTTCCAAAAATGTGACACGAATCGTCCATCACGATCGGAAACGATACTCTTAGGAGTACCATGCAATCTCACTATCTCTTTGATGAAAAACTGGGCAAGTCTATCAGGACCCCACATATCCTTAATCTCGAGGAAATGAGCTGACTTAGTTAAACGATCCACAACTACCCAAATTGTATTCATGCCACGACGACTCATCGGCAAACTCGTGATGAAGTCCATAGAAATATCTTCCCACTTCCACTCTGGAATAGGGAGCGGCTTCAGCATACCTGCCGGTCGCTGATGTTCTATCTTGACTTGCTGACATGTTAAACATCCCTAAACAAATTCTGCGACTTCTCACTTCATATTACTCCACCAGTAATTTTGTTTCAAGTCCTTGTACATCTTGCTAGACCCCGGGTGAATGGAGTAAGGGGTAGCATGAGCTTCTCTCAAAATCGAGTTTTTCAACTCGTCATTCGCCGGTATGCATAACCGATTCTTAAATCGCAAAAGTCCATCCTCGTGGACCACAAATCCAGGGGCTTTCCCCTGAGCCACATCCTCACGGATGCGCAACAATGATGGGTCTGAACCCTGATTCACTCTGATTGTCTCCTCAAGTCGTGATGAAATCTCTAACATGCAAAGTTGCCCTTGCACTCGCTGAAACCAGACCTCGATCTCAGGTCTAAGAAATTCCTACTGAAGCTCCTTCTAAACTGTTAAACGAGCAAGCATTTTCTCCTGAACGAACTTACGACTCAAGGCATCGGCAACCACGTTTGCCTTACCCGGGTGGTACAAGATCTCGATATCATAATCTTTGATTAGTTCCAACCACCGTCCCTGTCGCATACTTAACTCCTTCTGAGTAAATATATACTTCAAACTCTTATGATCGGTGAATATCTGATAGGTAACGCCATAAAGGTAATGATGCCAAATCTTCAACGCGAAAACCACGGCTACAAGCTCCAGGTCGTGGGTCGGATAATTAACCTCGTAAGGTCTCAATTGCCGTGAAGCATAGGAAATAACCTTCCGATTCTGCATTAATACACATCTTAGACCGTGCCCGGACGCGTCACTATAAACCACAAATCCTTCCGTCCCTTGTGGCAAGGAAAGGACAGGTGCTGAAATTAACCGGCTCTTGAGTTCCTCAAAACTCCGATGACATGCGTCGGACCATGTGTATTTCTTATCCTTTCGTAAAAGGTTCGTCATTGGTTGAGCGATTTTAGAAAATCCTTCCACAAACCGCCGATAATAACCGGCTAATCCAAGAAAGCTTCGGATTTCCTTAACATTCTTCGGAGGTAACCAATCTCGGATAGCCTCTGTCTTTTGAGGATCAACACGCACACCGTCGTATGAAATTACATGCCCGAGAAACGTCAATTCGGACATCCAGAACTCACATTTGGAAAACTTTCCATAAAGTTGCTCTCGTCTCAACACGTTGAGCACCTGATGAAGGTGAAACTCGTGCTCCTCCCGGTCACGAGAATAAATTAAAATGTCATCAATGAAAACAACCATGAACTGATCCAGATAATCGATGAAGACTCGATTTATTAACTCCATGAACACCGCAGGTGCATTAGTTAACCCAAGCGGCATTACCATGAACTCATAATGACCATAGCGTGTACGAAACGCTGTCCTTGCGATATCCGACTCTCAAATTCGCAACTGATGATATCCAGATCTCAATTCGATCTTGGAAAATACTGAAGCTCCCTGAAGTTGATCTAAGAGATCATCAATACGGCGTAGAGGATACTTATTCTTGATCGTCACCCTGTTCAACTCCCGATAATCAATACACAAGCGAAACGAACCATCCTTCTTCTTGAAAAACAACATTGGTGCTCCCCACGGGGACGCACTCGGTCGGATATAACCTTTCTCGAACAATTCCTCAAGTTGATTCTTCAACTCCTGCATTTCGGTCGGGGCCATCCGATACGGTGCCTTCGATATTGGAGACGTGTCGGGCTCCAACTCAATCGTGAATTCCACATCTCTCTGTGGAGGTAAACCAGGTAACTCGTCTGGAAACACATCGGCATATTCTCTCACTACCGGAATATCAGCCAACATTATTGATGATTTCTCGGTTTTGGTCATAAAGCACCAATAACCAACACACCCCTGACTGAGTAATTTCACTGCTTTCATCAAATTAATGACCTTACCAGAACAGCCGGGATTACCTCCCTGAAAAACACATTCGACTCCATCGTCTGAAATGATGGTGACCATGTGCTTACGGACAGTAATGATGGCATCGTGACGATCCATCCAATCAATACCCAAAATGACGTCGTATCTCGGTAAATCTACCACTATTAGGTCTCCTAACCAATCATGGCCATGAAGTTGAATCGGATAATTCTTAATCTCACGATTCCCGATAATTCGTCTACCATCAGGTAGACCAATGACATACGGCTCACAACTAGTAGCACTACCCAGACGTAGCCTACTCAAACATGACTCGGAAATGAATGAATGCGATACACCAGTATCAAAAAGGGTACACACATGTTGAGATAGAATATCGAGTGTACCTGAGATCATCCGGGCCTCCGGATCGTTGGTCTTCTTCATCTCGTAAATTCGGGGCTTGCCGGCCCCCGAACCGGACGCTCCCGTCTGATAGATCTTGGCTCCGCCTTTGTTTGCTCCCGTCATCTTGAACGACGCAGACTGAGTGGCCTGATTATCAACAGCTGACTGCTTCGAGGCCTGAGATGACGTCGGAGTAGGTTTGGAGTCCCTTCGGCAAAAACGGGCCTTATGCCCAGCAATCCTACAGTTATGGCATGTGATAGTCTGCCTCGGACACTTGGTGCTGACATGACCAAGTTCCCCACAGTTGAAATAGGTGATGGCCGAACTGGCCGCTCAGGACTGCGACTCCGCCGGTCTGGGCGCCACAGGAGGTCGCTCAGAGAAAGTAGAGCCTACACGAGGCTTCTTGAAGGTTGTCTGACCGCCTTCAGACTGATTACGATCAGTGTTCTAAAAATCCCCGCCTAGATCGATTAATCCCCCGATTAATCTCTAGAAGGTCCTTTGCCGTTCCGATTATGGCCTAGGCGCTTGTACTAGGCGTTTGGGTAATGAATCGATCGTCTAGGCTGGCTGCGGGGACCTATGAAGGCAATCTAAGATACTATGGACTACTTTATACCTATATCAACCTTTCAAATTTCCTAGCTACGTACACGACTAGGCGGATGCCTAGGCGGTTATAGTTTTTTGTTTTTTATTTGGTTCTAATAGTACTACAAATTCCTAAACTGAGATATTATGAATACTATGGACTCATTGATATCTATATGAGTATTTTAAATTTAATATATAATTGATTATATATCTGTTTAAATCGTTAAATTTTAATTATTTTTAATTATTTTACATATATATAATTTTTTGTATATAAAAATGATTAAAATAATAATAAAAAATAAATCCGCCTAGTCCAATTAATCCCCGATTAATCCCCGAGTAATCCTCTGTGCGCTAGGCGTTAGCAATCCGAACGCCTAGCGCCTGGCGTTTTTTAGAACCATGATTACGATTCTTTGACTTCTTACTAGCATATGAAGGTTGCTGCTTAGAAATCTCCTTAGCAGTAAGCTCATAAGTAAGAGCTTTCTCGATGAATTCGGCCAGAGTGGTGCAATTATGATTAAGTAACTACATCCGCATATGGGGTTTCAGCCTCTTGCTAAAATACTTAATCTTATCCGCCTCGGAGTGAATGATAGATGAGGCGAAAGGAAGAAGTTCCCGAAATTTCTCGGCGATGGAAAGAACATCATCTTCCGCGGAGGGGTCGGGAGTGAGTAATTCTGATAACTTAGCCTCTCTGAGTGGGGCCGGATAATACCTCTCCATCATGAGAGTCTTGAATTGATCCCAAGTACATGACCCGTCGGTGGGTTTCAACGACAACCACCATGAATGAGCGCTCTTACCCAGATAGTAAGCCGCAACTGAAACTTTGTGTCCTTCGGGACACTCTACCATAGCAAATAACTTCTAGAAATGGTCGAGCCAATGAACAATATCCGCGGGCTCAGATGAGCCCTCGAAAGTAGGTGGCCTTTGGCGAGAGATGTCGCCAATAATACTGCTTACACCCTCTCTTGCCCCTGAGGTGGCGGCGGAGGAGCCTGCTGATTCTGAGCTATTGAGTTCTGCATCGTCTCCATGAGGCATGCCATCTGTGTCATCTGGGATATCATCCCTGCATAAAAGCGAGTGGATCAACCCGAACACCTTGTGACTGAGCTGTGTCTCGGGTATGACTCCCTGACAGTGAATGATCATTTCTGGGTGAATGAGTGGCAGCGTCACTGCTTGATGAATTAGCATTATTCCTTGCGTTCGCGCGTGTATTCACACGAGCTCTCGGGTTTCGGCCCGCACCGCGGCCTTGTCCCCTGCGTCCTCTGCCTGCTCTCTCCATACTGAAGTAGGAAAGTCACATGATAATTATAGCTCTCGTATGAATATCACATTATGATTACGTCATGAAATGATGAAAATGAGCATACGCACTCTAACTCAGTGATTACATGAATGATTAACTAAGGTGACATGATTATATGATGATATTTTTGAAATGATTATCTTGAACAAGTTAACAAGATTAATGATATGATCCTCAAGATCAACAACTGAACAGTAAAATGAACCGAGTGATTAATGAGATAACATGATCGTCCTGATCAAAATGAATGATGATGAGGATTGTTGACTGTTGAATGATGAATGAATGATTCTCATTGCCAGAAATTATACCATGGCGTTAGAAATCTTACAGTTCTTTTGGTCTGAGGGGCTCGGCATTTGTACAGGTCACACGTGACGCGAAGGACCAATGATACTAGTCCGATGACGATGATTTCAAATGAGACATGACTCGGAAGGTAGTATTCAAAACCACGTCTCCGATACCAACTCTGTAACACCCCAAACTAGGCGGCTATTACAGTGTCGTGGAACCCCAACTGGGACCCACCAGGTGAATGAAAATTAATGAATTAAATAATATAATTGTAGTACCGAACCACATTATATTACCAAGTACTCTGATGAGGAGCTTAAGTACAATACACCAAGACAATACAGAATATTGGTATATTTTATATGAAGATAAAATACACCACCCTGAATAAATAAACATCCCAAACGTAATTTGCAGGGGAAATACAAATGAAGAAAAACAAGAATGACTGAAAGGACTGGGGCCCCTACTGTTATCACTAGGACTCCTCACCGTCAACGTTCTCTTCCCATGCTTTTTGCCTTGCCATGACCTGAAAACAATATCCCCCAACAGGGTCAGCTACACAGAACAACAATCCTCAAGGGTTGACTATACACAATCATGATATATCTCAATTATGAAATATCCTTTAGTTATGAATTTAAGCTGGAGAGGAGCATCATAGTACGCCCGTAATGTTCTGTGCAAGTGCACAAGACGAGTGCCTGGACACACCCGTCCTTATACCTAATTAGTCTCACGGAGGTAAGCGTTACCGTGTGCACAGTCCAATGTATCGGTGAACCCAACACATGACTATCGTGTGCCCGACTAAAAATTCCACACATCCACCCGGCCACGCAATATGAACCCAGAAGGTCACACGATCAAAAGTGACCATGATGATTATTAATGAATAACAACCCGACAAGGGTCAAGAATGACTCACCGAGATGAAATAATAGTGAAATGAATGAAAACTCTTTGAAATGATTATTTTGATAATTACACGTCTCAACATGATTAGTACACTATGAATCATTATGATTTATGAATGAACAAAAACGAAAGGAATGAGTATCCTTTTAACCGAGTAAGAATTAACTTACACAACATCGGTGAAAAATGTCCTTCCATGAACAAACGTCCTAAATGAGATATCGGTTGCTCGAACAACCTTGAATAACACAATTACCAACAATCTGTTCAACATACGAATCAAATACGATTATAACTAACTCAAAACGTCGATACGACTAAACCAAGTTCATTGGGGCATTATATCAAACACATTATAACCAATCTTCGATTGTTTACAACCAGTCCTTAACTATACCAATATCAAATCCCCAAGGAGTGTTCCAAACCAACAAAACATCTTCAATACAATCAATAATCCAATATGAATGTCCAAATTCGTGATTACAACAACAACTAATCGAAAACCCCGAAATCCAACTTAATATTCAAAGTGTTCTTGAATAACCCTTCAATAATCCAATGAATATTCATACACACTCATAATCATATGTATATCTCTTCATACAACATGATTATAACGTCCAAAACATCATATCTCAACACAAAATCGAAATCCAAGATGTTGAAGAATATTACCTTTGAAGATCCAAATACTTTGATCCGATGAAAACGCGTTAAATCGACTATTCAAGCTTCACAAACGAATGAAGATGATGAAAACCGAACACCCAAGTGATTGATGATGAAAAATCTCTCCCTCAAGCTCTCTCTCTCTCTGAATAAGGTGAAGAAATGGTAGAAATGAGCTCAAAGTCCCGTCCAAGTCCTTTAAATACAGTCATGGTTATGGTCGTAACTCGGCCTACTTACGGCCGTAACATCCCAAGTCAATGGCCTTACGGCCGTAACCGACCACCTCATACGGGCGTAACTCGCCCTCGTCCAGAACAAATGCCGACAGTCATACGGCCATACCGCACATGCCTTACGGGCGTAACTAGAATGTTACGGCCGTACTCGGCAAGACTTATGGGCGTATGACACCTTCGTCGAAACTGACCGGGCACTCTGCTCGAAACGTACGGCCGTAACCGGCCAAGCCGTATGGCCGTACCAGCAACCCTTACGGCCGTAAGTCCTATTCGTCTGAACTCTCCTGAAAACAACAAACGCATGTTACGGCCGTATCCGACAATCCTTACGGCCGTAACTCACCTTCGTCCAAAACAACCTTGAGCCAACGAATGCACGTTACGGCCGTAATGCCTGACTAGTTACGGCCGTAACTCGCTGCTGGAAGTGGCAAAAATCCAACAACTCCGTCTACTCGCTACAAACGGTGAATGATCCGACGTACAATACTTGTATGAATGTAATTAAGTCTAATAACACGTGATAGATGATAGTTCCAACACAAGACTATATTCACGATGATTATGATAATACTCTCGTCTCGACTCTCAATCGGAGATGAATGACGATCGGTAACTGATACACGGTTACAAAATGCCAACGATGAATACAAATGAATGAATCATGAATGATGAGTGATTATTAATGAGTGAAAATTTACTGAGTGACCAATACTGATTGATAATTACTGAATGATAATGAATGAATTACAACCGGGTATTATATTCTGCTTCTTGGACTGCGAGGACTTTTCCATAGCTGCTTCTTTCATTTCATACGACAGGGCTTTGTATTGGTACTGGCGAAGAGTGGTGCATTCAAAACCTGACATGTACCTCTGTATTTCCGGCTTCATTCTCATATCAAAGTGAATCATCATTTCTGCATCGGTTCTAACCAGGTGTCGAACAAACACCAGCTATTGATTAAATGTCTTAATCGCCTGAGCCACCGGCACATCCAGAGGCTGTGCGGAGAAAAATTCTCGAACCTTAGCTTCTCTCATCGGACGAGGGCAATACTGATCTTCCATCATAAGTCTGAACTCTTCCCAACTCGCATTATGATTAACAGGTCGGATAGATTCCAACCATTCAGACGCTTATCCTATTAGAAAATACTGGGCAATGGGGGCTCTCCAGTCATCTGGACAGTTAATCCCGGCAAATACTTTCTCCAGTTCTCTCAACCAGTGATCCCATGTCGGCGTCTCAGAAAATCCATCGAATTTCGGCGGGTGCATCTTTGCCACCTCCTGTAGCCAGCTGTCTCCTCGATTTCCCAAGTCTGTGATGCCTTGTTGTCATTCCCCTGGCTGCAATCCTACCGCCACTTGCATCCTATCCACAACTTGAGCAAATTGAGTCATCTGGTTGACCACGTGACGAAGGATGTCGGGAACGGCAGGATTGGCATGTGTCTCCACTGTCTGTTCTCGTTCATTATTAATGGACTCTTGCTGTTCGCCAGAATTGGAGTTAGCCTGATTTGACAGTGAATCAGGAATAAAAGGTGAAGCTTCTCTCTCAGCATTCCTACATCCGCGTCCACGATCGCGACCACGTCCACATCCTCCCATCAACATACTGTAAGCATAAACACTCAATACACAGGGAATAATATCGTTCTAAGGTTCAAGTATAAAAAGGTATAACATGTAAAGGACAAGATAGAGTTTAGGAAACTTACAACCACCGCTCTCACGAAGACGTAGGCAACAGTGATGTTATGCGCGGCCGCTTACCTCAACAGACATATACGACCCTTATTTTAACCTAACGGCCAAGATATCCATAATCTTAGCTCCGATACCATATTTTGTAACACCCCCAATATATTCAGGAATATTACAGCGCCGCAAATCCTTTACGTAAGAATTTACAAGGCTGAGGAAATGAAATGACAATAACAAATACCAACAAACAACTGCAGTGGAAATAAAATACAACACGAGTCTGAAACAGTACTGAAAAGACAAACGTCAAGCGTTGAACATTAATACATGACCAAATCCAACATCACAAATGACAACGTACTCGAGTACTTAAAACAACATAAACATCCGATAATTAAATCCGGCCTTAACATCACTCTGCACCCTCGTCGTCATGCAGCTCCAGGGGTTGTTTTCCCGCTCTCCTGGATCCTGAATATAAAACAAATGTTTACCCCCGAAGGGTTAGTACAACGATGCTAGTACAAGTATGATAATTATACAACAAGGGTTTATTCAACAATCCCTGAATAATAATGTCAATAATATCAATAATAATCACGACAAGTCTCTCTAAAGAGAAACAGTAACAATGTACAACATATCATATCAATCTCAATATACTCGTGGTATTCTAACGATCCAGCGCACACAGCTATAGATTCCCATGATGATCATGTCGGACCAACGCATGGTGGAAATACCTGTCCAACGATCCATCTCACACAGCTATAGATTCCCATGATGATCTCGTCGGACCAACGCATGGTGGACAAACAATCACAACACATATGCATAATACAACAACAACATAACTGACATCAATATGAATAAATATAATTAAGGTACTTGCCTTTGCAAGATGGCAAGGAATAAACACTTCACGACTTTAACAAACTCGAAGGTCGTTCCTTCGATCAACCGTTCGCAAACATCGAACCTTAAACACTAGGAAAATAGCGACAACTCAACTAACGTAATAAAACTAATGGATTACACAACTAACACAGGAGCGTTGATCGTTTACAACTATGGTCAAGCACACTATCTTACGAAAGGTTGGTTACACGATCAAATCATCGGACGAACACTAGTTGGATTCTACAAAATCATACTATGTGGATGATAATGATATCGACTTCTATGATAACAAGGGTAGGCATATCATCAACCATTCCTACTCCAACTCCATTAACAACTTCCAAAGTAGTTCGGCTAAACAACGATTCATAACAAGAGTATGATCATATGAATACTAACAAATTATCGAAGGGAGATGAAGCAACCATGTTCTAGGTTCAATTCGATTATCCTCAACATATTCGATCCATTCTAACCAAGAATATAACGAAGTTTATCAATTCAAACACCTCTTACGAAATAGTAAATAATCTTGGTGAAAACTCCTAGAATTCATCTTCTTGAACACTTCGATTCTAGGTGATGATATTAACATGACATTGGTATACAATTCGACCAAAACATACCACAGTCTCAGAAACTACATCCTAGGGTTCAACATACCAAGGTTCGATCACGGTTATCTTAACAACGAAGAACAATCCAAGTATAACTAAACCAATCTTCCTAAAACAAGATATTCGATTACAACGACATCCCTGAAACGTAATAATCTCAGTAACAGACTCAAGAAACCGAATTCAAGGTTGGGTTTAGTGTCAACATACCTTTCACGAAGAATAATGAAGAACACGATCGGTAGAACTCGACACCATAGGCTTGAACACCAATCTGAGATGTCTACGATCTTCTATATAATATTCAGAATTTCTACTACTGTTGTTTAATATTATTTTATCCGAGTTATATTGTACAGCATGGAATCTGTACAGTATGGATAAAATAAATTAAGGACTCAGATGTCAGTATTGGTATAATTGTCGTATTTGGTCGACAATTACATTTGAGGATATAATGTGTTGAGTATATTTATTCAGTATGCCGTATGTTCGTATCTAGTATGTTGAGACGTTTGACAAGAATAGCTGAAAATGGCTAAGTGTATCCTTATTAGATCATGCTAATATTCAAGCCTAGCGCACGCTATCGTGCAGGTTTAGCGCATGCTAATGGTAAAGGATAGCACACGCTAGTACAGACCAGATTAGAAGGAATCTATGTGTGGACCCGGCCACTTTCGGCGCATGTGCCGACGGGTCAACGGATGTTTATTGTGAAGGATTAGCACACGCTAACGCATATTGTTAGCACACGCTAACATCATATCGGTTCAAAAAGGAATCTTATCCTTGTCAGGGCTATCGGCGTCTGGACCTGTCTTCGAAACATACAGACAAGCGAGTCAACTACGAGTAGCGCGCTATGACCTGACACTAGTGTACGCTAATTAGAGGCCTTTACGTACACTATTGCGTGGGCATTGCATACGTAAATCATTGTATGAAGTAAGGCGGTAGCCTCTGGACTGCGATAGCGCACGCTAAGAAAGATAGATAGCGTACGCTAAGCGTGTAACATACGTTAAATGAATATGTTAGCGTACGTTAATAATGTACAGTATATATATGTGCAGTTGGGCATTATTCGTCGTTTCCATCCATTTCTTCATGTAAACCGATAGAGAGAGTTCTTACAGAGATGTTTTAAGTTCCAAACACTGGATTATGGTGGATTTAATCATCCATAACAATACTAAGCTTGGAATCGATTGGAAACGGATTCAAACTTGGGATTCAATCCATTTCTTCAAAAAGGTAATTACTCTTCACCTTTGGATTTCATTTTGGATTGAATTGATGTTCTTGAGTTGATGATTATTACATAAACAAGATGATGAGCATGATTATGATATGGATTACCGGATTATGATGATATTGTTGTTGATATATGGATATTGACATGATTTTTATGGTTTGAATTGTGTAGTTCGTTTTCTTGAAATAAGTTGGTTAATCCTGCTCCTCAATTTCGGGTGTTGATGTTATTGTTGATGATTACTCTCTGTAATGATAGATTATGGAAGTGGGTTATGGTTCTTGGTGTCCATGATGTTGATATTTGAGGAAGAAGATGATATGTGAATATATGAATTGGATTATGAGTTGCATGATTACCTATATGTTAAAGGATATCGGATTTCGTTGTTTTATGAACATGGTTTCGAATCACTTTGTGTTCTTGATAATCGCCATATGTTGATCGGTATCTGAAATGCATGCAACTGCATGTCATTAGCGCACACTAGTGTTACTGGCTAGTGCACGCTAACGGGAGCGACTTAGCGCATGCTACGTAAGTGATTAACGTGCGCTAAGTCAACAGACAGTTTAGTATATCCTATTTCGGTTATGAAATCATGATCGTTTAAGTTGGATTGATCAGACTAGTGGTTAATCGAGATATTATTGAGCCGTTGGGTTTTTAAATTGGTTATATCGATTGTTGATTGTTATCGAATGTGTGTTAATTTATTACTTCAATAGGTTGAGATTATTGATCGGTGATTAGAACCTTGCTTTGCGGTTGTGTTCAAGAATGTTCGTGAATTGCATTGATCGGGGGGCCTAGGAACTTGTAGACAACGACAAGGAATTGGTAATGGCTTCATCGGTATCGAGGCAAGTTATTACATGCTCAGTTTATAATATTTAATGAATGGTTTCCATTTCATTCATTTATAATTCATATAGCAATGTTATAATCGTGATCACAAGAGATCTGAGATTATAAGTTGTACTCAAGTTTTGGGAATTAAATCATAATGTATATGATTTACATTTGTTATTAGTATACTTGGTATCGAGGATACATTATGGTATAGATGAAGATGTGATTATCTACCGTCCGTGACATTTTGGATCGTCGAATATTCAGAATAATGGTTCGTGATGGTTTAGACATCGAGATTGCTCTCGAAGGACTCGGGGCAAGTACTCTAATCATTTTTGTCATTTGTGTCGATCATGTTATGATACATGTGTGTATCGGTGTTGTCATACATTGTGTATCATTGTTATATGCATTTGTGCATTGTTGTTGTATGTCCACCTCGGGTTGGTCCGACGGGATCATCGGGGGATCTATGCTAGCGTGCGCTGGATCATCGGGCAGGTTTTTCCACCACGGGTTGGTCTGACGGGATCATCGTAGGATCTAGGCAGTGAACTCTATATCATCGGATTACCATGTGTTGTTATTGTGCATATGTATATTATGGTTTTACCATAAGTATACGTTGTTTTTATTGATGTAAGCATATTGACGTTGTCATATGATTATGCATTTGTAGGTCTTGTATTAGGACCATGTCCGTATGTTGAGTTGATCTGATCTTGGATTAGACTGATGTGATTTCGTCATTGCATTTCATATCTTGAGGTATGTTCCGTACTTCCTTTGGTATTTGTCATTTGATGGACAATCGATTATCGTGTTGGGATTTGATGATGTTATCTGATGGATCAAATTGGTCAGAGCTGGTATTTTTTCGTATCATGAGTTAGTGATGCTATTCTGATAATCTTGAGTATTGTTTAAGGAACAATACAGATGTTATGTTTGAGTTTGTTGGTCAATCGAGATTACAAGATGTGCATTGTGATAATGGTTATTCTGATGAGAATTATTCGAGTAAGTAAAGTTATGACGGTAAGATTACATTGGTCGTATTCTTAGTCTTTTCATTGATATGTAATTATTGACGTGATGTGATGGTTATCATTGTTGGATATTATGGCTGACCCCATCGTGGGCTTTCTTTTTAGGTTCTTGGATTATCAAGCTTGTAGTGGTCGTGGAGAGATCAGCTTCCCGGAGGATACTGGCTAGGGCATGTATTTATGTATTGAGTTTCCTGATCAGTTCTTGTATTCCGCTGCTAGAGTATTTTTATTGTTTGTCTTTTTCCGCTGCGTGAGTATTTTAAATGGCCTTTTGGTATCTGGTAACTTAGGTTACTTTGGCAATCGCTTTCTAAATCTATTCTGTCGGTACGTGTAAGCGATAGCTTAACGTATGTTTTAAACTGTTGAGTTTTGGCATTTCGGGCCTTGTGGTTTCAAGTGAGATTTTACGACAGTTTCGATAAACAAGTGTTATAAAGTCTTCGAATGTTTTAAATAGATAATATCATCGTTAGCCTCTTGGGCATTTGTAAATGTTTGCAAAAATTTCCTTAAGCCTTGTGGGTTCCATCTCGGGGCCCATAGCGCTGTAATATTCCTGGATGGCTCGGGGGGTGTTACAGAATATGGTATCAGAGCTTAGGTTGTGGGAACCTATGCAGTCAGGTCGAGTTGGGTCGTGCTTTTGTCATTTCATTCGAGTTGTCGGTTGACAAGTGTTTGGCTCTGGATTTTTGTGGTTCACTTGGGCTTGTGTGTTATGTGATTTACCAGTGTAGTACTGGGGTTGTTGTAAACTTTTCCAAATGGTGTCAACGTGTTTCTTCAGATAGAGCTATGTTGTGTCCTCGAGTTGAACTGAGTTTGCAAAATGTGTGTTTTGAAAATATCTATATTGAGTATTTTCTTGAGTCGAGACGTGTGCCAGTATCACGGGGAATCGTCGACTTCACGATCCATAAGTATTTGGATTCTTGAATTGTATTGAGATTTATTGCCGTTCTAAGTTGATATGTTTTGAGATTCATAAAGATATTATGCGTTACAGTGTAGGTGAGAGAGTTGGGACAGGATTGATGATCTTGAGAAGTTATGATTTTTGGAAATCAATATGTCGGTTAAGTTTTGGAAACAAAGTGTGCATTTGGGAGAAATGTTGTGGATGGTTGAGGAGAACATGTAGTCATGTTAATTCATTTTGAGATATATGAACCGTTTTTGAGCATTTGAAAATGATACTTTCCAAAATGAATGTTTTACGGATGTTTTACGGAAAATGATTTTTGGGCCGAGACCCAATCGATTTTGAAATAGTTTTATAACGCAGGACTTGAGGTCCAGAAGGGTTTTCTACTTTTTAAACTTCTCGTAATGTGGAACAGGATTTAGGCTGAGACCTAATGTTTCAAAAAGACTTTTTCATGTTTTCTAAAACTCCCGAGATTTGTAAAACACTTTATCAATCGTTTATCTATTTCGTTTCTGCCTTTCGCGGTTTTGATTTACTTGTTCAAATGAAACTTCTCGGGAAGTCTTTCGCTGTGTTGATTTGTTTCAATGTTTTGTCATAGCATATTTGAGGTGATCTAGGATGGGTTGATGATTGACGTTGCAAGTCACATGTGGAAAAGGAGTTTTTGGTCGGAGTTTATTGAGATTTTGGAACTCTATCGTGTATTTTCCGATGGAATATCAGTGGAATTGGTGACGAACCATGTGGATTCGAAAGGAAACTGTTATCGAGTATTTGGCACCAGCGAGCTAATTTAATTTTTCGAAAATTGATTTTGTGGTCTTACCAAAATTTGGGTTTTGAGCTTTGAAATTTTTGAAAGAACTTTCGAAAATTTGTCTTCTTGACAAGACTATATGGTTTCAGACGGGTTTTGAAAATGTGATTGATATACATAAGCATGTAGAGATTAGTGCATATCATGATGAAGTTATGAGTGTGACTAACGAACTGGATGAGACATCAGTATGGTACGAGGAAAAGAGATTCGAACTTCAGTATGGTAGTTTGGTTATCCAGGGATGATCGGTTAAATTATCGGATAAGAGAAATATGCTGCGTGATGTAGATTCATGCACAGGATGTAATTTTGGAACTTTGGATTTTGCGAAACCCGGACATATGTGTTATGTGATTCCATTGGTATGGTAGTAGTGCGATTTTACCATAGTGATTTTTGAATGATTTCTTTATAAGTGTAGATTTGGGGATGGTGACCCCATGCTGGTTGTTTTGGATATTGAATGGTCGTTCCCACTCCATGTATGATTGGATATGTTCGTCGGTTTGTGATTGGTTGTTTGTATGCCGAGGAGTATGTTCACTAGTCGGGTATGTTTATTGAGATCCACTGTATGTGATTGGTGTGTCGTTTTGAGAACTTTATTCGTTCGTATATCGGTTTCTGTGGTTCTGTGTTGATCGTGTTGGAGTTTACCGTGTGAGGGTATTCTTAATTATCGTTAATCGTTCGTTGGTCATATTGGAGGTTATCATGTTGATGATATTCTCAGTTGTGTTTTGACCTTTGGTCGGTCGTATTAGAGTTTATCATGTCAAGGGTATTCTTGGTTAATTTGTTGATTGATCATTGTTAACGATCGTATGAGCGTTCGGACGTTGTGTCGATGTTTCGGGATCTGTTGTCATTAGTTTGGACAGTTGTTTCACAGATGTATCGTGTATTATTGGTTTTATCGGAATTGGGACTTGATTGTATGATCAGGCAAACAGGGTTTGATACGGATAGATTAATTTATCTGAAGATGATATATTTTGTTGTGACTCATGAAATTGTGATTGTAAGCGTGTTGAGGCTTTACAGTGCAGTCACTTGATAGTATCTCAGAAGATCGTCGACTTTGCGCATTTGTACGTATGTTATTTTGGTTATTCAGTAATGATGATGATTGATCGTTGTTGTGATGGTTTCGGAATGTTTTGATTGAACGGTTCGTTTGTTTTTCTATGATAGATTGCATGTTTTGAGGACGAAACTTATTTTAAGTTGTGCAGTATGTAATATCTGGAATTTCTACTACTGTTGTTTATATTATTTTATCCGAGTTATATTGTACAGTGTGGAATCTGTACAGTATGGATAAAATAAATTAAGGATTGAGATGTCAGTATTAGAATAATTGTCGTATTTGGTCGACAATTGCATTTGAGGATATAATGTGTTGAGTATACGTATTCAGTATGTCGTATGTTCGTATCTAGTATGTTGAGACGGTGGAGAAGAATAGCTAAAAATGGCTAAGTGTAGCCTTATTAGCGCACGCTAATATTCAAGCCTAGCGCATGCTATCGTGCAGGTTTAGCGCACGCTAATGGTTAGGGATAGCGGACGCTAGTACAGACCAGATTAGAAGGAATCTATGTGTGGACCCAACTACTTTCGGTGCATGTACCGACGGGTCAACGGATGTGTGTTGTGAAGGATTAGCGCACGCTAACTCATATTGTTAGCGCACGCTAACATCAGATCCGTTCAAAAAGGAATCTTATCCTTGTCAGGGATGTCGGCGTGTGGACCCGTCTTCGGAACATACAGACAAGCGAGTCAACTATGAGTAGCGCACGCTACGATATGACACTGGCGTATGCCAATTAGAGGCCTTTACGTACGCTATTGCATGGGCATTGTAATAACCGTGTATTTTGCGTGTCGTTTTGGTTTTATCTTACCGTATTGTGACTAGTTGAATTTGAGGGACATGAGGACTAATATTGATATATTAGTGGTTGATAATCATGGAAATTTAGTGATTTTCGGATTTCGTTCGTTTTGGCCTATCTTTGTGAATTTTATGCTGGAAGCAACAGTAGCGCGTGCTAGACTGTATTTCTAGCGCACGCTATCAGCGGGCGAGTAGCGCACACTACCCTTGTGAGTAGCGTACACTAGGCCTACTGGGCAGTGAGGCCTGGAGAGTTTTATGGACTCTGGAGTGGGGCGTTAGCGCACGCTATGGCCAGACTAATGTACGCTATTTCATCACACTAGCGCACGCTATTAGTAGGTTAGCACGCGCTGCGTCGGCAAGGCAGTGAGGACAGATTGTTCTGGACTGCGGGCGATAGCAGGTAGCGGACGCTATGTTCCGGGTTTAGCGTGCGCTATTCATGCTCGATAACGCGCACTAATATTTCTGAGTAGCGCGCGCTACCGAAGTCAGGCAGTGGGTTCTGTACTGCCTGTCTAACCCCTTAGCGCACGCTAATTTTTTAGCCATACCGCGCGCTAGTTTCTCCCCAGTATATATATGCTGGGTAGGCTCAGATTCGTCATTTCTTCCCATCCTTTTTCTCCTCCGGCGGCTGGGGATGCTTGATCATTGGAGAGTGCAGATTTTGGTCGGATTTCTTCATCCAACAATAATTTTGAGTTCCTAACATCAAGTTATCAACATCACATCAACTTTCACCGTCCAAATCAAGGTAAAATCCGTTGCGACCCTAGTTCTTCATATTTTGGGGGTTTTGTTGAGATCTTTGATTCTAATATATTCTAGCTCCGATTTGTGCTAGATTGTGATGTAGTAATCATGATCCTTCATTTTTCTCCAAGATTCACGGATTTAACCCCAAGTTACCTTCCATAGTTTGGGTTCGAGCTATGTTGCCTTCGTAGTGTTTGAATAAATGTCCCTAAGGGTAGAACTTAGGGTGAATCCTTCCGTTTCCGTAGTGTTGTGTTTTGATTCGGTATCTCGTTGTGTTAGGGTCGAATTGTTGAAGGAAGTTCGGACCGTACATCCATCCGTTCGTTGTTTCCCGTGTCGTTTGAATTGAGGCAAGTACTTTGATTGTGTTTAATGTACTTCGTGTGAATATGTAAAAAAAATGGGATTTGTGCCAATTGTTGATTGAATGTGTGTGAGCCGAGTAAAACCAGTGAGGTTCCCCTGGGGTCCGGTAGGCTGCGTTTCCTTACGGATCACTCGGTTGGGCTATATAACCAGAGAGAGCCTGACGAGGTCTCTTGGGGTGCGTATCTTGCGAGATGCGGGGCCAGTATAGCTCGGGAGGTTGTTTTGTGATGATGATTGTGATGTGGTATTCCAGAATACCTGTGATGACACTGTGATTTATGTTGATTATTCACTTGTTGTACATATTCTAGAATCATTATACTTGCACTGGCGCCTTGCTGACCCCCTTTGGGGTGGATATACTTTTGTGTATTCAGGTACAGGTCCAATTGAAGAGCCAGCACATGGCGGACACGAACTTGGCAGGCAGCATTGATATCGTGTACCCCTTTTGAGTTATTGATTATATTGTCATGTTCATGGTCATGTTTTACATTTTGTACTCGCGTGGGTACTGTCGTGTGATGTTGTTGTACCAGATATGAACTGTTGTATCAGTTGTGGTCCTATGGGGCGAGATGTTTTTGGTATTATGTTGTATGTCATTTTGAAGTTGGTTTGTTTAATAAAAGAATAAAGTTGTGGTTTGTAAAACTAAATGAGTTCTTACGTTAGTCCAAGCCTGGTAGATTCTCCAAAAAGAATCTACGGTGCTGTAATATTGCGGGCGATACCAGGTAGCGCACACGCTATGTTCCAGGTTTAGCGCGCGCTAGTCATGCTCGATAACGCGCGCTAATATTTCCGAGTAGCGCGCGCTACCGAAGTCAGACAGTGGGTTCTGTACTGCCTGTCTAACCCGTTATCGCACGCTAATTTTTTATCTTTAGCGTGCGCTAGTTTCTCCCCAGTATATATATGCTGGGCAGGCTCAGATTCGTCATTTCTTGCCATCCTTTTTCTCCTTCGGCGGCTGGGCATGCTTGATCATTGGAGAGTGCATATTTTGGTCGGATTTCTTCATCCAACAATAATTTTGAGTTCCTAACATCAAGTTATCAACATCACATCAACTTTCACCGTCCAAATCAAGGTAAAATCCACATCGACCCTAGTTCTTCATATTATGGGGTTTTTGTTGAGATCTTTGATTCTAATCTATTCTAGCTCCGATTTGTGCTATATTGTGATGTAGTAATCATAATCCTTCATTTTTCTCCAAGATTCACGAATTTAACCCCAAGTTACCTTCTATAGTTTGGGTTCGAGCTATGTTGCCTTCGTAGTGTTTGAATAAATGTCCCTAAGGGTAGAACTTAGGGTGAATCCTTCTGTTTCTGTAGTGTTGTGTTTTAATTCGGTATCTCGTTGTGTTAGGGTCAAATTGTTGAAGGAAGTTCGGACCACACGTCCATCCATTCGTTGTTTCCCGTGTCGTTCGAATTGAGGCAAGTACTTTGATTGTGTTTAATGTACTTCGTGTGAATATGTAAAAAAAATGGGATTTGTGCCAATTGTTGATTGAGTGTGTGTGAGCTGAGTAAAACCAGTGAGGGTCCCCTGGGGTCTGGTAGGATGCGTTTCCCTATGGATCACTCGGTTGGTCTATACAACCAGAGAGAGCCTGACGAGGTCTCTTGGGGTGCTTATCTTGCGAGATGCGGGGCCAGTATAGCTCGGGAGGTTGTTTTGTGATGATGATTGTGATGTGGTATTCCGGAATATCTGTGATGACACTGTGATTTATGTTGATTATTCATTTGTTGTACATATTCTAGAATCATTGTACTTGCACCGGCTCCTTGCTGACCCCCTCTGGGGTGGATACACTTTTGTGTATTCAAGTACAGGTCCAATTGAAGAGCCAGCACAGGGCGGACACGATCTTGGTAGGCAGCATTGATATCGTGTACCCCTTTTGAGTTATTGATTATATTGTCATGTTCATGGTCGTGTTTTACATTTTGTACTCGCGCGAGTACTGTCGTGTGATGTTGTTGTACCATATATGAACTGTTGTATCAATTGTGGTCCTACGGGGCAAGATGTTTTTGGTATTGTGTTGTATGTCATTTTGAAGTTGGTTTGTTTAATAAAAGAATAAAGTTGTGGTTTGTAAAACTAAATGAGTTCTTACGTTAGTCCAAGCCTGGTAGATTTTCCAAAAAGAATCTACGGCGCTGTAATATTCCTGTAAATCACGGGGGTGTTACAGAATATCGCTGTAATATTCTGTAACACCCCCGTGATTTACAGGAATATTAATATTCCTGTAAATCACGGGGGTGTTACAGAATATGGTATCGGAGCCTAGGTTTATAGATACCTAGGCTGTCGGTGTTTTGAGTCTATTAAATTGAGTCAGTTGTTGTCTACGATATCATTGGCATGCTACCACCCCGTGTTGTCTGTGCTGGAATACTCTTCGGATGTTGGTTGTTTCTTTCCTTCGGAAATAATTACCTTAATATTGTGCAATATATTATTGTAATCGTTTCCTTGTTGAACCATTCTTATTCTTCAGTATGCCGAGAGGTAGAGCTATCCGTCAACGCGGTCGTGGTTGAGGCCATGGCAGAGCAGTAGTGTCTGAGTCTGAGAGGTCCGTTTCAGAATCGGCATCTCGTTCTTCGACTCGGTCAAACCCGATCCCTTCGGGAGGTTTAGATGGAGGCTCGGAGGCGGAAGTGCCTAACGTTCTTCAACAAGTCGTAACGCAAGTGCACCAATTGGCACAAGTGGTGCAGAATATTAATACTGGCAGGACGGTTGAGGATCGATGGCTTCAAGAAGTTATGAAGATGAACCCTCCCAGATTCGATGGTTTCGGTGATGCGAACAACTGGGATCATTGGTTAGTTGAGCTGGAGAAGATCTTTGACGGTATTGGTTGTTCTGAAGCCAAGAGAGTCCTGATTGCTCAATATCTGACAGTCGATGACGCTTCGGACTGGTGGCGAGCTGTTAAGTCACTTGGGAAGAATTTAAAGAATTAATGGAAGCTCAGTATTGTCCAGCGCCGGTACAGTTAGCAAGAGTCAGTGAGTTCTTCAGAGCTCAACCCGAAGATGTTCCTATTTCTGAGGCAATCAAGACATACAACAAGCAGTTAGTTTATGTCCAAGATCAGGTTAAGGATGAGATAGACAAGATACTTTATTTCGACGCAAGGATGAAACCGGAGGTCCTAAAGTATATGGCGGGCCTTAGGTGTACTACTTTGAGAGAATATCAGGATAGAGCACTTGCTTATGAGATGGTGTCAGTTCTGGTTCTTGCAATTTCGAGCTCGAAGAAACCGAAATTTTCTGGTAGTTTCCGAGGCAGTGGATCGCGTAGGCCTCAACCTTATGTGCAATCTTCTATTGGTTCCCCTCAGCCTAGTGGAGGAGTGCCGAAAGTTTGTTTTAATTGTGGAAATCTGGGACATATCAGTTCTCGTTGCACTTCTCGCCCCATTGATTGTTTTAAGTGTGGGAAGCAGGGTCATCGCGCATTATATTGTGAGTCAGTGGGCAGAATCTTCTCTAAACAGTCTCCTACTCCGGCCGGCACAGTTACAGGTCAGCCAACCCCGAGTGTCGGACGCGGCAGTGGCAGAGGTAAGACCGAGCGTAAGGATGCACCTAGTATTGGATCAGCTTCACCTCGATTGTATGAGATGAGGCAGACTGATGACGTAGGGACTGCAACTACGTCACGTATTGTTTATATTTCGATACACCCGGTAGATGTATTGTTTGATTCTGGAGCTACTCATTCTTTTATATCATTGTCTTGTGTGAATCGTTTGGGTCTAGACGGTCTCTCTGCATGCGAACCTTTTATTGTTGGGCTGCCAAGTGGGGAAAGGATATTTGGGGATCGAGAGATTGCCAATTATCCAGTAACCATTGGCAGTAAATATTGGTCATCCGATTTGATTGTGTTCGATATGATGGGAGAGGATTTAATCCTCGGTGATGATTGGTTAAATCGGCATGGAGCGATAGTAGATTATCGTCGGAAAATAATTTCGATAGTCGCACCGGATGGTACTGAACACGTTTTTGAAGGGAAGAAACCTGGTACTTCAGGGAAGATTATTCGAGCCATGAAGGCGATGAAATTATTACGACAAGGTTGTACCAGTTATTGGTGTTACACGTTGAAGTCGGAAGTTGGCGAGGTACAGTTGTCCTCTGTTCCAGTTGTGAATGAATTTCCAGATGTATTTCCGGATGATTTGCCGGGATTGCCACCACATCGTGAAGTGGAGTTCGTCATCGAACTAGAGCCCAATTCGGCGCCATTATCAAAGGCACCGTACAGAATGGCCCCATCGGAAATGATAGAATTGAAGAAACAATTGGGTGAATTGTTGGACAAAGGTTATATTCGGCCTAGTGTGTCTCCATGGGGTGCACCGGTATTGTTGGTACGAAAGAAAGATGGGTCCTTACGGCTATGTATTGACTATCGTGAGTTGAATAAACTCACTATAAAGAACAAGTATCCATTGCTGTTGCGATATTTCGTTAACGCAAGTGCACGTTATCGTAGACAAGTAATAAAGTGATGAGTGAGTATCGTTCCCACGAGGACTGAATCACTAAGTACCGATTTATATGTATTCTAATTTTATTTGAACAGTCGAAATTTGGGTTGCAATTAATGACTAAAGAAAATCAATAATAAATGTAAAAACGATCGTCGAATAAAGAAAATCAAATAATGAAAGCTTCAGGATTGTGAATCCACCTCGGTTTATCCGAATTTACTCTCGATTATCTGAAGTTAATGATTTCCCCAATTTATTGAAGGCGAAGATTGCTAAAATACTCTACCGCCTCTCCCGAGGTCAATAGATTTTTCTAAAGGCGAATAACGCACTCTATCCCTAGGTGAATTAATTCGACATTAGGCAAAAAGCACAAAATCCTCAAAAGGCCACGTAATTCCTATGAGTATATTCCTATCTCACAAGATAAAACGGTTCTCACCAATAGTTCCTCACCAACTCTCCTCTCCCGATTCGAGTTGCGTAATTAAAATAATCCAATTATTGGCCAGACAATTGAAAGCATTAAAATCGATTGGGAAAACTCAACAGAAAAATGGAATTATATAGATAATCAAAAGCAAATTCGTCAAAACTTTGGTTTCATCAAAATCCTAGAACAGGGTTTTAGCCTGACATGCTAAAAGATAAAAATACAGAATTAATTAATGAAAGCATTGAAATCAAACGCAGATGAAGACTCGGATTCCTCCGTTCTTCTGGCTTCCGCCCTCTGCCCTTGGTGTCTTGTGCTTCTTGTGATTGATTCCTCTCCTCCGCGATTCTCCTCTGATTCTAAGAGTCCAAGATGATCTCCTTATGACCTTAAGCCCTTATTTATAATCCTCTTTTTCCTCAAAAACGCATCCGTGTAATTAGGTCGAGAACAGGATCCAAAACGGCCCAGAAACGCGCGGAGCACACCAAAACCGCCCCGTGGGCCACGGCTCACTTAATCTGTGCCGCGGCTCACGGGGCACAGCGGGATGCCTGGGCGCTGTCTATTTCTTCTGGGCCGCGGCTCACTATATCTGTGTCGCGGCTGAGAGTACAGTTTACTCGGGGGGTCGCTGGTCACCTGCGTGTGCCGCGGCCCGCTTGCCTTGTGGCGCGGCCCCAGGCCAAAAATCACCGTTTTTATCCGTTTTTCATCGTTTCGGCTTTCGGACTCCAATTTCCTGCCAAACATAAAATAATAGGGCATTAAAGGCTCATTTATGCAGATTTACTCACAAAACGAATACAAAATAATGATAAATAAGCGTATAAAATTACGCCTAACAAATACCCCCAAACTTGAGCCTTTGCTTGTCCTCAAGCAAAAAATAATCAATTTCAAACAAAAGAATATCGTGCATAATCGTGCAACTCATAGTGCTCAACCTAATCAATACTATCCTGAAAATCTCAAAGAATAATACAAGTATTGTAATAGTGAGCCACGTTCAGGATACTAATTCCACAAAGTAACCAATTTCAGTCTTAATCAATCGTTCATTAAGAAAATCAAGCTCAAAGATTAACAAGCATGAATTTAACTGACCGTCAATATGAAGGGTTAAAAATAAACAAGCTAACTCGCCCAGTCCCACAGTCTAGTGGCTAAAATTTCAAGAGTTTCATCATCAAATATAAGCCTCGAACAGTATTCCCTTATATTTGCTCAATAAGATGATTCGAGTTGACCACTAGGTTCGGATCTCGGGATGTTTCATCGGGACAATCCTAGGGTGGAATTCCATTCTCATGTGTTGGGGAACCGTTTGACGTAAAAGACACTCATGGGGCACATGGATGCTTCTAGTTACTAAGTTCCCCTCCACAGCGGAGAAACAACTCGAATAGCTATTCCCGCATGTCCGATTCAAGGTCGCTGTTTTACGCGAGAGTAAACAACGAGTCACGCTAATACCCCTGGTTACTAGGCTCCCCATCATTGGCACATGAGAAATCTCTAAACCACTAGTCTAATCAGGGTCGTCGTTTTACGCGAGAGTAAACAACGGGTCACGCGATTACCCCGGGTTACTAGACTTCCCATCATAGAACAAATAATAACTCGACTTTTGGGAAAAACTGTCCGACTCTAAACTCAATGCAAGTGCCAACACGACTTATGTTACTGGACGACTAGCTAACCGAAAAATGTAACCAAACGTATAGACGGCGATTTGAAAACACGTATGTCTCCTTTCTTATCTGCTAAGATTTCTACAAAAACGAAAAAATTTCGGACCTGAATGAAGACTTAACAGAAACAGATATCACTGACTGCAACTCAACTAAAAACTCAACCGTTTCTTCAGAGAGAAATCAGTATCGTAATATCAGTTTTACACAAAAAGAAGCACGAAAAATTCACGGATGCAATTAAAAAAAACACGACAAGCAAGGCTAGCAATAAAAATATAACTAAAAATAACAAAAGTGCAAATGAATAAGTACAGCAACAAAAGTAAAATCCCCCCCCCCCAAACTTAGGACGTACATTGACCTCAATGGACAGAAAGAATAATATGAAATAAAAGAAAAAGGTCAAGTACTCCCCTACAGTCAGCTCACGAACTGGTGCCAGCGTCGTCCGACGAGGAGGGTGGTGTGGCTGGCCAAACTGGTGAAATGAATGGCCCGTCTGGGTGTATAATGTGGGCCGTCCATGCAGCAAGGTGCTCCTGGTGGTAGGCATCCCTCGCTGCCAAGCGCCTCGCGCCGGTTGGCCCGGCGGGCCTGCTCTCTCATCTCATCTCGAACGGCAGCAATGATGCTCTCCCTCTCCGTCCGACTCTCCTCTCTCAGTGCAGCCAAAAGGCTATCTCTCTCTCCTCATCTCCTCTCTCTCTCCTCATCTCCTCTCTCAACCCGTCGAACATCGCCTCCAAGTGCTCTCTGTCAGGCGGCGGGCTGGACTCCATCTGCCCCTGCGTCAGAAGAAAAGGCTCGGGGGACTGCTCGTGAGCCTCATCAAGTAGAAATCCTCACCTCCGAGCGTGTGCCGGTGCTCCTCCCCACTGATCGAAGTGAGAAATGATGCGATGGTCGATCGGGCCCTGGGGGGCTAACATCGGCTCGTCATCCGACCACGTCATCTCCGACTGCCGGCAAAGAGCGCAAATAAGAGAGGGGTGCTTCAGCCCCGTCTTGGCCCCTCCCTGAATACACTAGAAAATAGATCGGACCAGGAGAGGAGCCACATCGAATCGCAGCCCGGAGGTGATAGCATATAATGTACGGGCTCGAGAGAGAAATACAGATCGGATCTGCGAGGTGGGATCTATACGTGCGCAGATGAAGTACAACCAGGCTCGCCCGAACCGACTGAGGCGCGAGCTCTTAAAGTAGAAGGTGGAAGAAGCCGGGGCGCGCCTCTCCCAGTCGGAGTCGGGCTGTGTAAGAGTCTCGAGCAGAGCCTCCTTCGTGAGACTACCCATAACTCGCGTATAAGCCGTATAATCAACCACGGGCAGCTCAAATAACCTCCGAATAGCAGCTACTGAAAAATCCACCGTAATGCCTCGGACTACGACCTGAGTCCGAGTATCTAATCGTCAGATTATCCGCCCCGCCCGAATGTGCTTCAACAAAGCGCTCACATAAAACTCCTGCACAATAGAAATCACCGCCGGCTCAGGAGGTGCAGCGAAACGGGCCCACCCCATCTCGTCGATCATGGTCAGAAGCTCCCCGTCCCGGGGGCTGGGGTGAATCCCCTCTCCGGGATCAGAGGTCGAGGGCGGATCTTTTCATTAAAGATTTTATAAATCTCCGGGTCAGAGAATTGGTGCGCCTCCAGCTCGGCTCGGCTCTGAGACGTTTCCCCTCGAGTGGGGGACGATTGAGTCCTCGCCCTTTTGCTGAGCTTTTTGGTTCTAGCCATAGCGAGTTCCCGAAACGTTAAACATCAAAGTTTTCTTACTTAAGCAATAATGAGAACAACATTACTCGGCTAAGGCTATCCAAAACTTGAATCAAGAATTTAACGAGCTAGCACCGCCGTGAGAGAAAATTGAAATTGAGCATTCTACGTTTAAAATTTTCGTAAAGGTTGGGGTCACTGTAAATCCAGAAATGAGTTCGTTGCACATAGATTCAAAATATTGACTTAACATAGAAAATTTTTCATTCAAGCATTTCATCAAACACCTTGTGTGCATGAATTCTAATGAAGAACAACAATTGTAATAGCTTGATTTAATTCCCAAAAACAACATCCTCAATCGATCCTCATGACAAACAACATAAAATAACAATAACAACTCATTCATAATCGAAAGATAATCATCCATGATCAATCAACGTCTTCATATTCCCAACTCAAAATTTTTTTGGATAGGATTTTGAAAAAGAAAAACTAATAACTTAATCAATCATCAAATGAAGAACAACATCTCCTTTCGCAATACATGAAGCAATTCATACAAAGGATTGAGAATTACCTTGAGTAGATTTGAAGAATGCAAAAAGACGAAGGGGAGAAGGGTACCGGCTGATTGCTGTGCAAAAAAGAGGGGAAGGAAGTACCTGGGTGTCGGCCGAGTTTGTTTTATAAAAATACCTGGGCCGTTTAAATTCCGAACGGGGGCCGCGGCACAGCTTAAGTGAGCCGCGGCCCAGAGTACAGTCCGCCTGGCCTCCTTTGTTCCATCACCATGTGTCGCGGCTCAGAATGCGGGTGCCGCGGCTCAGAGTGTAGATGTGCCGTGGCTCACTTGGTTTGTGCTGTGGCACAGAGTACAGCGTCCTGGGCTCATCATTTGGCAATTGGTGTTCCGCGGCTCAGCAGCAACGTGCCGCGGCTCAGGAATCAAGTGTGTCGCGGCTCAGTAAGGTTGTGCCGCGGCACATAGTATAGAATGTTTAGCTTTCTTAGTTGAGTTCGGGATTTCCGATCGACTGATCGAGTTTGACCTTAGTTCAACTAGATCTTCTTTTCGTCTTCTGTGCGCGCATACCATATCTCTGGGGATGTTTAGCCTTCTAGTTCGATTTGTGTGTGCCACGGCTCACAATCCTTGTGCCGCGGCTCAGGCATAAAATTTTTCGCTGGGACTTTTTCTGCACAGAATTTTCAAAGGAACACGTCAAGAACGAGAGGGATAAGCAAATCAAAGCAAAGATGATGAAAAATAAAAATTCAAAAAGCAAGAAAATACTGAAACACAAAAATCTACTACTAAAACTCGGGTTGCCTCCCGAGAAGCGCTAAGTTTATAGTCTTCATCCGGACCTATTGAAAAGTCAGTTCGCTTTTCGCAAACTCCATTTGAACTCCGCCCCGTCCATCGAACCGTTAATGTGTGTTTTAAAATTTTGACCATTGGTCCTTAACGATCCGATTTTTGGTTTGGACACCCAATGTTGTTTGCGAAAAAGTTTTTACAACTTTCCGAAGCACCCATTTTTCTCATGATTTGGCCTCCGTTTTACGTCCGGCTTATTCTCCTTTTTCTCGAACGAACTTATGACAGCATCGGAATTTCTCATTGATGGATGAATGGTTGATGATGACGGCATGTCCACATGCTTGAGATATGCAACTCGTTCTACATTTTTCTTAGAAGTCGGATGAAACGGATTCTGAGTTTTTCGACCGATGATTCTTCCTGTGTGTGTCTTTTGCAACGGTATCCACACTTTCAATTTGCGAGCTCTTCTCAACACCACCTGGACATGGAAAGGATTTAAATACTTGAAAAGTGACATGCTCGTCTTGAACCCTTAGAGTTAGTTCCCCATTTTCCACGTCGATTAAAGTTCGGCCGGTTGCCAAAAATGGTCTTCCCAAGATAATTGGGATGTCGTGGTCCTCCTCCATGTCAAGCACAATGAAATCGGCCGGAAAGATGAACTTATCGACTTTGACTAAGATGTCCTCTATCACTCCCCTCGGATATTTGATGGATCTATCAGCTAATTATAAGGAGACCGTAGTAGGTTTCGCTTCCCCAATTCCTAGCTTCTTGAAAATAGACAGAGGCATCAGATTAATACTAGCGCCGAGATCGCACAATGCCCTCTCAAAAGTCAGATTTTCTATAGTGCATGGTATATTAAAACTTCCCGGATCCTTCAATTTTGGCGGAAGCTTTTTCTGAAGAATAGCGTTGCACTCCTCCGTCAATGCAACTGTCTCATACTCCTCGAGCTTTCTTTTGTTTGACCAAATTTCCTTCATGAATTTCACGTAACTCGGAATTTGCTCCAAGGCGTCGGCAAATGGGATGTTAATATGCAGTTTCTTGAAGACGTCTAGGAACTTAGAGAATTGCTTGTCCACCTTTTTCTGTTGTAATCGCTGCAGAAACGGGACGGGTGGTACATATGCTTTTGTATTGTCCGAAAACAGTATCGAGGGTCTCAAATCTTGTGGTTCCTCAGTCGCTGGATTTTTCTTCTCCTCATCCTCACTTCTCTTTTTGTTCTGCCCGGGCAGCTCGCACAATTCCTTCCCACTTCTCAAACCAATGGCATTGACACTCTCTCTGGGATTCGTTTCAGTGGTACTTGGCAAGGTACCTTCCGGGCGGGCTGTTAATACATTAGCAATATGGCCCAGTTGGACTTCCAAGTTGTGGATAGAAGCGGAATGGTTCTGCAAGGTCGCTTCCGTACGAGCCATGAACTGATTCGTGTTCGCTGCCAATTTCGCCATTGCTTCTTCTAGAGCGATTTTTGGAGCGGGAGGAGACTGCTGTTAGTGTTGAGTAAACGGAGGCTGGTTCAAGTTTTGTCCGTTTCTCCATGAGAAGTTAGGATGATTACGCCATCCCGGATTATACATGCTGGAGTACGGATTGTTTTGTCGGTTCCCTTTTCCTACGAACTGAGCTTGTTCAATTGGGGGCTGCTCGAAAGGGTTTCCGACTTGGCACTCTGCGCTAGGGTGAGATCAATTACACCAATTGAACGATTCAATGGTAATGGGGGAAGGAGCATGTGAAAAAGCTTGAAGTTGCTGCGTCAATGCGACGACTTGAGCCGAGAGTGTAGAGATTGGATCACTATTGGAGATTTCCATAACTCGTTTCAGGTTTACTCATTCGGCCGGCCATTGATAAGCATTCGCAGCCATAGCTTCCAATAGAGAGTGGGCTTCGGCCATTGTCTTTCCCATTAAGGCACCTCCGGTGGCTGCATCGACGAGAGTGCGTGTAGAAGCACTCAATCCGTTGTAAAATGTTTGAATTTGGAGCCAATCCGGTAGGCCGTGATGTGGGCACCTCCGTAATAAATCTTTGTATCGCTCCCACGCCTCATGAAGTGACTCCATATCGAATTGCCCAAAGGTAGTGATCTCGTTCTGTAACCTTGCTGTCTTCGATGGTGGGAAGAATTTGGCCAGAAAGGCTTGCGCTAATTCCGCCCATGTAGTGATCGAGCCTGGTGGTAAAGAATTCAACCAAAATTTGGCTTTGTCCCTCAAAGAGAAAGGGAAAAGCCTTAGACGGATGGCATCATCCGGTGACACCGTTGTTTTTAAAGGTGTCACAAATCTCGAGAAAAGACGTGATATGCGCGTTGGGGTCATCATTCGGCAATCCACAGAACTGGCTCGCTTGCACCATCTGAATAATCGCAGGCTTGATTTCAAAGTTGTTCCCTGAATTGTAGGACGCCGAATCCCCGAAAAGTTTGCATTGATTTGCGGCATAGCATAATCGCGAAGTGCTAATGCCGGTTGAGCTTGTTGTACAAGATTATCACCTCCGTGATTTTCGGTATTTTCGGCCATGGTGACTGTGGTTGGTAACTCTCGTTTCTCCTTTTTGTTTCTCCGCAGAGTGCGCTCGAGTTCGGTATCTAAAGGTAGTAGGCCTTCATTACCGAATTTTCTCATGCACTAACCGAACAATCCTGAAAGGAAAAACAAATAAATAAAATTACACAAAAACAATAAAAAAAAGTTCAAACTAAGACTAGAAATACTGAAATCGATATTAGTAAAAAAAATCAGTCCCCGGCAACGGCGCCAAAAACTTGTTGCGATATTTCGTTAACGCAAGTGCACGTTATCGTAGACAAGTAATAAAATGATGAGTGAGTATCATTCCCACGAGGACGGAATCACTAAGTACCGATTTATATGTATTCTAATTTTATTTGAACAGTCGAAATTTGGGTTGCAATTAATGACTAAAGAAAATCAATAATAAACAGAAAAACGATCGCTCGAATAAAGAAAATCAAATAATGAAACAGTCTAGGATTGTGAATCCACCTCGGTTTATCCGAATTTACTCTCGATTATCTGAAGTTAATGATTTCCCCAATTTATGCTAAATTTTCTAAGTGCGAGTTCTGACTTAGAGAAGTTTCTTTTCTGGGACACATCATCTCAGCCGACGGTATTCGAGTAGACCCTCAAAAGGTTGAAGTAGTCTTAGCTTGGGAGCCTCCACGGGATGTTAAGGAAGTTCGGAGTTTTCTGGGATTAGCGGGCTATTATCATCGATTTGTCGAAGGATTCTCGAAAATTACTCGACCGCTCATCCTATTATTGCAGAAGACACAGAAATTTGAGTGGAGTGATGAGTGTCAGAAGAGATTTGACGAGTTGAAAAAGCAGTTAACTACGTCTCCGATCCTATCCTTACCACAAGGAACGGAAGGTTTCATTATTTATAGTGATGCTTCTAAACAAGGATTGGGATGTGTATTGATGCAAAATGAGAGAGTAGTGGCTTATACGTCTCGACAATTAAAGCCATACGAGATTAATTATCCTACTCATGATCTTGAGTTAGCCGCTGTGGTGTTTGCGTTGAAAATTTGGAGGCATTACTTATATGTGTTACGTGATTTGGTTAACGCAAGTGCACGTTGTCGTAAGCAAGTAATAAAGTGGTAAGAAAGTATCGTTCCCTCAAGGACTGACTCGCTAATTACCGATTTATGCGTATTCTAATTTTATTTGAACTATCGAAATTTGAGGTGCAAGTAATAATTAAAGAAAATTAATAGAAGAATAAATAGTAAAATTGATTGTTCGAAGGAAGAAGATTAAATAGGGAATTAATCTAGGATTGTGAATCCACCTCGGTTTATCCGAACTACTCTTGATTATATGAATTTAATGATTTCCCAATTTATTGAAGGCGAAGATTGCTAAAATACTCTACCACCTCTCCCGAGGTCAATAGAATTTTCTAAGGCGAATAACACACTCTATTCCTAGGTGAATTAATTCGACAATAGACAAAAAGTACGAAATCTTCAGAAAGGCCATGTAATTCCTATGAGTATATTCCTATCCCACAAGATAAAACATTTCTCGCCAATTTTGCTACCAACTCTCCTCTCCCGAATCGAGTTGCGTAATCAAAACAAATCAATCATAGGCCACATAATTGACAGTAATTAAAACAATTGGGAAAACTCAATAAGAAAGGGAAATATATTTTAATAATGCAAAATTAGAAGTTAATTCGTCAAAACCTCGGTTTCATCAAAATCCTAGAATAGGGTTCTAGCCCGACATGCTAGAAACTAAGAATACACAAAGAATTAAAGAAAGCATAATAGAAATCAAACGCAGTCTAAGAACTTGGATTCCTCCGTTCTCTAGCTTCCGCTCTCTGCTCCTTGGTGTTTTCTCCTCTTTTTTCGATCATGTCTCTTCAGACCTTAAATCCCTATTTATAACCATCATTCATCTCCAAAACTCGTCCGGGGATTAGGTCGAAAACGGGCTTCAGAAACGGCTCAGAAACGCGGCAAAAATCAGCATTACCGCCCTGCGGGCCGCGGCTCAGTAAGGTTGTGCTGCGGCCCCTAATATTCAGCGCCCTATGCCTGGGCGCAAATTTTCTTCATGGGCCGCGGCTCAGCATCTTCGTGTCGCGGCCCCTGGTACAGTTAGTTCGGCGCCTTGCTGTGCCGTGCGTGTGCCGCGGCCTGGCCTTGGTGTGTCGCGGCCCCTGACCAAAAATTGTCGTTTTCACCCGTTTTTCGTCGTTTTGGCTTCCGGACTCCAATTTCCTTCAAAAAATATAAAGATAGTGCATTAAAAGCTCATTTATGCAGATTTAGACTTAAAATGGATATAAAATAATAATAAATAAGCACGTAAAAATACATCTAACAAATACCCCCAAACTTAAGCCTTTGCTTGTCCTCAAGCAAAAATCAATTTCAAATAAGAAGTATCGTGAATGATCGTGCAAATCCATAGTGCTCAACTTAATCAATACTACCCTGAAAATCTCAAAGAATAATACGAGTATCGTATTAGTGAGTTGTTAGGAGTATGCCCTCGAATGCCACTCACAGGTTGTTGAGTGAGGGCATTGTACTTGTAATTATGTAAACCATTTATATAAGGCAAATGAATGTTTCTTTATTTACTGGTAGTTACTGGCATTCCTAACTCGTAAATAAACATATAGAAACTAGTCCATGTATTTGAGAGCAAAACGTTCCACTCCTTATTGGATAAGGGGGTCGGCACTGGAAAGGTTATAGCTCAAATACTTAATCGTTCGCAAGTCGATGAAACTTGGTAGGCGTTAAGTTTATGTGAAGACTTGTATGACGTGTTCTTTGACATGGAGAGTGCCTGTCGAACACTAATGGTTAGTGGGAGCACACGTTATAGGTATGCTAATTGGATTAGTATACTCGAACCGACTCACCCTCGATTCGTCACATGGATTTCACTCCGGGACAGTCAATGATGGAATCGAAAGGTTGTGATAGGTATTCGTGAACCTTCGACTTGAGGATTTAGTAGGGATGTGCTTGTGACTGCAAGATTTTCATTAGAGTAGTTCGACCCTATAAACCGGAAGGCGGGGGTCAACCTCGACGTGCATCTTGACGGGCAAGTAGCAGGTCCTACTGAATACCAAGATAGAATTCTTTCTCCCGTTAGTGAGCGGGTTATATGTCCTATGCGGTTATTGGCAGATGAGATCATAAGTTTTTGGCCAAAGCATTGGAGCTAGTTGTATTAGATACACGACAGCTCGATGATCTCGATTTGCATTAACGCATGCATAGCGTCAAGTACAGATATGGTTTGACTGACCGTGACCCTATAACTTGATCGGGACATTTGAAAGAAGGGTTTATACATATACTGGTATTCACGACAGAATGGTTCTTGAATGATCCCAATCATTCGTTCTCGATCGAGGTGCAGTAGGCCACCAGGCTGGCTAGGTGGTGCTACTACTCTTTGGTTCCTCCCATTGCTGACTGAGACGGACCTACCGAGTCGCGCATTAGGATTGACAACGGAATGAATCGAGCTAATTCTCTCATTATGAATATTAGATATTGGATATCTAATTTTGGAACATTGGATGTTTAAATCGATTTATTGGATAAATTGATTTACGGCCTAATGAATTAAATAAATTACTGGGTGATTAATTTAATTCATGAATATAATTATTTCTTGGAGAAATTAATTATGTTATTTTGTATTTGATATGTTTAATTAATTGGATTAATTAAACGACATAAATACATCGGAACGGAATAGGAGTTTATCTGTTTGGACTCACGAGTCCGAAACGAACCGAACTCGACCGTTTTCTAGCATGGGCCAACCCCCCACTTATTACCATGTGTGTGTATTGACTTGTCCCCATCATGGTTTTGGAATCTCATGTGATTGAGGGGACAAGTATCATATACATTATATGGGGAATCAAATCATGATATATGTATTTGTTTTCATGTGGGTTGAATAAGAATATATAGAAGACTTTGATCTCTCATCCTAACAACACTTCTTGGCATTTACGTATCATTGAGTTTGAGAGAGAGAGAGAAAATTGTTTTCTCTTTAGTCATCTTCTTCTTTAACCTTGTTCTTGTTTTTCTTAGAGAAAAATATCAAGACATAAAGAGAGATTAAGATTAAAACACTTAGAGTGTAGTAATCTTTACATATATAGCTTCATCACCTAGCTCTAGCCGTATCCTCGGAGGATAGCAAGGTGTTGTCATTCCGTTCGTTTCTCCGGCGCGTGGCAAGTAGAGACGCGGTGCTTTCGGCGTTGGATCGTTCAAGAGCTTGGGGAATAGCTCAAGAGAAGGTTACCATTTAATCAACGGACTTCGAGGGTTAGTTTCTTACAACTCTTGCTTTTCGTTTATATATTCGTATATACGTAGCTCGATCGATCATCGTAGGGATTCGGATCGAATTAATTTTCGTTTTACCGCTTCCGCTGGGCCTTCGTTTTAGGCACCGAATCCCAACAGTGGTATCGGAGAGTAGGTCTTGCGATCGTATATACGATATTAGCGTTTGGAATGCTTGATTAGATGATGAATGATTTGGAATCATTTTAGTCATAATCGTGGTATATATATTTTTACGTTCGTTGTAGTTATATTTTTCGTAAGTTTATGTCTAAATATAAATCTTAATTTCTTGGAAATATGATTTATATTGAAGATATGAATGTTGAAAAATATTGATATTGGATATCCGGTCGAAAATCGAGCTCGAATCGTCGTCGGACGATTTTTCTGGACAAAGGGCGTTCTTTGCCAGGGTGACTCGGCCGTGTCGGTGACACGGGCCGTGTCAGCGATCCCAGCCCGCGGCAGACCGACCGTGTCGAGACACGGGCCGTGCCCGCCGGCCACTGCCGATCGTGATCGGCCATGCCAGCATGTCTGTAGGCATGTCACGGCGATGACTCGGCCATGGCAGCCAATTTCGCCCCTCGATTTTTTCGTGTATTCTTGAAAATTAATCTCCCGCATGTTAAATTGGATTTAATATGATTAAAATGATTTATGGTATTTCATTTTATAAGGGAAATTTGATTAATTGGAATATTTATGGTCGATCAATTATTTTGAACGTTATCATATTACCGATTGTGTGAATCGATTGGATCGGTTCGAATTGTTGATTGGATCAATGTATCTCTACGCTTTCCATTTATATAGTATTTATTGGATGAATACTTTTTGAATGGGGATGTGGTTCGTGGACTTAGATTTGAATCGTTCGTTTTATTCGATTGGGTTGTAAAGGCCGTTTTGAGCCTATTTATTTTACTAGAAATGTTTGTATCTAGGATGCAATTTTCAATGTAAAATTTATATGTAATGACGAATACCGGAGGAAGATCCATTTCGAGAAGACGAAGATTCAAGACGAAGACTTGTAATTAGATTACGAAGTTTTTGTTTTCTAGGAACGGTCCATGAACCACATGTTGGTAGCAACTAGGTTGTGAATGGTTGTTTCATATTGTATGAATGCCACAAACGCGCTAATATGATTAATGTGCAAAGTGCAACGTAAATCGCGAAAATTCTCCCACAATAAATTATTAAGTTTATAAGGTTTCAAGGTTTTCCTTCCCTCCATCGAGTTTTCGAAATTGAAATCCAAACCGGATGTGCTATGCTTCCGAGTTATCGGGGTAGTCGTCGGGAGGACGGATAAATTACGGGAGCGCATTGGATGCCTTTCGGTTGGAGCAAATTTTATCCCTAGAAACACGATAGGTTGCCGGATAAGATTCAATTGTGAAACTGATTTGCGTCGATGGTATAAACTTAACTTGTTCACGAACCATAGAAACCGTATAGGTTGAGGGGAGTGAACAAAGGGAAAAAGAAGATCGAATCATCCATTAGATGGGTTGGTGTTGGACACCACTTTATGAAAATTAATAGACTAGAAACACGTTCGGTTGCCCTCTATTAAGATTTATAAAGAACTCGATCACCACTATGAAGTAGAGCGACGATACTTCCGGATTTCACATGGGAGTGTGTTATTCCGATAAAAATAGTGGGAGCTGGGTAACAAGAATAGAAAAGACCTTAATTCTATACTCAGAACATAATTAAATGAGTCACTAACTAATCTGTTATACTTAATGCAGACAAATCTCAATATGACAATGAATTCACTCGCAATTCTACTCGAAAAGAACACCTTAATGGGACCTAACTTTGTGGATTGGCTCCGCAATCTGATGATTGTCCTCAGTATAGAGGCACTGGGATACGTCTTGGAGACGGACATTCCGGCGCCTCCTGTGCGGACCCGAGCCAATCAGGAAGAGATTGAAAACCACGAAAAGTGGGTTAAGGATGACGTGAAAGTGCGTGCTTATATGATGGCTTCCATGTCTAATGAGCTTCAGAGAGCTCATGAGAAAATGACTTCTGCTAGGCAGATTTTATCTCACTTAATCGAGCTTTATGGTGAGCATAGTAGAACTGCTAGATATGAGATATCCAAGCAACTGTTCGGTGCAAGGATGAAGGAAGGTGAGAAGGTTGGGGAACACGTCCTCAAAATGATATCCATGATCGAGAGATTGGAGGCTCTTGATTTTAAAATGGATACTTCTCTCCAAACCGACCTTATCCTACAGTCTCTCCCTGATTCCTTCTCACAGTTTGTTATGAACTTCAACTACAATGAGATTGCATGTAATTTAGCTGGGCTAATGAACAAACTTGTGGCTCGGTCTCGAGATGAAGACTCCGCGGATGAAGGAGTCTGCTCTTGTGATTTCTTACGGACTTCTAAGTCTAGGAATAAGAAGAAAAAGACCAAGAAGCGGATGGACCACAAGCTAAGGACCTTAAGGGTAAGGGCAAGGCCCCGATGGTTCCAAAGAACAAGAAGAAGAAGGATGCTTGTCTCAAGTGCGGTGAGTGGGCCCTTTGGGCTAGAGACTGTCCGATTCTTCATGGCACTTCGTACAAAACTTTTAGTTTTGGAAACAAATTGTTCACTCTGTATTTTCTACTTCTGGATCTGGATTAAGTGCTAGTTCTCATATTTGTACCGTGAATCGGGATCTGGAACAAAGTAGGAAGCTTGGAGCTGGAGAAGTTATGATCACGGTCGGAAGCGGGCATAGTGTCGAGGCGACCACATAGGATCACTTCTTTTGGGTTTAGAATCCGGCTTTGTTTTGACTTTAGAAGATGTACTTGTTTTGCCCAAGGGCACAAAACATTGTATCCATTCGGTCATGGACCGAAAAGGCTTTTCATTTTCATTGGTGATGGTTCCTGCAAAATTTATTTTAGAAATAAACTAGTGGGTACTGCTACATTGTTGAATGGATTGTATCATCTAAATCTCAGCAACAAAGTAGTTGTGAATACTATAACTAGAAAACGCGGTAGGGATGAAACCAATCAAGTTTTGAAATGGCATCTTAGACTTGGTCATGTTGGTCAGACCAAGGTTTACAAGATGGAAAAAGATGGACTTATGGGTCCATTGGGATCGGATCCCTTTACTACTTGTGAATCTTGCCTTAAAGGCAAAATGACTAAGTCCCCCTTTCACAGGGACATTTCAAAGAGCCGCTGATAAACTGGGATTAATCCATACCGATGTATGTGGTGCTTTGGAAGCAGCACGTGACGGATATCAATATTTCATTACGTTTACAGATGATCATACTAGGTATGGTTATGTATACTTAATGAAACATAAATCCGAGGCCTTTGAGAAATTCCAGGAATTCAAGGCCCTAGTCGAGAAACAAACTGGTAATCATATCAAAGCACTTCGGTCGGACCGAGGTGGTGAGTATATGAGTACGGAGTTTGACGAATTCCTTAAGGAACATGGAATAGTTTCACAACTAACACCTCCAGGTACTCCTCAGTTAAATGGTGTGTCAGAAAGAAGGAACCGGACCCTGTTGAACATGGTCCGTTCCATGCTGGGCTATACTGACTTGCCGATTTACCTGTGGGGGTATGCACTTCTGACTACCGCGTATATCTTGAACAGATGTCCTTCTAAATCCGTTCCTAGAACTCCACATGAGATGTGGGAAGGAAGGAAACCAAGTCTTAATCATATTAGGATTTGGGGATGTCCCGCCTATGTCAAGAAGACTAAGGTGGAAAAGTTGGAAGCTAGGTCTGCGAAGGGACGTTTCATGGGATTCCCGTCTGGGACGATGGGATATCTATTCTACATGCCCGAAGATCGAAGGATCATTGTTGCTTTACAAGCACACTTCCTGGAAGATGAGTTCATTCAGGAAGGCGGAGCAGGTAGAAGTATTTCTTTAGAAGAATACAATGAAACTCCTCGAGAGACACCTGTGCAAGAAACTGGAACCAAACTTTCTGAAACACAAGTACAACCACCTCGTAGGTCTAGTAGGGTGTCTCATTTACCTGAGAGGTATGGGCTTGTGCACTTGGAGGAGCTGGGTCTCCATGAGGTTCCACGTGATAGCCAAGAGACCGACCCAACAACCTATGACCAAGCGATGGTGGATGTAGACTCCGCGAAATGGCGTGAAGCTATGGAAGCTGAGATAGACTCGATGCATGTCAATCAGGTCTGGACTCTAGTAGACCGCCCCAAGGGCATAGTGCCTATTGGGAACAAGTGGATCTACAAGAGAAAGACTGATGGTGATGGCAAGGTTGACGCCTATAAGGCCAGGCTTGTGGCAAAGGGTTATACCCAAAAGGAAGGGATCGATTACCACAATACCTTCTCGCCCGTAGCCATGATCAAGTCTATTCGCATGATGCTTGCTATAGCTGCCTACCACGATTATGAGATATGGCAAATGGACGTAAAGACGGCTTTCCTTAATGGATTCCTCGAGGAGGAAATCTATATGGAAGCGACTAAAGGCTTTGTGTCCAAAGTCGATATTCAGAAAGTGTGCAAGCTTCACGTTCCATTTATGGTGAAGCAAGCGTCGCGTAGTTGGAACCTTCGTTTTTGTGAGGCGGTCAAAGAGTTTGACTTCGTGCAAAATGAAGAGGAACCTTGTGTATACAAGAAGGTTAGTGGGAGCAAGATCGCATTCTTAGTACTATATGTAGATGACATTCTACTAATAGGAAATGATGTGGGAATGCTCGGTTACTGAAAGCTTGGCTTTCGAGTAATTTCTCCATGAAAGACTTGGGAGAAGCAACCTATATTCTTGGTATTCGACTCTACCGGGATAGAGCGAAGAGAACAATAGGCCTTTCCCAAGCCCTCTATATAGATAAGATCTTAAAGCGATTTAAGATGGATGATTCTAAAAGAGGGTTCCTACTGATGCAACATGGAATAAAACTCACCTTGAAGATGTGTCCTCACAGTGAGGAACAACGCAAGGAAATGAGTAATATACCATATGCTTCGGCCGTGGGTAGCCTTATGTATGCTATGTTGTGTACAAGACCTGACATTGCGCATGCTGCAAGCGTGGTGAGTGGATTTCAGGCAAACCCAGGTAGAGAACATTGGACTGCTGTAAAGAACGTTCTCAAGTACTTGAGAAGAACGAGAGATATGGTTCTTATGTATGGCGGTGGAGATTTGGATGTGGTGGGATTCACTGATTCAGACTTCCAAGGACTGAAGGACGACTCGATGTCCACTTCTGGCTACATATTTACTCTTAATGGAGGAGCAGTATCTTGGCGTAGTGCCAAGCAAAGCGCGACTGCTGATTCCACCTGTCAGGCTGAGTATCAAGCAGCCTCGGAGGCTTCCAAGGAAGGGTTCTGGATTAAGAAGTTTCTAGGATAACTTCAAATGATACCATGTGCTGAGCTGCCTGTTCCGCTATACTGCGACAACGACGGAGCTGTAGCACAGGCCAAGGAGCCGAGGTTTCACAACAGCACCAAACATATTGAGAGGAAGTATCATCTCGTAAGAGAATTTGTTCACAAGGGATACATTGTGCTGCATAGAGTAGACTCGGCCGACAACGTCGCCGATCCACTGACCAAGCCACTATCTCAGACTAGCTTGGAGCGTCATCTGGAGAACATGGGTATTAGATACCATAGTGTGTGGCATTGAGTGCAAGTGGGAGATTGTTAGGAGTATGCCCTCGAATGCCACTCAGAGGTTGTTGAGTGAGGGCATTGTACTTGTAATTATGTAAACCATTTATATAAGGCAAATGAATGTTTCTTTATTTACTGGTAGTTACTGGCATTCCTAACTCGTAAATAAACATATAGAAACTAGTCCATGTATTTGAGAGCAAAACGTTCCACTCCTTATTGGATAAGGGGGTCGGCACTGGAAAGGTTATAGCTCAAATACTTAATCGTTCGCAAGTCGATGAAACTTGACTGGGCGTTAAGTTTATGTGAAGACTTGTATGACGTGTTCTTTAACATGGAGAGTGCCTGCCGAACACTAATGGTTAGTGGGAGCACACGTTATAGGTATGCTAATTGGATTAGTATACTCGAACCGACTCACCCTCGATTCGTCACATGGATTTCACTCCGGGACAGTCAATGACGGAATCGAAAGGTTGTGATAGGTATTCGTGAACCTTCGACTTGAGGATTTAGTAGGGATGTGCTTGTGACTGCAAGATTTTCATTAGAGTAGTTCGACCCTATAAACCGGAAGGCGGGGGTCAACCTCGACGTGCATCTTGACGGGCAAGTAGCAGTCTCGAATACCAAGATAGAATTCTTTCTCCGTTAGTGAGCGGGTTATATGTCCTATGCGGTTATTGCGAGATGAGATCATAAGTCTTTGGCAAAGCATTGGAGCTAGTTGTATTAGATACACGGCGACTCGATGATCTCGATTTGCATTAACGCATGCATAGCGTCAAGTCTGAGATATGGTTTGACTGACCGTGACCCTATAACTTGATCGGGACATTTGAAAGAAGGGTTTATACGTATACTGGTATTCACGACAGAATGGTTCTTGAATGATCCCAATCATTCGTTCTCAGTCGGGGTACAGTGTAGGCCACCAGGCTGGCTAGGTGGTGCTACTACTCTTTGGTTCCTCCCATTGCTGACTGAGACGGACCTACCGAGTCGCGCATTAGGATTGACAACGGAATGAATCGAGCTAATTCTCTCATTATGAATATTAGATATTGGATATCTAATTTTGGAACATTGGATGTTTAAATCGATTTATTGGATAAATTGATTTACGGCCTAATGAATTAAATAAATTACTGGGTGATTAATTTAATTCATGAATATAATTATTTCTTGGAGAAATTAATTATGTTATTTTGTATTTGATATGTTTAATTAATTGGATTAATTAAACGACATAAATACATCTGAACGGAATAGGAGTTTATCTGTTTGGACTCACGGAGTCCGAAACGAACCGAACTCGACCGTTTTCTAGCATGGGCCAACCCCCACTTATTACCATGTGTGTGTATTGACTTGTCCCCATCATGGTTTTGGAATCTCATGTGATTGAGGGGACAAGTATCATATACATTATATGGGGAATCAAATCATGATATATGTATTTGTTTTCATGTGGGTTGAATAAGAATATATAGAAGACTTTGATCTCTCATCCTAACAACACTTCTTGGCATTTACGTATCATTGAGTTTGAGAGAGAGAGAAAATTGTTCTCTCTTTAGTCATCTTCTTCTTCAACCTTGTTCTTGTTTTCTTAGAGAAAAATATCAAGACATAAAGAGAGAGTAAGATTAAAACACTTAGAGTGTAGTAATCTTTACATATATAGCTTCATCACCTAGCTCTAGCCGTATCCTCGGAGGATAGCAAGGTGTTGTCATTCCGTTCGTTTCTCCGGCGCGTGGCAAGTAGAGACGCGGTGCTTTCGGCGTTGGATCGTTCAAGAGCTTGGGGAATAGCTCAAGAGAAGGTTACCATTTAATCAACGGACTTCGAGGGTTAGTTTCTTACAACTCTTGCTTTTCGTTTATATATTCGTATATACGTAGCTCGATCGATCATCGTAGGGATTCGGATCGAATTAATTTTCGTTTTACCGCTTCCGCTGGGCCTTCGTTTTAGGCACCGAATCCCAACATGAGTCACATCACGGACACTGATTCCACAAAGTAACCATTTTTAGTGCTAATCAATCGTTCATGAAGAAAATCAAGCTCAAAGATTAACAAGCATGAATTTAACCGACCGCCAATATGAAGGGTTAGAATAAACAAGCCGACTCGCCCATTCCCACAGTCTAGTGGCAAAAAATTCAAGAGTTTCATCGTCGAAAAATAATCCTCGGACAGCATTCCCTTATGTATGATCAATAAAATGGTTCGAGTTAACCACTAGGTTCTGGCTCTTGGGATGTTTCATCGGAATATCCCTAGGGTGGATTTCCATTCTCATGTATTAGGAAACCGTTTGACGTAAAAGACACTCATGGGGCACATGGATGCTTCTAGTTACTAAGTTCCCCTCTACAGCGGAGAAAAAAAACTCGAATAGCTATTCCCGCATGTCCGATTCAAGGTTGTTGTTTTACGCGAGAGTAAACAACGGGTCACGTGAATACCCCCGGTTACTAGGCTTCCCATCATCGGCAAATGCGATATCACTAAACCATTAGTATATCCAGGGTTGTCGTTTTATGCGAGAGTAAACAACGGGTCACGTGAATACCCCCAGTTACTAGACTTCCCACATAGAACATGTATAATTTCTCGACTTTTTGGGAAAAAGTGTCCGACTCTAAACTCAATTTAAGTGCCAACAAGACTCATGTTACTGGACGACTAGCTTCGCGGAAAGTGTAACCAAACGTATAGATGGCGATTTGAAAACACGTATGTCTTCTTTCTTATACGCTAAGATTTCTACAATAACGAAAAATTTCAGACCTAAATGAATACTCAACGGAAACAGATATCGCTGACTGCAAACTCGACCAAAACTCAACCATTTCTTCAAAACAAAATCAGTCTCACATCATCAGTTTTACACAAGGAAGCACGTAAAATCCACAAATGCAAATAAAATCAAGACAAGCAAGGCTAGCATCAAAAACAATGAAAAATATAGCCATAGTAAAAACAAGGAGCCACATCGAATCTGAGTCCGGTAGTGATAGCATATAGTAGTCGGGCTCGAGAAAGTAAGACCGAGCGGATCTGTGAGGTAGGATCGACTCGTGCACAGAGGAAGTATAGACAGGCTCGCCCAAGCCGACTAAGGTGCGAACTCTTAAAATAGAAGGCTGAAGAACCCGGGGCGCGCGTCTCCCAGACGGAACCGGGTTGTGTGAGTGCCTCAAGCAGAGCCTCCCTCGTGAGGCTACTCATACCCCGCGTATATGCCGTCTCGTCCACCACTGGCAGCTCGTATAGTCTCCGAATTGCGGTCACCGAAAAATCCACAGTTTGGCCTCGGACGATGACCTGAGTCCGAGTATCTGATTGCTCCATCATCTGCCCTGCCCGAATATGTCGCAATAGAGCACTGGCGTAAAACTCCTGGACGATAGAGATCATAGCCGGCTCGGGAGGCGCAGTGAAACGAGTCCACCCCATCTCATTGATCATCATCAACAGCTCACTGTCCTGGGGGGCGGGAGTGAATCCCCGCTCTGGGATTATTGGTCGAGGTCGGATTTTCTCATTGAATATTTTGTGAATGTCCGGATCAGAAAATTGGTGAGACTCCAAATCGGTTCGGCTTTGTGATGTCTCCCCTCTTATGGGAGATGATTGTGTTCTAGCCCTCGTACTTATCTTCATTTTTCTACCCATGGCGAGGTTCCTGTCAGTGTCGGCCGATCGAGTTTATGAAGAGGCCTGGGCGTTTGAACTTCGCAACAGGGGCCGCGGCACAGATTAAGTGAGCCGCGGCCCAGAGTGCAGCCTGCCTGGGCGTTTATATTACTTCGCCGTGTGCCGCAGCTCAACGTACGGGTGCCGCGGATCGTAGTGTAAGTGTGCCGCGGCTCATCTGGTCCGTGCCGCGGCACGGAGTACAGTTTCCTGGGCGTTCCTGGGGCATTTTGCGTGCCGCGGCTCAATATATTTGTGCCGCGGCTCAGTAAGTTCGTGCCGCGGCACAGAGTACAGCAAGGTTAGCCCTTTAGCATGGATTTGTGCGTGCCGCGGCTCATTTTGGTTGTGCCGCGGCCCATTGCTGCATTTTTCCCTGGGGAGATTCCTGCACAGAATTTTCAAAGGAAAACACCTAGAACGTGAGAGATAAGCAATTCCAAGCAAAATGACGAAAAAATAGACTCCTAAAATGCATGAAAACACTGAAAAATAAAAATGTACAACTAATACTCGGGTTACCTCCCGAGAAGCGCTAAGTTTATAGTCTTCAGCCGGACTTATTGAAAATCAGTTTGCATTTCGCAAAGACCATTTGGACTCTGCACAGTTCATCGAATCGTTATTCCGTAATTTAAATTTTTGACCATTAGTTTTCAAGCGTTTGACTTTTGGTTTGGACACCCAACGTTCTTTGCGAAATGGCTTAAACAATAGTAGCCTCCCAAAACACCCATTTTGCAACTGACTTGGCACTCGTTTGACTCCTGGCTTATTTTTCACTTCCACGGGCGAGCTTATGACAGCATGAGAATTTTTCGATGGTGGATGAACGGATGTTGAAGACGACATATTCAAATGCTTAAGATACATGATTCGTTCTTCATTTTTCTTAGACGTCAGAGCAGCTGAAATGGATTCTGAACACTTCGACCGACAACTATCCCAGTGTGCGTCTTTCGCAAAGATATCTACGCTTTCAATTTGTGAACACTTCTCGACACTACTTGGACACGGAAAGGATTGAAACACTTGGAACGTGACTTGCTCATCTTGGACCCGTAAAGTGAGTTTCCCTTTTTCCACATCAATGAGAGTTCGGCCAGTAGCTAAGAATGGTCTTCCCAAAATAATTGGGATGTCTTGGTCCTCCTCCATATCGAGCACAATAAAATCGGCCGGAAAGATGAATTTATTGACCTTGACTAAAACATCTTCTATTACCCCCCTCGGGTACTTGATAGATCGGTCAGCTAATTGCAGCGAGATTGTCGTCGGCTTGGCTTCCCCAATACCTAGCTTCTTAAAAATGGAAAGGGGCATAAGATTAATACTGGCGCCGAGATCACACAACGCTCTATCAAAAGACAGATTTCCTATAGTGCACGGTATATTGAAACTTCCTAGATCCTTCAATTTTGGTGGGAGCTTTTTCTGCAAGATGGCGCTGCACTCTTCCGTTAATGCCACAGTCTCATTTTCTTCAAGCTTCCTTTTGTTCGATAAGATTTCTTTCATGAACTTTACATAGCTCGGCATTTGTTCCAAGGCATCAGCAAATGGAATGTTGACATGTAATTTCTTGAAGACGTCAAGAAACTTGGAGAATTGTTTGTCCAATTTTTGCTTTTACAATCACTGCGGAAACGGGATGGGTGGCACATATGCTGTCGGATTATCTGGAAACAATTTCGAGTGTCTGGAAATTTATGATTCCTCAGTCGCCGAATTTTTCTTCTCCTCATCATCACCTCTCTTTTTGTTCTGCCCGGGCTGCTCACACACTTCCTTCCCACTTCTCAAACCAATGGCATTAATACTCTCTCTGGGGTTCTTCTCAGTTGTACTTGGCAAGGTACCCTCAGGGCGGGCTGTTAACACATTTGCTATTTGACCCAATTGGACTTCCAAGTTGCGAATAGAAACGGAATGGTTTTGCAAGGTTGCTTCTGTACGGGTCTTGAACTGACTCGTATTATCCGTCATTTGAGCCAGAGCATCTTCCAAGGATACCTTTGGTGGTTGAGGGGGCTGCTGTGGGGGCTGCGCGAATTGAGCTTGCGGAGGTTTTAAAGCTTGCCCGTTCTTCCATGAAAAATTTGGGTGATTTCGCCACCCTTGATTGTATGTGTTGGAATACGGATTGTTTTGCCGATTCCCGTTCCCCACAAATTGAGCTTGTTCCATCATAGGTTGCTCGAAAGGATTTCCGACTTGGCACTCCACGCTAGGATGAGACCCGTTACACCAATTACATGATTCTGTGGTAACGGTGGTAGGAGCATATGAAAAAGCTTGCAATTGCTGAGTCAGCACTGCGACTTGGGCTGATAGTGTAGAGATCGGATCATTGTCGGAAACTCCCATAACTCGCTTTGGGTTCACACGTTCGGAAGGCCACTGATAAGCGTTTGCAGCCATATCTTCCAATAAAGAGTGGGCTTCGGCCATCGTTTTGCCCATTAAAGCACCTCCAGCTGCTGCATCAACAAGAGTGCGTGTAGAATCACTCAATCTGTTATAGAATGTCTGAATTTGCAGCCAATCTGGTAGACCATGGTGTGGGCATCTCCTTAGCAAATCTTTGTATCGCTCCCAAGCTTCATGAAGCGACTCCATATCAAATTGCCTGAAGGTAGTTATCTCGTTCCTAAGTTTCGCTGTCTTTGACGGTGGAAAGAACTTAGCCAGAAAGGCTTGTGCTAATTCCGCCCAAGTCGTGATAGAGCCCGGCGGTAATGAATTCAACCAAAACTTGGCTTTGTCCCTTAGAGAGAAATGTAAAAGCCGCAGACGAATAGCATCATCGGTAACACCGTTATTCTTGAAGGTGTCACAAATCTCGAGAAATGAAGCGATGTGTGCATTGGGATCATCGTTCGCCAGTCCACAAAATTGGCTTGCTTGTACCATCTGAATAATAGCCGGCGTAATCTCGAAGTTGTTCGCTTGGATGGTTGGATGCCGAATTCCCGAAAAGTTTGCATTGATTTGTGGCATTGCATAATCTCGGAGTGCCAGTGCCGGTTGAGCTTGCTGCATAGGATTGTCTCCTCCGTGATTTTCTGTGTTATCGGCCATGTTGTCTTTTGTTGATAGCTCGCGTTTTTCCTTCTTGTTTCTCCGCAGAGTGCGCTCGAGTTCAGTATCCAAAGGTAATAGGCTTTCGTTATCGAATTTTTTCATGCACTAACCAGAAATTCCTGAAAGGAAAACAAATAAAAAATTACACAAAAATAAAATAATATTCAAATTAAGACTAGAAATACTGAAATCGATATTAGTAAAATAATCAGTCCCCGGAAACGGCGCCAAAAACTTGTTACGTGATTTGGTTAACGCAAGTGCACATTGTCGTAAGCAAGTAATAAAGTGTTAAGAAAGTATCGTTCCCTCGAGGACTGACTCACTAATTACCGATTTATGCGTATTCTAATTTATTTGAACTATCAAAATTTGAGGTGCAAGTAATAATTAAAGAAAATTAATATAAGAATAAATAGTAAAATTGATTGTTCGAAGGAAGAAGATTAAATAGGGAATTAATCTAGGATTGTGAATCCACCTCGGTTTATCCGAATTACTCTTGATTATATGAATTTAATGATATCCTAATTTATTGAAGGCGGAGATTGCTAAAATACTCTACCGCCTCTCCCGAGGTCAATAGAATTTTCTAAGGCGAATAACACACTTTATTCCTAGGTGAATTAATTCGACAATAGGCAAAAAGTACGAAATCTTCAAAAAGGCCACGTAATTCCTATGAGTATATTCCTATCTCACAAGATAAAATATTTCTCGCCAATTTTTCTACCAACTCTCCTCTCCCGAATCGAGTTGCGTAATCAAAACAAATCAATCATAGGCCACATAATTGACAGTAATTAAAACAATTAGGAAAACTCAATAAGAAAGGGAAATATATTTTAATAATGCAAAATCAAAAGTTAATTCGTCAAAACCTCGGTTTCATCAAAATCCTAGAATAGGGTTCTAGCCCGATATGCTAGAAACTAAGAATACACAAATAATTATAGAAAGCATAATAGAAATCAAACGCAGTCGAAGAACTCGGATTCCTCCGTTCTCTAGCTCCCGCTCTCTGCTCCTTGGTGTTTTCTCCTCTTTTTTCGATCATGTCTCTTCAGACCATAAATCCCTATTTATAACCATCATTCATCTCCAAAACGCGTCCAGGGATTAGGTCGAAAACGGGCTTCAGAAACGGCTCAGAAATGCGGCAAAAATCAGCATTACCGCCCCGCGGGCCGCGGCTCAGTAAGGTTGTGCCGCGGCCCCTAATATTCAGCGCCCAATGCCTGGGCACAAATTTTCTTCATGGGCCGCGGCTCAGCATCTTCGTGCCGCGGCCCCCGGTACAGTGAGTTCGGCGCCTTGCTGTGCTGTGCGTGTGCCGCGGCCTGGCCTTGGTGTGCCGCGGCCCCTGACCAAAAATTGTCGTTTTCACCCGTTTTTCATCGTTTTGGCTTCCGGACTCCAATTTCCTTCAAAGCATATAAAGATAGTGCATTAAAAGCTCATTTATATAGATTTAGACTTAAAATAGATATAAAATAATAATAAATAAGCGCGTAAAAATACATCTAACAATATGGTTCTTCTTGTCGAGTGTATACGGATCATAAGAGCCTGAAGTATATATTCACGCAGAAGGAGCTCAATATGCGTCAGCGACGATGGTTCAAATTGCTTAAAGATTATGATCTTGACATTCTTTACCATCCAGGTAAATCGAACGTCATTGCCGATGCGTTAAGCCACAAGTCAGTCGTGTTGCAGAAGTTGGAACTACTTACCATTCAACCGAAGCTCAGACGAGAGTTGATTTTGGAAATTGAAGTTTGGCCTCACAGAACTCAAGGACAGTTGCGTTTTCTTGAGATTACGTCCTCCGTGATGGAAGATATTAAGTCCAAACAGTTAAATGATCTCTCAATTGTGCAACTTCGGGAAGACAGTGTTAGAGGAAAAGCTCCTGGATTCTTAATCGATGAAGACGGAGTTCTTCGATTTCGAGGTAGAACTTGTGTACCTAATCGGGATGATCTCAAACAAGTGATTTTGAATGAAGCACATTCTACTCCGTACTCGATTCATCCGGGTATGAGTAAAATGTATAAGGACTTGAAGAAAAAATTTTGGTGGCCGAACATGAAGAAAGATGTAACAGAGTTCGTGTCGAAATGCTTGACTTGTCAGCAGGTTAAAGCGGAGCATCATAGACCTGCCGGTAAATTGCAACCGCTACCAATTCCGAAATGGAAGTGGGAAGATATAGTGATGGATTTTATTATGGGAATGCCAAAGATGCAAACTCGAGTGAATATGATTTGGGTAATCGTTGATCAGCTAACCAAATCCGCACACTTTTTGGGCATTAGAGATACTTGGGGACCGGAGAGGTTGGCTCGGTTATTTATTGCGGAGATTGTGAGACTCCATGGTACCCCAAAAAGTATAGTGTTTGATCGCGATGGGCGTTTTGTGTCGCATTTATGGCAAGCAGTACATCGAGCACTCGGTACCAAACTGAATTTCAGCACCGCTTATCATCCCCAGACAGACGGACAGTCATAGAAGACGATCCAAACGCTGGAAGACATGTTGAGGGCTTGTGCGTTGGATTGGAAAGAAGATTGGGAGACTCATTTACCATTGATTGAATTTGCGTACAATAACAGTTGGCATAGTTCGATTGGAATGGCTCCGTTTGAAGAATTATATGGAAGACGGTGTAGATCACCAATCTGTTGGGACGAGCCGTACGAGTTACTTGTAGTAGAACCGGACTTGGTGGTTCAAACACGGGAAAAAGTCGCAATTATTCGGCAAAGGTTGATGACCGCTCAGAGTCGACAAAAGTCATATGCCGACGTTCGTCGTCGACCGTTAGAGTTCCAAGCGGGATACCATGTGTTGTTGAAAGTATCGCCGACTCGTGGAGTTCTTCGGTTTGGTAAGAAGGGGAAGCTTACTCCTCGTTATATTGGCCCCTTCGAGTTCCTGGACAAGGTAAGCGATGTAGCTTATCGACTAGCGTTGCCTCCAACGCTTAGCCATGTTCATAATGTATTCCATGTTTCGCAACTACGCAAGTATGTTTCCGATCCCAGCCATGTTATTGACTATCAAAATATTCAAGTTAATGAGGATGTCACATATGAAGAACAACTGGTATCCATATTGGAGCGCCGAGTGAAACAGTTGCGACGGAAAGTAATTCCGTTGGTTAAGGTCCAATGGTCTAAACATGGAGTTGCGAAAGCCACCTGGGAAACCGAAGAAAATATGCGTGCCTGCCACCCTAAGCTTTTCGAATCTTAAGTTTCGGGACGAAACTTCTTTTTAGGGGGTAAGGGTGTAATAACCGTGTATTTTCCGTGTCATTTTGGTTTTATCTTACCGTATTGTGACTAGTTGAATTTGAGGGACATGAGGACTAATATTGATATATTAGTGGTTGATAATCATGGAAATTTAGTGATTTTTGGATTTCGTTCGTTTTGGCCGATCTTTGTGAATTTTATGCTGGAAGTAATAGTAGCGCGCGCTAGACTGTATTTCTAGCGCACGCTATCAGCGGGCGAGTAGCGCATGCTATCAGCGGGCGAGTAGCGCACGCTACCCTTGTAAGTAGCGTACGCTAGGCCATCTGGGCAGTGAGGCCTGGAGAGTTTTCTGGACTCTGGAGTGGGGCGTTAGCGCACACTATGGCTAGACTAATGTACGCTATTTCATTGCTCTAGCGCACACTATTAGTAGGTTAGCGCGCGCTGAGTCGGCAGGGCAGTGAGGACAGATTGTTCTGGACTGCGGGCGATAGCAGGTAGCGCACGTTATGTTCCGGGTTTAGCGCGCACTAGTCATGCTCGATAATGCATGCTAATATTTCTGAGTAGCGCGCGCTACCGAAGTCAGACAGTGGGTTCTGTACTGCCTGTCTAACCTGTTAGCGCACGCTAATTTTTTAGCCTTACCGCGCGCTAGTTTCTCCCTAGTATATATATGCTGGGCAGGCTCAGATTCGTCATTTCTTCCCATCCTTTTTCTCCTCCGGCAGCTGGGCATGCTTGATCATTGGAGAGTGCAGATTTTGGTCGGATTTCTTCATCCAACAATAATTTTGAGTTCCTAACATCAAGTTATCAACATCACATCAACTTTCACCATCCAAATCAAGGTAAAATCCGCTGCGACCCTAGTTCTTCATATTTTGGGGTTTTTGTTGAGATCTTTGATTCTAATCTATTCTAGCTCCGATTTGTGGTAGATTGTGATGTAGTAATCATAATCCTTCATTTTTCTCCAAGATTCACGGATTTAACCCCAAGTTACCTTCCATAGTTTGGGTTCGAGCTATGTTGCCTTCGTAGTGTTTGAATAAATGTCCCTAAGGGTAGAACTTAGGGTGAATCCTTCCGTTTCCATAGTGTTGTGTTTTGATTCGATATCTCGTTGTGTTAGGGTCAAATTGTTGAAAGAAGTTCGGACCGTACGTCCATCCGTTCGTTGTTTCCTGTGTCGTTCGAATTGAGGCAAGTACTTTGATTGTGTTTAATGTACTTCGTGTGAATATGTAAAAAAATGGGATTTGTGCCAATTTTTTATTGAGTGTGTGTGAGCCGAGTAAAACCAGTGAGGGTCCCCTGGGATCCGGTAGGCTGCGTTTCCCTACGGATCACTCGGTTGGGCTATACAACCAGAGAGAGCCTGACGAGGTCTCTTGGAGTGCGTATCTTGCGAGATGCGGGGCCAGTATACCTGGGGAGGTTGTTTTGTGATGATGATTGTGATGTGGTATTCCGGAATATCTGTGATGACACTGTGATTTATGTTGATTATTCAGTTGTTGTACATATTCTAGAATCATTGTACTTGCACTGGCTCCTTGCTGACCCCCTCTGGGGTGGATATACTTTTGTGTATTCAGGTACAGGTCCAATTGAAGAGCCAGCACAGGGAGGACACGAGCTTGGCAGGCAGCATTGATATCGTGTACCCCTTTTGAGTTATTGATTATATTGTCATGTTCATGGTCGTGTTTTACATTTTGTACTCGCGCGGGTACTGTCGTGTGATGTTGTTGTACCAGATATGAACTGTTGTATCAGTTGTGGTCCTACGGGGCGAGATGTTTTTGGTATTGTGTTGTATGTCATTTTGAAGTCGGTTTGTTTAATAAAAGAATAAAGTTGTGGTTTGTAAAACTAAATGAGTTCTTACGTTAGTCCAAGCCTGGTAGATTCTCCAAAAAGAATCTACGGCGCTGTAATGTTCCTGTAAATCACGGGGGTGTTACATGCATTGCGTACGTAAATCATTGTATGAAGTAAGGCAGTAGCCTCTGGACTTCGATAGCGCACGCTAACAAAGACAGTTAGCGCACGCTAAGCGTGTAACGTACGTTAAATGAAGATGTTAGTGTACGTTAATAATGTACAGTATATATATGTGCAGTTGGGCATTATTCGTCATTTCCGTCCATTTCTTCATGTGAACCGATAGAGAGAGTTCTTAGAGAGATGTTTGAAGTTCCAAACACTGGATTATGGTGGAGTTAATTATCCATAACAATACTAAGCTTGGAATCGATTGGAAACGGATTCAAACTTGGGATTCAATCCATTCCTTCAAAAGGTAATTACTCTTCACCTTTGGATTTTGTTTTGGATTGAATGTTGATATTCTTGAGTTGATGATTATTACATAAACAAGATGATAAGCATGATTATGATATGGATTACCATATTATGATGATATTGCTGTTGATATATGGATATTGACATGATTTTTGTGGTTTGAATTGTGTAGTTCATTTTCTTGAAATAAGTTGGTTAATCCTGCTCCTCAATTTCGGATGTTGATGTTATTGTTGATGATTACTCTGTAATGATAGATTATGGAAGTGGGTTATAGTTCTTGGTATTCGTGATGTTGATATTTGAGGAAGAAGATGAAATGTGAATATATGAATTGGATTATGAGTTGTATGATTACCTATCTATTAAAGGATATCGGATTTCGTTGTTTTATGAACATGGTTTCGAATCACTTTGTGTTCTTGATAATCGCCATATGTTGATCGGTATCTGAAATGCATGCAACTACATGTCATTAGCGCACGCTAGTGTTACTGGCTAGTACACGCTAACGGGAGCGACTTAGCGCACGCTACATTAAGTGATTAACGTGCGCTGAGTCAACAGACAGTGTAGTATATCCTCTTTCAGTTATGAAATCGTGATCGTTTAAGTTGGATTGATAAGACTAGTGGTTAATCGAGATATTGTTGAGCCGATAGGTTTGCAAATTGGTTATATCGATTGTTGATTGTTATCGAATGTGTGTTAATTGATTACTTCAATAGGTTGAGATTATTGATCGGTGATTAGAACCTTGCTTTGTGGTTGTGTTTAAGAATGTTCGTGAATTGCATTGATCGGGGCCGAGGAACTTGTAGACGACGACAAGGAATTGGTAACGTCTTCATCGGTATCGAGGTAAATTATTACTTGCTCAGTTTATAATATTTAATGAATAGTTTCCATTTCGTTCTTTATAATTCATATAACAATGTTATAATCGTGATCACAGGAGATCTGAGATTATAAGTTGTACTCGAGTTTTGGGAATTAAATCATAATGTATATGATTTACATTTGTTATTAGTATACTTGTTATCGAGGATACATTGTGGTATAGACGAAGACGTGAATTATCTACCGTCCGTGACATTTTAGATCGTCGAATATTCAGAATAATGATTCGTGATGGTTTAGACATCGAGATTTCTCTCGAAGGACTCGGGGTAAGTACTCTAATCATTTTGGTCATTTGTGTCAATCATGTTATGATACATGCGTGTATCGTTGTTGTCATGCATTGTGTATCATTGTTATATGCATTTGTGCATTGTTGTTGTATGTCCACATCGGGTTGCTCCGATGGGATCATCGGGGGATCTATGCTAGCGTGCGTTGGATCATCGGACAGGTTTTCCACCATGGGTTGGTTTGACGGGATCATCGTGGGGATCATTGGATTACCATGTGTTGTTATTGTGCATATGTATATTATGGGTTTGCCATAAGTATACATTGTTGTTATTGATGTGAGCATATTGATGTTGTCATATGAGTATGCATTTGTAGGTCTTGTGTTATGACCGTGTCCGTATGTTGAGTTGATCTGATCTTGGATTATACTGACGTGATTTCGTCATGGCATTTCATATCTTGAGGTATGTTCCGTACTTCCTTTGGTATTTGTCGTTTGATGGACAAACGATTATCGTGTTGGGATTTGATGATGTTATCCGATGGATCGAATTGGTCAGAGCTGGTATTTTTCCGTATCATGAGTTAGTGATGATATTCTGATAATCTTAATTATTGTTTAAGGAACAATACAGATGTTATGTTTGAGTTTGTTTTTAATCGGTATTACAAGATGTGCATTGTGATAATGGTTATTCTGATGAGAACTATTCGAGTAAGTAAAGTTATGACGGTAAGATTACATTGGTCGTATTCTTACTTAGTATTTTCATTGATATGTAATTATTGACGTGATGTGATGGTTATCATTATTAGATATTATGGCAGACCCCGTCGTGGGCTTTCATTTTAGGTTCTTGGATTATCAAGCTTGTAGCGGTCGTGGAGAGATGAGCTTCCTGGAGGATACTGGCTAGGCCATATATTTGTGTATTGAGTTTCCTGATCAGTTCTTGTATTCCGCTGCTAGAGTATTTTTATTGTTTGTTGTTTTCCTCTGCGTGAGTATTTTAGATGGCCTTTTGGTATCTGGTAACTTAGGTTATTTTATCAATCGTTTTCTAAATCTATTCTGTCGATACGTGTAAGCGATAGCTTAACGTATGTTTTAAAATGTTGAGTTTTGGCATTTCGGCCCTTGTGGTTTCAAGTGAGATTTTACGACGGTTTTGATAAACAAGTTTTATAAAGTCTTCGAATGTTTTAAATAGATAATACAGTCATTAGCCTCTTGGGCATTTGTAAATGTTTGCGAAAATTTCCTTCAGCCTTGTGGATTCCATCTCGGAGCACACGGCACTATAATATTCCTGGATGGCTCTGGGGGTGTTACATAAACCAGGTAAAGAGGCTATATAAGGATTATATTTGGGGGAGAAATCTCTCTGGACTTTGTAAAAATCAGCAAAAGGATGAAAGGAAACGAGTTGAAATGAAATGGGGTGCTGCCATATTTATAAAACTCAGACCTTTATGTACGTTAACCTCAAAGCATTATGTTTCTTCACTAAGAGTTAGTTGGAGCACACATTATAGGTATGCTAATGGGATTAGTATACTCAAACTCGACTCACCTCGATTTGATCACTTGGATTTGACTTTGGGATTGTCAATGACTAAATCGAAAGATAGTGATAGGTGTACATGAACCTTTTACTTGAGGTTTGAGTAGGAGATGTGCCTATGACATTAAGTTAGTCATTAGAGTAGTTCAATCCAATCACCGGTTGGTAAGGTGAACCTCAAAGTGCAACTTAATGGGCAAGTAGCAATATCTACTGAATACCAAGATAGGATTCTTTCTCCTATAAGTGAGCAGGTAAATGTCCCGTGCGGTTAATACAAAATGAGATCACAAGTCTTTGGCCATAGCATTTAGAGTTAGTTGTATTTGATACACGAGAGCTCGGTGATCTCGATTTGCATTAAAATATGCATAGAGTCAAGTTACAATAGGGTTTGATATTACCACGGCCCTAATACTTGACCGGGACATATGATTGAAGGGTTTATACGTATACGGTATTCACGACATAATGGTTTTATAATGATTCTAACATTCGTTCTGAGTTGGGTTGTGACACGAGCCACTAGGCTGGCCAAGTGTTATCTGCACTCCTTGGTTCCTCCCGTTTCCAACTGAGACAGACCAATGGAGTCGCGCACAAGGATATTTAACGAAAAATGAGTATTTAATATCTCTTCATTTATATTGGATATTAGATATCTAACTTTATTTATTGGATAAATCGAAGCGTTCTTATGAATCAAAATTAATATTGGGTGACTAATTTAATTTATAAATAATTATTTCTTTGACAAATATAATTATAATTTTATAATTGATAAAAATAATTAATTGGATTAATTAATTAAATATAAATACATTTGAGATAAAACAAAGTGTACTTAATGTACTAGACACGCGAATGTTCGATACACGAACCAAGTGGCTCATATCGTTTCTTCTCATCAAAACCAACATGGTCGCCCCCTCTCTACCCCACCACACCTTACATGATCTTCCCTTTCTTGTCATCATATGGTGTGGGGTTAGTTTGAATTGTTTTTAAAACATGAAGACATAAGATAACAAGATAATGTTGATCTTGAAAATCTTATCAAATCATGTCATAAAACATGACAAAACTACACCTCAGGATGTGCCGATTTCTCAGGCCATCATTATATATAATCAGCAGTTAGGATTCGTGAAAGATCAGGTGAGGACCGAGGCCGACAAGATCCGTTATTTCAATATGCGCATGAATCCGCATATCAGGTAGAGTATGGCACCGCTCATGTGTGCCACCTTGAAGGAGTATCAGGATCGCGCCCTAGCGATCGAGATGGCTGCACCGGAATCAGAGTTGAATTCCGAGGCCAAGAAATAGAAAACGGCTGGCAGTTTTTCAGCCGGCAAGAGTGGCCAATTTTCGAGAGCACAATCTGCCCCTACACCTAGGAAGAGGCCGTTTCATCAGGCTGGAGTATCTCAGGGTAATCGTTCAGTCCATTCCGTTGCTTCTGGTGGCAGGGTTTATTTTAACTGCAACCAATATGAACATTTGATGAAGGATTGTCCTTTTCCTACAGTTACTTGCTTTACTTGCGGGCAGACCGGGCACCGAGCAGCACATTGTGAGAGAGCCAACAGGGCTACCAGAGCTCCGACTACCACCTCCGTTCAGAGAGAGCACAGTATTGATCAGAAGACTCCAGTTACTCATGTTCCTCAGAGTTCGGGCCGTGGTAGGGGCCGGGGTCAACCAGACCGCCGACCTGCATCTAGTTCGGGCTCAGTCCACCCTCGGTTATATCAGATGAGGCGCATGGAGGAGGCAGACGTTCTGGTGGCGTCAGGTACCACTCAGATCCTTTCTCATCTAGTTTCGGTGCTTTTCGATTTGGGTGCTGCTCATTTTTTTATTGCTTCGGATTGTATGTGTCGTATTGATATTGATTGCTTGTTCGAGTGTGAACCGTTTGTAGTGGGTACGCCTAGCGGGGATCGTATGGTTGGGGACCGGGAAGTTAGGGATTGTCCAGTAAGGATCGGGAGCCGATATTGGCCCTCGAATCTCATTGTTATAGACCTTAAGGGTGAGGATTTGATCCTCGGGGATGAGTGGTTGGATCGTCATGGTGCTATCATGAACTATCGGACTTGTACCATCTCGATAGTGGCCGAGGACGGAACCGAGCATACTCTCATCGGTTGTAAACCGGGTAGATCGGGTAGTTTGATTAGCGCCTTAAAGGCGATGAAACTTCTGAATCAGGGTTGTGTCGGCTATTGGTGTTACGCTCTGTAGGCGGAGTCGACATGTCATCGATTCCAGTTGTCAGCGAGTACCCTGACGTATTTCCATATGACATGCCGGGATTACCACCACAGCGAGAGGTTGAGTTTCCTATTGATCTTGAGCCGAATGCGGCTCCCGTTTCTCGAGCGCCATACCGTATGGCACCGTCGGAGATGTTAGAATTGAAGAAACAGTTGGGGGAATTGTTAGATAAAGGGTATATTCGATCGAGCGCATCGCCTTGGGGTGCGCCCTGTACTTTTTGTTAAGAAGAAGGATGGATCGCTTCATTTATCCATCGATTACCGAGAATTAAACAGGTTGACCATCAAAAACAAGTACCCTTTGCCCAGGATCGATGACTTGTTTGATCAGCTTCAGGGAGTGACAGTCTTTTCGAAGATTGATTTACGATCGGGCTACTACCAGTTGAGGATTCGGGACAGCGATATACTGAAGGCTGCCTTTCGGGCTAACTAATGCCCCAGCAGTGTTCATGCAGTTAATGAACAAAGTTTTTATCGAGTAGCTGGACAAATTCGTAGTCATCTTTATCGACGACATTCTTATCTATTCCCGGAGTCGAGAGGAGCATCTTTTACATCTCCGAGTTGTGTTGAACATTTTGAGAACTGAGCAGTTGTATGCGAAGTTCTCTAAGTGTGAGTTTTGGCTCAAGGAAGTGATGTTCCTCGGGCACGTGATTTCAGCGGAGGGAGTTCGGGTAGATCAACAGAAGATAGAGGCGGTGATGGCTTGGGAACCGCCCAAAAATGTGAAGGAAGTGAGAAGTTTTCTGGGACTTGTAGGCTATTATCGTAGATTCATTGAGGGGTTTTCTAAGATCGCTAGACCGCTCACTCAGTTACTCCAGAAAACTCAGAAATTCGAGTGGACCGCAGATAGATAGGATAGTTTTGACGAATTGAAGAGACAATTGACTACCGCACCCATTTTAGCATTGCCTCAAGGGAACGAAGATTTCGTGGTGTATAGTGATACCTCGGGCCTCGGGATCGGATGTGTTTTGATGTAGAGAGATAGGGTGATTGCTTATGCGTCCCGCCAATTGAAACCTTATGAGGTAAATTATCCCACGCATGATTTGGAGTTAGCTGCGGTCGTTTTCGCCTTAAAGATCTGGAGGTATTATCTCTATGGGTCGTCGTGTAAGATTTTTATGGATCACAAGAGTTTGAAGTATATCTTCAGTCAGAAAGAGTTGAATATGAGGCAGCGTAGGTGGTTGGAGCTAATTAAATATTACGACCTCGAGATACTTTATCTTCCGGGTAAGGCTAACGTAGTGGCTGATGCGTTGAGCCGAAAACCGATGGAGTTACAGATGTTAGAGGTACTTACACCACAGAGCAGGATCCAGTGGGATTTGATTTATCAGAATATCGAGGTTTGGGTTCAGAGAGTTCAGGGCCAGTTATGTGTGTTGGAGATCACTTCGTCCTTGACTGATGATATCAAGGCGAAACAGTATGATGATCCATTTTTGGTCCAGTTGAGGGAGGATGTGAGGAAAGGGAAAGCCCCTGGGTTTGTGATTCAGGATGACGGAGTTTTGAGATTTCGTGGCAGATTATGTGTACCGAATGACCTTGAGTTGAGGCAGAAGATTCTGAGTGAGGCTCATACTACGCCTTACTCCATACATCCTGGTACGAGCAAAATATACAAGGATGTGAGGAGTAACAACTGGTGGAGAAATTTTAAGACGGACGTTAGCGAGTTTGTGGCGAAGTGTTTGACCTGTCAGCAGGTTAAGATTGAGCATCAGCGGCCCACGGGATTGCTGCGACCACTTCCCATTCCGGAATGGAAGTGGGAAGACATCTCTATGGATTTCATTACCGGGATGCCTAGGACTCGGACTGGAATGAACATGATTTGGGTTATTGTCGATCGACTAACCAAATCAGCGCATTTCCTGGGTATTAAGGATACTTGGGGGCCGGGGAGGCTGGCACGAGTATTTATTGCAGAGATCGTGAGATTGTATGGGACTCCTAGGAGTATTGTTTCGGATCGAGATGGCCGGTTTGTATCATATTTTTGGCAAGCTGTTCATCGAGCTTTGGGGACTGAGTTGAGACTCAGTACGGCTTACCACTCTCAGACTGACGGGCAGTCAGAACGGACAATCCAGACGCTGGAGGATATGTTGAGACCATGTGCCCTAGATTGGAAGGACGATTGGGAGTCGCACTTGCCATTGATCGAGTTCACGTACAACAATAGTTGGCATGCCTCGATCAAAATGGCACCATTTGAGGCATTATATGGGAGGAGGTGCAGATCGCCGTTGTGTTGGGATGATGCGTCCGAGCTGATTGGTACCGAGCCTGATATGGTAGTTGAGACGAGAGAGAAGATTGCTCTGATTCGCGATAGGTTGTTGACGGCCCAGAGTCGGCAGAAGTCTTATGCCGATAAGCGTCGCCGGCCGTTGGAGTTTGAGGTGGGAGATCATGTCTTGCTTAAGGTGTCACCGACACGGGGAGTTTACCGCTTCAGTTGAAAGGGTAAACATAGTCCGAGATATATTGGACCATTCGAGATTTTAGAGAAAGTTGGAGAACTTGCATATCGATTAGGCTTGCCGCCGTCCTTGAGTCACGTACATAACGTATTTCATGTTTCCCAGCTTAGGAAGTACGTACCAGAACCTAGCCATATTATTGATTTTGGAGAGATCGAGTTGGGACCCGACATTACCATCGAGGAGAGGCCGATTCAGATTTTAGAGCGTCGGGTGAAGCAACTTCGGCACAAAAGCATTCCCTTGGTTAAAGTTCAATGGTCGAGGCATGGATCCAAGGAAGCCATGTGGGAGACGGAAGAGAGTATGCAGTCGAGATACCCCGAGTTATTCGTGTTGTAAGTTTCGGGATGAAACTTATTTTTAGGGGGAGAGAATGTAATATCCGTACTTTCTATTTTTGGTAATTTCTATTTTTGGGGTATGTTCATTTCGGACGACTCGCTTGTTACTGTTTTGGAATTATGAACCTATTTTGTTCTTGGAGTTTTTCTGTTAGGACGAGTTTCGAGGATGTTTTTACGTAATTTCATCTTGAATTATACCTTGTCGCATGTACGTTTGATTCTCATAAAACTCATTCGTTTTCGTTGTTTCTTGGTTTGCATAAGCTCGTGTGGTTGAGTTAGTCGTGTTGAGACTTTCGGTTTGTTAATCCGACGTCGTATCGTGATTTTCGGGCACTTGGGCCATTTTTGTAATTTTCTATAAATTTAGGGAATTTCACTTTCTTTGTCGTATTTCGTACTCTCCGGTGGTCAAAATTGTATTTTCTTTCAACGCTTAGCTCTGTCGTCTTGAATATCCCATGTTTGCATTTCTGGATTCTAGCCTTGCTTGACGTTTCGATTTTCGTGCTGTCTGCAGCAGTGTACTGATCTGAGCAGTACTGAACTGCTGCGTGAGTATCGCACGCTACTCCTTGATTCTTTGCGTGCGCTATCGTTGTGTGGTTATCATACGCTAACTTGGAATATGTAGCGTGCACTAACGATTTCAGCGTACTGGGCAGTGGGGATTCTGAATTCATATCCTGCGCACTGATCATCAGGTAGCGTGCGCTAAGGCTCGAGTAGCGTACGCTATCGGGTAATATTTAGCACGCGCTAAACATGTCTAGCGCACGCTAGCGACGCCGGGCTGTTTATGGACTATTTGCGGTCCCCGTTAGCGCGCGCTATGCTTTGGTGGTTAGCGTGCGCTAACAATGTATTATTTAAATAGGACAGCAACAGCCCAACTTCGTCATTTTCCATCCTTACTTATTCTCTTCGGCTTTGGGCAATTCCAGACGAGGGTTAGGGCCGATTTCGACCAAATATCATCATCCACTAACATCCTTACATTCCTTGCGCGAATTCTTCAAGTTCTTAACATTTTCCGCCATCCGAATCAAGGTATGAATCCCTGAAACCCTTGTTTTGAGATTTTGGGGAAATTTTGGGGATTTCTTGTGATTTGACTCTTTTGATCCGAATTATCATGGATTATTGCTAGACTTCAATCGTATACTTGTAATCCTTCGTTTTTCTTGAGGATTTATGGTTTTAAACTCCAATTTTTCCATTATTCATCACTTATACCCGACTATACCCTAGGAATGTTCGACGAATTGTTCCAGCGGGTAGAACTAGGATGTATTCCTACGTTTTCGTAGTATTGAGATTGGTTGTATATCGTTATTGTGTTAGGATCGGATTTGTGGAGATTATTCGGGCCAAAACCTTTCCGTTCACCGTTTTCCTTCACGTCGTGCTAATCAAGGCAAGTACATGTATTACATTCCATTATGTATGTTACGTTTTCAAAATGAATGATAAATTGTGGTATTTAGGTGCGTGAGTTGTGTTCCTTCCACCTGGAGCATTCGACGGGATGTCTAGGGGTCGATACTAAGGGGTACGGCCGCGGAAGTGGACTTGGGTGCGTGTGTGGTTGAACTTCCACCCGAAGCGTTCGACGGGATGTCTGGGGGTCGATACTAAGAGGTACGGCCGTAGAAGTGGTGTCCCACTCGGAGCGTTCGACGGGATGTCTGGGGGTCGGTACTAAGGGGTATAGCCACGGGACACCAGTTGTGATTTTATGATATCGTGATGAATTGATAACTGATTTGATTGCCAATGTAATATTCCAGAATATCTGTGGCAAATGATTTCTGATTGAGATGACTGTGTAAAATCGCATTTGTATATAATGATGTGTAATTGTGTACTTGCACTAGTTATTCGAATGCTAACCCCTTAAATGGGAGAAATACGTCTTATGCATTTCAGGTACTGGAAGAGCTGAGGAGCAGGCACGGGATATGCACGCAAAGGATGGGTTGGCATGATTATGAGGCTCGAGTCTTTATTTATGCTGGGTCATTTATATTGTTTGAGTATCGGAATTTGACTAGTTTTATTGTATTCGGTTAAAGTCCCCTGTGTGGGCAATGGCATGGTATCGACTTATATTTTACGTACGTCTATTAAAACGTTTTGGCTGAGGCCACGACCCCATTTTTACATTGATGATTGTGTATTTGGGATTTTCATGTACGGAATGTGTGTCATGTGTTGGCCTGGTATCCCTCATGAGGGTTCTACGGCGTGTAATGTCCCATTTGTGAATTTGGAGTGTTACACTAGTTCTCCAAGAAATTCACTAATCTTAAAGGACCCACTCAAATTTGGGTACGTAAATTCCTTCTTGTCTGATTGCAAACAAGATGAAAGGATTACCATCAAGTCACCTCTAATTCAACAGTAGGAGGTGAAGAATGGTTTGTGGACTCAGGGTGCTCAATATATATGACAGGAAACAAGAAGGTTCTATCAAACTACATCAAAGAAAGAGGTCCAGATGCAACCTTTGGGGATAGCTCAAGTGGACAAATCAAAGGTTATGGAAAGCTACACAGAGGGAACATTGTCCTTTCAAAGGTGCAGTATGTCAAAGGACTCAAATACAATATCCGAAGCATAAGCCAGTTCTGTGATGAGAACAACCTTGTAGTTTCAGTCAATGGGAATGAATGGTCATTGATCTCCTAACTGGAGAAGTGAAGCTACAAGGAAACAGAAGAAGGGATATCTACCCGATAGATTGAAAAATAAGCACTCAATACATGTTTCATATCCAGAACAGTAGCTGAAAATGGATGGTTCTGGCACAAGAGACTATGTCATATGAACTTCAAAGCTCTCAACAAAATAATCTCACAAAAGTTGGTCAGAGGGCTTCTAGAAGAAGTATTCAATAAGGAGACTCTATGTGATGCATGCCAGAAGGGAAAGAAAACAAGGGCTTCTTTCAAATCAGTTCAACCTACCACTCTTACCAGCTGAATTCTGGACCTACTTCACATGGATCTATTTGGTCCTATCAAATCAAGAACTCTAAGTGGAAGGAAACATGCAATAGTAGTTGTTGATGACTACTCAAGATACACTTGGATAGTTTTTCTCAACAAGAAGAGTGAAACTCTAACCAAGCTACCTTAACTTTTGAGGAAAATTCAGAGAGAAATCCTTATCCATAAAAAAAGATCAGATCAGATAAAGGAGGAAATTTTTTCAACAAGTCCATAACTGAATATTGTGATCAGGATCCGATTCAGCATGAAGTATCAGCTGCAAGAACACCACAACAAAATGATGTAGCTGAAAGGAGGAGCAGAACCCTCAAGGAAGCAGCCAGGACAATGATTGCTGATACTGATCTTCCTAAAAAGTTCTGGGCTGAAGCTGTCAACACAGCATGCCATACTCAGAATAGAAGTATGATAATAGGGAGACATAGTAAAACTCCATATGAGGTTTGGAATGGAATAAAACCAATTGTTTCATATTTTCATATTTTTAGTTGTAAGTGTTTCATCCAAAACAACGGAAAAACCCAACTGAATGCCTTTGATGCGAAAATTGATGATGGTCGCTTTATGTGATACTCACAAATAAGCAAGGCATATAGAGTCTTTAATGAAAGAACATTAGTTGTGCAGGAAACACCTCATGTTATCTTTGATGAATCTACTGTTGCGTACAAAAAACAGGTGGAACAAATTGAAAAAAAGCTCAAAGCCACCTCTATAGAAGAAGTCATCATCAATGACACAAGGTTGATGGAAGCTGATGAAAACTCAAGTGCAGACCAGCCGGGTTCACCTACCGTAGATGATCCCATCATAGCTGAAGATGATCCAATCACAGCTGAACCAAACACAGTTGCAATCCAACAAAACCTAGCTGAAGGACATACAGACTCAACAAACCCTCAGGCCACTCCCGAAGGAACAGCAATGATGATCAACAATCAAGAGTAGAAGATGAAGATGATACTCCCAAATGGCTAAAGGATCACCCCATTCAACAAATGATTGGGAACCTAACTGATGGAGTCAAAACCAGGAAATCAAGATAACCAATAGGAATGGCAATGCTCCCTTGCTTCATGTCCCAAATGGAGCCAAAAACAACAGAACAAGCCCTGGATGACTACACATGGGTGATTACAATACAGGAAGGGTTGAACCAAATGGAGAGGGACAATGTATGGGAGCTGATAGACAAACCAAATCACAAGAAGGTCATTGGCACCAAATAGGTTTACAATAATAAGTGTGATGAAGATGGAGCTGTTGTTAGGAATAAAGCCAGATTGGTTGCAAAGAGATATGCTCAATGTGAAGGAATAGATTTTGATGAAACATATGCACCAGTTGCAAGACTAAAAGCAATTAGACTATTCCTTACCTATGCAGCCTTAAAGAATTTTGAAGTATATCAAATGGACGTGAAAAGTGCCTTTCTCAATGGAGTACTGGAAGAAGAAGTTTATGTTGCGCAACCCCCTGTATTCGTCAAAGGAGACAAGGTATATAAGCTTTTGAAACCTTTATATGGACTCAAACAAGCTCCAAGAGCCTGTTATGAGACTCTATCCATGTTTCTTAAGAAAAATGGATTCTGCAAGGGAAAGGTGGACAAAACTCTATTTAGAATTAAACATGAAGACCACATACTACTAGTTCAAGTTTATGTGGATGATATCATATTTGGCTCAACAAACCCTGATCTATGTGAAAAATTCTTAAACCTCATGCAAGGAGAATTTGAAATGAGCATGATGGGTAAACTCAACTTCTTTCTTGGTTTTCAAGTCAAACAAGTTGATACTGGAATATTCATCAACCAAGATTTCAGTCCAAGCCAAAACAGTCCTATCAGGAAGCAGCAAAAAAGGATAATCAGATACATAAAATCCACAATCAATGTAGGATTATGGTATCTAAAAGATGACAACTCTGAATTATCAGGATATTCTGATGCTGACTTTGCAGAATGCAAAATCAACAGGAAAAGCACTAGTGGAACGTGTCAATTCCTTAGAACCAGACTAGTATCTTGGTTCAGTAAGAAGCGGGTATCTAACTCAATATCCACAACTAAGTTACCTAGCTGCAGGTAGCTGTTGTGCTCAAATTATATGGATCAGACAATAGCTAAGGGACTACAACATCATTGCAAATGAAGTCCCAATATGGTGTGACAATAATAGCACAATTACTATGAAAAACAATCCAGTCCTTCATTCGAGAACAAACACATAGATGTCAAGCATCATTTCATCAGAGACCATGTGCTTAACAAAAGAGTAAGGGTGGAAAGAGTCAGCACAGAGTATCAAATAGCTGATATATTGACAAAGTCCTTACCAGAGAAAATGTTTCTCGAACTAAGAAGGGATCTTAGACTCCTAGACTGGGTATCAAATGTCTAGCTGAAAATCTGAAGATGAAGAAAACTTAGTCAGGGTTCGAAAAAGTTAGCTGAATAAAACTCAGCCAGGGTTCGAAAAACATAGCGGGAGAAAGCTCAATGAGGGCTTGAAAAGTTAACTGATGTAAAACTCAGCCAGGGTTCGAAAAAACCTAGCTGATCAGAATCACAGCCATGATGCAGAAAGTTAGCTGATCAGAATCACAGCCATAATGCAGAAACATAGCTGATCAAATCACAGCTAAAAATTACCTATCTGATATAAAGAAAGCAAGGAACAAAAAAAACTGGTATAGAGCCGATCACGGGTTCGAATTTCCTTGGGAGTATGCTGCAGCAAAGGTTCTAATCAGAAGTCAAATGGCCAACCAGCTAAGTTTTTAATCTCTTTAAAAATATTTATTTATTTAAATGTCACACATGGGTTGAAACGCACGATCCCAGTAACACCATGTCTACATCACGTTGTCCAATCATGTCACACGAACCACCACTTTTTTATTTAATTACTTTTTAAAAAACCACTTCAAAAATAGCTACTTAAGATGATTGAAATCATTTCACAAAAACTTATCGTCTTCCCAAGTTTTCAAGCAAGAACCCCAGTTTTTCGAAAAGCAAAAATCTAGAATTTCACTACAATAAAAAAACTCAAAAATTTGCAGAAATGGACACGGAAACCTATTTCAAGAACATCACCCTCAAGATGGTAAATGAACATATTATTTTCAGTATCGTGGTGGCCTAGGGTTCTTGGAGGCAAACAACACCCTGCAAATGGCGGATTTAATCCTCAACATGAAGAAGAATTGTATTTACCACTATTTGGACATCAACCCATCGGAACTCTACAAGGAGTCTGTAATCTGCAACTACAAGGAAGTTGAAGTCACTGAAAGATGAATCAGGAGCTTGATTTTTGTAGAACCCATCCCGATATCCCAACAAATTGTAGCGAATGCTTTCAAACTGGAGAATCGAGGATTGCAGTCGAAACCCTGAAACAAAACCCCTTGGACATCTAGAAATGGATAAAGCTACCTGAGCAACCCATGAAGATGAAAAACACTGCCATAAAATCGGATTTGCAGAAAGAATTCTGGTACATGATGGACATAACCAACAAAATAGTCATGGGTATGTCAGGGAGCTTTGACCAGTGTCCTCGCCCGAATATACGGTAATGGGGGCTATGATGAAGAAGTAGAGGATTAACTGGACTGACTACATCTTTAGGCAGTTAGTTAGAGAAGTTAATAAAGCTAGCCAGGATTCCAATGCCAAGAAATTCAGTCAGAAATTATCTTTTGGCACACAAGTAAGCTGGATTCTTGAGTTTCAGGGAAAGGCAAAAGGAAAAGCAGAGACCTTCCACAGCAGCAAAAGACTTGGTCACCTGGACCTTGTTGCATTGGAACAACATTCAACTCATCATCCAAGAGCCTTAGAGATGCTTGTGAAGATGAAATCGGGAACTTCATCCTACAAGGAAGCAACAGAATCTGAAGATGAGAATGAAGTTGAATCAGTCGCAGCCATCCCAACTGCAACTGAGATTTCCCTGCCTGATCCAACCCCATATGAGATTACTGCAGCTAACATTTTGACCAAAAAGTTAGATGCAGCTGAAGAAAAGCCAGCTGCACCTACCCATGAAGTGAGTGAAGATAGTGATAATCTCACTTTAACAAGGATTTTCAGGAAGCAGAAGTCACCTGAAAAGGAAGATGTCAGACAAGTTTCATCACCTGAATCCTCCAAGAGACAGAGAATATTGGTAGATTACTCATCTGAGTCCTCTGACAGAAACCTGCCTGAAGATCACCAAACTGAAATACCTGAAGTCTCATCCATCGCAGCTGCAACACCAATCATCACCTCCCCAACTTGTGCCTATCAGTCCACAGAACTGATCATTATTCAAGAAGAAGAATAAACTCCTAATGACCCTCTACATGAACTTCCAGCATCCCTGAGGTGGAAGGAGCAGAGGAAATCCTTGAAGAAGCATACATTCAATACAAATTCAACCTCACGGAAAACAATCCATCCAACCTCAACAAGGAACAACTCAGGGGGTAGCACAGGGAAAAGATTATGATGAAATTAAAGAAGATAAGAAAATTGCTAAAGATGGAGTTGAAAAGGAGAATGATGACAGAGAAGTAGAAAAGGAAGAAAATGTTGTTGTTAAGGAGGAAGTAGAAGAAAAAGAGGAAGATAAAGAGGAAGAAAAAGAAGAAGAGGATGACAGTAATCAGGTTGATTCTGATCATGATGAGGATCAGGATGCATCTGATCAAGGATCAAATTCAGCTCAACAATCACAAGCTAAAAATTCAGAGAAGCAGGGGTAACATGCATCTGAAAAATCTCACCTACTGAAAAGTCAGCTGCACATGAGAATTCAACTGAAAAATCAGCTGCTGAAAAGTCAGCTGCACATGAAGCCACATCTGAGAATTTCCACCAGGCAGAGGCAATTCATCTACCCTCTAACTTAACTGAGCTGATCCGCACGATGGTGGAGAAAATAGTTGAAAAACTTCTGACTACAAAGGTTGAACCGCACTTACTATCACAGAACAGCAAAATGCACTCACTGCTTAATAGGAAGGATCCTTCCACACCACCAACATGTGTCAGAATGCCCCTTAGCATGTAGGACTTAATGACAAGGGTAGAAGAACAGCTACCTCATATTATTGATGCTGGCAAAAGGGGGAAGAAATGAGAACCAAATGGATACAACAGTCCTCTGCAGTGGTTCCCAGAAGTGCACCTAAAGGCATTCACCTTCCTGAAGCCTCAAGTTATCAGAAGAGGAAGAGCACAGCTGGACCTCCAGAGGTCCCTGCAGCAAAGAGAAAGAGAACTAGGCAGGAATTACCTCAACCACTTCAATGGGAAGGGAAGGAGCTGTATTATGTGGAGGAATTCTTGCCAGTAGAAGCTGAACCTATATGGGGAACAACAATAAAACAGTTCATAGAGAAGTATTACATCTGGTAAATACTTCAAAATCCTACATGGAGCTCAATTTGCCTAACTTATGGGAAATATTGAAGAAGCATGCTGAACGAGAATTTGATGCATATTCCATGATCCCATATTTCAGACCACTTTGCTGATTGGAAACGTAATCTTAATATTGTCGTGACTGCTAAGAACACAAGTTTGTTCTAACTAAGAAATGCCCATTGGAGCCAGATGAGGATTTGACACCCGATGAGGTGAATGAATTCCACAAATAGAAGAAATCTGATGAAATGACTCGCTGTTACATCTTGGCTTCTTTATCAAATGTATTACAGCATCATCATCAGAGTATGGGGACGGCCGCGGAAATGATGAAAAATCTCGGTGAGATGTTTGGTCATCATAACCGGGCGGCTAGGCAAAATGCTATGAGGGTCTTGAGACGACCCAAATGCCTGAAAGAACCCCGGCAAGGGATCATGTTCTAAAGATGATTTCTCATCTAAACGAACTTGATATCTTAGAGGCAAATCGATGCGGAAACGCAGGTCGATATTATCCTAGGCAGCTTACCTAGGAGCGAAATCTCAATTTACAAAATTGGGCTTCTTATTTAAATATATTAATTACCGTATTTAAGATATCAAATGTTCATTATTTAATTTAAGCTACTGATAGATTTAATTAATTAATTTCTTATTCAAGAGTTGTACCACTCAAACCTTATTATTATATCGGAATTAAATCCTCTTTTAGGGTTTAAAATAATAATCATTCTCGATCTCTTCAAGGGGACATTATCAATCCGTACGAGCTGGTACACGATTTCTAGTTATAATATAAATTGTCATATAAATAATATTATTACCCAAGATACGAAGCATATTGAGCCAATCATATGTGACTCTTACCCATGATAAACTCAAACATACACTACAACCTTTCACATAATTTATCTTATAATTATATAGGTCGTGAACCATTACATTATTTTATAAGACACTGATAATATGATCTTCCGTGTGACACCAACACACCACATTATCTATAATATAAAATAAATAGACAATATATTCCTATAACCAGAACGTGAATTAAATTGCAAAACATGTGACAAAAATGTAATTGATATTCTCATAGGTGGTTACAGAGAAAGAGATAACACAAGCATAAAATATGCTTTGCAGTATACAACCATAATAGTTTGTGCATTGATTGCCGTGAGATAAACAAAATGACCATCAACAACAAATACTCATTACCTCGTATAGAAGACTTGTTCGATTAGTTGCAGGGAGCTACAGTATTCTTGAATATTGACTTGAGATCGAGATACTATCAGCTCCAAGTGAAGGAGTCTGACGTTATAAAGATAGGCTTTCGGATGAGATATGACATTACGAGTCCGTGGTATGTCTTTCGGTCTAACTAATACGACATCAGTGTTCATGCAGCTCATGAACAAGATATTTACCGAGAACCTCGACAAATGTATAGTCATCTTTATTGACGATATTTTGATTTATTCTCGACATTATGAGGAGTATGACCAACACTTAAGTCTATTGTTAGACATTTTGAGAGCTCATCACCTTTATTCGGAGTTCTCTAAATGTGAATTCTGGTTGAAGAAAATTATATTTCTCGCCCAATGGGGTTCGTGTGGACAAACAAAAACCTGAGGCAGTGTTCGATTTGACACCACCTAAAAATGTGAAGAAGGTTCAGAGCTGTTGGGGTCTTGCTAGGTACAATAGTAAGTTTTGTTGATAGGTTCTCTAAACTTGCTCGACCGCTTACACAGTTGCTTCAGAAGACAGAAAAATTTGGATGCACTGAAGAGAGGCAACAGAGCTTTGAAGAGTTTAAAGGGCGTTTGACATTGGCGTCGATTCTGACATTACTACAAGGTAGCAAGAGGTTTACAGTTTATAATGACGCTTCGAGCCAGGGGATCGGGTGTGTCCTTATGCAGCACGATAAGAAGATAGTTTTTGCATCACGGTAGCTGAAGCCCTATGAAATGAACTATCCAACTCATGACTTAGAGTTGGCCATGATTGATCGACAAAAACTTATCCTAAAAATAGGAGTTTTTGAGTCGCTCGTAAATATGTACGAGGTAGAAGTACTTGTGGTCAATTCTACCAAGGTCTTTTCTCTCGAGGATTGCCTAACGGGGCTTCGTATAATATTTTATTATACATTGTGAGAAACAAATACTAAAATATTCTAAAACAGATTTTTGGGTTTTCTAAAACAGATTTTTGGGTTTTTAAGTTAAATAAATTAAATGCACTATTTTTAAATTAAACTATTTTTATTAAAACTATTTTTAATGAGACTATTTTTAATAAGACTATTTTTATACTAGACTATTTTTATATGGACTATTTTTATTAAGACTATTTATAACTAGATTATTTTTATTAAGACTATTTTTTATACTAGATTATTTTTATTAAGACTATTTTTTATACTAGACTATTTTTAATTAGACTATTTTTTATAAGACTATTTGTTATACTAGACTATTTTTATACTAGTGAGAATGAATCAAACTAAAATGAGTTAGAACTTGATTTGATAAAAACTAGGGGATTATGGGTTCATTAAATTAGGTTTTTAATAAAGTAGATGAATTGATTTACATGGATATAAAAGATAAACGAGTATTTATCGAGTAATCAACTTTTCACCTCATAACTTTCGTATTCAATGATCTCCGAAATACAACTTCGAACTTGATTACAAAAAGTTACAAACTATGAAGTAAGATACTAAGTAGCTATTGATCAAGTACTTTTCAATTACAAAATAGAAGAACAACTTCAAACTATCAAAAATAAAATGGATACAAAATTATAATAAAAAGTTCTTTTCTAGGAAGAGATATCTTGCTAAAGAAAGGATATTTCTTAGCAAGAAGAGGAGTGATTTTTTTCAAGGATGAAGGTGTCCTTTTATTGGTGATTTTCAAGAATACTATGGATTATTTAATTCAAGAAATGTGTTGTAGCATCTTGATTTTTTCTTTGGTATTTGATTCACACTTGATCTTCCATGCATGTCTTGATTTTCAGATCATTGACCCCCAAATAAAATACATGGTTGTTGAGCTCACAAGATGGTAAAAAATGGAATATTCAGCCAAGGGTCTGCTTGAAAACGGCGCTGGAAAATGGCCCATTTCGCGCCGTGTGAGAAACGACAGAAGAAATGGCCTTGATTTGCGCCGTGTTGTATTGTCGTGTTGTAGAGTGACTTGGTCATGTTCGGAACACGCGCAAGGACCCGGCGCCTGAATCTGTTCATGCGGAAGGACGAATCTAACAGTTACTTAGAGATGGCTAGCCCCTCGGAAAGGTAATTCTTCTTCGCGAGAAGGGTAGTAAAGAGGAAAAAGAAAGAAAAGAAAGGAACCTGTTCTAAAAAAGAATCCGTCTACTCTGGTGTTGTGACCGAGACTCCTATATCGGTAGAACGAATCGAGAATGACGCGTTAGGCATCCACATGTTGCGCAGTATGAGAAACGGCCTAATGAAATGGTCCTGGTTGCGCCGTTTTGTCTTGATCGTTTTGTAGACTTTGTCCTTGAAAAAATTCTGATCTTGGATTTGGTTCGGCTTTTCGACCTTTTTGACGTTTTATGTCAGTAGTCTGTAAATTAAACATTTTTAGCTCATATTTTGACATTTCTTTAAAATAATTATTTTTTTTATCACAAATCCGTATGATTATGCCAGAAAAGGAGATATTTTGTATATGGACTTTTAGATCAAATATGCACTAATCAATGTTCTTTTCCGCACAGAAGATATGGCGCATTATTTATACGATTGTTCCTGTCAGACCTGTACTGATCACAAGAGTTTGAAGTACATCTTCAGTCAGAATGAGTTGAATATGAGGTAATGCCGTTGGTTGGAGCCAATAAAGGATTACGACTTAGAAATCTTTTACCATCTGTGGAAGGCTAATGTCATCGTGGATGCATTGAGCCGGAAGCCGGCATCGCTTCAGATGCTAGAGGTCTTACACCTCAAGTCAAGATTTGATAAGAACTGATCGAGCATGGAATAGAAGTTTAGATTTAGAGAGTGCACGGGCAATTGTGTATTCTCGATATTATTTTGTCCTTAGTTGATGAGATCAAAGGGAAGCAGTGGAGTGAGCCGGTGATTATTCAACTGAAGGAAGACGTAATTTAAGGGAATGTCCCTAGTTTTATGGTCCACGAGGATAATATTTTGAGGTTACAAGGCAGACTCTGTGTTCAAATAACTTGGAGTGGAGGCATAGGATACTCCGAAAGTCTCATGCTACGCCTTACTCAATCAATCTAGGAACAAGTAATATGCACAAGGATTTGAAGTAGAATTTGGTTGAATAATATGAAAATGGATATCACGTGATTCGTGTTGCGGTGTTTGACTTTCCATTAAGTCAAAATCGAACATCAATGACCACACGGGTTGTTAAAGCCACTTCCCATTACCGAGTGTAAGGGGGAAGATGTCTCCATGGACTTTATCACAGGGATGCCAAGGACTAAAACTGGTGTGAGTATGATTTTAGTGATCGTCGATGAGTTAACCAAGTTGGCACACTTAATAGGTATCAAAGTACTTGAAGACCAGAGAGGTTGGCTCGAGTATTTATAGTAGAGGTTATGAGACTGCACGGTACGCCTATGACTATAATTTCTGATCCGGATGGCCGTTTTGTGTCACATTTTTGGCAGACAATCTATCAGGCTCTAGATACCAAGTTGAGGTTAAGTATGTCTTTTCATCCATAGTCGGATGGTCAAATTAAGTGGACGATTCAGACATTAGAGGAAATGTTAAGGGCATGCGCTTTAGACTGTAGTAGTGATTGGGAACTCCATTTGTTGTTGATCGAGTTTACATACAACAGTAGTTGACATGCATCGATTGAAATGTCATTTTTTGAGGCACTCTACTGTAGGCGGTGTATATTGTCGTTATGTTGTGATGAGGCCTCAGAATTAGTCAGGACAGAGCCAGATATGTTGTCGGAAACTAAGAAGAAGACTACTATCATTTGAGAGAAATTGCTGACTGCTCAGAGTCGACAAAATTTCTATGTTGATGTATGTCGCCAACCCCTGGACTTCTAAGTATGAGACCACATTCTGCTCAATGTGTCCCTGACTAAGGGAGTCTTCTGCTTTGGGAATAAATGAATCTCAGACTGAGGTATATCGGGCTATTTGAAATTTTAGATAGGTTCGGAGAATTGGCTTATTGTTTGGCATCACCTCCAGCTTTAAGTCACGTCTATTGAATTTTTTATGTTTCTCAACTGAGAAAGTATGTTTTAGACCCGAGTCCTGTCATAAGTTATGCGGATATTTATATAGCCATGATATTATATTTGAGGAGAGATCGGTGAAGATCCATGAACGTCGTGAGAAATAATTTCCACACTATCCTTGAACGTCGTAAGAAACACCTTCCGCATAAAGTCATTTCGATGGTTAAAGTGAAATGGTCGAGACATGGAGTCGAAGAAGCAACTTGGGAGATGGAAGAGGAAATGCGTGCAAGATTCCCTGAGCTTTTTGTTTGTTAAGTTCTTGGACGAAACTTCTTTTTAGAGGGGGGAATGTAATATCCATATTTTTTGTTTTTCGTACTTTTTTATTTTAGCGACTCACTTGTACATTTTGAAATTTTTATGACATGTTCTCTTTTTCACTTTTCGTGATTGAGACGAGTTTTGTGGTTATTTAGTAATATTTCATAAATTTGCTACTTTCTTCATTATCGTAATTATGGTCGTTGGAGCTCGTTTTCTTAATATCCAAGTTGATGTTCGTCGGAGCTTTATTAGCGCTTGAGTTCATATTTTTGAGAGTATACGTAAGCGCTCCTTCCCATATTAGTTTTCATCACGAGCACAGATAAATGAGTCAGTGAGGCATTGCGTAAATTAGTGGCTATATGATGCATCAGTCAGGTGCGCACGAGCAGGCACATGGGTATGTGCCTATGGATTGGTCGTACGGCACAGTAGGACTCGGGCAGTAAACGAGGCAAGATCGGGCTCACAGACATAAGTACGAACATTTGGTCATGCGTCCCTGAATTATTGGTGGTATTGATCTTGCTCATGAGTCATGCACGAGCAGCTGGTCGTGCGTGTCTGGTCGTGCGCCTCCACGGGTTTTAAGCTAGATAGATGGGTTTTCATCCTATTTTTCACTCTCCTCTTCCTCTATGGCGATTTTGGCGATTCGAAGCGAAGCCTTGTCAAGAGATCATCAAAATCTTTGAGTTTCTAATGTGGTTTAATCGTCATTCCATCCATCTCTCTCCTTCGAATCAAGAAATTTTTTTAGAACCCTATATTGGGGATTTTGGGGGGAGGGGTCTTATATTCGCCCGTTTAATCCATTTTTGAGCATTTAGTCCCTGAGATTATAATTAATGTTATTTGTATATGCGTTACCATATGATTTCATGTTCTATTTTTTAGTATGATGTGGATTCGATGGGATTTGGGTGGTTCGATGCCCCTATATGTATGAAATTATAGTCTGGTGATTCGTAGGTGGAATTTCGGGTGTCTTTCCATCTTGAATCCATCTGTATCGTTGTTAAATATTATTCTGTTCACATCGTCTAAGGGCTAAAATCCATTCTTGGACCGATCGTCATTGAATATCCATTTTCCAACCTTAGCAATGATGTCTCAAAGGCAAGTATTCATGTGTGATTGTATATTCTTGTACTTTTAATGTGATGCAGCGTGTGTATGAGTATATGTTCACCCAGGAATGGACCGATGGGTCCTGTGAGGGGTTCGTGGCCTCAGGTGGGAACCGATAAATATATTTTGGGTTAACCACTCCAGGACGGTCCGATAGGGCCTCTGAGGGGTCGTGGCCTCTGGTGCGATCCACAGTTAACCATGAATATATTTTGGAATGTGGTATGATCTAAGATATTGATATTCCGAAATACTTATCTTGTGTTCTGAAAAATGGATATGCTTTCTTTACTGTTCAAGAGATATTAATGCACATGTAGAATATTTGCACTAGCTATTCCACGGCTAACCTCATTCGAGAAAGATATGTTTCACATATTTCAGGTACTGGGCATCTAGACGAGCGAGTGTCGGGTCAGTATGAAGATGATGGGCAAGAGTGATGATGTGATACTTCCTTTGTCTTTTTATGTCTTTCCATTAATTTGTCGTATTCTGGATAGACGTTAGTACTCGAGTACGGCAGGATAATTGTTAACATTTCGTTTTTTCTTTTGTGGTTGAGTCCCAGTCTCTCGGATGTTGACCTTTAATATATTTTTCATTGTGTTTATAACGATCTTGCCGGTCGGATGTTATGATGAATGTGCATGTCTAGCCTTGTGGGTCCCGTGGTAGGGGCTCACGCCGCTGTAATATACCCTGAATATCTCGAGGGTGTTATAAATATTGCTTTAGGACGAAATGGGTCGGAAATAACATCTCAGTGAAAACTGACCGAAAATGACGTTTGGAGGTAAAACTAATCAAAAATATCATCATGGGCGGGTCGAAAATGACATCGCAGTGGGGAACAGTTCGAAAAAAAATGTTATGCAATGAAGTTGGTCGAAAATAGCGTCCAGTGGCTAAAAGGGTCAAAAATAAAGTCACAGGGAGAAACATGTCAAAAATGACATCTCTAGGTGAAATGAGCCGAAAATGACATCCCAGAACGAAATGGGCCGAAAATCTTATCCTGAGGAGAAACTAGTCGAAAATATCGTCCGGGGTAAAACATGTCGAAAATAATATTTCGGGATGAAACTGCTTGGAAATAATATCTTGCGACGAAGCTGGTCGAAAATATCGTACTGCGACCAAACGGGTCAAATATGACTTATGGGGCGAACGGAGATGAAAATAATATCTCGGAGCGAAACAGGACGAAAATAACATCTTATGAAGAAATCGGTAGAAAATGCCGCATGGGGAAGAAACTAGCCTAAAATAACATCCTACAACGAAATAGGTCGAAATAACGTCCTATGTCGAAATGGGTAGAAAATGTCGTCCCAGGGCGAAAATGGTGAAAATATCATTCCGAGACGAAAACACGTAGAAAATAATGCATATGATGAAACTGGTCGAAAATGTCATTCCGAAACAAAACGATCGAAAATATCACATCGGGACAAAATAGGTTGAAAATGACATCACGGTGCGAAGCGGGCCCAAAATGACGTCTTAGGATGAAACAAGCCGAAAATACATCTCGATGCAAAATGGGTTGAAAATGACATCCCGAGTCGAAATGTTCGAGGACGAAATGGGTCGAAAATTACATCATGTGGCAAAATGGATCAAATATATTGTTCTGAGACGAAACTATCGAAAATGACATTCCGGGTATAATGATCGAAAATAGCACTAATTTGGTACTTTTCTAGGTACAATAATTTAATGAAATGTGTATAATTTAAATATAAAGATGAATAATACATAAATGATAAACATATTTTGGGTATTGAAAAAATAAAAGTAAAACCTCTCACTTTAGAAATGAATAATATGTTAAGGATGAAATTGGAAAAATCATGTTCTATATTTGCAATCTGAATAATTGAAAAAAAAAAAAAAAAAAAAAAACTTGACTTATATTCATTGTAAATCCATACATGGGATGCCTTCAACTATGAATCCCGTAAACTCTCTCTCTCTCTCTCTCTCTCTCTCTCTCACACACACACACACACATTTGCTTGCTATATTTCATTGGTTCCTCTCCCGCAGCAATTTGAGCTGTAGCTTAAAATAAAAGTTTGCTAAGAAGAAGAAGAAGAAGAGGAGGAGATCAATTGTTTCAGTAAGTTGCAATAAGAAGGTGAGAAAAATATATGGCACAGATTTTACTCCACGGAGATCTTCACGCAACTATATATGAGATCGATAAACTACATGTTGGAGCTCTTGGCAAATTATTTCGTAAGGTACTCTCCCTGCTGCTTCCTAATTAATTCACCCATCCATTTCTTCTTCTTCCTTGATTGTTTCCTTTTTCTTTTCTTTTATTTTCTAATTACCTTTTCCTCTTCTTGGATTTGCCCTATTACGTACTGATGATGACCAAAATAATTAGATTAGATGGTTTCTTCTGATTCGCCCATTGAGCCTTTATGATTTTTCTTTTTTTTACACTCACACCCGCGGTCTAGTACTGTTGGTGGGGTCTTTATAATTTTAGAAGAAGAAAAAAAGGTCGGAAAAATTTAATGTTTTTATATTTTTAATATAATTTCTATTATTATGTATTTTACTATTAAAAAAATAGTATCCTGGATTCTCTGGTGCTCTATATTTTGTTTTAGACACTGCTTTGCTTCGAATGAATTAATGATCATTTCATGAATAATATTGTTCATTATTATATCTATTATATTCAGAATAATATTGTATAGCTATAGTGAAAAAGTAATCTTCTACTTCAATAAGAAAATATAAGATGATATATAGAATCAAACAGTAAAGTTTTTATTAATATTTTGTATGTATGGTGTGTACAAAGTTGGCAATGGGTAGAAAAATCCATCAATTTATAATATTTTTATTTATCTCATTATCTGAAACTTTACTAAAAATTAGTAATGTTATTCGTACACGGTACATGATCACAAATATTCAGATAATATTGGTATCTAACCCAAATTTAATTTATTTCTCATATATAATTATATTTATACAAATAAGTGTCCAATATTATGTAGTACTTGAAAAATTTACAGATGTTCAATTTTTCTGGTTTCTTCTCGAAAAATTTAGATTTTTATTTTATTTCTCAGATTGTTTAAATAATTTTATTTTGAATAACTTTAAATACTATGTAGTATTTTCAAGAATTTCAAAATACTTTTTTCAAATATTGTATAGTATCAAATATTATGTAGTATTTTCATGATTTTCAGAATATTTTTTAAAATATTCTATATTCTTTGAATAATATTCAGATACTACAATATTTTAATATTCATGAAATACTCTGTAATAGTATTAAAATCTCTATTATATTTAAAAAATATAAATATATGTTAGTGTATTTAGCGATAATTTTTAGCCGAACTTATCAGATTTTTTATTTTAACACTGACATGCAAAAATGGAATACACAAGTATTAGAAAATATTATAATATCAAATATAAAATTTATACCTGTATAGGTTTAAGAAAAAAAAATATTCCATCTTATATTTAAGACTAATTATGTATATAGTTTAGGGCATGCTTGGTAGGGGTTATGGGGGGTGAGAAATGAAAAAAATAATGGAAAAATGTGCTTGATAGAGTATAATGCAATGACTCATTACCCAATAGTGGGTAATGAGACATTACCCAATAAATTGGGGGAATGCTTTTCTTTCCCTTTCCCTTTCCCCACCGTTATTATTGTCTTTCCATTTCTCTTTCCCAAGTTTGAATCAAGCACAGCCTTAGTCTTATAATTGACGTAATGTAGGTTAAGCCAGAGCAATATTTTTCTATTTGATTCTTTAGCTAAAAAATATGACATGCTATAATAAAAGCTTTGAGCTATATTTCATTGTGTGTGTCAATTTGATTTCACAATTATTATATAAGGATGACCATGCTGAAATTAATTTACATAATTTTATTCGAAATTGTTATAAGGAGATTTGGCACAAAACACTACCAACTCGAACATTATATTTACTAAATAATTGTCGCGTTTTGTTTTTTGAGAACCAATTTAAAATATATTGATAAAATTATAAGAAAATATATCAATGAATTCATATTAAGAAATAGTTTTTTAATTACTTTGTTGATTTTTTCTAAATATAAAGTGGGATATTAATTATCTAGGAAATGAAAGAGTAATGATTAAAACATACCATGTACTAGTAATACTATATGGCGTTAGGTTGGTAGGTTGGCCTATTATTGTAATTTCCCTAACCTGTTGACTATTACATTGTTCACGTACTTTCTTTTGACCATCTTTTATAATTCATAAGAAGGAAAAAATATAGTCATGTGAGATCTTGTTAGATTCAACGCGAAATATATTTTCAAAATATCAACTTTTTATAATTTTTAAAAATAAAGAATTAAAAATCAAAATTGTATATTGACAAACGTGAAAACACAATGTTAGGAGAACAGAAATAGTATATATGAACTGATTGGATATCACAAGTAGGGCGGCTTAGAGGAGTAGCTACGAATCACACATTTCAGTAGGTGAAACAGTTGACTTACCATATGTGCTTCACCCAAATTAAATTGTTAATTTATTCTGTATGTATAATCGAAACTAGGAGTGTCTAACGGGAACCTGTTAATTGGGATTTTTGTTAACGAATCGGTACCGTATCGGAAATCGGGTACCGAATAACAGTTTAACCGATTTCGATACGGTAATCGGTACCGTCTTTAATAATAATTCCGGTACTCGGTTAATCGGTACCGAATCGGTACCGGACCGGGTACTAGATAAATTATATATATATTATTTTATATTTTTGTTATTCAATTATATTATATTATAGCATTTTATTATTATTTAATTGTAATTGTTGTTAGTTTGATGATTATTGAGTGTATTTGGAAGGATTGTTTTTTATTATTTAATTTATTTGTTTGATGTTGAATTTGTTTCAAGTACTAACAACATATGAATTAGTAATTTTTTTATATTGAATTGTTGTTGGACTTGTTTTAGATATAAATAAAAAGAAAGAAAAATATTTGATATATATTTTTTTTAAAACCGGTACCATAACCCGAAGAAATTTTTTTCCCACAGGTATCATCATAACTTTACAGATAAACCTTTTATCATTAAAATAAAAAAAGAAAGAACAGGGCAAGAAAAAAAAAAGGAGTGACTACCCTCCAATCATGCATGAGAAAAACATTCACTTCGTCTATAATTACATCCAAAAAGTAAATAAATGTTGAAAAAATGGACTTATAAGGGCTTCTAAAGTTCGATTTGAAGCGTCATTTTGAATGGACTTGACAATGAAACGACGTCGAGATTTTTATTTGGAAAATGTAGTGCTCCGCAAGAACTTTCCAAAACATACAAACATACTCAAAACGGTGGAGAGATGAACGAGTATTAATGCTCCAAAATTAACTCCTTGAAAATGGATGTGAGGCTTTGTCCCACATTGAATAGTAGTAGAAAGAATATTGTGCATATAAGGCTATATGCACAAATACTAGTTACAACAACTAGTGGAGACATGAGTGGATGTGTGACTGTAGTTTGGTATAAACCACTACTTAGACTCATTAGTTTCTCAAGGACGCGACGTCTTCCGCATTCTACCAGAGTAAAATAGAAAAGTTCCAACCCAATCTCACAATGTATATCAAGGTGATAACCGTTGGCACGGATGTCCCTAAAACTTGGAAAGGTTCGGTTTGTTCTTGGGCCATAGAGAGCTACCATTAGGCAGCAAGAAATGAGCAGGCCCCCTCCCTTGAATTCCTTGGGAGGAACCAATCATTGTCACTGAGAATATGTATGACACAAACAATATCCGTGAATAATTGCCTATTCCGAAAAATAGTGTGGGTTGGTTCCACTATCAGCAAGGCACTCAATTTCGCCACGAGATATCTACAATAAGACATGAAACTCGATTAGTCTTATGTTGAAAGACATAGCGAAAACTCACTAACTTCGAGTTTGGGGAAAATCGACCAAGTTGGTTATGATCAAAGTTAGCACAATTGCTCTAACCCGATTTTTTTTTCCGGAATTCGTAAAAAGTTTGGAGCTGTGTGCTGATAACGTGTTTCAGGAGATTGTGAGAAAGCAGTAAAGATGAATCAGTAAAGCAATCAATTGTATTCATGACACTAATAGAGGAGGCTTTATATAAGCTTTACAATGAGAGTCCCTCCATACATAAGATTCCTAGTTAAGGTACGACAACTAATAAGATCTCATTACCTCCAGAAGGATCTAGAACTCTTCCATCTATGTATCCTACTATTAACAGTATTAGGCAAGACACGTACAAGAGAAGGATGGAATCTTAATTCCGTGAACACATCCAAAATTTAATATATACTACATCACTTTAAATATAGTAAGAGGGAGATCTTGCTAGGTGCTCCCAGAATTCCGGGTAATATTTGCCACTTAATACCACACCCGCCCTATAAGAATATATTTTTTTGTTTTGTTAATTTTCTCTTATTTCTAAAGTGTACTTGTCCAATATTTCCAACATACATTAATTATAAATTCCTAAATATTTTTATGGGACCGTAGTATTTGTTCTTTGGTGTTGTTTCGCACATCTGGCAAGATATTCAATTTAGGGCTGGTCGGTAATGACTTAACGAGCTTAATAGTCTGTATGGCTTATTTGGTTAGTCATATTTGATTGTTCATTTCTTGCTTATGATGGCTTAGTCAATCAGCCAAAGAAGGAGAATCATATGGATTAAGTCATTTGGTCAATCTTTTATTCCATATTTGTCCTCTTTATTTTTGTTTTCACTTTTAAACCCTTTATTTTATACATTTATTATGTGTATATATATAATATTATATTAATATAACATTAATATAAAATGTATTTTAACAGGAAATAATATTAAATATATATTAATAATATATATAATGTTATTTAAAATATATTATTGTCAACCCTTTATCACATATATTATATTAATATAACATTAATATAAAATTATATTTTTAAAAGAAAACCACTTAAATTCAATGACGGACTTAACCTATACAATTAATATATATTATATTAAACATATAAATTAAATTGTATTAAATATAGTATTATTCAATCCTTGATTACATATATTATATTGACGTAATATACGCATTCATATAAAGTAATATACGCATTCATATCAAGTAAGGACCTTGATATTATATACGTAATATTATATTAATATATATAAATATATAAGTTGTCTTCAAAGAAATAATATTAGTATTTTAGTTTAGAAGACCATTTAGTTCGATATTTTTATTATTCAAAATCAACCGTTTAATATGATTACTACATAATTATTTTACTCGGTGTTTAATATATAGCGAGTGATAAAACTGTCGTTTTTGTCATTCGGGCTGTTTATTCGGCACTATAACCGAGCAATAATTTAGCTTAATGTATACAGACAACTAAATTTATACAGGCAACTGAACTCATACAGAGCCTGATGAAAAACCAACCGAAGAGCTCCTTATTGTATAAAATTGTGAATAGTCTAGAAATTGAATCCATAAATGAAGGGATGAATATATTATTTGATTATCTCCTCAAATTTTTTAACCATTGTACTAGAGATAAAGTAGGTTTTTGGTAACTAGTTTTTTGAATAATTTTTTTTATTGCCTTCTGATTTTTAACTTTTTAATAGGGTTGGGAATTTTCAACCCGAAACCCGTGGAACCGATCGGAACCGAATGAAAATTCTCGGTTCGGTTCGGTTCCTGGGTGTTGAAATTATTTATTTTTTTGGAACCGAACGTAGAAATTCGGTTCGGGTTCGGTTCCTGCAAAAAAAATTCACAAAAACCCGAAATTACCTATTTACCTTTTTTTTATTAACATTAGTTAATTTATAAAGAAAAATAAATAAAAAAAATCCTTGAAGTATACCGTCTTACTTAATTTATTGAAGTTCAAGTTACTCTTTTGTTGCTTCATTTTGTTTGATATTTTGATTGTATCAACTAAACATTCAATATTGTATCTTCACTATCTTGTTTTTAATTGAATTATTGTTGTTTAGAAATTTAAATTGGAGTCAAACTTTGTTTTTAAATACTATTGTTGTTTAAAATTGAATTTTTTAGATTGAAACAGATGAATAGATTCATATAGACATGAAAAAAATAAAACCGAAATATTATCAGAACCGAACCGAAAATTTCGGTTCGGGTTGTGTTCGGTTTCGAATGAAAAAAAAATATAGAACTGAACCCGAAATAAACAATTCGGTTCGAGTTCGATTCCTGAAAAAAAAAAGATTTTTTTTTTTTTTTGAAGTTGACTTTCTATACTACCTTATTACAAGAAATCCTATTACATGAAATCCCATTGCCAAGGTTCGAACCTTGGACTTATCCCCCTAAAGGCAAATGCCTTACCAACTCTGCTAGGCAGATGTTCTGGCAGCCCTACTTTTTATATGGTCTATCAGACAAGTAAAATATCTGTTTTAAATTTTTGCATGAAAATTCAACTTTTAAGTCAAGATAAAAAGATAGCTAGAATAATTTTTGTATTACCTTTTACTTTCTTTTAAGTAAATATATTTTATATAAAACAATCAATAAGTGACCGTTGATTTTACTAAATATATTTATTATTTAAATAATCAAACAACTAATATAAAGATCATAATTACCAATAAAACAAAACAGTTAACCGACGACAATCGATATCCGTCTGCCAAAAAAGACAGAAATATTTTTAATTTTGCTTTGTGTTGAGTATTGGTCCGAATCGGTGGCACGATTATTATAATAATTATAACAAATATAACTATTACACGAATCTACTCGGGATAGGGATTAGGGTTTACACAACTTCTATTAAATAAATCAAACAACAACTGGAAAAAGAAAATAAAAAACAGTGGGAATAGAAAATGCAAACCAAACGGCCGAAACCGTCGGAAAGTGATGTCACTGTCGGAAACAACCGGCCGGCTCAGTCCTCCGTCCCCGTAGCCACGTCCTGGACTCACAAGACCCGCGGCCAGCACCTCGAACCGAAACCCACCACCGGAACCGGAAGCAACCACCGAAGAATCAAAGCACCAAGCAAGATTCAACCGATCCAAAACCCCAAAACCAGAATCGAAGCACAAAGCTACCGAAAAAACCCCAGAAAATCAGATCCCGATTCTCACAAACCTCACCCACAAAAACCCCTCAATTATTTCACAGAGAAAAACCGAGGGATTCAAAGAAAAATATCACTTGCTCTCTTTATTTTTGTTGTGCTTTCATCTCCTCCGAAATCGGAATTTATAGGAGAATCGGAACAACAAAACGAAGAGATGAAATCGGGAGGATTTACTTTCCATCAGAAGAACAGGTCAAAACCGAGGAGAAGAAGGAAAGAAAATCGGGAGAGATAAGGGTGGGTGAAAGACAGACGGCGGGTGAGGGGAGTGAAAAGTGAGGGGTAGGGTTTGGGGAAAGGGTTTATATATTTAGGGTAAATATAAAACCAACGGCTGGGATTAATAGATACCAGATAAATGGCCAGGATTAATCCCACACATTAATGGGCTGCTTCCAAAAAAGTTCCGGGCCGGGTCCGATTTTAAGTGGGCTGCAGGAGATAAATTTGGGCCCTCATTATTTTATTCATTTGGGCCACTTAATCCCAACAATTCTCCACCTGGGCCAAATGAGTCATCGGGGTACATAAGGGAGACGGAGGTGATCATCGCGGACATCACCTGCACACAAAACACAAAGTAAGTACAGGTAATCACAAAGAAAGCAATCACTAAGACAGCAGGACTATCACAAAGATAGCATAATAATTCACTAAGAATGTAAAGCCATCACAAAGAAGGCAAAGACAAAGAGTTAGTCTTGAGTTCCCAAGTTCAGCAGGTCAGTGCAGGACACAAACTTCTCCAAAGGCAAGCATTTGGTGCCCATATCTGCAGGATTGAATTCTGAAGGAATTTTTCCAAGATCAAGTTCACCTTTTTCAACAATGTCACAAATAAAATGAAATTTAACATCAATATGTTTAGTGCGGTCATGAAAGACAGGATTTTTGCATAGCTGAATTCCAGATTGACTATCTGAAAATACCACGACTTTTCTTTGAAAACCGATTTGGACGAGAAGACCCTTTAGCCATATGGCTTCTTTAAATGCCTCGATTGTAGCAACATATTGATTCGATTGTAGATAAAGCAACAACATTCTCAGAATCGAGATTTCCAACTAATGCAAGAGCCACAAAGGGTAAACACATAAGAGGTCGTGGATTTTCGATTGTCACGATCATTAGCAAAGTTAGAATCCACATATCCAACAAGTTTAACACCATCACGGATTTAGAAAACTTAATACCAACATCCACAGAGGATTTCAAATAACGGAGAAGCCACTTCAAGGCTTCCCGATGTGGCATACGAGGATTAGACATGTATCTACTCAAGCAACTAACGGCATAGGCTATATCAGTGCAGTACTAACCATGAGATACATGATCGATCCTATAGCATTAGCGTAGGGAACTTTTCCATTGATTTTTCTTCTTCACTAGTTTTTGGAGATTGATCTTTGCATAACAGAAAATGGGCGGCAAGAGGCACGAAGCAGGTTTTACGGCGGTCATAGAAAATTTTTCAAGTATTTTCTCTATGTAGGAAGACCGATTGAGAAACAAAGAACAGTTTTTCCTATCTCTAACAATATTCATGCCTAAAATTTTCTGGGCGTCTACAAGGTATTTCATGTCAAATTGATCACTAAGACACGATCTAACATGATCAATCAATTTTATGCACGGACTCACAAGTAACATGTCATCCACATAGATAAGCAAGAAGATAGGAACAGTGGAGTCTTCTTTAAAATAGAGACAAGGGTCATACGAACTACGTTTGAATTTTAAAGAAAGCATGTAAGAGTCAAACTTCTTGTTCCATTGCCTTGAGAAGCTTTCGAGGCCATAAAGGGCCTTTTTAAGAAGGCAAACGTGATCAGGTTTCTTAGAGTCGACAAAACCTTCTGGCTGCCTCATATAAATTTTCTCATTTAATTCACCATGAAGAAAAGCTGTTTTAACATCCATTTGTTTTAATTCCCAATTAAAGTGAGCAACTAAAGCAAGCATGATACGCACGGTGGTGAATTTCACAACAGGAGCAAATATCTCAGTGTAATCAATTCCTTCCTTTTGAGTGAAACCTTTAGCAACCAACCTAGCTTTAAATCTGATATTCTCTACTTCATTCTTAACCTTAAATAACCACTTACAGTCCACAAGAGAACAACGTTCAGGTTTTGGAACAAGAGTCCAGGTTTGGTTAACATGCAGGGAATTCATTTCATCATTCATAGCATTTAACCAATCAGAAGCATTTTCAGATTTTAAAGCATCTTTGTAGCTTTTAGGTTCGTTATTATCTAAAGATTCAAACACATTGCAAGCATGGGACATCATATGAAAATCATCAAAGTGATGAGGCCTCCTAACATTCTCTCTTCTAGGCCTATCTCTAGTTAATTGATAGTTGGTCAGATCAGCACTTTCATCAACATTTTCAATTACTTCATCACTAGAATTTTCGGAATGATTTTCATTTTCAGCATGCAAAGTTTCATCATTTTCAGGCTCCACCTCACTTAAGGTAGGGTAGTTATAAACAAATTCTGGATTAGGCATGTGCACGGGTGCGGGTGCAGGATGTTCAAGATAAGGAAATTCATCTTCATTAAATATAACATCCCTACTAATTAGCACCTTAAACCCTGGTTCGCCCTTCAGCCATAACCTAAATCCCTTAACTCCCTCCGGGTAGCCTAAGAACACACATCTTATCGATCTAGGTTCTAGTTTATCTTGCTTTTGATGAACATATGCAGCACACCCAAATACACGAAGATTTGAGAAATCAATATTACTACCAGTCCACACAGATTCTGGATAGTTTCCATTCAAAGGGACAGATGGAGATCTGTTTATAATATAGGCAGCTGTAGATAAAGCCTCACCCCAAAAACGTTTTGACAATCCGGAGCTGACGAGCATAGACCTTACCCTATCAAGGAGGGTTCGGTTCATGCGCTCAGCAATTCCGTTTTGTTGAGGGGTGTAGGGTGTTGTCCTATGCCTTTGAATACCACTTTCCGCACACAAAGTATCGAACAAATTATTGCAAAATTCCAGGCCGTTGTCAGTTCTCAAAATTTTAATTTTCTTAATGTCGATTTTCAATTAAAATTTTCCACGTTTTGAACGTGTCAAACACATCATATTTGTTCTTAAGGAGAAACACAAAGACTTTCCTGGAATAATCATCAATCACAGATAAAAAATATCGGTTTCCGCCATGTGTCGGAACACTGGCAGGCCCCCACACATCAGCATGCAGACATTCAAACACATTTGAACTCTTAGGGGGGTTTGGGGAAGGTGAATGGGGAAAGTTCGCACGATATTGCTTACCATACACACAGTTATCACAAAATGGCAAGTCAGATATTTTATCATTCCCAAAACAACCATTTTTGTGCAATATTTCAAGACCTTTACCACTAATGTGACCCAACCGTTTATGCCGATTTGATTTATCTCCAATCTTGCATTAACGGAAAAGTTACTTACAGTGGAACAAATATATAAATTCATTTTACGAATGGCGACAAAAAAGGTTTTGGGACCTCTCGTAACTTTCATAGCACCCTTAGCCCATGTACCTTCAAAACCATCATCTTCAAGACATGCACATGACATTAAATTATGAGCTAAGTGAGGAACATGCCTAACATTTTCCAAAGTTATCGAATTTCCAGATTCAAATTTAAGGCACACAGTTCTATTCCAAAGAACATTTCGTTTTACATGATCAGATAGACACATATCGATTTTTCAAATCACGATAGCTAGAAAAAAGTTGTTTAGGCGGAGTCATGTGAAATGTGCATCCAGAATCAACCAGCCAATCATTTTCACCAAGGTCAGCTAACACAGAGTTCACAGAAGCATGCATAACATCAGAAATCATAAACACATCACCCAAATTTTCACCGACAGCTAAGTTAGCCTGTTCAGATTGCTGGTTTTTCTTAGGTTTAGTGCAGTCTTGAATGTAGTGACCATACTCACCACAATTGTAACACTTACGATTATTAGGTCTAGGTTTAAACCGAAATTTTTCATTGCCCTTTTTCTTGTTGGTTTGGTTATTTTGACTGTTGGAAGACTTTTTATTTTGAAAGCGTTTTTGAGGTCTTCCTTTGACAAAATTAACCTCGCCAAGATTTCTAAGGGCAGCACCTTTATTGTTTTTCAAATCTAACTCTTTGCTCTTTAAGCCGTTTACAACAATATCTAAGGTCACTTGATCTCTACCATATTTAATGGCAGATTTGACATCACTATAAGAATCAGGAATAGCATTCAAAAGAACAATCGGAGTGTAATCATCGATGTTTTTATCTCCCGTTAACTTTATATCTTGAACCAGTTTTGTAAACACGTCTAAATTGGCATCAATGTCTTTATTAAGATCAAGCTTGTAGCGGAAAAATTTTTCAAGAAGAAACAATTTATTGGGCAGCGAAGTTTCAGTATACATTTCTTCTAATTTTTCTCATAACTCTTTAGCCGAACCATGTTTACCTAATTTTTTTATCACAGAGTCAGAAAGGTTCAAGATAATCGCAGAATAAGCAAACTCATCAAGTTCAGCCTTTTTATCCGCCGTCACATTAGAAGCGAAAGAATTATCAATAGCTTTGAAACATTTTTGTTGAATAAGTATGCTTTTCATTTTTTGTTGCCAAATGGCAAAATCACCTTTACCATCAAATGGTGCCACAGAGAAGGCAGAGATTGTTCCCATTTTAATTTTCAAAATGAACAAAGTTTTTGAAAATTTGTGGAAAACACAAACAAGGAGGAAACAGTTAATTTTATCAAACCTCAGAAACACAATGTAATCAATCACACAGATGATTAAATTTAAACGAATCTGAAAAAATCCAATACCAGGCCCCTACAAGATCCGAGGACACTTAAGCGGTCCAGGCAGGAGGGTTTAAATGCCCGATTATGGAAAAATTCCAGATTCAACACGAAGTAAAATTGCAGTAATAAACACACAGAATATTACCAACAATGCAGCAGAAGCAATGAGACAGTCAGCCCAAAAAAAACACGAAGAACAGTGGGCCGAGAGCAGCAGCAAGATCGGAACAAAAATATCACAAAGAAAAAATCACCAAGAACAACGAACGGGAATAATATCACAAAGAACAACGAGCAAGTAAAAAAACAGAAAATAAGGAGAGGGTTAAGCCGATATACCTGAGCGATCCGGGTTGACCCGATTCGGACAGATCCAAACCAAAGCTCCGGTACCAATGTTGAGTATTGGTCCGAATCGGGTGGCACGATTATTACAATAATTATAACAAATATAACTATTACACGAATCTACTCGGGATAGGGATTAGGGTTTACACAACTTCTATTAAATAAATCAAACAACAACTGGAAAAAGAAAATAAAAAATAGTGGGAATAGAAAATGCAAACCAAACGGCCGAAACCGTCGGAAAGTGATGTCACTGTCGGAAACAACCGGCCGGCTCAGTCCTCCGTCCCCGTAGCCACGTCCTGGACTCACAAGACCGCGGCCGGACCTCGAACCGAAACCCACCACCTGCACCGGAAGCAACCACCGAAGAATCAAAGCACCAAGCAAGATTCAACCGATCCAAAACCCCAAAACCAGAATCGAAGCACAAAGCTACCGAAAAAACCCCAGAAAATCAGATCCCGATTCTCACAAACCTCACCCACAAAAACCTCTCAATTATTTCACAGAGAAAAACCGAGGGATTCAAAGAAAAATATCACTTGCTCTCTTTATTTTTGTTGTGCTTTCATCTCCTCCGAAATCGGAATTTATAGGAGAATCGGAACAACAAAACGAAGAGATGAAATCGGGAGGATTTACTTTCCATCAAAAGAACAGGTCAAAACGGAGGAGAAGAAGGAAAGAAAATCGGGAGAGATAAGGGTGGGTGAAAGACAGACGGCGGGTGAGGGGAGTGAAAGTGAGGGGTAGGGTTTGGGGAAAGGGTTTATATATTTAGGGTAAATATAAAACCAACGGCTGGGATTAATAGATACCAGATAAATGGCCAGGATTAATCCCACACATTAATGGGCTGCTTCCAAAAAAGTTCCGGGCCGGGTCCGATTTTAAGTGGGCTGCAGGAGATAAATTTGGGCCCTCATTATTTTATTCATTTGGGCCACTTAATCCCAACAATTCTCCACCTGGGCCAAATGAGTCATCGGGGTACATAAGGGAGACGGAGGTCATCATCGCCGGACATCACCTGCACACAAAACACAAAGTAAGTACAGGTAATCACAAAGAAAGCAATCACTAAGACAGCAGGACTATCACAAAGATAGCATAATAATTCACTAAGAATGTAAAGCCATCACAAAGAAGGCAAAGACAAAGAGTTAGTCTTGAGTTCCCAAGTTCAGCAGGTCAGTGCAGGACACAAACTTCTCCAAAGGCAAGCATTTGGTGCCCATATCTGCAGGATTGAATTCTGAAGGAATTTTTCCAAGATCAAGTTCACCTTTTTCAACAATGTCACGAATAAAATGAAATTTAACATCAATATGTTTAGTGCGGTTATAAGAAACTGCAACATCCTAAGTTTTCTGCATTATATATGTATGTAATTGCAACATCCTAAGTTTTCTGCATTATATATGTATGTAATTGCATTAGAGTTATAAGTTATAAGTAACTGCATTATAGTTATAAAAAACTGCATCATCCTAAGTTTCTCTGCATCATATATATATATATATATATATATATATATATATATATATATATATATATATATAACTGCATTATAGTTATATGAAACTGCATCATCCTAAGTTTCTCTGCATCATATATGTATGTAATTGCTTCAAAATTAAATATGATTCTTTTTTATACAAGTACTACACTTTTTTTATATCATTAGTGCATCACACTAATAAGTTTTGGTGCGTCTTTATTATAAGTTACTGCATCATAGTTTATAGTTAAGTGCATCAACTATGATGCAGTAACTTATAACCTTAATGCACTAAAATCATAATTGTGATGCAGTAACTTTATAACTGTGATGCAGTAACTTTATAAATGTGATGCAGTTATAAATTTTGGCGGGAATTTTTTTGGCGGGAAAAAAAAAAAATTTGCCCCAAAAAAATTTTTTTGGCACGAAAAAAATTTTTTTACGCGGGTGGGGGTGACACATGTCATATGATGTGGAATGGGAATGACACATGTCACTCCCACAATCCATCCTACACTTTTTTTATTATAAGACCCTTTTTAGAATAACCCAAACATATATATATATATATATATATATATATTGAGGTAAAATGCATAAAACACTCATATTTTTTTTATTAAAAGTGTACTATATTTTTCTCTATTTTATAAATTACACAAAATCTCCATGTATTATAAAAAATCCTACACCAAGTACCCTACTATTATTTTTCCCCAAAAAATATTAACAAAGTAAATGTTTCCGGTTAAGACGGCAGAAAATTAAAAATTAGAAAATTATCTAAAAAAATAAACTATTTTTAGTTCTAAGGTGTGGGGGTGACACATGTCATATGATGTGGAATGGGAATGACACATGTCACTCCCACAATCCATCCTACACTTTTTTATTATAAGACCCTTTTTAGAATAACCCAAACATATATATATATATATATATATATTGAGGTAAAATGCATAAAACACTCATATTTTTTTTATTAAAAGTGTACTATATTTTTCTCTATTTTATAAATTACACAAAATCTCCATGTATTATAAAAAATCCTACACCAAGTACCCTACTGTTATTTTTCCGCAAAAAATATTAACAAAGTAAATGTTTCCGGTTAAGACGGCAGAAAATTAAAAATTAGAAAATTATCTAAAAAAATAAACTATTTTTAGTTCTAAAATTTCATTAATATCAGAAAATTAAATGAGTAATGTTTAGTGCTAAAGGATTCCATATTAAATCTGGTATATTTCCTAAATATAAAAAAATCTACTTCATAAAATTAAATTTTCAAAAAATTTAGTTTTTGAATTTTAAATAATTGTATATTTGTTTTACAAAATAGCTGTAAGATCTTCTAAGAAAATTGAGTTTGTAAAAATACTTTCAATATTTCATTGATACTTTCACCTATCTTAAATAAATTTTCTCACATTTCAAAATAATTTTGAGAATTTTATAAAATAATTATACAATTTTTTTGAAAATATTTTAATTTCGGGTTATATTGAAATTATTTCTGTTTTTTTGATAATATTAAAATTATTTAAAGGTAAAAATTGGAGTCCAATCGCGTGCAAAGCGAGTGAGATGCACTCTCCCTGATATTTAGCGAGAATGAGATTTCTTACAATTTATAAAATACAAAGGAATTTCGTATAATTTTAGATAACACAAAGTGTTTTTATGTATCCAAAAATATTGGATAGGGCAATCATGATACATAAATCACTTTCCACCTCAAGAAAGTATTTTCCACACAAAGAAGTATATATCTGAATCGAGAAAAGTATCGACTCAAAAAAAAGAATCGAGAAAAGCATTATCGATATCCACAAGTATATCTCATATTAAGACATAAAAAATATATAACAAATTGTAACTAACAAGGATAGTACTGGCCACCGGTTCTATTTATTAGGAATAAGTGGCCATGAGTTCTATCTATTAAGGATCGAATATGGTTCGACTTCTCAATCTTATTTTCTTTATATATAGTAGAATTAATTAAAAAAAAGTGGTTTAACTATTATGTGCTAGAGATGTTAATGTGAATGTTACTACTAAAATCTTACAACGTTTCTACAACGAAATAGACTTTAATAGTCATGTTATTGTGAATTTTACTAATAAAACCTTATACCATTTCTATAAACAAAATAGACTTTAATGGTCAAGGGATAGATTATGTGATAATATTTTATCAGTTATGCAAACAATTTAATATAAAATGTGAAAAGTCACCTTTATTTATAGCACATCTATATCATTGTCTGAGGTTAATTTATTTAATCTAATGACTACAATTCAGATATTAAAGTTATATAACTTGATATATATGATTGTAGAATAATTTATACAACAATGATATTTGAGGCTCAATTCTTAAATAATTTAGGCACAATCCTTAAATACTTTGGGATCAACAAATTTGAACAATTTCTTGAAACTCAACAATCGATTTATATAAATAAAAAAGAAGAAAACAAATAAAAGAGAAACATGATAAACTGTCAATTTACAAATAAAGGTATTGATGTCATAACAAGTGAAAACATCGTTTTTTCAAAGAGATTTAAAAAAGAAAATCAATTAATAAAAAAATAAGTAAATACAAGTACAAAGTGTGCAGAAAAATCAAATTGGGTTAAGAGAAAAATGATTCAAATATTGAAGAATGATTGTAGAAAATTACTCAGAAAATTTGAAAGTCTGCAAGTAACCCTCAAAAATATAAAATAAAAATTAAGTAAAATAAATATAAATATAACTCAAACTCCATCATTCACTCTGTGTATTTTTTGCTTCACATTGTCCTCTTGATCGTCATATCTTTTCCACTTCCAGGAAATTTCATATCGTTTCCAATTACCTTTACCATTTTAAAATAATCTATAAATTTATTTGTTTTCCTACCCATTATATATATATATATATATATTCCTAGAAACTTTTATAGAATCTAAGGTGAAATATTTTGGAAATAATGTGTCTAGTTTATTCAAAAAATTAGAATTGGGAAAAAGAAATATAATAAACAGTGTTGCTGTTCTTACTGTAATACCCCCAAGATATTCAGGGTATATTACAACGCCGTGGGCCCCTACCTGGGACCCACCAGCCTAAATAATAAATACCAGTCGTCTAACCATCACAGTTAGCGAGAAAACAAACATCACCTCACAATCATAAATAACATTTAATAATACAAACCATAATCCCAGTAAAAATGCCTAAGTACTCACGAGTATTATCTATAAATTTACAAGTTCGAAAACAACCACATCAAAACGGACTTCGGAATAACGGGACTCATTTGCACACGTCAACAACCCTGCCAGCATCCTCGTACTGCTCCAGTGCCCGCTCGTCCGGCTGAACATAACTTGAAATTCATAACAAGAAATTGATGTAATTGATGTTCGGCATAACATGTAATTGAAATTCATGTCCGGCTGAACATAACTTGAAATTCATAACAAGAATTTCACCAGCATAAAAGTTTCACAAGAATACTTGCCTTGAGTAATTGATGACGACACGAACGGAAAGGAAATCAACCACGATTGCTAGGAACCGATAAACTCGAACCTAACGATTCGAAGAACACAATCACAACCATTTCTAAACGAGTACGGAAATAGAATACACCCGTAAACCCACCTACGATTCATGTAAGTCCGTACAAAAACAACGACGAGGACGTATCGCAACCGAACCCTCACGATTTCACAAATATCACGAAACTTACCATGAACTCGTAGGGAAAACAAGAATACCACCAATATTAATCATATACATCATGGATTAATCAACATTACGGAACGAATCGGACAAAAACTCAAAAACCCCCAAATTTCCCAAAATAGGGTTCTAGGAGATTACCTTGGATTGAGGACGAAGAACACGAGTAGATGTTAATCTATACCAAGAACTCAAGGAAAATGATATCTGAAGTGATCGGAAGAAGGGAATCGCCTCTAAATCGCCCTTAGATCGCTCGGCCGCGGGGAAGGAAACGAAATGAGTAAAGTGGCGAATCTGGGTCAACTCTCGGGTATTTATAACCAGAGCGCTTAGCGTGCGCTAACAATTGACGGTTAGCACGCGCTACCAGAAAATAGCGTGCGCTAACAGCCTCTCGATAGCGCGCGCTATCGGGCCATGGCGTGCGCTACCTGAACACCAGACAGAGTCCAGAAACATTCTTCCCAGTCTGGACTACCGAATTAGCGCGCGCTACCGGACACCCAGCGTGCGCTAAGTCTAAATCATAGCGTGCGCTAAGCTGCTCGTCCAGAGAGAGAGAGAGAGCAGAAACAAACTACTGCCACTGCTGTGCTCGAGTCATTAGCGTGCGCTACAAAATGAACGTAGCGTGCGCTACTCAACGACACTAGCGTGCGCTATACAACAAAAATAGCGCGTGCTAGCGAGTGCAGACAGTAGCACGGACAGCACCCAAAGATGAAAACAACGAATTCCATCCTCGGATGAAAACAATGCGCATCCGACACCAAACAACGGACCGAAGAAGACACACGAACGACAAGATTGAGTCAGAACTAAAGCGCTAAAAGAAAACACGATTCTGACTACCCAAAGGTTATGAAAACGACAACATTAGTAATCGCCTCAAAACTTTGAGAAATTACAAAACGGCCCAAAACATCCGAAATACACGATACATGATCGAAACAACAAACGAACTCACAACATGCATAATAACATGAGATGGATCTGCGGGAACCCCGAGACGGCAGTTTCGAACAACGATTACGAGAATCGAACGAAATAGCGAGGGAAATGACATTAAACACGGAATTGAGTAGAATAAGTCCGAAACAATCCCGGATGACAAAAAGTCCAGTATTAAATATTCTCAAAACATCAATACAGTTACAAGCAAGTTGTTAAAAACAAAAAATAAACCAAAAATGAAAATACCGAAGAAAGAAAAAATACAGATATTACATTCTACCCTTCTAAAAATAAGTTTCATCCCGAAACTTAAGAAACAAACAACTCGGGGTACCTAGCACGCATACTATCCTCGGTTTCCCAAGTTACCTCAACACCATGCCTCGACGACTGCACCTTGACTAAAGGAATGGTCTTATGCCTCAGTCGCTTCCCACGGTGTTCCAAAATCTTCAAGGGACGCTCCTCGAAGGTAATATCCTCGGCGATATCGATCTCATCATAGTCGATGAAGTGACTAGGATCCGAAATATATTTCCTCAGCTGGGAAACATAAAAAGTGCTATAAACGTGACTCAAGGCCGGAGGCAACGCCAAACGGTATGCCAACTCGCCGACTCTCTCGAGAATCTCAAAGGGCCCAATAAATCTCGGACTCAACTTCGAAGTGGAGAACTCCCCTCGTCGGTGACACCTTTAGCAAAACGTGGTCTCCCACCTCGAATTCCAAAGGTCGACGATGGATGTCAGCATAGGATTTCTGTCGACTCTGAGCAGTCAACATTCTCTCCCGAATTAATTTTACCTTTCGCCTCGTCTCCATATCGACATCGCCGTCTATAAAGTGCCTCATACGGTGCCATCTTAATCAATGCGTGCCAACTATTGTTGTACGTGAACTCGATCAACGGCAAATACTCCTCCCAGTCACTTCTCCAATTGAGGACACAAGCACGCAACATATCCTCAAATGTCTGGATAGTGCATTCCGACTGCCCATCTGACTGAGGATGAAAAGAAGTGTTCAGACGCAAACGAGTACCCAACGCCTTATGTACCGCCTGCCAAAAGTGCGATACAAAACAGCCATCCCGATCCGAAACAATAGACTTCAGAGTACCGTGAAGCCTCCCAATCTGCGCAATAAACACACGAGCTAACTTCTCTCGACCCCAAGTATCCTTGATGCCCAGAAAATGTGCCGACTTGGTCAGACGATCTACAATCACCCAAACCATATTCATACCAAACTTTGATCTCGACAAGCTCGTGACGAAGTCCATCGAAATATCTTCCCATTTTCATTCCGAAACGGGAAGCGATTGTAATAACCCGGCCGGTTATTGATACTCGATTTTGACCTGCTGACAAGTCAAACATCTCGCTACAAACCGTGCGACCTCCTCCTTCATGTCGTTCCACCAAAAGTTCCTCCTTAGGTCCTTGTACATCTTACTCGAACCAGGATGAACTGAATAAGGCATAGCATGGGCCTCACGCAAAATACTCTGCCTTAGGGCTGGGACCGGTTCAGTTCTTGGTAAAAAATTAAAGAACCGGAACTGGTTTTTAAATACATAAACTGGTTCGGTTTTTGACAACTTTTTCCAGGAACCGAATTAGGAACCGAAACCGCAAAAACTGGTTTTCTCTTCAGGAACTGAATTAGGAACCAGAACCGAATTTAATGTGTAAAAACTGGGGTTTTCGGTTCTTTAGGAACCGAATTGTGCAAAAAAACTGAATTTTGTAAAAAAAAAACCCAAATTTTGAGTAGAAATCGAATTTAATTTGTAATATTTTGAACAAAATACATTTAATTTGCTTTATTTAATACCTACATTATGTAAAATTTATATATAATATTATTTTATTATTATATATATAATATATATAGAACCGGTTCCAAACTGATTTTTTCTAACATCATAAAACAGGAACGGGAACCGGAACCGAATTATTATAAAGGAACTGAATTAATAACCGAAACCGGTTAATAATAAAAAAAAACGGAACCGGAACCGAATTTTTTGGTTCGGTTCTTATTAAAATTCGGTTCTTCGGGTAAAAATCCCAGCCCTACTCTGCCTCAATTCCAAGTCGTTTGGTATACAAAGCCGACTCTGGAATCTCAACACACCATCCTCGTGAATCACAAACCCAGGAGACTCTCTCTTAAATTCTCTCGGATTTGAGTAATCATCGGATCCTCCAACCGCTTCAGTTTAATTTCATCGATCAACGACGACGAAATCTCCAAAGCGCAAAGTTGCCCGACAGCTCCTTGCAACAAAATCTCAACACTCAACTCAATCAAATCCCGCTGAAGCTCCGATTGAGACGTAAGTATCTCAAGCATCCGCAACGCAACCGGTTTCCGGCTCAAGGCGTCTGCCACGACGTTTGCCTTGCCCGAGTGATAAAGGATTTCGAAGTCATAATCCTTAATCAACTCCAACCACCTCTTCTGCCTCATATTCAACTCCCGCTGAGTAAATATGTACTTCAGACTTTTATAATCGGTAAAAATCTGACATGCAGAGCCAAAAAGATAGTGACGCCAAATCTTGAGCACAAAAACAACTGCCGCTAGCCCAAATCATGAGTAGGGTAGTTGAGCTCATATGGCCTCAACTGTCTCGACGCATACGCGATAGTCTTGTTATGCTGCATCAACACACACCCAAGACCCTGACCCGAAGTATCGCTGTAAATAGCAAAACCCTCGTTGCCACACAACAATGCTAAAATTGGGGCTGAAGTCAAACGCCTCTTCAACTCCCCAAAACTCGACTGCCTTTCGTCATTCCAGATGAACTTCTCGGATTTCTGGAGCAACTGTGTAAGTGGTCGAGCCAGTTTCGAGAACCCCTAGACGAACCTACGATAGTAGCCAGCCAAACCCAAGAAACTACAGATCTCCTTCACATTCCTAGGCGGTGCCCAATCCAACACTGCCTCAATCTTCTGTGGATCCACACGGACCCCCTCGGCTGAAATCACGTGACCCAGGAACATCACCTCCTTCAGCCAGAACTCACATTTCGAGAACTTCGCATAGAGTCGCTCGGTCCTCAAAATGTCTAACACCACACGCAGATGATGCGCATGCTCCTCCTCATTCTTCGAATAAATAAGAATATCGTCAATGAAGACGACGACACACTTATCCAAATACTCGATGAAGACCGTGTTCATCAACTGCATGAACACTGTCGGCGTATTAGTTAACCCGAAGGGCATAACCGCGAGCTCGTGGTGTCCGTATCTCGTTCGAAAAGCTGTTTTCGGAATATCGGACTCCTTCACCTGAAGGTGATAGTACCGCGATCTCAAGTCGATCTTTGAGAATACCACAGCTCCCTGCAACTGATCGAACAAGTCATCAATCCTCGGCAAGGGATACTTGTTCTTGATGGTCACCTTGTTTAGCTCGCGATAGTCGATACATAAACATAGCGAACCATCCTTCTTCCGCATAAATAGAACCGGTACACCCCAAGGCGAAGCGCTCGGTCGAATATACCCCGACTCAAGAAGCTCACTCAACTGCTTCTTCAACTCAGCCATCTCTGAAGGTGCCATACGATACGGCTCCTTCAAAATCGGAGCCGCACCCGGCTCTAACTCGATAGCAAACTCAACCTCACGGCCCAGTGGAAACCCCAGTAACTCGTCAGGAAAGACATCTGGGAACTCATTAACGACTGGAATCGATGAAAACTCGACTCCACCATCCTCCGCCTTCAAGGCGTAGCACCAATAACCAGTACACCCCTTCCGCAGGAGTCTCATCGCCTTCAAGGCATTAATTACGAACTTCTGGTTTCCTCTCCTTCGTCCCACGAAAGAGTGCTCGGTGCCGTCCTCGGCTAACATGGTGATGATTCTCATGCGGTAGTTCATGATTGCACCATGCCGCTCGAGCCAATCATCCCCGAGAATCAAATTCTCACCCTCAATAGTCACAACAATAAGATTAGAGAGCCAAGCCCTCTCACAAATAAACACAGAACAGTCTCGGACCTCTCTATCACCAACGATTCTATCACCGCTAGGAAGTTTAACGATGAAAGGCTCACAAGGCAACAAACAGTCAAGACTCAAACAGCGCACACACTCTAGAGAGATGAATGAATGCGTAGCACCCGAATCAAAAAGCACACTGACAAGATGAGACTGAATATGAAAGGTACTTGTGGCCACGATGGCTGCTGGATCATCGGCCCTCCTCATCTCATAAACACGCGGATGAGCGGAGCCGACACTGGAAGCTCCCCCTCTAGCGGACTGACCCTGACCTCTCCCTCGACTGGCACTCGGTGGAGACTGAGAAGCAAACGACCTGGTTCACACTCGGTTCCCTAGGCGCTGGAAAAGAAGCCTGGGCACCGAGAGTTTTCCCACACGATCACAAAAGCAAGCCTTGTGGCCCGGCTGGCCACAAGTATGACAAGCCAACTGCGGACGAGGACACTCCCGGTTCCTATGGCCCAAGCTCTGATTATAAGATTCGATCTCACGAGCGAGGCACCGCAAGACTCGAAAGCCCCCAGAGAAACGAGCCGAACCGCCCGCAGGAATATTTGCAGACTGAGATTTCTGCTAAACTCCGCCTTTGTGACCCGAAAAGTTACCGACAAACTTCCGCTTCTTACTTTCTCGAGCCACCTCACTGGCCGTCAAGGACATATCATAAGCAAGAGCTCTACTCTGTTAGTCCTTTAGGGTGGCGCAGGCGAGCCATGACATGTAATCGCGAATCTTCAGTTTCATCCTCCTGGAAAAGTGGCAAATCTTGTCATCCTCCTCCTTAACCTGGGCCTTCATATAGTCCAATTCGCGGAAACCAGAATATCTCGAGGCTGAGCATCATAAAAAGCATGGACTCGGGCCTGACGAACCGGCCACGGACAGTATTCAGCTTCCATAAGGTCTCTGAACTCGGCCCATGAAGCAACGTGATCCCGAGTCTCGACGGCCTACCACCAATCAGCAGCCTCCCCAATGAGAAAATACTGGGCGATAGGGACCTTACGATCCTCAGGGTAGTTTGTGGCAACAAAGATCTTAGACATCTCCTTGATCCACCTCTCCCAGTCAATCGGGTCTCAAGCCCCGAAAAACTGAGAAGGATGCATCTTGGTGACTTCCTAAAGCCAACGATCTGTTCCGGACTGAGCAGCACGAGCCGGAGCCAAGTTCTAAACCGCCTGGGCTATTGCAGCCATTTGGTTAACCATTTGTTGCATCATAGCTGCAACACCGAGGCCTCTATGGACCCTCCCGGACTGGCTAGCCAACAAGCTCGTGAATCCGGGGCTAAACCATTAGATTCCTCCGAGGCCCCGTCGGACCCTCCAGGAGTGATCAAAGCACACAAATATCATACATCACCATTTCATATTAAGCATAAAGGTTTCACAAGAATACTTGCCTTGAGTAATTGACGACGACACGAATGGAAAGGAAATCAACCATGATCGCTAGGAACCGATAAACCCGAACCTAACGATTCGAAGAACACAATCACACCCATTTCTAAACGAGTATGGAAATGGAATACACCCGGAAACCCACATACGATTCATGTAAGTCCGTACAAAAACAACGACAAAGACGGATCGCAACCAAACTCTCTCGATTTCACAAATATCATGAAACTTACCATGAACTCGTAGGGAAAACAAGAATACCACCAATATTAATCATATACATCATGGATTAATCAACAATACAGAACGAATCGGACAAAAACTCAAAACCCCCCAAATTTCCCAAAATAGGGTTCTAGGAGATTACCTTGGATTGAGGACGAAGAACACGAGTAGATGCTGTTAATCTATACCAAGAACTCAAGGAAAATGATATCTAAAGTGATCGGAAGAAGGCAATCGCCTCCAAACCACCCATAGATCGCTCGGTCGCGGGAAAGGAAAAGAAATGAGTAAAATGGTGAATCTGGGTCAACTCTCGGGTATTTATAACCAGAGGGCTTAGCATGCGCTAATGATTGACGGTTAGCGCGCGCTACCCAGTCAAAACTCGTCCAGAACCTGCGGTTCTGGCCCGTTAGCGTGCGATACCAGAAAATAGCGTGCGCTAACAGCCCCTCGATAGCGCTCGCATCGGGCCATAGCGTGCACTACCTGAACACCAGATCGAGTCCAGAAATATTCTGTCCAGTTTGGACTACCGAATTAGCGCGCGTTATCGGACACCCAACGTGCGCTAAATCTAAATCATAGCGTGCGCTAATATATAATTTAGCGTGCGCTAAGCTGCTCATCCAGAGATCAGAGAGCAGAAACAAACTACTGTCACTGATGTGCTCGAGTCATTGCTACAAAACGAAAGTAGCGTGCACTACTCAACGACACTAGCGTGCGCTATACAACAGAAATAGCGCGCGCTAGCGAGTGCAGACAGTAGCACGGACAACACCCAAAGATGGAAAACAGCGAATTCCACCTCGGATGAAAACAACACTCATCCGACACCAAACAACGGACCGAAGAAGACACACGAACGACAAGATAGAATCAGAACTAAAGCGCTAAAAGAAAATACGATTCCGACTACCCAAAGGTTCGAAAACGACAACGTTAGTAATCGCCCCAAAACTTTGAGAAATTACAAAACGGCCCAAAATATCCGAAATACACGATACATGATCGAAACAACAAACGAAGGCTCACAACATGCATAATAACATGAGATGGATCTGCGGCAACCCCGAGACGGCGGTTCCGAACAAACGATTACGATAATCGAACGAAATAGCGACGGAAATGACATTAAACATGGAATTGAGTAGAACAAGTCCGAAACGATCTCGGATGACAAAAAGTCCAGTATTAAATATTCTCAAAATATCAATACGGTTACAAGTGAGTTGCTAAAAATGAAAAATATACCAAAAATGAAAATACTGGAGAAAGGAAAAATGCGGATATTACACTTACAAGTTGAATACAAGATAATCTGGAACAAAAAATAAATTACATAAAAGTTACTATAGAAATACAGAATAGTCGAGGCAAGAGACTCTCTCCATGGGACAATTTTATCGTATAGTATTGACGGGTCTTATGCATTGTCCCCAAAGATACAACGACCAACATCTCCGAATCTATAGTGCACTAGAGAATCGAAGTTCCGATGAACTGAAAAAGTGCGAGAACTGAGCAAGAACAATATGCATGCATGAGACTATCACTATGTGATGATGTTATAAATGGTGTATTGCAGCCTACTAAGATCTCAGGTAGGATATTTAATTATGGGCATCACTCACATATTAATGTTGTTTAATGACCACATAACTGCTCCACTAAGACATATTTAAAAAACATTACTGTCTTGTAACCGTTAACAGTTTCATTTGAATAGTCATAAATTAGGTGAGCTATTCAACATTCTCCAAAGAGTCGAGTACTGATATCAAAATTGAACCAAAAAACTAGAAGAAAACTTTCCTGAATCAGAAACACGACTGTACTAAAGGAGTAACTCTTCTGTTTTCATTCACACACCAGAAGAGACAGTCATTCTCTTTTAGTAGAGGAGAGTCATCTAATTCTGCTAGGTAGCAAAACTAATACTTGGTGCAAGCACAAGTCTACTCACTCCATGCAAGACCGCCTAAGTCCAGTCGGTAGTCCAACTGATCTAAGACCCAGATCTCATGACCCACGATCGGGGCCCGGGCCTTGGCCGAGGCGAGCAGACCCTACTGGAGGGAAGGGCGAATGCGCACGTTTGACCGAGCTACCTCCAAGACTAAAGACATAGTCCTGGTGATGATGCACACCCTCCAACCATCTACACCTTATTAAGTGTCTTAAATTTCTTCGCGTATTCAACGTGGTACGGGATTTCTTCATATTTCCATTAATTTACTCATTGATTTCTCATTCATCAAATATTAGAGAAATTAGATATACTACTATTATCTACTCCGAACGTAAATGAATCCTGAACCATTTAGTTTTGCATAAACTAAATTTTTAGCCATCAAGAAATCAATTAAAAAACTAATTTCCCCAATAATTCTTCATATGAGTGGAAATTAATGCATATACAAATGCTTACTCTTTTGCTTTGTCCTTAGTTTTTATTGCATCAAGATAGGCGCTTAAGGCTTTGAACCTTCATAAGATATATCATCGGTCGGCCGAATGGACGTGATGCCTTGAATTATTCCTTCATAGTATATACCGAGACAATAATACTCGCACAATAAAATCTCAAAACATTTACGTTCTTCAGTTGCGTCCGTTTTGACCAAGGATATCAATTTGGATTCATATGTATTTACACTTGAGGCCCTCACTTTACACTTATACATGTGACCTCCCCTCAAGAGTACCCTACAATACTTCACCTTTATAATGTTTGTGATTCATTAAAACTTTTCATGAATGAATCTCAGCACAATTCTAAGGTTATTGCACTTGGATTGCTTTTAGGGATGTGCTTTGAACATTCATATTGTGAGAACTGAGCAAGAACAATATGCATGCATGAGACTATCACTATGTGATGATGTTATAAATGGTGTATTGCAGCCTACTAAGATCTCAGGTAGGATATTTAATTATGGGCATCACTCACATATTAATGTTGTTTAATGACCACATAACTGCTCCACTAAGACATATTTAAAAAACATTACTGTCTCGTAACCGTTAACAGTTTCATTTGAATAGTCATAAATTAGGTGAGCTATTCAACATTCTCCAAAGAGTCGAGTACTGATATCAAAATTGAACCAAAAAACTAGAAGAAAACTTTCCTGAATCAGAAACACGACTGTACTAAAGGAGTAACTCTTCTGTTTTCATTCACACACCAGAAGAGACAGTCATTCTCTTTTAGTAGAGGAGAGTCATCTAATTCTGCTAGGTAGCAAAACTAATACTTGGTGCAAGCACAAGTCTACTCACTCCATGCAAGACCGCCTAAGTCCAGTCGGTAGTCCAATTGATCTAAGACCCAGATCTCATGACCCACGATCGGGGCCCGGGCCTTGGCCGAGGCGAGCAGACCCTACTGGAGGGAAGGGCGAATGCGCACGTTTGACCGAGCTACCTCCAAGACTAAAGACATAGTCCTGGTGATGATGCACACCCTCCAACCATCTACACCTTATTAAGTGTCTTAAATTTCTTCGCGTATTCAACGTGGTATGGGATTTCTTCATATTTCCATTAATTTACTCATTGATTTCTCATTCATCAAATATTAGAGAAATTAGATATACTACTATTATCTACTCCGAACGTAAATGAATCCTGAACCATTTAGTTTTGCATAAACTAAATTTTTAGCCATCAAGAAATCAATTAAAAAACTAATTTCCCCAATAATTCTTCATATGAGTGGAAATTAATGCATATACAAATGCTTACTCTTTTGCTTTGTCCTTAGTTTTTATTGCATCAAGATAGGCACTTAAGGCTTTGAACCTTCCTAAGATATATCATCGGTCGGCCGAATGGACGTGATGCCTTGAATTATTCCTTCATAGTATATACCGAGACAATAATATTCGCACAATAAAATCTCAAAACATTTACGTTCTTCAGTTGCGTCCGTTTTGACCAAGGATATCAATTTGGATTCATATGTATTTACACTTGAGGCCCTCACTTTACACTTATACATGTGACCTCCCCTCAAGAGTACCCTACAATACTTCACCTTTATAATGTTTGTGATTCATTAAAACTTTTCATGAATGAATCTCAGCACAATTCTAAGGTTATTGCACTTGGATTGCTTTTAGGGATGTGCTTTGAACATTCATATTGTTTGAAGTGCTATACTGAACTGACATAGCTTAGTTTATCATTTGAACTAAGTTCATGGGATCTCCACTCAGCATTGTTGGATTATCACTATAATCATTCTTTAAATTTGTGTATTTTAAATTTATTCCTCTAGCAAAATTCTCAATTAATCTCGATTAAACCCCTTAATGAGCGAATCTGTACGATTATCACTTTACGTGACATAGTCTATAGATGTGACACCACTTGGGATCAATTGTCTGACGATGTTATGTCTTTGCTGAATATGTCTAGGCTTCTTGTTATACATCTTGCTACGTGCTCTACCAATAACTGCTTGACTATCACAGTGAATCATCACAGGCAGCATATGTTTACTCCAACACAAAATATCTTACGACAAATTACTAAATATTTCTGCTTCATCACCATCTTTATTTAAAACTTTAAACTCAGACTCATTGATATATCAAGCTATACATGCCGATTTTATGAATTTCCATAAAACGACTCCACTACTAGTACAAAATACATATCCATTATTAGTAGAATTGAGATATTCGAATCCAAAATTCAAATAACATCAGTGAACAATTAATTACGTGCAAACTTGGTTATTGGTCTATGTGATTGTCTGTGTATATCTAATATTTCAATTGTATAATTCATATTGATAAATAGTTATCTAAAACTAAAATATGGATTAAGGGTATTGCCGGATCTATTATTAATCAAAATAAACATTTTTTTAGTTATAGAAGGTTATAGTAGTAAATTTATATTTTTAAATTTAATATAAATTTTTAACCACTACGATCTTATAAACAGTGGATAGGTACTATGATGAATATTTGTAAATTGAAACCCCATTTTATGCGCCTGGAAATATCTCCAATTTATTTGAAATCCCTATTTTATATTTATTCTTATCTATTTCAGTTATCAAAATATTAACGAAAAGCCCTACAAATATAATTCTAATACAATAAAATACAGTGAAAAATTTATATATATATATATATATATATATATATATATATATATTGTTTCAGGAGAAAGTAAGAAAGCTGTAAAGTTGAATCAATCAATTGTATTCATAACACTGTAGAGGGTGCCTTTATATAGGTATTACAATGAGAATTCTTCCATACATAGAGTTCCTAATTAAAGTAAGACACCTAATGAGATCCTACTACCTCTAGAAGGATCTAGAAACTTCATCTAAGTATCTTCCTACAACCAGTATTAGGCAAAACACCAACAAGGGAAATGCACTCCCTTGCGGATTCGTGCAATGCAATTATCTCTGTATGGTTCGAGGAAGTAGCAACCAGAGTCTGCTTGGATATTTTTTATTGAATCTATAATTCGTTTAATTAGTACACTTGACTATGTTGGTGTACCTAATTACATTTGGAATCACATTATACATGTTAAAAATATATCTATTTGTTTAATTTTGTATCATCTATTTGTAGTATTAACTAAAAATTAATTATCTCATTGCATATTTATGAAAGGCTCATCTTTCCTGTTCATGTTACATTTAATATAAACAACGTAAAATCAATTTAAGGACTTATAATATTTTAAATTAAATATTCAATACATGCTGAATTAGACTCAATGGCTAAACATGAGTTATTTGGCCGTATTGAGCCAGTACTCGTGGGCGTTAAATCAATTGGACGTAAATGGGTCCTTGTTCATAAACGAAATGACAAGAATGAGGTCATGCATTACAAAGCGAGGCTACTCGCTCAAGGCTTCTCGCATGGTCCTGGCATTGATTACGAGATATACTCTTATGTTATGGACATCATCACTTTCCGCTATTTAGTCACTTTAGTAGGTCCGAAAAACTGAACATGCAGTTTATGAATGTGGTTACCGCATATCTTTATGGGATATAGATATTGAGATTTTTATGAAAATCCCTGAAGGGATTTTATTGCCCAAATCGAGTAGCTCTAAACAATGGATCTTATACGGTGAAGTTGCTTCTTTCATTGTATGAGTTGAAGCAATCCGAAAGGATATGGTACAACCGCTTACTTGAATACTTAATTGGGAAGGGATATAAGAACAGTGATCTCTGTCCATTTTTATAAGGCGAACAGATGTTCGATCCGTAGTTATAGCTGTATATTATTAATGACATGAATGTCATCGGTACCATGGATCAGGTCAATGAAACGGCTCACTGGGGAAGACGCGATTCTACTTGGGCTTAGAGCTAGAAACACCGAGCTGATGGTATACTCCTTCATCAGTTTGCCTATGTCCATAAAATGCTCAGGCGATTTAACATGGATAAGGCACACCCTCTTGCTACCCCATGGTTGGTCGAAGTAGAGGTGGTAATGGGGCGGGCACTTGATGACCCAGACCTACCCCACGAGGTGAATGAGGCAGGCCGATCGTCACACTTCGTGTCGCGGGGCGGGGTAGGTCGACTCGCGTAAGAAAAAAGTATTATTTTAAAGTTAATAAAATAAATATTTTATAAGTTTTGTATTTAGTAATTATTTTTATAATATATATTATTTATAAAACTTGCATTATTAGCATAAAAATATAAGATATATTAATAAATATATAACGAAGTATGTATAAATATCACTAGACAGGGCGGATGGTGCGGGTCGGGCCAAAATTTACATCCCTAGATCGAAGTCTGGAAATGAACAAAGATCCATTTCGCCCTACAGATGAGGATGAAGATGTCTTTGGAGTAGAAACAGCGTACCTTAGCACAATTGTTGTGTTGCTGTATCCGACTCAATGTACTCGTCTAGACATTATATTCTATGTAAATCTGTTTGCGAGATTCACCTCCGCTACGGTAAGGCATTAAAAGGGAGTAAAACACATCTTTCGATACTTGAAAGGCTCCAGTGATCTTAGATTATTCTTTCCCTACACAAAAGAGAGTGAAACCCCAAAAGGAATTCTTGAAGTTAACACAATTTTTACTTACGGTTGATCTTCTTCTAATATTATAGCGAAGCATGGTAGCTCGACTGCCAGGAGTGCTAGTGCTAGCAAACTTGTCCCTTATGCAGAGATACCCAATGATGTGGTAGTTGGATTTGCTGATGCCAGTTACCTCTCTAACCCACATAAAGGACGTTCCTAAATTGGTTATGTTTGTTTACCATTGGGAATATGGTGATATTTTGGAGATCTACCAAGCAGACCCTAATTGCTACTTCCTCGAGCCATGCAGAGATAATTGCATTGCGCAAATCTATAAAGGAGTGCATTTAGCTTCGGGCAGTCACAGACCATATTCGACGAACTTGTGGACTTAAAGCCGCCACCACGACACCTACTTACATCTTTGAGAACAACGCAGTATGCATTGAGCATATGAGTTAGGTTTTACTATGGGCGATAATACCAAGCATATCTCGCCTAAGTTCTTGTACAATCAACAAGAAGATAAATTACTATATATAATAGTGAAATAAGTGAGTTTCGAAGAGAACGCCGTTGATTTGTTTATTAAGTCTCTAGCCAAATCTACATTTGAGAATCATGTGAATGACATCAATATGCATCGCTTGACTTGGAGAAAGTTTTTCTTAGAAATGACCTCATCTGCAATTTATTGTATTAGTCTTTCGGCAATGAGAAACGTTCAAGAAGTTACGATCTGTCCTTCTCATTATGTATCTTACCCCATTGTTGGATAGCGCGCTTTATTGCATTTTTTTTGTAAGATGCTACATATCGGGCCTCTAATTGCTCTTGGGCCTATATATATATATATATATATATATATTTGAAACCGACTAAGCATAAGAGATTTAAAAGTTCTAATTTGTAAAAATATATACGAGTAGAGTGGTCTAAACTAGGTATACAAATGAAGTATTTCGAAATCTCTAATTCCATAATTTTAAAGTAATGTTGTTTAAGTTTGCTTTATTTTAAACAAACACTGTTTATAATACATATTTTTTTGACATTCCTTGTAAATCTGTGTATTACATTATTCATTTCTTTTGTGTCCAAGTATGATTGTGCAAATGCCAATATTATTAATTATAATATATAGTAATTAATTTCGAGTAATGATTAAAACTATTTAATGTTCCTACGTTCATTCCTTCCAACCATTTTTTGCAACTAATTAAAAAAAGACTTGAGAAAAGCATTCATAAATTAATTTACATCATAATATACTATCGAAATATTACGGAAAGCTACTCCGAGTATCTAGTAATCTAGTATCGTTAACCACACAATTCAACAATAGTTAAGAAAAACAAGTTGAGAATATTTATATTATCCCGAGAAATGACTTATTTATAGTTTTCAGTTGTACCATTGAACTTCGTGTTTTTTCAATTGTATCATCCTACTCCCGAATACATTTTCAATCAGGTTTTTTTCGTTCATACCGTCAATTTAACCTAACGAAAGCTGACGTTGCGCTGACGTGTGGAACAACACCACATCTACGCCAAGTCAGTGTCACATCAGGATAAATGACGGAATGATAAGATTGAAAATGTATTCGAGAGTATGATGGTGCAATTGAAAAACACAAAGTTTGATCGTGTGATTGAAAAAATGGAGCAAAAAGTACATTATCCAAACAACTCATTTTTTCCTGTGTATCCCATCAAAATACACAACAGTTGTTCTCCAACACTATTTGATGAGAATATATTTCGTAAAACAATGTTACACAAATGAAATGGGATTGTATTCAAACATGAGCTTCCCCCTTTTTTTTCTGCTAAAAGAGTACTGCAAAAAAAATGACTGTAGTTTTGGGGTCGCAAAATGCAGGTGGTTGAAGGAATCGAAGAAGCTTTGGGTTTCAACCAAACCGCGTCAAAGCTATACGCCACAATCGACTTGGAAAAAGCTAGAGTCGGGCGGACCAGATTGCTCGATCACCAGCATTACTCCAATCCTCGTTGGTACGAGTCTTTCCACATTTACTGCGCCCACATGGCATCTCAATTGGTTTTCACCATCAAAGTTGACAACCCCATTGGTGCTGAGCTGATCGGAAGGGCATATTTACCAGTCAAGGAGCTAATTCAAGGAGACGAAGTTGACAGATGGCTAGAAATCCTGAACAATCATCATAAACCCATTCACGGCCACCCCAAAATACATGTCAAGCTACACTTCTACGATGTTACTCGTGAACGTTGCTGGGCCCAAGGGCTGAAAAGCCCGAAATTCCCCGGTGTACCATTCACTTTCTTCTCACAAAGGAAAGGTTGCAGAGTCACACTTTACCAGGATGCTCATGTTCCTAATAATTTCATCCCCAGGATTCCTCTTTCAGGTGGTAAGTACTATGAGCCACAACGTTGTTGGGAAGATATCTTCGATGCTATTTCTAATGCGAAACACTTGATTTATATAACCGGATGGTCCGTCTACACTGAGATAACATTAGTGAGAGACTCCAGGAGGCCTAAGCCCGGCGGAGATACGACTCTTGGGGAGTTGCTGAAGAAAAAGGCGAACGAAGGAGTGAGAGTTCTGATGTTAGTTTGGGATGATAGGACTTCTGTGAATTTGCTGAAAAGGGATGGTTTGATGGCCACTCATGACGAAGAAACGGGGGACTATTTTCACGATACCAAAGTACATTGCGTGTTGTGTCCTCGCAACCCTGACGACGGACGGAGCATCATTCAGAATATAGAAATCGGCGCAATGTTCACTCACCATCAGAAAATCGTTGTTGTCGACAGCGCAATGCCGAAGGGGAATACAGAGAGAAGGAGAATCGTGAGCTTTATAGGTGGCATCGATCTTTGTGATGGCAGATACGACACTCAATTCCATTCCCTTTTCAGGACTTTGGACACGGCTCACTACGACGATTTCCATCAGGCAAATTTCAAGGGTGCCACCATAAGGAAAGGTGGTCCGAGGGAGCCCTGGCACGATATTCACTGCAAGCTGGAGGGCCCCGTTGCTTGGGACGTTCTATACAATTTCGAGCAGAGGTGGAGAAAACAAGGTGGCAAGGACTTACTTTTGGCACTTCAAGAACTCGAAAGAATCATAATACCACCATCTCCCGTGATATTCCCAGACGATCACGAGACATGGAATGTCCAACTGTTCCGTTCCATTGATGGTGGAGCGGCTTTTGGCTTTCCGGATGCGCCCGAGGATGCGGCGAAATCCGGCCTTGTGAGCGGCAAGGACAACATTATCGACCGGAGCATTCAGGACGCTTATATTCATGCAATCCGTCGCGCGGACAAGTTCATCTACATTGAGAACCAATACTTCTTGGGAAGCTCTTTCTCATGGTATTCAAAGGATATCAGCGATGCGGATGTCGGGGCTCTAAACGTAGTCCCAAAGGAACTGTCGTTGAAGATTGTGAGTAAGATTGAAGTAGGGGAGCCGTTTAGGGTGTACATTGTTGTTCCGATGTGGCCGGAGGGATATCCTGAGACGGCATCGGTCCAGGCTATTCTGGGTTGGCAGAAGAGGACTATGGAGATGATGTACAAAGACATAGTTGAGGCCCTTAAAGCTAAGGGCATTGCGGCCAATCCCAAGAACTATTTGACATTCTTTTGCCTTGGTAATAGGGAGATAAAGAAGAGTGGAGAGTACGAGCCGTCTGAAAAACTTGATCCTAATACAGATTACGGCAGAGCTCAACAAGCAAGGAGAGGAATGATATATGTCCATGCTAAGATGATGATCGGTATGCAATAATAATTTTTTAGCTCTAATTTTATTTTACTGCTGATAGATCAGATGATGGTGGTTATGATGGTATCTTTTTTTCTTTCGACAGTTGATGATGAATACATAATCATAGGGTCTGCCAACATCAACCAAAGGTCTATGGATGGTGCCAGGGATTCGGAAATTGCCATGGGGGCTTACCAGCCATATCATCTCTCCTGCAAGCAACCTGCCAGGGGTCAGATTCATGGTTTCAGGATGTCTTTGTGGTACGAACACATGGGCATGTTGGATGACTGTTTTTGTCATCCCGAACAATTCGAGTGCATGCGAAAGGTAAACAATATAGCCGAAAGAAACTGGGATCTTTACATGAGCGAGGCTTTGGAGAGAGATTTGCCCGGTCATTTAATGAGTTATCCAATTGCAGTCTCCTCGGATGGTACGGTGACTGAGCTACCAGGGATGGAGCATTTTCCAGATACCAAGGCTCGAGTCCTTGGATCCGTAGCCGAGTTCTACCCTCCGATTCTCACTACATAGTTTATTTACTTAGTACTCCTCTAATCTTGTACTCTGGGAATGAAAATAAGGTGCATAATCTTTCAATTTAGTGTGATGTTGGGTTCATAGATGGACGACTGGTTTGTATGCATGTATGAATTCATGTACTGTATGTATGTACATATATATGTATGTATGTATGTATGTATGTATGTATGTATGTATGTATATATATTGAAATTGAGAACACAATATTTTACATCATTATTTAATATTTAAACTAAATTTGATTGAATGAAATTGGGTAATAAGTATCTTGTTTGACCTTCAAAAATTTCACATAGTACTTTTGATCAAAAAATTAATCTGATTAATTTCGTACCCTTCGTTCAATTGTTAAATTCTACTGGATCAAGCTTATGAGATTGAGGGAATGTTATAAAAAAAGAAAGTGAAAAAAATTATAATAAATAAAAATAAAGTAGAAGAACCCAGATTCTAAATGAAGAATTCAAACTTGAAAAGGACATTTCTTATTCTCAAAGGAGGAACAAAGTTATTATGTTACTATTTTATTTATTATTTAATGGATGTATAGTGATCATTATATGGCTCACAGGTGTAATATCCGGATAATTGTTGAGTATTTTCATTTGTATTTGAACCTTGTAATATTCGACTTTGTGATATCAATAATCGAAGTGTGATCTTTCCCGTATTCGTATCAACACGTATCAACCTTGTAAATTCATGCATGCAACTACGTCATAACATACGCTAGCTAGTAAACTTAACGTATGTTATGAGCTGCGGATAGCGTATGCTACGGACGAACCGTAGCGTACGTAAGGCAGTCAACGATAGATAAGTCTGGCGAGTTCATGGGCCAGTTGGTGGTGGGATCGGATAAGATTCCCGCGGCGTGAACCTGGACAACCTTTTTATAAAGCGGGTCAACGAGGTTTAACGTACGCTAGATGCTGGTGATAGCGCACGCTATGTCCAGATGATTACGTACGTAAAGGTGTTGGTATAGCGTACGTAAGAGAAGACCAGGAACGAGACAGTAGGCTATTATTGGACGTTAACGTACGCTAAGGATTGCTAATAGCATACGCTAAGATGATAACGTACGTAAAATGCTGAGGCTAACGTACGTAAAGTTCAGAACATTATAAATGGGACAGCACCCCATTTCATTTCACCTCATTTTCTTTCACCCCTTATCCGTTTTCTGCAAGTCTAGAGAGCCTTCCCCCACATTATAATCCTTATTTAACCTTTCTACTTGGTGAATGAAGTTGGGAAACATCTTGGTTTGGTGTTCAAGCTCCGGGTGTTGAGTTCCGCCGAGTGTTTCATCTTTCTCTTCCGAATTAAGATATGTGAATCTATCCCAGCCTAGAATTTATATTCTTTTACTACTTAGGAGCATGCTACTGGAGTTATTAAGATTTATTTGACAACTTAGCAAATCGTATATCATGCTTTAGGAGAATTGAGGGAATTTATAGTAAAATTTTCATGGTTAAGTAGAATTGGCGTTGGGCCTTGATTTTGTTAAATATAGTGATGGAGTTTTCTGAAGATTGTAGCATGCCTTGGCCAGTGAATTCGAAACACTCTTTTGTTGAATAGTATTGTTAAGATTATCACATGTGTTGGATGAATGTAGAGGTTATTCTTTAAATAAATCATGACTTGTAGGAATTTCTTAACCTTCATATTGAAGATTAGAATGTAGTGATTAGGTTGGTGTTAATTGTTTTGAACTTAATATCTTGGCAAGAAGAATTACTTGCGGAAGAATGAAACCGTGGAGATGAACTAAGTTAGAACTCGATTGAAATGTGTTTTATAACCGAACCAAGTATTGGAATTGATAATCAGGAATCGAAGTGTGAATTTATGATGATTTGAATATCCTTGAACTCGTAGACGTCGACTTTTCATCTCCGTTATGGTCATTTAGTTCGCCTAAGTCATGTCATTAGTTCGACCGATCGTTCATCGAAAAGCCGTGAACCGGCTAACTTAGAATGTAACTCGACCGTAGTAGATATTAGCTGCTCGTACGTTAGGATTATTACGTAAGTTGAGTTGTCGTTATTTTTCTATTGTTTAAGGTTCGAGCGTTGCAAATGGTTGATCGAAGGGGTGGCCTTCGAGTTTGTTGGAGTCGTTGTAGTATTTATCTATTGCCACCTTTCTAAGGCAAGTACCTTAATTATATTTATTCGTATTGATGTCGGTTATGTTGTTGTGTGTCGTGTATATGTGTTGTGATTGTTTTGTCCACCATGCGTTGGTCCGACGGGATCATCATGTGAATCTATAGATGTGTGCGCTGGATTGTTGGACAGGTATTTCCACCATGCGTTGGTCCGACAGGATCATCATGGGAATCTATAGCTGTGTACGCTGGATCGTTGGAATACCATGAGTATATTGAGATTGACATGATGTGTTGTACATTGTTATTATTTCTCGTTGGAGAAACTTGTGATTATTGTTGATATTGTTGACATTATTATTCAGGTATTGTTGAATAAATCATTATTGTATAATTATCGTAGTTGTACTAGCATCGTTGTGCTAACCCCTTCGGGAGTGAACATTAGTTTTATGTTCAGGATCTAGGAGGGTGGGAAAACAACCACTAGAGCTGCATGACGACGAGGGTGCAGAGTGATATTGTGGCCGGAATAATTTGTCAGATGTTTGTTTTGTTTTAATAAAGTACTCGAGTACATTGTTGTTTTGTCGTCTTTGAAGTTCGTATTCGGATGTGGATTGATTTGTATGTTTTAGACTGGTGATGTAATAATTATTTCTATGATTGGTATTTAATAAATGTTGTTTCTGAATTCTTAGCCTTGTAAATCCTTATATCGAGGATTTATGGTGCTGTAATAATCCTGAATACTCGGGGTGTTACAGAATATGGTATCGGAGCTAAGATTATGGATATCTTGGCCGTTGGATTAAATTAGGGTTCAGATGTGTTATTTTGAGTTAACCGGCCGCAAATAACATCACTGTACTGCTTACGTCTTCGTGCGAGCGGTGGTTGTAAGTTTCCTAAACTCTATCTTGTCCTTTACATGTTATACCTTTTTATACTTTAAACTTTAGGACGATATTGTTCCCTGTATATTGAGTGTTTATACTTACATTATGTTGAGGGAAGGATGTGGATGTGGTCGCAGTCGTGGACGCGGACGTAGGAATGCTGAGAGAGAAGCTTCACCTTCTGTCCCTAATTCACTGTCAAATCAGGCTAGCTACAACTCAAGCAAGCAACAAGAATCTGTTAACAACGAACGAGATCAGACGGTGGAGACCAATGCCGAACCTGCTGTTCCCGACATCCTTCGTCAGGTGGTCAACCAGATGACTCAATTTGCTCAAGTTGTGGACAAGATGCAAGTGGCGGTAGGATTGCAGCCAGGGAAAAGACAGCAAGGCATCCCAGACTTGGGAAATCGAGGAGATAGATGGCTATAGGAGGGGCGAAGATGCACCCGTCAAAATTCGATGGATTTTCTGAGACACCGACATGGGATCACTGGTTGAGAGAGCTGGAGAAAGTATTTGCCGGGATTAACTGCCCAGATGACCGGAGAGCCCCCATTGCCCAGTATTTTCTAATAGGAGAAGCATCCGCCATCCGACCTGTTGATCATGATGCCGGTTGGGAAGAGTTAAAACTTATGATGGAAGCTCAGTACTGCCCTCATCTGGTGAGAGAAGCTAAGGTTCGAAAATTTTTCTCCGTGTAGCCTTCGGATGTGCCGGTAGCTCAGGTGATTAAGACATTTAATCAACAGCTGGCGTTTGTTCGACACCAGCTTAGAACCGATGCAGAAATGTAGATTCACTTTGATATGAGAATGAATCCGGAGATACAGAGGCACATGTCAGGTTTTGAATGCACCACTCTCCCCCAGTATCAATACAAAGCTCTGGCGTATGAAATGAAAGAAGCATCTATGGAAAAGTTCTCCGAGTCCAAGAAGCAGAAAGTCTCTGGTAGTTTTACAGAGCACAAGAGTAGTGGGCCCCGCAAAGCCCAGTCATCCTTTCATTCATTCAAGAGACCTACGCATTCATCCAAAGGTGAAAAGAACTTCAGATAAGTATCAACACCGACAGATGTGGTCAAGAACTGTTTTAATTATGGTCGCCCAGGACACCTTTGGCGTGACTGTTTCCGTTCTCCAGTGACATGTTATGAGTGCGGACTGGAAAGGCATCGTGCGATGTTCTGCAGGGATGCTACTAAGTTAATTGGAGCTCGTACTTCACAGCCGGCTCAGAAGGAGACAAGTGTTCTGCAGACGCAGCAGAGTGTCCAGCTACCCCAGAGTTTTGGTCGAGGACAAGGCAGAGTACAGTTCTGTTAGGAATATGCCCTCGAATGCCACTTAGGGGATGAGAAAGAAGGGTCATTGTACTTGTAATTATGGAATTATTAATTAAAGACAATATGATTCATTCACAGTTTATTGTATTTCAAATGTATTCTTGATTTGATAAACATTGAAGTGAAGTCTATGTAAATAAGAGTGAACATTCCATTCTCGTTATTGGATAAGAGAAAATACACTAGAAGTGTTTAAAGTTTATTTACGTAAATCATTCGCAAGTCGATAAAGTTAAACGAGCATTAAGTTTTGAGCAAGACTTGTATAACTGATGCTAGGACGTGGGCATGTCTTGATAGCATAGTTATAAGTATATTAGTGGGACCAGTATACTCGAACATGACTCATACTTGATTCAGTCACACGGTATTCACTCTTGGAGAGTCGGTAACTAATCGAAAGGTTGTGATAGTATACGTGGACCTTTGACTTGAGGGTTCAGTAGGACATGTGCCTGTGACGTTTAGTTTGTCATTAGAGTAGTTAGACTCATTTGCTTAGTTGCTGAGTTAACCTCGAAGTGCGGACTATATGGGCAGGTAACAGTCTTTACTGTACGCCAAGGAAGGATTCTATCTCCTATTAGTGAGCAGACGAATGTCCTATACAGTTAATGGCAAATAAGATCATAAGTCTTTGGCCAAATCATTCTGATCTAGTCGTATTAGATACACTAGAAATCAGTCGGTCTTGATTTGCATTAACACATGTATAGACTCTAGTCAACAGTAGGGTTTGACTTTACCGTGACCCGAAGACTTGACCGGGACATCTGATGAAGGGTCTATACGTATATAGTATTCACGACATAATGGTTCTGGAATGATCCCTTCATTCGTTCTCAGTCGGGATTTACAATGCGGCCCGCTAGGCTGGTTAAGTGCTGCCCGAACTCATTGGTTCCTCCCAATGCCGGCTGAGACGGACCTACAGAGTCGCGCATCAGGAGCGTTGTCGGATAAATGCGAATTTATTATCTCTATAATTATATTAGATATTGGGTATCTAATTATGATTTATTGGATAAATCAAATAGCGGTCTTATGAATTGAAATTAAGTTACTGGGTAATTAATTTATTTCATAAGTAATATTTCTTAGAGAAATAAAGTTTGTATTTGATATAATTAATTAATTGGATTAATTAATTAAGTATAAATACATTGGAAATAAAATGGAGTGTATTTAACGGATTCGTTTGACGAATATCCGGTACACGAGCCGAGTGACTCGACCCGTTTACTAGCAATTTCCATGTGGCCGTCCACCTATCTCCCTTTTGTCTTGATGTGGTGTTTTATTTTATTAGTGGTTGTGCATGTTCTTAAGAAAATTCCAAGATGAATTGATTTGGTATCTAATCATATCATCTTGTTATCTTTCTTTATAATCATGTTAGACTTATAAAATGAAAACATCACAACACCAACTTTTACTCCATGCTAGCTTCGGCCGGAGGGTTATGTGAGAGAGAGAGGAAATTTTTTCTTGTTCAATTCTTCATCTTGGAGGTGAGAAAAAAGATAAGAAATAAAGAGAGAAAAATTCCTACGAGTTTTCCTATCCGTGTTCTTGGAGAACGGAGTCTTGTAGATTTTTTTAGGCAACTTTCGACGCGTGGTGACGTAAAGACATCGTGCTTTCGGTGTTTGGGACGAGGGGATTTCGTGCTCGTGCTCGGGTTCGGGATCATCATCAACTTACGAAGATATTTTCAAAGGCTTCAAGGGTATGTGACCTTAATCTTTTTATCTTCATTTTTTCTTTTCGTATATACGTTACTTGATCGATCCTGTTTGGGATTCTTTATTATTATTCCGCTGCGTATTCATTTTTGTTTTCGGAATCCCAATATTGGTATCGGAGCGAGGTCAATGATACCATATATACGATTATTTGTGCATTTTGAATGCTATTGGTTGATGTTTATGAGTTAGAATCATTATTGGTATAATTAGAGATTTTTTAGTTGTTCGTTATAAATTTTGTCTCTATGATTTTATGTGAATTACAAATCTGTAAAATTTTATTTATTGATTTATAAGCCCTGCATAAAAATTAGAAACATCACGTTTTGGAAACAAGCCGGAAAAACGAGCCGAACGAAAATCGGACTCGGCAGCCCTGGGCTGCCCGAGTCACTACCAGGCGGTGCCTGGCAGGGTGGCCGGACGGGCTGCCTACTACCCGGATAGTAGCAGGCAGGTGACTCGCTCTAGCGGGTCACTCTCGGCCAGCCCTCTTTTTCGGGCTCCATTTGCGGGCTAGGACCGTTCCGACTTATCCGTGACTTAGTTTAGTCTCTGTATTACATTGTAATATTTTCCCACATTTTAAATTGGATTTAATTTGATTAAAATGAATATTTGGAATATTATTTTAAATGGGAAAAATATTAAAAGAAAATACTATATTTGGCCGGATTACTTCGAAGGAATTGAAATGATGATTATTAGTATTAATTGGATTAATACCATTAAAATTATATGGATTAATTTTTATATTGATCGGATTAATACATTAATTGATTATTTAATTTTAATGCCATATATATTAATTGGATTAATATTGTAGAAATTGAATCGATTAATTTTGTAGATTAATTGGATTAATGTGTTAATATAATTATTTAATTTCATTGCCATTACATGTTGTATGGAATCTTTATGTGATGGTGATATAGCTCGTGGACTTAGTTTTGATTTGTTCGATTCGATTGGGTTGTAAAGGCCGTTTTGAGCCTATTTATTTTTACTAGAAATTTGGTATAATAGGTTGCATTTTTTTATGATGTAATTATTTATTTGGCTATGACGAACACCGAAGACAACCGACTGAGAAGACGAAGAATCGAAGACTATTTTATTTTTCTTTATTAGGTTATTCGCTTGGCCCAGTACTTAGGAAAAGGTCCATGAGCTATATGTTGGTAGTAACTAGGTTGCCATTTACTGTTTTTCATTTTGAATGATTGACACACAAATGCACTTATAAATGAATTAATGTGCAAAGTGTAACATTAATCGCGAAATTCTCCCGACAACAGACAGACTAAGTTTAAAAAATGTTACGAGGTTTCCTACCCTCCATCAAACTCGTAGAAAATTGATACCAAGCTGGTGTGCTATGCTTCCGAGTTATCGGGGCAGTACATTTGGTAGAGGTTGAAAAATTCTTGAGTTCATTAGATGCCTTCGGTTGGTGATAAATTTCGCCCCTAGAAACCTGATAGGTTGCCGGGTGAGATTCAATAGTCAAACTGATAGACGTTGATGGTCAACAACTTAGATAGTCTGGATTGCCAAGAAACCTTGTAGGTTGAGGGCATGAAGACTAGGGGTAAAAGAAGATCGAATCATCCATTGGACGAGTTGGTGTTGGACACCACTTTACAGAAATTAATAGGCAAGAAACCTGACAGGTTGCGTCTATTAAAATTTATAAAGAACTTGATCACCACTAAGAAGTCGATCTTACCATGACTTCCGGGTTATAACATGGGAGTTTATAATTCCGATAAAATTAGTGGGAGTCGAGATAAGAATTATACAAGCCCTTAAATTATATAATCGGTCATAATAAAACAAGTCACTAATTCAATTTTGTCTATATCAACGTAGAGAAACGTATCTATATCTCTCTAAAATGGCTAAGAACCCACTTGCAATATTACTTGAAAAGAATCTCCTAACCGGCCCCAATTTTGATGACTGGTTGCGGAATCTGATGATTGTACTTAGTATGGAGTCTCTGGGATACGTCTTGGAGGCGGACATTCCACCGACTCTAGTCCGGACTAGGGGTAATCAGGAAGAGATTGACGTCCATGAAAAATGGGTCAAGAATGACGTGCTGGTCCGTGGATTTATGATGGGCTCAATGAATAATGAGCTGCAGAGAGCGCACGAGAAAATGACTTCTGCTAGGCAGACTCTCGCACACTTGACCGAACTTTATGGAGAGCACAGTAGGACTGCTGGATATGAGATATCGAAGCAATTGTTCAGTGCTAGAATGAAAGATGGGGAGAAAGTGGGTGACCACGTCCTCAAGATGATCTCTATGATTGAGAGGCTCGAGGTGCTCAACTTTCATATGGATTTATCCCTTCATATTGATCTCATCCTTCAATCTCTGCCTGACTCCTTCATACAGTTTGTAATGAATTTCAACTGTAATGAGATTACATGCACATTAGCTGGGCTAATGAATAAACTGGTGACGGCACAATCTAACATGAAGACTAAACCGAGGGAGACTGCTCTTATGATTTCTTCTGGGCCTCGGAGGTCCAAGAACAAGAAGAAAAAGACCTACGAGCAGTATAAACCCAAGAAGGGGGTGCAGAAAGACAAGGACAAGGCCCAAAAGGTTCAGAGGGTAGGCGGTCCAAAACCTACGGACAAATGTCTTGAATGCGGTGAGCTGGGCCACTGGCGTAGGACTTGTCCCAAGATTAATGGCGCATCAGGTACGGAATTTTTTGTTTTTGAAAGCAATTGTTCCGCTACTGTATATTCTACTTCATGGATTTTGGATTCAGGTGCTACTTCTCATATTTGTACTATAAATCAGGATCTGGAATGAAGTGGGCAGCTTGAAGCTGGGGAAGTGATGATCACTGTTGGAAGCGGACAAAGTGTCGAGGCAACCGATATTGGATCACTCCTACTGGGTTTAGAATCAAGCTTTATTTTGACGTTAGATGAAGTACTTGTTTTTTCCAAGGGGCATAAAAACATTGGCAATGGTAGTTGTAAAATTTATTTTCGAAATAAATTGGTTGGCACAGCTACATTGTTGAATGGTTTATATCATCTGAACTTATAAAATAAATCAGCAGTGAACACTATAACTAGGAAACATGGAAGGCAAGATACTAATCAAGCTCTTAAGTGGCACCTTAGACTTGGTCACGTTGGTCAGACCAAGGTTCACAAAATGGAGAAAGATGGACTTTTAAGTCTATTAGGTGTAGAACCCTATCCAACTTGTGAATCGTGCCTTAGAGGCAAGATGACTAAGTCCCCCTTCACAGGGACTTTTGTAGGGCTGCTGAAAAACTTGGGTTGGTACATACCAACGTTTGTGGTACTTTAGAAGCATCCCGAGACGGATATCAATATTTCATAACGTTCACAGATGATAATACTAGGTATGGGATTGTGTACTTAATGAAACATAAATCCGAAGCCTTTACTAAATTCAAAGAATTTAAGGCCCTAGTTGAAAAACAGACTAGATGTCATATAAAAGCACTTCGGTCGGACTGAGGTGGCGAATATAGGAGCACAGAGTTTGATGAGTTCCTTAAGGAACATGGAATAGTTTCACAATTCATGCCGCCAGGAACCCCATAGTTAAATGGTGTTTTAGAAAGGAGAAATCAGACTTTGTTGGACATGGTCCGCTCCATGTTGAATTACACCGATTTACCAATTTATCTATGGGGGTACGCCTTACTTACCACAGCCTATATCCTTAATAGATGTCCTTCCAAATCCTTTCCTATCACTCCACATGAGATGTGGAAGGGTAAGAAACCAAATCTTAATCACATAAGGATTTGGGGATGTCCAGCCTATGTCAAGAAGGCTAAGGTGGACAAACTAGAAGCGAGGTCCGTCAAAGGACATTTCATTAGATATCCAGAGGACTCGATGGGTTATCTATTCTACATGCCAGAAGACCATAGGGCCGTTGTGGCTTTACAAGCGCACTTCCTTGAGGATGAGTTCATTCAGGAAGGTGGCTATGGTAGAAATATCTCTTTGGAAGAGCATAATGAAAGTCCCGAGGAGACATCTGATCAAGGATCACGAACCAAACCTATTGTAACACAACCTCCACTTCGAAGGTCTGATAGGGTGTCTCACTTACTGAGAGGTATGGCTATTCACATGTCGAGGAACTGGGTCTCCACGACGCACCTGATAGACATGAGGATGACCCTGTCACTTATAACCAAGCGATAGAGAATGTGGACTCCAATAAATGGCAAGAAGTAATGGAAGCTGAGATAGACTCGATGCATGCCATTAGGTCTGGACTCTAGTAGATCTACCAACTGGCATGAGGCCTATTGGAAGTAAATGGATCTATAAGAGAAAGACTGATAGGTATGGCAAGTTTGACGCCTACAAGGCCAGGCTTGTGGCAAAGGGTTATACCCAAAGGGAAGGGATCGATTATCATGATACCTTCTCGCCCGTAGCTATGATTGTAATACCCGTGTATTTTATGAGTGTTGTTTTAGATGTATTTTGTGGTATTGTGGTTATTTGGATCGTATGTATTGATGAGTGACCTTGGTATGTTCATGGCTGATAATTATTGAGTTTTGTGATTCTCGGACTGTGCTCGTTTTGGCCGGACTTTGCGAATTTAATTTCTGGAGAATAGCAGTTAGCGCACGCTAAGACTGTATGTCTAGCGCACGCTAACCAGGTTCGAGTAGCGCACACTACTCTTGTGCAATAGCGTGCGTTAGGCCCGCTGGACAGTGAACTTTCTGGACTCTGGAATGGGGCGTTAGCGTACGCTATGTGTAATACCCGGTTGCAATTCATTCATTTTCATTCAGTAATTATCAGTCTGTAATTGTCACTCAGTAATTCTCACTCATTAATAATCACTCATCATTCATGAATCACTCATTTGCGTTCAATGTTGGCATGTTGTAATCATATATCAGTTACCGATCGTCATTTTATCTCCGTTTTTGGATCGAGACGGGAGTATGATCATTTTCATTGTGATTGATAGCCTTGTACTGGGAGTATCATCTTTGGCTCGTGTTAGACTTGTTCACTTACACATTCGTATGATATGTCGGATCATTCATCAGTCGTAGCGAGGAATCGGAATTATCGGATTGATTCACCTTGGCCAGCATCGAGTTACGGCCGTAAGGTTCTGGGATACGGCCGTAAGTCAGCGGGTACGGCCGTAGGGCTGGCCGGTTACGGCCGTAAGTGGTCCAGCAGGCTACCCAGGCATTTTGGCCGAAGGTGAGTTACGGTCGTAAGGAAGATGAGATACGGCCGTAAGTGGTGTTCGTAAATTTCGGGTGTTGTCGACCAAGGGTGACTTACGGCCGTAAGGGTTGCGGCATACGGCTGTAAGTCGAGGCAGGTACGGCCGTAAGGCTTGGCCGGATACGGCCGTCTGTGCAGAAGGATGTCCGCCATTTTTGAAGGCGGGTTACGCCGTAAGGTTGGCGGATACGGCCGTATCATCCGAGTTACGGCCGTAAGGTGTGCGGACGGCCGTAAGGCTGTCGACGGGTGTTTTTGATTTAGGCGGAGTTACGCCGTAACTCAGAGCGATTCTGGCCGTAAGTTTGTCGTGAGCTTTCGGACGAAAGTTACGGCCGTACGAGTTGGCCGGTTACGGCCGTAAGGCCGTTGACTTGGAAAGTTACGGCCGTAAGAGGGCCGAGTTACGGCCGTAACTTCCGGCAGTATATATGGTTGGGCCGGGACACTTTTTCCTCATTTTCTTCATTTTCACTTTCTTCTTCCTTTTTGTCCGAGAGAGAGCTTGGGGAAAGGGATTCTTCCTTCATCAAACACTTGAGTACTTGAGTTTCTTCATTTCCATTCGATCATATAGCTCGGATACTCGTTTTTACTCGTGTTCTTCGGATCGAAGTGGTTGGATCTTCAAGAGGTAATTTCTTCAACACCTTGGATTTCGATTTTGTGTTGAGATATGATGTTTTGGACGTTATAATCATGTTATATGAAGGGATATGTATATGATTATGAGTTTGTATAAGGATTCATTGGATTATTGAAGGATTATTCAAGAACATTTTGAATATCGAGTTGAGATTGGGGGTTTTCGATTAATTGTCGTTATAATCACATTTTTGGATATTCGCTTTGGATTATTAATCATTTTGAAGATGTTTTGTTGGTTTGAAACACTTCTTGGGGGATTTGATATTGGTATATTGAGGTTTGATTGTAAACAATCGAAGTTTGGACGCAACATGTTTGATTTAATGCCTCAATGGACTTGGTTTAGTCGTATCGACGTGTTGAGTTCGTTATATTCATGTTTGTTACGTATGTTGAATGGATTGTTGGTTATTGTGTTATTCAAGGTTGTTCGAGCGACCGATATCTCTATTAGGACGTTGTTCGTGGAAGGATAATTGTCACCGGTGTTGAGTAAGTTAATTCTTACTCGGTTAAAAGGATATTCATCCCTTTTGATGTTGTGCATTCATAATCATAACTCATTCATTATTGTATTAACCGTATCAAAACTTGTTATTGTCAATTAATCACTTCAGTCATAAGGAACGACGGTTCCGATCTTTTCGTTGAGCTATCATTCATTTCACTATCATTTTATCTCGGTGAGTCATTATTCGTTTCCGATGTCACTTTTGTTATATCGTGGCATTCCGGGTCATACTGGCGTGCCGGTTGGTATGCGTAGGATTTTCATGTCGGGCACATTTATGTCGTGTGTTGGTTGTTGGCCTCACATTGGACTGTGTACACGAGTCAATGTGTCTCGTGAGACTGATTAGGTACAAGACCACGCGTGTATTCGATCGTTGGTGGCTTGTGCACGGACACATTTCCATCCCGGGCATAGTGTGGCGCCACCCTTTGAGCTGTACTGTTAGTTGATTCATATAGCATGTTTGATTGCGTATGTTTCGACAGGATATTTCATAACTTCAGATATAACCATGATTGTGTATTTTCAACCCTTGAGGATTGTTGTTCTTTGTAACTGACCCCGTTTGGGGATTTTGTTTTTCAGGTCTTGGCAAGGCAAAAGTACGGGGAGAACACGTTGACGTCGAGGAGTCTCAGCGATACTAGTAGGGGGCCCCGATCTTTCAGTTATTCATGTTATTGTCCTTTATTTTCCGCTGCAGACTTTCATTTGAATACTCCGTTTCATTCAGTGTTGTGTATTTTATCTTCATATAAAATACACTAGTATTTGGTATTGTCCTGGTGTGTTGTAACTAAACTCCTCATCGGAGTAATTATTGTTGTAATGTAGTTCGGTACTACATTTATCTTGTGTAATTCATTCATTTTCAATTGCCTGGTGGGTCCCAGTTGGGGATCTACGGCACTGTAATATCCGCCTAGTTTGGGGTGTTACAGAGTTGGTATCGGAGCGTGGTTTTGAATACTACCTTCCGAGTCATGTCTCATTTGAAATCATCGTCATCAGACTAGTATCATTGGATTTTCGCATCACGTGTGACCTGTGCAAATGCCGAGCCAATCAGACCGAAAGAACTGTAAGATTTCTAACGCCATGGTATAATTTCTGGCAATAGTCATTCATTCATCATTCATCAATTAACAATCCTCAAACATCATCATTCATTGTGATTAGGACGATCATGTTAACTCATTAATCACTTAATTCATTTCATTACTCAGTTAATAATCAGGACGATCATGTTAACTCATTAATTACTCAATTCATTTCATTACTCAGTTGTCAATCCGGATGATCATATTATCAATCTTGTTAAGTTATTCAAGATAATCATTTCAAGAATTTCATCAGATAATCATGTAACTTCAGTAAATCATTCATATAATCACTAAGTTAGAGCATGTATACTCATTTTCATCATCTCATGACATAATCATAACGTGCTAATCATGCGGGAAATATAATCATTATGCGACCTTCCTACTTCAGTATGGAGAGAGCTGTCAGGGGATGCACGGGGAGAGGCCGCGGTGCGGACCGAAACCCGAGAAATAATCACTCGCTGTCGGGAAATCGTGCCCAGGACTCGGCTCGATCAGGAGATGTTCGGGTTGATCCACTCACTTTCATGCAGGCCATGATGACCCATGTGCAGTTGCTCAATCATCATTGCGCCACTCTGACTGGATTAATCGAGAGAACTCTCCCGTATGAGACGGCTGCTAAGGAAAGTGCTGAACAACAACCTTCATCTTTCAGCAAGAAATCAACGAAGCGTAATCAACCCAAAGGCGGTCAGTCAACCTTCAAGAAGCCTCGTGTGAGCCCTATCGTTTTTGAGCGACCTTCTACGGCGCATAATCGTGCGGGATCTCATTCCCGAGCGGCCGGTTCGGCCATCACCTGTTTCAATTGTGGAACGCTGGATCATTTCAGCACTGAGTGTCTGAAACCGTCTATCACGTGCTATAATTGTGGGAATTTTGGGCATAAGGCCCGTTTTTGCCGAAAGGACTCCAAGTCGGCTCCGGCGGCATCTCAGGCCCCGAAGCAACCAGCGTTTCAGAATCAGACTGCTTTGTCATCGTCGTTTAAGACAATGTAAGCAAATAGAGTTGGAACTCGTACTTATCAGACGGGAGCGTCCGGTTCAGGGACCGGCAAGTCCCAGATTCATATGATGAGGAGGATCGACGATCCGGTGGTCCGAATGATTTCAGGTATACTCGTAATTTTATTTCAACTTGTGTGTACCTTTTGATGCTGGTACACCGCATTCATTCATTTTCGAATCATGCTTGAATAGACTTATTTTGGGATAGTCCTATTGCTTGTGGATCTAATACCATCGGTCTACCTGACGATGGAAGATTTTTTTTCGGAACCATACCGAATTAAGCTTAATGACCGCGATTGGTTGATGGATCTAATCGTGGTGAATTTATCTTAGGACGATGTAATTTTCGGTATTAGTCGGTTTAATCGTCTTGATACTATCCTCAGTGTTTGTTAGCGTTTGGTCGCTATCTTTCCGTCGTTGGTTGTCGAATGGGTGCTTCAGGGAAGTAATCCCCGTTGTTCCAGTAGAATTATTATTATGGCGGAAGCAGAGAAATTCCGCCATCGAGTTATTCAATCTCTCATTACATCATTTTCATCGATTGGACTTTCTAAGGCAATCGAGTCATTCAATCATTCATTATATCATTTTCATCGATTGACCTTCCTAAGGCAATCGAGTTATTCAATCCTTCATTACATCATTTTCATCGATTGGCCTTTCTAAGGCAATCGAGTCATTCAATCAACCATTATATCATTTTCATCGATTGACCTTCCTAAGGCAATCGAGTTATTCAATCATTCATTGTATCATTCCCATCGATTGGCCTTTCTAAGGCAATCGAGTTATTCAATCATTCATTGTATCATTTTCATCGATTGGCCTTTCAAAGGCAATCGAGTTATTCAAACATTCCATGTATCATCTTCATCGATTGGCCTTTCTAATGCAATCGAGTTGTTCAATCATTATTGGTATCTCTTTTTATCGATTGACCATTCTAGGGCAATCGAATTGTTCAATCATTCGTGGTATCATTGTCATCGATTGAGGATGTATTTCCAGACGAGTTATCTGGTTGCCTTCACATAGAGTAGTGGAATTCAGGAGTGAGTTGGAGCCGGTACGTCCCCGTTATCGCAGGCACCGTATCGGATGGCCCCGACCGAATTACAGGAGTTGAAGATTCAACTTGAAGGATAGTTCGAAAAAGGGTATCTCCAACCGAATGCGTCCCCGTGGGGAGCACCAGTGTGATCTGTCAAGGAGGAGGATGGTTCGTTTCGTGTGTGTATTAATTATCAGGAGTTGAACAGGGTGATGATCAAGATTAGTATCCCTTACCTCGTATTAATGATCTTTTAGATCAACTTCAGGGAACTTCAGTATTTTCCAGGATCGACTTAAGATCTGGATATCATCAGCTGCGAATTCAAGAGTCAGGTGTCGCAAGGACAGCGTTTCGTACACGCTATGGTCATTATGAGTTCGTAGTTATGCCGTTCGGGCTAACTAATGCACCTGCGGTATTCATAGAATTAATGAATCGGGTTTTCAACGATTTTTTTGGATCAGTTGTTGTTGTCTTCATCGATGACATTTTGGCTTATTCTCGTGATCGAGAGGAAAACGAGGTACATCTTCATCAGGTTCTCGACGTGTTGAGACGCGAGCAACTTCATGGTAAGCTTTCCAATTGTGAGTTCTGGATGTCCGAAGTGATTTTCTCGGGCATGTAATTTCATCTGACAGAGTTCGTGTCGACCCTCAGAAGACGGAGACTATCCGAGATTGGCAACCTCCGAAAGATATTAAGTAAATCCGATGTTTCCTCGGATTAGTTGGTCAATTATCCAACCCACGACCTGGAGCTAACAGCCGTGGTTTTCGCGTTGGGGATTTGGCGTCGTTACCTTTATGGTGTCACCTTTCAGTTATTCACCAATCACAAGAGTTGAAGTATATATTTACTCACAAGGAGTTAAATATGCGACATGGGCGGTGGTTGGAACTAATCAAAGATTTTGATCTCGAGATCCTTTACCACCCGGGCAAGGCGAATGTTGTCGCCGACGCCTTGAGTCGTAAGTCCGTTCAAGAGCAGATGCTTGCTCGTTTAAGAGTTCAGAAGGAGCTTCAGCAGGAATTCCTTAGACCCGAGATCGAGGTCCGGCTTGACAAGTTCGAGACTGACTTTGTATGTTAGAGATTTCATCATCACTTGAGGAGGAAATCAGGGAGAATCAGGGTTCAGATTCATTTTGTTGCTCATCCGCGAGGATGTGGTACAGGGGAAAGCCCCTGGATTTGTGGTCCACGAGGATGGACTCTTGAGTTTTGAGAATCGGTTGTGCGTACCGGCGAATGATGAGTTGAAGAGCTCGATCTTGAGAGAAGCTCATGCTACCCCTTATCCGGTTCATCCGGGGTCTAGCAGGGTGTACAAGGACTTGAAACAACATTTCTGGTGGAATTATATGAAGCGAGGAGTCGCGGAATTTGTTTCGAGATGTTTAGCCTATCAGCAAGTCAAGATTGGAGATCAGCGACCGGCGAGTATGCTGATACCGCTTCCTATTCCAAGATGGAAGTGGGAAGACGTTTCTATGGATTTCTTCACAAGTCTGCCGACGAGTCATCGTGGCATGAATACGATCTGGGTGATCGTGGATCGCTATCTAAATCAGTTCATTCACTTGAGATCAAGGATGCGTGGGGTCCCGTGAGACTTGCCCAACTGCTCAGCAGAGAGTTAGTGAGATTGCACGGTACTCCTAAGAGTTTTGTTTCTGATCGTGTCGGGCGATTCGTGTCTCGTTTAGGGAATCAGTTCACCGTGCTTTGGGAACTCACCTTAATATCATTACCGTTTTTCATCCTCAGTCCGACGGACAATCAGAGAGGACTTTTCAGACATTGGAGGACATGTTGAGGGCATGCGTCCTCGATTAGTAGAGGATTGGGAAGCCCAATTACTGTTGGTTGTGTCCACGTACAGTTTAGTTAGCATGCTGCGATGAAGGTAGCACCTTACGAGACCTGTTACGGTTGTCGATCTCCCTTGTGTTGGGACGACCCATCAGAGTCAATCGGCACCGAGCCCGATATACTTATAGCCGCCCGGGAGAAGGTAGCTTTGATCAGGAGACGTCTGTTGACTGCTCAGAGTCGATAGAAATCATATGCAGGTAATCGTCATCGACCACTAGAGTTCGATACGGGTGATCCCGTTTTGGTCAAGGTATTCCCGAGTCGAGGTATTTTCCGTTTCGGAAAACGGGGGAAGTTGAGTTCGAGATTCATTGGACCGTGTGAGATTTTGAATCGAGTAGGCGAGTTAGCTTATCGATTGTCTTTACCTCTGTTGTTGGGCCGAATTCATAATGTGTTTCACGTCTCTCACATACTTCAGTTCGACGAAATCGAGATCGCGGATGATTATTCGTACGAGGAGCGTCCTGTACGAGTGTTGGAGCGGCAAATCAAACAGTTGAGGAACAAGGCGATTCCTTTGGTTAAGTTTCAGTGGTCTAGACACGGAGTCTAAGAGGCCACTTGGGAAACCGAAGAGAGTATGCGGGAGAGTTATCCCGAGTTGTTTGACCCTTAGTTTCGGGGACGAAACTCTTTTAAGGGGGGGAGTATGTAATACCCGGTTGCAATTCATTCATTTTCATTCAGTAATTATCAGTCTGTAATTGTCACTCAGTAATTCTCACTCATTAATAATCACTCATCATTCATGAATCACTCATTTGCGTTCAATGTTGGCATGTTGTAATCATATATCAGTTACCGATCGTCATTTTATCTCCGTTTTTGGATCGAGACGGGAGTATGATCATTTTCATTGTGATTGATAGCCTTGTACTGGGAGTATCATCTTTGGCTCGTGTTAGACTTGTTCACTTACACATTCGTATGATATGTCGGATCATTCATCAGTCGTAGCGAGGAATCGGAATTATCGGATTGATTCACCTTGGCCAGCATCGAGTTACGGCCGTAAGGTTCTGGGATACGGCCGTAAGTCAGCGGGTACGGCCGTAAGGCTGGCCGGTTACGGCCGTAAGTGGTCCAGCAGGCTACCCAGGCATTTTGGCCGAAGGTGAGTTACGGCCGTAAGGAAGATGAGATACGGCCGTAAGTGGTGTTCGTAAATTTCGGGTGTTGTCGACCAAGGGTGACTTACGGCCGTAAGGGTTGCGGCATACGGCCGTAAGTCGAGGCAGGTACGGCCGTAAGGCTTGGCCGGATACGGCCGTACGCTGCAGGAAGGATGTCTGGCCATTTTTGACGAAGGCGGGTTACGCCCGTAAGGTTGGCCGGATACGGCCGTATCATCCGAGTTACGGCCGTAAGGTGTGCGGTACGGCCGTAAGGCTGTCGACGGGTGTTTTTGACGAAGGCGGGTTACGCCCGTAACTCAGGAGCGGTTACGGCCGTAAGTCTGTCGGCAGGCTTTCGGACGAAGCCGAGTTACGGCCGTACGAGTTGGCCGGTTACGGCAGTGGATATAAATAAACACGCCATTCATATATCCTACTTTCAAAGTCGAGAACGTACAATCATAAATATATACTTGCCTTTGAGACATCGAGAAACTGAACGGAAAAGAGTATGAGTTCGGTAGGTCCAAGAACGCACTTCCGGTACCTAAACGATTCGTAAGGGATATGATAATCAATAATCCATACTCATAATTTGTAACACCCCTAGATTTAACCGGAAATATTACAGCACCGTGGGCCCCGAGACGGAACCCACAAGGCTAGAAGACATTTTCAAATATTTACAAACGCTAAAGAAGCTAACGACGGTACTGTCTTTTAAAACATTCGAAGACTTTATAAAACTCGTTTATCAAAACCGTCGTAAAATCTCATTTGAAAGAACAAGGCCTGAAATGCCAGAACTCAACAATTTAAAAACATACGTTAAGCTATCGCTTACACATACCGACAAAATAGTTTAGAAAACGGTTGCCAAAGTAACCTAAGTTACCAGATACCAAAAGGCCAAAAATACTCACGCAGCGGAAAAGACAAATAATTTAAAATACTCTAGCAGCGGAATACATCAACTGATCAGGAAACTCAATATACAATTACATGTCCTAGCCAGTCTCCTCCGGGAAGCTCATCTCTCCACGACCGCGACAAGCTCGATATCTCAAGAACCTAAAAAGAAAGCCCACGACGGGGTCAGCCATAATATCCAACAATGATAACCGTCACATCACATTAATAATTACATACCAATGAGAATATAAAATAAGAATACGTCCAATATAATCTTATCGTCACAACTTTACCAAAATTCACATCTCGCACAGTACCCAAGGTTCTCAAAACATCATCATAACTTACTGTTACGAAATCTATTAACTCTGTCCAACCCAAAATCCATCGAGTAACATCATCACATCTCGACACGAAAACCAATTGTCCATCAAAGATAAATACCAAGGGAAATACGGAACATACCTCAAGATGCACAATACCACGACAATCATGTCAGTTTAATCCGAGATCAGATCAATACAACATACGGGCACTGTCCTAACACAAGACCTACAAATGCATACTCATATGACAACGTCAATATGCTCAAAACAATAACAACAGTGTATACTCAATGGAAATCCCATGATCCAGCGCCCTCAGCATAGATCCCGGATGATCCTACTAGATCAACACGAAATGGATAACCAACAATATACATATGCACAACAACACATGATAAAATCAATGATGCGAATCCACAAGATTCCATCAACACAATACTGGGTAATCCAACGATCCAGCGCCCTCAGCATAGATCCCCATGATGATCCCGTCGGACCAACGCATGGTGGAAAACCTGTCCAACGATCCAGCGCCCTCAGCATAGATCCCCATGATGATCCCGTCGGACCAATGTATAGTGGACATCCGATCCAGCGCCCTCAGCATAGATCCTCATGATCCCATCGGATCATTTACAACACAAACAATACAATTATGCATACACATATTCAACTCAATATGTTCATCAACATGAACAGCATATGAATCAAAACATGAACGACACTATGATGAAACAACTAGGACAACTTCATGTTCAGCAACATGAATGACAACCTGCATGATCAACATCATTAACACTAAGCCGAATGAAATTAAGATACTTGTCCCGAGTCCTTCAGGAGCAATCTCGATGTCAAATCATCACCGACAATTATCCTCAATGCTCGGCGATCCAAACGTACAATGAACTATAGATACTCATATCCTCGTCTTTACCATAATGTAACCTCGATACCCGAATATGCCAATAACCAAAATAAATCATATACAGTACGATTTAACTTCCATAATCGGAAAGACAACATATAATCATTGCTATATGCATTAGAAATGAAATGAAACTGAAACCATTCATTAAACATTATAACTGAGCAAGTAATAACTTGCCTCGATACCGATGAAGTCGTCACCAACCCCTTGCCGTCGTCTGTAAGTTCCTAGGCCCCGATCAATGCAATCCACGATCATCCTTGACTTGACCGTAAGGCACGATTCTATTCAATGGTCAATTATCGCAACCTATTGCAATAATAGATTAACAACAAGTTCGATAACAATCAACAATCGATATAACCAATTCACAAACCCAATGGCTCAACAATATCTCAGTTAACCACAAGTCCGATCCAATCAACTTAAACGATCACGAATTCATAACCGAAGCAGAATATACTACTTTGCTTGTTGACTCAGTGCACGTTAATCACTCAAAGTAGCGTGCGCTAAGTCGTTCACGTTAGCGTGTGATAGACAGTAACACTAGTATGCGCTAATGACATGCAGTTGCATGCTTTTCAGATATCGATCAACATATGGCGATTATCAAGAACAATAAGTGATTCTAAACCATGTTAATAGCTATCAAAACAATGAAATCCGATATCCTTTAACATATAGGTAATCACCTAACTCTTAATCCAATTCATATATTCACATATCATCTTCTTTCTCAAATATCAACATCATATCATACTATTCAAGAGTTCTTCAAGAATGTGAAATATCCGAAATCACATTCAAAACTACATAGCCCAATGTATATATCATCATAAAGAAGATATCAACGACAACATCAATAATCAGACCAACCTAATAACAAGGATCATATCAAACTTAGTCTCGAATACAACCTCATATCATGATTTATACGAAATCAACATACTTCAGAAATCCATCTTTCATTGGGTTAAACAAAACACAATTCTTAAAGTATGGAGAATCTTAATTAACATCCGAGAACTCTTATCAAAATACCATTAAATCTCATATAACATCATCACAAGATAATCCAACTCGCTTCCTCATAAGTAATCATCCTTAAAAACGAACCACTATCAAAAGGAATACAAAATTATCTTGTATAGATGAACCAAGAAGAAGAACAATTGAACTCCTTTCCAAGAATCATGAATAACTTCAAGAACAAGGCTTTAATCCACGCTCTCCACCTTAATCTTGTTAAAGATCATCATCTCTCAGTGTTTGGGAACCTCAAATACCTCTCAAGGCTCTCTCTATCGGTTCACATGAAGAAATGGATGGAAATGAAGAATAATGGCCAACTACACTTATATATATACTGTACATTATTAACGTACGCTAACATCTTCATTTAACGTACGTTACAGGCTTAGCGTGCGCTAACTATCTTTGTTAGCGTGCGCTATCACAGTCCAGAGGCTACTGCCTTACTGCGTGAAATGATTTACGTACGCAATGCCCATGCAATAGTGTACGTAAAGGTCTATATTTAGCGTACGCAAACCTTCCACCGTATCGTGCGCTACTCACAGTTGACTTGCTATAGTATGCACCTACCCCTTTGGACCGATCTGATTAGCATCCGCTAACAATATGCATTAGCGTGCGCTAATCCTTCATAACAAACATTCGTTGACCTCGTCGGCACATGCGCCGAAAGTGGCCGGGTCCACACGTAGATTCCTTCTGATCTGGTCTGTACTAGCGTGCGCTATCCTTTACCTTTAGCATGCGCTAAACCTGCACGATATCGTGCGCTAAGATTGAATATTAGCGTGCGCTATTCAGGCTATACTTAGCCATTTCCAGCTATTCTTGTCCAACATCTCGACATACAGAATACGAACATACGGCATATTGAATACGTACACTCCTTCCAATAAAATTCCCATATGATACACAATATCCTCAATTGCAATTGTCGACCAAGTACGACAATTATACCAATACAGATGTCTCAGTCCTTCATTTATTTTATTCATACTGTACAGATTCCACGCTGTACAACAGAACTCGAATACGAAAATATTGAACAACAGTAGAAGAAATTCTGGATATTACATACTACATCACTTAAAATAAGTTTCGTCCTCGAAACTTGCAATTCGTCATAGAAAAACCAACAAACCGTTCAACCAAAATATTTCGAAACCATCACAACAACGATCAATCATCATCATTATCGAATAACCCAAACAACATACTTACAAATGCGCAAAGTCGACGATCTCCTGAGATACTAGCAAGCGACTTCACTGTAAAGCCTCAATACGCTTACAATCACATTCCATGAGTCTCAACAAAAATGTATCATCTTCGGATAAAATAATCTATCCATGTCAAATCATGTCTGGCTAATCGCACAATCAAGTCCTAATTCTGATACAATCAATAATGCATGATACGTCTGAGAAACAACTGCCCAAAACAACGACACAAATCCCGAAACATCGGCACAAAATCCGAAGGCTCAGATGATCATCAACAATGATCAACCAATAAATTAACCGAGCATATCATCGACATGATAAACTCTAATATGATCAATCCAATGGTTAAAACACAGCCGAGAATATCATCAACATGATAAACTCCAATAGGACCAAGCATAGGTCAAAACACAATCGAAAATATCATCATCATGATAAACTCCAATATGACTATCCAGAGGTCAAAACACAATCGAGAATATCATCAACATGATAAACACCAATATTGCCAACGAATGAGCAACAACAATCTAGAATACTTTCACATGGTAAGCTCTAACACGATCAACACAGAACCACAGAAACCGATATACGAACGAATAGAGTTCTCAAAACGACACACCAATCACATACAGTGGATCTCAATAAACATACCCGACTGGTGAACATACTCCTCGGCATCCGAACAACCAATCACAGACTGACGAACATATCCAATCATACATGGAGTGGGAACGACCACTCAATATCCAAAACAACCAGCATGGGGTCGCCATCCCCAAATCTACACTTACAAAAAAAATCATTCAAAAATCACTATGGTAAAATCGCGCTACTACCATACCAATGAAATCACATAGCACATATGTCCTGGTTTCACAAAATCCAATGTTCCAAAATTACCTATTGTGCATGAATCTACAATACGCAGCATATTTCTCTTATCTGATAAATCAACTGATCATCCCTGGATAACCAAACTACCATATTGAAGTTCGAATCTCTTTTCCTCATACCATCGATATGATATCTAGTTTGTGAGTCACACTCATAACTTCACCATGATATGCACTATGCACTAAATGCGTATGTATATCAGTCACATTTTAAAACCAGTTTGAAATCACCAAGAAGACAAATTTTCGAAAGTTCTTTCAAAAATTTCAAAGCTCAAAATATAAATTTTGGTAAGACCACAAAATCAATTTTCGAAAAATTAAACTGGCTCGCTAATGCCAAGTATTCGATAATAGTGTCCTTCGAATCCACGCGATTTCGAAGTTTTAAAATGAAAACTATGCAAATGATTGACCACATTCATACTCCTGTATACCAATTTGGTTCGTCACCAAATCCATTGACATTTCATCGGAAAACAACACGATAAAATTCCAAAATCTCAATATATAGACTCCGATAAAAACTCCTTTTCCACATATGACTCGCAACATCAACCATTAACCCCTCCTGGATTACCTCAACCATGCTATGACAAAACATTAAATAATCAACAAATCAAACATAGCGAAAGACTACCCGAGAAGTCTCATTTGAACATGTAAACCAAAACCCCGAAAGGTAGTAATAAAATGCATAAGCGATTAGTAAGGTGTTTTACAAATCTCGGGAGTTTTAAGAAAATAGAAAAAAGCCTTTTGAAACCTTAGGGTCTCAGCCCGTATCTCGTTCCGCATTACAAGAAGTTTAAAAAGTACAAAAACCCTTTTGGACCCCAAGTCCTGAGTTACGAAACTATTTCAAAATCGATTGGGTCTCGGCCCAAAAATCATTTTTGTTAAAACATCCGTAAAACTTTCATTTTGAAAAGTATCATTTTCAAATGCTCGAAAACAGTTCCATATATCACAAAATGAACTAACATGACTACATGTTCTTCTCAACCATGCACAACATTTCTCCCAAATGCACAATTCCGTTCCGAAATCTAACCGATATATTGATTTCCAAAATCATAGTTTCTCAAATCATCAATCTGTCCCAATTCTGTCACCTCATACTATAACGTATATTATCCTGTTGAATCTCAAAACGTATCAACTTAGAACAGCAATAAATCTCAATGAAATCCAAAAATCCAAATACTTACAGATCGTGAAGCCGACAATTCCCAGTGATACTGGCACATGTCTCAACTCTAGAAAATACACGACACAGATATTTTCAAAACACACGTTTTGCAAAATCAGTTCAACTTGTGAACACAACACAACTCTATCCGAAGAAACACGTTAATACCGTTTGGAAAAGTTTACAACAACCCCAGTACTACACTGGTAAATCACATAACGCACAAGCCCGAGTGAACAACAAAAACTCACTGCCCTAATATTTATCAATCGAAAACTAGAATGACGCAATAAAAACATGACCCAACTCTGTAATACCCAGTTGTAATTCAGTAATTATCATTCAGTATTTATCATTCAGTAATTGATACTCAGTAATTTCATTCATTATTGATCATTTGTCACTCATATTCAGTCATGGTATTCATCATTCAGAGTAATCGTATCGTGTATCAATCGTCATTCATCACTAATCTGATTGGAATTTCGTGCCGTGTTTATCATCATTGTCATTTTCGTTGCGAGCTGTGCATGAGGAGTAGCGCACGCTACATACTCCTTTTAGCGTACGCTAATTGGGTATAGGTAGCGCACGCTACCACTCAGCTTTAGCGCACGCTAAGGTTACCTCATTGCGATCCGGAAGGTACTGGACTGCAGGTGAGTTATAGGTAGCGCACGCTACGAGTGGTAAGTAGCGCGCGCTAACGGGTTGTAGTAGCGCACGCTATATGTGTGGAGTAGCGCGCGCTAGGGACGGATCAGGTTGAGTCCAGTGGCTACTGGACTGCACTGGATTTATTCATAGCGCACGCTATGTATTGTTGTTAGCGTACGCAACCGATATATTAGCGCACGCTAAACAATGGTTGTAGCGCACGCTATCGGGTCGAATCGAGGTCGGCGGTTTTACGACTCGATCGGGCATCAATATTTCGATAGCGCACGCTAATAATGGATCTTAGCGCACGCTAGTAGTATGGCCGTAGCGCACGCTACAAGAAGGTACGTAGCGCGCGCTACCGTGTTCGGACAGTGGGTACTGGACTACCCAAATTACTCGTTAGCGCACGCTACGCACAAGGGCTAGCGCACGCTAACTGGATGACTATAAATTGGACAGTTTAGTCGAGTTCGTCATTTATTCATCTCATTTCATTCCTTCGGTAATTTTGGGCGATTTCGAGCGATTCGGAGGATTCTTCGAGGCGTAATCATCAATCATCATCTTCAAGCTCATCTTTCGGATTGATCATCATTTCATCATCTTCATCACATCGAATCAAAGGTATTAATCTCTTGGATCTAGAATTTCGGATTTTGGGTTTTCCTTCCGATTTCTTCGTAAGCTTGGATTATCATTGGAATATGTTAGTTATGGATTATCTAACTTGGATAAATATATTCCTACGGATTTAATGGTTATTTTCGGAATTATTCCAAGAACCCTTGGGGTTGACTTCGGTTATTTTGGGGATTTCCGATTGTCGTTATTATAAACTTGGATTGTGAATTTCTATGAGATTATTGATATCATTGATAATGTTTTGCTGGTTTGAATCAATCATGTTGGAGTTGGTTCGATTATTTGGGTTTGGTTTTAACCAACGGGTATCTCAACGTTTTCGTTAGAGTACATCTACGAGTTCGGATATTGTTGTATCGACATTTGGGTCGGTTATGATCGTATTTGAGTCGTGTATTAATCGGTTGTTGGTAACTATTTATGTTCAAGGTTGTTCGAGCGACCGACTTTTCATTTAGGACGTTGTTCGTGGAAGGACATTCTTCATCGGTATTGTGTAAGTTAATTCTTACTCGGTTAAAAGGATATTCATTCCTTTTGTTGTTGTTCATTCATAATCGTAACTCATTCATCATTGTATTAACCGTATCAAAACTTGTCATTGTCAATTAATCACCTCAGTCATAAGGAACGACGGTTCCGATCATTCCATTGAGCTATCATTCATTTCACCATCATTTAACCTTGGTGAGTCATTATTCATTTTCATTGTCATTTTTGCCATATTGTGACATTCCGGGTCATACTGGCGTGCCGGTTGGAATGTGTAGGATTTTCATGTCGGGCACAATTATGTCGTGTGGTGGTTGTTGGCCTCACATTGGGGTGCACACGAGTCGATTGCTTCGTGAGATCGACAGGCACAAGACCACGTGTGATGGTGGCTTGTGTACGGACACATTTCCATCCGACGTTGTGTGGCGCCATTCCTTTGAGCCGCATCGATAGTCGATTTATATAGCATGTTTGATTGCGTATGTTTCGGCAGGATAATTCATAATTCCGACATATCATGATTGTGTATTTTCAACCTTGAGGATTGTTGTTACGTATCGGCCCGTTGGGGATACTGCTTTTCGTGTCATGGCAAGGCTAAGGCACGGGAGAGCACGGTGACGGCGAGGAGTCGAGTGATACTAGTAGGGGGCCCGAGTCTGCTCTACCATTTATTGATCATTTATGTTTCCTTTATTTATTCCAGCAGAAATTCCGTTTGAATGCTCATTTCATTCGTGTTGTGTATTTTATCGTCACATAAAATACACATGTATTCTATTTTATCTGGGTGTGTTGTATAAAACTCCTCATCGGAGTAATTGATGTTGTAATGTGGTTCGGTACTACATTTACTCGTAATTCATTCATTTTCATTCGCCTAGTGGGTCCTGGGGTCCACAGACCGTAATATCCGCCTAGTTTGGGGTGTTACAGAGTTGGTATCGAGCTGTGTTTTGAATACTACCCTCCAAGTCATGTCTCATTTGAAATCATCGTCATCGGACTAGTATCATTGGACTTTCGCGTCACGTGTGACTGTGCAAATGCCGAGCCAATCAGACCAAGAATCGTAAGATTCCTAATGCCATGGTATAATTTCGGCATTAATCATTCATTCATAATTCATCGATTAACAATCCTCAATCATCATTGTCATTTTGACCGGACGGTCAGGTTAACTCATTAATCGGTTAATTCATTTCATTGTTGATTGTTGATCGGGAAGATCGAATCATTAATCTTGTTAACTCATTCAAGATAATCATTTCAATAATTCCATCAGATAATCATGTCACGTCAATTAATCATTCATGTAATCGTTGTATTTGAGCTCGTATGCTCATTTTCATCATTTCATAATATAATCATAATGTGATACTCATGCGAGATATATAATCATCATATGACTTTCCACTTGGTATGGAAAGGGCCGGGCAGAGGACGTGGAGGACGAGGCCGTGGAGCGGCCGAATCCCGAGAACTCGTGCGAATACACGTGCAAATGCCAGAATAATGCTAATTCATCAAGGCGATGCTGCCACTCATTCACTGACGCGATCATTCAGCTTGGGAGTCGACCGGGACACGGCTCGGTCGAGGGTGTCGGGTTGACCCACTCGCATTTATGCAGGGCATGATGGCCCAAATGACCCAGATGGCTCAGTTGATGGAGACGATGCATAACTCCGTCAATCAAAATCAGCAGGCTCCTCCGCCGCCACCTCAGAGGCAAAAGAGGGGTGTAAGCAATATCATTAGCGATATCTCTCGCCAGCGACCACCTACTTTTGAGGGCTCATCTGAGCCGGCGGATATTGTTCATTGGCTTGAGCATTTTGAGAAGTTATTTGCTATGGTGGATTGCCCTGAAGGGCATAAAGTTTCAGTTGCGGCTTACTATCTCGGTAAGAGCGCTCATTCATGGTGGTTGTCGTTGAAGCCCACAGACGGAACATGTACTTGGGATAAGTTCAAGACTCTCATGATGGAGAGGTACTACCCGGCCCCACTCAGGGAGGCCAAGTTGTCGGAATTACTCACTCCCGACCTTTCGGCGGATGATGATGTTCTCGCCATCGCCGAAAAATTTCAGGAACTTCTTCCGTTCGCCTCATCTATCATTCACTCGTAAGGCACAAGATCAAGTATTTCAAAGAAGAGGTGAAACCCCGTATGAGACTTGCCATTTAATCATAACCGTGCCACTGCCGAAGTTCATTGAGAAAGCTCTTACTTACGAGCTTACGGCTAAGGAAATTGCTAGCGAACCTTCGTCGCTAGCAAGAAGTCCAAGAATCAGAATCGGCGACGAGTCGTGCCACTTTCAAGAAACCGCGGCGGGCTCTACTTTACTCGAGCGACCTCCTGGCGTCTAAACCCGCGAATCTCGATCGCGAGCGGCGATTGCCATCACTGTTTCAACTGTGAGGAACAGGTCATTTCAGCACCAAATGTCCAAGCGATGCATCACGTGCCACAATCTGGGATTGCCGGGCATAGGGCCCGCTTTTGCCGTAGGGACTCTAAACCCACTCCGGCGTCATCTCAAGCTCCTGTGTCATTCGGTGCGTAATCAAAGCCACTCGGGCTGCTCAAGACGACAGAGCTAAAGGCGGAGCTAAGAGCTATCGACGGAGCGTCCGGTCGGGGGCAGCAAGCCCCGAATTTATGAGATGAAGAAGACCGACGATCCGGAGGCCGGATGATCTCGTGTACACTCGATATCCTATCTCAACTTTGTGTGTACCCTTTTTGATACCGGTGCATCTCATTCATTCATTTCCGAGTCATGTTTGAGTAGACTACGTGCGGGTAGTGCTACTAGTTGCGAGCCTTATGTCATCGGCCTACGATGGTAGACGAATTATCCAGAACCGTGAGATTCGTAATTGTCCGATTGGGCCATGGTCGTGTATGGCCGCGGACCTAATCGTAGTAGATTTGCCGAGGACGACGTCATCTTGGGTATTGATTGGATGGATCGTCATGATGCCATCATTAGTGTCCAAAGCGTTTGGTCACTATCATTTCGATCGATGGAGTCGAATGTGTGTTTGAGAGGAGGTAATCCTACATTGCAGTAAAGTCATTAATTTTATGAAAGCGAAGATTACTCAATCGTGGGGATGTGTCGGTTATTGGTGCTATATGGCCAAAACCAGAAATCATCGATAATGTTAATGGATATTCGGTGGTGAGGGAATATGCCGATGTTTTTCCAGACGAGTTACTGGTTTGCCTCCACAGAGGGATGTGGAATTCACGATTGAGTTGGAGCACAGTACGTCCCCGATATCGAAGGCACCGCAGGATGGCCCCGACCAAATGCAGAATTAAAGAACCAACTTGAGGAGTTGTTCGAGAAAGGTTATATCCGACCGAGTGCGTCCCCGTGGGGAGCACCAGTGTTGTTTGTCAAGAAGAAGGATGGTTCATTCCGCTTATGTATTGATTATCGGGAGTTGAACAGGGTAACAATCAAGAATAAGTATCCCTTACCCCGTATTGATGATCTATTAGATCAACTTCAGGGAGCTTCAGTATTTTCCAAGACAGACTTAAGATCCGGATATCATCGGGCCATGGATTCGAGAGTCGGATATCGCGAGGACGGCGTTTCGAACACGCTATGGTCATTATGAGTTTGTGGTTATGCCGTTCGGTTTGACTAATGCACCTGCGGTATTTATGGAGTTAATGAATCGGGTCTTCATCAACTTTTTGGATCGGTTTGTTGTTGTCTTCATCGATGACATTTTGATTTATTCTCGTGACCGGGAGGAACACGAGTTTCACCTTCATCAAGTGCTCGACGTGTTGAGACGAGAACAACTTTTTGGGAAGTTTTCCAAATGTGAGTTCTGGATGTCCGAAGTGACTTTTCTCGGACATGTAATTTCATCAGACGGAGTTCGTGTAGATCCTCAGAAGACGGGGGCTATTCAGGATTGGCTACCTCCGAAGAACGTTAAGGAAATCCGAAGTTTTCTCGGATTAGCGGGTTATTATCGGCGGTTTGTGGAAGGATTTTCTAGAATCGCTCAACCCTTAACGAACCTTTTGCGGAAGGATAAGAAATACACGTGGTCCGACGCGTGTCAACGGAGTTTTGAGGAACTCAAGAGCCGCTTAATATCAGCACCTGTACTCTCCTTGCCGCAGGGGACGGAAGGATTTGTGGTTTATAGTGATGCATCCGGACAGGGTCTCGGATGTGTACTCATGCAGAACGGGAAGGTTATTGCCTATGCTTCACGGCAATTGAGACCTTACGAGGTTAATTATCCGACCCACGACCTGGAGCTAGCAGCCGTGGTGTTCGCTTTGAAAATTTGGCGTCATTATCTTTATGGCGTTACCTGTCAGATATTCACCGATCATAAGAGCTTAAAGTATATATTTACTCAGAAGGAGTTAAATATGCGTCAGAGACGGTGGTTGGAATTAATCAAAGATTATGATATCGAGATCCTCTACCACCCGGGCAAGGCGAACGTTGTCGCCGACGCCTTGAGTCGTAAGTCCGTTCAGGAGCATATGCTTGCCCGTTTAACAGTTCAGAAGGAGCTTCAGCAGGAATTCCTTAGATCCGAGATCGAGGTCCGGCTTCAGCGAGTTCAGGGGCAGCTTTGTGTGTTAGAGATTTCATCGTCACTCGAGGAGGAAATCCGAGAGAATCAGGGTTCGGACCCATCATTGTTGCGCATCCGAGAGGATGTGGCTCAGGGGAAAGCCCTATTTGTGGTCCACGAGGATGGACTTTTGAGGTTTAAGAATCGGTTGTGCGTACCAGCGAATGACGAGTTGAAAGACTCGATTTTGAAAGAAGCTCATGCTACCCCTTATTCTGTGCATCCGGGGTCTAGCAAGATGTACAAGGACTTGAAACAAAATTACTGGTGGAGTAATATGAAGCGAGAAGTCGCAGAATTTGTTTCGAGATGCTTAACCTATCAACAAGTTAAGATTGAACATCAGCGACCGGCGGGTATGCTGAAACCCCTTCCTATTCCCGAGTGGAAGTGGGAAGACATTTCTATGGATTTCATCACGAGTTTGCCGACGAGTCGTCGTGGCATGAATACGATCTGGGTGATCGTGGACCGCTTAACTAAATCAGCTCATTTCCTTGAGATCAAGGAAACGTGGGGTCCCGAGAGACTTGCTCAATTGTTCATCAAAGAGATAGTCAGACTGCACGGTACTCCTAAAAGTATCGTTTCCGATCGTGACGGACGGTTTGTGTCGCATTTTTGGAAATCAGTTCATCGTGCTATGGGAACTCAGCTTAATCTCAGTACCGCTTTTCATCCTCAGTCCGACGGACAATCAGAGAGGACTATTCAGACCTTAGAGGACATGTTGAGGGCATGCGTCCTCGATTGGAAAGACGATTGGGAAGCCCAACTACCATTAATCGAGTTCACGTATAATAATAGTTGGCATGCTTCGATCAAGATGGCACCTTACGAGGCCTTGTATGGTCGTCATTGTTGATCTCCATTGTGTTGGGACGACCTATCAGAATCATTGGGCACCGAGCCCGATATGCTTATAGCCGCCCGTGAGAAGGTAGCTTTGATCAGGAGTCGTTTGTTGACAGCTCAGAGTCGACAGAAATCGTATGCGGATAACCGTCGTCGACCATTAGAGTTCGAGACAGGTGACCACGTGTTGGTCAAGGTATCCCCGAGTCGTGGTATCTTCCGTTTTGGGAAGAGGGGAAAGTTGAGTCCGAGATTCATTGGGCCGTTTGAGATTTTGGATCGAGTAGGCGAGTTAGCCTATCGATTGGCTTTACCTCCGGCGTTGAGCCGAATTCATAATGTATTTCACGTCTCTCGCCATGGAAGTATGTTGCCGACCCGAGTCACATACTTCGCCCGACGAAATCGAGATCGCCGACGATCATTCATATGAGGAACGTCCTATACGAGTTTTAGAGCGCGGATCAAACAGGTTGAGGAATAAGACGATTCCTTTGGTTAAAATTCGTGGTCTAGACACGGAGTCGAAGAGGCTACTTGGGAAACCGAGGATAGTATGCGGAGAGTTATCCCGAGTTGTTTGACCCTTAGTTTCGGGGACGAAACTCTTTTAAGGGGGTGTATGTAATACCCATTGTAATTCAAGAATTATCATTCAAGATTTATCATTCAAGAATTGATACTCGGTAATTTCATTCATTATTGATCATTTGTCACTCATATTCGATCATGGTATTCATCATTGAGTAATCGTATCGTGTATCAATCGTCATTCATCACTAACTGATTGGAATTTCGGCCGTGTTTATCATCATTGTCATTTTCGTTGAGTTGTGCATGAGGAGTAGCGCACGCTACATACTCCTTTTAGCGTACGCTAATTGGGTATAGGTAGCGCACACTACCACTCGGCTTTAGCGCACGCTAAGGTTACCTCGGTGCGATCCAGAAGGTACCGGACCGCAGTGAGTTATAGGTAGCGCACGCTACGAGTGGTAAGTAGCGCGCGCTAACGGGTTGTAGTAGCGCACGCTATATGTGTGAGTAGCGCGCTAGGGACGGATCGAGTTGAGTCCGGTGGCTACCGGATCGCATCGATTTATTCATAGCGCACGCTATGTATTGTTGTTAGCGACGCAACCGATATATTAGCGCACGCTAAACAATGGTTGTAGCGCACGCTATCGGGGTCGATCGAGGTCGGCGGTTTACGGACTCGATCGGGCATCAATATTTCGATAGCGCACGCTAATAATGGATCTTAGCGCACGCTAGTAGTATGGCCGTAGCGCACGCTACAAGAAGGTACGTAGCGCGCGCTACCGTGTTCGGACAGTGGGTACTGGACTACCCAAATTACTCGTTAGCGCACGCTACGCAGAAGGGATAGCGCACGCTAACCTGGACTGACTATAAATTGGACAGTTTAGTCAAAGTTCGTCATTTATTCATCTCATTTCATTCCTTCGGTAATTTTGGGCGATTTCGAGCGATTCGGAGAGGATTCTTCGAGGCGTAATCATCAATCATCATCTTCAAGCTCATCTTTCGGATTGATCATCATTTCATCATCTTCATCACATCGAATCAAAGGTATTAATCTCTTGGATCTAGAATTTCGGATTTTTGGGTTTTCCTTCCGATTTCTTCGTGTAAGCTTGGATTATCATTGGAATATGTTAGTTATGGATTATCTAACTTGGATAAATATATTCCTACGGATTTAATGGTTATTTTCGGAATTATTCCAAGAACCCTTGGGGTTGACTTCGGTTATTTTGGGGATTTCCGATTGTCGTTATTATAAACTTGGATTGTGAATTTCTATGAGATTATTGATATCATTGATAATGTTTTGCTGGTTTGAATCAATCATGTTGGAGTTGGTTCGATTATTTGGGTTTGGTTTTAACCAACGGGTATCTCAACGTTTTCGTTAGAGTACATCTACGAGTTCGGATATTGTTGTATCGACATTTGGGTCGGTTATGATCGTATTTGAGTCGTGTATTAATCGGTTGTTGGTAACTATTTATGTTCAAGGTTGTTCGAGCGACCGACTTTTCATTTAGGACGTTGTTCGTGGAAGGACATTCTTCATCGGTATTGTGTAAGTTAATTCTTACTCGGTTAAAAGGATATTCATTCCTTTTGTTGTTGTTCATTCATAATCGTAACTCATTCATCATTGTATTAACCGTATCAAAACTTGTCATTGTCAATTAATCACCTCAGTCATAAGGAACGACGGTTCCGATCATTCCATTGAGCTATCATTCATTTCACCATCATTTAACCTTGGTGAGTCATTATTCATTTTCGTTGTCACTTTTGCCATATTGTGACATTCCGGGTCATACTGGCGTGCCGGTTGGAATGTGTAGGATTTTCATGTCGGGCACAATTATGTCGTGTGGTGGTTGTTGGCCTCACATTGGGTGTGCACACGAGTCGATTGCTTCATGAGATCGACAGGCACAAGACCACGTGTGATGGTGGCTTGTGTACGGACACATTTCCATCCCGGACGTTGTGTGGCGCCATTCCTTTGAGCCGTACTGATAGTCGATTTATATAGCATGTTTGATTGCGTATGTTTCGACAGGATAATTCATAATTCCAGACATATCATGATTGTGTATTTTCAACCCTTGAGGATTGTTGTTCTGTGTAACTGACCCCGTTGGGGGATACTGTTTTTCAGGTCATGGCAAGGCTAAGGCACGGGGAGAGCACGGTGACGGCGAGGAGTCCCAGTGATACCAGTAGGGGCCCCGAGTCTGTTTAGTCATTTATTCAGTCATTTATGTTTCCTTTATTTATTCCGCTGCAGACATTCCGTTTGAATGCTCATTTCATTCAGTGTTGTGTATTTTATCGTCACATAAAATACACATGTATTCTATTTTATCCTGGGTGTGTTGTATAAAACTCCTCATCGGAGTAATTGATGTTGTAATGTGGTTCGGTACTACATTTACCTGTGTAATTCATTCATTTTCATTCGCCTGGTGGGTCCCAGTCGGGGGTCCACGGCACTGTAATATCCGCCTAGTTTGGGGTGTTACAAACTCGACCCGAATGCCTAGGTTTTCTCAACCTAATCTCCGATACCATATTCCGTAACACCCCCAGATTTAACCGGGAATATTACAGCACCATGGGCCCCGAGACGGAACGCATAAGGCTAGAAGACATTTTCGCAAATATTTACAAACGCTCAAGAAGCTAATGACACTACTGTCTTTTAAAACATTCGAAGACTTTATAAAACTCGTTTATCAAAACCGTCGTAAAATCTCATTTGAAAGAACAAGGCCTGAAATGCCAGAACTCAATAATTTAAAAACATACGTTAAGCTATCGCTTACACGTACCGACAAAATAGTTTAGAAAACGGTTGCCAAAGTAACCTAAGTTACCAGATACCGAAAGGCCAAATATACTCACGCAGCGGAAAAGACAAACAATTTAAAATACTCTAGCAGCGGAATACATCAACTGATCAGGAAACTCAATACACAATTACATGTCCTAGCCAGTCTCCTCCGGGAAGCTCATCTCTCCATGACCGCTACAAGCTCGATATCTCAAGAACCTAAAAACAAAGCCCACGACGGGGTCAGCCATAATATCCAACAATGATAACCATCACATCACATTAATAATTACATACCAATGAGAATACAAAATAAGAATACAACCAATATAATCTTACCGTCACAACTTTACCAAAATTCACATCTCGCACAGTACCCAAGGTTCTCAAAACATCATCATAACTCACTGTTATGAAATCTATTAACTCTGTCCAACCCAAAATCCATCGAGTAACATCATCACACGTCGACACGAAAACTAATTGTCCATCAAAGATAAATACCAAGGTAAATACGGAACATACCTCGAGATGCACAATACCACGACAATCACGTCAGTCTAATCCGAGATCAGATCAATACAACATACGGGCACGGTCCTAACATAAGACCTACAAATGCATACTCATATGACAACGTCAATATGCTCAAAATAATAACAACAGTGTATACTCAATGGAAATCCCATGATCCAGCGCCCTCAGCATAGATCCCGGATGATCCTACTAGATCAACATGAAATGGATAACCAACAATATAAATATGCACAACAACACATGATAAAATCAATGATGCGAATCCACAAGATTCCATCAACACAATACTGGGTAATCCAACGATCCAGCGCCCTCAACATAGATACCCATGATGATCCCGTCAGACTAACGCATGGTGGAAAACCTGTCCAACGATCCAGCACCCTCAGCATAGATCCCCATGATGATCCCATCGGACTAACGCATAGTGGACATCCGATCCAGCGCCCTCAGCATAGATCCTCATGATCCCATCAGATCATTTACAACATAAACAATACAATTATGCATACACATATGCAACTCAATATGTTCATCAACATGAACAACATATGAATCAAAACATGAACGACACTATGATGAAACAACTAGGACAACTTCATGTTCAGCAACATGAATGACAACCTGCATGATCAACATCATTAACACTAAACCGAATCAAATTAAGATACTTGTCCCGAGTCCTTCAGGAGCAATCTCGATGTCAAATCATCACCGGCAATTATCCTCAATGCTCGGCGATCCAAACGTACAATGAACTATAGATACTCATATCCTAGTCTTTACCATAATGTAACCTCGATACCCGAATATGCCAATAACAGAAATAAATCATATACAATACGATTTAACTTCCAGAATCGGAAAGACAACATATAATCATTGCTATATGCATTATAAACGAAATGAAACTGAAACCATTCATTAAACATTATAACTGAGCAAGTAATAACTTGCCTCGATACCGATGAAGCCGTCACCAACCCCTTGCCGTTGTCTGTAAGTTCCTCGGCCCTGATCAATGCAATCCACGAGCATCCTTGACTTGACCGTAGGGCACGATACTATTCAATGGTCAATTATCGCAACTTATTGCAATAATAGATTAAAAACAAGTTCGATAACAATCAACAATTGATATAACCAATTCAAAAACCTAACGGCTCAACAATATCTCAGTTAACCACAAGTCTGATCCAATCAACTTAAACGATCACGAATTCATAACCGAAGCAGAATATACTACTTTGCCTGATGACTTAGCGCACGTTAATCACTCAAAGTAGCATGCGCTAAGTCGTTCACATTAGCGTGCGCTAGACAGTAACACTAGCGTGCGCTAATGACATGCAGCTGCATGCTTTTCAGATACCGATCAACATATGGCAATTATCAAGAACAATAAGTGATTCTAAACCATGTTAATAGCTATCAAAACAATGAAATCCGATATCCTTTAACATATAGGTAATCACCCAACTCTTAATCCAATTCATATATTCACATATCATCTTCTTCCTCAAATATCAACATCATATCATACTATTCAAGAGTTCTTCAAGAACATGAAATATCCGAAATCACATTCAAAACTACATAGCCCGATGTATATATCATCATGAAGAAGATATCAACGACAACATCAATAATCAGACCAACCCGATAACAAGGATCATATCAAACTTAGTCTCGAATAAAACCTCATATCATGATTTATACGAAATCAACATACTTCAGAAATCCATCTTTCATCGGGTTAAACGAAACACAATTCTTAAAGTATGGAGAATCTTAATTAACATCTGAGAACTCTTATCAAAATACCATTAAATCTCATATAACATCATCACAAGATAATCCAACTCGCTTCCTCACAAGTAATCATCCTTAAAAACGAACCACTATCAAAAGGGATACGAAATTACCTTGTATAGATGAACCAAGAAGAAGAAGAACAATTGAACTCCTTTCCAAGAATCATGAATAACTTCAAGAACAAGGCTTTAATCCATGCTCTCCACCTTAATCTTGTTAAAGATCATCATCGCTCAGTGTTTGGGAACCTCAAATACCTCTCAAGGCTCTCTCTATCGGTTCACATGAAGAAATGGATGGAAATGAAGAATAATGGCCAACTACACTTATATATATACTGTACATTATTAACGTACGCTAACATATTCATTTAACGTACGTTACAGGCTTAGCGTGCGCTAACTGTCTTTGTTAGCGTGCACTATTGCAGTCCAGAGGCTACTGCCTTACTGCATGAAATGATTTACGTACGCAATGCCCATGCAATAGCGTACGTAAAGGTCTATATTTAGCGTACGCAAACCTTCCACCGTAGCGTGCGCTACTCATAGTTGACTTGCTACAGTATGCACCTACCCCCGTGTCCCCACATGCCGAAAGTAACCGGACAAAGCCAATATTTCTTTGGACCGATCTGATTAGCGTCCGCTAACAATATGCATTAGCGTGCGCTAATCCTTCATAACAAACATCCATTGACCTCGTCGGCACATGCGCCGAAAGTGGCCGGGTCCACACGTAGACTCCTTCTGATCTGGTCTATACTAGCGTGCGCTATCCTTTACCTTTAGCGTGCGCTAAACCTACACGATAGCGTGCGCTATTCAGGCTATACTTAGCCATTTCCAGCTATTCTTGTCCAACGTCTAGACATACAAAATACGAACATATGGCATACTGAATACGTACACTCCTTCCAATAATAATCCCATATGATACACAATATCCTCAATTACAATTGTCGACCAAGTACGACAATTATACCAATACAGATGTCTCAGTCCTTCATTTATTTTATTCATATTGTACAGATTCCATGCTGTACAACATAACTCGAATACAATAATATTAAACAACAGTAGACGAAATTCTGGATATTACATAATTCACGAAGAAACTCCCAAAACCCGTCTACGATTCACGAAAATAGGGGTTGGAAAATCACCCAAAACCTCACAAGTCCGAACACGGAACAAACCAATCCATAAAATCGTAGAAAAAGCATGTATATGGAGTAGATGTATCATAATCTCAAGATTCTCAAGCTTTAAACCGGATAAATCGAACGAATCTAAGAAAAACCCCAAAATTCCCAAAAATAGGGTTCTAAGGATTTTTACCTTGATTTGGACGATAGAAGGGATTAGAGGTTGTTAAATCCTTGTTCTCCAATGAAAGATGTTGATATCTGAAGAAAGATCACCTTCGAACTCTCTAAATCGCCGAAAACCGCTGCTCTCGATCGGTATAGTGAGAAGAATGGGAAAAATGACGAAAGGGAAGTCAACTATCCAATATATACTCGCCCAGTCTAGCGCACGCTACGCCTCTCATATTAGCGTGTGCTAGCTAGGTCACCGGGTAGTCCAGTGGCTTCTGTCGGTCCCGTTAGCGTGCGGTAATCGCCTTCCTTTAGCGTGCGCTAGCAAAAAATGGTGTCCAGAAATCGGAGTCCAGAACCTACTGTCCTCTGCCCTGCTCAAGTCTTAGCATGCGCTACCGCGATAGCATAGCATGCGCTACGCTGCCCTCATAACGTGCGCTAGCCTAAGCCTACCGTACGTTACCTAATAGTCCAGAAAACCTGACAACTTCACTACCTCTGCCGACTCAGCCCGTTAGCGTGCGCTACGGAAGTATTAGCGCGTGCTACTACCCATGAATAGCATGCGCTAACTAACTCCTAGCGTGTGCTAATTGCTAGTCCAGAGAGCAAAATAAGTTATTGGTTCCGACCTGACTAGTCCCATAGCACGCGCTACGGCTCAAAGCTAGCGTGCGCTACTCAAGAAGAATTAGCGTGCGTTAGCCTAGGCCTAGCGTGTGTTATTTCTCTGACCCAGAACACTTGTCCAAACAATACGATCAAGATCCAAACAAGGTATGAAACTCTATAACAATATCGACAATATCGCAAAGAGTTCACAGAGCGACAAAATAGGAAGAACAACAAAGTCAAACAGTCAATAAAAGTACGGGTATTACAAGGACGTGTGCATGTCTTGATAGCATAGTTATAAGTATATTGGTGGGACCAGTATACTCGAACACGACTCATACTTGATTCAGTCACACGGTATTCACTCTTGGAGAGTCGATGACTAATCGAAAGGTTGTGATAGTATACGTGGACCTTTGACTTGAGGGTTCAGTAGGAGATGTGCCTGTGACGTTTAGTTTGTCATTAGAGTAGTCTGACTCATTTGCTTAATTGCTGAGCCAACCTCGAAGTACGGACTATACGGGCAGGTAGCAGTCTTTACTGTATGCCAAGAAAGGATTCTATCTCCTGTTAGTGAGCAGGCAAATGTCCTATACAGCTAATGGCAAATAAGATCATAAGTCTTTGGCCAAAGCATTCTGATCTAGTCGTATTAGATACACTAGAAATCAGTCGGTCTTGATTTGCATTAACACATGTATAGAGTCTAGTCAACAGCAGGGTTTGACTTTACCGTGACCCAAAGACTTGACCGGGACATCTGATGAAGGGTCTATATGTATATAGTATTCACGAGATAATGGTTCTGGAATGATCCCTTCATTCATTTTCAGTCGAGATTTACAGTGCGGCCCACTTGGGTGGCTAAGTGCTGCCCGCACTCATTTATTCCTCCCAATGCCGGCTGAGATGGATCTACATAGTTGCGCATCAGGAGCATTGTCGGATAAATGTGAATTTATTATCTCTCTAATTATATTAGATATTGGGTATCTAATTATGATTTATTGGACAAATCAAACAGCGGTCTTATGAATTGAAATTAAGTTACTGGATAATTAATTTATTTCATAAATAATATTTCTTAGAGAAATAAAGTTTGTATTTGATATAATTAATTAATTGGATTAATTAATTAAGTATAAATACATTGGAAATGAAATGGAGTGTATTTAATGGATTCGTTTGACGAACGTTCGGTACACAAGCCGAGTGACTCGACCCGTTTCCTAGCAATTTCCATGTGGCCGCCCACCTCTCTCCCTTTTGTCTTGATGTGGTGTTTTATTTTATTAGTGGTTGAGCATGTTCTTAAGAAAATTCCAAGATGAATTGATTTGGTATCTAATCGTATCATCTTGTTATCTTTCTTTATAATCATGTTAGACTTATAAAATGAAAACATCACAACACCAACTTTTACTCCATGCTAAGCTTCGGCCGAGAGGGTTATGTGATAGAGAGGAAATTTTTTCTTGTTCAATTCTTTATCTTGGAGGTGAGAAAAAAGATAAGAAATAAAGATAGAAAAATTCCTACGAGTTTCCTAGCCGTGTTCTTGGAGAACGGAGTCTTGTAGATTTTTTCGGGCAACTTCCGATGCGTGGTGATGTAGAGACATCGTGCTTTCAGTGTTTGGGACGAGGGGATTTCGTGCTCATGCTCGGATTCGTGATCATCATCAGCTTACGAAGATATTTTCAAAGGCTTCAAGGGTATGGGACCTTAATCCTTTTAGATTCGTTTTTTCTTTTCGTATATACATTACTTGATCGATCCTGTTTGGGATTCTTTATTATTATTCCGATGCGTAATCGTTTTTGTTTTCGGAATACCAACAAGTTCGACCAAAAGGGAGCATCTGTAATATCCGTTTATTTTAGTATTTGTGTTTGTGTTGTTTCAGACGTATTTAGTTGAGAATTTATTCGTAATTGCCATGTTGTATTGTGGTTATTTGGAACCGTGTGTCTTGACGATCGAAATTGGAATGTTTATGGTTGGTAATTGTCGAGACTATATTCTACCCCTTAAAAATAAGTTTCATCCCGAAACTTAAAACATGAAACAATTGACGCAAGGCAATCTCAGATAACACACGTTACCTGCTGTTGACAACCCACAACGAACCACATGCAGTACATGACTGCTACCATCCATATCGCTACACCAGAATGATAACAAAATGTAACGAACACAAGTCAATATAGTTGACCAACCCGAACAACAAAGCAATCAAAACACGAGTTTATTGTTGAACAAATACGAAAATTCCAACAACTCAAAGGTTGGAGGATCGAATACGAAGACAATTTTCCAAACGTAAGGAAATTACGAAGTGATCCGAATGCTCAAAAAAATCACGATACAAAATCAAATGGTAACAATCGGAGAATAACGATCCACAATGGTTGAACAGCAATGATTGAACGCCAACGATCAAATCAGCCACAATCAAACAAATATGATCGAACAAAAACAACAACGACAATTGAACAACAAATCCGTAGTTCACACCCTAACTCAAGGCATTAAATGGTCTTGCAAAGACTACAACGTGTTCATTTCGCATAGGCTCATGGAAAACGAACCGATCTCGGAAAGGTCATAACGATAAACGGGTTAACCCGAAATAATATCACAACTCGTTCAAACAACAAAAGTGAAGAAACAGAACAAGTTCAAAAAGTATCAGCGAACACAAATGAGTCGATAGAGTTGAAAATACAGAAGTTCAAAAATCCGATCCACTTCTAGTAAAAGAAGTTTGTCCCCGAAATTTGAAACAGCGAAGCAAGGAAATAACATAACAAACAACTGGTAGACTACACCTCTCAGGGACTTCTCAGAGTCGATCCTAATATCGGTTCTCAAGTCCGTGCCTCGGAAGGCTCAGTGAACAACTCGCAAAACTGAATCCGGTGTCCTTCCAGTCCGCACTTGTAACATGTTACTGGCGGAGAAAGACAATGTGCACTTACATGCCCCGACACATTATAGTTAAAACACCTCCTGGTTTTACCAGGAGTCAAAGCTAATGACTTAGAATTTTTAGTCCCACTCATCGAGCGACAGAGCTTCACGGCAGAAAGACTACTATGTTGCAGCTTAGAAACACCAACTCCTGTTCTGACCCTAAGGTCATCAGATTTCTTCTGTTTCTTCGACTCGGGCACTCGTTCCGATGATGACGAAGCTAACTAATAGTCTAAGGCTCGATTCTGATAATCTCTCAACATAGTGCAAGTGAGTCCCGCCATAAATCTCCGGCTTCATCCGCATGTCAAAATGACGGATCTTCTCTTCTCCAGTCCTTACCTTATCTCGCACATAATTCAGTTGTTCGCTATAGTCGATGATAGCTTGTGATACCGATACATCCTGCGGTTCTACCAAATAAAAATCACGGATCCTCTGATTTCTAATCTGTTTTAGACAAAACTCAGCTTCCATAAACTCCTAGCACTCTGTCCACGTGACAACACGATCATTAGGTTTAACAGCTTCCCACCAATTAGCAGCATCTTTGTCAAGAAAGTACTGAGCGATAGGCACATTTCAGTCTTCAGGACAACCAACTGCCTCGAATATCTTTCCTAAATGGAAAAGCTAATCATCCCAGCCCAACGCATCCGCAGCACTGGCGAATCGAGGAGTATTCATACGAACTACTTCTCGAAGCCATTGATTTACGCCGATGCTCTGAGCCGCATCAAAGCTACGTTGAACCGCCTGGGTTACTAAGTCATCTGTATCGCTACTTGTTGCAATATAGCAGCAACACTAATAGTAATATCGTTCCCGGACACATTCTCTTGGTCCTGATCCCCGTGGCCATATGTACCGCGGTTACGAGCATGACCTCTGCCCCCCGGCATACTAACAAGTAACCACCTAGCGCAACAAAAAATCATTACACATAATCACACACAACAATTTTCATCACTCGACAACACACATAGAATACGGTCACAGATGATCGGTCCAACAATCACAAAAGTTAGACCTAATGGCCAAAATGCAGTTCCATATCTTTTGTCTAGACTGATTAGCGCGCACTACAACAGAGGTTTAGCGTGCGCTAACCATGCCACATTAGCGCGTGCTAGCTTCATACTTAGCGTGCGCTAACTGCTCTAATTCAGCAACACGTTAATGAACATATACCAAACAATACTAGAACCGAAGGTTACAAATAAACAACAACATACGAATCTAAACGCCATCGATTCACATGATTACAACATCCCACGAGCAACTATCAAAAGGAAATTAACATTCAAAACCGAAATTCCACCCCTCAATAAAGAGGACTATCTCAACGAGTGTATACCGAATGACTCAGCATTCATACCACCATTTTAATCACAATTCTGACCCTATTGCCCAAACAACGGTAACCTCATCACCACACATCCTTTGACTGACAGTTATGAAACCAAAAAGTTAAAAGCGCGAGTCACGTCTTGAGCAAATTTTGTAGACCTCATTTGAGTTTAAAAATCGCGTTTTGAAAACTTATAATACAAGATGAACAATATAATTTTAATAGTTTGAATTCTCAAAAATTTCGGCCTTGAGGTCATCATACGAAAGTCAAAACTTTTCCTCCCTTGAGGGATGTTTTAAAATAAAATTTACGTGACTCCCCAAAAACGTTCAAAACTTTAAAATGTCACAATAATGAACTTTCTTTGCGTAACCACACCAAAGCCATTACTCCTGTATATACAAAGATATACATATATATACATATACACCAGCACCATTTTTTATTCCAGCACAACACGAGAATCAAACAAGCATAGGTCACGTATTCACAATTCACATTTAAACACCACTTCACAACATAGAATCACACAAGCTCGTATAACACAAGGCACAATATAGTAGAGAGACTTACATCCACAGGTCGCATGAAGATGATGGATGCACCTTGATACTACTCACAACCAACATCTCAGACGACGCATCGCGATACGACTCATTCAGATACAATCCGACAAGACAAGACTCGACAACACTCAACCCAACCCGACAGCCTAGGTTTCCACAACCTAAGCTCTGATACCATACTCTGTAACACCCCCAATCCACTCAGGGATATTACAGTGCCGCAGACCCTCTCCGTGAGGATCTACAAGGCTAGATACCAAAAACAAGACATCACAATCTTATGCCACAGGGCTAATTACGAATCAATAGACCGATTTGACCATTTGTCAATACATACGACGTAAACATCAAATACAACTCTGTCAAGAAACTCATACTCGCACAGGGGTCAGAATACAAATACACTCCCATATGATGGGAGAAAAAATACAGCGGAATGAACAGTACCATACGACCATGACAAAAACCCAATAATGGCCCTCATGTGATTAGTATCATTTGGCTTCCATCATCCTTCGTACCGATCCTGCATCTTGCTCCACTAGAACCTGCATGTACCTGGACGCAATACAGACATCCACCCCCGATTACTTGTGGGTTAGCAAAACTCCACTGTTTTGCTAGTGCAAGTATATAAGTACAAATACGAGCCATACACAACATATTCCAAGAACATAACAATCAAGAACGGCAAACCATTAAAACGTAACAAAAGACTTCCCGAGATACTTCAATTGATTGAAAACCAATATGAACTTTGAAAAGGAGTAAAATCAATGTATCTCTATCAAAACATTTTAAAGTCTCGGGAGTTTTGAAACCCTTTGAGTTTTAAGAATTTCCACCTATCAAAACCATTTAGGGGCGCACCCCTAAAGATCAATCTCCAAGTACAAATCCCATAACCAAACACGGGGTCTACGACCCAATCATACCGTTCCAATCACAAAACACATGGTCCACGACCCAATCATTCATATCAACATGTTCCCAAGGATTATTCGCGTCCCGTGCTAGCAAGCCACGTACCTCAGAGCCTCCTCGAGACAAACGCGAGTGAATAACCCAATGGGAAACCAAACAATATCACAAATCAATGTGACAACAATCACAATAACCAAAACCACGACATACATTTATAGTTATCCCGGAATCGGGCTAGCAAGCCATGAACCTTGGAGCCTCCCAGAGACATACCCAATTGGACAACCCATGACAAGTACGTCACACAACCAAACCACAACCATAAGTTATCATGGCATCGCGCTAACAAGCTACGAACCCCGGAGTCTCTGCATCGACATACCCGGTTTGGATAACCCCACTGTTGAGATTCGGTGTCTAAAACGAAGGCCCAACGGAAGCGGTAAAATGAAAATTAATTCGATCCGAATCCCTACGAGGATCGATCGAGCTACGTATATACGAATATTATACGAAACACAAGAGATATAGAAACTCACCCTTGTAGTCCGTTGATTAAATGGATTCCTTCTCTTGAGCTATTCCCCAAGCTTTAGATTGCTTTCCCTATGATCCAATCCGCTCAAAGCCCTAGGATGATCCAATGTCGAAAATACAATGCCTCTACTTGCCACGCGCTGGAGAGACGAATGGGATGACGATCACCTTGAAATCCTCCAATAATACGGCTAGAGCTAAGTGATGAAGCTATTGATTTTTGATTACAACACTCTAAATGTATAAATCACTATCTCTCTTTAATTCCTTGATTTTTCCTCAAGAACCACCAAGAAGAAAAGAAGAAGAGGAAGAAGACTATGAAAAGAACACTTTGATCTTCTCTCTATCTCTCTCTCTCTCTCTCTCTCTCTCTCTCTCTCTCTCTCTCTCTCTTTCTCTCTCTCTCTCTCTCTTATTCATGTATGGAATACAAGGGGTGAAGAGTGAGATTGACAAGTCTTCTTCTTATTATAATTCCACCCTCATGTGAACAAATCAAACCACATGATACCTTGCCTCACAAATTCATGATCATTCATTAATAAATGGAAGAAAAAGACAATGGGAAGGTAAGTGGAAGTAAAGGGGGCGACCATCATGAAAAACGGATGAGTTCGGTTCGTTTCGGACTCCCGTGAATCCAAACAGATAAACTCTGATTTCGTTCCGATGTATTTATATTAATTAATTAATCCAATTAATTAATCATATCAAATACATAACAACATAATTAATTTCTCCAAGAAATAATTATATTCATGAATTAAATTAATCACCCAGTAATTTATTTAATTCATTAGGCCATAAATCAATTTATCCAATAAATCAATTTAGACATCCAATGTCCCAATTAATTAGATATCCAATATATAATATTCATAATGAGAGAATAAGATCGATTCATTCCATCGTCAATCCTATTGCGCGACTCGGTAGGTCCGTCTCAGTCAGCAATGGGTGGAACCAAAGAGTAGTAGCACCACCTAGCCAGCCTAGCGGCCTACACTGTACACCAACTGAGAACGAATGATTGGGATCATTCAAGAACCATTCTTTCGTGAATACCAGTATACGTATAAACCCTTCTTTCAAATGTCCCGATAAAGTTATAGGGTCACGGTCAGTCAAACCCTATCTGTACTTGACGCTATGCATGCGTTAATTCAAATCGAGATCATCGAGCTCTCGTGTATCCAATAGAACTAGCTCCAATACTTTGGCCAAAGACTTATGATCTCATCTGCCAATAACCGCATAGGACATATAACCCGCACACTAACGGGAGAAAGAATTCTATCTTGGTATTCAGTAGGACCTGCTACTTGCCCGTCAAGATGCACATCGAGGTTGACCCCCACCTCTCGGTTTATAGGGACGAACTACTCTAATGAAAATCTTGACGTCACAAGCACATCCCTACTATATCCTCAAGTCGAAGGTTCACGAATACCTATCACAACCTTTCGATTCCGTTATTGACTGTCCCAGAGTGAAATCTGTGTGACGAATCGAGGGTGAGTCGGTTCGAGTATGCTAATCCAATTAGCATACCTATAACATGTGCTCCTACTAACCATTAGTATTCGACAGGCACTCTCCATGTCACAGAGCACGTCATACAAGTCTTCACATAAACTCAACGCCCAGTCAAGTTTCATCGACTTGCGAACGATTAAGTATTTGAGCTTTAAACCTTTCCAGTGCCTACCCCCTTATCCAATAAGGAGTGGAACTTTTTGCTCTCAAATACACGGACTAGTTTCTATATATATATATTTATGAGTTAGGAATGCCAGTAACTACCAGTTAATAAAGAAATATTCGTTGCCTTATATAAATGATTTACATAATCACAAGTATAATGCCCTCACTCAACATCCTCTGAGTGGCATTCGAGGGCATACTCCCAACAATCTCCCACTTGCACTCAATGCCACACACTATGGTATCTAATAGCATGTTTTCCGGATGACGCTCCAAGCTAATCTGAGAAAATGGCTTGGTCAGTGGATCGGCGACGTAGTCGGATGACTCTACTCTATGCAGCACAATGTATCTCTCTGCGAACAAATTCTCTTACGAGATGATACTCTCTCTCAATATGTTTGGTACTGTTATGAAACCTCGGCTCCTAGGCCTGTGCTACCGCTCTGGCAGCGCAGCACAAAGTGTCATGTGAAGTTTACCCAGTAACTTCTAAATTCCTTCCTTTGGAGGCCTCCGAGGCCGATTTATACTCAGCCTAATAGGTGGAATTAGCAATCATGCTATACTTGGCATTATGGCAAGATACTGCTCCTCCATTAAGAGTAAATATGTAGCCAGAAGTAGACATCGAATCGTCTTTCTGTCCTTAGAAGTCCACTTCAGTGAATCCCACCACATTCAGTTCTCCACCACCATATTTAAGAACCAGATCTCTAGTCCTTCTAAAGTACTTGAGAACGTTCTTTATGGTAGTCTAATGTTCCCTAACTGGGTTTCCCCGAAACCTACTTACCACGCTCCTAGCATGCGCAATGTCAGGTCTCGTACACAATAAAGTATATGTCTACCCAATTTTCGAAGCATATGGTATATTGCTCATTTCCTTTCATTATTCCTCACTATGAGGACACATCTTAAAGGAGAGTTTTATTCCATATCGCATCGGTAGGAAACCTCTTTTAGATAATCCATCTTAAATCGCTTTAAGATTTTATCTATATAGAGGGCTTGGGAAAAACTTATCATTCTCTTCAATCTATCCCAGTAAAGTCGAATCCCAAGAATATAGGTTTCTTCTCCCGAGTCTTTCATGGAGAAATTACTCAAAATCCAAGCTTTCACAGAACTGAGCATTCCCACATCATTTCCTATCAGTAGAATGTCATCTGCATATAGTACTTAGAATGTGATCTTGCTCCCACTAACCCTCTTGTATACACAAGGTTCCTTTTCATTTTGCACGAAGTCAAACTCTTTGACCGTCTCATCAAACGAAGATCCCAAATACATGAAGACTACTACAGTTCATTTCATGGAGTCTACATCCATCATTGCTAGGTCATTTGTTGCGGGTCGGTCTCTTGTTTATGACTTGGAACCTCGTGGAAACCCAGTTCCTCTAAGTGCATAAAACTATACCTCTCAAGTAAATGAGACACCCTACTAGACCTACATGGTGGTTGTACTTGTGTTACAGAAGGTTCGGTTTTAATTTCTTGCATAGGTGTCTCTTGAGGAGTTTTATTGTATTCTTCCAAAGAAATATTTCTACCTGCTCCGCCTTCCTGAATGAACTCATCTTCCAGGAAGTGTGCATGTAAAGCAACAATGATCTTTCGATCTTTGGGCATGTAGAATACATAACCCATCGCCTCAGATGGGAATCTAATGAAACGTCTCCTCACGGACCTCGCTTCCATTTTGTCCACCTTAGTCTTCTTGACATATGCGGGACATCCGCAAACCCTAATGTGATTAAGACTTGGTTTCCTGCCCTCCCACATCTCATGTGGAGTTTTTAGGAATGGATTTGGAAGGACATCTGTTCAAGATATATGCAGCAGTCAGGAGTATATACCCCACAGGTAAATCGGTAAGTCAGTATAGCCCAGCATGGAATGGACCATGTCCAACAAGGTCTGGTTCCTTCTTTCTGACAATCATTTAACTGAGGAGTGCCTGGAGGTGTTAGTTGTGATACTATTCCATGTTCCTTCAGGAACTTGTCAAACTCTGTACTCATATCCTCGCCATCTCGGTCCAACCGAAGTGCTTTGATATGATTTCCAATTTGTTTCTTGACTAGTGCCTTAAATTCCTGGAATTTCTCAAAGGCCTCGGATTTATGTTTTATTAAGTATACATAACCATACCTAGTATGATCATTTGTAAACGTAATGAAATACTAATATCCGTCACGTGCTGCTTCCAAAGCACCACATACGTCGGTATGGATTAATCCTAGTTTATCAGCGGCTCTTTAAAAAATCCCTATGAAGGGGGACTAAGTCATTTTGCTTTTAAGGCAAGATTCGCAAGTAGGAAAAAGGATCCGATCCCAATGGACTCATAAGTCCATCTTTTCTATTTTGTAAACCTTGGTCTGACCAACATGACCAAGTCTAAGATGCCATTTCAAAACATGATTAGTATCATCCCTACCACGTTTCCTAGTCATAGTATTCACAATGACTTTGTTACTGAGGTTTAGATGATACAATCTATTTAACAATGTAGCAGTACCCACTAGTTTATTTCTGAAATAAATTTTGCAGGAACCATCACTAATGAAAAATGAAAAGCCTTTTCGGTCCATGACCGGAATGGATACAATATTTTTATGCCCCTTGGGCAAAACAAGTACATCTTCTAAAGTCAAAACAAAGCTGGATTCTAAACCCAAAAGAAGTGATCCTATGTCGGTTGCCTCGACACTATGCCCGCTTCCTACTGTGATCATAACTTCTCCAGCTACAAGCTTCCTACTTTGTTCCAAATCCTGATTCACGGTACAAATATGAGAACTAACACCAGAATCCAGTATCCAGGAAGTAGAAAATACAGTAGCAGAACAATTTGTTTCCAAAACTAAAAGTTCTGTACCTGAAGCGCCATGAAGAATCGGACAGTCTCTTGCCCAGTGGCCCAGCTCACCGCACTAGAGACAAGCGTCCTTCTTGCTCTTCGTAACCATCGGGGCCTTGCCCTTACCCTTAAGGTCCTCGACTTTGTTAGTTTCGAAACTTGCATCGGCGTAACCATTTACAGCCAGCTTATTTCCTACCTCCATAAATTAGGAACACATCCTTAGTTCTTCTTAAGTACTTTAGGATGGTTTTCACTATTGCGCGCAGTGACATTCACATAGATATGATAGGTATCGACTTTTCATGCTACGGGCAAACGATACATCTGGTCGAGTACAAATCATGGCATACATGATCGATCCAATGGCCGAAGCATATGGAATCTTGCTCATACGGGCTCGCTCGTCAGGAGTCGAAGGACTCTGAGTCGTACTTAGATGAATGCCATGTGGTATTGGCAAGAGTCCTCTCTTGGAGTCCTACATATTGAACCTCTTTAATATTTTGTTAGTGTATGTACTTTGACTCAGACCAATCAACTCTTTAATCTATCTCTATAGATTTTTATCCTACGAATGTAAGCAACTTCTCCTAAGTCTTTCATTAAGAAACAACTTCCCAACCAAGTCTTGACTACCTGCAAGGTTGGTATGTCATTTCCAATAAGTAGAATGTCATCTACATATAAGACTAGGAAAATAACTATACTCCTACTAACCTTCTTGTAAACACAAGGTTCATATTCATTTTAAATAAACCCAAACTCTTTGACAGTTTCATCAAAACGAAGATTCCAGTTTTGAGAAGTCTGTTTCAACCCTTAAATAGATCTTTGAAGCTTGTAAACCTTTATAGAAATGCTGTTTTGACATCCATTTGCCATGTACATGTAACACCCCAAAACCGTATGGGAATATTACATGCCGTAGACCCTTTCCGCAAGGATCTACCAGGCTAAACGTCTATAAACAACCAAACGCTTGCCCGGCCAGGGTCAAACAATATAATAATACAGACCGTTAAGGTCACTTACACATAAACACACAGACCGATGAGGTCACACAACTCTATCAACAAGACTGACTAACAACATTACCCACACAGGGGTCGAAATACAATACAGCGGAAGACTGAATCAACTCTAACAATATAACTAAACTCTACCAACTCTCGACTCTTGATTAGTATCGCATCTCGTCATCCCCTTGTGCCAATCCTGTGACTGCTCCCCTGAACCTGCATGTACCTGGACGCAGAACAGACATCCACCCCCCGATTACTCGGGGGTTAGTAAAACTCCACTGTTTTACTAGTGCAAGTATAAAACGATACGAAATGCAACAAGTAAATAGCAACTACGTATTTAATACGGAAATAAATTATCAAAATGTTCCCGAGAAGTTTTAGAATTTCGAACGCAAGTTAGAGATATTTGAAAAGGAACACATCATCTCGGGGATTTTTAAAGCAGAAATTCTTTTGGACCTCGAGTCCCAATTTACAAAACCTTTTCGTAAACATTAGGGCCTTAGCCCGATTCTCGTTTCAAAGCACACTAGATAATATATCATTATGATTCCGAGATCCATATTTAGAATGTTATCCAAACAATCACTGCTACACGATCATTATTTCGTACACATCATGTATCGAACTCCGGAGGCCTCGACGGACCTTACCCGGACCACACACACTGTTCGTACACATCATGTACCGAACTCCGGAGGCCTCGACGGACCCTACCCGGCCACAAACATCGTTCGTACACATCATGTACCGAACTCCAGAGGCCTCGTCAGACCCTACCTGGTTCACACACCTTGTCCGTACACATCATGTACCGGATTCCAGAGGCCTCGTCAGACCCTACCTGGATTACACACTTTGTTCGTACACATCATGTACCGAACTCCAGAGGCCTCGTCAGACCCTACCTGGAACACACACACACACATCGACACGACACAACTCATAATCATCAAATGTCAAGCCATTCCATATTACACCGAAATGTACAATCAAGTATGTAAACCAAAACAACACAAATATCATGATCATCACCACAACTCGACAATGACCAACCACGCCCGACATAAACTTAGATGATTTGCACATCCAACACAATTCCACGATGTTAACTAAGTGAAGGTATTATCGTTACCAACAATTGTTCGTAATAATCAATTCATACGAAACATATACACGAAAGCAAACCAATGTATCACAACCATAATACGACGTCCCTATTCACAAGACACAATCCGTATAGTAAAATACTTGCCTTAATAACCGCTACCGAATACTCCGAAGAACACGATTCGACCGGCAAGCTCGGACCCCGAAGAAGACAACGAACGGAAGGGTTCCGACTCGAGTTCTTCACAAGAATTCGACCCTAACAACATATAATCAATAAATCATCGATCATACGAGGAAGAATAATCGTAGAATGCCCGAAAACCCCTCTATGACATTTTACCGGACACCATCAAGGCGTCTATCAAGAACTCGACCAAAACAACGAATCGATACGATCCAACCATGGAATAACAAGGGAAATGATATAATACATCTAAATATTCATCAATCCATCATAATCCTAAGTTAAATCGGATTAATCGGACGAAAACAACCAAAATACCCAAATTCCCCAAAACTAGATTTTTAGAAATCTAACCTTGATTCGGTAGATCGGAAGAGGTTATGGGATGATTGATTGATGATATGAACTCCAAGACTTCATGGATTTATTGTCCAACAACATCTCTCCATGATCAACACACCCCCAGCCGCGGAAGAGAAGAAAAACGAGTGAGAAATGGTCAAGAAAACGTCTCTGGCCTTAAATAGCCGATCACGGCCGCCTTACGTACGTAACCGGCCATGGCTTACGTACGTAACCGGCCATGGCTGAACTCGCTGCCTAGAAATGCCGGAAACGTTACGTACGTTACCGGCTAGGGCCTTACGTACGTAACCGGCCTTACGTACGTAACTGCCGAGCACTACCGGCCGTAACTCGGCCAGTGCCGGCCTGGGTCCAGATTGCCCGGCCAAGACTCGGCCGGGGCCAACTCCGACGGCCCGAACGACCCCGAAACCCGAACCTGAATACGAATCGAAGATACGGATACGAAGTACTCGCAAAGACGAATTCGATCACTAAGAGAACACACGATTCCGACCACCCGAAGGCTCGAAATTCGACAACGGAAAGTAATTACCCCAAACTTTGGGAAATTTCAAAAATGGCCCAAAACGCCCGAAAATCACGATACGTGATCGAATAACCAAACCGAAGTCCACAAAACGTCTAACAAAGTTAAACGGACTTACGGAAAACTCGAAACAACATTTTCGGACGAGATTCGCAAGAATCGAACTCAAGTGCGGAAAAGTCGCCAAAAAGCACGGAACTCAACAAAACGACACCGAAACGAGCTCGGATGACAAAAAGTGCAGAATTAATCATTCTCGGAATGACGAAACGGTCATGAGCGAGTCGTCAAAACAGACTTTCTCCGAAAAACGAAATTACCGAAAATCGAAATTACGGGTTTTACATTCTACCCTCCTTAAAAGAAGTTTTGTCTCGAAACTTAAAACAAGTAGGGAGAAGCAATATCCCCGCCAGGAAAACTCGACGAGATACACAAAAACCGAAAACTCGCGCCCGACGGCGAAACGTTGCAAGAAACGCAAAGAGACATACGACGTGAAAACACGCTCCACGACGACTAACACAACGCCACCGATAGAGACACAATAAAACCAACAAGTGACAAGCGTCATCAAACAGATAATACAATAAAGTCGATTATCCGAACAATCCCAAAACACAATGAACAAAAATTAACACGATTGACCAACCTAACGGTACATCAATCAACACGCGAGCCAATCGCTGAACAAATACGGAATTCCACCGCCCAAGGGTTGGAATATCGAAACGAGACTAATTTCCCGAACATAAGGAAATTAGGAAGGAGTCTGAACGCTCAACAATCACGAAACGGGGTCAACAAAATCTGAACAATCAATGATCGAACCACAACGACCGAACAACAATGATCATATAACAATGATCGAACAACAACAATCAAATAACAATGATCGAACAACAACGATCGAAAAAACAATGATCGAGTAACAACGATCGAACAACAATGATCGAATGACAACAGCCGAACAATAACTCCGAAGTCCCCACTTCAACTCCAGACATTAAAAGAACTGGTAGAAAGTGAAAGATGTTACTTCCAAACAAGGTTCACAAGAATCGAACCGAACTCGGAAAAGTCACGATGATAAACAGATCGATCTGAAACAAGGTCACAACTAGTTCGAACGATGACAACCGAGACATCAAACAAGTTCAAAAAGTATCGACGAACACGTGCAAGTCGATAGAATATAGAAGGAGAAACTGCAGAAGTCAAATATAGTACGGGTATTACATCCGACCTCTTATAAAAGAAATGTCGTCCCCGCAACTCACAAAAACGGAAACAAGGTAACAACACAAAAAGCAACCGACAGGAAAATCTCCCATGGGTCTCTCAGAGCCGATCCTGATATCTGTGCTGAAACACGAACTCCGAAAGTCTCGGTAGCCAATTCGCAAAACTGAATTCGGTGTCCCTCGAGTCCGCACTTGAAATGCGTTACTGACGAGAAGGACAATTTACACGTGCATGCCCCGGCACATCACGGTTGAAACACCTCAGCTCGGCATACCGAAAATAAAAATACTAGATACAATGGGGCATAATGTCGCAAAACAATATAGCGGAGATGCCAACTCAGCACAACAAAGAATCATAACACATATCATATACAACGATTACCATCGTAAAGTAATACACACACAAACACTTACAACCACGACGGTATCGTTCGGCGACCTCAACGGCCCGAATGATAACTAGCACATAATTACAAACATTATGAAACAATCACACATGTACACAAACGTACAAACCCAAGATTCAACAACTCACACTCGTGCGACAACACACAAATCACCACGAGGCGATAAACAGTAAACACCAGTTCACACCTCTCACAAAGGGTTAGTACAACAAATGCGTGGCAACGCCTCGACGTTTATGCCACCAATTCGATCATACTCGGGAGCAAACATCATAACGACAACGCGAACATCATACATACATACCCAGCCCTCAAACGGGAATGGATAGGTTTTAAAAACGAAAACCTCATTTTGAAAATAATTTAGAAAAACACCGGTTGATCTTGAGTATCACCTTTCAAAAAAATACAAATGTGAAACATCGTTATCGAGACTTTGGAGAACCATTTCGCATTTGATAAAAATGAGGACACTTTCTCTGAGTGAAAAACTTTCAGAATAACACAACCAACCAAACATCCCAACGTCAACATAGGACGATAAATAGCAGCACGATAAAACATCAACTCCAAGTCATCACACAAGTGCACGAACTAACACTGTAATTTAAGAACTTCATTCAAAGATAATTCAAACCGTCACATCAACAGAGATGTTTGGATTTTACCAAATCAAACACAGTCAAAACACACACGTATCGTAGGAATCAAACACTAGCAACAAAATAAAATATTTCCAGGGTATTATTCAAATGATAAAATTTTAAAATTCTCAAGTTTGAAAAATTTGGTGAAATGAAATTTTTGAAAACACTTTTAATACCCCGATCGTCCAATCAAAACCATGTATCTCAACATTTAGAAAACACTGAAACATTCTCCGGCGAGCACAACAACACCACAAACTTATCACAACCACTTGCCCCAACACGTGGAAATATGAAGTTCAAAATTCCGAAAACCAAAAATCGTTCTGCAAAATAAATAAAAAATTCCAAAATCCTTTAGTTCATAACCAAGACGACGGTAATATTTTACAATGTCCTAAGTACTTCAAAACATATTTTTTAAATACCGTCTGATTGTGTCATTTGAAAATACACGGCCTATTTGTCAAAGTTTAACAAATTTTAAAAATCCATATAAACCGTGGTTTGACCGCACCACCAAAATATTTTCCAAAAATCGATTTTTGCAAAAAAATTCTCAAACTGTAAAGTCCTTCAGAAAACATTCTCAAACTTACCCATAGCGGACAAAATTTACAACATTCCAAAAACAGTCGAATTTAAAACCACATACTCAAATGGCAACTAGGGTCACCAATTCAATCAAATGCATCTCGTGGTATCAAGTTTAAACACACAGCAAAATCATTCATCGGAGTTTCTCACAAACTCTACCGTAAAACCCATCAAGGTTCACAACTTTCACACCATACCAACCCACATGGTGGTTCAAGGGCCAAACATCAATACATCGAGTTCTATACACGTACAGCGTATCCAAGTATCGAATACAACTTCATTACACAACACCGTGTAAATAAAATTATGCACCACAAATATCGCACATAGATGAAATCATGAACACAGATATTATGCATAAAAGAGGATACTTACGTCCACAGGCCGCACGGAGACGACGGTCGCCCACGATACTAATCTCATCCGACAACATATCCAATGCGTTGTGACTACGCACAACTCAACTTGTCACCTGACGACTCGAACGACAAAACAACACATTACTCGACCAATCACGACTCGACTCGACCCGACAGCCTAGGTTTCCGCAACCTAAGCTCCGATACCATAAATGTAACACCCCCAAAACCGTATGGGAATATTACAGGCCGTAGACCCTTTCCGCAAGGATCTACCAGGCTAAACGTCTATAAACAACCAAATGCTTGCCCGGCCAGGGTCAAACAATATAATAATACAGACCGTTAAGGTCACTTACACATAAACACACAGACCGATGAGGTCACACAACTCTATCAACAAGACTGACTAACAACATTACCCACACAGGGGTCGAAATACAATACAGCGGAAGACTGAATCAACTCTAACAATACAACTAAACTCTACCAACTCTCGACTCTTGATTAGTATCGCAGCTCGTCATCCCCTTGTGCCAATCCTGTGATCGCCCCCGAACTCGCTTGTACTGGACGCAGTATCAGGACATCCACCCCCCGATTACTCGGGGGTTAGTAAAACTCCACTGTTTTACTAGTGCAAGTATAAAACAATACGAAATGCAACAAGTAAATAGCAACTACGTATTTAATACGGAAATAAATTATCAAAATGTTCCCGAGAAGTTTTAGAATTTCGAACGCAAGTAAGTGATATTTGAAAAGGAACACATCATCTCGGGGATTTTTAAAGCAGAAATTCTTTTGGACCTCGAGTCCCAATTTACAAAACCTTTTCGTAAACATTAGGGCCTTAGCCCGATTCTCGTTTCAAAGCACACTAGATAATATATCATTATAAGTCCGAGATCCATATTTAGAATGTTATCCAAACAATCACTGCTACACGATAATTATTTCGTACACATCATGAATCGAACTCCGGAGGCCTCGACGGACCTTACCCGGACCACACACACTGTTCGTACACATCATGTACCGAACTCCGGAGGCCTCGACGGACCCTACCCGGCCACAAACATCGTTCGTACACATCATGTACCGAACTCCAGAGGCCTCGTCAGACCCTACCTGGTTCACACACCTTGTCTGTACACATCATGTACCGGACTCCAGAGGCCTCGTCAGACCCTACCTGGATTACACACTTTGTTCGTACACATCATGTACCGAACTCCAGAGGCCTCGTCAGACCCTACCTGGATCACACACACACACATCGACACGACACAACTCATAATCATCAAATGTCAAGCCATTCCATATTACACCGAAATGTACAATCAAGTATGTAAACCAAAACAACACAAATATCATGATCATCACCACAACTCGACAATGACCAACCACGCCCGACATAAACTTAGATGATTTGCACATCCAACACAATTCCACGATGTTAACTAAGTGAAGGTATACGACGTCCCTATTCACAAGACACAATCCGTATAGTAAAATACTTGCCTTAATAACCGCTACCGAATACTCCGAAGAACACGATTCGACCGGCAAGCTCGGACCCCGAAGAAGACAACGAACGGAAGGGTTCCGACTCGAGTTCTTCACAAGAATTCGACCCTAACAACATATAATCAATAAATCATCGATCATACGAGGAAGACTAATCGTAGAATGCCGGAAAACCCCTCTATGACATTTTACCGGACACCTTCAAGGCGTCGATCAAGAACTCGACCAAAACAACGAATCGATACGATCCAACCATGGAATAACAAGGGAAATGATATAATACATCTAAATATTCATCAATCCATCATAATCCTAAGTTAAATCGGATTAATCGGACGAAAACAACCAAAATACCCAAATTCCCCAAAACTAGATTTTTAGAAATCTAACCTTGATTCGGTAGATCGGAAGAGGTTATGGGATGATTGATTGATGATATGAACTCCAAGACTTCATGGATTTATTGTCCAACAACATCTCTCCATGATCAACACACCCCCAGCCGCGGAAGAGAAGAAAAACGAGTGAGAAATGGCTGAAGAAAACGTCTGCTGGCCTTAAATAGGCTGACTGCCGGCCGCCTTACGTACGTAACCGGCCATGGCCGAACTCGCTGCCTAGAAATGCTGGAAACATTACGTACGTTACCGGCCAGGGCCTTACGTACGTAACCGGCCTTACGTACGTAACTGCCGAGCACTACCGGCCGTAACTCGGCCAGTGCCGGCCTGGGCCCAGATTGCCTGGCCAAGACTCGGCCGGGGCCAACTCCGACGGCCCAAACGACCCCGAAATCCGAACCTAAATATGAATCGAAGATACGGATACGAAGTACTCGCAAAGACGAATTCGAGCACTAAGAGAACACACGATTCCGACCACCCGAAGGCTCGAAATTCGACAATGGAAAGTAATTACCCCAAACTTTGGGAAATTACGAAAATGGCCCAAAACACCCGAAAATCACGATACATGATCGAATAACCAAACCGAAGTCCACAACACGTCTAACAAAGTTAAACAGACTTACGGAAAACTCGAAACAACAGTTTCGGACGAGATTCGCAAGAATCGAACTCAAGTGCGGAAAAGTCGCCAAAAAGTACGGAACTCAACAAAACGACACCGAAACGAGCTCGGATGACAAAAAGTGCAGAATTAATCATTCTCGGAATGCCGAAACGGTCATGATCGAGTCGTCAAAACGGACTTTCTCCGAAAAAAGAAATTACCGGAAATCAAAATTACAGGTATTACAGTACACATCCTCGAGTAGGTTTTCATTAAGAAATGATGTTTTGACATCCATTTGCTATATTTCATAATCATAGTGTGCGATAATGGCAAATAAAATTCTAATTGATTTAAGCATGACCTATGGCGAAAAATTCTCATCATAGTCAATACCATGAATCTGTCTGTAACCTTTTGCCACTAATATAGCTTTATGCTCTTGCAGATTATCGTCTATGTCTATTTTCTTTTTGAAGACCCATTTGCACCCAATTGTTTTAACACCCTCAGGTGGATCTATCAAGCTCCAAACTTGATTGTCGTACATGGACGACATCTATGACTTCATGGCTTCTAGCTATTCCTCGGAATCTGGTCCTGAGCATCTTCTGTATAGGTACTAGGATCATCATCTATGAGCGATGCATCATCATCCTCTGTTACGAGATACCCATATCTCTCAGGTTCATGTCGCACCCTATCGGATATGCGAGGGACTTGTGTACTTTGAACTGGCTCTTCAACTGATTGTTGAGCCTGTTCAGTGTCCATCGGTAAAGCAATGTCTTCTTGTGGTTCTCGAGTTTCCACGGGAATTACTCTTCTCCCACTGTCTCTTTTGGAAATAAATTCCCTTTCTAATAAGACATCATTTCGAGCAACAAACACTTTGTTCTCTGCTGTCTTATAAAAGTTTTATCCTTTAGTTTTCTTATGATTTCCCACAAACAAACATCATTCAGATCGGGATGCCAGTTTTTCAAACACTTGGTGTCTTACGAACGCTTCACAACCCCAGATCTTTAGAAAAGACAAGTTTGGTCTCTTACCAGTCCATTTCTCAAATGGTGTTTTTTCAGCTGCTTTAGATGGAACATGGTTAAGGATGAATGCTGTTGTTTCTAAGGCGTGGCCCCAAAATAATAACGGTGTAATATCCGCAATTTCAATTTCCGGTAATCTTCTTTTTTTCGGCGGAGGTCCATTTCGACGAATCGCTTGGGACCGTTTCATCATTCTGAGAATGATTAATTCTGTACTTTTTGTCATCCGAGTTTGTTTTGGTATTGTTTTGCTGAGTTCCGTGTCTCTTAACGACTTTTCCGCACTCGAGTTCGATTCTTGTGAATCTCGTTCGAAATTACTGTTTCAAGTTTCTCGTAAGTCCGTTTAACTTTGTTAGATGTGTTTTGAACTTCAGTTTGGTTATTCGATCACGTATCGTGATTTTCGGATGTTTTGGGCCGTTTTCGTAATTTCTCAAAGTTTGGGGTAATTGCTTCCGTTGCCAAATTTCGAGCCTTCGGGTGGTCGGAATCGTGTGTTCTCTTAGTGCTCGAATTCGTCTTCACGAGTACTTCATAACCGTATCTTCGATTCATATTCAGGTTCGGGTTTCGGGGTCGTTCGGATCGTCGTTGTGGTTGTGTCGTAATTTTCGGTTTGTGTCGGGATCATTTTGCAACTGGAGGTTGCTGGACGGACCTGTACGAAACGGCACTGAAAATTGCACTGCCGAGCACCGTGTCTTGCGCCGGGTCGTCCAGTACCAGCAAGTCTGCCGAGACACGGCCGAGAACCCGCACAAGATTTGCGCCGGGTGATGCGTCGTGTCGGATACGGCCGAGACACACGTGCAGCGTATTGCGACGGGTGTTGCGCCGTGTCGGTCAGGGCGCGCACTAACCCGCAACACGGTGGTAAACACGGTGCTGGTTTGGGCCGTTTGTTGCGCCGTGTTCTGCACGGGTATAAATATGGCAGAGCAGACGGGTTTACACCCATTTTTCTCATCCCTCTCATTTCGTTCCGCGGCTGGGGCTTGGAGCACGTGATTAGATGTTGTTTATCTATCAATCCATGAAGTTCTTGAGTTTCTAACATCTATCAATCATCCCATAACCTCCTCCGATTTATCGAATCAAGGTTAGATTTCTTGATAATATAGTTTTGGGGAAATTGGGGTTTTTGTTGGATTTCGTCCATTTGAGCCGTAATAACTTAGATTATTGATGTATTATTGATTATTTAGATGTATTATATCATTTCCCTCGTTATTCCATAGTTGGATCGTATCGATTCGTTTTTTGGGTCGAGTTCTTGATCGACGCCTTGAAGGTGTCCGGTAGAATGTCATAGAGGGGTTTTCGGACGTTCTACGATTATTCTTCCTCGTATGATCGTTGATTTATTAATTATATGTTGTTAGGGTCAAGTTCTTGCGAAGAAACCGAGTTGAACCCTTCCGTTTTTTGTCGTTTTCCTTTTGGATGGCATCGGGCGTTTCAAAGCTTCCTGGTCGAACCATGTTCTTCGGGGTATTCGACAACGGTTATTAAGGCAAGTATTTTACTATACGAATTATGTCTTGTGAATAGGGACATTGTGTTATGGTTATGATGAATTGATTTATCTTAATGAATATGTTTCGTATGAATTGATTATTATGAACGATTGACGGTAACGATGATACCTTCACTTAGTTAACATCTTGGAATTGTGTTGGATGTGCAAATCATCTAAGTTGGTCATTGTTGAGTTGTTGTGAATATTATGATATGTGTGTTGTTTTGGTTTACATACTTGATTATACATCTCGGTGTAATGTGGAATGGCTTGACGTTTGATGATTGTGAATTTTGTCGTGCCGATGTGTGTGTGTTCAAGGTAGGGTCTGACGAGGCCTCTGGAGTTCGGTACATGATGTGTACGAACAAGGTGTATGATCCAGGTAGGGTCTGAAGAGGCCTGTGGAGTTCGGTACATGATGTGTACGAACGATGTTTGTGGTCGGGTAGGGTCCGTCGAGGCATCCGGAGTTCGGTACATGATGTGTACGAACACTGTGTGTGGTCCAGGTAAGGTCCGTCTAGGCCTCTGGAGTTCGGTACATGATGTGTACGAACAGTGCGTGTGGTACGGGTAAGGTCTGTCGAGGCCTCCGAAGTTCGGTACATGATGTGTACGAACAATGATCGTATAACAGTGATTATTTGGTTAACATTTTAAATATGGGTCTCGGACTCATAATGATATCTTATCTAGCGTGTTTTGAAACGAGAATCGGGCTAAGGCCCTAATGTTTACAAAACGATTTGGTAAATTGGGACTCGAGGTCTAATAGGATTTCTGCTTTAAAAATCCCCGAGATGATGCGTCCCCTTTTCAAATATCTCTTGATTGAGTTCAAAATTCTAAAACTTCTCGGGAACATTTTGATAATTAATTTCCGTATTAAATTCGTAGTTGCTATTTACTTGTTGCATTTCGTATCGTTTTATATTTGCACTAGTAAAACAGTGGAGTTTTACTAACCCCCGAATAATCGGGGGATAGATGTCTGTTTTGCGTTCAGGTACATGCAGGTTCAGGGGAGCAGTCACAGGATTGGCACAAGAGGATGACGAGTTGCGATACTAATCAAGCGTCAAGAGTTGGTAGAGTTTGGTTGTATTGTTAGAGTTGATTTCAGTCTTCCACTGTATTGTGTTTCGACCCCTGTGTGGGTAATGTTGCTTTAGTCAGTTCTGTTGATGGATTGTGTGACCTCATCGGTCCGTGTATTCATGTGTAAGTGACCTTAACAGTTTGTATTATTATATTGTTTGACCCTGGCTGAGCAAGCATTTGGTTGTTTATGGCTGTTTAGCCTGGTGGATCCTTGTGGAAAGGATCTACGGCGTGTAATATTCCTATACGGTTTTGGGGGTGTTACATTTATGGCATCAGAGAGCTTAGCTTGCGGAAACCTAGGCTGTCAGGTCGAGTCGAGTCGTGATTTGTCGAGTAATGTGTTGTCTTGTCGTTCGAGTCGTCAGGTGACAACTTGAGTTGTTCATAGCCACAACGTGTCGGATATGTTGTCGGAAGAGATTAGTATCGTGGGCGACCGTCACCTCCGTGCGGCCTGTGGATGTAAGTCTCCTCCTTTATGCATAATACGTGTGTATATCGATTTTATCTTATTGAGTTAATTGCGGTGCATGATTTTATTTACACAGTATTGTGTAATATAGTTGTGTTTAATACTTGCGGCACATAATATGTGTATAGTATTGGGCACATTATTGTTTTATCTTTAAACCACCGGGTGGGGTGGTATGGTGTGAAAGTTGTAAACCTTGATGGGTTTCGAAAGGGTACCGACGGTAGAGCTTGTGAGAAACTCCAATGAATGATTTTGTTGTGTGTTTAAACTGGGTACCACGAGATGCATTTGATTGAATTGGCGACCCTGGTTGCCGTTTGAGCATTTTTGTAGAAATCGATTTTTGGAAAATATTTTGGTGGTGCGGTCAAACCACGATTTATATGGATTTTTAAAAATTGGTTAAATTTTGACAAATAAGCCGTGTATTTTCAAATGACACCATCAGACGGTATTTGGAAAGTGTGTTTTGAAGTACTTCGGACATTGTAAAATATTACCGTCGTTTTTTTGTTATGAACGAAAGGATTTTGGAAAATTTTTATTTTGCAGAATGATTTTTGGTTTTCGGAATTTTGAACTTCATATGTCCACGTGTTGGGGCTAAGTGGATGTGATAAGTTTGTGGTGTTATTGTGCTTGCCGGAGAATGTTTCAGTATTTTCTAAATGTTGAGATACATGGTTTTGATTAAACGACCGAGGTATTAAAAGTGTTTTCAAAAATTTCATTTCACCAAATTTTTCAAACTTGAGAATTTTAAAATTTTATCATTTGAATAATACCCCGGAAATATTTTATTTTTGTTGCTAGTGTTTGATCCCTACGATACGTGTGTGGTTTTGACTGTGTTTGATTTGGTAAAATCCAAACATCTCTGTTGATGTGACTGTGTGAATTATTTTTGAATGAAGTTCTTAAATTACAGTGTTAGTTCGTGCACTTGTGTGATGACTTGGAGTTGATGTTTTATCGTGCTGCTATTTACCGTCCTATGTTGACGTTGTGATGTTTGTTTGGTTGTGTTATTCTGATTGATTGTCGGTTGAGTATGCCGAGAGGTCAAGGCCGAGGACGTGGTTGTAGTCGTGGTCGTGATCAGGAGCGGGAGAGGGTGACTCGCTCGTTGTCGAATGCCAATCAGCTCAGTACGGGCGGTCATGATGAACCATCAAGTGATCAGCAGCAGTCATCCAGAGGTAATGTTGACATTGGCGCCGCCACCATCCTTCGTCAGGTGGCTGACCAGTTGGCGCATATGAATCAGACCGTACACTGGTACGGGATTCCGGATGAGGATAACGGAGCTAGTAAGTGGTTACGAGTTGTGATGAGAATGCACCCGCCCCATTTCGTAGGTTCGTTGGACTCGTTAGGCTGGGAGAACTGGCTCTTCCAGTTGGACAGAACATTTGATGTTGTAGCTTGCCCCGATGAGAGAAGAGTACCCATCGCCCAATACCTGCTTGACAGGGAAGCTGCACACTAGTGGGAGGCCGTAGCGCCTAGTGATCGTACAGCTACTTGGGCCGAATTCAAGATTTCCATGGAGGCCGAGTATTGTCCGCCGCCTGTTAAAGAGCGTAGGATTATTGAGTTTTTCTCTGCTACGCTCCGAGATGTGTCGGTGTCTCAAGCAATAGTCGATTATAATCGACAACTGTGTTATGTTCGGGATTAGGCGAAAAGTGAGGCAGATAAGGTTCGTTATTTCGATATGCGTATGAAACCTCAGATTCGGCAGTGTATGGCTCCTTTTATGTGTACAACCTTGAAGGACTATCAGGATCGAGCCTTGGCTTTTGAGATGGCTATAATGTCTACCGAGTCCGTATCGACAGCGAAGAAGCAGAAGATCTCTGATGACGCATCGGGAAGTGAGGGAATTGGGATTCCCACACCTCAACCCTTGTATCAATCGAGTACGGGACCTGTTTGGTCAACTGTGGAACCTAAAAGACCCAAGCAAGTGTCTTTGAGTTCTGGTAATGCTCCTAGGTGTTTCAACTGTAACGTTCTAGGCCATGAATGCGCGCATTGTAAGAAACCGCCAGTGACTTGTTATAATTGTGGACACGAGGGGCATCGAGTTTAGTACCGCGAGATTGTTGCCGAGATGATAAGGGACCGGAGTTCCATTCATACTTCTGGAGGGCCCAGTGATGTCCAGTGATAGTATTTTTGGTACTCGTTGCGCGGATTATTTCTCGTGTAGAGATGTATTTTGTGACGCTTTTACGTTCGGAACTTGTTGAATGATATTTTGTTTTATGTAAGTTCCCATTTAGTTGTTGAACCTACGGAGGCGTGACAGTGGACCGCGGGGTCATAAACATGGTATTTTATTATGTGTCGTTATGTTTTGTTTCGTATCACTGTGATAACCTTAGTTTAAGTTTCGGTATGAAACTTATTTTTAGTATGATGGAATGTAATATCCGGCATTCTCGTTTTCTGTTATCTTGAATTGTTTGTGTTTTGACGTCGGACATTTTCTTGTTAATGAGAATCGGAGTGATTTCTATGGTGATACTCTATTTGTTTCTATCGCATAGCCATTTTAGTCGGCTGCGACTTGTTGTCGCGTGCGTTTCTTTGATTAAATGTGTGCATGTGATGTGTCGTTAATTGCTCGTTATTGTTTTGAATCATAGTCGGTGGCGTTGTGTTGATCGTCGTGGGGCGTGTTTTCATGCTGTATATTCTTTTGCGTTGCTTGTAACGTTTCGTCAATGGGCAAAAGTTACACGTTTCTTGTGTATCTCGTTCAGTTTTCCTGTCGGGTTATTGCTTCTCCCTACTTGTTTTAAGTTTCGGGATGAAACTTCTTTTAAGGAGGGTAGTATGTAATATCCGCAATTTCGATTTCTGGTAATCTTTTTTTTCGGCGGAGGTCCGTTTCGACAACTCGCTTGGGACCGTTTCATCATTTTGAGAATGATTAATTCTGTACTTTTTGTCATCCGAGTTCGTTTCGGTATTGTTTTGCCGAGTTCTGTGTCTCTTAACGACTTTTCCGCACTCGATTTCGATTCTTGTGAATCTCATTCGAAATTACTATTTCGAGTTTCCCGTAAGTACGTTTAACTTTGTCAGACGTGTTGTGAACTTCAGTTTGGTTATTCGATCACGTATCGTGATTTTCGGACGTTTTGGGCCGTTTTCGTAATTTCCCAAAGTTTGGGGTAATTACTTCCGTTGTCGAATTTCGAGCCTTCGGGTGGTCGGAATCGTGTGTTCTCTTAGTGCTCGAATTCGTCTTCGCGAGTACTTCGTAACCGTATCTTCGATTCATATTCAGGTTCGGGTTTCGGGGTCATTTGGCTCGTCGATGTGGTTTTGTCGTAATTTTCGGTTTGTGTCGGGATCATTTTGCAACTGGAGGTTGCTGGCCGGACCTGTACGAAACGGCGCTGAAAACGGCGCTGCCGAGCGCCGTGTCTTGCACCGGGTCGTCCAGTACCAGCAAGTCTGCCGAGACACGGCCGAGAACCCGCGCAAGATTTGTGCCGGGTGATGCGCCGTGTCGGATACGACCGAGACACATGCGCAGCGTCTTGCGCCGTGTCGGTCAGGGCGTGCAATTACCCGCAACATGGCGGTAAACACGGCGCTGGTTTGGGCCGTTTGTTGCGCCGTGTTCTGCACGGGTATAAATATGGCAGAGCAGACGGGTTTACACCCATTTTTCTCATCCCTCTCATTTCCTTCCGCGGCTGGGGCTTGGAGCACGTAATTAGATGTTGTTTATCTATCAATCCACGAAATTCTTAATTTGCTAACATTAATCAATTATCCCATAACCTCCTCCGATCTACCGAATCATGGTTAGATTTCTTGATAATCTAGTTTTGGGGAAATTGGGGTTTTTGTTGGATTTCGTCCGTTTGAGCCGTAATAACTTAGATTATTGATGGATTATTGATTATTTAGATGTATTATATCATTTCCCTCGTTATTCTATGGTTGGATTGTATCGATTCGTTTTTTTGGTCAAGTTCTTGATCGACGCCTTGAAGGTGTCCGGTAGAATGTCATAGAGGGGTTTTCGGACGTTCTACGATTATTCTTCCTCGTATGATCGTTGATTTATTAATTATATGTTGTTAAGGTCAAGTTCTTGCGAAGAAACCAAGTTTAACCCTTCCGTTCGTTGTCGTTTTCCTTTTGGATGGCATCGGGCGTTTCGAAGCTTCCCGGTCGAACCGTGTTCTTCGGGGTATTCGGTAACGGTTATTAAGGCAAGTATTTTACTATACGAATTGTGTCTTGTGAATAGAGACATTGTGTTATGGTTATGATGAATTGATTTATCTTAACGAATATGTTTCGTATGAATTGATTATTATGAACGATTGACGGTAACGATGATACCTTCACTTAGTTAACATCTTGGAATTGTGTTGGATGTGCAAATCATCTAAGTTTGTTCCGAGCGTGGTTGGTCATTGTTGAGTTGTTGTGAAGATTATGATATTTGTGTTGTTTTGGTTTACATACATGATTATACATCTCGGTGTAATATGGAATGGCTTGACGTTTGATGATTGTGAATTGTGTCGTGTCGATGTGTGTGTGTTCCAGGTAGGGTCTGACGAGGCCTCTATAGTTCGGTACATGATGTGTACTAACAAGGTGTGTGATCCAGGTAGGGTCTGACGAGGCCTCTGGAGTTCGGTACATGATGTGTACGAACGATGTTTGTGGCCGGGTAGGGTCCGGCGAGGCCTCCGGAGTTCGGTACATGATGTGTACGAATAGTGCGTGTGGTCCGGGTATGGTCCGTCGAGGCCTCCGGAGTTCGGTACATGATGTGTACGAACAGTGCGTGTGGTCCGGGTACGGTCCGTCGAGGCCTCCGGAGTTCGGTACATGATGTGTACGAACAATGATCGTATAACATTGATTATTTGGTTAACATTTTAAATATTGGTCTCGGACTCATAATGATATCTTATCTAGCGTGTTTTGAAACGAGAATCGGGCTAAGGCCCTAATGTTTATGAAACGATTTGGTAAATTGGGACTCGAGGTCCAAAAGGATTTCTGCTTTAAAAATCCCCGAGATGATGCGTTCCCTTTTCAAATATCTCTTGCTTGAGTTCGAAATTCTAAAACTTCTCGGGAACATTTTGATAATTGATTTCCGTATTAAATTCGTAGTTGCTATTTACTTGTTTCATTTCGTATCGTTTTATATTTGCACTAGTAAAATAGTGGAGTTTTACTAACCCCCGAGTAATCGGGGGTGGATGTCTGCTTTGCGTCCAGGTACATGCAGGTTCAGGGGAGCAGTCACACGATTGGCACAAGAGGATGACGAGCTACGATACTAATCAAGCGTCGAGAGTTGGTAGAGTTTGGTTGTATTGTTAGAGTTGATTTCAGTCTTTCGCTGTATTGTGTTTCGACCCCTGTGTGGGTAATGTTGCTTTAGTCAGTTCTGTTGATGGAGTTGTGTGACCTCATCGGTCCGTGTATTCATGTGTAAGTGACCTTAACGGTCTGTATTATTATATTGTTTGACCCTAGCCGGGCAAGCATTTGGTTGTTTATGGATGTTTAGCCTGGTGGATCCTTGTGGAAAGGGTCTACGGCGTGTAATATTCCCATACGGTTTTGGGGGTGTTACAAATGGAAGCTCCATTCGACTCATCTTGTATCGAACCATCATTTCCTCCTCTCAGACACTCCGTTATGTTGAGGTGTTCCAGGAGGACTAAGTTGTGAAACAATTCCACAACTTCTAAGATGATCATCGAATTCTTGGCTCAAGTATTTGCCACCTTGATCCGATTGAATGGATTTAATTATCTTGCCAAGTTGATTTTTTACTTCACTCTAGAATATTTTTAACATTACAAAAGATTCATGTTTATGCTTCATAAGATATACATATCCATACCGGCTAAAATCATCGGTAAAAGTGATGAAGTATTGGTATCCGCCTCTGGAATGAGAGCTAAGAGGTCCGCATACATCAGTATGTACTAAGCTTAATAGATCACTAGCCCTTTCTCCATGACCGGTGAAAGTATTCTTCATCATCTTGCCCAATAAACAAGATTCGCATGTCCCATATGACTCATAGTCAAGGGAGTCTAAAAGTCCATCGTTATGGTGTTTAAAAATGCATTTCTCGTTTATGTGACCAAGTCGATAGTGCCATAAGTAAGTTGGATTAGAATTATTGATCTTAGGTTCCTTGGTTCCAATGTTATATACTTCCAAAGTATTGGACTCGTCTAGATCAATATTGCCAGTATATAACTTTGCAGTACCATAAAGAAAGTCATCAAATAAAATACGAATAATCTTATTCTTAATAAGAAAACTGTAACCTTCACAATGTAATGTGGAAATTGAAATATTATTTATATTCATAGCAGGAACATAATAGCAATTGTTCAAAACTAACAAAAGTCCATTGGGTAAATTTAGATCATAAGTTCTTACGACTAGTGCCGCAACTCTTGCTCCATTGCCGACTCTTAGATCCACTTCTCTTTTCTTTAGCACTCTACTATTTCTCAAACCCTGCACATTTGTACAAATGTAAGATCTACATCCAGTATCCAAAACCTAGGAGTTAGAAGTAGATAAGTTAACTTCTATAACAAGTATACCTGTGGCAGTCTCACTACCCTTTGTACGCTTTAGCGCTTCTAAGTAAACCTTGCAAATTCTTTTCCAGTGTACTAGTCTATTGCAATGATGGCAATTCCATCTTTGGGAGCTTCTGCCTTGAAAACCGGCTTAGTAGGGTCTTTAAATTTGGCAACCTTTGCCTTACCTTTACCCTTGCCTTTGTTCTTGAAGGACTTCCCTATGCTGACCATCAGAACATGGCTTGGTTTTTCTTAATATTTTTCTCAACCGTTTTAGCTATCCAATGTAGCTCAGCAATAGACTTCTCCATCCCATTCATATTATAGTTCATAATGAACTGACCGAAGCTATCGAATGATGAGTTTAGGATCACATCCGCTGAGTGCTCCTTAGAAAAGTGAAAAACCAAGCCTATTAATATGATCGATATGTCCTTTCATCTTGAGAACATGAGCGCTGATAGTGTCCCCTCAACCATCGTGCAAGCATACAAGGCTTGAAAGTCTCATACCTCTCTTGCCTAGCGTTTTTTGAGAAAGTTTCTGTGACGTGAGCAATAAGCTCATATGCTTCCATTTCTTCCAGATTCTTCTGAAGTTCCAGACAAATGGTAGCCAACATAAGACAACTGACATCAATGGAATCATGACAATCTTTCTTCCATTTGTCTTTTGTTTCTTTGATAGAATTGTCAGCAGACTCAACGGTAATTTCATCCTCAAGAACATATAGCTTTCTTTCTTGCTTGAGAACTATTCTCAAGCTCCGGATCCAATCCAGATAGTTGCTGCCATTTTCTTTGAGCTCCTCTTTCTCAAGGACGGATTGCCGGAAATGGTGGATGTGTTGTTTGATGCCATTTTATTATCTACAGAATTTCATATGCAAAGTATTTAGTCACATTTTATTCTAGAAAAATATTTTCACTAAAACAAAATATCCTCAATTTACAACATTTATAGTTTTAGTGGGCTAAGACCCCATTTTGCACAATTCTAAACTCAGCTTTGGCATGAGGCCTAGAATTGAGCTACTTTAGGTGGATAACTCTTTATCGATTATATCATATGAAACTCTTAGATTATATTTATGGGATTTGGCATCTTATGCCCAAGCATGTTATAATCCATTTTATGCCTTAAGGTTCCAAACTATTTTGAATTCTTAGTTCACTAAAATACATAGGTATCACCACTACCTATCCTACCTTACTAAGATAATCCGAGCACCTAGGTATGGCATGACCAGCTCAAGATGATCAAAGTCTTTATAGGTGTTTTAATTGAACGGGATTAAAAAAATTTAACGAGGGGTTTTATCCTATGTGGCATCTCTATGTTGGCTAACATATATCTAAACATATATCACATCACATACATGCATAAATTTAAACAAACATAGCATCACATGATATAAAACCATAGGACCGTGTATAGCATGACCATAATCCTAAAGTGATTTTCATGAGAAACATTAAAATCACAAAGGTCAATCTAAAGAGTATAATTGGTCTTCATTGATCTTCTAACTCCTTGGAACATCATACGCGATTAATTGGCTCCTCGAGTCCGACCTGTGTCTCCTTCTTGTCTTCATTACATCAATGAATATATACTACACTAGTAAAATTAAATTACAAGAGGGCAAACGACACGTAGGTCATAAATTACAATAATAAATTTAAAGACGCCTCGCAGTCCGTAAAAAGCAATTATAATTAAACGACACACAAACCGTAAAACCAACCCAAAAATAAATTGAAACATCCAATCACATTGGTCAATTTATAGTCATGCCAAACACCATACACAAATCATAATTAATTATCAAATAATTAATTAAATATACTATTAAAATTAATTATCACATAATTAATTAAACACAATATAATCTGCCTGACACTTGGGTATAAGATTAATATCTACTCAAAAATAAACAATTCGGAATACTATCCCAGTTGGCCAAGCACCCATTGGCTGCACACGGCCGGGCAGGTTCGAATTCCGCCGGCCGCAAGAAATACATTTTGAAACAATTATTTTGATTATACAAAACATGAGTTAAATAAAATATCAGTGAACAAGTTTCACAAAAGGGAGTTCCAGTCGAGATGGTCGGGATGGGCGCATGGGTCTGAACGACCAGGGAGTTCCAGCCGAGATGGTCAGGATGGGCGCATGGGTCAGAATGACCAGGGATCAAATTTCGTCTCCAGCAAGATTATTTTTGCGCTTTTATCGCTACCCACGGGTCTTGGTCCGCAGTTCGCAACCCGACCCGAACCTGACAGTTTTGGACAGCAGTTTATGCGATAAATAGTCTAGAAAATCAATTTTGAGCGATCCTATTTGTCCAAATTAAATCAGAAAAATATTTATAAAATCTCTGTTTCATAAATATGATCAAGAACATAATTTTATATATTCAAAACATATAAAACATGTTCTATATAAATAATTAAATTACTTGCAAGTTGGCTCTTATATCAATGTTGGGTTTTACGTGTATCTAATACAATAAATTTGAGCAAAACCCAGGGGAAATAATTAAAGAAAACCTAGACGAGGATCTTCAAGTGGTAATTTAATTGATTTATAATTTTGCCGAATTACCTTAATTCGAAGATTAGATCTGTAACCCGGACCAGAAGCTAATTAATATCCTCTTCCTCTTTTGGTGATCCACACACGAACAACTGGTACAATCCGGATTGCTAGATCCTTACGAATAATTTTGATAAATAGTACAACATATAATTTCTTGCTAGAAGGATTTGTAATCTTGATCAAAATCAACTAAGGGAAGAAGACGGAGATGTCCGAAACAGACTTCCCGGACAGAAAAGATTTCGGTCGAACTAGAAGAGTGGGAGGACGGTTTTTCTCTCACACTTAGGGTTGTGTAATTTTAATCTTATGACAACTCCTTGTCCAAGACTCTTTATTTATACCAAGTCGACCGTAAAGTCAAACTCTAGTATTTTCTTAGTTGCCCCTCAACTTATAAAATAATACAATACATATAATATCTTATATTATATATATATTACTTATTTACTAATTCTATATTAAATATAATATCTAATATTATATTATCTTTCCCAGCTGGTATAATTAAATAATATAATACATAATATTCTATAGTATATTACTCATTATTTAATTTGTTCAATACATAAAATATCCAATATTATATCTATTAATTATTGTTGATTGTCTTTAATTGTTGTATGTGTGACCTAGAGGCTTATCTTATGTTGGCAATTATTTAGTACCTTAATAAATAATAAGTCATAAGCGGTCTCTAGCAAGACATTATGACTGCCCAAATAATATAAGTTTATAGTCCATTAAACCTTTTAATTTGTCAAATCACTTTGCCGCGCGATATCATATTTGAACTAAGTCATGGAAATTGTCATACTTATTATGTTCAAATACTTTCTGGATCTTAAATAGACTGCTTGAATTAAATGAATCTTCATTTGAGCATGGCTATGTATTTTCTTCAGTCCTACTTATTAAGGTCCCATCAGATATCTGTCTCCCTAAAGAGGGACAAATCCCCATCTTGATTATTCATTTCCCTCTACATGACTCCCACTAATCCCGGTCGCTAATCTTTATGATCACCATGTTTCAGATGATGTTGAATTACGTCAAGGCATAGAAGTTGTCATGTTGGACTCTATGATAATCTCAGGTTCAAAGATTTATTGACATACTGTATATTGAAATTCATTTATGATATTTCCATGCAGTGATCTCAATGCAGGTTTGTCTAGTATTGTGTTCTCCAACCAATACCCTTATATTTGATCTCTACCATACGCATAATCATATGATGATTATCAATCAAACTTATACTGGTATATTTATTACTCGAGTCTCCACTCTATGTGATTGGACCACGAACATTTCAATAATCTCATTATTCGTGAATAACCATTATTCGATTATATGCACACATTATAATAATCAACGAGCAATAAATGATATCAAATAACTTTATTTAAATGTGACAATTACAAATCTAGACACATCGAATGTCCTAGGGTACTATTTCCAATAATATTTCTAGGCCGAGAATGAAACACATGCCTTTATTGGGCTAACCAAGTTATAAGGCCGAGGTACTCCTATCTCGGTGACTCCCAAAATTACCGGTACCATAGGGGGCTTAATAGAGTTGGTGGCGGAACGAGAGGCACCATAGATGACATGGTTTGTGCAGCTTCGGTGTAAATAAGATGTTGGGAGAATTACCATTGGATTTTGATAAGTGCAGAAAGCCATAATAACTATCCTATAAGCGGCATTCTACAGCAGCATCCTATAACAAGTGAAGTCACACCATCTTGAGGTCGCCTGCCTACATCATAAGACCTTCTAAGTATACATCATATTTTTTGTACAATCTTCACTTTGGAAAAGTGACTTATAGTTCCTATAGTATAATACATGGAGTACTTAACTATTGTGACTGAAATAATATAACAATCCTCGAGTAGTCGTGGTTCTGGACATATTTAATGTTGGTGGAGACCGTATTCAATGCAGTCGCAGACTTAGTTGTCGAGGAGAATCTGTGATGGATAAGAATATCTTGTTTAACTCAAATTTCAACAGCCGCCAACCATAACTGTCCACATCTCACCTACCCAGTAACAACTACATTTATAATGACCATAATTCCAAGGGGTGTAAATAGCTGGTGAAGAAGACTTGAAGATATCCTTGTCACACTTATCATCTTATAGATTTAAGAATGAACCAACTCTTTGCATCCTACATCACTATTCCTACATTAAAGGGAAAATAAAAGTCCTCAACTTTTGAACAACACAATACAGTGAAGCACTTCAAAACATACAATTGATGTTCGACACTATATTTTCCTACCTACAGTGGAGAAGTTAACCCTGTGTAGTTAACGAAGGAAGAATCCTTCCATCCTTTGTAGCACAAAGTTGCTTAGCTGAATGAAACTTCCAATCTGTGTAAGAGGAAGAAAAGATTGAAGACCAACTTATATCAATCTGTGTGAAAGGCAAAACTGCAAAGCCGAGTGTATCAATCTATTTGAAAGACACTACTCAATAAGTGTTTTTCAAGAGTTATAAATATTGAGGAAACAACTTCATGTGTGGAGATAATGGACGTAGAGGAATTTATCTCGAACCATGCCATATCTTGTGTCATTTACTGCTTTATTTACTTACAACATACAGTATTTAACTTGTGGTTTATAAATGTATACTTACTATGAAAAACACCATGTAAGCATCAAATCAACAAGATATCACATGTTGAGCAACACCTTTAAGACTTCTACAATGCACGTACTTTGGAAAATAGGGTACATATTATTCACTCCCACTAAGCTTACCTTTAAGTATACAGTGACCAACAAGTTGTATTGGAATGATTGGTTCTACAAATAATAAATAAATTAAATTTTAGCTTGGACCAGATCCAAAACTCACAAGTTAAACTGCATATTTTCGTTTTTCATAAAACATCTCATCTATACAGCAAGGGCTGTTCAATGATTAATAAAGTTCCCATGTTTTTCATTAATGAATCTGATGAGTGGAGAATCAGAATGGAAGCTCATCTAGCCGCTATGAACGAAGAAATGATCTTCTTCATATAGGAAGGACATAGTAGGATCATGAAGGTGAATACAGTTGCGCGGATGGAAGGACTTCCATTTTCTAAGATGCTTGAGAAGCCCAGGATCAATGGACCACCAATGACTGTAAGATAGCTAACAAAATTTGGGATAAGCTCTAGAGAATTTGTGAACGAAATGAGCTTTCAAATAAAACAAAACTACTAAATTGACTCAAGAATTTGAATCCTTGGAAATATAGTAAATGAAACTCGTGAGGATCTTGATCTAAGATTCACTGGCATTGTTGTTGAAAATGAAGCTCTAGTAAAGTGTACTCTCACAAGGAGAAAAATTAAAAAAAATCTTTAGATCACTCCTTGCTTGGTGGGACATAAAAACCACCGCTATGCGTGTGTCATGTAACTTAAATGATATATTTACTTTCGATTTCTTCTCTGATTTAAAGGCATTTGAGTATGGCATAGACAGAAGAGACAAGGTGGATGAATCACCAGCCCGGACTAATAAATTGGTTTTTGTGTCTGACATGAAGCACAACTCTATTCTCAACATATCCAATACTACAAGAGATTATGAGGAGATGTAACAAGATGAGCTCATGTAAAGTTCTGGAAATTTATGAAGAAAATAAAAAAGGCTTCCGACACGAGGTACTAACCTATGCTATAACTGTAGAAGGCCTGGACAGCACGCCAACAGGTGTCCCCATCCTAAACTCCACAGAATATATGAAGGAGAACAAGAAGAAAGGGAGGAATAGCGATAAATATGGCGCAACAAGCTAAATCCACCGATGGATGAATTAGAAAAATGACTACAACAAGTAACTCAGAGGCATACTTACAGGGTGTAACTGACAGCACAACTCTTACGATGGGTAATAAGCATACTTCTTTATGATGTCAAAAGAAGAAGAAGACGACAACAATGATTATGAGATAACCTCAACATCTTCTAGTAACAATCATCTTGTACACATGTCATTTCTATTTCAGAAAATAATGCATAAATTTAAATCCATTCAGCAAGCCATGAGAATTTAAAACAATAAAAACTACATCTCTCTCTTTTAAATCTAGAGCTTAGAGATGAGAAATACTTGTTAATCGAAATTTCAAGAACATGGCTTTAGACTGTGAAAATAGCAAATTTGAGAACAAAAAGCTCATGGAGAGCAATCTTCAACTTGCTACCGAACTGAATGAGATAAAATCTCAAATTGGAGCAAGGCAAACTATTATTTTCAACTTGAAACTAAAATACAATGAGAAACGAGAAGGAGAACATCCTCAAGTCTATTTAAAAATGTTCTAAAAGGATGGAAGTTATAATTAGTTCAGGCTAACGTGTACATGATAAATGAGGCATGGGATACGACTTGTTCTCCAACTCAAATGCATAATCTAGTACGGTGTTTCTCAAAAGGGTTGAACCTGCAGCGAGTCCACTGTAACAATGGATAAGGGAAAAGATATGCTTGTACCGCCGGTACAATGACCGAAGGCTGCTGTACCACCACCAAGCTCATATCATAAGCAATATACAGTACATCCATACAAACATACAAGACCGACAAAGAAAAAGAATGCTGCTCAATATCAAATAAACTATGCCCCACGAGAAAGAATTCAACAACAAAAATCTGCCATAACACATCAAGGAGCACGAAGACAGTACGCTCATCCCGCAAACACACTGCACCGCAAACAGCAACACTGAAATGTTGTACATATACCTCAATTGCAAAATAAACTAAGACTTACGACACCTCAACAATGCTACAACATCATAGGTGTCCCACACACAACTAAGATCTACCATATTATTAACAGTATCTCTGGGAAGAGAACTAGATACCTGGAAGGCCAACTCGAAGTAATCGCATAACATGAGTGATGAACAAATTAAAACTCGCAAGTGTACGAATCGCTTTTGTAGGAAGTGGCAAGTAACTCCAAGGTCGATCTCACAAGGAGTTGGAAATGGGTTGAAATTCAATTATGTTTGGCAAATAGTCAAATTAGAACAAAGATAGAAACATGAATCAAATCGCAATGAAAAATCCGATTGGGGTATAATAGAGAACATGAGTGTAGGAAATTAAATAAGTACGAAATGAATGAATTAATGGTAAGGATTATCTAGAGATTACTATTATGAGAATGATAAGGGAGTTTAGAATCACCGACACACACGTTATCAATCATTAGCTTTGATACTCAAGGAATTTAAGGTTTGGAATTACCGATTGCTCACAATTAAAAGAAATCCATTTGATGGTGGCAAATTCTAAAAATCGTGATTGTTCTTTTCGAAAACAAGAGAAACTCCTTTGATGGGGATGAATCCCTACTAACAATCGACTTGCTAAATACCTTGATGGGGTAATTCTCTAAAAGAGCGCGGAAAAATATTTAGAACATTCACTAACACTTCTATCGGGTCGTTTGATGGCGAACACTGATAAAAACCCTCGATTTTGACAATAATAACAACTATAAAAAAGGTTTAATGATCTAAATCATAAGTTCTCTTGCATCTAAAATAATATTTTTGCACAAATATCATCAAGAACGCCGAAAGATTACAAAGAACAAAGAAAGAGGAACAATCTCAAACTCTTACCTAGAAATCAATCAAAAATAACAACTAACAATATCTGTGCGGTTCAATATAAACACCCATATGATAAGATTAGCTACTTATGATCATTTCAACAACAATATAAAAAATCATTGGACAAAACATGGTAGAAATATTCCCTTGCAAAAATGAAGTCGAATTCTCGAGGAAGTTTTGATGTTCTTCCTTCAATTCTTGTTAAATCTTCATACAAGGAACAAAAATCACTCACAATTGTATATCTAGATGTTTGAATACAATAAAAATGAGAAAATTGAGTTTCGGCCCTCCCCAAGGTGTGTCTAGGGTTTCCCTTTATATAACCTTCAAAAATCGCAAAAAGTGCAGAAAATCGCATTTTCTGCACAACAGGGGGTAGATCACGATCCGGGCATTTGGGATCGTGATTCGGGTGTTCACCAAAATAAGATGCCTCGCGGTTTGAATGTCGTATCGCGATCCGGGTGCGCTCCAGGATAGGATCGCGATCCTGATGCGGTACGGACTGTGAGGCTGTGGTCTAGAAGCTATATCTCCCTCAGTGCCCTCAGAATTTAGCATATAATATACCGTTGTGAAGCTGATTTCACGATGAATCCATACATATTGATAACACATCCTAAATCGATGTAATGAATCTTCAGATTAGAAAATACGATCGACATTGCTTCAATCTTCATCGTTTAAGCCCTGTTCTTGCTCCCGACTTGTTCTTGATCATCATAAACTCCAGTATTGGCCATAAAAGCACCTATTTCACCACAATCTTCGTCTGACTACCTACAAAACAAAAACACAACATACCACGTGTAAAAAGTGCAAAAACACTTAAAAACAAATGAAAGCACGACTCAACAGAACATAATGAGATGATCAAAAACCGACTCATCAAATCCCCCCAAACCTAAACTTTGTTTCTCCACAAGCAAAAAGAAATAAAACACACGATAAAGAAAACGAGGAGGATTGGATAATTAAGTTAATCATCGGGTATACATACAATCAACCGGGAATGTAAAAGTATCGTAAAGTCTCGTAATTCGTCATGGAAGCCTAAACCCACAAATCAACGGAGAGCAATGGTACTTAATCAAACATGCAATAAAACAAGTCTTAGTAGTCCCTCACAGAATTTTATCGATTCACTCATCTCTCAAGTGTTTATATAGGTCAATACGCTCAACTCGGTTCAAATGGTAAGTTCTACTATATGCTTGCACTTATTCTCTCATAAATCGCATCAATATTCACAAAACACGAGTCATAGGGTCTTACTTTTGGTGGTAACGGGGCTGTGGCTCAGGTTGGGAAAATTTGGCTGGTAGTTACAAGTTTTAGTCCAAGTAGAGCATACACAATTCTCACGTATATTTAATAAAATCTCAAAGCAATATCGATCCCTCTACTTCAATCCTTCCGTATATATATATATATATTTTTATTTTCAATTCAAGGCCTTGTTAAGCGCAATTCTTTTGATATTGGCCTAGTCATCACAACCCTACGACTTTCCCTTTTGTTTTTCTTAGGCTCACTCCTCTCCTCCCCTTTCTTTCCTAGCCCAATATTATTATTATTATTTTGGTTACTTGATTTGATGTGTAAGGAATGAGTGTGATAGTCAAAAAGCCGTGAGTTCTTGTGCCTAACTGAACCGTTCACTTTTAGCGGTAAAATTCTTTCATGTGTGATTTCTCTTCTTATGGTTTGTATTCTTTAGAACTTGCATGATTTTGTCGGATGATGTGTTGATATTTACATAAACGAGAAATGATTAGGGCTGTCCATTTTTTATCTTGAATTTACTTATCTAAAAATACCCACAATTTCATATCAATATCCTTTGCTAGTCGCATTGATCCTTTAGCCGTATTTTTGTTCGAAAAACCCGCATCTTATAGCTCCATATCCAAAAGCCATAACTTACCCAAGTGTTGGTCCTCGTAAGAGCATGAGAGGGTATAGGTTTGTGGTGTATAGAGGCAAAAATCTTCTCTCCCATTCCCCTAAAAATAATGAGCCCCACTAAAAAAAATAATCTATACATTCACACGCAAGGTCAAACAATCAATTAGATTTATAAAACTCCATAAGTCAAGTAAAAATACGACTAATCATCCATATACCCAACAGTTAACAAGATTATTACAATCCAACTACTACATCACGCAAGAAAAAAAATAAAGAAAAGAAACCAAAGAAAAAGAAAAAAATCATGCAAACTAAAACAAATGAAAATCAAAGAAGTTGCACCCCCAAACCTAAACCTTTGCTTGTCCCCAAACGAAAAAAAGAAGTAAGTTGGGAAAAATTCTAAAACATAAGAAAAAAAAATAAAAATAAAAAATGGAAAGAAAGTACCGTTTGAAGAAAGTGATCAATCCCCTTGCGGAGGGGGCTGCTGGGATCCGTGCCAATTTTTCAGTTGTTGCTCGATGCGGGATATTTGCTCTTGTCAATTTCGCCATTCGCCTCGGAATTCATCAAATAAGAGTTGTTGCTGGTCTCGTAGGCTCTGAAAGTACACTTGTTGCTCAGCACGCATTTCCGTCAAATATGCCATTTGCATCGCTCTTGTCTTCTCTTGGTAGGCTTGCGTGGCAGCTATGGAGTTGCGCATCTCATTCATGAATGCGCGGAGAGCCACGCGAGGTGTCCCGGAACGCATTTCCAGCTCGTTTTGAGGATTTGAGCAACCTGCTTCATGCATATGCTCGTCCTCCTGTTGATCTTCATCCTCATTCTGCCCCCTGCCTGGACCATCATAGCCCTGGATCCTGGTGAGATCGCTGATCTTGTAGACATTCAGTTTTGAAGGATCGAGGTCCTCGATAGTGGCCCCAGCAAGACAGCACATGTACGTAATCGTCTTGGGGAAGAAGATGGTTTGCAAGGTAATTGTTTTGGTGATTTTTTCCAGCACCTTGAAAATTAAAGCCCCAACATTGATCGTGTGGTCTTCCATGATCGAGTAAACCAAAGCAAGGCAGTTGATAACTATTCGGCCTATGGCCTGAGTCGGCATAAGACTATTGCAGATAATATGGTATAACATTTTGGCTTCGGTAATGAGGATTCGAGTGTGCTGGACCGCTCGATGTAACGTAACTCCCGACTGGACAAAATGGGTTTGTAAAGTTTGCAAGATATCAGGGCAGGCAGAGAATTCAGAGTATTCATCAACGAAGTCCTCGCTATGGTGAGGTTGTGCTCGGAACCCTAGCTTCTCATTATGCATCTCCGGCGAGATAAGCACTTGTTTCCCCTGCACTTTCCCCTCCAGACTCCCGTTGGGTGTCGGAGCCACGGTTGCATAAATTCGCGCGCCACAGATAAGTCACATTCCCGATCACCTTTGAAATTCTCCGCAAGAGCACTCTGCATGCCCTTTTCTACCGCATTCAATTGAGAAAGAATAGCGTCGTGTTCTTATTGCTCCGATCCATGGCTCGAACTTTGGCCTTGTTTGTCATTGCCTCTAGTCCACGGACATTTCGTGTTTCCCTATTGTTTAGTCATGATTCCTGCAAAACGATGATTGTAAGCCACAACTTGATGAAGTTCAACCCCCCCCCCCCCAAACCGAAGGATTGACGTAAATGAAAAAATCTAATCAACTTGTATAACTCGTTAATTCGGCGTAAACGATTGACAATATATCACTAATGAATTCTAAGAACAAGCAAAAGTAGCCCAAAGCAAGAGATTTGAAAGACTAGTTCATAGAAGCATTTCATTGAACACCTTACCTGCACAAAAGTTTTAAGCTTGTGGAGATATAATTAGGATTATAAAACCTCTCAAAAACAAATCACAACACATAATCTTAACATAATCAAGCACTTCTAAACAATTTCCATGTATGAATTTGAAGATGTAAGCACAAAATTTCAAAATCACATAAATTCCCCAAATTGAAGAAAAACTAGAGTTTCAAATTCATACCTGTGATTTGCTCCAATTAAATAATGAAATGGATGTTAATGTATGAGTTTTTAACCGAAATTAACAAGAAGAAATGATGAAATGTTGATTTGGATCGGATTCGAAGTGTAGGGGTTGAAGAGGGATTGAGGGAATGTGAAATGAAGGGGGAGGTGTAATACCCGGTTGTAATTCATTCATTATCATTCAGTAATTATCAGTCAGTAATTGCCACTCGATAATTTTTTCACTCATTAATAATCACTCATCATTCATGATTCATTCGTTCATATTCTTCGTTTGAGTAATTTAGCCGTGTATCAGTTATCGATCGTCATTCATCTCCGTTTGAAAATTGAGACGAGAGTATTATCATAATCATCGTGATTGGTAGTCCTGTGTTGGAAGTATCACCTATTTGATGTTAGTGGACTTAATTACATTCATACGAGTTTTGTATGTCGAATCATTCACCTTTTGTAACGAGAAGACGGAGTTGTCGGATTTTTATCACTTCCAGCAGTGAGTTATGGCCGTAACTAATTAGGCGTTACGGCCGTAACATGCATTCGTTGGCTTAAGAATGTTTTGGCCGAGGGGGAGATATGGACGTAAGGATAGGCAGGCTACAGCTATGACATGCGTTCATGGTTTTTAGGACATGTCGGACGATGAGGGCATACGGCCGTAAGGGTTGCGGCATACGGCCGTAAGATGAGGCAGGTACGGCCGTAAGGCTTGGTCGGTTACGGCCGTACGACTAGAGCAGGGTGCCCGGTCAGTTTGGATGAAGTTTTCATATGCCCATAAGTCTTGCCGAGTATGGCCGTATGAGTCTAGAGACGCCCATAAGGCATGTGCGGGTACGGCCGTATGACTGCCGGCAGCTTTTTCGACGAGGCCGATTTACGCCCGTAAGAAGGGCTTTGTTACGGCCGTAAGGCCGTTAACCTTGGAAGTTACAGCCGTAAGAGAGGTGAGTTACGACCGTAACTCGGAGCTGTATTTAAAGGATTGAACGGGATTTTTATGCTCATTTCACCACTTCTTCATCTTGTTTCCGAGAGAGAGAGTTGGAGGGAGAGATTTTTCATCATCAATCACTTATATGTTCGGATTTCATCATCTTCATTCGTTTGTGAAGCTTGTATAGTCGATTTAACACGTGTTCATCGGATCAAAGTGTTTGGATCTTCTAAGGTAAATTCTTCAACATCTTGTATTTCGATTTTATGTTGAGATATGATGTTTTGGACGTTATAATCATGTCGAATGAAGAGATATACATATCATTATGAGTTGTATGAATATTCATTGGATTATTGAAGGATTATTCAAGAACACTTTGAATATTGAGTTGGATTTGGGGGTTTTCGATTAGTTGTGGTTGAAATCACGAATTGGATATTCATATGAGATTAGTGATTGTATTGAAGATGTTTTGTTGGTTTGAAACAATCCTTGTGGATTTGATATTGGTATAATTAAGGATTGGTTGTAAACAATCGGAGACTGGTTACAACGTGTTTGTTATAATGCCCCAATGAACTTGGTTTAGTCGTATCGACGTTTTGAGTTAGTTATAATCGTGTTTGATTTGTATATTGAATGGATTGTTGGTAATTGTGTTATTCAAGGTGGTTCGAGCGACCGACACCTCATTTAGGACGTTTGTTCGTGGAAGGACATTCTTCACCGATGTTGTGTAAGTTAATTCTTACTCGGTTAAAAGGATATTCATCCCTTTCGTTGTTGTTCATTCATAATCATAACTCATTCATAATGTATTAACCGTATTGAGACTTGTAATTGTCGAATAATCACTTCATTCACGAGGAACGACGGTTCCAATCACTTCATTGAGCTATCACTCACTTCACTATTATTTTATCTCGGTGAGTCATTCTTGACTTTGTCGGATTGTTATTCATTAATATTCATCATGGTCATTCTCGTTCATATGACCTTCTGGGTTCGTATTGCGTGGTCGGGTGGTGATGAGTGGAATTTTTAGTCAGACACATGATGGTCACGTGTTCGGGTTCACCGACACAATGGACTGTGCACATGGTAACGTACCTCCGTGAGACTAATTAGGTACAAGGGAGGGTGTGTCCGGTCACTCACCTTGTGCACATGCACATACCATTACGGGTGTACTACGATGCCCATCTTCTGCTTAATTTCATAATTAAGATATATCGTGATTGTGTATATTCAACTCTTAAGAATTGTTGTTCTGTGTAACTGACCCCGTTGGGGGACATTGTTTTCAGGTCATGGCAAGGAAAAGACACGGGAAGAGAACGTTGACGGCGAGGAGTCCAAGTGATACTAGTAGGGGCCCCCAATCCTTTCAGTCATTCATGTTGTCTTCATTTTATTTCCGCTGCAAGTTTCCGTTTGGATACTCATTTTCATTCAGTGTTGTATATTTTATCTTCATATAAAATATACATGTATTCTGTATTATCTTGGGTGTGTTGTACTTGAAACTCCTCAACGGAGTAATTGACGATATAATGTGGTTCGGTACTACCATTATATTATTTAAGTCATTAATTTTCATTCGCCTGGTGGGTCCCAGTCGGGGTTCCACGGCATTGTAATAGTCGCCTAGTTTGGGTGTTACAGAGTTGGTATCGGAGCATGGTTTTGAATACTACCTTCCGAGTCATGTCTCATTTGAAATCATCGTTCACCAGACTAGTATCATTAGACTTTCGCGTCACATGTGACCTGTGCAAGAGCCAAGCCCCTCCGACCAAAGAACAGTAAGATTTCTGACGCCATGGTATAATTTCTGGCAATAAGAATCACTCATTCATCATTCAACAGTCAACAATCCTCAGTCATCATTTCATTTTTTATCATGTCGATCATGTTAACTCATTAATCACTCAGTTCATTTCATTACTCAGTTGTTGATCGTAAGGATCGTATCATTAATCTTGTTAACTTTTTCAAGATAATCAATTCAAGAATTTCATCAGATAATCATGTCACCTCAGTTAATCATTCATGTAATCACTGTGTTAGAGCGCGTATGCTCATTTTTATCATTTCATAACGTAATCATAACGAGGTACTCATGCGAGATCTATAATTATCATTTGGCCTTCCTACTCCAGTATGGAGAGATCTGTCAAAGGACGCAGGGGGAGAGGCCGCGGTGCGGGCCGAAACCCAGGGAATAATCATTCACAGTCAGGAAGTCGTACCCGGGACACAGCACAATCCGAAGGTGTTCGGGTTGATCCACTCGCTTTTATGCAAGGCATGATGGCCCAGATGCAATTGCTTAATCACCAATGTGCTACTCTGACCGAATTAATCGAGAAAGCTCTTACTGATGATCTTACTGCTAAGAAAATTGCTCAGCAACAACCTTCAACTTCTAGCAAGAAATCAACGAAGCGTAATCAGTCCGAAGGCGGTCAGTCAACCTTCAAGAAGTCTCGTGTGGGCTCTACTTTTTCTGAGCGAACTCCTACGTCGCATAAACCTGCAGAACCTCAGTCCCGAGCGGCCAGTTCGGCCATCACCTATTTCAACTTTGGAGCGCCTGGTCATTTCAGCACTAGGTGTTCAAGGCAGACTGTCACCTGTTTCAACTGTGGGATTGCCGGGCATAAGGTCAGTTTCTGCCGAAGAGACTCCAAGCATACTTGGTGGCATCTCAGGCCCCGAATCAATTAGCGGTTCAGAATCAGACCACTCAGTCCGTGCTGTTTAAGACGACGGGAGCAACTAAAGGCGGAGCTCATACTTATCAGATAGGAGCATTCGGTTCGGGGACTGGCAAGCCCCGAATTCATGATATGAAGAGGACCGACGATCCGGAGGCCCGAATGATCTCAGGTATACTTGAAATTCTATCCCAATCTTTGTGTACCCTTTGTGAGACTGGTGCATCGCATTCATTCATTTTCGAGTCATGTTTGAGTAGACTATTTCTGGATAGTTCCACTAGTTGTGAGCCTTATGTCATTGGTGTACCAGACGGTAGAAGAATTTTCGGAAATCATGAGGTTAAGAATTGACTGAATTAAGCTTAATGACCGCGATTAGTTAGCGGACCTAATCGTGGTGTATTTACCTAAGGACGATGTGATATTGGGTATTAGTTGGATGGATCGTCATGATGCCATCCTCAGCGTTCGTAAGCGTATGGTCACTATCATTTCAGTCGATGTGGCCGAGTGTGTATTTCAGGGAGGTAATCCCAGTTGTTCTGGAAGAATCATTAATATGATGAAAGCAGTGAAATTACTCAATCAGGGTTGTTCAATCATTCTTGGTAACACTGTTATCGATTGGCCATTCTAAGGCAATCGAGGTGTTCAATCATTTATTGTATCATTGTCATCGATTGGCCGTTCTAAGGCAATTGAGGTGTTCAATCATTCATTGTATCATTATAATCGATTGACCGTTCTAAGGCAATCGAGGTGTTCAATCATTCATTGTATCATTGTCATCGATTGGCCGTTCTAAGGCAATCGAGGTGTTCAATCATTCATTATATCATTGTCATCGATTGGCCGTTCTAAGGAAATCGAGGTGTTCAATCATTCATCGTATCATTGTCGTCGATTGGCCAATCTAAGGCAATCGAGGTGTTCAACCACTCATGGTATCATTGTTATCGATTTACTATGTACTCCCAGACGAGCTGCCTGGTTTACCTCCACCGAGGGATGTGGAATTCACGATAGACTTGGTGCTTGGTACGTCCCAATTATCGAAGGCACTGTATCGGATGGCCCCGACCGAAATGCAGGAACTAAAGAATCAATTGGAGGATTTGACCAAGAAGGGTTATATTCGATCGAGTGCATCCCTGTGGGGAGCACCAGAGTTAATTGTCAAGAAGAAAGACGATTATTTCCGTTTGTGTATCGATGATCTCTTAGATCAACTTCAGAGAGATTCAGTATTTTCCAAGATCGACTTAAGATCTCGATATCATCAGTTGTCAATTCGAGAGTCGGATATCGCAAGGACGACATTGCGAACACGCTATGGTCATTATGAGTTTGTGGTAATGCCGTTTGGGTTAACTAATGCACCTGCGGTGTTCATGGAGTTAATGAATTGGGTTTTCATCGACTATTTGGATCAGCTTGTGGTTGTCTTCATTGACGACATTCTGATTTATTCTCGTGACCGAGAGGAGCATAAGGATCACCTTCATCAGGTTCTCAATGTGTTGAGACGAGAGCAACTCTATGGAAAGTTTTCCAAGTGTGAGTTCTGGAGGTCCGAGGTGACGTTTCTCGGACATGTAATTTCGTCAGGCGGGGTACGTGTCTATCCTCAGAAGACGGAGGCAATCCGAGATTGGCAACCTCCGAAGAATGTTAAGGAAATACGAAGCTTTCTCGGATTAGCAGGACATTACAGGCGAGCTATGGAAGGATTTTCTAAATCGCTCAACCAATGACGAACCTTTTTGTGGAAGGATAAGAAATACACGTGGTCCGATGCGTGTTAGCAAAGTTTTGAGGAACTCAAGAGTCGTTTAATTTCAGTACCTGTCCTTTCATTACCGCAAGGGACGAGAAGATTTGTGGTCCATCGTGACGCATCCGGACACGGTCTCGGATGTGTACTAATGCAGAATGGGAAGGTTATTGCATATGCTTCGCGGCAACTGAGACCTTACGGGGTCTATTATCTAACCCACGACCTGGAGCTAACAGCCGTGGTTTTCGCATTGAAGATTTGGTGTCATTTTCTTTATTGTGTTACCTGTCAGATATTCACCGACCATAAGAGTTTGAAGTATATATTCACTCAGAAGGAGTTAAATATGCGACAGAGGTGGTGGTTGGAACTAATCAAAGGTTATGATATTGGGGTCTTGTACCACTCGGGCAAGGCAAACGTGGTCGCCGATGCCTTGAGTCGTAAGTCCATTCGGGAGAAAATGCTTGCTCGCTTAACAGTTCAGAAGGAGCTTCAGTAGGAATTCCTAAGACCCGAGATCGAGGTCTGGTTACAGTGAGTGCAAGGGCAACTTTGCATGTTAGAGGTTTCATCGCCACTTGAGGAGGTGATCAGAGTGAATCAGGGTTCAGACCCATTTTTGTCGCACATCCGAGAGGATGTGGCTCAGGGGAAATGGGTCCACGAGGATGGACTTTTGCGATTTAAGAATCGGTTATGCATACCAGCGGATGACGAGTTGAAAAAACTCGATTTTGAGAGAAGCTCATGCTAGGGTCTAGCAATATGTACAAAGACTTGAAACAAAATTACTGGTGGAGTAATATGAAGCGAGAGGTTGAAGAATTTTTTCGAGATGTTTAACCTGTCAGCAAGTCAAGATAGAGCATCAGCGACCAGCGGGTATGCTGAAACCGCTCCCTATTCCAGAGTGGAAGTGGGGGGATATTTCAATGGACTTCATCACGAGTTGCCGACGAGTCGTCATGGCATGAATACAATTTGGGTAATTGTGGACCGTTTATCTAAGTCAGCTCATTTCCTTGAGATTCAGGATACGTGGGTCCCGAGAGACTTGCCCAGTTGTTCATCAAAGAGATAGTGAGATTGCGCGGTACTCGTAAGAGTATTGTTTCTGATCGTGACGGACGATTCATGTCACATTTCTGGAAATCAGTTCATCATGCTATGGGAACTCAGCTTAATTTCAGCACAACTTTTCATCCTCAGTCCGACGGAAAATCAGAGAGAACTATTCAGACATTGGAGGACATGTTGAGGGCATGCGTCATCGATTGGAAAGATGATTTGGGAGCCCAACTACCATTGATCGAGTTCACGTACAATAGCAATTGGCACGCTTCGATTAGATGGCTCTTTACGAGGTCTTGTACGGTCGTCATTATCGATCTCCTTTGTGTTGGGACGACTTATCAGAATCAATCGGCACTGAGCCCAATATGCTTATAGCCACCCGTAAGAAGGTAGCTTTGATCAGGAGTCGTTTGTTGACCGCTCAGAGTCGGAAAAAATCATATGCAGATAATCATCGTCGACCATCAGAATTCGAGACAGGTAACCACATTTTGGTCAAGGTATTCCCGAGTCAAGGTATCTTCTGTTTCGGGAAGTGGGGAGAGTTGAGTCCGAGATTCATTGGACCGTTTGAGATTTTGGATCGAGTAGGCAGTCTGGATTATCGATTGGCTTTACCTCCGGCGTGGAGCCGAATTCATAATGTGTTTCACGTCTCTTAGTTGCGGAAGTATGTTGCCGACCAGAGTCACATACTTCAGTTCGACGAAATCGAGATCGCGGATGATCATTCATATGAAGAGCGTCCTATACGAGTCTGAGAGCGGCGAATCAATCAGTTGAGGAACAAGATGATTCCTTTGGTTTAAATTCATTGGAACAAGAGGCTACTTGGGAAACCGAGGATAGTATGCGAGAGGGTTATCCCGAGTTGTTGGACCCTTAGTTTCGAGGACGAAACTCTTTTTAGGGGGGGTATGTAATACCCGGTTGTAATTCATTCATTATCATTTAGTAATTATCAGTCAGTAATTGCCACTCGGTAATTTTTTCACTCATTAATAATCACTCATCATTCATGATTCATTCGTTCGTATTCTTCGTTTGAGTAATTTAGACGTGTATCAGTTACCGATCGTCATTCATCTCCATTTGAGAATCGAGACGAGAGTATTATCATAATCATCGTGATTGGTAGTCATGTGTTGGAAGTATCACCTATTTCATGTTAGTGAACTTAATTACATTCATACGAGTTTTGTATGACGAATCATTCGCCTTTTGTAACGAGAAGACGGAGTTGTTGGATTTTTGTCACTTCCATCAGTGAGTTACGGCCGTAACTAATCAGGCGTTACGGCCGTAGCATGCATTCATTGACTTAAGGATGTTTTGGCCGAGGTGGAGATACGGCCGTAAGGATAGGCAGGCTACGGCCGTAACATGCGTTCATGGTTTTCAGGACATGTCGGATGATGAGGGCTTACGGCCGTAAGGGTTGCGGCATACGGCCGTAAGATAAGGCAGGTACGGCCATAAGGCTTGGCCGGTTACGGACGTACGATTCGAGCAGGGTGCCCGGTCAGTTTGGACGAAGGTTTCATACACCCATAAGTCTTGCCGAGTACGGCCGTATCGGTCTAGATACGCCCATAAGGCATGTGCGGGTATGGCCGTATGACTGTTGGCAGATTTTTTGACGAGGCCTAGTTACGCCCGTAAGGAGGGCTTTGTTATGGCCGTAAGGCTGTTGACCTTGGAAGTTATGGCCGTAAGAGAGGTGAGTTACGGCCGTAACTCGGAGCTGTATTTAAAGGATTAAATGGGATTTTTATGCTCATTTCACCACTTCTTCATCTTAGTTCCGAGAGAGAGAGTTGGAGTGAGAGAGTTTTCATCATCAAACACTTATGTGTTCGGATTTCATCATGTTCATTCTTTTGTGAAGCTTGGATAGTCGATTTAACACGTGTTCATCGGATCAAAGTGTTTGGATGTTCTAAGGTAAATTCTTCAACATCTTAGATTTCGATTTTGTGTTGAGATATGATGTTTTGGACATTATAATCATGTTATATGAAGAGATATACATATGATTATGAGTTGTATGAATATTTATTGGATTATTGAAGGATTATTCAAGAACACTTTGAATTTTAAGTTAGATTTGGGGGTTTTCGATTAGTTGTGGTTGAAATCACGAATTGGATATTCATATGAGATTATTGATTGTATTGAAGATGTTTTGTTGGTTTGAAACACTCCTTGGGGATTTGATATTGGTATAATTAAAGATTGGTTGCAAACAATCGAAGAGTGGTTACAACGTGTTTGTTATAATGCCCCAATGAACTTGGTTTAATCGTATCGACGTTTTGAGTTAGTTATAATCGTGTTTGATTTGTACATTGAACGGATTGTTGGTAATTGTGTTATTCAAGGTGGTTCGAGCGACCGACACATCATTTAGGACGTTTTTTCGTGGAATGACATTCTTCACTGGTGTTGTGTAAGTTAATTCTTACTCGGTTAAAAGGATATTCATCCCTTTCGTTGTTGTTCATTCATAATCATAATCATTGTTGTTCATTCATAATCATAACTCATTCATAATCATAATGTATTCATAAAAGGTATGTCCGGTCACTCATCTTGTGCACATGCACATACCATTACGGGCGTACTACGATGCCCCTCTTCAGCTTAATTTCATAATTAAGATATATCGTGATTGTGTATATTCAACTCTTGAGGATTGGTGTTCTGTGTAACTGACCCCGTTGGGGAACATTGTTTTTAGGTCATGGCAAGGCAAAGGCACGGGAAGAGAACGTTGACGGCGAGGAGTCCCAGTGATACTAGTAGTGGGCCCCAATCCTTTCAGTCATTCATGTTGTCTTCATTTTATTTCCGCTGCAGATTTCCGTTTCGATACTCATTTTCATTCAGTTTGTATATTTTATCTTCATATAAAATATACATGTATTCTGTATTATCTTAGGTGTGTTGTACTTGTAACTCCTCATCGGAGTAATCGACGATATAATGTGGTTCGGTACTACGATTATCTTATTTAAGTCATTAATTTTCATTCGCCTTGTGGATCCCAGTCGGGGTTCCACGGCACTGTAATAGTCTCTTAGTTTGGGTGTTACAGGAGGGCCGCAGTTTGTTTATGAAAATTGGACTATGGATCGCGATCCGGGCAATATCACTGGGCGCATGGATCATGGTCCATACTATGTAGACCGCGATCTGCCTGTTTGGGAGGATAACCTGTCGCGCGGTCCGAAATTCTGGATCACGATCCGGATGCGGTCTGGTACATTTTTTTTTATTTTTTTGAAAAACTAATAATAAACATAAAATGATAAAAAATGATAAATCGAACTTCCCTTGGGTTGCCTCCCAAGCAGCGCTTTTTTATAGTCATTAGCTGGACTTCTTCCCGTCTTGCTCAATCTTCAACATCGTGCGCTTCTATGCACTCAAACGCATTGATTTCTTTGCTTCGTCTGAAGTACGGCTTCACTCTATGCTCGTTTACCTTAAAATGCTTACTCTTCCATGGATCAAGGAGTTCTACCGCTCCGTGTGGCCATACTTGAACGACTTTGAAAGGTCCGCTCCATCGCGACACCAATTTTCCCGGCATGAGCTTAAGACGAGAGTTATGTAGCAAAACGTCCATCCTAGGTTCGAGAGATTTGCAAATGATACACTTGTCATGATACCGTTTCGTCCGTTCTTTGTAGAGCTTAGATTTTACGTATGCCTTATATCTCATCTCATCTAGCTCATTTAAATGTAGAAGTCGTTCTTCATGGAAAAAATTATTCACTCTCTGCCCCAAAACGGCACCAATAGCGAAGTCAGACGCGTCGCACATAATTTCAAATGGTAAAGACCAATAGGGTGCAACAATAATAGGTGTGGAAGCCAACTTTTCTATCAAATCATTAAAACCAACCAAACATTCCTCGATAAAATCGAACTTGGCATCCTTACACAAAAGATTACTTAAGGGGCGGGCAATTTCCGAAAAATCTTTAATAAAATGCCTATAAAACATGCCATGCACCAAGAAGCTTCGAACTTCTTTTACATACGAAGGCAGAGGTAATTTAACAATTAAATCAACTTTAGCCTTATCAACCTCCATTCCCTTACTAGAAACCACATGACCCAAAACAAGCCCTTGTTTCACCATAAAATGACTTTTTTCCCAAGTAAGTGTAAGATTACACTCAATACATGGTTCGAGCACAACAGTCAGATTATGTAAACAATCATCAAAAGTAGTTCCAAACACAGAAAATTCGTCCATGAATACCTCAATGGACTTTTCCAACAAGTCAGAGAATATGGAAAGCATGCACCTTTGGAAAGTAGCGGGAGCATTGCAAAGACCAAAGGGCATCCTCCTAAAGGCAAAAGTGCCAAAAGGGCAAGTAAAAGTGGTCTTCTATTGATCCTCCGGAGCAATGGGGATCTGATAGAAACCTGAAAAACCATCTAGAAAACAGTAATAATCATGCCCAGCTAAACTTTCCAACATCTGATCAATGGAAGGGAGGGGAAAATGATATTTTTTCGTCACGGCATTTAATTTTCGATAATCAATGCACATTCTTCAACCGGTCACTGTTCTAGTGGGCACTAATTCATTTTTGTCATTACGAACCACCATTATCCCAGATTTCTTAGGAACTACATGCACAGGACTAACCCACTTACTATCAGATATCGGGTAGATGACTCCGACATCTAACAACTTCAAAACCTCTTTATTAACTACTTCCTGCATGTTCGGATTCAAACGCCTTTGAACTTGCCTAACATGTTTATCATTATCCTCAAGAATTATCTTATGCATACACCTAATAGGACTTATCCCCTTGATGTCAGAAATACTCCACCCAATCGCTTTCTTTAATTTAGTCAAAACTTCTAATAATTTATTTTCTTGCAAAGGAGTTAATTCAGAAGAGACAATTGCAGGTTAAGTGTCACTTTTGCCTAAGAAAACATATTTAAGATATGCCGGAAGTTCTTTCAATTCAAGTTGGGGTGGGGTAATTTCAATAGGCTCCTCAAAGTTTAATTCTATAGGCACATTAAGATCATCAGCTTCATCAATGGGTTCAGAATTATCTAGCAATGCAATGTATTCTTCAATTTCTAGATTATTCAACTCCATGTCATACTCCATGGTCAGAGCATCATGCAACGTGTCGCCTACGATGTCATGCAAATATGTATCATGAACCATAGAATCAATGCAATCGATAAAATTACAATCATGGGCAGCATAAATATGAGAAAGGATAGGAGATGAACCGAACACGTCGATTTCCACCGTTTCACCCAAGACGGTCATGGTGACCTTTCCTTCATCAACATCGACGATTGTTTTTGTTGTGCACATGAGTGGTCGCCCTAGAAGTATTGTCCCTTCCTTTTCAATTGTCGCGAAATCACTCATCTCCAAGATAACAAAATTGGCCGGAATCACCAACTTGTCCACTTTCACTAATAGGTCTTCAATGATTCCTTTGGGGTATTTCACCGACCTATCCACCATTTGAAGACTCGTTCTTGTTGGTTTGGTTCCTCCAAGTCAAAGCCTTAAATAAGTCGAGTATGGCATGTTATTCACACTTGCTCCCAAATCGAGCATGCCACAAGCAACCTTCTTATCTCCCATAGTGATGTCAATCATAAAACTTCTAGGATCGCCCTTTTTCTGACTTCTTGCTTCTACCTTGTAGAGCATTACTTTATCATTCCCAAAATATCATCTCTTGTTGGAGGTCAACTCCTTGAAAAATTTCTTGTAAGCAGGAATGTTCTTCACAACATACAAGAGAGGTAAGTTGACATGAACCTTTGAAATCATGTCGTAGATTTTCGAAAATTGCTCATCTTGCTTTGCTTTTCTAAGTTGGCTCGAAAAAGGGACTGGTGGCTTATATGGTTGAGCATATTTGTGAAGCTTGGAAGTCGAAGTTGCTTCATCTACTATCTCTTCTTGATTTCTGGACTCGTCTTCTTTCTCACCACCCCTCTCTTTCGCTTCGGATATTGTCTCTTTATTTATCACTTTACCACTTCGGAGGGTGGTACTAGCTTGAGCTTGCTCGGGCTGACTTGGTAGTTTACCCCTTTCTTGTTTGCGTGCCTCGGTAGCAAGTTCCCCAATTTGAATCTCCATTTTCTTCACCGAAGCTTCTAAATATTCGAACCTTTTATCATTCTCAGCTCGGTTTTCCCTGCTTTCCTTAATGAATGCCGCAATACTCTCCTCAAGAGTGTTTCTTTGATGTGGAGGTGGTTCAGACCAAGACCAGATGTTTCTGCTGGGCTCGATTTCCTACGTTGTATTGAGCTTGGGCGCTTGTGTCATACGGCATTGGGTTGTTGTTTCTCCAAGAGAAATTCGGATGGTTTCTTAGCTGTTAGGCGTATTTTTATACGGTTATTTATCATTATTTAGTATTATTTTGGCGAGTAAAATTGCATAAATGAGCTTTTAATGTCTTATTCTTGTATGTTTGACAGGAGATTGTAGTCTGGAAGCTAAAACGAGGCAAAACGGGCAAAAACGACGAATTTTGGTCGTGGGCCGCGGCACAAGGCAAGTGGGCCGCGGCACAGGAGGGCAACCAGCAGGAACCAGAGTAATCTGTACTCTGTGCCGCGGCACAGTCTAGGTGAGCCGCGGCCTAGATGAATTAAAAGGCGCCCAGGCGTCCAGCTGAAGACCGTGTGCCGCGGCACAGATTAAGTGCGCCGCGGCACACAAGGCGGTTTTTAGTGTGCTCCGCACGGATTTGGGCCGTTTTGAAGCCAGTTCTCGACCTACTCACATGGACGTGATTTGGAGACTGTTGGGAGCTATAAATAAGGGTTTAAGACCCTAATTAATCATCTTAGAGGCTTGGGAAAAGGAGGATCACAGAAGATTATCGAAGACGAGAGAAGCAGAAGAGATCAAAGGCGGAGGGCGGAAGCCAGAAGAACGGAGATTTTGGAGATTTTATTCTGTGAGATAGGAATATACTCATCGGAACTACGTGGCCTTTTGGAGATTTTATGCTTTTTGCCTATTGACGAATTAATTCACCTAGGGATAGAGTGCGTTATTCGCCTTTAGAAAAATCTATTGACCTCGGGAGGGGCGGTAGTGTATATTAGCAATCTTCGCCTTCAATAAATTGGGAAAATCATTAACTTCAGATAATCGAGAGTAAATTCGGATAAACCGAGGTGGATTCAGAATCCTAGACTTATTCATCATTTGATTCTCTTTCTTCAAGCGATCGTTTTTACTGTTTAGTCTTTTATTAATTTTCTTTAGTAATTAATTGCTACCCAAAGTTCGATTGTTGAAATAAAACGGGGATATATAAAAATCGGTAGTTAGTGATTCAGTCCTCGTGGGAACGATACTCACTCATCACTTTATTACTTGTATAGAATAACGTGCACTTGCGTTCAAAAAATATCGCAACAAGTTTTTGGCGCTGCTGTTTGAGAAATTTTGCTAATATCGATTTCAGTATTTCTAGTCTTAGTTTGAACGTTTTTATTTACTTATTTTCGTGTATTTAATTTTATTTATTTATTTGTTTTTCCTTTCAGGAATTTTTCGGGTAGTGCATGAGAAAACTCGGTAACAAAGGCCTACTACCTTTGAATACTGAACTCGAGCGCACTCTTAGGAGAAAGAAGAAGGAGAAATGAGAGATACCGACAACAGTCACTATGGATGAAAATATCGAAATTCAAGGAGGACATAACCATGTGCAGCAAGTTCAACCGGCACTGGCGCTTCGAGATTATGCTATGCCGCAAATTAACGCAAACTTTTCGGGGATTCGACGCCCCACCATTCAGGCGAACAATTTCGAAATCAAGCCTGCTATTATTCAGATGGTGCAGGCGAGCCAATTCTGTGGATTGCCGAATGATGACCCCAACGCACATATTGCTTCTTTTCCCGAGATTTGTGACACGTTCAAGAACAATGGTGTCACCGACGATGCTATCAGAATACGGCTTTTCCCTTTCTCTTTGAGGGATAAAGCGAAATTTTGGTTGAATTCTTTACCGCCAGGCTCGATCACGACATGGGCAGAGTTAGCGCAAGCCTTCCTTGCCAAATTATTCCCACCTTCAAAGACGGCGAGGTTAAGAAACGAGATCACTACTTTTGGTCAGTATGACATGGAATCGCTCCACGAGGTGTGGGAGCGATACAAAGAATTGTTACAGAGATGCCCACATCACGGCCTTCCGGACTGGCTTCAGATTCAGACGTTCTACAATGGTTTGAGTGCTTCCACACGCACTCTCGTGGATGCAGCAGCCGGTGGAGCTTTGATGGGAAAGACGATGGCTGAAGCACACTCGTTGTTGGAAGCTATGGCCGCTAATGCTTATCAATGGCCATCCGAACGAATAACGCCGAAGCGAGTTATGGAAGTTTCGAGTAATGACCCGATATCTACATTGTCAGCTCAAGTCGCCGCCTTGACTCAGCAACTTCAGGTGTTTTCACATGCTCCTTCCCCCGTTACCATTGAATCGTGTAATTGGTGTAACGGATCGCATCCTAGCGCGGAGTGCCAAGTCGGAAACCCATTCGAGCAGCCCCAAATTGAACAAGCTCAGTTCGTAGGAAACGGAAACCGGCAAAATAATCCGTACTCCAACACGTATAATCCGGGATAGCGTAATCATCCCAACTTCTCATGGAGAAACGGACAGAACTTGAACCAGCCTCATTTCACTCAAAACCAACAGCAGCCTCCTCCCGCTCCAAAAGTTTCTCTCGAGGAAGTAATTGCGAAATTGGCAGCGAATACGAGTCAATTCATGACTCGTACTGAAGCAACATTGCAAAATCATTCCGCCTCCATTCGCAACTTGGAAGTCCAACTGGGCCAGATTGCTAATGTGTTGACAGCCCGCCCGGAGGGAGCGTTGCCAAGTACGACCGAGACCAATCCTAGAGAAAGTCTAAATGCGATAAGTTTGAGAAGCGGGAAGGAAGTGTGTGACCAGCCCGAGAGAAGTGAAAAGAGAAGTGAAATTGAGGAGAAGAAAAATTTAGCGACGGAGGAATCACAAGATTGGATACCTTCGATAACGTTTCCGGATAACCCGAAGGCATATGTGCCACCCGTCCCGTTTCCGCAGAGATTACAGCAGAAAAAGGCGGACAAGCAATTCTCTAAGTTCCTCGACGTGTTCAAGAAGCTTCATATTAACATTCCATTTGCCGACGCATTGGAACAAATGCCAAGCTACGTTAAATTCATGAAAGAGATCTTGTCAAAGAAAAGAAAACTCGAGGAGTTTGAGACAGTCGCCTTGACGGAGGAGTGCAGTGCGATTCTTCAGAAGAAGCTTCCACCAAAATTGAAAGATCTGGGAAGTTTCAACATACTGTGCACCATGGGGAATCTCTCCTTTAATAAGGCGTTCTGCGATCTCGGTGCTAGTATTAACCTCATGCCTCTGTCTATTTTCAAGAAGCTGGGAATTGGAGAAGCAAAGCCGACGACGGTCTCCTTGCAATTAGCGGATCGATCTATTAAGTATCCGAGGGGAGTGATTGAGGACGTGTTAGTAAAAGTGGATAAATTTATCTTTCCAGCGGATTTCATTATTCTCGACATGGAGGAAGATCAAGATATCCCGATTATCTTGGGACGGCCATTTTTAGCGACCGGCCGAACTCTTTTAGACGTGGAAAAAGGGGAATTAACTCTGCGGGTTCAAGACGAGCATGTTACGTTCCAAGTATTCAAATCCTTTTCATGTCCGGGAGGTGTTGATAAGAGCTCACAAAGTGAAAGTGTGGAGGCCGTTGCGAAAGAAAGACATCGAAAAAATCGTCAGTCGAAAAATTTAGATTCCATTTCAGATGGTCCAACTTTTAAGAAAGATGTAGAACGAGTAGCATTTCTCGAGCATGTGACCATGCAATCATCGCCATATGACCAGCCACAATCGGAAAAATCTGATGCTGTCATAAGTTCGTTCGTGAAAGAGGAAAATAAGCCGGAAGTCAAACGGACGTCTAGTCATGAGAAAAACGGGTGTTTCGGAAAGTTGTTCTCGTCAAAACCTTTCCGCAACCAACATTGGGTGTCCGAACCGAAAATCGAATCATTAATGACCGATGGTCAAAATTTTAAAACACATATTAACGGTTCGATGAACGGGGCGGAGATCAAATGGAGTTTGCGAAAAGCGAACTGATTTTTAAATAGGTCCGGCTGAAGACTATAATCTTAGCTCTTCTCGGGAGGCAACCCGAGTTCTTAGTTGTAGATTGTTGCGTTTCTGTATTTTTCTTGCATTCTTGAATTTTTATTTTTCATCATTTTGTGCTTTGATTTGCTTTTACCTCTCGCTCTTGACGTGTTCTTCTTAAAATTCTGTGCAAGAAAAGTCTCAGGGGAGAAATTTATGCCTGAGCCGCGGCACACACAAATCGAAAGGGAGAGCTAAACTTTCTGTACTATGTGCCGCGGCACAACATTACTGAGCCGCAACACACTTGAGCCCTGCGCCGCGGCACACGGAAGCTGAGCCGCGGCCCACGACAAAACATACGAGCAGGTAAAAAGGGACTGTACTCTGTGCCGCGGCTCACTTGAGCTGTGCCGCGGCACAGCTTGCGGAATTTGAACAGCCCAGGTAGTTTATAACTCTCATTCGGCCGACTACCCAGGTACGCTTCCCTTCCCTTTCCTCTCCCTTGCGCACGCGATCGGCCAACCTTCATCTCCCTTCTTCTTCTTGCAATTTTCTTGCACTTTTCACAATCCAAGCAAGGTAAGTCTAAATCTCTAATCTCAAATTGTTCTATGAATTTAAATATGAAGTTGTGTTATGCATTTGATGGTTGAATATGTTTATTTTTTCTTTCAAAAGTTCATGGTTAAGTGGAGGATATGATGGTTTTTGGTTGATTTTTCATGATTATTTTCGATTATGAATGAGTTGAATGTGTCGTTTGTCATGACGAATGAGTCGTGTTTTGTTCCTGGGGATTTAATCGAGCTATTGCCATATTTGTTCTTCAATTGAACTCATGCCCTTTAAGTGTTTGATGAAATGTCTGAATGAAAAATTTTCTTTGTTAAGGCAATATTTTGAATCTATGTGCAACGTATTCGTTCTGGAATTACAGCAACCCCAACCCGTACGTCTAGTTTAAACGTTATGGTTTAATTTCATTTTTCTCTCACGGCTGTGCTATCTCGTTAAATTTCTGATTTACGGCCGGATATCCTTAGCCGAGTGATGATTATTCTCGTTATTGTTTGAGTAAGTAAACTCCGGTGTTTAATTTTTTCAGGACTCGCTATGGCTAGGACTAAGAAGCTGAGCAAGAGGGCCATGATTCAGTCGTCCCCCACTCGAGGGGAAACTTCTCGTAGTCGCGCTGAGTCGGAGGCGCACCAGTTTTCTGACCCGGAGATCCACAAAATCTTCAACGAGAAGATTCGGCCGCGACCTCTGATCCCGGAGAGGGGATTCACTCCAGCCCCCCAAGACGGGGAACTGCTTACCATGATAGACGAGATGGGGTGGGCCCATTTTGCTGGACCCCCCGAGCCAGCGGTGATCTCGATAGTGCAGGAGTTTTATGCCAGTGCTTTGTTGAAGCACATTCGGACAGGCCAGATGTTGCAGCAGTCAGACACTCGGACTCAGGTCGATGTCCGAGGTATTATGGTGGATTATTCTGTAGATACTATTCGGAGGCTATTTGAGCTGCGGGTGGTAGATGAGATGGCTTATGACCGAGTTATGGATAGCCTCACGAAGGAGGCTCTGCTCGAGACTCTTACGCAGCCCGACTCCGACTGGGAGCGGCGCGCACCGAGTTCTTCCACTTTCCACTTTAAGAGCTCACGCCTCAGTCAACTCGGGCGTGCCTGACTATATTTTATCTGCGCTCGTATAGACCCCACTTCTCAGATCCGCACTGTTTTTCTCTCCCGAGCCCAGACATTATACGCTATCACCTCCGGGCTGTGATTCGATGTGTCCCCTCTCTTGGTCTGATCTATATTCTAGTGTATTTAGGGAGGGGCCAAGACGGGATTGAAGCACCCCTCTCTTATCTGCGCTCTGTGCCGGCAGTCGGGGCTGACGTGGTCGGACGACGAGCCGATGCATGCTCCCCAGGCCCCGATCGACCACCGCATCATCTCACATTTTGACCAGTGGGGAGGAGCGCCGGCGCACACTCGGGGGAGAGGATTTCTACTGGATGAGGCCCACGAGGGATCCTCCGAGCCTCTACTGCTGACACAGGGGCAAGCAGATGCCGGCCCGCCGCCCGACAGAGAGCGCTTGCAGGAGATGTTCGACGAGCTGAGAGAGGATATGAGGAGAGAGAGAGAGGAGATGAGGAGAGAAAGGGAGAGTATGCTGGCTGCCATGAGCGAGGAGCAGCGGACGGAGAGAGAGCATTATTGCTGCCGTCAGGGGTGAGATGCGAGAGTAGGCCCGCCGGGCCAATCGACGAGAGGCGAGGCGTCTAGCAGCGAGGGATGCCTACCACCAGGAGCACCTAGCTGCATGGACGGCCCATATCATGCACCCAGACGGGCCATTTATTGCACCTGCTCGGCCAGCCACACCACCCTCCTCACCGGATGATGCCGGCACCGGCTCGTGAGAGGACTGGAGGGGAGTACTTGACCTTTTACTTTTATTGCATATTATATTTTGTCCATTGAGGTCAATGTACGTCCTAAGTTTGGGGGGGTCTATTTCTGTTGCTATATTTACTGTTGTACTTATTTCGTTGCACTTTTTGTTATTTCTAGTTATCTTTTTGTCGATAGCCTTGCTTGTCATGATTTTACTATTACTCGTGAATTTTGTGCTTCTATTTGTGTAATACTGATGTTACGACACTGTTTTTCTCTCTGAAGAAACGGGCGAGTTTGAGACGAGTTGTAGCCGTGATTTCGTTTCGCTAAGTCTTCATTTAGGTCCGAATTTTTTTCATTTTTTGTAGAGGTCTTGGCGGATAAGAGAGGACACATACGTGTTTTAAAATTGCCGTTGATGCGTTTGGTTACATTTTTCGGTTAGCTAGTCGTCCATTAACATAAGTCGTGTTGGCACTTGAGTTTAGAGTCGGACAGTTTTTCACCAAAAGTCGAGATAATATTTGTTCTATGATGGGAAGTCTAGTAATCGGGGGTATTCACGTGACCCGTTGTTTACTCTCGCGTAAAACGACGACCCTGATTAGACTAGTGGTTTAGAAATTTCTCATATGCCAATGATAGGGAGCCTAGTAACCGAGGGTATTCACGTGACCCGTTGTTTACTCTCGCGTAAAACAACGACCTTGATTCGGACATGCGGGAATTAGCTATTCGAGTTGTTTCTCCGCTGTGGAGGGGATCTTAGTAACTAGAAGCATCCATTTACCCCATGAGTGTCTTTTACGTCAAACAGTTTCCCCATACATGAGAATGGAAGTTCCACCCTAGGATTATCCCGATGAAACATCCCGACATCCGAACCTAGTGGTTAACTCGAATCAATTTCTTGAGCATATATATAAGGGAATACTGTCCGAGGGTTATTTTTGATGAAACTCGTGAAAATTTTGCCATTAGGCGTGGAGCAGGCGAACTAGCTTGTTTATTTTAACCTTTCATATTGACGGTCGATTAGATTCACGTTTGTTAATCTTTGAGCTGGATTTTCTTCATGAACGAGTGATTAGGACTGAACTTGGTTACTTTATGGAATCAGTGTTCTGAGTGTAGCTCACTATTACGATACTCATATTATTCAGAGAGAATTTCAGGATAGTATTGATTAGGTTGAGCACTATAAGTTGCACGATTATTCACGATATTCTTTTGTTGAAATTAATTCTTTTTGCTTGAGGACAAGCAAAGGATCAAGTTTGGGGGTATTTGTTAGGCGTATTTTTATACGCTTATTTATCATTATTTAGTATTATTTTGGCGAGTAAAATTGCATAAATGAGCTTTTAATGTCTTATTCTTGTATGTTTGACTGAAGATTGTAGTCTGGAAGCTAAAACGAGGCAAAACGGGCAAAAACGGCGAATTTTGGCCGTGGGCCGCGGCACAAGGCAAGTGGGCCGCGGCACAGGAGGGCAACCGGCGGGCACGAGTAATCAGACTGTGCCGCGGCACGATCCAGTGAGCCGCGGCCCAGATGAATTAAAAGGCGCCCAGGCGTCCAACTGAAGACCGTGTGCCGCGGCACAGATTAAGTGCACCGCTGCACACAAGGCGGTTTTTAGTGTGCTCCGCGCGGATTTGGGCCGTTTTGAAGCCAGTTCTCGACCTACTCACACGGATGCGATTTGGAGACTGTTGGGAGCTATAAATAAGGGTTTAAGACCCTAATTAATCATCTTGGAGGCTTGGGAAAAGGAGGATCACAGAAGATTATCGCAGACGAGAGAAGCAGAAGAGATCAAAGGCGGAGGGCGGAATCCAGAAGAACGGAGGAATCCGAGCTCTTCATCTGCGTTAGATTTCCATGCTTTTATTTATTAATTTTGTATTTTCATTATTTAGCATGTCAGGCAAAAACCCTAATCTAGGATTTTGATGAAACCTATGTTTTGACGGATTTGCTCGAGATTATCTATTTAATTCCCTTTTTGTTGAGTTTTCCCAATCGTGTTTAATGCTTTCAATTATCTGGCCAATAGTTGTATTGTTTTAATCATTCAATTCGAATCGGGAGAGGAGAGTTAGTGAGGAACTATTGGTGAGGACCGTTTTATTCTGTGAGATAGGAATATACTCATAGGAACTACGTGGCCTTTTGGAGATTTTATGCTTTTTGCCTATTGACGAATTAATTCACCTAGGGATAGAGTGCGTTATTCGCCTTTAGAAAAATCTATTGAACTCGGGAGGGGTGGTAGAGTATATTAGCAATCTTCGCCTTCAATAAATTGGGAAAATTATTAACTTCAGATAATCGAGAGTAAATTCGGATAAACCGAGGTGGATTCAGAATCCTAGACTTATTCATCATTTGATTCTCTTTCTTCAAGCGATCGTTTTTACTGTTTAGTCTTTTATTAATTTTCTTTAGTAATTAATTGCTACCCAAAGTTCGATTGTTCAAATAAAACTGGGATACATAAAAATCGGTAGTTAGTGATTCAGTCCTCGTGGGAACGATACTCACTCATCACTTTATTACTTGTATATGATAACGTGCACTTGCGTTCAAGAAATATCGCAACATTAGCCCAGGATAATAAGTGTTCGGGAGAGGTGCATTTCTTGCATTTTTGCCATAATTATTTCTCCTCTCCTCCCACTCGGGCCTTCCCGTGCTTTGTCCCATAGCCCAATTCACTTGTATGGTTTGTTATTCTGGAAAAGTATGTGGGCAAGAATTAGCATCATATCTGGGTCCCCCACAGATTTCGCAAACTCGTGAGCTCGAAGATTTATTTTGAGTCTTGAGTTGTCTTAGTTCCTTTGTTAACTCATCGATTTTAGATTGCATCTCGTCCTTCTCGCTTACTTGGTTCACAACTCCCCTACGAACATACATACTTTTTTGTTGAGAATTAGCTCCCAATGTTTCATATACATCATAAGCTTGTCTCTCCGTTAACCCCCAAAATGAACCACCGGCTGCGTTATCCACTGCACCTTGGCAATATTAAGTCAATCCATCATAGAAGAATTGATTAAGTAGTTGAAGCGGATAGTGATGGTGTGGGCATCGAATGAGGAGCATCTTGAATCGGTCCCATGCTTCGTGAAATGCCTCCGTCTTGTTGTCCAAATGTTGAGACTTGGGCTCTCAACTGTGTAGTCTTCGAATGAGAGAAATATTTGGTAATGAATTTGTCATAAACATCATCCCACGATCTTAGTGAGCCCGGTGCTAAAGTCATCAACCACTGTTTCACTCCATCCTTTAGTGTACGGGAAGAACGTCATTCTTAGTTGATCCTCGCTCAACCCATTTAATGGGAAATTGTCAATCGCCACATAGAAGTTCCTAATGAACGACAATGGGTCCTCACGTGCTAATATGTGGAATGAGGTTAATTGCTCGATGTGAAATCCGCTGATGTGGTAGCTCCTTGCTGCCGGTGTTAATTGGATGCACGAGATGGCGGTGTTAATCACGGGCTTTGCATAGTCCCACATTAGATGCTCAATTGGAGGTTGTTGCGGCATACTATAGTTTGCTCCCATCCCATATTGAGGCCCTGGATAATAGTTCGCTCCATATTGTACTCCAACGGGTGCTTGTCTCTGATAAAAGTACCTCCCTTATTGATCTTCGGGTATGTCTTGATTATGCCCAACATTCTCATTTCTCGGAATTCTCAGTTGACAAATGTTTTTTCCCTCGAGCATTTGGGGCTCTTCACGATCCGAATTCACCTCGTCGTTTGCCATTGATGATGGCGCTATTGTTTTTGGTGCTCTAATTCTTTGAACCTCGTCTATGGGTGGAAGAATAAGGTTTCCCAACGATCTCCTACCAAGCATAAACAAGAGAAGTTAGAGCAAATTTTTAGACTTTATCGAAAATAATGAAAACAGAAAAATGATCAAAAAAACAATTCAACTATTATTAAAACAATATCAAAATGGAAACGTCAACCCCCCCACAACGGCGCCAAAAACTTGATGAACAAATTAAAACTCGCAAGTGTACGAATTGCTTTTGTAAGAAGCAGCAAGTAACTCCGAGGTCGATCTCACAAGGAGTTGGAAACGGTTTGAAATTCAATTATGTTTGGCAAACAGTCGAATTAGAACAAAGATAGCAACATGAATCAAATTGCAATGAAAAATCCGATTGAGGTATAATAGAGAACACGAGTGTAGGAAATTAAATAAATACGAAATGAATGAATTAATGGTAAGGATTATCTAGAGATTACTATTATGAGAATGATATGGGAGTTTAGAATTACTGACACACGTTATCAATTATTAGCTTCGATACTCAAAGAATTTAAGGTTTGGAATTACCGATTGCTCACAACTAAAAGAAATTCGTTTAATTGCGGCAAATTCTAAAAATCGTGATTGATCTTTTCGAAAACTAAAGAAACTCCTTTGATGGGGATGAATCCCTACTAACAATCGACTAGCTAAATACCTTTGATGGGGTAAATCGCTAAACGATCGCGAAAAAAGGTTTAGAACATTCACAATCGCTTCTGTCGGGTCGTTTCATGGCGAACACCGACAAAAACCCTCGATTTTGACAATAATAACAACTATGAAAAAGGTTTAATCATCTAAATCATAAGTTCTCTAGCATCGAAATAATATTCGTGCACAAATATCATCAAGAACGCCGAAGATTATAAAGAACAAAGAAAAATGAACAATCCCAAACTCTTATCTAGAAAATCAACAAAAAATAACAACTAACAACATGTCTGCGGTTAAATCTAAACACCCATATGATAAGATTAGTTACTCCTGATCATTTAAACAACAATAGCAAAAAGCATTGAACAAAACATGGTAGAAATCTTCCCTTGCAAAAATGAAGTCGAATTCCCGAGGATGTTTTGATGTTCTTCTTTTAATTCTTGTTAAATCTTCATACAAGGAACAAAAACCACTCACAATTATCTTTCTAGATGTTTGAATACAAGAAACATGAGAAAAACTGAGTTTAGATGGAGTATTAAACCCCTATTACATCGGTAATATGTGTGATGTGGAAGTTTTCAAAAATATGTATGCTCTGATAGCACACCGTTGATGTGTTTACAACAACACCTTGAAGACTTCCACATTGCACATATTTCTTGAAAATATGGTAATTGTAACACCCGTAAAATTATTCGAGGATATTACAACACCGTGGAGCCCACACCGGAAGCCACCAGACTGAAAAACATTTTCTCACAATAATTACAAACACTTGCAAATAGGTTAATGATGGTAATATCTTTCAAAATACTCAATGACTTTCCAAAATTCATTCTTCCAAATACCGTCGTAAAACTGCATTTGAAAGTACGAGGCCATAATGCCCAAACTCTAATAGTTTCAAAATATACGTTAAGTCAGGGTTTACATGTACCGAAAAAATAATTTAGGGAATACGATTTCTAAAATATACCCATGTTCATAAAATACTAGAAAACCATTTTGAAATACACATGCAGTGGATATAAACAATAGTTAAACATACATTTGCAACGGAATAATAGTTAGTCAAAATTATTGATTCCTAATTGCATGTCATAGCTAGTATCTCCCGAGAAGCTCATCTCTTCATGACCCCTACAAGCTCGATCCCTAAGTATCGAAAAATAAATCCCGCTTTGGGGTCAGACATAATACTCAACCATAATAACGATCACATCAATATCGATATTTATATATCAATCTAATTATAGGTAATTAATATAATTATTACAATCTCACTGCATAACTTATCAACTAATTATAATCCACAATCCTTGTCATATTCCACCTCTCGTATTCGCAATACCGAAATTGACCCGAATCCCACATCTGCATTATTTCTAAACAATTTAAAAAACCCTCAAAACATGATAACAACTCAAAATACAAAATAAATAATATATCTTAAGATACACGATACCACGACGAACCGTATCACTCTAGTTTGAGGTCGGATCATGATAGTCAATCTTATGAAACTTTAACAAATAAGCAGGTAAATAACAACCTCGAAATCAAAAATATCATGAGAGTCGGGTTGGCTATGGTATCAACAGTTACTCCCCTTTTATAAAATAAGAACTATTCCAGATTTCTGCCTAGATAATAAGGGATTTCTGCTCGACAACTAGATTTCTGCCAGGCAATTAGGGAATAGTTGGGGGGTCAGCCATTCATGTTGCCACTTTGTCAATCAATACCAATCACAACGAAAGTTAAAAAATAAAAACACATAATTACAATTTAGTTTCATAAGATTAATTACCATAGTCCAATCAAGTCGCAGACTTAACTTAAGTTCGTCGTAAGCAATCTCGACTCGAAAACCATCACGATAGATTACCTTTGACACTCGATGATCTAATATACTGTAGATAATAGATAACGTGTATCCTCTTCTCCATCAACTATGTATATACTTAAGTATACCAATAACGAATATAAATCATATACATATTGATTAAACTCCAAAACCAATATACAATAGACAAGCCTAATATCCAAAATTCACATATTATTGCTATATAAGGTCTAAATGAAATGAAACTGAAACCATTTATTAAGCATTATTAACTGAACAAGTATAAACTTGTCTCCACACCGTTACGACGATAGTGAAGCTATTACCAATCTTCTTGCCTTTGTCTACGAGCTCATGGACTCTGACTATAGCAATTCACCAAATCCTCGAGCACAACCACAACAAAATGCTTCTAATCTACGATGAATTATCATAACCAAATGCGCTTCTTTTACCTGTTGACATGTCAGACATTGCTCCACATATTGTGCAATATCTTCTTTCATACATGGCCACCAATAGTGTAATTTCAAGTCTCTGTAAATTTTGGTTGCTCTTAGATGTACTGAATATGGTGTTGAATGTGCTTCTAATAATATTTTTTACGAACATCTTCTGCATTAGGTACACATAAATGATTTCTAAATCGAATAATACCATCTTCTGATAATTAGAAGTCTAACAATGTTCCTAATTCAATGTTATTATTTATTTTTTCTAAATCTTGGTAATCTTTTTGCCCTTGATGAGTTCTATCAATTAAGTTGGGTCGAAGGGTTAATGCCGATAATTCTGCCTCTATCAATCCATGTTGGATAATTTTTACATACATATTTATCAAATCGTGGAACTCTGGTTTCTGGATCAAAATCATGGCGACAATGGATTGTGCTGATTTTTTGCTTAAGGCATTTGCTATCACATTAGCTTTACTAGGGTGGTAGTTGACAACACAATCATACTCTTTAACAAGTTTTAACCACCTACACTATCTCATATTTTATTCTTTCTGAATGAAGAAATATATCAGGATCTTGTGATCGGTATAAATTTCACACATTCTCCATATAGGTAATACCTCCATATTTTAATTGCAAACAGAACTGCAGCAAGTTAAAAATCATGTGTCGGGTAGTTCTTTTCATACTCCTTCAGTTGTCTAGACGCATATGTTATTACTTTACCATTCCGCATCAATACACAACCTAGACCGTTCTTTGAAGCATCCATATAGACTTTAAAACCTTTAGTTCCCATTGGAATGGTCAAGATCGATGCTATGTCAACCGCTTCTTCAGTTCTTGAGAGCTCAGATCACATGATTATGTCCACTTTAAGGAAACATTTTTTCTAGTCAATTGTGTTAATAGAGAGTCAATTTTGGAGAAACCCTCTACAAACCGATGGTAGTATTCAGTTAGACCAAGAAAGATGCGTACTTCTATAGAATTTGTGGGTTGTGGCCAGTTATTGATTGCTTCAACTTTGCCTGGCTCTACTGAAATACCTGCTCTAGATATAACATGCCCCAATAATACCACTCGGTCTAACCAAAATTCACACTTCTTAAACTTATCATATAACCAAATCTCTTTTAAAACTTCTAAAATGTTCCTTAGATGCACTGCGTGGTCTTCTTTTGTCTTCGAATATATGAGAATATCATCAATAAGCACAATAACAAACTTATCCAGTAAGTCTTCAAACACCATATTCATTAAATTTATGAATGATGCTTTGGCATTTGTTAGGCCAATGGCATCACCAAAAACTCGGTGTTTGTACATCGTACTCAATGCCATTTTTTGGGATGTCTTCTTATTTTATCTTCAGTTGATGGTACTCTGATCGCAAATAAATCTTGGAAAAGATAAGATGCGCCTTGAAGTTGATCAAACAAGTCATCAATTCTAGGCAAAGGATACTTGTTCTTGATTGTGACTTTGTTGAGCTCTCTATAGTCTATACACATCTTCAAGGAGCCACCCTTCTACGAACGAACAATATCGGTGCCCCCATGGTGAATAATTAGGCCTAATGAGACCCTTATCTAACAACTCTTGCAACTAGGTCTTTAATTCTTTGAGCCCAGCTGGTGCTATTCTATATAGTGACTTTGATATTGGTATTGTTCCCAGCTATAATTTAAACACAAACCCTATTTCATGATCTGGTGGCAGTCCCACTAGATCATCGAGAAAAACTTCAGGATATTATTTCACCACTGTACTTCATTAACGCTTGAGCAATCTTGCTTCTCAATGCTCATTGCACTTACTAGATAGCCTTCACAACAACGATTTAATACACGTTGTGCCTTCATTGCGGAGATTACTGGAAATCTAAAATTATTACCAACGCCGATAAAATAAATAAGGTTATTCCCCAGGTGGTTGGGATGTCACACTTTCTACGGAAGCCAATAGTAGCATGATATTTTTATAACCGGTCCATACACGAGATTATGTCATAGTCATTCATGTTCAAGATAATTAAATCAACATAGAGTTCCCTAGTTTTAATAGGAATACTAGAGGCTCGTATGATTTTATTTATTTGTTTTGGATATCTGGAGGGGGTCACTACATTATAACCTGTCTCAACTTTTTTTGGTGCTCTACTGAGCCTTATCACATACTCATTGGATGCAAATGGATGTGTAGCACAGGATTAAATAATAATGATGTTGAAGTACCAGATATAGGAAGGTTACTTGATAATAGATGGACTAGCCTCAGCATTTTCTCTGGTCATAGTGAAAACTCTAGCTGGTACATGTTAGATGCATTTTTATGCTCTTAATTATCATTATTTTATACCAATTTTTAGTTTAAATCTGCGTGAATGAGCTTTTAATGCATTATCATTATATGTTTTGAAGGAAATTCGAGTCCGGGAGCTTGAACGAAGAAAAACGGGCCAAAACGACATTTTTTTGGTCGGGGACTGCGGCACACAGACGCTGGGCCGCGGCACAGGAGGCGCCCAGAAGGAACTGGTACAAACTGTACCGGGGGCCGCGGCACACTCGCTCTGAGCCGCGACCCGTATGGAGAAATTGTGCCGAGGCCTGGACGCATGAAGACAGGGGCCGCGACACACTAATACCGGGCCGCGGCCCGCCGCACAGGGTTCATATTCGCAACTTGCAATTTCGGCGGTTTGGAAGTTCGTTTCTGACCTAATTTCTGGATGCGTTTTTGAGGCAGATGAAAGATTATAAATATGCATTGAAGGTCAGAAGATATGATAAAACAGAAGGAGAAAATACCGAGGAGCAGAGAGCAGAAGCTAGAGAACGGCGCAATACAAGTTCCTAAACTGCATTTGATTTTTCTTATGCTTTCTTTAATTCTTTGTGTATTATTTTCTAGCATGTCGGGATAGAACCATTTTCTAGGATTGTGATGAAACCGAGATTTTGACGGATTAACTTTTGATTTTGCATTATTAATATATATTTCCCTTTCTATTGAGTTTTCCCCAATTGTTTTTAATGCGTTCAATTATGTGGCGTATGATTGAATTGTTCTGATTACGCAACTCGAATCGGGAGAGGAGAGTTAGTAGGAATAATTGGTGAGAAACATTTTATCTTGTGAGATAGGAATATACTCATAGGAATTACGTGGCCCGTCTGAAGATTTCATACTTTTTGCCTATTGTCGAATTAATTCACCTAGGAATAGAGTGATTTATTCGCCTTAGAAAATTCTACTAACCTCGGGAGAGGCATTAGAGTATCTTAGAAATCTTCACCTTCAATAAATTGGGAAATTACTTAATTTATATAAATCAAGAGTAATTCGAATAAATCGAGGCGGATTCTCAATCCTAGATTATTCTCCTATTTGATCTTCTTTCTTCGGATAATCGATTTTATTAATTGTTTTTAGTTTATCACTTTATTAGTTTTCTTTAATATTCCTTGCACCACCAAATTCGATCGTTCAGATAAAATTAGAATACAAATAAATTGGTAATTAGTAAGTCAGTCCTCGAGGGAACGATATCTTACTTATCACTTTATTACTTGCTTATGACAACGTGCACTTGCGTTCACCGAAATACGTAACAAGTTTTTGGCGCCGTTGCCGGGGACTGATTGTTCTACTGATATCAATTTCAGTATTTCTAATATTAATGTGAACATTATTTTATTTTTGTGTAAATTTTATTTTTTTTTATTTGTTTTCCTTTCAGGAGTTTCGTTTAGTGCATGAGAAAATTCGGTGATGAAGGTCTATTACCTTTGGATACTGAACGCGAGCGCACTTTGCGGAAAAACAAGAAGGAAAGGCGTGAGCTGGCAACAAAGGATACCATGGCCGACAACATAGGAAATCACGGGGTTGACAACCCTATTCAGCAAGCTCAACCGGCATTGGCACTCCGGGATTGTGCATTGCCTCAAATCAACATGAATTTTTCGGGGATTCGGCGTCCAACTATCCAAGCAAACAATTTCGAGATTAAGCCAGCTCTAATCCAGATGGAACAAGCAAGTCAATTCTGCGGACTAGCGAATGACGACCCTAATGCTCATATTGTATGCTTTCTCGAGATATGCGATACGTTCAAGAATAATGAAGTTTCTGATGACGCCATTCGTATACGGATTTTCCCATTTTCTTTGAGGGATAAAGCCAAGTTTTGGTTGAATTCACTTCCGTCGGGCTCTATCATGACTTGGGCGGAGTTAGCACAAGCCTTTTTGGCTAAGTTCTTTCCGCCGGAAAAGATAGCGAGACTTCGGAATGAAATAACGACATTCAGGCAATTTGAGATGGAATCGCTTCATGAAGCTTGGGAGCGATAAAAGGATTTACTAAGGATATGCCCACACCATGGCCTACCGGATTGGCTACAAATTCAAACATTCTATAATGGACTGAGTGCTTCTACACGCACTCTTGTTGATGCAGCCGCTGGAGGAGCTTTAATGGGCAAGACGATGGCTGAAGCTCATTCTCTACTGGAAGATATGGTGGCAAATGCGTATCAGTGGCCTTCAGAGCATCTGAATCCGAAACGAGTTATGAAAATTTCCGATAATGATCCAATATCTACACTATCGGCCCAAGTTGCTGCCTTGACTCAACAACTTCAAGTTTTATCACGCGCTCCTTCTACCATTACCACGGAATCATGTAATTGGTGCAACGGCTCTCACCCTAGTGCGGAATGCCAAGTTGGAAATCCTTTCGAGCAATATCCGATGGAACAAGCTTAGTTTGTGGGGAACGGAAATTGGCAGAACAATCCGTATTCCAACACATATAATCCGGGGTGGAGAAATCACCCTAATTTTTCGTGGAAAAACGGACAGAATTTAAACCAACCTCAGTTTGCTCAACACCAACAGCAACCTCCTCCCGCTCCAAAAATCTCTCTAGAGGAGGCAATGGCGAAATTAGCAGCAAATACGAGTCGGTTCATGACCCGTACAGAAATAACCTTGCAAAACCATTCCGACTCTATTCGCAATTTGGAAGTCCAATTGGGTCAAATAGCAAATGTGTTAATAGCCTGACCTGAGGGTACTTTGCCAAGTACAAATGAGACAAACCCCAGAGAGAGTATTAATGCCATTGGCTTAGGAAGTGGGAGGGAAGTGTGTGAGCATCCCAGGAGTAACAAAAGGAGAGGTGAAGGTGAGGAGAAGAAAAATTCGGCATCAGAAGAATCACAAATTTCTAAAAGCTCGAAATTGTTTCCTGACAATCCGATGGCCTATGTGCCACCAGTCCCGTTTCCGCAGCGATTGCAAAAGCAAAAATTGGACAAGCAATTCTCCAAGTTTCTTGACGTCTTCAAGAAACTACATATCAACATTCCATTTGCCGACGCCTTGGAACAAATGCCGAGCTATGTGAAGTTCATGAAGGAGATCTTATCGAACAAAAGGGAGCTTGAAGAGTATGAGACAGTGGCGTTGACGGAAGAGTGCAGCGCTATCTTGCAGAAAAAGCTCCCGCCTAAATTAAAGGATCCAGAAAGCTTCAATATACCGTACACTATTGGAAACCTCTCTTTTGATAGAGCGTTATGTGATTTAGGCGCCAGTATTAATCTTATGCCCCTTACCATCTTTAAGAAGCTAGGTATTGGGGAGGCCAAGCCGACTACAGTCTCTTTGCAACTAGCTGAAAGATCCATCAAGTATCCGAGGGGAGTGATAGAAGACGTCCTGGTCAAGGTCGATAAATTCATCTTTCCTGCCGATTTTATTGTGCTTGATATGGAGGAGGACCATGATATCCCAATTATCTTGGGAAGACCATTTTTAGCAACCGACCGAACTCTCATTGATGTGGAGAAAGGGAAACTCACTTTACGGGTTCAAGATGAGCAAGTCACATTCAAAGTGTTTCGATCTCTCCCGTGTCCAAGCAATGTCGAGAAGGGTTCTCAATTTGAAAGCTTAGATATTTTTGCGAAAGATACACAGGGAAAGATGTCTGTCGAAATGTTCAGAATCTGTTGTAGTTGTTCCGACATCTGAGAAAAATGTAGAACGAGTCGCATATCTTAGGCATTTGGACATGTCGTCTTCATCATCCGTTCACTCACCATCTAAAAATTCTCAGGCCGTCATAAATTTGTCCGTAGAAAAGAAAACTAAGCCGGAAGTGAAACGGTTGCCAAGTCATGTGAAATTTGGGTGTTTTGGAAAGTTACTATTATTCAAAGCTTTTCGCAAAGAACATTGGATGTCCAAACCAAAAATCGAACTGTTAAAGACTGATGGTTAAAAATTTAAAACACATTAACGGTTTGATGGACGTGGCGGAGCCCAAATGGTGTTTGCGAAAAACAAATTGATCTTAAAAAGGTCCGGCTAAAGACTATAAACTTAGCGCTTCTCGGGAGGCAACCCGAGTATTAGTTGTAGATGTTAATTTTTTGTTGATTTCATTCATTCTAAGAGTCTAATTTTTCGTCATTTTTGCTTTGATATGCTTCTCTCTCACTTTCTATGTGTTTTCGCTTTAAAAATTTTTTGTGCAGAACATTCCAGGTCCGGGGCCGCGGCACATGCAGAGCGGGCCGCGGCACACAGGTGTCTAAAATACAGGCAAACGTTCTGTACTCTTTGCCGCGGCACAAAGCTTCTGAGCTGCGGCACACTTGCCCCAAGAGACGCGGCACGCTGACAATGAGCCGCGGCACGCTGAAGACCCAGAAATCATCCCAGGAGCCTGTACTACGTGCCGCGGCATGTAAGCTCTGTGCCGCGGCACACTATCCCTGCAAGCTGTGGCATCTGTACAATGAGCCGTGGCACAATTCCATACTCCAGCGCCCAAAAGCATCCTGTACTACGGGCCGCGGCTCACTGGATATGTGCCGCGGCCCCTGCTGAGAATTTTAAACGTCCAGGGCAGGCTTATAATCCATTCGGCCGAGACACCAGGTATTTCTCAAATTTCTTCTTCTTCGCGTGGCGCAAGGATATCATCCTCCAACTTCTTCTTCTCAACTTCTTCAATCCAACACAAGGTAATTCTATTCCCTTAAGTTTTAATGCAACATGGATTAATGATTGGGGTAATATTCTTTGATGAACTTGTGTTTATTTTATAAATTCTTATCAAAATTTGTATCGGATTGTGCTAGGATTATTGATTAATTGGTGGTGTTTTGTTATTTTGTCGTGAATTGCTGTGATGATCGATTGAAATTTTTGTTGTTGAGGATTGAATTGAGTAAGCTATTGTTTTTTGTTCTTCAAGCTAACGCATGCAAAGTGTTTGATAAAATGCACCAATGAAATTTTTTGAGCCAAGCATCTCCAAATTGTCTGCAACGAATTCGATTATCAGATTAAATTGTGCCCCAAACCCTTACGTCAAGTTTGAGCTTAAATCTCTGCCTCATATCCCTCATATGGTAGTGCGAATTCATTCGACGCTATATCCATTTTCCGCACATTATAAGTTGAGAGTGGTGTAGTGATTTTTAAAGTTGTCTAAGTTATCCCGTGTTTTTTTTCAGGGACTTCATCATGGCTCAGAAAAGGAAGTTGAGCACGAGAGCTAGGATGCGATCATCCCCTACAAGAGGGGAAACGTCACAAAACCGAACAGATATGGAATCCCACCAATTCTCTGACCCTGACATCCATCGAATATTCAACGAGAGAATCCATCCTCGTCCAATAACTACGGAGCAGGGATTCACTCCCGCCCCCCAAGACGGCGCGCTATTGGCAATGATCAATGAAATGGGATGGACTCGATTCACTGCGCCACCCGAGCCGGCGGTCATTTCTATTGTCCAAGAGTTCTACGCCAGTGCTCTATTGCGACAAATCGAGACGGGGCAAATGATGGGATGACTGGATACACGGACTGAGGTCGTCGTCCGAGGCCAAACAGTAGACTTCTCGGTAGCCGCGATTCGAAGGTCGTACGAGCTACTGGAGGTGGATGAATCGGAGTACACACGGACTATGAGTAGCCTCACGAGGGAGGATTTGCTGGAGGCACTTGCTCAGCCGGGTTCTGTCTGGGAAACGCGCGTCCCGGGTTCCACAGCTTTCTATTTCAAGAGTTCCTGCCTCAGTCAGCTCGGGCGAGCCTGGCTTTATTTCCTCTATACACGAGTCGACCCTACATCACAGATCCGCTCGGTCTTGCTTCCTCGTGCCCGATTATTGTATGCTATCACGACGGACTCCGATTTGATGTGGCCCCACGTCTGTCCCGTTCTATATTTCAGTGCATCCAGGGAGGGGCAAAGATGGGATTAAAACATCCCTCGCTGATTTGTGCCCTATGCCGCCAGTCGGGCGTGACTTGGTCCGATGACGAGCCGTCTATTGCACCACAGGGTCTGATCAACCACCGTATTATCTCCCATTTCGACCAATGGGGTGGCGGATGGCACACGAGCGGGGGCGAGGATTTCTTATCGATGAGCCACACGAGCACTCTTCCGAGCCACTACTTCTGACTCATGAGATGGCGGCAGATGCTGAGGATCGGACTGAGTCCACTCCACCGCTAGCGAGAGAGCACCTTCAGGCGATGTTTGATAGCCTGATGGAGGAGATGCGGGCAGAGAGAGACAGCCTCGTCGCAGCTGTTCGAGAGGAGATGCGCGAGCAGGCCCACCGGGACAATCGGCGTGCAGAGAGGCGCTTAGCGGCGAGGGATGCTTATCATCAGGAATATCTAGCTACGTGGACGAGCCATATACTCCATCCGGACGGACCCTTCCTTCCACCAGTCAGGCCATCTACACCACCCTCCTCGCCGGACGAGGCTGGCACCAGTTCCTTCACTGATATTAGGGGAGTACTTGCCCTTTCTCATATTGCATATTATTATTTGTGTCCATTGAGGTAAATGTACGTCTTAAGTTTGGGGGGGTTACTATTAGTTGTTATTTACTTTTTCGTTGCTATTTTTTGTTGTTATTGATTCTAGCCTTGCTTTTCTTCTAAAATATTCTGGACTTTATTTGCATTCGTGAATTTTTCGTACAGCCTTGTGTAAAACTGATGATATGATAATGATTTCTTTTTGAAGAAATGGTTGAGTTTTGGTCGAGTTTGCATTCTGCGATAATTGTTTCCCTTGAGTATTCATTTAGGCCTGATTTTTTTTGCATCATTGTAGAAATCCTAGCATATAAGAAATGAGACATACGTGTTTACAAACCGCCATCTATACGTTTGGTTACACTTTTCATGTAGCTAGCCATCCAGTAACATGAGTCTTCTTGGCATTTAATTTGAGTTTAGGCATTGAGTCGGACAGTTTTCCCCAAAAAATTCGAGAAATTATACATGTTCTATGATGGGAAGTCTAGTAACCGGGGGTATTCACGTAACCCGTTGTTTACTATTGCGTAAAACGACAACCCTGAATAGACTAATGGTTCAGAAAAATCGCATGATGATGAAAAGAAGCCAAGTAACCGGATGTATTCACGTGACTCGTCGTTTACATTCGCGTAAAACAGCAACTTTGAATCGGACATGCGGGAATAGCCATTCGAGTTTTTTCTCCGCTATAGAAGGAGACTTAGTAACTAGAAGTACTCATGAGCCCCATGAGTGTCTTTTACATCAAACGGTTCCCCAATACATGAGAATGGATTTCCACCCAAGGGTCATTTCATGAAACATACCGGGAGTCGGAACCTAGTGGTTAACTCGAATCATTATAATGATTACACATAAGGGAATGTTGTCCAAGGATTATTATTTACGATGAAACTCTTGCATTTTTGCCTCGAGACTGTGGGAATGGGCGAGTTGGCTTGTTTAATCTAACCATTCATATTGGCGGTCGGCTCAATTCATGCTTGTTAATCTTTGAGCCTTGATTTTCTTCATGACCGATGGATTAGCACTAAAAATGATTGCTTTGTGGAATCATTGTTCGTGATGTGACCCACTAATACGATACTTGTAATTTTCTTTGAGATTTTTAGGGTAGTATTAATCAGTTAAACACTATAGATTTGCACGTTTACCCACGATACTTGTCATCTCATTTGAAATTAATTTTTGCTTGAGGACAAGCAAAACCTTAAGTTTGGGGGTATCTGTTAGATGTATTTTTATGCACTTAATTATCATTATTTTATACCCACTTTTAGATTAAATCTGCGTGAATGAGCTTTTAATGCATTATCTTTATATGTTTTGCAGGAAATTCGAGTCTGGGAGCTTGAACGAAGAAAAACTGGCCAAAACGACATTTTTTGGGTCGGGGACCGCGGCACACAGATGCTGGGCCGCGGCACAGGAGGCGCCCAAAAGGAACCGGTACAAACTGTACCGAGGGCCGCGGCACACTCGCTCTGAGCCACGGCCCATATGGATAAATTGTGCCCAGGCCTGGCCGGATGAAGATAGGGGCCGCAACACACTAATGTCGGGCCGTGGCCAGCCGCGTAGGGTTCATATTCGCAGCTCGCTATTTCGGCGGTTTGGATGTCCGTTTCTGACCTAATTTCTGGATGCGTTTTGAGGCAGATGAAAGATTATAAATATATATTGAAGGTCAGAATCTATGATAAAACGGAAGGAGAAAATACCGAGGAGCAGAGAGCAGAAGCCAGAGAACGGCGCAATTCAAGTTCCTAAACTGCGTTTGATTTTTCTTATGCTTTCTTTAATTCTTTCTGTATTATTTTCTAGCATGTTGGGCTAGAACCCTTTTCTAGGATTGTGATGAAACCGAGACTTTGACGGATTAACTTTTGATTTTACATTATTAATATATATTTCCCTTTTCTATTGAGTTTTCCCCAATTGTTTTTAATGCATTTAATTATGTGCCCTATGATTGAATTGTTCTGATTACGCAACTCGAATCGGGAGAGGAGAGTTAGTAGAAAAAATTAGTGAGAAACGTTTTATCTTGTGAGATAGGAATATACTCATAGGAATTACGTGGCCCGTCTGAAGATTTCGTACTTTTTGCCTATTGTCGAATTAATTCACCTAGGAATAGAGTGATTTATTCGCCTTAGAAAATTCTACTAACCTCGGGAGAGGCATTAGAGTATCTTAGAAATCTTCGCCTTCAATAAATTGGGAAATTACTTAATTTATATAAATCAAGAGTAATTCGAATAAATCGAGGCGGAATCTCAATCCTAGATTATTCTCCTATTTGATCTTCTTTCTTCGAATAATCGATTTTATTAATTGTTTTTAGTTTATCACTTTATTAGTTTTCTTAAATATCCCTTGCACCACCAAATTCGATCGTTCAGATAAAATTAGAATACAAATAAATTGGTTATTAGTAAGTCAGTCCTCGAGGGAACGATATCTTACTTATCACTTTATTACTTGCTTACGACAACGTGCACTTGCGTCCACCGAAATACGTAACAGTACACTTTCATGTACTCTAGGTTTTGGCTTGTTTGGGCAAACATTCGCCATATGTCCAGGTTGTCCACATGAAAAGCATACCTTAGAACCCAATAAGTAAACTCCATTATGTTGTTTTCCACAGTTAGGACATACCACCTCTTCAGATTTCGTATTCTTACTTGGATCTCCATGTTCTTGCCCCTTTTTTAGATGGAAAACCATCTCTTGGGTTCTGAAATAGAGGTGGCCTCTTCTTTTCATTCCTAAACTAGCGTTGGCCTTTTTTTTAAAGAAAAAGCGTCCAGTGTGGACGGGGGGTTGAGGCGGGATCCACCAACCAGTGTGGACGTCCAGCGTTGGCCTTGTCGTTGAGCAAATGTCCACCAAACCTCTTGTGCCCATTGAATTCTCAGTTCTGCCAGTTCTGCCACTAATGCTCTCTCAACAACTGTTGAATAAGTCGTCCCTTGAATTCCTGCTATGCTGAAATCTATGCAGAGTTATAGTCTCAGGCATTCAAGGAACCTCTCCACTTTTAGTGATTCCGTGCTAGCCATATGCTCGGCAAACCTAGACAGCATTTCGAGCTTGCAATAGTCTGAAATCATCATATGTCCCTATTTCAACTGGATAAATTCATTTATCTTCATTGCACGAACAAGAGCTATAAAGTACTTGTTACTGAAGAGTTCTTTAAACTTAGCCCGAGTTATTGTTTCCACATAATCAATAGCGCTTATCGTATCCCACCAATGACTTTCACTTCCCCGTAACATGAAAGATGCACAAAGTACCTTATTCTCTTTAGAAACCTTACTATACTGGAACATATTCTCTATAGTCCTTAGCCAATCCCCCGCTTCAGTAGGATCCACTACATCCTCAAATGTTGGGGGATTCAACTCCCGAACCTTCCTCCATCTAATTCCACTTGTTCTACTCGTGGTGGAGGTCGATTCATATAATCTCTATGTTGTCCTCCCCATATCTCTTTGTTGAATGAGTTGTTGGATTTGTTGAGATTACTTTATACTAGTTTAGTCAGTCGACCCATGATTGGAACACGATCAGAACTTGCGGATGTCATTTCTGGTTCTTGTGTTCTACCCCCTTCACTGCCTTCAGTTCTTGTTCTCGGTAATATTTTCTAGTTATGATCGAGTCTAATATCATATGACCAATAAAATTCATGAAATATGAATAAACATAAATGAACAACACTGAATGAAATTGTTGTGCTCCACATGCTTTGAGCTCGTGGAGATGGATAGTCTACGGGGCACAAACTGGGCTCTAATGCCACCTGAAACGATCCAGACTAACTATCTAACCTGAATTTTCCCATATCATATTAATACTTATAAAATGCCGTGGAATTTCGGTAGAATTTCCCCCAAAATAGTACCCATCTCACCAACTTGTAATAATAGTAACACAAAATCAATATTACCACCATATAGAGACGTCATGTCTCATCCAGAGTCAAACTCGTGTCATTCATATGACTTCATATCCCTAAAATAAAAACGCTAGTAAACACCAAGTCTCTAATTGTCCCAAACAATTAGTTATGTATTTTACGAGTTCACTACTTAAACAAACTTATTAGTTACATAACCATACCAAAAGTATATAAAACATCAAACCTCACGATAACATAACATATATGCTTTCGTAACTCGATGACATAACATATATTTTTAAAACAAAGTTTAGAGAAAGTACCAATAACACAATAACCCCACGATTTAGCCCAACGGGTCGTCATCCATGTACGTCGATCCTCAGCAACCGTGGAACTCCAACCCATCCGATAATGAAAATATCTCAAGCATCAAGGTTACCTACAATGCATGTATCATGTCTGAAGCTACATATGACATATGGTAATAAATGAGAATCTCTCACAAAATTCAATTTCTTTTCCTTGGGCCCATTGACCCACATATTAGGCACTGAATAGAGTTCAATATTGTATCATATCATACGACATACATATACTATGCCAAGTATCATACGACATACATCTACCATGTCTCACACATCATATAAGCATGCTATTATCGGGCTAACATATCATGAAACCACGCATCTACCATGCCTCTATAGTCCACAATGGCCAACAAAACATTTTTTCCTTTCCATGATCATTCCATGCATGCGGACAGTAGTAAGTCTCATGTTATGCATGCATGTGGAAATGCTAATGAATGTCATGTCCATGTAAGGTGCAACCAGACATTTTTAAGCGTTATTCAGATCCGTCATAAAATACAATGGAACACTCTCAAGATATTATCAAGTTCAACAAATAGTTATACAAATAATATTAGGTTTATGTATTGTAGTTGCATGTGGATTTGGACTTACCTTGTTTGGCTGATACCCTTACTCTTATATTGCTATGATATAGTTGTAATGATAAACCTTGATACCCTGTTTCAATTATTGTGCTTAAATAGGAGCAATGGTATTCATAAAGTTCAGCACACTTCTTATCCGAAGGGTTTTAACGAATTCTATTGGGATGCCTAGTTGATGTTTTAATGTTTTATGTCCGTCTTCCTATGCATACCAGCCTACTAACCAAGCATTTATGACCTTTTAGTATGTCATAATATCTGGTTTTGATGCCCATTTAGACACCACAACAAAAGTCTCTTAGATTTTTATAGCAACAATTTTGTATAAAAGGACTTATTGGGAATAGTTGTTAGATTTTGATGATGTCATCCATGTATTGTTATTTATTCAAATGTATGTGTTGCTACCCAAAATATTATCCAGAGATATATATTGTTGGAACAGATGAGTAGCAAACAAAGTGCGAGAGCACGTACGTGGGGAAGTGAATAACACAAGATTTTTCGGGTTTGTTAGGCTCGGGCTTGAATGCTCTCGCGAGATATTATTAATACGAATACGTTTGGAGTACAAATATTAATGTAAGAGTGCGATTACAATAAGTGTAAAAGGCCCTAATTATCTAGCTCTTGAGTGCTGCTCTGTGAGTTCTTGTTCTCGTTTCTGCCGACCGTCTTTGGGTTAAGAGGTTCGGAGAGTGAGATATAGAAATATGTCCGAAGTATATAGCATATCCAAGAGAGAGAAGCTAGCTGTGAAGTCGCGAGAAAGCAGCCAGAAAAGCAGACTGTGAAACAGCGAGAAAGGAGCTCTAGTTCCAAATGCAGGAAGCCATCTATTTATAGGATCTGGGATTCTTTTTCCTGACGGGCGATCGCCTTTCTTGCATTATAATAAAGGGGCGACCGTATTTTTGCACATGGGCTGGTTGCCTTAATGTCCGCGGCTGCTGTTGGCAGCCAGCTGTGCAGACCAATGAGAAGTCTGAACGCGTCCTGAGTCGCTGTCCCGGGAGGTCCCACCTTATACCTTTCGGTGGGTCTGTCGGTAGGTGAGAAGATGGTGACAGGCTATGGTCAACGATCCATGTTCTACGGCGTCATTCGCGGATCTGCACATGGGTCCCTATCCTGAGTCTCGGCCTTCGCAGACTTGGCGAATGCTGGCTTCGCGCGGCACGAGGCGGTCGTCCTTGGGCGGGCACCAGAGTCAATCGCCAGGTGCCAAGAGACAATCGCCTTAGATGTCGATCGCTTGGCACTCGGGTTTGATCTGGGATCTCCGTTCTTTAGGCAAGTATGCCTTGGTCTATTCGACTCTGGCTCGGTCGCCCGGCATTTGTGCCGATCGCCTGTTGAGGTGTATAAATCTCGACACAACAATTGCCCCCCAGCTTGCTCCGATGTTTGAAGACATGGGGTGAAGTGGTTCCATTGGCGATCGTTTAGGATAAAGACGGGCGATCCGTTGAGCTGACTTTGGTCTCGGACTTAGGCGACCTGATCGTTTGGTGAGCTATCTTCGATCTTGTTCTTGTGATCTATTAATTTTGCAGATCCCTCGTGGACGGCTGATTGTTTCGACCTTGAGAAACCGTGCACGGTCGCGGAGTTCGATGGACCAACCTCCATGACCGTGTCTTGTGTGCGAGGGACATTCCACCTGTAGGTTTGTCTCGTGACTCACTTTATTGTGAGGGTCCTCCGTTAGGCTGCACCCGCCTCGTATTTAAACGAAGGGCGTGCGGTCTTGGTCTGGAGGAGTCCTTGCACAGGGCGTCGTCGGATTAACTGACTCCACGTCCGCGGCTTGTTAGCACTTTTGTACCTCGGATCGTCATGTTAGATGGCAATCCTCGACGGTATACGTTGTGATGGGGGTAGGGACGCGTCGCACTGTCCGGGTCCACCAAGTTAGATGATGAACCTTTGAAGGCTGGCGAGCGTGTCCACAGATTTGTTCGGAGGGTCCTTCGGCTACGCTCGCCTCGTATTTAAACGAAGGGCGAGCGATCGCAGCCCAAAGGAACCGTGCATGGACGAAGCAGTCTGTTCCATCGACTTCCAGGACCATGGCTGCACTCTTTTACCTCGGATCGTCATGTCAGACGGCGATCCTCGACGGTATACGTTGTGCTGAGGGAGGCGATCTCGTGCCTAGGTCCATCATGTTAGATGATGAACTGTAGATGGCGAGCAAGTCCTCTATTTTTGGAGATGTTGCTTGATTCTGGCGATCGGGTTGGAAGACTGGTGATCGTCGTTCTGACGCCGATCGCGGCACTTGATTCTCTCCGCCCCGGGATCCGGCTAAGTTATCAGACTGTCCAGCTTTCCCTCCTTGAACAATCTCCAGAGTTGTCTGAGGAGGTCACGGCATTGAACGGTGTTGTGGCTGGGACTCTTGTGGTAAGCACAAAATTTGTTGCGGTCCAGATGACCGTGGTCCCTTACCGCCTTCGGCTTGCTTAGTCGCTCGCGCCCCTGGATGGCGTAGAAAATATGAGCCAGAGATAGATTGAGGTTGTGGTGGAGATGGGCTTCCACATCCTCGAAGGTCCTGAAATCTCCGGGTAGCTTGGCGACCGCCTGGATGGAACTGGCGATCGCCGTCTCTGCCCCCTCGTCTTGGCGAAGGGCGAGCATCCTCCGCCTGGCCAAAAAGTATGCGGCCTTGGCGCGGAAGATTGCGTAGGTCGGGGGGATGTCCTTTATAAGGTGCCTGAACATGGGCGAAAGACCACTGAATCCCCCTAGGACCGAGTAGAGGGCGATCTCGTCGCTTACGGGCTCACCGTTGAGGATTATCTCATCCACCCGGTCGATGTAGTCTGCGTCGGTCTCGTCTTCCCCCTGCCTGATTTTCATCATTCGGTGGGGACCTTCTGGTCGAGTTACCTTGGCGGCAAAGTATGTTGTGAAGTCGCTCGCCAATTGTTCAAAGGAACTGATCGATCACGGTGGTAATGAGATGTACCACCTATGGGCCAGGTCGCCCAGTGTCAACGGGAACATTTGGCACCTAGTCGCGTCTGATGCCCCGCATCCGGTCATGTAAATCCGGAATTTGCTCAGGTGAGTCTCAGGGTCCGATCTCCCCTCGTACAAAGGTGTTTGAGGAGGAGTGATCCTTGGCTGCCCGGGGGCGAGTTCGATCCGGACTGCGAGTGGCTCGCTCGGCCCAACGATCTTTCTCTTGGCGCCTGCCCTAGTTTATAGGATCGCCCTCATGCCATCGAGCTGGCGTTGCATTGCGGCCATCGCCGTTGCTTGGTCGCTCGTGGTTTGGCTCTCGGAGCGGGAGCCGAGGCAATCGTGTACCAATCTCCTGACTCCGCGGTAGGCGATGAGGTTGTCGCCGATCTCGGTTCTTCGGCGAAGAGGTGTCAGATGGCTGTCCTGCCTTCTGGGAGTTGGATAAGCTGAACTCCTGGTGACGGATTCGGGCTCCGTCGTCTCATGGCTGGGTCCACAATGTCCCAGTCGCCATGATGGTCGCTGCCCAGGCGGCTGAAAACAGAACTGTCCCGCCTCGCGACTGCTTCTGCTCGTGAATCGGGGCTTCCTGAAGATCACTCGTCAAGTAACCCCTTGAGCTTACGTTTGCCTGCGCGGTGGATGGCCGATGGGGTAATTGCGGGTGCATCGAATGCTCTCTGTTGCTCCCTTAGGATGGCCATATCCTCCTCGATCTGTTCCGCGGTTTGGAACTGGTCGAGCGAAAGTCTATGGCCATCCCTCAAGAGCGGGATCGAGAGTCTCGTGCCGCCATGGATACCCTCCGCCGTGGGTTGGGGCTCGGATTGAGACGGAATAAGGCATCCGGTGGATCGGAGAGTGGATCTTTTCGATGTGGTGGCAGACGTCATGAATCTGAAGGTATTTCTTTGGAAGAATAGTGAGTGTTTCTTCAAGTATATGCCCTAGAGAACAGTGAGTTTTCTTCGAGACAGTCGGAATAAAAATGAAGGTTCAAGCCCTCATTCTAGCGCCAATTGTTGCTACCCAAAATATTATCTGGAGATAGATATTGCTGGAACGGATGAGTAGCAAACAAAGTGCGAGAGCACGTCCGTGGGGAAGTGAATAACACAAGATTTGTCGGGTTTGTTAGGTCCGGGCTTGAATGCTCTCGCGAGATGTTATTAATATGAATACGTTTGGAGTACAAATATTAATATAAGAGTGCGATTACAATGAGTGTAAAAGACCCTAATTATCTAGCTCTTGAGTGCTGCTCTGTGAGTTCTTGTTCTTGTTTCTACCAACTGTCTTTGGGTTAAGAGGTTCGGAGAGTGAGATATAGAAATATGTCCGAAGTGTATAGCGTAGCCAAGAGAGAGAAGCCAATTGTGAAGTCGCGAGAAAGCAGCCAGAAAAGCAGACTGTGAAACAGCGAGAAAGAAGCTCTAGTTCCAAGTGCAGGAAGCCTTCTATTTATAGGAGCTGGGATGCCTTTTCCTGACGGGCGATCGCCTTTCTTGCATTATAATAAAGAGGCGACCGTCTTTTAGCACATGGGCTGGTTGCCTTAAAGTCCGTGGCTTCTATTGGCAGCCAGCTGTGTGGACCAATGAGAAGTCTGCACGCGTCCTGAGTCGCTGTCCCGGGAGGTCCCACTTGTATCTTTCGGTGGGTCTGTCGGTATGTGAGAAGATGGTGACAGGCTGTGGTCAACGATCCATGTTCTGCGGCGTCATTCGCGGATCTGCACATGGGTCCCTATCCTGAGTCGGCCTTCGCAAACTTGGCGGATGCTGGCATCGCGTGGTATGAGGCGGTCGTCCTTGGCCGGGCACCAGAGTCGATTGCCAGGTGCCAAGAGACGATTGCCTTAGATGTCGATCGCTCGGCACTCGGGTTTGATCTAGGATCTCCTTTCTATAGGCAAGTCTGCCTTGGTCTATTCGACTCTGGATCGGTCGCTCGGGCTATAAACATCATACATAACTTCTGCATACATATTTACTGTTCCATTAGAAAGTTATCTGCAGCCAACATAACTCACCTGCATTATTATCAGCTGTGTCTTCTGCATTGTCTGTCTGCAGTCGACATAAGTCACCTGCACTTAATCAGAGCTGAGAAACTCACCTGAGATTCATGAAAGAGTTTAATAAGTCTATTCACCCCCCTCTAGACTTATTCCTAGTGACTTGTGACCTACAAGTGGTATCATGGAGGTTGGTTCAACTTTTATAGAACCAGATCCATATATTGAATATATATATTAGAACACATGCAACACATGCACTCTAGATTACCTGTATTCTCTGTTGATGAATATGACTTATGGAAAATAAGAATGCAGGCTCATCTGTCATCCATTCATGATGACATGTGGTGTATCATTGAGGAAGGAGCCTTGATATTTGAGAAGGATAATACACCAGAAGAAATTGTCACTAGAAAGCCACAGAAGATCCCCAAGAAGAGAACAGAGATGAATCTTGAAGAAAGGAAGCTAGACAATCTTGATAACCGGGCCAGAGATGTGTTGTACCAAACTCTTGACAAAGCAACCATGGTCAAGATTAAAAATTGCAAGAATGCAAAAGAAATTTGGGACACATTAGCTGTATTGTGTGAGGGAACCGAACTGATCAAGGAAACTAAGTTGTCAATTGCCACTCAAAAATTTGACAATTTCAAGATGATGACTGGAGAAACAATTGACCAGGTGGAGACAAGATTTACTGAGATTCTCAATGAAATAACTTCCCTAGGAAATACATATGGTAACCAGGAAAGGGCTCTAAAAGTTTTAAGATCTCTCAATCCTGAATGGAGCATGAAAGCTGTGGCCATGAGAGAATCAAAGGATATCAACAAAATAAAGATCCCGGAGCTGTTTTTTGATCTAAAGGCCTATGAATTTGAGCTACCCTGTTCATCATCTAATGAACCAGATAGCATTTGCAGAAGAATCATCTGCAAAGAGTCTAGCTGAAGTCAGTCCCCCCAGCCCTTTGAAATTTGAAGAAGAGATGGCTTTCATCATGCAAAGGTTCAGTAATTTCAGGAAGAATTATTCCAAGTACAAGAATAACTACAAGGACAACCCAAGGAGGAACCAAAAGGCTGGCAACTAGAAGGTGGAATGCCACAACTTCCACAAAACCAGACACATCCAGTTTGGTATCCGAACTCAAAAAGGATGAAGGCAAGAAAGAAGTGGGCGAAAAGAGGACAAAAGGAAAGCTTTCATTGGAGAAGACCAAGAAAGAGTAGAATCTAGCAGTGGATTCTTCTCGATGATTATGAAGACTATAAATGTCGATAGCCAACCTAGTGATGAAGAGGTAACATCTAAACCCTCAAATTCAAATAATGACATCTCAGACATATCTCAAGATATTGACTTACATGAATCTGTCAATCAGCTCCTCAATGACTTTGAAAAATTAAAATCTACACAGTTGACTGTGACAGCCAAGAAAACACAGCTGCAAGATGAGAATAGGTGGTTGAAAAATAATTTCGAAAAACTCAGCCTAGAGTTAACAAAAATTAAATATGAATCTGAAAAATAGGCTGAAAAAACTCAGCTGATAATACCACAGCTGAGATTAAAAGGCTAACTATTTTAAACAATGAGAAATCAACTGCACTTGCTCATGTCAAATCTGAGTTTGCTAAACTGACACAGCTAAGTAAAACACAAGCTAAGGAAATAACAACCTTAAAGGCATCTATAACTCTGGATGAATTGTGTATCAACAAGAGGCCACTTTATTGAAGACCAGGCCTTGGATATGACCCCAACACTCCCTCTAGTTTAAAAACCATTTATGTCAAGGGAGAAACTTATGTCCAGACTGTTGAGCCTATAAAATTCGTATTTCAAAATAGGCAGTAGCCCAGTCAACAGTTTAGGCAGCAACCAAGATTCACAAGGCAGCCACCTAGACCGGAGACTAGGCAATAGCCAAGGCAGAAGCAGCAGCCAAAATATTATTCCAACTATTACAAAAAACTCCCCAAAAATATATTTCAAAATGGGAGAGGCAAATGGAAACCTCAAGGTTATCCAAAGTTCCAAAATGAACAGGTGTGGAGACCCCAACGATTTAACAAATGGTCTCAGCTAAGATTTAGAAATGGCCCACACCACATATTTTATGAGGCATATCCAGTACACAATCCTAACTAAGGATATAGACCCAGATAGTACACACCTTATAGGGGTAGGCAACATAACTTTTATAATCCAAAGAGAAACCAATTCTCCAGGAAGACTACTAACCCCAAAGGACCCACAAATTTGGGTACCTAACTCTGCTTGTCTAATTGCAGAAAAGGTGGAAGGACTACTACCACATCTCATCAAGTTCAACAATAGGAGGTGAATAATGGTTTGTATATTTTGGATGCTCAAGGCACATGACAGGAAATAAGAAAGTGCTCTAAAACTATATCAAAGAAAGAGGTCCAGATGTAACCCTTGGAGATATCCCTAGAGAACAGACAAAAGGATTTGGAGAGCTGCACAAAGGAAACATAACCATATCCAAAGTTTATTATGTCAAAGGGCTCAAATACAACCTATTGAGCATAAGCAAATTCTGTGATGAAAAGAACCTACTAGTCTTCACTATTTGGAAATGCATGGTTATTGATATCCTATATGGAGAAGTGAATCTACAAGGATTTAGAAGAAAAGATGTCTACATGATAGACTAGAATACAGGCACTCCAAACACCTGTTTTCTATCTCAGGCAGTTGTTGAAAATGGATGGCTATGGCACAAGAGATTATGTCACCTAAACTTCAATGCCATCAACAAGATAAGCTCTCAAAAGTTGGTCAGAGGTCTTCCAGAATAAGCATTCAAGAAAGAAGCTCTCTGTGATGCATGCCAGAAAGGAAAGCAGACCAGAGCATCATTCAATCCAGTTCAGCCTACCACTCTCACCACCAGAGTATTAGATCTACTTCATATGGATCTCTTTGGCCCCATCAATCCAAGGGCATTGAGTGGAAGGAAGCATGCCTTAGTAGTAGTAGATGACTACTCAAGATTCACATGGGTTGTTTTTCTCTATAAAAAGAACAAAGCTACCTGAACTGCTGAGGAAGATTCAGAATGAGAAATCTCTCTCCATTATCAAAATCAAATCAGATAAAGGTGCAGAATTTATCATCAAGGCAATCACTGAGTATAATGATTAGAATGGAATCCAGCATGATGTATTTGCCGCAAGAACACCACAACAAAATGGTGTTGTTGAAAGAAGAAACAGAAGCTTGAAGGAAGCTGCGAGGTCAATGATTGCTGAAGCTGACCAGCCAAAGAGGTTCTGGGCTGAAGCTGTTAACACAGCATGCCATACTCAGAATAGGAGTATGATAGTAGGAGACATGGCATAACTCCCAATGAGGTTTGGAATGGTAGAACACCAACTGTCGCATACTTTCATATATTTGGTTATAAGGGTTTCATCCACAACAATGGTGAAACCCAACTGAATGCTTTTGATGCTAAAACTGATGATGGTCTCTTTATGGGATACTCATAAATAAGCAAGGCATACAGAGTTTTTAAGAAAAGAACATTTGTTGTGGAAGAAACACATCATGTTGTGTTTGATGAATCAACTGTTGAGTACAGAAAACAGGTGGAATCAATTGAGAAAAAGCTCAAATCCGCCACCCTAGAAAAAGTCATCATCAATGACACAGGAATGATGGATCAACCTGAAGATGCAACTGCAAATCATCCTGAAGACTCAATCAATATCGATAGATCCCAAAACCTAGCCGATCCAATTGCACTGATGAAGATCCAATCAGATGACAAAGACGCACCTACAGAGCGCATAAGATCCCTATCTGTAGATGACAAGACCGTAGCTGATCAAGTCACAGTTCAAGAAGGACAAAACCAATCATATGCAGAGAGAGAATAAGTCCATCAAAGCAACTCGGCAGGGGGAACAAACCCAGAAGAAGATATCCCCAAATGGCTCAGAGATCACCCCATTCAACAAATTATTGAAACCTAACCGATATAGTCGAACTGGACAATATATAGAACCAAATAGAATGGCTATGTTCTCATGTTTCATGTCTCAAATGGAGCCCAAGATAACAGATCAAGCACTAGAGGATTACTCATGGATAATTGCAATGCAATAAGAGCTCAACCAAATGGAAAGGAACAATGTCTGGGAACTAACAGACAAACCAGAACGCAAGAAAGTCATAGGCACCAAATGGGTGTATAAAAATAAATGTGATGAAGATGGAGCTGTTGTTAGGAATAAAGCCAGACTAGTTGCAAAAGATATGCTCAGTGTGAAGGAATAGATTTTGATGAAACTTATGCACTTGTAGCAAGATTTGAATCTATCATACTATTCCCTGCATATGCAGCATTTAAGGATTTTGAAGTCTATCGAATGGACATAAAAAGTGCTTTTCTCAATGGAGTACTAGAAGAAGAAGTCTATGTGGAGCACCCCCCCAGATTTATCAAAGGATACAAAGTATACAAGCTTCTGAAGGCTCTATATGGACTTAAACAAGCATCAAGAGAATGGTATGAGACACTATCTGTGTTTCTCGAGAAGAATAGATTCAACAATGGAAAGGTGGACAAGACCTCTTCGGAGTAGAACATGAAGACCACATAGTACTTGTTCAAATATATGTGGATGATATCATATTTGGCTCAACTAATCCTGAGCAATGTGAAAAATTCTCAAGTCTCATGTAAGGAGAATTTGAGATGAGTATGATGGGAAAGCTAAATTTCTTTCTTGGTTTGCAAGCCAAACAAGTTGACAATGGATCTTCATCAACCAAGCCAAGTATACAAGAAATTTAATCAAAAGATTTGGAATGGACTCAGCCAAATCACTAAGAGTTCCCATGAGCACATCCCTACACCTTGATGCAGATGAAGGAGGCATTTTAGTGGATCCAACCCACTACAAAGGAGTAATTGGATCATTTTTATACCTCACTGCAAGCAGATCAGATATTTCATATGCAGTAGGAGTTGTGCCAGATTCCAATCCAAGCCAAAGCAGTCTCACCAGGAATCAGCTAAGAGGATAATAAGATATCTTAATCCACAATCAATGTTGGATTATGGTATCCCAAGTATGACAACTTCGAGCTCTCAATATATTCAGATGCGGATTTCGCAAGATGTAGGATTGACAAGAAAAGCACCAGTGGAACATGCCAGTTCCTAGGAACCAGACTAATAACATGGTTCAATAAGAAGCAAGTATCTAACTCAATATCCACAACTGAGTCAGAATACTTAGCTGCAGGTAGCTGTTGTGCTCAAATTCTCCGGATCAGACAACAGCTAAGAGACTACAACATCATAGCTAATGAAGTTCCAATATGGAGTGACAACAACAGTGCACTTGCAATAACAAGTAATCCAGTATTTCACTCAAGAACAAAGCACATAGTTGTCAAACATCATTGCATCAAAGATCATGTGCTTAACAAAAGAGTAAGAGTGGAAAGAGTCAGCACAGAATACCAAATTGCTGACATATTAACAAAACCTTTACCAGAAGAAAGGTTTCTGGAGCTAAGCAGGGAACTTGGACTACTAGATTGGGAATCTAGTACTAACAAGAAAAGTCACCTGACGTGAAGCTGGAGAAAAAGTCATCTGAACCAATCAAGAAAAAAGCTACCTTATGTGAAGATCAAACAAGGAAAAATCACCTGATCAGACCAAACGAAGAAAAGATACCTTATGCGAAGATCAGGCGATAAAGCAACCTGATCATACCAGACAAGGAAAAGATAGTTGACATCAACCACAGGCGATATAACTCACTTGATGCAGAGCAGATAAGGAGTCAAAGAATCAACAAGCTAGGTTTTCTGTTTCTTTAAATACATAACTTCATTACATGTGGCTAATAATACATGAACACACTACTTCCACGTCTACCCCCACAACATCCAATCAATTTCAACCGTCATTCTTTATCAAAAATCGGACCACCGCTTGATTATTTAAATATTAAAAGTCAAAAGGTATTTTCAACTGTGTATTAGAGATAGCAGAAATCATTTCACAAATCCTTACCGTATTTAAGCTCTAAGAACCCTAGTTTTCAAAAGCAGAAAAACCTCTGAATACTCACTGCACTCAAATCAAAACCTTATTTTTGCAGAAATAGATTCCACCCAACAATTCGAAGGAGTTAACCTCAAAATGGTGAAGGAGCATATATATTCAGCATCGTAGTTGATTTTGAAGGAGTACTTGAAGCGAACATGGCGGACACTGACGAAATGAGACATGCTATTCGAATGATGAAGGAAAATGGAATTTACCATTACCTTGACATCAACCCGAAGCAATTGTTCATGGAAGCCATCATTCGCTCCTTCAAGGAAGCACAAGTCACTGAATGATGTATCACGAGCTCTATTTTCGGAGAAGGAATAAACATCAAACCTCAAACTATTGCTGACGCATTTAAGATGGAGAACCGGGGCATTGCAGTCAAAGCCCTAAAGCAAAGCGCTACTGAAACCTGGTATGAAATCAAATTACCAGAATAGCCACGAGCGTTTTGTCATGTTCGTTCTATGCGTTTTCGGAAAATCGAGTCGTCGGGTCATGGCGGCTGGGAACTGGCCGGCAGGTGCGGCAGGAACCGGCATAGCGCACGTCACTGTTGGAAGGCTGCGCACGCTAACTCGGAAGGCATAGCGCACGCAATTCGGCCACACAGCACACGCTACCTGGACGAGCAGATTAGTCGAGGAGGTTCTGGACAGGTCGGCTAGCGCACGCTAACGCCCATCTAGCGCGCGCTATCGCGGCCGGGCAGAAGGCTCTCGACTACGGCACAGGCCGATAGCGCACGCTACAGGTACTCATCTAGCGCATGATGGCGGGCCCTGGACGAAGGTTGTAGGCCAAGACTGGCCATTAGCGCACGCTAACCGGGCACCCTAGCGCGCGCTAATGCGCATCAGTATATATATGACCGAGCAATCGACTTTCTCTCATTTTTCCCATTCCACCTTCGTTCCTTCCGTAGCCAAGTCTTGGGGAACTTAAAGGAATGTTGTCAAACTCTTAATCCAAGAAGTCCTGTAGTTCCTATCATCGATTTATCATTCCATAATCTCCTCTGATCGGCCGAATCAGGGTAAGTTTTCCTAAAATCTTAGTTTTGGGAACATTGGGGAATTTTGCTAGATCTCGTCCGTTTAATACGAATTAACCTAGATTAGTGATGGATTATTGATTATTAAGTTGTATTCTACCAATTTTCTTGTTGTTCCATGGTTTGATTACAAAGGATTCATCATTTTGTCGAGTTCCTAATCGACGCCTTGAAAGGTGTCCGGTAGAATGTCTTAGAGGGGATTCGGGCATTCTACGATTATTCTTCCTCGTACGATCGTTGACTTATTGATGATATGATGTTAGGGTCAAGTTTCTTGTGAAGAGCTCGTATCGAACCCTTCTGTTTGTCGTCGTCTTCATCAAGGGTTTCGAAGCTTTCCGATCGACTGTGTTCTTCGAAAAATCCGCATACGATTATCGAGGTAAGTATCTTGCCCATACACTACGTGTTTCGTAGACATAATAGTTGGTAACGGAATTTATGTGCAATCTGAATTTTTTTAATGAACTTTCAAAAGAATCGGTATATTCTCGATAAAGGTTTTCCTTCAAACATAACTCGTATGTTTTGTGAACAAATGTAGTATGTGTACTAGTGTTGTGTGCATAGGGTGTTGTGATCATTTTATGTGAGTATAGCATGTCTTTCATTTCACTTGGCAAGGATTGTGTGTTAGTATGTGTACTCGTTCGATAGATATGTGATGTTGTGTGATATTAGTTGTGACTCCTTTGTAAGGAGGCTGTGATGCTCAGTGTTGTTTGGAAATGGTACTTCCTTGTTGTGTGATTGTTGTAAAGTGATGTGCCACCGGGTAAGATTTTCTGAATCTCTGGGATCCATCCTTGCTAGTACGGATCAGACATGACCATGGGGTTATCTAATCGGGTATGTCTTGCGGATACTTCGATATTCGTGGCTTGCTAGACCGATGTCGAGATAGCTTGTAGGTGTTGGGAGTATGCCCTCGAATGCCACTCAGAGGATGTTGAGTGAGGGCATTGTACTTGTGATTATGTAAATCATTTATACAAGGCAATGAATGTTTCTTTATTTACTGGTAGTTACTGGCATTCCTAACTCGTAAACATACATATAGAAACTAGTTCGTATATTTGAGAGCAAAACCTTCCACTCCTTATTGGATAAGGGGGTAGGCACTGGAAATGTTTATAGCTCAAATACTTAATCGTTCGCAAGTCGATGAAACTTGACTGGGCGTTAAGTTTATGTGAAGACTTGTATGACGTGTTCTTTGACATGGAGAGTGCCTGTCGAACACTAATGGTTAGTGGGAGCACACGTTATAGGTATGCTAATTGGATTAGCATACTCAAACCGACTCACCCTCGATTCGTCACACGGTTTTGACTCTGGGATAGTCAATGACGGAATCGAAAGGTTGTAATAGGTATTCGGGAACCTTCAACTTGAAGATTTAGTAGGGATGTGCTTGTGACATCAAGATTTTCATTAGAGTAGTTCGACCCTGTAAACCGAGAGGTGGGGGTCAACCTCGACGTGCATCTTGATGGGCAAGTAGCAGGTCCTACTGAATACCAAGATAGAATTCTTTCTCCCGTTAGTGAGCAGGTTATATGTCCTATGCGGTTATTGGCAGATGAGATCATAAGTCTTTGGCCAAAGTATTGGAGCTAGTTGTATTGGATACACGAGAGCTCGATGATCTCGATTTGCATTAACGCATGCATAGCGTCAAGTACAGATAGGGTTTGACTGACCGTGACCCTATAACTTGATCGGGACATTTGAAAGAAGGGTTTATATGTATACTGGTATTCACGACAGAATGGTTCTTGAATTATCATAATCATTCGTTCTCAGTTGGGGTACAGTGTAGGCCGCCAGGCTGGCTAGGTGGTGCTACTACTCTTTGGTTCCTCCCATTGCTGACTGAGACGGACATACCGAGTTGCGCAATAGGATTGACGACGGAATGAATCGAGTTTATTCTCTCATTATGAATATTAGATATTGGATATCTAATTAATTGGGACATTGGATGTCTAAATTGATTTATTGGATAAATTAATTTACGGCCTAATGAATTAAATAAATTACTGGGTGATTAATTTAATTCATGAATATAATTATTTCTTGGAGAAATTAATTATGTTATGTATTTGATATGATTAATTAATTTGATTAATTAATTAATATAAATACATCGGAACGGAATCATAGTTTATCTGTTTGGACTCACGGGAGTCCGAAACGAACCGAACTCGTCCGTTTTTCATGATGGTCGCCCCCTTTACTTCCACCTACCTTCCCATTGTATTTTCCTTCCATTTATTAATGAATGATCATGACTTTGTGGGGCAAGGTATCATGTGGTTTGATTTGTTCACATGAGGGTGGAATTATAATAAGAAGAAGACTTGTCAATCTTACTCTTCACCCCTTGTATTCCATACGTGAATAAGATAGAGAGAGAGGGAGAGGAAAAAATGATCAAAATGTTCTTTTCATAGTCTTCTTCCTCTTCGTCTTTTCTTCTTGGTGGTTCTTGGAGAAAAATCAAGAAATTAAAGAGAGATAGTGAATTATACACTTAGAGTGTTGTAATCAAAAATCAATAGCTTCATCACTTAGCTCTAGCCGTATCCTTGGAGGATAGCAAGGTGATCGTCATCCCGTTCATCTCTCCGGCGCGTGGCAATTAGAGGCGTTGTATTTTCGACGTTAGATCATCCAAGGGCTTGGAGTGGAATGGATCATAGGGAAAGCAATCTAAAGCTTGGGAAATAGCTCAAGAGAAGGAATCCATTTAATCAACGGACTCCAAGGGTGAGTTTCTATATCTCTTGTGTTTCATATAATATTCGTATACACGTTGCTCGATCGATCCTCGTAGGGATTCGGATCGAATTAATTTTCGTTTTACCGCTTCCGCTGGGCCTTCGTTTTAGGCACCGAATCTCAACAATGATATCAGAGCGTAGGTCTTGCGATCGTATATACGATATTGCTATTTGGAATGCTTGATTAGATAGTGAATGATTTGGAATCATTTTAGTCATAATCGTGGTATATGTTTTTCGTTCGTAATAGTTATATTTTTCGTAAGTTTATATCTAAATATAAATCTTCAATTTCTAGGAAATATGATTTATATTGAAGATATGAAAGTCGAAAAATATAGATATTGGATATCCGGTCGAAAATCTAGCCCAGAATCGTCGTCGGGCGACTTTTTGGACAAGGGGTCAAATCTGGCCGAGGGTTACTCGGCCGTGTCCTGGGTTACATGGTCTGTGTCCGGCAATCTTCAAGCCACTGCTAGGCAGACCCGTCCGTGTCTGGTGACACGGGCCATGCCAGGCAGGACGACCCGGCCGTGTCTGGTGACACGGGCCGTGTCTGGACGGCAGGCTTCCAGAGGTGACAAGATCGTGTCATTTGACATGGCCGTGTCTGGCAGGAATGTCTAGGACACTGTCGGCATGACCCGACCGTGCCATTCGGCACGGGCCATGTTTGGCCGGCAGGCTGCCGATGATGACTCGGCCGTGGCAGGCCAGTTTCGCCCCGGCTCGGTTTTTTCGTGTATTCTTGAAAATTAATCTCCCGCATGTTAAATTAGATTTAATATGATTAAAATGATTTATGGTATTTCATTTTATAAGGGAAATTTGATTAATTGGAATATTTATGGGTGACCGAATTATTTGAACATTTTTCATATTACCGGTTGTGTGAATCGATTGGATCGATTCGAATTGTTGATTGGATCAATGTATCTCTACGCTTTCCGTTTATATAGTACTTATTGGATGAATGATTTTGAATGTGTATGTGGTTCGTGGACTTAGTTTTGAATCGTTCGTTTTATTTGATTGTGTTGTAAAGGCCGTTTTGAGCCTATTTATTTTACTAGAAATATTTGTATCTAGGATGCAATTTTTCAATGTAAAATTTATATGTAATGACGAAGACCGGAGGAAGATCCATTTTGAGAAGACGAAGATTCAAGACGAAGACTTGTAATTAGATTACGGTGTTTTTGTTTCTAGGAACGGTCCATGAACCACATATTAGTAGCAACTGGGTTGTGAATGGTTGTTTCATATTGTATGAATGCCACAAATGCGCTTAAATGAATTAATGTGCAAAGTCTAACATTAATCGCGAAAATTCTCCCATGACAAATTATTAAGTTTATAAGGTTTCAAGATTTTCCTTCCCTCCATCGAGCTTTCGGGAAATTGAAATCCAAACCGGATGTGCTATGCTTCCGAGTTATCGGGGTACTCATTCGGGGAGGATGGATAAATTACCGGGTGCACATTGGATGCCTTCGGTTGGAGCAAATTTTATCCCTAGAAACCTGATAGGTTGCCGAATAAGATTCAATTGTGAAACTGATTTGCGTCGATGGTATAAACTTAACTTGTTCACGAACCATAGAAATCGTATAGGTTGAGGGGAGTGAACAAGGGGAAAAATAAGATTGAATCATCCATTAGATGGGTTGGTGTTGGACACCACTTTATGAAAATTAATAGACTAGAAACCTGTTCGGTTGCCCTCTATTAAGATTTATAAAGAACTCGATCACCACTATGAAGTAGAGCGGCGATACTTCCGGATTTTACATGGGAGTGTGTTATTCTGATAAAAATAGTGGGATCTGGGTAACAAGAATAGAAAAGACCTTAATTCTATACTCAGATCATAATTAAACGAGTCACTAATTAATATGTCATACTTAATGCAGACATAACTCTCTCAATATGACAATGAATCCACTCGCAATTCTATTCGAAAAGAACACCTTGATGGGACCAAACTTCGTGGATTGGCTCCCTAATCTGATGATAGTCCTCAGTATAGAGGCACTGGGATACGTCTTGGAGACGGACATTCCAGCACCTCCGGTGCGGACAAGAGCCAATCAGGAAGAGATTGAAAACCACGAAAAGTGGGTTAAGGATGATGTGAATGTCCGTGCATATATGATGGCTTCCATGTCTAATGAGCTTCAGAGAGCTCATGAGAAAATGACTTCTGCTAGGCAGATTCTATCTCACTTAACCGATCTTTATGGTAAGCACAGCAGAACTGCTAGATATGAGATATCCAAGCAACTGTTTGGTGCAAGGATGAAGGAAGGTGAGACAGTAGGGGAACACGTCCCCAAAATGATATCCATGATCGAGAAATTGGAGGCTCTTTATTTTAAAATGGATACTTCTCTCCAAACCGACCTTATCCTTCAGTCTCTCCCTGATTCCTTCTCACAGTTTGTTATGAACTTGAACTGCAATGAGATTGCATGTAACTTAGTTGGGCTAATGAACAAACTGGTGACCACTCAGTCTGAGATGAAGACTCCGCAGATGAAGGAGTCTGCCCTTGTGATTTCTTCTGGATCTCGGAGGTCCAAGAACAAGAAGAAAAAGACCAAAAAGCAGACGGGACCTTGGAGTTGTTGTTTGAATTTTATTGTTCTTCGTGATTCGAACATGATTGTTCGGTTTTTGTTGATCTCGTTTTGTGATTATTGAACGTTCAGACTCCTTCCTAATTTCCTTATGTTTGGGAAATTAGTATCGTTTTCGATCTTCCAACCCTTGGGCGGTGGAATTCCGTATTTGTTCAATGATTGGCTCGCGTGTTGATTGATGTACCGTTAGGTTGGTCAATCGTGTTGATTTTCGTTCGTTGTGTTTTGCGGTTGTTCGGATAATCGACTTGATTGTATTATCTATTTGATGACGCTTGTCACTTGTTAATTTTATTATGTCTCTATGGGTGGCGTTGTGTTGGTCGTCGTGGAGCGTGTTTTCACGTTGTATGTCTCTTTGCGTTTCTTGTAGCGTTTCGCCGTTGGGCACGAGTTTTCCGTTTTTGTGTATCTCGTCGAGTTTTCCCGGCGGGTATATTGCTTCCCCCTACTTGTTTTAAGTTTCGGGACGAAACTTCTTTTAAGGAGGGTAGAATGTAATATCCGCAATTTCGAATTTCGGTAATTTTGGTTTTTTCGGCGGAAGTCCGTTTTGACGACTCTCTCATGACCGTTTCGTCATTCCGAGAATGATTAATTCTGCACTTTTTGTCATCCGAGTTCGTTTCGGTATCGTTTTGTTGAGTTCCGAGATTTTTAGCGACTTTTCCGCACTTGAGTTCGATTCTTGCGAATCTCGTTCGAAACTGCTGTTTCGAGTTTCCCGAAAGTCCGTTTAACTATGTTAGACGTGTTATGAACTTCGGTTTGGTTATTCGATCACGTATCGTGATTTTCGGACGTTTTGGGCCATTTTCGTAATTTCCCAAAGTTTTGGGTAATTACTTCCGTTGTCGAATTCCGAGCCTTCGGGTGGTCGCAATTGTGTGTTCTCTTAGCTCCTAGATTCTTCTTTGTGAGTACTTCGTAACCGTATCTTCGGTTTTTACTCAGGTTCGGGTTTCGGGGTCGTCCGGACTGTCGGAGTGGCCACGACCGAGTCACGGCCGGAGCAGGGCCTGGCCTGGCCGAGTTACGACCGTAAGGGGCCGAGAGTTACGGCCGTATGGCGCCTGGCAGGTTCCTAACGAAGGCCGGTTACGGCCGTAATGTGTGCCAGTTACGGCCGTAAGTGTCCGGCAGGTGCTGGGCAGTTTTTTTGACGAATGCCGGTTACGGACGTAAGGCCTGCCGAGTACGGCCGTAAGGGCCGAGTTACGGCCGTAAGGCACTGCCGGTTACGGCCGTAACCTTGCCGGCTATATATAGCCTGGGCTCGGCCAGACTTCATTTTTACTCGTTTTTCTTCCTTTTTCGGCGGCTGGCGACGGGAGGCTCGGGAAAGCGAGTTCTTGGCCGATTCTAATCATTTCCAAGGCATTTTGGAATATTCTTGTTGATTATATCATCATCCAATCCGTGTTCTTCGTCGAATCAAGGTATATTTCTTGATTTTCCTTCAAGTTGACTTTTTGGGGAATTTGTTCTTGATATCGATTCTAGTCCGATTTTGATACATCGGTTGGTGTAGTATGATGTTATTAATCGTGTTCTATGGGTTGTATATCCATATTTCAAGTTTGTTCAACTCGATTAGTGATTCGAGTGTTCTTGGGAGTTATCGAACATTGAGTGTTCGATTAAATGTCCCAATGAGTTTCCCTTCGATAGTTTGTTGGGATTTCCGTTGTTTTGGCCTTGATTCTCGTCGTAACCATGTGTTATTGTTCCTTCCGGAGGTTTATAGGTGTTCGAGGATTTCGATGTTGAATCCCGTTTGGTGATTGATGATTCGTGTGGTGTTATTCTCGTAATACTCGTGGTGCTATCGCGTTCTTGAAATTGTTCAGGGGTTCGGGGCTATTCGACCGCGTCCTATCCGTCGTCTCGTTGCGATCGTGATTTCGAGGCAAGTACCTTGTCCATACAAATTCTTGTTTTGTGAATATGATAATTAGTGATCGTCTTTATGTGTTTGTTTGATTGTTTGAAATGAGTTTTCAAAAGATTTGGTTAGCCTTGTTAAAGGCCCTCTTTCAAAACCGTGTGTGTTTTGTGATTGGTGTGTTTCGTGAGCAGTATGTGAATCTTATGGATATGTTTGGTGTTGATGTTGCGCTTGATAATGCATGTGTACACATATTATCTCTTTTCGGTGCGTTATGGTTTGACGTGGTGTTTTGCTAAATGTTTGTTACCTCTTGACGAATTGTTTGGATATCCTTGGTGTGATATGTTATTTGTGCATGACTGATTCGCTAGCCAGCTCGGGAGGGTCCTTCGAGGCCTCGAGTGGGATTCGTGGCTTCGTCCCGGTCCTAGGTGACGTATGGTGCTTGATTATTTCGCTAGCCAGCTCGGGAGGGTCCTTCGAGGCCTCGAGTGGGATTCGTGGCTTCGTCCTAGTCCTAGGTGATGTGTGGTGTTTGATTATTTTGCTAGCCAGCTCGGGAGGGTCCGATGGGGCCGCGAGTGGGATTCGTGGCTTCGTCCTGGTCCTAGGCGATGCGAGTACATGTGGATGTTTTGTGAATGTGTTTGCTCACCTCGGGAGGGTTCGACGGGGCCACGGAGGGAATTCCAATGGCTTCGACCTGGATTCACGAGTGAAACTTCACGTGTGTGTGTGTGTACTTTATGTCCGTCGAGGACGCGTGACGTGAGAGGATATGAGGAGAGAGAGAGAGGAGATGAGTAGAGAAAGGGAGAGTATGCTGGCTGCCATGAGCGAGGAGCAGCGGACGGAGAGAGAGAGCATTATTGCTGCCGTCAGGGGTGAGATGCGAGAGTAGGCCCGCCGGGCCAATCGGCGAGAGGCGAGGCGTCTAGCAGCGAGGGATGCCTACCACCAGGAGCACCTAGCTGCATGGACGGCCCATATCATGCACCCAGACGGGCCATTTATTGCACCTGCTCGGCCAGCCACACCACCCTCCTCACCGGATCATGCCGGCACCAGCTCGTGAGAGGACTGGAGGGGAGTACTTGACCTTTCACTTTTATTGCATATTATATTTTGTCCATTGAGGTCAATGTACGTCCTAAGTTTGGGGGGGTCTATTTCTGTTGCTATATTTACTGTTGTACTTATTTCGTTGCACTTTTTGTTATTTCTAGTTATCTTTTTGTCGATAGCCTTGCTTGTCATGATTTTACTATTACTCGTGAATTTTGTGCTTCTATTTGTGTAATACTGATGTTACGACACTGTTTTTCTCTCTGAAGAAACGGGCGAGTTTGAGACGAGTTGTAGTCAGTGATTTCTGTTTCTGCTAAGTCTTCATTTAGGTCCGAATTTTTTTCATTTTTTGTAGAGGTCTTGGCGGATAAGAGAGGACACATACGTGTTTTAAAATTGCCGTTGATGCGTTTGGTTACATTTTTCGGTTAGCTAGTCGTCCAGTAACATAAGTCGTGTTGGCACTTGAGTTTAGAGTCGGACAGTTTTTCACCAAAAGTCGAGATAATATTTGTTCTATGATGGGAAGTCTAGTAATCGGGGGTATTCACGTGACCCGTTGTTTACTCTCGCGTAAAACGACGACCCTGATTAGACTAGTGGTTTAGAAATTTCTCATATGCCAATGATAGGGAGCCTAGTAACCGAGGGTATTCACGTGACCCGTTGTTTACTCTCGCGTAAAACAACGACCTTGATTCGGACATGCGGGAATTAGCTATTCGAGTTGTTTCTCCGCTGTGGAGGGGATCTTTGTAACTAGAAGCATCCATGTACCCCATGAGTGTCTTTTACGTCAAACAGTTTCCCCATACATGAGAATGGAAGTTCCACCCTGGGATTATCCCGATGAAACATCCCGACATCCGAACCTAGTGGTTAACTCGAATCAATTTCTTGAGCATATATATAAGGGAATACTGTCCGAGGGTTATTTTTGATGAAACTCGTGAAAATTTTGCCATTAGACTGTGGAACGGGGCGAACTAGCTTGTTTATTTTAACCTTTCATATTGACGGTCGATTAGATTCACGTTTGTTAATCTTTGAGCTGGATTTTCTTCATGAACGAGTGATTAGGACTGAACTTGGTTACTTTGTGGAATCAGTGTTCTGAGTGTAGCTCGCTATTACGATACTCATATTATTCAGAGAGAATTTCAGGATAGTATTGATTAGGTTGAGCACTATAAGTTGCACGATTATTCACGATATTCTTTTGTTGAAATTAATTCTTTTTGCTTGAGGACAAGCAAAGGATCAAGTTTGGGGGTATTTGTTAGGCGTATTTTTATACGCTTATTTATCATTATTTAGTATTATTTTGGCGAGTAAAATTGCATAAATGAGCTTTTAATGTCTTATTCTTGTATGTTTGACTGAAGATTGTAGTCTGGAAGCTAAAACGAGGCAAAACGGGCAAAAACGGCGAATTTTGGCCGTGGGCCGCGGCACAAGGCAAGTGGGCCGCGGCACAGGAGGGCAACCAGCGGGCACCAGAGTAATCTGTACTCTGTGCCGCGGCACAGTCCAGGTGAGCCGCGGCCCAGATGAATTAAAAGGCGCCCAGGCGTCCAACTGAAGACCGTGTGCCGCGGCACAGATTAAGTGCACCGCTGCACACAAGGCGGTTTTTAGTGTGCTCCGCGCGGATTTGGGCCGTTTTGAAGCCAGTTCTCGACCTACTCACACGGACGCGATTTGGAGACTGTTGGGAGCTATAAATAAGGGTTTAAGACCCTAATTAATCATCTTGGAGGCTTGGGAAAAGGAGGATCACAGAAGATTATCGCAGACGAGAGAAGCAGAAGAGATCAAACGCGGAGGGCGGAAGCCAGAAGAACGGAGGAATCCGAGCTCTTCGTCTGCGTTTGATTTCCATGATTTTATTTATTAATTTTGTATTTTCATTATTTAGCATGTCAGGCAAAAACCCTAATCTAGGATTTTGATGAAACCTATGTTTTGACGGATTTGCTCGAGATTATCTATTTAATTCCCTTTTTGTTGAGTTTTCCCAATCGTGTTTAATGCTTTCAATTATCTGGCCAGTAGTTGTATTGTTTTAATCATTCAATTCGAATCGGGAGAGGAGAGTTAGTGAGGAACTATTGGTGAGGACCGTTTTATTCTGTGAGATAGGAATATACTCATAGGAACTACGTGGCCTTTTGGAGATTTTATGCTTTTTGCCTATTGACGAATTAATTCACCTAGGGATAGAGTGCGTTATTCGCCTTTAGAAAAATCTATTGAACTCGGGAGGGGTGGTAGAGTATATTAGCAATCTTCGCCTTCAATAAATTGGGAAAATTATTAACTTCAGATAATCGAGAGTAAATTCGGATAAACCGAGGTGGATTCAGAATCCTAGACTTATTCATCATTTGATTCTCTTTTTTCAAGTGATCGTTTTTACTGTTTAGTCTTTTATTAATTTTCTTTAGTAATTAATTGCTACCCAAAGTTCGATTGTTCAAATAAAACTGGGATACATAAAAATCGGTAGTTAGTGATTCAGTCCTCGTGGGAACGATACTCACTCATCACTTTATTACTTGTATATGATAACGTGCACTTGCGTTCAAGAAATATCGCAACATTAGCCCAGGATAATAAGTGTTCGGGAGAGGTGCATTTCTTGCATTTTTGCCATAATTATTTCTCCTCTCCTCCCACTCGGGCCTTCCCGTGCTTTGTCCCATAGCCCAATTCACTTGTTTGGTTTGTTATTCTGGAAAAGTATGTGGGCAAGAATTAGCATCATATCTGGGTCCCCCACAGATTTCGCAAACTCGTGAGCTCGAAGATTTATTTTGAGTCTTGAGTTGTCTTAGTTCCTTTGTTAACTCATCGATTTTACGTCCAGCGTTGGCCTTGTCGTTGAGCAAATGTCCACCAAACCTCTTGTGCCCATTGAATTCTCAGTTCTGCCAGTTCTGCCACTAATGCTCTCTCAACAACTGTTGAATAAGTCGTCCCTTGAATTCCTGCTATGCTGAAATCTATGCAAAGTTATAGTCTCAGGCATTCAAGGAACCTCTCCACTTTTAGTGATTCCGTGCTAACCATATGCTCGGCAAACCTAGACAGCATTTCGAGCTTGCAATAGTCTGAAATCATCATATGTCCCTATTTCAACTGGATAAATTCATTTATCTTCATTGCACGAACAAGAGCTGTAAAGTACTTGTTACTGAAGAGTTCTTTAAACTTAGCCCGAGTCATTGTTTCCACATAATCAATAGCGCTTATCGTATCCCACCAATGACTTTCACTTCCCCGTAACATGAAAGATGCACAAAGTACCTTATTCTCTTTAGAAACCTTACTATACTGGAACATATTCTCTATAGTCCTTAGCCAATCCCCCGCTTCAGTAGGATCCACTACATCCTCAAATGTTGGGGGATTCAACTCCCGAACCTTCCTCCATCTAATTCCACTTGTTCTACTCGTGGTAGAGGTCGATTCATATAATCTCTATGTTGTCCTCCCCATATCTCTTTGTTGAATGAGTTGTTGGATTTGTTGAGATTACTTTATACTAGTTTAGTCAGTCGACCCATGATTGGAACACGATCAGAACTTGCGGATGTCATTTCTGGTTCTTGTGTTCTACCCCCTTCACTGCCTTCAGTTCTTGTTCTCGGTAATATTTTCTAGTTATGATCGAGTCTAATATCATATGACCAATAAAATTCATGAAATATGAATAAACGTAAATGAACAACACTGAATGAAATTGTTGTGCTCCACATGCTTTGAGCTCGTGGAGATGGATAGTCTACGGGGCACAAACTGGGCTCTAATGCCACCTGAAACGATCCAGACTAACTATCTAACCTGAATTTTCCCATATCATATTAATACTTATAAAATTCCGTGGAATTTTGGTAGAATTTCCCCCAAAATAGTACCCATCTCACCAACTTGTAATAATAGTAACACAAAATCAATATTACCACCATATAGAGACGTCATGTCTCATCCAGAGTCAAAGTCGTGTCATTCATATGACTTCATATCCCTAAAATAAAAACGCTAGTAAACACCAAGTCTCTAATTGTCCCAAACAATTAGTTATGTATTTTACGAGTTCACTACTTAAACAAACTTATTAGTTACATAACCATACCAAAAGTATATAAAACATCAAACCTCACGATAACATAACATATATGCTTTCGTAACTCGATGTCATAACATATATTTTTAAAACAAAGTTTAGAGAAAGTACCAATAACACAATAACCCCACGATTTAGCCCAACGGGTCGTCATCCATGTACGTCGATCCTCAGCAACCGTGGAACTCCAACCCATCCGATAATGAAAATATCTCAAGCATCAAGGTTACCTACAATGCATGTATCATGTCTGAAGCTACATATGACATATGGTAATAAATGAGAATCTCTCACAAAATTCAATTTCTTTTCCTTGGGCCCATTGACCCACATATTAGGCACTGAATAGAGTTCAATATTGTATCATATCATACGACATACATATACTATGCCAAGTATCATACGACATACATCTACCATGTCTCACACATCATATAAGCATGCTATTATCGGGCTAACATATCATGAAACCACGCATCTACCATGCCTCTATAGTCCACAATGGCCAACAAAACATTTTTTCCTTTCCATGATCATTCCATGCATGCGGACAGTAGTAAGTCTCATGTTATGCATGCATGTGGAAATGCTACTGAATGTCATGTCCATGTAAGGTGCAACCAGACATTTTTAAGCGTTATTCAGATCCGTCATAAAATACAATGGAACACTCTCAAGATATTATCAAGTTCAAAAAATAGTTATACAAATAATATTAGGTTTATGCATTGTAGTTGCATGTGGATTTGGACTTACCTTGTTTGGCTGATACCCTTACTCTTATATTGCTATGATATAGTTGTAATGATAAACCTTGATACCCTGTTTCAATTATTGTGCTTAAATAGGAGCAATGGTATTCATAAAGTTCAGCACACTTCTTATCCGAAGGGTTTTAACGAATTCTATTGGGATGCCTAGTTGATGTTTTAATGTTTTATGTCCGTCTTCCTATGCATACCAGCCTACTAACCAAGCATTTATGACCTTTTAGTATGTCATAATATCTGGTTTTGATGCCCATTTAGACACCACAACAAAAGTCTCTTAGATTTTTATAGCAACATTTTTGTATAAAAGGACTTATTGGGAATAGTTGTTAGATTTTGATGATGTCATCCATGTATTGTTATTTATTCAAATGTATGTGTTGCTACCCAAAATATTATCCAGAGATAGATATTGTTGGAACAGATGAGTAGCAAACAAAGTGCGAGAGCACGTACGTGGGGAAGTGAATAACACAAGATTTTTCGGGTTTGTTAGGCCCGGGCTTGAATGCTCTCGCGAGATATTATTAATACGAATACGTTTGGAGTACAAATATTAATGTAAGAGTGCGATTACAATAAGTGTAAAAGACCCTAATTATCTAGCTCTTGAGTGCTGCTCTGTGAGTTCTTGTTCTCGTTTCTGCCGACCGTCTTTGGGTTAAGAGGTTCGGAGAGTGAGATATAGAAATATGTCCGAAGTATATAGCATATCCAAGAGAGAGAAGCTAGCTGTGAAGTCGCGAGAAAGCAGCCAGAAAAGCAGACTGTGAAACAGCGAGAAAGGAGCTCTAGTTCCAAATGCAGGAAGCCTTCTATTTATAGGATCTGGGATTCCTTTTCCTGACGGGCGATCGCCTTTCTTGCATTATAATAAAGGGGCGACCGTCTTTTTGCACATGGGCTGGTTGCCTTAATGTCCGCGGCTGCTGTTGGCAGCCAGCTGTGCAGACCAATGAGAAGTCTGAACGCGTCCTGAGTCGCTGTCCCGGGAGGTCCCACCTTATACCTTTCGGTGGGTCTGTCGGTAGGTGAGAAGATGGTGACAGGCTATGGTCAACGATCCATGTTCTACGGCGTCATTCGCGGATCTGCACATGGGTCCCTATCCTGAGTCTCGGCCTTCGCAGACTTGGCGAATGCTGGCTTCGCGCGGCACGAGGCAGTCGTCCTTGGGCGGGCACCAGAGTCAATCGCCAGGTGCCAAGAGACGATCGCCTTAGATGTCGATCGCTTGGCACTCGGGTTTGATCTGGGATCTCCGTTCTTTAGGCAAGTATGCCTTGGTCTATTCGACTCTGGCTCGGTCGCCCGGCATTTGTGCCGATCGCCTGTTGAGGTGTATAAATCTCGACACAACAATTGCCCCCCAGCTTGCTCCGATGTTTGAAGACATGGGGTGAAGTGGTTCCATTGGCGATCGTTTAGGATAAAGACGGGCGATCCGTTGAGCTGACTTTGGTCTCGTACTTGGGCGACCTGATCGTTTGGTGAGCTATCTTCGATCTTGTTCTTGTGATCTATTAATTTTGCAGATCCCTCGTGGACGGCTGATTGTTTCGACCTTGAGAAACCGTGCACGGTCGCGGAGTTCGATGGACCGACCTCCATGACCGTGTCTTGTGCGCGAGGGACATTCCACCTGTAGGTTTGTCTCGTGACTCACTTTATTGTGAGTGTAACGCCCTGGCTTTCTTAATTAAAAAGAACGTTACACGGCTCAATTTTTCCTTAAAAATTTTATATAAATCCGGAGTATTTGCGGAAGCATTTTAGTAAGTAAATCTTCAATAAAAGTCGTTTAATCAAACATCAGTACAGTTTTACAAAAACATGGGGAATCAAATATTCGGACATAGTCCGTTGAAATTATATTCGTTGAAGAACATCAAGTGTTTCGTAAAAATAATAACAATTACGGCGACAACATCTTTTATTATTTAGAAGTTCATCGTGTTGGGAATATGTATTCATCTTCTGCTTGTCCCGTTCGTCGATTTCTTAGCCTGAAAAACATAAATGACGAGGTGTGAGTACGCGAGCATACTCAGTGAGATTAAACCCTTATAAATCGTCAAAATCATGTTGTGTAATGCACATAAAACATTCTTATCTGTGTGAGACTCGTCTCGGATTTCTTTCATTCTTTCGACCCCTCTCGGGTCGTCATGTTACACGACACAACGATGACCGTAACATATTAAAAGCAGATAACCTCACCTCGTTTGAAATCTTGAAATATCTTCCTTTGAATTTGGCTCGGTTGTCCTTCTTGGATCCGGATACGCTTCTCCTAGCACTTGAAAATACTTTTTCATATTTAGGTCATAAATTCTTGATGTAAAATCTGAAATCTCTTTGAGGACTTTTATCAAACACCTTTGAAAAACTGTAAGATTTGAGCTATCTGCTTGATCGGGATTTTTGTGGCTTTTATAAATTTTGGAAGGAAAAATGTTTAGGGCGTTTTAAAGTAGAGGTTCACACTTCAAAATGATATATGGTATGTACAAAAACGTCAGAACATATATAAATAAGGGCTCAAAGTCGGTTGAAAATCAACCTTACCGACAGTGGAAGCCTTATCCTGACAAATTGGCCGAGAAGCTTCGTCGGTCGTGATCGACCTTATCCGGACAAATGGGCGGCCTTATCCGGATAGTGGTCGAGAAGCTTCGTCGGTCGTGACCGACCTTATCCGATACCGACATGGGCCTTATCCGGATAGTGGCCTAGAAGCTTCATCGGCCATGACCGGCGATTGTCGATCGGCGTGTCCGGCGGTGACCGGCATATGTCCGTCAACTTGGCTCGGCGGTTCGACCCCTTCCCGATGTCCAAATTCGATTTTCCGAATTGCCCGACTCGTCGGAGTAAAATCTTCGATATGCTCAACGGATTTTCGATAATCTTAAAATAATAATTTAATATTATTTTGCGGTATAAGTGTTACGTAATGAAATTTATCGTATCAAAATCGTCGAACTTTTCAAATCACTTTCATAAATTCTAAAAATGATCCTTATAATTTATTTTGAAATATTTTCTTTTTAAATCTTTCATTTTATGCTAGAACGATTTGTCCAAGTATCGGACAACCCGTAAATATTAAAAAATTAAAATCCATGATCGTTAGCAAAATAAATAGCATTTAAATAAGTATTGGGCGTTACAATCCTCCCCTTTAAAAATTTCGTCCTCGAAATTGAGCTTTGTAAAGAACTTTGAAAATCAGATCAAACTTTGTATGAGTATTTTCATCAATAACTTTAAAAATATTGTGTCAAGAAATCATTTTGAAACCTTTCTTTGAAATCATATTTTGTCCCTTTCGGACAACATTTATACTTTCACATATCCTTTCAAATCTTTTGCCGACACAATCATTCTATACTCATACCATAATTTTTAAGTTTTCATAAAAGAGTGAATACTTGAAAACATTACCTCAGAGTCGACGTTGGGCAGCAGCGATGAACCACATATTCTCCCGAAAATATAATCATGCCGTAATTATTCGTTATATTTTTTAAAATAAGAAAGTTTTGAAATATCTTGTTTTGTATAAGTAAATCTTTTTTTTTTTTAACCTCCTTAACTGTATAGTCCCATACCTATACAGTCTTGGAATACCTCTCGTTCTGGTGAGAATTCGGTTCAGTCATGTCCCCCTCCGCCTAGAAGCCTTGTCAGGAGCCGCTCGTTGTCCGTGCCCTTTTTCTTATTGCACCGGCGATCACTCCCCTTTCTCGGAGCCGCTCATTGTCCGTGCCCTTTTCTATTGCACCGGCGATCACTCCCCGCCCTCGTCGGCCCCGGGAGTCACATGTTCACTAGCTTCCGCTTGGTTCATCCCCAAATCTCACCGTACTGAGAGAGGTCCGCTCCGATACCATTCTGTAACGCCCTGGCTTTCTTAATTAAAAAGAACGTTACACGGCTCAATTTTTCCTTAAAAATTTTATATAAATCCGGAGTATTTGCGGAAGCATTTTAGTAAGTAAATCTTCAATAAAAGTCGTTTAATCAAACATCAGTACAGTTTTACAAAAACATGGGGAATCAAATATTCGGACATAGTCCGTTGAAATTATATTCGTTGAAGAACATCAAGTGTTTCGTAAAAATAATAACAATTACGGCGACAACATCTTTTATTATTTAGAAGTTCATCGTGTTGGGAATATGTATTCATCTTCTGCTTGTCCCGTTCGTCGATTTCTTAGCCTGAAAAACATAAATGACGAGGTGTGAGTACGCGAGCATACTCAGTGAGATTAAACCCTTATAAATCGTCAAAATCATGTTGTGTAATGCACATAAAACATTCTTATCTGTGTGAGACTCGTCTCGGATTTCTTTCATTCTTTCGACCCCTCTCGGGTCGTCATGTTACACGACACAACAATGACCGTAACATATTAAAACAGTATAACCTCACCTCGTTTGCTGAAATCTTGAAATATCTTCCTTTGAATTTGGCTCGGTTGTCCTTCTTGGATCCCGGATACGCTTCTCCTAGCACTTGAAAATACTTTTTCATATTTCCGGTCATAAATTCTTGATGTAAAATCTGAAATCTCTTTGAGGACTTTTATCAAACACCTTTGAAAAACTATAAGATTTGAGCTATCTGTTTGATCGGGATTTTTGTGGCTTTTATAAATTTTGGAAGGAAAAAATGTTTCGGGCGTTTTAAAGTAGAGGTTCACAGCTTCAAAATGATATATGGTATGTACAAAAAACGTCAGGGAACATATATAAATAAGGGCTCAAAGTCGGTTGAAAATCAACCTTACCCGGACAGCTGGAAGCCTTATCCGACGGTGGCGAAGCTTCGTCGGTCGTGATCGACCTTATCCGGACAATTTGGGCGACCTTATCCGGATAGTGGTCGAGAAGCTTCGGTCGTGATCGACCTTATCCGGACAATGGACAACCTTATCCAGGATAGTGGCCTAGAAGCTTCGGCCATGATCGCAGCTTGTCGATCGGCGTGTCCGGCGGTGACCGGCATATGTCCGTCAACTTGGCTCGGCCGGTTCGACCCCTTCCCGATGTCCAAATTCGATTTTCCGACCTGTTCCGGACTCGTCGGAGTAAAATCTTCGATATGCTCGGAACGGATTTTCGATAATCTTAAAATAATAATTTAATATTATTTTTGCAGTATAAGTGTTCTGTAATGAAATTTATCGTATCAAAATCGTCGGAACTTTTCGAAATCACTTTCATAAATTCTAAAAATGATCCTTATAATTTATTTTGAAATATTTTCTTTTAAAATCTTTCATTTTATGCTAGGAACGTATCTGTCCAAGTATCGGACAACCTGTAAATATTAAAAAATTAAAATCCATGATCGTTAGCAAAATAAATAGCATTTAAATAAGTATTGGGGCGTTACAGTGAGGGTCCTCCGTTAGGCTGCACCCGCCTCGTATTTAAACGAAGGGCGTGCGGTCTTGGTCTGGAGGAGTCCTTGCACAGGGCGTCGTCGGATTAACTGACTCCACGTCCGCGGCTTGTTAGCACTTTTGTACCTCGGATCGTCATGTTAGATGGCAATCCTCGACGGTATACGTTGTGATGGGGGTAGGGACGCGTCGCACTGTCCGAGTCCACCAAGTTAGATGATGAACCTTTGAAGGCTGGCGAGCGTGTCCACAGATTTGTTCGGAGGGTCCTTCGGCTACGCTCGCCTCGTATTTAAACGAAGGGCGAGCGATCGCAGCCCAAAGGAACCGTGCATGGACGAAGCAGTCTGTTCCATCGACTTCCAGGACCATGGCTGCACTCTTTTACCTCGGATCGTCATGTCAGACGGCGATCCTCGACGGTATACGTTGTGCTGAGGGAGGCGATCTCGTGCCTAGGTCCATCATGTTATATGATGAACTGTAGATGGCGAGCAAGTCCTCTATTTTTGGAGATGTTGCTTGATTCTGGCGATCGGGTTGGAAGACTGGTGATCGTCGTTCTGACGCCGATCGCGGCACTTGATTCTCTCCGCCCCGGGATCCGGCTAAGTTATCAGACTGTCCAGCTTTCCCTCCTCGAACAATCTCCAGAGTTGTCTGAGGAGGTCACGGCATTGAATGGTGTTGTGGCTGGGACTCTTGTGGTAAGCACAAAATTTGTTGCGGTCCAGATGACCGTGGTCCCTTACCGCCTTCGGCTTGCTTAGTCGCTCGCGCCCCTGGATGGCGTAGAAAATATGAGCCGGAGATAGATTGAGGTTGTGGTGGAGATGGGCTTCCACATCCTCGAAGGTCCTGAAATCTCCGGGTAGCTTGGCGACCGCCTGGATGGAACTGGCGATCGCCGTCTCTGCCCCCTCGTCTTGGCGAGGGGCGAGCATCCTCCGCCTGGCCAAAAAGTATGCGGCCTTGGCGCGGAAGATTGCGTAGGTCGGGGGGATGTCCTTTATAAGGTGCCTGAACATGGGCGAAAGACCACTGAATCCCCCTAGGACCGAGTAGAGGGCGATCTCGTCGCTTACGGGCTCACCGTTGAGGATTATCTCATCCACCCGGTCGATGTAGTCTGCGTCGGTCTCGTCTTCCCCCTGCCTGATTTTCATCATTCGGTGGGGACCTTCTGGTCGAGTGACCTTGGCGGCAAAGTATGTTGTGAAGTCGCTCGCCAATTGTTCAAAGGAACTGATCGATCGCGGTGGTAATGAGATGTACCACCTATGGGCCAGGTCGCCCAGTGTCAACGGGAACATTTGGCACCTACTAGCGTCTGATGCCCCGCATCCGGTCATGTAAATCCGGAATTTGCTCAGGTGAGTCTCAGGGTCCGATCTCCCCTCGTACAAAGGTGTTTGAGGAGGAGTGATCCTTGGCTGCCCGGGGGCGAGTTCGATCCGGACTGCGAGTGGCTCGCTCGGCCCAACGATCTTTCTCTTGGCGCCTACCCTAGTTTCTAGGATCGCCCTCATGCCATCGAGCTGGCGTTGCATTGCGGCCATCGCCGTTGCTTGGTCGCTCGTGGTTTGGCTCTCGGAGCGGGAGCCGAGGCAATCGTGTACCAATCTCCTGACTCCGCGGTAGGCGATGAGGTTGTCGCCGATCTCGGTTCTTCGGCGAAGAGGTGTCAGATGGCTGTCCTGCCTTCTGGGAGTTGGATAAGCTGAACTCCTGGTGACGGATTCGGCCCGCTGCCTCATGGCCGGGTCCACAATGTCCTGGGCCGCCATGATGGTCATTGCCCAGCGGTGAAAGCGTCCCGCCGCCGCGATCGCTTCGCCGTGAATCGGGGCTTCCTGAAGATCGCTCGTCAAGTAACCCCTTGAGCTTACGTTTGCCTGCGCGGTGGATGGCCGATGGGGTAATTGCGGGTGCATCGAATGCTCTCTGTTGCTCCCTTAGGATGGCCATATCCTCCTCGATCTGTTCCGCGGTTTGGAACTGGTCGAGCGAAAGTCTATGGCCGTCCCTCAAGAGCGGGATCGAGAGTCTCGTGCCGCCATGGATACCCTCCGCCGTGGGTTGGGGCTCGGATTGAGACGGAATAAGGCATCCGGTGGATCGGAGAGTGGATCTTTTCGATGTGGTGGCAGACGTCATGAATCTGAAGGTATTTCTTTGGAAGAATAGTGAGTGTTTCTTCAAGTATATGCCCTAGAGAACAGTGAGTTTTCTTCGAGACAGTCGGAATAAAAATGAAGGTTCAAGCCCTCATTCTAGCGCCAATTGTTGCTACCCAAAATATTATCTGGAGATAGATATTGCTGGAACGGATGAGTAGCAAACAAAGTGCGAGAGCACGTCCGTGGGGAAGTGAATAACACAAGATTTGTCGGGTTTGTTAGGTCCGGGCTTGAATGCTCTCGCGAGATGTTATTAATACGAATACGTTTGGAGTACAAATATTAATATAAGAGTGCGATTACAATGAGTGTAAAAGACCCTAATTATCTAGCTCTTGAGTGCTGCTCTGTGAGTTCTTGTTCTTGTTTCTACCAACTGTCTTTGGGTTAAGAGGTTCGGAGAGTGAGATATAGAAATATGTCCGAAGTGTATAGCGTAGCCAAGAGAGAGAAGCCAATTGTGAAGTCGCGAGAAAGCAGCCAGAAAAGCAGACTGTGAAACAGCGAGAAAGAAGCTCTAGTTCCAAGTGCAGGAAGCCTTCTATTTATAGGAGCTGGGATGCCTTTTCCTGACGGGCGATCGCCTTTCTTGCATTATAATAAAGAGGCGACCGTCTTTTAGCACATGGGCTGGTTGGCTTAAAGTCCGTGGCTTCTATTGGCAGCCAGCTGTGTGGACCAATGAGAAGTCAGCACGCGTCCTGAGTCGCTGTCCCGGGAGGTCCCACTTGTACCTTTCGGTGGGTCTGTCGGTATGTGAGAAGATGGTGACAGGCTGTGGTCAACGATCCATGTTCTGCGGCGTCATTCGCGGATCTGCACATGGGTCCCTATCCTGAGTCGGCCTTCGCAAACTTGGCGGATGCTGGCATCGCGTGGCATGAGGCGGTCGTCCTTGGCCGGGCACCAGAGTCGATCGCCAGGTGCCAAGAGACGATTGCCTTAGATGTCGATCGCTCGACACTCGGGTTTGATCTAGGATCTCCTTTCTATAGGCAAGTCTGCCTTGGTCTATTCGACTCTGGCTCGGTCGCTCGGGCTATAAACATCATACATAACTTCTGCATACATATTTACTGTTCCATTAGAAAGTTATCTGCAGCCAACATAACTCACCTGCATTATTATCAGCTGTGTCTTCTGCATTGTCTGTCTGCAGTCGACATAAGTCACCTGCACTTAATCAGAGCTGAGAAACTCACCTGAGATTCATGAAAGAGTTTAATAAGTCTATTCACCCCCCCTCTAGACTTATTCCTAGTGACTTGTGACCTACAAGTGGTATCATGGAGGTTGGTTCAACTTTTATAGAACCAGATCCATATATTGAATATATATATTAGAACACATGCAACACATGCACTCTAGATTACCTGTATTCTCTGTTGATGAATATGACTTATGGAAAATAAGAATGCAGGCTCATCTGTCATCCATTCATGATGACATGTGGTGTATCATTGAGGAAGGAGCCTTCATATTTGAGAAGGATAATACACCAGAAGAAATTGTCACTAGAAAGCCACAGAAGATCCCCAAGAAGAGAACAGAGATGAATCTTGAAGAAAGGAAGCTAGACAATCTTGATAACCGGGCCAGAGATGTGTTGTACCAAACTCTTGACAAAGCAACCATGGTCAAGATTAAAAATTTCAAGAATGCAAAAGAAATTTGGGACACATTAGCTGTATTGTGTGAGGGAACCGAACTGATCAAGGAAACTAAGTTGTCAATTGCCACTCAAAAATTTGACAATTTCAAGATGATGACTGGAGAAACAATTGACCAGGTGGAGACAAGATTTACTGAGATTCTCAATGAAATAACTTCCCTAGGAAATACATATGGTAACCAGGAAAGGGCTCTAAAAGTTGTAAGATCTCTCAATCCTGAATGGAGCATGAAAGCTGTGGCCATGAGAGAATCAAAGGATATCAACAAAATAAAGATCCAGGAGCTGTTTTTTGATCTAAAGGCCTATGAATTTGAGCTACCCTGTTCATCATCTAATGAACCAGATAGCATTTGCAGAAGAATCATCTGCAAAGAGTCTAGCTGAAGTCAGTCCCCCCAGCCCTTTGAAATTTGAAGAAGAGATGGCTTTCATCATGCAAAGGTTCAGTAATTTCAGGAAGAATTATTCCAAGTACAAGAATAACTACAAGGACAACCCAAGGAGGAACCAAAAGGCTGGCAACTAGAAGGTGGAATGCCACAACTTCCACAAAACCAGACACATCCAGTTTGACAGTCCAGAACTCAAAAAGGATGAAGGCAAGAAAGAAGTGGGCAGAAAAGAGGACAAAAGGAAAGCTTTCATTGGAGAAGACCAAGAAAGAGTAGAATCTAGCAGTGGATTCTTCTCTGATGATTATGAAGACTATAAATGTCTGATAGCCAACCTAGCTGATGAAGAGGTAACATCTAAACCCTCAAATTCAAATAATGACATCTCAGACATATCTCAAGATATTGACTTACATGAATCTGTCAATCAGCTCCTCAATGACTTTGAAAAATTAAAATCTACACACTTGACTGTGACAGCCAAGAAAACACAGCTGCAAGATGAGAATAGGTGGTTGAAAAATAATTTTTAAAAACTCAGCCTAGAGTTAACAAAAATTAAATATGAATCTGAAAAATAGGCTGAAAAAACTCAGCTGATAATACCACAGCTGAGATTAAAAGGCTAACTATTTTAAACAATGAGAAATCAACTGCACTTGCTCATGTCAAATCTGAGTTTGCTAAACTGACACAGCTAAGTAAAACACAAGCTAAGGAAATAACATCCTTAAAGGCATCTATAACTCTGGATGAATTGTGTATCAACAAGAGGCCACTTTATTGAAGACCAGGCCTTGGATATGACCCCAACACTCCCTCTAGTTTAAAAACCATTTATGTCAAGGGAGAAACTTATGTCCAGACTGTTGAGCCTATAAAATCCGTATTTCAAAATAGCAGAGTCTTGATCCAAGCTTAGCGGCAAGAACCAAGATTCACAAGGCAGCCACCTAGACCGGAGACTAGGCAATAGCCAAGGCAGAAGCAGCAGCCAAAATATTATTCCAACTATTACAAAAAACTCCCCAAAAATAGATTTCAAAATGGGAGAGGCAAATGGAAACCTCAAGGTTATCCAAAGTTCCAAAATGAACAGGTGTGGAGACCCCAACGATTTAACAAATGGTCTCAGCTAGGATTTAGAAATGGCCCACACCACATATTTTATGAGGCATATCCAAAGACACAATCCTAACTAAGGATATAGACCCAGATAGTACACACCTTATAGGGGTAGGCAACATAACTTTTATAATCCAAAGAGAAACCAATTCTCCAGGAAGACTACTAACCCCAAAGGACCCACAAATTTGGGTACCTAACTCTGCTTGTCTGATTGCAGAAAAGGTGGAAGGACTACTACCACATCTCATCAAGTTCAACAATAGGAGGTGAATAATGGTTTGTAGATTTTGGATGCTCAAGGCACATGACAGGAAATAAGAAAGTGCTCTAAAACTATATCAAAGAAAGAGGTCCAGATGTAACCCTTGGAGATATCCCTAGAGAACAGACAAAAGGATTTGGAGAGCTGCACAAAGGAAACATAACCGTATCCAAAGTTTATTATGTCAAAGGGCTCAAATACAACCTATTGAGCATAAGCAAATTCTGTGATGAAAAGAACCTACTAGTCTTCACTATTTGGAAATGCATGGTTATTGATATCCTATATGGAGAAGTGAATCTACAAGGATTCAGAAAAAAAGATGTCTACATGATAGACTAGAATACAGGCACTCCAAACACTTGTTTTCTATCTCAGGCAGTTGTTGAAAATGGATGGCTATGGCACAAGAGATTATGTCACCTAAACTTCAATGCCATCAACAAGATAAGCTCTCAAAAGTTGGTCAGAGGTCTTCCAGAATAAGCATTCAAGAAAGAAGCTCTCTGTGATGCATGCCAGAAAGGAAAGCAGACCAGAGCATCATTCAATCCAGTTCAGCCTACCACTCTCACCACCAGAGTATTAGATCTACTTCATATGGATCTCTTTGGCCCCATCAATCCAAGGGCATTGAGTGGAAGGAAGCATGCCTTAGTAGTAGTAGATGACTACTCAAGATTCACATGGGTTGTTTTTCTCTATAAAAAGAACAAAGCTACCTGAACTGCTGAGGAAGATTCAGAATGAGAAATCTCTCTCCATTATCAAAATCAAATCAGATAAAGGTGCAGAATTTATCATCAAGGCAATCACTAAGTATAGTGATTAGAATGGAATCCAGCATGATGTATTTGCCACAAGAACACCACAACAAAATGGTGTTGTTGAAAGAAGAAACAGAAGCTTGAAGGAAGCTGCGAGGTCAATGATTCTTGGTGACCCGGCCCAAAGAGGTTCTGAAGGTTTAACACAAAGATGCCATACTCAGAATAGGAGTATGATAGTAGGAGACATGGCATAACTCCCAATGAGGTTTGGAATGGTAGAACACCAACTGTCGCATACTTTCATATATTTGGTTATAAGTGTTTCATCCACAACAATGGTGAAACCCAACTGAATGCTTTTGATGCTAAAACTGGTGATGGTCTCTTTATGGGATACTCATAAATAAGCAAGGCATACAGAGTTTTTAAGAAAAGAACATTTGTTGTGGAAGAAACACATCATGTTGTGTTTGATGAATCAACTGTTGAGTACAGAAAACAGGTGGAATCAATTGAGAAAAAGCTCAAATCCGCCACCCTAGAAAAAGTCATCATCAATGACACAGGAATGATGGATCAACCTGAAGATGCAACTGCAAATCATCCTGAAGACTCAACTGAATATCAGATAGGATCCCAAAACCTAGCTGATCCAATTGCAGCTGATGAAGATCCAACTGTAGATGACAAAGACGCACCTACAGAGCAGACAAGATCCCTATCTGTAGATGACAAGACCGTAGCTGATCCAGTCACAGTTCAAGAAGGACAAAACCAAGCATATGCAGAGAGAGAATAAGTCCATCAAAGCAACTCAGCAGGGGGAACAAACCCTGAAGAAGATATCCCCAAATGGCTCAGAGATCACCCCATTCAACAAATTATTGGAAACCTAACTGATATAGTCAGAACCAGACAATATATAGAACCAGCAGGAATGGCTATGTTCTCATGTTTCATGTCTCAAATGGAGCCCAAGATAACAGATCAAGCACTAGAGGATTACTCATGGATAATTGCAATGCAATAAGAGCTCAACCAAATGGAAAGGAACAATGTCTGGGAACTAACAGACAAACCAGAACGCAAGAAAGTCATAGGCACCAAATGGGTGTATAAAAAGAAATGTGATGAAGATGGAGCTGTTGTTAGGAATAAAGCCAGACTAGTTGCAAAAGATATGCTCAGTGTGAAGGAATAGATTTTGATGAAACTTATGCACTTGTAGCAAGATTTGAATCTATCATGCTATTCCCTGCATATGCAGCATTTAAGGATTTTGAAGTCTATCGAATGGACATAAAAAGTGCTTTTCTCAATGGAGTACTAGAAGAAGAAGTCTATGTGGAGCACCCCCTCAGATTTATCAAAGGAGACAAAGTATACAAGCTTCTGAAGGCTCTATATGGACTTAAACAAGCATCAAGAGAATGGTATGAGACACTATCTGTGTTTCTGGAGAAGAATAGATTCAACAATGGAAAGGTGGACAAGACCTCTTCGGAGTAGAACATGAAGACCACATAGTACTTGTTCAAATATATGTGGATGATATCATATTTGGCTCAACTAATCCTGAGCAATGTGAAAAATTCTCAAGTCTCATGTAAGGAGAATTTGAGATGAGTATGATGGGAAAGCTAAATTTCTTTCTTGGTTTGCAAGCCAAACAAGTTGACAATGGATCTTCATCAACCAAGCCAAGTATACAAGAAATTTAATCAAAAGATTTGGAATGGACTCAGCCAAATCACTAAGAGTTCCCATGAGCACATCCCTACACCTTGATGCAGATGAAGGAGGCATTTTAGTGGATCCAACCCACTACAAAGGAGTAATTGGATCACTTTTATACCTCACTGCAAGCAGATCAGATATTTCATATGCAGTAGGAGTTGTGCCAGATTCCAATCCAAGCCAAAGCAGTCTCACCAGGAATCAGCTAAGAGGATAATAAGATATCTTAATCCACAATCAATGTTGGATTATGGTATCCCAAGTATGACAACTTCGAGCTCTCAATATATTCAGATGCGGATTTCGCAAGATGTAGGATTGACAAGAAAAGCACCAGTGGAACATGCCAGTTCCTAGGAACCAAACTAATAACATGGTTCAATAAGAAGCAAGTATCTAACTCAATATCCACAACTGAGTCAGAATACTTAGCTGCAGGTAGCTGTTGTGCTCAAATTCTCCGGATCAGACAACAGCTAAGAGACTACAACATCATAGCTAATGAAGTTCCAATATGGAGTGACAACAACAGTGCACTTGCAATAACAAGTAATCCAGTATTTCACTCAAGAACAAAGCACATAGTTGTCAAACATCATTGCATCAAAGATCATGTGCTTAACAAAAGAGTAAGAGTGGAAAGAGTCAGCACAGAATACCAAATTGCTGACATATTAACAAAACCTTTACCAGAAGAAAGGTTTCTGGAGCTAAGCAGGGAAGTTGGACTTCTAGATTGGGTATCTAGTACTAACCAGAATAGTCAACTGACGTGAAGCTGGAGAAAAGTCATCCGAACCAATCAAGAAAAAAGCTACCTTATGTGAAGATCAAACAAGGAAAAATCACCCGATCGGACCAAACGAAGAAAAGATACGATGCGAAGATCAGTCGATAAAGCAACCTGATCATACCAGACAATGAAAAGATAGTTGACATCAACCACAGGCGATATAACTCACTTGATGCAGAGCAGATAAGGAGTCAAAGAATCAACAAGCTAGGTTTTCTGTTTCTTTAAATACATAACTTCATTACATGTGGCTAATAATACATGAACACACTACTTCCACGTCTACCCCCACAACATCCAATCAATTTCAACCGTCATTCTTTATCAAAAATCGGACCACCGCTTGATTATTTAAATATTAAAAGTCAAAAGGTATTTTCAACTGTGTATTAGAGATAGCAGAAATCATTTCACAAATCCTTACCGTATTTAAGCTTTAAGAACCCTAGTTTTCAAAAGTAGAAAAACCTCTGAATACTCACTGCACTCAAATCAAAACCTTATTTTTGCAGAAATAGATTCCACCCAACAATTCGAAGGAGTTAACCTCAAAATGGTGAAGGAGCATATATATTCAGCATCGTAGTTGATTTTGAAGGAGTACTTGAAGCGAACATGGCGGATACTGACGAAATGAGACATGCTATTCGAATGATGAAGGAAAATGGAATTTACCATTTCCTTGACATCAACCCGAAGCAATTGTTCATGGAAGCCATCATTCGCTCCTTCAAGGAAGCACAAGTCACTGAATGATGTATCACGAGCTCTATTTTCGGAGAAGGAATAAACATCAAACCTCAAACTATTGCTGACGCATTTAAGATGGAGAACCGGGGCATTGCAGTCAAAGCCCTAAAGCAAAGCGCTACTGAAACCTGGTATGAAATCAAATTACCAGAATAGCCACGAGCGTTTTGTCATGTTCGTTCCATGCGTTTTCGGAAAATCGAGTCGTCGGGTCATGGCGGCTGGGCACTGGCCGGCAGGTGCGGCACTGTTGGAAGGTTGCGCACGCTAACTCGGAAGGCATAGCGCACGCAATTCGGCCACACAGCACACGCTACCTGGACGAGAAGATTAGTCGAGGAGGTTCTGGACAGGTCGGCTAGCGCACGCTAACGCCCATCTAGCGCGCGCTATCGCGGCCGGGCAGAAGGCTCTGGACTACGGCACAGGCCGATAGCGCACGCTACAGGTACTCATCTAGCGCATGATGGCGGGCCCTGGACGAAGGTTGTAGGCCAAGACTGGCCATTAGCGCACGCTAACCGGGCACCCTAGCGCGCGCTAATGCGCATCAGTATATATATGACCGAGCAGTCGACTTTCTCTCATTTTTCCCATTCCACCTTCGTTCCTTCCGTAGCCAAGTCTTGGGGAACTTAAAGGAATGTTGTCAAACTCTTAATCCAAGAAGTCCTGTAGTTCCTATCATTGATTTATCATTCCATAATCTCCTCTGATCGGCCGAATCAGGGTAAGTTTTCCTAAAATCTTAGTTTTGGGAAAATTGGGGAATTTTGCTAGATCTCGTCCGTTTAATACGAATTAACCTAGATTAGTGATGGATTATTGATTATTAAGTTGTATTCTACCAATTTTCTTGTTGTTCCATGGTTTGATTACAAAGGATTCATCATTTTGTCGAGTTCCTAATCGACGCCTTGAAAGGTGTCCGGTAGAATGTCTTAGAGGGGATTCGGGCATTCTACGATTATTCTTCCTCGTACGATCGTTGACTTATTGATGATATGATGTTAGGGTCAAGTTTCTTGTGAAGAGCTCGTATCGAACCCTTCTGTTTGTCGTCGTCTTCATCAAGGGTTTCGAAGCTTTCCGATCGACTGTGTTCTTCGAAAAATCCGCATACGATTATCGAGGTAAGTATCTTGCCCATACACTACGTGTTTCGTAGACATAATAGTTGGTAACGGAATTTATGTGCAATCTGAATTTTTTTAATGAACTTTCAAAAGAATCGGTATATTCTCGATAAAGGTTTTCCTTCAAAGATAACTCGTATGTTTTGTGAACAAATGTAGTATGTGTACTAGTGTTGTGTAGGGTGTTGTGATCATTTTATGTGAGTATAGCATGTCTTTCATTTCACTTGGCAAGGATTGTGTGTTAGTATGTGTACTCGTTCGATAGATATGTGATGTTGTGTGATATTAGTTGTGACTCCTTTGTAAGGAGGCTGTGATGCTCAGTGTTGTTTGGAAATGGTACTTCCTTGTTGTGTGATTGTTGTAAAGTGATGTGCCACCGGGTAAGATTTTCTGAATCTCTGGGATCCATCCTTGCTAGTACGGATCAGACATGACCATGGGGTTATCTAATCGGGTATGTCTTGCGGATACTTCGATATTCGTGGCTTGCTAGACCGATGTCGAGATAGCTTGTAGGTGTTGGGAGTATGCCCTCGAATGCCACTCAGAGGATGTTGAGTGAGGGCATTGTACTTGTGATTATGTAAATCATTTATACAAGGCAATGAATGTTTCTTTATTTACTGGTAGTTACTGGCATTCCTAACTCGTAAACATACATATAGAAACTAGTTCGTATATTTGAGAGCAAAACCTTCCACTCCTTATTGGATAAGGGGGTAGGCACTGGAAATGTTTATAGCTCAAATACTTAATCGTTCGCAAGTCGATGAAACTTGACTGGGCGTTAAGTTTATGTGAAGACTTGTATGACGTGTTCTTTGACATGGAGAGTGCCTGTCGAACACTAATGGTTAGTGGGAGCACACGTTATAGGTATGCTAATTGGATTAGCATACTCAAACCGACTCACCCTCGATTCGTCACACGGATTTCACTCTGGGATAGTCAATGACGGAATCGAAAGGTTGTAATAGGTATTCGGGAACCTTCAACTTGAAGATTTAGTAGGGATGTGCTTGTGACATAAAGATTTTCATTAGAGTAGTTCGACCCTGTAAACCGGGAGGTGGGGGTCAACCTCGACGTGCATCATGATGGGCAAGTAGCAGGTCCTACTGAATACCAAGATAGAATTCTTTCTCCCGTTAGTGAGCGGGTTATATGTCCTATGCGGTTATTGGCAGATGAGATCATAAGTCTTTGGCCAAAGTATTGGAGCTAGTTGTATTGGATACACGAGAGCTTGATGATCTCGATTTGCATTAACGCATGCATAGCGTCAAGTACAGATAGGGTTTGACTGACCGTGACCCTATAACTTGATCGGGACATTTGAAATAAGGGTTTATATGTATACTGGTATTCACGACAGAATGGTTCTTGAATTATCCTAATCATTCGTTCTCAGTTGGGGTACAGTGTAGGCCGCCAGGCTGGCTAGGTGGTGCTACTACTCTTTGGTTCCTCCCATTGCTGACTGAGACGGACATACCGAGTTGCGCAATAGGATTGACGACGGAATGAATCGAGTTTATTCTCTCATTATGAATATTAGATATTGGATATCTAATTAATTGGGACATTGGATGTCTAAATTGATTTATTGGATAAATTAATTTACGGCCTAATGAATTAAATAAATTACTGGGTGATTAATTTAATTCATGAATATAATTATTTCTTGGAGAAATTAATTATGTTATGTATTTGATATGATTAATTAATTTGATTAATTAATTAATATAAATACATCGGAACGGAATCATAGTTTATCTGTTTGGACTCACGGGAGTCCGAAACGAACCGAACTCGTCCGTTTTTCATGATGGTCGCCCCCTTTACTTCCACCTACCTTCCCATTGTATTTTCCTTCCATTTATTAATGAATGATCATGACTTTGTGGGGCAAGGTATCATGTGGTTTGATTTGTTCACATGAGGGTGGAATTATAATAAGAAGAAGACTTGTCAATCTTACTCTTCACCCCTTGTATTCCATACGTGAATAAGATAGAGAGAGAGAGAGAGAGAGAGAGGAAAAAATGATCAAAATGTTCTTTTCATAGTCTTCTTCCTCTTCGTCTTTTCTTCTTGGTGGTTCTTGAAGAAAAATCAATAAATTAAAGAGAGATAGTGAATTATACACTTAGAGTGTTGTAATCAAAAATCAATAGCTTCATCACTTAGCTCTAGCCGTATCTTTGGAGGATAGCAAGGTGATCGTCATCCCGTTCATCTCTCCGGCGCGTGGCAATTAGAGGCGTTGTATTTTCGACGTTAGATCATCCAAGGGCTTGGAGTGGAATGGATCATAGGGAAAGCAATCTAAAGCTTGGGAAATAGCTCAAGAGAAGGAATCCATTTAATCAACGGACTCCAAGGGTGAGTTTCTATATCTCTTGTGTTTCATATAATATTCGTATACACGTTGCTCGATCGATCCTCGTAGGGATTCGGATCGAATTAATTTAGGTTTTACCGCTTCCGCTGGGCCTTCGTTTTAGGCACCGAATCTCAACAATGATATCAGAGCGTAGGTCTTGCGATCGTATATACGATATTGCCATTTGGAATGCTTGATTAGATAGTGAATGATTTGGAATCATTTTAGTCATAATCGTGGTATATGTTTTTCGTTCGTAATAGTTATATTTTTCGTAAGTTTATATCTAAATATAAATCTTCAATTTCTAGGAAATATGATTTATATTGAAGATATGAAAGTCGAAAAATATAGATATTGGATATCCGGTCGAAAATCTAGCCCAGAATCGTCGTCGGGCGACTTTTTGGACAAGGGGTCAAATCTGGCCGAGGGTTACTCGGCCGTGTCCTGGGTTACATGGTCTGTGTCCGGCAGTCTTCAAGCCACTGCTAGGCAGACCCAGCCGTGTCTGGTGACACGGGCCATGCCAGGCAGGACGACCCGGCCGTGTCTGGTGACACGGGCCGTGTCTGGACGGCAGGCTTCCAGAGGTGACAAGATCGTGTCATTTGACATGGCCGTGTCTGGCAGGAATGTATAGGACACTGTCGGCATGACCCGACCGTGCCATTCGGCACGGGCCATGTTTGGCCGGCAGGCTGCCGATGATGACTCGGCCGTGGCAGGCCAGTTTCGCCCCGGCTCGGTTTTTTCGTGTATTCTTGAAAATTAATCTCCCGCATGTTAAATTAGATTTAATATGATTAAAATGATTTATGGTATTTCATTTTATAAGGGAAATTTGATTAATTGGAATATTTATGGGTGACCGAATTATTTGAACATTTTTCATATTACCGGTTGTGTGAATCGATTGGATCGATTCGAATTGTTGATTGGATCAATGTATCTCTACGCTTTCCGTTTATATAGTACTTATTGGATGAATGATTTTGAATGTGTATGTGGTTCGTGGACTTAGTTTTGAATCGTTCGTTTTATTTGATTGTGTTGTAAAGGCCGTTTTGAGCCTATTTATTTTACTAGAAATATTTGTATCTAGGATGCAATTTTTCAATGTAAAATTTATATGTAATGACGAAGACCGGAGGAAGATCCATTTTGAGAAGACGAAGATTCAAGACGAAGACTTGTAATTAGATTACGGTGTTTTTGTTTCTAGGAACGGTCCATGAACCACATATTAGTAGCAACTGGGTTGTGAATGGTTGTTTCATATTGTATGAATGCCACAAATGCGCTTAAATGAATTAATGTGCAAAGTCTAACATTAATCGCGAAAATTCTCCCATGACAACTTATTAAGTTTATAAGGTTTCAAGATTTTCCTTCCCTCCATCGAGCTTTGGGGAAATTGAAATCCAAACCGGATGTGCTATGCTTCCGAGTTATCGGGGTACTCATTCGGGGAGGATGGATAAATTACCGGGTGCACATTGGATGCCTTCGGTTGGAGCAAATTTTATCCCTAGAAACCTGATAGGTTGCCGAATAAGATTCAATTGTGAAACTGATTTGCGTCGATGGTATAAACTTAACTTGTTCACGAACCATAGAAATCGTATAGGTTGAGGGGAGTGAACAAGGGGAAAAATAAGATTGAATCATCCATTAGATGGGTTGGTGTTGGACACCACTTTATGAAAATTAATAGACTAGAAACCTGTTCGGTTGCCCTCTATTAAGATTTATAAAGAACTCGATCACCACTATGAAGTAGAGCGGCGATACTTCCGGATTTTACATGGGAGTGTGTTATTCTGATAAAAATAGTGGGATCTGGGTAACAAGAATAGAAAAGACCTTAATTCTATACTCAGATCATAATTAAACGAGTCACTAATTAATATGTCATAATTAATGCAGACATAACTCTCTCAATATGACAATGAATCCACTCGCAATTCTATTCGAAAAGAACACCTTGATGGGACCAAACTTCGTGGATTGGCTCCATAATCTGATGATAGTCCTCAGTATAGAGGCACTGGGATACGTCTTGGAGACGGACATTCCAGCACCTCCGGTGCGGACAAGAGCCAATCAGGAAGAGATTGAAAACCACGAAAAGTGGGTTAAGGATGATGTGAATGTTCGTGCATATATGATGGCTTCCATGTCTAATGAGCTTCAGAGAGCTCATGAGAAAATGACTTCTGCTAGGCAGATTCTATCTCACTTAACCGAGCTTTATGGTAAGCACAGCAGAACTGCTAGATATGAGATATCCAAGCAACTGTTTGGTGCAAGGATGAAGGAAGGTGAGACAGTAGGGGAACACGTCCCCAAAATGATATCCATGATCGAGAAATTGGAGGCTCTTTATTTTAAAATGGATACTTCTCTCCAAACCGACCTTATCCTTCAGTCTCTCCCTTATTCCTTCTCACAGTTTGTTATGAACTTGAACTGCAATGAGATTGCATGTAACTTAGTTGGGCTAATGAACAAACTGGTGACCACTCAGTCTGAGATGAAGACTCCGCAGATGAAGGAGTCTGCCCTTGTGATTTCTTCTGGATCTCGGAGGTCCAAGAACAAGAAGAAAAAGACCAAAAAGCAGACGGGACCTTGGAGTTGTTGTTTGAATTTTATTGTTCTTCGTGATTCGAACATGATTGTTCGGTTTTTGTTGATCTCGTTTTGTGATTATTGAACGTTCAGACTCCTTCCTAATTTCCTTATGTTTGGGAAATTAGTATCGTTTTCGATCTTCCAACCCTTGGGCGGTGGAATTCCGTATTTGTTCAATGATTGGCTCGCGTGTTGATTGATGTACCGTTAGGTTGGTCAATCGTGTTGATTTTCGTTCGTTGTGTCTTGCGGTTGTTTGGATAATCGACTTGATTGTATTATCTATTTGATGACGCTTGTCACTTGTTAATTTTATTATGTCTCTATGGGTGGCGTTGTGTTGGTCGTCGTGGAGCGTGTTTTCACGCCGTATGTCTCTTTGCGTTTCTTGTAGCGTTTCGCCGTTGGGCACGAGTTTTCCGTTTTTGTGTATCTCGTCGAGTTTTCCCGGCGGGTATATTGCTTCCCCCTACTTGTTTTAAGTTTCGGGACGAAACTTCTTTTAAGGAGGGTAGAATGTAATATCCGCAATTTCGAATTTCGGTAATTTTGTTTTTTTCGGCGGAAGTCCGTTTTGACGATTCTCTCATGACCGTTTCGTCATTCCGAGAATGATTAATTCTGCACTTTTTGTCATCCGAGTTCGTTTCGGTATCGTTTTGTTGAGTTCCGAGACTTTTAGCGACTTTTCCGCACTTGAGTTCTATTCTTGCGAATCTCGTTCGAAACTGCTGTTTCGAGTTTCCCGAAAGTCCGTTTAACTATGTTAGACGTGTTATGAACTTCGGTTTGGTTATTCGATCACGTATCGTGATTTTCGGACGTTTTGGGCCATTTTCGTAATTTCCCAAAGTTTTGGGTAATTACTTCCGTTGTCGAATTCCGAGCCTTCGGGTGGTCGTAATTGTGTGTTCTCTTAGCTCTTAGATTCTTCTTTGTGAGTACTTCGTAACCGTATCTTCGGTTTTTACTCAGGTTCGGGTTTCGGGGTCGTCCGGACTGTCGGAGTGGCCACGGCCGAGTCACGGCCGGAGCAGGGCCTGGCCTGGCCGAGTTACGACCGTAAGGGGCCGAGAGTTAGGGCCGTATGGCGCCTGGCAGGTTCCTAACGAAGGCCGGTTATGGCCGTAATGTGTGCCAGTTACGGCCGTAAGTGTCCGGCAGTCTTTGGCGATTTTGACGAATGCGATTCACGGCCGTAAGGCTGCCGAGTACGGCCGTAAGGGCGAGTTACGGCCGTAAAACCTTGCGATTCTGGCCGTAACCTGCCGGCTATATATAGCACAGGCTCGGCAGACTTCATTTTTACTCGTTTTCTTCCTTTTTCTATTTGTGACGGGAGGCTCGAAGCGAGTTCTTGGCGATTCTAATCATTTCCAAGGCATTTTGGAATATTCTTGTTGATTATATCATCATCCAATCCGTGTTCTTCGTCGAATCAAGGTATATTTCTTGATTTTCCTTCAAGTTGACTTTTTGGGGAATTTGTTCTTGATATCGATTCTAGTCCGATTTTGATACATCGGTTGGTGTAGTATGATGTTATTAATCGTGTTCTATGGGTTGTATATCCATATTTCAAGTTTGTTCAACTCGATTAGTGATTCGAGTGTTCTTGGGAGTTATCGAACATTGAGTGTTCGATTAAATGTCCCAATGAGTTTCCCTTCGATAGTTTGTTGGGATTTCCGTTGTTTTGGCCTTGATTCTCGTCGTAACCATGTGTTATTGTTCCTTCCGGAGGTTTATAGGTGTTCGAGGATTTCGATGTTGAATCCCGTTTGGTGATTGATGATTCGTGTGGTGTTATTCTCGAAATACTCGTGGTGCTATCGCGTTCTTGAAATTGTTCAGGGGTTCGGGGCTATTCGACCGCGTCCTATCCGTCGTCTCGTTGCGATCGTGATTTCGAGGCAAGTACCTTGTCCATACAAATTCTTGTTTTGTGAATATGATAATTAGTGATCGTCTTTATGTGTTTGTTTGATTGTTTGAAATGAGTTTTCAAAAGATTTGGTTAGCCTTGTTAAAGGCCCTCTTTCAAAACCGTGTGTGTTTTGTGATTGGTGTGTTTCGTGAACGAGTATGTGAATCTTATGGATATGTTTGGTGTTGATGTTGCGCTTGATAATGCATGTGTACACATATTATCTCTTTTCGGTGCGTTATGGTTTGACGTGGTGTTTTGCTAAATGTTTGTTACCTCTTGACGAATTGTTTGGATATCCTTGGTGTGATATGTTATTTGTGCATGACTGATTCGCTAGCCAGCTCGGGAGGGTCCTTCGAGGCCTCGAGTGGGATTCGTGGCTTCGTCCCGGTCCTAGGTGACGTATGGTGCTTGATTATTTCGCTAGCCAGCTCGGGAGGGTCCTTCGAGGCCTCGAGTGGGATTCGTGGCTTCGTCCTAGTCCTAGGTGATGTGTGGTGTTTGATTATTTTGCTAGCCAGCTCGGGAGGGTCCGATGGGGCCGCGAGTGGGATTCGTGGCTTCGTCCTGGTCCTAGGCGATGCGAGTACATGTGGATGTTTTGTGAATGTGTTTGCTCACCTCGGGAGGGTTCGACGGGGCCACGGAGGGAATTCCAATGGCTTCGACCTGGATTCACGAGTGAAACTTCACGTGTGTGTGTGTGTGTGTGTGTACTTTATGTCCGTCGAGGACGCGTGACGTGGGTTTTTAACCTTGTTAATTATGGTTGGTTTTATTTGTGAAAACAAAACTTTTGGACTGTGACCCCCGTTGATTTTAAAATAGAAGGATTTGATAATCCTAAATTGTTTTCTATTAAAACTCTCGATGGCATTTCAAACTGTTTTATAAATTGTTTCCCTTGAATTGTGATCTTTCGGTTTTGGAATGCTTTACCCAAACTCTTGCCTCGGGAAGTTCTTTTGTTATGTTTGGATCTTTGAGGATTCCTGGTTATTATTGTTCTTGGAACTTATATTGTATGGCTCGTATTTGCACTTTCTTCTTGCACTAGCAAAAGTGGAGTTTTGCTAACCCCCGAGTATTCAGGGGGTGGATGTCTGTTTTTGCATTCAGGTTTTGGAGCATAGCACAGGGTCGGCATGACGGATGATGAAAGATGAACGATACTAATCACACGAGGACCCGTTGATGTCGTATTAGTTTAGTTGTATTTTATTTTCCGCTGCAGTATTCTTTTCCCATTGTACGGGAGTGTGTTGTATTCGACCCCTGCGTGGGCTTGTATATTGTAATCGAGTTGTATGTTTTTATTGAAAGACCAAATCGGTCTACTGAGTCATCTTAGCCTTAAAGGCATTGTTGTGATGTTCTATATTGTTACCAGCCTGGTAGATCCTTGAGGAAAGGTTCTACGGCGTGTAATATCCCTGAGCGGATTGGGGGTGTTACATTTTGGGCCTTGCTGGGTATTACCATCGGTTTGTCGAGGGGTTCTCGAAACTCGCTCGGCCACTTACGAAATTACTCCATAAAACGGAAAAGTTTGTTTGGACGATGGAGAGAGAACAGAGCTTCGATGAGCTAAAGAGACGCTTGACTTCAGCACCGAATTTAGCTTTCCCACATGGTAGTGAGGGCTTTGCGGTTTATAGTGACGCTTGGGGTCAAGGTCTTGGCTGTGTGCTTATGCAGCATGATAAGACGATAGCTTTTGCGTGACGACAATTAAAGCCGCATGAGATGAATTATCCTACTCATGATTTGGAGTTGGCCGCGATTGTCTTCGCACTCAAGATTTGGCGGCATTACTTGTATGGTTCTCCGTGTCGGATTTATACCGATCACAAGGATTACGATTTGGAAATTCTTTACCACCCCGGAAAAGCCAATGTCGTCGCGGATGCTTTGAGCCGCAAATCGGCATATCTTCAAATGCTCGAGGTTCTTACATCTCAGATGAAGATTCGTCAAGATTTAATCGGGTAAGGGATAGAAGTTTGGCTTCAGCGAGTACAAGGACAATTGTGTACTCTCGAAATTACTTCGTCCTTGGTTGACGAAATCAAAGGGAAACAGTGGAGTGGGCCGATGATCTCTCAACTGAAGGAAGATGTATTTAAAGGAAAATCTCCTGGCTTTATGATTCACGAGGATAGTATATTGAGATTTCAGGGCAGGCTTTGTGTTCCGAATGATCAAGAGTTGAGGCAGAGAATTCTCCGAGAAGCCCATGCTATACAAGTAAGATGTATAAGGACTTGAAACGAAATTTTTGGTGGAACAACTTGAAGAAGAATGTCGCGGAATTTGTACTACGGTGCTTGACGTTTCAACAAGTCAAGATCGAACATCAACGACCAGCGGGGTTGTTGAAGCCACTTCCCATTCCCAAGTGGAAGTGGGAAGACATCTCTATGGATTTCATCATTGGCATGCCGTGAACTAGGGCCGGAATGAATATGATTTGGGTAATCGTCGATCGGTTGACCAAGTCTGCACACTTCTTGGGTAATAAGGATACTTGGGGACCGGATAGATTGGCTCGAACTTTTATAGCTAAGATCGTAAGATTGCATGGTGCCCCCAAGACCATTGTTTTTGATAGAGATGGTCATTTCGTATCGCATTTTTGGCAGGCTGTTCATCAGGCTTTGGGTACTGAGTTGAGATTGAGCACGTCCTTTCATCCTCAGTCAGACGGTCAGACAGAGAGGACGATTCAGACATTGGAGGATATGTTGCGAGCTTGTGCCTTAGACTAGAGTAATGATTGGGAGCTTCACTTACCATTGATCGAGTTTGCCTACAATAATAGTTGGCATGCGTCGATCAAAATGGCACCATTCGAGGCACTTTATGGTAGGCGATGTAGGTCGCCATTTTGTTGGGACGAGGCTTCGGAGCTAATTGGAAGGGAACCGGATATGTTGATGGAGACTAAGGAAAAGATTTCTATTATCCGGGATTGATTGCTGACTGCCCAGAGCCATCAGAAATCTTATGTTGATACTCATCGTCGACCCTTGGAGTTTGAAGTGGGGGATCATGTCTTACTCAAGGTGTCGCCGACCAGAGGGGTTTTCCGCTTCGGGAAAAAGGGGAAACTTAGTCCGAGGTATGTCGGACCTTTCGAGATCTTGGACAGGGTTGGAGATTTATCCTATCGCTTGGCGTTGCCTCCAGCTTTAAGTCACGTCCATAGTGTTTTCCATGTGTCTCAATTGAGAAAATACGTGTCGGATCCAAGCCACGTTATCGACTACATTGAGATTGACGTAGCCGAGGATATTACCTTTCCGGAGAGACCCATGAAGATCCTTGAGCATCGCGAGAAACAACTTCAGCATACGACCATTCCACTGGTTAAAGTACAATGGTCGAGACATGGAGTAGAGGAGGCGACTTGGAAACGGAAGAGAAGATGCGGTCGGAGTACCCCAGACATTTTATTTCTTAAGTTTAGGGACGAAACTTCTTTTTAGAGGGGAAGAATGTAATACCCGTACTTTTATTGTCTGTTTGATCTTGCCGTTTTTCTTATTTCATCGCTCTGTAAACTCTTGGTGATGTTGTCGATGTTGTTATAGAGTTTCTTATCTTGTTTGTATCATAATCGTGTTGTTTAGACCTTGCGGAAGTGTTCTGGGTCAGAAAAATAACACACGCTAGGCCTAGGCTAACACACGCTAATTCTGCTTGAGTAGCACACGCTAGCTTTGAGCCGTAACACGTGCTAACATCCATCCGTAGCTCACGCTAACGGGCTGGTTGGCAGAGGGAGTGAGGTTGTCATGTTTTCTGGACTATCAAGTAACGTACGCTAGTCTTCGGATAGCGCACGCTATAAGAGCTGCGTAGCGCACGCTAATCCATAGCGAGCAGGGCAGAGGATAGTAGGTTCTGGACTCCAGTTTCTGGACACCATTTTTGGCTAGATCACGTTAAGATAAGGCAATTAGCGCACGCTAACGGGGCCGACAGAAGCCACTGGACTACCCGGTGACCTCGCTAGCGCACGCTAATAATCGAGGCGTAACGTGCGCTAGACTGGGCGAGTATATAATGGACAGTTGACTTCCATTTCGTCATTTTTCATTCTCTTCACTCATTTTCGACGGGAGAAGCTCGGGAGAGGCGATTTTGGGCGATTGGAAGTGATCCATATTCAAACATCAACATCCTTGGTTGGAGAACAAGGATTACACAACATCTAATCCATTCTATCGTCCAAATCAAGGTAAAAATCCTTAGAACCCTTCTTTTTGGGAATTTTGGGGTTTTCCTAGATTCGTCTGATTTATCCGTTTTGAAGCTTGAGAACTTTGAGATTATGATATATCTATCCCGTAATCATGCTTTTACTACGATTTTACGGATTGGTTTGTGTCGTGTTCGGACTTGTGAGGGTTTGGGTGATTTTCCAAACTCTAGTTGTTTACCCTTGTATTTTCGTGAATCGTAGATGGGTTTTGGGAGTTTCTTCGTGGATTATGAGTATGGATTATTGATTATCATATGCCTTACGAATCGTTTAGGTTCCGGAAGCACGTTCTTGGACCTACCGAACTCATACTCTTTTCTGTTCAATTTCTCGATGTCTCAAAGGCAAGTATATATTTATGATTGTACGTTCTCGACTTTGAAAGTAAGATATATGAATGGCATATTTATTTATATCCACTCTAGGGCGGGCCGACAGGTCCCCTGAGGATTTCGTAGCCTTTGGTGCGATTCCACGGATAATTTGGGTTAACCACTCTGGGGCGGGCCGACGGGTCCCCTGAGGGGTCCGTAGCCTTTGGTGCAGTTCCATGGTTGATCATGTATGCATTGTTGTGATTCTATGAGATTTAGTTATTCCAGAATACTAGTCTTGAATTGATGAATTGACGGTTACCATTACTTTATTGTCGAGGAGTATTGTGTTTCATACTTGATATACTTGCACTAGCTATTCGACGGCTAACCCCTTTATGGGGGAAATGCCTTTTATGTATTTCAGGTTCGAGGAGGGCCGATAGGCAGATATCGGGTCGGAACGAAGATCATGGGCAAGCGTGATACTGTGTTTTATCTCCAGTTATGTTTTGTGTTCCTCCATTCAGTGTTGTTGTACTAGAATGGTTATTGAATACTCGAGTATTGTTTGTTTTCAGTCTTTCTTGATATTCCGGCCTATGTTGCCGAGGTCTTGAATTTGTACTGTGATGTATTTGGATACATTGAACATGGTTTGAATACCCCTTGTATCGTCTTTCATTTCATTATATTTGGACCTTCTCGGTCAAGTTTTATAGTTCCGCGTATGATTAGCCTTATGGGTCCCACGGTGGGGTTCATGACGTTGTAATATACCCTCAATAACTTGGGGGTGTTACAATCAATGGATTCCTCGGCTTCTTCTTCCACAGTAACACTTGGGAGTGTTAAGAGTGGAACTATCTCTGCCATTAGCTCTGAGGAGTGAGCAGGTTGATCCTCAGGTGCAGCTGATGCAGGTGATATGATCATCTGCATCTGGTCAGGTTGAGCTGCAATTGGTGCAGGTGTTGTGGCAGTCTGTAGTTCTTCTTCTTCTTCTTCTTCTTCTTCTTCTTCTGACGAGTAGTCTACCAGACCTCTCTGCTTTTTGGAGGGCTGAACAGGAGATGATGTGATATGGACAACCTCATTTGTTGAAGGAAAGTTCCTCTTTAATAGCTCAGACAGATGAAGGTTGTCGGAGTCATCTGCAGGTAACTGCTCAACTGCAGGTGACTTCTCAACTGTAGGTACTTCTCAGCTGCAGAAGGGGTTTAGGTTATCTCCTCTGCAGGTATCTCAGAAGGGATTTCGTCGGCTGCATCAGAGCGAACTTCGTCTATGTCCGAAGTCACTGTGTAGGAAGAAGTTCCACTCATCATCTCCCTCAAAATCTTAGCTGCTTTCCTTTCTGATCCCAACATTTTCAAAGTTTCTTGGTCCAGGTGACCAAGTCTTTTGCTTCCGTGGAAAGTGTCTGCAACTCCTTTCTCCTTCCCGAGGAACTCCAAGATCCAACTGATCTGTGTTCCATAAACTAATTTCTGCTTGAATTTCTTCTCCTATTCATTCCAGTTAATTTTGTTCACTTCTCGTACTAACTGCCTGCAGATGTAGTAAGGCCAGTTAATCCTTTGCTGTTGAAGAAGATCCCCCATCATTGTGAATTTTGCAGATGATAAATGATCATAACTGCCGGCCATGCCCATGACAATCTTGTTTGTGATGTCAAGGACATATCTGTAATCTTTTTTAAGGTCTCCTCTTTTCTCCGTAAGCTTGGCTCTTGGAGCAGAAATTTTGATCAAGGAGCTTACTCGGAAGCATCCTTCAACTTCTTCTGGTAGGAGGACTGGGATGTCGGTTCGTTCAGAGGGACACCAGGCTCTGGCGCCCAAGTGGTTGTTTTCTAGCCGTCTTCGTGCTGGGGAAGCATTTTCCTCTCAGACGACGAGTTCGACTGTTGTTTGCTTTAACTGTGATTCAGCAGGGCACGTTAGTACTCGGTATATGGTGCCAGCTATTGTTTGTTTTTCTGTGTAGGAGGCAGGGACACCTACGGAAATACTGCAGGAGTTCTAGTGCTGGTAGATCTCGAGAGGGCTCAGAAGCCTCGAGGGATTTTGTTACTCCAGCCTGTGCATCATCCAGGGGGTCCTATCAGGCTTCTAAAGCCACAGGTAAGGACATTCATCACCGGTTTTTAACAAGTTAATTCTTGCTCGATAATAGTATAATCATTCATTTCATTGTCATTCATTCATTCATATAATTCATTCATCATACATCAATCATGTTGAGACTTGTGGTTATCAGACTGATCATTCAATTCACGAGGAACAATGGTTCCAATCACTTCATTTGAGCTATCACTCATTACGTTATTAATTCACCTCGGTGAGTCATTCTTGATCCTTGTCGGATTTCTAGTCATTTATCATTCATCATAGTCACTCTCGTAGTCACTCTCGTTTTTAGGACCTTCCGGGATCGTATTAAGCGGTGAGTTCAGTATTGGGTCTTCCTTAAATTGATGAGATCGGGGGGAGGGGGGATCGATGATCTGAAGGATATCGATGTTGGGTACATTTGAGATGTAGCCTTGTGTTCCGGATTACTGTTTAACTTATTCTGCAATGTAGTATTGTGGTTGTGAACCATCATTTGTCGATTTATCTTGTAACTATGGTAATTGAAAATCTTGAGATTTGGGTCATTGGTTGGGATTTCTTCCTTTGGTGTTGTACCCGAGATTTCGTGATAATCTAAGTAATTGTTCATTGTGAATTGGAGACGCCAAGTGAGGAGTACTTGGGCGTGCAATTGATATGGTCCCGAGGGCCATATGTGCATTGTTGTTTTTCTTTTGAGGCATGAATCAGTGTTTGTTTGGGCGTCTGTTGTCGATGGGCGGGGTGTGTGCGTCGGTGTTACGATTCATGGGATTGGCCCAGTTGTGCAGGCGACGTGGTTCGCATTAAGGAGTATTCATGGGGATGTTGTTTTCAGATCGTAATGGATAGTTCACATCCCAAGTTGTTTACCTCAGTTTCGAGGACGAAACTCTTTTAAGGGGGGAGTATGTAATACCCAGTTGTGAGTTCATTGATTATCATTCAGTAATTTTCACTCAGAAATTTTTTGCTCAGTAATAATCATTCATCAGTCATATTCATTCAATTGTGTTCACCATTTGGCGTATTTTAGAATCGTGTGTCAGTTGTTATTGGTCATTCATCACTGTTTAAGATCGAGATGAGAATATTTTCATCATTGTCATCATATCTTGGTGGTATGTGTGTGAGGTAGCGCACGCTACATACTCTTGTTAGCACGCACTAATGGAGTACAGGTAGCGCATGCTATAGCTCAGTATTAGCGCATGCTAGCGCAAGTGAGGCTAACAGTCCAGAAGGTACTGGGATGATTTAGGAAATTCGTAGCGCACGCTACGAGTGGTAAGTAGCGTACGCTAATTGTGCTGGAAACGCACGATAAGGCATAAGAGTAGCAGACGCTAACGCGAGCAGGACAGAGGACAGTAGGTTCTGCACTCCAGTTGCCGGCTATCGAACATTAGTTAGCGCACGCTAACATTTTAAGTTAACGCACGTTATCAGAAGGCGTTAACGTATGCTACCAAGTTCGTAGCGCACGCTAACGGAGCAGTCAGAGCTCACTGGACTGCCAAGTAACCCGCTAGTGCACGCTAAATATCAGGACATAGCTCACGCTAAACTGGGATCATTATAAATTGGACAGTTCAGTCCAGTTTCATCATTTTCACTTCTCTTTTCCTCCTCCCGTCGGTTTTGGGCGATTTTGGACTTTTGGTGAAGGGTTCTTCGATCTGGAACCACCTATCATCATTTTCAAGCTTCTAGGTCGGATTAATCATCATTACATCCTTTCCATCACACCAAATCAACGTAAACATCTCTTGGATCTAGAATTTTGGAATTTGAGTGTTTTACTTCCAGTCTCTTCAAGTTAGCTTGATATTATGTTGTAATATGTTGGATATGGATTATCTACCTTGGATATATGTATTTCTATGGATTTATTGTTGTATATTTCGGAATTTGTGAATATTTGGAATTATTCAAGAACACTTTGGGTGTTGACTTTGGAATTTTGGGGGTTTTCGATTAGATGTTGTCATAATCTCGAATGAAGTATTCCTATTGGATTATTAATGGTATTAATGAGATTTTGTTGGATTGAATCATTCATTGGAAGTCGGTTTTCGGTATAATTGAGATTAGTTGTAAACAATTGAAGATTCTTTACAACATGTTTGTTAAATTGCCCCAATGAGTTTTGGGTAGTGTTATATAGACTTTTGAGTTGGTTATGATCATGCTTAATTCGTATATTAAGCGAATCGTTGGTATTTGTGTTATTCAAGGTTGTTCGAGTGGCCGACAATTCTATTAAGGACGTTGATCATGGAAGGACTTTCTCGCCTTCGGTTTGAGACAAGTTTTATAATTGTACTAGTCAATGAGATTAATGTTATCATATATGTGTATGAATGTTTTGTATCATTCCGAGACTTAGTATCTTCATGAATTCATTGATATTAGGGGATCGTTCGATACGATACTCTTCAACAATTATGCCAAATGTTATTATTGTTCACTAATGGCTGGTTCAAGGCATTGGGATACTCGTTGTTAATGTTATTGTCGATAGTCGGTTCGTGGTATCGATGAATCGATTGTTGTTGTTAATATTGATGTCTATCTAAGACATTGTTGTAATCATTGTCATTAATGTTGGCGTCCTGTCATTCATAGTGTATCGGCCGATTGAAGGCGTTGGCGTATTCATTCTCATCTTCGTCGTTGCTAACCGATCAAAGGTGCTGAGGCATTCATTGAGTCATTGTCATCGATTGGCCTCTATAAGGCAATCTAAGTGTTCAATCATTCATGGGATCATTGTTATCGGTTGGCCATTCTAAGGCAATCGAGATATTGAATCATCCGCTGCATCATTGTTATCGGTTGACCATTCTAAGGCAATCGAGGTACTGAATTGGGGTTGTCGAGGATAGTTCCCATCCGTTGTGTTGTTGTTATCGATTGACCATTCTAAGGTAATCGAGGTATTGAATTGGGACCGCCGAGGACGGTGCCCATCTGTGAGTCATTGTTGTCATTTTGGCCAACTCAAGACAGCACACTATCATTCTCGTGAATTCGGTAATCTTGGGAATCGTTGCCGTTTGTGATTAATTGTGTTTTGGAGGCTAGTCTCGGCTAGTGCTCGATGGGTAAGTTTGGGGAGTTTTAAACCTTCGCGGTTTACTTCCCAACACCTACAGTTCAGTAGGTCAACGGTCACTGGGTGATTTCATTATGGGTAAGTTTGGGGAGTTTGAAACCTTCGCGGTTGACTTCCCAACACCTACAGTTCAGTAGGTGAACGGTCAATGGGTGATTTCATTATGGGTAAGTTTAGGGAGTTTGAAACCCTCACGATTAGCTTCCCAACACCTACAGCTCCGTAGGTCAACGGCCATTGGATGGTTTCATTGTGATACGGCTTCGTGCCGTGGCTTCAGTCTTTATTGATAAAGCTTCGGGCTGTTTTGGCTTCAGGTGATTGTGTTGATTGACAGCTTCGGCTGAGTGGCTTTCAGTCCATTGTAATGCCTTTGTAATTTCATTGGAGCCTTCAGGCATTGTGATTTATAATTAATTCTGTGCTGGTTTGGTTCATGTCGCGTAATTCATTGTTGTGTTCTGTAATTATGATTCGGCATTGGGCACTTATGTTCTACTCTGTTGAACAGGTATTAATAGTATGCTGTGGGCATAGTATTTCACGAATGCTCGGTTCTTACCTTGGTTTGTGAACATCTCGTATTATTATTATCATTGTACCGCTTCATTATGCCTTTGGATGCATTTCATGTTATACATGTATTTGATGTTCATTATCTGGATGACTGACCCCGTGGGGGCGGAACATGTTTTCATGTTTTAGGTGCTTGCAAGTAGAGAGTTGAGACAAAGGGTCATGATGAAGGCGATGAGGCATTCGAGCGATACTAGTCTGAGATGTTCATGTTGGTCAGTTAGTTGGAGTGTTCTCCAGTTTGTCAGTCATTATCATTATGTATTACCCGAGCAGATGCTCATGGATGTTGTTGTATTTTTCTTTTGGCTATGTAGGCCCATCGCCGTCGTTGAAATTCCTTATCAGAATATTGGGTCGGATATCATAGTAGGGACTGTGATCTTCCTTGTTGGTTAATTTGATGTATTTTAGTCATGTTCGCCTGGTGGATCTCCTGGCGTGGTGTCCACGGCACTGTAATAACCCAATAGGATTTGGGGGTGTTACAGCTGCCAAACTTGAAACTGTAAAGAAATATTTCGACCTCATACTGAACTACATCCTCACTCACTGCAGTGTGAAACAATCTGCCGATGCCAAGAAGATTTGCCCCAAAAAGTTCATTAGTGGGATGACTTCCACGGTATTCAACAATTCACCATTAATTGCTAAGAGGCCACACCCTCAAAGCATGCCTATCTCAAGTGAACCGAGGGACATCACTTTGTGGATCTCGAGCGAGAAAAAGAAGAGGAAGAGAAGTACTTCTGACAGCTGGTCACCTCATGTTGTCGAGAAGAAGAAGAAGGCCAAAAAGTCTTCTAAGCCTGAGCCTACAGTAAATGCAGCGATTACTGTAGAGGCACCCTATGTTCCTATTGTTGAACCAATCCCATAGGGCGCAACCACTATAGAAGAAACAGTTGCTGCAAAAACAGTAGATCCCGAGCCTGTGGCAGCTATGATGGATGATCAACTGTTTGCCAAGCTGGAGGGTTCCGGCGAGTCAGCTGCCACCACGGAGCCAAAAGCCGCTACTCCTAACAGGGTACCCACCCCTGTACGGAGTCCCTCTCCCCACAGGGTACCATCCCCTGTTCGGGATCCTTCTCCAAAATAGACTCCCATACTTGTTGAGGATCTCATCCGGACGGTAGGCCCAACTACTGTAAGGAGTCCCTCCCCAACTGAGATAATAAATACAACCCTCCTCCAAGTTCAAATCGAGGAAGCTTTCGAATGCTTCAAAATCTGGAAGTCCTACAGGGTCGCCCCGTACGACACCCTGTACCACTAGGCTGACTGGAAGGATGAGGAAGTATTTGTTCTTGAGGTCACAGACACACAAAATGTCGAAGTCCTAATCCGCTGGGAGGATAACTTTTGCCGCGAGCTTATTTCTAACTTTTACATGGCATAGGAAAAGGCTAGACTCAAAGGAAAGTCACAGTCCGGTGACAAAGCTCCATCTAGCAGCCACCACTTCGACCCTAACTCGGACGACGGCGATGATGCCCTATAGGCCGGTCTAAGGATCAGTCGTGAAGAGTCCAGGGAAGGTGAAATGGCCAAATTCATGAACCAACATGGTCAGGGGACATCTGACAGACAACCGTCCTCTCCCCCACAACAGGAAGCTACCAACGAAAAGCAACAGGCGGAATCAGTCCCTCCTGTCACCTCTGAAGAGCAAGTAGCACCTGAACAGGATGCCCATCCTGTTACCCAACCTGAAGACACCTCCCACGCCATCCGCCAGTATGATTCAGTCCCTCTTTCAGATCTGGCAGAAGCTGACAGTCAATAGGAGGATTCAGTCCCTCCTATACTTCCAACTACCGACGAGCTATCCAAACAGGAGGAATCAGTCCCTCCTGTCTCTGAGACTGAACATACAACACCTACTTCTAAAGCACCTGCTTCTGAAGCTCCTGCTCTAGATGATCCTGCATCTCCCACCTCCGTTAGATCTAAATTAGATTCCGATGATGGTTTCTTACCAAAAGACAGACCATGACGTGCCCGTCATCATGTGGTTCTTCGTCAACTTGGAGAACCTGAGGATTCCAAAATTGGTTGGTATCGAAGCCTGTTGGAGCAATATTAGTTGGTATCACCGTTTGGAGATAGATTTGTGAAACTCTTTCGCGTTGCGGAAGTGATTAAATTAATGTGTGGAATTAAACGATACAAGGATTTATAGTGGTTCGGCCAAACGTGCCTATGTCCTCTCTTCGGTATTTTTTTCCATAGGCTTAAGATAAACCTCTGCACCTCTCTTATATCGGTCGAGGGATAACCGTTACAAGCTCGTCTTCTATCGGTCTGAGTAAACCGTCCAATCACTTGTCTTTATGTCGGTCCAAGTTAAACCATTTTCGTTTTCTATTGGATAAGGAATCAACCAATCTAGCTTTCTATTGGTACTAGATAAACCTCACGTAGATATCGATTGTGATTCTAACAATGCCAGATCCTTGATCCTAATAACACTAAATCCAATCGTATATTTTCTTTTACCTCTCGTGTATGTGTTGAATGTGTAAACACTCAAACTATCAATATAAGCACAATTACAACAATAATAGAATGTATATCAATATCTGATGAATGTATCGTTTGCTTGAAGTTGTTGTAGGATCAATACCATTAGAAGCGGTATTTATAGGCATTGGACTTTCAACTAGCCGTTAGCCTCTTTAGCCTCCTTTAGGTACGTTATAGCCTCTTCTTTACGTACGTTAGTTTCGTTACGTACGTTAACATCAATATGTTACTTACGTTATGATTCATACAAAATAGTCCAGTAGCCTCTGAGGTCTTCGTTACGTACGTTATCCAATTGCCCATTACGTACGTTAACATTGGTCAAATTGTTCGTTGCATGCTGACCTATGCCATGACGTCATCTTCAACGTTCATCTTGTTTGCATTCACAAACACATCATTACGTACGTTATTTTTCATGTGTTACGTACGTTACCTTAGTAATATTACGTAGGTTATGCAATCAATATAGCGTACATTATCTTCCTTCCGACCAGATTTTTGCGACTTTGATTTCTTCATTGTTTTGTTTCGCTTCTTTGTTGTTTTACTTTGTTTAACAACTTAATCATCAAAACTTGATTAATGAATATTTGGAATAAAATATACCAACAATCTCCCCCTTTTTGATGATTACAAAACAACACACTTGAATGGATAAAACCTAATATATATATATATATACGAATCAAAGTTTTTGGCATTGATCGTTTCGTTAGTTCTCCCATCTTCTTCTTTTTATCCTTTTCGACTTCTTCGTTTTCATTTTTCAACTTCTTCATTGATTTTTTGACTCCTTCGAAATTTCATTTTGATTCGACTTCTTCGAATATTTCGGGATTTCACTTTTTCGACTTTTATTCGTCTTTTCCTTTCTCCCCCTTTTTGCATTTTATTTTTCTCGTCAGTCTTCCATGACGCGTTTTATCTCATTCATATCTTTTCTCTCCCCATTTTTGTTATCAGCAAAAAGTATCATATAAACGAATAAAGAATACCAATTACTGTATAGAATATGCATGAAAGGGTATAACTCCCCCTGACAAAATATCTCCCCTTAAAAAAATATTACTCCCCCTGAGTAAAATAACAGTGTGATGAAAATAAATATTTGGGGATCCAACCGAGAGTTGGTTTTCGTTTAGATATATGGACGATGTTTGGAATAATGGTTCCTTTTGGAATCCACATCTTTTTAATTTTAATCGTCCGTCTTGAACTTTTACAATTTGAAATATGATGCCCAATCTTTAAACATTTTTCCCAATGGGGTATGTTAAAATTGAAGGATTCGGTTTTAGAATGATGTTTGAATCCTAACCCCTATTTATTTAAAGTAAATTTTTGTACCGATAACATTTGTACAAATTTTTCGTTTCCACACGAAAATTTCTTCGTTAATTTTTAAGCTCGGTTTGAACTTTTAAAAAATCATCCTTTAAAATATTTTCATTTTCAAGGCAATGAGAATGATCGGTCTCGATAAATTTCCCTCTTTCAAGAATTTTGGAATTTTTTTCCCAATAATTTGTTTTTAGATTGAAGGGATTTGATTTCACTTAAAGCATTTTGAAAATCGGTATGCAGTAACTCAAATGCTTCAAATAACTCGTCATGAGAGGATGAACTTACCTGGCTTTCGACATCGCTATCATCGAATGAACTTCGTGCCATGAGAGCGAGATTATTTTGATTGATAAATCATCATCTTCATCTTCATCGCTCCATGTTGCAATGAGAACTTCATTCTTAGGATTTGCTCGGCAATTCTTGGCGAAGTGGCCTGGTTTACCACAGACTCGATAATTGTTGTCGAATTTCTTCATTCCGCCTGAGATGTCTTTCTTTCTCCGATTTAATTAGTGTTGGAACTTATTAATATTTTTGGCATAAAATGCCGATTCTTATCGCTTTCATCGACCGAGATTTCTTCTCTTTTTTACATCTTAGCCTCATGGCTATCGTTCTTTCCTTCGGCTTCGGCTTGGCATTCTGAGATTTTAGGATTTAATGCACAATATAATAATTGTGTGGCTTTGCAATTATAGTGGTCATTTTTCCAATTCGCATCATCATACTCTTCAAAATTTTTGAGAGTTCCGTTCGAGTTTGTCGGAATGTTGGGACCAAGACATATGACTTTCCATAATTCGATATCGTAAGCTCGGATGAAAATAGACATTTTATTCTTCCAAGTCATGAAGTTCGATCCATCAAAGAATGGAGGTCGATTTAGATCAAGACCTTCGACCGGGGCAAATTGAAATGCCATGTGGATCTTCTCCTCGGATGTTAAGCCGCTTCTAGGAGGTACCGCTCTGATACCAATTGTTGGAGCAATATTGGTCGGTATCGCCGCTTGGAGATAGAGTTGTGAAACTCTTTCGCATTGCGGAAGCGATTAAATTAATGTGCAGAAATTAAACGACACAAGGATTTATAGAGGTTCGGCCAAACGTGTCTACGTCATCTCTTCGGTATTTTTTTTCTATAGGCTTAAGATAAACCTCTGCACCTCTCTTCTATCGGTCGAGGGATAATCGTTACAAGCTCGTCTTCTATCGGTCCGAGTAAACCGCTCAATCACTTGTCTTTATGTCGGTCCAAGTTAAACCGTTTTCCTTTTCTATTGGACAAGGAATCAACCAATCTAGCTTTCTATCGTTATTAAATAAACCTCACGTAGATATCGATTGCGATTCTAACAATGCCGGATCCTTGATCTTAATAAGACAAAATCCAATCGTATCTTTTCTTTTACCTCTTATGTATGTGGTGAATGTGTAAACACTCAAACTATCAATATAAGCACAATTACAACAATAATAGTATGTATATAAATATCTGATGAATGTATCGTTTGCTTGAAGTTGTTGTAGGATCAATACCATTAGAAGTGGTATTTATAGGCATTGGAGCCTCAACTAGTCGTTAGCCTTCTTTACGTACGTTATAGCCTCTTCTTTACGTATGTTAGTTTCGTTACGTACGTTAACATCAATATGTTACGTATGTTATGCTTCATACAAAACAGTCCAATAGCCTATGAGGTCTTCGCTACGTACGTTATCCAATTGCCCATTACGTACGTTAACATTGGTCAAATTATCTGTTGCATGCTGACCATCATCTTCAACATTCATCTTGTTTGAATTCACAAACACATCATTATGTACGTTATCTTTCATGTGTTACGTACGTTACCTTAGTAATATTACATACGTTATGCTATCAATATAGCGTATGTTATCTTACTTCTGACCATCTTTTTGTGACTTCAATTTCTTCATTGTTTTGTTTCCCTTCTTTGTTGTTTTACTTTGTTTAACAACTTAATCATCAAAACTCGATTAATGAATATTTTGAATAAAATATTCCAACAAAGCCCGCATAGAGCAACTCCATGCCATCAGCCGACAGATAGTTTTCCTGCAAGACGCCGTAAAGGCACTGTATGACGTCGGGAAAGAACCCGACTGGATGAGAGAGACTGCCCAGGATGAGCTCCCTAAATTAAAATCTGCAATCAACGACGTTGAAGAAGTATTCTGCCTAATGCCTAATGCATTGTGGCTAGCACTAAATCAACTCAAGCAGCATCAGGAGATTCATACCAAGGTATCAGATATTGATGATGCCAAAAAGAGGGAAGAGTCCAGAGAGGCTGCCCGTAGATAGAGAATAGAGAGAAACAAAGAGAGAGAGAGAGGAATGCAGCGCCGAAAGAGAGTGTTGTTGTTGCTATTGGTAGACTGGCCTCACGCATGTCTAGTCAAGCTTCAAGAGGATACAGGGTATCTGGTTCTCGACCAAAGTTCCAGAATCCCAACATCCCCTGGAAGAACAAAGTGCATAAGCTCGCCGAGATTCTGCTGCTCACTGACAGACAGCCTTCAGCCGATGATCTGAAGAACTGGAAGAAAAATGAACTGACGAGATTCTTCTGTACGCTCATCAGGGAGTCTGCCATCTTTAACCGATTTAAGATGCTGGAGGATGCCACAAATAAATTCTCGAGGCTGTTAGCGAAAGAAAGTCTCCCTCTGCATATGCTGATGAAATCCAGGCACCATAAAGGTGAACACGTCACCCATCCGGAAGACTGGATCCTTGCTTATGATCAATCCTCTGAAGGAAGAAGTATTAATAGGAATCGAGGCAAGGACTCCCTAGTCAACTGGTGGAAAGGAACTGCTAATGATCCTGACAAAATGCCTTGGAGACATCCTCAGTATAGGAGTTAGCCTATTAGACTTTACGTTGTATTTGTTTATTCTATTAACTTACCAATATAGTAGGTAGTATTTGTTTTGCGCTTTTATCTTTCAAGACTTGTATTTCTCTCTAATTATATAAAATATGATCTCTTAAAAGATTACAACTCGTAATCTACGTTTACTGGTTTTACTGTTTGATTACGAAGCTTTTCCCATATTTGAACAAGTATAAAACTTGTTAAGTCTTAAAGCTGTAAGAACTTGTCTGAGAACCGTTCTTAGATTAAGTTGTATTCAACATAGACCATACTGTAAGATTGTGCCTACGCGCCAATCATAAGTTCAGTTGTAATACACGGTCATGTAGGATTTTCCATTTTTGAACTGGCCTGCAAGAAGTTCATATTTCTAAAATAAGTATTGAAGATCAGACCAATCGGACTGAAGACTCGAAGGCAGCCTCTCTATATCCAGATAAATGCATCTAAATAGAGTTTTGGCATTATCAAAAGTGGAGAAATTGTTGGGATAAACATTCATGTTTTCATAATTACCAACATACAGCAAAGAAGTCTCAAAGAAGTCAGAATAATGTTAAGTATGGAAGCTGTTAGAACTCTTCATACAGCCCGTACATACAGCAAAGAGATCTTCTACAGTCCATCCTACAGGGCTTACTTCATACAGCAAAGAGACAATGCGTTGGAAACAGCATACAGGCTGAAGGTGATTTACTCAGGAAAAGTAAAATACATCCAACAGCACTGAACATAAAAATCTTTAAACCGTTGTGAGATAAACATTGTTTATTTATAAAGTATTCATGATTAAAGCAGCATTTATTGCTGATAGGACGACATTTAATGCAGCCGGAGAGAGACAATTCTAAACGCTTTGAAGCGTATTTAATGCAAAGACAGAGAGGATGTATGAAGCATTAAATGCGATCTGCTTTAATTAAAATATTCAGCAGCCGCCAATCAAGAGACAAACGTCAACATCTCACCAACCAACAATGGCTACATTTATAACGGACACATTTCTAAGGTTGTAAATACCCCCAAGACAGATGACTTAGAGACGAAGTTATTCATTATCGCGTACACGCTAACAGATTACTCTGACATTCTAGCGATTACAAAAGAAGTATATTTCGTGAGCATACATCAATATCCAAGAGAAGAAATATACCAAGTCCTCAATGCAAACAAGACAACATACAACAATTAATCATCAAAGATAAAGCTGTTGTTTGGAATTGTTCCACCCTTACTGTTGAGATTTTCATTAGCCCTGTGTGGACTAAAGATCCTTGCGTATTCCGACATGTGTGAGAAGAATAGCATTGTATATGAAGCTTCAATCTGTGTGAGAAGAAGAGAGTCAAAAAGAGCTTGAAGCCCATATATGTGAACGACGAAAGCTAAAGTCCTTGTATCAATCTGTGTAAACGAAACAGAGACATGTTTAATTGAAGTAAAGTAGTTGTGTACATAGTGATTTTAATAAACTCCTTACTCCTTTGTGGAGGACTAGTGGACGTAGAGGGGTTTACCTCGAACCACTTTAAACTGTGTGTTGTTTACCTTCAGTCTTTACTGCTTTATTCTATTGTGATTTATTAGTATACATTGTAAAACCCTGTACGCATCAAGTAGACAGGAGAATACCTAGTTGTTGTATTTACAGCAACTCACACAACAGACTTCCGCTACACAACTAACCTTGAAAATCATACAGTTTAATGTATCTTTACCATCTAAGCTGTTTATTGTATACTTTGTGGCCAACAATGTGGATACCGTACAACCTCTTACTCTCAAGAACCTCATTCAATAAAGAACCCCGTACTCAAACTTAAGATAAGAGTGTTTGTCTTCTCCAACTTGAGAGCTTCTTAGTATATGATATTTTATGATCTTGCTCTTCACGATGCTATAGATATATACTGATTTTGTTTGCTTTGAATGCTTGTAAGTATAGTTCGCATCGTACTTCTTCCTAAGTGTTCTTCAGGTATTTATAGTGTTGGAGCAAAATTGTCGGTATCGCCATTTTGGAATTAGAGTTATGAAACTCTTTCGTGTTGCGGAAGCGATCTAAAGTGTGGAAAGTAAACGACACAAGATTTATAGAGGTTCGGCCAATAGTTCCTACGTCCTCTCTCCGTATCTTTTTCTTTAGGATAAAGATCAACCTCTGCACCTCTCTTTTATTGGTCGAGGGATTACCATTACAATCTCGTCTTCTATCGGTCTGAGATAAACCGTAACACACTTGTATTTTTATCGGTCCAAGTTAAACCATTTTCCTTTTCTATCGGACAAGGAATCAACCTATCTAGCTTTTTATGGGTACTAGACAAACCACACGTGGATATAGATTGCGATTCTAATAATGCTGGATCCTTGATCCTAATAACACCGAATCCAATCTTATCCTATGTTTTTCCTCTCGTGTATATTTTCGCGTATAACACTCAAACACTTATCAATATGAGCATAATTACAACAACAAAAGTATATATAACAATATCAGACTTGTATATCTTTTGTTCAGAGTTGTTGTGTTGATTGATACCAAAGGGTTTGGTATTTATAGGCTCACAGGCTCAACTAGCCGTTAGCCTCTGTCTCTTCATTACGTACGTTATTCAACATCTATTAAGTACGTTATGTATGTTACGTATGTTATTGTCTCCTTGTTACGTATGTTAAGCTCTTCACAAATCAGTCTAGTAGCTTCGTTTCTTCCATTACGTACGTTATAATATCCTCATTACGTATGTTATCTTCAGTCAAAATATCCATTGCATGCTGACGTATTCCATGACATCATTTGTCTGTTCAATGGTTCGAATATTTGAATCCGTAGTACATTATGTATGTTACATGTCTTGTATTGCGTACGTTATCCTCAACTGAGTTACGTACGTTAACATCCTCTTGTTACATACGTTATACAGGTTAAACAACTTCAGTTTGCTTTTCTGACCGTCTTTATGTGTCTTCCACTTCGTCGTTGTTTTGTTTTGCTTCCTTGTTGTTTCTCTTTGATTTAACAACTAATCATCAAAACTCAAATATAAATGTATGGAATAAGATATTCCAATAATCTCCCCCTTTTGATGATTACAAAACAACACTCTTTAATGGGATAAACATGCAATATATATATATATATATATATATATATATATATATGTACACGAATCAAAGTTTTTGGCTTTGTTCGTTTCGTTAGTTTTCTTCTCCCATCTTTTCTTTTCTCCTTTTCAAGTTCTTCTCATTTTTGAACTTCTTATTTTCCTTTTTCATTTTGTTTCGACGTTTTCCTTCGCCTTTTTCTTTTCTCCCACTTTTCTTGATCTGTGTATTTTTTATTTTTCTTGTCATTCTTCCATGACACTTTCTCCCATTATCCTATTCTTCTCTTCTCCCCCTTTTTATTATCAGAAAAAAGTGCATATACGATTATAAAGTCGATAATAAAATTATGACAAAATGTATGTAGAAATGGGTAAAACGCCCCCTGACAAAAATCTACCCTTTATAAAATATAAAACTCCCCCTGAGTTAAATACTAATTTGAATAAAATCAATTTTGATTTTTGGGAATCCAACCGATAGTTGGTTTTTCATTCGAAACATAGATGATATTTGGAATAAAGGTTCCTTTTGGAATCCATTTTTTTTAGTTTTTATCGTCCGACGTGGGCTTTTGCAATTCGAAATGTGATGCCCAAGTTTTAAACATTTATTGCAATGGGGTATTTTGAAATTTAAGGATTCGGTTTTATTATGCGGTTTAAATCCTAACCCCTGTTTATTTAAAGAATATTTTTGAACGGAAAGCATTTGTTCAAATTTGTCATTTCTGCAAGAAAATTTATTTGTTAAAACCTTGAGTTCGTCTTGAACTTTCAAAATATCATTCTTTAATTTATTTTCAATTTCAAGACACTTCGAATGATCAATATCAATAAATTTCCCTTTTTCATTTAATTTGGAAATTTCAATTTTCAGTAATTTATTTTTCGATTGGAGGGACTTAATTTCAATTAAAGTATTTTGAAAATCGGTATGTAAAAGTTCGAATGCTTCAAAAAGTTCATCTTGTGAGGATATACTAACCTGACTTTCGACGTCGCTTTAGTCAAACGAACTTCGTGCCATGAGAGTGAGATTATTTTGATTGAAATCATCATCTTCATCGCTCCATGTTGCAACGAGTACTTCCTTCTTGGAAGTTGAGGCTCGACAGTTCTTAGAAAAGTGACCTGGTTTACCACAGAGTCGACAGTTGTTGTCGAATTTCTTAGATTCGCCCGAATTGATGTCCTTCTTTCTCTGGTTTAATAAGTTCTGAAACTTATTTATATTTTTGGCATAATATGCCAACTCTTCATCACTTTCATTGACCGGGGTAGGTTCCTCATTTCGCGACACCTTTTCAGTTTTTAAAGCTATCGTTCTTTCCTTCGGCTTCGGCTTTGCGTTCCGAGATTTTAGAACAATATCGTAATTTATTAGCGAACCAACGAGGGTGCTAAAATTAAGATTATTTAATTCTTTCGATTCCATAATCGCCATCACCGTGCCGTCCCATTCTCGAGGTAGTGATCGTAGGATTTTCTTTACATTTTCACTACTTGAGAGGGGTTTCCCGTAACAAGCTAATCCATTCGAATGACCGAAAATCGGTCGAGCATGATTGTAATGGATTCTTCGTCTTTCATTTAGAATAGCTCGTAGTCATGGAGAATCATGTTAATCTTTGTCTCCTTGACTTGATTTGTGCCTTCGTGTGTCACCTCTAGCATTTTCTATATCTCCTTAGCGCTATCACATGATGATATCTGGTTGTGTTCTTCCGGATTTAGAGCACATTAAAGCAATTGAGTCGCTTTACAATTATAATGGTCATTTTTCCAATCCATATCATCCTGCTCTTCAAAAGATTTGAGAGTACCGTTGGAGTCCGTTGGAATCTTCGGACCAAGGCATATGACTTTACACAGCTCGATGTCGTAGGCTCGAATGAATATCATCATTTTTTTTTTTCCATGTCATGAAGTTCGATCCATCAAAGAATGGTGGTCGGTTCAGGGCAAGACCTTCGACCGGTGCAAATTGAAATGCCATTGGATCTTTTTTACTCGGATATTAATCCACTTTATATGGATACCCGCTCCGATACCAATTGTTGGAGCAAAATTATCGGTATCACCGTTTTGGAATTAGAGTTATGAAACTCTTTCGCATTGTGGAAGCGATTTAAAGTGCGGAAAGTAAACGACACAATATTTATAGAGGTTTAGCCTATCGTGCCTACGTTCTCTCTCAGTATCCTTTTCTACAGGATAAAGATCAACCTCTGCACCTCTCTTCTATCGGTCGAGGGATTACAGTTACAATCTCATCTTCTATCGGTCCGAGATAAACCATGACACACTGGTCTTTTTGTCGGTCCAAGTTAAACCGTTTTCCTTTTCTATCGGACAAGGAATCAACATATCTAACTTTCTATAGGTGTTAGACAAACCTCATGTGGATATAGATTGCGATTCTAATAATGCTGGATCCTTGATCCTAATAACACAGAATCTAATCTTATCCTTTTTTTTTCTTCTCGGGTATGTTTTTGTGTATAACACTCAAATACCTATCAATATAGTCACAATTACAACAACAAAAGTATATATAACAATATCAAACTTGTATATCTTTTGCTCAGAGTTGTTGTGTTGATTGATACCAAATGGTTTGGTATTTATAGGCTCAAGGCTCAACTAGCCGCTAGCCTCTGTATCTTCATTACGTATGTTATTCAACATCCATTACGTACGTTATGTATTTTACGTACGTTATTGTCTCCTTTTTACGTACGTTAAGCACTTCACAAATCAGTCCAGTAGCTACGTTTCTTCTATTATGTACGTTATAATATCCTCCTTACGTACGTTATCTTTAGTCAAAATAAGCGTTTCATGTTGTAGTATTCCATGACGTCATTTGCCCGTTCAACAGTTACAATATTTGAATTCATAGTACATTACATTTGTTGCATGTATTGTATTGTGTATGTTATCCTCCACTATGTTACATACATTATCGTCCTCTCGTTACGTACGTTATATAGGTTAAACAACTTCAGTTTGCTTTTCTGGCCGTTTTTATGCGTCTTCCACTTCTTCGTTGTTTTGTTTTGCTTCCTTGTTGTTTTTCTATGATTTAACAACTAATCATCAAAACTCAAATATAAATATATGGAACAAGATATTCCAACATATAGTATGATATTTGAGCTCTTCACAGCTGTTGCATCTCGGAACAAATCCCTCTGTTGAAGAGTGAACTTCATTGTTTAGCTTTTCATCTGTTTCCACGTCTTTGTCTCTTTCTTCGAATCCGACCGTAGAAAATGTAGGATTTCTACGCCGTATTTCTTTGATTACTATATTTGGGAAGTCTTCAGGGCGCGAATCTCGACAAATATTCTATCCCTTAAATTCTAGGAATCATTCACTTTTTCTACTTGGCTTTACGTCTGCATGTGATTTGCCATCTTTGTTGATTTTTCAATGATTGCTGATGTGGACATAGTTGTTTGTCCAAAAATTCGACTGATATTTCTTCTTGATAAAACTATGGGGTTCTGCCTTGGTAAGGTCGACTGAAAGCTGATTGTTTCGTCACTGAGTAATCGTGCACAGTCGCGGAGTTCGATGGATCGACTCTATGACCGTGTCTTGTGTGCAAACGACATTGTCTGTCTCGTGACTCATTTTATTGTGAGGGTCCTCTGTTAGGCTGCGCCTCGCCTCGTATTTAAACGAAGGGCGTGCGGTCTTGGTCTAGAGGACTTCTTGCGCGGGGTGTCGTCGGATTAATCAAATCCACTTCTGCGGCTTGTTAAATCTGCTTTCACCTCGGCCCGCCATGAAGATGGCGACCCTCGACGGTGTACGTTGAGACGGGGGTAGTGACGCGTCGCATTGTCCGGGTTCACCACGTTAGATGATGAACCTTTGAGGGCAGGCGATCGTGTCCACTGATTAGTTTTGGAGGGCCCTCAGACTACGCCGGCCTCGTATTTAAACAAAGGGCGGGAGATCTTGGCCCAAAGGGACCTTGCATGACCTAAGCAGTCGGTTCCATCGACCACCAGGACCATGGCTGCACTCTTCTTCCTCGGATCGTCATGTAGATGCCGACCTTCGACGGTGTACGTTGTGCGGTGGAGGCGATCTCGTGCCGTAGTCCACCATGTTAGATGATGAACTGTGGATGGCAAACGAGTCCTCCGGTTTTGATGATGTTGCTTGATATCGGCGATCGGGCTGGAAGACTGGAGATCGTCATTCGGGCGCCGATCGCGCTGCTCATAGGCTAAGAAGAAACCTTTGCCTGGCCACAAAGTCTGCGGCTTTAGCGCGGAAGATCGCGTAGGTCGAGGGATGGTCCTTCGTAAGATGCCTGAACATAGGCGAAAGACCATGGAATCCCCCTAGGACCGCGTAGAGGGCGATCTCATCGCTTATGGGCTCGCCGTTGAAGATGATCTCGTCTACCCAGTCAATGTAGTCCGCGTCGGATTCTTCTTCTCCCTGCCTGATTTGCATCATGCGATGGGGACCTTCTGGCCGAGCAACCCTGGTGGCGAAGTACGCTGTGAAGTCGTTCGCCAGTTGATTAAAGTAACCTATGGATCGAGGCGGCAATGAGGTGTACCATCTGTGGGCAAGGTCGTCCAGCGTCAGAGGGAACATTCGGCACCTGGTCGCGTCTGATGCCCCACACCCGGTCATGTATATGTGGAACTTGCTCAGGTGAGTTTCGGGGTCTGATCTCCCCTCGTACAGAGGTGTTTGCGGAGGAGCGATCTTATGCTGCACGGGGGTGAGCTCGATGTGGACCGTGAGCGGCTCGCTCGGCCCGGTGATCTTGCTCTTGGCGCCTGCCCCAGATTCCAGGAGCGCCTTCATGTCGTCGAGCTGGCGTTGCATCGTGGCCATCGCTGTAGCTTGGTCGCTCGAGGGTCGGCTTTCGGAGCCGGAGCCGAGGCGATCGTGTACCGATCTCCTGACTCCGTTGTTGCCGACCTCGGCTCTTTGGCGAGGAGGATCTAGATGGCTGGCCCGCCTTCTGGGAGTCGGATATGCCGAACTCCTGGTGACGGACTCGAGCTCCGTCGTCTCGTGGCTGGGGCCGGACTGCCTCGGTCGCCATGACAGGTCGCTGCTTAGGGAATCGAAAACAGAGGTGCCCCTGCTGGCGAGCGCCTCTTCTTGCGAAGGGGAGCCTCTCGGCGATCGCTCGATCAGTAACGCCTTGAACTTTCGTTTGGTCCTGCAGCGGATGGCCGAGGGGGTGATAGCGGGCGGCGCGTCGAGAGTTCTCCGTCGCTCCAGTAGGATGGCCATGGCCTTTTCTATCTGTTCCGCGGTTTGGAACTGATCGAGCGAGAGGCTTGGGCCGTCCCTCAGGGGCGGGATCGAGAGTCTCGTACTGCGTCAGCTACCCTCCGTCATCGGCTATGGCTCGGACTGAGATGGAATGAGGCGTCTGGCGGATTGACCAGTGGCTTTCTTCGACGTGGAGGCAGAAGTCATAATTCTGGAAGCTTTCTCTGAAGAACAGTGAGTGTTTCTTCAGGTATATGCCCCAGAGAACAGTGAGTGTTCTTCGAGACGGTAGGAATAAAAATGAGGGTTAGATTCCCCTTCCTCTAGCGCCAATTGTTGTTGCCCGAAATATTATCTGAAGATAGATATTGCTGGAATGGTCGAGCAACAGCAAATTGCGAGAGCACGTCCGAGGGAATGGAAAAACACAAGATTTGTCGGGTTTGTTAGGCCCGGGCTTGCATGCTCTCGCAAGATGTTATTAATATAAATATTCGTGGATACAAGTATTAATGTAAGAATCTAAATACAATGAGTGTAAAAGATCATATTTATCTAACTCTTGAGCGAAGCTTTTGTGTTCTTGCTCTCTGCCGATCGTCTTCTGTGTGCGAGAGGCTGAGAGAGAAGAAAGAACTGAGAGATAGCTGTTGCCAAGAATGAGAAAGCCAAGTTGTGTGCTGAATCCGAAGTGTTCATAGAGTTGGCTGAGAGTTGGAGAGTTTTCCAAGTGCAGGCAGCCTTCTATATATAGGAGCTGGGATCTCCTGTTTACTGGCGGGCGATCGCCTTTCGTGCAATATAATAATGGGGCGATCGTCTTTCGTCACATGGGCTGTCTGCATAAAGATTGTGGCTGCTACTGGCAGCCGGCTGTGCGGTCCAATAAGGAGCCGGCACGCATCCTGAGTTGCTATCACGGGCGGTCCCACTAACACCTTTCGGCGAGTCTGTCGGCTGGTGGAAAGATGCTGACAGGCTGTGGTCAATGATCCATGAAATGCGGATCTTGTCTCGGAACTGAATGTGGGTCTGTGCCGAGCTTAGGCCTTTGCCGACTGGACGATCATCGGCTTTGTGTGGCATGATGCGGTCGTCAATTGGTCGGCCACCAGGAGTCGATCGCCAAATACCGAGAGACAATCGCCTTAGATGTTGATCGCTCGGCACCGGGACTTGTCCTGGACCTTCGGTCGGCAGCTAGTCGGCCACCAGGAGTTGATCTCCAAGTACCGAGAGACGATCGGCTTAGATGTCGATCGCTCGACACCGGGACTTGTCCTGGGACCTTCGGTTGGCCGATCTGCCTTGGCTGCTTGGCTCTGGCTCAGTCGCCCGGTCTCTGAGGCGATCACCTGTCGAGACGTATAATTCTCGACACAACACTTGTGTATACAAGAGGGTTAGTGGGAGCTAGATCACATTCTTAGTACTATATGTAGATGACATTCTACTAATAGGAAATGATGTGGGAATGCTCAGTTCTGTGAAAGCTTGGTTTTCGAGTAATTTCTCCATGAAAGACTTGGGAGAAGAAACCTATATTCTTGGGATTCGACTCTATTGGGATAGATCGAAGAGAATGATAAGTTTTTTTCCCAAGCCCTCTATATAGATAAAATCTTAAAGCGATTTAAGATGAATTATTCTAAAAGAGGGTTCCTATCGATGCGACATGGAATAAAACTCACCTTGAAGATGTGTCCTCATAGTGAGGAAGAATGAAAGGAAATGAGTAATACACCATATGCTACGGAAATGGGCAGCCTAATATATACTTTATTGTGTACGAGACCTGACATTGCGCATGCTGCGAGCGTAGTAAGTAGGTTTCGGGCTAACCCAGTTCGGGAACATTAGACCGTCGTAAAGAACGTTCTCAAGTACTTTAGAAGGACTATAGATCTGGTTCTTATATATGGCGGTGGAGAACTGAATGTGATGGGATTCACTGTGTTGGACTTCCAAGGACATAAAGACGATTCTATGTCTACTTCTGGATACATTTACTCTTAATGGAGGAGCAGTATCATGGCATAGTGCCATGTATAGCGCGACTGCTGGTTCCACCTGTTAGGCTGAGTATAAAGTGGACTCGGAGGCCTCCAAAGGAATGGTTAAGAAGTTACTGGGTAAACTTCTCATGACACCTTATGCTGCGCTGCCAGAGCGGTAGCACATGCCTAGGACACAAGGTTTCATAACAGTACCAAACATATTTATAGAGAGTATCATCTCGTAAGAGAATTTGTTCGCAAAGAGATACATTGTGCTGCATAGAGTAGAGTCATCCGACCACGTCGCTGATCCACTGACCAAGCCACTTTCTCAGATTAGCTTAGAGCTTCATCTGGAAACATCGGTATTAGATACCATAGTGTGTGGCATTGAGTGCAAGTGGGAGATTATTAGGAGTATGCCCTCGAATGCCACTCGGAGGATGTTGAGTGAGGGCATTGTACTTGTAATTATGTAAATCATTAATATAAAGCAATGAATGTTTCTTTATTTACTGGTAGTTACTGGCATTCCAAACTCGTAAATATACATATAGAAACTAGTCCATGTATTTGAGAGCAAAAACGTTCCAGTCCTTATTGGATAAGGGGGTCGGCGCTGGAAAGGTTTATAGCTCAAATACTTAATCGTTCGCAAGTCGATGAAACTTGACTGGGCGTTAAGTTTATGTGAAGACTTGTATGACGTGTTCTTTGACATGGAGAGTGCCTGTCGAACGCTAATGGTTAGTGGGAGCACACGTTATAGGTATGCTAATTGGATTAGTATACTCGAACCGACTCACTCTCGATTCGTCACATGGATTTCACTCCGGGACAGTCAATGATGGAATAGAAAGGTTGTGATAGGTATTCGTGAACCTTCGACTTGAGGATTTAGTAGGGATGTGCTTGTGATGTCAAGATTTTCATTAGAGTAGTTCGACCCTGTAAACTGGGAGGCGGGGGTCAACGTCGACGTGCATCTTGACGAGCAAGTAGCAGATCCTACTGAATACCAAGATAGAATTCTTTCTCCCATTAGTGAGCGGGTTAAATGTCCTATGCGGTTATTGGCAGATGAGATCATAAGTCTTTGGCCAAAGCATTGGAGCTAGTTGTATTGGATGCACGAGAGCTCGATGACCTCGATTTGCATTAACGCATGCATAGCGTCAAGTAACAGATAGGGTTTGACTGACCGTGACCCTATAACTTGATCGAGACATTTGAAAGAAGGGTTTATACGTAAACTGGTATTCACCACAGAATAGTTCTTGAATGATCCCAATCATTCGTTCTCAGTTGGGTACAGTGTAGGTTGCCAGGCTGGCTAGGTGGTGCTACTACTCTTTGGATCCTCCCATTGTTGACTGATACGGACCTACCGAGTCGCGCAATAGGATTGACGACGGAATGAATCAAGCTTATTCTCTCATTATGAATATTAGATATTGGATATCTAATTAATTGGGACATTGGATGTCTAAATTAATTTATTGGATAAATTAATTTATGGCCTAATGAATTAAATAAATTACCGAGTGATTAATTTTTCATGAATATAATTATTTCTTGGAGAAATTAATTATGTCATTATGTATTTGATATAATTAAATTAATTAGATTAATTGATCGATATAAATACATCAGAACGGAATCGGAGTTTATCTGTTTGGACTCACGGGAGTCCGAAACGAACCAGACTCGTCCGATTCCTTCTAGAGGCCGCCCCCCCACCTTGACTCCTTACCTTGGTCTTAGTCTTGATATGGTTGGTGTAAGACTTATGACTTATGGGATATCAAATCTCTTATTTTATGGAAAAGGGGATTTGAGGAGATATGGTTGGAAGAATAAAAGGAAGATTACTCCCATCTTATCACATAGATAATATATACGTGATTTTAGCTAGAGAGAGAGAAAGTTTTTCTTCAAGTCTTCACATTTATTCATTGTTCTTGAGATATATTCTTGGAGAAAATATCAAGAGATAAAATTGAGAGATATAAATTATACACTTAGAGTGTTATAATAATAAAGCTTCATCACTTGATTCTAGCCGTAACCTTAGAGGTTAATCGACTGTTGTCATTCCGTTCGTTTCTCCGACGCGTGACAAGTAGAGACGCGGTTTTTCGGCGTTGGATCATCCAAGGGCTTGGAGCATTTGGATCGTTTGGGGAATAGCTCAAGAGAATGAACTCCATATAATCAACGGACAACAAGGGTATGAATTCGAATCTTCATTTGTTTATTTTAATATTCGTATATGCGTAGCTCGATCGATCCTCGTAAGGATTCAGATCGAATTAATTTTCATTTTACCGCTTCCGATGGGCCTTCCCTTTAGGCACCGAATCTCAACAGTCAGGAGCTGCTCGTTGTCCGTGCCCTTTTTCTTATCGCATTGGCGATCACTCCCCTTTCTCGGAGCCGCTCATTGTCCGTGCCCTTTTCTATTGCACCGGCGATCACTCCCCGCCCTCGTCGGCCCCGGGTGTCACATGTTCACCAGCTTCCGCTTTGTTCATCCCCAAATCTCATCGCACTGAGAGAGGTCTTGCTCCGATACCATTCTGTAATGCCCTGACTTTCTTAATTAAAAAGCACGTTACACAACTCAATTTTTTTCCTTAAATTTTTTATATAAATTTGGAGTATTTGCGAAAGCATTTTAGTCAGTAAATCTTCAATAAAAGTCATTTATTTAAACATCAGTACAGTTTTACAACAACATGGGAAATCAAATATTCGGACATAGTCCGTTGAAATTATATTCGTGGAAGAACATCAAGTGTTTCGCAAAAATAATAACATTTACGGCGACAACATCTATTATTATTTAGAATTTCATCATGTTGGTAGTATGTATTCATCTTCTGCTTGTCCCGTTCGTCGATTCCTTAGCCTGAAGAACATAAACGACGAGGTGTGAGTACGCGAGCAAACTCAGTGAGATTAAACCCTTATAAATCGTCAAAATCATGTTGTGTAATGCACACAAAACATTCTTATCTGTGTGAGACTCGTCCTGGATTCCTTTCATTCTTTCAACCCCTCGCGGGTCGTCATGTTACACGACACAACGATGACCATAACATATTAAAACAGTATAACCTCACCTCGTTTGCTGAAATCTTGAAATATCTTCCTTTGAATTTGGCTCGGTTGTCCTTCTTCGATCCAGGATACGCTGCTCCTAGCACTTGAAAATACTTTTTCATATTTCCGACCATAAATTCTTGATGTAAAATCTGGAATCTCTTTGAGGACTTTTATCAAACACCTTTGAAAAACTGTCAGATTTGAGCTTTCTGTTTAATCGCGATTTTTGAGGCCTTTATAATTTTTGGAAGGGAAATATGTTATGGGCATTTTAAAGTAGAGGTTCACATCTTCAAAATGAGATATTATTTCTTGGAACATACTTACGTATATATGTATTTATAGGAGTCCAAATTAGGTTGAAAATCAACCTTACCCGGATAGATGGAAGCCTTATCCGGACAGTTGGCCGAGAAGCTTATGTCGGTCGTGACCGAACTTCTTCAGACAGCTGGACATCCTTATCCGAATAGTGTCCAAGAAGCTTCTGTCGGTCTTGACCTGCAGCTATCGATAGGCGTGTCCGGCGGTGACCGGCAGATGTCCGTCAACTTGGCTCGGCCGGTTCGACCCCTTCCTGATGTCTAAATTCGATTTTGCGACCTGTTCCGGACTCATCGGAGTTAAATCTTCGATATGCTCGAAACGTATTTTCGATAATAATAATAAAATAATTTAATATTATTTTTGCAATATAAGTGTTCTGTAATGAAATTTTATCGTATCAAAATCGTCGGAACTTTTCGAAATCACTTTCATAAATTCTAAAAATGATCCTTATAATTTAGTTGGAAATATTTTCCTTTTAAGTCCTTCATTTTATGCTAGGAACGTATCGGTCCAAGTATCAGACAACCTGTAAATATTAAAAAATCAATATCCATGATAGTTAGCAAAATAAATTGCATATAAATATGTATTGGGGCGTTACAAAGCATCATCAAGCTTGAGAGACCAATCCTTTCCAGAGGAATTCACTGTTTTCTCAAGGCTCCATTTTAACTCTTGATTTTAAATTTCGGCTTTCCCACTCTTCTGTGGATGATAGCCGGTGCCCACACGTTGAGTAACACCATATTTTGCAAAGACGGGATCAAGAAACTTATTGCAAAACTATTTGTCTCTGTCACTTATTATAGAATGTTGCGTCCAGAAATTATTAAGGATGTGTTTCTTTAAGACACCCAACATTTGAGTCATTTGTTGGTGATGAGATGACTTCTACCAATTTTGATACATAATCCATGACCACTTAACATAAATAGGTTCTTGTGAGATGGTGGAAATGGACCCATAAAATAAAATCCCCATACATCAGATAGCTCTACCACTAGAATGGCATTAATAGGCATCTCATGCCTTCACGAAATATTTCTAGTCCACTGACATCGAGCAGGTGGATATAAATGCATGGCCATCCTTAGACAAGGTAGAATTGAAACCAGATTGCAATACTTTAGCAGCAGTTCGAACCCCACCTAAGTGACCACATGTTGAGAAAAAAATAATACTCCAAGTGATTTGATTGATATATCCTACTGCCTGTCCCTATAGCGAACTTCATACAACGTCTAAAAGATGTTTCCTATAGCCAAATGAAGATTACAACTTACAGCAAAAAGACTGTTAGCTAACTCAAAGAAGATGTAGGTAGTTTACATAGGAATAGTATAATACAATCCAACAGGGTTTAGATTTTAACCTGTAAACTGTTGTGAGATAAGTCTTTCTTTATTCACAAAGTATTCACGGTTTCAAAGGAGCATTTAATGCTTATAGGACAACATTCAATGCCGACAAAAAGGGCAATTTATTTCTTCAACCGACCATATCCAATCTGTCCATATCTCAACAACCGGCCAACGACTATATTTAAAATGGATCTATTTTCAATATTATAAATAGCCCAAGCAAGATGACATTGCACACTCACTGATTGATCAAGAATCCGAAGCAGCATTATCTATAAAGAACAATCTATTTCTTCAAGCATACAACGTATATACTTGAGTGAAGGAATACTAACTCCTCAACTAAGAACAACACACTACCGCGAAAACTCTCATAGCCTACGGCTGCTATTCTGATTCGTTTGATTCGAAATCTTATTGTTGAGATCATTAGCCTGTATGGACTAAGTTGAACTATTCCACCCTGTGTGAGACGAAGAGAGTTCGAAGATGAAGCTATAATCTGTATGAGAAGAAGTCAGTTAAAGAAGCCCACAGCCAGCCTATGTGAACGGCTCCAGATACAGTAAGCTGTATCAATCTGTGTGAGGATACAGCGACAAGTTTAGTTAAAATAACACAGTTTTGTACGCCTTGATTTTAATAAACTATTTACTCCTCCGTGGAGGACATATGGACATAGAAAGGTTTACCTCAAACCTAGTAAAATTTGTTTGTTATTACTTCCTATATTTACTATTTTCTAACTTCATGTGATTTATTTTATACTTACTCTTAAAACCCTGCAAGCATCAAGCTAGAGGCCACTATCTAGTTGCCGTACTTACAACAACTTAGTTTAAGACTTCTGCAAATGCATAATAAACTTCGAAAAAGAGTACGGCTTATTCAACCCCCGACCGAAGTTGTAAGTAAAGTATACCGTGACCAGCAAGTGCTATAAGAATGGTTGATTCTATAAAGAATCAGTCGATTTTTTACCCGAATCAGATCTAAATCACTAGCTTTCAAGACCTACATTTTCTTATCATTATCGTTCATCCTATATTATTGCCATGGATACATCAATGATTAACAAAGTTCCCATGTTATCTATTAATGAGTTTGATGACTGGAGAATCAGGATGGAAGTCCCATCTTGCTGCCATGCATGAATAGATGATTGTCATGATACAGGAAGGACCTATCACCATTATGAAGGTCAACCCAACTACAAGGATTGAAGGATAACCCCATGCACAATGATCGAGAAGGAAAGGGAACGATGGAAAACTAATGAACGAAAGCGTGCAAATCTAGATAATGGCTAAGAATGCGCTATTTATCACCTCGACAAAGGCACATTCTAGAAGGTAAAGAGCTATAAGACAGCCAAAGAAATCTGAGAAAAACTCAAGTTAATTCTGAGTGAACTGAGCTCTCAAAAGAAACGAAAGTTCCAACACTAACTCAACAGTTTGAATCTTTTGAAATAAAATCTAATGAAAGACTTGAGCAACTTTATCTCAGATTCACTGGCATTGTCGGTGAACTTGAGGCTTTGGGTAAAGTCAACACACAAAAGGAGAAAAATTTCAAAATCTTTAAGACCACAAATATGCGTATGTCTTGCAATCTTAATGATATATCTACATTTGACCTATTCTATGACCATAATGCTTTTGAGTATGACATTAACAGTAAAGAAAAGACTGAAGAGTCCCCTTCCAAGAATACAACACTTGCCGCTTTATCCGACAGAAGACACAACTGTGTACCCAACACTTCCAGATTCGCTGACAGTGATGATGACATCCTGCCACAAGATGAAATGGCATTGCTCATGCACAAGTTTCGAAAATTCATTAAAAAATTCATAAAGGATCCCTAGAAGCCAAAACCCTTGTGTCACCATGTTCTGGAGACTCTATGCTATGCTATAATTATAGGAAGCCAGGATACTATGCAATAAGATGTCCTCATCCTAAGGTACAGAAGCTACCAGAAGCTGAGCAACAAGAAAATGATGATAAGAGACATGTCTAGAGAAATAAGCTAAATCCGGTGACCAAGGAATCAGAAGCAATGCTCACAGGTATCATAACACAGGAATGCATACGGGATCTCACCGAGAGTGACTTCTCTGATGATAAAATTGAAGATAAAGCCTATATGTGCTTTATGGCAAAGGAATATGATGATGATGATAATGATGATGAGGTAATCTGAACCTTAGTTAACCGTGTAAATGCATCACATACATTTGGAAATATGATGAATGAGTTTCGAACAATTCAAAAAGCCCATGAGGTGCTGAAACAAGAAAACCTACAACTATCACTTTCTAACCCAAAGTTGAATGATGAAAATGACTTGTTGAAAAATGATTATAAATGCATGTCTTTTGATTGCGAAAATAGCCAGGTCAATCATGAAAAAATCATGGAAAGCAATCATCAACTTACAATTGAATGAAACGAGGTAAAATCACATAATCATGTAAGACAAATAATTATGCTTTGCTGGAAGCCAAGATACAGCTTCTCGAAAAGTGAGAGGGAGAACTCGAGGCCATCCTCAAGTCATTTAAGAAATCATCTAGGAGGATGGACGACATCCTGAGCACTGGGTAGCATGTCCATGATAAATGTGGATTAGGATACAACTCATTCTACAACAACGAAAAAACCAGTACCGTATTTGTTGAAGGGGTGGAACCTGTACCTAAGACCGAGGAAGTTCCAAAGGCTACACCGGCACATAAAGAAAGTCTTCACCTATAGACAAAGGAAATGCTACAACTGTATCTTCTCAGAAATCAAATGCTGTCATTCCTCCACCAAGCTCTTATCACAAGCAACGGACCACACAACCTCATAAGCCTGTAAGATGCAATGCACAACATCAATAATATGCTCCCCAAGTATACCAACAACATCGCCAATAAAGAAGAAGGAAGACTGTACCCAACTACCATCAACAACATGTGCCTCTGTACTATCAACAGTATGCTGCTCTTTAATACTGGGTACAAGAACCCACACATCTTTCTCGTAAGCAAGCTGCTGCACAGTTTAACCAACAGCAGTTCCGAGAATACAATAGGAATCGCAGATGGAAATCCAGGAGCCAGAGAAACATGGTTCCTCCCACCAGACAACAATCTTACTGGAACCAAATTCTCAATCTTACATGCATAATAACAATCCTTAGAGTGATTACGCGAGTGCCCCACGTAAATCTCACAAAAGAGGACCTAACAAAACATACAGCAAACCCATTGTTGTCCGGCAATTTTTGGTACCTAAAGGCATTAATAACAAAGGACCCAAAGATCAAAGGGACTAAAATCCACATAATTCTTGGTTACAGGATATCATGGAGAAGGACATATGGTACTTCTACAGCGGATGTTCTCACCACATGACAGGAGATATCACCAAGGTAACATATTATGTAGAAGGTCGAGGTGCAAAGGTGCGATTCGGTGACAAATATAAAGGGAGAACAAGAGGGAAATGAACCTTGCTTGTAGGAAAAATTTAAAATCACCGACGTAGCCTATGTAGAAGGACTATTTTACAACCTTCTTAGTGTTAGACATTTTTTTGACAAGTAGTTCTCGATCAAGTTCTATGAAGGACACTGTAGGTTGAAGGATATAAAGATCAAACAGATTGTCTCCATAGGAAGTCTGGCAGGTAACATGTATATTGCTGATTGGAAATATACTATTGATGTAAATCCTTGTTTTGTTGCCAAAGGCACTGTATATCAAAGCTGGCTACGGCACAAAAGGATGTCCCACATCAACTAAAAGACTATCAACAAATTGTCCCCATAGGGAATAGTTAGAGGCTTGCCCGATGTTCCATTTCATTAGAACAACATCTCCGACCCTGTCAGAAAGGCAAGCAAGTCAATACCTCTATGCAAGCAATTCATATCTCTCAATATACAGGGTCCTGGATTAACTCCATAAGGATCTTTATGGCCCTGGATCTCTGAAAAAGCATCAATAAATATTATCTTGTTATCATTGATGGGTTTTCCAGGTACTCATGGACCATATTTCTGAGAAAGAAGAAAGAGACAACCACAAACCTACCGGAACACCTTAAAAAAATTCAGAATGAGAAAGTTTGAGCTTTGCATCCATTCGGTCGACACAGGCACATATTTCACAAACTGCTTCATAGAGAAGTAATATGTGGCAACGACATACAACACGAATACTCAGTAGCCTGAACTCCTCAACAAAATGGTGTTGCTGAGCGTAGCGGGATCCTCAAAGATCCAACTAGAACAATGATTGTTGCAAGTGTGAGACCCCAGATTTTTACCCCTAAATATATTCCAATTTTCGACCCATTTTATAAATTCTTTTGTCTTTTTGTTGATCTTGTAAGTGTTGCCATTATTCATTCTTAACTTATCGTTCAACTTTCAAGATTCTGAACATTGACACGTATTGATTATACGACGTCCTCCATGTTATCTTGAGATTAGTGCTTGATTGGCACTATTCTTGTTGCAAAACTTATGATCCCATATGTATTACTTTTCTTAACCATGTATTTTGCTCTATAATTATGAATGGTGAGGAGAACCGACGTGCGATATCATTACGGGTCATCTTAATAATGTCTGGATAAATTGTAATCATTAGAATACTTTAAAGTTTATTACGATACCTTAAGAATTTGCTTCATCGTCTTAATGACTTTTTTGTTATTTCTCGACGTTTCAAGGAACATTCTAGACTCGTCGATCGAACTGTGACCGGATTGTTTGATCGACCTTGAGGTTCACAATTCTTGTTTCGAGTATTATATTATTGGACAATTGATAATATAAATGGGTTACCACAAGGGAGTCATTAAAAACAAACGTGGACCTTTTTGGAAGGTGCTGTGCGCGAGGACCGACTTGGATCAGCCACCATAAATTCAGAAAAAAATCTAAAAATCTTAAAATTTTACATCATTGTAGATTATTGAGTTAACTTTCCAATGGAACAAACGGCAAGCATTCCAATCCCAAACGAGTAAGTTATGGTCGAAAAAAGACAAGGATATCAGTTGCCACGGCAAAATTACTAAATTGCCCTTACGATCGACCTTGCAGGTTTTGGGGCATAATTGGCCAATCTCAGCCATTGTTTTCTCTGGTGAAGCAACGTGAAGTACATAGGGCTTTGGACCTCCTTGTAATTACATTCAGGCCGGGTTTTGAGCAGATTAAATGCGTAATCAAAGCCCGAGAATCAAATTAGCAAGTCTTCTTCAGCCGATTTCAGCGGTTTTCGCCAAATTGGAGGTAATCTGCCCCTGATCCTTAAACTTGTTCTTCAAGATCTTTAAGTGTTTGTTTTAAGGTTTCGAAATATGGTTATATGTGAAGTATCTAGGGATTGTTCTTATCGATCCTATCGGAACGGAAATCAAAACTTTCGTTCAAATCGTTGTAATCGGATACCGTCCACGAAGTTTCCGATAAAGGTTCTCTAAGAGATTCGATTAGGGTTCTCAGTGTTATTTTAATTAGAACAAATAGCCTTGATGTCGATTATCATGGATTCCTCATTATAGGTCTGAAATTTCAGAGTTTTGAATCTTAATTACAAACCGTTCGAAACGTTCTTGCCGTTAAAGTCGCCAGGCAATTATTTAATCGTACTTTATGTATAAATTGTAATTGAATATGTATTAACTGTGATTTTCGTATGGTTGTGTTCATGCTCTGAATTGAGAAATTCTACGTTGATATTTTGGAATGATTCAAAAATGATTTTTCGATCAAATTAACGACTCTTAGTGTTTGAAAATGATTTTGAAATAAATTGTGTTTCAAAAGGATTTCGAAAATATTTTTGAAAAAGATTTCTATAAATACTTGATGACTGGTCTTGATTACTGCTTTATAGAATAATATCATTTTATAAATGATTTGTCGAGGATGCCTCGAAAAGTTATTTCAAATGAGACTGAAAAGCAAAGTTGCTGAAAGTTTTGAATAATGATTTGAGACTTGCGTCGTTAAAGTTATGTGACAATGTAGTATGATATGTGGAATGATATGATTGGAATATGACATTTTTAAAGTTGTACCAATATTGTGTAATTGTGGTTTGTAGTTGAGTAAAGTCGTGGACCGCCCTGACGAGGGCTCTGGGTATGATGGGGTGCGAAACTCGTATCACTCGACGGATTATACAACCGGGGACGGTCTCACGTGGCCTCTGGGATACAATGGAGTGAAAAACTCGTATCAATATAGCCCATGTGGTTATTGAAATGTGATATACATATTATTCCGGAATAATGGTGTGACATGGCACTGCTTATGCTTTTGGATTGTGATGTTGTTGATGTTCTTGCACAACGATGCCGTTGTCACAATACTGTTGAGGCGCTGGTACTTGGTGCGAATATTCTTCTTATTGATATACTAATATAATCAGTCATCACAATATTTTTTATTGCACGTTTTACATATTCCTGTTATCAAGTACTTGCTCCGGCTGTTTACTGACCCATTCGGGGGTGAATACCTTTTTTTGTATTCAGGTACAGATCTTCATGGCGAGCAGGCGCAGGAGGGGCACGAGGACGACGAGCAGCTGTGATATTGCCTTGGGTAGTCGTTGCCTTTTTATTAGTGTGTTTTAGTCTTGGTTTGTATATGTACTTGCGAGTATGTTATTGTTGATATTATGCCCGTGTGTGGGCTTGGAAACTGTCTTGGAGTTTTTTATCTGTATGTTGAGCTGGTTGGGACTGTGGTCATGTTCGACCTTTCTGGTTGTGATGTTGTGGATGTGTTGTATTGTCAACCTTGTCGGTTGATGTATGTTGTTTTGGTTTTATATTTGACATGATTGGTCATTGCGTGTGTGTATATGTGTTGAATAGGTCTTGCCTTGTCGATTCCTGAAATGGATCCACGGCACTGTAATAGTTCCGACCTAGGATAGGGTTGTTACAGAAAGTGGTATCGGAGCCTAGGTTTCGGAATACCTAGGTCGTCGGTTATAGGGTCTGTTTTGTCATTTTGTGTTGTCGGTTGTCGGTTGTGTTGAGAAATATCACAGGATACCATCGTCTCGTGCGACCTGCGTGGTAAGTCTCTCTAGTCCTTACATTCTTTTCTGAACCTATTTGGGGTTTCATTATGAGATTGAAGGACCTCTTTGTGAACCGTATTTCATCGGAATTGTGCTCATTGATTTTATTTCGATATTATATAAGTCCTGTGAGGAATTAGGGCATCATGTTGGTCCTTGACATCATTCGGACTATGTTTATTATTTTTTCCTTTCCTTATACATTTACCAAGTGGTGCGTACTGATGTACGGTGATGGTTATCAAGAGTAAAATTCCCTGAGAACAGGAATAAATCGTGTTGATCTTTTATTCAAATTCATTACATGCGAGACTCTACTCGTTGGACTGGAGATTCTAGATCTCAATGAGATAAGATGAAATACTTCGAGATAGCAAAGTCACTGCCGGGTTGAAATGCTCAGCGGTACCTAGGCTCATGTATTTATTTAAATGCGACTAAGATTTTTTTTTACAACTCATGTTATTACCATTTTCTTTTAAGATAACAGCAAAATTTTTCAAAACCTTTGAAAAATCAAGCATGCCATTTTTAAAAAGAAATATAATTTCACAATTTTGAAGTAGATATTCTTATGAAAGCCTGTAACTTTAATTTTGGATTTTGGATTCAGATGTTTGATATGCAGATTTGTCATGCAAATTAAGTTATCTTGCAACATGATTTTGATGAGATGTATCGTTTAAGTTCCTTCAGGAACAATGAGAATTAAGAAATGGCATCATTTTGAGAATATGTCGGCGTTTCTCGATGATAGACGATGAGTTTTTGTACTTTTCAAACCGAGTGTTTTCAGCATTAATCTAGAGAATTGATTTATGCACTAAAAACTCCTCGACGGGAGTATATACACATAAACATAACATGTGAATGTAAAAAAGTTTCTTTCTGAAAAGCAAATATACGGGCCCATGTACCGGGAGTAAGAGATGCATTATAGCTACAACGTTTAAGGGGGTCACATGAATGGTTGAGCATGGATTATTTATGTGCGATGTTGTTAATGTGTAACGTCTAGAAGAATGAGTTCAAATTGGAGCTTTGTGATCTCATCGCTCCAGTCGAGATGCAATATATCAACATTCCAACCCATTGCGGATGATTCTATTTTTGGTGCTTTAAACATTTTTCTCCTCTACCTTTCTTGAGAAGCAAGTTCTTTTCTTTGTACCTAATTGAAATATATAAGCTGGAATTAGCTTTTGTTATTGTACCACCATGTCATTGATACTTTGGTTTTATTTGCATCGAGTTGAACCTCGACGACATATTTTCTTGGTATCCCTTCATTATGGGCATGTCAGGTAGAGATCTGATTATTGGGAATCGCGAGACCCACAATTGCCTGTGCGTATCTAGAACAAAGATTTATTTCTGAATTCTACCGATGTTGAGGTATTGGGTGAGGAGTTAATCCAAGATGAGGACCAGTTGGATAATATAAGCGATCATATCATTGAAATAGAATCGAGTACTTTTGGGGAAATGATACGAGCTCTGAAAGCGTTGATATTATTGAGCCGAAGTTGTACTAGCTACGAATTCTATGTGACTAGGCTCGAGAGTAGCAAAGCTTAACTATACTCGATACTAGTTGTTAGTAAGTGAGTCGGTTGTCAGAATAATCTCGAAGCCATGTTACAACCGTTATACATCACCAGTTACGGCCATAATGATGGCAGTTAGCTGAAGACTCTAGAAGCCGTGTTATGGCTATAACGAATCTTTACTTATGACCGTAACAGAACAACAGATTTATGAATCGTAATGCCAGCTTCTTCCCGCCAGTTTCCTTTTCTTTTAATTCATCTTTGTTTCTTTCGATTCGCTGGCCTCGAAGACTAATATCTAAAATATGAATATCACGAGTTTGTGATTATACCTTTTTGTCCTAGCCAATACTTTAGTCATATTTGCAAACTTGATGAACTCGAACCTTATCCAGTAAGTTCTATAAGCTCATGGTTATCGTTTGTTTATGAGTTCTTGACCTACTCGAGAAATGAGACAAGCATGCCAAGCGCTGCACATTGTGCAAGCATATACTATCTGAATAAGAGTAAATTGTTATGTAAAATTATAACAGATACTATTTTCACATTGACAATGAGAACTTTTTAATTTTTTGGTAAAGAACATGGTCTTCAATTTTCTTTTAAAAAATCAAACCCTGTCACCTAAAGAATTTTAATCTTATTCGGACTTTTTGAAACTAACCTTATAGTTAATCATGCAAGTAAGGTTTGATAATTTGATTGTGACACAACAGTCCAGTCGGGACAGTGAGATTGAAAATTCTTTCCTTATTCACCTTAGGAAAATAATACTAATATTTGATGACAAATAAAGTATTTTGCTCAGATTTTTACCCCTAAATTACTTCTAATTTTCGACCCATTTATGAATTCTTTTGTCGTTTTATTGAACTTGTAACTATTGCCATTCTTCATTCTTAATTTATCGGTCAACATTCGTGATTTTGAATATCGACATGTGTCAATTATACAACGTCCTCCGTGTTATCTCGATATTAGTGATTGATTGACACTATTATCATTGCAAAACTCTTGATCCCATATGTATAACTTTTCTTAACCGTGTGTTTTGCTCTATAATTATGATCGGTGAGGAGAACCCTACCTGTGATATCATTACAGTCATCTTAATAATGTCAGGATCAATTGTACTTGTTAGAATACTTTAAAGTTGATTATGAGACCTTAAGAGTTCGCTTCAACGTGTCATTGACCTTTTTATTGTTTCTCGATGTTTCGAGGAACGTCTAGACTCATCGATTGAATTGTGACTGGATTGTTTGATCGGCCTCGAGATTCAAAATTCTTGTTTTGAGTTTATACTATTAGACATTCATAATATACATGGGGTACCACAATGGAGTCAATAAAAACAAACGTGGACCTTCTGGAAGGTGCTGTGCTCCAGTACCGAATTTGATCAGTCACCATAAATTCAAGAAAAATCTAAAAATCCTAAACTTTTACAGCATGGTAGATTATTGATTTAGATTTTCAATAGAACAAACATCGAGCATTCCGATCCTGAATGGGCATGTTATGATCGAAACAATACAAGGATGCCATTCGGTCGCGACGAAATAACTAAATTTCCGTTACGACCAACCTTGCAGGTTTTAGGGCACAAATGGCGAATCTCAGCCATTTTTTCTCTAGGGAAGTAACGTGAAGTGCAGAGGGCTTCGTACCTCGCCTTGGAATTCCATTTTGGCCTGGTTTTGAGTAGTTTAAATGCGTAATCAACGCATGAGAATCAAACTAGCAAGTCCTTTTCAGTCGATTTCAGCGGTTTTCGCCGGATTGGAGGTAATATGTCCCTGAACCTTAAACTTGTTCTTCAAGATCTTTAAGTGTTTGTTGTCCAGATTAGAAATATGGTTATATATGAAGTATATAGGGATTGTTCTTATCAATTCTAGTGGAACGGAAATCAAAACTTTCGTTCAAATTGTCGTAATTTGATACCATCCGCGTAGTGTCCAATGAATGTTCTGTAAGAGATTTGATTAGGGTTTTCGGTATTATTTAGAACAAATACCTCTAATGCATATTATCATGAATTCCTCATTGTAGGTCGGAAATTTCAGAGTTTCAAATCCTAATCACAAACCGTTCGAGACGTTCTTGCCTTAAAGTCGCCAGAAAATTATTTGATCGCGCTTTAGGTATAAATTGCAATTAAATATGCATTAGCTGTGACTTTCGTATGCTTTTATTCATGCTCTGAACTCAGCAATTCTACTTTGATGTTCTGAAAGGATTGGAAAATGATTTCTCAATCAAATTAACGACTCTTAGTGTTTGACAATGATTTTGAAATAAACTGTGTTTCAAAAGGATTTCGAAAATGTTTTTGAAAATGATTTGAGAAAGATTTCTATTAATACTTGATAACTGATCTTGATTACTTCTTTATAGAATAACATCATTTTATAAATGATTTATCTAGGATGCCTCAAAAAGTTATTTAAAATTAGACTGAAAAGCAAAGTTGCTGAAAGGTTTGAATAATGATTTGAGACTTGCGTCGTTGAACTTATGTGACAATGTACTATGAAATGTGGAATGATATGATTGGAACATGATTATTTCAAGTTGTACAATGTTGTGAAATTGTGGTTTGTGGTCGAGTAAAGGCGGGGACTGCCCTGACGAGATCTCTAGGGTACGATGGGGTGCAAACCTCGTATCATTCGATGGGTTATAAAATCGGGAACGGTCTGAGAAGGCCTCTGGGATACGATGGGGTGCGAACCTCGTATTAGTATAGCCCATGTGGTTATTGAAATGTGATATCCATATTATTCTGGAATAATGGCGTCACATGGTACTGCTTATGCTTTTGGATTCTGATGTTGTTGATGCATTTTTGCACAACGATGTCGTTGCCACAATACTACTGAGGTGTTGGTACTTGGTGAAAATATCCTTCTTCTTGATATACTAATATAATCAGTCATCAGAATATTTCTTTTATTGCACGTTACACATATTCCTGTCATCAGGTACTTGCATCGGCTGTTTGTGGACCCCTTCGGGGGTGAATACCTTTTTGTGTATTCAGGTACATATTTTTATGGTGAGCAGGCGCAGGAGGGGCATTAGGACGACAAGCAGCTGTGATATTGCCTCGGGTAGTCATTGCCTTTTTATTAGTGTGTTTTGGTCTTGGTTTGTATATGTACTCGCAAGTACTGTTATTGTTGATGTTATGCTCGTGTGTGGGCTTGGGGATTGTCTTGGAGTTTGTTATCTGTATGTTGAGCTGGTTGAGACTGCGGTCATGTTTGACCTTGCCGGTCGTGATGTTGTGTATGTGTTGTATTATCAACCTTGTAGGTTGACGTTTGTTTTTTTTGTTTTATGTTTGACCTGATTGGTCGTTGCGTGTGTGTGTGTATGTGTGTTAAACATGTCTTGCCTTATGGATTCCCAAAACAGATCCACGGCGCTGTAACAGTTCTGACCTGGGACAGGGTTGTTACAGCAAACAAGTTGCCATAATGTTTTGAGAGAAGTAACAAATACAACGTGCTATACGCACAACCATTGTATCATCAACAAGCACCACAACAAAACTACATACGAGGTATGGAATAATAAAACTCCCGCAGTTGTGTATTTTTACATTTTTAGATGCAGTTGTTATGTTCTCAAAAAATGGGAATGACAGCTCAAGACCTTTGATGAGAAATCCAATTAGGGTATATTTGTTGGATACTCCTCTGTCAGCAAGGCGTTCAGGATTTTCAGCAAAAAGGAAACTGAATATAGAGAAGTTAGTCCATGTGGTCTTCGATGAACCCCATTGCGATCCTACAAGAATAGATACCCTAACCCAAGATATCTAGACTCTATCTCTTGAGGAAATCACATAGCCTCAGAAAGGCCCTGTCGTCACTCTAGAAATCACTACACCATATATGGGTTTCATCAACACCTGAAAAACTGTGTTCAAAAGTCCAAAAAGTATTGTTGAAGGCAAAAGAACAGGCTACGACTACACTTTAACCAAATTTAAAGGTGTTAAAAAAACGGCCGCAACCATAGGGGTCTAAGGTAACACTTTTCTTGTTTTTGGTAACATGTGAAAAAAGTGTACAATAGACCCCTATGCCAACACCTTTCTTGTCTGTGCCTACACTAGATATTGTGTTGTTGTAGACTTACGGCCACACTTTTATATATTTAGTGACACAAATATTTGTGTAGTTGTAGACCTATGCTAACACTCATGACGTCATCTTTACCAACAACTTTAATACTATGGCTACACTTATATATGAACAATTCTAACTTTTGCCAATCCACTTTTAATCTTTGCCGACACAATTTTTATATTTTACAAACAGAAAGAATTATATATTAGAATCTATGGCTACATTTTTGCAGGTTTTTACCAACATTTTTCATAGTAAAAGAAACATGTTATATTGGAAAATATATATTACAATAAAACAGTCAATACCATTAAAACACTATCAACCATAACAACATCCAAACTACATGACTGCCAAATATTCAATCCATAATCAAACAACCAAATGCGCTTACATAACCTAACATCCAAAATCTAACTTAAAATGCCATTCAACAATTAGCTTAAGTACTAATCAATATCTAAGAACAAGTTACCATTGCAATAAATAAATATAACAAAACTACTTGAGTCACTTAGCTAGCACAAATATAAAATGATGAGATCAGACAAGGAGTGACATTGTCATCCCCACAGGTCCGCCACATACTAATCAGCAACTTTAATGGATGGTGGTACTGAAGACTTCGACTTTGGTTCATTTTTCTGAATAAATCTCCCAATTAGATAAGATGGTCTGTGTTCTTTGCCATCATGAATCAATTTATTAGCAGCCTCAACACCTTCAGTTTCAAGAGCTTTCTTAACATCAGTCGGTAAATAAAAGTATCAAGTCTTTCCCTCAAATAATCAACAGAAATATAAAATACAAACAATAACGATAATGGAAAATTATCTTAATCCCTGCTTCATCAACAGAGTCCTGTGTCCCACAAACATCAAAAAGATCTCCATGAATCCAAGTGTTTTCAATGTTGTAAAAAGATCAAGCAAAGATAAAATTATTTAATAAATATGTGTCTTGAGAATGAAAATGTTAAGTGTATATATTTATTTCCTAACCAGGATGTTCGGAAGAATGAATGATACATTTAAAAACCCATGTTCAGCTCTAAAAATCACAAGATCGGTCACATTGTCAAACTTTACAACTCATTGCAGTAAAATATGGGTATAATTCAATGAAAAAATATGTAAAAAATTAAACACTTTAGTTTAAACTGTATGGACAAACAGATGGGAATTTCATAGTGCCTGCCAAAGGAAATTACTAAAACAAGTGAAGGTGTTCTAAAATATATACTCCCTCCGTCTGCCAACCATGTGCATTGTTTTGACCGGCACGGGTTTTAATATCTCAGTTGACTTAGTTGGTAGGATGTGTTATGAGTGGAGTAAGGGCCCCACTTGTGGTAAAATTTGTTGCCAAAAATAAACAATGCACATAAGTGGCGGACGGACAGAAAAGGAAATTGTTACACATGGGTGGCGGACGAAGGGAGTATTATTTACCGAACTACCAATGTCCAACTCTCTCTCTCTCTCAACTTTGCAGGTTTTTATATTAGTACAAAATGATATTAATATTGGTCCGGAGAAAGTGCAAAATATACACAATTGCTGTTAATCATAGTACAATAGTTTATCCAACAGTAGAGAATAGTAAAACAACAATACCAAAGATTACAAGTATAACTCACCAGAAAACATCATTCTTCGAACATGTTCAGTCATTTTCTCCCCCATTATACCAAAGTGGAAGTGCTGCAAAAAGTTAGCAATCACTGTCACAATTCCCCAGAAATGATTAAGCACCACCGGTCTATCTCTTGCTGTATATGATGATGTCTCACATCTGTTCTATAATATGCTGTCACAATGAGAGCAATAACATAAGCAAGAAAAGGATTGAAAGAGCCAAAAATAGCAGCACCAATGCTCCCTAAAACAGCATAAAGCCACTCCGCAAGGCTAAGCTCCACAAACTTCCACAATGATGGCTCTTCTGGAGATGAGGTCCCATTTGTTTCTTTCATTGTCGTAGGAATAGATCAAATTGACTGAGTGGTCAGCCAAATGTTTGTGAATGAGAGCACTCATTTTTGGGATCAGATGTCAAAAGTGGTAAAATAGGAGATTCTGGATCCGACACATTTGTTTGTGTAAAATATGACCAAATAAGCCTCCGCCGCCGCCTCCAGCGCCGTCACAGCGGAGCTCTGGAACCTAAGATCCATCTTGAAATCCTGAGCGATTTCTCAGACGAGCCTCTGGAACGGGAGCTTATGGATCAGAAGCTCTGTGGATTTCTGGTACTTGCGGATCTCGCGCAGGGCGACTGTTCCGGGGCGGAAACTGTGGGGCTTCTTCACTCCGCCGGTGGCCAGGGCTGATTTCCTGGCCGTCTTAGTGGCGAGCTGCTTCCTCGGGGCCTTGCCTCTGGTGGACTTTCGGGCGGTCTGCTTCGAGCCATTGAATGCGAAGGGTATGGAAAACACGAGGAGATATAGAGAGAGAATCCGTATGTATAGATTGCACGTACGATTCATTTAAGGTTAGGTTGGTAAAATAAATAAAAAATGGGAATAAAGATTAAAATTATTATTTAATAAATAATACTTAATATAATAATATTTATTAATTATTTGCGGTTCTCGGTTCAGAACCGGTGGGTTATCGGTTAAACTAAAAATCGATTTATCCACGTAAATACTAACCGAGAACCGTACGGTTAACAGGAACCGCACGGTTCCGGTTCGGAAAAATAGCAACGGCTACACCAAATTTTGTGTTAGCGTAGATATTCAATTTAGTCTATGGTAACACTAATTTATATCAATAATAACGTTAGAAAAATGTGTAGTCTTAAATCAAATTTGACCAATTTTAAGGCATCTAAGGCTACACGTTTGCTTGTAACATAAAAAAAATGTTGTTGAAAGCCATATATGGTGTAGTGAATTAATCTCGCTGCTGCAAGAACAGTTGAGATAGTTGAAGCTGATGTTGTGGAAGCTAAAGGTAAACCTACAGCCCCGTAGGACACAGCAAGGGATGCAGACTTAGAACCCGACAGGAGGTGGTTAAAAAAGCACCCACATGAGTTAATAATTTAGGATATTGATGTTGGTGTTTCCACCAAAAGAAGAGTATAGAGTACACAAGGAACTGTTCTCTTTGCATAAGAGGAAATAGAATATGGACCTGAACGGTCCCCACTTCCTGTATGAAGCCCAAAGCTGAACTTAGGAGACTTGCCATGTGCACACTAGCTGTATTCTTAGCACAGTCTGAACTCGTCTTGACCAATGAAGCTCTTAATAATTCTCACTGGATTTCATCTATGGGAGAAGAGCTAAATGGTTTCGAAAGGAACAATATTTGATACCTAGTCCCCAGGCGAACCCATTAAGATGTAATTCGAACTAAATGGGTACTTCGAAACAAGAAGGATGAGAATGGCCTTGTTATAAGGAACAAGTACACACTCGTTTACCAAGGCTTTAGACAGGACGAAGGCATAGACTACGATGAAACATTTGTCACTGTAGCCAAACTAGAAGCCATTAGGATATTCCTAGCATTTGTGGCTCACAAGAACGTCATCGTGTATCAAATGGACATTAAGAGCATTCTTTAATGGCAACCTAGCTGGAGAAGTGTATGTTGAACAATCTCCAGGGTTTGCCAACACGTAGGAGGAAGATCTGGTATACAGGCAAAAAAAAGCGATGTATGGTCTCAATCAAGCACTTGTGGCATGGTATGAAACCCTGTCGCTATATTTTATCAATAGTGGATTTGAGAAAGGTGATGTCGACAAGTCACTCTTCAAAATCTAGGAAGGTGATGACCTTCTGATGTTAAAAATTTATATGGATGGTATTATTTTTGGTTCCACTAAGCTTGATCTGTGGTAAAAGTTCTCTCGTCCCATGCAAAGTGAATTTGAAATAAGTATGGTGGGAAAACATAGATACTTCTCAGGGTTGAAGTTAAACAGTTACCTACAGGTACATCCATCAACCAGGAGCAATATAACAAGGAGCTGATCGACAAATTCCGGGTGAACACTTCGAAGTCATCATATACTCCCATGAGCACTTCCACCCAAATAAGTGTTGATGAAACTGGAAAGCCAATCGACCAGTCACTTTACAGGAAGCTTATAGGCTCACTCTTGTACTTACAACTATCAAGCCCGATATCTGGTTTGTTGTATGAGTGTGTGATCAACATCAGGTTTCACCTATAGAGTTACTCGCAGTCAAACGAATCCTTAAGTACATCAAAGGAACAATCATTATAGGATTGTGGTATCCTAAGGAAAGAGGATTCAATTTGGTAGGGTACGGTGACTCGGATCTCGGAGGTTGCAAGCTGGACAGGAAGAATACAAGTGGGACTTGTCACTTCCGTAGACCTAAACTTGTGTCATGATTTAGTAAAAAGAAATTGGCCAAATCACTTTCTACTAGTGAGTAAGAATATTATGATGTTGGAAGTTGCTGCTGTAATATCTAGGATTTTCGTTTCTGTATGCCTTGAATTATTTGCCGTTTGTGTCGATTATTTTGTTCCGTTGATGATTATTCGGAATTTCTCTTTATTATGGGCGGTATGATGGACCGTGTCGTGGTGTTCGTCGAATACGACTTGTTGTTGTGTAGGTCGTACAGGTCGTGTATATGCATGTGTGACATGGCATATGGTACTCCACTGTCTTTTCACCTCTTTTAGGGCGTTGTGACCCCTTGTTATCGTCCCCTCTCGAGTTGGTTATGTTCTGGGTGCTTTCAGAGCCATGCCGGGCTCGATATTGGTCCCTTAGTGTAGCACACGAGTAGTCCACATGGGCAGGTGCTCGTGCGTGATGCTAGTGTGCAACCAGTGCACCAGACAGTGTAGTCTGGCTAAGAACAGGGACGCACGAGCAAGCCACACGAGCAGGTGCTCGTGCGTGCTACTCGTGCGTGATGTTTGATGTTGGGCAGTGGCCTAACACACAACCAGGCGCATTAGAATTTGGTCGTGCGTGATGGTCGTGCGTCCCTGTTAGTATAAAACAGGACCGACGGGTTTTCTCATCTCATTTCACCCATTTATTCACTTCTTCTCGCGGCGGACGATCGGGTGAACTAGGGTTCCAGGTCTTGGTCGATTCTACTCCATCCTAATGTGTTTTGGGAAGTCTCTAGGTGATTGTTAGGCGTATTTTTATATGCTTATTTATCATTATCTTGTATTATTTTGGCGAATAAATTTGCATAAATGAGCTTTTAATGTCTAATTCTCGTACGTTTGACAGGAGATTGGAGTCCGGAAGCTAAAACGATGCAAAACGGGCTAAAACAGCTAATTTTGGCCGTGGGCCGCGGCACAAGGCAAGTGGGCCGCGGCACACGAAGAGGACCAGCGGGCACCAGAGTAATCTGTACTCTGTGCCGCGGCCCAGAAGAAAGTCACATCGCCCAGGTTTTAGTCTGCACGCCATGTGCCGCGGCACAGATTAAGTGAGCCGAGGCACACAGGGCGGTTTTGGTGTGCTCCGCGCGGGTTTGGGCCGTTTTGAAGCCAGTTCTCGACCTACTCACACGGACGCGATTTGGAGGCTGTTAGGAGCTATAAATAAGGGTTTAAGACCCTAATTAATCATCTTTGATTAGGGGAAATCTGGAAGGAAGATAAGCAGAAGACACAAGGGTAGAGGGCGGAAGCCAGAAGAACGGAGGAATCCGAGCTCTTCATCTGCGTTTGATTTTCATGCTTTTATTTATTAATTCTGTATTTTCATTATTTAGCATATTAGGCTAAAACCCTTATTCTAGGAATTTGATGAAACCTAAGTTTTGACGGATTTGCTATTGATTATCTATATAATTCCCTTTTTTATTGAGTTTTCCCAATTGCTTTTAATGCTTTCAATTATCTGGCCAATAATTGGATTGTTTTAATTACCTTACTCGAATCAGGAGAGGAGAGTTGGTGAGGAACTATTGGTGAGGACCGTTTTATCTTGTGAGATAGGAATATACTCATAGGAACTACGTGGCCTTTTGAAGATTTTATGCTTTTTGCCTATTGACGAATTAATTCACCTAGGGATAGAGTGCGTTATTCGCTTTTAGAAAAATCTATTGACCTCGGGAGAGGCGGTAGAGTATTTTAGCAATCTTCGCCATCAATAAATTAGGAAAATCATTAATTTCAGATAATTGAGAATAAATTCGGATAAACTGAGGTGGATTCATAATCCTAGAATTATTCATCATTTGATTTTCATTCTTTGATCGATAGTTCATACTGTTTAGCCTTTTATTAATTCTTTTAGTAATTAATTGCAACCCAAAGTTCGATTGTTCAAATAAAACTAGAATACATAAAAATCGGTAGTTAGTGATTCAGTCTACATGGGAACGATACTCACTCATCACTTTATTACTTGTCAACGATAACGTGCACTTGCGTTAACGAAAAATCCGCAACAAGTTTTTGGCGCCGTTGCCGGGGACTGAAATTTTTACTAATATCGATTTCAGTATTTCTAGTCTTAGTTTGAACATTTTGTTTTATTTATTTTCTTGTATTTTATTTTATTTTATTTGTTTGTCCTTTCAGGATCTTTCGGGTAGTGCATGAGAAAATTCGGTAACGAAGGCCTACTACCTTTGGATACCGAACTAGAGTGCACTCTTCGGAGAAGTAAGAAGAAGAAGGAGAAACGAGAGTTACAGACGACAGTGACCATGGCCGAAAATATCGAAATTCACGGAGGTGATAATCCTGTTCAGCAAGTTTAACCGGCACTGGCACTTCGAGATTATACTATGCCGCAAATTAACGCAAACTTTTCGGGGATTCGGCGTCCCACCATCCAGGCAAACAACTTCGAAATCAAGCCTGGTATTATTCAGATGGTAAAAGTGAGCCAGTTCTGTGGATTGCCGAATGATGACCCCAACGCACACATTGCGTCGTTTCTCGAGATTTGTGACACGTTCAAGAATAATGGTGTCACCGATGATGCTATCTGATTACGGCTTTTCCCTTTCTCTTTGAGGGACAAAGCGAAATTTTGGCTGAATTCCTTACTGTCGGGCTCGATCACGACATGGGCAGAATTAGCGCAAGCCCTCCTTGCTAAATTCTTCCCACCTTCGAAGACGGCGAGGCTGAGAAACGAAATTACCACTTTTGGTCAATACGATATGGAGTCTCTGCACGAGGCATGGGAGCGATACAAAGATTTGCTAAGGAGATGCCCGCATCACGGCTTACCAGATTGGCTTCAGATTCAGATGTTCTATAATGGTTTGAGTGCTTCTACACGCACTCTCGTGGATGCAGCAGCCGGAGGAGCCTTAATAGGAAAAACTATGGCTGAAGCACATTCTTTGTTGGAAGCTATGGCCACAAATGCATATCAATGGCCATCTGAAAGAGTTACTCCGAAGCGAGTCATGGAAATTTCAAATAATGATCCAATCTCTATATTGTCAGCCCAAGTCGCAGCACTAACGCAGCAGCTTCAAGCATTTTCGCATGCTCCTTCCCTCTTTACCATTGAGTCTTGCAATTGGTGTAACGGATCTCATCCTAGCGCGGAGTGCCAAGATTGAAACCCGTTCGAGCAGCCCCCAATTGAACAAGCTTAGTTCGTAAGAAACGGGAACCGGCAAAATAATCCGTACTCCAACACGTATAATCCGGGATGGCGTAATCATCCCAACTTCTCATGGAGAAACGGACAGAACTCGAACCAGCCCCTGTTCGCTCAAAACCAACAGCAGCCTCCTCCCGCTCCAAAAGTTTCTCTCGAGGAAGCAATTGCGAAATTGGCAGTGAATACGAGTCAATTCATGACCCGTACAGAAGCAACATTGCAAAATCATTCCGCTTCCATTCACAACTTGGAAGTCCAACTGGGCCAGATTGCTAATGTGTTAACAGCCCGCCCAGAGGGAGCATTGACAAGTACGACCGAGACAAATCCTAGAGAAAGCCTAAATGCGATCAGTTAGAGAAGCGGGAAGGAGGTGTGTGACCAGCCCGAGAGAAGTGACAAGAGAAGTGAAATTGAGGAGAAAAAAATTTAGCGACAGAGGAATCACAAGATTGGAGACCCTCGATAACGTTTCCGGATAATCCAAAGGCATATGTGCCACCCGTCCCGTTTCTGCAGAGATTACAACAGAAAAAGGCGGACAAGCAATTCTCTAAGTTCCTCGACGTGTTCAAGAAGCTTCATATTAACATTCCATTTGCCGACGCGTTGGAGTAAATGCCGAGCTACGTTAAATTCATGAAGGAGATCTTGTCAAAGAAAAGAAAACTCGAGGAGTTTGAGACAGTCGCCTTGACGGAGGAGTGCAGCGCGATTCTTCAGAAAAAGCTTCCGCCAAAATTGAAGGATCCGGGAAATTTCAACATACCGTGCACCATGGGGAATCTCTCCTTTAATAAGGCGTTATGCGATCTCGGTGCTAGTATTAACCTCATGCCTCTTTCTATTTTCAAAAAGATGGGAATTGGAGAAGCAAATCCGACGACGGTCTCCTTGCAATTAGCGGATCGATCTATTTAGTATCCGAGGGGAGTGATTGAGGACGTGTTGGTAAAAGTGGATAAATTTATCTTTCCAGCGTATTTTATTATTCTCGACATGGAGGAAGATCAAGATATCCCGATTATCTTGGGAAGACCATTTTTAGCGACCGGCCGAACTCTTATAGACGTGGAAAAAGGGTAATTAACTCTGCGGGTTCAAGACGAGCATGTCACGTTCCAAGTGTTCAAATCCTTTTCATGTCCGGGAGGTGTTGATAAGTGCTCACAAAGTGAAGGTGTGGAGGCCGTTGCGAAAGAAAGACACCAAAAAAATCATCGGTCGAAAAACTCAGATTCCGTTTCAGATGGTCCAACTTTTAAGTAAGATGTAGAACGAGTTGCATTTCTCAAGCATGTGAACATGCCATCATCGCCATCTGACCAGCCACAATCGGAAAAGTCTGCTGCTGTCATAAGTTCGTTCATGAAAGAGGAAAATAAGCCGGAAGTCAAACGGACGTCTAGTCGTGAGAAAAACGGGTGTTTCGGAAAGTTGTTCTCGTCAAAACCTTTCCGCAAACAACAATGGGTGTCCGAACCGAAAATCGAATCGTTAAGGACCGATGGTCAAAATTTTAAAACCCATATTAACGGTTCGATGAACGGGGCGGAGATCAAATGGAGTTTGCGAAAAGCGAACTGATTTTTAAATAGGTCCGGCAGAAGACTATAAACTTAGCGCTTCTCGGGAGGCAACCCGAGTTCTTAGTTGTAGATTTTTGCGTTTCAGTATTTTTCTTGCATTTTTGAATATTTATGTTTCATCATTTTTTGCTTTGATTTGCTGTCCCTCTCGTTCTTGACGTGTTCTTCTAAAACTTCTGTGCAGGAAAAGTCATAGGGGAGAAATTTATGCTTGAGCCGCGGCACACACAAATCAAAAGGGAGAGCTTAACTTTCTGTACCATGTGCCGCGGCACAACAATACTGAGCCACGGCACACTTGAGTCCTGAGCCGCGACACGTTGTTCCTGAGCCGCGGCGCACCCATAGCCAAAAACTTGAGCCAGGAATCTGTACTATGGGCCGTGGCACATATGTGCTAAGCCTCGGCAAAATAATACCCCTGAGCCGCGGCACACGAAAGCTGAGCCGCGGCCCATGACAAAACAAACGAGCAGGTAAAAAGGGACTGTACTATGTGCCGCAGCTCACTGAAGCTGTGCCGCGGCACATCATGCGGAATTTGAACAGCCCAAGTAGTTTATAACACGCACTCGGCCGACACCCAAGGTAAAATCCCTTCCTCTCCTTTGCGCGTGCGATCGGCCGACCTTCATCTCCCTTCTTCCTCTTGCAATTTTTCTTGCACTCTTCACAATCCAAGCAAGGTATGTCTAAATTTGTAATCTCAATTGTTCTATGAATCGAAAGGTGAAGTTGTGTTATTCATTTGAGGATTGATTATGTTCTTTCTTTCTTTCAAAATTCCTATCAAGTTGAGTTGATGACATGATGGTTTTTGATCGATTTTTAATGGTTATATTTTATTATGACTGAGTTGAATATGTTGGTTGTCATGACGAATGATTCGTGTTGTTGTTGTTGGGGATTTAATCGAGCTATTGTCATATTTGTCTTCAATTGAACTCATGCCCTTTAAGTGTTTGATGAAATGCCTGAATGAAAAATTGTCTTTGTTAAGGCAATATTTTGAATCTATGTGCAACGTATTCGTTCTGGAATTACAGCAACCCCAACCCTTACGCCAAGTTTAAACATTAAAGTTCAAATTTTATTTTTATCTCACGACTGTGCTATCTCGTTAAATTCGTGAATTACGGCTGGATATCCTTAGCCGAGTGATGACTATTCTCGTTACTGTTCGAGTAAGTAAACTCTAGTTTTTAATTGTTTTCAGGACTCGCTATGGCTAGGACTAAGAAGCTCAGCAAAAGGGCCAGGACTCAGTCATCCCCCACTCAAGGGGAAACTTCTCGTAGTCGAGCCGATTCGGAGGCGCACCAGTTCTCTGACCCGAAGATCCACAAAATCTTCAACGAGAAGATTCGACCTCGACCTCTGATCCCGGAGAGGGGATTCACCCCAGCCCCCCAGGACGGGGAGCTGCTGACCATGATAGACGAGATGGGGTGGGCCCGTTTCGCTGCACCCCCCCGAGCCAGCGGTGATATCGATAGTGCAGGGAGTTCTATGCCAGCGCGTTATTGAAGCACATTCGGGCAGGCCAGATGATACAGCAGCTAGACACTCGGACGCAGGTTGTCGTCCGAGGCATTACAGTATATTTCTCGGTGGCTGCTATTCGGAGGTTATTTGAACTGCCGGTGGTTGATGACACGGCTTATTCGCGAGTTATAGATAGCCTCATGAAGGAGGCTCTGCTCGAGACTCTTGCACAGCCCGACTCCGACTGGGAGGCGCACACCGGCTTCTTCCACCTTCTACTTTAAGAGTTCGCACCTCAGTCGGTTCGGGCGAGCCTGGTTGTACTTCATCTGCGCACGTATTGACCCTACCTCTCAGATCCGCACTGTTTTTCTCTCCCGAGCCCGGACATTATATGCTATCACCTCCGGGCTGCGATTCATTGTGGCTCCTCTCCTGGTCCGATCTATCTTCCAGTGTATTCATGGAGGGGCCAAGACGGGGTTGAAACACCCCTCTCTTATCTGCGCTCTGTGCCGGCAGTCGGGGCTGACGTGGTCGGACGACGAGCCGATGCTAGCTCCCCAGGCCCCGATTGATCACCGCATCATTTCACATTTCGACCAGTGGGGAGGAGCGCCGGCGCACGCTCGGGGGCGAGGATTTCTACTGGATGAGGCCCACGAGGGGTCCCCCGAGCCTCTTCTGCTGACACAGGGGCAGGAAGATGCCGGCCCACCGCCCGACAGAGAGAGATTGCAGGCGATGTTCGACGGGCTGAGGGAGGATATGAGGAGAGAGAGAGAGGATATGAGGAGAGAGAGAGAGGAGACGAGGAGAGAGAGCGTTTTCTGGATGAGATGAGAGGAGAGGCGGACGGAGAGGGAGAGCATCATTGCTGCCGTCAGGGATGAGATGCGAGAGCAAGCCCGCCGGGCCAACCGGCGTGAGGCGAGGCGTCTGGCAGCGAGGGACGCCTACCACCAGGAGCACCTTGCCGCATGGACGGCCCACATTTTGCACCCGGACGGGCCATTCATTCCACCCGCTCGGCCAGCCACACCACCCTCCTCACCGGATGACGCCGGCACTAGTTCGTGAGCTGTTTGTAGGGGAGTACTTGAACTTCTTCTTTTATTGCATCTTATATTTTGTCCATTGAGGTCAATGTACATCCTAAATTTGGGGGGGGGGGAATTACTTTTTGTTGATATATTTATTGCTGTACTTATTTCGTTGCACTTTTCATTATTTCTAGTTATCTTTTTGTTGCTAGCCTTGCTTGTCATGATTTTACTCTTATTCGTGAATTTTTCGTGCTTCTATTTGTGTAATACTGATGCTACGACACTGTTTTTCTCTCTGAAGAAACGGTCAAGTTTTAGTCGAGTTGTAGTTAGTGATTTATGTTTCTGCTAAGTCTACATTTAGGTCCGAAATTTTTTCATTTTTTGTAGAGACCTTAGCGGATAAGAGAGGAGACATACGTGTTTTCAAATCGTCGTTTATACATTTGGTTTCATTTTTCGGTTAGCTAGTCGTCCACTAACATAAGTCGTGTTGGCACTTGCTTTGAGTTTAGAGTCGGACAGTTTTTCCCCAAACGTCGTGATAATATGTGTTCTATGACGTGAAGTCTAGTAACCGGGGGTATTCGCGTGACCCGCTGTTTACTCTCGCGTAAAACGATGATCCTGATTAGACTAGTGATTTAGAAATTTCGCATGTGCCGATGATAGGGAGCCTAGTAACCAGGGGTATACGCGTGACCCGTTGTTTACTCTCGCGTAAAACAGCGACCTTGAATCGGACATGCGGGAATAGCTATTTGAGTTGTTTCTCTGTTGTGGAGGGGAACTTAGTAACTAGATGTAACACCCCCAAGTTATTCAGGGTATATTACAGCGCCGTGAGCCCCGCCGTGGGACCCACAAGGCTAAACATACGCGGAACTATAAACTTGACCGATAAGGTCTACATACAATAGAAAGAAAGACGATACAAATGGTATTCGAAACCATAAACAATGAAACCATATACATCACTGCACAAATCAATACTTCGGCAACACAGGCCGGAACATCAAGGAAACTGAAATACAATACTCGAGTATTTAAAAATCCATTCGATACAACAACACTGAATGGAGGAAACCAAAAGAGATAACCGGAGACAAGACACGGTATCACACTTGCCCATCATCTTCATGCCGACCACTGTACCGTCCGCTCTCCTGGAACTGAAATACATGAAACGTATTTCCCCATAAAGGGGTTAGCCGTCGAATAGCTAGTGCAAGTATAACAATATGAAACATAATACTTCTCGACAATAAAGTAAATGTAATCCGTCAATTCATCAATATCCGTCAATTCATCAATGTAAGACTAGTATTCCTAATAACTAAATCTCATAAGGCGTATGTGAATGCCGTAGAAACGGTTCGTTCACCTCATACGCCGTTACGTATGTGAATGCCGTCAAAGCGGTTCGTTCACCTCATACGCCGATACATGTAGGAATGCCGTCAAACGGTTCGTTCATTACATGCCAATCAATATATCTATGAATGCCATAAAAGCGGTTCGTTCATGATATGCCATCAATATTTCTTACTTTCAAAGTCGAGACGCATAATCATAAATGTATACTTGCCTTAATAAACGCATCAAGATCCCGAAGAACACGGTTCGACCGGGAAGTTTGAACCACGAGGAAGACAACGAGCGGAAGGGTTTCAACTCGAGTTCTTCACAAGAATTCGACCCTAACAACATAAATTCAATAAATCATCGATCATACGAGGAAGAATAATCGTAGAACGCCCGAAAACCCCTCTATGACATTTCTGACGGCTTCAAGGCGTCGGTCAAGAACTCGACCAAAACAACGAATCGATACGATCCAACCATGGGATAACAAGGGAAATGATACAATACATCTAAATAATCATCAATCCTTCAGAATCCTAAGTTAAATCGGATTAAACGGACGAAATCGAACAAAATACCCAAAATCCCCAAAATTAGATTTCTAGGAAATCGACACGATTCAGTAGATCGGAGGATGTTATAGGACGGATGATTGATGATATGAACCTCAAAACTCCATGGATATGTTGTTAAACAACATGGCTTCAAGATTAGAACACGCCAAGTGCGGAAGAGGAGAAGAAGAAGGTGAAAAATGGCGTAAAAACGCGTCTGCGGGGCCTTTTATAGGGTTGGCTGCCGGACACGGCCGTGCGGTCGGCACGGTCGTGTTACCTGATTGGCCGACAGGACTCGACCGTGTCCCGCTTGACACGGTCGCGCGGCGCCGAGGGCCTTCCGACGACCCGCCCGACGGCCGATCGGGCATGACTCGGCCGTGTCACGGGACACGGTCGGGCGTGTCGGCGATGCTCCAGCTTATCCGGAAGAAACGGCACGGGCCGTGTCGGACGACACGGCCGAGTCTGGTCGGCGAAACTCCGGCATTTCCGGACGAGTACGGCACGGGCCGTGTGACGACACGGCCGAAGTTCGGCCGGCAGTGATCGCCAATAACGGCGGGTGAGTTAAAACGACCATAACTCTCTCGTCCGGACTCCGATTGACTCACCGTTTGAACCATTGGAAAGCTAACTCGATGCTCTATAATATTTCAAAGATTCAGAATTTTTGGAGTTACCAAAAATTAATGGTGATCTAACAAAGTCGAACTCCCACGTGAAAAAGTCGATAAAGAACACGGAATTAATCATTTCTCAGGAAGACGAAACGGTCCCAAGCAAGTCGTCAAAATAGACTTCCGCCAAAAATAGAAAATTTCCGGGGATAAAAATTACGGGTACTACATTCTACCCTCCTTAAAAGAAGTTTCGTCCCGAAACTTAAAGCAGTAGGAGAAGAAATATTTCGCCAGAAAAGCTCAACGAGATGCACAAGAATCAAACTTACGCCCAAACGGCGAATCATCAATATAGAACACCACAATACATTACCCGAAGGCAAACCAAACCAATGCCGAAAAGATACGAATTCACAATGCCCGAAGGCTCCAACGGAAATACCGATATATCACAATGAAGCCGAATGACCCCAAAGTCAGTAAATCATCACAATACAGATCTCAAAGGAGCAAACCGATCGGACATACCCCTCGGCGTATGAACAACGATCGGAAATCGTCGGACATATCCAATACAACATGGACTACGAACGATCAATCAATAAACCTCAAGAGGGACATCACAAGACGCCCGATCCTAAATGTGTCCATGCACATGTCCACCCCGTATACGGAATCGAATATACGTGTGACAATGTACCTAATTAGCCTCAAGAACTACGTCTCGTGCACGGTCCAATGCGGAAATATCCACGCATGACCATCGAGTGCCCGGCTAAAAATCCTACACATAACCAATCCAAGACGCAGACATGATTCGGATATGCCACGATACAACATGACAACGAAACTCAAGGGATAAAACATCCAATATGGATCATACGACTCACCAAGTGAACGATGACACACGAATAATAAAAGATCGACACGACCAACGATATTCAAAACAACCATCCTGGGATCGAATTTCTAAGGACCGATTAACACGAGCAACGATCACAACACAACAGTTCGGGAAAATCCTCAACCTTCAAAGATCACAAAATTACCGAGTTCACAAGAAAATAGTGTCCGCCTTGAATCGCCAACACGACAATAATAATTCAACGGATGGGAACTATCCTCGGCATCCCCAATTCAATACCGATTACCGTAGAATGGCCAATCGATAACAACGATACAACGGATGAGAATATTTTTGACAACGGATGGGAATTATCTTCGATAATCCCAATTCAATACCTCGATTACCTTAGAACGGTCAATCGATAAACAATGATACGATAGAATGGATGTCCCGGTGTCTTAAACCGACCACCGAAACGGAGATGATAAAAGGATATATCAAACGTCTCTCATTGGTTAATATAATATTAATAGAAAAACACCGATGTCAATGACGACGATTACCACAATATCTCAATGGAACATCCATCACAATCACCATCGATACGTCGATACCGCGAACCGGCAATCGACAGCGACTTAATCAACAAGTATCGCAATGCCTCAAACCGGCCTTTTACAAACAATAGTAACATTTGGCATAATTTGCCGACGGGCGTCGTGTCAACCAATCCCCTGACATCAATACAATCATAAAGAGGCCAAGTCCCAAAATGATACACACAATCGTACGCCTACACGATAACATTAGTCTCATTGATTAGTACGAGTATAAAACTTGTCTCGATATCAATACAAAGTACTGTTACCAATTCAGTTTATTTCGTCTTACGAATTCCCTCAGTCTCGACCAAGTTAATCTACGAACCCTTCAACCTTAACCGCAACACAACAGTCATAATTCACGATCAAATATCATACCTTATTGTAAAATGAAGGATTGATAATCAACCGGTTCGATGACGACCAATATCAATACCACCAAACCACGAACTCAATCGTTTTACCATATCTCGACTAATCACAGTCTGAACAATCCAACTCAGACACTTACAAATCCTGTCCACAATACGAGTCGAAAAATGATGATCATATCAGCAACCAATTCGGACCAATAATAAGGGTCTAAATGTTCCAAACTCAATTCTTAAATACGAATTTACAAGGTTCCCTTCTCGTAAATCCATCGTTAAAATTTACTTATAACCGTCATCAATTCGAATCATCCGACTGGTTCAAAATAATAGATAATCATATTAAAAGGTTATCAAACAATCCAATCATTCGATTTGAATATTTGCTCCCTACGTATGGGCTTCCAAATTCAGAGATGAATAATAGTCTCATCAAACTCATAATCACATTCGTATTCCTATACGAACATTATTTCCAACACATAGTTTAGCTCTAGATATGAATATTCCATATTCATTTTCAAAACATCAACACTTCAAAAAAAAAATTTTCATCACCTCATATAATTCAAGAGTTCTTCAAGAACATGAAATATCCGAAATCACGTTCAGAACAACATCTCCGAGGTATATATCTCCATGTTACCATTTTCTTCATCATGTCATTCATACAATCTCAAGAATCGCAACAAAACCCTTATCACCATATGAAGAAGATCTCAATGATCATATCAACATCCGAAATTTCTTATTACAATTCCAATAAATCTCGTATAACATTATCACATGATACCATAATTGTAACACCCCAGATCCTCCTGGGAATATTACACGCCGTAAACCCTTCTCACAAGGATTTATGTGGCTAAGCACAATTTCCACGTCGTTCCAAAAATGCTAATAAGACCGAGGTCGGTTATATTTTTCAAATACTAAAAAAATCATTTTCCAAATACCGTCAAAACGATCAAGGTTAAAATGCCAAAAACTCGGTTTAGGGAATCGGTTTTACAAAATAAAATTTGATTGGCAAAATACCAAAATCCATTTCAAAAATACTCACGCAATGGATAAAAGTACACCAATTTATGCATTTTCATTGAAATAAGACGAACATCAAAATATACGATTCCCAACATACTCCCTCCCAAGTAGTAATCCAAAAAGAAAAAAATGAGCCACTATCAAAGGGATACGAGGATTACCTTGTATGGACGAACCACGAAGAAAGAATAATTGAACTCCATTCCAAGAATCATTAAATCATCATAGTCATCATATGGCCTCAAGAACACCAAGATCTCTATGATTCCATAATCATAATCAACATATTCAAAGCATATCATTATCTTCCTTCAACATAAACCTCATAGAATATGGATAACACAAGGAATCACTTCAAGAATCAACAATAGTTCCATAACCAAGCTCTAATTCCATGATTTCAAGCTCACAATCATGTTAAAAGTGCTTAGAACACTCTTAAAAGTGAAGAGGGACGAGTTTTGGAGAGAAATATCTCAAAGGATCGTGAGAGAAATGAAAGGCAACACTTCAATATATAAATTGCACTCTCATTACGTACGTAGGTGTCCTTTCTTAACGTACGTAACAACTTTAACGTGCGTAATCCAAAATCCATAACGTATGTAACCAACTCACTGTCTCAATCCGTGCAGTCCATTACGTACGTAACCTATACCATACAACGTACGTAATATACCAGTTGACTTGCTATAGTACAATGGTTGTGTTACGTACGTAACACGTCCTGTATAACGTATGTAACACGTACGTTGACTCACCTGTCAACATCCTGCGCCGAAAGTTTCCAAAACAGGTCCCACTGCCGGCGAACTCGGTTCTGTCCGATGCCGGGTATTACGTACGTAATACCTTAGCCTTAACGTACGTAACCATGCCAATCTTACGTACGTAATCTCACCTTATTAACGTACGTAATAATTCCATACTTAGTCAATTTCAACAATTCCTGTCCAAAGTCATGACATACTAAATACGAGCATACGGCAAAATCAATACATATACTCAATTCAATAACATTTTCAAACGTTCACAACGTCCTCGAGCATAATTAACCATCCACGATATCCAATATATAAACGAAAAAAATATATCCGAAAAATCGGGGTATTACACTCTACCCTCCTTAAAAATAAGTTTCGTCCTCGAAACTTGCAATCACTCGCACAAACATTTCAACGGAAAATCCAAAATCACCAAGATAACCCAGAATTATCGAATAATCCGAACAACATACTTACAGTCGGGAAGTGAAGATCTCCCGTGATACTAGCATGCGACTCTAAACAAAGTCTCAACATAATACCGTTACACACCAATATCGCAATTAGCAATTTAACAAAATCTCAAGGAAGAGTTCACGTCCGTGACCACGGCCACGATTCTTCCTACTTTCACCAACATTCGAAGGGCACATACGTGCGTAAGTATAATCCAAATCGCACATTCCCGAAGTGACCAATTCCCAAGAATACCAAGCTATAAGCGAAACGATTAAGAAAAATACAAGAAGAGTGAGAGGACTTATAAGTATGGCCAGACCTTGTGATGATGGCAGAGTAGTGATACTGTGGGCAAATGCCGACTCAATCGACCCAAAAGACCGACAGCCTAGGTATCCATAAACCTAAGCTCCGATACCATATTCTGTAACACCCCCAAGTTATTCAGGGTATATTACAGCGCCGTGAGCCCCGCCGTGGGACCCACAAGGCTAAACATACGCGGAACTATAAACTTGACCGATAAGGTTGTTGTTACCCAAAATATTATCCGGAGATAGTATTGCTGGAATGATCGAGTAACAAACAAATGCTCCTCCCCTTCAGGCAACGCGGCGGCAGCAGAAGAGCTTCCGGTCTCGAAGGTTTTTGATCCGCCCGACATATTAGAAAATAAAGAGAGGAAGAAGGGTAATTTTTTCTTACCTAGAAAAAAGAAGGAGATCGGCACTCAAAGGCTCCAGAAATTTCTGCAGAAATTCGGCTATGGATGCTAAGGGCGCGTAAAAAGTGAAGGAGAAGAAGCCCTCCCCTTTTTATAGATGGGGACGAGGGCCTAAGTGCAAAAAGGAGAAACCTCGGGGACTGAATCGGAACCGTCACGTGGGGACGCAGTAAATGCGGCCCTCGAATCCCGCATACGCGTCTTTTCGAGGGCATGCCAGCCGACAGGTCTGACAAACCGTCAGATTCCCCCAACAGCGGCACGACGCGTGTCCCAGCCACTTTTGGAAAGCCCGCCTCCTTTTCCCGCTGCTCCCAACGCGAAAGAAGGTCGTCCATATTTGAATTCAGATCGGCTGGTCGTCTAAACATCGGCGATCGCCAACAGTGCCACCTCACCCCGTGTTTTCAAACATCGAGGCGAGCTGGGGGGCAATTGTTGTGCGACGATTAATTCGCCACGATAGGCGATCGGCGACCTCCCTGAAAAGTCAACCATAGAAGCCAAACTCCGGACGGACACCTAGAGTCCGGCATGATACAGCGATCGTCTTTTGGTAACCAGCGATCGTCTTTTGATACCTGGCGATCGTCTTTGTCTAACGGATCAGAGGCGATCATTTCATGCCACGTGGGGATCCAGCATCCGTCAAAGTCGTCGAAGACCGAATCTTGGACGATGGCCCACCCGCGGATCTTCATAGGATACCAACAAAAAGGATCATTGACCCCAGCCTGTCACCTACCACACCTACCGACAAGGCCGCCGAAAGGTACGAAGTGGACCCTCCTGACAAATGACTGCGACGCGTGGCCGGCTTCCCATTGGTTCACCCGGTGGCCTCCAGCGCAACCTCGGACCTCAAGGGAACAGGCCCACATGGCGGGACGATCGGCCGTTTATTTTAATATAGAAAACGGCGATCGCCCGCGATCGCCTGAGGGATCCCAACTACTTTGTCCCATATAAATAGAGGACTCACTGTTGCGGCCAAAGGGACGAATTCTACTACGAATTAAGTGCAAAATACATACCAAAGAGAGAATAGAAGGCTCTTTTGGCAAACACTAAGACATTCATAGTGATATTCATACACATTCATCATAAATCCCAAGCAAGAACTCACAGATTCATCCATCTGGTTCTTCCGGCAATCTACGCGCTCTAAAGCCTAGATAACTAGAAACTTTTACACTCCTTGTATTAGATTCTAACATTAATATTTGTACTCGACAGTATATCTATTAATAACATCTCGCGAGAGCATTCAAGCCCGGGACTAACAACCCCGGCAAATCTTGTGTTATCTATTTTTCCACGGAAGTGTTCTGCCATTTGTTTGTTACTCGATCATTCCAGCAATACTATCTCCGGATAATATTTTGGGTAACAACAAAGGTCTACATACAATAGAAAGAAAGACGATACAAATGGTATTCGAAACCATAAACAATGAAACCATATACATCACTGCACAAATCAATACTTCGGCAACACAGGCCGGAACATCAAGGAAACTGAAATACAATACTCGAGTATTTAAAAATCCATTCCAGTACAACAACACTGAATGGAGGAAACCAAAAGAGATAACCGGAGACAAGACACAGTATCACACTTGCCCATCATCTTCATGCCGACCTGCATCTGCCTCGTCCGCTCTCCTGGAACTGAAATACATGAAACGTATTTCCCCCATAAAGGGGTTAGCCGTCGAATAGCTAGTGCAAGTATAACAATATGAAACATAATACTTCTCGACAATAAAGTAAATGTAATCCGTCAATTCATCAATATCCGTCAATTCATCAATGTAAGACTAGTATTCCGGAATAACTAAATCTCATAAGACGTATGTGAATGCCGTAGAAACGGTTCGTTCACCTCATACGCCGTTACGTATGTGAATGCCGTCAAAACGGTTCGTTCACCTCATACGCCGATACATGTAGGAATGCCGTCAAAACGGTTCGTTCATTACATGCCAATCAATATATCTATGAATGCCGTAAAAACGGTTCGTTCATGATATGCCATCAATATTTCTTACTTTCAAAGTCGAGAACGTACAATCATAAATGTATACTTGCCTTAATAAACGTTACCGAAGATCCCGAAGAACACGGTTCGACCGGGAAGTTTGAACCACGAGGAAGACAACGAACGGAAGGGTTTCAACTCGAGTTCTTCACAAGAATTCGACCCTAACAACATAAATTCAATAAATCATCGATCATACGAGGAAGAATAATCGTAGAACGCCCGAAAACCCCTCTATGACATTTTACCGGACACCTTCAAGGCGTCGGTCAAGAACTCGACCAAAACAACGAATCGATACGATCCAACCATGGGATAACAAGGGAAATGATACAATACATCTAAATAATCATCAATCCTTCACAATCCTAAGTTAAATCGGATTAAACGGACGAAATCGAACAAAATACCCAAAATCCCCAAAATTAGATTTCTAGGAAATCGACCGATTCAGTAGATCGGAGGATGTTATAGGACGGATGATTGATGATATGAACCTCAAAACTCCATGGATATGTTGTTAAACAACATGGCTTCAAGATTAGAACACGCCAAGTGCGGAAGAGGAGAAGAAGAAGGTGAAAAATGGCGGAAAAACGCGTCTGCGGGGCCTTTTATAGGGTTGATCGCTGCCGGACACGGCCCGTGCCGGTCGGCACGGTCGTGTTACAGCGATTGGCGACAGGGGACTCGGCCGTGTCCCGCTTGACACGGTCGCGCGCGAGGGCCTTCCGACAGCGACCCGCCCGACGCCGATCGGGCATGACTCGGCCGTGTCCCGGGACACGGCCGGCGTGTCAGCGATCGTTCCAGGCTTATCCGGAAGAGTACGGCACGGGCCGTGTCGGACGACACGGCCGAGTCTGGTCGGCGAAACTCCGGCATTTCCCGGACGAGTACGCACGGGCCGTGTCGGACGACACGGCCGAAGTTCGGCCGGATGATCGCCAATAACGAGCGGGTGAGTTAAAACGACCATAACTCTCTCGTCCGGACTCCGATTGACTCACCGTTTGAACCATTGGAAAGCTAACTCGATGCTCTATAATATTGCAAAGACTCAGAATTTTTGGAGTTACCAAAAATTAATGGTGATCTAACAAAGTCGAACTCCCACGTGAAAAAGTCGATAAAGAACACGGAATTCAACAGAACGATACCGAAACGAACTCGGATGACAAAAAGTATAGAATTAATCATTTCTCAGGAAGACGAAACGGTCCCAAGAAAGTCGTCAAAATAGACTTCCGCCAAAAATAGAAAATTTCCGGGGATAAAAATTACGGGTACTACACTAGAAGCATCCATGTATCCCATGAGTGTCTTTTATGTCAAACGGTTTCCAAATACATGAGAATGGAAGTTCCACCATAGGATTATCCTGATGAAACATCCCGAGATCCAAACCTAGTGGTCAACTCGAATCAATTTCTTGAGCACGTATATAAAGGAATATTGTCCGAGGGTTATTTTTGATGAAACTCGTGAAAATTTTGCCATTAGACTGTGGAACGGTGCGAATTAGCTTGTTTATTTTAACCTTTCATATTGACGGTCGATTAGATTCACATTTGTTAATCTTTGAGCTGGATTTTCTTCATGAATGAGTGATTAGGACTGAACTTGGTTACTTTGTGGAATCAGTGTTCTAAGTGTAGCTCGCTATTACGATACTCGTATTATTCAGAGAGAATTTCAGGGTAGTATTGATTAGGTTGAGAACTATGAGTTGCACGATTATTCACGATATTCTTTTGTGGAAATTAATTCTTTTTGCTTGAGGACAAGCAAAGGCTCAAGTTTGGGGGTATTTGTTAGGCGTATTTTTATACGCTTATTTATCATTATCTTGTATTATTTTGGCGAATAAATTTGCATAAATGAGCTTTTAATGTCTTATTCTCGTATGTTTGACAGGAGATTGGAGTCCGGAAGCTAAAACGAGGCAAAATGGGCGAAAACGGCTAATTTTGGCCGTGGGCCGCGGCACAAGGCAAGTGGGCCGTGGCACACGAAGAGGACCAATGGCACCAGAGTATCATTACTGTGCCGCGCCTGCAACCCAGTGAGCCGCGGCCCGTAAGAAAGTCACGGCGCCTGTGTTTTAATGCACGCCATGTGCCGCGGCACAGATTAAGTGAGCCGCGGCACACAGGCGGTTTTGGTGTGCTCCGCGCGGGTTTGGGCCGTTTTGAAGCCAGTTCTTGACCTATTCACACGGACGCGATTTGGAGGATGTTGGGAGCTGTAAATAAGGGTTTACGACCCTAATTAAACATCTTTGATTAGGGGAAATCTGGAAGGAAGATAAGCTAAAGACACAAGGGCAGAGGGCGGAAGCCAGAAGAACGGAGGAATCCGAGCTCTTCATCTGCGTTTGATTTTCATGCTTTTATTTATTAATTATGTATTTTCATTATTTAGCATGTCAGGCTAAAACCCTTGTTCTAGGATTTTGATGAAACCTAAGTTTTGACGGATTTGCTATTGATTATCTATATAATTCCCTTTTCTATTGAGTTTTCCCAATTGATTTTAATGCTTTCAATTATCTGGCCAGTAATTGGATTGTTTTAATTACCTTACTCGAATCGGGAGAGGAGAGTTGGTGAGGAACTATTGGTGAGGACCGTTTTATCTTGTGAGATAGGAATATACTCATAGGAACTACGTGGCCTTTTGAAGATTTTATGCTTTTTGCCTATTGACGAATTAATTCACCTAGGGATAGAGTGCGTTATTTGCCTTTAGAAAAATCTATTGACCTCGGGAGAGGCAGTAGAGTATTTTAGCAATTTTCGCCTTCAATAAATTGGGAAAATCATTAATTTCAGATAATCGAGAGTAAATTCGGATAAACTGAGGTGGATTCATAATCCTAGAATTATTCATGATTTGATTTTCCTTCTTTGATCGATAGTTTATACTGTTTAGTCTTTTATTAATTCTTTTAGTAATTAATTGCAACCCAAAGTTCGATTGTTCAAATAAAACTAGAATACATAAAAATCGGTAGTTAGTGATTCAGTCCTCGTGGGAATGATACTCACTCATCACTTTATTACTTGTCAACGATAACGTGCACTTGCGTTAATGAAAAATCCGCAACAGTGATCATATCAATGTCTAATCCTTTCTCTTCGTTGAATCGAGGTAATTCTCTTGGTTTTCCTAGAATTGTCCATTTTTAGGGTTTTGGTTTTGATTCTGTTTCTGTCTGATTTTGATGGATCGATTGAGGTTATTAGGTGTTTTTATATATGTTCTACGGATTGTATATCCATATATTTGATTCGTTCAACTCGATAGATGATTCTAGGGATTCTTGAGGAACTATGAACATTTAATATTCGATTAAATGTTTCAATGAGTTCCTTCGGTCATTGGTTGTGAATTCCAAAGTTATTGGTCCTTACTCTTGCATTGATTGTGTTATCGTTGTTTTCGCAGAGGTTGTAGGTGTTCGTGGGTTCTCGGTCGAGCCGTGTTCATCGGAGTGGTCGGTATCGGTTATTGAGGCAAGTATTTTGTTTATACGTTGTGTGCCTTGTGAATATGACTTACGTGTTGGAATGAATGATTGTGGTTAGTTGTGATAATATTGAATGTGTAACGTTGGGATATACATGTTGGTTGATTGTACACTTGGATGTGTATTGTGCTATATGTATTGATCGTCAGATATGTGTTTATGCATAAAGTGCTTTGGTGAATTGGATGACGATATTATGTTGTGTAACGTATGCAGGATTGCGATAATCATGTTGATCGGTTGTACACATCGGTGTGCAATGTGTTGTGTTTCGATCATGAGTTATGCTTGATTATGTGTTATTGATGATGATGGTTAGACTGTTGAGATTATGTTATGTGCGCATGAGGCGTGATTTCATGGTGATCAATGTGATTGATTGACCGTGCTCATTGTTGAAGGAATGTGAACGTGAATGTTATGTGTGGTAATTCTAAGTTCACTCGTGTGGGTTCGACGGGACCTACGATGAGTCATGGCAGACAACCATGGGATCGGAACTTAGTATGTGGTGCTACGGTCCAATCGTGCGGGTCTGACGAGGCCTACGATGACACATGATGGAGGATCATGGGGTCAGGACATAGTACGTCCAACCGTGTGGGCTCGATGGGGCCCACGGTGACTCGTGGCGGTAGATCACGAAGTCGAGGACTGGTATTTGTGACTGTTATGTTTGGTTAAGACCGTGCAGGTTGTTGAACCTACAGTGACTCGTGACGGTGGATCACGGAGTCGGGAAGTATGTTTTGATAAACAAGGTGCTTGAAAAGAAAGTTTTTATGAAAACTAAATGACTGGTCCGGGAACCAAGCGATTTGTGTAAAGATTTTCGTGTTGTAAAACCCTTCAATGTTGTAATAAGATTTTGGGCTGAGACCCTACGGTTTTATAAAGGTTTTTCCAAAACATAGGACATGAGTTCCTAAGGACTTTTGGGGTTTTAAAACTTCCGAGATGATTGTTGTTTCTTTTAAAGACTACATTTTGTGTTGTTTTCTAGAGTTCTAAAACTTCTCAGGAGTACTTGGTAAATGGTTGTCCTTATCTGATACGTGGTTGTTAATTGCTTGTTAAATTTCATATAGAGATACTTGTACTAGCCATTCGAATGCTAACCCCTTAAATGGGGGAAATGCGTTTCATGCATTTGAGGTATGCATGGTTCGTGGGAGCAGTCACAGGGTCGGCATAGGAGATGATGGGCCGCGATACTAATAAAGAGTTATGGAGTTCAGTTGTTTTTGTATCATTGTATTGTTCTCAGTCTTCCACTGTGTTGTATTGTTCTGTATTTTGGACCCCTGCGTGGGCACTAGTTGTGGGATTGTATGTTGATTATTTAAGTTGTGTGACCTTATCGGTTCATATCATTATTCTGTTTGACCCCGTCTGGTCAAATATTTGGTCTTCTGGTTGTGTTCAGCCTTGTGGATGATTGAGTGTAGGGTCCACAGCATGTAATATTTCTGGTTCAATTCTGGGGGTGTTATAGCTGCATGTATATCATGTGGATGCAGCAACAGCTACAGGAGCATGGCAAGTCGATAGAAATTCCTATCATGTGCGACTGCATGAGTGCAATTGCAATCTTATTCCTGTATAGAACTCAAGGACTAAGCACATCGATATGAAGCGTCATTTCATCAAAAATAATGTGCAGAATAAAGATGTCCAGATCTAAAAGGTCAATACAAACATTCAGATATTCGACATCTTCACAAATCCTCTGAGCACAAAGAGGTTCTGTATGCTGTTGGGATATTTTATTCCAAATATTCATTATCGAATTTAAGATTAGTTGTTAAACAAAGAAAAACAACAAAGAAGCGAAACAAAACAATGGAGAAGTCGAAGACGCTCGGAACGGGAAAAGTTACATGACCAGATCAGTTGAGGAATGCTAACTGATCAGAACAGACAAGAAGGAAAGTTACCTGATCAGACGAGAGCAAAGTTACTTGATCTGACGAGAGCAAAGTAACCTGATCAAGCTTAACGTACGTAACAGAAAGCAGATAACGTACGTAATGTGAAAGCTACCTGGTGTCTCACCGAAGTTACCTGATGGTATTAACGCACGCTAAGTTACAAGAATATCGCACGCTATCGAAGGAGCATAACGTACATAACACATGGTTGATAACGTACATAATAAAGCATTTCAGAATTCAAACAAAGAGCCGTTGAAGATGACGTCATGGCATAGGTCAGCATGCAACGGATATGAAGACTTATTATAACGTACGTAATGAGGTTCTAATAATGTACGTAATGAAAGAAATGAAAGCTACTGGACTACTCTATGAAGAGCTTAACGTACGTAAAGAATGGTGTTAACGTACGTAATACATCTAACGTACGTAATGGATGGCTAATAACGTATGTAAAGGAGTCAGAAAGAGCTAACGGCTAGTTGAGGCTTTGGAGTCTATAAATACCACTTCCTATGGTATTGAACCTACAACAACCTTGAGCAAATCATCTATACTTGTGATATCATTGTAAACATTCTTGTTGTTGTATTTGAGATTATAGTGATATGTGTTTGAGTGTTATAAACGAAAACATACACGAGGGGAAAAAGAAAGAATAAGATTGGATTCAGTGTTATTAGGATCAAGAATCTGACATTGTTAGAATCACAATCTATATCCGAGTTAGGTTTGTCTAGTACCCATAGAAAGTTAGATAGGTTGATTCCTTGTCCAATAGAAAAGGAAAACAGTTTAACTTGGACCGACAAAAAGATAAGTGATTGTACGGTTTATCTCGGACCGATAGAACATGAAATTGTAACGGTTATCCCTCCACCGATAGAAGAGAGGTGCAGAGGTTGATCTTTAGCCTAAAGAAAAAGATACTGGAGAGGGCGTAGGCACGTTTGGCCGAACCTCTATAAATCCTGTGTCAATTTATTTTCCGCACCTTTAAATACGCTTCCGCACAATAGCACGTATACCGAATATTGTTCCAACAATTGGTATCGGAGCGGTACTCCTAGAAGAGGCTCAACATCCAAGGAGAACACAATCCAAATGGCGTTTCAACTTGCCCCGATCGAAGGTCTTGCTCTAAATCGACCTCCATTCTTTGATGGATCTAACTTCATGACATGGAAAAAGAAGATGTCGATATTCATTAGAGCATACGACATCAAGCTATGGGAAGTGACATGTCTTGGTCCGAAAATTCCAATGAATTCTAATGGTACGCTTAAAACTTTCGAAGAGTATGATGATTCCGATTGGAAAAACGACCACTATAATTGCAAAGTCACGCAATTATTATATTGTACATTAAATATGGAAGAACGCAACCGGATATCTTCGTGTGAAAGTGACAAAGAGATTTGGAAGATGTTAGAAGTAACACATGAAGGAACGTCTCAAAGATACGAAAATAGACATGCTTCTTCATGAATACGAGCTATTTCAAATGAAAGGCGAAGAATCCATTACAATCATTCTTGACCGATTTTCAGTCATTACGAATGTATTGGCTTGTTTCGGAGAACCCCTTTCGACTAGTCAAAAAGTAAAGAAAATCTTACGATCACTACCTCGAGAATGGGACAGAACGGTGACGGCGATCATGGAACCTAAAGATCTCAATACGCTCGACTATAGCGCCACCGTTGGTTCGCTAATTAATTATGAGATTGTTCTAAATCACGGAACAACAAGCCGTAATCGAAGGAAAGAACAATAGCTTTAAAAGCTAATATGTCAAGAAAAGAAGAAATCCCGATGGACCAAAGTGATGAAGAATCGGCATATTATGCCAAAAATATTAATTAGTTTCAAAACTTATTAAACTGGATAAAGAAACACATCAAGACGGGCGAATCTAAGAAATTCGACAAAAACTGTCGAATTTGTGGTAAACCAGGCCACTTTGCAAAAAATTGCCGGAATGCAAATCCTAAGAAGGAAGTTCTCGTTGCAGCATGGAGCAATGACGATGAAGATGATGATTTCAATCAAAATAATCTCGCTCTCATGGCAAGAAGTACATTCGACGAAAATCACGTCAAAAGCCAGGTTAGTACATCGTCTCAGGACGAATTATTTGAAGCATTCGAATTACTGCATACTGATTTACAAAATGCTTTATCCGAAATAAAATCCCTCCAATCTAAAAATAAATTATTGGAAATCCAAATTTCCAAAATTCTTGAAAAAAGGAAATTTATCGAAACCGGCCATTTAAAATGCCTTGAGATTGAAAATAATTTAAAGAATGATCTTTTGAGAGTTCAAGACGAACTCAAGGATTCAACAAAGAAATTTTCACTCGGAAACGAGAAATTTTAAAATATGCTTTCGGTTCAAAAATATACTTTGAATAAACAGGGGTTAGGATTCAAACCATATTAAAAACGAATCCTTAAATTTCAAAATACCCCAATGTGAAAAGTGTTTAAAAATTGGGCATCATATTTAAAATTGTAAAAGCCCATGTCGGACGATTAAAATTAAAAAGATTTGGATTTCTAAAGGAACCAATATTCCGAACATCGTCTGCATAAATGAATAAACGACCGACTTTCGGTTGGATCCCCAAAAATTAATTTTCATCATTTGGTATTTAACTCAAGGTGAGTATTATTTTTATTGGGAGATATTTTTGTCAGGGAGAGCTTTCCCTTTATGCATATTTATCATGATCTTATTCTATTATTTATACACTTTTTGCTGATAACAAAAAGGCAGAGAAGAATGGAATAAAATAAGAATGATATAAGGGGAGAAATACGAGAAAAGCGTCAGGGAAGAATGACGAGAAAAATAAAAATATATACGAATGATGAAAGGAGGAGAAAAGACGAAGAAGTCGAAAATTGATGAGAAGAAGTCGAAAAGGAGAAAAGAAAATATGGGAGTCGGAAACTAACGAAACGGACAAAGTCGAAAACTTTGATCTCTGTTTATATATATATATATATATATATTGCAGGTTTTAAGTCGAAAAGGGGAAGATTGTTGGAATATTTTATTCCAAATATTCATTATCGAGTTTTGAGGATTAGTTGTTAAACAAAGGAAAACAACAAAGAAGCGAAACAAAACAATGAAGAAGTCGAAGACGATCGGAACAGGAAAAGTTATCTGAGCTGATCAGTTGAAGAACGCTAACTGATTACATCAGACAAAAAACAAAGTTACCTGATCAGACGAGAGCAAAGTTACCTGATAATACGAGAGCAAAGTTACCTGATCAAGCTTAACGTACGTAATGCAAAGCAGATAACGTATGTAATGTGAAAACTACCTGATGTCTCACCGAAGTTACCTGATGGTATTAACGCACGCTAAGTTACATGAATATTGCACGCTATCAAAGGAGCATAACGTATGTTGTTAGGAATACTTTTAGATTTTGATGATGTCATCTTTATATATTCAAATGTTTATTTTAAATTACTTGGCAAAATGTAAGGAAGAACCAGATGAGTATCTTCCATAGGCCAAATTATGATAAGTTAGATACTTGGCAAAATGTAAAGAAGAACCAAATGAGTATCTTCTATAGGCCACATAAGTTAGGCTTAAAAATCGGCTAAGTACATATCAGCCGAGGCTTGGTCAACTCACCTGTTCAGATAAGGTTGACCAGAGACGAGTCATATCAGGCAACCTATCAGATAAGTTCTAGTCAAATAATTTAATCAGCGATGTAGGACCAGACTGCAGTCAAGAAGGGAAGTTAAGTCATCTGTAGTCTGACCATCAGATCAGTCAAGTTCAAATCAAGGCAGAAGACTGCAGACAAGTCGGCACATCAGAGAAGTCGACACCAGAGAAGGTTGACTGCACATCAGACTAGTTGACCACAGAGGGGTCAGCCAAGTAATCAGCCAAGTAATCAGCCAAGTACTCCAGTCCACGTCAGCATACGTTGAATAGGCAAGATTTACGGAAAGTCACATGCAGGCGATTAAAGACAGATTGGAGAGATTCCCGGAAAGGAAATGATTTAAATAAATCATCCAGACCCACCAATGAAGACTTCAATCTTATTATATTCAAAAGATTCGGCGCTATCACATGGAAGTCTTCACAAGGGTCGGAATTGGATTAAAATATAGGAATCCAGCCTTGCAACGTTCAGGAAGATAAACAAAGAAGTCTATTTCTCCAACGGACGGATTTGATACAGATCTGCAATGAAGAAATGCTCAAGGATCGACACGTATATATATCTGAAGATTTGAAGTTGAGCAGGACGATGTGTATAATACTTACAAGCAATCAATGCAAACAAAGCAATCAAGCGAACAATAGCATCGTGAAAGAGCAAGAGTTCTAAAGTTCTTATTTGAAGAAGCTCTTAGTTGGAGAAGACAATCACTCTTGTCTTTAAAACCTGAGTTCGGGGTACTTTACTGGTTGAAGTTGAGAGACTGTAAAGTCATCCAAGGATCATAGATCAAGAGGTGCAAGGCAGTCAAAGGGAGTTGCAATGGCAAGGAATTCCATTTGTTGGAAGCTGTTGTAATTAGTTGAATCACTGTAGTATTTATCACTGGTTGAGAATTATAGTGAATTCATCTCCAACTGGTTTGGAGAAAAGTCGATTAGTAGAGGATTACCCCACCTCTGAGACCACTATAATTGCCTGCGTGTTTTACTGCTTTCATTATCATACTTACCTGCTGCATACATACTTAACTGTTCCATCGACTATTTCTATATTCATCATCAGCTGATTTCCGCACTTACATAGACGACTATAAGTCATTTACTATCAGCTGAGAAACTCATCCTTTGTGGAAAAGAGTTTCAATTAGTCTATTCACACCCCTCTAGACTTATTCCTGGACGACTTCTGACCTACATACGTAACACATGGTTGATAACGTACGTAATGAAGCATTTTAGAATTCAAACAAAGAGCCATTGAAGATGACATCATGGCATAGGTCAGCATGCAACGGATATGAAGACTTATTATAACACACGTAATGAGGTTCTAATAACGTACATAATGGAAGAAACAAAAGCTAATGGACTACTCTGTGAAGAGCTTAACGTAAGTAACAAAATTGTGTTAACGTACGTAATACATATAACGTATGTAATGTATGGCTAATAACATACTTAAAGGAATCAAAAGGAGCTAACGGCTAGTTGAGGCTTTGGATCCTATAAATACCACTTCCTATGGTATTGCACCTACAACAACCATGAGCAAATCATCAATACTTGTGATATCATTGTAAACATTCTTGTTGTTGTATTTGAGCTTATATTGATAAGTGTTTGAGTGTTATACAAGAAAACATACACGAGAGGAAAAAGAAAGGATAAGATTGGATTCGGTGTTACTAGGATCAAGGATCTGGCATTGTTAAAATCGCAATCTATATCCGAGTGAGTTTTGTCTAGTATCCATAGAAAGTTAGATAGGATAATTCCTTGTCCGATATAAAAGGAAAACGTTTTAACTTGGACCGATAAAAACACAAGTGATTGTATGGTTTATCTCGGACTGATAGAAGACGAGATTGTAACGGTTATCCCTAGACCGATAGAAGAGAGGTGCAGAGGTTGATCTTTAGCCTATAGAAAAATATACTGAGAGAGGACATAGGCACGTTTGGACTAACCTCTATAAATCTTGTGTCGATTTTTTCCGCACCTTTAAATACACTTCCGCATAATAGCACGTATACCGAATATTGCTCCAACATATGCCCCATCATGAATTGAGAATGTTATAGCGTGATTAAAACCCCTGTAAGTTTTTTTATCTATTTACTGAGAGGGGAATACTGTAAGACCATGAATAAAGTGTTCACACTTATTAATTGTACACTCAAGACTACAAGTTCTTATTGTAGGAAGAAGAAGGTACATTTGTCTTCCTACAACTATATTGTGCATTAATTAAGAGGACCACGGTAGGAGTCTTGAATACAGTATTATTCATCATTGCTATAGGAATTGAATCTTGTATGTACCTTTTAAGGGAGAATGCTATACTTTCGCAGATACAACACATACACTTTAGGACTTCAACAAATATTTTAATCATGTCTATTTCCACAGACTTAACCTTTCAAAATAATCTTAAGTTTACGAGCATCGTCTGAATTTAAAACAATTTAACTTTGAATATTGAAAGGACATCTGGACTTTAAAGCCTTGAAACCCGTGATTTTAAAATTCAAACCATCTGAACGTGCGATAGTGGAGGCTATAATGTGTCAGAGAACACAATCTTTGATGGAATGACTGCAACCTTTTCAATATCAATTTTCACCTCTTTTCCTCTGAAAAATGACTTCATCTCGGACTTCATTCATGTCCCTAAAGAAGAAAGAAACTATCATTGATGGAAGAATCTTCGCTCGCTCTGTGCTCCAAGAATGCATTATTTTTTAGAATGAAGATATGACATTTGGATGAATCTGGTGGTTTATTGTGTCAAGCAACAAGGGCTGTATAGACTGGGTAATCTATACCTAGAGAACTATGATTAATAGATTGTTGAAGAACTTTACCTCAACGCAATATTTAAGTATGCGTCGGAGAAGAAAACTCCTCTCGTGACTGTAATTGTGAGCACCGTGCAGGAGAATGAGAACTCAATTAATAGGGATCTTCTGGAAAAGTTATACCAGTTGGACTTCGACGGTCTTTCATTGGAAAATTTGGAGAGCTTCGGGTCTGACAGTATGCTTAAAGCATACTGGAAGCTATTCACATGAAGCTCCAACGCTGCAGACATTCATCCCTCATGCCACAAGAAGAGTTCTACTCTTCCTTACTTTTATCTGCCCGAATTTTCCTACGGGGTTGTGGAGAACAAAATGGTGCATATTTGAAATGTGCCCAAGTTTGAGTTTTAGGATGATGACGGCCATCATGAGTGATGAGAAGGTGAACTGGTGCCATGCATTAATTAAGCACCTGTAGGAGGGGCTGCAAAGCCATAAACAGCATGGAAGTCCTTCGGCCTAATGTTAATACATTATGATGAGCTGTGGCATCCAACAATCACATGCAGCAAAGAAGAACTTGCTGGAATGTTTTTGGGTGGTTCTAAATCCACCCTGTACTGCAAAGCCACTTCTATTGCCAACAAGCCTGATCTAAACTCCATGCCAACATTGAGTGATCCAAGGGATGTGAGTGGTCACTTTTCGCGGATATTCCTTAGTTAACTAGTGGATAAGAGCCGAGGATTATCCCTCCACGAAGTCGTCTAGACAACAACATTATAGAAGATGATTCCTTTCTGTTGTATCTTTCATGTTTTTATACTCCAGATGTAAATTACAATTCCTTAATCACTATAATCAAGTTTGTGTTATCAATAAAATTTTGATTTACCCCAAAAAATTACAGCTCGTGATATTCATTTAAAGTTTGATTGATATACATATTGAATTATTCGCTAGGTATAAAAATTGCTAAATCTTAAAGGTGTAAGAACTTATCTGCGAAAAATTCATAGATTAAGCTGTATCCAGTTAGACTACTTGCTGCAAGATTGTGCCTACGAGCCAATCATAACTTAAGTTGTAATACACTTAGTCTTTGTGGGATTTGAAATTATATAACTTGCTGTGAGAAATTCAAATTTAGTATGAGTCTCAAAGATCAAAACATCTGACGGAAGACTTAAAGACAGCCTTATGTTTTTATAGAAGTTTTGGCTTTATTAAAAAGGGAGAAATCGTTGAGGAAATAATACCCCAAGGGTATTGATAAATGCATCCTAAACCTGTCCGTACATCAAACTTTATACAGTGCCAAAAGATGTTTGCTACAGCTAAATGAAGATTCCAGCTTACAACAAAAAGACTGTTGGCTACAGCAAAGAAGCTGTAGGCATTATACTAAGGATAATCTATCAAAATTTCGATAGACCTTTAAACTGTCGTGAGATATGTCTATCCTTATTCACAAAGTACTCGTGGTTTCGAAAGAGCATTTAATGCTGACATTACAGTATTCAATATGGCCGAAAAGACTATAGATAAAAGAGCATTTAATGCATATCAAAAAAAATTCTGAAGCATTAAATGTGGATATCTTTAATTCAACAATCTGCAAGCCGCCAATCCGAATCTCACCAACCAGACAACAACTACATTTATAATGGATCCATTTTCAAGGTTATAAATAGACCAAGCAAGAGGAGATTGCTCACTTACTGATTAATCAAGAATCCGTAGCAATCATTATTTACAAAGAGAAATCTATTTCTTCAAGCATAAAACATATATCTTTGAGTGAAGAAATACCAAGTCCTCAACCGAGAAAAGCACACTACAACTAAGACTCTCATAGCTTACTTCTGCTTTACTGATTCGTGTGATTCAAAACCCTACTGTTGAGATCAATATCCCTATGTGCACTAAGTTGAACTATTCCGACCTGTTTAGGACGAAGAGAGTTCGAAGACGAAGCTTTAATTTGTGTCAGAAGAAGTCAATCAAAGAAGTGTGACATCCAAGCCTGACACTACACATTTGGTCAATATGATTCATGAATTATACTTACCAATCATATGCTAGTTATGTTTACTTTAACATTTCAATGTTTATTTCATCTTAGAACTTCATCTAAGCACACTCAATGATATGAAACATGTAAATTTAATCCTGAAAACATTAAAATGTTGGGAATATTAACTTTTTGTAAGGATGAAATACATGTTAAGATATTACGTAACTCTAAGTTCATTTGGTAAACCTAAAAGTACTAGTTGTGTTACTGAGGCATCTATTTTATGTTATGTTATTTGTATCGGGGTTGTAGTCGGTGTATATGTTCACTTAGATTATGGTCCAAGTGAGTAACCAACTTTAAATAGTGAAACATATATTGTGAGTTTACAAAAACCTTATACCGGTCCACTATATCATAAATATGATCCTTATGATCTAATAATCGGTCAAAGTTATCTTAGAACCGGACCTCATATGCCCAAACCAGTCTACACCATAAAAGATGAGTTTTAGAGATTACTAAGGGCTAGTTTTGTAGTTTCACCATTTATAACTGCCTCCCTCTATTATTTAAGTGATAAACCAGACCAACCTCTTATACTCTCTGAGATTGAGAGAGAATATTTACCCTTAGAAAATCCACCAAAAATTCAAGAAGAGATTATCTAAACGACAACACCTCAGTTTCTTTGACAATCAAGGTGAGTCTTCTTGGCTCTCTTTGTTGTTTTTGTTATGTTTCTTAGTTTTTCTAAGTTAGTAAAGCCTTTTAAGTTACTTAAGCATATTATAAAGGAGTTTGGAATTCATTCATGGCTTAATCTATGGTTTATAATTAATCTATAGAGCTTAAAATTCAATAAAATAAAGGATTCAATTCTGCTATCTTTTCACAACATCTATATATTGTATGAAATTTGTGGTTTAGGGGCAAGAGATTTGGTATATTTGTTGTTAATTATGTTGGGGATGTATTTTCAGAATTTTGGTGCAAATACAACCTATATTTAAGTAGTTATAAGCAAAATAATACCCGATTAGTATAAGGATTTGGTAAGTCCTGTAGGTCACAAATTGTCAGGAATAAGTATAAAGGCGGGGCGGGGGGGGGGGGGGGTGAATAGACTTATTAAACTATTTCCTCAATCTCAGGTGAGTTTCTCAGCTGTGATTAGTGCAGGTGACTTATGTCGACTGCAGACAGATAATGCGGAAGACACAACTGATAATAATGCAGGTGACTTATGTCGACTGCAGATAAATTTCTAATGGAACAGTAAATATGTATGCAGCAGTTATGTATGATGTTTAAAGCAGTAAATCACACAAACACTGATATTGGTTTCAGAGGTGGGGTAATCCTCTACTAGTTCACTTCTCGCCAAACCAGTTGGAGATAAATTCACTATAACTGTCAACTAGTGATTAAGGTTACAATAAATTCTTCCTTGTTACAATACCTTCCAACTAGTGGAAATCCGTGGCCGTTGTAACTCCCTTGACTGCCTAGCACCTCTTGATTGAAAACCTGTGGATGCCTCAACAACTCTCGAGCTGTCTATCACCTTCCAATCAAGAACTCGTTGATTCCTTATCAGTCGCGAAACTTCTGAAAATCTCGTTCATAGAAGTACCCCTTACTCAGCTTTTAAGACAAGAGTGTTTGTCTTCTCCAACTTAAGATCTTCTTCGAATATGACTTCTTTAAGCTTTGCTCTTCACGATGCTATTTGTTCAGTATGATTGCTTTGATTGCTTTGATCGCTTGAATGTATTGTTCGCATCGTACTTTGCTCAATTCATATCTTCAGATATTTATTGTACGAATCTTTGAGCTTCTCTCCATAGCCGTTGCATATTTTGTAACAAATATGTCCGTTGGAGAATGGATTTTTTTGTTTATCTTATCATTCCGTTGAACGGCTTGATTTCCTTTTCTTTTTCGATCATTTGGAAGACTTTCTTTGTTATCACCATTATTCTTGATTAGAATAATCATAAGTCTTCAGAATGCGGATCTCAAGGAATATTGTATTCCTAAATTTCCAGGAATATTTTCGGTTTGTCTCCTTACGTCTGCATGTGGATTTCCATTATTGTTGACTTCAACGCTTGCGGACATAGACTGAGTTACTTGGCTAATATCTTGTCTGTGAACTCATCTGATATCTCTTGGTCAAACGTTCCTGATGTGCGGTCAACCTCCCTGATGTAAAATTTCTCTGATATAACTTGGCAGAAGTTCTCTGAGATAAACTTCTTTGCTCTGATGGTATGACTGAAGTTCTCTGACCTGATGAATGTTCTGTGATCTGATGGTCAAACTTCAGCTGCTATAGATCTCGTCTGATAACTCGACTACAGATTGGTCAAACCTCTCTGATATTATGCATTGACCAAAACTTGTCTGATGTAGCGCCTTCTTCAGAACTTAACTGCAGCTTGGTTTTGGTAAAATCTCTATGATGTTTTGCGTTGACCAAAACTTCTCTGATAATGAACTTGCCTGTAAACTTCCCTGATAAGTGGCAGTTCTATGCTTAGTCGATTTTGTTACTGATCAACACTTGATCAAAACTTAGCCTAATTTTTAAGGCTTATAGAAGATACTCATTTGGTTCTTCTTTACAATGCCAAGTACTTAGTGCATACATTTAAATTAATAACAACAAGGGGATGACATCATCAAAATCTAACAAGTATTCCTAACAATTTCCTCCTATTTTGATGATGGCAAAACTAAAGCATTCCAAATGTAAACAATTCTGCACAAAATAAAGTGTAAGACAAAAATCAAACCCAGTCTGTTTGAGACAACTAGTGGTTGTCATTCAAATGACTATTATTAACTTTTTATTGATGTTACATTACAGTGCAGTTTGAATGAAACAAAATATAAGTAAAAAATTACAAGTGTTACTGAATTTTACAAATAAACTGTAAATTACAAAACAACCAAAAATGAAAAATCATCTTCCTCCTATGCCTCTTCCTCTTCCTCTGATCTGCTTTGGTAGAGGGAGTGACTTCATAGGCTTGGCTCCAATGGGTCTTCTTGTAATTGAGGCTAACCCATATTTCCTTTTGACCACTAATGAAGCCAATTCCTGCTGCTCTGGAGTTGTGAAGTTATTTTCAATGCATAGTTCTCTGATTTCTTCCTGAAGAGCCATCTCATCAAGTTCATCATTCATCAGTGTATGTAGGTGCTTCTTCAGGTATGAAATCAAGAATCATTGGATAGGCATTGAAATTCTGTGCAGCATATTTCTTCAAAACTTTCCAGAGTTTTGGAAAATTCATATCCATAAAATTAATGAATGTTTGCTGTGGGGAACATTCTTTGTCTTGAAGCATCTCCCAGAGATAGTACTTTTTGATAAACTGCTTTCTAGCACTTCTCCAGATTGGCACTGCCTCCACAGACAAGAATTATTCAACATACTGTAGCTCGTTGCCTTCCCATTGGAACCTTACTTCAGGGTCTTGTCTTGTCCTCATTCTTTTGGCTACATGTAGATCTTCAGGTGCAGCTGGCTCTTTTCTTTTCAGGCTAGAACTGCCTGCCTGAATCAGAGGGGGGTCTTGTTGATTTTTCTTTATTTCTTCTCTGCCTTCCCCCTGTCTGCTCTCTTCCCCTTTTATGCTGCCTCCCCCCTTTCTGCTCTCTTCCCCCTTTTTGCCAGCATCAATAATAGATGCTAGCTGCTCCTCCACCATGTGCATGAAATCAAAAATGCAAAGAGGCATTCTGGAGCTTGAAGGTGTTGGAGAGGATTCCTTTTTGTTGATCAGAGTGTCCATTTTTTCATTTACAGACACTAGCTCAGGCTTAACACCAGTTGCTAGAAGCTCAGCAACAGTCTCTTTAACTATGCCTCTGACCAGCTCGATGATATTTGGGGGTAGCTGATACACAGTTGGCTCTGTACGAACAAAGTTTTCTCCTGAATCCTCTTGTGATGTTGGCCTCTGAGCAATGGATTTCTTGGATGAGACCTGCCTGTCAGCTGGCGCCTGATCAGATAGTGTCTTCTCAGGGGTTCCTGATTTTCCATCTGATAAGTCCTCATCTACAGGGGACTTTTTCTTCTTCTCTACAGAGGACTTCCTCTCTGTAGATGACTTCTTGTTTTCGAAGGGGGCTTTCTCGGGCTTTTCCCTAGTTGTCTGCTTCATCGGATTCAGGAGCATGATCAGGTGTTTGTTGATCATGATCCTCATCATCATCTCTTCTCTTGTTCCTTCTTTTCTTCATATTTTTTCTCCTCCTCATCTTCTTCTTTGTCCTCTTTCTCCTCAATCTTTTCAACTTTAGCCTCAAATTTTTCGTTTTCTTTCTGTTCTTCCTTTTTTTCAACTCCTTCCTTTTCCTTTTCTATTATTATTATTTCAATATTCTCATCCTTTTCAACTTCAACAATTGTGAGTTCCTTTTATTTTTCTCCTCCTTCTTACTTTTCTACTCGGTCTTCCTCTCCAAGGGTTCCACCTTGTGATACACCCTCCATAACATGAAGGACGAAGTGGTCCATGTTCTGTTTGAAGTGAGACATGAACCGGTTCTCCTGGAGCAACAACTTTACATCTGTCTCTTGACAGAAGAACATGATAAGTTGCTCAGTAGCCTGGGGGTGTTCCCAGGTACTCCTCTCAAAAAATTCTCTTAATTGAGTTAAGCTGAGGGTTTTTAATTTCTTCCACTCATCAAAAATATTGACAAGTGAAAACTTAAGAGATTGTTGTTTTACCCTTCTCAATTGATTTAAGGTGAGGTGCAGGGGATTGTTCTACCTGAGATTGAGATGATATCCAGCCTATGGGATATCAATGTAATACCCGTACTTTTATTAACTGTTTGACCTTGCCGTTTTTCTTATTTCGTCGCTCTGTAGACTCTTGGTGATGTTGTCGATATTGTTATAGAGTTTCGTATCTTGTTTGGATCATATTCGTGTTGTTTAGACCTTGCGGAAGTGTTCTGGGTCAGAGAAATAGCGCACGCTAGGACTAGGCTAACGCGCGCTAATTCTGCTTGAGTAGCGCACACTAGCTTTGAGCCGTAGCCCACGCTAAGGGACCAGTCAGGTCAGAACCAGTAACTCATACTGCTTTCTGGACTGGCAGTTAACGTGGTCTAGGACTTCGTTAACGCACGCTATTCAGGGTCAGTAGCATGCGCTAACATCCGTCTGTACGAGGATCGATCGAGCTACGTATATACGAATATCAAAAACGAAAAGCAAGAGTCGTAAGAAACTAACCCTCGAAGTCCGTTGATTAAATGGTAACCTTCTCTTGAGCTATTCCCCAAGCTTTAGTTTGATCTCTACGAGTTCAATCCGCTCCAAGCCCTTGAACGATCCAACGCCGAAAGCACCGCGTCTCTACTTGCCACGCGCCGGAAAAACGAACGGAATGACAACACCTTGCTATCCTCCGAGGATACGGCTAGAGCTAGGTGATGAAGCTTGTTATAGATATTAATATCACTCTAAGTGTATGAATATCTATCTCTCTCAATATTTCCTCACAAAATATCTCTAAGAAGTTGTGAAGAAGATGAATGAAGAAGATGAATAATGAAGATGATTAAGAAGACTTCTATCTCTCTCTCCTCTTCAACCTCACGTTGGAAATGGAATCAAGTAAGTGGGAGAGTTTGTCAAAGACATCATCTTATATTATTTCCACCCTCATGTTTACAACTCATGTAACATGAAGTCTTGTCCCACCAAGTCATTATCATCACTTAATAAATGGAAGAAAAGACAATGGGAAAGTGGGTGGAAGCATAATGGGCGGCTATCATGAAAAGCGAATGAGTTCGGTTCGTTTGAACTCCCGTGAGTCCAAACAGATAAACTCCGATTCTTCCGATGTATTTGTGTCGATTAATTAATCCAATTAATTAAACATATCAAACACAAAATAACATAATTAATTTCTCCAAGAAATAATTATATTCATGAATTAAATTAATCACCGGTGATATATTTAATCCATTAAGCCGTAAATCAATTTATCCGATAAATCGATTTAAACATCCAATGTCCCAAATTTAGATATCCAATATCCAATATTCATAATGAGAGAATTAGCTCAATTCATTCCGTCGTCAATCCTAATGCGCGACTCGGTAGGTCCGTCGATCGGCAATGGGAGGAACCAAAGAGTAGTAGCACCACCTAGCCACTGGTGGCCTACATGCTTTACCCGACTAAGAACGAATGATTGGGATCATTCAAGAACCATTCTGTCGTGAATACCGGTATACGTATAAACCCTTCTTTCAAATGTCCCGATCAAGTTATAGGGTCACGGTCGATCAAACCCTATACGTACTTGACGCTATGCATGCGTTAATGCAAATCGAGATCATCGGTATCGTGTATCTAATACAACTAGCTCCAATGCTTTGGCCAAAGACTTATGATCTCATCCGCCAATAACCGCATAGGACATATAACCCGCTCACTAACGGGAGAAAGAATTCTATCTTGGTATTGGTAGGACTGCTACTTGCCCGTTAAGATGCACGTCGAGGTTGACCCCGCCTTAGGTTTACAGGTCGAACTACTCTAATGAAAATCTTGACGTCACAAGCACATCCCTACTAAATCCTCAAGTCGAAGGTTCACGAATACCTATCACAACCTTTCGATTCCGTCATTGATTGTCCCGGAGTGAAATCCATGTGACGAATCGAGGGTGAGTCGGTTCGAGTACACTAATCCAATTAGCATACCTATAACGTGTGCTCCCACTAACCATTAGTGTTCGACAGGCACTCTCCATGTCAAAGAACACGTCATACAAGTCTTCACATAAACTTAACGCCTACCAAGTTTCATCGACTTGCGAACGATTAAGTATTTGAGCTATAACCTTTCCGGTGCCGACCCCCTTATCCAATAAGGAGTGGAACGTTTTGCTCTCAAATACACGGACTAGTTTCTATATGTTTATTTACGAGTTAGGAATGCCGGTAACTACCGGTAAATAAAGAAACATTCATTTGCCTTATATAAATGGTTTACATAATTACAAGTACAATGCCCTCTCTCAACAACCTCCGAGTGGCATTCGAGGGCATACTCCTAACAATCTCCCACTTGCACTCAATGCCACACACTATGGTATCTAATACCCATGTTCTCTAGATGACGCTCCAAGCTAGTCCGAGAAAGTGGCTTGGTCGATGGATCGGCGACGTTGTCGGCCGAGTCTACTCTGTGCAAGACAATGTATCCCTTGCGAACAAATTCTCTTACGAGATGATACTTCCTCTCAATATGTTTGGTCTTTGTTGTGAAACCTCGGCTTCTTGGCTGCGCTACGGCTCCGTCGTTGTCGCGATACATGGAATAGGCGGCTCGGCACATGGTATCATTTGAAGTTCTCCCGAAACTTCTTAATCAGAACCCTTCCTTGGAAGCCTCCGAGGTGCTTGATACTCGGCTGACAGTGGAATCGTGATCGCGCTTTGCTTGGCACTACGCCAAGATCTTGCTCCTCCATTAAGAGTAAATATGTAGCGAAGTGGACATCGAGTCGTCCTTCGGTCCTTGGAAGTCCGAATCGGTGAATCCCACCACATCCAAATCTCCACCGCCATACATAAGAACCATATCTCTCGTTCTTCTCAAGTACTTGAGAACGTTCTTTCTGCCAGTCAATGTTCCCTACAGGTTTGCACGAAACCTACTCACCACGCTTACGGCATGCGCGATGTCGGGTCTTGTACACAACATAGCATACATAAGGCTACCCACGGCCGAAGCATATGGTATATTACTCATTTCCTTGCGTTGTTCCTCACTTTGAGGACACATCTTCAAGGTGAGTTTTATTCCATGTTGCATCGGTAGGAACCCTCTTTTAGAATCATCCATCTTAAATCGCTTTAAGATCTTATCTATATAGAGGGCTTGGGAAAGGCCTATTGTTCTCTTCGCTCTATCCGGTAGAGCCGAATACCAAGAATATAGGTTGCTTCTCCCAAGTCTTTCATGGAGAAATTACTCAAAGCCAAGCTTTCACGTAACCGAGCATTCCCACATCATTTCCTATCAGTAGAATGTCATCTACATATAGTACTAAGAATGCGATCTTGCTCCCATTAACCTTCTTGTATACACAAGGTTCCTCTTCATTTTGCACGAAGTCAAACTCTTTGACCGCCTCGTCAAAACGAAGGTTCCAACTACGCGACGCTTGCTTGATCCATAAATGGAACGCTGAAGCTTGCACACTTTCGAATATCGACTTGAGACACAAAGCCTTTAGGCTGCTCCATATAGATTTCCTCCTCGAGGAATCCATTAAGGAAAGCCGTCTTTACGTCCATTTGCCATATCTCATAATCGTGGTAGGCAGCTATAGCAAGCATCATGCGAATAGACTTGATCATGGCTACGGGCGAGAAGGTATCGTGGTAATCGATCCCTTCCTTCAGGTATAACCCTTTGCCACAAGCCCGGCCTTATAGGCGTCAACCTTGCCATCACCATCGGTCTTTCTCTTGTAGATCCACTTGTTCCCAATGGGCACTATGCCCTTGGGGCGGTCTACTAGAGTCCGCACTGATTGACATGCATCGAGTCTATCTCGGCTTCCATAGCTTCACGCCATTTCGCGGAGTCTACATCCACCATCGCTTGGTCATAGGTTGTTGGGTCGGTCTCTTGGCTATCACTTGGAACCTCATGGAGACCCAGCTCCTCCAAGTGCACAAGCCCATACCTCTCAGGTAAATGAGACACCCTACTAGACCTACGAGGTGGTTGTACTTGTGTTTGTAAAGTTCGGTTCCAGTTTCTTGCACAGGTGTCTCTCGAGGAGTTTCATTGTATTCTTCTAAAGAAATACTTCTACCTGCTCCGCCTTCCTGAATGAACTCATCTTCCAGGAAGTGTGCTTGTAAAGCAACAACGATCCTTCGATCTTCGGGCATGTAGAATAGATATCCCATCGTCCCAGGGCAGAGTCCTATGAAACGTCCCTTCGCAGACCTAGCTTCCAACTTTTCCACCTTAGTCTTCTTGACATAGGCGGGACATCCCCAAATCCTAATGTGATTAAGACTTGGTTTCCTTCCTTCCCACATCTCATGTGGAGTTTTAGGAATGGATTTGGAAGGACATCTGTTCAAGATATACGCGGCAGTCAGGAGTGCATACCCCCACAGGTAAATCGGCAAGTCAGTATAGCCCAGCATGGAACGGACCATGTTCAACAGGGTCCGGTTCCTTCTTTCTGACACACCATTTAACTGAGGAGTACCTGGAGGTGTTAGTTGTGAAACTATTCCATGTTCCTTAAGGAACTCGTCAAACTCCGTACTCATATACTCGCCACCTCGGTCCGACCGAAGTGCTTTGATATGATTACCAGTTTGTTTCTCGACCAGGGCCTTGAATTCCTGGAATTTCTCAAAGGCCTCGGATTTATGTTTCATTAAGTATACATAACCATACCTAGTATGATCATCTGTAAACGTAATGAAATATTTATATCCGTCACGTGCTGCTTCTAAAGCACCACATACGTCGGTATGGATTAATCCCAGTTTATTAGCGGCTCTTTCAAAAGTCCCTGTGAAGGGGGACTTAGTCATTTTGCCTTTAAGGCAAGATTCACAAGTAGGAAAGGGATCCGATCCCAATGGACCCATAAGTCCATCTTTTTCCATCTTGTAAACCTTGGTCTAACCAATATGACCAAGTCTAAGAGCCATTTCAAAACTTGATTGGTTTCATCCCTACCACGTTTTCTAGTCATAGTATTCACAACTACTTTGTTGCTGAGATTTAGATGATACAATCCATTCAACAATGTAGCAGTACCCACTAGTTTATTTCTAAAATAAATTTTGCAGGAACCATCACCAATGAAAAATGAAAAGCCTTTTCGGTCCTTGACCGGAATGGATACAATGTTTTTGTGCCCCTTGGGCAAAACAAGTACATCTTCTAAAGTCAAAACAAAGCCGGATTCTAAACCCAAAAGAAGTGATCCTATGTCGGTCGCCTCGACACTATGCCCGCTTCCGACTGTGATCATAACTTCTCCAGCTCCAAGCTTCCTACTTTGTTCCAGATCCTGATTCACAGTACAAATATGAGAACTAGCACCAGAATCCAAGATATCAGAAGTAGAAAATACGAGCGAACAATTTGTTTCCAAAACTAAAAGTTACAGACGAAGTGCCATGAAGAATCGGACAGTCTCTAGCCCAATGGCCCACTCACCGCACTTGAGACAAGCATCCTTCTTCTTCTTGTTCTTTGGAACCATCGGGGCCTTGCCCTTTCCCTTAAGGTCCTTAGCTTGTGGTCCAGTCCGCTTCTTGGTCTTTTTCTTCTTATTCTTAGACTTAGAAGTCCAGAAGAAATCACAAGTGCGAGACTCCTTCATCCGTGGGGTCTTCATCCGAGATCGAGCGGTCACCGGTTGTTCATTAGCCCGGCTAAATTACATGCAATCTCATTGCGGTTGAAGTTCATAACAAGCGTGAGAAGGAATCAGGGAGAGACGTAGGATAAGGTCGGTTCGGAGAGAAGTATCCATTTTAAAATCAAGAGCCTCCAATCTCTCGATCATGGATATCATTTTGAGGACGTGTTCCCCAACTTTCTCACCTTCCTTCATCCTTGCACCGAGCAGTTGCTTGGATATCTCATATCTAGCAGTTCTGCTGTGCTCACCATAAAGCTCGGTTAAGTGAGATAGAATCGCCAGCGAAGTCATTTTCTCATGAGCTCTGAAGCTCATTAGACATGGAAGCCATCATATAAGCACGGACTTTCACGTCATCCTTAACCCACTTTTCGTGGTTTTCAATCTCTTCTGATTGGCTCGAGTCCGCATAGGAGGCGCCGGAATGTCCGTCTCCAAGACGTATCCCAGTGCCTCTATACTGAGGACAATCATCAGATTGCGGAGCCAATCCACAAAGTTAGGTCCCATTAAGGTGTTCTTTTCGAGTAGAATTGCGAGTGGATTCATTGTCATATTGAGATTTGTGTGCATTAAGTATAACAGATTAATTAGTGACTCATTCAATTATGTTCTGAGTATAGAATTTAAGGTCTTTTCTATTCTTGTTACCCAGCTCCCACTATTTTTATCGGAATAACACACTCCCATGTGATATCCGGAAGTATCGTCGCTCTACTTCATAGTGGTGATCGAGTTCTTTATAAATCTTAATAGAGGGCAACCAAACAGGTTTCTAGTCTATTAATTTTCATAAAGTGGTGTCCAACACCAACCCATCTAATGGATGATTCGATCTTCTTTTTCCCCTTGTTCACTCCCCTCAACCTATACGATTTCTATGGTTCGTGAACAAGTTAAGTTTATACCATCGACGCAAATCAGTTTCACAATTGAATCTTATCCGGTAACCTATCAGGTTTCTAGGGATAAAATTTGCTCCAACCGAAGGCATCCAATGCGCTCTCGGTAATTTATCCGTCCTCCCCGAACGACTACCCCGATAACTCGGAAGCATAGCACATCCGGTTTGGATTTCAATTTCGAAAACTCGATGGAGGAAGGAAAACCTTGAAACCTTATAAACTTAATTATTTATAGTGGGAGAATTTTCGCGATTAACGTTACACTTTGCACATTAATCATATTAGCGTTTGAGGCATTCATACAATATGAAAAAACCATTCACAACCTAGTTGCTACCAACATGTGGTTCATGGACCGTTCCTAGAAAACAAAAACTTCGTAATCTAATTACAAGTCTTCGTCTTGAATCTTCGTCTTCTCGAAATGGATCTTCCTCCGGTCTTCGTCATTACATATAAATTTTACATCGAAAATTGCATCCTAGATATAAACATTTCTAGTAAAATAAATAGGCTCAAAACGGCCTTTACAACCCAATCGAATAAAACGAACGATTCAAATCTAAGTCCACGAACCACATCCCCATTCAAAAACATTCATCCAATAAATACTATATAAATGGAAAGCGTAGAGATACATTGATCCAATCAACAATATGAACCGATCCAATCGATTCACACAATCGGTAATTTGATAACGTTCAAAATAATTGATCGACCATAAATATTCCAATTAATCAAATTTCCCTTATAAAATGAAATACCATAAATCATTTTAATCATATTAAATCCAATTTAACATGCGGGAGATTAATTTTCAAGAATACACGAAAAAATCGAGCCGGGGTGAAAACGGGCCAGCATGACCGAGTCACCCTCGGCAGCCTACCGGCAGTCACGCCTGGCTTGGCCGAGTCACGCTCGGAAGAATCCGGCCAGGACACGACCGAGTCCTAGGACACGGTCGGGTCGCCTGGCAGTGACTTGGTAGACTGCCGGACACGACCGTGTCATCCAGGACACGGTCGAGTCACTTTCGGCCAGACACGCCCGTGTCTCCTGACACGGTCGGGTCTCCAGGCAGTGGCCTGGCCACACTGCCGGACACGACCGTGTCACCCAGGACACGGTCGAGTCATTCTCGGCCAAAATACCCTTTTTGTCCAAAAAGTCGTCCGACGACGATTCGGGGCTAGATTTTCGACCGGATATCCAATATCAATATTTTACGACTTTCATATCTTCAATATAAATCATATTTCCCAGAAATTTAAGATTTATATTTAGACATAAACTTACGAAAAATACAATTATTACGAACGAAAAACATATACCACGATTATGACTAAAATGATTCCAAATCATTCACCATCTAATCGAGCATTCCAAATGCCAATATCGTATATACGATCGCAAGACCTACGCTCCGATACCACTGTTGGGATTCGGTGCCTAAAACGAAGGCCCAGCGGAAGCGGTAAAACGAAAATTAATTCGATCCGAATCCCTACGAGGATCGATCGAGCTACGTATATACGAATATCAAAAACGAAAAGCAAGAGTCGTAAGAAACTAACCCTCAAGTCCGTTGATTAAATGGTAACCTTCTCTTGATCTATTCCCAAGCTTTAGTTTGATCTCTACGAGTTCAATCCGCTGCACGCCCTTGTACGATCCTACGCCGAAAGCACCGCGTCTCTTCTTGCCACGCGCCGGAAAAACGAACGGAATGACAACACCTTGCTATCCTCCGAGGATACGGCTAGAGCTAGGTGATGAAGCTTGTTATAGATATTAATATCACTCTAAGTGTATGAATATCTATCTCTCTCAATATTTCCTCACAAAATATCTCTAAGAAGTTGTGAAGAAGATGAATGAAGAAGATGAATAATGAAGATGATGAAGAAGACTTCTATCTCTCTCTCCTCTTCAACCTCACGTTGGAAATGGAATCAAGTAAGTGGGAGAGTTTGTCAAAGACATCATCTTATATTATTTCCACCCTCATGTTTACAACTCATGTAACATGAAGTCTTGTCCCACCAAGTCATTATCATCACTTAATAAATGGAAGAAAAGACAATGGGAAAGTGGGTGGAAGCAAAATGGGCGGCTATCATGAAAAGCGAATGAGTTCGGTTCGTTTGAACTCCCGTGAGTCCAAACAGATAAACTCCGATTCTCATTCGATGTATTTGTGTCGATTAATTAATCCAATTAATTAAACATATCAAACACAAAATAACATAATTAATTTCTCCAAGAAATAATTATATTCATGAATTAAATTAATCACCCAGTGATATATTTAATCCATTAAGCCGTAAATCAATTTATCCGATAAATCGATTTAAACATCCAATGTCCCAAATTTAGATATCCAATATCCAATATTCATAATGAGAGAATTAGCTCAATTCATTCCGTCGTCAATCCTAATGCGCGACTCGGTAGGTCCGTCTCTGTCAGCAATGGGTGGTACCAAAGAGTAGTTGCTCCACCTAGCCACTGGTGGCCTACACTGTACCCGACTAAGAACGAATGATTGGGATCATTCAAGAACCATTCTGTCGTGAATACCGGATACGTATAAACCCTTCTTTCAAATGTCCCGATCAAGTTATAGGGTCACGGTCGGTCAAACCCTATCTCAGATTTTGACGCTATGCATGCGTTAATGCAAATCGAGATCATCGAAATCGTGTATCTAATACAACTAGCTCCAATGCTTTGGCCAAAGACTTATGATCTCATCCGCCAATAACCGCATAGGACATATAACCCGCTCACTAACGGGAGAAAGAATTCTATCTTGGTATTGATAGGACTGCTACTTGCCCGTTAAGATGCACGCCGAGGTTGACCCCGCCTTAGGTTTACAGGGTCGAACTACTCTAATGAAAATCTTGACGTCACAAGCACATCCCTACTAAATCCTCAAGTCGAAGGTTCACGAATACCTATCACAACCTTTCGATTCCGTCATTGACTGTCCCGGAGTGAAATCCATCTGACGAATCGAGGGTGAGTCGGTTCGAGTACACTAATCCAATTAGCATACCTATAATGTGTGCTCCCACTAACCATTAGTGTTCGACAGGCACACTCCATGTCAAAGAACACGTCATACAAGTCTTCACATAAACTTAACGCCCAGTCAAGTTTCATCGACTTGCGAACGATTAAGTATTTGAGCTATAACCTTTCCAGTGCCGACCCCCTTATCCAATAAGGAGTGGAACGTTTTGCTCTAAAATACACGGACTAGTTTCTATATGTTTATTTACGAGTTAGGAATGCCAGTAACTACCAGTAAATAAAGAAACATTCATTTGCCTTATATAAATGGTTTACATAATTACAAGTACAATGCCCTCTCTCAACAACCTCTGAGTGGCATTCGAGGGCATACTCCTAACAAGTAGCATGCGCTAACATCCGTCTGTAGCGCACGCTAACGGGCTGGTTGGCAGAGGTAGTGAGGTTGTCAAGTTTTCTGGACTATCAAGTAACGTACGCTAGTCTTCGGATAGCGCACGCTATAAGAGTTGCGTAGTGCACGCTAATCCATAGCGGTAGCGTACGCTAAGACTCGAGCAGGGCAGAGGACAGTAGGTTCTGGACTCCAGTTTCTGGACACAATTTTTGGGTAGTGCACGCTAAGATAAGGCGATTAGCGCACGCTAACGGGGCCGGCAGAAGCCACTGGACTACCCGGTGACATCGCTAGCGCACGCTAATAATCGAGGCATAGCGTGAGCTAGACTGAGCTAGTATATATTGGACAGTTGACTTGCATTTCATCATTTTTCATTCTCTTCACTCATTTTCAACGGGAGAGGCTCGGGAGAGGCGATTTTGGGCGATTGGAAGTGATCCATCTTCAAACATCAACATCTAATCCATTCTATCGTCCAAATCAAGGTAAAAATCCTTAGAACCCTTCTTTTTGGGAATTTTGGGGTTTTCCTAGATTCGTCCGATTTATCCGTTTTGAAGCTTGAGAACCTTTAGATTATGATGTATCTATCCCGTAATCATGCTTTTCCTATGATTTTACGGATTGGTTTGTGCCGTGCTCGGACTTGTGAGGGTTTGGGTGATTTTCCAAACTCTAGTTGTTTACCCTTGTATTTTCGTGAATCGTAGACGGGTTTCGAGAGTTTCTTCGTGGATTATGAGTATGGATTATTGATTATCATATCCCTTATGAATCATTTAGGTACCGGAAGCGCGTTTTTGGACCTACCGAACTCATACTCTTTTCCGTTCAATTTCTCGATGTCTCAAAGGCAAGTATATATTTATGATTGTATGTTCTTGACTTTGAAAGTAAGATATATGAATAGCATGTTTATTTATATCCACTTTGGGGCGGGCCGACAGGTCCCCTGAGGGTTTTGTAGCCTTTGGTGCAATTCCACAGATAATTTGGGTTAACCACTCTGGGGCGGGCCGACGGGTCCCCTGAGGGTTCCGTAGCCTTTGGTGCGGTTCCATGGTTGATCATGTATGGATTGTTGTGATGCTATGAGGTTTAGTTATTCAGGAATACTAGTCTTGAATTGATGAATTTACGGTTACCATTACGTTATTGTCGAGGAGTATTGTGTTTCATACTTGATATACTTGCACTAGCTATTCGACGGCTAACCCCTTTATGGGGGAAATACCTTTTATGTATTTCAGGTTCCAGGAGGGCGGATAGGCAGGTATCAGGTCGACATGAAGATGATGGGCAAGCGTGATACTGTGTTTTATCTCCAGTTATGTTTTGTGTTCCTCCATTCAGTGTTGTTGTACTGGAATAGTTATTGAATACTCGAGTATTGTTTGTTTTCAGTCTTTCTTGATATTCCGGCCTGTGTTGCCGAGGTCTTGAATTTGTAATGTGATGTATTTGGATACATTGGACATGGTTTGAATAACCCTTGTATCATCTTTCATTTCATTATATCTGGACCTTCTCGGTCAAGTTTTATAGTTCCGCGCATGATTAGCCTTTTGGGTCCTATGGTGGGGTTCACGACACTGTAATATACCCTGAATAACTTGGGGGTGTTACAGAATATGGTATCGGAGCTTAGGTCTATGGATACCTAGACTGTCGGTCTTCTGGGTCGATTGAGTCATCTTTTGTCCACAGTATCACTACTCTGCCATCATCACAATGCGACCGGTACTTGTAAGACCTCTTACTCTTCTGGTGTTTCCTTATTCGTTTTGCTTCCATTTTTTGGTATTCTCGAGAATTGGTCACTTTGATGACGCGCGATTGAATTATACTTACGTGCCTTATGTTTTCTTCAGTATGTCAGCTGGTAGGGGCCGTGGCCGTGGACGTGGACGAGGACGTGGTGCGGCCGTTTCCCTCAGTTCTATTGCGGGGTCGACCAACCCCAGTTTATCGAACTCGGTGCATCCGGATATCGAAAGTCAGCATGACCAGTCGACTGGCCAGGGGAACAGCGCGGACGTTGGAGTTGCGAATGTACTTCAACAATTGGCCAACCAGATGACCATTTTAGCCCAAACCGTTTAGCTGAAAAATTCGAATCCGAACGCGGATGCCTTGCTTCAAAATGTAATCCGTATGCACCCTCCACAGTTTGGCAGTGCCACAGACCTGTTAGGTTGGGAAGATTGGCTAGCGGAGTTGGAGAAAATATTTGAAGCGGTTGATTGCCCCGAAGTGAGGAAAGTACCGATTGCCCAGTATTTCCTCACTAAGGAGGCCGCTACATGGTGGAAAGTCATCAAGCCACAGGATCGTGTTGCCACGTGGGGTTAATTTAAAGAGATTTTGGAGGCCGAGTTTTGTCCTTGGCCGGTGCGAGAGGGCCGAATCCGAGCCTTTTTCGAGGCTAAACCACAGAATATTCCTGTCTCGTAAGAAATTGTAGAGTACAACCAACTATTGATCCACGCGAAGGATCAAGTGAGAAACGAGCGTGATAAGATCCGTTATTTTGATATGCGGATGAATATGGACTTACAGCGGTACATGGCCGGATTTGCTTGCACCACACTGAAGGAATATCAGGACAGAGCTTTAGCCCATGATATGTTAAGCCCCGACAACGATACCACGGAAGAATCGAAGAAGCAGAAGGTCGCGGGAAATTTTTCTTGATCTAAGAGTGGCAACTTCCAGAGGTCACAAACGACTAACCATTCTACCGGACAGTCGTCATGTTCTGCTAAAGGAAAGAGGAGTTTCCGTTCTGCCCCGGGCACCACAAATCTCACGGTAACTTGCTATAATTGTGGCCGTACAAGCCACGTTAATTTGAGTGCAACTTCCCGCCATTGAAGTGTCATAATTGCGGACAAATGGGACATAGAGCGGCTTATTGTTTCGAACCAAATCAGACTTTGGACACTCGGGATTCTGCCCCAGCACCACTTGACCAAGGCGTTAATCAGCGGCAATCTTTTGGTCAATCTCAGCAGAGTTACAGCAGTGTCCGAGGATGGGTTCAGAACGCTGGAGGGGGGAACTCTAACGTCGGTTCGGTACAACCTTGGGTCTATGAGATGCATCGATCAGACGAACCCGATGCAGCGGTGGCTTCAGGTACCATTAATATTTTATCTCATCCAGTCCGTGTGCTTTTTGATATGGGTGCTACGCATTCTTTTATTTCTTTGGAGTGTGTACGCCGTTTGAATATAACTTGTATGACTGCTTGCGATCCCTTCATTGTGAAACTACCTAGCGGGGATAGAATTGTGGGAAACCGGGAGATTAAAGATTTTCTGGTGATTATATCCGGTATGGAATGGTTATCGAATCTGATTGTAGTTGATATGGTAGGCGAGGACGTGATCCTCGGCTAGGATTGGCTTTATAGTCACCAAGCGATTATGAATTACCGTACTAAGGTTATCACCATGATGACAAAAGACGGAACCGAGTACTCATTTTTGGGACGTAAATCGGGCCAATCTAAGTTACTTATCAGTGCCATGAAGGCTGTAAAACTGTTGAATAAAGGTTGTACGGGCTATTGGTGTTATGCCTTGAAAATGGAAGGGAACGAAGTCGATTTCTCTTCGATCCCGGTTGTTAGTTAGTATCCCGATGTTTTTCCGGACGATCTCCCGGGATTACCGCCAGATCATGAGATAGAATTTTCTGTGGACTTAGAGCCAGATGCGGCTATGATTTCTAAGGCACCTTATCGTATGGCACCTTCCGAGATGCAAGAATTAAAGAATCAGTTGGGAGAACTTCTGGAAAGAGGGTACATCAGACCGAGCGATTCGCCTTGGGGCACGCCTATTCTTTTTGTGAGGAAAAATGATGGTTCACTACGTTTGTGCATCGACTACCGTGAGCTGAACAAAGTAACCATCAAGAATAAGTACCCTTTGCTTGGTATAGACGATTTATTTGATCAGTTACAGGGGGCTGCAGTTTTCTTGAAAATTGATTTAAGATCGGGGTATTATCAACTCAGGGTGAGAGATTCCGACGTTCCGAAACGGAATTTCGGACGAGATATGGGCATTACGAATTTGTAGTTATGCCTCTTGGGTTGACAAATGCACCGGTGGTATTCATGCAGTTAATGAATAATATTTTCATCGAGTATCTCGATAGGTGTGTGGTCGTCTTTGATCTATTCTCGAGATAAAGAAGAACATGCCCGACACTTGCGTTTGGTGCTAGATATTTTGAGAACCGAGCACCTCTATGCAAAATTCTCAAAATGTGAGTTCTGGTTGGAAGAAGTTATGTTTCTAGGCCATGTGATTTCGACCGAAGGGGTTCGTGTAGACCCGCAGAATATTGAGGCAGTACTAGATTGGGCACCGCCTAAAAATGTTAAGGAAGTTCGTAGCTTTTTGTGTAATATCCGCAATTTCGAATTTCGGTAATTTTCTTTTTTTGGCGAAAGTCCGTTTTGACGACTCCCTCATGACCATTTCGTCATTCCGAGAATGATTAATTCTGCATTTTTTGTCATCCGAGTTCGTTTCGGTATCGTTTTGTTGAGTTCCGAGCCTTTTAGCGACTTTTCCGCACTTGAGTTCGATTCTTGCGAATCTCGTTCGAAACTGCTGTTTCGAGTTTCCCGTAAGTCCGTTTAACTTTGTTAGACGTGTTATGAACTTCGGTTTGGTTATTCGATCACGTATCGTGATTTTCAGACGTTTTGGGCCATTTTCGTAATTTCCAAAAGTTTTGGGTAATTTCTTCCGTTGTCGAATTCCGAGCCTTCGGGTGGTCGGAATTGTGTGTTCTCTTAGCTCTTAGATTCGTCTTTGCGAGTACCTCGTAACCGTGTCTTCGGTTTTTACTCAGGTTCGAGTTTCGGGGTCGTCCGGACCGTCGGAGTGGCCACGGCCGAGTCACGGCCGGAGCAGGGCCTGGCCTGGCCGAGTTACGGCCGTAAGGGGCCGAGAGTTACGGCCGTATGGCTCCTGGCATCTTCCTGACGAAGGCCGGTTACGGCCGTAATGTGTGCCAGTTACGGCCGTAAGTGTCCGGCAGGTGCTGGGCAGTTTTTTTGACGAATGCTGGTTACGGCCGTAAGGCCTGCCGAGTACGGTCGTAAGGGCAGAGTTACGGCCGTAAGGCACTTCCGGTTACGGCCGTAACCCTGCCGGCTATATATAGCCTGGGCTCGACCAGACTTCATTTTTACTCGTTTTTCTTCCTTTTTCGGAGGCTGGCGACGGGAGGCTCGGGAAATTGAGTTCTTGGCCGATTCTAATCATTTCCAAGGCATTTTGGAAGATTCTTGTTGATTATATCATCATCCAACCCGTGTTCTTCGTCGAATCAAGGTATATTTCTTGATTTTCCTTCAAGTTGACTTTTTGGGGAATTTGTTCTTGATTTCGATTCTAGTCCGATTTTGATACATCGGTTGGTGTAGTATGATGTTATTAATCGTGTTCTATGGGTTGTATATCCATATTTCAAGTTTGTTCAACTCGATTAGTTATTCGAGTGTTCTTGGTAGTTATCGAACATTGAGTGTTCTATTAAATGTCCCAATGAGTTTCCCTTTGATAGTTTGTTGGGATTTCCGTTGTTTTGGCCTTGATTCTCGTCACAACCATGTGTTATTGTTCCTTCCGGAGGTTTATAGGTGTTCGAGGATTTCGATGTTGAATCCCGTTTGGTGATTGATCATTCGTGTGGTGTTATTCTCGTAATACTCGTGGTGCTATCGCGTTCTTGATATTGTTCGGGGGTTCGGGGCTATTCGACCGCGTCCTATCCGTCGTATCATTGCGATCGTGATTTCGAGGCAAGTACCTTGTCCATACAAATTCTTGTTTTGTGAATATGATAATTAGTGATCGTCTTTATGTGTTTGTTTGATTGTTTGAAATGAGTTTCAAAAGATTTGGTTAGCCTTGTTAAAGGCCCTCTTTCAAAACCGTGTGTGTTTTGTGATTGGTGTGTTTCGTGAACGAGTATGTGAATCTTATGGATATGTTTGGTGTTGATGTTGCGCTTGATAATGCATGTGTACACATATTATCTCTTTTCGGTGCGTTATGATTTGACGTGGTGTTTTGCTAAATGTTTGTTACCTCTTGACGAATTGTTTGGATATCCTTGGTGTGATATGTTATTTGTGCATGATTGATTCGCTAGCCAGCTCGGGAGGGTCCTTCGAGGCCTCGAGTGGGATTCGTGGCTTCGTCCCGGTCCTAGGTGATGTGTGGTGCTTGATTACTTCGCTAGCCAGCTCGGGAGGGTCCTTCAAGGCCTCGAGTGGGATTCGTGGCTTCGTCCCGGTCCTAGGTGACGTGTGGTGCTTGATTATTTTGCTAGCCAGCTCGGGAGGGTCCGACGGGGCCTCGAGTGGGATTCGTGGCTTCGTCCCGGTCCTAGGCGATGCGAGTACATGTGGATGTTTTGTGAATGTGTTTGCTCACCTCGGGAGGGTTCGACGGGGCCACGGAGGGAATTCCAATGGCTTCGACCTGGATTCACGAGTGAAACTTCACGTGTGTGTGTGTGTACTTTATGTCCGTCGAGGACGCGTGACGTGGGTTTTTAACCTTGTTAATTATGGTTGGTTTTATTTGTGAAAAAAAACCTTTGGACTGTGACCCCCGTTGATTTTGAAATAGAAGGATTTGATAATCCTAAATTGTTTTCTATTAAAACTCTCGATGGCATTTCAAACTGTTTTATAAATTGTTTCCCTTGAATTGTGATCTTTCGATTTTGGAATGCTTTACCCAAACTCTTGCCTCGGGAAGTTCTTTTGTTACGTTTGGATCTTTGAAGATTCCTGGTTATTATTGTTCTTGGAACTTGTATTGTATGGCTCGTATTTGCTCTTTGTTCTTGCACTAGCAAAACAGTGGAGTTTTGCTAACCCCCGAGTATTCGGTGGGTGGATGTCTGTTTTTGCATTCAGGTTTTGGAGCATAGCACAGGGTCGGCATGAAGGATGATGAAAGATGAACGATACTAATCACACGAGGACCCGTTGATGTCGTATTGGTTTAGTTGTATTTTATTTTCCGCTGCAGTATTCTTTTCCCGTTGTACGGGAGTGTGTTGTATTTGACCCTTGTGTGGGCTTGTATTGTAATCGAGTTGTATGTTTTTATTGAAAGACCAAATCGGTCTACTGAGTCATTTTAGCCTTAAAGGCATTGTTGTGATGTTCTATGTTGTTACCAGCCTGGTAGATCCTTGAGGAAAGGTTCTACGGCGTGTAATATCCCTGAGCGGATTGGGGGTGTTACATAAATGGTATCAAAGCTTAGGTTGTGGAAACCTAGGCTGTCGGGTCAGTGGTGTCTGTTGAGTTTTTGTCTCGTTGGATTTTGTCTGACTGAGTAGTGTCGCGACGCGTCGTCTGAGTTTGTTGGTCGTGATTAGTATCGTGGGGTGATCATCATCTTTGTGCGACCTGTGGATGTAAGTCTCCCTTCCTTTGTGTTGTGCCTCGTGTGACACGAGCTATTTTTTTTTTATGATTATTTGTTAAGTGACGGAATCCTCTTATGGATTTTAATTTCGTGATATGTGGTTATTTGACTCTCATATTTCATTCATATGAGGTGTAGTGTTGCTGGATTGTGCATGTTGAACTGTATTTCTTTTATCCGCTGCGTGAGTTCTTTTGTAATGACTTTCGGTATTTTACGGACTGAGTTTTATTTCGAAAACCGATTCCCTTAACCGAGTTTTTTGGCATTATGGCCTTGATCGTTTTGGCGAAATTCTTACGACGGTATTTAGTACTTTGTAAATGGCTTTTGTAAGTTTTTGAAATATTACCGTCATCAGCCTTTTTGGCATTTTTGTAAATGGTTTTATCCTGGTGGGTTCCGGCACGGGACCCACGACGCTATAATGTCCCGTGTAATTACCTGAAACTTTTGGGCATTCTAGCCCATTGAATTATCTTTGAAAACCTTGAGTATCTTAGAAAATAAAATTCGAGACGTACTTTTAAATGGATCGTATTTTCAAGGCGCCTACTAGCGCAACTATCTGTTTCAAAATTCTTCTACCTTGAGGACCAAAATATATTTTTTTTTCTTCCAGTAATTTTGGAAATTGCTTAGATCTGAGGGTCGAATATTTTTGAAAGTTTTTCACTAAGAGAAAAGTGTCCTCATTTTTGTTCAAACGCAAGCTGATTTTCAAAGTCTCGACAATGATGTTTGTTCAACTTTTTGTAAAATGATACTCAAGATCAACTGGTGTTTCCAAACTGTTTTCATAAAGTGGTTTTCGTTTTTAAAACCCATCGTTTCCTGCTTGTGGTCGGAGAAGGTGTGTATGATGTTGGTATTGTTGTTAGGGTCTTAGCCCTCCGAATTGTGATTGAATTGGTGGTGTGAACGTTGAGTCGTTCGCCACGCATATGTTTTGTTAGCCCTTTGTGGGAGGTGTGAAGACGATCTTTAATGTTGTCATTTCATGGTGGCTTGCGTGTTATCGCACCTGTGCGAGCTGTTAGAGCTTGGGTTTATATGATTGTGTACATCTGTGATTGTTTCATGATGTTTGTAATTATGTGCTGGTTATTGTTCGGGCCGTTAAGGTCGCCGAACGATACCGTCGTTGCTGTAATGTTTGTGTGTGTATTACTTTACGATGGTAATATGATATGTGTTATAATTCTTTGTTGTGCTGAATTGGCATCTCCGCTCTGTTGTTTTGCGACGTTATGCCCCAATGTATCTAGCATTCGTATTTTCGGTATGCCGAGCCGAGGCATTTCAACCGTGATGTGTCGGGGGAATGTACGTGCAATTTGTCCTTCGTGTCAGTAACGCTTTCCAAGTGTGGACCCGAGAGACAGGATCCAGTTTTTCGAATTGGGTTCCGAGTCTTTCGGGGCACGAACTTCAGTGCAGATATGAGGATTGGCTCTGAGAGGCCCATGGGAGATGTTTCTGTCGTTTGCTTTTTGTGTTGTCACCTTACTCCCGTTGTTGTGAGTTATGGGAACGACATTTCTTTTATAAGAGGTCGAATGTATTGCCCGTATCATTTTTGACTTCCGCATTTTCTCTCTATCAAGTCTCTCGACTCGCTCATGTTCGTTGATACTTTCTGAACTTGTTCTGTATTTCAGTTTCATCGTTCGAACGAGCTGTGATCTTGTTTTGGGTCGATCTGGTTATCACTGTGACTTTTCCGAGTTCGGTTCGATTCTTGTGAACCTTGTTCGGAAGTAACATCTTTCGGTTCTACTAGTTCTTTTATCTGAAGTGGATCGGATTTTAAACTTCTGTATCTACGACTCTATCGACTCTGCATAGTAATGTCATAAGTGAATCTTAATATAACGGTATGTCAATAGATCCTTGAACCTGAGATTATCATAGAGTCCAACATGATAAATGTTAAGCCCTGACGTAATCCAACGTCATTTGAAACATGTGATCATAAAGGTTAGCGATTGGATTAGTTGGAGTCATGTACAAGGCAATGAATAATCAAGATGAGGGTTTATACCTCTCTTTAGGGAGAGAGATACTTGCTGGGCCCCTCGATAAGTAGGACTAAAGGAAATGCATGCCCCTGCTCAAATGAACAGTCATTTGATTCAATCAGTCTACTTAAGATCGAGAAAGCATTTGAACATAATAAGCATGACAATTTCCATGACTTAGTTCAAATATGATATCGCGCGATAAAGGAGTTGACATGTTAAATAGTTTATCAGAGGATTAAATAAGATATTATATATATAATATTATTTAATAACTTGAGGGGAAACTAAGCAAATACTAAATTTGACTCTAGGGTTTACTTAGTAAATAAAGGATGTTGGACAAGGAGTTGTCATAAGATTAAAATTACACAGTCCTAAATATGTGAGGGAAAATTCACCCTCCCCTCTTCTAGTTCGGTTGAAATCTTTTCTGTCCGGAAAGTCCATTTTGGTCATCGTCGTCTTCTTCCCTTAGTTGATTTTAATCAACAGTACAAATTCTTCTCGCAAGGAATCTGTTGTACTGTTTATCAACATTATTCATAAGGACCTAGCAATCCGGCGATGTGGATCACCAAAAAAAGGAAGAGGATATTAACCAGCTTATGGTCCGGGTTACAGACCTATTCTTAGAATTAAGGTAATTCGACGAACTCTTTATAAATTAATTAAATTACTGCGTGAAGATCCTAATATGGGTTTTTCGTTAATTATTTTTGCTGCATTTTGCTCAAATTTATTGTATTAGATACACGTAAAACCCAACAAATATGACTTGACAGCATTGTCCAAATTCTAAGATGAAGTTATTTGGGGAGCTTGTAGATGATATGGATGAGGGTCCTATTATAGATGGACCAAAAAGAAGAAAGAGACCCTGGCTCAGCGAATGGCCTAACACTTGGCAACTACGTTAAAAAAATGGATGCCACCAGATACTAGTAGATGCCAAGTATAGACGGCCCAATCTATATTTTGATGTTGAAACGGCATATACTTGTAATGTTCTATTGTCATAGGGATAGGCCCGGTACTTTGCGTTGAGTGTAAGGATATGCCACAACATGTGAAGTATACAGCAAACAATACTATGTCAGTAAATTGACAATTTAGTTGTGCATTGTGCATTCTATGTTTAGTTTTTAAAATAACTTAGTAATATATATTTAAAATTTATGTTAATTGTATGTATGGTTTGACATTCCCTCATCCCTACCACATACTTGGTGTGATTAGTTGCAAGCTACCAACTAAGTAGTATTAGTAATATGTGATTGAGTAATCTATTTGTGAAATTTTATGTGATTGTTTAATATTTATAAATATGTGTTATATGTACAAGTCTTGGAAGAATGAGATACACATGTTCTAGTCCGGTTGGGGTAATACCCCCAAGTCTACTCCCAAAGAATTCACGTATCAGTAGTACGAGTACAAGTGGTAATCACCCATTTTAGGGACTCGGACTATATGGTATGTACTCGCGAAACATATATTATATTATGTAACTATTATTTAATAACATGTAACGTATACGCAACTTACTTGTGATAATTATTGTTCATTACCAAATGAATCATACATGTTTTTATATGTAGGTAGGCATTGCAACCAATATGACTAACCGTAAGGGCCTGACGGAGCACCACAGCTTAGGTTCGCGGTTGTTTGCGGAAGTTGCGCATGGGGCCACTTCTTTAGGCATGATGGAGAAAGTATCTTTTTATGTGTCTCAGAAGGCATATCTGAGCCGTCTGTATGAACATGTAATTCAAAATTATTTCCTAAAGTAAATCATTTAATATTGTCTATGATTTTTTCTCTGCATGTTTATTTAATATTTAGTTACTTAGTTTCTCCTAATTTAATTAGGAGAGAGTGATGGAGGAGTCCTAGAAAATCTTGATAGATATTATGAGGGATGAGAATATGGATTTAGATAAGACTGGCCTTGATTTAGCAATCAGAGACATCGATCAAGTCAATCCCTATGTCAGGGTTAGGGTGTGGTCTAACATTTACCCACCTAAAGTGAATCGAATCCACACACCAATGATGAGAGCGGAAGGCCACATATTGTTGAAGGTTACGTAAGGGTTTCGACGGAGTCGAAGGGCGATGCCCAAATGGACTTTCTAGATGAGTAATTTAGGGTGTAGAGGGAGCTCCAAGCTGAGGAGCAAAGGTGACTCAAGCGTAGTTTGAGAAATTCCAGGAGGAGCAAAGGAAGGCTCAACAAGACTTGCTAGCTCAACAGCAGAACTATGATGTCCCAACATCAGGCTATAATGTACTAAACGATGTCATTGACTTAGACCATGAGTCATTCAAGACATTAGGCACTAATTACACCACAACATTCGTTCTTAAATTTACATACTCCCACCTTATTTTCACAGCCTCGCGATGATTACATGCAAGACGGTAGTAATCATTCTTCTATGTTTCAGAACTTGACTAACCTAGGTAGTGGATTTTAGTTTTGTTGTAGAATTATTTATATAATAGTATTAATGTTAAGTATTTGTTTTTTTAGACTTGTGTTTGTTAATATTGGTGCGTATTATAATTTTGTTGATGTTTAGTATGTTGATGTTGGTGTAGTTGATGTAACGTTAGTGTTTATATAAGCGATGATTGTGGTTATGTTTGTAATTATTGGTATATATTATATTGTACATAGGGAAATTAAAGGATTAAAAAATAAGTTTTGGAGATTTAAAAATCTATTTTTTTAAAAGGCACTTTAGCCGATGACTTTTGCACATTTCATCGGGTAAACAATATTTTTTTATTAAACATAAAGTTTAGCCACATCCATCGTCGGCTAGAGCTGGACCAATTTAGCCAACAACAAATATAGCATAGGTGAAACCGAACTGGTTTAGCCGACAACAAGAACATCATCTGTGAAATTCTGACAATTAACCGGCAACTACTTGATCGTCGACTAAAGTCTCTAGTTTAGCCGATGATTGAACTCGGTTGTCGTCGGCTAAACCTTGACTGGCGGACATTGAAGGACCAGACTTTAGGCAAAGAGCAATTGGGTTTAGCCGACCAATTCTGGTCGTCGGCTAAGGTATCGACTTTAGTAGAGTTGGCGCCACGGTAAACAAAATTTACTTTAATACTGCAACACACATTAGCTTTTTCAATGTGAAGCGAATGTTTTTATTTCTTTTCAAGTATTATTTCTTTAGTTTCACACGAGTGAAGGTATAAACTACGAAACACATGGTCCAGAAGTTAAACAAACTTTAGTTTCAACTTCTTTAACTTTACCTTTTAGCTTAATTAGTTTCACATTTTGGTGGAGCTAATATATTTGTATTTTTTTACTTCAAGTCCCAAGGATCATGCCCCAGGTCTCGAAGATGATCGAGCCGATTTGGCCAACCAGACGGGCAAGGAAGCTCATGTGTGCGCATATGGCCAGGCCACTAGGAAGACTTCTTTCATAGTTGTAGTCAATGTTTCACATCCTCCCAGTCTTTTTACTTATTAATTGTCTCAAACTTCCTCATATTTTCAACAATGGAGATACACAATACCATTTCAAGATATTAGTTTAATATTGATTTCTCACTCGCTGGAAATTGGTTTTGAGAAAATAAACATACTACGTTAATCTGCCCAAGAGGTAGACTAATCCTTAACCATATAATTTCATACGAATTAAATGCTTAGCTCCTAATTGATTAAAGGATACATTTTCCAACAGTAAATTCTAGAATTATCTAAAACTTGTAAGGTATTTACTCCATCCGTCCCACTTGAGAAGAATAATTTTAAAATATAATATGTCCTAATAGATGAGATTCATTTATACTATTTTATATCTCATTCCCTTATTTAATTATATGGGTCGACAACATAATAACAAAAAGTTTTATTTGTGGATTGTATCTTACAATAAATAAAAAGTAATACATTCATTAATATGATCTTTTCAAGTTGTACGGGTAATACACACACACACACATATATATATATATATATATATATATATATATATATATATTGATATATACATTTTAAGATCGTAGTGTTGGAACAATATTTTTTCATAACTCATTTTGAATGTTTTGATGATGTGTTACTAAATCAAAATTAGCATTCCATATTTTTCAGTACTTAACGTATGTAAACATATTGTACCTTACGTACGTAACAAACTATTCTTTATGTACATAACAGACATTTACTAACGTACGTAAAATTAATAATTTCCTGAGTGTTTTGAATGCAGGTAATGTACGTAATACAATCAGTATAACTTACGTAATATTTGAAAATTAGCCTGTTACACAGTCAACAAAATTGGTCATCAACCGTTACATAAAGTCATCTCATCCAACGGCTATTTGACCAACCATAACGTACGTAATGTCTTGTACATAACGTACGTAACAGATTTCAGCCAGATGCTACTGCCCAGTTTTAAGGGTCTCATTACGGCCATTACACAGGAGGTGTAATGTACGTAACATGGCTTACGTACATAACATATATTACTTAACGTACGTAACACTTGTATACTATTCCAACGGGAAAATTGCTCCAAGAGGCTATAAACAGATGTCATTATTGGTTGTGGAGAGACACAAGAAATTACCAGAGCTTACAAGCATACACAAGCAATATCTGAGTTTATCAAGCGATCATTATATTCTGAAAAGATTATTCTGATACGAGAAGAATCATTCTATCAATTCTATATCTACATTCTTATATCAACGAGCGCTATCTTTTGTAAAGTCAAGTTTCCTTACTCGCAACTGTTTATTGTGAGGTTGTCTTGTATCCTGAAAAACAAGAGTAATTTTAGTGAGGTTGTTCTTGAGCCCGAAAATCAAGAAACTGTAAAGTTCGGCACTAATCTTGAAAGTGCTATTGTAAGCTTGGCACTAAACTAGAAAGTGCATTCAAGGTTTTGAGAAAAGTCCTAGTTGATAAAACTAGGTAGGGGACGTAGGCTTCGTTAATAGCCGAACCTCTCGAACAAATTCGTGTGTTCTTTCTTTTCTACATTCCTTTTACTCCAATAAATAGCTTCCGCGCAAAAAGAGTTCAAATCTCTTTACCGCACTATTCAAACCCCCTTCTAGTGGCGGTACCAATATAACAATTGGTATTGGAGTGGTCTCTTGTTCACCGGTTTAACTCCAGCTAGAGAAAAGATACAGAAATGGCCTTTATCTACTCTTCTCTTGAAGGCAACGCTCTCAATCGCCCTCCTTTCTTCGATGGTTCAAACTTTATGACGTGGAAGAATAAAATGTCCATCTTCATCTGAGCCCATGATATTGAAATTTGGAAGGTCATTTCTCTCGGACCTACCATTCCAAAAAAACAGATGGCTCTCTCAAAAGTTTTGAAGAGTACGATGATGCCAATTGGAAGAATGATCATTTCAATAGTAAGGCTACTCAGCTGCTTTACTGTGCTTTTCATCCAGAAGATCACAACAGAATCTCTGTTAGATTGGTACCGCTACTAGATGGGGGGTTGAATAGTGCGGATAAAAGTTTTGAACTCTTTTTGTGCGGAAGCTAAAATATCGGAGTAAGTAAAATGCGAAAAAGAAAGAACACAAGAAATTTTTCGAGAGGTTCGGCTATTAACGAAGCCTACGTCCCCTACCTAGTTTTATCGACTAGAACTTTTCTCAGAAACTTAGAATGCACTTTCTAGTTTAGTTCTAACTCTTACAATTTCTTGATTTCCGGGCTCAAGAACAACCTCACTAAAACTCTCTTGTTTTTCCAAATACAAGATAACCTTACAATAAAACAATTGCGAGTAGGAACTCGACTTTACAAGATATATCGCTCTTTGATACAAGAATATAGATTAGAAATAATAGAGCAAATCTTCTCGTATCACAATATGGAATATGTATATCTCTCGAAATATTTGCTTGAAATAGATTGAGTATGCTTGTAAGCTCAGATAACTTGTGTGTAATCCAAATCCTTGAATGGTGCTATTTATATCCTTTATAAGTTGAGTTTCCCGTTGGGGCAGTGGCACCCTTAACGTACGTTATATAGTCTTGGTTACGTACGTTATTCATATTACGTACATTACAGAACTTAGTAATGGCCGTAATGAACTCCCAAAAACAGTCCACTGACATTTGGTGAAACTCCTTACGTACCTTATGGAATCAATGATTACGTACGTTATCTTGTAGTTAAAAATCCGTTGGATGTGAAGACTTTGTGTAATGCCTAATGAATTTTTCAGTGTTGACTAGCAACGGGCAGAATTTCGAACCTTACATACATTATGCATAATACATTACGTACGTTACCTGCATAAAAACACTTGCCAAAGTTGTGAGTGTTACGTACGTTAAATGTAGAAAATATGTAAAATAAATTTTATTTATATAACTCATCATCAAAATGTATAAAATGATTTATTACAAATATTGTACCAACAATCTCCCCCTTTTTGATTATGATAAAATTTATATGGGAGTTTTTGAAAAAGACGAGTTTTGGAGAATCGAAAGATTTTTAGAAAAACTCTCCCCCTGAATAACACTCCCCCTGAAACGAACAAGGGATATTTCAAAAACTAAACATATTTTCTCTCCCTTTTTGTCATTAACAAAAAGACAAGGGAACCTGTAAGAGCAAGTCGGTGAAACACAAAATAGTCAACGAATGTCAATGAAATAGCAACGAATAGTAATATATAGCAAAGAAAATCGTCAATACGAAAAGCAACACATTCATTCAAAATAAAGGTAGTAAGAGTTTAAGACAATAAACATAGAGAAATGCATGGAATGTTGGTCTTTAACCAAATAGAATCATGATCATAGGATAGAAAATGTGCTAATCAAGGTCGGCTTCCGGAGGTGTAGGAGGGATCCCGAAATGAGTACATATACTTTTAACCATAATCTTGATCTCGATCATTTCTTTTTCCATCTTATCCATACGAGCTACCATCTTGGACGAGGAACTCTCCTGTCTCGGGCGAGAAGGGTCGGGCTGAGTAGAAAGACGAGGCCTATTATGAGCAATGCCTCGAGATGTGATCCTCTCCTCCGGTCGCGGATGCACACCACCCTCCACTAAATGATCGTCGTCCTTAAGGTAAGCGAAGTATACCCATCCAAGGTTTCGCGTCCGAAGATATCTCATGGTTCGAATGGTACCCTCGCGTACTAAGTTCCCCTTCGGGATGGCGATCCCGTGTAGCCCTGTAAGATCAACTCCAGCATTCTCAAATATTTCTGTCAAACTGGAACCAAAAGGCATTCCGGACTTGCGCTGACGGTCGATCTTGGCAGAGCTCTTTTTGTGGAAAATCATTCCTTTTTCCACAAACCATCGTAGGACAATCGAAGCAAAGTTGACTTGGTGATCTCTCCAAACATGGTATATGATTTCCATATCGATATTTACTAAACGCTGCTGAGCATTGACCTTCGGCATTAGGCATCTAGTAATAGCATCATGAAGTAAATGAATATTGATTCCAAAGTCATTGTTTTCAAATCGACCCATATTTGCTTCAATCACAGCTTTGTCCGACAAGAAATCACGAACTTTAGATTCATGAACACCATAACTTTCATCGTCAGAAAAATTATTAATCACTTCATCTGTAGCGGCAAATGGACCTTTGCAACAAAATCCCTCATTAGGGAGACCAAATATCTCAGATAATTTTGCAGCATCGAACATGATAGGTTTTCCACGGTCAATAGAATTAACAACTGCTAATCCCTCAGAATAATAAGTCACAAAGAAATTTGCGTAAAATTCCCGTACGCAATCCACAAAAATCGGTCGAGCAAGACTTACGAAACGGTTGATACCGATCATATCAAAAAATTCTTCTATTCCAATACCAATAGAGTTCAAAGATTCAAAGTCAAAATGGTGACTTGGAGTTACCTCTTCGTCGATTAACACTTCTTTGAAAATATTTGCGGCTTGGGCATTCCTGAAAATCGGCTCTCCAGGGGTTGAAGAAGAGGATTGAGATGTCTCTCCTCTGCGTTTCTTGTTCGTCCTAGTAGCCATTTGATGGTGTCGGCCAGAAATTTGAGAAATCGGACAGATTATTTGGAGTTTTGAGTAGGGTTTGTCGGGAGAGGATTTGGGATTAGAGAATGAATGAAGGAAAAATGTCGATCTGGGTATTTAAGTAACACGGTCAAAAGGCTTTAAGTACATTATAGGCTATAGGTACTGTACGTAACGAAAAATCTAAAACTTACTCGACTAAAAACTGAGATCAGTTACGTACGTAGTCGAAAGCACCATTACGTACGTAATGTCCTCTTACATACGTAATACTCCTGTCTTAACGGCCGTAAGCCGGACCAAATGAATAGTGATTTTCTTTTGATGATATCCCATTTTTAATGACCATTTAATGTAATTATGATGAATATGCAACACTTAAAAATGATCAACATTTCCAATTCCTAAATTTATGCGAATAAAGTTGAAAGCTTCTTCGGGTAATGGTTTTATAAAAATATCCGCCAATTGTTCATTTGTACCAACAAATTGGATGGTGACGGATTTCTATATGTTTTGTCCTACTATGAAATATGGGGCTTTTGCTTAGATTAATGGCACTTGTATTGTCACAAAAAATAGTTGTATTTTTAAGTTCGATGCCATAATCTAGAAGTTGATTTTTGATCCAAAGGACTTGTGCACATGCACTTCCCGCAACCACATATTCTGCTTTAACTGTGGAAGTAGCGACAGTAGTCTGTTTCTTACTCCCCCATGAAATTAAACATGAACTCATAAAATGACAAGTTCCGGTGGTGCTCTTTCTATCAATTTTACATCCACCGAAATCGGCATCACTATATACAAAAAGTTGAAAATCAATGCTCGATGGATACTATAATATCCGGATTTATTATTGAGTATTTCATCTGTATTTGAACCCTTATTATTTGGAATTGTGATATCGATGATTGAGGTATGATATTTCTCGTATTTATATCCTTGTACATGAGTATGGAAACATGTAAATTTTCCCATGCAAATACGTGATAACGTACGTTAACAAGGGTAGCTTAACGTACGTTATCTGTCGGAAATAGCGTACGCTATGAATGTAGCGTAGCATGCATTAACCAGCCAATAATTGAGCTAGGCGGCTGTCACATGCGGCAGCCGTACATGGGTCGGGATAAGATTCCCTCGGATGAACCTGGACACTTTTGAAGTCAACGATTATTAACGTACTCTAACGTTTTGTCTCTAGCGTACGCTAATGTGTGTTACATACGTACGTAACCTGATGGTGTAACGTACATAATCAATGTCAGAATCAGGATCGTTAACTATCAGGATGATAGCGTACGCCAAATTATGCTGGATAGCGTACGCTAAGAGGCTAACGTATGTTATGCATGCAGGCTAACGTACGTTAAAGACATAAAATTATAAATAAGACATCACACCATTTCATTTCAGCTCGTTCATTTCACCTATCCTTCAGCATACTTCGTGCCCAGAGATACCCCAGCCCCCCTTAAACACCTTTAGAACACCTTTTCTTGATCATTCAAGATTGGAGATTACTCATTGAAGTGGAGAATCATTTTGGATTGACATACAAGAAGCTGGAGTTGGATTCTACCTATTGTCTCGGTGATTCCTTCATCCTAAGGTATGTTATACTATCTCCAACCTTGGTTTCGTGTTCTTAAGGATATGATGATCATACTAGCGAGATATTAAGTTCCATTGATGTATTATTCGACCAAACATCACATTTAGAAGTTGGGATGATTATGCTTAAGATATCATTGTTGTAAACATCATTGTAGAATCCTATTACGTCAAATGATGAGAGTAAGGTTCTGAGATTGATTAACCGTATTGAATAACGTTTCCATATTGATCGTAGACTTGGAGATTGATATCACTTTTGATAAACGGACTTAAGAAAGAATCATCGAAGGTTGTATCCTTTCTTATAAGTTGGACTTGTTAGCTCTTTTAGATGAAGCCTGAAAGTAATGATGATATTGGAATCTAATGCATCAACCTTATATCACCCGAACTTCACATGAGTATGATAATCGAGATTGAATATAAGTGTTGCGATGATATACATTTCTTTGAATTCGCAGATGTTTGAATCTGTAAGATCATTCATAGTTTTGATGAACATGTTATGTAGAAGGATAACATACGTGAATCACTGAGGATTTCGTAAACTTCATCACAGTTAGAACAATAGTCTACCCAGTGAGAAACTGCCATGCACGCTTAGCATACGCTATGCTGTATAGTTAACGTACGCTATCTGGCACAGTTTACGTACGATACGTTTGGTACATAACGTACGTTATGTCATCAGACGAGTCAGTTGGCTGATCAGAGAGGGACTCTCAATACATGGTTAGCGTACGCTAGACTTTGTAGTTAACGTACATTACCTATGGTACGTAACATACGTTAAGTAGTTCAGGCAGGTTACATTTTATGAACTTCCGACCGTAATTTGGATTGTTATATGTCCGTACGACATGAGATGAACTCTATATTATTTCTTTTGTTTAAGGTTCGAGCTTTCTACGTGATTGATAGAAGGGGCGACCTTCGAGTGTTTCGTTTTTCATGGAAGTATTATTCTTGTCTTCGAATCGAGGCAAGTACCTTAATTGTTTTATGTATTGATGTTATACATATTGTTGTACATGTATGTTGTTATTGTATGTCCACCTCGTGTTGGTCCGACGGGATCATCGGGAGATCTATGCTAGCGTGCGCTGGATCATCGGACGGGTTTTTCATATTCCGGTTGGTTTAACGGAATCATCGGGGGTTCTAGGCAATGAACGCTGGATCATCGGAATTACCATGTGTATGTTGTGATATCATGTTGTGATTATCATGTGTGTATGTTATTATTGAGTTTCTTGCAGGAGAAGACTCTTTGGTTCTTTGTCATTTATGTTATTATTATTCTTCGTGAGATGTTGAATAATATGTTGTGGTACTTGTACTAGCATCGTTGTGCTAACCCCTTCGGGGGTGAACATTTGTTTCAGGATCCAGGAGAGCGGGGAAACAACCACTGGAGTTGCATGACGACGAGGGTGCAGAGTGATGTTCCGGTCGGGTTTATTTGTTTATTGTTTGTATCGTTTTAATAAGTACTCGAGTACGTCGTCGTTTGTTATGATTTGGATTTGGTGATGTATTAAATCTTTTTCTTTGGACATTTGTATTTTCAGTATTGGTCAGAACTGTTGTATTTTATTTCAGTTACTTTCATACGTTGGTATCTGTTAGTGTCTTTTCATTTCTTTAGCCTTGTAAATCCCTATGTAAAGGATTTATGGCGCTGTAATATTCCTGAATATATCGGGGGTGTTACAAAATATGGTATCAGAGCTAAGATTATAGATATCTTGGCCATTGGGTTAAAATAAGAGGTCGTATACATCTTTTGAAGTAACCGGCCGTGAATAACATCATTATACTGCCCACGTCTTTGTGCGAACAGTGGTTGTAAGTTCCTAAACTCTATCTCGTCCTTTATATATTGTATGTATTTATACTGGAACATTGAACGATATTGTTTCCTGTATATTGAGTATTTATGCTTACAGTATGTTGAGAGGTGGACGTGGATGTGGTCGCGGTCGTGGACGCAGACGAAGAAACGCCGAAAGAGAAGCTTCGCCTTCTAATCAGGCCAGCCACAGCTCAGGCGAGCCATAGAGATCTATTAATAATGAACCAGAACCTGCTGTACCCGAAATCCTTCGTCAGGTGGTGAACCAGATGACTCAGTTCGCCCAGGTCGTGGACCGAATGCAGGTGGCAATAGGGTTACAACAGGGAGATCCACATCAGGGTATCCTAGACATAGGAAATCGAGGCGACCGATGGCTACAAGAGGTGGCGAAGATGCAACCACCTAAATTCGACGGTATTTCTGAGACTCCCACCTGGTATCATTGGTTGAAGGAACTAGAGAAAATTTTGCCGGGATTAATTGCCCTGACGACCGTAGAGCCTCTATTGCTCAGTACTTTCTGATAGGAGAAGCGTCCGAATGGTGGGAAGCCATTTGGCCTGTAGACCATGATGCTGATTGGACAGAATTTAAATTGATGATGGAATCTCAGTATTGCCCTCGTCCTGTGATGGAAGCCAAAATTCGGGAGTTTTTCTTTGCTCAGCCTTCAGATGTACCAGTATCTCAGGCGATCAAGACGTTTAACCAGCAACTGGCATTTGTTAGACATCTGGTCAGAACAGATGTAGAAATGATGATCCATTTTGATATGAGAATGAAACTAGAAATCCAGAGGTACATGTCCGGTTTTGAATGTACCACTCTCCATCAATACCAGGATAAGGCGTTGGCGTATGAAATCAAGGAAGCAGCAATGGAGAAGTTGGCGGAGTCCAAGAAGCAGAAAGCCTCTGGTAGTTTCACGGAGCACAAGAGTAGTGGCACCCGTAAGGCCCAGTCATCCTTTCATTCTTTCAAGAAACCTCCACACCCATCTAAGAGCGGAAAGAACATCGGATCAGCATCAACCACGACGGATGTCACCAGGAAATGCTTTAACTGTGCCCAGACGGGGCACTATCGACGGAATTGCCCCTACCTGCCGTGACTTGTTTTGATTATGGTCGAGAGGGACATCGTGCGGTGTTCAGAGGCTGCAAAGTCTTTTAGAGCCCGTACACCACAGCCAGTTCAGAAGGAAGCCAGTATCCAACAGACGCAGCAAAGTGTTCAGATGCCTCCGAATTTTGGCCGCAGATGAGGCAGAGGACAATGGGACCAAAAGGGTACATCGAGTGCTGGATCTATTACCCCACGTATATACGAGATGAGAAGAACAGACGATCAGGATGCTGCTGTCGCATCAGGTACTGTTCAGATCCTTTCCCATCCAGTTAGCATTTTATTCGATACACGAGCTACGCATCCATTTATATCCTTGTCTTGTATAAATCGTTTGAATATTTTTGGTTTTCATGATTGTGAACTTATATTGTGGGTTTACCGAGCGGAGAGATGATTGTTGAAAACATAGAAACTAGAGATTTCCCTATATCATTTGGAGGCAGAGAGTGGCTCTCAAATCTGATCGTGATAGAAATGCAAGGAGACGACCTGATACTCGGAGATGATAGGCTTAATCGGTATGGAGCTATTGTAAACTACCGAAAGAGGAATATCTCGCTGATCGATGATGATGGTTCCAAAATACTGTTTGAAGGATGGAAACCAGGAAGCTCAGGAAAGATGATCAAGGCGATGAAAGCCGTCAAATTGTTTAAACAGGGCTGTACCGGATACTGGTGCTATGCAATGAAGAAAGAAGATGGAATTGTGGAACTTTTGTCCATTCCTATTGTGAACGAATTTCCGGATGTATTCCCTGACGAGTTACCTGGACTACCTCCACGACGGGATGTAGAATTCACCATCGAGCTGGAACCCGGAGCTATACCAATTTCTAAGGTGCCGTATCGTATGGCACCTACGGAGATGTACGAACTGAAAAGCAACTGGAGGAATTACTAGACAAAGGCTATATCCAGCCAAGCGTTTTGTCCTGGGGAGCACGAGTTCTTTTTGTCCCAAAGAAGGATGGTTCGCTTCGACTGTGTATTTACTATCGAGAGTTGAACAAGATGACGATTAAGAATAAGTATCCGTTGCCACGGATTGATGATTTGTTTGACCAGTTACAAGGAGCAACAATATTTTCTAAAATCGATCTGAGATCAGGATACAATCAGCTGGGGATTAAGGTATCTGATGTTCCGAAATCATCATTCAGAGCTCGCTACGGACACTATGAGTTTGTAGTGATGCTGTTTGGTCTCACTAATGCACCTGCTGTATTCATGCAACTAATGAACCGAGTGTTAATCGAGTATTTGGATAAATTTGTGGTTGTGTTCATTGATGACATTCTGGTATATTCTAAGAGCTCGGAAGAGCATGCACAGCATTTACGGATTGTGTTAGACCTGTTGAGATATGAACACTTGTGCGCCAAACTTTCTAAGTGTGAATTCTGGCTAAAGGAAGTAATGTTCCTTGGCCATGTGGTATCAGCTGAAGGAGTGCGAGTAGATCCTCAGAAGATCGAAGCAGTTATGGATTGAAAACCTCCAAAGAACGTGAAAGAAGTCCGTAGTTTCTTAGGACTTGCTAGATATTATCGTCGGTTCGTGGAAGGGTTTTCCAAAATTACCCGCCCACTTACTCGACTACTGCAGAAAACTCAAAAGTTTGAGTGGAATGAGTTGTGCCAGAATTGCTTTGATGAATTGAAGAAGATATTGACGACGGCACCGATTTTAGCACTCCCACGGGGAACTGAAGGATTTATAGTTTATAGTGATGCCTCGAACCAAGGACTCAGATGCGTATTGAAGCAGAATGATAAGGTGATCACTTATGCATCACGACAGCTGAAACCTTATGAAGTGAATTACCCAACGCATGATTTGGAGCTGGCAGCAGTAGTTTTTGCTGTTTGGTCTCACTAATACACCTGCTGTATTCATGCAACTAATGAACCGAGTGTTAATCGAGTATTTGGATAAATTTGTGGTTGTGTTCATTGATGACATTCTGGTATATTCTAAGAGCTCGGAAGAGCATGCACAGCATTTACGGATTGTGTTAGACCTGTTGAGATATGAACACTTGTGCGCCAAACTTTCTAAGTGTGAATTCTGGCTAAAGGAAGTAATGTTCCTTGGCCATGTGGTATCAGCTGAAGGAGTGCGAGTAGATCCTCAGAAGATCGAAGCAGTTATGGATTGGAAACCTCCAAAGAACGTGAAAGAAATCCGTAGTTTCTTAGGACTTGCTAGATATTATCGTCGGTTCGTGGAAGGGTTTTCCAAAATTACCCGCCCACTTACTCGACTACTGCAGAAAACTCAAAAGTTTGAGTGGAATGAGTTGTGCCAGAATTGCTTTGATGAATTGAAGAAGATATTGACGACGGCACCGATTTTAGCACTCCCACGGGGAACTGAAGGATTTATAGTTTATAGTGATGCCTCGAACCAAGGACTCAGATGCGTATTGAAGCAGAATGATAAGGTGATCACTTATGCATCACGACAGCTGAAACCTTATGAAGTGAATTACCCAACGCATGATTTGGAGCTGGCAGCAGTAGTTTTTGCTTTGAAAATCTGGAGACATTACCTGTACGGGACTCACTGTCAGATCTTTACGGACCACCAGAGTCTCAAATACATCTTCAGTAAAAAAGAGTTGAACATACGGCAAAGAAGATGGCCGGAACTTATTAAGGACTATGACTTGGAGATTTTTTATCAAAAAGGCAAAGCAAATGTAGTGGCCGATGCACTTAGCCGCAAGCCTATTTCTATTCAGATGCTGGAGACTCTGACCTCCCAGCTCAGCATTCAACGAGAGATGATTCGAGAAGGAATAGAAGTATGGTGGCAAAGAGTCCAAGGACAACTGTGCGTGATGGAAATAACTTCATCGTTAACCGAAGAAATAAAATCTAAGCAAGTAAATGATCCTCTGATGATTCGGTTACGTGATGAATTGATCAAGGGAAAGGCCCCTGGATTCGTAATTCATGATGATGGAGTTTTGAGATTTCAGAACCGACTTTGCGTTCCCGATGTCGATGTTCTGAAACAGACGATTATGAAGGAAGCTCACAGCATGCCCTATTCTTTACACCCGGGCACCAGTAAGATGTATAAGGACCTGAAGCAGAACTTTTGGTGAGGCAACATGAACAAAGATGTAGCGGATTATGTTTCGAAATGTTTGACTTATCAGCATATTAATATCGAGCATCAATGACCTGTCGGAATGCTGAAGCCGCTCCCGATTCCTGAATGGAAGTGGGAGGACATATCGATGGACTCTATCACTAACATGCCGAGAACCAAGATAGGATTGAACATGATTTGGGTGATAGTTGATCGTTTAACCAAATCGGCTCATTTTCTAGGCATTAAGGACACTTGGGGACCCGAGAAGTTGGCACGAGTATTTATTTCAGAGATAGTCCGATTGCATGGTACACCGAAGACTATTATTTCTGACCGAGACGGTCGCTTTGTATCGCATTTTTGGAAAGCAGTTCATAAGGCCTTGGGGACCGAATTGAACTTCAGCACAGCTTATCACCCGCAGACAGATGGACAATCCGAGAGGACTATTCAAATGGTGGAAGACATGCTAAGGGCCTGTGCCTTAGATTGGTCAACTGATTGGGAAGTTCATATGCCGTTGATTGAATTCACCTACAACAATAGTTGGCATGCTTTTATTAAGATGGCACCGTTTGAGGCATTGTATGGGAGGAGATTCAGATCGCCCCTATGTTGGGATGATTCATCGGACTTGATCGAAACGGAACTGGAATTGATCGTACAGACACGAGATAAAATAGCCTTAATTCGCGGAAGGCTGTTGACTGCCTAGAGTCGACATAAATCTTACGAAGACATACGCCGTCACCCATTGGAGTTTAGTACTAGAGATCACGTGCTTTTAAAAGTTTCTCCTACTCGGGGAATCTTTCGTTTTGGAAGAAAGGGGAAGTTGAGTCCGAGATATATCGGACCGTTCGAAATTCTTGAAAGAGTTGGATAGTTGGCCTACAGATTGTCATTACCGCCGTCATTGAGCCATGATCATAACGTGTTCCACGTCTCCCAGTTACTGAGATATATACGGGATCCTAGTCATGTCATTGATTTTAGCGAGATCGAAGTCGCTCAAGATGGAATGTTTGAAGAAAGACCGGTCAAGATACTCGAGAGTCGAGTTAAGCAGTTGAGCAACAAACCAATCGCTTTGGTCAAAGTTCAGTGGTCACGTCACGGAGTGGAAGAAGCCACTTCGGAAACGGAGGATAGTATGAGGTCCGGATACCCAGAGTTATTTTCGTCCTGAGTTTCGGGACGAAACTCCTTTTTAGTAGGAGAGTATGTAATATACGGATTTATTACTCAGTATTTCATCTATATTCGAACCCTGTATTATTTGGAATTGTGATATCGATGATTGAGGTATGATATTTCTCGTATTTGTATCCTTGTACATGAGTATGGCAACATGTAAATTTTCTGATGCAAATACGTGATAACGTACGTTAACAAGGGTAGCTTAACGTACGTTATCTGTCGGAAATAGCGTACGCTACGAATGTAGCGTAGCGTGCGTTAACCAGCCAATAATTGAGCTAGCCGGCTGTCACATACGCCAGCCGGACATGGGTCTGGATAAGATTCTCTCGGATGAACCTGGACACTTTTGAAGTCAACGATTGTTAACGTACGCTAAGGATTGTGTCTAGCGTACGCTAACGTGTGTTACTTACGTACGTAACCTGATGGTGTAACGTACATAATCAAGGTCAGAATTTGGACAGTTAACTATCAGGATGATAGCGTACGCTAAATTATGATGGATAGCATACGCTAAGAGGCTAACGTGCGTTATGCATGCAGGCTAACGTACGTTAAAGACAGAAAATTATAAATAAGACATCACACCATTTCATTTTAGCTCGTTCATTTCACCTATCCTTCAGCATACTTCATGCCCAGAGATATCCCAGCCCCCCTTAAACACCTTTAGAACACCTTTTCTTGATCATTGAAGATTGGAGATTACTCATTGAAGTGGAGAATCATTTTGGATTGACACACAAGCAACCGGAGTTGGATTCTACCTATTATCTCGGTGTTTCCTTCATCTTAAGGTATGTTATACTATCTCCAACCGTGGTTTCGTGTCCTTAAGGATATGATGATCATGCTATCAAGATATTAAGTTCCGTTGATGTATTATTCGACCAAACATCACATTTAGAAGTTGGGATGATTATGCTTAAGATATCATTGTTGTAAACATCGTTGTAGAATCCTATTACGTCAAATGATGAGAGTAAGGTTCTGAGATTGATTAACCGTATTGAATAATGTTGCCATATTGATCGTAGACTTGGAGATTGATATCACTTTTGATAAACGGACTTAAGAAAGAATCATCAAAGGTTGTATCCTTTCTTATAAGTTGGACTTGTTAGTTCTTTTAGATGAAGTCTAAAAGTTAAAATGATGTTGGAATCTAGTGAATTAACCTTAGATCACCCGAACTTCACATGAGTATGATAATCGAGATTGAATATAAGTGTTGTGATGATATACATTTCCTTGAATTCGAAGATGTTTGAATCCGTAAGATCATTCATAGTTTTGATGAACATGTTATGTAGAAGGATAACATACGTGAATCACTGAGGATTTCGTAAACTTCATCACAGTTAGAACAGTCGTCTACCCAGTGAGAAACTGCCATGCGCGCTTAGCGTAGCTATGCTGTATAGTTAATGTATGCTATCGGGCATAGTTAACGTACGCTACATTTGGTACATAACATACGTTATGTCATCAGACGAGTCAGTTGGATGATCATAGAGGGACTGTCAATACATGGTTAGCGTACGCTAGACTTCGTAGTTAACGTACGCTACCTATGGTACGTAACGTACGTTAAGCAGTTCAGGCAGGTTACGTTTTATGAACTTCCGACCGTAATTTGGATTGTTAGATGTCCGTACGACGTGAGATGAACTCTATATTATTTCTTTTGTTTAAGGTTCGAGCTTGCTACGTGATTGACCGAAGGGGCGACCTTCGAGTGTTTCGTTTTTCGTGGAAGTATTATTCTTGTCTTCGAATCGAGGCAGGTATCTTAATTGTTTTATGTATTGATGTTATACATATTGTTGTACATGTATGTCGTTATTGTATGTCCACCTCGTGTTGGTCCGACGGGATCATCGGGGGATCTATGCTAGCGTGCTCTGGATCATCGGACGGATTTGTCCACCTCGGGTTGGTTTGACGGAATCATCCAGGGGTCTAGGCAGTGAACACTGGATCATCGGAATTACCATATGTATGTTGTGATATCATGTTGTGATTATCATGTGTGTATGTTATTATTGAGTTTCTCGCAGGAGAAGACTCTTTGGTTCTTTGTCATTTATGTTATTATTATTCTTCGTGAGATGTTGAATAATATGTTATGGTACTTGTACTAGCATCGTTATGATAACCCCTTCGAGGGTGAACATTTGTTTATGTTCAGGATCCAGGAGAGCGGGAAAACAACCACTGTAGTTGCATGATGACGAGGGTGCAGAGTGATGTTCCGACCGGGTTTATTTGTCTGTTGTTTGTATCATTTTAATAAGTACTCGAGTACGTCGTCGTTTGTGATGATTTGGATTTGGTGATGTATTAAAACTTTTCCTTTGGACATTTGTATTTTCGATTGGGTCGAATCGTTGTATTTAATTTCAGTTACTTTCATACGTTGGTATCTGTTATTGTCTTTTCATTTCTTCAGCCTTGTAAATCCCTAAGTAAAGGATTTTCGGCGCTGTAATATTCCTGAATATATCGGGGGTGTTACAGATACCACAGACCTAAGGCAGCAGTATATTTTAAATAAGCAATGAGATGGGATTCTTTAGGATTCTCTTGAAAACGAGCACATAAGCAAGTAGCAAACATTATATCGGGTCTAGATACAGTTAAATAAAGTAAAGAGCTGATCATACCTCGATACTGTTTTGTGTCAACAGACTTACCTTTTTCATCTTTGTCGAGCTTAAGAGTGGAATACATAGGAGTAGATATTTCTTTGCAATTTTCCATCTTAAATTTCTTTAGGAGCTCATTGACGTACTTGGATTGGTGAATGAATATTCCATCATTGAGTTGCCTAATTTAGAGTCCGAGAAAGTTTTTCAACTCTCCCATCATGCTCATTTCGAACTCTCCCTTCATAAGATTTGAAAATTCTTGGGACAGAGATTCGTTAGTTGCACCAAAAACAATGTCGTCCACATAAATTTGGCAAATAAGCATATCATCACCTAAATTCTTAATAAATAGGGTATTATCAACATTACCTCTTTTATACCCATTTTAAATAATAAAAGTGCTTAAACGATCATACCATGCTCTCGGAGCTTTTTTTAATCCATAGAGAGCTTTATGGAGCTTGTACACATGATATGGATGATCATAGTCTTCAAAACCCGGCGGTTGCTTGACATACACCTCCTCCTGGATGATTCCATTTAGGAATGCACTTTTTACATCCATTTGATGGAGTTTGATTTTCTTGTATGCGGCAAAGGCACAGAGAAGACGAATTGCCTCAAGACGAGCAACAGGAGCAAATGTTTCCTCATAATCTAAGCCTTCTTCTTGATTATAACCTTGGGCGACCAATCTCGATTTATTTTTAATTGGGAGACCATCATCATCGGTTTTATTTTTATGAACCCATTTAGTACCAATGATTGATTTGTCTACCGGTGCCGGAACCAATTCCCAAACATTATTTCTTTCGAATTGGTTTAGCTCTTCTTGCATAGCAATAGCCCAATTCTCTTCATTTATGGCTTCATCGATATTATTTGGTTCTGTAAGAGAAATAAACGCAATATTATTAATACAATCATTTATATTTCTCCTAGTTCGTACACCTTCATCGATTTTTTTGAGAATTTGTTCCATCGGATGGTCTTTCAAATTTGCTCAATATTTAGGAAGGTTGTAAGTATTCTCCTCCTGCTTGTCCGACCTTAAGTCGAGATTCTCCAACTCCTTTGATACTTATGACACTTCTTTAGCCAGAACCATACCTGCATCATCATCAAAAACAACCTTTCTCGGGGGTAAAACTGTATCATCGAATTTTACATGAATTGACACTTCTACCGAGCCTCTTTTAGAATTAAATACACGATATGCTTTACTGTTAGTTGAATAACCAAGAAATACTCCAATATCAGATTTTGATTCAAATTTTCCCAAATTATCCTTACCATTATTATGAATAAATACTTTACAACCAAATGGATGGAAATAAGATAAATTGGGCTTTTTACCTTTAAATATCTCATATGAAGTCATCATTTTGTTCCTCCGGAGATGGACTCAATTAATAACATAACAAGTGGTGTTAACGGCTTCGGCCCAGAAATATTTAGGAAGACCATATTGAATGAGCATTGTTCGGCTCATTTCTTCTAGAGAGCGATTCTTCCTCTCGACAACTCCATTTTGTTGAGGTGTCCGAGGTGCCGAAAAATTGTGCCCAATACCATAATTATCGCACCAATCTTCAAAAATATTTGAATCAAATTTTCCACCATGATCGGTTAGGATGGCGATAATTGGTAACTCTTTTTCCTTCTGGGTAACCTTACACCACTTAACAAACTCGTTAAATGCATCATTTTTATTTGTCAAGAATTTTACCCAAGTAAATCTCGAAAAATCATCAACAAGAACTAAAGTATAAAGTTTACCTGTTACGCTAGCATGTCGAGACAGACCAATCAAATCCATATGAATTAATTCAAGAATACGACTAGTGGAAATTTTCATTTTTGGTTTAAACGAGCCTCTAGCATGTTTACCTTTAATACAGGTCTCACAAATGTGGTCTTTTCTGAAATTTAATTTTGGTAGACCACGGACAATATCGTTTTTGGCTAATATTGAAAGAAGTGGTAAAGAGGCATGACCCAATTTTCGGTGCCAAATAACGGCATTTTCATCGTATGAAAGTAAACGTTTTTCATTGAAAGAAGCTTCATCTTAAAGATCAACAATATAAATATTTCCATATCGTAATCCAATAAAAACAACTTGGTCTTTTCTCATCGTAGTGCAGTACGTACTTTCAAAAATTAATTTAAGACCAGTGTCACAAAGTTGAGAAACACTTAGAAGATTATGGCAAAGACCATCAACAAATAGAACATTTTCAATAGTGGGTAAAGGTTTCTTACCTATCTTACCTGTCCCTTTTATTTGACCCTTTTTATTATCGCCAAATGTTACGCAGCCACGATCTTCCTTTTTCAGCTCCGTGAAGAGATGTTCATTTCCACTCATGTGATTTGAACATCTACTATCAACATACCATTTATTTGATATTGTTGTCTTCCTTGCTTGTACCTACAAAAATAATTTTCTTCCGTTTTATAGGTACCCATGCTAATTTGGGTCCTGTGGAGTTAGATATAAAAACATGATTTTTAACAATGGTCCCTTTAGGTACCCAAATTTGTTTGGCTTTTATAGTTCGTCTACAACTTCTACAGTAAGTTTCGGTATGTCCTGGTTTTAAATATTTTGGATATGATGGAATTCCTGTTTTTAAAGTGTCCGAATCTTTCGTGGTAATTTCTAGGGACTTTTTCATTGGAAATGAATTTTATCCGAGTCCTTGTTTTGAAAGAGAAAATTTTGACCAAATAAAAGTTGCTTAAATTTGTCATTACCACACGAGAATTTTCTAACGTAAAGTTTCAATTCTATCTGAGTTTTGCATAAATCATCTCTCAGAATTTTCTCGGTTTCCAGACAATTTGTATGATCAATCGATACATCCTTGTTTTTCAATAATTTTGAATTTTCACTTTCAAGAGATTTTATTTTCTTTTTCAAATCTTTATTACTATTGCAAACTTTTTCGTATTCATTGTTTAAAGATTCGAAAGCATCAAGAAGTTCTTCATGAGAAGAATCACTAACCTCGACTTCTTCGTCGCTATCTTCGGATGCGCGGGCCATTAGAGCAATATTGGTTTGAACTTGAGGTTCATAATCCTCATCATCATCGCTCCATGTAGCGACATAGACTTCCTTATTTTTGAAATTTTCGTGAGGTGGTTAGATGAACTCATTGGAGCAGCAGCACGACAATCTTTAGCAAAATGGCCTGGAATGCCGCACCTTCGACAAGTATTGTCGAACCTTTTATTTTGTGGGAAGTGAGTCTTTTTGGATTCATCCCTCGGTTCTTGTTTGATGTCCCTCCGGCGCCTTTGTAGAAGATTTTTGACTTTCTTTATGTTTTTGGCATAAAAGGCGGTTTCTTCATCCTCTTCTTCGATAGGTTCATCTTCTAGATCTCTATCTTCTTTTACTTTGAAGGCGATCGTCCTTTCTATCTCTTTGTGCTTTGGTTTCGAACTTCGAGATTTAATGACAATCTCGTAATTGATGAGAGATCCAATGAGAGTGCTGAATTCAATGGTGTTGAGATATTTCGTCTCCATGATAGTCATAACAGTAGCGTCCCATTCTCTTGGTAGAGATCGAAGGATTTTCTTGGCTTTATCACTACTTGATATATGTTTCCCGAAGGAAGCTTGCCCATTTGTGATAGCCGAGAAGCGGTCAAGCATAGTAGTAATGCTTTCTTCTTCTTTCATAGTGAAGAGTTCATAATCGTGAAGAAGCATATTGATTTTTGTTTCCTTTACTTGACTCGTACCTTCATGGGTAATTTCAAGCATTTTACAGATCTCTTTGGCCGTCTCGCAAGAAGATATTCTGTTGTGATCCTCTGGGTTGAGAGCACAGTAAAGCAGTTGAGTAGCTTTACTATTGAAGTGATCGTTCTTCCATTCGGCATCGTCGTATTCTTCAATGCTTTTGATCGAGCCATCTGGCTTCTTAGGAATGGTAGGTCCAAGAGCAATGACCTTACAAATTTCAATATCGTGAGCTCGAATGAAGATAGACATTTTCTTCTTCCATGTCATAAAGTTTGAACCATCGAAGAAAGGAGGGCGATTGAGAGCTTTGCCTTCAAGAGAAGAGTGGATAAAGGCTATTTCTGGATCTTTTCTCTTGCGGGTGTTAATCCGGTGAAAAAGAGACTGCTCTGATACCAATTGTTAGATTGGTACCGCCACTAGAAGAGGGGTTGAATAGTGCGGATAAGAGTTTTGAACTCTTTTTGTTCGGAAGCTAAAATATCGGAGTAAGTAAAATGCGGAAAAGAAAGAACACAAGAAATTGTTCGAGAGGTTCGGCTATTAACGAAGCCTACGCCCCCTACCTAGTTTTATCGACTAAGACTTTTCTTAGAAACTTTGAATGCACTTTCTAGTTTAGTGCCAACTCTTACAATTTCTTGATTTCCGGGCTCAAGAACAACCTCACTAAAACTCTCTTGTTTTTCCGGGTACTAGATAACCTTACAATAAAACAATTTCGAGTAGGAACTCGACTTTACAAGATATATCGCTCTTTGATACAACAATATAGATAAGAAATAATAGAGAAAATCTTCTCGTATCACAATATGGAATGTGTATATCTCTCGAAATATTTGCTTGAAATAGCTTGAGTATGCTTGTAAGCTCAGATAACTTGTGTGTATTCCAAATCCTTGAATGGTGCTATTTATAGCCTTCATAAGATGAGTTTGCCGTTGGAGCAGTGGCACCCTTAACGTACGTTATGTATGTAATGCCTGGATAAATGGTGTATTTACCTTGTACTCGATCTTGTATGATCTCGACTTCATGATGTTATAAATCGTAGATTGGTTTCCCGTATTTGTGCCCTTATGTTTTTATATATCTTCAACATTTCATGCATGATTCTGCACGTACTTACGTACGGTATCAGGCGTCCATAACGTACGCTAAAGATTCAGTATTACGTACGTTATATGATGTTCTTAACGTACGTAAGCTAAGTCAACTTGGGTTCGGATAAGGGTCGGCGTGTGGGGGCCGAGGAAGGGGCCGGGGGAGATTCGTGTGATTTCCGCGTGAACCTGGACATAGGCGTTACGTGCGCTATGGTGAATGTTTTACGTACGCTAAGGACATGGATATTACGTACGTAAATCCCATGTGATTACGTACGTAAGGAAATGGCGAAATCAGGCCAGTGAACTCTGGTCAGACGATTACGTACGCTAAGGCTAGGGTATAACGTACGTTAAGTTTGTTACGTACGTAAGGGTGATTGCATAACATACGTAATGCCCAGAAATCTATTTATAGAACCCGACCCTCACTTCATTTCCCACTCTTGCCTTAGCCGATTTTTGTGTTCTTGAGACTATCCTTCACCTCATATCCCTCATATCATCATCTACATCCGATTTTGGGAAGCCTAGACCGTGTGATTTGGTGATCAAGCTTCCGGTGAAGAATTTATTGAAGATCTTCTTTATTCTTTCATCTCTTAAGGTATGTTACGATTCACCAAGCTAGAATTTACATTCTTAGCTATACTTTGAGCTTGTTTCGGAAATCATTGGATTAGTTAATGATCTTTTGAGTCCAGCACCATATTCTGAAGTTTAGAACCCGATTATACCTTGTCTTTCTTCCATTACGTAGAGTATTGATATAGCCTCGGTGGATGAAAACCTTAACATGAAGTATCCTTAATTTGTCGAAGTAATAAGCATGATTTCAGTTAGATTGTCTGAACCCTTTTTATGTTCAACTGGGTAATTCATGTATGTTAGAAGAATTGGCTTTGACAATATTCTCCATGTTCTTGAGGTTGATTTATCGGCCAAGTCTTTGAACTCAAACCGGATCACCGTAGTATCGTTTTCCTTGTGTAATATTCGAGCATGCTTATCATCTTGAGTAACATTGGTGGTATAATCATAATAGCCGGTCATATGAGGATTTACAATTTAATCCCTTATTAAAACACGAAATCTTCAATACCTTGTAAAACATCGAACTTTTAAACATCGGTATTTCACCTTCGAAATGATCGTTCAACTCTCCTGTAGTGCCTTATCGTTTCCGGTTCAGTTCTTATCTAGTGTTATAAAGGTGAACCAACCCAGCGTCACTACTTTACTATCATAGTATAAGTATTCGGTGATCATATGTTAGTATCGAGTGGTATGTTAAGTTCCTTATATCTCTTTTTGAACAAGGTCCGAGCCTTGCATAGGGGTCGATCGTGGGGCGGTGACATACGGACGCGTGACGTTTGTTGGAGTATTTCATTCTTGCCATTTTCGAGGCAAGTATCATATGTTGAGTTTGATTTATATTGGAACTTTGATCATGCATATGGTTTTGTTCATGTTGTCGAATATGAGATTTATTTCTGTAAATTCTCGTGGTATTCATTGTTAATTGTTCATATTGATGAAAATATTGAAATGCATATATGTATGCATAATTGATTGGTTTATGGTATAAATGATCCGAGGGGGGTCATGAGGATCTATGCTGAGGGCGCTGGATCGAATGTCCACCATGCGTTGGTCCGACAGGATCATCATGGGGATCTATGCTGAGGGCGCTGGATCGCTGGACGGTTTTTCCACCATGCGTTGGTCCGACGGGATCATGATGGGGATCTATACCAAGGGCGCTGGATCGCTGGATTACCCTGTATTGTGTTGATGGAATCGTGAGGATTCACATCATTGGATTCCGATGACGGAAGTCCGTTTTGCATGATTTATGATTCACTGATGATTTATGTATTATGATACTTGTACTAGCATTGTTTTGCTAACCCCTTCGGGGGTGGACATTGTTTTGATGTTCAGGTAGCCGGGGAGCGGGGAAGCAACCACAGTACCGATAGGACGATGAAATGGCTCAGTGATGTGGTTGATGTTTATTGTTATATTGTCTTCTTGGTTCACTTTAGTATTCGAGTACGTGTGTTTTAATAATGTCATTTTCGATATGGTTGTATAAGTTAACTCTTTGAATCAGTTGAACCAGTTCTGTATTTTGAACTTCAGTTGTAAGGTTGAATTATATTTACATTTCTTTTATTTAGCCTTGTAAATCCCTACTTAAAGGGTTTACGGCGCTGTAATTATTTCGAATATCTCGGGGTGTTACAGAATATGGTATCAGAGCTAAGATTCATGGATATCTTGGCAGTCGGGTTAGTTGGGTCTGTTTACGTTATTTGATTATTGGTCGTTTGTAACATCACTGCTGAGCCAAAGATCGTGTGGACCGTGGTTGTAAGTTTCCTAATCTCAATTACTACCGTTTTATTTAATTCATGTTTTGTGAACATTGATGGACTTTCTTTTAGAAAGTTTGCCCTGGATATTGAGTATTTGTGTTTACAGTATGTTGAGAGGAGGTCGTGGACGGGGACGTGGTCGTGGATGCGGACGTGGAAATATGAGATAGGAGGATTCGGCATCTACCCCGGAGATATCTGCTAGTCGAACCGATTCCCATTCTGGAGGACAGCAGGGATCAGCAAATAATAATGCAGATCCTAATGTGCCGGGAGTGCTTCAGCAGGTGGTTGCTCAGATAAACCAGTTTGCTCAAGTTGTTGATCGCATGCAGACGGCGCTGGGACAGCAGCATAACGTGGATAATCGGGGAGACAAATGGCTTACTGAGGTTGTCAAATTGCACCCTCCGAAATTTGACGGTTCTGCTGAGACGCTTTCTTGGGATCACTGGCTGAAGGAGTTAGAGAAGATTTTTGTGGGGATTAACTGTCCCAACGACAGAAAGGTTTCGGTCACCCAGTATCTTCTGACGGGGGAGGCTTTCGATTGGTGGGAGGCCATTCGACCTGAGGAGCATAATGTTGACTGGACGGAGTTCAAATTAATGATGGAAGCGCAGTATTGTACTCGCCCAGTTAGGGAGGCTCGAGTCTGGGAGTTTTTCGCACCACAAAATTCAGAAGCATCTGTGACAGACGTGATTAAGACTTTTAATCACTAGTTGACTTATGTGCGCCACTTGGTCAGGACCGAGGCAGAGAGGATTTTTCATTTTGACATGCGAATGAAGTCGGAAATTCAGCAGTATATGTCCGGATTTGAATGTACCACTTTGCGACAGTATCAGGACAAAGCTCTGGCCTATGATATGAAAGAGGCGGCAGTAGAAAAGTCAACGGAAGCAAAGAAACAGAAGGTGTCTCGCAACTTCACGGAGAATAAGAGTAGTGGGCCTCGCAGGGTCCAGTCCTCTTTTCATTCATCCAGGAGGCCGTCCGCATCCGTCTCGAGGTGGAAAGAAGTTCCGGGCAGCACCAACCGTTTCAGACGCAGGGAAGAAATGTTATAACTGTGGCAAAGCGGGGCATGTTCGACGTGACTGTTTCGCGCCTACTGTGACCTGTTTCGACTGTGGACAGGAAGGGCATCGCGCAACATTTTGTGGAAATGCGACTCGATCTTTTGGTACTCGCACTCCTGTACCGGTTCCGAAGGACACTAGTGTAAACCAGACGCAGCAAAGCGGTTTCCAGCAGCAGAATGTTGGGAAAAGTGAGGCATCCAGCGCTGGGTCCGTTCCTCCGCGTATTTACGAGATGAAGAAGTCAGACGATCAGAACACAGCTGTTGCATCAGGTACGATTCAGATCCTTTTGCAACCAGTTAGTGTCTTATTCGATTCAGGAGCTACGCATTCTTTTATATCTTTGAACTGTGTTAATCGTTTGGAAATCTCGTGCTTATATGATTGTGAACCTTATGTTGTGGGATTACCGAGCGGAGAGAAAATTGTGGGAACCCTAGAAGCTAGAGAGTTTCCAATATCTATAGGAGGGAGAGATTGGCCATCAAATCTTATTGTAGTTGACATTCATGGTGACGACTTAATTCTCGGAGACAATTGACTCAACCGTTATGGATCTATTCTGAATTACCGAAAGAGAGTCATTTCTATCATTGCTGATGACGGATCTGAACACTTATTCAGAGGATGTAGACCGGGAAGCTCGGGAAAATTGATCAAAGCAATGAAAGCCGTGAAATTACTGAAGCAGGGATGTCATGGATTTTGGTGCTATGCCATGAGGAAAGAAGGAGTAGCGCTCTCATCTATTCCAGTTGTGAATGAATTCTCAGATGTATTTCCTGACGAACTACCTAGGTTACCTCCGTAGAGAGAAGTGGAGTTCACTATCGAATTAGAGCTTGGAGCCGCTCCTATTTCCAGAGCACCATACCGCATGGCGCCAACCTAGATGTATGAACTAAAGAAGCAATTGGAGGAATTATTACAGAAGGGTTATATTCAACGTAGCGTTTCTCCTTGGGGAGCGCCCGTTCTCTTTGTCCGGAAGAAAGACAGATCCCTCCGATTATGTATTGATTACAGGAAGCTCAACAAAGTGACAATCAAGAATAAGTATCATATACCTCGGATCGACGACTTATTTGATCAACTGCAAGGGGCAAGGGTATTTTCAAAGATTGACTTGCGATCAGGATACCATCAGTTGAGAATTAAGGAATCGGATATACCGAAGTCTGCTTTCAGATCCTGGTACGGGCATTATGAATTTGTAGTGATGCCATTTGGACTTACCAATGCTCCTGCGGTATTCATGCAATTGATGAATCGGGTATTCTTAGAATATATAGATAAATTTGTGGTCGTGTTCATCGATGACATCTTGATATATTCGAAAGACACAGAGGAGCACGTTGAGCATTTGCGTGTGGTTTTGAGCATCTTGAGGAAGGAACAGCTGTATGCAAAGCTTTCTAAATGCGAGTTCTGGCTTAGGGAAGTAACTTTCCTTGGGCATGTGATATCAGCTGACGGAGTTCAGGTAGACCCGAAGAAAGTCGAAGCAATCTTGGAATGGGAAGCTCCTAATAACGTGAAAAAAGTCCGGAGTTTCTTGGGATTTGCTGGATATTATTGCCGCTTTGTAGAGGGATTTTCCAAAATTGCTCGTCCGCTCACTCAGCTATTACAGAAAACTCAAAAGTTCACGTGGGATGAGAAATGCCAGGCTGGTTTTGACGAACTTAAGAGGAGACTGACGACAGCACCTATATTAGCGTTACCAGATGGAACTGATGGATTCATGGTATACAGCGACGCTTCAAATCAGGGTCTGGGATGTGTGTTGATGCAAAAGGATAAGGTGATTGCCTATGCTTCTCGGCAGTTGAAACCGTACGAGGTTAATTACCCGACTCATGATCTGGAGCTAGCAGCTGTGGTCTTTGCCTTGAAAATTTGGCGACATTATTTGTACGGCACTCATTGCCAGATCTTTACAGATCATAAGAGCCTCAAGTACATTTTCAGTCAGAAAGAATTAAACATGAGGCAGAGAAGGTGGCTGGAATTGATCAAGGATTACGACTTGGAAATTCTCTATCATCCGGGTAAAGCAAACGTAGTAGCCGATGCATTGAGCCGTAAACCTATTTCTCTTCGAGTGTTGGAAGCACTTATATCCCAAACCAGCATTCAAAGGGAACTGATCCGCGAAGGGATTGAAGTATGGGCACCAGGAATCCAAGGGCAACTATATGTGATGGAACTGACTTCATTACTAGTCGAGGAGATCAAATCTAAGCAGTTGAACGATTCTCTGATCCTTCGGTTATGTGATGAAGTAAAGAAAGGAAAGGCCCTAGGATTCGTGATACAAGATGATGGAGTTCTGAGATTTCAGAGTCGACTTTGCGTTCCCGATGCTGATGATTTGAGACGGACAATTCTGAAGGAAGCTCATAGCGCGCCTTATTCTATTCACCTAGGCAACAGTAAGATGTATAAGGATCTTAAACAAAACTTCTGGTGGGGGAATATGAAGAAGGACGTAGCAGAATACGTTTCAAAGTGTTTGACTTGTCAGTAGGTTAAGATTGAACGTCAGCGCCCTGCCGAAATGTTAAAACCGCTCCCGATTCCTGAGTGGAAGTGGGAGGATATCTCGATGGATTTCATCACCAATATGCCAAGGACCAAGACGGGAATGAACATGATTTGGGTTATAGTTGATAGACTAACCATGTCGGCTCATTTCCTAGGAATTAAAGACACGTGGGTGTAACACCCCCAATCCGCTCAGGGATATTACACGCCGTAGAACCTTTCCTCAAGGATCTACCAGGCTGGTAACGACATATAGCAACTCAACCATGCCTTTCAGGCTAAAATGACTCAGTAGACCGATTTGGTCTTTCAACAATTACATACAACTCAAATACAACTCATGCCCACGCAGGGGTCAAAATACAACCACACCCGTACAACGGGAAAATATACTGCAGCGGAAAAGAAAATACAGCTAGACCAATCCGACATCAACGGATCCTCGTGTGATTAGTATCGTTCATCTTTCATCATCCTTCGTGCCGACCCTGTGCTATGCTCCAAAACCTGAATGCAAAAATAGACATCCACCCCCCGAATACTCGGGGGTTAGCAAAACTCCACTGTTTTGCTAGTGCAAATACAAAGTGCAAATACGAGCCATACAATTCACATTCCACGAATAACAATAACCAGGAATCCTCAAAGATCCAAACGAAACGAAAAGTACTTCTCGAGGCAAGGGTTTGAGAAAACCTTTAAAAATCGAAATACCATAAATCAATGGAAATAATTTATAAAACGGTTTAGAATGCCATCGAGAGTTTTAATAGAAAACCATTTAGGATTATCAAATCCTACTTTTCAAAATCCAAAGACAAAAGGGGTCACCGCCCCAAAGGTTTACTTTCCGTAAAATAACCTTTACCAAACCGTTGGGATTTTAGTCCCAAATCCGTAGAATGACTTTTACAAAACCATTGGGATTTTAGCCCCAAATATCATCAACTCACAGTACACAAGAACGACCACAAGGTTCGTATCCCAACATCAAAATCCACAAATAAAGGATTTAACACAAACAACAAAATACTCTAGTGCCATCCTAGCCAAGTAAGCCAAACGAACAACTTACCTCTTACACACTTAGTCGATGCATGCAATCATGAAAACCGTTCAAAAGCGCTCATTTCTGGAAATGCCATAAATAAGTCACATTTGTAAAATGCACCACAATTAACCGTCGATCCACACCTCCGTGGACCCCTACCGAGACCCCGTCGGATCTAACCCGTAGTGGTTAAAAGCAAAGCTCGTCGATCCACACCTCCGTGGACCCCTACCGAGACCCCGTCGGATCTAACCCGTAGTGAGCATACACACACACACATTACTCATGCAAAACTAACATGCTAAGAATGTAAGTTCATTAAGAATACTCACTAGAGATGGCCATTAACTCGACAACATTATCAAACTCTTCAAAACACAATAACAAGATTAAATACGGAATACACGATTCCATAACTTTAAACAATAGGAGTATCATCATCAAATCCTTCAACGTTCAAAATAATCAAATCATAATCAATTCCCAAAACACGCCGTTCACAAAACACACACGCATTTGAAAGAAAGCCTTTAACGAGGCAAAACCGAAATCTTTTGAAACTTCATTTCAAACAACCAAACAAACACACCAAGACGATCACCGATCATCATATCCACAAAATAAGAAGAGTATGGGCAAGGTACTTGCCTCGAAACCACGATCGCAATAAGACGACGGATAGGACTCGGTCGAATAGCCCCGAACCCCCCGAACAATATCAAGAACGCGATAGCACCACGAGTATTACGAGAATAACACCACACGAATCATCAATCACCAAACGAAATTCAACATCGGAATCCTCGGACACCTGTAAACCTCCGGAAGTAACAATAACACATGGTTACGACGAGAATCAAGGCCAAAACAATGGAAATCCCAACAAACTATCGAAGGGAAACTCATTGGGACATTTAATCGAACACTAAATGTTCAATAATTCCCAAGAACACTCGAATCGTCGATCGAGTTAAACAAACTTGATATATGGATATACAACCCATAGAACATGATTAATAACATCATACTACACCAATCGATGTATCAAAATCGGATTAGAAACGAAATCAAGAACAATTTCTCCAAAAAGTCAACTTGAAGGATAATCAAGAAATATAACTTGATTTGGATGAAGGATTCAAGTAGAGGTCGAAAATCTACAACAAGACTTGAGGTAGATGATCTCTACAAGTTTTGGAGCACTCAAAATCGCCCAAAAATCGCCCACAATCGCCTAAGATGAAGGAGGAAGAAGAGAGGAGAAAATGAAGTTTTTCTCCTCGCAACCGCTAAAAACGCAGAAAAAGCCCGTGTGCCGCCGCGGCACAGACAAGTGTGCTGCGCCCGGCCACCAAAACGCCCAGAATTAGCTTAGTGCCGCGGCCTGGCTGAGTGTGCCGCGGCACACGGCATGCACCCTCCTTCAACACCAAAAAGGCACCGTGCGATCTTCGCTATTTCGACCATAACTCCTTCGTCTGGACTCCGATTGACTCACCGTTTGAACCATTGGAAAGCTAACTTGATTCTCTATAACTTTGCAAAGATTCAGAATTTTTGGAGTTTCCAAGAATTAATGGTGACTTTACAAAGTCGAACTCCCACGTGAACAAGTCGATTAAGGACACGGAACTCAACAAAACGACACCAAAACGAACTCGGATGACAAAAAGTGCAGAATTAATCATTCTCGGAATGACGAAACGGTCAGGGGTGAGTTGTCAAAATGAACTTCCGCCGAAAAAAGAAAATTACCGAAATTCGAAATTGCGGATATTACATTCTACCCTCCTTAAAAGAAGTTTCGTCCCGAAACTTAAAACAAGTAGGGGGAGCAATATAACCGCCACGAAAACTCGACGAGATACACAAAAATAGAAAACTCGCGCCCAACGGCGAAACGCTGCAAGAAATGCAAAGAGACATACGGCGTGAAAACACGCTCCACGACGACCAACACAACGTCGCCGTTAGGGATACAATAAAACCAACAAATGACAAGCGTCATCAAACGGATAATATAGCCAAGTCAATTATCCGACAATCACAAAACACAACGAACGAAAGTCAGTATGATTGGCCAACCCAACGGTACGTCAATCGAAACGCGAGCCAATCGCTGAACTAATACGAAATTCCACCGCCCAAGGGTTGGAAGATCGAAAACGAGACTAATTTCCCAAACTTAAGGGAATTAGGAATGAGCCTGAATGCTCAACGATCACGAAACGAGGACAAAAACCGAACAAACAAACGACCGAACCACAACGGTCGAGACAACAAAAAGCGAACAATCATGTTCGAATCACGAAGAACAATAAAATTCAAACAACAACTCCAAGGTTCACGTCTCGACTCGAGACAATATATGATCCGGTGAAAACAACAACGTATGCATTCACATAAGATCCACATGAAAGGGAATAGAAATTGAAAAGTCACAACGACAAACGAGTTATTCCGAAATGATGCCACACTCGTTCAATAAACAAAAACAAGGGGCAGGACAAGCTCAGAAATGTCAACGAACATAAATGAGTCGACAAAGTAGAATATACAGAAGTTCAAAATAGTACGGGCATTACCTCCGACCTCGTCCACGAAATTCACAAAAACGGGAGCAAGGTAACAAGACATTAAACAACCGAAACATAACGGAACGATCACCGATGCACACGACCATACCAACCCAAGCTCTAACAGCTCGCACATGCGCGACAACGCAGAAATCACCACGAGGCGACAATATTCAACACCAACATCCCACCTCTCACAAGGGGCTAACACAATAAATGTGTGGAAAACGACTCAACGCTCACACCGCCAATTCGGTCATACTCGGGAGCAAACATCAATATGACAACGCGAACATCATACATATATACCCAGCCCTCAAACGGGAATGGATAGGTTTTAAAAATGAAAACCTCATTTTGAAAATAATTTAGAAGAACACCGATTGATCTTGAGTATCACCTTTGAAAAAGTACAAACGTGAAACATCGTTATCGAGACTTTGGAGAACCATTTCGCATTTGAAAAAAAATGAGGACACTTTCTCTTACTGAAAACTTTCAGAATATTCGACCCTCGGGTCTAAATAAAAGTGTTTCTAAAACATTGAAAATATCTCAAAACATTCCTCGAGGCAGAAAAATTTTGGAATATATTGTGGCACCTGGATGTATCACAAGAAAATAACTCATTTGAAAAAAATATGTCTCGAAATTTATTTCTAAGATACTCGAGTTTTCGAAAATAATTCAAGGCCAAAAAGGACGATGCCAAAAAGGCTAGAATGCCCAAAAATTTCAGGTAATCACACGGAACATCCTAGCGCTGTGGGTCCCGCGTCGGAACCCCAGGCTAAAAAACCATTTACAAAAATGCCAAAAAGGCTGATGACGGTAATATTTCAAAAACTCACAGAAGCCATTTACAAAATGCTAAATACCGTCATAAGAATTTCGCCAAAATGATCAAGGCCATAATGCCAAAAACTCGGTTAAGGGAATCGGTTTTCGAAATAAAACTCTGTCGGTAAAATACCGAAAGTCATTACGAAAGAACTCACGTAGCGGATAAAAGAAATACAGTTCAACATGCACAATCCAGCAACACTACTCCTCATATGAACGAAATATGAGAGTCAAATAACCACATTCAGAACAAAACCACTGGCCCCATTCGAGGCCTCTCAAGACCCTACCGCACTGGCTAGTGAACAAGTCGAACGTGTATAAGCACAAAGCTTCCACAAGAGAACTTGTAAAACGTGCAAATCGATTCGAAAATCATCAGCAACGGACAAAAACAACAATAAAAAGACATCACAAGCGACGACGCTCCTCATATAAATTAAATACGAGAGTCGACTAAATACATATCGTGACATCAAAATCCACATAAAGATTCCATCACTTAACAAATAATCATAAAAATAGCTCGTGTCACACGAGGCACAACACAAAGAAGGGAGACTTACTTCCACAGGTCGCACGAAGATGATGATCGTCCCACGATACTAGTCACGACCAACAAACTCAAACGACGCGTCGCGACACGACTCAGTCAGACTAAATCCGACGAGACAAAACTCAATAGACACCACTGACCCGACAGCCTAGGTTTCCACAACCTAAGCTCCGATACCATTTATGTAACACCCCCAATCCGCTCAGGGATATTACACGCCGTAGAACCTTTCCTCAAGGATCTACCAGGCTGGTAACGACATATAGCAACTCAACCATGCCTTTCAGGCTAAAATGACTCAGTAGACCGATTTGGTCTTTCAACAATTACATACAACTCAAATACAACTCATGCCCACGCAGGGGTCAAAATACAACCACACCCGTACAACGGGAAAATATACTGCAGCGGAAAAGAAAATACAGCTAGTCCAATCCGAGATCAACGGATCCTCGTGTGATTAGTATCGTTCATCTTTCATCATCCTTCGTGCCGACTCGTGCTATGCTCCAAAACACGAATGCAAAATAGACATCCACCCCCGAATACTCGGGGGTTAGCAAACACCACTGTTTTGCTAGTGCAAATACAAAGTGCAAATACGAGCCATACAATTCACATTCCACGAATAACAATAACCAGGAATCCTCAAAGATCCAAACGAAACGAAAAGTACTTCTCGAGGCAAGGGTTTGAGAAAACCTTTAAAAATCGAAATACCATAAATCAATGGAAATAATTTATAAAACGGTTTAGAATGCCATCGAGAGTTTTAATAGAAAACCATTTAGGATTATCAAATCCTACTTTTCAAAATCCAAAGACAAAAGGGTTCACCGCCCCAAAGGTTTACTTTCCGTAAAATAACCTTTACCAAACCGTTGGGATTTTAGTCCCAAATCCGTAGAATGACTTTTACAAAACCATTGGGATTTTAGCCCCAAATATCATCAACTCACAGTACACAAGAACGACCACAAGGTTCGTATCCCAACATCAAAATCCACAAATAAAGGATTTAACACAAACAACAAAATACTCTAGTGCCATCCTAGCCAAGTAAGCCAAACGAACAACTTACCTCTTACACACTTAGTCGATGCATGCAATCATGAAAATCGTTCAAAAGCGCTCATTTCCGGAAATGCCATAAATAAGTCACATTTGTAAAATGCACCACAATTAACCGTCGATCCACACCTCCGTGGACCCCTATCGAGACCCCGTCGGATCTAACCCGTAGTGGTTAAAAGCAAAGCTCGTCGATCCACACCTCCGTGGACCCCTACCGAGACCCCGTCGGATCTAACCCGTAGTGAGCATACACACACACATTACTCATGCAAAACTAACATGCTAAGAATGTAAGTTCATTAAGAATACTCACTAGAGATGGCCATTAACTCGACAACATTATCAAACTCTTCAAAACACAATAACAAGATTAAATACGGAATACACGATTCCATAACTTTAAACAATAGGAGTATCATCATCAAATCCTTCAACGTTCAAAATAATCAAATCATAATCAATTCCCAAAACACGCCGTTCACAAAACACACACGCATTTGAAAGAAAGCCTTTAACGAGGCAAAACCGAAATCTTTTGAAACTTCATTTCAAACAACCAAACAAACACACCAAGACGATCACCGATCATCATATCCACAAAATAAGAAGAGTATGGGCAAGGTACTTGCCTCGAAACCACGATCGCAATAAGACGACGGATAGGACGCGGTCGAATAGCCCCGAACCCCCCGAACAATATCAAGAACGCGATAGCACCACGAGTATTACGAGAATAACACCACACGAATCATCAATCACCAAACGGAATTCAACATCGGAATCCTAGGACACCTATAAACCTCCGAAAGTAACAATAACACATGGTTACGACGAGAATCAAGGCCAAAGCAATGGAAATCCCAACAAACTATCGAAGGGAAACTCATTGGGACATTTAATCGAACACTAAATGTTCAATAATTCCCAAGAACACTCGAATCGTCGATCGAGTTAAACAAACTTGATATATGGATATACAACCCATAGAACATGATTAATAACATCATACTACACCAATCGATGTATCAAAATCGGATTAGAAACGAAATCAAAAACAATTTCTCCAAAAAGTCAACTTGAAGGATAATCAAGAAATATACCTTGATTTGGATGAAGGATTCAAGTAGAGGTCGAAAATCTACAACAAGACTTGAGGTAGATGATCTCTACAAGTTTGGGAGCACTCAAAATCGCCCAAAAATCGCCCACAATCGCCTAAGATGAAGGAGGAAGAAGAGAGGAGAAAAAATGAAGTTTTTCTCCTCGCAAATCTGCTAAAAAACGCAGAAAAAGCCCGTGTGCCGCGGCACAGGACAAGTGTGCCGCGGCCCAGGGCCACCAAAAACGCCCAGGAATTAGCTTAGTGCCGCGGCACAGCCTGAGTGTGCCGCGGCACACGGTACAGCCTCCTTCAACACCAAAAAGGCACACCGTGCAGTCTTCGCTATTTCGACCATAACTCCTTCGTCTGGACTCCGATTGACTCACCGTTTGAACCATTGGAAAGCTAACTTGATTCTCTATAACGTTGCAAAGATTCAGAATTTGTGGAGTTTCCAAGAATTAATGGTGACTTTACAAAGTCGAACTCCCATGTGAAAAAGTCGATTAAGGACACGGAACTCAACAAAACGACACCGAAACGAACTCGGATGACAAAAAGTGCAGAATTAATCATTCTCGGAATGACGAAACGGTCAGGGGTGAGTTGTCAAAACGAACTTCCGCTGAAAAAAGAAAATTACCGAAATTCGAAATTGCGGATATTACAGTGGGGACCAGAGAAATTGGCACGAGTATTTATTACAGAGATAGTCAAATTGCATGGGACGCTGAAGACCATTGTTTCAGATCGAGATGGTCGCTTCGTGTTGCATTTCTGGAAGGCAGTTCACAGGTCTTTGGGGACCGAGCTGAACTTTAGCACGGCTTATCATCCTCAAACGGACGGTCAGTCCGAAAGGACTATACAAACAGTAGAAGACATGCTGAGAGCTTGTGCTTTGGATTGTTCAACTGATTGGGAAATTCATTTTCCATTGATTGAATTCATCTACAATAATAGTTGGCATGCTTCTATTAAGATGGCACCATTTGAAGCTTTGTACGGGAGGAGATGCCGATCACCCTTGTGCTGGGATGATTCTTCGGACTTGATTGGTACGGAACCGGAATTGATAGTTCAGACTCAAGAGAAGATAGCTTTGATTCGGGAAAGACTGTTGACTGCCCAGAGTCGACAGAAGTCTTATGCTGATGTACGTCGTCGCCCTCTAGAGTTCGACATTGGGGACCACGTATTATTAAAGGTGTCTCCTACACGAGGGATTTTCCGTTTTGGGAGGAAAGGTAAGCTAAGTCCGAGATATATCGGGCCATTTGAGATCCTCGAGAGAGTTGGGGATTTAGCATACAGGTTGGCCTTACCGCCATCGCTGAGTCACGTTCACAACGTGTTTCACGTATCCCAATTGCGGAAGTATGTACCAGATCCCAGTCATATTATTGATTTCGACGAGATCGAGATAGCTAATGAAGGCACCTTCAAAGAGAGACCAATAAAGATACTAGAGAGTCGAGTCAAGCAATTGAGGAATAAACCGATCTCCTTGGTAAAACTTCAGTGGTCTCGACATGGAGTCGAAGAAGCAACTTGGGAGAGAGGAGAGTATGAAGTCGAGATACCTAGAATTATTTTCGTTTTAAGTTTCGGGCCGAAACTTCTTTTTAGAGGGGTAGTATGTAATGCCCGGATAAATGGTGTATTTACCTTGTACTCGATCTTGTATGATCTCGACTTCATGATGTTATAAATCGTAGATTGGTTTCCTGTATTTGTGCCCTTATGTTTTTATATATCTTCAACATTTCATGCATGATTCTGCACGTACTTACGTACGCTATCAGGCGTCCATAACGTACGCTAAAGATTCAGTATTACGTACGTTATATGATGTTCTTAACGTACGTAAGCTAAGTCAACTTGGGTTCGGATAAGGGTCGGCGTGTGGGGGCCGAGGAAGGGGCCGGGGGAGATTCGTGTGATTTCCGCGTGAACCTGGACATAGGCGTTACGTGCGCTATGGTGAATGTTTTACGTATGCTAAGGACATGGATATTACGTACGTAAATCCCGTGTGATTACGTACGTAAGGAAATGGCGAAATCAGGCTAGTGAACTCTGGTCAGACGATTACGTAAGCTAAGGCTAGGGTATAACGTACGTTAAGTTTGTTACGTACGTAAGGGTGATTGCATAACGTACGTAATGCCCAGAAATCTATTTATAGAACCCGACCCTCACTTCATTTCCCACTCTTGCCTTAGCCGATTTTTGTGTTCTTGAGACTATCCTTCACCTCATATCCCTCATATCATCATCTACATCCGATTTCGGGAAGCCTAGACCGTGTGATTTGATGATCAAGCTTCCGATGAAGAGTTTATTGAAGATCTTCTTTATTCTTTCATCTCTGAAGGTATGTTACGATTCACCAAGCTAGAATTTACATTCTTAGCTATACTTTGGGCTTGTTTCGGAAATCATTGGATTAGTTAATGATCTTTGGAGTCCAGCACCATATTCTGAAGTTTAGAACCCGATTATACCTTGTATTTCTTCCATTATGTAGAGTATTGATATAGCCTCGGTGGATGAAAACCTTAACATGAAGTATCCTTAATTCGTCGAAGTAATAAGCATGATTTCAGTTAGATTCTCTGAACCCTTTTTATGTTCAACTGGGTAATTCATGTATGTTAGAAGAATTGGCTTTGACAATATTCTCCATGTTCTTGAGGTTGATTTATCGTCCAAGTCTTTGAACTCAAACCGGATCACCGTAGTATCGTTTTACTTGCGTAATATTCGAGCATGCTTATCATCTTGAGTAACATTGGTGGTATAATCATAATAGCCGGTCATATGAGGATTTAGAATTTAATCCCTTATTAAAACACGAAATCTTCAATACCTTGTAAAACATCGAACTTTTAAACATCGGTATTTCACCTTCGAAATGATCATTCGACTCTCCTGTAGTGCCTTATCATTTCCGGTTCAGTTCTTATATAGTGTTATAACCGTGAACCAACCTAGCGTCACTACTTTACGATCATAATATAACTATTCGGTGATCGTATGTTAGTATCGAGTGGTATGTTAAGTTCCTTGTATCTCTTTTTGAACAAGGTCCGAGCCTTGCATAGGGGTCGATCGTGGGGCGGTGACATACGGACGCGTGACGTTTGTTGGAGTATTTCATTCTTGCCATTTTCGAGGCAAGTATCATATGTTGAGTTTGATTTATATTGGAACTTTGATCATGCATATGGTTTTGGTCATGTTGTCGAATATGAGATTTATTTCTGCAAATTCTCGTGGTATTCGTTGTTAATCGTTCGTATTGATGAAAATATTGAAATGCATATATGTATGTATAATTGATTGGTTTATGGTATAAATGATCTGAGGGGGTCATGAGGATCTATGCTGAGGGCGCTGGATCGAATGTCCACCATTCGTTGGTCCGACGAGATCATCATGGGGATCTATGCTGAGGGCGCTGGATCGCTGGACGGGTTTTCCACCATGCGTTGGTCCGACGGGATCATCATGGGGATCTATACCAAGGGCGCTGGATCGCTGGATTACCCTGTATTGTGTTGATGGAATCGTGAGGATTCACATCGTTGGATTCCGATGACGGAAGAACGTTTTGCATGATTTATGATTCACTGATGATTTATGTATTATGATACTTGTACTAGCATTGTTTTGCTAACCTCTTCGGGGGTGGACATTGTTTTGATGTTCAGGTAGCCGAGGAGCGGGGAAGCAACCACAGTACCGACAGGACGATGAAATGGCTCAGTGATGTGGTTGATGTTTATTGTTATATTGTCTTCTTGGTTCACTTTAGTATTCGAGTACGTGTGTTTTAATAATAATGTCATTTTCGATATGGTTGTATAAGTTAACTCTTTGAATCAGTTGAACAAGTTCTGTATTTTGAACTTCAGTTGTAAGGTTGAATTATATTTACATTTCTTTTATTTAGCCTTGTAAATCCTTACTTAAAGGGTTTACGGCGCTGTAATTATTCCGAATATCTAGGGGTGTTACAATATAGGTTTGGTTATGTACGTTATTCATATTACGTACGTTACAGAACTGAAGTAACGGCCATAATGAACTCCCAAAAACAGTCCAGTGACATTTGGTGAAACTCCTTACGTATGTTATGGAATTAATGATTACATACATTATCTTGTAGTTAAAGATCCGTTGGATGTGAAGACTTTGTGTAACGGCTAATGACTTTTTCCATGTTGACTAGCAACGGGCAGAATTTCAAACCTTACGTACGTTATGCATAATACATTACATACGTTACCTGCATAAAAACACTTGTCAAACTTGTGAGTGTTACGTACGTTATATGTGAATAGTTACGTACGTTAAATGTAGAAAAATATGTAAAATAAATTTTGTTTATATAACTCAACATCAAAATGTATAAAATGATTTATTACAAATATTGTACCAACAATCTCTTCATGCGAAACGGCCAAAGAAATTTGGAAGATGCTCGGGATTACCCACGAAGGTGCGTGTCAAGTGAAGGAAACAAAAATCAATATGCTTCTTCACGATTAATAACTCTTCACTATGAAAGAAGAAGAAAGCATTACTTCTATGCTTGACCGTTTCTTGGATATCACAAATGGGCCAGCCTCATTTGGAAAACCGATCTCAAGTAGTGATATATCCAAGAAAACACTTCAATCACTACCGAGAGAAGGGGATGCTACTGTTATGGCTATCATGGAGTCGAAATATTTAAACACCATGGAATTCAGTGCTCTCATTGGATCCCTTATAAATTATGAGATTGTCATTAAATCTAGAAATTCGAAACCAAAGCCTAAAGGGAGAGAGAGGCCGATTGCCTTCAAAGCCAAAGAGTATACTGATCTTGAAGATGAACCGACCGAGGAAGAGGATGAAGAAACGACCTTTTATGCTAAAAACATAAAGAAATTAAAAAATCTTCTACAAAGGCGCCGAATAGATATCAAACAGAAACCGAGGGATGAATCCAAAAAGATTCAATTCCAATAAAATAAAAGGTTCGACAATACTTGTCGAAGGAGCAGCGTTCCAGGTCCTTTTGCTAAAGATTGTCATGTTGCTGCTCCTATGAGTTCATCAAAACCACCTCATGAGAAGTTCAAAAAGAAAGAAGTCTATGTTGACACATGGAGCGATGATGATGAGGATGATGAACCACAAGTTCAAACCAATCTTGCTCTAGTGTCCTGCACATCTGAAGACAGTGATGGAGAAGACGAGGTAATTGATTCTTCTCATAAAGAACTTCTTGATGCTTTCGAATCTTTAAATAATGAATATGAAAAGGTTTGCAATATAAATAAAGATTTTAAAAGAAAATAAAGTCCATTGAAAATGAAAATTTAAAATTATTTAAAAGCAAGGATGTGTACATTGATCATACAAATTGTTTGGAAATCGAGAAAATTCTGAGAGATGATTTACATACAACTCAGAAAGAACTCAAGTTTTACGTTAGAAAATTCTCATGTGGTAATGACAAATTTGAGCAACTCTTATTTGGTCAAAAAATTTCTCTTTCAAAATAAGGACTCGGGTATAATGCATTTTCAATGAACAAGTCCTCAGATATTACCACGAAAGATTAGAATATTTTAAAAATGGGAATTCCATCATGTCCAAAATGTTTAAAACTAGGACATACCGAAATGTATTGTAGAAGTTCTAGAGGAACTATAAAAGTCAAACAGATTTGGGTACCTAAAGGGACAATTGTTCAAAACCAAGTTTTTATGCCAAACTCTACAGGACCCAAATTAGCCTGGGTACCTATAAAACGGAAGAAAATTGTTCTTGTAGGTACAACCAAGGAAAACAACATTATCAAATAAATGGTGTGTTGATAGTGGATGTTTAAATCACATGAGTGGAAACGAACATCTCTTCACGGAGATAAAAAAGGAAAATCGAGGCTATGTAACATTTGGTGATAATAAAAAGGGCTAAATAAAAGGAATAGGTAAGATAGGTAAGAAATCTTTACCCACTATCGAAAATGTTCTCTTTGTTGATGGTCTTTGTCATAATCTTCTATGTGTTTCCCAACTTTGTGATACTGGTCTTAAATTAATTTTTGAAATTATGTATTGTACTGCAATGAGAAAAGACCAAATTATTTTTATTGGATTGCGTTATGAAAATATTTATATTGTTGATCTTCTAGACGAATTTTCTTTTAATGAGAAATGCCTACTTTCATATGGTGAAAATGCCGTTATTTGGCACCGAAAATTGGGTCATGCCTCATTATCTCTACTTTCAAAATTGGCCAAAAATGATATTGTCCGTGGTCTACCAAAATTAAATTTCAGAAAAGACCACATCTGTGAGGCCTTTATTAATGGTGAACATGCTAGAGGCTCGTTTTGTAATATCCGCAATTTTTGATTTTCGGTAAATTTCTTTTTTTCGGCGGAAGTCCGTTTTGACGAGTCGCTCATGACCGTTTCGTCATTCCGAGAATGATTAATTCTGCACTTTTTGTCATCCGTGTCGTTTTGTTGAGTTCCGTGCTTTTTAGCGGTTTTTCCGCACTTGAGTTCGATTCTTGCGAATCTCATCCGAAACTGTTGTTTTGACTTTCTCGTAAGTTCATTTAATGTTATTATTCATGTTGCGAGCTTTGGCTTGGTGTTTTGATCACGTATCGTGATTTTCGGGCGTTTTGGGCCATTTTCGTAATTTCCCAAAGTTTGGGGTAATTACTTTCCGTTGTCGAATTTCGAGCCTTCGGGTAGTCGGAATCGTGTTTTCTATTAGTGCTCGGATTCTTCTTTTCGAGTACTTCGTAACCGTATCTTCGATTCGTATTCAGGTTCGGGTTTAGGGGTCGTTCGGGCCGTCGGAGTTGGTCGCGGCCGAGTCATGTCTGGGCATGCTCGGGCCAGGCCAGCCCTGGCCGAGTAACGTGCGGTAGTGCTCGGCAGTTACGTACGTAAGGCCGGTTACGTACGTAAGGCCCTGTCCGGTAACGTACGTAACGTTCCGGCATTTTCAGGCAGTGAGTTCGGCCATGGCCGGTTACGTACGTAACCCGGCCGGCAGTCGGCCTATTTAAGGCCTGGCATCGTATTTCTCAGCCATTTATCACTCGTTCTTCTTCTCTTCCGAGGCTGAGGTTGTGCTAATCATGGAGGAGTGTTGTTATACAATTAATCCATGAAGTTTTGAGGTTCATATCATCAATCATCCGTCCTATAACATCCTCCGATCTACCGAATCAGGTCAGATTTCCTAGAAATCTAGTTTTGGGGAATTTGGGTATTTTGGTTGTTTTCGTCCGATTAATCCGATTTAACTTAGGATTATGATGGATTGATGATTATTTAGATGTTTTATATCTTTTCCCTTGTTATTCCATGGTTGGATCGTATCGATTCGTTGTTTTGGTTGAGTTCTTGATCGACGCCTTGAAGGTGTCCGGTAGAATGTCATAGAGGGGTTTTCGGGCGTTCCACGATTATCCTTCCTCATATGATTGTTGATTTATGGATTATATGTTGTTAGGGTTGAGTTTCTTGCGAAGAAACCAAGTTGAACCCTTCCGTTCGTTGTCGTTTTCCTTTTCGAAAACATCGGGCGTTTCGAAGCTTTCCGGTTGAGCCGTGTTCGTCGGGATACTTGCGTGCCGATTTTGAGGCAAGTACCTTGTCCATATAATTCTTGTTTTGTGGATACGATAATTAGTGATCGTCTAAATGTGGTTGTTTGGTCGTTTGAATCGAACTTTCAAAAGATTCGGTTTAGCCTTGTTAAAGGCTTGCTTTCAAAACGCGTGTGTTTTGTGAATGGTGTGGTTTGAGAATGACTATGTGAACTCTATGGATATGTTTGGTGTTGATGTTGCACTTGGTATTGCGTGTGGACGTATATTATTTCATTTTGGTGTAGTGTGTTTTGACGTGGTGGTTTTGCTAAGGATTTGATGCCTCTAATTGAATTGTTTGGATATCTTTGCTGTATTGTGCTATATATGTGATTGTGTGGATGTGGGCGGGGCCTACGGTGGCACATGGCATGTGATCATGTGGCCAGGATGCAACAAGCGATTGATCCAACCGTGAGAGCCTAAGAAAAACTACGGTGGCACATGGCATGTGATCATGTGGCCAGGATGCAACAAGTGATTGATCCAACCGTGAGATGTGTGTGATTTTTTTCGCTAGCCAGCTCGGGAGGGTCCTTCGAGGCCTCGAGTGGTGTAACACCCCGAAAAATTCAGAGTATATTACAGCGCCGTGAATCCCTACATAGGACCCACCAGGCTACAATATCGAACATCCCTCGACTAACCATCTCGGTTAGCGAGGAAACACAATCAAATAGACATCACATAAAAATACACCCGGAACAACCGACCAAAAGAGTAACAATCGACATTATAGCAATTTAAAATAACACAACACGGAGTTTGAATTTGAAAAGCCTAAGTACTCGCGAGTACAATCTATCAGTTTATAAATATAGGAAACAACCATATCGAATTAGACAGAGAATATAAGATGACCCAAATGCACATGTCAACGACCCTGGCCGACATCCTCGTACTGTTCCGGTGCTCGCTCGTCCGGATAATCATAACCTGAAATCCATAACAAGAATCTCCCCAAAACGGGTCCCCAGAGGGGTTAGCAATTACGCTAGTACAAGTAATCAAGGCAAACCAATCGCTTACACATTTCATAGTACATGCACCAATATCATTTCAAAAACCAAAACCAGACATGTCTTTTCCGGAAACAAATAGTCACAATTAATTTGCCTAGGACCGGGACGAAGCCACGAATCCCACTCGAGGCCTCTAAGGACCCTCCCGAGCTGGCCACATTCATAAAACAAAACAAGCACCACACGTCACCTAGGACTGGGACGAAGCCACGAATCCCACTCGAGGCCTCTAAGGACCCTCCCGAGCTGGCTAGCGAATCAAACTCATGAATACAGGACGAAGCCATAGATTCCCTCGAGGCCCCGTCGGACCCTCCCGAGGTGAGCAAAGCACACACAATATACATTACCATTTCACGTTAAGCATAAAGGTTTCCAAGAATTACTTGCCTTGAATATTTTGATGACGCAACGAACGGAAAGGATAATCACCGACGAACACTAGGAATCAACGGAACCGAACCTAACGATTCGAAGAACATAATTACAACCAACTCTAACCGAATACGGAAATGGAATACACCCGAAAACCCGCCTATGATTCATGTATATTCGCACAAAATAACTGTAACACCCCCAGAATACGTCCGGGAATGTCACACGCCGTAGACCCTTCTCACAAGGATCTACCAGGCTACACTCCAATAGACTACTTAATTGATTAACCGACCGGGGTTAATCTAATTACAAAGCAGACCGACAAGGTCATTAAACAATTCAGAACTAAAGAAACTAACCTCACAATGACAAGAATAAACTGCAATACAGAAAGAAATGACAACTCAATTTAATAAATGAAAACTACACCCATGCAAGGGTGAATACTCGACCAAAAAGGGGGATGCCGACCAAAGCGAAAACAAAAGGAAAGACTCTGACTCTTGTGTGATTAGCATCGTCGTCTTCCATCTTCTTCCAAGCCAATCCCGTGACTGCTCCCTAGCTGCCAAAACCTGAGCGCATAACAGGCACCCACCCCCCCGAAAACTCGGGGGTTAGCAAACTGGAATTTTGCTAGTGCAAGTACATAATATACAAGATATACGAACAATAACAACACAAAATTCAAGCACCGTGAAGTCTTAACACAAACCATACAATCCCAAAGTCTACACAGTATAGCACTCGTATACACAAGGTGAAAAATAATCACATAGTCATATTCTCTATATGGAACATAACACCAATTAAACTTTAAACGAGCCCAAGGAGTCGAAAGATTTACCTTGTAAATCTATTCTTATAAAGGGAAAAGTATTTTGATAAGATAGTTTGAAAACATTAATAATGACTCGGGTCGTCTTGGGGTTTTAAAGAAAATTCGAATGGGAATGCTTTTAGAAAATAATTTCAAGAGCTCTCGGGTTCTAGACCCAAGATATGGAAAATGATTGCACGAAAATATGTCAACATTATTTAGGATCCTCAATCCAATTCATAGAACACTGTCACAAACGAAATCATTACAACATCTCACGGGGTTCTCAACCCAATTCAATTAACATCATCACGAGATCAATCATCTCAACGTTTCACAAGGCCCTCGACCCAATACACAGGATAGCACCACAATACAATCAAAGGCACAATCTCTCATTCGACATATCCTGCTCAAGACCCCCGATTAATTAACCCTCGGAGATTTCGTCAAACCTCCTTGGTTAATTAACCCTGATACCAACGCTTTAAAAACAAGTTGAAACAACTTTTCAAAAACACGAATCGCGGTCTATATCAAGACAAACGTTTAAGAGAGAGTTTGAAAGATTTTAGATACGAACATCGTTCGGTAACGGGGTCTTAGCTATCACTCAAATACCCGAAACCAATAAGCTGCCAGCGCCCCTTGCGCACTGTACCGGCGTTCACTCCACTATGTTGGCCGCTCCTTGAACATGTCACCGCGCCGGCGATCACTCCCGCAAGAGCCGCCTTGACACACGCATTATGTAACACCGGCGTTCACCACCCATATGGAGCCGCACATTGCACAGTACACTGTGCCGGAGTGCACGCCCGCCCTCGAGGTTCCGGATATGACGTTTCTCACAACAAGTATCCACATTGTTTCAAACATCAAGCACACAGACAAACGTCACCACAATTATCAACTCGGTACATCAAGTTACACAATTTTCTACGCTAGTCCATAACCACACAAATAAACAATAACACGCACGTTATCAATCAAACTCAATCACAATAAGCCTTCAAGCATAACCAACCAACACCGCACATATATCCCTATATTGCGACTCGACCGAATATATATATATATATATAACCTTACTATATTATAAGAATAAATATAGTTTACCCATCAATCCAAGTCGAGTACATCATCGAGTGTTAGTATTCATCACTCGTCATTCACCAATATAGGCGCTTATATCAATATATGTATATACATACATATATTTAACATATAAATATATATACATATATAAAACTAGATATATATATATATACATATACATACATATATATATATATATACACATTTATACATCCGTATAAATTCATACACTTCGACAACAATGATTTCACGCAGTTACAATTCGTATATCAAGGTACTTGCCTTGGTAATCTCTCACGAATACTTCGGAAAATGCGGTTGATTGGAGAAATCCGGAACTCCAATGAAAACGGCGATCGGAAAGGCTCAACACTAGATTTTTGTAGGGAATTCGTCCCTAGTATCCTATCAAAAAATAAACAACAAATCACACAAGGAAAAATATCGCAAAACGACCAATTTCTCTCTGCGGCATTTTCCCGGACACCTTGAAGGCGTCAAACGAAAGTTCATATAAACGACGAATCGGAAATGGTAAAACCGTGGAAAGATGATGAAAATGATAGAATACTACTTAATCTACAATTATCCATCAGAAATATGAGTTAAAACGATCAAATCGGACAAAATCAACTAAAACCCCCAAAACTAGATTTTAGGAAATCATACCTTGATTCGATCGATCGGAGCAAGTTATGGAAGGATTAATTGATGATATGGACTCACTAATCTCGTGGATTTATAGTGGAACAACATGCCCTCATGTTCTCCAAGCTCCAGCCGCGGAAAGAGGGGAAAAAGGAGTATAACAATGGGTGTAAACCCGTCTGTCCCGTTATATTTATACTGGTGCAGGACACGGCGCAACAAACGGCTCAGTCCAGCGCCGTGTTTACCGCCGTGTTGGTCGGGCGCATGACTGACCGACACGGCGCAACAAACGGCCTAGTCCAGCCGTGTCTACCGTGTTGCGGGTCAGTGTGCGACTGACCGACACGGCGCAACACCCGGCGCAAGACACTTGCGCGTGTGTCTCGGCCGTGTCCGACACGCCGCAACACCCAAAGCAAATCATGCGCGGGTTCTCGGCCGTGTCTCGGCAGCTCGCTAGTCTGGCCGACCCGGCGCAGGACACGGCGCTCGGCAGTGCCGTTTTCACCGCTGTTTCGTACAGGTCCGGCCAGCGAAGCTCCGATTGAAAAAAAATGATTCCGGCACAATCCGAAAATTACAATAGGACCACAACGGCGATCCGGAAGGAGACGGAAAATAATAAAACAGGACATACGATTAGCTCGACTCCCACAGTGATAAGTCGTACCCGACGAATATCACAACACGGTACATCACGCCGTACCAAGAAGTCGTCCGCAGAACAAAATGACCGGTGCAACCGGCAAAATTCGAAAATAACCGGAACAAAAATCTCGAGTATTGCAACTATAACGTACCGGTTATGATCCAAAACGATAACAAGCAAATTACAAAGCATGAATGTCCCAAGCACGGAACGAACACGACGAAAAGCTCGTGGACCGCATCAATGCTCCGAAATGAAAATAATGATATACAACAATTCACCACATATGGCCCTAAATACAAAATCGGTCGTCGAGAGGGAGAAATAATTAAATGCTGACACTGATAGTTGAGAAATTTCCGTTCTACAAAGGAAATTTCAAATTAAACCGAAATGAAAAATCTCGGGTATTACATTCTACCCCCTTAAAATAAGTTTCGTCCGAAACTTAAAGTAAGGAGCGATGGAAAAATCAAGGAAAAGTAATTACGTGCTCAGCCCCAAAACATCACGAGCAAAGCGTGAACGTAAGGTTCGAAGTATGATGAGCTGACCTAGCAAGTACAAGGCGATTTAAAATGATCGAAAGGTTCACGGATGAATTACCAACAATGAAAGTCATCCCATACCGAAAATACTAAGAAGAGTACGGGTAATACATTCCCCGTCTAAGAGGACATTCAATCCGAAACTTAGAACAACAAAAGATGGAAATGCAAAGCAACGAAACGAAAAACGATTGAAGTTACGATTGTTGGAATCAGCAACAATTAGGACATATTACAAAATATTCATTCTCCCGTGTTAGGCTCCTCAGAAGGAGACATAGGGTTTCGGGACATTCTCCGGTCACTTACTCTGTTCGCCAACAGGGTAGCATTCATTGCCAGTTCGGAAATTATCTCACAATATTTCTCCCGATGACCTTCACACCCACACCGGTAACAAGTCAAGAGTGGAGAGGGACAATTTGCACGTACGTGTCCCCGATCACTGCTTGAAGCATCTTCTCTTCTTACCGCGAGTCACCGATGCTGGTTTGGGATTTCCAGCGTTCACTCCCGACCGTGAAGATGACACTATCGAACGACGTGAGGGTTTGGAAGCCTTAGACTCTTCACCGACCAAAAATTTCTCAGATGTCCTCGGTCTCTTGGCTTCGCTCGTGGGCTTGTCCACAGAGGAGATTTCATAGGATATCGTTTGATTTTGATACTCCTTCACTGTAGCATGAATCGTTGTCGTACGAACCAGCTCGCCGCTTCCATTCCCATCATCACGTCTACGTCTGCCGAGGCTCGACATACTAATACAGATAATACCGTTCAACAATATTAATTTATCATTCGTACAATATATCACAATTATCACCCGACTAATAGTTAGCATCCTTAGAATAATGGTAATATCGTAAAGCACAAAGTTTTATGAAGTCAAATTCGAGTCCTTCGACGAGGACGATCATTATATGTATGCACTTAACGAAAACAAATTTTGAAAAAGAGGGCTAGTCACGTTGCGCCCAAAACTTGTAAATACTGTCCTGTATTTCAGAAGAGGAAGTTTATACAACGACTCTAAAATTTATTTTCGAGTGATGTATAAAAGAAAATTGGAAATTGAATTGTAACTAATTTGAAGTGTTTCAAAAGTGTTGAGTCCCAAATACCACAATTTTGAAAATCTTTCCTCTCCTACCAAAACGTTTATTTTGAAAGAATTTTCCACCGAGATACGTGACGAATTGACATGACGACATTAAATCATGGCTTTCCACAACGTTAGAAAATTTCAAAGCACCACTATAAAATATTCGTGATACTACAGCGCCGTGGGCCCCGTACCGGAACCCACCAGGCTAAAAATCATTTAATAAAAATGTTCAAAATGCCAAAAAGGCCGATGTCGGTAATATTCTCAAATACTCACAAAAGTCATTTATAAAATATCAAATACCATCATAAGAATACAATCAAAACGTGCAAAATCAAAATATCAAAACTCGGTTTGTAAGACACCAAAAGCCATCTCAAAATATTCACGCAGCGGATAAATTTAACATTCATAAATTTATTCTAATAAAGTGCAAGAACAAATAAATATGCTCGACTTCCGAAGCATATTACATAACCATTTTTACTCGGACCGCATACCCATGCTATATCTTAAAACAATAATATCACCAACAAGTTTCAAATCCTTAGTTCACATTAAGCATATTAGCACAATATAATCAAATACGTATATAAGGGGACTTACGATCGGGAGGCTTACCATCACGGATTGCCGGAAGATGATGTCGGAACCACGATACTAATCACAACTCTGATGCGCGCGACTTACACAGGACATGGACTTGACCCAACGACCTAGGTTTTTTGCAAACCTAAGCTCCGATACCATAAATGTAACACCCCCAGAATACGTCCGCAAATGTCACACACCGTAGACCCTTCTGACAAGGATCTACCAGGCTACACTCCAATAGACTACTTAATTGATTAACCGACCGGGGTTAATCTAATTACAAAGCAGACCGACAAGGTCATTAAACAATTCAGAACTAAAGAAACTCACCTCACAATGACAAGAATAAACTGCAATACAGAAAGAAATGACAACTCAATTTAATAAATGAAAACTACACCCATGCAAGGGTGAATACTCGACCAAAAAGGGGGATGCCGACCAAAGCGAAAACAAAAGGAAAGACTCTGACTCTTGTGTGATTAGCATCGTCGTCTTCCATCTTCTTCCAAGCCAATCCCGTGACTGCTCCCGAGCTGCCAAAACCTGAGCGCATAACAGGCACCCACCCCCCCGAAAACTCGGGGGTTAGCAAACTAGAATTTTGCTAGTGCAAGTACATAATATACAAGATATACGAACAATAACAACACAAAATTCAAGAACCGTGAATTCTTAACACAAACCATACAATCCCAAAGTCTACACAGTATAGCACTCGTATACACAAGGTGAAAAATAATCACATAGTCATATTCTCTATATGGAACATAACACCAATTAAACATTAAACGAGCCCAAGGAGTCAAAATATTTACCTTGTAAATCTATTCTTATAAAGGGAAAAGTATTTTGATAAGATAGTTTGAAAACATTAATAATGACTCGGGTCGTCTTGGGGTTTTAAAGAAAAGTCGAATGGGAATGCTTTTAGAAAATAATTTCAAGAGCTCTCGGGTTCTCGACCCAAGATATGGAAAATGATTGCACGAAAATATGTCAACATTATTTAGGATCCTCAATCCAATTCATAGAACACTGTCACAAACGAAATCATTACAACATCTCACGGGGTTCTCAACCCAATCCAATTAACATCATCACGAGATCAATCATCTCAACGTTTCACAAGGCCCTCGACCCAATACACAGGATAGCACCACAATACAATCAAAGGCACAATCTCTCATTCGACATATCCTGCTCAAGACCCCCGATTAATTAACCCTCGGAGATTTCGTCAAACCTCCTTGGTTAATTAACCCTGATACCAACGCTTTAAAAACAAGTTGAAACAACTTTTCAAAAACACGAATCGCGGTCTATATCAAGACAAACGTTTAAGAGAGAGTTTGAAAGATTTTAGATACGAACATCGTTCGGTAACGGGGTCTTAGCTATCACTCAAATACCCGAAACCAATAAGCCTGCCAGGCGCCTCCCTTGCGCACCTGTGTACCGGCGTTCACTCCACTATGTTGGCCGCTCCTTGAACATGTCACTGCGCCGGCGATCACTCCCGCAAGAGCCGCCCCTTGACACACGCATTATGTAACACCGGCGTTCACCACCCATATGGAGCCGCACATTGCAGCGTACACCAGGCCGGAGTGCACGCCCCGCCCTCAGAGGTTCCCGGATATGACGTTTCTCACAACAAGTATCCACATTGTTTCAAACATCAAGCACACAGACAAACGTCACCACAATTATCAACTCGGTACATCAAGTTACACAATTTTCTACGCTAGTCCATAACCACACAAATAAACAATAACACGCACGTTATCAATCAAACTCAATCACAATAAGCCTTCAAGCATAACCAACCAACACCACACATATATCCCTATATTGCGACTCGACCGAATATATATATATATATATATATATATATATATATATATAACCTTACTATATTATAAGAATAAATATAGTTTACCCATCAATCCAAGTCGAGTACATCATCGAGTGTTAGTATTCATCACTCGTCATTCACCAATATAGGCGCTTATATCAATATATGTATATACATACATATATTTAACATATAAATATATATACATATATAAAACTAGATATATATATACATATACATACATATATATATATATACACATTTATACATCCGTATAAATTCATACACTTCGACAACAATGATTTCACGCAGTTACAATTCGTATATCAAGGTACTTGCCTTGGTAATCTCTCACGAATACTTCGGAAAATGCGGTTGATTGGAGAAATCCGGAACTCCAATGAAAACGGCGATCGGAAAGGCTCAACACTAGATTTTTGTAGGGAATTCGTCCCTAGTATCCTATCATAAAATAAACAACAAATCACACGAGGAAAAATATCGCAAAACGGCCAATTTCTCTCTACGGCATTTTCCCGGACACCTTGAAGGCGTCAAACAAAAGTTCATATAAACGACGAATCGGAAATGGTAAAACCGTGGAAAAATGATGAAAATGATAGAATACTACTTAATCTACAATTATCCATCAGAAATATGAGTTAAAACGATCAAATCGGACAAAATCAACTAAAACCCCCAAAACTAGATTTTAGGAAATCATACCTTGATTCGATCGATCGGAGCAAGTTATGGAAGGATTAATTGATGATATGGACTCACTAATCTCGTGGATTTATAGTGGAACAACATGCCCTCATGTTCTCCAAGCTCCAGCCGCGGAAAGAGGGGAAAAAGGAGTAGAACAATGGGTGTAAACCCGTCTGTCCCGTCATATTTATACTGGTGCAGGACACGGCGCAACAAACGGCTCAGTCCAGCGCCGTGTTTACCGCCGTGTTGCGGGTCAGTGCGCGACCTGACCGACACGGCGCAACAAACGGCCTAGTCCAGCGCCGTGTCTACCGCCGTGTTGCGGGTCAGTGCGCGACCTGACCGACACGGCGCAACACCCGGCGCAAGACACTTGCGCGTGTGTCTCGGCCGTGTCCGACACGGCGCAACACCCGGCGCAAATCTTGCGTGGGTTCTCGGCCGTGTCTCGGCAGGCCTGCTAGTCCTGGCCGACCCGGCGCAGGACACGGCGCTCGGCAGTGCCGTTTTCACCGCCGTTTCGTACAGGTCCGGCCAGCGAAGCTCCGATTGAAAAAAAATGATTCCGGCACAATCCGAAAATTACAATAGGACCACAACGGCGATCCGGAAGGAGACGGAAAATAATAAAACAGGACATACGATTAGCTCGACTCCCACAGTGATAAGTCGTACCCGACGAATATCACAACACGGTACATCACGCCGTACCAAGAAGTCGTCCGCAGAACAAAATGACCGGTGCAACCGGCAAAATTCGAAAATAACCGGAATAGAAATCTCGAGTATTGCAACTATAACGTACCGGTTATGATCCAAAACGATAACAAGCAAATTACAAAGCATGAATGTCCCAAGCACGGAACGAACACGACGAAAAGCTCGTGGACCGCATCAATGCTCCGAAATGAAAATAATGATATACAACAATTCACCACATATGGCCCTAAATACAAAATCGGTCGTCGAGAGGGAGAAATAATTAAATGCTGACACTCGACAGTTGAGAAATTTCCGTTCTACAAAGGAAATTTCAAATTAAACCGGAAATGAAAAATCTCGGGTATTACATTCTACCCCCCTTAAAATAAGTTTCGTCCCGAAACTTAAAGTAAGGAGCGATGGAAAAATCAAGGAAAAGTAATTACGTGCTCAGCCCCAAAACATCACGAGCAAAGCGTGAACGTAAGGTTCCAGAAGTATGATGAGCTGACCTAGCAAGTACAAGGCGATTTAAAATGATCGAAAGGTTCACAGATGAATTACCAACAATGAAAGTCATCCCATACCGAAAATACTAAGAAGAGTACCGGTAATACATTCCCCGTCTAAGAGGACATTCAATCCCGAAACTTAGAACAACAAAAGATGGAAATGCAAAGCAACGAAACGAAAAACGATTGAAGTTACGATTGTTGGAATCAGCAACAATTAGGACATATTACAAAATATTCATTCTCCCGTGTTAGGCTCCTCAGAAGGAGACATAGGGTTTCGGGACATTCTCCGGTCACTTACTCTGTTCGCCAACAGGGTAGCATTCATTGCCAGTTCGGAAATTATCTCACAATATTTCTCCCGATGACCTTCACACCCACACCGGTAACAAGTCAAGAGTGGAGAGGGACAATTTGCACGTACGTGTCCCTGACCGTTACAGTTGAAGCATCTTCTCTTCTTACCGCGAGTCACCGATGCTGGTTTGGGATTTCCAGCGTTCACTCCCGACCGTGAAGATGACACTATCAAACGACGTGAGGGTTTGGAAGCCTTAGACTCTTCACCGACCAAAAATATCTCAGATGTCCTCGGTCTCTTGGCTTCGCTCGTGGGCTTGTCCACAGAGGAGATTTCATAGGATATCGTTTGCTTTTGATACTCCTTCACTGTAGCATGAATCGTTGTCGTACGAACCAGCTCGCCGCTTCCATTCCCATCATCACGTCTACGTCTGCCGAGGCTTGACATACTAATACAGATAATACCGTTCAACAATATTAATTTATCATTCGTACAATATATCACAATTATCACCCGACTAATAGTTAGCATCCTTAGAATAATGGTAATATCGTAAAGCACAAAGTTTTATGAAGTCAAATTCGAGTCCTTCGACGAGGACGATCATTATATGTATGCACTTAACGAAAACAAATTTTGAAAAAGAGGGCTAGTCACGTTGCGCCCAAAACTTGTAAATACTGTCCTGTATTTCAGAAGAGGAAGTTTATACAACGACTCTAAAATTTATTTTCGAGTGATGTATAAAAGAAAATTGGAAATTGAATTGTAACTAATTTGAAGTATTTCAAAAGTGTTGAGTCCCAAATACCACAATTTTGAAAATCTTTCCTCTCCTACCAAAACGTTTATTTTGAAAGAATTTTCCACCGAGATACGTGACGAATTGACATGACGACATTAAATCATGGCTTTCCACAACGTTAGAAAATTTCAAAGCACCACTATAAAATATTCGTGATACTATAAATAGCCGTGGCCCTGCATCGAACCCACCGTGCTAAAAATCATTTAATAAAAATGTTCAAAATGCCAAAAGGCCGATGTCGGTAATATTCTCAAATACTCACAAAAGTCATTTATAAAATATCAAATACCATCATAAGAATACAATCAAAACGTGCAAAATCAAAATATCAAAACTCGGTTTGTAAGACACCAAAAGCCATCTCAAAATATTCACGCAGCGGATAAATTTAACATTCATAAATTTATTCTAATAAAGTGCAAGAACAAATAAATATGCTCGACTTCCGAAGCATATTACATAACCATTTTTACTCGGACCGCATACCCATGCTATATCTTAAAACAATAATATCACCAACAAGTTTCAAATCCTTAGTTCACATTAAGCATATTAGCACAATATAATCAAATACGTATATAAGGGGACTTACGATCGAGAGGCTTACCATCACGGATTGCCGGAAGATGATGTCGGAACCACGATACTAATCACAACTCTGATGCGCGCGACTTACACCGGACATGGACTTGACCCAACGGCCTAGGTTTTTCGCAAACCTAAGCTCCGATACCATAAATGTAACACCCCCAGAATACGTCCATGAATGTCACACGCCGTAGACCCTTCTCACAAGGATCTACCAGGCTACACTCCAATAGACTACTTAATTGATTAACCGACCGGGGTTAATCTAATTATAAAGCAGACCGACAAGGTCATTAAACAATTCAGAACTAAAGAAACTCACCTCACAATGACAAGAATAAACTGCAATACAGAAAGAAATGACAACTCAATTTAATAAATGAAAACTACACCCATGCAAGGGTGAATACTCGACCAAAAAGGGGGATGCCGACCAAAGCGAAAACAAAAGGAAAGACTCTGACTCTTGTGTGATTAGCATCGTCGTCTTCCATCTTCTTCCAAGCCAATCCCGTGACTGCTCCCGAGCTGCCAAAACCTGAGCGCATAACAGGCACCCACCCCCCGAAAACTCGGGGGTTAGCAAACTAGAATTTTGCTAGTGCAAGTACATAATATACAAGATATACGAACTATAACAACACAAAATTCAAGCACCGTGAATTCTTAACACAAACCATACAATCCCAAAGTCTACACAGTATAGCACTCGTATACACAAGGTGAAAAATAATCACATAGTCATATTCTCTATATGGAACATAACACCAATTAAACATTAAACGAGCCCAAGGAGTCAAAAGATTTACCTTGTAAATCTATTCTTATAAAGGGAAAAGTATTTTGATAAGATAGTTTGAAAACATTAATAATGACTCGGGTCGTCTTGGGGTTTTAAAGAAAATTCGAATGGGAATGCTTTTAGAAAATAATTTCAAGAGCTCTCGGGTTCTCGACCCAAGATATGGAAAATGATTGCACGAAAATATGTCAACATTATTTAGGATCCTCAATCCAATTCATAGAACACTGTCACAAACGAAATCATTACAACATCTCACGGGGTTCTCAACCCAATCCAATTAACATCATCACGAGATCAATCATCTCAACGTTTCACAAGGCCCTCGACCCAATACGCAGGATAACACCACAATACAATCAAAGGCACAATCTCTCATTCGACATATCCTGCTCAAGACCCCCGATTAATTAACCCTCGGAGATTTCGTCAAACCTCCTTGGTTAATTAACCCTGATACCAACGCTTTAAAAACAAGTTGAAACAACTTTTCAAAAACACGAATCGCGGTCTATATCAAGACAAACGTTTAAGAGAGAGTTTGAAAGATTTTAGATACGAACATCGTTCGGTAACGGGGTCTTAGCTATCACTCAAATACCCGAAACCAATAAGCCTGCCAGGCGCCTCCCTTGCGCACCTGTGTACCGGCGTTCACTCCACTATGTTGGCCGCTCCTTGAACATGTCACTGCGCCGGCGATCACTCCCGCAAGAGCCGCCCCTTGACACACGCATTATGTAACACCGGCGTTCACCACCCATATGGAGCCGCACATTGCGGCAGACACTGTGCCGGAGTGCACGCCCCGCCCTCAGAGGTTCCCGGATATGACGTTTCTCACAACAAGTATCCACATTGTTTCAAACATCAAGCACACAGACAAACGTCACCACAATTTTCAACTCGGTACATCAAGTTACACAATTTTCTACGCTAGTCCATAACCACACAAATAAACAATAACACGCACGTTATCAATCAAACTCAATCAAAATAAGCCTTCAAGCATAACCAACCAACACCGCACATATATCCCTATATTGCGACTCGACCGAATATATATATATATATATATATATATATATATATATATATATAACCTTACTATATTATAAGAATAAATATAGTTTACCCATCAATCCAAGTCGAGTACATCATCGAGTGTTAGTATTCATCACTCGTCATTCACCAATATAGGCGCTTATATCAATATATGTATATACATACATATATTTAACATATAAATATATATACATATATAAAACTAGATATATATATACATATACATACATATATATATATACACATTTATACATCCGTATAAATTCATACACTTCGACAACAATGATTTCACGCAGTTACAATTCGTATATCAAGGTACTTGCCTTGGTAATCTCTCACGAATACTTCGGAAAATGCGGTTGATTGGAGAAATCCGGAACTCCAATGAAAACGGCGATCGGAAAGGCTCAACACTAGATTTTTGTAGGGAATTCGTCCCTAGTATCCTATCATAAAATAAACAACAAATCACACGAGGAAAAATATCGCAAAACGACCAATTTCTCTCTGCGGCATTTTCCCGGACACCTTGAAGGCGTCAAACGAAAGTTCATATAAACGACGAATCGGAAATGGTAAAACCGTGGAAAGATGATGAAAATGATAGAATACTACTTAATCTACAATTATCCATCAGAAATATGAGTTAAAACGATCAAATCGGACAAAATCAACTAAAACCCCCAAAACTAGATTTTAGGAAATCATACCTTGATTCGATCGATCGGAGCAAGTTATGGAAGGATTAATTGATGATATGGACTCACTAATCTCGTGGATTTATAGTGGAACAACATGCCCTCATGTTCTCCAAGCTCCACATGGAAAGAGGGGAAAAGGAGTAGAACAATGGGTGTAAACCCGTCTGTCCGTCATATTTATATCGAGTGCAGGACACGGCGCAACAAACGGCTCGATCCAGGCGCCGTGTTTACCGCCGTGTTGCGGGTCGCTGGCGCGACCGACCGACACGGCGCAACAAACGGCCTAGTCCAGCGCCGTGTCTACCGCCGTGTTGCGGTCGTGCGCGACCTGACCGACACGGCGCAACACCCGGCGCAAGACACTTGCGCGTGTCTCGGCCGTGTCCGACACGCCGCAACACCCGGCGCAAATCTTGCGTGGGTTCTCGGCCGTGTCTCGGCAGGCCTGCTAGTCTGGCCGACCCGGCGCAGACACGGCGCTTCAGCGCTGCCGTTTTCACCGCTGCATGCAGTCCGCCGCCAAGCTCCGATTGAAAAAAATGATTCCGCACAATCCAAAATTACAATAGACCACAACGCGATCCGGAAGGAGACGGAAAATAATAAAACAGACATACGATTAGCTCGACTTACAAAGTTGATAAGTCGTACTGATTTAATATCACAACACGGTACATCACGCCGTACCAAGAAGTCGTCCGAGAACAAAATGACCGGTGCAACCGCAAAATTCAAATAACCGGAAGAGAAATCTCGAGTATTGCAACTATAACGTACCGGTTATGATCCAAAACGATAACAAGCAAATTACAAAGCATGAATGTCCCAAGCACGGAACGAACACGACGAAAAGCTCGTGGACCGCATCAATGCTCCGAAATGAAAATAATGATATACAACAATTCACCACATATGGCCCTAAATACAAAATCGGTCGTCGAGAGGGAGAAATAATTAAATGCTGACACTCGACAGTTGAGAAATTTCCGTTCTACAAAGGAAATTTCAAATTAAACCGGAAATGAAAAATCTCGGGTATTACATTCTACCCCCCTTAAAATAAGTTTCGTCCCGAAACTTAAAGTAAGGAGCGATGGAAAAATCAAGGAAAAGTAATTACGTGCTCAGCCCCAAAACATCACGAGCAAAGCGTGAACGTAAGGTTCCAGAAGTATGATGAGCTGACCTAGCAAGTACAAGGCGATTTAAAATGATCGAAAGGTTCACAGATGAATTACCAACAATGAAAGTCATCCCATACCGAAAATACTAAGAAGAGTACGGGTAATACATTCCCCCGTCTAAGAGGACATTCAATCCCGAAACTTAGAACAACAAAAGATGGAAATGCAAAGCAACGAAACGAAAAACGATTGAAGTTACGATTGTTGGAATCAGCAACAATTAGGACATATTACAAAATATTCATTCTCCCGTGTTAGGCTCCTCAGAAGGAGACATAGGGTTTCGGGACATTCTCCGGTCACTTACTCTGTTCGCCAACAGGGTAGCATTCATTGCCAGTTCGGAAATTATCTCACAATATTTCTCCCGATGACCTTCACACCCACACCGGTAACAAGTCAAGAGTGGAGAGGGACAATTTGCACGTACGTGTCCCTGATCACAGTTGAAGCATCTTCTCTTCTTACCGCGAGTCACCGATGCCGGTTTGGGATTTCAGCTCACTCCCGACCGTGAAGATGACACTATCGAACGACGTGAGGGTTTGGAAGCCTTAGACTCTTCACCGACCAAAAATTTCTCGATGTCCTCGCCTCTTGGCTTCGCTCGTGGGCTTGTCCACAGAGGAGATTTCATAGGATATCGCTTGATTTTGATACTCCTTCACTGTAGCATGAATCGTTGTCGTACGAACCAGCTCGCCGCTTCCATTCCCATCATCACGTCTACGTCTGCCGAGGCTCGACATACTAATACAGATAATACCGTTCAACAATATTAATTTATCATTCGTACAATATATCACAATTATCACCCGACTAATAGTTAGCATCCTTAGAATAATGGTAATATCGTAAAGCACAAAGTTTTATGAAGTCAAATTCGAGTCCTTCGACGAGGACGATCATTATATGTATGCACTTAACGAAAACAAATTTGAAAAAGAGGGCTAGTCACGTTGCGCCCAAAACTTGTAAATACTGTCCTGTATTTCAGAAGAGGAAGTTTATACAACGACTCTAAAATTTATTTTCGAGTGATGTATAAAAGAAAATTGGAAATTGAATTGTAACTAATTTGAAGTATTTCAAAAGTGTTGAGTCCCAAATACCACAATTTTGAAAATCTTTCCTCTCCTACCAAAACGTTTATTTTGAAAGAATTTTCCACCGAGATACGTGACGAATTGACATGACGACATTAAATCATGGCTTTCCACAACGTTAGAAAATTTCAAAGCACCACTATAAAATATTCGTGATACTATAATACGCGTGGGCCCTGCATCGAACCCACTGTGCTAAAAATCATTTAATAAAAATGTTCAAAATGCCAAAAAGGCCGATGTCGGTAATATTCTCAAATACTCACAAAAGTCATTTATAAAATATCAAATACCATCATAAGAATACAATCAAAACGTGCAAAATCAAAATATCAAAACTCGGTTTGTAAGACACCAAAAGCCATCTCAAAATATTCACGCAGCGGATAAATTTAACATTCATAAATTTATTCTAATAAAGTGCAAGAACAAATAAATATGCTCGACTTCCGAAGCATATTACATAACCATTTTTACTCGGACCGCATACCCATGCTATATCTTAAAACAATAATATCACCAACAAGTTTCAAATCCTTAGTTCACATTAAGCATATTAGCACAATATAATCAAATACGTATATAAGGGGACTTACGATCGAGAGGCTTACCATCACGGATTGCCGGAAGATGATGTCGGAACCACGATACTAATCACAACTCTGATGCGCGCGACTTACACCGGACATGGACTTGACCCAACGGCCTAGGTTTTTCGCAAACCTAAGCTCCGATACCATAAATGTAACACCCCCAGAATACGTCCGCGAATGTCACACGCCGTAGACCCTTCTCACAAGGATCTACCAGGCTACACTCCAATAGACTACTTAATTGATTAACCGACCGGGGTTAATCTAATTACAAAGGCATCGACAAGGTCATTAAACAATTCAGAACTAAAGAAACTCACCTCACAATGACAAGAATAAACTGCAATACAGAAAGAAATGACAACTCAATTTAATAAATGAAAACTACACCCATGCAAGGGTGAATACTCGACCAAAAAGGGGGATGCCGACCAAAGAGAAAACAAAAGGAAAGACTCTGACTCTTGTGTGATTAGCATCGTCGTCTTCCAGCTTCTTCCAAGCCAATCCCGTGACTGCTCCCGAGCTGCCAAAACCTGAGCGCATAACAGGCACCCACCCCCCCGAAAACTCGGGGGTTAGCAAACTAGAATTTTGCTAGTGCAAGTACATAATATACAAGATATACGAACAATAACAACACAAAATTCAAGCACCGTGAATTCTTAACACAAACCATACAATCCCAAAGTCTACACAGTATAGCACTCGTATACACAAGGTGAAAAATAATCACATAGTCATATTCTCTATATGGAACATAACACCAATTAAACTTTAAACGAGCCCAAGGAGTCAAAAGATTTACCTTGTAAATCTATTATTATAAAGGGAAAAGTATTTTGATAAGATAGTTTGAAAACATTAATAATGACTCGGGTCGTCTTGGGGTTTTAAACACAAATCGAATGGGAATGCTTTTAGAAAATAATTTCAAGAGCTCTCGGGTTCTCGACCCAAGATATGGAAAATGATTGTACGAAAATATGTCAACATTATTTAGGATCCTCAATCCAATTCATAGAACACTGTCACAAACGAAATCATTACAACATCTCACGGGGTTCTCAACCCAATCCAATTAACATCATCACGAGATCAATCATCTCAACGTTTCACAAGGCCCTCGACCCAATACACAGGATAGCACCACAATACAATCAAAGGCACAATCTCTTATTCGACATATCCTGCTCAAGACCCCCGATTAATTAACCCTCGGAGATTTCGTCAAACCTCCTTGGTTAATTAACCCTGATACCAACGCTTTAAAAACAAGTTGAAACAACTTTTCAAAAACACGAATCGCGGTCTATATCAAGACAAACGTTTAAGAGAGAGTTTGAAAGATTTTAGATACGAACATCGTTCGGTAACGGGGTCTTAGCTATCACTCAAATACCCGAAACCAATAAGCCTGCCAGGCGCCTCCCTTGCGCACCTGTGTACCGGCGTTCACTCCACTATGTTGTCCGCTCCTTGAACATGTCAGTGAGTCTGCTATCACTCCCGCAAGATCAGCCCCTTGACACACGCATTATGTAACACCGGCGTTCACCACCCATATGGAGCCGCACATTGCAACAGACACTGTGCCGGAGTGCACGCCCGCCTCGTAGGTTCTGATATGACGTTTCTCACAACAAGTATCCACATTGTTTCAAACATCAAGCACACAGACAAACGTCACCACAATTATCAACTCGGTACATCAAGTTACACAATTTTCTACGCTAGTCCATAACCACACAAATAAACAATAACACGCACGTTATCAATCAAACTCAATCAAAATAAGCCTTCAAGCATAACCAACCAACACCGCACATATATCCCTATATTGCGACTCGACCGAATATATATATATATATATATATATATAACCTTACTATATTATAAGAATAAATATAGTTTACCCATCAATCCAAGTCGAGTACATCATCGAGTGTTAGTATTCATCACTCGTCATTCACCAATATAGGCGCTTATATCAATATATGTATATACATACATATATTTAACATATAAATATATATACATATATAAAACTATATATATATATATACATACATATATATATATATACACACATTTATACATCCGTATAAATTCATACACTTCGACAACAATGATTTCACGCAGTTACAATTCGTATATCAAGGTACTTGCCTTGGTAATCTCTCACGAATACTTCGGAAAATGCGGTTGATTGGAGAAATCCGGAACTCCAATGAAAACGGCGATCGGAAAGTCTCAACACTAGATTTTTGTAGGGAATTCGTCCCTAGTATCCTATCATCAAATAAACAACAAATCACACGAGGAAAAACATCGCAAAACGACCAATTTCTCTCTGCGGCATTTTCCCGGACACCTTGAAGGCGTCAAACGAAAGTTCATATAAACGACGAATCGGAAATGGTAAAACCGTGGAAAGATGATGAAAATGATAGAATACTACTTAATCTAAAATTATCCATCAGAAATATGAGTTAAAACGATCAAATCGGACAAAATCAACTAAAACCCCCAAAACTAGATTTTAGGAAATCATACCTTGATTCGATCGATCGGAGCAAGTTATGGAAGGATTAATTGATGATATGTACTCACTAATCTCGTGGATTTATAGTGGAACAACATGCCCTCCTGTTCTCCAAGCTCCAGCCGCGGAAAGAGGGGAAAAAGGAGTAGAACAATGGGTGTAAACCCGTCTGTCCCGTCATATTTATACTGGTGCAGGACACGGCGTAACAAACGGCTCAGTCCAGCGCCGTGTTTACCGCCGTGTTGCGGGTCAGCGCGCGACCTGACCGACACGCGTAATAAACGGCCTAGTCCAGCGCCATGTCTACCTCCATGTTGCGGGTCAGTGCGCGACCTGACCGACACGGCGCAACACCCGGCGCAAGACACTTGCGCGTGTGTCTCGGCCGTGTCCGACACGGCGCAACACCCGGCGCAAATCTTGCGCGGGTTATCGGTCGTGTCTCGGCAGGCCTGCTAGTCCTGGCCGACCCGGCGCAGGACACGGCGCTCGGCAGCGCCGTTTTCACCGCCGTTTCGTACAGGTCCGGCCAGCGAAGCTCCGATTGAAAAAAATGATTCCGGCACAATCCGAAAATTACAATAGGACCACAACGGCAATCCGGAAGGAGACGGAAAATAATAAAACAGGACATACGATTAGCTCGACTCCCACAGTGATAAGTCGTACCCGACGAATATCACAACACGGTACATCACGCCGTACCAAGAAGTCGTCCGCAGAACAAAATGACCGGTGCAACCGGCAAAATTTGAAAATAATCGGAACAGAAATCTCGAGTATTGCAACTATAATGTACCGGTTATGATCCAAAACGATAACAAGCAAATTACAAAGCATGAATGTCCCAAGCACGGAACGAACACGACGAAAAGCACGTGGACCGCATCAATGCTCCGAAATGAAAATAATGATATACAACAATTCACCACATATGGCCCTAAATACAAAATCGGTCGTCGAGAGGGAGAAATAATTAAATGCTGACACTCGACAGTTGAGAAATTTCCGTTCTACAAAGGAAATTTCAAATTAAACCGCAAATGAAAAATCTCGGGTATTACAATAACAACGAGGGCGGACCACAACCAAACCCTCTCGATTCCGCAAAACTATGAAAATATACCATGAATCCGTAGGAAAATTAATGATATCAACAAGATTAATCATATTCATCAAGAATCCATCAACAAAACGGAAAGAATCGGACAAAAACCCCAAAATCCCCAATTATCCAAAAGGGAGGGTTTCAAGAGATATTACCTTGAGGATTCAAGTATTTAGATTCGTAGAACACGCGTTGGATTGATTGACCGGGCTTCACAACCGAAGAAGAATGGTGAAAAGCAACCCCCCAAATGATAATGATGAGAAGCTCTCCTCCTCTCTCACTCTCTCTCGCGCAGGTGAAGAATGAAGAAGAAAATGAGCTGTTCACGCTCAAAAGCACAATTATAGAGGGTTGACCGCATTGTGTGCCGCGGCACAGCTGAGGTGTGCCACGGCATGTGCCAAAAATTTACTCCTGTGGTTCGGCAAGAACAGACGCGGCACGGCCTGTGTGCGCGGCACCTGCATACCGGGTTTTGCTGCGGATGCCACACGAGTGTGCCGCGGCACCGGACGGATGTGCCGCGGCACCGGATGGGTGTGCCGCGGCACACAGTACAGTTCGCTCGACCAACAACTGAAGAAATTTGTGTGCCGCGGCGCACACACCTTGTGCCGCGGCCCACACCCCCTTTGGGTCCCAAAATGATAAAAATGATCCGGAAAGAGAATAAAAACGATAGGAATCAATATTTGGGAACCAATAACACGAAATGGATCCACGACAACCCCGAAACGGCGGTTCCGCACAACAATAACGAGAATACAGTTCAACAGTGTAATACCCGGTTGTAATTCATTCATTTTCATTCAGTAATTATCAGTCTGTAATTGTCACTCAGTGTATTTTTACTCAATTATAATCATTCATCAATCATGTTCATTCACCGTGTTCACCGTTCGGAAAAACTTCGAGTTGTGTATCATTATTGTTCATTGTTTCAACTTTCCTCTTATGAGTTTGACTTTGTTAGATCACCATTAATTTTTGGTAACTCCAAAAATTCTAAATCTTTGCAATATTATAGAGCATCGAATTAGCTTTCCAATGGTTCAAACGGTGAGTCAATCGGAGTCAGGACGAGAGAGTTATGGTCGTTTTAGCTCACCCCCTCATTTTTTCAGTTATTGGCCGATCACTGCCGACCGAACTCGGCCGTGTCGTCCGACACGGCCCGTGCCGTACTCGGCCCGTAAATGCCGGTTCGCCAGACCCGACCGTCGCCTCGACACGGCCGAGTCGAACTCTTCCGGATAAGCCAGAACCGACTGCCCAGACGCCCGACCGTGTTCCAGGACACGGTCGAGTCATGCCGAGTCACTGTCGGACGGGTCACTATCGGAAGGCCCCTCCGCACCGCGACCGTGTCTAGCAGGACACGGTCGAGTCCCTCGCTGCCAGGCCGCGACCGTGTCAGGGCGGACACGGTCGAGTCTGGCTGACGAGTCAACCCCTATAAATTCGTTTTTGAGCATTTCAGCTCATTTCTTTCCCTTTTCTTCACCTACAACCGAGAGAGAGAGCTTGAGGGAGGGTTTTTCCTTCACAAATCATTTGAGTGTTTGATTTTCTTCATCCTCCTTCGATCGTGTAGCTCGGATTGTGGATCTAGCACGTATTCTTCGGATTATAGGGCTTGAATCTTCAAGAGGTAAGAACTCCTTCAACCCTAGTATGATTTTGGGGAGGGTTTGGTGGTGATCTTGTGTTTTAATTCGAATTAACCGATGTTGTTATTAGATTTTGATAGTATTCACGCGACCCATGGTTTTCTTGTTTTTGATTGGGATGAAATCCCGTTGTTATACCATTGACCGATTTCATTTCCTTATGCACTCTTGGTGTCCGATGAATTGTCCCAACGGGTAGAATTAGGATTAATTCTTACCTTTCCGCATTATTGAGACTTGTTGTATACCGTTGTTGTGTTAGGAGCGGATTGGGAGGATTGTTCGGACCAAAACCTATTCCTTCGTTGTTTCCCTTGTTTCATCGTGTTCAAGGCAAGTACATGTATTACTTTTCGTTATGTACATTGTGATTCTCGAAATGAATGATGAATGGTGATTTTTGGGTGCGTGAGTTGTGTTCCTTCCACCCGGAGTGTCCGACGGGATGTCTGGGGGTCGATACTAAGGGGTACGGCCGCGGAAGTGGACTTGAGTGCGTGCGTGATTGAACTTCCACCCGGAGTGTCCGACGGGATGTCTGGGGGTCGATACTAAGGGGTACAACCGCGGAAGTGGTATCCCACCCGGAGTGTTCGACGGGATGTCTGGGGGTCGATACTAAGGGGTACGGCCACGGGATACCAGTTGTGATTTTGTGATATCGTGATGACGGAAAATCGATGTGATTGCCAATGTAGTATTCCGGAATATTTATGGTAAATGATTTCTGATTGAGATGAATGAGTAAAACCGTTTTTGTATATAATGTTGTGTAATTGTGTACTTGCACTAGCCATTCGAATGCTAACCCCTTAAATGGGGGAAATGCGTCTTATGCATTTCAGGTACCGGGAGGGCTGAGGAGCAGGCACGGGACACGCACGCAAAGAATGGGCTGGCTTGATGATGTGGCTCGAGTCTGCATTTTTATGTTTTGTCATTGCATGGTCGAGTATTGAAGTTAGACTGTCCATTTTAAAACTTGGTTTAAGTCCCCTGCGTGGGCAATAAATTGGTATTTAACCTCTGTTCATGTATTACGTTAAAAATGTTTTGGCCGAGGCCACGGCCTTATTTACTTTTGAGTGCATTATTCGGGACTACATTGTGGTTTATATGTCATGTGTTAGCTTGGTAGACCTCACGAGGGTTCTACGGTGTGTAATGTCCCAGTTGTGAATTGGGGTGTTACATTTATGGTATCAGAGCTTAGGTTTTGAATACCTAGGCTGTCGGTGAATTTTGGGTCTGTCAGTTGCGTCATTAGAGTCAGTCGTTGAGCCTAATATCATCATGCTACCGTCTTTCCGTGCGACCCGTGGCTGTAAGTCTCCTCGAACTCTTATATCTCTGTAATTCGTTTTCTTGCGCTGTTCGGAATCGTGACTTGTGTTACCAACTTTGTGAATTGTGAATCTTTCTGATCTTGTCCTTTTCTTATTTTCCTTCAGTATGTTGAGAGGTCGTGGTAGACCGGCTAGGGGAAGCAGCCGAGGCCGTGGTCGGGGTGCTGATAATGAGGAGGGATCACTTTCTCAGTCCTCTGCGGACTCAGCCTCTCACTCAGTGCCGTCGGGTAATAATGCCGACGCCGGGGCTACTGCCATACTTCAGCAGTTGGTAGCCCAACTTAATCAGATAGCTCAGGGTGGACGCCAGAATCCGCCCCCGACACCGGAAGAGGAGGCTAGTAAGTGGCTTCAAACGGTGACTAAGATGCACCCTCCTCGTTTCTCCGGATCCTCTGACTCCCTCGGTTGGGAGAATTGGCTCTTTCAGTTGTCCAGGACCTTCGATGTCGTAGCTTGTCCTGAAGACAGGAGGGTACATATTGCCCAGTACCTCTTGGATAAGGAAGCTGCGGAATGGTGGGAGGCCGTTGTGCCCAGAGACCATCGAGCTACTTGGGAGGAATTCAAGGCTGCTATGGAAGCAGAGTATTGTCCGCCGCCAGTCAAGGAGCGCAGAATTGTGGAATTCTTCACCGCTACACCTCAGGATGTGCCTATTTCTCTGGCCATCATTTCTTACAATCAGCAGTTGGGGTTCGTAAGAGATCAAGTGAGATCGGAGGCTGATAAAATCCGTTACTTCAATATGCGCATGAAGCCGCATATTAGGCAGAGTATGGCACCGCTCATGTGTGCCACTTTGAAGGAATACTGTGATCGCGCCTAGCGATCGAGATGGCGGTTCGGAATCGAGTCGGTTTCGAAGTTAAGAATCATAAGACAACCCGTGGAATCTCGACAGGGAAGGGTGGTCGTTTTCGAGGTCTCGCTCGCTCCCATACCGGGAAGAGGCCGTTCCATCAGCCGGTGGATCTCGTGGTAACTGCTCGGCCTGATCGTTGCTTCTGGTGGTAGGGTTTGTTTTAACTGCAACCAATATGAGCATTTGATGAAGGATTGTCCTTTTCCTCCAGTTACTTGCTACACTTGCGGGCAGACCGGACATCGGGCGACTCATTGTGAGAGAGCCACCAGGGCCGCTATAGTTCCGACTACCACTACCGATCAGAGGGATCATAACACTCCAGCTATTCAGGTTCCGCAGGGTTCGGGTCGCGGTAGAGGTCGGGGACAGCCGGATCGCCGCGCAGCCTCGAGCTCGGGTTCAGTCCACCCCCGATTGTACCAGATGAGGCGCACAGAGGAGGCGGACATTCCGGTGGCGTCAGGTACCACTCAGATCCTTACTCATCCAGTTTCCGTGCTTTTTGATTCGGGTGCTACCCACTCCTTTATTGCTTCGGATTGTGTGAATCGTATTGGCTTTAACTGCTTGTTTGAGTGTGAACCGTTTGTGGTGGGTACGCCTAGCGGGGATCGTATGGTTGGGGACCGGGAAGTTAGGGATTGCCCAGTGAGGATCGGGAGCCGAGATTGGCCCTCGAACCTCATTGTTATCGACCTCAAGGGTGAGGATTTAATCCTCGGGGACGATTGGTTAGAGCGTCACAGTGCTATCATGAACTATCGGACTCGTACTATCTCGATTGTGGCCGAGGATGGCACCGAGCATACTCTCGTCGGCTGTATGCCGGGTAGATCGGGGAGCGTGATTAACGCCTTGAAGGCGATGAAACTTCTGAACCAGGGTTGTGTCGGCTACTGGTGTTACGCTCTGAAGGCGGAAGATGGTGGAGTTGACATGTCGTCAATTCCAGTTGTTGGTGAGTATCCCGATGTTTTCCCAGACGACTTGCCGGGGTTACCACCGCAGCGAGAGGTGGAGTTTCCTATCGATCTTGAGCCGAATGCAGCCCCTATTTCTCGAGCACCGTACCGTATGGCACCGTCGGAGATGTTAGAGTTGAAGAATCAGTTGGGAGAATTGTTATATAAAGGGTATATTCGACCGAGCGCATCGCCTTGGGGTGCGCCTGTACTCTTTATTAAGAAGAAGGATGGGTCGCTGCTTATGCATCGATTTTCGAGAATTAAACAAGTTGACCATCAAAAATAAATACCCTTTGCCTGTGATTGACGATTTGTTTGATCACCTTCAGGGGGCAGTCTTTTCAAGATTGATTTGCGATCGGGCTACTACCATTGAGGATTCGGACGTCGATATTCCGAAAGCCGCCTTCTGACGAGATATGGCCATTACGATTTTGTGGTTATGCCTTTCGCCAACTAATGCCCCAAAGAGTTGTTCATGCAGTTGATGAACAAAGTTTTCATTGAGTATCTAGACAAATTCGTAGTCGTTTATATCGACGATATTCTTATCTATTCACGGAATTGGGAGGAGCACGCCTTACATCTCCGGATTGTATTAGACACTTTGAGGACTGAGCAGTTGTACGCGAAGTTCTCTAAGTGTGAATTTTGGCTCGAGGAAGTGACGTTCCTCGGGCATGTGATTTCAGCAGAGGGAGTTCGGGTAGATCCGCAGAAGATAGAGGCAGTGATGGCTTGGGAGCCGCCTAAGAATGTGAAGGAGGTGAGGAGTTTTCTGGGTCTTGCCGGCTATTACCGCAGATTCGTTGAGGGATTTTCTAAGATCGCTAGACCACTCACTCAGTTGCTCCAGAAAACTTAGAAGTTCGAGTGGACTGCACATGTGCAGATGCCTTTGACGAGTTAAAAAGACGTCTGACTACCGCACCCGTTTTAGCATTGCCTCAGGGGAACAAGGATTTCGTAGTGTATAGTGATGTTTCGGGCCTTGGTCTAGGATGTGTTTTGATGCAGAGAGACAGAGTGATTGCTTATGCGTCCCGCCAATTGAAACCTTATGAAGTAAATTATCCCACGCACGATTTGGAGTTAGCTGCGGTCGTTTTCGCCTTTAAGATCTGGAGGCATTACCTCTATGGGTCATCTTGTAAGATTTTTACGGATCACAAGAGTCTGAAGCACATCTTCAGCCAGAAAGAGTTGAATATGAGGCAGCGTAGGTGGTTAGAGCTAATTAAAGATTACGACCTCGAGATACTTTACCATTCGGGTAAGGCCAACGTAGTGGCTGATGCGTTGAGCCGAAAACCGATGGCTTTGCAGATGTTAGAGGTACTTACACCGCAGAGTAGGATCCAGCGAGATTTCATCTGTCAGAATATTGAGGTTTGGGTTCAGAGAGTTCAGGGCCAGTTATGTGCGTTAGAGATCACTTCGTCCTTGACTGATGATATCAGGGCGAAGCAGTATGACGATCCGTTTTTGGTCCAGTTGAGGGAGGATGTGAGGAAAGGGAAAGCCCCTGGATTTGTGGTTCACGATGATGGAGTTTTGAGGTTTCGCGGCAGACTTTGTGTACCGAGTGATATTGAGCTGAGACAGAAAATCTTGAGTGAAGCTCATGCTACACCTTACTCCATACATCCTGGTACGAGTAAAATGTACAAGGATGTGAGGAGCAACTACTGGTGGAGTAATTTGAAGACAGACGTTAGTGAGTTTGTGTCGAGGTGTCCGACTCCGCGCAGGTTAAGATCGAGCATCAGCGACCCGCGGGGCTATTACGACCACTTCCTATCCCGGAGTGGAAATGGGAGGATATCTCTATGGATTTCATTACCGGTATGCCTAAGACTCGGACGGGAATGAACATGATTTGGGTCGTTGTTGATCGACTAACCAAATCAGCTCAATTTCTAAGTATTAAGGACACTTGGGGGCCGGAGAGGCTTGCACGAGTGTTTGTTGCGGAAATAGTGAGATTGCATGGGACCCCTAAGAGTATTGTTTCGGATCGTGATGGCCGGTTCATATCACATTTTTAGCAGGCCGTTCATAGAGATTTGGGAACCAACTTGAGACTTAGTACATCCTACCACCCTCAGACAGACGGACAGTCTGAGCGGACGATACAGACGCTAGAGGATATGTTACGAGCCTGTGCTTTAGATTGGAAGGATGATTCGGAGACACACTTGCCGTTGATCGAGTTCACGTACAACAATAGTTGGCATGCCTCGATCAAAATGGCACCATTCGAAGCGTTGTATGGGAGGAGGTGCAGATCGCCGTTGTGTTGGGATGATACGTCTGAGCTAATCGGTACCGAGCCCAACATGATAGTTGAGACGAGGGAGAAGGTTACCCTGATTCGTGGTAGATTGCTGACGGCCCAGAGTCGGCAGAAGTCTTATGCCGATACACGTCGCCGACCATTGGAGTTTGAGGTGGGAGATCACGTCTTGCTTAAGGTGTCGCCGACACGGGGAGTTTACCGCTTCGGTCGGAAGGGTAAACTTAGTCCGAGATATATTGGGCCGTTTGAGATTTTAGATAGAGTTGGAGAGCTTGCGTATCGGTTAGGCTTGCCGCCGTCCCTGAGCCACGTGCATGATGTATTTCATGTTTCCCAGCTTAGGAAGTACGTATCGGACCCTAGCCATATTATTGATTTTGGAGAGATCGAGTTGGGGCCCGACATTACCTTCGAGGAGAGGCCGATTCAGATCTTAGAGCATCGAGTGAAGCAACTCAGGCACAAAACCATTCATTTGGTCAAAGTGCAGTGGTCGAGGCATGGATCCGAGGAAGCCACGTGGGAAACGGAGGAGAGTATGAGGTCGAGATACCCCGAGTTATTCGTGTTGTAAGTTTCGGGACGAAACTTATTTTTAGGGGGAGATAATGTAATACCCGGTTGTAATTCATTCATTTTCATTCAGTAATTATCAGTCTGTAATTGTCACTCAGTGTATTTTCACTCAATTATAATCATTCATCAATCATGTTCATTCACCGTGTTCACCGTTCGGAAAAACTTCGAGTTGTGTATCATTATTGTTCATTGTTTCAACTTTCCTCTTATGAGTTCGACTTTGTTAGATCACCATTAATTTTTGGTAACTCCAAAAATTCTAAGTCTTTGCAATATTATAGAGCATCGAATTAGCTTTCCAATGGTTCAAACGGTGAGTCAATCGGAGTCTGGCGAGAGAGTTATGGTCGTTTTAGCTCACCCGCTCATTTTTTCAGTTATTGGCCGATCACTGCCGACCGAACTCGGCCGTCGTCCCGACACGCCCGCGGCTGCACTCGTCCGAAATGCCGAAGTCTCGCTCAGACCCGACTGTCGTCGGCACGGCCGAGTCGAACTCTTCCGGATAAGCCAGAACCGACTGCCCAGACGCCCGACCGTGTTCCAGGACACGGTCGAGTCATGCCGAGTCGCTGTCGGACGGGTCACTATCGGAAGGCCCCTCCGCGCCGCGACCGTGTCTAGCAGGACACGGTCGAGTCCTTGCCGGCCAGCTGCGCGCCGCGACCGTGTCAGGCGGACACGGTCGAGTCTGTCAGATGAGTCAACCCCTATAAATTTGTTTTTTGAGCATTTCAGCTCATTTCTTTCCCTTTTCTTCACCTACAACCGAGAAAGAGAGCTTGAGGGAGGGTTTTTCCTTCACAAATCATTTGAGTGTTTGATTTTCTTCATCCTCCTTCGATCGTGTAGCTCGGATTGTGGATCTAGCACGTGTTCTTCGGATTATAGGGCTTGAATCTTCAAGAGGTAAGAACTCCTTCAACCCTAGTATGATTTTGGGGAGGGTTTGGTGGTGATCTTGTGTTTTAATTCGAATTAACCGATGTTGTTATTAGATTTTGATAGTATTCACGCGACCCATGGTTTTCTTGTTTTTGATTGGGATGAAATCCCGTTGTTATACCATTGACCGATTTCATTTCCTTATGCACTCTTGGTGTCCGATGAATTGTCCCAACGGGTAGAATTAGGATTAATTCTTACCTTTCCGCATTATTGAGACTTGTTGTATACCGTTGTTGTGTTAGGAGCGGATTGGGAGGATTGTTCGGACCAAAACCTATTCCTTCGTTGTTTCCCTTGTTTCATCGTGTTCAAGGCAAGTACATGTATTACATTTCGTTATGTACATTGTGATTCTCGAAATGAATGATGAATGGTGATTTTTGGGTGCGTGAGTTGTGTTCCTTCCACCCGGAGTGTCCGACGGAATGTCTGGGGGTCGATACTAAGGGGTACGGCCGCGGAAGTGGACTTGAGTGCGTGCGTGATTGAACTTCCACCCGGAGTGTCCGACGGGATGTCTGGGGGTCGATACTAAGGGGTACGGCCGCGGAAGTGGTATCCCACCCGGAGTGTTCGACGGGATGTCTGGGGGTCGATACTAAGGGGTACGGCCACAGGATACCAGTTGTGATTTTGTGATATCGTGATGACTGAAAATCGATGTGATTGCCAATGTAGTATTCCGGAATATTTATGGCAAATGATTTCTGATTGAGATGAATGAGTAAAACCGTTTTTGTATATAATGTTGTGTAATTGTGTACTTGCACTAGCCATTCGAATGCTAACCCCTTAAATGGGGGAAATGCGTCTTATGCATTTCAGGTACCGGGAGGGCTGAGGAGCAGGCACGGGACACGCACGCAAAGAATGGGCTGGCTTGATGATGTGGCTCGAGTCTGCATTTTTATGTTTTGTCATTGCATGGTCGAGTATTGAAGTTAGACTGTCCATTTTAAAACTTGGTTTAAGTCCCCTGCGTGGGCAATAAATTGGTATTTAACCTCTGTTCATATATTACGTTAAAAATGCTTTGGCCGAGGCCACGACCTTATTTACTTTTGAGTGCATTATTCGGGACTACATTGTGGTTTATATGTCATGTGTTAGCCTGGTAGACCTCACGAGGGTTCTACGGCGTGTAATGTCCCAGTTGTGAATTGGGGTGTCACAAACAGTTGACATGAAGGACACACTGAAAGGTACACGAGGGTCACTACGATCGAGGAATACACCAAAAATGAAAATACAAGGGAAAGAAAAAATGCGGATTTTACATTCTACCCCTCTAAAAATAAGTTTCGTCCCGAAACTTAAGAAACAAACAACTCAGGGTACCTAGCACGCATGTTATCCTCGGTTTCCCAAGTTGCCTCCTCGACACCGTGTCTCGACCACTGCACTTTGACCAAAGGGATGGTCTTATGCCTCAGTCGTTTCTCACGATGCTCCAAAATCTTCAAAGGACGCTCCTCAAAAGTAATATCTTCAGCAATATTAATCTCGCCATAATCGATGACGTGACTAGGATCCGGGACATATTTCCTCAGCTGGGAAACATGAAAAACGCTATGAACATGACTCAAGGCCGGGGGTAACGCCAAACGGTACGCTAACCCACCGAATCGCTCGAGAATCTCAAAGTGTCCAATAAATCTCGGACTCAACTTCCCCTTCTTCCCGAAACGGAAAACTCCTCTCGTCGGCGACACCTTCAGCAAAACGTGGTCTCCCACCTTGAATTCTAAAGGTCGACGACGGACATCGGCATATGACTTCTGTCGACTCTGGGCCGTCAACATCCGTTCCCGAATTAATTCTATCTTCCGCCTCGTCTCTAAAACGACATCCGGCTCGCTCCCGACTAAATCGGATGCCTCATTCCAACAAATCGGTGATCGACATCGCCGCCCATAGAGTGCCTCATACGGTGCCATCCGAATCGACGTGTGCCAACTATTATTGTACGTGAATTCGATCAATGGCAGATGCTCCTCCCAGTCATGGTTGCAATCGAGAGCACAAGCACATAACATATCCTCAAATGTCTGGATAGTGCGCTCCGACTGCCCATCTGACTGGGGGTGAAAAGAGGTACTCAAATGCAAACGAGTACCCAACGCCTTATGCACCGCCTGCCAAAAGTGTGATACAAAACGACCATCACGATCCGAAACAATAGACTTCGGAGTACCGTGAAGCCTCACAATCTGTGCGATAAATATTCGGGCCAACTTCTCCGGGCCCCAAGTGTCCTTGATGCCCAGAAAATGTGCCGACTTGGTCAGGCGATCGACAATCACCCAAACCATATTCATGCCCGATCTCGATCTCGGCAAACTCGTAATGAAATCCATCGATATATCTTCCCATTTCCATTCCGGAACGGGAAGTGGCTGCAATAACCCAGCCGGTCGCTGATGCTCGATTTTGACCTGCTGACAAGTCAAACATTTCGCTACAAACTACGCGACCTCCTCCTTCATATCATTCCACCTGAAATTCCTCCTTAGGTCCTTGTACATCTTACTCGAACCAGGATGAACGGAGTAAGGTGTAGCATGGGCCTCGCGCAGAATACTCTGCCTCAATTCTAAGTCATTCCGCACACAAATCCAACTCCGAAATCTCAAAACACCATCTTCGTGAATCACAAACCCAGGAGACTTTCCCTTAAGAACGTTCCCTCGGATTTGAGTAATCATCGAATCCTCTAATTGCTTCAGCTTAATCTCATCGATCAAAGACGACGAAATTTCCAAAGCACAAAGTTGCCCGACAGTTCCCGGCAACAGAACCTCAACATCTAACTCGATCAAAGCTCGCCGAAGCCCAGACTGAGACGTAAGGATCTCAAGCGATCACAACGTAATTGGTTTCCGACTCAAGGCGTCGGACACGACGTTCGCCTTGCCCGGATGATAAAGGATTTCAAGGTCATAATCCTTAATCAGCTCTAACCACCTTCTCTGCCTCATATTCAATTCCCGCTGAGTAAATATGTATTTCAGACTTTTATGATCGGTAAAAATCTGACATGCAGAGCCGAAAAGATAGTGACGCCAAATCTTGAGCGCGAAAACGACTGCCGCTAACTCCAAATCATGAGTAGGGTAGTTAAGCTCATATGGCCTCAACTGTCTCGACGCAAAGGCAATGGTCTTGCCGTGCTGCATTAATACGCACCCAAGACCCTGACCCGAAGCATCGCTATAAATGGCGAATCCCTCGTTGCCACATGGCAACGCCAAAACCGGAGCTGAAGTCAAACGCTTCTTCAGCTCCTCAAAATCGATCGCCTCGTCATTCCGCATTTAACTTCTGATTTGGAGCAACTGTGTAAGTGGCCGAGCTAGTTTTGAGAAACCTCACGAACCTACGGTAGTAGCCACCAAACCCAAGAAACTACGGACCTCCTTCACACTTGTGGGCGGTGCCCACCCAACACCGCCTCAATCTTCCGCGGGTCCACTCGATCTCCCTACTGAAATCACGTGACCCAAAACATCACTTCCTTCAGCCTAACTCACATTTCGAGAACTTCGCATAGAGTTGCTCGGCCCTCAAAATGTCTAACACTATCCGCAAATGATGGGCATGCTCTACCTCATTCCTCGAATAGATCAATATCGTCAATTAAGACGATTTACACACTTATCCAGATACTCGATAAAGACTCGTTCATCAATTGCATGAACACCGCCGCGCATTAGTTAACCCGAAAGGCATAACTAAAAACTCGTAATGTCCGTATCTCGTCCGAAAAGCCGTTTTCGCACGCACGCTGACTCCCTCACCCTGAGCTGATAGTACCCCGATTTTAAATCGATCTTCGAGAACACCGCAGCTCCCTGCAACTGATCAAACAAGTCATCAATCCTCGGCAAAGGATACTTGTTCTTGATGGTCACTTGGTTTAGTTTGCGATAGTCGATACACAAACGTAGTGAACCATCCTTCTTTCGCACAAACAGGACCGGTGCACCCCAAGGCGAGGCGCTCGGTCGGACATACCCTGACTCAAGAAGCTCACTCAACTGCTTCTTCAACTCTGACATCTCTGAAGGTGCCATGCGATACGGCGCCTTCGAAATTGGAGCCGCGCCCGGCTCTAACTCTATAGCAAACTCGACCTCACGATCCGGTGGCAATCCCGGTAACTCGTCAGGGAAAACATCCGGAAACTCACTAACGACTGGAATCGACGAAAACTCGACTCCACCATTCTCCGCCTTCAAGGCGTAGCACCAATAACCAGTACACCCCTTTCGCAGGAGTTTCATCGCCTTCAGGGCGTTAATAACAAACTTCTGGTTTCTCTTTCGCCCCGCGAAAGAGTGTTCAGTGCCGTCCTCGGCTAACATGGTAATGATCCTCGTGCGGTAGTTCATGATTGCACCATGCCGCTCGAGCCAATAATTGCCGAGAATTAAATCCTCGCCCTCGATACTCACGACAATAAGATTAGAGAGCCAAGCCCTCTCACAATTAGATACAGAACAGTCCCGGACTTCTCGATCACCGACAATTTTATCGCCGCTAGGAAGTTTAACGATGAAAGGCTCGCAAGGTGACAAGCAGTCGAGACTCAAACGGCGCACACACTCTAGAGAAATGAATGAATGCGTAGCACCCGAATCAAAAAGCACACCGACAGGATGAGAATGGATATAAACGGTACCTGTCGCCACAGTAGCCGCTGGGTCATCGGTCCTCCTCATCTCGTAGATACGCGGCTGGGCAGAGCCGACACTGGAAGCTCCTCCTCTAGCGGGCTGACCCCGACCCCTACCTCGGCCGGCACTCGGTGGAGGCGGCGGAGCAAATGAGCCCTGGTTCACACTCGGCTCCATAGGTGCTGGGTGCGAAGAACGGGCGCCGCGAAACTGTCTGAGTTTCTCGCAAAAAGAAGCCTTGTGGCCCGACTGACCACAAGTATGACAAGTCAAAGGTGGACGAGGACAATCCCGGTTCACGTGGCCTGGCTTGCCACAGTTAAAGCATCTGGGGTCCCGGACGACGGTTCCGGCGGCACTCCGAAAGTTCCCAGAGAAACGAGCCGAACCGCCCATAGAAATATTTGCAGCCTGAGATTTCTGCTGGCCTCCACTCTTGGGACCAGAAAAATTTCCGACCGACTTCTGCTTCTTGCTCTCACGAGCCAAATCGCTAGCCGTCACCGACATATCATAAGCAAGAGCTCGACTCTGATAATCCTTCAAGGTCGTATAGACGAGCCCAGACATATAGTCCCGAATGGACAGTTTCATCCTCCTGGAAAAGTGGAAAATCTTGTCGCTCTCTTCGACAACTTGGGTCTTCACATAACCCAACTCCTTGTTAAAGTCGGCAATGGCATGAGATACGGGGATATCCCGTGGTTGAGCATCATAGAAAGCATGCACTCGAGCCTGTCTGACCGGCCACGGACAATATTCGGTCTCCATCAATTCTTGAAATTCGGCCCATGAAGCCACATGATCTTTGGGACCAACGGCCTCCCACCAATCCGTAGCATCTCCCGTGAGAAAGTATTGAGCAATAGGGACCTTACGGTCCTGGGCGCTTGGTAGCAAGTGAAGACTTTGATATCTCCTTGATCCACCCTTCCCACCCGATCGAGTCCGAAGCTCCCGAAAACCGAGGAGGATGCATCTTGGTAACATCCTCGAAGCGCCGATCCGCTCCGCCTTGCTTAGCATGGGCCTCGATCGGGCCTGACCACTGAGCTATAGCCGCCATCTGGTTAACCATTTGCTGCATAACAGCCGCAATACCAAGATCGGCGCACTCCTGAGAAGAAGCATGACTGTGACGGTCACCGGTACTACCGGCTCCCGAAGAATGCGACGTGGCCGCCCCACCGGCTGCCCCACGTCCTCGGCCGCGTCCACGACCACGACCACGACCACGGTTTCCTCCGGCATCCATACTGATGTTGAGAGATAACAGAAGTATATCGATGATGAGTAAGGGAGGAAAAGCAACTACGATTCAAAAGTGGAAATACAATGCAAGAAACAAAAGAGTCGAATAAGAAAACTTACGAGCACTGGAAGTACTGGGATGCTAGCAGCGGTGTGACAATGTGCAAAACAAACACGACTAGACCCAAATAACCGACAAGCCTAGGTATCCATAAACCTAGAGCTCCGATACCATTTTCTGTAACACCCCGAGAAATTCAGAGTATATTACAGCGCCGTGAATCCCTACATGGGACCCACCAGGCTACAATATCGAACATCCCTCGACTAACCATCTCGGTTAGCGAGGAAACACAATCAAATAGACATCACATAAAAATACACCCGGAACAACCGACCAAAAGAGTAACAATCGATATTATAGCAATTTAAAATAACACAACACGGAGTTTGAATTTGAAAAGCCTAAGTACTCGCGAGTACAATCTATCAGTTTATAAATATAGGAAACAACCATATCGAATTAGACAGAGAATATAAGACGACCCAAATGCACATGTCAACGACCCTGGCCGACATCCTCGTACTGTTCCGGTGCTTGCTCGTCCGGATAATCATAACCTGAAATCCATAACAAGAATTTCCCCAAAACGGGTCCCCAGAGGGGTTAGCAATTACGCTAGTACAAGTAATCAAGGCAAACCAATCGCTTACACATTTCATAGTACATGCACCAATATCATTTCAAAAACCAAAACCAGACATGTCTTTTCCAGAAACAAACAGTCACAATTAATTTGCCTAGGACCGGGACGAAGCCACGAATCCCACTCGAGGCCTCTAAGGACCCTCCCGAGCTGGCCACATTCATAAAACAAAACAAGCACCACACGTCACCTAGGACCGGGACGAAGCCACGAATCCCACTCGAGGCCTCTAAGGACCCTCCCGAGCTGGCTAGCGAATCAAACTCATGAATCCAGGACGAAGCCATAGATTCCCTCGAGGCCCCGTCGGACCCTCCCGAGGTGAGCAAAGCACACACAATATACATTACCATTTCACGCTTAGCATAAAGGTTTCCAAGAATTACTTGCCTTGAATATTTTGATGACGCAACGAACGGAAAGGATAATCACCGACGAACACTAGGAATCAACGGAACCGAACCTAACGATTCGAAGAACATAATTACAACCAACTCTAACCGAATACGGAAATGGAATACACCCGAAAACCCGCCTACGATTCATGTATATTCGCACAAAATAACAACGAGGGCGGACCACAACCAAACCCTCTCGATTCCGCAAAACTATGAAAATATACCATGAATCCGTAGGAAAATTAATGATATCAACAAGATTAATCATATTCATCAAGAATCCATCAACAAAACGGAAAGAATTGGACAAAAACCCCAAAATCCCCAATTATCCAAAAGGGAGGGTTTCAAGAGATATTACCTTGAGGATTCAAGTATTTAGATTCGTAGAACACGCGTTGGATTGATTGACCGGGCTTCACAACCGAAGAAGAATGGTGAAAATCAACCCCCCAAATGATAATGATGAGAAGCTCTCCTCCTCTCTCACTCTCTCTCGTGCAGGTGAAGAATGAAGAAGAAAATGAGCTGTTCACGCTCAAAAGCACAATTATAGAGGGTTGACCGCATTGTGTGCCGCGCAAGACACTGAGGTGTGCCGCGCACGTGCCAAAAATTTACTCCTGTGGTTCGGCAAAGGTGCCGCGACGACTGCATGTGCCGCGCACCCGGCCCAGCCGGGTTTTGGTCGCGGATGCCACACGAGTGTGCCGCGGCATCGACGGATGTGCCGCAAAGACGACGGATGTGCCGCAAGATCGATTTCAAGATCGTGCCGCGGCATCGGATGGGTGTGCCGCGCACACAAGACAGTCGCTTGACCAACAATCGAAGAAATTTGTAAAGCCGCAAGACACACCTCAGGCCGCGGCCCACACCCCCTTTGGGTCCCAAAATGATAAAAATGATCCGGAAAGAGAATAAAAACGATAGGAATCAATATTTGGGAACCAATAACACGAAATGCATCCACGACAACCCCGAAACGGCGGTTCCGCACAACAATAACGAGAATACAGTTCAACAGTTGACAGGAAGGACACACTGAAAGGTACACGAGGGTCACTACGATCGAGGAATACACCAAAAATGAAAATACAAGGGAAAGAAAAAATGCGGATATTACAAGTGGGATTTGTGGCTTCGTCCCGGTCCTAGGCGATGCGTGTGCGTGATTACGTTGTGTTGATTTTTATGTCCGTCGAGGATACGTGATGTTGGGCTCTGGCCCTATGAATTGTTGTTGGTTTTCTATTTGCGAAAACAAAACCTTTGGGCTGTGACCCTGTTGATTTTTGGAAAGAGAAGGATTCGATAATCCTAAAATTGTTTTCTATTAAAACTCTCGATGGCATTTTAAACAGTTTTATAACTTGTTTCCCTTGATTTATGATCTATCAGTTTTGGAGTGTTTTACCCAAACTCATGCCTCGGGAAGTACTTTTCGTTACATTCGAATCTTTGAGGATTTCCTAGTTATTGTTATTCGTGGAATGTGAATTGTATGGCTCGTATTTACACTTTGTTCTTACACTAGCAAAACAGTGGAGTTTTGCTAACCCCCGAGTATTCGGGGGGTGGATGTCTGTATTACATTCAGGTTTTGGAGCAGAGCACAGGGTCGGCATGAAGGATGATGAAAGATGAACGATACTAATCACACGAGGACCCATTGATGTCGTATTGGTTTAGTTGTATTTTATTTCCACGCAGATTTTCCCCGCCAGACGGGAGCATTTTGTATTCGACCCCTGAGTGGGCATGTAATGTGTTAGAGTTGTATGTTTTTATTGAAAGGCCAAATCGGTCTACTGAGTCTTTTTAGCCTTAAAGGCATTGTCGAGCTGTTCGATTGTTGTTACCATCCTGGTAGATCCTTGAAGAAAGGTTCTACGGCGTGTAATATCCCTGAGCGGATTGGGGGTGTTACATAAATGGTATCAGAGCTTAGGTTGTGGAAACCTAGGCTGTCGGGTTAGTGGTGTCTATTGAGTTTTTGTCTCGTAGGATTTTGTCTGACTAAGTCGTGTCGCGACGCGTCGTCTGAGTTTGTTGGTCGTGATTAGTATCGTGGGCGATCATCATCTTCGTGCGACCTGTGGATGTAAGTCTCCCTTATTTGTGTTGAGCCTCGTGTGACACGAGCTATTTTTATGATTATTTGTTAAGTGACGGAATCCTCTTATGGATTTTGATTTCTTGATACGTGACTATTTGACTCTCATATTTCGTTCGTATGAGGAGTATTGTTGTTGGACTGTGCATGTCGAACTGTATTTCTTTTATCCGCTGTGTGAGTTCTTTTGTAATGGCTTTCGGTATTTTACCGACTGAGTTTTATTTCGAAAACCAATTCCCTTAACCGAGTTTTTGGCATTATGGCCTTGATCATTTTGGCGAAATTCTTATGACGGAATTTAGTATTTTGTAAATGGATTTTGTGAGTTTTTGAAATATTACCGTCATCGGCCTTTTTGGTAGTTTATAAAAGGTTTTTAGCCTGGTGGGTTCCGGCGCGGGACCCACGGCGCTATATTGTTCCGTGTAATTACCTGAAATTTTTGGGCATTCTAGCCCATTGAATTATTTTTGAAAACCTTGAGTATCTTAGAAAATAAATTTCGATACGTACTTTTAAAATGAATTATTTTCTCGTGGTACATCCAAGGTGCCACAATATGTTTCAAAATTCTTCTACCTCGAGGACCCAAAATGTTTTGAGATATTTTCAATATTTTATAAACACTTTTACTTAGACCCGAGGGTCGAATATTTTTGAAAGTTTTTCACTACGAGAAGGTGTCCTCATTTGTGTTCAAACGCAAGATGATTTTCAAAGTCTCGATAACAATGTTTGCACTACTTTTTGTAAAGTGATACTCAAGATCAACTGGTGTTTCCAAACTATTTTCAAAAGGTGGTTTTCGTTTTTAAAACCCATCATTTCGTGCTTGTGGTCGGAGAAGGTGTGTATGATGCTGGTATTGTTGTTAGGGTGTTAGCCCTCCGAATTGTGATTGAATTGGTGGTGTGAACGTTGAGTCGTTCGCCATGCATATGTTTTGTTAGCCCTCTGTGAGAGGTGTGAACTGGTGTTTACTGTTTATCGCCTCGTGGTGATTTGCGTGTTGTCTCACTAGTGTGAGTTGTTAAAGCTTGGATTTTTGTGCGTTATACACATGGGTGATTGTTTCATGATGTTTGTGATTGTGTGCTGGCTATCGTTCGGGATGTTGTAATCGTCGAACGATGCCGTTGTTGTTGTGATTTTTGTATGCGTTGATATGTTATGCTGAGTTGGAATCTCCGCTATGTTGTTTTGCGACGTTATGCCCCATTGTATCTAGCATTTGTATTTTCGGTATGCCGAGCCGAGACGTTTCAACCGTGATGTGCCGGGGCATGCACGTGTAAATTGTCCTTCTCGTCGGTAACACATTTCAAGTGTGGACTCGAGGGACACCAAATTCAGTTTTGCGAATTGGCTACCGAGACTTTCGGAGTTCGCGCTACAGCGCAGTTATCAGAATCGGCTTTGAGAGGCCTTTTAAGGATGTTTCTGTCGGTTGCTTGTTGTGTTGTCGCCTTGATTTAGTGTTGTGAGTTTCGGAAACGACACTTCTTTAAGAAGAGGTCGACTGTAATGCCGTATCATTTTTGACTTCCGCATTTTCTCTTTCTCATGTCTATCGACTCGCTCGTGTTCGTTGATACTTTCTGAACTTGTTCTGTATTTCGGTTTCGTCGTTCGAACGAGCTGTGATCTTGTTTTGGGTCAATCTGGTTATCGCTGTGACTTTTTCGAGTTCGGTTCGATTCTTGTGAACCTTGTTCGGAAGTGACATCATCTGGTTTTATTAGTTCACTTATTCGAAGTGGATCGGATTTGGAACTCTTGTGTTTTCGACTGGCCGACTCGCTTATGTTCGTTGACATTTCGAGCTTGTCCCGCCCTTGCTTTTGTTGATCGAATGAGTGTGGTATTATTTCGAATATCTCGCTTGTCGTTGTGACTTTTCTATTGCTATTCCCTTTCCTGTGGATCTTATATGAATGCACATCCCGTTGTTTTCACCGGATCATATATTGTCTCGAGTCGAGATGTGAACCTTGGAGTTGTTGTTCAATTTTATTATCCTTCGTATTTCGGACATGATTGTTCGATTTTTGTTGTCTCGATCATTTGTTTGTTCGGTTTTGTTCTCGCTTCGTGATTGTTGAGCGTCAGGCTCCTTCCTAATTCCCTTAAGTTCGGGAAATTAGTCTCGCTTTCGATCTTCCAACCCTTGAGCGGTGGAATTTCGTATTTGTTCAAAGAATCGCTCGCTTTGATTGATGTACCGTTGGGTTGGTCAATCGTATTGATTTTCGCTCGTTGTGTTTTGTGATTGTTCGGATAATTGACTTGATTGTATTATCCATTTGATGACGCTTGTCACTTGTTGGTTCTAATATATCCCTAACGGCGACGTTGTGTTGGTCGTCGGAGCGTGTTTTCACACCGTATATTCCGCTGCGTTGTTTGTAACGTTTCGCCGTTGGGCATTAGTTACGCGATTCTTGCGTATCTCATTGAGTTTTCTGGCGGGATATTGCTTCTCCTACTTGTTTTAAGTTTCGGACGAAACTTCTTTTAAGGAGGGTAGAATGTAATATCCGCAATTTTGATTTTCGTAAATTTCTTTTTCGGCGGAAGTCCGCTTTTGACGAGTCGCTCATGACCGCTTCGCCATTCCGAGAATGATTAATTCTGCACTTTTGTCATCCGAGCTCGCTTCGTGTCGCTTTTGTTGAGTTCTGTGCTTTTTAGCGGTTTTTCCGCACTTGAGTTCGATTCTTGCGAATCTCGTCCGAAACTGTTGTTTCGACTTTCTCGTAAGTTCATTTAATGTTATTATTCATGTTGCGAGCTTTGGCTTGGTGTTTTGATCACGTATCGTGATTTTCGGGCATTTTGGGCCATTTTCGTAATTTCCCAAAGTTTGGGGTAATTACTTTCCATTGTCGAATTTCAAGCCTTCGGGTAGTCGGAATCATGTGTTCTATTAGTGCTCGGATTCGTCTTTTCGAGTACTTCGTAACCGTATCTTCGATTCGTATTCAGGTTCGGGTTTCGGGGTCGTTCGGGCCGTCGGAGTTGGTCCCGGTCGAGTCATGGCCGGGCATGCTCGCCAAAGCACCGCCGAGTAACGCGCGGTAGTGCTCGGCGATACGCACGTAAGGCCGGTTACGCACGTAAGGCCTTGGCCGGTAACGCACGTAACGCCCGGCATTTCCAGCAGTGAGTTCGCCATGGCCGGTTACGCACGTAGCCTCGCCGATTACGACGTAACCCGGGCAATGGCCTATTTAAGGCCTGGCATCGTATTTCTCAGTCATTTATCACTCGTTCTTCTTCTCTTCCGAGGCTGAGGTTGTGCTAATCATGGAGGAGTGTTGTTATACAATTAATCCATGAAGTTTTGAGGTTCATACCATCAATCATCCGTCCTATAACATCCTCCGATCTACCGAATCAGGTCAGATTTCCTAGAAATCTAGTTTTGGGGAATTTGGGTATTTTGGTTGTTTTCGTCCGATTAATCCGATTTAACTTAGGATTATGATGGATTGATGATTATTTAGATGTTTTATATCTTTTCCCTTGTTATTCCATGGTTGGATCGTATCGATTCGTTGTTTTGGTTGAGTTCTTGATCGACGCCTTGAAGGTGTCCGGTAGAATGTCATAGAGGGGTTTTCGGGCGTTCCACGATTATCCTTCCTCGTATGATTGTTGATTTATGGATTATATGTTGTTAGGGTCGAGTTTCTTGCGAAGAAACCAAGTTGAACCCTTCCGTTCGTTGTCGTTTTCCTTTTCGAAAACATCGGGCGTTTCGAAGCTTTCCGGTTGAGCCGTGTTCGTCGGGATACTTGCGTGCCGATTTTGAGGCAAGTACCTTGTCCATATAATTCTTGTTTTGTGGATACGATAATTAGTGATCGTCTAAATGTGGTTGTTTGGTCGTTTGAATCGAACTTTCAAAAGATTCGGTTTAGCCTTGTTAAAGGCTTGCTTTCAAAACGCGTGTGTTTTGTGAATGGTGTGGTTTGAGAATGACTATGTGAACTCTATGGATATGTTTGGTGTTGATGTTGCACTTGGTATTGCGTGTGGACGTATATTATTTCATTTTGGTGCAGTGTGTTTTGACGTGGTGGTTTTGCTAAGGATTTGATGCCTCTGAGTGAATTGTTTGGATATCTTTGCTGTATTGTGCTATATATGTGATTGTGTTGATGTGGGCGGGGCCTACGGTGGCACATGGCATGTGATCATGTGGCCAGGATGCAACAAGCGATTGATCCAACCGTGAGAGCCTAAGAAAAACTACGGTGGCACATGGCATGTGATCATGTGGCCAGGATGCAACAAGTGATTGATCCAACCGTGAGCGCCAAAGTTAATCTACGGTGGCACATGGCATGTGATCATGTGGCCAGGATGCAACAAGTGATTGTTCCAACCGTGAGATGTGTGTGATTTGTTTCGCTAGCCAGCTCGGGAGGGTCCTTCGAGGCCTCGAGTGGGATTTGTGGCTTCGTCCAGGTCCTAGGCGATGCGCGTGCGTGATTACGTTGTGTTGATTTTTATGTCCGTCGAGGACACGTGATGTTGGGCTCTGGCCCTATGAATTGTTGTTGGTTTTCTATTTGCGAAAACAAAACCTTTGGGCTGTGACCCTGTTGATTTTTGGAAAGAGAAGGATTCGATAATCCTAAAATTGTTTTCTATTAAAACTCTCGATGGCATTTTAAACGGTTTTATAACTTGTTTCCATTGATTTATGATCTATCGGTTTTGGAGTGTTTTACCCAAACTCATGCCTCGGGAAGTACTTTTCGTTACGTTTGAATCATTGAGGATTTCCTAGTTATTGTTATTCGTGGAATGTGAATTGTATGGCTCGTATTTACACTTTGTTCTTGCACTAGCAAAACAATGGAGTTTTGCTAACCCCTGAGTATTCGGGGGGTGGATGTCTGTATTGCATTCAGGTTTTGGAGCAGAGCACAGGGTCGGCATGAAGGATGATGAAAGATGAACGATACTAATCACACGAGGACCCATTGATGTCGTATTGGTTTAGTTGTATTTTATTTCCGCTGCAGTATTTTCCCGTTATGCACGGAGCATTTTGTATTCGACCCCTGCGTGGGCATGTAATGTGTTAGAGTTGTATGTTTTTATTGAAAGGCCAAATCGGTCTACTGAGTCTTTTTAGCCTTAAAGGTATTGTCGAGTTGTTCGATTGTTGTTACCAGCCTGGTAGATCCTTGAGGAAAGGTAAACCCAAAATGGGGGTGTTACACGTTTAAACCCAAAATGGAAATTTCCACTAGCCATATTCTTGAATTAATTCATATGGATTTGATTGGACCATCTCGGCATGCTAGCTTAACTAGTAAACTCTATACATTAGTGCTTGTTGATAATTTTTATAGATTTACTTGGGTAAAATTCCTAACAAATAAAAATGATGCGTTCAATGAGTTTCTTAAGTGGTGTGAGGTTACCCAGAAAGAAAAAGAGTTACCAATTATCGCCATCAGATCCGATCACGGTGGAGAATTGGAGTCAAATGATTTTGAAGATTAGTGTGATAAATATGGTATTGGCACAATTTTTCGGTACCTAGGACACCTCAACAAAATGCAGTTGGCGAGAGGAAGAATCGCTCTTTAGAAGAAATGAGCCGAACAATGCTCAATGAATATGGGATACCAAAATATTTATGGGTCGAAGCCGTTAACACCGCATGCTATGTTATTAATCGAGTCCATCTCCAGAGGAACAAGATGATGACTCCATATGAGTTATTGAAAGGTAAAAAGTCTAATTTATCTTATTTTCATCCATTTGGTTGTAAGGTATTTATTCATGATAATGGTAAGGATAATTTGGGAGAATTTGACTCTAAATCGGATATTAGTATATTTCTTAGTTATTCAACTAATAGTAAAGCTTATCGTGTATTTAATTGTAGAAGAGGCTCAGTAGACGAGTCAATTCATGTAAAATTCGATGATATAGTTTTACCCCTGAGAAAGATTGTTTTTTATGATGATGCAGGCATGGTTCTGGCTAAAGATGTGCCAGAAGTGTCAAAGGAATTAGAGAAGCTCCACTTAAGTTCGGACAAGCAGGAGGAGAATCCTTTCAACCTTCCTAAGGAATGGGCTAATGTGAAAGATCATCCCATGGAGAAAATTCTTGGGAAAATCGATGAAGGTGTGCGAACTAATAGAAATGTAAATGATTTTCTAAACAATATTGCATTCATTTCTCTTACAGAACCAAAGAATGTCGATGAAGCTATAAATGACGAAAATTGGGCTACTGCTATGAAAGAAGAGCTCAATTAATTCGAAAGGAATAAAGTATGGGAATTGGTTCTGGCACCCGTGGACAAAAAAATTATTGGTACTAAATGGGTTCATAAAGTAAAAACCGATGATAATGGTCTCCCAGTAAAGAATAAATCAACAATGGTCGACCAAGGATACAATCAAGAAGAAGGTTTGGACTATGAAGAAACTTTTGCTCCTATTGCCCGTCTTGAGGCTATTCGCCTTCTCTGTGCCTTTGCCACTTACAAGAAAATCAAACTTCATCAAATGGATGTAAAGAGTGCGTTCTTAAACGGAGTCATCCAGGAGGAAGTGTATATAAAGCAACCGCCACGATTTGAAGACTATGATCATCCAGATCATGTATACAAGTTCCATAAAAGCTCTCTATGGATTAAAACAAGCTCCGAGAGATGGTATGAACATTTAAGCTTTTTTCTTATTTCAAATGGGTAGGTAATGTTGATAATACCCTATTTATAAAGAACTCCACTGATATTCAGTCGGAAAACCACAAGATAGAATCCAAAAAAAATCTTATTGTATAGACTTTGATAAAATCTCTTTTTCCACAGATGACTCATAACATCCACCATTATTACATTCTGCAACACTTCAACTCTGCCATGATGAAACATGTTTTTAATGACAACAATATTGTCTCTCAAAATAAATTTAAGAAAATACATTTTCATGACTGCGAGCAAAATAGTTTATTCAAAATATATCATTGTGAAAAGTATCCTTTCCAGGTGTTCAAAAACAGTTTAATATATCTCAAAAATCCAAATACTTATAGATCGTGAAGCCGACGATTCCCCGTGTTACTTGCACATGTCTCAACTCTATAAAATACTCGATATAGATATTTTCAAAACATACATTTTGCAAAATCAGTTCAACGCAAAATATGACACATCTCTTTCCAAAGAATCACGTTAATGTCATTTGGATAAGTTTAAAACAACCACAGTACCACACTGGTAAACCACATAACGCACAAGCCCGAGTGAACAACAAAAACCCATGGCTCTAATACTTGCCAACCAACAACTCTAGTGATGTGACAAAAGCACGACTCGACTCGACCCGATAGCCTAGGTTTCCACAACCTAAGATCTGATACCATATTTTGTAACACCCCTAGAGCCATTCGGGAATATTACAGTGCCATGGGCCCCGAAGCGGAACCCACAAGGCTGAAAGACATTTTTACAAACATTTCAAATACGCCTAAGCGGCGATGACGGTAATATCTTATAAAATATTCAAAGACTTCATATCAATACCGCCGAAAAACCCCATTTGAAAAGAACAGGGCTAAAACGCCAAAAACTCAACAGTTTCAAAAGTATATGTGTAAAACCCCCTAAATTCGATGACTTATCACATGTACAATGTACTAAATCCTGATGTAATTTAATAATAGTTATTTTATGACATGATATAACTTACATCTATTTTATTTTATTTCACTCTTTAACTTTGTAATTTATTTAATAAACCAAATAACAAAAATTAAAATAGTGTGTTGATTCACCTATTGGGCTATTTTTCAACACCTAATTATATATAGACTCACTAATGGACTCAACCCAACTTAATAAAATCATAAGACTTGAAGTTACAATTCAAAGCCCAACCCAACTAATTAAATCATTTACCATTTTAATTATAATCCTAATTTAACAAAAAAATATAATAAATATATGTATAATGGACGGCCAAGGTGAAGAAAAAGAGAGAAGAATTTTCACCTCCCATGCTAAGCCATTCACTTCCATTTCTCTTCCCAAACTTATCTCTCTTCCCAAACCACTTCTCTTCCCAATATCACCTTTAAATGTACACACTTACACTTAACCTACTCTTCATTTCACACAACCAAAAATCTGCATTTTGAGAGACATAGAGAGAGATAGAGGGCCGAGCCATTGAAGAGTGAAGGAGGAGGAAGAAAATTTTCAACAAGAAATAGGTAATCTCATCCCTTATAACCATTTCCATAATTTCTTATGAAAACCTCCCTAATCTAACTTTAGTCTTAATACATGCAAACATAATTCTCACCTTGAGGTGCATGTGGATCGGCCAAACCATATAGTGGTAGAGGGGAAGTCGTTTTCCAACTTTCAAGACCTATAACCGACTAAATCCGACAAGATCGAGGTGGGTGAAAACTCTTTCAAACCTTTAAAGTAGAATCTCTTCATTTACTTGTGATGCATGTTTTAAATCTGAAGTATTTCGAGATTTTATTGATATGATCTATGTTAAAATTACATACTATGATATTGCGTATAGATATGTATAATTCGTTTTTCTTAAATTTAATTCTCTAATATTATGAAAAATGTGGAAGCATGTACTAATCTGAATTTTTTGTGTAAATGCATGTTTTTAAAGATGTATTTTATGGTTATAGCAACATGCAATACGATTTATTGAATTTAAACGACAACCAATTTGGTAGTCGGATGTCGATTTTGTGATAAATTGAATGTTATATGTTTTCTTCTAAATATTGTTGAAAACTCTACCAAACACTGAAATCTTGTGTTATATGATTATGTTATGATATATGGATAATTTATTTACGGTCAAAACGGGACTTGAGACGAGTAAATGGAACTTTTGGGCATAATTTACAATTTCTTAAAGTTTGGGGACTAAATTGAACTTTATGAAAAAAAAATCTGGACCTTGGACAGTACATATTATATAATGTATAGGCTGTCCATAAAGTTTCAAGTGATTCGGAGTTCGATATCTAAACTTAATAGTCCAAATCGCAATTTTGAAATAATTTCGGGGTCAAAATGAAAGAAGTCCAAACTTCTGGACCCAATCCGAAATTTTCTGGAATTTTCATAAATATAGAATTCCACATTCATCAAGAGTCCTCTCGTAAAATTTCGTTAAATTCTGAGCTAAATTCATAGCTCTATAAGCCTCGGAACGATTTCCTTAAGTTTTGGGGCAATATCGTAATTTCTGAAAATTCCAGTCCCGAAACTGGAAATTCCCGAATTTTCCTTAAATCTGGTGTCGAGGAAGTATTTTTGGCTTCCTCATAAAATTTCATAACCATCCGATTTCGTTTCATACTACAAACGCTTAGGTTTGAACCTAAGGGTAAAAACGTCCTTTCGAACTATTTCGGAAACTCTGGTTTCGTTTCGTCAAACCTACCCATTTAATATATCTGACCTGAACCCATCAGACCGCTAATAAATTATTGAGAATATTTTAGAATTTATATACAAGTCCTATTGCGTATTACCGGGCCACAAATATAATTAACCATATTCCATACTTAATCAAAATACGCTATTAACCTCACTGACCGAACGTTTACGTGATACTTGTGAAACGCGTCAAATTGATAACTGTGACTATCCGAGAACTAAGTGCTATACAAACAAAGTGCCACGGACGGGTCCGCCTCTAACTCTATCGGAACAAAGTGCCACGTCGACGGACGGGGGCCACCTCTTGAGCCCATGCGAACCAGAGAGCCGACCTACAATCCGGGGGCCACCTCTTGAGCTGTAGGATCCACCTCGTCAAAGTAATCCTAAACATATTCCACACCTCGTATTCTCAAAAACACTGAATCGTACACAGACATTTGATCCGGTTATTGACCCACAGCTAAGGACATACCGAGCCCAGATAAGAGATAAGGAAGCACACGCTAAGTGTGATAGCGAAGGCTCAGCTATTGGGGCGACGGTCCAAATCTTGGGGCGACGGCCTATATTGCTAGGAGTAATAAGGAGAGTCTATAATGCAAAGTCCACATCAGCAGGATTCGAAACTGAATTGACTTATCGACTGATTAATTGACTGCTTGACTTAACATCCGTCCACGGGGACAGGATTATAATATTACAACTACACAATGATTATTGTTTTATAAAATTTCGACGTAATTGTAATTGTTCTCATTTTTTTTATAATTAATAAAATCATGCATCACTTAAAAATTTTCAAAGGAAAGAGCCACACTCGCACACGATCACCCACTCACTGAGACCTTTTGTCTCACCCACCGTTTTTCCTTTTAAACTAGAGAATGAGCAAACAGCAGAGGATGAAGAAGGCTTCGTGGAAGAGGTCGAATAGAAGATTGCCTTCAAGATTTAGGACTTCTGTTCTTAGAATTTATGTTGTTATCCCAACTTGTAATAGTTAATTATGATTCGTACTTAATTCGTTTGGTATTTTTCCGCTGCAAACTTATGAACAGTGTAATTTCGATTATTAGCTTTGTCACAGCAAATCTTAGTACATCGGGCTAAGATGGTTGTTTTGAAATATTATCCAATCGTTATTTTGCTTCCGCTATTTATTGTCGCATTTTGATTGATTGATCGACCGATGCGTCGCGTTCTCGTCCTTCCCGATGTTGGGGGCATGACAAGAGTGGTATCGGAGCCTGCTTTGTGAGAAGGACACTTACAACGGGCTTACCAAGATAAGATTCTTCGGACTTAGATGAGAATTTCACCTAGGACGAAGTGAACCGTAGGATTTAGACCTAAAATAGATTTCTCGAGTCAATTCTCATAAAGATCTCTTCCAACTTGTCATTATTCACTTGGAATATGCATAGTCAAATTCAAATTCCCTAAGTCATTGGCCAAGGTACTTGATTAAGTATCCACGGCATTTTCCCGACCGAATTAATTCTTCTATTGAACTCTTGAAACCGATATAGTTTATTTCACTTATCCATTTCTCAAAGTCATATCACTATTCATTCGAAATTGATGAAGTTCCTTTAAACTCCACTAAACTTCATTGTCTTCTTAAAAATGGAGTATTGTTGTTCCTTTGTCATTAGTATCATATAAGCATATTTGTTGAATCATTAAGTTCACTGCCTTAATGATTATTCATGCTTAATAGAGCCTTATATTGGATATTAGATTTTACGAGATACTGACTTAGTTTTATTTTGTTAATTAGATGGACCCCACTGGTGAGAAAAAATTGACAAAGGAAAATTAGAATACCCCTAAATCGACATGAATGCCGAGGCGGATAAGCAAAACTTAACCATAATCAACTATAAGTGTTCAATCGTGCACTTAACTCTGCATAACAACATAAATCACTAATAATTCCACACAAGACAGTTAATCCTCATGCTTCCCTAACTTATAATAGATGGCTGACCGAAGACGCGGACGTCCACGTGTGAACCGTGATGAACTCTTAAAACCGTTGGCATTTCATAGATTACTAATTCCTCAAAAATATCTTCCTAAAATCTCGCCCTCGCATGAATCGTGAAGAGCAGCATCAACGCGATGATCGCTCACGCTCTCCTCTATGAGGAGGAATTGGGAATGATGCCATGGCCCAAGCCCTCACTCAACTAACGAACTTCCTACAACAGCATACAGCTAACACCAGAAACAACAACGAAACTCATGATCGTACCCTAGAAAGATTCTTATGTTTCAACCCGCCTACCTTTGACGGGGAACTCGACGATATCAAAGCTGAACTCTGGCTGGAGAAAATTGAGGGAATTTTCAATGCCCTTCAATATACTGACGAATAGCGGATATCACTGGCTGCATTCCGACTCGAGGCCGCAACTCATGACTGGTGGAGGAGTGTTAACGAGCGCTGAATGGGAGAAAACTGTGTCAGGACATGGGCTAACTTCCTGACCGACTTTCGAACTCAATACGTGTCAGCAGTAGCCAAAGAGGCTAGACGAGACGAGTTTTACCACCTGAAGCAAGGAGCCATGACAGTCGCTCAATATGAAGCCCAGTTTAACAGGTTGTCTAAAAACGCACCAGGATTGGTAACAACTGAGGAGGACAAGCTCTACAAGTTCACTAGAGGATTGAGGCAGTCACTTCAACAGAGCCTTATAAATGTTCAGCTGACGGCACTTAACCAAGCAGTGGAAGCTGCCAACCGGATCGAGAGCGGAACTGCGAGGTTAGCTCAACAGCAAAGCCGTTTCTCCAGCAACGCTAAGAGTCCTGCTACCCGACCAACATCAATGCCACCACAGAAGTTTAAGAGGACGGGAACTCAAGGAAGCTCGAGTGGGACAAAGGCACCAGTTCTCAACAAACCAACAGCGCCTTGCACCCACTGTGGTAGGAAAGGACATAAGTCAGAGTTGTGTTGGAGGAAGCTTGGAAAGTGCCTATGTTGCGGCAGCCCAGATCATCAAATTCAAGAATGCCCAGATATGAACACCACGCCGATCAAACAAGCTACTGCAGCCAAACCAGGAAACAACAAAGGAAAAGCCCCGGCTCGAGTATTCGCATTGACTGGTCAGGAGGCACCAGAGAACAATGATGTGGTGGAAGGTACACTCCTGATATCTAATCAACTTGCACGAACACTTATAGATCCAGGATCATCCCACTCGTTTGTTGCAACGCATTTCTCTAAGAAACTTGATAGACCATTAGAATCTTTATCATTATGCCTAGAAGTATCTACCCCGATGGGAGTTAGACAGCTAGCAGATAAAGTCCATTCTGCGTGTGATGTGATCATCAGTGGTAACTGTTACTCTGCTGAGTTAGTAGTGCTTCCAATATTAGAGTATGATGTCATCCTAGGAATGGACTGGCTATCTAAGCACTACGCACAATTGGATTGTCATTCTAAGATAGTTAGGTTTTGCGAACCTAACAAGCCAATTGTGGAATTAATTGGAGACGCTAGAGTCAACCTAGCACCTATAATATCAGCTATCAAAGTTAGTAAGGCAGTTGCCAAAGGGGCGACCGGATTTTTAGCCTTCATCATCAACGAACCCATGAGTAAGTCGGGCATAGAAACTATACGTGTGGTATCCGAATACCCTGACGTATTTTCCGAAGAATTGACCTCCCTACCACCTGACAGAGAAGTTGAATTCAATATCGAAGTCATGCCTGGGAAGGCACCCATTGCAAAGTCACCATGCCGAATGGCACCACTGGAGCTGCAAGAGTTGAAGGTCCAACTGTAGAAGTTACTCGACGTGAGTTTTGTGCAACCTAGTGTATCACTTTGGGGAGCTCCAGTATTGTTTGTCAAAAAGAAGGACGGAACATTAAGACTTTGCATTGATTACCGCGAACTCAATATTGTTACGGTTAAAAATAAGTATCCTCTCCCGAGGATAGATGAGTTGTTTGAACAACTCCAAGGAGCTACGGTGTATTCCAAGTTCGATCTTCAACAAGGATACTACCAGTTAAAGATTAGGAATGAAGATGTTCCTAAAACAGCGTTCCAAACTAGATACGGCCACTACGAGTTTGTAGTGATGCCTTCTGGACTTACGAATGCTCCTGCGGCATTTATGGATTTAATGCACAGAGTATTTCAACCATATCTCGACCAATTCGTAGTATTTTTCATCGATGACAGACTCATGTACTCTAAGTCGGAAAAAGATCACGAGAGACATCTTAGACTAGTGTTGGATACACTAAGGCAGCACAAGTTGTACGCCAAGTACAGAAACTGTGAATTTTGGTTGAGGGAAGTGGCGTTTCTAGGCCATATTATTTCCGGAGAAGGGATTGCAGTTGATCCATCTACTATAGAAACTATTATGTGATTGGAAGAGGCCAGAAAATGTAACTGAGATCAGAAGTTTTCTTGGACTTGCGGGTTACTACCGTAAATTCATCAAAGACTTCTCGAAGATAGCGGGACCCCTCACCCGGCTAACCCAGAAACAAGTAAAATTTGAATGGACGGATAAATGCGAGTCAAGTTTCCAGGAACTCAAGAAGAGACTTACCACTGCATCTATACTAACACTTCCAGAAGGAACCCAAGGATTTGTCGTATATAGTGACGCCTCAAAGGATGGCCTCGGTTCCGCACTGATGCATAATGGTAAAGTTATCGCATATGCTTCCAGGCAACTCAAGACGCACGAGAAGAATTATCCAACGCACGACCTCGAACTTGCTGCAATAGTATTCGCCTTAAAGAAATGGAAACATCATTTATATGGCGTTGAATTCACTGTGTTTATAGACCGTAAAAGCTTCAAGTACCTATTTTCTCAAAAAGAACTTAATCTCCGACAAAGAAGATGGGTAGAGCTTTTAGAAGATTACCATTGTGAAATTCAACACCACCAGGGAAAGCGAATGTCGTGGTCGATGCCCTCAAGAGAAAGGCTAGAGTGGCCCAACTCATGGTTCGAGAATGGCAAGCTCTTGAGTAATTGAGCTGTCTAAAACCCATTCATAAAGGTTCTCGCTTAATTTGCGCCAACCTTACAGTTAGATCGAATCTATTGGATGATATTAGATTAGCTCAAGAGAGAGATCCAAAACTTCAAGAGTTTAAGGACAAGATCGCTAAGGGCGAGAAACTCGAGTTTACAATTTCCAAGGATGGAATTGTAAGGTTTAAGGGACGGTTATGCATACCTCATGACGAGGAGCTCAAAAGACGGATTCTAGAAGAAGCTCATTGCTCGAGATATACGATACACCCAGGAGGTAACAAGATGTACCGATACTTTAAGAAACACTTTTGGTGGGTGAACATGAAAAACCAAGTGGCAGAATTCGTGGCGCGATGCCTCACATGTCAGAGAGTCAAAGCTGAGCATCAGCGACCCTCAGGACTACTACAGCCACTAGAAGTCCCTGAATGGAAATAGGAAGTGGTAACCATGGATTTTATCATGGATTTACCGACCACAAGGGGAGGTTATAACACCATTTGGGTGATCATCGACAGACTGACGAAATCATCACATTTCGTGCCAGTTAAAAAGGACGACATTGTGCAAAAGCTGGCTCGGACTTATATTAGAGAAATCGTTCGACTTCATGGAGTGCCCGCGGACACAGTATCGGACAGAGATCCTAGATTCGTATCTCGTTTTTGGAAAGCCTTTCATAAAGAATTAGGAACTTCCTTAAGCTTCAGCACAAGTGTGCATCCCCAGACCGACGGGCAATCTGAGCGAACCATTCAGACACTTGAAGACATGTTACGAGCATGCGTACAGGACTATCAAGAAAATTGGGATCACCACCTACCATTAGCCGAGTTTGCATACAACAACCGTTACCAAGCGACAATCGGAATGGAACCTTATGAATCTCTGTATGGGAGGAAGTGTCGATCCCCGCTCCATTTGGAAATTTATGACCATTGGACGCCGAAGACTCAACGATCAGAACCTTCAGCAATGAGTACAGATTTGGTGAAGGAAGCCGTAGATAAAGTAAGACTAATCAATGATAAGATCCACACAGTGCAAAACAGACAGAAGAGATACGCCGATCAACGTCGGAAATATCTAGAATTTGAAGTAGGAGATCAAGTCTTCCTGAGGTTAACACCACGGAAAAGTTTGATAGTGTCAAGAAAAGGAGGAAAGCTGAGTCCCTGATATGTAGGACCATTCAAAATCACGGAAAGGATTGGACGACTAGCGTACCGATTGGAACTACCACCCAATCTGTCTGGAATGCACGACGTTTTCCATGTTTCGAGATTAAAGAAGTATCATCCAGACCCAACGCACAGTCTTACTTCTGACATTCCGCCGATCAAGGATAACTTGTCTTATGAAGAGAAGCCAATCAAGATTCTCGACCGGCAAGTACGTGAATTGAGAAAGAAGCGAATTCCTTTGGTTAAAGTCGTCTGGACGAATCACAACAGAGAGGAAGATGCGACGTGGGAGGCTGAGGAAGAAATGAAGAAATCTTACCCCGAGTTGTTCAAGTAGGAATTTGGGGACCAAATTCTTCTAAGGAGGGGAGGATGTAAAACCCCCTAAATTCGATGACTTATCACATGTACAATGTACTAAATCCTGATGTAATTTAATAATAGTTATTTTATGCATGATATAACCTACATCAATTTTATTTTATTTCACTCTTTAACTTTGTAATTTATTTAATAGACCAAATAATAAAAATTAAAATAGTGTGTTGATTCACCTATTGGGCTATTTTTCAACATCTAATTACATATAGACTCACTAATAGACTCAACCCAACTTAATAAAATCATAAGACTTCAAGTTACAATTCAAAGCCCAACCCAACTAATTAAATCATTTACCATTTTAATTATACTCTTAATTTAACAAAAAAATATAATAAATATATATATAATGGACGACCAAGGTGAAGAAAATGATAGAATAATATTCACCTCCCATGCTAAGCCATTCACTTCCATTTCTCTTCCCAAACTTATCTCTCTTCCCAAACCACTTCTCTTCCCAATATCACCTTTAAATATACACACTTACACTTAACCTACTCTTCATTTAACACAACCAAAAATCTGCATTTTGAGAGACTTAGAGAGAGAGGGTCGATCCATTGAAGAGTGAAGGAGGAGGAAGCAAATTTTCAACAAGAAATAGGTAATCTCATCCCTTATAACTATTTCCATAATTTCTTATGAAAACCTCTCTAATATAACTTTAATCATTATACATGCAAACATAATTCTCACCTTGGGGTGTATGTGGATCGTCCAAACCATATTGTTGTAATATCCGCAAATTCGATTTCCGGTAATTTTTCTTTGTTGGCAAAAGTCCATTTTGACGACCTGCTTGGGACCGTTTCGTCATCCTGAGAATGATTAATTCTACACTTTTTGTCATCCGAGTTCGTTTCGGTATCGTTCTGTTGAATTCCGTGTTCTTTAGCGACTTTTCCACGTATGAGTTCGACTTTGTTAAATCACCATAAATTCTTGGAAACTTCAAAAATTCTGAATCTTTGCAATATTATAAAGCATCGAGTTAGCTTTCCATTGGTTCAAACGGTGAGTCAATCGGAGTCCAGACGAGGGAGTTATGGTCGAAATAGCTAAGTCACTCTCATTTTCCAGATTCGGCCAAAACCGTCTGTACCCTGTGCCGCGGCACACTTCGGCTGAGCCGCGGCACACTGCCGAGCCCTGGGAGCAAATTTTGGGCCTGTGCCGCGGCACACCTCTACTGAGCCGCGGCACACATGACAGTCAACCCTATATCTGCGTTTTCTTGAGCGGATCACCTCATTTTTCCCCATTTCTTCACTTGGGCACGAGAGAGGAGGCTTGAGAGGGAGAAGTTTCTTCACCTATCACTTGAGTGTGTGGTTTCTCTTCATCTCTTTTCGATTGTGAAGCTCGGATCATCAATCTATCACGTACTCTTCGAATCATAGTGCTTGGACCTTCAAGAGGTAATTTCTTCAACATCTTGGATTTCGATTTTGTATTGGGTAATGATGTTTTGGATGTTAAAATCATGGGGTATGAAGTGATATACGCATGATTATGGACATGTTTGAGTATTCATCGGATTATTGAAAGATTTTTCAAGAACACTTTGAATTTTGTGTTGGAAATTGGGGATTTTGTTTGACTTCATCCTTTTAATCCGTAGTAATTTAGATTAGTGATGGATTGATGATGATTTAGGTGTATTCTATCATTTCCATCGTTATTCCACGGTTGGAGTGTATTGATTCGTCGTTTTGGTTGAGTTATTAGTCGACGCCTTGAAGGTGTCCGACAAAAGGTCTAAGAGGGGGGTTTGTGCGTTGTACGATTATTATTCATCGTACGATTGTTGATTTATCATTGATATGACTTAGGGACGAAATCCTTGTGAAGAACTCAAGTCGGAACCCTTCCGTTCGTTGTCTTCTTCGTGGTTCAAGCTTCCCGGTCGAACCGTGTTCTTCGGGATTTTCGGTAACGTTTATTAAGGCAAGTATACATTTATGATTGTACGTTCTTGACTTTGAAAGTAAGAAATATTGATGGCATATCATGAACGAACCGTTTTTACGGCATTCATAGATATATTGTTGGCATGTAATGAACGAACCGTTTTGACGGCATTCCTACATGTATCGGCGTATGAGGTGAACGAACCGTTTCTACGGCATTCACATACGTAACGGCGTATGAGGTGAACGAACCATTTCTACGGCATTCACATACGTCTTATGAGATTTTAGTTATTCCGGAATACTAGTCTTGAATTGATGAATTGACGGTTACATTTACTTTATTGTCGAGGAGTATTGTGTTTCATACTGTTATACTTGCACTAGCTATTCGACGGCTAACCCCTTTATGGGGGAAATACGTTTCATGTATTTCAGGTTCCAGGAGAGCGGACAGGTGGGTACCGGGTCGGCATGAAGATGATGGGCAAGTGTGATACTGTGTCTTGTCTCCGGTTATTTTCTTGGATTCCTCCATTCAGTGTTGTTGTACTGGAATGGATTTTTAAATACTCGAGTATTGTATTTCAGTTTCCTTGATGTTCCGGCCTGTGTTGCCGAGGTATTGATTTGTGCAGTGATGTATATGGTTTCATTGGTTATGGTTTTGAATACTATTTGTATCGTCTTTCTTTCCATTGTATGTAGACCTTCTCGGTCAAGTTTATAGTTCCGCGTATGTTTAGCCTTGTGGGTCCCACGGCGGGGCTCACGGCGCTGTAATATACCCTGAATAACTTGGGGGTGTTACAGAATATGTTTACCATCATCGGTCTTTTTGGCATTTTTGAAATGACGTGGAAAATTGTGCTTAGCCTGGTAAATCCTGGTCAGAAGGGTTTACGGCGTGTAATATTCCCAGGAGGATCTGGGGTGTTACAATTATGGTATCATGTGATAATATTATACGAGATTTATTGGAATGGTAATAAGAGATTTCGGATGTTGATATGACTATTGAGATCTTCTTAATATGATGATAACGGTATTGTTGCGATTCTTAAGGTTGTATGAAAGGCATGATGAAGGAAATGGTAACATGGAGATATATACCTCGGATATGTTGTTCTGAACGGGATTTCGGATATTTCGTGCTCTTGAAGAACTCTTGAATTATACGAGGTGATGAAAATTTTTTTAAGAAGTGTTGATGTTTTGAAAATGAATATGGAACATTCATATCTAGAGCTAAATTATGTGTGTGAAATAATATTCGTGTAGGAATACGAATGTGATTATGAGTTTGATGAGACCATTATTCATCCCTGAATTGGGAAGCCTATACATATGGAGCAAATATTCAAGTCATTGGATTGTTGGATAACCTTTTTAATATGATTATCTATTGTTTTGAACCAGTCGGATAATTCGAATTGAGGACGGTCATAAGTAATTTTTAACGATGGATTTACGAGAAGGGAACCGTATCAATTCGTATTTAAGAATTGAGTTTGGAACTTTTAGACCTTTATTATTGGTCCTCATTTGTTGTGGATATGATCATCATATTTCGACCCGTATTGTGGACAGGATGTGTAAGTGTCTGAGTTGGATTGTTCAGACTGTGATTAGTCGAGATATGGTGAAACGATTGAGTTTGTGGTTTGGTGGTATTGATATTGGTCGTCATCGAACCGGTTAATTATCAATCCTTCGTTTTACAATAAGATATGATGTTTGATCATAGATTATGACTGTTATGTTGCGCTTAAGGTTGAAGGGTTCGTAGATTAACTTGGTCGAGACTGAGGGAATTCGTAAGACGAAATCAACTGAATTGGTAACAGTACGTTGTATTGATATCGAAACAAGTTTTATACTCGTACTAATCAATGAGACTAATGTTATCGTGTAGGCATACGATTGTGTGTATCATTTCGGGATTTGGCCTCTTTATGATTGTATTGATATCAGGGGATTGGTTGACACGACGCCCGTCGGCAAATTATGCCAAATGTTACTGTTGTTTGTAAAAGGCCGGTTCGAGGCATTGCGATACTTGTTGGTAAAGTCGTTGTCGATTGCCGGTTCGCGGTATCGACGTATCGATTGTGATTGTGATGGATGTTCCATTGACATATTGTGGTGATCGTCGTCATTGATATCGGTGTTTTTCTATTAATATTATATTAACCGATTGGAGACGTTTGATATATCCTTTTATCATCTCCGTTTTGGTGTTCGGTTTAAGACACCGGGACATCTATTCTATCGTATCATTGATTATCGATTGACCGTTCTAAGGTAATCGAGGTATTGAATTGGGATTATCGAAGATAATTCCCATCCGTTGTCAAAGATATTCTCATCCGTTGTATCGTTGTTATCGATTGGCCATTCTACGGTAATCGAAGTATTGAATTGGGACTGTCGAGGATAGCTCCCATCCGTTGAATTATTATTGCCGTGTTGGCCGACTCAAGGCAGCACACTATTATTCTTGTGAACTCGGTAACTTTGTGATCGTTGAGAGTTGAGGATTTCCCGAATTGTTGTGTTGTGATTATTGCTCGTGTTAATCGGTCCTAAGGGATTATGATCCCAGGATGGTTATGTTGGATATTGTTGGTCGTGTCGATTTTTCATTATTCGTGTGTCGTCGTTCACTGGGTGAATCGTATGATCCGTATAGGATATATTATCCTTTGAGTTTCGTTGTCACGTCGTATCGTGGCATATCTGGAATTATATCTGCGTGCCGATTGGTCATGTGTAGGATTTTTAGCCAGGCACACTATGGTCATGCGTGGATGTTTCCGCATTGGACCGTGCACACGAGACGTAGTTCGTGAGGCTAATTAAGTACATTGTCACACGTATATTCTGGATTCCGTATACGGGGTGGACATGTGCACGAACACATTTCCGGATCGGGCGTACTGTGATGTCCATCTTTGATCCGTACAATTTTTGATCGTTCATAGTCCATGATTGATTAGATGTGTTCGACGTTTTGTGATTAAGCGTTCATACGCCAGAGGGGTATGTTCGACAGTCAGGTTTGTTTCTTTGAGATCTGTATTGTGATGATTTACAGCTTTGGACTGTTTGGCTTTCAGGCCATCGTGATATACATCTTCGGTTGAGGGGCTTTCAAGCCATTGCGATGTATTGGTATTTCTGTTGGAGCCTTCAGAAATTGTGATTCGTATTTACTTCAGCGTTGGCTTGGATTACCTTCGGGTAATGTATTGGTGTGTTACTTGTAACGTTTCACCGTTGGGCGTAAGTTACGCATTTCTTGTGTATCTCGTTGTGTTTTCCTGGCGGGATATTGCTTCTCCCTAGTTGTTTTAAGTTTCGGGACGAAACTTCTTTTAAGGAGGGTAGAATGTAATATCCGCAAATTCGATTTCCGGTAATTTTTCTTTGTTGGAAAAAGTCCGTTTTGACGACTTGCTTGGGACCGTTTCGTCATCCTGAGAATGATTAATTCTACACTTTTTGTCATCCGAGTTCGTTTCGGTATCGTTCTGTTGAATTCCGTGTTCTTTAGCGACTTTTCCACGTATGAGTTCGACTTTGTTAAATCACCATAAATTCTTGGAAACTCCAAAAATTCTGAATCTTTTCAATATTATAAAGCATTGAGTTAGATTTCCATTGGTTCAAACGGTGAGTCAATCGGAGTCCAGACGAGGGAGTTATGGTTGAAATAGCTAAGTCACTCTCATTTTCCAGATTCGGCCAAAACCGTCTGTACCCTGTGCCGCGGCACACTTCGGCTGAGCCGCGGCACACCGCGAGCCACAGGAGCAAATTTTGGGCCTGTGCCGCGGCACACCTCTACTGAGCCGCGGCACACATGACAGTCAACCCTATATCTGCGTTTTCTTGAGCGGATCACCTCATTTTTCCCCATTTCTTCACTTGGGCACGAGAGAGGAGGCTTGAGAGGGAGAAGTTTCTTCACCTATCACTTGAGTGTGTGGTTTCTCTTCATCTCTTTTCGATTGTGAAGCTCGGATCATCAATCTATCACGTACTCTTCGAATCATAGTGCTTGGACCTTCAAGAGGTAATTTCTTCAACATCTTGGATTTCGATTTTGTATTGGGTAATGATGTTTTGGATGTAAAATCATGGGGTATGAAGTGATATACGCATGATTATGGACATGTTTGAGTATTCATCGGATTATTGAAAGATTTTTCAAGAACACTTTGAATTTTGTGTTGGAAATTGGGGATTTTGTTTGACTTCATCCTTTTAATCCGTAGTAATTTAGATTAGTGATGGATTGATGATGATTTAGGTGTATTCTATCATTTCCATCGTTATTCCACGGTTGGAGTGTATTTATTCGTCGTTTTGGTTGAATTATTAGTCGACGCCTTGAAGGTGTCCGACAAAAGGTCTAAGAGGGGGGTTTGTGCGTTGTACGATTATTATTCATCGTACGATTGTTGATTTATCATTGATATGACTTAGGGACGAAATCCTTGTGAAGAACTCAAGTCGGAACCCTTCCGTTCGTTGTCTTCTTCGTGGTTCAAGCTTCCCGGTCGAACCGTGTTCTTCGGGATTTTCGGTAACGTTTATTAAGGCAAGTATACATTTATGATTGTACGTTCTCGACTTTGAAAGTAAGAAATATTGATGGCATATCATGAACGAACCGTTTTTACGGCATTCATAGATATATTGTTGGCATGTAATGAACGAACCGTTTTGACGGCATTCCTACATGTATCGGCGTATGAGGTGAACGAACCGTTTCTACGGCATTCACATACGTAACGGCGTATGAGGTGAACGAACCGTTTCTACGGCATTCACATACGTCTTATGAGATTTTAGTTATTCCGGAATACTAGTCTTGAATTGATGAATTGACGGTTACATTTACTTTATTGTCGAGGAGTATTGTGTTTCATACTGTTATACTTGCACTAGCTATTCGACGGCTAACCCCTTTATGGGGGAAATACGTTTCATGTATTTCAGGTTCCAGGAGAGCGGACAGGTGGGTACCGGGTCGGCATGAAGATGATGGGCAAGTGTGATACTGTGTCTTGTCTCCGGTTATTTTCTTGGATTCCTCCATTCAGTGTTGTTGTACTGGAATGGATTTTTAAATACTCGAGTATTGTATTTCAGTTTCCTTGATGTTCCGGCCTGTGTTGCCGAGGTATTGATTTGTGCAGTGATGTATATGGTTTCATTGGTTATGGTTTTGAATACCATTTGTATCGTCTTTCTTTCCATTGTATGTAGACCTTCTCGGTCAAGTTTATAGTTCCGCGTATGTTTAGCCTTGTGGGTCCCACGGCGGGGCTCACGGCGCTGTAATATACCCTGAATAACTTGGGGGGTGTTACAATAGTGGTAGAGGGGAAGTCGCTTTCTAACTTTCAAGACCTATAACCGACTAAATCCGACAAGATCGAGGTGGGTGAAAACTCTTTCAAACCTTTAAAGTAGAATCTCTTCTTTTACTTGTGATGCATGTGTTAAATCTGAAGTATTTCGAGATTTTATTGATATAATCTATGTTAAAATCTTCATGCCAAAATTAGATACTATGATATTGTGTATAGCTATGTATAATTCGTTTTTCTTAAATTTAATTCTCTAATATTATGAAAAATATGGAAGCATGTACTAATCTGAAATTATTGTGTAAATGCATGTTTTTAAAGATGTATGTTATGGTTATAGCAATATGCAATACGATTTATTGAATTTAAACGACAACCAATTTGGTAGTCGGATGTCGATTTTGTGATAAATTGAATGTTATATGTTTTCTTCTAAATGTTGTTGAAAACCCTACCAGAATCTGAAATCTTGTGTTATATGATTATGTTATGATATATGGATAATTTATTTGCGGTCAAAACGGGACTTAAGACAAGTAAACAGAACTTTTGGGCATAATTTGTAATTTCTTAAAGTTTGGGGCTAAATTAAAATTTACGAAAAAAAACATTCTGAACCTTGGACAGTACATATTATACCATGTATAGGCTGTCCATAAAGTTTCAAGTGATTCGGAGTTCGATATCTAAACTTAATAGTCCAAATCGCAATTTTGAAATAATTTCGGGGTCAAAATGAAAGAATTCCAAACTTCTGGACCCAATACGATATTTTCTAGAATTTTTACAAATCTGGAATTCCAGGTTGATCACGAGTCATCTCGTAAAATTTCGTTAAATTCCGAGCTAAATTCATAGCTCTATAAGCCTCGGAACGATTTCCTTAAGTTTTGGGGCAATATCGTAATTTCTAAAAATTTCAGTCCCGAAACTGGAAATTCCCGAATTTTCCTTAAATCTGGAGTCAAGGAAGTATTTTTAGCTTCCTCATAAAATTTCATAACCATCTGATTTCGTTTCATACTCCAAACGCTTAGGTTTGAATCTAAGGGTAAAAACGTCCTTTCGAACTATTTCGGAAACTCTGGTTTCGTTTCGTCAAACCTACCCATTTAATATATATGACCTGAACCCATCAGAACGTTAATAAATTAGTGAGAATATTTTTGAATTTATATACAAGTCCTATTGCATATTACCGGGCCACAAATATAATTAACCATATTCCATACTTAATCAAAATACGCTATTAACCTCACTGACCGAACGTTTACGTGATACTTGTGAAACGCATCAAATTGATAACTGTGACTGTCCGGGAACTAAGTGCTATACAAACAAAGTTCCACGGACGGGTCCGCCTCTAACTCTATCGGAACAAAGTGCCACGTCGACGGACGGGGGCCACCTCTTGAGCCCATACGAAACAGAGATCCGACCTACAATCCGGGGGCCACCTCTTGAGCTGTAGGATCCACCTCGTCAAAGTAATCCTAAACATATTCCACACCTCGTATTCTCAAAAACACTGAATCGTACACAGACATTTGTACTGTATCCCAGACAATACCCAAGATTCTCAAAACATCAGCATAACTCACTGTTATGAAATATACTAACTATGTCCATCCCAATCCATCAGATAATATCATCAAATCTCAACATGATAATCGATTGCCAATCAACAGACAAGTACCAATAAGAAAATACAGAACGTACCTAAAGATACGCAATGCCACTGCGAATCATGCCAGTCTAATCCGAGATCAGATCGATACAACATACGGATATGGTCCTAACACTAGACCTACAAATGCATACTCACGTGACAACATCAATATGCTCACAACAATAACAACAATGTATACTTATGGTAATCCAACGATCTAGCGCACACAATATAGATTTCCACAATGATGCTATTAGATCTACAAGTAGTGGATAACCCATAATATACATATGCACAACAACAACATATGGGTAATCCGATGATCCAACGTTCACTGCATATATCCCAATATGATCCCGTCGGACCAATACGAGGTGAAAAAATCCGTTGAATGATCCAGCGCACACTAGCATAGATCCCAAGATGATCCCATCAGATCAACACGAGGCGGGCGTACGACAATAATGCACAAATGCATGATAACGACAATACATAAATGCATGACAACAACGATACACGAATGTATCACAACATGATCGACGCTAAATGACAAAAATGATTAGAGTACTTGTCGGGTCCTTCGAGAGCAATCTCGATGTTAGAACCATCTCCAGTGATTATCCGCAATATTCGACGATCCAAAATACCACGGACTATAGATAACTCATATCCTCATCTTTACCAAAATGTATCCTCGATACCCAAGTATACCAATATGATAAGTGTCAGTTTCATACACTTATCCATGGTTTGTATCGAGATATTTCACCCATAATTTAGCTAGTATACTAGTTTTTGCTTTTAATTAATCAGTTTTTAATAATTTTATTTTTATCGGATGAAGATGTAAATCTAGTCTTAATCGGATTGAATTACTGATTTACTCAAGAAATAACATGTTTATAAAATATTCTCTTTGTTGAATTTTTATGTATTCATGTTGTAGGGCTTTCTGATACGAGTTCGACAGTCTTTCCAGATTCAAAATCAGAGTTATATATCAAAAGTTATCATTCGAAGAAGATTTGGGGCAAAAATGCAAAGTCTAAGAAATTCTGTGCTAAAAATGAAGTCTAAACTCCATACGGGCGTGTACGGGCGTAACTCACAAAATGCAAATTTACGAAGACATGTTACGGCCGTAACCCCTCAATGTTACGGTCATAAGTCATCCTAGTTACGGCCGTAACTCCTTAATGATACGGCCGTAACTCTTGACAGATTGTGATCATTTATCTAATTTTTTATACTTTTAGTGTATTATTGAGGGGATGGCTGGCATTGATCCGATCTATTTTAATAATGCTGGAGTTTTGGAGCTAATAGATGACTTTAGGTGTATAAATAGATCCCTTAGATCCATCATCATTCATCATTCATCTTATATTTTTCCACTTTTTTTAATATTTTCTTTTTGTGTAAAGAACACACTTGTGTTCTTGAGTGACTTGTGTAATAGTGGTATAGCATATGTTGTTAAGGGAGTTTATTGCTTCTTTCTCCTTTATCTACTAAGGGAGTTAGGATCAATTTTTTCAACTAATAATGGCCACTCAAGCTTGTATTATGTTTATTAAACCCTTCATGGGCTAAGTTACTTAAGATGGGATTATAAACAAGGTTAGTCATGTTATTTAAGTTTGTATAAATATCTATTATGAATTACTTATTATTGTGTGTTATTTTCATTGTTTTATCAATCTTTATTTATTTGGCCAATAAATGACGATATTTATGGTCTTCATATGTTTCGAAAGAAAATATGTTTGATTAGATCAAATGATCTTCACTCTAAGTTGTTCTAGGGGATAGAAATATACCTCTAGACCTTAGATGATTCTTTGAGTTATTTTCATAAAACCTAATGCTATGTATTAAAGCCAATCAACATAGAAATATAGTGAATTGATTCAATATATAAGGGGCGTTTTATAGTTCGAAAGAGAAACCGTCTTTTTAAGGAAAATCGAATCTACACAACATAATAAGTAAATTCATCTTATGATCTCCTATACAACTTCTATAACTAATGATAAACTAAGTTTGTAATCCCAACTATTTCATTATATCTTTTATTAATCTATTATTAGTGTAATCTTTCATTTCCTTGAATATTAGAACTATTATTGCAACCTTATTTGCAATTGTCAAACCAAACTCTTAAATTGTGTGTTTCAATCTTATAAATCTCTATAACAAATAGTTAAATAGTGTATAATTTAATATATAACCTAACTTCCTCATGGGATCGATAAACCGGACTCAAAAAGTCCACTTAGTACTTGATACGATATCGTGCACTTGCGATAGTAACAAACAAGACCGTGTCAAGTTTTTGGCGCCGTTGCCGGGGAAGTATAAGTGTTATTTTTGAAATCTTACATTATAAACTATTTTTATAGATACAATTTCTCGACGTTGTAACTTAGTACTCAATTGTGTTTATCCGGTCAAGTGGCGGATAACGGTACTCCGTGACTCTGAAAGTCGGAATATTCAGTTTCCCACAACAACTGATATTTGTAGATATTTTCTCCTATTATTTTCATTTTATTTTTTTTATTATTTTATCATGGAAGAAACTTTGAATAAAATTGAAAAGAGATTTCCCTTTCTTAGCAAAAATGTCATTTTAAAAATTTATGAGACGAGACTTGAAAGGATAAGGTTGCTTATGAATAAAAGCATACCTTTTGACATAAGATTCATTATTGAAGCCAAAGTGAGAATACCAGGTGAATTCACAGAAATACCTACTAGATTTTTATCAGGGCTAGGAAAAAGTTTATATGCCAAGAAACGACGAGCAAAGATAATAGCCGTTTGCTATAAATGTGCTAGATGGAACTGTAATTTAAAATGTCGATCGTTAGGAATTCCATCTACAAACAGAGAAGATAAAATTCAGTTCATTAAGGATGGTCTGAATAAAGAGAATTTAGATAATATCGAAATTTCTCTTGACACGCATCCTAGTGGACTTGTACATTACGGAATTCGATGTTTCACCCTGTTTGAGATCGAGACAAGAATATTGTCATCATCATCATCATATTTTGGTAGTCTGTGTGTGAGATAGCGCACGCTACATACTCTTGTTAGCGCGTGCTAATGGAGTACAGGTAGCACACGCTATGCATCAGCATTAGCGCACGCTAGAGCAATTAAGGCAGACAGTCCAGTAGGTACTGGACTGAAATTGGAAATTCATAGCACATGCTATAAGTGGATAGTAATGTATGCTAATTATACTGGTAGTGCATGCTAAGTCATCATAGTAGCGCGTGCTAAGGCAAGCAGGCGGAGGACAGTGGGTTCTGGACTCCAAGATTCTAGACATCAACTATCAGGTAGCGCACGCTAACACAAGGTTAATGCATGCTAAGAGGAGGCGTTAGCGCATGCTACCAAGTTCATAGCACACGCTAACGCGGCATGCAGATTTCACAAGACTACCCGGTGGACCCGCTAGCGCACGCTAATCACAGGAGATAGCGCGCGATAAGCTGGGTTTTGTATAAATTGGACACTTCACTCCTCATTCCGTCATATCTTCATTTATCAACCATTCCGGGCGATTTTGGGCGATTCGCATAGATATTTCCAAGCTGAAATCATATGGCATCATATTCAAGCTCGTAGTTCAGATTAATCAGCATTTAATCCACTCCATCACTCCAAATCAAGGTAACTTTTCAATGAACCTTGAATTTCGGTATTTGAGGGTTTTCTTCCCGATCTCTTCGAGTTAGCTTGATATCATGTTGTAAGATGTTGAATATGGATTATCTACCTTGGATACTTATATTCTTATGGATTCATTGATGTAATTTTCGGAATTTTTGAATATTTGGGGAATTTTTTCAATAACACCTTGAGGGTTGACTTGGGAATTTTGGGGGTTTCGACTAGATGTTGTCGTAATCTCGAATTGTGCATTCCCATTAGATTATTGATTGTATGGAGGATGTTTTGTGGATTGAATCACTCATTTGGAGGTTGGTTTTCGATATAATTGGGATTGGTTGTAAACAATGAGAGATTGTTTACAACGTGTTTGTTAAATTGCCCCAATGAGTTGGGTAGTGTTGCATCGACCTTTTGAGTTGATTTTGATTATAAGTGGATATGTATATTAAGCGAATTGTTTGTAATTTTGTTATTCAAGGTTGTTCGAGCGGCCAATAGTTCCATAAAGGACGTTGATCATGGAAGGACTTTCTCGCCTTCGGTTTGAGGTAAGTTTTGTACTTGTACTAGTCAATGAGAATAATATTATCATATATGTGTATGAATGTGTTGTATCATTCCGAGACTTAGTCTCTTCATGAGTTCATTGATATTAAGGGATCGTTCGATACGATACTCTTCGGCAATTATGCCAAATGATCATTATTAATGGCCAGTTCAAGGCATTGCGATACTCATTGTTAATGTCATTGTCGATACCCGGTTCGTGGTATCGATGTATCGATCTAAGACATCGTTGTAATCATTATTATTGATGTTGGTGTGTTGTCATTGATGTTCTATTGGCCGATTGAAGGCATTGGCGTATTCGTTTCTCATCCTCGTTTTCGGTAACCGATTAAAGGTGCCGAGGCATTCGTTGTATCATTGTTATCAATTGGCCGTTCTAAGACAATCGAGGTATTGAGTCATTTGTTGTTCATTGTTATCGATTGGCAGTTCTAAGGCAATCGAGGTATTGAATCATCCGCTGCATCATTGTTATCGGTTGGTCGTTGTAAGGCAATCGAGGTATTAAATTAGGAATGTCGAGGATAGTTCCCATCTGTTGATCATTGTTATCGATTGGCCATTCTAAGGCAATCGAGGTATTGAATTGGGACTTTCGAGGACGGTGCCCATCCGTGAGTTACTGTCGTCGTGTTGGCCGACTCAAGGCAGCACACTATCATTCTTGTGAATTCAGTAATCTTGGGATCATTGTCGTTTGTGATTAATTGTGTTTTAGAGGCTAGTCTCGGATAGTGATCATTATGGGTAAATTTGGGGCTTGAACCTTCGCGGTTGGTTTCCCAACACCTACAACTTAGTAGGTCATTGTCACTGGGTGATCTCATTATGGGTAAGCTTGGGGCTTGAACCTTCGCGGTTGGTTTCCCAACACCTACAGCTCAGTATGTCACGGTCACTAGGTGATCTCATTATGGGTAAGCTTGGGGCTTCAACCTTCGCGGTTGGTTTCCCAACACCTGCAAGTCAGCAAGTTACGGTCATTGAATACATATCATGTTATACATGTATTTTTGATGTTCATTATCTGGATGACTGACCCCGTGGGGGCGGAACATGTTTTCATGTTTTAGGTGCTTGCGAGGAGAGAGTTGAGACACAGTGGCATGACGATGGCGACGAGGCATTCGAGCGATACTAGTCTAAGTTGTTCATGTTGGCCACCCAGTTGGAGTGTTATCCAGTTTGTCAGTTATTGTCATTATGTATTACCCAAGCAGATGCTCGTGGATGTTGTTGTATTGTTATTTTGACCATGTAGGCCCATCATTGTCATTGAAATTCCTTATCGGAATATTATGTTGGGTATCATAGTAGGGACTGTGATTTCCCTTGTTGGTTAATTTGATGTATTTTAATCGATTTTGCCTGGTGGATCTCCTGGTGTGGGGTCCACGGCACTGTAATAACCCAATGGGATTTGGGGGTGTTACAGAAGATGGTATCAGAGTGTTGGGTTGTGACATACCCCGATATATGAGTTATGTGGCTCTACCGACGCGGTAGTAGTGGGACTATCAGGTTATGACAATTTGGACAATCGGGTTTTGTGAATCGTGATAGTTGAACGACTGTATGAGTTATTGATTCATCGAGTCATCATCAGTGAAGACTAGTATCGGAAGACCTCGAAGCTTCGTATGACCTGTGTAAGGAATCGATTATATTTATGTTCATACATTCATTATGTCATTGATTATACATGTTTTGTTGAAACCTATATGTGACATTTGTTTTACGATTGATTCATGACTAATTGTTTTGAAGCACGTGTGACCTGTGCAAGCGATAAGGATCAACTCATTCATTAGTCAACAATCCTCAATCATCATTTTTGATCTTGTCGACTATGTTAATTCATTAATCACTCAGTCAATCTCATTGCTCAGTTGTTGATCTTGTGGATCGAATTATCAATCTTGTTAACTTGTTCAAGATAATCATTTCAAGAATTTCATTAGATAATCATGTCACCTCACTTGATCTTTCATGTAATCTTATCATATTCCGGCGTTATGTCGGCGATCATTTTACTGCACTATTAATGCGTTCATTGTGTTAGAGCGTGTATGCTCATTATTATCATTCTGTAACGTAATCATAATGCGATATTCATGTGGGATCTATAATTATCGTGTGACTTTCCTGCTTTAGTATGGATAGAGCCGTCAGAGGACGCAGGGGAAGAGGCCGTGGTGCGGGCTGAAACCCGGGATCTCTGTTTGTTTTAACTGTGATACAATAGGACATCGCAGTACCCGGTGCTCGATACAGGCCGTTGTTTGTTTTCTGTGTGGGAGGCAGGGACACCTCCATAAATACTGCAGGAGTTCTAGTGCCACTAAATCTCAAAAGAGCTCAAGGGCCTCGAGAGATTTTGTTACTCCAGCCTGTGCGTCATCCAAGGGGTCCTATCAGGCTTCGAGAGCCAGAGGTAAGGACATTCATCACCGGTGTTAAAGGATTATCATTCCATTCATTGTTGTTCATTGATGCATGTAATTCATTTATAATATATCAATCATGTTGAGACTTGTAATCATCAAACTAATCATCCAATTCACAAGGAACGGCAGTTCCAATCATTTCATTTGAGGTATCACTCATTGCATTTTTATTTCACCCCGGTAAGTCAAACCTGACCTTTGTCGGATTCTATTCATTATTATTCATCATAGTCACTCTTGTTCTTGTGACCTTCCAGGATCACATTGAGCAGTGGGTTCAGATTTGGGTCTTCCTTAAATCGATGAGATCGAGGAGATTGATTATCTATAGGATATCTATGTTCGGTCCATTTGAGATGTGGCCTTAATTTTTATATTTTCCTTCCTCTATTTTCGGATTAATGTGTAATTTAATCCGTAATAATGTATCGTGGTTTTGGATCATTTATTGTTGATTTATCTTATAATGATCGTATTAGAGAATCTTGAGATTTGAGTTTTTTGATGTGATTTTCTTTCCTTCTGTGTTGTACCCGAGATATCGTGTTAATTTGGGTAATCGTTCATTGTGATTCGAGACGTCAAGTCATGAGGACTTGGGCGTGCAATTGATATGGTCCCGGGGACTATATGTGCATTGCGGTTTTCTTTGGAGGCGTGACTCAGTGTTTCTATGGGCGTCTGATGCCGATGAGGAGCGTGTTGGGTACCAAATCGGATATTTGCGCCGTTTTATGCGGAATCGAAAATAAGTTGCGGAAAATAAAGGACACGAGGATTTATAGAGGTTCGGCTATTAACGAAGCCTATGTCCTCTCTCGATGTATCTTTTTCCTTAGGCTTAAGATCAAAACCTCTACGCCTCTCTTCTATCGGTCGAGGGATTACCGTTACAAGCTCGTCTTCTATTGGTCCGAGTAAAACCGTTTTTCCTTTTCTATTGGATAAGGAATCAACCACTCTAGCTTTCTATCGGTACTAGATAAACCTCACTAAGATAGCGATTGTGATTCTAACAATGCCGGATCCTTGATCCTAATAACACCGAATCAAATCGTATCTTTTCTTTTTATCGCTCGTGTATGATCTTGTGTATAACACTCAATCACTCTTAATTAAGCTCAAGAACAACAACTATAATGTTTACAATGATATAACACGTATGTATGCTTTGCTCAATGTTGTTGTTTGGAATAATACCAACTCCTTGGTATTTATAGCCTTCTTCCTCCTTACTAGCCGTTCTCGCCGGGTTGACTAGCTAGCGTCGCTAGCCTTCCTTCTTAGCGTGCGCGCTATCGCACATTTTTGCTCTAGCGTACGTAAAGGCTTTCATGTAGCGTCGTTAATCACTTTATATTTGATCCGGTAGCTACCGCCTTAACAGATAGCGTCCGCTACCACATCCTTTGTAGCGTGCGCTAATCCAATATATCCGTTGCATGGATTGTCAAAGTGACCGTTTGATATGCTGACTTTGACCTGCTTTTCCCAACGTTCGGATTGACTAGATTCAAACATCTTAGCGTGCGCTAATCATCCTTTGTAGCGTGCGCTAATGATGACTTCATTGCATACGTCATTCTGTGTTTGAATATCTTCCACAACAGTAACATGGCTCGATAGCGTGCGTTAATAATAGAGGGTAGCGTGCGCTAATAATAGAGTGTAGCGTGCGCTATCCATCTGCTGACTTCACTGCAGCTTACTTCGATACTAGGCTGGAATGCAGCTGACTCCTCGTTAGCGTGCGCTAACATATGTCCCTTAGCGTGCGCTAATGCAGTCCAGATTGCAATTTTTGCGTCTTCGTCTGCTTCGTCGTTTTGCTTCGCCTCGATGTTGTTTTGTAGTTTAGCAACTTTAATCATCAAAACATAAATTAAATAATGTGTGGAATAAATATTCCAACAGAGCGAGTTGTGTACCCTTAGTTTTGGGGCCGAAACTCTTTTTAAGGGCGGGAGTATGTAATACCTGGTTGTGAATTCATTATTACTATTCAATAATTGTCACTCTGAAATTTTTCACTCTTTAATAATCATTTATCATTCATGTTCATTCAATTATGTTCATCATTCGGCGTATCTATGAGCCGTGCATCAGTTATCATTCGCCGTTTCACCCTGTTTGAGATCGAGACAAGAATATTGTCATCATCATCATCATATTTTGGTAGTCTGTGTGTGAGATAGCGCACGCTACATACTCTTGTTAGCGCGTGCTAATGGAGTACAGGTAGCACACGCTATGCATCAGCATTAGCGCACGCTAGAGCAATTAAGGCAGACAGTCCAGTAGGTACTGGACTGAAATTGGAAATTCATAGCACATGCTATAAGTGGATAGTAATGTATGCTAATTATACTGGTAGTGCATGCTAAGTCATCATAGTAGCGCGTGCTAAGGCAAGCAGGCGGAGGACAGTGGGTTCTGGACTCCAAGATTCTAGACATCAACTATCAGGTAGCGCACGCTAACACAAGGTTAATGCATGCTAAGAGGAGGCGTTAGCGCATGCTACCAAGTTCATAGCACACGCTAACGCGGCATGCAGATTTCACAAGACTACCCGGTGGACCCGCTAGCGCACGCTAATCACAGGAGATAGCGCGCGCTAAGCTGGGTTTTGTATAAATTTGACACTTCACTCCTCATTCCGTCATTTCTTCATTTCTCAACCATTCCGGGTGATTTTAGGCGATTCCCATAGATCTTTTCGAGATGCAATCATCTAGCATCATCTTCAAGCTCCTAGTTCAGATTAATCAACATTTAATCCGCTCCATCACTCCAAATCAAGGTAACTTTTCATTCAACCTTGAATTTCGGGATTTGAGGGTTTTCTTCCCGATATCTTCGAGTTAGCTTGCTATCATGTTGGGATATGTTGAATATAGATTATCTACCTTGGATACTGGTATTCTTAAAGATTCATTTATGTAATTTTTGGAATTTTTGAATATTTGGGGTATTTTTTTCAAGAACACCTTGTGGGTAGACTTGGGAATTTTGGGGGTTTCGACTAGATGTTGTCACAATCTCGATTGTGCATTCCTATTGGATTATTGATTGTATGGAGGATGTTTTTGGGATTGGATCACTCATTTGGAGGTTGGTTTTCGCTATAATTGGGATTGGTTGTAAACAATGAGAGATTGTTTACAACGTGTTTGTTAAATTGCCCCAATGAGTTGGGTAGTGTTGCATCGACCTTTTGAGTTGATTTTGATTATAAGTGGATATGTATATTAAGCTAATTGTTGGTAATTGTGTTATTCAAGGTTTTTCGAGCGACGGATAGTTCTATAAAGGACGTTGATCGTGAAAGGACTTTCTCGCCTTCGGTTTGAGGCAAGTTTTATACTTGTACTAGTCAATGAGATTAATGTTATCATATATATGTATGAATGTGTTGTATCATTCTGAGACTTAGTCTCTTCATGAGTTCATTGATATTAATGGATCGTTCGATATGATACTCTTCGGCAATTATGCCAAATGATCATTATTAACGGCCGGTTCAAGGCATTGGGATACTCGTTGTTAATGTCATTGTCGATAGCCGGTTCGCGGTGTTGATGTATCGATTGTTGTTGGTATTGATGTCGATCTAATACATCGTTGTAATCATTATTATTGATGTTGGTGTGTTATCATTAATGTTGTATTGGCCGATTAAAGGCATTGGCATATTCGTTTCTCATCCTCGTTGTCGGTAACCGATTAATGGTGCCGAGGCATTCGTTGTATCATTGTTATCAATTAGCCATTATAAGGCAATCGAGGTATTGAGTCATTCGTTGTTCATTGTTATCGATTGGCTGTTCTAAGGCAATCGAGGTATTGAATCATCTGCTGCATCATTGTTATCGGTTGGCCATTATAAGGCAATTGGGGTATTGAATTGGGACTGCCGAGGATAGTTCCCATCTGTTGATCACTGTTATCGGTTGGCCATTCTAAGGTAATCGAGGTATTAAATTGGGACTGTCGAGGACGGTGCCCATCCGTGAGTTACTGCCGTCATGTTGGCCGACTCAAGGCAGCACACTATCATTCTTGTGAATTCAGTAATCTTGGGATCGTTGCCGTTTGTGATTAATTGTGTTTTAAAGGCTAGTCGCAGCTAGTGCTCATTATGGGTAACTTTGGGGCATGAACCTTCGCGGTTGGTTTCCCAACACCTACAACTCAGTAGGTCACAGTCACTGGGTGATCTCATTATGGGTAAGCTAGGGGCTTGAACCTTCGCGGTTAGTTTCCCAACACCTACAACTCAGTAGGTCACGGTCACTAGGTGATCTCATTATGGGTAAGCTTGGGGCTTGAACTTTCGCGGTTGGTTTCCCAACACCTGCAATTTAGCAGGTCACGGTCATTGGATGATCTCATTGTGATACGGCTTCGTGTCGTGGCTTCGGCCCTCATTGTGATACGGCTTCATGCCGTGGCTTCAACCCTCAATGATACAGCTTCGGGCTGTTTTGACTTTCAGTGATTGTGTTGATTGATAGCTTTGGCTGAGTGACTTTCAGGCCTTTGTGATGTCTCGGTATTTTAACTGGAGCCTTCGGGCATGGTGATTCATATTTAATTCAGTTCTGGATTGGTTCACGTTCGTGTAATTCATTGTGGTGTTCTATATTTATGATTCTCCGTTGGGCATTTATGTTCTAACCTGTTGCACAAGTATTTATAGTATGCCGTGGGCATAGTGTTTCACGAATGCTCGGTTCTTACCTTGGTTTGTGAGCATCTCGTATTATTATTATCATTATACCGTTTCATCCTACCTTTGGATGCATATCATGTTATACATGTATTTTTTATGTTCATTATCTGGATGACTAACCCCATGGGGGCGGAACATGTTTTCATGTTTTAGGTGCTTGCAAGGAGAGAGTTGAGACATAGGGGCATGACGATGGAGACGAGGCATTCGAGCGATACTTGTCCGAGTTCTTCATGTTGGTCAGTCAGTTAGAGTGTTCTCCAGTTTATCAGTCATTGTCACTATCTATTACCCGAGCAGATGCTCGTGGATGTTGTTGTATTGTTATTTTGACCATGTAGGCCCATCATTGTCATTAAAATTCCTTATCGGAATATTATGTCGGGTATCATAGTAGGGACTGTGATTTCCCTTGTTGGTTAATTTGATGTATTTTAGTCATGTTCGCCTGGTGGATCTCCTGGTGTCGGGTCCATGGCACTGTAATAACCCAATAGGATTTGGGGGTGTTACAGTCTCGTGGAGGCTCCGAGGCTCATAACTTGTTAGTGCGGTGCCATGTATGATGATGGTTTTGTGACTGTTGTCACGGAGACATATGATTTGATATGGTCCCCTTTTGGGTTATTCACTCGGGTATGTTCCGCGGGAGCATCTGAGGTTCGTGGCTTGTTAGCACGGGACGTGAATAAGCCCTGGGAGTATGTTGATACGTATGATTAGGTCGTGGACCCCCGAGCTTTTGACCGGAATGGTGTGATTGGGTCGTGGACCTCGTGTGTTGTTATCATAATTATATTTTGGGAAAATGACTTTTGGGTTGTACCCCTAAATGGTTTCGAAAGGCTTGAGAATTCTTCAATACCAAATGTTTTCAAAACTCCCGAGATCGTGAAATGTTTTACAAGATGTATATCGGGTTTACCCCTATCTTTTGATTTAACCATTTTGATCACGTGATTTAGCTCGGGAAGTATGTTTCATGATTATTATGTCCTTGGAGTATGATTTGTATGGCTTGTATTCGGATTTTATACTTGCACTAGCAAAACAGCGGAGTTTTGCTAATCGCGAGTATTCGTGGGGTGGATGTTTGTTTTGCGTCCAAGTACTTGCAGGTTGATGGGGAGCGAATCACAGGATCGATATGAAGGGTGATGGAAGACGACGATACTAATCGCATGAAGACCAGCTGTTGTGTATTGGTAGAACCTTATTGTTTGGTTCCCTGTTGTGTGGTTCTCCCGTTTTACGGGCATGTTGATATACTTCAACCCCTGTGTGGGTATGTGTTTTGAAGAAGAGTTATGTTTATTTGATGTGTGTGTTGTGGAGAAGACCAAATCGGTCTAATGAGTCGTTATTAGCCATGTTGGCATGTATCTATATATTGTGTTTTCCGCTTTTAGCCTGGTAGATCCTCACGGAGAGGGTCTGCGGCGCTGTAATATTCCCGAGTGGTTTCGGGGTGTTACAGAATATGGTATCGGAGCTTAGGTTGCGGAAACCTAGGCTGTCAGGTCGAGTTATGTATTGTCGAGTCTTTTTTTGTTAGACTTTGTCTGACTGAGTCGTGTCGCAACGCGTTGTCTGGAGGTCGGTTGTGATTAGTATCAAGGTGCAGCCATCATCTTCGTGCGATCTATGGATGTAAGTCTCCCCACTATATTGTTGTGTCTCGTGTTACACGAGCTTGTGTGATATTTGTGTTTTGATGTGGAGTTAATTGTGAATCGTGAATAAGTAGTCCATGTTCGCTTGATTTTTGTAATGTGGCAGTGTATATGTATATATGCATATACGTATCCTTGTATAAACCGTTTTTACAGGAGTAATGTTTTGGTGTGGTTACACAAAGAAAGTTTGTCAATGTGATGTTTTAAAGCTTTAAAATTTTGGGAAGTCACGCAAATTTTATTTTAAAACATCCTTCAAGAAAGGAAAATTTTGATTTTCGTGTGAGGACCTCGAGACCGAAAATTTTGGGAATTCAAACTACTTATATCTTATTTCCATCCTGTATTACAAGTTTTCAAAAATTTGATTTTAAAACTCAAATGAGGTCTACCAAAAATTTATTTGAAAACGTGACTCTTGCTTTTAATTTTTCAGTGATGAATATCAGTTAATGGGTATGTAGTAAAGATATTATTGTTGTTCAACTATAGCGCTCCGAGTTGTGGCTAAAGTGGTGGTGTGAACGCTAAGTCGTTCGGTATGCACTTGTTGAAATAGTATTCTTGACCGAGAGATGGGATTTCGGTTTGAATATTAATTAATGTCTGATGGTTATTTGTGTAAGGTCATAATTATGCGAACCGTTGGCATTTGAATTTGTATGTTGTTGTTTATATGTAACCTTCGGTCTAGTACCATTGATAGGTGAGTATGTATGTGTTTCCAAACTTGCACAGCTGGCGCACGTCATCTTTTGTTGTGGAGCGCGCTTTCTAGCTAGGTAAAAGTTTTGGAACTGCATCTTGCCGTCAGGCTTAATTTTTGCAGTCGATCATCTGTGAATGGATTCTATGTGTGTGATTATGCGATTTGTGTTGCGTTAGGTTGATGACTCTTAGTATGCCGAGGGGCAGATGTCGTGGTCGTAACTGTGATACTGATGGCCACGGGGATCAGATGCGGAATCGAGAGAATATTGTCGGGAATGATATTGGTATTGGTGTTGCTACTACATTGCAACAAGTAGCAGCACATATGACTCAGTTGAACCAGGCGGTCCAACGCAACACTGACGTGAATCAGAACGTCAGTGTAAATCAATGGCTTCGAGAGGTAGTTCTATGAACCCCCCTCAATTCGCTGGTGCTTTGGATGCGTTGGGCTGGGACGGTTGGCTGTTCCAGTTGGGAAAGATTTTCGAGGTCGTCGATTGTCCCGAAGAGCGGAAGGTACCCATCGCTCAGTACCTTCTTGACAAAGATGCTGCTAATTAGTGGGAAGCTGTTAAACCTCGTGACCGTGATGTCACGTGGACAGAGTTCCAGGTATTTATGGAAGCCGAGTTCTGTCCAAAACCGATTAGAGAGCAGAGAATTCGTGAATTCTATTTGGCAGAACCGCAAGATATATCGGTGTCTCAGGCCATCATCGACTACAGTAAACAACTCAGTTTTGTACGAAATCAAGTGAGGACCGAAGATGAGAAGATCCTTCATTTTCACAGACGGATGAAGCTGGAGATTCGCCAATATATGGCGGGATTCACTTGCACTTTGTTGAGGGATTATCAGGATCGAGCCTTGGCTTACGAAGTGGCTTCGTTATCATCGGAGCATGTGCACGAACTGAAGAAACGGAGGATGTCCGATGACCTTATGGACAGTACGGGAGTTGGTGTCTCTGGATTGCAGCGTCGTAGTCTTTCTGCCGTGAAGCTCCATCGTTCGATGCGTGGGACTGGGAGTTCTAAATCATCAGCTTTGACTCCTGGTAAGGCTAGGAGGTGTTTCAACTGCAATGTGTCAGGGCATGTTCGTGCACATTGCCCTTCGCCGCCAGTAACGTGTTACAAGTGTGGACTCGTGGGACACTGGGTTCAGTTTTGCGAGTTAGTCACCGAGTCTTCTGAGGCACGGACGTGAGCACTGATATCAGGGCTGACTCTGAGGAGACCCTGGGAATATAGTCTACCAGTTGTATGCCGTGATATTTTTTCTTGCTTTGTTGTTTTGAACCTCGGGGATAAACTTATTTCATTAGAAATGGATTAGATTGTTGAACTTCTGTATTTCCACTCATGTCGACTCGTTTGTACTCGTCGATATTTTCTGAACTCATTCTATCCTTCATTTTTCATTGTTGGACGAGTTGTGGTATTGTTTCAGAGAAATTCGTTGGTTGTTGTGACTTTTTCTGGATTTGGCTCCACCCCTATGAATCTTATATTAATGCGTATATTGCCATTCTTACCAGACCATCTATTGTCTCGAGTCGAGTTGTGAACTTCTGAGTTGTTATTTGATTTTTGTTGTTCGTCGTGATTCGAACATGATTATTCGACTGTTGTTGTCTTGATCGTTTGATTGTTCAGTTTTTGTTGGTCTCGTATCGTGATTGTTGAGTGTTCAGACTCCTTCGTAATTTCCTTGATTTTGGGAAATTAGCTTCGTTGTCGATCTTCCGACCCTCGGGTGGTAGAATTTTGTATTTGCTCAGCGTTTAGCTTGTGACGTATTGTTCGGGTTGGTCAACCATATTAATTTTTGTTCGTTGCATTTTGTTATCGTTCTGGCGTAGCGATATGGATGTTAGCAGCCTCATGCTGCATGTGATTCGTTGCAGGTCGTCGGCAACAAATAGCGTGTGTAATTTGAGATTGTTTTGCATTGATCGTATTGTGTTTTAAGTTTCGGGGCCGAAACTTCTTTTAAGGGGGATAGAATATAATACCCGATATCTTTGTTCCAGATTCGTTGAGTTTTTTGGGTTTTATCGGATTGTTATTGTCCTCATCGTTGAAATTTTGTGCCATGTTTTGGGTGTGCCTTGTTGGGACATATGTTTGGAGGCGTTTCGGATCACTGTGTGAGTTTTTGGGTTTTTGTGGTGTAGCGCACGCTAACGCTTATGGTGTAGTGCACGCTACTGTGTTGTGGCTAACGTACGCTACCGGATGTGTAGCGCACGCTAACTGGAAGTCCAGAGGCAGTCCAGAAGCTACTTGACTGGGACTGGAGTCTCGTTAGCGCAAGCTATGGTTGGTTAATAGCACAGCTATCGTCTGCCTAGAACACGCTAATTGTTCTTATTAGCGCACGCTACCTGGTAGGTGCAGACCAGTCCAGGAGCTACTGGACTGGATCCGTGACTCGTTAGCGCACGCTATGCATATTGGCTAGCGCACGCTAACTGTGTTACAGGCAGGTTGTTTTGAGGCGTTGACCCCGTTAGCGCGCGCTAATGAGTATGTTTAGTCACGCTAATAACTGTCCAGTATAAATACTGGACAGCAGCGTTTAATCATCATTTCTCACCCTTCTTCATCCATTTCTGACGGACCAGAGGCGATTTTGAGCGACCTTCTTCCTCAAGCTTCATCTTTGGGTGGATTTTTGCATATCTAGCATCATCTAATCATCTTCTTGCTCCAAATCAAGGTAATCTCTTCTTAGAACCCTAGTTTCTTTAATTTGGGGGTTTTCCTTGGATTGTGGTTCTTACCCGATCTCATCCGATCAGTTGTGTATTCTTGATTGTCTTGGCCGTGATCTTCGGATTTTGTAAACCGTTCATTGATTTTTATCACCCGGATCAATCATTCTTGAATTCCTTGAGAACACTTAGATCCTTGTTGTTTTTAGGATCGTTTCGGATTCCGATTAGTCTTATTGATTTGTGGTGATGTTATTTTCGTAGTATTCGTGGGATTGCCGGATCCTTGGTCGTTTTTGGAAGCTCGAGAACTATCCGACTGTGTCCGTTCGTTGTTCGGTTGCTTGTGGTATCGAGGCAAGTATCTTGCCCATACACTTCGTAATTGGTTATATGTGGAACTTGAATGTTTTAATGAACCTTCTAAAGGATCGGTATATTCTCGATAAAAAGGGTTCCCTTCAAGATAACTCTTATGAATCGTGGATAAATGTGTATTTGGAATATGTAAGTATGTGTTGTATGTGGATAGATGTTACAACCATACTTCCTGAATATAATAGACTGTAATCACTTGCCGAGGATTGTGTATCGAATCGTATACTTGTTCGGTGGGTATTTGACATGTGATATTAATTGCTACTCCTTCGAAAGGAGTTTGTGATGCTTAATGTTGTTTGACGTGTTAATGGATTATTGATGCGTGATTGTTGTAAGTGATTGTGCCATCGGGTAATATTTTTGAATCTTCGGGATTCTTATTTGCTAGTATGGGTCGGGCGGAACCATAGGGTTATCATCGGGTATGTCTTGTGGGGACTCTGAGGTTCGTGGCTTGCTAGCCCGATCCCGGGATAACTTGTGGGGTTATAATCGGGTATGTCTTGCGGGGACTCCGAGGTTCGTAGCTTGTTAGTGCGATGACGGGATAACTTATGGTTGTGATTTGGTTGTGATGTACGTGTCATGGGTTGTCCAATCGGGTATGTCTTGTGGAGGCTCCGAGGCTCGTAGCTTGTTAGTGCGGTGACAGTATATTTGTGAACGTATGTATGATGATTGTTTTATGACTGTTGTCACGGAGACAAATGATTTGATATGGTCCCCTTTTGGGTTATTCACTCGGGTATGTTCCGCGGGAGCATCTGAGGTCTGCGGCTTGTTAGCACGGGACGCGAATAAGCCCTGGGAGTATGTTGATACGAATGATTAGGTCGTGGACCCCCGAGCTTTTGACCGGAATGGTGTGATTGGGTTGTTGATCCCGTGTGTTGTTATCATAATTGTATTTTGGGAAAATGACTTTTGGGCTGTGCCCCTAAATGGTTTCGAAAGGCTTAAAAATTCTTAAATCCCAAATGTTTTCAAAACTCCCGAGATCGTAAAATGTTTTACAAGATGTATATCGGGTTTACCCCTATCTTTTTATTGAACCGTTTTGATCAAGTGATTTGGCTCGAGAAGTATGTTTCATGATTATTATGTCCTTGGAGTATGATTTGTAAGGCTTATATTCGTATTTTATACTTGCACTAGAAAAACAGTGGAGTTTTGCTAACCCCCGAGTATTCGGGGTATGCATATCTATTTTGCGTCCAGGTACTTGCAGGTTGCTGGGGAGCGAATCACAGGATCGATACGAAGGATGATGGAAGACGACGATAGTAATCACATGAAGACCAGTTGTTGTGTTTTGGTAGAACCTTATTGTTTGGTTCCCTGTTGTGTGGTTCTCCTGTTTTACGGGCATATTGATATATTCCAACCCCTGTGTGGGTATGTTTTTTGAAGACGAGTTATGTATATTTGATGTGTGTGTTGTGGAGAAGACCAAATCGGTCTAATGAGTCGTTATTAGCCATGTTGGCATGTATCTATATATTGTGTTTTCCGCTTTTAGCCTGGTAGATCCTCACGGAGAGGGTCTGCGGCGCTGTAATATTCCCGAGTGGTTTGGGAGTGTTACAAGAATAATAATCGTAAAACCCGACATGAAAATCTTCATGCAGTAATTTAATTTATTTAATAAAGAGTTCATCGAATTACCTTAAGCCAAAGAACAGATCTAAATACGGACCAAAAGTTGATGAAAATCGTCTTCTTCTTATGGTGATCCACAAATGAGCAATTTTCACAAGGTGGATTGCTATATCCTTACGAATAATATTGATAAACAGTACAAGAGATGATTTCTTGCTATAAGTATTGTACTATTGAACAAGATCAACTAAGGAAAGAAGACAGATATGGCTGAACCGGACTCCTTGGACAAAATAATTTCCGCCAATTGGTGAGGGAAGGAGAGGGGGTCGATTTTTCTTATTTCTTTTGTGTAACAACTCCTTGTCCAAGAAGCTTTATTTATAATAAGTAAATCCTAGAGTTAAAATTCTAGTATTTGCTTAGTTACCCCTTATCTTATTAAATAATATAATATATATAATATCTTATATTATATATTACTCATTATTTAATCCTCTAATAAATATAATATCTAATATTATGTTTACTTTTCCACGTTGATATAATTAAATAATATAATATATAATATTCTATATTATATATTATTATTAATTTCATTAATAAATCTAATATCTAATATTATATCTATTGATTATTCGTGCTTGTCTTTAGTTGTCGTATGGGTGACCTAAAAGGCTTATATTATGTTGGGGATCGTTTAATACCTTATTAAATTATAAATCATAAGCGGTCTATAGCAAGACAATATGACTACCCAAATAATATAAGTTTATAGTCCATTAAACCATTTAACGTGTCAAATCCCTTTGTCGCGCAATATCATGTTTGAACTAAGTCACGGAAACTATCATACTTATTATGTTCAAATGCTTTCTCGATCTTATGTAGACTGATTGAATCAAATGACTCCTCATTTGAGCATGGTCATGCAATTCCTTCAGTCCTACTTATCGAGGGGCCCAACAGATATCTCTCTCCCTATATAAAGAGCAGGATAAATCTCCATGTTGATTATTCATTGCCCTCTACATGGCTCCCACTAATCCTGATCGCTAACCTTTATGATCATCATGTTTCAGATGACATTGGATTATGTCAAGGCATAGCAGTTATTATGTTGGACTCTATGATAATCTCATGTTCAAGTATTTATTGACATACTGTTATATTGAGATTCACTTATGACATTTTCAAGAAGTGATCTCAATGCGGGTCTGTCCAATATTGTGTTCTTCAACCAATACCCATAAGTTTGGTCTGTACCATGCGCATAATCATATGATGATTATCAATCAAACTTATACTAGTATATTAATCAGTTGAGTCTCCACTCTACGTGATTGGACCAGGTACATATGAATAATCTTATTATTCGTGATTAACTATTATTCGATTATTATAATATTAAAATATTCATATATTATAATAATCAACGAGAAATAGATGTTATCAAATAACTTTATTTAAATGTGTAATTACAAATCTAGGCATATCGAATGTCCTAGGACACTATTCCCAACAATCTCCCACTTTATACTAGGACCATTCAGTTATACTTTAGTCCTATCGATCTAGCATGTTCTTCATGCTTTCCTTGTGAGAGTGGCTTGGTAAGTGGATCAACAACATTCTCTTTCATTGCTACTCTGCATATACTGAGTATGTGTTTAGATCTCTAATCGGACCTTGACTCTTTAGCTCGCGCAATATTGCCACAATAAAGACTTATAGGACCTAAACGATCCACATATTCTCCTCGGCTACATCTAAGGCTACCAGGTACTTAGCCTGAGTAATAGAAAATATGATCATTCTTTACTTGGAATATTTCCAACTCACATCACCTCCATGTTAAACAAAAAACACAAAAACATCTGCGATCTTAAATCGTGTCTATCGGTTCCGAAATTTGCACCGGCATTGACATTTATAGCCAACTCGTCTCCCACATCTCCATGAATTAGGAATGCATTATTAGTTCTTCTCAAGAACTTTCGGATGGTTTTCACTGCTGTCCAGTTAATTTCACCCAGATTTGATTGGTATCGACTTGTCATGCTAAGGGCAAATGACACATCTTGGTTGAGTACAAATTATGGTATATATGATCGATCTAATAACTGAAGCATGTGGAGTCTTGCTCATGCGGGATCACTCATCAGGAGTTGAAGGACTTCGAGTCATACTCAGATGAATGCCATGTGATATTGGCAGGAGTCCTCTCTTGGAGTCCTGCATCTAGAACCTCTTCAATATCTTGTTAATGTATGTACCCTGAATGTAATATCCGCAATTTTCGATTTTCGGTAAATTTCTTTTTTCGGCCGGAGTCCATTTTGACGACTCGCTCATGACCGTTTCGTCATTCTGAGAATGATTAATTCTACACTTTTTGTCATCCGAGTTCGTTTCGGTGTTGTTTTGTTGACTTCCGTGCTTTTTAGTGACTTTTCCGCACTTGAGTTCGATTCTTGCGAATCTCGTCCGAAACTGCTGTTTCCAGTTTCCCGCAAGTCCGTTTAACTTTGTTAGACGTGTTGTGAACTTTAGTTTGGTTATTCGATCACGTATCGTGATTTCCGGGCGTTTTGGGCCATTTCGTAATTTCTTGAAAGTTACGGGTATCCGTATCTGTAATTGTTATCTCGACCCGTTTCTTGGTCGCGTATGATTAATTATGGTATTACGTTTTCATTTCGAGTCGTTGATGTCGTCCGCGAACTTTTCGTCGTGTCCGCCTGCGGCGCTTAAATCGAGGCGTCGGTCGCGGGCGGCCGAGCAGTGGCGACCGGCGGCTAATCGCCGGTCTTGGCACCGCCGAGCAGCACGGCAGAACCGGCGAGCGCACGCCACGGCCGGACGCCGCGCTAGCTCGGCAAAGGTAGCGCACGTTGTCGAGTCACCAACAGACGCCATCGGCCCGGGCAGAGGATTCGAGGTTCGACTCGGCCAGATCGGGCAGTAGCGCACGCCATCGCCGGTCGTGGGCGCACGCTAATCGGCAGGTAGCGACGCCGTCGGCCGACTAGCGACGTGCACGGATGAGTTTGTTAGTCCAGTGGTTATCCGGACAGTCGGCTAGCGGGCGCAGCTTCCGCCGTTGCGCACGCTAGCGGAGTCGGGCGGTCGAGTCATGGTCGGCGTAATTGTCGGAGTGGCCGGGTCATGCGGGCCATGGCCGAGAGTGATCGGCCGACATCGCCGATAGCGCACGCTAGGTCGGGAAGGCTAGCGCACGCTAGTTCCGGCCCAAGATAAAAATGATGACAAATGACTTTCTCACCATTTTTCATTTCATTTCCTTCGGTCCGAGGTCGGGTTTTGAGGAGACGAAACCATGTTGTTGGACAACAAATCGATGAAGTTTCTGAGTTTATATCACCGATCAATCATCCTATAACATCCTTCGATCCAGCGAATCAAGGTTAGATCTTTAGAACCCTACTTTTGGGTAGATTTGGGGGTTTTCGCGTTTTTGTCCGATTCGTTCCGTTTTGTCGATTAATTCATGATGAATATGATTAATCTTGTTGGTATTCTTAGTTTCCCTACAGATTCATGGTATATTTCGTGATTTTTACGGAATCGAAAGGGTTTGGTTGTGGTCCGCCCTCGTTGTTGTTTATATGCGAATATACATGAATCGTAGGCGGGTTTTCGGGTGTATTCCGATTTCGTATTCATTTAGAAATGGTTGTGATTGTATTCTTTGAATCGTTAGGTTCGGTTTCGTTGGTTCCTAGCATTCGTCGGTGACTTTCCTTTCCGTTCGTTGCGTCGTCAATAATTCAAGGCAAGTATCTTATTATACGACTTGTATCTTGTGAATAGTAATTACGTATGACATGTATGATGATTTTGCTTGCCTCCGTAAATATGTTCCGTTTGAGATGGTTGTACACGTGTTTGTTCAATGTATTGTGTACCAAATGTGTGTTGTGTTGGTTAAGAGTTGTTGTGATGATCATGATGTTTGTGTTGTTTTGGTTTACATGCTTGATTGTACATTTCGGCGTAATGTGGAATGACTTGACATTTAATGATTACGAATTGTGTCGAGTCGATGTGTGTGTGATCCAGGTAGGGTCTGACGAGGCCTCTGGAGTTCGGTACATGATGTGTACGAACAAAGTGTGTGAACCAGGTAGGGTCTGACGAGGCCTCTGGAGTCCGGTACATGACGTGTACGGACAAGGTGTGTGATCCAGGTAGGGTCTGACGAGGCCTCTGGAGTTCGGTACATGATGTGTACGAACGATGTTGTAGCCGGGTAGGGTTCGTTGAGGCCTCCGGAGTTCGGTACATGATGTGTACGAACAGTGTGTGTGGTCCGGGTAAGGTCCGTCGAGGCCTCCGGAGTTCGGTACATGATGTGTACGAACAATGATCGTGTAGCAGTGATTGTTCGGGTAACATTTTAAATATGGATCTCGGACTCATAATGATATATTATTTAGTATGCTTTGAAACGAGAATTGGGCTAAGGCCCTAATGTTTACAAAAAGTTTTTGTAAATTGGGACTCGAGGTCCAAAAGAATTTCTGCTTTAAAAATCCCCGAGATGATGTGTTCCTTTTCAAATATCTCTTATTTGAGTTCGAAATTCTAAAACTTCTCGGGAACATTTTGATAATTGATTTCCGTATTAAATTCGTAGTTGCTATTTGGTTGTTACATTTCGTATGGTTTGATACTTGCACTAGTAAAACAGTAGAGTTTTACTAACCCCCGAGTATTCGGGGGGTGGATGTCTGCTTAAGGCCTGTACATGCAGTATCTGGGGGAGCAACACAGGATTGGCACAAGAGGATGACGAGCTGCGATACTAATCAAGAGTTGAGAGTTGGTAGAGTTTAATTGTATTGTTAGAGTTGATTCAGTCTTCCGTCAGATTGTATTTCACCCCCGTGTGGGTAATGTTGTGAGTCACCCCGTTGATAGAGTTGTGTGACCCCATCTGGCCCGTGTGTTTGTGTGTATATGACCTTAACAGTCTGTATTATTATGTTGTTTGACCCTGGCCGGGCAAGCATTTGGTTGTTTATGGACGTTTAGCCTGGTAGATCCTTGCGGAAAGGGTTTACGGCGTGTAATATTCCCATACGGTTTTGGGGATGTTACAATTATGGTATCGGAGCTTAGGTTGCGGAAACCTAGGCTGTCGGGTCGAGTCAAGTCGTGATTTGTCGAGTAATGTGTTGTCTTGTCGTTCGAGTCGTTAGGTGACAAGCTGAGTTGTGCGTAGTCACAACGTGTCGGTTATGTTGTCGGACGAGATTAGTATCGTGGGCGACCGTCACCTCCGTGCGACCTGTGGATGTAAGTCTCCTTTTTTTTATGCGTAATACCTGTGTATCTCGATTTTTATCTTAGTGAGTTAATTACGGTGCATAATTTTATTTACCTAGTATTTTGTAATATAGTTGTGTTTAATATTCGTGGCACATAGTATGTGTATAGAACTGTACACGTTATTGTTTTATCTTTGAACCACCGGGTGGGGTGGTATGTTGTGAAAGTTGTAAACCTTGATGGGTTTCGAAAAGGTACCGACGGTAGAGTTGGTGAGAAACTCCGATGAATGACTTTGCTGTGTGCTTAAACTTGATACCACGAGATGCATTTGATTGAATTGGCGACCCTGGTTGCCATTTGAGTATGTGGTTTTAAATTCGACTGTTTTTTAGAATGTTGTAATTTTTCTGATATGTTCTGTTGTTGTCTCTCTGGGTCGTTAGCGCACGCTACGCTTTGCGGCTAGCGCGCGCAAGAGTGCGTTGGTAGCACGCTAAGGGGAGGATAGCGCACGCTACCTGGTAGTTCAGGGCAGTCCAGGAGCTACTGGACTGGGTCTGAAGCTCTCGTTAGCGCACGCTAACAATTGGGGTTAGCGCACGCTAACGGTGTATTTTTGGTCAGGAGTTTTGTTTGATGCCGCGATAGCGCACGCTAACCTTAATGATTAGCGCACGCTAATTGTGTCCAAAGATAAATACCGGACACCGCCTAGAAGTTGCATTTTTCTTCATTTCTTCTTTTTCCTCCATGAGTTTGAGACGTAGCGACTCGGTTTCGCATTTGGGCTGATTTTTCTTCCATCCAAAGGTGTTTGGAGTATCCTAGATGATTTTTAAAATCATCTAATCCATTGTTCCTCGCCGAATCTAGGTATTTTCTTGAATCCCTAGAGTTGACTTTTTGGAGTTTTGTTCTTGATATCGTTTTCCATCCAGTTTTGATAAACCGATTGTTGTTTTAACGATGTTGTTAATCATATCCTAAGGATTGTATATCACTGTCGTGATTTTGAGCGATGTGATGCGTGTGATATGATGTGTTTAAGTGAATGTTGATACGTGCGAATTCTGGGCATTTTGGCCTATTGTACTTCTGAAAAACCTTGAGTATCTTAGAAAATAAACCTCGAGACGTACTTTTAAAATGAATTATTTTCTCACAGTGCTCACAAGATGCCTACTAGTGCCACGCTATGTTTTAAAATTATTCTACCTTGAGGATCAAAATATTTTGAGATATTTCTAATGATTTAGAAACGCATTCGCTTAGACCCGAAGGTCGAATATAGCTGAAAAGTTTTAATTTAACGAAAGGTGTCTTCATTTTTTTATTAAACGCAAGATGATTTTTTTTTAAAGTCTCGATGACGATGTTTGTACTACTTTTTGATATATGATACTCAAGATCAACTGGTGCTTGCAAGTTATTTTCAAAAGATGGGTTTCGTTTTCAAAACCTATCATTCTTATTTGTGGTCCGGGAATATATGTGTGATGTTCGTGCTCTCGTTAGAGTGTTAACCCCCGAGTTGTTGTTGAATTGGTGGTGTGAGCGTTGAGTCGTTCGCCACACAGTTGTCATGGTAGCCTCTGTGAGGGGTGTGATATTGGTATTGGATGTTGTCGCCTCGTAGCGGTTTATGCGTTATCGCATATATGCGAGCTGTTAGAGATCGGGTTGGTATGATTGTGTGCATTGGTGATTGTTCCGCGTTGTGTCGGTTGCTTGTTGTATTGTTACCTTGGTTCCGTTGTTGTGAGTTTCGGGGGCGAGGTCAAAGGTAATACCCGTACTATTTTGACTTTTATATCTTCTCTTTCTCCGCCTATCGATTCGCTCGTGTTCATTGATGCCTTCGAACTTGTTCTCGTACCTTGGTTTCATCGCTCGAACGAGCCGTAACTGGGTTTTGAGTCGATCCGATTATCGCCGTGACTTTTCCGAATTCGGTTCGACTATTGTGAACCTTGTTCTAAGTAACATCTTTGGTTCTAATAGTTCTTTTATTCAAAGTGGATCGATTTTGAACTTCGTATTTTTGGCTCTATCAACTCGCTTATGCTCGTTAACATTTCAACTTTCCCTATCCCTTGGTTTTGTTGATCGAACGAGGTGGTATTGTTTCTAATAACTCGCTTGTCGTTGTGGCTTTTCAATCGCTATTCCCTTCGTGTGGATCTTATGGGAATGCACGCCTTGTCGCTCTCACCAGTGTCATCCCGGGAGTGGTTGTTTGAATTTTATTATCCTACGTGTTTCTGACATGATTGTTCGATTTTTGTTGTCTCAATCATTTGTTTGTTCGCTTTTGGTCTCGGTTCGCGATTGTTGAGCGTTCAGGCTCCTTCGTAATTTCCTTAAGTTCAGGAAATTAGTCTCGTTTTCGATCTTCCAATCTTTAGGCGGTGAAATTTCGTATTTGTTCAGCGTTTGGCTCGCATTTTGATTGATGAACCATTGGGTTGGTGAATCATATTGATTTTCGGTCGTTGTTCTCAGTGATTGTTCGGATAATTGACTCGATTGTATTATCCGTTTAATGACGCTTGTCACTCGTTGATTTTATTATGTCTCTACCGGTGACGTTGTGTTAGTCGCCCTAGAGCGTATTTTCACGCCGTATGTCTCTTTGCGTTTCTTGCAGCATTTCGCCGGGCGCGAGTCCGTGGTTTTCTCGTATCTCGCCGAGTTTTCTGGCAGGGATATTGCTTCTCCTACTTTATTTTAAGTTTCGGGACGAAACTTCTTTTAAGGAGGGTAGAATGTAATATCCGCAATTTTCGATTTTCGATAAATTTCTTTTTCGGCCGGAGTCCGCTTTTGACGACTCGCTCATGACCGCTTTCGGCCATTCCGAGAATGATTAATTCTACACTTTTGTCATCCGAGTTCGCTTTGGTGTTGTTTTGTTGAGTTCCGTGCTTTTAGCGACTTTTCCGCACTTGAGTTCGATTCTTGCGAATCTCGTCCGAAATCGTTGTTTCGAGTTTCCCGCAAGTCCGTTTAACTTTGTTAGACGTGTTGTGAACTTCGGTTTGGTTATTCGATCACGTATCGTGATTTCCGCGCTGGGCCATTTTGTAATTTCTTGAAAGTTACGTATCCGTATTCAGTAATTGTTATCTCGACCCGCTTCTTGGTCGCGTATGATTAATTATGGTATTACGCTTTCATTTCGAGTCGTTGATGTCGTCGCGAACTTTTCGCCGTGGTCCGCCTGCGGCGCTTCGGAAATTGAGACGCCGGGTCGTGGCGGCCGAAAGCACCGGCCGGACCGGCGGCATCGTTTAAGTGTTGGGCATCGCCGAGCAGCACGGCAGAACCGGCGAGCGCACGCCACGGCCGGACGCCGCAAGCGCTTAGCTTCGGCAGTTGTAGCGACGCTGCCGAGTCACGCCAGACGCTATTCGGCCCGGGCAGAGGGATTCGAGGTTCTCGACTGGCCAGATCGGCAGTAGCGCACGCCATCGCTTGGCCGTGGGCGCACGCTAATCGGCAGGGTAGCGACGCCGCCGACCGACCAGCGACGCACGGGATGAGTTTGTTAGTCCAGTGGCTACTGGACAGGTCGGCTAGCGGGAGTCGGGCGGTCGAGTCATGGTCGGCAGAATTGTCGGTGGTGCCGGGTCATGCGGGCCATGGCCGAGAGTGATCGGCCGATACTGGCCGATAGCGCACGCTAGGCCGGGAAGGCTAGCGCACGCTAGTTCCGGCTCAAGATAAAAATGACAGATCAAATGACTTTCTTAGTCATTTTTCATTTCATTTCTTCTCATCCGAGGTCGGTTTTGGAGGAGACGAAACCATGTTGTTGGACAACAAATCCATGAAGTTTCTGAGTTTATATCACCGATCAATCATCCTATAACATCCTTCGATCCAGCGAATCAAGGTTAGATCTTTAGAACCCTACTTTTGGGTAGATTTGGGGGTTTTCGCGTTTTTGTCCGATTCGTTCCGTTTTGTCGATTAATTCATGATGAATATGATTAATCTTGTTGGTATTCTTAGTTTCCCTACGGATTCATGGTATATTTCATGATTTTTACGGAATCGAAAGGGTTTGGTTGTGGTCCGCCCTCGTTGTTGTTTATATGCGAATATACATTAATCGTAGGCGGGTTTTCGGGTGTATTCCGATTCCGTATTCATTTAGAAATGGTTGTGATTGTATTCTTCGAATCGTTAGGTTCGGTTTCGTTGGTTCCTAGCGTTCGTCGGTGACTTTCCTTTCCGTCATGGCGTCACAATAATTCAAGGCAAGTATCTTATTATACGACTTGTATCTTGTGAATAGTAATTACGTATGACATGTATGATGATTTTGCTTGCCTCCGTAAATATGTTCCGTTTGAGATGGTTGTACACGTGTTTGTTCAATGTATTGTGTACCGAATGTGTGTTGTGTTGGTTAAGAGTCGTTGTGATGATCATGATGTTTGTGTTGTTTTGGTTTACATGCTTGATTGTACATTTCGGCGTAATGTGGAATGACTTGACATTTAATGATTACGAATTGTGTCGAGTCGATGTGTGTGTGATCCAGGTAGGGTCTGACGAGGCCTCTGGAGTTCGGTACATGATGTGTACGAACAAAGTGTGTGAACCAGGTAGGGTCTGACGAGGCCTCTGGAGTCCGGTACATGACGTGTATGGACAAGGTGTGTGATCCAGGTAGGGTCTGACGAGGCCTCTAGAGTTCGGTACATGATGTGTACGAACGATGTTGTAGCCGGGTAGGGTCCGTTGATGCCTCCGGAGTTCGGTACATGATGTGTACGAACAGTGTGCGTGGTCCGGGTAAGGTCCGTCGAGGCCTCCGGAGTTCGGTACATGATGTGTACGAACAATGATCGTGTAGCAGTGATTGTTCGGGTAACATTTTAAATATGGATCTCGGACTCATAATGATATATTATTTAGTATGCTTTGAAACGAGAATCGGGCTAAGGCCCTAATGTTTACGAAAAGGTTTTGTAAATTGGGACTCGAGGTCCAAAAGAATTTCTGCTTTAAAAATCCCCGAGATGATGTGTTCCTTTTCAAATATCTCTTATTTGAGTTCGAAATTCTAAAACTTCTCGGGAATATTTTGATAATTGATTTCCGTATTAAATTCGTAGTTGCTATTTGCTTGTTACATTTCGTATGGTTTGATACTTGCACTAGTAAAACAGTGGAGTTTTACTAACCCCCGAGTATTCGGGGGGTGGATGTCTGTTTTGCGTCCAGGTACATGCAGATTCAGGGGAGCAGTCACAGGATTGGCACAAGAGGATGACGAGCTGCGATACTAATCAAGAGTTGAGAGTTGGTAGAGTTTAGTTGTATTGTTAGAGTTGATTTAGTCTTCCGCTGTATTGTATTTCCACCCCTGTGTGGGTAATGTTGTGAGCCAGTCCTGTTGATAGAGTTGTGTGACCCCATCGGTCTGTGTGTTTATGTGTATATGACCTTAACAGTCTGTATTATTATGTTGTTTGACCCTGGCCGGGCAAGCATTTGGTTGTTTATGGACGTTTAGCCTGGTAGATCCTTGCGGAAAGGGTTTACGGCGTGTAATATTCCCATACGGTTTTGGGGATGTTACAGACTCAGACCAATTATTCTCTTTGATCTATCTCTATATATTTTTATCCCAAGAATATAAGCATCTTCTCCTAAGTATTTCATGGAGAAACAACTTCCCGCCAAGTTTTGATTGTCTGCAAGGCGTGTATGTCATTTCCAGTGAGTAATATGTCATCTACATATAAGACTAGGACGACAACTATGCTCCCACTAACCTTCTTGTACACACATGGTTCATCTTCATTTTTAATAAACCTAAACGCTTTGACCGTTTCATCAAAACAAAGATTCCAGCTCCGAGAAGTCTGCTTCAACCCATAAATAGATCTTTGAAGCTTGCAAACCTTTTTAGAATTTTCTGGATGAACAAAACCCTCAGGTTGTGTCCTATACACATCTTCGAGTAAGTTTCTATTAAGAAACATTGTTTTTACATCCATTTGCCATATCTCATAATCATAGTATGCGGCAATAATAAAAAAAATTCTAATTGATTTAAGCATGACTACTTGTGAAAAGGTCTCATCATAGTCAACACCATGAGTCTGTGTAAAACCTTTTGGAACTAGTCTAGCTTTATAGACTTGCATATTGTTGTCCATGTATTTCTTCTTTTTGAAGACCCATTGGCACCCAATGGTTTTTACACCCTCAGGTGGATCTATCAAGTTCCAAACTTGATTGTCGTAGATGGACTGCATCTATGACTTCATGGCCTCCATCCATTCCTCAGACTCTAGTCCTGAAGCGGCTTGTGTACATGTACTAGGCTCAACATCTATGAGCGATGCACCATCATCTTCTGTCATGAGATACCCATATCTCTCAGGTTCATGTCGCTTCCTATCAGATCTGTGAGGAACTTGTGTACTCCTCAACTAATTGTTGAGACTGTTCAGTTTCTATTGGCGAACTAATGTCTTCTTGTGGTTCTCGAGTTTTCTCGACTATTACTTTTCTCCCACTGTCTCTTTTGGAAGCAAATTCCCATTCTAAGAATATTGCATTTCGAACAACTACTACTTTGTCCTCTGCGGACTTATAAAAGTAGTATCCTTTAGTTTTTTTAGGATATCCCACAAATAAACATCTTTCAGATCTGGCCGCCAATTTGTCAAACACTTGTCATCTTATTGGTCTCTTACCAGTCCATTTCTCAAATGGTGTCTCTTAAACTGCTTTCTATGGAACATGGTTAATAATGAAACCTATTGTTTCTAAGGCGTGGTCCCAAAATGATAATAGAAGCTCCGTTCGACTCATCATAGATTGAACCATATCTAATAAAGTTCTATTTCTCCTCTCACACACGCTGTTATGCTTAGGTGTTCCAGGAGGAGCAAGTTGTGAAACAATTCCACAACTCTTAAGTTGATCATCGAATTCTTGGCTCAATTCTCCACCTCGATCGATCGAAGGGCTTTAATTGCCTTTCCAAGTTGATTCTGTACTTCACTCTGGAATATTTTGAAATTTTCAAAAGATTCATTTTTATGCTTCATAAGATAAACATATCCATACCGACTAAAATCATCGGTAAAAGTGATGACTTATTTGTATCCGCCTCTGGCATGAGTGCTAATAGGTCCACACATCAGTATGTACAAGGCCTAATATGTCACTAGCCCTTTCTCCATGACTGGTGAAAGGATTCTTCGTCATCTTACCCAATAAACAAGTCTGCATGTCCCATATGACTCATAGTCAAATGAGTCTAAAAGTCCATCGCGATGGAGTTTAAAAATGTGTTTCTCATTTATGTGGCCAAGTCGGAAGTTTCATATGTAAGTCATATTAGAATCATTGTGCTTAGGTTTGTTGGTTGCAATGTTATAGAATTCCAAAGTATTAGACTTATCTAGATCAATATTGTAAAGGCCAGTATATAACTTTGCAGTACCATAAAGCAAGTCATCGAAGAAAATGCGAATAATCTTATTATTAATAAGAAAACATTAACCTTCACATTCTAATGTCGAAACTGAAATAATGTTCCTATTCATAGCAGGAACATATTAGTAATTGTTCAGAACTAATAAAATCTCATTGGGTAAAACTTGATCATAAGTTCCAACGGCTGGTGCAGCAACTCTTGCTCCATTGAGACTCTTAGATCCATTTCCCCTTTCTTCATCTCTCTACTGCTTCTCAACCCCCACATTTATATAAATGTGATATCCACATCAATATCCAATGCCCAGGAGTTAGAAGTAGATTAGTTAACTTCTATAACAAATATATCTGTGATATTCTCTCTACCCTTGGTACGCTTTAGCTCTTCCAAGTAAACCTTGCAATTTCTGTTAGAGTGTCCTCGTTTATTACAATGATGGCAATTTCCATATTTGTGAGCGTTTGCCTTGAAAATCGGCTTAGTTGGATCTTTAGCTTTGGAAACTTTTGCATTACCTTTACCCTTGCCTTTGTTCTTGAAGAACTTCCCTTTGTTGACCATCAGCACATGGCTTGGTTTCTTCTTAATATTTTGCTCAGCCGTTTTAAGCATCCCATGAAGCTCAGCAATGAAGTTCTCCATAATGAATTGACCGAAACTATTGGGTAATGAGTTTATGATCACATTGGGGGAGTGCTCCTTAGAAAGTGGAAAACCAAGCCTATCAATATGATCAATGTATTCTTTCATCTTGAGTACATGAGCGCTGACAGATGTCCCCACAACCATCTTGCAATCAGACAAGGCTTGAAAGGTATTGTTGGGATAAAATCTCTTTATCGAAATTGTCGGGATAAACAATCCTTGTATCGAAAGATCATGACAGAATGTTTTGACAATATGCCAGTCCAGCATACAGGAAGCAGCTGTATCGAAAAGCTGATCAAAGGTATCCTCCTATATCGAAGACTTCTCGTAGCCCCAGCATACAGTGAATCAATCATACAGCAAAGGAGTCTCATAAAGACTAAGTATGGAAGCTTTGTCGAAACGACAACACAACTATCATTCCATACAGTATCCAAACAGGACAAGAAGGAATCTTTGTTATTCTCTAAAGTCAAAGTCCCGTTTAAGAAGATATATTTAAATATTAATGGATAAATTATTTAAATATCAAGCCGTCAGAGATCTTCAAATCAAGCGCAAAATCCGGATCGTGCTTTATTCAAACACATCATCCCATTGGAACGGAATCCTGCTCAACGGATCTATCTCAACGGATATATTCAAGAAGGCAATATATATCTCCAGGGTTTGAAGATCATAGACACTTGAAAAACTAAGTTATCATCATATACATTTGAGCAAACATATCTCCCAAAGCATACTGATATTCCGAAAGAAGAGATATACAAATGCTCAAACTATGAACAACACATCATCAGCTAAAAGCTCAGAAAGTCAAAGCTGTTGTTCAATCATTGTTCTACCCTTGAACAAAACCCATCAGCCATGTGTGGACTGAGAAACCTTGCTATTCCTGAACTGTGTCTGATGGACTTGCATTGAAGAGACAAAGCTTTGGAACTATGTGTGAAGAAGCCAATCAAGTGATAGCTTAAACCAATCTGTGTGAACAGTTGAAGGCTAAGATCATTATATCAATATGTGTGAATGATATATTGATTAGGTTTGATTATAAATACGTAGTTGTGTATGTAGTATTTATAATAAATATTTTTACTCCTGTATGGAGGACTAGTAAACGTAGAGGGGTTTACCTCGAACCACTTTAATTACCGTGTCAGTTACCTTCTGCTTTTACTGTTTTAATATTCGCGATTATTTTTAAGTATACACTTCATATCTAGTTGCTGTATTTACAGCAACTCACTTTAACAAGACTTCCGCTACGCACTCAGATTTGAAAACCGTACAGCTTGTTGTTTAAAACAATTTCCAAGCTGTATCTTGTATACTTAGTGGCCAACAAGTGGTATCGGAGCGGTTGATTCTAAAAAGAGCCAGTCGTATTTTTTATTGAATCAGATCCTTAAATGACTTATTTTTGTGAAACAGTCTTTTTCTTCCATATACTCTCATATGGATTCATCATTGATCAATAAAGGTCCTATGTTTTCTATTAACGAATTTGATGATTGGAGAATTAGGATGGAGGCTTATCTTGCAGCAATGCGCGAAGAGATGATTTTTCTCATACAAGATGGCCCCATAAAGATTATCAAGGTAAATCCGGCCCCAAGGATTGAAGGCCAGGCTCATGCCGAGATGCTTGAAAAAGAGCGCGAACAATGGACTTCTGATGAAAGAAAGCGCGCCAATCTCGACAATGTCGCGAAGAATGCGCTATTTGTCACTCTTGACAAAGGCACATTCTCTAAGGTAAAAAGCTGTAAATCAGCCAAGGATATCTGGGATAAACTCAAGTTAATTTGTGAGGGAACTGAGCTCTCAAAAGAAAAAAAATTTCAAAATTAACTCAGCAATTTGAATCTTTTGAAATGAAACCAACTGAAACACTTGAGGAACTTGACCTCGGATTCACTGGCATTGTTGGTGAACTTGAAGTATTAGGCAAGATTTATACCCAAAGGGAGAAAAACCTAAAAATTTTCAGATCACTCCCTGCCCGATGGGACATTAAGACCACAATTATGCGTGTGTCGTGCAATCTTAGTGAAATATCTACTTTTGATCTCTTTTCTTACCTAAAAGCATTTGAGTATGATATAGACAGGAGAGAGAAAGCTGAAGAATCTCCCGCCAGGACTACAATCTTAGCCACTATATCCAACCGAAGACACAGCATACCGAGCTCATCAAAGCCCATTCATAAGAATGCTGACAGTGACGACGACATCCTATCGCAAGACGAAATGGCGCTCCTCATGCATAAGTTCAAGAAGTTTATCAAGCAGTCGGGAAAGACTCCATACAGGCCCAAGCCTGTACACAAGGTAAGTACTGAAACTTCCTCTGGTGATGCTAACCTATGTTATAATTGCAGGAAACCAGGGCATTATGCAAATAAATGTCCTCATCCCAAAGTTCAAAGGTTGCCAGAAGCCGAGCAACAAGAAAAGGATGAAAGAAGACGTGCTTGGAAAAACAAGCTCAGGGCCCTGATTGGTGAATCAGAAGCCTCCCCCGCACCATTCAAATGGCCCATGAGACAGTGAAAAATGAAAATATAGAGCTTCAACTTTCTAACTTAGAGCTGAAAGAAGAAAACGACTTGCTGAAAGTAAATTACGAAAATATGTCTGTTGATTGTGAAAACAGCAAAGTCGAGTATGAAAAACTCATGGAAAGCAATCATCAACTTGCTCATTAACTAAGTGAGACTAAATCTCATAGTTAAATCAATACAAATGATTTTGTTCTGCTTCAAGACAAAGTAAAAACTCTCGAAAAATGAGGAGAACTTGAGACCATTCTGAAATCTTTCGAGAAATCATCCAAAAGAATGGAAGAAATTCTAAGCACTGGGCAACATGCTCATGATAAAAGTGGCTTAGGATACAACTCATTTTCCAATAAAGGGAAAACTAGTACTATGTTCATCAGGGGTGTGGAACCCATTCCTGTATCGGAAGAAGTTCCGAGTCATGTGAAGGAACCCGTTGCACCGCGAACAGCAAAAGCTGCCATTCCGACACCACAGTCATATTCCAGACAGCGGAATCACCAGCCATTCAGACCTGTAAGGCGTACCCAACCGCATGCTCCCCGAGCATATCAACAGCGCCAACAGCCGTTTAGAAAGAAGGTTGTATCCAAATATCAAAGGCCCGCACGTCAGTACTTTCAGTACAACATGACACGTCTTTTGTGTAACTATCGCAAGTGCACGATATCGTATCAAGTAGTAAGTGGACTTTTTGAGTCCGGTTTATCGATCCCACGAGGAAGTTAGGTTATATACTGAATTATACACTATTTAACTATTTATTATAGAGATTTATAAGATTGAAACACACAATTTAAGAGTTTGGTTTGACAATTGCAAAGAAAATGCAATAATAGTTCTAATATTCAAGGAAATGAAAGATTGCACTAATAATAGATTAATAAAAGATAAAATGAAATAGTTGGGATTACAAACTTAGTTCATCATTAGTTATAGAAGATGTATAGGAGATCATAAGATGAATTTACTTATTATGTTATGTAGATTCGATTTTCCTTAAAAAGACGGTTCCTCTTTCGAATGTCAAAACGCCCCTTATATATTGAATCAATCTACTATATTTCTATGTTGATTGGCTTCAATACATAGCATTAGGTTTTATGAAAATAACTCAAATAATCATCTAAGGTCTAGAGGTATATTTCTATTCCCTAGAACAACTTAGAGTGAAGATCATTTGATCTAATTAAACATATTTTCTTTCGAAACATATGAAGACCATAATTATCATCATCTATTGGCCAAATAAATAAAGATTGGTAAAACAATAAAAATCACACCCAATAATAAGTAATTCATAATAGATCTTTATACAAACTTAAATAACATGACTAACCTTGTTTATAATCCCAACTTAGGTAACTTAGCCCATTAAGGGTTTATTCAACATATTACAAGCTTGAGTGGTCATTAATAGTTGAAAAAGGGAAAGAATTGATCCTAACTCCCTTAGTAGATAAAGGAGAAAGAAACAATAAACTCCCTCAAAAAAATAAGCTAGACCACACTTACACAAATCACTCAAGAACACAAGTGTGTTCTTCACACAAAAAGAAAAAGTATTACAAAGTGAGAAAATAATAAGATGAATGATGAATGATGATGAATCTAAGGGGTCTATTTATACACCTAAAGTCATCTAATAGTTCCAAAATTCCAGCATTATTACATTAGATCGGATCAATGCCAGCCATCCCTCAATACTAGACCAAAAGTATAAAAAATTAGACAATGATCACAATCTGTCAAGGGTTACGGCCGTAACATTGAGGAGTTACGGTCGTAACTATGATGACATACGGCCGTAACATTGAGGAGTTACGGCCGTAACATGGCTTCGTAAATTTGCATTTTTGTGAGTTACGCCCATACACGCCCGTATGGAGTTTCAGACTTCATTTTTAGCCCAAAATTTTTTAGACTTTGCATTTTTTCCCCAAATCTTCTTCGGATGATAACTTTTGATATATAACTCTGATTTTGAATCCGGAAAGACTGCCGAACTTGTCTCGAAAAGCCCTACGGCATGAATACATAAAAATTCAACAAAGAGAATATTTTATACACATGTTATTTCTTGAGTAAATCAGTAATTCAATCCGATTAAGACTAAATTTACATCTTCATTTGATAAATAATGAAATTATTAAAAGCTAATTAATTCTAAGCAAAAACGAGTAGACTAGCTCAATTATGGGTGAAATATATTGATACAAACCATGGATAAGTGTATAAAACTGACACTTATCACACCCCCAAACTTGAATTCTTGCTAGTCCCGAGCAAGACTCTTTATTATTCACGCTCAAAATAAAATGAAATAAGACACAAAATAAGAAAAATGATACACACACAAATTAAGAAAAATAATTATATATATAAAGAGGATAATAGATCAAAATGCCATTAATACACAATAACCAGCTTTATACAGTAGATAGAAATGAATCAAGATTCAAAATAAATCTACTAATGAGTTTGAAGTTAAAACTCATTTTTATTTTTGTAATTCCAAAATGCAAGGTTTTTTCCCCCAAAATGTTGATTATTTCTTTCCCACTCGTGATACACACGACTCCCTTTAATGGTTGCTCTCGATCACTTGTTTATTTTTCGACTCAATATGAAGAAGAATTTCATTGGGGTCATCAAATATTGTTATTTTTCATGAAATTGAGTGTATCGAAATTCAGCCGCTAATTAATTCAAATCTGCTCATAAACTACATCCCTTAGTGATAGCTTTCACACCATTATTTGCTAACGTGTAGCTCTTTTCACCAACACAATTTTTCATCTTTTTTAGGTGATAGCTTTCACACCGTTATTTGCTAACGTGTAACTCTTTTCACCAACACCGTTTTTTTTAGGTGATAGCTTTCACACCGTTATTTGCTAATGTGTAGCACTTTTCACCAATAACTCCTTTTTTTTAGGGAATAGAATTTTTGTAGAAAATCGTTTATTAGCTAAGCATGAAAAATCAAAAACTCCACAAATTAAGTAAATTTCAGTTCTATTTTTCAGCAACCGACTGATTCTTCTTTTCTCAAGGTAACGAATGACTCGATGATAACTACAAGGCTTCGAAAGAGAGATTAAGGCTCAAAAATTTTGGAATATACAATTTTTTTACCTGTTAAAATGATTTTAGAAGCTTGTATATAGCTAATTTATTGGTGTTATGGCCAGATCTAGAAATTTCACAAATCAAAATATATATAAATATACACTAAAAAAAATCAAAGCCAAATAATAAAAATAATCAAAACACACCACCCCCAAACTTGAAAAAAAAACTGTCCTCAGTTTAAAAAAAATAAAAACAAAAAATAAAAATAAAAAGCAAGGCGAAAAACAGAATACTCCCTGTTATGAAAGTTGATGCTTGAGCTAACGCCTTTTAGAATCTGCAAGAGAATAAATATACGAGGCAAACAACAAAAGAAAATAAAATATACTCGGAAGTATAACACAATTTTTAAGATGCGCTTCAAGAAAGTCTGAAGAGTCGCCTTACGCTGCCATCAATGCTTTTATAAAAAAACAATAAAAATTACAGCAATAAAATAACAATACATAAATTGCAAATAGATGCGCGTAAAGAGATCAAGAAGAAACTCCTTAAGCTTCCATCATTTAACACGATTTTTACACACGACAAAAAGTAAAATACAATAGGGCCGACATGGGTTATCAAAGGGACAGGAATGAATCCACTTTTCGTTTTCTCACGGTAAAATCCTCCATCTAGACAATATTAGCTACAGCTGGATCTGGTTGAGGAACAAATTCAATGAGTTTTTTGATTAGTTCTTATGGTGTTGTTGCAACGACTATGATTCGTTTAGCACGCTCGGAAATAAAAGCTTTTTCAACAGAGTAGTCGATGAAAGATAGTAAACCATCAAAGAAACCATTGACATTAAGCAGACCTATTGGTTTTTGATGAACATTTAGCTGGGCTCTGGTAACCACATGAAAAAGTTCCTCAAGAGTGCCAAAACCACCGGGAAGGGTGATAAAGGTGCCAGAATTATTTATCATGTGAGTTATGCGATCTTGCATATTTACAGCTCTAAACTCATCACCAATAGTTGCCCCGGTGATTTTACTTTCAGCCAGAGGTTTTGGAATTATTCCCAACACTCTTACTCCTTCCATATAGGCAGAAGCAGCAGCTCGTCCCATTAACCCTAGACTTCCTCCTCCATAAACTACATGAATGCATTTTTCTCCTGAGGTACGACCCAAGTTGTGAGCTGCTTCAGTAAAGCATGCCTCTTTTCCATGACTAGCTCCACCAAAAATGCAGACTGTGCTAAATTTTTTTTTTGGAAGATGATGATTCCATTTTTGAAAAGAAATTAATTAGAGAGAAAAAGAGAAAAGTACAAGTTTGAGGGATGAATAAAAGAAACAAGCACAATGCTTATTTATAGAAGAAAAATGAGGTAAAATTGTTTAACAAGTTTGTGATTGCGTTGATTGCGCTTCAACTACTCAATAGAATAATGAATGCATTTATTGCATATCACCTTTTTTTATTCAGAAAATCTCACCATACGACAAAAATTAAAGATACTCACGAGTATATAAAGTAGTTGTGATTGTGGCTCACATCTTCCTCTGATTTTACGTTCAGAAATGGCCTAAATGCCTTCTATGTGTCGGAAAGAAGCTTCCTATCCAATTTTCTTACATATTGGCAAACAGGGTCTTTTAACGTCAGATTCCCAAGACGTTGTTCATATTTTGGTTTGAATTCATTCCACAAACATCGAATTCCGTAATGTACGAGTCCACTAGGATGCATGTCAAGAGAAATTTCGATATTATCTAAATTCTCTTTATTCAGACCATCCTTAATGAACTGAATTTTATCTTCTCTGTTTGTAGATGGAATTCCTAACGATCGACATTTTAAATTACAGTTCCATCTAGCACATTTATAGAAAACGGCTATTATCTTTGCTCGTCGTTTCTTGGCATATGAACTTTTTCCTAGCCCTGGTAAAAATCTAGTAGGTATTTCTGTGAATTCACCTGCTATTCTCACTTTGGCTTTAATTATGAATCTAATGTCAAAAGATATGCTTTTATTCATAAGCAACCTCATCCTTTCAAGTCTTGTCTTGTAAATTTTTAAAATGACATTTTTGCTCAGAAAGGGAAATCTTTTTTTTTCAATTTTATTCAAAGTTTCTTCCATGATAAAAATAAAATAAAATAAAAATAAAAAAAATATCTAAAAATATCAATTGTTATGGGAAACTGAAAAATCCGACTTTAATAGTCACGGAGTACTGTTATCCGCCACCTGACCGGACATACACAATTGACTACTAAGTTAAAACGTCGAGAAATTGTATCCGATAACAATAATTTATAATGTAAGATTTCAAAAAATAACACTTATACTTCCCCGGCAACGGCGCCAAAAACTTGACACGTCTTTTGTGTAACTATCGCAAATGCACGATATCGTATCAAGTAGTAAGTGGACTTTTTGCGTCCGGTTTATCGATCCCATGAGGAAGTTAGGTTATATATTGAATTATACACTATTTAACTATTTGTTATAGAGATTTGTAAGATTGAAACACACAATTTAAGAGTTTGGTTTGACCATTGCAAAGAAAATACAATAATAGTTCTAATATTCAAGGAAATGAAAGATTGCACTAATAATAGATTAATAAAAGATAAAATAAAATAGTTGGGATTACAAACTTAGTTCATCATTAGTTATAGAAGATGTATAGGAGATCATAAGATGAATTTATTGACTATGTTGTGTAGATTCGATTTTCCTTAAAAAGACGGTTCCTCTTTCGAATGTCAAAACGCCCCTTATATATTGAATCAATCCACTATATTTCTATGTTGATTGGCTTCAATACATAGCATTAGGTTTTATGAAAATAACTCAAAGAATCATCTAAGGTCTAGAGGTATATTTCTATCCCCTAGAACAACTTAGAATGAAGATCATTTGATCTAATCAAACATATTTTATTTCGAAACATATGAAGACCATAAATATCATCATTTATTGGCCAAATAAATAAAGATTGGTAAAACAATGAAATAACACACAATAATAAGTAATTCATAATAGATCTTTATACAAACTTAAATAACATGACTAACCTTGTTTATAATCCCAACTTAGGTAACTTAGCCCATTAAGGGTCTATTCAACATATTACAAGCTTGAGTGATCACTAATAGTTGAAAAAGGAAAAAAATTGATCCTAACTCCCTTAGTAGATAAAGGAGAAAGAAACAATAAACTCCCTCAACAACATAAGCTAAACCACACTTATACAAATCACTCAAGAACACAAGTATTTTCTTCACACAAAAAGAAAAAGTATTACAAAGTGAGAAAATAATTAGATGAATGATGAATAATGATTGATCTAAGGGGTCTATTTATACGCCTAACGTCATCTAATAGTTCCAAAACTCCAGCATTATACATTAGATCGGATAAATGCCAACCATCCCTCAATAATAGACCAAAAGTATAAAAAATTACACAATGATCACAATCTGTCAAGAGTTACGGCTGTAAGATTGAGTTACGGCCGTAACTACGATGACATACGGCCGTAACATTGAGGAGTTACGGCCGTAACATGGCTTCGTAAATTTGCATTTTTGTGAGTTACGCCCGTACACGCCCGTATGGAGTTTCAGACTTCATTTTTAGCCCAGAATTTTTTAGACTTTGCGTTTTTGCCCCAAATCTTCTTCGGATGATAACTTTTGATATATAACTCTGATTTTGAATCCAGAAAGACTGCCGAACTTGTATCGGAAAGCCCTACAACATGAATACATAAATATTCAACAAAGAGAATATTTTATACACAAGTTATTTCTTGAGTAAATCAGTAATTCAATCCGATTAAGACTAAATTTACATCTTCATCTCATAAATAATAAAATTATTAAAAGCTAATTAATTTTAAGCAAAAACGAGTAGACTAGCTCAATTATGGGTGAAATATATCGATACAAACCATGGATAAGCGCATAAAACTGACACTTATCATAACACACCTAGGTATTGGATACAAGAACCTCGTCATTCATCGCGACAGCAAGTTTCCGCATAGTATCAATAACAGCGTTGGGAATCCAACTGGAGACCCAGAAGACAAGCTGTTCGGACGAAGAAAATGGCTCCACATCTAAGACGGCATTCGTACTGGACTAATAATAACCCTGAATTTTACATGCATAATAACTATCACGGTTATAGCAATTACGTATATGCCCCACATAGAAATCGCAATTACGGACCTAAACCATCCTACAGTAAACCTATTGCTATCAGGAAAATCTGGTTACCTAAAGGCACTAACATCCATGGACCCAACAATCAAAGGGGACCTAAATTTACCTAATTTGTTTGCTATAAGACATTTTGGAGAAGGACATCTGGTACTTCGACAGCGGATGTTCCTGGCACATGACAGGAGATAAAAGCAAGTTATCAGATTTCGTACAAGATCGCGGTCCAAAAGTGTGCTTCGGTGATAAATCTAAAGGAAGAATAAGAAGGAAGGGAACTCTACTTGTAGGAAAATTCAAAGTCACCGATGTAGCTTATGTTGAAGGCTTACATTACAATCTACTTTATATTAGCCAATTCTGTGACAAACAGTTCTCGGTGAAGTTCTATATAGATCACAGTAGAGTCAAGAACATCCTGACCAAAGAAATTGTGCTCACAGGGAGCAGATCAGGTAATATTTATATTGGTGACTGGATGCCTACGAGCTCCACAATTCCTTATTTTGTTGCCAAAGGCACTGCAGATCTAAACTGGCTATGGCACAAGAGGATGTCACACGTCAACTTCAAGACTATCAACAAACTCTCCAGATAGTGAATGGTTAGAGGATTGCCAAACATTTCATTCCAAAAAGACAGCATACGTGGACCCTGTCAGAAAGGCAAGCAAATCAAGACCACTCTGAAAAGCAAATCCTACCTTTCCACCCACAGAGTTTTTGAAATGCTACATATGGATCTCTATGGTCTTGTAGACCTCGTAAGTTTGGGAGGTAAGAAATACTGTCTCATTATTGTTGATGATTATTCCAGGTATGCTTGGACAATTTTTCTAATCAAAAAGAAGGAAACAACATCAAAGCTACCTGAGCACCTGAGAAAGCTCCAAAATGAAAAAGGGTCGAGTATCGTGTCCATTCATTCCGATAGAGGTACAGAATTTACTAACCACTTTATAGAGCAATACTGTTCGGAAAATGGGATACAACACGAATACTCAGCTGCCCGTACACCTCAACAAAATGGTGTTCCCGAGCGAAAGAACAGGACGCTGAAGGAAGCAATAAGGACAATGATTGCCGCAAGCAAGTTGCCACAACGTTTCTGGGGCGAAGCCACCAATGCAGCGTGCTATACACAAAACCGCTGTATCATCAACAAGCATCACAATAAAACAACTTACGAGGTATGGAACAACGAAACTCTGTTAGTTTCGTACTTTCACATTTTTGGATGCAGGTGTTACGTTTTGAACAACGGTAAGGATCAACTCAGAACCTTCGATGAGAAATCGGATAAAGGGATATTTGTAGGATATTCCTCTGTTAGCAAAGCTTACAGGATCTTTAATAAAAGGAAGCTAACAATTGAGGAATCAGTTCATGTAGTGTTCGATGAACCTCACCATGATCCTATAGGAGTAGAAGACATTTCTCAGAACATCCAACAACTTTCCATCATAGATCCACCAACTCCTATCGAACCTGTCGTTGACCTAGAAATCAACCCCGCAGCTGTAAGAACTGACGTAGATGAATCCGATGTTGTACAAGGTAAAGCCGAAACTACAACAACTCAAGATACAGTACGAGACCCCAAATTAGAACCCGACAGAAGATGGTTGAGAGATCACCCACAAGAATTGATAATTAGAAACATTGATGCTGGTGTTTCTACCCGTAGGAGAATACAGAGTACACAAGGAAATGTACTATGTGCGCAAGAAGAACCCGAGTTAGAGATATATCCATTTCCTAAATGGAAATCTCAATCCGAGCTTAGAAGACTTAATATGTGCACCATTGTTGTATTCTTAGCCCAAACTGAACCTATTTCTACGAAAGAAGCTCTCAACAACTCTTATTGGATCACATCTATGGAAGAAGAGCTTAACGGTTTCGAAAGAAACAACGTATGGTATATTGTACCCAAACCTACGCATCAATCAGTAATTGGAACCAAATGGGTATTTAGAAACAAGAAGGATAGAAATGGACTCATTATCAGGAATAAATCCCGACTAGTCGCCCAAGGCTATAGACAGTAAGAAGGCATAAACTACGATGAAACATTTTCCCCTGTATCCAGACTAGAAGACATAAGGATATTTTTAGCCTTTGCCGCCCATAAGAGCTTCATTGTATACCAAATGGACGGCAAAAGTGCATTCCTGGATGGAGACCTTGCTGAAGAAGTATATGTTGAACAACCACCAGGGTTTGTCAATCCAGAAGGTGAAGACCTAGTACACAGGCTAAGAAAATCACTCTATGGACTTAAGCAAGCCTCTACAGCATGGTATGAGACTCTATCCCAGTATCTAACCAATAATGGATTTGAGAAAGGTGCTGTGGACAAGACCTTGTTCAAAATACAGGAAGGTGATGACCTCATGATGGTTCAAATCTATGTAGATGATATAATATTTGGTTCAACTAACCTTGCTTTATGTCAAAGGTTCTGTCATCTCATGCAAAGTAAATTTCAAATGAGTATGATGGGAGAACTTAGTTATTTCCTAGGTTTGCAGGTAAAGCAGTTGCCTACAGGGATTTTTATCACCCAGGAAAAATACAGCAAGGAGCTTCTCAACAAATTTGGAATGAATACTTCCAAATCATCATCAACCCCCATGAGCACTTCCGTGCAAATTAGTGCTGATGAAGCTGGAAATCCGGTTGATCAATCACTCTACAGGAAGCTTATTGGCTCACTCCTGTACCTAACACCTAGCAGGTCCGATATCCAGTTTGCTGTGGGAGTGTGTGCGCGATATCAAGTATCACCTAAAGAATCACACTTCGCAACAGCTAAACGAATCCTGAAATACGTCAAAGGAACAGTCGATGTAGGACTGTGGTATCCTAAAGAAGGCGGACTCGATTTAGTTGGCTACAGCGACTCTGATCTCGGAGGTTGCAAGCTAGATAGGAAGAGTACAAGTGGAACTTGTCATTTTCTTGGACCTAGACTGGTGTTGTAATAACCCGTAATTTCGATTTCCGGTAATTTCTTTTTTTCGGCGGAAGTCCGTTTTGACGACTCGCTCATGACCATTTCGTCATTTCGAGAATGATTAATTCTGCACTTTTTGTCATCCGAGCTCATTTCGGTGTCGTTTTGTTGAGTTCCGTGCTTTTTAGCGGTTTTTCCGCACTTGAGTTCGATTCTTGCGTATCTCGTCCGAAACTGTTGTTTCGACTTTCTCGTAAGTTCATTTAATGTTATTATTCATGTTGCAAACTTCGGTTTGGTTATTCGATCACGTATCGTGATTTTTGTAATATCCGCAATTTCGAATTTCGGTAATTTTCTTTTTCCGGAGGAAGTTCGTTTTGACAACTCTATCATGACCGTTTCGTCATTCCGAGAATGATTTAATTCTGCACTTTTTGTCAACCGAGTTCGTTTCGGTGTCGTTTTGTTGAGTTCCGTGCTTTTTAACGACTTTTCTAAGTATGAGTTCGACTTTGTAAAGTCACCATTAATTTTTGGTAACTCCAAAAATTCTGAATCTTTGCAATATTATAGAGCATCGAATTAGATTTCCAATGGTTCAAACGGTGAGTCAATCGGAGTCCGGACGAGAGAGTTATGGTCGTTTTAGCTCACCCGCTCGTTATTGGCCGATCACTGCCGGCCGAACTCGGCCGTGTCGTCCGACACGGCCCGTGCCGTACTCGTCCGGAAATGCCGGAGTCTCTACCTCAGGACCCGACCGTGTCGTCTGGCACGGCCGAGTTGAACCCTTCCGTTCGTCGTCGTCTTCCGTTTCGATAGCATCGGGTGTTTCGAAGCTTTCCGGTTGAGCCGTGTTCGTCGGAATACTTGCGTGCCTATTTTGAGGCAAGTACCTTGTCCATACTATTCTTGTTTTGTGAATATCATAATTGGTGATCGTCTTTATATATTGTTTGATTGTTTAAAACGAGTTTTCAAAAGATTCGACTAGCCTCGTTAAAGGCTCACTTTCAAAACGCGTGTGTTTGTAAATTGTGTGGGTTGTAAGTGACTATGTGAATCCTATGGATATGTTTGGTGTTGATGTTGCGCTTCATAACACGAAGGGAATCCAATGGTATAGCCCTGGATTCACGAGTTGGTGTTGTATTTTTGGTGACCAAGGTTTACGTATCTTGGGCGATTATATTGTTTTGATTTTATGTCCGTCGAGGACACGTGACGTGGGTTTTAACCCTGTGAACTGTTGTCGGTTTTCTATTGGCGAAAACAAAACATTTGGGCTGTGACCCTATTGATTTTTGGAAAGAGAAGGATTTTATAATCCTAAATTGTTTTCTATTAAAACTCTCGATGGCATTTTAAACTGTTTTGTAAATTGTTTCCCTTATTTGCGATTTTTCGGTTTTGGAAATGTTTACTCAAACTCTTGCCTCGGGAAGTACTTTTCTTTACGTTTGGATCTTTGAGGATTCCTGATTATTATTGTTCTTGGAACTTGTATTGTATGGCTCGTATTTTTGCACTTGTACTTGCACTAGCAAAACTGTGGAGTTTGCTAACCCCAGTATTCGGGGTGGATGTCTATTTTTGCATTCAGGTTTTGGAGCATAGCACAGGGTCGGCACGAAGGATGATGAAAGATGAACGATACTAATCACACGAGGATCCGTTGCTGTCGTATTGGTCTAGTTGTATTTTCTTTTCCGCTGCAGTATATTTTCCCGTTGTACGGGTGTGGTTGTATTTTGACCCCTGCGTGGGCATGAGTTGTATTTGAGTTGTATGTATTTGTTGAAAGACCAAATCGGTCTACTGAGTCATTTTAGCCTTAAAGGCGAGGCTTAGATGTTTGATTTTAGTTATCAGCCTGGTAGATCCTCGAGGAGAGGGTCTACGGCGTGTAATATCCCTGAGCGGATTTGGGGGTGTTACAGAATGGTATCGGAGCTTAGGTTGTGGAAACCTAGGCTGTCGGGTCAGTGGTGTCTATCGAGTTTTTGTCTTGTCGGATTATGTCTGACTAAGTCGTGTCGCGACGCGTCGTCTGAGTTTGTTGGTCGTGATTAGTATCGTGGGCGATCATCATCTTCGTGCGACCTGTGGATGTAAGTCTCCCTTCTTTGTGTTGTGCCTCGTGTGACACGAGCTATTTTTATTATTATGAGTTAATTGACGGAATCCTCTTATGGATTTTGATTTCGTGATATGTGATTATTTGACTCCCATTTTTCGTTCATATGAGGAGTAGTGTTGCTGTCTTGTGCATGTTTGACTATTATTTCTTTTATCCGCTGCGTGAGTTCTTTTGTAATGGCTTTCGGTATTTTACCGACTGAGTTTTATTTCGAAAACTAATTCCCTTAACCAAGTTTTTGGCATTATGGCTTTGATCGTTTTGGCAAAATTCTTATGACGGTATTTAGTATTTTGTAAATGGCTTTTGTAAGTTTTCGAAATAATACCGTCATCAGCCTTTTGGCATTTTTGTAAATGGTTTTTAGCCTGGTGGGTTCCGGCGCGGGACCCACGGCGCTATATTGTTCCTCGTAATTACCTGAAAATTTTGGGCATTCTCATTGAATTATTTTTTGAAAACCTTGAGTATCTTAGAAAATTAAAATTCGAGACGTACTTTTAAAACGAATTATTTTCTTGCGGTGTTTTCAAGGTGTTTTCTAATGCCGCAATACATTTCAAAAATTTTTCGGTTGAGGACCAAAAATATTTTGAGATATTTTCAAATGCAGTTGCTTAGACCCAAGGGTCGAATATTCTGAAAGTTTTGCACTAAAAGAAATGTGTCCTCATTTTTGTTCAAACGCAAGATGATTTTCAAAGTCTCGATAATGGTGTTTGTACTACTTTTTGTAAAATTTTACTCAAGATCAACTGTCGTTTCCAAACTGTTTTCAAAAGGTGTTTTCGTTTTAAAACCTATCATTCCTGTTTGCAGACCGGAAATGCGTGTATGGTTTTCGAACTTTCGTTACGGTGTTAACCCCGAATTGTGATTGAATTGGTGGCGTGAGCGTCGAGTCATTCGCCACACATATATTTTGTTAGCCCTTGTGGGAGGTGTGATGACGATCCTTAATGTTGTCATTTCGTGGTGGCTTGCGTGTTATCGCACCTGTGTGAGCTGTTAGAGCTTGGGTTTGTAGGTTTGTGTACATATGTGATTGTTTCATAATGTTTGTAATTATGTGCTGGTTATTGTTCGGGCCGTTGAGGTCGCCGAACGATACCGTCGTTGCTGTAGTGTTTGTGTGTATTATTTTACGATGATAATCGTTGTATATGATATGTATTATGATTCCTTGTTGTGCTGAGTGGCATCTCCGCTATGTTGTTTTGCGACGTTATGCCCCATTGTATCTAGCATTTGTATTTTCGGTATGCCGAGCTGGGGCATTTCAACCGTGATGTTCCGGGGCATGCACGTGTAAATTGTCCTTCTCGTCAGTAACACATTTCAAGTGTGGACTCGAGGGACACCGAATTCAGTTTTGCGAATTGGCTACCGAGACTTTTGGAGTTCGCGCTTCAGCACAGTCATCGGAATCGGCCTTGAGAGGCCTTTGAAAGATGTTTCTGTCAGTTGCTTGTTGTGTTGTCACCTTGATTTCGTGTTGTGAGTTTCGGAAACGACACTTCTTTTAGAAGGGGTCGAATATAATACCCGTATTATTTTTGGACTCCTGCATTTCCTCTTTCTCAGGTCTATCGACTCGCTCGTGTTCGTTGACACTTTCTGAACTTGTTCTGTATTTCGGTTTCATCGTTCGAACGAGCTGTGATCTTGTTTTGGGTCGATCTGTTTATCGCTGTGACTTTTCCGAGTCCGGTTCGATACTTGTGAACCTTGTTCGGATGTAACATCTTTTGGTTCTACTAGTTCTTTTATTCGAAGTGGATCAGATTTTGAACTTCTGTATATTCTACTTTGTCGACTCATTTATGTTCGTTGACATTTCTGAGCTTGTCCTGCCCCTTGTTTTTGTTTATCGAACGAGTGTGGCATCATTTCGGAATAACTCGTTTGTCGTTGTGACTTTTCAATTTCTATTCCCTCTCGTGTGGATCTTATGTGAATGCATATGTTGTTGTTTTCACCGGATCATATATTGTCTCGAGTCGAGATGTGAACCTTGGAGTTGTTGTTTGAATTTTTATTGTTCTTCGTGATTCGAACATGATCGTTCGACTTTTGTTGTCTCGATCTTTGTGGTTCGATCGTTTGATTGTTCGGTTCTTGTTGATCTCGTTTCGTGATTGTTGAGCGTTCAGACTCCTTCCTAATTTCCTTATGTTCGGGAAATTAGTCTCGTTTTCGATCTTCCAACCCTTGGGCGGTGGAATTCCGTATTTCTTCAGCGATTGGCTCGCGTTTTGATTGACGTACCGTTGGGGTGGTCGATTATATTGATTTTCGTCCGTCGTGTTTTGTGATTGTTCGGATAATTGACTTGACTATATTATCCATTTGATGACGCTTGTCATTGGTTGGTTTTATTATATCCCTAACGGCGACGTTGTGTTGGTCGTCGTGGAGCGTGTTTTCACGCCGTATGTCTCTTTGCGTTTCTTGCAGCGTTTCGCCATTGGGCGCGAGTTTTCTATTTTTGTGTATCTCGTCGAGTTTTCCTGGCGGGTATATTGCCCCCCCTACTTGTTTTAAGTTTCGGGACGAAACTTCTTTTAAGGAGGGTAGAATGTAATATCCGCAATTTCGAATTTCGGTAATTTTCTTTTTCCGGAAGAAGTTCGTTTTGATAACTCTATCATGACCGTTTCGTCATTCCGAGAATGATTTAATTCTGCACTTTTTGTCAACCGAGTTCGTTTCGGTGTCGTTTTGTTGAGTTCCGTGCTTTTTAACGACTTTTCTAAGTATGAGTTCGACTTTGTAAAGTCACCATTAATTTTTGGTAACTCCAAAAATTCTGAATCTTTGCAATATTATAGAGCATCGAATTAGCTTTCCAATGGTTCAAACGGTGAGTCAATCGAGTCGGACGAGAGAGTTATGGTCGTTTTAGCTCACCCGCTCGTTATTGGCGATCATCGCCGGCCGAACTTCGGCCGTGTCGTCCGACATGGCCCGTGCCGTGCTCGTCCGGAAATGCCGGAGTCTCGCCTCGGGACCCGGCCGTGTCGTGCACGGCCGAGTCGAACTCTTCCGGATAGGCGAACCGATCGCCGGGCGCGGCCGTGTTCCAGACACGGTCGAGTCGTCATTGTCGGACGGGTCACTATCGGAAGGCCCCTCGCGCCGCGACCGTGTCTAGCGGGACACGGTCGAGTCCCCGCCGGTCAGCTGCGCGCCACGACCGTGTCAGGCGGACACGGTCGAGTCAGTCAGCCTATAAAAGGCCCTGCAGACGTTTTTCTCGCCATTCTTCACCTTTTTCTTCTTCTCTTCCGCAGTTGGGCGTGTTCTAATCTTGAAGCCATGTTGTTTAACAACAAATCCATGAAGTTCTTGAGGTTATATCATCAATCATCCGTCCTATAACATCCTCCGATCTACCGAATCAGGTCAGATTTCCTAGAAATCTAGTTTTGGGGAATTTGGGGGTTTTGGTTGTTTTCGTCCGATTAATCCGATTTAACTTAGGATTTTGATGGATTGATGATTATTTAGATGTATTATATCATTTCCCTTGTTATTCCATGGTTGGATCGTATCGATTCGTTATTTGGGTCGAGTTCTTGACCGACGCCTTGAAGGTGTCCGGTGAAATGTCTTAGAGGGGTTTTCGGGCGTTCTACGATTATTCTTCCTCGTATGATCGATGATTTAATGATTATATATTGTTAGGGTCGAGTTTCTTGCGAAGAAACCGAGTTGAACCCTTCCGTTCGTCGTCGTCTTCCGTTTCGATAGCATCGGGTGTTTCGAAGCTTTCCGGTTGAGCCGTGTTCGTCGGAATACTTGCGTGCCTATTTTGAGGCAAGTACCTTGTCCATACTATTCTTGTTTTGTGAATATCATAATTGGTGATCGTCTTTATATATTGTTTGATTGTTTAAAACGAGTTTTCAAAAGATTCGACTAGCCTCGTTAAAGGCTCACTTTCAAAACGCGTGTGTTTGTAAATTGTGTGGGTTGTAAGTGACTATGTGAATCCTATGGATATGTTTGGTGTTGATGTTGCGCTTCATAACACGAAGGGAATCCAATGGTATAGCCCTGGATTCACGAGTTGGTGTTGTATTTTTGGTGACCAAGGTTTACGTATCTTGGGCGATTATATTGTTTTGATTTTATGTCCGTCGAGGACACGTGACGTGGGTTTTAACCCTGTGAACTGTTGTCGGTTTTCTATTGGCGAAAACAAAACATTTGGGCTGTGACCCTATTGATTTTTGGAAAGAGAAGGATTTTATAATCCTAAATTGTTTTCTATTAAAACTCTCGATGGCATTTTAAACTGTTTTGTAAATTGTTTCCCTTATTTGCGATTTTTCGGTTTTGGAAATGTTTACTCAAACTCTTGCCTCGGGAAGTACTTTTCTTTACGTTTGGATCTTTGAGGATTCCTGATTATTATTGTTCTTGGAACTTGTATTGTATGGCTCGTATTTTTGCACTTGTACTTGCACTAGCAAAACAGTGGAGTTTTGCTAACCCCCGAGTATTCGGGGGGTGGATGTCTATTTTTGCATTCAGGTTTTGGAGCATAGCACAGGGTCGGCACGAAGGATGATGAAAGATGAACGATACTAATCACACGAGGATCCGTTGCTGTCGTATTGGTCTAGTTGTATTTTCTTTTCCGCTGCAGTATATTTTCCCGTTGTACGGGTGTGGTTGTATTTTGACCCCTGCGTGGGCATGAGTTGTATTTGAGTTGTATGTATTTGTTGAAAGACCAAATCGGTCTACTGAGTCATTTTAGCCTTAAAGGCGAGGCTTAGATGTTTGATTTTAGTTATCAGCCTGGTAGATCCTCGAGGAGAGGGTCTACGGCGTGTAATATCCCTGAGCGGATTTGGGGGTGTTACAATTTTGGGGCGTTTTGGGCCATTTTCGTAATTTCCCAAAGTTTAGGGTAATTACTTTCCGTTGTCGAATTTTGGGCCTTCGTGTGGCCGGAATCGTGTGTTCTCTTAGTGCTCGGATTCGTCTTTTCGAGTACTTCATAACCGTATCTTCGATTCGTACTCAGGTTCGGGTTTCGGGGTCGTTCGGGCCGTCGGAGTTTGTCCCGGACGAGTCATGGCCGGGCATGCTCGGGCCAGGCCAGCCCTGGCCGAGTAACGTGCGGTAGTGATCGGCAGTTACGTACGTAAGGCCGATTCGTCACGTAAGGCCTCGCCGGTAACGTCGTAACGTTCGGCATTTTCCAGACGGTGAGTTCGGCCATGGCCGTTACGTCGTAAGCCATGGCGATTACGCACGTAACGGCGGCGATCGGCTATTTAAGGCTTGCGGACGTTTTTCTTCAACCATTTCTTCTTCTTTTCCTTCCCGTACGCGGCTGTGGGTGTGTATAGCATGGAGAGATGTTGTTGGACAATCAATCCATGAAGTTTTGGAGTTCATATCATCAATGATCAATCCTATAACATCCTCCAATCTACCGAATCAGGTCAGATTTCCTAGAAATCTAGCTTTGGGGAATTTGGGTATTTTGGTTGTTTTCGTCCGATTAATCCGATTTAACTTAGGATTGTGATGGATTGATGATTATTTAGATGTTTTATATCATTTCCTTTATTATTCCATGGTTGGATCGTATTGATTCGTTGTTTGGGTCGAGTTCTTGACCGACGCCTTGAAGGTGTTCGGTAAAATGTCTTAGAGGGGTTTTCGGGCGTTCTACGATTATCCTTCCTCGTATGATCGATGATTTATTTATTATATTGTTGTTAGGGTCGAGTTTCTTGTGAAGAAACCGTGTTGAACCCTTCCGTTCGTTGTCGTCTTCCTTTTCGTTAGCATCGGGCGTTCCGAAGCTTCCCGGTTGAGCCGTATCCGTTCATGGTTCCGTGCTCGTGGTATCGAGGCAAGTACCTTGCCCATACTTTTCTCGTTTTATGGATATGATGATCGGTGGTCGTCTTGATGTGTTTGTTTGGTTATTTGAAATGAAGTTTCAAAGGATTTCGGTTTGGCCTCGTTAAAGGCTTTCTTTCAAAACGAGTGTGATTTGTGAACGGTGTTTTGAGAATTGATTATGATTTGGTTATTTTGAACGATGAAGGATTTTATGATGATACTCCTATTGTTTAAGTTATGGAATCGTGTATTCCGTATTTAATCTTGTTATTGTATTTTTGAAGAGTTTGGTAATGGTGTCGGGTTAATGGCCATCCCTAGTGAGTATTCTTAATGAACTTACATTCTTAGCATGTTAGTATTGCATGAGTAATGTGTGTGTGTGTGTGTATGCTCACTACGGGTTAGATCCGACGGGGTCTCGGTAGGGGTCCACAAGAGACGTGGATCGACGAGCTTGCTTTTAACCACTACGGGTTAGATCTGACGGGGTCTCGGTAGGGGTCCACAGAGACGTGGATCGACGGTTAATTGTGGTGCATTTTGCAAATGTGATTTGATATTGGCATTTCCGGAAATGAGTGCTTTTGAACGGTTTTCATGATTGCATGCATTGACTAAGTGTGTAAGAGGTAAGTTGTTCGTTTGGCCTACTTGGCTAGGATGGCTATAGAGTATTTTGTTGTTTGTGTTAAATCCTTTAATTGTGGATTTTGATATTGGAAGACGAACCTTGTGGTCGTTCTTGTGTACTGTGAGTTGATGAGATTTGGGGCTAAAATCCCAATGGTTTTGTAAAAGTCATTTTGCGGATTTGGGGCTAAAATCCCAAAGGTTTGGTAAAGGTTATTTTACGGAAAGTAAACTTTTGGGGCGATGACCCCTTTTGTCTTTTGGATTTTGAAAAGTAGGATTTGATAATCCTAAATTGTTTTCCATTAAAACTCTCGATGGCATTCTAAACCGTTTTATAAATTATTTCCATTGATTTATGATATTTCGATTTTGAAAGGTTTTTCTCAAACTCATGCCTCGAAAAGTGCTTTTCATTACGTTTGGAACTTTGAGGATTCCTGATTATTATTGTTCGTGGAATGTGAATTGTATGGCTCGTATTTTTGCACTTGTACTTGCACTAGCAAAACAGTGGAGTTTTGCTAACCCCCGAGTATTCGGGGGGTGGATGTCTATTTTTGCATTCAGGTTTTGGAGCATGGCACAGGGTCGGCACGAAGGATGATGAAAGATGAACGATACTAATCACACGAGGATCCGTATGATGTTATTGGTTTAGTTGCATTTTATTTCCGCTGTAGTATTCTTTCCCCGTTGTACGGGAGTGTGTTGTATTCGACCCCTGTGTGGGCATGTATTGTAATTGAGTTGTATGTAATTATTGAAAGGCCAAATCAGTCTACTGAGTCTTTTTAGCCTTAAAGGCATTGTAGAGTTGTTCGTTTGTTGTTACCAGCCTGGTAGATCCTTGAGGAAAGGTTCTACGGCGTGTAATATCCCTGAGCGGATTAGGGGTGTTACATAAATGGTATCGGAGCTTAGGTTGTGGAAACCTAGGCTGTCGGGTCAGTGGTGTCTATTGAGTTTTTGTCTCGTCGGATTTTGTCTGACTAAGTCGTGTCGCGACGCGTCGTCTGAGTTTGTTGGTCGTGATTAGTATCGTGGGCGATCATCATCTTCGTGCGACCTATGGATGTAAGTCTCCCTTCTTTGTGTTGTGCCTCGTGTGACACGAGCTATTTTTATGATTATGAGTTAATTGACGGAATCCTCTTATGGATTTTGATTTCGTGATATGTGATTATTTGACTCCCATTTTTCGTTCATATGAGGAGTAGTGTTGCTGTCTTGTGCATGTTTGACTTTATTTCTTTTATCCGCTGCGTGAGTTCTTTTGTAATGGCCTTCGGTATTTTACCGACTGAGTTTTATTTCGAAAATCGATTCCCTTAACCGAGTTTTTGGCATTATGGCCTTGATCATTTTGGTGAAATTCTTATGACGGAATTTAGTATTTTGTAAATGGATTTTGTGAGTTTTTGAAATATTACCGTCATCGGCCTTTTTGGTAGTTTATAAAAGGTTTTTAGCACAGTGGGTTCGTAGCGGGACCCACGGCGCTATATTGTTCCATGTAATTACCTGAAATTTTTGGGCATTCTAGCCCATTGAATTATTTTTGAAAACCTTGAGTATCTTAGAAAATTAAAATTCGAGACGTACTTTTAAAACGAATTATTTTCTTGCGGTGTTTTCAAGGTGTTTTCTAATGCCGCAATACATTTCAAAAAAAAAATTTCTGGTTGAAGACCAAAAATATTTTGAGATATTTTCAAATGCAGTTGCTTAGACCCAAGGGTCAAATATTTTTAAAAGTTTTTCACTAAAAGAAAGGTGTCCTCGTTTTTGTTCAAACGCAAGATGATTTTCAAAGTCTCGATAATGGTGTTTGTACAACTTTTTGTAAAATGATACTCAAGATCAACTGTTGTTTCCAAACTGTTTTCAAAAGGAGGTTTTCGTTTTTAAAACCTATCATTCCTGTTTGCGGACCGTAAATGCGTGTATGGTTTTCGAACTTTCGTTACGGTGTTAACCCCGAATTGTGATTGAATTGGTGGCGTGAGCGTTGAGTCTTTCGCCACGCATATGTTTTGTTAGCCCTCTGTGAGAGGTGTGAACTGGTGTTTACTGTTTATCGCCTCGTGGTGATTTGCATGTTGTCGCACTAGTGTGAGTTGTTAAAGGTTGGATTTTTGTGCGTTATACACATGGGTGATTATTTCATGATGTTTGTGATTGTGTGCTGGCTATCGTTCGGGATGTTGTAATCGTCGAACGATGCCGTTGTTGTTGTGTTTTTTGTATGCGTTGATATGTTATGCTGAGTTGGCATCTCCGGTATGTTGTTTTGTTCCATTGTATCGAGCATTTGTATTTTCGGTATGCCGAGCCGAGATGTTTCGACCGTGATGTGCCGGGGCATGCACGTGTAAATTGTCCTTCTCGTCGGTAACACATTTCAAGTGTGGACTCGAGGGACACCGAATTCAGTTTTGCGAATTGGCTACCGAAACTTTCGGAGTTCGCGCTTCAGCACAAGTATCAGAATCGGCTTTAAGAGGCCTTCGAAGGATGTTTCTGTCGGTTGCTTGTTGTGTCGTCACCTTGATTTCGCTGTTGTGAGTTGCGGGGGCGACCTTCTTTTATAAGAGGTCGAATGTAGTACCCGTGTTGTTTTTAGACTCCTGCATTTTCTCTTTCTCGATTCTATCGACTCGCTCGTGTTCGTTGATACTTACTGAACTTGTTCTGCATTTCGGTTTCGTTGATCGGACGAGGTGCGATCTTGTTTTGGGTCAATCTGGTTATCGCTGTAACTTTCCGAGTTCGGTTCGATTCTTGTGAACCTTGTTCGAAAGTAACATCTTTTGGTTCTACTAGTTCTTTTATTCGAAGTGGACTGGATCTTGAACTTTTGTATTTTCGACTCTGTCGACTCGTTTATGTTCGTTGACATTTCTGAGCTTGTCCTGCCCCTTGCTTTTGTTGATCGAACGAGTCTGGTATTATTTCGGAATAACTCGTTTGTCGTTGTGACTTTTCTATTCCTATTCCCTTTCCTGTGGATCTTATATGAATGCACATCCTGTTGTCTTCACCGGATCATATATTGTCTCGAGCCGAGACGTGAACCTGAGAGTTGTTGTTTAAATTTTATTGTTCTTCGTGATTCGAACATGATTGTTCGATTTTTGTTGTCTCGACCGTTGTGGTCCGATCGTTTGATTGTTCGGTTTTTGTTGATCTCGTTTTGTGATTGTTGAGTGTTCAGACTCATTCCTAATTTCCTTATATTCGGGAAATTTGTCTCGTTTTCGATCTTCCAACCCTTGGGCGGTGGAATTCCGTATTTCTTCAGCGATTGGCTCGCGTTTTGATTGATGTACCGTTGGGGTGGTCAATCATATTGATTTTCGTTCGTTGTGTTTTGTGATTGTTCGGATAATCGACTTGGTTGTATTATCTGTTTGATGACGCTTGTCACTTGTTGGTTTTATTGTGTCTCTAACGGCGACGTTGTGTTGGTCGTCGTGGAGCGTGTTTTCACACCGTATATTCCTTTGCGTTGCTTGTAACGTTTCGCCATTGGGCATGAGTTATGCGCTTCTTGTGTATCTCGTTGAGTTTTTCCTGGCGGGATATTTCTTCTCCCTACTTGTTTTAAGTTTCGGGACGAAACTTCTTTTAAGGAGGGTAGAATGTAATAACCCGTAATTTCGATTTTCGGTAATTTCTTTTTTTCGGCGGAAGTCCGTTTTGACGACTCGCTCATGACCGTTTTGTCATTTCGAGAATGATTAATTCTGCACTTTTTGTCATCCGAGCTCGTTTCGGTGTCGTTTTGTTGAGTTCCGTGCTTTTTAGCGGTTTTTCCGCACTTGAGTTCGATTCTTGCATATCTCGTCCGAAACTGTTTTTTCGACTTTCTCGTAAGTTCATTTAATGTTATTATTCATGTTGCAAACTTCGGTTTGGTTATTCGATCACTTATCGTGATTTTGGGGCGTTTTGGGCCATTTTCGTAATTTCCCAAAGTTTGGGGTAATTACTTTCCGTTGTCGAATTTCGGGCTTTCGTGTGGCCGGAATCGTGTGTTCTCTTAGTGCTCGGATTCGTCTTTTCGAGTACTTCGTAACCGTATCTTCGATTCGTACTCAGGTTCGGGTTTCGGGGTCGTTCGGGCCGTCGGAGTTGGTCCCGGCCGAGTCATGGTCGGGCATGCTCGGGCGGGCCCACTGGCCGAGTAACGTGCGGTAGTGATCGGCGATTACGTCGTAAGGCCGATTACGTCGTAAGGCCACGGCGTGCGTCGTAACGTTAACGGCATTTTCCAGACAGATGAGTTCGGCCATGGCGATTCGTCGTAAGCCATGGCCGATTCGTGCGTAACGTACGGCGATCGGCTATTTAAGGCCTGCGGACGTTTTTCTTCAGCCATTTCTTCTTCTTTTCCTTCCCGTACGCGGCTGTGGGTGTGTATAGCATGGAGAGATGTTGGACAATCAATCCATGAAGTTTTGGAGTTCATATCATCAATGATCAATCCTATAACATCCTCCAATCTACCGAATCAGGTCAGATTTCCTAGAAATCTAGTTTTGGGGAATTTGGGTATTTTGGTTGTTTTCGTCCGATTAATCCGATTTAACTTAGGATTGTGATGGATTGATGATTATTTAGATGTTTTATATCATTTCCTTTATTATTCCATGGTTGGATCGTATTGATTCATTGTTTGGGTCGAGTTCTTGACCGACGCCTTGAAGGTGTCCGGTAAAATGTCTTAGAGGGGTTTTCGGGCGTTCTACGATTATCCGTCCTCGTATGATCGATGATTTATTGATTATATTGTTGTTAGGGTCGAGTTTCTTGTGAAGAAACCGTGTTGAACCCTTCCGTTCGTTGTCGTCTTCCTTTTCGTTAGCATCGGGCGTTCCGAAGCTTCCCGGTTGAGCCGTATCCGTTCGTGGTTCCGTGCTCGTGGTATCGAGGCAAGTACCTTGCCCATACTTTTCTCGTTTTATGGATATGATGATCGGTGGTCATCTTGATGTGTTTGTTTGGTTATTTGAAATAAAGTTTCAAAGGATTTCGGTTTGGCCTCGTTAAAGGCTTTCTTTCAAAACGAGTGTGATTTGTGAACGGTGTTTTGAGAATTGATTATGATTTGGTTATTTTGAACGATGAAGGATTTTATGATGATACTCCTATTGTTTAAGTTATGGAATCGTGTATTCCGTATTTAATCTTGTTATTGTATTTTTGAAGAGTTTGGTAATGGTGTCGGGTTAATGGCCATCCCTAGTGAGTATTCTTAATGAACTTACATTCTTAGCATGTTAGTATTGCATGAGTAACGTGTGTGTGTATGCTCACTACGGGTTAGATCCGACGGGGTCTCGGTAGGGGTCCACAAGAGACGTGGATCGACGAGCTTGCTTTTAACCACTACGGGTTAGATCCGACGGGGTCTCGGTAGGGGTCCACAGAGACGTGGATCGACGATTCATTGTGGTGCATTTTGCAAATGTGATTTGATATTGGCATTTCCGGAAATGAGTGCTTTTGAACGGTTTTCATGATTGCATGCATTGACTAAGTGTGTAAGAGGTAAGTTGTTCGTTTGGCCTACTTGGCTAGGATGGCTATAGAGTATTTTGTTGTTTGTGTTAAATCCTTTAATTGTGGATTTTGATGTTGGAAGACGAACCTTGTGGTCGTTCTTGTGTACTGTGAGTTGATGAGATTTGGGGCTAAAATCCCAATGGTTTTGTAAAAGTCATTTTGCGGATTTGGGGCTAAAATCCCAACGGTTTGGTAAAGGTTATTTTACGGAAAGTAAACTTTTGGGGCGGTGACCCCTTTTGTCTTTTGGATTTTGAAAAGTAGGATTTGATAATCCTAAATTGTTTTCCATTAAAACTCTCGATGGCATTCTAAACCGTTTTATAAATTATTTCCATTGATTTATGATATTTCGATTTTGAAAGGTTTTTCTCAAACTCATGCCTCGGGAAGTGCTTTTCATTACGTTTGGAACTTTGAGGATTCCTGATTATTATTGTTCGTGGAATGTGAATTGTATGGCTCGTATTTTTGCACTTGTACTTGCACTAGCAAAACAGTGGAGTTTTGCTAACCCCCGAGTATTCGGGGGGTGGATGTCTATTTTTGCATTCAGGTTTTGGAGCATGGCACAGGGTCGGCACGAAGGATGATGAAAGATGAACGATACTAATCACACGAGGATCCGTATGATGTTATTGGTTTAGTTGCATTTTATTTCCACTGTAGTATTATTTCCCCGTTGTACGGGAGTGTGTTGTATTCGACCCCTGCGTGGGCATGTATTGTAATTGAGTTGTATGTAATTATTGAAAGGCCAAATCGGTCTACTAAGTCTTTTTAGCCTTAAAGGCATTGTCGAGTTGTTCATTTGTTGTTACCAGCCTGGTAGATCCTTGAGGAAAGGTTCTACGGCATGTAATATCCCTGAGCGGATTGGGGGTGTTACAGGTGTCTTGGTTTAGAAAGAAAAAATTGGCAAACTCGCTTTCAACAGCTGAATCAGAATAATATGCTACTGGTAGTTGCTGTATGCAGATCCTTTGGATGCAACAACATCTATCAGACTATGGAATTGAAGCCAAAGAAACGTTGATTATGTGCGATAGCACGAGTGCAATTGCTATCACTCACAACCTTGTATTGCACTCGCGCACCAAATATATTTACATGAAGCATCATTTCATTAGGAATCATGTTGAGAACAAGGATGTTCGGCTGGAAAAAGTTCATACAGATATCTAGTTAGCCGATATCTTCACCAAACCTCTTGACACAGCAAGATTCTGCATGCTTCGACATGAATTGGGATTGCTACAACCTAACTCCCTGTAAGTTTTTAATGCTTTTACTCAGTAATTGAGGGGGAATGCTGTAAGACCCAAGAATACAGTATCCACCATTAGTTATCTATACACCCAGTCTATCAGAGCAGCACTGTAGGAACCAAGCGATATGAATTATCCTACAGCTGATGTGTGCAATAATTAAGGGGGAATACAGTACGACCCAAGAATACAGCATTAATCCGAAAGCTGCTGTATCGAATTGAATCCTGTATGTACCTTTTAAGGGGGAACGCTGTATTTTCGCGGATGCAGCACCTACAATGGGAAATCAATTATCATGTTATTTATTTTAAAATATTTTATGTCCACATGCCTTGTTATTATTACAAATCGTTTTCATTAAATGCTTTATACGACATCTGGACATTGGTATCTTCAAAGCCGCGATGTTTTAAATTTTTTATTAATTGTACACCGCCTTTTCGGGCAATAAGGGTAATTTAATAAGTCAGAAGTGGGACCTGCTCCTATTTTAAATTAGATGGATAAGTTGTACCGGTTACACTTAGTCCATCGTGATCGTTCATTTAAAACAACGGTTCCCATCCCTTAAATCTGACCGTTTAGTCTCTGGAAACCCTTCTTCGCCGCCCACTATAAAAGGACTGTAAATGCCATTTGAGACTCTTTACGCTTTCTGCATATTGTAAGAGTTCTCGAGCATACAGCCTACAAACCTTTTTGTGCTTACTGCATTCTCTTTGAAATCTCTTTAACTTTTATTCGAGAATCATCAATGGCATCTTCTCATACCTTTTCTATCTCTCTCAAGAAATCCTTCAACATCATTGACGGATGGATCTTTTCTAGATTTGTCGTGCTTGATCGTGTCCGTTCTGAAGTGGATGACGTCGAATCTATGGAGTACGTCATCACTAGGATTCGTCAAAAAGGCCTCTATCGCCTTGTCAGCCACTCTGCTGAACAATTTGATGTTCATCTGGTTGAGGAGTTCTACCTCAATGCTGTTGTTCGTTTCCTTTTACTAGCTTAGAGAGGACATGTTGCTGACATCACAGCCGTTATTCGCGGAGTCGAGATCCGTGTTGACTAGGAGCTTCTCTAGAATCTCTACAGGCTTACTGTTGATGGCCTGTTAATGGAAGATCTTGAGACCTTTGGGTCCCAAGAACTATTAACCGCTTACTATGGCTTGTTCACCGGTTCAGCGTCGGGGGAAACGGTTCACACCTCTTTCCATAAGAAAAACTTTTGTTTACCTTTTGTCTATTTACACGATTTCTGTTGCCGTGTTATTGAGAACAGAACAAGTGCGTTCGAGATGTGCACCAATCTTAGGTTCAGGATAATGGTTGCAATTATAATCTGTGAGAAGGTCAACTGGTGTCAAATCATCCTCAAACGGTTGCAGGAAGAAGTTTCTATGCCTTTCTCACAGAAGAAATCCTTTGGTTTGCTTTTGAATTATATTCTGACCAAATGCGGTATTCCGCAATTTGAAAAATCAAAGAAGATCACTTCTCGCATTTATATGGGAAGCATCAGACCCACCGTCTTCAAGAAAGGACCCTTGCAAACAGGCCTTACGTTCACAAATGGCCCCTTTCTGCCGACCCAAGGGACGTATCTTCGAAGTCTCAAAGCGAGGAGACTTCAAGGAAGAGAAAAAGATCTCACAGCAAAACTCCAGTTGCTGCTGAGAAGCCAAAAAGGAAGCTAAGGAGGCTTTCAAAAGTCAAGGCTACATAAACCTCCAAGGATGCTCCTTCCGTGGCTCACCCCACTTAACAAATCTCCCAGGGCCCAACCACTGTGGAAGAGATGCCTACTACTGTCGATACAATAGATCCCGAGCCTTTGGCGGCTATGAGGGATGCTCAGACATCTGCCAACATACAAGACTCTGGCGAGTCGGCTGCCACTTTGGAGCCAAAATCTACTTCTCCTATACGAGATTCCACACCCGTTAAGGATCCATCTCCCATCAGGGTACCAACCCTGTAAGGGATCCCTCTCCGATACAGGATCCCACACCTGTAGAGGAACCCATGCCTACAGCGGACTCAGGCGCTGTACGCAGCCCCTCCCCGGACACAAATATTACCAAAACCCTACTTTCTATGCAAATCGAACAGGCTTATGAATGGTTTGTCCAATGGAAGAACTACAGACTTGCTCCATACGACAACCTATACAACTGGAGTGAATGGAGCAACGAAGAAAGATTTGTTTTAGAAGTGACGGACGCTCAAGATGATGCTGTCCTGATCCAATGGGACAACCTATGCGTTAAAGAGCTTATTGAGAGCCATCTGTTTGAAAAAGCCGAAGCACGAAAGAAAGTAAAAGCTAAGTCCGTAGAATCTCCCGAAAGTCCAAAATCAGATCCCGACTCGGACGATGATGACGACGCCCTACAGGCTGGTCTATGAAAGAGTCGCGAGAAATCTGAATTTCAGATGGGTGCAGGAACTTCCAGTCAACATCAATCACCTCCCCATCAAGACACTGTTCTCGACCACAAGGATTCAGTCCCTCACATCTCGCAACAGGCACCCGAGCCTGTCGCCGCCCAAGCAGAAGAAGAATCCGACGCCATCCCGCACGAGGAATTAGTCCCTCTGCCGGAGCATGCGGAAGCTGAGAGACAGCAGGAGGAATCAGTCCTCCTGTATCCATGTCTTCAGAAACCACTTCAGCACAGGAGGATGCAGCACCCCCTGTCGGCGAGCCTGAATCTGATACTCCCACACCCTCAACCGCTTTGGAATCTGACGACGGTATTATACCTGAGGACATCCAACTCAATTCTCGCCCCAATGTGAAGTTGAGAAGGTTGAATAGAGTTGATGATTTCGCCCAGCCAGACTCTCCTAGGACTGCCACAAGGAAAGAGCGATTACATGCTCTTGGCCTCCAAACTGTTTTCATCCAGGTCGCCGTCGACGCCCTATATTCTATGGAAAAAGCTCTTGATTGGCTACACACATCTGCCGTTGAAGAGATGAAAGGTCTAAGGCATGAAGTTTCCCGAGTGGAAGAAGCCTTCACTATCCTGCCACACGTCTTCAAGCAGATCCTGAGAGAAGAACAAGAGCAGATCCTGAGAGAAGAACAATCAAATCTACGTGTGTCCTAGGCCAAGACAGCATCAGCTATGACTGAAACCAGTTCCCAGCTTCGAGCCCACGACAAGAAAATTCAAGATATGTCGCAGGTGCTCTCCTCCCTTGTTGAGAAAATGACAAATTTTGAGATGAAACAGGATGCTGCTTTGCAAATCCTGGAACGCCTTGATGATAAGGTGTCATACCTTGATGAATCCAAAAAGGGGGAAGAATCGAGGGAAGCTGCTAGGAGAACAAGGCCGTAGCAAGAGAAGGAAATGTTAGCTCCTTTTGAAGACTCCATCACTGCTGATATAGCCCGTATTTCAATGCCAAACATTAAAATACAAGGAGATCGACCAGAATTCGAGGATCCTAAGTATCCTTGGAAGAGCCTAGTTCAAAAGCCGCAAGCTATGAACCTCCCAGCCGACCGAAAGCCTACTGCTGAAGAAATCAAGAACTGGAGGAGAAATGAACTGCTAAGACACTTTGTTGTTCTTATCAGGGAATCCTCATTATTCAACAGATGCAGGATGGTACAGGAAGCCGCAGAGGAGTTCAAGAAAAGGTTGGAACAAGAAATGCTCCCGCTACAGCAGAAGATGAAGTCAAGGCATAGAAAAAGTGACTTGGTTACCCATCCAGAAGATTGTATCCTAGTCTTCGATAAGTCATATGATGGACGAGCCATATATCTGAATCGAGATAGGGACGCTCATCAAAACTGGTGGAAGGGTACCAAGAATGACCCTAATAGGCCATGAAGACACTCAGATTACAGGAGTTAAATTTCCTTGTATTATTTTTTGTAAATTTTATTTTCAATACAGCAAAATATTGTACTCTTTGTTTCAATATCAATAAAAGATTTGCCTGTCTTGAAAGATTACAACTCGTAATCTACTGTGTTATTGAATGTTCACTAAAACTTAATTTATCCTTGCTGTATTCGAATATGAAACTTGTTTTTAATACATAAGCTGTAAGAACTTATCTGCGAACAGTTCATAGTTTTAAGTTTTATGTATCTAGAATACTATGTAAGATTGTGCCTGCGCGCTAATCATAAGTTTAATCATGTAACACTCTTTTCATAAAATTTGAACTTGCATGCAAGCAGTTCCTAGTATTAGGCTAATCGCTGAAGGCTAGAACATTCGAACAGAAGACCACGAAGTCTGCCCTCCTTCAAGATGATAAGTGTCAAATTTTTGGCATCATCAAGGATGTTTGGATAACATCATAAGGTTTTAAAAGGAAGACTTGGAAGGACTTGTCAAATTATCAAAAAGGGGGAAATTGTTGGGATACAATCCCTGTATCGAAATTGTCGGGATAAACAATCCCTGTATCGAAAGGTCATGACAGAATATTTTGACAATATGCCAATCCAGCATACAGCAAGCAGTTGTATCAACAATGTGATCAAAGGTATCATCCTGTATCGAAGACTTCTCATAGCCCCAGCATACAGTGAATCAATCATACAGCAAAGGAGTCTCATAATGACTAAGTATGGAAGCTGTCTCGAAACGACAATACAGCTATCATTCCATACAGTATCCAAACAGGACAAGAAGGAATCTTTGTTATTCGCTAAAGTCAAAGTCCCGTTTAAGAAGATATATTTAAATACTAAAGGATAAAGTATTTAAATATCAAGCCATCAGAGATCTTCAAACCAAGCGCAAAATGCGGATCGTGTTTTATTCAAACACATCATCCCGTTAGAACGGAATCCTACTCAACGGATCTATCTCAACAGATATACTCAAGAAGGCTATATATATCTCCAGGGTTTGAAGATCATAGACACTTGAAAAACGAAGTTATCATCACATACATATGAGCAAACATATCTCCCAAAGCATACTGCTATTCTGAAAGAAGAGATATACAAGTGCTCAAACTGTGAACAACACATCATCAGCTAAAAGCTCAGAAAGTCAAAGTTGTTGTTCAATGATTGTTCTACCCTTGAACAAAACCCATCAGCCCTGTGTGGACTTAGAAACCTTGCTATTCGTGAACTGTGTGTGACGGACTTGCATTGAAGGGACGAAGCTTCAGAACTATGTGTGAAGAAGCCAGTGAAGTGATAGCTTAAACCAATCTGTGTGAACGGTTGAAGGCTAAGATCATTATATCAATCTGTGTGAACGATATATTGATTAGGTTTGATTATAAATATGCAGTTGTGTACGTAGTATTTATAATAAATATTTTTACTCATGTATGGAGGACCAGTGGATGCGGAGAGGTTTACCTCGAACCACTTTAATTACTGTGTCAGTTACCTTCTGCATTTACTGCTTTAATATTCGTGATTATTTTTATGTATACACTTCATATCTAGTTGATGTATTTACAGCAACTCACTTTAACAAGACTTCCGTTAAGAAAGTCTCCTTAAGGTGAGACAATAAGCTCATAGGCTTCCATTTCTTCCAAATTCTTCTGAAGTTCTGGACAAATGATAGCCAACATAAGGCAACTAACATCAATGGAATCATCAAAATGTTTCTTCCATTTGTCTTTTGTTGCTTTGTTAGCATTGTCAGCTGGCGCATCAGGAATTTCTACCTCAGGAGCGTACAACTTTCTTTCTTGATTGAGAACTATTCTCAAGCTCTGGATTCAATCCAGATAGTTGCTTCTATATTCTTTGAGCTTGTCTTTCTCAAGGACGGATCGCAGTGAAATGGTGGATGTGTTGCTTGATGCCTTTCTGTTATCTACAAGATTCAAGTCACATTTCTATTTCTCCAAAAATACTCCCACTAAAACAAAATATTCTCAATTTTCAACATTTGTAATTTTAATGGGCTAAGGCCCCATTTTGCACAATTCTAAACTCAGCTTTGGCATGACGCCTAGAATTGAGCTATTTTAGGTGACATGAAGGACGGACATATGCCAAATCCCATAAGATGCCAAAGGGGACATGAAGGACAGACTTAAGGAGCCAATTGATCGCGTAGGACGTTCCGACGAGTTGTAAGATCAACGAAGACCAATTATACCCTTTAAATTGACCTTTGTGATTTTCATGTTGGCTCATGAAAATCACGTTGGGATTATGGTCATGCTATACACGGTCCTATATTTTATTATGTGGTGCTATGTATGTTTAAATTTATGCATATATGTGATGCGATATATGTTTAGATGTATATTACCCAACAAAGAAATGCAACATAGGGTAAAACCCATAGTTAAAATTTTAATGCCGTTCAATTAAAACACTTATCAAGACTTCTATCATCTCGAGCAGGTCATGCCAAAGCTGGGTGCTCGAATTATTTTAGTAAGGTAGGATAGGTAATAGTGATAACTATGTTTTAATGAACTAAGAATTCAAAATAGTTTTGAATCTTAAGGCATAAGATGCCAAATCCCATAAGTATTGAGCTATCTTGAATGGTTTCATACATGAGCTGTTTTAATTGAGCTATACTTATGGGATTTGGCATCTTATGCCTTAAGGTTCAAAACTATTTTGAATTCTTAGTTAATTAAAACACATAGGTATCACTACACTACTACAAAACTGGCTTTTAACAGCGGTTAAAATGCCAAATTAACGGCGGTTCCGGAACCGCCGTTATATGTACCGCTGTTAATATCAACGGCGGTTTTGAAAACCGCCGTTGGATTTGCCTAATAACGGCGGTTGTTATTACCCGCTGTTAAACTTGAAATTAACGGCGGTTCTAAAACCGCCGTTGGATTTGCCTAATAACGGCGGTTTTTATTACCCGCTGTTAAACTTGAAATTAACGGCGGTTCTAGAACCGCCGTTGAATTTTACCATATGTTACGGCGGTTTCATTAAACCATTGTTAAATGTGAAATTTAACTTGATTCAGTAACTGTTATTAAATACGATACTCCATGGTTATCAAACCGCCGTTAAGTGTAAGAATTAACAGTGGTTATGGAGGAACCGCTGTTGAAATATAAATCATTTTATCCAGTTTTTGCCCTATTTTGCACAATCCAGTACCTGAATCGGATCAAACTAATCAATAAACCACCAATTCATCAAATCCAAACACACCGAAAAGAACTAACCAACACCAAATTCATTGAACCACCAATACATTGAAAAAGATAATACAAAAATCCCAATTCATCCAAAAATAATTCATACAAATATCCAATAACCAACACCAAATTCATTGAACCACCAATACATTGAAAAAGATAATACAAAAATTCCAATTCATCCAAAATAATTCATACAAATATCCAATGTATTCACACAAAAACACCAAAATCATGTCGCGAGACGATTTCGCACCTCCAAGAAATAAAGTCCCCAATCAACTCGAATTTTATCAAAAACATCTTCAGACAGTGCTCCAACATCATCAAACATCTGCACATATAAACGTATAATAAACAAACTTTAAATGTAAAAGAGTAAACAGTTTTATCACCACTTCAAGTAAAAAATATACTACCTCCATCCAACCATCCAAAATACGCGCTCGGCCGATAGTCGACATCCAGTGCATAACATAATAACCACACTCCCAACCTCCATTTTGTTTATTACACTAAAACAAAATAAGACACAATTATATGAGTCACTTTCAGTAAATAAAATCAACACGTACACAACATACACAGTTAAAAAACACACACTGACACAAACACACAATGCACAAAAAAAAAAACACAGACAGCACACACACACTGCACAAACAGAAAAAAAAAAAGAAAAACAACAACACAAACACACACACACTGCACACAGCATAAACACAATACACACACAAACATAAAAAAAAAACACAAACATAAACACACACAACATATTTGATTGAATTTTCTTTTTGAAAGTTCTTGCTTCAATGTTCAGTGTAAAAAAGCGTCATGGTGTGAATCTTGATGTTTGTATTTTTTTTTTTTCCTTGTTAGTTTTTCAGGTTCTATATATATATACTTTAAAGATGTTCAAGTATTAGCATTTGTCTATTGTGATTATCAAATGTTTACTAAAGTCCATTGAGTTCGTAATTATGATTTTTACTAGGTTTCATGGTAATTATGATTTTTATGCTTGCATGGCGACCGGTGAATTCCACTGGCCATCTTTCCATATACCCATACGCAATCATAAACCAGCTGATTACTTCTTGGTCGTTCAAATGTGCGCTTTTTTTCTTCCTTTTCTATTACATAATTATCGAAATTTTCCCAACTTGTTAAACAAAGGCCAATAAAATACAAAAGAAACAAGTAGCTTTTGGAAAGTTAGATCAATGGGGGGATGTCTTAATGAACTTGTTATGGCAGCTAAGTCCACAATGGTGAGAGACCAAATGCTGGTATATATTGACATAGAGACTGCTAGAGAGATGAAGTTTGCAACGGATCTGAGCCTCCTTTCTCAGGCATATATATACAAAGAGGGTTAGGGAAGGGGAGGAACTAATTCTTGAACTTGAAAAATTGCAGGGATCGGTGGAGGCTGTTAAGAGTGCATAGTTTCTTAAAGAAGTTCAAACTTTTTTTTTGTGTATGTTGAAAAGTTCCCTACATCTTCTTTTACACAATGAACAGAAGACAACAACGACAAAAAGAATATGTTTGGTATTAAAGATAGTATGATCTACGAACTTGTGCGAAATTCTCAACCACGAAGGTCAACCTTGCCCAATCATCATCCGACCCAACCAACTTATTAGTTGAATCATTATCAGGCCCTAACGTGATGATTTGCTACCAACTCATGAAATATGTGGAAGTAGTCAAGGTCATGGGACATGATGAGCTACGCGAACTCTTTAAAGCTGAAGAAAGAAAGAAGAAGCTAGGCGTTAAATGATGCTTACTTTGTCAAGGAGATTGCCAATTAAAGAAGCCATTGAGGATGACAAAAGGAATGAAGGTCGTACGTGTAGGAAATCTACAAGAAAAGAATGGAGTTTTTTAGGATGCTTAGGTTATCACCGGCATCGAGAATCATTCCAAGCAGTCACCAAGCCTCTCAAAGTAACTATCATCATAGATACGATGACTCAAATTTCAAGTCAATGAATGAGTTTAAGTGGAGTCTCTTAATTAGGGTATAATTAAAGAATGGGAAATGATGTTGGATGTCTTGAATTAAGGGAATCTGCGCCTTGATCAAGACACGGAGTAAAAGATTTAAAGAGATCGGGAACAAGAAAAGTTCTTATGGAATAATACAAGGAAACCTTTAAATCTCCAGACCATCTTACCTAAAGTGAAGAAGATAAAGAGTTTCATTTAAGTATCCCTACTAAGATATAACCTTCCATTTATAAGCTATAACCATATCAATAACTTCTACTCTGCCTCATGTCCTCTCCAGTTTACCAACTGCAAGTAATATAGAAATGCAAATAATGATTGAGAAGTTGAGCTTCATCCCTTTTTCCGAGGAACCCCCCTTTGTAGTAGGGAACTGACTCAAATTCTTCTTCACCTTGAGAATTACAAGACTCTCACATGAAAACAAACTTAGCAGGACATCAGATATCTTCCTGCGAGTGTTATACCCCTCTGCTAAAGGGGCAGCACATATCCATAAACTAACAGGTCCTTGAGGATCACTAGTTTGTTGACGAACACACACAAACACAAACACACAGCACAGCACACACACTGCCACTGCACACACACACACACTGCATAGAAAAAAAAACCAACACAAACAAACGGACACTTCATACACGATATGTTGGGAGAAGATCCTTAAGACGAAAGTTAACATCTATCCCAAAGGGAGAAGATCCTTACGACGTTAACCACGTCTATCCCAAAATAATTCGTGTTTCCAAAAACAATATTGTCGTACACACTCAAATATTCATACACACAAACACACATATTTACACTCATGTAATTAAATGTATTACCTTGGGATATATCCAACTAACCGCCTGCTTTGATTTACTTGTATGCATACCATCCATGGTCTTGAATGCGGTCACGGCACTGCTTAAAAGTAACAATAATATATTGAGTCGTTGATATAAAATTTTAAAGCAAATATATTATAAATAAAATCTTACTTTTGGAGTATGGCCTTAATGCGAGAGTCAGGCCTACTATGTAGTGAGCAAAACCATATAATAGTTCCTCTTGCTGGCACAATGACCAGAAGTTGCCAATGATGCCTACATAGATAAATGCATTTGAAAGAAAGAACATATTACTACAGTATGTTGTAAAAAAAAGGAAATAGTTTTGTTAGAAAGAAAATATTTTGAAATTTACAATCTTTTATCTTACTTATGATGGTAAGCTCCCATGTATATTTGCTTCTTCGACTCAAGCATACGCGTCGATATATATCTCGAGATCTCCTCTCCCCTCTGTCCCATATTTTGTATGGATTGAGGATCAAAATATCCATACAAAACCTCGTCCATCGTGCCCACATTCATAGTAGACAAATACCTAATTTGTTAAGCAAAATATTAATATAAAAAAAACACTCCACACACTGCACACAAACACACACAAACACACTTTTCACACACACACTGCCACACAATAAAAACACACACACACACTGCACATACGCACACACTGCACACACAAACACTGCACACACACAGCACATACAAACACACACACACACACACACACACACTGTACACACACACATACTACGAATGTAGAAAGATTCCATAAAAAAAATTACTCACATAGTCCAAAGCTGTAAAACTGATAAACTAAGCCACTCCTTTCCTTGAACGATCTCTAAAATATCAGTGTGAGCGATGTACAATGGAACATCATCACCACCACAGCCAAAGATAGCTGTATCCCACGGCACTGATATCGGACTATTGTACATACTCGACGCAGCCATAAGTAAGTCTCTCATGATGTCATCTTTGGTCCTCGACCCGTCATTCTGACGAGCCTGCTTCTTTGGTCGCTGAATATCCTATTTCATATAGTATAGTGTAAAATACAAGTAAATTTGAAATAATTTATTTTGTTTTCTTTCCATTGTAACTTCAGAAAGGATGAAGGATAAACGTATCTATTGAATACTATATAAACTCATTAATACTCGATGCTGCAAATGAGTGAGATGAGGTTTGGTACTTTCAATATCCCCCAGGGTGACCCTGGACCCCCAAATGTTAATCCATGATTCTTAGATGGAACAATAGGGGTTTAAATAAGTCTTTAAGACAAATAGAGGCAAATAAGGTTTTGAAAAATAATAAGGTAGTGCTTGCTGGACTGCTTGAGACCAGAGTCAAGCAACAAAAAGCTGACAGGGTTAGAAGTAGTTTTGGTTCCAATATGGAATTTGTGGATAATTATGGTATGGCAGTTAATGGGAGAATGTGGGTTATGTGGGATAAAACCCAAGTACATTCATGGTGAAGTAAGCAGCTTAGATGGTAGTTTGAAAGCCTGTGTCGCTTTTGTTTATGGCCAGAACACAAGTGATAATGGAAACTCCTTATGGCCTTATTTGAGGAGGATTGCGAGCTCTACACAAGAAGCTTGAATGATCATGGGGGACATCAATAATGTCCTGGCTTCAGCAGACAGGAGAGAAGGACTTCATGTGACTGCTGCAGAATGTGAAGATTTCAGTTCTTGTTTAGTTGATGCTCATCTACAGGAGCTGCCCTACTTAGGATGGGAATTTACTTGGTGTAATAAGCAAGAAAACAACCTATCTACTCTAAAATAGATAGAGGTTTTGATAATGCGCAGTGGCAGCAGATTTAGAAGTGTGAAGGTTGAGGTGCAATCTGGATGTTCGATCACTCCCCTATTGATGAACTGTGGAACTGTACCTAGGAAGGGCGGAAGATTCAAGTTTCTTAACTGCCTTACTTATCATACTATATTTCGAGATGCAACAAACAGGTCAAGGAATATAGAATGGGTTAGAATGTTATAAGTTTGGGAAAAGATGAAGACAGTAAGAGAAAATTTGAGCAAATTACTAAACATGTCTCTCAAGCTAGTGTGAAAGCCACCTCTGCCAGAACAAGAGTTACTAAAAAGAAAAAGAAAATTTTTACCTTTGAAAAATCGGAGAAAATAAAATCTCGTGGCCATGCAATAAATCCACCTAAAGCTTCCCCCACGACTCTCACCTCATCGCCGCCACAGGACTTGATCTGCATCTACGGCCTCCTCAACCACTACCTTAACCAAATGAGCTGGTAAAGGAGCACAATGTAGGGTTGAATCGCCCTGAATAACCCTACCGATAGCAACTAGACGGGGAGGATGCTCGTCCACATAAAATCCAACTCGATGAGTGTCTCCAGTCACAGGCCTCTCTCCGGAAGGGCCAGAAATAGCATCATCACAACTCCCCTTCATTCTAACACGAGTAACCTCATCCGGTGTATGAATATCAACAGGCCGCTGGGAACTAGCACCCATTGTCTGGCCGAACTCTTTCCTCAAATTCTTTGTGACATCAAGGGTGATCTCTTTCCTTAACTGCTCCAACACATCTTTACTTACGGAAGACGTCAATCCACATGATCGTCCAAAGTAATCGCGAATACCCACACCAAAACCAATGCCACGAACACGAGTGGTGCTCGGTCTCCCAATGGCGCCGCCAATATATCTGTCGTCCCTCGGAATGAAGGTACCTTGTGTATACCGCTTCTCCAAATCATCCTACAAAAATTTAATTTGGCACCATATTACAAAATTTTGAAATTTGCAAACAAATGATACAAGTTGATGTATGAGTAAAAACAATCCAAGAATGTAGATAAAAATAATTGGGTAGAAAAGTGGTTATTTACATTTAATAAAGCAAATAATTTACCTCAAATTTTTAATGTTTGCTAACACTTTGCAACAAAAAGAGGAGCTTTTTCTTTTTCTTACAAGAAAAATAATTCTTAAAAAGAACTTACAATCCTCTCGACAATCTCCCGTGCGGCATCGGATGACGTACCCTCCGTCTTTTTGTATGACCAAGCTTCCACCTTTGATGACGCGTAGGTGGAGACGGAGGATCAATAACAATATCTTCTTGATTTGGATACTTCTCGACGCTCCGTCATCTTCCTCACCATCTCCGGTATATCCACCAAGTCGTACCCTCCTCGAGCCATATAATGCGGAATGTTCATTTTGGCTAATTCTTGTTTCTTACTTCTTTGTTTCTGATACAAGTATCAAATAATCCATAAACAATTTTGTAAATATTTTCAAATTCAAAACATTTTTTTTCATATTTTATGTTCTTAATTAGAAATAGGTTCTTAATTAGAAATTGTTTTATTTGATTCTTGTAAAATTATTCAGATTTTATGTTATTAATTAGAAATTGTTTTATTTGATTGTGCGTTCATTATTTTCAGCATTGAACTTAAAAAAAATTAAAACATTTTTTTATTTAATATTTTATTTTATTAATTAGAAATTATTTTATTTGATTGTGCGTTCATTATTTTCAGCATTAAACTTTAAAAAAAAACTTAAAACATTTTTTTATTTCAGATTTTATGTTATTAATTAGAAATTATTTTATTTGATTGTGCGTTCATTATTTTCAGCATTGAACTATAAAAAAAAACTTAAAACATTTTTTATTTCAGATTTTATGTTATTAATTAGAAATTATTTTATTTGATTGTGCGTTCATTATTTTCAGCATTGAACTTCACAAAAAAAACTTAAAACATTTTTTTATTTTAGATTTTATGTTATTAATTAGAAATTATTTTATTTGATTATGCGTTCATTATTTTCAGCATTGAACTTTAAAAAAAAAAACTTAAAACATTGTATTCGGTTTTACCTCCCAAGCGGAGTCCTCACGAATCCTTTTGAAATCTCTCCAGTCCTCCTCGGAGATACCATACTTGTCACAAGGAGATTTTTCTTTGCTTGGACCATATATGTATTCACCGGTCAAATCAGACTTAAACTGCCTCCATTTTACGCCAATGGACTGTAAACACGTCTTTTGAAAATGACCAAGATTGCTAATCTGGCTAACATCAAAATTGCCCTACATATTGACAATTAAAACTAGAGTTAGCCACACAATGAGTGATAGGGAGATTCATCTACAATGTGTTATCAGACTTGAAAACCGTTAAATCGGGCTTTGTCTTTGCTCATTAAGGATAGTATAGTTTATCCCAATGCGATTGTTTGAAATTCTCAGTTGTTTTTCTTCATTCTCAATTTTCTTCATTAAGGATAGTATAGTTTATCGAATTTTTATTACGTGCGCATTGACACATAATAAGAAGTAGTTAATGTGCTTTGGAACATGATACGAAGCATTTAATATGCTTTATTTATCGAAAATTATTTTATCAAAATCACAATTTCATCATTATATTATATTAAATACTAGTATAATAATTGTGAAATAGAGAAAGAAATTGTGATTTTCAATAAAATAATTTGTGATTTTTCAGTAAATTAAAGTATATTAATTCAATTTGAAGCATGGTTGCAAAAAGAGTCATGTACCAATATATCCTGCCACAACATTTCTTTATCCGGCTTGTCAGGTACTTGCTTCCAACTCTTGTACAGTATCGAGACATGATCTTTGGCAAGTTTTCCCAAGTACGTACTTAACTTCAATTTATGTTCGTATTTGATCTTTCCCCGTACTGGATCAATGTGAAGAGGTAATTTTTTTCCGTCAACACGGCGTTTCGACATACTTCTACATCGCGTGGGATTTCTCGATGTAGAAGTACTACGTGTATGAGCATCGGGAGACCGAGAGGAATGAGGAGAACGAGCGGGAGGAGTGTGAGGGGAACGAGAAGGAGACGCCATGTGCCTGCATTAATAAAACACTGTGTTATTTTAAAACACCAATGGCAACTCAACAGAGGGATGCATCATCCATGTTTCTAAGCCTTGACAGTGCATTTTATAACCAAGATCCCTTCAGACAGCAGCAGTATTATTACTATAATAACGGTCTTAACTACACTAATCAGTTCATTAATCCTCCAATATCTGATCAGGGTCACGAGTTTCCATGTCCTAAAACATGGATAAATGATAATGAACATAACCAAGAGTACGAAAACCACTTCAATAACTCAACCATGGTTGAAAATAAGGGTCATCATCATCATGAGTTGCAACAGTCTTTGAGCCTGTCTATGAGCCCTGGTTCTCAGTCAAGCTGTGTAACTAAGACAATTACTACTGACTGTGTGGGTGTGTCCATGAAAGCTACTAAGAAGAGAGGAGGAGGAGGAGTAGGGTCTGAGAAACAAACTGTTCACAGGAAATCTATTGACACTTTTGGACAGAACATCTCAGTTTAGAGGTGTCACAAGGTCATTTTTTTTTTGATGTGTGTGTGTGTGTGTTTTCTTGAAATTATTTATTTTAATGGAATATATATTGGAATTATGTGTTTCTACACAGACATAGGTGGACTGGTAGGTATGAAGCTCATTTGTGGGATAATAGTATCAAGAAAGAGGGGCAGACTAGGAAAGGAAGGCAAGGTTATCTTGTAAAATATATAAAGGCTTTTATTATTTTTATTATTGAAATTAATTTCTTGAGTTACATCATCTAACTCTTTGTTTGGAACATGTTTTGTTGTATGTTTTGGCTGGGATGTGCTGAAATCACATGAAATGCAGTTTATCTAGGTAATAATATATATATATATTATTATATATATATATTCTAGAGAATGGAAAATATATTTCAAACTTTATGTGGGAATTATGAAAATGTGATGTTTATAAAGTTTTGCCATTTATTACAAATCATTACAGGAGGCTATGATATGGAAGAGAAAGGCGCTAGAGCTTATGATCTTCTTTGCTCTTAAGTATTGGGGATGTTCAACTCATATAAACTTTCCGGTATACTCCCGGTTTGTCGTTCTCGTGTGTAGTAAAAAAAATTGTTCGTGTGATAATTTTGGTTTGAGCCTTATTAATTTATTTATTTACTTGCAGTTGGAAAACTATCATCAAGAACTCGAGGAGATGAAGAACATGAGCCGACAAGAGTACGTTGCTCACTTGAGAAGGTGAACTTACTAAAGCAGTATCGAGAAGAAAAAGAAATGTGTTAGTAATTTTCTTGAATCTGATATATTTTTTTTAATTCCAATTGAAGGAGAAGTAGTGGATTTTCAAGAGGAGCTTCAATGTACAGAGGTGTCACAAGGTTTATCTCATTCTTCAGTCTTTAATTAGAAGGGAAAAAAGAAGAGAAACATGTTGCAAATAAATAAATAACGAAAACTTGTTGGGTCGATTTATATTGGTGAGATCAAGATAGACCGATTCTAGATGAGGGCGAGTACTATAACAATGACCTTATTGGAATGAGAGTTATCCTTAAGGTGTGTGATTTTGCAAAAGTAAAAAAATTGCAGAGAAACAACCTTCCGTTTTCAATCTCCTCCTTGCCAACCACAAATGAGAGTTTATCTTGAGCTTCCTGGACTGCGGCCAAATATATATCAACGACCACATACACAAGTTAACCACAAGATATTCTTGATAGTCATCGCTTGTAAGCATTTGGTTTTACGTTTAAATATAACGAAAGCCACCGCAACGCTTTTGTTAAAGCAGAGTAGATATTGCCCCCATCATTTCATGTAAAACAGTCATCTTTCCAACTTAAACTTCTTAAAGATGTACCTTTATTCCATGATTACTCCAACCCAAGTATAGGTACTTGTAATATATAGATCGACATGAAGACATGACTAATAAACTTGACGATGATGTATCACATTTTAATACCGTTAATAAATAGTCAACTCATTCTTATGTAACAAACACAGTTTCAAATGGGACTCCTTTTTGTCGAACAAGAGTAATATCTATGTACGTAGTTATATGAAGAACTACAACATGGTATTAAGCACTGGAGCAAAATTTGTATCACCTTCTTGTTCACGGTCTTATCACTTATATCAACATGTACATAATATCCAGCTTCATGAATCTGCTCCTTTACCTATCAAAAGTTACATAGGAGAGATCAGTAATATCTCGATATAATCGAACAGAAAAAAAACATATTTTTCTAACAATGATATAATATAAGTCGTTAAGTAAGTTATATATTCTCACACAATTTTGGCGGAAAACTCGATGAAATCTCTTGGTTAAATCTTAACTTTTCATTTTGACCTTAGTTAAGTAGGAAACACATTCAATCGTGCTTCCTCCGTATTGCATTATTGCAACTCCCAAATTAGACAATACAAATATAGAGAAGTTGCAGTAAACAATAGAACAGAAAAACACGGTAAGATGAACACAACTCGTCCAAAGATATGCTTGTGATTGATCGACATCGAGCAAACAATAGCTTGACGTGGACTAAGCCACAGAGGCCATTTCCCCTTATAGTTCTCAATAAGTATAGATAACATGCGTTCAACCGACACAAGAACGACTCTGTGTATTATGACAGTGTGTCCCCATTACTTTCATCTTACGAGTACGTCAAGTTGAAACGAGAAGGAAGTTGAAAGTCTAGTCATGGAAGGTACAATTGAATTAATATGTAAAATTTTATTAATAAAATTTTATTTTGACCATTTCTCGATTGTCATTAGTTATCTTATGAGCTTTTATTGTGTTATTAATATGTAAGTTTTATTATGCGACTCATGAGTCGACTAAATTTAGCCGATCGCTTTTTTAAAACATTGCTATACACACTACAAGAGTGCATATACACACGCACACACACATTTTTTTAATAACAAATAATGAAATAATCTTAATTACTAAAATATAAATACTTGATTCTTCATAGCAACGTTCAACATTAATACTAAAATTCAACAAAAACAACTTTATCATTAACAATGTCACAAAATTGAACATTAATACTACAATTCAACATAATCGACTATGCCTTCATCATCAACTATCTAACTTGACTCTAGATAACAACGTTTTCCCATATGCCTTCATCATGATCATCTCGAATGGCATGTATGTCGTCTGCTACATTTTCTTCAACGATAGTCGGCATCCGTGTTGATAAAGGAATAAACTCACAAATGTCAAAACTTGACTCTTAATATTCATTAATATCCACACTTCTACCCGGAATGACCACTGACAATATTTCATTGCATGGATCCTTGACATAAAACACCTGTTTAGCTTGATATGCCATGATAAAAGGCTCGTCAGTGTAAGCTTCTTATGAAGATCTACCAATGTAAAGCCCAATTCATCGATTACCACACCCGTGTTATTATCAACCCACTTACACTTAAAAATAGGCACTCTAAACTTAACATAATCAAGTTCCCATATATCTTCAATAACTCCATAGTAACTTGTCGATGCCATAACTGGATTTTTATCTTTCGAGCTTGAAAAGTGCATGGACTCGGCTTGAAGAGTAACTCCGCTATTTTGAACCGAACTTTTGTCATCTTGTGACTTTGTATAGAATGAGTACTTATTGATATCATATCCATTCCAAGTTACGACATCGGACTTTGGCCCGTAAGCTAGCCATTTTAACATTTCAGATGCGCTATCACTTTCAGAGATTTGTACCTTAAACCACCTCAAAAAAGTCTTATTATGTTCAATCAACAACCATTTCTCGCTCATTCGGGGATTCTTTGTCTTCAAAAGATTCTTGTGAGCAGACAAGTACGGAAGAACCTCATCAGTGTTATTCAAAACGTACAAATGTGCTTGAAGCACCTCATCGCGATTCTTGGTTAATATTTTAACACCTCGTGTACCCTTTCCATTAATTTTCCCATCATGTCGAGACTTCGGAAGCCCTACAGATGGTGTTTGTGACATGTAATCTATGCAAGACTCGATTGCTTCTTCTGCAATATACCTCTCAACAATAGATGCTTCTGGACGAAATGGGTTTTTACTATACCCTTTAAAAATCTTCATGTATCGCTCAATCGGAAACATCCATCGCAAATAAACGGGGCCACACTCTTCAATCTCTCTAACTACATGGACAAGTAAGTGAACCATAATATCAAAAAAAGAAGGAGGAAAATACATCTCCAATTGGCACAAGATAACAACAGCCTCATTTTTCCACTCATCCAAAACCAAAGGATCAATCACTTTGCTACATATAGAATTGAAGAAAAAACACAAGCAAGTTATGGCATTTCTCACTTTTTTAGGCAAGACGTCACGTATAGCCACAGCTAGAAGTTGTTGCATCAAGACATGACAGTCATGAGACTTTAAGCCGGCCAATGTCAGATTTTGCATCGATACAAGACTCTTAATATTCGACGAATAACCTTGTGGCACTTTAATGCCTTGTAAACAATTACAAAAGCTGATTTTCTCTCTTATGGATAAAGTATAACATGCCGGGGGAAGATAAGTTCGTTTACCGACTACTTGCGGATGCAGCGAGGACGTATACCCATTTCCTCTAAGTCTTGACGAGCCTGGACACCATCCTTTGTTTTGTGTTTAACATTGAGAAGTGTGCCGATCACACTATCGCAAACATTTTTTCGACATGCATAACATCTATGCAATGTCTAACATCTAGATGTCTCCAAAGAAGGAAGATCAAAAATATTGACCTCTTCTTCCAAATGTTTGTCGTGTGACCTTCTTTTAGTTTTTCCAAATATAGTATTTATGTTCTTCACACGATCATACACTTGCTCACTGTTAAGGGCATCGGCGCAAGTCCATTTTCCGGGAATCCATTAAAAGCTTTTCGCAATCTACGATATGGGTGATGGCGACCGAGAAACCTCCGATGTTGAGTGTAAACTGTTTTATTTCCATGTTTCAACTGGATGTAGCTTGTGTTTTCTTCACATATAGGACATGCATGATGTCCCTTCACACTATATCCACTCAAGTTTCCATATGCGGGAAAGTCATTAATCGTACAAAATAACATTGCACGCAACTTGAAACTTTCTGGCGGTAACCATCAAACACGTAAATCCCTTCATCCCACATCATTCTCAAGTCATCAATCAACGGACTTAGATAAACATCTATGTCATTTCTGGTTGTTTTGGTCTGAAATCATCATTGACAACATAACGTACTTCCGTTTCATACATAACCAATGAGGTAGATTATATATCACAAGTAAAGCAGCCAAGAGCTATGCTTGGTGCTTAAGTTACCGAACGGATTCATTCCATCCGTGGAAAGTCCAAGCCTAAGGTTTCTTGCGTCACTCCCGAAATCTGTAAATAAATGATCTATTTTCTTCCATTTTGCAGCATAATTTGGTTGACAAATTAGCCCGTCGCATTTTCTCTCATTTGCGTGCCATGTGAGATTCTTTGCATCATCTCTATTAGCAAACAATCGCTTGAACCTTGGAACAATCGGAAGATACCATAACACCTTCGCGGGAGGTCCTTGTTGTGTGTTCTCTCCATCATTCTTCACTTTGTATCGTGATACCCCACACCTAGGACACTTATGCAATTCTTCAAACTCTTTTCTGTACAGTATGCAATCATTGGGACAAGCGTGTATTTTTTTATACTCCATACCCATCGGACACAAAATCTTCTTCGCCTCATAGGTACGCTTAGGCAATCTATTGCCTGTTGGTAGCATCTCATTCATCAACTGGAGCAATTCGGTGAAACTTTTGTCACTCCACCCATTTATTGCCTTCAAATTAACCAGCTTCAACACGGCAGATAGACGTGTGAAATTTTCACACCCCAGATACAATGGAGTCTCTGAATCACTTTTCAATGCATCATAAACATGAGCTCCTTGAAATGATTCTTCTCCGACATCACGAATCATTTCTTCAAATTGATCACCATCTATATCTACATGAGTGTTTCCAGTTGGAACATCTACTATTTCGCCATGCCATATCCACACCGTATAGTTGGTGTTTATCCCCTCACAAACAAGATGTTCACGAATTGTGTCAGCCTCATGTCATCTCCCATTCATACACTTCACACAAGGGCAAAAGTATCGTTCATCGGGTTCCAAGCGATGTTGTCGATCAAATTTAAGAAATTGCTCAATTCCATTGTCATACTCCGCACTCGCACGACTTGCATTCATCCAACTTCGATCCATTTCTTCTTTTCTGTTACACATACTATGTTCATCAATTTTCTATTGTTTTGTATAAAGGGGAAGAATTTCATTTCTATATGATTACTAACTTTTTGAAAATTGTTTTGACAGAGAGAATGACAAAGGTATGGTAGTCCTATAATTGTTGTTTACAATAGAAACATGAACGACGGTTGTCAAAATAGAATTAACTGTATACTACGTCAACTTATGGCTTTGTCAAGATTGCTAACTCTATCTGCACGAACTATTGGGAGAAGATCCTTAAGACGAAAGTTAACATCTATCCCAAAGGAAGATCCTTAATTGTCTTAATTTAACAGCGGTTTCTGTAATAACCGTTGTTAATTTTTCATAGTATTTACGAACCGTGCCACCGCACAAATTTAACAGCGGTTTTACGATAACCGCTGTTAATCGTCCGCTGTTAAATGGGTATTTTGTAGTAGTGCTATTATGTAATATCCGACGGAATTCTTACTTGTTGTTGTACTTTTCGGATAATTTAATACTGTTGCAATCATTGTTACATTTGTGAAATGAATATTGATATTGGAATATAACATAACAGACTTGAATAAAATGATCACTCGTATTACGTTTGAATTTTCAGTGTTGTAGAGATAAGTGCATATTGAACTATTAAAAACCTGAGCCTAACGTACGTTAATCGTAAGTCATAGCGTACGCTATGTTGAGGCCTTTACGTACGTAACGGGGAGCCTGTTACGTACGTAAACAGTGCAATCGTATCCGATCTCAACTTTCGGCGTGTGGGGCCGGGTGGGATTCGAATATCGGATTTTTGGAGCCAACCTAGTTGACCCACATTACGTACGTAATGCTTCTAGCGGTAACGTACGTAATGAAGTTCGTATTTCAGTCCAAAGAACCTATGGATTTAGCTTACGTACGTAACACTTGTTGTGTAAGCGTACGTAACGTATCTTTATTATAAAAAGACAACTTATGTCTTTCATTTTGCACGACCAACCTCCGATTTTCACCCAGATAATCATCCCCATTCATCCCTAGAGCAAGTTTACCTTCTTCATACTTGTTTTGGAGCTTTACATTTTGATTTTGGAGCTTGTTGATTGGAACTTGGAGACATTCTTAAAGCTTATATTGTGTTCTTGTGGTTTGGTGTATAGTTCTCCATTTACGAAGGTATGTTCTACGATTTCACCCTATAATCTCATAGTTATAATGATAGTGATTAAGTATACTCCACCTAGTGATGATTTAATCAAGCTAAACATGTTCATAGTTAGACTTCCAACAAACTTAATGATAAATATGGTAGTTAAGGGTTTGTAAGGTTGTGTTTTTAGTATCTTCAAAGATGATGATCATGTTTAGTTAAACCAAACTCTTATTTCGGATTAATAACACCAATAGTATTAATAATCTTTGTTCCATTATGATGTAAATAACTTCTTAGAATAATTACCATAAAATGTTTGGAGAACCCTTGTTGATCATTAGAATTTTGGAATAACCTTCTTGAACCTAAGCTAAGTGAATCCAGAGGATTAATGCTTGAACCTCCAAGTTAATTAAAAGATTATAAAGAAGGTGTTGCACTTGTAGTGGTCTTCATAATCATAATATGGAATTGTAACTACTTAACTCAACATAAGTAATTGATGGAAGTGCAGATTTTCTTTTTGTTGTCCTTGATGAGCTTAAGGAGTAGGAATTATTGTTGATACATCTTAATCCGGCAAACATTTGGTAAACATCTTGTAATCAATTGTAAGAATAGAATGGCATTGAATAGGATTCTTGGAGTAAACCCTCAACATCTTAATAAGTTGAACTACTCAAATGAGAATTAGGATGTTGTCTCGTTGAAGTTTGGTATAAATGATTATATGAACGTATTATTGAGTGAAATATACTTCATTCAAGGTTGATTGTCCGAGTAACCGATTTTGAATCAAGGGCCAGCTGTTTCGTTCGACAAAGAAGGACTTTACTCGCCTCCGTATTGAGGCAAGTTATCTTGCTTGGTTATAATGATGTGTGGATTCTTATGATGATTATGCATTTCGTGTATATGAAACACTTATAAACTTGTGCTTTGTGACTTGAAGTTGTTCTTCATGATGTTCCGTTTTCACCGTGGGATTGTATTCCCAAGTTCGTTACTTTTGGTCCCTTGATATTGTTGATCTTGTTGTCATCTCGGTGAGTCCTTGATCCTTATTCGGATTTTGTGAAATTCTTGAATTCGTTGTCATGTTGCATCGTGACATATCCGGAGTCATATCTACGTTAGATTGGATATTGTGTAGGATTTTTAGCCGCACATATATATTCATCCGTGAATATTTTTCCGTGAAAGGTGCACACGAGGCGTAGTTCGTTGAGGCTAATTAGGTACATTGTCCGCGTATATCACGGATTCCTTATACGTGGTGGACATGTGCACTGACACATATTCGGATCGGGCGTACTGTGATGTCCCTCTTGAGCCATACTATCTTAGTCGCTCACAGTCCATTTTTATACTTGGATGTGTTCGACGTTTTGTGACTGAGCGTTCATACGCCCGAGGGGTATGTTCGTTAGTCGGGGAGTTATTCTTAAAATCTTATATATGTGAATTGTATACTATCTTGAGAATCATTTATCATGTATATCTGACCCTGTGTTGGGCGAAATACTTGTGTTGTATTTTAGGTCGAGGAAAAGGCAAGGCACGGGAAGATCAAGGTGATGACGAAGGGTTCGAAGGATACTAGTTCGGGGGCCCCAAGTCTTTCGTGTCCGGTCATGTTCGTACCGTGAAATGTTATTTTCCGCTTCATTTTAAGTTTGAACGAATGTATTGTTATTTGAGGTATAATTCATCTCCATATGAATTATACTTATGTTTTGGATCCTGTGTGTAATAAGGCCGTAGGCCATACTGCTGTAAACTCCACATCGGGGTAAGTACTATGTTTTGTGGTTCGGTATCACATGTATCGTGTATTTAATCTTTACTTTGGATATCGCCTGGTGGATCCAGTGTGGGGTCCACGGCCTTTGTAATGGCCGCCTTATCGGGGTGTTACAGAAGATGGTATCAGAGAGATTGTTTTCTTTCTTTTGAGTCTTTGTGTATTGAACTAGTATCAAGAGACCTTCGCATCACGTGTGACCCGTACAAGCGCCTGATCCTACGAGCCAAATGCGGTACGTGCTTTATGAACCATGAATAGATTATTGACATGATATTGATCTACGAATAGATCTCCTTGTTGATCTCGGCATTTTAAGGGTTTGTGGCGGGAATTATCGATTGATGATTCAAATAAAATGCTGGATTGATTATATGATTGATAATCATTCGACTCAAACGTCGATATGATATTTTGTGTGACCCTCGTAGTGATGATAAATCATTACTAACAGTTTTCTCGAATACGTAATTTCTTACTGAAATTAACTTATCATGAATTGATTGGTATCATGAACTGTACTTATGATTATTATTAAAAAAATTGATTCTTTCGGTATGGAAAGAAATTTGAGAGGCCGTGGCGAGGGGGACGAGGCCGCGGAAGGGGCCGAATCCCGATACCGCGAGCCAACAGACGTGCGAACGCAGAGCATAGTTCCGCAGGCAGTGATTCGCCTTCTAGGGACCAATCGCATCACAATGGACGCGAGGATGCTCGTGTTGATCCTTACACTATAATGCAGGGCATGATGGCTCAGATGACCCAAATGGGTGATTAATGGAAACAATGCAGAGAGCTGCTACCGACCAGCATCAGGGGCCACCTCCTATACATGGCGGGCCGGTAAATCGGATCATCAGTGACATCTCGCGCCAACGACCCCCGATTTTTGAAGGTTCCTCTGAGCCGGCTGATATCGTGCATTGGATCGAACACTTCGAGAAGTTGTTCGATATGGTAGACTCATCCAAGAGAGAATCGCGTCTCCGTAGTGACTTACTACTTGGGCAAGGGTGCCCACACTTGGTGGCTCTCGGTGAGGCCGGTGATGGCGTATGTACTTGGTAAGAATTTAAAAATCTCATTCTAGATCGTTACTATACAGGTCCTCTCCTCGAGTCAAAATTATCAGAATTGCTAAATCCGGAACCGTCAGAAGATGATGACGTACTATCTATCGCCGAGAAATTTGAGGCACTTCTCCCTTTTCTGCGACGATTGTCCACACAGAAGTGATAAGATTAAATACTTTCTCAAAAGGCTTAAACCCCGAATGAGAATGCATTTGTTGAACCATCATTGTGTGACCTTGCCGGAGTTCATCGAGAAAGCTCTGGAGTACGAATTGACCGTGAAGGAAATTTCCAAGAAGCAACCGCGATCTAACAACAAGAAATTCGGGAACCAGAACCAGTCAGACGGAACCGAGGAACATTCAAGAGACCCCAACCAGTGCCAAATCCTACGAGCGGCAACCTACGGCATCGAAGCCAACCGGATCGCAACCTCGGCGGTCGGCCTATCATTGTATGCTTTAATTGTGGAGACCCGGGCACATCAATTCGAAATGTCCTAGGCCCCGTGTCATGCCATACTTGTGGGAAGAACGGACATCGTGCTCGTTATTGTAGGAGTGGACTAGGGCGTTTTCCCGCAGCACCTCATGCTCCAGTACAATCTTGGTTCAGGACCGTGTACCTCCATCCGCTTCTTATCGACTACCGGGGCAAACAAAGGGATGGGACGTGGAAATCAAGGGTACATCAGTGTGGGCTTCAAAACCTAGAGTTTACGAGATGAAGAGGGTGAAGATCCGGCTTGACATGATTGCAGTACTCTCGAGATCCAATCTCACTGTCTGTGTTCTTTTTGATCTTGGTGCTTCACACTCCTTTTTATCTACTTCTTGTTTGAGTCGTTTGCAACTAGAGCATGTTATCAATTGTGAACCTTATATAATTGGTCTACGATGGTAGAAGAATTGTTGGGAATCGTGAAGTTCAGATCGCTCGATTCGAATGAACGACCGTGAGTGGTTGTCAAACTTAATTGTGGTCGATTTACCTAAAGATGATGTGATCTTGGGTATCGATTGGATGGACCGTCATGATGCCGTAATTAGTGTCCGCAGTTTAACAAGGACCGTCACATCCGACGATGGTGTTGAGTGTACCTTCCAGGTGATAATCCCAGCCTGCCCGGAGAATCATCCGCTATGAAAGCGGTGAAACCGCTTAATCAAGGATGTATTGGCTATTGGTGTTACATGACCAAGACTATGAATCGACGATTGAATTGATCGATATTCGGTAGTCCGAGACTACCTGCACGTATTTCCGGATGAATTGCCAGGCTTACCTCCGCATCGTGATGTAGAGTTCAATATTGAGCTAGAGCACAGTACGTCCCGCTCTCAAAAGCACCGTATCGCATGGCTCCGACCGAGATGCGGGAGCTGAAGAGCCAACTCGAGGATTTGACCGAGAAGGGTTACATTAGGCCTAGTCGTCCTTGGGGAGCACCAAGGTCTTTGTATGCGTAAGAAGGACGGATCTCTACGTCTGTGTATTGATTATCGTGAGTTGAGCAGGGTAACCATTAAGAACAAATACCCATTGCCGCGTATTGATGATTTATTGGACCAGCTTCAAGGGGCTGCCGTGTTTTCTAAGATCGACACGAGGTCCGGTTACCATCGATTGAGGATACGTGAGTCTTATATTTCGAAGACCGATTTTCGTACTAGCTATGGGCATTATGAGTTCGGAGTGATGCCGTTAGGACAGACGAATGCACCGGCAGTATTTATGGAGCTGATGAATCGAGTGTTTATTAATTATCTGGATCGCTTTGTAGTCGTTTTTATTTAAGACATTCTTATCTATTCTCGTGACCAAGAAGATCACGAGCGTCATATCCATATAGTTCTCGAGGCGTTAAGGCGAGAGCGGCTTTATGTAAAAATTTCTAAATGTGAGTTCTGGATAAATGAAGTTATCTTTCTCGGGCATGTGATATCAGTTGATGGGGTCCGAGTAGACCCACAGAAGACAGAAGCTATCCGAGATTGGTTACCACCAAAGAACATTAAGGAAGTACGCAGTTTCTTGGGACTAGCAGGTTATTACCGACGGTTCGTAGAGGGTTTTTCGAAATTGCCCAACCAATGACTAATTTGTTGAGGAAGGATAAGAAATATTTATGGTCAGAGGCTTGTCAGCAGAGCTTTGATGAACTTAAGAGTCGGTTGACTTCGGCACCTATTTTAGTCCTACCGAAAGGAACGGAAGGGTTTGTAGTGTATAGTGATGCATCTAAACAGGGCCTTGGGTGTGTACTAATGCAAAACGGGAAGGTGATCTCCTATGCATCGAGACAGCTACGACCTTACGAGGTCAACTACCCCACCCATGATTTAGAACTCGCGGCGGTGGTGTTTGCTTTAAAAATCAGGCGTCATTATACGTATGGAGTAACTGTCGATTTTCACCGATCACACAAGCATGAAATACATTTTTACTCAGAAGGAGTTAAACATGAGGCAGAGAAGGTGGCTAGAACTCATCAAAGACTATGATATCGAGATACTATATCATCCGGGCAAAGCAAATATGGTTGACGATGCTTTGAGCCGTAAGACAGTGCGGGAGAGCGAGATGGTGAGCCGTTTAACAAAGAGAGAGAATTGCAATTGGACCTTATGAGGCGAGAAATTGAAGTTTGGTTACAGCGTATTCGGGGACAACTTTGCACCCTTGAGATTTCTTCATCTCTTAATGATATGATCAGATCGAGGCAAGTTACGGACCCATTCTTATCTCGAGTCCGGGATGAGGTAACCCAAGGGAAAGCCCACGGATTCGTGATCCACGAGGATGGATTGATACGATTTAGAAATCGAGTTTGTGTACCGACGAAGAGTTAAGGAACTCTATCATGAGAGAAGCCCATGCTACCCGTACTCTATTCACCCGGGATCTAGCAAGATGTATAAGGATTTGAAGCGGAATTATTGGTGGGGAAATATGAAACGTGAGGTTGCCGAGTTTGTTTCGAGATGTTTAACTCGTCAAGAGTTAAGATTGAGCACCAAATGACCCGCAGAATCTTGAAACCGCTCCCGATTCCCGAGTGGAAATGGGAGGACATATCAATGGATTTTATTACTAGATTGCCGGCGAGTCGTCGAGGAATGAATACGATTTGGGTGATTGTGGACCGTCGACCAAATCAGCCCACTTCTTGGAGATTAAGGACGCGTGGGGTCCCGAGAGATTGCCCAGTGTTTATTAAGGAAATTGTGAGATTACACGGTACCCCAAGAGTATTGTATCAGACCGTGACGGGCGATTTGTGTCACACTTACGGAAGGCGGTTCATCGTGCGATGGGCACGCGATTGAATTCGATACGGCTTTTCATCCACAGACCGATGGTCGATGCGAGAGAACCATCCAGACTCTAGAGGACATGTTGAGAGCATGCGCTCTTGATTGGAAGGACGATTGGGAAGCCCGGTGCCTTTGGTGGAATTCACTTATAATAACAGTTGGCACGCTTCGATTCGGATGGCACCGTATGAGGCATTATATGGCCGTCGCTGTAGGTCCCCTTTGTGTTGGGACGAACTATCGGAATCTCCGGGTACGGAACCCGACATGGTATTAGCGGCTCGAGAGAAGATCACTTTGATTAGGAGCCGATTGTTAACGGCTCAAAGTCGATGTAAGTCTTATCTCGACCACCGTTGACGACCGCTTGAGTTCGAGGTTGGTGACCATGTGTTAATGAAGGTGTCACCTACCCGAGGAGTCTTTCGTTTTGGAAAACGAGGCAAGCCGAGTCCGAGGTATATCGGGCCGTTTGAGGTTTTGGAACGAGTAGGCGATTTGGCTTATCGCTTGGCTTTACCACCCCCGAGCCGGATCCATAACGTGTTCCATGTCTCCCGATTAAGGAAATACGTTGCTGACCCGAGTCATGTACTTGATTCGATGAGATCGATTTATCGGAGGATCATTCGTATGAGGAGCGCCCGTACGAATACTTGAGAGGAGGATCAAACAAGCTGCGTAATAAGATGATTCCCCATGAAGGTTCAGTGGTCTCGACACGGGGTCGAGGAAGCCACATGGGAGACGGAGAGAAGCATTCAAGAAAGGTATCCTGAATTGTTTACCCCTTAGTTTCGAGGACGAAACCCCTTTTAAGGGGGGGAGTATGTAATATCCGACGGAATTCTTACTTGTTGTTGTACTTTTCGGATAATTTAATACTGTTGCAATCATTGTTACATTTGTGAAATGAATATTGATATTGGAATATAACATAACAGACTTGAATAAAATGATCACTCGTATTACGTTTGAATTTTCAGTGTTGTAGAGATAAGTGCATATTGAACTATTAAAAACCTGAGCCTAACGTACGTTAATCGTAAGTCATAGCGTACGCTATGTTGAGGCCTTTACATACGTAACGGGGAGCCTTTTACGTACGTAAACAGTGCAATCGTATCCGATCTCAACTTTCGGCGTGTGGGGCCGGGTGGGATTCGAATATCGGATTTTTGGAGCCAACCTAGTTGACCCACATTACGTACGTAATGCTTCTAGCGGTAACGTACGTAATGAAGTTCGTATTTCAGTCCAGTAACCTATGGATTTAGCTTACGTACGTAACACTTGTTGTGTAGCGTACGTAACGAACTGTGCTGTTATAAAAAGACAACTTATGTCTTTCATTTTGCACGACCAACCTCCGATTTTCACCCATATAATCATCCCCCTTCATCCCTAGAGCAAGTTTACCTTCTTCCTACTTGTGTTGGAGCTTTACATTTTGATTTTGGAGCTTGTTGATTGGAACTTGGAGACATTCTTAAAGCTTATATTGTGTTCTTGTGGTTTGGTGTATAGTTCTCCATTTATGATGGTATGTTCTACGATTTAACCCTATAATCTCATAGTTATAATGATAGTGATTAAGTATACTCCACCTAGTGATGATTTAATCAAGCTAAACATGTTCATAGTTAGACTTCCAACAAACTTAATGATAAATATGGTAGTTAAGGGTTTGTAAGGTTGTGTTTTTAGTATCTTCAAAGATGATGATCATGTTTAGTTAAACCAAACTCTTATTTACGGATTAATAACACCAATAGATTAATAATCTTTGTTCCATTATGATGTAAATAACTTCTTAGAATAATTACCATAAAATGTTTGGAGAACCCTTGTTGATCATTAGAATTTTGGAATAACCTTCTTGAACCTAAGCTAAGTGAATCCAGAGGATTAATGCTTGAACCTCCAAGTTAATTAAAAGATTATAAAGAAGGTGTTGCACTTGTAGTGGTCTTCATAATCATAATATGGAATTGTAACTACTTAACTCAACATAAGTAATTGATGGAAGTGCAGATTTTCTTTTTGTTGTCCTTGATGAGCTTAAGGAGTAGGAATTATTGTTGATACATCTTAATCCAGCAAACATTTGGTAAACATCTTGTAATCAATTGTAAGAATAGAATGGCATTGAATAGGATTCTTGGAGTAAACCCTCAACATCTTAATAAGTTGAACTACTCAAATGAGAATTAGGATGTTGTCTCGTTGAAGTTTGGTATAAATGATTATATGAACGTATTATTGAGTGAAATATACTTCATTCAAGGTTGATTGTCCGAGTAACCGATTTTGAATCAAGGGCCAGCTGTTTCGTTCGACAAAGAAGGACTTTACTCGCCTCCGTATTGAGGCAAGTTATCTTGCTTGGTTATAATGATGTGTGGATTCTTATGATGATTATGCATTTCGTGTATATGAAACACTTATAAACTTGTGCTTTGTGACTTGAAGTTGTTCTTCATGATGTTCCGTTTTCACCGTGGGATTGTATTCCCAAGTTCGTTACTTTTGGTCCCTTGATATTGTTGATCTTGTTGTCATCTCGGTGAGTCCTTGATCCTTATTCGGATTTTGTGAAATTCTTGAATTCGTTGTCATGTTGCATCGTGACATATCCGGAGTCATATCTACGTTCCGATTGGATATTGTGTAGGATTTTTAGCCGGGCACATATATAGTCATGCGTGAATATTTTTCCGTGAAAGGCTGTGCACACGAGACGTAGTTCGTTGAGGCTAATTAGGTACATTGTCCCGCGTATATCACGGATTCCGTATACGGGGTGGACATGTGCACCGACACATATTCGGATCGGGCGTACTGTGATGTCCCTCTTGATCCATACTATCTTAGTCGCTCACAGTCCATTTTTATACTTGTATGTGTTCGACGTTTTGTGATCGAGCGTTCATACGCCCGAGGGTATGTTCGTTAGTCGGGGAGTTATTCTTAAAATCTTATATATGTGAATTGTATACTATCTTGAGAATCATTTATCATGTATATCGACCTGTGTTGGGCGAAATACTTGTGTTGTATTTTAGGTCGAGGAAAAGGCAAGGCACGGGAAGATCAAGGTGATGACGAAGGGTTCGAAGGATACTAGTTCGGGGGCCCCAAGTCTTTCGTGTCCGGTCATGTTCGTACCGTGTAATGTTATTTTCCGCTTCATTTTAAGTTTGAACGAATGTATTGTTATTTGAGGTATAATTCATCTCCATATGAATTATACTTATGTTTTGGATCCTGTGTGTAATAAGGCCGTAGGCCATACTGCTGTAAACTCCACATCGGGGTAAGTACTATGTTTTGTGGTTCGGTATCACATGTATCGTGTATTTAATCTTTACTTTGGATATCGCCTGGTGGATCCCAGTGTGGGGTCCACGGCACTGTAATGGCCGCCTTATCGGGGTGTTACATATTATCTATCCTACCTTACTAAGATAATTCGAGCACCCAGCTTTGGCATGACCTGCTAGAGATGATCGAAGTCTTGATAGGTGTTTTAATTGAACGGCATTAAAATTTTAATGAGGGGTTTTATCCTATGTTGCTGTAACACCCCCAAAACCATCCGGGATATTACAGCACCGTGGGTCCCGCGCCGGAACCCACCAGGCTAAAAACCATTTACAAAACTATTTCAAAAACGTTTAAAAACGCCAAAAGGCCAATGACGGTAATATTTTGCAAATACTCAAATATTTTCAAAAACATGATTTTGAAATACCGTCATAAAATACCATTTAAAAATACAAGGCGAAGTGCCAAATCTGGATAGTTCAAAATGTACGTTAAGACGCCGCTTAAACATACCGATAAAATAGTTTAGGAAAAGGTTTAACGAAATAATCCAAGTTCGCAAAGTGCCAAAAGGGCCATTTAAAATACACACACGCAGTAGATAAAGATACTGAAAAGCCATTTTGAAATATACACACGTAGCGGATAAAACACAGATCAAAATACACATTTGCAGCGGAAATGAATAACCAGAAAAGAAATACTCGATACTCCAAAACATGCAACCGCCAGTATCACCCGGGAAGCTCACCCCTCCACGACCGCTACTAGCTCGATCTTCGAGTACCTAAAAATAAAGCCCACGACGGGGTCAGCCACACTACTCAATAATGATATCGATCACATCATCATAAATAATTACGTACCAATGTAATAATACTGTAAGAATACTACCAACGTAATCTTACCGTTATAACCTTACCAATCCATAATAATGCAATGCTTACCATAATCCACATTTCGCATCCTCGAATGACGAAATGAACTTAACAACAATTATCTGTATTGAATTTCAAAAATACCAACAATCCTCAAAACATCATCATAACTCATAATCATGAAATAATTTATCCGTGCCAAATCCTGTCCATCGGATTACACAATCAAAACTCAACCTGGATAAACCAACAGTACACAACATATCTATAGATCAACTACCATATGATAATGATAACAAATCCTGAACATCGACGTACAGTCCGAATGCTTATACGATCAATAACCAGATCAACCAAAACATCGCTGAGAATATCATCGACATGATAACTCCAATACGACCAATAAAGGATCACGATAATTGAGAATACCATCAACAAGGTAAATCTCGAACGCAATCAATGAAGGATCAACAATAACCGAGAATACCATCAACAAGGTAAACTCCAAATGATCAACAAAGGACCAACCATAACCGAGAATACCATCAACAAGGTAAACTCCAAATGATCAACAATAATGGATCTCAATAAATAACTCCGACTGTCGAACATACCCCTCGGGCGTATGAACAACCAGTCACAAACCGTCGAACATACCCAACCATAAATGGAGGATGAACGACCAAGCAATATGGCTCAAATATGGAAATCATAGTACGCCCGATCCGGAAATGTGTCCGTGCACAAGCCACCCCGGGTATTGATCACATACATGTGTGGTCTTGTACCTAATTAGCCTCACGAACTACGTCTCGTGTGCACGGTTCAATGTGGAAATATCAACACATAACCATCACGTGCCCGGGTAAAAATCCTAGACAATAACCAATCGGCACGCAGATATGACTCCAGATATGTCACGATGCAACATGACAACTGTAATATCCTAGAATTTCACTATGTTTTTTTCGCATTATTTTATCTAGGATGTACTGTACAGAGTGGGACCGACACGATATGAGTGGATAATTTTGGAAACCGTGACAGCCATGCCAGTATGTCTATCGAGGTTATTTTGATTCTAGGATATTACATGCTTGGTGTGTTTTTCTATGTCGGATATACTGTATGAGTATTTGTACAATTGCCGTACTTGGTCGACAGTTGTATTCGAGGTATCGTGCATCAGAAGTATCATATGAAAATAATATCGTAACGAGCATATGTATTCAGTATGTCGCGTGTACGTATTCAGTATATTGAGATGACAGACAGGAGCAAAATGGCTAAGTATGAAAGCCATTACGTACGTTATATGTTGGAGATTACGTACGTAGCTAAGTAATCTTAACGTACGTTAAGCTGCGTACATTACGTACGTTAAGAATGGAATCAGCGGGTCCGAGCTGTGGTCGGCAGGTGGGCCCGGTGTCGGCTGCTTTCGGCGCAGGATGTGGACAGGCGAGTCAACCCCGGCATTACGTACGCTATGCATGGCATATTACGTACGTAATATGGGTTGATACTATAGCAAGTCAACCGCCACATTACGTACGCTACGGTGCTGGTATTACATACGTAACGCAAGGTGCAAAATAGTACAGATTACCCTGGATGACGATTACGTACGCTATATAGGACATATAGCGTACGTTAAAGGCCTTACATACGTTAACTTTGGGACTTAACGTACGTAACGAGATGCACAGTTATAAAATAAGAACGGGACTTTCATTTCCTCATGAAAGGAAACACATTTCCTCCTCACCAGATCGTGCCTCTCCACTCTCAAACCCATATTAGACCCTTATACCCTTGTTAAGACTTTGATAAGGATGATCGGAAGCTTGAAACTTGGAGTTCTTGGAGTTTTGGAAGTGTTTGATTGTGTTATTCATCTTCAAAAGGTATGTTGATGAACTCTACTCCTTGAATTCGGATTTTGATGTTAGTGTTGATGTTCTTCTTCGTATGAAGATGATTATGGTATTGTTGTTACGATTCTTGAGGATATATGAACTATATGTTGAAAGGAAGATGATGATATGTTGATTTTTGTCTTGAAAATGTTGACTATGATTATAGAATCATGTTGTTCTTGGTGATCTTGGTAGTATTGCTTCGATTCTTGATGTTAGTAGGATCGTATGTTGGAGAATATGATGATACATGCCTTGGAGTATGGATTAGATGATGGTTAGATGTTAGAACACATTTAATTACGTCGTTTTGTTGGCTTCAAACGTGATTATGGATTAATTCATGTTCTTGAAGAATTCTTGAATGATATATGTCCGTAAATTGGAAGGATTACGATTAATTTTGGTATATGATTATTCATGTTGATAGCCGTAATTGTATTCCTATGAATTTGCACGAATGAGCCGTTTAAATCTGAATTTAAGATTGAAGTCGGAACCAAGAATGTTGTAGACGTTGATCGAACTATTGATTATCGAAGTTCGGCTTGTATTCGTATTGATAAGAGTTGATATGGTTTGATTTCGTACGATCGAGATACCGTTGAGTTTGATTGGTTGATTATACCGGTTGTTGATTGTTATCGAACGTATCGTTGATTGATTATTGTATTAGGTTGCATTAGATGATCGTTGATATTAACCGTTGTGCTGCGGTGAGTTGGGGCTTCGGAGCTTGTAGATGAAGGCGACGGGACTAGTAACAACTTCATCGTATCGGTATCGAGGCAAGTTATGCTTGCTCAGTTCATAATGTTAATAAATGATTTCGTTTTCATTCATTTATGATTCATATAGCAATGGTATCGTGGAATATGAGTTGTCGGAATGATTGTACGTATATTATAATTGGACCGAGATAAATCATAAGGTATATGATTTTAAGGATGTCTAGTGGAAATGGGAACGTGAATTATAATTGGTCTATTATATGATAAGTTAGATATCGAGGCTAGTTATCCTGCCGATGTTGAACTCGGGATGGTGATTTGGTATTAGCAACGGACTGTATTGCATTTTGGATTTTTCGGATAAACCGTGTATTCGTTCAGGGCGGTTGGTCGTGGGAAGGTTGGCGTCTCCAGCTCGAGGTAAATTAATATTGTTAGATTATGATAATCATCATGTTGCATTATTTCATGTGTGTGTTGATATTTCATGCGGTGAATGTGCACCATTGTGTGTTACGTTTTGTGATGTGCTCTTTCTTTGAGATGTAATCTGTGGGGCTGATGTGTTGGGAATAAAACCTGTATGGTACCCGAATGGAAATGTGTTAGGGGATAAGACCTAAATGGCACCTACGTTCCGGAGTATTCCTGTGAGTGCTTCCGTGACCCTTGGCTGCTGCCTTGGGGTTTATGTGTTAATATTATATGCATTGTTGAGCATGATGTGGACTGTTGTCTGATGGAAATACGACGTTGTGGTCGTGTCGGTCTTTCATGATCGAGTTACTGTTGCTCCTTTGGGAAGTCCTCTGATCCTTGATGGATATGCGTTTCTTCAAGATTTGTTGTCATGTTGTATCGTGGCATATCTGGAGTCAGATACGTTCTGATCGTTCATGTGTAAGATTTTCGGGACGGGCACGTGTAGCATGTGTTGGTTTCGACCTCATATTGAACCGTGCACACGAGACGTACTTCGTGAGGCTGATTAGGTACGAGACCAGACGGGTACCTGATCAATACCCGTGGTTGGCTTGTACACGGACACATGTTTGGATCAAGCGTATCGTGATGTCCATCTTGAGTCTTATTGATTGGTCGTTCACAGTCCATGTATAATTGGATCTATTCGATATTCGGGTTGTCTTTGAAATCCCATATATATGATTTTTATATGGTTGACGATTTTATTCTCTCGTGTATCTGTCCCGGTTGATCCTTTTATGATCTCATTTGGAGTTACCTTATCGATGGTCAACTTGCTTGTTATCGATCCTTTATTAATCTCGTTTGGAGTTTCCCCTATCATTGTAGCCTCATTCGTTATTGATCCTTATTGATTCCGTTTGGGAGTTTGCCTTACCGTTGGTATTCTCGATTGTTGATCCCTTATTATCCCTATTGGAGTTTACCGTGTCTTCGGTATTCTCGGTTGTCTATTCTTTATTGCTCTTGTTGGAGTTTACCGTGTCGTCGGTATTCTCGGTTGTCGATTCCTTATTGCTCTTGTTGAAGTTTACCGTATCGTTGGTATTCCCAGTTGTTGGTCCTTATTGATCTTGTTAGAGTTTACTGTGTCGTCAGTATTCTCGATTGTTGACCCTTATTGATCTTACTGGAGTTTACTGTGTCGTAGGTATTCTCGGTTATTGATTCTTCGTTGATCCTTACCGTCTCGTCGGTTTTCTCGGTTATTGATTCTTCGTTGATCTTGTTGGAGTTACCAGATCATGGTATTCTCGTCCGTGGTTGACCTTTTGTCGATCTTGTGTGGAAATATCATGTCATTGATATTTCCGTTGTGATGCATCGATTGTTTATCATTATTGACTGTGTGAGCATTCATGCTTTGTATTGATATCCGGGACTTGCCATTGTTCGGGACAGTTGATTTGCAGATGTATCGTGTGATATCAGTTTCTATCAGTATTGGGATCCAATTGTGCGACCCAGCCTGCAGAATTGAACTTGGCCAGATTATTCTATACTCGAGATATGTTTATGTTTGGAAATCTTGGTAGTGTTTCGGATACAGTACAGGTGATTACATTTGAATTCGTTCATTACTTAAGGACACGAGGCGTGGGATATGGTAAGAATTGATTGTTATGGTTGTGACAGGTTGGTAAGGTTACTTCGGTAAAATACATTGGGAATGTTCTTACTCTGTAGATTACATTGATATGTAATTGTCTTTGTGATGTGATCGTTATCATTGTTGAGTATTATGGCTGACCCCGTCGTGGGCTTTATCTTTTAGGTACTCGGAGTTCGAGCTAGTAGCGGTCGTGAAGGGATGAGCTTTCCAGTGATACTGGCTATGGCGTGATTGTTGGGATTATGTATTCTTTTCTGGTTTTCTAATTCCGCTGCAAATGTATTAATTGTGTTTTTATCCACTGCGTGTGTATGTTTAAAATGGCTTTCAGTATTCTTTGAACTATGTTTTTATCCGCTGCGTGTGTGTGTACTTTCAAAGGGCTTTTTGACATTTTTAAACGTGTGCGAAAATGATTTTAGCCTTGTGGGTTCCAATATGGGCCCCACAGCGCTGTAATATTCCCGGTCGGTTTGGGGGTGTTACAGAAAATGGTATCGGAGCTTGGGTTTCGTAAAACCCAGGCGTGTGTGTTATGTGGCTCTACCGGTGCGGTAGTAGCGTGATTTTTGAAAATGATTTTTTGACTTTTGAGTCAAACCGATTTTGGAGGTTTCAAAATTTTTGAAATATTTTCAAATTGCTGTATTTGCGATGCCGGTGCGTTGTTAGTGTGTTGAGACTTTGTATGGGAGTCGTATGCTGGTATCACGGAAGATCATCGACTTCATGGACCTGTAAGTATGTTCTTTCAGTTATTTTAGTTTTGATGATGATTATGGAGTATGGTGTCGTGATTTTGAGATATTTCGGGATTGAGATATTGATTATGGCAGGTGTTGAGTTTCGAGGACGAAACTTATTTACGTGGGTGTATATGTAATATCCTAGAATTTCACTATGATTTTTTCGCATTATTTTATCTGGGATGTACTGTACAGAGTGGGACCGACTCGATATGAGTGGATAATTTTGGAAACCATGACAGTTGTGCCAGTATGTCTATCGAGGTTATTTTGATTCTAGGATATTACATGCTTGGTGTGTTTTTCTATGTCGGATATACTGTATGAGTATTTGTACAATTGCCGTACTTGGTCGAAAGTTGTATTCGAGGTATCGTGCATCAGAAGTATCGTATGAAAATAATATCGGAACGAGCATATGTATTCAGTATGTCGCGTGTACATATTCAGTATATTGAGATGACAGACAGGAGCAAAATGGCTAAGTATGAAATCCATTACGTACGTTATATGTTGGAGATTACGAACGTAGATAAGTAATCTTAACGTACGTTAAGCTGCGTACATTACGTACGTTAAGAATGGAATCAGCGGGTCCGAGCTGTGGTCGGCAGGTGGGCCCGGTGTCGGCTGCTTTCGGCGCAGGATATGGACAGGCGAGTCAACCCCGGCATTACGTACGCTATGCATGGCATATTACGTACGTAATATGGGTTGATACTGTAGCAAGTCAACCGCTACATTACGTACGCTAAGGTGATGGTATTATGTACGTAACGCAAGGTGCAAAATAGTACAGATTACCCTGGATGACGATTACGTACGCTATATAGGACATATAGCGTACGTTAAAGGCCTTACGTACGTTAACTTTGGGACTTAACGTACGTAACGAGATGCACAGTTATAAAATAAGAACGGGACTTTCATTTCCTCATGAAAGGAAACACATTTCCTCCTCCCCAGCTTGTCCCTCTCCACTCTCAAACCCATCTTAGACCCTCATACCCTTGTTAAGACTTTGATAAGGATGATCAAAAGCTTGAAACTTGGAGTTCTTGGAGTTTTGGAAGTGTTTGATTGTGTTATTCATCTTCAAAAGGTATGTTGATGAACTCTACTCCTTGAATTCAGATTTTGATGTTAGTGTTGATGTTCTTCTTCGTATGAAGATGATTATGGTATTGTTGTTACGATTCTTGAGGATATATGAACTATATGTTGAAAGGAAGATGATGATATGTTGGTTTTTGTCTTGAAAATGTTGACTATGATTATAGAATCATGTTGTTCTTGGTGATCTTGGTAGTATTGCTTCGATTCTTGATGTTAGTAGGATCGTATGTTGGAGAATATGATGATACATGCCTTGGAGTATGGATTAGATGATGGTTAGATGTTAGAACACATTTAATTACATCGTTTTGTTGGCTTCGAACGTGATTATGGATTAATTCATGTTCTTGAAGAATTCTTGAATGATATATGTCCGTAAATTGGAAGGATTACGATTAATTTTGGTATATGATTATTCATGATGATAGCCGTAATTGTATTCCTATGAATTTGCACGAATGATCCGTGTAAATCCGAATTTAAGATTGAAGTCGGAACCAAGAATGTTGTAGACGTTGATAGAACTATTGATTATCGAAGTTCGGCTTGTATTCGTATTGATAAGAGTTGATATGGTTTGATTTCGTACGATCGAGATACCGTTGAGTTTGATTGGTTGATTATACCGGTTGTTGATTGTTATCGAACGTATCGTTGATTGATTATTGTATTAGGTTGCATTAGATGATCGTTGATATTAACCGTTGTGCTGCGGTGAGTTGGGGCTTCGGAGCTTGTAGATGAAGGCGACGGGACTAGTAACAACTTCATCGTATCGGTATCGAGGCAAGTTATGCTTGCTCAGTTCATAATGTTAATAAATGATTTCGTTTTCATTCATTTATGATTCATATAGCAATGGTATCGTGGAATATGAGTTGTCGGAATGATTGTACGTATATTATAATTGGACCGCGATAAATCATAAGGTATATGATTTTAAGGATGTCTAGTGGAAATGGGAACGTGAATTATAATTGGTCTATTATATGAGAAGTTAGATATCAAGGCTAGTTATCCTGCCGATGTTGAACTCGGGATGGTGATTTGGTATTAGCAACGGACTGTATTGCATTTTGGATTTTTCAGATAAACCGTGTATTCGTTCAGGGCGGTTGGTCGTGGGAAGGTTGGCGTCTCCGGCTTGAGGTAAATTAATATTGTTAGATTATGATAATCATCATGTTGCATTATTTCATGTGTGTGTTGATATTTCATGCGGTGAATGTGCACCATTGTGTGTTACGTTTTGTGATGTGCTCTTTCTTTGAGATGTAATCTGTGGGGCTGATGTGTTGGGGATAAAACTGTATGGTACCCGAATGGAAATGTGTTAGGGGATAAGACCTAAATGGCACCTACGTTAGGAGTATTCCTGTGAGTGCTTCCGTGACCCTTGGCTGCTGCCTTGGGGTTTATGTGTTAATATTATATGCATTGTTGAGCATGATGTGGACTGTTGTCTGATGGAAATACGACGTTGTGGTCGTGTCGGTCTTTCATGATCGAGTTACTGTTGCTCTTTTGGGAAGTCTTCTGATCCTTGATGGATATGCGTTTCTTTGAGATTTGTTGTCATGTTGTATCGTGGCATATCTGGAGTCAGATACGTTCTGATCGTTCATGTGTAGGATTTTCGGGACGGGCACGTGTAGCATGTGTTGGTTTCGACCTCATATTGAACCGTGCACACGAGACGTACTTCGTGAGGCTGATTAGGTACGAGACCAGACGGGTACCTGATCAATACCCGTGGTTGGCTTGTACACGGACACATGTTTGGATCGAGCGTATCGTGACGTCCATCTTGAGTCTTATTGATTGGTCGTTCACAATCCATGTTTAATTGGATCTATTCGATATTCGAGTTGTCTTTGAAATCCCATATATATGATTTTTATATGGTTGACGATTTTATTCTCTCGTGTATCTGTCCCCGTTGATCCTTTTCTGTTCTCATTTGGAGTTACCTTATCGATGGTCAACTTGTTTGTTATCGATCCTTTATTAATCTCGTTTGGAGTTTCCCCTATCATTGTAGCCTCATTCGTTATTGATCCTTATTGATTCCGTTTAGGAGTTTGCCTTACCATTGGTATTCTCGATTGTTGATCCCTTATTATCCCTATTGGAGTTTACCGTGTCGTCGGTATTCTCAGTTATCTATTCCTTATTGCTCTTGTTGGAGTTTACCGTGTCGTCGATATTCTCGGTTGTCGATTCCTTATTGCTCTTGTTGAAGTTTACCGTATCGTTGGTATTCCCAGTTGTTGGTCCTTATTGATCTTGTTAGAGTTTACTGTGTCGTCAGTATTCTCGATTGTTGACCCGTATTGATCTTCTTTGGAGTTTACTGTGTCGTCGGTATTCTCGGTTATTGATTCTTCGTTGATCCTTACCGTCTCGTCGGTATTCTCAGTTATTGATTCTTCGTTGATCTTGTTGGAGTTACCAGATCATGGTATTCTCGTCCGTGGTTGACCCTTTGTCGATCTTGTGTGGAAATATTATGTCATTGATATTTCCGTTGTGATGCATCGATTGTTTATCATTATTGACTGTGTGAGCATTCATGCTTTGTATTGATATCCGGGACTTGCCATTGTTCGGGACAGTTGATTTGCAGATGTATCGTGTGATATCAGTTTCTATCAGTATTGGGATCCAATTATGCGACCCAGCCAGCAGAATTGAACTTGGCCAGATTATTCTATACTCGAGATATGTTTATGTTTGGAAATCTTGGTAGTGTTTCGGATACAGTACGGGTGATTACATTTGAATTCGTTCATTACTTAAGGACACGAGGCGTGGGATATGGTAAGAATTGATTGTTATGGTTGTGACAGGTTGGTAAGGTTACTTCGGTAAAATACATTGGGAATTTTCTTACTCTGTAGATTACATTGATATGTAATTGTCTTTGTGATGTGATCGTTGTCATTGTTGAGTATTATGGCTGACCCCGTCGTGGGCTTTATCTTTTAGGTACTCGGAGTTCGAGCTAGTAGCGGTCGTGAAGGGATGAGCTTTCCAGTGATACTGGCTATGGCGTGATTGTTGGGATTATGTATTCTTTTCTGGTTTTCTAATTCCGCTGCAAATGTATTAATTGTGTTTTTATCCGTTGCGTGTGTATATTTAAAATGGCTTTCAGTATTCTTTGAACTATGTTTTTATCCGCTGCGTGTGTGTGTACTTTCAAAGGGCTTTTTGACATTTTTAAACGTGTGCGAAAATGATTTTAGCCTTGTGGGTTCCAATATGGGCCCCACAGCGCTGTAATATTCCCGGTCGGTTTGGGGGTGTTACAGAAAATGGTATCGGAGCTTGGGTTTCGCAAAACCCAGGCGTGTGTGTTATGTGGCTCTACCGGTGCGGTAGTAGCGTGATTTTTGAAAATGATTTTTTGACTTTTGAGTCAAACCGATTTTGGAGGTTTCAAAATTTTTGAAATATTTTCAAATTGCTGTATTTGCGATGCCGGTGCGTTGTTAGTGTGTTGAGACTTTGTATGGGAGTCGTATGCTGGTATCACGGAAGATCATCGACTTCACGGACCTGTAAGTATGTTCTTTCAGTTATTTTAGTTTTGATGATGATTATTGAGTATGGTGTCGTGATTTTGAGATATTTCGGGATTGAGATACTGATTATGGCAGGTGTTGAGTTTCGAGGACGAAACTTATTTAGGTGGGTGTATATGTAATATCCTAGAATTTCACTATGATTTTTTCGCATTATTTTATCTGGGATGTACTGTACAGAGTGGGACCGACACGATATGAGTGGATAATTTTTGAAACCGTGACAGCCGTGCCAGTATGTCTATTGAGGTTATTTTGATTCTAGGATATTACATGCTTGGTGTGTTTTTCTATGTCGGATATACTGTATGAGTATTTGTACAATTGCCGTACTTGGTCGAAAGTTGTATTCGATGGATCGTGCATCAGAAGTATCGTATGAAAATAATATCAGAACAAGCATATGTATTCAGTATGTCGCGTGTACGTATTCAGTATATTGAGATGACAGACAGGAGCAAAATGGCTAAGTATGAAAGCCATTACGTATGTTATATGTTGGAGATTACGTACGTAGCTAAGTAATCTTAACGTACGTTAAGCTGCGTACATTACGTACGTTAAGAATGGAATCAGCGGGTCCGAGCTGTGGTCGGCAGGTGGTGTAATATCCGGAATTTCTACTGCTGTTGTTTGATATTATTTTATCTGAGTTATATTGTACAGCGTGGAATCTGTACACTATGGATAAAATAAATAAATAAAGGACTGAGATGTCACTATCGGTATAATTGTCGTATCTGGTCGACAGTTGCATTTGAGGATATTGTGTATCAGGTTATCGTACTTTCGATATAGAGTATATCGTATAAGGATGTTATTGGATTCAGTATATGTATTCAGTAAGTGTATATGTGTTTTCGGTATGTCGAGACAAAGCAGAATAGCTGAAATTGGCTAAGTATAGAATACTTAGCGTACGCTAATGTTGAAGACTTACGACGCTAAATCACAAGAGTTACGTACGTTATGGCCGAGACATTACGTACGTAACAAGAGGAATCGGACGGTTGGGGCGGTGTCGGCGGCTTTCGGCGCGGATGTGGACAGTGAGTCAGCGGATGGAGTTACGACGTTATACAGGTGTATTACGTAATACGAGTATAATATCAGTAGCAAGTCAACGTCGTATTACGTGCGCAACGGAATAAGTGTTACGTATGTTACGGGCGTGGCCGAGTCGTGGCCGAGAGGACTGCGGTGGCCGAGCATGGTCGGCGATGACTCGCAGGGTGGCCGATCACGGTCGGCGGTGACTCGCCGGGTGTAAGGATCGGGCCGATAACGCACGTAAGGTCGCGCGATACGGCCGTAAGTGCCGTTACGCACGTGGCGGTGCCGTTACGCACGTAAGGGTTCCGGCGTAACCGGCGAGGGTAGGCCGCGGCCGGCTACGTACGTAAGGACCCGCCGGTTACGTACGTAATGGTCCGGCAGGTCTCGGCCTATATAAGGCCTGGACCGAGTCACCCTTGTCATTTTTCATTTTTCTTCGTTTCTTTCGCGATTTCTTCAGCAAAGTTGATGGATTTGAGTAAGAACATCATGTAGCAACATGTTTTGGAAGTTGGAATCATGGATTAACATCATCTTCCACCCGGATCGAAGGTAAGAACACCTAAACACTTGGTTTTGGATATTTTTGGAGTTTCTTGACGATTTGGCCGAATTGATTCGTTTTAACTCAGATTATTGATGGAACCTTGTTGTATTCTTGAGATTATACATTATCCTTGAAGTTTTGTGGAACGAATTCGAGTATTTCTTCGTTAAAATGATTGAATTGGATTATGCCTTCATAGTGTTCGATGAAATGCCTCAATGAGTAGAACTTGGGAAATTCTACATGTTTTCGTATGAATGGTGATGGAATTGATTGTGTTATGATTATTCTTGGTAATTATGGGAATTTTGGTTAAGGGAAGATAATGAATTGATGATCAAATGTCTTGATTATGTTATGATGATTATGGAATCGTAGTATTCTCGATGTTCTTGATAGTTTGTTGCAATCCATGACGTTATGAGAAGTATATATGTTGAAGAACATGATTACATACACCTTGAATTGTGAATAAGGATTGTTTAGATGTTAGAACACATCGGATTATGCCGTTTGGGGACTTTGAATGTGATTTCGGAATAAGTTGTGGAACTCTTGGAATATGATTATCTATAATTAATTGGATTGTCCGGATTGATGATGATAATCGATAATTGGTTTTATTACGAATATACAAGGAGGAAACTTGTAAGTATTTAAGATTGAATGTGGAATCGTAGTGTTGTCTTGAATTCGTGTTTGATTGGTTTGAGTTGTATTGTTTGGTTTTGTGTATGATCGAGGTATTGTTGAGCCGTTGAGTTTGATCGGTTGACTATGTCGGTCATTGATTATTATCGGATTTTATGTTAATCGATTATTTCAATAGGTTGAGATTATCGATCGGTGAGTATAACCGTAGGTTGCGGCCATGTTCGAGTATGTTCGTGAATTGCTTCGGTCAGGGCCGAGGAGCCCGTAGATGAAGGCAATGTGACTGGTAGCAGATTCATCATCGTATCGGTATCGAGGCAAGTTATTACTTGCTCAGTTTATAATATTTAATGAATGGTTTCAGTTTCATTCGTTTATAATTCGTATAGCAATGTTTATAATCGTAATCACGGGAGATTTGGAATTATAGGTTGTATTCGAGTTTTGGGAATTTAAATCATAATGTATATGATTTACAATTGTCGTTGGTATACTTGTTATCGAGGATACATCATGGTATTGACAAAGCGTGAATTATCTACCGTCCGTGATGTTTTGGATCGGTGAATATTCAGAATAATGGTTGGTGATGGTTTAGATATCGAGATTGCTCTCGAAGGACTCGGAGCAAGTATTTTAATCATTTCTGTCATTTGTGTCGATCATGTCGTGATACATTCGTGTATCGTTGTTGTCATGCATTTGTGCATTGTTGTTGTCGTGTATTGTGCACTGTTGTTCTGTGCACTTGTGCATTGTTGTCATATGTCCACCATGCGTTGGTCCGACGGGATCATCATGGGAATCTATAGCTGTGTATTTGGATCGCCGATGTAATGCCACCATGCGTTGGTCCGACGGGATCATCATGGGAATCTATAGTTGTGTATTTGGATCGTTGGATTACCATATGTTGTTGTTATTGTGCATATGTATATTATGGGTTTGCCATAAGTATACATTGTCGTTATTGTTGTGATCATATTGACGTTGTCATATGAGTATGCATTTGTAGGTCTTGTGTTAGGACCATGTCCGTATGTTGTGTTGATCTGATCTCGGATTAGACTGACGTGATGGTAATGGTATTTCGCATCTCGAGGTATGTTCTATATTTCTTTTGGTATTTGTCTTTGATGGACAATCGGTTATCGCCTTGGGATTTGATGATGTTATTTGAGGGATCGTATTGGTCAGAACTGATATATTTCCATATCGTGAGTTGGTTATGACAGTTTAAGAATCTTGAGTATTGTTCCGTATTTCCTTGATACTTATCTTTGAGGTACAATACAGATATTATGTTCGAGTTTATTGGTTAATCGAGTACAGGATGTGAAATGTGATAATGGTTATTCTGATGGGAATTAGTTGAGTAAGCAAAGTTATGGCGGTAAGATTACGTTGGTCGTATTCTTATGTTGTATTCTCATTGGTATGTAATTATTAATGTGATGTGACGGTTATCATTGTTGGATATTATGGCTGACCCCGTCGTGGGATTTCTTTTTAGGTTCTTGGAGTATCGAGCTTGTAGCGGTCGTGAAGAGATGAGCTTCCCGGAGCATACTGGCTAGGACATGTCTTGTGCATTGAGTTTCTTGATTGGTTCTTGTATTCCGCTGCTAGAGTATCTTTTTGGTTGGTCTTTTTCCGCTGCGTGAGTATTTTGAAACGCTCTTTTGGTATCTGGTAACTGAGGTTACTTTGGAAACCATTTTCTAAACTTTTGAGTTTCGGCCGTTTGGCCTTGTGATTTCAAATGAGTTTTTCCGACGGTTTTTGATAAATGGATTTTTATAAGTCTTTGTGAATTTTTACAGATAGTACCGTCGTTGGCCTCTTGGGCATTTGTAAATATTTGTGAAAATTTCTTTTAGCCTTGTGGGTTCCATATCGGGGCCCACGGCGCTGTAATATTTCCGGTTAAATCTGGGGGTGTTACAGAATATGGTACGGAGCTTAGGTTGAGAAAACCTAGGCATTTGGGTCGAGTTGGGTCGTGTTTTTGTTGCGTCATTCGAGTTGTCGATTGACAAATATTAGAGCCGTGAGTCTTTGTTGTTCACTCAGGCTTGTGCGTTATCGGATTTGCCAGTATCGTACTGGGCTTGTTATAACTTTTCCAAATGGTATTAACGAGATTCTCTGGAATGAGATGTATTGTGTTCTTGAGTCGAACTGATTTGGCAAACGTGTGTTTTGAAAATATCCATGTCGAGTATTTTCTAGAGTCGAGACATGTGCCAGTATCACGGGGAATCGTCGGCTTCACGATCTGTAAGTATTTGGATTTTTGAATTTAATTGAGATTTATTGCCGTTCTAAGTTGATATGTTTTGAGATTCAGCAGATATCATGCGTTACAGAATACAGTATGAGATGACAGATTTGGGACAGGATTGATGATCTTGAGAAACTATGATTTTGGAAATCAGTATGATGAGTAGATTTTGGAACAGAATTGTGCATTTGGGAGAAGGTTGTGGATGGTTGAGAAAAACATGTAGTCATGATTGATCATTTTGTGATACATGAAACTGCTTTTGAGCATTTGAAAATGATACTTTTCAAAATGAATGTCTTACTGATGTTTTACGGAAAATGATTTTGGGCCGAGACCCAATCGATTTTGAAATGGTTTTATAACTCAGGACTTGGGGTCCGAAATGAGTTTTCTACTTTTTTAAACTTCTTGTAATGTGGAATGAGATACGGGCTGAGACCCTAATGTTTCAAAAGACTTTCCTGTTTTCTAAAACTCCCGAGATTTGTAAAACACGTTATCAATTGTTTATCTTCCTTATCACTACCTTTTGGGGTTTTGATTTATTGGTTCAAATGGAAATTCTCGGGAAGTCTTTCGCTGTGTTTGATTTGTTGAATTGTTTCAACGTTTTGTCATATCATATTTGAGGTGACCCAGGATGGATTAAAGATTGACGTTGCGAGTAGTAGGTGGAGGAGGACTTTTTATCAGAGTCTATATATTGAGATTTTGGAATTTCATCGTGTGGTTTTCCGATGGAATATCAGTGAATTTGGTGACGAGCTGGATTGGTATATAGGAGTATGGATATGGTCAAGCATTTGCATAAATCCCATTTTATTTAATCGTGTGTATTTGAAAAGAATTTTCATCGAGAACTTGACACGAGCGAGCCGGTTGGTTCGAAAATTGATTTTGTGGTCTTACGAAAATTTATGTTTTGAGTTTTCAAAATTTTGAAAGAATTTTCGAAAATTTGTCTTTTGACAAGACTATATGATTTCAAACTAGTTTTGAAAATGTGATTGATAACCATACGCATTTAGTGTATATTCCATATCATGGTGAAGTTGTGAGTGTGACTCACGAACTGGTTATGACATTCCTATGGTGCGATGAATAGGGATCTGAACTTTGGTATGGTCGTTTGGTTATGCAAGGATGATCAATTGATTTATCGGATAAAGGAAATATGTCGTGTGTTGTAGAATCATGCATATAATATAATTTTGGAACTTTGGATTTTGTGAAACTGGGGCATATGTGCTATGTGATTCCATTGGTATGGTAATATTGTGACTTTACCATAATGATTTTGAATGATTTCTTTTGTAGATTTGGGGATGGTGACCCCATGTTGGTTGTTTTAGATGTCGAGCGGTCGTTTCCACTCGGGTATGATTGGTTATTTTAAATCGACTTGATTGGTTGTTCGTATGCCGAGGAGTATGCTCACCGATCAGTATGTTTATTGAGATCCACGGTATGTGATTGGTGTGTCGTTTTGAGAGCTTTATTCGTCCGTATATATGTCTCTATGGTTACGTGTGTATCGTGTTGGAATTTCTTGTGTGAGGGTATTCCCGATTATTATTGCTCCTTCGTTGGTCATATTAGAGTTTATCATGTTGATGATATACTCGATTGTGCTGAGCTCTGGTTGGTCATATTGGAGTTGATCATGTCGATGGTATTCTCAGTTAATTTGTTGGTTGATCATTGTTGATGATCGTATAAGTGTTCGAATTTTGTGTCGATGTTTCGAGATTGGTTGCCATTATTTTGGACAGTTGTTTAGCAGATATATCGGATATTATTCGTCTTATCGGAATTGGAACTTGATCATGCGATCAGGCAAACAGGATTTGTCACGGATAGATTATTTCATCTGACGATGATAAAATTTTGTTGAGACTCAAGGAATTGTGATTGTAAGCGTATTGGGACTGTACAGTGAGATCGCTTGCTAGTATCTCAGGAGATCGTCGACCTGCGTATTTGTAAGTGTACTCTTTTGATTATTCAGTAATGATGATGATTGATCGTTGTCGTGATGGTTTTGGGATATTTTAGTTGAACTGTTTGTTTCTTTTATGACGGATTTCAAGTTTCGAGGACGAAACTTATTTTAAGTGGTGTAGTATGTAATATCCGGAATTTCTACTGCTGTTGTTTGATATTATTTTATCCGAGTTATATTGTACAGCGTGGAATCTGTACACTATGGATAAAATAAATAAATAAAGGACTGAGATGTCACTATCGGTATAATTGTCGTATCTGGTCGACAGTTGCATTTGAGGATATTGTGTATCAGGTTATCGTACTTTCGATATAGAGTATATCGTATAAGGATGTTATTGGATTCAGTATATGTATTCAGTAAGTGTATATGTGTTTTCGGTATGTCGAGACAAAGCGGTATGATTGAAATTGGCTAAGTATAGAATACTTAGCGTACGCTAATGTTGAAGACTTACGACGCTAAATCACAAGAGTTACGTACGTTATGGCCGAGACATTACGTACGTAACAAGAGGAATCGGACGATTGGGGCCGGTGTCGGCGGCTTTCGGCGCGGATGTGGGCCAGGTGAGTCAACGGATGGAGTTACGTCGTTATACGGGGTGTATTACGACGTAATACGAGTATATCTTGTAGCAAGTCAACGTCGTATTACGTGCGCAGCGGAATAAGTGTTACGTATGTTACGGGCGGTGGCCGAGTCGTGGCCGAGAGGACTGCGGTGGCGAGCATGGTCGGATGACTCGCGAGGGTGGCCGATCACGGTCGGCCGGTGACTCGGAGGTGTAAGGATCGGCGATAACGCACGTAAAGGTGCGGCCGATTCGGCCGTAAGTGCCCGTTACGTCGTGGCGGTGCCGATTCGCACGTAAGGGTTCCGGCCAGGCGGCGATAGGGTAGGCGCGGCCGGCTACGTGCGTAAGGACCCGCCGATTACGTACGTAATGGTCCGGCAGTCTCGGCTATATAAGGCCCGACCGAGTCACCCTTGTCATTTTCATTTTCTTCGTTTCTTTCGCGATTTCTTGACAAAGTTGATGGATTTGAGTAAGAACATCATGTAGCAACATGTTTTGGAAGTTGGAATCATGGATTAACATCATCTTCCACCGGATCGAAGGTAAGAACACCTAAACACTTGGTTTTGGATATTTTTGGAGTTTCTTGACGATTTGGCGAATTGATTCGTTTTAACTCAGTTATTGATGGAACCTTGTTGTATTCTTGAGATTATACATTATCCTTGAAGTTTTGTGGAACGAATTCGAGTATTTCTTCGTTAAAATGATTGAATTGGATTATGCCTTCATAGTGTTCGATGAAATGCCTCAATGAGTAGAACTTGGAAAATTCTACATGTTTTCGTATGAATGGTGATGGAATTGATTGTGTTATGATTATTCTTGGTAATTATGGGAATTTTGGTTAAGGGAAGATAATGAATTGATGATCAAATGTCTTGATTATGTTATGATGATTATGGAATCGTAGTATTCTCGATGTTCTTGATAGTTTGTTGCAATCCATGACGTTATGAGAAGTATATATGTTGAAGAACATGATTACATACACCTTGAATTGTGAATAAGGATTGTTTAGATGTTAGAACACATCGGATTATGCCGTTTGGGGACTTTGAATGTGATTTCGGAATAAGTTGTGGAACTCTTGGAATATGATTATCTATAATTAATTGGATTGTCCGGATTGATGATGATAATCGATAATTGGTTTTATTACGAATATACAAGGAGGAAACTTGTAAGTAATTAAGATTGAATGTGGAATCGTAGTGTTGTCTTGAATTCGTGTTTGATTGGTTTGAGTTGTATTGTTTGGTTTTGTGTATGATCGAGGTATTGTTGAGCCGTTGAGTTTGATCGGTTGACTATGTCGGTCATTGATTATTATCGGATTTTATGTTAATCGATTATTTCAATAGGTTGAGATTATCGATCGGTGAGTATAACCGTAGGTTGCGGCCATGTTCGAGTATGTTCGTGAATTGCTTCGGTCAGGGCCGAGGAGCCCGTAGATGAAGGCAATGTGACTGGTAGCGGATTCATCATCGTATCGGTATCGAGGCAAGTTATTACTTGCTCAGTTTATAATATTTAATGAATGGTTTCAGTTTCATTCGTTTATAATTCGTATAGCAATGTTTATAATCGTAATCACGGGAGATTTGGAATTATAGGTTGTATTCGAGTTTTGGGAATTTAAATCATAATGTATATGATTTACAATTGTCGTTGGTATACTTGTTATCGAGGATACATCATGGTATTGACAAAGCGTGAATTATCTACCGTCCGTGATGTTTTGGATCGGTGAATATTCAGAATAATGGTTGGTGATGGTTTAGATATCGAGATTGCTCTCGAAGGACTCGGAGCAAGTATTTTAATCATTTCTGTCATTTGTGTCGATCATGTCGTGATACATTCGTGTATCGTTGTTGTCATGCATTTGTGCATTGTTGTTGTCGTGTATTGTGCACTGTTGTTCTGTGCAGTTGTGCATTGTTGTCATATGTCCACCGTGTGTTGGTCCGACGGGATCATCATGGGAATCTATAGCTGTGTGCGCTGGATCGCTGGACAGGTAATGCCACCATGCGTTGGTCCGACGGGATCATCATGGGAATCTATAGCTGTGTGCGCTGGATCGTTGGATTACCATATGTTGTTGTTATTGTGCATATGTATATTATGGGTTTGCCATAAGTATACATTGTCGTTATTGTTGTGATCATATTGACGTTGTCATATGAGTATGCATTTGTAGGTCTTGTGTTAGGACCATGTCCGTATGTTGTGTTGATCTGATCTCGGATTAGACTGACGTGATGGTAATGGTATTTCGCATCTCGAGGTATGTTCTATATTTCTTTTGGTATTTGTCTTTGATGGACAATCGGTTATCGCCTTGGGATTTGATGATGTTATTTGAGGGATCGTATTGGTCAGAACTGATATATTTCCATATCGTGAGTTGGTTATGACAGTTTAAGAATCTTGAGTATTGCTCCGTATTTCCTTGATACTTATCTTTGAGGTACAATACAGATATTATGTTCGAGTTTATTAGTTAATCGAGTACAGGATGTGAAATGTGATAATGGTTATTCTGATGGGAATTAGTTGAGTAAGCAAAGTTATGGCGGTAAGATTACGTTGGTCGTATTCTTATGTTGTATTCTCATTGGTATGTAATTATTAATGTGATGTGACGGTTATCATTGTTGGATATTATGGCTGACCCCGTCGTGGGATTTCTTTTTAGGTTCTTGGAGTATCGAGCTTGTAGCGGTCGTGAAGAGATGAGCTTCCCGGAGCATACTGGCTAGGACATGTCTTGTGCATTGAGTTTCTTGATTGGTTCTTGTATTCATTGCTAGAGTATCTTTTTGGTTGGTCTTTTTCCATTGCGTGAGTATTTTGAAATGCTCTTTTGGTATCAGTAATCGAGGTTACTTTGGAAACCATTTTCTAAACTTTTGAGTTTCGGCCGTTTGGCCTTGTGATTTCAAATGAGTTTTTCCGACGGTTTTTGATAAATGGATTTTTATAAGTCTTTGTGAATTTTTACAGATAGTACCGTCGTTGGCCTCTTGGGCATTTGTAAATATTTGTGAAAATTTCTTTTAGCCTTGTGGGTTCCATATCGGGGCCCACGGCGCTGTAATATTTCCGGTTAAATCTGGGGGTGTTACAGGTGGGCCCGGTGTCGGCTGCTTTCGGCGCAGGATGTGGACAGGCGAGTCAACCCCGGCATTACGTACGCTATGCATGGCATATTACGTACGTAATATGGGTTGATACTATAGCAAGTCAACCGCCACATTACGTACGCTACGGTGCTGGTATTACGTACGTAACGCAAGGTGCAAAATAGTACAGATTACCCTGGATGACGATTACGTACGCTCTATAGGACATATAGCGTACGTTAAAGGCCTTACGTACGTTAACTTTAGGACTTAAACTACGTAATGAGATGCACAGTTATAAAATAAGAACGGGACTTTCATTTCCTCACGAAAGGAAACACATTTCCTCCTCCCAAGCTCATCCCTCTCCACTCTCAAACCCATCTAAGACCCTCATACCCTTGTTAAGACTTTCATAAGGATGATCGGAAGCTTGAAACTTGGAGTTCTTGGAGTTTTGGAAGTGTTTGATTGTGTTATTCATCTTCAAAAGGTATGTTGATGAACTCTACTCCTTGAATTCGGATTTTGATGTTAGTGTTGATGTTCTTCTTCGTATGAAGATGATTATGGTATTGTTGTTACGATTCTTGAGGATATATGAACTATATGTTGAAAGGAAGATGATGATATGTTGGTTTTTGTCTTGAAAATGTTGACTATGATTATAGAATCATGTTGTTCTTGGTGATCTTGGTGGTATTGCTTCGATTCTTGATGTTAGTAGGATCGTATGTTGGAGAATATGATGATACATGCCTTGGAGTATGGATTAGATGATGGTTAGATGTTAGAACACATTGAATTACGTCGTTTTGTTGGCTTCAAACGTGATTATGGATTAATTCATGTTCTTGAAGAATTCTTGAATGATATATGTCCGTAAATTGGAAGGATTACGATTAATTTTGGTATATGATTATTCATGATGATAGCCGTAATTGTATTCCTATGAATTTGCGAATGAGCCGTGTAAATCCGAATTTAAGATTGAAGTCGGAACCAAGAATGTTGTAGACGTTCATAGAACTATTGATTATCGAAGTTCGGCTTGTATTCATATTGATAAGAGTTGATATGGTTTGATTTCGTACGATCGAGATACCGTTGAGTTTGATTGGTTGATTATACCGGTTGTTGATTGTTATCGAACGTATCGTTGATTGATTATTGTATTAGGTTGCATTAGATGATCGTTGATATTAACCGTTGTGCTGCGGTGAGTCGGGGCTTCGGAGCTTGTAGATGAAGGCGACGGGACTAGTAACAACTTCATCGTATCGGTATCGAGGCAAGTTATGCTTGCTCAGTTCATAATGTTAATAAATGATTTCGTTTTCATTCATTTATGATTCATATAGCAATGGTATCGTGGAATATGAGTTGTCGGAATGATTGTACGTATATTATAATTGGACCGCGATAAATCATAAGGTATATGATTTTAAGGATGTCTAGTGGAAATGGGAACGTGAATTATAATTGGTCTATTATATGAGAAGTTAGATATCAAGGCTAGTTATCCTGCCGATGTTGAACTCGGGATGGTGATTTGGTATTAGCAACGGACTGTATTGCATTTTGGATTTTTCAGATAAACCGTGTATTCGTTCAGAGCGGTTGGTCGTGGGAAGGTTGGCGTCTCCGGCTTGAGGTAAATTAATATTGTTAGATTATGATAATCATCATGTTGCATTATTTCATGTGTGTGTTGATATTTCATGCGGTGAATGTGCACCATTGTGTGTTACGTTTTGTGATGTGCTCTTTCTTTGAGATGTAATCTGTGGGGCTGATGTGTTGGGGATAAAACCTGTATGGTACCCGAATGGAAATGTGTTAGGGGATAAGACCTAAATGGCACCTACGTTCCGGAGTATTCCTGTGAGTGCTTCCGTGACCCTTGGCTGCTGCCTTGGGGTTTATGTGTTAATATTATATGCATTGTTGAGCATGATGTGGACTGTTGTCTGATGGAAATACGACGTTGTGGTCGTGTCGGTCTTTCATGATCGAGTTACTGTTGCTCTTTTGGGAAGTCTTCTGATCCTTGATGGATATGTGTTTCTTTGAGATTTGTTGTCATGTTGTATCGTGGCATATCTGGAGTCAGATACGTTCTGATCGTTCATGTGTAGGATTTTCGGGACGGGCACGTGTAGCATGTGTTGGTTTCGACCTCATATTGAACCGTGCACACGAGACGTACTTCGTGAGGCTGATTAGGTACGAGACCAGACGGGTACCTGATCAATACCCGTGGTTGGCTTGTACACGGACACATGTTTGGATCGAGCGTATCGTGACGTCCATCTTGAGTCTTATTAATTGGTCGTTCACAATCCATGTTTAATTGGATCTATTCGATATTCGAGTTGTCTTTGAAATCCCATATATATGATTTTTATATGGTTGACGATTTTATTCTCTCGTGTATCTGTCCCCGTTGATCCTTTTCTGTTCTCATTTGGAGTTACCTTATCGATGGTCAACTTGTTTGTTATCGATCCTTTATTAATCTCGTTTGGAGTTTCCCCTATCATTGTAGCCTCATTCGTTATTGATCCTTATTGATTCCGTTTGGGAGTTTGCCTTACCATTGGTATTCTCGATTGTTGATCCCTTATTATCCCTATTGGAGTTTACCGTGTCGTCGGTATTCTCAGTTATCTATTCCTTATTGCTCTTGTTGGAGTTTACCGTGTCGTCGATATTCTCGGTTGTCGATTCCTTATTGCTCTTGTTGAAGTTTACCGTATCGTTGGTATTCCCAGTTGTTGGTCCTTATTGATCTTGTTAGAGTTTACTGTGTCGTCAGTATTCTCGATTGTTGACCCTTATTGATCTTGCTGGAGTTTACTGTGTCGTCGGTATTCTCGGTTATTGATTCTTCGTTGATCCTTACCGTCTCGTCGGTATTCTCGGTTATTGATTCTTCGTTGATCTTGTTGGAGTTACCAGATCATGGTATTCTCGTCCGTGGTTGACCCTTTGTCGATCTTGTGTGGAAATATCATGTCATTAATATTTCCGTTGTGATGCATCGATTGTTTATCATTATTGACTGTGTGAGCATTCATGCTTTGTATTGATATCCGGGACTTGCCATTGTTCGGGACAGTTGATTTGCAGATGTATCGTGTGATATCAGTTTCTATCAGTATTGGGATCCAATTGTGCGACCCAGCCAGCAGAATTGAACTTGGCCAGATTATTCTATACTCGAGATATGTTTATGTTTGGAAATCTTGGTAGTGTTTCGGATACAGTACGGGTGATTACATTTGAATTCGTTCATTACTTAAGGGCACGAGGCGTGGGATATGGTAAGAATTGATTGTTATGGTTGTGACAGGTTGGTAAGGTTACTTCGGTAAAATACATTGGGAATGTTCTTACTCTGTAGATTACATTGATATGTAATTGTCTTTGTGATGTGATCGTTGTCATTGTTGAGTATTATGGCTGACCCCGTCGTGGGCTTTATCTTTTAGGTACTCGGAGTTCGAGCTAGTAGCGGTCGTGAAGGGATGAGCTTTCCAGTGATACTGGCTATGGCGTGATTGTTGGGATTATGTATTCTTTTTTGGTTTTCTAATTCCGCTGCAAATGTATTAATTGTGTTTTTATCCGTTGCGTGTGTATATTTAAAATGGCTTTCAGTATTCTTTGAACTGTGTTTTTATCCGCTGCGTGTGTGTGTACTTTCAAAGGGCTTTTTGACATTTTTAAACGTGTGCGAAAATGATTTTAGCCTTGTGGGTTCCAATATGGGCCCCACAGCGCTGTAATATTCCCGGTCGGTTTGGGGGTGTTACAGAAAATGGTATCGGAGCTTGGGTTTCGTAAAACCCAGGCGTGTGTGTTATGTGGCTCTACCGGTGCGGTAGTAGCGTGATTTTTGAAAATGATTTTTTGACTTTTGAGTCAAACCGATTTTGGAGGTTTCAAAATTTTTGAAATATTTTCAAATTGCTGTATTTGCGATGCCGGTGCGTTGTTAGTGTGTTGAGACTTTGTATGGGAGTCGTATCTTTGGTATCACGGAAGATCATCGACTTCACGGACCTGTAAGTATGTTCTTTCAGTTATTTTAGTTTTGATGATGATTATTGAGTATGGTGTCGTGATTTTGAGATATTTCGGGATTGAGATACTGATTATGGCAGGTGTTGAGTTTCGAGGACGAAACTTATTTAGGTGGGTGTATATGTAATATCCTAGAATTTCACTATGATTTTTTCGCATTATTTTATCTGGGATGTACTGTACAGAGTGGGACCGACACGATATGAGTGGATAATTTATGAAACCGTGACAGCCGTGCCAGTATGTCTATTGAGGTTATTTTGATTCTAGGATATTACATACTTGGTGTGTTTTTCTATGTCGGATATACTGTATGAGTATTTGTACAATTGTCGTACTTGGTCGAAAGTTGTATTCGATGGATCGTGCATCAGAAGTATCGTATGAAAATAATATCAGAACGAGCATATGTATTCAGTATGTCGCGTGTACGTATTCAGTATATTGAGATGACAGACAGGAGCAAAATGGCTAAGTATGAAAGCCATTACGTATGTTATATGTTGGAGATTACGTACGTAGCTAAGTAATCTTAACGTACGTTAAGCTGCGTACATTACGTACGTTAAGAATGGAATCAGCGGGTCCGAGCTGTGGTCGGCAGTGGGCCGGTGTCGGTGCTTCGGCGCGCAGATGTGGACAGGCGAGTCAACCCCGGCATTACGTACGCTATGCATGGCATATTACGTACGTAATATGGGTTGATACTATAGCAAGTCAACCGCCACATTACGTACGCTACGGTGCTGGTATTACGTACGTAACGCAAGGTGCAAAATAGTACAGATTACCCTGGATGACGATTACGTACGCTCTATAGGACATATAGCGTACGTTAAAGGCCTTACGTACGTTAACTTTAGGACTTAAAGTACGTAATGAGATGCACAGTTATAAAATAAGAACGGGACTTTCATTTCCTCACGAAAGGAAACACATTTCCTCCTCCCCAACTCATCCCTCTCCACTCTCAAACCCATCTAAGACCCGCATACCCTTGTTAAGACTTTCATAAGGATGATCGGAAGCTTGAAACTTGGAGTTCTTGGAGTTTTGGAAGTGTTTGATTGTGTTATTCATCTTCAAAAGGTATGTTGATGAACTCTACTCCTTGAATTCGGATTTTGATGTTAGTGTTGATGTTCTTCTTCGTATGAAGATGATTATGGTATTGTTGTTACGATTCTTGAGGATATATGAACTATATGTTGAAAGGAAGATGATGATATGTTGGTTTTTGTCTTGAAAATGTTGACTATGATTATAGAATCATGTTGTTCTTGGTGATCTTGGTGGTATTGCTTCGATTCTTGATGTTAGTAGGATCGTATGTTGGAGAATATGATGATACATGCCTTGGAGTATGGATTAGATGATGGTTAGATGTTAGAACACATTGAATTACGTCGTTTTGTTGGCTTCAAACGTGATTATGGATTAATTCATGTTCTTGAAGAATTCTTGAATGATATATGTCCGTAAATTGGAAGGATTACGATTAATTTTGGTATATGATTATTCATGATGATAGCCGTAATTGTATTCCTATGAATTTGCACGAATGAGCCGTGTAAATCCGAATTTAAGATTGAAGTCGGAACCAAGAATGTTGTAGACGTTCATAGAACTATTGATTATCGAAGTTCGGCTTGTATTCATATTGATAAGAGTTGATATGGTTTGATTTCATACGATCGAGATACCGTTGAGTTTGATTGGTTGATTATACCGGTTGTTGATTGTTATCGAACGTATCGTTGATTGATTATTGTATTAGGTTGCATTAGATGATCGTTGATATTAACCGTTGTGCTGCGGTGAGTCGGGGCTTCGGAGCTTGTAGATGAAGGCGACGGGACTAGTAACAACTTCATCGTATCGGTATCGAGGCAAGTTATGCTTGCTCAGTTCATAATGTTAATAAGTGATTTCGTTTTCATTCATTTATGATTCATATAGCAATGGTATCGTGGAATATGAGTTTTCGGAATGATTGTACGTATATTATAATTGGACCGATATAAATCATAAGGTATATGATTTTAAGGATGTCTAGTGGAAATGGGAACGTGAATTATAATTGGTCTATTATATGATAAGTTAGATATCAAGGCTAGTTATCCTGCCGATGTTGAACTCGGGATGGTGATTTGGTATTAGCAACGGACTGTATTGCATTTTGGATTTTTCGGATAAACCGTGTATTCGTTCAGGGCGGTTGGTCGTGGGAAGGTTGGCGTCTCCAGCTTGAGGTAAATTAATATTGTTAGATTATGATAATCATCATGTTGCATTATTTCATGTGTGTGTTGATATTTCATGCGGTGAATGTGCACCATTGTGTGTTACGTTTTGTGATGTGCTCTTTCTTTGAGATGTAATCTGTGGGGCTGATGTGTTGGGGATAAAACATGTATGGTACCCGAATGGAAATGTGTTAGGGGATAAGACCTAAATGGCACCTACGTTCCGGAGTATTCCTGTGAGTGCTTCCGTGACCCTTGGCGGCTCCCTTGGGGTTTATGTGTTAATATTATATGCATTGTTGAGCATGATGTGGACTGTTGTCTGATGGAAATACGACGTTGTGGTCGTGTCGGTCTTTCATGATCGAGTTACTGTTGCTCTTTTGGGAAGTCTTCTGATCCTTGATGGATATGCGTTTCTTCGAGATTTGTTGTCATGTTGTATCGTGGCATATCTGGAGTTAGATACATTCTGATCGTTCATGTGTAGGATTTTCGGGACGGGCACGTGTAGCATGTGTTGGTTTCGACCTCATATTGAACCGTGCACACGAGACGTACTTCGTGAGGCTGATTAGGTACGAGACCAGACGGGTACCTGATCAATACCCGTGGTTGGCTTGTACACGGACACATGTCTGGATCGAGCATATCGTGACGTCCATCTTGAGTCTTATTGATTGGTCGTTCACAGTCCATGTATAATTGGATCTATTCGATATTCAGGTTGTCTTTGAAATCCCATATATATGATTTTTATATGGTTGACGATTTTATTCTCTCGTGTATCTGTCCCTGTTGATCCTTTTCTGATATCGTTTGGAGTTACCTTATCGATGGTCAACTTGTTTGTTATCGATCCTTTATTAATCTCATTTGGAGTTTCCCCTATCATTGTAGCCTCATTCGTTATTGATCCTTATTGATTCCATTTGGGAGTTTGCCTTACCGTTGGTATTCTCGATTGTTGATCCCTTATTATCCCTATTGGAGTTTACCGTGTCGTCAGTATTCTCGGTTGTCTATTCCTTATTGCTCTTGTTGGAGTTTACCGTGTCGTCAGTATTCTCGGTTGTCGATTCCTTATTGCTCTTGTTGAAGTTTACCGTATCGTTGGTATTCCCAGTTGTTGGTCCTTATTGATCTTGTTAGAGTTTACTGTGTCGTCAGTATTCTCGATTGTTGACCCTTATTGATCTTGCTGGAGTTTACTGTGTCGTCGGTATTCTCAGTTATTGATTCTTCGTTGATCCTTACCGTCTCGTCGGTATTCTCGGTTATTGATTCTTCGTTGATCTTGTTGGAGTTACCAGATCATGGTATTCTCATCCGTGGTTGACCCTTTGTCGATCTTGTGTGGAAATATCATGTCATTGATATTTCCGTTGTGATGCATCGATTGTTTATCATTATTGAATGTGTGAGCATTCATACTTTGTATTGATATCCGGGACTTGCCATTGTTCGGGACAGTTGATTTGCAGATGTATCGTGTGATATCAGTTTCTATCAGTATTGGGATCCAATTGTGCGAACCAGCCAGCAGAATTGAACTTGGCCAGATTATTCTATACTCGAGATATGTTTATGTTTGGAAATCTGGGTAGTGTTTCGGATACAGTACAGGTGATTACCTTTGAATTCGTTCATTACTTAAGGACACGAGGCGTGGGATATGGTAAGAATTGATTGTTATGGTTGTGACAGGTTGGTAAGGTTACTTCGGTAAAATACATTGGGAATGTTCTTACTCTGTAGATTACATTGATATGTAATTGTCTTTGTGATGTGATCGTTATCATTGTTGAGTATTATGGCTGACCCCGTCGTGGGCTTTATCTTTTAGGTACTCGGAGTTCGAGCTAGTAGCGGTCGTGAAGGGATGAGCTTTCCAGTGATACTGGCTATGGCGTGATTGCTGGGATTATGTATTCTTTTCTGGTTTTCTAATTCCGCTGCAAATGTATTAATTGTGTTTTTATCCGCTGCGTGTGTATATTTAAAATGGCTTTCAGTATTCTTTGAACTATGTTTTTATCCGCTGCGTGTGTGTGTACTTTCAAAGGGATTTTTGACATTTTTAAACGTGTGCGAAAATGAGTTTAGCCTTGTGGGTTCTAATATGGGGCCCACAGCACTGTAATATTCCCGGTCGGTTTGGGGTGTTACAGAAAATGGTATCGGAGCTTGGGTTTAGTAAAACCCGGGCGTGTGTGTTATGTGGCTCTATCGGTGCGGTAGTAGCGTGATTTTTGAAAATGATTTTCTGACTTGTGAGTCAAACCGATTTTGGAGGTTTCAAAATTTTTGAAATATTTTCAAATTGCTGTATTTGCGATGCCAGTGCGTTGTTAGTGTGTTGAGACTTTGTATGGGAGTCGTATGCTGGTATCACGGAAGATCATCGACTTCACGGACCTGTAAGTATGTTCTTTCAGTTATTTCAGTTTTGATGATGATTATTGAGTATGGTGTCGTGATTTTGAGATATTTCGGGATTGAAATACTGATTATGGCAGGTGTTGAGTTTCGAGGACGAAACTTATTTAAGTGGGTGTATATGTAATATCCTAGAATTTCTCTATGATTTTTTCGCATTATTTTATCTGGGATATACTGTTCAGAGTGGGACCGACACGATATGAGTGGATAATTTTGGAAACCGTGATAGCCGTGCTAGTATATCTATCGAGGTTATTTTGATTCTAGGATATTACATGCTTGGTGTGTTTTTCTATGTCGGATATACTGTATGAGTTTTTGTACAATTGTCGTACTTGGTCGACAGTTGTATTCGAGGTATCGTGCATCAGAAGTATCGTATGAAAATAATATCGGAACGAGCATATGTATTCAGTATGTCGCGTGTACGTATTCAGTATATTGAGATGACAGACAGGAGCAAAATGGCTAAGTATGAAAGCCATTACGTACGTTATATGTTGGAGATTACGTACGTAGCTGTAATACCCGGTTGTAATTCATTCGTTTTCATTCAGTAATTATCAGTCTGTAATTGTCACTCAGTGTATTTTCACTCAATTATAATCATTCATCAATCATGTTCATTCACCGTGTTCACCGTTCGGAAAAACTTCGAGTTGTGTATCGTTATTGTTCATTGTTTCAACTTTCCTCATATGAGTTCGACTTTGTTAGATCACCATTAATTTTTGGTAACTCCAAAAATTCTAAATCTTTGCAATATTATAGATCATCGAGTTAGCTTTCCAATGGTTCAAACGGTGAGTCAATCGGAGTCCGGACGAGAGAGTTATGGTCGTTTTAGCTCACCCGCTCATTTTTCAGCTTTTGGCCGATCACTGCCAACCGAACTCGGTCGTGTCGTCCGACACGGCCCGTGCCGTACTAGTCCGGAAATGCCGAAGTCTCTGCCCACAGGACTCGACCGTGTCGTCTGGCACGGCCGAGTCGAACTCTTCCGGATAAGCCAGAACCGACTGCCCAGACGCCCGACCGTGTCCCAGGACACGGTCGAGTCATGCCGAGTCGCTGTCGGATGGGTCACTATCGGAAGGCCCTCCGCGCCGCGACCGTGTCAAGCAAGACACGGTCGAGTCCCTGTCGGCCAGTTGTGCGACACGACCGTGCCGATCGGCACGGGCCGTGTCCGGCAGGGCAGTCAACCCCTATAAATTCATTTTTTGAGCATTTCAGCCCATTCTTTCCATTTTTTTCCACCTTCCTACGAGAGAGAGAGGCTTGAGGAAGAAAATTCTCTTCACCTATCACTTGAGTGTGGTTTTTAATCATTTTCATTCGGTTGTGAAGCTTGGATACTCGATTAAACTCGTGTTCTTCGGATCGAAGTGGTTGGATCTTCAAGAGGTAATTCCTTCAACACCTTGGACTTCGATTTTGTGTTGAGATATGATGTTTTGGACGTTATAATCATGTTATATGAAGGTATATGTATATGATTATGAGTTTGTATAAGGATTCATTGGATTATTGAGGGATTATTCAAGAACACTTTGATTATCGAGTTGAAATTGGGGGTTTTCGATTAATTGTCGTTATAATCACGTTTTCGGATATTCATTTCGGATTATTGATCATTTGGAAGATGTTTATTGGTTTGAAACACCTCTTGGGCGATTTGATAGTGGTTCATTGAGATTTGATTGTAAACAATCGGAGTTTGGCCACAACGTATTCGATTTAATGCCCCAATGGACTTAGTTTAATCGTATCGACGTTTTGAGTTCGTTATATTCGTGTTTGATTCGTATATTGAATGGGTTGTTGGATATTGTATAATTCAAGGTTGTTCGAGCGACCGATATCTCAATTAGGACGTTGTTCGTGGAAGGATAATTGTCACCGGTATTGTGTAAGTTAATTCTTACTCGGTTAAAAGGATATTCATCCCTTTTGTTGTTGTTCATTCATAATCATAACTCATTCATCATTATATTAACCGTATCAAAACTTGTTGTTGTCAATTAATCACTTCAGTCATAAGGAACGACGGTTCCAATCTTTTCATTGAGCTGTCATTTATTTCACTATCATTCCATCTCGGTGAGTCATTATTCATTTTCGATGTCACTTTTGTTATATCGTGGCATTCCGGGTCATACTGGCGTGCCGGTTGGTATGTGTAGGATTTTCATGTCGGGCACATTTAAGTCGTGTGTTGGTTGTTGGCCTCACATTGTACTGTGCACACGAGTCATATTGTCTCGTGAGACTGATTAGGTACAAGGCCACACGGGTGTTCGATCGGTACTCGTTGGTGGCTTGTGCACGGACACATTTCCATCCCGGGCGTAGTGTGGCGCCACCCTTTGAGCCGTATTGTTAGTTGATTCATATAGCATGTTTGATTGCGTATGTTTCGACAGGATATTTCATAACTTCAGATATAATCATGATTGTGTATTTTCAACCCTTGAGGATTGTTGTTCTTTGTAACTGACCCCGTTTGGGGATTTTGTTTTTCAGGTCTTGGCAAGGCAAAAGTACGGGGAGAACACGACGCCGAGGAGTCCAGTGATACTAGTAGGGGCCCCGATCTTTGATTATTCATGTTATTGTCCTTTATTTTCCGCTGCAGACTTTCATTTGAATACTCCATTTCATTCAGTGTTGTGTATTTTATCTTCATATAAAATACACTAGTATTCGGTATTGTCCTGGTGTGTTGTAACTAAACTCCTCATCGGAGTAATTATTGTTGTAATGTAGTTCGGTACTACATTTATCTAGTGTAATTCATTCATTTTCATTTGCCTGGTGGGTCCCAGTTGGGGATCTACGGCACTGTAATATCCGCCTAGTTTGGGGTGTTACAGAGTTGGTATCGGAGCGTGGTTTTGAATACTACCTTCCGAGTCATGTCTCATTTGAAATCATCGTCATCAGACTAGTATCATTGGACTTTCGCGTCACGTGTGACCTGTGCAAATGCCGAGCCAATCAGACCGGAAGAACTGCAAGATTTCTAATGCCATGGTATAATTTCTGGCAATAGTCATTCATTCATCATTCATCAATTAACAATCCTCAAACATCATCATTCATTGTGATTAGGACGATCATGTTAACTCATCAATCACTTAATTCATTTCATTACTTAGTTAATAATCAGGACGATCATGTTAACTCATTAATTACTCAATTCATTTCATTACTCAGTTGTCAATCTGGATGATCATATTATCAATCTTGTTAAGTTATTCAAGATAATCATTTCAAGAATTTCATCAGATAATCATGTAACTTCAGTAAATCATTCATATAATCACTAAGTTAGAGCATGTATACTCATTTTCATCATCTCATGACATAATCATAACGTGCTAATCATGCGGGTAATATAATCATTATGCGACCTTCTTACTTCAGTATGGAGAGAGCTGTGGATGAGATGGGAGAGGCGCGGTGCGGACCGAAACCCGAGAAATAATCACTGTTGCCGGAAATCGTGCCGGGACTCGCTCGATCAGAAGATGTTCGGGTTGATCCACTCACTTTTATGCGAGCCATGATGACCCATGTGCGGTTGCTCAATCATCATTGCGCCACTCGGCCGGATTAATCGAGAGAACTCTCCGTATAAGCCATTGCTAAGGAAAGTCTTGAACAACAACCTTCATTTGTCGGCAAGAATTCAACGGCGTAATCAATCCGAAGGCGGTCGGTCAACCTTCAAGAAGCCTCGTGTGAGTCCTATCGTTTCGAGCGACCTCTACGGCGCATAATCGTGCGGGATCTCATTCCCGGCGGCGATTCGGCCATCACTGTTTCAATTGTGGAACGCCGGTCATTTCAGCGAGTGTAAACCGTCTATCACGTGCTATAATTGTGGGAATTTTGGGCATAAGGCCCGTTTTTGCGAAAGGACTCCAAGTCGGCTCCGCGGCATCTCGAGCCCGAAGCAACCGGCGTTTGAGAATCGGGCTTTGTCATCGTCGTTTAAGGCAATGGAAGCAAATAGAGTTGGAGCTCGTATTTATCGACAGGAGCGTCGGTTTGGGGACCGGCAAGTCCTGATTCATATGATGAGGAGGATCGACGATCCGGTGGTCCGAATGATTTCAGGTATACTCGTAATTTTATTTCAACTTGTGTATACCTTTTGATGCTGGTACACCGCATTCATTCATTTTCGAATCATGCTTGAATAGACTTATTTCGGGATAGTCCTATTGCTTGTGGACCTCATACCATCGGTCTACCTGACGATGGAAGAATTTTCGGAATCATACCGAATTAAGCTTAATGACCGCGATTGGTTGATGGATCTAATCGTGGTGAATTTATCTTAGGACGATGTAATTTTCGGTATTAGTTGGTTTGATCGTCTTGATACTATCCTTAGTGTTTGTTAGCGTTTGGTCGCTATCTTTCCGTCGTTGGTTGTCGAATGTGTGCTTAAGGGAAGTAATCCCCGTTGTTCCAGAAGAAGTATTATTATGACGAAAGCAGAGAAATTCCACAATCGAACTATTCAATCATTCATTGTATCATTTTCATCGATTGGCCTTTCTAAGGCAATCGAGTTATTCAATCATTCCTTGTATCATTTCCATCGATTGGCCTTTCTAAGGCAACCGAGTTATTCAATCATTCATTGTATCATTTTCATCGATTGGCCTTTCTAGGGCAATCGAGTTATTCAATCATTCATTGCATCATTTCCATCGATTGGCCTTTCTAAGACAATCGAGTCATTCAATCATTCATTGTATCATTTTCATTGATTGGCCTTTCAAAGGCAATCGAGTTATTCAAACATTCATTGTATCATCTTCATCGATTGGCCTTTCTAAGGCAATCGAGTTGTTCAATCATTATTGGTATCTCTTTTTGTCGATTGACCATTATAGGGCAATCGAAATGTTCAATCATTCGTGGTATCATTGTCATCGATTGACGATGTATTTCCAGGCGAGTTATCTGGTTGCCTTCACATAGAGTAGGGGAATTCAGGAGTGAGTTGGAGCCGGTACGTCCCCTTTATCGAAGGCACCGTATCGAATGGCCCCGACCAGAATGCAGGAGTTGAAGATTCAACTTGAGGAGTAGTTCGAGAAAGGTTATATCCGACCGAGTGCGTCCCCGTGGGGAGCACCAGTGCTGTTTGTAAAGAAGAAGGATGGTTCGTTCCGTTTGTGTATTGATTACCGGGAATTGAACCGGGTGACGATCAAGAATAAGTATGCTTTACCCCATATTGATGATCTTTTAGATCAACTTCAGGGAGCCTCAGTATTTTCCAGGATCGACTTAAGATCTGGATATCACCAGTTGCGGATTCGAGAGTCAGATATCGCGAGGACAGCGTTTCATACACGCTATGGTCATTATGAGTTCGTAGTTATGCCGTTCGGGCTAACTATTGCACCTGCGGTATTCATGGAATTAATGAATCGGGTTTTCATCGACTTTTTGGATCAGTTTGTTGTTGTCTTCATCGACGACATTTTGATTTATTCTCGTAGCCGAGAGGAACACGAGGTTCATCTTCATCGGGTTCTCGACGTGTTGAGACGAGAGCAACTTTATGGAAAGTTTTCTGGAGGTCCGAAGTGACTTTCTCGGGCATGTAATTTCATCTGACAGAGTTCGTGTCGACCCTCAGAAGACGGAGACTATCCGAGTTTGGCAACCTCCGAAAGATATTAAGTAAATCCGATGTTTCCTCGGATTAGCTGGTTAATTATCCAACCCACGGCCGGAGCTAGCAACCGTAGTTTTCGCGTTGGAAATTTGGTGTCGTTACCTTTATGGCATCACCTATCAGATCTTCACCAATCACAAGAGTTGAAGTATATATTTACTCACAAGGAGTTAAATATGCGACAGAGGCGGTGGTTGGAACTAATCAAAGATTTTGATATCAAGATCCTTTACCACCCGGGCAAGGCGAACGTTGTCGCCGACGCCTTGAGTCGTAAGTCCGTTCAGGAGCAGATGCTTGCTCGTTTAACAGTTCAGAAGGAGCTTCAGCAGGAATTCCTTAGACACGAGATTGAGGTCTGGCTTCAGCGAATTCAGGGACAGCTTTGTATGTTAGAGATTTCATCGTCACTTGAGGAGAAAATCAGGGAGGATCAGGGTTCAGACCCAGCATTGATGCGCATCCGTGAAGATGTGGCTCAGGGGAAAGCCCCTGGATTCGTGGTCCACGAGGATGGACTTTTGAGGATTAAGAACCGGTTGTGCGTACCGGTGAATGACGAGTTGAAAAACTCTATTTTGAGAGAAGCTCATTCTACCCCTTATTCTGTTCATCCGGGGTCCAGCAAGATGTACAAGGACTTGAAACAAAATTACTGGTGGAGTAATATTAAGCGAGAAGTCGCAGAATTTGTTTCGAGATGCTTAACCTGTCAACAAGTTAAGATTGAACATCAGCGACCGGCGGGTATGCTGAAACCTCTTCCTATTCCCGAATGGAAGTGGGAAGACATTTCTATGGATTTCATCACGAGCTTGCCAACGAGTCGTCGTGGCATGAATACGATCTGGGTGATTGTGGACCGCTTAACTAAATCAGCTCATTTTCTTGAGATTAAGGATACTTGGGGTCCCGAGAGACTTGCCCAGTTATTCATCAAAGAGATAGTGAGACTGCACGGTACTCCTAAAAGTATCGTTTCCGATCGTGACGGACGGTTTGTGTCACATTTTTGGAAATCAGTTCATCGTGCTATGGGAACTCAGCTTAATCTCAGTACTGCCTTTCATCCTCAGTCCGAAGGACAATCAGAGAGTTCGACTTTGTTATATCACCATTAATTTTTGGTAACTCCAAAAATTCTAAATCTTTGCAATATTATAGAGCATCGAGTTATCTTTCCAATGGTTCAAACGGTGAGTCAATCGGAGTCCGGACGAGAGAGTTATGGTCGTTTTAGCTCACCCGCTCATTTTTCAGCTTTTGGCCGATCACTGCCGACCGAACTCGGTCGTGTCGTCCGACACGGCCCGTGCCGTACTCGTCCAGAAATGCCGAAGTCTCTGCCCACAGGACTCGACCGTGTCGTCTGGCACAGTCGAGTCGAACTCTTCCGGATAATCCAGAATCGACTGCCCAGACGCCCGACCGTGTCCCAGGACACGGTCGAGTCATGCCGAGTCGCTGTCGGACGGGTCACTATCGGAAGGCCCTCCGCGCCGCGACCGTGTCAAGCAGGACACGGTCGAGTCCCTGTCGGCCAGTTGTGCGACACGACCGTGCCGATCGGCACGGGCCGTGTCCGGCAGGGCAGTCAACCCCTATAAATTCGTTTTTTGAGCCTTTCAGCCCATTCCTTCCATTTTTTTCCACCTTCCTACGAGAGAGAGAGAGGCTTGAGGGAGAAAATTCTCTTCACCTATCACTTGAGTGTGGTTTTTAATCATTTTCATTCGGTTGTGAAGCTTGGATACTCGATTAAACTCGTGTTCTTCGGATCGAAGTGGTTGGATCTTCAAGAGGTAATTCCTTCAACACCTTGGACTTCGATTTTGTGTTGAGATATGATGTTTTGGACGTTATAATCATGTTATATGAAGGGATATGTATATGATTATGAGTTTGTATAAGGATTCATTGGATTATTGAGGGATTATTCAAGAACACTTTGATTATCGAGTTGAAATTGGGGGTTTTCGATTAATTGTCATTATAATCACGTTTTCGGATATTCATTTTGGATTATTGATCATTTGGAAGATGTTTATTGGTTTGAAACAGCTCTTGGGGGATTTGATAGTGGTTCATTGAGATTTGATTGTAAACAATCGGAGTTTGGCCACAACGTATTCGATTTAATGCCCCAATGAACTTAGTTTAATCGTATCGACGTTTTGAGTTCGTTATATTCGTGTTTGATTCGTATATTGAATGGGTTGTTGGATATTGTATAATTCAAGGTTGTTCGAGCGACCGATATCTCAATTAGGACGTTGTTCGTGGAAGGATAATTGTCACCGGTATTGTGTAAGTTAATTCTTACTCAGTTAAAAGGATATTCATCCCTTTTGTTGTTGTTCATTCATAATCATAACTCATTCATCATTATATTAACCGTATCAAAACTTGTTGTTGTCAATTAATCACTTCAGTCATAAGGAACGGCGGTTCCAATCTTTTCATTGAGCTGTCATTTATTTCACTATCATTCCATCTCGGTGAGTCATTATTCATTTTTGATGTCACTTTTGTTATATCGTGGCATTCCGGGTCATACTGGCGTGCCGGTTGGTATGTGTAGGATTTTCATGTCGGGCACATTTATGTCGTGTGTTGGTTGTTGGCCTCACATTGGACTGTGCACACGAGTCATATTGTCTCGTGAGACTGATTAGGTACAAGACCACACGGGTGTTCGATCGATACTCGTTGGTGGCTTGTGCACGGACACATTTCCATCCCGGGCGTAGTGTGGCACCACCCTTTGAGCCGTATTGTTAGTTGATTCATATAGCATGTTTGATTGCGTATGTTTCGACACGATATTTCATAACTTCAGATATAATCATGATTGTGTATTTTCAACCCTTGAGGATTGTTGTTCTTTGTAACTGACCCTGTTTGGGGATTTTGTTTTTCAGGTCTTGGCAAGGCAAAAGTACGGGGAGAACACGCTGACGTCGAGAGTCAGTGATACTAGTAGGGGCCCCGATCTTTGATTATTCATGTTATTGTCCTTTATTTTCCGCTGCAGACTTTCATTTGAATACTCCGTTTCATTCAGTGTTGTGTATTTTATCTTCATATAAAATACACTAGTATTCGGTATTGTCCTGGTGTGTTGTAACTAAACTCCTCATCGGAGTAATTATTGTTGTAATGTAGTTCGGTACTACATTTATCCTGTGTAATTCATTCATTTTCATTTGCCTGGTGGGTCCCAGTTGGGGATCTACGGCACTGTAATATCCGCCTAGTTTGGGGTGTTACAGTAGCTAAGTAATCTTAACGTACGTTAAGCTGCGTACATTACGTACGTGAAGAATGGAATTAGCGGGTCTGAGCTGTGGTCGGCAGGTGGGCCCGGTGTCGGCTGCTTTCGGCGCAGGATGTGGACTGGCGAGTCAACCCCGGCATTACGTACGCTATGCATGGCATATTACGTACGTAATATGGGTTGATACTGTAGCAAGTCAACCGCTACATTACGTACGCTACGGTGATGGTATTACGTACATAACGCAAGGTGCAAAATAGTACAGATTACCCTGGATGACGATTACATACGCTATATAGGATATATAGCGTACGTTAAAGGCCTTACATACGTTAACTTTGGGACTTAACATACGTAACGAGATGCACAGTTATAAAATAAGAACGGGATTTTCATTTACCTCATGAAAGGAAACACATTTCCTCCTCCCCAGCTCGTCCCTCTCCACTCTCAAACCCATCTCAGACCCTCATACCCTTGTTTAGACTTTGATAAGGATGATCGGAAGCTTGAAACTTGGAGTTCTTGGAGTTTTGGAAGTGTTTGATTGTGTTATTCATCTTCAAAAGGTATGTTGATGAACTCTACTCCTTGAATTCGGATTTTGATGTTAGTGTTGATGTTCTTCTTCGTATGAAGATGATTATGGTATTGTTGTTACGATTCTTGAGGATATATGAACTATATGTTGAAAGGAAGATGATGATATGTTGATTTTTGTCTTGAAAATGTTGACTATGATTATAGAATCATGTTGTTCTTGGTGATCTTGGTAGTATTGCTTCGATTCTTGATGTTAGTAGGATCGTATGTTGGAGAATATGATGATACATGCCTTGGAGTATGGATTAGATGATGGTTAGATGTTAGAACACATTGAATTACGTCGTTTTGTTGGCTTCAAACGTGATTATGGATTAATTCATGTTCTTAAAGAATTCTTGAATGATATATGTCCGTAAATTGGAAGGATTACGATTAATTTTGGTATATGATTATTCATGATGATAGTCGTAATTGTATTCCTATGAATTTGCATGAATGAGCCGTGTAAATCCAAATTTAAGATTGAAGTCGGAACCAAGAATATTGTAGACGTTGATAGAACTATTGATTATCGAAGTTCGGCTTGTATTCATATTGATAAGAGTTGATATGGTTTGATTTCGTACGATCGAGATACCGTTGAGTTTGATTGGTTGATTATACCGGTTGTTGATTGTTATCGAACGTATCATTGATTGATTATTGTATTAGGTTGCATTAGATGATCGTTGATATTAACCGTTGTGCTGCGGTGAGTCGGGGCTGTGGAGCTTGTAGATGAAGGCGACGGGACTAGTAACAACTTCATCGTATCGGTATCGAGGCAAGTTATGCTTGCTCAGTTCATAATGTTAATAAATGATTTCGTTTTCATTCATTTATGATTCATATAGCAATGGTATCGTGGAATATGAGTTGTCGGAATTATTGTACGTATATTATAATTGGACCGAGATAAATCATAAGGTATATGATTTTAAGGATGTCTAGTGGAAATGGGAACGTGAATTATAATTGGTCTATTATATGAGAAGTTAGATATCAAGGCTAGTTATCCTGCCGATGTTGAACTCGGGATGGTGATTTGTTATTAGCAACGGACTGTATTGCATTTTGGATTTTTCGGATAAACCGTGTATTCGTTCAGGGCGGTTGGTCGTGGGAAGGTTCGCGTCTCCAGCTTGAGGTAAATTAATATTGTTAGATTATGATAATCATCATGTTGCATTATTTCATGTGTGTGTTGATATTTCATGCGGTGAATGCGCACCATTGTGTGTTATGTTTTGTGATGTGCTCTTTCTTTGATATGTAATCTGTGGGGCTGATTTGTTGGGGATAAAACCTATATGGTACCCGAATGGAAATGTGTTAGGGGATAAGACCTAAATGGCACCTACGTTCCGGAGTATTCTTGTGAGTGCTTCCGTGACCCTTGGCTGCTGCCTTGGGGTTTATGTGTTAATATTATATGCATTGTTGAGCATGATGTGGACTGTTGTGTGATGGAAATACGACGTTGTGGTCGTGTCGGTCTTTCATGATCGAGTTACTGTTGCTCTTTTGGGAAGTCTTCTGATCCTTGATGGATATGCGTTTCTTCGAGATTTGTTGTCATGTTGTATCGTGGCATATCTGGAGTCAAATAAATTCTGATCGTTCATGTGTAGGATTTTCGGGACGGGCACGTGTAGCATGTGTTTGTTTCGACCTCATATTGAACCGTGCACACGAGACGTACTTCGTGAGGCTGATTAGGTACGAGACCAGACGGGTACCTGATCAATACCCGTGGTTGACTTGTACATGGACACATGTATGGATCGAGCGTACCGTGACGTCCATCTTGAGTCTTATTGATTGGTCGTTCACAGTCCATGTATAATTGGATCTATTCGATATTCGGGTTGTCTTTGAAATCCCATATATATGATTTTTATATGGTTGACGATTTTATTCTCTCGTGTATCTGTCCCTGTTGATCCTTTTCTGATATCGTTTGGAGTTACCTTATCGATGGTCAACTTGTTTGTTATCGATCCTTTATTAATCTCGTTTGGAGTTTCCCCTATCATTGTAGCCTCATTCGTTATTGATCCTTATTGATTCCGTTTGGGAGTTTGCCTTACCGTTGGTATTCTCGATTGTTGATCCCTTATTATCCTTATTGGAGTTTACTGTGTCGTCGGTATTCTCGGTTGTCTATTCCTTATTGCTCTTGTTGGAGTTTACCGTGTCGTCGGTATTCTCGGTTGTCGATTCCTTATTGCTCTTGTTGAAGTTTACCGTATCGTTGGTATTCCTAGTTGTTGGTCCTTATTGATCTTGTTAGAGTTTATTGTCTCGTTAGTATTCTCGATTGTTGACCCTTATTGATCTTGCTGGAGTTTACTGTGTCGTCGGTATTCTCGGTTATTGATTCTTCGTTGATCCTTACCGTCTCGTCGGTATTCTCGGTTATTGATTCTTCGTTGATCTTGTTGGAGTTATGAGATCATGGTATTCTCGTCCGTGGTTGACCCTTTGTCGATCTTGTGTGGAAATATCATGTCATTGATATTTCCGTTGTGATGCATCGATTGTTTATCATTATTGACTGTGTGAGCATTCATGCTTTGTATTGATATCCGGGACTTGCCATTGTTCGGGACAGTTGATTTGCAGATGTATCGTGTGATATCAGTTTCTATCAGTATTGGGATCCAATTTTGCAACCCAGCCAGCAGAATTGAACTTGGCCAGATTATTCTATACTCGAGATATGTTTATGTTTGGAAATCTTGGTAGTGTTTCGGATACAGTACAGGTGATTACATTTGAATTTGTTCATTACTTAAGGACACGAGGCGTGGGATATGGTAAGAATTGATTGTTATGGTTGTGACAGGTTGGTAAGGTTACTTCGGTAAAATACATTGGGAATGTTCTTACTCTATAGATTACATTGATATGTAATTGTCTTTGTGATGTGCTCGTTATCATTGTTGAGTATTATGGCTGACCCCATCGTGGGCTTTATCTTTTAGGTACTCGGAGTTCGAGCTAGTAGCGGTCGTGAAGGGATGAGCTTTCCAGTGATACTGGCTATGGCGTGATTGTTGGGATTATGTATTCTTTTCTGGTTTTCTAATTCCGCTGCAAATGTATTAATTGTGTTTTTATCCGCTGCGTGTGTATATTTAAAATGGCTTTCAGTATTCTTTGAACTATGTTTTTATCCGCTGCGTGTGTGTACTTTCAAAGGTCTTTTTGACATTTTTAAACGTGTGCGAAAATGATTTTAGCCTTGTGGGTTCCAATATGGGGCCCACGGCGCTGTAATATTCCCGGTCGGTTTGGGGGTGTTACAACAACGAAACTCAAGGAAACACATATCCAATAAGGATCAAAAGACTCACCGAAGTGAACAACAACAGACTGACAATGAGAAGTCGACACGACTAATCAATATCCAAAACATCAATCCTGGGATCATCATCCCTAAATGAATGACCAACATGATCTACGATCTTAATACAACAGTCATGGGATCAACATCCCTCAACGAATAACCGATACGAAACTCATTACATGAAACCTCAACATATACAACAACTCAACATACTAATAATCCACATGACTGAACAAATACTTAGATTACCTCAAAGTCGAGGACCATATCCATCAACATCCCCCAATGAGACGATCAACATTACCATTAATACCAACAATAGTCCTGGGATCAACATCCCTCAACGAACAACCAGTACGAATCTCAATATACGAAGCCTCAACATACAACATATACAACAACTCAACATAATAATTATCTCATAACTGAACAATACATAAATTACCTCAAAGCCGACGACAATATCCTTTCCACGAACAACATCCCTGAACGAATACACAGTTATACAAATAATCTCAAATAAGGTACCATCCATTCAATACCAATAAACCTTTATCCCGATACTTATGTCATCACGATAACTATCCTCGATATCCGATATTCTATATCCTTGACAAAAGATAACTCACGTATTCCCTGAACACAATTAAATCATATACCTTATGATTTATTACAACCAGAGTACGATATACAAACCATTATCCTGTCAACTTACATTTCTAACAACATTGCTATACGAATTATAAATGAAATGAAAACGAAACCATTCATCAAATATTATAAACTGAACAAGTAAAAACTTGCCTCGATACCGATACCACGAAGCCGTTACCAAAATCCTTTGCCTTCGTCTACGAGCTCCTCAGCCCCGACCAAAAGCAATCTACGAATTCTTCAGCCTCAACCGCAACACAACGGTCATAAACCACGATCAAACATCACAACCTATTGCAATAACCGGTTAACACACATTCGATAAAAATCAATAACCGAGATAGCCAACCATGCGACTCAACGGCTCAACAATACCCCGTTCATATACATAAAACCAAATAATCCAACTCAACAAATACGAACTCATATCCACAATACAAGCCGTAACTCGATGATCACAAATAACAATCAATAACCGATCAACAATGGTTCTACAATATCCCGATTAAACACATATCCAAACAACCTGAACCAATCAAACACGAATTCAAAACCACAATACGATTCCAAAATCCGCAGATAATATCAATAATCAATTTAAACCAACAAGGGTCTAACATTACCGATTCCAAATTCAATCTTAAATACGGATACAAGTTTCCTCCTTGTAATTTCATAATATAAACCAATTACCAGTTATCATCATCAATCCGGACGATCCGATTAATTCAACATTATAGATAATCATATTCCAAGAGTTTCAAATATTTCCATTATCCGAATTTAAAACTTGTTCAATACGTAGGGATTCTCAAACTCAAAAGCAAATCATAATCTTATCAAACCCGAAAATCATATTCGTATTCATGTACGAATATTGTACCAAAATACATAACTTAGTTCTAAATGTGAATATTCCATATTCATGTCCAAAACACCAACACTTTAAACCGTATTCATCAAATCAATGATCAATTCATCTCGACATTAAGGATTTTATAACATATTCGATTCCAACTTTAACTCCAAATACGAAGACAAAACTCCTTCTTGTTCATACTTGTAAATTCGTAAGAAACAATTTACCAATTATTATCATGAAGAATCACAATCCAATTATCCGAAATCTTCCCAACAATCATAACATGTATAACTCACGAGTTCTTCAAGAACACGAATTATCCGAATTCACGTTCATAATCCATAAAACAACATAATCTGATGTTTTCTAACATCTAAACAATCCTTAATCATAATTCAAGGTGTATATCATCATGTTCTTCAACATACGATTTTCCTAACATCAAAAATCGCAACAATACTACCAAGAACATCAAGAACTCTAGGATTCCATAAGCATAACCAACATAATCAAGATACAAACCATCATATCATCATCTTCCTTCAACATATAATTCATATATCTTCAAGAATCGTAATAACAAGATCATAATCATCTTCATACAAATCATTCATCAATAACAACATCAAAATCCGAAATTCAAGAAGGGATTATCCAACATACCTCTTAGAAGATGGATTACACAACAAATCACTTCAAGAATCAACAATATCTCCATATCCAAGCTCCAATCCCATGTTGCCAAGCTCATAATCGACTTAGGAAAGTTAAAATCTCCCTCTCTCAGAGTTTGGAGACGAAAAACGAAGTGAAAAGCTGAAGAGAAATAAAAGGCGGGCGTCCCCTTATAAAACAATCTAGCTCGTTACGTACGTAACCTTCTTTGGTTAACGTACGTAATACACCCTTACGTATGCTATCTGACCTTGGTAGCGTACGTAACTCAGTCCAGAGTTAACTGACCTGTTTTACGTACTTCCTTACATACGTAACACTTTCACCATAACGTACGTAATACGTACGTTGACTTGCTACAGTACAATGGTCGTGTTACGTACGTAACACGTCCTGTATAACGTACGTAACACGTACGTTGACTCACCTGTCAACATCCTCCGCCGAAAGTTGTCGACACAGGGTCCCACCTGCCGACCAAGACTCGGTCCTGTCCGATGCCTTCATTACGTATGTAATACCTTAGCCTTAACGTACGTAACCATGTCAATCTTACGTACGTAAGCTCACCTTGTTAACGTACGTAACAATTCCATACTTAGCCAATTTCAGCAATTCCTGTCCAATGTCACGACATACCAAACACGAGCATACGGCAAAAATCAATACATATACTCAATCCAAAAATATTCTCATACGATATACCTGATATCCAAATCAGTTCAACTTGATACAGCAAATCCTCAATATAACTGTCAATCAAAATGTCAATTACACAAGTATACTGTCTCGGTCCTCAATTTATTTTATCCATACTGTATAGATACCAAACTATACAGTATACCTCAGATAAAATAACGCGAAAATTTTATACTGAAAATCCGGGTATTACAGTTGCATTTCTATGTTGGCTAGCATACATCTAAACATACATCGCATCACATACATGCATAAATTTAAACATACATAGCACCATACGACATAATAAAACATAGGACCGTATATAGCATGACCATATCCTAACGTGATTTTCATGAGCCAACATGAAAATCACATAGGTCAATTTAAAGGGTATAATTGGTCTTCGTTGATCTTCCAATCGGAACATCGTACGCGATCAATTGGCTCATTGAGTCCGTCTTTCCTGTCCACTTTGTCGTCATTACATTAATGAAAAACTATAGTACACTAATAAAGTAAATTACAAGAGTGCAAGCAGCACGCACGCCGTAAATAATAATAATAAATTAATAGATGACTCGCAGGCTATAAAAAACAACTATATTTAAAAGACATGCAGGTCGTAAAACCAATCCAAAATTAAATTTAAACATCCAATCAGATTGGTCAATTTATGGTCATGCCATACACCAAACATACTAAAATTAATCATCACATAATTAATTTAAAACTGACAAATTACTTATTAATAATGATCTGCGTCCAAAATAAACCAAAGAAGTCGCATAGCACAGTGGTCGGCCGGATGAACAGCACCCACGGCCACCCAGGTTCAAAACCTAGTTTGCACAACATCTGTGCTACATTCAGCCATATTTTTTCGTGGGTCGGCCCATAGACGTGGGTTGTCAGTAACCCTTGCCCATATTCCCATGACAGTACCCTCTAGATCAGAATCTGGATATTAACAGTGCAGCTAGTAGCAAAAAAAAGTACAAAATTTTATTTTTAACGATCTGATTTAATCAAATTAAATCCGAAAAATTATTTATAAAATCGCTATTTTATAAATAATATCAAGAACACAATTCATATATTCAAAATATATAATCATGAACTACATAGATAATTAAATTACTTGGAAGTTGTCTCTGATATCACTGTTGGGTTTTACATGTATCTAATACAAGAAATATGAGCAAAAACGCAATGGAATAATAATTGGAAAACCCAAGATGAGGATATAAATCCAGACCAGAAGCTGATGAAAATCGTCTTCCTCTTTCAGTGATCCACACACGAACAATTTGCACAAGCCGGATTGCTAGATCCTTACGAATAATATTGATAAACAGTACACGAGATGATTCCTTGTTAGAAGGATTGAACTGTTGATCAAGATCAACTAAGGGAAGGAGATAGAGATGGCCGAACCGGACTCCTTGGACAAGATAATTTCGACCGATTGGTGAGGGAAGGGGAGGGGGTCGATTTTTCTTGTTTCTCTTGTGTAACAGCTCCTTATCCAAGACCCTTTATTATACTAAGTAGACCCTTGAGTTAAAATAATATCCAATATTATATTACTTTTCCCAGTTGGTATAATTAAATGATATAAGATATAATATCCTATATTATATATCACTCATTATTTAATTTCTTTAATAAATATAATATCCAATAGTATATCTATTAATTATTCGTGCTTATCTTTAATTATCATATGTGTGACCCAAAAGGCTTATATTATGTTGGCAACCACTTAATACCTTATTAAAAGATAAATCATAAGCGGTCTCTAGCAAGACATTATGACTACCCCAATATAGTCCATTAAACCATTTAATGTGTCAAATTCCTTTGTCGCGCGATATCATATTTGAACTAAGTCACGGAAACTGTCATACTTATTATGTTCAAATGCTTTCTCGATCATAAGTAGACTGATTGAATCAAATGACTCTTCATTTGATCATGGTCATACGTTTCCTTCCATCCTACTTATCGACGGTCCCAACAGATATACTCTCCCTAAAGAGAGGGACAAATCTCCATCCTGATTATTCAATGCCCTATATATGACTCCCACTAATCCCGATCGCTAACCTTTATGATCATCATTTTTAGATGACGTTGGATTACGTCAAGGCATAGCAGTTATCATGTTGGACTCTATGATAATCTCATGTTCAAGGATTTATTGACATACTGTTATTTTGGGATTCACTTATGACATTTTCAAGCAATGATCTCAATGCGGGTCTGTCCAGTATTGCATTCTCCAACTAATATCCATAAGTTTGATCCGTACCATGCGCATTATCATCCGATGGTTATAAATCACACTCATACTAGTATATTAATCACTTGAATCTCCACTCTACGTGATTGGAACAGGGACATATGAATAATCTTATTATTCGTGAATAACTATTATTTGATTATTATAATATTAAAACATGCACACATTATAATAATCAACGAGAAATAGATGTTATCAAATAACTTTATTTAAATGTGGAAATTACAAATTTAGGCACATCGAATGTCCTGGGGCACTATTCCCAACAGTTTGAGGATGATGGGCACTACTGAAATTCAGCTGAATGTTAACCAAGCACCATAAACTCCTCCAAAAATGACTCAGAATACGAGTATCATACTCAGACACAATAGATGTAGGAAGGCCATGAAGTCGATATACGTCGCAAAAATAAAGTTGGGCAATATGAACAGCATCAGCAGTACGCTTACACTAGATGAAATGGGCCATTTTAGAGAAGCGATCCACCACAACATAAATAGATCATTCCCACACTGAGTACGAGGAAGACCAGGGACAAAATCCATGCTAACAACATACCAAATTGTGTGAGAATAGAAAGAGGCGTATAAAAACCTGCATTAGTCGAAGCACCCTTAGCCAATTGACAAACAATAACGAGCCACGAATCTATCAACCTCCTTGTACATACAAGGCTAGTAGTACAAACCAGCAAGAAACTGGAAAATATGATCACGCCAAACATGACCCTCATTATGCAACTCGTGAATTATCTTCAAACGCTGCAGTCAGGAATGCACAACTGAACCCCACGTAAAAGAAAGCCATCCTCCAATATAATATCTATGGGCTCCCTTTGTTGAATTTGCTAAAGCACAGTAGAGAAAATGGATCGTCCATATACAACTCCATAGAAGAATCAAATATAAGTACATGAACACGCATCTCAGCAAGAAGGCCACAACGATGACTCAACACATAAGCCACACGGTTAGAGACATCAGCCTTATGTTTGATCATAAAAGTGAACTGGTGTATAAGAAAATCAAGAAGCATGTCGATGAGATATCTTATCTTTACTGCAAGATGCTTAAGAGAATCATGATCAGTGTAAAAAATAAATTCTCACTGAAAAAGATAGTGACACCAATGCTTCATCGCCTGATTGGCTAAGAACAGCACTAGTACCAGTTTTGAAGCATCACAATAAAGCTCAAAAGGTTGAGAAAAATCAGAATCACAAGCATAGAGGTTGATGTTAATTCATGCTTAATCTCATGAAAATCAGTCTCCGTGTCAGAAGTCCAGTGAAATTTGGTCCCCTTCACGCAATCAGTAATAGGGGGCATAATGCACTAAAATGGGATTAATATTGATAAAATGAATCCAACACATGAAAACTGCACACCTTGTAATGGTCTTAGGATGTGGCCACTGCTCAATAGCAATAATTTTACTCTTGTGAACCCTGAATCCATCGATCGAGACCACATAACCCAAAAATTAAATCAACTCATATAGAAAACCATATTTAGCAGAAGCAACATAGAACTTTTCCCTACGGAGAACCAATAACAAGACCCTCAAGTGGTCAAGATGTATATCAGGCTTGGCATTATAAATCAATATATCCAATGAAAGGACATAACGCCTGATTAATAACTTGCATAAACGTGATTAAAAGGGCCAAAAGGCATCACTGAGCATTCGGATAGTCCTTCACGGGTCTTGAAGGTAGTTTTCCACTCATCCCCTATAGGAATACAAATCTGATGGTACCCACTCTTCACATCCACCTTACTAACTACACAAGCACCACCGAACTAAGCCAACAAATCATCTAAATGAGGAATAGGAAAATCGTAACATACCGCAATTTTATACATAGCATGATTATCTACACACATACCAAAAAACCATCTTTTTGGGAGTAAGAAGTTTTGGTAGTGCACAAGGACTAAGGCTCTCACGTATGTGGCCCATAGGTAGAAGTTCTTCAACCTACCTATGCAACTATTCATGTTATTAGGCGCTCATGCGATAATGGGGCCGGTTGGGAGATGCAGCACCTGGTGTCGAGTCAATGTGATGTTGAATATCAGATAAAGGTGGAAGCTCCGCAGGCAATGACTCAGAAAACACAATAGATAGTTACTGCAACAAATATTGAACTCAATCTGGAATAACAGAAGTATTATTAGCTGAATAAGAAAATAACACAAAAACAATCCATGATTCCTCCATCGCAGCCTGAAACGGATCCCCGAATAGAAGTGTAGTTTGTGTCTTATTGGCAACAGAAGTTACCAAACGAGGCTTATTCGGTACTAACACAATCCGCTTTCCATGTAACAATAAAGAATAAGTATTTATGTGGCCATTATGGAGGACATCACGATCATATTCCCATAGATCGCCAAGTAATAAATGAGAAGCATCCGTAGGAACAACATCACAATATATATCATCAATATAAGTCGAACCAATAGAAAAACTCAACCAAACACGATTGGAAATAGTAACATTTGTACTCTTTACTGAGACAAGCAAGCTTATAAGGCTTGGGATGAGTTTCAACAATAAGCCCCGATTTTAAAAGAACCACTTCAGAAATAACATTCTCACAACTACCTGCATCAATAATGAAAGTGCAAACTTTACCACCAATAGTGCAAACAAATTGTTGCGCCACTCAATCAGGTGCACGAGGAGTCAAGAAGGTTCGCCGCGACATCAAAAGAGGATCCATGTCACCTACTCATTGGCTACCTACTCATCATGAGTATCATCTTCATCAATGGGAATATCAGAAATAAGAGTAGAACCAATGTCATTACCATCAATAGAAAAGAGACTGCGATTACCAGACAGTGTCTTAAGGCAATCAGCCTATCTAGGCCCTGTCTCTCTGCAGTTAAAACACCATATTCTGCATCATGCACATCCTGCTGCCTGGGAAGCTGGGAGCGGCTGGAAGTGTATCTTATTCGGTAGCTCCACGAGCAAGTTGTGTATAATAACTACCGGTAGAAGCAGAAGGTTCCGAAAGTCCGTGGTTGCACACCTCGCCAACTATTTTTATGCTTGTAAGGCGCACTAATGTGCTTCAACAATTATGAGAGGATCAAACATGTTCAAAACATCATATAATTGTAGGGGCAAACCACTAATATAATGAGAACCCAATTGAATAAGTGACTAGTTCAGCTAAGTATGAGCAAATAACTGGTAAAAATTTGTGGTATATTCACTTACAGCATGAGGACCCTGATGAAGCAATTAAAATTGCTGGTATCATTTATGCTAATAATTATAGCGCAAGAATGCAGCCCTAAAGTTTTTCCTGAGTTTTTTCCAATTTGTAGTCTTTACCTTACCCTGGCGAACATGATTCTGTTTTGCCACCATGCTTGCGCACGACCATGCAAACAGATTGTCACCAAGGGAACATGATGATTATATGAAACCTCATTCAAGTCCAAAATATCTTCAACCTGTGGTAGCCAATCTAGGAAATCATTTGCTTGGAGTCCACCGTTAAATTCTGGAATATCCACTTTGAAACCGTTCTCCCAACATCGGTCATAAAGTTCAGACGAAGGATATTGATGATTCCCACAAGGATTCTCATTTGTAATAGTAACATCATCTTCCTGAAGCGATTGGGTGAGAGCATACAATTGGTGTGGTAATCGTTCAATCTGTTGATGCGGATCAGCATCATCATCTCTTCCTGGCACCTCATCCATGTGTTCGTCGTGAGCTCTCCTATATCTCTAGGGTCGAATAATGTAGGACCGACTGGAGTCGATACCACTTTGATGCAGCGTGCGTGGAGAAGAAGCAAAGTGTAACTCAAAATCTCGTTGATTCCGCGGAATAGAGAGAGTTGATATCAAGATTCGTTGATTTCACATAAATACCAAAAATTGACAGACATTTTGGAAAACCTCTGATTGTACTCAATAAGCCAAAAATTAAATGACAAAAAGTCTTAAAATTATTTACATAGCAAACCCTAAGGAAATAACAAAAAAGGTCCTTGAAGTTCTCAAAATATAATTAACAATTCACGAAGAGTTGATCCCCAAGATGAAGATATTCGCCCAGAATCAGCCATTTCTCTTGGTGAAGTGATGACTATTACTCAGAGGCCGTTTCGGCATCAAAAACTATAGGCTATCATCAAAATCTGACACAGGACCAGAACATTCGAAATATGTTCAAATTCTTCAGATGTTCCCATTTCTGCATATAATGTGACTCCATTGACCAGCATCAATATTATCATGTGAGAATCTATTTTATCATCTTTAATTACTTTAATTGGACTGATATTTGTTATATTTAAAGTTTCATGTTGTACATGTAGTAACATGTTTACATGTCGAGTTTCTTGAGATTTATGTTGTACATGAAGTCATATGTTACACATACGAAGCCATAAGTTCATGTTATGCATGCAGTCATACGTTATAAGTGTTCTTGTGTTCATGTTCAACCTGTAATGGAATATTTATGTAATTCTTTTCAAAATATTATATATTATTGTGGTATGTGTAATTCACACGAGCTGAAAGAAGCTCATCATCCCACCTAATTTGATCTTACATGTTAATTGGAGACGGGGACCAAAAGGGCAAGTATGACAGATAGTTAAAAAAACTATTTTATTTTAATTCAAATATTTGGGGAGATATTGTCGTTTCGTGGCATATTTATTAAATTATTTTTTCTGCAATTTATGTCATTTACTTTGGGTACTAGTTTGCCTTACTTAATCGTTTTGTAGTGTGCTTGCGAAATCAATATTGGTAGTGTGCTTGCGAAATCAATATCTTGTCTATTTTAATCGTTTTGACTTTTAATACATCTAACGAACAAGATTTAAAGAGCTTCTTTTAAATCCTTTGTCTGGATAGGTGTTGTGTCGAGATTTATACACCTCAACAGGCGATAGGCACAAAGACAGGGCGACCGAACCAGAGTCAAATAGACCAAAGCAGACTTGCCGATCGAAGGACCCAGAACAGGACCCAGTGCCGAGCGATCGACTGCCAAGGCGATCGTCCCCCGGCAACTAGCGATTGTCCCAAGTGCCCGGTCATGGACGACCGCCTCATGCCACATGAAGCCAACATCCGCCTAGTCTACAAAGGCCGAAACTCGAAGCAAGGACCCATGTGCAGATCCGCGAATGGCGCCGCAGAACATGGATCGTTGACTCCAGCCCATCAGCAGCTGTCAGTGACAAGGACGGCCTCACCTACCGACAAACCCGCCGAAAGGTCATAAGTGGGGCCTCCCAAGACAGCGACTCTGGACGCGTGTGGTCTTCCCATTGGCTCATGCATTCGGCTGCCAGCAGCTGCTGCGGAATCTAATGAGACTAACCCATGTGCTAAAGACGATCGCCCGCTTATTATAATACAGCAGAGGCGATCACCCAGTCACCTCCACTCCTATAAATAGAAAGCTTCCTGCATTTGGAAAAAGGTATGCTTTTCTGGCTGCTTTTCTCTCGGCTTTTCTCTCTCAGAACCTCTTAACCAAAAGACGGTCGGCAGAGACAAGAACTCCCTGCAGTTCAAGAACTTACAGAGCAGCACTCAAGAGCTAGATAACTAGGGTCTTTTACACTCATTGTAATTGTACTCTTACCTTAATATTTGTACTCCAACGTATTCATAATAACATCTCGCGAGAGCATTCAAGCCCGGGCCTAACAAACCCGGCAAATCTTGTGTTATTTACTTCCCCACGGACGTGCTCTCGCATTTTGTTTGTTACTCATCCATTCCAGCAATATCATCTCCGGATAATATTTTGGGTAACAACAATTGGCGCTAGAGGAAGGGGATCTTAACCTTCATTTTTATTCCGACCGTCTCAAAAAACACTCACTGTTCTCCGGGGCATATACTTGAAGAAACACTCACTGTTCTTCAAAGAAAAACCTTCAGAATCATGACTTTTGCCACCACATCGAAGAGGTCCACTCTCCGATCTGCCGGATGCCTTATTCCGGCTCAATCCGAGCCCCAACCCACGGCGGAGGGTAGCAGCGGCGGCCTGAGACTCTCGATCCCGCCCTCTAGGGACGGCCCTAGCCTCTCGCTCGATCAGTTCCAAACAGCGGAACAGATCGAGGAGGCCATGGCCATCCTATGGGAGCGACGGAGAGCATGCGGTACGCCCGCAATTACCCCCATCAGCCTTCTGCAGCGCGGGAAAACGGAAGCTCAAGGGGTTACTCGTCCAGCAATCGTCAAGAAGCCCTGATTCACGAGCAAAGGCACTCGCGAGGCGGGACGGTTCCATTTTCAGCCGCCTAGTAAGCGACCCATCATGGCGACCGGGGCATTCTAGCCCCAGTCATGAGACGACGGAGTTCGAGTCCGTCACCAGGAGTTCGGCATACCCAACTCCCAAAGGGCAGGTCGGTCACTTGGCTCCCCCTCGCCGATGAACCAAGATCGGCGGCGACGACCTCATCGCCTACCGGGGAGCCAGGAGATCGGTGCAAGATCGCCTCGGCTCCGCTCCGAGAGCTAAACAACGAGCGACCAAGCTACGGCGATGGCCGCAATGCAATGCCAGCTCGATGACATGAAGGCGCTCCTACAAACTGGAGCAGGCTCCAAGAGAAAGATCGCTGGGCCGAGCGAGCCGCTCGCGGTCCAGATCGAACTCGCCCCCGTGCAGCCAAGGATCACTCCTCCTCAAACACCTTTGTATGAAGGGAGATCGGACCCCGAAACTCACCTGAGCAAGTTCCAAATCTACATGACTGGATGCGGGCATCAGACGCGACCAGGTGCCGAATATTCCCGCTAACATTGGGCGACCTAGCCCATAGGTGGTACATCTCACTGCCACCGCGATCAATCAGTTCCTTTGAACAACTGGCGAACGACTTCACAACGTACTTCGCCGCCAAGGTCGCTCGACCAGAAGGTCCCCACCGCATGATGAAAATCAGGCAGGGGGAAGACGAGTCCGACGCATACTACATCGACCGGGTGGATGAGATAATCCTCAACGGCGAGCCCGTAAGCACGAGATCGCCCTCTACTCAGTCCTAGGGGGATTCAATGGTCTTTCGCCCATGTTCAGGAACCTTACGAAGGACATCCCCCCGACCTACGCAATCTTCCGTGCCAAGGACGCAGACTTTTTGGCCAGGCGGAGGCTGCTCGCCCTTCGCCAAGACGAGGGGGCAGGGACGGCGATCGCCAATTCCAATAAGGCGATCGCCAAGCCACCCGGTGATTTCAGGACCTTCGAGGATGTGGGAGCCCATCTCTACCACAACCTCAATCTTTCTCCGGCTCATATTTTCTACACCATCAAGGGGCGCGGACCACTAAGAAAGCCAAAGGCGATAAGGTACAACGGTAATCTAGACCACAATAAATATTGTGTGTACCACAAAAGTCCCGGCCACAGCACCAACTAATGCCGCGTCCTCCTCAAACAACTCTGGAGATTGTTCGAGGAGGGCAAGCTGGACAGTTTATTAACTTAGCCGGTGCCCCATCAATCTCCCGATACGGTCGCCAGAGTCAAACGCGACAAGCCGGAAAGCTCATACGAGTCGGCCCCTCGATCAACCCTGGTGGCCAGATTTTTATGCTCCAATCAAGAGGTGGAAACTTCGGAGGTCTTTCCCCAGTTTCCACCATGTCAAACGAAAGGCTACTGCCCAAGCAGCATCTCCAAAAATGGAGGACTCGCTCGCCATCTAAAGTTCATCATCTAAATGGACCTAGGCACGAGATCGCCTCCCTCAGCACAACGTATACCGTCGAGGATCGCCATCTAACATGACGATCCGAGGTAGAAGAGTGCAGCCATGGTCCTGGAAGTCGATGGAACCGACATCTTCGTCCATGCAAGGTTCCTTTGGACTGCAATCGCTCGCCCTTCATTTAAATACGAGGCGGGCGTAGCCGAAGAACCCTCCAAACAAATCTGTGGACACGCTCGCCAGCCCTCAAAGGTTCATCATCTAACATGGTGGACCCGGACAATGCGACGCGTCCCTACCCCCGTCACAACGTATACCGTCGAGGATTACCATCTAACATGACGATCCGAGATAGAAAAGTGCTAACAAGCCGCGGACGTGGACTCGATTAATCCGACGACGCCCCGCGAAAGGACTCCTCCAGACCAAGACCGCTCGCCCTTCGTTTAAATACGAGGCGGGCGCAGCCTAACAGAGGACCCTCACAATAAAGTGAGTCGCGAAACAAACCTACAGGTGGAATGTCCCTCGCGCACAAGACACGGTCATGGAGGTCGGTCCATCGAACTCCGCGACCGTGCACGGTTCCTCTAGGTCGAAACAATCGGCCTTCCACGAGGGATCTGCAAAATTGAAGATCACAGGAACAAGACTGAAGATAGCTCGCCAAACGATCAGGTCGCCCAAATCCGAGATCGAGTCCGCTCTACGGATCGCCCGTCTTTATCCTAAACGATCGCCAGTGGAACCACCTCACCCCATGTCTTCAACATCGGAGCAAGCTGGGGGCCAATTGTTGTGTCGAGATTTATACACCTCAACAGGCGATCGGCACAAAGACCGGGCGACCGAACCAAAGTCAAATAGACCAAGGCATCGAAGGACCCAGAACAGGACCCAGCGCCGAGCGATCGACTGCCAAGACGATCGTCCCCCGGCAACTAGCGATCGTCCCAAGTGCCCGGTCATGAACGACCACCTCATGCCACGTGAAGCCAACATACGCCTATTCTGCAAAGGCCGAAACTCGAAGCAAGGACCCATGTCCAGATCCGCGAATGGTGCCGCAGAACATGGATCGTTGACTCCAGCCCATCAGCAGTTGTCAGTGACAAGGACGGCCTCACCGACCGACAGACCCGCCAAAAGGTCATAAGTGGGGCCTCCCAAGACAGCGACTCCGGACGCGTGTGGTCTTCTCATTGGCTCATGCATTCGGGTGCCAGCAGCTACTGCGGAATCTAATGAGACCAACCCATGTGCTAAAGACGATCGCCCGCTTATTATAATACAGCAGAGGCGATCGCCCAGCCACCTCCACTCCTATAAATAGAAGGCTTCCTGCATTTGGAAAAAGGTCTGCTTTTCTGGCTGCTTTTCTCTCGGCTTTTCTCTCTCAGAACCTCTTAACCAAAAGACGGTCGGCAGAGACAAGAACTCCCTGCAGTTCAAGAACTCACAGAGCAGCACTCAAGAGCTAGATAACTAGGGTCTTTTGTTGGGTACCAAATCGGATATTTGCGCCGTTTGTGCGGAAGCGTAAATAAAAATTGCAGGAAATAAATCACACAAGGATTTATAGAGGTTCGGCTATTAACGAAGCCTACGTCCTCTCTCGATGTATCTTTTTCCTTAGGCTTAAGATCAAAACCTCTACGCCTCTCTTCTATCGGTCGAGGGATTACCGTTACAAGCTCGTCTTCTATCGGTCCGAGTAAAACCGTTTTTCCTTTTCTATTGGATAAGGAATCAACCACTCTAGCTTTCTATGGGTACTAGATAAACCTCACTTAGATATCGATTGCGATTCTAACAATGCCGGATACTTGATCCTAATAACACCGAATCCAATCGATTCTTTTCTTTTACCTCTCGTGTATAATGTTGAATGTATAAACACTCAAACTAACAATATAAGCTCAATATTACAACAACAATGTAAGTATATGATTCTCAGATGTATATCTCGTTTGCTTGAAGTTGTTGTACTCAAATAATACCATAGGAATGGTATTTATAGGCATTTTCCACAAACTAGCCGTTGCTGGCTGTTTTGACTTGCTAGCGTGCGCTAGCCTTCTTTTGTAGCGTGCGCTAGATATTTCGATTTGATCCGGTAAGAGCCGTTTCTTCTTTAGCGTACGTTATGCCTCCTTCCTTACGTACGTTATTTCACTTACTTAGCGTACGTTAACCATGATTGAGTAGCGTGCGTTAACGTAATATATCCGTTGCCTTTCCTTGTCAAACTATCCGTTTGATGCTTGACTTTGACTTGCTTTTCCCAACGTTCGGATTGACTAGATTCAAACAACTTAGCGTGCGCTAATCATACTGTGTAGCGTGCGCTAATGATGACTTCATTGCATACGTTTTGCTGTGTTTGAATTCCTTCACAACGGTAACAGGACTTCGATAGCGTGCGTTAATAATAATGTGTAGCGTGCGCTATTTCAACAGTTTATATCACTGCAGCTTACTTCGAAACTTGGCTGGAATGCAGCTTACTCCGCGTTAGCGTGCGCTAACGAATATGCCTTAGCGTGCGCTAATGCAGTCCAGATTGCAACTTTTTGCGTCTTCGTCTGCTTCGTTGTTTTGCTTCGCCTCGATGTTGTTTTGTTGTTTAGCAACTTTAATCATCAAAACATAAATTAAATAATGTGTGGAATAAATATTCCAACAATCTCCCCCTTTTTGATGATTACAAAACAACCCTTGAATTGGATAATCTGTAAAAATAATATATGTATATTTCTACAAATCAAAGTTTTAGGCTTTGATCGTTTCGTTAGTTTCTCCAATCCTTTTCTTTTTCGACTTCATCTCCCTTATTTTTCAACTCCTTCGTTTTTCATTTTTCAATTTTTTCAACTCCCCCTATTTGTTTGCTTTTCGTTGCTTTTCGACTTCTTCGATTTTTCTCATTTTTATCTCAATTCATCTCCTTCTCCCCCTTTTTGTATTCATCAAAAAAATAAAGAATACCAAAAGAAATATAAATATGCATGATACCAATTTATGCATTAATAAGGGTATAAACTCCCCCTGAAAATATTATTTCCTTCTCCCCCTTTGTAAAATATCATTTGTCAAAATTTATTTTTGGGGATCCAACCGATAGTTGGTTTTTCTTTTGAAACGTAGACGATGTTTGAAACGTTTGTTCCTTTAGGAACCCAAATCCTTTTAGTTTTTATCGTCCGTCTTGGGCTTTTGCAATTGGAAATATGATGCCCGATTTTTAAACATTTTTCACATCGGGGTATTTTGAAATTGACGGATTCGTTTTTCGAATGTGATTTGAATCCTAACCCCTCTTTATTTAGAGTATATTTTTGAACACATAACATTTGTTCAAATTTATCGTTGCCGCACGAAAATTTCTTTGTCAAAATTTTTAGTTCATCTTGAACTTTTAAAAGATCATTTTTTAAAATATTTTCATTTTCAAGGCATTTCGAATGATCAATTTCGACAAATTTCCCTTTTTCAAGTATTTTGGAGTTTTCAATTTCCAAAGTTTTATATTTAGACTTGAGGGACTTAATTTCATTTAAAGCATTTTGATAGTCCGTATGTAGTAACTCGAATGCTTCAAAAAGTTCGTCGTAAGAATTACTTACTTGGCTTTCGACGTCGCTATCGTCGAATGAACTCCGGGCCATGAGCGCGAGATTATTTTGTTCAAGAAAATCTTCATCGGGATCTTCGTCGCTCCATGTTGCGATTAGAACCTCCTTTCGCTTTACTCGACAGTTCTTAGCAAAGTGGCCTGGTTTACCACATAATCGACAAGTGTTGTCGAATTTCTTAGGTTCGCCCGCTTGAATATCCTTCTTTCTCCGATTTAATAAGTGTTGGAACTTATTAATATTTTTGGCATAATATGCCATTTCTTCGTCACTTTCGTCCACCGGGGTTTCTTCTTTCTTTTTCGACATTTTAGCCTTGAAGGCTATCGACCTCTCCTTCGGTTTCGGTTTGGCATTACGAGATTTTAGAACAATCTCATAGTTGATAAGAGAACCAACGAGAGCACTAAAATCGAGAGTATTTAAATCTTTGGATTCCATTATTGCCGTAACCGTACCGTCCCATTCTCGAGGTAGTGATCGGAGAATTTTCTTTACTTTCTCACTACTCGAAAGTGGTTTTCCGAAACATGCTAATCCATTAGTAATGACCGAGAATCGGTCGAGCATAATCGAGATGGATTCGTCGTCCTTCATTTGGAATAATTCATAATCGTGAAGGAGCATGTTTATCTTCGTCTCTTTGACTTGAGACGTACCTTCGTGTGTTATCTCAAGCATTTTCCAAATTTCTTTGGCACTATCACACGATGATATCCGGTTGTGTTCTTCCGGATTTAAGGCACAATAGAGGAGTTGAGTTGCCTTACAATTGTAGTGGTCGTTTTTCCAATCGTAATCGTCATATTCTTCAAAAGTTTTGAGCGTACCGTTGGAATTTGTCGGAATTTTCGGACCAAGACAAATCACCTTCCAAAGTTCGATGTCGTAAGCTCGAATGAATATCGACATCTTTTTCTTTCAAGTCATGAAGTTCGCGCCATCAAAAAATGGTGGTCGGTTGAGAGCAAGGCCTTCGACGGGAGCCATTTGAAATGCCATTTTGGATCTTCTCCTCGGATGTTAAGCCGCGTATTGGAGTACCGCTCCGATACCAATTGTTGGGTACCAAATCGGATATTTGCGCCGTTTGTGCGGAAGCGTAAATAAAAATTGCAGGAAATAAATCACACAAGGATTTATAGAGGTTCGGCTATTAACGAAGCCTACGTCCTCTCTCGATGTATCTTTTTCCTTAGGCTTAAGATCAAAACCTCTACGCCTCTCTTCTATCGGTCGAGGGATTACCGTTACAAGCTCGTCTTCTATCGGTCCGAGTAAAACCGTTTTTCCTTTTCTATTGGATAAGGAATCAACCACTCTAGCTTTCTATGGGTACTAGATAAACCTCACTTAGATATCGATTGCGATTCTAACAATGCCGGATACTTGATCCTAATAACACCGAATCCAATCGATTCTTTTCTTTTACCTCTCGTGTATAATGTTGAATGTATAAACACTCAAACTAACAATATAAGCTCAATATTACAACAACAATGTAAGTATATGATTCTCAGATGTATATCTCGTTTGCTTGAAGTTGTTGTACTCAAACAATACCATAGGAATGGTATTTATAGGCATTTTCCACAAACTAGCCGTTGGTTGTTGTTTTGACTTGCTAGCGAGCGCTATCCTTCTTTTGTAGCGTGCGCTAGATATTTCGATTTGATCCGGTAACCCGTTTCTTCTTTAGCGTACGTTATGCCTCCTTCCTTACGTACGTTATTTCACTTACTTAGCGTACGTTAACCATGATTGAGTAGCGTGCGTTAACGTAATATATCCGTTGCCTTTCCTTGTCAAACTATCCGTTTGATGCTTGACTTTGACTTGCTTTTCCCAACGTTCGGATTGACTAGATTCAAACAACTTAGCGTGCGCTAATCATACTGTGTAGCGTGCGCTAATGATGACTTCATTGCATACGTTTTGCTGTGTTTGAATTCCTTCACAACGGTAACAGGACTTCGATAGCGTGCGTTAATAATAATGTGTAGCGTGCGCTATTTCAACAGTTTATATCACTGCAGCTTACTTCGAAACTTGGCTGGAATGCAGCTTACTCCGCGTTAGCGTGCGCTAACGAATATGCCTTAGCGTGCGCTAATGCAGTCCAGATTGCAACTTTTTGCGTCTTCGTCTGCTTCGTTGTTTTGCTTCGCCTCGATGTTGTTTTGTTGTTTAGCAACTTTAATCATCAAAACATAAATTAAATAATGTGTGGAATAAATATTCCAACATCTTTTACACTCATTGTAATTGTACTCTTACTTTAATATTTGTACTCCAACGTATTCATAATAACATCTCGCGAGAGCATTCAAGCCCGGGCCTAACAAACCCGGCAAATCTTGTGTTATTTACTTCCCCACGGACGTGCTCTCGCATTTTGTTTGTTACTCATCCATTCCAGCAATATCATCTCCGGATAATATTTTGGGTAACAACAATTGGCGCTAGAGAAAGGGGATCTTAACCTTCATTTTTATTCCGACCGTCTCAAAAAACACTCACTGTTCTTCGGGGCATATACTTGAAGAAACACTCACTGTTCTTCAAAGAAAAACCTTCAGAATCATGACTTTTGCCACCACATCGAAGAGCTCCACTCTCCGATCTGCCGGACGCCTTATTCCGGCTCAATCCGAGCCCCAACCCACGGCGGAGGGTAGCAGCGGCGGCTTGAGACTCTCGATCCCGCCCTCTAGGGACGGCCCTAGCCTCTCGCTCGATTAGTTCCAAACAGGGGAACAGATCGAGGAGGCCATGGCCATCCTACGGGAGGGACGGAGAGCATGCGGTATGCCCGCAATTACCCCCATCAGCCTTATGCCGCGCGGGAAAACGGAAGTTCAAGGGGTTACTCGTCGAGCAATCGTCAAGAAGCCCCGATTCACGAGCAAAGGCACTCGCGAGGCGGGACGGTTCCATTTTCAGCCGCCTAGTAAGCGACCCATCATGGCGACCGGGGCATTCTAGCCCCAGTCATGAGACGACTGAGTTCGAGTCCGTCACCAGGAGTTCGGCATACCCAACTCCCAAAGGGCAGGTCGGTCACTTGGCTCCCCCTCGCCGATGAACCAAGATCGGCGGCGATGACCTCATCGCCTACCGGGGAGCCAGGAGATCGGTACAAGATCGCCTCGGATCCGCTCCGAGAGCTAAACAACGAGCGACCAAGCTACGGCGATGGCCGCAATGCAACGCCAGCTCGATGGCATGAAGGCGCTCCTAGAAACTGGGGCAGGCGCCAAGAGAAAGATCGCTGGGCCGAGCGAGCCGCTCGCGGTCCTGATCGAACTCGCCCCCGTGCAGCCAAGGATCACTCCTCCTCAAACACCTTTGTATGAAGGGAGATCGGACCCCGAAACTCACCTGAGCAAGTTCCAGATCTACATGACTGGATGCGGGCATCAGACGCGACCAGGTGCCGAATATTCCCGCTAACATTGGGCGAACTGGCCCATAGGTGGTACATCTCACTGCCACCGCGATCAATCAGTTCCTTTGAACAACTGGCGAACGACTTCACGACGTACTTCGCCGCCAAGGTCGCTCGACCAAAAGGTCCCCACCGCATGATGAAAATCAGGCAGGGGGAAGACGAGTCCGATGCAGACTACATCGACCGGGTGGATGAGATAATCCTCAACGGCGAGCCCGTAAGCACGAGATCGCTCTCTACTCAGTACTAGGGGGATTCAATGGTCTTTCGCCCATGTTCAGGCACCTTACGAAGGACATCCCCCCGACCTACGCAATCTTCCGTGCCAAGGCCGCAGACTTTTTGGCCAGGCGGAGGCTGCTCGCCCTTCGCCAAGACGAGGGGGCAGAGACGGCGATCGCCAATTCCAACAAGGCGGTCGCCAAGCCACCCGGTGATTTCAGGACCTTCGAGGATGTGGGAGCCCATCTCTACCATAACCTCAATCTTTCTCGAGCTCATATTTTCTACACCATCAAGGGGCGCGGACCGCTAAGAAAGCCAAAGGCGATAAGGGACAACGGTCATCTAGACCACAATAAATATTGTGCGTACCACAAAAGTCCCGGCCACAGCACCAACTAATGCCGCGACCTCCTCAAACAACTCTGGAGATTGTTCGAGGAGGGCAAGCTGGACAGTTTATTGACTTAGTCGGTGCCCCATCAATCTCCCGATACGGTCGCCAGAGTCGAACGCGACAAGCCGGAAAGCTCATACGAGTCGGCCCCTCGATCAACCCTGGCGGCCAGATCTTTATGCTCCAATCAAGAGGTGGAAACTTCGGAGGTCTTTCCCCAGTTTCCACCATGTCAAACGAAAGGCTACTGCCCAAGCAGCATCTCCAAAAATGGAGGACTCGCTCTCCATCTAAAGTTCATCATCTAAATGGACCTAGGCACGAGATCGCCTCCCTCAGCACAACGTATACCGTCGAGGATCGCCATCTATCATGACGATCCGAGGTAGAAGAGTGCAGCCATGGTCCTGGAAGTCGATGGAACCGACAGCTTCGTCCATGCAAGGTTCCTTTGGACTGCAATCGCTCGCCCTTCATTTAAATACGAGGCGGGCGTAGCCGAAGAACCCTCCAAACAAATCTGTGGACACGCTCGCCAGCCCTCAAAGGTTCATCATCTAACATGGTGGACCCGGACAATGCGACGCATCCCTACCCCCGTCACAATGTATACCGTCGAGGATTACCATCTAACATGACGATCCGAGATAGAAAAGTTCTAACAAGCCGCGGACGTGGACTCGATTAATCCGACGACGCCCCGCGCAAGGACTCCTCCAGACCAAGACCGCTCGCCCTTCGTTTAAATACGAGGCGGGCGCTGCCTAACAGAGGACCCTCACAATAAAGTGAGTCGCGAAACAAACCTACAGGTGGAATGTCCCTCGCGCACAAGACACGGTCATGGAGGTCGGTCCATCGAACTCCGCGACCGTGCACGGTTCCTCTAGGTCGAAACAATCGGCCTTCCACGAGGGATCTGCAAAATTGAAGATCACAAGAACAAGACTGAAGATAGCTCGCCAAACGATCAGGTCGCCCAAATCCGAGATCGAGTCAGCTCTACGGATCGCCCGTCTTTATCCTAAACGATCGCCAGTGGAACCACCTCACCCCATGTCTTCAACATCGGAGCAAGCTGGGGGCCAATTGTTGTGTCGAAATTTATACACCTCAACAGGCGATCGGCGCAAAGACCGGGCGACCGAACCAAAGTCAAGTAGCCCAAGGCATCGAAGGACCCAGAACAGGACCCAGCGCCGAGCGATCGACTGCCAAGACGATCGTCCCCCGGCAACTAGCGATCGTCCCAAGTGCCCGGTCATGGACGACCACCTCATGCCACGTGAAGCCCACATCCGCCTAGTCTGCGAAGGCCGAAACTCGAAGCAAGGACCCATGTGCAGATCCGCGAATGGTGCCGCAGAACATGGATCGTTGACTCCAGCCCATCAGCAGTTGTCAGTGACAAGGACGGCCTCACCGACCGACAGACCCGCCGAAAGGTCATAAGTGGGGCCTCCCAAGACAGCGACTCCGGACGCGTGTGGTCTTCTCATTGGCTCATGCATTCGGGTGCCACCAGCTGCTGCGGAATCTAATGAGACCAACCCATGTGCTAAAGACGATCGCCCGCTTATTATAATACAGCAGAGGCGATCGCCCAGCCACCTCCACTCCTATAAATAGAAGGCTTCCTGCATTTGGAAAAAGGTCTGCTTTTCTGGCTGCTTTTCTCTCGGTTTTTCTCTCTCAGAACCTCTTAACCAAAAGACGGTCGGCGGAGACAAGAACTCCCTGTAGTTCAAGAACTCACAGAGCAGCACTCAAGCGCTAGATAACTAGAGTTTTTTACACTCATTGTAATTATACTCTTACATTAATATTTGTACTCCAACGTATTCATATTAATAACATCTCGCGAGAGCATTCAAGCCCGAGCCTAACAAACGGCAAATCTTGTGTTATTTACTTCCTCACGGACGTGCTCTCGCATTTTGTTTGTTACTCATCCATTTCAGCAATATCATCTCCGGATAATATTTTGGGTAACAACAATAGGTTTGATTAAAGAGCTAATTTTAAGAAACAATAGGGATTAACAAAGCTTGTTGTTGACTTCAGAGTATGAGTTTAATGGGAATAAAGAAAAAATAAGTGATATTAATTCATAAATTAATTTAGAATGGCGTATAAGATAACTAAGAATCGGATTCTCATCTTATCGTCTCCCTTATCAATTTTTACTTTCTTTATTTAGTTTACTTGCTAGCTTACTTATTTTCCTCTCAATTCGATCAAATCCTCTTTTTATTATATTATTATTAATAATAGTAGTATTAGTATTTTTGTTTTCCAAAAATGTTCAACTCTATAAGTATAATTAATTCATCATTTCTCTGTGGGTTCGACCATTAGTTACCAATACTATTAGTTCGTATAAGTGAGTCGAGGTCTTTTTAAAAATATTTAATTTTGAAATATCTGACATAAATATTAGTTAATCTATCTTGCGTCCTTAAATTTGTTAAATCTAGAAATATCTAACATAAAAATGGTAGAGGAATTTGTAAGGAAAATAATTAAAAGGTAAGATAATAGAAGAGTTCAGATTTTGCGATGAGATGCAAATAAGGTCAAAAATATCTAACATATTATAATTAATAATATAAATTATAAACTGCTTTTGTTGATTGAAACTGATATTTACTCAATTACCATTTGCCGACGTGAAATTAATTTTACTAATTGTACCTGATTTTCACTCACTAAAAATAACTATTACTGATTAAAATTATTTTTTATTAAATATTACTCCCTTATATTTTTTATAAGTCGATTTGTAATTTCTTACTATTTGCAAAATAGATGTCGTTTTGCATAATGTGTCCCTCCTATTCCACTTTTTGGACCCTCATTTACTTCCCTTATTTAGGTAGAAGATAAAGGCTGGTGCTCTTTTTTGCTTAATCCTATTGCGTTGGGTTTTTAAAACATGTGTTCCAGCAATTAATTATCATTAAGGTTAGTTTAGCCATAACAAAATATTTTTCATGTGTGTGATGGAACCCAAAACAACTTATAAGAAAATAGGAGGGAGTATTATTTTAAATTGAGGAAAACAAGTCATTTATCAACTTAACATATATCGCTACGAAGAATAAATAATATTATGTATTTATAATTTAGAACAAATAAAAGAAAATAAGATATGACAACTTTATTTTGTAAGGTAAGTGAGGGAACTTTAAACAGGGCCGGTTCTGTGCTTCGCAAGGCCCTAAAAATTGGGCCCCTTCATAAGCGAGAGATAAACTAATATAAAAAATAATAGAACAAATAATAATTAATTGAAAAGGAGATAAATTTTTTTACCTTATATAAATACAACACATCAAGCGGTTTTGGACGCAAAAGTATTTATCAAGTCTGTGTAATCTAACTCATCAATCAGTTTTTTTTCAATCGATAACATAGTCAATCCGTTTAACCTGTCTTGCAACATTGTTGATCTCAAATAGGTCTTAAACAACTTCAACTTCGAGAATGATATTTCCGCTGATGCAACCGTAACCGGAATGGTTAGCAAAATCTTATACGCAGTATAAGCATTTGGGAAGCAATTCACCCTCTTCAAATAGCGCAGGACATCTATTGCTCTCGACTTTTCACTTGAAAAATACGACCGTAAACACAATGATTCTGTGCATAAATCATCTCCATTAATATCTGCATTCCCATTGTGCTTCAAATATTGCTCAAAATTTATACAAGATTTCAACAAACTCTCATATGATTCAGTTTTCCACATTTCCACATTCAACAAAAATCCAAAAGTAAGTTCGTATTCCTTGAATTTTTCAAACCTTTCTTGGAGTGAGGATCGTGATTGATCGACTATGTAGAGAAAATAATCAACCCTGAAAGATTCTCTTGGTGATTGTTTGACCTCATCACTACCATTTTCACCATATTGTTTCTTCCTACGGATGATCCGTTTTTCCGGAAATTTAGCTTCAACACCCATCTCACAAGCGATAGCTTTAGCTTCGTCCATGACACGATCAAATCCATATTTTTTAAAGTCATCAAAAAATACAATGAGTCCTTGCAAAAGTGTAATAGCAATGTCAATATCTACATCTTCAAATTGAAGATTTTTGCTCACTTTGTTGATTGCTTGTAGCATCCTATACCAAATCACCATTCCAAGTAAAAACTCAAAATTATTGAGCTCATTAGTCGTTAGAAGTGCAATCGTAAAGAAGGTGAAACATACATTTTGAGTTCAAAATTAACCACATGGAGTAAAAGCACTAACAAGAATTAATCTTGCTTTTGATATTCATCAGCTAAATATTTAAAATTAAAGCAACAATGAAATAAAAACTTTCTTTGCAAATAACAAAAGTCCTAATTCAATCTCAGGATATACATACTAATCAAGTAGTCCAAAAATTTAATCAACAAAAATATATAATATATGATTGTTGCACGATAAAATTTATTCTCTTACTCATTCAATCTGAAAATATATCTATTATCTAGGGCATTATTTTTCTACTAACCAGTCAATCAACAATTAACAAATTTAAATTAAATAGAGATAAAATAGAACTCAAAAACGTCACCTTCAAAAAATAATAAAATAGAACCCGGGACGGGTGCTGCATTATTTTTTATCTGTGTTGTTGGGTGATATGGGAGAGATAAAGCAATTGGGAGGTTCTTTCTACGGCCACACGGAAGAGAAACGTGCAATTCTCTCTCTCTCTCTCTCTCTCTCTCACATATATATAAAGTGTTTTTTTAATCTATGGGCCCTCAAATTTTGTGGGCCCTAGGCCCAGGCCTTATGGGCCTCTATACAAGTCCGACCCTGACTTTAAAATAAGATTCGATGAACAACACAAAAGCAATGTAAAAGGACGAAATGGTAAAAACAAAATAATATTAAGTCAAATATTGTCATCGGCTGCAAAAGCTGCAAAATGGCGGGAACAGCACAAAACTATATAAAAGGACGAAATGATAAAAATACAAATAATATTAAGTCAAACATTGTCATCGGATGCAAAAGCAGCAAAATGGCAGTACCCTGTACGTACTAGAAAAGACAAATCAAAGAGGAGCCAGCTGCACTCGTCTCTCCCATCCATTATGGATTTATTTTTCAATATTATTGTTATTTGTGTAATCCACCGTCAATAAAAGGGGATTTATTTCACTGGTTCAGTATTCTCCTGTAAAATTTGTGTCAACAAAAGAAGTATCCTTCCACAAAATTTGTGCCAACAAAAAAAATAGTATCTTCCTAAAAAATATCCACTAGAAAAGAAATAGTAAAAGTAAAAGAGTTGACAGCTGAGCAAAGGACACCAGAAATACCAACAACAGTAAAAAAATAGAAAGAAAAGGAAGAAGAAGAAAAATTAAAAGAAAAATTAAAAAGTCAAACTTCTATGCCGGAGTTACTGAAGGAAGGCTTTAAGGTGACGAATGCACATGTCGTGCTTCAAGCTATTATCTTTAATTCAACTTACGGTATAGGTTCATTCACTTTTTCAAAATGCAAATATTCTTATACCCGTTTCTACCTTTCTTTAATTGTGGGGTATCCGGTTCTTGTCCTACTTTTTTCTTTAACCATGCTCTTTATTTGTACTTTGGGAATGTAATATTCGTGCTTTCTTATTCTTAGTAATTTCATTTTAGTGTATTTTCTATTTTCAGCGACCTGCTTGTAATTGTTTTGACATTTTGAGAATCTTTAATTCTGCATATTTTGATATCCGAGCATGTTTCGGAATTATTTTACTCGTTTTTGTGTTCATTAGTAATCTTTCTGCTTTTTGGTTCGCTTGACATAATCATGGTTCGAAACTGCTGTTTTGTAATTTCCCAAAGTCTTGGGCAAATGGTTTCCATATTCATTTTCCGTACCTTCTTAGCGGACGGGATTGCGTGTTTCTCAAGCGCATATTGAGATGTTGTTGATTTTAGAGTTTCGTATCTTCAGAGCATGTTCGTATTGATCGGACTTCGCAGTTGTATTGTTAAGAGGAGCAGTTAGCGCACGCTAGGCGATTAGATAATGCACGTTATTTGTGCTGAGTAGCGCGCACTAGCATCTCAAGTAGCGCGCGCTAATGTTCAGGTACTGCAGATGTAGTAGATGTTGGTTTTTGATTTCTGGGCGGGGACGAGCAGTTAACGCGCGCTAGTACTCTTCATAGTGCACGCTAACGAGTTGGGCAGTGGGTTCAGAGTTTCTGCATCGAGACCATTAGCGCGCACTAATGCAATTCGTAGCGCATGCTAACGACACGGTCAGAATCTACTGGACTACTCGGTCGTCCGTTAGCGCGCATTATCCTTATGATTAGCGCACGCTAATCATCATTTCGTATGTATAGGACGTAGCATACTACTATTCATCAGTTTCTCGCTTTTTCTCCTCCTTTTTGCGATTTCTGGCGATTTTGGGTGATTCGTGAAGATCCCGGTTAGATATCATCATTTATCATCATCTTCAAGCTATTAGTCCTGATTATACATTATTTAATCTTCTTCACAATTCCAAATCGCGGTAATCTTCTTAGAACCCTATTTTCCAGGATTTGGGAGTTTCTTCGTGATTTCTCCGGTTTAGCTTGTGGTTATGGTGGAATTGTGTTGAGTATGGATTATCTACTTCCGATACTATTTTTCCTACGAGATTATTGGTGTATTCCTGGTATTGTCGAGAATCGATAGGGTTTGATTGTGATCCACCCTCTAGGCGTTATGTTGTTGGATTACATGAATCATTGGCGGGGTTTTCGGGCGTATTTCAATTTCTATTTTAGTCATATTGTTGTTGATAGTCGTTTTACGAATCGTCTAGGTCCGAAATCTCGAGTTCCTTCAACGGTGGTTGTTTACCATCTCAAAACATCCCGGCATGTCTCAAAGGCAAGTAATTCTTACGAACTTATATTCTTAAATGTGCAAAGTGATGTATATAAGTGCTAGAGCGTACGCGTTCACTTCGGGAGGGTCCGGCGGGGCCTCGGAGGGATCCACGTTTGGTTGGATTCACGAACATTTGGGGTTAACCACTCCGGTAGGGTCTAACGGGGCATCGGATGGATCTGCACATGGTTGGTTCCACGGTTAATCGGGAGGATTTATATTTCTGTGGTACATTTATTGATATTGCATTTTCGAAAATCATTATCTTAATTGCTTTCGAAAACTATTGATGCATGTACTTTGATATTGTAAGATGTAAGAGTTCGTTTGTATTACTTGCACTGGCTATTCCATGGCTAACCCCATTTAGGGAAAATACGTTTCATGTATTTCAGGTGCGAAGAGTGCGACTGGATAAGTACCGGGGCAGTACGACGATGATGGCCATGCGTGATACTGTGGAGAGTTATTGTGGTCTTCTTGAGTCTGGTCATTGAGATTTTCGTTATGTCACAAACTGTTAGTTAGTACTCGAGTACTATAGAGAGTTGTTTTTTGCTGTCATTTGTATTGAACTTGTCATTTATTGTGGTTTAAAATATTGTCGTTGTAATTTCATCTATTAGTGGGATAAATGATTGGTCATTTTTTATGTTCTTTTGTTATGGATTTTGTATGAACTTATCTTTGTGAGTCCCATATGGGGTTCACGGCGCTGTGACTTACCCTGAATATATTGGGGGTGTTACAGAATATGGTATCAAAGCCTAGGTTTATGGATACCTAGGTTGTTGGTCTTTTAGGTCTAGTCACGTTGTTTGTAAACACAGTATCGTCGCCCTACCATCATCTTAGTACGGCCGGTACTCATAAGTTCTCTTTGTAATATCCATACTTTGCATTTTCGTTTATTTAAACTATTGTAATCCATCGGTACTTTATACGACTTTTGCGTATCTCATATTATATGTCATATTCATTCTATTATCGTGATGCTTGAGCTATTTATTGATGTTCGTTTCTGAATGTATCATATTTGATAGATATTTGTATGTCTCATCATGTCGCTATTGGTTAGAACAGTACTGCTGGTTACTGAGCATATTGTACGTTATGCTTAATACTTAGCGTATGTTATTTCATCTATGTGATTGGGTCAGTGGCCTCTGGAGTCATCTTTGCGTACGCTTACTAGAGAATATAACGTACGTAAAGATTCATTACGTACGTTAACCCAGCTCCTCAATATACGTAAAGAAGCCTGTGCATCAGGTCAGTGAGCACTGTACATTTTGTTACGTAAGCTATAGTTAGACCGTAGCGTACGCTAGTACCTTTTACGTACGAGAAGATTTCCATGCAACGTACGTAATGTTACCTATTCATCGAGATAGTGTGTTCTGTGAGGTTTGTTGCGTACGAAATGCAAATGCCTTAACGTACGTTAAATTGTTAATGTACTTAATGCATGCGGTGTTGCGTACGTAATGGTATTCAGCTATATAAGCGGACTTCAGTCCTGATTTCGCCATTTTTCATCTTCTCTTATTCTTTCTGGTGATTTGGCGATTTAGTTCGAAGGTGAAGGTGGATTAAGGCCAGATATCATCACCCATCCATATTTTTTAGTTTATACCAAGAGGAAATCATCATCCAAACATCTTCTACCGTCCGAATCGAGGTAAATCGGCTTGAACCCTAATTTTGGGAATTTGGGGGGATTTTCTTGTGATTCCATCTTCTTATTCTGATTCGGCCGAGATTGTTGTTAGATTAAGGTTGTATACTCGAAATCCTTTGTTATCCTTGTAGTTTTGTGGAATAAAATTCATGAACTCATCCGTTATTCGATTATGTTGGATTTGTGCCCTCGTAGTGTCCGATGAATTGTTCCTACGGGTAGAACTTGGGATGGTTTCCTATGTTTCCGTAGTGTTGTCATTGATTATGTGTCGTGATTTAGGAACGAACCTTTGAAGGGAGTCGGACCAAAACCCTTTCCTTTCACCATTTCCTTCATGTCGTGTTATTCAAGACAAGTACATGTATTGCATAATATTTTGTGTGTTACGAGTTCGACATGAATGATGAATTATGATAACGTGTGTGTGTTGTTTTTCTTCCACCCGGGGATTGTTCGACGGGACCTCTGGGGGTCGCTACTAATTGGTACGGCCAGGGAAGTGGGTTCCCACCTAGGGACGGTCCGACGGGACCTCTGGGGGTTGATACTAATGGGTACGACCGCGGGTTACCAAGTGTGGATTCATTGTGTTGAGACGTGATGAAATTATTTTTGTGAAAATGATGTTTTGATACAAATGTGATATTCCGGAATATTGGTTATAAAAATGTTTTCTAAATGTGATTATATTGTGGAACCGCATCTGTATATAATATCGTGTAATTGTGTACTTGCACTAGCTATTCGAATGTTAACCCCTTAAATGGGGGAAATGCATTTCATGCATTTCAGGTACCGGGCGAATTGAGGAGCTAGCGCTGGAAACGCATGCAAAGGATGGCCAAGCATGATGATGAGGCTCTAGTCTGCGTTATTTATTTTATTATGCTTAGGTTGTTCGTCGGAGTTAGTTGAGTAAACGTACTTTTGTTTTAAAGATGTCGTTGAAGTCCCCTACATGGGCAATAAATTCATTTTACATTCTGTTTTGCTGTATTTGAACCAAAATATTTTGGTCGAGTCCACGACCTTATTTACATTATTAATGTTGCCTTTATGGGATTATTTTAAATTGTGTGAATGTCCTAGCTTGGTGTAACTTGTTGAAGGTTCTATGGCGTATAATATCCCTTATGAGATTTGGGGTGTTACACTCTTATCCTTCTTATCATATTTACTGTCTTGTCTTTCGACTTCATAATGTGGGAAACCGATCACCATGACGGTTATATTCTCAACTAAACTTATATCTTTCCCTCTTTTCTATCCTTTAGAATGTCAGCTGTTAGAGGATGCGGACGCGGACGGGGACGTGGCGCAGCCGGTGGGGCAGCCATGTCTCTCGATTCGGATGCTGGATCGACTACTCGTACCTTATCGAATTCAGTTCATCCTAGTACCGATGGTCAGCAAGACCAGCCGGCCAGTCAGGGGGATTCCGCAGGGAATAATGCGGGTATAGGTGTGGCCACTATATTACAGCAAGTGGCTAACCAAATGGCTCTCTTGACCCAAGCAATTCAACTCAACAACCCACCTCGTATGGCGGATACTGGGGCAGAGAGATGGCTACAATATGTGATCCGTATGCGTCCTCCCCAGTTCATTGGTGCTACGGACCCGGTCGGCTGGGAAGATTAGATTAATGAGATGAACAAAGTTTTTGTGGCTGTGAATTGTCCAGAGGCACGCAAGGTGTCGATAGTGCAGTACTTCCTGACAAGGGACGCAGCTAGCTGGTGGCAGGCAGTTGCGCCTCAAGACCATGCGGTTTCGTGGGAAGAGTTTAAAGAGTTAATGGAGGCCGCTCATGGCCTGTTCGGGGGGCTAGAATCAGAGCCTTTTATGAGGATAAACCCTAGGACATTCTCGTATCCCAGGCGATCATCAAATACAATCAGCAACTCAACCACGTCAAGGGTCAAGTGAGAGAAGAGATGGATAAGATCTGACACTTTGATATGCGGATGATGCCAAAAGTTCGACACTATATGGCAGGATTCTCTTGTACTACACTAAACGGGTATCAGGGCAAAGCATTGGCCTATGATATGTCATTCACAGCTATGGAGACAGCTAGTGATGGTAAGAAGCAGAAGACCTCCGAAAATTTTTCGGCAGTAAGAGTAACAACCAGCAGAAATCTCAATCGGTGAACTACCCATCTGGAAAGTCTTACCATATGTCTGGAGGCAATCAAAATTTCAGAACCGACCCTAGTGTTACCAACCGGGCCGTGACATGTTTTAACTACGGTCAGTAAGGCCATACCAGTCGTGATTGCAACCGGCCTCCTCTGAAATGTTATAGTTGTAGTCAGGCAAGCCACAAAGCTGCATTTTGTACCGAGGGAGAATATACAATTGGGGTTCACGCATCTGTTCCTACGCATAGAGAACCAATTTTTAATCAGAAGTCATCAGTTGGCCAACCGTCTGAGAGTTTCGGTCGAGCAAGGGGACGGGGTCAATTCGTTAGAGGGGGAGCCACCAGTGTTGGTTCAGCACAGCCGCGCATTTAAGAGATGAGGAGAGCGGATGATCCATATGCTACCGTGGCTACAGGCACCATTTATGTTCTCTATCATCCAGTTAGATTGCTTTTCGATTCTGGTGCTTCTCATTCATTCATATCTTTGGATTGTGTGCGTCGATTGAGTAATGAATTCTTGTATGTTTTTAAACCTTTTGTGGTTAAATTTCCATGTGGGGATAGAATTGTGGGGGATATAGACAGTCCAGTGATAATTGAAGATAGAGTGTGGCCTTCGAATTTGATCGTCGTTGATATCATTGATGAGGATTTGATCCTCGGGATGACTGGCTTGATAGACTCAGAGCGGTAATGAATTATCGTGTGAGGGTTATATCGATCTTGGGGGAGGATGGTACCGAGCTTTCATTTACAGGACACATGAGGAGGGGTCAGAAGCTTATAATCAGCACTTTGAAGGCGGCGAAACTCATTAGGGATGGTTGTGTGGGGGTACTGGTGTTATGCTGCGAGAGTAGAGGATGGGAAAGTTGAACTTTCCTCAATTCCAGTGGTGAACGAGTTTTCGGATGTTTTTCAGATGATTTTCCAGGACTACCACGGGAGTGAGAGATCGAGTTCATAGTTGGTTTAGAACCGAGTGCAGCCACGATTTCGAAATCACCATACTGTATGACACCTTCAGAAATGCAGGAACTGAAGATTCTGTTAGGGTAATTGTTTGAGAAGGGGTATATTAGGCCTAGCGCCTCACCTTGGGTTGCATCAGTGTTGTTTGTGAGGAAGAAAGATGGTTCAATGCGTTTATGTATCGACTATAATGAATTAAATAAAGTGACCATTTAGAATAAATACCCCTTGCTTCGCATCGATGATTTGTTTGATCAGTTACACGGATCTACGGTGTTCTCGAAGATCGACTTAAGATCTGGATATTACCAGCTCTGGGTGAGGGAGTCTGATATTCCTAAGACCGATTTTCGTATGAGGTACGGGCATTATGAGTTTGTGGTTATTCTATTCGGGCTAACCAACACGCCAATAGTATTTATGCAACTGATGAATAAAATATTTATCGAGCATCTTGATAAGTGTATAGTCGTTTTCATCGATGATATCCTAGTCTATTCTCGTGATGACGAGGAACACACTCAGCATTTGCGATTAGTGTTGGAAATTTTGAGAGATCAGCGTCTCTCTGCAAAGTTCTCGAAATGTGAGTTTCGATTGAAGGAAGTTATGTTTATCGGACATGTGATTTCAGCTGAAGGAGTCCGTGTAGATCCCCAGAAGATAGAGGCCATGTTAGATTAGGCACCGCCTAAGAACATGAATGAGGTTCATAGCTTTTTGGGTCTTGCTGGGTACTATAGACGGTTCATCGAGAGATTCTCTAAACTTGCTCGACCACTTACTCAGTTACTCCAGAAGTCCGAAAAGTTCGAATGGGATGACGAGGGAACAGAGTTTCAAAGAACTGAAAAGGCGTTTGACTACGGCGCCAGTTCTAGCCTTGCCTCAAGGGAACGATGGGTTTTCGGTTTATAGTGATGCTTCAGGATAGGGACTCTGGTGTGTCCTCATGCAACACGAAACGACTATAGCTTTTGCGTCGTGCCAGTTGAAACCGTACGAAATGAATTATCCTACTCACGACCTGGAGTTGGCTGCAGTGGTGTTTTCACTGAAGATTTGGTGCCACTATCTATATGGCTCTCCGTGCCGGATTTATACCGACCATAAGTGTTTAAAATACATTTTCATCCAGAAGGAACTAAATATGAGACAGTGTCGTTTGTTAGAATTAATAAAGGTTTACGACTTGGAAATCCTTTACCATCTAAGGAAAGCCAATGTTGTGGCGGGCGCGTTGAGTCGGAAGCCGGTATCACTTCAGATGCTTGATGTTCTCACACCCCAAGCGAAGATTCGACAGGAGTTTATTGAGCATGGAATCGAGGTATGGATTCAGCATGTGTCGGGTCAGTTGTGTGCCCTCTAAATTAGTTCGTCCTTAGTTTATGACATTAAAGGGGAGAAAATAAATGACCCGATGATCAGTCAACTGAAGGTGGATGCAGAAAAAGGGAAATCCCTCGGCTTTATGGTTCATGAGGATAGCATTTTGAGATTTCAGGGAAGACTCTGCGTCTCGAATGATTTAGAATTGAGGCAGAGAATACTTCAAGAAGCCCATGCTACTCCTTACTCCATCCATCCCGGAACGGGTAAGATGTATAAAGACATTAAGAGAAATTTTTGGTGGAATAATATGAAGAAGGATGTCACTGAGTTCGTTGCATGGTGTTTGACATTCCAACAAGTCAAGATTGAACATCAGAGACCAGTCGGGCTTTTGAAACCACTTTCTATTCCCGAGTGGAAGTGGAAAGATATTTCAATGGATTTTATCACTAGGATGCCGAGAACGAAAACTGGAATGAATATGATTTGGGTGATTGTCAATCAATTAACTAAGTCAGCGCATTTTCTTGGTATTAAGGATACTTGGGGACCGGGGAGGCTGGCTCGGACATTTATAGGGGAGATAGTAGGGTTACACGGTATGCCTAATATTATTGTCTCCAATCGGGATGGTCGTTTTGTATCGCATTTTTGGCAATCGGTCCATCCGGCTTTGGGTAACGAGTTAAGGTTGAGGACATCTTTTCATCCGTAGTCAGACAGTCAGACTGAGCGGACGATTCAAACATTAGGGGATATGTTGCGGGCGTGTGCCCTAGACTGGAGTAGTGATTGGGAATTGCATCTACCATTGATCGAGTTTACTTATAATTATAGTTGGCACGCATCTATCAAAATGGCACCTTTCGAAGCATTATATGGTAGATGGTGTAAATCCCCACTTTGTTGGGATGAGGCCTCGGAGCTAGTTGGGACAAAGCCAGATATGTTGATGGAAACTAGAGAGAAAATTTCTACCATTCGAGACATATTGTTGACTGCTCAGAGTCGACAAAAATCCTATGTTGATACCCATCGTCGACCCTTGGAGTTTGAGGTGGGAGATCATGTTCTACTCAAGGTATCGCCGACGAAAGGGGTTTACCATTTTGGATAGAAGGGAAATCTTAGCCCGAGGTATATTGGGCCGTTTGAGATTCTAGACATAGTCGATGAGTTGGCTTATCGGTTGGCGTTACCCCCAGCCCTTAGTCACGTTCACAACATGTTTCATGTCTCGCAGCTGAGAAAGTATGTTTCGGACCCGAATCATTTAATTGATTATGGGGATATTGAGGTAGCAATGATGTCATGTTTGAAGAAAGGTCAGTGAAGAATCCTTGAGCATCTGAAAAACAACTTCGGCACAAAAACATTCCGTTGGTTAAAGTACAGTAGTCGAGGCATGGAGTCGAAGAAGCGACCATGGAAACCGATGATACCATGCGTGCTAAATACCCGGAATTATGACAAGATCGAACAGCAGTTGTATACTTGATGATCGTTCGCAGTAAATGTGCTGCTCGCATTGAGGATTTTGTATATTTCTTATTTTTTTGATGAAGTTGTATGCTTGAATAAATATAGTGCTCTTGTAAGCTTGATAATCGGATTGTCAATTCTTTGGATTGTCACATGAGCAATGTCCTCTAACTTGGGGCTATTTATACCTTAGAAATAGATCCGTTATAAATGTATTCGCTGGCCGGTTGATGAGATTGAGACTTCTCTGATTGGCGGCTTCCGAATTTCCAATTAAAGGCGAATCACTTTTAATGCTTTCGACATTCTTTTTGACCAGCATTAAATGCTCTTCAAACTTTAGTCTCTTCGTCCATAGTATATGATGTCTTATCAGCATTAAATGCTACTTTAACCTTGAATACTCTGTGAATAAATAATGTTTTATTTCTCAATAGTTTAAAGTTTCTTCAGTCTTGTTGGATTTATGTTATACTTTTCCTAAGTAAAGAATTTACAACATGTTTGTTGTATCCAACATCTTAGTCTTTGCTGTATCTTGAAGACTATGCTATAGGAAAGGACTCTTGACTTTGTTGGAAGATCTTACACTGTATGGACAAGCTGTATGATGTTCTCCTAACAACTTCCATACTTAGATTGATATTCTGACTTTGAAGATCTTGATGTATGAGGCAATTATCAAAACACAGAGAGGATTTTCCCAACAATTTCCCCTTTTTTGATAATGCCAAAACTTCTAATAAAGAGAGACTTTCTTCAGGTCTTATGTCGATTGTTCTGATCCTCAAGACTTAGTATAAAAATTTGAATTGCTCGCATGCAAGTTCTAAAATAATAAATCCTACAAGACTAATTGTATTACAACTTAAATTATGATTTACGTGTAATCACAATCTTACAGGAAGTAATCCTATTCGAATACAACTTAATCTTTGAACTGTTAATCGACATGTTCTTGCAGCTTTGAGACTTATCGTTGTTTTATACTTGGTAAAACATTTCATCATGAAATAGAATCAAAGTAATTGTTAGGAGTATACCCTCTAATGCCACTCAGAGGATGTTTGAGAGAGGGCATTGTACTTGTTATTATGTATATCATTATCAAAAGGTAATTGTATGTTTCTTTATTTACAGATAGTCTCTGGCATTCCTTACTAGTAAATATATAAATAGAAACTAGTCCTTTTATTTGAGAGCAAAACGTTCCACTCCTTATTGGATAAGGGGATCGGCACTAGAAAGGTTTATGGCTCAAATACTTAATCGTTCGCAGGTCGATCAAACTTGACTGTGCGTTAAGATTATGTGAAGACTTGTATGACGTGTTCTTTGACTTGGAGAGTGCCTGTCGAACACTAATGGTCAGTGGGAGCACACATTATAGGTATGCTAATTAGATTAGTATACTCGAACCGACTCACCCTCGATTCATCATGTAATATCCCATTGTAATTCAGTCATTATCATTCAGTAATTGTCGTTCAGTAATTGTCACTTAGTAATTTTCACTCATTAATGATCATTTGTCACTCATATTCAATCATTGCATTCACCGTTCAGAGTAATTGTATCGTGTAGCAATCGTCATTCATCATCAATCTAGTTGGAGAATCGTGCCTTGTTTATCACCATTGCCATCTTCATAGTGGGCTGTGTGTGAGGAGTAGCGCACGCTATGAACTCTCTTTAGCACGCGCTAATTGAGTTCAGGTAGTGCACGCTACCTCTCAACACTAACGCACGATAATGTAGTTCAAGTAGGTAGTCCAGAAGGCACTGGACTGCAGTTGGGTTGTAAGTAGTGCACGCTACGAATGGTAAGTAGCGCGCGCCAGTAGGTCGGAGTAGCGCACGCTATGCAGTCAGTGTAGTGCGTGCTAAGGTCGGAACAGGCAGAGTCCAGTGGCTACTGTACTGATTGGGAATCATTCCTAGCACACGCTATGAGTAGACATTAGCGTATGCTAATCGGAGTCAGTAGCGCATGCTGAATCTTGTGTGTAGCGCGCGCTACCGCGATCAAGTCAGAGAACAGGAGGTTCTGGACTTCAGTACTGGGCACCAGATAAATTGTTAGCACACGCTAACATTTTGTGTTAACTCACGCTAAGTATATGGTTGTATCGCACGCTACAAAAGGTACATAGCGCATGCTACCGTTGTGAACAGAGGGTACTGGACTACCCAGTACACCCGTTAGTGCACGCTTTGCACAGGAGCTAGCGCATGCTAACTGGGATTTGCTATATATTGGACAGTGCAGTCCATTTCGTCATTTCATCATCCACTTCATTCCTTCGGCTGTTTTGGGCGATTCCGGGCGATTTGGAGAGTATTCTTTGAGCTGAATCCACTAATCATCATATTCAAGCATATCATTCGGACTAATCATCACTTCATCATCCCCATCACATCAAATCAAGGTAATAATCTCTTGAATCTAGAATTTCGTATTTTGGGCATTTTCCTTCCGATTTCTTCATGTAAGATTGGATTGTTGTTGGAATATGTTAGATGTGGATTATCTACCTTGGATAAATGTATTCCTACAGATTTAATGGCATATATTTTGGATTTCATGAATTGTTAGAGGTTTGATTCAAGAACTTTGGGGTTGACTTTGATATTTTGGGGGTTTTCGATTAGATGTTGTCGTTAACTCGAGTTGTGGATTCCTAAGGGATTATTGATATCATTGAAGGTGTTTTGTTGGTTTGAACTACTCATTTTGGAGTTGGTTTCGATATATTCGGGTTTGGATATTATCAAAGGATGTGTGTTTGCTAAGTGTTCGCTAGAATGCCTCAATGAGTTTGGATATTGTTGTATTGACGTTTGAGTTGGTTATAATCATGTTTGATACGTATATTGAGCATTATTGGTAATTGTCATTCAAGGTTGTTCGAGCGACCGACATCCCTTTTTTGGACGTTGTTCGAGGAAGGACATTCTTCACCGGTTGTGTAAGTTAATTCTTACTCTGTTAAAAGGATTTTCATTCCTTTCGTTGTTGTTCATTCATAATCATAATTCATTCATAATGTATTAACCGTATTGAGACTTGTAATAGTAAATTAATCACTTCATTCACGAGGATCGACGGTTCTAATCATTTCATTGAGCTATCATTCATTTCACTATCATTTCATCTCGGTGAATCATTCTTGACTTTGTCGGATTGTTATTCATTATTATTCTTCATGGTCATTTCTTGTCTATATGACCTTCTGGGTTCATATTGCGTGGCCGGGTGGGGATGTGTGGAATTTTTAGTCGGGCACGTGATGGTCATGTGTTGGGTTCACCGACACATTGGGCTGTGCACACGGTAACGTACCTCCGTGAGACTAATTAGGTACAAGGACGGGTGTGTCCGGACACTCGTCTTATGCACTTGAACATACCATTACGGGCATACGATGATGCCTATCTTCAACGTCATTTCATAATTAAGATATATCATGATTGTGTTTATTCAACTCTTGGGGATTGTTGTTCTGTGTAACTGACTCCGTTGGGGGATGTTGTTTTCAGGTCATGGCAAGGTTAAGGCACGGGAAGAGAACGTTGACGGCGAGGAGTCCCAGTGATACTAGTAGGGGGCCCGTCCTTTCATTCACTCGTGTTTTCTTTATTTTATTTCCGCTGCAGACTTCCGTTTGGATATTCATTTCATTCAGTGTTGTATATTTTACCTTCATATAAGATATACATGTATCCGGTATTATCTTGGGTGTGTTGTAATGAAACTCCTCATAGGAGTGATTGATGATATATTGTAGTTCGGCACTACAATTATATTATTTAATTCATTAATTTTCATTCACCTGGTGGGTCCCAGTCGGGGGTCCACGGCACTGTAATATCCGCCTAGTTTGGGGTGTTACAGAGTTGGTATCGGAGCGTGGTTTTAAATACTACCATCCGAGTCATGTCTCATTTGAAATCATCGTTCATCATACTAGTATCATTGGACTTTCGCGTCACGTGTGACCAGTGCAAGAGCCGAGCCCCTCAGACCAAAGAACAGTAAGATTTCTGACGCCATGGTATAATTTCTGGCAATAGAATTACTCATTCATCATTCAACAGTCAACAATCCTCTTTCATCATTTTCATTTTTGATCAAGTCGATCATGTTAATTCATTAATCACTCAGTTCATTTCATTGTTCAGTTGTTGATCTTGAGGATCATATCATTAATCTTTTTAACTTGTTCAAGATAATCATTTCAAGAATTTCATCAGATAATCATGTCACTTCAGTTGATCATTCATGTAATCATTGTGTTTGAGCGTGTATGCTCATTTTCATCATTTCATAATATAATCATAATGTGATATTCATGCGAGATATATAATTATCATATGACTTTCCACTTCAGTATGGAAAGAGCTGGCAGGGGATGCGGGGGAAGAGGCCGTGGTGCGGGCCGAAACCCGAGAGCTCGTGTGAATACACGCGCTAATGCAAGGAATAATGATAATTCATCGAGCAGTGATGCTGCCACTCATTCAACTGGACGTAATCATTCACTATCAGGGAGTCGTACCCGGGACACAGCTCAGTCAGAAGGTGTTCGGGTTGATCCGCTCGCTTTTATGCAGGGCATGATGGCCCAAATGACTCAGATGGCACAATTGATGGAGACGGTGCATAACTCAACTACTCAAAATCAACAGGCTCCCCCGCCGCCACCTCAGAGGCAAGAGAGGGGTGTGAGCAGTATCATTGGCGACATCTCTCGCCAGAGACCACCTACCTTCGAGGGCTCATCTGAGCCAGCAGATATCATTCACTGGCTTGAAACTGTTTGCTATGGTGGACTGTCCTGAGGGACACAAAGTTTCACTTGCAGCTTACTATCTTGGTAAGGGCGCACATTCATGGTGGTTATCGTTGAAGCCCACCGACGGATCTTGTACTTGGGATCAATTCAGGACTCTCATGATGGAGAGGTATTATCCGGCCCCACTCAGGGAGGCCAAGTTGTCAGAATTACTCACTCCCGACCCCTCAGCGGACGATGATGTTCTCGCCATCGCCGAGAAATTTCAGGAGCTACTTCCTTTCACCTCATCCATTATTCACTCTGAGGCGGACAAGATTAAATATTTCAGCAAGAGGTTGAAGCCTCGTATGCGGATGCAGTTTCTTAATCACAATTGCACCACTCTGGCCGAATTCATTGAGAAAGCTCTTACTTATGAGCTTACTGCTAAGGAGATTGCTAAGCAACAACCTTCATCTGCTGGCAAGAAGTCAAAGAATCGTAATCAGTCTGAAGGCAGTCAGGCCACTTTCAAGAAACCTCGTGCGGGCTCTACTTTTTCTGAGCGACCCCCTATGGCGCATAGACCCACAGAATCTCAGTCTCGAGCGGCCTGTTCAGATATCACCTGTTTCAACTGTGAAGAATAGGGTCATGTCAGCACCAAGTGTCTGAGGCAGACTGTCACGTGCCATAACTGTGGGATTGCTGGGCATAAGGCCCGTTTTTGCCAAAGAGACTCTAAACCTACTCCGGCGTCATCTCAGGCCCCGAGACATTCAGCGGTGCGTAATCAAAGGCCACTTCCCAAGGCTGCTCAAGACGACAGGAGCAAATAAAGGCGGAGCCAATGGCTATCAGACGGGGGCATCCGGTTCGGGGGCCGGCAAGCCCCGAATTTATGAGATGAAGAAGACCGATGATCCAGAGGCCCGGATGATCTCAGGTACACTCGATATTCTATCTCAACCTGTGTGTACCCTTTTTGATACTGGTGCATCGCATTCATTCATTTCTGAGTCATGTTTGAGTAGACTACGTTTGGGTAGTGCTACTAGTTGTGAGCCTTATGTCATTAGTCTATTCGATGGTAGAAGAATTATCGGGAATCGTGAGATTAAGGATTGTCCAATTCAGTTTCATGGCCGTGATTGGTTAGCAGACCTAATCGTGGTAGATCTACCGAGAGACAATGTCATCCTGGGTATTGATTGGATGGATCGTCACGATGCCGTCATTAGTGTCCGTAAGCGTATGGTGACTATCATTTCAGACGATGGCGTCGAATGTGTATTTCAGGGAGGTAATCCCAGCTGTTCCGGGAGAGTCATCAACTTGATGAAAGCTGTGAGATTACTCAATCAGGGGTGTGTCGGTTATTGGTGCTATATGACCAAGACCGAGAAACCATCAGTAATGTTGATGGATATTCCTATAGTGAGAGAATATGTCGATGTATTTCCAGACGAGTTACCGGGTTTGCCTCCACAGAGAGATGTGGAATTCACGATTGAGTTGGAGCCCGGTAAGTACCCTATATCGAAGGCACCGTACCGGATGGCCCTGACCGAAATGCAGGAGTTGAAGAATCAATTAGAGGATTGGACCGAGAAGGGTTATATTTGACCGAGTGCGTCCCCTTGGGGAGCACCAGTGTTATTTGTCAATAAGAAGGATGGTTCGTTCTGCTTGTGTATTGATTACCGGGAATTGAACCGGGTGATGATCAGGAATAAATATCCTTTACCTCGTATCGATGATCTTTTGGGTCAACTTCAGGGAGCTTCAGTATTTTCCAAGATCGACTTAAGATCTGGATATCATCAGTTGCGAATTCGAGAGTCGGATATCACAAGGACGGCATTCCGAACACGCTATGGTCATTATGAGTTTGTGGTAATGCCGTTTGGGTTAACTAATGCACCTGCGGTATTCATAGAGTAAATAAATCGGGTTTTCATCAACTATTTGGATCAGTTCGTGGTTGTCTTCATTGATAACATTTTAATTTATTCTCGTGACCAGGAGGAGCACGAGTTTCACCTTCATAAGGTGCTCGACGTGTTGAGACAAGAGCAACTTTATGGGAAGTTTTCCAAATGTGAGTTCTGGATGTCCGAAGTGACATTTCTCAGACATGTAATTTCATCAGACGGAGTTCGTATCAACCCTCAGAAGACGGAGGCTATCCGAGATTGGCAACCTCCGAAGAATGTTAAGGAAATCCGAAGTTTCCTCGGATTAGCTGGTTATTATCGGCGATTTGTTGAAGGATTTTCTAAAATCGCTCAACCCATGACGAACCTTTTAAGGAAAGATAAGAAGTACACGTGGTCCAACGCGTGGCAACAGAGTTTTGAGGAACTCAAGAGCCGGTTAATTTCATCACCTGTCCTTTCTTTACCACAAGGGATGGAAGGATTTGTGGTTTATAGTGATGCGTCCGGACAGGGTCTCGAATGTGTACTAATGCAGAACGGGAAAGTTATTGCTTATGCTTCACGGCAATTGAGACCTTATGAGGTTAATTATCCGACCCACGACCTGGAGCTAGCAGTCATGGTATTCGCATTGAAGATTTGGCGTCATTATCTTTATGGCGTTACCTGTCAGATATTCACCGATCATAAGAGTTTAAAGTATATATTTACATAGAAGGAGTTAAATATGCGACAGAGACGGTGGTTGGAACTAATCAAAGATTATGATATTGAGATACTTTACCACCCGGGCAAGGCGAACATTGTCACCGACACCTTGAGTCGTAAGTCCGTTCAGGAGCAGATGCTTGCTCGACAATGCCTGTAAGGAACTTCAGCAGGAATTTCTGAGACCCGAGATCGAGGTCTGGTTACAGCGAGTACAAGGGCAACTTTGTACGTTAGAGATTTCATCCCCACTTGAGGAGGCGATCAGGGAGAATCAGGGTTCGGGCCCATTTTTGTTACGCATTCGAGATGATGTGGCTCAGGGGAAAGCCCATGGATTTGTGGTCCACGAGGATGGACTTTTAGGATTTAAGAATCGGTTGTGCGTACCGGCGAATGACGAGCTGAAAAACTCGATTTTGAGAGAAGCTCATGCTACCCCTTATTCCGTTCATCTGGGGTCTAGCAAGATGTACAAAGACTTGAAACAAAATTACTGGTGGAGTAATATGAAGCGAAAAGTCGCGGAATTTGTTTGAGATGCTTAACCTGTCAGCAAGTCAAGATAGAACATCAGCGACCGGCGGGTATGCTGAAACCTCTCCCTATTCCAGAGTGGAAGTGGGAAGATATTTCAATGGACTTCATCACGAGTTTGCCGACGAGTCGTCGTGGCATGAATATAATTTGGGTAATTGTGGATCGTCTGACTAAGTCAGCTCATTTCCTTGAGATTAAGGATACGTGGGGTCCCGAGAGACTTACCCAGTTGCTCATCAAAGAGATAGTGAGACTGCACGGCACTCCTAAAAGTATCATTTCCGATCGTGACGGACGATTCGTGTCTCATTTTTGGAAATCAGTTCATCGTGCTATGGGAACTCAGCTTAATCTCAGTACAGCTTTTCATCCTCAGTCCGACGGACAATCAGAGAGGACTATTCAAACTTTGGAGGACATGTTGAGGGCATGTGTTCTCGATTGGAAAGATGATTGGGAAGCCCAACTACCGTTTATCGAGTTCATGTATAATAATAGTTGGCATGCTTCGATTAAGATGGCACCTTACGAGGCCTTGTATGGTCGTCGTTTTCGATCTCCTCTGTGTTGGGATGACTTATCAGAATCAATCGACACCGAGCCCGATATGCTTATAGCCGCCCATGATAAGGTAGCTTTGATCAGGAGTCGTTTGTTGACCACTCAGAGTCGACAGAAATCTTATGCAGATAACCGTCGTCGGCCATTAGAGTTCGAGACAGGTGACCATGTTTCGGTCAAGGTATCCCGAGCCGAGGTATCTTCCATTTTGGGAAGAGGGGAAAGTTGAGTCCGAGATTCATTGGACCGTTTGAGATTTTGGATTGAGTAGGCAGTCTAGCTTATCGATTGGCCTTACCTCTGGCGTTGAGCCGAATTCATAATGTGTTTCACGTCTCTCAATTACGGAAGTATGTTGTCGACCTGAGTCACATACTTCAGTTCGAAGAAATCGAGATCGCTGATGATCATTCATATGAGGAGCGTCCTATACGAGTCTTAGATCGGCGAATCAAACAGTTGAGGAACAATACGATTCCTTTGGTTAAAATTTAGTGGTCTAGACACGGAGTCGAAGAGGCTACTTGGGAAACCGAGGATAGTATGCGGGAGAGTCATCCCGAGTTGTTTGACCCTTAGTTTCGGGGACAAAACTCTTTTAAGTGGGGGTGTATGTAATACCCGGTTGTAATTCAGTCATTATCATTCAGTAATTATCGTTCAGTAATTGTCACTCAGTAATTTTCACTCATTAATGATCATTTGTCACTCATATTCAATCATTGTATTCACCGTTCAGAGTAATTGTATCATGTAGCAATCGTCATTTATCATCAATCTAGTTGGAGAATCGTGCCGTGTTTATCACCATTGTCATCTTCATAGTAGGCTGTGTGTGAGGAGTAGTGCACGCTATGAACTCTCTTTAGCGCGCGCTAATTGAGTTCAGGTAGTGCACGCTACCTCTCAACACTAACGCACGCTAATGTAGTTCAAGTAGGCAGTCCAGAAGGCACTGGATTGCAGTTGGGTTGTAAGTAGCGCACGCTACGAATGGTAAGTAGCGCGCACTAGTAGGTCGGAGTAGCGCACGCTATGCAGTCGGTGTAGCGCGCGCTAAGGTCGGAACAGGCAAAGTCCAATGGCTACAGGACTGATTAGGAATCATTCCTAGCGCATGCTACGAGTAGACATTAGCGTACGCTAATCGGTGTCAGTAGCGCACGCTGAATCTTGTGTGTAGCGCGCGCTACCGCGATCAGGTCAGAGAACAGGAGGTTCTGGACGTCAGTACTGGGCACCAGATAAATTGTTAGCGCACGCTAACATTTTGTGTTAACGCACGCTAAGTATATGGTTGTAGCGCACGCTACAAAAGGTACGTAGCGCATGCTACCGTTGCGAACAGAGGGTACTGGACTACCCAGTACACCCGTTAGCGCACGCTATGCACAGGACCTAGCGCGAGCTAACTGGGATTTGCTATATATTGGACAGTGCAATCCATTTCATCATCCCACTTCATTCCTTCGGCGATTTTGGGCGATTCCGGGCGATTTGGAGAGTTTTCTTCGAGCTGAATCCACTAATTATCATCTTCAAGCATATCATTCGGACTAATCATCATTTCGTCATCCCCATCACATCAAATCAAGGTAATAATCTCTTGAATCTAGAATTTCGGATTTTGGGCATTTTCCTTCCGATTACTTCGTGTAAGCTTGGATTGTTGTTGGAATATGTTAGATATGGATTATCTACCCTGGATAAATGTATTCATACGGATTTAATGGCATATATTTCGGATTTCATGAATTGTTGGGGGTTTGATTCAAGAACTTTGGGGTTGACTTTGATATTTTAGGGGTTTTCGATTAGATGTTGTCGTTAACTCGAGTTGTGGATTCCTAAGGGATTATTGATATCATTGAAGGTGTTTTGTTGGTTTTGAACTACTCATTTTGGAGTTGGTTTCGATATATTCGGGTTTGGATATTATCAAAGGATGTGTGTTTGCTAAGTGTTCGCTAGAATGCCTCGATGAGTTTGGATATTGTTGTATCGACGTTTGAGTCGGTTATAATCATGTTTGATACGTATATTGAGCATTGTTGGTAATTGTCATTCACGGTTGTTCGAGCGACCAACATCCCTTTTTTGGACGTTGTTCGAGGAAGGACATTCTTCACCGGTTGTGTAAGTTAATACTTACTCGGTTAAAAGGATTTTCATTCCTTTCGTTGTTGTTCATTCATAATTATAATTCATTCATAATATATTAACCGTATTGAGACTTGTAATAGTCAATTAATCACTTCATTCACGAGGAACGACGGTTCCAATCATTTCATTGAGCTATCATTCATTTCACTATCATTTCATCTCGGTGAGTCATTCTTGACTTTGTTGGATTGTTATTCATTATTATTCTTCATGGTCATTTCTTGTCTATATGAACTTCTGGGTTCATATTGTGTGGCAGGGTGGGGATGTGTGGAATTTTTAGTCAGGCACGTGATGGTCATATGTTGGGTTCACCGACACATTGGACTGTGCACACGGTAACGTACCTCCATGAGACTAATTAGGTACAAGAACAGGTGTGTCCGGACACTCATCTTGTGCACTTGCACATACCATTACGGGCGTACTATGATGCCTATCTTCAGTGTCATTTCATAATTAAGATATATCATGATTGTGTTTATTCAACTCTTGAGGATTGTTGTTCTGTATAACTGACCCCGTTGGGGGATGTTGTTTTCAGGTCATGGCAAGGTTAAGGCACGGGAAGAGAACGTTGACGGCGAGGAGTCCCAGTGATACTAGTAGGGGGCCCCAGTCCTTTCATATACTCGTGATTTCTTTATTTTATTTCCGCTGCAGACTTCTGTTTGGATATTCATTTCATTAAGTGTTGTATATTTTATCTTCATATAAGATATACATGTATTCGGTATTATCTTGGGTGTGTTGTAATGAAACTCCTCATCGGAGTGATTGATGATATATTGTAGTTCGGTACTACAATTATATTATTTAATTCATTAATTTTCATTCGCCTGGTGGGTCCCAGTCGGGGGTCCACGACACTGTAATATCCGCCTAGTTTGGGGTGTTACACGTCACACGGATTTCACTCCAGGACAGTTAATGACGGAATCTATAGGTTGTGATAGGTATTCGTGAACCTTCGACTTGAGGATTTAGTAGGGATGTGCTTGTGACGTTAAGATTTTCATTAGAGTAGTTTGACCCCGAAAACCAGAAGGTGGGGGTTAACTTCGACGTGCGTCTTGACGGGCAAGTAGCAGGTTCTACTAAATGCCAAGATAGGATTCTTTCTCAAGTAAGTGAGCGGGTATATGTCCTATACGGTTATTGGCAGATGAGATCATAAATCTTTGTCCAAAGCATTAGAGCTAGTTGTATTGGATACACTAGAGCTCAGTGATCTTGATTTGCATTAACTCATGCATAGAGTGAAGTACAGATAGGTTTCGACTAACCATGACTCTATAACTTGATCGGGACATTTGAAAGAAGGGTTTATATGTATACTAGTATTTACGACAGAAAGGTTTTGGAATGATCCCCATCATTCGTTCTCAGTTAGGTACAGTGTAGGCCGCCAGGCTGGCTAGGTGGTGCTACTACTCTTTGGTTCCTTCCATTGCTAACTGAGACGGACCTACCGAGTCGCGCAATATGATTGACGACAGAGTGAATCGAGCTTATTCTCTATTAATGAATATTAGATATTAGATATCTAATTTATTGGACATTGAATGTCTAATTTATTTCGGGACATTATATGTATAAATTAAGTTATTGGATAAATTAATTTACGGCCTAATGAATTAAATAAATTACTAGGTGATTAATTGGATTCACATATATAATTATTTCTTAGAGAAATGAATTATATATTATATTTGATATAATTGATTAATTGGATTAATTGATTGATATAAATACATCGAGACGGAATGGAGTTTATCAGATTGGACTCTAGAGAGTCCGAAACGAACCGAACTCCCTAATTTCTCTAACATGGCCGCCCCCTTCCCCTTTCACACATGGAGCTTGGTCTTTGATTCCTCTCTATTATTAAGAGGAGACCAAGGCTTGTGATGGAATTTAATAAACATTAGATGTTTATTGTTAAGGGGACAACTTGTGATGAATGATTGCGAAGACATGATAAAGTCTTCATACTCTCTTCTTAATGAATGAGCATCTTACGGCCATTTAAAAGAAAAGGTGAAAGATAGACTTGAGTTGTCTTCACTTCATCTTCTTCATTCACTTCTTCTTCATTTTTTTCTTAGAGAAAATTGAGAGAAAATAATGAGAAAAAATATATCTATACAATTAGAGTGATATAGATTATATTTAAAAGCTCCTATCACTTTATTCGAGCCGTATCCTTAGAGGACAACGAAATGAAAGTCGTTCCGATCGTTTCTCTAGCATGCGGCATGTAGAGACGCGGTGCTTTCGGCATTAGTTCATCCAAGAGCTTGTTGCGTATTGGATTCATAAGGGTATCTTCTCAACGATTAAATCAACGGACTACAAGGGTATGATATCGTGTCTTCCTCTTTGTTTGTTTTAATATTCGTATATACGTAGCTTGAATCGATCCTCCTGAGGGATTCGTGTTAAACTTTGAGTTTTCGCTTCCGCTGTGCCTTTTGTTTTTGTGTGCGAATCCCAACAGTAGTATCGGAGCGAGGTCTTGCGATCATGTATATGATATTAGCATTTGGAATGCTTGGTTGGATGATTTATGATTAGGAATCATAAGTGTTTAATCGTTGTATTTGTATATGTTTGTTTGTTCGTTGTAGTTGTGTTTTTCATAAATTCATATCAAAATATAAATCTTGTATTTCTTAGAAATATGATTCATATTGAAGATATGAAAGTCGAAAATTATTGATATTGGATATTTGGTTGATAATCGAGCCCTGAATTGCCATTGGACGGCCCGGGAATGGACCAAAAGAGGCTGTCTCACGGTCCGGGACAAGGGGACCGCGATCCGTGGTCGCCGGATGCCCCGCCATGCCGTCTGGGTGTTCGAGCGTCCACTTCTTCGACCTATTTCGGTCTCGTTTTCTTCGTGTATTCCTGAAAATTAATTTCCCGCATTTTAAATTAGATTTAATATTATTAAAATGATATATGGTATTTCATTTTATAAGGGTAAATTAATTAATTGGAATACTTGTGATTGACCGAATTATTTTCAACGATTTCATATTACTAATTAGGAGAATTGATTGGATTAATTCTATTTAATAGTTGATTATATATATTGCTTGGTTCAATACATTCAATATGCAATCTATTTATTTAGTATTTATTGGATGAATACTTTTTGAGTGGAATGTGGTTAATGCACCTAGTTTTGAATCGTTCGGTTTTATTCGGCGGGGTTGTAAAGGCCGTTTTGAGCCTATTTATTTTACTAGAAAAATTTGTACAGGATTCAATTTTTCAATGTAAAACTTATATGTAATGACGAAGACTGGAGGAGATTCATTCGAGACGATGAAGATTCAAGACCGGAGACTTGTAATTAGATTACGATGTTTTTGTTCTAGAAACGGTCCATGAACTACATGTTGGTAGCAACTAGGTTGTGTATGTTTATTCATATTATATGAATGTCGAAAAACTTGATTAAATGAATTAATGTGCATAGCGTAACATCAATCGCGAAAATTCTCTTACGACAAAATGTTAAGTTTAAAAGGTTTCGAGGTTTTCCTTCCCTCCATCGAGCTTTTGGAAAATTGAGATCCAAACCGGATTTGCTATGCTTCCGAGTTATCAGGGTAGTTGTTCGGGGAGGGTCGATAAATTCCGAGAGTGAATTGGATGACTTTGATTGGAGCAACTTTTATCCCTAGAAACCTGTTCAGTTGCTGGATAAGATTCAATTGTTAAACTGATTAGCGTCGACGGTATAAACTTAACTTGTTCACGAACTATAGAAACCGTACAGGCTAAGGGAATGTACAAGAGGAAAAAGAAGATCGAATCATCCATTAGATGGGTTGGTGTTGGACACCACTTTATGAAGATTAATAGACTAGAAACTTGTTCGGTTGCCCTCTATTAAAATTTATAAACAACTCGATCGCCAGTATGAAGTAATGCGAACAAATACTTCCGAATTTCACAAGGGGGTGTGTTATTCTGATAACAGTAGTGGGAGCTGGGTTAAAAGAATATAAAAGACCTTAATTCTAAACTCAGATGATAATTGAACGACTCACTAATCAGTCTGTCGTACTTAATACAGATAAATAAAATATCAACTCTCAAAATGACAATGAACCCATTTTCAATTATACTCGAAAACAACACCTTATATGGGCCTAACTTTGTGGCCTGGCTCTGCAAACTGATGATAGTCCTCAGTAGAGACGCTGGGATACGTCTTGGAGGCGGACATTCCGGCAGCTCTGGCATGGACCAGAGCCAGTGAGGAAGATGTTAAAAACCACGAAAAGTGGGTTAAGGATGACATTAGAAATCGTGGCTATTTGATGGCCTCTATGTCTAATGATCTTCAGAGAGCTCATGAGAAATGACTTCGGCTAGGCAGATCTTATCTCACTTAACCGAGCTTTATTATGACCACAGTCGAACTGCAAGATATGAGATATCCAAGCAACTATTCGGTGCCAGGATGAAAGAAGGTGAGGGAAAGTCGGGTACCGTGTCCTCAAAATGATATATATGATCGAGAGATCGGAGGCTCTTGATTTTAAGATATATGATTTTCTATTAACTGACCTTATCCTGCAATATCTTCCTGATTCCTTCTCACAGTTTGTTCTGAACTTCTACTGCAATGAGATTGCTTGCAATTTAGCAGGGTGAAGGAGTCTGCCCTTGTGATTTCTTCTGGATCTCGGAGGTCCAAGAATAAGAAGAAAAAGACCAAAAGTAGGCGGGCCCACAAAAGGGACTTTAAGGGTAAGGGCAAGGCCCCAATGGTTCCCAAGAGTAAGAAGGTGAATACGGACACATTTCTCAAATGCGGTGAGCTGGGCCACTTGGCAAGAGACTGTCCGATCCTTCATAGAGCTTTAGATACGGAACTTTTAGTTTTGGAAACTAATTGTTCTGCTACCATGATTTCTACTTCTCGGATACTGTATTCAAGGTGTTAGTTCTCATATTTGTACCATGAATCAGGATCTGGAACAAAGTCGAAAGCTCGGAACAGGCGAAGTGATGATTACTATCGGAAGCGGACATTTTGTCGCAGAAACCGATATAGGAATACTTCTGTTGGATTTGGAATCTGGCTTTGTTTTAGCATTAGATGATGTACTAGTGTTGCCCTAGGGTCATAAAACATTGTATCCATTCTGGTCTTAGATCGGAAAGGCTTTCCATTTTTCATTGGTAATGGTTCCTGTAAAATTTATTTTAGAAGTGAACTAGTGGGCACTGCTACATTGTTAAATGGATTATATCATCTAAACCTAAACAACAAAGTCGTTGTGAATACTATGACTAGGAAGCCTGGTAGGGATGAAACTAATCAAGTTTTGAAATGACATCTTAGACTTGGTCATATTGGTCAGACCAAGGTTTACAAAATGGAAAAAGGATGGACTTATGGGTCCATTGGGATCGGATCCCTTTCCAACTTGTGAATCTTACCTTAAAGGCAAAATGACTAAGTCCCCCCTTTACATGGATGTTTGAAAGAGCCGCTGATAAACTTGGATTAGTCCATACCGATGTATGTGGTGCTTTGGAAGCAGCACGTGACGGATATCAGTATTTCATTATGTTTACATATTATCATACTAGGTATGGTTATGTATACTTAATGAAGAATAAATCCGAGGATTTTGAGAAATTCCAGGATACAAAATGGAAAAAGGATGGACTTATGGGTCCATTGTGATCGGATCCTTTTCCAACTTGTGAATCTTGCCTTAAAGGCAAAACGACTAAGTCCCCCCTTCACATGGACGTTTGAAAGAGCCGCTGATAAACTTGGATTAGTCCATACCGACGTATGTGGTGCTTTGGAAGAAACACGTGACCGATATCAATATTTCATTACATTTACGGATGATCATACTAGGTATGGTTATGTATACTTAATGAAACATAAATCCGAGGCTTTTGAGAAATTCCAGGAATTTAAGGCCCTAGTCGACAAACAAACTGGTAATCATATCAAAGCACTTCGGTCGGACCGAGGTGGCGAGTATATGAGTACAGAGTTTGACGAGTTCCTTAAGGATCACGGAATAGTGTCACAACTTATGCCTCCAGGAACTCCTCAGTTAAATGGTGTGTCAGAAAGAAGGAACTGGACCTTGTTGGACATAGTTCGTTCCATGCTTAGCTACACCGACTTACCGATTTACCTATGGGGTTATGCGCTCCTGACTGCTGCTTATATCTTGAACACATGTCCTTCCAAGTCCATTAAAAACTCTGCATGAGATGTGGTAGGGCAGGAAACCAAGTCTTAATCATATTATGATTTGGGGATGTGTTTCCTATGTCAATAAGACTAAAGGTGGAGAAATTGGAAGCAAGGTCTAGGAAGGGACGTTTTTATTGGATTCCCATCTAGGACGATGGGTTATCTATTCTAAATACCCATAGATCGAAATATAATTGTTGCTTTGTAAGCACACTTCCTGGAAGATGAGTTCATTCAGGAAGGTGGAGCATGTAGAAGTATTTCTTTGGAAGAATACAATGAAAATCCACAGGAGACACATGTACAAAAAGATGGAACTGAAATTTTTGAAACATAAGTACAACCACCTCGTAGATCTAGTAGGGTATCTCAATTACCTGAGAGGTATTGTTTTATGCACTTGGCGGAACTGGGTCTCCACGAGGTTCTAGGTGATAACCAAGAGACCAACCCGCAACCTATGACCTAGCAATGGTGGATGTAGACTCCATGTAATGGACTATAGCAGTCTTCACGTAGTTGGGACCTTTGTTTTGATGAGGCAGTCAAAAAGTTTAACTTCATGCAAAATGAAGAGGAACCTTGTGTATATAAGAGCGTTAGTGGGAGCGAGATCGCACTCGTAGTACTATATCTAGATGACATTATACTAATAGGAAAATGACGTGGGACTGCTCAGTTCGGTGAAAGCTTGGCTTTCGAGTAAGTTCTCCATGAAAGACTTGGGAGAAGAAATCTATATTTTTGGATTCGACTCTACTGGGTTATATCGAAGAGAGTGGTAGGTCTTTCCCAAGCCCTCTATGTAGATAAAATCTTAAAGTGATTTAAGATAGATTATTCTAAAAAGAGGGTTCCTACCGATGCGACATGGAATAAACCTCACCTTGAAGATGTGTCCTCATAGTGAGGAACAACGAAAGAAAATGAGTAATATACCATATGCTTCGGCGATGGGTAGCCTTGTGTATGCCTTGTTGTGTACGAGACCTGACATTATGCTTGCTGGGAGCGTGGTAAGTAGGTTTCAGGCAAACCTAGGTAGGGAACATTGGACCACCGTAAAGAACATTTTCAAGTACTTTAGAAGGACCAGAGATCTGGTTCTTATGTATGGTGGTGGAGAACTGAATGTGACGAGTTTCACTGATTCAGCCTTTTAAGGACAGAAAGACGATTTTGTGTCTACTTCTGGCTACATTTTACTCTTAATGGAGAAGCAGTATCTTGGCATAGTGCCAAGCATAGCGTGAATCCTGATTCCATCTGTTAGGCTGAGTATCAAGCGGCCTCGGAGGCCTCTAAAGGAAGGGTTTTGGATTAAGAAGTTACTGAGTGAACTTCAAGTGACACCATGTGCTGTGCTGCCAGTTTTTGTTTTTTATACAATAATAATGGAGCGGTAGCACAGGTCTAGGAGCCGAGGTTTCATAATGGTACAAAACATATTGAGAGAGAGTATCATCTCGTGAGAGAATTTGTTCGCAAAGGATACATTATGCTACATAGAGTAGACTCAGTAAACATCGTCGCTGATCCACCGACCAAGCCATTTTCTCAGATACGCTTGGAGCCTCATCTAGAGAACGTGGGTATTAGATGCCCTAGTGTGTGGCATTGAGTGAAAGTGGGATATTGTTAGGAGTATGCCCTAGAATGCAACTCAGAGGATGTTTGAGAGAGGGCATTGTACTTGTTATTATGTAAATCATTATCAGAAGGAAATTATATGTTTCTTTATTTACAGGTAGTCACTCGCATTCCTGACTAGTAAATACATAGATAGAAACTAGTCCTTGTATTTGGGGATCAAAACGTTCCACTCCTTATTGGAAAAGGGGATCGGCACTAGAAAGGTTTATGGATCAAGTACTTAATCGTTCGCAAGTCGATGAAACTTGATTGGGCGTTAAGTTTATGTGAAGACTTGTATGACGTATTCTTTGACTTGGAGAGTGCTTGTCGAACGCTAATGGTTAGTGGGAGCACACGTTATAGGTATGATAATTAGATTAGTATACTCGAACGGACTCACCCTCGATTCATCACAAGGATTTCACTCTGGGACAGTCAATGACGAAATCGATAGGTTGTGATAGGTATTCGTGAACCTTCGACTTGAGGATTTAGTAGGGATGTTCTTGTGACGTTAAGAGTTTCATTAGAGTAGTTCGACCTAGAAAACCAGAAGGTGGGGGTCAACCTTGATGTGCGTCTTGACGGGCAAGTAGCAGGTTCTACTAAATGCCAAGATAGGATTCTTTCTCCTGTAAGTGAACGGGTATATATCCTATGCAGTTATTGTCAGATGAGATCATAAGTCTTTGGCCAAAGCATTAGAGCTAGTTGTATTGGATACACAAGATCTCAGTGATCTCAATTTACATTAACTCATGCATAGAGTCAAGTACAGATAGGGTTTGACTGACCGTGACCCTATAACTTGATCGGGACATTTGAAAAAAGATTTTATACGTATATTGGTATTCACGACAGAAAAGTTTTGGAATGATCCCATCATTCATTCTCAGTTAGGGTACAGTGTAGGCCGCCAGGCTGGCTAGGTGGTGCTACTACTCTTTGGTTCCTCCCATTGCCAACTGAGATGGACCTACCGAGTCGCGCAATAGGATTGACGTTGGAATGAATCGAGCTTATTCTCTCTTAATGAATATTAGATATTGGATATCTAATTTATTGGACATTGGATGTCTAATTTATTTCGGGACATTAGATGTATAAATAAATTTATTGGATAAATTAATATACGGCCTAATGAATTAAATAAATTACTAGGTAATTAATTTGATTCACATATATAATTATTTTTTATAGAAATGAATTATATATTGTATTTGATATAATTGATTAATTGGATTAATTGATTGATATAAATACATCGAGACAGAATGGAGTTTGTCGGATTGGACTCGAGGGAGTCCGAAATGAACCAAACTCCCTAATTTCTCTAGCATGCCCCCCTTCTCATTCACACATGGAGCTTGGTCTTTGATTCCTCTCTATTATTAAGAGGAGACCAAGGCTTGTGATGTAATTTAATAAACATTCGATGTTTATTGTTAAGGGGACAACTTGTGATGAATGATTGTGAAGACATGATAAAGTCTTCATACTCTCTTCTTAATGAATGAGCATATTACGGCCATTTAAAAAAAAAAGAGAAAGAGAGACTTGAGTTGTCTTCACTTCATCTTCTTCATTCACTTCTTCTTCATTTTTTCTTAGAGAAAAATTGAGAGAAAATATTGACAGAAAATATAACTATACAATTAGAGTGATATAGATTATATATAAAAGCTCCTCACTTTCTTCTAGCCGTGTTCTTAGAGGACAACGAAGTGAAAGTCATTCCGATTGTTTCTCCTGTGCGTGTCAAGTAGAGATGCGGTGCTTTCGTCGTTGGATCATCCAAGAGTTTGTTGTGGATTGGATTCGTAAGGGACATCATTTTCTCAATGATTAAATTAACGGACTACAAGGGTATGATATCGTATCTTCCTCTTTGTTCGTTTATTCGTATATACGTAGATTATATCGATCCTCCTGAGGGATTCATGTTAAACTTTGAGTTTTCGCTTCCGCTGCGCTCTTCATTTTTGTATGCGAATCCCAATAGTAATAACATTAGATCACGAGTTGTAATCTTTTGAGATAAAAAAGATATTTTATTTATAAATATATTACAGTGTTGTTTGCATGAAAAGTTTTTCTCATAAAGTAAACAGGAGACAGTAATATGCAAATAATAGAAGTTCTATCTCCTATAAGACTGATGTTTCCAAGATTTTCAGGAGGGGTCATGCTCGGTTCCTTTCCACCAGTTGACTAAGGCATCTCTTCCTCGATCCCTGTATATGTTTCTTCCTTCATGGGATACATCAAATGAGAGAATCCAATCTTCTGGGTGGGTTGGCCATTCACCCTTTTGGATTTCGAATTATAGCTTGATCTGGATTGGGAGCTTTCCTTCTACTAGAAGACTTGATAACTCTTTAGCGGAATTCTCCATCATTTTAAAGTTATTGAACATGGATGATTCCATGATGAGAACATAGAAGTCTCTCATCAGTTCATTCTACTTCCATGCCTTCAACTCTTCAGCTGTTGGCTGTCTTTCTGTCTGGAGCTTGGTTTCTGCAGGCTTCTGCACAATGTTCTTCCAAGAGAAGTTAGGATCCTAGTGTTAGTATAATACTCTAAGTCTACTGTTTAATAATAATATGGAGATATTTATTATTATATAATGTTGATTATATTATTTAATTAATATTCTGCTTACGATCATCAAGTATGTGACTTGATAGTAAAGCTCGTTAAAGCATTAAAGAATATTTATTCTAGATATCCCTAGCAATATGATTACTAGTATGATAGTGATACGATGGCTATGTTTTACGGTCATGAACATGAGATGTTATATCACGTCATAGATACAGTAGAGACATTGTATTGGATATGACCTAACAAAGAGAACTATATATGGATTAAGTCATTATAATTCCTCTGATTGTAATATATTATTTAAGTTCTTATTACCTAAAGACACTATAATTTCCTACATTAAGAGTATCGTATTTTAACAAAATACCAACGTCTTCTGTAACAAGAGACTATAGAGTTTGTGATTGGATACTGTACGATTTATGCAGAGGGAAGTAGTTTGTCCAGAAGGGACTTGTCCCTCCTATAAAATTGAGAAGATATCCAAGGGTCCTTGATAAGTTAAATTGTTTAAATGCATGGCCATGCTCAAATTGATCAATAAAGAGTTATTGATAAATATTTGAATTGGACAATTGTAACTTGATATCAAGAATATTAATTAAGCTATATAAGGTCGACCTATCCATGCCTTATGCTTAATTACGCAATCGCGCGACGAGAGGATTAAATATTATACAGTAACGGGATTTCATTCTTGCCGTCAAATTAACTCTTTTAATACGGAAAGTCATAATGTCTAGCTAGAGGCCACTTATGATTTATGAGTCGTAAAATTGTTTTTATACTCATTGTCATATTAACTAGAACCTACAGAGTCACACACTTAAACGAGCAGAGCAGCTATTTTGTTCCGGTTAATTATGGTTGGTGAAAAGGTTGGTGAACCCTTAGCCATTTTGAGGACTATATAAGAGTGTCTTGTGATATCCCTCACATAAGACTTAATCACAAGTGAAGACATATTTGTGTAGAGAGAATCAAAAATCTGATTTTGATATTTCTCCCTCTCAAAGTCTTGAAGATAATATTCAAGAGCAGAATAATCAAAAGAATCAAGAACATATCTTCATATCTTTGAAAATTGATTATTTGACCAAGAAAGTATTTTGAATACTCATCTAGTTTTCATCTAATATTGTGAGTTTGATATTTAATAACATATTGAGAAAGCGTAAAGAGTCTGTAGATCAACATACTGGCCCTTTTATAGTGTACAGGGAAGCTAGGTTATAGTGAAAGGTCAGATTTAAGGGATGGGGACCGTCTTTGAATGAACATACATGATGGATTTAGATGTAACTGATGTAATACCCAATTGTAATCCAGTTATTATCATTCAGTAATTGTCACTCAGTAATTTTCACTTATTAATAATCATTAATCATCCACATTCATTCATTCGTGTTCACTGTTCGGAGTAACTTTGAGTCGTGTATCAATATTGTTCATTGTTTCAACCTTGTTTGGAAATTGAGACAAGAATATTATCTTGATTTTTGTAATTGATTCATTAGTCAATGTTGACATTGGAGTTTCATGTCATTTCAAATCTCCTCCTTGCTCAAATCGTGCTATTGTTGGGCGAACCCTTGTAATCATTGCTTGGAACCACCGTTTTGGGGTTTCTGCACTTCCATTTCGTGTTATTATTCCCAAATATTGAAGCCCATTGATTTTATTCTCTTTACGGGTCGTTTTTCGTCATTTTTGGACCCGAGTGGTATGCGCCGCGGCACTAGGGAGTGTGCGCCGCGGCACACACATTTTTCTAATTGTGGCTGACCAGTCTGTACCGGGGGTCGCGGCTCCTGCCGGCCGGGCCGCGGCACACCGCGAGCACTGGCAGATTTTAGCAGCCCGTGCGCGGCACACTCGGCCGTGTCGCGGCACAGTCTGATTTTTTATATCTGCGTTTGTTGTGGAGAACAAACTCATTTCACCACTTTTCTTCTTCCTCTCCTCCTTGGGCGATTGGTGGGCGATTTTTGGGTGTTTTAACATCATCAAAACTCAGAGATTCTCATCTTCTTCAAGTTGTAGTGTGGATCAACAGCATATTTGTGGATTCTTCATCCTAATCTAAGGTAATTTCTTCAACCCTAGAATTTGATTTTGAGTTGGAGCATGATGTTTTGGATGGTATAATCATGATTTGTGATGGATATATGTATGATTATGAGTTTTTACGAGTTACCATCAGATTGTTGGAAGTTTTTCTCAAGAACACTTTGAAGGTTGACTTGGAATTGGGTTTTGCAATTTACTGTTATTGTAAACTCGATTTGAGTGTTCCTATTGGATTATTGATTGTATTGATGGTGTTTTGGTGGATTGGATCATTCAATAGAAGTTGGTTTTCGATACAAATGGGATTAGTTGTTTAGGATGGGAGATTGTTTTCAAGGTATTTGTCTAAATGCCTCAATGAGTTTGGATTTATTGTATCGACATCTTGAATTAGTTATGATCGCTATTGTTTCGTATGTTAAGCGAGTTGTTGATTATTGTGTTATTCAAGGTTGTTCGAGCGACCGGTAGTATCCCTTAGGACGTTGTTCGAGAGAGGACGTATCATCACTGGTGTTAAAGTAAGTTATTTCTTACTCAGTTAAAGGGATATTCATTCCTTTCGTTGTTGTTCATTCATAATCATTGTATTAACCGTATCGAAACTTGTCATTGACAATTAATCACTTCATTCACGAGGAAAGACGGTTCCATTCATTTCACTGAGCTATCATTCATTTCACTATTAATTCATCTCGGTGAGTCATCCTTGACTTTGTCGAATTGTTATTCATTAATATTCTTCATGGTCATTCTTGTTCATATAACTTTCTGGGTTCATATTGCGCGGCCGGGTGGGGATGTGGGGAATTTTTTGTCGGGTACATGATGGTCATGTGTTGGGTTCACCGACACATTGGACTGTGCACACGGTAACGTACCTCCATGAGACTAATTAGGTACAAGGACGGGTGTGTCCGGACACTCGTCTTGTGCACTTGCGCATACCATTACGGGCGTACTATGATGCCTCCCTTCAGCTTCATTTCATAATTTAGATATATCCTAATTGTGTTTATTCAACTCTTGAGGATTGTTGTTCTGTGTAACTGACCCCGTTGGGGAATGTTGTTTTCAGGTCATGGCAAGGCTAAAGCACGGGAAGAGATCGTGGATGGCGAGGAGTCCCAGTGATACTAGTTGGGGCCCCCAATCCTTTTCAGTCATTCGTGTATTCTTCATTTTATTTACGCTGCAGACTTCCGTTTGAATTACTCATTTTATTTAGTGTTGTATATTTTATCTTCATATAAAATATACATGTATTATGTATGATCTTGGGTGTGTTGTAATGAAACTCCTCATCGGAGTAATTGATGATATAATGTGGTTCAGTACTACAATTATATTATTTAAGTCATTAATTTTCATTCGCCTGGTGGGTCCCAGTCGGGGGTCCACAGCACTGTAATATCCACCTAGTTTGGGGTGTTATAGAGTTGGTATCGGAGCGTGGTTTTGAATACTACTTTCCGAGTCATTTTTCATTGAAATCATCATTCGCCAGACTAGTATCATTGGACTTTCGCGCCATGTGTGACCTGTGCAAGAGCTGAGCCCCTTAGACCAAAGAACAGTAAGATTTCTGATGCCATAATATAATTTCTGGCAATAAGAATCACTCATTCATCATTCAACAGTCAACAGTCCTCAATCATCAGTTTCTTTTTGATCATGTCGATCATGTTAACTCATTAATCACTCAGTTCATTTCATTACTCAGTTGTTGATCTTGAAGATCGTATCATTAATCTTGTTAACTTGTTCAAGATAATCATTTCAATAATTTCATCGGATAATCATGTCACGTCAGTTGATCATTCATGTAATCATTGTGTAGAGCGTGTACGCTCATTTTTATCATTTCATGACGTAATCATAATGCGGTATTCATGCGATTATATAATTATCATGTAACTTTCCTACTTCAGTATGGAGAGAGCAGGCAGAGGACGTGGGGGAAGAGGCCGCGGTGCAGGCCGAAACCCGATAGCCCGTGTGAATTCACGCGCGAACGCGAGGAACAACGCTAATTCATCGAGCAGCGACGCTGCCACTCATTCACCCAGAAATGATCATTCACTGTCAGGGAGTCGTACCCGGGACATAGATCAATCAGAAGGTGTTCGGGTTGATCCACTCGCTTTTATGCAAGGCATGATGGCCTAGATGACACAGATGTCACGCCTTATGGAGACGATGCAGAACTCAACCGCCCAGAATCAGCAGGCTCCTCCGCCGCCACCTCAGGGGCAAGAGAGGGGTGTAAGCAGTATTATTGGCGGCATCTCTAGCCAAAGGCCACCTACTTTTGAGGCTTCATCTGAGCCGGCGGATATTGTTCACTGGCTTGAGAATTTCGAAAAGTTGTTTGCTATGGCAGAGTCTCCCGAAGGGCACAAAGTTTCTGTTGCGGCTTACTATCTGGGTAAAAGCGCTCATTCATGGTGGTTATCGTTGAAGCCCACCGACGGATCATGTACTTGGGATCAATTCAAGACTCTCATGATGGATAGGTATTATCCGGCCCCACTCAGAGAGGCCAAGTTATCAAAATTACTCACTCCTGACACCTTAGCGGACGATGATGTTCTCGCCATCGCCGAGAAATTTCAGGAACTCCTTCCTTTCGCCTCATCTATTATTCACTCCGAGGCAGACAAGGTCAAATATTTCAGTAAGAGGTTGAAGCCTCGCATGCGGATGCAGTTGCTTAATCACAATTGTACCACCCTGTCCGAATTCATCGACAAAGCTCTTACGTATGAGCTTACTGCTAAGGAAATTGCTAAGCAGCAACCTTCATCATCTGGCAAGAAATCAAAGAATCGTAATCAGTCTGAAGGCAGTCAGGCAACCTTCAAGAAGCCTCGTGCGGGCTCTACTTTCTCTGAGCGACCTCTTATGGCGCCTAGACCCGCGGAATCTCAGTCCCGAGCGGCTAGTTCGGCCATCATTTGTTTCAACTGCGAAGAGCAAGGTCATTTCAGCACCAAGTGTCCGAGACAGACTATCACTTGCCATAACTGTGGGATTGCTGGGGATAAGGCCCGTTTTTTCCGAAGGGACTCCAAACTTACTCCGGCGTCATCTCGGGCCCCGAAGCAGTTAGCTGTTCATAATCAGGCCACTCAGTCCACTTTGTTTAAGACGACAGGAGCAAAAAAAGGTGGAGCCAAAAGCTACCAGACGGGAGCATCCGGTTCGGGGGCCGCCAAGCCCCAAATTTACGAGATGAAGAAGGCCGATGATCCGGAGGCCCGGATGATCTCAGGTACACTTGAAATTGTATCTCAGCCTGTGTGTACCCTCTTTGATACTGGTGCATCGCATTCATTCATTTCCGAGTCATGTTTGGTTAGACTACGTCTGGGTAGTACTGCAAGTTGTGAGCCTTATGTCATTGGTCTACCTGATGGTAGAAGAATTATCGGAGATCGTGAGATTAAGGATTGTCCGATTCAGCTTCATGGTCGTGATTGGTTGGCAGACCTAATCATGGTAGATTTACCGAGAGACGATGTCATCTTGGGTATTGACTGGATGGATCGTCACGATGCCATCATCAGTGTCCGTAAGCGTATGGTCACTATCATTACAGACGATGGGGTCGAATGTGTATTTCAGGGAGGTAATCCCAGCTGTTTCGGGAGAGTCATCAACTTGATGAAAGCAGTAAAATTACTCAGTCAGGGGTGTGTTGGTTATTGGTGCTATATGACCAAAACCGAGAAATCATCAGTGTCATTGTCAGATATTCCGGTAGTGAGAGAATATGCCAACGTATTTCCAGACGAGTTACCGAGTTTACCTCCATAGAGAGATGTGGAATTCACAATAGAGTTGGAGCCTGGTACGTCCCCAATATCGAAGGCACCGTATCGGATGGCCCCGACTGAAATGCAGGAACTGAAGAAGCAATTGGAGGATTTGAACGAGAAAGGTTATATCCAACCGAGTGCGTCCCCGTGGGGAGCACCGGTGTTATTTGTGAAGAAGAAGGATGGTTTTTTTCGCTTGTGTATTGATTACCGGGAATTGAACAGGGTGACGATCAAGAATAAATATCCTCTACCCCATATTGATGATCTTTTGGATCAACTTCAGGGAGCTTCAGTATTCTCTAAGATCGACTTAAGATCTGGATATCATCAGTTGTGAATTTGAGAGTCGGGTATCGCAAGGATGGCATTCCGAACACGCTATGGTCATTTCGAGTTTGTGGTGATGCCGTTTGGGCTAACTAATGCACCTGCAGTATTCATGGAGTTAATGAATCGGGTTTTCATTGACTATTTGGATCGGTTCATGGTTGTCTTCATTGATGACATTTTAATTTATTCTCGTGACCGGGAGGAGCACGAATTTCACGTTCATCAGGTTCTCGACGTGTTGAGACTAGAGCAACTTTATGGAAAGTTTTCCAAATGTGAATTCTGGATGTCCGAGGTGATGTTTCTCGGACATGTAATTTCATCAGATGGAGTTCTCAAACCTTAGAAGACGGAGGCTATCCGAGATTGGCAACCTCCGAAGAATGTTAAGGAAATCTGAAGTTTTCTCGGATTAGCTGGTTATTATCGGCGATTTGTGGAAGTATTTTCTAAAATCGCTCAACCCATGATGAAACTTTTGCATAAGGATAAGAAATACACGTGGTCGGATGCGTGTCAGCGGAGTTTTGAGGAACTCAAGAGTCGTCTAATTTCAGCACCTGTCCTTTCCTAGCCACAAGGGATGGAGGAATTCGTGGTTTATAGTGACGCATCCGGGCAGGGTCTCGGATATGTACTCATTCAGAATGGGAAGGTGATTGTCTATGCTTTACGGCAACTGAGGCCTTATGAGGTCAATTATCCGACCCACGACCTGGAGCTAGCAGCCGTAGTTTTCGCGTTGAAGATTTGGCATCATTATCTTTATGGCGTTACTTGTCAGATTTTCACCGATCATAAGAGCTTGAAGTATATATTTACTCGGAAGGAGTTAAATATGCGTCAGAGACGGTGGCTAGAACTGATCAAGGACTATGATATCGAGATTCAGTATCACCCGGGTAAGGCGAACGTTGTCGCTGATGCCTTGAGCCGTAAGTTCGTTCACGAGCAGATGCTTGCTCGTTTAACAGTTTAGGAGGAGCTTCAACAGGAATTCCTAAGATCCGAAATAGAGGTCTGGTTACAGCAAGTACAAGGCCAACTTTGTATGTTAGAGATTTCATCGCCACTCGAGGAGGCAATCAGGGAGAATCAAGGTTTGGACCCATTTTTGTTGCGCATTCGAGATGATGTGACTCAAGGGAAAGCCCGTAGATTTGTGGTCCACGAGGATGGACTTTTGCGATTTAAGAATCGGTTATGCGTACCGTCGAATGACGAGTTGAAAAACTCGATTTTGAGAGAAGCTCATGCTACCCTTTATTCCATTCATCCGGGGTCCAACAAGATGTACAAGGACTTGAAACAAAATTACTGGTGGAGTAATATGAAGTGAGAAATCGCAGAGTTTGTTTCGAGATGTCTCACCTGCCAGCAAGTCAAGATAGAACATCAGCGACCGGCGGGTATGCTGAAGCCGCTCCCTATTCCAGAGTGGAAGTGGGAGGATATTTCAATGGACTTCATCACGAGTTTGCCGATGAGTCGCCGCGGCATGAATACAATTTGGGTAATCGTGGATCGTCTAACTAAGTCAGCTCATTTCCTTGATATTAAGGATACGTGGGGTCCCGAGAGACTTGCCCAGTTGTTCATCAAAGAGATAGTGAGATTGCACGGTACTCCTAAGAGTATCGTTTCTGATCGTGACGGGCGATTCGTGTCTCATTTTTGGAAATCAGTTCATCGTGCTATGGGAACTCAGCTCAATTTCAGCACGACTTTTCACCCTCAGTCCGACAGACAATCAGAGAGAACTATTCAGACATTGGAGGACATGTTGAGAGCATGTATTTTCGATTGGAAAGACGATTGGGAAGCCCAACTACCGTTGATCGAGTTCACGTATAATAATAGTTGGCATGCTTCGATTAAGATGGCACCCTACGAGGCCTTTTACGGTCGTCGTTTTCGATCTCCTTTGTGTTGGGATGACTTATCAGAATCAATCGGCACCGAGACCGATATGCTTTTAGCCGCCCGTGAGAAAGTAGCTTTGATCAAGAGTCGTTTGTTGACCGCTCAGAGTCGACAGAAATCATATGCAGATAATCGTCGTCGACCATTAGAGTTCGAGACAGGTGACCACGTGTTGGTCAAGGTATCCCCGAGTCGAGGTATTTTCCGTTTCGGGAAACGTGGAAAGTTAAGTCCGAGATTTATTGGACCGTTTGAGATTTTGGATCGAGTAGGCAGTCTGGCTTATCAAATGGATTTACCTCCGGTGTTGAGCCGAATTCATAACGTGTTTCATATCTCTCAATTGCGGAAATATATTGCCGACCCTTGTCACATACTTCAGTTTGATGAGAACGAGATAGCGGATGATCATACGTATGAGGAGCGTCCCGTACGAATCTTAGAACGGAAAATCAAACAGCTGAGAAGCAAGACGATTCCTTTGGTTAAAATCCAGTGGTCTAGACACGGAGTCAAAGAAGCTACTTGGGAAACCGAGGATAGTATGCGGGAGAGTTATCCCGAGTTGTTTGACCCTTAGTTTCAGGGACGAAACACTTTTAAGGGGGGTGTATGTAATACCCAGTTGCAATTCAGTCATTATCATTCAGTAATTGTCACTCAGTAATTTTCACTTATTAATAATCATTCATCATCCACATTCTTTCATTCGTGTTCACCGTTCGGAGTAACTTTGAGTTGTGTATCAATATTGTTCATTGTTTCAACCTTGTTTGGAAATCGAGACAAGAATATTATCTTGATTGTTGTAATTGATTCATTAGTCGATGTTGATATTGGAGTTCATGTCATTTCAAATCTCCTCCTTGTTCAAATCGTGCTATTGTTGGGCGAACCCTTGTAATCATTGCTTGGAACCACCGTTTTAGGGTTTCCGCACTTCCATTTCGTGTTATTATTCCCAAATATTGAATCCTATTGATTTTATTCTCTTTCCGGGTCATTTTTCATCATTTTTGGACCCGAGTGGTGTGCGCCGCGGCACAAGGGAGTGTACGCCGCGGCACACACATTTTGCTAATTGTGGCTGACCCGTCTATACCGGGGGCCGCGGATCCTGCTGGCCGGGCCACGGCACACTGCCGAGCACCTGGGCAGATTTTTAGCCATTTTTCGCGGCACACTCAGCCCGTGCCGCGACACACAGTACAGATGTTTTTTATATCTGCATTTGTTGTGGAGAACAAACTCATTTCACCACTTTCCTTCTTCCTCTCCTCTTTGGGCGATTGGTGGGCGATTTATGGGTATTTTAACATCATCAAAACTCAGAGATTCTCATCTTCTTCAAGTTGTAGTGTGGATCAACAACATATTTGTGGATTCTTCATCCTAATCTAAGGTAACTTCTTCAACCCTAGAATTCGATTTTGAGTTGGAGCATAATATTTTGGATGGTATAATCATGATTTGTGATGTATATACGCATGATTATGAGTTTTTACGAGTTACCATCGGATTGTTGGAAGTTTTTCTCAAGAACACTTTGAAGGTTGACTTGGAATTGGGTTTTGCAATTTAATGTTATCGTAAACTCGATTTGAGTATTCCTATTGGATTATCGATTGTATTGATGGTGTTTTGGTGGATTGGATCATTCAATAGAAGTTGATTTTCAATACAAATGGGATTAGTTGTTTAGGATGGGAGATTGTTTTCAAGGTGTTTGTCGAAATGCCTCAATGAGTTTGGATTTATTGTATAGACATCTTGAATTAGTTATGATCGCTATTGTTTCGTATGTTAAGCAAGTTGTTGATTATTGTGTTATTCAAGGTTGTTCGAGCGACCGGTAGTATCCCTTAGGATGTTGTTCGAGAGAGGAATTATCATCACCGGTGTTAAGGTAAGTTATTTCTTACTCAGTTAAAGGGATATTCATTCCTTTCATTGTTGTTCATTCATAATCATAACTCATTCATATTGTATTACCGTATCGAGACTTGTATTGTCAATTAATCACTTCATTCACGAGGAAAGACGGTTTCAATCATTTCATTGAGCTATCATTCATTTCACTATTAATTCATCTCGGTGAGTCATCCTTGACTTTGTCGAATTGTTATTCATTAATATTCTTCATGGTCATTCTTGTTCCAATGACCTTCTGGGTTCATATTGTGCGGCCAGGTGGGGATGTGTGGAATTTTTAGTCGGGCATGTGATGGTCATGTGTTGGGTTCACCAACACATTGGACTGTGCACACGGTAACGTACCTCCATGAGACTAATTAGGTACAAGGATGGGTGTGTCGGGACACTCGTCTTGTGCACTTGCACATACCATTACGGGCGTACTATGATGCCTCCCTTCAGCTTCATTTCATAATTAAGATATATCCTGATTGTGCTTATTCAACTCTTGAGGATTGTTGTTCTGTGTAACTAACCCCGTTGGGGAATGTTGTTTTCAGGTCATGGCAATGCTAAAGCATGGGAAGAGAACGTGGATGGCGAGGAGTCCCAGTGATACTAGTTGGGGGCCCCAATCCTTTTCAGTCATTCGTGTTTTCTTCATTTTATTTCCGCTGCAGACTTTCATTTGAATTACTCATTTTATTCTGTGTTGTATATTTTATCTTCATATGAAATATACATGTATTCTGTATGATCTTGGGTGTGTTGTAATGAAACTCCTCATCGGAGTAATTGATGATATAACGTGGTTCGGTACTACAATTATATTATTTAAGTCATTTATTTTCATTCGCCTGGTGGGTCCCAGTCGGGGGTCCACGGCACTGTAATATCCACCTAGTTTGGGGTGTTACAACTGATACGTCTAATCCGCCAGTTTTTGAAATTAATGATTGGTCCCCTTGTGGAACAGTTCGACTTCCACTATTGCATGATATGGCGGTTTAAATTTTGAAATCACGGAGCACTAAATTCCAGGTGTCTCTTCAGTATTAAGAGACAAATCGTTTTAAATTCAGATAATGCACATGGACTGAAAATAGTTTGTAAAGTTCAAGAGTATGAATTTAGATACGATTAAAATATTAATTGATATCTTACAGTGTGTGTGCTGTAACCGCGAAAATACAGCGTTCTCCCTTAAAAGGTACATACATGATCTAATTCTTAGATCAATTTTGGATTAAGACTGTATTCCTTGGTCATATTGTATTCTACCTTAATTAATACACACGTCATCTGTATGAAGGTAATAATGCCTTCGTTTTTCTACAGTAAGGATGTAACTTAGAGTTCTGAGTGTAGAATTAATTAACATGGATTCATGGGTCTTACAGCATTTTCCCTCAATTGATGAGTAAAATGCAAAAACTTACAGGGAGTCGGACTGTAGCATTCCCAATTCCTGGCGAAGCATGCTGAATCAGGTGATGCTAAGAGGTTTTATAAAGATGTCGGCTAACTAGATGTCTGTATGAATGTTCTTGATGCGAACATCTTTATTCTCAATATGATTTCTAATGAAATGATGCTTCATATCAATATGCTTAGGCCGCGAGTGAAATACAGGATTGTGCGTGATTGCAATTGCACTCGTTCTATCGCACATGATTGGCGTCTCTCTTTCATTGATGCCATAATCTTGTAATTGTTGTTGCATCTACAGAATCTCCATACAGCAACTTCCAGCATCATAGTATTTCGACTCATCTGTAGAAAGCGAGTTAGCCAATTATTTCTTACATAACCATGACACAAGTCTTGGTCTAAGGAAGTGACAACTCCCGCTCGTACTCTTCTTATCCAACTTACAACCTCCAAGATCCGAGTCACTGTAGCCTACCAAATCGAATCCTCCTTCCTTAGTATACCATAATTCTACATCTATTGTTCCTTTTACGTACTTAAGGATTCGTTTGGATGTGGTGAAGTGTGACTCTTAGGTGCTACCTGACACCGAGCACACACTCTTACAACAAATTGGATATCTGGCCTGCTGGCTATTAGATATATGAGTGAGCCTATAAGCTTCCTGTAGAGTGATTGATCAGCTGGCTTTCCATCTTCGTCAGCACTTATCTGTATGGAAGTGCTCACGGAGGTGGACGATGATTTGGAATTGTTCATCCCGAACTTGTTGAGCAGCTCCTTGCTATATTTCTCTTGGTTGATAAATATACATACAGGAAGTTGTTTTACCTGCAATCATAATTAATAACTAAGTTCTCCTATCATACTCATTTCAAATTTACTTTGCATGAGATGAGAGAACCTTTGACATAAAGCAAGTTTAGATGAACCAAAAATAATATCATCAACGTATATTTGAACCATAAGGAGATCGTTAGCTTCCTGGATTTTAAAAAGCGTTTTGTCGACTGCACCTTTCTCAAATCTATTATTGATCAGATACAGTGACAGGGTTTCGTACTAATCCCTAGGTGCTTGCTTGAGTCCGTACAATGCTTTCCTTAGCCTGTACACAAGGTCTATGCCCTTTGTGGTGGCAAACCCTAGAGGTTGTTCAACACAGACTTCTTCGGCGAGGTCTCCATTTAGGAATGCGCTCTTAACATCTATTTGATATATAATAAAGTTTTGGTGAGAAGAAAACAGAGGCAATATCCTGATGTCTCCTAATCGAGCTACAGGGGCAAAGGTTTCATCATAGTCGATTCCCTCTTCCTATATGTATCCTTGGGATACTAGTCTATATTTGTTTCTGATAACAAGCCCATTTTCGTCCATTTTGTTTTTGAATACCCAGTTGATTCCTATGACAACTTGATGGGTTGGTCTAGGTACCAAACATTATGTCATTCAAAACCATTGAGATCTTTCATAGAGGTAGAATTATTGAGAGCCTCATTGGTCAAACATGTTCATATTAGGCTAGGAATACAGCTAGGGTGCATATAGCAAGTCTTTTAAGTTCAGCTTGAGATTTCCATACAGGGAATTGAGACATCGCAGAATCTGTCTCTTCCTGTGCACAGAGTACAGTACCTTGTGTACTCTGTATTTTTCTATGGGTGGTCACACTGGCATCGATATCTCCAATTATTAACTCCTGGGGCTGACCTATCAATCACCTCCTGTTTGGTTTTAGTTCGGCATCTCGTGCTGTAAGTTGTTGAATTGTAGCCTCAACTTCAGCTTCTACAGCATCATCTTCGATTGTGTCTGTTCATACAGTGGCGGGATTGATTTCTAGGTTCACAACTGATTCTATTGAAATCTGGGGGTCATCAATTGATAGTTTATAGATGCTCTGGGTTAGGTCTTCTATTCTTATAGGGTCACAATAGGGTTCATCAAATATTACGTGGACATATTCTTTTATTTGCTGGCAGATGAGTATCCAATGAAAATACCCTCATCCAACCTTCGAAGGTCTTCAATTGATCCTTCTCATTATTGAGCACGTAACACCTACATTAAAAATGTGAAAGTATACAACCAATGGAGTTTTGTCATTCCATACCTCATATGATGTTTTGTTGTGATGCTTGTTGATGATACAACGGTTTTGTGTACAGCACGCTGTATTTGTTGCTTCTCCCCAAAGGCGCTGCAGCAACTTGCTCACGGCTAACATGGTCCTTGTTGCTTCTTTCAGCATCCTGTTCTTACGCTCGACAAAACCATTTTGTTGAGGAGTCCGAGCTGCTGAATATTTGTGATGTATGTCAATGCCTTCACAGTATTGCTCTCTAAAGCGATTTGTGAATTCTGTGCCTGTGTTGGCAGCTTTTTGCAACTTTTTTATTTTGCAGCTTTTTCAGGTGTTCTGGCAGCTTTATGATGGTTTCTTTCTTCTTGTCCAGGAAGATGGTCCAAGCATACCTAGAAAAAATCATCAGCAATAACAAGGCAGTATTTCTTACCTCCCAGACTGACTGGGTGTACAGGACCATAGAGATCTATGTGCAGAAAATCCAGTACCCTATGGGTGGAAAGATATGACTTTCTCTTCAAGGTGGTGTTGACTTGCTTGCATTTCTGACAGGATCTACAGACACTGTTTTTATGAAATGAAACTTTGGGCAAGCCTCGGACCATTCCCTGTTGAGCTAGCTTCTTGATGGTCTTGAAGTTGATGTGCGACATCCTTTTATGCCATAGCCATCTTTGATCTATAGTGCCTTTGGAAACAAAACATAGAATTATGGAGCTTGTGGGCTTCCAGTCAGCAATATACATTTTACCTGAACCGGCTTCCTGTCAGGACGATTTGCTTGGTCTTGGTGTCCTTCACCCTATAATGATCTAGAATTTGATCGAGAACTGTTTATCACAGAACAGGCTAATGCTAAGTAAATTATATTGTAGTCCTTTAACATTAGCTATGTCGATGACTTTGAACTTTCCTACAAGCATTCTCTCTTGTGCTCCCTTTGGATTTATCACCGAATCGCACCTTTGGACCACAACATTTTACATAATCCATTAGCGTGCTGATATCTATTGCCATGTGGCGAGAACATCCGCTATCGAAATACCAGATGTCTTTCTCCTCGATGTCCTGTAATCAAAATATTAAGTATATTTAGGCCCCCTTTGATTTTTGGGTCCATAGTTGTTAGTGCCTTTAGGTACCCAGATTTGCCTGACAGTAATTGGTTTGATGTAGGTTACACTTGGTCCTGTATTGCGAGATTTACGTAGGGCAGGCACGTATCGCTATAAGCCTGATTAATATACATGTAAAATTTGGTGTTTTGGCTCCAGTACGGTTACCGTGTTGGAGGAGGAACCATTTTCTTTGGCCTTAATGCTTGCCTTATAGGTTTCCAGTTGGATTCCCAAATCTGCTTATGATAGAATTGCGCGGAAGCCTCCTTCCGGGATGGATACCTGGCTTCTTGTACCCAGTATCTAGGGGCACTGTACTGTTTGATAGTACTGTGGTGCATACCTTTGATACTTAGGTACAGCCTTATTTCTGGCTGGCTGATGACGTTGTTGGCATGCTCGGGGTGTTATAAATATGCCCTTGATTGCCGCTCAGAGGATGAGAGAGTAGGGGCATTGTACCTGTAATTATGGAATAATTAATAAAAGGAAATATGATCCATTCACTGTTTATTGTATTTGAAAAGCATTCTTGATTTGGTAAACATTGAAGTGAAGTCCATGTAAATAAATCAAACATTCCATTCTCGTTATCGGATAAGAGAAAATGCACTGGAAGTGTTTAAAGTTTATTTACTTAAACCATTCGCAAGTCGATATACTTAAATGGGCATTAAGTTTTGAGCAAGACTTGTATAACTGATGCTAGGACGTGTGCATGTCTTGATAGCATAGTTATAAGTATATTGGTGGGACCAGTATACTCGAACACGACTCAAACTTGATTGAGTCACACGATATTCACTCTCGGAGAGTCGATGACAAATCGAAAGGTTGTGATAGTATACGTGGACCTTTGACTTGAGGGTTCAGTAGGAGATGTGCCTATGACGTTTAGTTTGTCATTAGAGTAGTTAGACTCATTTGCTTAATTGTTGAGTCAACCTCGAAGTGCGGACTATACGGGCAGGTAGCAGTCTTTACTGTACACCAAGAAAGGATTCTATCTCATGTTAGTGAGCAGGCGAATGTCCTATATGGTTAATGGCAAATAAGATCATAAGTCTTTGGCCAAAACATTCTGATCTAGTCGTATTGGATACACTATTAATCAGTCGGTCTTGATTGGCATTAACACATGTATAGTGTCTAGTCAACAGTGGGGTTTGACTTTATCGTGACCCGAAGACTTGACCAGGACATCTGATCAAGGGTCTATACGTATATGGTATTCACGACATAATAGTTCTGGAATGATCCCTTCATTCGTTCTCAGTCGGGGTTTACAGTGCGGCCGCCTGCTAGGATGGCTAAGTACTGCCCGCACTCATTGGTTCCTCCCAATGCCGGCTGAGATGGACATACAGAGTCGCGCATCAGGAGCGTTGACGGATAAATGTGAATGTATTATCTCTCTAATATATATTAGATATTGGATAGCTAATTATGATTTATTGGATAAATCAAATAGCGGTCTTATGACTTGAAATTTAGTTATGGGGTAATTAATTTAATTTATGAATTATATTTCTTAAAGAAATATATTTGTATTTGATATAATTAATTAATTGGATTAATTAATTGGTATAAATACATTAGGTGATCAAACGGAGTGTATTTAACGAAATCATTTGACGAACGTCTGGTACACGAGCCGAGTGACTCTGCACCGTTTCCTCCCACCTTCCTCATAGCCGCCCCATACCCCATCTCCTCATGTGGATGTTCTTTTCATGTTGTGGGTGGTGACTTTATTCCACATGCTTCCAAGGGGTCTTGATTTTCTTATCTTATAAAATCAACACTTGTCTTCCTTTTGGCATGTGAGACATTATATTTCTAACACCACTCCACCAACTAAGTGAAGAAAACACAATAATACCTTCAAGTGTGTGTGTGGTTCGTCCAAATCAAGAGTGAGAGGGAGGAGATATTTTTCTTCATCTTGTTCTTCATTTTGAGATAAGAAATAAGTAAGAAAAATAGAGAGAAAAATTCCTACGAGTTTCCCTAGCCATGTTCTTGGAGAACAGAGTCTCATTGATTTTTCCGGTCAAGTTCCGTCACGTGGTGACATAGAGACATTACACTTCCAGTGTTTGGAACAAAGGAAATTCCTGTTCGTGTTCGGGCTCGTGATCATCATCAACTTACTTAGATAATATCAAAGGCTTCAAAGGTATGGGACTTTGATCCTTTTATCTTCGTCGATTATTTTTTCGTATATACGTTACTTGATCGATCCTGTTTGGGATTCTTTATTGTGTATTATTATTCCGCTGCGTATTCGTTATTGTTTCCTAAATTCCAACAGTGGTATCGGAGCGAGGTCAATGATATCGTATATACGATTATTTGTGCAATTTGAATGCTATTTGTTGATGTTTATGATTTAGAAACATTATTGGTATAATCAGAGATTTTTAATTGTTCGTTGTAAATTTTGTTTCTATGATTTTATGTGAATTATACATCTGAATTTTCTTTATTTATAAGTCCTAGAAAAAAGTTAGAAACATCACGTTTTGGAAACGAGCCGAAAAAACAAGCCGAATAGAGGTCGGACTCGGCAGCCCGGGGCTGCCAGAGTCACCGCGATGCACAGTAGGGTGGCCGGACGGCGCTTGCTACCGGACGATGGCAGGCGTGTGACTCGGCCCAGTGAGTCACCCTTGGCCAGCCCCCTTTTTTGAGCTCGGTTTGCGGGCTGGGCCCGTTTCGACTTGTCCGGGACTTCGTTTAGTCTCTGTATTATGTTGTAATATTTTTTCACATTTTAAATTGGATTTAATTTGATTAAAATGAATATTTAGGTAAATGGGAAAGATATTAAATGAAAATACTATTTTTGGCTCGAACGAATTGAAATGACGGTTATTAGTATTAATTGGATTAATACCATTAAAATTGAATAGATTAATTTTATATTGATTGGATTAATACATTAATTGATTATTTAATTTTAATGCCATATATATTAATTGGATTAATATATATTAAAATTTATTATTTAATTTCATTGCCATTACATGTTGTGTGGAATCCTTATGTGATGTTGATATAGCTCGTGGACTTAGTTTTGATTTGTTCGATTGGGTTGTAAAGGCCGTTTTGATCCTATTTATTTTTACTAAAAAATTTGTATAATAGGATGCTTTTTCTATGATGTAATTATTTATTTAGCTATGACGAAGACCGAAGACAACCGACCGAGAAGACGAATAATCGAAGACTATTTTTTTCTTTTATTGGGTCATTCGTTTAGCCCAGTACTTAGGAAAAAGTCCATGAGCTATATGTTGGTAGTAACTAGGTTGCTATTTACTGTTTTTCATTTTGAATGATTGACAAACACAAACACACTTATAAATGAATTAATGTGCAAAGTGTAATATTAATCGCGTAATTCTTCCGACAACAAACAGACTAAGTTTGAAAAAGGTTACGAGGTTTTCTACCCTCCATCAAACTCGTCGAAAATCGATACCCGAGATGGTGTGCTATGCTTCCGAGTTATCGGGGTAGTACATTTGGTAGAGGTTGAAAAATTCTTTAGTGTATTACATGCCTTCGGTTGGTGATAAATTTCACCCCTAGAAACCTGATAGGTTGCTGGGTGAGATTCAGTAGTCAAACTAATAGACGTTGATGGTCAACAACTTAGATAGTCTGTATTGCCAAGAAACCTGATAGGTTGAGGGCATGAAGACTAGGGGTAAAAGAAGATCGAATCATCTGTTGGACGGGTTGGTGTTGGACACCAGTTTACAGAAATTAATCGGCAAGAAACCTGACAGGTTGCATCTGTTAAAATTTGTAAAGAACTTGATCACCACTAAGAAGTCGATCTTACCATGACTTCCGGGTTATAACATGGGAGTGTGTAATTCCGATAAAATTAGTGGTAGCCGAGACAAGAATTATATAAGCCCTTAAATTCTATATTCAGTCATAATAAACCAAGTCACTAATTCAATCTTATCTATATCAATGTAGAGAAACAAAACTATATCTCTCTAAGAATGGCAAAGAACCCACTTGCAATACTGCTTGAAAAGAATCTCCTAATTGGCCCCAACTTCGTTGACTGGTTGCAGAATCTGATGATTGTACTCAGCATAGAGTCTCTGGGATACGTCTTGGAGGCGGACATTCCACCGAATCCAATCCAGACTAAGGGTAATCAAGAAGAGATTGGCGTCTATGAAAAATGGGTCAAGAATGACGTGCTGGTCCGTGGCTTTATGATGGGCTCAATGACTAATGAGCTGCAGAGATCACACGAGAAAATAACTTTTGCTAGGCAGATTCTCGCACACATTACCGAACTTTATGGAGAGCACAGTAGGACTGCTAGATATGAGATACCGAAGCAGTTATTCAGTGCTAGGATGAAGGAAGGGGAGAAAGTGGGAGACCATGTCCTCAAGATGATCTCTATGATTGAGAGGCTCAAGGTGCTCAACTTTAATATGGATTTATCCCTTCAAATTGATCTCATCCTTCAATCTCTGCCTGACTCTTTCATGCAGTTTGTAATGAATTTCAACTATAATGAGATTTCATGCACATTAGCTGGGCTAATGAATAAACTGGTGATGGCACAGTCTAACAAAAAGACTAAACCGAGGGAGGCTGCCCTTGTGATTTCTTCTGGGCCTCGGAGGTCCAAGAACAAGAAGAAGAAAAAGACCTACGAGCAGTATAAACCGAAGAAAGGGGTGCAGAAAGGAAAGGTCAGCGCCCTAAAGGTTCAGAAGGTAGGCAGTCCAAAACCTATGGACAAATGTCTTAAATGCGGTGAGCTGGGCCACTGGCATAGGACTTGTCCCGAGAACAATGGCGCATTAGGTACGGAACTTTTTGTTTTTGAAACCAATTGTTCCACTACTGTATATTCTGCTTCATGGATTCTGGATTCAGGTGCTACTTCTCATATTTGTACTATGAATCAGGATCTGGAACGAAGTAGGCGGCTTGAAGCTGGGGAAGTGATGATCACTGTCGGAAGCGGACAAAGTGTCGAGGCAACCGATATTGGATCACTCCTACTGGGTTTAGAATCTGGTTTTATTTTGACATTAGATGAAGTACTTGTTTTGCCCAAGGGGCATAAAAACATTGCATCCATTCCAGTATTGGACCGAAAAGGATTTTGTTTCTTCATTGGCAATGGTAGTTGTAAAATTTATTTTCGAAATAAATTGGTTGGCACAACGACATTGTTGAATGGTTTATATCATCTGAACTTACAAAATAAATTAGCAGTGAACACTATAACTAGGAAATGTGGCAGGCAAGATACTAATCAAGCTCTTAGAGGCAGGATGACTAAGGTTCACAAAATGGAGAAAGATGGACTTTTAAGTCCATTAGGTGTAGAACCCTATCCAACTTGTGAATATTGCCTTAGAGGCAGGATGACTAAGTCCCCCTTCACAGGGACATTTAAAAGGGCTGCTGAAAAACTTGGGTTGGTACATACCGACGTTTATGGTGCTTTAGAAGTAGCCCGAGGCAGATATCAATATTTCGTAACGTTCACAGATGATCATACTAGGTATGGGATTGTGTACTTAATGAAACATAAATCCGAAGCCTTTACTAAATTCAAAGAATTTAAGGCCCTAGTTGAAAAACAGACTGGATGTCATATCAAAGCAGTTCGGTCGGACTCATGTGGCGAATATATGAGCACAGAGTTTGATGAGTTCCTTAAGTAACATGGAATAGTTTCACAATTCACGCCGCCAGGAACCCCACAGTTAAATGGTGTTTCAGAAAGGAGAAATTGGACTTTGTTGGACATGGTCTGCTCCATGTTGAATTACACTGATTTACCAATTTACCTATGGGGGTATGTCTTACTTACAGCTACCTATATCCTTAATAGATGTCCTTCCAAATTCGTCCCTATCACTCTGCATGAGATGTGCAAGGGTAGGAAACTAAGCCTTAATCACATAAGGATTTGGGGATGTCCAGCCTATGTCGAGAAGGCTAAGGTAGAAAAACTGGAAGCGGGGTCCGTCAAAAGGGACGTTTCATTGGATACCCACAGGACTCGATGGGTTATATATTCTACATGTCAGAAGACCATAGGGTCGTTGTAGCTTCACAAGCGTACTTCCTTGAGGATGAGTTCATTTAGGAAGGTGGCTCGGGTAGAAATATCTCTTTGGAAGAGCATAATGAAAGTCCTGAGGAGATATCTGATCAGGGATCATGAACCGGACCTATTGTAACACAACCTCCACTTCAAAGGTCTGATAGGGTGTCTCACTTACCTGAGAGGTATGGCTATACACATGTCGAGGAACTGGGTCTCCACGACGCTCCTGATAGCCGTGAGGACGACCCTGTCACCTATGACCAAGCGATAGTGGATGTGGACTCCGATAAATGGCAAGAAGCAATGGAAGTTGAGATAGACTCGATGCATGCCAATCAGGTTTGGACTCTAGTAGATCTACCAACTGGCATGAAGACTATCGGAAGTAAATGGATCTATAAGAGGAAGACTAATGGGGATGGTACGGTTGACGCCTATAAGGCCAAGCTTGTGGAAAAGGGTTATACATAAAGGGAAGTGATCAATTATCATGATACCTTCTCGCCCGTAGCTATGATCAAGTCGATTCGCATGATGTTTGCCATTGCTTCCCATTATAATTATGAAATATGGCAAATGGACGTCAAAACGACTTTTCTAAATAGATACCTCGAGGAGGAAATCTACATAGAATAGCCTAAGGGTTTTGTGTCCAAAGCTAATATTCATAAGGTGTGTAAGCTGCAACGAGCCATTTATGGGCTGAAGCAAGCTTTTTGGAGTTGGAACCTTCGATTTGACGAAGAATTCAAGGACTTTGACTTCGTGAGAAACAAGGAGGATCCATGTGTTTACAAAAAGGTCAGTGGGAGCAACATTGTGTTCTTAGTATTATATATAGATGATATTCTACTTATAGGAAATAACATAGCAATGCTCAGCACTGTGAAAGCTTGGGTTTCTAAAACGTTCTCCATGAAAGACTTGGGAGACCTCTATTCTAGGGATCCGTCTTTACAGAGATAGACTTCGAAGAATGATAGGACTTTCCCAAGCCCTCTATATAGATAAAATCCTGAGAAGATTCAAGATAGATGAATCTAAAAGAGGTTTATTTCCCATGCGACATGGAATTCAACTTACCACAAAAATGTGTCCTCAAAGTGAGGAAGACAAGAGAGAGATGAGTAAGGTACCCTATGCCTCGGAAGTGGGTAGCCTCATGTACGCTATGTTATATATGAGACCGGACTTAGCCTACGTTATGAGTATGGTAAGTCGATTTGAATCAAACCCGAGAAGGGAACACTGGACTTCTATCAAGAACATTCTTAAGTACTTAAGAAGAACTAGAGATATGGTTCTTACTTACAGTGGTGTAGAACTGAAGGTGGTTGGATTCACCGATTCTGATTTTCAAGGAGACAAGGACGACTCTAAGTCGACATCTAGGTATTTGTTTACTCTCAATGGAGGAGTAGTATCTTGGAGAAGCTCCAAGCAAAGTGCTACTGCAGATTCCACCTGCCAAGCAGAGTACCAAGATGCCTCAGAGTCTAGCAAGGAAGCATTTTGGATGCAGAAGTTTGTGCAAGAACTTCAAGTGGTGCCTAATGCGGAGCTACCTATATCACTATTCTGTGATAATGATGGAGCTGTCGCCCAAGCCAAGGAGCCAAGGATCACCAAAACACTAAGCATATAGAGAGAAAGTATCACATTGTTCGAGAGATGGTTGAAAAAGGATATGTTTCGTTGCAAAGAGTAGACTTAAAAGACAATGTCTCTGACCCGCTGACTAAGCCGTTATCTTAGGCTGTCTTGGAAAGACATCTGAAGAACATGGGTATTGGATCCCGTGATGTGTGGCATTAAGTGCAAGTAGGAGATTGTTAGGAATATGCCCTCGAATAACACTCAGGGGATGAGAGAGTAGGGGCATTGTACTTGTAATTATGGAATAATTAATAAAAGGCAATATGATTCATTCACTATTTATTATATTTCAAATGTATTCTTGATTTGTTAAACATTGAAGTGAAGTCCATGTAAATAAATCAAACATTCCATTCTCATTATCGGATAAGATAAAATGCATTGGAAGTGTTTAAAGTTTATTTACGTAAACCGTCAAGTCGATATACTTAAACGGGCATTAAGTTTTGAGTAAGACTTGTATAAGTGATGCTAGGATGTATGCATGTCTTGATAGCATAGTTATAAGTATATTGGTGGGACCAGTATACTCAAACACGACTCATACTTGATTCAGTCACATGGTATTCACTCTCGGGGAGTCGATGACTAATCGAAAGGTTGTGATAGTATACGTGGACCTTTGACTTGAGGGTTCAGTAGGAGATGTGCCTGTGATGTTTAGTTTGTCATTAGAATAGTTGGACTCATTTGCTTAATTGCTGAGTCAACCTGGAAGTGCAGACTATACGGGCAGGTAGCAGTCTTTACTTTACACCAAGAAAGGATTCTATCTCCTGTTAGTGAGCAGGCGAATGTCCTATACGGTTAATGGCAAATAAGATCGTAAGTCTTTGGCCAAAGAATTCTGATCTATTCATATTGGATACACTATTAATCAGTCGGTCTTGATTTATATTAACACATGTATAGTGTCTAGTGAACAACAGGGTTTGAATTTACCGTGACCCGAAGACTTGACCGAGACATCTGATGAAGGGTCTATACGTTATAGTGCGGCCCGCTAGGCTGGCTAAGTACTGCCTGCACTCATTGGTTCCTCCCAATGCCGTCTGAGACGGACCTACATAGTCACGCATCAGGAGCGTTGATGGATAAATGTGAATTTATTATCTCTCATAATTATATTAGATATTGGATATCTAATTATGATTTATCGTATAAATCAAATAGTGGTCTTATGAATTGAAATTAAGTTACGGGGTAATTATTTTAATTCATAAATTATATTTCTTAAATAAATATATTTGTATTTGATATAAATAATTAATTTGATTAATTAATTAGTATAAATACATTAGGTGATCAAACGGAGTGTATTTAAAGGAATCGTTTGATGAATGTCCGTTACACGAGCTGAGTGACTCGGCACCATTTCCTCCCACCTTCCTCATAGCCGCCCCATACCCCATCTCCTCATGTGGATGTCCTTTTCATGTTGTGGGTGATGATTTTATTCCACATGCTTCAAAGGGGTCTTGATTTTGTTATCTTATAAAATCAAGACTTGTCTTCCTTTTGGCATGTGAGACATTATATATGTTTTCTAACACCACTCCACCAACTAAGTGAAGAAAACACGACAACACCTTCAAGTGTGTGTGTGGTTCGTCCAAATCAAGAGTGAGAGGGAGGAGATACTTTTCTTCATCTTGTTCTTCATTTTGAGATAAGAAATAAGTAAGAAAAATAGAGTGAAAAATTCCTACGAGTTTCCCTAGCCGTGTTCTTGGAGAATTGAGTCTTGTTGATTTTTTCGGTCAAGTTTCATCGCATGGTGACATAAAGACATTGCACTTCCGGTGTTGGAACAAAGGGAATTCCTGTTCGTGTTCGGGCTCATGATCATCATCAACTTACGTAGATAATATCAAAGGCTTCAAAGGTATGGGACTTTGATCCTTTTATCTTCGTCGATTATTCCAATGCGTATTCGTTATTGTTTCCGAAATCCAAACACGGGGAGCATATTTTTGAATGCTAGCATTGCATCTAACAGGGCTATGAGGCTGGGATTTCAGATGTCGATATGAATTGGGTGGCAGAATCACAGGCTTTGTTGTCCGAGATGGGGCAGATGTGACCTTTACGGTACTCGGGGCTTCTTTGGGTTCCGAAATGGGTTCCACTCTCTTGACAAACACCATACTAGATTTGCCCTTGTGGGAGAATGAGTCATATCCTAAGCCACGTTTATCATGGGCTTGTTGCCCAGTGCTTAGAATATCTTACATCCCTCTTGATAATTTCTCAAAGGATTTAAGGATGGTCTCGAGTTCTCCTTCTCTTTTCTCAAGAAGCTGTATCTTAACTTCTAACAAAGCATAATAATTTATACTGCAATTATTATGAGTTTTTACCTCATTTAGTTCTGTTACAAGTTGATGATTGCTTTCCATGAGTTTTTCGTGGATAATTTTGCTATTTCCACAGTCTAAAGACATGTTTTCATAATTATTTTTCAGCAAATCATTTTCATCCTTCAGCTCTAAATTTGGAAGGAAGAAATGTATGTTTTTTGTTTAAGCATATAATGGGCTTTCTGGATGGTTCTAAACTCATTCATCATATTTTCAAAATTATGTGATGCATTAATGGGAGTAGCTGAGGTTGAGCTTACCTCATCATCACGGTCTTCATCATCCTCTTCTTCCTTGGACATAAAGCACATACATGCTTTATCTTCTATTTCATCATCGGAGTCACTGTGAGTTATTTCCTGAGGCACTCCTCAGTCTTCGTTGATACGGGCGAGGCTTCTGATTCTCTGATCAGGGCCTTGAGCTTGTTTCGCCAAATTTGCCTTTTCTCATCCTTCTCTTGTTGCTCAGCTTCGGATAACTTCTATACTTTGGGATGAGAACATTTATTTGCATAGTGTCCTGGTCTCCTGCAATTGTAGCACAGGTTAGAATCTGCAGACGAAGGTGATTCAGAACACACCATGTTAAATGGCTTGGGACTGTATGGGGCCTCTCCAGATTTCTTGATGAACTTCCGGAATTCATGCATGAGCAGGTGTAATATCCGTACCTTTCTATTCTTAGCAGTTTCCATTTTTGGTGTATGTCTATTTTTATCGACTCGCTTGTAACTGTTTCGACATTTTGAATCTACTTTATTCTTGGAGTTTTTCCATTTGGACGAGTTTTGGTGATGTTTTTACGTGATTCCATTTTATGACATATTTTGTCGTTTGTGCGTTCGATTCTTGTAAAACTCATTCGTTTTCGTTGTTTCTTGGTTTGCATAAGTTCGTATGGTTGAGTTGATTATGTTGAGATCTTCGGTTTGTTAATTCAATGTCGTATCGGGATTTTCAGGCACTTGGGCCATTTTTGTAATTTCCTATAAGTTTAGGGAATTCCATATTCGATGTCGTATTTCGGGTTCCCGGGTAGTCGGAATGATATTTTATTGTAACGCTTAGGTTCGTCATCGAATGTACTTCGTAATTATATTTTCGGTTTGATAGCAGGTCCGGGTTTCGGAGTCATCCGGAATGGTTCTGACAAAGAATGGCTGATCACGGCCCAAAGAGTGTTATGGCCGTAACACCCCATTCGTTACGGCCGTAATGTTGGCCTTGTTATGGCCATAATGTAGCCTTTTTACAGTAATAAATTACTGCTTTAAGAACAATGCGCCTTAATCGCAGCTTTCATCCCTTCTCTTCGTTTTCTTCGACGTGCGATTTCAGTGGCGATTTCCACCGGTATTGCTCGGAGTTTTCTTCAAATTCCATCACCAAAGAGTCGTGTTAGCATATTATCATCACCGTTATCATCCTCCATCGTCCGAATCCGAGGTATTTTCTTCAGGGACCCTAGCTTGTCAAATTTGGGGGGGTTTTGGGTTTTTCTTGATTAATTCCGAATTATTCATGTATGTTACGAAATTCCTTACCGATTGTTGTTATTGGGTTCCATTTTCCTCGAGTTAAATCCGTGAATTGTTGATACGGGGAGATTTTGCATAAACCATCGCCCGTATCGATTGAACGTTTATTGTCATGAATTGTAATCATGGTTATGGGTGTATTCCATTCGATTATTGTTGTCCGTTAGGATTGAGTTATGTTGATCCTTCGTTTAGGAACCGTCGTTTTCCATTCGGATCGTTCGTAGCCGTTATTCATTCCAAATTCTTCAAAGATGTCTCAAAGGCAAGTACTTTACATTTGTTTACATGTTCAAATATTTGAATTATGGCTATTCGTGGTTGTTGTGGATGATATGTGTATGTTCACCTAGGGACAGTCCGACGGGACCTCTAGGGATATGTATTGCCATGTGTGTGCGTATCACGAACTGTGGTTGACCACCCAGGGATGTCCGACGGGGCTCTATGGGGTACGGTGGCCGTGAGTCTCGTACCAACGGTTAACTTTGAATTGTTTTGTTGGAGAAATATGTTTTGTGCTTGTGCACCATAAATATTCCGGAATATGAATGATTTCTAAAATGATTTTTGGTGCATATATTCATCTGATTAGAATGTAGTTCAAATGGATTGTACTTGCACTAGCAGTTGTCGCTAACTCCTTAAATGGGTGAAATACTTTTGTATTTCAAGTACAGGTCTTGGAGGCAAGCGAGCATACGAGCCGTACGAGGTTGATGGGCAAGCATGATACTGTTCAGTGGTCGTCTATTGGTGTTCTGTCTGTCATTTTCTTATTATGTCATTTGTTTAAGTACTCGAGTACTTCTTTGTTGAATTTAATTATGTTGTGTACCCTTTTGGGAAACGGATTTGATGTCGGATTGTATTGTCATATTTCTGTTTTGGTGTGAATGTCGTGAATTATTAACCGGATGTTTTATTTATGGTTGTATGTCTTTGTCGGTTGTCATTTTGTTATGTTAGCCTGGTGGATTCCATAGTGTGGGGTCCACGGCGCTGTAATATGCCCTGATCGTCATGGGGGTGTTACAGAATATGGTATCAGAGCTTAGATTTATGGATACCTAGGTTGTCGGTTATTTGGGTCTAGTCGAATGTCGTTTTTGAACAATATCGCTTCCATGCAATCATCTTAGTACGCCAGTGCTCGTAAGTTTTCCTAACTTGACTCGTTACGTTATCCTGTTCTATTTCCTTTCCTGATATCTTGTTGCGTTTCGCGTTTGAATTGTACTCACCTGCTACTTCTTCAGAATGCCTGCTGGTAGAGGATGCGGACGCGGTCGCGGACGCGGTAGGGGATGTGGCGCACCTGGTGGGGCGGCCATGTCCGATAAATCGGGAACCGATTCGGCTATGCCTTCCTTGTCGAACAGTGTTCCGCCTAGTTCTGGAGGTCAGCAGGATCAGTCTGCTAGCTCCGGTAATGCACATGAGAAAGTTGGAGTGGCGAATATTTTGCAGCAAGTAGCGAACCAGATAACGCTACTAACTCAGGCCGTCCTGGTCGGCCAAGCTAATGCCAACCCGGTTCCGCCTACTGGATCCGGTAATGATAAGCTACTTCAGGACGTGATTCATATGCGTCCTCCGCAGTTTGATAGTGCTTCCAACCCTTCTGGTTGGGATAATTGGTTGTTTGAGATGGAGAAAGTATTCGAGGCTGCTAACTGCTCTGAGGAGAGAAAGGTACCCATCGCTCAGTACTTCCTCGCCAAAGAGGCGGCAACGTGGTGGCAAGCGGCGAAACCACGTGATCGCCACGTGAGCAGAATTCCAGGAGTTGATGGAAGACGAGTTTTGTCCATGGCCAATGAAAGAGGGGAGGATCCGAGCCTTCTTTGAGGCTAAGCCCCAGGATGTTCCTATTTCTCAAGCGATCAAGGACTACAACCAACAACTTCATTATGTGAGAAACCAAGTCCGAGATGAGATTGATAAGATCCGCCACTTTGATATGCGGATGAAACCGAGGGTGCGTCACTACATGTCGGGTTTGGGGTGCACAACCTTGAAAGAGTATCAGAATAAGGCGATGGCTTATGAGATGTCATTTTCTGCGACAGAGATGGCAGCCGAGGGGAAGAAACAGAAGACCTCCGGCCAGTTTTCGGGAGGCATGTCTGGTGGGCATCCGAAGGCTCAGTCTGGTTCGCGAGTCTTTGGGAGTCAGTCCCCGTCATTTGGGCGAGGAAACGGTACTAAGTCTGCTACTACTGATTCCGTTCGCGGTCCTACGTGCTTTAACTGTGGTCGTCCCAGCCATATGATGAGTGAGTGTGATAGGCCTCCGATTCAGTGTCTTGCGTGCGGTCGGATGGGACATCGGCTAAGTTTTGTACGGATGCAGTTCGGGCGCAAGTTACTCAGATATCAGCCCCAGCTGCAGGAGAGCCAAGTGTGAATCAGACACCGACAGTTCTTCAGCCACAACAGAGTTTTGGTAGAGGTCGAGGACGTGGGCAGCCTTCGAGAGGGGGAGCTTCTAGTGCGGGGTCTGTTCCACCCCGAGTATATGAGATGAGACGAGCAGGAGATCCTGACGCGACGGTGGCTACAGGTACCGTTCACATCCTTGACCATCTTGTTTCAGTATTATTCAATTCTGGTGCTACTGGATTGTGTGCATCGTCTGCAGGTTGATTGCCTGGTTGCATGTGAACTATTTGTTGTTAAACTGCCTAGTGGGGATAGCATCGTGGGGGATCGTGAGATTAGAGATTTTCCAGTGAGTATCGCGGGAAGGGTTTGGCCTTCTAATCTGATTGCGGTAGATATTAGAGATGAGGATTTAATTATTGGTGAGGATTAGCTGGACCGTCATGGGGCGATCATGAATTATAAAACGAGAACTGTTTCGATGTTAGCCTCTGACGGTACCGAGTATTCTTTTGTGGGGCGTAAGCGGAGTAGTCAGAGATTCCTGATCACCGCCTTGAGGGCGGTGAGACTTTTTCGGGGAGGTTGCACGGGTTATTGGTGTTACGATTTGAGATCGGAATAAGGGGGAGTCGATCTCCCGTCTATTCCAGTAGTGTGTGAGTATCCTGACGTCTTTCCAGACGAGTTTCCGGGTTTGCCACCGGACCGAGAAGTTGAGTTTACTGTCGATTTAGAGCCGGGTGCAGCATCGATTTCTAAGAAACCACACCTGCCGAGATGCTTGAGTTGAAGAAACAGTTGGGGGAGTTGCTATACATGAGGTATATTCGACCGAGCGCTTCGCCTTGGGCCGCACTAGTCCTGTTTGTGAAAAAGAAGGATGGGTCACTTCGTCTGTGTATCGACTATCGTGAGTTGAACAAAGTGACTATCAAAAACAAGTATCCGCTCCCGAGGATCGATGATTTGTTCGACCAATTGCAAGGGGCAACCGTGTTTTCGAAGATTGATTTGAGATCGGGGTATTATCAGCTCCGAGTGAAGGATTCCGATATTCCGAAGACGGCCTTTCGGACGAGGTACGGTCACTACGAGTTTGTGGTTATGCCTTTTGGGCTAACCAACGCCCCAGCCGTGTTCATGCAGCTTATGAACAAAGTCTTTATCGAGTACCTCGATAAGTGTGTAGTCATTTTTATCAATGATATCCTGATTTACTCGAGGAGCGAGGAGGAGCATGCCCGTCATTTTCATATCGTGTTAGATATTTTGAGAACTCAGCATCTTTTTGCGAAGTTTTCAAAGTGTGAGTTTTGATTACGAGAGGTGATGTTTCTCGGTCACGTGATCTCGGCCGAGGATGTCCGCGTGGACCCACATAAGATAGAGGCAGTGTTGGATTGAGCGCCGCCCAAGAACGTGAAGGAGATCTGTAGTTTTCTGGGTTTGGCCGGATATTATCGTAGATTTGTCGAGGGGTTCTCTAAGCTTGCTCAACCGCTGACTCAATTGTTGCAGAAGTCAGAGAAGTTTGTGTGGACCGATGAGAGGCAGAAGATTTTTGAGGAGTTGAAGAAGCGGTTGACGACCGCTCCTGTTTTGGCTTTACCGAGTGGTAATGAGGGTTTCTCAGTTTTTAGTGATGCTTCAGGCCAAGGGCTCGGATGTGCACTCATGCAGCACAAGAGGACGATTTCCTATGCTTCCCGTCAGTTGAAACCGTACGAGTTGAATTACCATATGCACGATCTTGAGTTGGCCGCGGTTGTATTTGCGTTGAAGATCTGGCGTCATTACTTGTATGGCTCGTCGTGTCAGATTTTCACCGATCACAAGAGCCTGAAGTACATTTTCGCACAAAAAGAGCTAAATATGAGGCAGAGGAGATGGTTGGAGTTGATTAAGGATTACGACCTCGAGATTCTTTATCATCCGGGCAAGGCAAATGTGGTGGCAGATGCCTTGAGCCAGAAATCAGTATCACTTTGGGCGCTTGAATTACTTACGGCCCAGTCGGGACTGTAGCGAGAGTTGATGAGGTTGAGCATCGAGATCGTGCTCCCAAAGAGTTCCGGGAAGTTGCGTACATTTGAGATTTCGTCGTCTCTAGTCGACGACATTAAATCGGGACAGTTAGAGGACCCGATGTTTATTCAGCTTCGAGAGAATGTAGGGAAGGGGAAAGCCCCGCAATTCGTGATACATGAGGATGGTGTGTTGATATTCCAAGGTCGGCTTTGTGTTCCGAACGACTTGGAATTGAGGCAGAGTATTATGCGAGAGGTTCACGCGTCGCCTTACTCAGTCCATCCGGGCTCGAGTAAAATGTATAAAGATTTGAGAAAGATTTTCTGGTGGAATGACATGAAGAATGAGGTGGTTCAGTTTGTGGCTAAGTGTTTGACTTGTCAACAAGTCAAAATCGAGCATCAGTGGCCAGCCGGACTGTTGAAACCACTTTCCGTCCCAGAATGGAAGTGGGAGGATATCTCGATGGACTTTGTCACGAGTTTTCCGAGGACGAAGACCGGAATGAATATGGTATGGGTGATCGTGGACCGACTGACTAAGTCGGCGCATTTTCTGGGCATCAAGGAGATTTAGGGTCCAGAAAGATTGGCTCGTGTTTTATCGCTCAGATAGTGAGGCTTCATGGTACGCGAGGACTATTATTTTGGACAGAGACAGCCGGTTTGTATCGCATTTCTGGCAGGCGGTACATAAAGCATTGGGGACACGTTTGCGTTTGAGTACATCTTTCCATCCTCAGACCGACGGGTAGTCCGAATGTACCATTCAGACGTTTGAGGATATGTTGCGCGCGTGTGCGTTAGACTGGAGTAGTGATTGGGAGGAGCATCTGGCCTTGATTGAGTTTACGTATAATAATAGTTGGCACACATCGATTAAGATGGCACCGTATGAGGCACTTTATGGCCGACGTTGCGATCACCGATATGTTAGGATGAACCGTCCGATCTAGTTGGCACCGAGCCGGATCTTGTGTTAGAGATGAGGGAGAAAGTTGAGTTGATTAGAAAGAGAATGTTGGCAGCTCAGAGTCGACAAAAGTCTTATGCGGATGTTAGGCGTCGACCCTTGGAGTTTGAGGTGGGAGATCATGTTTTATTGATAGTGTCTCCGTCGAAAGGAGTTTTCCATTTTGGGAAAAAGGGGAAGCTCAGCCCGAGGTACATTTGGAGAGAGTTGGCGAGTTAGCGCACCGTTTGGTATTACCTCCGTCGTTGAGTCATGTACATAGTGTGTTTCATGTCTCCCAGTTGAGGAAGTATGTTCCGTACCCGTCCCACATTATTGATTTCGGAGACGTGGAGATCGAGAAGGATGTTACGTTTGAGGAGAGGCCCGTCAGAATTTTAGAGCGTCGAGTCAAACAGTTAAGGCACAAAACTATTCCTTTGGTTAAAGTGCAATGGTCGAGTCATGGAGTAGAAGAAGCGACGTGGGAGTTAGAGGAGGATATACGTTCGAGGTACCCCGAGCTTTTTGATTCTTAAGTTTCGAGACGAAACTTCTTTTTAGAGGGGGAGAATGTAATATCCGTACCTTTCTATTCTTAGTAGTTTCCATTTTTGGTGTATGTCTATTTTTATCGACTCGCTTGTAACCGTTTCGACATTTTGAATCTACTTTATTCTTGGAGTTTTTTCATTTGGACGAGTTTTGGTGATGTTTTGATGTGATTCCATTTTATGACATGTTTTGTCGTTTGTGCGTTCGATTCTCATAAAACTCGTTTGTTTTTGTTGTTTCTTGGTTTCCAAAAGGTCGTATGGTTGATTTGGTCGTGTTTAGACCTTCGGTTTGTTAATCCAATTTCGTATCGGGATTTTTAGGCACTTGGGCCATTTTTGTAATTTCCTATAAGTTTAGGGAATTCCATATTCGATGTCGTATTTCGGATTCCCGGGTAGTCGGAATGATATTTTATTGTAATGCTTAGGTTCGTCATCGAATGTACTTTGTAATTATATTTTCGGTTTGATAGCAGGTCTGGGTTTCAGAGTCGTCCGGAATGGTTCAGACAGCAGCTGCCAGACTACTGTCCAGCAGGGTGTTACGGCCGTAACACCCCATTCGTTATGGCCGTAATGTTGGCCTTTTTACGGCTGTAATGTAGCCTTTGTTACGGCCGTAATAGCCCGCTGTTTTAAAAACAGTGGGCAGTTCAGAAACAGCAGTTTTCATCCCTTCTCTTCGTTTTCTTCGACGTGCGATTTCAGAGGCGATTTTCACCGGTATTGCTCGAAGTTTTCTTCAAATTCCATCACCGTAGAGTCGTGTTAGCATATTATCATCAGCTTTATCATCCTCCATCGTCCGAATTCGAGGTATTTTCTTCAGGAACCCTAGCTTGTCAAATTTGGGGGGTTTTCGGGTTTTTCTTGATTAATTCCGAATTGTTTATGTATGTTACGAAATTCCTTACCGATTGGTGTTATTGGGTGATTCCCAATCCATTTTCCTCAAGTTAAATCCGTGAATTGTTGATACGGGGAGATTTTGCATAAACCCTCGCCCGTATAGATTGAACGTTTATTGTCATGAATTGTAATCGGGGTTATGGGTGTATTCCATTCGATTATTGTTGTCAGTTAGGACTGAGTTGTGTTGATCCTTCGTTTAGGAACTGTCGTTTTCCATTCGGATCATTCGTAGCCGTTATTCATTCCAAATTCTTCAAAGATGTCTCAAAGGCAAGTACTTTACATTTGTTTACATGTTCTAGTATTTGAATTATGGCTATTCGTGGTTGTTGTGGATGATATGTGTATGTTCACCTAGGGAGGGTCCGACGGGGCCTCTAGGGATACGTATTGCCGTGTGTGTGCGTATCATGAACTGTGGTTGACCACCCAGGGATGTTCGATGAGGCTCTGCGGGGTACGGTGGTCGTGAGTCTCGTACCAACGGTTGACCACCAAATTTTTTTTAACAGATCAAACATCCAGTGATTTTCAAACTATTATTTATTCTTTTTGTTAGAGTAAAATTCTAATTTTAATCAGGTTACAAGAGAATCATATCTTAACATTCGATATATATTGCATGTGTAATCAACATTAAAAAAATCATATATATTTTCAAACTAGATTTTTTATACTTTTCTTTTATAGGAATAAAATATTATTTTTTATATGTGAAATTAATATTTTTATATGTGATTAGTTTTAAGATTTCCCGAAAACAAACAAAATCTTTCTATGTTTTAATTTTGCAACTAAGTTTATGCATGATAATCAATTAAACTATCCAAACTTATTTTAACCAATCGAATCTTTTTTGCTGATTTTTAAAACTATTTTTATGTTTCAGGAGAAAGTAAAAAGACTGTAAATAGAGTCAATCAATTGCATTCATAACACTGATAGAGGGGCCTTTATATAGGCATTATAATGAGAGTCCTTCCATACATAGAATTCCTAGATAAGGTAAGACATCTAATAGGATCCTACTACCTCTAGAAGGATCTAGAACCTTCCATCTATGTAACTACAACCAGTATTAGGTAAGACACATCACGGGAATAATAATTCCCGGAACACTCCCCCTGTGTCGAGCAATAATACAACAATGGTGCAGAAGATGTTGCCTTCGTAAAAACCTATTCCAAGCCAAAACAAAACCCCATGGGAAAAATAAAGGCTTGATGAGGAAAAGATTGCAACGCACCAACATAACATATCATGTATACTCCCCCTGGTGTATACATAATGACTCCCCCTGATGAGTACCTCAAATCATAGGAGTCAGATGCCAAGTTGCCCTCACAACTATACCAAGGAAAAACCCAGTGGGAAAAATACCTCTTGGTCTAAATTGAACAGAAGTATAACGCATCATTATATGGATGTTCTCATAGGTCGCCTCGTTAAAAACCTTACCAAGTGAAAACCCAATGGGAATAAACAAACCTTGGTCTAAGGACAAAAAGAGCGCGACGCATCCAAAGTGCAGAGTCACTAAAGACTTATCCGAAAATCAAGTTTTCTAAAGTCTTGACCTCCATGCTCTAAATCAGTCATAACTTCTTCGATTCAATAGGCATCAACGAAACTGTAAGAACTTATGAAAACTAGACACCCATAGCTTTTCATTCACATACAGTACGTAACCTAGATCGACCTGAGCAGATCACCAAGCTCTATCGAAGTTGACTCAGCAAATTACCGAACATATCCTGTCCTACTTTGCAACAATAGTCATATGTCACTCAACATGATGGATGTAATCAAATGGTTGGTTTCCTTGGAAAGTAGAAACAAACCTTTCCAATGGCACCAATTTTACCATTTTCCATCAAGTGAGCTGCCCTGTAGGTCATATGGGAGATAGACCAGCACATTCTGGGTAGATTTCGGGTATCAGTTTTCAAGTGTCCTTTTTATCGAGATAGAGCGAGCTTCAAGCTTCTTGTCAATCACAGATATTGCGTGAGCGCATCCTAGGCCATCATCACAGTGGCTTTACCGGATTATTACGAATGAGTACATCGAGTCAAACATGAGTACATAATACCGTACTTTTCTCTTAAGACTGCATCATCATTTAAGTGAGCCAAGTCTTATTATGACTTCGACTAATCATCGGGAATCATATAGGCATTACTTTATCGTCTCTTAGGGAAACCTTCCCTTAGATTGCCTTAAACCGATTGATGAATACGCATCATCAAGTGTCCCCAAGATCCTTTCATTCTTAACTTTGGATTTAGCGGAATCTCTTAGTATCACAAGAGTACATCACTATAAACCCTTAGTTTTACACGCAAAAGCTTCATATCTCTTCCAAATCAAGTATATACTTAGTATGCATTCCCGACAATCACTTGTCGACGCGCTCTGTGGTCAGGAGCCACTTGATTTGAGTCTGATCCACCATGAGATCCTTTTTATTACTTAACTTAGTTCCCCCCTAAGATAAGATTTAACCACAAGCTGCACGTCAGTTTTTGGGAAACTATCTAACTTAAAAGATAGTGGATGTTATAACATCCATTACGATAGTACAACTAAGTTTCGTGTCATCGTAGTCGATTCCAGTGCATTCATGAGAAACCTCGCGCCATGAGGTGAGTTTAACTCCTTCTCTCACTCGCTTTAACAAAGTATACAGATAGATCTTATCTTTGGAGTGTCGGCACCATTTCAACAAAGGGCTATCACTTTGTTCATACTGGAGTCGCATATATTTCCATTTTAGGCCAAGGCTACAATGTTGTATATTTTCAATGAAGTATGGTTCGATTAAACTCACATTCCACGTCATCATGTACCGGCTTTATTCATAGAGTACTCTTTATGGATTGGCATTCATTGAGGCATCCCCCAATGATGACTGTAATCCAGAATCACATGAGACGGATGAGTTCATTTGATCATATGATCAAGTTTCATGTACCAAGCTCGCATACATTCTTAGCGCGAGTATTTATCGAACCAAATGGCATCCCAATACTCGATGAGATCCACGGCCTAGTAACACCATCTATCACAATTTGTGGTGTTACCATATCACCATTTATAGGTGACGAACGTCCATGACCGGACACAATCCTTGCAGATATGTTTGCAGCATGTATTTAATCTCGTCACTTTAGGGAACTTGGTGAGGCACAGTAGGGACAAACTACGACAATTCCAAGTCGTTCTACTCGAACATGATTGTTCGCATCTCCCCCGAACGATGGGAAGACTGGCTCATCAAAGTGACTTACGAGATCGTCTGCCAAGGTATATTTTAAGCAGACTATGAGTGAAAGCTCATGTCATATTCATCATTTATAACCTGTCATAATGCGTTGTGGTGATGCACTTTGGCACATTAACATGTGGACGATAAAGGTTTTCAGTGTTAACACAATCCAGTTAACAAAATGCATATTGTTACACTCGTAACTAAGCATTTGAATGATGATAGGTATAGGTGAATATGACATGTTGACCGATGCTACATAACCGTAGCTACTGGTCTTGAGAATCCAACAAAACCGCCACCACGCACCACCGGGATCGAACATGAAGAAACGATTGAATCGATAATAGGCCGTTGGTTTTATCGAACCTCTAGTGCTTTCTTGAAGAGTTCACTCCATTAACCAGCCCCAAATACCTCAAAATTTCGTGAGCATGTATAAACGGGTGTTTAGGATTCCCAAACCATCAACCTTGTGGTCAAAAACCGATCGAAATGACATCGAACTAGTTGTTAGGACGACTGGTGGTATGTGAAAACTTCATTTAAGTGGTTCACCTCCTTTCAAGTCTCCAAATGGCACCAAAATTTGTGAGAAGGTAGCCTTGGATGTTAGAAAGTACTCGTTAAAATTTCACTTTAAGACTTGATCTAAAAGTGGGTGAACCGACCTTTACAATGACTGGTCCGCAAGTTGGACAACCATAAACTCAGGTTTCATCAACTTATCAATCATTGTCAAAGGAACAACATAACATATAAATGTTATCACTTGAGTACAACCATTTGTGAACACCATCATAGCATCATAAGCCACCCCGGCTAATACTTATGATCATGTATGTATAAGGACTCGGTGAAAAGGGAGGACTCAGCACCATGCTTATGCGAGTCGTTACATTATTCTCTTTAGCATAAGAGGGCGTCATCTCCTAATCGTGCCAAAGAATAGGCTTTAATCAATGAACATGGCTAAGAAGGATCATTTGGGGGGTCTTTGGCGTCACACATGTTTGTGAAAACAAGACGCGGATGACATAAATATCATCATCGGTCATGAGCACTGCTCACGACTCCACCAACGTACTTTGGTGTCTTTGATCCAACTAGTTTCTTTGTTCAAAGAAAATGATGTCCATGATAATACCGTAGTATATGGATCATCAAATTGTCCAAACTCGGGACTATTAAAGCCTAAATGTGTCAATGTCCCAATACATCTTCTAGTTACAAAAACCGATGCAATCCGGAGTATATTGACTCATGAATATTTTTCCTTTTCACATATCCAATACAAGTGATGCATAAGATTTTATTTCTCACAAATCACAATGAGATGCTATGAGTGATACACTTTGGCATATATGTCATCGAGTCATAACACGGTTCAATTGTTACGGAACATATGTGACTAGAAAATACCATTCGGCGTTCAACAACTTGAGCATTATACCACTCATTGATTGTGATGACCAAGTCATCATAGTCACAATGGATTTATAAACCGAAATCCAAAAATATTGTGTTCCTTGGAAATAGCTTAATATGCACTCAATTTTGCTTGCAAAATTTTACAAATATGAGCATAGCGAACACTCTAACAACATAGAGATTTTATACCAGATACGATCAAAATGATCTATCATATTGAGTGCATAACATGGCAAGGTTATATGCCTAAGGGGCAAAATTACGACACAAGCATGGTGTAACACTACCATGCACACGCTCGACCTTCTTATAAGGGTGCGTATTTTGGGCTTCCCCAAGGAAACTGTTTTTCAACATTTGAAAGATGATAGTTTAGCGTACAACGCATACCAAAAACTGCATCATCTATAGCAAATTCGGCCAAAAAGAGGTTGAAAAATATTTGTCATAAGACCACTTGCAAATTTAGGATGGTAACCAAGTTGGTTGGGACAAAAGTTAGCACAATCGCTGGAAATATGATTCCGCGCAGCATGACCTTTGTTCACTAAAACAGCGATAACTCCCTTGTTAGGAAGTCTATGGACGAACGGTCAGATGTTTTGGAAACTAGACTTCCGTATCTTTCTATCCATAGGTTGTGCACCACACGGATCATTAAACTCAGATCACAGTGCATGTTTTAATTGACTGCTTTAGTATTTCCCAAGTTTAGTGAAAAAACAAGGTTGGGACTATATCCAATGGCATAAGTGTTGATGCAAAGACATGGCAATAACAGCCATAGGTTCGTCTAAACGCAGCAGGGTGTTCGATTTCTTATCTCGACTAATGATCCTTTCGGTAACTCCAACTTGGTAGACTTGCAGAGAAAGTAGGAATGTCGGTACAGCTAAGGCTGTTTAAAAACCACTAATTCTGTTTGATCTTTCAAAGCATAAACAAATACCAAGGAGGATGCGCCTAGTCATGATCAAAGGGTAGACAAAATCCACCAAAGTGCATCAAATCAACCAAGTATTTTAATTCTCAATTTGCAAGTATACGTCATAATAGCCATGTTATATGGATGCAACGCGGTGCATCAATATTAAGTATTTTGAACCATGAGACATAATGAATATACCATAACCAACTCATCTTGACCATCCACTAAGATTGACTAAACATGGTCAAACGTGTAAGGCACATGCCTTACAAATACTCGGAAAAGTATTCGGACCTATAGTCACACGAACTATAATCGAGGTCAACGAATTCATGTATTTACCGCAATATGCCATTGCTTTACATGTTAAAATTCATGAGAATTACTCGTACATTCTTTCATATATCATATTGCAAGGAGACGGTACATGACTACACCCACATGCAATATACAATTCCGTCACAAATCGATTTTAACCACGACATATCCGTCGTAATCGATGTTTGTCCCATTTGTACGTCACAAATCCGTGACTAATCATGAACGAGTCATAACTTTACCGTTACCGACAATGATTATTTTATTCAATTGTTAGTTTAAAATTGATAAAAACAGCAACGTCAAATCGCACCCAAAACGTAGTGTATGCAACAACCACAAATATTGACTTTCAACAATTATTCGTGACTCCCCCAGGACCGTCACACAGTTTACTTCGACATACGAGAGTGATACCACCTCTCATAGTCTCATCCACCGCAAAGTAGCGTGGGAGATAAAGAACTCAATTCCCCAATTCCCAAAAAAAAAAATTCCAAAAGAGAGAAATTGAAAAACGGGAACTTTAATAAAGTCTTACGGGTACTTGGTTCCATATTTGTTTTGATCCTTGAACGGGAGCTTCTCTCCATATGAGAAACATATTTTCGTGGTATTTGGTTCCATATTTACTTTGATCCTTGAACGGGATAACAGATATGGTTTTTCTCCATAGCGTGCACATCATCATGAGCAACGTATTTTCCTATATGCACGTAAAATATAAACATGTAAGATTCATAAGTGTACAAATCAAGAACAAATGAATCATTAAGTAGGAAAAAAATGGAGGGTTGAGAAACGCCCGGATAGGGCTACTGGGCTCGATAATTCGGCCGAAAAAGGACTCGAGCGCGGCGATGCAGCAACTCGGTATTGGATGAGGTCGGATCTCCAAATTTCCTCGTAAAAATCTGCTTCTGTTCGGCGGCAGATTCAGTAAACAATATTACTCAGAATCTGATCTCCACCGTTGAATATACAGATATTTGTGTTGAGAAGTTGCTGTCAAAATTTCACACCGATCCGACGGTTGACGAATCAGAAAACATGATTTTGGTACGACTGTGCTGTGCGGCAAAATTTACGCGCGGAAATTCTCGTCTCTCGGTTTTTATTTTCTTTCGATTTTGATAGGTTTGTCTCGACTGCACTAGGTTTTCAAACATTAAATATCACGTGCATAAAACCGTAGGACAATCCAGCGGTGCTTCGATCAGATTTGGTCGCAGCTTTGGACAACAGTCGGCTGGACGATCCGGGCTGGACTGATCACGACGAAGTTCGGTTGGATCGGGTCGGATCTCCTCCTGAAGCTGATCTGGTCTCAGAAAAACAGACTGGGATAGGAAAAAATAGGTTCGGTTTCTGCTCCTGGGTCGCGGACGGGTATGGATTAGGGTAGGAAACCGGCTAAATTTCACTGAGTTTCGCGATCGGATCTTGAACCCGATCTGAGGAGGACGAAGCGAACCAGGCTTTGATGTTGGCTCTACGCGGTGAATACGGATTTGTGGTGAAGACGACCGGCGGTATGGATCGAATGAATACGACTAATTGCAGGTTTCCAGACGGGGCGGCGGTGGAGGAAAACGGCGAATCGGATCTGTGCGTAGAAAGGAGGCGACGGGTTCGGGCGATTGGGGTTGAGATTTGTTGGAGGCTAGGATTTCAGACGGTTTTGGATAGTTGAAGAAGACGGCCGGTCGGAGGGGGGGTGCTGGTCGGGGAAGAAGAAGATGACTTTTCTTGCTCCAGCGGCGGCGGTGCCCGAGGGTTAGGGTTACTATGCAGAAAATCCAATTTTTCTTTTTTTTCGGGATTTTCAGAAAAAAACGGGAGAAAAACTTTCTTACTCAGTTGGGGACTACGTGCTGATAACGTGTTTCAGGAGAAAGTAAAAAGACTGTAAATAGAGTCAATCAATTGCATTCATAACACTGATAGAGGGGCCTTTATATAGGCATTACAATGAGAGTCCTTCCATACATAGGATTCCTAGATAAGGTAAGACATCTAATAGGATCCTACTATCTCTAGAAGGATCTAGAACCTTCCATCCATGTATCTACAACCAGTATTAAGTAAGACACATCACGGGAATAATAATTCCCGGAACATTTTATTCTTTTTGTTTAAATTAACCTATGTGATAGTTTTAGGATCGTCTAGATAGTCTTGATAATTTTTTTGGTATAATTAAAAAGTTATATATGGTAAAAAAAATAACTTCACCTCAAAAGCGACAAAGATATTTATTAAAAACAGAGGCAGTATTTAATAAAAAAAAATTAGTATGTGATTGTATAGTCCATCTTCTTTTTTATTTTGTTGTGTTTTTTATATAATATGTAGTTTTTCTTTATAATTTAGTATTTGATTAGAAAATAAATATAGAGATTAAATTTTATAATTATCTCGTGTATTATACGGAGTTTGTACAGTGTAATATAAATATGTCTCCATTAATTATAAACCAAAATTTACAGTTTCTATATAAAGTTCTTAGCACTTGTTGGAATCGTTAATTATTTTTTAATTTTATTTTGTAAAATTAAATATCATATGATCGATCTACATTCTGAGTAGATGATCGTAGTATATTAAAGTTAGTCACTTAACTATGGATTAATGAGTGATGACTATCCCACATTGATTAATGAACTATCATTCTTCAAGTATACAAGGAGTTTTCATTATTCATGTAATAATTAATGGCACATGTGAATGGGCTTAAAGCCCACACGCGGGCGCACGCACGCGTCGCCGCCGCCCGCCTCGATCTCGACCTCGGCCGCGAGCCACGCGCCGTGGACCGTGGACCTTAAACCTTGATCTTGATCTTGGCAATTGGTCTTTGGGTGGTCTTTGGGCTTGGTCGTGGAGTAGGCCTTGGGCTTGCTTAAAGAATTTTTGGACTAGTTCAACAATGTAGTTGGGCTCGTATGTGAACATAAGGATGTCCAGGTACATCCCTCGAGCGGTTAAGGAGCTGAATACAGTGCAGGTATATCCTGACTATTTTAATTCAGCCAGAACACGGCTGTAACCTCCCAGGTATAATGAGGAGGAGTAAATGGCAGGTTTTTAACTTCTGCATACTATACTCTGCATTTCATAAGCCAGCTGACCGTTCTGTCGAGTCGCGTCAAAATTAGATATTTATAAAGATTCCTTGGCTCACTTATACTAAATAGTAGTATTGGTAAGTAAGGGTCGATCCCACGAGGAACTGATGAATTAATCGAACTTCTTGAGTTGAATATTTTTGAGAAACAAAAAATAGTAAAATTAAATAAATAACAGTGCTAAAATAATAATACTAGATATAATAAAGAGGGGGGTTGATTGGTTTAAAGTAAACAAACTAAAATAACAAGTAGGCAAATAAAAAGAAGTAAAATTTTAGTAAGGAAAAGTGATTGTGATTAATATCCAGTTCTTAGTTCCGTTATCTCCCGTTCTAATTTAATTTATGAATTAATGCAGCACTTTATCTTTCCTTAATTCCTAATGAACTCCTACTCCGGCTCAACAATGCTCGTTAACCCCAATCGCTTTCTTAAGTTTATTTAATCAAAACAAGCTCTTCAATTAAACCGATCTAGACGAAGGATTCAAAACAAGTTCTTCAAATCTTGTTCGTTAGATGCATTAGAACCAAAACGATGGAAATAGACAAGATATTGAGTTACAAGCTCACCCAGGATCTTGATTTTGTGTTACCCAACTGAATAAAATCAATTGTTGCTACTTGTGATTTAGAATTATAACGATTACGTATTATAACCCTAAATCTAGCAATAGATATAAAAACCTCAATTAAGTTGATCAAGCCAATTAAAGTAAATTATATCATAAATAAATATACTCAATAATACAAAGATAATTCAAAGGAATTAAGTCAAGAATATGCTACGGGATTAAAACATAAATAATATAGATACGAGTTCAAATATCCCTAACAACTGGAACAAATAAATTAACCGTACATGATAACTAAATAAAACAAAAGATAATTAATAGGCATGAGATTAAAACCAGTTGCTCGGCCGAATTTCTTCCAAATGATGTGCTCCTCCTTTTATATTTTTTTTTTCTTTTGTTTTCTACCTCGGGAGCCGCGCCTTTTGTATGGAGAAAGTTGAACTTTTTGTTTTTCCTTCTTCACGTAAATTCTGCTGATGATGATAATCGTCCTTTTTATTAATACTCTCTCTTCTATCTATAATGTGCAGCATGGAGTTTTCTTTTTTTTTCTGGACACTTCGACCGCTTTCTCCTAGTAGGAGTAGCACTTTTTTTCTTTTATTCTCCTTCGGCCGAAGTATTCTAGTAGGATTCTTTCTCTTCTTCTGTCTTTTATTTCGGTCGGAACCCTTCTTGGACTGGGGACTTTATTTATTTATCTATTCGGTAATTATTTTGATTTCTTTTTTTTTTATAAATTCCTGAAATAATGAGTAAAATCAACTAGTGAATAAAATTACCTTAATAAATCAAATAGGTAGAAATCCATCAAGTTGTGCTAAAATAAATATAATATAATTATGCATTTAGCACATATAATTATGCAATATTTTCTACCGATCAAATCTCCCCAAACTTAAACCAATGCTTGTCCTCAAGCATCAAAATATCAAAAGATTTAAAAAAAATTCGCCCTATACAACGCTCAATAAAACTTTAAACTCCATTCATGACCCAAAATTTGCTCAAGTAATCGCTTAAAATAAAAAGTTCAAATTCCCCAATCTATCTCCCCAAACTTAAAAGTTTGATTGTCCTCAAGCAATTTGAATGAGTTGGATCGTAGCGATAACAAAAGTAAGAATATGATTTACCTGCCCTGAAATATTTAGCCTTCGTTAGCTCAAATAGTGGTATAATAATCACCTCTTTTGCGTAATCAGAAGACGTTTTGCATAAACAATTAATGAAAATTACATATAATTATCAAACATAAAAATACAATCCTATTAAACAGTTCCAAGAAGAGAAGAATAGTTAAAAAATTTCAACTTATGATAAAGACTTCAATCATCTCCCGAAACTTATTATTTTAATTTGCGGTTTATTGATTGGAACTTACGCGAACGCACTATCCACAAGCTTCATCATATTTCGTAGGTTATAGCTTTCACACCGTTATTTGCTAACGTGTAGCTCTTTTCACCAACACATTTTTCCTCTTTTTATAGGTGATAGCTTTCACACCGTTATTTGCTAACGTGTAGCTCTTTTCACCAATATTTTTTTTCTATCGTGTGAGACGGCAGCTATGCACCAACAATGGTTAGTCCTTTATTTTTCGTTGTTACTTTTTTAACAACATTTTAGGACGCCCAAAAATAAGCAGCTGTTGTTGCTCAACACCTCTCCCATTTTTTTCAACTAACCTCCTTGCATGCAGTAGCCCAAAAATTCAACGACCAACGAAATTTTAAGAAGAGAGTACATGACCAAGTACAAATCACAAGTCAGATCTTAATAATAATCTTCCTTTCTAGCTTGTCTAATAATGTTGCAATTTTCATGTCTCGAAATCACAGAAATATTCCATTAAAAGTTAACACAAACCCAACCAATTTTCCCAGAAAGGCGGGATTAAAGACCACAAATTGAGCTAATTCCAACTAATATTCCAAACGAGCAAATAACTCTAAAAACCATTATACTTCTCATCGACTATTCTCAATTGACTAAAGGACAATCATCACAAATCAAAGTGAGAGGAGACACAATTTTAACGAATAAAACGCAACATATATAATCCAACATGAAAAAAAATAACACACAAATCAAGTATGGAAAAGGAAAAGAGTGCATCGGGCTAGTTTGGTCGGGACTCGATCAGGGCGGTCAGGTAAGCAACTTTTTCTTCAAGCTCACGATGTCCTCTCTCAAGGTCCTCAATCCGGTGACTTAGCTCTAGCTCAACACTAGAACTTGCCTTGGCTCGTGGTGCAAGATTTGGTACTGGGTTTGCTGGAGTGAGGGGCAAGCTCGGATGTGTCATCTTGATATTAGGTTCGCCGATACAAAGTGCTGGACGGTTTTCTCAAGTATCCCCATTTTGGCAAGCAAAGTCTTATCCAACAGCTCGATTTTCCCCACGGGGATTCAGGCTCGTAAATCAATACTTATGTGTCGAGCTATGCATGTTACAAGGCCTCCCATGACAATTGGATTCTTTGTTTCATTTTCTCCCATCAACAACATAATTAAGTCTTCGGCGCATCGAACACGGGTGCCAGTGATCATGGCATATATCATTTTTAATTCAAAAATCATAATCACATTTCGGATCATATAACGGCCAGTCATCGTGCACGCCATTAAGCGCTGAATGTATCGGATCACTAGATTTCTAATAAAAGTGGCTCTCCTCTTCCCGACGACGAATGGGGCTGCGTTGTGAGAAATCATTTTTCAAATATCACCCTCGTTGGGCAGCCCTATGATGTCGGCTTCCCGGGGAAGTCCGAAAGCCTCAATAAACTCGTCCGCTTACCACGAAAAACCTTTTTCATTTAAACGGAAATAATATTCGTGCACCCTTGCACGCTCATACCACTGAATCGAACTAAAGAACTCATACGTTAAATCATCATACACCTCCCAATTCCCGGGCATTAATTTTTTCCAACCCAACACACGTATCAATTTCATGACATCATCAAACAGTCAAAGATGCAGCAAAATACTGGAATCTAAATAAAGTGTCGAGAGTACCTTCATTTCTGTAAGCTTTTGATATCAAGTTATCTGACTAGGGGTTCCAAAATTTATATTGTATCGGTTCGACGCCCTGAGCAGGCGGATCCTTCTTTGTCTTAGTACTGTCACATCTGGACTCGGCTCGGTTTCCCACTCTGGTTCTGGCGGCGGGTCAGTCGGGGGTTGAGACGAGGTGGGTTCAGTTGCAGATTGCGGGGCATGCTGAACCGGAGTTGGAGATCCGACCTGTACATATCCTCCTTCTATCGAATGTGGGTTGGACGGTGGTGTTGAGTGGCGGGCTGACTCAGTCGCGGCGACTGGAGACGAAGGTGGACTTTCGGCGGCCGAGCTTGGGGCAGTGGTGGTCAGAGTTCCTCTTGGCGAAACGGGTGGGGTTGGTTTGTCAATCAATCCGCGAGCCACCCGTTTCCTTTTTCTCTTGAGTCCTCCACTGGTTGGGTTCGGCGGATTAGAAGTCTCGTCGGTTGTTTCGGCGTTCAGGGCGGAGGAAGATGGCGGCGGAGCAGTTGGTTCGGTCAGGTCATAAAACGTCGGCGCTCCAGGGTTGTTTCTCCATCCTCCACTCCGTGTAATACGATTCAGCAGCCGCTGAACATTCCTCCTACCTTTTCCCGACATGTCGGTGGCGGTCCTGTAGGGGTCAGGGAGATCTGATAGTAAGAATAAGGTTTTCTTTGCAAAGGGGGAGGAAGGAGATTCGGGGAGTTTGGGTCGATTAAAAAAATCTGAACTTAAAAAAATCTGAACTAGAAAGAGTCTGGGCCGATTAACTTAAAAAAATTCAATGGGCTTTAAAATTTTTGCAGGCTGGACAGGGCGAAAAAAATGTATCATTTGTCTTACTGGCCTGATTTTTTATGCTAATTATCTAGAGAAGAAAAGTTGGGTCGGAAACTTGTTTGATAAAATTTTCAGTCTTGGCCAATTTAAGATTTTGTTTTTTTTAAGAGTCACAAAAATTTGCGAAAAAGAGAAAAAACTGGGCCGATTAAAGGAAAAATTTAAATACAGGAAAAAAATAAAGAAATATTAAAAAAAATGCAATTTAAAGTTAACTACTATCATTGGGTTACCTCCCAACAATATGATATGTCGATGGTGCTTCAATCTCTAATTGATAAAATGTCAAGCATGGAGACCAATAGGATAATGCGATGAAGATCCTGGAAGGCCTTGATACGAAGGTCTCTTATCTTGATGAAGTCAACAAAGGGAAAGAGGCCAGAGAGGCTGTAAGACAATGGAGATTAGAGAAGGAAAAGGAGTTTGACACTGCATTGGAAGACAATGTCACTGCTGCAATTAATCGATTGTCAGCTCCTTCACATTCTGTTAGGATATAGGGTGCTCGCCCTGAATTCCATGATTCTAACTTTACTTGGAAGAACCTTGTGCAGAAGTCGCCCGTGGTGAATCTCCCGGCCAACCGACAGCCTACAGCCGATGAGATAAAGGACTGGAGGAAAAATGAACTGATGAGATACTTCGTAGTTCTTATCAGGGAATCCACCATATTCAACAAATGTAAAATGCTGAAAGAAGCTTCCGAGGAATTTACAAGGATGCTGGACGCAGGAATGCTTCCCCTACAGCTCTAGATGAAACCCAAGCATAAGAAAGGCGAACTGGTTACCCACCCTAACGATTAGATCCTTGCTTTCGACAAATCATATGAAGGTCAAGCAATCTACTTGAATCGAAACAAGGATGCCCTGCAAAATTGGTGGAAGGCAACCGAGAATGATCCGAGAAGGCCCTAGAGGCATGATCATCACAGGAGATAGCCTGTATGATTATTTTTTTGTGTGCAAGTTTTGGTATTTTTGACCAAACATGTATCCTTCCAATTATTATAAATAAAATGTCATTTTATCTTTGAAAGATTACAGCTCGTGATCTACGCTTACTGTTTTATTTGCTTGATTTAAGTTATTTGATGTAAACTAACAAGTATAAAAACTTGTAAAGTACAAAGCTGTAAGAACTTGTCTACGAACAGTTCATAGGTTAAGTTGTATTTAACACTAGACTACCCTGTAAGATTGTGCCTACGCGCCAATCATAAGTTTAAGTTGTAATACACTTCTCTGTTAGATGCTATCATTTTAGAACTTGCCTGCGAGCAGTTCACATTTTTTTTAATGCTGAAGGCCAGAACATTCGACAGAAGATCAAGAAGAAAGCCTCTCAAAGCAAAGATGTTTTAGAGGTTTTTGCATCAAGGTTTTGGCATTATCAAAATGGGGCAAAATTGTTGGGATAAATAATCCTGTACCGTGTTTTGATAAAGTGCCAATATACAGCAAGTAGCTGTCCCGAAGACAATCATACAACAAGATATCAAGTGCCTCAACATACAGCAAAAGAATAAAGTGCCATCATACAGCAAGAAGCTCATCAGTCGATATGACACCAAGTATGGAAGCTGTTCTGAAACATTCATACAACATCTTTCCATACAGCAGCACTAAGATAGCCTACAACGTTGGAACCTATAGCTACAACAGCATAAACGCAACATGTTGGATACAGCAAACAGGCTGTAAGTATTGAGATCTTCAACACTTATCCAACAGGACTGAAGACCGTAGGAATGGAATCTACTTTATACGCTAAAGTCAAGCCACCGTTTAGAAAGAAACATTTAAATACTGACTGGATAAAGTATTTAAATACCAGCCGACAAAGATCTTCAGACAAGGAGCAAAATCCGGATCTTGTATTGTGCAAGTCAAACAAACATGGAACAAACTCTTTGCTCAACATATCTATTTCCAACGGATCTATTTCCAAAGGCTATATATACCAGAAAGTTTGAAGATCAGAAGGACAATGATATACACGAATATTCATAACATCAAGATCTGAAAACTGAACAAACAGAGATATACTGAGATACAGTCGTGAATATCACAAGAACAGTATATCAAGAGCAATCATATTTCTTCAAGTATATTGCCTTACTTGAGAGAAGAAATATACAAGTGCTCAACCTTGAACAACGCATCATCAGCTCAAGCTCAAAAAAGTCAAGCTATTGTTTAACCCTTGTTCTTACATTTGAAGAAAACCATCAGCCCTGTGTGGACTGAAGAAAGCCTTGCTTCTCCTGAACTGTGTGTGACGGATCTGCATTGTAGACGAAGTTTTGTAACTTTGTGTGAAGAAGCAAGTCAAGTGAAACATTTAACCAATCTGTGTGAACGGTTGAAAGTGACAGTCTTTGTATCAATCTGTGTGAATGATACAAGGATAGATTTTATTATAGACGCGTAGTTGTGTACATAGTGTTTATAATAAACATTTTCACTCCTGTGTGGAGGACCAATGGATATAGAGGGGTTTACCTCGAACCACTTTAAATATCGTGTCATTTACCTTCTGCACTTATTATTTTCATTACTGTGATTATTTTATAAGTATACATTGCATACCCTGTACGCACCAAGCTAACAGGAGAAAATATAGTTGCTGTATTTACAGCAACTTACCTTAATAGACTTTCGCTACGCACTCTTATAAGAAAATCATACAGCTTGTTGCGTAAAAACTTTCCAAGCTGTATTCTGTATACTTAGTGGCCAACATATTTCAAAGTCAAATCGTCAATATGTTCTAATAAAACAGTCTATCTCTTTGTAGAATTAGAGAACACATTGTATATAGTCTACAAGTACCAAAAAAGTTTTTGCTTTATGACAAGAATTTTCCATATCACAGAAAATCAAATTAAGACTATGACAACCACATGGCATATAAAAGACTCTAGGATTTATATCAAATAATCTTCTTTGCAATAACAGCAATTATTCTAACCAAAACCTTTTTCCAATGATCGGTATATTTTTTATCAATTCTTGCAACTTTTTATCAAGTGTTTGATTTTTGTTCAACCTCGGTCGCAACTCAGACCAAACTTTTAAGTTAGTCATATGTTCCGACTATTTTCATGAATGCTCAATCTTTGGCCAAGTGGTTTCCAACAGTTTAAACCTTCACGTCCTAGTTGGTTTTTTTGATCGACCATCTTTGAAAAGCTTATAACAAAAACAGAACACCTTGTCTAGCTCTTTAGAATAAATCAGACACTTTCTATCATAACAATCGCCATTTCTTAATTTACGAATATAATATTCACAAGATAAATATCTACCTACATTATCTTTTGGATATATGAAGTTGATTTCCCTAATAGGGCTATTTTCTACAAGGAAATCTTTCATCTTTGAATTTAGCCCATCCAAACTCTTGGATCAAATATATTCACACTACTATCATCAAAAAGAGGATATTTATAATCACAAGCATTGTCTAATTTTTCATCATCACAAGCATCATCTATGTTAACATCATCACAAGCATTATCAATAGTTTCATCATCACAAGCATCATCTATGTTTTCATCATTACAAGCATTTTCACAAGCATTATTATCACAAGCATTTTCACAAATATTATTATCACAAACATTATCATCACAAGGATTCTCAACCAGATTCTCAACGGGACTTCTAGAAATGTTGGCTTGTCTAACAATAAATTTATTCATAGATCCCTGCGTAGATTAAACAATTTCTTCTTGTCTTTTTTTTTCCTTTTCTATTTTGCACACCGGATGGTTGTGATCGAGGAAACATATCTAAGCAATTGAAATAATATAATATATTCAACAAAGTATACTACGAAGAATAAAAAGAAAACACCTGAACCGTTGAATCGAAATCGCCAAATCGAATGGTGTATGCTTTGTTATATTCTTATCGACTCTCGCAGATGTGTCTAAGAGTATTAAAGAAATCATTGAATTAGTCATCAATAAATCACAAATTAACAATTCATACATAAAATAATTTTGTAACAGTTTAACAATCCTCAAAGAATGAATGTCTACTTTTTACTTTATATCTAACTAATAGTAAACCACCATTAAAAGAGAATGATTTTTTTTTTTCAATTAGGCAAAAAGTAAAATAATACCTGATTGTATTTAGGGTTAGACCTTAGGGCAGCAAGAGACCCAGACAAGAACTACTGGTGGATGGTGAAGCGGGGCAGCAGGGGCGGACTCACTGTGTGTGCACCACCAAAAAAAAAAAATTTTACAAAACGACATCGCTGTTGCTTGCCCGCTTCCATCGTCGTCTTCGATGACTTATGCCCAGATCATATGTATATACATGTGTGTGTATAATTTTATATATATATATATATGTATATACTCCCCAGATCTGTTCTGTAAGTTCATCTCCTTCATGTCCATCTTCGTCTTCTATATATATATATATATAATTGCAGTGATAAATGAATAGATCAAAGAAAGGAGAAGAAGATGGAAAGGGGAAGAAGATGATGCCTTGTGAAAAGAGAAAGAGGGCTCGTGAGTAAAAGAAAGAAAGTATTTTGGTAGGTTAGGTTTAGTGCTAAAAAGGTGGTAGTTCAATGATGTATTGTCTGCTGAGTGATGTCTGCACTTTTTTTTATTCATGCTTTTGTCTGCTATTTTTTAGTCAAACTAAAAAATGTATACTTTATGTATATTGTTTATTAATAAAATAATAAAACTCTTGCACTTTAATGAATTTTGTTGTTATACATATATATATTTTTTAAATATTTTTATATATGCTGTATCTCCCGCACCGAATCCCCATATTTTCAAATTTTTCGAATTTTTGAATCCCCGTACTAAGCACTCGTACCTATATCCCCGCATCCGTGCTTCTTAGACGATGTCGTTTTTGCTTATAAAGAAAGGTTTAAAAGATAACTTGGAACGCTGCTTAGAGATCAGAGACAGAAAAAAACAATCAGCCCCTGTTGCTCCTTCCTGCGCTCCTTGACTTCTCAATTCCTTCCCTCCCGTCGCCGGCTCTTCGGCAGCCTCCACCGCCGCCTCCCTCTCCTTGACTCTTTTTTATTAAGAATAGGCACCACCAAGAGCTTTGGTGTATATCCGCCACTGCGGGGCAGCACTCAGCAGCAGCGCCGTACGGCCGCAGAACAGAGACAAGAGGCGATAAAAGGGAGACGAGAGCAGAGAGGTGAGAGACGAGACTGATGGGCGATAACATAGAGCAGAGAGGAGAGAGGCTTTGAGCGATTAGATTTTGGCGAATGACGGTAGATAAACAAAGAATTAGGATATTAGGCCCAATCTGACAATGGTCATTTTTTTTCTAGCCCAAAAGAAGCCTACTAAAACTAATATTGAATTGGGCTGGTGATGCCCAAGTTTTGCTGCCCATGGCAAAAGCCATCATAGCCATGGGCTTGGGCCAGCCCTGCAATGCATGCTAATAGTCAAGACCAACTAATCTCAAACATATATTATAACATTTCATATAATTTGTCTAGTAATTATATAGGTTTGAACTATTATATTATTTTACAAGGCGCCAATAATGTGATCTTCCGTGTGACACCAACACATCATATTATCTATAATATAAAATAAATAAACAAAATACATTTTTCATAACTATGACGTGAATTAATATGCAAAACATGTAATTAAATGTAATTAAGAGTCTCATAGGTAGTTACAGGGATATAAGGTAATACAAGCATAAATTATGCTTTGCAGTATACAACCCTAACAGCTGATGTGTTGAGTCGTCGTCGTGGCCTTCTTGCTGAGATGCGTGTTCATGTCCCCGACCTTGACTCGTTTTGGATTTGTATATGGGTGATCCTTTTTTCTCTACCCTGCTTACGCAAATTCAGCAAGAGGAACCCATAGATATTATATTGGAGGTTAGCTTTATTTTACGTGGGTTCAGTTGTGCATTCTTGACTGCAGCCAACGTTTGAAGATAATTCAGGAGTTGCATAATGAGGGTCCTGTTGGACGAGATCGTATTTTCAATTGCTTCTGGTTCGTCTACTAGCCTTATATACACAAGGAGGTTGGTAGTATCGTGGCTTGTTGTCGTGTTTGTCAATTGGCTAAGGGTGCTTCAATTAGAATGTAGGTTTTTATATGCCTCTTTTTATTCCCACACAACTTGGTATGTTGTTAGCATAGATTTTGTCCCTGATCTTCCTCGTACTCAATGCGAGAATGATTCTATTTATGTTGTGGTGGGTCGCTTCTCCAACATACTTGGCACAATATATTTAGCACAATTTGCAAAGTCCTCGGTAAAGCATACTCTCTCTTTCCACAATATAAGATAAAAAAAGTCAACAAAGAGTGAACTAAACATGCGCTAAATTCTGAAGATCATTAAACAAATACCGACGCACTTTCTTTGAGAATATTTCTTGTGTTTTCTTGACATTCATTGCCGGTCCTAAACCCGGATAAAAGAAAAGGGTTGCGGTAGGTTAGTGGCAGCCAGCGTAAAACTCGTCACATCCCATGGACATGAATCAAACTTTGAAAATCGTTGGGGCGTCTCCTCAGAAGTGACGTGCTGCATTTCATAGGATCGTGTGCAGTGATAAGTATGCGAGGGTTGCTAGGTCGTCGCCCAGAAGCGGCGTGCCACCTTTGCATCTAAGGGTGGTTTCAAATGAGCAAGGATGTGCTACACTTCATAGGCCCGGGTGTAGTGGAAAATATGCAAGGGTTGCTAGGTCGTCGCTCGGAAGCGGCGCGCCACCTCGAAGTATGGGTGTGGTGTCAAATGTGCAAGAATCCTTGCAGCGTGGACGGGGACAGACAGAGAAGTTAGTTCATACGGCTAGTAAGGGTAGTAAGGTGCGGTTTGGAACTTGGAACGTTGGCTCTTTGACGGGGAGATCAGCAGAACTGGGGGAGGTTATGAAAATGAGGAGGATTCACATAATGTGTCTATAAGAGACTAAGTGGGTTGGCGAAAAGGCAAGAGTGTTAGCTCCTTGGGGTTACAAGCTTTGGTACTCTGGAAAGGATAGAAGTAGAAATGGAGTGGGTATCGTCATTGATAAAGAATTCATTGATGATGTGGTGGAAGTGTCAAGAAAGAGCGATATAATAATGAGTATTAAGCTTGTGATAGGGGATGAGTTTCTAACTATCATAAGTGCTTATGCACCACAAGTAGGATTGGATGCATCGATCAAACAAGAATTTTGGGAAGATTTGGAAGAGGTTGTCGAACGAATTCCTATGGGTAAGAAATTGATCATTGGTGGTGACCTCAATGGGCATGTCGGTGTTAGCAGAGATGGCTTTGAGAGCATTCATGGTGGCTTTGGTTTTGGGGATAGGAATGAAGTAGGAAATGGTATATTGGATTTCGCATTAGCTCATGACTTGGGTATTATGAACACTTGGTTCGAGAAAAGGGACTCTCATTTGGTGACATATAGAAACGGAGGTAATGCAAGTCAGATTGATTTCATTTTAGTAAGGAATGTTTGGAGGAAAAGTTTTACTAATTGCAAGGTGATACCCGGTGAGAGTGCTGCAACGCAGCATAGGGTTGTGGTGCTTGACTTTCGAGGTAAGAGGCACTTAAGAAAGAGTAGACCACAAGTTGACCCTCGAATTAAGTGGTGGAAGCTCCAAGGGGAGAGTCGACATACTTTTGTGGCTAAGACTGCTGATAGTGGTATTTGGTCTGATTGCACGGAGATGGATATAGATTTGATGTGGAACTTGTTGGAGCATAACATAAAGGAAGTTGGAAAAGAAGTCCTAGGATAATCTAAAGGAAACAGACCATCAAGTAAGGATACATCTTGGTGGAAGGATGAAGTTAAGCAAGAGATAAAGACCAAACGTGAATGTTATAAGGTACTGGGTAAATGCTCGAGCAATGAGAATTATGAGAAGTACAAGAAAGCTCGAACAGAAGCTAAAAAGGCAGTGCGAAATGCCCGATCAAAGATCAATCTAGAATTATATGCAAGATTAGATACTAAAAAAGGGGAAAAAGATATCTATAAGCTTGCTCGAATGAGAGAGAAGAAGACGCGAGATATTGGAAAAGTTAAATGTGTAAAAGATACTGACCAAAAAGTTTTGGTTCAAGATAAAGAGATAAAAGAGAGATGGAGGTCATACTTTGATACCCTATTCAATGGCCATCAAGAACAAGATATTGGGAATTTAAACATCCCCTCAAGTATGGTTAACCGAGAATTTAAGAGGAGAATTCAAAAGGGTGAAGTGACAATTGCATTGAAGAAGATGGGGCCAAATTAAGTAGAAGGATCAGATGGTATACCTATTGAAGTTTGGAGGTGTTTGGGGGAGACAGGGATCGAATGGGTAACTATGCTTTTCAATAAGATTTGGAGAACCAATAAAATGCCATCAGCATGGAGGAAAAGTATTCTCGTCCCTTTGTATAAGAACAAAGGTGATGTTCAAGATTGTTCTAATTATCGCGGAATTAAACTAATGAGTCATACCATGAAGTTGTGGGAATGAGTGATTGAACAAAGGATCAGGAAATGTGTGAAGATAACAGAAAATCAGTTTGGATTTACGCCTGGAAGATCGACCATGGAAGCAATTTATCTTATAAGGCAGTTGATGGAACATTATCGAGATAAAAAGAAAGATCTACATATGATTTTTATTGATTTAGAGAAGGCATATGATAAAGTACCAAGAGAAGTACTTTGGTGGGCCTTAGCATATAAGGGCGATATCGCGGAAATATATTGACATTATAAAGGACATGTATGAGGGAGCTAATACAAGTGTACGTACTAATGTTGGGAGGACAAAAGAATTCCCTATTACGATTGGGGTGCATCAAGGATCTGGTCTTAGTCCTTTTCTCTTTGCCATAGTCATGGACGAATTGACAAGAGAAATTCAAAATGACGTTCCGTGGTGTATGATGTTTGCAGATGATATTGTGTTGATTGATGAAACGAAGGTTGGAGTGCAACAGAAATTGGAACTTTGGAGGGATACTTTGGAAGCTCGAGGCTTTGGTGAAGTAAGACTGAATATATGGAGTGTAGGTTTAGCGAAAACAGTGATAGAGAGGCGGGATGATCACATTTGATGGGAAAGTTGTTCATGGATCCACTTTCTTTCGGTATCTTGGATCTATTATCCAAAAGGATGGAGAGCTAGATGGCGATGTGGCTCACAGAATAAAGGCCGGGTGGTTGAAGTGGAAGAGTGCCACATGGGTTTTATGTGATCCTGACATGCCTTATAGATTAAAGGGTAAATTTTACCGCACGACAATTAGGCTTGCGCTGTTATATGGCACCGAGTGTTGGGCTGTAAAACAGTGTCACGTTCAAAAGATGAATGTGGCGGAGATGCGTATGCTACGATGGATGTGTGGTCATACAAAAAAGGATCGGCTCAGAAATGAGGTGATTGGAGAGAAGGTAAGAGTTGCGGCTATAGAAGACAAGATGATGGAGAATCGATTACGATGGTTTGGTCATGTGAGAAGAAGACATGTTGATGCCCCAGTGAGGAAGCTAGAAAGTTGGGGAACAAGTAATGTTGTGAAAGGTAGAGGAAGACCCAAGAAAACTTGGATAAAGTTGATTGAAAATGATATGCGGTTTCTTGGAATTGGGGAAAGTATGGCGATAGAGAGGCAAATGTGGCGGGAAAGAATACGAATGGTGGATGGAATCTGATTCCTTTTTTTTAATCCATGTTATCTTTTAATTTATTTTTCAAGATTTTTTTTACATTCATTCTTTTTTTTTATTTGCTTTTTTCTCTACTTTTTTTTCCCTCTTTTTCTCTTTTTATGTTATTTATGTAACGATCGTTGACGGTTTCAAAGTTTGATTCATGTTAGCCGACCCCAAATCATTTTGGGACTAAGGCTTAGATGTTGTTGTTGTTGTTGAGGTACCTCACTAAGATTAGAAATAGTCTAGAGTCCGAAGTGCGAACAAAGGTAGATGTCCCATGCTTGATTAAGAGGTTATTTCTGTTCCAAAATTTTGGCTGACAGCCTATATTTCTTCACAAATTGTAGATGTACAGTCTGAATTTCTATGAATTCTGGCACAAAGAACACAAGCAATGTTGGATCAGTTCAGTGCATAAAATATCATCTCATCCTTCACTTCTTAACACGAAGTATTGGTGGAACTAATTATGGTGCCATTTTCCGGATCCTCGATGGGGCCTACTTCCTATAATAAGGGAACTGTTAATACGCACTCATTGGCATTGTAAATTCGCAAAGCAATTTATGCAGTATGGACAAAATATTTGGCGTGGGAATCAGATGGTGTTACTACTTGGCGCAACAAAATAGTGATGCAAATTTGTCAATGGTATACAAATATTTGGCGTGGGAATCAGATGTGAAGATGCATTTGTACTTAATTTTTATTTTTATTGTCGCATCATCATCATTATTATTATTATCATTATTGTATTATTATTATTATTATTATTATTTGTGATTGGTGATTCTCTATGATGGTTATGTTTGGCATACGATGCAATTTGACCATCAGCTGTGGTATTTTGACATTTCAGTTGCTTGCGATGGCTGCTTATTGCCTGATTGTGCGTACACATGGGTACTGTTTTTGTAATATCTATGGTTTATCTGCTTTTTATTATAATATCATCAATAATGATATGTGGCATCAACAATCAATCATTCAATCAATTATTAGATTGAAATATCTAATATAAAGACAATTATATTGTATAATAAATAATATTAATTTATTGTATAGCATGTAAACTTGAGCTATAAATAGACCTCTTTGGTAGAGCTTTGGAGATATAATTCATTCTAATAAAAGCTCAATTTCTTCATCTTCTTTCATCCTCCTTTATGCTTATATTGTAGTAATATATATTACAATATATATAATATATATTGTGAAGTGATAAAAATATCCGATTTTACAACACGTTATCTATAACGCCCCGATTTCACAAATACATTTATTGTGAATTATAGAAAACATGTTCAATTTTATTAAATTAATGCCCGAATAAATTATCATTTAATTCATTTCATTCTCATAATCATACAAATTCATTTGTTATTATTCATGTTCAGACATGTGATTCATGTCGTGTCATTTCTCATTTTATTTCATCGTGTGTCATGTCGTCATTTCTAGGCCCAAGTCAAATTTTAAGCGATATAAATCGTTACGCATAAGATTTTACAAGTCCATTTTAATTAATTTTAATCCATTTATCTTGGGCCCAATTCAATATCAAGCCCAAATCCTAATTAAATTAAGAGCCCAATCATCATTATCATTTTCCAGCCCAAATCATTCCTCTCCCACTCACACACGATCAAAACATGGGGGAGTTTTCTGCACCTTCATTAACTTCCTTAATGGAGGTAGTGGGCATAATGGGGGGAGTTTTGTCATCATGGAATGAGCAGTTAAATCCTAGACTAAAAATATAAGTAACAATCCATGACAATTCATATCCATTCCTTTTCCTCAACTCATCATAAATTCCGCAGCAACCGAGCAGAACACATTTCACAAATATCAGACTTCAGATTTCTACACAGGAGCACAACAGGTAAATTTTCCCCCCTGCTATACCCTTTGATTACACAAAAGACACCCAACACAGTCAAGACGAGTACCCGTTAATATTCGTCGGCTCCGGCCGTCCTCCTTAGTCCTTACTAATTCTGCCGACTCTTGAGCCCGAAATTACCTCACTGACCAAATAAAGGCAAATAACTCTCAAACCTAAATCCCTCTTCTCGAAATGAAGATTTTCTTTTACACAAGCCGAGCCGTGTTCTTGAAACTAAACAAATTTTCGACCGAAACATGTCTCATCTCCGTCCCCGTCGGTCATGGCGGCCTCCTTCGTTACGCCTAAACCGCGCGAACCAGAACCATTAACACCGCCCCCATAGCTTTTATTCCGCCGTACGTTTTCCTGTTCGATCCGCCGCGGAGTTGGCCGGATTCAAGAACCCATCTCGCCGCCGCTTTCATTACATCATCAGCTGAGCCGCCTCGTCATCGCGGAGCCACCACTCCGATTGGGGGCATGGTCGTCATCGGAATTTCCGCCAGCGGATCGGGAGCGTCGCGGGCGGGAGTTTCCGAACTCAGGCAAAGGGATGGGGGTGGTCGGGCGGGAGATGAAGTGAGAGAGAGAGAGAGTTAATCGAGAGAGAGGATAAGTGAGGATGAGGGAAAAGTCGGCCGACCCGTGAGGAAGAGAAGGGTTTTATACCCAGTCATTTTTTAGGGTATTTCAATTGAGCCCCTAGAATTCAAGACTTCTTGAATTGACCCCAATTCAACTTTCCAGTGTATTTAATTTCAATCCCTGAATTTTCCAATCCTTTTAATTCCCCAGCCAGATTCAATATTTTAAATTTCAGTCCCTTTCGGCCAAGCTTTTAACATGTTGATATTTTTAATTACTATTATTATTCACTCACAATTTAATTCTCAGTCATATAATAATAATAATTTTCTATTATTATTAATTGTAGATAATAACAAGAATTTACGGGCCTAGAATTGTCGAGTCAAGCATCTTCATCACATTCAAGTTCAAGAACTGCATTTTATCCAGGTGTGGGGATTTATTACGCTTTTGTTTATTTTAATTGCTTTATATATTGCCTCGTATGTGCACGTGAAATCAGTCAGAAGCACTTAAATGTGCAATCAGTCAGAAGCACTTAAATGTGCAATCAGTCAGAAGCACTTAAATGTGCAAATCAGTAAGAAGCACTTAATTGTGCATAAAGCCTTCGGGCTAGACGACGGGCATCAGAATTTATCAGTCATGTTGTTTATACTTGCTAATATATTTAGTAATTAACGTAGACATATTGCGTACTCTCCACACTGAGCGAGTTGGAAGCTCACCCACTATTTAACCCCTTTCAGGTTGAGGAGCTCGATGTGGCATGCGATTGAGAGTGGGATGATTAAGCCTATGATTAGATGTTTATTTATTTAATGTTATTTCTCTCAAACTATGTTTATGAACAAGTGTTCAATTTGTTTTATTTTTATGTCAAGGTATGTGTTGTTTTAACAATGACTCGAGAAGAATACTTGCAATTATTAAGTTTGTCTTTTTGAAATGTATCTCCGCTGCAAAATTTTTATTTATTCTTCTTAAAATTTGAAGAATCATATTTAGAAAAGTGGTCGCTACATAAGTGGTATCGGAGCGGGTTTACGGTTCTGTAGACTCGTTAAAATGGTTTCTTTTTTTTTTTAAACTAAAATTTCATTTTCGCAAGTAATCAAATATTTTTAGCAATTATGATCATCCACCTGTGCCGCTCCACGTCGACTCCAAGGTACATTAAGTTATGATCATTCATTATGTGATAAATGCAGTTTCGCAGATCAGCCATGATTCATGCATTAAAGATGCATCTTCAGTCTATTTTGTATATAAGAATTTTATGATAAAATATTTGGGCATGAAATTGTTTTCTTATAAATTCATAAGTATATGTGTGACATGCGAAAGTCATCATTGCTAGAAATCTCTGGTGCTCAACCTGTAGATGCAGTGTAACGCCTCCATTTTATTTCTCCCTCTCGTTGGGTAAGTACTGAAGGATCGTTGCGTGTGGTATGCCTTAAGATAATGGCAACTCGTGGATGTGGACGCCCAGCTAACCGAGGTGCAGATAATCTCGGTGGTCAGAATGCTAACCTTGGTGGTGGTGACGGAGGTCAGGATAACCACAACAATAACGTTCCAGCTCCTACTGAGGCACAAGTTGTGCAACAATTCCGGCGTTTCACCACACCAACATTCAACGGTCGAGAAGGACCAGCTTTTGTTGACGAATGGTTCATGTCGATCGAGCGCACCTTTGAACTCATTGGGTGCACTAATGCACAAAGAATTCTTTGTGGCCAATATCAAATGGTGGAGGATGCTGGACACTGGTAGATAAGCTGCTGGCGCTTGAGGCCGGAAACCGAGTGTGCAGCATTGACTTGGTATCGGTTCAAGGAAATAGTGATGGAGCAGTACTACCCACATCATTACCGAGAGAAAATGGAGAGAGAGTTTTGGAATCTCGAATGAGAAAGAGAATTTGACGCTAACCTGTATTTAATTAACTCGATGGATTTTGATGTGATCCTTGGTATGGACTGGCTCGATAGACATGATGCCGATATAAGTTGCCGTGAGAAGAAGGTAACATTGAGGTGTTCTGAAGGCGAGTCGATCACCTTTTACGGTACTAAGAGTAGGACAGTACCAAGGGTAATCACAGCCATGAAAGCACTGAGAGGTCTAAGGAAGGATAAATGTCAGGGTTACTTGGTGAGTTTGGTCGACACTCGTACTAATGAGGTGTCCCTACAGACGTACCTATAGTACGAGAGTTTCGGATGTGTTTCGGAAGATTTGCGGGAGTCCCGGTAGGCCAGACAAGTGGAGTGTAGCATTGATTTGGTCCCAGGCGGCCCCTACATCCAAAGCGCCATATAGAATGGCTCCGAAGGAACTTCAAGAATTGAAGGTCCAAATTCAAGAGCTACTGGAGCTCGGATTTGTTCGTCCTAGCGTGTCACCCTGGGGCGCACCAGTACTGTTTGTAAGAAAGAAGGATGGGTCACTTCGGATGTGTATAGATTACAGAGAGCTGAACCGACTCACGGTGAAGAACAAGTACCCACTACCGAGAATCGAGGATCTATTCGATCAGTTGAGGGGAGCCGGAACCTTTTCGAAGATTGATTTACGGTCGGGGTATCACCAACTGAAGATTAGGGAGTGTGACATTCCCAAGACGGCCTTCAGAACCCGTTATGGACATTTTGAATTTGTAGTGATGCCTTTTGGCTTGAGTAATGCACCGGCAGTCTTTATGGATTTGATGAACAGGGTGTTCCAACCTTACTTGGATAAGTTCCTGATCGTCTTTATAGATGACATCTTGGTGTATTCTAAGGACAAGGAACAACACCAAGAACATTTGAGGATAACATTGGAGACACTTCGCAAGGAGAAGTTGTATGCTAAATTCAAAAAATGTGAGTTTTGGTTAAACAGAGTTGGATTCCTTGGACATGTGGTGACTTCAAAAGGAATTGAGGTTGATCCTGATAAAGTTATAGCAGTGAGTAGTTGGGGAATACCCAAGAATGCGAGCGAAGTCCGCACCTTTCTGGGCCTAACTGGATATTATAGGAGATTTATCGAAGGATTTTCGAAAATCGCCACTCCTATGACCCAATTAACAAGGAAAGGCGTGAGGTTCGAATGGAACGACAAGTGCGAGGAAAGTTTTCAAGAGTTAAAAAGGAGACTAACCTCGGCACCAGTATTAACGATTCCTGATCCGACGGAAGACTTTGTTATTTATAGTGATGCCTCAAAGCAGGGGTTGGGTTGTGTTCTGATGCAACATGGTAAAGTAGTAGCCTATGCATCGAGACAGCTTAAACCACATGAGTTGAACTATCCAACGCATGATCTGGAGTTGGATGTTGTAGTACATGCGCTGAAGATTTGGCGTCACTATCTCTACGGAGGAAAGTGTGAGATATACACTGACCATAAAAGTTTGAAGTATCTTTTCACACATAAGGACCTTAACATGAGACAAAGGCGATGGTTAGAATTGGTGAAGGACTATGATTGTACTATTCATTACCATCCGGGTAAGGCTAATGTGGTAGCTGATGCCTTGAGTCGGAAGACTAGAGGCGAGTTAGCTTGCCTGACCGATCAGGAGAGTTTGATAAAGGAGTTCTCCCAGTTGAGGATTGAGGTAGTTGGATCTTCAAAACATTCGAAAGCAATCCTATCATCTTTGGTCTTGCAACCAAACTTGAGGGATAAGATTAAGGAGGCTCAACCACGTGATAAGTTCTTGTGCAAGATGAAGGATCGAGCACAATCTGGGAGTATTGAGAAGTTTGTCGTTTCCCATGAGGCAGCGTTTTGACTTATGATGAGAGGTTATGTGTTCCTAAGGATCCATCCCTTAGGAAGCAAATCCTTGAAGAAGCTCACAATGCACCATACTCCGCTCACCCGGGAGGTACAAAGATGTACCACGACCTGAAGAAGTTCTTTTGGTGGAGAGGAATGAAACGGGACATTGGTGTATTTGTGGAAAGGTGTATGATATGTCAGCAGGTGAAGGCAGAACACCAACGGCCAGGAGGTTTACTTCAACCGTTAGAAATCCCAAAATGGAAATGGGAGCATATCACAATGGATTTCGTGGTTGATCTGCCACGAACAGTGAGGAAGAACGATGCTACCTGGGTGATAGTAGATCGTTTGACGAAGTCATCTCATTTTCTACCTGTGAGGATGACTTACAGTATGGAACAATATGCACAGATTTATATCCGGGAGATTTTGAGGCTACATGGTGTTCCAGTGTCGATCGTATCAGATAGAGATCCGCGATTTACGTCGAAATTTTGGAAGAGTCTTCAGAGTGCTTTGGGCACTAAGTTGAATTTCAGTACTGCATATCATCCGCAAACCGATGGTCAATCTAAGCGGACTATCAAGACACTTGAAGACTTGTTGAGGGCGTGTGTTCTTGACACTGGTGATAATTGGGATAATATTTTGCCGTTAGTGGAGTTTGCTTATAACAATAGTTACCAAGCAACTATACAAATGGCCCCGTATGAGGCTCTGTACGGAAGGAAATGTCGATCGCCCCTTTATTGGAGTGAGGTTGGAGAAGGAAAAATTTTGGGTCCAGAATTGATCGAGCGGATCAGAGAAGATAGCCGAAATCAGTAGAATTAAGGCGCCGAGATCGGCGAAGTCTTATGCGGATAAACGGAGGAAAGATATCCAATTTGAGATTGGAGAGAAGGTGTTCTGAAAGTAGCGCCGATGAAAGGAGTAATACGATTCGGTAAAAAGGGAAAGCTACAGCCTCGTTATATCGGACCTTTTGAGATTTTGGGTCGTGTTGGTGATCTTGCTTATAGTTTGGCATTACCGGTGGAATTATCAGGAGTGCACAATGTCTTTCACGTCTCCATGCTGAGAAAATGCGTACATGATCCTGGTCATGTATGCAATTTCAAAGAGTTGCATGTAGCCAAGAATCTGACTTACGAGGAGGTACCTATAGCTATTTTGGAGCGTAGGGTACACGATTCTGAAATAAAGAGGTTAAATTGGTGAAAGTTCAATGGAGTCGTCATGGACCAAATGAGGCAACTTGGGAACGTGAAGAGGAGATCCGTTCTAAGTATCCAACATTTATTTTTCAAGGTACGCAACTTAATTTTCGAGGACGAAAATTTGTAAAAGGGGAGTAGGTTGTAACGCCCCGATTTCACAAATACATTTATTGTGAATTATAGAAAACATGTTCAATTTTATTAAATTAATGCCCGAATAAATTATCATTTAATTCATTTCATTCTCATAATCATACAAATTCATTTGTTATTATTCATGTTCAGACATGTGATTCATGTCGTGTCATTTCTCATTTTATTTCATCGTGTGTCATGTCGTCATTTCTAGGCCCAAGTCAAATTTTAAGCGATATAAATCGTTACGCATAAGATTTTACAAGTCCATTTTAATTAATTTTAATCCATTTATCTTGGGCCCAATTCAATATCAAGCCCAAATCCTAATTAAATTAAGAGCCCAATCATCATTATCATTTTCCAGCCCAAATCATTCCTCTCCCACTCACACACGATCAAAACATGGGGGAGTTTTCTGCACCTTCATTAACTTCCTTAATGGAGGCAGTGGGCATAATGGGGGGAGTTTTGTCATCATGGAATGAGCAGTTAAATCCTAGACTAAAAATATAAGTAACAATCCATGACAATTCATATCCATTCCTTTTCCTCAACTCATCATAAATTCCGCAGCAACCGAGCAGAACACATTTCACAAATATCAGACTTCAGATTTCTACACAGGAGCACAACAGGTAAATTTTCCCCCCTGCTATACCCTTTGATTACACAAAAGACACCCAACACAGTCAAGACGAGTACCCGTTAATATTCGTCGGCCGTCCTCCTTAGTCCTTACTAATTCGCCGACTCTTGAGCCCGAAATTACGGCCCGACAGAACAGCAAATAACTCTCAAACCTAAATCCCTCTTCTGAAATGAAGATTTGCTTGTACCTGAAGCCGCGCCGCGTTCTTGAAACGGAAACACCGTTTCGACCCGAAACATGTCTCATCTCCGTCCCCGTCGATCATGGCGGCCTCCTTCGTTACGGCCTAAAGCGCATGAGCAGAACCATTAACACCGCCCCATAGCTTTTATTCCGCAGACGTTTTCCTGTTCGATCCGCCGCGGAGTTGGCCGGATTCAAGAACCCATCTCGCCGCCGCTTTCATTACATCATCAGCTGAGCCGCCTCATCATCGCGGAGCCACCACTCCGATTGGGGGCATGGTCGTCATCGGAATTTCCGCCAGCGGATCGGGAGCGTCGCGGGTGGGAGTTTCCGAACTCAGGCAAAGGGATGGGGGTGGTCGGGCGGGAGGTGAAGTGAGAGAGAGAGAGAGAGTTAATCGAGAGAGAGGATAAGTGAGGATGAGGGAAAAGTCGGCCGACCCGTGAGGAAGAGAAGGGTTTTATACCCAGTCATTTTTTAGGGTATTTCAATTGAGCCCCTAGAATTCAAGACTTCTTGAATTGACCCCAATTCAACTTTCCAGTGTATTTAATTTCAATCCCTGAATTTTCCAATCCTTTTAATTCCCCAGCCAGATTCAATATTTTAAATTTCAGTCCCTTTCGGCCAAGCTTTTAACATGTTGATATTTTTAATTACTATTATTATTCACTCACAATTTAATTCTCAGTCATATAATAATAATAATTTTCTATTATTATTAATTGTAGATAATAACAAGAATTTACGGGCCTAGAATTGTCGAGTCAAGCATCTCATCACATTCAAGTTCAAGAACTGCATTTTATCCAGGTGTGGGGATTTATTACGCTTTTGTTTATTTTAATTGCTTTATATATTGCCTCGTATGTGCACGTGAAATCAGTCAGAAGCACTTAAATGTGCAACCAGTCAGAAGCACTTAAATGTGCAATCAGTCAGAAGCACTTAAATGTGCAAATCAGTAAGAAGCACTTAACTGTGCATAAAGCCTTCGGGCTAGACGACGGGCATCAGAATTTATCAGTCATGTTGTTTATACTTGTTAATATATTTAGTAATTAACGTAGACATATTGCGTACTCTCCACACTGAGCGAGTTGGAAGCTCACCCCACTATTTAACCCCTTTCAGGTTGAGGAGCTCGATGTGGCATGCGATTGAGAGTGGGATGATTAAGCCTATGATTAGATGTTTATTTATTTAATGTTATTTCTCTCAAACTATGTTTATGAACAAGTGTTCAATTTGTTTTATTTTTATGTCAAGGTATGTGTTGTTTTAACAATGACTCGAGAAGAATACTTGCAATTATTAAGTTTGTCTTTTTGAAATGTATCTCCGCTGCAAAATTTTTATTTATTCTTCTTAAAATTTGAAGAATCATATTTAGAAAAGTGGTCGCTACATTATCAGCACGAGCTCTACCGATTTAATCCCATTCTGCAGCCGGACTCGATATATTGGTACATCATCCTTAAATTCTAAAGGTATGTAAAACTTTATTTATATTTAATTTATGTAATAATAATATTTAGATATGGTATTAATCTAATATCATTATTGATGATAATTAATATATTTAAGCAAATATAATAATTATGTAAATATCATCAATTTAAATTTATATGCGTAAGGACCTAAGCTCAATCTTATTTTTAAGATGATTCTTGGACTATGGACTAATTATATGTAGGACCTAAATAATAATGAATTTATGTGAAGTGTAAAAATCTTCACCTATTTTTATTTGAAGAGTTCATTTATTAGTGAAGAGTTGAATCTTCATCTATATTTTGTAGAGAATTACTAATGGAGGAATTCAAAATCCCCATTCATAAGACCACGAAAGATTTTATAATGGAGTAGTGATATTATTATAATTAACTATATAGATTATAATTCACATATATATATATATATGAGTAGTGATATTATTATAACTAACTATATATATTATAATATATATATATATATGAATTTCCATTCCCTAAACTCTAATTACCAACGGTTAGTTCATTAAAATATATAGGAACATATTCACCAATTTTAATGATAATTAACAATAAAATAAAAAAAAATCTTCTTTTCTCCAACGGTCATAAACGGACATATTTCAAAAATCAAATCTATAAATACTCATATTATACTCCACACTTATTAATCATCTCCAAAATATCTACCTATTTTTACAAAATGGGTAAATATTTTATGACTTTCCTCACTCTTATTACATTTTTCAATTTCATCATTTGCTACACGCAAGTCGATTGCTTTAGTGAGACATATGTGATCATCATTATGATGGTCACGATTCTTCTTTTAGTTTTTAGTTGGTTTGTTCTGTTTAATATTTAAGCATGAATGGTATTTGTATTGAGTAATAATTTCAATTATACTTTTGTTTAGCTGACATCATTAAATGTAATAGCTATGTGTTAATTATATTTCAATTTTATGTTTTGTAATAGATAACCATGTCCAATCTTAAGCTCGATTTCGCTCCCTTGAATCTTAATGGAGACAATTATATGTCTTGGACAAATGATGTGAAGACACATCTCAGATGCAAAGGACTCGAAAATATTCTAACAAATAATGTGCGAGATGTTATGAAAGAAAAGGAGGTAGATGAAAAAGATCTTTCTATGAATAAAGCAAAAGCATTAAAATGCATGAGGCAACATCTTGATGAAGGATTAAAACTAGAGTACATGAACGTGGATGATCCCAAAATTTTATGGGACAATCTTAAGAAAAGATTTGGGTGTAAAAAACAAGTGTTATTACCCGCACTAGTTGAGGAATGGAACAAGTTAAGATTCCCAGATTTTAAAAGTGTGAGCGAGTATAATTCTGCTATGTTCAGAATTGTATCACAACTAGAGTTTTGTGGTAAAATCATAACAGAAGGTGAAAAACTAGAAAAGACGTATGCTACATTCCATACGTCACATCTAATACTGCAATAACAATACATAATGCGGGGATATACCGAATACTCATTAATTGCAGCTCTCTTACTTGCTGAAAAGAATAATGATCTGTTGTTAAAGAATCACTAGTCTCGTCCTACATGGGTGATAGCGATTCCTGAAGAAAATGCCACAACTACTAATCAAGGACGTGGTGGTCATGGTTGGTTTAGAGGTCGAGGTCGGGGACGCGGTCGCGGCCACTTTCGTGGTCGAGGTCGAGGTCGAGGTCGTGGCCGTGATTATGGAAATTACTTTAGGCCTCCCAAAAATGAAATGATTAATAAAAACCAACAAGACAAAGATAAGTATGTCCAAGAAGGTTCATCCAATAAAAATGAAAATTCTTGTTTCAGATGCGGGAAAAAGGGACATTGGGCTAAGGCATGTAGAACGCCAGGCCATAGTTGTAAAATGTATAAGGCATTTCTGAAAAATAAAGAAAAGGAAGTCAATTTTCATGAACATGAACCTGAGGATGACTCAACTTACCTAGAGGCTGCAGATTTTACTGAGGATGCAAACGTGGACATGGACATGGAATAAAATAAATAAATAAATAAATAAATAAATATGTGATTTCCATGTTTGTTGCATCTTTATTGTACTTGTTTGTATTCTCTTGTTTGTATTCTCTTGCTTGAAATGTGTATTATCTCATTTGAAGTTTGTATGAAGTATTTAATAAATGTTATTATATTAAGCTAACTTACCATCTTTTAGTCTTATATTCTTATTTATTAAGGAGTTTGAGTATGGAAGGTATTGGAGACATTTGCATCCCGGACAGTGGAACAACTCATACAATCCTCAACAATAAGAAATATTTTACTGAGGTACAATCTACAAAAGCAGTAATAAATACATTTTCAGGTCCCGCGGACTTGATTGAAGGAACAGGTAATGCTAAATTCATATTACCAAATGGAACAAAATTTATCATTAATAATGCTTTATTTTCTCTAAAATCTAAGAGAAACTTGTTGAGCTTTAATGACATATACCGTCAAGGATATGATACTGAAACAGTAACTCAAGGTAATATGAAATATATGTACATTACTGCTAATATTTTGGGAAAGAAACAAATACTGGAAAAACTACCACAATTATCTCGTGGATTACATTATAGACATATTCATGAAACTGAATGTAATTTGATAATAAAAGAGGATCCCAAAATATTGACATTATGGCATGAACGCCTAGGTCATCCTGGCTCCACGATGATGAGAAAAATAATTAATAGTGCACATGGTCACCCAATAAAACTCATAAATAATAAACTATGTGAAGCCTGTTCTCTTAGAAAGTTTATAACAAGGCATTCACCAAGCAGACTTGAAAAGGAATCACCTACATTTCTCGAAAGAATTCAAGGTGACATATGTGGACCTATTGATCCACCATCAGGACCTTTCAGGTATTTTATGATTTTAATTGATGCATCTAGTAGATGGTCACATGTTTGTTTATTGTCAAGTCGTTATATGGCATTTGCAAGATTCCTTGCACAAATAATCAAACTAAAGGCACAATTCCTGGTTAAACTATACGGAATGTGAGACTTGACAATGCTGGTGAATTCACATCACAAGTATTTAATGATTATTGTATGTCAATTGGAATTACAGTCGAACATCCTGTTCCACATGTGCATACACAAAATAGTTTAGCTGAATCATTAATTAAACGCCTTCAATATATTGCTAGACCACTAATAATGAGAACAAAGCTACCAGTTACTGTTTGGGGTCATGCAATTTTAAATGCTGCTTCACTAATAAGGTTAAGACCAAGTGCTAATCATAAATATACTCCATATCAACTTGCACTTGGTCAGGAGCCAGATGTTTCCCATCTAAAAACTTTTGATTGTGCAGTACATGTACCAATAGCTACCCACAAAGAACAAAAATGGGACCTCAAAGAAGGTTGGGAATATATGTTGGGTTTGACTCACCCTTTGTTATTAGATATCTTGAACCTCTAACAGGTGATGTTTTTCAAGCAAGATTTGCTGATTGTCATTTTGATGAGACAGGATTCCCAACCTTAGGGGGAGGTAATAAATAGCTGAAAAAGGACATAACATGGTATGTACCATCATTATTACATTTGGATCCATATACAAAATCATGGGAAGAAAATATAAGAAAAATTGTACATTTACAAGGTTTGGGAAATGAATTGCCAGATGCATTTGCTGATATGAAAAGAGTGAAAAAGTCACATGTGCCAGCTATTAATACTCCTGCTCGGATTGAAGTTCCAAAAGAAAATGAAAATGGAAGTACATTTAAAGCACGCTTATGTAACACTCCAATTCTCGAATGGGACATTACGCGCCGTAGAACCCTCGTGAGGTCTACCAGGCTAACACATGACACATATTCAGTACAAGAAAAATCCCAAAGACATAATCATTAATGTAAAAATAGGGCCGTGGCCTCGGCCAAAACGTTTTAATAGACGTACGTGAAATATAACTCAATACCATGTCATTGCCCACACAGGGGACTTTAACCGAACACAATAAAACCATTCAAATTCCGATACTCAAACAATATAAATGACTCAACATAATTAAAGACTCGAGCCTCATAATCATGCCAACCCATCCTTTGCGTGCATGTCCCGTGCCTGCTCCTCAGCTCTCCCGGTACCTGAAATGCATAAGACGCATTTCCCCCATTTAAGGGGTTAGCATTCGAATAGCTAGTGCAAGTACCCAATTACACAACATTATATACAAATACGATTTTTACACAGTCATCGCAAGCAGAAATCATTTGCCATAGATATTCCGGAATACTACATTGGCAATCAAATCAGTTTCAATCATCACGATATCACAAAATCACAACTGGTATCCCGTGGCCGTACCCCATAGTATCGACCCCCAGACATCCCGTCGAACGCTCCGGGTGGGATACCACTTCCGCGGCCGTACCCCTTAGTATCAACCCCCAGACATCCCGTCCGACACTCCGGGTGGAAGTTCAACCACACACGCACCCAAGTCCACTTCTGCGGTCGTACCCCTTAGTATCGACCCCCAGACATCCCATCGGACACTCCGGGTGGAAGGAACACAACTCACGCACCCGAAAACCACAATTCATCATTCATTTCGAAAACGCAACATACATAACGAAATGTAATACATGTGCTTGCCTTGGTTAACACGACGTGAAGAAAAATGGTGAACGGAAAGGTTTTGGCCCGAATAATCTTCACAAATCCGACCCTAACGATAAACAACCAATCTTAAAACTACGAAAACGTAGGAATACATCCTAGTTCTACCTGCTGGAACAATTCGTCGAACATTACTAGGGTATCGTCGATTATAAGTGACGAACAATGGAAATATCGGAGTTTAAAACCTCAAATCCCCAATAAAAACAAAGGATTACAAGAATACGATTGAAGTCTAGCAATAATTCATGATAATTCGGATTAAAAGAGTCAAATCACAAGAAATCCCCAAAATTTCCCCAAAATCTCAAAACAAGGGTTTCAAGGATTCTTACCTCGATTCGAATGGTGGAAAATGTTAAGAACTTGAAGAATTCACGCAAGGAATGCAAGGATGTTAGTGGATGATGATATTTGGTCGGAATCGGCCCTAACCCTCGTCTGGAATCGCTCAAAGCCGAAGAGAAGAAGTAAGGATGGAAAATGATGAAATTGGGCTGTTGCTGTCCTATATATATAATACATTGTTAGCGCACGCTAACCATCAAAGCATAGCGTGTGTTAACGGGGCACACAGGAAGTCTAGAAGCAGCCCGGCGTCGCTAGCGTGCGCTAGACAGGTTTAGCGCGCGCTAAACACTACCCGATAACGTACGCTACTTAAGCCTTAGCGCACGCTACCTGATGGTCAGAGTACAGAATATGAATTCAGAACCCCCACTGCGCAGTACGCTGAAATCGTTAGCGCACGCTACGAACTCCAAGTTAGCGTACGCTAACCACACAACGATAGCGCACGCAAGGAAACCAGGAGTAGCGTGCGCTACTCAGGCAGCAGTCCAGTACTGCTCAGTACACTGCTGCAGACAGCACAAAAATCGAAATGCAAAGCAAGGCCAGAATCCCAGAAACACAAACACGGAATATTCAAGACGACAGAGTTGAGCGCTGAAAGAAAATACAACTCCGACCACCGCAGAGTCCGTAATTCGACAAAGAAAGTGAAATTCTCTAAACTTATGGGAAATTACAAAAATGGCCCAAGTGCCCGAAAATCACGATACGACGTCGGATTAACAAACCGAAAGTCTCAACGCGACCAACTCAACCATACAAACTTATGTAAACCAAGAAACAACGAAAACGAACGAGTTTTACGAGAATCGAACGTACATGCGACAAGATATAATTCAAGATAAAATTACATAAAAACATCCTCGAAACTCGTCCAAACTGAAAAACTCCAAGAACAAAATAGGTTCAGAATCCCAAAACTGTAATACCCGTACTTTTATTGACTGTTTGACTCTGTCATCCTCCTTATTTTTTGTCGCTCTGTAAATGCTTGGAGACGTGGTTGATATTGCTATTGAGTTTCGTATCTCGTTTGGTTCTTGATCATGTCGTTTAGACCTTGCGGGAATGTTCTGTGCTAGAGAATTAGCGTACGCTAGGCCTAGACTAACGCACGCTACTCGCTTGATTAGCGCACGCTAGCTCGAGCCGTAGCGCACGCTAAGAGTTTCATCAGTCGAACCGCTTTGGATCGCTTCGGATCGGATTAACGCACGCTAGAGTTTGTTAGCGCGCTATCCATGTATAGTAGCGCACGCTAACATCCGTCCGTAGCGCACGCCACGGCCGGGCCGCCAGAGGCAGTAGTTACGCATTTTCTCGACTATCGTAACGTACGCTAGGCTCGGCCAGCGCACGCTAGAGTTATGGAATAGCGCACGCTAAGTCTTAGCGCTAGCGCACGCTAAGTGTTGAGCAGGCGAGACAAGAAGTTCCATATTTTGGACTAGCGCACGCTAGAGACAGACGATAAGCGCACGCTAACGGAAACGGCAGAAACCAATGGACTATCCGGTGACTTCGCTAGAGCACGATAAAGAAGGAGGCTTAGCGTGCGCTAGATCGACGATTATAAATATGGCTTGACTTTATTTTCGTCATTTCTCACCTTCTTCACTCCTTTTCGACGGAATCACTCGAGAGGCGATCTTAGGCGATCGAAGCGATCTTCCTTCTAACAACAATATATTTGCTTGGAGAACAAGGATTTCTCAACATCTAATTCCTCCTAACGTCCGAATCAAGGTAAAAATCCTTAGAACCCTACCTTTGGGAATTTTGGGGTTTTTCGTAGATTTGTCCGATTTACCCGTTTTGAAGCTTGAGAACCTTGAGATTATGATGTATCTATACCGTGTGTATACTTTTCCTACGATTTTATGGTTTATATTGTGCCGTTTTCGGACTTGTGAGATTTAGGACGATTTTCCAACCTTTAGTTGATTATCCGTGTATCTTTACGAATCGTAGACGGGTTTGGGAAGTTCCTTCGTGTAGTTTGAATATGGATGATTGATTATCATACTCCTTGCGAATCATTTAGGTGCCGGAAGCGCGTTCTTGGACCTACCGAACTCATACCCTTCCTCCGTTCAATTTTCTCGATGTCTCAAAGGCAAGTATACATTTATGATTGTGCGTTCTCGACTTTGAAAGTAAGAGGAATTGATGGTATGATATGAACGAACCGTTTTTACGGCATTCATAGATATATTGATGGCATATTATGAACGAACCGTTTTTACGGCATTCATATGTGTATTATTGGCATGTAACGAACGAACCGTTTTGATGGCATTCCTACATGTAACGGCGTATGATATGAACGAACCGTTTCTACGGCATTCACATACGTCATAAGATTTTAGTCATTCCGGAATAACTAGTCTTGAATTGATGAATTGACGGATTGCATTTACTTTATTGTCGAGGAGTATTGTGTTTCATACTTGATATACTTGCACTAGCTATTCGACGGCTAACCCCTTTATGGGGGAAATACGTTTCATGTATTTCAGGTTCCAGGAGATCGGACAGGCAGGTACCGGGTCGGCATGAAGATGGTGGGCAAGTGTGATACTGTGTTGATCTTCCAGCTATGTTTTGAGTTTTCCATTCAGTGTTGTTGTACTGGATTGATTATTGAATACTCGAGTATTGTTTTCCTCTTTCCTTGAAGTTCCGGCCTGTGTTTGCCGAAGTATTGGTTTGTGATGTAATGTCTGTGAATACATTGGTTATGCTTTTGGATACCTTTGTATCGTCTTTCTCCCCATTATATGTAGACCTTCTCGGTCAAGTTTTATAGTTCCGCGTATGTTTAGCCTTGTGTGTCCCACGGCGGGGCTCACGGCGCTGTAATATACCCTGAATAACTTGGGGGTGTTACAGAATATGGTATCGGAGCTTAGGTCTATGGATACCTAGGCTGTCGGTCTTTTGGGTCGAATGAGTCGTCAATTTTTCACAGTATCACTACTCTGCCATCATCACAGTGCGACCGGTACTTGTAAGACCTCTTACTCTTCTGATGTTTCCTTATTCATTATGCTTCATCTATGGATGTTCTTGCGAATCGATCACCTTAATGACGTGTGTTTGAATTGTGCTTACGTACCTTGTGTGTTCTTCAGTATGTCAGCTGGTAGGGGCCGTGGCCGTGGTCGTGGCCGTGGACGAGGAAGAGGTCGTGGCGCGGCCGTTTCCATCAGTTCAGTTGCGGGGTCGACCAACCCCAGTTTGTCGAACTCGGTGCATCCCGATACCGAGAGTCAGCACGACCAGTCAGGCGGTCAAGGGAACAACGCGGACGTTGGAGTGGCGAATGCACTTCAACAATTGGCTACTCAAATGACTATTTTGGCCCAAACTGTTCAGATGAATAACCCGAACCCAAACACGGATGCCTTGCTTCAGAACGTAATCCGTATGCACCCTCCACAGTTTGGCGGTGCCACTGCACTGTTGGGAAGATCAAGCGGAATTAGAAAAGATTTTCAAGCGGTTGATTGCCCCGAGGTGAGGAAAGTACCCATTGCTCAAGATTTCCTCACTAAGGAGGCCGCTACTTGGTGGAAGGTCATCAAGCCACAGGATCGTATTGCCTCGTGGGACGAGTTTAAGGAGCTCTTGAGACCGAGTTTTGTCCTCGCCGCACGAGAGAGCGAATCCGAGCCTTCTTCGAGGCTAAACCACAAGATATTCCCGCTTTCGCAGCGATCGTGAGTATAACCAACAATTGATCCATGTGAAGGATCAAGTGCGTAACGAGCGTGATAAGATCCGTTATTTTGATATGCGGATGAATTTGGATTTACGGTACATGGCCGGATTTGCTTGTACCACACTAAAAGAGTATCAAGACAGAGCTTTGGCCCATGATATGTTGAGCCCCGACAACGATACCGTTGAAGAACCGAAGAAACAGAAAGTTGCGGGAAATTTTTCTGGATCTAAAGGTGGCAACTTTCGAAGTCTCACGACTAACTGCTTCACGGACAATGTCGCGTTCTAATAAAGGGAAGAGGGGTTACCGTTCCACCTGTGTACCTCAAATCACACGGTGACTTGCTATAACTGTGGCCGCCCAGGCCACTTGAATTCGGAATGCTACTTTCCACCATTAAAGTGTCACACGTGTGGACAGATGGGGCATAGAGCGGTTTATTGCTCCGAGCCGAACCACACTTTGAACACTCTAAGCCTTTCAACACCACTTGATCAAGGTATTAATCGGCGGCAATCTTTGGTCAACCTCGCAGAATTTCGGCAGGGCCGGGACGGGTCGAATGCCGGAGGGGGAACTCTAGCGTCGGTTCGGTACAACCACGGGTTTATGAGATGCGCCGAAAGGCATTTAACCCGACGCTGGTGGCTTCAGTGTACCATTCATATTCTATCTCATCCAAATTGTACTTTTTGATTCGGGTGCTACACATTCTTTTATTTCTTTGGAGTGTGTACGCCGTTGAATATAACTTGTGTGACTATTTGTGATCCCTTCATCGTGAGATCGCTAGCGGGGATAGAATTGTGGGGAACCGGGAGATTAGAGATTTTCGGTGATTATATCCTAGATGGAATGGTTATCGAACCCGATTGTAGTTGATATGGAAGGCGAGGATGTAATCCTCGGTGAGGATCGGCTTGATAGTCATCAAGCGATTATGAATTACCGTACCAAGGTTGTCACCATGATGATGAAGACGGGTGCAGTACTCATTTTTGGGGCGTAAGTCGGGACTACCCAAGTTACTTATCGCCATGAAGGCCGTAAACTTTTGAATAAAGGTTGTGCGGGCTATTGGTGTTATGCCTTGAAAATGGAAGGAAACGAAGTCGATCTCTCTTCGATTCCGTTGTTAATGAGTATCCCGATGTTTTTCCTGATGACCTCCCGGATTACCGCGGATCGAGAAATAGAGTTTACCGTGGACCTAGAGCCGATGCGACTCCGATTTCTAAAGCACCTTACCGGATGGCACCTTCCGAAATGCAAGAATCAAGAATCGGTGGGAGAACTGAAAAGGGTATATCGGACCGAGCGCTTCGCCTTGGGGCGCGCTGTTCTTTTGTGAGGAAGAAGGATGGTTCACTACGTTTGTGCATTGACTACCGTGAGCCGAACAAAGTAACCATCAAGAACAAGTACCCTTTGCCACGTATAGACGATTTATTTGATCAATTGCAAGGGGTCGCAGCTTTTCTCGAAAATTGATTTAAGATCCGGTATTACCAACTCGGTGAAGGAGTCGACGCCCAAGACGGCATTTCGGACGAGATATGGGCATTATGAATTTGTAGTTATGCCTTTCGGGTTGACTAATGCACCGGCAGTTTTCATGCAATTAATGAATAAGATATTCATCGAGTACCTCGACAGATGTGTAGTCGTCTTTATTGACGACATCTTGATCTACTCGAGATAACGAGGAACATGCCCGACACTGCGTTTGATATTAGACATTTTGAGAACCGAGCATTCTATGCAAAATTCACGAAATGTCAAATTTTGTTGGAAGAAGTAATGTTTAACGGACATTTGAATTCGGCCTAAGGGCTTCGTGTAGACCAAGAAGATCGAGGCAGTGCTAGATTGGGCACCGCCTAAAAATGTTAAGGAGGTCCGTAGCTTTTTGGGCCTTGCTGGGTATTACCGTCGGTTTGTCGAGGGGTTCTCGAAACTCGCTCGACCGCTTACGAAATTACTCCAGAAGACCGAAAAGTTTGTTTGGACGGATGAGAGACAGCAGAGCTTCGATGAACTAAAGAGACGTTTGACTTCAGCGCCGATTCTAACTTTACCACATGGTAGCGAAGGCTTTGCAGTTTACAGTGACGCTTCGGGTCAAGGCCTGGGTTGTGTCCTTATGCAGCATGATAAGACAATAGCCTTTGCGTCACGACAATTAAAGCCTTACGAAATGAATGATCCTACTCACGATTTGGAATTAGCCGCAATTGTCTTCGCACTCAAGATTTGGCGACATTATTTGTATGGTTCTTCGTGCCGGATTTATACCGATCACAAGAGTCTGAAATATATTTTCAGTCAGAAGGAGCTGAATATGAGACAGAGGCGTTGGTTAGAGTTGATAAAGGATTATGATTTGGAAATTCTTTACCACCCCGGAAAAGCTAATGTCGTTGCGGATGCTTTGAGCCGCAAATCGGCATCTCTTCAAATGCTCGAGGTTCTTACACCTCAGACAAAAATCCGTCAGGACCTAATTGAACAAGGGATAGAAGTTTGTCTTCAACGAGTGCAGGGCAATCGTGTACTCGAAATTACTTCGCCTTTAGTTGATGACATCAAAGGGAAGCGGTGGAGTGACCCGATGATTTCTCAATCGAAGGAAGATGTAATTAAAGGAAAAGCTCCCGGCTTTATGGTACACGAGGATAGTATTCGAGATTTCAGGCAGGCTTTGTGTTCCGAACGATTTAGAGTTGAGACAGAGGATTCTCCGAGAAGCGCATGCTACGCCTTACTCAATCCACCCCGGACGAGTAAGATGTACAAAGATTTGAAGCGAAATTTTTGGTGGAATAACATGAAGAAGGATGTTACGGAGTTTGTACTCCGGTGCTTGACGTGCCAACAAGTCAAGATCGAACATCAACGATCACGGGGTTGTTGAAACCGCTTCCCATTCCCGAGTGGAAGTGGGAAGACATTTCTATGGATTTCATCATCGCATGCCGAGAACTCGGGCCTAATGAATATGATTTGGGTAGTTGTCGATCGGTTGACCAAGTCTCGCACACTTTTTGGGTATTAAGGATACTTGGGGCCGGATAGACGGCTCGAACCTTTATTGCTGAGATCGTGAGGTTACATGGTGCCCCCAAAACCATTGTTTCTGATCGAGACGGCCGTTTCGTATCGCACTTTTGGCAAGCCGTTCATCAGGCTTTGGGTACTGAGTTGAGATTGAGCACTTCTTTTCATCCTCAGTCGGATGGTCAGACAGAGAGGACGATTCAAACGTTGGAAGATATGTTACGGGCTTGTGCCTTAGACTGGAGTAATGATTGGGAGCTTCACTTGCCGTTGATCGAGTTTGCTTACAATAATAGTTGGCATGCGTCGATCCAAATGGCACCCTTCGAGGCACTTTATGGTAGGCGATGTAGGTCGCCATTATGTTGGGACGAGGCTTCCAAACTAGTTGGGACGGAGCCGGATATGTTGATGGAGACTAAGGAAAAGATTACTATTATTCGGGACCGATTATTGGCCGCCTGCAGTCGCCGAAATCTTATGTCGATACTCGTTGTCGACCCTTGGAGTTCGAAGTGGGGATCATGTCTTACTCAAGGTGTCGCGACCCGTGGAGTTTTCCGCCGGGAAAAAGGGGAAACTTAGTCCGAGGTATATCGGACCTTTCGAGATTTCGACAGAGTTGGGATTTAGCTTATCGCTTGGCGTTGCCTCCACTTTGAGTCACGTCCATAGTGTTTTTCATGTGTCTCGATTGAGGAAGTACGCACTGATCCGAGCCACATCATCGACTACGTGAGATTGACGTAGCCGAGGATACTACCTTTCCTGAGAGACCCGTGAAGATCCTTGAGCGTCGCGAGAAACAATCTCGCATAAGACCATTCCACTGGTTAAAGTGCAATGGTCGAGACATGGAGTCGAGGAGGCAACTTGGGAGACGGAAGAGAAGATGCGGTGGAATACCCGAACTATTTATTTCTTAAGTTTCGGACGAAACTTCTTTTTAGAGGGGGAGAATGTAATACCCGTATTTTTATCGATTGTTTGACTCTGTCATCCTCCTTATTTTTGTCGCTCCGTAAATGCTTGGAGACGTGGTTGATATTGCTATTGAGTTTCGTATCTCGTTTGGTTCTTGATCATGTCGTTTAGACCTTGCGGGAATGTTCTGTGCTAGAGAATTAGCGTACGCTAGGCCTAGACTAACGCACGCTAATTCTGCTTGATTAGCGCACGCTAGCTTTGAGCCGTAGCGCACGCTAAGAGTTTCACAGTCGAACCGCTGGATCGCTTCGGATCGGCGGATTAACGCACGCTAGGAGTTTGTTAGCGCGCGCTATCCATGTATAGTAGCGCACGCTAACATCCGTCCGTAGCGCACGCCACCGGGCTGGTCACAGAGGCGCAGTTACTGCATTTTCTCGACTATCGTAACGACGCCAGCCGGCTAGCGCACGCTAGAGTTATGGAATAGCGCACGCTAAGTCTTAGCGCTAGCGCACGCTAAGTGTTGAGCAGGCGAGACAAGAAGTTCCATATTTTGACTAGCGCACGCTAGAGACAGACGATTAGCGCACGCTAACGGAACCAGAGACCACTGACTATCCGGTGACTTCGCTAGCGCACGCTAATGAAGGAGGCGTAGCGTGCGCTAGACTCGGACAGCTATAAATATGGCGCTTGACTTTATTTTCGTCATTTCTCACCTTCTTCACTCCTTTTCGACGGAATCACTGGGAGAGGCGATCTTAGGCGATCGAAGCGATCTTCCTTCTAACAACAATATATTTGCTTGGAGAACAAGGATTTCTCAACATCTAATTCCTCCTAACGTCCGAATCAAGGTAAAAATCCTTAGAACCCTACCTTTGGGAATTTTGGGGTTTTTCGTAGATTTGTCCGATTTACCCGCTTTGAAGCTTGAGAACCTTGAGATTATGATGTATCTATACCGTGTGTATACTTTTCCTACGATTTTATGGTTTATATTGTGCCGTTTTCGGACTTGTGAGATTTAGACGATTTTCCAACCTTTAGTTGATTATCCGTGTATCTTTACGAATCGTAGACGGGTTTGGGAAGTTCCTTCGTAGTTTGAATATGGATGATTGATTATCATACTCCTTGCGAATCATTTAGGTGCCTAAGCGCGTTCTTGGACCTACCGAACTCATACCCTTCCTCCGTTCAATTTTCTCGATGTCTCAAAGGCAAGTATACATTTATGATTGTGCGTTCGACTTTGAAAGTAAGAGGAATTGATGGTATGATATGAACGAACCGCTTTTACGGCATTCATAGATATATTGATGGCATATTATGAACGAACCGTTTTTACGGCATTCATATGTGTATTATTGGCATGTAACGAACGAACCGTTTTGATGGCATTCCTACATGTAACGGCGTATGATATGAACGAACCGTTTCTACGGCATTCACATACGTCATAAGATTTTAGTCATTCCTAATAACTAGTCTTGAATTGATGAATTGACGGATTGCATTTACTTTATTGTCGAGGAGTATTGTGTTTCATACTTGATATACTTGCACTAGCTATTCGACGGCTAACCCCTTTATGGGGAAATACGTTTCATGTATTTCAGTTCCGTGAGATCGGACAGTGTGTACCGGGTCGGCATGAAGATGGTGGGCAAGTGTGATAATGTGTTGATCTTCCAGCTATGTTTTGAGTTTTCCATTCGGTGTTGTTGTCTTGGATTGATTATTGAATACTCGAGTATTGTTTTCCTCTTTCCTTGAAGTTCCTACTGTGTTTGCCGAAGTATTGGTTTGTGATGTAATGTCCGTGAATACATTGGTTATGCTTTTGGATACCTTTGTATCGTCTTTCTCCCCATTATATGTAGACCTTCTCGGTCAAGTTTTATAGTTCCGCGTATGTTTAGCCTTGTGTGTCCCACGGCGGGGCTCACGGCGCCGTAATATACCCCGAATAACTTGGGGGTGTTACGAATATGGTATCGGAGCTTAGGTCTATGGATACCTAGGTGTCGGTCTTTTGGGTCGAATGAGTCGTCAATTTTTCACAGTATCACTACTCGCCATCATCACGGGCGACCGGTACTTGTAAGACCTCTTACTCTTCTGATGTTTCCTTATTCATTATGCTTCATCTATGGATGTTCTTGCGAATCGATCACCTTAATGACGTGTGTTTGAATGGTGCTTACGTACCTTGTGTGTTCTTCAGTATGTCAGCTGGTAGGGGCCGTGGCCGTGGTCGTGGCCGTGGACGAGGAAGAGGTCGTGGCGCGGCCGTTTCCATCGGGCCAATGGGTCGACCAACCCTGGTTTGTCGAACTCGGTGCATCCCGATACCGAGAGTCAGCACGACCAGTCAGGCGGTCAAGGGAACAACGCGGACGTTGGAGTGGCGAATGCACTTCAACAATTGGCTACTCAAATGACTATTTTGGCCCAAACTGTTCAGATGAATAACCCGAACCCAAACACGGATGCCTTGCTTCAGAACGTAATCCGTATGCACCCTCCACAGTTTGGCGGTGCCACAGACCGCTGGGAAGATCAAGCTAGCGGAATTAGAAAAGATTTTCGAAGCGGTTGATTGCCCCGAGGTGAGGAAAGTACCCATTGCTCAGTATTTCCTCACTAAGGAGGCCGCTACTTGGTGGAAGGTCATCAAGCCACATGATCGTATTGCCTCGTGGGACGAGTTTAAGGAGCTCTTGGAGACCGAGTTTTGTCCTTGGCCGGTACGAGAGAGCCGAATCCGAGCCTTCTTCGAGGCTAAACCACAAGATATTCCCGTTTCGCAGGCGATCGTGGAGTATAACCAACAATTGATCCATGTGAAGGATCAAGTGCGTAACGAGCGTGATAAGATCCGTTATTTTGATATGCGGATGAATTTGGATTTACGGCGTACATGGCGGATTTGCTTGTACCACACTAAAAGAGTATCAAGACAGAGCTTTGGCCCATGATATGTTGAGCCCGACAACGATACCGTTGAAGAACCAAGAAACAGAAAGTTGCGGAAATTTTTCTCGATCTAAAGGTGGCAACTTTGAAGTCTCAGACGACTAACCGCTTTCACGGACAATGCCGCGTTCTAATAAAGGGAAGAGGGGTTACCGTTCCACTCCAGGTACCTCAAATCACACGGTGACTTGCTATAACTGTGGCCGCCCAGGCCACTTGAATTCGGAATGCTACTTTCCACCATTAAAGTGTCACACATGTGGACAGATGGGGCATAGAGCGGTTTATTGCTCCGAGCCGAACCACACTTTGAACACTCGGGCTTCTGCCCCAACACCACTTGATCAAGGTATTAATCAGCGGCAATCTTTTGGTCAACCTCAGCAGAATTTCGGCAGGGGCCGGGGACGGGTCGAATGCCGGGAGGGGGAACTCTAGCGCTTGCCTCGGTACAACCACGGTTTATGAGATGCGCCGAAAGGCATTTAACCCGACGCCAAGCGGTGGCTTCAGTACCATTCATATTCTATCTCATCCAAATCGTGTACTTTTTGATTCGGTGCTACACATTCTTTTATTTCTTTGAGTGTGTACGCTGTCAATATAACTTGTGTGACTATTTGTGATCCCTTCATCGTGAGATCGCCTAATGGGATAGAATTGTGGGGAACCGGGAGATTAGAGATTTTCCTATGATTATATCCTAGATGGAATGGGTATCGAACCTGATTGGAGTTGATATGGAAGGCGAGGATGTAATCCTCGGTGAGGATTGGCTTGATAGTCATCAAGCGATTATGAATTACCGTACCAAGGTTGTCACCATGATGACTGAAGACGGGTCTGAGTACTCATTTTTGGGGCGTAAGTCGGGACTACCCAAGTTACTTATCAGTGCCATGAAGGCCGTAAAACTTTTGAATAAAGGTTGTGCGGGCTATTGGTGTTATGCCTTGAAAATGGAAGGAAACGAAGTCGATCTCTCTTCGATTCCGGTTGTTAATGAGTATCCTGATGTTTTTCCGGATGACCTCCCGGGATTACCGCCAGATCGAGAAATAGAGTTTACCGTGGACCTAGAGCCAGATGCGACTCCGATTTCTAAAGCACCTTACCGGATGGACCTAGAGCCAGATGCAAATCCGATTTCTAAAGCACCAGATGAGATATTTGCATACTCCATTGCGTGTGATATAATAATTGGAGATGACGATCCTGAACCCATATCTATTTTCGAATATCAAAATAGACCTGATTGGCCAAAATGGAAAGATGCAATAGATGCCGAACTAAATTCTCTTAGAAAACGAAAAGTGTTTGGACCGATTATTGTCACACCCAGTAATGTGAAACCTGTTGGGTATAAATGGGTCTTTGTAAGGAAACGAAATGAGAAAAACCAGATTGTAACGTACAAGGCTCGTCTTATTGCACAAGTTTTTTCACAAAGACCTGGGATTGATTATGAGGTAACATATTCTCCAAATAGTTATAAATTGGGCATATTCCCACCCAGAATTACCAATGGTGTTACTACTTGGCGCAACACGAACAGGTCTACTGAAGCAGTGCACACTATGTTATTGGATATCCACAAAGAACTACTCTCCCTACCCCGCTTAAAGCTTGACACTTGACAGATGGTGTGATGCAACGTGCGTGGATAAGAAGTAAAATGTAAATCAAAACCTTGTTGATTCCGCAGAATACTGAGAGTTTAATATGAAGATTCGTTGATTTCAAGAAGATACCGAAAATTGACAGATATGGAGGAAAACCTCTAAATTGTATTCAATAATAACATACCGAATGACATGTCTTACAATTTTAAATCGCAAACCTTAATCGCGACACCCTAAGGAAGTAACAAAAAGGTTCTTGAAGTTCTCAAAACATAATAAACAGTAAAATGCAAATTTGACTCCTAAGATGAAGGAATTTGTCCGAATCCGCCATCACTCATGGCGAAGCGATGCCTATTGCTTAGAAGGCCGTTTCTGCATCAAAAATTCTAGATTTCCATCAAAATCTGACACTAGACAAAACATTCAAAATCTGCCTAAATTCTTCGGATGTTCCAATTTCTCCATATGATGTAACCATATTTGCCCCCCGCATTAGGGTGTGATTTTTGTGTTTCTAGGTAAATTATCATATGTAATAGAGTGATAAGTTTTGTAAATAATGATGGTGAGCCGTGTAATCGAAATTAAAAGATATTTATGATAAACGTATAATGAATATTAAGTGATTTAATTGTAACTGTTTGATGCGAGCATGTAAAAGTTCTTTCATAAAATAAATTAAGATTTTTGACTTTATATTGATAATTTATAAGTTTGACTAAGAATTAATCTCAAAATATAATGGTAAAATATTTAACAAAATTATATTATGAAACTTCACCATCTAAAGTTTCATAAAATAATTTTATTAAATATTTTATCATTATATTTGAGATTAATTTATAGTCAAACTTAAAAATTATTGACCATATAAAATCAAAATACTCATGTTAACTAGGACGGAGGGAGTATAAAAGTAAAGTTTCTAGACGGTAACAAATGGATTGTCCTAAAGCTTCGAGACGAAGGCTAAAATTTGATATCAAATTCGTAGATTACTGTTCACGTATCTACAATATTCTTTTTGTAAAGGTCTCGCGAGTCCAAGCAGACATCAAAGGAAATTAAGAGAAAAATTACGGGCTTCAAAGCAACAGCAGAGCTTGCAGCCTTGCACGGACTCTTGCAGGAGAACAAACAGGCGGAGGACGAAGCTGCGAATTATGAAGAAGAAGAAGGAGAAGACGAGGAGTTATCGGGAAGAAAGTAGGATATTGGTGTAGGCGGATCGACGGCTGGGCTGCAACGGCCATGATGCCTTATGGCTGATGATGGTTGGCTTCCTTTCGTTTCTGTTGGGATTATGTGGGCCAAATGGATAAAATAATGAGGGCCCAAAAATAATCTATCTCCTGCAGCCCACTTAAAATCGGACCCTAGAATCCTTTTAGGCATTAAAATTTGGATTAATCTTGGCCATTCATCTCAGTATCTTTAATCCCGACCAATTGGTTTATATTAACCCTACATATATAAACCCCCTAACCAAACCCTACCCTCATTTCCTTTTCTTCACCCCCGTCTCGCTCACTCTCTACCTTATCTCTCCACCCCGATTTTCTTTCCTTTCTCCTCGGTCTTTGACCCGCTTCTTCGATGGAAAGAAAATCGCCCGATTTCTTCTCTTCGTTTGGTTGTTCCGATTCTCCTATAAATCCCGTTTTCGGTGGAGATGAAAGCACAACGAAATAAAGAGAGCAAGATATATCTTTTCCTTTGAATTCTTCGGTTTTCTCAGTGAAATATTTGAGGGGTTTTCTGGGTGAGCTTTGTGAGAAAGGGGATCTGATATTTCTGGGGTTTTTCGGTTGCTTTGTGCTTCGATTTTGGTTTGGGGGGTTTTGGACCAGTCGAATCTTGCTTTGTGCTTGGATTCACGGAGGTTGCTTCCGGTTCGGTAGTGGGTTCGGTTCGAGGTGCCGGCCGCGGGTCTTGTGAGTCCAGGACGTGGCTACGGGGACGGAGGACCGAGCGGCGGATTTTTCCCGATTGTGATTTTCTTCGGCTTCTAGTGTGGTTTGATCTTCCTATTTCTTACTGTTTTTTAAGTTTATTTTTCCAGTTTTTTTGTTTGTTTCGTAAAATTAGAAGTTGTGTAATCCCTAATCCCTATCCCGAGTAGATTCGTGTAATAGTTATATTTGTTATAATTATTGTAATAATATTTCCACCCGATTCGGACCAATACTCAACATTGGTACCGGAGCTTTGGTTTGGATCTGTCCGAATCGGGTCAACCCGGATCGCTCAGGTATATCGGCTAACCCTCTCTTCATTTTCTGTTTTTTTTTTTTACTTGCTCGTTGCCCTTTGTGATAGTATTCCCGTTCGTTTCTTGGTGATTTTTTCTCTGTGATATTTTTTGTTCGGATACTGCTGCTCTTCGTGTTTGCTCGCTGTTCTTCGTGTTTTTACGGGTCAGTCTCGGCTTTCTTTGTGCCGTGTTTCGGGTCAGTCTCGGCCCTGTTATTTTTTGCTTCTGCTGCATTGTTAGTAATATTCTGTGTGTTTATTACTGCAATTTTTTTTTTTACTTCGTGTTGAATCTGGAATTTTTTCATAATCGGGCATTTAAACCCTCCTGCCTGGACCGCTTAAGTGTCCTTGGATCTTGTAGGGGCCTGGTATTGGTTTTTTCCAGATTCGTTTAAATTTAATCATCTGTGTGATTGATTACTTTGTGTTTGTGAGGTTTGATAAAATAAACCGTTTTCTCCTGTTTGAGTTTTCCACAAATATTTTCAAAAACTTTGTTCATTTTGAAAATTAAAATGGGTTCAATCTCTGCCTTCTCCGTGGCACCATTTGATGGAAAAGGTGATTTTGCCATTTGGCAACAGAAAATGAAAAGCATACTTATTCAACAAAAATGTTTCAAAGCTATTGATAATTCTTTCGCCTCTAATGTGACGGCAGATAAAAAGGCTGAACTTGATGAGTTTGCTTATTCTGCGATTATTTTGAACCTTTCCGACTCTGTGATAAGAAAATTAGGTAAACATGGTTCGGCTAAAGAGTTATGGGAAAAATTGGAAGAAATGTATACTGAAACTTCGTTGCCAAATAAATTATTCCTTCTTGAAAAATTTTTCCGCTATAAGCTTGATCTTAATAAAGACATTGATGCCAATTTAGACGTGTTTACAAAACTGGTTCAAGATATAAAGTTAACGGGAGATAAAAACATCGATGATTACACTCCGATTGTTCTTTTGAATGCTATTCGATTCTTATAGTGATGTGAAATCGCCATTAAATATGGTAGAGATCGGGTAACCTTAGATATTGTTGTAAACGGCTTAAAGAGCAAAGAGCTAGATTTGAAAAACAATAAAGGTCGCCCTTTAGAAATCTTGGCGAGGTCAATTTTGTCAAAGGAAGACCACAATAACGTTTTCAAAATAAAAAGTCTTCCAACACTCGAAATAACCAAGCCAACAAGAAAAAGGGCAATGAAAAATTTCGGTTTAAACCTAGACCTAATAATCGTAAGTGTTACAATTGTGGTGAGTATGGTCACCATATTCAAGACTGCACTAAACCTAAGAAAAACCAAAGAATCGATCAGGCTAACTTAGTCGGTGAAAATGGGTGATGTGTTTATGATTTCTGATGCTATGCATTCTTCTGTGAACTCTGTGTTAGCTGACCTTGGTGAAAATGATTGGCTGGTTGATTCTGGATGCACATTTCACATGACTCCGCATAAACAACTTTTTTCTAGCTATCGTGATTTGAAAAATCGATATGTGTCTATGCCGGATCATGTAAAACGAAATGTTCTTTGGAATAGAAGCGTGTGCCTTAAATTCGAACTGAAATTCGATAACTTTGGAAAATGTTAGGCATGTTCCTCACTTAGCTCATAATTTAATGTCATGTGCATGTCTTGAAGATGATGGTTTTGAAGGTACATGGGCTAAGGGTGCTATGAAAGTTACGAGAGGTCCCAAAACCTTTTTTGTCGCCATTCGTAAAATGAATTTATACATTTGTTCCACCGTAAGTAACTTTTCCGTTAATGCGGTACTTGGAGATAAAATCAAATCGCATAAACGGTTGGGTCACATTAGTGGTAAAGGTCTTGAAATATTGCACAAAAATGGTTGTTTTGGGAATGATAAAATATCGACTTACCATTTTGTGATAATTGTGTGTATGGTAAGCAACATCGTGCTAACTTTTCCCATTCACCTTCCCGAACCCCCAAGAGTTCAAATGTGTTTGAATGTCCGCATGCCGATGTGTGGGGGCTCGCCATGTTAGACACACGGCGAAACCGATATTTTTATCCGTGATTGATGATTATTCCAGAAAGTCTTTGTGTTTCTCCTTAAGAACAAATCGATGTGTTTGACACGCTCAAAACGTGGAAAATTTTAATTGAAAATCGATAGGTAAGAAAATTAAAATTTTGAGAACCGACAATGGTCCGGAATTTTGCAATAATTTGTTTGATACTTTGTGTGCGGAAAGTGGTATTCAAAGGCATAGAAAAGACTCCTACACCCTCAACAAAACGGAATTGCCGAGCGCATGAACCGAACCCTCCTTGATAGGTAAGGTCTATGCTCGTCACCCGGATTGTCAAAACGCTTTTGGGGTGAGGCTTTATCTACAATGCTTATATTATAAACAGATCTCCATCTGTCCCTTTCAATGGAAACTATCCAGAACTGTGGTGGACCGGTAGTAATATTGATTTCTCAAATCTTCGTGTATTTGGGTGTGCCGCTTATGTTCATCAAAAGCAAGATAAATTAGAACCTAGATCGATAAGATGTGTGTTCTTAGGCTACCGGAGGAGTTAAGGGTTTTAGGTTATGGCTTAAGGGCGAACCAGGGTTTAAGGTGCTAATTAGTTGGGATGTCATATTTAATGAAGATGAATTTCCTTGTCTTGAACATCCTGCACCCGCACCCGTGCACATGCCTAATCCAGAATTTGTTTCTAGCTACCCTACCTTAAGTGAGGTGGAGCCTGAAAATGATGAAACTTTGCATGCTGAAAATGAAAATCATTCCGGGAATTCTAGTGATGAAGTAATTGAAAATGTTGATGAAAGTACTGAACTAACCAACTATCAATTGACGAGAGATAGGCCTAGAAGAGAAAATGTTAGGAGGCCTCATCACTTTGATGATTTTCATATGATGTCCCATGCTTGCAATGTGTTTGAATCTTTAGAAAATAACGAACCTAAAAGCTACAAAGATGCTTTAAAATCTGAAAATGCTTCCGATTGGTTAAATGCTATGAATGATGAAATGAATTCCTTGCATGTTAACCAAACCTGGACTCTTGTTCCAAAACCTGAACATTGTTCTCTTGTGGACTGTAAGTGGTTATATAAGGTTAAAAATGAAGTAGAGAATATCAGATTTAAAGCTAGGTTGGTTGCTAAAGGTTTCACTCAAAAGGAAGGAATTGATTACACTGGGATATTTGCTCCTGTTGTGAAATTCACCACCGTGCGTATCATGCTTGCTTTAGTTGCTCACTTTAATTGGGAATTAAAACAAATGGATGTTAAAACTGCTTTTCTTCATGGTGAATTAAATGAGAAAATTTATATGAGGCAGCCAGAAGGTTTTGTCGACTCTAAGAAACCTGATCACGTTTGCCTTCTTAAAAAGGCCCTTTCTGGCCTAAAACAGTCTCCAAGGCAATGGAACAAGAAGTTTGACTCTTACATCCTTTCTTTAAAATTCAAACGTAGCTCGTACGACCCTTGTCTCTATTTTAAAGTAGACTCCACTATTCCTATCTTCTTGCTTATCTATGTGGATGACATGTTACTTGTGAGTCCGTGCATAAAATTAATTGATCATGTTAGGTCTTGTCTTAGTGATCAATTTGACATGAAATACCTTGGCGACGCCCAGAAAATTTTAGGCATGAATATTGTTAGAGATAGGAAAAACTTTTCTTTGTTTCTAAATCGCCTTCCTACATAGAGAAAATTCTTGAAATATTTTCTATGATCACCGCAAAACTCGCTTCGTGCCTCTTGCCGCCATTTTCTCATAAGCAAAGATCAATCCCCAAAATCTAGTGAAGAAGAAAACAATGGAAAAATTCCCTACGCTAATGCTATAGGATCACCATGTATCTCATGGTTAGTACGAGACCCGATATAGCCTATGTCGATTGCTTGAGTAGATACATGTCTAATCCTGGTATGCCTCATTGGGAAGCCTTGAAGTGGCTTCTCCGTTATTTGAAATCCTCATGGATGTTGGTATTAAGTTTTCTAACCGTGATGGTGTTAAACTTGTTGATATGTGGATTCTAACTTTGCTAATGATCGTGACAATCGAAAATCCACGACCTCTTATGTGTTTACCCTTTGTGGCTCTTGCATTAGTTGGAAATCTCGATTCTGTAATGTTGTTGCTTTATCTACAATCGAATCAATATGTTGCTACAATCGAGGCATTTAAAGAAGCCATATGGCTAAAGGGTCTTCTGTCAAATTGGTTTTCGAAAGAAAAAGTCGTGGTATTTTCAGATAGTCAATCTGGAATTCAGCTTTGTAAAAATCCTGTCTTTCATGATCGCACTAAACATATTGATGTTAAATTTCATTTTATTCGTGACATTGTTGAAAAAGGTGAACTTGATCTTGGAAAAATTCCCTCAGAATTCAATCCTGCAGATATGGGCACCAAATGCTTGCCTTTGGAGAAGTTTGTGTCCCGCACCGATCTGCTGAACTTGGGAACTCAAGACTAACTCTTAGTCTTTGCCTTCTTTGTGATGGCTTTACATTCTTAGTGAATTATTATATCTTTGTGATAGTCCCGCTTTCTTAGTGATTGCTTTTCTTTGTGATTACTGTACTTACTTTGTGTTTTGTGTGTGCAGGTGATGTCCGGCGATGATGACCTCCGTCTCCTTATGTACCCCGATGACTCATTTGGCCTGTGGAGATTTGTTGGGATTATGTGGCCCAAATGAATAAAATAATGAGGGCCCAAAATAATCTATCTCCGCACCCACTTAAAATCGGACCCTGCCCTAATCCTTTTCGAAGCACCCATTAAGGCCTGGATTAATCTTGGCCATTCATCTCAGATCTTTAATCCTAGCCATCGGTTTATATTAACCCTACATATATAAACCCCCTAACCAAACCCTACCCTCATTTCCCTTTTCTTCACCCCCGCCGTCTCGCTCACTCTCTACCTTATCTCTCCACCCCGATTTTCTTTCCTTTCTCCTGTCTTTGACTCCGCTCTTCGATGGAAAGAAAATCACCGATTTCTTCTCTTCGCTTGTTGTTCCGATTCTCCTATAAATCCTGCTTGGTGGAGATGAAAGCACAACGAAATAAAGAGAGCAAGATATATCTTTTCCTTTGAATCCTTGGTTTTCTCGGTGAAATATTTGAGGGGTTTTCCGGGTGAGCTTTGTGAGAAAGGGGATCCGATATTTCGGGGTTTTCGGTTGCTTTGTGCTTCGATTTTGGTTTGGGGGTTTTGGACCGTCGAATCTTGCTTTGTGCTTGGATTCGCGGAGGTTGCTTCCGGTTCCTAGTGGGTCTGATTCGAGGTGCTGGCCGCGGGTCTTGTGAGTCCAGGACGTGGCTACGGGGACGGAGGACTGAGCCGGCCGGATTTTTCCCGACTGTGATTTTCTTCGGCTTCGGCCGTGTGGTTTGATCTTCCTATTTCTTACTGTTTTTTAAGTTTATTTTTCCAGTTTTTTTGTTTGTTTCGTAAAATTAGAAGTTGTGTAATCCCTAATCCCTATCCCGAGTAGATTCGTGTAATAGTTATATTTGTTATAATTATTGTAATAATATTTCCACCCGATTCGGACCAATACTCAACAGTTTCCCATTTGATGATGATTCTCTGTGTGAAGTATATAGATATATACACAGCCCTACATATATCGGTGATTTCATTAGAGAGAAGAGAAGTGGGGGAAATTTCTGATATTTTTCTTTCATTTTTCGTGAATTTGTGGTAATTTTGTGACCAAAGAAAAAAGGGGGACTGTTTTTTCTTTTCTGGTTATAACTGTACGAGTAATTTTTCCCAACTCTTCCTGAAGTATCTCACAAGTTGTACGTGGATGAGTCCGGATCCTCTCCAGTAACGGTATGGTCTAGTTCAATTTGAACCGTCCAGATTGCACATACTCGCACGGATATGTGTGTGTGGAGATGCACCGGACGGTGCAGATCCCTATAGTCCTCTCCGGAGACGATCCGGACTCTACCTGGATTACTAGAGTTCAATATGTTTTCTTCTTTTCTCCATTTCCTATTTCTTTCGTACTTTGGGTCCAGGGGTTCTCCCTTCGGTTTGAGGATGGCTCCGAATCTATATGTACCTCCTTTGTCGAGAACTTGGACATTCATTATTTATTTGGTCAAAATTGACTAACTTTCACTAATAAATGTGGATAACATATTTTTAAAATATTGAATTTTCATAATTTTTAGTTATATGTAATTAAATATATTAATGATCAAATATATTTCTTTGAGACCACAAAGAACACAAATGTGCAAGTTATCATGGGATGGAAAGAATATACTCTCTACGTGGCACGGATTTTAATAAAGGACGTGTTGAGTGTAGAGAAAACATACTCTTTGGGGACAACCGAATATAGTAAAAATTACATATACTTAAGAGACGGAGAAAGTCTAACGTGAGTGTTTTTTTTCTATTTATTAATTATTTTCTTAAAAGTTTTCCCGCTCAAAATTTGATCATCTATTTTTTTATTTATTTATTTTTCCTAGAATTACGTTCCTTACTCAATACATAACTCGACTGCAATTATCTTATTTTTCACACTCTCCTTTCTCTCTGTCGTGCTCGCAAAACCTCCTACTTTTTCCTAAATCTTCCTCCCCTCTCTATCTCGTTTCATGTCTTTCCCTAAATCTTCCCGATGTATTTTTCTCCATCTTTCCATAGAACCCATCATCAAACAAATCATCATACTACTTTTTATTACTCTCATCGTCCCTTAAGAGTATGCACTTTTTGCCATTTTGGGACGTCCCACAAGAGTATGCATCCCTATTTTCGGAAATAGCCCCACTCTTTAATTTACCTTTAATTTATCAATGAGAAATCAAGTTGTCACTAATGTAATTTCCCTCCACTTTTTCAATGCTTTTAATTTTTGTACACAAATTCCAGATTAAAAAAAATCTGATTTTTAATTTACGGTTTTTAAATATCGAATTGTAAAATCAGATTTTTAAATCTGATTTTTAGATTAAAAAAATTTGAATTCTAATATACAGTTTTTAAATTTCGAATTGTAAAATCAGATTTTTAAATCTGATTTCTAGATTAAAAAAAATCTGAATTTTAATTTACAGGTTTTAAATTTTGAAGCTTAAAATCTGATTTCCAGATTTAAAAAACTGACATTTTAATTTGCAGATTTTAAATTTTGAAATATAAATAAATTTTGAAATTTTAATTGTGCAATTTAATCAATTAATCGAAAAAATAAAATTTAATAAAAAATAGTTAAGGAGTTAATCATCTCAACTTAATCACTAATAAAAGCATGTTTGTGGGACTCAAGTTCCACTAAAGTTACACATTCCACATTAAAATAACAAGTCAACTACATTTTATTAAAACCCACATCGGGTCAAAAGGTGCATATACCTTAAGGGGACAGAGGGGTATTTTTTTTATTGAGTAGTGCTATTTGGACACACTATGTCCGGCCACACGCGATCATTTTTTCAAAAGAAATGGGTCGATTTTTGCTCTTTTCGGTTTGATTGAACAAGTAAATCAAGCACATAATATTCATTTTCGATAATACCCGTATTTCGAAGTGAAGAAGAAAAATAGGTAGATGAATTAATTAAGTATCGCAATTTGGGAATGAAACTATTTCAAAGTGAAGAAGAAAGAGAAGTAGAGGAATTAAGTGTTGCAATTTCGTTAATTAATTTGAAATCATATTAAAATTTGTGTCTATAATGGAATTATGCAATTTTATGAATTATTATTACCATTTCTAAACATAATTTTCAATTTTAACATAGTGTGTGGCTGGACACCGTGTGTCTATTTAGCATTTTTTTTAATTATTGGATAATTATGAAACATATTTGCCACTCTTCTTTCTTCCTCCCGGTCGATGAGCACTCCCACACACTCGCCACACCATAAGCTAGCGGCCTTTGAAATTATGCAAAGAGGCGAAGGCATGGACTGTCAGCGCGATTGTCAGCTCGGCGATTGCCAGCTTAGGGTTGGCTGGGTTGACTCGGCTAGAGGTTGGAGTCAATTTCTTGGACCCTTTAGATGGGAGAAGAAACACATGTCTCCGTCGTGGTCGGCAAGCTTACGAGGGCTATAATCGGAAGAGCTGTTAGTGAGGGTATTGTTTCTTCTATTTATTTCTTCCCATTTGTCATTGTTGTTGGTGGCCGAGCTTATAATGCCATGCTTTATGGTTACACTAAGAGGGCGTATTCAATTGAGATTTCAAATGAGTTTTAAAGACTTTTATAGAAATTGATGGATTTGAAAAAGTTTGGGTGTATTTAATTGAGACTTTTAAAAGTCAATTAAATTTTTGTGGTATTCAATATAGAATTTAATGGAGTTCTTAAAAGTCCAATAAAATCACGAGGTATTAAATAAAAACTTTTATAAATCTTACAAAATTATGTGGTTTTCAAATTCATTTTGGATTTTAATGGAATCATCTAGGTACTCATCTTTAAGCACAAAGTACAAACATAATTTGTTTTTTAAAATCATTCCTACACCCCTAAGATTTTGATGGATTTTTATTCCTCACCACCACCCACCACCACCGACGCAACCGCCTCCCCACCACCATTGCCACTGTCCCGTCCCACCACCAACACCATTTCGCTGTCACCCCGTTGCCACTACCACCATTTAGGGCTGTTGAACGGTTCGGTTCCGGTTAACCAGACCGAATTTTTCGGTTAATCGGAACCATAAATGTCCTAAAATAAGAACTGAAAACCGAACCGTATAATTTTTGGTTAACTAGAACTGGACCAATTATTTTCGGTTCCGGTTCGGTTAACCACAAAAAGCATTTTTTTTATTTCAATTTAAAAAAACTGAAATAATATAATATAATTATAAAATATAAAAATATAATTTAATAAATAAAATCTGCTTCCGGTTCGGTCTATAAAATATATTTATTAAATATTATTTTTTATTTTATAATTATATAATATAATTACAAAATATAATTTCATAAAAACAGTCTAATTTCCAATTTTAATTTACAAAAATTAAAATAATATAATATAATTATAAAATAAAAATAATATTTAATAAATATATTTTATAAAACCGGTTTTCGGTTCGGAACCGAACGATTATCGTTTAGACCGAAAACCGAACAAATGATACACAATGGAATCGAAAATCAGACCGATAACCGAAATTGCGGTTCTCGGTTAACCGGAACCGCTTGGTTCCGATTCTAACCGAGAACCATTTAGACAGCCCTACCACCATACTCCGGAACAGTAAAGAAGTTCTTATAATATTTTTATCTTTTGTTCTTCAACTTTTTATGAAAAAAAATAATTATTTACAAAAACTTGTAAAAAAATTCAATTTATATTTAAATATTTTATATCTGCTCATTGCTTTAATAACTTGTATATGTTTTAGTCTTTTTAATATGAGATACTTCTTTAGTTTTTCTCGTCAAATTATATCAATTTGTTGTAAAATTTCTATTTGTAATAGATATTTATTTTTAATTAAAAAGTCTATTATACATAACAATTGATTGAAAATCACATACAGAACAACTATCTATTAAGATAGAACGCTAATAAATGAAATTCATGTTGTTACTATATTTTGAGAAAAATAAAGTCAATATAAATTCATAAAAGTCCATAAAAATCCATAAAAGTTTCATGTAATTCTAACAGATGTGTTCATCAAATCAAAGATAATTTATGAAAGTCTGTTGAATTTCATTAAAATCTATCAAATCCATCAAGCTCTAAAACTATCAAATTCCATAAAATCTTAATTAAATACACCCCCTAATTTTTTTTTTTTTTTGGCATAAAAAAAACAATAGTTACAAAGTCAGAAAAAGAAAGTGTTTGTTGACTTTATTACACAAAAAAATAAGTTATATTCGGTATGTGCTCCAATTTACTCTTATAGTTGGGAAGAATCACTGTTAACTATATAGATTAGTGTAATTTTTAACTTATCTGCATAATTATTGATTTTGAGAAAACCATGAATCTCCATCTATATATATCATAATCATGTAATGTTCCCTTCTTTGGTAACGAGTCGGCCCTAATTCTCGTTATACATATTATGATTTAGGGTTGGTTTTTTTTTTAATGTCTTCTCTACTTCAAGTGGTACAATACTGTTCTATATATGTGTGTGTCATGGTTATCATGGTGGAGCCTTGAAGGCTAGACTGTTTGTCCAGCGCCGCAAGGGGCTACGCCTCGCTTGGAACCGGGCGAAGTCACTCAATGAGTCTCCCAGGCGTGGCCTCATCAGATCTGCTTAAAAACGACCCATTTTTCTTTCTTTGTGATAGGAACAAACCTGTTCTTGCAAAAAAAGAAAAAGAAAGGAATCTTTCAGTGTAAAAGAAAGGCAGGAGAGAGGGAGAGAGTACCCAATAACAACCCTAACCTAAAAGAAAACGCTGTTCGCCTTTAGCCGTTCTCCTTCCACTACTCATCGTCGCCTTGCGGCCCTTGCCGACTAGGTGCTGGTTGGAACTTGTGTAACACCCCAAATTAGGCGGCTATCACAGTGCCATGGACCCCAACCGGGACCCACCAGACGAATGAAAAATAATGAATTAAATAATATAACTGTAGTACCAAACCACATTATATTACCAATTACTCCGATAAGAAGTTTCAAGTACAATACACTCAGGAATACAGAATACATATATATTTCATATGAAGATGAAATATACAACACTGAATAAAAAGGAAAATCCAAACAGAAACTGCAGCGGAAATTACACACGAAAGAAACTTGAACAACTGAGAAGACTGGCCCCCCCAACTAGTATCACTGGGACTCCTCGCCATCAATGTTCTCTTCTCGTGCCTTTGACTTGCCATGACCTAAAAACTATAATACCCGTACTTTTATTGACTATTTGACCTTACTGTTCTTCCTATTGTTGCCGCTATGGAAACTCTGAATGTTTTGTCAATGTTGTTGTAGAGCTTCGCACCTTGTTTGGATCATGATTTGGGTCGTATTCTTATGTTGTATTCTCATTGGTATGTTATTATTAATGTGATGTGACGGTTATCATTGTTGGATATTATGGCTGACCCCGTCGTGGGATTTCTTTTAGGTTCTCGGAGTATCGAGCTTGTAGCGGTCGTGAAGAGATGAGCTTCCCGGAGGATACTGGCTAGGACATGTTCTGTACATTGAGTTTCTTGATTGGTTCTTGTTTTCCGCTGCTAGAGTATCGTTTTAGTTGGTCTTTTTCCGCTGTGTGAGTATTTTGAGACGCTCTTTTGGTATCTGGTAACTGAGGTTACTTTGGAAATCGTTTTCTAAACTTTTGAGTATCGGCTGTTTGGCCTTGCGATTTCAAATGAGTTTTACGACGGTTTTTGATAAATGGATTTTATAAGTCTTTGTGAATTTTTAAAGTTAGTACCGTCGTTGGCCTCTTGGGCATTTGTAAATGTTTTGTGAAAATTTCTTTTTAGTCTTGTGGGTTCCATCTCGGGGCCCACGGCGCTGTAATATTTCCGGTTAAATCTGGGGGTGTTACAGAATATGGTATCAGAGCTTAGGTTGAGAAAACCTAGGCATTTGGGTCGAGTTGGGTCGTGTTTTTGTTGCGTCATTCGAGTTGTCGATTGACAAATACTAGAGCCGTAAGTCTTTGTTGTTCACTCAGGCTTGTGCGTTATCGGATTTGCCAGTATCGTACTGGGCTTGTTATAACTTTTCCAAATGGTGTTTACGTGATATATTGTGTTCTTGAGTTGCACTGAGTTTGCAAAACGTGTGTTTTGAAAATACCTGTGTCGAGTATTTTCTTGAGTCTAGACATGTGCCAGTATCACGGGGAATCGTCGGCTTCACGATCTGTAAGTATTTGGATTTTTTTTGAGATTTATTGCCGTTCTAAGTTGATATGTTTTGAGACTCAGCAAATATTATGCATTTCAATATAAGGTGACAGAGTTGGGATAGGATTGATGATCTTGAGAAGTTATGATTTTGGAAATCAGTATATCAGCTAGATTTTGGAACGGAATTGTGTAATCGGGAGAAGGACTATGGATTGTTGAGAAGAACATGTAGCATGTTAATTCATTTGAGATACATGAACTGTTTTGAGCATTTGAAAATGATACTTTTCAAAATGAATATTTTACGGATGATTTACGGAAAATGATTTTGGGCCGAGACCCAATCGATTTTGAAATGGTTTTATAACTCAGGACTTGAAGTCCGAAAAGGGGTTTTCTACTTTTTAAACTTTTTGTAATGCGGAACGAGTTACTGGCCGAGACCCTAATGTTTCAAACGGCTTTCTGCTTTCTCTTAAAACTCCCGAGACTTGTAAAACACTTTACCAATCGTTTACCTATGTTATTTCCGCCTTTCGAGGCTTTGGTTTACTTGTTCAAATTGAACCTCTCGGGAAGTCTTTCGCTGTGTGGATTTGTTTCAATATTTTGTCATATCATATTTAAGGTGATCCAGATCGGTTAATGACCGACGTTGCAAGTCATGTGGAAAAGGAGTTTAGTCGGAATTTATATATTGAGATTTTGGAACTCGATCGTGTGGTTTTCCGATGGAATATCAGTGGATATTGGTGACGAACCGAATTGGTATACAGGAGTATGGATATAGTCGAGCATTTGCATACTTTTCATTTTAAAACTTCGAAATCGTGTGGAATCAAGGAAATCATATCAAATACTTGGCACCATCGAGCCAAGTTAATTTTTCAAAATTGATTTTGTGGTCTTACCAAAATTTATGTTTTTAGTTTTGAAATTTTTGAAAGAACTTTCAAAATTGTCTTCGTCACAAGAATATATGATTTCAAAATGGATTTTTAAATGTGATCGATGTACTTACTCATATAGTGCATAATGCGTATCTTGGTGAAGTTCGAATGAGACTCACGAACCGGATGGTACATCAAGATGGTAATGGCGAAAGAGATTCGAACGTTAGTATGGTAGTTTGGTTATCCACGGATGATCGGTTGATTTATCGGATAAGAGAAATATGTTGCGTGTTGTAGATTCATGCACATAATATTATTTTGGAAACTTGGGATTTTGTGAAACCGAACATATGTGCTATGTGATTCCATTGGTATGGTAGTAGCGCGATTTTACCTTACCGATTCGAATGATTTCCTTGTAAGCGTAGATTTGGGGATGGTGACCCCATGCTAGTTGTTTCGATATTGAGTGGTCGTTCCCACTCCTTGTATGAATTGGTATCTTCGCCGATTTGCGATTCGTTGTTCGTATGCCGAGGGAAAGTTCACCATCGGTTGTGTTTCGTTGAGATCCACCGTATGTGATTGGTGTGTCGCTTTGAGAACTCTATATCTAAGCATCGTGGTTACGCGTTGATCGTGTTGGAGCTTACCGTGTGAAGGTATTCTCGATTACCGTTAATCGCTCGTTGGTCGTATTGAAGTTTATCACGTTGATGATATTCTCGATTGTGTTTTGACCTCTGGTTGGTCATATTGGAATTTATCAGTCGATGATAAATTCGCTGATTGTTGATCATTGTTGGTGATCATCCGAGCTCGGATTTTGTGTTGATGTTTCGGGATTCGTGTCGTTGTTTTGGGCGCTTGTTTTGTAGATGTATTGTGTATAATTCGCCTTATCGGAATTGGGACTTGATTATGTAATCAAAGCAGTGATTTGATTCGGGCATTGTTTCATCCGAAGATGATATATTTTTTTGAGACTCGTGGAATTGTGATCGTAAGCATATTGAGATCAGTGAGATCGCTGGCTAGTATCTCCGGAGATCGTCGACCTGCGTATTTCGAAGTATGCTCTTTTGGATATTCGGTAATGATGATGATTAATCGTTGTCGTGATGGTTTTGGGATATTTTGAGTTGAACGGTATGTTTGTTCGTTTTATGATGGATCGCAAGTTTCGAGGACGAAACTTATTTTAAGGGGTGTAGAATGTAATATCCGGAATTTCTACTATTGTTATTTAATATTATTTTATCCGAGTTATATTGTACAGTTGAATCTGCATAAGAGAGATAAAATAAATAAAGGACTGAGATATCAGTATCGGTATAATTGTCGTATTTGGTCGACAATTACATTTGAGGATATTGTGTATCAGGTTGTCGTACTTTTGATATTGGGTATATCGTATGATGATATTATTGGAATCAGTGTTTGTGTTCAGTGTGTCTTATGTTCGCTTTTGGTATGTCGAGACGTTGGACAAGAATCGCGAAAATGGCTAAGTATAGCCTTATTAGCGCACGCCGATATTCATGCATAACGCACGCTATCGCGGTGATTAGCGCACGCCACGTTTATAGGTTAGCGACGCTAGTGCGCATGCATCGAAGGAATCGCGTGTGGACCCGGCCGCCGGCGCACGCTCGTAAGTCAACGGTTGTTGTCTCGAAGTATTAGCGCACGCTAAAATTTTAGGCTTAGCGCACGCTAACTATGTATCACCAACAAGGAATCTTATCCTTGCCGATGTCTTTTCGAATATGGGGGCGAGTGGTAGGTGAACACCGTAGCAAGTCAACTTCGGATAGCGCACGCTAAGATAAATGACTTGCGACGCTAAGCAGATGTTTTACGACGTTAATGCATGGGCATTACGCACGTAGTTAGTTTACGAAGCAAGGCGGTAGCCTTTGGGCTTCGATAGCGCACGCTAACAAAGTCATTTAGCGCACGCTAAGGCGGTAGCGCACGCTAAACATGAGATGTTAGCGCACGCTAATAATGAATATTATAAAAAGGGACGAAGGGTGTTATGAAGCATTTCGTCCCATTCCTTCCTTGTAACCGAGAGAGAGAGTTTTTAGAGAGAGGTTTGAGGTCCCAAACACCGAGAGATGATGATCTTTAACAAGATTAAGATGGAGAGCATGGATTCAAGCCTCGTTCTTCAAGTTATTCATGATTCTTGGAATGGAGTCTAGTGTTCTTATTCTTGGTTCATCCAATCCGTAATTTTCGTATCCTCTTGATGATGGTTCGCTTTTTCTTGGATGATTTCATGTAAGGAGCATGTTGATAATCATATGATGATGTTATATGAGATTCAATGGAATTTTGATAAGAGTTTCGGATGTTAGTTAAGATTCTTCTTACTATAAGGATGGTGATTCGTTTAACCCGATCTAAGATGGATTTCAATCTTGTTAATTATATTGATCGATTTAGAGGAGTTAAATCATGATACGAGGTTGAATTCGGATTGAATATGATATGATCCTTGTTATCGAGTCGGTTTGATTGTTGATGTTATTATTGATATATGGACATTGATATTATCCTTGTGATAGTATGGTGTCGTTTATCTTCAAGAGATATGGAGATTTATGTCTCCCTTCATTCGGATTCGTAGTTGCAAGATGCTAGTCGATGCTTGGAATGCATGCCATCAGACAGATTAGCGCACGCTAAGCTTACCGCTAGCGCACGCTAACGGAGCAACTTAGCGCACGCTACGTTAGGTGATTAACGTGCGCTAAGTAGGCATAAAGGCAAAGATTTTTGTGTTTTGATTAGGAATTCGTGATGGTTTGACTTGGTTGGTTCTGACTGTGTTTATTCGAGATTGTGTTGAACCGTTGAGTTCGATTGGTTAGTTTTCTCAGTTGTTGACCGTTATCGGATATGTGTTATTTGATTTCTTCGATAGGTTGAGATTATTGATCGGTGATTATAACCGGATATTGCGGTCGTGTTCGAGCATGTCCATTGTATTGCTTTTGATCGGGGCTGAGGAGCTCGTAGACAAAGGCAATGTGTTCGGCAGCAGCTTCGTGGTATCGGTATCGAGGCAAGTTATTACTTGCTCAGTTATAATATTTAATGAATGGTTTCAGTTTCATTTCGTTTATAATGCATATAGCGATGATTATTATTGTGAACTCTGGATATTCGGATCGCATATCGTTCTTTCGATTCTGGGAGGTAAACCATAATGTATATGCTTTATCTCAGTTATTGGTATGTTCGAATATCTAGGTTACATTATGGTAAAGACGAAGATATGAGTATCTATAGTTCATTGTACGTTTGGATCGCCGAGCATTGAGGATAATCGTCGGTGATGATTGGACATCGAGGTTGCTCCCGAAGGACTCGGGGCAAGTATTCCATATTGATTATGGTTTAGTGTTATTTATTTTGGTCTCGTACATTTTCTTTCATGTTGTTGAACATGAAGTAGTCCTAGTATATTGTCATGTTGTCGTGCATGTTATGTTGTTCATGTGGATGAACGTGTTGATTTGCATATGTGTATGCATATTGTGTTGTTTTTGTTGTGTAAATAATCCGATGGGATTATGAGGATCTATGCTGAGGGCGCTGGATCGAATGTCCACCATGCGTTGGTTCGACGGGATCATCATGGGGATCTATGCTGAGGGCGCCGGATCGCTGGGATGTTTTCCACCATGCGTTGGTTCGACGGATCATCATGGGGATCTATGCCGAGGGCGCCGGATTGTTGGATTACCAAGATTGTGTTGATGGAATCTCGGTGAATTCGCATCATTGATTTTATCATGTGTTGTTGTTCACATGTGTATTGTTAGTTATCCACCTTATGTTGATCTGATAGGATCAACAAAGGGATCTATGCTGAGGGCGCTGGATCGTCGGATTTCCATTGAGTATACATGATTATTATTGCTATGATCATATTGACGTGGTCATATGAGTATGCATTTGTAGGTCTTGTGTTAGGACCGTGTCCGTATTGCATGGATCTGATCTCGGATTAGACTGGTATGATTGTCGTGGCACTTCATATCTCGAGGTATGTTCCGTATTTTCCTTTGGTATTTGTCTTGATGGACGATCGGTTATCCTCTTGGGATTTGATGATGTTATTCGATGGATCGTATTGGTCAGAAATGGTATATTTCCATATCGTAAGTTGGTTATGACAGTTTGAGAACCTCGAGTATTGTTTGAGGTACAGTACTTATATTATGTTCGAGTTTATTGGTAAATCGAGTACATGATGTGAAATGTGATAATGGCTAGTCTGATGAGAATTTCTTGAGTAAGTAAAGATTACGTTGGTCGTATTCTTATGTTGTATTCTCATTGGTATGTTATTATTAATGTGATGTGACGGTTATCATTGTTGGATATTATGGCTGACCCCGTCGTGGGATTTCTTTTAGGTTCTCGGAGTATCGAGCTTGTAGCGGTCGTGAAGAGATGAGCTTCCCGGAGGATACTGGCTAGGACATGTTCTGTACATTGAGTTTCTTGATTGGTTCTTGTTTTCCGCTGCTAGAGTATCGTTTTAGTTGGTCTTTTTCCGCTGTGTGAGTATTTTGAGACGCTCTTTTGGTATCTGGTAACTGAGGTTACTTTGGAAATCGTTTTCTAAACTTTTGAGTATCGGCTGTTTGGCCTTGCGATTTCAAATGAGTTTTACGACGGTTTTTGATAAATGGATTTTATAAGTCTTTGTGAATTTTTAAAGTTAGTACTGCGTTGGCCTCTTGGGCATTTGTAAATGTTTTGTGAAAATTTCTTTTTAGCCTTGTGGTTCCATCTCGGCCCACGCTACTGTAATATTTTCGGTTAAACTGGGGTGTTACGAATATGGTATCAGAGCTTAGGTTGAGAAAAACAAGGCATTTGGGTCGAGTTGGGTCGTGTTATTGATGCGTCAATAGAGTTGTCGATTGACAAATACAAGAGCCGTGAGTCTTTGTTGTTCACACATGCATTTTCGTTATAGGATTTGCCAGTATCGTACTGGGCTTGTTATAACTTTTCCAAATGGTGTTTACGTGATATATTGTGTTCTTGAGTTGCACTGAGTTTGCAAAACGTGTGTTTTGAAAATACCTGTGTCGAGTATTTTCTTGAGTCTAGACATGTGCCAGTATCACGGGGAATCGTCGGCTTCACGATCTGTAAGTATTTGGATTTTTTTTGAGATTTATTGTCGTTCTAAGTTGATATGTTTTGAGACTCAGCAGATATTATGCATTTCAATATAAGGTGACAGAGTTGGGATAGGATTGATGATCTTGAGAAGTTATGATTTTGGAAATCAGTATATCAGCTAGATTTTGGAACGGAATTGTGTAATCGGAGAAGGACTATGGATTGTTGAGAAGAACATGTAGCATGTTAATTCATTTGAGATACATGAACTGCTTTTGAGCATTTGAAAATGATACTTTTCAAAATGAATATTTTACGGATGATTTACGGAAATGATTTTGGGCCGAGACCCAATCGATTTTGAAATGGTTTTATAACTCAGACTTGAAGTCCGAAAAGGGGTTTTCTACTTTTTAAACTTTTGTAATGCGGAACGAGTTACTGGCCGAGACCCTAATGTTTCAAACGGCTTTTCTGCTTTTCTTAAAACTCCCGAGACTTGTAAAACACTTTACCAATCGTTTACCTATGTTATTTCCGCCTTTCGAGGCTTTGGTTTACTTGTTCAAATTGAACCTCTCGGGAAGTCTTTCGCTGTGTGGATTTGTTTCAATATTTTTGTCATATCATATTTAAGGTGATCCATGATGGGTTAATGACTGACGTTGCAAGTCATGTGTGGAAAAGGAGTTTAGTCGGAATTTATATATTGAGATTTTGGAACTCGATCGTGTGGTTTTCCGATGGAATATCAGTGGATATTGGTGACGAACCGAATTGGTATACAGGAGTATGGATATAGTCGAGCATTTGCATACTTTTCATTTTAAAACTTCGAAATCGTGTGGATTCGAAGGAAATCATATCAAATACTTGGCACCATCGAGCCAAGTTAATTTTTCAAAATTGATTTTGTGGTCTTACCAAAATTTATGTTTTTAGTTTTGAAATTTTTGAAAGAACTTTCAAAATTGTCTTCGTGACAAGAATATATGATTTCAAACTGGTTTTGAAAATGTGATCGAGGTACATACGCATTTAGTGCATAATGCATATCGTGGTGAAGTTCGAATGAGACTCACGAATCGGATGGTACATCGATGGTAATGGCGAAAGAGATTCGAACGTTAGTATGGTAGTTTGGTTATCCACGGATGATCGGTTGATTTATCGGATAAGAGAAATATGTTGCGTGTTGTAGATTCATGCACATAATATTATTTTGGAAACTTGGGATTTTGTGAAACCGGAACATATGTGCTATGTGATTCCATTGGTATGGTAGTAGCGCGATTTTACCTTACTGATTCTGGAATGATTTCCTTGTAAGCGTAGATTTGGGGATGGTGACCCCATGCTAGTTGTTTTGTATATTGAGTGGTCGTTCCCACTCCTTGTATGAATTGGTATCTTCGTCGATTTGCGATTCGTTGTTCGTATGCCGAGGGGAAAGTTCACCAGTCGGTTGTGTTTCGTTGAGATCCACTGTATGTGATTGGTGTGTCGTTTTGAGAACTCTATATCGGTTACTGTGGTTCTGCGTTGATCGTGTTGGAGCTTACCGTGTGAAGGTATTCTCGATTACCGTTAATCGTTCGTTGGTCGTATTGAAGTTTATCACGTTGATGATATTCTCGATTGTGTTTTGACCTCTGGTTGGTCATATTGGAATTTATCAGGTCGATGATAAATTCGGTTGATTGTTGATCATTGTTGGTGATCATCTGAGCGCTCGGATTTTGTGTTGATGTTTCGGGATTCGTGTCGTTGTTTTGGCGCTTGTTTTGTAGATGTATTGTGTATAATTCGTCTTATCTAATTGGGACTTGATTATGTAATCAAAGTGACAGGATTTGATTCGGCATTGTTTCATCCGAAGATGATATATTTTTGAGACTCAGGGAATTGTGATCGTAAGCATATTGAGATTATGCAGTGAGATCGCCGGCTAGTATCTCCGGAGATCGTCGACTGCGTATTTCAAGTATGCTCTTTTGGATATTCGGTAATGATGATGATTAATCGTTGTCGTGATGGTTTTGGGATATTTTGAGTTGAACGGTATGTTTGTTCGTTTTATGATGGATCGCAAGTTTCGAGGACGAAACTTATTTTAAGGTGTAGAATGTAATATCCTAATTTCTACTATTGTTGTTTAATATTATTTTATCCGAGTTATATTGTACAGCGTTGAATCTGCATGAGAGATAAAATAAATAAAGGACTGAGATATTAGTATCGGTATAATTGTCGTATTTGGTCGACAATTACATTTGAGGATATTGTGTATCGGGTTGTCGTACTTTTGATATTGGGTATATCGTATGATGATATTATTGGAATCGTTGTTTGTGTTCGGTGTGTCTTATGTTCGCTTTTGGTATGTCGAGACGTTGGACAAGAATCTGGAAAATGGCTAAGTATAGCCTTATTAGCGCACGCCGATATTCATGCATAACGCACGCTATCGCAGCGTGATTAGCGCACGCCACGTTTATAGGTTAGCGACGCTAGTGCGCATGATCGGAAGGAATCTGCGTGTGGACCCTACCGCCGCGCACGCTCGTAAGTCAACGGTTGTTGTCCTCGAAGTATTAGCGCACGCTAAAATATTAGGCTTAGCGCACGCTAACTATGTATCACCAACAAGGAATCTTATCCTTGCCGATGTCATCGGAATATGGGGCGAGTGGTAGGTGAACACCGTAGCAAGTCAACTGGATAGCGCACGCTAAGATAAATGACTTGCGACGCTAAGCAGATGTTTTACGACGTTAATGCATGGGCATTACGACGTAAGTTAGTTTACGAAGCAAGGCGAGCCTTTGGGCCCGATAGCGCACGCTAACAAAGTCATTTAGCGCACGCTAAGGCGGTAGCGCACGCTAAACATGAGATGTTAGCGCACGCTAATAATGAATATTATAAAAAGGGACAGAAGGGTGTTATGAAGCATTTCGTCCATTCCTTCCTTGTAACCGAGAGAGAGAGTTTTTAGAGAGAGGTTTGAGGTCCCAAACATCGAGAGATGATGATCTTTAACAAGATTAAGATGGAGAGCATGGATTCAAGCCTCGTTCTTCAAGTTATTCATGATTCTTGGAATGGAGTCTAGTGTTCTTATTCTTGGTTCATCCAATCCGTAATTTTCGTATCCTCTTGATGATGGTTCGTTTTTCTTGGATGATTTCATGTAAGGAGCATGTTGGATAATCATATGATGATGTTATATGAGATTCAATGGAATTTTGATAAGAGTTTCGGATGTTAGTTAAGATTCTTCTTACTATAAGGATGGTGATTCTTTTAACCCGATCTAAGATGGATTTGAATCTTGTTAATTATATTGATCGATTTAGAGGAGTTAAATCATGATACGAGGTTGAATTCGGATTGAATATGATATGATCCTTGTTATCGAGTCGGTTTGATTGTTGATGTTATTATTGATATATGGACATTGATATTATCCTTGTGATAGTATGGTGTCGTTTATCTTCAAGAGATATGGAGATTTATGTCTCCCTTCATTCGGATTCGTAGTTGCAAGATGCTAGTCGATGCTTGGAATGAATGCCATCAGACGGCATTAGCGCACGCTAAGCTTACCGCTAGCGACGCTAACGGGAGCAACTTAGCGCACGCTACGTTAGGTGATTAACGTGCGCTAAGTAGGCGATAAGGCGATTTTTGTGTTTTGATTAGGAATTCGTGATGGTTTGACTTGGTTGGTTCTCGACCGTGTTTATTCGAGATTGTGTTGAACCGCTGAGTTCGATTGGTTAGTTTTCTCGCTTGTTGACCGTTATCGGATATGTGTTATTTGATTTCTTCGATAGGTTGAGATTATTGATCGGTGATTATAACCGGATATTGCGGTCGTGTTCGAGCATGTCCATTGTATTGCTTTTGATCAATGAGGAGCTCGTAGACAAAGGCAATGTGTTCGGCAGCAGCTTCGTGGTATCGGTATCGAGGCAAGTTATTACTTGCTCGGTTATAATATTTAATGAATGGTTTCATTTCATTTCGTTTATAATGCATATAGCGATGATTATTATTGTGAACTCTGGATATTCGGATCGCATATCGTTCTTTCGATTCTGGGAGGTAAACCATAATGTATATGCTTTATCTCGATTATTGGTATGTTCGAATATCTAGGTTACATTATGGTAAAGACGAAGATATGAGTATCTATAGTTCATTGTACGTTTGGATCGCCGAGCATTGAGGATAATCTTCGGTGATGATTGGACATCGAGGTTGCTCCCGAAGGACTCGGGGCAAGTATTCCATATTGATTATGGTTTAGTGTTATTTATTTTGGTCTCGTACATTTTCTTTCATGTTGTTGAACATGAAGTAGTCCTAGTATATTGTCATGTTGTCGTGCATGTTATGTTGTTCATGTGGATGAACGTGTTGATTTGCATATGTGTATGCATATTGTGTTGTTTTTGTTGTGTAAATAATCCGATGGGATTATGAGGATCTATGCTGAGGGCGCTGGATCGAATGTCCACCATGCGTTGGTTCGATGGGATCATCATGGGGATCTATGCTGAGGGCGCTGGATCGTTGGACAGGTTTTCCACCATGCGTTGGTTCGACGGGATCATCATGGGGATCTATGCTGAGGGCGCTGGATCGTTGGATTACCAGTATTGTGTTGATGGAATCTGGTGAATTCGCATCATTGATTTTATCATGTGTTGTTGTTCACATGTGTATTGTTAGTTATCCACCTTATGTTGATCTGATAGGATCAACAAAGGGATCTATGCTGAATCGTCGGATTTCCATTGAGTATACATGATTATTATTGCTATGATCATATTGACGTGGTCATATGAGTATGCATTTGTAGGTCTTGTGTTAGGACCGTGTCCGTATTGCATGGATCTGATCTCGGATTAGACTGGTATGATTGTCGTGGCACTTCATATCTCGAGGTATGTTCCGTATTTTCCTTTGGTATTTGTCTTGATGGACGATCGGTTATCCTCTTGGGATTTGATGATGTTATTCGATGGATCGTATTGGTCAGAAATGGTATATTTCCGTATCGTGAGTTGGTTATGACAGTTTGAGAACCTCGAGTATTGTTTGAGGTACAGTACTTATATTATGTTCGAGTTTATTGGTAAATCGAGTACATGATGTGAAATGTGATAATGGCTAGTCTGATGAGAATTTCTTGAGTAAGTAAAGATTACGTTGGTCGTATTCTTATGTTGTATTCTCATTGGTATGTTATTATTAATGTGATGTGACGGTTATCATTGTTGGATATTATGGCTGACCCCGTCGTGGGATTTCTTTTAGGTTCTCGGAGTATCGAGCTTGTAGCGGTCGTGAAGAGATGAGCTTCCCGGAGGATACTGGCTAGGACATGTTCTGTACATTGAGTTTCTTGATTGGTTCTTGTTTTCCGCTGCTAGAGTATCGTTTTAGTTGGTCTTTTTCCGCTGTGTGAGTATTTTGAGACGCTCTTTTGGTATCTGGTAACTGAGGTTACTTTGGAAATCGTTTTCTAAACTTTTGAGTATCGGCTGTTTGGCCTTGCGATTTCAAATGAGTTTTACGACGGTTTTTGATAAATGGATTTTATAAGTCTTTGTGAATTTTTAAAGTTAGTACCGTCGTTGGCCTCTTGGGCATTTGTAAATGTTTTGTGAAAATTTCTTTTTAGCCTTGTGGGTTCCATCTCGGGGCCCACGGCGCTGTAATATTTCCGGTTAAATCTGGGGGTGTTACAGTATAAACTTGATAAGTTGATTAAATCATGCTCAAACTAAGTGAAGATCAACATTTAGGGGTATTAGTATTACTTCTTGATGTATAATAACTTCATAATATGGTTGTGTTGATAATGACAGATAAAACCTGATTTATAACATGATAATTGGAAGTTGATTATAGTCTCAACACTAGGAACATGTTATGGATGAAATCCTAAATGATCAGAGGGGAGAGATACTAATCTTGTCTTGAACATTCAATTGATTATTGAAGGTAATATGGAACCATAATTTTGGCCTCTAAAACCAATACCTTCGTAATAAACTGTTGGAAGAATTATGTTAACCCTTTGAAGATAATTTTTACAAGATGGGATGAAGTTACATTTAGAATTCCAAGTATCCAATGATATAACTAGGCTTTTAATAATTCTTCAAAAGTAAAAACAATGGATTTTGATAGAAGGAAGTTGTAATCTTCATATGTTCAAGTTAATCGATTTCATTGATATCTTAAAAGGGTGTTAATCACTATATTAATATGTTGATAATGTTCTTAAGAGGATTGTAGTGAATATGGTGATACAAATGCAGTAGATGAGTAGCCGAATTCCATTTCATTAATCTGTGTGTATTAGGAGATGTAAATTAAGATGATGTTCTTAGTTCACTAAAAACTTGAACTTATGCTTTCATATAGGAATCAGTTTTAATGTAATTGTTGGTAAAATAATGAAGAACGTAATTGAACACAAACTTATATCGTAATCGGAAGTGCCGATGATTTGAAAAGATGTTTTCACAATGTTATATTGGTAATAATTTGGACTTCAAGTATTTGACATTAATGTTAGAATATGTGAATGAACTTGATAAACATATGATGATTTGTAATTGGAACATTAAAGTGATCAATAGGATAATTGATTTATTCAAAGTAAATTTACGAATATTTTTTATGTAAGGATACTGTTATCGTACGAATGTGTTGTTGAATGAATTACATTTCATTCAAGGTTGCTTGTTCACGTGAGTATTGTTAGACGGGGATACCGTTCATTTGACCATTCAAAGAAGGAGTATTCACCTACGGAATTGAGGCAAGTTATTTTGCTTGGTTATAATGATGGTTGAATTCTTGTGATTATTATGCGTTTCGTGTGTATGAAATGTTCTGATAATCTATGATTCGTGATATGGTGATGCCCTTGATCGTATTATCATGGTATTGGGTTGATATACCCGAAATTACCGTTCTTGTTACCGTTGGTCCTTTTGAGCTTTGTTGACACTCCGGTGAGTCGTTCGATTCCTTGATAAAGGTGTAATTCATTGAGTTTTGTTGTCATGTTGTATCGTGACATCTCTGGAGTCATATATGCATGCCAATTGGTTATGTGTAGGATTTTTAGCCGGGAACTTGATGATCATGCGTGGATGTTTTCCGTATTTAGATCGTGCACACGAGACGTAGTTCGTGAGGCTAATTAGGTACATCGCCCCACGTATATTCTGGATTCCGTATACGGGGTGGACATGTGCACGGACACATTTACGGATCGGGCACACTGTGACGTCCGTCTTGAGCCATATTATATGGTCTTTCGTATATTTGGTTATGTTCGACAGCTGGGACTGACTGTTTATATGCCTGCGGGGTATATTCAGTAGTCGATTGTTTTCTTTGAAATCCGTATATTTATGAATGGTATAATGTCATGAGAATTATTATCATGTATAGCTGACCCTGTGGTTGGGGCGAAATACTTGTATTTCAGGGCGAGGAAAGGGCAAGGCACAGGAGGAGCACAATGGCGACGGAGGGTTTTGAAGGATGCTATTTCGGGGGGCCCGAGTCTTTTGATGTTCGGTTATGTTTTATTGTGATTTTCATTTTACTTTGTGTCGGATGAATGTACTATAATTTGTTAGGTATTGCCCATCGTCATATGGTCTGTGCCGAGTTTGGATCCTGTGTACGTTTGCTCGTATTAAAGACATGTATAACTTATACTCCACATCGGGGTTTTGATAAATATGGTGGTACAGTGCCACGTTGTTAGGTTGTAAGTGTATATCATGATATCGCCTGGTGGGTCCCGGTAGGGGTCCACGACACTGTAATAGCCACCGTTCTTAGGCTGTTACATGAAACACACCCAACCATCCCAAATACTCAACAATTCCGGAAATTACACCAATAAATCCGTAGGAACACATGTATCTAAGGTAGATAATCCATACTCAACATATTCCAACACATTAGCAAGCTAAGTCGAAGAGATCGGGAAGAAAACCCCTAAATCTCGAAATTCTATGGTTAGACAAAGTCTACCTTGATTTGGAGTGGAGGAGAGGATTAAATGTTGAATCCGAACTAGAAGCTTGAAGATATTGATGGATGATAGTAGCTCGAATAGATCTTCAAAAATCGTCCAAAATCGCCCAGAATCTCCCAAGGAAGGAGGAGAAATGGAAAAATGACGAAATGGGGGTGAAGTGTCCTATTTATACTAAACCCAGCTTAGCGCGCGCTAAAAACTGAGATTAGCGTGCGCTACTGGGTAGTCCAGTGAACTCTGCCTGCCTTGTTAGCATGCGCTACGTAGTTGGTAGCGTGCGCTAATGCCTTCCTCTTAGCGTGCGTTAATCGAGTCTAGCATGCACTACCTGATAGTTGGCGTCCAGAAAATGGGAGTCCAGAACCTACTGTCCACTCCCTGCTCGAGCCTTAGCGTGCGCAATTACGATTGATTAGCGTGTGCTACTAACACAGCTAGCATATGCTATTTTCCACTCAGAGCGTGCTCTACGAATTCTCCAATTTAGTCTAGTACCTACTGGACTGTCTGCCTCAATTGCACTAGCGTGCGCTAAAATTGATACATAGCGTGCGCTACAAGTACTCAATTAGCGCGCGCTAAAAAGAGTATGTAGCGTGCGCTACTCCTCACACATAGACTACCAAAATGATGATAATGATAATATTCTCGTCTTGATCCTCAAACAGGGTTGAATGACGAATGATAACTGATATACAATCCAAAAAACTCCGAACGGTGAGCACAAATAGATGAATACAAATGATGAATGATTATTAATGAGTGAAAATTGCTGAGTGATAATTACTGAATGATAATAAATAAATTCGCAACCGGGTATTACGTACTCCCCCCTTAAAAAGAGTTTCGTCCTCGAAACTAAGGGTCAAACAATTCAGGATAATTCTCCCGCATACTATCCTCGGTTTCCCAGGTAGCCTCTTCGACTCCGTGTCTAGACCACTGAATTTTAACCAAAGGAATATCCTTGTTCCTCAACTATTTGATTCGCCGCTCTAAGACTTGTACATGACGCTCCTCGTACGTATGATCATCCGCGATCTCAATTTCGTCGAACTGAAGTATGTGACTCGGGTCGGAAACATACTTCCGCAACTGAGAGATGAGAAACATATTATGAACTCGGCTCAAAGCCAGAGGTAAATCCAATCAATAAGCCAGACTGCCTACCCGATTCAAAATTTCAAATGGTCCAATGAATCGCGGACTCAACTTTCCTCTCTTCCCGAAATGGAAAATACTTCGACTTGGGGATACCTTGACCAAAACGTGGTCACCTACCTCGAACTCTGATGGTCGACGGCGATTATCCACACATGGTTTTTGTCGACTCTGAGTGGTCAAAAAACGACCCCTGATCAATGCTACCTTCTCGCGGGCGGCTATTAGCATATCGGGTTCAGTGCCGATTGATTCTGATAAGTCATCCCAACACAAGGGAGATCGACAGCGATGACCCTATAAGGCCTCGTAAGGTGCCATATTAATCGAAGCATGCCAATTGTTGTTATACGTGAACTCAATCAACGGTAGTTGAGCTTCCCAATCATCTTTCCAATCGAGAACCCATGCTCTCAACATCTCCTCTAACGTATGAATAGTTTGCTCCGATTGTCCGTCGGACTGAGGGTGAAAAGTTGTGCTGAAATTTAGCTGAGTTGCCATGGCACGATGAACGGGTTTCTAAAAATGTGACGCGAATCGCCCGTCACGATCAGAAACGATACTCTTAGGAGTACCGTGCAATCTCAAAATCTCTTTAATGAACAACTGGGCAAGTCTCTAGGGAACCCATATATCCTTAATCTCAAGGAAATGAGCTGACTTAGTTAAACGTTCCACGATTACCCAAATTATAATCATGCCACGACAACTCATTGGCAAACTAGTGATGAAGTACATTGAAATATCTTCCCACTTCCACTTTGGAACATAGAGAGGTTTTAGCATACCCTCCGGTCGCTGATGTTCTATCTTGACTTGCTGACAGGTCAAATATCTCGAAACAAATTCTGCGACTTCTCGCTTCATATTACTCCACCAATAATTTTGTTTCAAGTCTTTGTACATTTTGCTAGCCCCCGTATGAATGGAATAAGGGGTAGCATGAGCTTCTCTCAAAATGGAGCTTTTAAACTCGTCATCCACCGGAATGCATAACCGGTTCTTAAATCGAAAAAGTCCATCCTCGTGAACCACAAATCTAGGGGCTTTCCCATGAGCCACATCCTCTTGAATGCGCAACAGAAATGGGTCTGAACCCTGTTTTGTTCCGACCGCCTCCTCGAGTGGCGATGAAATCTCTAACATGCAAAGTTGCCCTTGCACTCGCTGTAACCAGACCTCGATCTCAGGTCTTAGGAATTCCTGTTGCAGTTCCTTCTAAGCAGTCAAACGAGCAAGCATTTTCTCCTGGACGGACTTACGACTCAAGGCATCAGTGACAACATTCGCCTTACCCGGGTGGTATTATATCTCAATATCATAATCTTTAATCAGTTCCAACCATGGTCTCTGTCGCATGTTTAACTCCTTCAGAGTAAATATATACTTTAAACTCTTATTATCGGTGAAAATTTGGCAAGTGACGCCATAGAGGTAATGACGCCAAATCTTCTATGCGAAAACCACGACTGCTAGTTCTAGGTCGTGGGTCGGATAATTGACCTCATAAGGCCTCAGTAGCCGCGAAGCATAAGCTATCACCTTCATGTTCTGCATTATTACACATCGAAGACCTTGTCCGGACGCGTCACTATAAACCACAAACCCTTCCGTCCCTTGTGGTAAAGAAAGGACAGGCGCTGAAATTAAACGGATCTTGAGCTCCTCAAAATTCTGCTGACATGCGTCACACCACGTGTATTTCTTATCCTTCCGCAAAAGGCTCGTCATAGGTTGAGAGATTTTAAAAAACCCTTCCACAAATCGCTGGTAATAGCCTGCTAATCCGAGAAAACTTTGGATTTCCTTAACATTATTTGGAGGTTGCCAATCCCGGATAGCCTCCGTCTTCTGAGGGTCGACACGAACCCCGTCTGATGAAATCACATGTCCGAGAAACATCACCTCGGACATCCAGAACTCGCCTTTGGAAAATTTCCCATAGAGTTGCTCTTGTCTCAACACGTCGAGGACTTGATTAAGGTGAAGTTCGTGCTCCTCTTGGTCACGAGAATAAATCAAAATGTCATCTATGAAAACAACCATGAACTGATCTAAATAATTGAGGAAAACTCGGTTCATTAGCTCCATGAATACCGCAGGTGCATTAGTTAACCCAAACGGCATCACTACAAACTCGTAGTGCCCATAGTGTGTTCGAAACGCCGTTCTTGTGATATCCGACTCTCAAATTCGCAACTGATGATACTAAGATCTTAAATCGATCTTGGAAAATACTGAAGCTCCCTGGAGCTGATCTAAGAGATCATCGATGCGGGGTATGGGATATTTATTCGTGATCGTCACCCTGCTCAGCTCCTGATAATCAATGCACAAGCGAAATAAACCATCATTCTTCTTGACAAATAACACTGGTGCTCCCCACGGGGATGCACTCAGTCGGATATAACATTTCTCGACCAATTCCTACATTTGATTCTTCAGTTCTTGCATTTCGGTCGGGGCTATACGATATGGTGCTTTCGATATTGGGGACGTACCAGGCTACAACTCTATCGTGAATTCCACATCTCTCGATAGAGGTAAACCAGATAACTCATCTGGAAACACATCGGCGTAGTCTGTCACTACAGAGATATCCGCCAACGTCACTGATGATTTTTCGGTCTTAGTCATATAGAACCAATAACCGACACACCTATGATTGAGTAACTTCACTGCTTTCATCATATTAATAACTCTTCCAGAACGGCAAGGGTTACCCCCCTGAAATACACACTCGACTCCATCGTTTGAAATGATAGTGACCATACGCTTACGGACACTAAGGGTGGCATCATGATGATCCATCCAATCAATACCCAAGATTACGTCATCTTTAGGTAAGTCTACCACGATCAGGTGTGCCAAACATTCATGTCCCTCAAGCTGAATTGGACAGTTTCTAACTTCACGACTTCCGATAATTCTTCTACCGTCTGGTAGTCCAATGACATAAGGTTTGCAACTAGTACCACTATCCAGGTGTAGTCTACTCAAACATGATTCGGAAATGAATGAATGTGATGCGCCAGTATAAAAAACAGTACACACAGGTTGAGATAAAATTTTGAGTGTACCTGAGATCATTCGGGCCTTCGAATCGTCGGTCCTCTTCATCTCGTAAATTCGGGGCTTGCCGGCCCCCGAACCGGATGCTCCTGTCTGATAAGTATGGGTTCCGCCTTTATTTGCTACCTTCGTCTTAAACGACGCAGACTGAGTAGCTTGATTCTAAACACTTGACTGCTTCGGGGTCTGAGATGCCGTCGGAGCAGGTTTGGAATCTCTTCGGCAGAAACGGGCCTTATGCCCGGCAACCCCATAAACGTTGCATGTGATAGTCTGTTTCGGACACTTAGTGCTGTAATGACCATATTCTCCACAGTTGAAACAGGTTATGGCCGAACTGGCCGTTCGAGACTGAGATTCCACAGGTTTAGGCACCATAGGAGGTCACTCAGAAAAAGTAGATCCCATGCGGGGCTTATTGATGGTTGCCCGACCGCCCTCGGACTGATTATGATTCTTCGATTTCTTGCCAGCAGATGAAGATTGTTGCTTAGCAATTTCCTTAGCAGTAAGCTCATAAGTAAGAGATTTTTCGATGAACTCGGCCAGGGTGGCACAATGATGATTAAGCAATTGCATCCGCATATGAGGTTTCAACCTCTTACTGAAGTACTTGATTTTATCCACCTCGGAGTGGATAACTGATGAGGCAAAGGGATGTAGCTCCTGAAAATTCTCGGCGATGGCGAGAACATCTTCTTCCGCTGAGGGGTCGGGACTGTGTAATTCCGTTAACTTGGCTTCTCTGAGTGGGGCCGGATAATATCTTTCCAACATGAGGGTCTTAAACTGCTCCCAAGTGCAAGATCCATCAGTGGGCTTCAGAGATAGCCACCATGAGTGAGCGCTCCACCATAGCAAATAGCTTCTCAAAATGTTCAAGCCAGTGAATAATATCTGCCGGCTCAAATGAGCACTCAAAAGTAGGTGGCCTCTGGCGAGAGATGTCGCTGATTATACTGCTCACACTCCTCTCTTACCTCTGAGGTGGCAGCGGAGGAGCCTGTTGAGTCTAGTGGTTGAATTCTGCATTGTCTCCATCAGACGTGCCATCTGAGTCATTTGGGCCATCATGCCGTGCATAAATATGAATGGGTCAACCCGAACGCCTTCTGATTGGGCTGCATCTCGAGTACGACTCCCTGACAGTGAATGATTATCTTCCGGTGAATGAGTAGCATCGTCAGCTGAGTTGGTAGCATCGCTGCCTATTGAACTAATGACTTCCTTCGCGTTCGCGTGAGAATTCACATGAGCTCCCGGATTTCGGCCCGTACCGCGGCCTCTTCCCCTGCACCCTCTGACAGATCTATCCGTACTGAAGTAGAAAAGTCACATGATAATTATAGATCTCGCATGAATATCGCATTATGATTACATTATGGAATGATAATAATGAGCATACGTGCTCTAACACAATGAACACATGAATAATGCAGTAAAATGATCGTCGACATTACGCCGGGATATGATAAGATCGCATGAAGGATCAACTGAGGTGACATGATTATTTGATGAAATTCTTGAAATGATTATCTTGAACAAGTTAACAAGATTGGTAATACTATCCACAAGATCAACAACCGAATAATGAGATTGACTGAGTGATTAATGAGTTAACATGAATCCCCAAGATTCAACAGAAAATCATGATTGATGATTGTTGTCTGATGAATGATGAATGAGTTGATTCTTATTGCCAGAAACTGTACCATGGCGTCAGAAATCATACCGTTCTTTCGGTCTGAGGGGCTTGGCACTTGCACAGGTCACACGTGACGCGAAAGTCCAATGATACTAGTCTGATGAACGATGATTTCAGTGAGACATGACTCAGAAGGGTAGTATTAAAAAACACGCTCTGATACCAACTCTGTAACACCCCAAACTAGGCCGCTAACCCCCAACCGGGACCCACTAGATGCATGAAAAATAATGAATTAAATAATATAACTGTAGTACCAAACCACATTATATTACCAATTACTCCGATGAGGAGTTTCAAGTACAATACACTCAGGAATACAGAATACATATATATTTCATATGAAGATGCAATATACAACACTGAATAAAAATAAAAATCCAAACGGAAACTGCAGCGGAAATTACACACGAAAGAAACATGAACAACTGAGAAGACTGGCCCCCCCAACTAGTATCACTGGGACTCCTCGCCATCAATGTTCTCTTCTCGTGCCTTTGACTTGCCATGACCTAAAAACTATAATACCCGTACTTTTATTGACTATTTGACCTTACTGTTCTTCCTATTGTTGCCGCTATGGAAACTCTGAATGTTTTGTCAATGTTGTTGTAGAGCTTCGCACCTTGTTTGGATCATGATTTGGGTTTTTTAGACCTTTCGGTACTGTCCTGGTCAATGGAAATAGTGCACGCCAGGCCTAGGCTAACGTACGCTAATTATGCCTGAGTAGCGCATGCTAGCTTTGAGCTGTAGCGCGCGCTAACGGGCCAAACAGGGGAGAGTGAGTAACTTATACTGCTCTCTGGACTAGCAGTTAGCGCATGCTAGGAGTTTTTTAGCGCACTCTATTCGTGGACATTAGCGCGCGCTAACACCGTCCGTAGCGCACGCTAACGGGCTGGGTCGGCAGAGACAATGAGGTTGTCTGACTGACTGGACTATCAGGTAACGTACGCTAGGCTTCGACTAGCGCATGCTACAAGCATTTCGTAGCGCATGCTATACTGGCACAGCAGCGCACGGTTGGACTCGATCAGGGCAGAGGATAGTAATTTCTGGACATCAACTCCCAGTTAGTGCACGCTAACTATTGGCTAGCGTGCGCTAAGAGTAGTTTAGTAGCGCACGCAACAGATCATCTAACACACGCTAGTGAGGCTGTCAGAAGCCACTGGACTGACCGGTGACCCCGTTAGCGCACGCTAATTCTTAAGCGTAGCGTGCGCTAGACTGGGCGAGTATATATTGGATAGTTGACTTCCTTTCTGTCATTTTTTCTCATTTTTCTCATTTTCCGATCGGGAGCAGCGGGTTTCGGCGATTTGGAGAGTTCGGAGATGATCCTTCTTCAGATATCAACATCTTTGGTTGGAGAACAAGGATTTCACAGCATCTAATCTATTCTATCGCCCGAATCAAGGTATAAATGCTTAAAATCATATTTTGGGGATTTTTGGGGAATTTCTTAGATTCGTCCGATTTATCCGTTTTTGAGCTTGAGAACATTGATATTATGAATTATCTACCTTTTTAACATGTTTCCCTTATGATTCTATGAATTATTTCATGATGGTTCGGACGTAAGAGGGTTTTGGCGATTTTCAAATCCCTAGATGTTTACCCTAGTGGTTTCGTGAATCGTAGGCGGGTTTCGGGAGTTTCTTCGTGTGTTATGAGTATGGATTATTCATTATCATATTCCTTGCAAATCATTTAGGTGCCAGAAGTGCGTTCTCGGACCTACCGAACTTATACTCTTTTCTTTCTGGATTCGCGATGTCTCAAAAGCAAGTATATGTGTATGTTAATACATTCTCGACTTTGAAAGTGAGGTATATGACTTGTATGATTATATGTATTCACTCTGGGAGGGTCTGATGGGGCCTTAGAGGGTTCCGTTGCTGCTGGTACGGTTCCACGAATAGTTTGGGGTTAACCACTCTGGAAGGGTTCGACGGGGCCTCAGAGGGTTCCGTTGCTGCTGGTGCGGTTCCATGGTTAATCGTGTATATTTTGAAATGAGATTTAGTTATTCCGGAATACTAGTCTTGAATTGATGATTTGATTGTTACTTTCACTGTATTATTGAGTAGTATTGTGTTTCATATTCGATATACTTGTACTAGCTATTCGACGGCTAACCCCTTTATAGGGGAAATACGTTTTATGTATTTCAGGTTTAAGAAGAGCGGACAGACAGGTATCGGGTCGGCATGAAGATGATGGGCAAGCGTGATACTATGTATTATTTCCGGTTGTATTTTGCGTTCCTCCATTCAGTGTTGTTGTACTAGAATGGTTATTGAATACTCGAGTATTGTCTTTCAGTTTTCTTGATGTTCCGGCCTGTGTTACCGAAGTATTGAATTGTGTTGTGATGTATTTTGATACGTTGGTAATGGTTTGAATACTATTTGTTTTGTCCTTCATTTCATTGTATTCGGATCTCATTAGTCAAGTTTTATAATTACGCATATGATTAGCCTTGTGAGTTCCACGGCGGGACTCAGGGCGCTGTAATATAGCCCGAATAACTTGGGGGTGTTACAGAATATGGTATCGGAGCTTAGGTCTACTAATACCTAGGCTGTTGATCTTTTGGGTCGATTGAGTCAGCATTTGTCCACAGTATCACTACCTTGCCATCATCACAGCGCGACCGGTACTTGTAAGACCTCTTATCTTTCTGGTGTTTCCTTAATTGTTTGTTTCTGAATTGGTATTTTTGAGAGTTGGTCACTTCGTTGACGTGCGATTGAATGGTACTTACGTGCTTTGTGTATGCTTCAGTATGTCTGCTGGTAGGGGACAAGGACGTGCTCGAGGTCGTGGTCGTGGGCATGGACGAGGACGTGGCGCGGCCATTTCCCTCAGTTTTGTTGCAGGGTCGACCAATCCCAGTTTATCAAACTCGGTGCATCCTGATACCAAAAGTCCTCATGACCAGTCGACGGGCCAGGGAAACAGCGCGGATGCTGGAGTTGGGAACGCGCTTCAACAATTGGCTAACCAGATGACCATTTTAGCCCAAACCGTATAGCTGAATAATTCGAACCCGAATGCGGATGCCTTGCTTCAGAATGTAATCCGTATGCACCCTCCACAGTTTGGCGGTACAACCGACCCGTTAAATTGGGAGGATTGGCTAGCGGAGTTAGAGAAGGTATTCGAAGCAGTTGATTGCCCGGAGGCGAGGAAGGTACCGATCGCCCAGTACTTCCTTACCAAGGAATCCGCTACGTGGTGGAAATTTATCAAGCCACAGGATCATGTTGCTACCTGGGAGGAGTTTAAAGAGATCTTAGAGGCCGAGTTTTGTCCTTGGACAGTGCAAGAAGGCCGAATCCGGGCCTTTTTTCGAAGATAAACTGCAGAATATTCCTGTTTCGCAGGCAATCGTGGAGTACAACCAACAATTGATTCACGTGAAGGATGAAGTGAGAAACGAGCGTGATAAAATCCGTTACTTCGACATGCGCATGAATTTGGACTTACGGCGGTACATGGACGGATTTGCTTGCACCACCTTGAAGGAATACCAAGATAAGGGTTTGGCCTATGACATGTTAAGCCCCGACAACGATACCACCGAAGAACCTAAGAAGCAGAAGATCGCGGGAAATTTTTCAGGCTCTAAGAGTGGCAACTTTCAGAAGCCTCAGACGACTAACCGTTCTGCCGGACAGTCGTCACGTTCTGCTAAAAGAAAGAGGAATTTCCGATCTGCACAGGGCACCTCAACTCGCCCGATAAGCTGTTTTAATTGTGGTCATCCAGGCCACATTAGTGTGGAGTGCAACTTCCCACCCCTTAAGTGCCATACTTGCGGACAAATGGGGCACAGAGCAGTCTATTGCCCTGAATGGGATCAGACCTTGGGCACTCGGGCTTCAACCCCAGCGTCTAAATATCAGAATGTAAGTCAGCAACAACCAGTTGGGCAGACACAACAGGGTTACGGCAGGGACCGGGGATAGGGCCAGAATGCTGGAGGAGGGAACTCTAGCGTCGGTTCGGTACAACCACGAATCTATGAAATGCGTCGAACAGACGAACCCGATGCAGCGGTAGCTTCAGGTACCATTCATATTTTATCTCATCCAGTTCGTGTACTTTTTGATACGGGTGCTACACATTCTTTCATTTCCTTGGAGTGTGTACGTCATTTGAATATAACTTGTATGACTACTTGTGATCCCTTCATTGTGAAACTACCTAGCGGGGATAGAATTGTGGGAAACTGGGAGATTAGAGATTTTCCGGTGATGATAGCCGGCTTAGAGTGGTTATCAAATTTGATTATAGTCGATATGGAAGGCGAGGATGTGATCCTTGGCGAAGATTGGCGTGATAGTCACCAAGTGATTATGAATTACCGTACTAAGGTTATCACCATGATGACTGAAGATGGATCCGAGTACTCATTTTTGGGACGTAAGACGGGCCAACCTAAGTTGATTATCAGCGCCATGAAGACCGTAAAACTTTTGAATAAAGCTTGCACGGGCTTTTGGTGTTATGCTTTGAAGACGGAAGGAAACGAAGTCGATTTCTCTTTGATTCTGGTTGTTAACGAGTACCCCGATATCTTCCCAAACGACCTCCCGGGATAACCTCCAGATCGAGAGATAGAATTTTTTGTGGATTTAGAGCCTGATGCGGCTCCGATTTCTAAGGCACCTTATCGGATGGCACCTTCCGAGATGCAAGAATTGAAGAGTCAATTGGGAGAACTATTGGAGAAAGGGTACATCAGACCGAGTGCTTCGCCTTGGGGCGCACATGTTCTTTTTGTGAGAAAGAAGAATGGTTCACTACATTTATGCATCGACTACCGTGAGCTAAACAAAGTGACCATTAAGAACAAGTATCCCTTGCCTCGTATAGACAATTTATTTGATCAATTGCAGGGAGCTGCAGTTTTCTCGAAAATTGATTTGAGATCGGGGTACTACCAGCTCAGGGTGAGAGAGTCCGACGTTCCAAAGACTGCATTTCCGATGAGATATGGGCATTATGAATTTGTAGTCATGCCTTTTGGATTGACTAATGCACCGGAAGTATTCATGCAGTTAATGAACAAGATATTCATCGAGTACCTCGACAGGTGTGTAGTCGTCTTTATTGACGACATCTTGATCTATTCTCGAGATAAGGAGGAACATGCCCGACACTTGCGTTTGATATTAGACATTTTGAGAACCAAGCACCTCTATGCAAAATTCTCAAAATGTGAGTTTTGGTTGGAAGAAGTTATGTTTCTCGGCCATGTGATATCGGCCGAAGGGGTTCGTGTAGACCCGCAAAAGATTGACGCAGTGCTAGATTGGGCACCACCTAAAAATGTTAAAGAAGTTCGTAGATTTTTGGGCCTTGCTGGGTATTACCGTCGGTTTGTCGAGGGGTTTTAAAAACTCGCTCGACCACTCACGAAACTACTCCAGAAGACAGAAAAATTTGTTTGGACAGACGAGAGACAACAAAGCTTCAATGAGCTGAAGAGACGTTTGACCTCCACGCTGATTCTGACTTTACCACATGGTAGTGATGGATTTGCCGTATATAGTGACGCTTCAGGTCAAGGTCTCGGATGTGGACTTATGCAACATGATAAGACGATAGCTTTTGCGTCACGACAACTGAAGCCGTATGAGATGAACTATCCTACTCAGGATCTAGAGTTGGCCGCGATTGTTTTCGCACTTAAGATTTGGCGGCATTATTTGTATGGTTCTCCGTGTCGGATCTATACCGACCACAAGAGTCTGAAGTACATTTTCAGTCAGAAAGAGATGAATATGAGACAGAGACGTTGGTTAGAATTGATAAAGGATTACGACTTGGAAATTCTATACCACCCAAGAAAAGCAAATGTCGTCGCGGATGCTTTGAGCCGCAAATCAGCATCGCTTCAGATGCTCGAGGTTCTTACACCTCAGACGAAGATTCGTCAAGATATAATTGAGCAAGGAATAGAGGTTTGGCTTCAGAGAGTACAAGGACAGTTGTGTACTCTCGAAATTATTTTGTCCTTGGTTGACGACATCAAAGGGAAACAGTGGAGTGACCCGATGATTTCCCAACTGAAGGAAGATGTAATCAAAGGAAAAGCCCCTGGATTTATGGTTCATGAGGATAGTATTTTGAGATTTCAGGACAGGCTTGTGTTTCGAATAATCTGGAATTGAGGCAGAGAATTCTCCGAGAGGCTCATGCAATGCCTTACTCAATCTATCCCAGAATGAGTAAGATGTATAAAGATTTAAAGCGAAATTTTTGGTGGAATAATATGAAGAAAGATGTCATGGAGTTTGTGATTTGATGCTTGATGTGTCAACAAGTAAAAATTGAACATCAACGACCGGCGGGATTGTTGAAACCGCTTCCTATTTCCGAATGGAAATGGGAGGATATCTCTATGGACTTTATCACTGGGATGCCGGTAACTAGAACTGGGATGAATATGATTTGGGTAATCGTCGATCAGTTGACCAAGTCTACTCACTTTCTAGGTATTAAGGATACTTGGGGACCGGAGAGATTGACTCGAACTTTTATAGCTGAAATCGTGAGATTGCATGGTGCCCCCAAGACCATTGTTTCTGATCGAGATGGTCGTTTTATATCACATTTTTGGCAGGCCGTTCACCAGGCTTTAGGTAACGAGTTGAAATTGAGCACGTCTTTTCATCCTAAGTCAGACGGTCAGATGGAGAGGACGATTCAGACGTTGGAAGATATGTTACGGGCTTGTGTCCTAGACTGGAGTAATGATTGGGAGCTTCACTTTCCGTAGATCGAGTTTGCCTACAATAATAGTTGGCATGCGTCAATCAAAATGGCACCATTCGAGGCACTTTACGGCAGGCGGTGTAGGTCGCCATTATGTTGGGACGAGGCTTCGGAGCTAGTCGGAACGGGACCGGATATGCTATTGGAAACTAAGGAGAAGATTTCCATTATTCGGGACCGGTTGTTGACTGCCTAGAGCCGTCAGAAATCTTATACTGATACTCGTCATCGACCTTTGGAATTCAAAGTGCGAGACCATGTTCTACTCAAAGTGTCGCCGACCAGAGGAGTTTTCCGCTTTGGGAAGAAGGGGAAACTTAGTCCGAGGTATATCGGACCATTCGAGATTTTGGATAGGGTCGGAGATTTAGCTTATTACTTGGCGTTGCCTCCAGCTTTGAGTCATGTCCATGGTGTTTTTCATGTATCTCAGTTGAGGAAATACGTGCCGGACCCAAGTCATGTTATCGACTATAGTGAGATTGACGTAGCCGAGGATATTACCTTTCCAGAGATGCCAATGAAGATCCTTGAACGTCGTGAGAAGCAACTTCGGCACAAAACCATTCCATTAAAGTGCAGTGGTCAAGACATGGGGTCGAGGAAGCGTCTTGGGAGACGGAAGAGAATATGCGATCGGAATACCCCAAACTTTTCATTTCTTAAGTTTGGGGACGAAACTTCTTTTTAGAAGGGGAGAATGTAATACCCGTACTTTTATTGACTGTTTGACCTTACTGTTCTTCCTATTGTTGTCACTCTGGAAACTCTGAATGTTTTGTCGATGTTGTTGTAGAACTTCGCACCTTGTTTGGATCATGATTTGGGTTGTTTAGACATTTCGGTACTGTTCTGGTCAGTGGAAACAGCGCACGCCAGGTCTAGGCTAACGTACGCTAATTATGCCTGAGTAGCGCATGCTAGCTTTGAGCTGTAGCACGCGCTAATGGGCCAGATAGGGCAGAGTCAGTAACTTATACTGCTCTCTGGACTAGCAGTTAGCGCACGCTAGGAGTTTGTTAGTGCACGCTATTCGTGGACATTAGCGCGCGCTAACACCGTCCGTAGCGCACGCTAACGGGCTAGGTCGGCAGAGACAGTGAGGTTGTCTGACTGACTGGACTATCAGGTAACGTATGCTAGGCTTCGGGTAGCGCATACTACAAGCATTTAGTAGCGCACGCTATACTGGCATAGCAGCGCACGCTAGGACTCGAGCAGGGGAGAGGACGGTAAGTTCTGGACTCCAATTTCTGGACATTAACTCCTAGTTAGCGCACGCTAACTATTGGCTAGCGCGCGCTAAGAGTAGTCGAGTAGAACACGCAACAGATCATCTAACGCACGCTAGCGAGGCTGTCAGAAGCCACTGGACTGACCGGTGACCCCGTTAGCGCACATTAATTCTTAAGCGTGGCGTGCACTAGACTGGGCGAGTATATATTTGACAGTTGACTTCCTTTTTATCATTTTTCTCATCTTTCTCATTTTCCAATCAGGAGCAGCGGGTTTCGGCGATTTGGAGAGTTCGGAGATGATCCTTCTTCAGATATCAACATCTTTGGTTGGAGAACAAGGATTTCACAGCATCTAATCTATTATATCGCCCGAATCAAGGTATAATTGCTTAAAATCCTATTTTGGGGATTTTTGGGGAATTTCTTAGATTCGTCCGATTTATCAGTTATTGAGCTTGAAAACCTTGATATTATGAATTATCTACGTTGTTAACATGTTTCCCTTACGATTCTATGAATTATTTCAAGATGGTTCGGACGTAAGAGGGTTTTGGCGATTTTCAAATCCCTAGATGTTTACCCTAGTGGTTTCGTGAATCGTAGGCGGGTTTCGGGAGTTTCTTCATGTGTTATGAGTATGGATTATTGATTATCATATTCCTTGTGAATCGTTTAGGTGCCGGAAGTACGTTCTCGGACCTACCGAACTTATACTCTTTTCTTTCCGGATTCGCGATGTCTCAAAGGCAAGTATATGTGTAAGTTAATACGTTCTCGACTTTGAAAGTGAGGTATATGACTTGTATGATTGTATGTATTCACTCTGGGAGGGTCTGACGTGGCCTCAGAGGGTTTCGTTGCTGCTGGTATGGTTCCACGAATAGTTTGGGGTTGACCACTCTGGGAGGGTTCGACGGGGCCTCAGAGGGTTCCGTTGCTGCTGGTGCGGTTCCATGGTTAATCGTGTATATTTTGAAATGAGATTTAGTTATTCCAGAATACTAGTCTTGAATTGATGATTTGATGGTTACTTTCACTGTATTGTTGAGTAGTATTGTATTTCATATTCGATATACTTGTACTAGCTATTCGACGGCTAACCCTTTTATGGGGGAAATACGTTTTATGTATTTCAAGTTCCAGGAGAGCGGACAGGCAGTTATCGGGTCGGCATGAAGATGATGGGCAAGCGTGATACTGTGTATTATTTCCGGTTGTATTTTGCTTTCCTCCATTCAGTGTTGTTGTACTAGAATGGTTATTGAATACTAGAGTATTGTCTTTCAGTTTTCTTGATGTTCCAGCCTGTGTTGCTAAAGTATTGAATTGTGTTGTGATGTATTTTGATACGTTGGTAATTGTTTGAATACTATTTGTTTTGTCCTTCATTTTATTGTATTCGGATCTCATTAGTCAAGTTTTATAATTCTGCGTATGATTAGCCTTGTGAGTTCCACGGCGGGACTCACGGCGCTATAATATATACCGAATAACTTGGGGGTGTTACAAAAACAACATCCCCAACGGGGTCAGTTACACAAAACAACAATCCTCAAGAGTTGAACAAATACAATAATCACATGACTTAATTATGAAATGAGAGCTGAAAGAGGGGCATCATAGTATGCCCGAGGTGGGATGTGCAAGTGCACAAGTAGCCGAGTGTCTAGAAATCCGCATATACACACGCACTTGGCCTAATTAGTCTCACGGAGGCACGTTACCATATGGACAGTCCAATCTGTCCGGAAATCCACATATACACATGACCATAGTGTGCCCGACTAAAAATTCCACACGTATACCACCCGGAACGCAATACGATCCCGGAAGGTCACAAGAACAAAAGCGACCTCAATGAATGATAATCAATAGAAGTCCGACAAGGGTCAAGAATGACTCCTCGTGGTGAATTAATAACGCAATGAGTGATAGCTCAAATGAAATGATTGGAACCGTCGTACCTCGTGAATTAAATGATTAGTTTGATAATTACAAGCCTCAACATGATTGGTATACTATGAATGAATTATATGTATGAATGAACAACAACGAAAGGAATGATTATCCTTTTAACTGAGTAAGAATTAACTTACCTTAAATTAGATGAAATGGTACGAACATCGAGGTATCAAGGTTGAAGGGAAATGACAACTCCGAACCTAGACAAGTTCGTAATCAACTATCAATAACCCATCGGTAGGAAAATAAGTTGGAATCCACCCGAAAACGCTACCCACGATACATGTATTCCGGTAATGAAATCTCTAGATGGTGAAACACACCCAACCATCCCAAATACTTAACAATTCCGGAAATTACACCAATAAATCCGTAGGAACACATGTATTCAAGGTAGATAATCCATACTCAACATATTCAAACACATTAGCAAGCTAACTCGAAGAGATCAGGAAAAAAACCCCCAAATCTCGAAATTCTAGGGTTAGACAAAGTTTACCTTGATTTGGAGTGAAGGAGAGGATTAACTGTTGAATAATCCGAACTAGAAGCTTGAAGATGTTGATGGATGATAGTAGCTCGAAGAGATCTTCACAAACCATCCAAAATCGCCCGGAATCGCCCAAGGAAGGAGGAGAAATGGAAAAATGATGAAATGGGGGTGAAGTGTCCTATTTATACTAAATCCGGCTTAGTGCGCGCTAAAAAATGAGATTAGCATGCGCTAGAGGGTTCGTCGGGTAGTCCAGTAAACTCTGCCTGCCTCGTTAGCGCGCGCTACGTACTTGGTAGCGTGCGCTAATGCCTTACTCTTAGCATGCGTTAATCGAGTCTAGCGTGCGCTACCTGAAGTTGGCGTCCAGAAAATGGGAGTCCAGAACCTACTGTCCACTGCCTGCTCGAGCCTTAGCGTGCGCTACTACGATTGATTAGCGTGCGCTACTAACACAGCTAGAGTACGCTATTTTCCACTCATAGCGTGCGCTACGAATTCTCAAATTCAGTCCAGTACCTACTGGACTGTCTGCCTCAGTTGCACTAGCGTGCACTAATATTGATACATAGCGTGAGCTACAAGTACTCAATTAGAGCACACTAAAAAGAGTATGTAGCGTGCGCTACTCCTCACACAAAGACTACCAAAATGATGATAATGATAATATTCTCGTCTCGATCCTCAAACAGGGTTGAATGACGAAGGATAACTGATATACAATCCAAAATACGCCGAATGGTGAACACAAATGAATGAATACGAATGATAAATGATTATTAATGAGTGAAAAATTACTGAGTGACAATTACTGAATGATAATAAATAAATTCGCAACCGGGTATTACAACTTATGGCAAAGTCGTTCCACATCTTGTGTGTTAGACTTTGCACCATTTTTTTACCTAATTTCAGTGTTCGAGTTTTCGTGTAGATATTGGAGGCTAAGAATAAAGTGTAAGTGTAGGAGTCTCTTGTTGAAGTCCTACATTCAACGGTGGAGATATTCTTTCATAATCTATATTGAGATATGCGGCATGGATTTAGGATTTATGAATTAGTGTCATAAGTGGTTTTATACTACTCTATGTCAACGTTTAACTTTTCAGTTTCACCAAATTACATATTATTTGACTTGTCATTCTCGAAAAATTTTTATTAACCAAATACATATTAAAATTTATAACTTAAAAAAATTTAAAACATATTATTAAGTATCATACTACAAAAATTAATAACACTTGAATAAAATGAACATCTCTCACACAAATCATTCAATTTGATGATTGAACTAAATATTTATCAGCTAAAAACCATAAAGGTTATTGTGCAAATGTACTGCTATTGAGTTGTCATTTATGATTCTTCAAAGTGTAATAATCATCAATTATATAATTCTTGTCAATACTTAAAAGTATACACTCTCTCTCTCAATGTAGATAATCATATAATTTATCACAAGGTAGTCTCTATTTTATATAGTAAAAAAGGCACGTTCAGTAGATGCCCGAGAAACTACTAATGCTAAAACTATATAGACCAACTTATCGATCAAATTATAGTGTTGCCACTTTTTTGTTTCAAATATCATCCGACACGATTATGAGATAGTGGACATGTTTTGAAAAATTCACAAGAGAGAATCAATTTGAATTATCTTTTAGGTCTAAAGCATAGCTAAGCATAAATAGTTCGACTGGCCAAACTATAGATACAAAAGATGAATATTCACTCCATTCCATTTAATTAGTTCACTTCATGTATAAATCTTGACTACAACTTGAACAAACATAAAATTATTGAAATATTTCAATCAAAGTTTTGAACGACATAAACCGAATTGGTTACATGGATCTGGAGAGCTTGAGTGTAAGGCCCAACAAGGCCCATAAAGACCCTATAGAGCCCAAAAATAAACTTATTATCTTGGCGTAGAGCATGACGTAGAGGCCGACCTGAAAGCCAGGACCATATTGGGCGTGCCTCAGCTCAGGCTCATCTCGTAAGAGAATTTGTTCGCAAGGGATACATTGTGCTGCATAGAGTAGACTCAGCCGACAACGTCGCTGATCTACTGACCAAGCCACGTTCTCAGACTAACTTGGAGTGTCATCTGGAGAACATGGGTATGTATTGAGTGCAAGTGGGAGATTGTTAGGAGTATGCCCTCGAATGCCACTCAAAGAATGTTGAGGGCATTATACTTATTATTGTGTAAATCATTATCATAATGCAATTGTTTGTTTCTTTATTTATTGGCAGCTACAGGCATTCCTGACTCGTATATATATATATATAGAAACTAGTCCGTGTATTTGAGAGCAAAACATTCCACTCCTTATTGGATAAGGGGATCGGCACTGGAAAGGTTTATAGCTCAAATACTTTATCGTTCGCAAGTCGATGAAACTTGACTGGGCGTTAAGTTTATGTGAAGACTTGTATGACGTGTTCTTTAACGTGGAGAGTGCCTGTCGAACATTAATGGTTAGTTGGAGCACACGTTATAGGTATGCTAATTGGATTAGTATACTCGAACCGACTCACCCTTGATTCGTCACACGGATTTCACTCCGGGATAGTCAATGGTGGAATTGAAAGGTTGTGATAGGTATTCGAGAACCTTATACTTGAGGATTTGGTAGGGTTGTGGTTGTGACGTTAAGATTTTCATTAGAGTAGTTCGACTCAAGAAACCAGAAGGTGGGAGTCAACCTCGACGTGCTTCTTGACGGGCAAGTAGCACGTCCTAATGAATACCAAGATAGAATTCTTTCTCCTGTTAGTGAACGGGTTATATGTCCTATGCGTTTATTGGCAGATGAGATCATAATATAGGTCACAAGTCGTCAGAAATAAGTATAGGGGGGTGAATAGACTTATTGAAACTCTTTTTCCAAGTAGGAATTAAGGAGTTTCTCAACTGATGGTACAGATGACTTAGATTCGTCTGTAGATAATATAAGTGCGGAAGTCAGCTGATGACAAATACAGAAATATAAACAATGAAACACTAAGTATGACTGCAGCAGTTAAGTATGATGCTAAAACAATAAAGTACGCAGGCAATTTATAGTGGTCTCAGAGGTGGGGTAATCCTCTATTAATCCACTTTCTCCAAACCAGTTGGAGATGAATCCACTATAATTTTCATCCAGTGATAAATATTACAGTGATTCTACAACTTAGCTACAACAACTTCCAACCAGTGGAAATCCTGTCGTTGCAACTCATTTCTGACTACCTAGCACCACTTGATCTTCAAATCCTTGAATGCCTATCAGTCGCGTAACTTCAAGCAGTGAAGTACCCCATACTCAGGTTTTAAGACAAGAGTGTTTGTCTTCTCCAACTAAGAGATTTCTTTGTATATGAACTGAGAATACAGCTCTTCATGATGCTATAGATTTCTTGATCGCTTGATTGTTTTAATTGCTTGAGAGTATAGTTCGCATCATACTGCTCAACTTCAAATCTTCAGATATTTAGCTTGTCGATCCTTGGAGATTTTCTTCATAGCCATTGGAAATCTGTAAAAAATCCGTTCGTTGGAGAAATAGACTACTTTGTTTTTCTTTCTGGAAGTTGCAAGGCTGGATTCCCTTATTTTAATCCATTTCCGACTGTTGTGAAGACTTTTACGTGATGGCGCCGAATCTTTTGATTTTAATATGCTTAAAGTCTTCAGAGGTGGGTCTTGTTGAATTATTTAATTCATATCCTTCCGAGAATCTCTCCAATCTGTTCCTTATCGCCCACATGTGATTTTCCGTAATTATTGACTTTTCAACGCATGCTGACGTGGACTGGTTTACTTGGCTGATTACTCAGATGGAACTTATCTGATCTTTTTAGGTCAATCTGTTTGATTTGTAGTCAACCTTCTCTGTTGTCGGACTTCTCTGATCTACCGACTTGCCTGAAGTCTTCTGACTTGATGAACTTGACTGATCTGATGATCAAACTTCAGGTGACTTGGACTCCGTCTGATCTCTTGACTGCAATTTGATCAAACCTCTCTGATAAAATTGTTGACTAGAACTTCTCTCATTCTCACTTGTCTGCAACTCGGTTTTTTGTAGTGTTCAGTGAGACCTCTCTGATGTGGTTTGTCTGACCAAGACTTCTCTGATGATCTTATTTTAGCCGAAATTAACCCTAACTTATATGGATTATAGAATATACTCACTTGGTTCTTCTTTATATTTTGCCAAGTTTCTAACTTAACATAATTTGGCCTATAGAAGATACTCATTTGGTTCTTCTTTACATTTTGCCAAGTAATGAACATACATTTGAATAAACAAATACAAGGATGACATCATCAAAATCTAACAAGTATTCCTAACAAATTCCCCCTATTTTGATTATGGCAAAACTTAAGTAATTATTCAAATGAATAACAGGTCTGCACATGATCAAGTGCAAGAAAAACTAAAATCAGTCTTGTTTTGAGACAACTAGAGGTTGTCATTCAAATGACTGTTTATATTAATTTTCTGTATTGTTTACAAGTATATAGCTTTCACTGATCAAAACAAATTCAGAAAAATTACAAGTACTTAAAAACAATAAAAATACATGAAAAAGTACAAGTACAATAAATCATATCCTATCTGCCTGCGGATAGTTTGCTTGGGAGGCCTATACAATTTGGCTCCAATAGACCTCTTACAGACAGGCTCGAGTCCGTATTTCCTTTTTATGATCTGGGAGGCAAAGTCTGCTCGTCTGTGGTTGAGAAATTATTTTCTTCGCACAGTGCTTTAATTTGTTCCTGCAACACAAGCTTATCCAGCTCTCCGTCCAATCTGGTAGGAGGCTCTTCTGCTCTAAATGCCGGGATCATAGGATAAGCATCCCAGTTGTTTGCATATTTAAGTGCGAGCTTCTAAAGAGTAGTCATCTGGTATCCATAGAGTTTATGAAAATTTGTTGAGGGGAGCTTTCCTTGTCCTGGAGTATCTACCAGAGATAATACTTCTCTGTGAACTCCTTTTTTGGCATCCTCCCAAACAATCATAAACTCTGCAGGTAGAAATTCTTCAACATACCACAGTTGTTTGCCCTCCCATTCGATTTTGCGCTCATCTCCTTGCCTTGTTCTCTTCTTCTTCAGGTCAGGCTGGACTTCAATATGCTGAGGATCAGCTACTTCCTTTCTTTTTAGGCTTGATGTCACTGCTTCAAGTAAGGGGATATCTTGCCTCTTCTTAGATCTGAGCTCCTCTCTTACTACCTCAGCCTGTTTCTGACCTGTTACTTCCCTTTCTTTCCCCTGCTTACTTCCTTCCCCCTTTTTGCCAGCATCAACTAGCATAGTCAATTGCTGCTCAACTCTTACCATCCAGTCTGTCATGCCAAGAGGCATCCTGGAGTTTGTGGGAGGAGGTACACCTTTTTGTAGTAAGGTGTCTAGCTTGGAGTTTAGGGTGTGAACAATCTGCAGGTCAGGTTTGATTTCTGTGGCAAGTAACTCCCCAACAGTTTCTTTGACAATTTTGTGGATCAGGTCAACCATCACAGGTGAGATGGGTGTTGTCTGAGGAGAGTGCTTGTAACACCCCCAATCCACTCAGGGATATTACACGCCGTAGACCCTCTCCTCGAGGATCTACCAGGCTGGTAACAACATTTAACATCTCGACAATGCCTTCAAGGCTAAAATGACTCAGTAGACCGATTTGGTCTTTCAATAAAAATATACAACTCGATTACAAACACATACCCATGTAGGGGTCAAAATACAATAAACTCCCGTACAACAGGGAAAAGATACTGCAGCGGAAAATAAAATACAACTAGACCAATACGACATCAACGGATCCTCGTGTGATTAGTATCGTTCATCTTTCATCATCCTTCGTGCCGACCCTGTGCTATGCTCCAAAACCTGAATGCAAAAATAGACATCCACCCCCCGAATACTCGGGAGTTAGCAAAACTCCACTATTTTGCTAGTGCAAGAACAAAGTGCAAATACTAGCCATACAATTCACATTCCACGAATAACAATAACCAGGAATCTTCAAAGTTCCAAACGTAACGAAAAGCACTTCCCGAGGCATGAGTTTGGTAAAACATTCCAAAACCGAAAGATCACAAATCAAGGGAAATAATTTATAAAACAGTTTAAAATGCCATCGAGAGTTTTAATAGAAAACAATTTAGGATTTCCGAATCCTTCTCTTTCCAAAAATCAACAGGGGTCACAGCCCAAAGGTTTTGTTTTCGCAAATATAAAACCGATAATAATTCACAGGGCCAGAGCCCAACATCACGTGTCCTCGACGGACATAAAAATCAACAAAACATAATCGCGCACGCGCATCGCCTTGGGAACAGGGTAATACCATTGATCCCGCCCGAGGCCTCAAAGGACCCTCCCGAGGTGGCAATCTAAACAAATCACAACACATGCATCGCCTTGGGAACAGGGTAATACCATTGATCCCGCCCGAGGCCTCAAAGGACCCTACCGAGCTGGCTAGCTAAACAAATCACACACACATATCACAACCATAAGTTATCCCGGCATCGGGCTAACAAGCCACGAACCTTAGAGTCCCCGCAAGACATACCCGATGATAACCCCACTAGTTATCCCGGCATCGGGCTAACAAGCCACGAACCTCGGAGTCCCCGCAAGACATACCCGGATTGGATAACCCTACGGTCTCGCCCGACCCATACTAGCAAGTATGGATCCCGGAGATTCAACAATCCTACCCGGAGGCACATCACGTATAACAAGCACACAACAATAATCGATTATGAAACGAAACAACATTAAGCATCGCAACCTCCTTTCAAAGGAGTAATCAACTAACATCACATCATGTCAAAATCGCAATACACTGCAATGAAGCCATATACGTACACACGCATTATCAAACACCACATCAATTCCAAACATATCCAAAGGATACACGTAGTCACTTACAACCCACACACTTACAAAACACACGCGTTTTGAAAGAGAGCCTTTAACAAGGCTAATCGATTCTTTTGAAAATAATTTTCAAACAACCAAACAAACACATTTAGACGATCACCAATTATCATATCCACAAAACAAGAATAGTATGGGCAAGGTACTTGCCTCGAACAACCACGACGCGGAGAAACGACCGAAGTAGGTTGGCATGAACCGACTACGAACCCGCCGACTCCACCGATCGCCAACTCGCGGTCATAAACTATGAAGGACAAGAACAACAATGAAATGAATTCCATAACACGACTCAAAGCCGTTGAATTCAAAGAACGAATGACAAAAGTTCAAGTGTTTTCCCCAAAACGGCCAAGAACACGATTCGTCCCGACAAAACACAAAAACGGAATTCCAAGTCGAAATATGGATATACAATCCATAGAATATGTTTAACAACATCATTTAACCACAATCTATCCAACAAAAACGGATGGAAAACGAGATCGAGAACAAATCCCCCAAAAAGTCGATTCGAAGGAAATCAAGAAATATACTTCGATTCGACGAAGAACAATAGATTAAATGATGTTAAACACAAGAATACTACCAAGATTAATCATACCCATCATGAATTAATCAACAACACGGAACGAATCGGACAAAAATGCAAAACCCCCCAAATTCACGAAATTAGGGTTCTAAGGAAGATTACCTTGATTCGCTGGATCAAAGGATGATAACGGATGATTGATTGATGATATAACCTCAAGAACTTCATGGATTTGTTGTTAAACAACATGGCTCCACGATATCTAAGTCTCCAGCCACGAAAGAGAAAGGTTGGAAATGAAAAACGAGAGGAAATGTGACTGCTCTGTCACATTTATACTGGGCCGGACTAGCGCGCGCTAGGCTGCCGAGCTAGCGTGCGCTATCGCCTGAGCCGCGATCCAAAGGCCCACACCGCCCTGCCGGCTCGGCCAGAAGCGTGGCGCAGCCTTCCGGCCGTGGCGCGTGCTACCTACCGGTCGAAGCGTGCGCCTGCCCGACGATAGCGTGCGCTACCTGCCGAGCCCGACCGATTCGAGAACCTCTGGACTCCACCGCCTGCACTCCGATAAGGCGCGTTAGGCCAGCCGATAGCGTGCGCTACACCTGCCGGTTAGCGCGCGCAGCCTTCCGGTCGTAGCGTACGCTACGCCGGTTCCTTCCGCATCCATCCAGCCGGTGCCCGCAATCGTCCGGCCAGTCCCGCAACCGTCCGGCCAGTGCTCGAACACCAGGGCTCGACGACTCGATTTCCGAAAACGCACGGAACGAACATGACGAAAAGTTCGCGGACGACATCAACGACCCGAAATGAAAACATAATGCAATAATTAATTATACGCGACCAAGAAACGGGTCGAGACAACAATTACAGATACGGATACCCGTAACTTTCAAGAAATTACAAAATGGCCCAAAACGCCCGGAAATCACGATACGTGATCGAATAACCAAACCGAACTTCACAACACGTCTAACAAAGTTAAACGGACTCATGGGAAACTCGAAACAGCAGTTTCGAACGAGATTCGCAAGAATCGAACTCAAGTGCGGAAAAGTCGCTAAAATGCACGGAACTCAACAAAACAACACCAAAACGAACTCGGATGTCAAAAAGTGTAGAATTAAGAATGACGAAACGGTCATGGGCGAGTCGTCAAAATGGACTTCCGCCGAAAAAAAGAAATTACCGGAAATCGAAATTACGGATATTACATTCTACCCTCCTTAAAAGAAGTTTCGTCCCGAAACTTAAAAAAGTAGGGAGAAGCAATATTCCCTGCCAGGAAAACTCAACGAGATACGCAAAAACCGAAAACTCGCACCCGACGGCGAAACGCTGCAAGAAACGCAAAGAGACATACGGCGTGAAAACACGCTCCACGACGACCGACACAACGCCACCGGTAGAAACATAATAAAACCAACAAGTGACAAACGTCAACAAACAGATAGTACAATCAAGTCGATTATCCGAACAGTCACAAAACACACGAACGAAAATCAATACGATTGACCAACCCAATGGTTCATCAATCAAAACGCGAGCCAAACGCTGAACAAATACGGAATTCCACCGCCTAAGGGTTGGAAGATCGAAAACGAGACTAATTTCCCGAACTGAAGGGAATTACGAAGGAGCCTGAACGTTCACCAATCACGGAACGAGATCAACAAAAACCGAACAATCAAACGATCGAACCACAACGATCGAGACAACAAAAATCGAAGAATCATGTTCGAATCACGAAGAACAATAAAGTTCAAACAACAACTCCCAGAATGATCTGGTGAGAACAACAAGACATGCATTCCCTTAAGACCCACAGGAAAGAGAATAGCGATTGAAAAGTCACAACGACAAATGAGTTGTTCCGAAACAATACCACCCTCGTTCGATCAATAAAAGCAAGGGATAGGGAAAGTTCAGAAAATGTCAACGAACATAAATGAGTCGACAGAGTCGAAAATATAGAAATTCAAAATCCGATCCACGTCGAATAGAAGAGTTAATAGAACCAAATGATGTCACTTCCGAACAAGGTTCACAAGAATCGAACCAAATTCGGAAAGGTCACAGCGATAACCAGATCGGCCCACAACAAGATCACAGTTCGTTCGGACGATGAAACCGAAATACAGAACAAGTTCAGAAAGTAACAACGAACACGAGCGAGTCGATAGAATGGAGAAAGATAAAATACCGAGGTCAAAATAGTACGGGTATTACCTCCGACCTTGTCCACGAAATTCACAAAAACGGGAGCAAGGTAATAAGACATTAAACAACCGACACATAACGGAAACATCACCGATGCACACGGTCATACCAAACCAAGCTCTAACAGCTCGCACATGCGCGACAACGCAGAAATCACCACGAGGCGACAACATTCAACACCAACATCCCGCCTCTCACAGGGGGCTAACACAACAAATGTGTGGAAAACGACTCAATGCTCACACCACCAATTCGATCATACTCGGGAGCAAATATCAAAATGACAACGCGAACATCATACATACATACCCAGCCCTCAAACGGGAATGGATAGATTTTAAAAACGAAAACCTCATTTTGAAAATAATTTAGAAGAACACCGATTGATCTTGAGTATCACCTTACAAAAAGTTGAACAAACATCATTTTTGAGACTTTGAAAATCATCTTGCGTTTAAACAAAAATGAGGACACTTTCTATTAGTGAAAACTTTCAAAATATTCGACCCTCGGGTCTAAATAAAAGTGTTTCTAAAACATTGAAAATATCTCAAAACATTTTGGTCCTCGAGGTAGAAGAATTTTGAAACATGTTGTGCCACCTTGTATGTACCACGAGAAAATAATTCATTTTAAAAGTACGTCTTGAAATTTATTTTCTAAGATACTCAAGGTTTTCAAAGATAATTCAATGGGCTAGAATGCCCAAAAACTTCAGGTAATTACACAAAACATTATAGCACCGTGGGTCCTGCACCGGAACCCACCAGGCTAAAAACCATTTACAAAAACGCCAAAAAGGCCGATGACGGTAATATTTCAAAAACTCACAACAGCCATTTAGAAAATACTAAATACCGTCATAAGAATTTCGCCAAAGCGATCAAGGCCATAATGCCAAAAAAAACTCGATTAAGGGAATCGGTTTTCGAAATAAAACTCAGTTGGTAAAATACCGAAAGTCATTACAAAAGAACTCACGCAGCGGATAAAAGAAATACAGTTCAACTTGCACAATCCAGCAACACTACTCCTCATATGAACGAAATATGAGGGTCAAATAACCACATATCAATAAATTAAATTCCATAAGAGGATTCCGTCACTGAACAAATAATCATAAAAATAGCTCGTGTCACATGAGGCACGAGACAAAGAAGGGAGACTTACAGCCACAGGTCGCACGAAGATGATGATCGCCCCACGATACTAATCACGACCAACAAACTCAGACGACGCTTCGCGACACGACTCAGTCACACAAAATCCGACGAGACAAAACTCAATAGACACCACTGACCCAACAGCCTAGGTTTCCACAACCTAAGCTCCGATACCATTTATGTAACACCCCCAATCCACTCAGGGATATTACACGCCGTAGACCCTCTCCTCGAGGATCTACCAGGCTGGTAACAACATTTAACATCTCGACAATGCCTTCAAGGCTAAAATGACTCAGTAGACCGATTTGGTCTTTCAATAAAAATATAAAACTCAATTACAAACACATACCCATGCAGGGGTCAAAATACAATAAACTCCCGTACAACGTGGAAAAGATACTGCAGCGGAAAAGAAAATACAACTAGACCAATACGACATCAACGGATCCTCGTGTGATTAGTATCGTTCATCTTTCATCATCCTTCGTGCCAACCCTGTGCTATGCTCCAAAACCTGAATGCAAAAATAGACATCCACCCCCCGAATACTGGGGAGTTAGCAAAAATCCACTGTTTTGCTAGTGCAAGAACAAAGTGCAAATACGAGCCATACAATTCACATTCCACGAATAACAATAACCAGGAATCTTCAAAGTTCCAAATGTAACGAAAAGCACTTCCCTTGGCATGAGTTTGGTAAAACATTCCAAAACTGAAAGATCACAAATCAAGGAAAATAATTTATAAAACAGTTTAAAATGCCATCGAGAGTTTTAATAGAAAACAATTTAGGATTTCCGAATCCTTCTCTTTCCAAAAATCAACAGGGTCATGACCCAGGTGTTTTGTTTTCGCAAATAGAAAACCGATAACAATTCACAGGGCCAGAGCCCAACATCACGTGTCCTCGACGGACATAAAAATCAACAAAACATAATCGCGCACGCGCATCGCCTTGGGAACAGGGTAATACCATTGATCCCGCCCGAGGCCTCAAAGGACCCTCCCGAGCTGGCAAGCTAAACAAATCACAACACATGCATCGCCTTGGGAACAGGGTAATACCATTGATCCCGCCCGAGGCCTCAAAGTACCCTCCCGAGCTGGCTAGCTAAAAAAATCACACACATATCACAACCATAAGTTATCCCGGCATCGGGCTAACAAGCCACGAACCTTAGAGTCCCCGCAAGAGATACCCGATGATAACCCCACTAGTTATCCCGGCATCGGGCTAACAAGCCACGAACCTCGGAGTCCCCGCAAGACATACCCGGATTGGATAACCCTACGGTCTCGCCCGACCCATACTAGAAAGTATGGATCCCGGAGATTCAACAATCCTACCCGGAGGCACATCACGTATAACAAGCACACAACAATAATCGATTATGAAACGAAACAACATTAAGCATCGCAACCTCCTTTCAAAGGAGTGATCAACTAACATCACATCATGTCAAAACCGCAATACACTGCAATGAAGCCATATACGTACACACGCATTATCAAACACCACATCAACTCCAAACATATCCAAAGGATACACGTAGTCACTTACAACCCACACACTTACAAAACACACGTGTTTTGAAAGAGAGCCTTTAACAAGGCTAATCGAATCTTTTGAAAATAATTTTCAAACGACCAAACAAACACATTTAGACAATCACCAATTATCATATCCACAAAACAAGAATAGTATGGGCAAGGTACTTGCCTCGAACAACCACGACGCGGAGAAACGACCGAAGTAGGTTGGCACGAACCGACTACAAACCCGCTGACTCCACCGATCGCCAACTCGCGGTCATAAACTAAGAAGGACAAGAACAACAATGAAATTAATTCCATAACACGACTCAAAGCCGTTGAATTCAAAGAACGAATGACGAAAGTTCAAGTGTTTTCCCCAAAACGGCCAAGAACACGATTCGTCCCGACAAAACACGAAAACGGAATTCCAAGTCGAAATATGGATATACAATTAATAGAATATGTTTAACAACATCATTTAACCACAATCTATCCAACAAAAATGGATTGAAAACGAGATCGAGAACAAGTCCCCCAAAAAGTTGATTCGAAGGAAATCAAGAAACATACTTCGATTCGACGAAGAATAATGGATTAAATGATGTTAAACACAAGAATACTACCAAGATTAATCATACCCATCATGAATTAATCAACAACACGGAACGAATCGGACAAAAATGCAAAAACCCCCAAATTCACGAAATTAGGGTTCTAAGGAAGATCACCTTGATTCGCTGGATCAAAGGATGATAACGGATGATTGATTGATGATATAACCTCAAGAACTTCATGGATTTGTTGTTAAACAACATGGCTCTACCATCTCTAAGTCTCCAGCCGCGGAAGAGAAAGGTAGGAAATGAAAAACGAGAGGAAATGTGACTGCTCTGTCACATTTATACTGGGCCGGACTAGCGCGCGCTAGGCTGCCGAGCTAGCGTGAGCTATCGGCCCAGGTCGCAGTCCAGTGCCCACACTGCCCTACTGACTCGGCCAGGGAGCGTGCGCAACCTTCCGGCCGTAGCGCACGCTACCTGCCGGTCGTAGCGTGCGCAATGCCCGACAGTAGCGTGCGCTACCTGCCGAGCCTGACCGATTCCAGAACCCCTGGACTCCACTGTCCAGACCCGATAGCGTGCGTTAGGCCAGCCGATAGCGTGCGTTAGGCCAGCCGATAGCGTGCGCTACACCTGCCGGTTAGCGCGCGCAGCCTTCCGGCCGTAGCGTACGCTACGCCGGTTCCTGCCGCACCCATCCGACCGGTGCCCGCAATTGTCCGGCCAGTCCTGCAACCGTTCGGCCAGTGCTCGAACACCAGGGCTTGACGACTCGATTTTCGAAAATGCACGGAACGAACACGACGAAAAGTTCGCGGACGACATCAATGACCCGAAATGAAAACATAATGCAATAATTAATTATACACGACCAAGAAACGGGTCGAGACAACAATTACAGATACGGATACCCGTAACTTTTAAGAAATTACAAAATGGCCCAAAATGCTCGGAAATCACGATACGTGATCGAATAACCAAACCAAAGTTCACAACACGTCTAACAAAGTTAAACGGACTCACAGGAAACTCTAAACAGCAGTTTCGAATGAGATTCGCAAGAATCAAACTCAAGTGCGGAAAAGTCACTAAAAAGCACGAAACTCAACAAAACGACACCGAAACGAACTCGGATGTCAAAAAGTGTAGAATTAATCATTCCCAAAATGATGAAATGGTCATGAGTGAGTCGTCAAAACGGACTTCCGCCGAAAAAAAGGAAATTACCGGAAATTGAAATTACGGGTATTACAGTGCTCACCTGAGATTTCTGCGCCTGCAGGTAGGTTGGCAGTTGACCTACCTGTCTGCAGACTCCTGTCTGAAGGCGGCCGATCAGATGGGGTTTGGTCTGGTGTCCCCGATCTGTCTTCTTCTTCATCTGAGCTGGGGTTTTGGGCAGGTGCCCCAGCCTCATCTACTCTGTCTTCATCCTTGTCTTCTTTTTCTTCTTCTGCCTACTTTTCTTCTTCCTTCTCTTCTTCCTCCTTTTCTTCTTCTGCCTCATTTTCTTCTTCCTTCTCTTCTTCCTCATTTTCTTCTTTTGCCTCCTTTTCTTCTTCCTTCTCTTCCTCTTCACCATCCTTGTTTTCCTCCTCATCATCCTTTTTCCTCCTCCTCCTCCTCCTCCTCCTCATCATCTTCTTCTTTTTCTTCTTGATCAACTTCTTCTTCTCATTCTTCTTCTTCTACCAACTTTTCTGTTTTCTCTTGCTCTTCTTCACCAGATTGTTTTTCAACTGCAATATTTTCTTCCTCTTTTTCTTTTACTTCTTCCTCCTGACTCACTTCTTCTCCTTTTTCTTCAACTATAATTTTTTCTTCTTGTTCTGCCTCTTTCTTCTCAGATACTTGCTTTTCAACTTCTTCAATTCTTATGCTGTTCTCTCCACCCCCACTCCCATCACCAGGAATAGTGCTAGCCAGGACACTTTCCATTGCAAGAAAAACACATTTGTCCATATTTTTTTTGAAATTGGATAGAAACCAATTTGGTTTGAGCATTAAAAGGATTTCAGTCTCATGGCAGAAATTCATGAGAATCTGCTCTGTAGACTGGGGAAGATCCCAGCTACTGTTTTCTATAATTATTTGTCATTGAGAGAATGAAAGTGATTTAAAGTATTTCCATTCATCATATACATTAATGAAAGACATTTGAAGGGCTATTTGTTTTACCTCTTGGAGCTATTCCACAGTTAGCCCCAAAGGATTGGTGTCAAGCAAGTTTAGAGATTATCCTGGCTCAGGAATATTGATCACAAGATCAGCTTCCTCTTCCTCAGTCATGTCTGGCAGGGTGAGAAGAGGAACCACTTTAGCAACAAGATTTGATTGGATAGGGATAGGGACTGGTGAAGGGATGATCTGCATCTGATCTGCAGGGGCAGGTTCAGGTGTAAATAGGTGATCTGGCTGCTCTTCCTCCTCAAAAGTTAGATGCCTGGGCCTCTTGGGGGAGGGTCCAGGTGAAGATTGGATCAAAGATGGCTCTCCAGGGGTTTTTCCCCTTCTCTTGAAACGTAGGGCTAGTGGGGTGTTGTCTGAGTCCGAATCAGACTGATCTGCAGGTAAGTCGTGGGCTATAGCTTGATCTCCATCATACTCGTCTGAGCTTGTGGGATATCTGTAGGTAGGTGGTTCACTCGTTATTTCCCATAGCAATTGGGCTGCCTTCTTCTCTTTACCCAATCTTCTCAGAGTCTCTTGGTCCAAGTGACCAAGTCTCTTGTTGATATGGAAGAGATCAGCATTTCCCTTCGCCATGCCTAAATGCTCCAGAATCCAACTAATCTGTGTCTCAACAGCCAGCTTGGTTTTGAACATCTTCTCATCATCTAGCCATTGGACTTTATTTACTTCACGAACCAATTGTCTGAAGATATAGTCAGCCCAGTCAATCAGCTCATCTTGAATTAGAGCACCCATAACCATAAACTTGGCTGATGACAGTTGATCGTAACTATCGTCCATTCCCATCACTATTTTTTTGGTAATGTCTAATGCATAGTGATATTCTTTCCTCAGCTTGCTCCTCTTAGCAGTCAGCTTCAATTTTGACGGCTGCTTGTGAGCCTTGATCTGCAGCCAGGTGTCAGCTGCATTCTGCTTCAGAGCTTCGATGGCTACGCCTCAAGATCTCATCCTGAAGGCTTCTCTGACTGTTCGTGGAGTGATTTACACTTCTTCTCCAAAGACTGAGCTCTTGATGCCCGATTCCAGAACTCTAGCTTCCTTGTAGAACGCGATAACAGTCTCTTTGTAGAGAAATTTGGGGCTGATATCCAAAAATGGGTAAATCCCATTCATCTTCATGGATCTGATAATGTGGCGCACATTGTTGTCCTGATTTTCTTCGAGTAGCCCCTCGAAATTGACCACTAGACTAAAAATAATTTGGTCCTTCACAGCCTTTAGATTCACTCCTTCGAAATATGATTCCATTTGTGCACAAGAAAATTTTTCTGAGTCTATTGAAAGTTCGAAAGGAATTCTGCTTTTGAAATCTAGGCTTTGAGTGCTTGAAGAAGGTAAAGTTGTGAAATGATTTTCTCGTCTTTAAATGGAAAAGTGAAGAGACATTTGGAATTTAATATTCATTTATTTATGCGGCGGTCCACCTTTTGAGATTTTAAATTTAAACTAAATTAATCGGTGGTCTGGATTTTGAAAATTTGAAAAGTGACGGTTGGATTTAATTGGTCATTGTGGAGGTGTGAACGTGTAGTTGCCACGTGTAGATACATAATAATTTAATATTCAAGAGTCGGTCAGGGATAGAGAACTTAGCTGGTTGACCATTTGACTTGTTTGACTGATCTGCATCAGGTAACTCTCCTTGACTACTTCAGGTAGGATCTGTTGCCTGTGGTCAGCTTAGTCTGTCCTTTGTCTAATCTGCTTTAGCTCGCTTTCTCGTCTATACTAGATTCCCAATCTAGTAATCCAAGTTCCCTGCTCAGCTCCAAAAACCTTTCTTCTGGTAAAGGTTTGGTGAATATGTGAGCAATCTGGTATTCTGTGCTGACTCTTTCTACTCTGACTCTCTTGTTAAGCACATGGTTTCTTATGAAATGATGTTTAACATCAATGTGCTTCGTCCTAGAGTGCAATACTGGGTTGTTGGTTATTTCAATTGCACTATTGTTGTCACACCATATTGGGACTTCATTTGCAATGATGTTGTAGTCCCTTAGCTATTGTCTGATCCATAAAATATGGGCACAACAACTACCTGCAGCTAGGTATTCTGACTCTGTTGTTGATATAGAGTTAGATACCTGCTTCTTGCTAAACCAGGATATCAGTCTGGTTCCTAGTAATTGGCACGTTATACTGGTGCTCTTCCTATTAATTTTACATCCTGCGAAGTCTGCATGTGAGTATCCTGATAGCTCAAAGTTGTTATCTTTAGTATACCATAATCCAACGTTAATGGTAGACTTAAGATATTTAATGATCCTCTTAGCTGCATCCTGGTGTGACTGCTTGGGTTTGGACTGAAATCGTGCACATACTCCTACATCATATGAAATGTCTGGCATGCTTGCAGTCAGATAAAGAAGTGATCCAATGAGTCCTCTGTAGTGGGTTGAATCCACTGATATGCCTCCTTCATGTGCATCTAGATGTGTGCTTGTGATCATAGGTATTCTTGCTGGTTTGGCTGACTCCATTCCAAATATCTTTATTAAATCTCTGGTATATTTGGCCTGGTTGATGAAAATTCCATTCTTCATCTGTTTAACTTGCAAACCTAGAAAGAAATCCAGTTTGCCCATCATAATCATCTCAAACTCTCCTTGCATGAGATTTGAGAATTTCACACACAACTCTGGATTGGTTGAGCCAAATATGATACCATCCACATATATTTGAACTAGTAATATGTGGTCTTCATGCTCCACTCTAAATAAGGTATTGTCCACCTTTCCTTTGTTGAAACCATTTTTCTCAAGAAACACATATAAGGTTTCATACCATGCTCTTGGTGCCTGCTTAAGTCCAAATAGAGCTTTTAGAAGCTTGTAGACGTTGTCTCCTTTGACAAATCCAGGGGGTTGCTCCACATAGACTTCTTCTTCTAGAATTCCATATATAAAGGCACTCTTCACATCCATTTGGTAGACTTCGAAATCCTTGAATGTTGTATATGCAAGGAATAGTCTGATGGCTTCTAATCTTGCAACAGGTGCATAGGTTTCATCAAAATCTATTCCTTCACTGCATAGCCTTTAGCAACAAGTCTGGCTTTATTCCTAACAACAGCTCCATCTTCATCGCATTTGTTCTTGTACACCTATTTGGTGCCAATAGCAATAACCTTCTTATGATCTGGTCTGTCTGTTCGTTCCCAAACATTGTTCCTTTCCATCTGGTTGAGCTCTTCTTGCATTGCATTGATCCATGAGTAGTCTTCCAAGGCTTGTTCTGTAGTCTTGGGTTCTATTTGAGACATTAAGCATGAAAACATTGCCATTCTTGTGGGTAGAGTGGACTATCTGGTTTTGACTCCATCAGTTAGCTTCCCAATGATTTGTTGGATGCGATGATCTTTAAGCTACTTAGGAATGTCTTCTTCTTCAGGGTCTGTTCCCCCTGTAGGGTTGCTTTGGTGAACTTCTTCTCTTTCTGGATCAGCTTGGCTCTGGATTCCTTGGTCTGCAACTGGATCAGCTACCGCCTTATCATCTGCAGGTGTGGATCTTGTCAGGTTTGCAGATGGGTCTTTATCAGCTACAGATGGGTCTTCATCAGCAGCAACTGGATCAGGTATGTTTTTAGGTCCTATTTGATCTGCAGTTGGGTCTTCAGGCTGATATGCAGATGAGTCCATCATTCCTGTATCATGAACAATTACTTCGTCCAGGGTGGTGGTTTTGAGCTTATCCTCAATCAGTTCCACCTGTTTCCTGTACTCAGTAGTAGATTCATCAAATACCACATGAGTTGTTTCCTCCATAACTAAGATTCTTTTGTTAAAAACTCTATATGCCTTGCTTCTTTGCGAGTATCCCATAAAGAGACCATCATCAGTTTTAGCATCAACGGCATTTAGTTGGGTTTTACCATTATTGTGGATGAAACACTTACAACCAAAAATATGAAAATATGCAACAATTGGTGTTCTGCCATTCTAAACCTCATAGGGAGTTTTGCCATGTCTCCCTACAATCATACTCCTGTTTTGAGTGTGGCATGCTGTGTTGACAACTTCAGCCCAGAACCTCTTGGGGAGGTCTGCTTCTGCAATCATGGACCTGGCAGCTTCCTTCAAGGTTCTATTTCTTCTTTCGGCAACACCATTCTGCTGTGGAGTCTTGGCTGCAGAGAGCTTGTGATGGATCCCATTCTGATCACTGTACTCAGTGATTGCTTTGTTGAGAAATTCTCCTCCTCGATCTGATCTGATCTTGATGATTGAGAGGGATTTCTCATTCTGGATCTTCCTTAGTAGATCAGGCAGCTTTTTCAAGGTTTCACTCTTCTTATATAGAAAGACAATCCATGTGTACCTTGAGTAGTCATCAACTACTACTAGAGCATGCTTTCTGCCACTTAGGGTCCTTGGCTTGATAGGACCGAATAGATCCATGTGAAGTAGATCTAAAATCCCTTCTTGTGAGAGTGGTAGGTTAGACTCGCTTGAATGATGCTCTGGTCTGCTTCCCTTTCTGACATGCATCATAGAGAGCTTCCTTTCTGGAAATTTCTTCTGGAAGTCCTCTGACTAGCATCTGAGAACTAATCTTGTTGATGGCTTTGAAGTTTGGGTGACATAGTCTCTTGTGCCACAGCCATCCATTTTCTGCTATTGTCTTGGATAGAAAGCAGGTGTTGGGAGTTCCTGTTTTCCAATCTATCATATAGACATCTCTTCTTCTGAATACTTGTAGCCTCACTTCTCCAGATAGGATATCTATCACCATACATTTCCAAATGGTGAAGACTACTAAATTCTTCTCATCACAAAATTGACTTATGCTCAATAGATAGTACTTGAGCCCTTTGACATAATGGACTTTGGATATTGTGATGTTTCCTCTGTGCAGCTCTCCAAAGCTTTTAGTCTGACCTCTAGAGCTATCTCCAAAGGTTACGTCTGGACCTCTTTCTTTGATATAATTTGACAACACCTTCTTATTCCCGGTCATGTGCCTTGAGCATCCGGAATCTGCAAACCATTCTTCACCTCCAATATTTGAATTTATGGAGATGTGGTAGTAGTCCTTCCATCTTTTCTACAATCAAACAAGCAGAGATTTAGGTACCCAAATCTGTGTGGGTCCTCGGGTGTTAGTTGGTTTCCTGGAGAACTAATTTCTCCTGGGATTGTGAAAGTTGTTGTTGTTGTTGCCCCTAAATGGTGTATGTTGTATGGGTCTGTATCCTTTGTTAGGATTGTATATTGGATATGTCTCATAAAATTGGTGGTGTGGGCCATTCCTAAATCTTGGCTGAGACCATTTATAAAATCTTTGAGGTCTCCACACTTGTTCATTTTGAAAATTTGGATAACCTTGAGGTTTCCATTTGCCCCTCCCATTTTGAAATATATTTTTGGGGAGTCTTTGATAATAATGGGCATATTGTCTGGGCTGCTGCTTCTGCCTTGGCCATTGCCTAGTCTCTTGTCTAGGTGGCCGTCTTGTATACCTTGGCTGTAGCCTAGACTTGGGACTTGGCTGCTGCCTATTTTGAAACATAGGTTTGTAATTAGGCTCAACCAACGGGAAGAGTTTTTCTCCCTTGATGAAAGTAGTTTTAGAACTAGAGGGAGTGTTAGGGTCATATCCAAGGCCTGATCTGGAGTATAGTGGCCTTTTGTTAATACACAATTCATCCAAAGTTAGAGACGCCTTCAGTGAGGTTATTTCCTTCGCCTGAGTTTTACTTAGCTGAGTTAGTTTAGTAAAATTAGTTTTGACATGAGCAAGTGCAGCTGATTTTTCACTATTCAAAACAGTTAATCATTTTATCTCAGCTGTAGTGATATCAGTCTGGTTTTTAAAGTTGTCTACAGCCTGTTTTTCAAGATTAGATTTGGTTTTATTCAACTCTAGGCTGAGTTTTTTAAAATCGTTTTTCAGCTGCCTATTCTCATCTTGTAGATGAGTCTTCTCGGCTGATACAAATAGGTGTGCATATTTTAATTTCTCAAAATCTTTGAGAAGTTGATTTATAGATTCGTGCAAGCCCATATCTTGTGACATGTCTGAACTATTATTTGAATTAGAGGGTTTTGATGTTACCTCTTCATCAGCTAGGTTAGCCATCAGACAGTCATATTCCTCATCGTCATCAGAGAAGAATCCGCTGCTTGATTCCACTTTCTCTTGGTCTTCTCCAATGAGGGTTTTCCTTCGGTCTTGTTTTCTGCTCACCTCTTTCTTGCTCTTGTCCTTCTTAAGATCAGGACAGTCGATTTGAATATGTCCTGTCTTATGACAGTTATAGCATTCCACCTTCCAGCTTCCGGCCTTTTGATTTCTCCTTGGATTATCCTTATAATTCTTCTTATATTTGGAGTAATTCTTTCGGAAATTGCTGAATCTTTGCATTATAAACGCCATATCTTCCTCGAAATTGAGTGGATTTGGGGGTTTGATATCAGACAGGTTCTTGGCCGGAGACTCGACTGCAAATGCTATTCCCTTCTATGCAGGTTCATTTGATGATGAACTTGGGAGTTCGAATTCATAAGCCTTCAGGTCAGAGAATAGTTCTTGAATCTCTATTTTATTGAGGTCTTTGGATTCCCTCATGGCCACCGCCTTCATGCTCCATTCGTGGCTAAGAGATCTTAACACCTTCAAGGCCATCTCCCTGTTGCCATAAGTTTTTCCAAGGGAGTTGATTTCGTTGATGATTTATGTGAACCTTGTGTCCACCTGGTCTATAGATTCTCCGGTCTTCATCTTGAAGTTGTCAAATTTCTGGGTAGCGATAGACAACTTGTTTTCCTTTATCAGCTCTGTACCCTTCACATATCACCGTAAGGGTGTCCCAACTCTCTTTGGCATTCTGTCAATTCTTGATCTTGACCATGATTGATTTGTTAAGAGTTTGATATAGCACATCTCTAGCCCGGTTGTCAAGGTTGGCCAACTCGCTTTCTTCTCGGCTCATCTATATTCTTTTTTGGGAATTTTTGCTGGTTTCCCTGCTGCTATCTCGTCGGGAGTGTTGTCCTTCTCGAATATGAAAGGACCATCTTCGATAATGCACCACATGTCGTCATGGATAGAAGATAAGTGTGCCTGCATCCTTATCTTCCAAAGATCATACTGGTCAACTGAAAACACGGGTAGTCTAAAGTCCATGTGTTCCATTCTAAATGAGAGATATAAATATATGCAAGATATATGGATCTGGTTCTGGAAATAAATGAACCAACCGCTCCGATACCACTTGTAGGTCACAAGTAGTCAGAAATAAGTCGGGGGGGGGGGGGGGTGAATAGACTTATTGAAACTCTTTTCCAAGTAGGAATTAAGGAGTTTCTCAGCTGATGGTACAGATGACTTAGAGTCGTCTGTTGACAATATAAGTGAGGAAGTCAGCAGGTGACGAATACAGAAATATAAACAATGAAACACTAAGTATGAATGCAGTAGTTAAGTATGATGCTAAAACATTAAAGTACGTAGGCAATTTATAGTGGTCTCAGAGGTGGAGTAATCCTCTAATATTCCACTTTCTCCAAACCCGTTGGAGATGAATCCACTATAATTTTCAACCAGTGATAAATATTACAGTGATTCTACAACTTAGCTACAACAACTTCCAACCAGTGGAAATCCTGTCGTTGCAACTCCTTTCTGACTGCCTAGCACCACTTGATCTTCCAATCCTTGGATGCCTATCAGTCACGTAACTTCAACCAGTGAAGTACCCCGTACTCAGGTTTTAGGACAAGAGTATTTGTCTTCTCCAACTAAGAGCTTTCTTCGTATATGAACTGAGAATACTACTCTTCACGATGCTATAGATTTCTTTATCGCTTGATCGTTTTAATTGCTTGAGAGTATAGTTCGCATTGTACTGCTCAACTTCAAATATTCAGATATTTATAGCTTGTCGATCCTTTGAGATTTTCTTCATAGCCGTTGCAAATCTGTAACAAATCCATCCGTTGGAGAAATAGACTTCTTTGTTTTTCTTTATGAACATTGCAAGGCTAGATTCCCTTATTTTAATCCATTTCCGACCGTTGTGAAGACTTTTGCGTGATGGCGCCAAATCTTTTGATTTTAATATGCTTAAAGTCTTCAGAGGTGGGACTTGATGAATTATTTAATTCATATCTCTCCACGAATCTCTCCAATCTGTCCCTTATCGCCCGCATGTTGTAACACCCCGAGATATTCGGAATAATTACAGCGCCGTAAACCCTTTAAGTAAGGATTTACAAGGCTAATTAGAAGAAATGTAAATATAATACAACAATACCGTAAAAGTTCAAAATACAAAACCGGTTTCAACTGATCAATCGAGTTCATTAATACAACCATCTCGAAATATTATTAAAAACACACGTACTCGAGTACTGGAAATAATCCAAAACACAAGTCACAATAACAATAAACATCACTGAGCCCCTTCATCGTCATGTCGGTACTGTGGCTGTTTTCCCGCTCCTCGGCTACCTGGACATCAAAACAAATGTCCACCCCGGAAGGGGTTAGCAAAACGATGCTAGTACAAGTATCATATTAAACAAATTGAATATGTAACAACAATGCATCACGAAATACACAACACGGACTTCCGCTACCGGAATCCAACAATGCCAATCCACAAGATTCCATTAACACAATATGGGTATTCCAATGATCCAGCGCCCTCAGCATAGATCCCAAGATGATCCCGTCGGACCAACACGAGGTGGAAAAACCCGTCCAATGATCCAGCGCCCTCAGCATAGATCCCAAGATGATCCCATCGGACCAACACGAGGTGGACATCCGATCCAGCGCCCTCAGCATAGATCGCACAACATACATAATCACAACTCATGAATACATATATGCAAAATCGCTATGTCCATCAACATGAACATACAAACACTCGATAACGAATATGATATAATTCAACGAAATAAATCCCATGATCAACAACATGAATAAACCACATGCATGCTCAAAATATCAACATTAACAAATTATGATACTTGCCTTAGAATGGCGATAAGGGTTGTTACTACGAAGAAGAAATCTTCAACCAGCTCGAAGAACTCTCACTCGATGAATCCACCAAAACCCGAACCTTCAACGAATAATAACACCGGTATAACTAACGGTTCTAGATAATCGGTTTAATCATCAAGAAAAAGAGCTTGGTATTCTCAAACATGTGAGCTTACTACGCTGCCCTATAACAATTCGGATTTGCATCAACATTAGGATACTAACCCGACAAAAACACGTAGTATCCTACCTAAGATCAAATGTATCCTATGGTCGGATTTTTCAATACATCACCGGATAAATCCTCTTACAATGATTCTAATCATGTTCTTCATGTATCCAACCCAATCAATATATCGAAATTACTCCGTAGAACACCGAAAGAACTTGATTACTAGGTTCACTTGATACTCATCTTCTTCTTCAAGAAAATATCCTAAGTTCAATCAATTAAATGTCCCAATACGTATGATTTCATTATGTAATACATAAGAACTTGATGATCACCATAAACTGGCCATAATCGATTTGTAGCTTCATGATTGTGCTTATGAGTTCAAACACCACAAGGTTCAAGGTTCTAAACGATGAAGAAGTACCGAAACATCGAAAATATTCTACTAACAACATGATGATCGACTAGATAATCTCAAAGCATGTTCAAAACATTCTTAAGAATACTACTCCAGTTGGTGAAGAATCACGTACCTCAAAATAGTGAAGAACAAGGAGGAACTTGAAGAAATTCAACACCAAGAGCTTGAACACCAATCTTCAATGGTCTAAAATCTTCAAACTCGAACTAGGATGATGATATGAGAGGTTTAGGATGGATAGACTGACTCTCTAAGTCTCAGAAATCGAGTTTGGGAAAGTGGTGAAATCTGAAAAATGAAAAAGGGTGCTGTCCTATATATAGAAAATGGTTATTAGCGCGCGCTACGGCTCTATCCTAGCGTGTGCTAACGGGCTTGCAGTCTACTGTTTCTGCCTGGTCTCGACTTAGCGTATGCTAACGTCCCTTTACGTGCGCTAAGTACATAAATTAGCGTACGCTACCACACATATAGTGTGCGCTAACGGCCATACGAAGCTTACTTACCTCACTGTACTCGACATTTAGCGTGCGCTATCCTCATACCAGTAGCGTGCGCTAAACAGCATTGACTCGAATTTTCCAAAAGCCATCCAGATTCATCCCGACATGTCCCGACCGAAATCCGCAGCTGATCTCACCTACCCCCTGTCTTAATCAAGTTGACTACGTGTAGCGCGCACTACAACTCATACGTAGTGTGCGCTAGCTAACTCAAATAGCACGCGCTAATGCTAAGATGTTAGCGTGCGCTACAAGTGCACAAAAATGCAAGTATGAACAACATGCATGAAATCATATGCTCAACAACACAGGATCATGAAATACGGAGGAAAATACTCAGATCAAAATGAGATAAATACAGTATCACGAGGTTCAAATACACATCAGAAAACTCGGGTATTACATCCTCTCTCCCTAAGAAGAAGTTTCATCCCGAAACTTAAGATGAAAACAACTTTGGATATCTAGCCTTCATACTGTCCTCCGTTTCCCAAGTGGCCTCTTCAGCTTCGTGTCATGACCATTGTACTTTAACCAAGCGTATTGGTTTATTCCTCAATTGTTTGATCCGACTCTCAAGTATCTTGCTTGGTTTCTGCTCGAACGATCCATCATTAGCCATCTCGATCTCGCCGAAATCAATGATATGACTGGGATCTGGCATATACTTCCGTAACTGGGATTCATGAAACACATTGTGAACGTGACTCAGCGATGGCGGTAAGGCCAACCTGTATGCTAAATCCCCAACTCTCTCGAGGATCTCAAATGGTCCGATATATCTCGGACTCATCTTTCCTTTCCTCCAAAAACGGAAAACTCCCCGAGTAGGAGACACCTTCAGTAGTACGTGGTCCCCAATCTCAAACTCCAGTGGGCGACGGCGCACATCAGCAAAAGACTTCTGTTGACTCTGGGCAGTCAACAGCCTTTCCCGAATCAAAGCTATCTTCTCTTGAGTCTGAACTATCAATTCCGGTTCCGTCCCGATCAAGTCCGAAGAATCATCCCAACACAGGGGCGATCTACATCTTCTTCCATACAACGCTTCAAACACTGCCATCTTAATAGAAGCATGCCAACTATTATTGTAGGTGAATTCAATCAAGGGCAAATGAACCTCCCAGTAGGTTGACCAGTCTAAGGCACAAGCTCTAAGCATGTCTTCTACTGTCTGAATAGTCCTTTAGGACTGACCGTCCGTCTGAGGATGATAATCCATGCTAAAGTTCAGTTCGGTTCCCAAAGCCCTGTGAACTGCCTTCCAAAAGTGCGATACGAAGCGACCATCTCGATCCGAAATAATGGTCTTCGGTGTACCATGCAATCGGACTATCTCTGAAATAAATACTCGCGCCAAATTCTCGGGTCCCCAAGTGTCTTTGATTCCTAGGAAATGAGCCGACTTGGTTAGTCGATCAACTACAACCCAAATCATGTTCATTCCCTTCTTGGTCCTTGGCATATTGGTGATGAAATCCATCAATAAATCCTCCCACTTCCACTCAGGGATCGGAAGTGGCTTCAACATTCCGGCAGGTTGCTAATGTTCAATCTTAACCTTTTGACAAGTCAAACACTTCGAAATGTATTCTGCTACGTCCTTCTTCATATTTCCCCACCAGAAGTTTTGTTTTAGATCCTTATACATCTTACTGCTGCCCGGATGAATAGAATAGGGCGCGCTGTGAGCTTCTTTCAGAATTGTCTGTCTCAAAACATCATCATCAGGAACGCAAAGTCGACTCTAAAATCTCAGAACTCCATCATCCTGCATCACGAATCCTGAGGCCTTTCCTTTGTTCACTGATAAGTGGTAATTTTACCACATTTTTCTAGGATTTTATACTAGGTTTTTATCTCGTTTCGTGATTAATGTGCTCGTATTTGGCTTATTTATGATTAGTCGAGCCGTATTACGCGTTTGGGTTGGTTTTAGTTTGTTTGCAGGTTTTTAGAGCCAAAAGGACCGAGAGTCGAGTCAAACGGACGGAAGAAACGGATTTTTGCAAGGACAGACAAACCTATCAGGCCAGCCTATCGGCCGATAGGTGCGTCCGAAAGGTGTTCCTGCCCTATCGAGTGAAGTCGACCGACGAACCAACTATCGGGCAAGCTATCGACCGATAGGCCAGGCCGATAGGCTGTTACGCGGGCTCTCGTATTTTGACGGATTATGACTCTTTTGGATAGATTTTGTTTCCTAGATTAGGGCTAATCGGGAATGTAACTCCCATAGGCTATATACACCCCCTCCTAGACCTAGTTTTAGGACCCTTTATCATCCTTTTTTATCTTTTATCATCTCTAGCAGATTTTTACATTTTTTTAGCAAGATTTATTCCTTTGATGCAAGAACTTTTTGGAGGCAGCAACTATTATTGTTTTTCGGAGATTGAAGACTCAAAGTTCATCTGGACGGGTTGTAATCTCTCTTTTCATATTAATAATATGTATTCTCCATCTATTTCTTGTTTAATTTCAATTATGTCTGGCTAAATTCATTGATTGATTCTAGGGTTAGTAATTTTAATTGATGTTCACATGATGTTCCTTTGATTACCTTTTGACCTTTCATCCTAGGCTTGTGATCAAGATGTGTTAAATCTCATGCTAGATTAAAGGGCCCTTAATCGATGCATGTTAGCTAATTGATTTTACCCAGAAGGATTAATTAATTAGTGGAAATACTTGATGCACAATATGATTTTATCTTAAGACCTGACGGAGTAAGATAAATCATAGATAAATAAGTTGGCGCTTTTTAAGTGATTTAAATTCTTTGAGCCCTAGCGGGGAAAAGGGTTTAAATTAACTATCTTTCTAGGTTGCCTTGATCGGAATTTTAGATCGGCTGAGTGATTATTTCTAGGATTGAATTAAAATTTGGGGAAAAGGAATCAAGTGAATGGATTGTGTGAACTCAATTAGATGATACTACCCTAGGATCAATTAGCTTTCACTTGTGTTTTTATCTTGCTAATTTGGTTTATTTGCTTAATTTAGATAATTCATCTTTTATTTAATTTTTATATTTCGATTTTTGAAGTTAGACAATTAGAAACAAACAAAATTTTCGGATTCCTAAATAGCAGTCAAATTTTGAGTAGAGTTACTTCCTTTATTTTCGACACATCAATTCCCTTGGGTTCGACACCTTGGAAATACTCCGAGGTTTTACAAATTTTAAAATTGATCGGATTTGAAAACCATACTACGCGAATTCGAGCGATCAATTTTTGGCGCCGTTTCCGGGGAATTGATAGAAAACTTAAAGGGATAATTCGAAAAAGAAGAGATTGTTACTTTAGGTTGTTTACTATTATTATTAATATTCGATCTCGTTTCCTCACATCTTGTTTTCTCTTCCTTGTAGGCGGTGCATGATCACAAGATCCCAAGGAAAGGACTTATTTCCTTTGGATCCGGAAATCGAGAAGTCTTTGAGGAGGAAGAAGCAAGAAGCGAGAACCGAGACTATTTCTATACCTTTCGTTGATACCATGGCCGGCATTGTTGACCCACCACGAGAACTCGCTCGTCCCGAGAAGATCCCTTTGAATGCCCGCCGACCTAAGCCGGACGATTATCAAGAAGGAGGTTGGGGAAAGATTGATGCCAACAACTTCGAGCTGAAGCCGTCCCTCATCGCTACAGTGAAGTCTCAAACATACGGAGGAGGAGTTAATGAAGATCCAAACGCTCATCTTGAGTCGTGTTTGGACATATGTGCCACCATCAAGCAAAACGGAGTGCCTCCGGATGTCATTAAGCTCTGCCTATTCCGGTTCTCTTTAGAAGACGATGCGCTAGATTGGTACAAGAGCCTAGATCGGAAGGAAATTGGTACTTGGAGAGAGATGACTCGGTTGTTCTTAGCACAGTTCTATCCTCCCTCGAAGGTGCAAAAACAAATCAACGATATCTTGCAATTCGAGCAATATGAGGATGAATATTTATACGAGGCATGGATCCGATTTAAGAAGCTACTTCGCAAATGCCCACAGCATGGAATTGACAAGGAAGAAATCTACATTCGGTTTTATCGGGGTTTGACGAGGAAGGCTAGAAGAGAGTTGGACTATTCCTCGAAAGGGGGATTTCTTGCTAACGATTATGAAGAGGCCAAGAATCTCATCGAGATAGCGGTCAACAATGATTACGAGGAGGTGACCGATAGGAAGATGACGAGAAGAAAGGTTCCATCCGGTGACGAGGACGCCTACGGTGATTTGAAGGCAAAATTTGAAAGACAACAAAAAGAGCTTGAGATGCTAAAAAAGAAGACTTTGGGAGTCAATGCAGTTTTTGAAGAGCTAAACGAGCCTATTGCAATTGAGGAGGATGTAAATTACGTGCAAGGAGGAAACTTCTGGCAAGGGGGAAATAGGGGAAACTATTATCCGAACAATCGAAACCACCCTAATTTCTCCTATGCCAACCCGAACAATGCTCTTCAGCCACCACCGGGATTTAACGTGAAAAACAGGGTTATTCAAGAGCCGATTGCTAAGACACCTATGGAAGAGATGTTGGAACGATTGGAGGCGAGTCAAAATGATTTTATTTATAAAGTAGACAAGAGGTTCGGGGCTCTCGAGCATAGTGTGACATCTATTGGAAACTCAGTGATAGCATTGACAAAGCAGATGTCGATGGTGGAGACCCAAATGAGTCAAATGGCGAACGCCCAAGCCGGAATTCATAAGCCGGGCCATTTTCCGAGCAGTACCGAGACCAACCCGAAGACGCAACAATGCAACGCAATCGAGCTTCGGAGTGGGACAAGGTACAGTAATCATGGGGCTGAAATTGAGAAATCTGGAAACAAGGATGTACTAGGAACGGGAGCCGAGAACGAGAAAGAAGATGAAACGCAGCAGGCCCATTGGCCAAGACTATCGGCCGATAGGCCCACCCGATACCCAGACAGAATGCCAGCAGTTGAGCCTATCGACCCCCCTATCGGTCGAAAGGCTCCTGTAGGTTCGAATGTGAAGAATTTTGAGGTAAAAGCTCCATTTACACAGCGATTGGCCAAGTCGAGATATGATGAAAAGCTTCAACGGTTTATCGACATTTTTCAAAAGGTGAATATCAACATTCCACTTCTAGACGCTTTGAGAGACATGCCGGGGTACGTTAAATTCTTGAAAGACGCTGTGGCAAGCAAGAGGAAGTTGGCGAAGTTTGAAACAGTAAATTTGACAGAGGAGTGTAGCGCTATCATTCAAAACAAGCTCCCGCTCAAGCGTATGATCCGGACGTTTACTTTGACATGCATGATTGGCGACCAAACGTTCAAGAATGTGTTGTGTGATCTCGGGGCAAGCATCAATCTTATGCCTCTATCCATCTTTAAGAGGTTGAAGATTGGGGAGATGAAGCCAACTACCATTTCTCTACTCATGGCGGACCGGTCGATCTCTTATCCGAGGGGAGTTGTGGAGGATGTGTTCGTTAGAGTCCAACACTTAGTCTTCCCGGCCGATTTCGTAGTTCTTGACATGCCCGAGGACGAGAATCAACCATTGATCTTTGGGAGACCGTTTCTAGCGACGGGGAGAGCACTTATCGACGTCCAAGAGGGTGATCTTACCTTCCGGGTTAATGATCAAAATCTGAAAATTTCCATCTATGACGCGATGAAGAAGCCCGAGGATGCACCCGAGGAATGTTATGAAATTGAGTCTATTATGCCGCCCCCGACCGACTTGTTGGAGCATTGCATTTCACACTCCATTTACTCACATTCCGATGTTGATGAAATTTCCGAGGATTTGCCAGAGTATGTTCGAATGTTGGAGGCGAACGAGTTTCGATCTAATGAGAGGGACGTATGCTATCTTGATATCAACAAACCCGTTCAAGGGGGAGTTATCGCTGAAGACCCTGAATGAATGAGGTATCGTCTAGCTAAAGACGTTAAACGTAGCACTTGTTGGGAGGTAACCCAACATATGTATATTAGTTCGTTTTATTCGTTTGTTTTCGATTTTTCGTTTGCGTGATTTTTGTAGTTTCTAGTTTCGTAGTAGCTTTGTTAGTTTTGTTAAGTTCTAATCCATGCACGCCGAGTTTTGGATACTTGCAGGTCTTTAATCGCCATATCCAAGCAAAAACGGGACCAAGTATGCGAAATAGGAAAAGTTGAAAAAAAAAAAAAATTTCAGACAGACAAACCTATCGGGCGAGCCTATCGGCCGATAGGCCCGGCCGATAGGCTGAGGAAAATTGAAAAAATTTTAATGTTACAAGCAGTGGTCGATAGGCAGACCCTATCGACCGATATCCCGCCCGATATGAGGTACGTAAGTTTCAGTAGTTCCTATCGGCCCAGCCTATCGGCCGATAGGCCTGGCCGATAGGACATACCCGGTCCAGTATCCGCTCCGACCCGCTATGATCCGAGCTCGCCGAAAAACCCGCCATTTCCGCCACAGTGATCAGGTACTCCGTTAACCAAGCCACTCCTTTCTCTTTTCAAACTTATTCCTCCTTTGGGATGCGAAATAAGTTTGGGGGGGGGGGGGGGAAGTGCGGCTTTGTTAATTTCTTTACGTGTGAGTACCTTGTATGCCTTGTATCATTATTTGCTTGTGTTGGTGCCCGTTGTTTTTATTTGTGCTTCTCATATTGGTGTCGTGTGGATTTGGCTTTTGGTTGCTTAGTTTTTAGATTTTTATGTTCATTTTCGTTTGGTGTGTTTGCTAGTTTCTATTTTTTTTTTTTTAGGTCGTAGTAGTTTTTTTTGCTTTCGTGTTTGCTTTGATGCCTTGCTTGGGTAGATTTTTAATTTTTTTTAGATAGCCTTGCTTGTCTTAGTTTTTCTTTATTCGTGAATTTTTCGAGCTTCTATTTGTGTGATACCGATGTTACGACACTGTTTTTCTCTCTGAAGAAACGGTCGAGTTTTAGTCAAGTTGTAGTCAGTTATTTCTGTTTTGCATAGTATTCATTTAGGTCCAAAAATTTTTCGTGATTGTAGAGGTCTTGGCAGATAAGAGACGATACATACTTGTTTTAAAATCACCGTCAATACGTTTGGTTACATCTTCCGGATAGTGAGTCGTACTGTTTCTTTAGTCGTGTTGGCACTTAGATTGAGTTTAGAGTCGGTCAGTTTTTCCCAAAAGTCGAGATAATGTTGTTCTATGAAGGGAAGTCTAGTAACCGGGGGCATTCGCGTGACCCGTTGTTTACCCTCGCGTAAAACGACGACCCTGATTAGACTAGTGATTTAGATATTTCACATGTGCCAATGATAGGGAACTTAGTAACCGGGGGTATTCGCGTGACCCGCTATTTACTCTCGTGCAAAACGGCGACCTTGATTCGGACATGCGGAAATTATATATTCGAGTTGTTTCTCCGCTGTAGACGGGAACTTAGTAACTAGAAGCATCCATGTGCCCCATGAGTGTCTTTTACGTCAAACGGTTCCCTAATACATGAGAATGGAAGTTCCACCCTAGGATTACCCCGATGAAACATCCCGAGATCCTAACCTAGTGGTCAACTCGAATCAAATTCTTGAACATATATATAAGGGAATACTGTCCGAGGTTTATTTGTTATGAAACTCGTGAAAATTGTGCCACTAGACTGTGTAACGGGACGAACTAGCTTGTTTATTTTAGCCTTTTATATTGACGGTCGATTTGACTCACGTTTTGTTAATATTTGAGCTGGATTTTCTTCATGAACGAATGATTAGGACTGAACTTGACTACTTTGCGGAATCATTATTCTGAGTGCAGCTCGCTTTTACGACACTCGGATTATTTAGAGAGAATTACAGGATAATATTGATTAGGTTGAACACTATGAGTTGCACGATGATTCACGACTTTCTTTTTCTTTTCTTTTTGTTGTTCGGGACGAACAAGGCTTAAGTTTGGGGGGGTTTGATAAGTGGTAATTTTACCACATTTTTCTAGGATTTTATACTAGGTTTTTATCTCGTTTCGTGATTAATGTGCTCGTATTTAGCTTATTTATGATTAGTCGAGCCGTATTACGCGTTTGGGTTGGTTTTAGTTTGTTTGCAGTTTTTTAGAGCCAAAAGGACCCAAAACGAGACAAAGGACCGAGAGTCGAGTCAAACGGACGGAAGAAACGGATTTTTGCAAGGACAGACAAACCTATCGGGCCAGCCTATCGGCCGATAGGTGCGTCCGAAAGGTGTTCCTGCCCTATCGAGTGAAGTCGACCGACGAACCAACTATCGGGCAAGCTATCGACCGATAGGCCAGGCCGATAGGCTGTTACGCGGGCTCTCGTATTTTGACGGATTATGACTCTTTTGGATAGATTTTATTTCCTAGATTAGGGCTAATCGGGAATGTAACTCCCATAGGCTATATACACCCCCTCCTAGACCTAGTTTTAGGACCCTTTATCATCCTTTTTTATCTTTTATCATCTCTAGCAGATTTTTACATTTTTTTTAGCAAGATTTATTCTTTTGATGCAAGAACTTTTTGGAGGCAGCAACTATTATTGTTTTTCGGAGATTGAAGACTCAAAGTTCATCTGGACGGGTTGTAATCTCTCTTTTCATATTAATAATATGTATTCTCCATCTATTTCTTGTTTAATTTCAATTATGTCTGGCTAAATTCATTGATTGATTCTAGGGTTAGTAATTTTAATTGATGTTCACATGATGTTCCTTTGATTACCTTTTGACCTTTCATCCTAGGCTTGTGATCAAGATGTGTTAAATCTCATGCTAGATTAAAGGGCCCTTAATCGATGCATGTTAGCTAATTGATTTTACCCGTAAGGATTAATTAATTAGTGGAAATACTTGATGCACAATATGATTTTATCTTAAGACCTGACGGAGTAAGATAAATCATAGATAAATAAGTTGGCGCTTTTTAAGTGATTTAAATTCTTTGAGCCCTGGCGGGGAAAAGGGTTTAAATTAACTATCTTTTTAGGTTGCCTTGATCGGAATTTTAGATCGGCTGAGTGATTATTTCTAGGATTGAATTAAAATTTGGGGAAAATGAATCAAGTGAATGGATTGTGTGAACTCAATTAGATGATACTACCCTAGTATCAATTAGCTTTCACTTGTGTTTTTATCTTGCTAATTTTCTTTATTTGCTTAATTTAGATAATTCATCTTTTATTTAATTTTTATATTTCGATTTTTGAAGTTAGACAATTAGAAACAAACAAAATTTTCGGATTCCTAAATAGCAGTCAAATTTTGAGTAGAGTTACTTCCTTTATTTTCGACACATCAATTCCCTTGGGTTCGACACCTTGGAAATACTCCGAGGTTTTACAAATTTTAAAATTGATCGGATTTTAAAACCATACTACGCGAATTCGAGCGATCATTCACTTCGTCACATAATCGAAGAATTAGAGAATCATCCAATTGCTTAGATTTGATCTCTTCCACCAATGACGAAGTTAGTTCCATCACACACAGTTGCCCTTGGACTCCCTTCGACCACACTTCGATTCCTTCGTGGATCAGTTCTCGTTGAATACTGGTTTGGGACGTAAGTGCTTCCAACACTCGAACAGAAACAGGTTTACGGCTCAGTGCATCAGCTACTACGTTTGCTTTACCCGAATGATAGAGGATTTCCTAGTCGTAATCCTTGATCAATTCCAGCCACCTTCTCTGCCTCATGTTTAATTCCTTCTGACTGAAAATATAGTTGAGGCTCTTATGATATGTAAATATCTGACAATGAGTGCCGTATAAATAATGTCGCCAAATTTTCAAGGCAAAGACCACAACTGCTAACTCCAGATCATCAGTCGGGTAATTAACTTCGTATGGTTTCAACTGTCGAGAGGCATAGGCAATCACCCTATACTTTTGCATTAACATACATCCCAGACCCTGATTTCAAGCGTCGCTATACACCATGAATCCATAAGTTCCATCTGGTAACGCTAGTATTGGCGCTGTCGTCAGTCTTCTCTTAAGGTCCTCAAAACCGGCCTGGCATTTCTCATTCCACGTGAACTTTTGAGTTTTCTGTAATAGCTTAGTGAGTGGACGAGCAATTTTGGAAAATCCCTCTACAAAACGGCGATAATATCCAGCAAGTCCTAAGAAGCTTCGGACTTCTTTCACGTTAATAGGAGATTCCCATTCCAAGATTGCTTCGACTTTCTTCGGGTCCACCTGTACTCCGTCAGCTGATATAACATGCCCAAGGAAGGTTACTTCCTTAAGCCAGAACTCGCATTTAGAAAGTTTCGCATAAAGCTGTTCATTCCTCAAGGTGCTCAAAACAACACGCAAATGTTCAGCATGCTCCTCTGTGTCTTTGGAATAGATCAAGATGTCATCGATTAAGACTACCACAAATTTATCTAGGTATTCTAAGAATACCCGATTCATCAATTGCATAAATACCACAGGAGCATTGGTAAGTACGAATTTAACTAACTAGATAATCTCAAAACATGTTCAAAACATTCTTAAGAATACTACTCCAGTTGGTGAAGAATCACCTTACCTCAAAATAGTGAAGAACAAGGAGGAAGTTGAAGAAATTCAACACCAAGAGCTTGAACACCAATCTTCAATGGTCTAAAATCTTCAAACTCGAACTAGGATGATGATATGAGAGGTTTATGATGGAGAAAGTGACTCTCTAAGTCTCAGAAATCGAGTTTGGGAAAGTGGTGAAATCTGAAAAATGAAAAAGGGTGTTGTCCTGTATATAGAAAATGGTTATTAGCGCGAGCTACGGATCTATCCTAGTGTGTGCTAACGGGCTTGCAGTCTACTATTTCTGCCTGGTCTCGACTTGGCGTACGCTAACGTCCCTTTACGTGCGCTAAGTACATAAATTAGCGTATGCTACCACTCATATAGCGTGCGCTAACGGCCATACGAAGCCTACTGACCTCACCTACCCCCCTGCCTTAATCAAGTTGACTATGTGTCGCGCGCTACAACTCATACGTAGTGTGCGCTAGCTAACTCAACTAGCGCGCGCTAATGCTAAGATGTTAGCGTGCGCTACAAGTGCACAAAAATGCAAGTATGAACAACGTGCATGAAATCATATGCTCAACAACATAGGATCATGAAATACGGAGGAAAATACTCAGATCAAAATGAAAAAATTCAGTATCACGAGGTTCAAATACACATCAGAAATCTCGAGTATTACACATGGGACTTTCCGTAATTATTGACTTTTCAATGCATGCTGACGTGGACTGGTTTACTTGGCTGATTACTTAGATGGAACTTACCTGATCTTTTTAGGTCAATTTGTCTGATGTGCAGTCAACCTTCTCTATTGTCGGACTTCCCTGTTCTACCGACTTGCCTGAAGTCTTCTGACCTGATGAACTTGACTGATCTGATGATCAAACTTCAGATGACTTGGACTCCGTCAGATCACTTGACTCCAGTCTGGTCAAATCTCTCTTATAAAATTGTTGACGAGAACTTTTCTGATTCTCACTTTTCAGTCAGACCTCTCTGATGTCATTTGTCAGACTGAGACTTCTCTGATGAACTTATTTTAGCCGAAATTAAACCCAACTTATATAGCTTATAGAAGATACTCATTTGGTTCTTCTTTACATTTTGCCAAGTTTCTAACTTAACATAATTTGTCCTATAGAAGATACTCATTTGGTTGTTCTTTATATTTTGCCAAGTAATGAACATACATCTGAATAAACAAATACAAAGATGACATCATCAAAATCTCACAAGTATTCCTAACACATAGGTCTTTGGACAAAGAATTGGAGCTAGTTGTATTGGATACACGAGAGCTCGATGATCTCGATTTACATTAACTCATGCATAACGTCAAGTACAGATAGGGTTTGACTGACCGTGACCCTATAACTTGATCGGGACATTTGAAAGAAGGGTTTATACGTATACTGGTATTCACGAGAAAATGGTTCTTGAATGATCCCAATCATTCGTTCTCAGTTGGGGTACAGTGTAGGCCGCCAGGCTGGCTAGGTGGTGCTACTACTCTTTGGTTCCTCCCATTACTAACTGAGATGGACCTACCGAGTCGGCAATAGGATTGACGTTGGAATGGATCAAGCTTACTCTCTCATTATAAATATTAGATATTGGATATCTAATTTATTAGACATTGGATGTCTAATTAATTTTGGGACATTGGATGTCTAAATTAATTTATTGGATAAATTAATTTACGGCCTAATGAATTAAATAAATCACTGGGTGATTAATTTAATTCATATATATAATTATTTATTGGAGAAATTAATTATATTATTTTGTATTTGATGTGATTAATTAATTAGATTAATTAATTGATATAAATACATCAGAAATGATTGGAGTTTATCTGTTTAGACTCACGGGTGTCCGAAACGAACCAAACTCATCCCGGTTCTTCCGGATAGCCGCCCCCTTCCACCAGCCTTCCTCTTAGTCTTTGTCTCCATTTTATAAATGGAAGTCCAAAGACTTAAGAGATATCGTATCTCTTATAATAATATGAAAGGTGATTTTGGTGGTTGATGGTGTATAAAGAAGTGAAGACTTCATCACTCTCCAAAACCCTTTTGAGCCTCACGATTTTGAGAGATAGAGAGAGAAGAATTGTCTTCATCATCTTCACACATATAGCTTGAGTTTTTTCTTGGAGGAAAAATAGAGAGATATAGAGAGATTTAGATTTAACACTTAGAGTGTAGTAATCTTAATATACAAGCTCCTACAACCTTGCTCTAGCCGTATCCTTGGAGGATAGCAAGGAGTTGTCATTACGATCGTTTCTTCGGCGCGTGGCAAGTAGAGACGCGGTGATTTCGGCGTTGGATCATCCAAGAGCTTGGAGCGGATAGGATTCGTGGATAGCATTTAAAGCTAGGGGAATCACCTTCCAGGAGTACACCATTTAATCAACGAACTACGAGGGTATTTTTCTTTTTATATTCGTATACACGTAGCTTGATTGATCCTCGTAGGGACTCAGATCGAATTAATTTTCATTTTACCGCTTCCGCTGGACCTTCTTTTTAGGCACCGAATCCCAATAATATATACCCCGAAGTTTGAAGATCAGAGTGATACACGAACAATACATAAGATCAAGAAGTGAAAACTGAGAAAACTGAGAATACTGAGATACACTCGTGAACATCATAAGAACAGTATATGTAGAGCAATCATATTTCTTCAAACATACTGCCATTCTTGAGAGAAGAAATATACAAGTGCTCAACCTTGAACAACACATCATCAGCTCAAGCTTAAGAAGTAAGTTGTTGTTCAAACCCTTGTTCTTACATTTGAAGAAAACCATCAGCCCTATGTGGACTGAAGAAAGCCTTGTCTTTCCTGAACTGTGTGTGACGGATCTGCATTGTAGACGAAGCTTTGAAACTGTGTGTGAAGCAAGTCAAGTGATAGCTTTGACCAATCTGTTTGAACGGTTGAAAGCGATAGTCTTTGTATCAATCTGTGTGAACGATACAAGGATAAGTTTGGTTATAGATACATAGTTGTGTACGTAGTGTTTATAATAAACATTTTACTCCTGTGTGGAGGACCAGTGGACGTAGAGGGGTTTACCTCGAACCTTTAAATACTATGTTATTTACCTTATGCAACTTATTGTTTTCATTACTATGATTATTTTAAGTATACATTGCATACCCTTTACGCACCAAGCTAATAGGAGAAAACCTAGTTGCTGTATTTACAGCAACTTACTTTAACAGACTTCCGCTACGCACTCTTATTTGAAAAACGTACAGCTTGTTGTACTAACACTTTTCCAAGCTGTATTTTGTATACTTAGTGGCCTACAAGTGGTATTGGAGCGGTTGACTCTAAAAAGAATCAGTCATATTTTTAACCGAATTAGATCCTAAAATCACTTATTTTTGAAAACTTCTTTATCTTTCATAATCTTAGACATGGATACCTCACTTATTAATAAGGTACCAATATTTTCTATTAACGAATTTGATGACAGGAGAATTAGGATGGATGCTCATCTTGCCGCCATGCATTAAGAGATGATTTACGTCATCCAAAAAGGCCCCATTAAGATTATGAAGGTGAATCTTGCCGTAAGGAATGAAGGCCAAGCTCATGCCGAGATGCTCGAGAAAGAGCGCGAACAATGGACCACAGATGATTGGAAATGCGCCAACCTTGACAATGTAGCTAAGAATGCGTTATTTGTCACTCTTGACAAAGGCACGTTCTCGAAGGTAAAGAGCTGTAAGACAGCCAAGGAAATTTGGGAAAAACTCAAGATGATTTGTGAGGGAACTGAGCTCTCAAAAGAAAATAAACTTTCAAAACTCACTCAGCAATTTGAATCTTTCGAAATGAAATCTACTAAAACTCTTGAGGAACATGACCTCAGATTCACTGGTATTGTCGGTGAACTTGAGGCGTTGAGAAAAGTTTATACCCAGAAGGAGAAGAACTTAAGAATTTTCAGATCTCTCCCTGCCCGATGGGACATTAAAACCACAGCTATGTGTGTGTCATGTAATCTTAATAACATTTATACTTTTGACCTCTTCTCTGAACTCAAAATATTTGAGTATGATATTGACAGAAGAGAGAAAGCCGAAGAGTGACCTGCGAGGACTGCAATGTTAGCCGCTATATCCAACAGGAGACACAGCATGCCCAACACATCCAAGTTTGCCCACAATAATGCTGACAGTGACGATGATATCCTGTCACAAGATCAGATGGCGGTTCTCATGCACAAATTCAAGAAATTCATCAAACAGTCTGGAAAGACTCCCTACAGGCCCAAGCCTGTTCACAAGGTAAGTACTGAATCTCCCTCTGGTGATGTTAACCTGTGTTACCGGAAGAAGTTTCCGGAAGCCGAGCAACAAGAAAAAGACGAAAGAAGACGTGCTTGGAAAAACAAGCTCAAGGCCCTGATCGGAGAATCAGAAGCCTCCCCTAGAAGATGAAGATAGCGATAATGAGGTAAGCTCAACCTCAATTACTCCTGTAAATTCATCTCATACCTTTGAAAATATGATGAATGAATTTAAGAACATTCAAAATGCCCATGAGACATTGAAAAATGAAAACATACAGCTCCAAATTTCTAATTTAGAGCTGAGGGAAGAAAACGACTTGCTGAAAGTAAATTACGAAAATATGTATGTCGATTGTGAAAACAACAAATCCGATCACGAAAAACTCATGGAGAGCAATCATCAACTTTCTCGCGAACTAAATGAGGCTTAGTCTCACAGTGAAAGCAAGACAAATGATTTCGTTCTGCTCGAAGCCAAAGTAAAAACTCTCGAAACACGAGAAGGAGAACTTGAGACTATCTTGAAATCTTTCGAGAAATAATCTAAAAGGATGGAAGAAATTCTAAGCACCGAGAAACATGCTCATGATAAAAGTGGATTAGGATACAACTCATTCTCCAATAAAGGGAAAACTAGTACCGTGTCCGTCAGGGGTGTGGAACTTATTCCTGTATCTGAGGAGACCCCAAGTCCTGTCAAGGTATCGGTTGCACCGCGAATAGCAAAGGCTGCCATTCCGCCACCATAGTCATATCACAGACAGCGGAATCCTCAGCCATCCAGACCTGTAAGGTGTAACCAACAGCATGCTCCCCGAGCATATCAACAGCGCCAACAGCCGTTTAGAAAGAAGGCTGTATCCAAATATCAAAGGCCCGCACAACAGTACTTCCAACAGTACAGCGCGCCTAGATATTGGATACAGGAGCCTCGTTATCCATCGCGAAAGCAGGTCGCCACATAATATCAGCAACAGCTTTGGGAATTCAACTGGAGACCCAAAAGGCAAGCTGTAAGGCCAAAGAAAATGGCTCCAACTCCAAGACGGCATTCGTACTGGATTAATAATTACCCTGAATTTTTCATGCATAATAATTATCAAGGTTACAGCGACTATGTGCCTGCCTCACATAGACATCGCAACAGCGGACCTAAAGTAACCTACAACAAGCCAATTGCAGTTCTGGGTACTTAAAGGCACTAACATTCATGGACCCAACATCCAAAGGGGACCTAAATCTACTTATTTTCGTTGCATACAGGACATCTTAGAGAAGGACATCTGGTACTTCGACAGCGGGTGTTCTCGGCACATGACAGGAGATAAAAGTAAGCTATCATATTATGTAGAAGGTTGCAGTCCAAAAGTGCACTTCGGTGATAAATCAAAAGGAAGAACAAGAGGGAAGGGAACCCTGCTCGTAGGAAAACTCAAAGTCACTGATATAGTTTATGTTGAAGGCCTACAGTACAATGCACTTAGTATTATCCAGCTCTATGACAAACAGTTCTCGATGAAATTCTATATAGACCACTGCAGAGTCAAGAACATTCTGACCAAAAAAATTATGCTCACATGAAGCAGATCAGGTAATATATATTGCTGACTGGTGCCTACGAGCTCCACAATTCCTTGTTTTGTTGCCAAAGGAATTACAGATCTAAGCTGGCTATGGCACAAGAGGATGTCTCACGTCAACTTCAAGACTATCAACAAGCTCGCTAGACAGGGAATGGTTAGAGGTTTGCCCGATGTGTCATTCCAAAAAGACAGCGTCTGCAGACCGTGTCAGAAAGGCAAGCAAATAAAGACCACCTTGATAAACAAATCCTACCTTTCCACTCACAGAGTTCTAGAAATGCTACATATGGATCTCTATGGTCCTGTAGACCCGGTAAGTTTGGGAGGTAAGAAATACTATCTCGTTATTATTGATGATTTTTCCAGGTATGCTTGGACAATCTTCATGAGCAAGAAGAAGGAAACCACATCAAAGCTGCCCGAGCACCTGAGAAAGCTTCAAAATGAGAAAGGGTTGAGTATCGTGTCCATTCATTCCGACAGAGGTACTGAATTTACTAACCGCTTTATAGAGCAATACTGTTCGGAAAATGGAATACAACATGAATACTCATCTGACCGCACACCTCAACAAAACGGTGTTGCCGAGTGAAAGAACAAGATGCTCAAAGAAGCAACAAGGACCATGATTTCCGCAAGCAAGTTGCCACAGCGTTTCTAGGGTGAAGCCACCAATACAACATGCTATACAAAAAACCGCTGTATCATTAACAAACATCACAACAAAACAGCATACGAGGTATGGAACAACAAAACTCCATTAGTTTCGTACTTTCACATTTTCAGATGCAGGTGTTATGTTTTGAACAATGGGAAAGATCAACTTAGAACCTTCGATGAGAAATCGTATGAAGGGATATTTGTAAGATATTCCTCTGTCAGCAAAGCTTACAAGATCTTTAATAAACAGAAGCTGACAGTTGAGGAATCAATACATGTAGTGTTCGACGAACCTCACCATGAACCTACAGGAGTAGAAGATCTTACTCAGAATATCCAACAACTCTCCATTAATGACCCTCCAACTCCTATAGAGCCTGTTGTTGACTTATAAATCAACCCCACAGCTGTAAAAACAGAAGTAGATGAAGCTGATACTCTAAAAACTGAAGCTGAAACTACAGCCACTCAAGATATAGTACGGGATGCCGAATTAGAACCCGACAGAAGATGGTTGAGAGATCATCCACAGGAGTTGATCATAGGAAACATCGATGCTCGAGTATCTACCCGTAGGATAATACAAAGTACACAAGGAAATGAACTATGTGCGCAAGAAGAACCAGAATCTGAGAAATCTCCATTTCCTGTATGGAAGTCTCAAGCTGAACTTAGAAGATTTAACATGTGCACTATCACTGTATTCTTAGCTTAATATGAACCTGTTTCTACCAAATAAGCCCTAGAGAATTCTCACTGGATTACATCTATGGAAGGAGAGCTTAATAGTTTCGAAAGAAACAACGTATGGTATCTAGTACCCAGACTTGGCATCAAGATGTAATTGGAACAAAATGGGTATTTAGAAACAAGAAGGATGATAACAGACTTTTTATCAGAAACAAATCCCATCTAGTCGCACAAGGCTACAGACAGGAAGAAGGCATAGACTACGATGAAACATTTACCCCCGTTGCCAAACTAGAAGCCATTAGGATATTTCTAGCCTTTGCCGCCCATAAGAGCTTTATTGTATATCAAATGGATGTCAAGAGCGCATTACTGAATGGAGACCTTGATGAAGAAGTCTATGTTGAACAACCATCAGGGTTTGTCAACACAGAAGGCGGAGACCTTGTATACAGGCTATGGAAAGCACTGTATGGACTTAAGCAAACACCTAGGGCGTGGTATGAGACCCTGTCCCTGTACCTTACTAATAATGGATTCGAGAAAGGTGCTGTGGACAAGAACCTATTTAAAATACAGAAAGGTGATGACCTCTTGATGGTTCAAATATATGTAGATGATATTATATTTGGTTCAACTAACCTTGCTTTATGTCAAAGGTTCTCTCATCTCATGCAAAGTAAATTTGAAATGAGTATGATGGGAGAACTTAGGTATTTCCTAGGATTCTAGATAAAGCAGTTGCCTACAGGAATCTTCACCAACCAGGAAAAGTACAGTAAGGAGCTTCTCAACATGTTTGGAATGAATAATTCCAAATCATCATCAACCCCCATGATCACTTTCGTGCAAATTAGTGCTGATGAAGCTGGAAAGCCGGTTGATCAATCACTCTACAGGAAGCTAATAGGCTCACTCCTGTACCTAACAGCTAGTAGGCCCGATATCTAATTTTCTGTAGGAGTGTGTGCTCGGTATCAAGTAGCACCTAAAGATTCACACTTCACAACAGCCAAACGAATCCCTAAGTACGTCAAAGGAACAGTCGATGTAGGACTATGGTATCCTAAAGAAGGCTGATTCAATTTGGTTAGCTACAGCGACTCGGATCTCGGAGGTTGCAAGCTAGATAGGAAGAGTACAAGCGGTACTTGTGACTTTCTTGGACCTAGACCTATGTCATGGTTTAGCAAGAAACAATTGGCAAACTCGCTTTCCACAGCTGAATCAGAATACTATTCTGCTGCAAGTTGCTGTATGCAGATCCTGTGGATGCAACAACAACTGTCACACTATGGAATCATTGCCAAGGAAACACCAGATATGTGTGATAGCATGAGTGCAATTGCAATAACGCACAATCCTGTATTGCACTCGCGTACCAAGCACATTCATATGAAGCATCACTTCATTCGGAATCATGTTGAGAACAAGGATTTTCGGCTCGAGAAAGTTCATACAGATATTCAGTTAGCCGAAATCTTTACCATACCTCTCAGCACAGCCATATTCCATATGCTTCGACAAGAATTGGGAATGCTACAACCCGACTCCCTGTAAATTTTAATGCTTTTACTCAACAGTTGAGGGGGAATGCTGTTAGACCCAAGAATATAGTATCCACCAGTAATTAACAGTACACTCACACAATCCAACAGCACTGTGGGAAAAATGAAACATGAAATAAGCCTGCAGCTGATGTACTTTTGCAATGAGTCAGACGCGATTTTGTTACTTCGGGAAAATTGGTTCATGTCCAATTTTAAAACCAACATGGACCAATTCATCCATACTATTATGTACAGTATCTTTGATGGATCTATTGATGAATAAGGAGAAGTTGAAGAGAAAGAGATAAGGATAGAAGAGTTAGTGGAGAAAGAAGTTGAGAAAGGAGAATTTATTATTGTTGAGGATGAAGAGGAGATTCAGGAAGAAAGAGAAGAAGAAAATATCTTAGTTGAAAAACAATTAGGAGTAGGAGGAGTCGAAAAAACTGTGGAGTTGGTGGATGAAGAAGAAGAAGAAGGAGAAGAAGTTAATCAGTAGGATGAAGAAGTTGAAAAAGAAGATGATGACAAAAACAATGATAAAAAGGATGATGATAAAAAGGATGATGATGAATGATGATGATGATGGTGAGGATGACGGTGGAGATAAGTAGGCTGAGAAATAAAAGTAGAATGATGAAGAGGAAGAAAAGGAAGAAGAAAAGGAGGAAGGAGAAAAAGAGGAGGAAAAAGAGAAAGAGGCAGAAGGAGAGAAGGAAAAAGAAGCAGAGGCAGAAAAAGAAGTTAGAGCTGAATCAGACAAGGCTGGGGCATCTGCCCGCTATACCAGCCTAGATGCAGACCTAGCTGAGCATGACAGATCGGGGACCCCAGAGCAGACCCCATCTGGTAATCCACCTGCAGACAGGAGTCTGCAGACAGGTGGGTCATCCGCACACCTACCTGCAGGCGTCGAAGGCTCAGGTGAGCACTCTCCACAGACATCACATATTTCACCTGTGATGATTGAGCTGATACGACAAATTGTGAAAGACACTGTTGGAGAGCTACTTGCCACACAAATCACTCCTGACCTGCAGTCCATTAATGCCAAGATAGATACCTTGCTGCAGCGGAATATTCCTCACCCACCTCCTCCTACAAACAACAGAATGCCCCTTGGCATGTCTGACTGGATGCACAGAATGGAGCAGCAGTTAACTATATTAGTTGATGCTGGCAAAAAGGGGGAAGAGAGGTTATAGGGGGAAGGAAGCAGGCAGGGGGAAGTAAGAGGAGTTCAGGAGCTGAGGACGAAGAGGAAGCAAGATGTCCAATTAATTACAACTGGGACATCATCTGCAAAGAGGAAGGAAGAAGCCAAGAGCAGACTGATGATCATCCTGCAGCGAAAAGAAGGAGGACCAGAATTGGGGACGATCATACACTAGAATGGGAAGGCAAAGAGTTGTGGTATGTTGAGGATTTCCTTCCTGTCGAAGCTGCACCTATGTGGGGATCTGCAAAGAAAAAGTTCATCAGAGATTTTTATATCTGGGAGTTACTCCAGGATAAAAACTGCTCCACACAGCAGACTTTTATTAACTTCATGGAAACAGCACATTCAAATCTCTGGGCCGTCCTACTAAAACATGCAAAGGGATATAACGCATACCCCATGATTCCTCCATTCAGGCCTAAAGATCCTCCGACCTTACCAAATAATTAATTGGATGAGTTAGCACTGTAGAGGAAGATAAAGAAGCTGTGTGACGAGCATAAGTTCTTTTCACAAGAAGAACAAGACTTTGCTGCCCTCGTTGTCAGGAGAAAATATGGCCTAGCCCCCATCAAGAGAAGGCCAATTGGAGCTAAGCTGTCGGACACCTTAGCGGCTATCCGCGAGGCGAGGGAGGCAGATGATTTGTTTGTACTCATATTTTTTATGTAAACTTTGTACATGTAATTTTCCTGTATTTGTGTTGATCATTGAAAGCCATGTACTTGTAAAACAATACAGAAAAATTAAAATAACAGTCTTTTGAACGACAATCCCCAGATGTCTCAAAACTAGACTGACTTTAGTTTTTGTCTAGCACTCAAGTGCAGACCTGTTCATTTGAATAATTTGCTTAAGTTTTGCCATTATCAAAATAGGGGCAATTTGTTAGGAATACGTGTTAGATTTTGATGATGTCATTATTGTAATACAAATGTTTATTACTTGACAAAAATGTAAGGAAGAACCACATGCGTATCTTCCATAGGCCAAATTATGTTAAGTTAAATACTTGGCAAAATATAAAGAAGAACCAAATGAGTATCTTCTATAGTCCATTTAAGTTAGGCTCAAAATCGTCTAAGTAAAAAAGTACAGATAAGTACTTCAGAGAAGTGTAAATGAAACACTGCAGTAAAGCCGAAGTCACAGTCAGTTTAAATTAGAGAAACAAAAGTTCATCAGTGATGGTTGACCAGACTGCAGTCGAGTGATCAGCAGACCATGACATATGAAGTCTGACCAACAGATAAGTCAAAATTGATCAAAGATAGAAGACTTCAGACAAGTCATCTGATCAGGCAAGTCTCAACAGGACATCAGAGAAGTCATCAGCAGAGAAGTCCAAACTGCAGAGAAGTTGACTGGACATCAGACAACTTGACTTATAAGAGATTAGCCAAGTACTCCAAGTCCATGTCAGCATGCGTTGAATAGTCAATACTTACGGTAAGTCACATGCAAGCGTGAAGGGACAAATTGGAGAGTTTCCCGCAAAGGATATGAATTAATTAAATCATCCAGACCTACCACTGAAGACTTTAATCATATTACATTCAAAAGATTCGGCGCCTCACATGCAAAGTCTTCAGAATGGTCGAAAGATGGATTAAAATATGGCAATCCATCCTTGCAACGTTCAGAAAAATAAACAAAGAAGTCTATTTCTCCAACGGACGGATTTGTTACAAGATTTGCAACGGCTATGAAGTATGCTCAAGGATCGACACTTATATATATCCGACGATTTGAAGTTGAGCAGTACGATGCGAACAAAACTCTCAAGCGATCAAAGTTATCAAAGCAATCATATAGCATCGTGATAAGAGCAGTACTAGACGTTCTTATTTGAAGAAAGCTCTTAGTTGGAGAAGACAAACACTCTTGTCTTAAAACCTGAGTTCGGGGTACTTCACTAGTTGAAGTTGTGAGACTGATAGACATTCGAGTATTTGAAGAATCAAGTGGTGCTAGGCAGTCAAAGAGGAGTTGCAACGACGGGATTTCCACTAGTTGGAACTTGTTGTAGCTAAGTAAAAGAATCACTATAATATTTATCACTCGTTGAGAATTATAGTGGATTCATCTCCAACTGGTTTGAAGAAAGTGGATTAGTAGAGGATTACCCCACCTCTGAGACCACTATAACTGCCTGCGCGTTTTAATGTTTTCAGCATCATACTTAACTGTTGCATTCATACTTTACTATTCCATTGATTAGTTTTGTTTTCTTCATCAGCTGATTTCCGCATTTCTATCAGCTGACAAACTCACTCTTCGAAGAAAAGAGTTTAAGAGTTTCAATAAGTCTATTCACCCCCCCGCTAGACTTATTCTTGGACGACTTGTGACCTACACTTCTAAGCCTCATACACAGAAGAAGTCTTTTGGTCTCATTCTCAACAATATCCTCACCAAAAGCGGTGTGCCGCAATCAATAGGAGCCAAGAAGATTGGACAAGGAAAATACATCAGAGGAAGCAAGCCCTATGTATTCAATAGAGACGGATTCATTGGGTCGAGACCCTATGTTAGGAATCTGCCCCTGTCTGATGATCCCAGGGACATCTCTCTGGCATCCGACAGTGAAGAAAAGTCCAAGAAGAGGAAGAGATCTTACAGCAAAACTCCCCTACTGTTGAGAAGCCGAAACGGAAGCTAAAGAAACTTTCCAAAGCTAAGGCTGCAGAGATTACACCAATATCTGTAGATGCCCCTTCGTCGGCGCAACCCGCTGTATCAAATCCCCAGGGCGAAACCCCTGCGGAAGAAATAGTTGCTATTGTTCATACAGTAGATCCCGAGCCTCTGGCGGCAACGATGGATAAACAGCTATTTGCCAACATTGAAGACTTTGGCTAGTCGGCTGCCCCTTTAGAGCCAACAGCTGCATCCCCTGCATGGGAACCTAGACCCGTAAGGGATCCATAACCCCTGTACAGGATACCTCTCCGAAACAGGCTCCCACATCTGTTGAGGAACCCATGCCTACAGTAGACCCACTTACTGTACGCAGCCCCTCCTCTGACACTATAATCCACAAAACTCTGCTGTCAGTTCAAATTGAACAGGCTTATGAATGCTTTGTTCAGTGGAAATGCTATAGGGTCGCTCCGTATAAAACTTTGTACAACTGGAGCGAGTGGAGAGAGGAAGAATTATTTGTTCTGGAGGTAACAGATTCCAAGAACATCGAAGTCCTAATTCAATGGGACAACCTCTTTTGCAAGGAGCTGATATCGAGCTATTTTATGGAGAAAGCTGACGCTCGATTGAAAGGCAAATCAATATCTAAAGACACTGTTCCTGTTAGTCCCAAAATAGACCACGACTCAGAGGAAGGTGACGACGCCTTTCAGGCAAGTCTGAGAATGAGCCGTGAGGAAACTATAGAACAGGAGTTCTCAAGGATGCAACAACAACAGGGAGAAGGGACCTAGAGCCAACTACAGTCCCCTCCCACACAGCAAGAAACTGCCCAAGACACAGAGGAATCAGTACCTCATGTCGATGAAGCCCTAACAGTTTCTCAACAGGCACCCGAGCCTATCGCCGCACAATAAGACGATCAAGCCTGCACCTTCCTGAATGAGGAATCAGTCCCTCTGCCGGAGTAGGCGGATGCTGAGAGACAGTAGGAGGATTCAGTCCCTCCTGTACCTTTGTCTACAGAAGCCCACCCGGAACAAGAGGAATCAGTCCCCCCTGTTGCCGAGTCTGAATAGGCTGAACATCCATCAGACATGCCCGCAACTGATGCCCCTGCATCATCTCCAATAGTGGAATCCGATGATGGTTTCCTACCTAAGGATAGACCACACCAGCTGCGCACCAATGTGGCTCTGTGATAGCTCAATGGAGATGAAGATAAACTAGCGCGCCCCAACTCTCCCAGAACTGGAGCCAAGCTTGAGCAACTGCATGTAATCGAGCGCCAAATAGTGTTTGTACATGATGCTATAGATGCCTTGTACAACGTTGGCAAACAGCTCGATTGGCTGCATGCTACTGCCATCGATGAGATGACCGGCGTAAAGAGAGAAATCACGAAGATTGAAGAAGCTTTTTGCATTTTGCCAAGTGCATTAAAGCAAGCTCTCGCCCAACTTCAGAAACTCCAGGAAGAGATTCTCAAAGAGGAGCAGGCAAAGCTCAGAATCTGCGAAGCTAGGACTGTCACCGCTCTTCAGGATACTAGTTCCAAACTCACAAGACATGACCACAAGATAAATGACATGTCTGTGATGCTCAGTTCCCTGATGAATAAATTATCAAGCATGGAGACCAAATAGGACAATGCAAGGAAAATCCTATAATGCCTTGATGCGAAGGTCTCTTGTCTTGATGAAGCCAAAAAGGGGGAAGAGTCCAGGGAAGCCGCTAGGCAATGTAGGTAAGAAAGAGAGAGAGAATTTGATGTTGTACTGGAAGACAGCATCATTGCTGCAATAAACCGACTGGCCGCACCTGCACAAGGGTACATGGTATCTGGTTCTCGCCCAGAGTTCCACGACCCCAACTTTCTATGGAAAAATAATGTGCAAAATCCATCGAAAATTCATCTGCCGACCAACCGTCAGCCTACAGCTGATGAAGTGAAGCAATGTAGGAATAATAAACCGATGAGGTACTTTGTCAAGCTCATCACGGAGTCCGCCATCTTCAACAAATTTCGTACATTGGTGGAGGCTGCGGAGAAATTTGCTACGATGCTGGAAAAAGGAAAGCTCCAATTGCAGATTTCAATGAAATAAAGGCATCAGAAAGGAGATCACTCACTCGGATGACTAGATACTTGCCTTCGACCAATCGGCTGAAGGATGAGCGATCTATCTAGACCGAGGCAAGGATTCATTAGAGCACTGGTGGAGAGAAACAGAAAATGATCCTGACAGAAGGTCTTGGAGACATGCTCAATACAGGAGCTAGCATGGAGGATCCTATTTAGCAATAATTTTAGCAGCATAAAATTATGTATTTTTATTTCTTCTCTCATTGTAATCTTTGCGCAATATCAATAAAATATATTTTGTCTCGAAAGATTACAACTCGTAATCTACTACTGTGATACTGTGTGATTACGAATTCAATTTATATTGTTGCAAACAAGTATGAAACTTGTTAAGTATAAAAGCTGTAAGAACTTGTGTGTGAACTGTTCATAAGTTAAGTTTTATTTAACACTAGGCTACACTGTAAGATTGAGCCTGCTGGCCAATCATTAGTTTAAGTTGTAATACACACCCTGTTAGATGCTATAATTTTATAACTTGCCTGCGAGCAATTCATATTTTTTTAATGCTGAAGGCCACAACATTCGACAGAAGATCAAGAAGAAAGCCTCTCAATCAAAGATACTTAAGAGGTTTTTGGCATCATCAAGAAGTTTTGGCATTATCAAAAACGGGGAAATTGTTGGGACAAACAATCTTGTACCTTGTTTTGATAAGTGCCAACATACAACAAAAAGTCAAATGCCAATCATACAGCAAGTAGCTGTCCCGAAGATGATCATACTGCTGGACAACTTATCGTGTATCTTACGATGCCTCAACATACAACAAAAGGATAAAGTTCCATCATACATCAAGAAGCTCATCAGTCGATATGACACTAAGTATGGAAGCTGTCCTGAATCATTCATATAACACCTTCCATACAACAACACTAAGATAGCCTATGGCATGGAACCTACAGCTACAACATTAAAGACGCAACATGTTGGATACAGCAAACAAGCTGTAAAGTGTTAGGATCTTCAACACTTATCCAACAGGACTGCAGACCATTAGAACGGAATCTACCTTATATGCTAAAGTCAAGCCACTGTTTGAAAAGAAGTATTTAAATACTGACTGGATAAAGTATTTACATACCAGCTGATAAAGATCTTCAGACAAGGAGCAAAATCCGGATCTTGTATTCTGCAAGTCAATCAACACGTTGGAACGGACTTTTTGCTCAATGGATCTATTCTCAATGGATATATTACAAAGGCTATATATACCCTAAAGTTTGAAGATCAAAGTGATACACGAACAATACATAATATCAAGAACTGAAAACTGAGCAAACTGAGATATATTTAGATACACTCGTGAACAGAGTAAAGTACCAACTTAGTCACCGATCTATTTACATTTTTACTTTTTCGTCACTAAGGTATATTTTTTTACTTTTTCGTCCCCAACCTAAGCACTTTGTTTACCATGTCATCCTTCCGTATGTTTTTCGTCCAATAACTCGTTAAGTCTCTCAACGTGGATGCATGATGTCATTAAAATGCTGACACGGACAAATTCTTGTTGACCTGATGTTACACCATAGATAAGCATATCACGAACGGGAGAGAGAAAAAATCCCCAATTGTTATGAACCTTGCGGTTCTTCGCGAGACGAAATAAAAGGAGGAGCGAAAGGTAAAATCGAAGGCATCACGAGGATTTACTTGTGACAATGAAGACAAAGCGAAGTGATTTCTGGTTCAACAAGTAAGTTTTTCATAACCCTACTCAATCAAGTTAATTTATAGTGATTTATTCTGAATATGTTTGAAACCCTAATGGTACGAAACTCTTTTTTTTTTTAAATAAAATATGGTTCATCTTGTTTGTTTACAGTGTAACAGCCCAAAAACAGTGGCCATTACAGTGCCGTGGATCCCTCCTGGGACCCACCAGGCAATATCACAAAATACACTTAAAATCCGACAACGTGGCACCGTACCACGATATTTATCAAAACCCCGGTGTGGAGTATGAGTTATTCATATTTTTAAATACAAGCAAACATACACAGGATCCAAACACGGTACAGACCATATGACGATGGGCAGTACCTAACAAGTTTTAGTACATTCATCCGACACAAAAACGAAAGTCACGCTTAAAACATAACCGAACAACCAAAAGACTCGGGGGCCCCGAAATAGCATACATCAGAATCCTCCGTCGCCATTGTGCTCCTCCTGTGCCTTGCCCTTTCCTCGCCCTGAAATACAAGTATTTCGCCCCAAACCACAGGGTCAGCTATACATGATAATAATTCTCATGGCATTATATAATTCATATATATACTGATTTCAAAGAAATCCACCGACTACTGAATATACCCCGAAGGCGTATAAACAATCGATCCCAATGTCGAAACATAATCAAGTATACGACGACCACATACTATGGCTCAAGACGGACGTCACGGACGCCCGATCCGGAAATGTGTCCGTGCACATGTCCACCCCATATACGGAATCCAGAATATACGTGGGACGATGTACCTAATTAGCCTCACGAACTACGTCTCGTGTGCACGATCTAAATGCGGAAAACATCCACGCATGATCATCAAGTGCCCGGCTAAAAATCCTACACATAACCAATCGGCGCGCAGATATGACTCCAGAGATGTCACGATACAACATGACAACGAAACTCAACGAATTACACTTTTACGAGGGAATCGAACAACTCACCGAAGTGTCAACAAAGCTCAAAAGAACTAACGGTAATAAGGACGGTAATTCCGGGGGTATCATCCCCAACACCATGACAATACGATCAAGGGTATCACCATATCACGAATCATAGATTATCAGAACATTTCATACACACGAACTGCATAATAATCACAAGAATTCAACCATCACTATAACCGAGCAAGATAACTTGCCTCAATTCCGTAGACGAATAATCCTTCTTTGGATGGTCAAACGAACGGTATCCTCGTCTAACAATACTCACGTGAACAAGCAACCTTGAATGAAATATAATCCATTCAACAACACATTCGTATGATAATGGTATTATCGCATGAACAATATTCGTAAATTCACTTTGAATAAATAGATTATCCTATTGACCATTTTAATGTTTTTATTACAAATCATCGCATGTTTATCATGTTCATTACATATTCTAATCTTGATGTCAAATTCTTGATGTCCAGTTTATCATCAATGTAATATCGTGAGGATATCGTTTCAAATCATCGACACTTTCAATTACGATATAAGTTGTGTTTAATTACATTCTTCATTATTTACCGACGATTTCATTCAAAACTTGATTATTATATGAAACGTAAGTTCAAGTTTTTAGTGAGTTAAGAACATTATCTTAATTTACTCCTCTAGACATGCACGGATTAATGAAATGGAATTCGGCTATTCATCTACCGTATTTGTATCGTCATATTCAACACAACTCTCTTAAGAACATTATTAACCTATTAATGTAGTGATTAACACTCTTTGGTGAAATCGATAAATTTGAACGTACGGAGATTACAACTTCCTCCTATCAACATTCATTGTTTTACTTTGAAGAATTTATTAAATGCCTAGTTATACCATTGGATACTTGAGATTTTTGAAGTAATTTCATCCATCTAACAAAGATCATCTTCAAAGGGTTAACATCATTTTTCCAACAATTCCATCACAAAGGTTTTAAAGGCCAAAATCATGGTTTCATGCAACCTTTAAGGATCAATAGAATGTTCAAGACAATCTTAACATTTCTCACTTTTAATCATTAAGGACATCATCTCTAACATGTTCCTAGTGTAGAGACTAAAATCAACTTCCGATTATCATGCTATACCTCAGGTTTTATGTATATCATTATCAACACAATCGTATTATGAAGTTATTTACCTCAAGAAGCAATACTAATACCTTCAAAATTAATCTTCACTTGATTTGAGTATGATTCATTAACTTATCATGTTTACACTAATCTAGACTATCATTATGTGAAGTATTTATCTACTAACATCATCAGAAACATGGAATTGATATGAGTTAAAGAAAGACCAACCTTAAAATGAAGAACAACACCAACACTTCAAGGAATATACTTCAATCTCTAGCTTCTCCAAGTCACCAATCAAGTGTTGAGGCTCCAACACAAGTTAGAAAGGCTTAGAAACGAAGTTGGAAGGGAAGGGAATCGTTCCTTAGTCGGGAGGTTGAAAAAGGTCGAGTAGGAAATGAATGGCAAGTCCTACATTTATAATCTGAACTGGACATTACGTACGTTAACGAACGTGGTTAACGTACGTTATAGCCTTTACGTCGTAATCTTATGATCATTACGTGCGTAACCAATTTCATCAAACTCACCGCCTAAAAACACGCGATTCGTTACGTGCGTAACCAAGCGGCTATTAAATGCGTAGTGGCCGTTGACTTGTATCGCGATCGACTCGACCGGCTACCCTTGCTCGACCCCACCGCCGAAAGGCGGATTCTTTGAGAATCTTCCGCATTACGACGTTAACGTATCGGTGTTACGCACGTAAGGCGGCCTTCATAGCGTACGTTAAGAATACATGTTAACGTACGTTAAGTACTATAACGAGCATAAATGGAATTTTCGCAATATCACCCAACAACTAATATAGTATGAATGACCATGAATCCAACTTAACATAATTCGTCGGTACATGCTACACATCACAGATATGGTGCAACAATACTTAACTTAAATCATGAAATACAATATTAAAGGCGAGGGTATTACATACTCCCCCCCTTTAAAAGGAGTTTCGTCCCAGAAACTAAGGGGTAAACAGTTCGGGGTATCTCTCTCGCATGCTATCTTCAGTCTCCCACGTAGCTTCCTCGACTCCGTGTCTTGACCACTGAATTTTTAATAAGGGAATCGTCTTGTTCCTCAGCTGTTTAATTCTCCTTTCGAGTATACGCACAGGTTGCTCCTCATACGAATGGTCGTCGGCTATTTCGACCTCGTCGAATTGAATAACGTGACTTGGATCAGCAACATACTTCCTTAACTGAGATACATGGAATACGTTGTGAATCCGACTCAAAGCTGGTGGTAATGCTAAACGATAGGCTAGGTCGCCTACTCGTTCTAGGATCTCAAACGGACCAATATACCTTGGGCTCAATTTGCCTCTCTTCCCGAATCGAAAAACACCTCTAGTAGGAGATACTTTGACCAGTACATGGTCACCAACTTCAAACTCGAGTGGTCGTCGACGATTATCTGCATATGATTTCTGGCGGCTTTGGGCCGTTAATAGACGGCTCTTGATCAGGGAAATCTTCTCGCGGGCTGCCAATAACATATCAGGTTCCGTACCAATAGATTCAGATAATTCGTCCCAGCACAATGGGGACCTACAACGACGACCATATAGTGCCTCATAAGGTGCCATCATGATCGAGGCGTGCCAGCTGTTATTGTATGTGAATTCTACCAACGGCAGTTGGGCTTCCCAGTCAGGCTTCCAATCGAGAGCACATGCCCTCAACATATCCTCTAGAGTTTGAATTGTCCTCTCGGTGGCCGTCGGTCTGAGGATGAAAAGCAGATGAAGTTCAACTGTGTACCCATACGATGAACCGCCTTCCGAAGTGCGACACGAACCGTCCGTCGATCGATACAATACTCTTAGGGTGCCATGCGGTCTCACAATCTCTTTGATGAATAATTGGGCCAATCTCTCGGGGCCCCAAGTATCCTTGATCTCCAAGAAGTGGGCTGATTTAGTCAATCGATCCACAACCACCCAAATCGTATTCATGCCTCGGCGGCTCGTCATTAAACTAGTAATAAAGTCCATCGATATGTCTTCCCACTTCCACTCGGGAATAGGAAGCGGTCTCATCATGCCACCTGGTCGTTGATGCTCAATCTTGACTTCTGGCAGTCGAACATTTCAAACGAACTCGGCAACCCCGTTTCATATTACCCCACCAATAATACGGCTTCAAATCCTTATACATTTTGTTTGATCCGGGTGTATGGAATACGGGGTAGCATGAGCCTCCTTGAGAATAGTATTCCTCAACTCTTCGTCTGCTGGTACACACACTCGATTTTTAAAGCGTAACAGTCCATCCTCGTGAACCACAAATCCAGGGGCCTTCCCGATCGATTTCTTCTCGAATTACGGATAAGAATGGGTCCGACATCTGTTTCGTCTGATCGTCTCATCAATGGATGGTGAAATCTCAAGCATGCACAGTTGTCCCGAATGCGTTGTATCCAGGACCTCAATCTCTGGTCTCATGAACTCTAACCGCAACTCCCTGCGGGCGGTCAAACGAGCTAGCATCTGCTCTGCACCGTCTTGCGGCTCAAGGCATCGACAACCACGTTTGCCTTGCACGGATGATAAAGGATCTCGATATCATAGTCTTTGATTAGCTCTAACCACCTCCTTTGTCTCATATTCAACTCCTTCTGGGTAAAAATATACTTGAGGCTCTTGTGGTCCGTAAAAATCGCGGGTAACTCCATACGAGATAGTGGCGCGATTTTTAAAGCAAACACTACTGTTTGCTAACTCCAAGTCATGAGTCGGGTAGTTGACCTCGTAAGACGCAATGGCTATGCGGGACGCATAGGCGATCACTTTCCCGTCTGCACGTGTCTGTGACAAGGCCCCGCCTCGATGCATCGCGTATACCGCGAATCCTTCCGTCCCTCTAGGTAGTACCAAAACAGTGCTGAAATTAATCGACCTTTGAGTTCATCAAAACTTTGGACATGCTTCCGACCACAAGTACTTCTTATCTTTTCTCAACAGTTAGTCATCGGTTGAGCAATTTTGGAAAATCCTTCCACGATAAATGCTGTAATAGCTTTGCTAGACCCGAAAACTACGAACTTCCTTCACGTTCTTGGGGGTAGCATCTCGGATAGCTTCCGTCTTACGTGGGTCTACTCTTACTCCCTCTGCTGATATCACATGACCCGGAAAAATAACTTGGACATCAGAATTCACACTTGGAAAATTTTCCATAGAGTTGTTCTCGCCTTAACGCAACGAGAACCAGGCGGAGGTGACGCTCATGCTCCTCATGATCACGAGAGTAGACCAAGATATCGTCAATAAAAACGACTACAAAACGATCCAGATAATTAATAAAAACCCGATTCATCAATTCCATGAATACTGCAGGTGCATTAGTCAGTCCGAATGGCATGACAACGAACTCATAATGCCCATAGCGAGTGCGAAAAGCTGTCTTCGGGACGTCAGACTCTCGAATCCGCAATTGGTGGTACCCAGACCTCAAGTCGATCTTGGAAAATACAGCGGCTCCCTGGAGCTGATCCAATTGGTCATCGATGCGAGGTAAAGGATACTTGTTCTTAATTGTTACCTTGTTCAGCTCCCGGTAATCAATACACAAACGCAGCGATCCGTCCTTCTTCCGTACGAATAACACCGGCGCTCCCCAAGGGGATGCCTTTGGGTCGAACGTACCCTTTCTCGATTAATTCTTGAGTTGTCTTTTTAATTCCTGCATCTCGTCGGGGCCATACGGTATGGTGCTTTCGAAAGCGGGGCGTCCACGGCTCCAACTCAATGGTGAATTCCACCTCTCATTGTGGGGGTATTCTGGAAGCTCGTCGAAATACATCTGGATAATCTCGAACTCTGGAATATCAATCAATTTGGTTGGCCGGTCAATTTGTCTTAGTCATGTAACACCAATAACCAATGCATCCTGGTTTAGTAATCGCATAGCCTTCATAGCGATGACTCTTCGAATGATTGGGATTATCACCCAAAAATACACTCGACGCCATCATCCGATGTGGCGGTCACCATTCGCTACGGACGCTAAGGGCGGCATCGTGACGATCCATCGATCAATACCCAAGATTACATCATCTTTAGGTAAATCCACCACAATCAAGTCGACAACCACTCACGGTTGTTTATGCTATCAGACGATTACGTACTTCACGACTCCCAATAATTCTTCTACCATCGGGTAGACCAATTACATAAGGTTCACAATTGATAACACGATTCAAATGCAAACGACTCAAGCAAGAACTAGACAAAAAGGAGTGTGAAGCACCAGTATCAAAAAGAACACAAACGGGCTGAGAGTGGATCTCGAGAGTACCTGCAATCATGCTGGCTTCGGGATCATCGGCTTTCTTCATCTCGTAAACTCTGGGTTTTGCAACCCCGGAAGCAGGTGTACCAACTTGGTTTCCACGGCCTATCCCTTTGTTCGCCCCGGTAGTCTGGTAAGAAGCGGATGGAGGAGCACGTTCCTGAGCAGAGGCATCTTGGAGCAAGAGATCTTTCTTGGGCACGCCCGAGTCCACCGGCAATAGCGGCGCGATGGCCGTTCTTCCGCAAGTGTGACAGCAACGGCGGCCGGACACTTGGAGCTGATATGCCTGGTCCCCACGGTTATAACACACGGCGGTGGTGATTGCCCGAGAGTGCGTTCTGCGGTTTTGGTGCCATAGGTGGCCGCTCGAAGGATTTAGTACAGTGGGGTTTCTTGAATACCCCGGTTCTTTGTCTCCTTGAGTGCAGTTCTGGATCTCTTGTTGGAAAGCGAGGTTGTCTCTTAGAAATCTCCTTCGCATCAGTTCATACTCCAAAGCCTTCTCAATAAACTCCGGTAAGGTAAATGCAGTGGTGATTGAGTAATTGCATCCTCATTCGGGGTTTAAGCCTCTTGAGGAAATATTTGATTTTATCGGCTTAGAACGGACAAGCGCGTAGCAAAAGGGAGAAGTGCTTGGAATTTTTCAACAATTGCTAACACATCTTCGTCTTAGATGGGTGGGGTTTAATAATTCGGACAGTTTGGCTTCACGGAGGGTGCGGGATAGTAACGATCTAGCATAAGAGTCTTAAATTCCTCCCAAGTACTCGCGCCTTCGGCAGGCCTCACAGAAAGCCACCAAGTATGGGCACTCTTACTAAGGTAGTAGGCTGCCACAGCAACTCGATTTTCCTCTGGGCACTCCACCATCTCGAACAGTTTCTCGAAATGTTCTATCCAGTGTACAATGTCGGCAGGCTCAGATGAGCCTTCAAAAGTCGGAGGTCGCTGACGTGATATGTCGCTAATAATCCGGCTCACGATCCCGCCAGGTACCAGGGGCGGAGGCTGTTGTCCCTGCTGTTGACCAGTAGTATTCCTTTGCATAGTTTCCATCAGCCGACCCATTTGGGTCATTTGGGCCATCATGCCCTGCATCACGGTGTAAGGATCAGCACGTGCATTCTCTCCGGTGTGGTGTGATTGGTCAGGAAGGCGAATCAGCACTGCGGAACTCTGTTCCACTTTCTCGCGTCTGTTAGCTCGTGGTATCGGAATTCTGCCTCTTCCGCGGCCTCGTCCCCCTCTGCCATGGCCCCTAAGGTTCCTGTCCATCCTGAAAGAATCAAGTCACAAGTACAGTTTGATTTATCAATCACAATTCATGCTAAGTTAATAACAACAGGGAATTTCCTATCCAACAAAGCAGTTGTAAAGAGTCACTGGCACTACAAGTGTTACACACTCAATATCATATCAACATTAAGTCGAAACAATTCCAATCACATAATTAATTTAGGTTCTCTTCAATAGATGAATTTTGCCTCATGGTAGCAAGATGCCAAGATAAGTAAGGAGACCAATACATCGTCAATATCATGCCAGAAATCAAATTATGGTTCATGAGAACATACCGTATTCGACGGGTCAGGCGCTTGCACAGGTTACACGTGGCACGAAGTTTTCTTGATGCTATTTCGATCCTACAATGACTCAAAATAAAAACACACGCGCTCTCTGATACCATCTTCTGTAACAGCCCAAAAACAGTGGCTATTACAGTGCCGTGGATCCCTCCTGGGGCCCACCAGGCAATATCACAAAATACACTTAAAATCCGACAACGTGGCACCGTACCACGATATTTATCAAAACCCCGGTGTGGAGTATGAGTTATTCATATTTTTAAATACAAGCAAACATACACAGGATCCAAACACGGTACAGACCATATGACGATGGGCAGTACCTAACAAGTTTTAGTACATTCATCCGACACAAAAACGAAAGTCACGCTTAAAACATAACCGAACAACCAAAAGACTCGGGGGCCCCAAATAGCATACATCGAATCCTCCGTCGCCATTGTGCTCCTCCCGTGCCTTGCCCTTTCCTCGCCACGAAATACAAGTATTTCGCCCCAAACCACAGTCACTATACATGATAATAATTCTCATGGCATTATACAATTCATATATATACCGATTTCAAAGAAATCCACCGACTCTTGAATATACCGAAGGCGTATAAACAATCGATCCCAAGCCGAAAAACATAATCAAGTATACGAACGACCACATACTATGGCTCAAGACGGACGTCACGATGCGCCCGATCCGGAAATGTGTCCGTGCACATGTCCACCCCGTATACGGAATCCGAATATACGTGGGACGATGTACCTAATTAGCCTCACGAACTACGTCTCGTGTGCACGATCTAAATGCGGAAAACATCCACGCATGATCATCAAGTGCCCGGCTAAAATCCTACACATAACCAATCGGCGCAGATATGACTCGAGAGATGTCACGATACAACATGACAACGAAACTCAACGAATTACACTTTTACGAGGAATCGAACAACTCACCGAAGTGTCAACAAAGCTCAAAAGAACTAACGGTAATAAGGACGGTAATTAGGGGTATCATCCCCAACACCATGACAATACGATCAAGGGTATCACCATATCACGAATCATAGATTATCAGAACATTTCATACACACGAACTGCATAATAATCACAAGAATTCAACCATCACTATAACCGAGCAAGATAACTTGCCTCAATTCCGTAGACGAATAATCCTTCTTTGGATGGTCAATCGAACGGTATCCTCGTCTAACAATACTCACGTGAACAAGCAACCTTGAATGAAATATAATCCATTCAACAACACATTCGTATGATAATGGTATTATCGCATGAACAATATTCGTAAATTCACTTTGAATAAATAGATTATCCTATTGACCATTTTAATGTTTTTATTACAAATCATCGCATGTTTATCATGTTCATTACATATTCTAATCTTGATGTCCAATTCTTGATGTCGATTTATCATCAATGTAATATCGTGAGGATATCGTTTCAAATCATCGACACTTCCAATTACGATATAAGTTGTGTTTAATTACATTCTTCATTATTTACCGACGATTTCATTCAAAACTTGATTATTATATGAAACGTAAGTTCAAGTTTTTAGTGAGTTAAGAACATTATCTTAATTTACTCCTCTAGACATGCGGATTAATGAAATGGAATTCGGCTATTCATCTACCGTATTTGTATCGTCATATTCAACACAACTCTCTTAAGAACATTATTAACCTATTAATGTAGTGATTAACACTCTTTGGTGAAATCGATAAATTCGACGTACGGAGATTACAACTTCCTCCTATCAACATTCATTGTTTTACTTTGAAGAATTTATTAAATGCCTAGTTATACCATTGGATACTTGAGATTTTGAAGTAATTTCATCCATCTAACAAAGATCATCTTCAAAGGGTTAACATCATCTTTCCAACAATTCCATCACAAAGGTTTTAAAGGCCAAAATCATGGTTTCATGCAACCTTTAAGGATCAATAGAATGTTCAAGACAATCTTAACATTTCTCACTTTTAATCATTAAGGACATCATCTCTAACATGTTCCTAGTGTAGAGACTAAAATCAACTTCCGATTATCATGCTATACCTCAGGTTTTATGTATATCATTATCAACACAATCGTATTATGAAGTTATTTACCTCAAGAAGCAATACTAATACCTTCAAAATTAATCTTCACTTGATTTGAGTATGATTCAATTAACTTATCATGTTTACACTAATCTAGACTATCATTATGTGAAGTATTTATCTACTAACATCATCAGAAACATGGAATTGATATGAGTTAAAGAAAGACCAACCTTAAAATGAAGAACAACACCAACACTTCAAGGAATATACTTCAATCTCTAGCTTCTCCAAGTCACCAATCAAGTGTTGAGGCTCCAACACAAGTTAGAAAGGCTTAGAAACGAAGTTGGAAGGGAAGGGAATCGTTCCTTAGTCGGGAGGTTGAAAAAGGTCGAGTAGGAAATGAATGGCAAGTCCTACATTTATAATCTGAACTGGACATTACGTACGTTAACGAACGTGGTTAACGTACGTTATAGCCTTTACGTACGTAATCTTATGATCATTACGTACGTAACCAATTTCATCAAACTCACTGCCTAAAAACACGCAGTTCGTTACGTACGTAACCAAACGGCTATTACGTACGTAGTGGCCGTTGACTTGGCTGTCGCGATCGACTCCCGACCAGCTACCCTTGCTCGACCCCACCCGCCGAAAGGCGGATTGCTGGGGAATCTTCCGCATTACGTACGTTAACGTATCGGTGTTACGTACGTAAGGCGGCCTTCATAGCGTACGTTAAGAATACATGTTAACGTACGTTAAGTACTATAACGAGCATAAATGGAATTTTCGCAATATCACCCAACAACTAATATAGTATGAATGACCATGAATCCAACTTAACATAATTCGTCGGTACATGCTACACATCACAGATATGGTGCAACAATACTTAACTTAAATCATGAAATACAATATTAAAGGCGAGGGTATTACATACAGTTGTTGGTTGTTAAATTTGAATGTTTTCAGTTATTGGTAGTTATATTGCTGTAAGGAGCCTGAGGTAATGACATTGAGTTATCCGAATGCTTCTCAGAATGTTGAGGGAGAGAATATGGAGGGTTGTTGTGATGGAGTTGAGGCTAATGTGCAGGGGTCAAATGAGGGTAGGAACCTTGAAAATGATGATTTGTGGGATTATTGTGAAACTGAGCTTGAGGAATTGATGTCCCAAGCTCAGAATAAGAAAAAAAACATTAATGTGCATGAAGGAAATGCTAACTTAGATAATGTTGGGAATGAATACGATGGTGATGAAGAAAGTGATAGTGACGATAGTTTGGATAATATAGAAATATTGCAGATGATGAAGAGTATGTAGCTAATTTGAGCTGTGCTAAGGAAACAAAAAGAAAGGTAGCTGAGCTTCAAGAGGAAGATCTCAATGAAATTGGGGGGGATGAAGAAGAATGTGGAGGATTGGGGTCTGATAATATAAACATTGAGACTGATATTGTTAATGTGTAGGGATTAGGGCCTGGTTCTAATGCAAATTGTAATGTGCCAACTTACTTTGACTTTGATGTTGGGAGTGATTTCAAGAAGTGGGTGAGTGATGATGGAAATTCTGATAGTGATGTCAATCTTGTTTATACAAGTGATGAGGAGGATTGGATAAAGAGGCCAAAACCTAAACCAAAAATGGAGATAATATTTAATCCTAAAGATGTTGTAAAGAAATGGAATTTTTGTGTTGATATGATATTTGAAGATGCTGTACAGTTGAAGGACCAGATTAGGGGATATTCTGCAGCTAATGGTTATGATGTTTGGTTGGCAGAAAATGACAAAAAAAGAAGTCAAGCTAAATGTGTAGGATGTCCTTGGCAACTGTGGGCAAGTTGTGACGCAAAGGATGGAACATTTAAGGTGAAGTCATATCAGGCAAAACATATGTTCGCAGTGACTTTAAACCTCAGATTTGTTAACTCTACATGGTTGGCAAAAAAATTGGGTGAGAAGATTAGATCGAATCCCTTTCAGAAACTGATTGATATTAAAGAAATGGTCAAAAAAGATGTGGGAGTAGAGGTAAATCTGAAGATGTGTAAGGCCACAAAAAGAAGGGCATTGGCTACTGTTCAACAGAATATGATTGAGCATTACTCTTTGCTTTGGAACTATGTACTTGAACTTGCAATGTCTAATCCTGGGAGTACTATAGTTTTGAAAGGCATGAATGATGAGTGGGCTGGACCTAAAGAGTTTAGAAGATTTTATGTGTGTTTTGCTGCAGTGAAAAAGGGGTTTGTTGATGGGTGCAGAAAATTCATTGGGGTTGATGGTTGTTTTCTAAAAACATGGATTAAGGGTGAGTTATTGATTGCTATTGGAAGGGATGCCATTAACCAGATGTATCCTGTAGCATGTGCTGTAGTTGAAAAAGAGGATCAACATACATGGAGATGGTTTCTGAACCCTGTTTCAAGGGACATTGGCATAGGTGATGGAGAGGGTTGGACAATCATGTCTGATCAATAAAAGGTACTTTTTTACCACATATATGTACATTTTAGCTGTAATTGTCTTAACTGTTTAAAAACAAATTAAGTTATTTCACTATACTCTACAATTATCATTTGCAGGGACTGGAAATGCAAATGAGGATGCTGGAGGTAGTAATGCTAGAGGTGGTAATTCTAATGGAAATGGAAATGAACCTGTGGTGGAAGAATATCCATACAAGAAAGTTCTCAGCTCCAGAAAAGGGTTAAAGATGACTTGCAGTAGATGCAAAAAGGAGGGCCACAACATCAGAAAATGTCCTGATAAACCCATGACAGATAATGAACCTGTAAGTAACTTGAAAATAAAATGCTCACATATTATATTTACAACATACATCACATTCCAGCCCTTGCAAATGATAATTGTAGAGTAACTTGAAAATAAAATGCTCCCATATGCTTGGGTCCATGCCTTTAATTATTTTCAGGAAGGTGGGTCATCAAATGAGGTTCCTAGTCAAACCCAAAGCAAAAAATCTGGGAATGGGGTAAGCTTTTGAACCTCTTTTGAGATTTCAAACTCATGTGCAATGTACTAACCATTGTCTCCATTATACTTGATTTTTACTAGGTTCAACGTGCCTTACAATCATCATTTTCAAGAAGGGGAAGAAACTTCATAACTACTGAAGCATTGCAGAATCAGTCCAAGAAGAAGAAGCCAAGATATTAATTATGTGTAGTTGTCACACTATGAACTATAAAACTATGTATGTTTGCTTGTTATTTTGGTAGACATATAGATGGAGTAAGGCTTTATTTTTGTGTTGGGCTTTTGTATGGTGTTTTGCTAAGCACATTTTGTCAGATGGATTTCAAAGATATTATTGGTTTGTCAAATGGATTCAAAGATATAATGTCTCTAGTGTTGATTTTGTCATACGTTTTCTATTATTTCATGGCTTACAAGTAGTACTCCCTCAGTCCCATACAACCCTTATGTTGTGTCGAGAATTATACTCTCCGACCGGCGATCGCCTCGGAGATCGGGCGACCTAGCCATTGCCGAGTAGCCGAGGCAGAACTGCCGACCAGTGACCAGGCGGCCTAGCCTTAGCCCCACAAACAAGATGTATCGGCCAACCGAAGGTCCCAGGACAAGTCCCGGTGCCGAGCGATCGACATCTAAAGACGATCGTCTCTCGGTACTTGGCGATCGACTCTTGGCGGCCGACTAGCAGACGATCATCTCTCAGCACTTGCCGACCGACCCTTGGTGACCGACCGATGCCGACCCTCAGCAACTGGCCGATGCCGACCTATGATGACCATCTAGAGACGACCGCCTCATGCCACTCGAAGCCGATAGTCATCTAGTCGGCAAAAGCCGAGCCTCAGGACAGACCCCACGTGCAGAGCCGAGACAAGATCCGCATATCACGGATCGTTGACCACAGCCTGTCAGCATCCGTCCACCAGCCGACAGGCCCGCCGAAAGGTGTCAGTAGGACCGCATGTGACAGTGACTCCGGACGCGTGCTGGCTCCTCATTGGACCGCACAGCTGGCTGTCGGCTGTAGCCTTGGACTTTAGGCAGACTTCCCGTGTGACCTTTAGGACGATCGCCCCATTATTATAATGGCCGGAAGACGATCGCCCGCTAGGAAACAAGGCTCCCCAGCCTCTATAAATAAAAGGCAGCCTGCACTTGGATTTAAAAAAGCTAGCATTATCGCGATTTCAGCACACAATACAGAGATTCTTCAGCACTTGGCTATCTCCTACTCTTGGCAACATCTATCTTTTGGTTCTTTCTTCTCTCGGCCTCTCTCATTCAGAAGACGATCGGCAGGGACGAAGAACACCAAGCTTCTCTCAAGAGCTGGATTAACACAGTCTTTTTACACTCATTATACTTAGATTCTCTCATTAATACTTGTATCCACGAATATTTGTATTAATAACATCTCGCGAGAGCATTCAAGCCCGGGCCTAACAAACCCGGCAAATCTTGTGTTATTCATATTCTCTCGGAAGTGCTCCCGCAAATTTTGTTTGTTGTCCATCTATTCCAGCAGTATTTAATCTTCGGATAAATATTTTGGGCAACAACAATTGGCACTAGAAGAAGGGCATCTAACCCTCAATTTTTATTCCTACCATCTCGAAGAACACTCACTGTTCTCGGGGCATATACTTGAAGTGACACTCACTGCGCTTCAAAGAAATCTTTCAGAAATCATGTCTTCCGCCTCCGCGTCGAAGAAAGCCGCCGGCCAACCCGCCAGATGCCTCGTTCCGTCTCATTCTGAGCCTCAGCCGATGGCGGAGGGTAGCCGCCGCGGTCCGAGACGCTCGATCCTGCCCCTGAGATCCGGCCCAAGCCTCTCGCTCGATCAGTTCCGAACCAAAGAACAGATCGACGAGGCCATGGCCGTCCTACACGAGCGACGGAGTGTTTTCAACGCGCCTCCCGCTATCACCCCCTCGGCCATCCGCCGGAAGTCCAAGCAGAAGCTCAAGGCATTACTGGCCGAGCGATCGCCAGGAGGCTCTCATCCGCAAGGAGAGGCGCTCGCCAGCCGGGGCACCTCTGTTTTCGATCGCCTGGGCAGTGACCCGTCTTGGCGACCGGGGCAGTCCGGCCCCAGCTACGAGACGACGGAGTTTGAATCCGTCACCATGAGCTCGGCCTACCCGACTCCCGGAAAGGCGGCCAGCCTGCTCCCCCTCGCCAAATAGCCGAGGTCGGCAGCAGCGGAGTCCGGAGATCGGTATACAATCGCCTCGGCTCCCGCTCCGAAAGCCGATCCGCAAGCGACCGAGCCACGGCGATGGCCGCGATGCAACGTCAGCTCGACAACATGAAGACGCTCCTGGAATCTGGGGCAGGCGCCAAGAAGACAATCGCCGAGCCGAGCGAGCCGCTCGCGGTTGATATCGAGCTCGCCCCTGTGCAGCACAAGATCACTCCTCCTCAAACACCCTTGTACGAGGGGCGATCGGACCCCAAAATACACCTGAGCAAGTTCAACATCTACATGACCGGGTGTGGGGCATCTGACGCGACTAGGTGCCGAATGTTCCCTATGACGCTGGACGACCTCGCCTACCGGTGGTACACCTCATTGCCACCTCGGTCCATCGGCTCCTTTAACCAACTGGCGAACGTCTTCACAGCGTACTTCGCCACCAGGGTCGCTCAGCCGGAAGGTCCCCTTCGCATGATGCAAATCAAGCAGGGAGAAGAAGAGTCCGACTCGGACTACATCGACCGAGCAGACGTGATCATCCTCAACGGCGAACCCGTAAGCGATGAGGTCGCCCTCTACGCGGTCCTAGGAGGATTTCATGGTCTTTCGCCGATGTTCAGGCATCTTACGAAGGACCAACCCACGACCTACGCGATCTTCCGAGCTAAGGCCGCAGACTTCCTGGCCAGGCAAAGGATTCTTGTCAACCTCTGAACAGCGCGATCGGGGCCCGAACGATGATCTCCCGCCCGATCGCCAGTATCAACCTATGAATAACGCGATCGGCAGCCGAGCGACGGTCACTAGTCTTCCAGTCTGATCGCCGATCATCAAGCTACATCACCAAACCAGAGGACTCGATCGCCATCTACAGTTCACCATCTAACATGATAGACTAAGGCACAAGATCGCCTCCACCGCACAACTTACAGCCATGGTCCTGGTAGTCGATGGAACCGGCTGCTTCGGCCATGCAAGGTCCCTTTAGGCCAAGATCGCCCGCCCTTCGTTTAAATACGAGGCCGGCGTAGTCTAAGCGCCCTCCAAAATTAATCAGTGGACACGATCGCCCGCCCTCAAGGTTCACCATCTAACATGATAGACCCGGACAATGCGACACGTGCCACTACCCCCATCTCAACGTACACCGTCGAGGTTCGCCATCTTCATGGCGGGCCGAGGTGGAAGCAGAGCTTACAAGCCACGGGCGTGGAGTTGAATCATCCGACGCTGCCCCGCGCAAGGACTCCTCTAGACCAAGACCGCACGCCCTTCGTTTAAATACGAGGCGAGACGCAGCCTAATAGAGGACCCTCACAATAAAATGAGTCACGAGGCACTCAATGTCTTCGCGCACCAAGACACGGTCATGGAGTCGGTCCATCGAACTTCGCGACTGTGCACGGTTCCTCAGCGACGAAACAATCAAGTTTCTACGAGGGATCGGCCAATGTTGTTTTTTGCAGGTACAAGACCGAAAGATAGCTAGCCAATCGACCATGATCGCCCAAGTCCGAATCCAAAGTCAGCTCAACGGATCGCCCGTCCTCATCCTACACGATCGCCAGCAAGAACCACCTCGCCCCATGTCTTCAACATCGGAGCAAGATGGGGGGCAATTATTGTGTCGAGAATTATACTCTCCGACTGGCGATCACCTCGGAGATCGGGCGACCTAGCCATTGCCGAGCAGCCGAGGCAGAACTGTCGACCAGCGACCAGGCGGCCTAGCCTTAGCCCCGCAGACAAGATGTATCGGCCAACCGAAGGTCCTAGGACAAGTCCCGGTGCCGAGCGATCGACATCTAAAGACGATCGTCTCTCGGTACTTGGCGATCGACTCCTGGCGGCCGACTAGCAGACGATCATCTCTCAGCACTTGCCGACCGACCTTTGGTGACCGATTGATGCTGACCCTCAGCAACTGGCCGATGCCGACCTCTGATGACCAGCTAGAGACGACCGCCTCATGCCACTCGAAGCCGATAGTCATCCAGTCGGCAAAAACCGAGCCTCAGGACAGACCCCACGTGCAGAGCCGAGACAAGATCCGCATATCACGGATCGTTGACCACAGCCTGTCAGCATCCGTCCACCAGCCGACAGGCCCGCCGAAAGGTGTCAGTAGGACCGCATGTGACAGTGACTCCGGACGCGTGCTGGCTCCTCATTGGACCGCACAGCTGGCTGCCGGCTATAGCCTTGGACTTTAGGAAGACTGCCCATGTGACCTTTAGGACGATCACCCCATTATTATAATGGCCGGAAGACGATCGCCCGCTAGAAAACAAGGCTCCTCAGCCTCTATAAATAAAAGGCAGCTTGCACTTGGATTTAAAAAAGCTAGCATTATCGCGATTTCAGCACACAATACAGAGATTCTTCAGCACTTGGCTATCTCCTACTCTTGGCAACAGCTATCTTTTGGTTCTTTATTCTCTCGGCCTCTCTCATTCAGAAGACGATCGGCAGGGACGAAGAACACCAAGCTTCGCTCAAGAGCTGGATTAACAGAGTCTTTTTACACTCATTGTACTTAGATTCTCTCATTAATACTTGTATCCACGAATATTTGTATTAATAACATCTCGCGAGAGCATTCAAGCCCGGGCCCAACAAACCCGGCAAATCTTGTGTTATTCATATTCTCTCGGAAGTGCTCCCGCAAATTTTGTTTGTTGTCCATCCATTCCAGCAGTATTTAATCTTCGGATAAATATTTTGGGCAACGCCTTACAAGTAATACATCATTATCATTAAAAACATTAAGACTCCTTACAAGTAGAAACATTAAGATTCCTTACAAGTAACGATGTTAAAAGTAGAAACATTAAGATTCCTTACAAGTAGAAACATTCAGATTCCTTACAAGTAGAAACATTAAGATTCACTACAAGTAGAAACATTAAAAATATTAAGATTCCTTACAAGTAGTACATCATTATCATGTCATTACAACCCTTACAAGTAATACATCATTCAAAACTCCCATTATAAACCCGCCAGCACTAATCACTTCATTGCAATAAGAAACAAAGCAAACAAAGACAAAAGTGACACAAGAAAACTGAGCATAATTATCATCTTCATTCCACCAACAGTTGAGTTCAACCCTTGCAATCCAACCTGCAAACTCCGAATACTACCTCCCAAGGACCTAACTTCCATTATATTTTCATGATTTCTAGTTTCATCAACTATATTTCCCCCATATGCAGACCAAGCAACATCTGAATTCTTTGGCTCCCAAAATTTAAAGAAATTACAAACATCGCACTTGTAGTATAACCGATTTGGATTGCTAGCCGACTCCGAAATTCGAACACTTGCTCTTTTGTCACACTTGCAACATTCGTTCCTAAATTTAGTTAAATCTCCATTGATGTGTCGGGATGTTGTTTCTCTCGTTCGGGAAGAAGTTGAAGAAGCCATCTCACAACCTGGTTCAAAATATACAAAGCCCTTCATAGGATTAAAGTCAGAGATACATAAACCCTAGATTTCAAATTGGGAATTTTACCTTTCAAAATCGGAAAATTTGATGTATAAAATTAACAAAATATGAATTTCTTACCTGGTTCCCTACCAATTTCGAGTTCTTCTGTGCAAAAAATTGAGCGTTGCAACCTCAGTTTACTCGCTTCTACATGCTGGCCTCGTGATGCCTTCGATTTTTCCTTTCGCTCCTCCTATTTCATCTCGCGAAGAACCGTCAGGTTCATAAGAATTGGGGATTTTTACTCTTTCACATCAGGTCAATAAGAATTTGTCTGTGTCAGCATTTTAATGACGTCATGCGTCCACATAGACAGACTTAACGAGTTATTGGACGGAAAACATACAGAAGGATGACATGGTAAACAAAGTGCTTAGGTTGGGGACGAAAAGGTAAAAAATATACCTTAGTGACGAAAAAGTAAAAATGTAAATAAATCGGTGACTAAGTTGGTACTTTACTCCACTCGTGAACATCATAAGAACAGTATATCAAGAGCAATCATATTTCTTTAAGCATACTTCCATTCTTGAGAGAAGAAATATACAAGTGCTCAACCTTTAACAACACATCATCAGCTCAAGCTTAAGAAGTCAAGCTGTTGTTCAAACCCTTGTTCTTACATTTGAAGAAAACCATCAGCCCTGTATGGACTGAAGAAAGCCTTGCCTTTCCTGAACTGTGTGTGATGGATCTGCATTGACGAAGCTTTGGAACTGTGTGTGAAGAAGCAAGTCAAGTGATAGATTTGACCAATCTATGTGAACGGTTGAAAGCGACAGTCTTTGTATCAATTTGTGTGAACGATACAAGGATAGGTTTGATTATAGACATGTAGTTGTGAATGTAGTGTTTATAATAAATATTTTACTCCTGTGTGGAGGACCAGTGGACGTAGAGGGGTTTACCTCGAACCACTTTAAATACTGTGTTATTTACATTCTGCAACTTATTGTTTTCGTTACTGTGATTATTTTTAAGTATACATTGCATACCCTGTATGCACCAAGCTAAAAAGAGAAATCCTAATTGCTGTATTTACAGCAACTTACTTTCACAGACTTCCGCTAAGCACTCTTATTTGAAAAATGTACAGCTTGTTGTACTAACACTTTTTCAAGCTGTATTTTGTATACTTAGTGGCCTACACTTAGTTTATTGAATCTTTATTCGATGGGGTTGTAATGGCCGTTTTGAGTCAATTTGTTTTTTAGTAAATTTGTATAAGATGCAAACTTTATAATTGTAATAAATTAACTATGACGAAGAGCCGAGGACAAACCGCCATGAAGACTTCAAGACTTGTAATTAGATTACTTGTATTCTTTTTATCGAGTCGATGATGACTCGGTACTTAGGAACGGTCCATGAACTGCATGTTGTTGGATTTAGGTTGTGTAAGTTTTCATATTATTTGACAAACAAACAAACCGACAAACCGCGCTTATAAACGGATTAATGTGCAAAGTGTAACATATAATCACGTTAAACTCCCACTTACAAACGCTGAGTTATAAAGGTTACGAGTTTTCCAACCCTTCATCAAACTCATGGAAAATTAAAAAAATATAAGTCTTCCGAGTATGTCGGGGTAATATTTTGGGGTAAGGTTGATAAATTCTTAGAGTGCATTAGACGCCTTTGGTTGTGACAAATCAAACCCCTAGAAACCATATGGGTTGTCGGGTGATATTCAATTGTCAGACTAATAGGAGTTGACCGTTTAAACTTAGATAGTTCAGCGAGCCATATAAATTGTATGGGTTGAGGGCAAGTGAACTAGGGGTAAAAGAAGATCGAATCATCCATTATGGGTTGGTGTTAGACACCACTTTATAAAGAATGATAGAATAGAAACCGAATGGGTTGCTCTCTATTATACCTTGTAAAGAACTCGATCACCACTATGAAGTCAGTTGTGACTTCCGGATTTTACATGGGAGTGTGTAAATGCCGATAAAATAATGGGAGTCGAGTTATGAATAAAGAAATTCCTCAAATTCTTTACTCGGATCATAATCAAACAATCACTAATGAATCTTAAATTATTCTCTGCAGTTAACAAACATCTCGCAAAATGATAATTAACCCACTTGCAATTCAACTTGAAAAGAACACTCTAACTCGACCCAACTTTGTGGATTAGCCAAGGAATCTCAGGATAGTCCTCAGTATGCACACGCTGGGATACGTCTTAGAGGCAGACATCCCACCAGCTCCTGCAAGGACCAGGGCAAATCAGGAAGAAGTTGATCAGGGTCCGTGGTTTCATGATGGCCTCTATGAACAATGAGCTTCAGAGGCCCCATGCGAAAATGCCCCCGTCGAGGGCGATTCTGGCACATGTGACTGAACTTTATGGAGAGCACATCGAACTGCTCGGTATGAGATATCGAAATAGTTGTTTAGTGCTCGAATAAAGAAAGGAGAGAAAGTTAGGGACCACGTCCTCAAAATGATATCTATGATCAAGAGATTGGAGGCTCTTGATTTTAATATGCACATTTCTCTCCAGACTGACCTCATTCTTCAATCACACCCCGACTCTTTCACTCAATTTGTCATGAACTTCAACTACAATGAAATTGCATGTAATTTAGCTAGGCTAATGAACAAACTGAGCACGGTATAATCTCAGATGAAGACTATGCCGAATGAGGCTGCTCTTGTAATTTCTTCAGGGCCTTGGAGGTCCAAGCACAATAAGAAGAGAGGCAAAAAACATTTCAAGCCAAAAGGTGGGGTACAGAAAGATAAGGCCAAAGAATGGTTCTAAAGAGCAAGAGGGCCAAGAAAACGGACGTATGCCATAACTGCGGTGATCTAGGCCACTAGAGGAGGCACTGTCCAAAACCTGACCGAAATGAGCCTTCAAGTATGGAACTACAAATTTTGGAAACAATTTTTTCTGTAACTGTTTATTCTATTTCTAAGATACTTGATTCTGGTGCGAGTTCTCACATATGTAAAATGAATCACGGCCTAGAACAAATTAGAAAGCTTGGAGCTGGAGAAGTAATGGTGAGAGTTAGCAGCGGGCATAGTGTCTAGGCTACTGATATTGGATCACTTATGTTAGAATCCGAGTTTATAATAACTTTGGATGATGTACTTGTTTTGCCCAAAGGGCCTAAAAATATTGTATCAATTCCGATCACGGACCTAAAGGGATTTTATTTATTTATTGTAGATGGTCGTGCCTAATTTATTTTAGAAATAAATTCGTTGGTATTGCTACATTATTAAATGGTTTATACCATTTGAATCTATAGAATAAAACAACTATGAACACTATAACTAGAAAGCGTGGTAGGAATGAAACAAACCAAGCACTTAAGTGGCATCTTAGACTTGGTCATGTTGGTTAGATCAAGATTCATAAAATGAAGAAAGATGGGCTTACAGGTCCATTGTGGTCGGATCCCTGTCCAACTTGTGAATCTTGCGTTCAAGGCAAACTGACTAAGTTACCCTTCACAGGAACTTTTGAAAAAGCTGCTGTAAAAATTGGATTGATCCATACCGATGTCTGTGGCCCTTTTGAAGTGGCACGAGATGGCTTTCAGTATTTCATTACATTCACTGATGATCATACAAGGTATGAGTTCATGTAAACATAATCTAAAGAGTTTAATAAATTCAAGGAATTTAAATCCCTAGTTGAAAACCAAACAGCTAATCGTGTTAAGACTCTTAAATAAGTATCGAGTTTTATGAGTTCTTAACGGGACTAGGAATAGTATCACAATTTACTCCTCCAGCTACTACAAAATTAAATGGTGTATCAGAAAGAAGGAACCGAACCTTGTTGGACATGGTTCGCTCCATGCTTAACTATACTGATCTCCCAATTTATCTATAGGGTCATGCGCTCCTTACTGCTGCATATATCTTGAACAGATGTCCTTCCAAATTTATTCCTAGGACTCCACATGAGATGTGGAGAGGTAGAAAACCAAGTCTCAATCATATTAGGATTTGGGGATGTCCTGCTTATGTCAAGAAGACTAAAGTAGAGAAATTGTAAGCTAGGTCCGTGAAAGGTCATTTCATAGGATATCCAGGGGATTCCATGTGATATCTGTTGTGCGGTGATTTACATGCCTCGACGGCGATCGGCATAAAGGCCGAGCGACCAAAGACAGCATCAAATAATCCAAGACAGACTTACTAGGCGAAGAGTCCAGACCGAGATCAGATACCGAGCGATCGACGTCCGTGGCGATTGCCTCTTGAACCCTAGCGATCGACTCTGCTGCCCGACCAAGGACGACCGTCCTATGCCACGTGTAAGGCCATCATCCGTCATATATATGAGGACCGGATCTCGGAGCAAGGACCCGCATGCAGATCTATGAATGGCACCACAGAACAAGGATCTTTGACTCCAGCCCGTCACCAACTGTCTTACCGACAGACCCGCCGAAAGGTCTTAGGTGGGACCTCCAGGCTCCGCAAGAACAGGCTCTAATCCAGCCCATCAGCAGCTGTCAGTGACAAGGACGGCCTCACCTACCACAGACCCGCCGAAAGGTCCTAGGTGGGGCCTCCCAAGACAGCGACTGCGGATGCATGTGGTCTTCTCATTGGTTCATGCATCCGATTGCCAGCAGCCGTCGCGGACTTTAAGGAGACCAACCCATGTGATAAAGACGATCGCCCGCTTATTATAATACAGCAGAGGCGATCGCCCAGCGACTCTGAGTCCTATAAATAGAGAGCCTCCAGCAACTGGAAAAAGGATCAGACATTCAGAAAAAGAACTTACCACTCCATCATTGTCACAAGAACTCACAGAACATCATCTCTGGTTCTTCCGGCAATCACCAGCACTCAAGAGCTAGATAACTAGGGTCTTTACACTCATTGTAATTGTACTCTAACATTAATATTTGTACTCTTAAGTATTCGTATTAATAATATCTCACGAGAGCATTCAAGCCTGGGACTAACAACCCCGACAAATCTTATGTTATTTACTTCCCCACGGACGTGCTCTCGTATTTTGTCTGTTACTTGTCCATTCCAGCATATCATCTCCAGAAAATATTTTGGGTAACAACAATTGGCGCTAGAAGGAGGGGGCGTCTACCTTCATTTTCTTTCTGACCGTTTCGAAGAACACTCACTGTTCTCCAGAGCATATACTTGAAGAAACACTCACTCTTATTCAAAGAAAACCTTCAGAATCATGACGTCTGCCACGACCTCGAAAAGAGCCACTCTACGATCCACCGGACACCTTATTTAGGCCTAGGCCGAGTCCCAACCTGCGGCGTAGGGCGACTGCAGAGACGCTAGAGGAGGCCATGGCCATCCTAAGGGAGCGACATAGTGCATGCGACTCGCCCACCATTACTCCATCAGCCATCCGCCGTGTGGGCAAGCAAATGCTCAAGGGGCTATATGTCGAGAAATCGTCAGAAAGCCCCGAGCTACAGGAAAAGGCGCTCGTAAGGCAGGACGATTCTGTCTTGAGCCGCCTAGGGAGTGATCCCTCATGGCGACCCGGGCATTCGGGCCCCAGCCGTGAGACATTGGAGTCTGAATCCGTCACCAGGAGTTCGGCATACCCAACGCCCAGAAGACAGGCCGGCCGTCTGGCTCCCGCTTGCCCAAGAATTGAGCTCGGAGGCAGAGACCTCATCACCTACCACGGGGCCAGAAGATCGGTACATGATCGCCTCAGCTCCCACTCCGAGAGCCAAACCGCGAGCAGTCAGGCTACGGTGATGGCCGCAATGCAGAGCTGATTGAAACTGGCGCAGGCGCCAATAGATCGATAGCCAGACCAAGTGAGCCACTCGTGGTCCAGATCGAGCTTGCCCCTGTGCAACCGAAGATCGCTCCTCCTCAAACACCTCTATATAAGGGGAGATCGTATTCTGAGACCCACTTGAGCAAGTTCCGGATCTACATGACCGGATGCGGGGCATCGGACGCCACGAAGTGCCGAATGTTCCCATTAACATTGGGCGATCTTGCCCATAGGTGGTACATCTCATTGCCACCGCGCTCAATCAACTGTTTTGAGAAGCTGGCGAACGACTTCACGTCGTATTTCGCCACCAAGGTCGCTCGGACAGCAGGTCCCAACTGCATGATGAAGATCAGGCAGGGGAAGGACGAGCCCAGCGAAGATTACATCGACCGGTGGATGAAATAGTCCTCACCGGTGAGCCCATTAGCGATGAGCTCGCCCTCTACTCGGTCGTGGGGGGATTCTATGGCCATTCACCCATATTCAGGCACCTCACGAAGGACATCCCCCCAACCTACGCGATCTTCCGCGTCAAGGCCGCCGACTTTCTGGCCAGGCAGAGGATGCTCACCCTTCGCTTAGGTGAGGGATCCACCGAAAAAGGGAAGCCGCCATATCCCGTTCCGAAGAACGCAGTCGCCAAGCCCAGAAAGGCGGTCGCAAAACCGCCCGGTGAGTTCAAGGCCTTCGAGGATGTGGGATTTCACCTTCTCCGCAACCTCAATCTATCTCCGGCCAATATCTTCAACGCCATCAAGGGGCGCGAATGGCTTAGCAAGCCAAAGCCGATGAGGGACAACGGTCATCTGGACCGCAGTAAATTTTGTGCCTACCACAAAAGTCCCGGCCACAACACCAGCCAATGCTGCGACCTCCTCAGACAACTCTGGAGGTTGTTCGAGGAAGTCAAGCTGGACAATTTGGTGACCAAGCCAGAACCCCAGGCAGAAAGGACCGGGGGGCGCGATTGCCAACAGAACGATGGCCGTCAACCTCCCAATCCGATCGCCAGGATCGAGCAAAACGAGCTGGAGTACTCAGACGAATCGATCCCTCCGATCAACCCCGGCGCTGGATCAGTATGCTTCAGTCGGGAGGTGGAAACCTCGGAGGTCTTTCCCCGGTTTCCACCATATCAAATAGAAAGCGGAAGGCCGAGCTGAGTGCCCCCAGAGCCAACCATCTCCAGATACATGCTCATCTACTTCTCCAACAAGGATAGGGAGGGAGTGCAGTGCCCCAAAGAGGATGCAATGGTGATCTCTGCATGTATCCTTGGGAAAATGGTCGACCGCGTGCTGGTTGACAATGGGAGTTTTTGAAACATTATATTCAAATCTGCTATGGACCAGATCGGCAACCTGACCAAGATCATCAAGCCATTCGATACCGTGCTTCAAGGGTTCGGCGACAACACGATCCAAGCCTATGGAAGGATCAAGGTCTCTGTCGAGCAAATATGTTGTTACGATCCCAAGGTTAAGATTACTAGGAACCTCAATTTTGTAATCATAGATAGGCCCAGCATCTATAATGGGTTCCTAGGTCGCCCCTTTCTAGAAACCTTTGAGGCGGTCGCCTCTTCTTTCTTTTACTGTATCAAGTTCCCCACTACCGATGGGACAGTCGGTACTGTAAAAGGAGACCAGCTAATGGCAAATAAATGTTTGAATTACTCCTGTGTCGTAACTTCCCCTTTAAACATTTCCCGTACTATTTATAACATTGAGGCGATCGACATTCAACCAATGGAGATCGACAAGCCAAGCACCTCATACCAGCCTGACTCATAGGACGGCATCTCGCATCAATTGTCGGACGACATCGAGCCAAGGATTGGTTTCGAGCCAAGCCTCGACATTAATCCAAGGATCGAGTCCAGCAATAGTTCCAAACGAGAAGCGACCGTCCCCATTGAAGAGTTGGAAAGTATAATAATCAATCCGGCTCGCCCGGAGCGGGAAGTGCAGATCGGCTCAAGCGTCGGTCCCGAGTTGAAAGATGATCTGATCAGCTTACTACGTAAGAACATCGGAATCTTTGCCTGGTCGCATCAAGATATGGTCGACATCAGTCCTGAACACGCTTGCCACTATCTAAAGATCGACCCGACATGGAAGCCTGTTCACCAGAAATGTAGGAAATTGGGTCCTGAGAAATACGCTGTGCTCGACGCAGAAGTCAAAAATCTACTCGACAACAAACTGATTGGAGTAGCTACCGACGAGCCACAGTGGGTAGACAATGCGATGCTCGTCAAAAAGGCAAGCAACTCCTGGAGGTTATGCATCGATTTCACTGACCTCAACACGGCATGTCTGAAAGACTACTTTCCAATGCCTCATATTGACCACTTGGTCGATAGCACGGCAGATTGCGAAATGATGTCGTTTATGGACACCTTCGCCGGGTACCATGAGATCCCAATGGCGGAGAAAGACGTAAAACACACGTCATTCCACATGGAAAAAGACGTGTACTTTTGGGTCCGAATGGCGTTCGGTCTGAAAAATGCGGGGGAGACCTACCAAAGACTAGTCAACGGGATGTTCGCCGATCAGATCGGCAAGACCATGGAAGTTTACATTGACGCCATCGTGGTCAAGAGCCTTGAAAAGGAAGATCACTTCAAAGACCTTGCCGAGACGTTCGCCATCCTCGAGAAATTCAGCATGAAACTGAACCCCAAGAAATGCAACTTCGGGGTAAGCTCCGGAAAGTTCCTGGGGCACATCGTGAGCCAGAGGGGGATCGAAGTGAACCCCACCAAGATCCAGGCAATCCTCGACATGCAGGAGCCACAGAATGTCATGCAGGTGCAACGCCTCACGGGTTGTCTAGCAGCCCTTAACCGTTTCATTTCTCGGCTCGGAGACAAAAGCAAGCCATTCTTCCCCACCATAAAGAATAAGAAATTTGCATGGGCGAAGGAAAGTCAAATGTTGCTCGCCAAAATCAAGGAGTATCTGTCTAATCCCCAAATTTTGGCGAAGCCAATCCCTGGCGAAAAGCTATTCCTCTACATGGCAGCCTCGGAGGTCGCGCTCAGTGCTGTATTAGTACGAGCAGAGGGGCAAGCCCACTTGCCGATCTACTTCGTCAGTAAAGTGCTTCATGACGCGGAAACGCGTTACACGAAGCTCGGTTATGCATTAGTCATGAGTGTTCTCAAGCTGAGGGCCTACTTCTTCGAACACCAAGTGGAGGTTCTGACGACTCTCCCACTAAGGCAAGTTCTGCACCGACCAGACACCAACGAGCGGCTCATCAAGTGGTCACTGGAGATCTCCAAATACGGTGTCACGTACGCTCCTCGCATGGTGATCAAAGGCCAAGCTCTGGCAGATATTGTGGTGGAATTAACATTCCCGCCCAGTCCGACCCAGGTCGGCCGTCCTGCCTGGAAATTGTACGTAGATGGCTCAGCGACCAGCTCGCGAGCAGGGGCAGGGATTGTCCTCATCAGCCCCGACAGCCAATGTTTTACAAATCCCGTGCGTTTAGAATTCCGTGCGACCAACAATGAAGCCGAGTACGAAGCCCTGGTAGGCGGGCTCGATCTAGCACTCGCCATAGACGTACGCCGCCTCCACATCTTCATGGACTCCCTATTGGTCGTGAACCAGGTCAAGGGGGAATATGAGTCGTGCGGCGAACAAATGATCAAATATCAAAAATTGGTCACCGAAATGTGCACAAAGTTTGTAGAAGTGCTGATCGAACAAGTCCCGAGAGAGCACAACTCCAAGGCCGATGCACTATCCAAACTCGCATCGTCAGATGGGGCGGCAGACTTCTCTAACATCCAAATCACAAAGTCAGCAAAATCGGCGATCGACAGAATCCTGGTCACCACAGTTGCCATCGCCGAAGAGTACTGGATGACTCCATTCGTTAAATACTTGAAGGACGGAACGGTCCCCACAGATCGGATTAAAGCTCGCCAGCTTCTGCTCCGAGCAACCAGATACACCCTATTGGACGACCGGCTTTACAAGCGAGATTTCAGCCTTCCTCTCCTCAAATGCATTACGCTGGAGGAAGGCCGACTTGTTTTAGCCGAAATCCATGACGGGATCTGTCGAAATCACACTGGAGGGCGAGCTCTCATCCACAAGACGACAAGGCAAGACTTTTTCTGGCCTACCCTACAAAAAGACGCGATCACCTACGCCCGATCTTGTCACAGGTGTCAAGTAATGGCCCCGAATATCAAGCTCCTCCCCGAGTAGCTCACTTCTATGTACAGTCCGTGGCTGTTCGCCTAATGGGGCATCGACCTCATCGGTCCTTTGCCAACGACGCCAGGGGGATGTAAATTCGCCATCGTGGGGGTTGATTATTTCACGAAATGGGCAGAGGCCGAGCCACTCAACAAGATTGGCCAAGAACAAGTGACCAAGTTCATTTGGAAGAACATCATATGCCGATTCGGTCTACCCCAGGCTATCATCTCCGACAACGGAAAGCAGTTCGACGGTTTGGAAGTTATGCAATTCTGCAAGAAATGGGGAATTAAAAAGTTGTTCTCGGCCCCTTACCACTCTCAAACGAATAGGCAGGTAGAGACTGTAAACATGATTCTCAAACACACGATCAAAGCAAGACTCGAATCCAAACAAGGACAATGGGCGAGCGAGCTCCCGGATGTTTTGTGGCCCTACTGAACGACAACCCGAAATTCAACTGGAGAAACCCCATTCGCCCTCGCCTTCGGAACAGAAGCAGTGATCCCATCGGAGATCGCCGTTCTCAGCCACCGAACTGCACAACAACTGACGACGGACAATGATGTAGCTCGGCGGATCGACTTGGATATGCTCGAGGAACGACGACTGACCTCGGAAATGATGAACACAATCCACAAAAGGAAATCCGAGAAGTCCTTCAATTCGAAGGTCAAGGAAAGGCGATTCCAAGTGGGTGACCTAGTCCTCAAAAAGGTCCAGACTCACACGGGAGTATTTGGCCCGAATTGGGAGGGGCCCTTCAGGATATCCAAATGGCTGACCAAAGGAGCCTACGAGCTCCAACACCTAGACGGCACTCCGGACCAATATCCCTGGAATGCCATTCATTTGAAGAAATACTATCAATAAAAACTCTGTATTCAATTACCCAATGTACAAAGAGATTAATAAGATTTTCCGATCCCCTCTAAATAATTCGCCTCAGCAAAACAAACAAACAAAAAAGAGGACGACTCGCTCGCCCTCCAAGATTTCATCATCTAACATGATGTACCTAGGCAAGCGATCGCCCCCTAGCACAACGTATACCTTCGAGGATCGTTATCTAACATGGCGATCCGAGGTAGAAAAGTGCAGCCATGGTTCTGGAGGTCGATGGAACCAATAACCCGCCCATGCAAGGTTCATTTGGGCAGAGATCGCTCGCCCTTTCGTTTAAATACGAGGCTGGCGTAGCCGAAGGACCCTCCAAAACATATCGGAGGACACACTCGCCCGCCCTCGGATCCATCATCTAACATGGTGGACCTGGACAATGCGACGCGTCCCTCCCCCCCGTCACAACGTTTGCCCTCTTAGGTCCGTCCTCTAACATGTCGGTCCAGGGCAGAAAAGTGCTAACAAGCCACGGTAGAGAATTCGATCTATCCGACGGCGCCCCGTGCAAGGACTCCTCCAGACCAGGACCGCATGCCCTTCGTTTAAATAGGAGGCGGGCGCAGCCGACGGAGGACCCTCACAATTAAGTGAGTCACGAGAAGTTGGCCATCAGACGGAATGTCGCTCACGCACAAGACATGGTCGTGGTAGTCGGTTCCATCGAACTCCGCGATCATGCATGGTTCCTCTAGGCCGGGATGGCCGGCCTTCCTCGAGGAATCTGCAAAACTGAAGACCGCTCACTCAACGATTTATTTTCATCCCCTTACTTTCACCAAGTAAACAAAAACAAGGGGGAAGGGCGGAGCTATGTATACCACGATCGTCTCTACTCAATTACATGTACACCGATCGACATTGTTCAGTCATATGTGCAGCGATCGACTTCGTTCTAAAATTACCAGTATGAGTTTATCAATCCAATTGGATCCATACACACGATGATCGTTCCTCAAACACTTGTATAAAATCATGCAAGCAAGGAATCAGAAGCAATTATTTACTTCATTTCATTCGGAATACTCGTACAAGCGCCCGAAGGCAGAATATAACAAAGATGAAAAATTACAAGCGAAAAAAAAGGACGTACAACCTCAGGCTGCCCCTGCCTGACCTTCAACTTCGGCCACTGGATTGGCCCGCGCTCCCCCATCGGCTTCCGGAACTGCCTCCCCGTCCTGCGGGGCATCTGAATGAACAATATTTCCAGGAATCGGGTACCAGCTCAGGTCTACGCCGAGATCCGAGAGGTCCAGGATCGGCACGGAGAAGGCGGGATGTAGAGGATGCTCCAGCGCGTAAGCTTTGAAGTTTTCATCTAGAGGGCCGACCTCCAGCCCTCCCTTCTTAGCAGCGCGGATTGAGTCAGCGAACGCCATGTAGTAGGCAAACTCGCGGACGGACTCCACATGGAGAAAAGGGTCGGCCTCGGTCGCCTCCAGCCTTCCTTTCAGCTCCACAATCGCCTAATGTGCACCCTGGAGCTCGGATGCCTTGGCAGCCGTTTCTTCCCTCGACGACACCAACTCGCTAGTCAGCTGGGCGACGGTTACCTTCAACAGATCGGCTTCCTTCTGAGCAGCAGCGTACTACCGGCGGGCCTCTGTCATCTGGTCGCGAATCCGGTCGACCGTCGCCCGGGCCCGCTTAGAATCCTATCTCGCCAGCTCAAGATCTTGACTTGCCCGTTTAACTGCTTCCAAGGAATCCTTCTCCATATCAAAGATGCTGTCGGCAAACTCAGAGTTCTTTTTCCGAGCAGCCTCGAGATCCACCTGAAGACGGGAAGTGGAAGGGCGCCCTTCGAAGTCTTTCACAGCTTGGGCGTCCATCGTCGCCGCCTGGAGGGATAGAGCAAAGGCCGCCTGCATCGTGTCCGCGGATCGTTGGTGGGCGATCGCATCCACAATAGTCTTCCAGGCCTTCGGCAGAGCAGAGACAGCCCGGGCGACGTAGTGCGGGACGTCACAGGCCTCGCGAGGAGATCGGCTCGCGAGAAAGTCCAGTACCAGCGGCGAGCAATTCGGATTGGTATAGCGGATCCTGCATCAAGAACAGAAGAGCTAGCACATCTCCTACGCAAGTGACAAAACTCAGAAAAACAACCGAAGCTTACCTCTCGGCCCTCTTGGGGTCACGGCCGAAGAAGGGCTTCCCGTGTGGGGTCTCGGCCTCAGAAGTCGCCATGTCCTGTAGGAAAGCCGACGAGGGTGTAGGCTCCTCCACCAAGGGGATCGCGGTAAGCCGCGGCGCGGCGAACGGCTGCTCACCATAAGGGGCAGAGGATGGGGGTTCCCCCGACCTCTGTCGCTTGCGGTTCAGCCGGAGTCCCTCCTCCCGAACCTCCTCCTCCGCAGCGATCGGCTCCACATAAGGCCTCGCCTCTGGGGGAACTCGACTCAATTTCTTCTGGCGCATGCGACTTAGGACTCCAGGGTTCGACATGGCAATCTTTAGCGGAGGCTCCAAGAAGCGAGGGAAACGGACCTCTACAAAAGTAAACAATCAAACAATGGTTAGGCACCTTCCTCAAACAGGACGATCACCAAGCAAAAGGAGATCTTGGAAATTCGTGCTTGGGACCAAAAGGTGGCGCGGAAAATGAAATAACCGAGCAGCCAACCAACAGCTCTCTTTGTTAATCTGGCGAGCGTCTATATCGTCGTCCAGAATACTATGTATCCGCTCCCAGACGATCAAAAAGTCAAAAGGTAGCTCATCAGCCACCGGAATATAGAAGCCTGCAAAAGGAAGACCAAATTAGATCAGTTCAGAGTGTATCCGAACGAAGGGAGAGTCAGAACCCTTACTTGGATTACTCTCCCTAAAGCCAGTGGGAATGTCCATCTCGCCAGTGGGATTGTCGCTCGCGGATGCTTTCCATGCACCGCCGACCGAGAACCATTTCGCCGGATCGCCCCGCACTTTGTTCGGGACCCCAAGGATCACCCGACCAGAGCGGCCCTGGATGTGGTAGCCACCGATAGGCCCTTTCTAAACCGTCAGTTTGAATAGGTGGTTCATCTCCAATGGCGAGGGAAGGCGGTACAGTCGGTGACCGTCGAACAAAGTGAGGGCGCAGACAATCTGGAGCCAGGCGTTCAGCGTTAGCTGAAGCGGCGCCACATTCCAGGTGACCAGCAAATTGGAGACGGCAAACGACAGTGGGAACCGCAGACTGGCCTCCATTATCGCCTCATTCACGGCAACCATGCCCTCCGGAGGTTGGTCGGCTCGCTCGTTCTCGGTAGGCGCGAAAGGGTCCACATCAGAAGGGACATGGTCTCCGAGCTCCTGAACTGGCCAAGGGACCACGGGGAGCGCTGCACGGCCCGGAACAGCGACCGCTTCACGGATTGATAGGGATAGGCGATCGAGTACTCCCGATAGTCGAACTTGGGACGCGGACCGTCCAGTCTCTCCATAATTTCTGCGAAGGCTGAATAGGCTTGGCTGAAGGCGCTATGTTGCTCCCAGTACGCCCTCACCGCCAACTCCTTCTCGACCAGCAAGCGTTTTTACTCAGCCGCCCCCTCCGTGGCAGCATCGGCCTCGTTGAGTAGTTCCTCGACTTCCGCGGGATTAATATTGGCGCGGATAGACTCGCCAGCTGTCTCCATGTGGAATTCCGCGGAGGTTCCTTCCTGGGCAGTCGAAGTCCCAGCAGCGGAGGTGGTGCCCGTTTCAGACATTGTAGGTACTCCAGACATTCTCAAAAAGAAAAGGAAAAAGAGGATTGTTTCTTACCGAAGGATTGAGTCGAACGACGATTGGCAGACAAGGCTTCAAGAAATTTCTGCTATCTTCCTCTTAGACGAAATTCCGTAAGGGGCATTACACTGTAACCCTAGCCCTTTTTATAGGAGAAGGCGGGGGCTTCCGTGCAAATAAAGAGAATCTAGAGTGCTGAAGTGCAACCGTCGGATAAAGTCGCAGTCAATGCCTCCCTTGAAACCCGCGTACGCGTTGTTTCAAGGACACTCCAGACGAGGAGTCTTGACTAACCGTCGGACTCCCCCAATCGCATCGCAACACGTACCCCGTGGAGTTTCGAGCCCACTATTATTTCCCACTCTTTTCAGCGACCGAGCAGATCGTGCAAATTCAAAATCAGTCCACTCGAGAGATGATCGTCTGCTCCATAGAAAGCTGAGTCGCTCGTCTAAGTCAAGCGATCGCCAGTAGAACCACCTCACCCTACGTATTCAACATCAGAGCGAGCTGGGGGGCAATTGTTGTGCGGTGATTTACACACCTCGACGGCGATCGGCATAAAGGCCGAGCGACCAAAGACAACATCAAATAATCCAAGACAGACTTTCCAAGCGAAGAGTCCACACCGAGATCAGATACCTAGCGATCGACGTCCATGGCGATCGCCTCTTGACCCCTAGCGATCGACTCTGGTGCCCGACCAAGGACGACCGTCCTATGCCACGTGTAAGGCCATCATCCATCATATCTACGAGGACTGGATCTCGGAGCAAGGACCCGCGTGCAGATCTGAGAATGGCGCCGCAGAACAAGGATCTTTGACTCCAGCCCGTCACCAGATGTCCTACCGACAGACCCGCCGAAAGGTCTTAGGTGGGACCTCCAGGCTCCGCAAGAACAGGCTATACTCCAGCCCATCAGCAGCTGTTAGTGACAAGGACGGCCTCACCTACCGCAGACCCGCCGAAAGGTCCTAGGTGGGCCCTCCCAAGACAGCAACTCCGGACGCATGTGGTCTTCTCATTGGTTCGTGCATCCGGCTGCCAGCAGCTGCTGCGGACTTTAAGGAGACCAATTCATGTGCTAAAGACGATCGCCCGCTTATTATAATACAGCAGAGGCGATCGCCCAGCGACTCCGAGTCCTATAAATAGAGAGCCTCCAGCAACTGGAAAAAGGCTCAGACATTTAGCAAAAGAACTTAGCACTCCATCGTTGTCACAAAAACTCACAGAGCATCATCTCTCGTTCTTCCGGCAATCATCAGCACTCAAGAGATAGATAACTAGGGTCTTTACAGTCATTGTAATTGTACTCTAACATTAATATTTGTACTCTTAAGTATTCGTATTAATAATATCTCGCGAGAGCATTCAATCCCGGGACTAAAAACCCCGGCAAATCTTGTGCTATTTACTTCCCCACGGATGTGCTCTCGTATTTTTTTGTTACTCGTCAATTCCAGCATATCATCTCCGGATAATATTTTGGGTAACAACAATATCTATTCTACATGCACGAAGATCATAGGATCATCGTTGCTCTACAAGCACACTTCCTGGATGATGAATACAATTGAGATAAATTGAAGTGTACTTAACGGATTTGCCATGCGAACATCTGGTAAGCGAACTGATTGTCTCATTTTCTAACCAACCTCAACTAGGCCATCCCCTCTGTTTCTTGGAAGATGTCATGTGGTGTGTAGGGTGTGTTAGACTTATATTATAAGGTTGAGGAAAAATGGATGAGATTTGGAATCTCATCATTTGATCTCATCTTGTATTATAAATGAGTAAGTCTTACACACCACAACATGAGTTGAAACACACACACACACACACACACACACACACACACACACACACACACTAAGTATTCAGCCGTGAGATACATTTTGGGAGGAGAGAAATTATTTTTTCAAATATTATTCATCTTAGAGAGAAAGTAAAGGAAGAAGAGAAAAGAAGAAAAAATATTATATCAATTCCTAGCCGTGTTCTTCGAGAACGAATTGATATATAATTTTTCTAATGAATGTCTGATGCGTCATAACAAAGAGACACTCGTCATATTCGATGTTTGGTCATTCATCAAGTTAGAATGAATTAGATTCATGTATGTGTTGGTGACTGGAAAAGCTTGGCTCGGGTTTTTCCTTCAAGAAGATATTATCAAAGGTCTACAAAGGTATGACTTCTTAATTTATCTTCGTCAATTTATGTTATACGTTGCTTGATCGATACGTTTTAGGGGTTTGGTTTTATCCGGTTGGACCGGTTTATTTTCCACTGCGTAACTCGTTTTTAGTCACAAAATCCCAACACCAAGTACTCTTTTGTGGACCGTAAGCTAGACAAGAATAATTTGCTTATTTGTGCTATGAAGGCCGTGAAACTCCTGAATAAGGGTTGCACGGGCTATTGGTGTTATTATTTGAAGACGGGGGAGGGCAGAATCGACTTTTCTTTGATTCCAGTTGTTAATGAGTATCCAGACGTTATTCCAGATGATTTTCTTGGATTACCACCAGATCGAGAGATAGACTTTTTTGTTGAATTAGAGCCTACCGCGGCACTGATTTCTAAGGCGCCTTATCACATAGCACCTTCAGAAATGCAGGAGTTGAAGAATCAGTTAAGATTGTTGTAGAAGTGGTAAATTAGACCGAGAGCTTCTCTTTGGGGCACACCAGTCCTATTTGCGAGGAAGAAGGATGGTTCATATGCATCGATTACTGCGAGCTAAACAATGTGACCATCAAGAACAAGTATCTGTTACCTCGTATAGATGACTTGTTTGATCAGTTGCAGGGAGCTATAGTATTCTCGAAGATCTATTTGAGAACGGGATACTACCAGATTCATGTGAAAGAGTCCGACGTTCCGAAGACTGATTTTCGGACGAGATACGGGCATTATGAGTTTGTAGTCATGCCTTTTGGACTGACTAATGCGCCAGCAATGTTCGTGCAGTTAATGAACAAGACATTTATCGAGTACCTTGATAAATGTGTGATCGTCTTCATTCACAATATTCTGATTTAGTCTCGAGATGAAGAGGAGCATGCCCATCACTTGTGTTTGATATTAAACATCTTGAGAGCTTAGCACCTTTATGCGAAGTTCTCAAAATTTGAATTCTGGATGAATGAGGTTATGTTTCTCGGCCATGTGATCTCGGCCGAAGGAGTTCGTGTGGACCCGCAAAAGATTGAAGTAGTGTTAGATTGGACACCACCTAAAATTGTAAAGGATGTTCGTAGATTTTTGGGTCTTGCGGGGTACTATCTCCGGTTCGTCAAGAGGTTATCTAAAATTGCTCGACTGCTTACACAGTTACTCCAGAAGATGGAAAAGTTTGTTTGGACTATTGAGAGACAGCAAGCTTTTGATGAACTAAAGAAACATTTGACATCAGAAACAATTTGGGCTTTACCGCAAGGTAATGAGGTGTTTGCGGTATATAGCGACGCTTCGGGTCAGGGACTCGGGTGTGTGCTTGTGCAACACGATAAGACAATAGCATTTGCATCGCGGCAGTTGAAGCCGCATGAGATGAATTATCCTACTCACGACTTGGAATTCGCAGCAGTCATGTTCGCACTAAAGACCTGGCTCTTCATGTTGGATCTATATGGATTACAAGAGTTTGAAATAAATTTTCAGTCAGAAAGAGTTAAATTTGAGGCAGCACTGTTGGTTGGAATTAATAAAAGATTACAACTTGGAAACTCTTGACCATCTGAGAAAGGCCAACGTCATCTCAGATGCGTTGAGCCGAAAGCCGGCATCACTCCAGATGCTCGAGGTCCTTACACCTCAGGCAAAGATTCGGCTAGAGTTGATCGAATTGGGAATAGAAGTTTGGCTTCAGCAGGTGGAACAGTTGTGTACCCTCGAAATTACTTCATCTTTGGTTGATGACATAAAAAGGAAGCAGTGGAGTGACCCGATGATTACTCAACTGAAGGAAGATGTAACTAAAAGGAAAGCCCCTTGTCTTATGGTCCATGAAAATAGTATTTTGAGATTCTAGGGCCGACTTTGTGTTCCGAATGACTTAGAGTTGAGACAGAAGCTACTTCAAGAAGCCTATGCTATGCCTTACTCAATCCATTAGGGGACGAGTAAGATGTACAAAGATTTAAAGCCAAATTTTTGTTGGAATAACATGAAGAAGGATGTCACAGAGTTTGTTTTGCGGTGTTTGACTTGCCAACAAGTTAAAATCGAGCATCAACAACCAGCGGGGTTGTTGAAGCTGCTTCTTGTCCCCGAGTGGAAGTGGGAAGACATCTCCATGGACTTTATCATCGGAATACCGAGGACTAAAGCTGGAATGAATATGATTTGGGTATTCATCGACCCATTAACCAAGTCAGCACATTTCCTTGGTATTAAGGATACTTGGGGACCGGAGAAGCTGGCTGGGATATTTATAGCAAAAATTGTGAGATTGCACACCTAAAACTATTGTATCTGATCCAGATGGCCATTTTGTGTCACATTTCTGGCAGACGGTCCATCAGGCCTTGGGTACCAACTTGAGTTTGAGTACGTCTTTTCACCCACAGTATGAGGGTTAGACCGAACGGACGATTCAGACGTTAGAGCACATGTTGCGGGATTGTGCCCTAGATTGTAGCAGTGATTGGAAATTACATTTACCATTAATCGAGTTTACTTAAAATAATAGTAGCCATGAATTGATCAAAATTGCACCTTTTGAAGCACATTATGGTAGGGGGTGTAGGTCGCCGTTATGTTGGGATGAGTCATTGGAGTTTGTTGGGATGGAACCAAATATGTTGATGGAAACTAAGGAGAAGATTTCTATCATTCGAGACCGATTTTTGACTGCCCAGATTGACAGAAATCATATGCTGATGTTCCCCGTCGAACCTTGGCATTCGAAGTAAGGGATCATGTTCTGCTCAAGGTGTCGCTAATGAAAGGAGTCTTCCGTTTTTGAAGAAAAGAGAGACTTAGTCCGAGGTATATCAGACCGTTCGAGATTTTAGACAAGGTTGGTGAATTAGCTTATTGCTTGGCATTACCTCCAGCTTTGAGTCATGTCCAAATCGTTTTTCACGTTTCTTAATTGAGAAAGTATGTACCGGATCCGAGTTATATTATCGATTATGGTGAGATAGATGTAGCCGAAGATGTTAACTTCGAAGAAAGACCGATGAAGATCCGTGAGCATCGTGAGAAAGAACTCAGGCACAAAGTCATTCTGGTAATCAAAGTACAATGGTCGAGGCATGGAGTCAAGGAAGCGACTAGGGAGATAGAAGAGAAGATGCGTGCGAGATACCCCACACTTTTTGTTTCTTGAGTTTTAGGACGAAACTTTCTTTTAAAAGGGGAGAATGTGATATCCGTAGTTTTCTACTTTCCGTATTTTTTCTGATTTTGGTATTTTTTCCGATTTTGACGACTTTCTTGTAATCGCGTTGATATTTTAGAACTATCTTATTCGGCATTTTTATCTTTTGAACGAGTTTTGGAGCTATTTCTGATCTGAGTAATGTTGTGACTATATCGTGCTTTGGTCTGGTTCTCGTAAAAGTTGTTCGGAACTGTTGTTTCATTTGATCATATTGGTCCGCTTATTATAATTAGTCGCATTTTGAACGATGGTATTATTATTCGACTTTGAATCGTGGATTTTGGAGGTTTGGGTCAATTTCCCAAAGTTTCGGGCGTATTCTCTTTTGTTCATTTTCTTTACCTTTGGGTGGTCAAAATCACGTGTTTGTTTTGTGCTAGACTTCACTTTTGGAGACGCTAGTCCGTGCTAAAAGTATTCGGTTCATTAGTTTGTACAGTGCTAATCTAATTTAATCTGGTTTTCCTGAATAATTTAATGTGTTTTATGCATCCGCTCAACATGGTTTTCCTGAACAATATAATCTATTGACTTGAAAAGCGAGTATATATACATATAAAAGTCGCTGTTGTTTTGCGTTCGAGACAATAAACCTACAACCTCGTCTTCTTCCTATTCATCATTTTCCTGCCATGTCGATTTCTGGCATCCAAGGTTAACTTCTAGAGGTCAATGGTATAGTTATTCTGTTCCCCCCGTCCCCTTTTGGGTTATCTTGTGAGAGAAATTGATATGTATGATTGGTTGAGTTATGAAGTTAGATGTTTTATGGATTTAAGTTGTTGGTTGTAACAAATTGAAGAACACTGAATGGATCTCTAGGCAAGATCCCTATGTTTGTGTAGAATATGGTCAACAAAAATATCGTACGCGTACTTGTATAGGTAGATTTTCTCTCGAGTCCTTGGGTGTTGTGTTAATTCGATGTGTACAAGAAGCTTATTGAAAAATATAATGTGTATTTTGGTCAATTTTTGGTGAAATTTGTGTAGATGGAGGGAAGAGTCCAACGTTTCAAGAGAAATTCGTGTTTACCTTGATACAAGGGTTGAGGGAGCTCTGTATTGTAGTCTGGAACAGCAATACTCTCACTTTCGACGATCACATTGGCAATGGAAATTAAGATGTTAATCTCATCATGCCATATCCAGACGCAAGCCTCAAACTCGAAATTGAGGCCCACGTCTTGAGATTGCCTTATATCATTTTTTTTAAATGGCGCATATTTGTTTCTGGAGTCTTGATCTAGAATTTGGTTTGTTTAGGGTTCCATTGCAGAAAGTTCTATCTCAGGGTTATGACGATAGCCCATATCTCTTCAGGACAAAAAAGAAAGGTATACCATATAGGACCATGTTGTTTACTTACAACATCCTTGACTATATTCGACCATGGATGCCTGCGGTGATGGTATTGTATTGGTTCTTTGAGCATGACATATAAAACCAAGCTCAAAGATTTTAGACGACTCACCTTAGCTTCATGCATGAGATATTTCTACCCGTGCTCATTTAATATGCTACATAGTTACCAATCTTCAACTTTTGTTACTGCCAATTGTCCCATTTGCTTGTCTTGGAGCTCATAATTAAGTTTAAGATTTTTTTTGCACTAATGGTTTGATGAACTGCTATTTGTATCATGATTTTTGTACACAACTTATCAGGGAGATCAAAGTTCTCCAGGGATCATACCATTGGCTATAAAGGATGTCTTTACCACATCCAAGATGTAAGTTTGCTTGAAACTTTTTGAAGGATTGGAAATTTGAATATATGTGGTGAATCTTGAAATACAGTACTCAGATCCCACAGGTCCCTTTGTTGGAGTTTCTAATTTATTCAAGCATTTATGCAATTAAAGAATTGAGTCCCATAATCAATGTTTAGATGGGTGATGGTAAATTTCTTCCAGACTCCAGGTCGTGAATTCCTTCTCCGAGTGTCATATCTTGAGATCTACAATGAGGTTAGTTGTAAAATATATACAATGAGTCTCTTACTTTTGTTGATGGTTGGTTCCGATTATGCATGCTTTTATTTGCAAAGTGTTATAGTAAATGGTTAAAAGGATCAAACCAGATAGATTTGTCTTTGGTTCAGTTAACAATGAAAATGATCCTCAAGCATGATTCTTGAAAAAAAAAATTCAAACTAACATCAATTGTACATGAGACTTAAGGAGATCCTCTAGGCATTACTATTGTTTTTTATTTATTGATGGGTGTGTTGAGGTCTTCTGCACTACTACTGGAAGTGTATACTATGTTCTTCTTCTTTTTTTTTTCTTGAAGATTGGGTAAAATTTAGAGTTTTTATTTTGTAAATGATTCTTTTCTTTAGCTGATTTTAATTTCTGGTGAAACTAGGTAGCTTAGATGCTGTATATAACTATTACATTTACAAGAGTGAAACTAGGTAGCTTAGCTGCTGTATTATAACTACTTATGAAGCAGGAATTAAAATAATTTTTCTTAATTGTTATTGTTTGTATTTTATGTTTCTGTTAATTATTTGAGGGAAATACTTGATACTTTTATTTACCGACTGATGTTAAGAAAGCTCTTGAAACTGAAGGTGTTGAGGCTGCTAATAAATTGATTCATGATGGCAAAGAACACCGACCATCTTATCAAATTGGGATACTTATTCAGAAAAATGAACCAAAATCGAAGTCTTCAGCATCACCATCCGTGCAAGTTGCTGATCAGTACGTGGCGGACCTAACTGCTAAGATCAGGGGTCAACTTCAACAAGAGATGGATGAAAAACTTGACCAAAAAGTTCGAGAAATGATGAAAATGTTGGTCGAGAAGAATCCAGATTTGAACTTAAAGATTGATGACTCTCAGAAATCAGTCGAGGAATCCTATGGCGGTGACAATGTCACTCCTTGACTGATCTCATCATTTTATATTATGCTAGCTAAGTGACTCAAGTAGTTTTGTTATATTTATGGATTGCGATCGTAACTTATTCTTAACTATTATGGATTGCATATTAACAGTGTTTTAATGGTATTGACTGTTTTATGGTAATATTTATTTTTCAATATAACATTTTGCTTTTTACCATGAAAAATGTTGGTAAAAATTTGCAAAAATGAAGCCATATGCTATAATTTATAATTCTTTCTGTTGGCAAAATATAAAAATTGTGTTGGCAAAGTTAAAAGTGCGTTGGCAAAAGTTAGAACTGTTCATATATAAGTGTAGCCATAGTGTTAAAGTTGTTGATAAAGATGTCAAAGTGTTTCATAATTTAATGTTAAAATAGACCTCATGAGTGTTGGCATAGGTCTACGGCTACACAAATCTTTGTGTCACTAAATATATAAAAGTGTGGCCGTAAGTCTACAGCAACACAAAATCTAGCGTAGCCACAGATAGTAAAAGTGTTGGCATAGGGGTCTGTTGCTACACCTTTTTAACATGTTACCAAAAACAAGAAAAGTGTTACCTTAGACCCCTATGGTTGCGGCAGTTTTTATAACACTTTCAAATTTGGTCAAAGTGTAGCCATAACTTTTTTTTTCTGCCTCCAACAACACTTTTTGGACTTTTTAACACAGTTTTTCAGGTGTTGCTGAAACCCATATATGGTGTAGTGCTATAAATACCACTTCTAATGGTATTCATCCGAAAACAACACAAAGCAAATGATATATTGATCAGATATTGATGTTGATATTGTTGTTGTTGTAATTGTGCTTATATTGATAGTTTGAGTGTTTATACATTCAACACATACACGAGAGGAAATAGAAAAGATACGATTGGATTCGGTGTTATTAGGATCAAGGATCCGGCATTATTAGAACCGAAATCGCTATCTTAGTGAGGTTTATCTAGTACCGATAGACAGCTAGAGTGGTTGATTCCTTGTACAATAGAAAAGGAAAACGGTTTAACTTGGACCAATACAAAGACAAGTACGAGTGGTTTATCACGGACCAATAGAAGACGTGATTGTAATGGTGATCCCTCGACCGATAGAAGACAAGTGCAGAGGTTTTTATCTTCAAGCTATAGAAAAAGATACCGAGAGAGGACGTAGGCTCGATTATAGCTGAACCTATATGTATCTCTGTGTGCTTTTAATTTCCGCACTTTTTATTTACGCTTCCGCATAATGGCGCAAATTCCGATTTGGTTACAACACGTTATTCCATCCATAACGTGCGCTAACGCCCCACTTGAGAGTCCAGAAAGCTCACTGCCCAGCAGGCTTAGCGCGCGCTACGCATAACAGTAGCCTGCGCTACTCACGCCTAGTTAGCGTGCGCTCGGAATAAAGTCTAGCGTGCGCTAACTGCTACATTCCAGAATTAAATTCGCAAAGTCCGGCCAAAACAAGCATGATCCGAAAATCACAAAACTCAATAATTACCAACCAAGAACATACCAAGGTCAATCATCAATACATACGGTCCAAATAACCACAATACCACAAAATACATCTAAAACAATACTCATAAAATACACGGATATTACAGTAGGCCCAGGCCGTGCTGCCGGCAGCCCTGTTTCTCTAGTTTTTTCGGCTCATTTCCAAAACGTGATGTTATAACAAACAATTAAATATCTCCGATTACACCAATTATGATTTAAAATCATAAACATCAACCAGTAGCATTCAAAATGCACAAATAATCATATATACAGTATCATTGACCTCGCTCTGATACTACTGCTGGGATTCCGGATAAAAAAATGAGTACGCAGTGTATAATAAAACTCAATATAAAGAATCCCAAATAGGATCGATCAAGTAACATATATACAAAAAATAAATTGACGAAGATAAAGGATCAAAGTCCGATACCTTTGAAGTTCGCAATATGCTGATGATCACGAACCCGAACACGAGCATGAAATCACTTCGTCCCAAACACAAAAAATACGATATCTCTACTTCACATGCGTCGGAACTTGGTTTATAATTCATGAAATACAAATATATTTCTCTAAGAAGTAAAATTTATGAATTAAAAATTACCCAATAACTTAATTTCAATTCCTAATACCGCTATTTGATTTATCCAATAAATCATAATTAGATATCCAATATATAATATTATTAGAGAGATAATAAATTTACATTTATCTGTCAATTATCCTGATGCGCGACTCTGTGGGTCCGTCTCTGCCAGCACTAGGAAGAACCAATGAGTGCGGACAGCGCTTAGCCAGCCAAGCAGGCCGCACTGTAAACCCCGACTGAGAACGAATGAAGGGATCATTCCAGAACCATTATGTCGTGAATACCATATACGTATAGTCCCTCCATCAGATGTCTCGGTCAATTCTTTGGGTCACGGTAAAGTCAAACCCTAGTGTTTGACTAGACATTATACATATGTTAATGCAAATCAAGACCGACTGATTACTAGTGTATCCAATACAACTAGATCAGAATGCTTTGGCCAAAGACTTATGATGTTATTTGCCATTAACCGTATAGGACATTCGTCTGCTCACTAACAGGAGATAGAATCCTTTCTTGGCATACAATAAATACTGCTACCTGGCCGTATAGTTCGCACTTCGAGGTTGACCCACCAATTAAGCAAACGAGTCTAACTACTATAATGACAAACTAAACATCACAGGCACATCTCTTACTGAACCCTAAAGTCAAAGCGCCACGTATACTATCACAACCTTTCGATTCATCATTGACTCTCCAAGAGTGAATACCGTGTGACTGAATCCAGTGTGAGTCGTGTTCGAGTACACTGGTCCCACTAATGTACTTATAACTATGCTCTCAAGATATGTACATATCCTAGAATCACTTATACAAGTCTTACTAAAAACTTAATGCCCAATTAAGTTTATCGACTTGCGAACGGTTTACCTAAATAAGCTTTAAACACTTCCAGTACATTTTCTCTTATCTGATAGCGAGAGTGGAATGTTTGCTCTTATTTACATGGACTTCACTTCAATGTTTACCAAATCAAGAATGTATTTAAAATATAATAAATAATGAATGAATCATATTGCTTTTTATTAATTATCCACAATTACAAGTACAATGCCCCTTGTCTCTCATCCCCTGAGTGGCATTCGAGGGCATATTCCTAACAAAACCATTGGGTGCAAATGGGTCTTCAAAAATAACAAAAACATGGATGACAATCTGCAAGCCTATAAAGCTAGACTAGTTACAAAAGGTTATAGAGAGACTCATGGTGTTGACTATAGTGAGACCTTTTCTCCAGTATTCATGATTAATAAATCAATTAGAATTTTATTTGCTATTGCCGTATACTATGATTATGTGATATGGTAAATGGATGTCAGAACTGTGTTTCTTAATGGAAATTTACTCGAGGATGTGTACATGACACAACGTGATGGTTTTGTTTATCCAGAAAATACTAAAAGGCTTTGCAAGCCTCAAAGATTCATTTATGGGTTCAAGCAGGCTTCTCGGAGCTGGAATCTTCGTTTTGATGAAACTATCGAAGATTTTGGGTTTATTCAAAATGGAAATAAACCATGTGTGTACAAGAAGGTTGGTGTAAGCATAGTTGTTTTCCTAGTCTTACATGTAGATGATATATTACTCATTGGAAATGACATACCCACCTTGCAGACAGTCAAGACTTGGTTGAGAAGTTGTTTCTCTATGAAAGACTTGGGAAAAGTTGCTTATATTCTTGGGATAAAAATCAATAGAGATAGATCAAAGATAATGATTGGTTTAAGTCAGAGTATCTACATTAACAAAATATTGAAGAGGTTCAATATGCAGGACTCCAAGAGAGAAACCTGTGATTGTCACATGGCATTCACCTGAGTACGACTCAAAGTCCTTCGACTCCTGATGAGCGCGTGTTAGGCGTATTTTTATGCGCTTATTTATCATTAGTTTATATCCATTTTGAGCCTAAAAGTGCATAAATGAGATTTTAATGCACTATTCTTATATGTTTTGCAGGAAATTGGAGTCCGGAAGCTCGAACGACGAAAAACGGGCGAAAACGACAATTTTTGGCCAGGGGCCGCGGCATAAGGAGAGTGAGCCGCGGCACATGCACGGCACACAAAGAGAGCCGAGCAGGCGACCTAGCCATAGCCGAGCATCCAAGACAGATCAGACGACCGACGGTCCCAGGACAAGTCCCGGTGCCGAGCGATCGACATCTGAAGGCAATCGTCTCTCCGTACTTAGCGATCGACTCCTGGCGACCGACCAAGTGGCGAACTCCTCATGCCACGCGAAGCCATCGATCGTCCAGTCGGCAAGGGCCGATGTGCGAAGACATCGATCGCCCAGTCGGCAAGGGCCGATGTGCGAAGCCGATGATCATCCAGTCGGTAAAGGCCGAAGCTCGGAACAAGACCCACATGCAGATCCGGAAAAGGCGCTGATGCACATGGTCCGTTGACCACAGCCTGTCAGCATCCTTCCACTAACCGACAGGCCCGCCGAAAGGTGTCAGTGGGATCGCCCGTGACAGCAACTCAGGACGCGTGCCAGCTCCTCATTGGACGCCGCAGTGTTGCCAATGACCTTGGACTTTAGGCGGACAACCCATGTGACTTAAAGACGATCGCCCCATTATTATATTGGACGAAAGGCGATCGCCCGCCAGAAAACAAGGCATCTCAGCCCCTATAAATAGAAGGCTGCCTGCACTTGGAGAAGGCCCGGATTTTTCCTTTTTGAAGTCCAACTCTCGGATTCTCGGCCAACACTCTGAACTGTCGGAACTCTCTCCCTGATTCAGCACTCAACTTGGCTTTATCACTCTTGGCAACATCTATCTCTCGGTTCTTTCTTCTCTCTCAGCCTCTCTCACACAGAAGATGATCGGTAGAGAGCAAGAACACCAAAGCTTCGCTCAAGAGATAGATATATAGGATCTTTTACACTAATTGTATTTAGATTCTTACATTAATACTTGTATCCACGAATATTCGTATTAATAACATCTCGCGAGAGCATTCAAGCCCGGGCCTAACAAACCCGGCAAATCTTGTGTTATTCACACCCCCTCAGAAGTGCTCCCACAACCTTGTTTGTTGCTCGACCATTGGCGTTAGAAGGAGGGGATCTAACCCTCAAATTTTTACTCCTACCATCTCGAAGAACACTCACTGTTCTCCGGGGCATATACCTGAAGAAACACTCACTGTTCTTCAGAGAAAGATTTCAGAATCATGACTTCTGCCTCCTCGTCGAAGAAAGCCGCTGGCCGATCCGCCAGACGCCTCGTTCCGTCGCAGTCCAATCCACAGCCGATGGCGGAGGGTAGCCGCCATGGTCCGAGACGTTCGATCCCGCCCCTGAGGGACGGCCCAAGCCTCCCGCTCGATCAGTTCCAAACCGCGGAACAGATCGAAAAGGCCTTGGCCATCCTACGCGCCTCCCGCTATAACCCCCTTGGCCATCCGCCGCAGGACCAAATGGAAGTTCAAGGCGTTATTGACCGAGCGATCGCCAGGAGGCTCCCTTTCGCAAGAAGAGGCGATCGCCAGCCGGGGCACCTCCATTTTCTATCGCCTAGGTAGTGATCCATCATGGCGACCGGGACAGTCCGGTCCCAGCCACGAGACGACGAAGCTCGAGTCCGTCACAAGGAGTTCGGCGTATCCGATTTCCAGAAGGCCGACCAGCCATCTGGCTCCTCCTCTCCAAAGAGCCGAGATCGGCGTCAGCGGAGTCAGGAGATCGGTACACGATCGCCTCGGCTTCCGCTCCAAAAACCGATCCACGAGCGACCAAGCTACAGCAATGGCCGCGATGCAACGCCAGCTCGACGACATGAAGGCGCTCCTGGAATCTGGGGCAGGCTCCAAGGGCAAGATCGCTGGGCCAAGCGAGCTACTCGTGGTCCACATCGAGATCGCCCCCGTGGAGCATAAGATCGCTCCTCCACAAACACCTCTGTACGAGGGGAGATCAGACCCTGAAACTCACCTGAGCAAGTTCCAAATCTACATGACCAGGTGTGGGGCATCAGATGCGACCAGGTGCCGAATGTTCCCTCTGACGCTGGACGACCTTGCCCACAGGTGGTACACCTCATTGACGCCTCGGTCCATCGGTTCCTTTAATCAACTGGCGAACGACTTCACAACGTACTTCGCCACCAGGGTTGCTCGGCCAGAAGGTCCCAATCGCACGATGCAGATCAGGCAAGGGGAAGAGGAGTCCGACTCAGACTACATCGACTGGGTAGACGAGATCATCCTCAACGGCGAGCCCATAAGTGATGAGATCGCCCTCTAGGCGGTCCTAGGGGGATTCCATGGTCTTTCGCCTATGTTTAGACATCTTACGAAGGACCATCCCCCGACCTACGCGATCTTCCGCGCTAAAGCCGCAGACTTTCTGGCCAGGCAAAGGTTTCTTCTTAGCCTATGAGACGCATGATCGGCGCCCGAACGGCGATCTCCAGTCTTCCAGCCCGATCGCCGGTATCATGCGACATCATCAAAATCGGAGGACTCGTTCGCCATCTACAGTTCACCATCTAACATGGTTGACTACGACACTAGATCGCCTCCACGGCACAACATACACCGCTGAAGGTCGGCATCTACATGACGATCTGAGGTGGAAGAGTGCAGCCATGGTCCTAGCAGTCGATGGAACCGGCTGCTTCGGCCATGCAAGGTCCCTTTGGGCCAAGATCGCCCGCCCTTCGTTTAAATACAATGCCGGCGTAGTCTGAGGGCCCTCCAAAACTAATCAGTGGACACGATCGACCGCCCTCAAAGGTTCATCATCTAACATGGTAAACCCGGACAATGCGACACGTCACTACCCCCGTCTCAATGTACACTGTCGAGGTTCACCATCTTCATGGCAAGCCGAGGTGGAAGCAGAGCTAACAAGCCGCAGAAGTGGAGTTGTTTAATCCGACGACGCCCCGCGCAAGGACTCCTCTATACCAAGACCGCACGCCCTTCGTTTAAATACGAGGCGAGGCGCAGCCTAACAGAGGACCCTCACAATAAAATGAGTCACGAGACAGACAATGTCGTTTGCACACAAGACATGGTCATGGAGTCGGTCCATCGAACTCCGCGACTATGCACGGTTCCTCAGCGATGAAACAATCAAGTTTCTATGAGGGATCGACCAATATTGTTTTTTGCAGGTACAAGACCGAAGATAGCTAGCCAATCGACCAGATCGCCCAAGTCCGAGACCATAGTTCCGCTCAACGAATCGCCCGTCTCCATCCTACACGATCGCCAGCAAGAACCACCTCTCCCCATATCTTCAACATCGGAGCAAGCTGGGGGACAATTGTTGTGTCGAGAATTATACGCCTCGACCGTCGATCGCATTAGAGACTAGGCGACCATAGCTGAGCAGCCAAGACAGATCGGCCGACCGAAGGTCCCAGGACAAGTCCCGGCGCTGAGCGATCGACATCTGAAGGCGATCGTATCTCGGTACTTAGCGATCGACTCCTGGCGACTGACCAAGTGGCGACCTCCTCATGCCACGCGAAGCCATTGATAGTCCAGTCGGAAAGGGCCGATGTGCGAAGCCATCGATCGCCCAGTCGGCAAGGGCTGAAGCACGAAGCCGATGATCATCCAGTCGGTAAAGGCCGAAGCTCGGAACAAGACCCACATGCAGATCCGGAAAAGGCGCTGATGCACATGGTCCGTTGACCACAGTCTGTCAGCATCCTTCCACCAACCGACAAGCCCACCGAAAGGTGTCAGTGGGACCGCCCGTGACAGCAACTCAGGACACGTGCCGGCTCCTCATTGGACCGCACAGCTGGCTGCCAGCAGCAGCCTTGGACTTTAGGCGGACAGCCCATGTGACTTAAAGACGATCGTTCCATTATTATATTGGACGAAAGGCGATCGCCCGCCAGAAAACAAGGCATCTCAGCCCCTATAAATAGAAGGCTGCCTTCACTTGGAGAAGGCCCGGATTTTTCCTTTATGAAGTCCAACTCTCGGATTCTCGGCCAACACTCTGAACTCTCGGAACACTCTCCCTGATTCAGCACTCAACTTAGCTTTCTCACTCTTGGCAACAGCTATCTCTTGGTTCTTTCTTCTCTACCAGCCTCTCTCACACAGAAGACGATCGACAGAGAGAAAGAACTCCAAAGCTTCGCTCAAGAGCTAGATAAATAGGATCTTTTACACTCATTGTATTTAGATTCTTACATTAATACTTGTATCCACGAATATTCGTATTAATAACATCTCGCGAGAGCATTCAAGCCTGGGCCTAACAAACTCGGCAAATCTTGTGTTATTCACACCCCCTCGGAAGTGCTCCCGCAACCTTGTTTGTTGCTCGATCATTCTAGCAATATTTATCTTCGGATAATATTTCGGGCAACAACACTATTGCCGTATACTATGATTACATGATATGGTAAATGGATGTCAGAACTGTGTTTCTTAATGGAAATTTACTCGAGGATGTGTATATGACACAACGTGATGGTTTTGTTTATCCAGAAAATACTAAAAGGCTTTGCAAGCTTCAAAGATCCATTTATGGGTTGAAGCAGGCTTCTCGGAGCTGTAATCTTCGTTTTGATGAAACTATCGAAGATTTTAGGTTTATTCAAAATGGAAATAAACCATGTGTGTACAAGAAGGTTGGTGGAAGCATAGTTGTTTTCCTAGTCTTACATGTAGATGATATATTACTCATTGGAAATGACATACCCACCTTGCAGACAGTCAAGACTTGGTTGAGAAGTTGTTTCTCTATGAAAGACTTTGGAAAAGTTGCTTATATTCTTGGGATAAAAATCAATAGAGATAGATCAAAGAGAATGATTGGTTTAGGTCAGAGTATCTACATTAACAAAATATTGAAGAGGTTCAATATGCAGGACTCCAAGAGAGAAACCTGTGATTGTCACATGGCATTCACCTGAGTACGACTCAAAGTCCTTCGACTCCTGATGAGCGCGTGTTAGGCGTATTTTTCTGCGCTTATTTATCATTAGTTTATATCCATTTTGAGCCTAAAAATGCATAAATGAGCTTTTAATGCACTATTCTTATATGTTTTGCATGAAATTGGAGTCCGGAAGCTCGAACGACAAAAAACGGGCGAAAACGGCAATTTTTGGCCAGGGGCCGCGGCACAAGGAGAGTGAGCCGCGGCACACGCACGGCACACAAAGAGAGCCGAGCAAACTGTACCGGTGGCCGCGGCACAAGTATGCTGAGCCGCGGCCCATGAAGAAAACATGCGCCCAGGCATCCGGCGCTGAAGGATAGGGGCCGCGGTTCACGAGGCGGTTTTGATTTGTTGGCCGCGGTTCTGGGCCGTTTTTGGAGCCTGTTTTCGACCTAATCCACGGACGCATTTTGGAGGCTTAGGACTACTATAAATAAGCATTGAAGGTCAGAAAAAGATTATCATCCGGGGGAATCGATCAATTGGATTTAAGAACATAAGAGTCTGGGGAGAGCGGAAACGAAGAGATTTGTGGGCGACGACAAGACCACGGATCCCTTACGGTTTTTCTTAATTTTTCCGCATCTTAGTTTCTAGATCTGTTTGAGTAGGATTCTGATTGTATCTGATTACATGATGGTTTGATTTATTTATATTTATTTCAATTTACTCGTTATTCGTATTGAGTTAGATTTTTCTCATTGTTCTTAATGCTTTTTAATTGTCTGGCCAACAGTTGAATTGTTTTGAATGTCTTTATGGATTGAGGAGATGAAATTTAGGCATAGTTCTTGTGAGAAAAATCATGATTTTCGTGAGATAGGGATATACTCATGGGAATTGTGAAGCCTGTTTATTGGGGGAATTCTTGAACTGTTTTAGCTATTAATTATCTAATTCGAATAGGGATATATCGAGTTAATAATTCTTAGTGTTTTCTATCGACCTTGGGAAAGACTTTAGAATAATTTAGGAATTCCTGGCTTACAATCAATTGAATAAAAGTGAATTGAATTATATAAAAATCATTCCTGATTGTTTGAGGTGAAAATCATAATCCTACCCCCTTATTATTATTATTATTACTATTACTATTTTCTATTTATTTTTCTGCAATTAGTTTAGAGATAAATTATATATAATTGTTCTTCAAATAAAATTACGAGTTGACTATATTTTGGTACTTAGTGAAATCAGTCCTCGAGGGAATGATATCTTACTTATCACTTTATTACTTGTTGACACCGTGCACTTGCGGCATAGTGTGAGGGATTTCCTCACAACAAGTTTTTGGCGCCGTTGTCGGGGACTGATTTTTCGCTAATATCATTACCAAGCGACTCTAATTTTAATTTGAAGTTTTTTTTCTTTAGTTTCTATATTCATTATGTTTTCCTTTGATTATCGTGACCCTTGGCATTTCATAAATTTCGATGATCTTAATAATTTGCCTAATAGGGTCAGTCAGCCCGCTCCCCCGAAACAAAAGACCATGCTTGAACAATGTGTAGACGCTCTCAAAAATCCTGATAGTACCCCTCTCGGGCGAGAATGTGCAAGTCGTGGTCTTGAGATTCACTATGGTTATTTTCCAGCTCATTGCTTGTAGAAGAAAGACATGTTGAGTTTTAGGGTCGATCCCCCAGCACCTGATAATTACATAAAGTGTGATGAGCTTGTAGAAGAAGTTACCATTGATGATGTTTCCAAAGAAATTTCATTAATTTGTCATCAAACTTCGAACAATAAGGTGAACACTTTTGTGCCTAAAATTTTATTAACGGTGCCGTGCATAATTTTTCCTAAATCCATAATGGGAGAGATTGATCCCATTACTTCTGATTTTGTTGAGGCTGATTCGTTGATTTCTAATGAGGTTGTTCTTGATATGTCTTTATTATCTACCCATTCGAACTTTGCTTATTTTTTCATGCCTTATAATTATTACATTCTTCCATTATTTTTTGGTTGTCCGCATAATTATTCTTACTCATTATTTTTGGCAACCAAGCATGAACCAAAGCCTCCCTTGTGGAATAAGAGGCTTATAGATTGCAAGAAGGGGGCATTTGGCAATCTCCCTAGAAAGAAGCCACGTAAAATTTTTTTTTTTGCCACGTCGTGCTCAAGACGTAAAATAGAGCGCTTGATGGGAGGCAACCCATCATTTTTACTTGCTTTCTAGTTAGTTGTTTTTATTTGATTTTTCATTAATAATTTTTTATTTGTTTTCTTATTTCGTTTGGATTCGTGTATTCTTGTTGGCCCTTATTTCTCTAATATATTTTTTTAACCCCAATGAGTTATTATCCTTCATATTCTAGTCTTTCTTGACTTAATTTCTTTAGTTATTTCATGACTAGAGACTAAGTTTGGGGGTCCCTGGTGATGTTGAGCATTACTTGAAGTATGGATTGACAGACGATTCCACTCAGACATGTGCTGGCGTTCAAGAAGACATTTGGAATAAGATTCTCTTTTCCTTATCTCTTTTACTTTCACATGAGTTTTATTGTTGATGATTCTATGTGTAGTGGAATAAATTGAAGCACGCGATTTTTTTTTTAATTTTTCTTGGTTATAAATTGCGATTTCATCATTGCTTTATTTTTCTTACATGCTGTTGATTGTTTTTGCAAACATGAATTTTTCGTGGATTTTTCGTGCTTCCGTGTGTAAAACTGATGTTACGATACTGATTTCTCTTTGAAGAAACGGTTGAGTTTTAGTCGAGTTGCAGTCAGCGAGATCTATTTCTGTTGAGTATTCATTTAGGTCCGAAATTTTATCGTTTTTGTAGAAATCTTAGCATATAAGAAAGGAGACATACGTGTTTTTGAGTCGCCGTCTATATGTTTGATTATACTTTTCGGTTAGCTAGTCGTCCAGTAACATTAGTCGTGTGGGCACTTAAATTGAGTTTAAAATCGGACAGTTTTTCCCAAGAAAAAGTCGAGATATTAATTGTTCTATGATGGGAAGTTTAGTAACCGGGGGTATTCACGTGACCCGTTGTTTACTCTCGCGTAAAACGACAACCCTGACTAGACTAGTGGTTTAGAGATTTCGCATGTGCCAATAATGGGGAGCCTAATAACCGGGGGTATTCGCGTGACCCGTTCTTTACTCTCGCGTAAAATAGCGACCTTGAATCGGACATGCGGGAATAGCTATTCGAGTTTTTTCTCCGCTGTAGAGGGGGACTTAGTAACTAGAAGCATCCATGTACCCCATGAGTGTCTTTTACGTCAAACGGTTCCCCAATATATGAGAATGGAAATCCACCCTAGGATTATCCCGATGAAACATCCCGAAATCCGAACCTAGTGGTTAACTTGAATCTATATTATTGATCATACATAAGGGAATGCTGTCCGAGGAGTAATTTTGATGATGAAACTCTTAAATTTTTGCCACTAGACTGTGGGACTGGGCGAATTGGCTTGTTTAATCTAACCCTTCATATTGGTGGTCGGTTAAATTCACGCTTGTTAATCTTTGAGCTTGATTTTCTTCATGAACGGTTGGTTATGACTGAAAATGATTACTTCTTGGAATCAGTGTCCATGGATGTGACTCACTATTACGACACTCGTATTATTCTTTGAGATTTTCAGGGTAGTATTGATTAAGTTGAGCACTATGGATTTGCACGATCATTCATGATTTTTATTTGAAAATTGATTTTTGCTTGAGGACAAGCAAAGACTCAAGTTTGGGGGTATTTGTTAGGCGCATTTTTATGCGCTTATTTATCATTAGTTTATATCCATTTTGAGCCTAAAAATGCATAAATGAGCTTTTAATGCACTATTCTTATATGTTTTGCAGGATATTGGAGTCCGGAAGCTCGAACGACGAAAAACGGGCGAAAACGGCAATTTTTGGCCACGGGCCGCGGCACAAGGAGAGTGAGCCGCGGCACACGCACGGCACACAAAGGGAGCCGAGCAAACGGTACCGGGGGCCGCGGAACAACTATGTTGAGCCGCGGCCCATGAAGAAAACATGTGCCTAGGCATCCGGCGCTGAAGGATAGGGGCCGCGGCACAGATTAAGTGAGCTGCTGCCCACGAGGCAGTTTTGATGTGTTGGCCGCGGTTCTGGGCCGTTTTTGGAGCCTGTTCTCGACCTAATCCACGGACGCGTTTTGGAGGCTTAGGACTGCTATAAATAAGCATTGAAGGTCAGAAAAACATTATCATCCGGGGGAATCGATCAATTGGATTGAAGAACACAAGAGTCCGGGGAGAGCGGAAATGAAGAGATTTGTGGGCGACGACAAGACCATGGATCCCTTACGGTTTTTCTTAATTTTTTCCGCATCTTAGTTTCTAGATCTGTTTGAGTAGGATTGTGATTGTAGCCGATTACATGACGGTTTGATTTATTTATTTTTATTTCAATTTACTCGTTATTCGTATTGAGTTGGATTTTTCTCATTGTTCTTAATGCTTTTTAATTGTCTGGCCAACAGTTGAATTGTTTTGAATGTCTTTATGGATTCGGGAGATGAAATTTAGGCATAGTTCTTGTGAGAAAAATCATGATTTTCGTGAGATAGGGATATACTCATGAGAATTGTGAAGCCTGTTTATTGGGGGAATTCTTGAACTGTTTTAGCTATTAATTATCTAATTCGAATAGGGATATATCGAGTTAATAATTATTAGTATTTTCTATCGACCTTGGGAAAGGCTTTAGAATAATTTAGGAATTCCTCGCTTACAATCAATTGAATAAAAGTGAATTGAATTAAATAAAAATCATTCCTGATTATTTGAGGTGAAAATCATAATCCTATCCCCTTACTATTATTATTATTATTTTTATTATTACTATTACTATTTTCTATTTATTTTTCTGCAATTAGTTTAGAGATAAACTCTATATAATTGTTTTTCAAATAAAATTACGAGTTGACTATATTTTGGTACTTAGTGAAATCAGTCCTCGAGGGAACGATATCTTACATATCACTTTATTACTTGTTGATACCGTGCACTTGCGACATAGTGTGAGGGATTTCCTCACAACAGCGCTCCCGCATGAGCAAGATTCCATATGCTTCGACTATTAGATCGATCATGTATATCATGATTTGTACTCGATCAGATGTATCGTTTGCTCTTAACATGACAAGTCGATACCAATCAAAGCCAGGTGAAAGTCACTGGACAGTAGTTAAAACCATCCTAAAGTAAGTAAGAAAAACTAAGGATGCGTTCCTAATTTATGTAGGTGTGGAAGACGAGCTGGCCGTAAATAGTTACTCCGATGCAAGTTTCGAATTCGATAGAGATGATTTAAGATCACATAAGTTTTGTATTTTTGTTTAAAATAGAGGTGATGTGAGTTGAACATGTCCAAGTAAATCACACTCATATATTCTATTATTCAATTTGAGTACCTTGCAGCATCGTATGGAGCCGAGTTGAATTTATGGGTCTTTTAGGTCCTATAAGTCTTTACTGCGACAATAATGATGATATTGCGTGAGTTAAAGAATCAAGGTCCAATTAGAGAACCAAACACGTACTCAATATATGCAAAGTAGCAACGGAAGAGAATATTACTGATCCACTTACCAAACCTCTCTCACAAGGAAAACATGATGGGCATGCTAGATCGGCAGGACTAAAAGTCATGAATGAATGATCCTAGTGTAAGTGGTAGATTGTTGGGAATATTGCCCTAGGACATTCGATGTGTCTAGATTTGTAATTATCACATTTAAATAAAGTTATTTGGTAACATCTATTTCTCATTGATTATTATAATGTGTGCATGTTTTAATATAATAATCGAATAGAAGTTATTCATGAATAATATGATTATTCATGTCCCTGGTCCAATCACGTATAGTGGAGACTCAAGTGATTAATATGCTAGTAAAGTTTGATTGATAATCATCAGATGATTATGCATATGGTTTGGATCAAACTTATGGGTATTGGTTGGAAAACGCAACACAGGACAGACCCACATTGAGATCACTGAATGGAAATATCATAAGTGAATCTTAAAATAACAGTATGTCAATAAATCCTTGAACCTGAGATTATCATGGAGTCCAACATGATAACTGCTATGCCTTGACGTAATCCAACGTCATCTGAAACATGGTGATCGTAAAGGTTAGCGATCAGGATTAGTGGGAGTCATGTAGAAGGCAATGAATAATCAAGATGAGGATTTTTCCCTCTTTTTAGGGAGATATATCAGTTGGGCCCCTCGATAAGTAGGACTGAAGTAAATGCATGGTCATGCTCAAATGAAGAGTCATTTGATTCAATTAGCCTGCTTAAGATCGAGAAAGCATTAAACATAATAAGTATGACAGTTTCCATGACTTAGTTCAAATATGATATCGTATGATAAAGGGATTTGACAAGTTAAATGGTTTAGTGGACTATAAACTTATATTATTTGGGTAGTCATAATGTCTTGCTAGAGACCACTTATGATTTATTATTTAATAAGATATTAAATAATTGCCAACATAATATAAGCCTTTTGGGTCATACATACGACAACTATAGACAACTAAGAATAATTAATAGATATAATGTTGGATATTATATTTATTAAGAAATTGAATAATGAGTAATATATAATATATGATATTATATATTATATTATTGAATTATATCAGCTGTGAATGATAAATATAATATTAGAGGACTAAATGATAAGTAGTATATATAATATAAGATATTATACATATATATATATATATTGTATTATTTAATAAGTTGAGGGATAACTAAGCAAATACTAGAGTCTTAACTCTAGGGTTTACTTAGTAGAAATTAAAGGTCTTGGACTAAGAGTTGTCATTTAGAGAAAAATTACACAACCCTACTTATGAAGAAGCAAAAATTGGCCCCCCTTCTCCATTTAGTTTGGCCGCCCCTTCTTCTGAAGAAATCCCGGTTCCGCCATCCTGTCTTCTTCCCTTAATTGATTTTGGTAAACAGTACAATTCCTTCTAGCAAGGAATTATTTGATGTACTGTTTATATTCACCGATCATAAGAGTTAAAGTATATATTTACTTAGAAAGAGTTAAACATGCGACAGAGACGGTGGTTGGAACTGATTAAAGATTATGACATTGAGATATAATACCACCCGGGTAAGGCAAACGTCATCGCTGACGCCTTGAGTCGTAAGTCCGTTTAGGAACAAATGCTTGCTCGTTTGACTGCTCAGAAAGAATTTCAACAGGAGTTCCTAAGGCCTGAGATCGAGGTCTGGGTACAGCAAGTGCAAGAGCAACTTTGCATGTTAGAGATTTCATCGCCACTGGAGGAGGCGGTCAGAACGAAACAGTGTTCAGACCCATTTTTGTTGCGCATTCGAGAGGATGTGGCTCAGGGAAAAGCCCCCGGATTTGTGGTTCACGAAGATGGACTTCTGCGATTTAAGAACCGGTTATGCAAAAATCAATCGTCACTGAGCCCGATATGCTATTAGCCGCCCGCGAGAAGGTATCTTTGATCTGGAGTCATTTGTTGACCACTCAGAGTTGACAAAAATCATATGCAGATAATCGTTGTTGACCATTAAAGTTCGAGGTAGGTGACCACGTTTTGGTCAAGGTATCCCCGAGTCGAGGTATTTTCCGTTTTAGGAAGAGAGGAAAGTTGAGTCCGAGATTCATTAGACCATTTGAAATTTTAGATCTAGTAAGCTGTCTGGCTTATCGATTGGCTTTACCTCCGCCTTTGAGCCGAGTTCATAATGTTTTTCACGTCTCTCAGTTGCGAAAGTATGTTGTCGGCTAGAGTCAAATACTTCAGTTCGATGAAATCGAGATCGCGGATGACCATATGAACGAAGAGTGTCCTATACGAGTCCTAGAGTGATGAGTCAAACAGTTTAGGAACAAGGCGATTCCTTTGGTAAAAATTCATTGGTCTAGACACGGAGTCGAAGAGGCTACTTGGGAAACCGAGGATAGTATGCGAGAGAGTTATCAGAAATTGTTTGACCCTTAGTTTCAAGGACTAAACTCTTTTTAAGGGGGGGAGTATGTAATACCAGGTTGTGAATTCATTTATTATCATACAGTAATTATCACTCAGTAATTTTCGCTCTTTAATAATCCTTCATCATTCATATTCATTCATCGTGTTCACTGTTCGGCGTATTCTGAATCGTGTATCAGTTATCATTCGTCTTTCAACCGTGTTTGAGAATCTAGATGAGAATATTATCATTATTATCATAATTGGTAGCCTTTGTGTGGGGTGTAGCACATGCTACGTACTCTTTATAGCCCACGCTATTTGAGTACCGGTAGCGCATGCTATCTGCCAACATTAGCGCATGCTAGGGTAATTGAGCCAGACAGTCCAGTAGGTACTAGACTGAAATGGAGAATTCATAGCGCGCGCTAGCTGTGTTAGTAGCGCAGGCTAAGAAACCATAGTAGCGTGCGCTAAGGTTCGAGCAGGTGGTGGATAGTAGGTTCTTTACTCCTATTTTCTGGACACCAACTATCAGGTAGCGCGCGTTAACACTCGGTTAACGTACACTAAGAGTAAGGCATTAGCACACACTACAATACGTAGTGCATGCTAACGATGCCTGCATAGTTCACTGGACTACCCAGTGAACCCGCTAGCGCACGCTATCCTCAGAAATTACTGCGCGCTAAGCTGCCTTGAGTATAAATAGGACATTTCAGCCCCATTTCATCATTTTTCCACTTCTCCTCCTTCCTTGGGGGATTTCGAGCGATTTTAGGCGTTTTGTGAAGATCCCTTCGAGCTACTATCATCTATCAACATCTTCATGCTTCTAGTTTGCGTTATTCAACATTTAATCCTCTCCATCGCTCCAAATCAAGGTAAACTTTGCATAACCCTAGAATTTCGGATTTGGGGGTTTTCTTTCCGATCTCTTCGAGTTAGCTTGTTGTTGTGTTGGAATATGTTGGGAATGGATTATCTATCTTGGATACATGTATTCCTACGGATTTATTGGTGTATTTTCCGGAATTATTGAGTATTTGGGATGGTTGAGTGTGATTCACCATCTAGAGATTTTCTTACCGGAATACATGTTTCGTGAGTAGTATTTTTGGGTGGATTCCAACTTATTTTCCTACCGATGGGTTATTGATAGTTGATTACGAACTTGCCTAGGTTCGGAGTTGTCCATTCCTTCTACCTTGGTACCTCGTCGTTTGTACCCTTTCCTCTCATTCCAGGTAAGTAAATTCTTGCTAAGTTAAAAGGATAATCATTCCTTTCGTTGTAGTTCATTCATACATATAATTCATTCATAGTACATTAATCATGTTGAGACTTGTAATTATCAAACTAATCATTCAATTCACAAATAACGATGGTTCCAACCATTTTATTTGAGCTATCACTCATTGCGTTATTATTTCACCTCGGTGAGTCATTCTTGGCTCTTGTCGGATTTCTATTCATTATTATTCTTCATGGTCACTTTTGTTCTTGTGACCTTTCGGGATCGCATTGCGTTTTCGGATGGTATATGTGTGGAAATTTTAGTCGGGCACACGATGGTCATGTGTTATGCGGGTAATCCAACACATTGGACCGTGCACACGGTAACGTGCCTCCGTGAGACTAATTAGTCACAAGTGCGTGTGTTTATGTGGGTTTTCCGAACACTCGGCGACTTGTGTACTTGCACATTCCATCTCGGGCGTACTATGATGGCCCTCTTTCAGACTTGATTTCATAACTAAGACATGTGATTATTGTATTTGTTCAACTCTTGAGGATTGTTTTGTGTAACTGATCCCGTTGGGGATGTTGTTTTTAGGTCATGGTAAGGCAAAGGCACGGGAAGAGCACGGTGACGGCAAGGAGTCCAAGTGATACTAGTAGGGGGGCCCAGTCCTTTCAGCTATTCATGTTTCTTTCATGTGTGTTTTCCGCTGCATTTCCGTTTGGACTTTCATTTTAATTTGGTGTTGTATATTTCATCTTCATATGAAATATATATGTATTCTGTATTCCTGGGTGTAATGTACTTGAAACTCCTCATCGGGGTAATTGGTAATATAATGTGGTTCGGTGCTACAGTTATATTATTTAAATCATTATTTTTCATTCGCCTGGTCGGTCCTAGTTGAGGGTCCACGACACTGTGATAGCCACCTTGTTGGGGTGTTACAGGTGAGATGGCCAAACTTGAAAGCCAACAGGGTCAGGGGACATCTGACAAACAACAGTCCCCTCCTTTGCAACAGTATGCTGCCAAAGAACAACAACAGAAGGAACGAGTTCCTCCTGTCACCACTGAAGAGCAAGCTGCTCCCACATAGGACTCCAGCCTGTCCCCCAACATGAAGACGCCGCCCGCGCCATCTGCCAAGAGGACTCAGTCCCTCTTCTGGATCAAGCGTAAGATAAGAGTCGGCAGGAGGATCCATCACTCCTGTACTTCCAACTACCGATGAACAATCCAAACAAGAGGAATCAGTCCTTCCTATCTCCGAGACTGATCATACAACAGTTCCTTCTGAAGCCCCTGCTTCTGAAGCTCTTGCTCCAGATGCTCCTGCATCTTCTACCTCCATAAACTCCAACACATATTTCGATGATGGTTTCTTACTGGATGACAAACCACGACGACTCCGTCATCATGTGGTTCTTCGTCAAGTTGAAGAACCAGAGAATTCCAAGATCGTGCACCCTGGATCCCCGCTCACCGAAGCCTGCATAGAGAAACTCCATGCCATCGGCCGACAGACAGTGTTCCTGTGAGATGCTGTAAAAGCACTGTATAACGTCGAGAAGGAACCTAATTGGATACTGCCCAAGATGAGATCCCCAAATTAACATCTACAATAAATGATGTTGAGGATGCATTCCGCCTGATGCCTACAGCATTGTGGAAAGCGCTCAATTAACTCAAGTAACATCAGGAGAAAATCTTAAGGCAAGAACAAGAAAAGCTCAGAATTTCCGAGGCTGAGACGGTTGCTTCCCTTCACCATACCAGTACTAGGCTCACTGACCACGATCACAAGATAGACGATATGTCTCTGGTGCTCGGTACTTTGGTTGAGAAAGTCAATAATCTGACGATCAAACAGGACGAATCCATGAAGCTCTTATGGGAGATTCATACCAAGGTATCAAATATTGATGATGCCAAAAAGGGGGAAGAAGCCAGAGAGGCTTGTAACACCCCAAGATATTCGGAGTATATTACAGCGCCGTGGACCCCTACATGGGACCCACCAGGCTACAACAGCGAACACCCCTCGGCTAACCATCTCGGTTGGCGAGGAAGCACAATCAAATAATACATCACATGAAAATACACTCGGAGCAACCGACTAAATGAGTAACAATCGACAGTGTAGCAATTTAAAGTAATACAACACGGAATTCGAATTGAAAAGCCTAAGTACTCGCGAGTACAGTCTATCAGTTTATAAATATAGGAAACAACCATATCGAAATGGACAAAAGAAATAAGTAGACCCAAGTGCACATGTCAACGACCCTGGCCAACATCCTCGTACTGTCCCAGCGCTCGCTCGTCCGGATGATCATAACCTGAAATCCATAACAAGAATTTCCCCACAACGGGTCCCCAGAGGGGTTAGCAATTACGCTAGTACAAGTATTCAAGGCAAACCAATTGCTTACACGTTTCATAGTACATGCACCAACATCATTTCAAAAACCAAAACCAGACATGTCTTTTCCGGAAACAAACAGTCAAACAATTTGCCTAGGACCGGGACGAAGCCACGAATCCCACCCGAGGCCTCTAAGGACCCTCCCGAGCTGGCCACTTTATAAAACAAATCACGCACAGGCATCGCCTAGGACCAGGACGCCACCATGAATCCCACCCGAGGCCTCTAAGGACCCTCCCGAGCTGGCTAGCGAAACAAACTCGTGAATACAGAGTGAAGTCATAGATTCCCCCGGGGCCCCGTCGGACCCTCCCAGGGTGAGCAAAGCACACACAATATACATTACCATTTCACGTTAAGAATAAAGGTTTCCAAAAATACTTGCCTTGAGTAATTGATGACGCAACGAACGGAAAGGGTAATCACCGACGAACGCTAAGAACCAACGGAACCGAAACTAACGATTTGAAGAGCATAATCACAACCAACTCTAGACGAATACGGAAATGGAATACCCCCAAGAACCCGCCTACGATTCATGTATATTCGTACAAAAATAACAACGAGGGTGGACCACAACCAAACCCTCTCGATTCCGTAAAAATCACAAAATATACCATGAATCCATAGGAAAGTTAATGATACTAACAATATTTATCGTATTCATCAAGAATCCACCAACAAAACGGAAAGAATCGGACAAAAACCCCAAAATCCCCATTTATCCAAAAGGTAGGGTTCCAAGAGATATTACCTTGAAGATTCAAGTACTTAGATTCGTAGAACACGCGTTAGATTGATTATCCGGGCTTCACAACTGAAGTGGAATGATGAAAATCAAACCCCAATTGATGGATGATGAGAAGCTCTCCTCTCTCACTCTCTCTCGCGTAAATGGAAGAAGAAGAAGGAAATGAGCTGCTCTCGCTCAAAACAACACAATTATAGAGGGTTGACCGCATTGTGTGCCGCGGCTCAGCTGAGGTGTGCCGCGAATGTGCCAAAAATTGCTCCTGTGGTTCGGCGGTGTGCATGGCTCGATCAGCGTGTGCCGCGGCACCCGGTACAGTCGGGTTTTGGCCGAAAATGCCACACGAGTGTGCCGCGGCCCGGACGGGTGTGCCGCGGCACTGACTCGGCACTGTGCCGCGGCACCGGACGGGTGTGCCGCGGCACTGACTCGGCAGTGTGCCGCGGCACCGGATGGGTGTGCCGCGGCACACAGTACAGTCCGCTCGACCAACAACTGGAGAAATGTGTGTGCCGCAGCGCACACACCTTTTGCCGCGGCCCACACCCCCTTTGGGTCCCAAAATGATAAAAAAATGATCCGGGAAGAGAATAAAAGCAATAAGAATCAATATTTGGGAACCAATAACACGAAATGGATCCATGACAACCCCGAAATGGCGGTTCCGCACAACAATAACGAGAATATAGTTCAACAGATGACAGGAAGGATACACTGAAAGATACACGAGGGTCACTACGATCGAGAAATACACCAAAAATGAGAATACAAGGGAAAGAAAAATGCGGATATTACATTCTACCCCTCTAAAAACAAGTTTCATCCCGAAACTTAAGAAACAAACAACTCAGGGTACCTAGCACGCATGCTAACCTCGGTTTCCCAAGTTGCCTCCTCGACACCGTGTCTCGACCACTGCACTTTGACCAAGGGGATGGTCTTATGCCTCAGTCGTTTCTCACGATGCTCCAAAATCTTCAAGGGACGTTCTTCAAAAGTAATATCCTCGGCGACATCAATCTCACCATAATCGATGACGTGACTCGGATCCGGGAGATATTTCCTCAGCTGGGAAACATGGAAAACGCTATGAACATGACTCAGGGCCGGGGGTAACGCCAAACGGTATGCTAACCCACCGACTCACTCGAGAATCTCGAAGGGTCCAATAAATCTCGGACTCAACTTCCCCTTCTTCCCGAAACGGAAAACTCCTCTCGTCGGCGACACCTTCAGCAAAACGTGGTCTCCCACCTCGAATTCTAAAGGTCGATGACGGACATCGGCATAAGACTTCTGTCGACTCTGGGCAGTTAACATCCGTTCCCGAATCAATTCTATCTTCCGCCTCGTCTCTAAAACGACATCCGGTTCGGTCCCGACCAAGTCGGACCCCTCATTCCAACAAATCGGCGATCGACAACGCCGCCCATAAAGTGCCTCATACGGTGCCATCCGAATCGACGCATGCCAACTATTGTTGTATGTGAATTCGATCAATGGCAAATGCTCCTCCCAGTCGCTGCTCCAATCGAGAGCGCACGCACGCAACATATCCTCGAACGTCTGGATAGTGCGTTCCGACTGTCCATCTGACTGGGGATGAAAAGAGGTACTCAAATGTAAATGGGTACCCAACGCCTTATGCACCGCCTGCCAAAAATGCGATACGAAACGGCCATCACGATCCGAAACAATAGACTTCGGAGTACCGTGAAGCCTCACAATCTGCGTGATAAAGACACGAGCCAACTTTTCTGGACCCCAAGTGTCCTTGATGCCCAGAAAATGTGCCGACTTGGTCAGACGATCAACAATCACCCATACCATATTCATGCCCGACCTCGATCTTGGCAAACTCGTAACGAAATCCATCGATATATCTTCCCATTTCCATTCTGGAATGGAAGTGACTGCAATAACCCGGCCGGTCGCTGATGCTCGTTTTTGACCTGCTGACAAGTCAAACATCTCGCTACAAACTGTGCGACCTCCTCCTTCATATCATTCCACCAGAAATTCCTCCTCAGGTCCTTGTACATCTTACTCGAACCAGGATGAACGGAATAAGGTGTAGCATGTGCCTCACGCAAAATACTCTGTCTCAACTCTGAGTCGTTCGGCACACAAATTCGACTCCGAAATCTCAAAACACCATCTTCGTGAATCACAAACCCAGGAGACTTTCCCTTAAGAACGTTCTCTCGGATTTGAGTAATCATCGGATCCTCTAATTGCTTCAGCTTAATTTCATCGATCAAAGACGACGAAATCTCTAAAGCACAAAGTTGCCCGACAGCTCCATGCAACAAAACCTCAACATCTAACTCGATCAAAGCCCGCCGAAGCTCAGACTGAGACATAAAGACCTCAAGCGTTCGCAACGCAATCGATTTCCGACTCAAGGCGTCGGCCACGACGTTCGCCTTGCCCGGATGATAAAGGATTTCGAGGTCATAATCCTTAATCAGCTCTAACCACCTCCTCTGCCTCATATTCAACTCCCGCTGAGTAAATATGTATTTCAGGCTCTTATGATCGGTAAAAATCTGACATGTAGAGCCGAAAAGATAGTGACGCCAGATCTTGAGCGCAAAAACAACTGCCGCTAACTCCAAATCATGAGTAGGGTAGTTAAGCTCATACGGCCTCAACTGTCTCGACGCAAAGGCAATGGTCTTGTCGTGCTGCATCAATACGCACCCAAGACCCTGACCCGAAGCATCGCTATAAACGGCGAATCCCTCGTTGCCACATGGCAACGCCAAAACCGAGCCAAGTCAAACGCTTCTTGACTCCTCAAAATCGATCGCCTCTCGTCATTCCGCATTTAACTTCTCAGTTGCGGAGTAATCGTGTAAGTGGACGAGCTAGTTTTGAGAAACCCTCGACGAACCTACGGTAGTAGCCAGCCAAACCCAAGAAACTACAGACCTCCTTCACACTTGTGGGCGGTGCCCAATCCAACACTGCCTCAATCTTCTGCGGATCCACTCGAACTCCTTCGGCTGAAATCACGTGACCCAAAAACATCACTTCCTTCAGCCAGAACTCACATTTCTAGAACTTCGCATAGAGTTGCTCGGCCCTCAAAATGTCTAACACTATCCGCAAATGATGGGCATGCTCTTCCTCATTCCTCGAATAGATAAGAATATCGTCAATGAAGACGACGACACACTTATCCAGATACTCGATGAAGACTTTGTTCATCAATTGCATGAACACCGCCGGCGCATTAGTTAATCCGAAAGGCATAACTACAAACTCGTAATGTCCGTATCTCGTCCGAAAAGTTGTTTTCGGCACGTCGGACTCTCTCACCCGAAGCTGATAGTACCCCGATTTCAAATCAATCTTCGAGAATACTACAGCTCCTTGCAACTGATCAAACAAGTCATCAATCCTCGGCAGGGGATACTTGTTATTGATGGTCACCTTGTTTAGTTCGCGGTAGTCGATACACAAACGTAGTGAACCATCCTTCTTCCGCACAAACAGGACCGGTGCGCCCCAAGGCGAGGCGCTCGGTCGAATATACCCCGACTCAAGAAGCTCACTCAATTGCTTCTTCAATTCTGTCATCTCTAAAGGTGCCATACGATTCGGCGCCTTAGAAATTGGAGCCGCTCCCGGCTCTAACTCTATAGCAAACTCGACCTCACGATCCGGTGGCAATCCCGGTAACTCGTCAGGAAAAACATCACGAAACTCACTAACGACCGGAATCGACGAAATCTCGACTCCACCATCCTCCGCCTTCAAGGCGTAGCACCAATAACCAGTACACCCCTTTCGTAGGAGTCTCATCGCCTTCAAGGCGTTAATAACAAACTTCTGATTTCCCCTCCTTCGCCCCGCGAAGGAGTGCTCGGTGCCATCCTCAGCTAACATGGTGATGATCCTCGTGCAGTAGTTCATGATTGCGCCATGCCTCTCGAGCCAATCATCCCCGAGAATCAAATCCTCGCCCTCAATATTAACGACAATAAGATTAGAGAGCCAAGCTCTCTCACAAATAAACACAGAGCAGTCTCGGACCTCCCGATCACCGACAATCCTATCACCGCTAGGAAGTTTAACGACGAAAGGCTCGCAAGGTGACAAGCAGTCGAGACTCAAACGGCGTACACACTCTAGAGAAATGAATGAATGCGTAGCACCCGAATCAAAAAGCACACCGACAGGATGAGAATGGATGTGAACGGTACCTGTCGCCACAGTAGCTGCTGGGTCATTGGCCCTCCTCATCTCGTAGATACGCGGCTGGGCAGAGCCGACACTGGAAGCTCCTCCCCTAGCGGGATGACCCCGACCCCTACTTCGACTGGCACTCGGAAGTGGCGGCGGAGCAAATGAGCCCTGGTTCACACTCGGCTCCAAAGGTGCTGGAAAAGAAGCCTGAGCACCAAGAAGCTTTCTTGCCCACTCACAAAAGAAGGCCTTGTGGCCCGACTGACCACAAGTGTGACATGTTAGAGGCGGACGAGGACACTCCCGGTTCCGATGGCCCGGCTCGCCGCAGTTAAAGCATTTGGCATCCCGAACGGAGGCACTGGCAGTACCCCGATAGCCCCCAGAGAAACGAGCCGAACTACCTCCAGGAATATTCACAGACTGAGACTTCTGCTGACCTCCACCTCTGTGACCCGAAAAATTTCCGGCGGATTTCTGCTTCTTACTCTCCCGAACCGCCGCACTGGCTGTCACCGACATGTCATAAGCGAGGGCCCTACTCTGATAATCCTTCAAAGTAGTGCAGACGAGTCCATACATATAGTCCCGAATGGACAGTTTCATCCTCCTGGAAAAATGGAAAATTTTGTCGCTCTCAGCCACAACTTGGGTTTTCACATAGGCCAACTCTTTGTTGAAATCAGCAATAGCTTGGGATACGGGAATATCCCGAGGTTGAGCATCATAGAAAGCATGGACTCGAGCCTGTCTAACTGGCCACGGGCAATATTCAGTCTCCATAAACTCCTGAAATTCGGCCCACGAAGCAACATGATCTTTGGGCCCAACGGCCTCCCACCAATCCGTAGCGTCCCCCGTGAGAAAGTACTGAGCAATAGGGACCTTACTGTCCTCGGGACAGTTGGTGGCAGTGAAGACTTTAGATATCTCCTTGATCCACCCTTCCCAGCCGATCGGGTCCGAAGCTCCCGAGAACTGAGGAGGATGCATCTTGATGACATCCTGTAGCCAGCGATCCGCTCCGCCCCGATTAGCATGAGCCTGATCGGGGTTCTGGACTACCTGAGCTATAGCCGCCATTTGGTTAACCATTTGCTGCATGACGGCCGCAATACCAAGGTCGGCGCGCTCCTGAGAAGAAGCATGACTGTGACGGTCACCGGTACTGCCGGCTCCCGAAGAATGTGACGTGGCAGCCCCACCGGCTGCCCCATGTCTTCGGCCGCGTCCACGACCACGACCACGACCACGACCACGGTTTCCTCCGGCATCCATACTGGTGTTAAGAGATAACAGAAGTATATCGAGGATGAGTAAGGAAGGAAAAAGCAACTACGATGATAAGCAAAGGAGGGAGAATAACCACAGTTCAAGAAACGGAATACAGTACGAGAAAGTAAAGAATCGAGTAAGGAAACTTACGAACACTGGAAGTACTGAGATGCCGGCAGCGGTGTGACAATGTGCAAAACAAAACACGACTAGACCCAAATAACCGACAAGCCTAGGTATCCATAAACCTGGCTCCGATACCATTTCTGTAACACCCCAAGATATTCGGAGTATATTACAGCGCCGTGAACCCCTACATGGGACCCACCAGGCTACAACAGCGAACACCCCTCGGCTAACCATCTCGGTTGGCGAGGAAGCACAATCAAATAATACATCACATGAAAATACACTAGGAGCAACCGACTAAATGAGTAACAATCGACAGTGTAGCAATTTCAAATAATACAAAACGGAGTTCGAATTGAAAATCCTAAGTACTCGCGATTACAGTCTATCAGTTTATAAATATAGGAAACAACCATATCGAAATGGACAAAAGAAATAAGTATACCCAAGTGCACATGTCAACGACCCTGACCAACATCCTCGTACTGTCCCAGCGCTCGCTCGTCCGGATGATCAAAACCTGAAATCCATAACAAGAATTTCCCCACAACGGGTCCCCAGAGGGGTTAGCAATTACGCTAGTACAAGTATTCAAGGCAAACCAATTGCTTACACGTTTCATAGTACATGCACCAACATCATTTCAAAAACCAAAACCAGACATGTCTTTTCCGGAAACAAACAGTCAAACAATTTGCCTAGGACCGGGACGAAGCCACGAATCCCACCCGAGGCCTCTAAGGACCCTCCTGAGCTGGCCACTTTGTAAAACAAATCACGCACAGGCATCGCCTAGGACCAGGACGCCACCATGAATCCCACCCGAGGCCTCTAAGGACCCTCCCGAGCTGGCTAGCGAAACAAACTCGTGAATCCAGAGTGAAGTCATAGATTCCCCCGAGGTCCCGTCGGACCCTCCCAGGGTGAGCAAAGCACACACAATATACATTACCATTTCACGTTAAGAATAAAGGTTTCCAAAAATACTTGCCTTGAGTAATTGATGACACAACAAATGGAAAGGGTAATCACCGACGAATGCTAAGAACCAACGGAACTGAACCTAACGATTTGAAGAACATAATCACAACCAACTCTAGACGAATACAGAAATGGAATACCCCCGAGAACCCGCCTACGATTCATGTATATTCGTACAAAAATAACAACGAGGGCGGACCACAACCAAACCCTCTCGATTCCGTAAAAATCACAAAATATACCATGAATCCGTAGGAAAGTTAATGATACTAACAATATTAATCGTATTCATCAAGAATCCACCAACAAAACGGAAAGAATCAGACAAAAACCCCAAAATCCCCAATTATCCAAAAGGTAGGGTTCCAAGAGATATTACCTTGAAGATTCAAGTACTTAGATTCGTAGAACACGCGTTAGATTGATTATCCGGGCTTCACAACCGAAGAAGAATGATGAAAATCAACCCCCAATTGATGGATGATGAGAAGCTCTCCTCCTCTCACTCTCTCTCGCGTAAATGGAAGAAGAAGAAGGAAATGAGCTGCTCTCGCTCAAAACAACACAATTATAGAGGGTTGACCGCATTGTGTGCCGCGGCTCAGCTGAGGTGTGCCGCGCACCGCCAAAAATTGCTCCTGTGGTTCGGCGGTGTGCAGCTCGGCCGGCGTGTGCGCGGCACCCGTCTGATCGGGTTTTGGCCGAAAATGCCACACGAGTGTGCCGCGGCCCGGACGGGTGTGCCGCGGCACTGACTCGGCACTGTGCCGCGGTACCGGACGGGTGTGCCGCGGCACTGACTCGGCAGTGTTCCGCGGCACCGGATGGGTGTGCCGCGGCACACAGTACAGTCCGCTCGACCAACAACTGGAGAAATGTGTGTGCCGCGGCCCACACCTCTTTTGGGTCCCAAAATGATAAAAAATGATCCGGGAAGAGAATAAAAACAATAGGAATCAATATTTGGGAACCAATAACACGAAATGGATCCATGACAACCCCGAAATGGCGGTTCCGCACAACAATAACGAGAATACAGTTCAACAGATGACAGGAAGGATACACTGAAAGATACACGAGGGTCACTACGATCGAGAAATACACCAAAAATGAGAATACAAGGGAAAGAAAAATGCGGATATTACAAGGCTGGCCGAAGAGGGAAATTGGATAGAGAGATAGTTGGATGCAGCACTGGAAGAGAGTGTTGTTGCTGCTATTGGAATACTGGACTCTCCCGGGTCTAGTCAAGATTCAAGAGGATACAGGCTATCTGGATCTCGACCTGAGTTCTAGGATCCCAACTTTTCTTGGAAGAACAATGTGCGAAAGCCTTCCGAGATTCTGCTGCCCACTGACCGACAGCCTTCAGCCGATGATCTGAAGAACTGGAAGAAAAATGAACTTATGAGATACTTCTGTACGCTCATCAGGGAGTCTGCCAGGTTCAACAAATTTAAGACACTGTAGGATGCCGCAAATGAAATCTCAAGGATGTTAGCGGAAGGAAGGCTCCCTCGCAAATTCTGATGAAATCCAGGCACCAAAAAGGTGAACGCCTCACCCGTCTGGAAGACTGGATCCTTGCTTTTGATCAATCTCCTAAAGGAAGAAGTTTCTATATGGATCGAGGTAGGGACTCTCTATTCAATTGGTGGGAAAGGAACTGCTAATGATCCTGACAAAAGGCCTTGGAGATATTCTCAGTATAGAAGTTAAGCCTATTTGCCTTTACGTTGTATGTGTCTCTTCTGTTAGCTTACCAATATAGTATGTAGAATTTGTTTTGCATTTTTATCTTTCAAGACTTGTAATTTTCCCTGGTTATCAATAAAACTTGTTTTCTTGAAAGATTACAACTCATAATCTAAGCTTACTATTTTACTGTTTGTTTACGAAGCTTTTGATATATTTGAACAAGTATAAACTTGTTAAGTCTTAAAGCTGTAATAACTTGTCTGCGAACAGTTCATAAATTAAGTTGTATTCAACCTAGACCGCACTGTAAGATTGTGCCTACGCGCCAAGCAGAATTTCAGTTGTAATACACAGTCATGTAGGATTCTTCATTTTATAACTTACCTACGAGCAGTTCACATTTCTATACTTAGTATTGAAGACATCTAGAGAGAGTTTTGGCATTATCAAAAAGGGGGAAATTATTGAGATAAACATTCCTGTTTTGATAATTGCCAACATACAACAAAGAAGTGTCAAAGAAGTCAGAATGTTGTTAAGTGTGGAAGCTGTTAGAACTCCTCATACATCCCGTCCATACAACAAAGAGATCTTCTACAAGTCTACCCTACAAAGCCTCCTTCATACAGCAAAGGAACTTAATGTGTTGGATACAGAATACGGGCTGATGGTGTTTTACTTGGGAAAAGTAAAACATATCCAACAGGACTGAATATAAAAAGCTTTAAACCGTTGTGAGATAAAATATTGTGTATTCATAAAGTATTCATGATTAAAGCAGCATTTATTGCTGATAGGAAAACATTTAATATACCCGGAGAGAGACAAGTCTGAATGCTCAGAAGAGCATTTAATGCAAAGACAGAAGGGATGTCTGAAGCATTAAATGCGATATGCTTTAATTAAAACATTCAGTAACCGCCAATCATGAGACAAACGTCAACATCTCACCAATTAGAAACGGCTACATTTATAACGTATACATCTCCAAGATTATAAATAACCCCAAGCAAGAGGACTCCATGCACAAGATGATTCATTATCGTGAAAACTCTGACTGATTACTCTGAAATTATAGTGATTACAAAGAAGTATATTTAGTGAGTATACAGCAGTAATCAAGCAAAGAAACAAGTCCTCAACATAAACATCACAACATACAGCGAACGTTCATCAAAGATCTAGATGTTGTTTGAGATTTGTTCTACCCTTACCATTGAGATTATCATTAGCCCTAAGTGGACTAAAGATCCTTGTGTATTCCGACCTATGTGGGAAGAATAGCTTTGTAGATGAATCTTCAATCTATTTGAGAAGAAGCGAGTCAGAAATAGCTCAAGCCAATCTGTGTGAACGGCCCAAAGCTGCAGTCCCTGTATCAATCTGTGTGAACAATATAGAGACAGGTTTGGTTAAAGTCACGTAGTTGTGTACATAGTGATTTTAATAAACTCTTTACTCCTGTGTGGAGGACCAGTGGACGTAGAGGGGTTTACCTCGAACCACTTTAAACTGTGTGTTATTTACTCAGTCTTTACTGTTTTTATTCTATTGTGATTTATTAGTATACATTGTAAAATCCTGTACACATCAAGCAAACAGGAGAACACCTAGTTGTTGTATTACAGCAACTCACACCACAAACTTCCGTTATGCAACTAACTTCGAAAAACATACACCTTGTTGTGCTTCTGTATTCTAAACTATTTACTGTATACTTAGTGGCCAACAAGGTCCATGTGTAGCATGTCCAGACCCTGTGGGTGGACAGGTATGATTTGCTCTTCAGGGTGGTTTTGACTTGTTTGCCTTTCTGACAGGATCCGCATACACTGTCTTTATGGAATGACACATCGGGCAAGCCTCTAACCATTCCCTGTCTGGAGAGTTTGTTGATCGTCTTGAAGTTGATATGAGACATCCTCTTGTGCCGTAGCCAGATTTGATCTGCAGTGCCTTTGGGAACAAAACAAGGAATAGTGGAGCTCGTAGGCTTCTAGTCGGCAATATACATATTTACCTGATCTGCTTCCTGCGAGGACGATTGCTTTGGTCTTGATGTTCTTCACACTACAGTGTCCTACATAGAATTTGACCAAGAACTATTTGTCACAGCTAATACCAAGTAGATTATACTGTAAGCCTTCAACATAGGCTAAGTCGGTGACTTTGAACTTTCCCACAAGCAGGGTTCCAATCCCTCTTGTTCTTCCTTTGGACTTGTCACCGAAATGTACCTTTAGACTGCGACCTTCTACATAATCTGATAGCTTGCCGATATCACCTGTCATGTGCCGAGAACATCCGCTGTCAAAGTACCTATGTCCTTATCTTTGATATCCTGTAAGCACAAAATTTAAGTAGATTTAGGTCTCATTTGATTGTTGGGTGTTAGTGCCATTCGGTACCCAATTTGCCTGACAGCAATTGGTTTATTGTAGGTTATTTTTGGTCCAATTTTGCATTGTCTACGTAGGACCGGCACGTAGTCACTATAACCTTGATTATCATGCATGTAAAAATTAGGGTTATTATTCCAGTATGATTGCCGTCTTAGAGGTGGAGCCATTTTCATAGACCTTACACCTTCTCTTCTTGGTCTCCAGTTGGATTCCCAAAGCTGTTGTTGATGCTTCGCAGTGACCTACTTCCTGGATGGATAACGGGGATCCTGTATCCAATATCTAGACACAATGTACTGTTGGTAGTACTGCGGTGCTTGCCTTTGATATTTGATCGCCTTTGATATGCTCGGGGAGCATGCTGTTGATCATGCCTTATAGGTCTGGGAGGACGAGGTTTACGCTGTTTGTGGTATGAGATGGGAGACGGAATTGCGGACTTTGCTATATTAGGGGTAGTTGTAGCCTTTGCGGAACTTGGAGTCTCTTTAGGAACAGGAATGGGTTCCACACCCCTGACATATACCGTATTAGACTTACCCTTATTGGAGAATGAGTTATATCCTTAGCCACTTTTATCATGGGCATGTTGCCCAGTGCTTAGATTTCTTCCATCCGTTTAGAAGATTTCTCGAATGATGTCAGGATGTTCTCTAATTCTCCTTCTCATTTTTTGAGAGTTTTGACTTTTACTTCGAGTAAAGCAAAATCATATATCTTGCTCTCATTATGATACTTGGCCTCATTTAGATGGTTGGCAAGTTGAATGTTCTTAGCTCTAACCTTGGAATTTTCAATAGACATATTTTTATAGTTATTCTTCAGCAAGTCATTTTCATCTTTTAGCTCTAACCTTGAAATTTTGATTTGTATGTTTTCACGTTTTAAAGTCTCATGGGCCTTTTGAATGTTCTTGAATTCATTAATCATGTTTTCAAAGCTATGTGATGCATTTATAGGAATAGTTGAAGTTGAGCTTACTTCATCATTGTTGTCCTCATCGTCCTATATTTCTTTGGCCATAAAGCACATATATGTTTTATCCTAGATCTCATCATCAGAGGAGTCACTGTCAGTGATTGCCTGAAGGCATTCCTCGATCTTCTTGGACGTGGGCGAGGCTTCTAATTCACCAATCAGGGCCTTGAGCTTGTTTTTCTCAAATATGCCCACTTTTGTCCTTTTCTTGTTGCTCACCTTCTGGCAACTTTTGTACTTTCGGGTGTGGACACTTATTTGCATAATGTCCAGGCTTCCTACAGTTATAGCATAAGTTAGAATCACCAGAGGAATGAGATTTGAAACTTACCTTGTGAAAAGGCATGGGCCTGTAGGGAGTCTTTCCAGACTGTTTGATGAACTTTTTGAACTTATGCATTAGCAGGGTAATTTCATCTTATGACAGGATGTCGTCATCGTTGTCTATAGTCTTGTGTGCGGATTTGGATGTGCTGGGTGCAGAGATTTGTCTCATGTCAGATATAATAGCCAGTTCTGTAGTCTTGGCAGGTGACTCTTCGGCCATTTCTCTTCTGTCAATATCATACTTAAAAGCTTTGAGGTCAGAGAAGAGGTCAAAAGTAGAAATATCATTAAGATTACATGATACACGCATAGTTGTAGTCTCAATGTCCCATCGGGCAGGAAGTGATCTAAAGATTTTTAAATTTGTCTCCTTTGGGTATACACTTTACCCAATGCTTCAAGATCACCGACAATTCTAATGAATCTGAGGTCAAGCTCCTCAAGCGTTTCAGAAGATTTCATTTCAAAAGATTCGAACTGCTGAGTAAGTTTAGAAATTTTATTTTCTTTCGAGAGCTCAGTACCCTCGCAAATTAGCTTGAGTTTCTCCTAGATTTCCTTGGCAGTCTTACAGCTCTTTACCTTTGAGAATGTGTCTTTGTCGAGAGTGACAAATAGTGCATTCTTAGCAGCATTGTCGTGGTTTGCACAATTGCGACCGTTTGTTGTCCATTGCTCGCGCTCCTTCTCGAGTATTTCAACATGAGGTTGTCCTTCTATCCTTGCGGCAGGATTAACCTTCATAATATTTATTGAACCTTCCTAGATGACAAATGTCATTTCCTCGTGCATAGATGCAAGATGAACCTCCATCCTAATCCTCCAGTCATAAAACTCATTAATAGAAAACATAGGAACTTTGTTTATTATAGAGGTATTCATTTAATAAATAGGAAATATGATGAAAATATGATACATTTTTCAAAAGCTAGTAATTTGTGGATCTGATTCTGTTACAAAATCGACTGATTATTTTTAGAATCAACTACTCTGATACCACTTGTCGGCCAGTAAGTATACAGTATATAGCTTAGAAATCAGAAGTACAATAAACTGTACGATTTTCGAAGTTAGTTGCGTAGTGGAAGTCTGTTTAGTGAGTTGCTGCAAATACAGCAACTGGGTGTTATCCTGTTCGCTTGATGCGTACATGGTTTTACAATGGATATTAATAAATCACAGTAGAATGAAAACAGTAAAGACTGAAAGTAAATAACACACAGTTTAAAGTGGTTCGAGGTAAACCCCTCCACGTCAACTGGTCCTCCACACAGGAGTAAAGAGTTTATTAAAATCAATGCGTACACAACTACATGACTTTAACTAAACTTGTCTCTGTATCGTTCACACATATTGCAGGGACTATATCCTTCGTCGTTCGCATAAATTGGCTTCAAGCTCTTTCTGTCTCGCTTCTTCTCGAACAGATTAAAGCTTCGTCTACAATGTTATACTTCCCACACAAGTCGAAATCCACAAGGATCTTTAGTCCATACAGGGCTAATGATAATCTCAACGGTACAACATCTAGATCATTGATGAACGTTTGTTGTATGCTGTGCTGTTTGCATTGAGGACTTGGTATATTTCTTCGCTTGAATACTGTTGTATGCTCACAAAATATACTGCACTACTATAGCTAGATTGTCAGAGTATATGCGAGAATGAATAATGCTTATGTGTGTATGAAGTCCTCTTGCTTGGGGCTATTTATAACATTGGAGATCTATCCCTTATAAATGTAGTCATTGCTGGTTGGTGAGAAGTTGATGTCTCTCTCTAATTGGAGGCTGCTGAATGTTTGAGTTAAAATAGATCGCATTTAATGATTCAGATATCCTTTCTCTCTTTGCATTAAATGCTCTTCAGAGCATTCAGACTTGTCTCTCTTCGGCTGCATTAAATGCTTTTCTATCAGCAATAAATGTTGCTTTAACCGTGAATATTATATCAATAAACAATATTTATATTACAACGGTTTAAAGCTTTTTCTATTCAGTCCTGTTGGATGTGTTTTACTTTTTCTAAGTAAAACATCTTCAGCCTGCATGATGTATCCAACGCACTATATCTCTTTGCTGTATGAAGTAGGCTTTGTAGGATGGACAGATTATAAGATCTCTTTGCTATAGGTATGGGTTGTATGGAGAGTCCTAACAGCTTCTATACATGGCGACATTCTGACTTCTTTGAGACTTCTTTGCTATATGTTGGCAATTATCAAAACAGAAATGTTTATCCTAACAGTGTTGATGGTTTATGATTATCTAGTCATGAATTAATGTTTATGATCAAGTATGACGATAATTATGAATTGACGAGAATGAACTGGTGATGATTATGTAAACCACAGAATGCCACAAAGAAGATAAAGTAGGAGATGAGGGCATGAACGTGAGCCTACACCACCACAACCATCTCCTTCACCCCAACGCGCTATTAAAGAGCTTTTCCTCAAGCAGAATCTGCCTATTTTCAATAGATCAGGAAAATCGAGTGATGCTGAGCATTGGGATAGAGCTATGTAATGAATTTTTAACATCCTAAGGTGTACCAACCAAGAGCATCTTTCTTATGTGCTCTTCCAACTCACTTGATCTGCAAACTTCTGGTGGGAAGCACGCAGGAAGATTCTGACAACTGAGCAATTGGAAAACTACTCTTAGGAGGAATTCATCGAAGCACTTTATGAAAAATATGTTCAAAAAAACTTTAAGGTCAAGAAGGAAGTTGAGTTCTATAATATGAAGCACGGGAAGATGTCAGTGACCGAGTGAGACAAAATGTTCTGTGAGTTAGCTAGCTCTGCTCTAGACCAAGTTGATACTGATGTGAAGATGGCAAGGAAACTTAGATCAGGACTGAGGCATGAGATAGGGATGTCCTTAGCTAGCCATGGAAGGTTGATCTACATTGAATCACTGAACCAAGCTATGGGTATTGAGGCAGCAATAACAGAAGAAAAATGGGCACCCGCAGTTACACCACCACCCAACGAGACACATTCCCATAAATAAAAGAGGAAGCGTAAGCGGGAAGGACGAAACAATGTGGACAATAACAATAGCAATGGACAACAACCAAGCTAACAGTAAGCCGTGGCAGGGAATTACACCTCATGGACAGCCTCAGGCTCAAGAAGGAACAATCAGGGATGACAGATGGTTTCTGCTCAGGGAGGCAACAATCAAGGACGATTTGCAAACCCCGTATGTCCCAGGTGTAACAATCAGCATCATGGCGCCTGTCTGTTGGGCACTGGAAGTTGTTAAACATGTGGTCAGAAAGGCCATATCTTGAGGAATTGTCCTAAGCAGCAATATGGAGAGAGACCAAACCACCAGGGTCAACCCCAGCCATTGAGGGCACTACAAGGACAGCCGCAACTACCGCTACCACTTAATTAACAAAATCAAAATGCTAGGTTATATGCCATCAATTAGAAGCAAATCGATAAGAATAAGAGTAACTTGACAGGTACGGGCAAACTTCTTAACCTACCTGTAATTGTTTTGTTTGATACTGGAGCATCACATTCATTTATTGCTAGATCATGTGTGGATAATCTTAACGTTATACCAGAACGTGCTAGTCATGTCATGAGAGTATCTACGCCGCTAGGAGGAATTTCAACTACCACACATGTTTGTTCTAATCTGGAATTAGAACTTGAAACTCTTATAGTGGGAACTAATAATCTGAATGTTATTATGATGTGGGATGTTGATATAATCCTAGGAATGGATTGGTTGACCGAGAACTATGCCACAATTCTTTTTCACGAGAGGAGAATGTCCTTGCAACCACCGGAAAAGGAGCCCATAGACTTTCACTGGTGGGATTCGGTGCCTAAAACGAAGGCCCATCGGAAGCAGTAAAATGAAAATTAATTCGATCCGAATCCCTACGAGGATCGATCGAGCTACATATATACGAATATATAAACGAAAAGCAAGAGTTGTAAGAAACTAACCCTCGAAGTCGGTTGATTAAATGGTAACCTTATCTTGAGATATTCCCCAAGCTTTGCTTGATCTCTACGAATCCAATCCGCTCCAAGCCCTTGAACGATCCAACGCCGAAAGCACCACGTCTCTACTTGCCACGCGCCGGAAAAATGACCGGAATAACAACACTTGATTAACCTCTAAGGGTACAACTAGAATCAAGTGATGAAGCTTTTATTATTACACTCTAAGTGTATAATATATATCTCTCTATCTCACAAATATTTTCTCCAAGAAAACTTATGAATGAAGATGAAGATGATGAAGAATGCAAAATCAAGTCTTGGAAAGATTTTTCCTCTCTCCTTTTTCTTACCCAAACCGTGAGTTATGCAAGTATGTGCAAAAAAGATTTAGGCTTCATAATTATTCTCATCATATCTCCCAAGAAACCACCTCCCTTTGACAAAATCACCAAGAGTGATATTTTGTCCCCTTGATTGGTCACAAGGCTTGAACCCCACCAAGTGAAGACCAAGACCAATTGAGGGGTAGGTGATTGGGGCGGCCATCTAGAAGGTGCCGGACGAGTTCAGTCCGTTTCGGACTCCCATGAGTCCAAACAGATAAACTCCGATTCTGTCCGAAGTATTTATATCTATTAATTAATCCAATTAATTAATCATATCAAATACATAATAACATAATTAATTTCTCCAAGAAATAATTATATTCATGAATTAAATTAATCACCCAGTAACTTATTTAAGTCATTAAGCCGTAAATCAATTTATCCAATAAATCGATTTAGACATCCAATGTCCCAAATTAGATATCCAATATCTAAAATAATAATGAGATAATAAGCTTGATTCATTCCGTCGTCAATCCTATTGCGCGACTCGGTAGGTCCATCTCAGTCAGCAATGGGAGGAACCAAAGAGTGGTAGCACCACCTAACCAGCCTGGCGGCCTACACTGTACCCCAACTGAGAACGGATGATAGGATCATTCAAGAACCATTCTGTCGTGAATACCAGTATACGTATAAACCCTTATTTCAAATGTCCCGATCAAGTTATAGGGTCACGGTCAGTCAAACCGTATCTGTACTTGATGCTATGCATGCGTTAATGCAAATCGAGATTATTGAGCTCTCGTGTATCCAATACAACTAGCTCCAATGCTTTGGCTAACGACTTATGATCTCATCTGCCAATAACCGTATAGGACATATAACCCGCTCACTAACGTGAGAAAGAATTCTATCTTGGTATTCAGTAGGACCTGCCACTTGCCCATTAAGATGCACGTCGAGGTTGACCCCCACCTCCCGATTTATAGGGTCAAACTACTCTAATGAAAATCTTAACGTCACAAGCACATCCCTACTAAATCCTCAAGTCGAAGGTTCACGAATACCTATCACAACCTTTCGATTCCATCATTGACTGTCCCGGAGTGAAATCCGTGTGACAAATCGAGGGTGAGTCGGTTCGAGTATACTAATCCAATTAGCATACCTATAACGTGTGCTCCCACTAACCATTAGTGTTCGACAGGCACTCTCCAAGTCAAAAAACACGCCATACAAATCTTCACATAAACTTAACACCCAGTTAAGTTTCATCGACTTGCGAACGATTAAGTATTTGAACTATAAACATTTCCAGTGCCGACCCCCTTATCCAATAACAAGTGGAACGTTTTGCTCTAAAATACATGGACTAGCTTCTATATGTATATTTACGAGTTAGGAATGCCAGTAACTACCACTAAATAAAGAAACATCTATTGCCTTATATTAATGATTTACATAATTACAAGTACAATGCCCTCACTCAACATCCTCTGAGTGGCATTCGAGGGCATACTCCTAACATTCACAACATTAGAATGGGTAGAGGAGCACCCGTTATCACTACCCTTCAAGCAAAGAAGATGATGAGCAAGAAGGATTGTCAAGCTTTCCTTGTTTAGCTGAACGGGGAAGCTAAAGAAGAGAAGACAATAGGAGATGTGTCAATCGTGTGGGAATTCGAGGATGCATTCCTAGAAGTGTTACCGAGTTTACCACCGGATAGACAAGCGGATTTCAACATCAACCTAGAGGGTCAGCCCCAGTGTCGAAAGCACCACACAGGATGCCACCGAAGAAACTGCAGGAACTCAAGATCCAATTGCAAGAGCTATCGGATTTAGGTTTCATCATACTGAGCGTTTCTCCATACGGAGCACCTGATCTTCTTGTGAAGAAAAAAGATGGCACGCTGAGAATGTGCATAGATTACAGGGAGCTGAACAAGCTCACACTCAAGAAGAAGTATCTTTCTGCCTAATGATAAATGTCTCGTTTGACCAACTCAATGGAACAACTGTGTTTTCTAAGAGAAACCGTAGGTTTAGGTTTCAGCAGTTGAGGATTCAACCGGAAGATATACCCAAGATAGCATTTCGAACGAGAGATGGACATATGAGTTTATAGTGATGCCATTCCTATTAACTAATGCTCCTGCGTATTCGTGGATCTCATGAACACAGTGTTCCACCCATACTTGGATAAATTTGTCTTGGTGTTCATAGAAGACATTCTCATTTACTCTAGAAACGAGAAAGGGCATGAAGAACACCTCAGAATAGTGTTGGAAACACTGAGAACTGAGAAACTTTTTGCTAAATTCAGTAAGTGCGAATTTTGGTTGAGAGAAGTAATGTTTTTTGGGCACATAGTGCAACACCCCCAAGATATTCAGGATATATTACAGCACCGTGATCCTCTCCGTGGGACCCACAAGGTTATACGTACACGTAACCATGAACTTTGACCGACAAGGTCCAGACAAAATCAAACAGAAGACGCTAAGAATTGACGTCCAATGTCATAATCAAGTTTGACAAGATAAAAGGCATTGGGAATTAGTCCCAGAACAATACAAGCGAAACAACAAGAAAACATCCCATAGTACTCGAGCACTAAAATTCACATACAAGGGAAACAACAAGAAAATATCACATAGTGCTCGAGTACTAAAATTCATGAAGGGTACCACATCTCCGATGGAGAACATAAATAGTACAGAATTTTAAATGACATAGCACCACTCTTGCCCATCATCTTTGCACCGACCCAGTACCCGCTCATCTGATCATCTGGAACCTGAAATAAATGAAACGCATTTCCCCCGAATGGGGTTAGCCGTGGAATAGCTACTGCAGGTATATCGAATGTGAAACACAATACTTCTTGAACGATAATGCACACATAACTTCATTTAATCAAACTCAAGACTAGTATTCCGGAATAACTAAATTTCATTCATTTTAATCATATACGTGATTAATCATGGATCATACCAGAAGGAGCGGCCCCTCAAAGGACCCGTCGGTCCGTCCGGGAGTGGTTATCCACTAGAAGCAATGACCCCTCATAGGACCAGTCGGTGCTCCTGGAGTGAACATATAATCACACACATCACATACGCTTTACTTTCAACGTCAAGAGAATACAATCACAAATATATACTTGCATTTGAGACATTTGAAATCGAAAAGAAATGGTATTCAAGCTCAGTAGGTCCAAATACATACTACCGTACCCGAATGATTTATAAGGAATACGATAATCAGTAATCAATACTCAATTTACAAGAAGGAACTCCCGAGACCCCACCTACGGTTCATATTTCTTTAAGGATATTCACATAGAGGTTGGAAATCATCCAAACCCTCTTAAATCTGATTAATACATAAAAAAGTTCGTATAATCATAATGGAAACATGTGTACGGAGTAGATACTTTATAATCTCAAGGATTTCAAGCTTCAAATCGAAATAACAAACAAATCTACGAAAACCCCCCAAATTCCCAAAATAGGGTTCTAGGAAGATTTACCTTGATTCGAAGGAGAAGAGATAGATATGTGATGATTAAATCACGTTAGAAACCCAAGATGTTGATGATTGATGAACTCTCGACAATCTTTGTCTTAGAATCACCCAAATCGCCCGAATTAAGAGGAAGAATGAAGAAATGAGTCAAGAATCCTGTCTGTCACGTTTTTATACGTGTAGAGGCGCACAACCAGACATGCACGACAAGTTGCTCATGTGTGACCCGTGTCCTAGTTTAGTATGCTGACACACGACCAGAACTACTCGTGCGTCTATCCATGTGTTGGGTCAGACCCCACTACCTAACTTCGATAGTGGCGCACGAGCACCAGCTCATGTGTCAGCTCATGTGTCAGCTCGTGCGTCCCTGCTTGGTGAAATAAATGCAGCAGTTAGCTGCTAATCAATGCCATATCTCGCCACCTCGATTGTCTGCAATCACACCGAAGCTAACAGGAGTAGCGACTTTTGGCTCCAAGGGGGCAGCCGACTCGCCGGAACCTTCCAGCTTGGAAAGTAGTGGGTCATCCGTCATAGCCGCCATAGGCTCAGGATTTGCAGTTTCAGCCGCAACTGCTTCTTCCAGAGGGGTTGCACCCTTTAGGATAGGTTCAACGATAGGAGCAGGGGGCTCTACAGTAACCGCTGCAGTTACTGTGGGCTCAGTCTTGGAAGACTCCTTGGCCTTCTTCTTCTTATTCTCGATAGCATGAGGTGATCGGCTGCTACAGACACTTCCTTTCCTCTTCTTCTCCTCGCTCGAGATACGCACAGTAATGTCCCTCGGGTCACTTGAGATAGGCATAATTTGAGGGTGTGGCCTCTTAGCGATCAGGGTTGACTTGTTGAACACTGTGGAAGTCATCCCACCTATAAATTTTTTAGGGCCAATATTCTTGGCATCGGCAGACTGTTTCACTCCACAGTGACTAAGGATGTAGTTCAGGATGAGGCCGAATGATTTCTTTGCAGTATCGGTTTTGGCAGCTTCCTCCTGTATCCTCTTCATCAAGACTTGGCACCAGTTAACCTTCTCTCCAGATATGATGGCTATCATAATCCTGAAGCATAGGTTAGTGCACATCTAGAAACCTCCTGTCCGGTTCTGAACAACCCGACAATAGGACTCATGAAGGTACACATACGGCAGGTAGAAATTTTCTTGTGGCAATAGGGGTGGATGTTATTCGCCCTATCATCGCTGGTGAACAGCCTCCAATAGGCTGTGAGTAAACTCTTTGACCCAAAGGTCTCCAATTCTTCCATTTTCAGGCCGTCAGAAGGTAGCTTGTACAATTTTTTCAGGAGTTCTCTGTTCACAGAGACTTCAATCCCATTAACTGTTGCAGAGATCTCAAAAATATCGCCTCCTCTCCTCTGAGACGAGTACTTGAATGAGGAGTCCAAGTAAAACTCTTCAACTATATGCTCACAATATAGTTCGGTATGGTAGCTTGCAAGGCGGTACAGCCCTTGCTGTTTCACCCGAGAAACAACTACCTCCATCCCGGTAGAATCTTCTCCTTCAAAACTAATTCTTTCTATCACCATGGACCTGGCGAAGATGCGTCTGTCAATGATTGATTTACTCTTATTCATAGAAAGGGAGGAATCTTGAGAAGTTGACATTCTTGCAGAGAAAGTGGTTGAAGAAACAAAGAGTTTTACAAAAAAAATTGCAAGGAATTGCAGAAAATATGTAAATTGTTTGCTGAAGACTCATTTAATTGCTGATAGCGTAAAGAGTCTAATGGAGCAAAATACAGTCCATTTATAGGGTGTAGGGAAGATTAGGGTTTCATACAGTGACTGGTCAGATTTAATGGATTGGAACCGTCTTATTAAAGAACGTTCAGGATGGATTCACAGTAACTTGTATGTCTTATCCATCTGTTTTTGAAATGATAACCCGTCCCACTTCTGACAGCTTGTCTTCCCTTATTGCACGAAATGGCGATTTTGAAATTATTAAAATCACGGTATTTGTGGCATTAAAGTCTAGGTGTCTTTAAAACATTAAAGGATAAAATATTTGAAATGTAAATAGGGCGGATGGACTTAAAAATGTTTTCGGTGCGAATAGAGTTGCAATATAATATTAATTGATCTCCTACAGTGTATGTGTTGTATCCGCGAATAGACACAGCGTTCCCCCTTAAAAGGTACATAAAAGATTCAATTCTTACATTGATTTTTGGATTAATAATGTATCCACGGGTCATATTGTATTCCCCCTTAACTAATGCACACGTCAGCTGTATGAAGGTTTTATGCCTTCTTTTCCTATAGTAAGATCTAACTTATTCTGAGTGTACATTTAATTAGAGTGGATATTGTATTATTAGGTCTTACAGCATTCCCCCCTCAATTGATGAGTAAAAGCATAAAAACTTATAGGGAGTCAGGCTGTAGCATTCCCAATTCTTGACGAAGCATACAGAATCTGGTACTGCTGAGAGGTTTTGTAAAGATGTCAGGCAACTGAATATCTATATGAATATTCTCGATCCGAACATCCTTATTCTCAACATGATTCCTCATGAAGTGATGCTTCAAATCAATATGCTTAGTTCGCGAGTATAATTTAGGGTTGTGCATTATTACAATTGCACTCGTGCTATCGCACATGATTGGCGTCTCTCTGGCACTTATTCCATAATCTGATAATTGTTGTTGCATCCAGAGAATCTGCATACAACAACTTCCAGCGGCATAGTATTCCGACTCAGTTGTAGAATGTGAGTTGGCCAATTGCTTCTTATTGAACCGTGACACACGTCTAGATCCATGAAAGTGACAAGTACCGCTTATACTTTTCCTATCCAAGTTACATACTTTGAGATCCGAGTCGTTGTAGCAAACCAATTTGAATCCTTCTTCCTTATGATACAACAATCCTACATCAATTGTTCCTTTTACTTACATAAGGATTCATTTGGGTGTCTTGAAGTGTGACTCCTTGGTGCTACTTGATATCGAGCACACAGTCCTACAGCAAACTACATATCGGGCCTACTAGCTGTTAGGTACAAGAGTGAGTCTATAAGCTTCCTGTAGAGTGATTGATCAACCGGCTTTCCAGCTTTGTCAGCACTAATTTGCGTATAAATGCTCATGGGGGTTGTCGAGGATTTAGAGTTGTTCATCCCAAACTTGTTGAGTAGCTCCTTGTTGTACTTCTCCTGGTTGATAAAGATTCGTGTAGGCAGTTTCTTAACCTACAATCCTAGAAAATAACTAAGTTCTCCCATCATACTCATTCCAAATTTACTTTGCATGAGATGAGAGAACCTTTGACATAAAGGAATGTTAGTAGAACCAAATATAATATCATCGACATATATTTATACCATTAACAGGTCATCTCCTTCCTGTATCGTAAATAGAGTCTTGCCCACAACACCTTTCTCAAATCTATTATTGGTAAGGTATAGGGACAGGGTTTCGTACCATGCTCTAGGTGCTTGCTTAAGTCCATACAGAGCTTTTCGTAGTCTGTATATGAGGAATCTACCTTCAATGTTGACAAACCGTGGTGGTTGTTCAACATAGAATTCTTCGGCGAGATCTCCATTCAGGAATGCGCTCTTAACGTCTATTTGATCAACTATAAAGCTCTTGTGGGCAGCAAATGCTAAGAATATCCTAATGGCTTCTAGTATAGCCACAGGGGCAAATGTCTCATCGTAATCTATGTCTTCTTCCTATCTATAGCCTTGTGTGACTAGACAGGATTTATTTATAATAACAAGTCCATTCTCATCCTTCTTGTTTCTAAATACCCATTTGGTTCCAATTACAGCTTGATGTTCTGGCCCAGGTACTAGATACCATACATTGTTTCTTTCGAAACCATTAAGCTCTTCTTCCATAGAAATGATCCAATGAGAATTATTCAAAGTTTCATTGGTTGAAACAGGTTCAGATTGAGCTAAGAATACAACTACGGTGCGTATAGAAAATCTCCTAAGTTCAGCTAAATATTTCCATACAGGAAATGGAGATTTATCAGAATCGGTCTCTTCTTGCGCGCACAATACAGTTCCTTGTGTACTTTGTATTCTTCTTATAGTAGATACACCAGCATCAATATCTCCTATAATCAGATCATGTGGGTGATCTCTCAACCATCTCCTGTCAGGTTCTAATGCAGCATCCCGTACTATATCTAGTCGTGCTGTAGTCTCAGCTTCAACTTGTACAAACTCGACTTCGATTACTTCTGATCTTACAGCTGCGGGATTTATTTCTAAGTTTACGATAGGCTCTAATAGAGTTTGAGGGTCATTGGTAGAAAGTGTTTGGATATTCTGGATTAAATCTTCTACTCCTGTAGGGCCAAAACGAGGTTCATCGAACACTTCATGGATAGACTCCTCTATTGTGAGCTTCCTTTTGTTAAAGATTCTGAAGGCTTTGCTGACAGAGGAATATCCTACAAATAGTCCCTTATCCAACTTTTTGTCGAAGGTCTTGAGTTGGTCTTTCCCATTATTCAGAACATAACACCTACATCCAAAGATGTGAAAGTATGCAACTAATGGAGTTTTATTGTTCCATACCCCATATGCAGTTTTGTTGTGATGCTTGTTGATGATACAGCAGTTTTGTGTATAGCACGATGTATTTGTTGCTTTACCCTAGAACCGCTATGGCAACTTGCTTCCAGCTATCATGGTTCTTGTTGCTTCCATGAGTTATATTATTTTGCTCGGCAACATAATTTTGCTGAGGAGTCCGGGCTGCTGAGCATTCGTGTTGTATTCTATTGTCCGAATAGTACTGCTCTATAAAGCGATTTGTAAATTCAGTGCCTCTATTAGAACTAGTGGCACGATACACAACCCTTTTCTCATTCTAAAGCTTTCTCAGGTGTTTCGGAAATTTTGTTGTGCTTTCTTTTTTCTTGATAAGAAAGATGTCCAAGCATACCTGGAATAATCTTCAACAATAACGAGATAGTATTTCTTACCTCCCGAACTTACAGGGTATACAAGACCTTAGAGATCCATGTGTAGCATGACCATAACCCTATGGGTGGATAGGTATGATTTGCTTTTTAGGGTGGTTTTGATTTGTTTTCCTTTTTGACAGGGTCCGCAGACGCTGTCTTTATGTAATAAATCACCAGGCAAGCCTCTAACCATTCCCTGTCTGGCGAGTTTGTTGATCATCTTGAAATTGATATGAGACATCCTCTTATGCCATAGCCAACTTTGATCTGCAGTGCCTTTGGCAACAAAACAAGGAATATTGGAGCTTGTATCCAGTCAGCAATATACATATTACCTAACCTGCTTTATGTGAGTACGATTTCTTTGGTCTTGATGTCCTTCACTCTACAGTGGTCTATATAGAATTTCATCGAGAACTGTTTGTCACAGAACTGGCTAATACTAAGTAGATTGTACTATAAGCCTTCAACATAGGCTTCATCGGTGACTTTGAGCTTTACTACAAACAGGGTTCTCTTCCCTCTTGTTCTTCCTTTGTACTTGTCACCAAAGCGCACTTTTGGATCGCAACCTTCTACATAATCTGACAGCTAGTTGATATCACCTATCATGTGCCGAGAACATCCGCTGTCAAAGTACCAGATGTCCTTCTCTTCAATATCCTATAAGCACAAAATTTAAGTAGATTTAGGTGCTATTTGATTGTTGGGTCCATGTGTGTAAGTGCCTTTTGGTACCCAAATTTGCCTGACAGCAATTGGTTTGTTGTAGGTTACTTTTGGTCCAATTTTGCATTGTCTACGTGGGGCAGGCACGTAGTCACTGTAACCTTGAATATCATGCATGTAAAAATTAGGGTTCTTATTCCAGTATGATTGCCGTCTTGGAGGTGGAGCCATTTTCTTAGACCTTACCCCTTGTCTTTTGGGTCTCCAGTTGGATTCCCAGAGCTGTTGTTGATGCTGTGCGGTGACCTACTTCCTGGATGGATAACGGGGCTTATGTATCCAATATCTAGGTGCACTGTACTGTTGGTAGTACTGCGGTGCTTGCCATTGATATTTGGGTACAGTCTTCGGTCTGAATGGCTGCTGACGCTTTTGATATGCTCGGGGAGCATGTTATTGATTACGCATTACAGGTCTGGAAGGCTGAGATTTCGATGTCTGTGATAGGAACTTGGTGGCAGAATCGCAGCCTTTGTTGTACGAGGGTAGCTGTAGCCTTTGCGGGACTTGGAGTCTCTTCAGGTACAGGAATGGGTTCCACACCCCTGACGAATACCGTAATAGTTTTTCTCTTATTGGAGAATGAGTTATATCCTAATCCACTTTTATCATGGGCATGTTGCCCACTGCTTAGAACTTCTTCTATCCGTTTAGATGATTTCTCGAATGATTTCAGGATGGTCTCGAATTCTCCTTCTCACTTATCGAGAGTTTTGACTTTGGCTTCGAGTAAAGCAAAATCATTTGTCTTGCTCTCGTTATGAGACTTAGCCTCATTTAGATCATGGATAAGTTGATGACTGCTTTCCATGAGTTTTTCAAATGTGACCTTGATGTTTTAACAATCAATAGAGATATTTTCATAGTTATATTTCAGCAAGTCATTTTCTTCTTTCAGCTCCAAGTTTGAAATTTCGAGTTGTATGTTTTTTCATTTTTAATTCTCATGGGCATTCTGAATGTTTTTGAATTCATTCATCATATTTTCAAAGGTATGCTATGCATTTACAGGAATAGTTAAAGTTGAGCTTACTTTATTGTCGCTGTCCTCATTTTCCTGTATTTCTTTGTCCATAAAGCACATATATGCTTTATCCTCAATCTCATCATCGGAGGAGTCACTGTCAGTGATTGCCTGAAGGCACTACTCAGTCTTGTTGGATGCTGGCTAGGCTTTTGATTCACCAATTAGAGCCTTCAGCTTGTTTTTTCAGACACGCCTTCTCTCGTAGGGGGTCTTTCCAGACTGTTGTGAAACGGTCTGGTTATTTACCATTTATGCATTCACCATTTATTTACATAATGTCCTGGTTTCCTACATTTATAGAATAAGTTAGAATCACCAGATGAAGGAGATTCAGAACTTACCTTGTGAAACGGCTTGGGTCTGTAGGGGGTCTTTCCAGACTGTTTGATGAACTTTTTGAACTTGGGCATTAACAGGGCCATTTCATCTTGTGACAAGATATCATCATCGTTGTCAACAGTCTTGTATGCGGATTTAGATGTGCTGGGTGTAGAGCTGTGCCTCCTGTCAGATACAACAGCTAGTGTTGTAGTCTTTGCAGGTGACTCTTCAGCCTTTTCTCTTCTGCCAATATCATAATCAAAGGCTTTGAGGTCAGAGAAGAGGAAAAATGTAAAAATATCATTAAGATTACAGGATACATGCATAGTTGTAGTCTTAATGTCCCATCGAGTAGGAAGTGATCTAAATGTTTTCAATTTTTTCTCCTTTTGGGTATATACTTTACCCAATGCTTTAAGTTCAGCGACAATGCCAGTGAATCTGGGGTCAATCTCCTCAAGCGTTTCGGAAGATTTCATTTTAAACGATTCAAATTGCTGTGTTAGATTGGAAATTTTATTTTCTTTGGAGAGCTCAGTACCCTCGCAAATCAGCTTGACTTTTTCCTATATTTTCTTAGCTATCTTACATCTCTTTACCTTTGAGAATGTGACTTTGCCTAGAGTGACAAACATCACATTGTTAGCTACATTGTCGGGGTTCGCACGCTTGTGATTTTCAGTTGTCCATTGCTCGCGCTCCTTCTCAAGCATTTCAACATGAGGTTGTTCTTCTATCCTTGCGGCAAGATTAACCTTCATTATATTTATTGGACCTTCTTGAATGACGAATATCATCTCCTCGTGCATGGCTGCAAGACGATCCTCCATCCTAATTCTCCAGTCATCAAACTCATTAATAGAGAACATTGGAACCTTGTTTATCATAGAGGTATCCATTTGAGAAATAGGAAAAGATGATGAAAAGTGATACGGTCTTCAAAGGCTAGTGATTTGTGGATCTGACTTCTCTGGATGCAACATCAATTAGAAGATTACGGAATCAGTGCCAGAGAGAAGCTAATCATGTGCAATAGCATGAGTGCAATTTTAATAACGTACAACCTTGTATTCCACTCGCGAACTAAGCATATTGATATGAAGCATCATTTCATCCAGAAGCATGTTGAGAACAAAGATGTTCGGATCGAGAAGATTCATATACCGACATTCAGTGTGCCGACATCTTTACAAAACCTCTTATCACAACTAGATTATGTATGCTTCGTCAAGAATTGGAAATGTTATGGCCCGACTCCCTGTAAGTTATTAAGCTATTACTCATCATTTGAGGGGGAATGATGTAAGACCCAGGTGTAATACCCCGATTTTTCGGATATATTTTTCATTTATATATTGGATATCGTGGATGGTTAATTATGCTCGAGGATGTTGTGAACATTTGATAATGTTATTGAATTGAGTATATGTATTGATTTTGCCATATGTTCGTATTTGGTATGTCGTGACATTGGACAGGAATTGCTGAAATTGGCTAAGTATAGAATACTTAGTGTACGCTAATGTTGAAGACTTACGTACGCTAAATCACAAGAGTTACGTACGTTATGGCCGAGACATTACATACGTAGCATGGGAATCAGACGATTGAGTCATGGTCGGCAGGTGGGACCCGGTGTCGGCAACTTTCTGCGGAGGATGTTGACAGGCGAGTCAACGTACGTGTTACGTACGTTATACAGGACGTGTTACGTACGTAACACAACCGTTGTACTGTAGCAAGTCAACTGGTATATTACGTACGTTATATGGTATGGGGTACGTATGTAATGGACTTAACGGAATGAGACAGTGAGTTTGTTACGTATGCTATGGATTTTGGATTACGTACGTTAAAGTTGTTACGTACGCTAAGCAAGGACACTTACGTACGTAATGAGAGTGCAGTTTATATATTGAAGTGTTTTCTTTCATTTCTCTCACGATCCTTTGATGTATTTCTCTCCAAAACTCATCCTTCTTCACTTCTAAGAGTGTTTTAAACACTTCTAACATGATTGTGAGCTTGGAATCATGGAATTAGAGCTTGGTTATGGAACTATTGTTGATTCTTGAAGTGATTCTTGTGTTATCCATATTCTATGAGGTATGTTGGATATTTGTCCTTTTCATTTCGGAATTTTGATGTTATAATTGACGAATGATTCGTATGAAGATGATTATGATGTTGTTATTGCGATTCTCGAGGATATATAAGGTTTATGTTGAAGGAAGATGACGATATGCTTTGAATATGTTGATTATGATTATGGAATCATAGAGTTCTTGATGTTCTTGAGGCCATATGATGACTATGATGATTTGATAATTCGTTTCACCAATTTAAGATGGTATTCTAAATCATAGTGATGATAGTGGTTGATTTAGATGAGATGAATTTTGATATGAGGTTGAATTCCGGATTGAATATGTTATGATCATTGTTACCAAGTTGGTTCGATTATTGATATGATTATTGTTCTAGGTTGATTAACCAATAGGTATATAATCGTTTTGCCGCGATGAAAGGCCGTAGATTCCGTCCAGTCGGGGCTGAAGAGCTCTTAGATGAGGGCGATGAGTTCGGTGTTGGTTTTGTCATGTTGGTATCCAGGCAAGTGTTTACTTGTTCGGTTGTAATGTTTTGATAAGTAATTCCATTTACATTTCATAAGTATTTTATGTTGTATTGCATATTGACGAATGTTCAATGATGTTCTAAAAGAATTAGAATGCACAGTTGATGATTGTTGAGATATTTGAACAATCTTGGGAAGGTTGTAGTATTCGGATATTGTCGATGACATTTGGATATTCTTGCTCTATGGTATACATTTCGGAAGGAAGTCCGGATAGAGGTATGTATTGTGGTAGTCGTACATAGAGGATTGTACGGGAAAGTATCGGTATTGAGGTATTATACAGTATTGTTGTGATATTGGAATTCTATTGAGGATTGTTGGATTACCGGGAAGTGGTAAGGTTATGTAATTGTGGTTATTATTCTCACGATGCATGGCATGTGAATGTTTATGTTTATGTACTTGCAGTTATTTGTTGGGCATTATTGCTGACCCTGTTGTGGGACTTGTTTTTCAGGTATTGAGAACTTTGATGGTAGCGGCCGTGAGGCGAGGATTCCGGACGATACTGGCTATGGCATATTGTTGGGGAATCGTGTATTTTGTCAGTGTATTAATTATTGACGTATATGTATCTTGGACTGTATTTCTATCTGCTGCGTGAGTTCTTTCAAATAGCTTTCGGCTTTTTGCCAACTGAGTTTCATTTCGAAAACCAATTCCCTTAATCGAGTTTTTGGCCTTGATCGGTTTGACAGTAGTTGGTGTTTTCAAATGATTTTGTGAGTTTGATATAAAATACTACCGTCATCGGCCTTCTTGTCGTTCTTGTAATTAGTTTTTAGCCTGGTGGGTTCCGGCACGGGGCCCACGGCGTGTAATATTCTCGGTTGGTTTTGGGGGTGTTACAAATATGGTATCAGAGCTCATGGTTTTGTGATAACCGGGCATGTGTGTTATGTGGCTCTACCAGTGTGGTAGTAGCGTGATTTTTGTGTAGCTGGATTTCTGGCTATTTTGGACTGTGTTGTTTTGGTTTTGCGTGATTTTTTGAGTACTGTCATGGTGATGTGTGGGTTTGGGGATTGTTGGTGTTTCCGAGACCGATGAGGCAGGGAGTGAACGCCGGTGCCGTGGTCATGTGCAATGTGCGGCTCCAATCGGGAAGTGAACGTCGGTGCGAGGCACGTGCAATGTGCAGCTTTCGATGTGGAGTGGAACGCCGGTGATATGTGCATGTGACAAGGAGCGGCTCATGCGCTTTAGGTGACGAGACGCAGCGTCACAGATCACACAAAACTCGACAGTGCTATAAACTTGTTGTGGTCTTGGCGAAGACCAATCTTTTTCAAATTGTGATTATTCCTGTTTTGGCATTCTTGTTGTGTCGAGATTTTTGAAATGGTGTCATATGCTAGTATCACGGGAGATCTTCGTCTTCACTGACCTGTAAGTATGTTGTTCGGATTATTCGATAATTCTTGGTTATCTTGGTGATATTGGATTTTCCATTGAAATGTTGTTTGTGCGAGTGATTGCAAGTTTCGAGGACGAAACTTATTTTTAAGGGGGGTAGAGTGTAATACCCCGATTTTTTGGATATATTTTTTGTTTATATATTGGATATCATGGATGGTTAATTATGGTCGAGGATGTTGTGAACGTTTGATAATGTTATTGAATTGAGTATATGTATTGATTTTGACATATGTTCGTATTTGGTATGTCGTGACATTGGACAAGAATTGCTGAAATTGGCTAAGTATAGAATACTTAGCGTACGCTAATGTTGAAGACTTACGTACGCTAAATCACAAGAGTTACGTACGTGATGGCCGAGACATTACGTAAGTAACATGGGAATCAGAGGATTGAGTCATGGTCGGCATGTGGGACCCGGTGTCAGCAACTTTCGGCGGAGGATGTTGACAGGTGAGTCAACATACGTGTTACGTACGTTATACAGGACGTGTTACGTACGTAACACGACCATTGTACTGTAGCAAGTAAACTGGTATATTACGTACGTTATATGGTATGGGGTACATACTTAATGGACTTCACAGAATGAGACAGTGAGTTTGTTATGTACGCTATGGATTTTGGATTACGTACGTTAAAGTTGTTACGTACGTTAAGCAAGGACACTTACGTACATAATGAGAGTGCAGTTTATATATTGAAGTGTTGTCTTTCATTTCTATCACGATCCTTTGAGGTATTTCTCTCCAAAAATCGTCCCTCTTCACTTTTTAAAGTGTTCTAAACACTTCTAACATGATTGTGAGCTTCGAATCATGGAATTAGAGATTGGTTATGGAACTATTGTTGATTCTTGAAGTGATTCTTGTGTTATCCATATTCTATGAGGTATGTTGGATATTTCTCCTTTTCATTTCAAAATTTTGATGATATAGTTGATGAATGATTCGTATGAAGATGATTATGATGTTGTTATTGCGATTCTCGAGGATATATAAGGTTTATGTTGAAGGAAGATGACGATATGCTTTGAATATGTTGATTATGATTATGGAATCATAGAGTTCTTGATGTTCTTGAGGCCATAGGATGACTATGATGATTTGATAATTCGTTTGACCAATTTAAGATGGTATTCTAAATCATAGTGATGATAGTGGTTGATTTAGATGAGATGAATCTTGATATGAGGTTGAATTTCGGATTGAATATGTTATGATCATTGTTACCAAGTTGGTTCGATTATTGATATGATTATTGTTCTAGGTTGATTAACCAATAGGTATAATCATTTTTCCGCGGTGAAAGGCCGTAGATTCCGTCCAGTCGGGGCTGAAGAGCTCTTAGATGAGGGCGATGAGTTCGGTGTTGGTTTTGTCATGTTGGTATCCAGGGAAGTGTTTACTTGTTCGGTTGTAATATTTTGATAAGTAATTCCATTTACATTTCATAAGTATTTTATGTTGTATTGCATATTGACGAATGTTCAATGATGTTCTAAAAGGATTAGAATGCACACTTGATGATTGTTGAGATACCTGAACAATCTTGGGAAGGTTGTAGTATTCGGATATTGTCGATGACATTTGGATATTATTGGGCTATGTTATGCATTTCGGAAGGAAGTCCGGATAGAGGTATGTTTTGTGGTAGTCGTACATAGAGGATTGTACGGGAAAGTATCGGTATTGAGGTATTATACAGTATTGTTGTGATATTGGAATTCTATTGAGGATTGTTGGATTACCGGGAAGTGGTAAGGTTATGTAATTGTGGTTATTATTCTCACGATGCATGGCATGTGAATGTTTATGTTTATGTACTTGCGGTTATTTGTTGGGCATTATTGCTGACCCCGTTGTTGGACTTGTTTTTCAGGTATTGAGAACTTTGATGGTAGCGGTCGTGAGGCGAGGATTCCGGACGATACTGGCTATGGCATATTGTTGGGGAATCGTGTATTTTGTCTGTGTATTAATTATTGATGTATATGTATCTTGGACTGTATTTCTATCTGCTGCATGAGTTCTTTCAAATGGCTTTCGGCTTTTTGCCAACTGAGTTTCATTTCGAAAACCGATTCCCTTAACCGAGTTTTTGGCCTTGATCGGTTTGACGGTAGTTGGTGTTTTCAAATGATTTTGTGAGTTTGATATAAAATACTACCGTCATCGGCCTTCTTGTCGTTCTTGTAATTAGTTTTTAGCCTGGTGGGTTTCGGCACGGGGCCCACGGCGTGTAATATTCCCAGTTGGTTTTGGGGGTGTTACAAATATGGTATTAGAGCTCATGGTTTTGTGATAACCGGGCATGTGTGTTATGTGGCTCTACCAGTATGGTAGTAGCGTGATTTTTGTGTAGCTGGATTTCTGGCTATTTTGGACTGTGTTGTTTTGGTTCTGCATGATTTTTTGAGTACTGTCATGGTGATGTGTGGGTTTCGGGATTGTTGGTGTTTCCGAGACCGATGAGGCATGGAGTGAACGCCGGTGCCGTGGTCATGTGCAATGTGCGGCTCCAATCGGGAAGTGAACGCCAGTGCAAGGCACGTGCAATGTGCAGCTTTCGATGTGGAGTGGAACTCCGGTGATATGTGCATGTGACAAGGAGCGGCTCATGTGCTTTAGGTGACGAGACGCAGCGTCACAGATCCCACAAAACTCGACAGTGCTCTAAACTTTTTGTGGTCTTGGCGGAGACCAATCGTTTTCAAATTGTGATTATTCCTGTTTTGGCATTCTTGTTGTGTCGAGATTTTTGAAATGTTGTCATATGTTAGTATCACGGGAGATCTTCGTCTTCACTGACCTGTAAGTATGTTGTTCGGATTATTCGATAATTCTTGGTTATCTTGGTGATATTGGATTTTCCGTTGAAATGTTGTTTGTGCGAGTGATTGCATGTTTCGAGGACGAAACTTATTTTTAAGGGGGGTAGAGTGTAATACCCCAATTTTTTGGATATATTTTTTGTTTATATATTGGATATCGTGGATGGTTAATTATGCTCGAGGATGTTGTGAACGTTTGATAATGTTATTGAATTGAGTATATGTATTGATTTTGCCGTATGTTCGTATTTGGTATGTCGTGACATTGGACAAGAATTGCTGAAATTGGCTAAGTATAGAATACTTAGTGTACGCTAATGTTGAAGACTTACGTACGCTAAATCACAAGAGTTACGTACGTGATGGCCGAGACATTACGTAAGTAACATGGGAATCAGAGGATTGAGTCATGGTCGGCAGGTGGGACCCGGTGTCGGCAACTTTCGGCGGAGGATGTTGACAGGTGAGTCAACATACGTGTTATGTACGTTATACAGGACGTGTTACGTACGTAACACGACCATTGTACTGTAGTAAGTAAACTGGTATATTACGTACGTTATATGGTATGGGGTACATACGTAATGGACTTCACAGAATGAGATAGTGAGTTTGTTACGTACGCTATGGATTTTGGATTACGTACGTTAAAGTTGTTATGTACGTTAAGCAAGGACACTTACGTACATAATGAGAGTGCAGTTTATATATTGAAGTGTTGTCTTTCATTTCTATCACGATCCTTTGAGGTATTTCTCTCCAAAAATCGTCCCTCTTCACTTCTTAAAGTGTTCTAAACACTTCTAACATGATTGTGAGCTTGGAATCATCGAATTAGAGCTTGGTTATGGAACTATTGTTGATTCTTGAAGTGATTCTTGTGTTATCCATATTCTATGAGGTATGTTGGATATTTCTCCTTTTCATTTCAGAATTTTGATGTTATAGTTGATGAATGATTCGTATGAAGATGATTATGATGTTGTTATTGCGATTCTCGAGGATATATAAGGTTTATGTTGAAGGAAGATGACGATATGCTTTGAATATGTTGATTATGATTATGGAATCATAGAGTTCTTGATGTTCTTGAGGCCATATGATGACTATGATGATTTGATAATTCGTTTAACCGATTTAAGATGGTATTCTAAATCATAGTGATGATAGTGGTTGATTTAGATGAGATGAATCTTGATATGAGGTTAAATTACGGATTGAATATGTTATGATCATTGTTACCAAGTTGGTTCGATTATTGATATGATTATTGTTCTAGGTTGATTAACCAATAGGTGTAATCGTTTTTCCGTGGTGAAAGGCCGTAGATTCCATCCAGTCGGGGCTGAAGAGCTCGTAGATGAGGCCGATGAGTTCGGTGTTGGTTTTGTCATGTTGGTATCCAGGCAAGTGTTTACTTGTTCGGTTTTAATGTTTCGATGAGTAATTCCATTTACATTTCATAAGTATTTTATGTTGTATTGCATATTGACGAATGTTCAGTGATGTTTTAAAAGGATTAGAATGCACAGTTGATGATTGTTGAGATACTTGGACAATCTTGGGAAGATTGTAGTATTCGGATATTGTCGATGACATTTGGATATTCTTGGTCTATGGTATGCATTTCAGAAGGAAGTCCGGATAGAGGTATGTTTTGTGGTAGTCGTACATAGAGGATTGTACGGGAAAGTATCGGTATTGAGGTATTATACAGTATTGTTGTGATATTGGAATTCTATTGAGGATCGTTGGATTACCGGGAAGTGGTAAGGTTATGTAATTGTGGTTATCATTCTCACGATGCATGGCATGTGAATGTTTATGTTTATGTACTTGCGGTTATTTGTTGGGCATTATTGCTGACCCCGTTGTGGGACTTGTTTTTCAGGTATTGAGAACTTTGATGGTAGCGGCCCTGAGGCGAGGATTCCGGACGATATTGGCTATGGTATATTGTTGGGGAATCGTGTATTTTGTCTGTATTAATTATTGATGTATATGTATCTTGGACTGTATTTCTATCCGCTGCGTGAGTTCTTTCAAATGGCTTTCGGCTTTTTGCCAACTGAGTTTCATTTCGAAAACCGATTCCCTTAACTGAGTTTTTGGCCTTGATCGTTTTGACGGTAGTTGGTGTTTTCAAATGATTTTGTGAGTTTCATATAAAATACTACCGTCATCGGACTTCTTGTCGTTCTTGTAATTGGTTTTTAGCTTGGTGGGTTGCAGCGCGGGGCCCACAACGTGTAATATTCCCGGTTGGTTTTGGGGGTGTTACCAATATGGTATCGGAGCTCATGGTTTTGTGATAACCGGGCAAGTGTGTTATGTGGCTCTACCAGTGTGGTAGTAGCGGGATTTTTGTGTAGCTGGATTTCTGGCTATTTTGGACTGTGTTGTTTTGGTTCTATGTGATTTTTTGAGTACTGTCATGGTGATATGTGGGTTTGGGGATTGTTGGTGTTTCCGAGACTGACGAGGCAGGGAGTGAACGCTGGTGCCGTGGTCATGTGCAATGTGCGGCTCCAATCGGGAAGTGAACGCCGGTGCGAGGCACGTGCAATGTGTGACTTTCGATGTGGAGTGGAACGCCGGTGATACGTGCATGTGACAAGGAGCGGCTCATGCGCTTTAGGTGACGAGACACAGCGTCACAAATCCCACAAAACTCGACAGTGCTCTAAACTTGTTGTGGTCTTGGCGGAGACCAATCGTTTTCAAATTGTGATTATTCCTGTATTGGCATTCTTGTTGTGTCGAGATTTTTGAAATGGTGTCATATGCTAGTATCACGGGAGATCTTCGTCTTCACTGACCTGTAAGTATGTTGTTCTGATTATTCGATAATTCTTGGTTATCTTGGTGATATTGGATTTTCCGTTGAAATGTTGTTTGTGCGAGTGATTGCATGTTTCGAGGACGAAACTTATTTTTAATATGGTAGAGTGTAATACCCCAATTTTTTCGGATATATTTTTTGTTTATATATTGGATATCGTGGATGGTTAATTATGCTCGAGGACGTTGTGAACGTTTGGTAATGTTATTGAATTGAGTATATGTATTGATTTTGCCGTATGTTCGTATTTCGTATGTCGTGACATTGGACACGAATTGCTGAAATTGGCTAAGTATAGAATACTTAGCGTACGCTAATGTTGAAGACTTACGTACGCTAAATCACAAGAGTTACGTACGTTATGGCCGAGACATTACGTAAGTAACATGGGAATCGGACGATTGAGTCATGGTTGGCAGGTGGGACCCGGTGTCGGCAACTTTCGGCGGAGGATGTTGACAGGCGAGTCAACGTACGTGTTACGTACGTTATACAGGACGTGTTACGTACGTAACACGACCGTTGTACTATAGCAAGTCAACTGGTATATTACGTATGTTATATGGTATGGGGTACGTACGTAACGGACTTAACGGAATGAGACAGTGAGTTTGTTACATACGCTATGGATTTTGGATTACGTACGTTAAAGTTGTTACGTACGCTAAGCAAGGACACTTACGTACGTAATGAGAGTGCAGTTTATATATTGAAGTGTTGTCTTTCATTTCTCTCACGATCCTTTGATGTATTTCTCTCCAAAACTCATCCCTCTTCACTTCTAAGAGTGTTCTAAACACTTCTAACATGATTGTGAGCTTGGAATCATGGAATTAGAGCTTGGTTATGGAACTATTTTTGATTCTTGAAGTGATTCTTGTGTTATCCATATTCTATGAGGTATGTTGGATATTTCTCCTTTTCATTTCGGAATTTTGATGTTATAGTTGATGAATGATTCGTATGAAGATGATTATGATGTTGTTATTGCGATTCTCGAGGATATATAAGGTTTATGTTGAAGGAAGATGACGATATGCTTTGAATATGTTGATTATGATTATGGAATCATAGAGTTCTTGATGTTCTTGAGGCCATATGATGACTATGATGATTTGATAATTCGTTTGACCAATTTAAGATGGTATTCTAAATCATAGTGATGATAGTGGTTGATTTAGATGAGATGAATCTTGATATGAGGTTGAATTTCGGATTGAATATGTTATGATCATTGTTACCAAGTTGGTTCGATTATTGATATGATTATTGTTCTAGGTTGATTAACCAATAGGTATAATCATTTTGCCGCGGTGAAAGGCCGTAGATTCCGTCGATCGGGGTGAAGAGCTCTTAGATGAGGGCGATGAGTTCGGTGTTGGTTTTGTCATGTTGGTATCCAGGCAAGTGTTTACTTGTTCGGTTGTAATGTTTTGATAAGTAATTCCATTTACATTTCATAAGTATTTTATGTTGTATTGCATATTGACGAATGTTCAATGATGTTCTAAAAGGATTAGAATGCACAGTTGATGATTGTTGAGATACTTGAACAATCTTGGGAAGGTTGTAGTATTCGGATATTGTCGATGACATTTGGATATTCTTGGTCTATGGTATGCATTTCGGAAGGAAGTCCGGATAGAGGTATGTTTTGTGGTAGTCGTACATAGAGGATTGTACGGGAAAGTATCGGTATTGAGGTATTATACAGTATTGTTGTGATATTGGAATTCTATTGAGGATCGTTGGATTACCGGGATGTGGTAAGGTTATGTAATTGTGGTTATCATTCTCACGATGCATGGCATGTGAATGTTTATGTTTATGTACTTGCGGTAATTTGTTGGGCATTATTGCTGACCCCGTTGTGGGACTTGTTTTTCAGGTATTGAGAACTTTGATGGTAGCGGTCGTGAGGCGAGGATTCCGGACGATATTGGCTATGGTATATTGTTGGGGAATCGTGTATTTTGTCTGTGTATTAATTATTGATGTATATGTATCTTGGACTGTATTTCTATCCGCTGCGTGAGTTCTTTCAAATGGCTTTCGGCTTTTTGCCAACTGAGTTTCATTTCGAAAACCGATTCCCTTAACCGAGTTTTTGGCCTTGATAGTTTTGACGGTAGTTGGTGTTTTCAAATGATTTTGTGAGTTTCATATAAAATACTACCGTCATCGGACTTCTTGTCGTTCTTGTAATTGGTTTTTAGCTTGGTGGGTTGCAGTGCGGGGCCCACAACGTGTAATATTCCCGGTTGGTTTTGGGGGTGTTACCAATATGGTATCGGAGCTCATGGTTTTGTGATAACCGGGCAAGTGTGTTATGTGGCTCTACCAGTGTGGTAGTAGCAGGATTTTTGTGTAGCTGGATTTCTGGCTATTTTGGACTGTGTTGTTTTGGTTCTATGTGATTTTTTGAGTACTGTCATGGTGATGTGTGGGTTTGGGGATTGTTGGTGTTTCCGAGACCGATGAGGCAGGGAGTGAACGCTCGTGCCGTGGTCATGTGCAATGTGCGGCTCCAATCGGGAAGTGAACGCCGGTGCGAGGCACGTGCAATGTGTGACTTTCGATGTGGAGTGGAACGCCGGTGATACGTGCATGTGACAAGGAGCGGCTCATGCGCTTTAGGTGACGAGACACAGCGTCACAAATCCCACAAAACTCGACAGTGCTCTAAACTTGTTGTGGTCTTGGCGGAGACCAATCATTTTCAAATTGTGATTATTCCTGTATTGGCATTCTTGTTGTGTCGAGATTTTTGAAATGGTGTCATATGCTAGTATCACGGGAGATCTTCGTCTTCACTGGCCCGTAAGTATGTTGTTCGGATTATTCGATAATTCTTGGTTATCTTGGTGATATTGGATTTTCCGTTGAAATGTTGTTTGTGCGAGTGATTGCATGTTTCGAGGACGAAACTTATTTTTAATATGGTAGAGTGTAATACCCCAATTGTTTCGGATATATTTTTTGTTTATATATTGGATATCGTGGATGGTTAATTATGCTGGAGGACGTTGTGAACGTTTGGTAATATATTTTTTGTTTATATATTGGATATCGTGGATGGTTAATTATGCTGGAGGACGTTGTGAACGTTTGGTAATGTTATTGAATTGAGTATATGTATTGATTTTGCCGTATGTTCGTATTTGGTATGTCGTGACATTGGACACGAATTGCTGAAATTGGCTAAGTATAGAATACTTAGCGTACGCTAATGTTGAAGACTTACGTACGCTAAATCACAAGAGTTACGTACGTTATGGCCGAGACATTACGTAAGTAACATGGGAATCGGACGATTGAGTCATGGTTGGCAGGTGGGACCCGGTGTCGGCAACTTTCGGCGGAGGATGTTGACAGGCGAGTCAACTTACGTGTTACGTACGTTATACAGGACGTGTTACGTACGTAACACGACCGTTGTACTGTAGCAAGTCAACTGGTATATTACGTATGTTATATGGTATGGGGTACGTACGTAAGGACTTAACGGAATGAGACAGTGAGTTTGTTACATACGCTATGGATTTTGGATTACGTACGTTAAAGTTGTTACGTACGCTAAGCAAGGACACTTACGTACGTAATGAGAGTGCAGTTTATATATTGAAGTGTTGTCTTTCATTTCTCTCACGATCCTTTGATGTATTTCTCTCCAAAACTCATCCCTCTTCACTTCTAAGAGTGTTCTAAACACTTCTAACATGATTGTGAGCTTGGAATCATGGAATTAGAGCTTGGTTATGGAACTATTTTTGATTCTTGAAGTGATTCGTGTGTTATCCATATTCTATGAGGTATTTTGGATATTTCTCCTTTTCATTTCGGAATTTTGATGTTATAGTTGATGAATGATTCGTATGAAGATGATTATGATGTTGTTATTGCGATTCTCGAGGATATATAAGGTTTATGTTGAAGAAAGATGACGATATGCTTTGAATATGTTGATTATGATTATGGAATCATAGAGTTCTTGATGTTCTTGAGGCCATATGATGACTATGATGATTTGATAATTCGTTTGACCAATTTAAGATGGTATTCTAAATCATAGTGATGATAGTGGTTGATTTAGATGAGATGAATCTTGATATGAGGTTGAATTTCGGATTGAATATGTTATGATCATTGTTACCAAGTTGGTTCGATTATTGATATGATTATTGTTCTAGGTTGATTAACCAATAGGTATAATCATTTTGCCGCGGTGAAAGGCCGTAGATTCCGTCCAGTCGGGGCTGAAGAGCTCTTAGATGAGGGCGATGAGTTCGGTGTTGGTTTTGTCATGTTGGTATCCAGGCAAGTGTTTACTTGTTCGGTTGTAATGTTTTGATAAGTAATTCCATTTACATTTCATAAGTATTTTATGTTGTATTGCATATTGACGAATGTTCAATGATGTTCTAAAAGGATTAGAATGCACAGTTGATGATTGTTGAGATACTTGAACAATCTTGGGAAGGTTGTAGTATTCGGATATTGTCGATGACATTTGGATATTCTTGGTCTATGGTATGCATTTCGGAAGGAAGTCCGGATAGAGGTATGTTTTGTGGTAGTCGTACATAGAGGATTATACGGGAAAGTATCGGTATTGAGGTATTATACAGTATTGTTGTGATATTGGAATTCTATTGAGGATTGTTGGATTACCGGGAAGTGGTAAGGTTATGTAATTGTGGTTATCATTCTCACGATGCATGGCATGTGAATGTTTATGTTTATGTACTTGCGGTTATTTGTTGGGCATTATTGCTGACCCCGTTGTGGGACTTGTTTTTTAGGTATTGAGAACTTTGATGGTAGCGGTCGTGAGGCGAGGATTCCGGACGATACTGGCTATGGAATATTGTTGGGGAATCGTGTATTTTGTCTGTGTATTAATTATTGATGTATATGTATCTTGGACTGTATTTCTATCTGCTGCGTGAGTTCTTTCAAATGGCTTTCGGCTTTTTGCCAACTGAGTTTCATTTCGAAAACCGATTCCCTTAACCGAGTTTTTGGCCTTGATCGGTTTGACGGTAGTTGGTGTTTTCAAATGATTTTGTGAGTTTGATATAAAATACTACCGTCATCGGCCTTCTTGTCGTTCTTGTAATTAGTTTTTAGCCTGGTGGGTTCCGGCGCGGGGCCCACGGCGTGTAATATTCCCGGTTGGTTTTGGGGGTGTTACAAATATGGTATCAGAGCTCATGGTTTTGTGATAACCGGGCATGTGTGTTATGTGGCTCTACCAGTGTGGTAGTAGCGTGATTTTTGTGTAGCTGGATTTCTGGCTATTTTGGACTGTGTTGTTTTGGTTCTGCGTGATTTTTTGAGTACTGTCATGGTGATGTGTGGGTTTGGGGATTGTTGGTGTCTCCGAGACCGACGAGACAGGGAGTGAACGCCGGTGCCGTGGTCATGTGCAATGTGCGGCTCCAATCGGGAAGTGAACGCCGGTGCGAGGCACGTGCAATGTGCAGCTTTCGATGTGGAGTGGAACGCTGGTGATATGTGCATGAGACAAGGAGCGGCTCATGCGCTTTAGGTGATGAGACGCAGCGTCACAGATCCCACAAAACTCGACAGTGCTCTAAACTTGTTGTGGTCTTGGCGGATACCAATCGTTTTCAAATTGTGATTATTCCTATTTTGGCATTCTTGTTGTGTCGAGATTTTTGAAATGGTGTCATATGCTAGTATCACGGGAGATCTTCGTCTTCACTGACCTGTAAGTATGTTGTTCGGATTATTCGATAATTCTTGGTTTACTTGGTGATATTGGATTTTCCGTTGAAATGTTGTTTGTGCGAGTGATTGCAAGTTTCGAGGACGAAACTTATTTTTAAGGGGGGTAGAGTGTAATACCCCGATTTTTTGGATATATTTTTTGTTTATATATTGGATATCGTGGATGGTTAATTATGGTCGAGGATGTTGTGAACGTTTGATAATGTTATTCATTTGAGTATATGTATTGATTTTGCCCTATGTTCGTATTTGGTATGTCGTGACATTGGACAAGAATTGCTGAAATTGGCTAAGTATAGAATACTTAGCGTACGCTAATGTTGAAGACTTACGTACGCTAAATCACAAGAGTTACGTACGTGATGGCCGAGACATTACGTACGTAACATGGGAATCAGAGGATTGAGTCATGGTGGGCAGGTGGGACCCGGTGTCGGCAACTTTCGGCAGAGGATGTTGACAGGTGAGTCAACATACGTGTTACGTACGTTATACACGACGTGTTAAGTACGTAATACGACCATTGTACTGTAGCAAGTCAACTGGTATATTACGTACGTTATATGGTATGGGGTACATACTTTATGGACTTCACAGAATGAGACAGTGAGTTTGTTACGTACGCTATGGATTTTGGATTATGTACGTTAAAGTTGTTACGTACGTTAAGCAAGGACACTTACGTACATAATGAGAGTGCAGTTTATATATTGAAGTGTTGTCTTTTCATTTGTATCACGATCCTTTGAGGTATTTCTCTCCAAAAATTGTCCCTCTTCACTTCTTAAAGTGTTCTAAACACTTCTAACATGATTGTGAGCTTGGAATCATGGAATTAGAGCTTGGTTATGGAACTATTGTTTATTTTTGAAGTGATTCTTATGTTATCCATATTCTATGAGGTATGTTGGATATTTCTCCTTTTCATTTCAGAATTTTGATGTTATAGTTGATGAATGATTCGTATGAAGATGATTATGATGTTGTTATTGCGATTCATATAAGGTTTATGTTGAAGGAAGATGACGATACGCTTTGAATATGTTGATTATGATTATGGAATCATAGAGTTCTTGATGTTCTTGAGTCCATATGATTACTATGATGATTTCATAATTCGTTTAACCGATTTAAGATGGTTTTCTAAATCATAGTGATGATAGTGGTTGATTTAGATGAGATGAATCTTGATATGAGGTTAAATTCCGGATTGAATATGTTATGATCATTGTTACCAAGTTGGTTCGATTATTGATATGATTATTGTTCTAGGTTGATTAACCAATAGGTGTAATCGTTTTTCCGCGGTGAAAGGCCGTAGATTCCATCCATTCGGGGCTGAAGAGCTCGTAGATGAGGGCGATGAGTTCGGTGTTGGTTTTGTCATGTTGGTATCCAGGCAAGTGTTTACTTGTTCGGTTGTAATGTTTTGATGAGTAATTCTATTTATATTTCATAAGTATTTTATGTTGTATTGCATATTGACGAATGTTCAATGATGTTTTAAAAGGATTAGAATGCACAGTTGATGATTGTTGAGATACTTGGACAATCTTGGGAAGATTGTAGTATTCGGATATTGTCGATGACATTTGGATATTCTTGGTCTATGGTATGCATTTCAGAAGGAAGTCCGGATAGAGGTATGTTTTGTGGTAGTCGTACATAGAGGATTGTACGGGAAAGTATCGGTATTGAGGTATTATACAGTATTGTTGTGATATTGGAATTCTATTGAGGATCGTTGGATTACCGGGAAGTGGTAAGGTTATGTAATTGTGGTTATCATTCTCACGATGCATGGCATGTGAATGTTTATGTTTATGTACTTGCGGTTATTTGTTGGGCATTATTGCTGACCCCGTTGTGGGACTTGTTTTTCAGGTATTGAGAACTTTGATGGTAGCGGTCGTGAGGCGAGGATTCCAGACGATATTGGCTATGGCATATTGTTGGGGAATCGTGTATTTTGTCTGTGTATTAATTATTGATGTATATGTATCTTGGACTGTATGTCTATCCGCTGCGTGAGTTCTTTCAAATGGCTTTCGACTTTTTGCCAACTGAGTTTCATTTCGGAAACCGATTCCCTTAACCGAGTTTTTGGCCTTGATCGTTTTGACGGTAGTTGGTGTTTTCAAATGATTTTGTGAGTTTCATATAAAATACTACCGTCATCGGACTTCTTGTCGTTCTTGTAATTGGTTTTTAGCTTGGTGGGTTCCAGTGCGGGGCCCACAGCGTGTAATATTCCCGGTTGGTTTTGGGGGTGTTACCAATATGGTATCGGAGCTCATGGTTTTGTGATAACCGGGCATGTGTGTTATGTGGCTCTACCAGTGTGGTAGTAGCGGGATTTTTGTGTAGCTGGATTTCTGGCTATTTTGGACTGTGTTGTTTTGGTTCTGTGTGATTTTTTGAGTACTGTCATGGTGATGTGTGGGTTTGGGGATTGTTGGTGTTTACGAGACCGACGAGGCAGGGAGTGAACGCTGGTGCCGTGGTCATGTGCAATGTGCGGCTCCAATCGGGAAGTGAACGCCGGTGCGAGGCACGTGCAATGTGTGACTTTCGATGTGGAGTGGAACGCCGGTGATACGTGCATGTGACAAGGAGCGGCTCATGCGCATTAGGTGACGAGACACAGCGTCACAAATCTCACAAAACTCGACAGTGCTCTAAACTTGTTGTGGTCTTGGCGGAGACCAATCGTTTTCAAATTGTGATTATTCCTGTTTTGGCATTCTTGTTGTGTCGAGATTTTTGAAATGGTGTCATATGCTAGTATCACGGGAGATCTTAGTCTTCACTGGCCTCTAAGTATGTTGTTCGGATTATTCGATAATTCTTGGTTATCTTGGTGATATTGGATTTTCCGTTGAAATGTTGTTTGTGCGAGTGATTGCATGTTTCGAGGACGAAACTTATTTTTAATATGGTAGAGTGTAATACCCCGATTTTTCGGATATATTTTTTGTTTATATATTGTATATCGTGGATGGTTAATTATGCTCGAGGACGTTGTGAACGTTTGGTAATGTTATTGAATTGAGTATATGTATTGATTTTTCCGTATGTTCGTATTTGGTATGTCGTGACATTGGACAGGAATTGCTGAAATTGGCTAAGTATAGAATACTTAGCGTACGCTAATGTTGAAGACTTACGTACGCTAAATCACAAGAGTTACGTACGTTATGGCCGAGACATTACGTAAGTAACATGGGAATCAGACGATTGAGTCATGGTTGGCAGGTGGGACCCGGTGTTGGCAACTTTCGGCGGAGGATGTTGACAAGTGAGTCAACGTACGTGTTACGTACGTTATACATGACGTGTTACGTACGTAACACGACCATTATACTGTAGCGTGTCAACTGGTATATTACGTACGTTATATGGTATGGGGTACGTACATAATGGACTTCACAGAATGAGACAGTGAGTTTGTTACGTACGCTATGGATTTTGGATTACGTACGTTAAAGTTGTTACGTACGTTAAGTAAGGACACTTACGTACATAATGAGAGTGCAGTTTATATATTGAAGTGTTGTCTTTCATTTCTCTCACGATCCTTTGAGGTATTTCTCTCCAAAAACCGTCCCTCTTCACTTCTTAAAGTGTTCTAAACACATCTAACATGATTGTGAGCTTGGAATCATGGAATTAGAGCTTGGTTATGGAACTATTGTTGATTCTTGAAGTGATTTTTGTGTTATCCATATTCTATGAGGTATGTTGGATATTTCTCCTTTTCATTTCGGAATTTTGATGTTATAGTTGATGAATGATTCGTATGAAGATGATTATGGTGTTGTTATTGTGATTCTCGAGGATATATAAGGTTTATGTTGAAGGAAGATGACGATATGCTTTGAATATGTTGATTATGATTATGGAATCATAGAGTTCTTGATGTTATGGAGGCCATATGATGACTATGATGATTTGATAATTCGTTTAACCGATTTAAGATGGTATTCAAAATCATAGTGATGATAGTGGTTGATTTAAATGAGATGAATCTTGATATGAGGTTGAATTCTGGATTGAATATGTTATGATCATTGTTACCAAGTTGGTTCGATTATTGATATGATTATTGTTCTAGGTTGATTAACCAATAGGTATAATCGTTTTTCCGTGGTGAAATGCCATATATTCCTTCCAGTCGGGGCTGAAGAGCTCGTAGATGAGGGCGATGAGTTCGGTGTTGGTTTTGTCATGTTGGTATCCAGGCAAGTGTTTACTTGTTCGGTTGTAATGTTTTGATGAGTAATTCCATTTACATTTCATAAGTATTTTATGTTGTATTGCATATTGACGAATGTTCAGTGATGTTCTAAACGGATTAGAATGCACAGTTGATGATTGTTGAGATACTTGGACAATCTTGGGAAGATTGTAGTATTCGGATATTGTCGATGACATTTGGATATTCTTGGTCTATGGTATGCATTTCGGAAGGAAGTCCGGATAGAGGTATGTTTTGTGGTAGTCGTACATAGAGGATTGTACGGGAAAGTATCGGTATTGAGGTATTATACAGTATTGTTGTGATATTGGAATTCTATTGAGGATCGTTGGATTACCGGGAAGTGGTAAGGTTATGTAATTGTGGTTATCATTCTCACAATGCATGGCATGTGAATGTTTATGTTTATGTACTTGCGGTTATTTGTTGGGCATTATTGCTGACCCCGTTGTGGGACTTGTTTTTCAGGTATTGAGAACTTTGATGGTAGCGGTCGTGAGGCGATGATTCCGATTTACATCGCTATGGCATATTGTTGGGGAATCGTGTATTTTGTCTGTGTATTAATTATTGATGTATATGTATCTTGGACTGTATTTCTATCCGCTGCGTGAGTTCTTTCAAATGGCCTTCGGCTTTTTGCCAACTGAGTTTCATTTCGAAAACCGATTCCCTTAACCAAGTTTTTGGCCTTGATCGTTTTGACGGTAGTTGGTGTTTTCAAATGATTTTGTGAGTTTGATATAAAATACTACCGTCATCGGCCTTCTTGTAGTTCTTGTAATTGGTTTTTAGCCTGGTGGGTTCCGGCGTGGGGCCCACGGCGTGTAATATTCCCGGTTGGTTTTGGGGGTGTTACAAATATGGTATTGGAGCTCATGGTTTTGTGATAACCGGGCATGTGTGGTATGTGGCTCTACCAGTGTGGTAGTAGCGTGATTTTTGTGTAGCTGGATTTCTGGCTATTTTGGACTGTGTTGTTTTGGTTCTATGTGATTTTTTGAGTACTGTCATGGTGATGTGTGGGTTTGGGGATTGTTGGTGTTTCCGAGACCGACGAGGCAGGGAGTGAACGCTGGTGCCGTGGGCATGTGCAATGTGCGGCTCCAGTCAGGAAGTGAACGCCAGTGCGACGAACGTGCAATGTGCGACTTTCGATGTGGAGTGGAACGCCGGTGATACGTGCATGTGACAAGGAGCGGATCATGCGCTTTAGGTGACGAGACACAGCGTCACAAATCCCACAAAACTCGATAGTGCTCTAAACTTGTTGTGGTCTTGGCGGAGACCAATCGTTTTCAAATTGTGATTATTCCTGTTTTGGCATTCTTGTTGTGTCGAGATTTTTGAAATGGTGTCACATGCTAGTATCACGAGAGATCTTCATCTTCACTGACCTATAAGTATGTTGTTCGGATTATTCGACAATTCTTGGTTATCTTGGTGATTTTGGATTTTCCGTGAAATGTTGTTTGTGCGAGTGATTGCAAGTTTCGAGGACGAAACTTATTTTTAAGGGGGGTAGAGTGTAATACCTCGATTTTTCGGATATATTTTTTGTTTATATATTGGATATCGTGGATGGTTAATTATGCTCAAGGACGTTCTGAACGTTTGATAATGTTATTGAATTGAGTATATGTATTGATTTTGCCGTATGTTCGTATTTGGTATGTCGTGACATTGGACAGGAATTGCTGAAATTGGCTAAGTATAGAATACTTAGCGTACGCTAATGTTGAAGACTTACGTACGCAAAATAACAAGAGTTACGTACCTTATGACCGAGACATTACGTACGTAACATGGGAATCAGACGATTGAGTCATGGTCGGCAGGTGGGACCCGGTGTCGGCAACTTTCGGCGGAGGATGTTGACAGGTGAGTCAACGTACGTATTACGTACGTTATACAGGACGTGTTACGTTCGTAACACGACCATTGTACTGTAGCAAGTCAACTGGTATATTACGTACGTTATATGGTATGGGGTACGTACGTAATGGACTTCACAGAATGAGACAGTGAGTTTGTTACGTACACTATGGATTTTGGATTACGTACGTTAAAGTTGTTACGTACGTTAAGCAAGGACACTTACGTACGTAATGAGAGTGCAGTTTATATATTGAAGTGTTGTCTTTCATTTCTCTCACGATCCTTTGAGGTATTTCTCTCCAAAAAGCGTCCCTCTTCACTTCTTAAAGTGTTCTAAACACTTCTAACATGATTGTGAGCTTGGAATCATGGAATTAGAGCTTGGTTATATAACTATTGTTGATTCTTGAAGTGATTCTTGTGTTATCCATATTCTATGAGGTATGTTGGATATTTCTCCTATTCATTTCGGAATTTTGATGTTATAGTTGATGAATGATTCGTATGAAGATGATTATGGTGTTGTTATTGTGATTCTCGAGGATATATAAGGTTTATGTTGAAGGAAGATGACGATATGCTTTGAATATGTTGATTATGATTATGGAATCATAGAGTTCTTGATGTTATTGAGGCCATATGATGACTATGATGATTTGATAATTCGTTTAACCGATTTAAGATGGTATTCGAAATCATAGTGATGATAGTGGTTGATTTAAATGAGATGAATCTTGATATGAGGTTGAATTCTGGATTGAATATGTTATGATCATTGTTACCAAGTTGGTTCGATTATTGATATGATTATTGTTCTAGGTTGATTAACCAATAGGTATAATCGTTTTTCCGTGGTGAAAGGCCGTAGATTCCGTCCAGTCGGGGCTGAAGAGCTCGTAGATGAGGGCGATGAGTTCGGTGTTGGTTTTGTCATGTTGGTATCCAGGCAAGTGTTTACTTGTTCGGTTGTAATGTTTTGATGAGTAATTCCATTTACATTTCATAAGTATTTTATGTTGTATTGCATATTGAAGAATGTTCAGTGATGTTCTAAACGGATTAGAATGCACAGTTGATGATTGTTGAGATACTTGGTTAATCTTGGGAAGATTGTAGTATTCGGATATTGTCGATGACATTTGGATATTCTTGGTCTATGGTATGCATTTCGGAAGTAAGTCCGGATAGAGGTATGTTTTGTGGTAGTCGTACATAGAGGATTGTACGGGAAAGTATCGGTATTGAGGTATTATACAGTATTGTTGTGATATTGGAATTCTATTGAGGATCGTTGGATTACCGGGAAGTGGTAAGGTTATGTAATTGTGGTTATCATTCTCACGATGCATGGCATGTGAATGTTTATGTTTATGTATTTGCGGTTATTTGTTGGGCATTGTTGCTGACCCCGTTGTGGGACTTGTTTTTCAGGTATTGAGAACTTTGATGGTAGCGGTCGTGAGGCGATGATTCCGGACGATACTGGCTATGGCATATTATTGGGGAATCGTGTATTTTGTCTGTGTATTAATTATTGATGTATATGTATCTTGGACTGTATTTCTATCCGCTGCGTGAGTTCTTTCAAATGGCTTTCGGCTTTTTGCCAACTGAGTTTAATTTCGAAAACCGATTCCCTTAACCGAGTTTTTGGCCTTGATCGTTTTGACGGTAGTTGGTGTTTTCAAATGATTTTGTGAGTTTTGATATAAAATACTACCGTCATCGGCCTTCTTTGTAATATCCGCAATTTCGAATTTCGGTAATTTTCTTTTTTTCGGCGGAAGTCCGTTTTGACGACTCGCTCATGACTGTTTCGTCATTTCGAGAATGATTACTTCTGCACTTTTTGTCATCCGAGTTCGTTTCGGTGTTGTTTTGTTGAGTTCCGTGTCTTTTGGCGACTTTTCCGCACTTGAGCTCGATTCTTGCGAATCTCGTCCGAAACTGTTGTTTCGAGTTTCTCGTAAGTTCATTTAATGTTATTATTCATGTTGCGAGTTTTGGTTCGGTGTTTCGATCGTGTATCGTGATTTCCGGGCGCTTTGGGCCATTTTTGTAATTTCCCAAAGTTTGGGGTAATTACTTCCGTTGTCGAATTCCGACACTTCGGGTGGTCGGAATCGTGTGTTCTCTTAGCGCTTGGATTCGTCTTTGCGAGTACTTCGTAACCGTATCTTCGATTTTTACTCAGGTTCGGGTTTCGGGGTCGTCCGGGCCGTCGGAGTGGCCACACGAGTCACGCCGAGCAGTGGCTCTGCTCGCCGAGTTACGGCCGTAGGTGCGTTACGGCCGTAATGGGTGCGCCACGGCCGTAAGTGTGATCGGGCACGGCCAGCACGGGCGCTGGGCGCCTCCGGACGAAGGCGATTCACCGTAATGTGTGCGATTACGGCCGTAAGTGTCCGGCGATTCCGGATCGATTTTTGACGAATGCCGGTTACGGCCGTAAGACATGCCGAGTACGGCCGTAAGGGCCGAGTTACGGCCGTAAGGCACTGCCGGTTACGGTCGTAACCCTGCCGGCCATATATAGGCCTGGCTCGGCCAGACTTTGTTTTTTTTCATTTTTTCTCCTTCTTTCGGCGGCTGGCGACGGGTGCGACGGGAAATCGAGTCCTTGGCCGGTTCTAATCATTTCCAAGGCATTTTGGAAGATCCTTGTTGATTATATCATCATCCAATCCGTGTTCTTCGTCGAATCAAGGTATATCTCTTGATTTTCCTTCAAGTTGAATTTTTGGGAATTTGTTCTTGATTTCGATTCTAGATTTTGATACATCGGTTGGTGTAGTATGATGTTATTAATCGTGTTCTATGGGTTGTATATCCATATATCGAGTTTGTTTAACTCGATTGACGATTCGAGTGTTCTTGGGAATTATTGAACATTTAGTGTTCGATTAAATGTCCCAATGAGTTTCCCTTCGATAGTTTTCTTGGGATTTCCGTTGTTTTGGCCTTGATTCTCGTCGTAACCATGTGTTATTGTTCCTTCCGGAGGTTTATAGGTGTTTGAGGATTCCGATGTTGAATCCCGTTTGGTGATTGATGATTCGTGTGGTGTTATTCTCGTAATACTCGTGGTGCTATCGCGTTCTTGATATTGTTCGGGGGTTCGGGGCTATTCGACCGCGTCCTATCCGTCGTCTCGTTGCGATCGTGATTTCAAGGCAAGTACCTTGCCCATACTTTTCTCGTTTTATGGATATGATGATCAGTGGTCGTCTTGATGTGTTTGTTTGGTTATTTGAAATGAAGTTTCAAAAGATTTCGGTTTGGCCTCGTTAAAGGCTCTCTTTCAAAACGCGTGTGTTTTGTGAACGTTGTGTTTTGGGAATTGATTATGATTTGATTATTTTGAACGTTGAAGTCTTTGATGATGATACTCCTGTGTTTAAAGTTATGGGATCGTGTATTCCGTATTTAATCATTGTTGTGGTGTTTTTGAAGAGTTTGATAATGGTGTCGAGTTAATGGCCATCTCTAGTGAGTATTCTTAATGAACTTACATTCTTAGCATGTTAGTATTGCATGAGTAACGTGTGTGTGTGTGTATGCTCACTACGGGTTAGATCCGACGGGGTCTCGGTAGGGGTCCACAAGAGACGTGGATCGACGAGCTTGCTTTTAACCACTACGGGTTAGATCCGACGGGGTCTCGGTAGGGGTCCACAGAGACGTGGATCGACGGTTAATTGTGGTGCATTTTGCAAATGTGATTTGATTATGGCATTTCCGGAAATGAGTGCTTTCGAACGGTTTTCATGAGTCCATGCATTAACTAAGTGTGTAAGAGGTAAGTTGTTCGTTTGGCCTACTTGGCTAGGATGGCACTAGAGTATTTTGTTGTTTGTCTTAAATCCTTTATTTGTGGATTTTGATGTTGGGAGACGAACCTTATGGTCGTTCTTGTGTACCGTGTTGATGAGATTTGGGGCTAAAATCCCAATGGTTTTGTAAAAGTCATTTTATGGATTTGGGGCTAAAATCCCAACGGTTTGGTAAATGTCATTTTTCGGAAAGTAAACCTTTGGGGCGGTGACCCCTTTTGTCTTTGGATTTTGAAAAGTAGGATTTGATAATCCTAAATTGTGTTCTATTAAAACTCTCGATGGCATTCTAAACCGTTTTATAAATTACTTCCATTGATTTATGATATTTCGATTTTGAAATGTTTTCTCAAACTCTTGCCTCGGGAAGTACTTTTCGTTTCTTTTGGATCTTTGAGGATTCCTGGTTATTGTTATTCGTGGAATGTGAATTGTATGGCTCGTATTTGCACTTTGTTCTTGCACTAGCAAAACAGTGGAGTTTTGCTAACCCCCGAGTATTCGGGGGGTGGATGTCTGTTTTTGCATTCAGGTTTTGGAGCATAACACAGGGTCGACACGAAGGATGATGAAAGATGATCGATACTAATCACACGAGGAACCTTATATTGTTTATTGGTTCAGTTGTACTTTAGTTTCCGCTGCTATATTTTTCCCGTTGTACGGGTGCGGTTGTATTTTGACCCCTGCGTGGGCATGATTTGTATTTAAGTTGTATGTATTTATTGAAAGACCAAATTGGTCTACTGAGTCATTTTAGCCTTAAAGGCGATGTTTAGATGTTTGATTTTAGTTATCAGCCTGGTAGATCCTCGAGGAGAGGGTCTACGGCGTGTAATATCCCTGAGTGGATTGGGGGTGTTACATTCTTGTCGTTCTTGTAATTGGTTTTTAGCCTAGTGGGTTCCGGCGCGGGGCCCACGACGTGTAATATTCCCGATTGGTTTTGGGGGTGTTACACCAGGAATACAGTATCCACTTTAATTAATTGTGCACTCAGAACAAGTGAGATGTTACTGTAGGAACACGGAGGCATAAAAACTTCCTATAACTGAAGTGTGCATTAGTTAAGGGGGACGACCTATGAATACAGTATTAGTCCAAAAATTGGGGTAAGAATTAAATCTTGTATGTACCTTTTAAGGGGGAACGCTGTATTGTTCGCGGATACAGCACATACACTGTAGGATATCAATTAATAATATATTCCTACTGATAATGTTTTAAGTCCATGTGCCATGTTTACATTTCAAACGTCTTATCCTTTAATGGTTTTAAAGACACATGGACTTCAATGCCTCAAATATCATGATTTCAATAATTTCAAACCGTCGTTTCGTGTAATAAGGGAAGAAGAAATGTCAAAAGTGGGACCAGTCATCATTTCAAAAATAGATGGCTTAGACGTACCAATTACTCTGAATCCATCCTGGACGTTCTTTAATAAGACGGTTCTCATCCCTTAAATCTGACCGTTCACTGTATAATCTTCCCTACATCCTATATAAGGACTGTATTTTGCTCCCTTAGACTCTTTATGCTTTCACCAAATTAAAAGAATCCCAAGCAAACAGTTTACATACTCTGCATTTTTCTGCGTTTCTCTGTTTATTTCCCAGTTACTTCAAACTTTTCTTCTGCAAGAATGTCGACTTCACAGACATCATCACTTTCCATGAAGAAGAAGGAATCAATCATCAACAGACGCATCTTCTCCAGATCCATGGTGATGGAGAGAATTAATCTCGAGCGAGAAGACTTTGTCAGGATATAGATGGTCATTTCAAGGGTGAAATAGCAAGGGTTATACCGCCTTGATAGACACCATACCGAGTTGTATGATGAACAGATAGTGGAAGAATTTTACTTGGACGCCTCTTTGAAGTACTCATCTCAGAGGACATGAGGTGGTATTTCTGAGATCTCTATGATGGTTAAAGGGATCGAAGTCTCTGTGAACAGAGAACTGCTGGAGAAATTGTACAGGCTACCGTCTAATGGCCTGAAAATGGAAGAGTTGTAGACCTTCGGGTCGGAGAGTTTGCTGACAGCCTACTGGATGTTGTTCACTGGTGATGATAGGGCAAAGAATGTCAACCCCTCTTGCCACAAGAAAAACTTCACACTGTTGTATGTTTATCTTCATGACTTATGTTTCCGGGTGGTTGAGAACCAGACATGAGCTTTCAGAATGTGCACCAACCTATGCTTCAGAATGATGGTGGTCATCATGCCCGGAGACAAGGTGAACTGGTGTCAAATTCTGATGAAAAGGGTTCAGGAAGAGGCTTCCAAACCTGAAACTGACCAGAAATCCTTCGCCCTCGTCCTGAACAACATCCTCACTCACTGCGGAGTAAAACAATCTGTCGATGCTAAGAAGATTGACCCCGGAAAATATATTGGTGGGATGACTTACACCATTTTCAACATGTCTTACTTGATTGCTAAGAGGCCGCATCCTCAAAACATGTCAATCTAAAGTGACCTGAGGGACGTCACTCTGAGAATCTCAAGCAAGGAAAGGAAGAGGATGAGAAATGTTTCTGACAGCTGATCACCTGTTGCTGTCGAGAAGAAGAAGAAGAAGAAGGCCAAAAAGTCTTCGAAGGCTGAGCCTACAGTAACTGCAGCGATTACTGTAGAGGCCCCCTCTGTTCCTGTCGCTGAACCAATCCCACAGGGCACAACCCCTCTGGAAGAAGAAGTTGCTGCTGAAACAGAAAATCCTGAGCCTGTGGCGGCTATGACGGATGAACAATTGCTTGCCAAGTTGGAAGGATCCGACGAGTCAGCTGCCCTCGGAGCTAAAAGACATTACTCCTAACAAGGTACCCACCCCTGTACGGAGTCCCTCTCCCCACAGGGTACCATCCCCTGTTCGGGATCCCTCTCCACAACAAGTCCCCATACCTGTTGAGGATCCCATCCGGACAATAGACCCAACTACTATACGGAAGTCCCTCCCCTACTGACATTATAAATAATACTCTCCTCCATGCCCAAATTGAGGAAGCTTTCAGACGCTTCAAAATATGGAAGTCCTACATGGTCACCCCATACAACACTATGTACCACAGGTCCGAATGAAAAGATGAGGAATTATTTGCTCTAGATGTCACGGACACCCAGAACGTCGAAGTCCTGATCTGCTGGGAGAATCAATTTTGCCAGAAGCTAATCTCTGATTATTACACAACAAAGGAGAATGCTAGACTAAAAGGTAAGTCACAGTCTAGTGACAAAGCTCCATCGAACAACCATCACTCTGATCCTGACTCGGACGACGACGATAATGCCTTACAAGCCGGTATAGGGAAAGAGAGATGGCCAATATCCAAAACCAACAGGGTCAGGGTACATCTGACAAACAACAGTCCCCTCCACCGCAACAGGAAGCTGCTTAAGAACAGCAACATGAAGAGTTAGTCCCTCTTGTCATCTCTGAAGATCAAGCTGCTCCCAAATAGGACGCCTAGCACGTCCCCCAACCTGAAGATGCATCCCGCTCCATTCACCAAGCGGATTCAGCCCCTATTCCAGATCAGGCGTAAGCTGAGAGTCGGCAGGAGGATTTTATCCCTCCTGTACTTTCGACTACAGACAAACAACCTTCTGTCTCTGAGACTGAACTGACAGCAGTAACTTCCGAAGCTCCTGCTTCTGAAGCTCCTGCATCTCCCATCTCTATTAGCTCAAAATCAGATTCTGATGATGGTTTCTTACCAGAAGACAGACCACGAGGACCTCGTCTCCATGTGGTGCTTCGTCAACTTGGAGAACGTGAGGATTCAAAAATTGCGCACCCTAGCTCCCCACGCACCGAAGCCTGCATCGAGAAACTCCATGCCATCGGTCGAAAGACAGTGTTCTTGAAAGACGCTGTAAAGGATCTATATGATGTCAGCAAAGAACTCGACTTGATGCGAGATACTACCCAAGATTAACTCCCTAAACTGAAATCTGCGATCAACGATGTTGAAGAAGCATTCCGCCTGATGGCTACAGCATTGTGGCAAGCACTAAATCAACTCAAGTACCATCAGGAGAAAATCCTAAGGCAGGAACAGGAAAAGCTCAGGATTGCCGAGGCCAAAACAGTTACCGTCCTCTAACATACTGGCACTAGACTGACTGAGCACGAACACAAAATAGATGATATATCTTTGGTGCTCAGTACACTGGTTAAAAGCGTCAATGATCTGAAGACCAAACAGGACGAGTCCATAAAGCTCCTATAGGAGATTCATACCAAGGTATTAGATCTTGATGATGCCAAAAAGGGGGAGGACCCAGAGAGGCTTCCCGGAGATGGAGAATGGAGAGAAAGAGAGAGAGATGGTTGCAGCATTGGAAGAGAGTGTTGCTGCTATTGGACGACTGGACCCACCCGGGTCTAGTCAAGCTACAAGAGGATATAGGGTATCTGGCTCTTGACCTGAGTTCCAGGATCCAAATATCCCATGGAAAAACATTATGCGTAAGCCCACCGAGATTTTGCTTCCTACTGACCGACAGCCTTTAGCCGATGAACTAAAGAACTGGAAGAAGAATGAACTGATGAGATACTTCTATACGATCATCAGGGAGTCTTCCATGTTCAACAAATTCAAGACCCTCAAGGATGCCGCCAATGAATTCTCAAAGCTTTTGACAGAAGGAAGGCTCTCTCTACAACTGATGTTGAAATCTAGACTCCAGAAAGGTGACCGGCTCACCCATCCAGAAGACTGGATCCTTGCTTATGATCAATCCCCTGAAGGAAGAAGATTTTATAGGGATCAAGGCAAAGACTCCCAGTCAACTGGTGGAATGGAACTGTTGATGATCCTAATCGGAGGTCTTGGAAGCACTCTCAATATAGGAGCTAGCCTGTTAGGCTTTACGCTATATTTGTTTCTCTTGTAGGCTTACCAATGTAGTATGCATTTATCTTGTATCTTTATCTTTCAATACCGGTAATTTTTCCCATATGTTATCAATAAAATTTGATTTCTTGAAAGACTACAGGTCGTAATCTACATTAACTGATTCACTGTTTAATTACGGAGTTTTTGTTGGGAATAGTGCCCTAGGACATTCGATGTGCCTAGATTTGTGATTGTCACATTTAAATAAAATTAATTGATATCATTTATTTCTCGTAGATTATTATAATGTGTGCATTTTTTAATATTATAATAATCGAATAATAGTTATTCATGAATAATAAGATTATTCAAATGTCCCTGGTACAATTGTGTTAAGTAGAGAATCAAGGGATTAATATACTAGTATAAGTTTAATTGATAATCATCGGATGATTATGCGTATGGTACGGATCAATCTTATGGGTATTGGTTGGAGAACTAATGCTGGACAGACCCGCATTGAGATCACTGCATGGAAATGTCATAGGTGGATCTCAATATAACAGTATGTCAATAAATCCTTGAACCTGAGATTATCATAGAGTCCAACATGATAACTGCTATGCCTTGACGTAATCCAACATCATCTGAAACATGGTGATCATAAAGGTTAGCGATCAGGATTACTTGGAAGTCATGTAGAGGGCAATGAATAATCAAGATGTGATTGTTCCCTCTCTTTAGTGAGAGAGATATCTGTTGGGCCCCTCGGTAAGTAGGAATGAAGGAAATGCATGGCCATGCTCAAATAAAGAGTGATTTGATTCAATCAGTCTACTTGTGATCGAGAAAGCATTTGAACTTTAATAAGTATGACAATATCCATGAGTTAGTTCAAATATGATATCGCGTGACAAAGGGATTTGACACGTTAGAAGGTTTAATGGACTATTAACGTATATTATTTGGGTAATCATAATATCTTCCTAGAGGCCGCTTATGATTTATTATTTAATAAGGTATTCAATAATTGCCAACATAATATAAGCCTTTTGGGTCGCACATACGACAATTATAGACAAGTAGGAATAGATATCAACTGGAAACAATAAATATAATATTGGATATTATATTTATGAGGAGATTAGATAATAAGTAATATATAATATTGGATATTATATATATTGTATTATTTAATAACATGAGGGGTAACTAAGCAAATACTAGATTATTGACTCTAGGGTTTACTTAGTATAAATAGAAGGTCTTGGACAAGGAGTTGTCATAAGAAACCAAGACACCAAAAATCGCCCCCCAAGAAGAAAGAAAAAAATCGGCCCCTTCTCTTACAGTAGGAGAACGACGTCTGTCATCTCATCTTGTCTTTCCTTAGTTGATCTTGATCAATAGTACAAACCTTCTAGTAAGGAAGTTGTGTTGTACTATTTATCAATATTATTCGTAAGGATCTAGCAATCCGGCTTGTGGAATTGTTCGTGTGTGGATCACCCAAAGAGGAAGGAGATATTCATCTGCTTCTAGTCTGGTTCAGATCCGTTCATCGCATTAAGGTAATTCAACGAACTCTTAATAAATCAATTAAATTACTTCATGAGATCCTAAATTGGGTTTTCGTATTAATTCTTTCGCTGCGTTTTACTCTTGATTTATGTATTCGATGCATAGAAATCCCAACAGTGGTATCGGAGCCAACTTGCATGTAATTTAACTATTTATGTAGAACATGTTTATGTATAAATTATGTTCTTGATTATGTTTATAAAATATAGATTTTATAAAACAATTTTCTGGTTTAATATGATTAAATCGAATCGTCAAAAATCAATTTTCCGGACTGTTTTCACAATAATCTGCTCCATAATCGTTCTGGAATACGTCTGGTCCAATATGGGTCGGGTCGGGTCGGGTCCGGGTCAGTCCTGGACCCGCAGGCTATTTTAATTAGCAAAAAAATTTTTATGCAAAACCAGGGATTCGATCCCTGGTCGTCCGCATACCGCATACCGGATATAATTGTTGAATTGTACACGGATCTTTTATTAAAAGCAAGAAATTGTTTTTCAAAATATGACAAATTATTTCCGCAAAACACGGGATTCGAACCAGAGTCCTTTGCCTTGAAATCCGGCGTTTTACCATCTCAGTTGCGACCTGTTTTGGTAACCTTCATAGTAGTACTTTTCTTATAAGCCTATTTTAAAATAAAAGTAAATTTGGAAAAAATAGTTGCAAAATGTTACAACTGCTACCGCCGGGTTTCGAATCTAGACGGACGCGTGCACAGAGCGCGCATACAGCCATCTCGGCTATAGTTCAGGATTGTTCATTTGATGTCTCAGATTTTATTTATAGTCTGAATGCCAGATAGATTTTAATTTATATACTTACATGCTTTTATTAATTATTTGATATCAGGATTGTTCTGGAACAGGTCTCGTCCGAGACGGGTCGGGTCAGGTCGGGTCTGGGTCGGTCCTGGACCCACATGCCATTTTAATTGGCAAAATTTTTTATGCAAAACCAGGGATTCGATCCCTGGTCGTCCGCATACCGGGCAGCCGTTTTACCATGTGGTCTACAGGTTTTGTTTGTTCAATTGTACATGGATCTTTTATAAAAGGCAAGAATCTTTTTTTCAAAATATGACAAATTATTTCCGCAAAATACGGGATTCGAACCAGAGTCCTTTGCCTCGAAATCCGGCGTTTTACCATCTCGACTGGGACCTGTTTTGGTAACTTGCAAAGTAGTACTTTTCTTATAAGCCTATTTTAAAATAAAAGTAAATTTGGAAATAATAGTTACAACTGCTACCGCCGGGTTTCGAACCCGGACGGACCCGTGCATAGAGCGCGCAGACAGCCATCTCGGCTATAGTCCAGGATTGTTCATATGATGTCTCAGATTTTATTTATAGTTTGAATGTCAGACAAATTTTAGTTTATATACTTACTTGCTTTTATTAATTATTTGGTAATTATTTCTGGTATGTGTATGGTGTATGGCATGACCATAAATGGACCAATATGATTAGATAAGTTATTTCCTTATGGGTTGGTTTTACGGCCTGCAGGTCGTTTAATTATAATTGGTTTTACGGCCGGCGAGTCGTCTATTTAAATTATTTATTATTTACCGCATGTGTGTCGTTTGCACCTCTTGTAATTAAATTTACTAGTGTAGTGTTAAATTTTATTAATGTAATGAAGACGAGAAGGACGAGAAGGATGGACTCGAGGAGCCAATTGATCGTGTATGACGTTCCAATGAGTTGGGAAGATCAATGAAGACCGATTGCAACCTTTTAGTTTGACCCTTGTAATTTTCATGTTGGCTCATGGAAATTAAGTTAGGAATTATGGTCATGCTATACACGGTCCTATGGTTTTAATTGTCATGTGATGCGATGTATGTTTAAATTTATGCATGTATGTGATGCTATCTATGTTTAGATGTATGTTAGCAAACATAGACATTAACATAGGATAAAAATCCCTCGTTAAATTTTTTAAATGCTGTTCATTTGAAAAACACCAATCAAGACTTCGATCATCTTGAGTGGGTATTGCCAAAGCTGGGCACTCAGATTATCTTAGTAATGTAGGATGGGTAATAGTGATACCTATGTGTTTTAATGAACTAAGAATTCAAAAGAGTTTTGAAACTTAAGGCATAAGATGGGATTATAACATGCTTGGGCATAAGATGCCAAATCCCATGAAGATAATCTAAGAGTTACATATGACGTAATCGATAAAGAGTTACCCACTTAAAGTCGCTCAATTCTAGATATCATGCCAAAGATGAGTTTAATACTGTGCAAAATGGGATCTTAGCCCACTAAAATTACAAATGTTGTAAAATTGAGGGTACTTTGTTTTAGTGGGTGTATTTTTCGAAAAATAAAATAATGTGACTAAATACTTTTCATATTGAATTTTGTAGATAATATAGACTGGCATCAATCAACACGTCCACCATTTCACTGCGATCAATCCTTGAGAAGGACAAGCTCAAAGAAAATGACAGCTTCTATCTGGATTGGATGCGGAGCTTGAGAATAATTCTCAAGCAAGAAAGAAAGCAGTATGTTCTTGAGGAAGAAATTCCCGATGAGCCAGCTGACAATGCAAACAAAGCAACAAAAAAAAATAGAAGAAACATTGTGCTGATTCCATTGATGTAAATTGTCTTATGTTGGCTACCATTTGTCCAGAACTTCAGAAGAATCCGAAGGAGATGGAGGCTTATGATATCAATGCTCACCTCAAGGAAACTTTCTCGAAGCATGCTAGGCAAGAGAGGTATGAGACCTTTCAAGCCTTATATACTTGCAAGATGGTTGAGGGGAAATCTGTCAGCGCTCCTGTACTCAAGATGAAAGGATATATTGATCATCTTGAAAGGCTTGGTTTTCCACTTTCTAAGGGTCACTCCACGGATGTGACCAAAACTCATTGCCTGAAAGTTTCGGTCAGTTCATTATGAACTATAATACGAATGAGATGGAGAAGTCCATTGCTGAGCTGTATGAGATGCTTAAGACGGCTGAGCAGAATATTAAGAAGAAACCAAGCCACGTGCTGATGGTCAGAAAAGGGAAGTCCTTTAAGAACAAAGGCAAGGGCAAGGGTAAGGCAAAAGTTGCCAAATCTAAAGACCCTACTAGGCCGGTTTTCAAGGCTAAAGCTCCCAAAGATGGAAATTTCCATCATTTCAATAAACCAGGATACTGGAAAAGAAATTGCAAGATTTACTTGGAAGAGCTAAAGCGTACCAAGGGTACTAAGACTACTACAGGTATATTTGTTATAGAAGTTAACTTATCTACTTCTAACTCCTGGGTATTGGATACTGGATGTGGATCTCACATTTGTACAAATGTGCAGGGGTTGAGAAGCAGTAGAGAACTGAAGAAAGGGGAAGTGGATCTAAGAGTCGGCAATGGAGCAAGAGTTGCTGCCCTAGCCGTAGGAACGTATGATCTAGTTTTACCCAATGGGCTTTTGTTAGTTTTGAACAATTGCTATTATGTTCCTGCTATGAATAGGAATATTATTCCAGTTTATACATTAGATTGTGAAGGTTACAGTTTTATTATTAAGAATAAGATTATTCGTATTTTCTTTGATGACTTGCTTTATGGTACTGCAAAGTTATATACTGGACTTTACAATATTGATCTAGATGAGTCCGACACATTGGAAGTCTATAACATTGCATCCAAGAAACCTAATCTCAATGATTCTAATCCAACATACTTATGGCATTGTCGACTTGGTCACATAAATGAGAAACGCATTTCTAAGCTCCATAATGATGGACTTTTAGGCTCTTTTGATTATGAAACATATGGGACATGCAAATCTTGTTTATTAGGCAAGATAATGAAGAATACTTTCCCGGTCACAGAGATAGGGGTAGTGATCTATTAGGCCTAATACATACTGATGTATGCGGACCTCTTAGCACGCATGCCAGAGGTGGATACCAATACTTCATTACATTTACCAATGATTATAGCCGATATAGATATGTTTATCTTATGAAGTATAAAGATGAATCTTTTGAAATGTTCAAAATATTCCATAATGACGTACAAAATCAACTTGGGAAGACAATTAAAGCCCTTCGATCGGATCGAGGTGGCGAATACTTGAGCCAAGAATTCAATGATCATCTTAAGAGTTGTATAATTGGTTCACAACTTACTCCTCCCGGAACACCTTAGCATAACGGAGTGTCCGAGAGGAGGAGTCGAACTTTAATAGATTGGGTTCGATCCATAATGAGTCGAACAGAGCTTCCATTATCATTTTTGGGCCACGCCTTAGAAACAGCAGCATTCACCCTTAACCGTGTTCCATCTAAAGCAGTTGAAAAGACACCATTTATGGACTGGTAACAGACCAAACTTGTATTTTCTAAAGATCTGGGGTTGTGAAGCATTCGTAAGGCGCCAAGTGTTTGAAAAACTGGTAGCCAGATCTGAAAGATGTTTATTTGTGGGATATCCTAAGGAAACTAAAGGATATTACTTTTATAAGCCCGCAGAGAACAAAGTATTTGTTGGTCGATATGCTGTATTCTTAGAAAGGGAATTTATTTCCAAAAGAGATAGTGGGAGAAGAGTACTTCTCGAGGAAACTCGAGAACCACAAGAAGACATCGCTTCACCGATGGAAACCGAACAAGCTCAACAATCAGTTGAAGAGCCCATTCAAAGTACACAAGTCCCACGCAGATCTGATAGGATGCGGCATGAACCTGGGAGATGTAGTTATCTCATAACAGAGGATGATGATGCATCACACATAGATGATGATCCTAGTACCTATACAGAAGCTGCTTCAGGACCAGAATCCGAGGAATGGCTAGAAGCCATGAAGTTAGAGATGCAGTCCATGTATGACAATCAAGCTTGGAACTTGATAGATCTACCTAAGGGTGTTAAAACGATTGGGTGCAAATGGGTCTATAAAAAGAAGAAATACATGGATGATAATATGCAAGCCTATAGAGCTAGACTACTGGCAAAAGGTTATAGACAGATTCATGGTGTTTACTATGATGAGACCTTTTCGCCAGTACTCATGCTTAAATCAATTAGAATTTTATTTGACATTGCCGCATATTATGATTATGAAATATGGCAAATGGATGTGAAAACATCATTCCTTAATGGAAACTTACTCGAGCATGTGTAGATGACACAACTTGAAGGTTTTGTTCATCCAGAAAATTCTAAAAAGGTTTGCAAGCTTCAAAGATACATTTATGGTTTGAAGCAGGCTTCTCGGAGCTGGAATCTTCATTTTGATGAAACTATCAAAGAGTTTGGGTTTATTCAAAATGAAGATGAACCATGCATGTACAACAAGGTTAGTGGGAGCATAGTTGTTTTCATAGTCTTATATGGAAATGACATTCCCACCTTGCAGACAGTCAAGACTTGGTTGGGAAGTTGAGTCTCAATGAAAGACTTAGGAGAAGCTGCTTACATTCTTGGGATAAAAATCTATAGCGATAGATCAAAGAGAATGATTGGTCTGAGTCAAAGTACCATGTACTCGACCAGATGTATTATTTGCCCTTAGCATGATAAGTCGATACCAATCAAATCTAGGTGAAAGTCACTGGACAGCAGTGAAAACCATTCCAAAGTACTTAAGAAGAACTAAGGATGCGCTCCAAATATATGGAGGTGTGGGAAACAAGCTGGTTGTAAATAGTTACGCCAATGCAAGTTTCAAAACCGATGGAGACGATTTAAGATCGCAGATAGTTTTGTGTTTTGTTTAAAATCAAGATGCTGTGAGTTGGAAATGTTCCAAGTAAACACGCTCATAGATTCTATAACTTAAGACTGAGTACCTGGCAGCATCGGATGCAGCCAAGGAGAATATGTGGAAACTTTTAGGTCCTATAAGTCTTTACTGCGACAATAATGGTGCTATTGCGCGAGCTAAAGAGTCATGGGCTGATCATAATCCAAACATATACTCAGAAAATATCACCTAGTCAGAGAGATCGTCGGATGAGAAGATATTACAATATGAAAAGTAGCAACAGGAGAGAATGTTGCAGATCCACTTACCAAGCCTCTCTCACAAGGAAAGCATGTTAAGAATGCTAGAGCGATAGGACTAAAAGTCATGAATGAATAGTCCTAGTGCAAGTGGGAGATTGTTGGGAATAGTGCCCTAGGACATTCGATGTGCCTAGATTTGTGATCGTCACATTTAAATAAAGTTAATTGATATCATTTATTTCTCGTATATTATTATAATGTGTGCATGTTTTAATAATATAATAATCGAATAATAGTCATTCATGAATAATAAGATTATTCAAATGTCCCTGGTACAATCGCGTTGAGTAGAGACTCAAGTGATTAATATACTAGTATAAGTTTGATTGATAATCATCAAATGATTATGCGTATGGTACGGATCAATCTTATGGGTATTGGTTGGAGAACTAATACTGGACACACCCGCATTGAGATCACTGCATGGAAATATCATAAGTGGATCTCCATATAACAGTATGTCAATAAATCCTTGAACCTGAGATTATCATAGAGTGCAACATGATAACTGCTATGCCTTGACGTAATCCAACATCATCTGAAACATGGTGATCATAAAGGTTAGCGATCAGGATTAGTGGAAGTCATGTAGAGGGCAATGAATAATCAATATGGGTATTTGTCCCTCTCTTTAGTGAGAGAGATATCTGCTGGGCCCCTCGATAAGTATGACTGAAGGAAATGCATGGCCATGCTGAAATGAAGAGTCAGTTGATTTAATCAGTCTACTTAAGACCGAGAAAGCATTTGAACATTAATAAGTATGACAATATCCATGACTTAGTTCAAATATGATATCGCGTGACAAAGGGATTTGACACTTTAAAAGGTTTAATGGACTATTAACTTATATTATTTGGGTAATCATAATGTCTTGCTAGTGGCTGCTTATGATTTATTATTTAATAAGGTATTAAATAATTGCCAACATAATCTAAGCCTTTTGGATCATACATACAACAATTATAGACAAGTAGGAATAAATATCAACTGGGAACAATAAATATAATATTGGATATTATATTTATGAGGAGATTAAATAATAAGTAATATATATAATATTGAATATTATATATATTGTATTGTTTAATAACACGAGGGGTAACTAAGAAAATACTAGAGTCTTGACTCTAGGGTTTACTTAGTATAAATATAAGGTCTTGGACAAGGAGTTCTCATAAGAAACCAAGACACCAAAAATCGCCCCCCAAGAAGAAAGAGAAAAATCGGCCCCTTCTATTACAGTAGGAGAACAACGTCGGTCATCTCATCTTTTCTTCCCTTAGTTGATCTTGATCAGTAGTACAATCCTTCTAGTAAGGAATTTGTGTTGTACTATTTATCAATATTATTCGTAAGGATCTAGCAATCCGGCTTGTGGAATTGTTCGTGTGTGGATCACCCAAAGAGAAAAGAGATATTCATTGGCTTCTAGTCGGTACAGATCCGTTCTTTGAATTAAGGTAATTCGACAAACTCTTAATAAATCAATTAAATTACTGCATGAGATCCTAAATTGGGATTTCGTATTAATTCTTCCACTGTGTTTTACTCTTAATTTTTGTATTCGATGCATAGAAAACCCAACAGTTTTTGATATATTTGAACAAGTATAAACTTGTTAAGTCTCAAAGCTATAAGAACTTGTGTGCAAACAGTTCATAAACTAAGTTGTATTCAACCTAGACTACACTATGTAATATTGTGCCTACGCGCCAATCATAAGTTCAATTGTAATACACCTAGTCATGTAGGATTTTTCATTTCAGAACTTTCCTACAAGCAGTTCATATTTATAGACTAAGTATTAAAGATCAGATCAATCATACATAACACTCGAAGACAGCCTCTCTGTATCTAGAAAAAGGCATCTACAGAAAGTTTTGGCATTATCAAAAAAGGGGAACTTGTTAAACATTCCTGTTTTGATAATTGCCAACATACAACAAAGAAGTCTCAAAGAAGTAAGAATGTCGCTAAGAATAGAAGCTGTTAGGACTCTCAATTTAGCCCGTCCCTATAGCAAAGAAATATTCTACTCCGACTATCATACAGAGCATACTTCATATAGCAAATATATAGTGTGTTGGATACAACATGCAGGCTGAAGGTGTTTTACTTAGGAAAATTAAACCAAATCCAACGGGACTGAATAGAAGAAGCTTTAAACCGTTGTGAGATAAACATTGTTTATTCATAAAGTATTCACAGTTATAGCAGCATTTATTGCTGATAGGACAACATTTAATACAACCGGAGAGAGGCAAGTCTGAACGCTCTCAAGAGCATTTAATGCAAATATAGAAAGGATGTATGAAGCATTAAATGCGATCTGCTTTAATTCAAACATTCAGCAGCTGCCAATCAGAGACAGACATCAACATCTCACCAACCAGCAATGGCTACATTTATAACGGATACATCTCGAAGGTTATAAATAGCCCCAAGCAAGAGGACTTCATCACACAAGCAATATTCATTCTCGCATAAACTCTAACAAGTTAACTCTGACAATATAGATATATAAGAGCAGTATATTACGTGAGCATACAGCCGTATTCAAGCGAAGAAATATACCAAGTCTTTAACGTAAACAGCACAACATATGGCGAACATTCATCAAAGATCTAGGTGCTGTTTGAAATTGTTCTACCCTTACTGTTGAGATTATCATTAGCCCTGTATGGACTAAAGATCCTTGCATATTCCAACCTATGTTGGAAGAATATCATTTTAGATGAAGCTTCAATGTATGTGAGAATAAGGGAGTCAGAAAGAGCTTGAAGCCAATCTGTGTAAACGGTGAAAGAGACAGTCCTTGTATCTATTTGTGTGAACGATACAGATACAAGTTTAGTTGAAGTCACGTATTTGTGTGCGTGGTGATTTTAATAAACTCGTTACTCATGTGTGGAGGACCAGTGAATGTAAAGGGATTTACATCGAACCACTTTAAACTGTGTGTTATTTACTTTCAGTCTTTACTGTTTTCATTCTATTATGATTCATCAAACAGTCTGGAAAGACTCCCTACAGGCCCAAGCCTTTTCACAAGGTAAGTTTCAAATCTCATTCCTCTGGTGATTCTAACTTATGCTATAACTGTAGGAAACCTGAACATTATGCAAATAAGTGTCCATACCCGAAAGTACAAAAGTTGCCAGAAGCTGAGCAACAAGAAAAGGATGAAAGAAGGCGTATTAGGAAAAACAAGCTCAAGGCCCTGATTGGTGAATTAGAAGCCTCGCCCACGTCCAAGAAGACCGAGGAGTGCCTTTAGGCAATCACTGACAGTGACTCCTCTTACGATGATATCGAGGATAAAGCATATATGTGCTTTATGGCCAAAGAAATACAGGACGATGAGGACAGCAATGATGAAGTAAGCTCAACTTCAACTAGTCCTATAAATGCATCGCATACCTTTGAAAACATGATGAACGGATTTAAGAACTTTCAAAAGGCCCATGAGACTTTAAAACGCGAAAACATACAACTCGAAATTTCAAACTTAGAGCTAAAAGATGAAAATGACTTGCTGAAGAATAACTATGAAAATATGTCAAGACAAATGATTTTGCTTTACTTGAATTAAAAGTCAAAACTCTCAAAAAACGAGAAGAAGAATTAGAGAACATCTTGAAATCATTCAAGAAATATTCTAAACGGATGGAAGAAATTCTAAGCACTGGGCAACATGCCCATGATAAAAGTGGCTTAGGATATAACTCATTCTCCAATAAGGGTAAGTCTAGTACGGTATTTGTCAGGGGTGTGGAACCCATTCCTGTTCCTCAAGAGACTCCAAGTTCGGCAAATGCTACAACTTCCCCTCATATAGCAAAGTTCGCGATTCCGTCTCCCAACTCATATCATAAACAGTGTAAACCTCATCCTCCCAGACCTGTAATACATGATCAACAGCATGCTCCCCGAGCATATCAGAAGCGCCAGCACCCTATCCAAATATCAAAGGCAAGCACCGCAGTACTACTAACCGTACAGTGCATCTAAATATTGGATACAGGAGCCCCATTATCCATCCAGGAAGTAGGTCACCGCGCGGCATCAATAATAGCTCTGGGAATCCAACTGGAGACCAAAAAGACAAGGTGTAAGGTCTAAGAAAATGGCTCCACCTCCAAGACAGCAATCATACTAGAATAATAACCCTAATTTTTACATGCATGATAATCAAGGTTACAGTGACTACATGCCGGTTCCACATAGACAACGCAAAATTGGACCAAAAGTAACCTACAACAAACCAATTTCTGTCAGGCAAATTGGGTACCGAAAGGCAGTAACACACATGGACCCAACAATCAAATGAGACCTAAATCTACTTAAATTTTGTGCTTACAGGATATCAAAGATAAGGGCATCTGTACTTTGACAGTGGATGTTCTCGGCACATGACAGGTGATATCAGCAAGCTATCAGATTATGTAGAAGGTCGCGGTCCAAAGGTAAGTTTTGGTGACAAGTCCAAAGGAAGAACAAGAGGGATCGGAACCCAGCTTGTGGGAAAGTTCAAAGTCACCGACTTAGCCTATGTTGAAGGCTTACAGTATAATCTACTTGGTATTAGTCAGTTATGTGATAAATAGTTCTCGGTCAAATTCTATGTAGACCACTGTACTGTGAAGGACATCCTGACCAAAGAAATCGTCCTCGTAGGAAACAGATCAGGTAATATGTATATTGCCGACAAGAAGCCTACGAGCTCCACTATTCCTTGTTTTGTTCCCAAAGGTACTGAAGATCAAAGATGGCTACGGCACAAGAGTATGTCTCATATCAACTTCAAGACGATCAACCAACTCGCCAGACAGGGAATGGTTAGAGGCTTGCCGAATGTGTCATTCCATAAAGACAGCGTATGCGGATCCTGTCAGAAAGGCAAACAAGTCAAAACCACCCTGAAGATCAAATCATACCTGTCCACCCACACGGTCTGGACATGCTACACATGGACCTTGTTGGCCACTAAGTATACAATAAACAGCTTAGAATACAAAAGCACAATAAGCTGTATGTTTTTCAAAGTTAGTTGCATAACAAAAGTTTGTTGTATGAGTTGATGTAATACAACTAGGTGTTCTCCTGTTTGCTTGATGCGTACAGGATTATACAATGTGTACTAATAAATCACAATAGAATAAAAACAGTAAAGACTGAGTAAATAACACATAGTTTAAAGTGGTTTGAGGTAAATCCTATACGTCCACTGGTCCTCCACACAGTAGTAAAGAGTTTATTAAAATCACTACGTACACAACTATGTGACTTTAACTAAACTTGTCTCTATATCATTCACACAGATTGATACAGGGACTGCAGCTATGGGCCATTCACACATATTGGCTTGAGATCTTTCTGACTCGCTTCTTCTCAAACAGATTCAAGATTCATCTACAATGCTATTCTTCCCACACAGGTCGGAATATACAAGGATCTTTAGTCCACACAGTGCTAATGATAATCTCAACGGTAAGGGTAGAACAAATCTCAAACGGCATCTAGATCTTTGATGAACGTTCGTTGTATGTTGTGATATTTTTGTTGAGGACTTGTATGTTTCTTCGCTTGATTACTGCTGTATGCTCACAAAATATACTTCTTTGTAATCGCTAGGATGTCAGAGTAATCTGTCAGAGTTTTCACGATAATGAATAATCTTGTGTATGGAGTCCTCTTGCTGGGGGTTATTTATAATCTTGGACATATATACGTTGATCGCATTTAATACTTCAGACATCCCTTATGTCTTTACATTAAATGCTCTTCTGAGCGTTCAGACTTGTCTCTCTCCGGGTATATTAAATGTTGTCCTATCAGCAATAAATGCTGCTTTAATCATGAATACTTTATGAATAAACAATATTTTATCTCACAACGGTTTAAATCTTTTTATATTCAGTCCTATTGGATGTGTTTTACTTTTCACAAGTAAAACACCATCAGCCTGTATGGTGTATCCAACACATTAAGTTTCTTTGTTGTATGAAGAAGGCTCTGTAGGGTGGACTTGTAGAAGACCTCTTTGCATTATGGACGGGTTGTATGAGGAGTACTAACAGCTTCCATACTTAACAACATTCTGACTTCTTTGAAACATCTTTGTTGTATGTTGGCAATTATCAAAACAGGAATGTTTATCTCAACAATTTCCCCCTTTTTGATAATGCCAAAACTCTCTCTAGATGTCTTCAATACTAAGTCTAGAAATGTGAACTGCTCGTAGGTAAGTTCTAAAATGAAGAATCCTACATGACTGTGTATTACAACTGAAATTCTGCTTGGCGCATACGCACAATCTTACAATGTGGTCTAGGTTGAATACAACTTAATCTATGAACTGTTCGCAAACAAGTTATTACAGCTTTAAGAATTAACAAGTTTATACTTGTTCAAATATAGCAAAAGCTTCGTAAACAAATAGTAAAATAGTAAGCTTAGATTATGAGTTGTAATCTTTCAAGAAAACAAGTTTTATTGATAACCAGGGAATATTACAAGTCTTGAAAGATAAAAATGCAAAACAAATTCTACATACTATATTGGCAAGCTAACAGAAGAGACAAATACAACGTAAAGGCAAATAGGCTTAACTTCTATACTGAGAATGTCTCCAATGCCTTTTGTCAGGATCATTAGAAGTTCCTTTCCACTAGTTGACTAGAGAGTCCCTACCTCGATCCCTATAGACACTTCTTCCTTCAGGAGATTGATCAAAAGCAAGGATCCAGTCTTCCCGATGGGTGAGGCGTTCACCAGTTGGTGGCTGGATTTCATCAGAATTTGTAGAGGGAGCCTTCCTTCCGCTAACAGCCTTGAGATTTCATTTGCGGCACCCTCCAGTGTGGCAGACTCCCTGATGAGCGTACATAAGTATCTCATCGGTTCATTTTTCTTCCAGTTCTTCAGATCATCGGCTGAAGGCTGTCGGTCAGTGGGCAGCAGAATCTCGGAAGGCTTTCGCACATTGTTCTTCCAAGAAAATTTGGGATCCTAGAACGCAGGTCGAGATACAGATACCCTGTATCCTCATGAATTTTGACTAGACCCGGGAGAGGCCAGTCTACCAATAGCAGCAACAACACTCTCTTCCAACGCTACATCCAAACTCTCTCTCTCTCCAATCTCCATCTTCGGCCAGCCTCTCTGGATTTTTCCCCCTTTTTGACATCATCAATATTTGATACCTTGGTATGAATCTCCTATAGGAGCTTCATGGATTCGTCCTGCTTGGTCGTTAGATTATTAACTTTCTCAACCAAAGTACTGAGCACCAGAGACATATCGTCTATCTTGTGATCGTGGTCAGTGAGCCTAGTACTGGTATGGTGAAGGTCAGCAACCGTCTTAGCCTCGGAAATCCTGAGCTTTTCTTGTTCTTGCCTTAAGATTTTCTTCTGATGCAGCTTGAGTTGATTGAGCGCTTGCCACAATGCTGTAGGCATCAGGCGGAATGCGTCCTCAACATCATTTATTGCAGATGTTAATTTGGGAAGCTCATCCTAGGCAGTCTCTCTCATCCAATTGAGTTCTTTCCCGACGTCATATAGTGCTTTTACAGTATCTTGCAGAAACACTATTTGTCGGCTGATGGCATGGATTTTCTCTATGCAGGCTTCGGTGCGTGGGGAGCCAGGGTGCGCGATCTTGGAATTGTCTGGTTCTTCAAGTTGACGAAGAACCACATGATGATGGAGTCGTCGTGGTCTGTCATCCAGTAAGAAACCATCATCAGAATATGTTTTGGAGTTTATGGAGGTAGAATATGTAGGAGTATCTGGAGCAAGAGCTTCAGAACCAGGGGCTTTAGAAGGAAGTGTTGTATGATCACTCTCGGAGATAGGAGGGACTGATTCCTCCTGTTTGGATTGTTCATCAGTAGTCGGAAGTACAGGAGTGACAGATCCTCCTGCCGACTCTCAGCTTCCGCTTGATCTGGAAGAGGGACTGAGTCCTCTTGGCAGATGGCACGGGCAGCGTCTTCATGTTGGGGGCAGGCTGGGAGCCCTGTGTGGGAGCATATTGCTCTTCAGTTGTGACAGGAGGGACTGATTCCTTCTGTTGTTGTTCTTTGGCAGCATCCTGTTGCAAAGGAGGGGACTGTTGATTGTCAGATGTCCCTTGACCCTGTTGGCTTTGAAGTTTGCCCATCTCACCTATAACACCCCAACTAGGCGGCTATCACAGTGCGTGGACCCCCAACTGGGACCCACGAGGCGAATGAAAAATAATGATTTAAATAATATAACTGTAGCACCGAACCACATTATATTACCAATTACCCCGATGAGGAGTTTCAAGTATAATATACCCAGCAATACAGAATACATATATATTTCATATGAAGATGAAATATATAACACCAAATTAAAATGGAAGTCCAAACAGAAATGCAGTGGAAAACACACATGAAAGAAACATGAATAGCTGAAAGGACTGGGGCCTCTACTAGTATCACTTGGACTCCTTTCCGTCACCGTGCTCTTGCCGTGCCTTTGCCTTGCCATGACCTAAAAACAACATCCCAACGGGGTCAGTTACACAAAACAACAATCCTCAAGAGTTGAACAAATACAATAATCACATGTCTTAGTTATGAAATCAAGTCTGAAAGAGGCCATCATAGTACGCCCGAGATGGGATGTGCAAGTACATAAGTCGCCGAGTGTTCGGAAACCCCACATAAACACACGCACTTGTGCCTAATTAGTCTCATGGAGGCACGTTACTGTGTGTACGATCCAATGTGTCGGATTACCGGCATAACACATGACCATCGTGTGCCCGACTAAAATTTCCACACATATACCATCCGACAACGTAATACGATCCTGAAAGGTCACAAGAACAAAAGAGACCATGAAGAATAATAATGAATAGAAATCCGACAAGAGCCAAGAATAACTCACCGAGGTGAAATAATAACGCAATGAGTGATAGCTCAAATGAAATGGTTGGAACCATCGTTCCTTGTGAATTGAATGATTAGTTTGATAATTACAAGTCTCAATATGATTGATGTACTATGAATGAATTATATGTATGAATGAACAAAAACGAAAGGAATGATTATCCTTTTAACTGAGCAAGAATTTACTTGCCTGGAATGAGAGGAAAGGGTACGAACAACGAGGTACCAAGGTTGAAGGAATCGACAACTCCGAACCTAGGCAAGTTCGTAATCAACTATCAATAACCCATCGGTAGGATAATAAGTTGGAATCCACCCAAAAATACTACCCACGAAACATGTATTCCGGTAAGAAAATCTCTAGATGGTGAATCACACTCAACCATCCCAAATACTCAACAATTCCGGAAAATACACCAATAAATCATAGAATCACATGTATTCAAGATAGATAATCCATACCCAATATATTCCAACACAACAGCAAGCTAACTCGAAGAGATCGGAAAGAAAACCCCCTAGTCCGAAATTCTAGGGTTATGCAAAGTTTACTTTGATTTGGAGCGGTGGAGAGGATTAAACATTGAATAATCCAAACTAGAAGCTTGAAGATGTTGATAGATGATAGTAGCTCAAAGAGATCTTCACAAAATGCCCAATATCTCCCGAAATCGCCCAAGGAAAGAGGAGCAGTGGAAGAATGACGAAATGGGCTGAAATGTCCTATTTATACTCAAGGCAGCTTAGCGTGTGCTACTTATTGTAGTGGGTAGTCCAGTGAACTCTGCCAGCACCGTTAGCATGTGCTACTTATTGTAGCGTGTGCTAATGCCTTACTCTTAGCATACGTTAACCGAGTGTTAACGCGCGCTACCTGATAGTTGGTGTCCAGAAAATGGGAGTCCAGAACCTACTATCCACCACCTGCTCGAGCCTTAGCGCATGCTACCTTGGTTGCTTAGCGTGTGCTACTAACACAGATATAGTGCGCTACGAATTCTCTATTTCAGTCTAGTACCTATTGGACTGTCTGCCTCAGTTACCCTAGCATGCGCTAATGTTGACAGATAGCGTGTGCTACCAGTACTGAAATAGTGTGGGCTATAAATAGTACGTAGCGTGCGCTACACCCCACACAGAGGCTACCAATTACGATGATAATGATAATATTCTCATCTCGATTCTCAAACAGGGTTGAAAGATGAATGATAATTGATACACGATTCAGAATACGACGAACGGTGAACAGAATGAATGAATATGATTGATGAATGATTTTTAAAGAGTGATAATTACTGTATGATAATAAATGAATTCACAACCGGGTATTACTTACTCCCCCCCCCCCCCTTAAAAAGAGTTTTGTCCTTGAAACTAAGGGTCAAACAATTCGGGATAACTCTCCCGCATACTATCCTCGGCTTCCCAAGTAGCTTCTTCGACTCCGTGTTTAGACCACTGAATTTTCACCAAAGGAATAACCTTGTTCCTCAACTATTTGACTCATCACTCTAGGACTCGTACAGGATGCTCCTCGTATGTATGATCATCCACGATCTCGATTTCATCAAACTGAAGTATGTGACTCGGGCCGGCCACTTACTTTCGCAATTGAGAGACGTGAAACACATTATGAACTCGGCTCAAATCCGGAGGTAAAGCCAATTGATAAGCCAGACTGCCTACTCGATCTAAAATTTCAAATGGTCGAATGAATCTCGGACTCAACTTTCCTCTCTTCGCAAAACAGAAAATACCTCGACTCGGGGATACCTTGACCAAAACATTGTCACCTGCCTCGAACTCTAATGGTCAACGATGATTATCTGCATCTGATTTTTGTCGACTCTGAGTGGTCAAAAAACGACTCCTGATCAAAGCTACCTTCTCACGGGCGGCTACTAGCATATCGGGCTCAGTGCCGATTAATTCTGATAAGTTATCCCAACACAAGGGAGATCGACAACGACGACCGTATAAGGCTTCGTAAGGTTCCATCTTAATCACAAAATGCCAACTGTTATTGTACGTGGACTCGATCAATGGTAGTTGGGCTTCCCAATCATCTTTTCAATCGAGAACATATGCCCTCAACATGTCCTCCAACGTCTGAATAGTTTGATCTGATTGTCCGTTGGACTGAGGGTGAAAAGTTGTGCTGAAATTTAGCTGAGTTCCCATGGCACGATGAACGGATTTCCAAAAATGTGACACGAATCGCCCGTTATGATCATAAACGATACTCTTAGGAGTACCGTGCAATCTCACGATCTCTTTAATGAACAACTGGGCAAGTATCTTGGGACCCTACGTATCCTTGATCTCAAGGAAATGAGCTGACTTAGTTAAACGGTCCACGATTACCCAAATTGTATTCATGCCATGATGACTCGTTGGCAAACTCGTGATGAAGTCCATTGAAATATCCTCCCACTTCCACTCTGGAATAGGGAGCGGTTTTAGCACACCCGTCGGTCACTGATGTTCTATCTTGACTTGCTGACAGGTCAAACATCTCGAAACAAATTCTGCGACTTGTCGATTCATATTACTCCACCAATAATTTTGTTTCAAGTCTTTGTATATTTTGCTAGACCCCAGATGGATGGAATAAGGGGTAGCATGAGCCTTTCTCAAAATAGAGCTTTTCAACTCGTCATCCGCCGGAATGCATAACCGGTTCTTAAATCGCAAAAGTCTATCTTCGTGAACCACAAATTTAGGGGCTTTCCCCTGAGCCTCATCCTCTTGAATGCGCAACAAAAACGGGTCTGAACCCTGTTTGGTTCTAACCGCCTCCTCCAGTGGTGATGAAATCTCTAACATGCAAAGTTGCCCTTTCACTTGCTGTACCAAGTCCTCGATCTCAGGCCTTAGGAACTCCTGTTGAAGTTCCTTCTGAGCAGTCAAACGAGCAATCATTTGTTCCTGAATGGACTTACGACTGAAGGCGTCGACCACGACGTTTGCCTTACCCGGGTGGTATTGTATCTCAATGTCATAATCTTTAATCAGTTCCATCCACCATCTATGTCGCATGTTTAACTCTTTCTGAGTAAATATATACTTTAAACTCTTATGATTGGTGAAAATCTCACAGGTGACGCCATAAAGATAATGTCACCAAATCTTCAATGAAAATACCACGGCCACTAGCTCCAGGTCGTGGGTCGTATAATTGACCTCATAAGGCCTCATTTGTCGCGAAGCATAAGCAATCACCTTCCCGTTCTGCATTAATACACATCCAAGACCGTGTCCGGATGCGTCACTATAAACCACGAACCCTTCCATCCCTTGTGGTAAAGAAAGGACATGCGCTGAAATTAAACAGCTCTTGAGTTCCTTAAAACTCTCCTGACACGCGTCAGACCACATGTATTTCTTATGCCTCTACAAAAGGTTCGTCATAGGTTGAGCGATTTTAGAAAATCCTTCCACAAATCGCCGGTAATAGCCTGCTAATCCGAGTAAACTTCGGATTTCCTTAACATTCTTAGGCGGTTGCCAATCTCGGATAGCCTCCGTCTTCTGAGGGTCGGCACATACCCCATCTAATGAAATCACATGCCGGAAAAACGTCACCTCGAACATCCAAAACTCGCATTTGGAATATTTTCCATAGAGTTGCTCTCATCTCAACACGTCGAGAACCTGATGAAGGTGAAGTTCGTGCTCCTCTTGGTCACGAGAATAAATCAAAATGTCATCTATGAAAACCACCACGAACTGATCTCTATAGTCGATGAAAACTCGGTTCATCAGATCCGTGAATACCGAAGGTGCATTAGTTAACCCAAACGGCATCACTACAAACTCGTAGTGCCCATAGCGCGTTTGAAACACCGTTCTTGCGATATATGACTCTCGAATTCGCAACTGATGATACCCATATCTTAAATCGATCTTGGAAAATACTAAAGCTCCCTATAGCTGATCTAAGAGATCATCGACGCGGGGTAGGGGATATTTATTCTTGATCGTCACCCTGTTTAGCTCCTAGTAATCAATCCACTAGAAAAATGAACCATCTTTCTTCTTGACAAATAACACTGGTGCTCCCCACGGGGATACATTTGGTCGGATATAACCTTTCTCGATCAATTTCTCTAGTTGATTCTTCTGTTCCTGCATTTCAGTCGGGGCCATACGATATGGTGCTTTCGATATTGGGGAAGTACCAGGCTCCAACTCTATCGTGAATTCCACATCTCTCTGTGGAGGTAAACCAGGTAACTCGTCTGGAAACACATCGGCGTAGTCTTTCACTACAGGGATATCCGCCAACGTCACTGATGATTTATCGGTCTTGGTCATATAGCACCAATAACCGACACACCCCTTATTGAGTAACTTCACTGCTTTCATCATATTAATAACTCATCCGGAACGGCTGGGGTTATCCCCCTGAAATACACACTCGACTCCATCGTCTGAAATGATAGTGACCATACGCTTACGGACACTAAGGATGGCAACACGACAATCCATCCAATCAATACCCAAGATTATGTCATCTTTAGGTAAGTCTACCGCGATTAGGTCTTCCATCCATTTACAACCCTCAAGCCGAATCGGATAGTTCTTAACTTCATGATTTCCGATAATTCTTCTACCGTCTGGTAGACCAATTACATAAGGTTCGCAACTAGTAGCACTATCCAGGTGTAGTCTACTCAAACATGACTCGGAGATGAATGAATGCGATGCGCCATTATTAAAAAGGGTACACACAGGTTGAGATAGAATTTCGAGTGTACCTGAGATCATTCAGGCCATCGGATCGTCGGTCCTCTTCATCTCGTAAATTCGGGGCTTGCCTGTCCCTGAGCCGGATGCTCCTGTCTGATAATTATGGGCTCCGCCTTTATTCGCTCCTGTCGTTTTAAACGACGTGGACTAAGTAGCCTGATACTAAGCAACCGACTGCTTTGGGGTCAAAGATGCCATCGAAGTAGGTCTGGAATCTCTTCAGCAGAAATGGGCCTTATGCCCGGCAATCCCATAGATGTTACACGTGACAGTCTGTCTCAAACATTTAGTGCTGTAATGACCCTGTTCTCCATAGTTGAAACAGGTGATGGCCGAACTGGCTTCTCGGGACTGAGATTTTGCAGGTTTAGGCGCTATAGGAGGTCGCTCAGAGAATGTAGAGCCCGTGTGAGGCTTCTTAAAGGTTGCCTGACTACCCCCAAACTGATTACGATTCTTCGATTTCGTGCCAACAGATGAAGATTGTTGCTTAGAAATTTCCTTAGCGGTAAGCTCATTAGTAAGAGCTTTCTCGATGAATTTGGCCAGGGTGGCGCAATGATGATTAAGCAATTGCACCCGCATACAAGGTTTCAACCTCTTACTAAAGTAGTTGATTTTATCCGCCTCGTAGTGGATAACGGATGAGGCAAAGGGATGTAGCTCATGAAACTTCTCGGCAATGGCGAGAACATCTTCCTCCGCTGAGGGTTCGAGATTGAGTAATTCTGATATCTTGGCCCCCCTGAGTGGGGCCGGATAATATCTTTCCAACATGAGGGTCTTAAAATGGTCCCAGGTGCAAGTTCCGTCAGTGGGCTTCAAAGATAGTCACCACGAGTGAGCGCTCTTACCCAGATAGTAAGCCGCAACTGAAACCTTATGTCCTTCAGGACTCTCCACCATAGTGAATAGCTTCTCAAAATGTTCAAGCCAGAGAACAATATCCGTTGGCTCAGATGAGCCCTCAAATGCAAGTGGTCTCTGGCGAGAGATGTCGCTGATTATACGCCTCACACTCCTCTCTTGCCTCTGAGGTGGCGACGGAGGAGCCTGTTGAGTCTGAGTGGTTGAATTCTGCATCGTCTCCATCAGACGTGCCATCAGAGTCATCTGGGACATCATGCCCTGCATAAATATGTGTGGGTCAACCTGAACACCTTTCGATTGGGCTGCACCTCGGGTACGACTCCCTGACAATGAATGATTATCTCCCGGTGAATGAGTAACATCATCAGCTGAGTTGGCAGCATCGCTACCTGTTGAACTAATGACATCCCTCGCGTTCGCGCAGGTATTCACACGAGCTCCAGGGTTTCGGCCCGCACCACGGTCTCTTCCCCCGCGTCCTCTGAAAGCTCTATCCATACTGAAGTAGGAAAGTCACACGATAATTATATATCTCGCTTGAATATCACATTATGATTACGTTACGGAATGATAATAATGAGCATACACGCTCTAACACAATGAACACATTAATAATGCAGTAAATTGATCGTCGACATTACGCCGGAATATGATAAGATCACATGAAAGATCAACTGAGGTGACATTATTATCTGATGAAATTCCTTATATGATTATCCGGAACAAGTTAACCAGATTGATAATACGATCCACAAGATCAACAACTGAACAATGAGATTGACTGAGTGATTAATGAGTTAACATGATCGACAAGATCCAAAAGAAAATGATGGTTGAGTATTGTTATCTGATGAATGATGAATGAGTTGATTTTTCTTACCAGAAATTATACCATGGCGTCAGAAATCATACCGTTCTTTTGGTTTGAGGGGCTTGGCGCTTGCACAGGTCGCACGTGAGGCGAAAGTCCAATGATACTAGTCTGATGAATGATGATATTCAATGAGACATGACTCGGATGAGTAGTATTCAAAACAAAGGCTCTGATACCAACTCTGTAACACCCCAACAAGGCGGCTATCACAGTGCCGTGGACCCCCAACTGGGACCCACCAAGCGAATGAAAAATAATGATTTAAATAATATAACTGTAGCACCGAACCACATTATATTACCAATTACCCCGATGAGGAGTTTCAAGTATAATCAACCCAGGAATACAGAATACATATACTTATTTCATATGAAGATGAAATATACAACACCAAATTAAAATGAAAGTCCAACCGGAAATGCAGCGGAAAACACACATGAAGGAAACATGAATAGCTGAAAGGACTGGGGGCCCCTACTAGTATCACTGGGACTCCTTGTCGTCACCGTGATCTTCCCGTGCCTTTGCCTTTCCATGACCTAAAAACAACATCCCCAACGGGGTCAGTTACACAAAACAATAATCCTCAAGAGTTGAACAAATACAATAATCACATGTCTTAGTTATGAAATCAAGTCTGAAAGACGGGCATCATAGTATGCCTGAGATGGGATGTGCAAGTACATAAGTCGCCGAGTGTTCGGAAAACCCGCATAAACACACGTACATATGCCTAATTAGTCTCACAGAGGCACGTTACCGTGTGCACGGTACAATGTGTCGGATTACCCGCATCACACATGACCATCGTGTGCTCGACTAAAAATTCCATACATATACCATCCAGCAACGCAATACGATCCCGGAAGGTCACAAGAACAAAAGCGACCATGAAGAATAATAATGAATGGAAATCCGACAAGAGCCAAGAATGACTCACCGAGGTGAAATAATAACGCAATGAGTGATAGCTCAAATGAAATGGTTGGAACCGTCATTCCTTGTGAATTGAATGATTAGTTTGATAATTACAAGTCTAAACATTATTAATGTACTATGAAAGAATGATATGTATGAATGAACAACAACGAAGGAATGATTATCCTTTTAACTGAGCAAGAATTTACTTGCCTGGAATGAGAGGAAATGGTATGAACGACGAGGTACCAAGGTTGAAGAAATCGATAACTCCGAACCTAGACAAGTTCATAATCAACTATCAATAACCCATCGGTAGGAAAATAAGTTGGAATCCACCCGAAAATAATACCCACGATACATGTATTCCGGTAAGAAAACCTCTAGATGGTGAATCACACTCAACCATCCCAAATACTCAACAATTCTGGAAAATATATCAATAAATCCATAGTAACACATGTATCCAAGGTAGATAATTCATACCCAACATATTCCAACACAACAGCAAGCTAACTGGAAGAGATCAGAAAGAAAAACCCCAAATCCGAAACTCTTGGGTTATGAAAAGTTTACCTTGATTTGGTGCGGTGGAGAGGATTAAATGTTGAATAATCCAAACTAGAAGCTTGAAGATGTTGATAAATGATAGTAGCTCGAAGGGATCTTCACAAATCTCCCAAAATCGCTCGAAATCTCCCAAGGAAGGAGGAGAAGTGGAAAAATGACGAAATGTGGCTGAAATGTCCTATTTATACTCAAGGCAGCTTAGCGCGTGCTAATTTCTGAGGATAGCGTGTGCTAGCGGGTTCACCGGGTAGTCCAGTGAACTCTGTCTGCATCGTTAGCATGCACTACGTTTAGTAGCATGTGCTAATGCCTTACTCTTAGCGTACGTTAACCAAGTGTTAACGCGCACTACCTGATAGTTGGTGTCCAGAAAATGGGATCCCAGAACCTACTTTCCATCACCTGCTTGAGCCTTAGCGCGCACTACTACGGTTGGTTAGCGTGCACTACTAACACAGCTAGCATGCGCTATCTCCTACTCATAGCGTGCGCTACGAATTCTCCATTTCAGTCCAGTACCTACTGGACTGTCTGCCTCAAATTACACCAGCGTGCGCTAATATTGACAGATAGCATGCGCTACCAGTACTCAAATAGCGTGCGCTATAAAGAGTACGTAACATGCGCTACACCCCACACACATGCTACCAATTATGATGATAATGATAATATTCTCATCTCAATTCTCAAACAGGGTCGAAATACGAATGATAACTGATACACGATTCAGAATACGCCGAACGGTGAACACAATGAATGAATATGAATGATGAATGATTATTAAAGAGTGAAAATTACTGCGTGGTAATTACTGTATGATAATAAATGAATTCATAACCGGGTATTACATCATCTTCCCTGGCCACTTCACGTCTATCCTTAGACCGGCCTATAGGGCATCGTCGTCATCTTCCGAGTCAGGGTTGGAGTGGTGGCTGTTCGATGGAGCTTTGTCATCGGACTGTGACTTCCCTTTCAGTCATGCCTTCTCTTTTATCTTGAAATAGTCAGCGATTAGATCTTGGTAAAAGTGATCCTCCCAGCGGATCAGGACCTCGATGTTCTAGGTGTCTGTGACCTCTAGAGCAAATTATTCCTCATCCTTCCAGTCGGCCCAGTTGTACAGAGTGTCGTGTGGGGCGACCCTGATGGAATTCGGTGATGAAAAACTAGTTGTGTAGTGGAATATAACCGGTCCAACTGGATAAAACCAAACACCAAAAGCGGATCGATCAAGCATCGTATAAACGAATATAAAATGACGAAGATAAAATTTAGAAGTCATACCCTCGTAGACCTTTGATAATATCTTCTTGAAGGAAAAATTTCCGCCCCAACCTTTGATTGTTTCCGGTCACCAACACGAACACGAATCCATCGTTCTAGCTCGATGAATGATCAAACAACGAAATTGTCGAGTATCTCTACATTATCACACGTCAGATATTGATCGGAAAAATAAAATATCAATTTGTTCTCAAAGAACACGGCTAGGAATTGGTACGTTATTTTTTTTCTCTTCTCTTCTTCATTTTCTTTCTCTCAAAGATGAACAAGAAAAAGAATTAAAAATTTTCTCTCTTCCCACAGTAACTCACGACTGGAGTGCGCGTCTTAATGTGTGTGTGTTTTTCTTAGTCTTCATTAAATGAAAGACTAACCTTTAAATAATACAAAGGTGAGAATAAAATGATGAGATATACCTATCATTCATTTTGTCTTCCTCTCATTATTAAAACACCACCACATGGTCAAGATGCTTCAAGGAAGCTAAGAGGAGAGAGGGAGTGCCGGCCCATTGGTGGTAGCTGAGAAAACGAGCTGAGCTACTCGATTCGTGTACCGGACGTTCGCGTGTCTAGTCCGTTAAGTACACTTTATTTTATCTAAAATATATTTATACTTAAGTAGTTAATCCAATTAATTAATTTAATCAAACACAAAATTATAATAATATATTTCCAAGAAATAATTATTTATGAATTAAATTAATCACCCGATAATTAATTCCAATTCATAAGACCGCATGATTTGTCAAATAATCAAATTAGATATCCAATATCCAATATTAATAAAGAGATAATAAATACATATTTTATCCATCGAATATCCTTGTGCGTGACTCCATAGGTCCGTCTAAGTCAGCAATGGGAGGAATCAAGGAGTTTGGGTAAAACTTAGCCACTCTAGTGCTCCGTACCATAACCCAACTAAGAACGAATGATCGGACCATTCCAAAAACTTTATATCGTAAATACCGTATACGCATAAACCCTTCAATCATATGTCCCTGTCAATTATTAGGGTCACGGTAAAGTCAAACCCTATTGTAACTTGACTCTATGCATTTGTTAGTGCAAACCGAGATCACCGAGCTCTCATGTATCAAATATAACTAGCTCTAATGGCTTTGGCCATAGATTTATGATCCCATTTGCCACTAACCGCATAGGATATTTACCTGCTCACTAACAGGAGAAAGAATTCTATTTTGGTATTCAGTAGAGACTTCTACTTGCCCAGTAAGTTGCATTTAGAGGTTGACCTCACCAATTGGCGATTAGATCGAACTACTCTAATGACTAACTTAATGCCACAAGCACATCTCCTACTGAAACTTCAAGTCAAAGGTCCACGTATACCTATCATAATCTTTCGACTCAGTCATTGACAATCCCTTAGTGATATCCACGTGACCGAATCGAGTTGAGTCGTGTCCGAGTATACTAATCCCATTAGCATACCTATAATGTGTGCTTCCACTAGCCCTTCGTGAAAACAGGCGCTCTACGTGTCAAAGTATATGTTATACAATTCTTATCTAAACTTACTGCGTAGTTAAGTTTTATCAATTTGCGAACTAGTTAAGCATTCAAGTCCTAAACACTTCCAGTGCCTATCTCTTTATCTCCATAAGAAGTGGAATGTTTGCTCTCAAATGAAAGGACTATTATTTTATATACTAAATCACAATGCTTGTGATATACAATAATATATAAATAATAAATGCCTTATTTAATATAATATTCATAATAACAATACAATGCTCTCATTCTCTCTTCTCCTGATTGTCATTCGAGGGCATATTCCTAACAATCTCCCATTTGCACTCAATGCCACAAACTAGGGTATCTAATTTCCATACTTTCCAGGTGTCTCTCTACGACCTTCTGAGATAGTGGCTTGGTAAGCGGATCAGCAACGTTATTTGCTGTGTCTTCTCTCTGCAGTAAAACATCCCCTCCCTGAACCATTTCTCTAACAAAATGATATTTTCTTGCAATATGTTTGGTGTTGTGTGAGCCCTAGGCTCTTTAGCCTGTGCAACAGCTCAGTCATTGTCACAAAACAGCGTCACGGGCTTCTCTGCATTAGGAACCACTTGATGTTCCTCAGTGAACTTCTTAACCCAAAAAGCTTCTTTATCACCCTCCGTGGTTGCCTGATATTTGGCTTTACATGTAGAGATTGCAGTCGAGCTTTACTTGGCACTTCTCCAAGAGACTGCCCCACTTTTCAGAGTAAAGATATACCCTGATGTGGACATCTGAGCATCCATGTCCCATGAAAAATCTGAGTCTGTATAACCTATCACTTTAAGTTCTCCACCGCCGTATGTAAGAACCAAGTCTTTAGTCTTCTTCAGGTACATAAGAATGTTCTTCACAGTAGTCCAATGTTCATGTCCTCGATTTGACTAAAACCGACTTACTACCCTCACACCATAGGCAATATCCGGTCTAGTACAAGTCATAGCATACATGAGGCTACCCACTGCTGAAGCATAGGGTACCTTACTCATTTCCTTTCTATCTTCCTCACTTTGAGGACACGTCTTTAAGGAAATTTTTGCACCATGTTGCATAGGTAGGAACCCTCTTTTAGAATCTTCCATCCTAAATGGCTTTAGGATCTTTTCTATATAGAGGGATTGGGAAAGACCTAACATTTTTTCCGCTTTATCCCGGTAGAGGCGAATACCTAGAATATAGATAGCTTCTCCCAAGTCTTTCATTGAGAACTATTTAGAAAGCCAAGCTTTCACAGAACTGAGAACTTCTATATCGTTTCCTATAAGTAGAATGCCATCTACACAGAGTATTAACAACGCAATTTCACTCCCACAAACCTTCTTGTAAATATAGGGCTCCTCTCCACATCTCACGTGGAGTCTTAGGAACGGGTTTGGAAGGACATTTTTTCAAGATATGCGCAGCAGCAAGGAGCGCATGACCCCATAAATAAATCAGTAGATCAGTATAATTAAGCATGGAGCGAACCATGTCCAACCAGGTTCGGTTCCTTCTTTCTAATACACCATTTAATTGTGGAGTGGCTGGAGGAGTAAATTATGATACTATTCCTAGTTCTTTTAAGAACTCATCAAACTCGGTACTCATGTACTCACCTCCTGATGTGAATCAAGAAGCAGTCAGTCAGTCAGAAGCACAACTATACATTTTTGTGGGACCAATAACAAGATCACGAGCAAATGCGATAAAGAATTCATTAACAATGCTCGTGCAAAATCATTTCAATCAGACCGATGATCATAAATATAATAACATATTTATTTGTGTTATTGAAGCCGTCACATGTAAGATCAAAAGTGTTGATGTCATCATTCTAAGCAATAAGCCTAACTGAAGCAGCTTTCGTAATTCAGATGTATCTCCTACATACAGTGTCCAATTAAGCTCATATTATACCATCGGAAAGCTAAGAGAAATTCCTAAATTTTTATGTTTATCATGGCATCAGAATCAGATATCTTAAGTGGTGAAAATGCAATACAATTGAAAGCAGGCGTTGTAAATTTCAGATACGATACACCTTTGAATTTTTGTCACAACTTTCGTGTCCGATGTCCGATTAAGACGATTCTGGTGGATTTGGAAAGCTAAGAGGCAGTACTACAATCATATGGAGACATCAAGACCAAAATACTAAGTTTAGGATCTATTATGCCACTAAAACGACAACAGCATATTTTTCCTTTAACTTTGATTTCTTATTTTCAAAACATAAGTCTTCGTCCTTGATTTTTGACCCCTAAAAATGTATTGACTCCTTAACTTATGGGTTGATTAGTCATTGATCAGATTTTAGGAGTTTTGAATGTTTAATTTATAATTTCTTAGTCTTTATTTTATATTTTTTTATTGTAATAGTTGTAGGAATTTTGGCTATAAATAGCCCTCATTTTCATTTGTAAGGACACCTTGAAATTTATCAAAATTGTGAGTGTTTGTGTTAACAAACTTTCTTTTTATTTTGTTGAGTGTGTCTCCAAAATATAAATCGTGATTTCAATTCACTTATCGAGGCGTTAGAAACCTCGTGGCGTATTTAAATCGCACCTTCCGGTTTGCTACGGCGCGTCACGTAGAGGGCATGAAGTAAAACAATCATTTCCTTAATATTGAAACGATATTGGGAACTAAAATCATACTAGCAATAGCGGTTACCACGACACGTCGTATGAGGGTCGCATCAGTTGGCTTCAGAGCTCGGTTTTTTCCATTACTAAGTGGTATCTATTTTCCTTCATTTTCATAATCTTCTTATCTTACCATCCTATCATTTGTTTCTATCTTCTAAACCTTCCGTCTTCTTAATATATATAAAAAAAAATCACGACGATCGGTTCTACCATCACAGTGATCATAAAATATATATAATATTTGATATAAATCATCAAGTGTAATCCAAGGGAATTATAATCCTTAGCATTTTGAATATCAAAAAAAAAAGTATACCAAAAAAAAGGTATACAAAAAAAAAGTTATAAAAAAAAATATACAAAAAAAAGGTATACACAAAAAAAGTTATAAGAAAAAGTATACAAAAAAAAAGTATAAAAAAAAGAGTATACAAAAAAAAATACTTATATATAAATATACCTATTTATCACAAAGGTCGGTTCTACCACCACAGTGAATATATATACATATACATATCTATCACGAAGGTCGGTTCTACCACCACAGTGAATATATATACATATACATATCTATCACGAAGGCTGGTTCTACCACCACAGTGAATATATATATATATATATATATATATATATAAATATATACATATATATGTATATATATCTATCACGAAGGTCGGTTCTACCACCACAGTGAAATATAAAATAAATGTAAAGCTGGAGTGCAGATTACCGCCCCTGTAAAATAAAATATTTGTCACAATACTAGTCTATATAATCACCTTGTGAGTTGTGGGACATTTATATAAAGCCGAGTGATAAAAGACAAGAACCGTGCAAAAAAAAACTAAATGAGTGATACACGAGCGTTGAGTGATCGAGCGATATACATGAGGATCTTGTGAGAATTAATTTGTGTGTGTAAAAAAAAAAGAAAAAAAAGAAAAAAAAAAGAAAAAAAAAAGGCAAAAAAAAAAAAGAAAGGCAAAAAAAAAAGAGCAAAAAAAAAATGTCGAAATCCAATATTTAGAAAAATAAAGGAAACGAAGCCCTTCAGAACATACAAGAAATGTTCACTCAATTAATTAGAAGAAAAGATCGACAAGAAGAAGTGATCCAAAATTTACAAAAAAAATAAAGAGGACGGGCATCACCGTCGAAGAAGGAATCCGAGTCCCATCTCATATAGAGAGTACGAGGATGAAACATTCTCCGATGATGAAACTTACCAAAATCGAGGAGGAAGTGGTCGAGGAGGTCGGAGAGAACAAGATAGACGGTATGAAAGGGAAGGACGAAACGATGAAGACCGAAGTATGGGAAATATAAAAATGAAAATCCTAGCCTTCGAAGGGCGGAGCGATCCCGACACATACCTTGACTGTGAGAGCAAGTTAGAAACTATATTTGACTGCCACAACTATGCTTGTACTAAGAAAATAAGGTCAGCAATAACCGAATTTTCCGAATATGCCAGCATTTGGTGGGACCCACTTGTGACGGATAGAAGGAGGAATGGATTGAGGCCAATTAATAGTTGGGAGGAATTAAAGATTGTAATGCGTAGAAGATTTGTTTCTAATTATTATAAGGAACTATTTTATCTCCTTCAATCCTTAAAACAAGGTCCAAGGAGCATCAAAGATTTTCGAAAGGAAATGGAGATGTTAATGATCCGTGCCGATGTGAGGGAGTCGAGGGAGGCCACAATGGCGAGTTTTCTACATGGAATAAGGGCGGAGATCTCTAGAGAAGTTGATAAACAATATTATGTTGAGTTCGATGACATGGTATATGCAGCGATCAAAATTGAGAGGATCTTGCGAAGGGGAAGCAACAATACTTACTCCACGGGGTACACAACTCCTTGGAAGCCTCAAACAGGAAATCGAGACGTATCCAAGGGTAGTTTTGATAAAAGCACCATGAAGGGGAAGTCTGAGGTGGGGCGTGCTAGTCGAACAAAACCCGAAATCAAATCTACATCCGCAGAAAATACAAACACGAGAAACAGGGACATCAAGTGTTTTCGATGCCACGGGCGAGGACAAATTGCATCCCAATGCACTAATAAACGAGCAATGATACTTAGGGAGGACAGAGAATATGAAACAGATGATGAAGATGAGGAAGTAGGGAAAGAAGAAAGTGATGAAGGGGAGCTAGAATTCGCACCCGCACTTGTCATTAGGAGGGTGTTGAATGTGAAGGCAAAGGAGGAAGAGAGCAACGATAATGAACAACGAGAAAATCTTTTTCACACTAGATGTTTTGTGAAAAATAAAAATTGTAGTGTGATCATTGATAACGGAAGTTACACCAATGTGGCTAGTGCGATGCTAGTCGAGGGGTTAGAATTACCAACAAGGTGACATCCTAAGCCTTATAGACTTCATTGGCTAAACGATTGCGGAGAAGTTCGGGTGAATAAACAGGTACTCATAACCATCACAATTGGAAAATACCATGATGATATCCTATCTGACGTTGTACCAATGCACGCTTGCCATATTTTGTTGGGGAGACCATGGCATTACGATCGAGATGCCCAACTCAGCAGGAAGAAGAATCGTTACTCATTTGAGAAAGATGGGAGGAAAATCACATTAGTTCCCATGACGAAAATACAAGTCCATGAAGATCAAATTCGACTCCAAAAAGAAGTTGAAGAAAAAGAAAAAGAAAAAGAAAAGGAAAAAGAAAAAGAAAACCAAAAAGAAAAAGAAAAAGGAAAAGAAAAAGAGAAAGAAAAATAAAAACAAAGAGAAAAAGAAAAGAAAAGAAAGAAAAAGAAAAAAATGAAAAATCAAAAAAATGTTTACTTATAAGTGCAAAGGAAGTCGTTAAAGAAGTTGAGGAGGGGACTTACTTCTTACCAAACGAATTTGCACTCTGGACGATGATAAAAACCGGAATGTTTCGAGTACTATAAAAATTCTATTGCAGGACTTCAATGATGTTTTACCGGATGAGCTACCACCCGGTTTGCCACTAAAAAGAGGGATCGAGCACCAAATCGATTTTGTTCCAAGAGCCGTCATTCCAAACCGACCGGCATACCGAAATAATCCTGAAGAAACTAAGGAGATTCAGCGGCAAGTCGAGGAGTTATTAAGTATTGGGTATATCCGAGAAAGTTTGAGTCCTTGTGCCGTTCCGATAATTGTCGTACCAGAGAAAGATGGGACTTGGAGAATGTGCACCGACTGCTGAGCGGTGAACAATATTACGGTAAAGTATCAACATCCAATTCCAAGGTTAGATGATATGTTAGACGAATTACATGTTTCGCGTGTGTTTAGCAAAATTGATTTAATGAAAGGTTATCACCAAATTCGTATGAAAGAAGGGGATGAATGGAAAACGGACTTTATAACTAAATACGGATTATATGAATGGTTGGTAATGCCTTTTGGTCTTACAAATGCACCGAGCACTTTTATGCGGCTAATGAATCATGTTTTGTGTGCTTATATTGGAAAATTTGTTGTCGTATACTTTGATGATATTCTCATTTATAGAAAGAGCACAGACGAACACGTTGAACATTTGAGATTGGTTTGAATTACCTTAAGAAAGGAACAATTATATGCTAGTCTTAAGAAATGTGCTTTTTGCATGAGTGAGGTTATATTCCTTGGGTATGTCGTTAGTATTGACGGCATAAAAGTTGATGAAGAGAAGATAAGGGCCATACGAGAATGGCCTAGACCGACTAATGCAACTGAGGTAAGAAGCTTTCATGGTTTAGCAAGTTTTTATCGACGCTTTGTTAAAGATTTTAGTACGATTACAGCCCCATTAAATGAACTTGTAAAGAAACATGCTAAATTTCATTGGGGTGATGATCAAGAAAATGCCTTTAACACATTAAAGGATAAATTATGCACCGCACCTGTTTTAGCATTACCAGGTTTTTTCTAACACTTTTGAAGTTGAGTGTGATGCTTCAGTTGTAGGAATTGGAGCGGTATTAATGCAGGGAAAGAGGACGATTGCTTACTTTAGCGAGAAACTTGGAGGAGTGATGTTGAACTATCCTACATATGATAAAGAATTGTATGCTTTGGTTAGAGCTTTACGTACGTGGCAACACTACTTATGGCCTAAGGAGTTCGTGATTCACACGGATCATGAATCATTGAAGCATCTCAAGGGACAAAATAAATTGAGTAAAAGACATGGCAAATGGTCAGAGGAGATCGAATCATTCCTTACATCATCAAGTATAAACAAGGTAAGGAGAACATCATTGCCGATGCATTGTCGAGAAGGTATGTATTACTTAATACGCTTTCTTGTAAATTGTTGGGATTTGAGCTCTTGAAAGGATCTTACGTGGGAGATAAAGATTTTGACGAAACATATATTGCTTGCGAAATAAAAAGTGTGGATAAATTTTATCGGGCTGATGGATTTTTATTCCATGAAAATAAACTTTGCATTCCTTTTTGTTCGACACGGGAGTTGTTAGTAAGGGAAGCACATAGTGGGGGATTAATGGGACATTTTGGAATTGCCAAAACTTTTGAAATATTACATGAACACTTCTTTTGGCCTAAAATGACACATGATGTTTATAAAATTTTCAATTCATGGATTATTTGCCGAAGGGCAAAATCACGAGTTTTACCACATGGTTTGTACATGCCACTTCCAGTTCCTAACGAGCCTTGGGTTGATCTTTCTATGGACTTTGTGTTGGGGTTACCAAAGATAAAATCTGGGTGTGATTCGATATTTGACATTGTTGATAGATTTAGCAAAATGGCACATTTCATTGCATGTCACAAAACTGACGATGCCACTCATATTGTAAATTTATTTTTCAAAGAAATTGTCTGTTTACATGGAATGCCAAAAAGTATAGTGTCCGATCGGGATACTAAATTTCTTAGCCATTTTTGGAAAGTTTTGTGGGCAAAACTGGGAACGAAATTGCTTTATTCGACAACTTGTCATCCCCAAACTGATGGCCAAACCGAGGTCATTAACCGAACACTTGGTCAATTGTTACGAACTGTTGTTAACAAGAACTTGAAAAATTCGGAAACATCTTTACCATTCATTGAATTTGCTTACAACAGAACCGTTCATTCTACCACTACATTTTCTCCCTTTGAAATTGTATATGGTTTTAATCTGATAACCCTTTTAGACTTGTTACCTATTCCTATAGATGACATGTGCAGCATCGATGGCAAGAAAAAGGCTGAAATGATCAAACAACTGCATGCAAAGGTTCGAGAACAAATTAAAAAACGCAACGAACATAATGTCCGAATAAAGAATAAGGGACGGAAGCAAGTATTATTTAAACCAGGTGACTGGTTTTGGATTCACTGGAGGAAAGAGAGGTTCCCCGCACAAAGGAAGTCGAAGTTGATGCCGAGGATAGATGGACCATTTCAAATTTTAGAACGCGTCAATGATAATGCCTACAAAGTGGATCTACCTGGTAAATATAATGTTTTAGCTACCTTCAATGTTGCTGACTTAAGCCCTTTGAATTTTCATATTCAAGGACGAATCCTTTTTAGGACGGGGGGAACGATGTGAATCAAGAAGCAGTCAGTCAATCAGAAGAAGAACTATACATTCCTGTGGGACCAATAACAAGATCACGAGCAAATGCGATAAAGAATTCATTAACAATGCTCGTGAAAAATCATTTCAATCAGACCGATGACCATAAATATAATAACATCTTTATTTGTGTTATTGAAGCCGTCACATGTTAGATCAAAAGTGTTGATGTCATCATTCCAAGCAATAATCCTAACTGAAGCAGCTTTCGTAATTCAGATGTATCTCATACATACAGTGTCCAATTAAGCTCATATTTATACCATCGGAAAGCTAAGAGAAAGTCCTAAATTTTTATGTTTATCATGACATCAGAAAGCTAAGAGAAAGTCCTAAATTTTTATGTTTATCATGACATCAAAATCAGATATCTTCAGTGGTGAAAATGTGATACAATTGAAAGCAGGTGTTGGAAATTTCAGATACGATACACCTTCGTATTTTTGCCACAACTTTCACGTTCAATGTTAGATTGAGACGATTCTGGTGGATTTGGAAAGCTAAGAGGCGATAACACAATCATCTAGAAGACATCATTACCAAAATCTGAAGTTTAGGATCTATTATGCCACTAAAACGACAACAGCATATTTTTCCTTTAACTTTGATTTCTTATTTTCAAAACATAAGTCTTGGTCCTTGATTTTTGTCCCCTAAAAATGTATTGACTCCTTAACTTATGGGTTGATTAGTCATTGATCAGATTTTAGGAGTTTTGAATGTTGAATTTATAATTTCTTAGTCTTTATTTTATATTTTTATATTGTAACAGTTGTAGCAATTTTGGCTATAAATAGCTCTCATTTTCATTTGTAAGGACACCTTGAAATTTATCGAAATTATGAGTGTTTGTGTTAACAAACTTTCTTCTTATTTTTTTGAGTGTGTCTCCAAAATATAAATCGTGATTTCAATTAACTTATTGGGGCGTTAGAAACCTCATGGCGTGTTTGAATCGCACCTTCCGGTTTGCTACGGCGCGTCACGTATAGGGCCTGAAGTAATACGATGATTTGCTTAATATTGGAACGATCTTGGGAACTAAAATCATACTAGCGATAGCGGTTACCACGGCACGTCGTGTGGGGGTCGCATCACCTCCTCGGTCTGATCGAAGAGTCTTAATAAAGTTACCTGTTTGGTTTTCAACTAGGGCATTAAATTCCTTTAATTTATCAAAAGCTTCATATTTATGTTTCATTAAGTACACAAACCCATACCTAGTATGGTCATCAGTGAATGTAATGAAATACTGAAAGCCATCTCATGTCACTTCCAAAGGGACACAGACATCGGTGTGGATCAATCCAAGTTTTTCAGTAGCTCTTTCAAAAGTCCCTGCGAATGGTAACTTAGTCATTTTGCCTTGAAGGCAAGATTCACAAGTTGGATATTGATCCGATCCATATGGACCCGTAAGTCCATATTTCTTCATTTTATGAACCTTGGTCTGACCAATATGACCATGTATAAGATACCACTTAAGTGCTTGGTTCGTTTCATCCCTACTACACTTCAGAGTTATAGTGTTCACAGTTCTTTTATTCTTTAGATTCAAATGGTACAAACCATTTAATAATGTAGCAGTACTAACTAATTTATTTCTAAAATAAATACGACAGGACCCATCTCCAATAGAGAAGTGAAATCCTTTTCGGTCCATGACCATAATTGATATAATATTTTTATGCCCCTTGGGCAAAACAAGTACATCATGCAAAGTATAAAACCGGATTCTAAATCCAACATAAGTGATCCGATGTCAGTAGCCTCGATACTATGCCCGTTGACGACTGTCACCATCACTTCTCCAGCTCCAAGATTTCTACTTTGTTTCAAATCCTGATTCATTGTACATATGTGAGAATTCACACCAGAATCAAGTATCCAAGAAGTAGAATATACAGTTACAGAACAATTCATTTCCAAAACTAGTATTTTTGTACCTTAAGGCGCATTACGGTCAAGTTTTGGACAGTACCTCCTCCAGTGGCCTAGCTCACGCAGTTGAGTCATACATCCGTCTTCTTGGCCCCCTTGCTCTTTTGAACCACTGGAACCTTGCCCTTATCTTTATGTACCCCACCTTTTGGCTTGAACTGTTTCTTGCCTTTCTTCTAATTGTTCTTGGACCTCCAAGGCCCCGAAGAAATTACAAGAGCAGCCTCCTTCGGCCTAGTCTTCATCTGAGACTATGCCGTGTTTAGTTTATTCATTAGCCCAGCTAAATTACATGCAATCTCATTGCAGTTAAACTTCAAGACAAATTGAGCGAAGGAGTCAGTAAGTGATTGAAGAATGAGGTCGGTATGGAGAGAAACGTGCATACTAAAATCAAGACCCTCCAATCTCTCGATCATAGATATCATTTTGAGGATGTGGTCCCCAACTTTTTCTCCTTTCTTCATTCGAGCACTAAACAACTATTTCAATATCTCATACCGAGCAGTCATCCTTGAAGAGGGTATTTTCTCATGGGCCCTCTGAAGCTCATTGTTCATAGAGGCCATCATAAAACTATGGACCCTGACATCATCTTTAACCCATTTTTCATGGGCATCAACTTCTTCCTGATTAGACCTGGTCCTTGCCGGATCCGATAGGATGTCTTCCTCCAAGATGTATCCCAGCGTCTCCATACTGAGGACTATCCTTAGATTCTGGAGACAATCCATAAAGTTGGGTCCAGTTAGAGTGTTCGTTTCAAGTAGAATTGCAAGTGGGTTAATAGTCATATTGAGAGGTGTTTACTAACTGTAGAGAATAATTAAGATTCATTAGTGATTGTTCAATTATGATCCGGGGAAAGAATCTAAGGACTTTCTTTATTCATAACTCGCCTCTGTAATACCCGAGATTTCTGTTATGTAATCGGAACTTGTGATATTGTAATGATTGTACTATTGTCTGAGTACTATTTTCCGTATTTCATAATCCGATGTTATCGAGCGTATGATTTCATAATTGTGATTTGAAGATTGTAATTCTGCGCATGTAGCGCACGCTACAAGCTATGTATAGCGTGCGCTAACGTGGATTCATAGCGCACGCTACTGAGGGTCATTAGCGCACGCTATGCGTGGTCAAATTGATTGGGACGTGCGGTAGGTGAGATCTGGCCGGGACCCCGCCGGATCGTGTCGGATGTACACTGACGGCTTTCGGGAAAAGCCGAGTCAACGCCTTTAGCGCACGCCATGGTATATGCGTAGCGCACGCTAAGTGCCGAGTACGATTTAGTCGTGGAGCCGTTAGCGCACGCTACGGACAGTGGTCTAGCGCGCGCTAATAGCCATTTATTATAAATAGGACAACATCCTATTCGTGATTTGATTCTTTCTCCTCCCAGAACCCGAACTCTTACACTTAGAACATAACTCCCTTCGTCCCAAACACTTCATATCAACCTCCTAGTTCGAGATTGAAGATCGTATATCATTGGAGATTGGTGTTCAAGCCTTCGGTGTTGGATCGCTTCATTTTCCTCCGTATTCTTCACTACTTTGAGGTAGGTGATTCTTCACTGATGTTAGTAATGTTCCTAAGGAAGTTTGAATCATGTTTTGATAGCAAGTATTTCGTTTATAATCGGTCATCACATGTTAGAAGGATACTTTTGACGTATCGGCACTATATATCGTATGAACCTTTGAACCATCTTATTATAAGGACTCTAAGCATGTTCAAATCGAGTTATGATCGATAATCGGATATTTACCCGGTTGATACGTTTTACACGATGGAATCATGTGTTTTGGAACGTAGAACAAATGGAACTTAGATTATTTCTTGGAAATCGTAGATGAATTATGATGTTGAGTTGACTATCCGTATATTCGTATTTCATAACCATAAAACTTCCACAAACCTTATTAGCATGATATGCCCGAGGATAACTTGTATTATCACGGTAGAATTCTTGAGTTCTTCACCATTCAACCTGATTTCGGTTTGCGTATCACATGCAAGGTTAGCGCACGCTAACATATGTGAGTTAACGTGCGCTATCGAGGTTGATTAACGCACAATACGACGTAGCGCGGCGTTATATATCGGCCGTGCAAATCGCCGATTCGTAACTAGCGCACGCTAGTCTTACCCGATAGCGTACGCTAACAGGCCTGCTTAGCGCACGTTACGTAGAGTATGTAGCGCACGCTAAGCAGTCCAGGCAGATTGTTTATTTTGAGCTTTTCGGCCGTAGACCGAATTGTTAGACCATCGTTCGACTTGAGATGATTTGTATATCGTTCCTTTTGTTAAGGTTCGAGCCTGTTACGTTGATCGAAGGAGGCGGCCTTCGAGTGTGTTGAGATCATCGAAGTATTTCGTCTTGCCATTTTCGAGGCAAGTATCATATGTCGAGTTCGATTTATATTGAATCTTTGATCATGCTTGTGGTTTTGTTCATATTGTTGAATATGAGATGTATTTCTGAAAATTCTCATGATATTGGTTGATTATTTGTTCGTATTGATGAACATATTGAAATGCATATGTGTATGCATAGTTGATTGATTTATGGTATAAATGATCCGAGGGGATCATGAGGATCTATGCTGAGGGCGCTGGATCGAATGTCCACCATGCGTTGGTCCGACGGGATCATCATGGGGATCTATGCTGAGGGCGCTGGATCGCTGGACGGGTTTTCCACCATGCGTTGGTCCGACGGGATCATCATGGGGATCTATACCAAGGGCGCTGGATCGCTGGATTACCCTGTATTGTGTTGATGGAATCGTGAGGATTCGCATCGTTGGATTCCGGTAGCGGAAGTCCGTTTTGCATGTTTTATGATGCATTGATGATTTATTGTATTATGATACTTGTACTAGCATCATTTTGCTAACCCCTTCGGGGGTGGACATTGTTTGATGTTCAGGTAGCTGAGGAACGGGGAGACAACCACAGTACCGATAGGACGATGAAATGGCTCAGTGATGTGATTGATGTTATTGTTATTGTGATTTGTCTTCTTGGTTCGTTTAGTACTCGAGTACGTCTGTTTTTAATAAGGTCAATTCGATATGGTTGTATAAGTTAACTCATTTGATCGGTTGAATCAAATATGTCTTTGAACTTCAGTTGTACGATTGGTTTATATTTACACTCTTTTAAAATTAGCCTTGTAAATCCTTACCTAAAGGGTTTACGGCGCTGTAATTATTCCGAATATCTCGGGGTGTTACAGAATATGGTATCGGAGCTAAGATTCATGGATATCTTGGCAGTCGGGTTAGTTGGGTCTGTTTACGTTATTTGATTATTGGTCGTTCGTAACATCACCGCTGAGCCAGCATCGTCGTGTGGACCGTGGTTGTAAGTTTTCTAATCTCAAGTACTACCGTTTTATTTTATTCATGATTTGTGAACATTGATGGATGTACTTTTAGAAAGTTTGCCCTGGATATTGAGTATTTATGTTTACAGTATGTTGAGAGGAGGTCGCGGACGCGGTCGTGGACGCGGACGTGGAAATGCGAGACAAGAAGAGTCGGTATCTACCCCAGAGATAACCGCTAGTCAAACGGATTCCCATTCCGGGGGACAACAGGGATCAGCAAATAATAATGCAGATCCTAACGTGTCGGAGTGCTTCAGCAGTGGTTGCCCGATAAACCAATTTGCTCAGTTGTGGATCGCATGCATAGCCGATGGGACAAAGAACATAACGTGGAAAATCGGGAGATAAATGGCTTACAAGTGATCAAATTGCATCCTCCGAAATTTGATGGTTCGACGAGACGCTTTCTTGGGATCACCGGGTGAAGGAATTAGAGAAGATTTTTATGGGATTAATTGTCCCAACGATAGGAAGGTTCCTGGTCGCCCAAGATCTTCTCGACAGGGAGGCTTTCGACCGGTGGGAGGCCATTCGACCGCAGGAGCATAATGTTGATCGGACGTAATTCAAATTGATGATGGAGGCGCAGATTGTCCTCGCTTGCTAGAGAGGCCCGAGTTCGGGAGTTTTTCTCACCGCAAAATTGAAGCATAAATCGTGACAGACGTGATTAAGACTTTTAATCACCAAATGACTTATGTGCGCCACTGGTCAGACCGAGGCGGAAAGGATTTTCCATTTTGACATGCGAATGAAGCGGAAATTCATCAATACATGTCCGGGATTTGATTGTACCACCTTGAGGCAAGATCGTGACAAGGCGTTGGCCTATGATATGAAGGAAGCGCAGAGAGAAATCGACGGAAGCAAAGAAACAAGGTGTCCGCAACTTCACGGAGAATAAGAATAGCGGGCCCCGCCGGGTCACCTCTTTTCACTCATCCAGAGACCTCCGCATCCTTCTCGAGGAGGAAAGAAGTTCCGAGCAAGACCAATCGCTTTGTGACGCAGGAAGAAGTGTTATAACCGTGGAAAAGCGGACATGTTCGACGTGATTGTTTCGCTACCGCTATGACTGCTTCGAGTGTGGACAGAAGGACATCGCGCAACGCTTTTGTGGGAATGCGACCCGATCTTTGGTACTCGCACTCCGGCTCGATTCGAAAGAGACGAATGTGAACCAGACGCAACAGAGCGGTTTCCAGCAGAATGTTGGGAAAAGAGAGGCATCCAAAGCTTGAGTCCGTTCCTCCGCGTATTTACGAGATGAAGAAGGATGATCGAGAACAATGTTGCATCAGTGTACAATTCGAGATCCTTTTGCAACCGATTAGTGTTTTATTCGATTAGGAGCTACACATTCTTTTGTATCATTGAAGCTGTGTTAATCGTTTGAAAATCTCGTGCTTATATGATTGTAAACCTTATGTTGTGGGATTACCAAGCGGAGAGAAAATTGTGGGAACCACAGAAGCTAGGGACTTTCCGATAACGATAGGAGGAGAGATTGGCTATCGAACCTTATTGTGGTTGACATTTACGGTGACGATTTAATTCTCGGAGACGATTGGCTCAACCGTTATGGAGCTATTCTAAATTACCGAGAGAGAGTCATTTCCATCATTGCGATGACGGTCGAACACTTATTCCGAGGATGGAGACCAGGGAAGCTCGGGAAAATTGATCAAGGCAATGAAAGCCGTGAAATTATCAAACAGGATGTCGGGGACTTTGGTGCTATGCCATGAAGAAAGAGGAAGGAGTAGAGCTCTCATCTATTTCGATTGTGAATGAGTTCTCGGATGTTTTTCCCGACAAACTACGGATTACCTCCGCAGAGAAGTGGAATTCACTATCGAATTAGAGCACAGAGCGGCTCCTATTTCCGAGCACCATACGGCATGGCGCCAACCGAGATGTATGAACTCAAGAAACAAGCTGGAGGAATTGTTGCGTAAAGGTTATATTCAACCGAGCGTTTCTCCTTGGGAGCGCCCGTTCTCTTTGTCCTAAGAAAGACGGATCCCTCCGATTGTGTATTGATTACAGGAGCTCAACAAGATGACAATCAAGAATAAGTATCCTATACCTCGGATCGGCGACTTGTTTGATCAACCGCAAGGGCAAGGATATTCTCGAAGATTGACTTGCGATCGTGATACCACGATTGAGAATTAAGGAATCGGATATACCAAAATGCGCTTTGAGATCCGGTATGGGCATTATGAATTTGTAGTAATGCCATTTGGACTTACCAATGCTCTGCGGTATTCATGCAATTGATTAATCGGGTTTTCTTGGAATACTTGGATAAATTTGTGGTCGTTTTCATTGACGACATCTTGATATATTCGAGGACGCAGAGGAACATCTTGAACATTTACGTGTGGTTTTGAGCATCTTGAGAAAGGAACATTTGTATGCTAAGCTTTCTAAATGTGAGTTACGGCTTAAGGAAGTAACTTTCCTTGGGCATGTGATATCAGTGACGGAGTTCGGGTGGACAGAAGAAAGTCGAAGCAATCTTGGAATGGGAAGTTCCTAGCAACGTGAAAGAAGTCCGAAGCTTCTTAGGACTTGCTGGATATTATCGCCGCTTTGTAGAGGATTTTCCAAAATTGCTCGTCCGCTCACTCATTTATTCTGAGAAAACTCAAAAGTTCACGTGGAATGAGAAGTGCCAGTGGTTTGACAAACTTAAGAGGAGACTGACGACACCTATATTAGCACCGCTGAGGGAACCGATGGATTCATGGTATACTGACGCTTCAAATCGGGGTTTGGGTTGTGTGTTGATGCGGAAGGATAAAGTGATTGCTTATGCTTCTCGGCAATTGAAACCATACGAAGTTAATTATCCGACTCATGATCCGGAGCTAGCAGTGTGGTCTTTGCCTTGAAAATTTGGCGACATTATTTGTACGGCACTCATTGTCGATCTTCTGAGACCACAAGAGCCTCAAGTACATTTTCATCGAAAGAATTAAACAAGAGGCGAGAGAAGGTGGCTAGAATTGATTAAGGATTACGACTTGGAGATTCTCTATCATCCAGGGAAAGCAAATGTAGTAGCCGATGCTTTGAGCCGTAAACCTGTTTCCCTTCGAGTGTTGGAGGCACTTACGTCCCAAACCAAGATTCAACGAGAACCGATCCGCGAGGATTGAAGTATGGGCACCAGGAATCCAAGGGCAACTTTATGTGATGGAACCGACTTCATCACTAGTCGAGGAGATCAAGTCTAAACAATTGAGCGATTCTCCGATCCTTCGATTATGTGACGAAGTAAAAAAGGAAAAGCCCGATTCGTGATACAAGATGATGGAGTTCGAGATTTGAGTCGACTTTGCGTTCCCGATGATGATGATTTGAGAAGGACTATTCTGAAGGAAGCTCACAGCGCCCTATTCTATTCACCCGGCGTGATAAGATGTATAAGGATTTAAAGCAAAACTTTTGGTGGGGGAATATGAAGAAGGACGTAACGGAGTACGTTTCGAAGTGTTTGACTTGTCAATAGGTTAAGATTGAGCATCAGCGACCTGCCGGGATGTTAAAGCCACTTCCGATCCCTGAATGGAAGTGGGAGGACATTTCGATGGATTTCATCACCAGTATGCCAAGGACTAGAACGGGAATGAACATGATTTGGGTTGTAGTTGATCGACTAACCAAGTTGGCTCATTTCCTAGGGATTAAAGATACATGGGGACCCGAGAGATTGGCGCGAGTATTTATTGAGGAGATAGTCAGATTGCATGGGACGCCGAAGACCATTGTTTCAGATCGAGATGGTCGTTTCGTGTCGCACTTCTGGAGGGCAGTGCACAGGGCTTTGGGGACCGAGCTAAACTTTAGTACAGCTTATCATCCCCAAACGGACGGTCAGTCCGAAAGGACTATTCAGATCAGAAGACATGCTTAGAGCCTGTGCCTTGGATTGGTCAACTGATTGGGAAGTTCATTTACCATTAGTTGAATTCACCTACAATAATAGTTGGCATGCTTCAATTAAGATGGCACCATTTTAAGCTTTGTACGGGAGAAGATGCCGATCACCCCTGTGTTGGGATGATTCTTCGGACTTGATCGGGACGGAACCGGAATTGATTATTCAGACTCAAGAGAAGATAGCTTTGATTCGGGAAAGACTGTTGACTGCCCAGAGTCGACAGAAATCTTATGCAGACTTACGTCGTCGCCCTCTAGAGTTCGACGTTGGTGACCATGTACTATTTAAGGTGTCTCCTACACGAGGGATTTTCCGTTTTGGGAGAAGAGGCAAGCTTAGTCCGAGATATATCGGACCATTCGAGATCCTCGAGAGAGTTGGAGATTTAGCGTACAGGTTGGCCTTACCGCCATCACTGAGTCACGTTCACAATGTGTTTCACGTATCCCAATGCGGAAGTATGTACCGGACCCGACCACGTCATTGATTTCGATGAGATCGAGATAGCTAATGATGGCACCTTCGAAGAGAGACCAATCAAGATACTTGAGAACCGGATCAAACAATTGAGGAATAAACCAATACACTTGGTTAAAGTACAATGGTCACGACATGGAGTCGAAGAGGCCACTTGGGAAACGGAGGACGGTATGAAGGCTAAATATCCGGAGTTGTTTTCATCTTAAGTTTCGGGACGAAACTTCTTTTTAGGGAGGAAGGATGTAATACCCGAGATTTCTGTTATGTAATCGGAACTTGTGATATTGTAATGATTGTACAATTGTCTGAGTACTATTTTCCGTATTTCATAATCCGATGTTATCGAGCGTATGATTTCATAATTGTGATTTGAAGATTGTAATTCTGCGCATGTAGCGCACGCTACAAGCTATGTATAGCGTGCGCTAACGTGGATTCATAGAGCACGCGCTCGCGAGGTCATTAGCGCACGCTATGCGTGGTCAAATTGATTGGGACGTGCGGTAGGTGAGATCGGCGGGGACCCTGTCGGATCGTGTCGGATGTACTGGACGGCTTTCGGGAAAAGCGAGTCAACGCCTTAGCGCACGCTTCTGGTATATGCGTAGCGCACGCTAAGTGCCGAAATCTGATTTAGTCGAGGAGCCGTTAGCGCACGCTACGGACAGGGTCTAGCGCGCTAATAGCCATTTATTATAAATAGGACAACATCCTATTCGTGATTTCAGTTCTTTCTCCTCCCATAACCCGAACTCTTACACTTAGAACATAACTCCCTTCGTCCCAAACACTTCATATCAACCTCCTAGTTCGAGATTGAAGATCGTATATCATTGGAGATTGGTGTTCAAGCCTTCGGTGTTGGATCGCTTCATTTTCCTCCGTATTCTTCACTACTTTGAGGTAGGTGATTCTTCACTGATGTTAGTAATGTTCCTAAGGAAGTTTGAATCATGTTTTGATAGCAAGTATTTCGTTTATAATCGGTCATCACATGTTAGAAGGATACTTTTGACGTATCGGCACTATATATCGTATGAACCTTTGAACCATCTTATTATAAGGACTCCTAAGCATGTTCAAATCGAGTTATGATCAGTAATCGGATATTTACCCAGTTGATACGTTTTACACGATGGAATCATGTGTTTTGGAACGTAGAACAAATGGAACTTAGATTATTTCTTGGAAATCGTAGATGAATTATGATGTTGAGTTGACTATCCGTATATTCGTATTTCATAACCATAAAACTTCCACAAACCTTATTAGCATGATATGCCCGAGGATAACTTGTATTATCACGGTAGAATTCTTGAGTTCTTCACCATTCAACCCAGTTTTCGGTTTGCAGTATTCTGCCATGCAAGGTTAGCGCACGCTAACATATGTGAGTTAACGTGCGCTATCGAGGTTCAGTTAACGCACAATACGTACGTAGCGTGCGTTATATATCGGCCAGTGCAAATCGCCGATTCGTAACTAGCGCACGCTAGTCTTACCCGATAGCGTCGCTAACGAGCTCGCTTAGCGCACGCGTTACGTAGAGTATGTAGCGCACGCTAAGCGATCCAGCATTGTTTATTTTGAGCTTTTCGTAGTGGCCGAATTGTTAGACCATCGTTCGACTTGAGATGATTTGTATATCGTTCCTTTTGTTAAGATTCGAGCCTGTTACGTTGATCGAAGGAGGCGGCCTTCGAGTGTGTCGAGATCATCGAAGTATTTCGTCTTGCCATTTTCGAGGCAAGTATCATATGTCGAGTTCGATTTATATTGAATCTTTGATCATGCTTGTGGTTTTGTTCATATTGTTGAATATGAGATGTATTTCTGAAAATTCTCATGATATTGGTTGATTATTTGTTCGTATTGATGAACATATTGAAATGCATATGTGTATGCATAGTTGATTGATTTATGGTATAAATGATCCGAGGGGATCATGAGGATCTATGCTGAGGGCGCTGGATCGAATGTCCACCATGCGTTTGTCCGACGGGATCATCATGGGGATCTATCTTGAGGCCCGGATCGGCGGACGGGTTTTCCACCATGCGTTGGTCCGACGGGATCATCATGGGGATCTATACCAAGGGCTGGATCATTTGGATTACCTGTATTGTGTTGATGGAATCGTGAGGATTCGCATCGTTGGATTCCGGTAGCGGAAGTCCGTTTTGCATGTTTTATGATGCATTGATGATTTATTGTATTATGATACTTGTACTAGCATCGTTTTGCTAACCCCTTCGGGGGTGGACATTGTTTGATGTTCAGGTAGCCGAGGAACGGGGAGACAACCACAGTACCGACAGGACGATGAAATGGCTCAGTGATGTGATTGATGTTATTGTTATTGTGATTTGTCTTCTTGGTTCGTTTAGTACTCGAGTACGTCTGTTTTTAATAAGGTCAATTCGATATGGTTGTATAAGTTAACTCATTTGATCGGTTGAATCAAATATGTCTTTGAACTTCAGTTGTACGATTGGTTTATATTTACACCTTTTTAAAATTAGCCTTGTAAATCCTTACCTAAAGGGTTTACGGCGCTGTAATTATTCCGAATATCTCGGGGTGTTACAGCCTCCCACTATTTAATCGGTATTTTCATACTCCCATGTGAAATCCGAAAGTCACGGTTGACTTCATAGTGGTGATAAAGTTCTTTACAAAGTCTGATAGAGGGCAACCCACCGGGTTTCTATTCTACCTTTCTTTATATAGTGGTGTCTAACACCAACCCATCTAATGGATGATTCGATCTTCTTTTACCCCTAGTTCACTTGCCCTCAACCCATTTGGTTTCTATGGCTCACTGAACTATCTAAGTTTAAACCGTCAACACCTATTAATCTTACCCGGCAACCCATATGGTTTGTAGGGGTTTGATTTGTCACAACAAAGGCATTTAATGAACTATATGAATTTATCAACCTTCCCGAAAAATATTACCCCCACATACTCGGAAGAATAATATTTTAGTTTAGATTTCAATTTTCTATGAGTTTTACGGAGGATAGGAAAACTCGTAGCCTTTATAACTTAGTGTTTTTAAGTGGGAGTTTAACGCGATTATATGTTACACTTTGCACATTAATCCATTTATAAGCGCTATATGTCAGTTTGTTTGTTTGTCATACAATATGGGAACATACATAACCTAAAACTAACAACATACAGTTCATGGGTTGTTCCTAAGTACCGAGTCTTCATCGACTCGATAAAATTACAAGTAATCTAATTACAAGTCTTGAATATTCGTCTTCATGGAGTTCGTCCTCGGCTCTTCGTCATAGCTAATTTATTACATATATAAATTTGCATCCAATACAATTTTCTAAACATAAATTGGCTCAAAACGACTATTACAACCCCATCTAATAAAGATTCAATAAACTATGTCCATGAATTACATTAAAATATATGGCAATAATGATTAATCTAAATATTGATCTAATCAACAAAAAATTAATCCAACTATTAGAATTAATCCAATTAATTCATATAACCGTTAGTTTTTATTTGTTCCAGATAATAAAAATATTTCATTAAATTAATTCCCTTAAAGTAAAATTACCATAATTATATTTAGTCAAATTAAATCCAATTTAATTTGCGAAAAATTAATATACCGAACGAAATATAAAAAACAGAGTCGAAAACTGTCACGCCCCCACACCGGTGTTGGACGAGAACGCGACAGTTAACATAATAATTAACGTTTGTGATAATACATTCCAGTAAAGCATTCTTATACCAGATCTCAGCCCGGTGAACTAAGACTGGATGTTCCATAGAAAAGAAATAGTCAAGGGTATAGCGGAATTATTACATCAAATGCAAAAGAGTACATCGGAAACCAAAAAACATTTTGACACAGGAATAGAAGAAGCGTTAAAGCAGCATCCTAATTCCTACGTCTGGGTAATACTTTGAGGATGGTCTTCAGTGGTCGTCAGCATCTGTCCCTTCTTCTTCTTGGTTCTCTTCATCTAGTGGGGATTTAGAAAACAATTCAAAATAGGGTGAGAATAATGGATTCTCAGTTAGTTGGGTTTGGGTATTTAATGAGTTTATTATTTAATAAACATTATGTTTCTCCCACTTTTGAAAAATAGGGTTGTTTAAAAATTAGTGCAAGTTTTCAAGAAGAATATTATGAATTATGACATGAATATACAGTCAATCTCCGAAGATTGCGGTTGAGTATGAAGAATGCACGGCGTCGAGCGCCCAATGAGTATTCAGCTATGGGAGGTCGTCTACATGACTAATCCCTTAGCCTCCTTATAACGTCTTAGACCGTTATCAGTGTTTGGCCTTTGACTATCACCACGACCTTTGGTTTGATAACCGTAGCCTTGGGCGTTTGTCGGACCATCACTATAACATTGGCCTTTGAGCTTTATCGCTCTCACGCTTGGTGACGTACTGCCTTATCTCTTATCTGGGCTCGATATGTCCTTAGCTTGGGTCTATGCCCGGATCATATCATAATCGCGAATATACCCGAATTCTACGACCCAGTCACCTTAGGATCACTCCGTCTTTCGGCTTCAAGGGAATAGGATACGACGGTAGCTTTGCCTAGAACCGCAGCCACGCTGCTCGATTCATGACTTATACTAACCTCCCCTCATGCATATAAATAGAAAAAGGGACTCTAGAGGTACTCATACGGACTCTTGCGGTGGCTTCCGCCCGAAGGTCGTAGCACTTAGCTCCGCACAGCACTCACTCCCGATTTCAATTAAATAACAATTATTGTCATGATTAACAACGATTATGCGTATTATAAGATATCAATATGATTATTTGATAGTAAATGGACTTGGATAAACTAGAGGAATTAGTTCAACCGGTTGATAATTAGATTGCTATTGTGTGAGTCTTAGCATAATCTTATAGTAAACTCATAAACTTGAATAGTTCGGCACGGATTGATTATACGTCCGAAAATTACGAACTTTATTGCGAAAAGTCCGTCATGATATGAGGATTGAAGGTCAGAAGTTGCATGAAAGTTTTATCTTTCAGAAATTACAATTCTCCCCTTCCGTCTTTTAAGTACTATCATTATTTTTACTAAAATATTATAAATTTGAATAATTCGGTACGGATTGTTTATACGTCCAAAAATTACGAACTTTATTGAGAAAAGTCCGTCATGATATGAGGATTGAAGGTCAGAAGTTGCATGAAAGTTTTACCTTTCGGAAATTATAATTCTGCCCTTCCGTCTTTTAAGTACTATCATTATTTTTACTAAAATATTATAATTTTGATTGAGTCGAAATAGTTTGATTGTACGTCCGAAAATTACGAACCTTATTGTAAAAAGTCCGTCATATATGAGGATTGAAAATATGAAGTTGAATGGAGGTTCTTCCTTCCATAAATTATAATTATGCCCTTTCGAAATTAAAGTACTATTATTATTTTTTATTTAGTTTTGTCTTATAAATTTGATTAATTCGTTTGGATTCATTTGAACTCCGAAAATTATGAATCCAGTTGCGATTTGAACCTTATGACTTGTACTTTTAGATTATGTTCAGTTTTAATTTCTATTCTTTTGTAAATTATAATTTAACCCCTTCATTTTGCCCTAATCAGCATTGTAGTATTCATGACATATCTTTTTCATTTCTTGTCGGATTGACCTCAAATTTTCGGGGTAAGCTCCTTATGTTATTACGAGTCCAGCGAGCACAACTTTTCTGGAAATTTTATTTTCGAAACAGTAAATTTCTGTAATTTACAGTTTTGGCCCCGAATTCTTGAGATTTACATTTTTGCCCCGATTTTCTATTTTAGTAAATTCCGATTTAGGTGAAATTTTATGGAGAACTTATTTTTGTTATATATAGACTTACTTTAATGACATAAGACCAGAATCATGGATTTTAACAATTTTACTCCAAAATTTATTTTATTTAAATTATTCTAGATATCCTTCGAATTTAAGTTCGAATTATCAAGTCTTATCCTCTTACCATAGTCCAATATATAATCATATATTTTTAGGATTTTAATCCCCAAAGGTCAGATTTGTCATACTCAACCAAGATTTCCATCAATAAATTAATTTGCACATATGATTAAAATATGACAAACAAAAACTCAACAAATATCAAGACCATTACATGCATGGTAATGAATGTCAATCAAGTATAGATAACCAAGGTTTTAATACTTGCATGTACCGTATATTTAACTTGTATAAATTTTGAATAAAAGAAAAGAAAGAAACAATTTTACCCACCTCGATTTCTTGTCGGAAGTAAATGGTTCTAGGTCTCGGAAGTGGAAGAAAACGATCTCCCTCCTTGAACTACATGGTTCGGCCAATTCAAGTATCCATACATCCATGATGCATATTTTGTTTGCATGTTTAGATATTTGAGTTAGATTAGGGGAATTTGGATGATAACTAATATATTGAAATATAAGAAATGAGATTACCTATTGTTCAAAAATAAAAGGTAAAAATTGGATGTTTTTATTTAAAGTTCGAAAATAGAAAATAAACATTAGTTCAAAAATAAAAAATAAAAATCCGATGTTTTTATTTAAAGTTCGAAAATACAAAATAAAAATCGAATGTTTTTATTTAAAGTTTTGAAAAAAAAAGTGGAATATTATTTTCCATAAATAAATAAAAACTGAATTATTATTTTTAAAAACCTGCTAATTTTTGTTTTTGTAATTTTTTTACTTTTCATAAAAAACTATTTTATGTTTTTACAAAAAATCTAAAAATAAAAAAACATATTAAATATTAATTATAAATCAGATCCAGATTTATTTAATTTTTTATTTTTTATTTTTGAGCTTTAAATAAAAACATCCGACTTTTAATATTAATATTCTAGATTTTTTTAAAAAAATAAATTTTCGATTTTTTAATATATATATATATATATATTAAATTATCTTATATTTATATAAATTTATAAATGTATATAGTATATAAATATAACACTGAGCAAAAAATATACAAGAAGTTCATCTGGCGGAGTGGTAATATCACACTTCTACAAGCAAGAGGTGGTGAGTTCGAAACCCACCAACAATAAAATTTAATGATATTTGTTGTAGGTTGGTGGGGCTTGGTGCGTGGGGCTGGTGCGGGTGGTTGGTGCGAGTGCCTGGGTTGGGGCTGGGTTGGGCTAGCTGGGTTAGCCGCGGTCCGATAAAATTTTAAAATCGCGAAATTTAACATCAGTTATCCCAGAACCGATGTTAAATATCGCGATATTAAAATTAACATTGGTTGTTATAACAACCGATGTTAAAATCGAAGTTTAACATCGATTATTAGAAATCGATGTTAATTTTAACATCGCGACATTTAACATCGGTTCCAAAACCGATGTTAAATGTGTGTTTTGTAGTAGTGGCCCTCTCTCTCTCTAGTCTCAATTTTCAGAATTTTTTGCTTTGCATGTAATATAAGGTTAACGTGGTGTATATTTTAAGTGTTTAAAAAGAGGTGGTCAAGCATGGGGAAAGGAAACACAAGACACAAGGTCATGTCTTGCATGAGGAGGACATGAAGACTCTAGGTGTCCTCCCCCTCTCCACTTGGCTGCCCATTTGGTGTGTCCGTGTGTGTATATATATATATATATATATATATATATTTGTATTTTAAGTGTGTAGAATATTAATATAGTTAGTTGGGTATTTGTTTAATTGTAAATGGATTAAGTAGTTGGGTTGGGCTTTCAATCATAATTTCAAGACTTAGAAATTTTATTAAGTTGGGTTTGAGTCTATTAGTGAGTTTATATTTGTAACACCCCAATTCACAACTGGGACATTACACGCCGTAGAACCCTCGTGAGGTCTACCAGGCTAACACATGACATATAAACCACAATGTAATCCCAAATGATGCACTCAAAAGTAAATAAGGTCGTGGCCTCGGCCAAAACATTTTAACGGAGTACATGAGCAGAAGTTGAATACCAATTCATTGCCCACGCAGGGGACTTAAACCAAGTTTTAAAAATAAATAGTCTAACTTCATTACTCGACAATGCAATGATAAAACATAAAAATGCAGACTCGAGCCACATCATAAAGCCAGCCCATCCTTTGCGTGCATGTCCCGTGCCTACTCCTCAGCCCTCCCGGTACCTGAAATGCATAAGACGCATTTCCCCCATTTAAGGGGTTAGCATTCGAATAGCTAGTGCAAGTACACAATTACACTACATTATATACAAATACGGTTTTTACACAATCATCTCAATCAGAAATCATCTGCCATAAATATTTCGGAATACTAAATTAGCAATCAAATCAGTTCCAATCATCACGATATCACAAAATCACAACTGGTATCCCGTGGCCGTACCCCTTAGTATCGACCCCCAGACATCTCGTCGAACACTCCGGGTGGGATACCACTTCCGCGGTCGTACCCCTTAGTATCGACCCCCAGACATCCCGTCGGACACTCCGGGTGGAAGTTCAATCACACACGTACCCAAGTTCCCTTCCGCGGCCGTACCCCTTAGTATCGACCCCCAGACATCCCGTCGGACACTCCGGGTGGAAGGAACACAACCCACGCACCCAAAAATCACAATTAATCATTCATTTCGAAAATCACAACATACATAACGAAATGTAATACATGTACTTGCCTTGAATAAGACGAAACGAAGGAAACAACGAAGGAATAGGTTTTGGTCTGAACAATCCTCCCAAATCCGCTCCTAACACAATAACGGTATACAACAAGTCTCAATAATGCAGAAAGGTAAGAATTAATCCTAATTCTACCCGTTGGGGCAATTCATCGGACACCAAGAGTGCATAAGGAAATGAAATCGGTCAACGGTGTAATAACGGGATTTCATCCCATCCAATAACAAGAAAACCAAGGGTCACGAGTATACTATCAAAATCTAACAACAACATCGGTTAAATCGGATTAAAATACAAGATCACCACCAAACCCTCCCCAAAATCATACTAGGGTTAAAGGAGTTCTTAATTCTTGAAGATTCAAGCACTTTAATCCGAAGAACATGTGTTAGATCCACAATCCGAGCTACACGATCGAAAGGAGATGAAGAAAATCACACAATCAAGTGGTAGATGGAGAAAATCCCCCTCTCAAACCTCTCTCTCTCACACGGTGGAAGGAAGGAAGAAAAATGAGGGACTCACGCTGAATAATAACGCAGATATAGCGCTGACCGCATTGTGTGCCGCGGCCCAGCTGGAGTGTGCCCAGTGATACGTCTTGCTTAAGGTGTCGCCGATGGGGAGTTTACCGCTTCGGTCGGAAGGGTAAACTTAGTCTGAGATTTATTGGGCCGTTCGAGATTCTAGAGTGAGTTGGAGAGCTTGCATATCAGTTAGGTTTGCCGCCATCCCTTAGCCACGTGCATAATGTATTTCATGTTTCCCAGCTTAGGAAGTACGTACCGGACCCTAGCCATATTATTGATTTTGGAGAGATCGAGTTGGGGCCCGACATTACCTTCGAGGAGAGGCCGATTCATATCTTAGAGCGTCGGGTGAAGCAACTCAGGCACAAAACCATTCCTTTGGTTAAAGTGCAATGGTCGAGGCATGGGTCCGAGGAAGCCACGTGGGAGACGGAAGAGAGTATGAGATCGAGATACCCCGAGTTATTCGTGTTGTAAGTTTCGGGACGAAACTTATTTTTAGGGGGAGATAATGTAATATCCGTGTTTTCTACTTTTGGTAATTTCTATTTTCGGTATATATTCATTTCGGACAACTCACTTGGCACTGTTTTAGAATTCTGAATCTATTTTATTCTTGGAGTTTCTCCGTTGGGATGAGTCTCGATGATGTTTTTACGTAATTTCATCTTGAGTTATATTCTATCACTTGTGTATTCGATCCTCGTTAAACTCGTCCGATTTTATCATTTTTCCTATATGTTTAGGGAATTTGTTCCTTGTTCGATTGTGGTGGCGTACCTCGGATCGTTTGGGGTTTCCGTACTTCCATTTCATGTTATTGTTGCCCAAATATCGATTCCTATTGCTTTTATTCTCTTCCCGGTTCATTTTTTCATCATTTTGGGACCCGGGGGGGTGTGGGCCGCGGCACAAGGATTGTACGCCGCGGCACACACATTTCCCAGTTCCTGGCCGAGCAGACTGTACTGTGTGCCGCGGCACATGCCGGCAAGGCCGCGGCACACTGCCGAGTCACTGTCGCGGCACACTCGTCCGGGCCGCAGCACACTCGTGTTGCACTTATCGGCCAAACCTACTGTACCGTGTGCCGCGGCACATGCCGGCAGGGCCGCGGCACAATGACGAGTCACTGCCGCAGCACACTTCGACTGGGCCGCGGCACACCTACCTTCCTTTAGTCTTTGTCTCCATTTTTTAAATGGAAGACAAAGACTTAAGAGATATTGTATCTCTTATTATAAAGGGAAAGGTGTTTTTTATTAGGTGTAAGAGAAGAATAAAAAGGAAGACAACTCACTTGCATATGAGGAGAGATTCCTACTATTCTAGCAAAGCAAGAGAGAGAGAGAGAGAGAGAGAGAGAGAAACAATTCTCCAAGTCTTCTTCTTCTTCTTCATTAGTTCTTGATTATTCTTGGAGAAAATCGAGAGATCAATTGAGAGTTTGTGAGTTATACAGTTAGAGTGTAATATTCACATTTGATAGCTTCGTCATTCGATTCTATCCATAACCTTGGAGGTTAATTGAGTGATCGTCATTTCGGTCGTTTCTCCGACGCGTGGCTAGTAGAGACGTGGTACTTTCGGCGTTGGATCATCCAAGAGCTTGGATCGGATTGGAATCGTAGGGAGATCGCCTAAAGCTTGGAGAATCATTTTATCGGAGATCACCATTTAATCAACGGACTACGAGGGTATGTTTCTCGTATCTTGTTTTACTTCATTTTATATTCGTATATACGTAGCTCGATCGATCCTCTTAGGGATTCGGATTCGTTTTACCACTTCCGATTTCCTTCGTTTAGGCACCGAATTCCAACAGTGGTATCGAAGCGTAGGTCTTGCGATCATATATACAATATTTAGCATCTGGAATGCTTGATTGGACGGTATATGATTTGGAATCATAATCGTATTAATCGTTGATTTTCTATTGTTCATCTAAAAATTAATTTTTCATGATTTTATGTTACCATATAAATCTATTTTTCTTTTAAAAAAACTGATTTAAATGTGTAATATAAAGATTAAAAAAATATTATTTTTGGAATCGGGGCTGAAAAACCAACCGAAAACGTAAACGGACCCGACAGCTTAGAGCCGAGCCTTTGCACCGTGATGCAGCCTCGTGGACCATGATGCATCCCTATGACGGCCATGCTAAGCATCCTGCCGGCCATGATCGGCAGCCCGCCGCCAGCGGTGGTCCCGATCTGGCGGCCTCGGCGGCTTCTTTGGCAAGGTGCCACAGGCTTGGCCCGGCCGTGTTTTTCCACTCCGTTTTTTATATTTCGTTCGATAATTAATTTCCCACAAATTAAATTAGATTTAATTTGACTAAGATATAATTATGGTAATTTTATTCTTAGGGAAATTAATTTAATAAAATATTTTCTCGTCCGGAACAAGTTAAAATTAATGGTTGTTTGAATTAATTGGATTAATTTGTTTGGATGGATTAATTTATATTGATTGGATCAATATTTAGATTAATTATGAATGCCATTTTTTTAATGTGTTTGATGCATTATTTTTGAATGGTGATGTGGTTCATGGACCTAGTTTTGAATCGTTCGGTTTATTCGATTGGGTTGTAAAGGCCGTTTTGAGCCTATTTATTTTACTAGAAATATTTGTATCTAGAATGAAATTTTCAATGTAAAATTTATATGTAATGACGACGACCAGAGGAAGATCCGTTCGAGAAAACGAAGATTCAAGACCGAAGACTTGTAATTAGATTACAGAGTTTTTGATTCTAGGAACGGTCCATGAACTACATGTTGGTAGCAACTAGCTTGTGAATGTTTATTCAATTGTATGAATGCACAAACGCGCTTAAATGAATTAATGTGCAATGTGTAACATTAATCGCGAAAATTCTCCCACGACAAATTATTAAATTTATAAGGTTTCAAGGTTTTTCTTCCATCCATCGAGCATTCGAAAAATTGAAATCCAAACTAGATGTGCTATGCTTTCGAGTTATCGGGGTAGTCGTTCAGGGAGGATGGATAAATTACTGGGAGCGCATTGGATGCCTTCAGTTGGAGCAAATTTTATCCCTAGAAACCTGTTCGGTTGCCGGATAAGATTCAATTGTGAAACTAATTTGCGTCGATGGTATACACTTAACTTGTTCACGAACCATAGAAACCGTATAGGTTGAGGGGAGTAAACAAGGGGAAAAAGAAGATGGAATCATCCATTAGATGGGTTGGTGTTGGACACCACTTTATGAAAATTAATAGACTGGAAACTTGTTCGGTTGCCCTCTATTAAGATTTATAAAGAACTCGATCACCATTATGAAGTAGAGCGAACGATACTTCCGGTTTTCACATGGGAGTGTGTTACTCCAATAAGAATAGTGGGAGCTCGGTAATAAGAATAGAAAAGACCTTAATTCTATACTCAGATCATAATTGAACGAGTCACTAATTAATCTGTCGTACTTAATACAGACAAACATAACTCTCAATATGACAACGAACCCACTCGCAATTCTACTCAGAAAGAACACCTTGATTGGACCTAACATCTTGGATTGGCTCCGCAATCTAATGATAGTCCTCAGTATAGAGGCACTGGGATACGTCTTGGAGACGGACATTCTGGCGCCTCCAGTGCGGACAAGAGCCAATCAGGAAGAGATTGAAAACCACGAAAAGTGGGTTAAGGATGACGTAAAAGTCCGTGCTTACATGATGGCTTCTATGTCTAGTGAGCTTCAGAGAGCTCATGAGAAAATGACTTCTGCTAGGCAGATTATATCTCACTTAACCGAGCTTTATGGTGAGCATAGTCGAACTGCTAGATATGAGATATCAAAGCAATTGTTCGGTGCAAGGATGGAGGAAGGTGAGAAGGTTGGGGACCATGTCCTCAAAATGATATCAATGATCGAGAGATTGGAAGCTCTTGATTTTAAGATGGATACTTCTCTTCAGACTGACCTTATCCTACAATCTCTCCCTGATTCCTTCTCAAAGTTTGTTATGAACTTCAACTGCAATGAGATTGCGTGCAACTTAGCTGGGCTAATGAACAAACTGGTGACCGCTCAGTCTCTGATGAAGACTCCGCAGATGAAGGAGTCTGCCCTTGTGATTTCTTCTGGACCTCGGAGGTCTAAGAATAAGAATAAGAAGAAAAAGACCAAGAAGCAGATGAAACCACAAGTCAAGGACCTCAAGGGTAAGGCAAGACCCCGATGGTTCCGAAGAGCAAGAAGAAAAAGGACTCTTGTCTCAAATGTGGTGAGCTGGGCCACTGGGCTAGAGACTGTCCCATTCTTCATGGCACTTCAGGTACAGAACTTTTAGTTTTGGAATCAAATTGTTCCGCTACTGTATTTTATATTTCTTGGATACTGGATTCTGGTGCTAGTTCTCATATTTGCACCGTGAATCAGGATCTAGAACAAAGTATGAAGCTTGGAGCTGGGAAAGTGATGATCACTGTCGGAAGTAGGAACAGTGTCGAGGCAGCCGACATAGGAACACTTCTTTTGGGTTTAGAATTCGGTTTTGTTCTGACTTTAGAAGATGTACATGTTTTACCCAAGGGGCATAAAACATTGTATTTATTCCGGTCATGGATCGGAAAGACTTTTCATTTTTCATTGGTGATGGTTCCTGCAAAATTTATTTTGGAAATAAACTAGTGGGCACTGCTACATTGTTAAATGGACTGTATCATCTAAACCTCAGTAACAAAGTCGCTGTGAGTACTATGACTAGGAAGCGTGGTATGGATGAAACTAATCAAGTTTTGAAATGGCATCTTAGACTTGGTCATATTGGTCAGACCAAGGTTTACAAAATGGAAAAAGATAGACTTATGGGTCCATTGGGATCGTACTTTTCTAGTTGTGAATCTTGCCTTAATGGCAAAATGTGTCCCCCTTCACAGGGACTTTTGAAAGAGCCGCTGTTAAACTAGGATTAATCCATACCGACATATGTGGTGCTTTGGAAGCAGCATGTGACGGATATCAGTACTTCATTACGTTTACAGATGATCATACTAGCTACAGTTATGTATACCTAATGAAACATAAATCCGAGGCCTTTGAGAAATTCCAGGAATTTAAGGCCCTAGTCGAGAAACAAACTGGAAATCATATCAAAGCACTTCGGTCGGACTGAGCTGGCGAGTATATGAGTACGTAGTTTGACTAGTTCCTTAAGGAACATGGAATAGTATCACAACTAACACCTCCAGGTACTCCTCAGTTAAATGGTGTGTCAGAAAGAAGGAACCGGACCTTGTTGAACATGGTCCATTCCATGCTGGGCTATACTGACTTACTAATTTACCTGTGGGGATATGCACTCCTGACTGCCGCTTATATCTTGAACAGATGTCCTTCCAACTCCATTCCTAAAACTCCACATGAGATGTGGGAGGGAAGTAAACCAAGTCTTAATCACATTAGGATTTGGGGATGTCCCGCATATGTCAAGAAGACTAAGGTGGAAAAGTTGGAAGCGAGGTCCGCGAAGGGACGATTCATTGGATTCCTATCTGGAACGATGGGTTATCTTTTCTACATGCCCGAAGATCGAAAGATCGTTGTTGCTTTACAAGCACACTTCCTGGAAGATGAGTTCATTCAGGAAGGCGGAGTAGGTAGAAGTATTTGTTTGAAGAATACAATGAAACTCCTCAGGAGACACCTGTGCAAGAAATTGGAACCAAACCTTCTGAAACATAAGTACAACCACCTCATAGGTCTAGTAGGGTGTCTCATTTACCTGAGAGGTATGGCCTTGTGTACTTGGAGGAGCTGGGTCTCCATGAGGTTCCAAATGATAGCCAAGAGACCAACCCAACGACCTATGACCAAGTGATGGTAGATATAGATTCCGCGAAATGGCGTGAAGCTATGGAAGCTGAGATAGACTCGATACATGTCAATCAGGTTTGGACTCTAGTAGACCGCCCCGAGGGCATAATGCCTATTGGGAATAAGTGGATCTACAAGAGGAAGACTGATGCGGATGGCAAGGTTGACGCCTATAAGGCCAAGCTTGTGGCAAAGGGTTATACCCATAAGGAAGGGATCGATTACCACGATACCTTCTCGCTCGTAGCTATGATAAAGTCTATTCGCATGATGCTTGCTATAGTTGCCTACCACGATTATGAGATATGGCAAATGGACGTAAAGATGGCTTTCCTTAATGGATTCCTCGAGGAGGAAATCTATATGGAGCAGCCTAAAGGCTTTGTGTCCGAGGTCGATATTCAGAAAGTGTGCAAGCTTCAGCGTTCTATTTATGGACTAAAGCAAGCGTCGCGTAGTTGGAACCTTCATTTTGACGAGGCAGTCAAAGAGTTTGACTTCGTGCAAAATGAAGAGGAACCTTGTGTATACAATAGGGTTAGTGGGAGCAAGATCGCATTCTTAGTACTATATGTAGATGACATTCTACTAATAGGAAATGATGTGGGAATGAGCAGTTCTGTGAAAGCTTGTCTTTTGAGTAATTTCTCCATGAAAGACTTGGGAGAAGCAACCTATATTCTTGGTATTCGACTCTACCGGGATAGACCGAAGAGAATGATAAGCCTTTCCCAAGCCCTCTATATAGATAAAATCTTAAAGCGATTTAAGATGGATAATTATAAAAGAGGGTTCCTTCCGATGCGACATGGAATAAAACTCTCCTCGAAGATGTGTCCTCAAAGTGAGGAACAACGAAAGGAAATGAGTAATATACCATATGCTTCGGCCGTGGGTAGCCTTACGTATGCTATGTTGTGTACGAGACCTGACATGGAGCATGCTGTGACCGTGGATAGTAGGTTTCAGGCAAACCCAGGTAGGGAACATTAGACTGCTGTAAAGAACGTTCTCAAGTTCTTGAGAAGGACTAGAGATATGGTTCTTATGTATGGCGGTGGAGAATTGAATGTGATGAGATTCACTGATTCGGACTTCCAAGGACAAAAGAACAATTCGATGTCTACTTTTGGATATATATTTACTCTTAATGGAGGAGCAGTATCTTGGCGTAGCGCCAAGCAAAACGTGACTGCTGATTCCACCTATCAGGCTGAGTATCAAGCAGCCTCGGAGGCTTCTAAGCAAGGGTTCTGGATTAAGAAGTTTCTGGGAGAACTTCAAGTGATACCATATGCTGAACTGCCTGTTCCGCTGTACTGTGACAACAACAGAGCTGTAGCGCAGGCCAAGGAGCCGAGGTTTCACAACAGCACCAAACATATTGAGAGGAAGTATCATCTCGTAAGAGAATTTGTTCGCAAAGGATACATTGTGCTGCATAGAGTAGACTTAGCCGATAACGTCGCTGATCCATTGACCAAGCCACTTCCTCAGTTTAGCTTGGAGCGTCATCTGGAGAACATGGGTATTAGATACCATAGTATGTGGCATTGAGTGCAAGTGGGAGATTGCTAGGAGTATGCCTTAGAATGCCACTCAGGGGATGTATGAGTGAGGGCATTGTACTTGTTATTATGTAATTCATTATCATAAGGCAAATGGTTGTTTCTTTAGTTACTGGCATTCATAACTCGTAAATATATATATAAAAACTAGTCTGTGTTAAGTTTTTGAGAGCAAAACATTCCAATCCTTATTGCATAAGGGGGTCGGCACTAGAAAGATTTATAGCTCAAATACTTAATCATTCGCAAGTCGATGAAACTTGACTGGGCGTTAAGTTTATGTGAAGACTTGTATGACATGTACTTTGACATGGAGAGTGCCTGTCGAACATTAATGGTTAGTGGGAGCACACATTATAGGTATGCTAATTGGATTAGTATACTTGAACCGACTCACCCACGATTTGTCACACGGATTTCACTCCGAGACAGTCAATGACGGAATCAAAATATTGTGATAGGTATTCGTGAACCTTCGACTTGAGGATTTAGTTGGGATGTGCTTGTGACGTTAAGATTTTCATTAGAGTAGTTCGACCCTGTAAACCAGAAGGCAGGGGTCAACCTTGACGTGCATCTTGACGGGCAAGTAGCAGGTCCTACTGAATACCAAGATAGAATTCTTTCTCCTTTTAGTGAACGGGTTATATGTCTTATGTGGTTATTGGCAGATAAGATCATAAGTCTTTGGTCAAAGCATTGGAGATAGTTGTATTGGATACACGAGAGCTCGATGATCTAGATTTTCATTAACTAATGCATTGCGTCAAGTACAGATAGGGTTTGACTGACCGTGACCCTAGAACTTGATCGGGACATTTGAAAGAAGGGTTTATACGCTTACTGGCATTCACGACAGAATGGTTCTTGAATGATCCCAATCATTCATTCTCAGTTGGGGTACAGTGTAGGCCGCCAGGCTGGCTAGGTGGTGCTACTACTCTTTAGTTCCTCCCATTGCTAACTGAGATGGACCTACCGAGTCGCGCAATAGGATTGACGACGCAATGAATCGAGCTACTTCTCTCTTTATAAATATTAGATATTGGATATCTATTTATTGGGACATTGGATGTCTAAATTGATTTATTAGATAAACTAATTTACGGCCTAATGAATTAAATAAATTACTGGGTGATTAATTTAATTCATACATATAAATATCTCTTTGAGAATTTAATTATGTTATTATGTACTTGATATGATTAATTAATTGGATTAATTAATTGCTATAAATACATTGGAACGGAATTGGATTTTAGCTGTTTGGACTCACGGGAGTCCGAAACGAACCGAACACGTCCGATTTCTTCATGATGGCCGCCCATTTCCACCCACCTTCCTTTAGTCTTTGTCTCCATTTTTTAAATGGAAGACAAAGATTTAAGAGATATTGTATCTCTTATTATAAAGGGAAAGGTGTTTTTATTTGGTGGAAGAGAAGAATAAATAGGAAGACAACTCACTTGCATTTGAGGAGAGATTCCTACGGTTCTCGCAAAGCAAGAGAGAGAAAGAGAAACAATTCTCCAAGTCTTCTTCTTCTTCATTAGTTCTTGATTATTCTTGGAGAAAAATCGAGAGATCAATTGAGAGTTTGGGAGTTATACACTTAGAGTGTAATATTCACATTTGATAGCTTCGTCATTCGATTCTAGCCGTAACCTTGGAGGTTAATTGGGTGATCGTCATTCCGGTCGTTTCTCCGGCGCGTGGCAAGTAGAGATGCGGTATTTTCGGCGTTGGATCATCCAAGAGCTTGGAGCGGATTGGAATCGTAGGGAGATCGCCTAAAGCTTGGAGAATCATTTTCTTGGAGATCACCATTTAATCAACGGACTACGAGGGTATGTTTCTCGTATCTTCTTTTACTTCGTTTTATATTCGTATATACGTAGTTTGATCGATCCTCGTAGGGATTCGGATCGAATTAATTTTCGTTTTACCGCTTCCACTGGACTTTCATTTTAGGCACCGAATTCAACACTAACACCCCACCATAGCATGCACTGACGGCTCTACGAAGCTTACTGATGTACACGAATTAGTGTGTGCTAGCATTTCTCTCATAGCGTACGCTAAGCATCATTGACTCAACTTTTCCAAAAGCCGTCCAGGTTCATCCCGACATATCCCTATCCAATATCCATGATCCGATCTTACCTACCAACCTGTCTCAATCATGTTGACCACACATAATGTACGCAAAGTGTCAACCTATAGCCTGTGCTATTTACACATTTTAGCGTACGCTACACTCACTGTTTAGCATGCGCTAATTACATGTAGGTACATGCATGCATTAACATTAATGAAATCATCACTCTCCAATACCGGACTATGAAATCAGGAGGATCATACTCAGATTAATAATACGACATACGCAATGTCACAAGGTTCAGACACATATCAAATATCCAGTTATTACATAATTGATTGTAAGCTTGTACATGTGACATTATATGTTGTGTTTGTCGTATGATTGTTCCCATTATATACTGTCAGAGGTTCGTCGAAAGCTGGGAGTCATGCTATTCATCGGGGAGTTGTATTAATATACCGAATTTCAGACCGCGCTGTTGTCAGCATGTGTTACGTACGTTAATAAGGCATTATGTATGTAACCAATGAAGGTTAACGTACGTTATGTGCATAGTTAACGTACGTTGGCATACCTATTGGTTGAGGTAGTAGCCTTTGGAGAGACTTTAGTGTATGCTGCATGAGGAGCATAACGTACGTTATTCGTTGTTTGCGTACGTGACAGTTGGACGGTTGCGTACGCAAACTTACATGTGGATTGGGGCAGTGAGCTCTGAGTAGAGCATTACATATCTACCCACTTAAATAATGCGAAGAATCATAGCGAAATTCTAGGATATTACATATCTACCCACTTAAATAAGTTTCGTCCTCGAAACTCAACACCTGTCATATCAATATCTCAATCCCGATATATCTCAAAATCATAACACCATGCTCAAATAGTCATCATCAAACCGAATAACTGAAAGAACATACTTACAGGTCCGTGAAGTCGATGATCTCCCGTGATACTAGCATACGACCCCATACAAAGTCTCAACACAATAACATCACACCAGCATTGCAAATATAGCAATTTGAAAATATTTCAAAAATTTTGGAATCTCCAAAAATCAGTTTGACTCGAAAGTCGGAAAATTATTTTCAAAAGTCACGCTACTACCGCACCGGTAGAGCCACATAACATACATGCCCAGGTTTTACGAAACCCAAGCTCCGATACCATCTTCTGTAACACCTCCAAAACCAACTAGGAATATTACAGCGCCGTGGGCCCCATATTAGAACCCACAAGGCTAAAATCATTTTCGCAAACGTTTAAAAATACCAAAAGGCCAATGACGGTAGTGTTTTAAATACTCAAATATTTTTCAAAACGTTGTTCCTAATTATCGTCAGAAAATACCATTTGAAAGCACAAGGCAAAGACGCCAAAAAGGCATTTAGAAAGTAAACACAAATTGGAAAAATACTGAAAGCCATTATAAAATTTCACACGCAGCGAATAGAGACATAATTAAATACATTTGCAGCGGAATTATAAAAACCAGAAAGAACACTCGAATCCCAATAACCACGCCATATCCAGTATCACCGGAAAGCTCATCCCTTCACGACCGTTACTAGCTCGAACTCCGAGTACCTAAAAGATAAAGCCCACGACGGGGTCATCCATAATACTCAACAATGGTAACGATCACATCACATAAACAATTACATATCAATGTAATTTACAGAGTAAGAACATTTCCCACGTAATCTTACCGAAATAACCTTACCAACCCATCGCAATCCATATCAAATCAATTCTTACCATAATCCACGTCTCGCGTTCTTAAATGATGAATGAATTCAAAAGTAACCATCTGTACTGTATCCGAAACGATACCAAGATTCTCAAACATAAACATATCCTCAATATAGAATAATCTGGCCAAGTCTGACTCTGTCCGCTAGATCGCACAATCGGATCCCAATCCTGATAAAACCGATATCACATGGCACATCTGTAAACCAACTATCCCGAGACAATAGCAAGTCCCGGATATCAATGCAAAACATAAATGTTCACACAATCAATAATGATAAACAACCAATGCATCAAAACGGAATATCAATGACATGATTACTCCACACAAGATCGACAAAGGATCAACCACGAATGAGAATACCATGATGTGGTAACTCCAAGAAGATCAATGAAGGATCAACCACCGGGAATGCCAACAATAGGGTAACTCCAACGAGATCAATAAAGGATCGACAACCAGAAATACTAACGGTACGATAAACTCCAATAAGATCAATAAAGGGTCAACAACCGAGAATACCGATGACACAGTAAACTCTAACAAGATCAATAAGGACCAACAACCGGGAACACCAATGATACAGTAAACTCCAATAAGTGCAATAAGGTATCGACAACCGAGAATACCGATGACACGGTAAACACCAATAGGGATAATAAGGGATCAACAACCGAGAATACCGACGACACGGTAAACTCCAACAAGAGCAATAAGGGATCAAAAACTGAGAATACCAACGACACGGTAAACTCCAATAGGGATAATAAGGGATCAACAACCGAGAATACCGAAGACACGGTAAACTCCAATAACCTCAATCAAGGACTAATAACCGAGAATACCAACGGTGAGACAACTCCCAAACAGAATCAATAAGGATCAATAACGAACGAGATTACCAGTGAGAGGGTGAACTCCAAACGAGATTAATAAAGGATCGATATCAAATGAGTTGACCATCGATATGGTAACTCCGAACGAGATTAGTAAAGGTTCAACGGTGATAGATACACGAGAGAATAAAATCGTCGACCATATACGGATCATATATACGGGATTACAAAGACAACCCGAATTCCGAACAGATACGATTATACATGGACTCTGAACGACCAATCAATAAGACTCAAGATGGACGTCACGATACGCCCGATCCAGACAGGTGTCCGTGTACAAGCCAGCCACAGGTATTGATCAATACACGTCTGGTCTCGTACCTAATCAGCCTCACGAAGTACGTCTCGTGTGCACGGTTAAATATGAGGTCGAAACCAACATATGCTACATGTGCCCGTCCCGAAAATCCTACACATGAACGATCAGAACGTATCTGACTTCAGATATGCCACGATACAACATGACAACAAATCTCGAAGAAACGCATATCCAACAAGGATCAGAAGATTTTCCAAGAGGGCAACAATAACTCGATCATGAAAGACCGACACGACCACAATGTCGTATTCCGCCAGACAACAGTTCACAACATGCTCAGCAATGTGTATGACAATAGCACATAAAGTCCCAAGGCAGCAGCCAACGGTCACGGAAGTATCTACTCAGGAATACTCCGGACAATATCACATAAACTTCCAAGGCAGCAGTCAAGGGTCACGGAAGCATCTACTCAGGAATACTCCAGACATAGGTGCCATTTAGGGGGTGTTTGGTAGAGAGAAATGGGAGGAGAGAAATGGAAATGGAAATGGATTCTCTTGTTTGGTAGGTAAGGGAAATGGAAATGGGAATGGATTTGAATTCCCGAGAATTGATCCCTTTGTATTTTTCAGAGAATTGATTTCTCTGTTTTTTTCAGAGAATTGATTTCTCTGTAAGGGCCACCACCATCGACCACCACCACCGCTGCTGCCACCACCGACCACCGCCACCACCACCGACCACCGCCACCACCGCCGCCACCACCACCACCACCACCGACCACCACCGCCACCACCACCACCACCACCGACCGCCACCGCCACCGACCACCACCGCCACCGCCACCGACCACCGCTGCCACCACCACCACCACCACCGACCACCACCGATCAGCACCGCCGCCGCCACCACCATCGCCACCACCACCGCCACCACCACCACCATCGACCACCGCCACCGATCAAGAGAAATGATTCTCTGTTGCATTTCTCTGCTGAATTCTCTGTGCTACCAAACAGGATAGTCAATTCCTATTCTCCTGACCAATTCTCTTTCTCTGCAATCATTTCTCTGGAATCATTTCTCTGCAATTCCATTCTCTGTACCAAACGCACCCTTAAGTCTTATCCCCTAACACATCAGCCCAACAGATTACAGCTCAAAGAAAGAGTACATCATAAAACATAACAAACGATGGTGCACACTCAGCACATGAAATATCAACACACACATGCAATAATGCAACATGATGATTATTATAATCTAGCAATATTAATTTACCTCGAGCTGGAGACACTAACCTTTCCACGATCAACATCCCTGTACGAATACACGGTTATCCGAATAATACAAAATGAAGTACAGTCCATAACTAATACCAAACCACCACCTCGAGTTCAATGCCGACATGATAATTAACCTTGATATCTAATCTCTCACACAATAGACCAAATATAATTCACGTCTCCGTTTCCACTAGACATCTTTAAAATTATATATATTATGATTTACCTTAGTCAAAGCATAATATACATACCATCATATCGATAACTCATATTCCATGATACCATTACTATATATGAATCATAAATGAAATGAAAATGAAATTATTTATGAAACATTATGAACTAAGAAATCATAACTTGCCTTGATACCGATACGATGAAGTTGTTACCAATCCCGTCGTCTTCATCTACAAGCTCCGCAACCCCGACCAAGAGCAATCTATGAATTCTTCAGCCTCAACCGCAACACAACAGTCGTAACCCACGATCAAACATATCAACCTATTGAAGTAATAAATCAACAACACTGTGATAACAATCAATAACCGATATGACCAACGAAATCAAACTCGACGGTTCAATGACATTCGATCATATGAAACCAAACCATTACAATTCATACAACTTCAAGATTCACAAAAATAACACCGTAATCATCATTACACGAAGAAGAACGTCAACTACAATGTCAAAATCCGAATCGAAGAGAGGAGTTATCCGACATACCTCTTAGATGATGAAATACATAAGTAAACATTTCCCTTTATTAACACGGTGCAAAGAAATCGACGAAAGGAAAGAGTCCCGACCCAACCTCCTTCAAAAGTTCGTTCCTAAATCACAAAGATATCAATTCAATCACAATTCTACGCAAACACATAGAATTTCCCAAGTTCTACCCGTTGAAGCATTTTATCGGACACTTTGAGGGTATAGTCCAATTTAATCGATTAACGGAGAAATTCTTGAATTTGTTCCACAAAACTTCAAGAGTAATGAATGATTCCGAGATTACAACAAATTTCCATCAATAATCTGAATTAAAACGAAAGAAATCGGCCCAAACATCATGAAACCTCAAAAAATCCCAAAACCAAGATTTCAAGTATTCTTACCTTCGATCCGGGCAAAAGATGATGTTAGGCATGAATCAAACATCCAAAATATGTTGCTCCATGATGTTCTCAATCAAATCCATCAATTTTTGTTGAAGAAATCGCAAAGAAACAAAAAAAAAGATGAAAAATGGCCAAGTGACCCGGTCCAGGCCTTCAATAGGTGAGACCTGTCGGTACCTTACGGCCTAGCCGGCCATGGCTTACGGCCGTAACTGGCCATGGATACCCCGCCTGTCTAATTTGGCCGACACCCTTACAGCCGTTACCGGCACCAGCTTACGTACGTAATAGGCCCTTACGGCTGTACCCGGCCACAACCTTACGGCCGTTATCGGCCAGTCCTTACGCCCAGTGAGTCACCGTCGACCGTGATCGGCAATCCCGGCGAGTCACTGCCGACCGTGATCGGCAATCCAGCGAGTCCTCGGCCACAACTCGGCCAGATGCCTCCTAACATACGTAACACTTAATCCATTGCGTATGTAATACGTACGTTGACTTGATACAGTAATATACTCGTATTACGTACGTAATACACCCTGTATAGCATACCTAAACTTATCCGTTGACTCACCTGTCCACATCCATGTTGAAAGCTGCCGACACAGGGCCCCACCTACCGACCACAGCTCGGACCTGTCCGATTCCTCTTGTTACGTACGTAATCCCTTATGCATAACGTACGTAAATCGTAGAATTTAGCGTACGTAAGTCTTTAAAGCTAGCATACGTAATGGCCTTCTATACTTGGCCAAAATCCAATTGTTCCTGTTCGTCTGGATATACTGGATACGTCTATGCACATACTGAATACATATGCTCGTACTAATATTATTCTCATACGATACATCTGATGCACGATATCCTCAAATACAAATGTTAACCAAGTACAATAATTTACAAATACTCCTACAGTATATCCGACATCCAAAAATATAACAAGCATGTAATATCCTAGAATTAAAGTAACCTCGATAGACATGCTAGCACGACTGTCACAGTTCCCAAAATCATTTATCCACACTGAATCGGTCTCACTCCGTACAGTACAACTCAGATAAAATAATGCGAAGAATCATAGCGAAATTCTAGGATATTACATACCACCATCTAATACTTCTTTCTTCATCAGATCGAGGGTAATGTTCTTGAATCCATAGAGTTGACTTTTTGGGATATTGTTCTTGATTTCGATTCTAGTCCGATTTTGATAAATAGGTTGGTATTATTTGATGTTGTTGGTCATATTATATGGATTGTATATCCATATCTTGTATTCATTTAACTCAGTTGACGTCTTTTGTATTCTTAATAACCACTGAACATTTAATGTTCGATTAAATGTTTCAATGAGTTTTTCTTAGGGTGGTGGGTTTGTTTTTTGTCGTTACTAGTTGTCATTCTTGTAGTAATCGTATTGCTTTCCGTTCGATCTGTGTTTGTAGGAATATTTGTGTGGTCATTCCGAGGCAAGTATTCTTATATATACGATTTATATCTTACGAATTGAAGTTGAGTAATGAATTTATGATAGTTGCTCATCCTTGTTGATTGTACATTATGTGAATTGTCATCATTGGTGTCTACTTATTTGCTGATGTGTCTCATCGTTCCTTGTTGTGGTATTATGTCAATTGCGATGATTTAGTTAGTTTATCATACTTTTGATGCGTATTGTGCCGAGCTGGGATTGACGGATATTTGTTGAGTTGGTATGCTCATATACTTGGATTTGTATTTTAATTGTGGGTTGATCGTTGGACGTATTGTATTGATGGTGTGTTACTGTAACGATTGTCGTAATGTTGTTTGTGTATTTTTTTGGTGTGCTTGAACGTGTGTTACTCATGATGGCAGTTGTGATGTTAATTGTACATATATATGGGAAGGTCATGGTGGGATGAAATTATCCACCTAAGGATGTCCAATTGGGCGTATAGGATTTCGTACCCTGAAAGGCGGAATACGGATAATCGTTAGATCATGCATATGAGTGGGAAAGTTGTATTGTTCACCCAGGTATGTCCGACTGGGTGTATGGGGATTCGTAGATTGAGGAGCGGATCACGAATGTGAGGTTATCCACCTATGGATGTCCGACACGGAGTATCGGGTTTCGTACCTTGAGGGGCGGAACACGGATAACCATTGAGGTTTACAGAATTTAATGTTGAGCCGAGATTGTCCACATAGGATGTCCGATAGGCCGAAATGAAAGATATTCTGGTACTAAATTATTTTGGTACTTAAGTATTTCGAAAGGTGTTTTATGAAAAATGACTTTGGGCCGAGTCCCAATTGATTTGAAATGGTTTATAACTAAGGACTTGAGGTCCAGAAAGTTATTTCATTTTATAGAACATTTGTGATGTGAAATGAGATTCGGGCTGAGATCCTAATGTTTTCAAAAAGGTTTTATAAATTCGGATTTCAGGTCCTAGGAGGCTTTTGTGCTTTCTAAAATATCAGATATGATGTTTCGTTTTTAAAGAAATGAGTTTGTTTTATAAACATTAAAACCTCTCGGAAATTTTACTTAATATCTGTTGTTGTTTGACTATGACTGATATTTGTGTGGTATATTTTGTATTATTAGAATACTTATACTAGCAAATTCGGATTGCTAACCCTTTAAATGGGGGAAAGGTGTTTCATGTGTTTCAAGTATGCCTAGTTCGAGGTAGCAGTCACAAAGTCAGCCTATAAGATGACAAGCTACGATACTAATCAATCAGGAGTCAGAGTTTCTTTATATTGTTGACTCATGTCCCGTTTCCGCTACTGCATAATTCACCCCTACATGAGTATAGTAATTTTTTCTGGTTATGTTACTTATGTCGTGGGTATGACCTCATCGGTCTGTGTATTTTGAGTTTTCGACCTCATCTGTCTGTCCTTTTATGTAGTTAACCCTGGCCAGTTAAACATTATGATATCTATCGTAGTGCCTAGCCTGGTATATCCTTGTGAGATTGGTCTATGGTGTTTGATATTCATTTATGGTTTTGGGGGTGTCACACATAGCTCACATGAGACTGGACATAAATTGAAGAATCTTTGTCTTCATAAGAAGATCAAAAGTATATTTTATCCACCTCACTCTTCACCGGGCTCACGTACGTACAACCTGTGCTGATTATAGGTGACGATGGCTTGTGATATAGGCACATCCTACGGGGTAACCATAAATAAATCCGTGATGTGATGCTCATGCACTAACGATGGATAATAATTCGCTTCCATAGCGGTCTTGAATTCAGCCCATATAGCATCTTGGTCCTTAGGGCCCACGACCTCCCACCAACCTGTGGCCTCCTTATTAAGAAGATACTGGAAATAGGCACTCCTAGATCCTCCGGACAAGCGATAACATCAAAAGTCCTACCTAGCTCGAAGAGCCAACTCTCCCGATCCAAAGAGTCAGAAAAACCCGAAAAATACAGATGGTGCATTTTAATCACCTCCTAGAGCCATTTACTAGCGCGGTTATCAGCAAACAGGGGTTGATTCTGATGTCCACCCTGAGTAATCTGAGCTAACTGAGCTACCATCACTACCAAAACAACTATTTGTACCGATGGCAATTACCGACGACGAAACCGGCATGCCATCGGTAAAAGCGGTTAAGAACGCGTTACCGACAACACGATGTCATTAGTAAAACCTTCGATGGTAAATAAACCCTGATAGAAAATGCTGCTGTCGCTGATTTTTCGACGGCTTACCGATGCCTCATCCCTCGGTAAATTTCTCATTGTTAAAATTCGGGAATGGTTTTACCAATAGATTACCGACGGCAACGGTCGTTGGTAATTTACCCACGACACGGTGTCGTTGGTAAAATATGTATGCATTAAAGCTTGTCTTTTCATTTGGTCCGGGCCGGGATGGGGTCGGGTCAGGTCGGGGTCAGGTCGAGGTCAGGTCGGGTCGAGTCGATATGGACCAATGTCTACATTCAATGTTACCTAATAAGGTTTTGGTTTATATAGTGATAAATATTGTGATACTTTTCCGATGTGGGATAAGTTTGTTTCAGAATTTAACAACAAGAACTGGTTATTGGTAAAGCCATCGAGAAATGCCATTGGTAAATTATGAGATAAAAAAATGGAAAAATTATTCCCGTCATCGATAATGCCATTGGTAAATTCTGAAATATAAAAAATAGGAAAATTATTAACCAACGGCGAACGTGCCGTCGGTAATTTTGTCGTCTTTAATCTCGTTGGTAAATTTGATGGTAAAGTATCTCAATTAAATGATGAATCGAAAGAAAATGGATGATATAATCATGTTAAACCTCTAAATTAGACATCTAGTATGGAATTACACAGCACTTGAGTGGAATCTCCCAAAATCACTCAAAAAGGGAGTAGAAACCGAGAGGAAGGGTGAGAATGCATTTGAAAATGCTAATTCTCCGATTTATACTGCTACAAACACGACGCGTAACACGGTGCATCAAGCATCGTGTCTTAAGGTCACGCTGATACCTGAGCAACACGATGCAAGGACATGACGTAAGGACATGTGTGTTCAGCGCTATGTTGTAACACGGCGCAACACCCGCATGAGGCCTCGCTCGTGGGTTTCGGCCGAATAGTCATATGAGAAGTTTGAAGCCGTATTTCCGCACACCCGCTCACACACTGTGCACAATCAAAAATTATGGTTGGTATATTTGAATGGGTATAAAATTTTGTTCTTTTCTTAGTTTCCCAATATTTCAAATCCTCACCTGTGCTTGGGAGTGAAGCCGGTCGCGCCGTTTGCCGTTTTTCATCGAACTTGTTTGAGATTATAGAAGAGTACATAATAACAATTTGTTGGGAAGCTGTTATTGTACCCCAACCAGAGTTGTTAATACGGCCACTTGCTATTTTTAAAATTCGTTTAGTGTTAAAGTAAATACACACGTGTGCGTGTCTTAGTATCTGCATTCCTCCCAACTAAGTATAGAAATGGCGCATTATAATGTTTCAGAATATGTAATCTCTCCCTATTTAAAGGGACCCTATCAATGAGAATGGAAACATCTTCTGCCCTAATTCTTGTCTTGTTTACTTTTGAAAAATGCTACACATACACATATTTATACATATTTTTTTTACACACTAACATCTCAACCATTCATTTAGTGTGGTCCCACAATAAACGAATGGGTCCCACACTAAATGAATGGTTGAGATGTTAGTGTGTAGAAAAGTGTGTATAAATATGTGTATGTGTAGCACTTCTCGTTTACTTTTACTACAACACGTTATCAGCACGTACTACCAATAGAGCAAGAAAAAATTCGACCAAAATTAAAAAAAAAATTGTTCGGAAAACCCTAGCCATCATCATTCTTCCGCCGCTGCAACCCACTGCACAACCCTTCTTCCCCAGATGCAGGGCGACCTAAGATGAACGAGATGATTTACAAGTAGTGACAATAGAGCTTCAGTAGAATTCCAACACCAAAGAAGGGATTTTGCCTTCGTCTCCCGTAGACATCAACTTCAGATTTGCGGCTGACCCAGACCTGCAGCCTCCGCTGCTCCCTCGCCTCAGATCCACCGCATCATACCAAAACAAACCACCATATAAAGCATATTTAGCCTCCTAGGGTTTGAAAAAGGGGTGATCAAAGTTTCTTAAGTTATGGTGCTCTCGTCGATAATGAAAGATAGGCAAGACGAAGACCTAGGTCGGAGATCTGACAAATGCAAAGCAGAGAAAAAGGACCGGTCAGAAGAGAGCAAACACATACTCCCGAAGATGATTGAAGGACCAGATGAAAAAAAATAGCTCGCATAGTATATGAATATGGCAGACCTACCACATTCACAGGGGAATATCCAGTGGGCCCCCCAAGTTATGATACAGTATTAACAGGACGCACTAGAAAGTTTTATCATTATTATTCACCTCAATCTGATGTGCCTGTCTTGTTTGCATGGCATATTATCCGAATTATTATTCCTCAGCTTTATTTTGGAGAGGGATTTGGAGAAGAATCAAGACTATCCAAACGGCTATTGAAGGTATGTCCTAGGAAAGAGTCGTGTTTTTCCTGCAGGTAATTTGTAAAACTCTACTATTTGCAACATGTACTATTTTACATGCTTTAATTTATTCTGTTGCATATATATATATATATATATATATTTAACAAATTGTTATATTTATGTCTAATTAAACCAATTAAAGCATGTTGTATTAATAACTTCAATTAATATATAACTACGCCATAAGACTTAGATTTCATGTCTAGGATTTATTTGAATGCATAATGTGTATATAATATATCCTAGGATTATTGGCTATATATATAAATATACATATAATGTGCATGCATATATAGATATGACATGTAATTACGCACATTCCTAGTCTAGTTTAAATGCCTAATTTCTACTGCCTACAAAGTACCATGATAACGAAACTTCGTGCGTATTCATATATCGCATCGAAAACATGACCATATCTTGGTTCTAAACAAAATAATCTCATTATTGAATAATTTATCATTGCCGAACTCACGATTATGTGAAACATATTCGTTTCTTTCTCTTGTTTACGAATATGGCTAATTCAACTCGTTCGAAAATCGGCATCTTGGACTCAGATGGACTTGAGTGTCATAGATGAGATTCTGATTTTAAAACGTTAGCGTCACACTTTCTGTTCATACAGACGACGAACCGTTCTAAAAAGTGAAAGAAAGTGCGCTGATGTTCTTAGGCGAAATCTCGACCCCAACTTATGGTATGAATATCTTTAGTTGGAATTCCCAGCGAACTGCGGCATGCCCTTAAGGGCATTTCGAGAATACTATTTCTCAAGTTGATCGTATAGTGGGACGAAATCCACCTGCTTTATTATAACGAGTCAACAATTTCATCAAAGATATGTTCCGCCTTAAGTGCGTTTATTTTTTGTGAAAATAAACTCACAGAAGAAGACATGTCCAGAAAAAAAAAACTTTCTAATTTCCCTACTTAAGTGCTTATACTAACGAATCAGTATATGCTAGAGTACGATAATGCCAGGCCTATCGAGACAAAGCAAATTCTCGAGGCTAGTAATGGCAAAGTGAAATGTAGAAAGAATCCCCACGAATAGGGGACTGGACGTGCCAATCCCAAACCACATGGAATGAATTCGAATGGTGGAAACGGACATGGCAGTCGTAGACGTGGTCGTGGTCGTGGTCATGGAGGTTCTTCCAATCTTCCAAAGTAGCAAGAAGAGACGACGCTCCTGGCTCCCAAGAAACGAGTTGACTCCTAATGTGAGATTGCTGCCATTGGTATACGAACTGCCATACAAGCAAATATTTCACAACCAGCTAGAAGAGATATTGAGATTCCGACGAATAGGAGACTCACTATATAAAGGAAGACGATCATGACATGACCCCCAATGTCGCTTTCACATTTACCGATGGCAGTATCACACCATACGTGCCAAAGTCATTAGACGCCCCCTATATGACTAATTTTACCGGTAGACGTTATAATATTTTTCAATGATGGTCTGATGTATTTTGGTTTCGAACAAGATATTATTCTTGCTTACGTATACAAGTGATTGACTTTATTCAAAGTACCGAATATTGTTCCTATGTTTATGGTTTAGAGTTTTTATTACTCGTGTTCTCATTTGACGAATGAATCGAGGAACACTCGAGTGATAGGCTGATGGTAATAGCCTATAACGTATCAGTGACTAGGATGATTGGATCATCCCACTTCATCCAAGGACGCGGCACCCCCGGTTCTTGGTGCCTAACGGCACAATTTTACAGTCACCGACACTCTATATGCATTGAGAGTGACTAACTCGAACCTTACAAAGCTTCAAGGATATACGTATCAACGACTTTCATGTTGAAACTCATTGTGAAAATAGAATGGAGTATCTCTATATCATCTCTAATGAATGCGGCCGAAAGCGCATCTTAGAGAAACTTACGAGTGAATCAAGTGGACTGTACGTCACTATGATTAGGATTGTTGGAATCCTATGCACCTATAACAAACATTGGGATGTGACTCGTACAGTCTTTGGCATGAACGACTAGGGCATCCAGGTCGTGAAATGATGACCCACATTCTTAAGAATATACACGGACATCCTTTCTTACGCATACAAAGTAGAAGCGGGCAACGAACCCACATAACGAATTTTGTTGGAGTTCCTAAAGCTATGTCATTCAAAGCATCGGAGAGATCCGCCCGTTCTACACGTTTGACCCTGTCGAATGCACATTGTTTCTTTTGCAAAGCCTGCGCTTTAGCTAAAGTAGGAGCGAGACCTTCCTACGCTAAAGATGTGAAAATTCCATTCTTACATATGATTCAAATAGATATTTATGGACCGATTCAACCAGAGTGCAGACCATTTAGATGTTTATGGTTCTGGTTGACGTTTCGACATGCTGGTCACATGTCGCCCCATTGTCCACTATAAATGCTACTTTTGTGAAGCTTCTAGCACGTATTATCTGTCTAAGGGCTCACCACCCTGACCACCATGTTCGGTCTATAAGACTTGATAATGCTGGAGAGTTAATATCTAAAGTACTTGATGAATATTGCATGTCGATCGGGAGTGACGAAAAGCATCCCATCCCCCACGACCATACGCAAAATAGTCTCGCGAAGGCAACCATCGAATGAATCAGATGGTAGCCCGGGCATTGGTTATGCACACCAATTTGCCTATTTCTGTTTGGGGTTATGTAGTCTTGCATGCAGCTTTACTTATTCACTCATTTTAGACCATCTGCTAATCAAACGATTTATGCGTACCAGTTGGTAACTGGATAAGTCCTGATTTTTACATTTTGGACTCAGACGAGATCGAGTGACAATTACGCATATTTGGTTATGTAGTATTGTGCCTTCTGCACTCCCACAGTGCATGGGTCTTGAAAGACGATTAAGTAGTTACATTGGATACGAATCCCCAATGGTTATCCGCTATTTAGAACCTTCGACAAGTGATCTCTCTACCGCTTGATTGTGAATTGTCACTTCGATGAGACAACCTTCCCGTCGTTAGGGGGAAGAGAGAAGACGAACTTTCTCAGAGAACGACAGGAATTGTCATGGTGCGTCCCTAGTTTGTCTCATATTGATCCCCGTATTTCACTATGTGATAGTGAAAATTCTCGATCTTCGAAACGTAGCAGATTCGATGCCTCATGTGTTTACTGATATCGTGAAAGTGACGAGATCATATATACCAGCTGCAACCTGTAAGGTTGAAAGTCCTCGGTAAGGGGCGCAACACCGATGAATCGAGTGCTGCCATCGCACATGGTGGATGTGTGATTAAGGCCATAGCTCCCTAAAGGAAGAGGTGGAAGCTACATGGTTCGACTTAACACTCACCTAAGGAGGAGGTAGAGTAAGGCACAAAGTTATATATTAGTCATCAATGAACTCGTTTCATGAGATCATACTTGATTTTACCATGTTCATGAGTCATGACGAGGGGGATGCCCCGAAGATTGATATGATTCAGAAAATCAAGAAATCTCGATGAATCACGAGAGTGGACTGATCATCCACCCACTTTGATGATCTATCGTTGCTCAAAGCATAGAGCAAGACGATGTCGAACCTCGCTATGTTGTATGATATCAACATTGATTTAATTGGCCTTAAAAGATAAAGCATTCCACGCAGAACTAGATTCTTTGACAAAGAGACAGGTAATTAGTAGGTAGTGCTAACATCACCAAGTGTAAATCCTGTAGGACATAAAATAAATCTTTGTCAGTAAGCACAATGAGAAGAATGAAGTCCTGAAGTACAAGGCTCGAATATTCTCATAAATGCCGTGGAATTAACTGATGAGACGTACTCTCCCCTAAGCTACTTCATTAGCTTAGTAATTTCCGAAGGACTGGAAATGCAGTTCATAAATGTGGTTAGTGATATCTCTATGGGGATCTTATTATAGATATATATATATATATATATATATATGAAAGTGCTCGATGGCATTTCATTACCCAAGTCAAGTGACTCTAGACCATAAAGTGTGTTGGCAGTACGGTTGAAACGCTCACTTTACGGATTAAAACAATCCGGGCGGATGTGGTATACCCGCCTAAGTGACTACTTGATTGGAAGGGGATATAAGAACGATGAACTGTGTCCCTGCATGTTTATTAAGAACACAAGTTCCGGATTAGGGATTGTAGTTGTATATGTCGACGATATGAACATAATTGGTACTCTTGACGAATTGAGAGAAACCGTAGCTATCTAAAATCCGTATTTGAGATGATGATATGGGAAGACTCGGTCTTATCTAGGCATTGAGCTAGAACATCGAGCTAGTGGAATCCTCATCCACCTGTCTGCCTATGTCCAAAAGAAAGTCAGGCATTTTAACATGGACAAAGCACATACGGTTAGCACTCTCATGATCGGTCATAGTTTGGATTTGAAGAAAGATCCATTTCGTCCGAAGGAATGTGACGAAGAGCTTTTGGGAGACGAAATTACCTATCTAAAGTGCAATAGGTGCATTATTGTACTTGGCTCAGTATAATCGACCTAATATAGCCTTCTTAGTGAACTTGTTGGCTAAATATAATTATGAGCCCACGCAACGTCATTGGAATGATATCAAGAACATCTTTTGATATCTCAACGTCATTGGAATGCTAATGAAACTGCAGATGAATGTGCAATCACTAAAGTAAGTGTGAATGCCGAGTAAACTACCCCGACGAATGTGTTGGTAGGATTTGCCGATGCTGGATATCTTTCATACCCACATAAAGGTCAATCCCAAACTGGTTACGCTTTTACCATTGGGAACACCGCGATATATTGGAGATCAACTAAGCAAACCCTTGTTGCTACCTCCTCGAATCACGCTAAGATTATCGCTCTACACGAGGCGGTACGTGACTATATATGATTGAGAACCATCGTTATACATATTCGAGGTAACAGTGGACTAAGTAATGTCACTGATGCGCCCACATGCATATACGAAAATAATGCCGCTTGCATCGAACAGATGAAGCTTGGGTATATCAAGGGGGATAATACGAAGCACATCTCTCCAAAGTTTTTCTGCAATCAGCAACAACGGGCCATTCTCAACATCCAAGTTAAGCAAGTGAAGTCTGAGGAGAATGTGGCAGATTTATTCACTAAATCATTGCCCAAGGCCGTATTTGAAAAACATGTGAGAAACATCGGAATGCGTAGGATTTCCGAACTCCCGAGATCGAAGTAAGGATCTGATGGGAGGGTGAGGTATAACGAATTTTACCCACTAATGTTGTACTCTTTTCTTTGACCAACGTTTATTTTGTCCCAATGGGTTTTGTTACTTGGCAAAGTTTTTAACGAGGCAACGTCACATGCAATGTTTTTCAGATTCCTTGATTGACGAACTAATCAAGGGGAGATGTAGACTTGAGGGGAAGTCTTACATCCACGTCGCAAGTTACACTCTTTTCCTTAACCAAGGATTCTTTTTTTCCCACTGGGCTTTTATCACTTGGAAAGGTTTTTAACGAGGTAACTAGACGTTTAGCTCATTGATCGACGAACTGATCACGTTTTTGAGCATATTGATCGACAAAATGATCAATAGAGGTTTTGGCTTAACGAAATTAGCATAACCTATATGTCTGAATGTTGTACTCTTTTTCCTATGATCAAGGCATTTTTCTCATGTGATTTTTGCTTAACGAGGTTTTAGCGAGGCAACTTGACATGCGTTGAAGACTCGGCACAAGGGGGAGTGTTAAAGTAGATACACACGTGTGCCTTAGTCTACGGGCTATTGGATTTCTCCCAACTAGTATAGGGATAGGCCTGTTATAATGTATCAGAAAATGTAATATCTCCCTATTTAAAGAGACCTTATCAATGAGAATGGAAACATCTTCTGCCCTAATTCTTATCTTGTTTACTTTTACTACAACATTTAGTTAATTAAACCCTTGGACATTTGTGTTAGTTGCCGACTAAGCTAGAATATTAATTTCATGGGGTAATTATGATTTATCGATTTCTAATATTCTGTTAATTATTATTTTGGACATTTATATATCTTCTGATGTTTGTCCTATTAAAATTACTATGAAGATAACTATATTATTTTTATTATTACTGCTACTATTTGTAGCATTGCTAAGTAAATTATATTTCGGTAAATCTTACTAGTTTATATATATATAGCATAAGTATTATTAATATTTTAATATTATATTTTAGTTATAAACTTCCTGTAAAAATTATGGAAGTCTTTATATCTTATAAAATTAATAATATTAGAATAAATTTGTTTCCCAGCAATTTAATTGTCATAAAAAATTAATCATACCATGAAAAATATAAAAAATCACTCCAGATTATGATTTGTCTAGCATATTTTATGAATTAAAAAGATGCTAATCGAATTAGATTAATTTTATATGTATGTGATAATAATTGAAACTACAAATATTGGTTTATTTTCTAGCATACTTTTATATATGTGGTTTTAACTATTTGAAAGTCTGCGCAGATATTAGTCGATCGCTCTATATTAATATTTCAATTCAAATTATATTGTAGGTCGCGTAGATAGTGGACCGTGTAATAATTGATAATTGCGGATTGTGGAATAATGCAAGTTTTTCCGACTTGTTTGGTATATAATATTTGTTGTCGTTTATTTATATAATATTATATATTGGTACTTGTTTTATATGCTGCATAGGGTATACCAATTATAGAATTATTCGCGCTCGATTTTTGAGATTGTTCTCTCGCTTCTTAATTTTTTGAGGTGGTTGTGATATTTGGTAATTTACTTGATCACGGGTCACTAGTCCGAGAAGGAACTCACTTCTGTGATTTTCCTCCTTATATAATGAGATTTCTTCTTCCATTGTTGATTATTTAGATGAGTAGTGGTATTTGGTCATTTATCGCTCCCGAGTCGCTAGTTTGAGGTTGTGATTAAGGGTTGCATTGATAATTTTGATACCTTACATTTGGTGTGTGTTGCTGATGAGACCTTATTATTAGATTTTTTTGTTTATATCGATCGTTTGAGATTATATGGCTCCCATATCAATATATAAAGTTATATTACTTCATCATTTTCTACTACTTTATAGGTGGGTGTGTATACTTGTATACTAAATGCATGATCTTCGCTAATGAGGAGCTTCTAAATCGATTAACAGTGGGTGTTAAGATCGGATCCTACAAAGTTGGTGAAATTTACTTAATTATTATCTTGATGTATGAAGGATAGTAATATATTACTCCCTCCGTCCTGCAAGAGTGTGCTCAATTGCATTTTCATTCGTTCCACAAGAGTGTGTCCATTTTATTTTTGGAAAATACCCCTTATACTTTTACTCCACATTTTTACCTTATTTATAATAATAAAGGATGACACACACTTTATCCTTTAATTAATCAATAACAATAATTAAGATACCCCTACAAAAGAAATGGGATACTTTCTCCACTCTATCAACCACTACCTAACTTTTAGTGAAACCCGTATCCATAAAGAGTGAGAATACTCTTATGGGAAGGAGTATAAAAGTTTGAATCATTGCATGTAATAAATATGTCAAGATCTTGCTATTTTAATTACATAAGCTTGATTATTTTCTTTCAATTAATTGTTCAATATTTTTCCTTGTAAATTCATCACGAGATTTACGACATGGTTAATAGTATTTTTATTGTGGGGTGTTACTTTAGCATTTTAGCTGAGGTCATGGCCTAATTCCTTATTATTTAATATGTTTATATTGAGTTTTTTTTATGTATATGGATGTTTGTTCTCAACCTAGTAGATTTTTATGAAAGATTCCAGGGCATGTAATATAACTCTAGTCGAGTTGAGGTATTATAAAAACATTTCAAGATGGCATCATCATAAATTTGCATGAAATGTATCTTAGACGTCGTCTTTAAGTTTAGCATGATTATTGCAAACTTAAACTTTTAATTTTTCAAGTTATTGTTTGAGTATTTTGGTGCTCGTTGGTAAAAAAATGACTCCACTGGAATTTTCCTTTTCGATTTAAAAAATTTAAATTGTATTGTAAAATATGTAGTTGCAGGCATAATCTGTGGTCATTCGCGTACGACACACTCAAGTATTATGAATCACTAAGATCGGACAGTGAATAGATTAGTAACAACGACCCCAGTTATGACCAATCAGGTTGACCTATGACAATAATGTAAAATATTTGAGAAATATGGAGCATGTGTATGGTAATCTCGTATGTGGATTGATAATGGATTAAGATGGACGACAAGACGAGCATGTGCATGAAAATAATTTTGGACTCTAAGTCTCGTACCTCATGTTTTCAAATATCTTTTACTTGAAAGTTTGTGAAAAAATAATTTCCCTAATTTTAGAATTGTGAAAATATAATATCGTGGTTGTGAACGATACTTTGCAAAAAATGAATTGAACTGCTATCTTTTGAGAATATGTTATAAGAGGGGCATTTTGGTTTCATATTCCGAAATAGAATTGATTTCAATAAATTATCAGGTATGATTGCTCATTTAATATCATGTTAAAATAAAAATTAATTGATAAGGAGAAAAACTATCTAACATTTATATATCTAAGCTAATGTGTTATAAGTTCATGACAAGCCCCCATGCTCCCGCACACACGGATAGGGAGAGCGAAGTGGAGATTGTTTTTAACATAGGTGTGTGCTTGTTCATTATTGAAAGCCAAGAAACATAGTTCATGCTTGCACGTATGGTAACTTTTTGTATTTTGATGCTTCATGCAAGAAAATGTGAACATTTCTATATATATATATAGGAAATAGATCATATGAAAACTAATTACCTTGTGAAATCTAGAAACTTTTGTAGGTCATTGATATTAGTGGTCTAACGGCTGTAGATGAGTAGAATTATATGCATTTATGTATTTTTTTATTGCATTTTTATTGCATATACTAGCGATCAGCTTGATGCAACAAATAATAACAAATATGCAATGAAATTACTTAATAATGCAATTGGTTTCTAGATTTCACCATTAAGGGTGTTTCCACCATAGTCAATCCCTATATATATATATAGGGTGGATCAAATGAGAATGACTTTTTGAGTAAAAATAAGAATAAATCTGAATCACTGATCTTTGCGTGATGTACAGTCCAGATTGACCTATGCATGCAATATATGCATTTCGTGCATCAAAATTGCAAAGTATTAAAACTATGCGTTATATATATATATATATAACACGAAGCATATCTTAATCAAGATCTCTATTTTTAGCATGGAATTATAGAATTTGAATTAAGTGGTACTCTACCTTGATAAAGATGCTTAATGCATGATTGTCCATCATATAAAGGGTGTGGGTGTATCATGTATATACATCTATTATATATTAAAAGAGAATATTTTGTTCACATGGTATGCCAATAATTTATCTAATTTTTCATAATTTTGATATAAACTATTATTAAACAAAATCAATAATTCTATATGGCTCCGTCCAATCCAGTTCGGTGTCGATAAAAATAAATAAAATGTAATTCAGTGAATAAATTTAAAGTAAATTTAGCGAATACAAATATACATTAGTATTTAATAAATTTACATAAAGAAGGTTAGATAATTGAAGGAGCCTTGTAAAAAATTAGTAGTGCATACTTTATGGAAATATATAATCCTCGATATCAGAATATGAAAATTAATGAATACACATTAGCTAATACATGTTATATAAAAACTAGATAAGATAAAAAATTTGCAGTCTAATATGTGCTTCGCCTTGAATTAAAAACCAACATATATGATAGTTAATAATGTTGGAAATGGTTTAGTAATCAACTATTTATTAAGAATAAATTTTGTTAATTAAATATTATTATTTAATTAAAATATTTATTGAATGTTAATCTAAATCGTGAGTAGATGAACGTGGTATATTTAGTATTTCTAAACCACTTTTCGGTGAGTGAGATATTGTATGTTAAAGGTTGGATGTTGGAGTAGGAACTAACATGTTAAATAAATGTTAGTTATCCCACATCGGTTATATGTGGATGTTTTAACTTGTATATAAGTCTCTGTCTATATGGGCTTATTAACTTGTTGGGTTGGTGTGTATGGGTGTCCTTGCGTGCACACACACATGCGTGCCGTCGCCGACCGACCGACCGATCGATCGACGCCGCCGCCGCCGTCGTCCGTCCGTTCGGGTCAGGTCGGGCTCGAGCTCGGGCCTGCAGCCTAGGACTTGGATCTTGGCAATTGGTGTTTTGGACTGGTATTTGGGCTTATCTTTTTTGACCAAATCTGTAAGTCCACTAACCGTTTGATCTGGACCATGACTCTTGAGCTACCTAGTAAATGCTCCACTCCAATACTCTTCATCCGACCGAGCCCTTTGGGCATCTAAAACCGCCAGCCATCATGGCAGAATTAATGGCCCATCATGACAGGTTTAATGGCGACGAGTCCCTTCACCTGATCGAGAAGTGCTATATAAATAAGTATTTGTTCATTGCAGAATATACGAAAAATAGCATTCTGCATTCTCTCAAAGCATTGCATATCATATTCAAGTTCAGTCTTCATTCCAGTCCAGTTCGCGGGTGCTCGATTCAGTTTGCGGTGCTGCCACTGTCGAGACATTCAGATCATTTTAACCTTTGGGAACGAGCCGCCTTACCGTGAGCACTACATGGGCGTATTCTCGTCTTGCGGGCAGAAGCTCCAGCTTCGGACGATCTTTGGTTATCTTATTAAAATTATTGTTTCATATAAAGTGTAACATTTGTTAATTCTGTTTGTTGTTCAAGTTCAGAATATTATTTGTAATATACGTGCAAGTACTCGGTTTCTAACAATACGAGAATAGTCGAAGTTACATGTTCGTGTCATCCTGAAACTGAAGCTTGATTCTTCACCTCTGCTGGAAAAAATATCGTCCACTCCAAGCACCGGTGCCTCCACTAATCCATCCACCGGTTCAGGGAACCATTGGATCATCAAGCTCTACTATGGCTCCAATTCACAATGCTGCTCGGCTCATGCCCATCGCCGAGAAACCTCCTGTTTTCTCGAGCACCGACTTCATATGTTGGTCTCAAAAGATGCTGTTCTACATTACCATAATTGGGCTTGCGAGAAGAAAGGCCTCCTGTCCCTACTGAGAATGAGGAGAACGTTCAAGTGCATACCAACTATGATACCTGGGTTCATTCCGACTATCTGTGTCGGAATATGTTGCTGAATGGGCTTGATGATGTCCTGTTCAATGTGTTCAACATCAAGGAGGCTTCCAAAGATATTTGGGATGCTCTTGAGTTGAAATACTGTGTTAATCCTGTTAGCACGAAGAAGTTTGTTGTGACGAGGCTCACCGAATTCCAAAATGGTGGATACTCGTTCAATGATGCCCCAAGTACAAGAGTTCCAAACTCTTATACATGATGTTTATTCCGAGGGGATGCCTCTACCCGAGGTGTACACTTTGGCGCTCTTGGTCGACAAGTTTCTGGCTAGTTGGGAGGAGTTCAAGGGATACCTTAAGCATAAGCAAAAGGAGATGACTCTTGAAATTTGGGTTGCTAAGCTCCAAACTGAAGCTCAAGTTCGTGATCAAGACTTGGTGACCAAAGTTCCTATGGAAGCTAAGGCTAATCTGACTGAAGGTGGGAACGGGCCTTTCAAAAAACATCCACGTCCTACCAAAGGCAAGGGAAAGGATGTGGCACCTCCGACGAAGTTTATCAGAATGTGCTACAACTGTGATAAGCCCGGCCATATGGCGAAAAATTGCCGAAAGCCAAAGAAAAAAAGGGAAAGGGAAAAGTCAACCATGTCGAGAAGGACTTTGACTCTTGGGACTAAGATGACCTTGCTGCCACGATCACCGAGGTAAATCATCTCTCGGAACCTAACCCTGTTACTTGGTTTCTTGATACAGGTGCGACTGTTAACATCTGTGTGAACCGAGACTTGTTTTTCACTTACAAGGAGGTTCAAGACCGCTTCATTACAGAGGCAAGTGATCGTACCTCTCCAGTTCTTGGAATTGGGACTGTTGTGATTCAATTCACCTCCGATGTAGAGATAACTCTGAAGGATGTGTTGCATGCTCCGACAATCCGCAAGAACTTGGTGTGTGGTGTCAAATTAATTAGAGCAAAAATTGATATAGACCTTCGTAGAAATTTTATAATAATACGCAAATTTGGCAAGACTCTCGGGAAAGGTCATATTGTCGAGGACATATTCAAACTTATCATTCGTACTTGTAAGCCTCCAAAGGCAGTTGCTAATAATAAGGCTACTACTTCTGCTTACTTGCTTGAGTGCTTAAATTTATGGCATTGTAGATTAGGTCATGTGAATCTAAATGCTATAAAAAGATTAGTAAACTTAGATTTACTAAAATTAAATGAAATCAATAATCAAAACAAATGTGAGATTTGTGTTGAGTCAAAAATGACGAAGCTACCATTTCATTCAGTAAATCGGAACACAAAACCCCTTGAATTAATTCACACAGACGTATGTGATATAAAGTTTGTGCAAACTAGAGGTGGTAAGTGTTGGGATTCGGTGCCAAAAACGAAGGCCCAACGGAAGCGGTAAAACAAAAATTAATTCGATCTGAATCCCTATGAGAATCGATCGAGCTACGTATATACGAATATATAAACGAAATCACAAGAGATATAAGAACTTACCCTTGTAGTCCGTTGATTAAATAGATTCCTTATCTTGAGCTATTCCCCAAGCTTTAGTTGAATTCCTTATGATCCAATATACTCCAAGTTCTTGGATGATTCAACGCCTAAAGGACTGCGTCTCTACTTGCCACGCGCCGGAGAAATGACCGGAACGACTAAATCTCGTTATTATCCATGGATACGGCTAGAACGAAGTTATAGAGGCTATGCAACTCAAGATTACAACACTCTAAGTGTTTAATCCAAAATCTCTCTATCTCACAAATATATTCTCTAAGAAAAAACTTATGAATAAAGATGAATATGATGAAGAATGTTATAAAGCCTTAGAAAAAAAATTTCTATCTCCTTACACTAACCAAAATCGTGAGATGAAGTTAATGGCCAAGGAGATATGGTCATCACACATATATTTTCATCATATCATACCAAATCACCTCCCATTTAACAAAATCACCAAAGTGATATATTGTCCCCTTGAATTGTCACAAAGCTAGTACCCCACCAAGTGAAGACCAAGACAATGGAGGGAGTAGGTGACTTGGGGCGTCCATCTAGAAGGATCCGTACAAGTTCGGTCCGTTTCGGACTCCCAAGAGTCCTAACAGATAAACTCCGATTCCGTTTCGATGTATTTATATCGATTAATTAATCTAATTAATTAATCATATCAAATAAATAATAACATAATTAATTTCTCCAAGAAATAATTATATTCATGAATTAAATTAATCACCCAGTGATATATTCAATTCATTAGGCCATAAATCAATTTATCCAATAAATCGATTTAGACATCCAATGTCCCAATTGAGATATCCAATATCGAATATTCATAATGAGATGATAAGCTTGATTCATTCCGTCGTCAATCCAACTGCGCGACTCGGTATGTCCATCTCAGTCAGCAATGGGAAGAACCAAAGAGTAGTAGCACCACCTAGCCAACCTGGAGGCCTACACTGTACCCCAACTGAGAACGAATGATGGGATCATTCAAGAACCATTCTGTCGTGAATACCAGTATACGTATAAACACTTCTTTCAAATGTCCCGATCAAGTTATAGGGTCACGGTCAGTCAAACCCTATCTGTACTTAACGCTATGCATGCGTTAATGCAAATCGAGATCATCAAGCTCTCGTGTATCCAATACAAATAGCTCCAATGCTTTGGACAAAGACTTATGATCGCATCTGCCAATAACCGCATAGGACATATAACCCGCTCACTAACGGGAGAAAAAATTCTATCTTGGTATTCAGTAGGACCTGCTACTTGCCCGTCAAGACGCACGTCGAGGTTGACCCCCACCTCCCGGTTTACAGTGTCGAACTACTCTAATGAAAATCTTGACGTCACAAGCACATCCCTACTAAATCCTCAAGTCGAAGGTTCACGAATACCTATCACAACCTTTTGATTCCGTCATTGACTGTCCCGGAGTGAAATCCGTGTGACGAATCGTGGGTGAGTCGGTTTGAGTATACTAATCCAATTAACATACCTATAACGTGTGCTCCCACTAACTATTAGTGTTCGACAGGCACTCTCCTTGTCAAAGAACACGTCATACAAGTCTTCACATAAACTTAACGCCCAATCAAGTTTCATCGACTTGGGAACGTTTAAGTATTTGAGCTATAAACCTCTCCAGTGCCGACCCCCTTATCCGATAAGAAGTGGAACGTTTTGCTCTCAAATACATGGACTAGTTTCTATACGTATATTTACGAGTTAGGAATGTGAGTAACTACCAGTAAATAAAGAAACATCTATTGCCTTATATTAATGATTTACATACTAACAAGTACAATGCCCTCACTCAACATCCTCGGAGTGGCATTCGAGGGCATACATCCAATAGTCTCCCACTTGCACTCAATGCCACACACTATGGTATCTAATATCCAAGTTTTCCAGATGACGCTCCAAGCTAATCTGATAAAGTGGCTTGGACAGTGGATCAGCGACGTAGTCGGCTGACTCTACTCTATGCAGCACAATGTATCTCTATCCGAACAAATTCTCTTACCAGATGATACTATATCTCAATATGTTTTGTACCATTATGAAACCTTGGCTCCCAGGCCTGTGCTACCGCTCTATTATTATCGTATAAAAACAAAAATAGGCAGTGCAACACATGGGTCACGTGAAGTTTACCCAGTAACTTCTTAACCCTTCCTTTGGAGGCCTCCGAGGCCGCTTTATACTCAGCCTAACAGGTGGAACCAGCAGTCGCGCTATACATGTCACTATGCCATGATACTGCTCCTCCATTAAGAGTAAATGTAGCCAAAAGTAGACAGAGAATCATCTTTCTGCCCTTGGAAGTCCAATACAGTGAATCCTATTACATTCAGTTCTCTAACGCCGTAATTAAGAACCAGGTCTCTAGTCCTTCTAAAGTACTTGAGAACGTTCATTTACGGCAGTATAATGTTCCCTAACTGGGTTAGCCCGAAACCTACTTACCACGCTCCCAGCATGCGTAATGTCAGGTCTCGTACACAATAAAGTATATATAAGGCTACCCAAATTCCGAAGCATATGGTATATTACTCATTTCCTTTCATTATTCCTCACTATGAGGACACATCTTCAAGGTGAGTTTTATTCCATGTCGCATCGATAGGAACCCTCTTTTAGAATAATCCATCTTAAATCGCTTTAAGATTTTATCTATATAGAGGGCTTGGGAAAAAAACTTATCATTCTCTTCGATCTATCCCAGTAGAGTTGAATCCCAAGAATATAGGTTTCTTCTCCCAAGTCTTTCATGGAGAAAATTACTCGAAAGCCAAGCTTTCACAGAACTGAGCATTCCCACATCATTTCCTATTAGTAGAATGTCATCTACATATAGTGCTAATAATGCGATCTTGCTCCCACCAACCCTCTTGTATACACAAGGTTCCTCTTTATTTTGTGTTGTTGCCCAAAATATTTATCCGAAGATTAATACTGCTGGAAGACGGACAACAAACAACAATTGCAGGAGCACTTCCGAGAGAAGATAAATAATACAAGATTTGCCGGGTTTGTTAGGCCCGGGCTTGAATGCTCTCGCGAGATGATATTAATACAAATATTCGTGGATACAAGTATTAATGAGAGAAATCTAAATACAATGAGTGTAAAAAGATTCTGTTAATCCGGCTCTTGAGCGAAGCTCGGTGTTCTTCGTCCCTACCGATAGTCTGCTGGATGAGAGAGGCCGGGAGAAGAAGTACCGAATGATAGCTGTTGCCAAGAGTTGGAGATAGCCAAGTGCTGAGTATTTTGCTTCTGTATTGCGTGAAATCCGAAGGAAGTTGAAGTTCTGAAGCCTTTTGTGCGATAAAAGTTCCGTGTGTTCTCAAGAATTTCGGATCCTTCGACAAGTGCTGGGAGCCTTGTATATATAGTGGCAGCCGAGTCTTGTCCTTTGGTGGGCGATCGCCTTCCGGCCATTATAATAATGGGGCGACCGTCCGCCGGCCAATATTATAATGGGGCGATCACCCGGCCGTCAAGCTAAAGTCCAAGGTAGGTCTTTGGCGCCACTGGCGCCCAATGAGGAGCCAAAGACGCGTCCGGAATCTTTGTCTCATGCGGCCCTACCGACAACTTTCGACGGAATCAATGTCACATGCGGCCCTGATGCGGCTTTTCGCGCTTGCCATTGGTGGAAAGATTCTCGCTGTGTCAGGTCAATGATCCGAGATATGCGGATCTTGTCTCGGATTTTGCACGTGGTGCCAGCCTTGAGACTCGGCCTTTGCCGACTGGATGGCCATCGACCCTGATCGACATGAGGCGGTCGTCTCTAGCTGGTCATCAGAGGTCGTCATCGTCCAGTTGCTGAGGGTCGGCATTGGTCGGTCATCAAGGGTCGGTCGGCAGATGCCAAGAGAGGATCGCCTGCTTCGCCAGGAGTCGGTCGTCGAGTGCCAGGAGACGATCGTATTTGATGTCGATCGCTCGGCACCGGGACTTGTCCTGGGACCTTTGGTTGGCCGATTTAGCTTGTCCGCTGGGTTAAGGCTCTACGCCCGGTTGCCGATCGCGGCAGCTTCGCCGGCCGGGCAGTGACTCGGTCGCCCGATCTTCGAGGCGATCGCCGGTCGGAGAGTGTTAATTCTTGACACAACATTTTGCACGAATTCAAACTCTTTGACTACCTCGTCAAATGAAGGTCCCAACTATATGAAGACTGCTACAGTCTATTTCATGGAGTCTACATCCACCATTGCTAGGTCATTGGTCGCGGGTCAGTCTCTTGTTTATTACCTGGAACCTCGTGGAAACCCAGTTCCTCCAAGTGCACAAAACTATACCTCTCAGGTAATTGAGACACCCTACTAGACCTACGAGGTGGTTGTACCTGTGTTTCAGATGGTTCGGTTCCAATTTCTGGCACAGGTGTCTCCTGAGGAGTTTCATTGTATTCTTCCAAAGAAATATTTCTACCTGATCCGCCTTCCTGAATGAACTCATCTTCCAGGAAGTGTGCTTGTAAAGCAACAACGATCTTTCAATCATCGGGCATGTATAATAGATACCCCATCGTCCCAGACGGGAATCCAATGAAACTTCCATTCGCGGACCTAGCTTTCAACTTATCCACCTTAGTCTTCTTGACATAGGCGGGACATCCCCAAATCCTAATATGATTAAGACTTGGTTTCCTGCCCTCCCACATCTCATATGTAGTTTTAGGAACGGATTTGGAAGGACATATGTTCAAGATGTAAGCGGCAGTCAGGAGTGCATACCCCCACAGGTAAATCGGTAAGTCAGTATAGCCCAGCATGGAACGGACCATGTTCAACAAGGTTCGGTTCCTTCTTTCTGACACACCATTTAACTGAGGAGTACCTGGAGGTGTTAGTTGTAAAACTATTCCATATTCCTTAAGGAACTCGTCAAACTCCATACTCATATACTCGCCACCTCGGTCCGACCGAAGTGCTTTGATATGATTGCCAGTTTGTTTCTCGACTAGGGCCTTGAATTCCAAGAATTTCTCAAAGGCCTCAGATTTATGTTTCATTAAGTATACATTACCATACCTAGTATGATCGTCTGTAAACGTAATGAAATATTGATATACGTCACGTGCTGCTTCCAAAGCACCACATATGTCGGTATAGATTAATCTCAGTTTATCAGCGTCTCTTTCAAAAGTCCCTGTGAAGGGGAACTTAGTCATTTTGCCTTTAAGGCAAGATTCATAAGTAGGAAAGGGATCCGATCCTAATGGACCCATAAGTCCATCTTTTTCCATTTTATAAACCTTGGTCTGACCAACATGACCAAGTCTAAGATGCCATTTCAAAACTTGATTGGTTTCATCCCTACCACGTTTTCTAGTCATAGTATTCACAACTACTTTGTTGCTGAGGTTTAGATGATACAATCCATTTAACAATGTAGCAGTACCCACTAGTTTATTTCTGAAATAAATTTTGCAGGAACCATCACCAATGAAAAATGAAAAGCCTTTTCGGGCCATGACCGGAATGGATACAATGTTTTTATGCCCCTTGGGCAAAACAAGTACATCTTCTAAAGTCAAAACAAAGATGGATTCTAAACCCAAAAGAAGTGATCCTATGTCGGTTGCCTCGACACTATGCCTGCTTCCGACTGTGATCATAACTTCTCCAGCTCCAAGTTTCCTACTTTGTTCCAGATCCTGATTCACGGTACAAGTATGAGAACTAGCACCAGAATCCAGTATCCAGGAAGTAGAAAATATAGTAGCACAACAATTTGTTTCCAAAAATAAAAGTTCTGTACCTGAAGTATCATGAAGAATCGGACAGTCTCTAGCCCAGTGGCCCAGCTCACCGCACTTGAGACAAGTATCCTTCTTCTTCTTGTTCTTCGGAACCATCGGGGCCTTGACCTTTCCCTTGAAGTCCTTGGCTTGTGGTCCCGTCTGCTTCTTGGTCTTTTTCTTCTTGTTCTTAGACCTCCGAGGTCCGGAAGAAATCACAAGGGCAGACTCCTTCATCCGCGGAGTCTTCATCTGAGAGTGAGCGGTCACAAGTTTGTTCATTAGCCCAGCTAAATTACATGCAATCTCATTGCAGTTGAAGTTCAAAACAAACTGTGAGAAGGAATCATGGAGAGACTAGAGGATAAGGTCGGTTTGGAGAGAAGTATTCATCTTAAAATCAAGAGCCTCCAATCTCTAGATCATGGATATCATTTTGAGGACGTGTTCCCCAACCTTCTCACCTTCCTTCATCCTTGCACCGAACAGTTGCTTACATATCTCATATCTAGCAGTTCTGTTGTGCTCACCATAAAGTTCGGTTAAGTGAGATAGAATCTGCCTAGCAGAAGTCATTTTCTCATGAGCTCTCTGAAGCTCATTAGACATAGAATCCATCATGTATGCACGGACTTTTACGTCATCATTATCCCACTTTTCGTGGTTTTCAATCTCTTCCTGATTGGCTCTGGTCTCCACAGGAGGCGCCGGAATGTCCGTCTCCAAGACGTATCCCAATGCCTCTATACTGAGGACAATCATCAGATTGTGGAGCCAGTCCACAAAGTTAGGTCCAATCAGGGTGTTCTTCTCGAGTATAATTGCGAGTGGATTCATTTTCATATTGAGAGTTACGTCTGCATTAAGTATAATAGATTAATTAGTGACTTGTTTAATTATGATCTGAGTATAGAATTAAGGTATTTTCTATTCTTTACCCAACTCCCACTATTTTTATCGGAATAACACACTCCCATGTGAAATCCGGAAGTATCGTCGCTCTACTTCATAGTGGTGATCGAGTTCTTTATAAATCTTAATAGAGGGCAACCGAACAGGTTTCTAGTCTATTAATTTTCATAAAGTGGTGTCCAACACCAACCCATCTAATAGATGATTCGATCTTCTTTTTCCCCTTGTTCACTCCCCTCAACCTATACGGTTTCTATGGTTCGTGAACAAGTTAAGTTTATACCATCGACGCAAATCAGTTTCACAATTGAATCTTATCCGGCAACCTATTAGGTTTCTTGGAATAAAATTTGCTCCAACTGAAGGCATCCAATGCGCTTCCGGTAATTTATCCGTCCTCCCCGAACGACTACCCCGATAACTCGAAAGCATAGCACATCCGGTTTGGATTTCAATTTCCCTAAAGCTCGATGGAGGGAAGGAAAACCTTGAAACCTTATAAACTTAATAATTTGTCGTGGGAGAATTTTCGCGATTAATGTTACACTTTGCACATTAATTCATTTGAGCATGTTTGTAGCATTCATACAATATGAACAACCATTCACAACCTAGTTGCTACCAACATGTGGTTCATGGACCGTTCCTAGAAATCAAAACTCCGTAATCTAATTACAAGTCTTCGTCTTGAATCTTCGTCTTCTCGAAATGAATCTTCCTCCGGTCTTCGTCATTACATATAAATTTTACATTGAAAATTGCATCCTAGATACAAATATTTCTAGTAAAATAAATTGGCTCAAAACGGCCTTAACAACCCAATCGAATAAAACGAACAATTCAAAAAACTAAGTCCACAAACCACATCCCTATTCAAAAGCATTCATCCAATAAATAATATATAAATGAAAAGCGTAGAGATACATTGATCCAATCAACAATACGAACCGATCCAATCGATTCATTCAAAACAAATTAATCCAATTAATTCAAACAACCATCAATTTTAACTTGTTCCGGATGATAAAATATTTCATTAAATTAATTCCCCTAAGAATAAAATTACCATAATTAAATCTTAGTCAAATTAAATCCAATTTAATTTGTGGAAAATTAATTATCGAACAAAATATAAAAATGGAGTCGAAAAACACTACGAGCACCTTGCCTAGCAAGCCGCCTAATAGCCGGCGAGCCGTGGGCAGGACCGAGACCATTGCTGTGCAATGCCAAGATAGATCGCCGAGCCTCGGACGATCACGGGTCCAGATCGCGACCGCTTCCTGATCGCGAGGCGGCTCGGCCACTTCAGCCGCCGGTCCGATTACGCTGCCTGCTTTTTAGCCCCGATTCTAAAAATAACATTTTTCTAATCTTTATATTACACTTTAAATCAGTTTTTCAAAAGAAAAATAGATTTACATTGTAACATAGAATCATGAAAAAATAATTTTTTGGATGAACAATAGAAAATCGACGATTAATACGATTATGATTCCAAATCATATACCATCTAATCAAGCATTCCAAATGCCAATATCGTATATATGATCGCAAGACCTACGCTCCGATACCACTGTTGGGATTCGGTGCCTAAAACGAAGGCCCAGCGGAAGCAGTAAATCGAAAATTAATTCGATCTGAATTCCTACGAGGATCGATCGAGCTACGTATATAGGAATATATAAACAAAATCACAAGAGATTTAAGAACTTACCCTTATAGTCTGTTGATTAAATGGATTCCTTCTCTTGATCTATTCCCCAAGCTTTAGTTGAATTCCCTACGATCCAATATATTCCAAGTTCTTGGATGATCCAATGCCGAAAGGACTGCGTCTCTACTTGCCACGCGCTGGAGAAACGACCGGAACAACTAAACCTCATTATCCTCCATGGATACGGCTAGAACAAAGTTATAGAAGCTATGCAACTCAAGATTACAACACTCTAAGTGTTTAGTCCAAAATCTCTCTATCTCACAAATATTTTCTCCAAGAAAAAACTTATGAATTAAGATGAATATGATGAAGAATGTTATGAAGCCTTAGAAAAAACTTTTCTCTCTCCTTACACTAACCAAAATTGTGAGATGAAGTTAATGGCCAAGGAGATATGGTCTTCACACATATATTCTCATCATATCATACCAAATCACCTCCCATTTGACAAAATCACCAAAGTGATATATTGTCCCCTTGAATTGTCACAAAGCTAGTACCCCACCAAGTGAAGACCAAGACAATGGAGGGAGTAGGTGACTTAGGGCGGCCATCTAGAAAGAGCCGGACAAGTTCGGTCCGTTTCGGACTCCCGAGAGTCCAAACAGATAAACTCCGATTTCATTTCGATGTATTTATATAGATTAATTTATCTAATTAATTAATCATATCAAATAAATAATAACATAATTAGTTTCTCCAATAAATAATTATATTCATGAATTAAATTAATCACCCAGTGATATATTCAATTCAGTAGGCCGTAAATCAATTTATCCAATAAATCGATTTAGACATCCAATGTCCCAATTTATATATTCAATATCTAATATTCATAATGAGATGATAAGCTTGATTCATTCTGTCGTCAATCCTATTGCGCGACTCGGTATGTCCATCTCAGTCAGCAATGGGAGGAACCAAAGAGTAGTAGCACCACCTAGCCAGCCTGGCAACCTACAATGTACCCCAACTGAGAACGAATGATGGGATCATTCAAGAACCATTCTGTCGTGAATACCAGTATACGTATAAACCCTTCTTTCAAATGTCCCGATCAAGTTATAGGGTCACGGTCAGTCAAACCCTATCTGTACTTGACGCTATGCATGCATTAATGCAAATCGAGATCATCGAGCTCTCGTGTATCCAATACAACTAGCTCTAATGCTTTGGCCAAAGACTTATGATCTCATCTGCCAATAACCGCATAGGACATATAACACGCTCACTAACGGGATAAATAATTCTATCTTGGTATTCAGTAGGACCTGCTACTTGCCCGTCAAGACGCACGTCGAGGTAGACCCCCACCTCCCGGTTTACAGGGACGAACTACACTAGTGAAAATCCTGACGTCACAAGCACATCCCTACTAAATCCTCAAGTCGAAGGTTCACAAATACCTATAACAACCTTTCAATTCCGTCATTGACTGTCCCGAAGTGAAATCCATATGACGAATCGAGGGTGAGTTGGTTCGAGTATACTAATCCAATTAGCATACCTATAACGTGTGCTCCCACTAACCATTAGTGTTCGACAGGCACTCTCCTTGTCAAAGAATACGTCATACAAGTCTTCACATAAACTTAACGCCCAGTCAAGTTTCATCGACTTGCGAACGTTTAAGTATTTGAGCTATAAACCTTTCCAGTGCCGAACCCCTTATCCAATAAGGAGTGGAACGTTTTGCTCTCAAATACATGGACTAGTTGCTATATGTATATTTACGAGTTAGGAATGCCAGTAACTACCAGTAAATAAACAAACATCCATTGCCTTATATTAATGATTTACATAATAACAAGTACAATGCCCTAACTCAACATCCTCTGAGTGGCATTCGAGGGCATACATCCAACAATCTCCACTTGCACTCAATCCCACACACTATGGTATCTAATACCCATGTTTTCCAGATGACGCTCCAAGCTAATCTGAGAAAGTGGCTTGGTCATTGGATCAGCGATGTTGTCGGCTGACTCTACTCTATGCCGCACAATGTATCTCTATGCGAACAAATTATCTTACGATATGATACTCGATCTCAATATGTTTTGTACCATTATGAAACCTCGTCTCCCAGGCCTATGCTACCGCTCTATTATTATCGTATAAAAATGAAAATAGGCAGTGCAGCACATGGTGTCATGTAAAGTTTACCCAGTAACTTCTTAACCCTTCATTTGGTGGCCTCCGAGGACACTTTATACTCAGCCTAACAGGTGGAACAAGCAGTCGCGCTATACATGGCACTATGCCATGATACTGCTTCTCCATTAAGAGTAAATGTAGCCAGAAGTAGACATAGAATCGTCTTTCTATCCTTGAAATTCCAATACAGTGAATCCCATTACATTTAGTTCTCCACCGCCGTATTTAAGAACCAGGTCTCTAGTCCTTCTAAAGTACTTGAGAACGTTCTTTTACGGCAGTCTAATGTTCCCTAACTGGGTTAGCCCGAAACCTACTTACCACGTTCCCAGCATGCACAATGTCAGGTCTCGTACACAATAAAGTATATATAAGGCTACCCAAATTCCGAAGCATATGGTATATTACTCATTTCCTTTCATTGTTCCTCACTATGAGGACACATCTTCAAGGTGAGTTTTATTCTATGTCGCATCGATAGGAACCCTCTTTTAGAATAATCCATCTTAAATCGCTTTAAGATTTTATCTATATAGAGGGCTTGGGAAAAAACTTATCATTCTCTTCGATCTATCCCAGTTGAGTCGAATCCCAAGAATATAGGTTTCTTCTCCCAAGTCTTTCATGGAGAAAATTACTCGAAAGCCAAGCTTTCACAGAACTGAGCATTCCCACATCATTTCCTATTAGTATAATGTCATCTATATAGTACTAAGAATGCGATCTTGCTCCCAGTAACCCTCTTGATTACACAAGGTTCCTCTTCATTTTGCACGAAGTCAAACTCTTTGACTGCCTCGTCAAAACGAAGGTCCAAACTATATGAAGACTGCTACAGTCTATTTCATGGAGTCTACATCCACCATTGCTAGGTCATTAGTCGCGGGTCGGTCTCTTGTTTATCACCTGGAACTTCGTGGAAACCCAATTCCTCCAAGTGCACAAAACTATACCTCTCAGGTAATTGAGACACCCTACTAGACCTACGAGGTGGTTGTACTTGTGTTTCAGAAGGTTCAGTTTCAAATTCTAGCACAGGTGTCTCCTGATGAGTTTCATTGTATTCTTCCAAAGAAATATTTCTACGTGCTCCGCCTTCCTGAATGAACACATCTTCCTGGAAGTGTGCTTGTAAAGCAACAATGATCTTTTGATCTTCGGGCATGTAGAATAGATATCCCATCGTCCCAGACGGGAATCTAATGAAACATCCCTTCGCGGACCTAGCTTTCAACTTATCCACCTTAGTCTTCTTGACATAGACGGGACATCCCCAAATCCTAATATGATTAAGACTTGGTTTCCTGCCCTCCCACATCTCATGTGAAGTTTTAGGAACGGATTTGGAAGAACATCTGTTCAAGATGTAAGCGGTAGTTAGGAGTGCATACCCCCACAAGTAAATTGGTAAGTCAGTATAGCCCAGCATGGAATGGACCATGTTCAACAAGGTTCGGTTCCTTCTTTCTGACGCACCATTTAACTGAGGAGTACTTGGAGGTGTGAGTTGTGAAACTATTCCATATTCCATAAGGAACTCGTCAAACTCCATACTCATATACTCGCCACCTCGGTCCGACCGAAGTGCTTTGATATGATTACCAGTTTGTTTATCGACTAGGGCCTTGAATTCCAAGAATTTCTCAAAGGCCTCGGATTTATGTTTCATTAAGTATACATAACCATACCTAGTATGATCATCTGTAAACGTAATGAAATATTGATATCCGTCACTTGCTGCTTCCAAAGCACCCCATACATCGGTATGGATTAATCTCAATTTATCAGTGGCTCTTTCAAAAGTCCCTGTGAAGGGGGACTTAGGCATTTTGCCTTTAAGGCAAGATTCACAAGTAGGAAAGGGATCCGATCCCAATGGACCCATAAGTCTATCTTTTTCCATTTTGTAAACCTTTGTCTGACCAACATGATCAAGTCTAAGATGCCATTTCAAAACTTGATTGGTTTTATCCCTACCACGTTTTCTAGTCATAGTATTCACAACTACTTTGTTGCTGAGGTTTAGATGATACAATCCATTTAACAATGTAGCAGTACCCACTAGTTTATTTATGAAATAAATTTTGTAGGAACCATCACCAATGAAAAATGAAAAGCCTTTTCGGTCCATGATCGGAATGGATACAATGTTTTTATGCCCCTTGGGCAAAAACAAGTGCATCCTATAAAGTCAAAACAAAGCCGGATTCTAAATCCAAAAGAAGTGATCCTATGTCGGTTGCCTTGACACTATGCCTGCTTCCGATTGTGATCATAACTTCTCCAGCTCCAAGTTTCCTACTTTGTTCTAGATCCTGATTCACGGTACAAATATGAGAACTAGCACCTGAATCCAGTATCCAGGAAGTAGAGAATACAGCAGCAGAACAATTGGTTCCAAAACTAAAAGTTCTGTACCTGAAGTACCATGAAGAATCGGACAGTCTCTAGCCCAGTGGCCCAGCTCACCGCACTTGAGACAAGTATCCTTCTTCTTCTTGTTCTTCGGAACCATCGGGGCCTTGCATTTTCCCTTGAAGTCCTTGGCTTGTGGTCCTGTCTGCTTCTTGGTCTTTTTCTTCTTGTTCTTAGACCTACGAGGTCCGGAATAAATCACAAGGGCAGACTCCTATAACACTCCCGATATATTCAGGAATATTACAGCACCGTAAATCCTTTACATAAGGATTTACAAGGCTGAAGAATTGAACAGACATTAAAAGGTACTAACAAATGGAAATAACGGAATTAAGATACAACAGTTCTGACCAAATACTGAAAGTACAATTGTTCAACAGGAACTTAATAATACATCACCAAATTTAATTCATCATAAATAACTTCGTACTCGAGTACTTATTTAAATAACCAATAAACAACAGACAAATAAACCCGGTCGAAACATCACTCTGCACCCTCGTCGTCATGCAGCTCCAGTGGTTGTTTTCCCGCTCTCCTGGATCCTGAACATAAACAAAATGTTCACCCCCAAAGGGGTTAGCACAACGATGCTAGTACAAGTACCACAACATGTTATCTATATCTCACGAAGAATAATAACGTAAACGACAAAAATACCAACGAGTCTTCTCCTACGAGAAACTCATAAATGACATACACAACTGATAATCACAACATGATATCATAACATACACATGGTAATTCCGTCGATCCAGCGTTCACTGCCTAGAACCCACGATGATCCCGTCAGACCAACCCGTGGTGGAAAAACCCGTCCGACGATCCAGCGCACGCTAGCATAGATCCCCCGATGATCCCGTGGGACCAACAAGAGGTGGACATACAACAACGACATACATGCACGATAATATGTATAACATAAATACATAAAACAAATAAGGTACTTGCCTCGATTTGAAGACAAGAACAATACTTCCACGAAAACGAACACTCGAAGGTCGTCCTCCTCAATCAATCACGTAACAAGATCAAACCTTAACAAAAGAAATGATATAGGATTTATCTCACGTCGTACGAATGTTTAACAATTCGATTTATGGCCAAAAGTTCATAAAATGTAATCGTCAATCGCTTAAGACACGCTAAGTACTCGTAGCGCGTGCGTTAAGTCGCTCGATAGCGCACGCAACCAACAAAGCCTAGCGACGCTAACTATGCATGGTCGGTAAGATTTCACCGGGCCGATCGACTTGCTCGATGTCTTAGCGTACGTTACGTACCAAACGTAGCGTACGCTAACTCGTGCTCGATAGCGCACGTTAATCTACACAGCTTAACGTGCGCTATCTGTGCATGGCAGTTTACTGCTGGGCAGTAAACTGTTCTCATCATGATCCATTCAATGAAATCTTCCGTGATAATTCATGTTACCTCCATGAATATCATGTTCATACGATTATGAATGATTTTACGGATAACAACAACTTCGGATTCAAGGATATGTATACCATTATAAAACCATATTCCATTTCGACTACAAATCTTCATACGACAATTCGAAAGGCTTAACGGTTGATATCGACACCTTTATATCAATCAAAATTATCATACTGTAGTTGTTTAACATTCCATCTATACTAGATAAATCCTTCCATTATCAATCCCTTAGATTCATCTAACAATGATGATGTTAAAGTCAAGTCCATGATTGCTATGAAGTCATCTACTAGATTTGGATTACCAAAGATAGAAGCTTCCTCTACTTGTTCAATGTAATAAGATTCGAATCATGATGTTCATAATCAAGGTACTTGAGGCATAACCATCTCTATATTCCAAACATGATGCATGTTGAATAATTCACTAATGAAAAATCAATATCTTGATAACATGATCATCTAATTCTTTAGAATCCAACTCTAAGTCTGGAGATAGGTTGAACATACCTTAATATGATGAAAATCACTGAACCGTAAGGTAGAATCCGACTCCGGTTGGTTGTATGCCACTCCAAGGTGCTATTCCACTTCAATGATCACTCACAAGTGATAACCAATATACAAAGACCAACAAGATGTGTTCTAAGTGTGTAGAAGGATTATTATAGCTCTCTGGCCTCTCAAGAATGAAGAATGGACGAATAAAATGTAAGCCAACACGGGTTGTTGTCCCATTTATAATATTCGGCATTTTAACTAATTAGTGCACGCTACTAAGCTTTCCTTAGCGCGCGCTAATAAGAGTTGACTTCGAAACTGTCCAGGTTCGTCCGCGGGAATCTTATCCGGACCCATGTCCCGGCTGGCACAGGTGCTAGCCATCCCGCTCAATAATTGAGTTCTTAGCGCACGCAACTCCTACATGCATAGCGTGCGCTAGTAGTAGCCCGATAGCGCGCGTTAAGCTACATTCTTAGCGTGCGCTATCACGAGTTTGCATGAGAAATTTTGCATGTTGTTATACTCATGTACAAAGATATCAATGCAAGAAATATCATACTCCAATAATCAAAACCACAAATCCGAATAATACAGGGTTTGAATACAGATGAAATACACCGTAATAAATCCGGATATTACATACTCTCCTACTAAAAAGGAGTTTCGTCTCGAAACTCAAGACGAAAATAACTCGGGATATCTGGACTTCATATCAGCTTCCGTTTCCCAGGTGGCTTCTTCCATTCCGTGACGTGACCATTGAACTTTGACCAAAATGATTGGTTTGTTCCTCAGCTGCTTAACTCGACTCTCGAGTATCTTGACCGGTCTTTCTTCAAACGTCCCATCCTGCGCGACTTCGATCTTGCCGAAATCAATGATATGACTGGGATCTGGTATATACTTTCGTATCTGGGATACGTGGAACACGTTATGAACATGGCACAATGACGGCGGCAATGCCAATCTGTATGCCACCTCCCCAACTCTTTCAAGGATCTCAAATGGTCCGATATATCTCGGACTTAGCTTCCCTTTCCTTCCGAAACGAAAGATTCCCCGAGTAGGAGAAACCTTCAAAAGTATGTAGTCTCCAGTACTGAACTCCAATGGGCGACGGCGTACGTCTGCGTAAGATTTTTGGCGACTCTGGGCGGTCAACAGCCTTTCACGAATCAAGGCTATCTTCTCTCGAGTCTGCACGATCAACTCTGGTTCTATTCCGATCAAGTCTGGCGAATCGTCCCAACATAAGGGCGATCTGCATCTCCTCCCGTATAATGCCTCAAACGGTGCCATCTTAATGGAAGCATGCCAACTATTGTTGTAGGTAAATTCAATCAAGGGTAGATGAACTTCCCAATCGTTTGACCAATCTAAGGCACAGGCCCTTAGCATGTCTTCCACCGTTTGAATAGTCCTCTCGGATTGTCCGTCAGTCTGCGGGTGATAAGTTGTACTGAAGTTCAATTCGGTCCCCAAGGCCTTATGAACTGCTTTCCAAAAATGAGACACAAAACGGCCGTCTCGATCAGAAATAATGGTCTTCGGCGTACCATGCAATCGAACTATCTCTGATATAAATACTCGTGCCAACCTCTCTGGTCCCCACGTGTCCTTAATGCCGAGAAAATGAGCTGATTTGGTTAAACGATCAATTATCACCCAAATCATGTTCATTCCTGTCCTGGTTCTCGGCATATTAGTGATAAAGTCCATCGATATGTCCTCCCACTTCCATTTAGGAATCGGGAGTGGCTTCAACATTCCGGCAGGCCGTTGATGCTCGATCTTAACCTGCTGACAAGTCAAGCATTTATAAACATAGTCCGCTACATCTTTCTTCATGTTGCCCCACCAGAAATTCTGCTTCAAGTCTTTATACATCTTACTGGTGCCTGGGTGGATAGAATAGGGCGAACTGTGAGCTTCCTTCATAATCGTCTGTTTCATAACATCAACATCGGGAACACAGATTCGGTTCTGAAATCTTAAAACTCCATCATCATGAATTATGAATCCGAGGGCCTTTCCTTTGATCACTTCATCACGTAACCGAATCATCAAAGGATCATCTGCCTGTCTAGATTTGATTCCTTCGGTTAATGATGAAGTTATCTCCATCACGCACAGTTGTCCTTGGACTCTTTGTAACCACACTTCAATTCCTTCTCGAATCATCTCTCGTTGAAGGCTAAGTTGGGAGGTCAGCGTCTCCAGCATCTGAATAGAAACAGGCTTGCGGCTGAGTGCATCGGCCACTACATTTGCTTTGCCTAGATGATACAAAATATCCAAGTCATAGTCCTTAATCAGCTCTAACCATCTTCTTTGCCGCATGTTCAACTCTTTCTGATTGAATATGTACTTGAGACTCTTGTGATCCGTAAAGATCTGACAGTGAGTCCCGTACAGATAATGCCTCCAGATCTTCAAAGCAAAAACCACTGCTGCTAGCTCTAAATCATGTGTTGGCTAATTCACTTCATAAGGTTTCAGCTGTCGCGACGCATAAGTGATCACCTTATCATTCTGCATCAATACGCACCCGAGTCCTTGGTTCGAAGCATCACTGTAAACTATAAATCCTCCAGTTCCTTGTGGAAGTGATAGAATCGGTGCCGTCGTCAATCTCTTCTTCAATTCATCAAAGCTAACCTGACACAACTCATTCCACTCAAACTTTTGAGTTTTCTACAGGAGTCGAGTAAGTGGGCGGGATATTTTAGAAAACCCTTCCACGAATCGTCGATAATACCCAGCAAGTCCTAAGAAGCTTCGGACTTCTTTCACGTTCTTTGGAGGCTTCCAATCCATAATTGCTTCGATCTTCTGAGGATCTACTCGGACTCCTTTAGCTGACACCACATGGCCGAGGAACATTACTTCCTTTAGCCAGAATTCACACTTAGAAAGTTTGGCGTACAATTGCTCGCTTCTCAAAAGTTCCAATACAATCCGCAAATGCTGCGCATGTTCTTCCGGGCTCTTAGAATACACCAGAATGTCATCAATGAACACGACCACAAATTTATCCAAAAATTCGATGAACACTCGGTTCATCAATTGCATAAATACAGCAGGTGCGTTAGTGAGACCAAACGGCATCACTACAAACTCATAATGTCCGTAGCGAGTTCTGAACGCTGATTTCGGAACATCAGATTCCTTAATCCTCAGCTGATGATATCCTGATCTCAGATCGATTTTAGAGAATACTGTTGCCCCTTGCAACTGGTCAAACAGATCATCAATCCGTGGCAACGGATACTTGTTCTTAATCGTCATTTTGTTCAGCTCTCGGTAGTCAATACACAGTCGAAGCGATCCATCCTTCTTTCGGACAAAAAGAACTGGTGCTCCTGCAGGCGAAACGCTGTCAATATAGCCCTTGTCCAAGAATCCTCCACCGCTTCTTGATTCAGACATCTCAATAGGTGCCATACGATACGACGCCTTAGAAATTGGTGTAGCTCCGGGTTCCAGCTCAATGGTAAATTCTACATCCCTTCATGGAGGTAGCCCAAGTAACTCGTCAGGAAATACATCTGGAAATTCGTTCACAACAGGAATGGATGAAAGTTCCACAATTTCATCTTCTTTCTTCATTGCATAGCACCAGTACCCGATACAGCCCTGTTTCAACAATTTGACAGCTTTCATTGCCTTGATCAATTTACCTGAGCTGCCCGGTTTCCATCCCTCAAACAGGATTTCAGAACCATCGTCAGCGATCAGCGAGATATTCCTCCTTCGGTAGTTTACAATTTCTCCATATCGATTAAGCCAATCGTCTCCGAGTATCAGGTCGTCTCCTTGCATTTCTATCATGATCATATTTGAGAGCCACTCTCTACCTCCAAATGATACAGGGAAATTTCTAGTTTCTAAGTTTCCGACAATCCTCTCTCCACTCGGTAAACCAACAACATAAGGTTCACAAGTATGAAAACTGGAAATATTCAAACGATTTACACAAGACAAAGATATAAAAGAATGCGTAGCTCCTGTATCGAATAAAACGCTAACTGGCTGGGAAAGGATCTCGGACAGCACTCATGCGACAAAGAAGATCCCGATCGCCTGTCCTCCTCATCTCGCATGCACGTGGGGAATAGATCCGGCACTCGATGTCCCCTTTCGGTCCCATTGTCCTCGCCTCGTCCGCGGCCAAAATTTTGAGGCATTCGAACACTTTGCCGTGTCTGCTGATACCGGCTTCCTTCTGACTGGCCGTGGTGTACGGGTTCTAAAAGACTTCTGACCTCTTCACAAAACACGCCCGATGTCCTCTCGCCCACAATCAAAACAAGTCACGCGGTAGGGCGCCTGGTCGATAGTGCCTGGGCGCAGCTTAAAGCATTTCTGGTAACATCGGTAATAGTTGATGTCGCTCAAGTTCTTTCCGCTCCTAACTAGGTGCGGAGGTTTCTTGAAAGAGTGAAAGGATGACTGGGCCTTACGGGCCGGGCTGTTCTTGTGCTCGTAAAAGTACCAGAGACTTTCATTTCTTGGATTTGAAAATTTCTCCATAGCTTCCTTGATCTCATACGCCAACGCCTTATCCTGGTATTGGCGGAGTGTGGTACATTCAAATCCGGACATGTACCTGGATTTCTGGTTTCATCCTCATATCGAAATGGATCATCATTTCGCATCTGCTCGACCGGATGTCGAACAAATGCCACCCGGTTAAACGTCTTAATTGCTCGGATACCGGCACATCGGAAGGCCGAGCGGAGAAAACTCCCGAACTTTGGCTTCCTCGCAGGACGAGGGCACACCGAGCTTCCATCATCAATCTAAACTCGCCCAATCAAGATCATGGTCTACAGCCGATGGCCTCCCACCATTCTGACGCTTCCCTATCGTAAAAATATTGAGCGATAGAGGCTCTCCGGTCGTCTGGGCAGTTAATTCCGGCAAAGATTTTCTCCAGTTCCTTCAACCAATGGTCCCAGGTGGGAGTCTCAGAAATACCGTCGAATTTAGGTGGTTGCATCTTCGCCACCTCTTGCAACCACCGATCACCTCGATTTCCCATGTCTGGGATCCCTTGCTGTCTCTCTCCCTGCTGTAGTCCCACCGCCACTTGCATTCGGTCCACGACTTGGGCGAATTGAGTCATCTGGTTCACCACTTGACGAAGGATCTCTGGTACAGCAGGTTCCGGTTCGTTATTAATAGATTGTTGCTGTAACACCCCCAAATTCGCTCAGGGATATTACACGCCATAGACCCTCTCCTCGAGGATCTACCAGGCTGATAACTAAAATCAAACATCTAAACCTCGCCTTTAAGGCTAAAATGACTCAGTAGACCGATTTGGTCTTTCAACAGATACATGCAACTCAAATACAACTCATGCCCACGCAGGGGTCAAAATACAACAACACCCGTACAACGGGAAAATATACTGCAGCGGATAAGAAAATACAACTAGACCAATACGACAGCAACGGATCCTCGTGTGATTAGTATCGTTCATCTTTCATCATCCTTCGTGCCGACCCTGTGCTATGCTCCAAAACCTGAATGCAAAAATAGACATCCACCCCCCGAATACTCGGGGGTTAGCAAAACTCCACTGTTTTGCTAGTGCAAGTACAAGTGCAAAAATACGAGCCATACAATACAAGTTCCAAGAACAATAATAATCAGGAATCCTCAAAGATACAAACGTAAAGAAAAGTACTTCCCGAGGCAAGAGTTTGAGTAAGCATTTCTAAAACCGAAAGATCGCAAATAAGGGAAACAATTTACAAAACAGTTTAAAATGCCATCGAGAGTTTTAATAGAAAACAATTTAGGATTATAAAATCCTTCTCTTTCCAAAAATTAATAGTGGTCACACCAAATGTTTTGTTTTCGCAAATAGAAATCACCAACAATTTACGGTGGTCGAGCCCAACATCACGTGTCCTCAACGGACGTAAAATCAACGAAACATAATCACGCACGCGCATCGCCAGACCGGGACGATACCACCGACATCCCACTCGAGGCCTCGAAGGACCCTCCCGAGCTGGCTAGCGAAACAAATCACACACATCTCACGGTTGGATCAATCGCTTGTTGCATCCTGGCCACATGATCACATGCCATGTGCCACCGTAGATTATCTCGTGCTCTCACGGTTGGATCAATCACTTGTTGCATCCTCGACCACATGATCACGTGCCATGTGTCACCGTAGACCTTCAACCATATCCACACATTCACACAAATAACATATCATATCAAGGATATTCAAACAATTCGCCTGCAGGCATCAAGCACTTAGCAAAACACCACGTCAATCCACAACGCACCGAAATGAAATATATACGTCCACACACAATACCAAGTGCAACATGAGCACCAAGCATATACGTAGAATTCACATAGTTATTCACGAACCACACCAATCACAAAACACACACGGTTTTGAAAGAGGGCCTTTAACGAGGCTAACCAAATCTTTTGAAAACTCATTTCAAACAAACAAACAAATCAAGACGATCACCAATCATCATATTCACGAAACAAGAAAAGTATGGACAAGGTACTTGCCTCGAATGACCACAACGCGGAGAATCGGCCAAGTAGGTTGGCACGAACAGACTACTAACTCTCAGACTGCACCGAACGACAATCCACAACAATTAACTACGAACGAAAACAATAACAACGAAAATGAATTCCAAAGTACGACCCAAGCGCTGAATTCAAAGAACAAATGACGAAGGTTCAAGGATTTCCCAAAGCGGCCAAGAACACGATTCGTCCGTCAAAACCCAAAGCGGAATTCCAAGTTGAAATATGGATATATAATCCATAGAATATGTTTAACAACATCATTTAACCATAATCGATCCATCGAAAACGGATGAAAACGAGATCGAGGACAAATCCCCCAAAGTCAATTGAAGGAAAACAAGAAATATACTTGATTCGACGAAGAACAATGGATTAAATGATGTTAAACACAAGAATACTACCAAGATTAATCATACCCATCATGAATTAATCAACAACACGGAACGAATCGAACAAAATGCAAAAACCCCAAATTCACGGAATTAGGGTTCTAAGGAAGATTACCTTGATTATTTGGATCAAAGGATGATAACGGATGATTGATTGATGTTATGAACTCAAGAACTTCATGGATTTGTTGTTAAACAACATGGCTTCGTCGCCCATGAATCGCCAGTGCGGAAGGAGAAGGAAGGAAATGAAAACGAAGTGAAAAGTGGCCGGTTCTGTCATATATATCTTGGGCGGAACTAGCGTGCGCTAGCCTTCCGGACTAGCGTGCGCTATCGGCGATGCTCGGCCGAGCACTCTCGGCCATGGCCCGCATGACCCGGCACCACCGACCAATTCTTGACCATGACTCGTCGCCGAGCTCCCGCTAGCGTGCGCTACGGCCGGAAGCCTGCGCACGCTAGCGACTGTCCGGAGCACCGGACTAACAAACTGCCCAGTAACGTCGCTAGTCGGCGGCGTCGCTACCTCGCCGGTCGGCGTGCGCTACGGCCGGCGATGGCGTGCGCTACCTGCCGATCCTGACCGAGTCCAGAACCTCAGAATCCCTCTGTCCGGCCCGATAGCGTGCGTTGGTCGACCAAGCTAGCGTGCGCTACACCTGCCGGTTAGCGCGCGCAGCCTTCCGGCAGTAGCGTGCGCTACGCCGGTTCCTGCCGCATCTGTCCGGCCGGTGCCCGCAATCGTCCGGCCAGTCCCGCAACCGTCCGGCCAGTACCCGACCACCAGGGCTCGACGACCCGATTTCCGAAAACGTACGGAACGAACACGACGAAAAGTTCGCGGACAACATCAACGGCCCGAAATGAAAACATAATACCATAATTAATCATACGCGACCAAGAAACGGGTCGAGACAACAATTACAGATACGGATACCCGTAACTTTCAAGAAATTACAAAATGGCCCAAAGGCGGAAATGACGATACGTGATCGAATAACCAAACGTAAGTTCACAACACGTCTAACAATTTTAACCGTACTTACGGTAAACTCGAAACAGCTGTTTCTAACGAGATTCGCAAGAACCGAACTCGAGTGCGGAAAAGTCGTTAAAAAGCACGGAACTCAACAACACGACTCCGAAACGAACTCGGATGTCAAAAAGTGTAGAATTAATCATTCTCAGAATGACGAAACGGTCATGAGCGAGTCGTCAAAACGGACTTCGGCCGAAAAAGAAATTTACGAAAATCGAAAATTGCGGATATTACATTCTACCCTCCTTAAAAAAGTTTCATCCGAAACTTAAAACAAGTAGGGAAGAAATATTCCGCCAGAAAACTCAACGAGATACACAAGAACGCGTAACTAACGCCCAACGGCGAAATGTTACAAACAACGCACGGAATATACGGTGTGAAAACACGCTCCACGACGACCAACACAACGTCGCGGTAGAGACATAATAACACCAACAAGTGACAAGCGTCATCAAACAGATAATACAATCAAGTCAATTATCCAAACAATCACAAAACACAAAGTACTTGTTACAAGAAAACACGCATCGAGAAAACAGAATAAACACAAAACGATCCACAAGGGCAATCATAAATAATCGGACTACGCCGAAATCCTCAAAACCACCCTAGGCATCTCCGTGTCCTTTCGGAGCAGAGACGCAACCTCGATCCCCAAACCTCTCGGCCTACCGTCTCGCAATGTACGGATCGGTGACCTACACAGCCACACTCGAAACAGTGACTAACGGTGAACGACAATTCTTCGCAGTATGGCCCGCTCGACTACAGTTATAACATATCTTCGAAGTGCTCATATTACTCACTACAGGAGTACTACTCCTCTGATCACGCGATCTAGGAACCATTTTGGGATGACGATACGAAGTCGCAACCTCAAGGGGCCCACTCCTGTTTTCTGAAAAGTTCCCAACGGTTTTGTTTCTTCGAGTCGGACATACTCTCGGTCGATAACTGGATAGCTCATAGGCTAACGCCTATTCGATAATCTCTCAAGGAAGTACAAGCGAGACTCGCCATGTCTTGGCGAATCTCGGCTTCATCCGCCTACTAAAATGACAAATCTTGTCCTCCTCTGTCCTTACTTGATTTTGCACATAGCCGAGCCGTTTGCTAAAATCAATAATAGCTTGAGACAACGGTACATCTTGCGGTTTCAGAAAAGAATTCATTAATCCTCCGATTTCGATCGGTTAGGACAAAACTCATCTCTCATGAATTTCGGAACTCGCCCACGTGACACCGCGATCTCGAGGCTTAATAGCCTCCCACCAACTAGCGGCATCTTTGTCGAAAAGATCTTGAGCTCTAGGAACCTTACGTTCTTCCGGACAATCAACTATCTCGAAAATCTTTTCCAACTGGAAAAGCCAACCATCGGCCTAAAGCATCTGCGGCACCCGGTAAACGAGGGGATTCATACGAACCACTTCTCGAAGCCACCGATTTGCACTGGCAGTGTCCGGGTCACATCTGTAACACGCTGAATCGCTGAGTCAATCGAGTCATCCGAGTGGCTACTGTGTAAAATAGTAGCAACACCAATACCAATACTATCACCGGAAGCATGCTCTCGACCACGCGTCCGATCGCCACGACCACGACCTCGGCCCCTCGGCATCTTGAATAAGTAACCACTCGGCTGTGAGAAAATCATAACACATAACACATACAACGATTACCATCGTAAGGCAACACACACATGAATATCACAATAACGACGGCATCATTCGGCGACATCAACGACTCGAATGATGACCGGTGCACAATTACAAAACATCAAGGAACAACCACGTATGTACACAATCATACAAACTCCGGTTCCAATAGCTCGCACAAGTGCGATAATACATAATTCATCACAAGGCGACAACATTCAATATCAACATCTTACACACCTTCTCCGACCACAAACAAAAAATGATGGGTTTTAAAAACGAAAACCACCTTTTGAAAACAGTTTGGAAACACCAGTTGATCTTGAGTATCATTTTACAAAAAGTTAAACAAACATCATTTTCGAGACTTTGAAATTCATCTTGCGTTTGAACTAAAATGAGGACACCTTTCTTTTAGTGAAAAACTTTCAGAATATCCGACCCTCGGGTCTAAGTATAAATGTTTCTAACATCGAAAATATCTCAAAACATTTTGGTCCTCGAGGTAGAAAAATTTTGAAACAGATAGTTGCGCTAGTAGGCGCCTTGAAAATACAATCCATTTAAAAGTACGTCTCGAATTTTATTTTCTAAGATACTCAAGGTTTTCAAAGATAATTCAATGGGCTACAATGCCCAAAAATTTCTGTAAATACACGGAACATTATAGCGCCGTGGGTCCCGCACCGGAACCCACCAGGCTAAAAACCAATTACAAAAATGCCCAAAAAGGTCGATGACGGTAGTACTTATCAAAACTCACAAAATCATTTGAAAATACCCAACTACCGTCAAAACGATCAAGGCCAACAACTCGGTTAAAGGAATCGGTTTTCGAAATAAAATTCAGTCGGTAAAATACCGAAAGCTATTACAAAAGAACTCATGCAGCGGATAAAAGAAATACAGTCTAACATGCACAATCCAGCAACACTACTCCTCATATGAACGAAATATGAGAGTCAAATAACCACATATCACAAAATCAAAATCCATAAGAGGATTCCGTCACTTAACCAATAATCATAAAAATGGCTTGTGTCACACGAGGCAAAACACAAAGAAGGGAGACTTACATTCACAGGTCGCACGAAGATGATGATCGCCCACGATACTAATCACGACCAACAAACTCAGACGACGCGTCGCGACACGACTCGATCAGACAAAATCCGACGAGACAACAACTCAACAGACACCATCGACCCGGCGGCTAGGTTTCCACAACCTAAGCTCCGATACCATTCGTAACACCCCCAAATCCGCTCGGGGATATTACACGCCGTAGACCCTCTCCTCGAGGATCTACCAGCCGATAACTAAAATCAAACATCTAAACCTCGCCTTTAAGGCTAAAATGACTCGAGACCGATTTGGTCTTTCAACAGATACATGCAACTCAAATACAACTCATGCCCACAGGTCAAAATACAACCACACCGTCTAACGGGAAAATATCTGCGGCGGATAAGAAAATACAACTAGACCAATACGACGAACGGATCCTCGTGTGATTAGTATCGTTCATCTTTCATCATCCTTCGTGCCGACCTGTGCTATGCTCCAAAACCCGAATGCAAAAATAGACATCCACCCCGAATACTGGGGTTAGCAAACTCCGTTTTGCTAGTGCAAGTACAAGTGCAAAAATACGAGCCATACAATACAAGTTCCAAGAACAATAATAATCAGGAATCCTCAAAGATCCAAACGTAAAGAAAAGTACTTCCGAGGCAAGAGTTTGAGTAAGCATTTCCAAAACCGAAAGATCGCAAATAAGGGAAACAATTTACAAAACAGTTTAAAATGCCATCGAGAGTTTTAATAGAAAACAATTTAGGATTATAAAATCCTTCTCTTTCCAAAATTAATAGTGTCACACCAAATGTTTTGTTTTCGCAAATAGGAAATCACCAACAATTTACAGGTCGAGCCCAACATCACGTGTCCTCAACGGACGTAAAATCAACGAAACATAATCACGCACGCGCATCGCCAGATCGGGACGATACCACCGACATCCCACTCGAGGCCTCGAAGGACCCTCCCGAGCTGGCTAGCGAAACAAATCACACACATCTCACGGTTGGATCAATCGCTTGTTGCATCCTGGCCACATGATCACATGCCATGTGCCACCGTAGATTATCTCGTGCTCTCACGGTTGGATCAATCACTTGTTGCATCCTGACCACATGATCACGTGCCATGTGTCACCGTAGACCTTCAACCATATCCACACATTCACACAAATAACATATCATATCAAGGATATTCAAACAATTCGCCCAGAGGCATCAAGCACTTAGCAAAACACCACGTCAATCCACAACGCACCGAAATGAAATATATACGTCCACACACAATACCAAGTGCAACATGAGCACCAAGCATATACGTAGAATTCACATAGTTATTCACGAACCACACCAATCACAAAACACACACGGTTTTGAAAGAGGGCCTTTAACGAGGCTAACCAAATCTTTTGAAAACTCATTTCAAACAAACAAACAAATCAAGACGATCACCAATCATCATATTCACGAAACAAGAAAAGTATGGACAAGGTACTTGCCTCGAATGACCACAACGCGGAGAATCGGCCGAAGTAGGTTGGCACGAACCGACTACGAACTCGCCGACTCCACCGAACGACAATCCACAACAATGAACTACGAACGAAAACAATAACAATGAAAATGAATTCCAAAGTACGACCCAAAGCCGCTGAATTCAAAGAACAAATGACGAAGGTTCAAGGATTTCCCCCAAAATGGCCAAGAACACGATTCGTCCCGTCAAAACCCGAAAACGGAATTCCAAGTTGAAATATGGATATACAATCCATAGAATATGTTTAACAACATCATTTAACCATAATCGATCCATCGAAAACGGATGAAAAACGAGATCGAGGACAAATCCCCCAAAAAGTCAATTCGAAGGAAAACAAGAAATATACTTCGATTCGATGAAGAACAATGGATTAAATGATTTTAAACACAAGAATACTACCAAGATTAATCATACCCATCATGAATTAATCAACAACACGGAACGAATCGAACAAAAATGCAAAAACCCCCAAATTCACGGAATTAGGGTTCTAAGGAAGATTACCTTGATTATTTGGATCAAAGGATGATAACGGATGATTGATTGATGTTATGAACTCAAGAACTTCATGGATTTGTTGTTAAACAACATGGCTTCGCCCATGAATCGCCAAACAGCGGAAGGAGAAGGAAGGAAATGAAAAACGAAGTGAAAAGTGGCTGGTCTGTCATATATATACTGGGCCGGAACTAGCGTGCGCTAGCCTTCCCGGACTAGCGTGCGCTATCGGCCAGTATCGGCCGAGCACTCTCGGCCATGGCCCGCATGACCCGGCACCACCGACCAATTCTGCCGACCATGACTCGTCCGCCCGACTCCCGCTAGCGTGCGCTACGGCCGGAAGCCTGCGCACGCTAGCCGACCTGTCCAGTAGCCACTGGACTAACAAACTTGCCCAGGTAACGTACGCTAGTCGGCCGGCAGCGTGCGCTACCCCTGCCGGTCAGCGTGCGCTACGACCGACAGTAGCGTGCGTTACCTGCCGATCCTGACCGAGTCCAGAACCTCAGAATCCCTCTGTCCGGCCCGATAGCGTGCGTTGGTCGACCAAGCTAGCGTGCGCTACACCTGCCGGTTAGCGCGCGCAGCCTTCCGGCAGTAGCGTGCGCTACGCCGGTTCCTGCCGCATCTGTCCGGCCGGTGCCCGCAACCGTCCGGCCAGTCCCGCAACCGTCCGGCCAGCACCCGACCACCAGGGCTCGACGACCCGATTTCCGAAAACGTACGGAACGAACACGACGAAAAGTTCGCGGACAACATCAACGGCCCGAAATGAAAACATAATACCATAATTAATCATACGCGACCAAGAAACGGGTCGAGACAACAATTACAGATACGGATACCCGTAACTTTCAAGAAATTACAAAATGGCCCAAAACGCCCGTAAATCACGATACGTGATCGAATAACCAAACGAAAGTTCACAACACGTCTAACAAAGTTAAACGGACTTACGGAAACTCAAATGTTAGCCAATGAGATTCGCAAGAACCGAACTCGAGTGCGGAAAAGTCGTTAAAAAGCACGGAACTCAACAAAACGACTCCGAAACGAACTCGGATGTCAAAAAGTGTAGAATTAATCATTCTCAGAATGACGAAACGGTCATGAGCGAGTCGTCAAAACGGACTTCGGCCGAAAAAAGAAATTTACCGAAAATCGAAAATTGCGGATATTACAGTTGCGGCTCGCCTGAGCTATGACTGGCCTGATTAGAAGGCGACGCTTCCCTTTCAGCATTTCTTCGTCCGCGACCACGTCCACGTCCGCCTCTCAACATACTGTAAGCATAAATACTCAATATACAGGAAACAACATCGTTCTAATACTTGAGTATAAAGGGACATAACATGTAAAGAACGAGATAGAGTTTAGGAACTTACAACCACCGTTCGCATGAAGACGTAGACAGTGCAGTGATTTCATTCACGGCCGGTTACCTTAAAAGACATAAATGACCCCTATTTTAACCCAACGGCCAAGATATCCATAATCTTAGCTCTGATTCCATATTCTGTAACACCCCCGATATATTCAGGAATATTACAGCGCCGTAAATCCTTTACATAAGGATTTACAAGGCTGAAGAATTGAACAGACATTAAAAGGTACTAACGAATGGAAATAACGGAATTAAGATACAACAGTTCTGACCAAATACTGAAAGTACAATTGTTCAACAGGAACTTAATAATACATCACCAAATTTAATTCATCATAAATAACTTCGTACTCGAGTACTTATTGAAATAACCAATAAATAACAGACAAATAAACCCGGCCGAAACATCACTCTGCACCCTCGTCGTCATGCAGCTCCAGTGGTTGTTTTCCCGCTCTCCTGGATCCTGAACATAAACAAAATGTTCACCCCCAAAGGGGTTAGCACAACGATGCTAGTACAAGTACCACAACATGTTATCCATATCTCACGAAGAATAATAACGTAAACGACAAAAATACCAACGAGTCTTCTCCTACGAGAAACTCATAAATGACATACACAACTGATAATCACAACATGATATCATAACATACACATGGTAATTCCGTCGATCCAGCGTTCACTGCCTAGAACCCACGATGTTCCCGTCAGACCAACCCGTGGTGGAAAAACCCATCTGATGATCCAGCGCACGCTAGCATAGATCCCCCAATGATCCCGTCGGACCAACACGAGGTGGACATACAACAACGACATACATGCACGACAATATGTATAACATCAATACATAAAACAAATAAGGTACTTGCCTCGATTTGAAGACAAGAACAATACTTCCACAAAAACGAACACTCGAAGGTCGTCCTCCTCAATCAATCACGTAACAAGATCAAACCTTAACAAAAGAAATGATATAGGATTTATATAACGTCGTACGAATGTTTAACAATTCGATTTATGGCCAAAAGTTCATAAAATGTAATCTGCCTGAACTGCTTAGTGTAACACCCCGAGATATTCGGAATAATTACAGCGCCGTAAACCCTTTAAGTAAGGATTTACAAGGCTAATTAAAAAGGAAAGTAAATATAAGACATCAATACTGCGAAAATTCAAGTTTATGAAAACGTACAACTGGTTCAACGGGTAATTAATACAACCATATCGAATTAATATCAAAAGGACACGCGTACTCGAGTACAGAAACCAAACCAAGACAACAAATCCCCAATAACAATAAACATCATCAACCCCTTCGCCGCCACATCGGCCCCGTGGTGCTTTCCCCGCTCCTCGGCTACGAACATCAAAACAAATGTCCACCCCAGAAGGGGTTAGCAAAACGATGCTAGTACAAGTATCATGTTAAACAATTCGAATATGCATCAATAATACATAACAAGATACACCACACGGACTTCCGCTACCGGAATCCGACAATGCGAATCCACAAGATTCCATTATACAGCATGGGTATTCCAATGATCCAGGCCTCAAAGATAGATCCCAAGATGATCCCGCGGACCAACACGAGGTGGAAATAACCCGTCCAATGATCCAGCCTCACTTAGATCCCAAGATGATCCGTCGGATCAACACGAGGTGGACATCCGATCCGCCTCAAAGATAGATCGTTCAACGTATACAAACACAACTCATGCATACACATATGCCAAATCATTATGTTCATCGACATGAACATATAAACACTATATAACGAATATCATGACAAATCAACGAAGTAAATATCATGTTCAACAACATGCATAATCATACGCATACTCCAAAAATACCGATATTAACATATCACGATACTTGCCTCGAAGATGGCAAGAACGATACACTTCAATGCTCTCGACGCACTCGAAGGCCGCCTCCTCCGATCAACGTAACAAGCTCGAACCTTAACAAAAGGAATGATATACAAATCATCTCAAGTCGAACGATGGCCTAACAATTCGGTCCACTACGAAAAGCTCAAAATAAACACCGCCGATCGCTTAGCGCACGCCACGTACCTACGTAACGCGGCGCTAAGACGGATCGTTAGCGACGCTATCATATAAGACTAGCGTGCGCTAGCCACGGTCGCGCCGACTGGCTGGTCTCATAACGCTGCTACGTGACGTTTCGGGCGTTAATCCGACCCGATAGCGCACGTTAACTCACATGTGTTAGCGTGCGCTAATATTGCATGGCGTATCACCGTAAGTCAAATCGGGTTGAATGGTGAAGAACTACAGAATCCTATCGTGATAATACAAGTTATCCTCGGGCAAATCATGCTAATAAGGTTTGAGGAAGATTTATGATTATGGAATACCAATATACGGATAGTCATCTTAATATCATAATCCATTACGATCTTCAAGAAGTAATCTAAGTTCCGATCGTCTTACGTTCCAAAACACATGATTCCAACGTATACAACGTATCAACTGGGTAATATCCGATTACTTGATCATAAATCGATTTAAACATGCTTAGGAGTCCTTATAATAAGGTGGTTCAAAGGTTCATTCGATATCTAGCATCTATACGTCAAAAGTATCCTTCTAACATGCGATGACCGATAAAAATGAAATACTTGCTATCCAAACATGATTCAAACTTCCTTAGGAACCTTACTAATCATTGGTGAAAAATCACCTACCTCAAAGTAATAAAGAACACGGATGAAAATGAAGCAATCCAACACCAAAGGCTTGAACACCAATCTCCAATGATATAAGATCTTCAATCTAGAAGTAAGTGGTTGATACGAAGTGTTTAGGACGAATGGAGTTATGTTTCAAGTGCAAGAGTTCGGGTTATGTGGGAAGAAAGGACTGAAATCACGAATAGGATGCTGTCCTATTTATAATAAATGGCTATTAGCGCGCGCTACACCTGCTCGTAGCGTGCGCTAACGGCTCACGCCTAAATCAGATTTCGGCACTTAGCGTACGCTACGCATATACCTGTAGCGTGCGCTAAGGCGTTGACCCGGCTTTTCCCGAAAGCCGTCCAGGTACATCCGACACGATCCGACAGGGGTCCCCCGGCCAGATCTCACCTACCGCACGTCTCAATCAGCCTGACCACGCATAGCGTGCGCTAATTACACTCGGTAGCGTGCGCTATAAAACCATGTTAGCGTACGCTACCCTTAGCCTGTAGCGTGCGCTACATGCACAGAATTTCAACCTATAAATCACATACACGAAATTATATGCTCGGCGATATCGGAATATGAAATACGGAGAATAGTATTCAGACAAAAGTACAATCATTACAATATCGCAAGTTCCAATTACATAACAGAAATCTCGGGTATTACATCCTTCCTCCCTAAAAAGAAGTTTCGTCCCGAAACTTAGGATGAAAACAACTCCGGATATTTAGCCTTCATACCGTCCTCCGTTTCCCAAGTGGCCTCTTCGACTCCATGTCGTGACCATTGTACTTTAACCAAATTTATCGGTTTATTCCTTAATTGTTTGATCCGGCTCTCAAGTATCTTGATTGGTCTCTCTTCGAAGGTGCCATCATTAGCTATCTCGATCTCGTCGAAATCAATGACGTGACTGGGGTCCGGTATATACTTCCGCAGTTGGGATATGTGAAATACACTGTGAACATGACTCAGCGATGGCGGTAAGGCCAACCTGTATGCTAAATCCCCAACTCTCTCTAGGATCTCAAATGGTCCGATATATCTTGGACTAAGCTTGCCTCATCTCCCAAAACGGAAAATCCCTCGTGTAGGAGACACCTTCAATAGTACGTGGTCCCCAACGTCGAACTCTAGAGGGCAACGACGTACATCTGCATAAGACTTCTGTCGACTCTGGGCAGTCAACATTCTCTCTCGAATCACCGCTATCTTCTCTTGAGTCTGAATAATCAATTCCGGTTCCGTCCCGATCAAATCCGAAGAATCATCCCAACACAGGGGTGATCGGCATCTCCTCCCGTACAAAGCTTCAAATGGTGCCATCTTAATAGAAGCATGCCAACTGTTATTGTAAGTGAATTCGATCAAGGGCAAGTGAACTTCCCAATCAGTTGACCAATCCAACGCACAAGCTCTAAGCATGTCTTCTACAGTTTGAATAGTCCTTTCGGACTGACCGTCTGTTTGGGGATGATAAGCTGTGCTAAAATTGAGCTCGATCCCAAAGCCTTGTGAATCGCTTTCGAAGTGCGACACGAAGCGACCATCTCGATCCGAAATAATGGTCTTCGGCGTCCCATGCAATCGACTATCTCCGCAACAAATACTCGTGCCAATCTCTCGGGTCCCCATGTATCTTTGATTCCTAGAAAATGAGCCGACTTGGTTAGTCGATCAACTACGACCCAAATCATGTTCATTCTGCTCTAGTCCTTGGCATACTTGTGATGAAATCCATCGAATGTCCTCCCACTTCCATTCGGGGATCTAAGCGGCTTTAACATCCGGCAGTCGTGATGTTCAATCTTAACCTCGACAAGTCAAACACTTGAAACGTATTACGCTCGTCCTTCTTCATATTCCCCACCGAAGTTTTGTTTAAGATCCTTATACATCTTATCACGCCCGGTGAATAGAATAGGCGCGCTATGAGCTTCTTTCGAATAGTTCGTCTCAAATCATCATCATCGGGAACGCAAAGTCGACTTTGAAATCTCGTAACTCCATCATCTTGTATCACGAGTCCGGGGCTTTTCCTTTCTTTACTTCATCACATAATCGAAGGATCGGAGAATCGTCCAGTGCTTGGACTTGATCTTCTCGACTAGTGATGAAGTCGGTTCCATCACATAAAGTCGCCTTGATTCCCGGTGCCCATACCTCAATCCCTTCGCGGATCGGTTCGTTGAATCTTTGATGCAGGCGTAAGAGCTTCAACACTCAAGAAGAGCAGTTTACGGCTCAAAGCATCGGCTACTACATTTGCTTTCCCCGGATGATAGAGAATCTCCAAGTCGTAATCCTTGATCAATTCCAGCCACCTTCTCTGCCTCATGTTTAATTCTTTCTGACTGAAAATGTATTTGAGGCTCTTATGATCTGTAAAGATCTGACAATGAGTGCCGTACAGATAATGTCGCCAAATTTTCAAGGCAAAGACCACAGCTGCTAGCTCCAGATCATGAGTCGGATAATTAACTTCGTACGGTTTCAACTGCCGAGAAGCATAAGCAATCACTTTATCCTTCTGCATCAACACACAACCCAAACCCTGATTTGAAGCGTCGCTATATACCATGAATCCATCAGTTCCCTCTGGCAATGCTAAAATAGGTGCAGTCGTCAGTCTCCTCTTAAGTTCATCAAAACCAGCCTGGCATTTCTCATTCCACGTGAACTTTTGAGTTTTCTGTAACAGCTGAGTGAGCGGACGAGAAATTTTGGAAAATCCCTCTACAAAGCGGCGATAATATCCCGCTAGTCCTAAGAAGCTTCGGACTTCCTTCACGTTCTTAGGAGCTTCCCATCCCAAGATTGCTTCGACTTTCTTCGGGTCTACCTGAACTCCATCGGCGGATATCACATGCCCAAGGAAGGTTACTTCCTTAAGCCAGAACTCGCATTTAGCAAATTTTGCATATAATGTTCCTTTCTCAAGATGCTCAAAACCACACGTAAATGTTCAGCATGATCCTCTGCGTCCCTCGAATATATCAAAATGTCGTCAATGAAAACGACCACAAATTTATCCAAGTATTCCAAGAATACCCGATTCATCAATTGCATGAATACCGCAGGAGCATTGGTAAGTCCGAATGGCATCACTACAAATTCATAATGCCCGTCTTGGGATCCAAAGCGATTTCGTATGTCCGATTTCTTAATTCTCAATTGGTGGTATCCGATCGCAAGTCAATCTTCGAGAATACCTCGCCCCTTGCGATTGATCAAACAAGTCGTCGATCCGAGGTATAGGATACTTATTCTTGATCGTCATCTTGTTAAGCTCCTGTAATCAATACACATCGGAGGATCCGTCTTTCTTAGGACAAAGAGAACAGGCGCTCCCAGGGGAAACGCTCGGTTGGATATAGCCCTTCGTAACAATTCCTCCAGTTGCTTCTTGAGTTCATACATCTCGGTTGGCGCCATGCGGTATGGTGCCACTGAAATAGGGGTTGCTCCAGGCTCTAATTCGATGGTGAATTCCACTTCTCTTTGCGGAGGTAACCACAGTAGCTCGTCAGAAATATATCCGAGAACTCATTCACAAGCTGGAATAGGCAGAGCTCTACTCCTTCCTCTTTCCTCATGGCATAACACCAAAGTCCCCGACATCCTGTTTGATAATTTACCGCTTTCATTGCTTTGATCAATTTCCCGAGCTTCCTGGTCTCCATCCTCGGAATAAGTGTTCGGATCCGTCATCGGCAATGATGGAAATGACTCTCTCTCGGTAATTCAAAGACTCCATAACGGTTGAGCCAATCATCTCCGAGAATTAAATCGTCACCGCAGATGTCGACTACAATAAGATTCGATGGCCAATCTCTTCCTTCTATATATACTGGGAAATCCCTAGCTTCTAGTGTTCCCACAATTTTCTCTCCGCTTGGTAATCCCACAACATAAGGTTCACAATTATACAAGCACGAGATGTTCAAACGATTAACACAGTTCAAAGATATAAAAGAATGTGTGGCTCCGGAATCGAATAAAACACTAACTGGTTGCAAAAGGATCTGAATCGTACCTGACGCAACCGCAGTGTTCTGGTCGTCAGATCTCCTCATTTCGTACAGGCGTGGAGGAACGGACCCAGCACTGGATGTCTCTCTCTTCCCAGCGTTCTGCTGCTGGAATCCACTCTGCTGTGTCTGGTTCACACTTATCTCCTTAGGAACTGGTGCTGGAGTGCGGGTACCAAAAGATCTAGTAGCGGCTCCACAGAAGGCCGCACGGTGCCCTTCTTGCCCATAGTCGTAACAAGTCACAGAAGATGCGGGGCAATCACGTCGAACATGCCCTGCTCGACCACAATTGTAACATTTCTTTGATGCGTCAAAGCTGCGTCTTGTCAGGAACTTCTTTCCGCCTCTGGAAGTATGTGGAGGTTTCCTAGCCGAATAAAGGAAGACTGGCCCTTGCGGTCCCCTGCTCTCTTGTTTTCGCAAAGCCACGGTCACCTTCGCTTCTTTGCCTCTACCGATTTCTCTCTGCCGCCTCTTTCATGTCGTTGGGCAGCGCTTTGTCTTGATCTTGTCGCAACGTAGTACACTCGAATCGGACATGTCTTCTGAATCTCGGCTTCATCCGCATATCAAAATGAAAAATCTTTTACGCCTCCGTTCGACCAAGTGTCGCACACAAGTCACTGATGATTAAAAGTTTTAATTACATCCATCACGGATGCCTCCGAACTCGTGGTGAGAAAACTCTCGGATCTTCGCCTCTCTTCTGGACGGGGACAATCTTTGCTTCCATCATTTGTTTGAATTCCGTCCAATCCGCATTATGACCCTCGGGTCGACGCCTTCCCACCAATCAAAGGCCTCCCGGTCGAGAAAATCGGGCGATGGGAACCTTCCGGTCCTCGGGACGGTTAAGACCCGCGAATATTTTCTCCAACTCCTTGAGCGGTGATCCCAAATAAGTGCCTCACAGATCCGTCAAATTTTGGCGGGTGCAATTTAACCACCTCGGCAAGCCATCTGTCTCCCGGTTATCCTCGTGGTGCTGCTGTCCCATCGGCTGTCTGCATGCGATCAACGACACAGGCGGCCCGATTTATCTGCGCCACTACCTGTTGAAGCACTCCTGGCATGTTAGGATTTGCGTCATCATTCGCTGATCCTTGCTGCCCTCCAGAATGGGAATCGGTTCGACTAGCCGATATTTCGGGAGTAGTTGCGGAATCCTCGTGTCTCAAGTTACCACGTCCGCGTCCACGACCGCGTCCGCGTCCACGTCCTCCTCTCAACATACTGTAAACGCAATTTCTCAAAATCCAGAACAAAATTTTTCGAAATAAAATCCGTCAATACTCACAAGGCAGTAATTAAACAAAACGGTAGTATAAGAGATTAAGAGACTTACAACCACGGTCCACATGACGACTTCGGCTGAACAGTGATGTTACAAACGACCCGTAAATCAAATAACGTAAACAGACCCAAATAAAACCCGACTTCCAAGATATCCATGAATCTTAGCTCCGATACCATATTCTGTAACACCCCGAGATATTCGGAATAATTACAGCGCCGTAAACCCTTTAAGTAAGGATTTACAAGGCTAATTAAAAAGGAAAGTAAATATAAGACATCAATACTGCGAAAATTCAAGTTTATGAAAACGCATAACCGGGTTCAACGGGTAATTAATACAACCATATCGAATTAATATCAAAAGGACACGCGTACTCGAGTACAGAAACCAAACCAAGACAACAAATCCCCAATAACAATAAACATCACTGAACCCCTTCGTCGTCACATCGGTCCTGTGGCTGTTTCCCTGCTCCTCGGCTACCTGAACATCAAAACAAATGTCCACCCCCGAAGGGGTTAGCAAAACGATGCTAGTACAAGTATCATGTTAAACAATTCGAATATGCATCAATAATACATAACAAGATACACCACACGGACTTCCGCTACCGGAATCCGACAATGCGAATCCACAAGATTCCATTATACGGCATGGGTATTCCAATGATCCAGCGCCCTCGGATAGATCCCAAGATGATCCCGTCGGACCAACACGAGGTGGAAATAACCCGTCCAATGATCCAGCGCCCTCAGCCTAGATCCCAAGATGATCCCGTCGGATCAACACGAGGTGGACATCCGATCCAGCGCCCTCAGCATAGATCGTTCAACGTATACAAACACAACTCATGCATACACATATGCCAAATCATTATGTTCATCGACATGAACATATAAACACTATATAACGAATATCATGACAAATCAACGAAGTAAAAATCATGTTCAACAACATGCATAATCATACGCATACTCCAAAAATACCGATATTAACATATCACGATACTTGCCTCGAAGATGGCAAGAACGATACACTTCAATGCTCTCGACGCACTCGAAGGCCGCCTCCTCCGATCAACGTAACAAGCTCGAACCTTAACAAAAGGAATGATATACAAATCATCTCAAGTCGAACGATGGCCTAACAATTCGGTCCACGGCCGAAAAACTCAAAATAAACAATCTGCCCGGACTGCTTAGCGCGCGCTACGTACCCTACGTAACGTGCGCTAAGACGGACTGTTAGCGTACGCTATCTTATAAGACTAGCGTGCGCTAGCCACGGTCTGGCAGTCTGACTCGGCTGGTCTCATAACGCGCGCTACGTACGTTTCGGGCGTTAACTGACCCCGATAGCGCACGTTAACTCACATGTGTTAGCGTGCGCTAATATTGCATGGCAGAATACTGTAAGCCGAAACTGGGTTGAATGGTGAAGAACTCCAGAATCCTATCGTGATAATACAAGTTATCCTCGGGCAAATCATGCTAATAAGGTTTGAGGAAGATTTATGATTATGGAATACCAATATACGGATAGTCATCTTAATATCATAATCCATTACGATCTTCAAGAAGTAATCTAAGTTCCGATCGTCTTACGTTCCAAAACACATGATTCCAACGTATACAACGTATCAACTGGGTAATATCCGATTACTTGATCATAAATCGATTTAAACATGCTTAGGAGTCCTTATAATAAGGTGGTTCAAAGGTTCATTCGATATCTAGCATCTATACGTCAAAAGTATCCTTCTAACATGCGATGACCGATAAAAATGAAATACTTGCTATCCAAACATGATTCAAACTTCCTTAGGAACCTTACTAATCATTGGTGAAAAATCACCTACCTCAAAGTAATGAAGAACACGGATGAAAATGAAGCAATCCAACACCAAAGGCTTGAACACCAATCTCCAATGATATAAGATCTTCAATCTCGAACTAAGTGGTTGATACGAAGTGTTTAGGACGAATGGAGTTATGTTTCAAGTGCAAGAGTTCGGGTTATGTGGGAAGAAAGGATCAAATCACGAATAGGATCTTGTCTATTTATAATAAATGGCTATTAGCGCGCGCTACACCTGTTCGTAGCGGCGTGCGCTAACGGCTCACGATCTAAATCAGACTCGGCACTTAGCGTACGCTACGCATATACCGTAGCGTGCGCTAAGGCGTTGACCCGGCTTTTCCCGAAAGCCGTCCAGGTACATCCGACACGATCCGACAGGGGTCCCCCGGCCAGATCTCACCTACCGCACGTCTCAATCAGCCTGACCACGCATAGCGTGCGCTAATTACACTCGGTAGCGTGCGCTATAAAACCATGTTAGCGTACGCTACCCTTAGCCTGTAGCGTGCGCTACATGCACAGAATTTCAACCTATAAATCACATACACGAAATTATATGCTCGGCGATATCGGAATATGAAATACGGAGAATAGTATTCAGACAAAAGTACAATCATTACAATATCGCAAGTTCCAATTACATAACAGAAATCTCGGGTATTACACTTAGCGCACGCTAAGTACTCTGTGTAGCGTGCGTTAAGTCTGCTCGATAGCGCACGCAAACAACAAAGCCTAGCGTACGCTAACTATGCATGGTCAGTACTTCACTGGTCAGTCGACTGACTCGTCTGATGTCTTAGCGTACGTTACGTACCAAACATAGCGTACGCTAACTCGTGCTTGATAGCGCACGTTAATCTACACAGCTTAGCGTGCGCTATCTGTGCATAGCAGTTTACTGCTGGGCAGTAGACTGTTCTCATCATGATCAAATCAATGAAATCTTCCGTGATAATTCATGTTACCTCCATGAATATCATGTTCATACGATTATGAATGATTTTACGGATAACAACAACTTCGGATTCAAGGATATGTATACCATTATAAAACCATATTCCATTTCAACTACAAATCTTCATACGACAATTCGAAAGGCTTAACGGTTGATATCGACACCTTTATATCAATCAAAATTATCATACTGTAGTTGTTTAACATTCCATCTATACTAGATAAATCCTTCCATGATCAATCCCTTAGATTCATCTAACAATGATGATGTTAAAGTCAAGTCCATGATTGCTATGAAGTCATTACTAGATTTGGATTACCAAAGATAGAAGCTTCCTCTACTTGTTAAATGTAATAAGATTCGAATCATGATGTTCATAATCAAGGTACTTGAGGCATAACCATCTCTATATTCCAAACATGATGCATGTTGAATAATTCACTAATGAAAAATCAATATCTTGATAACATGATCATCTAATTCTTTAGAATCCAACTCTAAGTCTGGAGATAGGTTGAACATACCTTAATATGATGAAAATCACTGAACCGTAAGGTAGAATCCGACTCCGGTTGGTTGTATGCCACTCCAAGGTGCTATTCCACTTCAATGATCACTCACAAGTGATAACCAATATACAAAGACCAACAAGATGTGTTCTAAGTGTGTAGAAGGATTATTATAGCTCTCTGGCCTCTCAAAAATGAAGAATGGACGAATAAAATGTAAGCCAACACGGTTGTCCCATTTATAATATTCTGCATTTTAACTAATTAGCGCACGCTACTAATCTTTCCTTAGCGCGCGCTAATAAGAGTTGACTTCGAAACTGTCCAGGTTCGTCCGCGGGAATCTTATCCGGACCCATGTCCCGGCTGGCGCATGTGCTAGCCGTCCCGCTCAATAATTGAGTTCTTAGCGCACGCAACTCCTACATGCATAGCGTGCGCTAGTAGTAGCCCGATAGCGCGCGTTAAGCTACATTCTTAGCGTGCGCTATCACGAGTTTGCATGAGAAATTTTGCATGTTGTTATACTCATGTACAAAGATATCAATGCAAGAAATATCATACTCCAATAATCAAAACAACAAATCCGAATAATACAGGGTTTGAACACAGATGAAATACACCGTAATAAATCTGGATATTACAATTCCTTCATCCGCGGAGTCTTCATCTGAGACTGAGCGGTCACAAGTTTGTTCATTAGCCCATCTAAATTACATGCAATCTCATTGCAGTTGAAGTTCATAACAAACTATGAGAAGGAATCAGGGAGAGACTAAAGGATAAGGTCGGTTTGGAGAGAAGTATCCATCTTAAAATCAAGAGCCTCCAATCTCTCGATCATGGATATCATTTTGAGGACGTGTTCCCCAACCTTCTCACCTTCCTTCATCCTTGCACGGAATAGTTGCTTGGATATCTCATATCTAGCAGTTTTTCTGTGCTCACCATAAAGTTCGGTTAAGTGAGATAGAATCTGCCTAGCAGAAGTCATTTCTCATGAGCTCTCTGAAGCTCATTAGACATAGAAGCCATCATGCATGCATGGACTTTTACGTCATCCTTAACCTACTTTTCATGGTTTTCAATCTCTTCCTGATTGGCTCTGGTCCGCACAGGAGGCGCCGGAATGTCCGTCTCCAAGACGTATCCCAGTGCCTCTTTACTGAGGACAATCATCAGATTGCAGAGCCAGTCCACAAAGTTAGGTCCAATCCGGGTGTTCTTCTCGAGTAGAATTGCGAGTGGATTCATTTTCATATTGAGAGTTATGTCTGCATTAAGTATAACAGATTAATTAATGACTTGTTTAATTATGATCTGAGTATAGAATTAAGGTCTTTTCTATTCTTGTTACCCAGCTCCCACTATTTTTATCGGAATAACACACTCTGATGTGAAATCAGGAAGTATCGTCGCTCTACTTCATAGTGGTAATCGAGTTCTTTATAAACCTTAATAGAGGGCAACCGAGCAGGTTTCTAGTCTATTAATTTTCATAAAGTGGTGTCCAACACCAACCCATCTAATGGATGATTCGATCTTCTTTTTCCCCTTGTTCACTCCCCTCAACCTATACGGTTTCTATAGTTCGTGAACAAGTTAAGTTTATACCATCGACGCAAATCGGTTTCATAATTGAATCTTATCCGGCAACCTATCAGGTTTCTAAGGATAAAATTTGCTCCAACCGAAGGCATCCAATGCGCTCACGGTAATTTATCCGTCCTCCCCGAACGACTACACCGATAACTCGGAAGCATAACACATCCGGTTTGAATTTCAATTTCCCGAAAGCTCGATGGAGGGAAGGAAAACCTTGAAACCTTATAAACATAATAATTTGTCGTGGGAGAATTTTCACGATTAATGTTACACTTTGCACATTAATTCATTTGAGCGCGTTTGTAGCATTATACAATATGAACAACTATTCACAACGTAGTTGCTACCAACATGTGGTTCATGGACCGTTCCTAGAAAACTAAACTCCGTAATCTAATTACAAGTCTTCCTCTTGAATCTTCGTCTTCTCGAAACGGATCTTCCTCCGGTCTTCGTCATTCCATATAAATTTTATATTGAAAATTGCATCCTAGATACAAAAATTTCTAGTAAAATAAATAGGCTCAAAATGGCCTTTATAACCCAATCGAATAAAACGAATAATTCAAAAAACTAAGTCCACGAACCACATCCCCATTCAAAAGCATTCATCCAATAAATAATATATAAATGGAAAGCGTATAGATACATTGATCCAATCAACAATACGAACCGATCCAATCGATTCATTCAAAATGAATTAATCCAATCAATTCAAACAATCATCAATTTTAACTTGTTCCGGATGATAAAATATTTTATTAAATTAATTCCCCTAAGATTAAAATTACCATAATTAAATCTCCATTAAATTTAATCCAATTTAATTTGTGGAAAATTAATTATCGAATGAAATATAAAAATGGAGTCGAAAAAACACGTAGAAGCACCGCCAACAGTCGCTGAAAGGTGGCCAGCGATGGCCGTGGACCGAGACCATTGCTGTGCAACTACCGCACAGAATCGAGCTGGCCGATCACGGGTCCAGATCGTGATCTGCCGCCTCGACTGACAAGGGCGCCGGCCACTTTCTAGCCGGTCCGATTACGCTGCCTGCTTTTTTCGTTTTGCCCGATTCCAAAAATAACATTTTTCTAATCTTTATATTACACTTTAAATCAGTTTTTCAAAAGAAAAATAGATTTACATTGTAACATAAAATCATGAAAAAATTATTTTTTGGATGAACAATAGAAAATCAACGATTAATACGATTATGATTCCAAATCATATACCAACTAATCAAGCATTCCAAATACCAATATCGTATATACGATCGCAAGATCTACACTCCGATACCACTGTTGGGATTCGGTGCCTAAAATGAAGGCCCAGCGGAAGCGGTAAAACGAAAATTAATTCGATCTGAATCCCTACGAGGATCGATCGAGCTACGTATATACGAATATATAAACGAAATCACAAGAGATATAAAAACTTACCCTTGTAGTCCCTTGATTAAATGGATTCCTTCTCTTGAGCTATTCCCCAAGCTTTAGTTGAATTCCCTACGATACAATATACTCCAAGTTATTGGATGATCCAGTGCCAAAAGGACCGCGTCTCTACTTGCCACGCGTCGGAGAAACGACCAGAACGACTAAACCTCGTCATCCTCCATGGATACAGCTAGAATAAAGTTATAGAAGCTATGCAACTCAATATTACAACACCCTAAGTGTTTAATACAAAATCTCTCTATCTCACAAATATTTTCTCTAAGAAAAAACTTATGAATGAAGATGAATATGATGAAGAATGTTATGAAGCCTTAGAAAAAACTTTTCTCTCTCCTTACACTAACCAAAATCGTGAGATGAAGTTAATGGCCAAGGAGATATGGTCTTCACGTATATATTCTCACCATATCATACCAAATCACCTCCCATTTGACAAAATCACCAAAGTGATATATTGTCCCCTTGAATTGTCACAAAGCTAGTAACCCACCAAGTGAAGACCAAGACAATAGAGGGAGTAGGTGACTTGGGGCGGCCATCTAGAAGGAGCCGGATATGTTCGGTCCGTTTCGTACTCCCAAGAGTCCAACCAGATAAACATCAATTCTATTTCGATGTATTTATATCGATTAATTAATCTAATTAATTAATCATATCAAATAAATAATAACATAATTAATTTCTCTAATAAATAATTATATTCATGAATTAAATTAATCACCCAGTGATATATTCAATTCATTAGGCCGTAAATCAATTTATCCAATAAATCGATTTAGACATCTAATGTCCCAATTTAGATATCCAATATCTAATATTCATAATGAGATGATAAGCTTGATTCATTCCGTCGTCAATCCTATTGCACGACTCGGTAGGTCCGTCTCAGTCAGCAATGGGAGAAACCAAAGAGTAGTAGCACCACCTAGCCAGCATGGCGGCCTACACTGTACCCCAACTGAGAACGAATGATGGGATCATTCAAGAACCATTCTGTCGTGAATACCAGTATACGTATAAACCCTTCTTTCAAATGTCCCGATCAAGTTATAGGGTCATGGTCAGTCAAACCCTATCTGTACTTGACGCTATGCATGTGTTAATACAAATCGAGATCATCGAGCTCTCGTGTATCCAATACAACTAGCTCCAATACTTTGGCCAAAGACTTATGATCTCATCTTCCAATAACTGCATAGGACATATAACCTGCTCACTAACGGGAGAAATAATTCTATCTTGGTATTCAGTAGGACCTGCTACTTGCCCGTAAAGATGCACGTCGAGGTTGACCCCCACCTCCCGGTTTATAGGGTCGAACTACTCTAATGAAAATCTTGACGTCACAAGCACATCCCTACTAAATCCTCAAGTTGAAGGTTCACAAATACCTATCACAACCTTTCGATTCCGTCATTGACTGTCCCGGAGTGAAATCCGTGTGACGAATCGAGGGTGAATCAGTTCGACTATACTAATCCAATTAGCATACCTGTAACGTATGCTCCCACTAACCATTAGTATTCGACAGGCACTCTTCACGTCAAAGAACACGTCAGACAAGTCTTCACATAAACTTAACGCCCAGTCAAGTTTCATCGACTTGCGAACGTTTAAGTATTTGAGCTATAAACCATTCCAGTGCCGACCCCCTTATCCAATAAGTAGTGGAACGTTTTGCTCTCAAATACACGGACTAGTTTCTATATGTATATTTACGAGTTAGGAATGCCAGTAACTACTAGTAAATAAAGAAACATCCATTGCCTTATATTAATGATTTACATAATAACAAGTGCAATGCCCTCACTCAACATCCTCTGAGTGGCATTCGAGGGCATACATCCAACAGTAAGAAGTACTTTATCACTTTTATCAATCACTGCACAAGATATTATTATCTTTATCTTTTGAGAAGTAAGGATGAGGCTTTTGAAGCCTTTAAGAACTTCAAGAATGAAGCCGAGACTCAATTAGGCTGTCGTATTAAGATGGTTCGAAGTGATAGAGGAGGCGAATATGTAGCCCCATTTGAGGAATTATGCAACGAGAGTAGTATAATTCTTCAAACCACGGCTCCATATGCACCTCAATATAATGTTGTTGCTGAACGTAAGAATCGAACACTTAAAGATATGATGAATGCCTTATTAATTAGTTTAGGGTTTCCCCATAACATGTGGGGGGAAGTTGTCTTAATAGCCAACTACATATTGAACAAGATTCCACGCAAAGGTAAGGATGTTACTCTTTATGAGTTTTGGAAAGGTAGGAAACCATCGTACAAGTATCACAAAGTGTTAGGGTGTTTAGCGAAGGTTGAGGTGCCTCTACCTAAACAAGTTAAAATTGGTCCTGAGAGGATCAATTGTATCTTTATTGGTTATGCACTTAACAGCAACGGTTACTGGTTTGTAGTACACAAATCAGAGATACCCGACATTCATGTAAATACAACGATTGATTCAAGGAATGCTATATTCTTTGAAAATATCTATCCTTATAAGAATAAGGTTGATCCTAACTCTGGCAAGAGAGTTGATGATGAAGATACAAGTTTTAAACTTGTAGATGAGCCTATGTGTTCTGAAACCATAGATGAAAATGAAGCCTCAAGCTCGAATCCGGTGTTATCTGAACGACCGAACAGGAAGCGACCTAGGTATACACCAGTCAATCTAGAACCTAGACGAGGTACTAGAGTACGAAAAGTAAAGATATATGGACCAGACTACGTCATTTTAATGTTAAACGGTAAACCTGTATCAGTAAAAGAAGCTTTATCCGGTCCAGATGCGGCTTTCTGGATAGAGGCAATAGACATTGAGATTGAGTCTATTATGCTGAATCACACTTGGGTGTTAGTTGAACTACCACCGGGTTGTAAGGCTTTAGGATGCAAATAGATCCTAAAGAAGAAGTATAAGTCTGATGGTAATATTGACAAATATAAGGCCCGACTTGTCGTTCAAGTCTTTAGGCAAAAATCCAGTTATGATTTCTTTGATACCTACTGGCCCGTGACAAGACTTACATCTATTAGGGTGCTACTCGCTATTGCTACTTTTTGCAATCTCGAGATTCATCAAATGGATGTTAAGACTGCATTATTGTATGTGGATCTAGATGATGAAATATATATGAAACAACCGGAAGGGTTTGTAGTACCTAGAAAATAGCACATGGTATGCAAACTACAACGGTCTTTTTATGGATCGAAACAACCACCGCTGCGGTGGCATTTGAAATTTGACGAAGTTATGTTGTCAAATGGTTTCTATATCAATAAGAGTGACAAATGTGTCTATGTTAAGAAAACGGGTGACAATTACGTTATCGTTTGCCGATATGTAGATGACATATTGATAATGGGTAACAACTCTCGTGTGATTGGTGAAACGAAACGAATGCTAAGTAAGAATTTTAGCATGAAAGATATGGGTTTGGCTCATACTATTCTTGGAATTAAGATTCTAAAAATGCCTAATGGAATTGCTTTGATGCAATCTCATTATGTTGAGAAAGTGTTAAGGAAATTCAATGCTTTTGGTAAACCCATTTCTAAGACTCCTTGGGAACCGAATGTTCATCTGATTAATCATAAGGGTGAACTTGTGGATCCTGATGAACATGCTAAGATCATTGGGAGTTTGATTTATCTGTCAAATTATACCCGGCCTAATATAGCATGCTCGGTTTATAAGTTAAGTAGCTACACAGCTAATCCAAGTAAAGAACATTGGAGGGCTCTAGAACGAGTACTGAGTTATTTAAAATATACTCAGAACTTTGCAATTCATTATTCAAGAGAGCCCACTGTACTTGAAGGGTATAATGATGCTAATTGGATATCCTAATCGAAAGACTCGTTTTCTACGAATAGATATGTGTTCACTATTGGGGGTGGTGCTGTATCTTGCAAGTCCAAGAAACAAACTTGTACCGCAAGGTCTACCATGGAATATGAATTCATAGCTTTAGATAAAGCTGGTGAAGAAGCTGAATGTCTTAAGAATTTCCTCGAGGATATTCCATGTTGGACGAGACCTGTGCCGTCTGTGTTGATACACTGTGATAGCCAAGCTGCTATTGGACGGGCACAAAATATGTTTTATAACGGTAAGTCTCGACATATTCGTCAACGACATTATGCCGTGAGGCATTTGATCTTGAGTGATATTATCTCAATTGACTTTGAAAGGTCAATAGATAATCTGGCGGATCCGCTGACGAAGAGTATTAATTGAGATCAAGTGTATAAATTATTAGAGAGAATGGGTGTTAAATCCATATCTTAAGGATGATTATAGCCGAACCCCAACCTTGTAGATCGGAGGATCCCAAGAGTGTGGTTCAATGGGATAACGAAGTTATAATAATCCGTGTTTTAAAACACTCAAACATACTTATTCTCACTACGCCATAAGTGCTCATAGGCAATGCCTGTTTATTGTTGCAGAAGACATGAAAAGTGTTGCCTTAGGCCAAAGGCAACACCAAACTCTTGTTGCCAATACAGTCGTTGCCTTTGACACCTGAGGCAACACTTTTAGTCTCTACTGCAACAACGGAAAAGTATTGCATTACGCCTATAATGCAACAACATAACCAAGTAAGGTAACAACAAACGATGTTGCCTACGATTTAAAAAAAACAGAACATTGGGTCCACATGTGTCACGTCATCAGTGGGTCCCACATGTGTGCCACGTCATCAGTGGGTCCCACCTTGATGCTACATCAACAATGCGGCCCACATTTATGCCACGTCATCAATGGGCTCTACAGTTGTGCCACGTCGGCAATGGGCCCTACATCTATGCGACATCAGTAGTTTTTTTTGGTTTTGTAATACTATTATAAAATAAACACCGGGTAAAGTAAAAGGCAACACTTCATACAAATATTTTGAAATAACCATTTTATATTTACATCAACCCATCCAAAATAAACCAAGGCAGCCAAAAACCAACAAGGATGCCAATACAAAGTACAAAATACAAACCACCAATTTAACTTCATAAATACCAAAACCAAGCAATACCACCAATCTAACTTAAAAAGTATAAAATTACTAAGTCTAAATACAAGTGATCGAAAGTTACATATTGAAATAACTGATAAGTGGTGCCATCTTGAGTCGTAGGAGTACCGTTATCATCTTGATAACTTGATATCGTTGCACAAAATTCTCCAATATCACTTGATATCTTCATCATACAATTCAAGAATACTTCCATTTTCCTGAAGATCTAAAATCATTTCATGACTAGTTTGTTAAAAATAGGCAAAAATATCTGACTGTATATATATTATATATTAATATATAACTAATATTTAATATATGTGTAATGAAGATCGTATATATATTATAATATGTATATATATATATATAACTAATATGTAATATATATTACAATACTGCAGAATATATATTCATATATATATAACAAACCTGACCGTATATATATTACATATTAATATATAACTAATATATAATATATGTGTAATGCAGATCGTATATATATATTATAGTATGTATATATATAACTAATATATAATATACAACAAAAGAACTATGAAAGAGAACTATAAATATACAGAAGATCTTGGTCAGGTTCCCACCAAGTCCATATTCATCCTAAGGTCCTTAGCAATATAAAAAGGCCAAGCACAATAGAAGCACAGTTATCTATAAGTATCATCTACCAATAATACAGCTCAAATTCTCCTAATCAAATTCAAGGTTCATCATACACACCAAACATAGATAAAGCGAACTGCAATCAGGCTTTCTATAAGCATCTTTATACACCAACATAATCAAACAAAATCATACATGCCGTTATTCGCTATGGCAGAAGCAACTGATCCGTCAAGATCTCCAGAATTACCAATACAAGTCGTGCAACCATATCCAACAACATGAAAGCGTTGCTGGTTCAAGTACTTTTGCAGGCCATTAGAAGAGGTCACAAAATGGTCACAAAATAAATCCAGTATAATGCCATGATAGTATCACCTCAGAAGAACAGGGGCAAAGAGAAGGATATGCAATAAGAATGGCTGAACTGCCAACCATCTGAATCACTCAATCATATAATAATGGAAAAAGATGCAGGCAGAAATCATCATTTTAGAGTTAAGACCAATATGACGATCCAGGAGTTGAAATTTCTCCGAAGTGGAGTCAAAAGTTCAAAAAATCACTCTTTCCTACCGTTTTTTCTAGATCCATATATGGCACAAATATTATCATAATTATTTTTGCATGTATGATTCCAAGTGCCAGGCCATTTTTTCAATCAAAACTTATAACAAACCTCTGGGGAATAATAGCAGCAGGCAACAACAACACATGCTGCCTCGAGATATCTCTACATTAGGTTTGGTATGTTATTCATCATATAAGCTGATTCTTATATAGCAAGTCCTATGCTCTCAATCACCAATCCTAACCTTATCAAATTTCTTCAGTATGGTTTCTTTATCTATAATAAAGAAAGATGACAAGCTATTTCCTAGCTATTTGACCACATTACCAAATAGGAAACTTCGTATCAAGGTTTTTGCAGTAAAACATACTTTGTCGGCCTCTTGCTTTGATGTAAATTTAACAAATGCAAATCCTTTATATGACATGTAAAAGGAAAATATAGGCAAATAATAAGTAAACAATAAACACATGTCAAGGAAAAAATAGCTCAAGCATCAATGAACAGCTGGTTCACACCTGCTGTTTTCTTTGTACTCCTCAATCTCATGATAGGCACAATTGCTCTCACTTCAATATTCGCCAACAAAAAACAAAATGGAAATGGAATCCATCACCCTCCTCCTCCCAATGTTGCTACCAGATCATCACCCTCAGTTCTTCTCCTACAGCGCCTGAAATCCATGAATCTTTACTCTCAGGACCCCCAAGTTTCGTCTGTTTACAAACAGACCCCAGATTCCGACACCCATGTCAGCATTGAACGCGCCCACAATCTTGAAACGTAGGCACACTATTTCTTTCGGGAAAATATGAGTGTTGGAGACCCCCGAAGTTCGTCTAATGACAAACAGACCCCAGGTTCCGACACCCTTTTCGGCCCTGTGCACTCCTCTCAGAATCTAGATACAAAAAATCATCAGATATTACAGTTGCAGGCTTCAAATTCCATTTTCGGACGAACCCACGAGCAAAATCCTGAGAAATCGCAGGCCCAGTTCGTCTTCATGGGAAAAGATTCGGACTTGGATGATTTTGAGCAGGCCCAATAAGAGAAGGTTGAAGACTCAGGAGACAAATGTTTATATGAATACCCTATCTCAGGATTTTGAGGAATAACTACATCCCCTACAAATCCTACAGCAGCAAATATCTCTCTAATCTCTGCCACTGTAGCCTGCAAAGCAATAGTTAACAAGACTGACGATAAGGATACCAGCATTCAAAAAACAAAATTAATAAGAAAGATCTTCCAAAAATTAAAGATAAAGCAAGACCTGAAAATACAAACTTGATCATCGAACTTAAAAATCAAAATATCTAAGTAAATTACAACAAGGGGAAATCACGGGGGGGGGGGGGGGAGGAGAAGAATAACCCAGAAGAGAGAAGAGGAGAGAATGAGGGAGGTGGTGAGAAGAGGGAATATGGTTAGGGGGTTATGGGAGATCGGACGGTCCTGATGAAGGGGAGATTAATAATCTCAATCAGACGGTTCCCACTAAAAAAGGCTGCCATGGGCTTTGGGTCGGGTTCGGGCTGAGATAATAAAAATATTATAACGGGCTGGGTTTTTTTTTTTTTTTTAAAAAAAGAAAAACGTCCAAAGTGGACGGGGGGTTGAGGCGGGACCCACCAACCTGTAGATAATAAAATCAAGAAATACAAAGTATCAGCCCCAAATTATGACCAAAAAAAAGGTCATAATTCGGGTACAAACATCGGAGAAATCTACGGCCCGCTAAACAAATACAAAGTGCACCACAAATCGTGGGCTAGTGTGCGGACCCGTAGACCAAATGACTCAACTCCGAATTATGACCAAAAGTGGGCCATAATCTGGGATCTAAAAACTAAAGTGTCTATGGCCCGCTAGAGCAGTACAAGGTGCACCACTAAAACCGTGGGCAAATGTGCGGACCAATAGGCAAACAAGCAATCGATCAAGAATAAAAACTATCTAAATCTAAAAGACGGATAACCAAGCTGATCCATCCGTATAAGGGAGAGAAGTAACGGAGGAGCAGTATCATAAGTATAAGTCTGAATGCCGAGGGACGACATGCCAAGCTCAGAAAGATAGTCGGCCGTCCTGTTGCCCTCCCGGAAAATATGAGTGACTCTGAACTGAATATCTCTGAGAATGTGTCGGATACGCATAAGAGTGTGACGAACCTGCCACGAGCCTCGATGGCCAGATGATAGCAGGGTCACTACAGCAGCAGCATCAAGCTCAATCCAAACATGTCTCGATCTCTGGGAGGCTAGAATCAATCCAATTGCCAACGCCTGGACCTCTGCATCAAAACTCGAAGAGGCCTGAAAAGAGAAATGGAAAGCAAGAAGGAGCTCTCCGTGATGATCTCTAATCAGACCTCCCCCCCCCCCCCTGCAATCTGTGTGTCTCTATCAAACGAACCATCCGTGTTCAGCTTGATCCAAGGGGACTCGGGTCGAAGCCAAACCACCGGGACGGGGCGACGAGTCTAAGCGGGGGAAGATGTAGCTCGCTGGAAGCGATCAGGAGGCGAGCAACCCGCCCAGAACTCAGAGCCAATAAGCCCCGCAGCAGCTAATAAAGCAACATGGCGCTCCACCTGCACAATAACATGAGAGGAAACAAAAGTAACCGCCCTATGCTTTGCACTATTCCTTTCTGTCCAGATGAACCATAGGATCAGACAAGGAATAATGAAAGTCGCGTGCCTAAAGTGTGTGCCGTGTGCGAAAAAACTCAGGAGCTCAAAAATATTCTGAGAATGGGGTAGGGATAAATGTGTCCAGTCGCCAAAATACTCCCACACGTCACGGGCCACATCACTCTACAAGAAAAGGTGGGCAATGGTGTCGGTATGGTAGGTCTGGGTAAGGGTATACGAGCAGCACAAACATCTAGAAGCCAATGAAACGCCCCTCCTCTGTAGGATGTCATCAGTCGGGATCCGACGCATGAGAAGTCGCCAAATAAAAACCGAAATGGTCGGTGTGAGTAAGGCTGTCCATATGGCCCCGTAAATAAGATTAGCCTGGCCCCTCACCCTGATGTGAGACCAAGCCGACGATAATGAGAACGCACCCGAAGAGGTAAGAGTCCAGCACATACTATCCGAATCCTCCTCGGCGATGGGAATCGCGGAGATCTCCTGGATGAACTGAGGAGTAAATCCTAGCTCCTCTCCAACAATAGTCTCCAACCTATCCAGGTCCCAAGACCCATCAACCCATAGTTCATTAATCCTAAGATGGGGTCTACCAGAAACCTGACAATAAGAAGATATCGGCCTATCCCCAATCCAAGTATCGTCCCAAAAGCTGACCTCCCCGCAGCCACGACCAAGAGTCCAGCGAATGAACTCCTGGGCCTCAATACCCACGCGGAGGATACGGCGCCAAGGGGTGGCTGGCACGAGCTTTAAGAGCAGTACGCATAGGCATGTGAAGGCCAGCAGAGCAGTTTCTGCGGAGCATAAATTGCGCCCACAGAGACTTGCCCGCGCGAAGGCGCCACCAGAGCTTATAACTAAAAGCTCTCACCATATCCGAAAGGCTCCTAATCCCGAGGCCTCCCTCAGAGACCGGACGACAAATCTGCCGCCAACTGACCCAATGCGTCTTCCTCTTTGGACCAACAGCACCCCAGAAGTATCTCGCAATGATCTGCTCGAGTTCCTGGATAATGTCTTGTGGGGATCCAAAACCTGAAGCAAGTGAAGAGGAATCGTGCAGAGAGTGCTCTTAATAAGAGCCAAACGGCCCCCAAAAGCAAGGTGGCGATGGGACCAACCAGAGATCCTATCCAACATCCGTTGCTTCACCCCGGCAAAGAGCTCTCGTCTTTTAAAGCCTTTGTAAAGGGGCACACCTAGATAGCTGATGGGGAGGTCGCCTGCGAAAACCCGAAGATCGTAAACTCTCTGATGCCAACGAGGCGCATGCTTGGGAGCGAGAATAAAAGTGCTCTTCTGGATACTAACCATCTGGCCCGAAGCCATAGAGTAGTGATCCAGGAGATGCATAAGATCAACAAGACCATCATCCACAGCACGTGTGAATATAATGATGTCATCGGCGTAGGATAAGTGCGAGACGGGGAAAGGCCGTCCAGCCGTCCTATACCTCATCAAAGGATGATCTCGAATGAATCGATCCAAGCGGTAGCGATAAATCATCGGCAAGCACGAAGAGCGACAGAGAAATAGGTCGCCCGACGCAAACCCGGCTAGAGGCAAAATAGCCGACGACCGCCGTTCACCAAAATGGAGAACGTGCAACTCTCGACGCAATGACGGATGAACAAAATCCATCTAGCCGAAACCCATCCTCACCAGGACCTCACGTAAAAAATGCCAGTGAACCCTATCATACGCCTTAGCCATATCAAGCTTTAGCGCAAGGTTCGGGACGCCATGGATGTCTGCGACGTGGAGGTCGTGAATCAGTTCTTGGGCCAAGAGGATATTATCAGTAATAACCCGCCCGTGAACAAATCCACTCTGGTTTGGAGAGATAATAAGAGGGAGGAGAGGAGCAAGCCGAGCGTTAAGGATTTTCGTGATAATCTTATTGGTCACATTACAGACTAATAGGCGTAATCGACCAACCGCTCTAACAGGCTTCGGGATCAAGACGACCGTAGTCGCCGTGAAAGCCGGAGGCATAGGATGACCCTCAAAAAACTCGAGCACAGCCTCCTCCACATCAGAAGATATAATCTCCCAACAATGCTGAAAAAACAAAGACGAGAACCCGTCAGGCCCAGAAGCGCTGTGAGGATCGATATCAAAAACCGAAGCACGAATCTCAAGGGGAGAGGGTGGGATACAAAAACTATCAGAATCAAAAGAAGAGGGGATAGAGGGAAATCAAGTGCCATCCGGGGGGACGAGGACATCACCATCGGATGTAAGCAGAGTCCTAAAGAAATTCACAGCGGATGATCTGATGTCCGACTCTACAGCGATCGTCGAACCACCATCCTCAATGCTGTGAATATGCGACTGACAACGCTTCGCCGCAAAACCACAGAAAACCGGGTGTTGCGCTCGCCCTCAGTAACCCAACGAACAGCGGCCTTCTGTTTCCAGAAATCTTCCTCCATAGAGAGTCGAAGATGGTACTCAGCACGAAATCGGTGCATAGCGGTTCTATTCTCCGGAGTGGGGTCCGAATCATATCGCCGCTCGGCCTCGTCAGCAGCCCTCAAGACCTCATTCAACTTCGTATGAAGATTTCCAAAAACAGACCAGTTCCACTGTTTCAGACTACGCTTAACCCTAAGGAGCTTAGCCTGTAGGTTACACATGCCAAATAAACCAGTCGGTGTCATCCAGACCTCCCTAACAGTATCCAAGAATGTGTGATGCCGGACCCACATACTCTGGAAACGGAATGACGACTTGTGACGAGTCGCGGAGAAGCGACACTGGATAAGAAGAGGCGCATGGTCAGACCGAAGTCGAGGCAGGTGAGTAATGGTAGAGACCGCAAACACGTTCGACCATGCTTCATTAAATAAAGCACGATCTAGCCTTTCCCTCAAACCATTGCGCTCCCATGTGAAAATATCGCCCTCACAGCCCGCGTCAATCAACTCACAACAAGAATAGCACATGCGAAGTCCAGAATCTCTGGAGAACGGTCAGTGGTACTACCCTCGCGCTCATGTGAATGCAAGAAGATGTTGAAGTCACCGCTGACTAGCCACGGCAACCCCTCTACTTCCAAAGCAATCTCACGGAGGGTGTCCCAAAGGGCGTAACGACCAGCACGGTTAGTGCTGGCATAGACAAAAGTGACGTAAATCATTTGAGGAAGAAGGGAAGAAGAAATAGAAAGATGAAGGACTTGATCGGTATCCAACAAAACTTGATGCTGAAAGTGGGGGGAAGAAAAGAACCAAATTTTGTTAGACCGATTATAAAGTCCCGACGCATAACCCAAAGAGCGAATATAAAAATCAAAATTAGCATTGGAACCCATGGGTTCTAAAATGCCAATAAAAGTAAACCTATGCACACGGTTGAGATGTCGAATGCGCTTCTGTGCTCCGGTGTTAGCCAGACCACGGGCGTTCCATGTAAGAATGGGTATCGACATAAACTAAACAACCAACTCAGACGGAGACCTAGGACGCTGACTGGAGCGGCCCCGTCTCCGAGGAGTATCCTGCCGGGCAGGTGTTTCCCCTCTCAGGGGCGATGAAGATCGCCCCTTAGAGGAGGAATAGGATCCGCGAGAGGCTGCTCTTCCTCGTGTGGAAATCGAGGAGTCAGAGGCAGCTTTGCCCCTAGTCGTGACACCAGGGGCAGCAGTAGAAGACATCAAACGTCTCTTAACCGGTGGTTTTGGTGCCGACGGGAGAGGCACCATAGCCAAGGAAGGGAGACTGGAATCTGACATCTCAAATTGAGCGCGTTTTAGGCCGCACTCAGACTGAGAGAGAGAGGGAAAAAAAGAAAGGGGAGGAGGGGGAGGCTCGAAAACCACCAAAGCCAAGGACTCGGACTGAACGACGATCTGGTCGTCGATGCGGCCGTGACTGTCATGGCGGGTGGAGGTAGACTCAAAGAGTCTAGAAGAGTGGGGGACGGAAGAGGACTCAGTGTCCTCCTCTAAAGCATGATCGTCATGAATCTCGTGACCTCTACAGTCGCTACCCGACACACTATTTTTATCACACACACTAATGATATCGTCAGTGCCAACTAAATCCTCCTCCTCTCTAGCAGAGGAGTCCAAAGAAGCAAAGTAAGAGTGCTGGGTTGGGCCAAAATATTATAACAAAACAGATAACATAATATAATCACACCAGCAAAATACACTTAGCAACAATCAAGGAAAAAAAACTAGGAAACTCTTGAGTAATCATTCAGATCTAAACAAAAAAAGAATTTAATCCTTCAAATCAAATCCAAAATAAAAAGTTCAACATACCTTTTGAATTGACGGATCAAGAATTAAAGAAATATTACTTAAAATACAGAACTCACCACATTATTTTCTAAAAACGCCATGTAAGTGTACTCTTACATAGCGCTTCCTAATTAAACTCTATATAAGTATTTTAAAAAGGATTGTATTATTTTTTATAATTTCAAATTTTGAAATTTTAATATTAAAATTTATAATGTATATTTATATTAAATAATTTAAATATAAATAAGTTATAATTTATATTATATTATATATCAAACTTTGAAAATAAAACGTATATCGTAATTAAAATTTCATTATATATATTGATAATATATTAAACTTTAAAATTATAAGAAATATGATAAGTGTTTATATTAAATATAAATAATTTAAATCAAATTTATCATATGTTATATATCAAAGTTTAAGAGTAAACAATTATCAAAATTTAAATTTCATTTCATTGTTTTTGTTTTTGACAATAACTTGAAAAAATTATTAAAATATTAGATATAATGCAACACCATCACAGGTGTTGCACGTCACGCAACACCATTTTTATCTTGCAACACCAAATGTATATCTAGTGCAATACTATTTCAGTAGTGTTTCAAAAGATCAAAAATCAGCAATCTATTGAAACGCTTTGGTGGCAACACTAGCTAAAAGCATTGCCCATGAGCACTTATGGCGTAGTGTCTCTGAGAACAGTGAGTGATTATTTACCTACATGTGGTGAGATTTCTTATGACTTTTACTGATTCTTGGTTACCTCGGAGAGGTCAAGTATAGTGGGATACTTGGGAATAAGAATCATCTATATAAGTGTGAAGTGAGGGCCGCTTCAATTGATACACTTATGAATCCAAACGGGTGTCAAAGGCCAAAAAGGACACAAAATGTTAGAACGGACGCAATTGAGATGATATTGTGTCTATGTTATTGTCTCGGTATACACCATGGGGGACTACTTCAAGGTTTTCATGACCACTATGCAGCCATTATACTCGATGATGTTGACCATGGATAAGTTCAAGGTCACAAGCCACCTAGCCAAATGCAATGTTGTCTCTTGAGGACTGAATTATGCATTTGCATTCATTTTGCATTGGCATTCTCACCCATGTGGGGGATTGTTGGAAATGGTTTAGTAATCAACTATTTATTAAAAATAAATTTTGTTAATTAAATATTTATTATTTAATTAAAATATTTATTGAATGTTAATCTACGTCGTGAGTAGATGAACGTGGTATATTTAATATTTCTAAACCGATTTCTGGTGAGTGAGATATTGTATGTTAAAGATTGGATGTTGGAGTATGAACTAACATGTTAAATAAATGTTAGTTATCCCACATCGATTATATGTGATGTTTTAACTTGTATATAAGTCCTTGTCTATATGGGCTTATTAACTTGTTGGGTTGGTGTGTATGGGTGTCCTCGCGCACACACACACACACACACACACGCCGCCGCCGACCGACCGATCGATCGCCGCCGCCGCCGCCACCGTCCGTCCGATCGGGTCGGGTCGGGCTCAGGCTCGGGCCCGGGGCCTAGGACTTGGATCTTAGCAATTGGTGCTTTGGGCTGGTGTTTGGGCTTATCTTTTTGGGCCAAATCCGTAAGTCCACTAACCATTTGATCTGGACCATGACTCTTGAGCTACCTAGTAAATGCTCCACTCCAAGACTCTTCATCCGACCGAGCCCTTTGGGCATCTTAAACTGCCAGCCATCATGGCAGAATTAATGGCCCATCATGGCAGGATTAATGGCGACGAGTCCCTTCACCTGATCGAGAAGTGCTATATAAATAAGCATTCGTTCATTGCAGAATATACGAAAAATAGCATTCTGCATTCTCTCAAAGCATTGCATATCATATTCAAGTTCAGTCTTCGTTCCAGTCCAGTTTGCAGGTGCTCAATTCAGTTTGCAGTGCTGCCACTATCGAGACGTTCAGATCGTTTTAACCTTTGGGGACGAGCCGCCTTACCGTGAGCACTACCGGGGCGTATTCTCGTCTTGCGGGCAGAAGCTCTAACTTCGGCCGATCTTTGGTTATCTTATTAAAATTATTGTTTCATTTCAAGTGTAACATTTGTTGATTCTATTCATTGTTCAAGTTCAGAATATTATTTGTAATACACGTGCAAGTACTCGGTTTCTAACAAATAAAAATTATCATATATTAACAAAATAATTAGTATATGATTAACAAAATAGATGATATAATAGATTAACATATGATTAACATATATCAAGATGGTTACTAATTATTTGTAACAATTCTAATTATTAATAATATAAAAAATATATGTCATTTTTACAGAAAATAGTATTAATAATTTCCACATTTTCAAAAAATTCTAATACAAAATAATAATCTACTATATATTAAGAAAAGCCTTCAGTCCACATAGCATATTTATAAATAATCTCTTTTATATTTTTGGAACGAACAATTATTAAAAAACTGTTTCAGGGGAAAGTAAAAAAACTGTAAATAGAGTCAATCAATTGTATTCATAACACTGATAGAGGGGCCTTTATATAGGCATTACAATGAGAGTCCTTCCATACATAGGATTCATAGATAAGGTAAGACATCTAATAGGATCCTACTACCTCTAGAAGGATCTAAAACCTTCCATCTATGTATCTACAATCAGTATTAGGTAAGACACATCACGGGAATAATAATTCCCGGAACACTCCCCCCATGTCGAGCACTAATACAACAATGGTGCAGAAGATGTTGCCTTCGTAAAAACCTATTCCAAGCCAAAACAAAACCCCATGGGAAAATAAAGGCTTGATGAGGAAAAGATTGCAACGCAACAAGATAACATGTCATGTATACTCCCCCTGATGTATACATAACGACTCCCCCTGATGAGTACCTCAAATCATAGGAGTCAGATGCCAAGTTGCCCTCACAACTATACCAAGGAAAAACCCAGTGGGAAAAATACCTCTTGGTCTAAGTCAATGTAGATCATCATTGTATAGATGTTCTCATAGGTCGCCTCGTTAAAAACCTTACCAAGTGAAAACCCAATGGGAAAAAACAAACCTTGGTCTAAGGACAAAAAGAGCGCGACACATCCAAAGTGTAGAGTCGCTAAAGACTTATCAAGTTTTCTAAAGTCTTGACCTCCATGCACTAAATCAGTCATTACTTCTTCGATTCAATAGGTATCAACGAAACTGTAAGAACTTATGAAAACTAGATACCCATAGCTTTTCATTCACATACAGTACGTAACCTAGATCGACCTGAGCAGATCACAAAGCTCTATCGAAGTTGACTCAGCAAATTACCGGACATATCCTGTCCTACTTTGCAACAATAGTCATATGTCACTCAACATGATGGATGTGATCAAATGGTTGGTTTCCTTGGAAAGTAGAAACAAACCTTTCCAATGGCACCAATTTCACCATTTTCGAGCAAGTGAGCTGCCCTGTAGGTTATATGGGAGATAGACCAACACATTCTGGGTAGATTCGGGTATCAGTTTTCAAGTGTTCTTCTATCGAGATAGAGTGAGCTTCAAGCTTCTTGTCAATCACAGACATTGCGTGAGCGCATCCTAGGCCATCATCACAGTGGCTTTACCGGATTATTACGAATGAGTACATCGAGTCAGACATTAGTACATAATACCGTACTTTTCTTAAGACTGCATCATCACTTAAGTGAGCAAGCCTTATTATGACTTCGACTAGTCATTGGGAATCATATAGGCATTACTTTATCGTCTATTAGGGAAACCGTCCCTTAGATTGCCTTAAACCGATTGATGAATACGCATCATTAAGTGTCCCCAAGATCCTTTCATTCTTAACTTTGGATTTAGCGGAATCTCTTAGTCTCATAAGAGTACATCACTATAAACCCTTAGTTTTACACGCAAAAGCTTCATATCTCTTCCAAATCAAGTATATACTTAGTATGCATTCCCGACAATCACTTGTCGACGCGCTCCGTGGTCAGGAGCTACTTGATTTGAGTCTGATCCACCACGAGATCCTTCCATCACTTAACTTAGTTTCCCACTAAGATAAGATTTAACCACAAGCTGCATGTCAGTTTTTGGGAAACTATCTAACTGAAAAGATAGTGGATGATATAACATCCATTACGATAGCACAACTAAGTTTCGTGTCATCGTAGTCGATTCCAGTGCGTTCATGAAAAACCTCGCGCCATGAGGTGAGTTTAACTCCTTCTCTCACTCGCTTTGACAAAGTATACGGATAGATCTTATCTTTGGAGTGTCGGCACCACTTCAACAAAGGGCTATCACTTTGTTCATACTGGAGTCGCATATGTTTCCATTTTAGGCCAAGGCTACAACGTTGTAGATTTTCAACGAAGTATGGTTCGATTAAACTCACATTCCACGTCCTCATGTACCGGCTTTATTCATAGAGTACTCTTTATGGATTGGCATTCATTGAGGCGTCCCCCAATGATGACTATAATCCAGAATCACATGAGACGGATGAGTTCATTTGATCATATGATCAAGTTTCATGTACCAAGCTCGCATACATTCTTAGCAAGAGTATTTATCGAACCAAGTGGCATCCCAATACTCTATGAGATCCACGGCCTAGTAACACTATCTACCATAATTTGTGGTGTTACCATATCACCACTTGTAGATGACGAACGTCCATGACCGGACACAATCCTTGCAGACATGTTTGCAGCATATATTTAATCTCGTCACTTTAGGGAACTTGGTGAGGCACAGTAGGGACAAACTACGACAATTCCAAGTCATTCTACTCGAACATGATCGTTCGCATCTCCCCCTAACGACGGGAAGACTGACTCATCAAAGTGACTTACGAGATCGCCTGCCAAGGTATATTTTAAGCGGACTATGAATGAAAGCGCATGTCATATTCATCATTTATAACCCGTCATAATGCGTTGTGGTGACGCACTTTGGCATATGAACATGTGGACGATAAAGGTTTTCAGGGTTAACACAATCCAGTTAACAAAATGCATACTGTTACACTCGTAACTAAACATTTGAATGATGATAGGTATATGTGAATATGACATATTGACCGATGCTACATAACCGTAGCTACTGGTCTTGAGAATCCAACAAAACCGCCACCATGCACCACCGGGATCGAACATAAAGAAACGATTGAACCGATGATAGGCCGTTGGTTTTATCGAACCTCTAGTGCTTTCTTGAAGATTTCACTCCCTTCACCAGCCCCAAACACCTCAAAATTTCATGAGCATGTATAAATGGGTGTTTAGGATTCCAAAACCATCAACCTTGTGGTTAAAAACCGGTCGAAATGACATCGAACTGGTCGTTGGGACGGCTGGTGGTATGTGAAAACTTCATTTAACTGAATCACCTCCTTCCAAGTCTCCAAATGGCACCAAAATTTGTGAGAAGGTAGCCTTGGATGTTAGGAACTACTCGTTAAAATTTCACTTTAAGACTTGGTCTAAAAAGTGGGTGAACCGACCTTTACAATGACTGGTTCGCAAGTTGGACAACCATAACTCAGGTTTCATCAACTTATCAATCATTGTCAAAGGAACAACATAACATATACATGTTACCACTTGAGTACGACCATTTGTGAACACCATCATAGCATCATAAGCCACCCATGCAAATACTTATGATCATGTATGTATAAGGACTCGGTGAAAAGGGAGGACTCAGCACCATGCTTATGCGAGTCGCTACATTATTCTCTTTAGCATAGGAGGGTATCATCTCCTAATTGTGCCAAAGAATAGGCTTAAATCAATGAACATGGCTAAGAAGGATCATTGGGGGGGCTTTGGCGTCACACATGTTTATGAAAACAAGACGCGGATGACATAAATATCATCATCGGTCATGAGCCCTGCTCATGACTCCACCAACGTACTTTGATGTCTTTGATCCAACTAGTTTCTTTGTTCAAAGAAAATGATGTCCATGACAATACCGTGGTATATGGATCATCAAACTATCCAAACTTCGAACTATTAAAGCCTAAACGTGTCAATGTCCCAATACATCTTCTGGTTATCAAAACCGATGCAAGCCGGACCATATTGACTCATGAATATTTTTCCTTTTCACATATCCAATACAAGTGATGCATAAGATTTTATTCTCATAAATCACAATGAGATGCTATGAGTGATACACTTTGGCATATATATCATCGAGTCATAACATGGTTCAATTGTTACGGAACATATGTGACTAGAAAACGCCATTCGGCATTCAACAACTTGAGCATTATACCACTCATTGATTGTGATGACCTATTCATCATAGTCACAATGGATTTATAAACAGAAATCTAAAAATATCGTGTTCCTTGAAAATAGCTTAATACGACCTCCATTTCGCTTGCAAAATTTTACAAATATGAGCATAGCGAACACTCTAACAACATAGAGATTTTATACCAGATACGATCAGAATGATCTATCATATTGAGTGCATAACATGGCAAGGTTATATGCCTAAGGGGAAAAATTACGACACAAGCATGGTGTAACACTACCATGCACACACTAGACCTTCTTATAAGGGTGCGTATTTTGGGTTTCCCCAAGGAAACTGTTTTTCAACATTTGAAAGATGATATTTTAGCGTACAACGCATACCAAAAAACTGCATCATCTATGGCAAATTCGGCCAAAAAGAGATTGAAAAATATGTGTCATAAGACCACTTGCAAATTCAAGATGGGAACCAAGTTGGTTGGGACAAAAGTTAGCACAACCGCTGGAAATAAAATTCCGCGCAGCTTGACCTTTGTTGACTTAAACAGCGATAACTCCCTTGTTAGGAAGGCTATGGACGAACGGTCAGATGTTCTGGAAACTAGACTTCCGTATCTTTCCATCCATATGTTGTGCACCACACGGATCATTAAACTAAGATCACAGTACATGTTTTAATTGGCTGCTTTACTATTTCCCAAGTTTAGTGAGAAAACAAGGTTGAGACCATATCCAATGACATAAGTGTTGATGCAAAAACATGGCAATAACAGCCATAGGTGCGTCTAAACGCAGCAGGGTGTTCAATTTCTTATCTCGACTAATGATCCTTTCGGTAACTCCAACTTGGTAGACTTGCAGAGAAAGTAGGAATGTCGGTACAACTAAGGCTGTTTAAAAACCACTTATTCCGTTTGAACTTTCAAAGCATAAACAAATATCAAGGAGGATGAGCCTAGTCATGATCAAAAGTGTAGACAAAATCCACCAAAGTGCATCAAATCAACCAAGAATTTTAATTCTCAATTTGCATATATACGTCATAATAGCCATGTTATATAGATACAACGCGGTGCATCATAATTAAGCATTTTGAACCATGAGACATAATGAATATACCATAACCAACTTGTTTTGACCATCCAATAAGATCGACTAAACATAGTCAAATGTATAAGGCACATGCCTTTACAAATACTCGAAAAAGTATTCGGACCTATAGTCATACGAACTATAATCGAGGTCAACGAATTCATATATTTACCGCAATATGCCATTGCTTTACATGTTGAAATTCATGAGAATTACTCTTACACTCTTTCATATATTATATTGCAAGGAGACGGTGCATGACTACACCCACATGCAATATTTTATTTTAATAAGATGAAAGATGGAGTTTTCCAAGTATGGGATTGGGTCAAGACCAACGTGGTGGTCGCTCAATTCAACGTGACAATTCCGTCACAAATCGATTTTAACCACGACATATCCGTCGCAATCGATTGTTGAAAGTCGATATTTGTGGTTGTTGCATACACCAAGTTTTGGGTGCGATTTGACGTCGCCGTTTTGTCGATTTTAAACCAACAATTGAAAAAAAAATGAACATTGTCGGTAACGGTAAAGTTATGACTCGTTAATGATTAGTCACGGATTTGTGACGTACATACGAGAGTGATACCACCTCTCATAGTCTCATCCACCGCAAAGTAGCGTGGGAGATAAAGAATCCAATTCCCCAATTCCCAAAAAGAATTCCCAAAGGAGAGATTAAAAAACGGGAACTTTAATAAAATCTTACGGATACTTGGTTCCATATTTGCTTTGATCCTTGAACGGGAGCTTCTCTCCATATGGACAACATATTTTCGTGATACTCGGTTCCATATTTACTTGGATCCTGGAATGGGATAATAAATATGGCTTCTTTCCATAGCGCACATGTCGTCATGAACAACATATTTTCCTATATTCATGTAAAACATAAACATGGTAAGATTCATAAGTGTACAATCAATGAACAAATGAATCATTAACTAGGAAAATATAGAGAGTTGAGAAATGCCAGGAAAGGGCTACTGGGCTCAATAATCCGGCCGAAAAAGGACTCGAGCGCGGGGATGCAGCAGCTCGGTATTGAATGATGTCGGATCTCCAAATTTCCTCGTAAAAATCTGTTTCTGTTCGGCGGTAGATTCAGTAATCAATATTACTTGGAATCTGATCTCCACCGTTGAATATACAAATATTTGTGTTGGAAAGTTACTGTCATAATTTCACACCGATCCGACGGTTAACGAATCCGGAAACATGTTTTTAGTACGACTGCGCTGTGCAGAAAATTTACGCGCGGAAATTCTCGTCTCTCGTTTTTTTTTCTTTCGATTTTGATAGGTTTTGTCTCGATTGCACTAGGTTTTCAAATAGTAAATATCATGTGCATAAAACTATAGGACAATCCGGCGGTGCTTCGATCAGATCTGGTCGCAGCTTTAGACAATAATTGGCTGGACGAAAACAGTTTGAAAAACGGGACTGTTGGGCGGGTCGGGTCGGTTTCCTCTTTCTGGTTCTGGTCACGGTCCGGATTCTGGACTTTTTTTTCTTTTTTTTTTAGAGTTTGTATCGGGCCGCTTCCGATGGTTTCAGTGTTTCGGCCGGCGACGACTGTTGAGCAGATCAGGAAGGAGGGTCGCGTGCGGCTCACATGTGGTGGTTCGCCTGACTAGGGTTTGCTAGCGGCGTCGGGTGGTGATCTGGTTTGCAGAAGGCATGGCGGACGGTTTGCTGGACTGCGACGCGGGTTAGTGGCGGCCGAATTGTAGCAGCAGTGAGGCGCGCCGGGGGGTGGCGGTGGCACATCGGCGGTGAACTAGAGAGCGGGATATGTCCGATTTGGTGCGATGGGCGGCCGATCTGGTGTGGTGCGGTGGCAGAGGTTGCTCGCGGGGGATTTGTAGATCGAGGCTGATGGCTGGCATCGGGGCTTCTTGCTCCGACTTAATGTGCAGCGACGGCGGTGCTAGGGTTTTTGAAAAAAAATTCTATTTTTTTTCCGGGATTTTGGACGAATTTTTCTTGCTCAGTTGGGATACTACGTGCTGATAACGTGTTTCAGGAGAAAGTAAAAAGACTGTAAATAGAGTCAATCAATTGTATTCATAACACTGATAGAGGGGCCTTTATATAGGCATTACACTGAGAGTCCTTCCATACATCGGATTCATAGATAAGGTAAGACATCTAATAGGATCCTACTACCTCTAGAATGATCTAGAACCTTCCATCTATGTATCTACAATCAGTATTATGTAGGACACATCACGGGAATAATAATCCCCGGAACAAAAACATATTTATATTTAATAAATTTAAAGAAAGAAGGTTTGTTAGTTGAATGAGCTTTCTATAAGGAAATAATATTAAATAATTTATGGAATTGTAACATTGAAATATCAGGTGTCTAACATTGAAATTAATTAACACTACCAAATTAAGCACTTTGGCTGACAGCCATAGGCGGATTCAGGACTGAAAAACCACTGGTGCACCGACCGTCCCACGAAAACAATGTCGAACGATAAAATATATATTAAAATTTACATAAAGAAAGTCAGTAATAACAAAGCGGGGGACAATGAGACGAACATGTCATGCTGGAAAACTTACCTCTAGATCGGGGTGAGGTCGAGCCTCTTGGGGGTACTCAGGACAGGGGACGATCCCCCTCATGTGCGTGTGTGGGAAAAAAAACAAAAAAAAACAAAGGATCCGTACATTTACAAAAAAAATCGTTTATATTTACTGTCCATTTCCTGAAAATGTGCTAAAATAACATCATTACTAATAGTTTTAAGTACATATTTTTCTATAAATGTTACAAGACGATTATTTAACCATTGATCACACATCTTACTACATAACTCACTCTTTACGTACTTCATAGCTGAGAAGACTCGTTCAACACTTGCAGTTGCTACGGGAAAATCAACATTTCTTTCAAAAGTAATTTCTAATATTTGATTAACTGAAACTCTTCAGCTAGTTTTGTATTAAGGGTGCATCTTAATTTTTTCATCAAAAGAAGCAAGTGTATGCGAAATACTTCAAGGTTGAATAAACAATTTTAAACACTTTAATTAATATCGTCTTGATCAAAACAGATTACGTCAAATCAAAAAATATATTTAATAGGTATATATGACTTTACCTATTAAACTTCGAGAGTAAAAAATAATTAAACTCCTCGATAATTCAACTATTGCCAAAATAAAATAACGGAAAAGATAATACTAGATATTATCGGGGAAGGGGGTCTTATTCTGAAAAAATTTAGTGGTGCACGTGCACCACTAGGTTATGGCTAGGTCCGCCCCTGCTGACAGCTCAATTCTCGTCCACTAAAGTACCTTAGCCAATGATTCTGCTTTAACTCATCGTCTAAAGTAGTAAAGATCATCGGCCGAAATTTATGTGTTTAGCTGACGACCAGGTATATTTTAGCCAACGAAGGTGAATTTTAGTCGATGGGAAGTCATCGGCTAAAGTCCAATGTTTTTTTAAGCATAATATCATCATCTCACACTTGATGAAAATACAATATTTATGACAAACTCCAAAAACACACAACATGAACACCCATTTTATACCAAACTCAGTAAATACACAGTAATAAAGAGAGAAACAATAATATTATCTTTATTGACCATTCAAGAAATTATATTTATGATACGTTTATTAAACTTTTAATAATTGTTCACATTATTATATATATATATATATATATATATATTTACAGATAGTAATAAGAGTCTATGTTTCGTGGTGCGGCTCCTGCTTCCTCCTGCTTCCTCTTCGTCATTCGTCTCCTGCCTCACCTACTTCACCTGCCTGCCTCACCCGAGTTTTGTACTGCCCTTTCTCTTCGATTCACACATCCTCCTTCGTTTCTTTCAATTCTCACGCCCTCACCACGTTTCTTCCTTCCACTCCATCGGCTGCCTTCGGTGACCACCGCATACCTCACCTCTTTCACCTTCTCAACAAAACACACGCCTTTGATATTCTTCATTTCTTTCTTCATTCTGCCTTTTCATTTCCTGAACCAGGTCCGGTTTTTCTCTCATCAGCTGGCTTCTGCGTGCAGTGCTTTCTCCATGTTTCTATTTCGACGGTTGTTGGTCTTCGGTTTTTCCCCTTCTTCTTGGTTTGTTGATTGACAGGTAATCCTTTTTTTTCTTCAATTTGTTTTCCGTTTTTCTTGACTCGATGGGTTTTCTGTGTTTTTTCCGGTCTCTGGATATTAGCAGCGAGGCTTTGTCGTCGATTCGGTAGCATTTCTTCGGCATTCTCCATTAGGGTTCTTTTTTTTTATTCTTTCTTTACCTCTATTTCTTTCTCTCGGTTTTTCCTCTGGGGTTCACTTACTCTTTTTTTTTGGTTGGTGTATTTATGTTTCTCATGCTCTCACCCTGAAATTCTCACGCAAATTTTGGTTTGGTTTTCTTACTCTAATTTTTTTTTTATTTCTGGTTGATTTACTCCATAGTTCTGCAGTTGTAATGAACCGAACCCCTCTCTCTCTCCTGTAATTTGCTCGCTTTTTGGGTAATTGTGGATTTCTGTGCTTGTTCTTTTTCTTGGGTCCAATTTTCTTGATTTCCTGTTGATTCGCTCGAGAGTTATGCAGTTTTAAAGAATCAAAATTGGGAAAGTGTACCTGATTTTTTGCTTCTACCATGATTATGCACTAACTGGAGACTGGACAGAAAGTGGGTGTCGTTTTATTCTTGTAGTTGTTTGATTGGGCCTTTTTACTTTCTGTCCGTGTTTGTGTAAAGTACAGAGGAAGATCTCTTCCGCCTACTGGTGGCTGTTATATAATCACTGCCAATGATTCAAAGGTTGTTATATCTTTTGTTTTTGCATTCAATAGTAAATTAACTTGCTACATTTTTCATTAGGAATGATTTGCCTGACCTTTTTCCCTTTCCATGTTACTGTGTCTGGAACACCATCAAGATTTTGGAGAAGAGCAAAACCAAACTAGATAAATCTGGTAACTGCAAGTGGTTTATACAGGATACAAAGAAAAATGAAGTGGTTAATACTTTGTGAATCTAATTATACAAACTGCTTGTTTCAGTGAATGCAAATGCATGGAGAAAAGTTTTGGCTGATATAGGCAATGTGAGGCGCAATTTCTTGAAAACTGAAGAGAGGAAAGGCTGTAGGCCAGGGTAAGTCATATTGAAAATATTGAATTCTTGAATGTGGTCAGTCTCATTTTCTTCTGCCATTTTCTTCCTCGAAGGAGAGGAATTGTTATTTACCTTCTATTTTCAAACAGACAAAATAAGAAAGTAAGAATAAAGAAAAAAGTTTAACTACTAGGTTACTATTCAGGTTCAATTGTTCTGATGCACCATCCAATTGCAGGAAGGGCAAAAATGATGCAATGTTGTGTCAGCAGAGGTATATTTTGATGTCGTTCAAATAACATTATTTTTTATACAGTATGCTGTTGTAATGTATCACCTTGCTGCAGGAAGGGTAAAATAGAAACAATGTTGTTTCAAGCAAGGTAAGGCCTGTTCTGTTTTGCTTCAATTTTTTGGTTGGATTTTTCAATGGTTGCTTCTGATTATTTTTACTTACTGGTGTACGTATTAAGTTCTCATTAGTTTTCTGATGGTTTCTTAGTCGGAAAGATGCAGTGAATTTGGGCAACATGGACACACATTTACCAGACAAACACTCGAGGGTATGTGAATGAATGCTGATTAGACCAGCAGTCTGCATGCCTTGGCTAAAAATTTCCAAAACTTACGAGCATCTACGACTGCACATTTCACATGCATCAAGTTACACCTGTAGTTCTTCACATTCTTTATCTTGCAAACTAAACAAAATGTATAGGACAGCACTTTTGTGGAATTATAGCCTTTCAAGTAAACCAGCAATATTTTTCTATACTGTGATACAGGTTTATTTTAAAGCTAATATCATGATTTGTCATTCAAAGATTAGGCATTCTCTGAGGCTTACATGTGTGCACTATTTGGGAGAATGTTTAGAATTAATGGAAGGCTTCAAGTTACTTTAAAAGAGTGGAGGACGTTTGGTCGAAAACGTTTTCGTTAACCTATTTTTTCTCTATTCTCTTTGCTGTTGGGTTTTTCTTCTTTGTTCTGCTGAGGCGGCTTATTAATTTGTCATCATCCTTGCTGTGGGTTTGTATCTTCTTAGCTGTTAAACCTATTTCTTTTCTATTTTTCTTGCTGATTTGTTTTTCACTTCGCTGCTGTTGTTGTTCTAGGGTTTGGTTTTTCTATTTACGGCCGTCTCGATCACGTTTCTTTTTGGGCTTCGTCGCTTTTTTTTTTGGGTGTCATTATTTAGCAGTTTTTTTTAGGATTCTTGATTTCTACATATCGTTTTGCCCTTTTTTTGGGCTTTTTTTTATTCGGTGTTTTTTCTTTTTACAGGCTTTTGGATCGCATTTGTTTGTGATTTCTTTTGCTGTTGGGTGTGATTGGGCTTTCTTTGTTTGGAGGATACCGTGCGGTAAGGTTTCTGTGTCTTTTTTTTTTTTTTCCTTTTTTGCATGGTGTGTTCGGTGTATTGGGTGGGCGTTGTTTGTTTGGCATTTTCTGTGATTTTCGTTTCTTTGAAGTGTGGTTTGGTTGTTTTGAATGTCTTTCTGTGTTCTTTTTTAATACAATTTTGGGCGGGTTTTTTTGGGGCTTACGAGATTATAATGTTGTTTGATTTACTGTTAGCTGTTTGATTCTCCTTCCTTTTTTTACATATACGGAAATTATTTCTTTATGTGTTTTACGTGGTTTTGTTCGTGTTTCTGGTTTCTATGTTCTAAGATGTTAGGAATGTGAGATTTCATGTATTAAAGTTCTACGCTGTTTTGAAAGTGTGAGGGCCGGTCGGTTGAAAACGTGTTTTGCCCCCTTTTTTCCCCTCGAAGCATTTTTCTGGCTTCTCTGTATTTTTTTTGCTGACCATCTCGGTTAATTTTTTTTCTCCCTACTCTATTCGCTGCTTGGTTCTTCTTCTCTGCTTTACTGAAGAGGCTTATTAGATTTTGATTGTCCTTGCTCTGGTTTTATATCTTTTTAACGGTAAACGTATTTCTTTTCTATTCCTCTCGCTGATTTGCTTTTCAGTTTTGCTGATTTGATGTTTCCAGTAGTTGAACGGTCGCTATTTTTATCTCATCCTCTAGCGATTCATTTCTAGGGTCTTTTCATTTCATATTTCTTTCATCCTGCGGCGAATCATCCTCCCGCTGCTTTGGTCGCTGATTTTTTCGAGGTGTCAATTTCTTTTGTTTTCTAATCAGCTGTTATTTGGTTTTCTTTGTTTCAGCTCGTCTTTCAGAAATGGCGTTTGGTCCTATATCTTGTATGTCTTGTTTTCAATAGATTGTTTGTTTTATTATTTTTTGAATCATTTTTTCAGATTTGCGTTGTTGGACTGTCGGTAAATATTTTTGTAAATTTTTCTGTTTGTTATTTTATTCCGGAAATTGGTGGATCGTCCTGTGTGAATCAATATAATATGAGTTCCATAAGAACATTTTTCGAAATGTAGATGTTTAGTTTGTGGCCTTTATATAGAATGTATGAATCTTTTCTGAATGTTACTGTAGATCGTTATTATCCAGTCTCTCTCTTTCTTCTTATTTGTTCGTTCGCTGCGCTTCACCCGCGCCTCCCCAAATTCGCTATCCCTAGGCGTTAAGTGTTAGGGCACCGCGCGTTATTGCACAAAGCGGGAGATTATTGTGACGGCTTTATTTTTCTCTTCCCAGGTGTTTGGTTGTAGCCTGTTGTTTCATTTCTTTCTGGGTTTCCTGCGGAATCAATAGTGGTAATTTCTTACGGTTCTCTGCAATCGTTTTAATTTCTTGAGCTCATCTTTTTGTTTTTAAATATGAATCAGATTTGCTTACTGGGGCATATTTTTCGTTTGAGCTTTTGATTATTGTGAGTTGAGTCTGACTGAATGTGTTAAGGTGAGCAGATTTGCGCTTGAGGGGAAGATATTTTGCGGGCATATTTTTCGTTTGAGCTTTTGATTATTGTGAGTGTTTTGACTCTGACTCAATGTGTTAGGGTGAGCAGATTAGCGCTTCAAAGGAGGATATTTCGGTGCGCGAGACCTATGATATAGTAAGTGTTCATTAGGTTCTCTTCATAGATATGTTCTTGGAACTCTGCCCAACACATATTTCGATTGGGTTATTTGTTTTTGTACATATTGTTGAACCATATTATGTGACAACAATAAGCAGGTCGAACAAAGGCTTGTTTCATGTTGTCTGGCTTTGAGCTCCTACGATGAACAGTGCTTAAATCTTTTTTGATGCCTGGAGTCATTAAATCTGACATTTTCTTTGTTTTCTATTTTCATAGGCGTCGCCTATAATTGTTGGTGCTACTGTTGGAACTGCTGATTTGGGTGCAGGATACCTGGTTAGAGCATGACCGGCTATTCAGGGTCGCTCTCCTCGTGCTCGTAGATTTTATCCCGGGGGATTTGTAAAGGGCATGAGTTGGCGTGAGGCGTCATTGATTCTTGGAGTGAGGTCAACTCCATCTCTCTGCATTTTCATACTTACATGACCTTGTTTATCAAGTACTGCAGGGATGTATATTTACAGGTTCCTTCTTTGGTGCCTGCTCTTTTTCTGTTTATAATTACTATCCTTTTCAAATCGTGTTACTCAATATTACTATTTATTTTCCAGTCCTATAAATTTCCTATTTCTCTTTGAGAAATATAGTTTTGTGCTGATTAGAGGTATATAGGCCGGCAACCTTGCGGCCGAAAGGACTCCGCGGAGGGCGATTATAGCTCCGTGGATGGACTGGTCTGATAGGTGTAACAACGCCACGTACCTCAAATCAAATTATATCTCAACTGAATAAACTCATATTTGAATACACACCTCTAAAGCAACATCTATAAAGTATGACCTACTCTTATTATTAGGTAAACTATGAGTTGTTGGTTTACCCGAAAAACTTACCAATTTTTATTCTCAAATGTAGATTGATATTGATCTTTCTCTATAAATGAAATAACTTTCTGAAAATTATACTCGAGTTAAAAATAATTATTTCCAAGCCATCACACAGATTAGCTCATGTTATTTATTCCTGAGATCATATCACTATCGATTACTTCATTTTATTATCTTCTGACCACGATCTCTCTTTGAGGGACTTTTAGGAAGGCTGTTTAGCGCTGCAGGCTCCTTCGTTGTTACCCGTTCATAATTACTGCTCTTTTTCAGGGTGAACTATTGCTGCTAGCTGTCCTTGAACTGTTTACTGTTACTTGCTGTCTCGCTTGCCGCGGCCTCTTTTTGTGTTGGCTTGTTGGATTCATTTTTCAGGGTGACTCTTGTTTTCTTATTATTTAAAACTCAAACAAATTAAAACCTTAAAATCCAAAACAGCACTAATCTTGCGCTGCCAGGACCGGAAGTGTCCCTCGGATCTTTGTCAAGAGCTTGAGGATCCCGGTTTTATTTTAAACGGGTTTTAATCTCAAAATTCAAATCGGGCCCCTGATTTTGAGTCTCCTCAGCTGCGTGCTCCCTTCCCTGATCTTTGTGCTTCTCAGTAAGGTTTCCTGTACATAAATGGTAGCTTATAATTTCAAGGTTTGTTGGTTTCAGCTCTCTCCTTTTCTTTCGTTTCTCCGCGGTTTTTTTTTTTTACTGTTCGAATTTTTTTTTGTTTCTGCAGGAAATATCAGGCCTCCCTATTTCCATTTCGCATTTCACCTTCTTCCTCGTTTGTTGATTCACAGGTAACCCCTTTTTTTTCTTCATTTTGTTTTCCGTTTTTGCTCGCCGCCCCGCATGAACGAATTGATCGACTGCCGGTGTTTGGTCATAAAGATCAGGGACTTCGTTCGATTTGCATTTTCCGATGTAATTGGGAATATTTTATCTGCTGTTCTTACAATTTTCTTTACTTTCGGTGAGCGAATGAATCTCTGTTCTCGCCTCCCTGATTGCCATATGGTTTTACTCTATTCTGCAAGAAAATTCCAGTTATATTTCGAGTTATACATGTTCTGTGATCTGGGTGTCTTTTTCTAATGTTGGTTCCATATTTCTGATCCGGATTTTTCGTGTTTATTCCACAATATTTTATCTCATTCTTGCTTCGATAGGTGCTTGTGCCTGAAATCTCATTGACTACAATTTTTTGTTTCCCTTATTCTGAACAAAGTTGTATTGTGAAATCTACAGATAGCTGTTATAGCAAGCCTTCTGAGTGGTAGACTTGTCCGTGAGCGTATTGTTCCAGCTATGCTTAGTCCTGTGCAAATTCAGGTATGGCCATCAGATGCTGTAGGATAGGCAGGCTTTTTTTGGTTTTTGGTATTAATCTGCAACTTGAGTGAATGTATTCTATTACTTAGTCAAGAGTTCCATTTTTGTTAGTCAGATCGTTTGCTGATTCACAGGTAACCCCTTTTTTTTCCTTCATTTTGTTTTCCGTTTTTTTTCGCCGTCCCGCATGAACGAATTGATCGACTGCACAGGTAACCTTTTTTTCCTTCATTTTGTATTCCGTTTTTGTTCGCCGCCCCGCATGAACGAATTGATCGACTGCTGGTGTTTTGTCATAAAGATCAGGGCAATGTTCTAAAAGGCGGTAGGCGGGCGGACGAGGACCTTCTAGCGCCTAGGCCTTGGAGGCGGCGTCTAGGCGGCTAGGCGCTAGGCGGTTTTTTTATATATTTTATATTTTATTTAGTTTTATATATGCATACAAAATGCATAATAATATTCTTTTCAAAAATAGTCTTGGAAAAAAACAACATTCCAATAGTCTTGAAGAAAAAACATTCAAAAAGCAAAAGTCACAAATTAAAGTCAAATTTCCATGTCTTCCTCATCTCCATATCCTTCCTCCAATATATGTTCTCCATCGGACTCATAGATACTCTTCATCATTTTCCTCCTCTTCCGAGTCATCATCCGACACAAAGTCTTCTTCATGGAGCTCTCTTGTTACGATGTTTCTAGCACTTTTTCTAGGCTCTAGCATTTCATCCGCTCCGGTTGCTTCCCAAACCATCTCCCAAGTAAGATCCGAACCAGGCTCAACTTCATCATCATCACATTCAACAAACCATGATTGTCCAGCGAAGAAAACACGTTTTTGGACAAAACGTTAAAAAATAAAATAGAAAAGGAAAAAAAATCTGGATAGATGGAAAAAAAATCTGGACAGAAAAGGAAACCTAGGACCCGCCTAGCCCGCCTAGGACCCGCCTAGGACCCGCCTAGCCCACCTAGGACCCGCCGAGCCGCCTAGCAGAACCGCCTAGGGGGTAGTCGGGGCGGAGGGCCACCTTCTAACGCCTAGGCGGCGCCTAGGCGGCCGCCTAGGCCGCTTTTTAGAACACTGGATCAGGGACTTCGTCCGATTTGCATTTTCTGCTGTATTTGGGAATATTTTATCTGCAATTCTTACATTTTTCTTTGCTTTCGGTGCGCGAAATAATCTCTGTTCTCGCCTCCCTGATTGCCATAGGCTTTTACTCTATTTTGCAAGAAAATTTCAATTTTATTTCGAGTTATACATGTTCTGTGATCTAGGTGTCTTTTTCTAATGTTGGTTCCATATTTCTGATCCGGATTTTTCTGATCCGTGAGCGTATTGGTCCAGCTATGCTTAGTGCTGTGCAAATTCAGGTTTGAGGCCATCGGTTGCTGTAGGATAGGCAGGCTTTTTTTGTTTTTGGTATTAATCTGCAACCTGAGTGAATGTCTTCTATTACTTACTCAAGAGTTCCATTTTTGTTAGTCAGATGGGAGCCGTTGAAGCACCATTTGAGGAAGTCCCTAACATTTTCGACACGGGTTCAGGTACATACACACATACATACTATTATGGTTTTTCTCTCCTGACTAATGGTCCTTTTTGTGGGACTCATTCGAAAGAAATTCTCTCTGGATTTTCTTTCTCTCGGTTTTTCCTCTGGGGTTCACTTACTCTTTTTTTTTGGTTGGTGTATTTATGTTTCTCATGCTCTCACCCTGAAATTCTCACGCAAATTTTGGTTTGGTTTTCTTACTCTAATTTTTTTTTTATCTCTGGTTGATTTACTCCATAGTTCTGAAGTTGTAATGAACCGAACCCCTCTCTCTCTCTTGTAATTTGCTCGCTTTTTGGGTAACTATGGATTTCTGTGCTTGTTCTTTTTCTTGGGTCCAGTTTTCTTGATTTCTTGTTGATTCGCTCGAGAGTTATGCAGTTTTAAAGAATCAAAATTGGGAAAGTGTACCTGATTTTTTGCCTCTACCATGATTATGCACTAACTGGAGACTGGACAGAAAGTGGGTGTCGTTTTATTCTTGTAGTTGTTTGATTGGGCCTTTTTACTTTCTGTCCGTGTTTGTGTAAAGTACAGAGGAAGATCTCTTCCGCCTACTGGTGGCCGTTATATAATCACTGCCAATGATTCAAAGGTTGTTATATCTTTTGTTTTTGCATTCAATAGTAAATTAACTTGCTACATTTTTCATAAGGAATGATTTGCCTGACCTTTTTCCCTTTCCATGTTACTGTGTCTGGAACACCATCAAGATTTTGGAGAAGAGCAAAACCAAACTAGATAAATCTGGTAACTGCAAGTGGTTTATACAGGATACACAGAAAAAGGAAGTGGTTAATACTTTGTGAATCTAATTATGCAAACTGCTTGTTTCAGTGAATGCAAATGCATGGAGAAAAGTTTTGGCTGATATAGGCAATGTGAAGCGCAATTTCTTGAAAACTGAAGAGAGGAAAGGCTGTAGGCCAGGGTAAGTCATAGTGAAAATATTGAATTCTTGAATGTGGTCAGTCTCATTTTCTTCTGCCATTTTCTTCCTCGAAGGAGAGGAATTGTTATTTATCTTCTATTTTCAAACAGACAAAATAAGAAAGTAAGAATAAAGAAAAAAGTTTAACTACTAGGTTACTATTCAGGTTCAATTGTTCTGATGCACCATCCAATTGCAGGAAGGGCAAAAATGATGCAATGTTGTGTCAGCAGAGGTATATTTTGATGTCGTTCAAATAACATTATTTTTTATACATTATGATGTTGTAATGCATCACCTTGCTGCAGGAAGGGTAAAATAGAAACAATGTTGTTTCAAGCAAGGTAAGGCCTGTTCTGTTTTGCTTCAATTTTTTGGTTGGATTTTTCAATGGTTGCTTCTGATTATTTTTACTTACTGGTGTACGTATTAAGTTCTCATTAGTTTTCTGATGGTTTCTTAGTCGGAAAGATGCAGTGAATTTGGGCAACATGGACACACATTTACCAGACAAACACTCGAGGGTATGTGAATGAATGCTGATTAGACCAGCAGTCTGCATGCCTTGGCTAAAAATTTCCAAAACTTACGAGCATCTACGACTGCATATTTCACATGCATCAAGTTACACCTGTAGTTCTTCACCTTCTTTATCTTGCAAACTAAACAAAATGTATAGGACAGCACTTTTGTGGAATTATAGCCTTTCAAGTAAACCAGCAATATTTTTCTAAATATACTGTGATACAGGTTTATTTTAAAGCTAATATCATGATTTGTCATTCAAAGATTAGGCATTCTCTGAGGCTTACATGTGTGCACTATTTGGGAGAATGTTTAGAATTAATGGAAGGCTTCAAGTTACTTTAAAAGAGTGGAGGACGTTTGGTCGAAAACGTTTTCGTTAAACTATTGTTTCTCTATTCTCTTTGCTGTTGGGTTTTTCTTCTTTGTTCTGCTGAGGCGGCTTATTAATTTGTCATCATCCTTGCTGTGGGTTTGTATCTTCTTAGCTGTTAAACCTATTTCTTTTCTATTTTTCTTGCTGATTTGTTTTTCACTTCGCTGCTGTTGTTGTTCTAGGGTTTGGTTTTTCTATTTACGGCCGTCTTGATCACGTTTCTTTTTGGGCTTCGTCGCTTTTTTTTTTGGGTGTCATTATTTAGCAGTTTTTTTAGGATTCTTGATTTCTACATATCGTTTTGCCCTTTTTTTGGGCTTTTTTTTATTCGGTGTTTTTTCTTTTTACAGGCGTTTGGATCGCATTTGTTTGTGATTTCTTTTGCTGTTGGGTGTGATTGGGCTTTCTTTGTTTGGAGGATACCGTGCGGTAAGGTTTCTGTGTCTCTTTTTTTTTTTTCCTTTTTTGCATGGTGTGTTCGGTGTATTGGGTGGGCGTTGTTTGTTTGGCATTTTCTGTGATTTTTGTTTCTTTGAAGTGTGGTTTGGTTGTTTTGAATGTCTTTCTGTGTTCTTTTTTAATACAATTTTGGGCGGGTTTTATTGGGGCTTACGAGATTATAATGTTGTTTGATTTACTGTTAGCTGTTTGATTCTCCTTCCTTTTTTACATATACGGAAATAATTTCTTTATGTGTTTTACGTGGTTTCGTTCGTGTTTCTGGTTTCTATGTTCTAAGAAGTTAGGAATGTGAGATTTCATGTATTAAAGTTCTATGCTGTTTTGAAAGTGTGAGGGCCGGTCGGTTGAAAACGTGTTTTGCCCCCTTTTTTCCCCTCGAAGCATTTTTCTGGCTTCTCTGTATTTTTTTCGCTGACCATCTCGGTTAATTTTTTTTCTCCCTACTCTATTCGCTGCTTGGTTCTTCCTCTCTGCTTTACTGAAGAGGCTTATTAGATTTTGATTGTCCTTGCTCTGGTTTTATATCTTTTTAACGGTAAACGTATTTCTTTTCTATTCCTCTCGCTGATTTGCTTTTCAGTTTTGCTGATTTGATGTTTCCAGTAGATGAACGGTCGCTATTTTTATCTCATCCTCTAGCGATTCATTTCTAGGGTCTTTTCATTTCATATTTCTTTCATCCTGCGGCGAATCATCCTCCCGCTGCTTTGGTCGCTGATTTTTTCGAGGTGTCAATTTCTTTTGTTTTCTAATCAGCTGTTATTTGGTTTTCTTTGTTTCAGCTCGTCTTTCAGAAATGGCGTTTGGTCCTATATCTTGTATGTCTTGTTTTCAATAGATTGTTTGTTTTATTATTTTTGGAATCATTTTTTCAGATTTGCGTTGTTGGACTGTCGGTAAATATTTTTGTAAAATTTTTTCTGTTTGTTATTTTATTCCTGAAATTGGTGGATCGTCCTGTGTGAATCAATCTAATATGAGTTCCATAAGAACATTTTTCGAAATGTAGATGTTTAGTTTGTGGCCTTTATATAGAATGTATGAATCTTTTCTGAACGTTATTGTAGATCGTTATTATCCAGTCTCTCTCTTTCTTCTTATTTGTTCGTTCGCTGCGCTTCACCCGCGCCTCCCCAAATTCGCTATCCCTAGACGTTAAGTGTTAGGGCACCGTGCGTTATTGCACAAAGCGGGAGATTATTGTGACGGCTTTATTTTTCTCTTCCCAGGTGTTTGGTTGTAGCCTGTTGTTTCATTTCTTTCTGGGTTTCCTGCGGAATCAATAGTGGTAATTTCTTACGGTTCTCTGCAATCGTTTTAATTTCTTGAGCTCATCTTTTTGTTTTTAAATATGAATCAGATTTGCTTACTGGGGCATATTTTTCGTTTGAGCTTTTGATTATTGTGAGTTGAGTCTGACTGAATGTGTTAAGGTGAGCAGATTTGCGCTTGAGGGGAAGATATTTTGCAGGCATATTTTTCGTTTGAGCTTTTGATTATTGTGAGTGTTTTGACTCTGACTCAATGTGTTAGAGTGAGCAGATTAGCGCTTCAAAGGAGGGTATTTCGGTGCGCGAGACCTACGGTATAGTAAGTGTTCATTAGGTTCTCTTCATTGATATGTTATTGGAACTCTGCCCAACACATATTTCGTCCGGGTTATTTGTTTTTGTACATATTGTTGAACCATATTATGTGACAACAACAAGCAGGTCGAACAAAGGCTTGTTTCATGTTGTCTGGCTTTGAGCTCCTACGATGAACAGTGCTTAAATCTTTTTTGATGCCTGGAGTCATTAAATCTGACATTTTCTTTGTTTTCTGTTATCATAGGCGTCGCCTATAATTGTTGGTGCTACTGTTGGAACTGCTGATTTGGGTGCAGGATACCTGGTTAGAGCATGACCGGCTATTAAGGGTCACTCTCCTCGTGCTCGTAGATTTTATCCCGGGGGATTTGTAAAGGGCATGAGTTGGCGTGAGGCGTCATTGATTCTTGGAGTGAGGTCAACTCCATCTCTCTGCATTTTCATACTTACATGACCTTGTTTATCAAGTACTGCAGGGATGTATATTTACAGGTTCCTTCTTTGGTGCCTGTTCATAATTACTGCTCTTTTTCTGTTTATAATTACTATCCTTTTCAAATCGTGTTACTCAATATTACTATTTATTTTCCAGTCCTATAAATTTCCTGTTTCTCTTTGAGAAATATAGTTTTGTGCTGATTAGAGGTATATAGGCCGGCAACCTTGCGGCCGATAGGACTCCTCGGAGGGCGATTACAGCTCCGTGGATGGACTGGTCTGATAGGTGTAACAACGCCACGTACCTCAAATCAAATTATATCTCAACTGAATAAACTCATAATTGACTACACACCTCTAAAGCAACATCTATAAAGTATGACCTACTCTTCTTATTAGGTAAACTATAAGTTGTTGGTTTATCCGAAAAACTTACCAATTTTTATTCTCAAATGTAGATTGATATTGATCTTTCTCTATAAATGAAATAACTTTCTGAAAATTATACTCGAGTTAAAAATAATTATTTCCAAGCCATCACACAGATTAGCTCATGTTATTTATTCTTGAGATCATATCACTATAGATTACTTCATTTTATTATCTTCTGACCAGGATCTCTCTTTGAGGGACTTTTAGGAAGGCTGTTTAGCGCTGCAGGCTCCTTCGTTGTTACCCGTTCATAATTACTGCTCTTTTTCAGGGTGAACTATTGCTGCTAGCTGTCCTTGAACTGTTTACTGTTACTTGCTGTCTTGCTTGTGTTGGATTGTTGGATTCATTTTTCAGGGTGACTCTTGTTTTCTTATTATTTAAAACTCAAACAAATTAAAACCTTAAAATCTAAAACAGCACTAATCTTGCGCTGCCAGGACCGGAAGTGTCCCTCGGATCTTTGTCAAGAGCTTGAGGATCCCGGTTTTATTTTAAACGGATTTTAATCTCAAAATTCAAATCGGGCCCCTGATTTTGAGTCTCCTCAGCTGCGTGCTCCCTTCCCTGATCTTTGTGCTTCTCAGTAAATCGTTAACAGGTTTCCTGTACATAAATTGTAGCTTATAATTTCAAGGTTTGTTGGTTTCAGCTCTCTCCTTTTCTTTCGTTTCTCCGGGGTTTTTTTTTACTGTTCGATTTTATTTTTGTTTCTGCAGGAAAAATCAGGCCTCCCTATTTCCATTTCGCGTTTCACCTTCTTCCTCGTTTGTTGATTCACAGGTAACCCCTTTTTTTTCTTCATTTTGTTTTCCGTCTTTGCTCGCCGTCCCGCATGAACAAATTGATCGACTACCGGTGTTTGGTCATAAAGATCAGGGACTTCGTTCAATTTGCATTTTCCGATGTAATTGGGAATATTTTATCTGTTGTTCTTACAATTTTCTTTACTTTCGGTGAGCGAATGAATCTCTGTTCTCGCCTCCCTCAATGCCATATGGTTTTACTCTATTCTGCAAGAAAATTCCAGTTATATTTCGAGTTATACATGTTTTGTGATCTGGGTGTCTTTTTCTAATGTTGGTTCCATATTTCTGATCCGGATTTTTCGTGTTTATTCCACAATATTTTATCTCATTATTGCCTCGATAGGTGCTTGTGCCTGAAATCTCATTGACTATAATTTTTGGTTTCCCTTATTCTGAACAAAGTTGTATTGTGAAATCTACAGATAGCTGTTATAGCAAGCCTTCTGAGTGGTAGACTTGTCCGTGAGCGTGTTGTTCCAGCTATGCTTAGTGCTGTGCAAATTCAGGTATGAGGCCATCAGATGCTGTAGGATAGGCAGGCTTTTTTTGGTTTTTGGTATTAATCTGCAACTTGAGTGAATGTATTCTATTACTTACTCAAGAGTTTCATTTTTGTTAGTCAGATCGTTTGCTGATTCATAGGTAACCCCTTTTTTCCTTCATTTTGTTTTCTGTTTTGTTTCGCCGTCCCGCATGAACGAATTGATCGACTGCACAGGTAACCTTTTTTTTCCTTCATTTTGTATTCCGTTTTTGTTCGCCCGCATGAACGAATTGATCGACTGCTGGTGTTTTGTCATAAAGATCAGGGACTTCATCCGATTTGCATTTTCTGCTGTATTTGGGAATATTTTATCTGCAATTCTTACATTTTTCTTTGCTTTTGGTGCGCGAAATAATCTCTGTTCTCGCCTCCCTGATTGCCAAAGGCTTTTACTCTATTTTGCAAGAAAATTTCAATTTTATTTTGAGTTATACATGTTTTGTGATCTAGGTGTCTTTTTCTAATGTTGGTTCCATATTTCTGATCCAGATTTTTCTGATCCGTGAGCGTATTGGTCCAGCTATGCTTAGTGCTGTGCAAATTCAGGTTTGAGGCCATCGGTTGCTGTAGGATAGGCAGGCTTTTTTTGTTTTTGGTATTAATCTGCAACCTGAGTGAATGTCTTCTATTACTTACTCAAGAGTTCCATTTTTGTTAGTCAGATGGGAGCCGTTGAAGCACCATTTGAGGAAGTCCCTAACATTTTCGACACGGTTTCAGGTACATACACACATACATACTATTATGGTTTTTCTCTCCTGACTAATTGTAACACCCCCAATCCGCTCAGGGATATTACACGCCGTAGAACCTTTCCTCAAGGATCTACCAGGCTAGTAACAACATGAAACATCTCGACAATGCCTTTAAGGCTAAAATGACTCAGTAGACCGATTTGGCCTTTCAATAAAAACATACAACTCGATTACAACTCATGCCCACGTAGGGGTCAAAACACAACCACACCCGTACAACGGGAAAAATATAGCAGCGCAAAATAAAGTACAACTGAACCAATACACGATGTACGGTTCCTCATGTGATTAGTATCGATCATCTTTCATCATCCTTCGTGCCGACCCTGTGTTATGCTCCAAAACCTGAATGCAAAAACAGACATCCACCTCCCGAATACTCGGGGTTAGCAAAACTCCACTGTTTTGCTAGTGCAAGAACAAAGTGCAAATACGAGCCATACAATTCACATTGCACGAATAACCAAGGATCCTCAAAGATCCAAACGAAACGAAAAGCACTTCCCGAGGCAAGAATTTGAGAAAACGTTCCAAAATCGAAAGATCACAAATCAATTGAAAAATTTATAAAAACAGTTTAGAATGCCATCGAGAGTTTTAATAGAAAACAATTTAGGATTATCAAATCCTACTTTTCAAAATCCAAAAGACAAAAGGGGTCACCGCCCCAAAGGTTTACTTTCCGTAAAATAATCTTTACCAAACCGTTGGGATTTTAGCCCCAAATCCGTAAAATGACTTTTACAAAACCATTGGGATTTTAGCCCCAAATCTCATCAACTCACAGTACACAAGAACGACCACAAGGTTCGTCTCCCAACATCAAAATCCACAAATAAAGGATTTAAAACAAACAACAAAATACTCTAGTGCCATCCTAGCCAAGTAAGCCAAACGAACACTTACCTCTTACACACATAGTCGATGCATGCAATCATGAAAACATAGTTCCAACGCACTCATTTCCGGAAATGCCATAATCAAATCACATTTCCAAAATGCACCACAATTAACCGCGGACCCACAGCTTCGTGGATCCCTACCGAGACCCCGTCGGATCTAACCCGTAGTGGTTAAAAGCAAACTCGTGGTCCCACAGCTTCGTGGAGCCCTACCGAGACCCCGTCGGATCTAACCCGTAGTGAGCATACACACACACGTTACTCATGCAATACTAATATGCTAAGAATGTAAGTTCATCAAGAATACTTACTAGAGATGGCCACTTATCCGACATTATCAAACTCTTCAAAACACAATAACAAGATTAAACACGGAATACACGATTCCATAACTTTTAAACAACAAGGATATCATCAAAGCCTTAAACGTTCAAAATAATCTAATCATAATCAATTCCCAAAACACAACGTTCACAAAACACATACGTGTTTTGAAAGAGAGCCTTTAACGAGGCCAAACCGAAATCTTTTGAAACTTCATTTCAAATAACCAAACAAACATATCAAGACGACCACCGATCATCATATCCATAAAACGAGAAAATTATGGGCAAGGTACTTGCCTCGAATAACCACGACGCGGAGAATCGGCCGAAGTAGGTTGGCACGAACCGACTACGAACTCGCCGACTCCACCGAACGACAATCCGCAACAATGAACTATGAACGAAAACAATAACAACGAAAATGAATTCCATAATACGACTCAAAGCCGTTGAATTCAAAGAACGAATGACGAAAGTTCAAGATTTTCCCCCAAAACGGCCAAGAACACGATTCGTTCCGTCAAAACCCGAAAACGGAATTCCAAGTTGAAATATGGATATACAATCCATAGAATATGTTTAACAACATCATTTAACCATAATCTATCCATCGAAAACGGATGAAAAATGAGATCGAGGACAAATCCCCCAAAAAGTCAATTCGAAGGAAATCAAGAAATATACTTCGATTCGACGAAGAACAATGGATTAAATGATGTTAAACACAAGAATACTACCAAGATTAATCATACCCATCATGAATTAATCAATAATATGGAACGAATCGGACAAAAACGCAAAAAACCCCCAAATTCACGAAATTAGGGTTCTAAGGAAGATTACCTTGATTCGCTGGATCAAATGACGATATAGGATGATTGATTGATGATATAACCTCAATAACTTCTAGAATTTGTTGTCAAACAACATGGCTCCATGATGAGCATACCCTCAGCCGCGGAAGAGAAGGACAAGGAGGAGAAAAATGGCCAAAAACCCGTCTGCAGGGCCATAAATAGGCTGCACAGTGTGCCGCGGCCCAGCGGGAGTGTGCCGCGGCACATGCCCAAAAATGGCTCCCAGTGGTCGGCAGTGCCGCTGCCGGGCGCGTGTGCCGCGGCACCCAGACGATCGGTTTGGCCGAAAATGCCACAGAGTGTGCCGCGCCCTCGCGGCATGTGCCGCGCCCCACGGACGGCTTGCTCGGCTGAATTTGCCGAGCACTACCGCCGTGACTCGCCGTGAGCCGCCGAGCACTACCGGCCGTGACTCGGCCAGTGCCGGCCTGGGCCCAGATTGCCCGGCCATGACTCGGCCGGGCCAACTCCGACGGCCCAAACGACCCCGAAACCCGAACCTGAATACGAATCGATGATACGGTTACGACGTACTCGCAAGGACGAATCTAAGAGCTAAGAGAACACACAATTCCGACCACCCGAAGGCTCGGAATTCGACAACGGAAGTAATTACCCAAAACTTTGGGAAATTACGAAAATGGCCCAAAACGTCCGAAAATCATGATACGCGATCGAAACACCAAACCAAAGCTCGCAACATGAATAATTACATTAAATGAACTTACGAGAAACTCGAAACAACAGTTTCGGACGAGATTCGCAAGAATCGAACTCAAGTGCGGAAAAGTCGCTAAAAAGCTCGGAACTTAACAAAACGATACCGAAACGAACTCGGATGACCAAAAGTGCAGAATTAATCATTCTTGAAATGACGAAACGGTCATGAGCGAGTCGTCAAAACGGACTCCGGCCGAAAAAAGAAATTTACTGAAAATCGGAAATTGCGGATATTACACTAATGGTCCTTTTTGTGGGACTCATTCGAAAGAAATTCTCTCTGGATTTTGAATGTCAGGATTTTCAACTTGGGGAGACGGCTCGTCGTTTGCCTCATTGTCACCACATGTTTCATCTACCTTGCATTGATACTTCGCTGGTGAGACATGATTCTTGCCCCCTATGTAGAAGGGTTCTGTGATACTTGTTCTCTTTATTATATATTAATTGCTTCAAGACCGGTACTTTTGATTTCTTCATACTTGTTGGGTTCCACAGTTTGTTTCGTGATCCCTCCACTCGTAGGATTTCCCCCTCCGCCCCATGTAAATTTATGCACCAGTTTAAGTTAATTGGTCATTGTGCTTCATCATTAGTATGTGAAAAGTAAATTTCGACTTGTGATGGTATATTATCCTCCTACTACTTATTGCTGTTAATTATCATGTTCCCTGTTTATCATTATGCACCAAGGGAAAGACACCGAATCTCATTTTTTCCGGCTGAAGCTCCTACTCTGGAAACGTTGTTGCTCTTTGGTTTTTCACCTTCCTCTTGGTTCGTTAATTGACAGGTAACCTTTTTTTTTTTCGTTTTTCTTGATTGAATGGGTTTCTGTATTTTTTTCCGGTCTCTCGATTTTCACCTTCTTCGTATGTTGATTGACAGGTAGAGATGTTAAACGGGCTCGGGCCCGTAGGGCTGGCCCGTTTAACCCGCTAAAAAACCGGGTTAGGGCCGATATTTCCTAGCCCGTTTAAATTCGGGCTTTTTTGGCCCGGACCGTTTAGCCCGAAGCCCGTTAGGGCTAGCCCGAAGCCCGCTAGGGCTAGCCCATAGCCCGATATATATATATATATGTATTGTTAATTTCAACTTACAGTAATACTATATTTATATAACATATATTAATATTATAGTATATGTAATATATATTAATATTATATGTAATATATATTATTACAGTATTTGTTAATATAGTGTGTATATATATATATATATGTATATACATAAAAGTATATTTTTTGTTATATTTATTATAGTATAGTTGTTACTATATATATAAAATATATTGTTACTGTTTTTTTTTTTTGTTTATGACTTATAAAAAATAGATTTTTAAATATTTAGCCCGTTTAGCCCGAAACCCGTTAGGGTTAGGATTAGGGCCGATATTTCCTAGCCCGTTTAAATCCGGGCTTTTTTGGCCCGGAGTTTTTTTTTTTCTTCATTTTGTTTTCTGTTTTTCTTGATTGATTTCTTGATTGTATGGGTTTTCTGTATTTAGGCAACGTGTCGCTCTTGTACATTTCCTTTCTTTTTTCCAGTTCTAAATAGGCTTCCCCTATTTTCTCTCTTTTTTTTTTATCGATCCCCATTTGATTTTGGTTCCTTCTTGGTTTTTCTCTCTCAATTGACTACAGGTTTCTCCATCTCAGCCTATTTTTGAGGTAGTTTTTTTGTTGCTTTGTGTTTATTTGTTGAAGGTTTCTGGATGCATTCGAAAATGCATTAAACTTTATTATCTACCAATATTAGGCCTGCCATGTACATATATAGCTCCGTAATTTGACATTTTGATTGTTTCTGCACAATAAATTCAACCTATTTCAATTACGACAAAAAAATATGTGTTATATAGTTTGAAGAGACGAAACTTCGGCTGCTGTAAATAACTTGTCTATACTTTCGAGGTGGTTTGAGCTCTCTGATTTTATTCATGTTATAAACACATTAAATCTTGGTTTTCTTTCGTGTACATGTCAGATGATTATATTCATTTCTTATTTCTTATTCTCATTATGTTTTTTTGGTTTCTCCTGTTTATACTGATTATATGTAGGCCGACTATTATTGGTTTTATACTGATTATATGTATGCTGACTATTATTGGTTTTGTTTCTCGGATTTGTGTTCTTCTTGGCTGCTGATCGTGCTTTGTGTGTTTTTGTTATCAGGTCTGGCTTGTAATTTTTTCAGGTCTGCTTAGTGGCTTTCATTTGTTTACACTTCTCTGTTTTAGGATTTCATCTCAGGTTTGAGTTGTTACTTTCTCCGGTCTGATTTGTAGGTCCGTTCATATATATATTTGTTCAACTCCAGTTATTTTTTTGGCTGCTTTATTGTGTTTGTTCTTGGTTCTACCGGGCCTTGCCTGCTGTTTTCTAAAAAATAGATTGCTGCTTCATATTTTTCATAGTGTCAGTTTTTGGTGATTTTTTTGTCTACGGTTTGTTGGTTATAATAGGTTAGGAAAATCCCTCCAAGTTTGGTTACCTTATTTCCAAATTTGATCTGCCCTTATTTTTCCCGGAGCTTACTCATCAATGCTTTTAGGCTCCTATTTAGTTCGTTACATGCTTCTATCGATGTAACTGCTGAGTTTCTGGAATTTTTTTCCCCAGCATATATTATGTGTCTGCTTCTATCTGCTTCCATTTGGAGTTCATTCATTACTTTTGGTGATATTGGGTTTTTGTTGTTTTGCAGGTCATTTTTTCTTTCCGGGCTGCTTTCGGTGATATTATTAATTTCCTTTTTTTTTCCAGCTATTTTGTTTCTTTAGACAAATATTGGTTCTGCTAGATGAAATTTTTACATTCAGACAAATCATCTATGTTTGGTAATTTAAAAGAATTTTTTCCCTAAATATTGTTTTAAATAAATCGGACGCCTTGTTTCCTGTTGTTAGAGGTCCTCTTTAGAACTTTTAGAGGTTAGCTTGTCAATGATTTTCCTTAAAAAAAATTTTTGGCAGGTCCGCAGTCTGTCTGGTTTCTCGTTGGTAAGTGGAATTGTTTCTCCTTTTTACGTTTTCAGTTTAAAGTTTTTTTTTATTTACTCTACCTCTATGTTTGTATTTACTTGCTCCCCACTGTTTCTATTTTCAGTAAATCGTTAACAGGTTTCCTGTACATAAATTGTAGCTTATAATTTCATGGTTTGTTGGTTTCAGCTCTCTCCTTTTCTTTCGTTTTTCCACGGTTTGTTTTTTTTTACTGTTCGATTTTATTTTTGTTTCTGCAGGAAAAATCAGGCCTCCCTATTTCCATTTCGCGTTTCACCTTCTTCCTCGTTTGTTGATTCACAGGTAACCCATTTTTTTTCTTCATTTTGTATTCTGTTTTTGCTCGCCGCCCCGCATGAACGAATTGATCGACTGCCGGTGTTTGGTCATAAAGATCAGGGACTTCGTTCGATTTGCATTTTCCGATGTAATTGGGAATATTTTATCTGTTGTTCTTACAATTTTCTTTACTTTCGGTGAGCGAATGAATCTCTGTTCTCGCCTCCCTCGCCTCCCTGCAAGAAAATTCCAGTTATATTTCGAGTTATACATGTTCTGTGATCTGGGTGTCTTTTTCTAATGTTGGTTCCATATTTCTGATCCGGATTTTTCGTGTTTATTCCACAATATTTTATCTCATTCTTGCCTCGATAGGTGCTTGTGCCTGAAATCTCATTGACTACAATTTTTTGTTTCCCTTATTCTGAACAAAGTTGTATTGTGAAATCTACAGATAGCTGTTATAGCAAGCCTTCTGAGTGGTAGACTTGTCCGTGAGCGTATTGTTCCAGCTATGCTTAGTGCTGTGCAAATTCAGGTATGAGGCCATCGGATGCTGTAGGATAGGCAGGCTTTTTTTGGTTTTTGGTATTAATCTGCAACTTGAGTGAATGTATTCTATTACTTACTCAAGAGTTCCATTTTTGTTAGTCAGATCGTTCGCTGATTCACAGGTAACCCCTTTTTTTTTCCTCATTTTGTTTTCCGTTTTTGTTCGCCGTCCCGCATGAACGAATTGATCGACTGCACAGGTAACCTTTTTTTTCCTTCATTTTGTATTCCATTTTTGTTCGCCGCCCCGCATCAACGAATTGATCGACTGCTGGTGTTTTGTCATAAAGATCAGGGACTTCGTCCGATTTGCATTTTCTGCTGTATTTGGGAATATTTTATCTGCAATTCTTACATTTTTCTTTGCTTTCGGTGCGCGAAATAATCTCTGTTCTCGCCTCCCTGATTGCCATAGGCTTTTACTCCATTTTGCAAGAAAATTTCAATTTTATTTCGAGTTATACATGTTCTGTGATCTAGGTGTCTTTTTCTAATGTTGGTTCCGGATTTTTCCGGATTTTTCTGATCCGTGAGCGTATTGGTCCAGCTATGCTTAGTGCTGTGCAAATTCAGGTTTGAGGCCATCGGTTGCTGTAGGATAGGTAGGCTTTTTTTGTTTTTGGTATTAATCTGCAACCTGAGTGAATGTCTTCTATTACTTACTCAAGAGTTCCATTTTTGTTAGTCAGATGGGAGCCGTTGAAGCACCATTTGAGGAAGTCCCTAACATTTCCGACACGGGTTCAGGTACATACACACATACATACTATTATGGTTTTTCTCTCCTGACTAATGGTCCTTTTTGTGGGACTCATTCGAAAGAAATTCTTTCTGGATTTTGAATGTCAGGATTTTCAACTTGGGGAGACGGCTCGTCGTTTGCCTCATTGTCACCACCTGTTTCATCTACCTTGCATTGATACTTCGCTGGTGAGACATGGTTCTTGCCCCCTGTGTAGAAGGGTTCTGTGATACTTGTTCTCTTTATTATATATTAATTGCATCAAGACTGGTACTTTTGATTTCTTCATACTTGTTGGGTTCCACAGTTTGTTTCGTGATCCCTCCACTCGTAGGATTTCCCCCTCCGTCCCATGTAAATTTAGGCACCAGTTTAAGTTAATTGGTCATTGTGCTTCATCATTAGTATGTGAAAAGTAAATTTTGACTTGTGATGGTATAGTATCCTCCTACTACTTATTGCTGTTAATTATCATGTTCCCTGTTTATCATTATGCACCAAGAGAAAGACACTGAATCTCATTTTTTCCGGCTGAAGCTCCTACTCTGGAAACGTTGTTGCTCTTTGGTTTTTCACCTTCCTCTTGGTTCGTTAATTGATAGGTAACCCTTTTTTTCCATTTTTCTTGATTGAATGGGTTTTCTGTATTTTTTTCCGGTCTCTCGATTTTCACCTTCTTCGTTTGTTGATTGACAGGTAACGCTTTTTTTTTTTCTTCATTTTGTTTTCCGTTTTTCTTGATTGATTTCTTGATTGTATGGGTTTTTTGTATTTAGGCAACGTGTCCCTCTTGTAAATTTCCTTTCTTTTTTCCAGTTCTAAATAGGCTTCCCCTATTTTTTTTTTTTTTTTTTTTTTATCGATCCCCATTTGATTTTGGTTCCTTCTTGGTTTTTCTCTCTCAAGACTACAGGTTCTTCCACCGCAGCCTATTTTTGAGGTAGTTTTTTTTGTTGCTTTGTGTTTATTTGTTGAAGGTTTCTGGATTTTTTTTTGTGGATGAACTTTAAAGAGGGTTTTAGAGCTGGGAAAATTTCTTTGGTGAGATCAACATTTCCATGTCTAAACACGAGTTATAATTTTGCAGGATGCTCTTGCCTTTGTTTTTTTCGTGACACCCTCCGATTTCGTATAATTTTTACAAAAAAATGGCTTTGTGTGGTACATTTGTACCGAGTGTGGTGTTACTTTATTGTGTGTGATGAATGCCTGCATATTTTTGGGTTTTAACAACAGAACAATATGTAATATTGTGCTTATTATTTTTTTATCCAAAAATCGGAGTTGTGCTCTGGTGGATTAAACATCACTTCTCAAAAATCGTAGGTCTATCATGATTAATCTCCATTGATTGTTTCTTTCATAATGTTTGTATCTTGCTCTTGTCAACATAATTTTTTTTATCAACATAACCTTTTCTCTATGTATTGCAAAATTTACCCTCAACTTACAATTGAGACAACTTTTCTTTTTTTAGAACTTTTGTCGGTTTGAAATTTTAGGCCTCAGTGAGATGGAAACATTCGGATTAGATTTGTTTTGTGTTACATAATTGAAATTTGCAGGTGTCGCGCTTCAGAACAGCTTCGCTCGTAAAAAAAATCTGGGCTGAATCATAGTGAAGATGGGATTTATACACTGCTTAAGGAATGTTCCATGGATCCCAATGAAACTGCGCAAAAGCTCCTACTGCTCGGTGAAAATTCTCCTTTCCGTTTTTGCCACTTCTCGTGTTTTACATATATATACTCACTATTTGATGTCGGTTTCCCTTTTGATACCTGGTGCTTTAAATAATTTATGGTTCTTTATTTTATCTACTCTTCTGTTTCTTATTTTGAATTATGGCGTGTATTCCTGTTTTGCGTTTGTGGTAGAATTTATAGAAAAACATTTTTCCTTATGGTTATATATACGGAGGTTGAAACAGACTGTTTAAGAAAGGCGTATGATATGGGACAAAAGGATGCCACATTTTTTCTTAGTTTTCGACTGGACATTGCTTGCTGTTTATATCGATGTTTTCTAATAATGTTTTGTTGTATTTCCTTGGCCAATACATACTCCTCATATACAATAGACATCATCCACACACCAGCCAGGACGAACCCACCCTATTATTAAATTCTAAAAAAAAGATTCAACATCGAAAGGGGCACCACCGTGCATCGCACGGTGGCCAGCCCTTATATATATATATATATATATATATATTGAAAAATTAATAGTTCGTTGAGAGAATTATGATGGTTACTATGTTAATTGAGATAATATTTTTATGGTTATTATGTTAATTGAGATATTTAATTTGAAGTGTGTTACTTTGTGTTATACTCTAATATATCAAAATTGATTATGTGGTTCAATATTGTTGTTATATGTATTTTAGGATGGATAAAATTTGGTTTGATCTACAAAAATAAGATACAAGATGTAATATGGCCAAGATATAGTAAAACCTCCATAAAATAATACTCGATAAATTAATAACCTCGCTAAAACTAATAATTTACCTGATCCCAACTTGGGACCAATTCAAATTTGGATACCAATCAATCAAAATAATAAGATACTACTTTTTTTAGAAATCCTATCATATACGTAAGGTTCGGACAAAATTATAAATTAATAATTATTTAAAAATTCCTAGATATATATATATGTTAGCCACTAGATCATTCTAATAAAATTTAGTAAAATATGAATCTAATGCTTTTTGTTAAACTTTAAATCTTCATTGATCTCATCTTTAAATCTCCCCACTGCATCCAAGAGTTGCGGCGTTGTCTTCTTGTATTGCAGTAAAGAGCTATGAAGAGTTTTTGCCGCTTGCAATGCTTTTTTTTCAAGTGACATGTTGCAAATATATTGAATCATCATCCGCTTCATCATCTACCGAATTTTGAATTGCATCATCCACTATTTCTTCTAAATATTGAACTTCGTAACATCCATTACTTTCACCTGGAAAGTCTAGCAAGTGATTCGCATCCACTTGATTTCGATAGCGCAATCCAGTGACACTTTTATCAAGATCACAAATGTCTTCTCTGGGAGTTGCATCACTTAAATTACTTGAGTCGGTTTGATTCGCCAAACGAATTTTGCAACATCGAAAGCAATTTGCTATTGTCTTTTGTTGAATATTTGTTGTCCAAGCTTGGGCTGCCATATTGATAGCATCTAAAATATTGATCTTTTATGGGGAAGATATGTCCAATGCATAGCCTTCCAAAACTTTACGGTAAAATCTTTTGCGGTAGTATATTTTAAATGATCTTATTATCCCGGCATCAAATGGTTGGATTTTTAAATTCATGTTTGGTGGTAGGAAAGACAACTCAATAATTTGCAGCCCTTGGATATTGCTTGAATGGGATGGGCAGTTATCCACTATCAAAAGAATTTTTCTACCATGCATCTTTTCATCCAACCAACGAACATATTCTTCAAAAAGCACCCTAATCATCCATGCTCTCTTGTTGGCACGATATTCACAATTTAGACTATTTATATTGATATTCTTAAAACAACGTGGTATACTTACCAATAACTAATGTACATTGTAAGTGGATTATACGACTCCAGAATTTTGAAGGTCAATTATGTAATATCCGTAATTTTTTCTTTTTCCGGTATTTTTCGTTTTGGTGTGTTTTTTATTTTTAGTGACTCTCTTATAACCGTATTGATATTTCGAGAATATTTAATACTGGACTTTTTGTTATCAGAGCGTGTTTCGGACCTGTTTTGCTCAATTCCACGTTTAATGTCATTTCCGTCGCTATTAGGTTCGATTCTCGTAACCGTTGATCGGAACCACCGTTTCGGGGTTGCCGCAAATCCATCTTATGTTATTATGCATGATGTGAGCTTTCGTTTGGCGTCTCGACCGGGTATCATGCATTTTGGATGTTTTCGGCCGTTTTGTAATTTCCCAAAGTTATGGGGCAATTATTATTGTTGTCATTTTCCGAACCTTTGAGTAGTCGGAATTGTGTTTTCTTTTAGCACTAAGATTCGTAGTCTCGAACTCTATATTTTCGTATCTTCTTATTTTAGTAATCGTTGTGTATTGCTTTCCGACTCTTTCGTTGCCTGTTTGTAGCGGCCTGTCAACCCCGCCCTGAATGGACATTACGTACGTTAACCACGTTGCTGTTACGTCCGTAATGATGTTTAGGAATTTGGGCAGTAGGATCTGCCGGCCTCTTACGTATGCAATGAGTATGTTTTACGTACGTTAAGGTGCACTAGTACAAAATGTCACATAGGCCACGATTAAAAACTGTGGCCGTAGGTCTTTAGCCATGGTTATTTTCTTCACCAAAATCGTAGCCTATCCTCCCGTGATTTTTGACACCCTTACGACTACATTTAAATTATGTGACTATATTACATGAAAAAATGTAGCCAAAGATAGAAAACCGTGGCTATAAGGGTATCAAATTTTTATTGATATTTAAACATTTTCCTAAAACTGTGGCCAGAACCTACTTATGGCCTCAAGTATTTAATATTAACTGTGAAAAATGAATGACATCTGGTCATGCTAAATTGTTAAAACCATGGCTATTAACTACCTTTTGGTACACGGAATGACCAAAATAGTGGTCGTAAATGACTTATGGTCACACAAATTACATATTAACCGTGGTAAATGCATGATATATGGTTCTACTAAATAGTTAAAATTGTGGCTATTGGTTACCTTATGGTCACGCAGATTAACCAAAATTGTGACCATAAACTACTTATGACCACGTAAAGTTCATATCAACCGCGGTTAATGCTGTAATACCCGTAATTTCGATTTTCGATAATTTCTTTTTTTCTGCAGAAGTCCGTTTTGACGACTCACTCATGACCGTTTCGTCATTCCTTCGAATGATTAATTCTGCACTTTTTGTCATCCGAGTTCGTTTCGGTGTTGTTTTGTTGAGTTCCGTACTTTTTGGCGACTTTTCCGCACTTGAGTTCGATTCTTGCGAATCTCGTTCGAAACTGCTGTTTCGAGTTTCCCGTAAGTCCGTTTAACTTTGTTAGCTGTGTTGCGAGCTTTGGCTTGGTGTTTCGATCGTGTATCGTGTGTTTCGGACGTTTTGGGCCATTTTCGTAATTTCCCAAAGTTTGGGGTAATTACTTTCCGTTGTCGAATTTTGAGCCTTCGGGTGGTCGGAAACGTGTGTTCTCTTAGTGGTCGAATTCGTCTTTGCGAGTACTTCGTAACCGTATCTTCGATTCGTATTCAGGTTCGGTTTTCGGGGTCGTTCGGGCCGTCGGAGTTGGCCCCGGCCGAGTCATGGCCGGGCAGACTGGGCCTGGGCCGGCACTGGCCGAGTTACGGCCATTAGTGCTCGACAGTTATGTAACACCTTCAGGATATCCGAGGTATATTACAGCGCCGTGAATCCCTATATGGGACCCACCAGGCTGAACAAGCATCATACTCATCGACTCACAGAAACAACAGAAAAATACCTCGTCATAAAGACGCCCAACAAAATAATCCACCCGGTTCAACCGGTCTAACATAACACCATAATCCGACACAAACATAATAAACAACAATACAATCCCGACGAGTAAAAATTCTTAAGTACTCGAGTACTTCTATTAGTTTAAAGACCACAAAAGGTAAAAAGATAGAAGCAATAAGACACCACTCGTGCACAATCATCACGCACGGCCATCATCTGCATACTGGTCCAGCACCCGCTCGTCTCGATGAACCTGACCTGAAATTCATAAAACGAATTTCCCCAAAACGGGTCCCCAGAGGGGTTAGCAATTACACTAGTACAAGTAACCAAATGAACGACTTACATCTTACACATATAGTAATGCATGCAATTAAGAAAACATAGTTCCAAAACACTCATTTCCGGAAATGCCATAATCAAATCACATTTGTAAAATGCACCACAATTAACCGTCGATCCACGTCTCTGTGGACCCCTACCGAGACCCCGTCGGATCTAACCCGTAGTGGTTAAAAGCAAGCTCGTCGATCCACGTCTCTGTGGACCCCTACCGAGACCCCGTCGGATCTAACCCGTAGTGAGCATACACACACACACACCATTTCTCATACAATACTATTATGTCAAGAATGTAAGTTCAAAAGGGTACTTGCCTCGGTTAATAGACGGTGATACGAACGGAAAGGAAGAATCGAACACGACCGCGAGGAACCGGCGGAAATGGACCTAACGATTCGAATAACACAATCACAACCAACTCTATACGAATACGGAAATGGAATACACCCGAAAACCCGCCTACGATTCATGTATATTCGTACCAAAAATAACAACGAGGGCGGACCACAACCAAACCCTCTCGATTCTGTAAAAACCCACAAAATATCCATGAATCCATAGGAAAGCTAAAGATACTAACAATATTAATCGTATTCATCATGAATCCACCAACAAAACGGAACGAATCGGAAGAAAATCCCAAAACCCCCAAATTATCCAAAAATAGGGTTCTAAGAGATATTACCTTCGAAGATCCAAGTACTATGATCCGTAGAACACGCGTTAGATTGATTATCCGGGCTTCACAACCGAATGAAAATGATGAAAATCGACCCTCAAGTGATGAATGATGAGAAGTTCTCCCCTCAACCCTCTCTCTCTCGTGCGCAGGTGAAGAAAATGAGGGAAATGGCCGATCTCGCCCAAAAAGAACGAAATTATACAGTTGACCGCATGGTGTGCCGCGGCGCAGCCGGAGTGTGCCGCGGCACAAGCCCAAAATCGCTCCTGTGGTTCGGCAGCAGGTGCGGCCGGCCAACAGTGCCGCGGCACCAGATCGGGTTTTGGTCGAAGATGCCACCCGAGTGTGCCGCGGCCCGGACGGGTGTGCCGCGGCACTAACTCGGCAGTGTGCCGCGGCCCCGGACAGGGGTGCCGCGGCACACAGTACAGTCCGCTCGGCCAAAAACTGGAAAAAAATGTGTGTGCCGCGGCGCACACTCCTTGTGCCGCGGCCCACACCCCCTTAGGGTCCAAAAATGATGAAAAATGATCCGGGAAGAGAATGAAAGCAATATGAATCAATATCGGGGAAACAATAACACGAGATGGACCCACGGAAACCCCGAAACAGCGGTTCCGCACAACAATAACGAGAATCAGATCGATAGATGACAGGAAAAATACACTCAAAGATACACGAGGGTTACTACAATCGAAAAAAATACACCGGAAATGAAAATACAAGGGAAAGAAAAATGCGGATATTACAAGTTACGTACGTAAGGGCCGGTTACGTACGTAAGGCCCTGGCAGGTAACGTACGTAGCGGGCCGGCAGTTTTGGGGCAGTGACTCGGTTACGTACGTAAGCCTTGGCCGGTTACGTACGTAACCCGGCCGGCAGGCAGCCTATTTAAGGCCCTGCAGTCGGGTTTTTCACCCATTTTCTCACTCTCTTCCTTCTCTTCCGCGGCTGGAGGTGTAGGAATCATGGAGAGATGTTGTTGGACAATCAATCCATGAAGTCTTGGAGTTCATATCATCAATCATACATCCTATGACATCCTTTGATCGAGCGAATCAAGGTTAGATTTCTAGAAATCTAGTCTTGGGGAATTTGGGTATCTTGGTTGTTTTCGTCCGTTTAATCCGATTTAACTTAGGATTATGATGTATTGATGATTATTTATATGTATTATATCATTTCCCTTGTTATTCCATGGTTGGATCGTATCGATTCGTTATTTGGTTCGAGTTCTTGACCGACGCCTTGAAGGTGTCCGGTATGTCTTAGAGGGGTTTTCGGGCGTTCTACAATTATTCTTCCTCGTATGATCGATGATTTATTGATTATATGTTGTTAGGGTCGAGTTTCTTGCGAAGAAACCGAGTTGATCCCTTCCATTCGTCGTCGTCTTCCGTTTCGATAGCATCAGACGTTTCGAAACTTTCTGGTTGAGCCGTGTTCATCGGGATACTTGCGTGCCGATTTTGAGGCAAGTACTTTGTTCATACGCTTCTCGTTTTGTGAATATGATGATCGGTGGTCGTCTTGGTGTGATTGTTTGGTTATTTGCAAATAAATTTTCAAAAGATTTGTTTTGGCCTCGTTAAAGGCTCTCTTTCAAAATACGTGTGTGTTTTGTGAACGGTGTGTTTTGGGAATTGATTATGGTTTGATTATTTTGAACGTTGAAGGCTTTGATAATACCCCTTATGGGATCGTGTATTCCGTATTTAATCGTGTTGTATTATGATGAGTTTGATAACGGCGTCGAGTAAGTGGCCATCTCTAGTAAGTATTCTTGATGAACTTACATTCTTAGCATATTAGTATTGCATGAGTAACGTGTGTGTGTGTGTATGCTCACTACGGGTTAGATCCGACGGGGTCTCGGTAGGGCTCCACGAAGCTGTGGAACTGCGAGCTTGCTTTTAACCACTGTGGGTTAGATCCAACGGGGTCTCGGCAGGGGTCCACGAAGCTGTGGGTCCGCGGTTAATTGTGGTGCATTTTACAATGTGATTTGGATTATTGGCGTTTCCGGAAACGAGTATTTTGATCGGTTTTCATGATTGCATGCATCGACTAAGTGTGTAAGAGGTAAGTTGTTCGTTTGGCTTACTTGGCTAGGATGGCACTAGAGTATTTTGTTGTTTGTGTTAAATCCTTTAATTGTGGATTTTGATGTTGGAAAACGAACCTTGTTGTCGTTCTCGTGTACTGTGAGTTGATGAAATTTGGGGCTAAAATCCCAACGGTTTTGTAAAGGTCTTTTTACGGAAAGTAAACCTTTGGGGCGGTGACCCCTCTCGTCTTTTGGGTTTTGGAAAGTGGGATTTGATAATCCTAATTTGTTTTTTTCTATTAAAACTATCGATGACATTCTAAACTGTTTTATAAATTATTCCCATTGATTTGTGATCTTTCGGTTTTGGAATATTTTTCTCAAACTCTTGCCTCGGGAAGTACTTTTCGTTTCGTTTGACTCTTTGAGGATTCCGGATTATTATCGTTCGTGGAATGTAAATTGTATGACTCGTATTTTGCACTTTGTTCTTACACTAGCAAAACTGTGGAGTTTTGCTAACCCCCAAGTATTCGGGGGGTGGATGTCTGTTTTTGCATTCAGGTTTTGGAGCATAACACAGGGTCGGCACGAAGGATGATGAAAGATGATCGATACTAATCACATGAGGAACCGTACATTGTGTATTGGTTCAGTTGTACTTTATTTTCCGCTGCTATATTCTTCCTGTTGTACAAGTGTGGTTGTATTTTTGACCCCTGCGTGGGCATGAGTTGTAATTGAGTTGTATATTTTTATTGAAAGACCAAATCGGTCTACTGAGTCTTTTTAGCCTTGAAGGCATCGTTGAGATGTTCTATGTTGTTACCAGCCTGGTAGATCCTTGAGGAAAGGTTCTACGGCGTGTAATATCCCTGAGCGGATTGGGGGTGTTACATAAATGGTATCGGAACTTAGGTTGTGGAAACCTAGGCTGTCGGGTTTAGTGGTGTCTGTTGAGTTTTTGTCTCGTCGGATTTTGTCTGATTGAGTCGTGTCGCGACGCGTCGTCTGAGTTTGTTGGTCGTGATTAGTATCGTGGGGCGATCATCATCTTCGTGCGACCTGTGGATGTAAGTCTCCCTCCTTTGTGTTGTGCCTCGTGTGACACGAGTTATATTTATGATTATTTGTTAAGTGACGGAATCCTCTTATGGATTTTGATTTCTTGATATGCGGTTATTTGACCCTCATATTTCGTTCATATGAGGAGTAGTGTTGCTGGATTGTGCATGTTTGACTTTATTTCTTTTACCCGCTGCGTGAGTTCTTTTGTAATGGCTTTCGGAATTTTACCGACTGAGTTTTATTTCGAAAACCGATTCCCTTAACCGAGTTTGGGGCATTATGGCCTTGATCGTTTTGGCGAAATTCTTATGACGGTATTTAGTATTTTGTAAATGGCTTTTGTGAGTTTTTAAAATATTACCGTCATCGGCCCTTTTGGCGTTTTTGTAAATGATTTTTATCCTGGTGGGTTCCGGTGCGGGATCCACAGCGCTATAATGTTCCGTGTAATTACCTGAAATTTTTGGGCATTCTAGCCCATTGAATTATCTTTGAAAACCTTGAGTATCCTAGAAATAAATTTCGAGACGTACGTCTAAAATGAATTATTTTCTCGTGGTACTTCCAAGGTGCCACGATATGTTTCAAAATTCTTCTACCTCGAGGACCAAAATATTTTGAGATATTTTTCAATATTTTATAAACACTTTTACTTAGACCCGAGGGTCGAATATTTTGAAAGTTTTCCACTAAGAGAAAGTGTCCTCATTTTTATCAAATGCGAAATGGTTTTCCAAAGTCTCGATAACGATGTTTCACGTTTGTACTTTTTTTTGAAAGGTGATACTCAAGAACAACCAGTGTTTTTCTAAATTATTTTCAAAAGGTGGTTTTCATTTCTTTTTTTTAAACCTATCAATTCCCGTTTGCGTTTGGGAATGTATGTATGATTTTTGCTTTGTCGTTATGATGTTGCTCCCGAGTATGATCGAATTGGTGGCATGAACGTCGAGGCGTCGCCACGCAATTATTGTACTAGCCCTCTGTGAGAGGTGTGAACTGGTGTTTACTGTTTATCGCCTCGTGGTGATTTGCTTGTTGTCGCACGAGTGTGAGTTGTTAAAGCTTGGATTTTTGTGCGTTTATGCACATGGGTGATTGTTCATGAGGTTTGTGATTGTGTGCTGGATATCGTTCGGGCTGTTGTAATCGTCGAACAATGTCGTGGTTGTTGTGATTTTAGTATGTGTTGATATGTTATGCCAAGTTGCCATCTCCAGTTTGTTGTTTTGCGACGTTATATTCCATTGTACCTAGCAGTTGTATTTTCGGTATGCCGAGCCAAGGTGCTTCAACCGTGGTGTGCCGGGGGCATGCACGTACCAATTATCTTTCTCGTCACATGATCCAATTTTGCGAGTTGGGTTCCGAGTCTTTCGGGGCGCGAACTTCAGTACATATATCAGAATCGGCTCTGAGAGGCCCATGGGAGATTTTTCTGTCGGTTGCTTTTTGTGTTGTTACCTTGTTTCCGTTGTTGTGAGTTGCGGGGACGACATTTCTTTTAGAAGGGGTCGAGTATAATACCCGTATTATTTTTGGCTTCTGCATTTTCTCTTTCTCAAGTCTATCGATTCGCTCATGTTCGCTGATACCTTCCGGACTTGTTCTGTATTTCGGTTTCGTCGTTCGAACGAGCTGTGATCTTATTTTGGGTCGATCTGGTTATCGTTGTGACTTTTCCGAGTCCGGTTCGATTCTTGTGAACCTTGTTCGGAAGTAACATCTTTTGGTTCTATTAGTTCTTTTATTCGAAGTGGATCGAATTTTGAACTTCTGTATTTTCGACTCTGTCGACTCGTTTATGTTCGTTGACATTTTCTGAGCTTGTCCTGCCCCTTGCTTTTGTTGATCGAACGAGCGTGGTATTGTTTCGGAATAACTCGATTGTCGTTGTGACTTTTCAATTTCTATTCCCTTTCCTGTGGATCTTATGTGAAGGCACATGTTGTTATTTTCACCGGATCATATATTGTCTCGAGTCGAGATGTGAACCTTGGAGTTGTTCTTTGAATTTTATTGTTCTTCGTGATTCGAACGTGATTGTTCGATTTTTGTTGTCTCGATCGTTGTGGTTCGATCGTTTGATTGATCGGTTTTTGTTGATCTCGTTTCGTGATTGTTGAACGTTCAGACTCCTTCGTAATTCCCTTAAGTTCGAGAAATTACTCTCGTTTCGATCTTCCAACCCTTGGGCGGTGGAATTCCGTATTTGTTCAGCGTTTGGCTCGCGTTTTGATTGATGAACCGTTGGGTTGGTCAATCGTATTGATTTATGTTCATTGTGTTTTGTGATTGTTCAGATAATCGACTCGATTGTATTATCTATTTGATGACGCTTGTCACTTGTTGATTTTATTATGTCTCTACCGGCGGCGACGTGTTGGTCGTCGTGGAGGATGCTTTCACGCCGTATATTCCGTTGCGTTGTTTGTAACATTTTGCCGATGGGCGTAAGTTACGCGTTTCTTGTGTACCTCATTGAGTTTTCCTGGCGGGATATTACTTCTCCCTACTTGTTTTCTGTTTCGGGACGAAACTTCTTTTAAGGAGGGTAGTGTGTAATACCCGTAATTTCGATTTCCGGTAATTTCTTTTTTTTTCGGCGGAAGTCCATTTTGACGACTCGCTCATGACCTTTTCGTCATTCCGAGAACAATTAATTCTGCACTTTTTGTCATCCGAGTTCGTTTCGGTGTTGTTTTGTTGAGTTCCGTGCTTTTTGGCGACTTTTCCGCACTTGAGTTCGATTCTTGCGAATCTCGTTCGAAACTGCTGTTTCGAGTTTCCCGTAAGTCCGTTTAACTTTGTTAGTCGTGTTGCGAGCTTTGGCTTGGTGTTTAGATCGTGTATCGTGTGTTTCGGATGTTTTGGGCTATTTTCGTAATTTCCCAAAGTTTGGGGTAATTACTTTCCGTTGTCGAATTTTGAGCCTTCGGTTGGTCGGAAACGTGTGTTCTCTTAGTGCTCGAATTCTTCTTTGCGAGTACTTCGTAACCGTATCTTGGATTCGTATTCAGGTTCGGGTTTCGGGGTCGTTCGGGCCGTCGGAGTTGGCCCCGGCCGAGTCATGGCCGGGCAGTCTGGGCCTGGGCCGTGGTGTTTGCTTTAAAAATATGGCGTCATTATCTGTATGGAGTTACCTGTCAAATTTTTACTGATCACAAGAGCCTGAAGTACATTTTTACTCAGAATGAGTTAAACATGAGGCAGAGAAGGTGGCTAGAACTCATCAAAGACTATGATATCGAGATCCTTTATCATCCGGGCAAAGCAAATGTAGTTGCTGACGCTTTGAGTCGTAAAACAGTACAGGAGCGGATGCTTGCCCGCCTAACAACTCAGAGGGAATTACAGTTAGAATTGGTGAGGCCGGAAATTGAAGTCTGGTTACAGCGTATTCAAGGACAACTCTGTACACTTGAGATTTCATCGTCCCTTGAGGATATAATTAGATCGAAGCAAGTTACGGACCCATTCTTATCTCGAGTTCGCGATGAAATAACTCAAGGGAAACCTCCTGACTGTGTGATACACGAGGATGGATTGATACGCTTCAGGAACCGAGTTTGTGTACCTGCAGATGATGAATTAAGGAATTCTATCCTAAGAGAAGCTCATGCTACCCCGTACTCTATCCACCCGGGGTCTAGCAAAATGTATAAGGATTTGAAACAATATTATTGGTGGGGAAGTATGAAACGTGAAGTTGCGGAGTTCGTTTCGAGGTGTCTAACCTGTCAACAAGTTAAGATTGAGCACCAGCGACCTGCAAGAATGATGAAACCGCTTCCGATTCCCGAGTGGAAATGGGAGGACATATTGATGGATTTTATCACCAGCTTGCCGACGAGTCGTCGAGGTATGAATGCGATTTGGGTGATTGTGGATCGTCTGACCAAATCAGCCCACTTTCTGGAGATTAAAGACACTTGGGGCCCCGAGAGATTGGCCCAACTATTTATCAAAGAAATTGTAAGGTTACATGGTACCCCTAAGAGTATTGTATCAGATCGTGACGGGGGATTCGTGTCACATTTTTAGAAAGCAGTTCATCGTGTGATGGGTACGCAATTGAACTTCAGCACATCATTTCACCCGCAGACGGATGGTCAGACTGAGAGGACTATCCAAACTTTAGAGGATATGCTGAGGGCGTGCGTTCTCGATTGGAAGGATGATTGGGAGGCCCAACTACCTTTGGTGGAATTCACTTATAATAATAGCTGGCACACTTCGATTCAGATGGCCCCTTATGAAGTGTTGTATGGCCGTCGTTGTAGATCCCCTCTGTGTTGGGACGATCCATCTGAAACCTTGGGTACAGAACCCGATATGTTGTTAGCAGCCCGTGAGAAGATCGCTCTGATTAGGAGTCATTTGTTGATGGATCAAAGCCGACAGAAGTCCTATGCAGACAACCGCCGGCAACCGCTTGAGTTCGAGGTCGGCGACCATGTACTAATGAAGGTGTCACCTACTCGAGGAGTTTTTCATTTTGGGAAGAGAGGCAAGCTGAGTCCGAGGTATATCGAGCCGTTTGAGGTTTTGGAACGAGTAGGCGATTTAGCCTATCGCCTGGCTTTACCACCAGCCCTGAGCCGGATTCATAATGTGTTCCATGTCTCCCAGTTAAGGAAATACGTTGTTGATCCGAGTCATGTACTTCAGTTCGATGAGATCGATTTAGCGGAGGATCATTCGTATGAGGAGCGCCCCGTACGGATACTTGATAGGAGGATCAAACAATTGCAGAATAAGACGATTCCCCTACTGAAGGTTCAGTGGTCACGACATGGGGTCGAGGAGGCCACGTCGGAGACGGAGAGAAGCATTCAAGAGAGGTATCCTGAATTGTTTACCCCTTAGTTTCGAGGACGAAACCCCTTTTAAGGGGGGAGTATGTAATATCCGACGGAAATTCTTACTTACTGTTGTATTATTCGGATAATTCAATACTGTTGTAGTCTTATTGCATTTGTGTAATGTTTATTGATGTTGGAATATATCATAAATAGACATAATAATAACGATCACTCGCACTATGATTGAATTCTCAACGTTGTATAGATAAGTACATTTTTGAGCTATTAAACCTGAGCATAACGTACGCTAATCCTTAGGCGTAATGTACGTTATTTTAAGGCCTTTACGTAAAGAGGCACCTATTACGTACGTAACCAGTGTAATCGTATCCGATCTCAACTTTCGGCGTGTGGGGCCGGACGGGATTCGAATATCTGATCTTGTGGAGGCAACCTAGTTGACCTACATTACGTACGTAAAGCTTCAAGCGGTAACGTACGTAATGATGTTCGTATTTTAGTCCAGCAGCCTCTGGACTTAGCTTACGTACATAACACTTTTTGTGTAGCGTACGTAAAGCTGTTAACGTACGTTATCCTCTTGTGATAACGTACGTAACGAACTGTGCTGTTATAAAAAGACAACTTGTGTCTTTCATTTTGCACGTCCAACATCTAATTTTTCACCCATATAATCATCCCCCTTCATCCCTAGATCAAAATTACCTTCTTCCAACTTGTGTTTGAGCTTTACATTTTGATTTTGGAGCTTGTTGATTGGAAGTTGGAGTCATTCTTGAAGCTTAGATTGTGTTCCTGTGGTTTTGGTGTATTGTTCTTCAATTCTGAAGGTATGTTATACGATTTAACCCTATAATCTCGTAATTATAATGATAGTGATTAAGGCTCTGTTCTTTTGGACTGAATGAATCTGAATCGAATCGAATCGAATCGAATGGATTCGAATCGAATCGAATCGAATGGACTCGAATCGAATCGAATCGAATCGAATCGAATCGAATCGAATCAAATATATATTAAGGGTAAATAATAATAATAATGATAAATAATAATAATAATAGTAATTAACAACAACAATAATAGTAATATTATTAGTAATAATAACAATAATAATAATAATTAAGATTAATAATAATAATAATAAGAAGAAGAAATGAGCCGAATCGAATCGAATCGAATCAATCGAATGGACTCGAATCGAATCGAATCGAATCGAATCGAATGGACCTAAATCGAATCGAATCAAAATGAAAAATAAGTCCAAAAGAATAGGGCATAAGTATACTCCACCTAGTGATGAATTAATCAAGCTAAACATGTTTATAGTTAAGCTTCCAACAAACTTAATGATGAATATGATGATTAGGGGATTTGTAATGATGTGTTCTTGGTGTTTTGAATGATGATGATCATGTTTAGTGAAACCACACTCTCCTTGCTAGACTAATAACACCATTGGAATAATAATAGTCCTTGTTTCATTGTAATGTAAATGACTTGTTGGAATAATTACCATAAAATGTTTTAAGAAACCCTTGTTGATCATTAGAAGAATGAAATGACCTTCTTGAACCTAAGCTAGGTAAATTCATAGGTATGATATTTGAATCTCCAGGTTAGTTAGAAGATTATAAGGATGGTGTTAAACTTGAGATAGTCTTCATGATCATGATATAGATTTATCACTAGTGATTGTGTGTAATGCAGATTTTTACTTGTAATCAATTGAGATGTTCTTGATAAGTTTAAAGGGTAGGAGATTATTGTTTAACACATTATGGATCAATTCTTAATCCAGCAAACATTTGGTAAACACCATGTAATCAATTGTAAGAATAGAATGGTATTGAATAAGGTTCTTGGACTAACACTTCAATATCTTAAAAAGTTGAACTACTCAAATGGGAATTAGGATGTTGTCTCGTTAAAATTTGGTATAGATGATCATATGAACGTATCATTGAGTAAAATATACTTCATTCAAGGTTGATTGTTCGAGTAACCGATTTCGAATCGAGGGCCTTTCGTTCGTTTGAGAAGGAAGGACTATTCTCGCCTCCGTATTGAGGCAAGTTATCTTGCTTGGTTATAATGATGTGTGGATTCTTATGATGGTTATGCATTTCGTGTATATGAAACACTTATAAACTTGTGTCTTGTGATTTGAGGTTGTTCTTAATGATGTCCCGTTTCCATCGTGGGATTGTATTCCCAAGTTCGTCACTTTCGAACCCTTGATATCGTTGATCTTATTGTCATTTCGGTGAGTCCTCGATCTTTAATCGGATTTGTGAATTATTGAATTCGTTGTCATGTTGCATCGTGACATATCCGGAGTCATATCTACGTTCCGATTGGATATTGTGTAGGAATTTTAGCCGGGCAGATATATAGTCATGCGTGAATATTTTCCGTGTTGGGCTGTGCACACGAGACGTAGTTCGTTGAGGCTAATTAGGTACATTGTCCCACGTATATCCTGGATTCCGTATACGGGGTGGACATGTGCACTGACACATATTCGGATCGGGCGTACTGTGATGTCCCTCTTGAGCCGTACTATCTTAGTCGTTCATAGTCCATTCTTATATTTGGATGTGTTCGACGTTTTGTGACTAAGCATTCATACGCCCGAGGGGTATGTTCGTTAGTCGGGTTGTTATCCTTGAAATCTTATATATGTGAATTGTATAATATCTTGAGAATCATTTATCATGTATATCTGACCGTGTGTTGGGCGAAATACTTGTGTTGTATTTTAGGTCGAGGAAAGGGCAAGGCACGAGAAGATCAGGGTGATGACGAAGGGTTCGAATGATACTAGTTCGGGGGGCCCAAGTCTTTTGAGTCCGGTCATGTTTGTACCGTGTAATGTTATCTTTCCGCTTTATTTTAAATTTGAACAAATGTATTGTTATTTAAGGTATATTCCATCTCCATATGGATTATACTTATGTTTTGGATCCTGTGTATAATAAGGTCGTAGGCCATACTGTAGTAAACTCCCAATCGGAGTAAGTACTATGTTTTGTGGTTCGGTATCACATGTATTGTTTATTTAATCTGTATTTTGGATATCGCCTGGTGGGTCCTAGTGTGGGGTCCACGGCACTGTAACAACCGCCTTATTGGGGTGTTACAGTAATCTACCCCAAAAATTTGGGTAATTACAAAATAACCCAAAAAAGTTTCAAAGAGTAAATAATCCCTCAATTTTATGATTCAGAGGTCACATTAAATTGCCTACACTTGGTATGACCATGACCATGACCATTTCAACACAAGGTATCATCATAGAATTTACCTCAGAAATTTGGGTAGTTACAAAATAACCCAAAAAAATCTTCAAAGTTCAAATGACCCCTCAACTTTTGGTGCCAAGTATCACATTAAACTATCTATAACCATGACCATTCAAACATAAGGTCTCAGTACACAATCTACCCTTAAATTTAGGTAATTATAAAATAACCCAAAAAAGTTTCAAAGTACAAATAACCCATCAAATTTTGGTGTCAGATATCCAGCAAACTATATTCTTGCAGAAAGATGAAACTTACCATGCACATGCTAAGGAGTTGGGCTTTGGTAATTAACCGTTAGCGATATATAAAATCAAATAAGAAGCTAACCTTCGAATCAGGGATCACAAGGTTTTTTGGCCAAGCAACAAAACTACGATGAGCATCCCCTACTGTTTTGTGATCACCAGCTTGGATGGGTAAAAAGGCAGCTGGCTTTTTTAAATCGTCAATGGAAACTTTATAGCAATCACCCTTCAGTGGAACTCCATGTACCGTCTGTTTTTATGATGAGTAGTAGATAGTACCGTGTGCTACTATGTTTCTCAAATCTGGATGTGACAGTTTGCATTTTATAGTCTGCAAAAATATATTGTGCATGAACATCATAAAGTTCAATCTAAAATAAAATAATTTCATATACCTTAAAAAACTTACTACTAAGCCTTCATTTGGCAATAATTGAGATGCCGTAGTCTTAAGTTCTTGTGACTTAATAGCATGAGGAGAGTCTTGCATAAATCCAGGTCTACAATCTAGCTGTGGAGATTGCCGAACTATTGTTGAATATTTTTTAATAGTACGGTCCAGCAGAGATCCATTGGAGCGGTTTCTAGTTGCATGAGTTCCTTGCTGAGATGGCAAACAACTTTTTGAAGAATTCTGAAGAGTTATTACACCAGGTTAGTTAATCATAATTAACTGTCATTAGTTATGGTTAATTTTGTCAAAAGAAAAATTCATTAATTAGTGTGAAATACTCAAAGACAACATGTATGTAAAGTAGGAGGGAGTATATCCTGTTTCTTACTCGTCCATCGAAACTGGTATTTGTCGCTTGAAGTTGTGACACACTTCCTTGAGATGTTGGCAATGGTGGTATTCCTATTCCTTGAGAGGCCAGATGAGCTAATATTAAATTTGATTGTTGGCCTTGTTCTCCAATCTTTATCTTCAAATCCTTAACTTCCTCATTCTTCAACTCACGTTCGCGTCTTTCATTATCTAACTGCGTCTGTAGCTGCGTGATGAATTGTTTTGATGATCTTTTATGTGGGGGAATGTGCCAGTATTTGGATGGAGTGACTCCCCTGCCAATCCCTCTTACACGCCCACCATGCTCTTTGCCAAATACAAGTGTGAGGGCATCAGTGTTGTGATCAGGTTTTATACATCCATCTTGAATCTCTTTTTCATGGTCGACCTATACAAATCATATATGAATAGTATATAAGGACAAGATGGAATACATTCCAACAAAATAAATAGATGAGTGAGTTATTACAATTTTATTTGCAATAACCATAAGATCATTATCTTTGTAATCTCCGTCTTTGCTCATACGTGCCTTTCTCCACATGAAAGACCGCGATGGAAGTTCATCTTCAAGAAGTTCTTTATCTTTGACCTAGTAAATATCAAATACATATAATATGTACATATAAACAGAAAGATGACCAATATAGTATATGTGCTTATTTTGTTAATCATTCCATGTCAACCATAATTACACAAATGTAAGAAAATAAATTTTTTGGTTTTTTAGCTATATTTCAATTTCCAGTGGCCTATATATACCAAATATTTTTGCTGCTGGCATATGTAGGTATCTGGGGTGTGCAAAAACATAACCGAACTTACTAATCTTTCTCTTAGTCCCGAGTAGCCTGATCGTCCCAACCGATGTGGGTACTTGAGCTTTGCACGCGCTTCTTTTGCCGCTTCGCACATACACTTGCAACAGAGTTAAAAACAATTTCATCAATATTTTGGATAGAAAATAAACATCAATCAACGAGTATAAGTATATGTAATGCATAACCTTGAATTCATCTGAAAGTCTACAGTTTACGAACTCATCCCAATGTTCTTGATGTAATATCCGCAAATTCGATTTCCGGTAATTTTCTTTTTTTTTTGACGGAAGTCCGTTTTGATGACTCGCTTGGGACTGTTTCGTCATCCTGAGAATGATTAATTCTACACTTTTCGACATCCGAGTTCGTTTCGGTGTCGTTTTGTTGAGTTCCGTGCTTTTTAGCGACTTTTCCGCACTTGAGTTCGATTCTTGCGAATCTCGTTCTAAACTCTTGTTTCGAGTTTCCCGTAAGTCCGTTTAACTTTGTTAGATGTTTTGTGAACTTCGGTTTGGTTATTCGATCACGTATCGTGATTTTCGGGCATTTTGGGCCATTTTGTAATTTACCCAAAGTTATGGGTATCCGTATCTGTATTTGTTGTCTCGACCCTTATCTCCGTCGCGTATGATTAATTATTGCATTACCCTTTCATTTCGGGTCGTTTATGTTGTCCGCGAACTTTTCATCGTGTTCGTTCCGTACGTTTTTCGGAAATCGAGTCATCGAGCCCTGGTGGTCGGGCACTGGCCGGACGGTTGCGTGACTGGCCGGACGATTGCGGGACTGGCCGGACGGATTTTGGGTTCTGGCCGAACGATGTCGAGCACTGAACGAGCAGGCACAATGCCGAGTCACTGCCGCGGCACACCCGTCCGGGCCGCGGCACACTCGTGTTCAATTGTTGGCCGACCCGTCTGTACCTTGTGCCGCGGCACATGCCGGCAGGGCCGCGACACACTTGACAGTCAGCCCTATATCTGTGTTTTTTGGGCGAGATCAACCCATTTCTTCCCTTTTCTTCAACCTACACGAGAGAGAAGGCTTGAGAGAGAGAAGTTTCATCATCTATCACTTGAGTGTTGGATTTTCATCACTTTCATTCGGTTGTGAAGCTAGGATCATCGATCTATCGCGTATTCTTCGGATCATAGTGCTTGGATCTTCAAGAGGTAATTTCTTCAACATCTTGGATTTCGATTTTGTGTTGGGTAATGATGTTTTGGGTGTTAAAATCATGTTGTATGAAGTGATATACGCATGATTATGGGCATGTTTGATCATTCATTGGATTATTGAAGGATTATTCAAGAACACTTTGAATATTGTGTTGGATTTTGGGTTTTTCCATAAATTCGTCTGATTTATCCGATTTGAAGCTTGAGAACCTTGAGATTAAGATGTATCTATACCGTATGCATGCGTTTCCTACGATTTTACGGATTTGATTGTGCCGTTTTCGGACTTGTGAGAGTTTGGGCGATTTTCCAACCTCTAGTTGTTTATCCGTGTGTTTTCATGAATCGTAGACGGGTTTCGGGAATTTCTTCGTGTAGTTTGAGTATGGATAATTGATTATCATTTCCTTGCGAATCGTTTAGGTGCCGGAAGCGCGTTCTTGGACCTACCGAACTCATACCCCTTTTTCCGTTCGATTTCTCGATGTCTCAAAGGCAAGTATATAATTATGATTGTACATTCTCGACTTTGAAAGTAAGTTATATTGATGGCATGATATGAACGAACCGTTTCCACGGCATTCATATATGTATTGATGGCATGATATGAACGAACCATTTCCACGACATTCATATATGTATTGTTGGCATGATATGAACGAACCGTTTCCACGGCATTCATATATGTATTGTTGGCATGATATGAACGAACCGTTTCCACGGCATTCATATATGTATTGACGGATGATATGAACGAACCGTTTCCACGGCATTCATATACGTCTTGATGTGATGCTATGAGATTTAGTTATTCCGGAATACTAGTCTTGAATTGATGAATTGACGGTTACATTTACTTTATTGTCGAGGAGTATTGTGTTTCATACTTGATATACTTGCACTAGCTAATCGACGGCTAACCCCTTTATGGGGGAAATACTTTTTATGTATTTCAGGTTGCAGGAGATCGGACAGGCAGGTATCGGGTCGGCATGAAGATGATGGGCAAGTGTGATACTGTGTCTGGTCTCCGGTTATTTTTTTTAGATTCCTCCATTCAGTGTTGTTGTACTGGAATGGATTTTAAATACTCGAGTATTGTATTTTCAGTTTCCTTGATGTTCCGGCCTGTGTTGCCGAGGTATTGATTTGTGTGGTGATGTATATGGTTTCATTGGTTATGGTTTTTAATACCATTTGTATTCTCCTTCATTCCATTGTATGTAGACCTTCTCGGTCAAGTTTCATAGTTCCGCGTATGTTTAGCCTTGTGGGTCCCACGGCGGGGCTCACGACGCTGTAATATACCCTGAATAACTTGGGGGTGTTACAGAATATGGTATCAGAGCTTAGGTTTATGGATACCTAGGCTGTCGGTCTTTTGGGTCGATTGAGTCGTCATTTGTCCACAGTATCACTACTCTGCCATTATCACAGTGCGACCGGTACTTGTAAGTAGAGATGTTAAACGGGCTCGGGCCCGCCGAGCTGGCCCGTTTAACCCGCTAAAAAACCGGGTTAGAGCCGATATTTCCTAGCCCGTTTAAATCCGGGCTTTTTTGGCCCGGACCGTTTAGCCCGAAGCCCGTTAGGGCTAGCCCGAAACCCGCTAGGGCTAGCCCGAAGCCCGATATATATACATATATATATATATATATTTATTGTTAATTTCAACTTAAAGTAATACTATATTTATATAACATATATTTATATAATATATATTAATATTATATATGTAATATATTTTAATATTATATGTAATGTATATTATTACTGTATTTGTTAATATAGTGTATATATATATATATACATATATATATATATATACATACATAAAAGTGTATTTTTTGTTATATTTATTATAGTATATTTGTTACTATATATATAAAATATATTGTTACTGTTTTTTTTGGTTTATGAATTACAAAAAAATAAAAAATAGATTTTTTAAATATTTAGCCCGTTTAGCCCGTTTAACCCGAAACCCGTTAGGGTTAGGGTTAGGGCCGATATTTCCTAGCCCGTTTAAATCCGGGCTTTTTTGGCCCGGACCCTTTAGCCCGAAGCCCGCTAGGGCTAGCCCAGAACCGCTAGGGCTAGCCCGTTTAACATCTCTACTTGTAAGTCCTCTCACTCTTCTTGTATTTTTCTTAATCGCTTCGTTTATAGCTTGGTATTCTTGGGAATTGGTCACTTCGAGAATGTGCGATTTGGATTATAGTTACGCACGTGTGTGCCCTTCAGAATGTTGGCTGAAAGTAGGAAGAATCGTGGCCGTGGTCACGGACGTGAACTCTTCCTTGAGATTTTGTTAAATTGCTAATTACGATATTGGTGTGTATCGGTATTATGTTGAGACTTTGTTTAGGAGTCGCATGCTAGTATCACGGGAGATCTTCGACTTCACAGACTTGTAAGTATGTTGTTCGGATTATTCGATAATTCTTGGTGAATTTGAATTCCCGTTGAAATGTTGTTTGTGCGAGTGATTGCAAGTTTCAAGGACGAAACTAATTTTTAAGGGGGGTAGAGTGTAATACCCCGATTTTTCGGATATATTTTTTTTCATTTATATGTTGGATGTCGTTGATGGATAATTGTGCTTGAGGATGATGTGAATGTATGACAATGTTGTTGAATGCGTATATGTATTCATTGTGCCGTATGATCGTTTGGTATGTCGAGATGTTGGTCGAGGAATAGCGCACGCTACTGAGCATTTCACTGTAGCAAGTCAACGCCTGTTTGCGTACGCTAATGCATGGACATTACGTACGTTAGATGAATTTTGAAAAAATACAGTAACTTTTGGACTGACCGATAGCGCACGCTATCAAGGAAGGATAGCGTACGCTAGATCTGTAGCGCACGCTAAATATAAGGTCTAGCGCGCGCTAGTGATGTGTTTTATAAAGAGGATAGACGAGTGCTGAGAGGCATTTTGTCCAATCTCCTTCCTTCAGTCAATAGAGAGAGCCTTGGGAAGTACTTGAAGTTCCTGAACATTGAGAGATAATCCTCTTAAACAAGATTAAGATTGGAGAGCTCGAATTTAAGTATTGTTCTTGAAGTTTTTGATGATTCTTGGAATGGAGTTCAATTATTCTTCTTCGTGGTTCATCCATACAAGGTAATCCTCGTATCCCTTTGATAGTGGTTCGTTTTTTTTAAGGATTACTACTTGGGAGGGAGTATGTTGGGAATCGTGTATTTTGATGTTCGTCTTATTTCAATGTAAATGCATAAATTGGACTGTACTTTTATCCGCTGCGTGAGTATTTTGAAATGTCTTTTGGTATTTTGCCAACTGAATTTTATTTTGTAAAACCGATTCCCTAAACTGAATTTTTGGCATTTTGGCCTTGATCGTTTTGACGGTATTTGGAAATTGATTTTTTTAGTATTTGAAAAATATTACCGTCATCGGTCTTTTTGGCATTTTTGAAATGACGTGGAAAATTGTGCCTAGCCTGGTAAATCCTTGTGAGAAGGGTTTACGGCGTGTAATATTCCCAGGAGGATCTGGGGTGTTACAATTATGGTATCATGTGATAATTTTATACGAGATTTAGTGGAATTGTAATAAGAGATTTCGGATGTTGATATGATTATTGAGATCTTCTTCATATGATGATAAGGGTTTGTTGCGATTCTTGAGGTTGTATGAATGGCATGATGAAGAAAATGGTAACATGGAGATATATACCTCGGATATGTTGTTCTGAACGTGATTTCGGATATTTCATGTTCTTGAAGAATTCTTGAATTATACGAGGTGATGAAAATTTTTAAGAAGTGTTGATGTTTTGAAAATGAATATGGAATATTCATATCTAGAGCTAAACTATGTGTTTGAAATAATATTCGTATAGGAATACGAATGTGATTATGAGTTTGATGAGACTATTATTCATCTCTGAATTTAGAAGCCCATACGTCTGGAGTAAATATTCAAGTCGAATGATTGGATTGTTTGGTAACCTTTTTAATATGATTATCTATTGTTTTGAACCAGTCGGATGGTTCAAATTAATAATAGTCATAGGTAAATTTTAACGATGGATTTACGAGAAGGGAACCTTGTCAATTCGTATTTAAGAATTGAGTTTGGAATCGATAATATTTAGACCCTTATTATTGGTCCGAATTAGTTGCTGATATGATCATCGGATTTCGGCTCGTCTTGTGGACATGGATTCGTGAGGGTCTGAGTTGGATAATTCAGACTGTGTTTAATCGAGATATTGTGGAACCGGTGAGTTGGGGCCTTGTTGTATTGATATTAATCGTCATCGGACCTGTTGTTTATTAATCCTTCGTTTTACAATAAGATATGATCTTTGATCATGGATTATGACTGTTGTGTTGCGGTTGAGGTTGAAGAGTTCGTAATCAGCTTAGTCGGAACTGAGGAACTCGTAGACGAAAGCAACTGAATTGGTAACAGTTCATGGCATTGATATCGAGACAAGTTTTATACTTGTACGGGTCAATGAGATTAATGTTATCATATAGATGTATGAATGTATTGTATCATTTCGAGACTTAGCCTCTTCGTGATTTATTGATGTTCGGGAATTGTTTGGTTCGACACCCGTCAGCAAATTATGCCAAATGTTACTGTTGTTTGTAAATGGCCGGTTCAAGGCATTGCGATACTTGTTGGTAAAGTTTCTGTCGATAGCCGGTTCGCGGTATCGACGTATCGATTGTGATTGTGATGGATGTCCCATTGAGATATTGTGGTGATCGTCGTCATTGATATTGGTGTTTTTTCTATTAATATTATATTAACCGATTGAAGGCATTGATGTATTCGATTATTATCTTCATTATCGGTAACCGATTAAATGTGCCGAGACATCCGTTGTATCATTGTTATCGAATTTCCGTTCTAAGGTAATTGAAGTATTGAATTGGGACTGTCGAAGATAGTTCCCATCCGTTGAGTGTTATCGATTGGTCGTTCTAAGACAATCGAGGTATTTAATTGGGATCGCCGAGGATAGTGCCCATCCGTGAGTTATTATTGTCGTGTTGGCCAACTCGAGGCAGCACACTATTATTCTTGTGAACTCAGTAATTTTGTGATCGTCGAAGGTTGAGGTTTTCCCGGATGGTTGTTTTGAATATTGTTGGTCGGGTCGATCTTTCATTATTCGTGTGTCGTCGTTCACTTGGTGAGTCGTATGATCCGTATAGGATATATTATCCTTTGAGTTTCGTTGTCACGTCGTATCGTGGCATATCTGGAATCATATCTGCGTTCCGATTGGTTATGTGTAGGATTTTTAGCCAGGCACACGATGGTCATGCGTGGATGTTTCCGCATTGGACCGTGCACACGAGACGTAGTTCATGAGGCTAATTAGGTACATTGTCACACGTATATTCTGGATTCCGTATACGGGGTGGACATGTGCACGGACACATTTCCGGATCGGGCGTACTGTGATTGTACCGCTCAGGGATATTACACGCCGTAGAACCTTTCCTCAAGGATCTACCAGGATGGTAACAACATATAACAACTCAACCATGCCTTTAAGGCTAAAATGACTCAGTAGACCGATTTGGTCTTTCAATAAATACATACAACTCAAATACATCTCATGCCCACGCAGGGGTCAAAACACAATCACATCCGTACAACAGGAAAAATATAGCAGCGGAAAATAAAGTACAAGTGAACCAATAAACAATATACGGTTCCTCATGTGATTAGTATCTATCATCTTTCATCATCCTTCGTGCCGACCCTGTGTTATGCTCCAAAACCTGAATGCAAAAATAGACATCCACCCCCCGAGTGTAACACCCCCGATATATTCAGGAATATTACAGCGCCGTAAATCCTTTACATAAGGATTTACAAGGCTGAAGAATTGAATAGGCATCAAAAGGTACTAATGAATGGAAATAACGGAATTACGGTACAACAGTTCTGACCAAATACAGAAATAGTACAATTGTTCAACAGAACTCAATAATACATCACCAAATTCAAATCCATCACAAATGACTTCGTACTCGAGTACTTATTGAAATAATGAATAAACAACAGATAAATAAACCCGGTCGGGACATCACTCTGCACCCTCGTCGTCATACAGTTCCAGTGGTTGTTTCCCCGCTCTCCTGGATCCTGAACACAAACAAAATGTTCACCCCTGAAGGGGTTAGCACAACGATGCTAGTATAAGTACCACAACATATTATTCATATCTCACGAAGAATAATAACATAAACGACAAAATACCAACGAGTCTTCTCCTACGAGAAACTCAAAAATGACATGCACAACTGATAATCACAACATGATATCTTAACATACACATGGTAATTCCGTCGATCCAGCGTTCACTGCCTAGAACCCACGATGATCCCGTCAGACCAACCCGTGGTGGAAAAACCCGTCCGATGATCCAGCGCACGCTAGCATAGATCCCCCGATGATCCCGTCGGACCAACACGAGGTGGACATATAATAACGACATACATGCACGACAATATGTATAACAACAATACATAAAACAATTAAGGTACTTGCCTCGATTTGAAGACAAGAATAATACTTCCACGAAAACGAACACTCGAAGGTCGTCCTCCTCAATCAATCACATAACGAGACCAAACCTTAACAAAAGAAATGATATAGGATTTATCTCACGTCGTACGAATGTTTAACAATTCGATTTACGGCCAAAAGTTCCTAAAATGAAATCATGCAGGCGCTTAGCGCACGCTAAGTACTCGTGTAGCGTCGTTAAGTGCGCTTTCGATAGCGCACGCAAACAACAAAGCCTAGCGTACGCTAACTATGCATGGTCAGTACTTCACTGACCAGCCGACTGACTCGTCTGATAGTCTAGCGTACGTTACGTACCAAACGTAGCGTACGCTAACTCGTGCTCGATAGCGCACGTTAATATTCATAGCATAGCGTGCGCTATCTGTGCATGGCAGTTTACTGCTGAGCAGTAAACTGTTCTCGCCATGATCGAAACAATGAAATCTTCCGTGATACTTCATGTTACTTCCATGAATATCATGTACATACGATTATGAATGATTTATGGATAACAACAACTTCGGATTCGAGGATATGCATACCGTTATAAAATCATATTCCGTTTCAACTACAAATCTTCATACGACAATTCGAAAGGCTTAACGGTTGATATCAACACCTCTATATCAATCCATATTATCATGCTGAAGTTGTTAAACGTTCTATCTATACTAGATAAATCCTTCCATGATCAAATCTTTAGATTTATCTAACAATAAGGATGTTAACGTCTAGTCCAAGATTACTATGAAATCATCTATTAGATTCGGTTTACCATTGATAGAAGCTTCCTTTACATATCCAATGTAACAAGATTCGAATCAAGATGATCATAATCAAGGTACTTAAAGTTTAATCATCTCAATATTCCAAACATGATATACTTGGATAATTCATCTATGAAAATCCATATCTTGTTAACATGATCATCCAAATCGTTAGAATCCAACTCTAAGTCTTGAGATAGATTGAACATACCTTAATATGATGAAAATCACTGAACCGTAAGGTAGAATCCAACTCCGGTTGGTTGTATGCCACTCCAAGGTGCTATTCCACTTCAATGAATATTCCCAAGTGATAACCAATATACAAACACCAACAAGATGTGTTCTAAGTGTATAGGAGTATTATTACAGCTCTCTGAACTTTCAAGGATGAAGAATGGGCGAAAGAAATGAAAGCCAAAACGGTTGTTGTCCCATTTATAATATTCTGCATTATTAACAAGTTAGCGCACGCTACTAAGCATTCCTTAGCGTGCGCTAATAATGGTTGACTTCAGAATTGTCCGGGTGCGTCCACGGGAATCTTATCCGGACCCATGTCCCGGCTAGCGCATGTGCTAGCCGTCCCGCTCAATAATTGAGTTCTTAGCGCACGCAACTCCTATCTTCATAGCGTGCGCTAATAATGGCCCGATAGCACGCGTTAAGATACATTCTTAGCGTGCGCTATCACGAGGTTGCATGAGCAATTTTGCATGTTTCTATACTTATGTACAATGATATCAATGCACGAAATATCATACTCCAATAATCAAAATCACCAATCCGAATAATACAGGGTTTGAATACAGATGAAATACACCGTAGTAAATCCGGATATTACATACTCTCCTACTAAAAAGGAGTTTCGTCCCGAAACTCAAGACGAAAATAACTCGGGATATCTAGACTTCATATCGCCTTCCGTTTCCCGGTGGCTTCTTCCATTCCGTGACGTGACCACCGAACTTTGACCAAAACGATGGGTTTGTTCCTCGGTTGCTTAACTCGACTCTCGAGTATCTTAACCGGTCTTTTTCAAGCGTTCCATCTGCTCGACTTCGATCTCGCGAAATCAATGATATGATTGGGATCCGGTATATATCTCCGTAATGGGATACGTGGAACACGTTATGAACATGGCACAATGACGGCGGCAATGCCAATCTGTATGCCAACTCCCCAACTCTCTCGAGGATCTCAAATGGTCCGATATATCTCGGACTCGGCTTTCCTTTCCTTCCAAACGAAAGATTCCCGAGTAGGAGAAACCTTCAAAAGTACGTGATCTCGATCGAACTCCAATGGGCGGCGTGCGTCCGCATAGGATTTCTGGCGACTGCAGGCGGTCAACGGCCTTTCACGAATCAAGGCTATCTTCTCTCGAGTCTGCTCGATCAACTGCAGTTACATTCGATCAAGTCCGATGAATCGTCCCAACATAGGGCGATCTGCATCTCCTTAGTATAATGCCTCAAACGGTGCCATCTTAATGGAAGCATGCCAACTATTGTTGTAAGTAAATTCAATCAACGGTAGATGAACTTCCCAATCGTTTGACCAATCTAAGGCACAGGCCCTTAGCATGTCTTCCACCGTTTGTATAGTTCTCTCAGATTGTCCGTAGATCTGCGGGTGATAAGTCAGATTGAAGTTCAATTCGGTCCCCAAGGCCTTATATCGCTTTCCAAAAGTGAGACACAAAACGGCCGTCTCGATCAGAAACAATGGTCTTCGGCGTACCATGCAATCGAACTATCTCCGAAATAAATACTCGTGCCAACCTCTCTGGTCCCCACGTATCCTTAATGCCTAGAAAATGAGCCGATTTGGTTAAACGATCAACTATCACCCAAATCATGTTCATTCCTGTCCTGGTTTTCGGCATATTAGTGATAAAGTCCATCGATATGTCCTCCCACTTCCATTCAGGAATCGGGAGCGGCTTCAACATTCCAGCAGGCCGTTGATGCTCGATCTTAACCTGCTGACAAGTCAAGCATTTCGAAACATAGTCCGCTACGTCTTTCTTCATGTTGCCCCACCAGAAATTCTGCTTCAAGTCCTTATACATTTTACTGGTGCCCGGGTGGATAGAATAGGGCGAACTATGAGCTTCCTTCATAATCGTCTGTTTCAGAACATCAACATCGGGAACGCAGAGTCGGTTCTGAAATCTCAAAACTCCATCGTCATGAATTTTGAATAGGGTGGAGTTTCCTTTGATCAATTCATCATGTAACCTAATCATCAGATTATATTCTGCCTGTCTAGATTTTATTTCTTCGGTTATCTATGAAGTTATATCCATCACGCATGATTGTCCTTGGACTCTTTGTAACCATACCTCAATTCCTTCACGAATCATCTCTCGCTGAAGGCTAAGTTGGGAGGTCAGCGTCTCCAGCATCTGAATAGAGACAGGCTTGCGGCTAAGTGCATCGGCCACTACATTCGCTTTGCCTGGATGATATAAAATCTCCAAGTCATAGTCCTTAATCAGTTCCAACCATCTTCTTTGCCGCATGTTTAATTCTTTCTGACTGAATATGTACTTGAGACTCTTGTGATCCGTAAATATCTGACAGTGAGTCCCGTACAGATATGCCTCCAGATCTTCAAAGCAAAAACTACTGTTGCAAGCTCCAAATCATGTGTTGGGTAATTCACTTCATAAGGTTTCAGCTGTCGTGACGCATAAGCGATCACCTTATCATTCTGCATCAATACGCACCCAAGTCCTTGGTTCGAAGCATCACTGTAAACTATAAATCCTCCAGTTCCCTGTGGGAGTGATAGAATCGGTGCCGTCGTCAATCTCTTCTTTAACTCATCAAAACTAGTCTGACACAACTCGTTCCACTCAAACTTTTGAGTTTTCTGCAAAAGTCGAGTAAGTGAGCGGGAGATTTTAGAAAACCCTTCCACGAATCGACGATAATATCCAGCAAGTCCTAAGAAGCTTCGGACTTCTTTCACGTTCTTTGGAGGCTCCCAATCCATAATTGCTTCGATCTTCTGAGGATCTACTCGGACTCCTTCAGCTGACACTACATGGCCGAGGAACATTACTTCCTTTAGCCAGAATTCACACTTAGAAAGTTTGGCGTACAATTGCTCGTTTCTCAAAAGTTCCAATACAATCCGCAAATGTTGCGCATGTTCTTCCGGGGTCTTAGAATACACCAGAATGTCATCAATAAACACGACCACAAATTTATCCAAAAATTCAATGAACACACGGTTCATCAATTTCATAAATATAGCAGGTGCGTTAGTGAGACCAAACGGCATCACTACAAACTCATAATGTCCGTAGCGAGTTCTGAACGCTGATTTGGGAACATCAGATTCCTTAATCCTCAGTTGATGATATCTTGATCTCAGATCGATCTTAGAAAATACTGTTGCCCCTTGCAACTGGTCAAACAAATCATCAATCCGTGGCAACGGATACTTGTTCTTAATCGTCATCTTGTTCAGCTCTCGATAGTCAATACACAATCGGAGCGATCCATCCTTCTTTCGGACAAAAAGAACTGGCGCTCCCCAGGGTGAAACGCTTGGCTGAATATAGCCCTTATCCAGTAACTCCTCTAGCTGCTTCTTCAGTTCGTACATCTCAGTAGGTGCCATACGATACGGCGCCTTGGAAATTGGTGTAGCTCCGGGTTCCAGCTCAATGGTAAATTCTACATCCCTTCGTGGAGGTAGCCCAGGTAACTCGTCAGGAAATACATCTGGAAATTCGTTCACAACAGGAATGGATGAAAGTTCCACAATCTCGTCTTCTTTCTTCATTGCGTAACACGATTGCGATGCACACTGTTTCAACAATTTGTGACTTTCATCGCCTTGATCAATTTCCCTGAGCTTCCTGGTTTCCACCCCTCGAACAATATTTCGGAACCATCATCAGCGATCAACGAGATATTCCTCTTTCAGTAGTTTACAATTGCTCCATACCGATTAAGCCAATCGTCTCCGAGTATCAGGTCATCTCCTTGCATTTCTATCACGATCAGATTTGAGAGCCACTCTCTGCCTCCAAATGATACAGGGAAATTTCTAGTTTCTAAATTTCCGACAATCCTTTCTCCACTCGGTAAACCAACAACATAAGGTTCACAAGTATGAAAACCGAAAATATTCAAACGATTTACACAAGACAAAGAAATGAAAGAATGTGTAGCTCCTGTATCGAATAAAACGCTAACTGGCTGGGAAAGGATCGGGCCGATTACACGATGCGGCAGCGGCATCACGATCGTCTGTCCTCCTCATCTCGCATGAGACGTGGGGAGCAGATTCGGCACTCGATGTCCCCTTTCGGTCCCATTGTCCTCTGCCTCGCCCGCGGCCAAAATTCGAGGCATCCGAACACTTTCTTTGCGTCTGTGGAATCTTGGCCTCCTTACGGGTCGGCTGTGGTGTACGAGCTCTAAAGACTTTGCAGCCTCTTCACAAAACACCGCCCAATGTCCTCTCGTCCACAATCAAAACAAGTCACGGCGGGAAGGGGGCAATTCCGTCGATAGTGCCCCTGCAGGCGCAGATTAAAGCATTTCTGGTAACATCGGTAATAGTTGATGTCGCTCCGAAGTTCTTTTCGCTCCTAGGTAGTGCGGAGGTTTCTTGAAAGAGTGAAAGGATGACTGGGCCTTACGGGCCCCATTTGTTCTTGTGCTCTGTAAAAGTACCGAGACTTTCTGTTTCTTGGTTTCGCAAATTTCTCCATGGTCGCTTCCTTGATCTCATATGCCAACGCCTTATCTGGTATTGGCGAGAGTGGTACATTCGAATCCGGACATGTACCTCGAACTTCGGTTTCATTCTCATATCGAAATGGATCATCATTTACGCATCTGCTCGACCGGATGTCGAACAAATGCCATTTGTTGGTTAAACGTCTTGATCGCACAGGATCGCACATCGGAAAGGTGAGCGGAGAAAAACTCCCGAACTTTGGCTTCCCTCACGGGACGAGGGCAATCGAGCTTCCATCATCAATCTAAACTCTGTCCAATCGGCATCATGGTCTACATGCCGGATGGCTTCCCCCCATTCGGACGCTTCCCCTATCAGAAAATATTGAGCGATAGAGGCTCTCCGGTCGTCTGGGCAGTTGATTCCGGCAAAGATTTTCTCCAGTTCTTTCAACCAATGATCCCAGGTGGGAGTCTCAGAAATACCGTCGAATTTGGGTGGTTGCATCTTCGCCACCTCTTGCAGCCACCGGTCACCTCGATTTCCCATGTCTGGGATCCCTTGCTGTCTCTCTCCCTGCTGTAGTCCCACCGCCACTTGCATTCGGTCCACGACCTGGGCGAACTGAGTCATCTGGTTCACCACTTGACGAAGGATCTCTGGTACAGCAGGATCTGGTTCATTATTAATAGATTGTTGCGGCTCGCCTGAGCTATGACTGGCCTGGTTAGAAGGCGACGCTTCCCTTTCGGCATTTCTCCGTCTGCGTCCACGACCGCGACCACGTCCACGTCCTTCTCTCAACATACTGTAAGCATAAATACTCAATATACAGGAAACAACATCATTCTAATATTCGAGTATAAAGAGACACAACATGTAAAGAACAAGATAGAGTTTAGGAACTTACAACCACTGTTCGCATGAAGACGTAGGCAGTGCAGTGATGTCATTCACGGCCGGTTACCCCAAAAGACATAAATGACCCCTATTTTAACCCAACGGCCAAAATATCCATAATCTTAGCTCCGATACCATATTCTGTAACACCCCCGATATATTCAGGAATATTACAGCGCCGTAAATCCTTTACATAAGGATTTACAAGGCTGAAGAATTGAACAGGCATCAAAAGGTACTAATGAATGGAAAGAACGGAATTACGGTACAGCAGTTCTGACCAAATACAGAAATAGTACAATTGTTCAACAGAACTCAATAATACATCACCAAATTCAAATCCATCACAAATGACTTCGTACTCGAGTACTTATTGAAATAACGAATAAACAACAGATAAATAAACCCGGTCGGGACATCACTCTGCACCCTCGTCGTCATACAGTTCCAGTAGTTGTTTCACCGATCTGATGGATCCTGAACACAAACAAAATGTTCACCCCCGAAGGGGTTAGCACAACGATGCTAGTACAAGTACCACAACATATTATTCATATCTCACGAAGAATAATAACATAAACGACAAAATACCAACGAGTCTTCTCCTACGAGAAACTCAAAAATGACATGCACAACTGATAATCACAACATGATATCTTAACATACACATGGTAATTCCGTCGATCCAGCGTTCACTGCCTAGAACCCACGATGATCCCGTCAGACCAACCCGTGGTGGAAAAACCCATCCGATGATCCAGCGCACGCTAGCATAGATCCCCCGATGATCCCGTCGGACCAACACGAGGTGGACATACAATAACGACATACATGCACGACAATATGTATAACAACAATACATAAAACAATTAATGTACTTGCCTCGATTTGAAGACAAGAATAATACTTCCACGAAAACGAACACTCGAAGGTCGTCCTCCTCAATCAATCACGTAACGAGACCAAACCTTAACAAAAGAAATGATATAGGATTTATCTCACGTCGTACGAATATTTAACAATTTGATTTACGGCCAAAAGTTCCTAAAATGAAATCTGTCTGAATTGCTTAGCGCACGCTAAGTACTCTGTGTAGCGTGCGTTAAGTCTGCTCGATAGCGCACGCAAACAACAAAGCCTAGCGTACGCTAACTATGCATGGTCGATTACTTGACCCGACCGGTGACTTCGTCGATAGTCTAGCGTACGTTACGTACCAAACGTAGCGTACGCTAACTCGTGCTCGATAGCGCACGTTAATATTCATAGCATAACGTGCGCTATTCATGCATGGCGCTTTCTTTGGCGATGCTTATTCTCGCCATGATCGAAACAATGAAATCTTCCGTGATACTTCATGTTACTTCCATGAATATCATGTACATACGATTATGAATGATTTATGGATAACAACAACTTCGGATTCGAGGATATGCATACCGTTATAAAATCATATTCCGTTTCAACTACAAATCTTCATACGACAATTCGAAAGGCTTAACGGTTGATATCAACACCTCTATATCAATCCATATTATCATCTTTGAAGTTGTTAAACGTTCTATCTATACTAGATAAATCCTTCCATGATCAAATCTTTAGATTTATCTAACAATAAGGATGTTAACGTCTAGTCCAAGATTACTATGAAATCATCTATTAGATTCGGTTTACCATTTATAGAAGCTTCCTTTACATATCCAATGTAACAAGATTCGAATCAAGATGATCATAATCAAGGTACTTAAAGTTTAATCATCTCAATATTCCAAACATGATATACTTGGATAATTCATCTATGAAAATCCATATCTTGTTAACATGATCATCCAAATCGTTAGAATCCAACTCTAAGTCTTGAGATAGATTGAACATACCTTAATATGATGAAAATCACTGAACCGTAAGGTAGAATCCAACTCCGGTTGGTTGTATACCACTCCAAGGTGCTATTCCACTTCAATGAATATTCCCAAGTGATAACCAATATACAAACACCAACAAGATGTGTTCTAAGTGTATAGGAGTATTATTACAGCTCTCTGAACTCTCAAGGATGAAGAATGGGCGAAAGAAATGAAAGCCAAAACGGTTGTTGTCCCATTTATAATATTCTGCATTATTAACAAGTTAGCGCACGCTACTAAGCATTCCTTAGCGTGCGCTATTAATGGTTGACTTCAGAATTGTCCGGGTGCGTCCGCGGGAATCTTATCCGGACCCATGTCCCGGCTGGTGCATGTGCTAGCCGTCCCGCTCAATAATTGAGTTCTTAGCGCACGCAACTCCTATCTTCATAGTGTGCGCTAATAATGGCCCGATAGCGCGCGTTAAGATACATTCTTAGCGTGCGCTATCACGAGGTTGCATGAGCAATTTTGCATGTTTCTATACTTATGTACAATGATATCAATGCACGAAATATCATACTCCAATAATCAAAATCACCAATCCGAATAATACAGGGTTTGAATACAGATGAAATACACCGTAGTAAATCCGGATATTACACCGAGTACTCGGGGGTTAGCAAAACTCCACTGTTTTGCTAGTGCAAGTACAAGTGCAAAAATACGAGTCACACAATTCACATTCCACGAATAACAATAACCCGGAATCCTCAAAGATCCAAACGAAACGAAAAGTACTTCCCAAGGCAAGAGTTTGAGAAAAATATTCCAAAACCGAAAGATCACAAATCAATGAAAATAATTTATAAAACGGTTTAGAATTCCATCGAGAGTTTTAATAGAAAAATAATTTAGGATTATCAAATCCCACTTTTCAAAACTCAACAGACGAAAGGGGTCACCGCCCCAAAGGTTTACTTTCCGTAAAATGACCTTTACCAAACCATTAGGATTTTAGCCCCAAATCTCATCAACTCACAGTACACAAGAACGACCGCAAGGTTCATCTCTCAACATCAATCCACAATTAAAGGATTTAACACAAACAACAAAATACTCTAGTGCCATCCTAGCCAAGTAAGCCAAATGAACAACTTACCTCTTACACACTTAGTCGATGCATGCAATCATGAAAACCGTTCAAAAGCACTCATTACCGGAAATGCCATAATCAAATCACATTTGTAAAATGCACCACAATTAACCGTCGATCCACGTCTCTGTGGACCCCTACCGAGACCCCGTTGGATCTAACCCGTAGTGGTTAAAAGCAAGCTCGTAGATCCACGTCTCTGTGGACCCCTACCGAGACCCCGTCGGATCTAACCCGTAGTGAGCATACACACACACGTTACTCATGCAATACTAACATGCTAAGAATGTAAGTTCATTAAAAATACTCACTAGAGATGGCCATTAACTCGACACCATTAACAAACTCTTCAAAACACAATAACAAGATTAAATACAGAATACACGATCCCATAACTTTAAACAATAGGAGTATCATCATCAAATCATTCAACGTTCAAAATAATCAAATCATAATCAATTCCCAAAACACACCGTTCACAAAACACGCACGCATTTTGAAAGAAAGCCTTTAACGAGGCCAAACCGAAATCTTTTGAAACTTCATTTCAAACAACCAAATAAACACACCAAGACGATCACCGATCATCATATCCAAAAAATAAGAAATGTATGAGCAAGGTACTTGCCTCTAACAAGAACAACACGGAGAATCGACCGAAGTAGGTTGACACGAACCGACTACGAACCCGCCGATTCCACCGATCGCCAACTCGCGTTCATAAACTGCGAAGGACAATAACAACAATGAAATGAATTCCATAACACGACTCAAAGCCGCTGAATTCAAAGAACAAATGACGAAGGTTTAAGGATGTAATATCCGGATTTATTACGGTGTATTTCATATGTATTCAAACCCTGTATTATTCGGATTGGTGATTTTGATTATTGGAGTATGATATTTCGTGCATTGATATCATTGTACATAAGTATAGAAACATGCAAAATTGCTCATGCAACCTCGTGATAGCGCACGCTAAGAATGTATCTTAACGCGCGCTATCGGGCCATTATTAGCGCACGCTATGAAGATAGGAGTTGCGTGCGCTATGAACTCAATTATTGAGTGGGACGGCTAGCACATGCGCCAGCCGGGACATGGGTCCGGATAAGATTCCCGCGGATGCACCCGGACAATTCTGAAGTCAACCATTATTAGCGCACGCTAAGGAATGCTTAGTAGCGTGCGCTAACTTGTTAATAATGCAGAATATTATAAATGGGACAACAACCGTTTTGGCTTTCATTTCTTTCGCCCATTCTTCATCCTTGAGAGTTCAGAGAGCTGTAATAATACTCCTATACACTTAGAACACATCTTGTTGGTGTTTGTATATTGGTTATCACTTGGGATTATTCATTGAAGTGGAATAGCACCTTGGAGTGGCATACAACCAACCGGAGTTGGATTCTACCTTACGGTTTAGTGATTTTCATCATATTAAGGTATGTTCAATCTATCTCAAGACTTAGATTTGGATTCTAACGATTTGGATGATCATGTTAACAAGATATGGATTTTCATAGATGAATATTCCAAGTATATCATGTTTGGAATAGTGAGATGAATAAGCCTTAAATACCTTGATTATAATCATCATGATTCGAATCTTATTACACTGAATATGTGAAGAGAAGCTTCTATCGTTGGTAATTCGAATCTAGTAGATGACTTCATAATAATCATGGACTTGACTTTAACTATCATTATTGTTGGATAAACCTAGAGGTTTGATCATGGAAGGATTTATCTAGTATAGATAGAACGTTTAAACAACTTCAGCATGATAATATTGATTGATATAAGGTGTTGATATCAACCGTTAAACTTTTCGAATTGTCGTATGAAGATTTGAAGTCGGAATGGAATATGGTTTTATATTGGTATGCATATCCTTGAATCCGAAGTTGTCTTTATCCGTAAAATCATTCATAAGTGTATAAACATGGTATTCATGGAAGTAACATGAATTATCACGCAAGATTTCATTGTTTCTATCATGGCAAGAACAGTTTACTGCTCAGCAGTAAACTGCCATGCATAGATAGCGCACGCTATGCTATGGAGTTTAACGTGCGCTATCGAGCACGAGTTAGCGTGCGCTACGTTTGTTACGTAACGTACGCTAGACCATCAGACGAGTCAGTTGGCTGGTCAGTGAAGTACTGACCATGCATAGTTAGCGTACGCTAGTCTTTGTTGTTTGCGTGCGCTATCGGGCAGACTTAACGCACGCTACACAGAGTACTTAGCGTGCGCTAAGCAGTTCGGGCAGATTGCATTTTATGAACTTTTGGCCGTGAATCGAATTGTTAAACATTCATACGACGTGAGATAAATCCTATATCATTTATTTTGTTAAGGTTTGGTCTCGTTACGTGATTGATTGAGGAGGACGATCTTCGAGTGTTCATTTTCGTGGAAGTGTTGTTATTGTCTTCAAATCGAGGCAAGTACTTTATTTGTTTTATGTATTGTTGTTATACATATTGTCGTGCATGTATGTCGTTGTTGTATGTCCACCTCGTGTTGGTCCGACGGGATCATCGGGGGATCTATGCTAGCGTGCGCTGGATCATCGGACGGGTTTTTCCACCACGGGTTGGTCTGACGGGATCATCGTGGGTTCTAGGCAGTGAACGCTGGATCGATGGAATTACCATGTGTATGTTATGATATCATGTTGTGATTATCAGTTGTGTATGTTATGTTTGAGTTTCTCGTAGGAGAAGACTCGTTGGTACTTTGTCGTTTATGTTATTATTCTTCGTGAGATATGAATAATATGTTGTGGTACTTGTACTAGCATCGTTGTGCTAACCCCTTCGGGGGTGAACATTTTGTTTGTGTTCAGGATCCAGGAGAGCGGGGAAACAACCACTGGAACTGTATGACGACGAGGGTGCAGAGTGATGTCCCGACCGGGTTTATTTATTTGTTGTTTACTCGTTATTTCAATAAGTACTCGAGTACGAAGTCATTTGTGACGATTTGAGTTTGGTGATGTATTATTGAGTCCTGTTGAACAATTGTACTATTTCTGTATTGGGTCAGAACTGTTGTACTGTAATTTCGTTATTTCCATTCGTTAGTACCTTTTAATGCCTGTTCAATTCTTCAGCCTTGTAAATCCTTATGTAAAGGATTTACGGCGCTGTAATATTCCTGAATATATCGGGGGTGTTACAGAATATGGTATCAGAGCTAAGATTATGGATATCTTGGCCGTTGGGTTAAAATAGGGGTCATTTATGTCTTTTGAGGTAACCGGCCGTGAATGACATCACTGCACTGCCTACGTCTTCATGCGAACAGTGGTTGTAAGTTCCTAAACTCTATCTTGTTCTTTACATGTTGTGTCTCTTTATACTCGAATATTAGAACGATGTTGTTTCCTGTATATTGAGTATTTATGCTTACAGTATGATGAGAGGCGGACGTGGACGTGGTCGCGGTCGTGGACGCGGACGAAGAAATGCCGAAAGGGAGGCGTCGCCTTGATCGAGCCGATCATAGCTCAAAGGGCGAGCCGCAACAATCTATTAATAACGAACTGCTCTGTGCAGAGATCCTTCGTCAAGTGGTGAACCAGATGACTCAGTTCGCCCAAGTCGTGGACCGAATGCAAGTGGCAGTGGGACTACAACAGGGAGAGAGACAGCAAGGAATCCCAGACATGGGAAATCGAGGTGACCGGTGGCTGCAAGAGGTGGCGAAGATGCAACCACCCAAATTCGACGGTATTTCTGAGACTCCCACCTGGGATCATTGGTTGAAAGAACTGGAGATAATCTTTGCCGGAATTAACTGCCCAGACGACCGGAGAGCCTCTATCGCTCAATATTTTCTGATAGGGGAAGCATCCGAATGGTGGGAAGCCATCCGGCCTGTAGACCATGATGCCGATTGGACAGAGTTTAGATTGATGATGGAAGCTCAGTATTGCCCTCGTTAGACCCAGCAAAATAGGCACAGGCCCGCGGGCCGGGCATTGGGCTGCATATTATTAGCCCAAAAAAACCCGGGCCTTTTTGGCCCGGCCCAGATTTGGCCCGCCCGTAGAGGCCCGGCCCATGCCCGCCCGGCTTGATCTTTTTTTTTTTTTTAATTTATGTTATGTGTTATTATAATATTTAATTTTTTTTCCTTGTTTGTTAGATTATAATACATCTATATGTTAATTATTGATGTAATTTTATTTTTTGGGACTTTGTGATTATTTGTAGTATCTCATATCAATAATAATATTATTTTATGATTTTATAAGAAATTAGTAGTGATAAATGATATGATGATCAAATAAAAATATTTGTATATTTGTCTTTTGATTATGGTAGTGTAGTAAATAATGTAATTATCAAATAAAAATAATTGTATATTTATTTATCCGATTGTGATAGTATAGTGAATAATATAATAATTAAGGATCAAAAATATTTGTATATTTATTTGAATTAATATTTCAAAAAAAAAAAAAAATCGAGGCCAGCGGGCGAGCAGGCCCGCCGTGGCGGGCAGGCCTAATAATTTTGGCCCAGGAAAAATTGGGCCTTTTTGGCCCGGCCCAAAAAAGGCCCGCCCGTTTTATGCCCGGCCCGTTTGGGCCGGGCCCGCCCGTTTGGGCCGGGCCCGCCCGTTTGGGCCGGGCCCGCCCAATTGCCAGGTCTAGTATTAATTAACTCAATGGATCAGTTGGAACCAGTTTTATATTTTGAACTTCTGTGGTATTATTGGATTATATTTATATTTCTTTTAATTAGTCTTGTAAATCCTTACTATAAGGGTTTACGGCGCTGTAATTAGTCCGAATATCTCGGGGTGTTACAGTCATGGCGTGCATAAATTATTTCGCAACATGCTTACTTCCATGTACTACAATATTGAAAACTTTCATAGCTAGACCATAAATGAGAGCAATATAATGGTCACGTAATGTCTTGAAGTTGAGACGTTTCTGTTATCATTCTTAAACATAAGGTATACAATTAGGAAACAGAAATGATAGATGTTAAAATTTAGTAAGAGCTCAATAATTATTATTCATGAGTAATTAAGCAACAATTTTCTTCAAATTAACATCTTGCTCGAGTAATAGGAATTTTAGGTCCATGTGTTTTGAACCTTTCGTTATCCTGTTATGCTTAATCTTAATAACCCGTCACATGTGGGTGACTTGATATTCAATGTGAGCATATAATTACTTGTCTCCTTGTGATTTGTTATGTAATATTTATATCCGTATCACATAGGAAGACTCACCCATATCCTTCATTTAAAAGTCATTTGAGAGATAATCATGAGTTTTACATAATAAATCGAGATCTACTAGCCAATAAAATATCATCAACATACAAAATAAAAAAAATATGAACTTGCTCCCACTGATCTTAAGGTATATACAAGGATCAATTATATTTCATTGAAATCGAAAGCAGTAATGATTTCATGAAATTTTTAAATACCATTGTCGGGAAGCTTATTTTAGTCCATAAATTGATTGTTGAGTTGAGACCATGTCTTCCTATTCTCCAATTATGAAGTTTTCAGGTTGACGCATAAACGCAATGGTTAGCATATTAGATCGATCCCAATCAAGATGAAGTTTGTTATCCTCATGGGAACTTACTGTAATAAGTGGGGCAGACGGCTCTTAATATAGAATCGTGCCTAATTCAAGCAACCTCAAGGAAAACTCAACTTGCTCTTTGCGTTATGAGGGGTTGGTTCCATTGAATTTTATAATGGACGTAGCCATTGAGGTGAAGGTTGAAGGAAAATTAACTCCAATTTAGGGCTACAAGAATTTAGACTTAAAATAACACATATTGTAACACCCCGAGATATTCGGAATAATTACAGCGCCGTAAACCCTTAAGATGAGGATTTACAAGGCTAATTTAAAAGAAGTGTAAAAATAAACCAATCGAACACTGGAATTCGCATACAGATTTGAAACAAACGATCAAATGTGCTGACTTATACAACCATATTGAAAAGACTTTATTAATACAGACATACTCGATTACTAATCGAACCAAGAAGACAAATCATAATAATAAGAACATCAACCACATCACTGAGCCATCTCATCGTCCTGCTTGCATGTGGTGCCCTCCCGCTCCTCGACTACCCGAACATCAAAAACAATGTCCACCCCAAGAAATTAGCAAAACAATGCTAGTACAAGTATCGTCATACAATAGATCATCAATGCATCATAAAACATGCAAAACGGACTTCCGCTGGAATCCAACGATGCGAATCCTCACGATTCCATCAACACAATACAGGTAATCCAGCGATCCAGCGCCCTTGGTATAGATCCCCATGATGATCCGTCGGACCAACGCATGGTGGAAAACCCGTCCGGCGATCCGGCGCCCTCGGATAGATCCCCATGATGATCCGTCGGACCAACGCATGGTGGACATTCGATCCAGCGCCCTCAGCATAGATCCTCATGATCCCCTCGGATCATTTATACCATAACCAATCAACTATGCATACACATATGCATTTTAATATGTTCATCAATACGAACAAATAATCAACCAATATCATGAGAAATTTGAAATACATCTCATATTCAACAATATGAACAAAACCACAAGCATGATCAAAGATTCAATATAAATCGAACTCGACATATGATACTTGCCTCGAAAATGGCAAGACGAAATACTTCGATGATCTCAACACACTCGAAGGCCGCCTCTTCGATCAACGTAATGTGCTCGAACCTTAACAAAAGGAACGATATACAAATCATCTCAAGTCGAACAATGGCCTAACAATTGACTACGGCCGAAAAGCTCAAAATAAACAAGGTCTGGATTGCTTAGCGCGCGCTACGTACTCTACGTAACGTGCGCTAAGACGGCTGTTAGCGACGCTATCGTATAAGACTAGCGTGCGCTAGCCGCGCGGTCTGGCGATCGACTTTGGTCTCATAACGTCACGCTACGACGTTTCGGGGCGATCGACCGATAGCGCACGTTAACTCACACGTGTTAGCGTGGGCTATTATTGCATGGCAGAATCTGCAAGCCAACTGGGTTGAATGGTGAAGAACTCATGAATCCTACCGTGATAATACAAGTTATCCTCGGGCAAATCATGCTAATAAGGTTTGTGGAAGATTTATGATCGTGAAATACAAATATACGGATAGCCAACTCAACATCATAATTCATCTACGATCTCCAAGAAATAATCCAAGTTCCATTTGTTCTACGTTCCAAAACACATGATTCCATCGTGTAAAACGTATCAACTGGGTAAATATCCGATTATTGATCATAACTTGATTTGAACATGCTTAGGAGTCCTTATAATAAGATGGTTCAAAGGTTCATGCCGATACGTCAAAAGTATCCTTCTAACGTGTGATGACCGATTATAAATGAAATACTTGCTATCAAAACATGATTCAAACTTTCTTAGGAACATTACTAACATCAGTGAAGAATCACCTACCTCAAAGTAGTGAAGAATACGGAGGAAAATGAAGCGATCCAACACCGAAGGCTTGAACACCAATCTCCATGATATACGATCTTCAATCTCGAACTAGGAGGTTGATATGAAGTGTTTAGGACGAAGGGAGTTATGATCTAAGTGTAAGAGTTCGGGTTATGGGAGGAGAAAATCGAAATCTCGAATAGGATGATGTCCTATTTATAATAAATGGCTATTAGCGCGCTAGACCACATTCGTAGCGTGCGCTAACGGCTCATGATCTAAATCTGTACTCGGCACTTAGCGTGCGCTACGTATATACATGGCGTGCGCTAAAGGCGTTGACTCGGCTTTTCGAAAGCCGTCAGTACATCCGACACGATCCGGCGGGGGTCCCGGCGGATCTCACCTACCGCACGTCCTAATCAATTTGACCACGCATAGCGTGCGCTAATTACATTATGTAGCGTGCGCTATGAAACCATGTTAGCGTCGCTACCCTTAGCTTTGTAGCGTGCGCTACATGCACAATTTCAACCTTACAAATCACAACCATGAAATTAAACGCTCGGCAACATCGGATTATGAAATACGGAGAATAATACTCGGACAAAAGTACAATCATTACAATATCACAAGTTCCAATTACATAACGAAATCTCGGGCATTACATCCTTCCTCCCTAAAAGAAGTTTCGTCCGAAACTTATGATGAAAACAACTCGGATATTTAGCCTTCATACCGTCCTCCGTTTCCCAAGTGGCCTCTTCGACTCCATGTCGTGACCATTGTACTTTAACCAAGTGTATTGGTTTATTTCTCAACTGTTTGATCCGGCTCTCAAGTATCTTGATTGGTCTCTCTTCGAAGGTGCCATCATTAGCTATCTCGATCTCGTCGAAATCAATGATGTGGTAGTCCGGTACATACTTCGCAGGTTGGGATACGTGAAACAAATTGTGAACATGACTCAGCGATGGCGGTAAGGCCAACCGGTATGCTAAATCCCCAACTCTCTCTAGGATCTCAAATGGTCCGATATATCTCGGACTAAGCTTGCCTCTTCTCCCAAAACGGAAAATCCCTCGTGTAGGAGACACCTTCAATAGTACGTGGTCTCCAGCGTCGAACTCTAGAGGCGGCAGCGTACATCGGCATAAGACTTCATCGACTGGCGATCAGCAGTCTCTCTCGAATCAAGGCTACCTTCTCTTGAGTCTGAATAATCAATTCCGGTTCCGTCCCGATCAAATCCGAAGAATCATCCCAGCACAGGGGTGATCGGCATCTCCTCCCGTACAAAGCTTCAAATGGTGCCATCTTAATAGAAGCATGCCAATTGTTATTATAAGTGAACTCGATCAAGGGCAAGTGAACTTCCCAATCAGTCGACCAATCTAATGCACAAGCTCTAAGCATGTCCTCTACTGTCTGAATAGTCCTTTCGGACTGACCGTCCGTTTGGGGATGATAAGCTGTACTAAAGTTTAGCTCGGTCCCCAAAGCCACGTGGAAGCCTTTCGAAGTGTGACACGAAGCGACCATCTCGATCCGAAATAATGGTCTTCGGCGTCCGTGCAATCGACTATCTCCGCAATAAATATTCGTGCCAATCTCTCGGGTCCCCATGTATCTTTAATTCCCAGGAAATGAGCCGACTTGGTTAGTCGATCAACTACAACCCAAATCATGTTCATTCCCGTTCTAGTCCTTGGCATACTAGTAATGAAGTCCATCGAGATATCCTCCCACTTCCACTCAGGGATCGGAAGTGGTCTTAACATTCCAGTAGTCGTTGATGTTCAATCTTAACTCGACAAGTCAAACACTTTGAAACGTACTCCGCTACGTCCTTCTTCATATTCCCCACCGAAGTTTTGCTTTAAATCTTTATACATCTTATCACGCTCGGTGAATAGAATAGGGCGCGCTGTGAGCTTCCTTCAGAATAGTCCTTCTCAAATCATCATCATCGGGAACGCAAAGTCGACTCTGAAATCTCAGAACTCCATCATCTTGTATCACGAATCCTGGGGCTTTTCCTTTCTTTACTTCGTCACATAATCGAAGGATCAGAGAATCGTTCAATTGTTTAGACTTGATCTCCTCGACTAGTGATGAAGTCAGTTCCATCACATAAAGTTGCCCTTGGATTTCTGGTGCCCATACTTCAATCCCCTCGCGGATCAGTTCCCGTTGAATACTGGTTTGGGACGTAAGTGCTTCCAACACTCGAAGGGAAATAGGTTTACGGCTCAAAGCATCGGCTACTACATTTGCTTTCCCCGGATGATAGAGAATCTCCAAGTCGTAATCCTTGATCAATTCCAGCCACCTTCTCTGCCTCATGTTTAACTCTTTCTGAAAATGTACTTGAGGCTCTTATGGTCTGTAAAGATCTGACAATGAGTGCCGTACAAATAATGTCGCCAGATTTTCAAGGCAAAGACCACAGCTGCTAGCTCCAGATCATGAGTCGGATAATTAACTTCGTACGGTTTCAATTGCCGAGAAACATAAGCAATCACTTTATCCTTCTGCATCAACACACAACCCAAACCCTGATTTGAAGCATCGCTGTATACCATAAATCCGTCAGTTCCTTCTGGCAGCGCTAATATAGGTGTTGTCGTCAGCCTCCTCTTAAGTTCATCAAAACTAGCTTGGCACTCCTCATTCCACATGAACTTTTGAGTTTTCTGTAACAGCTGAGTGAGCGGACGAGCAATTTTGGAAAATCCCTCTATAAAGCGGCGATAATATCCAGCAAGTCCTAAGAAGCTTCGGACTTCTTTCACGTTTTTAGGAGCTTCCCACTCCAAGATTGCTTCGACTTTCTTCGGGTCTACCTGAACTCCGTCGGATGATATCACATGCCCAAGGAAGGTTACTTCCTTAAGCCAAAATTCGCATTTAGAAAGTTTAGCATACAGCTGTTCCTTTCTCAAGACGCTCAAAACCACACGTAAATGTTCAGCATGTTCCTCTGCGTCCCTCGAATATATCAAGATGTCGTCAATGAAAACGACCACAAATTTATCCAAGTACTCCAAGAATACCCGATTCATCAATTGCATGAATACCGCAGGAGCATTGGTAAGTCCAAATGGCATCACTACAAATTCATAATGCGTCTTAGGGATAAAGCGATTTGGTATATCCGATTCCTTAATTCTCAATCGATGGTATCCCGATCGCAAGTCAATCTTCGAGAATACCCTTTCCCCTTGCGGTTGATCAAACAAGTCGTCGATCCGAGGTATAGGATACTTATTCTTGATCGTCATCTTGTTAAGCTCCTGTAATCAATACGGTCGGAGGATCCGTCTTTCTTAGGACAAAGAGAAGCAGGCGCTCCCCAAGGAGAAACGCTAGGTTGAATATAACCCTTCGCAACAATCCCTCCGTTGTTTCTTGAGTTCATACATCTCGGTTGGCGCCATGCGATATGGTGCTCGGAAATAGGAGGCGCTCTGTGCTCTAATTCGATAGTGAATTCCACTTCTCTCTGCGGAGGTAATCCGTAGTTCGTTAGGAAAAACATCGAGAACTCATTCACAACTGAAATAGATGAGAGCTCTATTCCTTCCTCTTTCCTCATGGCATAGCACCAAAGTCCGTGACATCCTTGCTTGATAATTTCTGACTTTCATTGCCTTGATCAATTTCCCGAGCTTCCCAGTCTCCATCCTCGGAATAAGTGTTCGAGATCCGTCATCGCAATGATGGAAATGACTCTCTCTCGGTAATTCAGCACTGACTCCATAACGATTGAGCCAATCATCTCCGAGAATTAAATCGTCACCGCAGATGTCAACCACAATAAGATTCGATGGCCAATCTCTTCCTTCTATAGATACTGGGAAATCCTTAGCTTCTAAGGTTCCCACAATTTTCTCTCCGCTCGGTAATCCCACAACATAAGGTTCACAATTATACAAGCACGAGATGTTCAAACGATTAACACAGTTCAAAGATATAAAAGAATGCGTGGCTCCTGAATCGAACAAGACACTAACTGGTTGCAAAAGGATCTGAATCGTACCTGATGCAACAGCTGTGTTCTGATCATCAGATTTCCTCATCTCGTACAGGCATGGAGGAACGGACCCAGCATTGGATGCCTCTCTCTTCCCAGCGTTCTGCTGCTGAAATCCACTTTGCCGCGTCTGGTTCACACTCGTCTCCTTCGGGACTGGAGCTGGAGCGCGAGTACCAAAAGATCGGGTCGCATTCCCACAAAATGTTGCGCGATGTCCTTCCTATCCACACTCGAAACAGGTCACAGCAGGCGCGAAACAATCACGTCGAACATGTCCCGCCTTGCCACAGTTGTAACACTTCTTTCCTGTGTCGAAGCTTGATCGGTCTTGCCGGAACTTCTTTCCTCCTCGACTAGGATGCGGAGGTCTCTGGATGAGTGAAAAGAGGACCGACCCGGCGGCCCGCTATTCTTATTCTCCGCGAAGTTGCCCGACACCTTGTTTCTTTGCTTCCGTCGATTTCTCTCTGCGCTTCCTTCATATCGTAGGCCAACGCCTTGTCCCGATCTTGCCTCAAGGTGGTACAATCAAATCCGGACATATATTGCTGAATTTCCGGCTTCATTCGCATGTCAAAATGGAAAATCCTTTCCGCCTCGGTCTGACCAGGTGGCGCACATAAGTCATTTGGTGATTAAAAGTCTTAATCACTTCCGTCACGGTTTGCTTCGAATTTTGCGGTGAGAAAAACTCCCGAACTCGGGCCTCTCTAACCGGCGAGGACAATCTGCGCCTCCATCATCGGTTTGAATTCTGTCCAGTCAACATTATGCTCCTCCGGTCGAATGGCCTCCCACCGGTCGAAAGCCTCCTGTCGAGAAGATCTTGGCGACCGGAACCTTCCTATCGTTGGGACAATTAATCCCCGCAAAATCTTCTCTAATTCTTTCACCAATGATCCCACAGCGTCTCGGTGGAACCGTCAAATTTCGGAGGATGCAATTTGACCACCTCGGTAAGCCATTTATCTCCCGATTATCCACGTTATTCTGTGTCCCATCGCCGTGCATGCGATCCACAACTTGAGCAACCGGTTTATCTGGGCAACCACTGTTGAAGCACTCCCGCACGTTAGGATGCATTATTATTTGCCGATCCTCTGTCCCCGGAATGTGAATCCGTTTGACTAGCGGTTATCTCGGGGTAGATACCGACTCTTCTTGCCTCGCATTACCACGTCGCGTCCACGACCGCGTCCGCGTCCACGACCTCCTCTCAACATACGTAAACATAAATACTCAATATACGGGACAAACTTTCTCAAAGTACATTCATTAATGTTTACCAGACGTGAATTAAATAAAGCAGTAGTATTCGAGATTAGAAACTTACAACCACAAATCGATTGGCGATCTTTGGCTCAGTGATGATGTTACGAACGACCAATAATCAATAACGTAAACAGACCCAACTAACCCGACTGCCAAGATATCCATAAATCTTAGCTCCGATACCATATTCTGTAACACCCCGAGATATTCGGAATAATTACAGCGCCGTAAACCCTTAAGATGAGGATTTACAAGGCTAATTTAAAAGAAGTGTAAAAATAAACCAATCGAACACTGGAATTCGCATACAGATTTGAAACAAACGATCAAATGTGCTGACTTATACAACCATATCGAAAAGACTTTATTAATACAGACATACTCGATTACTAATCGAACCAAGAAGACAAATCATAATAATAAGAACATCAACCACATCACTGAGCCATCTCATCGTCCTGTCGGTACTGTGGCTGCCCTCCCGCTCCTCGACTACCTGAACATCAAAAACAATGTCCACCCCCGAAGGGGTTAGCAAAACAATGCTAGTACAAGTATCGTCATACAATAGATCATCAATGCATCATAAAACATGCAAAACGGACTTCCGCTACCGGAATCCAACGATGCGAATCCTCACGATTCCATCAACACAATCTGGTAATCCAGCGATCCAGCGCCCTTGGTATAGATCCCCATGATGATCCCGTTGGACCAACGCATGGTGGAAAACCCGTCCAGCGATCCAGCGCCCTCAGCATAGATCCCCATGATGATCCCGTCGGACCAACGCATGGTGGACATTCGATCCAGCGCCCTCAGCATAGATCCTCATGATCCCCTCGGATCATTTATACCATAACCAATCAACTATGCATACACATATGCATTTTAATATGTTCATCAATACGAACAAATAATCAACCAATATCATGAGAAATTTGAAATACATCTCATATTCAACAATATGAACAAAACCACAAGCATGATCAAAGATTCAATATAAATCGAACTCGACATATGATACTTGCCTCGAAAATGGCAAGACGAAATACTTCGATGATCTCAACACACTCGAAGGCCGCCTCCTTCGATCAACATAACAGGCTCGAACCTTAACAAAAGGAACGATATACAAATCATCTCAAGTCGAACGATGGTTTAACAATTCGGCTACGGCGAAAAGCTCAAAATAAACAAGTCATGCGGATTGCTTAGCGCGCGCTACGTACTCTACGTAGCGTGCGCTAAGACGGCTGATAGCGACGCTATCGTATAAGACTAGCGTGCGCTAGCCGCTGTCTGGCGATCGACTCTGGTCTCATAACGCACGCTACGTTCGGGCATTAATCGACCGATAGCGCACGTTAACTCACACGTGTTAGCGTGCGCTAATATTGCATGGCGAATCCGCAAGCAGCTGGGTTGAATGGTGAAGAACTCATGAATCCTACCGTGATAATACAAGTTATCCTCGGGCAAATCATGCTAATAAGGTTTGTGGAAGATTTATGATCGTGAAATACAAATATACGGATAGCCAACTCAACATCATAATTCATCTACGATCTCCAAGAAATAATCCAAGTTCCATTTGTTCTACGTTCCAAAATACATGATTCCATCGTGTAAAACGTATCAACTGGGTAAATATCCGATTATTGATCATAACTTGATTTGAACATGCTTAGGAGTCCTTATAATAAGATGGTTCAAAGGTTCATGCCGATACGTCAAAAGTATCCTTCTAACGTGTGATGACCGATTATAAACGAAATACTTGCTATCAAAACATGATTCAAACTTTCTTAGGAACATTACTAACATCAGTGAAGAATCACCTACCTCAAAGTAGTGAAGAATACGGAGGAAAATGAAGCGATCCAACACCGAAGGCTTGAACACCAATCTCCAATGATATACGATCTTCAATCTCGAACTAGGAGGTTGATATGAAGTGTTTAGGACGAAGGGAGTTATGATCTAAGTGTAAGAGTTCGGGTTATGGGAGGAGAAAAAACTGAAATCTCGAATAGGATGATGTCCTATTTATAATAAATGGCTATTAGCGCGCGCTAGACCCTGTTCGTAGCGTGCGCTAACGGCTCACGCCTAAATCAGTACTCGGCACTTAGCGTGCGCTACGTATATACATGGCGTGCGCTAAAGGCGTTGACTCGGCTTTTCCCGAAGCCGTCTGTGTACATCCGACACGATCCGGCGGGGTCCCGGCCGAGATCTCACCTACCGCACGTCCCAATCAATTTGACCACGCATAGCGTGCGCTAATTACATTATGTAGCGTGCGCTATGAAACCATGTTAGCGTACGCTACCCTTAGCCTGTAGCGTGCGCTACATGCACAGAATTTCAACCTTACAAATCACAACCATGAAATTAAACGCTCGGCAACATCGGATTATGAAATACGGAGAATAATACTCAGACAAAAGTACAATCATTACAATATCACAAGTTCCAATTACATAACAGAAATCTCGGGCATTACACATATTATAATATGGTATATAAACAACATAATTTTAGGTGCTCCTGTGGGCAGTCACCAAAATTATATATGATGTTGTTTAAATTCACTAGATCAAAATTATCGTGAAAACGTTAATTGAATAAATTCCTTAATAATTGTTCAAACAGATGAATATTATTTGTCTGTGGACAAAATTAATTCAAGTACCGACCAATAATATGATTTATTCACATAAGATAGTATAAAATAGTTTACACAACATGCAAAATTATAAACCCACTGTGGTGCGGTTTAACCATAAATTTGCAATTGTAAAATATATTTTCAAAAATAATGAAAAGTAATAAATTGCATATTATCATAATGTATTTATAATAATACTATTGATGATGATACATATAATATATTAGTACAAAGATAAGCCATATGTTTTCAGCCATTTCATTCTGGTACTAATATGTATCACCAATAATCCAATGCAAATTAGATAAATATGAACATTATGTATTTAACAAAGGCGAAGATTATAATAATTTAATCTTCAAGTTGGTCTTAACCGATTCGGGACATAAGTATTTTTAAAAAAAAAGATCATTTAGTGAAAAAAAATCATGAGTAATTTTTCCTAAAAATGTTGAAGGAAAGATGAATGGAGGGGAGTAAAAAAAATCATGAGTAATTTTTCCTGAAAATGTTGAAGGTTCGTTATCCTTCAATACCATCAAGTGTCGAACATAAAACCGACCGTCGCTAAGTCTCCGCCTATCTAGATTGTACCAGGCCGAAGCATAATGCCCAGAACACTAATCTTTTCTCAACATGATGGATCGATCAGCCATAATCCCCCTCCAAAACAATTATTTTCCGATGACCATCTTTATGAGTAAGAATTCTAATGATTTTTTGAATTAATAAATTATTCTTACATGAACCTCTGAGTCAAATGGAACTGACACACTCCAAGCACTATGACACGTCTTTAGTGTAACTATCGCAAGTGCACAATATCGTATCAAGTAGTAAATGGTCTATTTGAGTCCGGTTTATCGATCACGCGAGGAAGTTAGGTTATATATTGAATTATACACTATTTAACTATTTATTATAGAGATCAATATGATTGAAACACACAATTTAAGAGTTTGGTTTGACAATTGCAAAGAAAGTTGCAATAATAGTTCTAATATTCAAGGAAATGAAATATTGCACTAATAATAGATTAATAAAAGATAAAATGAAATAGTTGGGATTACAAACTTAGTTCATCATTAGTTATAGAAGATGTATAGGAGATCATAAGATGAATTTACTTATTATGTTGTGTAGATTCGATTTTCCTTAAAAAGACGGCTTCTCTTTCGAACTATAAAACGCCCCTTATATATTGAATCAATCCACTATATTTCTATGTTGATTGGCTTCAATACATAGCATTAGGTTTTATGAAAATAACTCAAAGAATCATCTAAGGTCTAGAGGTATATTTCTATCCCCTAGAACAACTTAGAGTGAAGATCATTTGATCTAATCAAACATATTTTCTTTCGAAACATATGAAGACTATAAATATCGTCATTTATTGGCCAAATAAATAAAGATTGGTAAAACAATGAAAATCACACACAATAATAAGTAATTCATAATAGATCTTTATACAAACTTAAATAACATGACTAACCTTGTTTATAATCCCAACTTAAGTAACTTAGCCCATGAAGGGTTTAATAAACATAATACAAGCTTGAGTGGTCATTATTAGTTGAAAAAGAGAAAGAATTGATCCTAACTCCCTTAGTAGATAAAGGAGAAAGAAGCAATAAACTCCCTTAACAACATATGCTATACCACTTTTACACAAGTCACTCAAGAACACAAGTGTGTTCTTCACACAAAAAGAAAATATTACAAAAAGTGGAAAAATATATGATGAATGATGAATAATGATGGATCTAAGGAGTCTATTTATACACCTAAAGTCATCTAATAGCTCCAAAACTCCAGCATTATTACATTAGATCGGATCAATACCAGCCATCCCCTCAATAATAGACCAAAAGTATAAAAAATTAGGCAATGATCACTAATCTGCCAAGAGTTACGGCCGTAACATTGAGGAGTTACGGCCGTAACATGTCTTCGTAAATTTACATTTTGTGAGTTACGCCCGTACACGTCCGTATGGAGTTTCAGACTTCATTTTCAGCCCAGAATTTCTTAGACTTTGCGTTTTTGCCCCAAATCTTCTCCGGATGATAACTTTTGATATATAACTCTGATTTTGAATCCGGAAAGACTGCCGAACTCGTCTCGGAAAGCCCTACAACATGAATACATAAAAATTCAACAAAGAGAATACTTTATAAACATCATATTTCTTGAGTAAATCAGTAATTCAATCCGATTAAGACTAGATTTACATCTTCATCCGATAAAAATAAAATTATTAAAAACTAATTAATTAAAAGCAAAAACGAGTAGACTAGCTCAATTATGGGTGAAATATATCGATACAAACTATGGATAAGTGTACAAAACTGACACTTATCACACCTCCAAACTTGAATTCTTGCTAGTCCCGAGCAAGACTCTTTATTAATCACACTCCAAAAATAAAAATAAAATAAAAATAAGACACAAAAATAATAATACACACATAAATTAAGAAAAATAATTATATAAAAGGAGATCAAAATGCCATTAATACACAACAACCAGCTTTATACAGTAGATAGAAATGAATCATGATTCAAAATAAATCTACTAATGATTTTAAAGTTAAAACACGGTTTTATTTTGTAATTCCAAAATGCAAGGTTTTCCCCCAAAAGGTTGATTATTTCTTTTCCACTCGTGATACACACGAATCCCTTTAATAGTTGCTCTCGATCACTCGTTTATTTTTCGACTCAATATGAAGAAGAATTTCATTGGCGTCATCAAATATTGTGATTTTTCACGAAATTGAGTGTATTGAAATTCAGCCGCTAATTAATCAAATCTGCTCATAAACTACATCCCTTAGTGATAGCTTTCACACCGTTATTTGCTAACGTGTAGCTCTTTTCACCAACACAATTTTCCATTTTTTTTAGGTGATAGATTTAACACCGTTATTTGCTAACGTGTAGCTCTTTTCACCAACACAATTTTCTATCTTTTTTTTAGGTGATAGCTTTCACACCGTTATTTGCTAACGTGTAGCTCTTTTCACCAATTACTCCTTTTTTTAGGGAATAGAATTTTTGTAGAAAATCATTTATTAGCTAAGCATGAAAAATTAAAAACTCCACAAATTAAGTAAATTTATTTCTATTTTTCATCAACCGACTGATTCTTCTTTTCTCAAGGTAACGAATGACTCGATTTTATATGATAACTACAAGGCTTGGAAACAGAGATTAAGGCTCAAAAATTTTGGAATATACAATTTTTTACCGGTTAAAATGATTTTAGAAGCTTGTATATAGCTAACTTATTGGTGTTATGGCCAGATCTAGAAATCTCATAAATCAAAATACTATATATATATATATATACACTAAAAAAATTAAGGCAAATAATCAAAATAATCAAAACACACCAAAATGCCAACACACCGAAATAATTAAAACATACCACCTCCAAACTTGAAAATAAAACTGTCCTCAGTTTTTGAAAAAAATAAAAATAAAAAAAATAAAATAAAAAAAATAAACTAAAAAAAATAAAATAAAATAAAAAGCAATGGAGAAAAGCAGAATACTTCATGTTATGAAAGTTGATGCTTGAGCTAACGCCTTTTAGAATCTGCAAGAGAATAAATATACGAGGCACACAACAAAAGAAAATAAAATTACTCGGAAGTATAACACAATTTTTATGATGCGCTTCAAGAAAGTCCGAAGAGTCGCCTTACGCTGCCATCAATGCTTTTATAAAAAACAAACAATAAAAATTACAGCAATTAAATAACAATACATAAATCGCGAATAGATGCGCGTCAAGAGATCAAGAAGAAACTCCTTAAGCTGCCATCATTTAGCACGATTTTTACACACAACAGAAAGTAAAAATACAAGAGGTCCGACATGGGATATCAAAGGGAGAGGAATGAATCCACTTTTCGTTTTCTCACGGTAAAATCTTCCATCCAGACAATTTTAACTAGAGCTGGATCTGGTTGAGGAACAAATTCAATGAGTTTTTTGATTAGTTCTTCTGGTGTTGTTGCAACGACTATGATTCGTTTAGCACGTTCGGAAATAAAACCTTTTTCAACAGAGTAGTCGATGAAAGATAGTAAACCATCAAAGAAACCATTGACATTAAGCAGACCTATTGGTTTTTGATGAACATTTAGCTGGGCTCTGGTAACCACATGAAAAAGTTCCTCAAGAGTGCCAAAACCACCGGGAAGGGTGATAAAGGCGCCAGAATTATTTATCATGTGAGTTATGCGATCTTGCATATTTACAGCTCTAAACTCATCTCCAATAGTTGTCCCGGTGATTTTACTTTCAGCCAGATGTTTTGGAATTACTCACAACACTCTTACTCCTTCCATATAGGCAGAAGCAGCAGCTCACCCCGTTAATCCTAGACTTCCTCCTCTGTAAACTACATGAATGCATTTTTCTCCTAAGGTACGACCTAAGTTGTGGGCTGCTTCAGTAAAGCATGCCTCTTTTCCATAACTAGCTCCACCAAAAATGCAGACTGTGCTAAATTTTTTTGTGGAAGATGATGATTCCATTTTTGAAAAGAAATTTATTAGAGAGAAAAAGAGAAAAGTACAAGTTTGAGGGATGAATAAAAGAAACAAGCACAATGCTTATTTATAGAAAAAAAAAGAGATAAAATTGTTTAATAAGTTTGTGATTGCGTTGATTGCGCTTCAACTACTCAATAGAATAATGAATGCATTTATTGCGTATCACCTTTTTTTATTCAGAAAATCTCACCATACGACAAAAATTAAAGATACTCACGTGTATGTACAGTAGTTGTGATTGTGGCTCACACCTTCCTCTGATTTTACGTTCAGAAATGGCCTAAGCGCCTTCTATGAGTCGGGGAGAAGCTTTCCATCTAATTTTCTTACAAATTGGCAAACAGGGTCTTTTAACGTCATATTCCCAAGACGTTGTTCATATTCTGGTTTGAATTTATTCCACAAACATCGAATTCCGTAGTGTACGAGTCCACTAGGATGCGTGTCAAGAGAAATTTCGATATTATCTAAATTCTCTTTATTCAGACCATCCTTAATGAACTGAATTTTATCTTCTCTGTTTGTAGATGGAATTCCTAAAGATCGACATTTTAAATTACAGTTCCATCTAGCACATTTATAGCAAACGGCTATCATCTTTGCTCGTCATTTCTTGGCATATGAACTTTTTTCTAGCCCTGGTAAAAATCTAGTAGGTATTTCTGTGAATTCACCTGCTATTCTCACTTTGGCTTCAATTATGAATCTAATGTCAAAAGGTATGCTTTTATTCATAAGCAACCTCATCCTTTCAAGTCTTGTAAATTTTTAAAATGACATTTTTGCTCAGAAAGGGAAATCTTTTTTCAATTTTATTCAAAGTTTCTTCCATGATTAAAAAAAATAAAATGAAAATAATTGGAGAAAATATCTACAAATATCAGTTGTTGTGGGAAACTGAAAATTCCGACTTTAATAGTCACGGAGTACCGTTATCCGCCACTTGACCGGACAAACACAATTGAGTACTAAGATACAACGTCGAGAAACTGTATCTATAAAAATAGCTTACAATGTAAGATTTCAAAAATAACACTTATACTTCCCCGGCAACGGCGCCAAAAACTTGACACGTCTTTAGTGTAACTATCGCATGTGCACAATATCGTATCAAGTAGTAAGTGGACTTTTTGAGTCCGGTTTATCGATCCCACGAGGAAGTTAGGTTATATATTGAACTATACACTATTTAACTATTTATTATAGAGATTAATATGATTGAAACACACAATTTAAGATTTTGGGTTGACAATTGCAAATAAAGTTGCAATAATAGTTCTAATATTCAAGGAAATGAAATATTGCACTAATAATAGATTAATAAAAGATAAAATGAAATAGTTGGGATTACAAACTTAGTTCATCATTAGTTATAGAAGATGTATAGGAGATCATAAGATGAATTTACTTATTATGTTGTGTAGATTCGATTTTCCTTAAAAAGATGGTTTCTCTTTCGAACTATAAAACGCCCCTTATATATTGAATCAATCCACTATATTTCTATGTTGATTGGCTTCAATACATAGCATTAGGTTTTATGAAAATAACTCAAAGAATCATCTAAGGTCTAGATGTATATTTCTATCCCCTAGAACAACTTAGAGTGAAGATCATTTGATCTAATCAAACATATTTTCTTTCGAAACATATGAAGACCATAAATATCGTCATTTATTGGCCAAATAAATAAAGATTGGTAAAACAATGAAAATCACACACAATAATAAGTAATTCATAATAGATCTTTATACAAACTTAAATAACATGACTAACCTTGTTTATAATCCCAACTTAAGTAACTTAGCCCATGAAGGGTTTAATAAACATAATACAAGCTTGAGTGGTCATTATTAGTTGAAAAAGAGAAAGAATTGATCCTAACTCCCTTAGTAGATAAAGGAGAAAGAAGCAATAAACTCCCTTAACAACATATGCTATACCACTTTTACACAAGTCACTCAAGAACACAAGTGTGTTCTTCACACAAAAAGAAAATATTACAAAAAGTGGAAAAATATATAATGAACGATGAATAATGATGGATATAAGGGGTCTATTTATACATCTAAAGTCATCTAATAGCTCCAAAACTCCAGCATTATTACATTAGATCGGATCAATGCAGGCCATCCCCTCAATAATAGACCAAAAGTATAAAAAATTAGGCAATGATCACTAATCTGCCAAGAGTTACGGCCATAACATTGAGGAGTTACGGCCGTAACATGTCTTCGTAAATTTGCATTTTGTGAGTTACGCCCGTACACGCCCGTATGGAGTTTCATACTTCATTTTCAGCCCAGAATTTCTTAGACTTTGTGTTTTTGCCCCAAATCTTCTTCGGATGATAACCTTTGATATATAACTCTGATTTTGAATCCGGAAAGACTGCCGAACTCATCTCGGAAAGCCCTACAACATGAATATATAAAAATTCAACAACGAGAATATTTTATAAACATGTTATTTCTTGAGTAAATCAGTAATTCAATCCGATTAAGACTAGATTTACATCTTCATCCGATAAAAATAAAATTATTAAAAACTAATTAATTAAAAGCAAAAATGAGTAGACTAACTCAATTATGGGTGAAATATATCGATACAAACCATGGATAAGTGTATAAAACTGACACTTATCACAATAATAATCTTAAATGCTCAAATTTCCAATGCATTGGGAGGAGTGACACACACTCGGGAGGATTTGATGGCAGCAACTACTCTACATTCTCTTTCAAGGGAAACTTGCCAATTAATAGGCCCTCGTCTACCTGTAGAATATATTTCCGAAACATAGGGTAAACTGTACTCCGGGCCGCGGCCCCCGTCGAAATGGCTGGAATGCCTGCACCCAACTGTACTCTGGGCCGCGGCCCCCTACCGATCACCCTCCTGCCGATCGGCCCCTGCCGATCACCCCCTGCCGAAGCACCCGGGGCTGCGGCACATCCATGCCGAGCCGCGGCCCCCGTCATTTTGCTTTACAATGGCCGAGTCTTCTGTACTCTGGGTCGCGACACCCTCCTGCCGGGCCGCGGCCCCTGCTCGATATACTGGGCAGTTTTTTCAGTGTGTGCCGCGACACACTTGGCCCGGGCCGCGGCACACGGGGTCAACCCCCTTGGTTTCCTCTTCTTATGCAGATTTATTATGGGACTTTTATCAATATCATCTTCTACACTTTGAGAGCAACAAGAGAGAGATAGAGAGAGAAACAAGAGAGAGAAATACATTAATTCAATTTTCCGGAGATTTATCGATCGGATCATCGTGATCTTTTGACAAGAGCTTGGTAGCTATTGGACAAATCTTTTCACCGGTGTAGATCGAGATTTTTAGTCTGGAAGTTCGGGTATTTCATTAGCTATTTGTGTAAGCTATTTACTGTATTTTCTTTTCTCGATCTTGTTATTGTTGTTGTATTCCAAATACTTGAAGAACGTTTATTACCGAGTATTTGACGATTGGTGTATACCCCTAGTTTGTATTAGGGACGATTGTGTATTGTGTGTATTGGGGATAGTGGATTTAAGCGGCTTCGGTCCCGTAGTTTTTACTCTCGTCTTGAGGGGTTTTCCACGCTAAAATATCGGGTCTCGTATTTATTGTTTTTCGGACATCATTTGTATTATTGTTGTCGAGTTGTAATTGTTGCTCTATTCGTCGGTAACCACAAAGTTACAATTGAAGAGTGGGAATTTGTCAAACGACGTTCCGCATTTTTCGTTGTGATGTGACGCTGGTCGTGTTTTTCCCAACAAAGTGGTATCGGAGCCACGAGATTTGTTGTTTCGTGGTTGTTAAGTATCTCAATTGTAAGATGGAAGCCAACACGAGTAGAATGGTCAACTTGAACGGTTCAAACTACCACGTATGGAAGGGGAAGATGGAAGACCTTCTATATGTGAAGGATTATTATTTACCGATTTTTAGCAAAGATAAACCCGAAGGCAAGTCCGACGCAGAGTGGACTATTTTGCATCGCCAAGTTTGCGGATATATTCGACAATGGGTTGATGACAATGTTTTGAACCATATTAGTGGAGAGAAGGATGCTAGAGAATTATGGCACAAGCTCGAGCAATTGTATGCTCGAAAGACGGGGAATAATAAGTTATTCCTCATTAAATAAATGATGAATTTGAAGTATCGAGACGGGACTCCTCTATCGGATCAATTAAATGCATTCCAAGGCATAATTAATCAACTTGCCGGAATGGGAATTAAATTCGAAGAGGAGGTGCAAGCTTTGTGGTTGTTAGGCACATTGCCGGATTCTTGGGAGACGTTTCGAACGTCGTTGTCTAACTCCGCTCCCGATGGAGTCATTTCGATGGAATTAGCTAAAGGGAACATGTTGAATAAGGAGGTCCGAAGAATAGCACAAGGATCTTCGTCACAGTCGGATGTTCTAGTTACCGAAAGATGGGGGAGAGATCAAAGTAGAGGTCCGAGTAATAGAAGGCCACAAAAGAGTAGTTCCCGGGAGAAGTCTGCCAATATCGAATGTTACCATTGTGGTAAGAAAGGGCATACAAAGAAATTTTTCCGACAATTGAAGAAGGAGAATCGCCAAGGACGAGAGAATTCACAAAAGAAGGAAAACGGTAGTAATGATAAAACCGAAGTAAATACTACTACCGAAGAATTCTTTGTTTGTTGTGACTATGATATGGTGAACCTTGTAAGAGATGATTCGAGTTGGGTGGTAGATAGTGGAGCTACATGTCATGTTACATCACGTAGAGATTTTTATTCCTCTTACACTCCGGGTGACTTTGGTATAGTCAAGATGGGTAACGATGGGTTATCCAAGATTGTTGGAGTGGGAGATGTCCATTTGAGATTCGACATCGGTATGGAACTTTTTTTACGGAATGTAAAACATGTTACAGACATGAGGCTTAATGTTATGTCCGTTGGTTTACTCGATGAAGATGGTTATCATAGTGGTTTTGGCAAGGGAGTGTGGAAACTCACTCGAGGTTCCTTGATTGTCGGGAGAGGAGAAAAAGAAGGGAAATTGTACGTGACACTTCCGAAGGTCACGATTAATTCCGTGAACACAATCGACAATAATGACGTAGCCGAGCTATGGTATAAGAGGCTTGGTCATATGAGCGAAAAAGGGATGGTGCTATTGTCGAAGAAGGAGGCGTTGTCCGGGGTTCACAAGGTACACCTTAAAAGATGCTCTCATTGTCTAGCTGGGAAGCAAATGAGAGTTACTTTTAAGAGTCATACTCCTTCACAGAAGGAAAATGTGCTTGATCTTGTTCATTCCGATGTTTATGGTTCTATGAAGACTAGGATGCTCGATGGTTGCCGATATGTTGTCACATTCATCGACGATCACTATAGGAAGGTGTGGGCATACACCTTGAATACCAAAGATCAAGTGTTAGACACTTTCCAACAATTTCATGCCTCGGTGGAAAGAGAGACCGGGAAGAAGCTAAAGTGTATTCGGACGGACCCTTTGATGAATATTTCCGATAGCAAGGGATCCGACATCAAAAGACACCCCCGAAGACTTCGCAACTCAATGGATTGGCAGAAAGAACCGGACTTTGGTTGAGAGAGCTCGATGTTTGCTCTCACATGATGGATTGCCAAAGTCGTTTTGGGGAGAAGCTTTGAACACATCGGTTCATGTTATTAATTTGACGCCGTGTGTTCCTTTGGAGTTTGATGTCCCGGATAAGGTGTGGAGCGGTAAAGACATCTCATACCTCCACTTAAGGGTTTTCGGATGTAAAGCTTTTGTTCACATTCCGAATGATGAAAGGTTGAAGCTTGATTCCAAGATGAAGCCGTGTATTTTTATTGGCTACGGGCTTGATGAGTTCGGGTATAGATTATATGACCCGGTGATAAAAAGGCTTGTTCGGTCAAGAGACGTTGTTTTTGTTGAAGATCAAACTATGAAAGATGTTGAGAATGGAGAGTCGGCTCCACAACACGACTATGATCTTATAGATTTGGACCCCGTTCCTCCACAACATGTTGAGACACCCGGTGGAGAGGATGTCCAAAATAATGAACAACATGATGCCGATGACAACGATGAGTTGAGACAAGATGACACCGATGGAGCTCATCTTGAGCTGCCCGTGACAAACATGCCATCTTTTATTCCATATAGGCGGTCGACGAGGGACCGTCATCCCTCTACTCATTATTCGGCCGATGAGTATGTCTTACTCACCGACGAAGGAGAGCCCGAATATTTTGCGGAGGCCATGGAGGATGAAAAGAAGAAGGAATGGATGGATGTCATGCAATACGAGATGAGTTCCTTGCATGAGAATAATACTTACGAGTTGGTGAAGTTGCCTAAAGGCAAGATGGCTTTGAGAAACAAATGGGTGTATCGGGTGAAGTCGGAGGAGCATACCTCGTTGCCCCGATACAAAGCTAGACTCGTAGTGAAAGGATTTAGTCAAAAGAAGGGCATTGATTTTGACGAGATTTTTTCTCCGGTTGTGAACATAGGATCGATTCGATTGGTCCTTGGTATTGCGGCTAGCCTTGATCTTGAGGTTTAGCAAATGGATGTCAAGACGGCTTTTCTTCATGGAGACCTTGACAAAGAAATTTATATGAAGCAACCGGAAGGATTTGAGGTCGAAGGAAAAGAGGATTATGTGTGTAAACTTCAGAAGAGTTTATACGGGTTGAAGCAAGCACCACGATAATGGTACACAAAGTTTGAGTTGGTTATGGGGGAGCAAGGCTACCGGAAGACGACTCTAGACCATTGCGTATTTTTTCAAGAAATTTGGAGATGATGATTTTATCATTTTATTGCTTTATGTGGACGACATGTTGATCGTTGGCAAGAATGCCGAGAGGATTGCCAACTTGAAGAAAGAATTGAATAAGTCTTTTGCCATGAAAGACTTGGGGGCGGCTAAACAAATTCTTGGGATAAGAATTACACGGGATAGAGCAGCCCGGAAATTACACATGTCGCAAGAGCAATATTTCGAGAAGGTGCTTAAACGCTTCAACATGGACAAAGCTAAAGTTGTTAATTCGCCTATTACTAACAATTTTAAATTGACGAGCCAAGATTGCCCTAAGAAGAAGGAGGAGATTGAGGATATGGATAAAATTCCTTATGCCTCGGCGGTCGGGAATTTGATGTACGCTATGGTATGCACTAGGCCCGACATTGCTCATGCCGTGGGAGTGGTGAGCCGGTTTCTATCGAATCCGGGAAAGAAGTATTGGGAAGCCATAAAATAGATATTTAGATATTTACGGGGAACTTCCAAATTGGGGATTACGTTTGGAAATGGGAAACCAATGCTTGTTGGTTATTCCGATTCGGACATGGCCGGTAATGAAGATAACCGAAAATCCACTTCCGGTTATTTGATGACGTTTGCAGGGGGAGCCGTGTCATGGCAATCAAGATTGCAAAAGTGCGTTGCCTTATCTACAATGAAGGCCGAGTATATTACGGCAGTGGAAGCGAGTAAAGAGCTCTTATGATTGAAAATATTTTTACGAGAGCTAGGCTTCCAACAACGATGTTACGTAGTTCTTTGTGATAGTCAAAGTGCGATTCACTTGGCTAAGAATGCGACTTTTCACAAGAGAATGAAACATATCGTTGTGAGGTATCATTGGATCCGAGGTGCTTTGGAGTATGGCTTGTTTGAACTTGATAAAGTTCATACCGATGATAATAGCTCCGATATGTTAACCAAGACGTTGAGTAGAGAGAAGGTGAAAGTGTGTTGTTCGATCGCCGGGATGGCAAATTCTTCCTATGTTCCGGAAAGGGGGAGATTTGTAGGATATATTTCCAAAATATAGGGTAAACTGTACTCCGTGCCGCGGCACATCCCTGCCGAGCCGCGGCCCCCATCGAAATGGCTGGAATGCCTGCACCCAACTGTACTCTTGGCCGCGGCCCCTGCCGTCTGGGCCGCGCCCCCCTGCCGATCACCCTCCTGCCGATCACCCCCTGCCGAAGCACCTGGGGCCGCGGCACATCCCTGCTGAGCCTCGGACCTCGTCATTTTGCTTTACAAAGGCCGAGTCGTCTGTACTATGGGCCGCAGCACCCTCCTGCCGGGCCGCGGCCCCTACTCGATATACTAGGCAGTTTTTTTAGTGTGTGCCGCGACACACTTGGCCCAGGACGCGGCACACGGGGTCAACCCCATTGGGTTCCTCTTCTTATGCAGATTTCTTATGGGACTTTTATCATTATCATCTTATACACTTGAGAGCAAAAAGAGAGAGATAGAGAGAGAAACAAGAGAGAGAAATACATTTCTTCAATTTTCCGGAGATTTATCGGTCGGATCGTCGTGATCTTTTGACAAGAGCTTGGTAGCTATTAGGCAAATCTTTTCACTGGTGTAGATTGAGATTTTGAGTCCGGAAGTTCGGGTATTTCGTTAGATTTTTGTGTAAGCTATTTACGGTGTTTTCTTTTCTCGATCTTGTTATTGTTGTTGTATTCCAAATACTTGAAGAACGTTTATTATCTAGTATTTGACAATTGGTACCCCTAGTTTGTATTAGGGACGATTGTGTATTGTGTGTATTGGTGATAGTAGATTTAAGCGGCTTAGGTCCCGTGGTTTTTACTCTCGTCTTGAGGGGTTTTCCACTCTAAAATATCGTGTCTCGTATTTATTGTTTTTCGGATATCATTTGTATTATTTTTGTCGAGTTGTAATTGTTTCTCTACTCGTCGGTCACCAAAAAGTTACAATTGAAGAGTGGAAATTTGTCAAACGAGGTTCCGCATTTTTCGTTGTGATGTGACATTAGTCGTGTTTTTCCCAACACTACCTTCATGGAGGGAATATCTCCGGATCCCGAAAGGTCACTAGAAATGGTCGGCAACTCTATATTATCGTGGAAGGGGATTCATGAAATCCCACTGCACCACCGGTGACCTCTCTTGAAAGAGCTATTGCGATTTCTCTTGTAGGTACATTAGACACTGAAAGCTTGGAAATCCAAACCCTTAAACCGAGTGAAATACGAGTGCAGAGAGAAACACTAGCAGAACCTGTAAGTGAGGAAACCACTTTACCACAAATTTCACCTTCAACAACTAATAAACGTCTCGAGGATCTTAGCTAAATGCTTATACTCTTGAAGCTCATGTTCAGAATATGTGTAAGGTGATGGATGAAATCAAGTCGGTGCAGCTCGGAGAGCTTAATGAATTTGCACTAATGTGAAATCTGATGCAAAAGGTGTTAGCAAGATTACCACCTGCTACGTCTTCTCAATCGAACCCAGCTCAAAGCGTAGAGGATAACACAACTATGGGGGATAGAGATAGACAAGCACGAGAAGCTGCAAGAAAGATCTAGGTAAAGAAAAAGTAGCGGAGACATCACAAGCTCAGGAATAAGGTCTAGAAGAAGGAGAAATACCGCATGAGCTTTATATTTTTATGCTAGTAGATCATGTTTGCAGAAATGATGCTGATGATGTAACACCTCCAATATGTTCAGGGCGTATTACAACGCCATAAACCCCACACTTTGGAATCCACCAGGCTAACAAACCGACCCGACAAACAACAAAGACATACATCTCTAATAATCGAACAATTTCTCAATCCACGACATTCAAATAAAAGACTAAAACCCGACAATATAATCTGACATCAAATCCATTTCCCAAAACGGGTACACAACATTAACAAATTCAAGAAAGAAGTACTCGAGTACTTAAACCAATTTCATAATACAGAAATCCCAAAACAAGACATCAATAAATAAAGGACAAGATAGAACACTAACAAATGACCACTAAACAGTATTATGCTTGCCCATCATCCTCATACGGCTCGTATGCTCGCTTGTCTCCAAGACTTGTACCTGAAATACAAAAAGTATTTCCCCCATTTAAGGGGTTAGAGACAACTGCTAGTGCAAGTACAATCCATTTGAACTACCATTCTAATCAGATGAAAATATGCACCAAAATCATTTTAGAAATCATTTATATTCCAAAATATTTACGGTGCACACGCACAAAACACTTTTCTCCAACAAAACAATTCAAAGTTAACCTTGGTACGAGACTCACGACCACCGTACCCCGCAGAGCCTCGTCGGACATCCCTGGGTGGTTAACCATAGTTCGTGGTACGAAACTCATGGCAACGTACCCCTAGAGGCCCCGTCGGACCATCCCTAGGTGAACATACACATATCCAACCATACAACCACAACAAGCCATAATTCAAATACTAGAACGCGTAAACAAATGTAAAGTACTTGCCTTTGAGACATCTTCGAAGAATTTGGAATGAATAACGGCTACGAATGATCCGAATGGAAAACGACGGTTCCTAAACGAAGGATCAACATAACTCAGTCCTAACGGATAATAATAATCGAATGGAATACACCCATAACCCCGATTACAAGCTACGACAATGAACGATCAATCCATATGGGCGAGGGTTTACGCAAAATCTCCCCGAATCGATAATTCACGAATATAACTTGATGAAATGGATTGGGATTCACCAAATAACAACAATCGATGAGGAATACTACAACATATATGGGCAATTCGGAATTAATCACGAAAAACCCGAAAAAACCCCAAATTAGACAAGTAAAGGGTTCCTGAAGAAAATACCTTGGAATCGGACGGTGGAGGATGATTACGTTGATGCTGATATGTTATCACGAGCCTACGGTAGTGGAATACCAAGAATTCTTGGATAGAAACTGAAGGGAATCGCCCTCTGCGTCGCCCGAAGAGGAAAACGAGAGGAGAGATGGAAAATGGGGTGTTTTGATTCTGCCCGCTGTACTTAAAACAGCAGGCCATTACGGCCGTAACAAATGTTACATTACGGCCGTAACAAGACTAATATTACGGCCGTAACGAATGGGGTGTTACGGCCGTAACACCCTATTGGACAGCAGGCTAACAGCTGCTGTCCGAACCGTTCCGGACGACTCCGAATCTCAGACCTGCTATCGAACCGAAAATATGGCTACGGAGAATATTCGATGACGAGTCTAACCATTACAAGAAAACAACATTCCGACTACCAGGGAATCCAAAAATGGCCCAAGTGCCTGAAAATTACAAAAATGGCCCAAGTGCCTGAAAATGTCGATACGACATCGGATTAACAAACTGAAAGTCTCAACACGACCAACTCAACCATACGAACTTGTGCAAAGCAAGAAACAACGAAAACGAATGAGTTTTACGAGAATCGAACGCACAAACGACAAAACATGTCATAAAATGGAATCATGTAAAAACATCACCAAAACTCGTCCAAATGGAAAAACTCCAAGAATAAAGTAGATTCAAAATGTCGAAACGGTTACAAGCGGGTCAATAAAAATAGATATACACCAAAAATGGAAACTGCTAAGAATAGAAAGGTACGGATATTACATTCTCCCCCTCTAAAAAGAAGTTTCGTCCCGAAACTTAAGAATCAAAAAGCTCGAGGTACCTCGAACGCATATCCTCCTCGAACTTCCATGTGGCTTCTTCTACTCCGTGCCTCGACCATTGCACTTTAACTAAAGGAATAGTTTTGTGCCTTAACTGTTTGACTCGACGCTCTAAAATTCTGACGGGCCTCTCCTCAAACGTAACATCCTTCTCGATCTCCCCGTCTCCAAAATCAATAATGTGGGATGGGTCCAGAACATACTTCCTCAACTGGGAGACGTGAAACACACTATGTACATGACTCAACGACGGAGGTAATACCAAACGGTACGCTAACTCGCCAACTCTCTCTAATATCTCAAAAGGGCCAATGTACCTTGGGCTGAGCTTCACCTTTTTCCCAAAACGGAAAACTCCTTTCGATGGAGACACTCTCTGCAGCACATGATCTCCCACCTCAAACTCCAAAGGTCGACGTCTAACATCCGCATAAGACTTTTGTCGACTCTGAGCTGCTAACATTCTCTTTATAATCAATTCAACTTTCTCCCTCGTCTCTAACACAAGGTCCAGCTTGGTGCCAACTAGATCGGACAGCTCATCCCAACATATCGGTGATCGGCAACGTTGCCCATAAAGTACCTCATATGGTGCCATCTTAATCGATGCGTGCCAACTAATATTATACGTAAACTCAATCAAGGCCAGATGCTCCTCCCAGTCACTACTCCAGTCTAACGCACACGCGCGCAAGATATCCTCGAACGTCTGAATGGTACGTTCGGACTGCCCGTCGGTCTAAGGATGGAAAGATGTACTCAAACGCAAACGTGTCCCCAATGCCTTATGTACCGCCTGCCATAAATGCGATACAAACCGGCTGTCTCTGTCCGAAATAATAGTCCTCGGCGTACCATGAAGCCTTACTATCTGAGCGATAAAAACACGAGCCAATCTTTCTAGACCCCAAGTATCCTTGATGCCTAGAAAATGTGCCGACTTAGTCAGTCGGTCCATGATCACCCACACCATATTCATTCCGGTCTTCATCCTCGGCAAACTCGTGACAAAGTCCATCGAGATATCCTCTCACTTCCATTCTGGGACGGGAAGTGGTTTCAACAATCTGGCTGGCCGTTGATGCTCGATTTTGACTTGTTGACAAGTCAAACACTTAGCCACAAACTGAACCACCTCATTCTTCATCATTCCACCAGAAATTCTTTCTCAAATCTTTATACATTTTACTCGAGCCTGGATGGACTGAGTAAGGTGACGCGTGAGCCTCTCGCATAATACTCTGCCTCAATTCCAAGTCGTTCGGAACACAAAACCATCCTTGGAATCTCAACACACCATCCTCATGTATCACGAATCCCGGGGCTTTCCCCTTCCCTACATTCTCTTGAAGCGGAATAAACATCGGGTCCTCTAACTATCCCGATTTAATGTCGTCGACTAGAGACGACGAAATCTCAAGTGTACACAACTGCCCGGAACTCTCTAGTAGTACGATCTCAACGCTCAACCTCAATAACTCTCGCTGAAATCCCAACTGGGCCGTAAGCAACTCAAGCGCCCGAAGCGATACTGATTTCCAGCTCAAGGCATCTGCCACCACATTTGCCTTGCCCGGATGATAAAGAATCTCGAGGTCGTAATCCTTAATTAACTCTAACCATCTCCCCTGCCTCATATTTAGTTCTTTTGCGTGAAAATGTACTTTAGGCTCTTGTGATCGGTGAAAATCTGACACGACGAGCCATACAAGTAATGACGCCAGATCTTCAACGCAAATACAACTGTGGCCAACTCAAGATCATGCGTAGGGTAATTCCACTCGTACGGTTTCAATTGACGGGAAGCATAGGCAATCATCCTCCCGTGCTGCATGAGTACACATCCGAGCCCTTGGCCCGAAGCATCACTAAAAACTGAGAAACCCTCATTACCACTCGGTAAAACCAAAACAGGAGCGGTCATCAACCGCTTCTTCAACTCCTCAAAACTCTTCTGCCTCTTATCAGTCCACAAGAACTTCTCTGACTTCTGTAACAAACTGAGTCAGCGGTCGAGCGAGCTTAGAGAACCCCTCGACAAATCTATGATAATACCCGGCCAGATCCAGAAAACTACGGACCTCCTTCACGTTCTTGGGCAGAGCCCAATCCAACACTGCCTCTACCTTATGTGGGTCCACACGAACACCCTCGGCCGAGATAACGTGACCGAGAAACATTACCTATCGCAACCAAAACTCACACTTTTAGAACTTCGCAAAAAGGTGCTGAGTTCTCGAAATATCTAACACGATATGCAAATGACGGGCATGCTCCTCCTCGCTCCTCGAGTAAATCAGGATATCGTCGATAAAAACGACTACACACTTATCGAGGTACTCGATAAAGACCTTGTTCATAAGCTGTATGAACACGTCTGGGGCGTTGGTTAGCCCAAAAGGCATAACCACAAACTCGTAGTGACCGTATCTCGTCCGAAAGGCCGTCTTCGGAATATCAGTATCCTTCACTCAGAGCTGATAATAACCCGATCTCAAATCAATCTTCAAAAACACGGTTGCCCCTTGAAATTGGTCGAACAAATCATCGATCCTCGGGAGTGGATACTTGTTTTTAATAGTCACTTTGTTCAACTCACGATAGTCGATACACAGACGAAGTGACCCATTCTTCTTCTTCACAAATAGGACCGGTGCGCCCCAAGGCGAAGCGCTCGGTCGAATATACCCCATGTTTAGCAACTCTCCCAACTGTTTCTTCAACTCAATCATCTCAGTAGGCGCTATACGATATGGCGTCTTAGAAATCGGTGCCGCACCCGACTCCAAATCAACAGTAAACTCGACCTCTCGATCCGGTGGCAAACCAGGCAACTCATCTGGAAAGACGTCAGGATACTCACACAATACTGGAATAGACAAGAGCTCGAATACCCTTTGTCCCTATCTCAAAGTGTAACACCAATACCCCGTGCAACCTTCTCGAAGAAGTCTCACCGTTTTCAAAGTTCTGATCAAGAATCTCCGACTACTCCGGTTACGCCCCACAAAAGAATGCTCGGTACCTTCAGAGGCTAACATCGAAACGGTTCTCATTTTATAATTCATGATTGCCCCATGACGGTCCATCCAATCCTCACCCAGAATCAAATCCTCATCTCTAATATATACCGCAATCAGATTAGAAGGCCAAACCCTCCCCGCGATACTCACTGGAAAATCTCTAATCTCACGATCCCCCACGATGCTATCCCCACTAGACAGTTTAACAACAAATGGTTCACACGCAACTAGGCAATCAACATGCAGACGATGCAAACAATCCAGAGATATGAAAGAATGCGTAGCACCAGAATCGAATAATACGGAAACAGGATGGTCAAGGATGTGAATGGTACCTGTAGCCACCGTCACGTCTGGGTCTCCCGCTCGTCTCATCTCATATACTCGGGGCGGAACAGACCCTGCACTAGAATCTCCCCCTCTAGAAGGTTGTCCACATCCTCGACCTCTACCAAAACTCTGCTGTGGCTGAGAAGCTATCGATGCCTGATTTACACTCGGTTCCCCCGTAGCTGGGGCTGATATCTGAGTAACTGGTGCCCGAGCAGCATCTGTACAAAACTTGGCACGATGCCCCATCCGACTGCAGGAATGACACTGAATCGGAGGCCTGTCACACTCACTCATAATGTGTCCACGGCGACCATAGTTAAAACAATTAGGACCACGCACTGAACTAGTAGGGGCAGACTTAGAACCGTTTTCTCGTCCAAATGACGGGGACTGACTCCCGAAGACTCGCGAACCAGACTGAGTCTTCTGATACCCTCCAGACTTGCCTCCCAAAAACTGGCCGGAGGTCTTATGCTTCTTTCCCTCGGCTGCCGTCTCTGTCGCAGAAAACGACATCTTATAAGCCATCGCCTTAATCTGATACTCCTTCAAAGTCGTGCACCCTAGACCAGACATGTAGTGACACACCCTCGGTTTCATCCGCATATCGAAGTGGCGGATCTTATCAAGCTCATCTCAGACTTGGTTTCTCACATAATGAAGTTGTTGGTTGTAGTCCTTGATTGCCTGCGAAATCGGGACATCTTGGGGCTTAGCCTCAAAGAAGGCTCGGATCCTCCATTCTTTAACTGTCCACGGACAAAACTCGTCTTCCATCAGCTCCCGGAACTCTGCCCATGTGGCTGCCCGGTCATGCGGTTTCACCACTTGCCACCACGTTGCCGCCTCTTTGGCGAGGAAGTACTGAGCGATGGGTACCTTCCTCTCCTCAGAGCAGTTAGCAGCCTCAAATACCTTCTCCATCTCAAATAACCAACTCTCCCAACCGGAAGGGTCAGAAGCATCATCAAACTGCAGAGGACGCATACGAATCACGTCCTGAAGTAATTTAACATTACCGGATCCAGTAGGCGGAACCGGGTTAGCATTAGCCTGGACGACCAAAACAGCCTGAGTCAGTAACGTCATCTGGTTCGCTACTTGCTGCAAAATATTCGCTACTCCAACATTCTCATGCGCATTACCGGAGCTAGCAGACTGATCCTGCTGACCTCCAGAACTAGGTGGAACACTGTTCGACAAGGAAGGCATCACCGAATCAGTTCCCGAGTTATCGGACATGGCCGCCCCACCGGCTGCGCCACGTCCCCTACCGCGTCCTCATCCTCTACCAGTAGGAATTCTGAAGAAGTAGCGGTGAGTACAATTCAAACGCAAAACGCAACAAGATATCAGGAAAGGAAACAGAACAGGACAACGTAACGTGTCAAGTTAGGAAAACTTACGAGCACCGGCGTATTAAGATGATGGCATGGCAGCGATACTGTTTAAAAATGACACTCGACTAGACCCAAATAACCGACAGCCTAGGTATCCATAAACCTAAGCTAACAATCAGTATGATTAAACCGCTCAACATTATCCATAAACCTAACCTAATCCATATATACCTATTCAATGATAGCAAAATAATGTGAATTAGCCTGTAGAAAGATGGAACAAACAATCAGTATGATTAAGCCGCTCAACATTATCAAAATTTAAAGCCACTTTCAACATAAACAAATAAATAGTAAGAGGTAACAAAAAACATTTTTCATCCAATATGACTTAAACAATCCTCTAAAATAACTTTATCTCTGAATTAAATCTCAAAATGCACGTGATTTATGTAGGCAAAGCCTTCTGGAAAATCAGTCAGTAGCTTCACATAACAGCTGATAAAGTCATGATAATCCAAAGCATTACATGATTTCAATATGTCATTGTAGTTCTGAAGAATAATAACCTGAAGTATATTTCAAAAGACAGAACATGCTGAAATAAGTTAAAAATTGGCAAAAGAAAAAAAACATAAAATAAAATATTATATAAGGCCGCTTACTCCTGTATCGTCACCCATCTTACGAAAATCCTCAGGTGACCTTCCTGCAGCTTTAGCCTGAAAAAAGAAAAAAACATCATGAGGTCGTTTATGTTATGAAAAATCTTCATCACATTACAATTCTGTATCTACATTGACTGCACTTTTTTTGGTACAAATTAACATGCCTCATATGTAAGTGGGAAAAGATTGACTCTCACTTTAAAATATACAAGCACTAAAAGAACGTAAATCCTTCCCAGAAGTGTAAAATAACATAATGGTAATGAAATGATTACTTGAGTTACAAACTTAAGCCATTTCTTGGACTTGTCTTTAAAATGTTTAGGAGAATTAATACAGACAACTCCGAGAACTTGCAAAGTTCGTTATTGGCCCTTCTCTTTCCATCCTCCAACAGGCGTACCGCCTCTTTAATAGCCTTTCTCTGTTGCTCATGCCCATATATTAAAAAGTCAGGGGTGCGCCCTAACCTATTGGATAAGCTAACACGTTAATCTCGGTAGACACGATGTACAACTTGTGCAAAATTCAAAATAAGAAACTAAAATAAACGAGAATAAGGACAACATCATAACATGTCTTATGTACGTCTCCTTTCAATAATAAATGCATGAATCATGTCTTATGTACCAAATTCAACTCCTATAATGCATCTATGGGATAACATATAATATTTAGATATCCAAATGAAAAACATTATGCAGCTTAATTATGTAAAGAAGTCAATCAACATTATAATGTCTTGACATTATAAATCAAAGTTGTGCAGACCCCTAAACACAGATAGGTTAAACTTAATTACATGAACTCAAATATGCAGATGCAATAGCAAAGAGAAATCCATGAATTAAGTCACCCGACAGAGAGAGAGAGAGAGAGAGAGAGAGAGAAAGAGAGAGAGAGAGAGAGAGATTATCATCATTCATCACCCATCCACCTCCAACAATTTTCAGCTGTCCAATCTGCACTAAATTGATGAAGGATTCTCTTTTCACATCTGAAGCATCCCTCCACCATCTCTCCAAATAAGACATCTCTTCCCAGATGAATTTTCGTCGATTATCCTACATAAAACTCAGCGAATGAAGTTTAAATCTACAAGATTCACAAGCTTTGACCACGAGCAATCGAAATCCACACTGAAATAGCAACCACCTATGAATTCTCGAACAAACCAAAATCAGAAAGAAAAACTCATCCCCAACACCAAATCGGCCCAAACCAGTACCAAATTATGAATTTTAAGCTCGAGCTTATCTAAAAAAATCACCATATGACCTAAATTTGTGTTCAAAACTATCCCAAAATCAAATACAGAAGAGCACCATACGATTTCACTAGAATTCAAAAAGAACAAAAATAATAAAGCTTGGATCTCTTTGTACTTGAGAATCGGTCGAAGACCATTCACACCAAATTTTCATCCGTGTGTGTCTATATGTATTTCTGGGAGAGAGAGAGAGAGGAGAGATATGAGTACGATGAATAGAAATAGTGAGAGATAGAACCGACTTGTTTGAGGGAATAATGAGAAAGAGAGAAAGAAAGTGGTGGGCTATTTTCCTTTAACTTGAAAGTTTATAACTGTTCAAGACAGTCACTACACTTGTGACAGTTATTAACAGTCACAAATATTAGATTTATCACTGTTTGGTCATTGTGACTGTTATTGACAGTCATAAAGTTTTGACTGCCATTGACAGTCATAAATCCAGGGAGTTTCATGTCATAAAATCTTGTTTTTGGTGTAGTGCGGCCTCTAGATAGACATTATGACTACCCACATTAAAAGAATTAATTCGACGGCACGAACGAAATCCCATTACTGTATAATATTTAATCCTTTCTTCGCGCGATATCCTAATTAAGCCTAAGGCATGGAGAAGTCGACCTTATATAGCTTAATTAATATTCTTGATCTCAAGTTACAATTGTCCAATTCAAATATTTATCAATAACTCTTTATTGATCAATTTGAGCATGGCCATGCATTTAAACAATTTAACTTATCAAGGGCCCGTAGATATCTTCTCCGTTTTATAGGAGAGACAAGTCCCCTCTGGACAAACTACTTCCCTCTGCATAAATCGTACCGTATCCAATCACAAACTGTATGGTCCCTTATTACAGAAGACATTGGTATTGTGTTAAATTACGATACTCATTATGTAGGAAACTGTAATGTCTTTAGGTAATAAGGACTTAAATAATATATAAAAATCAGTGGAATTATAATGACTTAATCCATATATAATTGTCTTCGTTAGGTCATATCCAATACGATATCTCTACATGTGTCTATGACGTGATATAACATCTCATGTTCATGACCAGTAAAACATAGCCATCGTATCACGTATCATACTAGTAATCATATTACTAGGGATATCTAGAATAAATATTCTTTAATGATTTAACGAGCTTTACTATCAAGTCACATACTTAATGGCCGTAAGCAGAATATTAATTCAATAATATAATCAATATTATTTAAATAATAATAAATGTATCCACATTATTATTAAACAATAGACTTAGAGCATAATACTAACAATCTCCCACTTTCTCTTAGTCATACACATACATAAACTGAAGACCCATAGCCTTTTTATGACCATCATTTTTCGCTTGAGAAAGCGGCTTGGTTAAAGGATCCGCTATGTTATTATCCATGTGAACTTTGCATATCCTCACATCGCCACGATTGATAATCTCTCGAATGAGGTGAAACTTTCTATGTACGTGTTTGGATTCTTGTTGTGATCTTAGTTCTTTAGCTTGTGCAATAGCTCCATTGTTATCACAGTGCAAATTTACTGTATCAACAATGCTAGGAACCACATCCAGTTTACCAATGAACTTTCTCATCCAAACAGCTTCTTTAGCTGCTTCCGAAGCAGCTATGTACTCAGCTTCCATTATTGAATCAGCTGTGGTTGGTTGTTTGGAACTCTTCCAGCTAACAATACCACCATTCAAGCAAAATATATATATCTAGACTGCGATTTTGAATCATCTTGGTCTATCTCAAAACTGGCATCGACATAGCCATTAAGGACCAAATCATTATCTTGACCACCATATATCAAGAACATATCTTTAGTCCTTCTCAAGTACTTAAGTATGCTTTTGACTACGGTCCAGTGAGCCTCACCAGGGTCAGACTGGTATCTGCTGGTTGCACTAAATGCAAATGATACATCCGGTCTAGTACATATCATGGCATATATGATAGATCCTATAGCCGAAGCATAAGGTATCAAGCTCATTCTATCTCTCTCTTCCTTCGAACAAGGACTTTGAGTTTTACTGAGTTTTATGCCATGTGACATAGGTAAGAACCCTTTCTTACTATTAAGCATGCTGAACCGTTTCAGTACCTTGTCAACATATGTACTTTGACTTAGGGCAAGAAGCCTTTTAGGTCTATCTCTATAAATCCTTATACCTAGTATATAGGCAACTTCCCCTAAGTCCTTCATTGTAAAACATTTACTTAGCCAAAGCTTAACACTTTGCAAAGTAGGGATGTCATTTCCAACGAGTAGGATATCATCCACATAGAGTACTAGAAAAACAATTGCGCTCCCACTAATCTTCTTGTATACACAAGGTTCGTCTTGATTTCTAATGAAACCAAACTCTTTGATTTTTTCATCAAAACAAAGATTCCAACTTCGGGATGCCTGCTTCAAACCATAAATGGCTCTTAGAAGCTTACATACTTTATTAGGACTATTAGGATCGACAAAACCTTTGGGCTGTATCATATACACATCGTTATCTAACTTCCCATTAAGAAAAGAGGTTTTGACATCCATTTGCCATATCTCATAGTCATAATATGCTGCTATGGCAAGTATAATTCTAATTGATTTCATCATTACGACTGGCGAAAAGGTTTCATCATAGTCAATACCATGAGTCTGTCTGTATCCTTTCGCCACTAGTCGTGATTTGTATGTTTGTACAATGTCATCCATGTCCTTTTTTTTGTAAAGATCCATTTGCAACCAATTGCTTTGTAACCTTCAGGAAGATCAATCAAAGTTCATACTTGATTATCATACATGGATTGCATTTCGGATTTCATCCCTTCAAGCCAACTTTCGCATTCAATGCTAGTAGTTGCTTCATTGTAGGTTGTGGGTTCATCTAGATCCATGAGTTCCACATTGTTGTCATATGTGATGAGAAATCCACATCTCTCAGGTTCACGATGATTACGTATAGACCTACACGGATCTGATATAGAAGAAGTGGTCTCGACATCTCTATGTGAGTTTAAATCAGTTTTATCTAAAAGTTCATTATATATTCGTGGCTCTCTCATCTCATAAAGAGTTATTCTACTCCCACTATTTTTCTTGGAAATAAATTCCTTCTCAAGGAATACTCCAGATCGAGCAACAAACACTTTGTTCTCAGATGGGATGTAAAAGTAATATCTTTTAGTTCCTTAGGATATCCCACAAAAAGACATTTATCCGATTTTGGTGATAATTTATCAGTGATAAGCCGCTTCACATAAGCTTCACAACCCCAAATCTTAAGGAAAGACAAAACATGTTGTTTCCTTGTCCATATCTCATATGGTGTGCTTTGAACTGATATAGATGGTACTCGATTTAAAATGAACGTAGCAGTCTCTCGGGCGTAACCCCAAAAAGAAATTGGAAGATCATCTTGACCCATCATCGATCTAACCATGTCTAACAAGGTTCGATTTCTCTGTTCCGACACACCATTCCATTGAGGTGTTCCAGGTAGAGTTAATTGTGAAACAATTCCACAATTTTTGAGATCATCGTCAAATTCATGGCTCAAATATTCACCACCACGATCTGATCGTAGTGCTTTAATAGTTTTGCCTAACTGATTTTGTACTTAATTTTGAAATTGCTTGAATTTCGTAAACGACTCAGACTTATTACTCATTAAGTAGATATATCCGAATCTGCTTAAGTCATCCGTGAACGTTATGAAGTATTGGAAACCTCCTCTAGCATTTGTATTCATTGGTCCACATACATCAGTATCTATTAAGCCCAATAAATCTGCAGCTCTCACAGTATGGCCTGTGAAAGGAGCTTTGGTCATTTTGCCTAATAAGAAAGATTCTCATGTATCATATGATTCTAAATCAAATGTCTCCAAGATTCCATCTTTATGGAGTTTGGTTATACATTTCTCGTTTATATGGCCCAAACGACAATGCCAGAAATATGTTTGGTTTAAATCATTTGATTTAAGTCTTTTGACATTTATGTTACAGACAGATTTGGAACTTTCATAATTTATGGGATATAATCTCCCACTCATCAAGGCATCTCCATAAAAATACCTTTATTAAATATGGACATTCCACTATTCTTAATAGTAAAGTCATAACCTTCCAAATCAAGGCAAGAAACTGATATAATATTTTTACCCATAGCAGGAACGCAATAGCAATTATTAAGTTCCAATACAAGTCCACTTGGTAGCTTTATATCATAAGTCCATACGGCAATAGCAGCAACTCTTGCTTTATTTCCAACATGTAGGTCCATTTCACCTTTTGTCAGTTGTCTACTCCTTCGCAGCCCCTGCGCATTCACACAAATATGAGCTTCACTACCAGTATCTAATACCCATGATGAAGAAGTAGATAACTTAACTTCTATAACAAGAATACCTGAAGCAACAGTATCATTGCTCTTCCGTTTCCTCATTTCTTCCAGATAGACTTTGCAATTCCTTTTCTAATGACAAGTTTCATTGCAGTGGTAGCAAGCCCCTTATTTGGGTTGTTTCGATGACTTCTTGAAATTTTTAGGTTTGGGTTTAGGCAACATTTGCATTTTACCCTTACCTTTATCTTTTGGGGCCATCTTATTCCCTTTCTTTTTATTCCATTTCTTTTGAACCATTAAAACATTAGGAACATCTTTCTTAATGTTTGTCTCAGTTTGTTTTAGCATCCCATGCAACTCAGTAATAGTTTTCTCCATGTTGTGCATGTTGAAGTTTACTACAAACTGATCGTACTCTGAAGGCAGTGATGCTAAGATCATATCTGTAGCGAGTTCCTGACTGATAGGAGTTCCTAGCCTTTCAAGATGCTCAATGTAGCCCTTCATATTAAGGACATGAGCACTCACAGAAGTACCCGAAGACATTTTACAACCATTCAATGCCTTCATAGTGGCAAACCTCTCCTGACGGGCTTGCTCTTGGAACATTTCCTTAAGCTGACCCATCATTTCATAAGCTTCCATGTCCTCGAACTATATCTGCAGCTCCGAGTTCATGGTTGCTTGCACAAGGCATGTCACATCTAAAGAATCATTCATATGCTTACTATAAGCATCTTTTTGAGCTTTGGTGGCGGTTGATTCTGGTTGATCAGGAATTGGGTTTTCCAGAATGTACTGCTTCTTTTCAGCTTTGAGAATAATTCTCAAGTTCCTTAACCAATCAAGTTAATTAGTGCCAGAAAGTTTTTCTTTGTCAAGAATTGATCGCAATGAGTTTATATTGATTGACGCCATTGATTATACAATATTAATATGCAAAGTTATTCATGAGATATATTGATTTTAAAATCTAATGATCAAGTAAATGCAAGCACATCTATGGCATGTCCCTCGCAAATAAAGGAAGTTTAGTTTTTATCAATATAGATGACATCTTATGTCAACTGTTCGCTATATTTTAAACAATCCGCAAGTGTACGGAGTAAATGTAGAAAGCGGCGAGTAAGGCCGTATTCCATAGAGACTAAATATTCGTAAAATATTCGTATTGTGTTGAGTACTAGATTATAATGATTCCAGTTTTATATAGACGATTGAAAGGTGAATGGATGGTTAACGAAATAGAATAAAATGATGACAATTTATTTAAACAAATGAAAATATCCGAATTAAAGAGAACTCAAAGAGTTTTGAAAGATAGATTCCAAGGCTTGGTTTCCGTTGATCACTAAGTTTAGTCGGGATTGATGTCGAAGGATCTAAGTGCGTCTCCAAAATGATAATCACAACAATATTCTAAATTCTCTCTCGAGATGCATTAAAACATAGATTGAACAACCTATAACAACGTCTCCGTCTATTATAAATTATCTAACTCCAAAATGTTCATAAGATTAAATATCATCATAGTTCATCACCAATTTCTCAATCTCGTAATTTACTACGTCAAATACTCGAAACCTATTAATGCCCTCTTTTCTCGAATTATGAGCAATTAAGTTAAACATGTAAAAACATTGATCAAGTGCTCTAACATGAATTAAAACCAAGCATTTGATAAAGAAATCACACTAGATATATATATTCATCAATCCCTCAAAAACAACATGAATCAAGGTACTCCTATGCCCAGAATCTAACAAGTTTAGCCGGATATGGTAATGAAAGAAATCTCAATAAATATCATGTTTATCATGTTCATGCTAAATAAAACAACAAAAATAATTAAAAGATAGGGAGAAGATAAAACTCAGATGGTGTCTTGAGTGGATTTAGGATCAAGCCTTCAAATGTTCTTCAAGTGTTCTTCAAAAACTCCCTTCAAACCCCTTCTTTTGGTTGGAAAAGCCTTCAAATTTTTATTTTTCTATCTTCAATTTCTCCAATATTCACAATGTCCCCTTCCTTCCATGTTCCCACCCTTTTTATCAACCCAAAATACCAACTTTTTTTCACCAAATCTTGCAAAAATGTCAAAAAGTGATTTTCCACCGAAAAGTGACATGGCCCATGTCATACTACTCTAGAGCAAAAGGCACTGGACAATGAACCCGATCGTGTCAGTTGACACGACCGAGCAAGTGACACGGCCCGTGTCAAATGACACGACCGTGTTTGTGTTGGTCCGTTTTGACTCCGTTTTCCTTCTTTTTCGTCTCGATCTTTCATTTCCGCATTGCTTGATATGTATGGGGGTTGAGACTTCGTTCTTGCTTGATTAATGTCCTTAATATACATGTAAAATCAATAAAACGTACCCAAGCGTGATCGAGTCTAATAAACACAATATGAGCACAAACGACATAATTTTACACATTTTAGGATCTTAAAATCCGGAAAAGCTTGGCAAGAATATGTGTAAAAATGAGTGTTATCAAAATCCACCAAACTTGAACGTTGATCGTCCCGAGCAATGGACTTGAAAATAACCAATCTTAAGGGAACTCATCCCTCAACACACATCAAATGATCATTTTGAAAATTCATCAATGCGCCTCAAGAAATAAATAAGTCGAGTTCTATAAGGTATTCAAATATCTGGGGTGCTTCTTTAACATTATAGCCAATACTTGAAGAATACAAACCTCAACGGTCAAGTGTATTCCCTCACTCTCAAAGTGTATAATGGGGTAAGTGACGCTCAAAACTCATTCAATAAAATAAGAATCACCATAGGCTTGCCAATCGTCTACATCTCTACCACTATTTGTGCATGCAAATTTGGTGAATCAAAAGGGACTTTATTGGTTGTAATATAGGCTTCTTGGACGGGTTAGGATAAGTATGGCTAAAGTGACTTGACTTGAGAAAATTAGAATATCATCTCAATAATCCCTTAGCTCAATTAGAAGCTCAAAATTTTGTTTTCCCTGGAATTTGCTTCCTTCAACCCCTTAATTTTAATATAATCGCAATAAGCGCTTTTTGAAAGTGAAAATCACAACCTTATTCCTCCTTATCGCTCCATTTAACCTTTTTTTTGTGGTGGATAACATCATCATTATAATCACACCATTCTTCCTTCAAATTTATTTTGATAAATCATCGCCATTAGACCAACAACCTTCCCAATCGCCCCCACACACCTTTTCATTCTTTTGCTAATTTGTTCTAATACGCTCAAGTATAGGGACAAATGTGTATAATGGAACAGAAAGCTCATAATGTGGCTAACAAGAAATAGGCTTTAAGCTCAATTGGGCTAACTAGGGAATTAATAATGGTCGGGTTGGCAAAAAGGTTTGAAGGGCTAAAAAAAATCGCCTAAAATCACTTTCACTAATTTGCACGCAAGCTTGTAGTTTCGAATAAGATACCAAGGCAAGTTCTAGAGTCTTAAAACATGAATGGTACACTCGACAATAAAACTTGCATATTTAATGATGCATGAAGGCTCAAAAGCTCACAAGTTAGAATTGTTCATAATTCTAAAGTATTAAACTATTTATTCAATTTCACACCCTTTTGATTATTCTACAATTTTTCCTCTTCAAATTATCCTCGATTTGCATATCAAAATAACAAAGTAAATCCCGAGGCATCCAAGACAAGAGTTCATTCTTTCGATTTTCATCGAAGTTCATGATACTCAAAACACACCGAGTTCAAAACAAAAACAAAACACACCAAAATAATAAAAAAAAAAAAAATCACACCAAAAACGCAAATAAAATTCACGCCAAAATCCAAACCAAAATTCAAAAGTCAAAATAAAAACAAACAATCAATATAAGTATTTCTTGACCCAATATCTCCCACAAACTTGAATTAAAGAGTATACACATGAAGAGGGTATATTATTTAAACAATTAAAAACTTTGGGTCAAGAAATACATACAACCGGTCCTACTGATTTGGTGGAGGAAAGTGGCCTTGTTGGACATGCCATTCGTACATTTGTCGTAATAAGGTCAGCATTGTAATACCCGGTTGTAATTCAGTCATTATCATTCAGTACTTATTCAGTAATTGTCACTCAGTAATTTTCACTCATTAATGATCATTTGTCACTCATATTCAATCATTGTATTCACCGTTCAGAGTAATTGTATCGTGTATCAATCGTCATTCATCATCAATCTAGTTGGAGAATCGTGCTGTGTTTATCATCTTTGTCATCTTCATAGTTGTGCTGTGTGTGAGGAGTAGCACACGCTACGTACTCTCTTTAGCGTGCGCTAATTGAGTACGGGTAGCGCACGCTACCTTTCAACACTAGCGCACGCTAGTATGTTTCAAGCAGGTAGTCCAGAAGGCACTGGACTGCTGTTGGGTTGTAAGTAGCGCATGCTACGAATGGTAAGTAGTGCGCGTTAGTAGGTTGGAGTAGCGCACGCTACGCAGTCGGTGTAGCGCGCGCTAAGGCGGATCAGGCAGAGTCCAGTGACCACTGGACTGCATTGGATTAATTCCTAGCATACACTACCAGTAGATATTAGCGTACGCTAATCGGGGTTAGTAGCGCACGCTGAATCCTGTGTGTAGTGCGTGCTACCGCGATCAGATCAGAGAACAGGAGGTTCTGGACTCCAGTACTGGGCATCAGATAATTCGTTAGTGCACGCTAAGTATATGGTCGTAGCACACGCTACAAGAGGTATGTAGCGCACGCTACCGTTGTGAACAGAGGGTACTGGACTACCCAATACACCCGTTAGCGCACGCTACGCACAGGAGCTAGCGCACGCTAACTGGGATTTGCTATATATAGGACAGTCAGCCCCAAGCTTCATTATTTGTCATTTCCCTTCATTCCTTCGGTGGTTTTGGGCGATTCCGGGTGATTTGGAGAGTGTTCTTCGAGGTGCAATCATCAATCATCATTTCCAAGCATTTAATCCGGAGTAATCATCATTTCATCATCTTCAAACATCATAATCAAGGTAATGATTTCTTGAATCTAGAATTTTGGATTTTTGGGTTTTCCTTCCGATTTCTTCGTATGAGCTTGGATTGTTATCGGAATATGTTAGATATGAATTATCTACCTTGGATAAATGTATTCCTACGGATTTAATGGCATATATTTCGGATTTCATGAATTGCTTGGGGTTTGATTCAAGAACACTTTGGGGTTGACCTTGTTATTTTTGGGGGTTTTTGATTACATGTTATCGTTAACTTGAATTATGGATTCCTATGGGATTATTGATATCATTGAAAGTATTTTTATGATTTGAAATACTCATTTTGGAGTTGGTTTCGATATATTCGGGATTAGATATTATCAAAGGATGTGTGTTTGCTAAGTGTTCGCTAGAATGTCTCAATGAGTTTGGATATTGTTGTACCGACGTTTGAGTTGGTTATAATCGTGTTTGATACGTATATTGAACATTGTTGGTAATTGTCATTCAAGGTTGTTCGAGCGACCGACATCCCTTTTTGTACTTTGTTCGAGGAAGGACATTCTTCACCGGTTGAGTAAGGTAATTCTTACTCGGTTAAAAGGATATTCTTTCCTTTCGTTGTTGTTCATTCATAATCATAACTCATTCATAATGTATTAACCGTATTGAGACTTGTAATTGTCAAATAATCACTTCATTCACAAGGAACGATGGTTCCAATCATTTCATTGAGCTATCATTCACTTCACTATTATTTTCATCTCGGTGAGTCACTCTTGACTTTGTCGGATTATTATTCATTGATATTCATTATGGTCATTCTCGTTCATATGACCTTCTGAGTTCATATTGCGTGGCCGGGTGTGGATGTGTGGAATTTTTAGTCGGGCACACGATAGTCATGTGTTCGGTTCACCGATACATTGGACTGTGCACACGGTAACGTTTACCTCCGTGAGACTAATTAGGTACAAGGACGGGTGTGTATGGGCACTCGTCTTGTACACTTGCACAGAACATTACGGGCGTACTATGATACTCCTCTTCAGCTTAAATTCATAACTAAGGATATTTCATAATTGAGATATATCACGATTGTGTATATTCAACCCTTGAGGATTGTTGTTCTGTGTAACTGACCCCGTTGGGGAATGTTGTTTTCAGGTCATGGCAAGGCTAAGGCACGGGAAGAGGACGTTGACGGCGAGGAGTCCCAGTGATACTAGTAGGGGTCCCTAGTCCTTTTCATTCACTCGTGCTTTCTTTATTTTATTTTCCGCTGCAGACTTCCGTTTGGATATTCATTTCATTCAGTGTTGTATATTTTATCTTCATATAAAATATACATGTATTCTCTGTTATCTTGGGTGTGTTGTAATGAAACTCCTCATCGGAGTGATTGATGATATATTGTGGTTCGGTACTACAATTATATTATTTAATTCATTAATTTTCATTCGCCTGGTGGGTCCCAGTCGGGGGTCCATGGCACTGTAATATCCGCCTAGTTTGGGGTGTTACAGAGTTGGTATCGGAGCGTGGTTTTGAATACTACCTTCCGAGTAATGTCTCATTTGAAATCATCGTTCATCAGACTAGTATCATTGGACTTTCGCGTCACGTGTGACCTGTGCAAGAGCCGAGCCCCTCAGACCTAAGAACAGTAAGATTTCTGACGCCATGGTATAATTTCTGGTAATAGAATCACTCATTTATTATTCAACAGTCAACAATCCACTTTCATCATTTTCATTTTTGATCAAACCGATCATGTTAATTTATTAATCACTCAGTTCATTTCATTGTTCAGTTGTTGATCTTGAGGATCATATCATTAATCTTGTTAACTTGTTCAAGATAATCATTTCAAGAATTTCATCAGATAATCACGTCACTTCAGTTGATCATTCATGTAATCATTTTGTTTGACCGCGTATGCTAATTTTCATCATTTCATAACGTAATCATAATGTGATATTCATGCGAGATATAAAATTATCATATGACTTTCCACTTCAGTATGGAAAGAGCTGGTAGAGAACGCGGGGGAAGAGGTGTTAGGAATACTTGTTAGATTTTGATGATGTCATTAATATAAAATCAAATGTTTATTACTTGGCAAAAGGTAAGGAAGAACCAAATGAGTATCTTCCATAGGCCAAATATGTTAAGTATAAAACTTGGCAAAATGTAAAGAAGAACCAAATGAGTATCTTTTGTAGGCCAAAAATTAGTTAGGCTGAAAACGGCTAAGTACTAAGTACAGCTTAGTCCATCAGAGAGGAACAGCCTACTCCAGTCAGAGTAGCTCTGGTCAACTAAATTTATCAGAGAAGTTTGACCAGACTGCAGCCGAGGTACCTCAGGGAAGTCACCTGACCAGATAAGTCACAAACAGTGAACAGCCGAGAGGACTTATCTGCAGAGATGTTAGCTGCATATCAGCCTACTCAACTACAGCCAAGTACTCTAAGTCCACGTCAGCATGCGTTGAAAAGTCAAGTATTACGGAAAGCTCACATGCAACGTGAAGAGACAATTTGGAGTGATTCCCGCAAGAGATATGATTTAAATAAATCATCCTGACCCACCTTGAAGACTTTAATCCTTTTATATTCAAAAGATTCGGCGCTCACATGCAGAAGTCTTCACAACGGTCGGAAGATAAAATAAAATAATGGGAATCCAGCCTTGCAACGTTCAGAAAGATTAAACAATGAAGTCTCCCTCCAACGGACGGATTTGTTCAAAAGATTTGCAACGGCTACAAGGAGAAAGCTCAGAGATCTGACCTATATATATCCAAAGATTTAAAACTGAGCAACTACCGGTGCGAACATACATTCTAGCGATCAAAGCAATCAAGCAATCTCAAGCAATCAAATAGCATCGTGAAAAGAGCAGATCTAAAAGTTCATACTTAAGGAAGCTCTTAAGTTGGAGAAGACAAACACTCTTGTCTATAATCTTGAGTACGGGGTACTTCACTGGTTGAAGTAAGAGACTGTAAAGGCATCCGAGGATCGAGGATCAAGAGGTGCAAGGCAGTCGAGTGTGTACAACGGCACGGATTTCCACTGGTTGGAAGCTGTTGTAGTGTGGTTTGAATCACTGTAATATTTATCACTGGTTGAAAATTATAGTGAATTCATCTCCAACTGGTTTGGAGAAAAGTGGATTAGTAGAGGATTACCCCACCTCTGAGACCACTATAATTGCCTGTGTTATTTACTGTTTTACTGCATCTTACCTTAACTGCTGCATACATTGTTAAGTGTTTCATTGAGTTGATTTCTATTCTTCATCAGCTGACTTCTGCACATATCCAAGAACAAACGACTCCAAGTCATTTGTTTAACTATCAGCTGAAGAAACTCACTCTTCGTGAAAAAGAGTTCAAGAGTTTCAACAAGTCTATTCACCCCCCCCTCTAGACTTGTTCCTGGACGACTTGTGACCTACAAGTGGTATCAGAGAGGTTGGTTCATTTATATGACGAACCAGATCTATATTAGATATATATATCTTAACCCTCACTCTATAATGGAACACATGCACTCTAGACTCCCTGTCTTTTCAGTTGACGAGTATGATCTGTGGAAGATAAGAATGCAGGCAAACTTATCTTCAATTCATGACGACATTTGGTGCATCATTGAAGACGGTCCATTCATCTTTGAAAAGGACAACACAGCCGAGGAGATCGCAGCTGGGAGGCCAGAAAAGATTCCTAAGAAGAGAACGGAGCTGACCCCTGAAGAAAGAAAGCTGGCCAACCTTGACAACAGGGCCAGATATGTGTTATATCAAACTCTTGACAAATCCACCATGGTCAAGATCAAAAACTGTAAGAATGCCAAAGAAATTTGGGACACATTAGCTCTAATGTGTGAAGGAACGGAGCTGATCAAGGAAAACAAGCTGTCAATTGCTATCCAAAAATTTGACAACTTTAAAATGAAGAATGGTGAATCTATAGATCAAGTGGACACAAGGTTCACTGAAATTATCAATGAGATCAACTCCCTGGGCAAAACCTATGGCAACAGGGAAATGACACTAAAGGTCCTCAGATCTCTCAACCCCGAATGGAGCATGAAGGCCGTAGCCATGAGAGAGTCCAACGACCTGAATAAGATAAAGATTCAGGAGCTGTTCTCTGATCTGAAGGCTTATGAGTTCGAGCTTCCAAGCTCATCCTCTGAGCCTGCAGAGAAGGGAATCGCATTTGCAGCCGAGTCCCCTGCCAAGAGCCTATCTAATGTGAAACCTCCAAATCCACTAGATTTTGAGGAAGAAATGGCTTTCATAATGCAAAGGTTCAGCAATTTCAGAAAGAACTACTCCAAGTATAAGAAAAACTACAAGGAGAATCCAAGAAGGAACTGTAAGGTCGAAGTCGGAAAGTTGAATGCTACAATTGTCACAAAATAGACACATCCAAATGGATTGTCCCGAGCTCAAGAAGGACGAAACCAAGGGAGGTGGGCGTAAAGGAAGACGGAAGAAAAGCTCTCATCGGAGAAGACCAGAACATGTTGAATCTAGCGGCGGTTTCTTTTCTGATGAAGACGAGGAGTATGATTGCCTGATGGCAAACTTAGCTGATGAAGAGGTAACTTCTAAACCCACCGGTTCAAATAATAGCTCAGCCATGTCACAAGATATGGATCTACATGAATCGGTAAATCAGTTATTCAAAGATTTTGAAACACTCAAATCGCACACCAAGTCAGATCAGAGAAGACTCACTGCAAGATGAGAATAAAATTGAAAAATGATTTCGAAAAACTCAGCCTAGATTTAAATAAGGTTGAGACAACTACAGCTGACTTTAAAAACCAGGCAAATGTCAATACTGCTGAGATAGATCGGCTAAACATTTTACTTAAAGAAAAATCAGCTGCACTTGCTCATGCCAAAGCTGAGTTTACCAAGCTGGCACAGATAAATAAAACTCAGGCGCAGGAAATAACCTCCCTGAAGGCGTCTTCAACTCTGGGCGAATTGTGTACTTATAAAAGGTCACTATATACCAAATCAGGCCTTGGATATGATTCTCACACTCCCTCTAGTTCTGAAACCAAGTTTATCAAGGGAGAAACAATAGTCTCGATCACGAGCCTCGTATAAACCGATATTCAAAAACAGCAACAAATAAGTCAAACGTCTAGGCTGCAATCGGGTTACACCAGCAACCACCTAGATAGGCGACTAGGCAAAGGCCTGTGCAAAAGCAAAGGCCTGCATAACATGCCCACTATTACCAACAACTCCCTAAAAATAGATTTCATAATGGGAGGGGCAGATGGAAACCTCAAGGTTATCCTAATTACCAAAATGAACAAGTGTGGAGACCACAAAGGTTTAATAAATGGTCTCAGCCTAGATTTAGAAATGGTCCACACTATCAAAATTTTGAGGAATATCCGGTATACAATCCAACCAGAAGATTCAGACCTCGACCACAGACACCTTATAAGGGTTATAATAATAATAATAACAATTTCTATAATCCAAGGAGAAATCAATTCTCCAGGAAACCGACTAACCCCAAAGGACCCACACAAATTTGGGTACCTAAATCTCTGCTTGTTTAATTGCAGAAAAGGTGGAAGGACTACAACCACATCTCCTCAAGCTCAAATTTCGGAGGTGAAGAATGGTTTGTAGACTCTGGATGCTCGAGGCATATGACCGGGAACAAGAAGATGCTGACCAAATATATCAAAGAAAGAGGTCCCGATGTAACCTTTGGAGATAGCTCTAGAGGACAGACAAAAGGCTTTGGAGAGCTGCATCGAGGAAACATTGTCATATCTAAAGTCCATTATGTCAAAGGGCTCAAGTACAACCTCCTGAGCATAAGCCAGTTCTGTGACGAGAAGAATCTAGTAGTCTTCACCATCTTGAAGTGTATGGTGATAGACATCTTATCTGGAGAAATAAAGCTACAAGGTTTCCGAAGAAGAGATGTCCACATGATTGATTGGAACACAGGAACACCTAACTCCTGTTTTCTATCCAAGACAGTAGCTGAGAATGGATGGCTGTGGCACAAAAGACTATGTCACCAAAACTTCAAAGCCATCAACAATATTAGCTCTCAGAAGCTGGTCAGAGGACTTCCAAATGAAGCATTCAAAAAGGAAGCACTCTGTGATGCATGTCAGAAGGGAAAGCATACCAAGGCATCGTTCAAGCCAGTTCAGCCTACAACGCTCACAACAAGGATCTTAGATCTACTCCACATGGATCTATTTAGTCCTATCAAGCCAAGGACTTTGAGCGGCCGAAAGCATGCACTTGTAATAGTAGATGATTATTCAAGGTACACTTGGATCATTTTTCTATACAAGAAAAGTGAAACCCTGACCAAGTTACCTGAGCTGCTGAGAAGGATCCAGAATGAGAAATCCCTCTCCATAATCAAGATCGATCGATAGAGGAGGAGAGTTTCTCAACAAGGCGATAACCGATTACATGATCGAATGGGATCCAAGATGAGCTCTGCGGCCTGTGACGCCCAGTAATGGTGTTGCCGAAAGAAGGAACAGTAACTCAAGGAAGCAAAGCAAGGTCCATGATTGTAGAAGCGGACCTAAAAGGTTCGGGTCAAGGCCGCAACACACTGTCACACCTGCAGCAGAGTATGATAGTAGGGAGACATGGCAAAACTCCCTATGAGGTTTGGAATAATAGAACTCCTACTGTTGCTTACTTTCATGTTTTTGGTTGTAAGTGTTTCATCCACAACAACGGTAAAACACAGCTAAATGCCTTTGATGCTAAAACTGATGACGGTCTCTTTATGGGATATTCCCAAAGAAGCAAGGCATATAGAGTTTTTAATAAAAGAACCTTAGTTGTGGAGGAAACACCCCATGTTGTTTTTGATGAATCTACCGTTGAGTACAGGAAACAACTTGAGCTAATTGAGAACAAGCTCAAGTCAGCAACCCTTGAAGAAGTCATTATACATGACACTGGAATGGTGGACTCACCTGCAGATCAGCCTGATGACCCAACTGCAGCTGATGAAGACCCAACTACAGATCAGACAGGATCACCAAACCTATCTGATCCAGTTGCTGCTGAAGAAGACCCAAATGAGCCGACAAAGACTCATCTGCAGATTCGAACCAAGCCGCAGATGACAAGGCGGTAGCCGATCCATGGCACGTAACCCAGCTGATGCAGATAATCACCAGAGCAATCCAACAGGGGGAACAAACCCAGAAGAGGACGATATCCCCAAATGGCTCAAGGATCACCCAATTCAGCAAATTATCGGAAAGTTGACTAATGGAGTTAAGACGAGACAGTCAACCCTACCAGCAGGAATGGCGATGTTCTCATGTTTCTTGTCGCAAACTGAACCCAAGACTACAGAACAAGCCTTGGAAGATTATTCATGGATTAATTCCATGCAAGAGGAATTGGAGCAGATGGAAAGAAACAAAGTTTGGGAACTAACAGACAGACCCGATCACAAGAAAGTTATTGGCACCAAATGGGTGTATAAAAAAAAGAGTGATGAAGACGGAGCTGTTGTTAGGAATAAAGCCAGACTCGTAGCAAAAGGTTATGCACAGTGTGAGGGAATAGATTTTGATGAAACCTATGCACCTGTTGCAAGACTAGAGGCCATCAGACTATTCCTCGCATATGCTGCATTCAAGGACTTTGAAGTCTACCAGATGGATGTAAAAAGTGCGTTTCTGAACGGAATCCTAGAAGAAGAAGTCTATGTAGAGCAACCCCCAGGTTTTTTCAAAGGAGACAAAGTCTATAAGCTCTTGAAGGCTCTGTATAGACTCAAGCAAGCACCGAGAGCATGGTATGAAACACTGTCTGTGTTTCTTGAGAAAAATGGATTTTGCAAAGGGAAAGTGGACAAGACCCTATTCAGAGTGGAGCACGAAGGCCACATATTAATAGTTCAGATTTATGTGGATGACATCATATTCGGGTCAACCAATCCAGAGCTATGCGAGAAATTCTCCAACCTCATGCAAGGAGAATTTGAGATGAGTATGATGGGAAAGCTTAACTTCTTTCTCGGATTACAAGTTAAGCAGATGGAAAAAGGAATTTTCATCAACCAAGCAAAGTATACCAGAGATCTTATCAAGAGATATGGAATGGAATCAGCCAAACCCGCAAGAATTCCAATGAGCACAAGTACTCACCTGGATGCAGACGAGGCAGGCATATCAGTGGACTCAACCCACTACAGAGGACTCATCGGATCTCTTCTGTACCTCACTGCAAGCAGGCCAGACATATCATATGCAGTTGGAGTTTGTGCAAGATTCCAGTCCAAGCCGAAGCAATCACACCTAGATGCAGCCAAGAGAATAATTAAGTACCTAAAGTCTACAATTAATGTTGGACTATGGTATCCCAAGGATGACAACTTCGAGCTATCAGGATACTCAGATGCGGATTTCGCAGGATGCAAAATCAACAGGAAGAGCACTAGTGGAACGTGTCAATTCCTAGGAACCAGACTGATATCCTGGTTTAGCAAAAACAGTTTCTAACTCTATCTCCACTACAGAGTCAATACCTAGTCTGCAGTAGTCACAGGCATGCATTCTATGGATCAGACAACAGTTAAGGGGCTATAATATTATTGCCAACGAAGTTCCTATTTGGTGTGACAACAATAGTGCTATTGCAATAACCAACAATCCGGTTTTGCATTCAAGGACGAAGCACATTGACGTTAAGCACCATTTCATTAGAGACCATCTGCTTAACAAAAGGGTTAGAGTTGAAAGAGTCAGCACAGACTACCAAATAGCCGACATCTTCACTAAACCCTTGCCAGAAGAAAGGTTCCTAGAGCTGAGCAGAGACCTTGGTTTACTAGATTGGGAATCTAGTACTGAAGCAAGTTAAAGGAAGGACGAACCCTCAGAATCAGCCTAAGCTGATGCAGGCGAGAAGACGAAGGCCAGACGAAGCGACTAAGCTGTTCAGAATACCAGGCGAGAAGTCAACTCACCTGTTGCAGAGTGGTCAACAATCAACGAATCAGACCAGCTAAGTTTTCTAAACTGACCTCTATATTTTTTTTAATTAATATCTGCCACATTTATAATATTATTTTGGCTAACAAATGGCATTTAAATATACATTTTTTATAAGCCAAGTGGCAATTTTAATACACGCGTCAAACGCCTATTTAATCAACCTCCACGATGGCCAATCAGAATCAACCGTCAAATTTTAAATTGGGCCACCGATTCAAATTTGAAATTCAAAAGAATATCAAAAGGCGTACCACCGTTCAAATATATAATAAACTAATACAAACGTCTTTTCATCTTCTTTATAAGGAAAGAAGACCTTTCACTTTACTCTTCACGCTTACAGAAACCCTAGAATTTACAGAGCAAAAATATACACTAAAAAATCCTCTATTTGCAGAAATGGCATCTTTCGAAGGGGTGAATCTGAAGGCGGTGAAGGACCAGGTCATTTTCTCCATGGTTGTCGACTTTGAAGGTTTACTCGAAGAAAATTTGGAAGACTTCGACATGCTCAATTTGATCCGGGCAATGAAGCTGAATGGGATCTACCCATTTCTCGACATCAACCCGCAACATCTGTTCAAAGAAGATGTTGTTGAGTTCTATCACAACGCTTATCTGATTCAACACGGGATTCACAAAGACAAGTGAGTACCCACAAAGATAGATCGAGAGAAGATTCGTTCTGTATTCGTGATGAAGCATCGTGGTTTGGCGGTCGAAGCTCTCAAACAATCAGCCGCCGAAACCTGGAAAACGATTAAAGTCGAAAATATCCCAGAGAAATTGAAGTTTACAGCCAAGAGGAACGAATTAAAAAGGATTTACCGTGTTGCGTTGGATATTACCAACAAGATAGTCATGGGGATGGCGGGCAGCTATGACCAACTGTCATCGTCAAAATTTATGGTGTTGGGTGCGTTGATTCAGGAAGAGGAAGTCGATTGGGCAGACTATATTTTCAGGCAACTCGTGCGCGAGGTGAACAAGGTCGAGTGGCTTGACGATGAGAAGAAGTTCAAAACTAAGTTGGCGTTCGGAACGCATCTTAGTTGGTTTTTGGAGAAGACCAGAGTGGCTAAGGGAAACATTGACCCTTTCCACCCAAATAAAAGGCTCGGTCATATGGACCATGACAAGAAGAAAGTCGGAGGCACTGGGAAAGCAGCTCAGTTGTTGAAGGAGCTACCGGACTCAAGGTCATATCCAAGATACGATTTATCAGAGGAGTCGGACAGACCTGCAGCTGAGATCGGAACTGCAGTCGAGTCCGACAACGAGTCCGACGAGACACCAATTGCTATCAGATTCAAGAGACGGGGACCAGCCCCAGAAGGACCCTCTAACCTGCAGTCATCACTGGAACCCTCTCCTAAGAGGCCAAGGAAACTGCAGTTTAGCGAGGGAGAGCAGTCTGAGCACCATACCAGCCCATCAGTTCGATCACCAGTTCATCCTGAAGACCTGTCTGCACCAGACACCACTGAAACTCGAATTGTACCTCTTCTCACACCTCCAGTCTACATATCCGAAGAAGAGGAAGCAGGTCTAATAATCTCTATTCCTGAGGCTGACTACACTTTTAACCTGTTAGAAAATAATACCTTCAATCTTTCTATTGAACAACTCCAGCTTGTTAAACCACAAGCAGTAAAACACTGTTTTGTACATATTTTTGAAGAGTGGAAATCTTTCAAAACTATGCCTTTTACAAATCTTCAAAACTACATTGCAACTAGTGGTTGGGAATATCCCCAAGCCACTGAGGAAGTTCTGATTGAATTTTGCAAAGAATCAGACTTGGCTTTAATCCTCCAGGATAAATGGTTCAAGTCACATTTTAAAACAAACATGGACCACTTTATCCATTCTATCATGCTCAGCATTTTTGATGGTGTTTTTGGAGAGGAGGAGGAGGAGGTAGCTGAAAAGGAGATTAGGATTGAAGAAGTAGATGGAAATAATGAAATTATTGATTTGGTGGGTGAAGAAGACGAAGAAGAAAGAAAATCAGAAGAAAATATTCCAGTTGAAAAACAGCCAGAAGTTGAGAAGACAGAGGAAGTGGCTGATGAAGGAGATGAAGAAGAAGGAGAAGAAGTAGATCAAGAAAAAGATGAAGAAGAAAAGGAGGATGAGGATGATGAAGGAGAAAAGAAGGAGAAAGATGATGATAAGAATGATGATAATGATGATGATGATGATAATGATGATGGAGGAGAAGCAGGAGCAGAAAAAGAAAATGAAAAAGAAAAAGATGAAGAAGAAGAAAAAGAAAACTCTGGAGAAAAAGAAGAAGAAGGGAAAGAGGAAGAGAGAGAAGAGGACAAGAGCCAGAACACGAGCCGGAGCCAGAGCCTACTCACGAAGCTACAGATAGATCGTGGTACTGCTGTACACCACCTAGACGCAGAGTCGGGTCAAGACTCAGTGTCGTGGACCCCGGAGAAAACCCACTGACCTACCAGTGCAGACAGTGAGCCTCAGCCGGTGGGTTCCCTTGCAGAAGGATCAGGAGAGCACTCTCCATCAGCTCAGTTATCCCCTACCATGACTGAGCTGATCAAGCAAATCGTCAGAGATACTATTGGAGAGCTGCTATCAACTCAGGTCACTCCTGACCTTCAGTCAATAAATGCCAAGATAGACACCCTTCTTCAGAGAGAAATTCCTCAGCCCCCTCCCCCTACCAACAACAGAATGCCATTTGGCATGTCTGATTGGATGAGACGCATGGAACAGCAGTTGACTACCCTTATTGATGCTGGCAAAAAGGGGGAAGAGAGAATTCAGGGGGAAGAGAGAGAAATAAGAAGCAAGAAGAAGCAGGATGTCCCTCAAATTGAAGGACCTTCCAGTCTGAAAAGAAAGGAAGCTGTAGATCCAAATGACTAGGCTGACCAGCCTGAAGGAAAGAGAAGAAGAACTAGAGGTGGTTTTGAACCTACTCTAGAATAGGAAGGGAAGGAGCTATGGTTTGTTGAGGATTTCGTTCCATTTGAAGATCTTGAGATGTGGGGAGCTGCTAGGAAGAGGTTCATCAGAGACTATTACATCTGGGAACTACTTCATGATGACAAACTCTCCCCACAAGAAATTTTCATAAACTTCATGGAAGAAATCCATCCGAAGCTTTGGGATGTTCTGAAGAAGCACGGTAAAGAGCAAAATGCTTATCCCATGATCCCTCCATTCAGAGCAGAGGAAGCACCAATCCGTATGGACGGTGAACTTGATGAGTTAGCACTTCAAAGGGAAATCAAGCTATTGTGTCTTGAGAACAGATTCAGATCCCAAAGAAGAACAAGACTTCGCAAAGACTTGTTGTGAAAAGAAAATATGGTCTTGCTCCAGTCAAGATAAGACCTATTGGAGCTAAACCATTCAAGCCTGCCAAGCAGCCTATTCGAAGAGGCAGAGGAAGAGGCAGATGACTTTTAGTTATTTCTCTTACTTGTAATTTTATTTTCTGTACTTAGAACATTCTTGTAAAATTTCAATAATAAGTCAGAAAATTTTATAACAGTCTGTTGAATGACAATTTCCAGTTGTCTCAATATTAGACTGATTTTAGTTTGTGTCTCGCACTTAAGTGCAGACTTGGTCATTTGATTTCTTACTTAAAAGTTTTGCCATCATCAAAATAGGGGGAATTTGTTTGGAATACTTGTTAGATTTTGATGATGTCATTAATATAAAATCAAATGTTTATTACTTGGCAAAAGGTAAGGAAGAACCAAATGAGTATCTTCCATAGGCCAAATATGTTAAGTATAAAACTTGGCAAAATGTAAAGAAGAACCAAATGAGTATCTTCTGTAGGCCAAATATTAGTTAGGCTGAAAAACGGCTAAGTACTAAGTACAACTTAGTCCATCAGAGAGGAACAGCCTACTCCAGTCAGAGTAGCTCTGGTCAACTAAATTTATCAGAGAAGTTTGACCAGACTGCAGCCGAGGTACCTCAGGGAAGTCACCTGACCAGATAAGTCACAAACAGTGAACAGCCGAGAGGACTTATCTGCAGAGATGTTAGCTGCATATCAGCCTACTCAACTACAGCCAAGTACTCCAAGTCCACGTCAGCATGCGTTGAAAATTCAAGTATTACGGAAAGCTCACATGCAACGTGAAGAGACAATTTGGAGTGATTCCCGCAAGAGATATGATTTAAATAAATCATCCTGACCCACCTTGAAGACTTTCATCCTTTTATATTCAAAAGATTCGGCGCTCACATGCAGAAGTCTTCACAACGGTCGGAAGATAAAATAAAATAATGGGAATCCAGCCTTACAACGTTCAGAAAGATTAAACAATGAAGTCTCCCTCCAACGGACGGATTTGTTCAAAATATTTGCAACGGCTACAAGGAAAAAGCTCAGATATCTGACCTATATATATCCGAAGATTTGAAACTGAGCAACTACCGGTGCGAACATACATTCTAGCGATCAAAGCAATCAAGCAATCTCAAGCAATCAAATAGCATCGTGAAAAGAGCAGATCTAAAAGTTCATACTTAAGGAAGCTCTTAAGTTGGAGAAGACAAACACTCTTGTCTATAATCTTGAGTACGGGGTACTTCACTGGTTGAAGTAAGAGACTGTAAAGGCATCCGAGGATCGAGGATCAAGAGGTGCAAGGCAGTCGAGTGTTTACAATGGCACGGATTTCCACTGGTTGGAAGCTGTTGTAGTGTGGTTTGAATCACTGTAATATTTATCACTGGTTGAAAATTATAGTGAATTCATCTCCAACTGGTTTGGAGATAAGTGGATTAGTAGAGGATTACCCCACCTCTGAGACCACTATAATTGCCTGTGTTATTTACTGTTTTACTGCATCTTACCTTAACTGCTGCATACATTGTTAAGTGTTTCATTGAGTTGATTTCTATTCGTCATCAGCTGACTTCCGCACATATCCAAGACCAAACGACTCCAAGTCATTTGTTTAACTATCAGCTGAAGAAACTCACTCTTCGTGAAAAAGAGTTCAAGAGTTTCAACAAGTCTATTCACCCCCCCTCTAGACTTGTTCCTGGACGACTTGTGACCTACAAGAGGCTGTGGTGCGGGCCGAAACCTGAGAGCTCGTGTGAATACACACGCTAATGCAAGGAATAATGATAATTCATTGAGCAGTGACGCTGCCACTCATTCACCTGGACGTAATCATTAACTATCAGGGAGTCGTACCTGGGAAACAGTTCAGTCAAAAGGTGTTCGGGTTGACCCACTCGCTTTTATGCAGGGCATGATGGCCCAAATGACTCAGATGGCACAACTGATAGAGACGATGCATAACTCAACTACTCAAAATCAACAGGCTCCTCCGCTGCCACTTCAGAGGCAAGAGAGGGGTGTGAGCAGTATCATTGGCGACATCTCTCGCCAGAGACCACCTACCTTCGAGGGCTCATCTGCGCCGGCGGATATCATTCGCTCGCTTGAACATTTCGAGAAACTGTTTGCTATGGTGGACTATCCTGAGGGACACAAAGTTTCAGTTGTGTCTTACTATCTTGGTAAGGGCGCACATTCATGGTGGTTATCGTTGAAACCCACCGATGGATCTTGTACTTGGGATCAATTCAAGACTCTCATGATGGAGAAGTATTATCCGGCCCCACTCAGAGAGGCCAAGTTATCAGAATTACTCACTCCTGACCCCTCAGCGGAAGATGATGTTCTCGCCATTGCCGAGAAATTTCAGGAACTTCTTCCTTTCGCCTCATCTATCATTCACTCCGAGGTGGATAAGATTAAATATTTCAGCAAGAGGCTGAAACCCCGTATGCGGATGCAGTTACTTAATCATAATGGCACCACTCTGGCCGAATTCATCGAGAAAGTTCTTACTTATGAGCTTACTGCTAAGGAGATTGCTAAGCAGCAATCTTCATCTTCTAGCAAGAAGTCAAAGAATCGTAATCAGTTTGAAGGCGGTCAGACAACCTTCAAGAAGCCTCGTGCGGGCTCTACTTTCTCTGAGCGACCTCCTATGGCGCCCAGACCGGCGGAATCGCAGTCCCGAGTGGCCAGTTCGTCCATCACCTGTTTCAACTATGGGGAACTTGGTCATGTCAGCACCAAGTGTCCGAGGTAGACTATCACATGCCATAACTGTGGGATTGCTGGGCATAAGGCCCGTTTTTGCCGAAGGGACTCCAAACCTACTCCGTCGTCATCTCAGGCCCCGAAGAAGTCAGCTGTTCATAATCAGTCCACTCAGTCTGCGTCGTTCAAGATGACATGAGCGAATAAAGGCGGAGCTAAGAGCTATCAGACGGGAGCGTCCTGTTCGGGGGCCGGCAAGCCCCGAATTTATGAGATGAGGAAGACCGACGATCTGGAGGCCCGGATGATCTTAGGTACACTCGATATTCTATCTCAACCTGTGTGTACCCTTTTTTATACTGGTGCATCACATTCATTCATTTCCGAATCATGTTTGAGTAGACTACGTCTGGGTAGTGCTACTAGTTGTGAGCCATATGTCATTGGTCTACCTGATGGTAGACGAATTATCGGAAATCATGAGATTAAGAAATGTCCGATTCAACTTCATGGCCGTGATTGGTTAGAAGACCTAATCGTGGTAGATTTACCGAGAGACGATGTCATTTTGGGTATTGATTGGATGGATCGTCACGATGCCATCATTAGTGTTCGTAAGCGTATGGTCACTATCATTTCAGACGATGGGGTCGAATGTGTTTTTCAGGGAGGTAATCCCGGCTGTTCTGGTAAGGTCATTAACTTGATGAAAGCAGTGAGATTACTCAATCAGGGGTGTGTTGGTTATTGGTGCTATATGACCAAGACCGAGAAACCATCAATAATGTTGATGGATATTCTTGTAGTGAGAGAATATGCCGATGTTTTCCCAGACGAGCTACCTGGGTTGCCTCCACAGAGAGATGTGGAATTCACGATTGAGTTGGAGCCTGGTACGTCTCCAATATCGAAGGCACCGTACCGGATGGCCCCGACCGAAATGTAGGAGTTGAAGAATCAACTTGAGGAGTTGTTCGAGAAAGGTTATATCCGAATGAGTGCGTCCCTGTGGGGAGCACCAATGTTGTTTGTCAAGAAGAAGGATGGTTCGTTCCGCTTGTGTATTGATTACCGGGAATTGAACTGGGTGACGATCAAGAATAAGTATCCTTTACCCCGTATTGATGATCTCTTAGATCAACTTCAGGGAGCTTCAGTATTTTCCAAGATCGACTTAAGATCTGGATATCATCAATTGCGAATTCGAGAGTCGGATACCGCGAGGATGGCGTTTCGAACACGCTATGGTCATTATGAGTTCGTGGTAATGCCGTTTGGGTTAACTAATGCACCTGCGGTGTTCATGGAGTTGATGAATCAAGTCTTCATCGATTATCTGGATCAGTTCGTGGTTGTTTTCATTGATGACATTTTAATTTATTCTCGTGACCAGGAGGAGCACGAGTTTCACCTTCATCAGGTGCTCGACGTGTTTAGACGAGAGCAACTTTATGGAAAGTTTTCCAAATTTGAGTTCTGGATGTCCGAAGTGACGTTTCTCGGACATGTAATTTCATCAGACGGAGTTTGTGTCGACCCTCAGAAGACGGAGGCTATCCGAGATTGGCTACCTCCGAAGAATGTTAAGGAAATCCGAAGTTTCCTCGGATTAGCTGGTTATTATCGGCGATTTATGGAAGGATTTTCTAAAATCGCTCAACCCATGACGAACCTTTTAAGGAAGGATAAGAATTACACATGGTCCGACGCGTGTCAGCAGAGTTTTTAGGAACTCAAGAGCCGATTAATTTCAGCACCTGTCCTTTCTTTACCGCAAGGGACAGAAGGATTTGTGATTTATAGTGATGCGTCCGGACAGGGTCTCGGATGTGTACTAGTGCAAAACGGGAAAGTTATTGCTTATGCTTCACGGCAGTTGAGACCTTACGAGGTTAATTATCCGACCCACGACCTAGAGCTAGCAGCCGTGGTATTCGCAATGAAGATTTGACGTCATTACCTTTATGGCGTTACCTGTCTGATATTCACCGATCATAAGAGTTTAAAGTATATATTTACTCAGAAGGAGTTAAATATGCGACAGAGATGGTGGTTGGAACTAATCAAAGATTATGATATTGAGATACTTTACCACCCAGGCAAGGCGAACGTTGTCACCGATGCCTTGAGTAGTAAGTCCGTTCAGGAGCAAATGCTTGCTCGTTTATCAGTTCAGAAGGAACTTCAGCATGAATTTCTGAGACCCGGGATCGAGGTCTGGTTACAGCGAGTATAAGGGCAACTTTACATGTTAGAGATTTCATCGCCACTTGAGGAGGCAATCAGAGTGAATCAGGGTTCAGACCCATCGTTGTTGCGCATCCGTGAGGATGTGGCTCAGGGGAAAGCCCCTGGATTTGTAGTCCACGAGGATGGAAGAATCGATTATGCGTACCGGCGAGTGACGAGTTGAAAAACTCGATTTTGAGAGAAGCTCATGCTACCCATTACTCCATTCATCCGGGGTCCAGCAAGATGTACAAGGACTTGAAACAAAATTATTGGTGGAGTAATATGAAGCGAGAAGTCACAGAATTTGTTTCGAGATGTTTAAACTGTCAACAAGTCAAGATATAACATCATAGACCGGCAGGTATGCTGAAACCGCTCCCTATTCCAGAGTGGAAGTGGGAAGATATTTCTATGGATTTCATCACGAGTTTGCCGACGAGTCGTCGTGGCATGAATACAATATGGGTATTTGTGGACCGTTTAACTAAGTCAGCTCATTTCCTTGAGACTAAGGATACGTGGGGTCCCGAGAGACTTGCCCAGTTATTCATCAAAGAGATAATGAGACTGCACGATACTCCTAAAAGTATCATTTCCGATCGTGACGTACGGTTCGTGTCTCATTTTTGGAAATTATTTCATCGTGCTATGGGAACTCAGCTTAATCTCAGCACCGCTTTTCATCCTCAGTCCGACGGACAATCAGAGAGGACTATTCAGACATTGGAGGACATGTTGAGGGCATGCGTCCTCGATTGGAAAGACGATTGGGAGGCCCAACTACCGTTGATTGAGTTCACGTACAATAATAGTTGGCATGCTTCAATTAAGATGGCACCTTTCGAGGTCTTGTACGGTCGTCGTTGTCGATCTCCTTTGTGTTGGGACGACTTATCAGAATCAATCGGCACCGAGACCGATATGCTTATAGCCGCTCGTGAGAAGGTAGCTTTGATCAGGAGTCGTTTGTTGACCGCTCAGAGTCGACATAAATCTTATGTAGAAAATCGTCGTCGGCCATTATAGTTCGAGACAGGTGACCATGTTTTGGTCAAGGTATCCCCGAGTCGAGGTATCTTCCATTTTGGGAACAGGGGAAAGTTGAGTCCGAGATTCATTGGACCGCTTGAGATTTTAGATAGAGTAGGCGAGTTAGCTTATCGATTGGCCTTACCTCCGGCGTTAAGCCGAATTCATAATGTGTTTCACGTATCTCAGTTACGGAAGTATGTTGCCGACCCGAGTCATATACCTCAGTTCGACGAAATCGAGATCGCCGATGATCATTCATATGAGGAGCGTCCTATACGAGTCTTAGAGCGGCGAATCAAACAGTTGAGGAACAAGATGATTCCTTTGGTCAAGATTCAGTGGTCTAGACACGGAGTCGAAGAGGCTACTTGGGAAGCCGAGGATAGTATGCGGGAGAGTCATCCCGAGTTGTTTGACCCTTAGTTTCGGGGACGAAACTCTTTTAAGGGGGGGTGTATGTAATACCCGGTTGTAATTCAGTCATTATCATTCAGTATTTATCGTTCAGTAATTGTCACTCAGTAATTTTCACTCATTAATGATCATTTGTCACTCATATTCAATCATTGTATTCACCGTTCAGAGTAATTGTATCGTGTATCAATCGTCATTCATCATCAATCTAGTTGAAGAATCGTGCTGTGTTTCTTATCATTGTCATCTTCATAGTTGTGCTGTGTGTGAGGAGTAGCACACGCTACGTACTCTCTTTAGCGTGCGCTAATTGAGTACGGGTAGCGCACGCTACCTTTCAACACTAGCGCACGCTAGTATGTTTCACAGTGCACCCGAAGGCACCGATCATTGGGTTGTAAGTAGCGCATGCTACGAATGGTAAGTAGCGCGCGTTAGTATGTCGGAGTAGCGCACGCTACGCAGTCGGTGTAGCGCGCGCTAAGGCGGATCAGGCAGAGTCCAGTGGCTACTGGACTGCATTGGATTAATTCCTAGCGTACGCTACCAGTAGATATTAGCGTACGCCAATCGGGGTTAGTAGCGCACGCTGAATCCTGTGTGTAGCGCGCGCTACCGCGATCAGATTAGAGAATAGGAGGTTCTGGACTCCAGTACTGGGCATCAGATAATTCGTTAGCGCACGCTAACATTTTGAGTTAGCGCACGCTAAGTACATGGTCGTAGCGCACGCTACAAGAGGTACGCAGCGCACTCTACCGTTGCGAACAGAGGATACTGGACTACCCAGTACACCTGTTAGCACACGCTACGCGCAGGAGCTAGCGCACGCTAACTGGGATTTGTTATATATAGGACAGTCAGCCCCAAGCTTCGTCATTTGTCATTTCTCTTCATTCCTTCGGCGGTTTTGGGCGATTTCAGGCGATTTGGAGAGTGTTCTTCGAGGTGCAATCATCAATCATCATTTCCAAGCATATAATCCGGAGTAATCATCATTTCATCATCTTCAAACATCATAATCAAGGTAATGATTTCTTGAATCTAGAATTTTGGATTTTTGGGTTTTCCTTCCGATTTCTTCGTATGAGCTTGGATTGTTATCGGAATATGTTAGATATGGATTATCTACCTTGGATAAATGTATTCCTACGGATTTAATGGCATATATTTCGGATTTCATGAATTGTTTGTTGTTTGATTCAAGAACACTTTGGGGTTGACTTTGTTATTTTTGGGGGTTTTCGATTAGATGTTATCGTTAACTTGAATTATGGATTCCTATGGGATTATTGATATCATTGAAAGTGTTTTGATGGTTTGAAATACTCATTTTGGAGTTGGTTTCGATATATTCGGGATTGGATATTATCAAAGGATGTGTGTTTGCTAAGTGTTCGCTAGAATGTCTCAATGAGTTTGGATATTGTTGTACCGACGTTTGAGTTGGTTATAATCGTGTTTGATACGTATATTGAGCATTGTTGGTAATTGTCATTCAAGGTTGTTCGAGCGACCGACATCCCTTTTTGGACTTTGTTTGAGGAAGGACATTCTTCACCGGCTGAGTAAGTTAATTCTTACTCGGTTAAAAGGATATTCTTTCCTTTCGTTGTTGTTCATTCATAATCAGATCTCATTCATAATGTATTAACCGTATTGAGACTTGTAATTGTCGAATAATCACTTCATTCACGAGGAACGACGGTTCCAATCATTTCATTGAGCTATCATTCACTTCACTATTATTTTCATCTCGGTGAGTTATTCTTGACTTTGTCGGATTATTATTCATTGATATTCATTATGGTCATTCTCGTTCATATGACCTTCTGGGTTCATATTGCGTGGCCGGGTACGGGTGTGTGGAATTTTTAGTCGGTCACACGATAGTCATGTGTTGGGTTCACCGATACATTGGACTGTGCACATGGTAATGTTTACCTCCGTGAGACTAATTAGGTACAAGGACGGGTGTGTTCGGGCACTCGTCTTGTACACTTGCACAGAACATTACGGGCATACTATGATACTCCTCTTCATCTTAAATTCATAACTAAGGATATTTCATAATTGAGATATATCATGATTGTGTATATTCAACCCTTGAGGATTGTTGTTCTGTGTAACTGACCCCATTGGGGAATGTTGTTTTCAGGTCCTGGCAAGGCTATGGCACGGGAAGAGGACGTTGACAGCAAGGAGTCCCAGTGATACTAGTAGGGGGCCCCAGTCCTTTTCATTCACTCGTGTTTTCTTTATTTTATTTTCCGCTGCAGACTTCCGTTTGGATATTCATTTCATTCAGTGTTGTATATTTTATCTTCATATAAAATATACATGTATTCTCTGTTATCTTGGGTGTGTTGTAATGAAACTCCTCATCGGAGTGATTGATGATATATTGTGGTTCGTTACTATAATTATATTATTTAATTCATTAATTTTCATTCGCCTGGTGGGTCCCAGTCGGGGGCACTGTAGTATCCGTCTAGTTTGGGGTGTTACAAGCATCTCGTCTTGTTTCTGTCCAATCTCGTCTTGTTTCTGTCGTATCTCATCTTGTTTATGTTGGGTCTCCTCTCGGAAAACTTCAAATTCCGCTCTAAGTGCTGAACGAGATGTGGCAAGTCTTGATTCGACCTGTCTCGATGACTTGGGCCGATCCATCTCTCTCTTCTTCCTCTTCCTCGTCTTCTGGGCCTCTCTCATAAGCATATTCCTCCTCCATTCTTTCCTCTCTATCTTCTTCTTGCATTCTCTCGGCTCTATCCTCATTTTCTGTACGCCGAAGTCGAACATTTCGAGCAAAGTGGCTATCACCAGGAGAGATCAATCCAGTTGCTTATGTGCCTCCGTAGCCATTTGTAAGTTTCCTAAATCTTGAATACTATCAATCGTCGTCAGAGGTGTATTCGGGAGGAGGAAATGATCGCCATCATTGTGGAGGAATATAACACGCGAGTCTTAATACAGGATATTCATCAATTTCATGACTTGCAAAGATAGGAGCATATTTTCTGGAAGGGGAGTTCGGTTGTCTAGTGATATATCAAAATGAAGTTCAATAGGGGTAATTAAACCCCCTATCCAAATCTCCCCTCTCGGTTTAGTAGCAACATCCTCAAAATGATCCATTAATATAGCCCCAGTTGTTGGATCCATCCCGTCGAGTATGTGAGATAGAACGTACAACTCTCGCTGGGTGATTGGCCCTGTTTCTTTCCGCCCAAAGATAGTGCTAGCAATCACTTTGTGTAGGTATCGGAGGATTGTATTGCGAATAGAGGATCCTTTGGCCGACTTTGGGATGTAAGGACGTGCCTCGCTCCCCGGGTACTCTACCATTGCCCGCCAATATGTTTCACACTAGAACCGATTTATTCAGTATTCTCTGTACCTTCGAGTGTCGTATCTGGCATCCAATTCAACGGGAGATAGTTTTTCTTTCTTGTTGTTTAGACGGAATTCCAAAGTGATCGGCTCATGAGTGATCGGATCTCTTTAGACCGTAAGGGTGCTAAGGAATTCCAGAGTGAGGCATCTGTAGGTTGGCCAATGCTGTGTCATTATCGTCTCCCACCTTATTCTTCCAGCAACTTCATGACATCATCTTTTATTCTCAAGGCCGTCATGCACTCCTCGTCCGGCCATCTAGTGGGGAGCATTTTTTTCTGCCCCAACATCTAGGGATGTCAATGGGCCGGGTAGGGTACGGGTATGCCTCCTCCATACCCTACCCTATTTGATTCGGATCGGGTTCGGTATTGCCCATCGGGTAATCGGATACCCAGTGGGTAATCGGGTACCCATATACCCTATATTTAAGAATATAAATATTTTTAATATATATCATATATACATATAATGTAATTAATAAATTCAATTTAGTGCAATAAATATTTAAAATATAATATTTTATATAATAATATATATAATTTAGAATACAATATAATATTTATGTATAATATATAATAATAATATATTTATATAATTCAAATGGGTACGCGGGTCGGGTAATCGGGTCGGGTATTCGGGTAATATACTATACCCATACCCTACCCATACCCGACCATAAAATTTTGGGTTCGGCCGAAACCCGACCCGATTTCGGGTTTATTCGACGGGTAGGATCGGGTACGGATAAAGTTGACATCCCTATCAACATCTCCCACCGTGCTAAGCGGCTCGACGGAAGTTCAATTCCATAAGTATCTGATGTCTCCACAGCCCCTTGGGCCGGTATTCTTGCCAGTTGCTCTATTTCTGTTGCGGGTCTTCCTCGTCCTCGTTGAGCCGAACCACGTCCCTGTTGGGCATTTCATCGTCCTCGACCTCTGGCCATTTCTCTGCAAGAAATTCATCGATTATCATTTGTTTCACAAAAACTCAAGGTCACTATTTTTCAATGATATACTCTCCCCCAAACTTATTACCAAATGCACATTTACCCCAAAATAATCATATCTTCCAAAATACCCCACATGTAAATTTCAACACACCAATCGTCATTGTATATAACATCCCTTGAAGATAAGAATTTCAAACGCGTAATTATATCACCGAACATATAATTTTATCATGTAATTCAAGAAAATCGCGACCAAAATTCAATCACCGAACACATCAATATTCACGAAAATCCCTAAAAAATCGATTAAAGAACCATAATTTGTCCAATAAGTCATAATTCACACAATCTTAATGTACTTGAAGAGTTAAACCATCAAAATCGTAAATCATACCTCGATTTCAGAGTAAAAAGATGAAGAAACTTTCAAAAAAATCGCGACCCAAAAGCGGATGATTACGTCCGATTCCTACCCTTTGAAGCTCTTGGATTGTGGAATAATGATGAAAACCTTGTTACTATGCTCGATTCACCACAAATTTTTCTTGATTTTGACGGATTATAGGGGTATGGGGGTTAGGGTTTTGGATTGGGGAAGAGGGAGAGAATAAAATTTGGGGAAGATGATGAATAGTGAAAGTCGGCCGCTCCTGTATTTATACCTCCCGATCGACACGGCCCGTGTCATACCTGTTCAGATTAGCCAAATATCACCTGGACCCCTGACCCGACTGTGTCATACGAGACGGTCCGTGCCGCACCTGCCTAGAAAGTGAAAAATCACTGTATACCTGACACGACCGTGTCATTTGACACGACACGTGTCGTACTTGTCCGAAAACTGAAAAACGACTGGGTGCCTGACCCGATCATGTCAAATGACACGGCCCGTGTCGTACCTACACGGAAAGTGAGAAAAACGACTGCCTGCCTGACCCGAACATGTCAAATGACATGGCCCGTGTCATACAGGCCTGGAAAGTGCAGTTTTTGTTTTCCGGGTCTTTTGCTGTGAATTGAACACCAAAAGTTAAACCGGTCAGTTCTACATCAAAAAAATAAATAATAAAGTGCGAAAAAGAACAAAACTAAAAAGAAATATTGGGTTGCCTCCCAATTAGCGCTAAGTTTAACGTCTTCAGCCGGACGTCTTCAACGGGAAGTCCTATGGCTCGATTAAAGTTATTACGGACATGGATTCCTTTTGATTTGGATGATAGTAGTGTTTGACTCGTTGTCCGCTAACTTTAAATAGCTCTCCATCTCTGCTCATGAGATCGACTACTCTGGGTGGAAGTACTTTCTTGATCACGAATGGCCCTGACCATCTTGATTTTAATTTTTCGGGAAACAATTTTAATCTTGAATTATAGAGAAGTACTTGTTGCCCCGGCACAAATTCACGTTTTATGATATTCTTGTCGTGCCATCTTTTAGATCTCTCTTTGTAGATTCGAGAGTTTTTATAGCATTCATCCCGGAATTCTTCCAACTCGTTTAGCTCTAACAATCTTTCCTTTCCGGCGGCCTCCAAATCCAAATTTATTCTTTTTTACCGCCCACATCGCTTTATGCTCTAACTCTAGAGGTAGGTGACATGATTTCGCAAATATGAGTTGATAGGGAGATGTTCCCAAAGGTGTTTTGTAGGCTGTGCGATAAGCACAAAGTGCATCGTCGAGCTTGGACGACCAATCTTTCCGAGATGTACTCTGTTGTGCGGCGATTTATACACCTCAATGGCGATCGGCATTATGGTCAGGAGCCAGCCAAAGAAGACAGATGTTGGGCAAGCGCCTGGCGGTCGACGCCCAAGGCGATCGTCTATTGGCGTCTGTCGATCGCCTCTAATGTCCGACTGGGGATGATCGTCCCATGCCACGTGTGAATCCGACACCCGTCAAAGTCTGCAAAGACCGAATATCGGGTGAAGACCCACGTGCAGATCCGCAAAAGGCGCCGCAAGAACTGCCCCTACTCCAGCCCATCAGCAGCTGTCAGTGATAAGGACGGCCTCACCTACCGACAGACCCGCTGAAAGGTCCTATGTGGGACCTCCCAAGTCCGCGAGAAGAGACACATGTCGCCTCCTCATTGGTTCGCGCATCTGGATGCCAGCAGCAGCTGCGGACTTTAAGGAAACAGTCCCACGTGCTGGGACGATCGCCCGCCTTATTTAAATACAGGAAACAGTGATCGCCCATGGTTGACAGGGACATCCCAGCAACCTCTTCTCCAATAAATATAAGGCCTCCATCATTGGCAAGAGGAGACAGTTACAACGTTAACACAGTGACAGTGATAACGCTAAAAGGAAACAATACAGAGAACTCCTCATCTTTGTAACGAGAACTCACAGAGCTTTAACTCTGGTTCTTCCGGCAATCTTCAACACTCGGTAGCTAAGATAACTAGGGTCTTTACACTCATTGTAATTGTACTCTAACATTAATATTTGTACTCACAAGTATTCATATTAATAACATCTCGCAAGAGCATTCAAGCCCGGGACTAACAACCCCGACAAATCTTGTGTTATTTACTTCCCTACGGACGCGCTCTCGCATTTTGTTTGTTACTCATCCATTCCAGCATATCATCTCCGGATAATAGTTTGGGTAACAACAATTGGCACTAGAAAGAGGGGATCTTAACCTTCATTTTTTATTCCGACCGTCTCAAAGAACACTCATTGTTCTCCGGGGCATATATTTGAAGAAACACTCACTGTTCTTCAAAGAAAAACCTTCAGAATCATGACGTCGGCCACGACCTCGAAAAGAGCCACCCTACGATCTGTCGGACACCTTATTCCAGCCCAGGCCGAGTCCCAACCTGCGGCGGAAGGCGACCGCGGAAACGCTAGACTCTCACTCCCGTCCCCGAGGGACGGCCCCAGCCTCTCACTCGATCAGTTCCAAACCGCGGAACAGACCGAGGAGGCCATGGCCATCCTAAAGGAGCGACGGAGAGCATGCGACTCGCCCACCGCTACTCCATCAACCATCCGCTGTGCGGGCAAGCGAAAGTTCAAGGGGCTATATGTCGAAAAGTTGTCAGAAAGCCCAGAGCCGCAGGAAAAGGCGTTCGTAAGGCGGGACGATTCCGTCTTCAGCCACCTAGGGAGTGATCCCTCATGGCGACCCGGGCATTCGGGCCCCAGCCGGGAGACATCGGAGTCCGAATCCGTCACCAGGAGTTCGGCATACCCAACTCCCAGAAGACAGGCCGGACAAAGGGCTCCTACTCGCCCAAGAATTGAGCTCGGTGGTGGAGAACTCGTCACCTACCACGGGGCCAAGAGATCGGTACATGATCGCCTTGGCTCCCGCTCCGAGAGCCAATCTGCGAGCATTCAGGCTATGGCGATGGCCGCAATGCAGCGCCAACTCGACAAAATGAAGGCGCTCATAAAAACTGGGGCAGGCGCCAAGAGATCGACCACCGGACCGAGTGAGCCACTCGCAGTCTAGATCGAGATCGCCCCCGTACAACCGAAGATCGCTCCTCCTCAAAAACCTTTATATGAGGGCAGGTCAGACCCTGAGACCCACTTGAGCAAGTTACGGATCTACATGACCGGATGCGGGGCATCGGACGCAACGAAGTGCCGAATGTTCCCCTTAACATTGGGCAATCTTGCCCATAGGTGGTACATCTCACTGCCACCGCGTTCAATCAACTGTTTTGAGAAACTGGCGAACGACTTCATGTAGTATTTCGCCGCCAAAGTTGCTCGGCCAGAGAGCCCCCACCGCATGATGAAGATCAGGCAGGGGAAGGATGAGCCCGACGAAGACTACATCGACTGGGTGGATGAAATAGTCCTCACCGGCGAGCCCATTAGCGATGAGCTCGCCCTCTACTCGGTCTTAGGGGGATTCTATGGCCATTCACCCATGTTCAGGCACCTCACGAAGGACATCCCCCCCGACCTACGCGATCTTCCGCGTCAGGGCCACCGACTTTCTGGCTAGGCAGAGGATGCTCACCCTTCGCTTAGGCGAGGGATCTACCAGAGAAGGGAAGGCGCCATCTTTCATCCCGATGAAGGCGGTCGCCAAGCCCAGAAAGGCGGTCGCAAATCCACCCGGTGAGTTCAAGGTCTTCGAGGATGTGGAAGTTCACCTCCTCCGCAACCTCAATCTGTCTCCGGCACATATCTTCAATGCCATCAAGGGGCGCGAGTGGCTTAGCAAGCCGAAGCCGATGAGGGACAACGGTCATCTGGACCGCAGCAAATTTTGTGCCTACCAGAAATGTCCCGGCCACAACACCAGCCAGTGCCGCGACCTCCTCAAACAACTCTGGAGACTGTTTGAGGAAGGCAAGTTGGACAACTTGGTGACCAAGCTAGAACCCCGAGCAGAAAGGTCCGGGGGACGCGATCGCCAACAGAACGACAGAATCCCTTCCAATCTGGTCGCCAGGATCGAGAAAAATGAGCCGGAGTACTCAGACGAATCAATCCCTTCGATCAACCCCGGTGGATGGATCAATATGCTTCAGGCCGGAGGTGGAAACCTCGGAGGCCTTTCCCCAGTTTCCACCATATCAAATAGAAAGCGGAAGGCCGAGTTGAGGGCATTCGCCGGGGTCCATGTCATGGTGCCCCCAGAGCCGACCATCTCCAGAGACGCGCTCATCACCTTCTCCAACAAGGATAGGGAGGGAGTGCAGTGCCCCAAAGAGGATGCATTGGTAATCTCTGCATGTATCCTTGGGAAAATGGTCGACCGCGTGCTGGTTGACAATGGGAGCTTTTGCAATATCATATTCAAATCTGCTCTGGACCAGCTCGGCAACCGGACCAAGATCATCAAGCCATTTGATACCGTGCTTCAAGGGTTCGGCGACAACACGGTCCAAGCCTATGGAAGGATCAAGCTCTCTGTCGAGCTAATATGCTATTACGATCCCAAGGTTAGGATCACTAGGAACCTCAATTTTGTAATCATAGATAGGCGCATCATCTATAATGGGTTCCTAGGTCGCCCCTTTCTAGAGACCTTCGAGGCGTTCGCCTCTTCTTTCTTTTACTGTATCAAGTTCCCCACTACCGATGGGACGGTTGGTACTGTAAAAGGAGACCAGCTAATGGCAAAGAAATGTTTGAATTACTCCTATATAGTAACTTCCTCTTTAAACGCTTCCCGTACCATTTATAACATTGAGACGATCGACATTCAACCAATGGAGATCGACGAGCCAAGCACCTCATTCCAGCCCGACTCAGAGGACGGCATTTCGCATCGATTATCGGATGACATTGATCCAAGGATCGGTTTCGAGCCAAGCCTCGACATTGATCCAAGGATCGAGTCCAGAAATCATTCCAAACGAGAAGCGACCGTCCCCATTGAAGAATTGGAAAATATAATGATAGATCCGGCTCGCCCGGAGCGGGAAGTGCAGATCGGAACAAGCATCGGTCTCAAGGTAAAAGACGATCTGATCAGTCTACTACGTAAGAACATCAGAATCTTTGCCTGGTCGCATCAATATATGGTCGGCATTAGTCCTGAACACGCTTGACACTATCTAAAGATCGACCCGACAAGGAAGCCTGTTCACCAGAAACATAGGAAATTCGGTCCTGAGAAGTACGCTGCACTCGACGTAGAAGTTAAAAGTTGCTCGACAACAAACTAATCGGAGTAGCTACCGACGAGCCACAGTGGGTAGCCAACACGGTGATCGTCAAAAAGGCGAGCAACTCCTGGAGGTTATGCATCGATTTCACCGACCTCAATGCGGCATGTCCGAAAGACCACTTTCCGATGCCTCATATTGACCACTTGGTCGATAGCACGACAGGTTTCGAAATGATGTCGTTCATGGACGCCTTCGCCGGGTACCATCAGATCCCAATGGCTGAGAAAGACGTAAAACACACGTCGTTCCAGATGAAAAAAGACGTGTACTTTTGGGTCCGAATGCCGTTCGGTCTGAAGAATGCGGGGCGACCTACCAACGACTAGTAAACGGGATGTTCCCCGACCAGATCGGCAAGACCATGGAGGTTTACATTGACGATATCGTGGTCAAGAGCCACAAAAAGGAAGATCACCTCAAAGACCTTGCCGAGATGTTCGCCATCCTCGAGAAATTCAACATGAAACTGAACCCCAAGAAATGCAACTTCGGGGTAAGCTCCGGAAAGTTCCTAGGGCACATCATGAGCCAAAGGGGGATCAAAGCGAACCCTACCAAGATCCAGGCAATCCTCGACATGCAGGAGCCACGGAATGTCAAACAGGTGCAACGCCTCACAGGTTGTCTAGCTGCCCTTAACCGTTTCATTTCTCGGCTCGGAGACAAAAGCAAGTCATTCTTCGCCACCATAAAAAATAAGAAATTTGCATGGAGGAAGGAAAGTCAAGTGGCGTTCGCCAAAATCAAGGAGTATCTGTCTAATCCCCAAATTTTGGCGAAGCTAATCCCCGGCGAAAAGCTATTCCTTTACCTGGCGGCCTCGGAGGTCGCGCTGAGCGCTGTATTAGTGCGAGTAGAGGGACAAGCCCACGTGCCGATCTACTTCGTTAGTCAAGTGCTCTATGACGCGGAAATGCGTTACATGCCTCTGGAGAAGATCGCCTACGCATTAGTCATGAATGTTTGCAAGCTGAGGGCCTACTTCTTCGAACACCAAGTGGAGGTTCTGACGACTCTCCCCTTAAGGCAAGTTCTGCACCGTTAAGACACCAACGGGTGACTCCTCAAGTGGTGACTGGAGATCGCCCAATACGGTGTTACGTACGCTCCTCGCACGGCGATCAAAGGCTAATCTCTGGCGGACTTCGTGGTGGAATTAACATTCCCGCCTAGTTCGACCTAGGTCGGCCGTCCTGCTTGGAAATTGTACGTAGATGGCTCGGCGACCAACTCGCGAGCAGGGGCAGGGATTGTCCTCATCAGCCCCGATGGCCAAAGTTTCACAAATGCTGTGCGTTTCGGGTTCCGTGCGACCAACAATGAAGCCAAGTACGAAGCCTTGATAGGCGGGATCGATCTAGCACTCGCCCTGGACATTCGTCGCCTCCACATATTCATGGACTCCCTCTTGGTCGTGAACCAAGTCAAGGGGGAATATGAGGCGGGCGGCGAACAGATGATCAAATACCAAGAATTGGTCGGCAAAATGTTCACAAAGTTTGAAGAAGTGCTGATCGAACAAGTCCCGAGAGAGCACAACTCCCAGGTCAATGCCCTATCCAAACTCGCATCGTCAGATGGGGCGGATGACTTCTCTAACATCCAAATCACGAAGTCAGCAAAGCCGGCGATCGAGAAGCCTGATCACCACAGTTGCCATCGCCTAAGAGAACTGGATGACTCCGTTCATTAAATACTTGAAGGACAGAATGGTCCCCGCCGATCGTATCAAAGCTCGCCAGCTTCAGCTCCGAGCAACCAGATACATCTTATTGGACGACCGGCTTTACAAGCGAGCTTTCAGACTTCCTCTCCTCAAGTGCATTACGCCGGAGGAAGGCCGACTCGTTTTAGCCGAGATCCATGACGGGATCTGTGGAAATCACGCTGGAGGGCGAGCTCTCATCCACAAGACGACCAGGCAAGGATTTTTCTGGCCTATACTACAAAAAGACGCGATCGCCTACGCCCGATCTTGTCACAGGTGTCAAGTGATGGGCCCGAACATCAAGATCTCCCCCGAGCAGCTCACTTCTATGTACAGTCCATGGCCGTTCGCCCAATGGGGCATCGTCCTCATCGGTCCCTTGCCGACGGTGCCAGGGGGATGTAAATTTGCCATCGTGGGGTCGATTATTTAACGAAATGCGCTGAGGCCGAGCCAGTAAACAAGATCGACCAAGAACAAGTAATCAAGTTCATTTGGAAAAATATCATATGCCGGTTCGGTCTACCCCAGGCTATCATCTCCGACAACGGAAAGTAGTTCGATGGTTTGGAAGTCATGCAATTCTGTGAGAAATGGGGACTTAAAAAGTTGTTCTCGGCCTCTTACCACCCTCAGACGAACGGGCAGGTAGAGGCTGTAAACAAGATTCTCAAACACACGATCAAAGCAAGAATCGAATCCAAACAAGGACGATGGGCGAGCGAGCTCCCGGATGTTTTATGGTCCTACCGAACGACGATCCAAAATTCAACCGGCGAAACCCCGTTCGCCCTCGCCTTCGAAATAGAAGCAGTGATCCCTTCAGAGATCGCCATCCTCAGCCACCGAACTGAACAAGAAATGACGACGGACAATGATGTAGCCCGATGAATCGACTTGGATATGCTCGAAGAACTACGACTGACCTCGGAAATGAAGAACACGATCCACAAAAGGAAATCTGAAAAATTCTTCAATTCGAAGGTCAAGGAAAGGCGGTTCCAAGTGGGTGACCTAGTCCTCAAAAAGGTCCAGACTCACACGGGAGTATTTGGCCCGAATTGGGAGGGCCCTTCAGGATATCCAAATGGCTGACCAAAGGAGCCTACGAACTCCAACACCCAGACGGCACTCCGGACCAATCTCCCTGGAACGCCGTACATTTGAAGAAATACTACCAATAAAAACTCTGTATTCAGTTACCCAATGTACAAAGAGTTTAATGAGATTTTCTGATCCCCTCTATATGATTCGCCTCGACAAAACAAACAAATAAAAAAGAGGACGACTCGCTCGCCCTACAAGAGGTCGTCATCTAACCTGATGGACCTATGCAAGCGATCGCCCCCTAGCACAATGTATACCATCGAGGATCGTCATCTAACATGGCGATCCGAGGTAGAAAAGTGCAGCCATGGTTCTGGGAGTCGATGGAACCGATAGACCATCCATGCAAGTTTCCTTTGTGCAGAGATCGCCCGCCCTTTCGTTTAAATACGAGGTGGGCGTAGCCGAAGGACCCTCCAAAACAGATCAATGGACATGCTCGCCCATCCTCGAATCCTTCATCTAACCTGATGGACCTAGGCAAGCGATCGCGTCCTTTCCCCCGTCACAACGTATGCCCTCTTAGGCAGAAAAGTGCTAACAAGCCACGGTAGCGAAGTCGATTTATCCGACGATGCCCCATACAAGGAATCCTACATGCAGAGACCGTCCGCCCCATCGCTACTTTGCGAGGCAAAACATAGCCAACGGAGGACCCTTACAAATTAAGTGAGTCGCGAGAAGTTAACCATCAGACAGAATGTCGCTCGCGCACAAGACATAGTCGTAGAGGTCGGTTCCATTGAACCCCATGATTGTGCGAAATCTCTCCAGGCCAGGACGTTTGGCCTCCCTCGAGGAATCAACAAAATTGAAGATCGCAAGAAACAAACTAAAGATAGCTCACTAAACGAATTATTTTCGTTCCCTTACTTTCACCAAGTAAACAAAAATAGGGGGCAAAACGGAGCCATACATGCGATCTGGAGGACGGAACCACCGCATACGATCGGCTTTGTTCATACACACATATGATGATCGGTTTTGTTCAGAAATTGACAAGTAAGAATTCTAAGTATACCAATACATTCAGAGCTATTCATACAATGGCCGCTCCTCAAACAATTGTGTAAAGTCGAAATGCGAAACATTCAGACAGACGATCGTACAAGCAAGGAATCAGGTGCAATTATGCAAACACTTCTGTAAAGTCGTATGCAAACCATTCAAACAGACGATCGTACAAATAAGAAATCAGATTAAAATACGTATTTTATTTCATTCAAGTCGTTTATACACACGCCCGAAGGCAAAACACGGAGAAACTGAAAAATTACAAGGGAAAAACAAAATGATAGCGGTCTCACTCAGGCCGCCCCTGCCTGACCTTCGTCACCAGCAGCTGGATCGGCGTGCGCTTCCTCGCCGGCTTCCGGATGAACAAGTTTGTCCGGCAACGGATACCAGCTCAGGTCGATCCCGAGGTCGGTGAGGTCAAGGATCGGCACGAAGAAGGCCGGCTGCAAGGGATGCTCAAGCACGTAGGCTTTGAAGTTATCGATCAGAGGGCCGACCTCGAGCCCTCCCTTCTTGGCAGTGCGGATGGCGTCGGCGTACGCCATGTAATAGGCAAACTCGCTGACATACTCCACGTTGAGGAAGGGATCGGCTTCGGTCTCCTCCAACTTCTCATTCAGCCCCGCGATGTTTTTGTCTGCGTCTTGTAACTCAACAAACTTGGCGTCCATCTCCCCCTTCGACGACTCTAACTCGCCATTCAACCGATCCACCACCGCCTTCAGCCCGGTCGCCTCCTCCTGCAAGGCAGCATGCAACCGACGGGCCTCCGTCATCTGATCGCACATCCGATCGGTTACTGCCCGGGACCGGTTGAGCTCCTGCCTCATCCGGTCGAGATCTTGTTTAGCCCGCTTGGCCATCTCAACATACTCCTTCTCCATCGTCGCAATCCTGTTGACTAACTCAGCGTTTCGGCTCCGAGCAGCCTCGAGGTCCGAATGGAGACGGGCAGTAGAGGGTCTCCCCTCATAATCCTTTATAGCTTGAGTTGCCATTGTCGCCGCTTAGAGGGTCAGGGCAAGAGTCGCCTGCATTGCATCTCCAGACCGCCGGCGCGCGATTGCATCCAGGTCGGTCGTGCAAGCCTTCGGTAGGGAGGAGATAGCCCGGGAGACATAGTGAGGGACGTCGCTAGGCTCGCGGGGGGACCTGCTCGCCAGGAAGTCCAACACCATCGGCGAGGTGTTCGGGTCAGCAAGGCGGACCCTGCAACAAGAACAAAGGAGTTAATATGCACCCTACACAAGTGACTTAACTCAAAAAGATCTACCCAACTTACCTTTCGACCTTCTCGGGGTCGTGGCCGAAATAAGGCTTGCCCCGTGGGGTTTGGGCGTTGGCGGTCGCCATGGCCTGTAGGAAGGCCGATGAGGGCGTAGACCCCTCCGCCATTGGAACAGCATAAATAGGAGGCGCGGTGACCGGTGGCACCACTACGGACGCCTCAGCAGCAACAGTTGGCGAGGGCTCCTCCAGCCACCGCCTCTTGCGGTTGCGCTGAAGCTGATCCTCTTCCCGAGCCTCTGGCTCGACGATCGGCACCATAAGAGGTCTCGCCTCGGGAATAGGATGGATCGATGTTGCAGGGGCATGGCCCGCCTTCTTCCCTTGGCGGAGACGATTCACAAGGGCAACATTGCAATCTCTCTCGGCGGCTCGGAGTAGCGGGGGAAATAGATCAGTCAAAGAAAACATTCAACCAGGTTAGACATCCTTTTCAATCAAAGGCGATTGTCAAGCAGAAAGGAGATCGTAAACGTTTGTACCTGGAACCTTCAAGTGGCGAGGGAAGCGAAACAACTGAGCGCCCAACCAATGAGCTTCGTTGTTGATCACGCGAGTGTCGGTGTAATTGTCTGGTAGACCGAGGACTCGCTCCCAGACGATCAAAAAGTCAAATGGAAGGTCGCCAGCCGCTGGAACAAGGGAGCCTACAAAAAGAAAACCAAATTAGATCAGTTCAAGGTGTATCCGAACAAAGGGAGAGTTAAAACCCTTACTAGGATTCCTCTCCCGAAAGCTGGTGGGGATATCCAACTCATCCTCTGGTTTATCGCTCGCCGCCGACCTCCACGCTCTGCCGACCCAACACCATTTTGTCAGGTCGCCCCGAACCTTGTTCGGCACCCCGAGGACCACCCTGCCCATGCGACCCTGAATGTGGTAGCCGCCAACTGAACCCTTCTGCGCCATCATCTTGAAGAGGTAGTTTATTTCCAGTGCAGAAGGAAGACGGAACAGCCGGTGACCGCCAAAAAGAGTCAAAGTACTGACGATCTACAACCAGGCGTTCAGCGTCAGTTGGAGCGGCGCAACATTCCAGGCGGTCAACAGGTATGACACGGCGAACGACAATGGGACCCGCATTCCGGCCCCCATGATCAATTCATTAACGGCGACCATACCCTCGGGAGGTTGGTCAGCGCGCTCGTTCTCGGAGGGCACATACAGTGAGACATCAGAGGGGACATGGAACTCCGCCCTCCAACGACTCAAGTCCTTTTTAGTCTCCGAACTCCTGATCTGACCAAGGGTCCACGGGGAGCGGTCTGCGGCCCAAAATGACGCCCGCTTCACGGGTTCATAAGGGTGGGCGATCGAGTATGCGTGAAAATCAAACTGAGGACGTGGTCCGACCAGCCTCTCCATAAGTTCGGCGAATTCCAGAAAGGCCCGACCGAACACACTGTTCTGCTCCCAATACAGTCTCACCGCCTCATCCTCGTCTACTGACGAGCCCTTATGCTCCGCCGCCGCCGACCTCGCCGCGTCAGCCTCGTTGAAAAGCTCTTCAACCTCCGCAGGTGCAATTCCCGTGCGAATGGCCTTGACGGCCATCTCTACGTGAAAATCCGCGGAGGTTTCATCCCTGGCAGCCGAAGTCGCGGCGGCAGAAGTGCTACCCGCCTCGTACACGGTGGATCTTCCTCCAGACATGTTCGAAGAGAAAAGGGGGGAGAAAAGTTTTTGTTCTTACCTAGAGAGAACGTTGATCGTCACAGGAAGCTTCAAGAAATTTCGGCTAAGTCTTATTCTAAAGGCAAGAGCGCATAAAGATCTAAACCCCAGCAGCCCTAGCCCCTTTTATAAGCGAGAGCAGGGACTTCCGGGGCCTAGGCAGAAATTCGAGGGCTGAAGTGCAACCGTCGATGAGCCGCATTTAATGCGGCCCTTGAAACCCGCGTATGTGTCGTTTCGAGGGCACTCCATACGACAAGTCTGACAAAAACCATCGGACTCCCCCAACGGGAGCGCAACGCGTGTCCCAGTGACGTTTCAAAAGACCGCCTCCGCTTCCCGCTCTTTCCAGCATCCAAGGAGATCGTCCAAATTCAAAATTAGTTCGTCTAGGGGATGATCGTCTGCTTCATAAGAATATGAGTCGCTCGCCTAGATTAAACAATCGCCAACAAAGCCACCTCACCCCATCTTCAACATCGGAGCTAGCTGGGGGACAATTGTTGTGCGGCGATTTATAAGCCTCAATGGCGATCGGCATTATGGTCAGGAGCCAGCCAAAGAAGATAGATGCTGGGCAAGCGCCTAGTGGTCGACGCCCAAGGCGATCGTCTATTGGCATCTGGAGATCGCCTCTAATATCCGACTGGGGACGATCGTCATGCCACGTGTGAATCGGACACCCGTCAAAGTCTGCGAAGACTGAATCTAGGGTGAAGACCCACGTGCAGATCCGCAAAAGGCGCCGCAAGAACCAGCCCTACTCCAGCCCATTAGCAGCTGTCAGTGATAAGGATAGCCTCACCTACCGACAGACCCGCCGAAAGGTCCTAGGTGGGACCTCCCAAGGCAGCGAGAAGAGACACCTGTCGCCTCCTTATTGGTTCGCGCATCTGGCTGCCAGCAGCAGCTGCGGACTTTAAGGAAACAGTCCCACGTGCTGGGATGATCGCCCGCCTTATTTAAATATAGGAAACGGCGATCGCCCGCGGTTGACAGGGACATCACAGCAATCTCTTCTCCTATAAATAGAAGGCCTCCAGCATTGGCAAGATGAGACAGTTACAACGTTAACACAGTGACAGTGATAACGCTAAAAGCAAACAATACAGAGAACTTCTCATCTTTGTAACGAGAATTCACAGAGCTTTAACTCTGGTTCTTCCGGCAATCTTCAGAACTCGATAGCTAAGATAACTAGGGTCTTTACACTCATTGTAATTATACTCTAAAATTAATATTTGTACTCACAAGTATTCATATTAATAACATCTCGCGAGAGCATTCAAGCTCGGGACTAACAACCCCGACAAATCTTGTGTCATTTACTTCCCCACGGACGTGCTCTCGCATTTTGTTTGTTACTCGTCCATTCCAGCATATCATCTCCGGATAATATTTTGGGTAACAACATACTAACCGTCTTTTCTAGGATTAATTTGATTTCTTTGTTAGCTGCTTTGGCTTGTCCATTTGCTTGTGGATGATAGGCCAATGATTTCTTTGATCGGACCCCATATTTTTGAAGGAGTTTATCCATGATTTTGTTGACAAAGTGTGATCCCCGATCACTAATTAATGCTCTTGGGGTTCCAAACCGACAAAAAATGATCTTCTTTAAAAACTTCATCACCACTTGTGCGTCATTTGTTGGGAAGAAATTGCCTTGACCCATCGATATACATACTAGACTGCTAGCAGAATATACTTATTCCCGAATAATGAGGAGAAAGGTCCCATGAAATCGATGCCCCAGACGTCAAAATGTTCAACCTCAAGTACGTTGGTCATGGGCATCTCTTGACGCCTTGAAATATTCCCCACTCGTTGGCATCTATAGCATTATTGAATGAAGAGATAACAATCTTTGTATAATGTAGGCCAATAAAATCTGCTTTGCAACACCTTTATAGCAGTCCGTGTTGCTCCGAAATGTCCTCCGGTTGGTGAAGAATGGCATTGTTGAAGAATTTCCTCCCATTCCTCTTGCGGCACACACCTCCTCACTATCATGTCGGCACATCTTTTGAAAAGTAGTGGATCATCCCACATATAGAACTTGATATCATAGAGGAATTTCTTCCTTTGATAATGCGATAAGTCCGGAGGTAGTACGCCTGCAACCAAAAAATTAACAATGTCAGCAAACCACGGAAATTTAGCTTCTACCATAAAAAGCCGCTTGTTCGGAAACTCTTCTTTAATCCCTTCGATTTCGGGTTCCTCCTCCTTCTTGTACTCGAGGCGAGATAAGTGGTCAGCCACCACATTCTCACAACCTTTCCTATCTCGAACCTCCACGTCAAACTCTTGTAAAAGAAGAATCCATCGAATTAGGCAAGGTTTAGAATCTTTCTTTTTGAACAAGTACTTGATAGCTGCGTGGTCCGTATGTACTATCGTCTTTGTCCCAATTAAGTATGATCGGAACATATCAAAAGCAAATACCACGGGAAGCATTTCTTTCTCCGTTGTTGCGTAATTTTGCTGGGCTCCGTCCAATGTTTTGCTTGCATAATAAATAGCCCGAAAGAGTTTCTCACGATGTTGTCCCAACACGGCTCCGACCGCATAATCACTTGCATCACACATGATCTCAAAAGGTTGAGACCAATCCGGTACCACAAGGATAGGAGCACTCACTAATGCCTTCTTTTGAGTTTCAAATGCCTGCAAACACTCGTTAGAAATAATGAAAGCCGTATCTTTTTCTAACAATTTACTTAAAGGTTTAGTGGTTTTTGAAAAATCTTTTATGAATCTCCTATAAAAACCAGCGTGACCAAGAAAACTCCTAATTGCCTTTTCATTCTTCGGTGGGGGAAGTTTCTCAATTGCGACAATTTTCGCCATATCAACCTCCAATCCAGCGGCGGACACTCTATGGCCTAGGACAATTCTTTCTTGCAACATAAAGTGACATTTCTCCCAATTTAGCATGAGATTAGTATCTTCACACCGCTGCAAAACTAAAGTGAGATTATGTAAGCAATGATCAAACGAATTTCCTAACACCGAAAAATCATCCATGAATACTTCCATTATATTTTCGATCAAACCATGAAAGATAGCCATCATGCAACGCTGAAAAGTGGCTGGGGCATTACATAAGCCCAATGGAATTCTAAGATAAGCGTAAATTCCATAAGGACATGTAAAAGCCATTTTTTCTTGATCTTCTGGTGTTATGTAGATTTGATTTCATCCTGAATATCCATCAAGAAAACAGAAAAATTCATGCCCCGCCAATCTATCAAGCATTTGATCAATGAAGGGGAGGGTAAAATGGTCTTTGTGAGTAGCCGCTATCAAAGCCCTGTAATCTATACACAATCGCCATCCCGTAAATACCCTCATGGCAATTAATTCATCTTTTTCATCTTTAGTCATGGTCATCCCCCCTTTTTTCTACACAACTTGCATAGGACTCACTCACTCACTATCGGAAATTGGATAAATCATTCCGGCATCTAATAGTTTGAGCACTTCCTTTTTTACCACTTCTTTCATTATAGGATTAAGTCTTCTATGATTTTGCACTTTAGGTTTATAATTTTCTTCAAGCAAAATCCTATGCACGCATATTGAAGGGCTAATTCCCTTCAAGTCTGAGATAGACCATCCTATAGCCGACTTATGAGCTCTCAACACACAAAGAAATTTATTTAATTGAGTGTCTTCTAATGCAGTGTCAAACTCCTTTTATTTCTCTAGCCTCCATTGTCTAGCAGCTTCCCGTGACTCTTCCCCCTTTTTGGCGTCATCAAGATAAGAGACTTTTTCATCTAAGCGCTCCAGGATTTTCATGGCGTTATCCTATTTTGTCTCCAAACTTGAAAATTTTTCTACCAAGGATCGAAGCACCAGCGACATATCATCTATCCTTTTATCATGTCATCTAAGCTGGGAGCCTGTTTCCTATAGGGCAGATATAGTTTTGGCTTCACAGACGCGGAGCTTGGCCTATTCTTCCTTAAGGATCTGCTCCTGAAGCTGTTGGAGTTGGTTGAGAGCTTGCTTTAAGACGCTGGGCAAAATACAGAAGGCTTCTTCCACTTTGGAGATTTCTCGTGAAGAGGATACAATTACTGGATTTGTATTATTACCATCTAGAAATGCATACTTGAGGTGTTCAGGAAGGGTTTTAAGGTCCAAGCTCGGTTTTGATACACCCAACTGAGGTGAAACAGACCCAAAATTTTGGACCGTGTCAGTTGATACGGTCGAGTCTCCCGTTAGCTTGATTTCAGCAACTACTGCATGCTCCTCCCGTTTCGTTTCTTCATCAAAATCGTCGAATTTCTTGGTTTGCGGTTCGTCCTGTAGGGAATTCAATTGACAAACATAATCAAACAAGTCAGAATCATCAAACTCCAAGGTTGAGTCACTAGAAAAGCATTAGTTTGCAAGAGCAAACTCTAACGGATCGGAAGATAATGAGTGTAAGATTTTTTTCTTTCCATACGAACTTATACTATCAATAACATTGCAATATTTCATATCATCATGAAATTTCATAGCTTTAAATATGGAAAATAGAAAATGCTCATCGTTAACACGTAGTGTTAATTCTCCCCTTTCGACATCAATAGGAGCCTTTCCCATTGCTAAAAACGGACGTCCAAGGATAAGTGGTAGATCTTTATCTTCTTCCATGTCGAGAACGACAAAATTTGCTGGAAATATAAATTTGTCGACCTTTACGAGCACGTCTTCAACAATCCCCTTGGGGTGTGTTATGAATCGATCCACTAATTGTAACATTATCGTTGTGGCTTTCATTTCCCCGACACCTAATTTCCTGAAAATAGGTAAAGGCATAAGGTTAATCGAAGCACCTAAATCACACAAAGTTTTGTCGAATGAAACTTTTCCAATGGTGCATGGAACGGTAAAGCTTCCGGGGTCCTTAAGCTTTTGAGGCAATTTGCGTTGGATAATAGTGCTACATTCTTCGATTAATTTAACTATCTCATGCTTTTCCATCCTTCTTTTTCTTGACATCACATCCTTCAAGAATTTTGCATAATTAGGCATTTGTTCCAAAGCGTCTGCAAAAGGAATATTGATGTTAATTTTCTTGAAGATTACTAATTTTTTTGCAAATTGTGCGTCTAACTTTTTCTTTTTAAAGCGTTGAGGAAAAGGGAGAGGAACTTTAGAAGTAGAAGTAGAGTTAGAAGATATTTTAGGCTTCTCAGCCCCTTTAGATGTATCATGCTTCACTTCTTCCTCTACAATTTCGATTTGATCCTCCTTGGCTCCCTCGCTTTGTTGGACCGTTGGCATCTGTGGCCCTTTATAATTCGTTCCGCTTCTTAAGTAATAGCTTGAAAAGATTCTTTTGGATTCACTTCGGTGTTGCTCGAAAATTATCCCCGGTGATGTTGACTCCCGACAACTTTAGACAATTTTCCAATTTGAGTTTCGAGATTTTTCATTTGAGCTCCTATAATTGTAGCTAATTGAGTGACATGGCCTTCGATTTTGTCAAATTTTTCCTCATCTCGACTAAATCGGCTTTTTGTCTCTATCATAAAGGTAGCTAGAATATTCTCGAGATTTGACGTTGGCTTTGCTTCTTCAATTATCTCACCATTCGACACTTTGAATCCGGCCAGTTGTTGCAAGGCATTCTTTTGATTAGCATAGCTAAAATTTTCATGATTTCAGTTAGAGGGATGGTAGAAACCCGGTGGTGGATTATTCCAGAAATTGTTGTAATTCCAATTATTAATGTAATGTGCCTCCTCCAATGGGTCGGACGGTAGTGAACTTGAACTTCCTTGATGAGCTATCTTCGAATCACCTCCTTTTGTTAGAGCCCCCAACTGAGTAGTTAACATCGTCATTTGCGCGGTTAGTGCCTTGATAGGATCCGAATCGGATATCTCAGCCACTCTTATAGCATTTGCTCTTTCCATCGGACATTGATATCTATTCATAGCCATTTCTTATATTAATATATAAGCTTCTTCAGTGCTCCTTGCTAGCAATGCCCCTCCCGTGGAAGCATCAATAAAATTTCTTGTTTCTCCCATAAGACCATTGTAAAAGAAACACATTTGTTGGTCTTCGGGGAAACCATGTCGAGGGCATCGCCTTAGCAGATCTTTGAAATGTTCCCAAGCTTCATATAGCGGTTCAGAGTCCAGTTGATGAAATTGAGTAATCTCACTCTTTAGCTTCATCGTCTTGTTAGGTGGGAAAAATTTGAACAAAATTTTTTCGCTCAAATCCTCCCATGTACTTATACTTCCCAGAGCTAAAGTCCCAATCTAGTTTCTTGCATTCTCTCAAAGAGAATGGAAATAATCATAAGCGTATTGCATCATCCGAGACCCCATTCATTTTGATAGTATCACATATTTGCATGAAATGAGTGAGATGGGCATGTGGATCATTGACAACAAATCCTCCAAATTGATTTTGTTGAACCATTGAAATCAAGGCGGGCTTCAACTCGAAATTCAGGGCGTTGATTGGAACATGAGTGATTCCTCCGAAGTTTTGGTCCAGTTTTGGTCGGAATCTATCCCGAATTGATTGCACCCTAGTTGTTGAATTTTCAATCCTTCCGCCCTCGTTGTCCTGGATTGTTGCATTCTCGTTCATGTTATCCCTCCCCATGTTGTCTCCTGCTCTCTCCATGTCTTCAAAAATATCCCTTTTTAGTTTCCTTGAGGTAGCACTTGTTCTTCAGGCAAATGCTTCTACTTCCGGGATGAAAGTTTCTAAAGGAACTCGAGATGAACGGATGTTCATGCACTCCTTGAGTAGGATTTAAATGTGCAGAACATGAGTTATGTAACAAAAAATGTCTAAAGTAAGACTAGAAACACTTGTTCGCTATATCTTTAAACAATCCGCAAGTGTACGGAGTAAATGTAGAAAGTGGCGAGCAAGGTCGTATTCCACAGAGACTAAATATTCGTATTGTGTTGAGTACTAGATTATAATGATTCCGATTTTATCTAGACGATCGAAAGGTGAATGGATGGTTAACGAAATAGAATAAAATGATGACAATTTATTTAAACAAATAAAAATATCCGAATTAAAGAGAATTGAAAGAGTTTTGAAAGATAGATTCCAAGGCTAGATTTCCGTTGACCACTAAGTTTATTCGGGACTGATGTCGAAGGGTTCTAAGTGCGTCTCCAAAATTATAATCACAACAATATTCTAAAGTCTCTCTCGAGATGCATTAAAACGTAGATTGAATAACCTATAACAACATCTCCGTCTATTATAAATTATCTAACTCCAAAATATTCATAAGATTAAATACCATCATAGTTCATAACCGATTTCTCAATCTCGTAATTTACTACGTCAAATACTCGAAACCTATTAATGCCCTCTTCTCTCGAATTATAAGCAATTAAGTTAAACATGTAAAAACATTGATCAAGTGCTCTAACATGAATTAAAACCAAGCATTTGATAAAGAAATCACACTATATATATATATATTCATCAATCCCTCAAAAACAACATGAATCAACGTACCCCCATGCCCAGAATCTAATAAGTTTAGACGGACATGGTAATGAAAGAAATCTCAATAAATATCATGTTCATCATGTTCATGCTAAATAAAACAACAAAAATAAGTAAAAGATCAGGAGAAGATAAAACTCGGATGGTGTCTTGAGTGGATTTAGGATCAAGCCTCCAAATCTTCTTCAAGTGTTCTTCAAAAACTCCCTTCAAATACCTTCTTTTGGTTGGAAAAGACTTCAAATCTTTTGTTTTTCTCTCTCCAATCTCTCCAATATTCAGAATGTCCCCTTCCTTCCATGTTCCCAGCCTTTTTATCAACCCAAAATACCAACTTTTCTTGACCAAATCTTGCAAAAATGACAAAAAATGATTTTTCCACCGAAAAGTGACACGACCCGTGTCATACAGCTCTAGAAACAGCAAAAGACGCTGGACAATGAACCCGACCATGTCAGTTGACACAGCCGATCAAGTGACACGGCCCGTGTCAAATGACACGGTCGTGTATGTGTTGGTCCGTTTTGACTCCGTTTTTCCTTCTTTTTCGGCTCGATCTTTCGTTTCCGCATTGCTTGATAAGTATTGGGGGTTGAGACTTCGTTCTTGCTTGATTAATATCCTTAAAATACCTATAAAATCAATAAAATGTACCCAAGCGTGATCGAGCCCAATAAACACAATATGAGCACAAACGACACAATTATACACATTTTAGGATCTTAAAATCCAGAAAAGCTTTGCAAAAATATGTGTAAAAATGAGTGTTATCATCAACATGTTAGTCTCAAATATTATGTATCACATACACATATATGAATTATAATCTAACTATCAAAGAACCACAGACACAACTTTGGCATGCCCTCTGTAATTAAAAAATACTTTAGATTATCATTTGGGATGACATCTTATGTTGTTTTAATCGTCTTAATCCCAAATAAGCCATAGGTCCAAAACCGTTTTGTATAATCTATATAAGTCTTAACCATTTTACAATATATGTATAAGCTTGTTTATTCATCTCGCCTCCTTAAGATAAAATCTATACACCTTGCTTTGGCAGACCCATATTAGAAATAATCAAAAGTTTGATGAGTGTTTTGAAAATGGTTGGCTCTTGAGACTTATGTTTCATGTCAATTGATTTTAATAAACTATTTTATCAAAAATTGATTATCTCAAAATTATTACCATGTATCTCATACATGTAAAAGATTTAATGAGTTTGATTTATTTGGGGGTTTAGACTTCGTTCTTGCTTGATTAATGTCCTTAAAATACCTATAAAATCAATAAAATGTACCCAAGCATGATCGAGTCTAATAAACACAATATGAGCACAAACAACACAATTCTACACATTTAGGATCTTAAAATCTAGAAAAGCTTTGCAAAAATATGTGTAAAAATGAGTGTTATCATCAACATGTTAGTCTCAAATATTATGTATCACCTACACATATATGAATTATAATCTAACGATCAAATAACCACAGACACAGCTTTGGCATGCCTCCTGTAATTAAAAAATACTTTAGATTATCATTTGGGATGATATCTTATGTCGTTTTAATCGTATTAATCCCAAATAAGCCATAGGTCCAAAACCGTTTTGTATAACGTATATAAGTCTTAACCATTTTACAACATATGTATAAGCTTGTTTATTCATCTCGCCTCCTTAAGATAAAATCTATACACCCTGCTTTGGTAGACCCATATTAGAAATAATCGAAAGTTTGATGAGTGTTTTTTGAAAATGGTTGGCTCTTGAGACTTATATTTCATATCAATTGATTTTAATAAACTATTTTATCAAAAATTGATTATCTCAAAATTATTACCATGCATCTCATACATGTAAAAGATTTAATGAGTTTGATTTATTTGGAAATAACGATTATTAAGCAAATAAAAAAAATTTGATGCATCTCATACAATCATATGCTAAAATATGATGCATCTCATACAATCATATGCAATGTAAATATGATGCATATCATACATTCACATGAACAATTAGGGGTGGTGTGGTATAGCCATAGATCCTATTATGATATTTGTAAATATCAATAGGTCGATCGGTGTAATCTTCGATAATGCCTTTCTTCTTGAATTCCTTATAAGTTGCTCGTCTCCTTCATCTTCCTTTTATAGCTAGAACTATTCTAAACTATATCTTTACATTTTGTAATAGAAACCTCGGGTTACATTCGAGGGGAGTAAGATGAAAAGAGAAATTATGACAAGATAATAGGAAGGCACGACATACAAGTCGTATTATGAATATTACAATCATAATTGAATCATTAATCTAATTGATATAGTACGACTATCGGTAAGTTATAAAGTTCTGAGGGCCAAAACATAGAACCCGGTAAAATGAAAAATAATTTCCAGGAATAAACTAAGAAAACAAGGCCGAAACGACGCCGGAAGTGGCCTGGTGTAATACCCGCAATTTCGGATTTCGGTGATTTTCTTTTTTTTGGTGGGAGTCCATTTTGACGACTCTCTCCTGACCGTTTCGTCATTTCGAGAATGATTAATTCTGCACTTTTTGTCATCCGAGTTCGTTTCGGTATCGTTTTGTTGAGTTCCGTGTTCTTAAGCGGTTTTTCCGCACTTGAGTTTGATTCTTGCGAATCTCGTCCGAAACTGTTGTTTCGAGTTTCTCGTAAGTTCATTTAATGTTATTATTCATGTTGCGAGCTTTGGTTTGGTGTTTCGGTCGTGTATCGTGTATTTCGGACGTTTTGGGCCGTTTTCGTAATTTCCCAAAGTTTGGGGTAATTACTTCCGTTGTCGAATTCCGACACTTCGGGTGGTCGGAATCGTGTGTTCTCTTAGCTCTTAGATTCGTCTTTGCGAGTACTTCGTAACCGTATCTTCGGTTTATATTCAGGTTCGGGTTTCGGGGTCGTCCGGGCCGTCGGAGTGGCCACGACCGAGCCACGGCAGGAGCAGGGCCTGGCCTGGCCGAGTTACGGCCGTAAGGTGCTGGTTACGGCCGTACGTGCTCGGAAGACTTGGCTGGACGAGTGCCGGTTACGGCCGTAAGGTCTGCCGGTTACGGCCGTAAGTGGTCGGCAGGAGGCTGGGCAGTATATATATGATTGAGCAGACGGGTTTACACCCATTTTTTCTCATCCCTCTCATTTCCTTCCGCGGATGGGGCTTGGAGTACGTGATTAGATGTTGTTTATCTATCAATCCACGAAGTTCTTGAGTTTCTAACATCAATCAATCATCCCATAACCTCCTCCGATCTACCGAATCAAGGTTAGATTTCATGATAATCTAGTTTTGGGGAAATTGGGGTTTTTGTTGGATTTCGTCCGTTTGAGCCGTAATAACTTAGATTATTGATGGATTATTAATTATTTAGATGTATTATATCATTTTCCTTGTTATTCCATGGTTGGATCATATCGATTCGTTATTTTGGTCGAGTTCTTGATCGACGCCTTGAAGGTGTCCGATAGAATGTCTTAGAGGGATTTTCGGACGTTCTACGATTATTCTTCCTCCTATGATCGTTGATTTATTGATTATATGATGTTAGGGTTGAGTTTCTTGCGAAGAAACCGCTTCGAACCCTTCCGTTCGCCTTCGTCTTCCGTTTCGATAGCATCGGGCGTTTCGAAGCTTCCCCGTTGAGCCGTGTCCGTTCGTGGTTCCGTGCTCGTGGTATCGAGGCAAGTATCTTGCCTATACGTTTCATGTTTCGATGGCATAATTTTTGATAAATGATTTTATGCAAAATCCAATGTTTAATGAACGTAAAAAGGGATCGGTATGTTCTCGATAAATGTTATCTTTCAACGATAATTCGTATACTTCGTGAATATGTGTTCTTGGAATATGTGTGTTGGTTTTGTATGTTGAAGGATAATATGATCACTTCGAGTGAGTTTAATAGACCGTAGTCCTTTGCCGGGGATTACGAATTGTTATTGTGTACTTGTTCGGTAAGAACGTAATGTGTGTGATATTAGTTGTTACTCCTTGAAAGGAGGTTGTGATGTTTAAGTGCTGCTTGGCTTGATGTTCTTCTCATTGTTATGTGATCGTTGGATGTGATGTGCCTCCGGGTAGGATTGATGAATCTCCGGGATCCATACTTGTTAGTATGGGTCGGGCAGGACCGTAGGGTTATCCAATCCGGGTATGTCTTGCGGGGACTCCGAGGTTCGTGGCTTGTTAGCCCGATGCCGAGATAACTTGTGGGGTTATCATCGGGTATGTCTTGTGGGGACTCCGAGGTTTGTGGCTTGTTAGCACGATGCCGGGATAACTTATGGTTGTGATTTGGTTATGAATGTAATTGTGCTTGTGGTCACGTGACTGTTGTTACGGTGACATGTGATTTGGTATGGCTTTCTATTGGGTTATTCACTCGGGTATGTTCTGCGGGAGCATCTGAGGTTCGTGGCTTGTTAGCACGGGACGCGAATAATCCTTAGGAATATGTGTTTGATGATTTGGGTCGTGGACCCTGTGATTTATGATTTGGGTCGTTGACCCTACGTTTCGTGATTTGGGTCTTGGACCCCGTGTTTTGCGAATTGAATTGTGAACCCGTGTTTTATTATCGGAATTGTATTTTGGGAAAGATTATTTTTGGGCCGCGTCCCCAAGCGTTTTCGAAAAACTTGAGAATTCTTTAATCCCAAATGTTTTTACAAACTCCCGAGATCGTAAAATATTTTGTAAGATGTATATCGGGTTTACCCCTATCTTTCGATTTAACCGTTTTGATCAAGTGATTTACCTTGGGAAGTATGTTTATGATTTCTATGTCTTTGAAGTATGATATGTATGGCTCGTTTTCGTATTTTATACTTGCACTAGCAAAACAGTGGAGTTTGCTAACCCCCGAGTATTCGGGGGGGTGGATGTCTGTTTTTGCATTCAGGTTTTTGGAGCATAACACAGGGTCAGCACGAAGGATGATGAAAGATGATCGATACTAATCACATGTGGAACCGTACGTTGTGTATTGGTTCAGTTGTACCTTATTTCCGCTGCAGTATTTTTCCCTGTTGTACGGGAGTTCGTTGTATTTTGACCCCTGCGTGGGCATGTGTTGTAATTGAGTTGTATGTTTTTATTGAAAGACCAAATCGGTCTACTGAGTCATTTTTTTAGCCTTAAAGGCATTGTTGAGTTGTTCGATGTTGTTACCAGCCTGGTAGATCCTTGAGGAAAGGTTCTACGGCATGTAATATCCCTGAGCGGATTGGGGGTGTTACATAAATGGTATCGGAGCTTAGGTTGTGGAAACCTAGGCTGTCGGGTCAGTGGTGTCTGTTGAGTTTTGTCTCGTCGGATTTTGTCTGACTAAGTCGTGTCGCGACGCGTCGTCTGAGTTGGTTTGTCGTGATTAGTATCATGGGGCGATCATCATCTTCGTGCGACCTGTGGATGTAAGTCTCCCTTCTTTGTGTTTGTGCCTCGTCTGATGCGAGTTACTGGTATGATTATGTGTTAAGTGACGGAATCTTTATGCAGATTTTTAGTCTCATGATTGCGTTTATGTGACTCTCATATTTCGTCTATATGAGGAGCAGTGTCGCTGCTAATGTATTTTCGCACTATATTTTATCCGCTGTGTGAGTTCTTTCAAGATGACTTTCAGTATTTTGCAAACTAATTTTTACTTCGTAAAACCGACTCCCTAAGTCGAGTTTTGGCATTTTGGCCTTGAATGTTTTATGACGGTTTGATAAATGATCATGTGAGTTTTTAGGCATTCTAGCCTAATAGATTTTTTAAAACCTTGAGTATCTTAGAGAATAAATTTCGAGACGTACTTTTTAAAATGAATTTTTTCTCGCAGTACTTTTAAGGTGCCTTCTAGTGCCGCAATATGTTTCAAAATTATTCCAATTGAGGACCAAAATATTTTGAGATATTTTCAATTATTTTTAGAAATGCAGTTTCTTAGACCCAAGTGTCGAATATTTCTGAAAGTTTCAATTTAAAGGAGAGTGTCCTCGTTTTATCAAATGCAAGATGGTTTTCAAAGTCTCGATAATGGTGTTTGTACAACTTTTTGAAAATGTAATACTCAAGATCAACTGGTGTTTTCCAAATTGTTTTTCAAAATGTGGTTTTTGTTTTCTTTAAAACCTATCAATTCCCGTTTGCGGTCTGGGAATGTATGTATGATGTTCGCATTGTTGTTATGATCTTAGCTCCCGAGTATGATCGAATTGGTGGCATGAACGTTGAGGCGTTGCCAGGCAATTGTTATACTAGCCCTCTGTGAGAGGTGTGAATTGATATTTATTGTTTATCGCCTCGTGGTGATTTGCGTGTTGACACACGAGTGTGAGCTGTTGAAGCTTGGGTTGGTACGTTCGTGTATATGTGTGATTGTTCCATGATGTTTTGTGATTATGTGCTGGTTATCGTTCGGGCCGTTGAGATTACTGAACGATACCGTCGTTGCTATGATTTTAGTATGCATGTTGCTTTACGATGGAAATCATTGTATGTGGTATGTGTTATGATTTTTTTGTTGTGCTGAGTAATTACTTATTCAGTATGCCGAGGGGCCGAGGTCGTGGTCGTGGCAATCAGACGCGTGGTCGAGATCATGCTGCTGGTGATGATGCCGGTACCGGTGTCGCTACTATTTTACAGCAGGTAGCTACACAGATGACTCAGTTGACTCAGGCAGTTCAGCGCATTACAGATGTGACTCAGAACACTGGTGCAAATCAGTGGCTTCGGGAGGTAATTCGTACGAATCCCCCCCGATTCGCCGGTGTTGTGGATGTGTTGGGCTGGGATGGTTGGCTTTTCCAGTTGGGAAAGATATTCGAGGCTGTCGATTGTCCTGAAGAGCGGAAGGTACCTATTGCGCAGTACCTTCTTGATAAAGATGCCGCTAATTGGTGGGAGGCTGTTAAGCCTCGTGATCGTGATGTCACGTGGGCGGAGTTCCAGGCATTTATGGAAGCTGAGTTCTGTCCGAAACCGATTAGAGAGCAGAGGATTCACGAATTTTATTCGGCAGAACCGCAAGATGTTTCAATGTCACAGGCTATCATCGACTATAGCAAACAACTCAGTTATGTGCGAGATTAGGTGAGAACCGAGGAAGAGAGGATCTTTCATTTTGACAGACGAATGAAGCCAGAGATTCGTGTGTATATGTCGGGACTCACTTGCACTTCGTTGAGGGACTATCAAGATTGAGCCTTGGCCCGTGAACTAGCTTCGTTATCGTCGGAGCGTGTGCCCGAGTCTAAGAAGCAGAGGAAGTCTGATGACCTTGTGGACAGTGCAGGAGTTGGTGTTTCTAGTTCGCAACGTCGTAGTCTTTCGGCTGTGAAGCTCTGTCGCTCGTTGCGTGGGACTGAGAGTTCCAAGTCTTCTGCTTTGACTCCTGGTAAATCCAGAAGGTGTTTTAACTGCAATGTGGCGGGGCATGTCCGTGCACATTGTCCTTCTCCGCCAGTAATGTGTTACAAGTGCGGGCTTGAGGGACACCGGGTTCAGTTTTGCGAGTTGGTCACCGAGCATTCCAAGGCACGGATTTGAGCACTGAAATCAGGACCGACTCCGAGGAGTCCCTGAGGGGCGTGGTCTATCAGTTGTATGTTATGTTATTTCCTTACCCGGTTGTTTCGAATCTCGGAGATTAAGTTCTTTTATTCGAAGTGGATCGTTTTGTGTTTATTTTTCGTTTTCTCGACTGTGCACGGTGCTTAGTGTTTTGTGATTGTTCGGATAATTGACTTTATTGTATTATCTATTTGATGACGCTTGTCACTTGTTGGTTTTACTATGTTTCTACCGGTGGCGTTGTGTTGGTCGTCGTGGAGCGTGTTTTCACACCGTATATTCCTTTGCGTTGTTTGTAACGTTTCTCCGTTGGGCGTTAGTTACACATTCTTATGTATCTCATTGAAATATTCCTGGTGGTATATTTCTTCTCCCTACTTATTTTAAGTTTCGGGACGAAACTTCTTTTAAGGAGGGTAGAATGTAATACCCGCAATTTCGGATTTCGGTGATTTTCTTTTTTTCGGCGGGAGTCTATTTTGACAACTCTCTCCTGACCGTTTCGTCATTTCGAGAATGATTAATTCTGCACTTTTTGTCATCCGAGTTCGTTTAGGTATCGTCTTGTTGAGTTCCGTGTTCTTAAGCGGTTTTTCCGCACTTGAGTTCGATTCTTGCGAATCTCGTCCGAAACTGTTGTTTCGAGTTTCTCGTAAGTTGATTTAATGTTATTATTCATATTGCGAGCTTTGGTTTGGTGTTTCGGTCGTGTATAGTGTATTTCGGACGTTTTGGGCCGTTTTCGTAATTTCCCAAAGTTTGGGGTAATTACTTCCGTTGTCAAATTCCGACACTTCGGGTGGTTGGAATCGTGTGTTCTCTTTGCTCTTAGATTCGTCTTTGCGAGTACTTCGTAACCGTATCTTCGGTTTATATTCAGGTTCGGGTTTCGGGGTCGTCCGGGCAGTCGGAGTGGCCACGACCGAGCCACGGCCGGAGCAGGGCCTGGCCTGGCCGAGTTACGGCCGTAAGGTGCCGGTTACAGCCGTACGTGCTCGACAGACTTGGCTGGACAAGTGCCGGTTACGGCCGTAAGGTCTGCCGGTTACGGCCGTAAGTGGTCGGCAGGAGGCTGGGCAGTATATATATGATTGAGCAGACGGGTTTACACCCATTTTTTCTCATCCCTCTCATTTCCTTCCGCGGCTGGGGCTTGGAGTACGTGATTAGATGTTGTTTATCTATCAATCCACGAAGTTCTTGAGTTTCTAACATCAATCAATCATCCCATAACCTCCTCCGATCTACCGAATCAAGGTTAGATTTCTTGATAATCTAGTTTTGGGGAAATTGGGGTTTTTGTTGGATTTCGGCCGTTTGAGCCGTAATAACTTAGATTATTGATGGATTATTAATTATTTAGATGTATTATATCATTTTCCTTGTTATTCCATGGTTGGATCGTATCGATTTGTTATTTTGGTCGAGTTCTTGATCGACGCCTTGAAGGTGTCCGATAGAATGTCTTAGAGGGATTTTCGGACGTTCTACGATTATTCTTCCTCCTATGATCGTTGATTTATTGATTATTGATTATAGCATCGGGCGTTTCGAAGCTTCCCCGTTGAGCCGTGTCCGTTCGTGGTTCCGTGCTCGTGGTATCGAGGCAAGTATCTTGCCTATACGTTTCATGTTTCGATGGCATAATTTTTGATAAATGATTTTATGCAAAATCCAATGTTTAATGAACGTAAAAAGGGATCGGTATGTTCTCGATAAATGTTGTCTTTCAACGATAATTCGTATACTTCGTGAATATGTGTTCTTGGAATATGTGTGTTGGTTTTGTATGTTGAAGGATAATATGATCACTTCGAGTGAGTTTAATAGACCGTAATCCTTTGCCGGGGATTATGAATTGTTATTATGTACTTGTTCGGTAAGAACGTAATGTGTGTGATATTAGTTGTTACTCCTTGAAAGGAGGTTGTGATGTTTAAGTGATGCTTGGCTTGATGTTCTTCTCATTGTTATGTGATCGTTGGAAGTGATGTGCCTCCGGGTAGGATTGATGAATCTCCGGGATCCATACTTGTTGGTATGGGTCGGGCATGACCGTAGGGTTATCCAATCCGGGTATGTCTTGTGGGGACTCCGAGGTTCGTGGCTTGTTAGCCCGATGCCGAGATAACTTGTGGGGTTATCATCGGGTATGTCTTGCGGGGACTCCGAGGTTCGTGGCTTGTTAGCACGATGCCGGGATAACTTATGGTTGTGATTTGGTTATGAATTTAATTGTGCTTGTGGTCACGTGACTGTTGTTACGGTGACATGTGATTTGGTATGGCTTTCTATTGGGTTATTCACTCGGGTATGTTCTGCGGGAGCATCTGAGGTTCGTGGCTTGTTAGCACGGGACGCGAATAATCCTTATAAATATGTGTTTGAGGATTTGGGTCGTGGACCCTGTGATTTATGATTTGGGTCGTTGACCCTACGTTTCGTGATTTGGGTCTTGGACCCCGTGTTTTGCGAATTGAATTGTGAACCCGTGTTTTATTATCGGAATTGTATTTCGGGAAAGATGATTTTTGGGCCGTGTCCCCAAGCGTTTTCGAAAAACTTGAGAATTCTTTAATCCCAAATGTTTTTACAAACTCCCGAGATCATAAAATGTTTTGTAAGATGTATATCGGGTTTACCCCTATCTTTCAATTTAACCGTTTTGATCAAGTGATTTACTTTGGGAAGTATGTTTATGATTTCTAAGTCTTTGGAGTATGATATGTATGGCTCGTTTTCGTATTTTATACTTGCACTAGCAAAACAGTGGAGTTTTGCTAACCCCCGAGTATTCGGGCGGTGGATGTCTGTTTTTGCATTCAGGTTTTTGGAGCATAACACAGGGTCGGCACGAAGGATGATGAAAGATGATCGATACTAATCACATGTGGAACCGTACGTTGTGTATTGGTTCAGTTGTACCTTATTTCCGCTGCAGTATTTTTCCCTGTTGTACGGGAGTTCGTTGTATTTTGACCCCTGCGTGGGCATGTGTTGTAATTGAGTTGTATGTTTTTATTGAAAGACCAAATCGGTCTACTGAGTCATTTTTTATCCTTAAAGGCATTTTTGAGTTGTTCGATGTTGTTACCAGCCTGGTAGATCCTTTAGGAAAGGTTCTACGGCGTGTAATATCCCTGAGCGGATTGGGGGTGTTACACCTGGATCGCGATCCCTTGGTCCAGACCGCACAGCAGGGGCCAACTTCCAGGGCTGGATCGCGATCCCCTTCCCCAGGACGGCTCGACAGCCCAGTTTATGCTCAAAACATGTGTATTAAAGTATACATCTCATGTATACTTCAACTAATACCTATTGAACAATATAAATATATAAATCAAGTAGATCAAATCTATATTTATACAACCTCAATCAAAATATAATTTTGTTCATATGAAAATTTTAAAGGAGCATAATCTTTACATAAATGTTACGTATTTCTGTGAACACAAGTGCACGTTGTCATAAGTAAGTAATAAAGTGATGAGAAAAATATCGTTCCCTCGAGGACTTATGCACTAATTACCAATTTATCCGTATTCCTAATTTTATTTGAACGACCGAATTATGTGGTTGAAGAATTATTAAAAACTAAATAATGCGAAAAACTAAAAACAAATAATAGAATCATTAGTCCGATGAAAGGAGATCAAATAAGAGAAGAGTTTAGGATTGAGAATTCGCCTCGATTAATCCAAATTAATCTTGATTAATAAAATTTATGTAATTTTCCAATTTATTGAAAGCGAAGATTCTGAGATAATCTAATGCCTCTCCGGAGGTCAGTAGAATTTTCCAAGGTGAATAATTCACTCTATTCCTAGGTGAGTTAATTCAACAATAGCCAAAAAGTTCTAAAATCTTCAAACGAGCTTCGTAATTCTTATGAGTATATTCCTATCTCACAAGATAAAATGGTTTTCTCCCAAATTTCACTACTTACTCTCCTCTCCCGATTCAAGTTACGTAGTTATAACAATTCAATCATAGGCCACACAATTGAAAGCTTAAGAACAATTGGGGAAAACTCAATAGAAAAGGGAAATATATCAATAACGTAAAATCAAGAATTAATTCTTCATAATCTCGGTTTCATCACAATCCTAGAATAAAAGGGTCTAGCCCGACATACTAGAATACAATACACAAATATTCAAATTAAACATAAGGAAGAAATTCAAACACAATTGAAGAACTGGCTTCTTCCGTTCTTTGGCCTTGCTTTCTGCTCCTAGGTATTTTTCTCCTCCTCTTCGATACCTTATTTTCTGACCTTCACTACCTTTTTATAACCTTCTTTCTTCCTGCAAAAACGCGTCCAAGTATTAGGTCGAAACAGCCTCCAAAATAGCCAAAATCGAGGGCTGAAATCAGGGATCCCGCGCCGCGGGCTGCAGCCCGGCCTAAGTGTGTCGCGGCCCTAGTCCTTGCGCTGCCTAGACCTGGGCAGATTTTCATTACGGGCCGCGGCTCAGAATGAGTGTGCCGCGGCCCCCGGTACAGTTTGTACTGCCCTGCTTGGAGCTGTGCCTGTGCCGCGGCCCAGCCTCGGCACGACGCGTTCCTTGACCGAAAAATGTCGTTTTTGACCCGTTTTTCTTCGTTTAAGCTTCAGGACTTTAATTTCCTTCAAAACATATAAACATAATGCATTAAGAGCTTATTTATGCATATTTAAACCCAATATGGAGATAAAATAATGATAATCAAGCGCACAAAAATACATATAACAAATACCCCCAAACTTAAGCCTTTGTTTGTCCTCAAGCATAAATCAATTTCAAATAAGACGATAAGTATCGTGGATGATCGTGAAAATTCATAGTGTTCAACTAATTAATACTACCCTGAAAATCTTAAAGAATAATACGAATATCGTACTAGTGAGTCACAGTACGGACAATGATTCCACAAGGTAGCCATTTTTAGTGCTAATCAATAGCTCATGAAGAAAATCAAGGTTCAAAGATTAACAAACGTGAATTGAACCGACCGCCAATATGAATGTTGAGAGTATAACAAGCCAACTTGCCCAGTCCCACAGCATTGTGGCAAAAACACAAGAATTTCATAATATACCCCGGACAGCACTCCCTTATATTTAATAATTATAATGATTTGAGTTAACCACTAGGTTTCGACTCCCGGGATGTTTCATCGGAAGAACCCTAGGGTGGATTTCCATTCTCATGTATTGGTGAATCATTTGACGTAAAAGACACTCATGGGGCTCATGAATGCTTCTAGTTACTAAGTCTCCCTCTACAGCGGAGAAAAAACTCGAATAGCTACTCCCGCACGTCCGATTCAAGGTTGTTGTTTTACGCGAGAGTAAACAACGGGTCACGTGAATACCCACGGTTACTTGGCTTCCTATCATCGGAGATGCGATTTTTCTGAACCATTAATCTACTTATGAACATGTCTATTCAGGGTTGTCGTTTTATGCGAGAGTAAACAACGGGTCACGTGAATACCCCCAATTACTAGACTTCCCATCATAGAATATGCAAGGTTGCTCAAATTTTGGGAATTAAAACTATCCGACTCAATGCCTAACCTTAGGTACTTAATTGAATGCCAACAAGACTAATGTTACTGGACGACTGGCTAAGTGAATAGCACCACCAAATATATAGACGACGACTTGTGTAATGCGGACACTACAAACACGTATGTCTCATTTCTTATATGCCAAGACTACCACAATGACGCAAAAAAATCAGAATGAAATGAATACTCGAGGGAAACAAATATCGCATAATGTGAACTCGACTAATACTCATCCGTTTCTTCAAAAAGAAATCAGTATCATAAATTCTGTCTTACACAAGGCTGCACGACCTACTCACGAATGAAAACAAAATTCAGCAAACCATAGAAGACAAGCAAGGCAACTAAATAAATAGCAACTAAAAAGTAACCCCCCAAAATTGAGATGTACATTGACCCCAATGGACGACAAATAAGAATAAGCAATAAAAGCAGTTCAAGTACTCCCCTGAAGAAAACTCAGGCACTAGCATCAGCCTCGTCCGGCGAAGTGGGTGGTGTAGGTGGCTATACTGGAGGAATGAAAGGTCCATCTGGGTGAAGGATATGGCCCGTCCACACAGCTATGTAGTCCCGGTGGTAAACGTCCCTCGCAGCTAAGCGCCTCTCTGCACGCCGATTGGCCCAGCGGACCTGCTCGTGCATCTCATCTCGAACGGCTGCGATCACGCTATCTCTCTCTGCTCGCATCTACTCCCTCAAGCCATCAAACATCGCCTGAAGAAGGTGATCTCTCACTGGCGGTGGAGTTGACTCGGTCTGATCCTCATTATCAGCCGTCGGCTCATGAGTCAGAAGAAGTGGCTCTGAAGAATGCTCATGTGGCTCATCTAGAAGAAATCCTCGTCCCTGCGGATGTGCCCGCGTGTCACCCCATTGGTCGAAGTGAGAGATAATACGATGATCGATCGATCGGACCCTGGGGTGCTATAGTCGTCTCGTCATCCAACCAAGTCACGCCCGACTGGCGGCACAAGGCACAAATGAGAGAGTGATGTTTTAGCCCCGTCTTGGCCCCTCCTTGGATGCACTGGAGAATAGACCGGGCCAGACGTGGGGCGACATCAAATCGAAGTCCGGCCGTGATGGCATATAGCAGTCGGGCACGAGGAAGCAGGACAGAGCGGATCTGCGAAGTAGGGTCGACTCACGAGCATAGAAAATATAGCAAAGCTTGCCCGAGCCGACTGAGATGGGAACTCTTGAAGAAGAAAGCTGTGGACCCCAGGATGTGCGTTTCCCAATGGGAATCCGGCTGAGCAAGTGTCTCTAGAAAAGCCTCCCCCGTGAGGCTACCCATAGTCCGCGTGAATGCCGATCGTCTACCTTGGGAAGTCCGTATAAAGTCTGAATCGCAGCTGCCGAGAAATCCACTATTTGGCCACGGACAACAACCTCAGTACGTATATTCAGCCTCCCCAACATCTGACCTCCCTGGATATGAAGTAATAAAGCATTGGCGTATAATTCTTGTACGATAGAGATTACGGCCGGCTTGGGTTGTGCGGCGAATCTAGTCCACCCCATTTCAGTGATCATAGTTAATAGTTTGCCGTCTTGGGGGGCGGGAGTGAATCCCCGCTCAGGAATTATAGGCCGAGGATGAATTCTCTCATTAAAAATTCGATGGATCTTGGGGTCGGAGAATTGTTGGGATTGCCCTTCCATCAGGTTTTGCGAGGTTTCCCCTCTCGGGGGAGATGAACAAGTCGTAGCACGAGTGGAGCTCAACTTTCTCTTACGTGCCATTATATGTTCCTGAAAATAAAAACAGGATATCAGACGACTTTAAATAACAAAACACCAATCACAAAAGTGCGAGAACCGAATGTAGCGTTAAAAACTCTCACTTTCGTATGAGGGATATGATGCGAAAATTTTAACTCAAACTAAGCATTAAGGTAGGGGGCATATTATGCAGATAATAGTATTGTTACAAACAGATTGGATATGTTTAGATCAAACACTTTTCATTGGGGTATTTCATCAAACACTTGGCGAGCGTGAACTTAAATGAAGAACAAGAATAATCATTAGTGAATTCAATCCCCAACAACAAACAATATCACAGAGATTTATGATAATAAATGAAACAAAATCAACATTATATTCCGATCAAAATCTTGATAGAACGTATAAAAGAAAGACAAATTCATCAATGAATGAAATAAACATTACCCCACTTCTCAATCCTTGTTGCAATTAAACTTAAGGATTAATGGTTACCTGGTGTTGGATTAAAGAAGATGAGAACAAGAAATAATTTAGAGATGGTGACCTGCGCCGCGCGGAAGAGGAAGGGATTTTTGAAGTGATACCCTATTTCTCGGCCGATTGATGCCCTGCCCACTTTTAAACTATCGTCAAGGGCCGCGACACGTAGCATGTGAGCCGCGGCCCACAGTACAGTTTGTTTTTAACATTGGGGTGTTTCGCAGCATGCCGGATCTCATTGTATGGGTGCCACGGCTTCCAGGGTAAGTGTGCCGCGGCACAGAGTACAGTTCGCTGGGCGTATTTCTGGGGCTTTGGCGTGCCGCGACCTATCTTCATCGTGCCTCGGCTCAGCACTATCATGCCGCGGCACAGAGTACAACAAGTTTGCCGAATTTTGAGACTTGTGTGTGCCGCGGCCCGCTCTCAGTGTGCCGCGGACCTAAGCTAAAATTTGCCTTGGAGAAGTTCCTGCACAGGTTTTTCAAGTGAAAACACATAGAACATGAGAGAGAAGCATATAAAATCAAAAATGCCAAAAAAAAAAGACTCCTAAAATGAAGGAAAACAACGAAAAACTAAAATCTACAACTAATACTCGGGTTGCCTCCCGAGAAGCGCTAATTTTATAATCTTCAGCCGGACCTTTTTAAAATCAATTTGATTTTCGCAAACACCATTTGGACTCCGCCCAGTCCATCGAACCGTTAATATGTATTTTAAATTTTTGACCATTAGTTTTTAACAGTTCGATTTTTGGTCTGGACATCCAACGTTCTTTGCGAAAAGACTTGAACAATAGTAACTTCCCAAAACAGCCATATTGCACATGACTTGGCACCCGTTTCACTTCCGGCTTAGTTTTCTTTTCCACGGACGAATTTATGACGGCATGAGAATTTTTTAATGGTGGGTGAACGGATGATGCAGACGACATGTCCAAATGCCTAAGATACGCGACTCGTTCTACATTTTTCTTAGATGTCGGAGCAACTAAAACAGATTCTGAACACTTCGACTGACAACTCTCCCGGTGTGTGTCTTTCACAAAAATGTCTAAGCTTTCAATTTGAGAACACTTCTCGACATTTCTTGGATACGGGAGAGATCGAAACATTTTGAATGTGACTTGTTCATCTTGAACCCGAAGCATCAATTCACCCTCCTGAACATCAATAAGAGTCCTACCAGTGGCTAAAAATGGTCTACCCAAAATAATCGGAATCTCATGATCCTCTTCCATATCAAGTACAATAAAATCAGCAGGGAAAATGAATTTATCAACCCTGACCAGGACATCTTCTATTACCTCTATCGGATACCTGATGGATCTATCGGCTAGTTGCAAAAAGACCGCAGTAGGCTTGGCCTCCCCAATTCCTAGTTTCTTGAAAATAGAAAGAGGCATAAGATTTACACTGGCATCGAGATCACATAGCGCTCTATCAAAAGACGAGTTTCCAATAGTGCATGGTATAGTGAAGCTTCCTGGATCCTTCAATTTAGGCAGGAGCTTTTTCTGCAAGATAGCGCTGCACTCTTCAGTCAGTGCCACTGTTTCATATTCTTTGAGCTTCCTTTTGTTAGATAAGATGTCCTTCATAAACTTCACATAGCTCGGCATTTGTTCCAAGGCATCGGCAAATGGAATATTGATATGTAATTTCTTGAAAACATCAAGAAACTTGGAGAATTGCTTGCCTAACTTTTGCTTTTGCAGACATTGTGGGAACGGGACTGGTGGTGTAGGATGAGTGGTCGAGACTGCTTTTGACTTGGGCTCTTTGTCCTTCTTTTTCTCAATGGGGCTGCTCTTTTCTTTGTTACTCTTGGGCTGCTCGTGTAGCTTCTTTCCACTTCGTAGCTCGATTGCTTGCACATATTCCTTGGGATTCGTTTCGGTAGTACTTGGTAAGACACCTTGGGATCTAGATGATAATAGATTTGCAATCTGCTCCATTTGAACCTCCAAATTCTGAATAGAAGCGGAATGATTCTGTAGAGTAGTTTCCATGCGGGTCATGAATTGACTCGTGTTAGCCGCCAATTGAGTAATAACATCTTCTAAAGAAACCTTCGGTGGTTGAGGGGGCTGCTGTGGTGGCTGAGTGACTTGAGCTTGTGAAGGATTATTCAACGCTTGCCCATTCCTCCATGAAAAATTTGGATGATTTCGCCACCCTTGGTTGTAAGTGTTAGAATACGGGTTACTCTGATGATTTCCATTCCCCACAAATTGAGCTTGTTCCATCTGAGATTGCTCAAAAGGATTTCCAACTTGACATTAAGCACTAGGGTGAGATCCGTTGCACCAATTGCAGGTTTCCATGGTGTTGGTAGAAGGGGTATGTGAAAAAGTTTGCAGTTGTTGAGTTAAAGCTGCAACTTGGACTGATAGCGTAGAGATTGGATCGTTGTCGGATATTCCCATAACTCGCTTTGGATTCACACGTTCAGAAGGCCACTGATAAGCATTTGCAGCCATAGCTTCCAGTAAAGAATGAGCTTCAACCATCATCTTGCCCATTAAAGCACCTCCAACGGCTGCATCAACAAGAGTGCGTATAGAAGCACTCAGTCCATTGTAGAACGTTTGAATCTGCAGCCAATCCAGTAGACCATGATGGGGGCATCTCCTTAGCAAATCCTTGTATCGCTCCCAAGCCTCATGCATCGTTTCCATCTCAAATTGCCTGAAAGTAGTTATTTCACTCCTAAGTCTCGCTGTTTTCGCCGGCGGAAAGAACTTAGCTAGAAAAGCTTGTGCTAACTCCGCCCAAGCCGTGATAGAGCCCGGCGGGAGTGAATTCAACCAAAACTTGGCCTTGTCCCTTAGAGAGAATGGGAAAAGCCATAGACGAATGGCGTCATCAATAACTCTATTATTTTTTAATGTGTCACAAATCTCGAGAAACGATGCAATGTGAGCATTGGGGTCGTCATTCGCCAGTCCACAAAATTGGCTTGCTTGCACCATTTGGATTATATCCGGCTTGATTTCAAAATTGTTCGTCTGAATGGTCGGGCGTCGAATCCCCAAAAAGTTTGCATTAATTTGTGGAAGTGCATAATCTCGGAGTGCCAATGCTGGTTGAACTTGCTGAATAGGGTTGTCGATCCCTTGATTTCCGGTGTTGTCGCCCATGGTATCCGTAGTTAATAACTCACGTCTTTCCTTCCTGTTTTTCCGCAAAGTGCATTTGAGTTCGGTATCCAAAGGGAATAGACCTTCGTTACCAAATTTTCTCATGCACTAAACGAACTCATGAAAGGAAAACAAATAAAAACAAATGTGCGCAAAAATAAAATAATGTTCAAATTTAGACTAAAAATAATGAAATTGATATTAGTAAAAACAATCACTCCCCGGAAACGGCGCCAAAAACTTGTTACGTATTTCTGTGAACGCAAGTGCACGTTGTCATAAGCAAGTAATAAAGTGATGCAAAAAATATCATTCCCTCGAGGACTGATGCACTAATTACCAGTTTATTCGTATTCCTAATTTTATTTGAACGACTGAATTATGTGGTTGAAGAATTATTAAAAACTAAATAATGCGACAAACTAAAAACAAAGAATAGAATCAATAGTCCGATGAACTGAGATCAAATAAGAGAAGAATCTAGGATTGAGAATTCGCTTCGATTAATCCGAATTAATCTTGATTAATAAAATTTATGTAATTTCCCAATTTATTGAAAGCGGAGATTCTGAGATAATCTAATGCCCCTCCCGAGGTCAGTAGAATTTTTCAAGGTGAGTAATTCACTCTATTCCTAGGTGAGTTAATTCAACAATAGCCAAAAATTTCTAAAATCTAAAAACGAGCTTCGTAATTTTTATGAGTATATTCCTATCTCACACGATAAAATGGTTTTCTCCCAAATTTCACTACTTACTCTCCTTTCCCGATTCAAGTTACGTAGTTATAACAATTCAATCATAGGCCACACAATTGAAAGCTTAAGAACAATTGGGTAAAACTCAATAGTAAAGGGAAATATATCAATAACGTAAAATCAAGAATTAATTCTTCATAATCTCGGTTTCATCACAATCCTAGAATAAAAGGGTCTAGCCCGACATACTAGAAAAAAATACACAAATATTCAAATTAAACATAAGGAAGAAATTCAAACACAATTGAAGAACTGGCTTCTTCGTTCTCTGGCCTTGCTTTCTGCTGCTAGGTAAATTTCTCCTCCTCTTCGATACCTTATTTTCTGACCTTCACTGCCTTTTTATAACCTTATTTCCACCTCCAAAAACACGTCCGAGGATTAGGTTGAAACAGCCTCCAAAACAGCCAAAATCGCGGGCTGAAATCAGGGATCCCGCGGCCCGGCCTAAGTGTGCCGCGGCCCTAGTCCTTGCGCTGCCTAGACCTGGGCAGATTTTCATTACGGGTAGCGTCTCAGAATGAGTGTGCCGCGGCCCCCGGTACAGTTTGTACCGCCCTGCTTGGAGCTGTGCCTGTGCCGCGGCCCGGCCTCGGCACGATGCGTCCCTTGACCGAAAAATGTCGTTTTTGACCCGTTTTACTTCGTTTAAGCTTCAAGACTCTAATTTCCTTCAAAAAATATAAACATAATGCATTAAGAGCTCATATATGCAGATTTAAACCTAATATGGAGATAAAATAATGATAATCAAGCGCACAAAAATACATCTAACAATAAACAAATTTATGTTCATATGCACCTCTTAAAATTCATAATCCTAACATAAAATTTATATGTAGATCAAATCATATGTACTTTGATTCTTGGATTATTAGTAGGACTAAATCATCACATGAATCTCCATATATCAAAGAACCATATATGTCAAGATCAAACATATAAATCAAAATATATAACACCATATATATATATATATTGATAGATAGATAGATAGATAGATAGATAGATAGATAGATAGATAGATAGATAGATGGATAGATAGATAGATAGATCGAAACACAAATCTATTAAAATTATATATATCACCATATATATAAATATACATAGATAAAATTTATATATCATATATATAAATGTCATACATATCAACATATATGAAAATCGAAACAATGAAAATATACTAGTCTCTCCGATACCACTGTTGGGATTTTCTTTGAACTAATAAGATTTATGATCTCATCATATATCAAAATAGTGCAGCGGAAGAATAAATATAATATGAAAAACCCCTCTGAGGATCCAAGTATATTAACAACGTATGAAGAACAAGATTGTTACCTCTTATAGCGTGTTTTCGATCGAGCCTTCTAGAGACGTTGCAAGAAGCGAGCGTCCTCTATGGTATCCACACAACGAACAAGTCCCGTGCATCTAACGGATAGCTAGCTCCGATTCAATAAAGATTTCACTTAAATCAATTTGAATATAGGTATGTTCTTGATTATGGTAAGAACAAGAACACCAAGAATTTAATTCAAATGTTCTTGAACTTTGATCTAAAATAACAAATATGAATCTTATTCAATGTGTTATTAAAGATCAAACTCACAAGATAAGATGAAGATAAGATGAGTATTCTAAATTTTTTTCTTGATAAAAGAATCAATCTTCAAACATACGAAGATATGTTCTTGATCGTTTCTTATTATTCAACTCTTAAATATTATTTTCAAGACTTTTTGAGAGAGAAATATCAAAATCAGATTTTTGATTCTCTCTCCACAAATTATATCTTCTCTTGTGTTTTGTCAAGTGTGAGAGCTATCACAAGACACTATTATATAACCCTCTACATAGCTAAGGGTTCGCCAACCCCTTCACCAACCATAATCAACCGGAACAAAATAGCTGCTCTGCTCGTTTAAGTGTGTGACCCTATAGGTTCTAATTAATACGTAAAATGAGTATAAAAAAAATTTTACGACTCATAAATCATAAACGGTCTCTAGCTAGACATTATGACTACCCACATTAAAAGAATTAATTCGACGGCATGAACGAAATGCCGTTACTGTATAATATTTAATCCTCTCGTCGCGCGATATTCTAATTAAGCATAAGGTATTGGAAGGTCGACGTTATATAGCTTAATTAATAATCTTGATCTCAAGTTACAATTGTCCAATTCAGATATTTATCAATAACTCTTTATTGATCAATTTGAGCATGGCCGTGCATTTAAACAATTTAACTTATCAAGGGCCCGTGGATATCTTCTCCATTTTATAGGAGGGACAAGTCCCCTCTGGACAAACTACTTCCCTCTACATAAATCGTACCGTATCCAATAACAAACTGTATGATCCCTTATTATAGAAGACATTGGTATTGTGTTAAAATACGATACTCATTATGTAGGAAACTGTAATGTCTTTAGGTAATAAAAACTCAAATAATATATAACAATCAGAGGAATTATAATGACTTAATCTATATATAATTCCCTTTGTTAGGTCATATGCAATACGATATCTCTACATGTATCTATGACGTGATATAACTGTTGGGATTCCACAGAAAATAAACGCAGCGGAAGAATAACGGAATCCCTAAGAGGATCGATCAAGTAACGTATATATGAAAAGAAAAATACGAAGATCAAGGAATCAAAGTCCCATACCTATGATGTCTCTGAAAAAACCTTCGTATGATGATGATGATGATGAAGAGCCTTTCGTTCCAAGCACCCAAAGCAAGATGCCTCTACTTCACACGCCGGAACTTGATGGAAAAATCGACAAGCTTCCTTTCTTCAAGAATGCGGCTAGGGAAGCTTGTAGGAATTTTCTATCTCAATGTATTCTTCTTATATCTTGTCTCTAAGATCAAGATGAAGTTTTCAACCTTACTCTCTCTCTCAAATTCGTGATTTTGAGTTCATACAAGAAGAAGTTGTCATCTCTCCTTTTTAAAGACTTTTATTTATAAAAAAAATGAAAGTCTTCCTTTAACACATGATTGAGGGTATCAAATACACCTCACATATGTCACCTAGTGACATAAAATAAGTATAAAAGAGACAATAGAGGGAGGAGGGCGGCCTTAAGGGAAATTTCCAAGAAGACGGGTCGAATTTACTCGGCTCGTGTACTGGATGTTCGTCAAAACAAATCCCTCGTGTACCGGATGTTCGTCAAACGAATCCGTTTTATTTCCAATGTGTTTGGACTAATTAATTAATCCAATTAATTAATTATATCAAACACAAATATATATTTCTCTAAGAAATATAATTTATGAATTAAAGTAATTACCCAGTAACCTACTTACAATTCATAAGACCGCTATTTGATTTATCCGATAAATCAAACTTATATATCTAATATCTAATATTATAAGAGAGATTATTAATTCACATTTATCCATCAATGATCCTATTGCGCGACTCCGTAGGTTCGTCTCAGCCGGCATTGGGAGGAACTAATGAGTGCGGGCAGCACTTAGCCAGCCTAGCGGGCCGCACTGTAAACCCCGAATGAGAACGAATGAACGAATCATTCCAGAACCATTATGTCGTGAATACTATATACGTATAGACCCTTCATCAGATGTCCCGGTCAAGTCTTCGGGTCACGGTAAAGTCAAACCCTACTGTTGACTAAACTCTATACATGTGTTAATGCAAATCAAGACCGACTGATTAATAGTGTATCTAATACGACTATATCAGAATGCTTTGGCCAAAGACTTATGATCTTATTTGCCATTAATCGTATAGGACATTCGCCTGCTCACTAACAGGAGATAGAATCCTTTCTTGGTGTTCAGCAAAGACTGCTACCTGCCCGTATAGTCCGCACTTCGAGGTCGACTCAGCAATTAAGCAAATAAGTCTAACTACTCTAATGACAAACTAAACGTCACAGACACATCTTCTACTGAACCCTCAAGTCAAAGGTCCACGTATACTATCACAACCTTTCGATTCGTCGTCGACTCTCCGAGAGTGAATACCGTGTGACTGAATCGAGTATGAGTCATGTTCGAGTATACTGGTCCCACCAATATACTTATAACTATTCTATCAAGACGTGCACACATCCTAGCATCAGTTATACAAGTCTTATTAAAACTTAATGTCCTGTTAAGTTTTATCGACTTGCGAACTAGTTAAGCATTCGAGCTCTAAACACTTCTAGTGCCTATCTCCTTATCTCCATAAGGAGTAGAATGTTCACTCTCAAATGCAAGGACTATTATTCTATATACCAAATCACAATGCCAGTGATATACAATAATATAGAAATAATAATTGTCTTATTAAATATAATATTCATAATTACAATACAATTGCTCTCACTCTCTCATCCTCTGAGTGGCATTCGAGGGCAAATTCCTAACAATCTCCCATTTGCACTCACTGCCACAAACTATGGTATCTAATACCCATACTCTCCAGATGTCTCTCTAAGACCTTCTGAGATAGTGGCTTGGTAAGCGGATCAGCAACGTTATTTGCTGTGTCTACTCTCTGCAGTGTAACATTCCCATCCCGAACCATTTCTCTAACAAAATGATATTTTCTCGCAATATGTTTGGTGTTGTGGTGAGCCCTACGCTCCTTAGCCTGTGCAACAGCTCCGTCGTTGTCACAAAAGCGATTGTCACGGGCTTCTGCGTTAGGAACCACTTGAAGTTCCTCGGTGAACTTCTTTATCCAAAAAGCTTCTTTAGCGACCTCCGTGGTGCACGATATTCGGCTTGACATGTAGAGATAGCGGTCGAACTTTGCTTGGCACTTCTCCAAGAAATCGCCCCACCATTCGAGTAAAGATATACCCCGATGTGGACATCGAGCATCCATGTCCCCGAAAAATCTGAGTCTGTATAACCCATCACTCTTAGTTCTCCACCGTCGTATGTAAGAACCAAGTCTTTAGTCCTCCTTAGGTACTTAAGAATGTTCTTTCTGACGATCCAATGTTCTGCCTGGATTTGACTGAAACCGACTTACTACGCTCACAGCATAGGCAATGTCCGGTCTAGTGCAAATCATTGCATACATAAGACTACCTACTGCCGAAGCATAAGGTACCTTGCTCATTTCCTTTCTATCTTCCTCACTTTGAGGACACATCTCTGAGGAAAGTTTTGCACCATGTTGCATAGGTAGAAACCCTCTTTTAGAATCTTCCATCCTAAATCGCTTCAGGATCTTTTCTATGTAGAGGGCTTGGGAAAGACCTAACATTCTTTTCGCTCTATCCCGGTAGAGACGAATACCCAGAATATAGGTAGCTTCTCATAAGTCTTTCATTGAGAACTCTTTAGAAAGCCAAGCTTTCACAGAACTGAGCATTCCTACATCGTTTCCTATAAGTAGAATGTCATCTACATATATTATTAAGAACGCAATTTTGCTCCCACTAACCTTCTTGTAAATACAGGGCTCTTCTTCGTTTTGGACAAAATCAAACTCTTTGACTGTCTCGTTAAAACGAAGATTCCAACTCCATGAAGCTTGCTTCAGTCCATAAATGGCATGCTGAAGTTTGCATACTTTATGAATATTGGTTTGAGATATGAATCCCTTAGGCTGTTCCATATAAATCTCCTCCTCGAGGAATCCATTTAGGAATGCCGTTTTCACATCCATTTGCCATATTTCATAATCTAAGTGGGCTGCTATAGAAAGCATCATGCGAATAGACTTAATCATAGCTACAAAGTAGAAGGTCTCGAAGTAATCGATTCCTTCTCTTTGGGAATAACCCTTTGCCACAAGCCTGGCCTTATAGGTATCAACCTTGCCATCTCCATCAGTCTTTCTCTTATAGATCCATTTGTTTCCAATAGGCACTATGCCTTTAGGACGATCTACTAAAGTCCGCACTGATTAGCATGCATTGAGTCTATCTCAGCTTCCATAGCTTCTTGCCACTTGGTGGAGTCAACGTCTACCATCGCTTGGTCGTATGTAGAAGGATCATTCTATTGACTACTTTCTGTCATCTCATGGACACCCAGTTCCTCTTGATGCAGATAGCCATACCTCTCAGGTAATTGAGAAATTCTACTAGACTTGCGAGGTTGTATTTGTATTTCAGAAGGTTCGGTTCTTATATCTTACATAGGTGTCTCATTTGGTGTTTCTTTTATTTCTTCCAAAGAAATATTTCTACCTGCCCCTCCTTCCTGAATAAACTGATCTTCCAAGAAGTGTGCTTGTATAGCAACGATGATCCTATGATCTTCATGCATGTAGAATAGATATCCCATGGAATCCCCTGGATATCCTATGAAACGACCTTTCACAGACCTAGTTTCCAATATCTCTACTTTAGTCTTCTTGACATAAGCAGGGCATCCCCAAATCCTAATGTGATTAAGACTTGGTTTCCTACCTATCCACATCTCATGGGGAGTCTTAGGAACGGATTTGGAAGGACATCTGTTCAAGATATGCACAGCAGTAAGGAGCGCGTAACCCCACAGATAAATCGGTAGATCAGTATAGTTAAGCATGGAGCGAACCATGTCCAACAAGGTTCGGTTCCTTCTTTCTGATACACCATTTAATTGTGGAGTAGCTGGAGGAGTGAATTGTGACACTATTCCTAGTTCTTTTAAGAACTCATCAAATTCGGTACTCATGTACTCACCACAACTGTCTTACCAAAGACTCTTAACACGGTTAACTTTTTGATTTTCAACTAGGGCTTTAAATTCCTTTAATTTATAAAAATCTTAAGACTTATGTTTCATTAAGTACGAATCCATACCGGTATGGTCATCGGTGAATGTAATGAAATATCGAAAGCCGTCTCGTGCCACTTCAAAAGGGCCACGAGGCGTCGGTATGGATCAATCAAGTTTTTAAAGACTCTTTCAAAAGTCCTGCGAAGGGTAACTTAGTCATTTTGCCTTGAAGGCAAGATTCACAAGTTGGATAGGGATCTGATCCCAATAGACCCGTAAGCCCATCTTTCTCCATTTTATGAACCTTGGTCTGACCGATATGACCAAGTCTAAGATGCCACTTAAGTGCTTGGTTCGTTTCATCCCTACCACGCTTCCTAGTTATAGTGTTCACACTTGTCTTATTCTTTAAATTTAAATGGTATAAACCATTTAATAATGTAGCAGTACCAACCAATTTATTTCTGAAATAAATACGACAGGACCCATCTCCAATAAAGAAGTGAAATCCCTTTCGGTCCATGACCGGAATTGATAAAATATTCTTGTGCCCATTGGGCAAAACAAGTACATCTTCTAAAGTGAGAATAAAACCAGATTCTAAATCCAACATAAGGGATCCGATATCAGAAGCCTCGACACTATGCCCACTTCCGACGGTGACCATCACCTCCCCTGAATCCAGCTTCCTACTTCGTTCCAGATCCTGATTCATTGTACAAATGTGAGAACTCGCACCGGAATCAAGTATCCAAGAAGTAGAATATACAGTTACAGAATAATTTGTTTCTAAAACTAGTAGTTCCGTACCTGAAGGCGCATTACGGTCAAGCTTTGGACAATACCTCTTCCAGTGGCCTAGCTCACCGCAGTTGAGGCATACATCCGTTTTCTTGGCCCCTTTGCTCTTTTGAACCATTGGGGTCTTGCCCCTTTCCTTGTCGATCTTGGCTATCGGACCTAACTGCTTCTTGTACTTTTTCTTCTTATTCTTGGACTTCCAAGTCTTAGAAGAAATCACAAGTGCAGCTTCCTTTCCCTTTGTCTTCATATGAGACTGGGCAGTCGTCAGTTTGTTAATTAGCCCAGCTAAGTTACATGCAATCTCATTGTAGTTGAAGTTCATGACAAATTGGGAAAATGAGTCAGGAAGTGACTGCAGGATAAGGTCAGTTTGGAGAGATGCATGCATCTGAAAATCAAGAGCTTCCAATCTCTCAATCATCGAGATCATCTTGAGGATATGGTCCCCAACCTTCTCTCCTTCCTTCATCCTGGCGCCGAATAATTGCTTTGATATCTCATATCTAGCAGTTCGGCTATGCTCTCCATAGAGCTCAGCCAGGTGCGCTAAGATGGCTCGTGAAGACATCATCTTTTCATGGGCACGTTGAAGCTCATTGGTCATTGAGCCTAACATGTACCCTCGCACTCTTATGTCGTCTTTTACCCATTTCTCATGGGCATCGACATCTTCCTGATTGGCTCGGGTTCTTGCAGGAGCCGCTGGGATGTCCGCCTCCAAGACGTATCCCAGCTTTTCCATAGTTAGGACAATCCTCAAGTTCCGAAGCTAGTCCACATAGTTCGGACCAGTCAGGACGTTCTTTTCAAGTAGTATAGCGAGTGGGTTCATTGTCATATTGAGAGTTTTGTTAACTGCAGAGAATAATATGAGATTCGTTAGTGATTGTTTAATTATGATCCGAGTAAAGAATTTAAGGACTTTCTTTATTCATAACTCGGCTCCCACTATTTTATCGGCATTTACACACTCCCATGTTAAATCCGGAAGTCTTGGGTGACTTCATAGTGGTGATCGATTTCTTTACAAAGTTTAATAGAAGGCAACCCATACGGTTTATATTCTATTATTCTTTATAAAGTGGTGTCTAATACCAACCCATATAATGGATGATTCGATCTTCTTTTACCCCTAGTTCACTTGCCCTCAACCCATTCGATTTCTATGGCTCGCTGAACTATCTAAGTTTAAATCGTCAACTCCTATTAGTCTGACAATTGAATCTTACCCGGCAACCCATACGGTTTATAGGGGTTTGATTTGTCACAACCAAAGGCATCTAATGCACTCTAGGAATTTATCAACTTTCCCCAAAAATATTACCCCGACATACTCGGAAGAATAATATTCCGGTTTAGATTTCAATTTTCCATGAGTTTGACGGAGGGTAGGAAACCTCGTAACCTTTATAACTTAGTGTTTGTAAGTGGGAGTATTAACGCGATTATATGTTACACTTTGCACATTAATCCGTTTATAAGCGCGGTTTGTGGTTTGTCAATCATTCAAAATGAAAAACAATAAATAGCAACCTAGTTACTACCAACATATAGCTCATGGACTTTTTCCTAAGTATTGGGCCAAGCCAAATAAAGAAAGGAAAAATACAGTATTGATTCTTCGTCTTCTAGTCGGTCGTCTTCGGTCTTCGTCATAGCCATATGAATAATTACATCATTGAACAATACGTCCTATAATACATATTTTCTAGTAAAAATAAATAGGCTCAAAATGGCCTTTACAACCATATCGAATCGAACAAATCAACAACTAAGTCCACGAGCTATATCACCATCACATAAGGCATTTCATACAACATGTAACGGTAATTGAAATTAAATAATCAATTAATATATTAATCCAATTAATATAAAAATTAATCTATTTAATTTCTACAATATTAATCAAATTAATATTTATAATCGTCATTTTAATCCGTTCAAAGTAATCCGGCCAAAACAATATTCTCGTCTAATAATTTTCCTTAATAAAAAGATATTCCAAATATTTTATTAAATCCAATTAAATCCAATTTAAATTTCGAAAATTATTACAACGAAATATAAACACAAAAATGGAGTCGGAAAATCGATGATCGAGGCCCACCACGGCCGATTCAAAATCGGGCGAAAACCCGAGAATCGCCGGACCGGTCACTCTCGGCCACCGCCCAGAGATGGCGGCGGCTACGATAGCCTACCGAGTCACTCTCGGCGGCGGCATGATCCGATGGCTAAAGCTGCCGGCATTTGCGTCTTAAATGCGGTATTCGTGTTTAACCCCCGTTTTACTCATTTTTTCGACTCGCTTCCAAAACGAAAAAGTTTCTTAACTTCATGAAGAACTTATATATCAACAAAAATCAAATTTTTCAGATTTATAATTCACATAAAATATTCGAAACTTGACTTACTACGAACGATTAAATTTCTTCGATCATATCTATTATGATTCTAAATCATAAACATCATCAAATAACATTCCAAATGCAAAGATGATCGTTTATACGATATATTTGACCTCGCTCCGATACCACTGTTGGGATTCCACAGAAAATAAACGCAGCGGAAGAATAACGGAATCCCTAAGAGGATCGATCAAGTAACGTATATACGAAAAGAAAAATACGAAGATCAAGGAATCAAAGTCCCATACCTATGATGTCTCTGAAAAAACCTTCGTATGATGATGATGATGAAGAGCCTTTCGTTCCAAGCACCTAAAGCAAGATGCCTCTACTTCACATGCCGGAACTTGATAGAAAAATCGACAAGCTTCATTTCTTCAAGAATGCGGCTAGGGAAGCTTGTAGGAATTTTCTATCTCAATGTATTCTTCTTATATCTTGTCTCTAATATCAAGATGAAGTTTTCAACCTTACTCTCTCTCTCTCAAATTCGTGAATTTGAGTTCATACAAGAAGAAGTTGTCATCTCTCCTTTTTAAAGACTTTTATTTATAAAAAAAATGAAAGTCTTCCTTTAACACATGATTGAGGGTATCAAATACACCTCACATATGTCACCTAGTGACATAAGATAAGTATAAAAGAGACAAGATAGGGAGGAGGGCGGCCTTAAGGGAAATTTCCAAGAAGACGGGTCGAATTTACTCGGCTCGTGTATTGGATGTTCGTCAAAACGAATCCCTCGTGTACCGGATGTTCGTCAAACGAATCCATTTTATTTCCAATGTGTTTGGACTAATTAATTAATCCAATTAATTAATTATATCAAACACAAATATATATTTCTCTAAGAAATATAATTTATGAATTAAAATAATCACCCAGTAACCTACTTACAATTCATAAGACCGCTATTTGATTTATCCGATAAATCAAACTTATATATCTAATATCTAATATTATAAGAGAGATTATTAATTCACATTTATCCATCAATGATCCTATTGCGCGACTCCGTAGGTTCGTCTCAGCCGGCATTGGGAGGAACCAATGAGTGCGGGCAGCACTTAGCCAGCCTAGCGGGCCGCACTGTAAACCCCGACTGAGAACGAATGAACGAATCATTCCAGAACCATTATGTCGTGAATACTATATACGCATAGACCCTTCATCAGATGTCCCGGTCAAGTCTTCGGGTCACGGTAAAGTCAAACCCTACTGTTGACTAAACTCTATACATGTGTTAATGCAAATCAAGACCGACTGATTAATAGTGTATCTAATACGACTATATCAGAATGCTTTGGCCAAAGACTTATGATCTTATTTGCCATTAACCGTATAGGACATTCGCCTGCTCACTAACAGGAGATAGAATCCTTTCTTGGTGTTCAGCAAAGACTGCTATCTGCCCGTATATTCCGCACTTCGAGGTCGACTCAGCAATTAAGCAAATGAGTCTAACTACTCTAATGACAAACTAAACGTCACAGACACATCTTCTACTGAACCCTCAAGTCAAAGGTCCACGTATACTATCACAACCTTTCGATTCGTCATCGACTCTCCGAGAGTGAATACCGTGTGATTGAATCGAGTATGAGTCATGTTCGAGTATACTGGTCTCACCAATATACTTATAACTATGCTATCAAGACGTGCACACATCCTAGCATCAGTTATACAAGTCTTATTAAAACTTAATGTCCTGTTAAGTTTTATCGACTTGCGAACTAGTTAAGCATTCGAGCTCTAAACACTTCTAGTGCCTATCTCCTTATCTCCATAAGGAGTAGAATGTTCACTCTCAAATGCAAGGACTATTATCCTATATACCAAATCACAATGCCAGTGATATACAATAATATAGAAATAATAATTGCCTTATTAAATATAATATTCATAATTACAATACAATTGCTCTCACTCTCTCATCCTCTGAGTGGCATTCGAGGGCATATTCCTAACAATAACATCTCATGTTCATGACCAGTAAAACATAGCCATCGTATCATCTATCATACTAGTAATCATATTACTAGGGATATCTAGAATAAATATTTTTTAATGCTTTAACAAGCTTTACTATCAAGTCACATACTTGATGATCGTAAGCATAATATTAATTCAATAATATAATCAATATTATTTAAATAATAATAAATGGCTCCACATTATTATTATTAAACAGTAGACTTAGAGCATAATACTAACAGATTTTTGCTGAAGTGAATATTTAACTCAATTGGGGTCTTAGCCGGCAAGCTATCAAAAGCATTAAACTTCTTGAGAACTTTCTAGACATAGTGAGATTGTGTCAAGATGATTCCATCAGATTTTCTTAAAATTTTCATTCCAAGAATCACATCGGCTAGCCCCATGTCTTTCATGTCAAAATTTCTTTTTAACATGTTCTTAGGGTCATTAATCACTTGCATATTGCTACCCATGATTAACATGTCATCTATATAAAGACACACAATAACATAGCTGTTATTAGTATTCTTAATATAAACACATTTATCACACTCGTTTATTTTAAAACCATTTGATAACATTACATTATCAAATTTCACGTGCCACTGTAATGGAGTTTGTTTCAATCCATCTGATAAATTTCACATGCCACTGTAATGGAGGTTGTTCCATATAGATCTCTTCATCTAGATCACCGTTCAGAAAAGGAGTCTTAACATCCATTTGATAAATCTCAAGATTGTGCAAAGCAGCAATCGCAAGAAGTAATCGAATAGACGTAACCCTCGTTACAGGCGAATAGGTATCAAAAAGATCGTACCCTTCCTTTTGCTTGAAACCTTTGACTACTAAACGAGCTTTATACTTATCAATTGACCCATCTACCTTGTACTTCCTTTTAAGAATCTATTTTCATCCTAAGGATAATGAGCTATTGTCTACTGAACATCTTCTTTCCAGAGCAACCTGTCTGGTCTAGCATAAGCTACTTTGATCGATGTTGGTTCTTCATCCAACATGAATGCTATGTAATCAGGTCCAAATGTCTTTGGTGTCCTAACCCTACTACCACGTCTTAGTTCTACATCTTCCAGATTATATCTCGATCGCTTACGTGACTTTGGATCTATATCCACAGATTTTGAACTTGTTGTTTCATCTTCAACTTTATTGCTAGAATTGTTTTCAACTTTATCATTGTCCTTACAAGGATATATTTTTTCAAAGAATATAACATTCCTTGACTCAATTGTTGTTCCCACAGTCATATCAGGTACTTCTGACTTGTGGATAACAAGCCGATAAGTGCTGATGTTCAGTGCATACCCAATAAAGATACAATCGACGGTTTTAGGACCAATTTTAACTTGTTTAGGTAGAGGCACCTCAACCTTCGCCAAAACCCCCCACACTTTAAGATATTTGTATGATGGTTTTCTACCTTTACACAACTCATAAGGAGTAACATCCTTACCTTTACGTGGAATTTTGTTCAATATGTAGTTGGCTGTCAAGACAGCTTCCCCCCACATGTTCTGGGGCAATCCTGAACTAATTAATAAGGCATTCATCATATATTTAAGTGTTCGATTCTTACGTTCAGCAACACCATTAGATTGTGGTGCATATAGAGCTGTTGTTTGATGAATTATACCACTCTCGTTGCATAATTCCTCAAATGGGGCTACATATTTGCCTCCTCTATCACTTCGAACAATCTTAATACGACCTATTTGAGTCTCGGCTTCATTCTTGAAGTTCTTAAAGGCTTCGATAGCCTCATCTTTACTTCTCAAAAGATAAAGATAACAATATCTTGTGCAGTCATTGATGAAAGTGATAAAGTACTTCTTACCACATCTAGTTTGTACAAACTTTAACTCACACACGTCTGTGTGAATTAATTCAAGTGGTTTTGTGTTCCGTTTTACCGAATGGAACAGTAGCTTCGTCATTTTTGCCTCAACACAAATCTCACATTTGTTTCGATTATTGACTTCATTTAATTTTAGTAAATCTAAGTTTACTAATCTTTTCATAGCATTTAGATTCACATCACCTAATACAATGCCATAAATCTGAACACTCGGTCAAGTAAGAGGAAGTAGTAGCATTTTCGTTAGCATTAATAGGCTTGATTACACGGCGCATAGCCAAAGCATTAAGTTTAAAGAGTCCCTCTGTGAGGTAACCCTTACCAAGAAACCTATCAAACTTTTTAGGATAACCCTATCTGACTCAAATACTAGTTTAAACCCCTTACTAACTAGTGTTGAGCCCGAGATCAAGTTCTTATGGATGTCAGGAACATGAAGCACATTCTTCAAAGTGATTGTTTGCCCGGACATTAGTTTTAGAGCCACTTTTCCACCTCCGAGAATCTCAGATGAAGCTGGATTCCCTATGTTGAGCTCCTCCCCTCAACAGCTTGATAGGTCTTAAAGTGGCTCCTATATAAACAAATGTGGGCGGTCGTACCGGTGTCGATGTACCAACCACCTTGGTTCTCAATGTGGTTGACCTCCTCAGTGACCAATGCAGCAAGATAATCCTCTTTCCACTCGCCGTCAATCTCGGCGATGTTGGCGACATATTTCTTCTTCTTTTTGACCTTCAGCTTTCGGCAGTCCTTCGCCACGTGCCCATGTTTGCCACAATTGCAGCAATCACCATCAAAATTCTTGGCTGATTGCTTCCCTTTGTCCTTATTTTTGGAACTTGTATGAGCTCGTTTGATGGAGGGACCACCTTGCTCCAACAAATTGGCCTTAGCACCGATCAGGCCTTTTGGGTTAGGATCATTCTTGCGCACATCTGACTCAATGCGCAATTTCACAATCAAGTCTTCAAGAGTCATCTCCTTTCGCTTGTGCTTGAGGTAGCTCTTCAAGTCCTTCCAACTGGGGGGCAACTTCTCGATCACAGTTGTAATAGTGAAAGCGTCAGACATGACCATCCCCTCGGCATTGATGTCATGAACAATGAGTTGTAACTCTTGCACTTGTTCCATGATTGGCCTTGAATGAACCATCATTTAGTCCAAATACTTGGTGACTACAAACTTCTTCGCACCTGCATCATCACTTTGGTACTTCTTTTCAAGTGCATCCCACGTCGCTTTTGATGTGTTTACAACAGATTACTCATTGTATAAACTATCCTCTAAAGAATTTAGAATAAAGTTTTTACAAAGATAATATCCATTGTGACAGTTGTCATAGGCGGCTCGGACAGTGAAACTTGTATCTTGTGCACTTGGCGTTGGTAGCTCATCTTCCTTAAGGAAATTTGCAAAGCCCAATGTTGTCAAATAGAACATCTTTTGTTGCCACCTTTTGAACTCGGCTCCACCAAACTTTGGTGGCTTCTCGGCGGTCGGCATCATCCTTAGCCCCGAGGTTGTTCCAAAAAAGAAACCACTTGTGTTAAACCCGTGTGCCCCAACAGTAGATCCTAACATGGATCCTACGGTACCACTAAAAGTGGAACCAACGGTGCCATTCAAGGTAGATCCACCAATTGTCAGAAAGGGGTTAGAAAGCACCCCTGGGTTTGTTGCTGAGGTGGTTGAGCTCATAAGATTGGACATAGTCGCAGCAACAGTTATGAAATCGGCGAGTCAACATTGTTTGCTATGGTTGATTCAATGGCAGAGGCAACGGCACCGGTGGTGCTTGCGCCGGTGGTTGCAACAGTCGACATCTCCAGTTGTAGAATTCGAAATTAGTAAAAACATCAACTTATTTCGTCTTGCGCTTGTTGGAAATTTATTCGTAAAACATGCCAGGCGAAAATAAATTACAACCAGGAACGAAGTTACAACTTGAAAAATAGAAATTTAAAAACTTGAAACTAAATTGAAATTACAGGAAAAAATAGAAAAAAACGTAAACTATTACCGAGTCAAGAAATCCTCTATCCGCAAGACGAAATACGCCCCGGTAGTGCTCTCGGTTATGACGTTTCATCTTCAAAGATAAAACGGCAGTGTCTCGGAGTTAGTAGCACCACAAAACCCATGAGCTCCGGCTAACAGAAACGAGTTGAGGATGAAGCTGACTATGAGATTATGTATGCGGAAACTGTGTATGTCGATTTTTTGCATGTACTGATGCAAATGAGATGCATGCCTATTTATAGTCCATCTCACACCTGCAGGGATTTAACACAGCCACTAATGGCTGTCATAATGCAGGCATTCATGCTGCATTGATACAGGAGTTTCAGAATTCAAAAAAGCAGGAGTTACAGAATTCAAATCGGCTATTTACTTCTACTCATCACACCTGGGAGGTTAGTTCCATCTTATGACTGAATTTGAACAGTCAGGATGCACCTGGACTGTATTCATCTCCTTGACCGCTCGAGGGAGGTACCTGGACATCTTTATGTGCACATACGAGCCCAACAACAGTGTTGAGCTAGTCCAAAAAATCTTTAAGCATGCCAAGGCCTAGCCCACAACCAGGCCCAAAGAATAGCCCAAAGACCACCCAAAGACCAATTGCTAAGATCCAAGGTCCAAAGTCCGCGGTCCATAGTCCACGGCACGCGGCATGCGGCTCGCAGCCGAGGCAAGGCGGGCGGGTGGCGGTGCGCGCGTGTGCGTGCATGTGGGCTCTAATCCCATCACATGTGCCATTAATTAATACATGTATAATTAAAACTCCATATATACTTGAACAATGATTGCTCAATTATCAATGTGGGACATCCATCCCTCATTAATCAACAATTAAGTGACAAACTTTATTTCACTATTTCTCAGTAACCGGGAATCAGTTTAGAGAATGAGAATATATCACGATCATCTAGTCGGAAGGTAGATCGATCCTATGATATTTAATTTTAAAAAATAATATTAAATTCATTAACCATTACAACAATACCCCACATGAGTGAAAATAGGCCAAATGCAATGTACAGACACAAGCTCAGTCCTCAAGAGGCGTTAAAGTAAGGAAAGGTAGTTCGTGGCTTTGAACCTTCCATAGTTAACATCATCGGGTACACAGACGGATTAGTGGCATGATGCTTTGAACTAATCCCCCACGGCATGCACCGAGACAATGGTGCTAACACTTGAACACCTCAACCTCATCCGTTCTCACGTTTTGTGTCCTTTGCGGGCCTTGGACACCCCCTTATATTCATAAGTGTATTTCATGAAGTGGCCCTCACTTCTTACTTATATAGATGATTCTTTACCGACTATTTTGCCATAATCTACCTCCTCTAGGTCTTTAGGAATCATTAAAAGTCATAGACTTAACCTCACCACTATGCAAGCTTTCAACACTCAGTTGCCCTATAGGGAATAAACTTAGATGAGTGTTTCACATGAACTCTCATAGCTTAGTTTTCCCATTGAACCAAGTTCTTGGGATCTCCAGTCAGCTTGGTTAGGTTACTACTATGACAATTCTCAATTTGTAGATTTTAAAACCATTCCCACTAGCAATTTATTCATTTGATCATGTTTTAACCCTTTGGTTAACTGATCTGCTAGATTATTCAATGACCTCACATAGTCAATAGAGATAACCCCACTTTTGATCAACTGTCTCATGGTATTATGGCGTCAACAAATATGTCGAGACTTTCCGTTATACATGTTACTTCTTGACCTACCAATAGCAGCTTGGCTATCGCAGTGAATCATCACTGCAGGTACTGGCTTTGACCAACATGGAATATCTTCTAAAAAGTTTCTGAGCCACTCGTCTTCTTCACCAGCTTTGTCCAAAGCTATGAATTCCGATTCCATGGTGGATAGGGCTATACATGTTTGTTTTGCGGAGTTCCACGAGACAAATCCACCCCCAATGGTAAACACGTAACCACTTGTAGAAAATGAACTTTTCGTATAAGGTGTCCAATTCGCATCACAGTACCCTTCAAGTACCGGGGGGTATCTCGAATAGTGTAGCCCAAGGTTTTGAGTATACTTTAAGTACCTCAAAACTCTAACAAGAGCTTTCCAATGCTCTTTGCCTGGATTGCTCGTGTAACGACTCAATTTGTTCACAGCGCAAGCTAAGTCGGGTCGAGTGCAATTTGTAAGATACATTAAACACCCAATGACTCGTGCATATTCTTCTTGTGCAACGGGCTCCCCTTTATTTTTTCTCAAGTGAACATTTAACTCAATTGGGGTTCAGCCAGCTAGCTATCAAAAGCATTAAACTTCTTGAGAACTTTCTCGGTATAGTGAGATTGTGTCAAGATGATTCCGTCAGATTTTCTTAAAATTTTCATTCCAAGAATCACATCGGCTAGCCCCATGTCTTTCATGTCAAAATTTCTTTTTAACATGTTCTTAGTGTCGTTAATCACTTGTATATTGCTACCTATGATTAACATGTCATCTATTTAAAGACACACAATAACATAGCCGTTATTAGTGTTCTTAATATAAACATAGTTATCACACTTGTTCATTTTAAAATCATTTTACTAGGAGTATTCCCTCGAATGCCACTCAGAGGATGTTAGAGTGAGTATGTTGTACTTGTTATTATGTAAATCATTATCAGAAGGCAATTGTATGTTTTTTTATTTATTGGTAGTCACTGGCATTCCTAACTCGTATATATATATATATATATATATATATAGAAACTAGTACGTGTATTTGAGAGCAAAATGTTCCACTCCTTATTGGATAAGGGGATCGGCACTTGAAAGGTTTATGGGTCAAATACTTAATCGTTCGCAAGTCGATGAAACCTGACTGGGCGTTAAGTTTATGCGAAGACTTGTATGACATGTTCTTTGACTTGCAGAGTGCCTGTCGATCACTAATGGTTAGTGGGAGCACACGTTATAGGTATGCTAATGAGATTAGTATACTCGAACCGACTCACCCTCGATTCGTCACACGGATATCACTCCAGGACAGTCAATAACGGAATTGAAAGGTTGTGATAGGTATTCGTGAACCTTTGACTTGAGGATTTAGTAGGGATGTGCATGCGACGTTAAGATTTCATTAGATTAGTTCGACCCAGAAAATCGGAAGGTGGGGGTCAACCTCGATGTGCATCTTGACGGGCAAGTAGCAGGTTCTACTAAATACCAAGATAGGATTGTTTCTCATGTAAGTGAACAGGTATATGTCCTATGCAGTTATTGACAAATGAGATCATAAGTCTTTGGCCAAAGCATTGGAGCTAGTTGTATTAGATACACGAGAGCTCAGTGATCTCGATTTACATTAACTCATGCATAGCGTCAAGTACAGATAGGGTTGACTGAGTGTGACCCTATAACTTGATTGGGACATGTGAAAGAAGGGTTTATACGTATACTGGTATTCATAATAGAAAGGTTTTGGAACGATCCCAATCATTAGTTCTCAGTTAGGTTACAGTGTAGGCCGCGGGACTGGCTAGATGGTGCTATCACTCTGGTTCCTCCCATTTCTAACGTGATTATTTCGTTGATTCAAGATGAATATCGGAAGAACACAAATAAAACACGAGAAAATGCATAAACCCAATATCTTCTTATTAATATTAAACTCCCTAATACATCAACTAAACTCCTATTTATAAACCTAATTATCTAATAAAAGTTGAAATAAAGTAGGACTCTAACAGTTGAGTCCGAATAAATAAACAATACTTCTCCTATCAACTAAAATAAGATAAATAAAATCAAATCAAATAATAAAAATTCTATCAACTAATAATATTTATCCTAATACTAAAATCTACATCAATAACTAATCTATAGAATCCCATACGAATCGAACTACACATTTATCTCCATCATTAGACAATTACGACTTATCCGAGTTATGTGTATTTGAGATGCGAACTTAGAGCTAACTTTTGTACTTTACCTTTCTGTTTACCCAGAACATATCTAATTGGAGTATTGTGTGCCGGTGATGGAAGGAGTTATATCTTTGCTTATTACTTTAAATGTATTCTGCGAAGGACCTGAGTCAAGTTTATTATCCTTACTCTTTATGTGTTAGAGTACTTGAGTTATATCTCATAATCCTTATATAATTATCATTTTTTTTGTCTAGAGAACTTTCATGTCAATTTAGTGAGAATTATCCTCAAAATCATAGTTTTATAAACATTCAAAGTTTATGACATCTTGATGAAGTCAAAGTGATTCTGACTTGAAACATCATTCTTCAATTATTTTCAAAGTGTCTTTATATCAATCTGAACTCATGTGAGGTTGATATTTGTAAAGAGTGAACTTTCATCTGAGATCTTTCCGTATTGGAAACTTATGATGAATGTTGAGAAATTTGATGATTATTTAGATTTCAACCTTACCAAATGAGTATTTTTCATCTATTACTGGTCAATGGGATAATTCGAAAAATCGAATCCCGGTAATTAATTATGTATTCAAGAAATTCGAAAACTTGAGAATAGTCTAAGAAATCAGGCATTGAGACATGGCTCATGTGTGGCCCGGGTGACAGGTACATCCATCTGCTAACAGTAAACTGGTGCCATAGTTTGGCTGATCACCGACTATGGAAATCTGAGACTTCGACCAATTGATCTTTTATATTGTTAAGTGAATATAAATCAGAGTTACATCCTTAGAGATCATGATGAGTCTCTTAAATTCTGTAAGTTCTTTTACCTTGTGAATTATCTTAAAATTTCAAATAGTGATATATTCTAAATTCTTGTTTCTTTATTTTCAAGAATTATTCTGAGCCTTGTGTTATCTTTATTCTACACCATTACGGTACTAATCTTGCTGAGCAATATTGTCGCTCATTCTTTCATTTCTTTCCAATCTTACAATTAAAAGTGAGCAGGCAGATATTGTGAGAAGTTCGGAGAAGGGAAAAGACAAGGTGCTGTGAGAGTTTTAGCTTAAGCCTCGAAGCTTTATGGAGGAAAGCTTAACTTGCAGTTTTTATATCAAAATTATATGTTTTGTAAGACTTAAATACGTATAAATTATGTACTAGAGCTTGCATGAGTTTAAGACTAAGGACCAGGGATAGTTGTGTGTGAGTTTGGGAGACTTAAAATATTTTAATTATATTCAAAGTAGTTGTATATTGTTATGGTATTATGAACAGGTATGTGTGTAAGCTGTAACGACTCAAATCAAAGAGAAACCTGTTTGGGGGCGTTACATCTTGGTGTCGGTGTGCCGGATTTGCGGACTGCAGAGATTTCTGTACCTTCAGTTTCTGAGGCTCCTGTTGAGCCTACAATGTCCTTACCTCCACCTATTTTTACTAAGCAGGTCCCATAGTTTCTACCTCACCTATTACTAGTCTGCTGTGTCTATGGTACCTGTTTTGTCAACTTTGCCGCCGATGTTTGGAGTCGAGGGAGGTTCAGTTTCCAGTGAGATTTATGGTGCTTTATATGCACAACAGATTACTTATGGCTGAAGAGTAGATATGATGAGGTATATTCAGATCTAGAGAGGCCATATTGGGGCTACTACCTAGGATAGCAGCAGCACCGCCAGGGGCCATCATACTTCTAGTTGTGTAACCAATATTCTTCATCAGATGGCTTCTAGAGTCCGTAAGAGTGCTTAACAGCAAATAGAGCAGTTTGTCACGGCCGAAAGTCGACGACGAGACATGGATGCGCAGACGGTCGCACAGGGTGCCGCGGGACCGGCACGAGCAGGACGCCATGGATGGCATCGGGCTGCATGTGGAGATTCAGCCTTCAGGATGGCGTGATCGGACGGAGAATCACGCGGGGAAACCGTGGGAGCACGGACGCCGCTGCGGGAAGCAGATCGCCCAAGGGGCATTGCGGACTGAACATGTCCGGGACTGTCCGGCAGCGCAGGGAGCGCGGGCAAGGCCGGACGAGCAGCAGTCGTGTGGGACAAGGCACGACGGGACAAGGCCGAGTCGGGGAACAAGACTCGAGCTGGGCGGCCGGACGCGGGCATGGGATGCCGGGCGCGGCCGACGTGCGCAGGCGCACACGCGCGAGGTGCGAGAGAGAGCCTCCCCCCTGTAATAGGCTTAGACGGAGAAAGCCTTGTGGGGGCAGTGGACATTGAAAAGCTGAGGAGTCACTCACCAGGGAAGACTCGACCAGAAGCATCTAGAAGCGGACCGGCATGGTCCAGGAGGTTCGGGAAGAGTCTAGAACATTGCAGAGACGGGCCCAGATGGTCGGGCCGGTGTGGGCCGGGATGGACAGAGACGGGCCGGGCGCCCGGGATGGAAGAGAAGCCTCTAGGAAACTCCTAGAAGGATGTAGTGCTAGAATGATATAGAGTATTCTAGATGATTGTACTTGTAGAATACTCTAGAATGTGTTTGTAAGTATTGTATGAAGACTTGTGTGGATAATTCTAGACATAGGTTCTAGAGTTGGTATGTTGTAGATAGGTCTAGAACCCTCCAAATGAGGAGGTGGAGTAGAAGGTTCAAGGTTCTTAGGAGTTGTATAAATGGCTCATTTGCAACTAACCCTCAAAGCTGCAGGAAATACACTTGACCACAGAGCCTTCGAGACAAGCTATGTCGGCACTCAAGTACGTGAGGAAGCTTGAGGAGGAGCCGAGTTACCACCTTGGAGCAGTTCGGTTCATCGAGGGGCCGCCACGTTGACGAAATGGGCGGGGAAGAATGTCATGGCCGAAAGTCGACGACGAGACATGGGTGCGCAGACGGTCGCACAGGGTGCCGCGGGACCGGCACGAGCAGGACGCCATGGATGGCATCGGGCTGCATGTGGAGATTCAGCCTTCAGGACGGCGTGATCGGACGGAGAATCACGCGGGGAAACCGTGGGAGCACGGACGCCGCTGCGGGAAGCGGATCGCCCAAGGGGCATTGCGGATTGGACATGTCCGGGACTGTTCGGCAGCGCAGGGAGCGCGGGCAAGGCCGGACGAGCAGCAGTTGTGTGGGACAAGGCACGACGGGACAAGGCCGAGTCGAGGAACAAGACTCGAGTTGGGCGGCCGTACGCGGGCGTGGGATGCCGGGCGCGGCCGACGTGCGAGAGAGACCCTCCCCCCCATAATAGGCTTAGACGGAAAAAGCCTTGTGGGGGCAGTGGACATTGAAAAGCTGAGGAGTCACTCAGCAGGGAAGACTCAACCGGAAGCAGCTAGAAGCGGACCGGCATGGTCTAGGAGGTTCGGGAAGAGTCTAGAACATTGCAGAGACCGGCCCAGATGGTCGGGCCGAGACGAGCCGATGCGGGCCGGGACGGACAGAGACGGGCCGGGCGCCCGGGATGGAAGAGAAGCCTCTAGGAAACTCCTAGAAGGATGTAGTGCTGGAATGATATAGAGTATTCTAGATGATTGTACTTGTAGAATACTCTAGAATGTGTTTGTAAGTATTGTATGTAGACTTGTGTGGATAATTCTAGAGATAGGTTCTAGAGTTGGTATGTTGTAGATAGGTCTATAACCCTCCAAATGAGGAGGTGGAGTAGAAGGTTCTAGGTTCTTAGGAGTTGTATAAATAGGTGAGGAGTGGCTCATTTGCAACTAACACTCAAAGACTCAACATTCTTGTGTACTTGTAAAGTTTGTGAAATAGTGAAGTGTTTTACTCTCAACTCCCAAGTGTTAAACCCCTTCTTTCACACTTAGCAACCGAGTGAGTTAGGCTTACTAGCTAGATCGAGGCAATTCTAGTCTAGTGCCGCACGGGTCCGAAGAGCTTTCGAGTGCTCAAACCCAACCCAGTGACAAGTGGTATCGGAGCCACGTTAGTGGTTCAAGGAGCTTCCGCATTGAGACGTTGCTGAGAGGTTTTGTGCAAGGAGGTCCGATGGAGACTACGTCCAGCGTCAGCAAAGTTCAACCCGGCCAGGAGAAGGACAAGTCCAGGAAAGGGTCTATGACAAGTCCGTGGAAAGAGGTGTTGCCATGGAAGCACGAGTGGCTCGGCTGGAGGAAACCATGGGCAGAAACTGTTAGGAGTATGCCCTCGAATGCCACTCAGAGGTTGTTGAGAGAGGGCATTGTACTTGTAATTATGTAAACCATTTATATAAGGCAAAGGAATGTTTCTTTATTTACTGGTAGTTACTGACATTCCTAACTCGTAAATAAACATATAGAAACTAGTCCGTGTATTTGAGAGCAAAACGTTCCACTCCTTATTGGATAAGGGGGTCGGAACTGGAAAGGTTTATAGCTCAAATACTTAATCATTCGCAAGTCGATGAAACTTGACTGGGCATTAAGTTTATGTGAAGACTTGTATGACGTGTCCTTTGACATGGAGAGTACCTATCAAACGCTAATGGTTAGTGGGAGCACACGTTATAGGTATGCTAATTAGATTAGTATACTCGAACCGACTCACCCTCGATTCGTCACACAAATTTCACTCCGGGACAGTCAATGACGGAATCGAAAGGTTGTGATAGGTATTCGTGAACCTTCGACTTGAGGATTTAGTAGGGATGTGCTTGTGACGTCAAGATTTTCATTAGAGTAGTTCGACCCTGTAAACCGGAAGGTGGGGGTCAATCTCGACGTGCATCTTGACGGGCAAGTAGCAGGTCCTACTGAATACCAAGTAGTAGGTCCTATAAATACATCGAAATGGAATCGTAGTTTATCTGTTTGGACTTTCGGGAGTCCGAAACGAACCGAACTCGTCCGTTTTTTCATCATGGCCGCCCTCCTCCTTTCCACCTAATTTCCCCTTGTCTTTTGTTTACATTTTATATGGATGGTATTGACATGGTGGGGATACCTCTCATGAGAGTGAGTTGTATTTTTTGGTGGAAGGTGTATAAAGAATTATATGTAGACTTGTGATTGAGGAGACTTCTATATATCACATACATAATTCACACCTTTTAGAGGAGATGAACGTGAGAGAGGTTGAATGAGAGAGAGAAAAGAACTTAGAGTTCATTTCATGGTGTTCATACTCATCTTCATCTTCTTCACTAACTTCTTCTTCATTTTTCTTGGAGAAAATTGAGAGAAAATATTGAGAGAATCTTGATAAACATACTTGGAGTATATTCATCAAAATCAATAGCTTCATCACCTAGCTCTAGCCGTATCCTCGGAGGATAGCAAGGTGTTGTCATTCCGTTCGTTTTTCCGGCACGTGGCAAGTAGAGACGCAGTGCTTTCGGCGTTGGATCGTTCAAGGGCTTGAAGAGGAATAGATTCGTAGAGATCAAGCAAAGCTTGGGGAATAACTCAAGAGAAGGTTATCCATCTAATAAACGGACTACAAGGGTGAGTTTCTATATCTCTTGTGAATTCGTTTTGATATTTATATATACGTAGCTCTGATACCACGGTCGGGTCGTGCCGGCAGTGTCCTAGACCTTCCTGCCAGACTCGGCCGTGGCAAGCCATTTTTCACCCAGCTCGATTTTTCCGTGTTTTCTTGAAAATTAATCTCCCGCATGTTAAATTGGATTTAATATGATTAAAATGATTTATGGTATTTCATTTTATAAGGGAAAATTGATTTATTGGAACACTTGTGGTCGACCGAATTATTTTGAACGTTATCATATTACTGATTGTGTGAATCGATTAGATCGGTTCGTATTGTTGATTGGATCAATGTATCTCTACGCTTTCCATTTATATAGTATTTATTGGATGAATGATTTTGAATGGGGATGTGGTTCGTGGACTTAGTTTTGAATCGTTCGTTTTATTCGATTGGGTTGTAAAGGCCGTTTTGAGCCTATTTATTTTACTAGAAATGTTTGTATCTAGGATGCAATTTTCGATGTAAAATTTATATGTAATGATGAAGACCGGAGGAAGATCCGTTTCGAGAAGACGAAGATTCAAGACGAATACATGTAATTAGATTACGGAGTTTTTGTTTTCTAGGAACGGTCCATGAACCACATGTTGGTAGCAACTAGGTTGTGAATGGTTGTTTCATATTGTATGAATGCCACAGACGCGCTTAACTGATTAATGTGCAAACTGTAACGTTAATCGCGAAAATTCTCCCACGACAAATTATTAAGTTTATAAGGTTTGGTTTTCCTTCCCTCCATCGAGCTTTCAGGAAATTGAAACCCAAACCGGATGAGCTATGCTTCCGAGTTATCGGGGTAGTCATTCGGGGAGGACAGATAAATTACCGGGAGCGCATTGGATGCCTTCGGTTGGAGCAAATTTTATCCCTAGAAACCTGATAGGTTGCCGGATAAGATTCAATTGTGAAACTGATTTGCGTCGATGGTATAAACTTAACTTATTCACGAACCATAGAAACCGTATAGGTTGAGGGGAGTGAACAAGGGGAAAAAGAAGATCGAATCATCTATTAGATGGGTTGGTGTTGGACACCACTTTATGAAAATTAATAGACTAGAAACCTGTTCGGTTGCCCTCTATTAAGATTTATAAAGAACTCGATCACCACTATGAAGTAGAGCGACGATACTTACGGATTTCACATGGGAGTGTGTTATTCCGATAAAAATAGTGGGAGATGGGTAACAAGAATAAAAAGACCTTAATTCTATACTCAAAACATAATTGAATGAGTCACTAATTAATCTATCATACTTAATGCAGACTCAAATCTCAATATGACAATAAATTCACTCGCAATTCTACTCGAAAAGAACACCTTAATGGGACCTAAATTTGTGGATTGGCTCCGAAATCTGATCATTGTCCTCAATATAGAGACACTAGTATACATCTTGGAGACGGACATTCTGGTGCCTCCTGTGCGGACCCAAGCCAATCAGGAAGAGATTGAAAACCACGAAAAGTGGGTTAAGGATGACGTGAAAGTACGTGCTTATATAATGGCTTCCATGTCTAATGAGCTTCAGAGAGCTCATGAGAAAATGACTTCTGCTAGGCAGATTCTATCTCACTTAACCGAGCTTTATGGTGAGCACAGCAGAACTGCTAGATATGAGATATCCAAGCAACTGTTCGGTGCAAGGATGAAGGAAGGTGAGAAAGTTGAGGAACATGTCCTCAAAATGATATCCATGATCGAGAGATTGGAGGCTCTTGATTTTAAAATGGATACTTCTCTCCAAACCGACCTTATCCTTCAGTCTCTCCCTGATTCCTTCTCACAATTTGTTATGAACTTCAACTGCAATGAGATTGCATGTAACTTAGCCGGGCTAATAAACAAACTGGTGACCGCTCAGTCTCAGATGAAGACTCCGCGGATGAAGGAGTCTGCCCTTGTGATTTCTTCTGGACTTCGGAAGTCTAAAAATAAGAAGAAAAAGACCAAGAAGCAGACTGGACCATAAGTTAAGGATCTTAAAGGAAAGGGCAAGGCCCCAATGGTTCCAAAAGGCAAGAAGAAGAAAGATACTTGTCTCAAGTGCGGTGAGCTGGGCCACTGGGCTAGAGACTGTCTGATTCTTCATGGCACTTCAGGTACAAAACTTTTAGTTTTGGAAACAAATTGTTCTGCTACTGTATTTTCTACTTCCTGGATACTGGATTCTGGTGCTAGTTCTCATATTTGTACCGTGAATCAGGATCTGGAATAAAGTAGGAAGCTTGGAGATGGAGAAGTTATGATCACAGTCGGAAGCGGGCATAGTGTCGAGGCGACCAACATAGGATCACTTCTTTTGGGTTTAGAATCCGGCTTTGTTTTGACTTTAGAAGATGTACTTGTTTTGCCCAAGGGGCATAAAAATATTGTATCCATTCCGGTCATGGACCGAAAAGGCTTTTCATTTTTCATTGGTAATGGTTCTTGCAAAATTTATTTCAGAAATAAACTAGTGGGTACTGCTACATTGTTAAATGGATTGTATCCGAATCTCAAAGAACAAAGTAGTTGTGAATACTATGACTAGAAAACGTGGTAGGGATGAAACCAATCAAGTTTTGAAATGGCATCTAAGACTTGGTCATGTTGGTCAGACCAAGGTTTACAAGATGGAAAAAGATGGACTTATGGGTCCATTGGGATCGGATCCCTTTCCTACTTGTAAATCTTGCCTTAAAGGCAAAATGACTAAGTCCCCCTTCACATGGACTTTTGAAAGAGCTGCTGATAAACTGGGATTAATCCATACCAACATTTATGGTGCTTTGGAAGCAGCACGTGACGGATATCAATATTTCATTACGTTTACAGATGATCATACTAGGTATGGTTATGTATACTTAATGAAACATAAATCCGAGGCTTTTGAGAAATTCCAGGAATTCAAGGCCCTAGTCGAGAAACAAACTGGTAATCATATCAAAGCACTTCGGTCGGACCGAGGTGGCGAGTATATGAGTATGGAGTTTGACGAGTTCCTTAAGGAACATGGAATAGTTTCACAACTAACACCTCCAGGTACTCCTCAGTTAAATGGTGTGTCAGAAAGAAGGAATCGGACCCTGTTGAACATGGTCCGTTCCATGCTGGGCTATACTGACTTGCCGATTTACCTGTGGGGTATGCACTCCTAACTGCCGCGTACATCTTGAACAGATGTCCTTCCAAATCCGTTCCTAAAACTCCACATGAGATGTGGGAGGGCAGGAAACCAAGTCTTAATCACATTAGGATTTATAGATGTCCCGCCTATGTCAAGAAGACTAAGGTGGAGAAGTTGGAAGCTAGGTCCGCGAAGGGACGTTTCATTGGATTCCCGTCTGGGATGATGAGATATCTATTCTACATGCCTGAAGATCGAAAGATCATTATTGCTTTACAAGCACACTTCCTGGAAGATGAGTTCATTCAGGAAGGCGGAGCAGGTAGAAGTATTTCTTTAGCAGAATACAATGAAACTCCTCGGGAGACACCTGTGCAAGAAAGTGGAACCGAACCTTCTGAAACACAGGTACAACCAACTCGTAGGTCTAGTAGGGTGTCTCAATTACCTGAGAGGTATAGTTTTATGCACTTAGAGGAATTGGGTTTCCTCGAGGTTCCAAGTGATAAACAAGAGACCGACCCGCGACCAATGACCTAGCAATGGTGGATGTAGACTCCATGAAATGGACTGTAGCAGTCTTCATGTAGTTGGGACCTTCATTTTGACGAGACGGTCAAAGAGTTTGACTTCGTGCAAAATGAAGAGGAATCTTGTGTATACAAGAGGGTTAGTGGGAGCAAGATCACATTCTAAGTACTATATGTAGATGACATTCTACTAATAGGAAATGATGTGGGAATGCTCAGTTCCGGGAAAGCTTGGCTTTCGAGTAATTTCTCCATGAAAGACTTGGGAGAAGAAACCTATATTCTTGGGATTCGACTCTACTGGGATAGATCAAAGAGAATGATAAGTTTTTCCCAAGCCCTCTATATAGATTAGATCTTAAAGAGGGTTCCTTCCGATGCGACATGGAACAAAACTCACCTTCAAGATGTGTCCTCATAGTGAGGAACAATGAAAGGAAATGAGTTATATACCATATGATTCGGTAGTGGGTAGCCTTACATATGCTTTATTGTGTACGATACCTGACATTACGCATGCTGGAAGCGTGGTAAGTAGGTTTCGGGCTAACACAGTCAGGGAACATTAGACTGCCGTAAAGAATGTTCTCAATATTTTAGAAGTACTTAGAGATATGATTCTTATATATGGTGGTGGAGAACAGAATGTGGTGGGATTCACTGTATTGGACTTCCATGGACATAAATACGATTATATATTACTTCTGGCTACATTTACTCTTAATAGAAGAGCAGTATCTTGGCATAGTGCCAACTATAGCGCGACTGCTGATTCCACCAGTTAGGCTGAGTATAAAGCGGCCTCGGAGGCCTCCAAAGGAAAGTTTAAGAAGTTACTAGGTAAAATTCTCATGACACCTTGTGCTGCGCTGCCGGAGCAGTAGCACAGGCCTAGGAGCCGAGGTTTCACAACAGCACCAAACATATTGAGAAAGAGTATCATCTCGTAAGAGAATTTGTTCGCATAGAGATACAGTGTGCTGCATAGAGTAGAGTCAGCCGACTACGTCGCTGATCTACTGACCAAGCCACTTTCTCAGATTAGCTTGGAGCGTCATCTGGAGAACATAGGTATTAGATACCGTAGTGTGTGGCATTGAGTCCAAGTGGGAGATTGTTAGGAGTATGCCCTCGAATGCCACTCAAAGGTTGTTAAGTGAGGGCATTGTACTTGTAATTATGTAAACCATTTATATAAGGCAAAGGAATGTTTCTTTATTTACTGGTAGTTACTGGCATTCCTAACTCGTAAATAAACATATAGAAACTAGTTCGTGTATTTGAGAGCAAAACATTCCACTCCTTATTGGATAAGGGGGTCGGCACTGGAAAGGTTTATAGCTCAAATACTTAATCGTTCGCAAGTCGATGAAACTTGACTGGGCATTAAGTTTATGTGAAGACTTGTATGACGTGTCCTTTGACATGGAGAGTGCCTATCGAACGCTAATGGTTAGTGGGAGCACACGTTATAGGTATGCTAATTAGATTAGTATACTCGAACCGACTCACCCTCGATTCGTCACACGGATTTCACTCCGGGACAGTCAATGACGGAATCGAAAGGTTGTGATAGGTATTCGTGAACCTTCGACTTGAGGATTTAGTAGGGATGTGCTTGTGACGTCAAGATTTTCATTAGAGTAGTTCGAACCTTTAAACCGGAAGGTGGGGGTCAACCTCGACGTGCATCTTGACGGGCAAGTAGCAGGTCCTGCTGAATACCAAGATGGAATTCTTTCTCCCGTTAGTGAGCGGGTTATATGTCCGATGCGGTTATTGGCAGATGAGATCATAAGTCTTTGGCCAAAGCATTGGAGCTAGTTGTATTAGATACACGACAGCTCGATGATCTTGATTTGCATTAACGCATGCATAGCGTCAAGTACAGATAGGGTTTGACTAACGGTGACCCTATAACTTGATCGGGACATTTGAAAGAAGGGTTTATACGTATACTGGTATTCACGACAGAATAGTTCTTGAATGATCTCATCATTCGTTCTCGATTAAGTGCAGTGTAGGCCGCTTGCAGTGGCTAGGTGGTGCTACTACTCTTTGGTTCCTCCCATTACTGACTGAGACGGACCTACCGAGTCGCGCAATAGGATTGACGATGGAATGTATCAAGCTTATTATCTCATTATGAATATTAGATATTGGATATCTAATTTGGGACATTAGATGTTTAAACCGATTTATTGGATAAATTGATTTACGGCCTAATGAATTAAATAAATTATTGGGTGATTAATTTAATTCATGTATATAATTATTTCTTGGAGAAATCAATTATATTATTTTGTATTTGATATGTTTAATTAATTGGATTAATTAATCGATATAAATACATCAAAACGGAATCGGAGTTTATCTGTTTGGACTTTCGGGAGTCCGAAACGAACCGAACTCGTCCGTTTTTCCATCATGGCCGCCCTCCTCCTTTCCACCTAATTTCCCCTTGTCTTTGGTTTCCATTTTATATGGATGATATTGACATGGTGGGGATACCTCTCATGAGAATGAGTTGTATTGTTTGGTGGAAGGTGTATAAAGAATTATATGTAGACTTGTGATTGAGGAGACTTCTATATATCACATACATAATTCACACCTTTTAGAGGATATGAACGTGAGAGAGGTTGAAGGAGAGAGAGAAAAGAACTTAGAGTTCATTTCATGGTGTTCATACTCATCTTCATCTTCTTCACTAACTTCTTCTTCATTTTTCTTGGAGAAAATTGAGAGAAAATATTGAGAGAATTTTGATAAACATACTTGGAGTATATTCATCAAAATCAATAGCTTCATCACCTAGCTCTAGCCGTATCCTCGGAGGATAGCAAGGTGTTGTCATTCCGTTCGTTTTTCCGGCGCGTGGCAAGTAGAGATGCGGTGCTTTCAGCGTTGGGTCGTTCAAGGGCTTGAAGCGGAACAGATTCGTAGAGATCAAGCAAAGCTTGGGGAATAGCTCAAGAGAAGGTTATCCATCTAATCAACGGACTACAAGGGTGAGTTTCTATATCTCTTGTGAATTCGTTTTGATATTCGTATATACGTAGCTCGATCGATCCTCGTAGGGATTCGGATCGAATTAATTTTTGTTTTACCGCTTCTGCTGGGCCTTCATTTTAGGCACCGAATCCCAACAGACACGAGGATGCTCTTGAGGCATGGAGCAGAGTGGCCGATCAGGTGACGGAGATGAGCGAGTCGTTGGAGGAGCTTGAGAACCGGGTGACGGGCACCCTTAACGTGTTGCGACGCGACTTGTGTGAAGAGACCCTTGAGGCTGTCAGGAAGGAGGTTCGGTCGACGATCGCAGCGTTTTGAGAGGAGATCATAGGGAGGATCGAGACCATCGAAGGAAGGACAGCACTGTACGAGCGGGCGATGGCCCACGGCAGGGACCAGTGGGGTGCGGCACCATATCGAATCGACATCCCCCGACCGTGTTCGTTCCAAGGATCGCGGAATGGTAGGGAAGTGGATGACTTCCTGTGGAACATGGAGCGTTACTTTGGTGCATCGGGGATAGCAGATGATGCGACCAAGTTGCAGACGGCTCCATTCTTCTTAGCCGATGTAGCGCTACTGTGGTGGAGAAGGCGCGAAACAGAGATCGCGCATGGTACATGTCAGATGGAGACATGGGAGGATTTCAAGACCGAGTTCAAGCGGCAGTTTTACCCGGAGAATGTTGAGTTTGAGGTCCGGGCTAGGTTGAAGGAGTTGACACATAGCAAGGCAATCAAGGACTATGTGAAGGAGTTCCAGGAGATCGTGTTGGAGTTACCTAGCCTTAGTGAGAAGGAAGCTTTGTTCGCATTCGTGGATGGACTGAAACCGTGGGCAAAGTTGGAGGTGCAGAGGGCCAAGGCACAGAACGTGTCCGAGACGATTGCGACAGCGGAACGGCTGATAGAGTTGAAACCAGCCGGGGAGAGCCGGAGGTCCAGGAGTGACGAGGACGGCATCGGTACGCAGGACAAGTCGTACCAGGGTGCGGATAGGGGCGCGAGGATGGCCAGGCCCAAGGACGGCAAGCATTCAGGGTGGACTCGAACTTGCCATGGGTGCGGGAGTGCAGACCATCTCGTAGCAGCGTGTCCGAAGAAGAAGAAATGTGAGATTTGCTGGAGCACGGAGCATTCGAAGAGGCAATGCTCAAAGTTTCCGAGGGTAGCCGCCATGGAGTACACCAAGGCACGAGAAGATGTCGAGGGAGATGGGACATCGATGGCGCTTCAAGTGTTAAACTCAGCCATGGGGATGGCATCGCGGGACGGAGCACCGCTTGAGGCAAACTTGTTGTATGCGACGGGGCTGATCAATGGGAAACCCGTCAAGGCGTTGGTCGACACAGGGGCTAATTACAACTACATTGACGAGGCTGAAGCACAGAGGTTGGGGCTTCAGGTCATCGAGGGATGGGGCTGGATGAAGTCGAATAATGCACCACCCGTTCGGGTTACAGGGGTCGCCAATGGGGTGCGACTAAAGATTGGCACGTGGGAACCGCGCGTGCACTTCAAAGTGACGAGCATGGATGATCGGGACATAATACTGGGCATGGACTTCCTGAGGAAGAATAACGTGGGCCTAGTTCCGCATAAGAGGGCGATGTACGTGTGTGATCAAGCCAAGCTGCAGGAAATACACTTGACCACAGAGCCTTCGAGACAAGCTATGTCGGCACTCAAGTACGTGAGGAAGCTTGAGGAGGAGCCGAGTTACCACCTTGGAGCAGTTCGGTTCATCGAGGGGCCGCCACGTTGACGAAATGGGCGGGGAAGAATGTCATGGCCGAAAGTCGACGACGAGACATGGGTGCGCAAACGGTCGCACAGGGTGCCGCGGGACCGACACGAGCAGGACGCCATGGATGGCATCGGGCTGCATGTGGAGATTCAGCCTTCAGGACGGCGTGATCGGACGGAGAATCACGCGGGGAAACCGTGGGAGCACGGAAGCTGCTGCGGGAAGCGGATCGCCCAAGGGGCATTGCGAATTGGACATGTCCGGGACTGTTCGGCAGCGCAGGGAGCGCGGGCAAGGCCGGACGAGCAGCAGTTGTGTGGGACAAGGCACGACGGGACAAGGCCGAGTCGGGGAACAAGACTCGAGTTGGGCGGCCGTACGTGGGCGTGGGATGCCGAGCGCGGCCGACGTGCGAGAGAGACCCTCCCCCCCATAATAGGCTTAGACAGAAAAAGCCTTGTGGGGGCAGTGGACATTGAAAAGCTGAGGAGTCACTCAGCAGGGAAGACTCGACCGGAAGCAGCTAGAAGCGGACCGGCATGGTCTAGGAGGTTCGGGAAGAGTCTAGAACATTGCAGAGACCGGCCCAGATGGTCGGGCCGAGACGAGCCGATGCGGGCCGGGACGGACAGAGACGGGTCGGGCGCCCGGGATGGAAGAGAAGCCTCTAGGAAACTCCTAGAAGGATGTAGTGCTGGAATGATATAGAGTATTCTAGATGATTGTACTTGTAGAATACTCTAGAATGTGTTTGTAAGTATTGTATGTAGACTTGTGTGGATAATTCTAGAGATAGGTTCTAGAGTTGGTATGTTGTAGATAGGTCTATAACCCTCCAAATGAGGAGGTGGAGTAGAAGGTTCTAGGTTCTTAGGAGTTGTATAAATAGGTGAGGAGTGGCTCATTTGCAACTAACACTCAAAGACTCAACATTCTTGTGTACTTGTAAAGTTTGTGAAATAGTGATGTGTTTTACTCTCAACTCCCAAGTGTTATACCCCTTCTTTCACACTTAGAAACCGAGTGAGTTAGGCTTACTAGCTAGATCAAGGCAATTCTAGTCTAGTGCCGCACGGGTCCGAAGAGCTTTCGAGTGCTCAAACCCAACCCCGTGACAAGTTGCCCTCTTCGAGCACGGGGTAGGTGGATCAGACAGCCGTGGAGAGGATTTTAGCTCAGTCCTATGGTCTGTATAAGTGTAGGGTCCGAGAGGTTTTTGGGGATGGATATGGGATTTGAGGGCGGAAGGGAGATGACTACTTTTGGCTTAGGTGGGACACTGTATATATATACTTTGGTGGTTGTAGGATATCTTTCGAATGTTGTTGTATAGATGGGAGTCATGATGACAGGTTGGCATCCGGATCAGATTCAAAAACCAAAAGCAAACATATCCAGTATATCCCGCTCAGAGTAGGGTCTGGAGAGGGTAAGATGTACACAGACCATGCCCCTACTTATTACAGTAGAGAGGCTATTTCCGTGAAGACCCCCAGCTTAGTGCACAGCAAAATATAGAGTGATATAATCCACATGGGACTTACCTAAGAGGAATTCGACTACTTCACTCCCGATGAACTCCGCTCTAACAGAAGGGGGGTTGACTCCGCGCCCAGCTCCCTGTCAAAAATACACCACACGAAAAGGCACTAGGATAAAAAAAATAGAAATAAAAATGCAATGCTCTAAGTTAAAGCTAACCAAGGCAACCTAACTCTGAGACTCTCTACTACCGAACCGCTCCCAAAAAAAGAATCCACACTTCTGATATGGCGCCTCCAAGAGCACCTTTCAACAGTCATGGCCTCCAATAAGTTTAAGGCCTTCAAATCTAATCTCAACTGGTCCTCCCACTTCCTCCTCAGTTTTCCTCTCCTCCTCCCCCTACAACCAATAAAATCTCGACCCTCCTCACCGGAGCAGAGGCCTACCTCCTGCGGACGTGGCCAAACCATCTCAATCTCCCTTCCCTAACTTTCACTGAAATGGGCGCCACTTCTAGCGCGTTCCTGAAAACCCCGTTTGGGATTCTATCCAACATCATGCGACCACACGACTAACGTAACATTCTCATTTCAGCCGCTTCCAACTTGCACTCAAGCGACTTCCTCATTGCCCAACATTCAGAGCCATACAACATTGCAGGTCTGATTGCCGCTCTATAGAATTTACCCTTCAACTTTAGAGGGACTTTCTTGTCGCACAGGACCCCTGACGCTGCTCTCCACCTTAGCCACCCCGACTTGATACGATGAGTGACATCATCTTCAAACTCTCCTTCCTTCTGAATGACCGAACCCAAATACTTAAACTTATCCGTACGGGGTACGATCTGATCGACAATCCTTACCTCTACCTCTTCCATCTGGATCAGATTCAGTGTTAGTAAATAGGGTTGCAAATGATTTTGATGTAGTAGTTCCAGACTGTTGAGATAGTTTAGCTAGTATGTTGAGATAACCAAATCGAACCGAATTTTAATTTGGTTTACCGAACAGAATTATGGATAAAAAAAGCTTACAAAAACCAAACCAAAATATTATTGGTTTTAAAACCGAACCGAAGTTATTACCGAAAATTGAATTAAAAATACGAAATTTAGGAGAAGTGAAAAAAATAATGTAAAAATAAAAAATTATAAGTCGTGAAAATCTTTTCAAGTTAATGTATGATTTACAGCAACCATACAGTAAATATAAATGAGATCCTTTCAATAAAGCATACTACTCAGGCAAATGATACATTTGGGAAATCTAAAAGTAGACAAGCAAAGAATCTTATGGTTAGTTAATAGAGTTGTAACTAAAGATTGAGCCCATTATATGACCTAAAGTGGTGCATAGACGGCCAACGGAAACCTAGGCAAACACCAAATAAACTGAATACCGAATTATAAAAAAATTGCTACCGAAAATCGAGCTGAATTATTTCGATTTTTTGGGTTGGTTTTCGGTTAATGCACAGCTCTAGCTATGACATATATATTAGTGGAGATTTTCGTCTTATATCATATTGTAAAACCGTAAATTGCATACCTTTATAATTATTGTTAGGATAAATACTCCTATTTTGATAATCTCCATCGTACAGCAAAGAAGTCTTCAAAGTCAGAATTTCTCTAAGTATGGAAGCTGTTAGAAAACTCCGTACAGTCCGTCCATACAACAAGAGATCTTCTACAAAGTCCAATCCTACAGAGCCTACGTCTTCATACATCAAGAAGTTGAAAAGTGTTGGATACAACAGTTTGACTGTAGGAGTTTTACTTAGGAAAAGTAAAACACATCCAACAGGACAGAAGAAGAGCTTTAAACCGTTGTGAGATAAACTTTGTTTATTCATAAAGTATTCACGATTAAAGCAGCATTTATTGCTGATAGGATAGCATTTAATGCGGCCGAAAGAGACAACAGTCTGAACGAGCTGAAGAGCATTTAATGCAAAGTCAAAAAGAATGTATGAAACACTAAATGCGAATTACCTTTAATTCAAACATTCTCTGGCCGCCAATTAGAGACGTCTAAATCTCACCAACTGGCCAACAGCTACATTTATAACGGATTTATTTCCAAGGTTATAAATAGCCCAAAGCAAGAGGACATTGCTCACAACTTGAACACTTACTCTCGCGCATACATCTGACAAATCAAGCTAAGAAAGAGCAATATATTTCCTGAGCATGCAACAGTATCTAAGCGAAGAAATATACAAAGTCCTCAACGCAAATAACACAACATACAACAAACGCTCGTCAAAGCATACAACTATTGTTTGATTTCATTCTACCATGTTTACCATTGAAATCAACCTTAAGCCTTTGTGTACTAAGTCCTTGCGAATTCCGGCCTGTGTGGGAAGAATATTATTGAAGACGAAGCTTTGATTTTTGTGATAAGAAGCAAGTCAAAAGAGCTGAAGCCAATCTATGTGAACGGCCAAAGTTGTGGTCCCTATATCAATCCGTGTGAAAGATACAGAGACAGGTTTAATTAAACTCATGTAGTTGTGTACGTAGTGACTTTAATAAACGTTTTACTCCTGTGTGGGACCAGTAGACGTAGAGGGGTTTACCTCGAACCACTTATATCTATGTGTTATTTACTCTCCGTCCTTACTGTTTTCATTCATAACTGTGATTTATAGTATACATTGTGTAAACCCTATACGCATTAAGCAAACAGGAGAGTACATAGATGTTGAGGCCACCATTCAGAAAGCAAGGATAATCGCGGGCTAACTGCCAAGACAAGAAGTCGTTTTTTCACAACAACTCACTATCAGACTTCCGCGATGCAATTAACTTCGAAAAACATACAACTTATTGTATTTTCACTTTCTAAGTTGTTTACTATATACTTTGTGGCCAACAAGTGGTATCAGAGTGGTTGATTCTAAAAAGAATCAGTCCATTTTTAACTGAATCAGATCCAAAAATCACTAGCTTTTGAAAACTTTGTGCTATATCTTCATCATTTACCCTATTTCTAATATGGACACCTCTATGATAACTAAGGTTCCTATGTCTTCCATTAACGAATTTGATGACTGGAGAATTATGATGGAAGCTCATCCTGCAGCAATGCGTGAAGAGATGATATTCGTCATCCAGGAAGGACCAATAAAGATAATGAAGGTCAATCCAGCCGCGAGGATAGAAGGACATCCTCATGCTGAAATGCTCGAGAAGGAGCGCGAGCAATGGACAACGGACGATTACAAGCGTACAAACCTCAACAATGTCGCTAAGAATGCGTTGTTTGTCACTCTCGACAAAGGCACATTCTCCAAGGTAAAAAGCTGTAAGACAACCAAGAAAATCTGGGAGAAACTCAAGCTAATTTGCGAGGGAACTGAGCTCTCAAAAGAAAACAAAATTTCCAAACTTACTCAGCAATTTGAGTCTTTCAAAATGAAATCTACAGAAACCCTTGAGGAGCTTGACCTCAGATTTACCAGCATTGTCGGTGAACTTGAAGTATTGGGTAAAATGTATACCCAAAAGAAGAAAAATTTTAAAAAATTTAGATCACTCCCTGCCCGATGGGACATTAAGACCACATCTATGCGCATATAATGGCATATATCTTTGATCTCTTCTATGACCTCCAAGCATTTGAGTATGACATAGACAGGAGAGAGAAATCTGAAGAGTCACCTGCCAAGATTACAGCACTGGCTGCTGTATCTGACAGTTCAGCACCCAGCACATCCAAATCGGCACAAAAGGTAGCATACAGCGATGATGATGACATCTTATCGCAAGATGAAATGGCCTTTCTCATGCACAAGTTCAAGAAGTTCATCAAACAGTCTGGAAAGACTCCATACAGGCCAAAGCCTTTTAACAAGGTAAGCTCTGAATCTCCATCATAGGGTGGTTCTAACCTATGCTATGACTGTAGGAAGCTAAGACATTATGCAAATAAGGCCCTGTTCTTTTGGACTTATTTTTCAGTTTTCGATTGATTCGATTCGATTCAGTCCATTCGGGATTCGATTCAGTCCATTCATTGATTCGATTCAGTCCATTCGATTCGATTGATTGATTCACTTCTTATTATTATTATTATTAATCTTAATTATTATTGTTATTATTACTAATAATATTACTATTATCGTTGTTGTTGTTGATTACTATTATTATTATTATTTACCATTATTATTATTTACCATTATTATTATTATTATTTACCCTTAATATATATTTCGATTCGATTCGAGTCCATTCGATTCATTTGGATTCGATTCAGATCCATTGATTCGATTGATTCAATTGATTCGATTCATTCAGTTCAAAAGAATAGAGCCTAAGTGTCCTTATCCAAAAGTGCAAAGTTGCCAGAAGCTAAGCAACAGGAAAAGGATGAGAAAAGACGAGCCTAGAGAAACAAGATTAAGGCCCTGATTAGTGAATCAGAAGCCTCGCTCGCATCGAACAAGATCGAGGAGTGCTTATAGGCAATCACTGACAGTGACTCCTCCAACGATGAAATTGAGGATAAAGCATACATGTGTTTTATGGCCAAAGAAATACAGGATGATGATGACAATGATGATGAAGTAAGTTCAAATTTAAATATTCCTATCAATGCATCGCATACTTTTAAAAATATGATGAATGAATTTAAAAACATTCAAAAAGCCCATGAGACACTCAGTTAAGAAAATATACAGCTCCAAATTTTAAACTTGGAGCTGGAAGATGAAAATGACTTGCTTAAAAATAACTATGAAAATATGTCTCTTGATTACGAAAAACAACAAAGTCACCTATGAAAAACTCATGGAAAGCAATCATCAACTTGCAAAAGATCTAAATGAGGAAAAGTCTCATAATGAGTGCAATACAAATTATTTTGCCTTACTCGAAGCTAAAGTAGAAACTCTCGAGAAACGAGAAGGAGAACTAGAGACCATCCTGAAATCATTTGAAAAATCTTCTAGAAGTATGGAAGAAATTCTAAGCACTGGGCAGAATGCCCACGATAAACGTGGCTTAGGATATGACTCGTTCTCCCATAAGGGAAACTCTAGTACGATGTTCGTCAGAGGAGTGGAACTCATTCTTGAATCCGAAGAGGCACCGAGTCCCACAAAGGTTATAGCTGCCCCACCTTGTACAGCAAAAGCTGCGATTCTGCCCCCTAGTTCCTATCATAGACAGTGGAAACCTCAGCTTCCCAGACCTATGATACGTGTTCAACAGTGCCAGCAGCCATTCATAAATAATGTTGTATCTAAGTATCAAAGGCACGCACCGTAGTACTACTGATAGTACAGTTTGCCTAGATACTGGATACAGGAGCCCCGTTATCCATCCAGAAAACAAGCCTCCGTGCAGTACCACCAACAGTTCTGGGAATCCTACTAGAAACCTAGAAGGTAAGCTGTAAGGCCGAAGAAAATGGTTCCCCCTCCAAGACAGCAATCGTACTGGAATCAAAACCATAGATTTTTCATGCATACTAGTCAAGGTTACAGCGACTACGTGCCTGCCCCACGTAGATATCACAAGACTCTAGCAAAAGTAACCTACAGCAAATCAATTGATGTCGGGCAAATTTGGCTACCAAAAGGCACTAACATACATGAACCCAATAATCAAAGGGACCGAATTCTACCTAAATTCTTTATTTATAGGATATCAAGGAAAAGGACATCTGGTACTTTGACAGTATGTTCTCGGCACATGACATGAGATATTAGCAAGCTGTCAGACTAGGTAAAAGGTCGTGGTTCAAAGGTACGCTTTGGTGACAAATCCAAAGGAAGAACAAGAGGGAAGGGAACCCTGCTTGTAGGAAAGTTTATAGTCACTAACGTAGCCTATTTTGAAGGCTTACAATACAATCTACTTAGTATTAGCCAGTTCTTTGACAAATAGTTCTTGGTCAAATTCTATATAGATCACTACAGAGCGAAGGACATCAAGACCAAGGAAGTCGTCCTCACAGGAAACCGATCAGGTAATATGTACATTGCTGATTCGACGCCTATGAGGTCCACTATTCCATGTTTCATTGCCAAAGGCACTGCAAATCAAAGCTGACTATGGCACAAAAGGATGTCTCATATCAACTTCAAGACGATCAGCAAACACGCTAGATAGGGAATCGTCAGAGGTTTGCCCGATAATCATTTCATAAAAACAGCGTCTCTGGATCCTTTCAAAAAGGCAAACAAGTCAAAACTACCCGGAAAAGCAAGTCATACCTATCCACACACATAGTACTGGATTTGCTACACATGGACCTCTACGGCCCTGTAGACCTTGTAAGCTTTGGAGCCAAGAAATATTGTCTTGTTATTGTTGACGATTTTTCTAGGTATGCTTGGACAATCTTTCTAAGCAAGAAGAAAGATACCATCACGAAGTTGCCAGAGAACCTAAAGAAGCTATAGAATGAGAAAGAGTTGAGTATTGTGTCCATTCGTTACGACAAAGGCACTAAATTCACAAATTGCTTTATTGAGCAATATTGTTCGGACAATGGAATACAGCATGAATACTCAGCATCCCAAACTCCTCAACAAAATGGCGTTGCCGAGCGAAAGAACAGGACGCTCAAAGAAGCAAAAAGTACCATGTTAGCTGCAAGCAAATTGCCGCAACGGTTCTGGGGAGAAGCAACAAATACAACGTGCTACATACAAAACCGCTGTATCATCAACAAGCATCGCAACAAAACAACATATGAGGTATGGAATAATAAAACTCCAATGGTTGCATACTTTCACATTTTTGGATGCAGAAGTTATGTTCTGAACAATGCGAAGGATCAACTCAAGACCTTCGACGAAAAGTCGGATGAAGGTATATTCGTAGGATACTCCTCTGTCAGCAAAGTTTGGAGGATATTTAACAAAAGGAAGCTGAAAATAGAGGAATCAGTCCATGTAGTATTCGATGAACCCCATTGTGATCCTACAGGAGTAGAAGGCATAACCCAGAATATTCAAACACTTTCCATTGATGATTCCCAAACTCCAATAGAACCTGTCGTGGACTTAGAAATTAATCCCGTCGCTGTAAGATCAGAAGCAGTCGAAGCTGATACTGTACAAGTTGAAGCAGAAACTCCTGCACCATAAGAAACAACATGGGATGCCGAATTAGAACTTGACAGGAGATGGCTGAGAGATCACCCCAAGAGTTATTATAGGAGATATCGATGCTGGTGTAACGACCCGTAAAAGGATATAGAGTACACAAAGAATAGCACTATGTGCACAAGAAGAGACAGATGATGAAAAGTCTCAATTTCCATCTTTTTTCAATGTGGGATAACATCTCAAGACCCATTTCTAAAGGGTTCACTTTGGAACATTATATCTCATTCATACCTCAATCATTTTGAGTGTTCTTATATGTTTTGAAAACCTCGTCCGGAGTACTACGTATTCCAACTAAGTCCCGAATTTAACTCGTAGTCGAGCCCACTCAAAATTTCCTCTCAAGTGAACTGCTCAAAACAGCCCATTTCCTCTATTTTCCAACATTTCCCACAGAAAGGACTATGGCGGCGGGTGAAGCACCATCTATTCTCTTGGAGAATCAAAGAGTGGCGGTAAAATTAATTAGGATCACCTCAGACTCTCGAACTAATAATGAAATGTTGGAGTCTCCAGGGGCATAGACTGATGGTAAGTTGCAAGGTAATTGGGGTGGAAACACTCCGCATTGCAGGTTCGAATCCGTGTGGTGACAATACTTTGCTCAAATATTGCATGGTTTGTTGCTGAGTTCGTGCCTCGTTGGTCCTCTCCCTTGTAGGGCTACCATTAGTGCATATCCCTCGTTTAACACCCGCCTGATCAAGGGACCTCTGATACAGATGGGGAGAGTTTCTCGTCTCTCCCTCAACAAAAAAATAAATAAATAAATGATGAGATGTTGGAGATGGGACCCAGATTGATCACGCCAGAAGAAGGCGGCGAAGTAAGGAATCAGATGGTATTGGGTTGTGCTAATGGCTCTGTTGAGGACGAGCCCAATAGACCAAGCCCATCTCTCGGCCTATTAGAAAAGCGAAATACACAGGAGCCCCATAGTTCGAGCCCAGAGCCGGATTCCAAGTTAGGCGAGGAGGAGGAGACCAAACATCGGATTTTGAGTAAGGCGATCCAGCAAGCCCATTTGGGCCGTGGCAGACAGAAGAAGGCTTTGGACATTTGGGCCCAACTGGTGATCACTGGTCACTTAATAGAGCCCAACCACTCACGCATAGGAGAATGCAGAATCTAATGAAAACACAGAGGTAGAGGCAGAATTGTTGTCGTCTCCACCACATACTCCGTCAAGGACGACGAAAAGGAAGAAAACCCCGAAAGCAATGAGGAAGCTAGTAGAGATGAGGAAGTGGCCTGATTTCATCAAGGACATGGTAGCTGGTGAAGAGGTGCAAAGTGAAGAGATGAAGGAAAAACAGTGTAAGAGAGAAGATAACAAGACAATCAAGGAATCGATTCCCGATTTTGTCGAAAAAACCTCAGTGTGGAAGTTTGGAAAGTTGATTGGTCTCATGCCCAGCCAAGAGGAAACAAGAATAGAGGAAGCGCTGAGGTTTGAGAATGGCGCGGAGGAGAGGCAAGGAGAAAATGACATAGGTTTCCAATGAAGATCGGGTCGATAAATATCAGAGGCCTTGTGAGTAAGATTAAAAAAGGCGAAGTAAAATCTCTCTTCTACAATCAGTCTCTGGATTTCTGTTGTGTTCAGGAGACGAAGATCGAGTCGTGGTCTAGCGAATTTGGTCGAGAAATTTGGGGGCTGTGATAAAATTGACTATTGTGTGTTAAATTCTGAGGGGCGATCTGGGGGAGTTCTTTCTTTTTGGAATAAGGAGAAATTCGTTGCTACTACCCACTGGTTCATGTCTGGGGTTCTTGTAGTTAACGGAATCTGGGTTGATAATGGCGTTAGGTGTTGTATCATTAATACTTATGCTCCATGCCAGGCTGATGCAAAGAGGGAATTGTGGGATAGAATTGCGGTAATTATTGATCAGCATGATAGTGTTTGCATTTGTTTTATTGGAAATAAGAGTCTTTAATGATATCATCAGAGACTCGGGTTTACTTGATTTAACATTCAAGGGAGGAGATTTACGTGGTATAGAGGTAATGGAACTTGCAAGAGTTGCATAGATAGAGCGATGATCAATGACAAATGGCAGGAGGTGTGGCCAAGTTCTTCACTTAGAGGGATGCCGAGGAGTGTGTCTGACCACTGTGCAGTAATTCTGGACTGGGGGCCTAAACCATTCAGTTTTATCAATGCCTGGACTAACCACCCGAGTTTTTTTGAGGAGGTCGAGAACTCATGGAAGGAACCTGGAATTGAAGGCTGGGGATGCTTTACATTCAAATAGAAATTGAAACGACTTAAAGAGAAGTTGAAGCAATGGAATAAGGAGGTGTTTGGACAAATCGAGAGGAACATCGAGCCAGTTAAAGAAGAATTGCATAGTCTTGACATGATTGATGATGCATTCGGGCTCTCGAAGGAAGAAATTACAAAGCAACAAGAGACGGTGGCTAACTTATTCCTTCAGTTGAGGAATACGAATAGTTTAAGGGCGCAAGAGACTAGGGCGAAATGGCTTCAAGACGGGGATGCCAATTCAAGATTATTCCATCGTGTGGTCAATGGTCGTAGGAAAAGGAATGCAATATCCGGAATGGTGATTAATGGAGTGTGGACGGATGAGCCGCTTATTGTGAAGAATTTTGCCAGGGATCACTTCAAGAGTCATTTTCAAAAAAGAGAGCATTTTAAATCATTCCTGCCACCAGATTTTTTGATGAGAAAATTATTCGACGACTCGGTCCTGGAACTTATTAAGCCATTCACTAAGGACGAGATCAAAGCGGTAGTGGTCCAGTGTGATAGCTCAAAGAGTCCTGCACCAGTCGGCTTTAATATCTATTTCTACAAATCTTGCTAGGCTATCCTTAAAGTGGATTTGATTAGAGTCTGTGATTAATTCCGTTCGAATGGACGGATCACGCGTGGCTGTAACCCTTCGTTCATAGTCTTTATTCCAAAGAAGGGGGAGCGGCTGCACTAGATAAACACCGTCCTATTTCTTTAATTGGGAGTTTATACAAAATTGTTGCCAAGCTATTGACACCGCAGAACCAAGAAAGTGATGGAGGAGATTATCTCTGAGAACCAAAGTTTCTTTGTTAAGGGCAGGTTTATTCTTGATAGCGTAGTGGTGTTAGGAATACTTGTTAGATTTTGATGATGTCATCATTGTGTTTGTTTATTCAAATGTATGTTTATTACTTGCCAAAATGTAAGGAAGAACCAGATGAATATCTTCCATATGCCAAATTGTGTTAAGTTAGATACTTGGCAAAATGTAAAGAATAACCAAATGAGTATCTTCTATAGGTCATATAAGTTAAAGCTTTAAAAATTGGCTAATTACAAATAACAGATAAGTATCAACCGAGTCTTGGTCAACTCAACTGTTCAGATAAGGTTGACCACAACCGAGCTATATTAGGCAACCTTTATCAGAGAAGTTCTGGTCAACAATTTAATCAGCGAAGTTGGACCAGACTGCAGTCAAGAAGGAAAGTCAAGTCATCTGAAGTTTGACCATCAGATCAGTCAAGTTCAATCAGGTCAGAAGACTTCAGACAAGTCGGCACATCAGAGAAGTGGACATCAGAGAAGGTTGACCGCACATCAGACAGTTTGACCACAGAGAGATCAGTTAAGTGATTAGCCAAGTAAACCTGTCCACGTCAGCATGCGTTGAATAGTCAATATTTATGGAAAGTCACATACGGGCGATTAGAGATAGATTGGAGAGATTCCCGGAAAGAAAATGAATTAAGTAATTCATCCAGACCCACCACTGGAGACTTTAATCTTATTATATTCAAAAGATTCGGCGCCATCACATGGAAGTCTTCACAACGGTCGGAAATTGATTAAAATATGGGAATCCAGCCTTGTAACGTTCAGAAAGAAAAACAAAGAAGTCTATTTCTCCAATGGACGGATTTGTTACAGATTTACAACGGCTATGAAGAAAAGCTCAAATGAACGACAGCTATATAAATTCGAAGATTTGAAGTTGAGCAGAACGATGCGAACAACACTCTCGAGCAATCAAAGCAATTAAAAGCAATCATAAAACTATAACATCGTGAAAGAGCAGTACTCTAAGTTCATACACGAAGAAAGCTCTTTAGTTGGAGAAGACAAAACATTCTTGTCTTAAAACCTGAGTAAGGGGTACTTCACTGGTTGAAGTTTCGCGACTGATAGGCATCCAAGGATTTGAAGAATCGAGTGGTGTTAGGTGTTGGGATTCGGTGCCTAAAACGAAGGCCCAGCGGAAGCGGTAAAACGAAAATTACTTCGATCCGAATCCCTACGAGGATCGATCGAGCTACGTATATACGAATATCAAAAACGAAATACAAAAGATACGAGAAACATACCCTCGTAGTCCGTTGATTAAATGGATAACCTTCTCTTGAGATATTCCCCAAGCTCTTGAACGATCCAACGCCGAAAGCACCGCGTCTCTACTTGCCACGCGCCGGAAAAACGACCGGAATAACTACACTTGATTAACCTCTGAGGTTACGGCTAGAATCAAGTGATGAAGCTTTTTATTATTATTACACTCTAAGTGTATAATCTTGTTCTCTCTATTTTTTCTCAATCTTTCTCTAAGAAAGTTGAACAAGATGAAGATGAAGTTGAAGACTAAAAAAAAATCCTAATGCGCGACTCGGTAGGTCCGTCTCAGTCAGCAATGGGAGGAACCAAAGAGTAGTAGCACCACCTAGCCAGCCTGGCGGCCTACACTGTACCCCGACTGAGAACGAATGATTGGGATCATTCAAGAACCATTCTGTCGTGAATACCAGTATACGTATAAACCCTTCTTTCAAATGTCCCGATCAAGTTATAGAGTCACGGTCAGTCAAACCCCATCTGTACTTGACGCTATGCATGTGTTAACGCAAATCGAGATCATCAAGCTGTCGTGTATCTAATACAACTAGCTCCAATGCTTTGGCCAAAGACTTATGATCTCATCTGCCAATAACCGCATAGGACATATAACCCGCTCACTAACGGGAGAAAGAATTCCATCTTGGTATTCAGTAGGACCTACTACTTGCCCGTCAAGATGCACGTCGAGGTTGACCCCCGCCTTCCTAAGGTGGTCGAACTACTCTAATGAAAATCTTGACGTCACAAGCACATCCCTACTAAATTCTCAAGTCGAAGGTTCACGAATACCTATCACAACCTTTCGATTCCGTCATTGACTGTCCCGGAGTGAAATCCGTGTGACGAATCGAGGGTGAGTCGGTTCGAGTATACTAATCCAATTAGCATACCTATAACGTGTGCTCCCACTAACCATTAGCGTTCGACAGGCACTCTCCATGTCAAAGAACACGTCATACAAGTCTTCACATAAACTTAACGCCCAGTCAAGTTTCATCGACTTGCGAACGATTAAGTATTTGAACTATAACCTTTCCAGTGCCGACCCCCTTATCCAATAAGGAGTGGAACGTTTTGCTCTCAAATACACGGACTAGTTTCTATATGTTTATTTACGAGTTAGCAATGTCAGTAACTACTAGTAAATAAAGAAACATTCATTTGCCTTATATAAATGATTTACATAATTACAAGTGCAATGCCCTCACTCAATATCCTCTGAGTGGCATTCGAGGGCATACTCCTAACAATCTCCCACTTGCACTCAATGCCACACACTATGGTATCTAATACCCATGTTCTCCAGATGACGCTTCAAGCTAGTCTGAGAAAGTGGCTTGGTCAGTGGATCGGCGACGTTGTCGGCCGAGTCTACTCTGTGCAGCACAATGTATCCCTTGCGAACAAATTCTCTTACGAGATGATACTTCCTCTCAATATGTTTGGTGCTGTTGTGAAACCTCGGCTCCTTGGCTGCGCTACTCCGTCGTTGTCGCAAAGACAAATGAACAGGCGGCTCAAAGACATGGTATCACTTGAAGTTCTCCTAAACTTCTTAATCCGTAACCCTTCCTTGAAGCCTCCGAGGCCGCTTGATACTCACCGACAGTGGAATCAAGATCGCGCTTTGCTTGGCACTACTCCAAGATACTGCTCCTCCATTAAGATTAAATATGTATCCAGAAGTGGACATCGAGTCGTCCTTCAGTCCTTGGAAGTCCGAATCAGTGAATCCCACCACATCCAATTCTCCACCGCCATACATAAGAACCATATCTCTAGTCCTTCTCAAGTACTTGAGAACGTTCTTTCTGGCGGTCAATGTTCCCTACCTGGGTTTGCCTGAAACCTACTCACCACGCTTACAGCATGCGCGATGTCAGGTCTTGTACACAACATAGCATACATAAGGCTACCCACGGCCGAAGCATATGGTATATTACTCATTTCCTATCGTTCTTCCTCATTTTGAGGACACATCTTCAAGGTGAGTTTTATTCCATGTCGCATCGGTAGGAACCCTCTTTTAGAATCATCCATCTTAAATCGCTTTAAGATTTTATCTATATAGAGGGCTTGGGAAAGACCTATTGTTCTCTTCGCTCTATCCCGGTAGAGTCGAATACCAAGAATATAGGTAGCTTCTCCCAAGTCTTTCATGGAGAAATTACTCGAAAGCCAAGCTTTCACAGAACTGAGCAATCCCATATCATTTCCTATTAGTAGAATGTCATCTACATATAGTACTAAGAATGCGATCTTGCTCCCACTAACCCTCTTGTATACACAAGGTTCCTCCTCATTTTGCACAAAATCAAACTCTTTGATTGCCTCGTCAAAACGAAGGTTCCAACTACGCGACGCTTGCTTCAGTCCATAAATGGAACGCTGAAGCTTGCACACTTTCTCAATATCGACTTCGGACACAAAGCCTTTAGGCTTCTCCATATAGATTTCCTCCTCGAGGAATCCATTAAGGAAAGCCGTCTTTACGTCCATTTGCCATATCTCATAATCGTGGTAGGCAGCTATAGCAAGCATCATGCGAATAGACTTGATCATAGCTACGGGCGAGAAGGTATCGTGGTAATCGATCCCTTCCTTCTGGGTATAACCCTTTGCCACAAGCCTGGCCTTATAGGCGTCAACCTTGCCATCACCATTAGTCTTTCTCTTGTAGATCCACTTGTTCCCAATAGGCACTATGCCCTTGGCGCGGTCTACTAGAGTCCAGACCTGATTGACATGCATCGAGTCTATCTCAGCTTCCATAGCTTCACGCTGTTTCGCGGAGTCTACATCCATCATTGCTTGGTCATAGGTCGTCGGGTCGGTCTCTTGGCTATCACTTGGAACCTCATGGAGACCCAGCTCCTCCAAGTGCACAAGACCATACCTCTCAGGTAAATGAGACACCCTACTAGACCTACGAGGTGGTTGCACTTGTGTTTCAGAAGGTTCAGTTCCAGTTTCTTGCACAGGTGTCTCCTGAGGAGTTTCATTATATTCTTCTAAAGAAATACTTCTACCTGCTCCGCCTTCCTGAATGAACTCATCTTCCAGGAAGTGTCCTTGTAAAGCAACAATGATCCTTCGATCTTCGGGCATGTAGAATAGATATCCCATCATCCCAGACGGGAATCCAATGAAACGTCCCTTCGCAGACCTAGCTTCCAACTTTTCCACCTTAGTCTTCTTGACATAGGCGGGACATCCCCAAATCCTAATATGATTAAGACTTGGTTTCCTTCCCTCCCACATCTCATGTGGAGTTTTAGGAACGGATTTGGAAGGACATCTGTTCAAGATATACGCGGCAGTCAGGAGTGCATACCCCCACAGGTAAATCGGCAAGTCAGTATAGCCCAGCATGGAACGGACCATGTTCAACAGGGTCCGGTTCCTTCTTTCGACACACCATTTAACCGAGGAGTACTGAGGTGTTAGTTGTGAAACTATTCCATGTTCCTTAAGGAACTCGTCAAACTCCGTACTCATATACTCGCCACCTCGGTCCGAAGTGCTTTGATATGATTACCGGTTTGTTTCTCGACTAGGGCCTTGAATTCTGGAATTTCTCAATGGCCTCGGATTTATGTTTCATTAAGTATACATAACCATACCTAGTATGATCATCTCGTAAACGTAATGAAATATTGATATCGATCACGTCTCGCTTCAAAGCACCACATACGTCGGTATGTATTAATCCCGATTTATCGCGACTCTTTCAAATGTCCCTGTGAAGGGGGACTTAGTCATTTTGCCTTTAAGGCAAGATTCACAAGTAGGAAAGGGATCTGATCCCAATGGACCCATAAGTCCATCTTTTTCCATCTTGTAAACCATGGTCTGACCAACATGACCAAGTCTAAGATGCCATTTCAGAACTTGATTGGTTTCATCCCTACCACGTTTTCTAGTCATAGTATTCACAACTACTTTGTTGTTGAGATTTAGATGATACAATCCATTCAACAATGTAGCAGTACCCACTAGTTTATTTCTAAAATAAATTTTGCAGGAACCATCACCAATGAAAAATGAAAAGCCTTTTCGGTCCATGACCGGAATGGATACAATGTTTTTGTGACCCTTGGGCAAAACAAGTACATATTCTAAAGTCAAAACAAAGCCGGATTCTAAACCCAAAAGAAGTGATCCTATGTCGGTCGCCTCGACACTATGCCCGCTTCCGACTGTGATCATAACTTCTCCAGCTCCAAGCTTCCTACTTTGTTCCAGATCCTGATTCATGGTACAAATATGAGAACTAGCACCAGAATCCAGTATCTAGGAAGTAGAAAATACAGTAGCAGAACAATTTGTTTCCAAAACTAAAAGTTACAGACGAAGTGCCATGAAGAATCGGACAGTCTCTAGCCCAGTGGCCCAGCTCACCGCACTTGAGACAAGCATCCTTCTTCTTCTTGTTCTTCGGAACCATCGGGGCCTTGCCCTTACCCTTAAGGTCCTTAACTTGTGGTCCAGTTTGCTTCTTGGTCTTTTTCTTCTTGTTCTTAGACCTCCGAGGTCCAGAAGAAATCACAAGAGCAGACTCCTTCATCCGCGGAGTCTTTATCTGAGACTGAGCGGTCACAAGTTTGTTCATTAGCCCAGCTAAATTACATGCAATCTCATTGCAGTTGAAGTTCATAACAAACTGTGAGAAGGAATCAGGGAGAGACTGTAGGATAAGGTCGGTTTGGAGAGAAGTATCCATTTTAAAATCAAGAGCCTCCAATCTCTCGATCATGGATATCATTTTGAGGACGTGTTCCCCAACCTTCTCACCTTCCTTCATCCTTGCACCGAACAGTTGCTTGGATATCTCATATCTAGCAGTTCTGCTGTGCTCACCATAAAGTTCGGTTAAGTGAGATAGAATCTGCCTAGCAGAAGTCATTTTCTCATGAGCTCTCTGAAGCTCATTAGACATAGAAGCCATCATGTATGCACGGACTTTTACGTCATCCTTAACCCACTTTTCGTGATTTTCAATCTCTTCCTGATTGGCTCGGGTCCGCACAGGAGGCGTCGGAATGTCCGTCTCCAAGACGTATCCCAGTGTCTCTATAATAAGGACAATCATCAGATTGCGGAGCCAATCCACAAAGTTAGGTCCCATTAAGGTGTTCTTTTCGAGTAGAATTACGAGTGGATTCATTGTCATATTGAGTTATGTCTGCATTAAGCATAACAGATTAATTAGTGACTTGTTATATTATGTTCTGAGTATAGAATTAAGGTCTTTTCTATTCTTGTTACCCAGCTCCCACTATTTTCTATCGGAACAACACACTCCCATGTGAAATCCGGAAGTATCGTCGCTCTACTTCATAGTGGTGATCGAGTTCTTTATAAATCTTAATAGAGGGCAACCGAATAGGTTTCTAGTCTATTAATTTTCATAAAGTGGTGTCCAACACCAACCCATCTAATGGATGATTCGATCTTCTTTTTCCCCTTGTTCACTCCCCTCAACCTATACGGTTTCTATGGTTCGTGAACAAGTCAAGTTTATACCATCGACGCAAATCAGTTTCACAATTGAATCTTATCCGGCAACCTATCAGGTTTCTAGGGATAAAATTTGCTCCAACCGAAGGCATCCAATGCGCTCTCGATAATTTATCCGTCCTCCCCGAACGACTACCCCGATAACTCGGAAGCATAGCACATCCGGTTTGGATTTCAATTTCCCGAAAGCTCGATGGAGGGAAGAAAAACCTTGAAACCTTATAAACTTAATTATTTGTTGTGGGAGAATTATCGCGATTAATGTTACACTTTGCACATTAATTCATTTAAGCGCGTTTGTGGCATTCATACAAAATGAAACAACCATTCACAACCTAGTTGCTACCAACATGTGGTTCATGGACCGTTCTTAGAAAATAAAAACTCCGTAATCTAATTACAAGTCTTCGTCTTGAATCTTCGTCTTCTCGAAATGGATCTTCCTCCGGTCTTCGTCATTACATATAAATTTTACATTGAAAAATTGCATCCTAGATACAAATAATTCTAGTAAAATAAATAGGCTCAAAACGGCCTTTACAACCCAATCGAATAAAACCGAACGATTCAAAACTAAGTCCATGAACCACATCCCCATTCAAAAGCATTCATCCAATAAATACTAAATAAATGGACTACACATTAAATATATTGATCCAACCAATATAAAAATAACCATCTATTAGAATTAATCCAATTAATTCACAAACATGGTAGTTTTAATTCGCTCGTATAAACCGGATGATAAATATTTCACAATAATAAATTTCCTCAAAATAAAACACCAAGTATTTTATTTAGTCAAATTAAATCCAATTTAATTTGGAAATTATTATAACGAAACATAAACACAAAACGGAATCGAAATAAAATCGCCTGCCTAGCCCGTGGTCCGGCATCACGGCCGGTCCTTAGCCGAGGCTGATCTGCCCACGAGAAACAAGCTGCCGGCGGTCCGGCCCCTTGGCGGCCACAAGCGGCCAGGCGATCCACAGGCGGCCGGGCGATCCCTGGCAAAGCGATTTTCCGACTCTTTTTCGTCGATTTCAAAAATTATATTTTTCTAATTTAATATTACCCATATAATTCAGTTTTAATAAATAAAACCGATTTATATAGTAACATAAAAACATGGAAAAATTAAATTTTCGACGAACAATTAAAACAACGAATTAAACGGTTGTGATTCCAAATCACTAATCATTTAATCAAGCATTCCAAATGCAATATATCGTATATACGATTGCAAGACCTACGCTCCGATACCACTGTTGGGATTCGGTGCCTAAAACGAAGGCCCAGCGAAAGCGGTAAAACGAAAATTAATTCGATCCGAATCCCTACGAGGATCGATCGAGCTACGCATATACGAATATCAAAAACGAAATACAAGAGATACGAGAAACATACCCTCGTAGTCCGTTGATTAAATGGATAACCTTCTCTTGAGCTATTCCCCAAGCTCTTGAACGATCCAACGCCGAAAGCACCGCGTCTCTACTTGCCACGCGCCGGAAAAACGACGGAATGAATTGAGCTTGTTTTCTTATTATAAATATTAGATATTGAATATCTAATTTATTGGACATTGGATGTCTAATTGATTTTGGGACATTGGATGTCTAAATTGATTTATTGGATAAATTAATTTATGGCCTAATGAATTAAATATATTATTGGGTGATTAATTTAATTCATGAATATAATTATTTCTTGGAGAAATTAATTATGTCATTATGTATTTGATGATTAATTAATTAGATTAATTAATCGATATAAATACATCGGAACGGAATCGGAGTTTATCTGTTTGGACTCACGGGAGTCCGAAATGGACCGAACTTGTCCAATTCCTTCTAGAGGCTGCCCCACCTCATACTTTTCCCTCATGGTCTTGGTCTCATCCTTGGTAGGTTGATGACTAAAGACATTTTGAGATATCATATCTCATTTTATATAGAAAGGTGATTTGAGGTGGTTGAAATGAGATAATATTGAAGACTTTAAAAACTCTCACTTCCCACTTGAGATTCCAGCCGTGAGGTTATAGAAGGGAGAGAGAATATAGTTTTCATTTTAGTCTTCAATCCTAATGCGCGACTCGGTAGGTCCGTCTCAGTCAGCAATGGGAGGAACCAAAGAGTAGTAGCACCACCTAGCCAGCCTGGCGGCCTACACTGTACCCCGACTGAGAACGAATGATTGGGATCATTCAAGAACCATTCTGTCGTGAATACTAGTATACGTATAAACCCTTCTTTCAAATGTCCCGATCAAGTTATAGGGTCACGGTCAGTCAAACCCCATCTGTACTTGACGCTATGCATGCGTTAACGCAAATCGAGATCATCAAGGCCGTGGTATCTAATACAACTAGCTCCAATGCTTTGCCAAAGACTTATGATCTCATCTCGCCAATAATCGCATAGATATATAACCCGCTCACTAACGGGAGAAAGAATTCCATCTTGGTATTCAAGAGACTGCTACTTGCCCGTCAAGATGCACGCCGAGGTTGACCCCGCCTTCCGGTAGGTGGTCGAACTACTCTAAAGAAAATCTTGACGTCACAATCACAACACTACTAAATCCTCAACTCGAAGGTACACGAATACATATCACAACCATTAGATTCCGACATTGATCGTCCCGAGTGAAATCAGGTGACGAATCGAGGGTGAGTCGGTTCGAGTATACTAATCCAATTAGCATACCTATAACGTGTGCTCCCACTAACCATTAGCGTTCGACAGGCACTCTCCATGTCAAATAACACGTCATACAAGTCTTCACATAAACTTAACGCCCAGTCAAGTTTCATCGACTTGCGAACGATTAAGTATTTGAGCTATAACCTTTCCAGTGCCGACCCCCTTATCCAATAAGGAGTGGAACGTTTTGCTCTCAAATACACGGACTAGTTTCTATATGTTTATTTACGAGTTAGGAATGTCAGTAACTACCAGTAAATAAAGAAACATTCATTTGCCTTATATAAATGATTTACATAATTTCAAGTGCAATGCCCTCACTCAATATCCTCTGAGTGGCATTCGAGGGCATACTCCTAACATTAGGCAGTCAGAAAAGAATTACAACGATGGGATTTCCACTGGTTGGAAGTTGTTGTAGCTAAGTTGTAGAATCACTGTAATATTTATCACTGGTTGAAAATTATAGTGGATTCATCTCCAACTGGATTGGAGAAAGTGGATTAGTAGAGGATTACCCCACCCCTGGGACCACTATAAATTGCCTGCGTACTTTACTGTTTATAGCATCATACTTAACTGTTGCATTCATACTTAAGTGTTCCATTGATTAATTATGTATTCGTCATCAGGTGACTTCCGCACTTACATTGACTACAGACGACTCTGAGTCATCTATACCATCATCTGAGAAACTCATCCTTTGTGGAAAAGAGTTTCAATAAGTCTATTCACCCCACCTCTAGACTTATTCCTAGATGACTTGTGACCTACAAGTGGTATCAGAGAGGTTGGTTCAATATTTCAAGAACCAGATCCATATATCGAGGATATATATTTTAAGCTCATTTTAGAAATGAAACACATGCATTCTAGATTACCTGTCTTTTCAGTTGACGAGTATGATCTTTGGAAGATAAGGACGCAGGCACACTTATCTTCAATCCATGACGACATGTGGTGCATCATAGAGGACGGTCCCTTCATCTTCGAGAAGGACAACACACCTGAGGAGATTGCAGCCGGAAAGCCAGAGAAGATCCCAAAGAAGAGGACGGAGCTGACCATTGAAGAAAAAAAGCTGGCCAACCTTGACAACCGGGCCAGAGACGTGCTGTATCAAACTCTTGATAAATCAACAATGGTCAAGATCAAGAACTGCAAAAATGCCAAGGAGATCTGGGACACCCTTGCGGTGATGTGTGAAGGCACATAGCTGATCAAAGAAAACAAGTTGTCAATTGCTAGCCAGAAATTTGACAACTTCAAAATGAATACCGGAGAATCCATAGACCAAGTGGACACAAGGTTCACAGAGATCATCAATGAAATCAACTCCATTGGTAAAAATTATGGCAACAGGGAGATGGCCTTGAAGGTGCTAAGATCTCTTAGTCCCGAATGGAGTATGAAGGCGGTGGCCATGAGGGAATCCAAAGACCTCAATAAAATAAAAATCCAGGAGCTGTTCTCCGATCTAAAGGCTTATGAATTCGAACTCCCAAGTTCATCATCAACCGAGCCTGCAGAGAAGGGAATAGCCTTTGCAGCCGAGTCCCCCGCCAAGAACCTATCTGATGTCAAACCACCAAATCCACTCGATTTCGAGGAAGAAATGGTGTTCATAATGCAAAGGTTCAACAACTTCAGAAAGAATTACTCCAAATATAAAAAGAACTATAAGGAGAATCCCAGGAGAAACCAAAAGGCTGGAAGCTGGAAGGTGGAGTGTTATAATTGCCACAAGACAGGACAAATTCAAATCGACTGTCCTGATCTCAAGAAGGACGAGAGCAAGAAGGAGGTGTGCAGAAAAGAAGACCGAAGAAAGGCCCTCATTGGAGAAGACCAAGAGCGAGTAGAATCAAACAGCGGATTCTTCTCTGATGATGATGAAGAATATGATTGTCTGATGGCCAACCTAGCTGATGAAGAGGTAACATCTAAACCCTCAGTTTCAAATAATAACAGCTCAGACATGTCATAAGACATGGACTTACACGAGTCTGTAAATCAGCTTCTCAAAGATTTTGAGAGATTAAAATATGCACACTAATCTGTATCAGCCGAGAGGACCCAGCTGCAAGATGAGAATGGGCAGCTGAAAAATGATTTGGAAAAACTCAGCCTATAATTGAATAAAACCAAAGCTGGTCTTGAAAAACAGGCTGCAAACAACTCTACAAACCAGGCTGATAATACCACAGCTGAGATAAAAATATTAACTATTTTGAATAGTGAAAAATCAGCTGCACTTGCTCATGTCAAAGCCGAGTTTACAAAACTGACTTAGCTAAGCAAAACTCAGGCGAAGGAAATAACCTCCCTAAAGGCATCTCTAACCCTGGACGAATTGTTTACAAATAAAAGGCCATTATATTCCAGATCAGGCCTTGTATATGACCCCCACACTCCCTTTAGTTCTAAAACTACTTTCATCGAGGGAGAAACAATTGTCTCATCTGCTGAGCCAATATACAAACCTGTATTTCAAAATAGGTAGCAGCCAAGTCACAAGTCTAGGCTGCAGCCAAGGTATACAAAGCATCCACCTAGACATGAGACTAGACAATGGCCAAGGCAGAAGCAGCAGCCCAGACAACATGCCCATTATTATCAAAGACTCCCCAAAAACATATTTCAAAATGGGAGGGGCAAATGGAAACCTCAAGATTATCCTAATTTTCAAAACGAATAGGTGTGGAGACCTCAAAGATTTAATAAATGGTCTCAGCCGAGATTTAGGCATGGCCCACACCATTAGTTTTATGAGGCATATCCGATACACAATCCTAACAGAGGATATAGACCCACACAATACACACATTTTAGGGGTAATAACAGCAACTTTCACAATCCCAGGAGAAACCAGTTCTCCAGGAAACTAACTAACTCCCGAGGACCCACACAGATTTGGGTTCCTAAATCTCTGCTTGTCTGATTGCAGAAAAGGTGGAAGGACTACTACCACATCTCCACAAATTCAAACATTGGAGGTGAAGAATGGTTTGTAGATTCTGGATGCTCAAGGCACATGACCGGAAACAAGAAGGTGCTGACAAATTATACCAAAGAAAAAGGTCCAGACGTAACCTTTGGAGATAGCTCTAGAGGTCAGACTAAAGGTTTTGGAGAGCTGCACAGAGGAAACATCACTATATCAATAGTTCATTATGTCAAAGGGCTCAAATACAACCTTTTGAGCATAAGCCAATTTTGTGATGAGAAGAATCTAGTAGTCTTCACCATTTGAAAATGCATGGTGATAGATATCCTATCTGGAGAAGTGAAGCTACAAGGATTCAGAAGAAGAGATGTCTATATGATAGATTGGAACACAGGAACTCCTAATACCTGTTTTCTATCTAAGACAATAGCTGAGAATGGATGGTTGTGGCATAAGAGACTGTCACCTAAATTTCAAAGCCATCAACAAGATTAGTTCTCATAAGCTGGTTAGAGGACTTCCAGAAGGTATTCAAGAAGGAAGCTCTCTGTGATGCGTTTCAGAAAGGGAAGCAAACAAGAGCATCATTCAATCCAGTTCAACCTACCACTCTCACAACAAGGATCTTAGATCTACTTCACATGGATCTATTTGGTCCTATCATGCCAAGGACCTTAACGGGCAGAAAGCACGCTCTAGTAGTAGAAGATGACTACTCAAGATACATATGGGTTGTTTTTCTCTATAAAAAGAGTGAAACACTAACCAAGTTACCTGAGCTGCTAAGGAGGATCCAGAATGAGAAATCTCTCTCAATCATCAAGATCAGATCAGATAGAGGAGGATAATTTATCAACAATGCAATCACTGATTACAGTGATCAGAATGGGATCCAGCATGAAGTCTCTGCAGCTAGGACCCCTCAGCAGAATGGTGTTGCTGAAAGAAGGAACAGAACCTTAAAGGAAGCTGCCAGGTCCATGATTGCAGAAGCAGACTTACCCAAGAGGTTCGGGGCTGAAGCTGTCAACGCAGCATGTCACACTCGGAACAGGAGTATGATAGTAGGGAGACATGGCAAAACTCCCTATGAGGTTTGTAATGGCAGAACACCAACTGTTGCATATTTTCATATTTTTGGTTGTAAGTGTTTCATCCACAACAACGGTAAAACCCAACTAAATGCCTTTGATGCTAAAACTGATGATGATCTCTTTATGGGATACTCACAAAGAAGCAAGGCATATAGAGTTTTTAATAGAAGAACTTTAGTTGTGGAAGAAACACCTCATGTTGTATTTGATGAAACTACTGCTGGGTACAGGAAAAAGGTGGAGCTAATAGAGAATAAGCTCAAACCTGCCACCCTAGAAGAAGTCATTGTCCATGTCACAGGAATGGTGGACTCACCTGCAGACCAGCCTGAAGACCCAACTGCAGATCAGATAGGACTACAAAACCTACCTGATCCACTTGCTGCTGATGAAGACCAATCTGTAGCTGATAAAGACCCATCTGCAGATCCGACAGCACTCCCACCTGCAGATGACAAGACAATAGCTAATCCAGTTGCAGACCAAGGAGATCAGAACCAATATGATACCAAAGAGAGAAGAAACCCAAAGCAAATCTACAGGGGGAATAGACCCTGAAGAAGAAGACATTCCTAAGTGGCTCAAAGATCATCATATCCAATAGATTATTGGGAAGCTAACTGATGGAGTCAAGACCAGACAGTCTACTCTACCCGTAGGAATGGCAATGTTCTCATGCTTTATGTCTCAAATTGAACCCAAGACTACAGAATAAGCTTTGGAAGACTACTCATGGATCAATGCAATGCAAGAAGAGCTTAACCAGATGGAAAGGAACAATGTTTGGGAACTAACAGACAGACCAGATCACAAGAAGGTCATTGGCACCAAATGGGTGTACAAGAACAAATGCGATGAAGATGGAGTTGTTGTTAGGAATAAAGCCAGACTTGTTGCTAAAGGCTATGCACAATGCGAAGGAATAGATTTTGATGAAACTTATGCACCTGTTGCAAGATTAGAAGCCATCAGACTATTCCTTGCATATGCTACATTCAAGGATTTTGAAGTCTAGCAAATGGATGTGAAGAGTGCCTTTCTTAATGGAATTCTAGAAGAAGAAGTTTATGTGGAGCAACCCCCTGGATTTGTCAAAGGAGACAAAGTCTACAAGCTTCTAAAGGCTCTATATGGACTCAAGCAGGTACCAAGAGCATGGTATGAAACATTATCTGTGTTTCTAGAGAAAAATGGATTCAGCAAAGGCAAGGTGGATAAGACCCTATTCAGAGTGGAGCATGAAGGCCACATATTGCTAGTTCAAATATATATGGATGATATCATATTTGGCTCAACCAATCCAGAGCTATGTGAGAAGTTCTCAAATCTCATGCAAGGAGAGTTTGAGATGAGTATGATGGGTAAGCTTAATTTCTTTCTAGGACTGCAAGTTGAGCAGATGGAAAATGGAATTTTCATCAACTAAGCCAAATACACAAGGGATCTAATCAAGAGATTTGGAATGGCATCAGCCAAGTCAGCAAAAATTCCTATGAGCACAAGCACACACCTAGACGCAGATGAAGAAGGCATATCAGTGGACTCAACCCACTACAGAGGACTCATTGGATCACTTCTCTATCTGAATGCAGGCCAGACATTTCATATGCTGTAGGAGTATGTGCACGATTTCAGTCCAAACCCATACTACACCAAAAACAGGATTTTGTGACATTGAAACTCACTACATTTGTGACTACTAATGACAGTCATAACTTTATGACTGCCAATAACGGTCACAAAGACCAAACAGTGATAAATCTAAATACTTGTGACTGTTCATGACTGTCACAAGAGTTGTGACAGTCTTGCGCAGTCATAAATTTTTTCAAGCTAAATGACAATAACTTTGACTCTTATTAACCGTCATAATGCTTGCAAAAAATGAATAGAAGAACTTGCCGAAACAAATCGTAATATCATATTATCATTTCTTTCTCTCAAATCTAAACCTCACGCATCTTCACCTCTCTTTTTTCTCCTTTTTTTTCTTATTCTTTCTCTTTACTATTTCCCGATCCCCTTTCTCAACTGCCTCATAGTTTATTTTTTTCTATCTTTGCTCCTTCTACTCTCTCCGTACACATCACATGCTCAATCTATTTCACACATCCACACCAATTCCCCTTCAATTAGTGGGTAGGGGAACCACTAACACATGCGATGGTTATAGTATGTTTAGAACATGGACACGATATAGTTACAGCTCCAGTCGTGTATGGGCTTCGGCAAATCCGGTGGTGAATCAGCGGTTACTGTTGGTTTTCGGAATCGATGGCGAAGGTTAGTCACAAAACTTGCGGTGGAGGCTCAGTGTCGCATATGATTTGGGTTTCGTTTATCAACAGGTTTCAGGTGAAGCTCATGGAGGTGAACTGGGAATGGAGGCCCGATCCGATTTTACCAATACAAAGGTAGTATTGATATTTTGATACCATGCTGATGGCTTTGATGTATATCTTTCATTGCCTTTCGGAATGGCTATATACTCATTCTGCTTCTCCTATTGGTTATTGTTGAATCAATAATTTTTTTCTGTTCGTTACCGAATTTTTTTCTGTTCGTTACCAGAGGTTGAACGTTCATTTTATTCTTCATGTTTGTGTTTTGCTATAGTCCATTTTCCTCTTCAAGTACTTTAAATCTTGGGTGCCAAAAACATACTTTTAGAAGGGATGGGGTCTAAATGGTTGGAACCATTGTCGTTATTTTGTCAATAATTGCTGTTATTGCATGAATTTCATTTTAATTTCTGAGTCTAACTTTAGAATAAAGGAATACATTGATTAGCAATACGGTTTATTAATTCATCGGAACTGTGTTTATTTAATTGGCGACAGGTTTCACTTAATCTATTATCGATTATCCTGACCACATAAAACTAAATTCAGAAATGGTTCAGTTTTGAAAGAGTGATATCATCCCTACACACTTGGCTGGTGTTTATGAGATCGAGAGTCTCTATATAACATTCCTATACGTAGAGGCCGACTCAATTTGTTTATTATTATTCTGCCTGATGTTGATGTCGATACTTGTTATGTTATTAATACTTTCTGAACTTGGTAACCTAACATAAAACCATAGAACATTTATTTAGTATATATGATTATGTTTTTGTCGTCTTGGGGATGACAAGACGAGAAACATTACATGTTGAACATCGCTCTGAATATGAATTTGAAGGTCTGTACGAAATTAATTTTTTCAAAGTTTTTAGATATTATGGAGTCTTCACCGGTAACCTTATATGATTTTCAATAATCTGTTTTGAATAGGTTGGAGGGCAAAATACTTTAGAAAATGCACTATGCAGAGGAATGCCATTCTTGGTTTAATATGATCAGCCTACCATGATCTTTGGGGCCTATGTTAGTCATCCTCATCCCAAGGACAATTCTATAGTTTGGGTATATATGCTAGATTCTTCCGCTGCATATCTATTATCCTTGTGCCCCACACCCTTTCCCATTGTATTGGAAATAGAATGCAAAAAAAAAAGACTAGTTTAGGTAAACATGCAGGAACGGACAAGAAGCTGTCTCTCAGTCTCGAGAATGAGGTAATTTTTTTTTAATTTGTGGTTTTGTAATCAGTTATGATCGATCAAAGCTCTGTTTGGTCAACAGTTTAGTTGCTTATTGCTTTTAATTTGTTTTCTTCTCATATATTAGTCACTGGTGATACACTACAACTTCTCTAATGTCATATCCTCCGGACCAGAAAGAAATATTACTATATAGAGGTTATTCCTAAGTGGCTGTTGTTTCTATTTTTAACACGCTCGAGTTGGGATGTGATTTTTGTTCCTATGTAGTTTATTCATGTATGGACTATTATTGGAGGCTCTACTGTATCTTAGCTGAAAGATCCTTTTTTTTTCTTTTTTTTGTGGGATCAAACCTCAGGGGCAATTTTGATTATTAGCCCATTTGTGTATCATGAAGTTTTGGCTTGTACCATTATGTCATAATGCTATATTTCCATATCAATCTCTGATTTTCTTGCAGCATATAATGCTAAGTTCATTCTTTCTCGTCCTTTCCTTATTCCTTTTTTCTTTTTCCAAATCTAGATTCTTGATCAGCTGGGGAAGTCATCCGACACTGACTCTTCACCAAATGAATATCTATTTAGTAGATCAATCTAAAAGCCTTTCATCTGTTCATTGTCTTGTGTATTATCTCTTGCTCTTTTTTTTTTTGTAAATTATAATGATAATAACTTGGCAGCCGGAAGACGACGATTTATCTTCTTCTAACTCTCCATCACATGTATCCCGACTACGACTTCAGGTATGTATATTTTCTTGAATTATATTGTTCGATATGATAAAGACCGAGTCGAAAAAGGAGGATTATGGGTAATGCCATTGTCAGCTTTCTTGGCAACATGGCATCCCGATAAATAATCCTTTCTTTAACAGCTTTTGGGAGTGTTGTCAGAAGGTTTGACGGACGGTGTTGATTACTGTTGCTCTTATTATAGGAGCGGAGAGTTCGAGTCTCTCCATATCCCAACACTAATTATTGTCGGTTTATATATTTTTCTTAGTTTGTGTTCCTACCTGTTTTTCCATATGCTAATGCTTCTAATATAGATCTATTATTTTATGCTACACTCTGTCAACTTTTGGATTAGCAGTGCAGTGAGTTCTGCTTCTATAATTATAAACAACATCTTTTCCACGGCATCTAGATTTATTATCAAATATAAACAGCATCTTTTCCACAGGCTAAGAGAGTTATGCTTCTATAATTATAACATAAATACATAATATTACTGTTGGTAGTTGATATTATGTTACTTTCTCGTTTATATTTTTAGTTTCAACGTCCTCTGAGTTGAAATTTTTCAAACTAGTCACCAATTTTCTCAAATTCAAATGAACTAAATAGTTAGTGCTGCTCTTTGTATTCCGAAATTATATCTTAATGTAGTACTGCACAGCAAGGAATTGTTTATCTTTATTTATTTTGGTTAATGACTGATTTATATATTTTATTTTGTTGTTCAGGCAAAAGGTGCTCCTGAGGCGTTGCTCCACCCGTGTGTTCCATGGATAAAGCTTTTGATTCTATTAGTTTAACTTGTTAGTTGTTGATATTTTTCAATATATAACTAATAATCCGTACTTATTCTATTCCCAAAGGGTTGGTGTGGAGTTTTTTTTACATGTGTTAATTTCAGCATTATATTATGATTTTTATATGTCTTGTAAAAATTAATTGGAGTGTTGTGTGAATACTTTGTGAAATATGTTTGGATTGTATTATGAATTCATTCCGAATAATAATTAGATTGCATTAAGAGAAAAATGGGGTTTTACTATTTTTTTCAACATTTGTGACTTCTAAAAACAGTCACAAGACAGTCAAGAAAAATGATTTTTGTGACTGTCCATGGAAGTCACGAAAGTTGAAATTCGTGACTGCTAATGACTGTCACAAAAGATGAAATTCGTGACTGCCAATGACAGTCACAAAAGATGAAATTCGTGACTGCCAATGACAGTCATAAATGATATTTCTGACTGCCATGGAAAGTGGTATTGTAAAGTCATATAAATGAGGTTTTGTCACTGTTTTGTGATCAAAGTGATCACAAAAAAACTTGTGACTGGTGATTTTATGACAGTTATTTGTGACTGTTTTTGCCATTTGTGACAGTTTTTGACAGTCACAAAATCGTGATTCTGGTGTAGTGCCAAGCAGTCACACCTGAAAGCCGCTAAGAGGATCATTAAATATCTTAAGTCTACCATTAATGTTGGATTATGGTATCCTAAAGATGACAACTTTGAGCTATCAAGATATTCAGATGCAGATTTTGCAGGATGTAAGATTAATAGGAAAAGCACTAGTGGAACGTGCCAATTCTTAGGAACCAGACTGATATCCTGGTTTAGTAAGAAGCAGGTATCTAACTCTATCTCAACAACAAAGTCAGAATACCTAGCTGCAGGTAGCTGTTGTGCCCAGATTTATGGAGCAGACAATAGTTAAGGGACTACAACATCATTACAAATGAAGTTCAAATATGGTGCGACAACAATAGTGCAATTGTAATCACCAACAACCCAGTCAAACATCATTTCATAAGAGATCATGTGCTTAATTAGAGAGCCAGAGTAGAAAGAGTCAGCACAGAATACCAGATTGCTGACATATTCACCAAACCTTTACCAGAAGAAAGGTTTTTGGAGCTGAGCACGGAGCTTGGATTACTATATTGGGAATCTAGTACAGACGAGAAAGCTACCTAAAGACCAGATCAGACGAGCAAAGGAAGTTACCTGATCAGACCAGACGAAAATACGAAGGACGGATTAAGCTTACCACAGGCATCAGATCCCGCTCAAGGCATAAGAAGAGTTACCTGACACAGAGCAAACAATAAACAAATAAGCAACAAACACCAAACAAATAACCAGCTAAGTTTCTAATTTTGACCGACTCTTGAATATTTTATTATTATTTATTTACACGTGGCAATATCACGTTCACATGTTTACATGTTGGCAAGCTCGCACGCTTACATGTTCACATGACCCCACTAATACAAATTAAAAATTCCAACCGTCATACGATTTTAAAATTTGAACCGACTCAAAAAATTAATTTAATATTAAAACATCACTTCATTTTCTTTTTAAAGACGGAAAATTCATTTCACTTTACCTTCTTCAAGCTTACAAACCCTAGTCTTCGAGAGCAGAAATCCTTCGAACTTTCAAATAGACTCAGAAAATTTTTCTTGCGCAGAAATGTAATCCTACTTCAATGGCATTAACCTGAAGGCAGTGAAGGACCAAATCATTTTCTCTCTGGTGGTCAATTTCGAGGGACTGCTCGAAACTAACCTGGACAACAACATGCGACATCTTATTAGATCTATGAAGTCGAATGGAATCTACCCATTTCTGGATATTAGCCCCAAATATCTCTTCAAAGAGGTTGTTATCGCTTTCTACAGAGAATCCAGAGTTCTCGAATCGGGCATTAGGAGCTCAATTTTTGGAGTTCAAGTGGATATCACTCCGCAATCGGTCGGAAAAGTTTTCGGGATGAAGTCTCATGGAATGGCTGTCGAAGCCCTAAAACAAAACGCAGCTGACACGTGGCTGAAGATCAAGGCTCACGAGCAGCCATCAAAGCTGAAGCTAACTGCCAAGAGAAGTGAGCTAAAGAAAGAATATCGCTATGCGTTGGATATTACCAACAAAATAGTGATGGGTATGGATGGGAGTTATGATCAATTGTCGTCAGCCAAATTCATAGTTTTGGGGGCTCTTATTCAAGATGAACCGATCGATTAGTCTGACTACATTTTCAGACAATTGGTGCGAGAGGTAAACAAAGTCCAGTGGCTGGACGATGAAAAGAGATTCAATAACAGACTGGCATTTGGAGCGCAAATAAGTTGGATTTTAGAGCAGTTAGGTGTGGCGAAGGGAAGCCCTGACCCCTTCCACATCAACAAGAGGCTTGATCACTTAGACCAAGAGACCCTAAGGAGATTAGACGGAGAGAGGAAAGCAACTCAATTACTAAGGGAAATGTCTGTAGAGCCAACTCCCTACAGATACCCATCGAGCTCAAAGTAGTCATTGAGATCAAGTCAGCCTGTGGACCAACTGCAGCCTCGCCTCGACTCGGCCTGACGATACCCCAATCACCATTCATTTCAAGAGAAGGGGACCAGCCACTGGAGAACCATCCTTAATCGAATCCTCACCAGAACCATTCCCCAAGAGGCCCAGGCGACTAGATTTTGAAGAGGAGCAGCCAGAATACTTATCTACTCCTGCACCAGATCATATGGAGGATCAGACTGCTCCCACCGGCCTGGAAACTCAGGTTCCTATTCTAACCCCTCATTTCATATCTGAAGAAGAAGAAACAGGTTTGATTATTCACATCTCAGAAGCAAATTATTCGTTCAGCCTGCTGGAAAACAATTTCTTCAACCTGTTTATAGAGCAGCTCCTACTGGTAAAACAACACGCTCTCAAACATTCTTTTGTCGATATTTTTGTGGAATGGAAAACTCTTAAATCTGTTCTATTTACTCAACTGCAAGCTTTTATTGAAATGAGTAGCTGGGAGTATCCCCAGGCTACGGAGGATCTACTCATACATTTTTGCAATGAGTCAGACCTAATTTTGATACTCCAGGAAGACTGGTTCATGTCCCATTTTAAAACCAACATGGACCAGCTCCTCCATATTATAATGGGAAGTGTTTTTGATGGCTTTCTCAATGATGATGGAAAAGTAGTAGAAAAAGAAATTAGAATCGAAGAGTTAGTGGATGAAGAAGTAGGAGTTGAAACAGAAGAAAAAGAAGAAAACATCATAGTTGAAGAAAAAGAAGAAGAAAAGGAAAAAGCAGAAGAAGTTGAAAAACAAACTGAAGAAGAGGAAGTAGAAAAGGCAGAAGAGTTGGCAGAAGAAGATGAAGAAGAAGGAGAAGAAGTTGAAAAAGAAGATCATAATGATGATGAGAATAAGAAAGGTGATGAGGATGAAAAGAAGGATAATGAAGAGGAGGAGAAGGAAGAAGAGAAAGAAGAAGAAAAGGAAGAAGAGAATGAAAAAGAGGCTGAAGAAGAAAAAGAAGGCAAAGATGAAGCCAGAGCAGATGAGGCTGGGGCACCTGCCCGCTACACCAGCATAGATGAAGAAGAAGACAGATAGGGGACCCCAGAACAGACCCCATCTAATCATCCACCTGCAGATAGAAGTCTGCAGATAGGTAGGTCAACTGCAAACCTACATGCAGGCGCAGAAAGCTTCGGTGAGCACTCTCCTCAGCCATCACCCATCTCCCCTTTGATGACTGAGATGATCCGCAACATTGTCAAAAAATCTATTGAAGAGTTGCTTGCCGCAAAAATCTCACCTGACCTGTAGACCATAAATGCCAAAATTGATACCCTACTGCAGAGGAATGTCCTTCAACCTCCTCCTACAAACTCCAGAATGCCCCTCTGTAATACCCGATTGTAAATTCATTAATTATCATTCAGTAATTGCCACTCGGAATTTTTTTCACTCAGTAATAACCATTCGTCATTCGTATTCATTCATTTCGTGTTCATCTTTCGGCTTATCTTGGAGTCTTGTATCAGTTTTTATCCATCACTCATCTCTGTTCGGGGAGCGATACGAGAATATTTTCATCATCATCATGATTGGTCGCTTTGTGTTGGGAGTTCCATGATTATTTCACCGATTGGACGTGACTTATTATCGTGTAAGTCGTGTGTAGGCATGCGTGTCCTGTAATTGTTGTGTTCCCTTGTCATTTTGGCACTCAGCAGGGACGCACGAGCATTACACACGAGCAGCTGCTCCTGCGTGGCATCAGAATTGGGCAGTGCACTTTGGCGATCATCAGGGACACACGAGTAGGTGCTCGTGCGTGCTTCTCGTGCGTGAGATCAGTGGCCTGGCGCACGACCAAACACACGGACATTTGGTCGTGCGTTTTGGTCGTGCGTCACTGGAGTATATAAGGGGGATCAGACGGGTTTTCACCTCATTTCTCACTTTCTCTCCTTCTTCTCACGGTAGTCGGGCGATTCAACTAGGGTTTGGGGTTATGATCGATTCTACTACATCCAATAATGTTTTGAGGAGGCTTTAGGTGATCATATCAACATCTAATCCTTCTTCTTCGTCGAATCAAGGTAATTCTCTTGGTTTTCCTAAAATTGTCCATTTTGGGAGTTTTGGCTTTGATTTCATTTTCCGTCCGATTTTGATGAATTGGTTGATGTTAATAAACATTATTAATCGTGTTCTATGCATTGTATATCCATATTTTCAATTCGTTCAAACCGATTGATGATTCTTAGGTTCTTGAGGAACTTTGAACATTTAGTGTTCGATTAAATGTCTCAAAGAGTTTCTTTCGGTCATTATGTTGATTTCGATTGATATTGTGTTATTGAATGAATTGTATTTCATTCAAGGTTGTTCGAGTACTCGTGTTTATAGGAGGACGCCGTTCGTTGTTCGTGGAAGGAATTCATCGCCTTCGGTTGAGGCAAGTTTTATACATGTACTAGTCAATGAGATTAATGTTATCATATATGTGTATGAATGTGTTGTATCATTCCGCGACTTAGTCTCTTCATAAGTTCATTGATATTACGGGATCGTTCGATACGATACTCTTCGGGAATTATGCCAAATGTTTATTATCATTCATTAATGGCCGGTAAGGCATTGAGATATTCATTGTTAATATTATTATCGATCACCGATTCGCGGTATCGATGTATTGGTTGTTGTTGTTGATATTGATTTCGATCTAAGGCATTGTTGTAATCATTGTTATTAATGTTGGCGTCCTGTCATTCATGTTGTATTAGCCGATCGAAGGCATTGTTGTATTCATTCTCATCTTCGTCGTCGGTAGCCTATTAAAGGTATCGAGGCATTCATTGTATCATTGTCATTGATTAGCCATACTAAGGCAATCACGGTGCTCAATCATTCGTTGTGTCATTGTTATCGATTGACCGTTATAAGGCAATCGAGATACTAAATCATCTGATGCATCATTGTTATCGGTTGGCCATTCTAAGGCAATCGAGGTATTGAATTAGGACTGTCGAGGATAGTTTCCATCCGTTGTGTCATTGTTATCGATTGACCATTCTAAGGTAATCGAGGTATTGAATTGGGACTATCGAGTATGATGCCCATCCGTGAGTCATCATTATCGTGTTGGCCGACTCAAGGTAGCACACTACTATTCTCGTGAAATCGGTAATCCACGAATCGTTGTCATTTGTGATTAATTATATTTTGGAAGCTAGTCTCGGCTAGTGCTTATTATGGGTAAGCTTGGGGCTTGAACCTTCGCGGTTGGCTTCCCAACACCTATAACTCAGTAGGTCACGATCGTGTTTATGACCTTATGGGTAAGTTTGGGGCTTGAACGTTCGCGGTTGGCTTCCCAACACCTACAACTTAGTAGGTCACGGTCGTGTTTATGACCTTATGGGTAAGTTTGGGGCTTGAACCCTCGCGGTTGGCTTCCCAACACCTACAACTCAGTAGGTCACGGTCGTGTTTATGACCTTATGGGTAAGCTTGGGGCTTGAACCTTCGCAGTTGGCTTCCCAACACCTACAACTCAGTAGGTCACGGTAGTGGTTATGATCTTATTAGCCTTCTTTAACTGCAGCTTCGGGCTGTTCCAGTTTCAGTGTTTATGTTAATTGACAGCTTCGGCTGAGAGACTTTTAGGTCTTTATGATGTCTTGATAATTTCATGGGAGCCTTCGGGCAATGTGATTCATATTTAATTCAGTTCAGTTTGGTTCATGTCGTGTAATTCATCGTGGTATTCTATGATTATGATTCGCCATTGGGCACTTATGTTCTAATCTGTCGAACAGGTATTAACAGTATGCCGTGGGCATAGTATTTCACGAATGCTCGGTTCTTACCTTGGTTTGTGAGCATCTCGTATTATTATTATCTTGTACCGTTTCATTCTGCCTTTGGATGTATATCATGTTATACATGTATTTGATGTTCATTATCTGGATGACTGACCCCGTGGGGGCGGAACATATTTTCATGTTTTAGGTGCTTGCGAGGAAAGAGTTGAGACACAGGAGCATGATGATGGCGACGAGGCATTCGAGCGATACTAGTCCGAGTTGTTCATGTTGGTCCGTCAGTTGGAGTGTTCTCCAGTTTGTCAGTCATTGTCATTATGTACTACCCGAGCAGATGCTCATGGGTGTTGTTGTACTTTACTTTTGGCTATGTGGGCCCTTCGTTGTCGTTGAAATTCCTTATCGGAATATTGTGTCGGATATCATGGTAGGGACTATGATTTTCCCTTATTGTTTAATTTAATGTAATTTTATCATGTTCGCCTAGTGGATCTCCTGGCGTGGGGTCCACGGCACTATAATAACCCAATAGGATTTGGGGGTGTTACAGAAGATTGTATCAGAGATTTTGGGTTGTGAGATGCCCTGATATGTGAGTTGTGTGGCTCTACCGACGCGGTAGTAGTGGGACTGTCAGGTTATGACAATTTGGACAGTCGGGTTTTGTGAGTCGTAATATTAGTACGACTGCACGAGTCATTCATTCATCGAGTTGTCGTCAGTGAAGACTAGTATCGCGAGACCTCGAAGCTTCGTATGACCTGTGTAAGGACTCGATTCTCTTTATGTTCATACATTCATCATATCATTAATTATTCATGCTTTGTTGAAACCTATATGTGATATTATTGTTATGATTGATTCATGACTAATTGTTTTGGAGCACGTGTGACTTGTGTAAGCGTTAAGGATCAACTCATTCATCAGTTAATAATCCTCAATCATCATTTTGATCTTGTTGATCATGTTAATTCATTCATCACTCAGTTAATCTCATCGCTCAGTTAATTCATTCATCACTCAGTCAATCTCACCGCTCAGTTAATTCATTCATCACTCAGTTAATCTCATTGTTCAGTTAATTCATTCATCACTCAGTCAATCTCATCGCTCAGTTAATTCATTCATCACTCAGTTAATCTCATCGCTCAGTTAATTCATTCATCACTCAGTCAAGCTCACCGCTCAGTTAATTCATTCATCACTCAGTTAATCTCATTGTTCAGTTAATTCATTCATCACTCAGTCAATCTCACCGCTCAGTTAATTCATTCATCACTCAGTTAATCTCATTGTTCAGTTAATTCATTCATCACTCAGTCAATCTCATCGCTCAGTTAATTCATTCATCACTCAGTTAATTCATTCATCACTCAGTCAATATCATTACTCAGTTAATTCATTCATCACTCAGTTAATTCATTCATCACCCAGTCAATATCATTGCTCAATTAATTCATTCATCACTCAGTTAATTCATTCATCACTTAGTCAATCTCATTGTTCAGATTGATTCACTAATCATCCAGTCCATCTCACGGATCAGTTGTTGATCTTGTGAATCAAATTTTCAACCTTGTTAACCTGTTCAAGGTAGTCATTTCAGGAATTTCATCAAATAATCATGTCACCTCACTTGATCGTTCATGCGATCTTATCATATCCCGGTGTGATATCGATGATCATTTTACTGCATTATTAATGCATTCATTGTGTTGGAGTGTGTATTCTCATTGTTATCATTCAGTAACATAATCATAATGCGATATTCATGCGGAATCTATAATTATCATGTGGATTCCTGCTACAGTATGGATAGAGCTGTCAGAGGACGCAGGGGAAGAGGCCGCGGTGTGGGCCGAAACCCGGGATCTTGTGTGAATGCCCGTGCGAATGTGAGAGATAACATGTGTTCATTAGTTAGTTATGCTACTCATTCACCGTCAGATAATCATTCACTGTCAAGGAGTCGTACCCGAGAGGCATCTCACTCAGAAGGTGTTCGGGTTGACCCATTCATATATTATGCAGGGCATGATGGCCCAGATGACTCAGATGACGCGGATGGTAGAGACCATGCAGACCTCGATGGTTCGTGGTCCACCGCAATAGGGATTCCAGGTACCGTTTCATGGACAGACTGGAGGAGTGAATCAGATTGTTGGCGATATCTCTCGTCAGAGGCCGCCTACTTCTGAGAGTTCGTCGGAACCAGCTGAATTGTTCATTGGCTTGGGTATTTTGATAAACTCTTTTACATGGTTCAGTGTCCGGAAGAGAGTAAAGTGGCAGTAGTGGCTTATTACTTGATTAAGGGTGCTTATTCGTGGTGGCTTTCTGTAAAACCCGCCGATCGTGATTGTGGTTGGAGTGAGTTCAAGACCCTCATGTTAGAGAAGTATTATCCGGCTCCACTTCGTGAAGCCAAGTTGTCAGAGGTTTTGAACCCCGAATCCATCGAGGATGAGGGTGTTATTTTCATTGCTGAGAAGTTTCAGGGACTACTTCAGTTTGCTTCGTCAGTTATCCGTACTGAGGCGGATAAGATCAAATATTCTAGCAAGAGGCTAAATCCGCAGTTGAGGATGCAGTTGTTCAATCACAATTGTAATTCACTTAGTGAGTTCATCGGGAAGGCTCTTGGAGCAGAGCTTTTGATCAAGGAGCTTACTCAGAAGCATCCTTCAGTTCCTTTGGGTGAGAGGACTAGAATGTCGGCTCCTTCAGAGGGACATCGGACTCCGACATCCAAGAGGTCATTTTCTAGTCGTCTTCGTGCGGAGGGAGCGTCCTCTTCTAAGGCAACAAGTTCGGCTGTTGTTTTCTTTAACTGTGATGTAATAGGACATCGCAGCACCCGGTGCTTGATGCAGGCCGTTATTTGTTTTCGTGTGGACGGCAGGGACACCTTCAGAAATACTGCAGGAGTTCTAGTGCTGGTAGATCTTGAGAGAGCTCAAGGGCCTCGAGGGACTTTGTTACTCCAGCTCGTGCTTCATTCAAGGGTTCATATCAGGCTTTGAGAGCCCGAGGTAAGGACATTCATCACCGGTTTTGAGCAAGTTAATTCTTGCTCGGTAATAGGATAATCATTCATTTCATTGTCGTTCATTCATTCTTATAATTCATTCATCATATATCAATCACGTTGAGACTTATAATTATCAAACTAATCATTCACTTCACGGGGAACAATGGTTCCAATCATTTCATTTGAGCTATCACTCATTACATTATCATTTCACCCTGAAGAGTCATTCTTGATCCTTGTTGGATTTCGGTTCATTATCATTCATTGTGATTATTCTTGTTCTTGTGACCTCCCAGGATCATATCGAGCAATGAGTTCAGATTTGGGTCTCCTTAAATCAATGAGATCCATGAGATCAACTATTTGGAGGATATCAGTATTGGGTACATTTGAGATGTGGCCTTAATTTTTGTACTTTCCTTTCTCTGTTTTCGGATTAATGTGTAACTTAATCCGTATTAATGTATTGTGGTTGTGGATCATTCATTGTTGATATAGTTTATAATGATCGTATTTGAGAATCTTGAGATTGGGTCATTTGATGCATTCTTTTTGTGTTGTGCCCGAGATTTTGTGATGATCTGGGTAATTATTCATTGTGATTCGAGACGTCAAGTCATGGGGACTTGGACGTGTGATTGGTATGGTCCCGAGGACTATATATGCGTTGTCGCTTTTCTTTTGAGGCGTGAGTCAGTGCTATATGTTCAGGCGAAGTGTTTCGCGTTGAGGAGCATTCCTCGAGAGGTTGTTTTCAGATCCTGATGGATAGTTCATATCCCGAGTTGTTTACCCTTAGTTTTGAGGACGAAACTCTTTTTAAGGGGGGGAGTATGTAATACCCGGTTGTAAATTCATTAATTATCATTCAGTAATTGCCACTCATAATTTTTTTCACTCGGTAATAACCATTCGTCATTCGTATTCATTCATTTCGTGTTCATCTTTCGGCTTATCTTGGAGTCTTGTATCAGTTTTTATTCATCACTCATCTCTGTTCGGGGAGCGATACGAGAATATTTTCATCATCATCATGATTGGTCGCTTTGTGTTGGGAGTTCCATGATTGTTTCACCGATTGGACGTGACTTATTATCGTGTAAGTCGTGTGTAGGCATGCATGTCCTGTCATTGTTGTGTTCCCTTGTCATTTTGGCACTCAGCAGGGACGTACGAGCATGACACACGAGCAGCTGCTCGTGCGTGGCATCAGAATTGGGCAGTGCACTTTGGCGATCATCAGGGACACACGAGCATGACACACGCAGTGCTCGACGTCGCCGTACGTGAGATCGATGGCGGGCGGTGGCACAGACGACCAAACACACGAACATTTGGTCGTGCATTTTGGTCGTGCGTCACTGGAGTATATAAGGGGGATCAGACGGGTTTTCACCTCATTTCTCACTTTCTCTCCTTCTTGACAGAGATAGCTTCTTTTTTGTCCTCTCGTTTGCGCCTCTTCTCGCGGTAGTCGGACGATTCAACTAGGGTTTGGGGTTATGATCGATTCTACTCCATCCAATCATGTTTTTAGGAGGCTCTAGGTGATCACATCAACATCTAAGCCTTCTTCTTCGTCGAATCAAGGTAATTCTCTTGGTTTTCCTAAAATTGTCCATTTTGGGAGTTTTGGCTTTGATTTCATTTTCCGTCCGATTTTGATGAATCGATTGATGTTAATAAACATTATTAATCGTTTTCTATGGATTGTATATCCATATTTTCGATTCGTTCAAACCGATTGATGATTCTTAGGTTCTTGAGGAACTTTGAACATTTAGTGTTCGATTAAATGTCTCAAAGAGTTTCTTTCGGTCATTATGTTGATTTCGATTGATATTGTGTTATTGAATGAATTGTATTTCATTCAAGGTTGTTCGAGTACTCGTGTTTATCGGAGGATGCCGTTGGTTGTTCGTGGAATGAATTCATCGCCTTCGGTTGAGGCAAGTTTTATACTTGTACTAGTCAATGAGATTAATGTTATCATATATGTGTATGAATGTGTTGTATCATTCCGAGACTTAGTCTCTTCATAAGTTCATTGATATTAGGGGATCGTTCGATACGATACTCTTCGGCAATTATGCCAAATGTTTATTATCATTCATTAATGGCCGGTAAGGCATTGAGATATTCGTTGTTAATATTATTATCGATCACCGGTTTGCGGTACCGATGTATCGGTTGTTGTTGTTGATATTGATGTCGATATAAGGCATTGTTGTAATCATTGTTATTAATGTTGGCGTCCTGTCATTCATGTTGTATTAGCCGATCGAAGGCATTGTCGTATTCATTCTCATCTTCGTCGTCGGTAGCCGATTAAAGGTATCGAGGCATTCATTGTATCATTGTCATCGATTAGCTGTTCTAAGGCAATCGAGGTGCTCAATCATTCATTGTGTAATTGTTATCGATTGGCCGTTATAAGGCAATTGAGATATTGAATCATCCACTGCATCATTGTTATCGGTTGGCCATTCTAAGGCAATCTAGGTATTGAATTGGGACTGTCGAGGATAGTTTCCATTCGTTGTGTCATTGTTATCGATTGACCATTATAAGGTAATCGAGGTATTGAATTGGGACTGTCGAGTACGATGCCCATCCGTGAGTCATCATTATCGTGTTGGCCGACTCAAGGTAGCACACTATCATTCTCGTGAAATCGGTAATCTACGAATCGTTGTCATTTGTGATTAATTATATTTTGGAAGCTAGTCTCGGCTAGTGCTTATTATGGGTAAGCTTGGGGCTTGAACCTTCGTGGTTGGCTTCCCAACACCTACAACTCAGTAGGTCACGGTCGTCTTTATGACCTTATGGGTAAGTTTGGGGCTTGAACCTTCGCGGTTGGCTTCCCAACACCTACAAGTCAGTAGGTCACGGTCGTGTTTATGACCTTATGGGTAAGTTTGGGGCTTGAACCTTCGCGGTTGGCTTCCCAACACCTACAACTCAGTAGGTCACGGTCGTGTTTATGACCTTATGGGTAAGCTTGGGGCTTGAACCTTCGCGGTTGGCTTCCCAACACCTACAACTCAGTAGGTCACGGTCGTGGTTATGATCTTATTAGCCCTCTTTAACTGCAGCTTCGGGCTGTTCCAGTTTCAGTGTTTATGTTAATTGACAGCTTCGGCTGAGAGACTTTTAGGTCTTTATGATGTCTTGATAATTTCATTGGAGCCTTCGGGCATTGTGATTCATATTTAATTCAGTTCAGTTTGGTTCATGTCGTGTAATTCATCGTGGTATTCTATGATTATGATTCGCCATTGGGCACTTATGTTCTAATCTGTCGAACAGGTATTAATAGTATGCCGTGGGCATAGTATTTCACGAATGCTCGGTTCTTACCTTGGTTTGTGAGCATCTCGTATTATTATTATCTTGTACCGTTTCATTCTGCCTTTGGATGCATATCATGTTATACATGTATTTGATGTTCATTATCTGGATGACTGACCCCGTGGGGGCGGAACATGTTTTCATGTTTTAGGTGCTTGCGAGGAGAGAGTTGAGACACAGGGGCATGATGATGGCGACGAGGCATTCGAGCGATACTAGTCCGAGTTGTTCATGTTGGTCCGTTAGTTGGAGTGTTCTCCAGTTTGTCAGTCATTGTCATTATGTACTACCCGAGCAGATGCTCGTGGATGTTGATGTACTTTACTTTTGGACATGTGGGCCCTTCGTTGTCGTTGAAATTCCTTATCGGAATATTGTGTCGGATATCATGGTAGGGACTATGATTTTCCCTTATTGTTTAATTTAATAATTTTATCATGTTCGCCTAGTGGATCTCCTGGCGTGGGGTCCACGTCACTATAATAACTCAATAGGATTTGGGGGTGTTACACCCTCGGCATGTCCGACTGGATGCACAGAGTCGAACAACAATTAACTATACTGGTTGATGCTGGCAAAAAGGGGGAAGGAAGTAAGCAGGGGGAAGTAAGAGAAGTATCAGGCCAAGTACAGATTCAGGAGCTCAGAACGAAGAAGAGGCTAGATATCCCATTAATTGAAGCTAGGACATCAAGTCAAAAGAAGAAGGGAGTAGCTGACCCCGATCAGACTGAAGATCAGCCTGCAAAGAAGAAGAGGAGAACAAGGCAAGGAGCAGAACCAAGATTAGAATGGGAAGGCAAAGAGCTTTGGTTTATTGAGGATTTCCTACCTGCCGAAGCTGGTCCAATGTGGGGAGATGCAAGAAAGCAGTTCAATGAAAAATATTATATCTGGGAGTTACTCCAGGAGAAAAACTGCTCCCCACAGCAAACATTTATCGACTTTATGGAATCAACATGGCCAACTCTCTGGGCAATCTTAGTAAAACATGCAAATGCATGGAATTCCTACCCCATGGTTCCTCGCTTCAGAGCTGAAGAACCTCCCACTTTGCAAAACAATGAATTAGATGAGCTAGCTTTGCAGAGCGAGATAAGGAAGCTATGTGAAGAGCATAAATTCTCATCCAAAGAAGAACATGAATTTACCTCTCTTGTTATCAGGAGGAAGTATGGCCTAGCACTTATCAAGAAGAGACCAATTGGTGCAAAGCCCTTTAGGCCTCCAAAACAAACTGTCCGCAGAGGTAGAGGCAGATAGAATTTGTTTGTACTTGTATTTTTTTACTTGTGATTTTTTCTGTAGTTGTTTTGATCAGTGAAACTAATGCACTTGTAAACAAATACAGAAAATTAATACATACAGTCATTTGAAAGACAACCTCTAGTTGTCTCAAAACAAGACTGATTTTAGTTTGCGTCTTACACTTATGTGCAGACCTGTTATGCATTTGAATAATTGCTTAAGTTTTGCCATCATCAAAATAGGGGGAATTTGTTAGGAATAATTGTTAGATTTTGATGATGTCATCATTGTGTTTGTTTATTCAAATGTATGTTTATTACTTGGCAAAATGTAAGGAAGAACCAGATGAGTATCTTCCATAGACCAAACTGTGTTAAGTTAGATACTTGGCAAAATATAAAGAAGAACCAAATGAGTATCTTCTATAGGCCATATAAGTTAAAGTTTTAAAAATCGGCTAAGTACAAATAACAGATAAGTATCTATCAGCTGAGTCTTGGTCAACTCAACTGTTTAGATAAGGTTGACCACAGTCGAGCTATATCAGGCAACCCTTATCAGAGAAGTACTGGTCAACAATTTAATCAGCGAAGTTGGACCAGACTGCAGTCAAGAAGGAAAGTCAAGTCATCTAATGTTTGACCACCAGATCAATCAAGTTCAATCAGGTCAGATGAGTTCAGACAAGTTGACACATCATAGAAGTCGACATCAGAGAAGGTTGACCGCACATCAGACAGTTTGACCACAGAGAGATCAGTTAAGTGATTAGCCAAGTAAACCTGTCCACGTCAGCATGCGTTGAATAGTCAATATTTATGGAAAGTCACATACGGGTGATTAGATACAGATTGGAGAGATTCCCGGAAAGGAAATGAATTAAGTAATTCATCCAGACCCACCACTGGAGACTTTAATCTTATTATATTCAAAAAGTTCGGCGCCCTCACATGGAAGTCTTCACAACGGTCGAAAATGGATTAAAATATGGGAATCCAGCCTTGCAACGTTCAGAAAGAAAAACAAAGAAGTCTATTTCTCCAACAGACGGATTTGTTACAGATTTGCAACGGCTATGAATAAAAGCTCAAAGGAACGACATCTATATATTCCGAAGATTGGAAGTTGAGCATAATGATGCAAACAACACTCTCGAGCAATCAAAGCAATTAAAAGCAATCAGAAAACTATAGCATCGTGAAAGAGCAGTACTCTAAGTTCATACACGAAGAAAGCTCTTTAGTTGGAGAAGATCATGATAGGCATCCAAGGATTTGAAGAATCGAGTGGTGCTAGGCAGTCAGAAAGGAGTTACAACGACGAGATTTCAACTGGTTGGAAGTTGTTGTAGCTAAGTTGTACAATCACTGTAATATTTATCACTGGTTGAAAATTATAGTGGATTCATCTCCAACTAGATTGGATAAAGTGGATTAGTAGAGGATTACCCGACCTCTGAGACCACTATAAATTACCTGCGTACTTTACTGTTTTTAGCATCATACTTAACTGCTGCATTCATACTTAAGTGTTCCATTGATTAATTCTTTATTCGTCATCAGCTGACTTCCGCACTTACATTGACTATAGATGACTCTGAGTCATCTGTACCATCAGCTGAGAAACTCATCCTTTGTGGAAAAGAGTTTCAATAAGTCTATTCACCCCCCCTCTAGACTTATTCCTGGACGACTTGTGACCTACAAGTGGTACTCAATGAGATGATTGAGGATGCCAAAAAGAACAAGAAGTTCGCTATGTTTTTTAAAGTCGACTTTGCCAAAGCCTATGATTCTATCGAGTGGGATTTTCTAGATGAGATGCTTGCTCAATTTAAGTTTCTATCCAAATGGATAATGTGGGTTAGAGCTTGCATTTCTAGTGCAACGGCAAACGTTGTAGTTAACGATAGTCCATCGGGAGAATTTAAGCTGGAAAGAAAAATTAGACAAGGGGACCCTCTGTCTCCATTTCTTTTCCTTCTTGTGGCTAAGGGCTTGGGGTTGTTGGTGAAGAGGGCGGTGGGGAGTGGACTGATGGAGGACCCGGGGGTTGGGAGAGATAACATTATAATATCCCATATGCAATATGCAGATGATACACTTTTAACCTTATCTGGATGTAATGACAATGTGTGGGCGACAAAGTGTATTTTGAGAATTTTCGAGGTTATGTCAGGGTTGGTGGTGAACTATGATAAATGCTGCCTTTTCGAGATAAATGTGAACCAGGATTGGTTGAGAGATCTGGATGATATTCTTGGATGCAGAATTGATGATTTACCTATCAATTATCTAGGCACCAATGTCGGAGGAAGTAGGCGTAGAGTAGTTGACTGGTCGTTTCTCGTGGAGAAAGTTCGAAAAAGGCTTAACAAATGGACTGATCGGCACATCTCCTTCGCCGGTAGGGTGACCCTGATTAATTCTGTTCTCTCCGCGTTGCCTCTTTACCAATTTTCCTTTGCACTTATCCCTATCTCGATCCTTAACCGGATCAATACGCTTCAATGCAGGTTTCTATTGGGAGGGAACGGGGTTGATAGAAAAATCACGTGGGTTAAGTGGGACGACCTTTGTAGGAAAAAATTGAGGGAGACCTCGGGATTAAAAACCTTGGTCGGTTTAATAGGGCTCTCCTTGGCAAGTAGGTTTGGAGGTTTCTTGTACACAAAAATTATCTTTGGGGTAAGGTTTTGAGGTCTAGGCATGGGGAGCAACTTTTAAAAACGGAACCTTAGTATGCGAGGAGGGGGGGGGGGTGGATGGGGGGAAGGGTGGTGAGTAAAATTATTGCTCTACTTGGTGGAGGGTCTGGGAAGTGGTTTGTAGACAATCTTAAAATTCGGTTGGGTAATGAATTGAGGACCAGTTTCTGGTAGGGGTCGTGGGTGGAGGAGTCATCGCTTCGTGCCAAGTTTCTAAGGTTATTTCAACTTAGTGAGCAAAAGGAATTATGGGAGTGGGTGAATAGAGAGTGGAAGTGGGCTTTTACATGGAGAAGAGCACTGTTCAGGAGAGAGATCAATATGGCTAATGATCTTATTTCATTGATTAGTGGGACTATATTGGAGCCAGATAAAGACCGACTCGTGGTGTGGAATGAGAGGAGCAATATTCACAATTTTGTTAAGAGGGCTTATGAGTTGATGGCCGGTGATGATCAGATACGCAAAGGAAGATCGAACTGTTGCCACATTTTCAGTTTGGTATGGAAAGCTTTGGCTCCTAGAAAAGCGGCTAGCATGACATGGAGACTTATCTGGGGCAGATTACCTACCGTTGATAACATTGGAACATGCGCCGAAAGCAGCCGGGTCCACACGCAGATTCCCTCTGGTCTGATCTGCACTAGCGTGCGCTACATTCTGCCTCTAGCGTGCGCTAACCATGAATGATAGCGTGCGCTATACTTGAACATTAGCGCGCGCTAATCAGGCTATACTTAGCCATTTCCAACTCTTCTCGTCCGTCTCGACATACTGGATACGTACACTCACATATTGAATACATATACTCAATCCAATAATATTCTCATATGATAGACCCGATGTTAAAATTAAAATAACCGAATACACAATATCCTCAATGTAATTGTCGAACAACTACGATAATTATACCAATACAGCTGTCTCAGTTCACAATTTATTTTATCCATACTGTAGAGGCGTGGTTAACAGAGTGGGAGTTTGTTGTTCGTGCTATGGCGCTTTGCCGGATCCTGCTAATCATCTTTTTATCGGATATGAGCCCATTGTCAATGTGTGGAACTCAATAGCGCAAAGAGTGGGGATTTTTTGGAGGTCTTCGGCAAAGGTTAGTGAGCACTTTGGTAATTCTCGAATCTTGGTAAAGGTAAGAAGGAAAGGAAGAAGCTCAGATGGCTATGGATTTGCCTGGTTTGGGTCATTTAGAAATGGCGGAATAATGTCCTGTTCTTTTGGGCTTATTTTTTAGTTTTGATTGATTCGATTCGATTCGATTCGATTAAGTTGATTCGATTAAGTTCTTCTTATTATTATTATTAATCTCAATTATTATTATTATTGTTATTATTACTAATAATATTACTATTATCGTTGTTGTTGTTGTTGATTACTATTATTATTATTTATCATTATTATTATTCTTATTACCCGTAATATATTTGATTGATTGATTCGAATCCATTCAGATTCGATTCGATTCGATTCGGTTGATTGATTTATTACGTCAAGAAAGAACAGAATGTTTTTTTAAAATTATCAATGGGATTTTAGAAAAATTGAAGAGGAGATTCTTGGTAGATTTTGGTCATGGGAGCAAGCTTTGGAGGTAAATCACTCCTCTTATAGTTTTGAGGAATGGAAGACCGCTCCGATGTTGGTGATTTGGAATAGATAGGCTGCTCTTATTTATGTTCCTTTTAATTTCATTTTTTGCGGGTACCGCTGGTACCAGTGTTTTTTGTTGCTATGCTGGACTTCTCTTTTTGAAATATATTACCTTTTTCCGATCAAAAAAAAAAAAAAAAGAGCAAGGTGTCACTGTCACTCAAACTAGTGTAGATCCAGTAGATTTACTTATCGAAATTTTGCAGCAAAGAGCTCTGAACACTCTGTCTGGGAGTGAGAGACCTCCTGTAAGGGAACAACCACCTCCAAAAGAGTCAACTAAGTCAGCAGTGACTTTTAAAGCATTTAAAGCATTAAATTTTCCTGAATTTAATGGAACACCAGATCCTGTTAAAGCGATGGCATGGCTAAAAGAGATGGAGAAGACTTGAAATCCTAGATGTTGTTGAGGAGAAAAAGACAGTATTTGCAGCTTAATGTTGAAAGGAGAAGCCAACTATTGGTGGGAGGTGACAAAGGTTTTAGAAAAGGATCCAGTAATTTATAAGGAAAAATTTATGGAATTATTTTTGGAGAAATATTTTCCGAAGCATTTGCAACATCAGATGGAATTAGAATTTCTGGAGAAATAAGGAAATATGTCTGTGGCTCACGATGAAGCAAAGTTTACAGAATTTTCAAGGTTTTCACTTATTTTGTGGATAAGAAAGAGAAAAGAGCTAGATGATTTCAACAAGGACTAAAACTATGGATCCAGACTAGAGTGGGTCCTTTTGAAGCTACTGATTATGCAACGGTGGTGCAGAAGGCGGCAATTGTAGAAAAGGGAAGTGATTTGTTTCAAAGGAAAGAAGACTAAGAAAAGAAAATTTGAGAATAGAGGAGGAGGAGGAGGAAGGTCATGAGTGCAGGAGCAAAATAAGAAGGCTTTTGAGCCCAAGCTTGAAAAAAATGTGGGGAAGAAGTTAATTAAGGGGAACAATGATGGAAAAAGAAATTTCAAGTCCAAGTCATCTGCAGTGTCTCAATCTACTCGAACCAAATCATCTTTAGTGGAATGTAAAACTTGTGGAAGGAAACATACTGGGTCATGTAGTCAGGCAATGGTTATATGTTTCAAGTGTGGTCAGATCGGTAATTATGCCTCAAATTGTACTGAATCAACAACAGTGTGTTTTAAATGTGGAAAAGGAGGACATATTGCATGAGATTGTAAGAAAAGCTTCCAGGAAAATCTAGTACCTAGATTACCCACTCCTACAACAAGTAAATCCAATTTCTAGGACATTCAATATGTCTGTGCGAGATGCCTTAGCTGACAGTCATGTGATTGCAGGTACGCTCCTTGTGAATTCCGTGAATGCATGTGTGTTAATTGATTCCGGAGCTACCAAATCTTTTATATCTCAAAATTTTGTGAACAAATTGAATCTTGAGACTGAGTCATTAGAGGTGCTGCTGGCCATAGAGATGGTTGGTCAGGAAGTCCTGTTGATAAAATGTGTACCAAGTATGCTGTAGAAATTCAAGGGCAACCTATAGATGTAGATTTGATTCCTTTTGGATTAAGCGAATTCGATATCATCCTTGGGATAGATTGGTTGTTGAGTTAATTCTAAAATTGACAGTGAATGGAAGTGTGTAAGTATGCGAATGCCAAATTGTGAGGAGATAAGGTTTCAGGGTCAGAAACAAATGAAAGAATTCTTAACGGCAACCAAGTAAAAAAACCTACTTAGAAAAAGATACCATGCATTCCTAGTTCACACAGAAATGTTGAGAAGGACATAGCCAAATTATTAGAGATTCATGTGGTAAATAAATTTAAAGATGTTTTTTTCGAAAGGATTACTAGGGTTACCACAGGATCGAGAAAAATTAAATTTACCATTGATCTTATTCCAGGAGCATAGCTTATTTCTAAAATTCCATACAGAATGACACCGATCGAGATGAAATAATTAACAACTTAGTTGGAGGAGTTACTTCAGAAAGGTGTAATTCGGCCAAGTGTTTTACTGTGGGGAGCACCAGTGTTATTTGTGAAGAAGATAGATGGATCTATGAGATTATGCAAGATTATCGAGACTTGAAGAAAGTGACAATTAAGAATAAGTACCTTCTACCTAGAATAAACGATGTATTTGATCAATTAAAAGGTGCATTTTGGTTTTCAAAGATAGATTTAAGATCAGGGTATCACCAGTGAAAGGTCAAATTTGGAGATATTCCTAAGACAACTTTCCGTACTCGATATGGACATTATGAGTTTATGTTAATGCATTTGGTTTGACTAATTTGCCAACTGCTTTCATGGATTTAATGAACCGAGTTTTCAAGAAGTAATTGGACAAGTTTTTCAAAGTATTTATTGATATTTTAATTTACTCGAAGACTCGAGAGGAACATGCAGAACACCTGATGATAACGTTGGAAATATTAAGAAAAGAGAAGTTGTTCCCGAATTTATATTTTCGGGTCGAATTCGTGTCGGGTTGTCGGGTCGGGTCGGATCTTGATACCCCTAGTTATCTTGACCAAATTTTGTCTCATTCCTCTCCTGCCAAACCCCAAATAGATCAAAGCTGCAAGAAAAGTACAGTAGGCCACATTAACAACGCGCTTACCTTTCCACCTTCTAGCAGTCCATAAAACCCCCAAACTCCAGTCAGAATGATGCCAACTAAAACGGACCTCCCTCCTAGCTATGGAGACACATCTACTAGAATAAAGGCACTGAAAAAATAAATGCAAATGAGTCTCTAACACCATACCACAATGAACACAAATATGATCAACATGCTGCAACCATAGGATGAAATAGTGTCTAGGTATCTTCCCTGAACCATGAAGGAGAGGGGCCTACGGAATAGAAGTGAATAACCTCCAAGGACATGAGCACTCACAAAAGTACCTGAAGACATTTTACAACCATTCAATGCCTTCATAGTGGCAAAACTCTCCTGATGGGCTTGCTCTTGGAACATTTCCTTAAGCTGACCCATCATTTCATAAGCTTCCATGTCCTCGAACTGTATCTGCAGCTCCGAGTTCATGGTTGCTTGCATAAGGCATGTCACATCCAAAGAATCATTCATATGCTTACTATAAGCATATTTTTGAGCTTTGGTGGCGGTTGATTCCGGTTGATCAGGAATTGGGTTTTCCAGAATGTACTGCTTCTTTTCAGCTTTGAGAATAATTCTCAAGTTCCTTGACCAATCAAGGTAATTAGTGCCAGAAAGTTTTTCTTTGTCAAGAATTGATCGCAATGAGTTTGTATTGATTGACGCCATTGATTATACAATATTAATATGTAAAGTTATTCGTGAGATATATTGATTTTAAAATCTAACGGTCAAGTAAATGCAAGCACAGCTATGGCATGTCCCTCACAAATAAAGGAAATTTAGTTTTTATCAATAGAGATGACATCTTACTTCAACTGTTCGCTATATTTTTAAACAATCCGCAAGTGTACGGAGTAAATGTAGAAAGCGGCGAGCAAGGTCGTATTCCACAGAGACTAAATATTCGTATTGTGTTGAGTACTAGATTATAATGATTCCGGTTTTATCTAGACGATCGAAAGGTGAATGGATGGTTAACGAAATAGAATAAAATGATGACAATTTATTTAAACAAATGAAAATATCTGAATTAAAGAGAACTGAAAGAGTTTTGAAAGATAGATTCAAAGGCTATGTTTTCGTTGATCAGTAAGTTTAGTCGGGATTAATGTCGAAGGGTTCTAAATGCGTCTCCAAAATGATAATCACAACAATATTCTAAAGTCTCTCTCGAGATGCATTAAAACATAGATTGAACAACCTATAACAACATCTCCATCTATGATAAATTATCTAACTCCAAAATGTTCATAAGATTAAATATCATCATAGTTCATCTCCGATTTCTCAATCTCATAATTTACTACGTCAAATACTCGAAACCTATTAATGCCCTCTTCTCTCGAATTATGAGCAATTAAGTTAAACATGTAAAAACATTGATCAAGTGCTCTAACATGAATTAAAACGAAGCATTTGATATTAAAATCACACTATATATATATATATATATATATATATATATATTCATCAATCCCTCAAAACCAACATGAATCCATGCCCGGAATCTAACAAGTTTAGCCGGACATGGTAATGAAAGAAATCTCAATAAATATCATGTTCATCATATTTATACTAAAGAAAAAAACAAAAATAAGTAAAAGATAAGGAGAATATAAAACTCGGATGGTGTCTTGAGTGGATTTAGGATCAAGCCTTCAAATGTTCTTCAAGTGTTCTTCAAAAACTCCCTTCAAATCCCTTCTTTTGGTTGGAAAAGCCTTCAAATAATTTGTTTTTCTCTCCCCAATCTCTCCAATATTCAGAATGTACCCTTCCTTCCATGTTCCCAGACTTTTTATCAACCCAAAATACCAACTTTTTTCACCAAATCTTGCAAAAATGTCAAAAAGTGATTTTTCCACCGAAAAGAGACACGACCCGTGTCATACTTCTCTAGAAACAGCAAAAGGCGCTGGACAATGAACCCGACCGTGTCAGTTGACACGGTCGAGCAAGTGACACGGCCCGTGTCAAATGACACGGCCGTGTCTGTGTTGGTCCGTTTTGACTTCGTTTTTCCTTCTTTTTCGGCTCGATCTTTCATTTCCGCATTGCATATGTATTGGGGGTTGAGACTTCGTTCTTGCTTGATTAATATCCTTAAATTACCTATAAAATCAATAAAACATACCCAAGCGTGATCCAGTCCAATAAACACAATATGAGCACAAACGACACAATTCTACACATTTTAGGATCTTAAAATCCGGAAAAGCTTTGCAAAAATATGTGTAAAAATGAGTGTTATCAAAATCCCCCAAACTTGAACGTTGATCGTCCCGAGCAATGCACTTCAAAATAACCACTTTTAAGGGAACTCATCCCTCAACACACCTCAAAGGATCATTTTGAAAACTCATCAATGCGCCTCAAGAAATAAATAAGTCGAGTTCTATAAGGTATTCAAATATATGGGGTGCTTCTTTAACATCATAGCAAATACTTGAAGAATACAAACCTCACCGATCAAGTGTATTCCCTCACTCTCAAAGTGTATATTGGGATAAGTGACACTCAAAACTCATTCAATGAAATAAGAATCCCCATAGGCTTGCCAATCGTCTACATCTCTACCACTATTTGTGCATGCAAATTTGGTGAATCAAAAGGGACTTTATTGGTTGTAATGTAGGCTTTTTGGTCGGGGTAGGATAAGTATGGCTAAAGTGACTTGACTTGAGCAAATTAGAATATCATCTCAATAATCACTTAGCTCAATTAGAAGCTCAAAATTTTGTTTTCCCGGGAATTTGCTTTCTTCAACCCCTTGATTTTAATATAATCGCAATAAGCGCTTTTTGAAAGTGAAAAACACAACCTTATTCCCCCTTATCGCTCCATTTAACCTTTTTATGGTGGATAACATCGTTATTATAATCACACCATTCTTCCTTCAAATTTATTTTGATAAATCATCGCCATTGGACCAACAACCTTCCCAATCGCCCCCACACACCTTTTCATTCTTTTGTTAATTTGTTCTAATACGCTCAAGTATAAGGGCAAAAGTTTATAATGGAACAGAAAGCTCATAATGTGGCTAACAAGAAATAGGCTTTAAGCTTAATTGGGCTAACTAGGGAATTAATAATGGTCGGGTTGGCAAAAAGGTTTGAAGGGCTAAAAAAAATCGCCTAAAATCACTTTCACTAATTTGCACGCACGCTTGTAGTTTCGAATAAGATACCAAGGCAAGTTCTAGAGTCTTAAAACATGAATGGTACACTCGACAATGAAACTTGCATATTTAATGATGCATGAAGGCTTAAAAGCTCACAAGTTAGAATTGTTCATATTTCCAAGGTATTAAAGTATTTATTTAATGTCACACCCTTTTAATTTTTCTACAATTTTTCCTCTTCAAATTATCCTCGATTGGCATATCAAAATAACAAAGTAAATCCTGAGGCATCCAAGACAAGAGTTCATTCTTTCGAGTTTCATCGAAGTTCATGATACTCAAAACACACCGAGTTCAAAACAAAAACAAAACACACCAAAAATAAAAAAAAATAAAAAATCACACCAAAAACGCAAATAAAATTCATGCCAAAATCCAAACCAAAATTCAAAAGTCAAAATAAAAACAAAAAAACAATATAAGTATTTCTTGACCCAATATCTCCCACAAACTTGAATTAAAGAGTATACACATGAAGGGGGTATAGTATTTAAACAATTAAAAACTTTGGGTCAAGAAATACTTACAACCGGTCCTACTGATTTGGCGGAAGAAAGTGGCCTTGTTGGACATGCCATTCGTGCATTTTTCGTAATAAGGTCAGCATCTCGTCTTGTTTCTGTCCAATCTCGTCTTGTTTCTGTCGGATCTCGTCTTGTTTCTGTCGGGTCTCCTCTCGGAAAACCTCAAATTCCGCTCTAAGTGCTGAACGAGATGTGGCATGTCTTGATTCGGCCTGTCTCGATGACTCGGGCCGATCCCTCTCTCTCTCTCTTCTTCCTCTTCCTCGTCTTATGGGCCTCTATCATAAGCATATTCCTCCTCCATTCTTTCCGCTCTATCTTCTTCTTGCATTCTCTCGGCTTTATCCTCATTTTCTGTACGCCGAGGTCGAACATTTCGAGCAAAGTGGCTATCACCAGGAGAGATCAATCCAGCTGCTACCTGGGCCAATTTATGCGCCTCCGTGGCCATTTGTAAGTTTCCTAAATCCCGAATACTATCAATCGTCGTCAGAGGTGTATTCGGGAGGAGGAAATGATCGCCGTCATTCTGGAGGAATATAACACGCGAGTCTTAATACAGGATATTCATCAATTTCATGATTTGCAAAGATAGGAGCATATTTTCTGGAAGGGGAGTTCGGTTGTCTAGTGATATATCAAAATGAAGTGCGATAGGGGTAATTAAACCCCCTATCTAAATCTCTCCTCTCGGTTTAGTAGCAACATCCTCAAAATGATCCATTAATATAGCCCCGGTTGCTAGATCCATCCCGTCGAGTATGTGAGATGGAACGTACAACTCTTACTGGGTGATTGGCCCTATTTCTTTCTGTTGGGATTTGGTGCCTAAAACGAAGGCCCAGCGGAAGCGGTAAAACTAAAATTAATTCGATCCGAATCCCTACGAGGATCGATCGAGCTACGTATATACGAATATCAAAAACGAATTCACAAGAGATATAGAAACTCACCCTTGTAGTCCGTTGATTAGATGGATAACCTTCTCTTGAGCTATTCCGCAAGCTTTGCTTGATCTCTACGAATCTATTCCGCTTCAAGCCCTTGAACGATCCAACGCCGAAAGCACCGCGTCTCTACTTGCCACGCGCTGGAGAAACGACCGGAACGACGATCACCTTGATATCCTCCGAGGATACGGCTAGAGCTAAGTGATGAAGCTATATATGTAAAGATTACTACACTCTAAGTGTTTTAATCTTACTCTCTCTATATGTTTTGATATTTTTCTCTAAGAAAAACAAGAACAAGGTTGAAGAAGAAGATGACTTGGAGAAAAAACTTTTCTCTCTCTTTTTCTCTCACAAATCACGTAGGAATCAAGTGTGTGAAAGTGATTGTCATCATCTTCATTTATTCGACTCCCCACCACTACCAACAACTCATACATGTGGGAATCTAACCCCACCATATATCATAATCCATTAAAGAATTGAACAATAGTCCACAAGGAAGGTGGGTGGAATGTGAGGGGGCGACCCATGCTAGAAATCGGACGAGTTCGGTTCGTTTCGAACTCCCGAGGGTCTAAATAGATAAACTCCGATTCCGTATCGATGTATTTATATCGATTAATTAATCCAATTAATTAAACATATCAAATACAAAATAATATAATTAATTTCCGCAAGAAATAATTATATACATGAATTAAATTAATCACCCAGTAATTTATTTAATTCATTAGTCCCTAAATCAATTTATCCAATAAATCGATTTAAACATCCAATGTTCGAAAACTAGATATCCAATATCTAATATTCATAATGAGAGAATTAGCTTTATTCATTCCGTTGTCAATCCTATTGCGCGACTCGGTAGGTCCGTCTCAGTCAGCAATGGGAGGAACCAAAGAGTAGTAGCACCACCAAGCCATCCTGACGGCCTACACTGTACCCCAACTGAGAACGAATGATTGGGATCATTCAAGAACCATTCTGTCGTGAATACCAGTATACGTATAAACCCTTCTTTCAAATATCCCGATCAAGTTATGGGGTCACGGTCAGTCAAACCCCATCTGTACTTGACGCTATGCATGCGTTAATGCAAATCGAGATCATCGAGCTCTCGTGTATCTAATACAGCTAGCTCCATAGGACATATAACCCGTTCACTAACAGGAGAAAAAATTCTATCTTGGTATTCAGTAGGACCTGCTACTTACCCATCAAGATGCACGTCGAGGTTGACCCCCGCCTTCCGGTTTATAGGGTCGAACTACTCTAATGAAAATCTTGACGTCACAAGCACATCCCTACTAAATCCTCAAGTCGAAGGTTCACGAATACCTATCACAACCTTTCGATTCCATCATTGACTGTCCCGGAGTGAAATCCGTGTGACGAATCGAGGGTGAGTCGGTTTGAGTATACTAATCTAATTAGCATACCTATAACGTGTGCTCCCACTAATCATTAGTGTTCGACAGGCACTCTCCTTGTCAAAGAATACGTCATACAAGTCTTTACATAAACTTAACGCCCAGTCAAGTTTCATCGACTTGCGAACGATTAAGTATTTGAGCTATAAACCTTTCCAATGCCGACCCCCTTATCCAAAGGAGTGGAACGTTTTGCTCTCAAATACACGGACTAGTTTCTACATGTATATTTACGAGTTAGGAATGCCAGTAACTACCAGTAAATAAAGAAACATCCATTGCCTTATATTAATGATTTACATAATAACAAGTACAATGCCCCCACTCAACATCCTCTGAGTGGCATTCGAGGGCATACTCCTAACAATCTCCCACTTGCACTCAATGCCACACACTATGGTATCTAATACCCATATTCTCCAGATGACGCTCCAAGCTAGTCTGAGAAAGTGGCTTGGTCAGTGGATCGGCGACGTTGTCAGCCGAGTCTACTCTGTGCAGCACAATGTATCCCTTGCAAACAAATTCTCTTACGAGATGATACTTCCTCTCAATATGTTTGGTGCTGTTGTGAAACCTCGGCTCCTTGGCCTGCGCTACAGCTCCGTCGTTGTCGCAAAGATGAACAGCACTCAAGACATGGTATCACTTGAAGTTCTCCCAAAACTTCTTAATCCGTAACCCTTCCTTGGAAGCCTCCGAGGCCGCTTGATACTCACCGACAGTGGAATCGTGATCGCGCTTTGCTTGGCACTACGCCAAGATACTGCTCCTCCATTAAGAGTAAATATGTAGCCAGAAGTAGACATCGAGTCGTCCTTCAATCCTTGGAAGTCCGAATCACTGAATCCCACCACATCCAATTCTCCACCGCCATACATCAGAACCATATCTCTAGTCCTTCTCAAGTACTTGAGAACGTTCTTTACGGCAGTCCAATGTTCCCTACCTGGGTTTGCCTAAAACCTACTCACCACGCTTACAGCATGCGCGATGTCAGGTCTTGTACACAACATAGCATACATAAGGCTACCCACGGCCGAAGCATATGGTATATTACTCATTTCCTTTCGTTGTTCCTCACTTTGAGGACACATCTTCAAGGAGAGTTTTATTCCATGTTGCATCGGTAGGAACCCTCTTTTAGAATCATCCATCTTAAATCGCTTTAAGATTTTATATATATAGAGGGCTTGGGAAAGACCTATTGTTCTATTCGCTCTATCCCGGTAGAGTCGAATACCAAGAATATAGGTAACTTCTCCCAAGTCTTTCATGGAGAAATTACTCGAAAGCCAAGCTTTCACAGAACTGAGCATTCCCACATCATTTCCTATTAGTAGAATGTCATCTACATATAGTACTAAGAATGTGATCTTGCTCCCACTAACCCTCTTGTTTACACAAGGTTCCTCTTCATTTTGCACGAAGTCAAACTCTTTGACCGCCTCGTCAAAACGAAGGTTCCAACTACGCGACGCTTGCTTCAGTCCATAAATGGAACGCTGAAGCTTGCACACTTTCTGAATATCGACTTAGGACACAAAGCCTTTAGGCTGCTCCATATAGATTTCCTCCTCGAGGAATCCATTAAGGAAAGCCGTCTTTACGTCCATTTGCCATATCTCATAATCGTGGTAGGCAGCTATAGCAAGCATCATGCGAAGACTTGATCATGGGTACGGGCGATAAAGTATCGTGGTAATCGATCCCTTCCTTCTGGGTATAACCCTTTGCCACAAGCCTGGCCTTATAGGCGTCAACCTTGCCATCACCATCAGTCTTTCTCTTGTAGATCCACTTGTTCCCAATAGGCACTATGCCCTTGGGGCGGTCTACTAGAGTCCGCACTGATTGACATGCATCGAGTCTATCTCAGCTTCCATAGCTTCACGCCATTTCGCGGAGTCTACATCCACCATCGCTTGGTCATAGGTCGTCGGGTCAGTCTCTTGGCTATCACTTGGAACCTCATGGAGACCCAGCTCCTCCAAGTCCACAAGCCCATACCTCTCAGGTAAATGAGACACCCTACTAAACCTACGAGGTGGTTGTACTTGTGTTTCAGAAAGTTCGGTTCCAGTTTCTTGCACAGGTGTCTCCCGAGGAGTTTCATTGTATTCTTCTAAAGAAATACTTCTACCTGCTCCGCCTTCCTAAATGAACTCATCTTCCAGGAAGTGTGCTTGTAAAGCAACAACGATCTTTCGATCTTCGGGCATGTAGAATAGATATCCCATCGTCCCAGACGGGAATCCAATGAAACGTCCCTTCGCAGACCTAGCTTCCAACTTTTCCACCTTAGTCTTCTTGACATAGGCGGGACATCCCCAAATCCTAATATGATTAAGATTTGGTTTCCTTCCCTCCCACATCTCATGTGGAGTTTTAAGAACGGATTTGGAAGGACATCTGTTTAAGATATAAGCGGCAGTCAGGAGTGCATACCCCCACAGGTAAATTGGTAAGTCAGTATAGCCTAGCATGGAACGGACCATGTTTAACAAGGTCCGGTTCCTTCTTTCTGACACACCATTTAACTGAGGAGTACCTGGAGGTGTTAGTTGTGAAACTATTCTATGTTCCTTAAGGAACTCGTCAAACTCCGTACTCATATACTCGCCACCTCGGTCCGACCGAAGTGCTTTGATATGATTACCAGTTTGTTTCTCGACTAGGGCCTTGAATTCCTGGAATTTCTCAAAGGCCTCGGATTTATGTTTCATTAAGTATACATAACCATACCTAGTATGATCATCTGTAAATGTAATGAAATATTGGTATCCGTCACGTGTTGCTTCCAAAGCACCACAAACTTCGGTATGGATTAATCCCAATTTATCAGCGGCTCTTTCAAAAGTCCCTGTGAAGGGGGACTTAGTGATTTTGCCTTTAAGGCAAGATTCACAAGTAGGAAAGGGATCTGATCCCAATGGACCCATAAGTCCATCTTTTTCCATCTTGTAAACCTTGGTCTGACCAACATGACCAAGTCTAAGATGTCATTTCAAAACTTGATTGGTTTCATCCCTACCACGTTTTCTAGTCATAGTATTCACAACTACTTTGTTGCTGAGATTTAGATGATACAATCCATTCAACAATGTAGCAGTACCCACTAGTTTATTTCTAAAATAAATTTTGCAGGAACCATCACCAATGAAAAATGAAAAGCCTTTTCGGTCCATGACCGGAATGGATACAATGTTTTTGTGCCCCTTGGGCAAAACAAGTACATCTTCTAAAGTCAAAACAATGCCGGATTCTAAACCCAAAAGAAGTGATCCTATGTCGGTCGCCTCGACACTATGCCCGCTTCCGACTGTGATCATAACTTCTACAGCTCCAAGCTTCCTACTTTGTTCCAGATCCTGATTCACGGTACAAATATGAGAACTAGAACCAATCCGGTATCCAGAAGTAGAAAATACAAAGAGAGAACAATTTGTTTCCAAAACTAAAAGTTCTGTACCTGAAGTGCCATGAAGAATCGGACAGTCTCTAGCCCAGTGGCCCAGCTCACCGCACTTGAGACAAACATCCTTCTTCTTGTTCTTTGGAACCATCGGGGCCTTGCCCTTTCCCTTAAGGTCCTTAGCTTGTGGTCCAGTCCGCTTCTTGGTCTTTTTCTTCTTATTCTTAGACTTCCAAAGTCCAGAAGAAATCACAAGTGCAGACTCCTTCATCCGCGGGGTCTTCATCTGAGACTGAGCGGTCACCAGTTTGTTCATTAGCCCAGCTAAGTTACATGCAATCTCATTGCAGTTGAAGTTCATAACAAACTGTGAGAAGGAATCAGGGAGAGACTGTAGGATAAGGTCGGTTTGGAGAGAAGTATCCATTTTAAAATCAAGAGCCTCCAATCTCTCGATCATGGATATCAATTTTGAGGACGTGTTTCCCAACCTTCTCACCTTCCTTCATCCTTGCACCGAATAGTTGCTTGGATATCTCATATCTACCAGTTCTGCTGTGCTCACTATAAAGTTCGGTTAAGTGAGATAGAATCTGCCTAGCAGAAGTCATTTTCTCATGAGCTCTCTGAAGCTCATTAGACATGGAAGCCATCATATAAGCACGGACTTTCACGTCATCCTTAATCCACTTTTCGTGGTTTTCAATCTCTTCCTGATTGGTTCGGGTCCGCACAGGAGTCAGGAGGCGCCGGAATGTCCGTCTCCAAGACGTATCCCAGTGCCTCTATACTAAGGACAATCATCAGATTGCGGAGCCAATCCACAAAGTTAGGTCCCATTAAGGTGTTCTTTTCGAGTAGAATTGCGAGTGGATTCATTGTCATATTGAGATTTGTCTGCATTAAGTATAACAGATTAATTAGTGACTCATTCAATTATGTTCTGAGTATAGAATTAAGGTCTTTTCTATTCTTGTTACCCAGCTCCCACTATTTTTATCGGAATAACACACTCCCATGTGAAATCCGGAAGTATCGTCGCTCTACTTCATAGTAGTGATCGAGTTCTTTATAAATCTTAATAGAGGGCAACCGAACAGGTTTCTAGTCTATTAATTTTCATAAAGTGGTGTCCAACACCAACCCATCTAATGGATGATTCGATCTTCTTTTTCCCCTTGTTCACTCCCCTCAACCTATACGGTTTGTATGGTTCGTGAACAAGTTAAGTTTATACCATCGACGCAAATCAGTTTCACAATTGAATCTTATCCGGCAACCTATAAGGTTTCTAGGGATAAAATTTGCTCCAACCGAAGGCATCTAATGCGCTCCCGGTAATTTATCCGTCCCCCCCGAATGACTACCCCGATAACTCGGAAACATAGCACATCCGATTTGGATTTCAATTTCTCGAAAACTCGATGGAGGGAAGGAAAACCTTGAAACCTTATAAACTTAATAATTTGTCGTGGGAGAATTTTCGCGATTAACGTTACACTTTGCACATTAATCAGTTAAGCGCATTTGTGGCATTCATACAATATGAAACAACCATTCACAACCTAGTTGCCACCAACATGTGGTTCATGGACCGTTCCTAGAAAACAAAAACTCCGTAATCTAATTACAAGTCTTCGTCTTGAATCTTCGTCTTCTCGAAATGGATCTTCCTCCGGTCTTCGTCATTACATATAAATTTTACATTGAAAATTGCATCCTAGATACAAAATTTTCTAGTAAAATAAATAGGCTCAAAACGGCCTTTACAACCCAATCGAATAAAACGAACGATTCAAAAACTAAGTCCACGAACCACATCACCATTCCAAAGCATTCATCCAATAAATACTAAATAAATGGAAAGCGTAGAGATACATTGATCCAATCAACAATACGAACCGATCAAATCGATTCACACAATCGGTAATATGAAAACGTTCAAAATAATTCGGTCGATCACAAATATTCCAATTAATCAAATTTCCCTTATTAAAATGAAATACCATAAATCATTTTAATCATATTAAATCCAATTTAACATGTGGGAGATTAATTTTCAAGAATACACGAAAAAATCGAGCCGGTGAAAGCAGCTGCTCGACCGAAGTCACCCTCGGCACTGCCGGAGACAGGCTGCATGGCCGAGTCACGCTGAAGCCGCCGCCCAGACACGGCTGCCACAGGCCGCGGCCCTTGAGCCTCGGACTGCGGCCCCCAATCTGATCCCCTCGCCTGTGCCGGCCGCACACCTGGGCCGCGGCCCTGGCCTCCGGACCCCTCCTGACCGTCCCAACGGCATTTCGGGCTAGTTTTTCGACCGGATATCCAATATCTATATTCACCAACATTCATATCTTCAATATAAATCATATTTCCAAGAAATTAAGATTTATATTTAGACATAAACTTACGAAAAATATAACTACAGCGAACGTAAAAATATATACCACGATTATGACTAAAATGATTCTAAATCATTCACCATCTAATCGAGCATTCCAAATGCCAATATCGTATATATGATCGCAAGACCTACGCTCCGATACCACTGTTGGGATTTGGTGCCTAAAACGAAGGCCAGTAGGCGGTAAAACGAAAATTAATTCGATCCGAATCCCTACGAGGATCGATCGAGCTACGTATATACGAATATCAAAAATGAATTCACAAGAGATATAGAAACTCACCCTTGTAGTCCGTTGATTAGATGGATAACCTTCTCTTGAGCTATTCCCCAAGCTTTACTTGATCTCTACGAATCTATTCCGCTTCAAGCCCTTGAACGATCCAACGCCGAAAGCACCGCGTCTCTACTTGTCACGCGCCGGAGAAACGACCGGAACGACGATCACCTTGATATACTCCGAGGATACGGCTAGAGCTAAGTGATGAAGCTATATATGTAAAGATTACTACACTCTAAGTGTTTTAATCTTACTCTATCTATATGTTTTGATATTTTTCTCTAAGAAAAACAAAAACAAGGTTGAAGAAGAAGATGACTTGGAGAAAAAACTTTTCTCTCTCTTTTTCTCTCACAAATCACGTAGGAATCAAGTGTGTGAAAGTGATTGTCATCATCTTCATTTATTCAACTCCCCACCACTACCAACAACTCATACATGTGGGAATCTAACCCCACCATATATCATAATCCATTAAAGAATGGAACAAGAGTCCACAAGGAAGGTGGGTGGAATGTGAGGGGGCGGCCCATGCTAGAAATCGGACGAGTTCGGTTCGTTTCGGACTCCCGAGGGTCTAAACAGATAAACTCCGATTCCGTATCGATGTATTTATATCGATTAATTAAACCAATTAATAAACATATCAAATACAAAATAATATAATTAATTTCTCCAAGAAATAATTATATACATGAATTAAATTAATCACCCAGTAATTTATTTAATTCATTAGGTCGTAAATCATTTTATCCAATAAATCGATTTAAACATCCAATGTTCCAAAATTAGATATCCAATATCTAATATTCATAATGAGAGAATTAGCTTTATTCATTCTGTCGTCAATCCTATTGCGCGACTCGGTAGGTCCATCTCAGTCGGCAATGGGAGGAACCAAAGAGTAGTAGCACCACCTAGCCAGCCTGGCAGCCTACACTGTACCCCAACTGAGAACGAATGATTGGGATCATTGAAGAACCATTCTGTCGTGAATATCAGTATACATATAAACCCTTCTTTCAAATGTCCCGATCAAGTTATGGGGTCACGGTCAGTCAAACCCCATCTGTACTTGACGCTATGCATGCGTTAATGCAAATCGAGATCATCGAGCTCTCGTGTATCTAATACAGCTAGCTCCAATGCTTTGGCCAAAGACTTATGATCTCATCTGCTAATAACCGCATAGGACATATAACCCGTTCACTAACAGGAGAAAAATTCTATCTTGGTATTCAGTAGGACCTTCTACTTGCCCATCAAGATGTACGTCGAGGTTGAACCCCGCCTTCCGATTTATAGGGTCGAACTACTCTAATGAAATTCTTGACGTCACAAGCACATCCCTACTAAATCCTCAAGTTGAAGGTTCACGAATACCTATCACAACCTTTCAATTCCATCATTGACTGTCCCGGAGTGAAATTCGTGTGACGAATCGAGGGTGAGTCGGTTCGAGTATACTAATCTAATTAGCATACCTATAACGTGTGCTCCCACTAACCATTAGTGTTGGACAGGCACTCTCCTTGTCAAAGAACACGTCATACAAGTCTTTACATAAACTTGACGCCCAGTCAAGTTTCATCGACTTGCGAATGATTAAGTATTTGAGCTATAAACCTTTCCAGTGCCGACCCCCTTATCCAATAAGGAGTGGAACGTTTTGCTCTCAAATACACGGACTAGTTTCTACATGTATATTTATGAGTTAGGAATGCCAGTAACTACCAGTAAATAAAGAAACATCCATTGCCTTATATTGATAATTTACATAATAACAAGTACAATGCCGTCACTCAACATCCTCTGAGTGGCATTCAAGGGCATACTCCTAACACTTTCCGCCCAAAGTTTGTGCTCGCAGTCACTTTGTGTAGGTATCGGAGGATTGGATTGCGAATAGAGGATCCTTTGGCTGACTTTGGGATGTAAGGACGTGCCTCGCTCCCCGGGTACTCTACCATTGCCCGCCAATATGTTTCACACTTGAACCGATTTATTCGGTATTCCCCGTACCTTCACCGGGAGATAGTTTTTCTTTCTTATTGTTTAGACGGAATTCCAAAGTGATCTGATCTCTTTTGACCTTAAGGGTGCTTAGGAATTCCAGCGTGAGGCATATGTAGGTTGGCCAATGTTGTGTCATCATCGTCTCCCACCTTATTCTTCCAGAAACTTCATGACATCGTCTTTTATTCTCATGGCCGTCATGCACTCCTCGTCCGGCCATCTAGTGGGGAGCATTTTTCCACCGTGCTAAGCAACTCAGCGGAAGTTCAATTCCATAAGTCTCTGGTGTCTCCACAGCCCCTTGGGCCGGTATTCTTGCCGGTTGCTCTATTTCTGTTGCGGGTCTTCCTCGTCCTCGTTGAGCCGAACCACATCCCTGTTGGGCTTTTCCTCGTCCTCGACCTCTGGCCATTTCTCTGCAAGAAATTCATCGATTATTATTTGTTTCACAAAAACTCAAGGTCACTATTTTTCGATGATATACCTTCCCCCAAACTTATTACCAAATGCACATTTACCCCAAAATAATCGTATCTTCCAAAATACCCCACATGTAACTTTCAACACACCAATCGTCATTGTATATAACATCCCTTGAAGACAAGAATTTCAAACGCGTAATTCTATCACCGAACACATAATTTCAAATTTAAGAAAATCGCGACCAAAATTCAATCACCGAACACATCAATATTCACGAAAATCCCAAAAAAATTGATTAAAGAACCCTAATTTGTTCAATAAGTCATAATTTACACAATCTTAATGTACTTGAAGAGTTAAACCATCAAAATCGTAAATCATACCTCGATTTCGGAGTAAAAAGATGAAGAAAATTTCAAAAAAATCGCGACCCAAAACCGGATGATTACGTCTGATTCCTACCCTTTGAAGCTCTTGGATTGTGGAATAATGATGAAAACCTTGTTACTATGCTCGATTCACCACAAATTTTGCTTGATTTTGACGGATTGTAGGGATATGGGGGTTAGGGTTTCGAATTGGGGAAGAGGGAGGGAAAATAAATTTTGGGGAAGATGATGAATAGTGAAAGTCGGCCGCTCCTGTATTTACAACTTCCGATCGACATTGCCCGTGTCAAATGACACGACCCATGTCATACCTATTCAGATTAGCCAAATATCGCCTGGACCCCTGACCCGACCGTGTCATACGACACGGTCCGTGCCGCACCTGCCTAGAAAGTGAAAAATCACTGTATACCAGACACGACCGTGTCATTTGACCCGGCCCGTGTCGTACTTGTCCGGAAACTGAAAAACGACTGGGTGCCTGACCCGACCGTGTCAAATGACACGGCCCGTGTCGTACCTACGCGGAAAGTGAGAAAAACGACTGCCTGCCTCACCCGACCGTGTCAAATGACACGGCCCGTGTCATACAGGCCTGGAAAGTGCAGTTTTTGTTTTCCGGGTCTTTTCCTGCGAATTGAACACCAACAGTTAAACCGGTCAGTTCTACATCAAAAAATAAAAAATAAAACGCGAAAAAGAACAAAACTAAAAAGAACTATTGGGTTGCCTCCCAATTACCGCTAAGTTTAACGTCTTCAGCCGGACGTCTTCAACGGGAAGTCCTATGGCTCGATAAAAGTTATTACGGACACGGCTTCCTTTTGATTTGGATGATAGTAGTGTTTGACTCGTTATCCGTTAACTTTAAATAGCTCTCCATCTCTGCTCATGAGCTCAACTACTCTGGGTAGAAGTACTTTCTGATCACGAATGGCCCTGACCATCTTGATTTTAATTTTCCGGGAAACAATTTTAATCTTGTAGAGAAGTACTTGTTGCCCCGACACAAATTCACGTTTTATGATCATCTTGTCGTGCCATCTTTTAGATCTCTCTTTGTAGATTCGAGAGTTTTTGTAGCATTCATCCCGGAATTCTTCCAACTCGTTTAGCTCTAACAATCTTTTCTTTTCGGCGGCCTCAAAATCCAAATTTATTCTTTTTACCGCCCACATCGCTTTATGCTCCAACTCTAGAGGTAGGTGACATGATTTTCTAAATATGAGTCGATAGGGAGATGTTCCCAAAGGTGTTTTGTAGGCCGTGCGATAAGCCCATAGTGCATCGTCGAGCTTGGACGACTAATCTTTCCGAGATGTACTCACCGTCTTTTCCAGGATTAATTTGATTTCTTTGTTAGCTGCTTCGGCTTCTCCATTTGCTTGTGGATGATAGGCCAATGATTTCTTTGATCGGACCCCATATTTTTGAAGGAGTTTATCCATGATTTTGTTGACAAAGTGTGATCCCCGATCACTAATTAACGCTCTTGGGGTTCCAAACCGACAAAAAATGTTCTTCTTTAAAAACTTCATCACCACTTGTGCGTCATTTGTTGAGAAGAAATTGTCTCGACCCATCAAGATACATACTCGACTGCTAGCAGCATATACTTATTCCCAAATGATGAGGAGAAAGGTCCCATGAAATCGATGCCCCAGACGTCAAAAAGTTCAACCTCAAGTACGTTGGTCATGGGCATCTCATGACGCCTTGAAATATTCCCCACTCGTTGGCATCTATCGCATTGTTGAATGAAGAGATAACAATCTTTGTATAATGTAGGCCAATAAAATCCGCTTTGCAACACCTTTGCAGCAGTTCGTGTTGCTCTGAAATGTCCTCCGGTTGGTGAAGAATGGCATTGTTGAAGAATTTCCTCCCATTCCTCTTGCGGCACACACCTCATCACTATCATGTTGGTACATCTTTTGAAAAGTAGTGGATCATCCCACATATAGAACTTGATATCATGGAGGAATTTCTTCTTTTGATAATGCGATAAGTCCGGAGGTAGTATGCCTGCAACCAAAAAATTAACAATGTCAGCAAACCACGGAAATTTAGCTTCTACCAAAGAAGGCCGCTCTTTGGGAAACTCTTCTTTAATCCCTTCGATTTCTGGTTCCTCCTCCTTCTTGTACTCGAGGCGAGATAAGTGGTCAGCCACCACATTCTCACAACCTTTCCTATCTTGAACCTCCACGTCAACCTCTTGTAAAAGAAGAATCCATCGAATTAGGTGAGGTTTAGAATCTTTCTTTTCGAACAAGTACTTGATAGCTGCGTGGCCCGTATGTACTATCGTCTTTGTCCTAATTAAGTATGATTGGAACTTATCAAAAGCAAATACCACGGCAAGCATTTCTTTCTCCGTTGTTGTGTAATTTTGCTGGGCTCCGTCCAATGTTTTACTTGCATAATAAATAGCCCGAAAGAGTTTCTCACGACGTTGTCCCAACACGGCTCCGACCGCATAATCACTTGCAACACACATGATCTCTAAAGGATGAGACCAATACGGTACCACGAGGATAGGAGCACTCACTAATGCCTTCTTTTGAGTTTCAAATGCCTGCAAACACTCGTTAGAAAGAATGAAAGCCGTATCTTTTTCTAACAATTTACTTAAAGGTTTAGTAGTTTTTGAAAAATCTTTTATGAATCTCCTATAAAAACCAGCGTGACCAAGAAAACTCCTAATTGCCTTTTCATTCTTGGGTGGGGGAAGTTTCTCAATGGCGACAATTTTCGCCATATCAACCCCCAATCCAGCGGCGGACGCTCTATGGCCTAGGACAATTCCTTCTTGCACCATAAAGTGGCATTTCTCCCAATTTAGCACGAGATTAGACTAAAGTGAGATTATGCAAGCAATGATCAAATGAATTTCCTAACACCGAAAAATCATCCATGAATACTTCCATTATATTTTCGATCAAACCATGAAAGATAGCCATCATGCAATCCTGAAAAGTGGCTGGGGCATTACATAAGCCAAACGGCATTCTATGATAAGCATAAATTCCATAAGGACATGTAAAAGCCATTTTTTCTTGATCTTTCGGTGTTATGTAGATTTGATTATATCCTGAATATCCATCAAGAAAACAGAAAAATTCATGCCCCGCCAATATATCAAGCATTTAAGCAATGAAGGGGAGAGGAAAATGGTCTTTGCGAGTAGCCGCATTCAAAGCCCTGTAATCTATACACAATCGCCATCCCGTAACTACCCTCATGGCAATTAATTCTTAATCTTTAGTCACGGTCATCCCCCTCTTTTCGACACAACTTGTGTAGGACTCACCCACTCACTATCGGAAATTGGATAAATCATTCCGGCATCTAACAGTTTGAGCACTTCCTTTTTTACGACTTCTTTCATTATAGGATTAAGTCTTCTTTGATTTTGCACTTTAGGTTTATAATTTTCTTCAAGCAAAATCCTATGCATGCATATTGAAGGGCTAATTCCCTTCAAGTCTGAGATAGACCATCCTATAGCCGACTTATGAGCTCTCAACACACAAAGCAATTTATCTAATTGAGTAGATGAAAGTGAAGAGGATACAATTACCGGATTTGTATTATTACCATCTAGAAATGCATACTTGAGGTGTTCAGGAAGGGTTTTAAGGTCCAAGCTCGGTTGTGATACACCCGACTGAGGTGAAACGGACCCAAAATTTTAGACCATGTCAGTTGATACGGTCGATTCTTCCGTTAGCTTGATTTCAGCAACTACTGCATACTCCTCTCGTTCCGTTTCTTCGTCAAAATCATCGAATTTCTTGGTTTGCGGTTCGTCCTGTAGGGAATTCAATTCACAAACATAATCAAAAAAGTCAGAATCATCAAACCCCAAGGTTGAGTCACTAGAAAAGCATGAGTTTGCAAGAGCAAACTCTAACGGATCGGAAGATAATGAGTGTAAGATTTTTTTCTTTCCACACGAACTTATACTATCAATAACATTGCAATATTCCATATCATCATGAAATTTCATAGCTTTAAATATGTAAAATAGAACATGTTCATCGTTAACACGTAGTGTTGATTCTCCCCTTTCGACATCAATAGGAGCCTTTCCCGTTGCTAAAAACGGACGTCCAAGGATAAGTGGTAGATCTTCATCTTCTTCCATGTCAAGAAGGACAAAATCTGCTGGAAATATAAATTTGTTGACCTTTACGAGCACGTCTTCAACAATCCCCTTGGGGTGTGTTATGGATCGATCTGCTAATTGTAACATTATCATTGTGGCTTTCATTTCCCCGACACCTAATTTCCTGAAAATAGATAAAGGCATAAGGTTAATTGAAGCACCTAAATCACACAAAGCTTTGTCGAATGAAACTTTTCCAATGGTGCATGGAACGGTAAAGCTTCCGGGGTCCTTAAGCTTTTGAGACAATTTGCGTTGGATAATAGCGCTACATTCTTCGATTAGTTTAACTGTCTCATGCTCTTCCATCCTTCTTTTTCTTGACATCACATCCTTCAAGAATTTTGCATAATTAGGCATTTGTTCCAAAGCGTCTGCAAAAGGAATATTGATGTTAATTTTCTTGAAGATGTCTAAAGATTTTGCAAATTGTGCATCTAACTTTTTCTTTTTAAAGCGTTGAGGAAAAGGGAGAGGAACTTTAGAAGTAGAAGTAGAGTTAGAAGATATTTTAGGCTTCTCAGCCCCTTTAGATGTATCATGCTTCACTTCTTCCTCTACAATTTCGATTTGATCCTCCTTGGCTCCCTCGCTTTGTTGGACTGTTGGCATCTGTGGCCCTTTATAATTCGTTCCGCTTCTTAAGGTGATAGCTTGACAAGATTCTTTTGGATTCACTTCGGCGTTGCTCGGAAATTATCCCCGGTGATGTTGACTCCCGACAACTTTAGCCAATTATCCAATTTGAGTTTTGAGATTTTTCATTTGAGCTCCTATGGTGGTAGCTAATTGAGTGACATGGCCTTCGATTTTGTCTAATTTTTCCTCATCTCGACTAAATCGGATTATATCCATCATAAAGGTAGCTAGAATATTCTCGAGATTTGACGTTGGCTTTGCTTCTTCAATTATCTCACCGTTCGACACTTTGAATCCGGCCGGTGGTTGCAAGGCATTCTTTTGATTAGCATAGCTAAAATTTTCATGATTTCGGTTGGAGGGATGGTAGAAACCCGGCGGTGGATTATTCTGGAGATTGTTGTAATTCCTATTATTAATGTAATGTGCCTCCTCCAATGGGTCGGACGGTAGTGAACTTGAACTTCCTTGAGGAGCTATCTTCGAATCACCTCCTTTTGTTAGAGCCCACAACTGAGTAGTTAACATCGTCATTTGTGCGGTTAGTGCCTTGATAGGATCTGAATCGGATATCTCAGCCATCCTTCTAGCATTTGCTCTTTCCATCGGCCATTGATATCTATTCATAGCCATTTCTTCTATTAATCTATAAGCTTCTTAAGCGCTCCTTGCTAGCAATTCCCCTCCCGCAGAAGCATCAATAAAATTTCTTGTTTCTCCCATAAGACCATTGTAAAAGAAACACATTTGTTGGTCTTCGGGGAAACCATGTCAAGGGCATCGCCTTAGTAGATCTTTGAAACATTCCCAAGCTTCATATAGCGATTCGGAGTCCAGTTGATGAAATTGAGTAATCTCACTCTTTAGCTTCATTGTCTTGTTAGGCGGGAAAAATTTGAACAAAATTTTTTCGCTCAAATCCTCCCATGTACTTATACTTCCCGGAGCTAAAGTCCCAAGCTAGTTTCTTGCTTTCTCTCTCAAAGAGAATGGAAACTATCATAAGCGTATTGCTGTTGGGATTCGGTGCCTTAAACGAAGGCCCAGCGGAAGCGGTAAAACGAAAATTAATTCGATCCAAATCCCTACGAGGATCGATCGAGCTACGTATATACGAATATATAAACGAAAAGCAAGAGTCGTAAGAAACTAACCCTCGAAGTCCGTTGATTAAATGGTAACCTTCTCTTGAGCTATTCCCCAAGATCTTGAACGATCCAACGCCGAAAACACCGCGTCTCTACTTGCCACGCGCCGGAGAAACAACCGGAACGACGATCACCTTGCTATCCTCCGAGGATACGGCTAGAGCTAGGTGATGAAGCTTGTTATAGATATTAATATCACTCTAAGTGTATGAATATCTATCTCTCTCAATAATTTATCTCAATTTTTCTCCAAGAAAAATGAAGAAGAAGTTGATGAACAAAGATGAAGAAGACTTGGAGAAGTCTTTTCTTTCTCTCTCTCTACACTCTCACGTTGGAAATAATGTGGAATCAAGTGAGTGAAAGTGATTGTCATCATCTACATATATTCAACTCCCCACCACTTACCAACAATTCATACATGTGGGAATCTAACCCCACCATATATCATAATCCATTAAAGAATGGAACAAGAGTCCACAAGGAAGGTGGGTGGAATGTGGGGGGCGGCCCATGCTAGAAATCGGACGAGTTCGGGCCTGCTTTGGACTCAGGGTCTAAACAGATAAACTCCGATTCCGTATCGATGTATTTATATCGATTAGTTAATCCAATTAATTAAACATATCAAAAACAAAATAATATAATTAATTTCTCCAAGAAATAATTATATACATGAATTAAATTAATCACCCAGTAATTTATTTAATTCATTAGGCCGTAAATCAATTTATCCAATAAATCGATTTAAACATCCAATGTTCCAAAATTAGATATCCAATATCTAATATTCATAATGAGAGAATTAGCTTGATTCATTCCGTCGTCAATCCTATTGCGCGACTCGGTAGGTCCGTCTCAGTCAGCAATGGGAGGAACCAAAGAGTAGTAGCACCACCTAGCCAGCCTGGCGGCCTACACTGTACCACTTAATCGAGAACGAATGATTGGAATCATTCAAGAACCATTCTGTCGTGAATACCAAGATACGTATAAACCCTTCTTTCAAATGTCCCGATCAAGTTATAGGGTCACGGTCGACCAAACCCTATCTCAGTACTTGACGCTATGCATGTGTTAATGCAAATCGAGATCATCGGTGCCGTGGTATCTAATACAACTAGCTCCAATGCTTTGGCCAAAGACTTATGATCTCATCTGCCAATAACCGCATAGGACATATAACCCGCTCACTAACGGGAGAAAGAATTCTATCTTGGTATTCAGTAGGACCTGCTACTTGCCCGTCAAGATGCACGTCGAGGTTGACCCCCGCCTTTTGTTAGGCGTATTTTTATACGCTTATTTATCATTATTTTGTAGTATTTTGGAGTGTGAAATCATCTAAATGAGCTTTTAATGCCTTAATTTTGTATGATTGACAGGAAATTGAAGTCCGGAAGCTTAAACGAGGCAAAACGGCAAAATCTGGACTATGAGCCGCGGCACAAGGAAGCCGAGCGCGGCAAAGGAAGACACCACCGAAGGGCGAGTAGTAGTCAGTACTGTACTACGGCATGCCCATGTGAGCCGCGTACGTAAGGATTTAATTACGCCCAGGTATTCAGATTTTGGCGATGTGCCGCGGCACAGGTTCAGTGAGCCGCGGCACACTTAGCAGGTTTGGTACGTCTGCGCGGATTTTGGGCCGTTTCGAAGCTAGTTTTCAACCAACTAATACGGACGCGATTTATGGAAGTGCTGAGCTATAAATAGGGCTTAAGACCTTAATTTAATTATCTTGGAACCTTGGAATCTTGAAATCATCAAAGCTAAACCTAGGAGAGCTTAAGCTTGGAGACAGAGAAGAGGAGGAAAGCAGAGGAATTCAAGGGCAGAAGGCGGGAGCTGAAGAACGGAGGAATCCGAGCTTCATCTGCGTTTGAATTTTATGCTTTCGTTTATTTCTGCTGTATTTTCAGTTTTTAGTATGTCAGGCTAAAGCCCTAATCTAGGGTTTTGATGAAACCTTTATTTTGACGAATTGATTAAGATTATCCAATTTATTACCTTTTTATTGAGTTTTCCCAATTATGTTTAATGCTTGCAATTATCTGGCCAATAGTTGTATTGATTTAATCATTCACTTCGAATCGGGAGAGGAGATTTGGTGAGGAACTATTGGTGAGGACCGTTTTATTCTGTGAGATAGGAATATACTCATAGGAACTACGTGGCCTTTAGGAGATTTCATGCTTTTTGCCTAGCGACGAGATAATTCACCTAGGGATAGAGTGCGTTAGTCGCCGTTAGATAAATCTATTGACCTCGGAGAGGCGGTAGAATATATTAGCAATCTCCGCCTTCAATAAATTGGGAAAATTATTTATTACGGATAATCAAGATTAAATTCGGATAAATTAAGGTGGATCTTAACTCTAGACTTATTTATCATTTGATTCCTTTTATTCAAGCTATCGTTTCTGTTTAGTCTTTTATTAATTCTTTTAGTTATTAATCCAAAAACCCAACTTCGATAGTTCAAATAAAATTGGAATACGAAAACGTCGGTAGTTAGAGATTCAATCCTCGTGGGAACGATACTCTACTTATCACTTTATTACTTGTAAACGATGACGTGCACTTGCGTGTAGGAAATATCGCAACAAGTTTTTGGCGCCGTTGCCGGGGATTGAAATTTCTCTAATATCGATTTAAGTATTTCCAGTCTTAATTTGAACGTTTTATTTTTGTTTATTTAATTTTGTTTATTCGTTTTTCCTTTCAGGACCTTTCGTTAGTGCATGAGAAGGCTCGGTAACGAAGGCTTACTACCTTTGGACACCGAGCTCGAGCGCACGCTAAGAAGGAATAAAAAGGAGAAAAGAGAGTTGCAGACGACGGTCAAGATGGCCGAAAATATTGAAATCCAAGGAGGAGACAACCAAGTGCGGCAAGTTCAACCGGAACTAGCTCTTCGGGATTATGCCATGCCGCAAGTCAACGCAAATTTTTCGGGAATTCGGCGTCCCACCATCCAAGCTAATAATTTTGAGATCAAGCCCGCCATTATTCAGATGGTGCAGGCAAGCCCATTCTGTGGACTACCGAAGGACGATCCGAATGCCCACATTGCTTCTTTCCTTGAGATATGCGACACTTTCAAAACTAATGGTGTCACCGACGATGCCATCCGATTGAGGCTTTTCCCTTTTTCTTTGAGGGATAAAGCAAAATTCGTCAATTCCTTACCACGGGTCGATTACAACTTGGGAGAGGTTAGTGCAAGCCTTCCTTGCAAAATTTTTCCCACCACTAAGACGGCGCGGTTAAGAAACGAGATAACCACTTTTGCCCAAGACGATATGGAATCGCTCCACGAGGCGTGGGAGCGATATAAAGAATTGCTTCAAGATGCCCTCATCACGGCATTCTGATTGGCTTCAGTGCATACGTTTTATGGTGGTTTGAGTGCTTCTACACGCACTTTAGTGGATGCGACCTCGGAGGAACATTCATGGGAAAATCTATGGCCGAGGCTCACGTGCTTTTGGAAGATATGGCTGAAAACGCTTACCAATGGCGCAGAAAGATTGACACCGAAGAGGGTAATGGAAGTTTCGAGCAATGATCCGATTTCCACCTTGTCGGCTCAAGTCGCCGCTTTGACACAACAGCTCGAACTTTTCGCACGCACCAGCCCCCGTTACCATTGAGACATGTAATTGGTGTAACGGATCACACCCGAGTGCGGAGTGTCAATTTGGAAATCCGTTCGAGCAAAATCTGATGGAGCAGGCTCAATTCGTAGGAAATGGGAATCGACCGAATAACCCGTACTCCAATACTTATAATCCGGGGTGGCGCAATCATCCCAACTTTTCATAGAGAAACGGATGTAACACACACACCCCCTTTCGCCTGGAATCAACGGCGGCCCCTTCCGCTCCCAAAGTGTCTCTCGAGGAAGCGCTTGCAAAATTGGCGGCAAATACGAGTCAATTTATGACTGACGGAAGCTACACTACAAAATCATTACGCTTCCATTCGAATTTGGAGGTTCATTGGCCAAATCGCTAATGTGTTGACAAATGTCCGAGGGAGCATTGCCGAGTACCACGAGACAAATCCTCGAGAGAGTCTAAATGCAATTAGCTTGAGAAGCGGAGAAATGTGCTAGATCAGCCCGAGTGGGTAAAGTGAAGAAGGTGATTGAGGAAGAGATGGAATTAAAGCTAGAGGAGTCGAAGGAAGTTCAGCGGATAACTCAAAGACATGTGTTCCCCTGTTCCGCTTTCCGCAGACTACAAAGAAAGGAGGGCGACAAACAATTTTCCAAGTTTCTTGATGTGTTCAAAAAGCTCCACATAAATATTCTGTCACGACGCATTGGAGCAGATGCCGAGTTATGTCAAGTTCATGAAAGAGATATTATCTAAGAAGAGAAAACTTGAAGAGTTTGAAACGGTTGCCTTGATCGAGGAGTGCGGTGCAATTCTTCAAAAGAAGCTCCCACCTAAATTGAAAGATCCGGAAGCTTTAACATACCGTGCACCATGGGAATCTTTCGTTTGATAAGGCACTATGCGATCTTGGTGCAAGTATCAACCTCATGCCTCTATCGATTTTTCAAAAGTCAATATTGGGAAGCTAAGCCAACCACGCCTCATTACAATTGGCGGACCGATCGATAAAGTATCCGAGGGAGTGATCGAGGATGTATTAGTTAAGGTTGACAAGTTCATCTTTCCACCGACTTCATCGTACTAGACATGGAGGAAGATGAAAATATTCCGATCATCTTGGGACGACCATTTCTAGCGACGGGCCGCACCCTTATAGACGTGGAAAAGGGGAGTTAACTCGAGGGTCCAAGACGAGCAAGTTACTTTTCAAGTGTTCAAATCGTTCCCATGTCCCGGAAGTGCTGATAAAGGATCACAAATTGAGGGTGTGGATGTTTGTGAGAGAGGAAAGCATCGAAAAAATCGTCGTTGGGAAAATTCAGATTCTGTTTTAAATGGCCCAAGTTTGAAGAAGGATGTAGAACTAGTGGCGTTTCTCGACCATGAAGAAAAATCTGCTGCAGTTGTGCGTTCGTTTGTGAAGGAGGAGAGTGAGCCGAAAGCCAAGAGAAAAATTAGTCATGGAGAAACCGGTGTTTCGGAAGTTTTTCAAGTCGAAACCTTTTCGAAAACTACATTTGATGACTGAACCGAAAGTCGAACGGCTGATGACCAATGGTCATAATTTTAACCAAAATACAAACGGTTCGATGAACGGGGCGGAAGCCAAATGGAGTTTGCGAAAAGCGAACTAACGTTGTTCAATAGGTCCGGCTGAAGACTATAAACTTAGCGCTTCTCGGGAGGCAACCCGAGCTCGTAGCTGTAGATTTTTGCATTTCTTTATTTTTCTTGTATTCGTGATTTTTATTTTTCATCTTATTTGTGCTTCTATTTGCTTCTTCCTCTCGTTTTTAACGTCTTCTTTTCAAAATTCTGCGCAGAAAGTCCTGTGAGAAATCGAGTATGAGCCGCGACGCTTATTGTGAGCCGCGGCACACATCGATCGCAATGGGAGGCAAAACCGATCGTACTTTGTGCCGCAAGACGGCATAAATGAGCCGCGCACACTCGAGCAATGAGCCGCGGACACGGAATTTGAGCCGCACACGACAAAACGAGACACGTAAAAGGGATCACCTTGTGCCGCGGCTCACTTTATCGTGCCGCGCACACTATGCGAATCCAAAGGCCGTAGCTTATAACATGCATTCACGGCATTTATCAGTGCACGTTCTTTTTCTTCTCCTTGCCTTCCCTCCTCTTCTCTACCGCCAACGTTGTTCAAATTTCTTCTGCGATTTTTCTTGAAATCTTCAAAAGGTACGCTTCCATCCTTATTGTTTATTTGCTTATAGGTTATATTTTGAAGTTGTTTTTGCGTTGAATGGATGGAACATGCCCGCTTTTTCCTTCAAATAGTTTTGTGATTGTTAGAATATAACAGGTAATTTCATCGAATTTTCTTGATTAAATTGGAATATCAATGAATTGATTGTGTTAAGTTGTTCATGATTGAATTGTATTTCTGTTTTGGGGCTGAATCGAGCGTAACTATGTTTATTCTTCAAGTAAACATGCGCCCTCAAGGTGTCCGATAAATTGCCCAAATGAAAATTTTCTTTGAAAAGGCAAACGTTTTGAATTCTCGTGCAACGCCTACGTTTTGAATTTACACAAGCCCAACCCTTACATCCAGTTTAGATGTTTAAGTCCAAATTCATCTTTTTCTCTCGTATGCGCTAGTGTCTTAAATTCGAATTTCGGTTTGATGTCTTTAGCCGCGCATATATCATCGTTATTATTTTTGCGTAAATAAACCCTCGTGTTGTGCTTCTCAGATCGATTATGGCGCGCACGAAGAAGCCGACCAAGCGTGCTAGGACCAAGTCATCCCCTACGCGAGGAGACCTCTCGGTCGGGCCGAGGCGAGGGGCACCAATTTTCGGACCCGAGATCCACAAGATATTCAACGAAAAGATCCGTCCGCGTCCACTTATTCCCGAGAGAGGTTTTACTCCAGCCTCCTCGGACGGGAGTTGCTCATGATGATTGACGAGATGGGATGGGCTAGATTTACCGCACCTCCCGAGCCAGCCATCATTTCGATCGTCCCAGAGTTTTATGCCAGCGCTCTGTCAAGCACATCCGGCAGGCATACGTTGCCTTCTCTAGAGTCTCGGACTCGTCGACGTCCGAGGGGTCACAGGCTGATTTCTCCCGACCGCTATTCGGAGGCTTTTTGGGTTTCCGGCGGTGGACGAGACGGCTATGACCGTGATGACCGGCCTCACTAAGGAGGCCACGCTTGCACGATTGCACCTGCAGATCGACCGGGAGCAATGAGCACAGAGCTCATCTACTTTTCACTTCAGAGCTCGCGCCTCGGCTCGGCGAGCCCGGCTTTACTTTATTTGTGCCCGCATTGATCCCACCTCCCAGATCCGTGCTTTTCTCTCCCGCGCCCGGGATACTTTTGCTATCACCTCCGGCCGCGCTTCGATGTGGCCCCCATTCGGTCCGATCTATCTTCCAGAGTATCCAGGGGGCCAAGACGGGTTGAAGCACCCTCCTCATCTGCGCCTTTATGCCGGCAATGGGCCGACGTGGTCGACGAGCCGATGCTTGCCCCACAGGCCCCGATCGACCACCGCATCATATCGCACTTTGAGCAGTGGGGCGGAGCACCGGCACACGCTCGGGGGCGAGGATTTTTGCTCGAGGAGGCTCACGAGGGATCCCCCGAGCCACTTTTGTTGACGCACGGAGAGGCCGGACCGCAGCCCGACAGAGCGAGGTTGGAGGAGCTGTTTGACGGGCTGCGGGAGGATATGAGGAGACAGAGAGAGGAGCTGAGAGAGGAGTTGAGGAGAGAGAGATATGAGATGAGGAGAGAGAGAGAGAGAGAGAGCTGGATGGCTGCCTTGCGAGAGGAGCAGCGGGCGGCGCGGGAGAGTGTTGTTGCTGCCGCCAGAGCCGAGATGAGAGAGCAGGCCCGCCGGGCCAGCCGACGAGCGGAGAGGCGTCTTGCTGCGAGGGAGGCTTATCATCAGGAGCACCTCGCCGCATGGACGGCCCACATCATGCATCCCGACGGGCCATTTACTGCGCCCGCCGGCCACACCACCCTCCTCACCGGACGATGCGGCACGGCTCCCGAGCAGCGGAGGGGAGTACTTGACCTTTTACTTTTCTTGCATTTCATTTTTTGTCCATTGAGGTCAATGTACGTCCTAAGTTTGGGGGGGCTTTACATTCAGTCTGCATTCATTGCTGTACTCTATTTTCTTGCTGTACATTATATTTTGTTGCACTTTTCTTTCTTTGCGAATTTTTTTTTTTTTAATAGCCTTGCTTGCCGTAGTTTTTCTTTATTCGTGAATTTTCGTGCTTCTATTATGTGTGATACTGATGTTACGACACTGTCTTTCTCTCTGAAGAAGCGGGCGAGTTTTAGTCGAGTTGTAGTCAGTTATTTCTGTTCTGCTTAGTATTCAATTAGGTCCGAAATTTTTCGTGATTGTAGAGGACTTGGCAGATAAGAGACGATACATACTTGTTTTTAAATCCCCATCAATACGTTTGGCTACATTTTCCGGATAGTGAGTCGTACTGTTTCTTTAGTCGTGTTGGCACTTAAATTGAGTTTAGAGTCGGCGCTTTTCCCTAAAAGTCGAGATAATGTGTTCTATGAAGGGAAGTCTAGTAACCGGGGGTATTCGCGTGACCCGTTGTTTACTCTCGCGTAAAACGACGACCCTGATTAGACTATTGATTTAGATATTTCACATGTGCCAATGATAGGGAGCCTAGTAACCGGGGGCATTCGCGTGACCCGCTGTTTACTCTCGCGTCAAACGGCAACCTTGATTCGGACATGCGGAAATTATGTATTCGAGTTGTGTCTCCGCTGTAGACGGGAACTTAGTAACTAGAAGCATCCATGTGCCCCATGAGTGTCTTTTACGTCAAACGGTTTCCTAATACATGAGAATGGAAGTTCCACCCTAGGATTATCCCGATGAAACATCCCGAGATCCTAACCTAGTGGTCAACTCGAATCGAATTCTTGAGCATATTTATATAAGGGGACACTGTCCGAGGTTTAGTTGTTAGGAGACTCGTGAAAAATTGTGCCTTTAGACTGTGGAACGGGACGAACTAACTTGTCTATTTTAGCCTTTCATATTGACGGTCGATTCGACTCATGTTTTGTTAATCTTTGAGTGAGTTTTCTTCATGAACAAATGATTAGATCGAACTTGATCACTTTGGGATCACTATTCGAAAAGTGCGGCTCGCTTTTATGACACTCGTATTATTTAGAGAGAATGGCAGGATAGTATTGATTAGGTTGAACACTATGAGTTGCACGATGATTCACGACATTCTTTTATCGACTTTAATTCTTTTTGCTTGAGGACAAGCAAAGGCTTAAGTTTGGGGTATTTGTTAGGCGTATTTTTATACGCTTATTTATCATTATTTTGTAGTATTTTGGAGTGTGAAATCATCTAAATGAGCTTTTAATGCCTTAATTTTGTATGATTGACAGAAATTGAAGTCGAAGCTTAAACGAGGCAAACGGCGAAAAACGGCAAAATCGACTATGAGCCGCGCACAAGGAAGCCGAGCCGCGGCAAAGGAAGACACCACCAAGGGCGAGTAGTCAGTACTCGTGCCGCGCATGACCCATGTGAGCCGCGGCACGTAAGGATTTAATTACGCCTGTATTGATTTTGGCGATGTGCCGCGCACAGTTGATGAGCCGCGGCACACTTAGCGGGTTTGGTACGTCTGCGCGGATTTTGGGCCGTTTCGAAGCCAGTTTTCAACCAACTAATACGGACGCGATTTATGGAAGTGCTGAGCTATAAATAGGGCTTAAGACCCTAATTTAATTATCTTGGAACCTTGGAATCTTGAAATCATCAAAGCTAAACCTAGGAGAGCTTAAGCTTGGAGACAAAGAAGAGGAGGAAAGCAGAGGAATTCAAGGGCAGAAGGCGGGAGCTGAAGAACGGAGGAATCCGAGCTTCATCTGCGTTTGAATTTTATGCTTTCGTTTATTTCTGCTGTATTTTCAGTTTTTAGTATGTCAGGCTAAAGCCCTAATCTAGGGTTTTGATGAAACCTTTATTTTGACGAATTGATTAAGATTATCCAATTTATTACCTTTTTATTGAGTTTTCCCAATTATGTTTAATGCTTGCAATTATCTGGCCAATAGTTGTATTGATTTAATCATTCACTTCGAATCGGGAGAGGAGATTTGGTGAGGAACTATTGGTGAGGACCGTTTTATTCTGTGAGATAGGAATATACTCATAGGAACTACGTGGCCTTTAGGAGATTTCATGAATTTTGCCTAGCGACGTTATAATTCACCTAGGGATAGAGTGCGTTAGTCGCCGTTAGATAAATCTATTGACCTCGGGAGAGGCGGTAGAATATATTAGCAATCTCCGCCTTCAATAAATTGGGAAAATTATTTATTACGGATAATCAAGATTAAATTCGGATAAATTAAGGTGGATTCAGAACTCTAGACTTATTTATCATTTGATTCCTTTTATTCAAGCTATCGTTTTCTGTTTAGTCTTTTATTAATTCTTTTAGTTATTAATCCAAAAACCCAACTTCGATAGTTCAAATAAAATTGGAATACGAAAACGTCGGTAGTTAGAGATTCAATCCTCGTGGGAACGATACTCTACTTATCACTTTATTACTTGTAAACGATGACGTGCACTTGCGTGTAGGAAATATCGCAACACCTTTCGGTTTACGGGGTCGAACTACTCTAATGAAAATCTTGATGTCACAAGCACATCCCTACTAAATCCTCAAGTCGAAGGTTCACGAATACCTATCACAACCTTTCGATTCCGTCATTGACTGTCCCGGAGTGAAATCCATGTGACGAATCGAGGGTGAGTCGGTTCGAGTATACTAATCCAATTAGCATACCTATAACGTGTTCTCCCACTAACCATTAGTGTTCGTGCACTCTCCATGTCAAAGAACACGTCATACAAGTCTTCACATAAACTTAACGCCTACCAAGTTTCATCGACTTGCGAACGATTAAGTATTTGAGCTATAACCTTTCAGTGCCGACCCCCTTATCCAATAAGGAGTGGAACGTTTTGCTCTCAAATACACGGACTAGTTTCTATATGTTTATTTACGAGTTAGGAATGCCAGTAACTACCAGTAAATAAAGAAACATTCATTTGTCGGTGCCTTAAACGAAGGCCCAGCGGAAGCGGTAAAACGAAAATTAATTCGATCCGAATCCCTACGAGGATCGATCGAGCTACGTATATACGATATTGGCATTTGGAATGCTTGATTTGATGGTGAATGATTTGGAATCATTTTAGTCATAATCGTGGTATATATTTTTACGTTCGTTGTAGTTATATTTTTCGTAAGTTTATGTCTAAATATAAATCTTAATTTCTTGGAAATATGATTTATATTGAAGATATGAATGTTGAAAAATATTGATATTGGATATCCGGTCGAAAATCGAGCTCCGAATCGTCGTCGGACGACTTTTCGGACAAAGGGCAAGAAGCTGCCAGGGTGACTCGACCGTGTCTGGTGACACGGGCCGTGTCCCAGCCTTGTGCCAAAGCCAGTGCACCCGACCGTGTCAGGAGACACGGGCCGTGCCCGGCCGGCAGCTGCCGAGCGTGACTCGGCCATGCCAGGCCTGTCTGCCGGATAGCTGCCGAGGGTGACTCGGCCAGGCAGCCCTTTTTCGCCTCGGCTCGATTTTTTCGTGTATTCTTGAAAATTAATCTCCCGCATGTTAAATTGGATTTAATATGATTAAAATGATTTATGGTATTTCATTTTATAAGGGAAATTTGATTAATTGGAATATTTATGGTCGACCGAATTATTTTGAACGTTATTATATTATCGATTGTGTGAATCGATTGGATCGGTTCGTATTGTTGATTGGATCAATGTATCTCTACGCTTTCCATTTATTTAGTATTTATTGAATGAATGCTTTTGAATGGGGATGTGGTTCGTGGACTTAGTTTTTGAATCGTTCGTTTTATTCGATTGGGTTGTAAAGGCCGTTTTGAGCCTATTTATTTTACTAGAAAAATTTGTATCTAGGATGCAATTTTCAATGTAAAATTTATATGTAATGACGAAGACCGGAGGAAGATCCATTTCGAGAAGACGAAGATTCAAGACGAAGACTTGTAATTAGATTACGGAGTTTTTGTTTTCTAGGAACGGTCCATGAACCACATGTTGGTAGCAACTAGGTTGTGAATGGTTGTTTCATATTGTATGAAAGCCACAAACGCGCTTAAATGAATTAATGTGAAAAGTGTAATATTAATCGCGATAATTCTCCCACAACAAATAATTAAGTTTATAAGGTTTCAAGGTTTTCCTTCCCTCCATCGAGTTTTCGGGAAATTGAAATACAAACCGGATGTGCTATGCTTCCGAGTTATCGGGGTAGTCGTTCGGGGAGGACGGATAAATTACCGGGAGCGCATTGGATGCCTTCGGTTGGAGCAAATTTTATCCCTAGAAACCTGATAGGTTGCCGGATAAGATTCAATTGTGAAACTGATTTGCATCGATGGTATAAACTTAACTTGTTCACGAACCATAGAAACCGTATAGGTTGAGGGGAGTGAACAAGGGGAAAAAGAAGATCGAATCATCCATTAGATGGGTTGGTGTTGGACACCACTTTATGAAAATTAATAGACTAGAAACTCCGTTGGTTGCCCTCTATTAAGATTTATAAAGAACTCGATCACCACTATGAAGTAGAGCTAAGATACTTATGGATTTCAGATGTGAGTGTGTTATTCCGATAAAAATAGTGGGAGTCGGGTAACAAGAATAGAAAAGACCTTAATTCTATACTCGTAACATAATATAACAAGTCACTAATTAACTGCTATACTTAATGCGAGACAAATCTCAATATGACAATGAATCCACTCGCAATTCTACTCGAAAAGAACACCTTAATGGGACCTAACTTTGTGGATTGGCTCCGCAATCGATGATTGTCCTCGGTATAGAGGCACTGGGATACGTCTTGGAGACGGACATTCCGGCGCCTCCCGACTCTGTGCGGACCCGAACCAATCGGGAAGAGATTGAAAACCACGAAAAGTGGATTAAGGATGACGTGAAAGTCCGTGCTTATATGATGGCTTCCATGTCTAATGAGCTTCAGAGAGCTCATGAGAAAATGACTTCGCTAGGCGATTTTATCTCACTTAACCGAGCTTTATGGTGAGCATAGCGAATCTGCTAGATATGAGATATCCAAGCAATCGCTCGGTGCAAGGATGAAGGAAGGTGAGAAGGTTGGGGAACACGTCCTCAAAATGATATCCATGATCGAGAGATTGGAGGCTCTTGATTTTAAAATGGATACTTCTCTCCAAACCGACCTTATCCTACAGCCTCTCTCGATTCCTTCTCACGCTTTGTTATGAACTTCAACCGCAATGAGATTGCATGTAACTTAGCCGGGCTAATGAACAACCGGTGACCGCTCGGTCTCGATGAAGACCGCGGATGAAGGAGTCTGCACTTGTGATTTCTTGGACTTGGAAGTCTAAGAATAAGAAGAAAAAGACCAAGAAGCGGACTGGACCACAAGCTAAGGACCTTAAGGGTAAGGGCAAGGCCCCGATGGTTCCAAAGAACAAGAAGAAGAAGGATGCTTGTCTCAAGTGCGGTGAGCTGGGCCACTAGGCTAGAGACTGTCCGATTCTTCATGGCACTTCAGGTACAGAACTTTTAGTTTTGGAAACAAATTGTTCTGCTACTGTATTTTCTACTTCCTGGATACTGGATTCTGGTGCTAGTTCTCATATTTGTACCGTGAATCAGGATCTGGAACAAAGTAGGAAGCTTGGAGCTGGAGAAGTTATGATCACAGTCGGAAGCGGGCATAGAGTCGAGGCGACCGACATAGGATCACTTCTTTTGGGTTTAGAATTCGGCTTTGTTTTGACTTTAGAAGATGTACTTGTTTTGCCCAAGGGGCACAAAAACATTGTATCAATTCCGGTCATGGACCGAAAAGGCTTTTCATTTTTCATTGGTGATGGTTCCTGCAAAATTTATTTTAGAAATAAACTAGTGGGTACTGCTACATTGTTGAATGGATTGTATCATCTAAATCTCAGCAACAAAGTAGTTTTGAATACTATGACTAGAAAATGTGGTAGGGATGAAACCAACCAAGTTTTGAAATGGCATCTTAGACTTGGTCATGTTGGTCAGACCAAGGTTTACAAGATGGAAAAAGATGGACTTATGGGTCCATTGGGATCGGATCCCTTTCTTACTTGTGAATCTTGCCTTAAAGGCAAAATGACTAAGTCCCCCTTCACAGGGACTTTTGAAAGAGCCGCTGATAAACTGGGATTAATCCATACTGACGTTTGTGGTGCTTTGGAAGCGGACGTGACGGATATCAATATTTCATTACGTTCTGAGATGATCATACTAGGTATGGTTATGTATACCTAATGAAACATAAATCCGAGGCCTTTGAGAAATTTCAGAATTCAAGGCCCTAGTCGAAACAAACCGGTAATCATATCAAAGCACTTGGTCGGACCGAGGTGGCGAGTATATGAGTACGGAGTTTGACGAGTTCCTTAAAGAACATGGAATAGTTTCACAACTAACACCTCCAGGTACTCCTCAGTTAAATGGTGTGTCAGAAAGAAGGAACCGGACCCTGTTGAACATGGTCCGTTCCATGCTGGGCTATACTGACTTGCCGATTTACCTGTGGGGGTATGCACTCCTGACTGCCGCGTATATCTTGACAGATGTCCTTCCAAATCCGTTCCTAAAACTCCACATGAGATGTGGGAAGGAAGGAAACCAAGTCTTAATCATATTAGGATTTGGGGATGTCCCGCTTATGTCAAGAAGACTAAGGTGGAAAAGTTGGAAGCTAGGTCTGCGAAGGGACGTTTCATTGGATTCCCGTCTGGGATGATGGGATATCTATTCTACATGCCCGAAGATCGAAGGATCGTTGTTGCTTTACAAGCACACTTCCTGGAAGATGAGTTCATTCAGGAAGGCGGAGAAGGTAGAAGTATTTCTTTAGAAGAATACAATGAAACTCCTAGAGAGACACCTGTGCAAGAAATTGGAACCGAACTTTCTGAAACACAAGTACAACCACCTCGTAGGTCTAGTAGGGTGTCTCATTTACCTGAGAGGTATGGGCTTGTGCACTTGGAGGAGCTGGGTCTCCATGAGGTTCCAAGTGATAGCCAAGATACCGAACCGACGACCTATGACCAAGCGATGGTGGATGTAGACTCTGCGAAATGGCGTGAAGCTATGGAAGCTGAGATAGACTCGATGCATGTAAATCAGGTCTGGACTCTAGTAGACCGCCCCAAGGGCATAGTGCCCATTGGGAATAAGTGGATCTACAAGAGAAAGACCGATGGTGATGGCAAGGTTGACGCCTATAAGGCCAGGCTTGTGGCAAAGGGTTATACCCAAAAGGAAGGGATCGATTACCACGATACCTTCTCGCCCGTAGCCATGATCAAGTCTATTTGCATGATGCTTGCTATAGCTGCCTACCACGATTATGAGATATGGCAAATGGACGTAAAGACGGCTTTCCTTAATGGATTCCTCGAGGAGGAAATCTATATGGAGCAGCCTAAAGGCTTTGTGTCCGAAGTCGATATTCAGAAAGTGTGCAAGCTTCAGCGTTCCATTTATGGACTGAAGCAAGCGTCGCGTAGTTGGAACCTTCGTTTTGACGAGGCGGTCAAAGAGTTTGACTTCGTGCAAAATGAAGAGGAACCTTGTGTATACAAGAAGGTTAGTGGGAGCAAGATCACATTCTTGAGTGAAGCTTTTATTATTATTACACTCGATTAACCTCTAAGGTTACGGCTAGAATCAAATGGTGAAGCTTTTATTATTATTACACTCTAAGTGTATAATATATCTCTCTCAATGATTTATCTCAATTTTTCTCCAAGAAAAATGAAGAAGAAGTTGATGAACAAAGATGAAGAAGACTTGGAGAAGTCTTTTCTCTCTTTCTCTCTACACTCTCACGTTGGAAATAATGTGAAATCAAGTGAGTGAAAGTGATTGTCATCATCTACATATATTCAACTCCCCACCACTTACCAACAACTCATACATGTGGGAATCTAACCCCACCATATATCATAATCCATTAAAGAATGGAACAAGAGTCCACAAGGAAGGTGGGTGGAATGTGGGGGGCGGCCCATGCTAGAAATCGGACGAGTTCGGTTCATTTTGGACTCCCGAGGGTCTAAACAGATAAACTCCGATTCCGTATCGATGTATTTATATCGATTAATTAATCTAATTAATTAAACATATCAAAAACAAAATAATATAATTAATTTCTCCAAGAAATAATTATATACATGAATTAAATTAATCACCCAGTAATTTATTTAATTCATTAGGCCGTAAATCAATTTATCCAATAAATCGATTTAAACATCCAATGTTCCAAAATTAGATATCCAATATCTAATATTCATAATGAGAGAATTAGCTTGATTCATTCCGTCGTCAATCCTATTGCGCGACTCGGTAGGTCCGTCTCAGTCAGCAATGGGAGGAACCAAAGAGTAGTAGCACCACCTAGCCAGCCTGGCGGCCTACACTGTACCCCAACTGAGAACGAATGATTGGGATCATTCAAGAACCATTCTGTCGTGAATACCAATATACGTATAAACCCTTCTTTCAAATGTCCCGATCAAGTTATAGGGTCACGGTCAGTCAAACCCTATCTGTACTTGACGCTATGCATGCGTTAATGCAAATCGAGATCATCGGTACATCGTGTATCTAATACAACTAGCTCCAATGCTTTGGCCAAAGACTTATGATCTCATCTGCCAATAACCGCATAGGACATATAACCCGCTCACTAACGGGAGAAAGAATTCTATCTTGGTATTCAGTAGGACCTGCTACTTGCCCGTCAAGATGCACGTCGAGGTTGACCCCCGCCTTTCGGTTTACGGGGTCGAACTACTCTAATGAAAATCTTGATGTCACAAGCACATCCCTACTAAATCATCAAGTCGAAGGTTCACGAATACCTATCACAACCTTTCGATTCCGTCATTGACTGTCCCGGAGTGAAATCCATGTGACGAATCGAGGGTGAGTCGGTTCGAGTATACTAATCCAATTAGCATACCTATAACGTGTGCTCCCACTAACCATTAGTGTTCGACAGGCACTCTCCATGTCAAAGAACACGTCATACAAGTCTTCACATAAACTTAACGCCTACCAAGTTTCATCGACTTGCGAACGATTAAGTATTTGAGCTATAACCTTTCAGTGCCGACCCCCTTATCCAATAAGGAGTGGAACGTTTTGCTCTCAAATACACGGACTAGTTTCTATATGTTTATTTACGAGTTAGGAATGCCAGTAACTACCAGTAAATAAAGAAACATTCATTTGTCGGTGCCTTAAACGAAGGCCCGGTGAAGCGGTAAAACGAAAATTAATTCGATCCGAATCCCTACGAGGATCGATCGAGCTACGTATATACGATATTGGCATTTGGAATGCTTGATTTGATGGTGAATGATTTGGAATCATTTTAGTCATAATCGTGGTATATATTTTTACGTTCGTTGTAGTTATATTTTTCGTAAGTTTATGTCTAAATATAAATCTTAATTTCTTGGAAATATGATTTATATTGAAGATATGAATGTTGAAAAATATTGATATTGGATATCCGGTCGAAAATCGAGCTCGAATCGTCGTCGGACGACTTTTCGGACAAAGGCGTGAAGCGCCAGGTGACTCGACCGTGTCCGTGACACGGCCGTGTCCGCGATCCCAAAGCCATTGCCAGCAGACCGACCGTGTCGGGACACGGCAGGCGTGCACGGCGGTGCCGAGCGTGACTCGGCCATGCCAGGCCCGTCTGCCGGATAGCTGCCGAGGGTGACTCGGCCAGGCAGCCCTTTTTCGCCTCGGCTCGATTTTTTCGTGTATTCTTTAAAATTAATCTCCCGCATGTTAAATTGGATTTAATATGATTAAAATGATTTATGGTATTTCATTTTATAAGGGAAATTTGATTAATTGGAATATTTATGGTCGACCGAATTATTTTGAACGTTATTATATTACCGATTGTGTGAATCGATTGGATCGGTTCGTATTGTTGATTGGATCAATGTATCTCTACGCTTTCCATTTATTTAGTATTTATTGAATGAATGCTTTTGAATGGGGATGTGGTTCGTGGACTTAGTTTTTGAATCGTTCGTTTTATTCGATTGGGTTGTAAAGGCCGTTTTGAGCCTATTTATTTTACTAGAAAAATTTGTATCTAGGATGCAATTTTCAATGTAAAATTTATATGTAATGACGAAGACCGGAGGAAGATCCATTTCGAGAAGACGAAGATTCAAGACGAAGACTTGTAATTAGATTACGGAGTTTTTGTTTTCTAGGAACGGTCCATGAACCACATGTTGGTAGCAACTAGGTTGTGAATGGTTGTTTCATATTGTATGAAAGCCACAAACGCGCTTAAATGAATTAATGTGAAAAGTGTAATATTAATCGCGATAATTCTCCCACAACAAATAATTAAGTTTATAAGGTTTCAAGGTTTTTCTTCCCTCCATCGAGTTTTCGGGAAATTGAAATACAAACCGGATGTGCTATGCTTCCGAGTTATCGGGGTAGTCGTTCGGGGAGGACGGATAAATTACCGGGAGCGCATTGGATGCCTTCGGTTGGAGCAAATTTTATCCCTAGAAACCTGATAGGTTGCCGGATAAGATTCAATTGTGAAACTGATTTGCATCGATGGTATAAACTTAACTTGTTCACGAACCATAGAAACCGTATAGGTTTAGGGGAGTGAACAAGGGGAAAAAGAAGATCGAATCATCCATTAGATGGGTTGGTGTTGGACACCACTTTATGAAAATTAATAGACTAGAAACCTGTTCGGTTGCCCTCTATTAAGATTTATAAAGAACTCGATCACCACTATGAAGTAGAGCGACGATACTTCCGGATTTCACATGGGAGTGTGTTATTCCGATAAAAATAGTGGGAGCTGGGTAACAAGAATAGAAAAGACCTTAATTCTATACTCAGAACATAATATAACAAGTCACTAATTAATCTGTTATACTTAATGCAGACAAATCTCAATATGACAATGAATCCACTCGCAATTCTACTCGAAAAGAACACCTTAATGGGACCTAACTTTGTGGATTGGCTCCGCAATCTGATGATTGTCCTCAGTATAGAGGCACTGGGATACGTCTTGGAGACGGACATTCCGGCGCCTCCTGACTCCTGTGCGGACCCGAACCAATCAGGAAGAGATTGAAAACCACGAAAAGTGGATTAAGGATGACGTGAAAGTCCGTGCTTATATGATGGCTTCCATGTCTAATGAGCTTCAGAGAGCTCATGAGAAAATGACTTCTGCTAGGCAGATTTTATCTCACTTAACCGAGCTTTATGGTGAGCATAGCAATCGCTAGATATGAGATATCCAAGCAAATCGCTCGGTGCAAGGATGAAGGAAGGTGAGAAGGTTGGGGAACACGTCCTCAAAATGATATCCATGATCGAGAGATTGGAGGCTCTTGATTTTAAAATGGATACTTCTCTCAAACCGACCTTATCCTACGGTCTCTCCCCGATTCCTTCTCACAGTTTGTTATGAACTTCAACCGCAATGAGATTGCATGTAACTTAGCCGGGCTAATGAACAACCGGTGACCGCTCGATCTCGGATGAAGACCCGCGGATGAAGGAGTCTCGCACTTGTGATTTCTTACGGACTTGGAAGTCTAAGAAAAAGAAGAAAAAGAACAAGAAGCGGAATTTGGACCACAAGCTAAGGACCTTAAGGGTAAGGGCAAGGCCCCGATGGTTCCAAAGAACAAGAAGAAGAAGGATGCTTGTCTCAAGTGCGGTGGTGGGCCTTTGGGCTAGAGACTGTCCGATTCTTCATGGCACTTGTCTGTAACTTTTAGTTTTGGAAACAAATTGTTCTCTCTTGTATTTTCTACTTCTGATATCTTGGATTCTGGTGCTAGTTCTCATATTTGTACCGTGAATCAGGATCTTGAACAAAGTAGGAAGCTTGGAGCTGGAGAAGTTATGATCACAGTCGGAAGCGGGCATAGTGTCGAGGCGACCGACATAGGATCACTTCTTTTGGGTTTAGAATTCGGCTTTGTTTTGACTTTAGAAGATGTACTTGTTTTGCCCAAGGGGCACAAAAACATTGTATCAATTCCGGTCATGGACCGAAAAGGCTTTTCATTTTTCATTGGTGATGGTTCCTGCAAAATTTATTTCATAAATAAACTAGTGAGTCTTGCTACATTGTTGAATGGATTGTATCATCTAAATCTCAAAGAACAAAGTAGTTTTGAATACTATGACTAGAAAATGTGGTAGGGATGAAACCAACCAAGTTTTGAAATGGCATCTTAGACTTGGTCATGTTGGTCAGACCAAGGTTTACAAGATGGAAAAAGATGGACTTATGGGTCCATTGGGATCGGATCCCTTTCTTACTTGTGAATCTTGCCTTAAAGGCAAAATGACTAAGTCCCCCTTCACAGGGACTTTTGAAAGAGCCGATAAATCGGGATTAATCCATACTGACGTTTGTGGTGCTTTGGAAGCAGCACGTGACGGATATCAATATTTCATTACGTTTACAGATGATCATACTAGGTATGGTTATGTATACCTAATGAAACATAAATCCGAGGCCTTTGAGAAATTTCAGGAATTCAAGGCCCTAGTCGAGAAACAAACTGGTAATCATATCAAAGCACTTCGGTCGGACCGAGGTGGCGAGTATATGAGTACGGAGTTTGACGAGTTCCTTAAAGAACATGGAATAGTTTCACAACTAACACCTCCAGGTACTCCTCAGTTAAATGGTGTGTCAGAAAGAAGGAACCGGACCCTGTTGAACATGGTCCGTTCCATGCTGGGCTATACTGACTTGCCGATTTACCTGTGGGGGTATGCACTCCTGACTGCCGCGTATATCTTGACAGATGTCCTTCCAAATCCGTTCCTAAAACTCCACATGAGATGTGGGAAGGAAGGAAACCAAGTCTTAATCATATTAGGATTTGGGGATGTCCCGCTTATGTCAAGAAGACTAAGGTGGAAAAGTTGGAAGCTAGGTCTGCGAAGGGACGTTTCATTGGATTCCCGTCTGGGATGATGGGATATCTATTCTACATGCCCGAAGATCGAAGGATCGTTGTTGCTTTACAAGCACACTTCCTGGAAGATGAGTTCATTCAGGAAGGCGGAGAAGGTAGAAGTATTTCTTTAGAAGAATACAATGAAACTCCTAGAGAGACACCTGTGCAAGAAATTGGAACCGAACTTTCTGAAACACAAGTACAACCACCTCGTAGGTCTAGTAGGGTGTCTCATTTACCTGAGAGGTATGGGCTTGTGCACTTGGAGGAGCTGGGTCTCCATGAGGTTCCAAGTGATAGCCAAGATACCGAACCGACGACCTATGACCAAGCGATGGTGGATGTAGACTCTGCGAAATGGCGTGAAGCTATGGAAGCTGAGATAGACTCGATGCATGTAAATCAGGTCTGGACTCTAGTAGACCGCCCCAAGGGCATAGTGCCCATTGGGAATAAGTGGATCTACAAGAGAAAGACTGATGGTGATGGCAAGGTTGACGCCTATAAGGCCAGGCTTGTGGCAAAGGGTTATACCCAAAAGGAAGGGATCGATTACCACGATACCTTCTCGCCCGTAGCCATGATCAAGTCTATTTGCATGATGCTTGCTATAGCTGCCTACCACGATTATGAGATATGGAAAATGGACGTAAAGACGGCTTTCCTTAATGGATTCCTCGAGGAGGAAATCTATATGGAGCAGCCTAAAGGCTTTGTGTCCGAAGTCGATATTCAGAAAGTGTGCAAGCTTCATTCCATTTATGGATCAAGCAAGCGTCGCGTAGTTGGAACCTTCGTTTTGACGAGGCGGTCAAAGAGTTTGACTTCGTGCAAAATGAAGAGGAACCTTGTGTATACAAGAAGGTTAGTGGGAGCAAGATCGCATTCTTAGTACTATATGTAGATGACATTCTACTAATAGGAAATGATGTGGGAATGCTCGGTTACGTGAAAGCTTGGCTTTGAGTAATTTCTCCATGAAAGACTTGGGAGAAGCAACCTATATTCTTGGTATTCGGCTCTACCGGGATAGAGCGAAGAGAACAATAGGCCTTTCCCAAGCCCTCTATATAGATAAGATCTTAAAGCGATTTAAGATGGATGATTCTAAAGAGGGTTCCTACCGATGCAACATGGAATAAAACTCACCTTGAAGATGTGTCCTCAAAGTGAGGAACAACGCAAGGAAATGAGTAATATACCATATGCTTCGGCCGTGGGTAGCCTTATGTATGCTATGTTGTGTACAAGACGACATCGCGCATGCCGTAAGCGTGGTGAGTAGGTTTCGTGCAAACCTGTAGAGAACATTGGATCTTTGTAAAGAACGTTCTCAAGTACTTGAGAAGAACGAGAGATATGGTTCTTATGTATGGCGGTGGAGATTTGGATGTGGTGGGATTCACCGATTCGGACTTCAAAGGATCAAGGACGACTCGATGTCCACTTCGGCTACATATTTACTCTTAATGGAGGAGCGATATCTTGGCGTAGTGCCAAGCAAAGCGCGACTTGATTCCACTGTCAGTGAGTATCAAGCGGCCTCGGAGGCTTCCAAGGAAGGGTTACGGATTAAGAAGTTTCGGAGAACTTCAAATGATACCATGTCTTGAAATTTGCTGTTCATTATCGCGACAACGACGAGTAGCGCAGCCAAGGAGCCGAGGTTTCACAACAAGACCAAACATATTGAGAGGAAGTATCATCTCGTAAGAGAATTTGTTCGCAAGGGATACATTGTCTTTGCCAGAGTAGACTCGGCCGACAACGTCGCCGATCCACTGACCAAGCCACTTTCTCAGACTAGCTTGGAGCGTCATCTGGAGAACATGGGTATTAGATACCATAGTGTGTGGCATTGAGTGCAAGTGGGAGATTGTTAGGAGTATGCCCTCGAATGCCACTCAGAGGTTGTTGAGTGAGGGCATTGTACTTGTAATTATGTAAACCATTTATATAAGGCAAATGAATGTTTCTTTATTTACTGGTAGTTACTGGCATTCCTAACAATTGCATCATCCGAGACCCCATTCATTTTGATAGTATCACATATTTGCATGAAATGAGTGAGATGGGCATGTGGATCCTCGACAGCAAATCCTCCAAATTGATTTTGTTGAACCATTGAAATCAAGGCGGGCTTCAACTCGAAATTCAGGGCGTTGATTGGAACATGAGTAATTCCTCCAAAGTTTCGGTCCAGTTTTGGTCGGAATCCATCCCGAATTGATTGCACCGTAGTTGTTGGATTTTCAATCCTTCCGCCCTCGTTGTCCTAGATTGTTGCATTCTTGTTCGTGTTATCCCTCCCCATGTTGTCTCCTGCTCTCTCCATTTCTTCAAAAAGATCCCTTCTAAGTTTTCTTGAGGTAGCACTTGTTCTTCACGCAAATGCTTCTACTTCTGGGATGAAAGTTTCTAAAGGCACTCGAGATGAACGGGTGTTCATGCACTCACTGAGTAGGATTTAAATGTGCACAACATGAGTTATGTAACAAAAAAATGTCTAAAGTAAGACTAGAAACACTTATCGTAATATCAACACTAATAAAAATAAATTAGTCCCCGGCAGCGGCGCCAAAAACTTGTTCGCTATATTTTTAAACAATCCGCAATTGTACGGAGTAAATGTAGAAAGCGGCGAGCAAGGTCGTATTCCACAGAGACTAAATATTCGTATTGTGTTGAGTACTAGATTATAATGATTCCAGTTTTATCTAGACGATCGAAAGGTGAATGGATGGTTAACGAAATAGAATAAAATGATGACAATTTATTTAAACAAATGAAAATATCCGAATTAAAGAGAATTGAAAGAGTTTTGAAAGATAGATTCCAAAGCTAGATTTCCGTTGATCACTAAGTTTAGTCGGGATTGATGTCGAAGGATTCTAAGTGCGTCTCCAAAATGATAATCACAACAATATTCTAAAGTCTCTCTCGAGATGCATTAAAACGTAGATTGAACAACCTATAACAACGTCTCCGTCTATTATAAATTATCTAACTCCAAAATGTTAATAAGATTAAATATCATCATAGTTCATCACCGTTCTCAATCTCGTAATTTACTACGTCAAATACTCGAAACCTATTAATGCCCTCTTCTCTCGAATTATGAGCAATTAAGTTAAACATGTAAAAACATTGATCAAGTGCTCTAACATGAATAAAAACCAAGCATTTGATAAAGAAATCACACTAGATATATATATATTCATCAATCCCTAAAAAACAACATGAATCAACGTACTCCCATGCCCGGAATCTAACAAGTTTAGTCGGACTTGGTAATGAAAAAAATCTCAAAAAATATTATGTTCATGCTAAATAAAACAACAAAAATAAGTAAAAGATAGGAAGAAGATAAAACTCGGATGGTGTTTTGAGTGGATTTAGGATCAAGCCTCCAAATGTTCTTCAAGTGTTCTTCAAAAACTCCCTTCAAATCCCTTCTTTTGGTTGGAAAAGCCTTCAAATCTTTTGTTTTTCTCTCTCCAATCTCTCCAATATTCAGAATGTCCCCTTCCTTCCATGTTCCCAGCCTTTTTATCAACCCAAAATATCAACTTTTCTTCACCAAATCTTGCATAAATGTCAAAAAGTGATTTTTCCACCTAAAAGTGACACGACCCGTGTCATATTGCTCTTGAAACAGCAAAAGGCGCTGGACAATGAACCCGACCGTGTCAGTTGACACGGCCGAGCAAGTGACACGGCCCGTGTCAAATGACACGGCCGTGTATGTGTTGGTTTGTTTTGACTCCGTTTTTCCTTCTTTTTCGGCTCGATCTTTCGTTTCCGCATTGCTTGATATGTATTGGGGGTTGAGACTTCATTCTTGCTTGATTAATATCCTTAAAATACCTATAAAATCAATAAAACGTACCCAAGCGTGATCGAGTCCAATAAACACAATATGAGCACAAACGACACAATTCTACACATTTTAGGATCTTAAAATCCGGAAAAGCTTTGCAAAATTATGTGTAAAAATGAGTGTTATCATCAACATGTTAGTATCAAATATTATGTATCACATACACATATATGAATTATAATTTAACGATTAAAAAACCACAGACAAAGCTTTGGCATGCCACCTGTAATTAAAAAATGCAATTATCATTTGGGATGACATCTTATGTCGTTTTAATCGTATTAAGCCCATATAAGCCATTGGTCCAAAACCGTTTTGTATAACCTATATAAGTCTTAACCATTTTACAACATATGTATAATCTTGTTTATTCATCTTGCCTCCTTAAGATAAATATTAGAAATAATCGAAAGTTTGATGAGTGTTTTGAAAATGGTTGGCTCTTGAGACTTATGTTTCATATCAATTGATTTTAATAAACTATTTTATCAACAATTGATTATCTAAAAATTATTACCATGTATCTCATACATGTAAAAGATTTAATGAGTTTGATTTATTTGGGGGTTTAGAGTTCGTTCTTGCTTGATTAATGTCCTTAAAATACCTATAAAATCAATAAAACGTACCCAAGCGTGATCGAGTCCAATAAACACAATATGAGCACAAACGACACAATTCTACACATTTTAGGATCTTAAAATCCGAAAAAGCTTTGCAAAACTATGTGTAAAAATGAGTGTTATCATCAACATGTTAGTCTCAAATATTATGTATCACATACACATATATGAATTATAATCTAACGATCAAATAACCACAGACACAACTTTGGCATGCCACCTGTAATTAAAAAATGCAATTATCATTTGGGATGACATCTTATGTCGTTTTAATCGTATTAATCCCAAATAAGCCATAGGTCCAAAACCGTTTTGTATAACCTATATAAGTCTTAACTATTTTACAACATATGTATAAGCTTGTTTATTCATCTCGCCTCCTTAAGATAAAATCTATACACCCTGCTTTGGCAGGCCCATATTAGAAATAATCGAAAGTTTGATGAGTGTTTTGAAAATGGTTGGCTCTTGAGACTTATGTTTCATATCAATTGATTTTAATAAACTATTTTATCAAAAAATGATTATCTCAAAGTTATTACCATGTATCTCATACATGTAAAAGATTTAATGAGTTTGATTTATTTGGAAATAACGATTATTAAGCAAATAAAAAAAAAATGATGCATCTCATACAATCATATGCTAAAATATGATGCATCTTATACAATAATATGCAATGTAAATATGATGCATCTCATACATTCACATGAACAATTTGGGGTGGTGTGGTGTAGCCGTAGATCCTATTATGATATTTGTAAATATCAATAGGTCGATCGGTGTAATCTTCGATAATGCCTTTCTTCTTGAATTCCTTGTAAGTTGCTCGTCTCCTTCGTCTTCCTTTTATAGCTAGAACTATTCTAAACTATATCTTTACATTTTGTAATAGAAATCTCGGGTTACATTCGAGGGGAGTAAGACGAGAAGAGAAATTATGACAAGATAATAGGAAGGCACGACATACAAGTCGTATTATGAATATTACAATCATAATTGAATCATTAATCTAATTGATCTAGTACGGCTATACCACCCACGATGCATTAACCATTTAAGCATTCATAAGCACATATAATAAATAAAATATACTAAATATCGACTATCGATAAGTTATATAATATATAAAATATGTCAAATATCGACAATCGATAAGTTATAAAGTTCCGAGGGCCAAAACATCGAACTGGGTAAAACGGGAAATAATTTCCAGGAATAAACTAAGAAAACAAGGCCGAAATGACCCCGGAAGTGGCGTGGATCGCGGTCCGAACAGCCTGGATCGCGATCCCTTGGTCCAGAACGCACATTAGGGGCCAGCTTCCAGGGCGGGATAGCGATCCCCTTCCCCAGGACGGCTCGACAGCTCAGTTTATGCTCAAAACATGTGTATTAAAGTATACGTCTCATGTATACTTCAACTAATACCTATTGAACAATATAAATATATAAATCAAGTAGATCAAATCTATATTTATACAACCTCGGAATCAAAATATAATTATGTTCATATGAATATTTTAAAGGAGCATAATCTTTACATAAATGTTACGTATTTCTGTGAACACAAGTGCACGTTGTCGTAAGCAAGTAATAAAGTGATGAGAAAAATATCGTTCCCTCGAGGACTGATGCACTAATTATCAATTTATCTGTATTCCTAATTTTATTTGAACGACCGAATTATGTGGTTGAAGAATTATTAAAAACTAAATAATGCGACAAACTAAAAACAAATATTAGAATCAATAGTCCGATGAAAAGAGATCAAATAAGAGAAGAATCTAGAATTGAGAATTCGCCTTGATTAATCCGAATTAATCTTGATTAATAAAATTTATGTAATTTCCCAATTTATTAAAAGCAAAGATTATGAGATAATCTAATGCCTCTCCCGAGGTCAGTAGAATTTTCCAAGGTGAATAATTCACTCTATTCCTAGGTGAGTTAATTCAACAATAGCTAAAAAGTTCTAAAATCTTCAAACGAGCTTCGTAATTATTATGTGTATATTCCTATATCACAAGATAAAATGGTTTTCTCTCAAATTTCTATACTTACTCTCCTCTCCCGATTCAAGTTACATAGTTATAACAATTCAATCATAGGCCACACAATTGAAAGCTTAAGAACAATTGGGGAAAACTCAATAGAAAAGAGAAATATATCAATAACGTAAAATCAAGAATTAATTCTTCATAATATCGGTTTCATCACAATTCTAGAATAAAAGGGTCTAGCCCGACATACTAGAAAATAATACACAAATATTCAAATTAAACATAAGGAAGAAATTCAAACACAATTGAAGAACTGGCTTCTTCCGTTCTCTGGCCTTGCTTTCTGCTGCTGGGTATTTTTCTCCTCCTCTTCGATACCTTATTTTCTGACCTTCACTGCCTTTTTATAACCTTCTTTCCGCCTCCAAAAACGTATCCGAGGATTAGGTCGAAACAGCCTCCAAAACAGCCAAAATCGCGGGCTGAAATCAGGGATCCCGCGCCGCGGCCCGCGACCCGGCCTAAGTGTGCCGCGGCCCCCGATATAGTTTGTACCGCCCTGTTTGGAGCTGTGCCTGTGCCGCGGCCCAGCCTCAGCACGACGCGTCCCTTGACCGAAAAATGTCGTTTTTGACCCGTTTTTCTTCGTTTAAGCTTCAGGACTCTAATTTCCTTCAAAACATATAAAAATAATGCATTAAGAGCTTATTTATGCAGATTTAAACCCAATATGGAGATAAAATAATGATAATCAAGCCCACCAAAATAAATGAAACAAATACCCCCAAACTTAAGCCAAAACATCGAACCGGGTAAAATGGGAAATAAATTTCCAGGAATAAACTAAGAAAACAAGGCCGAAACGACCCCGGAAGTGGCCTGGATCGCGGTCCGAACAGCCTGGATCACGATCCCTTGGTCCAGATCACACAGTAGGGGCCAGCTTCCAGGGCTGGATTGCGATCCCCTTCCCCAAGACGGCTCGACAGCCCAGTTTATGCTCAAAACATGTGTATTAAAGTATACATCTCATGTATACTTCAACTAATACCTATTGAACAATATAAATATATAAATCAAGTAGATCAAATCTATATTTATACAACTTCGGAATCAAAATATAATTATGTTCATATGAATATTTTAAAGAAGCATAATCTTTACATAAACAAATTTATGTTCATATGCACCTCTTAAAATTCATAATCCTAACATAAAATTTATATGTAGATCAAATCTAATGTTCTTTGATTCTTGTATTATTAGTAGGACTAAATCACCACATGAATCTCCATATATCAGACAACCATATATGTCAAGATCAAACATATAAATCAAAATATATATCACCACACACACACACACACACACATATATATATATATATATATATTAAGATAGGCATCATATAATTATCTCTCTCTCTCTCTCTCTCTCTCTCACACACACACACACATACACACACACACACACACACACATATATATATATATGTAGATCGAAACACAAATCTATTAAAATTATATATCACCATATATATAAATATACATAGATAAAATTTATATATCATATATATAAACGTCATACATAATATATATGAACATCATATATCAACATATATGAAAATCGAAACAATGAAAATATACTAGTCTCTCCGATACTACTGTTGGGATTTTCTTTGAACTAATAAGATTTATGATCTCATCATATATCAAAATAGTGCAGCGGAAGAATAAATATAATATGAAAAAACCCTTCGAGGATCCAAGTATATTAACAAAGTATGAAGAACAAGATTGTTACCTCTTGTAGCGTGTTTTCGATCGAGCCTTCTAGAGACGTTGCAAGAAGCGAGCGTCCTCTACGGTATCCACACAATGAACAAGTCCCATGCGTCTAACGGATAGCTAGCTCCGATTCAATAAAGATTTCACTTAAATCAATTTGAATATAGGTATGTTCTTGATTATGGTAAGAACAAGAACACCAAGAATTTTATTCAAATATTCTTGAACTTTGATCTAAAATAACAACTATGAATCTTATTCAATATGTTATTAAAGATCAAACTCACAAGATAAGATGAAGAAAAGATGAGTATTCTAAAATTTTTTCTTGATCAAAGAATCAAACTTCAAAGATACGAAGATATGTTCTTGATCGTTTTTGATTATTCAACTATTAAATATTATCTTCAAGACTTTTTGAGAGAGAAATATCAAAATCGAATTTTTCATTTACGTATTAATTAGAACCTACAGGGTCACACACTTAAACGAGCAGAGCAGCTATTTTGTTCTGGTTGATTACGGTTGGTGAAGGAGTTGGTGAACCCTTAGCCATATAGAGGGCTATATAAAGTGTCTTGTGATAGCTCTCACGCTTGACAAAACACAAGAGAAGACATAATTTGTAAGACTCATAAATCATAAGCGGTCTCTAGCTAGACATTATGACTACCTGCATTAAAAGAATTAATTCGACGGCATGAATGAAATCCCGTTACTGTATAATATTTAATCCTCTCGTCGCGCGATATCCTAATTAAGCATAAGGCATTGGTGTAATACCCGGTTGTAATTCAGTCATTATCATTCAGTAATTTCATTCGATGATTGTCACCCAGTGTATATTCACTCGATTATAATCATTCACCAATCATATTCATTCACCGTGTTCACCGTTCGGAAAAACTTCGAGTGGTGTATCGTTATTGTTCATTGTTTCAACTTTCCTCATATGAGTTCGACTTTGTTAGATCACCATTAATTTTTGGTAACTCCAAAAATTCTAAGTCTTTGCAATATTATAGAGCATCGAGTTAGCTTTCCAATGGTTCAAACAAAGGAGTCAATCGAGTCCGACGAGAGTTATGGTCATTTTAGCTCAACCGCTCATTTTTCGCTTTTGCCGATCACGCCGAACGAACTCGGCCGTGTCGCCCAACACGGCCCGTGCATTTCGTCCGGAAAGTGCCGAAGTGTTCGCCTCAGACCCGACCGTGTCGCTCGCACGGCCGAGTCGAACCCTTCCGGATAAGCCGAAGCGATCGCTGACACGCCCGACCGTGTCGCTCAGCACGGCCGAGTCATGCCGAAGCCGCCGGACGGTCATCGCCGGGAGGCCCTTCGCGCCGCGACCGTGTCGGGCAGACACGGCCGAGTCCTCGCCGCCTTGCCGGCCAATCGTGCGACACGACCGTGCCGATCGGCACGGCCGTGTCCGGCAGGTAGTCAACCCTATAAATTCATTTTTGAGCATTTCACTCATTCTTTCGCTTTTTCCACCTTTTACGAGAGAGAAGCTTGAGGGAGAGTTTTCTTCATCAATTATCATTGGAGTGTTTGATTTTCTTCATTTCCTTTCGATCGTGAAGCCCGGAAAATCAATCTAACGCGTGTTCTTGGATTTAAGTACTTGGATCTTCAAGAGGTAATTCCTTCAACACTTTGGACTTCGATTTTATGTTGAGATATGATGTTTTGGACGTTATAATCATGTTATATGAAGGGATATGTATATGATTATGAGTTTGTATAAGGATTCATTGGATTATTGAGGGATTATTCAAGAACACCTTGAATATCGAGTTGGAATTGGGGATTTTCGACTAATTGTTGTTATAATCACGTTTTTGGATATTCATAACGGATTATTGATCGTATTGGAGATGTTTTGTTGGTTTGAAACACTTCTTGGGGATTTGATATTGGTATATTGAGGTTTGATTGTAAACTATCGGAGTTTGGCCTCAACGTATTCGATATAATGCCCCAATGAACTTAGTTTAATCGTATCGACGTTTTGAGTTCGTTATATTTGTGTTTAATTCGTATATTGATCGGATTGTCGGTAATTGTATTGAATTAAGGTTGTTCGTGCGACCGACACTTCATTTAGGACATTTGTTCGTGGAAGGACTTTCTTCATCGGTATTTTGTAAGTTAATTCTTACTCGGTTAAAAGGATATTCATCCCTTTTGTTGTTGTTCATTCATAATCATAACTCATTCATCATTATATTAATCATATCAAAACTTGTTGTTATCAATTAATCGTTTACCATAAGGAACCATAGCTCCAATCTTTTCATTGAGTGTCATTTATTTCGTTACCATTCCACCTCGGTGAGTCATTATTCATTTTCGATGTCACTTTTGTTATATCGTGGCATTCCGGTCATACTTGGCATGCCGTTGGTATGTGTAGGGTTTTCATGTCGGGCACATTATAGTCGTGTGTTGGTTGGTGGCCTCACATTGGGTGTGCACACGAGATTGATTGTTTCGTGAGATCGATTAGGTACAAGACCACACGTGTATTCGATCGATACTCGTTGGTGGCTTGTGCACGGACACATTTCCATCCCGGGCGTAGTGTGGCGCCATTTCATTTGAGCCGCATCGTTAGTTGATTCATATAGCATGTTTGATTGCGTATGTTTCGACAGGATGTTTCATAACTTCGTATATAATCATGATTGTGTATTTTCAACTCTTGAGGATTGTTTTTCTTTGTAATCGACCCCGTTTGGGGATTTTGTTTTTCGTGTCATGGCAAGGAAAACGCACGGGAATAGCATGTTGACGTCGAGGAGTCCTAGTGATACTAGTAGGGGGCCCCGATCTTCAGCTTATTCATGTTATTGTTCTTTATTTTCCGCAGACTTTCATTTGAATACTCCGTTTCATTCAAAGGTTGTGTATTTTATCTTCATATAAAATACACTAGTATTCAAGATTGTCCCGTTGTGTTGTAACTAAACTCCACATCGGAGTAATTATTGCCGTAATGTAGTTCAAGATTACATTTATCTTGTGTAATTCATTCATTTTCATTTGCCTAGTGGGTCCTGGTTGGGGATCTACGACCGTAATATCCGCCTAGTTTGGGGTGTTACTGAGTTGGTATCGGAGCGTGGTTTTGAATACTACCCTCCAAGTCATGTCTCATTTGAAATCATCGTCATCGGACTAGTATCATTGGACTTTCGCGTCACGTGTGACCTGTGCAGATGCCGAGCCAATCAGACCGAAAGAACTGTAAGACTTCTAACGCCATGGTATAATTTCTGGCAATAGTCATTCATTCATCATTCATCATTTAACAATCCTCAAACATCATCATTCATTATGATCGGCACGATCATATTAACTCATCAATCACTCAATTCATTTCATTACTTAGTTAATAATTAGGACGATCATATTAACTCATCAATCACTCAATTCATTTCATTACTCAGTTAATAATCAGGACGATCATGTTAACTCGTTAATTACTCAATTCATTTCATTACTCAGTTGTCAATCTGGATGATCATATTATCAATCTTGTTAAGTTATTCAAGATAATCATTTCAAGAATTTCATCAGATAATCATGTAACTTCAGTAAATCATTCATATAATCACTAAGTTAGAGCATGTATACTCATTTTCATCATCTCATGACATAATCATAATGTGCTAATCATGCGGGAAATATAATCATTATGCGACCTTCCTACTTCAGTATGGAGAGAGCTGTCAGGGGATGCACGGGGAGAGGCAAGTGCGGACCGAAACCCGAGAAATAATCACTGTGCCGGAAATCGTGCCTGTGACTCGGCTCGATCAGAAGATGTTCGGGTTGATCCACTCACTTTTATGTGCCATGATGACCCATGTGCGCTTGCTCAATCATCATTGCGCCACTGACCGGATTAATCGAGAGAACTCTCCCGTATGAGACGGCCGCTAAGGAAAGTGCCGAACAACAACCTTCATCTTTCAAAGAAGAAATCAACGGCGTAATCAACCCAAAGGCGGGTCACCAACCTTCAAGAAGCCTCGTGTGAGCCCTATCGTTCTCGAGCGACCTTCTACGGCGCATAATCGTGGATCTCATTCCCGAGCGCCGATTCGCCATCACTGCTTCAATTGTGGAACGCCGGGTCATTTCAGCACCGAGTGTCCGAAACCGTCTATCACGTGCTATAATTGTGGGAATTTTGGGCATAAGGCCCGTTTTTGCCGAAAGGACTCCAAGTCGGCTCCGCGGCATCTCAGGCCCCGAAGCAATCACCTTTCGTAATCGATCGCTTTGTCAACGCTGCTTAAGACACCGGAAGCAAATAGAGTTGGAGTTCGTATTTATCGACGGAGCGTCCGGTCGGGGCGGCAAGTCCTGCATTTATATGATGAGGAGGATCGACGATCCGGTGGCCCGAATGATTTCGTGTATACTCGTAATTTTATTTCAACTTGTGTGTACCTTTGATCGGTACACCGCATTCATTCATTTTTGATTCATGCTTGAATAGACGTATTTCGGGATAGTCCTATTGCTTGTGGATCTCATACCATCGCCTACCCGACGATGGAAGAATTTTCGGAATCATACCTAAGTAAGCTTAGTAACCGCGATTGGTTGGTGGACCTAATCGTGGTGAATTTATCTTAGGACGATGTAATTTCGGTATTAGTTGGTTTAACTGTCTTAATACTATCCTCAGTGTTTGTTAGCGTTTGGTTGCTATTTTCCGTCGTTGGTTGTTGAATGTGTGCTTCAGGGAAGTAATCCCCGTTGTTCCAGAAGAAGTATTATTATGACGAAAGCAGAGAAATTCCGCAATCGAACTATTCAATCATTCATTGTATCATTCTCATGGATTGGCCTTTCTAGGGCAATCGAGTTATTCAATCATTCCTTGTATTATTTCCATCGATTGGCTTTTCTAAGACAATCGAGTCATTCAATCATTCATTGTATCATTTTCATCGATTGGCTTTTCTAAGACAATCGAGTCATTCAATCATTCATTGTATCATTTTCATCGATTGGCCATTCTAGGGCAATCGAGTTATTCAATCATTCATTGTATCATTTCCATCGATTGGCCTTTCTAGGACAATCGAGTTATTCAAACATTCATTGTATCATCTTCATCGATTGACCTTTCTAAGGCAATCGAGTTGTTCAATCATTATTGGTATCTCTTTTTATCGATTGACCATTCTAGGGCAATCGAAATGTTCAATCATTCGTGGTATCATTGTCATCGATTGACGATGTATTTCCAGACGAGTTATCTGGTTGCCTTCACATAGAGTAAGGGAATTCAAGAGTGAGTTGAGCCGACGCCCTTTATCGAAGGCACCGTATCGGATGACCCCGACTGAATGCAGGGAGTTGAAGATTCAACTTGAGAAATAGTTCGAGAAAGGTTATCTCCGACCGATTGCCCCCGTGAGGAGCACCCGCAGTGTGATCTGTCAAGGAGAAGGATGGCTCGCCTCGTGTGTGTATTAATTACTGTGAGTTGAACAGGTGATGATCAAGAGTAGTATCCTTTACCTCGTATTGATGATCTTTTAGATCAACTTCAGGAGCCTCGGTATTTTCCAGGATCGACTTAAGATCCGGATATCACCGATTGCGGATTCGAGAGTCGGATATTGCGAGGACGGCGTGTCGTACACGCTATGGTCATTATGAGTTCGTAGTTATGCCGCTCGGGCTAACTATTGCACTGCGGTATTCGTGGAGTTAATGAATCGGGTTTTCATCGACTTTTTGGATCGGGCTTGTTGTTGTCTTCATCGAAGACATTTTGATTTATTCTCTTAGCCGAGAGGAACACGAGGTTCATCTTCTTCGTGTTCTCGACGTGTTGAGACGAGAGCAACTTTATGGAAAGTTTTCCAAATGTGAGTCCCGGAGGTCCGAAGTGACTTTCTCGGACATGTAATTTCATCCGATGAGTTCGTGTCGACCCTCGAAGACGGAGACTATCCGAGATTGGCAACCTCCGAAAGATATTAAGTAAATCCGATGTTTCCTCGGATTAGTTGGTCAATTATCCAACCCACGCACTGGAGCTAGCACCGTGGTTTTCGCTGGGGATTTGGCCGTTGCCTTTATGGCATCACTGTCATATCTTCACCAATCACAAGAGTTGAAGGATATATTTACTCACAAGGAGTTAAATATGCGAGGCGGTGGTTAGAACTAATCAAAGATTTTGATATCGAGATCCTTTACCACTCGGGCAAGGCGAACGTTGTCGCCGACGCCTTGAGTCGTAAGTCCGCAGGAGCAGATACTTGCTCGTTAACAGCTTCAAAAGAAGCTTCAAATAGAATTCCTTAGACCCGAGATCGAGGTCCGGCTTCAGCGAATCTGTGGACAGCTTTGTATGTTAGAGATTTCATCATCTCTTGAGGAGGTAATCGAGAGAATCGAGTTCGACCCTTCATTGTTGCGCATCCGTGAAGATGTGGCTCAGGGAAAGCCCTTGGATTCGTGATCCGCGAGGATGGACTTTTGAGATTTAAGAATCGGATGTGTGTACCGCGAATGACGAGTTGAAAAACTCTATTTTGAGAGAAGCTCATGCTACCCTTATTCTCGTTTCATCCGGGTCCAAAGAAGATGTACAAGGACTTGAAACAAAATTACCGGTGGAGTAATATGAAGCGAGAAGTCGTGGAATTTGTTTCGAGATGCTTAACTTGCCAACAAGTCAAGATTGAACATCGGCAAGGTTATGCTGAAAACCTCTCCCTATTCCTAATGGAAGTGGGAAGACATTTCTATGGATTTCATCACGAGTTTGCCGACGAGTCGCCGTGTGGTATGAATGCGATCTGGGTGATTGTGGACCGCTCAACTAAATCAGCTCATTTCCTTGAGATCAAGGATACGTGGGGTCCCGAGAGACTGGATCGCTTGTTCATCAAGGAGATAGTGAGACCGCATGGTACTCCTAAGAGTATCGTTTCCGATCGTGACGGACGATTTGTTTCCCATTTTTGGAAATCAGTCCATCGTGCTATGGGAACTCAGCTTAATCTCAGTATTGCCTTTCATCCTCAGTCCGACGGACAATCAGAGAGAACTATTCAGACATTAGAGGACATATTGAGGGCATGCGTCCTCGATTAGTAGACGATTGGGAAGCCCAATTACTGTTGTTTAAGTCCACGTACAGTATAGTTGGCATGCCTCCATTAAGATGGCACCTTACGAGGCCTTGTACGGTCGTCTTTGTCGATCTCCTTTGTGTTGGGATGACTTGTCAGAATCAATCGGCACCGAGCCGATATGCTTATAGCCGAGAGAAGGTAGCTTTGATCAAGAGTCGTATGTTGACAGCTCAGAGTCGATAGAAATCATATGCAGTAAATCGTCGTCGACCACTAGAGTTCGAGACGGGTGACCATGTTTTGGTCAAGGTATCCCAGAGTCGAGGTATTTTCCGTTTCGGAAAACGGGGAAGTTGAGTCCGAGATTCATCGACCGCTTTGAAATTTTGGATCGAGTAGGCGAGTTAACTTATCGATTGGCTTTACCTCCGGCTTTGAGCAGGATTCATAATGTGTTTCACGTCTCGCTATGGAAGTATGTTGCCGACCCGAGTCACATACTTCGCCGACGAAATCGAGATCGCGGATGATCATTCGTACGAGGAGCGCCCTGCACGAGTGTTAGAGCGGCGAGTCAAACAGCTTGAGGAACAAGACGATCCCTTTGGTCAAGATTCGTGATCTAGACACGGAGTCGAAGAGGCTACTTGGGAAACCGAGGAGAATATGCGGGAGAGTTATCCCGAGTTGTTTGACCCTTAGTTTCGGGGACGAAACTCTTTTGGGGGGTGTATGTAATACCGGTTGTAATTCATCATTATCATTCAAGAATTTCATTCGATGATTGTCACTCAGTGTATATTCACTCGATTATAATCATTCACCAATCATATTCATTCACCGTGTTCACCGTTCGGAAAAACTTCGAGTGGTGTATCGTTATTGTTCATTGTTTCAACTTTCCTCATATGAGTTCGACTTTGTTAGATCACCATTAATTTTTGGTAACTCCAAAAATTCTAAATCTTTGCAATATTATAGAGCATCGAGTTATCTTTCCAATGGTTCAAACGGTGAGTCAATCGGAGTCCTGACGAGAGAGTTATGGTCGTTTTAGCTCAACCGCTCATTTTTCGATTTGGCGATCAGCCGCGAACTCGGCCGTGTCGTCCGACACGGCCCGTGGCCGTACTCGTCCGGAAAGTGCCGGTGTTCGCCTCAGACCCGACCGTGTCGCCCGCACGGCCGAGTCGAACCCTTCCGGATAAGCTGAGCGATCGCTGACACGCCCGACCGTGCCGCCCGCACGGCCGAGTCATGCCGAGTCGCCGTCGGACGGGTCATCGCCGGGAGGCCCTCGCGCCGCGACCGTGCTGGGCAGACACGGCCGAGTCCCCGGCTGCCACTGTCACCTAATCAGCGACACGACCGTGCCGACGGGCACGGCCGTGTCCGGCAGGTAGTCAACCCCTATAAATTCATTTTTGAGCATTTCACTCATTCTTTCCAGCTTTTTCCACCTTTTACGAGAGAGAGAAGCTTGAGGGAGAGTTTTCTTCATCAATTATCATTGGAGTGTTTGATTTTCTTCATTTCCTTTCGATCGTGAAGCCCGAAAATCAATCTAACGCGTGTTCTTCGATTTAAGTACTTGGATCTTCAAGAGGTAATTCCTTCAACACTTCGACTTCGATTTTATGTTGAGATATGATGTTTTGACGTTATAATCATGTTATATGAAGGGATATGTATATGATTATGAGTTTGTATAAGGATTCATTGGATTATTGAGGGATTATTCAAGAACACCTTGAATATCGAGTTGAATTGGGGATTTTCGACTAATTGTTGTTATAATCACGTTTTGGATATTCATAACGGATTATTGATCGTATTGGAGATGTTTTGTTGGTTTGAAACACTTCTTGGGGATTTGATATTGGTATATTGAGGTTTGATTGTAAACTATCGGAGTTTGGCCACAACGTATTCGATATAATGCCCCAATGAACTTAGTTTAATCGTATCGACGTTTTGAGTTCGTTATATTCGTGTTTAATTCGTATATTGATCGGATTGTCGGTAATTGTATTGAATTAAGGTTGTTCGTGTGACCGACACTTCATTTAGGACATTTGTTCGTGGAAGGACTTTCTTCATCGGTATTTTGTAAGTTAATTCTTACTCGGTTAAAAGGATATTCATCCCTTTTGTTGTTGTTCATTCATAATCATAACTCATTCATCATTATATTAATCATATCAAAACTTGTTGTTATCAATTAATCGTTTCAGTCATAAGGAACGACGGTTCCAATCTTTTCATTGAGCTGTCATTTATTTCGTTACCATTCCACCTCGGTGAGTCATTATTCATTTTCGATGTCACTTTTGTTATATCGTGGCATTCCGGGTCATACTGGCGTGCCGGTTGGTATGTGTAGGGTTTTCATGTCGGGCACATTATAGTCGTGTGTTGGTTGGTGGCCTCACATTGGACTGTGTACACGAGATTGATTGTTTCGTGAGACTGATTAGGTACAAGACCACACGTGTATTCGATCGATACTCGTTGGTGGCTTGTGCACGGACACATTTCCATCCCGGGCGTAGTGTGGCGCCATTTCCTTTGAGCCGTACTGTTAGTTGATTCATATAGCATGTTTGATTGCGTATGTTTCGACAGGATGTTTCATAACTTCAGATATAATCATGATTGTGTATTTTCAACTCTTGAGGATTGTTTTTCTTTGTAACTGACCCCGTTTGGGGATTTTGTTTTTCAGGTCATGGCAAGGCAAACGCACGGGAATAGCATGTTGACGTCGAGGAGTCCTAGTGATACTAGTAGGGGGCCCCGATCTTTCAGTTATTCATGTTATTGTTCTTTATTTTCCGCTGCAGACTTTCATTTGAATACTCCGTTTCATTCAGTGTTGTGTATTTTATCTTCATATAAAATACACTAGTATTCGGTATTGTCCTGGTGTGTTGTAACTAAACTCCACATCGGAGTAATTATTGCTGTAATGTAGTTCGGTACTACATTTATCTTGTGTAATTCATTCATTTTCATTTGCCTAGTGGGTCCCAGTTGGGGATCTACGGCACTGTAATATTCGCCTAGTTTGGGGTGTTACAATTGGAAGGTCGACCTTATATAGCTTAATTATTAATCTTGATCCCAAGTTACAAGTGTCCAATTCAAATATTTATCAATAACGCTTTATTGATCAATTTGAGCATGGCCGTGCATTTAAACAATTTAACTTATCAAGGGCCCATTGATATCTTCTCCGTTTTATAGGAGAGACAAGTCCCCTCTGGACAAACTACTTCCCTCTATATAAATCGTACCGTATCCAATCACAAACTGTATGATCCCTTGTTACAGAAGACATTGGTATTGTGTTAAAATACGATACTCATTATGTAGGAAACTGTAATGTCTTTAGGTAATAAAAACTTAAATAATATATAAAAATCAGAGGAATTATAATGACTTAATCCATATATAATTCCCTTTGTTAGGTCATATCCAATACGATATCTCTACATGTATCTATGACGTGATATAACATCTCATGTTCATGACCAGTAAAACATAGCCATCGTATCATCTATCATACTAGTAATCATATTACTAGGGATATCTAGAATAAATATTCTTTAAGGCTTTACTGAGCTTTACTATCGAGTCACATACTTGATGATCGTAAGCATAATATTAATTCAATAATATAATCAATATTATTTAAATAATAATAAATGGCTCCACATTATTATTAAACAGTAGACTTAGAGCATAATACTAACAGATTTTTGCTCAAGTGAACATTTAACTCAATTGGTGTCTTAGCCGGCAAGCTATCAAAAGCATTAAACTTCTTGAGAACTTTCTCGACATAGTGAGATTGTGTCAAGATGATTCCATCAGATTTTCTTAAAATTTTCATTCCAAGAATCACATCGGCTAGCCCCATATCTTTCATGTCAAAATTTCTTTTTAACATGTTCTTAGGGTCATTAATCACTTGCATATTGCTACCCATGATTAACATGTCATCTATATAAAGACACACAATAACGTAGCTGTTATTAGTGTTCTTAATATAAACACATTTATCACACTCGTTTATTTTAAAACCAGTTGATAACATTACATTATCAAATTTCAAGGGCCACTGTAATGGAGTTTGTTTCAATCCATATAGAGACTTAACCAGTTTGCAGACCTTTTTCTCTTGCCCAGTTACTACAAACCCTTCAGGTTGTTCCATATAGATCTCTTCATCCAGATCACCGTTCAGAAACGCAGTCTTAACATCCATTTGATAAATCTCAAGATTGTGCAAATCAGCAATCGTGAAAAGCACTCAAATAGACGTAACCCTCGTTACAGGCGAATAGGTATCGAAAAGATCGTACCCTTCCTTCTGCTTGAAACCTTTGACTACTAAACGAGCTTTATACTTATCAATTGACCCATCTGCCTTGTACTACATTTTAAGGATCTATTTGCATCCTAAGGACTTACAAACTTCAGGTAAATCAACCAAAACCCAAGTTTGGTTTTGCAAAATTGAGTCAATTTCACTCTGAACATCTTCTTTCCAGAGCAACCCGTCTGGTCTAGCATAAGCTACTTTGATCGATGTTGGTTCTTCATCCAACATGAATGCTATGTAATCAGGTCCAAATGTCTTTGGTGTCCTAACCCTACTACCACATCTTACTTCTACATCTTCCAGATTATATCTCGATCGCTTACGTGACTTTGGATCTACATTCGCAGATTTTGAACTTGTCGCTTCATCTTCAACTTTATTGCTAGAATTGTTCCCAACTTTATCATTGTCCTTTCAAGGATATATTTTTTCAAAGAATATAACATTCCTTGACTCAATTGTTGTTCCAACCGTCATATCAGGTACTTCTGACTTGTGGATAACAAGCCGATAAGCGCTGCTGTACAGTGCATACCCAATAAAGATACAATCGACGGTTTTAGGACCAATTTTAAATTGTTTAGGTAAAGGCACCTCAACCTTCGCCAAAATCCCCACACTTTGAGATATTTGTATGATGATTTTCTACCTTTACACAACTCATAAGGAGTAACATCCTTACCTTTACATGGAATTTTGTTCAATATGTAGTTAGCTGTCAAGACAGCTTCCCCCCACATGTTTTGGGGCAATCCTGAACTAATTAATAAGGCATTCATCATATATTTAAGTGTTCAATTCTTACGTTCAGCAACACCATTAGATTGTCGTGCATATAGAGCTGTTGTTTGATGAATTATACTAGTCTCGTTGCATAATTCCTCAAATGGAGCTACATATTCGCCTCCTCTATCACTTCGAACCATCTTAATATGATAACCTATTTGAGTCTCGACTTCATTCTTGAAGTTCTTAAAGGATTCGATAGCCTCATCTTTACTTCTCAAAAGATAAAGATAACAATATCTTGTGCAGTCATCGATGAAAGTGATAAAGTACTTCTTACCACATCTAGTTTGTACAAACTTTAAATCACACACGTCTGTGTGAATTAATCAAGGGGTTTTGTGTTCCGTTTTACCGAATGGAACGGTAGCTTCGTCATTTTTGCCTCAATACAAATCTCACATTTGTTTTGATTATTGACTTAATTTAATTTTAGTAAATCTAAATTTACTAATCTTTTCATAGCATTTAGATTCACATCACCTAATCTATAATGCCATAAATCTGAACACTCGATCAAGTAAGAGGAAGTAGTAGCATTTTCGTTAGAATTAATAGGCTTGATTACATGGCGCATAGCCAAAGCATTAAGTTTAAAGAGTCCCTCTGTGAGATAACCCTTACCAATAAACCTATCAAACTTTTTAGGATAACCCTATCTGACTCAAACACTAGTTTAAAACCCTTACTAACTAGTGTAGAGCCCGAGATCAAGTTATTCCGGATGTCAGGAACATGAAGCACATTCTTCAAGGTGAGTGTTTGCCCGGACGTTAATTTGAGAGCCACTTTTCCAACTCTGACAATCTCAGATGAAGCTGGATTCCCCATGTTGAGCTCCTCCCCTCAACAGCTTGATAGGTCTTAAAGTGGCTCCTATCTGCACAAATGTGGGCGGTCGCACTGGTGTCGATGTACCAACCACCTTCGTTCTCAATGTGGTTGACCTCCTCGGTGACCACTGCAACAAGATCATCCTCTTTCCACTCGCCGTCAATCTCGGCGATGTTGGCGACATGTTTCTTCTTCTTGTTGACCTTCAGCTTTCGGCAGTCCTTCGCCACATGCCCATGTTTGCCACAGTTGAAGCAATCACCATCAAATTTCTTGGCTGATTGCTTCCTTTTGTCCTTATTTTTGGAACTTGGATGAGCTCGTTTGATGGAGGGACCGCCTTGATCCAACAAATTGGCCTTAGCATCAATCAGGCCTTTTGGATTAGGATCATTCTTGCGCACATCTGACTCGATGTGCAATTTCACAATCAAGTCTTCAAGAGTCATCTCCTTTCGCATGTTCTTGAGGTAGCTCTTCAAGTCCTTCCAACTAGGGGACAACTTCTCGATCACAGTTGCAATAGTGAAAGCGTCCGATATGACCATCCCCTCGGCATTGACGTCATGAACAATGAGTTGGAACTCTTACACTTGTTCCATGATTGGCCTTGAATGAACCATCTTGTATTCCAAATACTTGGCAACTAAAAACTTCTTCGCACCTGCATCATCACGTCGGTACTTCTTTTCAAGTGCATCCCATGTCGCTTTTGATGTGTTTACAACAGATTACACATTGTATAAACTATCCTCTAAAGAATTTAAAATAAAGTTTTTACAAAGATAATCTCCATTGTGCCCTTTGTCATAGGTCTCGGACAATGAAACTTGTATCTTGTGCACTTGGCGCTGGTGGCTCATTTTCCTTAAGGAAATTTGCAAAGCCCAATGTTGTCAAATAGAACATCTTTTGTTGCCACCTTTTGAAGTCGGTTCCATCAAACTTTGGTGGCTTCTCAGCAGTCGGCATCATCCTTGGCCCCGAGGTTGTTCCAAAAAATAAACTACTTGTGTTAAACCCGTGGGCCCCAACAGTAGATCCTAACATGGATCCTACGGTACCACTGTAAGTGGAACCAACGGTGCCACTCGAATTGGATCCACCAGTTGTCAGAAAGGGGTTCGAAAGCACCCATGGGTTTGTTGCTGAGGTGGTTGAGCTCATCAGTTTGGACATAGTCGCAGCAACAGTTGATGAAATCGGCGAGTCAACAGTGTTCGCCATGGTTGATGCAATGGCAGAGGCAATGACATTGGTGGTGCTTGTGCCGGTGGTTGCAGCAGTCGACATCTCCAATTGTAGAATTCGAAATTAGTAAAAACAGAAACTTATTTCGTCTTGCGCTTGTTGGAAATTTATTCGTAAAACTTGCCGGGCGAAAATAAATTACAACTGGAAACGAAATTACAACTCGAAAAATAGAAATTTCTAAACTTGAAACTGAATTGAAATTACAGGAAAAAAATAGAAAAACAAAAGTAAACTATTACCGAGTCGAGAAATCCTCTATCCGCAAGACGAAATACGCCCCGGTAGTGCTCTCGGTTCTGACGTATCATCTTCAAAGATAAAACGGCAGTGTCTCGGAGGTAGTAGCACCACAAAACCCATGAGCTCCGGCGAACAGGAACGAGTTGAGGATGAAGCTCACTATGAGACTATGTATGCGGAAACTGTGTATTTTGATTTTTTGCATGTACTGATGCAAATGAGATGCATGTCTATTTATAGTCCATCTCACACCTGCAGGGATTTAACATAGCCACTAATGGATGTCATAATGCAGGCATTCATGCTGCATTGATACAGGAGTTTCAGAATTCAAAAAAGTAGGAGTTACAGAATTCAAATTGGCCATTTACTTCTCCTCATCACACCTGGGAGGTTACTGCCATCTTCTGACTAAATTTGAACAGTCAGGATGCACCTGAACTGTATTCATTTCCTTGACCGCTCGAGAGATGTACTTGGACATTTTTATGTATACATACGAGCCCAACAACAGTATTGAGCTAGTCCAAAAAATATTTAAGCATGCCAAGGCCTAGCCCACAACCAGGCCCAAAGAATAGCCCAAAGACCACCTAAAGACCAATTGCTAAGATCCAAGGTCCACGGTCCACGGTCCATAGTCCACGGCATGCGGCTCACGGCGGAGGCGAGGTGGGCGGGTGGTAGCACGCGCGTGTGCGCGCGTGTGGGCTCTAAGCCCATCACATGTGCCATTAATTAATACACGTATAATGAAAACTCCATATATACTTGAACAATGATTGCTCATTTACCAATGTGGGATAGCCATCCCTCATTAATCCACAATTAAGTGACAAATTTTAATTCACTATTTCTCAGTCACCGGGAATCGGTTTAGAGAATGTGAATATACCACGATCATCTACTCGAAACGTAGATCGATCCTAATTATTCCAACAATCCCCCACATGAGTGAAAATAGGCCAAATGCAATATACAGACACAAGCTCAGTTCTCAAGAGGCGTTAAAGTAAGGATAGGTAGTTCGTGGCTTTGAACCTTCCATAGTTAACATCAACGGGTACACAGGCGAATTAGTGGCGTGATGCTTTGAACTAATCCTCCACGGCGTGCACCGAGACAATGGTGCTAACACTTGAACACCTCAACCTCATCCGTTCTCACGTTTTGTGTCCTTTGCGGGCCTTGGATACCCCCTTATATTCATAAGTGTATTTCATGAAGTGGCCCTCACTTCTTACTTATATAGATGATTCTTTACCGAGTATTTTGCCATAATCTACCTCCTCTAGGTCTTTAGGAATCATTAAAAGTCATAGACTTAATCTCACCACTATGCAAGCTTTCAACACTCAGTTGCCCTATAGGGAATAAACTTAGATGAGTGTTTCACATGAACTCTCATAGCTTTGTTTTCCCATTGAACCAAGTTCTTGGGATCTCCAGTCAGCTTGGTTAGGTTACTACTATGACAATTCTCAATTTGTGGATTTTAAACCCATTTCCTCTAGCAATTTATTCATTTGATCATGTTTTAACCCTTTGGTTAACTGATCTGCTAGATTATTCAATGACCTCACATAGTGAATAGAGATAACCCCACTTTTGATCAACTGTCGCATGGTATTATGGCGTCAACGAATATGTCGAGACTTTCCGTTATACATGTTACTTCTTGCCCTACCAATAGCAGCTTGGCTATCGCAGTGAATCATCACTGCAGGTACTGGCTTTCACCAACATGGAATATCTTCTAAAAAGTTTCAGATCCACTCGTCTTCTTCACCAGCTTTGTCCAAAGCTATGAATTCCGATTCCATAGTGGATAGGGCTATACATGTTTGTTTCGCGGACTTCCACGAGACAAATCCACCCCCAATGGTAAACACGTAACCACTTGTAAAAAATGAACTTTTCGTATAAGGTGTCCAATTCGCATCACAGTACCCTTCAAGTACCGGGGGGGTATCTCGAATAGTGTAGCCCAAGGTTTTGAGTATACTTTAAGTACCTCAAAACTCTAACAAGAGCATTCCAATGCTCTTTGCTTGGATTGCTCGTGTAACGACTCAATTGGTTCACAACGCAAGCTAAGTCGAGTCGAGTGCAATTTGTAAGATACATTAAACACCCAATGACTCGTGCATATTCTTCTTATGCAATGGGCTCCCCTCGATTTTTTCTCAAGTGAACATTTAACTCAATTGGGGTCTCAGCCGGCAAGCTATCAAAAGCGTTAAACTTCTTGAGAACTTTCTCGGTATAGTGAGATTGTGTCAAGATTATTCCATCAGATTTTCTTAAAATTTTCATTCCAAGAATCACATCGGCTAGCCCCATGTCTTTCATGTCAAAATTTCTTTTTAACATGTTCTTAGTGTCGTTAATCACTTGTATATTGCTACCCATGATTAATATGTCATCTATATAAAGACACACAATAACTCTGTAACACCCCAAACTAGGCGGATATTACAGTGCCGTAGATCCCCAACTGGGACCCACCAGGCAAATGAAAATGAATTACACAAGATAAATGTAGTACCGAACTACATTACAACAATAATTACTCCGATGAGGAGTTTAGTTACAACACACCAGGACAATACCGAATACTAGTGTATTTTATATGAAGATAAAATACACAACACTGAATGAAACGGAGTATTCAAATGAAAGTCTGCAGCGGAAAATAAAGGACAATAACATGAATAATCGAAAGATCGGGGCCCCTACTAGTATCACTAGGACTCTCGACATCAACATGATATTCCCGTGCGTTTGCCTTGCCATGACACGAAAAACAAAATCCCCAGACGGGTCGATTACAAAGAACAACAATCCTCAAGGGTTGAAAATACACAATCATGATTATATCCGGTTATGAAATATCCTGTCGAAACATACGCAATCAAACATGCTATATGAATCAACTAACAGTACGGCTCAAAGGGTGTCGCAACACTACGCCCGGGATGGAAATGTGTCCGTGCACAATCCACCAACGATCAATACACGCGTGGTCTTGTACCTAATCGGCCTCACGAGACACATTGACTCGTGTGCACACCCAATGTGAGGCAAACAACCAACTCAAGACCATATTTTTCCCGATATGAAAATCCTAATCATACCAACCAAAGACGCCAAGATGACCCGAATGCCACGTTATGACAAAAGTGACATCGAAAATGAATAATGACTCACCGAGGTGGAATGGTAATGAAATAAATGACACCAATGAAAAGATTGGAACCGCTGCTCCTTATGATCAAACGATTAATTGATAACAACAAGTTTTGATACGGTTAATATAATGATGAATGAGTTATGATTATGAATGAACAACAACAAAAGGGATGAATATCCTTTTAACCGAGTAAGAATTAACTTACAAAAATACCGATGAAGAAAGTCCTTCCACGAACAAATGTCCTAAATGAAGTGTCGGTCGCACGAACAACCTTAATTCAATACAATTACCGACAATCCGATCAATATACGAATTAAACACGAATATAACGAACTCAAAACGTCGATACGATTAAACTAAGTTCATTGGGGCATTATATCGAATACGTTGTGGCCAAACTCCGATTGTTTACAACTAAACCTCAACAATACCAACCTCAAATCCCCAAGAAGTGTTTCAAACCAATAAAACATCTCCAATACGTTCAATAATCCAATATGAATATCCAAAAACGTGATTATAACAACAATTAGTCGAAAATCCCCAATTTCAACTCGATATTCAAAGTGTTCTTGAATATTCCCTCAATAATCCAATGAATCCTTATACAAACTCATAATCATATACATATCCCTTCATATAACATGATTATAACGTCCAAAACATCATATATCAACACAAAATCGAAGTCCAAGGTGTTGAAGGAATTACCTCTTGAAGATCCAAGTACTTTAATCCGAAGAACACGCGTTTAATCGAGTATCCAAGCTTCCCAAATGATTGAAGGTGATGAAAAATACACACTCAAATGATAATTGATGAAGAAAACTCTCCCTCAAGCTTCTCTCTCTCGTAAAAGGTGGAAAAAACTGGAAGGAATGAGCTGAAATGCTCAAAAAATGAATTTATAGGGGTTGACTACCCTGCCGGACACGGCCCGTGCCGATCGGCACGGTCGTGTCGCACAGCTGGCCGACAGCTGGCCGACAGGGACTCGACCGTGTCCTGCTTGACACGGTCGCGGCGCGGAGGGCCTTCCGACAGTGACCCGTCCGACAAATGACTTCAAGATGACTTGACCGTGTCTCGGGACACGGCCGGCTGCCGATCGGTTCTCGCTTATCCGAAGAGTCCGACTGCCGCGCTGCACGACACGGTCGGGTCCTCGAGGCGTAGACTTCGGCATTTTCCGGACGAGTACGGCACGGGCCGTGTCGACGACACGGCCGAAGTTCGCTCGGCATGATCGCCAACACCGAAAAAATGAGCGGTTGAGCTAAAACGACCATAACTCTCTCGTCCGGACTCCGATTGACTCACCGCTTGAACCATTGGAAAGCTAACTCGATGCTCTATAATATTTCAAAGATTTAGAATTTTGGAGTTACCAAAAATTAATGGTGATCTAACAAAGTCGAACTCATATGAGGAAAGTTGAAACAATGAACAATAACGATACACAACTCGAAGTTTCTACGAACGGTGAACACGGTGAATGAACATGATTGATGAATGATTATAAATGAGTGAAAATCCACCGAGTGACAATCACCGAATGAAATTACTGAATGATAATGATCGAATTAGAACCGGTATTACATACACCCCTTAAAAGAGTTTCGTCCCGAAACTAAGGGTCAAACAACTCGGGATAACCCTCCCGCATACTATCCTCGGTTTCCCAAGTAGCCTCTTCGACTCCGTGTCTAGACCACTGAATCTTGACAAAAGGAATCGTCTTATTCCTCAACTGTTTGATTCGCCGCTCCAACACTCGTACAGGACGCTCCTCGTACGAATGATCATCCGTGATCTCGATTTCGTCGAACTGAAGTATGTGGCTCGGGTCGGCAACATACTTCCGCAACTGAGAGACATGAAACACATTATGAATTCGGCTCAACGCCGGAGGTAACGCCAATCGATAAGCTAACTCGCCTACTCGATCCAAAATTTCAAACGGTCCAATGAATCTCGGACTCAACTTCCCCCGTTTTCCGAAACGGAAAATACCTCGACTCGGGGATACCTTGACCAAAACATGATCACCCGTCTCGAACTCCAGTGGTCGACGATGATTATTTGCATATGATTTCTGTCGACTCTGAGCTGTCAACATACGACTCTTGATCAAAGTTACCTTCTCTCGGGCGGCTATAAGCATATCGGGTTCGGTGTCGATTGATTCTGACAAGTCATCCCAACACAAGGGAGATCGACAAAGACGACCGTACAAGGCCTCGTAAGGTGCCATCTTAATGGAGGCATGCCAACTATTATTATACGTGAACTCGATCAATGGTAGTTGGGCTTCCCAATCGTCCTTCCAATCGAGGACGCATGCCCTCAACATGTCCTCTAATGTCTGTATAGTCCTCTCTGATTGTCCGTCGGACTGAGGATGAAAGGCGGTACTGAGATTGAGCTGAGTTCCCATAGCACGATGAACTGATTTCCAAAAATGAGACACAAATCGTCCGTCACGATCGGAAACGATACTCTTAGGAGTACCGTGCAGTCTTACTATCTCCTTGATGAATAACTAGGCCAGTCTCTCGGGACCCCACGTATCCTTGATCTCAAGGAAATGAGCTGATTTAGTTAAGCGGTCCACAATCACCCAGATCGTATTCATGCCACGACGACTCGTCGGCAAATCGTGATGAAAGCCATAGAAATGTCTTCCCACTTCCACTCTGGAATAGGGAGAGGTTTCAGCATACCCGCCGGTCGCTGATGTTCAATCTTGACTTGTTGGCAAGTTAAGCATCTCGAAACAAATTCTGCGACTTCTCGCTTCATATTACTCCACCAGTAATTTTGTTTCAAGTCCTTGTACATCTTGCTGGACCCCGGATGAATAGAATAAGGGGTAGCATGAGCTTCTCTCAAAATAGAGTTTTCAACTCGTCATTCGCCGGTACGCACAACCGGTTCTTAAACCTCAAAAGTCCATCCTCGTGGATCACGAATCCATGGGCTTTTCCCTGAGCCACATCCTCTCGAATGCGCAACAATGCTGGGTCTGAACCCTGATTCTCCCTGATTGCATCCTCAAGAGATGATGAAATCTCTAACATACAAAGCTGTCTCCTCGAACTCGAAGCTGCACTCCTGCCCAGGGTCTAAGGAATTTCTGTTGGAGTTCCTTCTGAACTGATAAACGAGCAAGCATCTGCTCCTGAACGGACTTACGACTCAAGGCGTCGGCGACAACGTTCGCCTTCCCCGGTTGGTAAAGGATCTCGATATCATAATCTTTGATTAATTCCCACCACCGCATCTGTCGCATATTTAACTCCTTGTGAGTAAATATATACTTCAATTCTTGTGATTGGTGAATAACTGAAAGGTGACGCCATAAAGGCAACGACGCCAAAACCCCAACGCGAAAACCACGGCTGCTAGCTCCAGGTCGTGGGTTGGATAATTGACCAACTAATCCGAGGAAACATCGGATTTACTTAATATCTTTCGGAGGTTGCCAATCTCGGATAGTCTCCATCTTCTGAGGGTCGACACGAACTCTGTCAGATGAAATTACATGCCCGAGAAATTCACTTCGGACCTCCAGAACTCACATTTGGAAAACTTTCCATAAAGTTGCTCTCGTCTCAACACGTCGAGAACCTGATGAAGATGAACCTCGTGTTCCTCTCGATCACGAGACTAAATCAAAATGTCATCGATGGAGACAACAACAAACTGATCCAAAAAGTCGATGAAAACCCGATTCATTAACTCCATGAATACCGCAGGTGTAATAGTTAGTCCGAACGGCATAACTACGAACTCATAATGACCATAGCGTGTACGAAACGCTGTCCTCGCGATATCCGATTCTCGAATTCGCAACTGGTGATATCCAGATCTTAAGTCGATCTTGGAAAATACTGAAGCTCCCTGAAGTTGATATAAAAGATCATCAATACGAGGTAAAGGATACTACTCTTGATCATCACCCTGTTCAACTCCTGGTAATCGATACACAAGCGAAAAGAACTATCATTCTTCTTGACAAACAGCACTGGTGCTCCCCACAGGGACGTACTCGGTTGGATATAACCTTCCTCGAACTACTCCTCAAGTTGAATCTTCAACTCCTGCATTCTGGTCGGGGTCATCCGATACGGTGCCTTCGATAAAGGGGACGTACCGGCTCCAACTCACTCCTGAATTCCCTTACTCTATGTGAAGGCAACCAGATAACTCGTCTGGAAATACATCGTCAATCGATGACAATGATACCACGAATGATTGAACATTTCGATCGCCCTAGAATGGTCAATCGATAAAAATAGATACCAATAATGATTGAACAACTCGATTGCCTTAGAAAGGCCAATCGATGAAGATGATACAAGGAATGTTTGAATAACTCGATTGCCTTTGAAAGGCCAATCGATGAAAATGATACAATGAATGATTGAATGACTCGATTGTCTTAGAAAAGCCAATCGATGGAAATGATACAAGGAATGATTGAATAACTCGATTGCCTTAGAAAGGTCAATCGATGAAAATGATACAATGAATGATTGAATGACTCGATTGTCTTAGAAAAGCCAATCGATGGAAATGATACAAGAAATGATTGAATAACTCGATTGCCTTAGAAAGGTCAATCGATGAAAATGATACAATGAATGATTGGATAGTTCGATTGCGGAATTTCTCTGCTTCCGCCATAATAAAATTTCTACTGGAACAACGGGGATTACTTCTCTGAAGCACACATTCGACAACCAACGACGGAAAGATAGCGACCAAACGCTAACAAGCACTGAGGATAGTGTCAAGACGGTTAAGCCAACTGATACCGAAAATTACATCGTCCTAAGATAAGTTCACCACGATTAGATCCATCAACCAATCGCGGTCATTAAGCTTAATTCGGTATGATTCCGAAAATTCTTCCATCGTCAGGTAGACCGATGGTATGAGGTCCACAAGCAATAGGACTATCCCGAAATAAGTCTATTCAAGCATGATTCGAAAATGAATGAATGCGGTGTACCAGAATCAAAAGGCACACACAAGTTGAAATAAAATTACGAGTATACCTGAAATCATTCGGGCCACCGGATCGTCGATCCTCCTCATCATATAAATCTGGGACTTGCCGGCCCCCGAACCGGACGCTCTCGTCTGATAAATACGAGCTCCAACTCTATTTGCTTCCATTGCCTTAAACGACGATGACAAAGCGATCGATTCAAACGCTGGTTGCTTCGGGGCCTGAGATGCCGCCGGAGCCGACTTGGAGTCCTTTCGGCAAAAACGGGCCTTATGCCCAAAATTCCCACAATTATAGCACGTGATAGACGGTTTCAGACACTCAGTGCTGAAATGACCCGGCGTTCCACAATTGAAACAGGTGATGGCCGAACTGGCCGCTCGGGACTGAGATCCCGCACGATTATGCGCCGTAGGAGGTCGCTCAGAAACGATAGGACTCACACGAGGCTTCTAGAAGGTTGACTGACCGCCTTCGGATTGATTACGCTTCGTTGATTTCTTGCTGACAGATGAAGGTTGTTGTTCAGTACTTTCCTTAGCAGCTGGCTCATACGGGAGAGTTCTCTCGATTAATCCGGCCAAAGTGGCGCAATGATGATTGTGCAACTGCACATGGGTCATCATGGCCTGCATAAAAAGTGAGTGGATCAACCCGAACATCTTCTGATCGAGCCGAGTCCTGGGCACGATTTCCCGGCAGCGAGTGATTATTTCTCGGATTTCGGTTCGCACCGCGGCCTCTTCTCGTGCATCCCCTGACAGCTCTCTCCATACGGAAATAGGAAGGTCGCATAATGATTATATTTCCCGCATGATTAGCACGTTATGATTATGTCATGAGATGATAAAAATGAGTATACATGCTCTAACTTAGTGATTATATGAATGATTTACTGAAGTTACATGATTATCTGATGAAATTCTTAAAATGATTATCTTGAATAACTTAACAAGATTGATAATATGATCATCCAGATTGACAACTGAGTAATGAAATGAATTGAGTAATTAATGAGTTAACATGATCGTCCTGATTATTAACTGAGTATTGAAATGAATTAAGTGATTAATGAGTTAACATGATCGTCCTAATCACAATGAATGATGATGTTTGAGGATTGTTAATTGATGAATGATGAATGAATGACTATTGCCAGAAATTATACCATGGCGTTAGAAATCTTACGCTTCTTTGGTCGATTGGCTCGGCATTTGCACAGTCACACGTGGCGCGAAAGTCCAATGATACTAGTCCGATGACGATGATTTCAAATGAGACATGACTCGGAAGGTAGTATTCAAAACCACTCTCCGATACCAACTCGTAACACCCCAAACTAGGCGGATATTACAAAGGCCGTAGATCCCCAACCGGGACCCACCAGCAAATGAAAATGAATGAATTACACAAGATAAATGTAGTACCGAACTATATTACAACAATAATTACTCCGATGAGGAGTTTAGTTACAACACACCAGACAATATCAATACTAGTGTATTTTATATGAAGATAAAATACACAACACCGAATGAAACGGAGTATTCAAATGAAAGTCTGCAGAAAATAAAGGACAATAACATGAATAATCGAAAGATCGGGGCCCCTACTAGTATCACTAGGACTCCTCGACATCAACATGCTATTCCCGTGCGTTTGCCTTGCCATGACTGAAAAACAAAATCAGACGGGCCGCCATTACAAAGAACAACAATCCTCAAGGGTTGAAAATACACAATCATGATTATATCCGGTTATGAAATATCCTCGCCGAAACATACGCAATCAAACATGCTATATGAATCAACTAACAGAACGGCTCAAAGGGAGTCGCCACACTACGCCCGGGATGGAAATGTGTCCGTGCACAAGCCACCAACGATCAATACACGCGTGGTCTTGTACCTAATCAGTCTCACGAGACACATTGACTCGTGTGCACAGTCCAATGTGAGGCCAACAACCAACACACGACCATAATGTGCCCGACATGAAAATCCTACACATACCAACCGGCACGCCAGTATGACCCGGAATGCCACGTTATGACAAAAGTGACATCGAAAATGAATAATGACTCACCGAGGTGGAATGGTAATGAAATAAATGACAGCTCAATGAAAAGATTGGAACCGTCGTTCCTTATGACTGAAACGATTAATTGATAACAACAAGTTTTGATACGGTTAATATAATGATGAATGAGTTATGATTATGAATGAACAACAACAAAAGGGATGAATATCCTTTTAAAAGAGTAAGAATTAACTTACAAAAATACCGATGAAGAAAGTCCTTCCACGAACAAATGTCCTAAATGAAGTGTCGGTCGCACGAACAACCTTAATTCAATACAATTACCGACAATCCGATCAATATACGAATTAAACACGAATATAACGAACTCAAAACGTCGATACGATTAAACTAAGTTCATTGGGGCATTATATCGAATACGTTGTGGCCAAACTCCGATTGTTTACAACTAAACCTCAACAATACCAACCTCAAATCCCCAAGAAGTGTTTCAAACCAATAAAACATCTCCAATACGTTCAATAATCCGATATGAATATCCAAAAACGTGATTATAACAACAATTAGTCAAAAATCCCCAATTTCAACTCGATATTCAAAGTGTTCTTGAATATTCCCTCAATAATCTAATGAATCCTTATACAAACTCATAATCATATACATATCCCTTCATATAACATGATTATAACGTCCAAAACATCATATATCAACACAAAATCGAAGTCCAAGGTGTTGAAGGAATTACCTCTTGAAGATCCAAGTACTTTAATCCGAAGAACACGCGTTTAATCGAGTATCCAAGCTTCCCAAATGATTGAAGGTGATGAAAAATACACACTCAAATGATAATTGATGAATAAAACTCTCCCTCAAGCTTCTCTCTCTCGTAAAAGGTGGAAAAATCGAAGGAATGAGTCGAAATGCTCAAAAATGAATTTATAGGGGTTGACTACCTGCCGGAGGACACGGCTGTGCCGATCGGCACGGCCGTGTCGCATGCCTTGCCGAAAGTCCGTCCGACAGGACTCGACCGTGTCCTCGCTTGACACGGTCGCAGCTACGGAGGGCCTTCCGATGCTGACCCGTCCGACAAATGACTCAAGATGACTCGACCGTGTCCTCGGGACACGGCCGGCGTTGCCGACAGTCGGTTCGCTTATCCGGAAGAGTCCGACTGCCGCGCGCTGCACGACACGGCCGGGTCCCGAGGCGAGACTTCGGCATTTTCCGGACGAGTACGCACGGCCGTGTCGGACGACACGGCCGAGTTCGTTCGGCAGTGATCGGCCAACACTGAAAAAATGAGCGGTTGAGCTAAAACGACCATAACTCTCTCGTCCGGACTCCGATTGACTCACCGTTTGAACCATTGGAAAGCTAACTTGATGCTCTATAATAATTCAAAGATTTAGAATTTTTGGAGTTACAAAAAATTAATGGTGATCTAACAAAGTCGAACTCATATGAGGAAAGTTGAAACAATGAACAATAACGATACACAACTCGAAGTTTCTACGAACGGTGAACACGGGTGAATGAACATGATTGATGAATGATTATAAATGAGTGAAAATCCACTGAGTGACAATCACCGAATGAAATTACTGAATGATAATGACTGAATTAGAACCGGGTATTAAAAACATAGCCGTTATTAGTGTTCTTAATATAAACACATTTATCACACTCGTTTATTTTAAAACCATTTTACTAGGAGTATGCCCTTGAATGCCACTCAGAGGATGTTAGAGTGAGAACGTTGTACTTGTTATTATGTAAATCATTATCAGAAATTGTAAGTTTCTTTATTTACTGGTAGTTACTGGCATTCTTGATTCGTAAATATATATATAGAAACTAGTCCGTGTATTTGAGAGCAAAATATTCCACTCCTTATTGGATAAGGGGATCGACACTGGAAAGGTTTATGGGTCAAATACTTAATCGTTCGCAAGTCGATGAAACCTGACTGGGCGTTAAGTTTATGTGAAGACTTGTATGACATGTTCTTTGACTTGCAGAGTGCCTGTCGATCACTAATGGTTAGTGGGAGCACACGTTATAGGTATGCTAATGAGATTAGTATACTCGAACCGACTCACCCTCGATTTATCACACGGATATCATTCCGGGACAGTCAATAACGGAATCGAAAGGTTGTGATAGGTATTCGTGAACCTTCGACTTGAGGATCTAGTAGGCATGTGCATGCGACATTAAGATTTTCATTAGAGTAGTTCGACCCAGAAAATCGGAAGGTGGGGGTCAACCTCGACGTGCATCTTGACGGGCAAGTAGCAGGTTCTACTAAATACCAAGTTAGGATTCTTTCTCATGTAAGTGAACAGGTATATGTCCTGTGCAGTTATTGACAAATAGATCATAAGTCTTTGGCCAAAGCATTGGAGCTAGTTGTATTAGATACACGAGAGCTCAGTAATCCCAATTTACATTAACTCACGCATAGCGTCAAGTACAAATAGGTTTGACTGACCATGACCCTATAACTTGATTGGGACATGTGAAAGAAAGGTTTATACGTATACTGGTATTCATAATAGAAAGGTTTTGGATTGATCTCAATCATTCGTTCTCAGTTAGGTTACAGTGTAGGCCGCGGGACTAGCTAGATGGTGCTATCACTCTGGTTCCTCCCATTGCTAACGTGATTATTTCGTTGATTCAAGATGAATATTGGAAGAACACAAATAAAACACGAGAAAAGGGATAAACCCAATATTTTCTTATTAATATTCAACTCCCTAATCATCAACTAAACTCCTATATATAAACCTAATTATCTAATAAAAGTTCAAATAAAGTAGGACTCTAACAGTTGAGTCCGAATAAATAAACAATACTTATCAACTAAAATAAGATAAATAAAATCAAATCAAATAATAAAAAATCTATCAACTAATAATATTTATCCTAATACTAAAATCTACATCAATAACTAATCTATAGAATCCCATACGAATCGAACTACATATTTATCTCCATCATTAGACAATTACGACTCTTATCCGAGTTATGTGTATTTGAGATGCGAACTTAGAGCTAACTTTTGTACATTACCTTTCTGTTCACCCAGAACATATCTAATTGGAGTATTGTGTGCTGGTGACGGAAGGAGTTATATCTTTGCTTATTACTTTAAATGTATTCTGCGAAGGACCTGAGTCAAGTTTATTATCCTTACTCTTTATGTGTTAGAGTACTTGAATTATGTTAGGCGTATTTTTATGCGCTTTTATATCATTATTTTATATCCATCTTGAGCCTAAATCAGCATAAATGAGCTTTTAATGCACTATTCTTATATGTTTAGCAGGAAATCGGAGTCCGGAAGCTGAAACGATGAAAAACGGGCGAAAACAGCAGTTTTTGGTCATGAGCCGCGGCACAAACCAAGTCAGCCGCGGCACACGAAGATGGCCTGAAAGTCCCGAGCAAACTGTACTCTGAGCCGCGGCACAGCCTAAGTGAGCCGCGACCCAGAAGGAAAATGTCGCGCCCAGGCATAGGCACTGAGCACCGTGAGCCGCGGCACAGATTAAGTGAGCCGCGGCCCACGGTGTGGTTTTGGTGTGTTCTGCGCGGTTTTGGGCCGTCTTGGGGCCTGTTCTCGACCTAATCACACGGATGCGTTTTGGAGGCTTATGACGACTATAAATAAGCATTGAAGGGCTGAAGACCGAGGGGGATCGATTAGGAGGATCATCATCGATCGAGGAGGTGGATCGATAGAAAGGGAGAAGAACACAAGGAGGAGTTTTGTGGGGTGACGACAAGACCACGGATCCCTACGGTTTTTCTTAGTTTTTCTGCATCTTAGTTTTTTAGATCTATTCGAGTAGGATTGTGATTGTAGCCGATTTCATGACGGTTTGATTATTTATTTTTATTTCGATTTACTCGTCATTCTATTGAATTGGATTCTTCTTACTGTTCTTAATGCTTTTTAATTGTCTGGCCAACAGTTAATTTGTTTTGAATGTCTTTATGAATCCGGGAGATGAAATTTAGGCATAGTTCTTGTGAGACGAATCATAATTTTCGTGAGATAGGGATATACTCATGGAATTGTGAAGCCTATTTATTGTGGGAATTCGTGAACTGTTTTAGCTATTAATTATCTAATTCGAATAGGGATATATTGAGTTAATAATTTGTAGTATTTTCTATCGACCTTGGGAAAGGCTTTAGAATAATTTAGGAATTCCTGGCTTACAATTAATTGAATAAGAGTGAATTGAATTGAATAAATATCACTCCTGATTGTTTGAGGTGAAAATCATAATCCTACACCCTTATTAGTATTATTACTATTATTATTAATAATAATTATTTTCGGCAATTAGTTTAGGTATAAATTCCATATAATTGTTCTTCAAATAAAATTGTGAGTCGACTATATTTTGGTACTTAGTGAAATCAGTCCTCGAGGGAACGATACTCTACTTATCACTTTATTACTTGTTGACACCGTGCACTTGCGGCATATTGTGAGGGATTTTCCCACAACAAGTTTTTGGCGCCGTTGCCGGGGACTGATTTTTCGCTAATATCAATAACAAGGGACTCTAATTTTAATTTGAAGTTTTTTTTCTTTAATCTCTATATTTTTATTCTCTTCATTATGTTTTCCTTTGAGTATCGTGGACCTTGGCATTTCATAAATTTTGATATTCTTAATAATTTGCCAAATAGGGTCAGTCAGCCCCCTCCCCCGAAACAAAAGACCATGCTTGAACAATATATAGACGTTCTCAAAAATACTGATAGTACCCTTTTTGAGCAAGAATGTGCAAGTCGTGGTCTTGAGATTCACTCTGTAACACCCCAAAACTAGGCGGATATTACAGTGCCGTAGATCCCCAACTGGGACCCACCAGGCAAATGAAAATGAATGAATTACACAAGATAAATGTAGTACCGAACTACATTACAATAATAATTACTCCGATGAGGAGTTTAGTTACAACACACCAGGACAATACCGAATACTAGTGTATTTTATATGAAGATAAAATACACAACACTGAATGAAACCAATGTTCTAAAAATCGGCCTGGGCGGCCGCCTAGGCGGCGCCTAGGCGCTAGGCGGCCCTCGGGCGCTCCGATTATGCCCTGGGCGTTTGTCCTGGGCGTTCGGGTGATTAATCGCCGCCAGACGGGCGGGCGCTAGGGCTGGCATGACGCCTAGGCGGCCGGGCGGCGCCAGGATGACAAGGCAGCGGGCGCTAGGCGGTCAAGGCGGCGCCAGTACTGGGCGGGCGCTAGGCAATGGCGGCGCCAGGCAAGCGGGCGCTAGGGCGGTAAACATTTTTTTTTATTTTTTATATTAGCGGTACTATAAATTCCTGAATTGAGATACTATGGACTATGTTATGCTTATGTCAATGTTTAACAATTTAATATATGGTCGATTATATGTATGTTTAAATATTTATATATTAGATGTTTTTTATTCTTTACATATATATAATTTTTATATATAAAAATAATTATTATAATAATAATAAATAAATCCGCTTAATCCGATTAATCCCCGACTAATCCCCGATTAATCCTCTGGGCGCTAGGCGTTAGCAATCCGAACGCCTAGCGCCTAGCGTTTTTTAGAACCTTGAATGAAACGGAGTATTCAAATGAAAGTCTGCAGCGGAAAATAAAGGACAATAACATGAATAACTGAAAGATCGAGGGCCCCTACTAGTATCACTGGGACTCCTTGACGTCAGCGTGTTCTCCCCGTACTTTTGCCTTGCCAAGACCTGAAAAACAAAATCCCCAAACGGGGTCAGTTACAAAGAACAACAATCCTTAAGGGTTGAAAATACACAATCATGATTATATCTGAAATTATGAAATATCCTGTCGAAACATACGCAATCAAACATGCTATATGAATCAACTAACAGTACGGCTCAAAGGGTGGCGCCACACTACGCCCGGGATGGAAATGTGTCCGAGCACAAGCCACCAACGAGTATCGATCGAATACACGCGTGGTCTTGTGCCTAATCAGTCTCACGAAGTAATCGTCTCGTGTGCATAGTCCAATGTGAGGCCAACAACCAACACACGACATAAATGTGCCCGACATGAAAATCCTACACATACCAACCGGCACGCCAGTATGACCCGGAATGCCACGATATAACAAAAGTGACATCGAAAATGAATAATGACTCACCGAGATGGAATGATAGTGAAGTAAATGACAGCTCAATGAAATGATTGGAACCGTCGTTCCTTATGACTGAAGTGATTAATTGACAATAACAAGTTTTGATACGGTTAATACAATGATGAATGAGTTATGATTATGAATGAACAACAACAAAAGGGATGAATATCCTTTTAACCGAGTAAGAATTAACTTACACAATACTGGTGAAAATTATCCTTCCACGAACAACGTCCTAATTGAGATATCGGTCGCTCGGACAACCTTGAATTATACAATATCCAACAACCCGTTAAATATACGAATCAAACACGAATATAACGAACTCAAAACGTCGATACGATTAAACTAAATTCATCGGGGCATTATATCGAATACGTTGTGGCCAAACTCCGATTGTTTACAATCAAACCTCAATATACCAATATCAAATCCCCCAAGAAGTGTTTCAAACCAACAAAACATCTTCAATATGATTAATAATCCAAGACGAATATCCGAAAACGTGATTATAACGACAATTAATCGAAAACCCCCAATTTCAACCCGATATTCAAGGTGTTCTTGAATAATCCCTCAATAATCCAATGAATCCTTATACAAACTCATAATCATATACATATCCCTTCATATAACATGATTATAACGTCCAAAACATCATATCTCAACACAAAAATCGAAGTCCAAGGTGTTGAAGGAATTACCACTTGAAGATCCAACCACTTCGATCCGAAGAACACGAGTTTAATCGAGTATCCAAGCTTCACAACCGAATGAAAATGATTAAAAACCACACTCAAGTGATAGGTGAAGAGAATTTTCTCCCTCAAGCCTCTCTCTCTCGTATGAAGGTGGAAAAAATGGAAGGAATGAGCTGAAATGCTCAAAAAACGAATTTATAGGGGTTGACTACCCTGTCGGACACGGCCCGTGCCGATCGGCACGACCGCGTCGCGCAACTGGCCGACAGGGACTCGACCGTGTCCTGCTTGACACGGTCGCGGCGCGAAGGGCCTTCCGATAGTGACCTGTCCGATGACTCAAGATGACTCGACCGTGTCCTCGAACACGGCCGCGCCCGGGCGCCGGTTCTCGCTTATCCGGAAGAGTTCGACTGCCGTGCCGACGACACGGCCGAGTCCCGTGGGCAGAGACTTCGCATTTCCGACGAGTACGGCACGGGCCGTGTCGACGACACGGCCGAGTTCGGTCGGTAGTGATCGCCAATAATCAAAAAATGAGCGGGTGAGCTAAAACGACCATAACTCTCTCGTCCGACTCGATTGACTCACCGCTTGAACCATTGGAAAGATAACTCGATGCTCTATAATATTGCAAGATTTAGAATTTTTGGAGTTACCAAAAATTAATGGTGATCTAACAAAGTCGAACTCATATGAGGAAAGTTGAAACAATGAACAATAACGATACACAACTCAAGTTTTTCCGAACGGTGAACACGGTGAATGAACATGATTGATGAATGATTATAATTGAGTGAAAATCCACCGAGTGACAATCACCGAATGAAATTATCAATGATAATGATCGAATTACAACCGGTATTACATACACCCCCTTAAAAGAGTTTCGTCTCAAACTAAGGGTCAAACAACTGGATAACTCTCCCGCATACTATCCTCGATTTCCCAAGTAGCCTCTTCGACTCCGTGTCTAGACCATCGAATCTTGACCAAAGGAATCGACTTATTCCTCAATCGTTTGATTCGCCGCTCCAACACTCGTGACAGACGCTCCTCGCACGAATGATCATCCGCGATCTCGATTGCCGAATCAAGTATGTGACTCGGTCGGCAACATACTTCCGCAATCGATAGACGTGAAACACATTATGAATTCGCTCAATGCCGAGGCAAAGCCAATCGATAAGCTAACTCGCCTACTCGATCCAAAATTTCAAACGGTCCAATGAATCTCGGACTCAACTTCCCCCGTTTTCCGAAACGGAAAATACCTCGACTCGGGGATACCTTGACCAAAACGTGGTCACCCGTCTCGAACTCTAGTGGTCGACGACGATTATCTGCATATGATTTCTGTCGACTCTGAGCTGTCAACGTACGACTCTTGATCAAAGCTACCTTCTCCCGGGCGGCTATAAGCATATCGGGCTCGGTGCCGATTGATTCTGACAAGTCATCCCAACACAAAGGAGATCGGCAACGACGACCGTACAAGGCCTCGTAAGGTGCCATCTTAATAGAGGCATGCCAACTATTATTATACGTGAACTCGATCAGTGGTAGTTGGGCTTCCCAATCGTTCTTCCAATCGAAGACGCATGCCCTCAACATGTCCTCTAATGTCTGAATAGTTCTCTCTGATTGTCCGTCGGACTGAGGATGAAAGGCGATCGAGATTAAGCTGAGTTCCCATAGCACGATGAACTGATTTCCAAAAATGAGACACAAACCGTCCGTCACGATCGGAAACGATACTTTTAGGAGTACCGTGCAGTCTCACTATCTCTTTAATGAATAACTGGGCAAGTATCTCGGGACCCCAAGTATCCTTAATCTCAAGAAAATGAGCTGATTTAGTTAAGCGGTCCACAATCACCCAGATCGTATTCATGCCACGACGACTCGTCGGCAAACTCGTGATGAAATCCATAGAAATGTCTTCCCACTTCCATTCGGAATAGAAGAGGTTTCAAAGATACACGGCCGCCGATGTTCAATCTTGACTTGTTGATGTGTTAAGCATCTCGAAACAATTTTTGCGACTTCTCGCTTCATATTATTCCACCGTAATTTTGTTTCAAGTCCTTGTACATCTTGGCTGGACCGGATGAATGAATAAGGGGTAGCATGAGCTTCTCTCAAAATAGAGTTTTTCAACTCGTCATTCGCGACGCACAACCGGTTCTTAAACCTCAAAAGTCCATCCTCGTGGAACACGAATCCAGGGGCTTTCCCCGAGCCACATCTTCACGGATGCGCATCAATGCCGGGTCCGAACCCCGATCCTCCCCGATTTTCTCCTCAAGTGACGATGAAATCTCTAACATACAAAGTCCCCCGACTCCGCCGGCTGCACTCGATCTCGGGTCTAAGGAATTCCCGCACAAGCTCCTTCGAATCGTTAAACGAGTAAGCATCTGCTCCTGCACGGACTTACGACTCAAGGCATCGGCGACAACGTTCGCCTTGCCCGGGTGGTAAAGGATCTCGATATCATAATCTTTGATTAATTCCAACCACCGTCTCTGTCGCATATTTAACTCCTTCTGAGTAAATATATACTTTAAACTCTTATGATCGGTGAATATCTGACAGGTAACGCCATAAAGATAATGAAGCCAAATTTTCAAAGCGAACACCACGGCTGCTAGCTCCAGATCTTGGGTCGGATAATTAACCTCGTAAGGTCTCAATTGCCGTGAATCATAGGCAATAACCTTTCCATTCTGCATGAGCACACACCCGAGACCCTGTCCGGACGCATCACTATAAACCACAAATCCCTCCGTCCCCTGCGGCAAGGAAAGTACAGGTGCTGACATTAACCGGCTATTGAGTTCCTCGAAACTCCGTTGACACGCGTCGGACCACGTATATATCTTATCCCTTCGCAAAAGGCTCGTCAAGGGTTGAGCGATTTTAGAAAATCCTTCCACAAATCGCCGATAATAGCCCGCTAATCCGAGAAAACTTCGGATTTCCTTAACATTCTTCGGAGGTAACCAATCTCGGATAGCCTCCGTCTTCTGAGGGTCGACACGAACTCCGTCTGATGAAATTACATGTCCGAGAAAAGTCACTTCGGACATCCAAAACTCACATTTGGAAAACTTTCCATAAAGTTGCTCTCGTCTCAACACGTCGAGAAACTGATGAAGATGAACCTCGTGTTCCTCTCGGCTACGAGAATAAATCAAAATGTCATCGATGAAGACAACAACAAACTGATCTAAAAAGTCGATGAAAACCCGATTCATTAACTCCATGAATATCGCAGGTGCATTAGTTAGCCCGAACGGCATAACTACGAACTCATAATGACCATAGCGTGTTCGAAACGCCGTCCTCGCGATATCCGACTCTCGAATCCGCAACTGGTGATATCCAGATCTTAAGTCGATCTTGGAAAATACTGAAGCTCCCTGTAGTTGATCTAAAAGATCATCAATACGAGGTAAAGGATACTTATTCTTGATCGTCACCCGGTTCAATTCCCGGTAATCAATACACAATCGGAACGAACCATCCTTCTTCTTGACAAGCAGCACTGGTGCTCCCCACGGGGACGCAAACGGTCGGAGATAACCTTTCTCGAACTACTCCTCAAGTTGAATCTTCAACTCCTGCATTCTGGTCGGGGCCATCCGATACGGTGCCTTCGATAAAGGGGACGACTGCCCAACTCACTCCTGAATTCCCCTACTCTATGTGAAGGAAACCAGATAACTCGTCTGGAAATACATCGTCAATCGATGACAATGATACCACGAATGATTGAACATTTCGATTGCCCTAGAATGGTCAATCGATAAAAAGAGATACCAATAATGATTGAACAACTCGATTGCCTTAGAAAGGCCAATCGATGGAAATGATGCAATGAATGATTGAATAACTCGATTGCCCTAGAAAGGCCAATCGATGAAAATGATACAAGGAATGATTGAATAACTCGATTGCCTTAGAAAGGCCAATCGATGAAAATGATACAATGAATGATTGAATAGTTCGATTGCGGAATTTCTCTGCTTTCGTCATAATAATACTTCTTCTGGAACAACGGGGATCACCTCCCTGAAGTACACACTCGACTCCAACTATGGAAATGATAGTGACCATACGCTTACGAACACTAATGATGGCATCATGACGATCCATCCAATCAATACCCAAGATGACGTCGTCTCTCGGTAAATTTACTACGATTAGGTCCGCTGGCCATACACGACCATGAAGCTGAATCAGACAATTCTGAATCTCATGATTCCGATAATTCGTCTACCACCAGGTAGACCAATGACATAAGGATCACCACTAGTAGCACTACCCAGACGTAGTCTACTCAAACATGACTCGTAAATGAATGAATGCGATGCACCAGTATCAACAAGGGTACACACAGGTTGAGATAGAATGTCGAGTGTACCTGAGGTCAATCGGGCTACCGGATCGTCGGTCCTCTTCATCGCGTGAAATCGGGATTTGCCGGCCCCCGAACCGACGCCTGCCTCGACATGATGAGCTCCGCCTTTGTTAGTTCCTCGCCGCTTAAACGACGCGACCGAGTGGCCTCGATTCGAATCGCCGATTTGTTTGGGGTCCGAGATGTCGCCGAGTGGGTTTGGAGTCCTTCGCAAAAACGGGCCCTATGCCCGGCAATCCCAGCTTGTGGCACGAGACACCGCCTGACACTTAGCACCGAAATGACCTGTTCTTCACGCTGAAATAGGTGATGGCCGAATCGCCGCCGGAATGAGATCCCGCACGATTATGCGCCGTAGGAGGTCGCTCAGAAACGATAGGACCCGCGCGAGGCTTCTTGAAGGTTGACTGACCGCCTTCGGATTGATTACGCTTCATTGATTTCTTGCTGACAGATGAAGGTTGCTGCTCAGCAATTTCCTTAGCAGCAGGCTCATACGGGAGAGTTCTCTCGACTAATCCGGTCAGAGTGGCGCAATGATGATTGAGCAATTGCACATGGGTCATCATGGTCTGCATAAAAGTGAGTGGTTCAACCCGAACATCTTCTGATCGAGCCGAGTCCTGGGCACGATTTCCCGACAGCAAGTGATTATTTCCTGCTCTGCCCGCACCGCGGCCTCTCCCGTGCATCCTCGACAGCTCTCCCCATACTGAAGTAGGAAGGTCGCATAATGATTATATTTCCCGCATGATTATCACGTTATGATTATGTCATGAGATGATGAAAATGAGTATACATGCTCTAACTTAGTGATTATATGAATGATTTATTGAGGTGACATGATTATTTGATGAAATTATTGAAATGATTATCTTGAATAAGTTAACAAGATTAATGATATGATCTTATAGATTAACAACCGAGTAATGAAGCGAATTGAGGGATTAATGAGTTAAAATGACCGTCCTGGTCAAAAATGAAAATGATGTTTGAGGATTGTTAACGGATGAATTATGAATGAATGATAATTGCCAGAAATTATACCATGGCGTTAGAAGTCTTACAGTTCTTTCGGTCTGATTGGCTCGACATCTGCACAGGTCACACGTGACGCGAAAGTCCAATGATACTAGTCCGATGACGATGATTTCAAATGAGACATGACTCGGAAGGTAGTATTCAAAACCACTCTCCGATACCAACTCTGTAACACCCCAAAACTAGGCGGATATTACAGTGCCGTAGATCCCCAACGGGGACCCACCAGGCAAATAAAAATGAATGAATTACACAAGATAAATGTAGTACCGAACTACATTACAACAATAATTACTCTGATGAGGAGTTTAGTTACAACACACCAGGACAATACCGAATACTAGTGTATTTTATATGAAGATAAAATACACAACACTGAATGAAACAGAGTATTCAAATGAAAGTCTGCAGCGGAAAATAAAGGACAATAACATGAATAACTGAAAGATCGGGGCCCCCTACTAGTATCACTGGGACTCCTTGACGTCAGCGTGTTCTCCCCGTACTTTTGACTTGGCAAGACCGGAAAAACAAAATCCCCAAACGGGGTCAGTTACAAAGAACAACAATCCTTAAGGGTTGAAAATACACAATCATGATTATATCTGAAATTATGAAATATCCTGTCGAAACATACGCAATCAAACATGCTATATGAATCAACTAACAGTACGGCTCAAAGGGTGGCGCCACACGACGCCCGGGATGGAAATGTGTCCGAGCACAAGCCACCAACGAGTATCGATCGAATACACGCATGGTTTTGCGCCTAATCAGTCTCACGAAGTAATCGTCTCGTGTGCACAGTCCAATGTGAGTCCAACAACCAACACACGACATAAATGTGCCCGACATGAAAATCCTACACATACCAACCGGCTGTAATACCCGTGTATTTTGTGAGTGTTATTTTGGATGTATTTTGTGGTATTGTGGTTATTTGGACCGTATATATTGATGATTGACCTTGGCATATTGATGGCTGATTATTGTTGGGTTCCGTGATTCTCGGATTGTGCTCGTTTTAGCCGGACTTCTTGCGAATTTAAATTTGGAAAATAGCAGTTAGCGCACGCTAAGACTGTATGTCTAGCGCACGCTAACCAGGTTCGAGTAGCGCACGCTACTCTTGTGCAATAGCGTGCAGGCCCGCCGGACAAGAAGCTTTCTCGACTCGAATGAGGCGTTAGCGACGCTATGGACGGACTAACGACGCTATTTCGTTGTAGTAGCGCACGTTACTGTTATGCTTGCGTGCGCTAGGTTGTCTGGTCATTGAGGACAGAAACGTTTCTGGACTGCAGGTATTTGCAGGTAGCGCACGCTACTGTATGGAGTTAGCGCGCTAGTATCATCCAGAGCGCGCTAACAGATAGTTCGGCAGACGCCACGAGCTCGGGCAGAAAGTTCTGATCGCTTTTTCTTCAAAGCAGGCACCGCCTCGTTAGCGCACGCTAAGCTCGTAGCCGTAGAAGCGGCGCTAATACCTCCCAAGATATATATATGGGGGTAGGTTCCGTAAACGTCATTTTTCACCCCTTCCTCTTCCTTCAAGGCCGGGCGATTTGGAGTGTAGTTAGACGTGGTTTTTCACCGCCACCATCCAACAACATTTTCGTGTTCCTAAACTCAATCTAACAAGATTTCATCCAGTGGATCATCCAAATCAAGGTAAGATTGTTCAATCCCTAGTTTTTTGGAATTTTGAGGGTTTTGTTTAGATCTCGTCATTCTAGTCTGTTTTAAACCTTGAATTGGGTCAGATTATGATTGTGAAACCATAATCCCTTGTTTTTCTTGAAGTCTACGGATTTCGTTTGAGTTCCCACCTATTGATTTGAGTATGAACAACTCCGCCTTAGTAGTGTTTGATAGTTTGTCCCTAAGAGTAGAGTTTGAAGGGAATCCCTTCCATTTCCGTGGTGTTGTGTTTTGATTCCATATTTCGATGTGTTAGGATCGAATCGTTGAAGGAAGTTCGGACCGTACATTCATCCGTTCGCCGTTTCTTGTGTCGTTCAAATTGAGGCAAGTACTTTGATTGTGTTTAATGTACATCGTGTGAATATGTAAAAAAATGGAATTTGTGCCAAATGGTTGATCGAGTGTGTGTGAGCCGAGTAAAACCAGTGAGGGTCCCCTGGGGTCCGGTAGGCCGCGTATCCCTACGGATCACTCGGTTGGGCTATACACTGTGGGAGGGCCCGACGAGGTGTCTCCGGGGTGTGTATCTTGCTTGAGAGGTACAGGCCAAGATAGCTCGGGAGGTTGTTTTGTAATGATGATTGTGATGTGGTATTCCTAATATCCGTGATGGCACTATGATTTTCTCGTGGTTTTTGTTGATTATTCACTTGTTGTACATATTCTAGAATCATTGTACTTGCACCGCTTCTTGCCGACCCCTTTTGGGGGTGGATATACTTTGTGTATTCAGTGCACAGTCCAAGTGGGAGGACTAGCACAGACGGACACGAGCTTGGTGGGCGTGATTGATATCGTGCATTATTTTGAGTTGATGGTCATATGGTCATGGTCAAAGTCGTGTTTTGGTTTTGTACTCGCTGGTACCGGCCCAGTTGTTGTATGTCATGTCATTATTAATGGTTAATGATGTTGTTGTATTCCGTGGTGAACGGTCATATTGGTTATGATTCCTGGATGATATGTTGTTTGGTATTGTCTTTGTATGTCATGTTGAAATTGAAGTTGGTTTTGAATGTATGAACATTTATGTTTGTCGTATTTAATGTGTTTTATTTGGGTCTAAGCCGGTAGGTTCTCCAAAAGGATCTACGGCGTTGTAATATCTCCGTAAATCATGGGGGTGTTAAGGTAATATGAGTATCGAGCCTAGGTTTATGGATACCTAGGTCCGTCGGTGTTTTGGGTCTATTAAATTGAGTCGCTTGTTATCTACGATATCATTGGCATGCTACCACCTCGTGTTGCTGTGTTGGAAGACTCTTCGGATGTTGGTTGTTTCTTTCCTTCTAAATAATTACCTTAATATTGTGCAATCTATTATTGTAATCATTTCCTTGTCAATCATTCTTACTCTTCAAGATGCCGAGAGGTAGAGCTATCCGTCAACGTGGTCGTGGTAGAGGCCGTGGCAGAGTGGTAGTGTCCGAGTCCGAGAGGTCCGTTTCAGACCGGCATCTCGCCTCGCGACTAGGTCGGACCCGATTCCTTCTGGGAGGTTCGAATGGAGGCTCGGAGGCCGAGGTGCCTAACGCTCTTCAACAAGTTGTAACACAAGTGCACCAACCGGCACAAGTGGTGCGTAATATTAATACCGGGCAGGACGGTTGAGGATCGATGGCTTCAAGAAGTTATGAAGATGAACCCTCCTGCATTCGATGGTTCCGTGATGCGAACAATTGGGATCATTGGTTAGTTGAGTCGGAGAAGATCTTTGACGGTATTGGTTGTCCTGCCAAGAGAGTCCCGATTGCTCAATATCTCGACAGTTGATGACGCTTGGACCGGTGGCGAGCTGTTAAGCCAAGGACCGTGATGTCACTTGGGAAGAATTTAAAGAATTGATGGAAGCTCGGTATTGTCCAAATACGGTTCAGCTAGCAAGAGTCAGTGAGTTCTTCAGAGCTCAACCCGAAGATGTTCCTATTTCTGAAGCAATCAAGACATACAACAAGCAGTTAGTGTATGTCCAAGATCGAGTTAAGGATGAGATAGACAAAATACTTCATTTCGATGCAAGGATGAAACCGGAGGTCCGAAAGTATATGGCGGGCCTTGGGTGTACTACTTTGAGAGAATATCGTGATAGAGCACTTGCTTATGAGATGGTGTCAGCCTGGTTCCTCAGCTGAGCTCGAAGAAACCAAAATTTTCCGGTAGTTTCCGAGGCGGTGGATCGCGTAGGCCTCAATCTTCTCAGGCAATCTTCGTTGGTTCCCCTCAACCTAGTGGAGGAGTGCCGAGAGTTTGTTTTAATTGTGGAAATCCGGGACATGTCAGTTCTCGTTGCACTTCTCGCCCCATTGATTGTTTTAAGTGTGGGAAGGTGGTCATCGCGCATTATATTGTGAGTCAGTGGGCAAAATCTTCTCTAAACAGTCCCCTACTCCTACTGGGCACAAGCATGGTCACCAACTCCGAGTGTTGGACGTGGCAATGGGCAGAGGTAAAACCGAGCATAAGGATGCATCTAGCATTGGATCAGCCCCACCCCGATTGTATGAGATGAGGCGGACCGATGACGTAGGGACCGCCACTACGCTGTATTGTTTATATTTCGATGCACCTAGATGTATTGTTTGATTCTCGAGCTACTCATTCTTTTATATCATTATCTTGTGTGAATCGTTTGGGCCTAGACGGTCTCTCTACATGTGAACCTTTATTGTTGGGTTGCCAAGTGGGAAAGGATAGTTGGGGATCAAGAGATCGCCAATTGTCCCGTAACCATTGGCGAAAGATTGGTCATCCGATTTGATTGTGATCGATATGATGGGAGAGGATTTAATCCTCGGTGATGATTGGTTAAATCGGCATGGAGCGATAGTAGATTATCATCGGAAGATAATTTCGATAGTCGCGCCGGATGGTACTGAACACGTTTTTGAAGGGCAAAAACCTGGTACTTCTGGAAAGTTTATTCGAGCCATGAAAGCGATGAAATTATTGCGACAAGGTTGTACCAGTTATTGGTGTTACGCATTAAATTCGGAAGTTGGCGGAGTACAGTTATCCTCTGTTCCAGTTGTGAATGAATTTCCTGACGTATTTCCGGATGATTTGCCGAGATTGCCACCACATCGTGAAGTAGAGTTCGTCATCGAACTAGAGCCCAATGCGGCGCCAATACCCAAGGCAACGTACAGAATGGCCCCATCGGAAATGTTAGAATTGAAGAAATAATTGGGTGAATTGTTGGACAAAGGTTATATTCGGCCTAGTGTGTCTCCATGGGGTGCACCGGTATTGTTTGTATGAAAGAAAGATGGGTCCTTACGGCTATGTATTGACTATCGTGAGTTGAATAAACTCACTATTAAGAACAAGTATCCGTTGCCAAGAATTGATGATCTATTTGATCAATTACAAGGGGCTACGGTTTTCTCCAAGATTGATTTGAGGTCAGGATATTACCAACTCCGAATTCGAGATTCGGATATTCCTGTGTCAAGATTTCGGACGAGGTATGGGCATTACGAATTCGTAGTTATGCCATTCGGTTTAACAAATGCTCCGGCGGCCTTCATGCAACTTATGAACAAAACTTTTATCGAATATCTCGATAAATTTGTAGTGGGGTTTATCGACGATATATTAATCTATTCCAAAAGTGAGACGGAGCATGCCGAACACTTGAGAATCACGTTGAGTATTTTGAGGGCTGATAAGCTTTATGCTAAATTTTCTAAGTGCGAGTTCTCGCTTAAAGAAGTTTCTTTTCTGGGGACACATCATCTCAAATTGATGGTATTCGTGTAGACCCTCAAAAGGTTGAAGCAGTCTTAGCTTGGGAGCCTCCACGGAATGTTAAGGAAGTTCGAGTTTTCTAGGATTAGCGGGCTATTATCGCGATTTGTTGAAGGATTCTCGAAAATTGCTCGACCGCTCACCGTATTATTGCGTAAGACACAAATTTGAGTGGAGTGATGAGTGTCAAGAGTTTTGATGAGTTGAAAAGCGGTTGACTACGTCTCCGATCCTATCCTTACCACAAGGAACTAAGGTTTCGTTATTTATAGTGATGCTTCTAAAAAGGATTAGGATGTGTGTTGATGCAAAATGAGAGAGTAGTGGCTTATGCGTCTCGACAATTAAAGCCATACGAGATGAATTATCCTACTCATGATCTTGAGTTAGCCGTGGTGTTTGCGTTGAAAATTTGGAGGCATTACTTGTATGGTTCTTCTTGTCGAGTGTATACGGATCATAAGAGCTTGAAGTACATATTTACGCAGTAAAGAACTAAATATGCGCGCCGGCGATGGTTGAACCGCTTAAAGATTATGATCTTGACATTCTTTACCATCCAGGTAAAGCAAACGTCGTTGCCGATGCGTTAAGCCGCAAGTCAGTCGTGTTGCAAAAGTTGGAACTACTTACCATTCAACCGAAGCTTAGACGAGGGTTGATTGATATGGAAATTGAAGTTTGGCCTCACAGAACTCAAGGATAGTTGCGTTTCCTTGAGATTACATCCTCCGTAATGGAAGATATTAAGTCCAAGCAGTTAGATGATCTCTCAATTGTGCAACTTCGGGAAGACAGTGTTAGAGGGAAAGCTCCTGGATTCTTAATCGATGAAGACGGAGTTCTTCGATTTCGAGGCAGAACTTGTGTACCTAATCGAGATGATCTCAAACAGGTAATTTTGAATGAAGCACATTCTACTCCGTACTCGATTCATCCGGGTATGAGTAAAATGTATAAGGACTTGAAGAAAAACTTTTGGTGGCCGAACATGAAGAAAGATGTAACAGAGTTCGTGTTGAAATGCTTGACTTGTCAGCAGGTTAAAGCGGAACATCAGAGACCCGCCGGTAAATTGCAACCGCTACCAATTCCGGAATGGAAGTGGGAAGATATAGCGATGGATTTTATTGTGGGAATGCCAAAGACGCGAACTGGAGTAAATATGATTTGGGTAATTGTTGATCGGCTAACCAAATCCGCACACTTTCTGGGCATCAGAGATACTTGGGGACCGGAGAGGTTAGCTCGGTTATTCATTGCGGAGATTGTGAGACTCCATGGTACCCCAAAGAGTATAGTGTCGGATCGCGATGGGCATTTTGTGTCACATTTCTGGCAAGCAGTACATCGAGCACTCGGTACCAAATTGAATTTCAAAGACCGCTTATCATCCCTGCATGCACGGATAGCCTGGAGAGGACAATCCAAACGCTGGAAGACATGTTGAGGGCTTGTGCGTTAGACTGGAAAGAAGATTGGGAGACTCATTTACCATTGATTGAATTTGCGTACAATAACAGTTGGCATAGTTCGATTGGGATGGCTCCGTTTGAAGCATTATATGGAAGACGGTGTAGATCGCCAATCTGTTGGGACGAGCCGTACGAGTTACTTGGAGTAGAACCGGACTTGGTGGTTCAAACACGGGAAAAAGTCGCAATTATTCGGCAAAGGTTGTTGACTGCTCAGAGTCGACAAAAGTCATATGCCGACGTTCGTCGTCGACCGTTAGAGTTCCAGACGGGAGACCATGTATTGTTGAAAGTATCGCCGACTCGTGGAGTTCTTCGGTTTGGTAAGAAGGGGAAGCTTAGTCCTCGTTATATTGGCCCCTTCGAGATCATGGACAAGGTAAGCGATGTAGCTTATCGACTAGCGTTGCCTCCAACACTTAGCCATGTTCATGATGTATTCCATGTTTCGCAACTACGCAAGTATGTTCCCGATCCCAGCCATGTTATTGACTATCAAGAGATTGAAGTTAATGAAGATGTTACGTATGAAGAACAACTGGTAACCATACTAGAGCGACGAGTGAAACAATTGCGACGGAAAGTGATTCCGTTAGTAAAGGTCTAATGGTCTAAGCATGGAATTGAGGAGGCCACGTGGGAGACCGAGGATAGTATGCGTGCCCGATACCCCGAACTTTTTGTATCTTAAGTTTCGGGATGAAACTTCTTTTTAGGGGGTAAGGGTGTAATACCCGTGTATTTTGTGAGTGTTATTTTGGATGTATTTTGTGGTATTGTGGTTATTTGGACCGTATATATTGATGATTGACCTTGGCATATTGATGGCTGATTATTGTTGGGTTCCGTGATTCTCGGATTGTGCTCGTTTTAGCCGGACTTCTTGCGAATTTAAATTTGGAAAATAGCAGTTAGCGCACGCTAAGACTGTATGTCTAGCGCACGCTAACCAGGTTCGAGTAGCGCACGCTACTCTTGTGCAATAGCGTGCGTTAGGCCCACTGGATGAAGCTTTCTCGACTCGAATGAGGCGTTAGCGCACGCTATGGATGGACTAACGACGCTATTTCGATGTACTAGGGGACGTTACTTGTTTGATAGCGCGGCGCCAGATGTCGTGCCGCTGAGGACGTAACGCTTCTCGACCGCAGTATTTGCAGGTAGCGCACGCTACTGTATGGAGTTAGCGCGCGCTAGTATCAATCGGTAGCGCGTGCTAACAGATAGTTCAACAGACGCTACCGGAGCTCGGCAGAAAAGTTCTGATCGCTTTTTCTTCAAGAAGGCACCGCCTCGCCTCGTTAGCGCACGCTAAGCTCGTATCCGTAGCGTGCGCTAATACCTCCCAAAGATATATATGGGGGTAGGTTCCAAACGTCATTTTTCACCCCTTCCTCTTCCTTCGGCGGCCGGGCGATTTGGAGTGTAGTTAGACGTGGTTTTTCACCGCCACCATCCAACAACATTTTCGTGTTCCTAAACTCAATCTAACAAGATTTCATCCAGGTATCATCCAAATCAAGGTAAGATTGTTCAATCCCTAGTTTTTGGAATTTTGAGGGTTTTGTTTAGATCTCGTCATTCTAGTCCGTTTTAAACCTTGAATGGGTCGATTATGATTGTGAAACCATAATCCCTTGTTTTTCTTGAAGTCTACGGATTTCGTTTGAGTTCCCACCTATTGATTTGAGTATGAACAACTCCGCCTTAGTAGTGTTTGATAGTTTGTCCCTAAGAGTAGAGTTTGAAGGGAATCCTTCCATTTCCGTGGTGTTGTGTTTTGATTCCATATTTCATGTGTTAGGATCGAATCGTTGAAGGAAGTTCGACCGTACATTCATCCGTTCGCCGCTTTGTGTCGCTCAAATTGAGGCAAGTACTTTGAATGTGTATAATGTACATCGTGTGAATATGAAAAAAAATGGAATATGTGCCAAATGGTTGATCGAGTGTGTGAGAGCCGAGTAAAACCAGTTAGGGTCCCCAGGGTCCTAGAGGCCGCGTATCCCTACGGATCACTCGGTTGGGCTATACACTGTGGAGGGCCCGACGAGGTGTCTCGGGGTGTGTATCTTGCTTGAGAGGTACAGGCCAAGATAGCTCGGGAGGTTGTTTTGTGATGATGATTGTGATGTGGTATTAGGAATATCCGTGATGGCACTATGATTTTACGTGGTTTTTGTTGATTATTCACTTGTTGTACATATTCTAGAATCATTGTACTTGCACCGGCTTCTTGCCGACCTTTTGGGGTGGATATACTTTGTGTATTCGTGCATGTGTCCAGTGGGAGGACTAGCACAGACGGACACGAGCTTGGTGGGCGCATTGATATCGTGCATTATTTTGAGTTGATGGTCATATGGTCATGGTCAAAGTCGTGTTTTGGTTTTGTACTCTTGTCCAAAGTGTTGTATGTCATGTCATTATTAATGGTTAATGATGTTGTTGTATTCCCGTGGTGAACGGTCATATTGGTTATGATTCCTCGGGATGATATGTTGTTTGGTATTGTGCTGTATGTCATGTTGAAATTGAAGTTGGTTTTGAATGTATGAACATTTATGTTTGTCGTATTTAATGTGTTTTATTTGGGTCTAAGCCTGGTAGGTTCTCCAAAAAGGATCTACGGCGCTGTAATATCTCCGTAAATCATGGGGGTGTTACACCGGCACGCCAGTATGACCCGGAATGCCACGATATAACAAAAGTGACATCGAAAATGAATAATGACTCACCGAGATGTAATGATAGTGAAGTAAATGACAGCTCAATGAAATGATTGGAACCGTCGTTCCTTATGACTGAAGTGATTAATTGACAATAACAAGTTTTGATACGGTTAATACAATGATGAATGAGTTATGATTATGAATGAACAACAACAAAAGGGATGAATATCCTTTTAATCGAGTAAGAATTAACTTACACAATACCGGTGACAATTATCCTTCCACGAACAACGTCCTAATTGAGATATCGGTCGCTCGAACAACCTTGAATTATACAATATCCAACAACCCGTTCAATATACGAATCAAACACGAATATAACGAACTCAAAACGTCGATACGATTAAACTAAATTCATCGGGGCATTATATCGAATACGTTGTGGCCAAACTCCGATTGTTTACAATCAAACCTCAATATACCAATATCAAATCCCCTAAGAAGTGTTTCAAACCAACAAAACATCTTCAATATGATTAATAATCCAAGACGAATATCCGAAAACGTGATTATAACGACAATTAATCGAAAACCCCCAATTTCAACCCGATATTCAAGGTGTTCTTGAATAATCCCTCAATAATCCAATGAATCCTTATACAAACTCATAATCATATACATATCCCTTCATATAACATGATTATAATGTCCAAAACATCATATCTCAACACAAAAATCGAAGTCCAAGGTGTTGAAGGAATTACCTCTTGAAGATCCAACCACTTCGATCCGAAGAACACGAGTTTAATCGAGTATCCAAGCTTCACAACCGAATGAAAATGATTAAAAACCACACTCAAGTGATAGGTGAAGAGAATTTTCTCCCTCAAGCCTCTCTCTCTCGTATGAAGGTGGAAAAAAATGGAAGGAATGAGCTGAAATGCTCAAAAAATGAATTTATAGGGGTTGACTACCCTGTCGGACACGGCCCGTGCCGATCGGCACGGCCGCGTCGCGCAACTGGCCGGCAGGGACTCGACCGTGTCCTGCTTGACACAGTCGCGGCGCGAAGGGCCTTCCGATAGTGACCTGTCCGACAGCGACTCGGCATGACTCGACCATGTCCTGGAACACGGTCGGGCGTCTGGGCAGTCGGTTCTGGCTTATCCGGAAGAGTTCGACTCGGCCGTGCCGGACAACACGGTCAAGTCCTGTGGGCAGAGACTTCGGCATTTCCGGACGAGTACGGCACGGGCCGTGTCGGACGACACGGCCGAGTTCGGTCGGCAGTGATCGGCCAATAACTGAAAAATGAGCGGGTGAGCTAAAACGACCATAACTCTCTCGTACGGACTCCGATTGACTCACCGTTTGAACCATTAGAAAGATAACTCGATGCTCTATAATATTGCAAAGATTTAGACTTTTTGGAGTTACCAAAAATTAATGGTGATCTAACAAAGTCGAACTCATATGAGGAAAGTTGAAACAATGAACAATAACGATACACAACTCGAAGTGTTTCCGAACGGTGAACACGGTGAATGAACATGATTGATGAATGATTATAATTGAGTGAAAATCCACTGAGTGACAATCACCGAATGAAATTACTGAATGATAATGACTGAATTACAACCGGGTATTACATTACTATGGTTATTTTCCAGCTCATTTATTTAGTAGTGAAGTTGAGGGGGAGGTTGAGAAGAAAGACATGCTAAGTTTTAGGGTCGATCCCCCAGCACCCGATAATTACATAAAGTGTGATGAGCCTGTAGAAGAAGTTACCATTGATGATGTTTCCAAAGAAATTTCATTAAATTGTCATCAAACTTCGACTAATAAGGTGAATACTTTTGTGCCAAAAATTTTATTAACGGTGCCGTGCATAATCTTTCCTAAATCCATAATGGGAGAGATTGACCCTATTACTTTTGATTCTGTTGAGGCTGATACCATGAGTTCTAATGAGGTTGTTCATGATATGTCTTTATTATCTACCCATTCGAACTCTGCCTATTTTTTCGTGCCTTATAATTATTATATTGTTCCATCATTTTTTGGTTGCCCGCATAATTATTCGTACTCATTATTTTTGACAACCGGGCATGAACCAAAGCCTCCCTTATGGAATAAGAGGCTTATAGATTATAAGAAGGGGGTATTTGGCAATCTCCCTAGAAAGAAGCCACGTTGAATTTTTGTTTGCCACGTCGTGCTCAAGACGTAAAATAGAGCGCTTGATGGGAGGCAACCCATCATTTTTACTTGCTTTCTAGTTAGTTTTTTTTATTTGATTTTTCGTTTATAATTTTTTTTCTTTTGTTTGTTAGTTCGTTTGGATTTGTGTATTCTTGTGGCCCTTATTTCTCTGATCTTTTTATAACCCCGTTGAGTTATTATTCTTCATATTCTAGTCTTGCTTGATTTAATGTCTATTGTTATTTCATGATTAGAGACTAAGTTTGGGGGTCCCTCGTGATGTTGAGCATTAATTGAAGTATGAATAGACAGTCCACTCAGACATGTGCTGGCTTTCAAGAAGACATTTGGAATAAGTTTCACTTTTCCTTATCTCTTTTATTTTCACATGAGTTTTATTGCTGATGATTTTATGTGTAGTTGAATAGATTGAAGCATGCGATATTTTCTTAATTTTCTTGGTTATAAATCGCAATTTCATCATTGCTTTTTTGTCCTTACATGCTATTGATGTTTTTTGTCAAAACGTGAATTTTTTGTGAATTTTTCGTGCTTCCGTGTGTAAAACTGATGTTACGATACTGATTTCTCTTGGAAGAAACGATTGAGTTTAGTCGAGCTGCAATCAGCGATATCTGCTTCTGTTGAGTATTCAATTAGGTCCGAAATTTTATCGTTTTTGTAGAAATTTTAGCAGATAAGAAAGGAGACATACGTGTTTTCAAATCACTGTTTATACGTTTGGTTAAACTTTTCGCGTAGCTAGTCATCCAGTAATATGAGTCTTGTTGGCACTTGGATTGAGTTTAGAGTTGGACAGTTTTTCCCAAGAAAAAGTCGAGATATTAGTTGTCTATGATGGGAAGTCTAGTAACCGGGGGTATTCACGTGACCCGTTGTTTACTCTCGTGTAAAACGAAGACCCTGAATAGATTAATAATTTAGAAATATCGCATTACCGATGATGGGAAGCCTAGTAACCGGGGGTATTCACGTGACCCGTTGTTTACTCTCGCGTAAAACAGCAACCTTGACATGCGGGAATTGCTATTCGAGTTTTTTCTCCGCTGTAGAGGAGGGCTTAGTAACTAGAAGCATCCATGTGCCCCATGAGTGTCTTTCATGTCAAACGGTTCCCCGATACATGAGAATGGAAATCCACCCTAGGATCATCCCGATAAAATATCCCGAGAGCCGAAACCTAGTGGTTAACTCGAATCTATATTCTTGATCATACATAAGGGAATGCTGTCCTAGGAGTAATTTTGATAATGAAACTCTTGAATTTTGCCACTAGACTGTGGGACTGGGCGAATTAGCTTGTTTATTTTTAACCCTTCATATTGATAGTCGGTTAAACTCACGCTTGTTAATCTTTGAGCTTGATTTTCTTCATGAACGATTGATTAGGACTGAAATTGGTTACTTAGTGGAATCAGTGTCCTGGTTGTGACTCGCTATTACGACACCTGTACTATTCTTTGAGATTTTCAGGGTAGTATTGATTAAGTTGAGCACTATGGACTTGCATGATTATTCACGATACATTTTGTTTAAAATTGATAATTTTTGCTTGAGGACAAGCAAAGGCTCAAGTTTGGGGGTATTTGTTAGGCGTATTTTTATGCGCTTTTATATCATTATTTTATATCCATCTTGAGCCTAAATCAGCATAAATGAGCTTTTAATGCACTATTCTTATATGTTTTGCAGGAAATCGGAGTCCGAAGTCAAACGACGAAAACGGCGAAAAGCGCTTTGGTCATGAGCCGCAGACACGAAGATGGCCTCGAAAGTCCCGAGCAAATCAGATTTCGAGCCGCGGCACAGCCTAAGTGAGCCGCGACCCAGAAGGAAAATGTCGCGCCCAGGCATAGGCGCTGAGCACCGTGAGCCGCGGCACAGATTAAGTGAGCTGCGGCCCACGGGGCGGTTTTGGTGTGTTCTGCACGGTTTTGGGCCGTCTTGGGGCCTATTCTCGACCTAATCACACGGACGCGTTTTGGAGGCTGATGACGACTATAAATAAGCATTGAAGGGCTGAAGACCGAGGGGGATCGATTAGAAGGATCATCATCGATCAAGGAGGTGGATCGATAGAAAGGGAGAAGAACACAAGGAGGAGTTTTGTGAAGCGACGACAAGACCACGGATCCCTACGGTTTTTCTTAGTTTTTCTGCATCTTAGTTTTTTAGATCTATTCGAGTAGGATTGTGATTGTAGCCGATTTCATGACGGTTTGATTATTTATTATTATTTCGATTCACTCGTCATTCTATTGAATTGGATTCTTCTTACTGTTCTTAATGCTTTTTAATTATCTGGCCAACAGTTAATTTGTTTTGAATGTCTTTATGAATTCGGGAGATGAAATTTAGGCATAGTTCTTGTGAGACGAATCATAATTTTCGTGAGATAGGGATATACTCATGGAATTGTGAAGCTTATTTATTGTGGAAATTCTTGAACTGTTTTAGCTATTAATTATCTAATTCGAATAGGGATATATCGAGTTAATAATTCGTAGTATTTTCTATCGACCTTGGGAAAGGCTTTAGAATAATTTAGGAATTCCTGGCTTACAATTAATTAAATAAGAGTGAATTGAATTGAATAAATATCACTCCTGATTGTTTGAGGTGAAAATCATAATCCTACACCCTTATTAGTATTATTATAATTATTAATATTAATTATTTTCGGCAATTAGTTTAGGTATAAATTCCATATAATTGTTCATCATCATCATCAACAGCACCTTAATCCCAACTATGTTGGGGTCGGTGGCATGAAGATTATAGTGTCGTTTAATTGTCTAAATTTAGTTAACACCATAACTCATGCAAATAACAAAGTGGCAAAGTTTTACGCCGGATGCCCTTCCTGTCGCAACCTTCATATGAAGGAGAAATAGAACGAAATTCCAAAACCGTCAACATCATAGGTTTTTCCATTTATATGGAAAATATCATGAGACGGCGATGAGTTTGAGATAATTGCTATTGTCATGTCACAATACGTGATTGATATTGTAAAATCAACACATACATCATGGAACATGACTCAAATTCCATATAATTGTTCTTCAAATAAAATTGTGAGTCGACTATATTTTGGTACTTAGTGAAATCAGTCCTCAGGGGAACGATACTCTACTTATCACTTTATTACTTGTTGACACCGTGCACTTGCGGCATATTGTGAGGGATTTTCCCACAACAAGTTATATCTCATAATCCTTATATAATTATCATTTTTTTTGCTCTAGAGAACTTCCATGTCAATTTAGTGAGAATTATCCTCAAAATCATAGTTTTATAAACATTCAAAGTTTATGACATCTTGATGAAGTCAAAGTGATTCTGACTTGAAACATCATTTTTCAACTATTTTCAAAGTGTCTTTATATAATCTGAACTCATGTGAGGTTGATATTTGTAAAGAGTGAACTTTCATCTGAGATCTTTACGTATTGGAAACTTATGATGAATCTTGAGAAATTTGATGATTATTTAGATTTCAACCTTACCAAATGAGTATTTTTCATCTATTATTGGTTAATGGGATAATTCGAGAAATCGAATCCCGGTAATTAATTATGTATTCAAGAAATTCGAAAAATTGAGAATAGTCTAAGAAATCAGGCATTGAGACATGGCTCATGTGTGGCCCGGGTGACAGGTACATCCATCTGCTAGCAGTAAACTGTTGCCATAGTTCGGCTGATCACCGACTATGGGAATCTGAGACTTCGACCAATTGATCTTTTATATCGTTAAGTGAATAGAAATCTGAGTTACATCCTTAGAGATCATGATGAGTCTCTTAAATTATGTAAGTTCTTTTACCTTGTGAATTGTCTTAAAATTTCAAATAGTGATATATTCTAAATTCTTGTTTCTTTATTTTCAAGAATTATTCTCAGCCTTATGATATCTTTATTCTATACCATTATGGTACTAATCTTGCTGAGCAATATTGTCGCTCATTCTTTCATTTCTTTCCCATCTTACAGTTAAAAGTAAGCAGGCAGATATTGTGAGAAGTTTGGAGAAGGGAAAAGACAAGGTGCTGTGAGAGTTTTAGCTTAAGCCTGGAAGCTTTATGGAGGAAATCTTAACTTGCAGTTTTTATATCAAAGTTATATGTTTTGTAAGACTTAAATACGTATAAATTATGTACTAAAGCTTGCATGAGTTTAAGACTAAGGACCGGGGATAGTTGTGTGTGAGTCCGGGAGACTTGTTAGTTGTATATTGTTATGATATTATGAACAGGTGTGTGTGTAAGCTGTAACGGCTCAAATTGGAGAGAAACCTGTTTGGGGGCGTTACATCTTGGTGTCGGTGCACCGGATTTGCGGACTGCGAAGATTTCTGTACCTTCAGTTTCTGAGGCTCCTGTTGAGCCTACATGTCCTTACCTCCACCTATTCTTACTAAGAAAGTCTCATAGTTTCTACCTCACCTATTACTATTCTGCTGTGTCTATGGTAACTGTTTTGTCAACTTTTCCGCCGGTGTTTGGAGTCGAGGGAGGCTCAGTTTCCAGTAAGATTTATGGTGCTTTATATGCAGAGCAGATTACTTATGGCTGAAGAGTAGATATGGGGAGGTATATTCAGATCTAGAGAGGCCATACTGGGGCTACTACCTAGGATAGCAGCAGGACCGCCGGGGGCCATCATACTTCTAGTTGTGTAACCATTATTCTTCATCAGATGGCTTCTAGAGTCCGTAAGAGTGCTTAACAGAAAATAGAGCAGTTGCCCTCTTCGAGCACGGGCAGGTGGATCAGACAGCCGTGGTGAGGATTTTAGCTCAGTCCTATGCTCTGTATAAGTAGGGTCTGAGAGGTTTTTGGGGATGGATATGGGATTTGAGAGCGGAAGGGAGATGAATACTTTTGACTTAGGTGGGACAGTGTATATATATACTTTGGTGGTTGTAGGATATCTTTCGACTGTTGTTGTATAGATAGGAGTCATGATAACAGGTTGGCATCCGGATCAGATTCAAAAACCAAAAGCAAACATATCCAGTATATCCCGCTCAGAGCAGGGTCTGGGGAAAGTAAGATGTACACAGACCATGCCCCTACTTATTACAGTAGAGAGGCTGTTTCCGTGAAGACCCCCAGCTTAGTGCACAACAAAATATAGAGTGATATAAACAAAAGGAAGCATATGATTCGAAAAAGCTCAATACCATACCTGAGCCCATGGCTTAATCCACGTGGGACTTACCTAAGAGGAATTTGGCTACTTCACTCCCGATGAACTCCGCTCTAACAGAAGGGGGGTTGACTCCGCGCCCAGCTCCCTGTCAAAAATACACCATACGCAAAAGGCAGTAGGATAAAAAATAATAAAAATAAAAATTAAAATACAATGTTCTAAGTCAAAGCTAACCGAGGCAACCCAACTCTGAGACTCTCTACGACCGAATCGCTCCGAAAATAAAGAATCCACAACTCTGATCTGGAGCCTCCAAGAGCACCTATCAACTGTCATGGTCTCCAATAAGTTTAAGGCCTTCAAATCTAATCTCAACTGCTCCTCTCACGTCCTCCTCGGTTTGCCTCTCCTCCTCCCCCTACAACTAATAAACTCTCGACCCTCCTCACCGTAGCATAGGCCTGCTTCCTGGGACGTGGCCAAACCATCTCAATCTCCCTTCCCTAACTTTCGCTGAAATGGGCGCCACTTCTAGCGCGTTCCTGAAAACCCCGTTCGGGATTCTATCCAATATCGTGCGACCACACGACCAACGTAACATTCTTATTTCAGCCGCTTCCAACTTGCACTCAAGTGACTTCCTCATCGCCCAACTTTCAGAGCCATACAACATTGCAGGTCTGATTGCCGCTCTATTGAATTTACCCTTCAACTTTAGAGGGACTTTCTTGTCGCACAGGACCCCTGACGCTTCTATCCACCTTAGCCACCCCGACTTGATACGATGAGTGACATCATCTTCAAACTCTCCTTCCTTCTGAATAACTGAACCCAAATACTTGAACTTATCCGTACGGGGTACGATCTGATCGACACTCCTTACCTCTACCTCTTCCATCTGGATCAGATTCAGTGTTAGTAAATAGGGTTGCAAATGATTTTGATGTAGTATTTCCATACTATTGCGATAGTTTAGCTAGTATGTTGAGATAACCAAATCGAACCGAATTTTAATTTGGTTTACCGAATAGAATTATGGATAAAAAAACTTCCAAAAACCAAGCCAAAATATTATTGGTGTTAAAACAGAACCGAAGTTATTACCAAAAATTGAATTAAAAATACAAAATTCAGAAGAAGTGAAAAAAATAATGTAAAAATAAAAAATTATAAGTCATTAAAATCTTTTCAAGTTAATGTATGATTTACAGCAACCAAACAGAGAATATAAATGACATCCTTTCAATAAAGCATACTACTCAGGCAAATGATACATTTGGGAAATCTAAAAGTAGACAAGCAAAAAATCTTATGGTTAGTTCATAGAGTTTTAACTAAAGATTGAGCCCGTTATATGAACTAAAGTGGTGCATAGACGGCCAACGGAAACCTAGGCAAACACAAAGCTTTAGAAATATTAAATACCTCCAAAGATACATAAATATGATTTACTATATTCACATAATGAAGCAACTCGAACGCAGCTCAGAAACATGAGAAAGTAAATAAAAGGGGATTATGGTGTACATGCGAGATATTAAGAACCAGAAAAATAATGAAATTGTAAAATTAGTAAAATTGGATTTCTATATATATATATATATATATCGGTTTTTGGTTAACCAGCAATAAAAAACCAAATTAACTGAATACCGAATTATTAAAAAATTGCTACCGAAAATCGAGCCGAATTATTTCGATTTTTCGGGTTGGTTTTCGGTTAATGCACAACCCTAGCTATGACATATATATATTAGTGGAGATTTCCGTCTTATATCATATGATAAAACCGTAAATTGCATACCTTGATAATTATTGTTAGGATAAATACTCCTATTTTGAGAATCTCCATCGTACAACAAAGAAGTCTTCAAAGTTAGAATTTCGCTAAGTATGGAAGATGTTAGGAAACTCCGTACAGTCCATCCATACAACAAGAGATCTTCTACAGAGTCCAATCCTACAGAGCCTACATCTTCATACATCAAGAAGTTGAAAAGTGTTGGATACAACAGCTTGACTGTAGGAGTTTTACTTAGAAAAAGTAAAACACATCCAACAGGACAGAAGAAGAGCTTTAAACCGTTGTGAGATCAACTTTGTTTATTCATAAAGTATTCACGATTAAAGCAGCATTTATTGCTGATAGGACAGCATTTAATGCGGCCGAAAGAGATAATAGTCTGAACGCGCTGAAGAACATTTAATGCAAAGTCAAAAAGAATGTATGAAACACTAAATGTGAATTGCCTTTAATTCAAACATTCTGCGGCCACCAATTATGTAACACCCCCAGAATACGACCGGGAATGTCACACGCCGTAGACCCTTATCACAAGGATCTACCAGGCTAAACTCCAAAAGACTACTCAATGATTGACCGACCGGGGTCAAAATTAAATACAAAGCAGACCGACAAGGTCATTAACCAATTCAGAACTAACGACATTCATATTGCAATGACAATAATAAACTTGAACACCAAAAAGAATGACAACTCAGTTTAATAAATGAAAACTACACCCATGCAAGGGTGAATACTCGAACGACAGAGAAATACCGACCAGAATGAAACAAAAGAAAAGACTCTGACTCTGGTGTGATTAGTATCATTGTCCTCCATCTCCTTCCAAGCCAATCCCGATCGCTCCCGAGCCGCCAAAACTCGAGCGCATAACAGCACTCCACCCCCGAAAACTCTGGGGTTAGCAACCGGAATTTTGCTAGTGCAAGTACATAATATACAAGATATATGAATAATAACAACACAATTCTCAACAGTCGTGAAGCCGTAGCGCACATCACACATTCCCATAGTCCACACGAATAGCATTACATACACAAAGTGAAAGATAATCACATAGTCATATTCTCTACGGAACATAACACCAATGAAACTTTAAACGAGCCCAAGGAGTCGAAAAATCCCTTTTTATAAAAGGAAAAGTATTTTGATAAGAAAGTTTGAAAACATTATTATTGACTCAGCCATCATGGGGTTTTGAAAATCAAATGGGAATACTTTTAGAAAATACTTCAAAAACTCTCGGATCCTCGACCCAACATGTGGAAAACAATTTGCAAGAAAACCATTACAACGTTATTCGGGTCCTCGACCCAATGCAGAATAATCATCACAAGACAATCAAAGGCACAACCTCTCATTCGACAATTCTGCTCAAGACCCTTGATTAATTAACCTCGTAGATTTCACAAACATCCTTGGTTAATTAACCCCGATACCAACGTTTTAAAAACAATTTGAAACAAGCTTTCAAAACACGAATCACATCTATATCGAGACCGTATTTAAAAAGAGTTGAAAGAACTTTGAAATATGAGGATTGTTCGATAACGGGTCTTAGCTATCACTCGAATATCCGTTACCAATAAGCCCGCCAGCGCCTCCTTGCACACCTGTGCACCGGCGTTCACTCCACTATGTTGGCCGCCCCTTGAACATGTCACCGCGCCGGCGATCACTCCTAACAAAGCCGCCCCTTGCACGCGCATTAGGTAACACCGGTGTTCACCAAACATATGGAGCCGCACATTGCAGCGTACACCAGGCCGGAGTACACACCCCGCCCTCAGAGGTTCCCGGATACGACGTCTCTCACAACAAGTATTCACATTATTACAAACATCCAGTACACAATCAATCATTTCAACAATTATCAAATCAATACACCAATTCACACAATTTATCCGCCAGTTCATAACCACACAATAAACAATAACACGCACGTTATCAATCAAGACCCAACACAATAAGCCTTCGGCACAACCAACCAACGCTACACATATATCCTTGTATTGCGACTCAACCGAATATATATATAGATATATATATATATATACACATATAACCTTACTATATTATATGAATAACTATAGTTCATCCATCAATCCAAGTTGAGTACGTCAACTAGTGTTAGCATTCACCACTCGTCGTTCACCGACATAGGCATATATATCAATATACGTATATACATACATATATTTAACATATAAATATATATAAATATATATATACACACATATACATATATACACACACATATATATATATATATATATATATCCGTATAAATTCATACACTTCGACAACGATGATTTCACGCAGTTACAATTCGTATATCAAGGTACTTGCCTTGGTAATCTCTCGCGGATACTCCGAAAGTACGGTCAGTAGGCAAAATCCGGAACTCCAACGAAAACAACGATCGGAAGGGCTCAACACCATATTTTTGTAGGGAAATCGTCCCTAATATCCTATCATCGAATAAACAATCAATCATACGAGGAAAAACATCACAAAACGACCAAATTCCTCTCTGCGGCATTTCCCCGGACACTTTGAAGGCGTCAAACGGAAGTTCATATAATCGACTAATCGGAAATGTTAAAAACGTGGAAAGATGATGAAAATGATAGAATACAACTTAATATACAATTATCCATCGCAATTTAAGTTCATAAGGCTCAAACGGACGAAATCTACCAAGATCCCCAAATTTCCCAAAGTTCGATTTTAGGAAAAACTAACCTTGATTCTCGATTGAAGGATGTTATGGATTGATCGATCAATGATATGGACTCGGGATCTTCGTGGATTTGTTGTTCAATAACATGTCTCCTATCTCTCAAATGATCCACCGCGGACATGAAGGAAGGGAAGTGAAAATGGGTGAAAACAGTGCTCGGTCATATATATATCGCAATCGACTAGCGTGCACTAGGTTGTCCGGGTAGCGTGCGCTATCGGCCGGCCACTGGTCTGAATCTTGGCCGGGTCCGATAGCGTGCGCAAGACATCGGCAAAGCTGCGGCGCAATCGGCCGCCCAGGACCTATCGGACTAACTGTCCGGCCAGTAAGCGGCGCCGTCCGAGCCAGTAGCGTGCGCTAGCTCGCGAGTTAGCGCTGGCATTGTCTGGCCAGAAGCGTGCGCTACCCGCTGGCCGGGCAAGTGCACTTACCGCCTTGAGTGCCGGGCCGATTAGCGTGCGTTACCTCCGGAAGTGGCGTGCGCTACTCCTCGCGGGTTAGCGCGTACTGTCCGGCCGAAGCGACGCTAGGCCGATCTCGCCGCAATTGTCCCGTGAAAGATCCGTGCAGTTCCTCCCGCAACCGTCCGGCCGGGCCGGCTGCCGTGTCCCGACGACTCGATTCCTAAAAACGCACGGAACGAACACGACGAACGCCGCGGACAACAACATCGATCCGAAATGAAATTAACATACAACAAATCACCACCTATGGCCATAAACACAAAATCGATTGTCGAGAAAAATAATACTAACGCTCTAAACCGAGAAATTTCCGCTTTAAGAAAAAGAAAAATTCAATAAATCGTAATGAAAATCTCGGATATTACATTCTACCCCCTTAAAATAAGTTTCGTCCCGAAACTTAAAATAGAGAGCGGAACAATCAAGGAAATAACTACTTTCTCAGCCCCAAATCATCACGAGCAAAGCGCGAGTGCAAGGTTACGGAAATACGATGAACTGACCTAGCAAGTACAAGGCAGTTTAAAATGGTCGAAAGGTTCACAGATGAATTGCCAACAACGAAAGTCATCCCATGCCGAAAATACTAAGAAGAGTACGGGTAATACATTCCCCCATACTAAGAGGACATTATGATCCCGAAACTTAGAACAACAAGAGTTGGAAACGTAAAGTAATGAAACGAAATACGATCGAAGTCACGATTGTTGAAAAAAAACATAGCGTAAAATCTTCATCCTGCTGTGCTAGCCTCTCCAGAAGGAGACATAGGGTTTTGGGGCACTCCCCGGTCATTCGCTCTACTTGCCGAAAGGGCATCTTTCCTTGCCAATTCGGAAACTCTCTCGCAGTGTTTCTCCCGATGACCTTCACACCCGCACCGGTAACAAGTCAAGAGTGGAGAGGAACAATTTGCACGATCATGTCCCTGACGATTGCAGTTGAAGCACCTTCTCTTCTTACCGAGAGTCACCGATGCTGGCTTGGGATTCCCAGTGCTCACCCCCGACCGCGAAGACGATACGTTCGAACGACATGGGGGTTTGGGAGCCTTAAACTCTTCACCGCCCAAAAATTTTCCCGATGTCCTCGGTCTCTTTGCTTCGCTCGTGGGCTCGATCACTGAGGATATTTCATAGGATATCGTTTGATCTTGATACTCCTTCACTGTAGCATGAATAGTTGTCGTATGAACCACCTTGTCGCTTCCACTTCCGTCATCACACTTACGTCCGCCAAGGCTCGACATACTAATACAGATAGTACCGTTCAGCGTTATCAAATAATCGATTACAAAGATACCACAATTATCAACACAAGGTTTAGTTAACATCTATAGAATAACGTAAAGCGTTAAGTTTTATGAAGTCAATTTCGAGTCCTTCGACGAGGACGATCATTATATGTATGCACTTAATGAAAACAAATTTTTGGAAAAGAGGGCTAGTCACGTTGCGCCCAAGACTCATAAATACTGTCTTTTATTTCGGAAGAGGAAGTTTATATAACGACTCTAAAAATTATTTTCGAGTAATGTAAAAAAAAAATTCAAAATTGAATTGTAACTAATTTGAAAAATTTCAAAAGTGTTAGATTCCCAAATACCACAATCTTGAAAATCTTTCCTCTTCTACCAAAATGTTTATTCGAAAGAATTTTCCACCGAGATACGTGACCATTTAACATGACAACATTAAATCATGGCTTTTCACAATGTTAGAAAATTTCAAAGCACCACTTTAAAATATTCGTGATACTACAGCGTCGTGGGCCCCGTGCCGGAACCCACCAGGCAAAAAATCATTTTAAAAAAAATGTTCAAATTGCCAAAAAGGCCGATGTTGGTAATATTCTCAAATACTCACTAAAGTCATTTATAAAAATATCAAATACCGTCATAAGAATACTATCAAAACGACCAAGACCAAAATATCAAAACTCGGCTTGCAAGATACCAAAAGCTATTTCAAAATACTCACGCAGCGGATAAAATTAACACTCATAAATTTATTCTAATAAAGTGCAGAAACAGATAAATATGCTCGACTTCCGAAGCATATTACATAACCATTTTTGCTCGGACCGCATACGCATGTTATATCCTAAAACAATAATATCACCAACAAGTTCCAATCCCTAGTTCACATTAAACACATTAGCACAATATAATCAAATACGTATATAAGGGGACTTACGATCGGGAGGCTTACCATCACAGATTGCCGGAAGATGATGTCGGAACCACGATACTAATCACAACTCTGATGCACGCGACTTACACAAGACATGGACTTGACCCAACGGCCTAGGTTTTTCGCAAACCTAAGCTCTAATACCATATATGTAACACCCCCAGAATACGACCGGGAATGTCACACGCCGTAGACCCTTATCACAAGGATCTACCAGGCTAAACTCTAAAAGACTACTCAATGTTGACCGACCGGGGTCAAAATTAAATACAAAGCAGACCGACAAGGTCATTAACCAATTCAGAACTAACGACATTCATATTGCAATGACAATAATAAACTTGAACACCAAAAAGAATGACAACTCAGTTTAATAAATGAAAACTACACCCATGCAAGGGTGAATACTCGAACGACAGAGAAATACCGACCAGAATGAAACAAAAGAAAAGACTCGACTGGTGTGATTAGTATCATTGTCCTCCATCTCCTTCCAAGCCAATCCGTGATCGCTCCCGAGCCGCCAAAACTCGAGCGCATAACAGCACCCACCGAAAACTCGGGGTTAGCAAACTGGAATTTTGCTAGTGCAAGTACATAATATACAAGATATACGAATAATAACAACACAAATCTCAACAGTCGTGAAGCCGTAACACAAATCACACATTCCCATAGTCCACACAGAATAGCATTACATACACAAAGTGAAAGATAATCACATAGTCATATTCTCTAGACGGAACATAACACCAATGAAACTTTAAACGAGCCCAAGGAGTCAGAAAAATCCCTTTTTATAAAAGGAAAAGTATTTTGATAAGAAAGTTTGAAAACATTATTATTGACTCAGGCCATCATGGGGTATTGAAAATCAAATGGGAATACTTTTAGAAAATACTTCAAAAACTCTCGGATCCTCGACCCAACATGTGGAAAACAATTTGCAAGAAAACCATTACAACGTTATTCGGGGTCCTCGACCCAATGCACGAATAATCATCACAAGATAATCAAAGGCACAACCTCTCATTCGACAATTCCTGCTCAAGACCCTTGATTAATTAACCCTCAGAGATTTCGTCAAACATCCTTGGTTAATTAACCCTGATACCAACGTTTTAAAAACAATTTGAAACAAGCTTTCAAAAACACGAATCACAGTCTATATCGAGACCAGTATTTAAAAAGAGTTGAAAGAACTTTGAAATATGAGGATTGTTCGGTAACGGGGTCTTAGCTATCACTCGAATATCCGTTACCAATAAGCCTGCCAGGCGCCTCCCTTGCACACCTGTGCACCGGCGTTCACTCCACTATGTTGGCCGCCCCTTGAACATGTCACCGTGCCGGCGATCACTCCTAACAGAGCCGCCCCATGCACGCGCATTAGGTAACACCGGTGTTCACCAAACATATGGAGCCGCACATTGCAGCGTACACCCGGCCGGAGTACACACCCCGCCCTCAGAGGTTCCCGGATACGACGTCTCTCACAACAAGTATTCACATTATTACAAACATCCAGTACACAATCAATCATTTCAACAATTATCAAATCAATACACCAATTCACACAATTTATCCGCTACCATAACCACACAATAAACAATAACACGCACGTTATCAATCAAGACCCAACACAATAAGCCTTCGGCACAACCAACCAACGCTACACATATATCCTTGTATTGCGACTCAACCGAATATATATAGATATATATATATATACATATAACCTTACTATATTATATGAATAACTATAGTTCATCCATCAATCCAAGTTGAGTACGTCAACTAGTGTTAGCATTCACCACTCGTCGTTCACCGACATAGGCATATATATCAATATACGTATATACATACATATATTTAACATATAAATATATATAAATATATATATACACACATATACATATATACACACACATATATATATATATCCGTATAAATTCATACACTTCGACAACGATGATTTCACGCAGTTACAATTCGTATATCAAGGTACTTGCCTTGGTAATCTCTCGCGGATACTCCGAAAGTACGGTCGGTTGGCAAAATCCGGAACTCCAACGAAAACAACGATCGGAAGGGCTCAACACCAGATTTTTGTAGGGAAATCGTCCCTAATATCCTATCATCGAATAAACACAAAACGACCAAATTCCTCTCTGCGGCATTTCCCCGGACACTTTGAAGGCGTCAAACGGAAGTTCATATAATCGACGAATCGGGAATGGTAAAACCGTGGAAAGATGATGAAAATGATAGAATACAACTTAATATACAATTATCCATCAGTAATTTAAGTTCATAAGGCTCAAACGGACGAAATCTACCAAGATCCCCAAATTTCCCAAAGTTTGGATTTTAGGAAAAACTAACCTTGATTCGGTCGATTGAAGGATGTTATGGATTGATCGATCAATGATATGGACTCAGGATCTTCGTGGATTTGTTGTTCAATAACATGTCTCCTATCTCTCAAATGATCCAGCCGCGGACATGAAGGAAGGGAAGTGAAAAATGGGTGAAAACAGGGCTGCTCGGTCATATATATTGGCAACTGACTAGCGTGCGCTAGGTTGTCCGGGTAGCGTGCGCTATCGGCCGGCCCTGGTCCAGAATCTTCGGCCGGGGTCCGATAGCGTGCGCAAGACATCGGCAGCAGCGTGCGCAATCGGCCCGTCCAGGACCTACTGGACTAACCCGTCCGGCCAGGTAGCGTGCGCTGCCGAGCCAGTAGCGTGCGCTAGCTCGCTGAGTTAGCGCGCATTGTCCGCCAGAAGCGTGCGCTTCCTGGTCTGGCCGAAGTCCAGACCCTACTGCCTTGACTGCCCGGGCCGATTAGCGTGCGTTACCTCCCGGAAGTGGCGTGCGCTACTCCTGCGGGTTAGCGCGCGCAGCTGTCCGGCCGTAGCGTACGCTAGGCCGGTCCCTGCCGCAACTGTCCGGCAGTGCCCAGCATCCGTGCCGGTTCCTCCCGCAACCGTCCTGGGCCCATTGCCGTGGTTCGACGACTCGATTCCTAAAAACGCACGGAACGAACACGACGAAACGCTCGCGGACAACAACATCGATCCGAAATCAAATTAACATACAACAAATCACCACCTATGGCCATAAACACAAAATCGATTGTCGAGAAAAATAATACCAACGCTCGGAAACCGAGAAATTTCCGGTTTAAGAAAAAGAAAAATTCGAATAAATCAGAATGAAAATCTCGGATATTACAAATTAGAGACGTCTAAATCTCACAAACCGGCCAATAGCTACATTTATAACGGGTTTATTTCCAAGGTTATAAATAGCCCAAAGCAAGAGGACATTGCTCACAACTTGAACACTTACTCTCGCGCATACATCTGACAAATAGCTCTGACAAATCAAGCTAAGAAAGAGCAATATATTTCCTGAGCATACAACAGTATCTAAGCGAAGAAATATACAAAGTCCTCAATGCAAACAACACAACATACAACAAACGCTCGTCAAAGCATACAATTGCTGTTTGATTTCATTCTACCATCTTTACTATTGAGATCAACCTTAAGCCTGTGTGGACTAAGTCCTTGCAAATTCCAGCCTGTGTGGGAAGAATATCATTGAAGACGAAGCTTCGATTTGTGTGATAAGAAGCAAGTTAAAAGAGCTGAAGCCAATCTATGTGAACGGACAAAGTTGTGGTCCCTATATCAATCCGTGTGAAAGATACAGAGACAGGTTTAGTTAAACTCACGTAGTTGTGTACGTAGTGACTTTAATAAACGTTTTACTCCTGTGTGGAGGACCAGTGGACGTAGAGGGGTTTACCTTGAACCACTTATATCTATTTGTTATTTACTCTCCGTCCTTACTGTTTTCATTCATAACTGTGATTTATAGTATACATTGTGTAAACCCTGTACGCATCAAGCAAACAGGAGAGTACATAGATGTTGTACTTACAACAACTCACTATCAGACTTCCGCAATGTAATTAACTTCGAAAAACATACAACTTATTGTATTCTCACTTTCTAAGTTGTTTACTGTATACTTTGTGGCCAACAAGTGCTATCGGAGTGGTTGATTCTAAAAAGAATCAGTCCATTTTTAACTGAATCAGATCCAAAAATCACTAGCTTTTGAAAACTTTGTGCTATATATTCATCATTTACCCTATTTCTAATATGGACACCTCTATGATAACTAAGGTTCCTATGTTTTCCATTAACGAATTTGATGACTGTAGAATTAGGATAGAAGCTCATCCTGCAGCAATGCGTGAAGAGATGATATTCGTCATCCAGGAAGGACCAATAAAGATAATGAAGGTCAATCCAGCCGCGAGGATAGAAGGACATCCTCATGCTGAAATGCTCGAGAAGGAGCGCGAGCAACAGACAATGGACGATCTCAAGCGTACGAACCTCGACAATATCGCTAAGAATGCGTTGTTTGTCATTCTCGATAAAGGCACATTCTCCACGGTAAAAAGCTGTAAGACAACCAAGAAAATTTGGAAGAAACTCAAGCTAATTTGCGAGGGAACTGAGCTCCCAAAAGAAAACAAAATTTTCAATCTTACTCAGCAATTTGAGTCTTTCAAAATGAAATCTACAGAAACCCTTGAGGAGCTTGACCTCACATTTACCAACATTGTCGGTGAACTTGAAGCATTGGGTAAAGTGTATATCCAAAAGAAGAAAAATTTAAAAAAATTTAGATCACTCCCTGCCCGATGGGATATTAAGACCACATCTATGCGCATATAATGACATATCTATCTTTGATCTATTCTATGACCTCCAAGCATTTGAGTATGACATAGACAGGAGAGAGAAATCTGAAGAGTCACCTGCTAAGATTATCGCACTGGCTGCTGTATCTGACAGTTCAGCACCCAGCACATCCAAATCGGCACAAAAGGTAGCAGACAGCGATGGTGACATCCTGTCGCAAGATGAAATGGCCTTTATCACGCACAAGTTCAAGAAGTTCATCAAACAGTGTGGAAAGACTCCATACAGGCCAAAGCCTTTTAACAAGGTAAGCTCTGAATCTCCTTCATAGGGTGGTTCTAACCTTTGCTAGGACTATAGGAAGTTAGGACATTATGCAAGTAAGTGTCCTTATCCAAAAGTGCAAAGTTGCCAGAAGCTGAGCAACAGGAAAATGATGAGAAAAGACGAGCCTAGAGAAACAAGATTAAGGCCCTTATTGGTGAATTAGAAGCCTCGCTCGCATCGAACAAGATCGAGGAGTGCTTACAGGCAATCACTGACAGTGACTCCTCCAACGATGAAATTGAGGATAAAGCATACATGTGCTTTATGGCCAAAGAAATACAGGATGATGATGATAGTGATAATGAAGTAAGTTCAAATTTAAATATTTCTATCAATGCATCGCATACTTTTGAAAACATGATGAATGAATTTAAAAACATTCAAAAAGCCCATGAGACACTCAAACAAGAAAATATACAGCTCCAAATTTTAAACTTCGAACTGGAAGATGAAAATGACTTGCTTAAAAACAACTATGAAACTATGTCTCTTGATTACGAAAACAACAAAGTCACCTATGAAAAAATCATGAAAGCAATCTTCAAATTCCAAAAGATATAAATGAGGCAAAGTCTCATAATGAGTGCAAGACAATGATTTTGCCTTACTCGAAGCTAAAGTAGAAACTCTCGAGAAATGAGAAGGAGAACTAGAGACCATCCTGAAATCATTTTAAAAATCTTCTAGAAGTATGGAAGAAATTCTAAGCACTGGGCAGCAAGCCCATGATAAACGTGGCTTAGGATATGACTCATTCTCCCATAAGGTAAAATCTAGTACGATGTTCGTCAGAGGAGTGGAACCCATTCGTGAATCTGAAGAGGCCCCGAGCCCCACAAAGGTTACAACTGCCCCACCTCTATAGCAAAGGCTGCGATTCCACCCCCTAGTTCCTATCATAGACAGCGGAAACCTCAACCTCCCAGACCTGTGATACGTGTTCAACAGCGCCAGCAGCCATTCAGAAAGAATGTTGTATCTAAGTATCAAAGGCACGCACCGCAGTACTACTGACAGTACAGTGCGCCTAGATATTGGATACAGGAGCCCCGTTATCCATCCAAAAAACAAGCCTCCGTGCAGTACCACCAACAGCTCTGGGAATCCTACTAGAAACCTAGAAGGCAAGCTGTAAGTCCGAAGAAAATGGTTCCCTCTCCAAGACGGCAATCGTACTGGAATCAAAACCATAGATTTTTCATGCATACTAATCAAGGTTACAGCGACTACGTACCTGCCCCACGTAGATATCGCAAGACTCTACTAAAAGTAACCTACAACAAATCAATTGATGTCGGGCAAATTTGGCTACCTAAAGGCACTAGCATACATGGACCCAATAATCAAAGGGACCTAATTCTACCTAAATTCTTTATTTACAGGATATCAAGGAAAAGGACATCTGGTACTTTGACAGAGTATGTTCTCAGCACATGACAGGAGATATTAGCAAGCTGTCAGACTATGTAAAAGGTCGTGGTTCAAAGGTACGCTTTGGTGACAAATCCAAAAGAAGAACAAGAGGGAAGGGAACCCTGCTTGTAGGAAAGCTTAAAGTCACTAACATAGCCTATTTTGAAGGCTTACAATACAGTCTACTTAGTATTAGCCAGTTTTTTGACAAATAGTTCTCGGTCAAATTCTATATCGATCACTGTAGAGTGAAGGACATCAAGACTAAGGAAGTCGTCCTCACAGGAAGCTGATCAGGTAATATGTACATTGCTGACTGGACGCCTACGAGGTCTACTATTCCATGTTTCGTTGCCAAAGGCATTGAAGATCAAAGCTGTCTATGGCACAAAAGGATGTCACATATTAACTTCAAGACGATCAGCAAACACGCTAGACAGGAAATCGTCAGAGGTTTTCCCGATAATCACTTCATAAAAACAGCGTCTGTGGATCCTGTCAAAAAGGCAAACAAGTAAAAACCACCCTGAAAAGCAAGTCATACATGTCCACACACATGGTACTGGATTTGCTACATATGGACCTCTACGGCCCTATAGACCTTGTAAGATTTGGAGCCAAGAAATATTGTCTTGTTATTGTTGACGATTTTTCTTGGTATGCTTGGACAATCTTTCTAAGTAAGAAGAAAGATACCATCGCGAAGTTGCCAGAGCACCTAAAGAAGCTACAAAATGAGAAAGAGTTGAGTATTGTGTCCATTCATTACGACAAAGGCACTAAATTCACAAATCTCTTTATTGAGCAATATTGTTCGGACAATGGAATACAACACGAATACTCAGCATCCCGAACTCCTCAACAAAATGGCGTTGCCGAGCGAAAGAACAGGACGCTCAAAGAAGAAACAAGTACCATGTTAGCTGCAAGCAAATTACCGTAACGGTTCTGGGGAGAAGCAACAAATACAACCTGTTACATACAAAACCGCTGTATCATCAACAAGCATCACAACAAAACAACATATGAGGTATGGAATAATAAAACTCCAAGAGTTGCATACTTTCACATTTTCGGATGCATAAGTTATGTTCTGAACAATGGGAAGGATCAACTCAAGACCTTCGATGAAAAGTCGGATGAAGGTATATTCATAGGATACTCCTCTGTCAGCGAAGTTTGGAGGATATTTAACAAAAAGAAGCTGGCAATAGAGGAATCAGTCCATGTAGTATTCGATGAACCCCATTGTGATCCTACAGGAGTAGAAGGCATAACCCAGAATATTTAAACACTTTCCATTGATGATTCCCAAACTCCAATAGAGCCTGTCGTGGACTTAGAAATTAATTCTGTCGCTGTAAGATCAGAAGCAGTCGAAGCTGATGCTGTACAAGCTGAAGCCAAGACTCTTGCACCATAAGAAACAACACGGGATGCCGAATTAGAACCTGACAGGAGATGGCTGAGAGATCAGCCCAAGAGTTGATCATAGGAGATATTGATGCTGGTGTAACGACCCGTAAAAGGATACAGAGTACACAAAGAATAGTACTCTGTGCACAAGAAGAGTCAGCTGATGAAAAGTCTCAATTTCCTGTATGGAAATCTAAAGCCGAACTTAGAAGAATAGTTATGTGAACTCTAGCTATATTTTTAGCCCAATGTGAATATGTTTCGACCAATGAAGCTCTGAATAATTCGCACTGGATCACTTCTATGGAAGAAGATCTGAATGGTTTCGAAAGAAACAATTTATGGTATCTAGTATCCAGACAAGATCATCAAGCTGTACTTGGAACTAAATGGGTACTTAGAAACAAAAAGAATGAAAATGGACTTGTTATAAGAAACAAATCCCGTCTAGTCGCTCACGATTACAGACAGGAAGAAAGCATAGACTACGATGAAAAATTTGCTCCTATAGCCACACTAGAAGCCATCAGGATATTCCTAGCATTCACCGCTCATAAGAACTTTATAGTATATCAAATGGACGTTAAGAGTGCATTCCTGAACAGAGATCTCACCGAAGAAGTCTATATTGAAGAACCACCAGGGTTTGTCAACACTGAAGGTGGAGACCTAGTATACAGGTTACGAAAAGCTCTGTATCGACTTAAGCAAGCACCTAGAGCCTGGTATAAATCCCTGTCCCTGTACCTAATCAACAATGGGTTTGAGAAAGGCGCAGTGGACAAGACCCGCTTTAAGATACACGAAGGTGAAAATATTTTAGTGGTACAAATATATGTTGATGATATTATATTTGGTTCCACTAACCTCACTTTATGTCAAAGGTTCTATCATCTCATGCAAAGTAAATTTGAAATGAGTATGTTGGGAGAACTTAGATTTTTTCTAGGATTGCAGGTTAAGCAATTGCCTACAGGAATATTCATCAACCAGGAAAGGTACAGCAAGGAGCTGCTCAACAAATTCGGGATGGACAACTCCAAATCCTCATCCACTCCCATAAGCACTTCCACGCAAATTAGTGCTGACGAAGCTAGAAAGTCGATTGATCAATCACTCTACAAGAAGATAATGGGCTCACTCCTGTACCTAACAGCTAGCAGGCCTGGTATCCAGTTTGTTGTATGAGTGTGTGCTCGGTATCAGGTAGCACCTAAGGAGTCACACTTCACCACAACCAAAAAAATCCTTAAGTACGTGAAAGGAAAAATCGATGTAGGATTATGGTATCCTAAGGAAGGAGGATTCGATTTGGTAGGCTACAGAGACTCGGATCTCAGAGGCTGTAAGTTGGATCGAAAGAGTACAAGCGGTACTTGTCACTTTCTTGGACCTAGACTTGTTTCATGGTTCAGTAAGAAGCAATTAGCCAACTCGCTTTCTATAGCTGATTCGGAATATTATGCTGCTGGAAGTTGCTGTATGCAGATTCTCTGGATGCAACAGCAGTTACAAGATTATGGAATCAGTGCCAGAGAGACTAAATCATGTGCGATAGAACGAGTGCAATTGCAATCACGCATGACCCTATACTGCACTCGCGAACTAAGCATATTGATATGAAGCATCATTTAATCAGGAATCGTGTTGAGAATAAAGATGTTGGGATCGAGAAGATTCATACAGACATACAGTTGGCTGACATCTTTACAAAACCTCTCAGCATGACCAGATTCTGCATGCTTCACCAGGAATTGGGAATGTTATAGCCGGACTCCCTGTAGGTTTTTATATTTTACTCATCAATTGAAGGGAATACTATAAGATCCAAGCATACAGTATCCACTTTGATTAACTGTACACTCTGAACAGGTCAGATCTTACTGTAGGAAAAAGAAGGCAAAGAACCTTCCTACAACTGACATGTGTATTAATTAAGGGGGAATACAGTACGACCCATGAATCTAGTATTAATCCAAAACTATTAGAACTGAATATGTATGCACCTTTTAAGGGAGAACGCTGTATTTTCACGGATACATCCCAAACACTGTAGGATATTAATTAATACTATAATAATATCTAATTCGTACACTTTCTCATAGTAAACTGTTTTCAGTCCACGTGCTTTGTCTGAATTTAAAATGTTTTATCCTTTAATAGTTTTAAAGACACCTGGACTCTACTGCCTCAAATACCGTGATTTCAAAATTCAAACCGCCATTTTGTTCAATAGTGGAAGACGGACTGTCATAAGTGGGACCAGTCATCATTTGAAAACTAATGGATTAGGTACAAGTTACATCTGAATATATAATGTACGTTCTTTCAAAGACGCTTCCCATCCTTTAAATCTGAACGTACACTGTTAACCTAATCTTCCTTGCACCCTATAATATGACAGTACTTTGCTACCACAAACTCTTTACGCTTTTCTGCAAATTAACGAGTCTTTAACAACTTGTCTACATACTTTCTGCAATTTCTTTGCTTAAATCCCTGTAACTTCACCTCTCTTCTCTTGAAAAATGTCTACCTCACAGACATCTTCTATGTCACTAAAAAAGAAGGAGGCCATTATTGATGGACGGATCTTTGCCAAATCTGTGTTGCTGGAGAGGATTGTCTTTGAAGGAGAAGATGATGTCGACATAGAACTGGCTGTTGTAAGAGTGAAGCAATAAGTCCTGTACCGCCTGGGAAGCCATCATACTGATACCTATGATGACAGATAGTAGAGGAATTCTATTTGGACGCTACCTTCAAATACTCCTCGGTGAGCAAAGGCAGTGAAATTGCTGATATCATTGGGACTGTGCAAGGGATTGAGATCCCTCTGAACAAGGATCTTATGGATAAGATCTACAAACTGCCCTTAGATGGCCTGAAGATGGAGGAACTGGAGACCTTTGGGTTTGAAAGCTTACTGTCTGAGTACTAGAAGTTTTTCACTGGCAATTCCATGGCCAGCAACATCCATCCTTCTTGACATAAGAAGAACTTCATGCTCCCATATGTCTACGTACACGATTTTTGCTGTCGTGTTGTTGAGAACAGGACTGGTGTTTCGAAATGAGCACCAACTTGAGATTCAAAATGATGGTCGCCATCATGTCTGGTGAAAAGGTAAATTGGTGCCAAATAATTCTGAAATGTATCCAAGAAGAGGCTTCTAAGCCTGAGTCTGCCAAGAAGTCCTTTGGCCTTATCCTGAATCACATTCTCACTCGTTGTGGAGTGAATCAGTGTAACACCCCCAGGATATCCGGGGTATATTACAGCGCCGTGAATCCCAACATGGGACCCACCAGGCTGAACAAGCATCATATTCATCGACTCACAGAAACAACAGAAAGATACCTCGTCATAAAGACGCCCAACAGAATAATTCACCCGGTTTAACCGGTCAAACATGACACCATAATCCATCACAACAAAATAAACAACAATACAACCCCGACAAGTAAAAGTTCTTAAGTACTCGAGTACTTCTATTAGTTGAAAGACCACAAGGTAAAAGATAGAAAGCAACAAGACACCACTTGTGCACAATCATCACACACGGCCATCATCCGCATACTGGTCCAGCGCCCGCTCGTCTCGATGAACCTGACCTGAAATTCATAAAACGAATTTCCCCAAAACGGGTCCCCAGAGGGGTTAGCAATTACGCTAGTACAAGTAACCAAATGAACAATTTACATCTTACACATATAGCAATGCATGCAATCAAGAAATCATAGTTCCAAAATGCTCATTTCCGGAAATGCCAATGATCAAACCACATTTGTAAAAATGCACAACAATTAACCGCGGACCCACAGCTTCGTGGATCCCTGCCGAGACCCCGTCGGATCTAACCCACAGTGGTTAAAAGCAAGCTCGCGGTTCCACAACTTCGTGGAGCCCTACCGAGACCCCGTCGGATCTAACCCGTAGTGAGCATACACACACACACAATTTCTCATACAATACTACTATGTCAAGATTGTAAGTTCATAAGGATACTTGCCTCGATTAAATAGACGATGACACGAACGGAACGGAAGAATCAAGCACAACCGCGAGGAACCGAAAATGAACCTAACGATTCGAATAGCACAATCACAACCACTTCTAAACGATTATGGAAATGGAATACACCCGGAAACCCGCCTACGATTCATGTATAATTGAATAAAAATAACAACGAGGGCGGACCACAACCAAACCCTCTCGATTCCGCAAAACTATGAAAATATACCATGAATCCGTAGGAAAATTAACGATATCAACAAGATTAATCATATTCATCAAGAATCCATCGACAAAACGGAAAGAATCGGACAAGAACCCCAAAATCCCCAATTATTCGAAAATAGGGTTCTAGAGATGTTACCTTTGAAGATTCAAGTACTAAGATCCGTAGAACACGCGTTAGATTGATTGTCCGGGCTTCACTGCCAAAGAAAAATGGTGAAAATCAACCCCCCAATGGATAATGATGAAGAACTCTCCCCCTCTCTCTCTCTCGCGTCGCAGGAAGAAGAAGAAGAAAATGAGCAGCTGACGCTCAAAACGACACAGTTATAGGGGTTGACCGCATTGTGTGCCGCGGCACAGCAAAAATTACTCGAGGAGTTCGGCATTGTGCCGCTGCTTTGCATGTGCCGCGGCACCGTCTGATTGGGTTTTGGTCGCAGAAGACACACGAGTGTGCCGCGGCATCGGACAGGTGTGCCGCGGCACACAGTACAGTTTGTTCGACCCACAACTGAAGGAATTTGTGTGCCGCGGCAAGAACATCTTGTGCCGCGGCCCACACCCCCTTTGGGTCCCAAAATGATAAAAATGATCCGGAAAGAGAATAAAACGATAGGAATCAATATTTGGGGACTAATAACACGAAATGGATCCACGACAACCCCGAAACGGCGGTCCCGCACAACAATAACGAGAATACAGTTCAACAGTTTGATAGGAAGGTCACGCTGAAAAGTACACGAGGGTCACTACGATCGAGAAATACACCAAAAACGAAAATACAAGGGAAAAAAAAATACGGATATTACATTCTACCCCTCTAAAAATAAGTTTCGTCCCGAAACTTAAGAAACAAACAACTCCGGGTACCTAGCACGCATGCTATCCTCGGTTTCCCAAGTTGCCTCCTCGACACCGTGTCTCGACCACTGCACTTTGACCAAAGGGATGGTTTTATGCCTCAATCGTTTCTCACGATGCTCCAAAATCTTCAAAGGACGCTCTTCGAAAGTAATATCCTCGGCGACATCAATCTCACCATAATCGATGACGTGACTAGGATCCGGGACATATTTCCTCAGCTGGGAAACATGAAAAACGTTATGAACATGACTCAAGGCCGGAGGTAACGCCAAACGGTATGCCAACCCACCGACTCGCTCGAGGATCTCAAAGGGGCCGATAAATCTCGGACTCAACTTCCCTTTCTTCCCGAAACGAAAAAATCCCTTCGTCGGCAATACCTTTAGCAAAATGTGGTCTCCTACCTCGAATTCCAAAGGTCGACGACGGACATCGGCATACGACTTCTGTCGACTCTGGGCAGTCAACATCCGTTCCCGAATTAATTCTATCTTCCGCCTCGTCTCTAAAACGACATCCGGCTCGGTCCCGACCAAATCGGACGCCTCATTCCAACAAATCAGTGATCGACATCGCCGCCCATAAAGTGCCTCGTACGGTGCCATCCGAATCGACGTGTGCCAACTATTGTTATACGTAAATTCGATCAGCGGCAAATGTTCCTCCCAGTCACTACTCCAATCGAGAGCACAGGCACGCAACAAGTCCTCGAACGTCTGGATAGTGCGTTCCGACTGTCCATCTGACTGGGGATGAAAAGAGGTACTCAAACGCAACCGGGTACCCAACGCCTTATGCACCGCCAGAAGTGCGATACAAAACGGCCATCACGATCCGAAACAATAGACTTCGGGGTACCATGAAGTCTCACGATCTGCGCGATAAACACACGAGCTAACTTCTCCGGGCCCCAAGTGTCCTTGATGCCCAGAAAGTGTGCCGACTTGGTCAGACGATCGACAATCACCCATACCATATTCATGCCCGACCTCGATCTCGGCAGACTCGTAATGAAATCCATCGATATATCTTCCCATTTCCATTCCGGAATGGGAAGTGACTGCAAAAGCCCAGCCGGTCGCTGATGCTCGATTTTGACTTGCTGGCAAGTCAAACACCTTGCTACAAACTGCGCGACCTCCTCCTTCATGTCATTCCACCAGAAGTTCCTTCTCAAGTCCTTGTACATCTTACTCGAACCAGGATGAACGGAGTAAGGTGTAGCATGGGCCTCATAAAATACTCTGTCTCAACTCGAGTCGTTCGGCACACAAAGCCGGCCCCGAAACCTCAAAACACCATCTTCGTGAATCACAAATCCAGGAGACTTTCCTTTAAGAACGTTCTCTCGGATTTGAGTAATCATCGGGTCCTCATTCGCTTGACTTAATCTCACCGATCAAGGGCAGACGAAATTTCCAAAGCACGAAATTGCCCAGCGGTCCCGGCAGAACCTCGACATCTAACTCGATTAAAGCTCGTGAAACTCGGATCGAGACGTAAGGATCTCAAGCGATCGCAATGCAATCGGTTTCGACTCAAGGCGTCGGCCACGACGTTCGCCTTGCCGGATGATAAAGGATTTCGAGGTCATAATCCTTAATCGGCTCTAACCACCTCCTCTGCCTCATATTCAACTCCCGCTGAGTAAATATGTATTTCAGACTTTTATGATCGGTAAAAATCTGACATGCAGAGCCGAAAAGATAGTGACGCCAAATCTTGAGCGCGAATACGACTGCCGCTAACTCCAAATCATGGGTAGGGTAGTTAAGCTCATACGGCCTCAACTGTCTCGACGCAAAGGCAATGGTCTTGCCGTCCGCATTAATACGCACCCAAGACCACGACCCGAAGCATCGCTATAAACGGCGAATCCTCGTTGCCACATGGTAACGCCAAAACCGGAGCTGAAGTCAAACGCTTCTTGATTCCTCAAAATCAATCGCCTCTCGTCATTCCAGACGAACTTCTCGGATTGGAGCAACTGTGTAAGTGGTCGAGGCGATTTGAAACCCTCGGCGAACCTACGGTAGTAGCCAAACCCAAGAAACTTGGAGCTCTCTCACGTTTTTGGGCGGTGCCCAATCCAATACCGCCTCGATCTTCTGCGGATCTACACGAACCCCCTCGGTGAAATCACGTGACCCAAAACATCACTTCCTTCACCAGAACTCACATTTCGAGAACTTCGCATAGAGTTGCTCGGCCCTCAAAATGTCTAACACTATCCGCAAATGATGGGCATGCTCTTCCTCGTTCCTCGAATAAATAAGAATATCGTCAATGAAGACGACGACACACTTATCCAAATACTCGATAAAGACTTTGTTCATCAATCGCATGAACACCGCCGCGCATTAGTTAACCCGAAAGGCATAACTACAAACTCATAATGTCCGTATCTCGTCCAGAAAAGTCTTGGCACATCGGACTCTCTCACCGGAGGTGATAGTATCCCGACTTCAAATCAATCTTCGAGAATACCGCACTCCTCCTCGCTGGTCGAACAAGTCGTCAATTCTCGGCAAAGGATACTTGTTTTTGATGGTCACCTTGTTTAGTTCGCGATAGTCGATACACAAACGTAGTGAACCATCCTTCTTCCGCACAAACAGGACCGGTGCGCCCCAAGGCGAGGCGCTCGGTCGAACATACCCCGACTCAAGAAGCTCACTCAACTGCTTCTTCAACTCGGACATCTCTGAGGGTGCCATGCGATAGGGTGCCTTCGAAATAGGAGCCGCACCCGGCTCTAACTCTATAGCGAACTCGACCTCACGATCCGGTGGCAATCCCGGTAACTCGTCAGGAAAAACATCAGGAAATTCATTAACGATTGGAATCGACGAAAGCTCGAATCCACCACTCTCCGCCTTCAAGGCGTAGCACCAATAGCCGGTACACCCCTTTCGCAGGAGTCTCATCGCCTTCAAGGCGTTAATAATGAGTTTCTGGTTCCCCCTCTTTCGCCCGGCGAAAGAGTGCTCGGTGCCATCATCGACTAACATGGTGATGATTCTCGTGCGGTAGTTCATGATTGCACCATGCCGCTCGAGCCAATCATCCCCGAGAATTAAGTCCTCACCCTCAATACCCACAACAATAAGATTAGAGGGCCAAGCCCTCTCACAAATAAACACAGAACAGTCTCGAACCTCCTGATCACCAACGATCCTGTCACCGCTAGGAAGCTTAACGATGAAGGGCTCACAAGGCGTCAAACGGTCGAGACTCAAACGGCGCACACAATCCAGAGATATGAACGAATGCGTAGCACCGGAATCGAAAAGCACACTGACAGGATAAGAAAGAATATAAACGGTACCTGTCGCCACGGTAGCCGCTGGGTCATCGGCTCTCCGCATCTCATAGACACGCGGGTGGGCGGAGCCGACACTGGAAGCTCCCCCTTTTGAGGGCTGACCCCGACCTCTCCCCCGACTGGAACTCGGCGGGGATTGAGGAGCAAACGATCCCTGATTCACACTTGGTTCCCTAGGCGCTGGAATGGAAGCCCGGGCACCAAGGATTTTCTCCCTCTCGGCCTGAGCCTTGTGACCCGTGGCCACTGCGATTACACGTCGGCAAAGGGTTCGGACAAATACGGTGATGTGGCCTGCGCTGATTAAAGCATTTCACCTCCCGAGAAGGGGCACTGGCAGCCCTACGGGGAAACCCAGTAGATCGAGCTGGGCCACCACCAACGGAAAAGTTAGCAGACTGAAATTTCTGTTGACCCCCACCTTTGTGGCCCGAAAAATTCCCGGCGGACTTCTGTTTCTTACTCTCGCGGGCCGCCTCACTCGCCGTCACATACATATCGTAAGCAAGGGCCCTACTCTGGTAATCCTTCAAGGTAGTGCATACAAGCCCCGACATATAGTCCCGAATCGGCAACTTCATCCGTCTGGAGAAATGGAAAATTTTGTCGCTCTCCTCGACAACTTGGGTCTTCACATAACCCAACTCCTTATTAAAATCAGCAATAGCTTGAGATACGGGGATATCCCGCGGTTGAGCATCATAAAAAGCATGTACCCGAGCCTGTCTGACTGGCCACGGGCAATATTCAGTCTCCATCAACTCTTGAAACTCAGCCCACGAAGCAGCATGATCTTTGGGCCCAACGGCCTCCCACCAGTCCGTAGCGTCTCCTATGAGAAAGTATTGGGCAATAGGGACTTTACGTTCCTCGGGACAGTTAGTGGCAACGAAGACCTTAGATATCTCCTTGATCCACCCTTCCCAGCCAATCGGGTCTGAAGCTCCCGAAAACTGAGGAGGATGCATCTTGATAACATCTTGGAGCCAACGATCCGCTCCGCCCCGATTAGCGTGGGCCTGATCCGGGTTCTGAACCGCCTGAGCTATCACCGCCATTTGATTCACCATTTGCTGCATAACGGCCGCAATACCGAGGTCGGCACGCTCCTGAGAAGAAGCATGGCTATGACGGTCGCCAGATCGCCCGGCTCCCGAAGCTATGCGGTGGCCTGCCATTGCCCCACGTCCCTGGCCGCGTCCACGACCACGACCGCAACCACGACCTCTTCCAGCATCCATACTGGAGTTAAATAAGTAGCAAAAGCCATACGAGGGTAAGTACGAGAAAAGAACAATCACAAGTCGAGAATCAAAGGTACGATACAAGGAAATAATGAACAGAGGAAGGAAAACTTACGGACACTGGTAGTACCTGAATCATGGCAGCGTGACGATGATGTGCAAAACAAAACACCACAAGACCCAATAAACCGACAAGCCTAGGTATCTATAAACCTAGTTCTCTGATACCATTTTCTGTAACACCCCCAGGATATCCGGGGTATATTACAGCGCCGTGAATCCCTACATGGGACCCACCAGGCTGAACAAGCATCATATTCATCGACTCACAGAAACAACAGAAAGATACCTCGTCATAAAGACGCCCAACAGAATAATTCACCCGGTTTAACCGATCAAACATGACACCATAATCCATCACAACAAAATAAACAACAATACAACCCCGACAAGTAAAAGTTCTTAAGTACTCGAGTACTTCTATTAGTTGAAAGACCACAAGGTAAAAGATAGAAAGCAACAAGACACCACTTGTGCACAATCATCACGCACGACCATCATCCGCATACTGGTCCAGCGCCCGCTCGTCTCGATGAACCTGACCTGAAATTCATAAAAAGAATTTCCCCAAAACGGGTCCCCAGAGGGGTTAGCAATTACGCTAGTACAAGTAACCAAATGAACAATTTACATCTTACACATATAGCAATGCATGCAATCAAGAAATCATAGTTCCAAAACGCTCATTTCCGGAAATGCCAATGATCAAACCACATTTGTAAAAATGCACCACAATTAACCGCGGACCCACAGCTTCGTGGATCCCTGCCGAGACCCCGTCGGATCTAACCCACAGTGGTTAAAAGCAAGCTCGCGGTTCCACAACTTCGTGGAGCCCTACCGAGACCCCGTCGGATCTAACCCGTAGTGAGCATACACACACACACACAATTTCTCATACAATACTACTATGTCAAGATTGTAAGTTCATAAGGATACTTGCCTCGATTAAATAGACGATGACACGAACGGAACGGAAGAATCAAGCACAACCGCGAGGAACCGACGAAAATGAACCTAACGATTCGAATAGCACAATCACAACCACTTCTAAACGATTATGGAAATGGAATACACCCGGAAACCCGCCTACGATTCATGTATAATTGAATAAAAATAACAACGAGGGCGGACCACAACCAAACCCTCTCGATTCCGCAAAACTATGAAAATATACCATGAATCCGTAGGAAAATTAACGATATCAACAAGATTAATCATATTCATCAAGAATCCATCGACAAAACGGAAAGAATCGGACAAGAACCCCAAAATCCCCAATTATTCGAAAATAGGGTTCTAGAGATGTTACCTTTGAAGATTCAAGAACTAAGATCCGTAGAACACGCGTTAGATTGATTTCCCGGGCTTCACTACCGAAGAAAAATGGTGAAAATCAACCCCCCAATGGATAATGATGAAGAACTCTCCCCCTCTCTCTCACTCTCTCTCGCGTCGCAGGAAGAAGAAGAAAATGAGCAGGTGACGCTCAAAACGACACGGTTATAGGGGTTGACCGCATTGTGTGCCGCGGCACAGCTTAGGTGTGCCGCGGCACTGGCAATAAATTTACTCCCCGGGTTCGGCTTTGTGCCGGGGCACAACCTGCATGTGCCGCGGCACCGTCTGATACTGGGTTTTGGTCGCAGAAGACACACGAGTGTGTCGCGGCATCGGACAGGTGTGCCGCGGCACTGGCCTGGCACTGTGCCGCGGCACCGGATGGGTGTGCCGCGGCACACAGTACAGTTTGTTCGACCCACAACTGAAGGAATTTGTGTGCCGCGGCACGAACATCTTGTGCCGCGGCCCACACCCCCTTTGGGTCCCAAAATGATAAAAATGATCCGGAAAGAGAATAAAACGATAGGAATCAATATTTGGGGACTAATAACACGAAATGGATCCACGGCAACCCCGAAACGGCGGTCCCGCACAACAATAACGAGAATACAGTTCAACAGTTTGACAGGAAGGTCACGCTGAAAAGTACACGAGGGTCACTACGATCGAGAAATACACCAAAAACGAAAATACAAGGGAAAGAAAAAATACGGATATTACAATCAGTCTGCCGATGCCAAGAAGATCGGCACTGGGAAGTTTATCGGTGGAATCCGACCCACCGTCTTCAACAAGACACCCCTTGTTGCTAACAGGCCCAACCCCCACAACATGACCACTTCAAGTGACCCGAGGGACGTCACTTGGAAAAGCTTGGGTAATGGGAATTAAAGAAAGAGAAGTATTCCTGACAGCAGCTCTTCTATATCTATCGAGAAGAAAAGAAAGAAGTATTCCCGACAGCAGCTCTTCTAAAGCTAAAGAGAAGAAAAGAAAGAAGACCAGCAAGTCTTCTAAGGCTGAGCCTACGATGACTACAGTGTCACTGTAGAAGTCCCATCGACTGCCCCTATCGCTGAATCTCTCCCAACCGGACAGTAGAGCCCACTACTGTGCGGAGTCCTTCCCCCACCGACATCATAAATAGCACTCTCCTCCAAGTCCAAATAGAGGAATATTATGAGCGCTTCAAGGTATGTAAATCATATAGGGTCGCCCCATATGACACCCTGTATAACTGGGAGGACAGGAAGGATGAGGAGTTATTTGTATTGGAGGTCACGGACACCCAAAAGGTCGAGGTCCCGATCCGCTGGGAGGATTACTTTTGCCTTGAGCTCATCTTAGATTATTTCATGGAAAAAGAAAAGGTCAGACTCAAATGGAGGTCACAATCCAGTGACAAGGCTCCATCCACAAGCCACCACTCCAACCCTAACTCCGACAACGATGATGATTCCCTACAGTCAGGTCTTCGGATTAGCCGCAAAGAGGCTAGGGAAGGGAAATGGCCAATCTTCAATCCCAACAGGGCTATGGGAAATCTGAAAAACACCAGTCCTCGCCCCCGCAACACGAAGTAGCTCAAGAACAAAAACAGGAGGAATCAATCCCTCGTGTCATTATTGAAGAACCAGCTACTTCTCCCATACAGGAAGCCCATACTGTACAACAAGAATACGCCACTTGCGCCATCCGCCAAGAGGAGCCAGTCCCTATTCCAAAACAGGCAAAAGCTGAGAGTCGGTAGGAGGATTCAGTCCCTCTTGTAGTTCCAACTACTGAAAATCAACCAAGACTGGAGGAATCAGTCCCTTCTGTCTCCCAGACAGCTCAACCTTTAGAAGCCCCTGCTTCCGTAGAGGTTCAATCTCCTCTCTCTACAGGTTCCAAATCCGTATCTGGTGACTATTTCCTCCCTGACGACAGATCACGGGGACCCCGTCATAACATGGTTCTGAGACAGCTCGAAGAACTAGAAGACTCGGCATGGCACTTCAGGTACAAAACTTTTAGTTTTGGAAACAAATTGTTCTGCTACTGTATTTTCTACTTCTTGGATACTGGATTCTGGTGCTAGTCCTCATATTTGTACTGTGAATCAGGATCTGGAACAAAGTAGGAAGCTTGGAGCTGGAGAAGTTATGATCACAGTCGGAAGTGGTCATAGTGTCGAGGCGACCGACATAGGATCACTTCTTTTGGGTTTAGAATTCGGCATTGTTTTGACTTTAGAAGATGTACTTATTTTTCCCAAGGGGCACAAAAACATTGTATCCATTCCGATCATGGACCGAAAAGGCTTTTCATTTTCAATTGGTGATGGTTCCTGCAAAATTTATTTCAGAAATAAACTAGTAGGTACTGCTACATTGTTAAATGGATTGTATCATCTAAATCTCAACAACAAAGTAGTTGTGAATACTATGACTAGAAAACGTGGTAGGGATGAAACCAATCAAGTTTTGAAATGGCATCTTACACTTGGTCATGTTGATCAGACCAAGGTTTACAAGATGGAAAAATATGGACTTATGGGTCCATTGGGATCAGATCCCTTTCCTACTTTTGAATCTTGCCTTAAAGGCAAAATGACTAAGTCCCCCTTCACAGGGACTTTTGAAAGAGCCATTGATAAACTGGGATTAATCCATACCGACGTATGTGGTGCTTTGGAAGCAGCACGTGATGGATATCAATATTTCATTACGTTTACAGATGATCATACTAGGTATGGTTATGTATACTTAATAAAACATAAATCCGAGGCCTTTGAGAAAATCCAAGAATTCAAGGCCCTAGTCGAGAAACAAACTGGTAATCATATCAAAGCACTTCGGTCGGACCGAGGTGGCGAGTATATGAGTACAGAGTTTGACGAGTTCCTTAGGGAACATGGAATAGTTTCACAACTAACACCTCCAGGTACTCCTCAGTTAAATGGTGTGTCAGAAAGAAGGAACCGGACCTTGTTGAACATGGTCCGTTCCATGCTGGGCTATACTGACTTACCGATTTACCTGTGGGGGTATGCACTCCTGACTACCACTTACATCTTGAACAGATGTCCTTCCAAATCCATTCCTAGAACTCCACATGAGATGTGGGAGGGCAGGAAACCAAGTCTTAATCATATTAGGATTTGGGGATGTTCCGCCTACGACAAGAAGACTAGGGTGGAAAAGTTGGAAGCGAGGTCCGCGAAGGGATGTTTTATTAGATTCCCGTCTGGGACGATGGGGTATCTATTCTACATGCCCGAAGATCGAAAGATCGTTGTTGCTTTACAAGCACACTTCCTGGAAGATGAGTTCATTCAGGAAGGCAGAGCAGGTAGAAGTATTTCTTTGGTAGAATACAATGAAACTCCTAAGGAGACACCTGTACAAGAAATTGGAACCGAACTTTCTAAAACACAAGTACAACCACCTTGTAGGTCTAGTAGGGTGTCTCATTTACCTTAGAGGTATGGGCTTGTGCACTTGGAGGAGCTGGGTCTCCATGAGGTTCCAAGTGATAGCCAAGAGACCGACCCAACGACCTATGACCAAGCGATGGTGGATGTAGACTCCGCGAAATGGCACGAAGCTATGGAAGCTGATATAGACTCGATGCATGTCAATCAGGTCTAGACTCTAGTAGACCGCCCCAAGGGCATAGTGCCTATTGGGAACAAGTGGATCTACAAGAGAAAGACTGATGGTGATGGAAAGGTTGACGCTTATAAGGCCAGGCTTGTGGCAAAGGGTTATACCCAGAAGGAAGGGATCGATTACCACGATACCTTCTCGCCCATAGCCATGATCAAGTTTATTCGCATGATGCTTGCTATAGCTGCCTACCACGATTATGAGATATGGCAAATGGACGTAAGGACGGCTTTCCTTAATGGATTCCTCGAGGAGAAAATCTATATGGAGCAGCCTAAAGGCTTTGTGTCCGAAGTCGATATTCAGAAAGTGTGCAAGCTTTAGCGTTCCATTTATGGACTAAAGCAAGCGTCGTGTAGTTGGAACCTTCATTTTGACGAGGCGCTCAAAGAGTTTAACTTCGTGCAAAATGGGGAGGAACCTTGTGTATACAAGAGGGTTAGTGGGAGCAAGATCGCATTCTTAGTACTATATGTGGATGACATTCTACTAATAGGAAATGATGTGGGAATGCTTAGTTCTGTGAAAGCTTGGCTTTCGAGTAATTTATCCATGAAAGACTTGGAAGAAGCAACCTATATTCTTAGAACTCGACTCTACCGGGATAGAGCAAAGAGACCAATAGGTCTTTGCCAAGCCCTCTATATAGATAAAATCTTAAAGCAATTTAAGATGGATGATTCTAAAAGAGGGTTCCTACCGATACGACATGGTATAAAACTCTCCTTGAAGATGTGTCCTCAAAGTGAGGAACAACGAAAGGAAATGAGTAATATACCATATGCTTCGGCCGTGGGTAGCCTTATGTATGCTATGTTGTATACAAGACCTGACATTGCGCATGCTGTAAGCATGGTGAGTAGGTTTCAGGCAAACCCAGGTAGGGAACATTGGACTGTCATAAAGAACATTCTCAAGTACATAAGAAGGACTAGAGATATGGTTCTGATGTATGGCGGTGGAGAATTATATGTGGTGGGATTCACTGATTCGGACTTCCAAGGACTGAAGGGCGATTCGATGTCTACTTCTGGCTACATATTTACTCTTAATGGAGGAGCAGTATCTTGGCATAGCGCCAAGAAAAGCGCGACTGCTGATTCCACCTGTCAGACTGAGTATCAAGCAGCCTCGGAGGCTTTCAAGGAAGGGTTCTGGATTAAGAAGTTTCTGGGAGAACTTCAAGTGATACCATGTGCTGAGCTTCCTGTTCCGCTGTACTGCAACAACGACGGAGCTGTAGCACAGTCCAAGGAGCCGATGTTTCACAACAGTACCAAGCACATTGAGAGGAAGTATCGTCTCGTAAGATAATTTATTCGCAAGGGATACATTGTGCTGCATAGAGTAGACTCAGCCGACAACATCGCTGATCCACTGACCAAGCCACTTTCTCAGACTAACTTGGAGCGTCATCTGGAGAACATGGGTATTAGATACCATAGTGTGTGGCATTGAGTGCAAGTGGGAGATTGTTAGGACTATGCCCTCGAATGCCACTCAGAGGATGTTGAGTGAGGGCATTGTACTTGTAATTATGTAAATCATTAATATAAGGCAATGGATGTTTCTTTATTTACTGGAAGTTACTGGCATTCCTAACTCGTAAATATACATATAGAAACTAGTCCGTGTATTTGAGAGCAAAACGTTCCACTCCTTATTGGATAAGGGGTTCGGCACTGGAAAGGTTTATAGCTCAAATACTTAATCGTTCGCAAGTCGATGAAACTTGATTGGGCGTTAAGTTTATGTGAAGACTTGTATGACGTGTTCTTTGACATGGAGAGTGCCTGTCGAACACTAATGGGTAGTGGGAGCACATGTTATACGTATGTTAATTGGATTAGTATACTCGAACTGACTCACCCTCGATTCGTCACACGGATTTCACTCCGGGACAGTCAATGACGGAATCGAAAGGTTGTGATAGGAATTCGTGAACCTTCGACTTGAGGATTTAGTAGGGATGTGCTTGTGACGTTAAGATTTTCATTAGAGTAGTTCGACCCTATAAACCGGGAGGTGGGGGTCAACCTCGACGTGCATCTTAACGGGCAAGTAGCAGGTCCTACTGAATACCAAGATAGAATTTTTTTCTCCCATTAGTGAGCGAGTTATATGTCCTATGCGGTTATTGGCAGATGAGATCATAAGTCTTTGGCCAAAGCATTGGAGCTAGTTGTATTGGATACACGAGAGCTCAATGATCTCGATTTGCATTAACGCATGCATAGCGTCAAGTACAGATAGGGTTTGACTGACCGTGACCCTATAACTTGATCGGGACATTTGAAAGAAGGGTTTATACGTTTACTGGTATTCACGACATAATGGTTCTTGAATGATCCCAATCATTCGTTCTCAGTTGGGGTACAATGTAGGCCGCCAGGCTGGCTAGGTGGTGCTACTACTCTTTGGTTCCTCCCATTTCTGACTGAGACGGACCTACCGAGTCGCGCAATAGGATTGACGATGGAATGAATCGAGCTTATTATCTCATTATGAATATTAGATATTAGATATCTAAATTGGGACATTGGATGTTTAAATTGATTTATTGGATAAATTAATTTACGGCCTAATGAATTAAATAAATTGCTGGGTGATTAAATTTAATTTATAGATATAATTATTTCTTGGAGAAATTAATTATATTATTTTTGTATTTGATATGTTTAATTAATTGGATTAATTAAATGATATAAATACATCGGAACGGAATCAGAGTTTTTCTGTTTGGACTCACGGAAGTCCAAAACGAACCGAACTCGTCTGATTCCTTCTAGAGGCCGCCCCCCACCTTGATTCCTTACCTTGGTCTTAGTCTTGATTTGGTTGGTGAAAGACTTATGACTTGTGAGATATCATATCTCTTATTTTATGGTAAAGGGGATTTGAGGGGATAATGTTGGAAGAATATAATGAAGACTTGCTCCCACTTCCTCAATTAGTATTCCATTCGTGAGTTTAGCAAAGGAGAGAGAGAGAGAGAGAAAAGAGTTCCTTTTCATAGTCTTCATCTTCCTCATTTCACTTATTGATTGTTCTTGGAGAAAATCAACATATTCATTGAGAGTGTGTGATTTATACACTTAAAGTGTAATAATCAAAAGCTTCATCATCCTAGCTCTAGCGGTATCCTTGTAGGATAGCAAGGTGATCGTCATTCCATTCGTTTCTCCGGCGCGTGGCAAGTAGAGACGCGGTCTTTCGGCGTTGGATCATCCAAGAGCTTGGAGCGGATTGGATTCCTAGAGAACAACTAAAGCATGGGGAATAGCTCAAGAGAAGGAACCATTTAATCAATGGACTACAAGGGTGAGTTTCTAATATCTCTTGTGATTTTGTTTAGATATTCGTATATACGTAGCTCGATCGATCCTCGTAGGGATTCGGATCGAATTAATTTTCATTTTACCGCTTCCGCTGGGCCTTTGCTTTAGGCACCGAATCCCAACAGCCTTACGGCCGTAACCTGATGGACCTTACGGCCGTAACCGAGTCCTCCCAGGCCAAAATGTGCGGACGCCTTACGGCCGTAATCGGCCCAGCCAGCCCTCCGACGGCCCGTCTCGATACTCGACGACATCTCGATCACACGAACGCACCGGTTATAATCCAAAACAATAACGAACAGGCTAAGAAACTCAACGTACCACAGTACAAGCATGCAATTCCAAAGACGCGGACGACAACAGTCCGTTCGACCGAAGAAAATTCAACGAAACCGGAATGAAGATCTCGGGTATTACATTACCATAGTGTGCGCTAACAAATAAGTGTAGCATGTGCTAACGACTCAGAAGGACAGCAACAGTACTCTGGGAAATGGGTACGACGACGGATACCCACAACTTTGGGAATTTACAAAATGGTCCCAAAAGCCCGAAAAATCACGATACAACGACGGATCAAACCGAAGCTCACAACACGTATGACAATGTTAAATGAACTTACGAGAAATCCAAAACGACAGTTTCGAACGAGACTCGCAAGAATCGAGCTCAAGCACGGAAAAGTCACTTAAGAACATGGAACTGAACAAAATGACACCGAAACGAACTCGGATGTCAAAAATTGCAGAATTAAATACTCTCAGAATGACAAAACGGTCACAAGCGAGTCGTCAAAACGGACTCCCGCCGAAAAAAAGAAAATTACCGAAAACCGAAATTGCGGATATTACATACTACCCTCCTTAAAAGAAGTTTCTTCCTGAAACTTAAAATAAGTAGGGAGGAGCAACATCCCACCAGGAAACACTCAACGAGATACACAAGAACCGAAAACTCGTGCCCCACGGCGAAACCATCACAACACCACAGGCAGAGACATAATAAAACCAACAAGTAACAAGCGTCATCAAACAGATAATACAATCAAGTCAATTATCCGAACAATAACAAAACACAAAGCACCTATTACAAGGAAACACGCACGGTCGAGAAAACAGAAAATAAACACAAAACGATCCACAAGGACAATCACAAACAATTCGGACTACGCCGAAATCCTCAAAAACCACACTAGGCATCTCCGTGTCCTTCCGGAGCAGAGGCGAAAACTCCATCCCCAACCTCTCAGCTACCGTCTCATAATGCACGACTCGGTGTTCCAATTGACCACAATCGAAACAGCTGATTAACAGTGAACGACAAGTCTCCGCGGTACGAGATCAGGCAACAACAGTCAGACAACCATGATCGAACAACAATGATCGAACAACAACGATAGAACAACAATGATCGAACAACGATCGAACAACAATGATCGAATGACAACGATCGAACAATAACTCCGAAGTTCACACTTCAACTCAAAACATTAAGAGAGCTGGTAGAAACTAAAAGATGTTACTTTCGAACAAGGTTCACAAGAATCGAACCGAACTCGAAAAAGTCACAACAATAAATAGATTGATCCTAAACAAGGTCACAACCCGTTCGTACAACTACAACCGAGATACCAAACAAGTTCAAAAAGTATCAACGAACACGAGCAAGTCGATAGAATTAAGAGAGAGAAAATGCAGAAGTCAAAAATAATATGGGCATTACATCCGACCTCTTATAAAAGAAATGTCGTCCCCGCAACTCACAACAACGGGACCAAGGTAACAACACAAAAATAAACCGACAGAAACATCTCCCATGGGCCTCTCAGAGCCGATCCTGATATCTATGCTGAAGCGCGGACTCCGGAAGTCTCGGTAACCAATTCGCAAAACTGGATTCTGTGTCTCTCGAGTCCACACTTGTAATCTGCTACTGGCGTGGAAGGACAATTTGCACGTACATGCCCCATCACATTACAATCGAAGCGCCTCGGCATACCGAAAATACAACTGCTAGGTACAATGGAATATAACATCGCAAAACAACATACCAAAGATGTCAATTCAACACAACATATCCACGTAAGGAGACCCACGTATACTAAATCCCAGCAATAACGGCATACATTCGGAGATTTCAATTGCCCGAACGATAACCAGCACACAATCACAAAACATCATGAAACAATCACAGATGTACACAATCATGCAAACTCAAGTTCTAACAACTCGCACAGGTGCGATAGCACGCAAACCACCACGAAACGACAACATTAAAGATCAACATCACACCTCTCATAGAGGGCAAACACAACAAATGCGTGGCGAATGACTCAACTCTCACACCACCAATTCAATCACAATTCTAGGGTTAACCCCCTAACGAAAGTGCGAACATCATACATACATTCCCGGGCCACACACAGGAAAGATAGGTTTTAAAAATGAAAACCACCTTTTTGAAAACAATTTGGAAACACCGATTGATCTTGAGTATCACCTTTTGAAAAGTAGTACAAACATCGTTATCGAGACCATGAAAAACCATCTTGCATTTGATAAAAATGAGAACACTTTTCTTTTAGTGAAAAACTTTCAGAAATATTCGACCCTCGGGTCTAAGCAAAGCATTTCTAAATAATTGAAAATATCTCAAAATATTGTGGTCCTCAACTGGAATAATTTTGAATCATACTGTGGCACCTTGAAGGTACCGCGAGAAAATAATTCGTTTTAAAAATACGTCCCGAAATTTATTTTCTAAGATACTCAAGGTTTTCAAAAATCTAATGGGCCAGAATGCCCAAAACTCACATGTATCGACATTCACTTATAAACGCCATAGTACACGCATCAATTCGTTCAAAATCAAGACAATACATGTCTTCTGTCGGAAAACAAATAGTCAAAATATCACAGTCATAAGGACATAAATAGCGACAACCCTCCTCATATAACCGAAATATGATAGTCACATAAACACATATCACGAAACCAAGAATCTGTATAAAGATTTCATCACTTAACACATAATCATACCAGTAACTCGTGTCACACGAGGCATAACATAAAGAAGGGAGACTTACATCCACAGGTCGCACGAAGATGATGATCGCCCCCACGATACTAATCACGACCAACAAACACAGACGACGTGTCGCGACACGACTCAGTCAGATAAAATTCGACGAGACAAAACTCAACATGCACAACTGACCCGACAGCCTAGGTTTCCACAACCTAAGCTCCGATACCATTTATGTAACACCACCAATCCGCTCAGGGATATTACACGCCGTAGAACCCTTCCTCAAGGATCTACCAAACTGGTAACAACAACGAACATCTCAACAATGCCTTTAAGGCTAAAATGACTTAGTAGACCGATTTAGTCTTTCAATAAAAACATACAACTCAATCTCAATACATGCCTACACAGGGGTCAAATACCAAAATACCCCGTACAACGGGGAAAATATTGCAGCGGAAATAACGTACAACTGAACCAATACAACAATGAACGGGTCCTCATGTGATTAGTATCGATCATCTTTCATCATCCTTCATGCCGAACCTGTGCTATGCTCCCCAAAACCTGAATGCAATACAGACATCCACCCCCGATTACTCGGGGGTTAGCAAAATTCCACTATTTTGCTAGTGCAAGTACAAAGTGCAAATATGAGTCATACAAATCATATTCCAAGAATAATAAGAAATCAGGAATCCTGAAAGATTCAAACATAACGAAAATACTTTCCGAGGCAAGAGTTTAGGTAAAGCTTTCCAAAATCGAAAGATCACAATTCAAGGGAAACAATTTATAAAATGGTTTAAAATGCCATCGGGAGTTTTGATAGAAAACAATTCAGGATTTTCGAATTCTTCTCTTTCCAAAATCAACAGGGGTCACAGCCTAAAGGTTTTGTTTTCATAAATAAAGCCAACAACAATTCACAGGGTCGAAACCCACGTCATGTGTCCTCGACGAACATAAAATCAACACAATATAATCATCCAAGATATGCAAATCTTGGTCACACAAGTAGAACACCAACTCGTGAATCCAGAGTGAGGTCATAGATTCCCTCGAGGCCTCGACGGACAGTCCCGAGGTGAGCAAAGTGCATTCACAAATCATATACTCAAACTCGTGAATCCAGAGTGAAGTCATAGATTCCCTCGAGGCATCGACGGACCCTCCCGAGGTGAGCAAAGCACATTCACAAATCATATACTCAAACTCGTGAATCCAGAGTGAAGTCATAGATTCCCTCGAGGCCTCGACGGACCCTCCCGGGGTGAGCAAAGCATACTCACAAATCATATACTCAGAGTCGTGAATCCAGAGTGAAGTCATAGATTCCCTCGAGGCCTCGACGGACCCTCCCAAGGTGAGCAAAGCACATTCATAACAAAGGTATCCAAACAATTCACTCAGAGGCATCAAACACTTAGCAAAACACAACGTTAAACCACAACGCACCGAAATGAGGCAATATACGTACACATGCATCTTCAAGCGCAACATCAACACTAACTATATCCATAGGATTCACATAATCGTTTATGAGACACACCAATCACAAAATAGACACAGTTTTGAAAGAGAGCCTTTAACGAGGCTAACCGAATCTTTTGAAAGTTCATTTCAAACAAACAAACAAAAATACCAAGACGATCACCAATCATCATATCCACAAAACAAGAATTGTATGAACAAGGTACTTGCCTCTATACCACGAGCAATGGAACAATGAACGGATACGGTCGGGTAGCCCTCGAACTTCCAAGATCGACCAAAACCCCGACAATTCCACGAAAACTACGAAAACAATATCACTATGTATCAATAATGCTAAACGGCATCCAAATCAACCCGAAAAATAACAAAAATTCGAGGGTTCTTCAAGGAAATCACAACATATCAATACATGCCAACATGGCCAATAACGAACCATTAGACTAATTTGGTCTTTTACCACATCAAACATACATAACTCTTTCTCACAACTCGTACCCACGCAGGGGTGAGAATACATCAATATTTCCAGAAAATAAAAAATACCACAACGGAAAGACAAAACAACAAGACTTCACCAAATACTCAACATAGGTCTTCATGTGATTAGTATCGTCGTCTTCCATCATCCTTCGTACCGATCCTATGATTCGCTCCCCAGCAACCTGCAAGTACTTGGATGCAATACACACAACCAGCCCCTGATTACTCGGGGGTTAGCAAAACTCCACTGTTTTGCTAGTGCAAGTATAAAGTGCAAATACGAGCTATACACAACATACTCCAAGAATAGAATAACTTGATAAATTCCACATTTCAACCCAATTCGACTTCCCGAGATATTTTATTGGATAAAATAGTTCGAATCCTAAAAAGTTGGAATGAGACATGTCGACTCCTTGAAAAGCATTTAAAGATTCTCGGAAGTTTTTGGAAAAACATTCTGGACTAATGAATCCTCAACTTGACAAAACCACATAGGGACACGGGCCAAAGAATTGTTTTTGTTCAAAAATACCAATCCGGTCACAAAATATGGGGTCCGCGACCCAATCATCCACATAACATACTCGAGTGAATAACCCAATGGTCACACCCGATACACAATCAAATCACAATGCGCGGAACAATCACAGGGCCCACATCCTTATGTCAAAAATATCTCAACCATGAAACGAATCATATACGACACTATATTAGTGCAAGTACCAAGATCCTACATATGACGTAGCTCGCATCGGGAATGAAAGCGTTGTGATATTCCGGACATATCACAATTATCGAAACAACAACATGCCATAATCATCATCAGAAAACAAACTCCTCGAGCTATACTGGCCCTATACCTTTCGAGCAAGATACACACCCCAGAGAGACCTCGTCAGGCCCTCCCTGGTGTATAGCCTAACCAAGTGATCCGCCGAACTCGAAGTCTAAGCAGATCCCAGGGGACCCTCGCTGATTTTACTCGGCTCGCACACCACTCAATAACCACATGGCATAAATCACATTCACCAAAAACACATTCCCCCGGAGTACATCAAATGTAAATCAAGGTACTTGTTAGGAATGGCCACTTTACCCGACACACACTCACATCACATACTCACCCATAACACACATGTCCACACACACACACACCTCTTGCCAAAAGACATAACCTTAAGTCCAGTATCGACATAATCACGCACAACGGTACCATATACGAAGAAGATATTCCAATACACAACACTAATACACATTCTCAGAATAACTCATTCGTTCACAAACACACAAGTAAGTTTTAAAGAGAACTTTTATCGAGAATATACCGATTCTTTTATAAGTTCATTAAAACATTCCATCGTTCACATAATCAATTACCAACTATTACGGTTATGAAATATGAAGTGTATAGGCAAGATACTTACCTTGAGTACTTCGACGATTAAATGAGGTTAGTAAAACTCGAGCAGGAGCTATCAATCCCCAATTTCCGAACCTAAAGTGACCAATATATAGCAACACTCGTATCAGGGCTGCTGATTCAAATCACAATAACACGTAGAATTCGAATTCATACTCTAAGGGAATTTTTATCGAGAACCTAGCGGGCATTTTGAGTATAAGAAATGATATAGTTGAAGAATTCGATCTCTACCCCGATAGAATCGATGAAAACCACTAAAAAACATCTAAGAACCCAAGAACACCTAAGAATCAACCTAGAAACAAGAACCAATAAGAATCTTTTGAAAGAACTTGAAGAACTTCAAATCACATACCCTGATTCAACCAAGAAATGGATGATTCTTCAATAACAACCTTGATATCTTGATTCTATAATATTAGGAACATGTTTATGGCTTGATTTTGGAGCACAGAACTGAAAATATTCGTGGAGAATGAGGTTGGGTCGAAAGAATGCCCTAGAACACTTTAGGAATGAGAGAGAGGGCTATTTATACTCATCCGGGCGAGTTTTCTAGATTTCAGCATTTTCCAAAATAATAAATTCTCAAGCACATATACAACATTCAAAATTACTAATTCAGCAAACACAATTCATGAACACTAAATTCAATCACACGTCGACACCATCTGTCCACATAATTACAATAAAAGTCAAGTAACCATCAAGAGACAATTAACATCAAAACTGAAATCCCACCTCTCAGCAAAGAGGGCTATCACCACGAGTGCATACAGAACGACTTAACATTCACACCACCAACTTAATTACAATCCTGAGCACTATTACCCAAACAACAATATCATTATCACATACGTCCTGACTGACAATCATAAAACCGAAAAGTTAAAAGCGAGAGTCACGTCTCGAGTAATTTTTGGTAGACCTCATTTGAGTTCAAAAAATCATGTTTTGAAAAAGTATAGTACAAGCTGAAAATAAAATATCAATATTTTTAATTCTCAAAAAAAATTCGGCCTTGAGGTCATCATACGAAATTCAAAATTCTCCCCTGAAGGATGTTTTAAAATAAAATTAGGTGACTCTCCAAGAACGTTCAAAGCCTTAAAATTCTAAGGTAATTACTCATGTACAGACGGTTTATACATAGATATACACCCTGCACCACTCTTTATTCGAGTGCACTACAAGAATCAGACAAGCATAGGTCACGTATTCACAATTCACATTTAAACACCACTTCACAATATAGAATCACACAAGCTTGTATAACACAAGGCACAATATAGTAGAGAGACTTACATCCACAGATCGCACGAAGATGATAGCTGCACCTTGATACTAATCACGACCGACATTCCAGACGACGTGTCGCAACACGACTCAGTCAGACAAAATCTGACAAGACCAGACAAGACAATACACGACATGACCCGAGAGCCTAGGTTTCCACAACCTAAGCTCCGATACCATATTCTGTAACACCCCCAAACCACTCGGGAATATTACAGCGCCGCAGACCCTCTCCACGAGGATCTACCAGGCTGAATACAGGAAACACAACATATCAATACATGCCAACATGGCCAATAACAAACCATTAGACCGATTTGGTCTTTTACCACATAAAACATACATAACTCTTTCTCACAACTCGTACCACGTAGGGGTGAGAATACATCACGATTTCTAGAAAATAGAAAATACCACAACGGAAAGACAAAACAACAAGACTTCACCAAATACTGGTCTTCATGTGATTAGTATCGTCGTCTTCCATCATCCTTCGTACCGATCCTGTGATTCGCTCCCCAGCAACCTGTAAGTACCTGGACGCAATACAGACATCCACCCTCCCGATTACTCGAGGGTTAGCAAAACTCCACTGTTTTGCTAGTGTAAGTATAAACGGAAAATACGAGCTATACACAACATACTCCAAGAATAGAATAACTTGATAAATTCCACAATTCAACCCAATTCGACTTCCCGAGATATTGTATTGGATAAAATAGTTCGAAGCCTAAAAAGTTGGAATGAGACAAGTCGACTCCTTTAAAAGCATTTAAAGATTCTCGGGAGTTTTTGGAAAAATATTTCTGGACTAATGAATCCTCAACTTGACAGAACCACATAGGGACACGGGCCAAAGAATTGTTTTTGTTCAAAAATACCAATCCGGTCACAAAATACGAGGTCCGTGACCCAATCATCCACATCACATACTCGAGTGAATAACCCAATGGTCACACTCGATACACAACCAAATTACAATGCACAGAAACAATCACAGGGCCCACATCCTTATGTCAAAAATATCTCAACCAAGAACCGAATCATATACGACACTATATTGGTGCCATTCTAGCCAAGAACCAAGATCCTACATATGACGTATCTCATATCGGGAATGAAAGCGTTGTGATATTCCAGACATATCACAATTATCGAAAACAACAACAAGCTATAGTCATCATCACAAAACAAACTCCCGAGCGATACTGGCCTTGTACCTCTCGAACAAGATACACACCCCAAAGACACCTCGTCAGGCCCTCCCTGGTGTATAGCCCAACCGAGTGATCCGCCAAACTCGAAGTCTAAACAGATCCCAGGGGACCCTCGCTGGTTTTACTCGGCTCGCACACCGCTCAATAACCACATGGTGTAATATCCGGTATTTTTCTTTCCCTTGTATTTTCATTTTTGGTATATTTCTCGGTCATAGTGACCCTCGTGTACTTTTCAGCGTGACCTTCCTGTCAAACTGTTGAACTGTATTCTTGTTATTGTTGTGCGAAACCGCCGTTTCGGGGTTGCCGTGGATCCATTTCGTGTTATTAGTCCCCAAATATTGATTCCTATCGTTTCATTCTCTTTCCGGATCATTCTTATCATTTTGGAACCCATAAGGGGGTGTGGGCGCAGACAAGGTGTGTGCGCCGCGGCACACAAATCCCTTCGCTTGTTGGTTGGAGGAATCACTGCGTGTGCCGCGGCACACCCATCCGGCAAGCCGCGCACGGTGCAGCCGGTGCCGCGGCACACTGTCCGGTGCCGCGGCACACTCGTGTGTCTTCGCGACCAAACCCAATCAGACGGTGCCGCGGCACACGCAGGCTGTGCCGCGGCACAATGCCAAAACCTGGGAGTAAATTTTCGGCCTGTGCCGCGGCACACGAAGCGGTCAACTGCGCAACTCGTCTTTAATAGACGAAATCGACCGTCTTCTTCCTCATTTTCACCTGCAGCGCGAGAGAGAGTGAGAGAGAGGGGAAGAGTTCTTCATCCTTATCCTTTGGGGGGGTCGATTTCCGTAATCGTCTAGAGTTGGTTGTGATTGTGTTATTCGAATCGTTAGGTTCATTCGTCGGTTCCTCACAGTCGTGCTTGATTCTTCCGTTCCGTTCGCGTCACCGTCTATTAATCGAGGCAAGTATTTTTGGAAACCTTTAAGCTTAACATGAAATGGTGATGTATATTACTTGTGTGTAACTCACCTTGTGTTGGCCCGACGGGGTCAAGGAGGGAAATCTATGCTGCCGCCCTGGATTTCACGAGTTTCGTGCCGCTAGCCAACTCGTTAGGGTCCTTGTGAGGCCCCGAGTGAGAATGTATGCTGCCGCCCTGTTCTCACGGCATAGCGTGTGCGTAATTTTGTTTTTCTGTAATTGTAGCCAACTCGGTAGGGTCCCTATGAGGCCTCGAGTGAGAATGTATGCTGCCGCCCTGTTCTCAAGGCAAATTGTTTGACTGTTTGTTTCCGGAAAAGACATGTCTAGTTTTGGTTTTTGAAATGATATTGATGCATGTAGTATGAAATGTGTAAGCGATTGGTTTGCCTTGATTACTTGTACTAGCGTAATTGCTAACCCCTTTGGGGACCCGTTTTGGGGAAATTCTTGTTATGGATTTCAGGTTATGCTTATCAGGACGAGCGAGTACCAGACAGTTTGGGTCTACTTATTTCCTTTGTCCATTTCGATATGGTTGTTCCCACAGTTTTAAACTTATAGATTGTACTCGCGAGTACTTAGGCCTTTTTGTTTCAAACTCCGTATTGTATTGCCTTAAATTGTCACGTTGTTGGTTGATGCTTATTTTTCCGGTTGCTCCAGGCGTATCTTCATATGTCATATTATTTAATTGTGTATCCACGCTAACCAAGATGGTTAGTCGAGTGGAGTTTTTCTATTGTAGCCTGGTAGGTCCCATGTAGGGGTCTACCGCGCTGTAACATATTCCGAATATATCGGGGTGTTACAGAAAATGGTATCAGAGCTCTAGGTTTATGGATACCTAGGCTTGTTGGTTATTTGGGTCTAGTCGTGTTTTGTTTTGCACATTGTCACACCGCCAAGATCCCAAGTACTTCCGGTGCTCGTAAGTTTTCTTATTCGGCTGTTTTGTTTCTTGCATTGTATTTCCACTTTTGAATCTTAGTTGCATATACTCCCTTAATCATCATCTATATACTGCTTATCTCTCAACATCGCGATGGATGCCGAGGAAACCGTGGTCGTGGTCGTGGTCGTCGTGGACGCGCCGGACGTGGGGCCGGTGGGGCGGCCACGCCGCATTCTTCGGGAGCCGGCAAGACGGTGACCGCCACGCCATGCTTCTTCTCGGGAGCGCGCCGATCTTGGTATTGTGGTCATGCAGGCAAAGAAATGGTTAACCAAATGGCGGCTATAGCTCAGGTGGTCCAGAACCCCAACCAGGCCCATGCTAATCGGGGCGGAGCGGATCGCTGGCTTCAGGATGTCATCAAGATGCATCCTCCTCAGTTTTCGGGAGCTTCGGACCCGATCGGCTGGGAAGGATGGATCAAGGAGATGTCCAAAGTATTCACTGCTACCAACTGCCCCGAGGACCGTAAGGTCCCTATTGCTCAATATTTTCTCACGGGAGATGCTACAGATTGGTGGGAGGCCGTTGGTCCCAAAGATCACGTTGCTTCGTGGGCCGAATTCCAAGAATTGATGGAGACCGAATATTGTCCGTGGCCGGTCAGACAGGCTCGAGTGCATGCTTTCTATGATGCTCAACCACGGGATATCCCCGTATCTCGGGCCATTGCCGACTTTAGCAAGGAGTTGGGTTATGTGAAGACCCAAGTTGTCGCTGAGAGCGACAAAATTTTTCATTTTTCCAGGAGGATGAAGCTGCCCATTCGGGACTATATGTCTGGGCTCGTCTGTACTACCTTGAAGGATTATCAGAGTCGAGCTCTCGCTTATGATATGTCGGTGATGGCTAGCGATTTGGCTCGTGAGAGCAAGAAGTAGAAGTCGGTCGGAAATTTTTCTGGTCCCAAGAGTGGAGGCCAGCAGAAATCTCAAGCTGCAAATATTTCAATGGGCGGTTCGGCTCGTTTCTCTGGGAGCTTTCGGGGTGCCGCCGGAACCTCCGCTCCTGAACCCACATGTTTTAACTGTGGTGTGCAGGGCCATAGGAGCCGGCAATGTTCTCGTCCGAAGCTTACCTGTCATACTTGTGGACAGCTAGGCCACAAGGCCCCTTTTTGTGAGCAGATCAAACAGCTTCGCGGCGCCCGTTCTTCTCAACCAGCCCCGTTGGAGCCGAGTGTGAACCAGGGCTCATTTGCTCGCCGCCTCCACCGAGTGCCGGCCGAGGTAAGGGTCGGGGTCAGCCCGCTAGGTGGAGTTTCCGTGTCGGCTCTGCTCGCCGCGTATCTATGAGATGAGGAGAACCGATGATCCAAAGACTCTTGTGGCGACAGGTACCGTTCATATTCATTTCCATCCTGTCAGTGTGCTTTTTGATTCGGGTGCTACGCATTCATTCATTTCTCTAGAGTGTGTACGCCGTTTGAGTCTCGACTGCTTGTCACCTTGCGAGCCTTTCATCGTTAAACTTCCTAGCGGTGATAGAATTGACGGTGATCGAGAAGTCCGGGACTGTTCTGTGATCATTTGTGAGAGGGCGTGGCTCTCTAACCGAAAACCAAAATAGCTCTCAAAATGCTACCAAGAACCGGACCATAACCATATAATATGGTTCCGGTTCCCCGGAACCGGTGCGGTTCCGGTGTGGTTCCGGTTCTAACCGAGAACCAGAAACCTTTTAGACAACCCTACGCGTAAAGAGGCTATCTTAAGATATATCTTGTGTGGGGACACTTGCACAACCTCAATATTCACATACGTGCTCGATTCATGTTATATGTGGTATTGTGTGTATGTATTCATGTTGAGAAAAATGTTATTGATAGAATAATCATTTAAATGCTTTCCATGAGATTGTATATCACTGTGATAGGTGTGATTTCCACGAGCTGAAAGAAGCTCACCCCCACCTTTATTGATCCCGCAAGTTAAACCAATCCGGATGGACGAAGGAGCGAGCCGAGAGGGCATATGATGAAAATTTTATTAAATGATATTTTTCTTTATATCTCATGTCTTTTTCTGGAATTTTTTTAGGGAAACTTTTGTCTAGAAATTAATAATTTATAATTTTTTCTTCCGCCGCAATTATTATCTCTTATCTCTGACGTCTTGTTGCTTAATTAAAGATATTTATTTTATGTCAGTTTAGCGACTCGACTTTGTAGGCGAGAATTTTAATATTTTCAAAAGAAATTATTTTTCGTCAAAATTTACCTTTTACTTATTTTCCCCTATAATTACCCCTAGAAAGTCGGGGCGTTACACCTTAGTATCGACCCCTAGAGGCCCCGTCGAGCCTTCCCCAGGTGGGAAACCACTTCCACGACCGTACCCCTTAGTATCGGTCCCTAGAGGTCTCGTCAGACCCTCCCCAGGTGGAAGAACAACAACACATGCACACGTATCTATTTCTGCGACCGTACCCCTTAGTATCGGTCCCCGGAGGCCCTACACGCCATCCATACAGCTCTCAACAGGACAAGAAGGAATCTTCAGTATTCGCTAGAAGTCAAGTCCCGTTGATAAAGAAGTATTTAAATACTAAAGGATAAAGTATTTAAATACTGTAAGTCAGAACATCTTCAAAATCCCGCAATATACGGATCTCAGTCAAATATCAGTTGTCGCAGAATCTTGCTCAACGGATATATTTCAAACGGATATATTTCAAACGGATATATTTTACAAGGCTATATATATCTCCAGAGTTTGAAGATCATCCACTACTGAACTACGAAAGAATGACTGAAAATCTACAGATTATTCACGACTTACAAACGAACAAAGCTTACAAGAAATATTCAGAGCAAAACATATCTCCCCAAGCTTTCTGCTATTCAGATAGAAGTGATATACAGTGCTCAAACCTTGAACAACACATTATCAGCTTAAAGCCTAGAAAGTCATAGCTGTTGTTCAAACCCTGTTCTATCTTTGAACTCATATCAGTCCTGTGTGGACTGAGGAATCCGTGCTACTCCCGAACTGTGTGTGACGGACTTGCATTGAAGAAGACGAAGCTTCAGAACTGTGTGTGAAGAAGCCAGTCAAAGTGTTAGCTCAAACCAATCTGTGTGAACGGTTGAAAGCTAAGATCTTTATATCAATATGTGTGAACGATATATTGATTAAGTGTTGTTATAATTATGTAGTTGTGTACGCAGTAATTATAATAAACTTTTTACTCCTGTGTGGAGGACTAGTGGACATAGAGGGGTTTACCTCGAACCACTTTAAATACTGTGTTATTTACCTTCTGCCTTTATTGTTTTATTAACTGTGATTATTTAAGTATACACTGCACATTGAGTTGTTGTATCCTCAGCAACTAACTTTATTTAAGACTTCCGCTACGCACTCAGATTTAAAAACCATACAGCTTATTGTTTAAAACACTTTCCAAGCTGTATCCAGTATACTTAGTGGCTAACAAGTGGTATCTGAGCGGTTGATTCTAAAAAGAATCAATCGTATTTTTAACCGAATCAGATCCAAAATTACTTATTTTATAAAACAGTCTTTTTCATTCCTACATTGTCATATGGATACATCAATGATTAACAAAGTTCCTATGTTCTCTATTAATGAATGTGATGATTGGAGAATCAGGATGAAGGCTCATCTTGCAGCAATGCATGAAGAGATGATTTTTGTTATACAGGATGGCCCCATCAAGATAATGAAGGTAAATCCGGCCGCAAGGATTGAAGGCCAAGCCCATGCTGAGATGCTCGATAAGGAGCGCGATCAATGGACCACAGATGAAAGAAAGCGTGCCAACCTCGACAATACTGTGAAGAATGCATTATTTGTCACCCTCGACAAAGGCACATTCTCGAAGGTAAAGAGCTGTAAAACAGCCAAGGATATCTGGGATAAACTCAAGTTGATTTGTGAGGGAACTGAGCTGTCAAAAGAAAATAAAATTTCAAAACTAACTCAGCAATTTGAATCTTTTGAAATGAAACTAACTGAAACACTTAAGGAACTTGACCTCAGATTCACTGGAATTGTTGGTGAACTTGAAGCTTTGGGAAAAATTTATACTCAAAGGGAGAAAAACTTAAAGATTTTCAGATCTCTCCCTGCCCGATGGGACATTAAGACCACAACTATACATGTGTCGTGTAACCTTAGTGAAATATCTACCTTTGATCTCTTTTCTGACCTCAAATCTTTCGAGTATGATATAGACAGGAGAGAGAAAACTGAAGAATCTCCAGCTAGGACTACAGCCTTAGCCGCTGTATCCAACCGTTGACACAACATGCCCAGCCCATCAAAGCCAAATTACAAGAATGCTGACAGCGACGATGATATCCTTTCACAAGATGAAATGGCACTCCTCATGCACAAATTCAAAAAGTTCATCAAACAATCTGGAAAGACTCCCTATAGGCCCAAGCCTGTTCACAAGGTAAGTGTACTATCCGTGTTTTCTATTTTTTTAGCAATTTCTATTTTGGTGTATATTCGTTCCGGACGACTCGCTTATTACTGTTTTGGAATTCTGAATCTATTTGGTTCTTGGAGTTTTTCCGTTTGGATAAGTTTTGAGGATGTTTTTACGTATTTTTCATCTTGAGTTATATTTCGTCGCATGAATGTTCGATTCTAGAAAAACTCATTCGATTTCATCATTTTTCTTTTTCCATGAGTTTGTTTGGTTGAGTGGCTCATGTTGTGAGTTTCGGATTGTTAATCCGACGTCGTATCATGACTTTTCGGATGTTTGGGCCATTTTTGGGCGAGTGACGAGGTCTCTGCCGCTGTGGTAGGTGACGAGGTCTCTGCCGCCGAGCCCAATTCTTGGGCGAGTGGGAGCCAGACGGACGGCCTGTCTTTTGGGAGTTGGGTACGCCGAACTCCTGGTGATGGATTCGGACTCCGATGTCTCACGGTTGGGGCCCGAATGCCCGGGTCGCCATGAGGGATCACTCCCTAGGCGGCTGAAGACGGAATTGTCCCGCCTTACGAGAGCCTTTTCCTGCGGCTTGGGGCTTTCTGACGATTTCTCGACATACAACCCCTTGAGCTTTCGCTAGCCCACACGGCGGATAGCTGATGGAGTAATGGTGGGCGAGTCGCATGCTCTCCGTCATTCCCTTAGGATGGCCATGGCCTCCTCGATCTGTTTCGCGGTTTGGAACTGATCGAGTGAGAGGCTGGGGCCGTCCCTCGGGGGCGGGAGTGAGAGTTTAGCATCGCCGCGGTCGCCTTCCGCCGCAGGTTGGGACTCGGCCTGGGTCGGAATAATGTGTCCGGCGGATCGTAGCGTGACTCTTTTCGAGGTCGTGGAAGACGTCATGATTCTGAAGATTTTTCTTTGAAGAACAGTGAGTGTTTCTTCAAGTATATGCTCCGGAGAACAGTGAGTGTTCTTCGAGATGGTCGGAAAGAAAATGAAGGTCGAGCCCTTCCTCTAGTGCCAATTGTTGTTACCCAAAATATTATCCGGAGATGATATTCTGGAGTGGACGAGTAACAAAAAAAATGCGAGAGCACGTCCGTGGGGAAGTAAATAACACAAGATTTGCCGGGATTGTTACTCCCGAGCTTGAATGCTCTCGCGAGATATTATTAATATGAATACTTGTGAGTACAAATATTAATGTTAGAGTACAATTTCAATGAGTGTAATGACCCTAGTTATCTTAGCTCTTAAGTGCTGAAGACTGCCGGAAGAACCAGAGTTGAAGCTCTGTGAGTTCTTGGTACAAAGATGAGGTGTTCTCTGTATTGTTTCCTGTGTGTCTGAGCCCTTTTTCCAGTTGCTGGAGGCTCTCTATTTATAGGACTGGGAGTCGTTGGGCGATCGCTTCTGCTGTATTATAATAGGCGGGCGATCATCCCAGCACGTGGGGCTGTTTCCTTAAAGTCCGCAGCTGCTGCTGGCAGCTAGATGCGCGAACCAATGAGGCGACAGGTGCCTCACGTTGCTGTCTTGGGAGGTCCCACCTAGGACCTTTCGGCGGGTCTGTCGGTAGGTGAGGCCGTCCTTGTCACTGACAGCTGCTGATGGGCTGGAGTAAGGCCTGTTCTTGCGGCGCCTTTTGCGGATCTGTACGTGGGCCTTCGTCCCGAGATTCAGTCTTCGTAGACTTTGACGGGTGTCGGATTCACACATGGAATGGGACGGTCGTCCCCGGTCGGATATTAGAGGCGATCGCCAGGTGCCAATAGATAATCGCCTTGGACATCGACCGCTAGGCACTTGCCCAGCATCTGTCTTCTTTGGTTGGCTTCCAACCATTATGCCGATCGCTATCGAGGCGTATAAATCGCCGCACAACAAATACAATATTCCAATCAACAATACGAACTGATCCAATCGATTCAAACAACCGGTAATATGAAAAATGTTCAAATAATTCGGTCACCCATAAATATTCCAATTAATCAAATTTCTCTTATAAAATGAAATATCATAAATCATTTTAATCATATTAAATCTAATTTAATATGCGGGAGATTAATTTTCAAGAATACACGAAAAAATCGAGCTGGGGCGAAACTGGCCTGCCACGGCCGAGACACTGCCGGCAGTCTGCCGGCCAAACACGGCCCGTGCCGAATGGCACGGTCGGGTTGTGCCGGCAGTGTCCTAGACATCCCTGACTGACACGGCCGTGTCAAATGACACGGTCGAGTCACCTCCGGAAGCCTGCCGGCCAGACACGGCCGAGTCGTCCTGCCTCACACGGCCCGTGTCACCAGACACGGCCGGGTCTCCCTGGCAGTGGCTTGCAGACTGCCAGACACGACCGAGTCACCCAGGACACGGCCGAGTCACTCTCGGCCAGATTACCCTTTTGTCCAAAAAGTTGTCCCACGACGATTCGGGGCTAGATTTTCGACCGGATATCCAATATCTATATTTTCCGACTTTCATATTTTCAATATAAATCATATTTCCCAGAAATTTAAGATTTATATTTAGATATAAACTTACGAAAAATACAACTATTATGAACGAAAAATATATACCACGATTATGACTAAAATGATTCCAAATCATTCACCATCTAATCGAGCATTCCAAATGCCAATATCGTATATACGATCACAAGACCTACGCTTCGATACCACTGTTGGGATTCGGTGCCTAAAACGAAGGCCCAGCGAAAGCGGTAAAATGAAAATTAATTCGATCCGAATCCCTACGAGGATCGATCGAGCTACATATATACGAATATTATACGAAACACAAGAGATATAGAAACTCACCCTTGTAGTCCGTTGATTAAATGGATTCCTTCTCTTGAGCTATTCCCCAAGCTTTAGATTGCTTTCCCTACGATCCAATCCGCTCCAAGCTCTTATATGATCCAACGCCGAAAATACCGCGTCTCTACTTGCCACGCGCCGGAGAAACGGCCGGAACAACTAAACCTCGTTATCCTCCAAGGATACGGCTAGAACAAGGTTATAGGAGCTTGAATATAAAGATTATTACACTCTAAGTGTTTAATTTATTTTCTCTCTATCTCAATCTTTCTCTAAGAAAATTGAAGAAAATGGATGAAGAAGATGAAGATGAAGTTGAAGACCAAGTTTTTCTCTCTCTATCTAATTCAATTCTCACGTATGGAATGTTGTTTTAAGAGTGAGAGAAGTCATCTCATCTTTATTCAATTTCCACTCACATGTACAACAAATCATACCACATGATTCATTACCCCACAAAGTCATGATTGCCCATTAAAGAATGGAACTCAAAGACAATGGGAAGGTAGGTGGAAGTAGGGGGCGGCCCATGTAGAAATCGGACGAGTTCGGTTCGTTTCGGACTCCCGTGAGTCCAAACAGATAAACTCCGATTTCATTCCGATGTATTTATATCATTTAATTAATCCAATTAATTAAGCATATCAAACACAAAATAATATAATTAATTTCTCTAAGAAATAATTATATTCATGAATTAAATTAATCACCCAGTAATTTATTTAATTCATTAGGCCGTAAATCAATTTATCCAATAAATCGATTTAAACATCCAATGTCCTAAACTTAGATATCCAATATCTAATATTCATAATGAGAGAATAAGCTCGATTCATTCCGTCGTCAATCCTATTGCGCGACTCGGTAGGTCCGTCTCAGTCAGCAATGGGAGGAACCAAAGAGTAGTAGCACCACCTAACCAGCCTGGCGGCCTACATTATATCCCAACTGAGAACGAATGATGGGATCATTCAAGAACTATTTTTCAAAAATACCAGTATACGTATAAACCCTTATCTCAAATGTCCCGAGCAAGATATAGGGTCACGGTCAGTCAAACCTTATCTGTACTTGACGCTATGCATGCGTTAATGCAAATCGAGATCATTGAGCTCGCATGTATCCAATACAACTAGCTCCAATGCTTTGGCCAAAGACTTATGATCTCATCTGCCAATAACCGCATAGGACATATAACCCGCTCACTAACGGGAGAAAGAATTCTATCTTGGTATTCAGTACGGCCTGCTACTTGCCCGTCAAGATGCACATCGAGGTTGACCCATGCCTTCCGGTTTATAGGGTCGAACTACTCTAATGAAAATCTTGACGTCAGAAGCACATCCCTACTAAATCCTCAAGTCGAAGGTCCACGAATACCTATCACAACCTTTCGATTCCGTCATTCACTGTCCCAGAGTGAAATCCATTTGACGAATCGAGGGTGAGTCGGTTCGAGTATACTAATCCAATTATCATACCAATAACGTGTTCTCCCACTAACCATTAGTGTTTGACAGGCACTCTCCATGTCAAAGAACACGTCATACAAGTCTTCACATAAACTTAACGCCTAGTCAAGTTTCATCGACTTGCAAACATTTAAGTATTTGAGCTATAAACCTTTCCAGTGCCGCCCCCTTATCAAATAAGGAGTGGAATGTTTTGCTCTCAAATACACGGACTAGTTTCTATATGTATATTTACGAGTTAGGAATGCCAGTAACTACTAGTAAATAAAGAAACATCCATTGCCTTATATTAATGATATACATAATTACAAGTACAATGCCCTCACTCAACATCCTCTGAGTGGCATTCGAGGGCATACTCCCAACGGAAGTGATGGAGATAAGACCGCATTATCATATTTAGACAAATATGATAGTCGCCATAAATAATTGTTCTATTGGGCCTTTTTATTTTATTCATGAATTTAAATAATTGGACCCTTTACTGTTTTGGGCCTTGATGAGTATTAGTATTTAAACTCATTGTTTTACATTGTTTGGGGGGTTTTGATATTTTGAGTAATGAAATCAGGGTTTAACCCTTTGAGTTCATACGCTTCGCCTGCGTCAGTTGGTACTCAGAGTTTGGCAACGCTCATGCCTAGATGCCTCCTCGACGTCAACCAACGGCCGATGCCACTGCCATGTATGAGATGCGACAGTAGATCGCCGCCATCACACATGTCGTGGAGGCATTACACGCTCAACAGCCCGCTATCACGGATGACAACCCATGCCGGCGCCATGATCCCCCTCCGGCGGCAGAGCGCCGCGCCCCGTGTCGCGATCGTGCGCCATTCCCTTTGTTCGAGGATTACGCTCCGATTCAAAAGAGGAGACCGTCTCCATTGATAATCCATTCACCACGATCCATACTGATCATCGTCGTACTCTCACTGATGTGACGCGATGGGAGCAGTCGTTCCGCATCGACATTCCCCAATTCACCAGATCGATCGAACCCACAAAGTTTATGGATTAGTTGAACACTATGGAGGATATTTTCGATTTTAAGCCTATCCCAAATGACCGTCAGGTGGGACTCATCGCAATGTGATTTCGGGATCGTGTGAGCGCTTGGTATCACCAACTCCGGTAGAGTTGATCGCGCCAGGGCAAGCCCAAAACTGTGACTTGGGCGAAACTGAGAAAAAACCTCCAGCGTGAATTTCTCCCTTTTAGTCATAAGGGAACCCTTTATCAGTGCCTACACAATCTTCGTCAAGGCTCTCGGTCGGTGTCGGAGTACTCAACGGAATTTTATCAATTGCTTTCCAGGGATGATATTTTTTATACCCAGGAACAATTGGTCGCTCGTTTTACTTCGGGTCTCCTTCTGTCATTGCAGGATACTCTAAACTTATTCGCACCCGCTTTCCTTTCCGAAGCTATACAGCGTGCCCTTTTGATCGAGAAGCAACAGCTACGATGGCAGTTTGCCCCGAACCCTACTCCAGCCCCTGGTTTGGTTGGTCTGTCGCGGCCCTTGCTGCCCCTGGCTCCTCTGGTCCCCATAGGCTGACTCCTCCGACCCAGTGCTTCTCATGCGGGGAGTCAGTCCACCAGTTTGTTAATTGCCCAATGGTCGTACGCTTCTATCAGACGATCAACATAGAGAATTTTCCTCCCCTCCAGTGTACGATGAATATCTTAAGAATGCTTGTCCGGAAGTATTTTTGGAGGGTGATGAGGGGCCTCTATTGGTTTTGCATAGAAATTGTGTCATACCACATTTGCCCGACGCTCCTCAATGCAATGCTCTATTTTCCTGTACATGCACCATCGAGGTTAAGGTTCGATTTATTGTCGATTCTGGTGCTTTTGAAAATGTTATTACCTCTGATGCCATGGATAAGTTATGTATTCGTATGGAAAATCATCCTGTACCTTATGAGTTGATGTGGTTACAGCGTGGTAATACTGTTACTATCGCAAAACGCGTGTTTGTTTCTTTTTCTACTGGTAGTGCTTATTATGATTCTGTATGGTGTGATGTCGTCCCCGTGGATGCGTGTCATCTCTTACTTGTCCGTCCTTGGCAGTATGATCGCACTGTTTCACATGATGGTCGTAACAACACTTATCGTTTTCTATTTGAGGGCAAGAAAATCGTTTTGCTTCCATCTGCACCTCGAGCTCCTGCTCTACCACCCCAGAATCCTGTCTTGTTTGTTAATTATGCTTCTTTGTGAAGGATTTAGATGATGATCCAATGATTGTACTTTTGATGGCTTATGATACTTCACCGGCTGCATTGCCTCCACTTACAATACAGTCTCTATTGGATGAGTTCTTTGACATTTTTCCCATTAATGCTCCTACGGGTTTGCCACCATTATGGGGTATACAGCATCACATAGACCTTATCCCGGGGGCTCCTTTGCCTAACCGATCACATTACCATATGAGTCATTCTGAGCATGCCGAACTCCATCGTCAGGTGAAGGAACTGTTGAGCCTTGGCCGCAAACGAGACAGTCTCAGCCCCAGTACTGTCCCCACCCTTCTTATGCCAAAGAAGGATGGTTTGTGGCGTATGTGTGTTGACAGTTAGGGTTGTCTAAATGGTTCTTGGTTAGTAGTTTTAATCGGAACCAAACCGAACCGACGTGGTTCCGGTTAACCGAGAACCACTATTTGTGGTTAGGGTGCGGTTTGTGGTTCCTACTTCAAAAAAAATATGGTTAGTGGTTAAACGGAACCGAATGGTTCCAGAACCACAGAACCACAAACCTAAATTATGATAAATTAATAAATTATAATTATATATTTTTATCCTAAAAAGAAATGCAATTGAATTAATAATATGTAAATTAATTACCCCCATATCAACTCTCCGTTTGTGATTGTTTTGCATTTTAATTGTTAGATTTATGGATTAATTTGGACTTATATTTGTTGGATTTATGGATTAATTGTGTTGTTGTCTACTATTTTTATTTTAAAAGATTAATCTTAGCATTTTAGAATTGATTATTTCAGTTTTATTTTGAATAAAAAAAAAAGAAAAAATGGTTTTTAAGGTTAACCGAACCAGAACCATATATAATCGGTGTGGTTCCGGTTAACCGAAATTTAAAGTGGTGTGGTTAGTGGTTCCTATTTTGGAGCGTTTATGGTTCCAGTTAACCGAAAATTGTGGTTCGGTTAACCGGAATCGAACCACTCTACACCCCTATTGACAGTCATGCAATCAACAAGATTACAATTCGTTATCGCTTCCCGATACCTAGGTTGGATGATTTATAGGATAAACTGAGTGGAGCCTCGATTTTCAGTAAGGTTTGTCTTTGCAGCGGGTACCATCAGATATGCATTCGTCCCGGGGATGAATGGAATACGGCCTTTAAGACCCGTGAGGGGTTATTTGGGTGATTGGTCATGCCCTTTGGTCTCTCTAATGCCCCTAGCACCTTCATGAGGGTTATGAATCAAGCTCTTTGGCCCTTAATAGGTACATGTGTGGTCGTGTAGTTGATGATATTCTGGTTTACAGCCATTTTCTTCTGGCCCATCTTGACCATTTGCGGTCTGTGTTCTGTATCCTGAGCAGTTCTATGTCGCACCTCATAAGTGCACCTTATTGGCAGATTACATCTTATTCTTGGGTTATCGCATCTCCGATAGGGTATTAGCATCGATGACTCCAAGATCGAAGCTATTCGCTCTTGGCCTACTCGACGACTGTTACTGATGCCTGTCGTTTTCATGGGCTTGCCTCTTTTTATCGGTGTTTCATCCAACACTTTAGTTCCGTCATGGCTTCGATCACATATTGCATGCAGGGTAGGCCTTTCATATGGACCCCGGCCGCAAACGCCGCTTTCCTTCTCATTAAGGAATGGTTGACCCGTGCCCGCTTTTGATCCTACTGAATTTAGCGGTACCATTTGAGTTGACATGTGACGCATCGAATATGGCAACGGCGCCGTTTTCAGTCAGGGCTCCCATCCTATTACTTTTTTCAGTGAGAAGCTTAATGGTTCTCGTGTCCATTACAGTGCATACGACGTTGAGTTTTATGCCGTGGTTCGGGTTGTACGCCATTGGCGACATTATCAGCAGGAGTTCATTCTCTTTATCGATTATGATGCTCTACAGCATCTGAACAGTCAGGATTCTATCTCCTCCCGACACGTTTCTTGGGCTGCATTTTTACAGCAGTTTACTTTTGTGCTTCGGCCTAAGTCTGGATCGACGAACCGAGTCCCCGATGCTTTGAGTCAGCGTTCTGTCCTCCTCACTTACATGCACACCACAGTTTCGGCTTTCGAGGTGCTTAAGGATTTGTACTCTGGTGACCCATTCTTTAGTGATATTCTCGCTCAGATACAGGATAGTTCTTGTGCGGATTTCATTCTCTGTGATGGGTTCCCTTTCCGGGATGTCCAACTTTATATTCCTCAGTCCAGTGTTCGCCTTCTGAGTTGCATGGTTCTGGTCATGTTGGTCAGGATCGTACCATTGCCCTCATTCGTCGGTGGTTCTTTTGGCCTACACTCGGCCGTGATGCATCCCATTTTGTGGAGGGGTGTCGTATTTGTCAGGTTTCGAAGGGCACTGCTTCGAACTCCAGTCTCTATCAGCCCTTTCCTGTTCCCTCCCAACCATGGGCCTCTATTAGCATGGATTTTGTGGTGGGTCGTCCTCGTACTCAATGGGGTTTTGATGCTATATTTGTTGTCGTTGATCTTTTTTCTAAGATGGTACATTTTATACCATGTAAGAAAACAGCAGTTGCTGTTCATGTTGCCCATTTATTCTTTCGGAAGGTGTACCGCTAACATGGACTCCCTCACTATATTGTCTCTGACCGGCATACGCGCTTCCTCAGCTATTTTTGGAAGAGTCTGTTGCATATGGCTAACACTCAGTTGGACTTTAGTGGTGCTTATCATCCTCAGACTGATGGGCAGACTAAGGTTGTGAACCGTTCCCTGGGTAAACCTCTTTGGTGTTTAGTGGGGGACCACATACATACTTGGGACTCCCGTTTGAGTCAACTGAGTTCGTACAAAATTTTGCTATTAACCGGAGTACTGGTTTTTGTCCTTTCGAGGTGGTGTACGCTGTTATCCCTTGTGGCCCGGTCGATTTGGTTGCTTTACCATCCCCATGGATCCCGGATGCTCGAGCTGAGGACCTTGTGGATCAACTTCGGACAGTTCACACTAAGACAGAGCAACACCTTTGGGCCGCCAATGTCCTTTATAAACGTCAGGTTGATGCCCGTCGTCGGTCCCTTGAGTTTGATGTGGGGGATTACGTATGGGACGTGCTTATGAAGGGCCTTTTTCCTGCTCATGAATATAAAAAAAGTCTGCTCGGAAATCGGCCCCATGGAAGTGATCGAGAAAATCAACCCCAATGCTTATAGGTTCCGGCTTCCTAGTCACATTCGTACTTCCGACATTTTCAATGTCAAGTACTTAGTTCTCTTCGCCGGTGACAATTCCTCTGGAGATGAGACCAGTCCAGATTTGAGGGCGAATCGCTTCCCACCTGGGGATGATGATGGAGATGAGACCGCATTAGCATATTTAGACAAATATGATCATTGCTACAAATAATTGTTCTATTGGGCCTTTTTATTTTATTCATGCATTTAAATAATTGGACCATTTACTGTTTTGGGCCTTGATGAGTATTAGTATTTAAACTCATTGTTTTACATTGTTTGGTGGGGTTTTGATATTTTGATTAATGAAATCAGGGTTTAACCCTTTGAGTTCATACGCTTTGCCTGCGGTAGGAAGCCTCATGGTTCAAAATGAGTGCAAAGAAGTTCAGTAAAGCAGATTGTGATTTTATAGCTGATAAAATCATGGCAAGAATTAGGTCTTGGGGCATGAGGACTATCTCATATGCAGGGATAACTCAGTTTGTGAATTCTGTGCTGCTGAATCTCCATAGCTATTGGGCTTCAATGTTCTTCATCCCTAAGAATGTCACTGATCAGGTGATTGCCATTTGCAGAAATTACCTAATGGTCTGGACAGGCTTATTCATCCAAAACTCCACCTATAGCTTGGGACTTCATTTGCCAGCCAAAGAAAGAGGGGGTTTAGGCTTTAAGGATAGTCATACCTGGAACCTAGCACTCCTTGGCAAATATATCTGGAGCATTGCAAGTAAGGCTGACAATCTTTGGGTGAAATGGGTGCATCATGTTTATCTTAAAAACAAAGATTGTAAGAGCTACTCCCCTCCTATAAATTCCAGCTGGTATTGGAAAAATCTTTGTAAGGTGAAGGACCAGTTTAGAACAGGATACTATCATGACAAATGGTTGTTCAACAACAAGGGATATTCTGCATCTTCTGGCTACAATTGGCTGAGAGGGAGTTCACAAGCTGTGCCTTGGGCAGGTTGGGTTTGGAATCGACTGAACATTCCTAAATGTAGCTTCATAACTTGGATGATCATGTGGAGAAGGCTACAGACGAAGAATAAATTGAAGAAATTTGGTATTATCTCTGATGATCTGTGCCCTTTATGTCAACAAGTAATTGAGACCATTGATCACTTATACTTTGAATGCTAGTACTCTCAGAAGTGCATTCAAGGTCTCCATTGGGTGCTGCACATTCATGAGGACATCAGGACCTTAGATGCACTTAGTTGTTAGATCAGTAAACCTGTTAGTGGAAGATTCAAAACTCAAGTACTGCGGTCATGTTATGTGGCTTTACTGTACAATATTTGGGATGCAGAGGAACAATGCAATATGGAAGATGGCCATTACTCACCCAACTAAGGTTGTTGATCTTGTTAAACAGCAATGTATATGGAGGATCACCACTGTAATGCCTAGGAAAACTAGCCAGAATAGCAAACTATGGCTTTCTAATGTGTTTAGGTAGTTTATGTTATTGGTTGCTGCTCCTTTATGTTGCCCCGGTGGCTGTAATGTTTTGATTGTACCATACTTTATTCGTTAATAATACTTATTTCCTTTCCCCCAAAAAAAACACTCACCCAAGAAAGAGGTAGAGTATTGCACAAATTTACATGTTAACCATCAATGAACTCATTTAATGAGATCATGCTTGATTTTATTATTTCCATGAGTCATGACAAGGGGGATGCCCTGAAGATATGATTCTGAAAATCAAGAATCTCGATGAAGTTATGAGAGTGTGGCCTGATCAGCCATCCTCTTTGATGACATATCATGAATCATAAAGTACGAGGATGTTGAACCTCGCACTGTTGGATGAAATCAACATAGAGCCTATTGGCCTAAGAAAATATTCCAAGTAGAACTAGATTCTCTGACAAAGTCAGGTATTTGGATTAGGTAGTGCTAACCTAACTAAGTATAAAGCCTGAAGGACATAATCGAGCTTTTGTCGTAAAGCATAATGAGAATAGTAGAGTCCTAATGTACAAGGTTCACGAAATAATGCTTCTCACAGTATCCTGTAATTGATTACGAGGAAATGTACTCCCACGTATACGTTCCGCAATTTGATTAGCGTAGTAATTTCTAAGGGACTAGAAATGCAGCCAATAAATGTGGTTACTACGTATCTCTATAGGGATTTAGATACAGAGATATATATGAAAGAGACCGGTGGAATTTCATTTCCCAAATAAAGTGACTCTAGACCACGGAGTGCATTTGCAATTAGATTTAAACGCTCAACTTTACAGTTTTGAAGCAATCCCTAAGGATGTGGTATAACCGTCTAAGTGACTTCTGATTAGGAAGGGATATAAGAACGACGAATTGTGTCCCTGTAGCTTTATAAAGAAAATAAGTTCTGGATTCATGCAATGTATGTTGATAACATGAACATAATCGGTTTTGATGAAATAAGAGAAACCACCTAATACTGGAAATCTGAGTTTGAGATGAAAGATATTGGGAAAACTTGATTTTATCAAGGCATTGACATAGAACATCGAGTTTATGGAATTATTATCCACAAGTATGCCTATGTCCAGGAAATTCTCAGGCACTTGAACATGGAAAAGGTAGACTCGACTAGCACTCCCATGATAGGTCGAACATTTGAATGCAAAGGAAAGATCCATTTCGTCTAAAGAAAAGTGACGAAGAGCTTTGGGAGCCGAAATTCCCTACTTGAGTGCAATAGCGCATTATTGTACTTGGCTCAATGCACGCGACCTAATATAACTCATCAGTTAATTCGCTGATTATATTTAGTTCAGCATCGACGCAACATCATTGGAATAGTATCGAGAATATCTTCTGATACTTGAAAGAAACCATTGACTTATGACTATTCTTCCCCTTCAAGTAGGCAAAGGAAGCTGATTTCGAAAAGGCAAATACTAAAGTAAGATCTTGTTCTTTTGGGCTTATTTTTCGCTTTTCGATTCATTTGATTTTCCAGTCCATTCGATTCGATTCAGTCCGTCGATTCGCCTGGTCAGTCCGTTCGATTCAGTCCATTCGATTCGATTCGAGTCCATTCGATTCGATTCGATTCGGGTTAGTTATTATTATTATTATTATTAATTATTATTAATAATAATCTTTATTATTATTATTATTGTTATTATTATTATTGTTGATGTTGTTGATTACTATTATTATTACTAATAATATTTACTTTTATTAATAATAATATTTATTGTTGTTGTTGACTACTACTACTATTATTATTATTATTTATCATTATTATCATTGTTGTTTTTATTATTATATTATTATTATTTGTGACAATTGATACTTTTATGATATTTGTGACATATGGGGCATATTTATTAGTATTATTATTTTTGTTATTATGATTGTAATTAATTATATTATTATTATATTATACTAGTCATACCCGCCGTGCGATGCACGGGCTTTAATTTAAATTCTGTAAATAGTTGAAATATTTGCACACCGAGAGAGTTTAAATAATGAACAGAAAAAATATTAAGATCAATATAACACAATGCAATATATTTAATATTATCCGAGATAAATGAAAATAACGATTTTTACAAATTGCGGAAGACCTCCCTATAGACGACATTTCTTGTTGTGGTAGATTTGTTGTTCTCTTTGTCGCATATCAAGATCTTGAGACCCTTTGGATGAGTAACCCTTGACAAAGCCACATATAGTTGACCGTGACAAAAAACCGGTTTCCTTAGAAATAGTCCCACATGAGTCAAAAATTGACCTTGACTCTTATTTATGTGTAATATCCAGAATTTCTACTACTGTTGTTCGATATTATTTTATCCGAGTTATATTGTACAGCGTGGGATCTGTACAGTAGGAATAAAATAAATAAAGGACTGAGATGTCAGTATCGGTATAATTGTCGTATCTGGTCGACATTTACATTTGAGGATATCGTGTATCAGGTTATCGTACTTTCGATATAGAGTATATCGTATAAGAATGTTATTGGATTCAGTATATATATTCAGTAAGTGTATATGTGTTTTCGGTATGTCGAGACAGGTGGTAACAGTTGAAAAAGGCTAAGTGTAACATTATTAGCGCACGCTAATAATCATGAGTAGCACACGCTATCGTGCAGGATTAGCGCATGCTACGGATATGAGATAACGCACGCTAATACAGTCCGATCGGAAGGAATCTACGTGTGGACCAGGCCACTTTCGGCGCACGTTCTGATAAGTCAACGGATGTTGTAATGTAGTGTTAGCGCACGCTAATGCATGTTGATTAGCGCACGCTAACTATATATCGGTCAACAAGGAATCTTGGCTTTATTGGTTGATTTCGGCTTGTGGGGTCACGAGCATCTTCGTGGTAGGTGTAGACTGTAGCAAGTCAACTGGTATTAGCGCACGCTAAGGTAAATGACTTGCGTACGCTAGGCAGGATGTTTTACGTACGTTAATGCATGGGCATTACGTACGTAAGCTAGTTTACGAAGCAAGGCAGTAGCCTCTGGGCTTCGATAGCGCACGCTAACAAAGTCAGTTAGCGCAGGCTAAGGCGGTAGCGCACGCTAAACATGAGATGTTAGCGCACGCTAATAATGAAAATATAAAAAGGGGACAGAAGGGTGCTGAGAAGCATTCGTCATTCTTTCTTCTTTCAGCCGAGAGAGAGAGAGAGTTGGGATATATTTGAGGTTCCAAACACTGGATTAAGGTGGAGTTAATCATCCATAACAACATTTGAAGCTTGAAATCATTGGTGATTCTTGGAAATGGATTCAACCTTGGAAATCAATCCATTCCTTCAAAAAGGTAATTACTCTTCACTTTGAGATTTCGTTTTGGATTGTATATGATGTTCTTGAGCTGATGATTATCATACAAACAAGTTGATAAGTATGATTATGAGTTGGATTACCGGATCATGATAATGTTATTGTTGATACGAATATATTGATATGAATTGGATGGTTTCGAATGCGTTATTTATCTTCAAAGAGATATGTTGGCTAATGTCTTCCTTCAATTCGGATCTGTGATGTTGTTGTTGGTTCCTTCATATGATGGTGAGCATGGCATGATTATGAGTTCTTGGTGTTTAGGTTGTTGATGTTAAGGAAGATGAAATATGAATATATGACTTGAATTAGGAGTCGGATGATTACCTGTATGGTACAGGATATTGGATTTTGTTGTTTAATAGCTATGAACATGGTTCAGAATCACTTAGAGTTTTGATAATCGCCATATGTTGATCGGTATCCGAAATGCATGTAACTGCACGTTACTAGCGCACGCTAAGCCTACTGGCTAGCGCACGCTATCAGGAACAACTTAGCGCACACTACGGCAAAAGATTAACGTGCGCTAAGTCAACAGGCAGGGTAATATATTCTGTTTCGGTTATGAATTCGTGATCGTTTAAGTTGGTTTGATCAGACTTGTGGTTAACTGAGATATTGTTGAGCCGTTGAGTTTGTGAATTGGTTTTAGCGGTTGTTGATTATCATCGGATTGTTGTTTAATCGATTATTGCTATAGGTCAAGTTTATTGATCGGTGTTTATAACCGTATGCTGCGGTCGTGTTCGAGGATGTTCGTGAATTGCTTTGGTCGGGACCGAGGAACTTGTAGATGATGACAATGGAATTGGTAACGACTTCATCATCGTCGTATCGGTATCGAGGCAAGTTATTACTTGCTCAGTTATAATATTTAATGAATGGTTTCAGTTTCATTTCGTTTATAATGCATATAGCGATGATTATTATTGTGAACTCTGGATATTCGGATCACATATCGTTCTTTCGATTCTGGGAGGTAAATCATAATGTATATGCTTTATCTTAGTTATTGGTATGTTCGAGTATCGAGGTTACATTATGGTAAAGACGAGGATATGAGTATCTATAGTTCGTTGTACGTTTGGATTGCCGAGCATTGAGGATAATCGTCGCTGATGATTGGACATCGAGGTTGCTCCCGAAGGACTCGGGGCAAGTATTCCATATTGATTATGGTTTAATGTTATTTATTTTTGGTCTCGCACATTTTCTTTCATGTTGTCAAACACGAGGTCGTCTTAGTTGATTTGTCATATTGTCGTTCATGTTGCGTTGTTCATGTTGATGAACATTTTGATTTGCATATGTGTATGCATAATTGTGTTGTTTGTGTTGTGTTGATCCGATGGGATCGTGTGATCTATGCTGAGGGCGCTGGATCAGATGTCCACCTCGTGTTGGTCCGACGGGATCATCTTGGGATCTATGCTGAGGGCGCTGGATCATTGGACGGGTTTTTCCACCTCGCGTTGGTTCGACGGGATCATCTTGGGATCTATGCTGAGGGCGCTGGATCGTTGGATTACCCAGTATTGTGTTGTTGTTGTGCATATGTATATTGTTGGTTATCCACCTCGTGTTGATCTTGTAGGATCATCTTGGGATCTATGCTGAGGGCGCTGGATCATGGGATTTCCATTGAGTATACATAGTTGTTATTGTTTTTGAGCATATTGACGTTGTCATATGAGTATGCATTTGTAGGTCTTGTCTTAGGACCTTGTCCGCATTGCATTGTTCTGATATCGGATTAGACTAATATGATTATCGTTGCACATCATATCTCGAGGTATGTTCCATATTTTCTTTGGTCTTGTCTTTGGTGGACAATCGGTTATCGTCTTGGGATTTGATGATATTATTCGATGGATCGTATTGGTCAGAAATGGTAGATTTCCATATCGTGAGTTGGTTATGATAGTTTGAGGATCTTGAGTATTGTTTGAAGTACAATATAGATATTATGTTCGAGTTTATTGGTTAATCGAGTACAGGATGTGAAATGTGATAATGGTTATTTCTGATGAGAATTACTTTAGTAAGTAAAGTCATGGCAGCAAGATTACATTGGTCGTATTCTTATTCTGTATTCTCATTGGTATGTATTATTAATGTGATGTGACGGTTATCATTGTTGGATATTATGGTTGACCCCATCGTGGGATTTCTTTTTAGGTTCTTGGAGTATCGAGCTTGTAGCGGTCGTGAAGAGATGAGCTTCCCGGAGGATACTGGCTAGGACATGTGGTGTGCATTGAGTTTCTTGATTGGTTCTCGTATTCCGCTGCTAGAGTATCTTTATGGTTGGTCTTTTTCCGCTGCGTGAGTATTTTGAAATGACCTTTTGGTATCTGGTAACTGAGGTTGCTTTGGAAATCATTTTCTGAACTTTTGAGTGTCGGCCGTTTGGCCTTGCGATTTCAAATGAGTTTTTACGAGGTTTTTTGATAAGTGGATTTTATGTCTTTATGCATTTTTAAAGATAGTACCGTCGTTGGCCTCTTGGGCATTTGTAAATGATTGTGAAATTTTCCTTTAGCCTTGTGGGTTCCATCTCAGGGCCCACGGCGCTGTAATATTTCTGGTTAAATCTGGGGGTGTTACAAAATATGGTATCGGAGCTTAGGTTGAGAAAACCTAGGCATTTGGGTCGAGTTGGGTCGTGTTTTTGTTGCGTCATTCGAGTTGTCGATTCACAAATACTAGAGCCGTGAGTCTTTGTTGTTCACTCAGGCTTGTGCGTTATCGGATTTGCCAGTATCGTACTGGGCTTGTTATAACTTTTCCAAATAGTGTTAACGAGATTCTCTGGAATGAGGTGTATTGTGTTCTTGAGTCGAACTGATTTGGCAAAACGTGTGTTTCGAAAATATCTGTATCGAGTATTTTCTAGAGTTGAGACATGTGCCAGTATCACGGGGAATCGTCGGCTTCACGATCTGTAAGTATTTGGATTTTTGAATTTCATTGAGATTTATTGCCGTTCTAAGTTGATACGTTTTGAGATTCAGCAGATATCATGCGTTACAGTATAAGGTGACAAAATTGGGACATGATTGATGAATGGAGAAACTATGATTTTGGAAATGAGTACGTCGATTAAATTTTGGAACGGAATTGTGCATTTGGGAGAAATATTGTGGATTGTTCAGGAGAACATGTAGTCATGTTAATTCATTTTATGATATATGAACCGCTTTTGAACATTTGAAAATGATACTCTTCAAAATGAATGTCTTACGGACGTTTTACGGAAAATGATTTTGGGCCGAGACCCAATCGATTTTGAAATGGTTTTATAACTCAGGACTTGGGGTCCGAAAAGAGTTTTCTACTTTTTAAACTTCTTGTAATGTGGAACGAGATACGGGATGAGACACTAATGTTTCAAAAGATTTTCCTGTTTTCTAAAACTCCCGAGATTTGTAAAATACTTTACCAATCATTTACCTATGCTATTTCCGCCTTTCGAGGCTTTGGTTTACTTGTTCAAATGGAACCTCTCGGGAAGTCTTTCGCTGTGTTTGATTTGCTTGATTTGTTTCAACGTTTTGTCATATCATAATTGAGGTGATCCAGGATGGGTAAATGGTTGACGACACGAGTCATGTGTGGAAAAGGAGTTTTTATCGGAGTCTATATATCGAGGTTTTGGAACTCGATCGTGTGGTTTCTGTTGGAATGTCAGTGGATTATGACGAGCCGAATTGGTATACAGGAGTATGGTTGTGGTCAATCATTTGCATGATTCCATTTTTATTTAAACGTATGTATTCGAAAAGAATTCTTATCGAGAACTTCGCACCAGCGATCCGATTTAATTTTAAAAATTAATTTCGCGGTCTTACGAAAATTTATGTTTTGAGTTTTCAAACTCTTGAAAGAATTTTCGAAAATTTGTCTTTTGACAAGAATATATGATTTCAAACTGGTTTTGAAAATGTGATTGATGTACATACGCATTTAGTGCATCGGGCATATCATATCGATGGTACAAGGAAAACAGATTCGAAGTGTAGTATGGTAGATTGGCTATCCATGGGTGATCAATGGATTGATCAGTCAAGAGAATTATACTGCGTTTTGTAGAATCGGTACAGATGTAATTTTTGGTACTTTGGACTTTGTAAAACCGGGACATAGGTGCTATGTGATTCCATTGGTGCGGTAGTAGCGAAATCTTAACATAGTGATCTTTGAATGATTTCTTTGTAAGTGTAAATTTGGGGATGGTGACCCCATGCTGGTTGTTTTGGATATTGAGTGGTCGTTCCCACTCCTTGTATGAATTGGTATGTTCGTCGATTCGCGATTCGTTGTTCGTATGCCGAGGGAAATGTTCGCCAGTTGGGTATGCTTATTGAGATCTACTGTGCGTGATTGATTTGTCATTTTGAGAATGTTATTCTTTCGTATATCTATTTCTGTGGTTCTGTGTTGATCGTGTTGGAGTTTATCGTGTGAAGGTATTCTCGATTTTTGTTGATCATTCGTTGGTAATATTGGAGTTTATCACGTTAATGATATTCTCGATTGTGTTTTGACCTCTGGTTGGTCATATTGGAATTTATCATGTCGATGATAAATTCAGTTGATTGTTGATCATTGTTGGTGATCATTTGAGCGTTCGGATTTTGTGTTGATGTTTCGGGATTCGTGTCGTTGTTTTGGGCAGTTGTTTTGTAGATGTATTGTGTATTATTCGTCTTATCGGAATTGGGACTTGATTATGTAATCAGGCAGACAGGATTTGATTCGGGCAGATTGTTTCATCCGAAGATGATATATTTTGTTGAGACTCAGGGGATTGTGATCGTAAGCGTAATGAGACTGTACAGTGAGACCGCTTACTAGTATTTCAGGAGATCGTCGACCTGCGTATTTGTAAGTATGCTCTTTTGGTTATTCGGTGATGACGATAATTGATCGTTGTCGTGATGGTTTTGGGGATATTTTGGGTTGGAAGGTATGTTTGTTTGTTTTATGACGGATTGCAAGTTTCGAGGACGAAACTTATTTTAAGTGGTGTAGAATGTAATATCCGGAATTTCTACTACTGTTGTTCGATATTATTTTATCCTAGTTATATTGTACAGCGTGGGATCTGTACAGTAGGAATAAAATAAATAAAGGACTGAGATGTCAGTATCGGTATAATTGTCGTATCTGGTCGACAGTTACATTTGAGGATATCGTGTATCAGGTTATCGTACTTTCGATATAGAGTATATCGTATTAGAATGTTATTGGATTCAGTATATATATTCAGTAAGTGTATATGTGTTTTCGGTATGTCGAGACAGGTGGTAACAGTTGAAAATGGCTAAGTGTAACATTATTAGCACACGCTAATAATCATGAGTAGCGCACGCTATCGTGCAGGATTAGCGCACGCTACGGATATGAGATAACGCATGCTAATACAGTCCGATCAGAAGGAATCTACGCGTGGACCAGGCCACTTTCGGCGCACGTTCTGATAAGTCAACGGATGTTGTAATGTAGTGTTAGCGCACGATAATGCATGTTGATTAGCGCACGCTAACTATATATCGGTCAACAAGGAATATTGGCTTTATTGGTTGATTTTGGCTTGTGGGGTCACGAGCATCTTCGTGGTAGGTGTAGACTGTAGCAAGTCAACTGGTATTAGCGCACGCTAAGGTAAATGACTTGCGTACGCTAGGCAGGATGTTTTACGTACGTTAATGCATGGGCATTACGTACGTAAGCTAGTTTACGAAGCAAGGCAGTAGCCTCTGGGCTTCGATAGCGCACACTAACAAAGTCAGTTAGTGACGCTAAGGCGGTAGCGCACGCTAAACATGAGATGTTAGCGCACGCTAATAATGAATAATATAAAAAGGGGACAGAAGGGTGCTGAGAAGCATTCGTCATTCTTTCTTCTTTCAGCCGAGAGAGAGAGAGAGAGTTGGGATATATTTGAGGTTCCAAACACTGGATTAAGGTGGAGTTAATCATCCATAACAACATTTGAAGCTTGAAATCATTGGTGATTCTTGGAAATGGATTCAACCTTGGAAATCAATCCATTCCTTCAAAAAGGTAATTACTCTTCACTTTGAGATTTCGTTTTGGATTGTATATGATGTTCTTGAGCTGATGATTATCATACAAACAAGTTGATAAGTATGATTATGAGTTGGATTACCGGATCATGATAATGTTATTGTTGATATGAATATATTGATATGAATTGGATGGTTTCGAATGCGTTATTTATCTTCAAAGAGATATGTTGGCTAATGTCTTCCTTCAATTCGGATCTGTGATGTTGTTGTTGGTTCCTTCATATGATGGTGAGCATGGCATGATTATGAGTTCTTGGTGTTTAGGTTGTTGATGTTAAGGAAGATGAAATATGAATATATGACTTGAATTAGGAGTCGGATGATTACCTGTATGGTAAAGGATATTGGATTTTGTTGTTTAATAGCTATGAACATGGTTCAGAATCACTTAGAGTTTTGATAATCGCCATATGTTGATCGGTATCCGAAATACATGTAACTGCACGTTACTAGCGCACGCTAAGCCTACTAGCTAGCGCACGCTATCGGGAACAACTTAGCGCACGCTACGGCAAAAGATTAACGTGCGCTAAGTCAACAGGCAGGGTAATATATTCTGTTTCGGTTATGAATTCGTGATCGTTTAAGTTGTTTTGATCAGACTTGTGGTTAACTGAGATATTGTTGAGCCGTTGGGTTTGTGAATTGGTTTTAGCGGTTGTTGATTATCATCGGATTGTTGTTTAATGGATTATTGTTATAGGTCAAGTTTATTGATCGGTGTTTATAACCGTATGATGCGGTCGTGTTCGAGGATGTTCGTGAATTGCTTTGGTCGAGACCGAGGAACTTGTAGATGATGACAATGGAATTGGTAACGACTTAATCATCGTCGTATCGGTATCGAGGCAAGTTATTACTTGCTCAGTTATAATATTTAATGAATGGTTTCAGTTTCATTTCGTTTATAATGCATATAGCGATGATTATTATTGTGAACTCTGGATATTCGGATCGCATATCGTTCTTTCGATTCTGGGAGGTAAATCATAATGTATATGCTTTATCTCAGTTATTGGTATGTTCGAGTATCGAGGTTACATTATGGTAAAGACGAGGATATGAGTATCTATAGTTCGTTGTACGTTTGGATTGCCGAGCATTGAGGATAATCGTCGGTGATGATTGGACATCGAGGTTGCTCCCGAAGGACTCGGGGCAAGTATTCCATATTGATTATGGTTTAATGTTATTTATTTTTGGTCTCGCATATTTTCTTTCATGTTGTCGAACACGAGGTCGTCTTAGTTGATTTGTCATATTGTCGTTCATGTTGCGTTGTTCATGTTGATGAACATTTTGATTTGCATATGTGTATGCATAATTGTGTTGTTTGTGTTGTGTTGATCTGATGGGATCGTGTGATCTATGCTGAGGGCGCTGGATCAGATGTCCACCTCGTGTTGGTCCGAAGGGATCATCTTGGGATCTATGCTGAGGGCGCTGGATCGTTGGATTACCCAGTATTGTGTTGTTGTTGTGCATATGTATATTGTTGGTTATCCACCTCGTGTTGATCTTGTAGGATCATCTTGGGATCTATGCTGAGTATTTGGATCATGGGATTTCCATTGAGTATACATAGTTGTTATTGTTTTTGAGCATATTGACGTTGTCATATGAGTATGCATTTGTAGGTCTTGTGTTAGGACCTTGTCCGCATTGCATTGTTCTGATATCGGATTAGACTGATATGATTATCGTGGCACATCATATCTCGAGGTATGTTCCATATTTTCTTTGGTCTTGTCTTTGGTGGACAATCGGTTATCGTCTTGGGATTTGATGATATTATTCGATGGATCGTATTGGTCAGAAATGGTAGATTTCCGTATCGTGAGTTGGTTATGATAGTTTGAGGATCTTGAGTATTGTTTGAAGTACAATATAGATATTATGTTCCAGTTTATTGGTTAATCGAGTACAGGATGTGAAATGTGATAATGGTTATTTCTGATGAGAATTACTTGAGTAAGTAAATTCATGGCAGCAAGATTACATTGGTCGTATTCTTATTCTGTATTCTCATTGGTATGTATTATTAATGTGATGTGACGGTTATCATTGTTGGATATTATGGCTGACCCCGTCGTGGGATTTCTTTTTAGGTTCTTGGAGTATCAAGCTTGTAGCGGTCGTGAAGAGATGATCTTCCCGGAGGATACTGGCTAGGACATGTGGTGTGCATTGAGTTTCTTGATTGGTTCTCGTATTCCACTGCTAGAGTATCTTTATGGTTGGTCTTTTTCCGCTGCGTGAGTATTTTGAAATGACCTTTTGGTATCTGGTAACTGAGGTTGCTTTGGAAATCGTTTTCTAAACTTTTGAGTGTCGGCCGTTTGGCCTTGCGATTTCAAATGAGTTTTTACGACGTTTTTTGATAAGTGGATTTTATGTCTTTATGCATTTTTAAAGATAGTACCGTCGTTGGCCTCTTGGGCATTTGTAAATGATTGTGAAATTTTCCTTTAGCCTTGTGGGTTCCATCTCGGGGCCCACGGCGCTGTAATATTTCTGGTTAAATCTGGGGGTGTTACATTATGGTCATCGCAAATGACACAATCAAGGGATATTGCCTTCTTGCAAATTTGACTGGTAACCTGGGATCAGAAGGTGTCAACGACATTCTAGGAATTAATGCTCGATGTCCTGCATTACTTCCTGTTAAAATCTTAGCTTCAATGACATGGTTCCCAAGCTTTGTGACGACCATTCTTGTACCATTACATAGTCCAATTGAATGGTCAACATTTTGTAGCAATATCACCGGAGTACCTACTTTTAAATTAAGTTCATGGTTTGGAACCCCTGAAGATCTGATTTCATTTAAAAACTCAGTTGTGTGAAGTGCATTTATGATATCAATAGTATTGTTTGAATGACATGGTTCGTCCGAACTTAAATATAAGTGTCCATCTCCAGCTAATTGTGCGTTCATGTATTGATTCACTTCATCAACGACGTCAAGTGTAGGCGCCAAAACCGCCCTTTCTTTAAAGTAAGACGAATCTTCAGTGTAAATGCCAGAGGATGGATATGTGCTCTCAACAATTGATGGGATAGGATCCTCGAAGTCTTGTATCAAAAAATCATGAGGAATGTCAATGGTAATTCCTTCTTCGTCATGTTCTCCAATAACACCATCGCCAATGTTGGCAATCCATTCGGAAAAACGTTGTAGCTCTTCCATTTCCTGTACTGATGATGTATTTTGCAGCCTCATATTCTTGGTCAGTCGAAGAACCTTACAGTGTTTCCACAGTGGAGATGAATTGATGGCAGCACCAACAATATCAGGTCTTCGAGCTTTTGGAATTACGGGCAATATTTGACGAAAATCACCACCAAACACAACGATCTTAACTCCAAAAGGTTTTTTCTGATTATCCGGATCAATATTCTTCATTATGTCCTTCAAGGAAGTGTCCAGGGACTCAAAATAGTGTTTGTGCATCATTGGTGCCTCATCCCATATTATAAGTTTTGTTTTCATTAACAATTTAGCGAGATGACTTCCAAGTTTGATATTACATGTCGATTCTCCGTTAATCTCGAATGGAATGGAAAATCTTGAATGAGCTGTTCTTCCACCAGGTAGTAAAAGAGAAGCAATAGCGCTTGATGCGGCATTTAAAACTATTTGTCCTTGCGACCTCAAACATGATGATAATGTCCTCCACACAAAGGTCTTTCCAGTGCCACCATAGCCATATATCAAGAAAACTCCCCCTTTGTTATCATTAATTGAAGACATGATCACATCGTAAGCACGACGTTGGTCGATATTCATGCTTTGTAGTAGGTTATCATGCTCTAATGAGAGAGCTATTGGATCATATCTTAGCTCGTCAAGTACCAATCTATTACGTGATCCATTGAAGTAGCGACTGCCTGGTATTGGCATGGGATGAAAATCTTTCAAACTTTTTCCACTAGCCTGCAAAAGCTTCTCGATCTGTACCAATGTGTAATTTCTAATATCTTCTTGGGTCAGACGTAAATCTAAGATAAAAATCAATATTCTTTATGTGACTACTATTTTTTTTCTTTAAGAATGAAAATTTTGAAGAAATATAATGAATTGCAAAGTATAACATACAAAATAGATTAAACATACCTCTTTGACGGGCCAATTTGCATTGTTTGTCTAGAACATCTTCAGCTAAGTACACCCAACAGGCTTCCCAAACATGTTCAAGTCGGCTGATACAATTTGATGAAAGCAATGTAGCAAATAATAGCCGCATCGAATGCGCAGAAGCAAACTGACTTGCCTCTACGATGGCATCAATATATTCTTTATCGTCGGTCAACAAACCCAATGCATAACATGCATCACGTGGGGTATCGTACTGGATACCATTGACTTTCATCAAATCCTTATAGCATTTCGCACCACGAACAATGTTAATCATTAGCCTCAAGTAGTACATATCTCCACATCCTGGAGGAACAAAAATCACACGTCCAATAACTGTTCTTTTCCTTCTCCTTGGCTTCCATATTCGGTCCTTTTGAATCCAAACAAAATGCTGTGGAAATTCCTCATAGGTAAGATTGTTTGCCCAATGATACCTATCATTGGCCTCGAACCAAGCTATAAATTGGCTTTGGTTCACAGTAGGTTTTGCTAGCACAGTAGATATTTCATCTTTACCGCTAAAAACAACAGTTTGTTCGTCAGGGAGATGAAAGGTCAGGCGTTCAATAGGTGGATCCCTGTAATGAAGCTCAAATCCAAGAAGTCTCCATGCCGCCTCACATGAAGAAACATATCTGCAGTCATAATAATGGTTGACCTCGTCAATATGTTCTGCAGAATTAAAATTTTGCAAGCTTTTGTAAAATGATGCAGTCACGTGATCATTTCCTTTGTTTATGTATTTAAAAAGATACTTTATTGATCTTGACTGATTGCACCACTCAACGATCAAATGGGCTCCATACTTGAGTAGTAGATAACGATTGTGGGGTACAACGTATCTGTTGTCAAGCAGAACGCCATTCTTCAGAACAAACCGCCCATCATCTCTTCGTCTATATGTTGGGTATCCTTCCTCATCAATTGTAGTCTCTTCGACATAATTCTTAGGGAAATACTTTGTACATTTTCCATCAAACATGCATGGAGCCGACTTGTTAGCCGCTCCGCATGGGCCATGAATCATGTACTCGATAACAGAAGCGTGGTACTCAGGTTCACTCTTCTGTTTGGGTATCTCTGCAGAGATAACATCGTCAATCGTCGTCGCTGTTCCAAATCCATCTTTTTTACATAGAAATACCAATATGTACACGTGGCAACCCACGTTTTTGAAACTTGATGGTGTAGACAACTGAAATTTACAAAACATAATATAGTTAAAAATCGACAAATCGACAAATATATATTATATCAAATTTTACATCAATAGTATGGTATAAAATAATAAAATAATTAAATTTAAAAGATTACCTGCTTTTACTTCACCGAATATGTTTTTCTTCTGAATATCATTCATTAACTCGTCCAACTTCATTTTAAATACCCTACATACTATGTCGGGACAGTCTTCTGGTTTCAAGTTTCTTTTATCTAAAAATCTAGTGATCTGAGGCCATTTTGAGTTGCAGGTAAACGTGATGAATAGATCAGGATATCCAGCCCATCTGCATATAGCCGTGGCATCTTGATAATTTTGTATCATGTTTCTAGGGCCACCAGTAAATGAAGAGGGCAATATGATGCGTTTTCCTTGTGCAGAAGCATCTATTTCACCACGCATATATGCATCTTGAAGACCTTTGTACAATTGCGCCCTCAGTTCCGACTGATTTTGATGGACACACCTTGTTCTTGCTGACTCAACAGTTGTAAATGCATCCACCAAAAATTGTTGGAATAGTTTTCTAGAGTGCAATAGTGTAGTTGCCTCATCATCCCTGTCATGCATATGGTAGGCAAAAAATTCTCTCTGGCTAATGTTTTTCCTCCCCCCTTCACATGCCTTTGTTAGGATTCGGTGCCTAAAACGAAGGCCCAGCGGAAGCGGTAAAATGAAAACTAATTCGATCTGAATCCCTACGAGGATCGATCGAGCTACGTATATATGAATATATAAACAAAAAGCAAGATTCGTAAGAAACTCACCCTTGTAGTCCGTTGATTAGATGGATAACCTTCTCTTGAGCTATTCTCCAAGTTTTGCTTGATCTCTACGAATCTATTCCGCCTCAAGCCCTTGAACGATCCAACGTCGAAAGCACCGCGTCTCTACTTGCCACGCGCCAGAAAAACGAACGAAATGACAACACCTTGCTATCCTCCGAGGATACGGCTAGAGCTAGGTGATGAAGCTTTTTATTATTACACTCTAAGTGTATAATATATATCTCTCTTTTGATTTCTTGATTTTTCTCTAAGAACCACCAAGAACACTTAAAGAAGATGATGAAGACTTTGAGAAAAGTTTTCTCTCTCTCTCTCTCTCTCTCTCTCTCTCTCTCTCTCTCTCTCTCTCTCTCTCAAAACTCACGTTGGAATGGAATGGCTTTTGAAGTGAGAGATGTCTTCTTCCCTTTATTCAACTCTCACTTTAATAATACAAATCATGCGACATGATTTTAAACCCCACAATGTCATGTTCTTTCATATAAAATGAAAGCAACAAGACAAGAGGAAAGTGAGTGGAAACAAAGGGGGGGCTACTATGCAAAGACGGACGAGTTCGGTTCGTTTCGAACTCCCGTGAGTCCAAACAGATAAACTACGATTCCGCTCCGATGTATTTGTATAGATTAACTAATCTAATTAATTAAACATATAAAATACAAAATAACATAATTAATTTCTCCAAGAAATAATTATATGTTGGGTACCGATTCGGATATTTGCGCCGTGTTGCGGAAGCGTAAATAAAGGTGCGGAAAATAAAGGACGCAAGGATTTATAGAGGTTCGGCTATAATCGAGCCTACGTCCTCTCTCGGTATCTTTTTCTATAGGATCAAGATAAAAACCTCTACGCCTCTCTTCTATCGGTCGAGGTATTACCGTTACAATCACGTCTTCTATTGGTCCGTGATAAACCACTCGTACTTGTCTTTGCGTCGGTCCAAGTTCAACCGTTTTCCTTTTCTATCGGACAAGGAATCAACCGCTCTAGCTTTCTATGGGTACTAGATAAACCTCACTAAGATAGCGATTGCGATTCTAATAATGCCGGATCCTTGATCCTAATAACACCGAATCCAATCGTATCTTTTCTTTTACCACTCGTGTATGTTTTCTTGAATTCTCACTCAAACACTTACAATTAAGCTCAATATCAACAACAAGAATGTGTGTAATAATATCACAAGTATAGACAATTTGCTCAAGGTTGTTGTTGTCAAACAATACCATAGGGATGGTATTTATAGGCTTCATGATCAAACTAGCCGTTAGCTGCCAGGACCTTCATTACGACGTTATATGCTCTCCATTACGTACGTAATCCTCATTACGACGTTAACCATGGCTGGTTACGACGTTAGCATCTTCACAAATCAGTCCGGTGAGTTTCGTCATTTTGAGTTACGACGTTAGCATATACACGGTTACGTGCGTTAACATTACATCACCGATGACGTCATATATCCGTTGGATGCTTTTCGACTTTGACTCCTCCAACGTTCACTTGTTTGAACCGAGTTACGACGTTATCATCATACTATTACGACGTTAATTGCTGTACATTACGACGTTAAACTCTCCTTGTTACGACGTTAGCTTTGTGTTTTTCGACTTTTTGCACTTCGTTTCCTTCGTTGCTTTGCTTCGCCTTCTTCGTTGTTTTGTTTTGCTTATCAACATTAATCATCAAAACACTTTTAATTTATGTATGGAACAAAATGTTCCAACAATCTCCCCCTTTTTGATGATTACAAAACAACACTCCGACAATGGGATTTTCCTGCAAAAATACAAATATATGTATATCTTTACAGACCAAAGTTTTTGACTTTGTCCGTTTCGTTAGAATCTTCTCCCATTTCTTTTCGACTCCTTCTATTCTTTTCTCCATTTTTAAATTTTCATCGTCTTTTCGACGTCTCCGCATTTTTCTTTTCCTGTCATATTCGACTTCTCCTTAGTTTTGTTCAACTCCTTCGTTTTTCCAATTCTTTTTGTATGCTATCGATTTTCTTCGATTTTTCTCCCCCTTTCACGGTTAATCACATTTTCGACTTATTTCTCCATTCTCTATCTCTCCCCCTTTTTGTATTCATCAAAAAGTGGATAAAATATCAATAAATAATACCAAAATATAAAATATGCATGATACAATTTATGAATAAATGCATAAAGGGTAAAAACTCCCCCTGAAAATATTATCTCCCCTTAAAAAAAATACTCCCCCTGAGTAAAATACAAAAATCAATTTTTGGGGATCCAACCTATAGTTGGTTTTTGTTTAGAAACGTAGACGATATTTGAAACGATTGTTCCTTTAGGAACCCAAATTTTCTTAATTTTTATCGTCCGTCTCGGGCTTTTGCAACTTGAAATATGATGCCCGATTTTTAAACACTTTTCGCAATGGGGTATCTTAAAATTAACGGATTCGTTTTTCAAATGAGTTTTGAATCCTAACCCCTCTTTATTCAAAGTAAATTTTTGAACACCAAGCATTTGTTCAAATTTCTCGTTTCCGCACGAGAATTTTCTTGTTAAAGATTTTAGTTCATCTTGAACTTTTAAAAGATCATTCTTCAAAATATTTTCATTTTCAATACACTTTGAATGATCGATTTCGACAAATTTTCCCTTTTCGATAATTTTGGAATTTTCAATTTCCAAAGATTTAATTTTAGACTTAAGGGATTTAATTTCCGATAATGCATTTTGAAAATCCGTATGAAGTAATTCAAATGCATCAAAAAGTTCGTCACGGGACGATGTACTAACCTGACTTTCGACGTCACTGTCGTCGAACGAACTCCGGGCCATGAGAGCGAGATTATTTTGATTGATGAAATCATCGTCTTCATCTTCATCGCTCCATGTTGCTACGAGAACCTCCTTCTTGGGTTTGACACGGCAATTTTTAGCAAAGTGGCCTGGTTTACCACATTGTCGACAGGAGTTGTCGAACTTCTTCGTTTCGCTCGAGATATCCTTCTTCCTCCGGTTTAATAAGGTTTGGAATTTATTAATATTCTTGGCATAATATGCCGCTTCTTCGTCGCTTTCCTCCACCGGGATTTCTTCTTTCTTTTTCGACATCTTAGCCTTCATGGCTAACGATTTTTCTTTCGGTTTCGGCTTGACACTTCGTGATTTTAACACGATCTCATAATTAATTAGCGAACCAACGAGGGCGCTAAAATCAAGCGTGTTGAGATCTTTAGATTCCATAATTGCGGTCACGGTGCCGTCCCATTCGCTAGGTAGTGATCGTAAAATTTTCTTAACTTTTTCACTACTGGATAATGGTTTGCCAAACGAAGCTAGTCCATTGGTGATGACCGAGAATCGGTCGAGCATATTGGTGATGGACTCGTCACCCTTCATCATGAATAACTCGTAGTCATGGAGAAGCATATTTATCTTCGTCTCCTTGACTTGAGTCGTCCCTTCGTGTGTGATTTCTAGAATTTTCCATATTTCTTTCGCACTCTCACACGATGAGATTCGATTGACCTCTTCCGGATTTAAGGCACAAAATAAGAGTTGAGTAGCCTTACAATTTAGATGGTCATTTTTCCAATCGGCATTGTCGTATTCTTCGAAAGATTTGAGCGTACCGTCGGATTTGATAGGAACTTTCGGGCCAAGGCAAATAATCTTCCAAATTTCGATGTCGTATGCTCGGATGAATATCGACATCTTCTTCTTCCACGTCAAATAATTTGAGCCATCAAAGAATGGTGGTCGGTTGAGAGCAAGGCCTTCGACTAGAGAGAATTGAAACGCCATTTTTGGATCTTTTCTCCTCGGATGTTAAGCCGCGTATTGGAGTACTGCTCTGATACCAATTGTTGGGTACCGATTCGGATATTTGCGCCGTGTTGCGGAAGCGTAAATAAAGGTGCGGAAAATAAAGGACGCAAGGATTTATAGAGGTTCGGCTATAATCGAGCCTACGTCCTCTCTCGGTATCTTTTTCTATAGGATCAAGATAAAAACCTCTACGCCTCTCTTCTATCGGTCGAGGTATTAACGTTACAATCACGTCTTCTATTGGTCCGTGATAAACCACTCGTACTTGTCTTTGCGTCGGTCCAAGTTCAACCGTTTTCCTTTTCTATCGGACAAGGAATCAACCGCTCTAGCTTTCTATGGGTACTAGATAAACCTCACTAAGATAGCGATTGCGATTCTAATAATGCCGGATCCTTGATCCTAATAACACCGAATCCAATCGTATCTTTTCTTTTACCACTCGTGTATGTTTTCTTGAATTCTCACTCAAACACTTACAATTAAGCTCAATATCAACAACAAGAATGTGTGTAATAATATCACAAGTATAGACAATTTGCTCAAGGTTGTTGTTGTCAAACAATACCATAGGGATGGTATTTATAGGCTTCATGATCAAACTAGCCGTTAGCTGCCAGGACCTTCATTACGTACGTTATATGCTCTCCATTACGTACGTAATCCTCATTACGTACGTTAACCATGGCTGGTTACGTACGTTAGCATCTTCACAAATCAGTCCAGTGAGTTTCGTCATTTTGAGTTACGTACGTTAGCATATACACGGTTACGTACGTTAACATTACATCACTGATGACGTCATATATCCGTTGGATGCTTTTCTGACTTTGACTCCTCCAACGTTCACTTGTTTGAACTGAGTTACGTACGTTATCATCATACTATTACGTACGTTAATTGCTGTACATTACGTACGTTAAACTCTCCTTGTTACGTACGTTAGCTTTGTGTTTTTCCAGCTTTTTGCACTTCGTTTCCTTCGTTGCTTTGCTTCGCCTTCTTCGTTGTTTTGTTTTGCTTATCAACATTAATCATCAAAACACTTTTAATTTATGTATGGAACAAAATGTTCCAACAATCTCCCCCTTTTTGATGATTACAAAACAACACTCCGACAATGGGATTTTCCTGCAAAAATACAAATATATGTATATCTTTACAGACCAAAGTTTTTGACTTTGTCCGTTTCGTTAGAATCTTCTCCCATTTCTTTTTCGACTCCTTCTATTCTTTTCTCCATTTTTAAATTTTCATCGTCTTTTCGACGTCTCCGCATTTTTCTTTTCCTGTCATATTCGACTTCTCCTTAGTTTTGTTCAACTCCTTCGTTTTTCCAATTCTTTTTGTATGCTATCGATTTTCTTCGATTTTTCTCCCCCTTTCACGGTTAATCACATTTTCGACTTATTTCTCCATTCTCTATCTCTCCCCCTTTTTGTATTCATCAAAAAGTGGATAAAATATCAATAAATAATACCAAAATATAAAATATGCATGATACAATTTATGAATAAATGCATAAAGGGTAAAAACTCCCCCTGAAAATATTATCTCCCCTTAAAAAAAATACTCCCCCTGAGTAAAATACAAAAATCAATTTTTGGGGATCCAACCTATAGTTGGTTTTTGTTTAGAAACGTAGACGATATTTGAAACGATTGTTCCTTTAGGAACCCAAATTTTCTTAATTTTTATCGTCCGTCTCGGGCTTTTGCAACTTGAAATATGATGCCCGATTTTTAAACACTTTTCGCAATGGGGTATCTTAAAATTAACGGATTCGTTTTTCAAATGAGTTTTGAATCCTAACCCCTCTTTATTCAAAGTAAATTTTTGAACACCAAGCATTTGTTCAAATTTCTCGTTTCCACGAGAATTTTCTTGTTAAAGATTTTAGTTCATCTTGAACTTTTAAAAGATCATTCTTCAAAATATTTTCATTTTCAATACACTTTGAATGATCGATTTAGACAAATTTTCCCTTTTCGATAATTTTGGAATTTTCAATTTCCAAAGATTTAATTTTAGACTTAAGGGATTTAATTTCCGATAATGCATTTTGAAAATCCGTATGAAGTAATTCAAATGCATCAAAAAGTTAAATCACGGGAGGATGTACTAACTCGACTTTCGGCGTCACCGTCGTCGAACGAACTCCGCCATGAGAGCGAGATTATTTTGATTGATGAAATCATCGTCTTCATCTTCATCGCTCCATGTTGCTACGAGAACCTCCTTCTTGGGTTTGACACGGCAATTTTTAGCAAAGTGGCACGGTTTACCACATTGTCGACAGGAGTTGTCGAACTTCTTCGTTCGCTCGAGATATCCTTCTTCCTCCGGTTTAATAAGGTTTGGAATTTATTAATATTCTTGGCATAATATGCCGCTTCTTCGTCGCTTTCCTCCACCGGGCGTTCGTCTTTCTTTTTAGACAACTTAGCCGTCAAGGCTAACGATTTTCTTTCGGTTTCGGCTTGACACTTCGTGATTTTAACACGATCTCATAATTAATTAGCGAACCAACGGCGCTAAAATCAAGCGTGTTGAGATCTTTAGATTCCATAATTGCGGTCTCGGTGCCGTCCCATTCGCTAGGTAGTGATCGTAAAATTTTCTTAACTTTTTCACTACTGGATAATGGTTTGCCAAACGAAGCTAGTCCATTGGTGATGACCGAGAATCGGTCGAGCATATTGGTGATGGACTCGTCACCCTTCATCATGAATAACTCGTAGTCATGGAGAAGCATATTTATCTTCGTCTCCTTGACTTGAGTCGTCCCTTCGTGTGTGATTTCTAGAATTTTCCATATTTCTTTCGCACTCTCACACGATGAGATTCGATTGACCTCTTCCGGATTTAAGGCACAAAATAAGAGTTGAGTAGCCTTACAATTTAGATGGTCATTTTTCCAATCGGCATCGTCGTATTCTTCGAAAGATTTGAGCGTACCGTCGGATTTGATAGGAACTTTCGGGCCAAGGCAAATAATCTTCCAAATTTCGATGTTGTATGCTCGGATGAATATCGACATCTTCTTCTTCCACGTCAAATAATTTGAGCCATCAAAGAATGGTGGTCGGTTGAGAGCAAGGCCTTCGACTAGAGAGAATTGAAACGCCATTTTTGGATCTTTTCTCCTCGGATGTTAAGCCGCGTATTGGAGTACTGCTCTGATACCAATTGTTGGGTACCGATTCGGATATTTGCGCCGTGTTGCGGAAGCGTAAATAAAGGTGCGGAAAATAAAGGACGCAAGGATTTATAGAGGTTCGGCTATAATCGAGCCTACGTCCTCTCTCGGTATCTTTTTCTATAGGATCAAGATAAAAACCTCTACGCCTCTCTTCTATCGGTCGAGGTATTACCGTTACAATCACGTCTTCTATTGGTCCGTGATAAACCACTCGTACTTGTCTTTGCGTCGGTCCAAGTTCAACCGTTTTCCTTTTCTATCGGACAAGGAATCAACCGCTCTAGCTTTCTATGGGTACTAGATAAACCTCACTAAGATAGCGATTGCGATTCTAATAATGCCGGATCCTTGATCCTAATAACACCGAATCCAATCGTATCTTTTCTTTTACCACTCGTGTATGTTTTCTTGAATTCTCACTCAAACACTTACAATTAAGCTCAATATCAACAACAAGAATGTGTGTAATAATATCACAAGTATAGACAATTTGCTCAAGGTTGTTGTTGTCAAACAATACCATAGGGATGGTATTTATAGGCTTCATGATCAAACTAGCCGTTAGCTGCCAGGACCTTCATTACGTACGTTATATGCTCTCCATTACGACGTAATCCTCATTACGACGTTAACCATGGCTGGTTACGTGCGTTAGCATCTTCACAAATCAGTCCGGTGAGTTTCGTCATTTTGAGTTACGACGTTAGCATATACACGATTACGTGCGTTAACATTACATCACGGATGACGACATATATCCGGTGGATGCTTTTCGACTTTGACTCCTCCAACGTTCACTTGTTTGAACTGAGTTACGTACGTTATCATCATACTATTACGTACGTTAATTGCTGTACATTACGTACGTTAAACTCTCCTTGTTACGTACGTTAGCTTTGTGTTTTTCCAGCTTTTTGCACTTCGTTTCCTTCGTTGCTTTGCTTCGCCTTCTTCGTTGTTTTGTTTTGCTTATCAACATTAATCATCAAAACACTTTTAATTTATGTATGGAACAAAATGTTCCAACATTATATTCATGAATTAAATTAATCACCCAGTGATATATTTAATTCATTAAGCCATAAATCAATTTATCCGATAAATCGATTTAAACATCCAATGTCCCAAATTTAGATATTCAATATCTAATATTCATAATGAGAGAATTAGCTTTATTAATTCCGTCGTCAATCCTAATGCGCGACTCGGTAGGTCCGTCTCAGTCAGCAATGGGAGGAACCAAAGAGTAGTAGCACCACCTAGCCAGCCTGGCGGCCTACACTGTACCCCAACTGAGAACGAATGATTGGGATCATTCAAGAACCATTCTGTCGTGAATACCAGTATACGTATAAACCCTTCTTTCAAATGTCCCAATCAAGTTATAGGGTCACGGTCAGTCAAACCCCATCTGTACTTGACGTTATGCATGCGTTAATGCAAATCGAGATCATCGAGCTCTCGTGTATCCAATACAACTAGCTCCAATGCTTTGGCCAAAGACTTATGATCTCATCGGCCAATAACCGCATAGGACATATAACTCGCTCACTAACGGGAGAAAGAATTCTATCTTGGTATTCAGTAGGACCTGCTACTTGTCCATCAAGATGCACGTCGAGGTTGACCCCCGCCTTCCGGTTTATAGTTTCGAACTACTCTAATGAAAATCTTGACGTCACAAGCACATCCCTACTAAATCCTCAAGTCGAAGGTTCACGAATACCTATCACAACCTTTTGATTCCATCATTGACTGTCCCGAAGTGAAATCCGTGTGACGAATCGAGGGTGAGTCGGTTCGAGTATACTAATCCAATTAGCATACCTATAACGTATGCTCCCACTAACCATTAGTGTTCGACAGGCACTGTCCTTGTCAAAGAACACGTCATACAAGTCTTCACATAAACTTAACGCCCAGTCAAGTTACATCGACTTGCGAACGATTAAGTATTTGAGCTATAAACCTTTCCAGTGCCGACCCCCTTATCCAATAAGGAGTGGAACGTTTTGCTCTCAAATAAACGGACTAGTTTCTATATGTATATTTACGAGTTAGGAATGCCAGTAACTACCAGTAAATAAATAAACATCCATTGCCTTATATTAATGATTTACATAATTACAAGTACAATGCCCTCACTCAACATCCTATGAGTGGCATTCGAGGGCATACTCCTAACAATCTCCCACTTGCACTCAATGCCACACACTATGGTATCTAATACCCATGTTCTCCAGATGACACTCCAAGCTAGTCTGAGAAAGTGGCTTGGTCAGTGGATCGGCGACATTGTCGGCCGAGTCTACTCTGTGCAGCACAATGTATCCCTTGCGAACAAATTCTCTTACGAGATGATACTTCCTCTAAATATGTTTGGTGCTGTTGTGAAAGCTCGGCTCCTTGGCCTGCGCTACAGCTCCGTTGTTGTCGCAGTACAGCGGAACAGGCACCTCAGCACATGGTATCACTTGAAGTTCTCCCAGAAACTTCTTAATCCAGAACCCTTCCTTGGAAGCCTCCGAGGCTGCTTGATACTCAGCCTGACAGGTGGAATCAGTAGTCGCGCTTTGCTTGGCGCTACGCCAAGATACTGCTCCTCCATTAAGAGTAAATATGTAGCCAGAAGTAGACATCGAGTCATCCTTCAGTCCTTGGAAGTCCGAATCAGTGTATCCCACCACATCCAATTCTCCACCGCCATACATCAAAACCATATCTCTAGTCCTTCTCAAGTACTTGAGAACGTTCTTTACGGCAGTCCAATGTTCCCTACCTGAATTTTCCTGAAACCTACTCACCACGCTTACAGCATGCGCAATGTCAGGTCTCGTACACAACATAGCATACATAAGGCTACCCACGGCCGAAGCATATGGTATATTACTCATTTCCTTTCTTTGTTCCTCACTTTGAGGACACATTTTCAAGGAGAGTTTTATTCCATGTCGCATCGGTAGGAACCCTCTTTTAGAATCATCCATCTTAAATCGCTTTAAGATTTTATCTATATAGAGGGCTTGGGAAAGACCTATTGTTCTCTTCGCTCTATCCCAGTAGAGTCGAATACCAAGAATATAGGTAGCTTCTCCCAAGTCTTTTATGGAGAAATTACTCGAAAGCCAAGCTTTCACAGAACTGAGCATTCCCACATCATTTCCTATTAGTAGAATTTCATCTACATATAGTACTAAGAATGAGATCTTGCTTTCACTAACCCTCTTGTATACATAAGGTTCCTCCTCATTTTGCACGAAGTCAAACTCTTTGACTGCCTCGTCAAAACTAAGGTTCCAACTACGCGACGCTTGCTTCAGTCTATAAATGGAACGTTGAAGCTTGCACACTTTCTGAATATTGACTTCGGACACAAAGCCTTTAGGCTGCTCCATATAGATTTCCTCCTCGAGGAATCCATTAAGGAAAGCCGTCTTTACGTCTATTTGTCATATCTCATAATCGTGGTAGGCAGCTATAGTAAGCATCATGCGAATAGACTTGATCATGGCTACGGGCGAGAAAGTATCATGGTAATCGATCCCTTCCTTTTGGGTATAACCCTTTGCCACAAGCCTGGCCTTATAGGCGTCAACCTTGCCATCACCATCAGTCTTTCTCTTGTAGATCCACTTGTTTCCAATAGGCACTATGCCCTTAGGGCGGTCTACTAGAGTCCAAGCCTGATTTACATGTATCGAGTCTATCTCAGCTTCCATAGCTTCACGCCATTTCGCGGAGTCTACATCCACCATCGTTTGGTCAAAGGTCGTCGGGTCGGTCTCTTGGCTATCACTTGGAACCTCATGGAGACCCAGGTCCTCTAAGTGCACAAGCCCATACCTCTCAGGTAAATGAGACACTCTACTAGAACTACAAGGTGGTTGTACTTGTGTTTCAGAAGGTTCGGTTCCAGTTTCTTGCACAGGTGTCTCCCGAGGAGTTTCATTGTATTCTTCTAAAGAAATACTTCTACCTGCTCCGCCTTCCTGAATGAACTCATCTTCCAGGAGGTGTGCTTGTAAAGCAACAACGATCTTTCGATCTTCGGGCATGTAGAATAGATATCCCATCGTCCCATATGGGAATCCTATGAAATGTCTCTTCGCGGACCTAGCTTCCAACTTCTCCACCTTAATCTTCTTGACATAGGTGGGACATCCCCAAATCCTAATGTGATTAAGACTTGGTTTCCTGCCCTCCCACATCTCATGTGGAGTTTTAGGAACAGATTTGGAAGGACGTCTGTTCAAGATGTAAGCAGTAGTCAGGAGTGCATACCCCCACAGGTAAATCAGTAAGTCAGTATAGCCCAGCATGGAATAGACCATGTTCAACAAGGTCCGGTTCCTTCTTTCTGACACACCATTTAACTGAGGAGTACCTGGAGGTGTTAGTTGTGAAACTATTCCATGTTCCTTAAGGAACTCGTCAAACTCCGTACTCATATACTCGCCACCTCGGTCCGACCGAAGTGCTTTGATATGATTACCAGTTTGTTTCTCGACTAGGTCCTTGAATTCCTGGAATTTCTCAAAAGCCTCGGATTTATGTTTCATTAAGTATACATAACCATACCTAGTATGATCATCTGTAAACGTAATGAAATATTGATATCCGTCACGTGCTGCTTCCAAAGCACCACAAACGTCAGTATGGATTAATCCCAGTTTATCAGCGGCTCTTTCAAAAGTCCCTGTGAAGGGGGACTTAGTCATTTTGCCTTTAAGGCAAGATTCACAAGTAGGAAAGGGATCCGATCCCAATGGACCCATAAGTCCATCTTTTTCCATCTTGTAAACCTTGGTCTGACCAACATGACCAAGTCTTATATGCCATTTCAAAACTTGATTGGTTTCATCCCTACCACGTTTTCTAGTCATAGTATTCACAACTACTTTGTTGCTGAGATTTAGATGATACAATCCATTTAACAATGTAGCAGTACCCACTAGTTTATTTCTGAAATAAATTTTGGGAACCATCACCAATGAAAAATGAAAAGCCTTTTCGGTCCATGACCGGAATGGATACAATGTTTTTGTGCCTTGGGCAAAATAAGTACATCTTCTAAAGTCAAAACAAAGCGGATTCTAAACCCAAAAGAAGTGATCCTATGTGGTCGCCTCGACACTATGCCCTTCTGCATTGTGATCATAACTTCTCCACTCAAGCTTCCTACTTTGTTCAAGATCCCGATTCACGGTACAAATATGAGAACTAGCACGAGAATCCGATATCCAGAAGTAGAAAATATAGTAGCGAACAATTTGTTTCCAAAACTAAAAGTTACAGCACGAAGTGCCATGAAGAATCGGACAGTCTCTAGCCCAGTGGCCCAGCTCACCGCACTTGAGACAAGCATCCTTCTTCTTCTTGTTCTTTGGAACCATCGGGGCCTTGCCCTTTCCCTTAAGGTCCTTAGCTTGTGGTCCAGTCCACTTCTTGGTCTTTTTCTTCTTATTCTTAGACTTCCGAAGTCCAGAAGAAATCACAAGGGCAGACTCTTTCATCCGCGGGGTCTTCATCTGAGACTGAGCGGTCACCAGTTTGTTCATTAGCCCAGCTAAGTTACATGCAATCTCATTGCACTTGAAGTTCATAACAAACTGTGAGAAGGAATCAGGGAGAGACTGTAGGATAAGGTCGGTTTAGAGAGAAGTATCCATTTTAAAATCAAGAGCCTTCAATCTCTCGATCATAGATATCATTTTTAGGACGTGTTCCCCAACTTTCTCACCTTCCTTCATCCTTGCACCGAACAGTTGCTTGGATATCTCATATCTAGCAGTTCTGCTGTGCTCACCATAAAGCTCGGTTAAGTGAGATAGAATCTGCCTAGCAGAAGTCATTTTCTCATGAGCTCTCTGAAGCTCATTAGACATGGAAGCCATCATATAAGCACGAACTTTCACGTCATCCTTAACCCACTTTTCGTGGTTTTCAATCTCTTTCTGATTGGCTCGGGTCCGCACAGGAGGCGCCGGAATGTCCGTCTCCAAGACGTATCCCAGTGTCTCTATACTGAGGACAATCATCAGATTGCGGAGCCAATCCACAAAGTTAGGTCCCATTAAGGTGTTCTTTTCGAGTAGAATTGCAAGTGGATTCATTGTCATATTGAGATTTGAGTCTGCATTAAGTACGATAGATTAGTTAGTGACTCATTCAATTATGTTCTGGGTATAGAATTAAGGTCTTTTCTATTTTTGTTACCCAGCTCCCACTATTTTTATCGGAATAACACACTCCCATGTGAAATCCGGAAGTATCGTCGCTCTACTTCATAGTGGTGATCGAGTTCTTTATAAATTTTAATAGAGGGCCACCGAACAGGTTTTTAGTCTATTAATTTTCATAAAGTGGTGTCTAACACCAACCCATCTAATGGATGATTCGATCTTCTTTTTCCCCTTGTTCACTCCCCTCAACCTATACGGTTTCTATGGTTCGTGAACAAGTTAAGTTTATACCATCGACGCAAATCAGTTTCACAATTGAATCTTATCCGGCAACCTATCAGGATATTCTTTTTGAGTAGAATTGCGAGTGGATTCATTGTCATATTGAGAGTTATGTCTGCATTAAGTATAACAGATTAATTAGTGACTCGTTATATTATGTTATGAGTATAGAATTAAGGTTTTTTCTATTCTTGTAACCCAGCTACCACTATTTTTATCGGAATAACACACTCTATCCAAAAGTATCGTCGCTCTACTTCATAGTGGTGATCGAGTTCTTTATAAATCTTAATAGAGGGCAACCGAACAGGTTTCTAGTCTATTAATTTTCATAAAGTGGTGTCCAACACCAACCCATCTAATGGATGATTCGACGTTCTTTTTCCCCTTGTTCACTCCCCTCAACCTATACGGTTTCTATGGTTCGTGAACAAGTTAAGTTTATACCATCGACGTAAATCAGTTTCACAATTGAATCTTATCCGGCAACCTATCAGGTTTCTAGGGATAAAATTTGCTCCAACCGAAGGCATCCAATGTGCTCCCGGTAATTTATCCGTCCTCCCCGAACGACTACCCCGATAACTCGGAAGCATAGCACATCCGGTTTGGATTTCAATTTCCCGAAAACTCGATGGCGGGAAGGAAAACCTTGAAACCTTACAAACTTAATAATTTGTTGTGGGAGAATTTTTGCGATTAACGTTACACTTTGCACATTAATCATTTAAGCGCGTTTGTGGTATTCATACAATATGAAAAAACCATTCACAACCTAGTTGCTACCAACATGTGGTTCATGGACCGTTCCTAGAAAACAAAAACTTCGTAATCTAATTACAAGTCTTTGTCTTGAATCTTCATCTTCTCGAAATGGATCTTCCTCCGGTCTTCGTCATTACATATAAATTTTACATCGAAAATTGCATCCTAGATACAAACATTTCTAGTAAAATAAATAGGCTCAAAACGGCCTTTACAACCCAATCGAATAAAACGAACGATTCAAAACTAAGTCCACGAACCACATCCCCATTCAAAAGCATTCATCCAATAAATACTATATAAATGGAAAAGCGTAGAGATACATTGATCCAATCAACAATACGAACCGACCCAATCGATTCACACAATCGGTAATATGATAACGTTCAAAATAATTCGATCAACCATAAATATTCCAATTAATCAAATTTCCCTTATAAAATGAAATATCATAAATCATTTTAATCATATTAAATCCAATTTAACATGTGGGAGATTAATTTTCAAGAATACACGAAAAAATCGAGCCGGGGTGAAATCTGGCCTGCCTGACCGAGTCACCCTCGGCAGCCTGCCGGTAGACAGGCGTGGCATGGCCGAGTCACGCTCGGAAGCTGCCGGCCAGGACACGGCCCGTTTCTCCAGACACGGTCGGGTCTGCCTGGCAGTGACATGGCCAGACTGCCGGACACGACCGAGTCACCCAGGACACGGTCGAGTCTGCCTGGAAGTGACTTGGCCAGAATGCCGGACACGACCGAGTCACCCAGGACACGGTTGAGTCACTCTCGGCCAGATTACCCTTTTTGTCCAAAAAGTCATCCGACGACGATTCGGGGCTAGATTTTCGACCGGATATCCAATATCAATATTTTCCGACTTCCATATCTTCAATATAAATCATATTTCCCAGAAATTTAAGATTTATATTAAGACATAAACTTACGAAAAATATAACTACAATGAACGTAAAACATGTACCACGATTATGACTAAAATGATTCCAAATCATTCACCATCTAATCGAGCATTCCAAATGCCAATATCGTATATACGATCGCAAGACCTACGCTCCGATACCACTGTTAGGATTCGGTGCCTAAAACGAAGGCCCAGCGGAAGCGGTAAAACGAAAATTAATTCGATCCGAATTCTTACGAGGATCGATCGAGCTACGTATATACGAATATATAAACGAAAAGCAAGAGTCGTAAGAAACTCACCCTTGTAGTCCGTTGATTAGATGGATAACCTTCTCTTGAGCTATTCCCCAAGTTTTGCTTGATCTCTACGAATCTATTCCGCTTCAATCCCTTGAACGATCCAACGCCGAAAGCACCGCGTCTCTATTTGCCACGCGCCGGAAAAATGAACGAAATGACAACACCTTGCTATCCTCCGAGGATACGGCTAGAGCTAGGCGATGAAGCTTTTTATTATTACACTCTAAATGTATAATATATATCTCTCTTTTGATTTCTTGATTTTTCTCTAAGAACCACCAAGAACACTTAAAGAAGATGATGAAGACTTTGAGAAAAGTTTTCTCTCTCTCTCTCTCTCTCTCTCTCTCTAAAAACTCACGTTGGAATGGAATGGCTTTTGAAGTGAGAGATGTCTTCTTCCCTTTATTCAACTCTCACTTTAATAATACAAATCATGCCACATAATTTTAAACCCCACAATGTCATGTTCTTTCATATAAAATGAAAGCAACAAGACAAGAGGAAAGTGAGTGGAAACAAAGGGGGGGCGGCTACTATGCAAAACGGACCAGTTTGGTTCGTTTCGGACTCCCGTGAGTCCAAACAGATAAACTACGATTCCATTCTGATGTATTTGTATCGATTAATTAATCCAATTAATTAAACATATCAAATACAAAATAACATAATTAATTTCTCCAAGAAATAATTATATTTATGAATTAAATTAATCACCCAGTGATATATTTAATTCATTAAGCCGTAAATCAATTTATCCGATAAATCGATTTAAACATCCAATGTCCCAAATTTAGATATCCAATATCTAATATTCATAATGAGAGAATTAGCTTGATTAATTCCGTCTTCAATCCTAATGCGCGACTCGGTAGGTTCGTCTCAGTCAGCAATGGGAGGAACCAATGAGTAGTAGCACCACCTAGCCAGCCTGGCGGCCTATACTGTACCCCAACTGAGAACGAATGATTGGGATCATTCAAGAACCATTCTGTCGTGAATACCAGTATACATATAAACCCTTCTTTCAAATGTCCCGATCAAGTTATAGGGTCACGGTCAGTCAAACCCCATCTGTACTTGACGCTATGCATGCATTAATGCAAATCGAGATCATCGAGCTCTCGTGTATCCAATACAACTAGCTCCAATGCTTTGGCCAAATACTTATGATCTCATCGGCCAATAACCGCATAGGACATATAACCCGCTCACTAATGGGAGAAAGAATTCTATCTTGGTATTCAGTAGGACCTTCTACTTGCCCATCAAGATGCACGTCGAGGTTGACCCCCGCCTTCCGATTTATAGGGTCGAACTACTCTAATGAAAATCTTGACTTCACAAGCACATCCCTACTAAATCCTCAAGTCGAAGGTTCACGAATACCTATCACAACCTTTCGATTCCATCATTTACTGTCCCGGAGTGAAATCCGTGTGACGAATCGAGGGTGAGTCGGTTCGAGTATACTAATCCAATTAGCATACCTATAACGTGTGCTCCCACTAACCATTAGTGTTCGACAGGAACTCTCCTTGTCAAAGAACACATCATACAAGTCTTCACATAAACTTAACGCCCAGTCAAGTTTCATCGACTTGCGAACGATTAAGTATTTGAGCTATAAACCTTTCGGTGCGACCCCTTATCCAATAAGGAGTGGAACGTTTTGCTCTCAAATACACGGACTAGTTTCTATATGTATATTTACGAGTTAGGAATGCCAGTAACTACCAGTAAATAAAGAAACATCCATTGCCTTATATTAATGATTTACATAATTACAAGTACAATGCCATCACTCAACATCCTCTGAGTGGCATTCGAGAGCATACTCCTAACAGCCTTACCTTCGGCAAATTCTATATCCTCGCGGTAACCATCCTCACCGTACGGAAAAAGAAGATGATATTTCAAATGCAAGGTAAGGTGCATTCAGCTCGTTGATGCGGTCCAGCTTTCCTGATCGTGTCTCTACCAAAATATCTCTATCCCCATCTACTCGGTCAAAATCTCCAACAATTAATGCAGCAACTTCAGACACTGATGGTAAATTATATGTTCTTCCATCCTTACCTCGCTTCCCAATCAATTTCAGCTTAATGTCTGAACTTCTATCATCCAACACTCTCTATTTCGCCATCCTAAACGACTTGACCAACACATTGTTCTCATCCAACATAGTCTTCAGTTCATGAACTATTTCCGAATGAAGATCATTATACTCACTATTTTTCCTACGCATTTCAAACATAAATAAAAACATTAGTTGAAAGAATAAATTTTATCTCATCACATAAATTGAATTACATAACTAAAAATAAAAAAAAGAATTATAAAAGTACCTAACGGCATTTATTATGTTTGCCACCTTGTTTTCAGTATCGTAGATGTAAAGCTGAGCAAACTTTGGTGCATCTCCATCTGGTGGCAATAGACTGCCCATTAAGTGGTAATTTTACCCTTGCATCTTAATGATCGGAGGTGATTTACCCTGATTAATACTCGTATCTATTTTTGCTCCAATGGATGTAAATGAGAACATGCTATTGTATGATCGAATATTATCACGAAAATATTTGCTTTTATCACTGTCTCTATGTAATAGTTGTTGCAATATTTGAGGAGATTTGTTCAATTTGGGGAGCTGTATTTTTCCACCCCTTCCACAACATCCAGAATACACGGGCTTTAGCTTTGAGGAGGTAGATAATCTTTCCTCACACCAGAACAAATTACCACAATATCTGCAATTATGTGACGGATCGCCCATGTCCCAATATTCTGAACGTAAAAAAATAATAATTAATACATCTAAATATATATTTATTCATAATAAAAAAAGTAATAACCAAACTGCATAAATTATAATAATGTTTGCAAGTATGACTTTATGAATTAAAAATAATTAAACATACCAACATGCTTTGATGATCCATTACTATTTATAGCTCGATTAATATCTCTGCTCACATATTTTTTTCTTTTACTTGTAGGATCTGTATTGTCATCACGACCTACAATAGAAAAAACAATCAGATATATTATTATTATTTCATTATAAGTGCATACAAATAAAAGAAAACAACTACGGAAAATATAATAATTTACCCATTATTGAAAATTGGCATACCGGAATAAAGATTAACACTTCTACTCACAATATTTGTACTTGCAACACCATCCTCATTAACAGCTCCACTTGCTAATTTTTTTTTGTAAGAAAAATCAGTTAAAAGCATACACTTATATATTGATAATTAATAAATTGATATATAAAGACTAAATCCAATATACCAGAATAATGAGGAGCATTTTCACTTGCAACGTAACTACTTGAACAACCATCATGGCTAATCATTGCAGTGGAAACTGTACTTGCTACATAAAAAAAATAAAAATGAGATATTTTCTTTTATTAACCAAACAAAAGGTTTATTTCTGTCTAATGTTTTATTTTAAGTTTAATTAATATTTTCACTTACAATATAGTTACTTGAACAACCATCATGATTAATCATTGTAGTGAAAAAATATACTTGATACATAAAGAAAAACAAAAATGAGATATTTTCTTTTATTAACCAAACAAAAAGTCTATCTCTGTTTAATGTTTTATTTTAGTTAATAATTTAAACGATTATAACTTTTCCATATCAATTATATTTCAGCTAAAAAATATATCAAATTAATATTTATCCTTATCTTATGATCTTTACCTGAACACCCTTTTCACCACATATAATATCAGTATATATATATATATATATATATATATATATATATATATATATATATATAGAGAGAGAGAGAGAGAGAGAGATAGACGATATGGATGTGGAATTGCGGAAGTATAGTTTCATGAAAACAAACATAATTATGAATGTATAAAAAATAGTTAACTTATGAGATGTAAAAATAATTAAAATAAATTAAAATAAATTAATATATGTATATATATATATAGGGGAGGGTTATAATAGAAACCACTCCCTATGTGTTAATTAGGAACCAACCTACACTCTTGATCGAATTTATTTAGACGCCTCAGATTGATTTCATTTTATTTAGTTATGAATATTGCATTGCTTAGTATCTCTAATTAGTCAACTATGAAGGGTAGTTATGGATTTGGCTTATAACTCTCTAATTATCTCATGCAATAATTATGGAAAAATAATTATGACATTAATCATCTTCCTATATATATATTTCCATAATCAAGCATATGTTTATGAGGTGCTTAAATTATTATGATATCAAGAATTTATCTAAATTCGTATTTATAAGGTTCTTAATTCGTATTATTAAGCTTGTTATTATAATTTTAATCAAACAAGGAATATTAGTTGCTTACCTTATACATAATTTAAGCTTACATACAACTACTACAATGCTTATAATTTTATTATGGCACTGAAGATTTAATTATATTGGTACATATAAAGGTTCTTGTAATAGTTTATTAAGCAAGAGGTATGCTTATTTATACAAAATCAAATATTTAGTTTTGATTGTATAGCTTGCTATTTTTTAAAGTGATACAGTTTGCTATTTAATGGCTTATCGATTGCTTATTTATAATCAAATTGATGCTTAAATCATATAAATACAAAAGTTTTATTGTTGGTTAATTTGCCTACATGTTGTGCTTTGAAGCAAAAGCTTTTAGGAAATTAATGTCTATCTATTTATTTAATTTAAATTTGTAAATTGAATTTATATTATTTTAATGTAAATTTACCTGTAATTTATATGGAGATTGTAGTGTTGGTTGTATATGGAGGTTTTGTTTACAAATTTACACTTAAATGTGGTTTATTTTGGTTGTGTGAATTGCTTAGATAATAAATTTTGAATTGCTTATTAATAATGAGAAAGATATGTTTACTTTGAATTGCTTAATTAGATAATTTTTATTGGTTAAGATAATTGGATTGCTTATTTATAGTTATTTGCTTACATTGCTTATTTACAATAAGAATGAGGCTTAAAATTTGCTTACACATTGTTTACCGATAATCTTGAAAGTGCTGAGTTAGTCGAATAGATAAAAGTTTATTTTCAGTTAATAATATCGAAATGGGTGAACGACAAAATAAGGAGAAAAGAAAGATTAATTTTTTTTTTTTTTAGTAAAACAACACAATAATGTGTAAAATATCCACCAAAATGAGAGATGGGAGTAATGGAATAGAAAATTTATGATTGAGAATAGATTAATGAACCTACCAATTAAGGATTCTACGGTTACCATTAAGCTTAAGTTACTATAATGTCATTTTGTATAATAAAATGAATGAAATAAAAATGAAAGAAGCAGTAAATATCATCCGTTGATTTAAAAATTTGAATGGATTAGATTAGTTCCTAGTTAACACATAACAAAAAGTTTCTATTTGAACCCTCCTCTATATATATATATATATATATATATATATATATATAGAGAGAGAGAGAGAGAGAGAGAGAGAGAGAGAGAGAGAGGCCAAGGAACAGCACCGCACCCCCTCCACTCGTGGACCCCGCCTCTACATCTGCCTTTCTACCGACTTAAACCAATATTAATAAAAAATAATTAAAAAAAACTTCTAGAAACCCTAGTGCTGAAGTGAAATCTTACTTCCGCCGACTCCCTTCACATAACATCATCCATTTCTACGGGCCAGCTGAAACCCTAAAACTCTTACCTTCTGCCGACTCCCTTCACCTTCGACCGATAGCCCTCCATCCTCCTAAAGTGAGGAGTCTTTCACCTTCCACCGCCCAGATCTCGCCCTCCAGACTCAAACCCAAGGTGAAGAGATGTGTTTTTTTCCGATTCACTTCACCTTCCACCGCCATCGCAATTCTGTCGCGTGTATTCTTCCATTTCCGGTCCCCAGTTAGTAAAACGAAGTTCAGATATCCTGGAGAAGAAACCCGCATCAATGGCCGACTCCCCTCATTTCAAAGATAAGCCTTCATCTCTCTCTCCCCCTGTTGGCCACTAAGTATACTGGATACAGTTTGGGAAATAGTTTAAACAACAAACTGTACGGATTCTAAATCTGAGTGCGTAGCGGAAGTCTTGGATACAGTAGGTTGCTGTGGATACAGCAACTAAATGTATAGTGTATACTTAATATATCACAGTAATTTAAACAGTAAAAGCTGAAGGTAAATAACACAGTAATTAAAGTGGTTCGAGGTAAACCCCTCTACGTCCACTGTGTAACACCCCGAGATATTCGGAATAATTACAGCGCCGTAAACCCTTTAGATAAGGATTTACAAGGCTAAATTTAAATCCAATCCAACAACTGAAGTTCAAATACAGATTTGATTCAACCGATCAAATGATTTAACTTATACAACCATATCGAAATGACCTTATTAAATACAGACGTACTCGAGTACTAAACGAACCAAGAAGACAAATCACAATAACAATAACATCAACCACATCACTGAGCCATTTCATCGTCCTGTCGGTACTGTGGTTGCCTCCCCGCTCCTCGGCTACCTGAACATCAAAACAATGTCCACCCCCAAAGGGGTTAGCAAAACAATGCTAGTACAAGTATCATCATACAATAAATCATCAATGCATCATAAAACATGCAAAACGGACTTCCGCCACCGGAATCCAACGATACGAATCCTCACGATTCCATCAACACAATACAGGGTAATCCAGCGATCCAGCGCCCTTGGTATAGATCCCCATGATGATCCCGTCGGACCAACGCATGGTGGAAAACCCGTCCAACGATCCAGCGCCCTCAGCATAGATCCCCATGATGATCCCGTCGGACCAACGCATGGTGGACATTCGATCCAGCGCCCTCAGCATAGATCCTCATGATCCCCTCGGATCATTTATACCATAAATCAATCAACTATGCATACACATATGCATTTCAATATGTTCATCAATACGAACAAATAACAACGAATATCACGAGAATTTTCAGAAATACATCTCATATTCAACAATATGAACAAAACCACAAGCATGATCAAAGTTTCAATATAAATTGAACTCGACATATGATACTTGCCTCGAAAATGGCAAGGACGAAACACTTCAATGATCTCGACACACTCGAAGGCCGCCTCCTTCGATCAACGTAACAAGCCCGAACCTTAACAAAAGGAATGATATACAAATCATCTCAAGTCGAACGATGGCCTAACAATTCGGTTTACGGCCGAAAACCTCAAAATAAACAATCTGCCTGGACTGCTTAGCGTGCGCTACGTACTCTACGTAACGTGCGCTAAGCCGGCCTGTTAGCGTACGCTATCGTGTAAGACTAGCGTGCGCTAGCCACGAACTGACAGTTTGAACCGGCTGATACATAACGCACGCTACGTACGTATTGTGCGTTAACTGAACCCCGATAGCGCACGTTAACTCACATATGTTAGCGTGCGCTAATCTTGCATGGCATAATACTGCTAACGGAAAAACTGGGTTGAAAGGTGGTGAATTTCATGAACTCTATGGTGATAATACAAATTACCCTCGGGCATATCATGCTAATAAGTTTTGTGGGAGTTCTATGATTATGAGATACAAATATACGGATAATTATCTCAACATCAGAACTCATCCAAGATCTTCAAGAAATATTCTAAGTTCCGATTATTCCAAGTCCCAAAACATATGATTCCTTACGTAAAACATACGAACTAGGTAATCTTCATATACTGGTCGATTGGTTTTGAAGATACATAACATGCTCAGGAATCCACATACTAAAAGGTTCAATGGATCATACGATGAATAAGTGTCGAAACGTCGAAAATATCCTTCTAACACAAGATGTACGACTAATAACGAATCTAACTGACTAGATGAACATGATCAACATCCTTTAGAACACTACTAGTATTGGTGAAGAATCACCTACCTCAAGGTAGTGAAGAACACGGAGGAAATTGAAGCAATCCAACACCAAAAGCTTGAACACCAATCTCCAATGATATACGATCTTCAATCACGAACTAGGATGTTGATATGAAGTGTTTAGGATGAAGGAAGTTATTTTCTAAGTGTAAGAATTCGGGTAAAGGGAGAAGAAAGAACTGAAATCACGAATAGGATGCTGTCTTATTTATAAGAAATGGCTATTAGCGCGCGCTAGACCACCTTTCGTAGCGTGCGCTAACGGCTCACCGACTTAATCGTACTCAGCACTTAGCGTGCGCTACGCATATACATGGCGTGCGCTAAGGCGTTGACTTCGGCTTTTCCGAAAGCCGTCCTGTACATCCCGACACGATCCGGGGGTCCCGGCCGAGATCTCACCTACCGCACGTCTCAATCAAATTGACCACGCATAGCGTGCGCTAATGACCCTCAGTAGAGTGCGCTATGAATCCACGTTAGCGCACGCTAAACATAGCCGATAGCGTGCGCTACATGCGCAGAATTACAATCTTTAAATCACAAACACGAAATTATACGCTCGACAACATCGGATTATGGAATACGGAGAATAGTACTCAGGCAAAAGTACAATCATTACAATATCACAAGTTCCAATTACATAACAGAAATCTCGGGTATTACATCCTTCCTCCCTAAAAAGAAGTTTCGTCCCGAAACTTAAGATGAAAACAACTTCGGATATCTAGTCTTCATACTGTCCTCCGTTTCCCAAGTGGCATCTTCGAATCCATGTTGTGACCATTGTACTTTAACCAAGTGTATTGGTTTATTCCTCAATTGTTTGATCCGGCTCTCAAGTATCTTGATTGGTCTTTCTTCGAAGGTGCCATCATTAGCTATCTCGATCTCGTCGAAATCAATGACGTGACTGGGGTCCGGTACATACTTCCGCAATTGGGATACGTGAAACACATTGTGAACGTGACTCAGCGATGGCGGTAAGGCCAACCTGTATGCTAAATCTCCAACTCTCTCGAGGATCTCAAATGGTCCGATATATCTCGGACTAAGCTTGCCTCTCCTCCCAAAATGGAAAATCCCTCGTGTAGGAGACACCTTCAATAGTACATGGTCTCCAGCGTCGAACTCTAGAGGGCGACAACGTACATCTGCATAAGACTTCTGTCGACTCTGGGCAGTCAACAGTCTCTCTCGAATCAAGGCTATCTTCTCTTGAGTCTGAATAATCAATTCCGGTTCCGTCCCGATCAAATCCGAAGAATCATCCCAACATAGGGGTGATCGGCACCTTCTCCCATACAAAGCTTCAAATGGTGCCATCTTAATTGAAGCATGCCAACTATTATTGTAGGTGAATTCAACTAATGGCAAATGAACTTCCCAATCAGTTGACCAATCCAAAGCACAGGCTCTAAGCATGTCTTCTACAGTTTGAATAGTCCTTTCGGACTGACCGTCCGTTTGGGGATGATAAGCTGTGCTAAAGTTGGTGAGTCCCAGGCCAGCCTGCTTTCCAGAAGTGTGACACGAAGCGACCATCTCGATCCGAAATAATGGTCCTCGGCGTCCCATGCAATCTGACTATCTCCGCAATAAATACTCGTGCCAATCTCTTGGGTCCCCATGTATCTTTAATTCCGAGGAAATGAGCCGACTTGGTTAGTCGATCAACTACAACCCAAATCATGTTCATTCCCGTTCTAGTCCTTGGCATACTAGTGATGAAATCCATCGAGATGTCCTCCCACTTCCATTCAGGGATCGGAAGCGGCTTTAACATTCCGGCAGGTCGCTGATGTTCAATCTTAACCTGCTGACAAGTCAAACACTTCGAAACGTACTCTGCTACGTCCTTCTTCATATTCCCCCACCAGAAGTTTTGCTTTAAATCCTTATACATCTTACTGCTGCCTGGGTGAATAGAATAGGGCGCGCTATGAGCTTCCTTTAAAATTGTCCGTCTCAAATCATCATCCTCGGGAACGCAAAGTCGTCTCTGAAATCTCAGAACTCCATCGTCTTGTATCACGAATCCTGGGGCTTTTCCCTTCTTTACTTCATCACATAATCGAAGGATCAAAGAATCGTTCAATTGTTTTGACTTGATCTCCTCGACTAGTGATGAAGTCAGTTCCATCACATAAAGTTGCCCTTGGATTCCTGGTGCCCATACTTCAATCCCTTCGCAGATCAGTTCTCGTTGAATATTGGTTTGGAACGTAAGTGCTTCCAACACTCGAAGAGAAACAGTTTTTCGGCTCAAAGCATCGGCTACTACGTTTGCTTTCCCCGGATGATAGAGAATCTCCAAGTCGTAGTCCTTGATCAATTCCAGCCACCTTCTCTGCCTCATGTTTAATTCTCTCTGACTGAAGATGTACTTGAGGCTCTTATGATCTGTAAAGATCTGACAATGAGTGCCGTACAAATAATGTCGCCAAATTTTCAAGGCAAAGACCACAGCTGCTAGCTCCAGATCATGAGTAGGATAATTAATCTCGTACGGTTTCAATTGCCGAGAAGCATAAGCAATCACTTTATCCTTCTGCATCAACACACAACCCAAACCCTGATTTGAAGCGTCGCTGTATACCATGAATCCATCAGTTCCCTCTGGCAACGCTAATATAGGTGCTGTTGTCAGTCTCCTCTTAAGTTCGTCAAAACCAGCCTGGCATTTCTCATTCCACGTGAACTTTTGAGTTTTCTGTAACAGCTGAGTGAGCGGACGAGCAATTTTGTAAAATCCCTCTACAAAGCGGCGATAATATCCAGCAAGTCCTAAGAATCTTCGGACTTCTTTCACGTTTTTAGGTGCTTCCCAATCCAAGATTGCTTCGACTTTCTGCGGGTCCACCTGAACTCCGTCGGCTGATATCACATGCCCAAGGAAGGTTACTTCCTTAAGCCAGAACTCGCATTTTGAAAATTTTGCATACAGTTGTTCCTTCCTCAAGGTGCTCAAAACCACACGTAAATGTTCAGCATGTTCCTCTGCGCCCCTCGAATATATCAGGATGTCGTCAATGAATATGACCACAAATTTATCCAAGTATTCCAAGAATACCCGATTCATCAATTGCATGAATACCGCAGGAGCATTGGTAAGTCCAAATGGCATTACTACAAATTCATAATGCCCGTACCGGGATCTGAAAGCAGATTTCGGTATATCCGACTCCTTAATTCTCAACTGGTGGTAACTCGATCGCAAGTCAATCTTCGAGAAAACCCTTGCCCCTTGCAGTTGATCAAACAAGTCGTCGATCCGAGGTATAGAATACTTATTCTTGATCGTCATCTTGTTGAGCTCCCTGTAATCAATACACAGTCGGAGGGATCCGTCTTTCTTCCGGACAAAGAGAACGGGCGCTCCCCAAGGAGAAACACTAGGTTGGATATAGCCCTTCTGTAACAATTCCTCCAGTTGTTTCTTGAGTTCATACATCTCGGTTGGCGCCATGCGGTATGGTGCTCTGGAAATAGGAGCTTCTCTAGGCTCTAATTCGATAGTGAATTCCACTTCTCTCTGCGGGGGTAACCCAGATAGTTCGTCAGGAAATACATCTGAGAACTCATTCACAACTGAAATAGACGAGAGCTCTACTCCTTCCTCTTTCCTCATGGCATAGCACCAGAGTCCGTGACATCCCTGCTTCAGTAATTTCACGGCTTTCATTGCCTTGATCAATTTTCCCGAGCTTCCCGGTCTCCATCCTCGGAATAAGTGTTCAGATCCGTCATCAGCAATGATGGAGATGACTCTCTCTCGGTAATTCAGAACAGCTCCATAACGGTTGAGCCAATCATCTCCGAGAATTAAATCGTCACCGTAGATGTCAACTACAATGAGATTCGATGGCCACTCTCTTCCTCCTATAAATACTGGGAAATCCCTAGCTTCTAGGGTTCCCACAATTTTCTCTCCGCTCGGTAATCCCACAACATAAGGTTCACAATTATAAAAGCACGAGATTTTCAAACGATTAACACAGTTCAAAGATATAAAAGAATGCGTAGCTCCCGAATCGAACAAGACACTAACTGGTTGCAAAAGGATCTGAATCGTACCTGATGCAACAACTGTGTTCTGATCATCAGATTTCCTCATTTCGTACAGGCGCGGAGGAACGGACCCAGCACTGGATGTCTCTCTCTTCCCAATGTTCTGCTGCTGAAATCCACTCTGCTGCGTCTGGTTCACACTCGTCTCCTTCGGAACTGGAGCTGGAGTGCGAGTACCAAAAGATCGGGTCGCATTCCCACAAAATGTTGCGCGATGTCCTTCCTGTCCACACTCGAAACAGGTCACAGCAGGCGCGAAACAATCACGTCGAACATGTCCCGCTTTGCCACAGTTATAACACTTCTTCCCTGCGTCTGCAGCTTGATTGGTGCTGCCGGAACTTCTTTCCACCTCGAGAAGGATGCGGAGGTCTCTGGATGAATGAAAAGAGGATGACCCTGCGAGGTCCGCTACTCTTATCCTCCGTGAAGTTGCCGACACCTTCTATTTCTTTGCTTCCGTCGCTTTCTCTCTGCGCCTCCTTCATATCATAGGCCAACGCCTTGTCACGATCTTCGCAAGGTGGTACATTCAAATCCGGACATATCTTGCTGAATTTCCGGCTTCATTCGCATGTCAAAATGAAAAATCTTCTCCGCCTCGGTCTGACCAAGTGGCGCACATAAGTCACCTGGTGATTAAAAGTCTTAATCACGTCCGTCACAGATGCTTCGAATTTTGTGGTGAGAAAAACTCCCAAACTCGGGCTTCTCTAACTGGACGAGGACAATCTGCGCCTCCATCATCAATTTGAATTCCGTCCAGTCAACATTGTGCTCCTCGGTCGAATGGCCTCCCACGGTCAGCCTCCCTGTCGAGAAGATCTGGGCGACTGGAACCTTCCTATCGTTGGGACAGTTAATCCCTGCAAAAATCTTCTCTAATTCCTTCAGCCAGTGATCCCAAGAAAGCGTCTCAGCAGAACCGTCAAATTTCGGAGGGTGCAATTTAATCACTTCGGTAAGCCATCTATCTCCTCGATTTTCCACGTTATCTCTTTGTCCCATCGCCGTCTGCATGCGATCCACAACTTGAGCAAACTGGTTTATCTGGGCAACCACCTGCTGAAGCACTCCCGGCACGTTAGGATCTGCATTATTATTTGCCGATCCCTGCAGTCCCCCGGAATGGGAATCCGTTCGACTAGCGGTTATCTCTGGGGTATATACCGACTCTTCTTGCCTCGTATTTCCACGTCCGCGTCCACGACCGCGTCCGCGTCCACGACCTCCTCTCAACATACTGTAAACATAAATACTCAATATCCAGGACAAACTTTCTCAAAGTACATCCATCAATGTTTACAAGACATGAATTAAATAAAAACGGTAGTATTCGAGATTAGGAAACTTACAACCACGGTCCACACGACGATGCTGGCTCAGCAGTGATGTTACGAACGACCAATAATCAAATAACATAAACAGACCAAACTAACCCGACTACCAAGATATCCATGAATCTTAGCTCTGATACCATATTCTGTAACACCCCGAGATATTCGGAATAATTACAGCGCCGTAAACCCTTTAGATAAGGATTTACAAGGCTAAATTTAAAAGAAGTGTAAAAATTATCCAATCGAACAACTGAAGTTCAAATACAGATTTGATTCAACCGATCAAATGAGTTAACTTATACAACCATATCGAAATGACCTTATTAAATACAGACGTACTCGAGTACTAAACGAACCAAGAAGACAAATCACAATAACAATAACATCAACCACATCACTGAGCCATTTCATCGTCTCCCTTGATGCTTGTGGTTGCCTCCGCTCCTCGGCTACGAACATCAAAACAATGTCCACCCCAGAAGGGGTTAGCAAAACAATACTAGTACAAGTATCATCATACAATAAATCATCAATGCATCATAAAACATGCAAAAGCAGACTTCCGCCACGGAATCCAACGTCTGAATCCTCACGATTCCATCAACACAATACAGGGTAATCCAGCGATCCAGCGCCCTTGGTATAGATCCCCATGATGATCCCGTCGGACCAACGCATGGTGGAAAACCCGTCCAACGATCCAGCGCCCTCAGCATAAATCCCCATGATGATCCCGTCGGACCAACGCATGGTGGACATTTGATCCAGCGCCCTCAGCATAGATCCTCATGATCCCCTCGGATCATTTATACCATAAATCAATCAACTATGCATACACATATGCATTTCAATATGTTCATCAATACGAACAAATAACAACGAATATCACGAGAATTTTCAGAAATACATCTCATATTCAACAATATGAACAAAACCACAAGCATGATCAAAGTTTCAATATAAATTGAACTCGACATATGATACTTGCCTCGAAAATGGCAAGGACGAAACACTTCAATGATCACGACACACTCCAAGTCCGCCTCCTTCGATCAACGTAAGAAGCCCGAACCTTAACAAAAGGAATGATATACAAATCATCTCAAGTCGAACGATGGCCTAACAATTCGGTTTACGGCCGAAAAGCTCAAAATAAACAATCTGCCTGGACTGCTTAGCGTGCGCTACGTACTCTACGTAATGTGCGCTAAGCTGGCCTGTTAGCGTACGCTATCATGTAAGACTAGCGTGCGCTAGCCACGAACTGACAGTTTGAACCGGCTGATACATAACGCACGCTACGTACGTATTGTGCGTTAACTGAACCCCGATAGCGCACGTTAACTCACATATGTTAGCGTGCGCTAATCTTGCATGGCAGAATACTGCTAACGGAAAAACTGGGTTGAAAGGTGGTGAATTTCATGAACTCTATGGTGATAATACAAATTACCCTCGGGCATATCATGCTAATAAGGTTTGTGGGAGTTCTATGATTATGAGATACAAATATACGGATAATTATCTCAACATCATAACTCATCCAAGATCTTCAAGAAATATTCTAAGTTCCGATTATTCCAAGTCCCAAAACATATGATTCCTTACGTAAAACATACAAACTAGGTAATCTTCATATACTGGTCGATTGGTTTTGAAGATACATAACATGCTCAGGAATCCACATACTAAAAGGTTCAATGGATCATACGATGAATAAGTGTCGAAACGTCAAAAATATCCTTCTAACACAAGATGTACGACTAATAACGAATCTAACTGACTAGATGAACATTATCAACATCCTTTAGAACACTACTAGTATTGGTGAAGAATCACCTACCTCAAGGTAGTGAAGAACACGGAGGAAATTGAAGCAATCCAACACCGAAAGCTTGAACACCAATCTCCAATGATATACGATCTTCAATCACGAACTAGGATGTTGATATGAAGTGTTTAGGATGAAGGAAGTTATGTTCTAAGTGTAAGAATTCGGGTAAAGGGAGAAGAAAGAACTGAAATCACGAATAAGATGTTGTCCTATTTATAAGAAATGGCTATTAGCGCGCGCTAGACCCTGCTCGTAGCATGCGCTAACGGCTCACTGACTTAACTGTACTCAGCACTTAGCGTGCGCTACGCATATACCTGTAGCGTGCGCTAAGGCGTTGACTCGGCTTTTCCCGAAAGCCGTCAAGGTACATCCCGACACGATCCGACAGGGGTCCCCCGGCCAGATCTCACCTACCGCACGTCTCAATCAAATTGACCACGCATAGCGTGCGCTAATGACCCTCAGTAGCGTGCGCTATGAATCCACGTTAGCGCATGCTAAACATAGCCGATAGCGTGCGCTACATGCGCAGAATTACAATCTTTAAATCACAAACACGAAATTATACGCTCGACAACATCGGATTATGGAATACGGAGAATAGTACTCAGATAAAAGTACAATCATTACAATATCACAAGTTCCAATTACATAACAGAAATCTCGGGTATTACACACTGTTCCTCCACACAGGAGTAAAAAGTTTATTATAATTACTGCATACACAACTACGTAATTATAACAACACACACAATCAATATATCGTTCACACAGATTGATATAAAGATCTTAGCTTAAACCGTTCATACAGATTGGTTTTGAGCTAATGTTTGACTTGCTTCTTCACACACAGTTCTGAAGCTTCGTCTTCTTCAATGCAAATCCTTCACACACAGTTCCGGAGAAGCACAGATTGTTCAGTCCACACAGGGCTGATCTTGAGTTTGTTCAACGTATAGAACAGATGGTGAACAACAACTTTGACTTTAAGAGCTTTCAGCTGATGAAGTGTTGTTCAGGATGATGAGCACTGTATATCTCTTTCGTTCTTAATTGCAGTAAGCTTTTGAGATATGTTTGCTCTGATGATAACTTTTGATAGCTTGAGTGTTAGGTTGCTGGGGTAACTGATCTTCAATGCCTTCATAAGATATATATAGTCTCTGAAGAATGTATCCGTTGAGATGTATCCGTTTGAATGAGATTTCGTTCCAACGGGATTATGACACGATCCGGATTTCGCGGGATTCTGAAGATCTGAAGACTGGCAGTATTTAAATACTTTATCCTTGAGTATTTAAATACTTCTTTATTCAACGGGACTTAACTTCTGTTCCTTCTTTGTCCTGTTGTGAGCTGTATGGAAGATAACTGTATTTTGAGTTTCGAGACAGTTTCCATACTTGGTCTTTTTACAAGACTTCTTGCTGTACTGACGAGCTTCACTATATGCTGATTCGAGGCAGGTCTTCGATACAGGATAAAGCCTTAAAGCCTCGATACAGTTTCCTTTACTGTATTCGGATTGGCATATATGTCAAAACCTCTTTGTCAAATATCATTCGATACAGGGATCGGGTATCCCGGCTGTTTCGATACAGGGTCTTTGTTTTCCCAACAATTTCCCCCTTTTTGACAATTTGCCAAGACTTTCTTTCTTAACTTTTCAAGTCTTCTTGATGATGCCAAAACCTTCTTCATGAAGCGATCTTCTTTGATGACTTCTGGCAGATTTCTTGGTCTTTCGTCAAAAGGTCTGACTTAGTGACTTGGTCTACAATAATGAACTGCTCGCAGGCAAGTTCGATACAGTTTAAGGATTATTACAACTTAAGCTTATGATTGGCGCGCAGGCACAATCTTACAATGTATTCTAAGCTTACAACTGAAATTATGAACTGTTCGTAGACTAGTTCGTACAGCTTATTTTTCAATCAAGTTTATCTAACTTGAGATTGCTATCAAACAATTTAAGTAATCATACATCAACACAGTAGATTACGAGTTGTAATCTTTCAAGACAAACAAACGTTTTTATTGATATTCAAAATGAATTGAGTACAGAGTTTGTTGTTTCGAATAGAAATTACAAAACAAAAATATACATAGATTTCAGCTCTTTATCTATAATCCGCATGCCTCCATGGTCTTTTCCCTGGTTCATTCTTGGTACCACGCCACCAGTTTTGAAGAGAATCATTGCCTCGATCCTGGTATATAGCTCTTCCTTCATAGGATCGATCAAAGGCATGTATCCAGTCTTCTGGATGGGTGACTCGATCTCCTCTTCTGTGTTTGGATTTCATTTCGATTTGGAGAGGGAGTTTCCCGTCTTCTAGCATCTTCGTAAATTTATCTGCGGCCTCCGCTAACGTTTTATAGTTCTTGAAGATGGCGGATTCCCTGATGAGTCTGACAAAGTATCTCATCAGTTCGTTCTTCCTCCAGTGCTTCACTTCGTCGGCAGTAGGGTTGCGGTTGGTCGGCAGACGAATTTTCGAAGGTCTCTGAATAAGAGTTTGCCAAGGGACATTGGGATCATGAAATTCCGGTCTGGAGCCTGAAATTTTAAAACTGTGGGATGGAGGTGCTAGTTTGTTCAATTCGACAGTGATACTGTTCTGAGCAGTCTCAAATTCCCTTTCTTGTTGCAGCCTAATTCTCTTAGCAGCTTCTCGTGCCTCTTCCCCCTTTTTGGCTTCATCAAGACTTTGCAGGATTTCTAGAGCAGCGTCCTGTTTTGTCTCGATGCTGGTCATTCTCTCTACAAGGGAGGAAAGAGTCTACGACATTTCCTGAATGCATTTGTCATGAGCACGCAGTTGAGAGCTGTTTTCAATCATAGCACAAGCGGTCTTGGCTTCAGCTATCCTCGTTTTTGTTGCTTCTTCCTTCAGCAGTTGCTCCTGCTTATCTTCCATGATCTTCAAAGCTTGCTTGAAAACTTCTGGCAAAAGAATGAATGCGTCGACAACACGAGATACTTCATGTTGAAGAGTGGTCATTTATTCTACGGCAGAAGTATGCATCCAATTCAATGCTTTTTCAACGGAAGATAGAGCATTTACTGCATCCTGGATGAATACAGTCTGAAGGCCAAGAGCACGCAGGCGCTCTTTTCGTGCGGAAGAGATCGGAGAATCTGGTTGGGCAAGGTCTGCAGAGCTGTTCAACCTTCTTACATTCACGGATGGGCGTGAAGTAAGTTGGACATCCTCAGGTTCGATACCATCCTCGGATTCCACGGTTGTAGGGACGGGAGCAGCTTCCTGTGGTTCGGCGACAGGGGGTGGATAAGATTCTTGTTGCGAAGACTCTTCAGCAACCATGGATACAGGAGGGACTGAATCCTCCTGTTGGTTTTCAGGAATGGCTTCTTCGGTCGCAGCAGGCTCAGGTGCCTGTTCCAAAATTTCTTGTACTTCCTCCACTGGAGGGACTGATTCCTCTTCGTCGGGAATGTTCTCAGGCTGTGGCGAAGGGGGATTGGCCTGGGTAGAAGGCCCTTCGTCGTCTCTAGGTGGAGAGGCGTCTTGAGCTTCAGCCTCTTCACGACTCATTCTCAGACCTGCTTGTAAAGCATCATCGTCGTCGTCTGAGTCATGATCTTCGTCATCTTTTGGATTAGTGGGAGAATCCTCTGACTTTTTCTTTCCTTTCCTCCGGGCGTCAGATTTGTGCAGAAGATGTCTTTCAATTAGATCCTTGCAAGAGGGGTTGTCCCATCGAAGCAGGGCCTCAATTTCTGTTGAGTCCGTCACTTCTGAGACGAATCTCTCTTCGTGGCTCCAATCGCTCCAGTTGTATAGTGTATCGTACGGAGCTAGCCTGTAGCCTTTCCATTGCAAAAATCTTTCGTAGGCGTGTTCAATTTGAACCGAAAGAAGGGTCTGATTAATGATCGAGTCAGGGGAGGGACTTCGAATAATGTCGGGACACGTTGTTTCGAGGGATTCCTGTACAGGTATGGCATCCTGTACAGAAGAGGGACTCCTTTCAGGGGATGGTGCCCTGAAGGAAGATGGATCCTGTACGGGTGTGGGATCCCGCAGAGAAGAAGTAGCTTTTGGCTCCGAATGGGCAGCCGACTCACTAAAGTCTTGATCGTTGGCAGATGTCTCAATATCCGTCCTAGCCGCCAAAGGCTCGGGATTTACTGTCGATACAGTAGGATACACCTCTTCCACAGGGGTTGGGCCCTGGGGTTCTTCATCAGTGGGTTGAGCCACGGGGGAGACTTCCTTGGAGTGCTTGGCAGATTTGATTTTCGAAAGCCTCCTGAGTCTCTTCTTGGGCTTCTCACCAGCAGAGTGTTTCTTGCTGTGAGATCTTTTTCGCTTCTTTGAAGATTCCACTTCTGGGACCTTCACGGATTCATCTCTTGGATTATCAGAAATTGGCATGTGCCTGGTTCTCGGGTGGTTGCAAGACATGGTGCTCTGGTTATACGCAGTAGGCTTGACGCCTCCTAAGTATATCCTCGAGCTATTCTTCTTCGCATCGGAGGATTGCGTCAGTCCGCACTTCGTCAGGATATAATTCAGCATAAAACCGAAGGATTTCTTCTGGGTGGCAGGTTTGCACACCTCATCTTATAGGCGTTTCAGGATTATTTGGCACCAATTGACCTTTTCACAGGTCAAAATAGCCACCATCATCCTGAACCTTAAGTTTGTGCATATCTCGAACGCACCGGTTCGGTTTTCAATAATCCTGGAGCAAAAGTCATGAGGATACACAAAAGGAAGAAGAAAGTTTTTCTTGTGACAAGTAGTTGTCACCATGTCAACAACTTTGGACCTTGTAAACAGTCCATAAAATTTTGTAATAAGCTCTTGAGACCCGAACGTCTCAAGTTGATCCATGGTCAGGCCATCAGCAGGTAGCCTGTAGATTCTCTGGAGCAGATCGCGATCGATACAGATCTCCACTCCCTGGACTGTTGCAGTGATGTCAGCAACATGACCTCCTTGGGCCAATGACAGAAAATGGACGGCGGCGTTGAGGTAGAATTCCTCAACCAGATGGGCGTCGAATTTGTCGGCGGTCTTGCTTCCAAGGCAATAGAGGCCTTGTTGTTGAAGACGAGTAATGATATATTCCATAGGTTCTGCGTCGTTGGTTTCTGAGAGAATACGCTCAATGATGACAGGTTTGGAGAAGATCCGGCCATCAATGATGTTAGCGGATTTCTTCAGAACAGGGGAAGAAGATTGTCCAGCCATTGATGTTTTCTTAAGAAAAAGGGTGCAAGAAAACAATCGAAATATGCAGTGAAAAAAAATATGTAGGCTGTATTTTCTTGAGAACTCTTGAATTTGCAGAAAGCGTAAAGAGTCTCTAATGGCAGATTCAGTCCTTTTATAGTTGGGCGGCGAAATAGGGTTTTGCATAGTACGAATGGTCAGATTTTAAGGGATGGGAACCGGTTTTGAAATCAACGGTTAAGATGGACTGAGTGTAACTGGTACGCTAATCCATTAAAAAGTTTAAAAATAGAGCGGGTCCCACTTCTGACATAGATTGATACCCTAAATTCCTAAAACGGCGGTTTAAAAATAATAAACAATTTAAAAACATCGCGTCTTTTGAGATTCAGTTGTCCAGATATCGTGTAAGGCATTTAATGAACATGACGTTTGACATAAAAACAGGGCACGTGGACAAAAATTATTTTGAAAGGAAATAATATTATATTATATACTGAATCGAAATCCTATAGCATGTGCTGTTTTCCGCGTCGATACAGCGTTCCCCCTCAAAAAGGTACTTATAGGTTTTGAATTCCATACAGCAATATTTGGATTAATGCTGTATTCATGGGTCCTACAGTATTCCCCCTTAATTATTGCACACACCAGCTGTAGGATTCATATGCCTTCGCTCGCTACAGTACTGTATTGATGATTCTGAGTGTACAAATAATTAATGTTGGATACTGTATTCACGGGGTCTTACAGCATTCCCCCTCAATTGTTGAGTAAAAACAGTAAATTACTTACAGGGAGTCTGGCTGTAGCATTCCCAATTCTTGTCTGAGCATGTTGAATCTTGCTGTGTCGAGAGGCTTGGTGAAAATGTCGGCCAGCTGAACGTCTGTATGAACTTTTTCCAGGCGAACATCCTTGTTCTCGACGTGATTCCTGATAAAATGATGCTTCATGTTGATATGTTTAGTGCGCGAGTGCAGAACAGGATTGTGCGTGATTGCAATTGCACTCGTGCTATCACACATGATTGGAGTCTCTCTAGCATCGATTCCATAGTCTGACAGTTGTTGCTGCATCCAAAGGATCTGCATACAGCAGCTACCAGCAGCATAGTACTCTGATTCAGCCGTGGAAAGAGAGTTAGCCAATTGCTTCTTACTGAACCAAGAAACGAGTCTAGGTCCGAGAAAGTGACAAGTTCCACTTGTACTCTTCCTATCTAGCTTGCAGCCTCCGAGATCCGAGTCGCTGTATCCAACTAAATCGAATCCGCCTTCCTTAGGATACCATAGTCCTGCATCGATTGTTCCTTTAATGTACTTCAGGATTCGTTTAGCTATATTGAAGTGTGATTCCTTAGGTGCAACTTGGTATCTCGCACACACTCCAACAGCAAACTGGATATCGGGCCTGCTAGCCGTTAGGTACAGGAGCGAACCAATGAGCTTCCTGTAGAGTGATTGGTCAAACGGCTTTCCGGCTTCATCAGCACTAATTTGCACGGAAGTGCTCATGGAGGTTGGTGAGGATTTGGAATTGTTCATTCCAAATTTGTTGAGAAGCTCCTTGCTGTATTTCTCCTGGTTGATGAATATACCTGTAGGCAACTGCTTTACCTGCAAACCTAGGAAATAACTAAGTTCCCCCATCATACTCATTTCAAATTTACTTTGCATGAGATGAGAGAACCTTTGACATAGAGCAAGGTTAGTTGAACCAAAAATAATATCATCCACATAGATTTGTACCATTAGAAGGTCATCACCTTCCTGTATCTTGAACAAGGTTTTGTCCACAGCACCTTTCTCAAATCCGTTGTTGGTTAGATATTGGGACAAGGTTTCGTACCAGGCTCTAGGGGCTTGTTTAAGTCCGTATAGGGCTTTCCTTAGCCTGTAAACTAGATCGATACCGTCTGTGTTGGCAAACCCTGGTGGTTGTTCAACATAAACTTCTTCTGCAAGATCTCCATTCAGGAAAGCACTCTTGACGTCCATTTGGTATACGATAAAACTCTTATGGGCGGCAAAGGCTAAAAATATCCTAATGGCTTCTAGTCTCGCTACAGGGGCGAAGGTTTTATCATAGTCGATTCCTTCTTCCTGACAATAGCCTTGTGCTACTAGTCTGGATTTGTTCCTTATGATAAGTCCATTTCGATCCTTTTTGTTTAGGAATACCCATTTGGTTCCTATAACCGATTGGTGTGTCGGTCTGGGTACAAGATACCATACATTGTTTCTTTCGAAACTGTTAAGCTCTTCTTCCATAGATGTTATCCAATGAGAATTGTTAAGAGCGTCTATGGTCGAAACAGGTTCGGACTGGGCTAAGAATACAGCGATAGTGCACATATTGAGTCTTCTAAGTTCGGATTGAGATTTCCATTCAGGAAACTGTGAAGCTTCAGCATTAGATTCTTCTTGTGCACAAAGTACATTTCCTTGTGTACTCTGTATTCTCCTACGAGTAGAAACACCGGCATTAATGTTTCCAATGATTAGCTCTTGCGGGTGATCTCTCAACCATCTTCGGTCGGGTTCTAATTCAGGATCCCGTACTGTATCGAAAGTTTCTGTGGATACAGCTTTAGCTTGTACAGCGTCGGCTTCATCCACATTGATTCTTACAGCTGCGGGGTTGATTTCTAAATCAACGACAGGTTCTATGGGTGTAGGTGGATCCAAGATAGATAGATGGTGAATGTTCTGAGTGATATCATCTACTCCTGTAGGGTCATGGTGTGGTTCGTCGAACACTACATGAACTGATTCCTCGATCGTCAGCTTCCTTTTATTAAAGATTCTGAAAGCTTTTCTGACGGAGGAGTATCCTACGAATATTCCTTCATCTGATTTTTCATCAAAGGTTTTAAGTTGGTCCTTCCCATTGTTCAATACATAACACCTGCATCCAAAAATGTGAAAATACGAAACTAATGGAGTTTTGTTATTCCATACCTCATAGGCTGTTTTGTTGTGGTACTTGTTGACGATACAGCGGTTTTGAGTGTAGCACGCTGTATTGGTTGCTTCACCCCAGAAACGCTGTGGCAATTTGCTTGCGGCAATCATTGTCCTTGTTGCTTCTTTCAACGTCCTATTCTTTCGCTCGGCAACACCATTTTGTTGAGGTGTACGGGCATCTGAGTATTTGTGCTGTATTCCATTCTCCGAACAGTATTGCTCTATAAAGCGGTTAGTAAATTCAAGACTGCCGGAACGAATGCACACGATACTCGATGCCTTTTCATTTTGCAACTTTCTCAGAGCTCGGGCACTTTGATGTTGTTTCCTTCTTCTTGCTAAGAAAGATCGTCCAAGCATACCTGGAATAATCATCAACAACAACCATGCAGTATTTCTTACCTCCCAAACTTACTGGGTCTACAGGACCGTAGAGATCCATGTGTAGCATTTCCAATATTCTTTGGGTTGAAAGGTAGGATTTGCTTTTCAGGGTTGACTTGATTTGCTTGCCTTTCTGGCATGGTCCGCAGACGCTGTCTTTCTTGAATGACACATTTGGCAAACCTTTAACCATTCCCTATCTTGAAAGCTTGTTGATCGTCTTGAAGTTGACGTGAGACATCCTCTTGTGCCATAGCCAGCTAATATCTGCAGTGCCTTTGGCAACAAAACATGGAATTGAGGAGCTCATAGGCTTCGGCCAAGAATGTACATATTACTCGATCCGCTTCCTGTAAGCACAACTTCCTTGGTTTGGGTGTTCTTGACTCTACAGTGATCTATATAGAACTTCACCGAAGCTGTTTATCACGTATCTGGCTAATACTAAGTAGATTATACTGTAAGCCTTCAAAGATATGCAACATCGGTGACCTTGAATTTCCCGACAAGTAGGTTTCCTTTCCTCTTGTTCTTCCTTTAGACTTATCACCGAAGCGAACTTTTGGACCGCGACCTTCTACAAAATCGATAGCTTGCTCCTATCTCCGGTCATGTGACGAGAGCATCCACTATCGAAGTACCGTATCCTCCTCTAGAATGTCCTGTAACAAAGAAATTAGGTAGATTTAGGTCCCCTTTGATTTTGGGTCCATGTATGTTAGTTTTTAGGTACCCAAGCTTTCTGGCGGCAAAGAATTGGTTTCTTGTAGGACATACTGCATGGGCTTTTGCGATATCTACGGGGCATATCCGTAGTTGTTATAATCATGATAATTATTATGCATGTAAAATTCAGTGGTTATTATTATTATTCCAAAGACGAGTGCCGTCTAGGAGGTGGAGCCATTTTCTTAGGCCTAACACTTGTCTTCCGGGTCTCCGTTGGATTCCCAATGCCGTTGTTGATACCGAATCGCATCTGCCGGCTTGAGGGATAACGGGGCCTCTGTATCCAATACCTCGGCGAGTCAGATCGATAAGACGCCGTGCGGGCCTTTGGTGCTTGGATACAGCCTTCCTTCTGAACGGCTGTTGACGCTGTTGATATGCTCTGGGAGCATGCTGTTGAGTGCGCCTCACAGGTTGGAATGGCTTATGATTCCGCTGTCTGGTATAGGTTTGCGGGGGCGGAATTGCAGCCTTCGGTTTTCTCGGTACAACAGGTTCCTTTATGGGACTAGGAGTATCTTCTGATTCTGGGATGTGTTCCACACTCTTGACGAACACTGTACTAGTTTTCCCTTTGTTTGAACATATGAGCTGTATCCTAAGCCACTTTTATCATGAGCATGTTGCCCAGTGCTCAGAATTTCTTCCATTCTTTTGGACGATTTTTCAAAAGACTTCAGAATGGTCTCAAGTTCAGTTTCTCGCTTTTCGAGAGTTGTGATTTTGGTTTGTAGTAGAACCAAATCATTTGTCTTGCTCTCATTGTGGGTTTTAACCTCATTTAGTTCGTGAGCAAGTTGATGATTGTTCTCCATGAGTTTTTCAAAATCGACCTTGCTGGTTTCACAATCAAGAGACATATTTTCATTATTTATTTTCAGCAAGTCATTTTCATCTTTCAGCTCTAAATTTGTTAATTGAAGCTGTATATTCTCAGTTTTTAGAGTCTCATGGGCCTTTTGAATGTTTTTAAATTCATTCATCATATTTTCGAAAGTATGAGATGCATTTGATGGAATAGCTGATGTTGAACTTACCTCATCGTCGCTGTCTTCACCTTCTGGAACATCTTTGGCCATAAAGCACATGTATGCCTTATCATCGAACTCATCGTCAGATGAATCACTTTCAGTGACCACCTGAAGACATTCTGCTGATTTGGATGGTGTGGGGGAGGCTTCTGATTCTCCAATCAGGGCCTTGAGCTTGTCTTTCCATGCACGTCTTCTTTCATCTCTCTCTTGTTGCTCGGCCTCAGGCAATCTTTGGACTTTGGGATGAGGACATTTGTTTGCATAATGGCCTGGTTTCCTGCAGTTATAGCATAGGTTAGCATCACCAGATGATGTTTTGGTACTTACCTTGTGGACAGGTTTGGGCCTATAGGGAGTCTTTCTAGACTGTTTGATGAACTTTTTGAATTTATGCATTAGAAGCGCCATTTCATCTTGGGACAGGATGTCGTCCATCACAAGCATTCTTGTGATCGGGCTTGACGAGCTAGGCATCTTTGTGTCGCTTGCTCGATACAGCCGAGAGTCGTGACCTTTGAAGGAGATTCTTCACTTTCTCTCTCACAATATCATACTCAAAAGCTTTGAGGTCGAGAAGAGATCAAAAGTGGATATTTCATTAAGATTACAGGATACACGCATAGTCGTGGTCTTAATGTCCCATCTGGGCCGAGAGATCTGAAAATTTTTAAGTTCTTCTCCTTTTGGGTGTAAATCTTGGCCAACGCTTCAAGTTCACCAACAATACCAGTGAATCTGAGGTCAAGTTCCTCAAGTGTTTCCGTTGGTTTCATTTCAAAAGATTCAAATTGCTGAGTTAGTTTTGAAATCTTGTTTTCTTTTGAGAGCTCAGTTTCCTCACAAATTAACTTGAGTTTATCCCAGATTTCTTTGGCTGTTTTGCAGCTCTTTACCTTTGAGAACGTGCCTTTGTCAAGAGTGACAAATAACGTGTTCTTAGCCACGTTGTCGAGATTGGCTCGCTTCCTTTCATCTGTTGTCCATTGCTCGCGTTCCTTCTCGAGCATTTCAGCATGGGCTTGGCCCTCAATCCTTGCGGCCGGATTTACCTTCATGATCTTGATAGGAGCATCCTGTATAACAAAAATCATCTCTTCGTGCATTGATGCAAGATGAGCTTCCATTCTAATTCTCCAGTCGTCAAATTCGTTAATAGAGAACATAGGGACTTTGTTAATCATAGAAGTATCCATACTGATAATATAGGAATGAAAGAGACTGTTTTGAAAATAAGTGATTTGAATCTGATTCGGTTAAAAAGAAATACGACTGATTCTTTTTAGAATCAACCGCTCCGATACCACTTGTTGGCCACTAAGTATACTGGATACAGTTTGGGAAATAGTTTAAACAACAAACTGTACGGATTCTAAATCTGAGTGCATAGCGGAAGTCTAGGATATGAGGTTGCGTGGATACAAAGAACTAAATGTATAGTGTATACTTAATATATCACAATAATTTAAACAAATAAAGTCAAGGTAAATAACACAGTAATTAAAGTGGTTCGAGGTAAACCCCTCTACGTCCACTGGTCCTCCACACAGGAGTAAAAAGTTTATTATAATTACTGCGTACACAACTACGTAATTATAACAACACACACAATCAATATATTGTTCACAAAGATTGATATAAAGATCTTAGCTTAAACCGTTCACACAGATTGGTTTTGAGCTAATGTTTGACTTGCTTCTTCACACACAGTTCTGAAGCTTCGTCTTCTTCAATGCAAATCCTTCACACACAGTTCCGGAGAAGCACAGATTGTTCAGTCCACACAGGGCTGATCTTGAGTTTGTTCAACGTATAGAACAGATGGTGAACAACAACTTTGACTTTAAGAGCTTTCAGCTGATGAAGTGTTGTTCAGGATGATAAGCACTGTATATCTCTTTCGTTCTTAATTGCAGTAAGCTTTTGAGATATGTTTGCTCTGATGATAACTTTTGATAGCTTGAGTGTTAGGTTGTCAGTAATCGATCTTCAATGCCTTCATAAGATATATATAGTCTCCGAAGAATGTATCCGTTGAGATGTATCCATTTGAATGAGATTTCGTTCCAACGGATTATGACACGATCCGGATTTCTGGATTCTCAAGATTCGAAGATCGCGATTTAAATACTTTATCCTTGAGTATTTAAATACTTCTTTATTCAACGGACTTGACTGCTCCTTCTTTGTCTGTTGTGAGTCAGATGGAAGATAAGTGTATTTTGAGTTTCGAGACAGTTTCCATACTTGGTCTTTTTACAAGACTTCTTGTTGTACTGACGAGCTTCACTATATGCTGATTCGAGGCAGGTCTTCGATACAGGATAAAGCCTTAAAGCCTCGATACAGTTTCCTTTACTGTATTCGGATTGGAATATATGTCAAAACCTCTTTGTCAAATATCATTCGATACAGGGATCGGGTATCCCGGCTGTTTCGATACAGGGTCTTTGTTTTCCCAACACCCCCTTTGATATTTTTTCCAAAATCGAGCTCCATCTATGCCGTATGACATGATTATTTTTATTATTTAGTTGAATTTTTTATTTTGCATACCATGCGTATCCGGCGTGCATACTCGCGTCGTATCCGTTTCTTTGGTATATTCCGGTATCTAATACTCCCAAATATTTGTTTCAAGTGTCGATCATTTCTCATGAGATTTTTGCGTTTCTGTAATTATTATTTTCATAATCACATATTCGGTTATTTATTTTTCTGGGTCTTGCAGGGAAACAGGAGGAGGCCTTGGAAAATTTTCAACGGCTTATTGAAGAGAACCCAAGAGATTTTCGCCCTTATCTATGCAAGGTTCCTTTACTATTTTTCCAAAATCGTGCTCGATCTATGCCGTATGACATGTTTATTTTTATTATTTAGTTGATTTTTTTTATTCTGATGTAAAAATTTTATTTAATGTATGTGTGGTTCATGCGATACCAAAAAGTTTGGGCTCAATCAGTGGGAACGGCCTCATGAACATGTCACAAAGTTTGGGCTCAATCAGTGGGAACGGCCTCAATCGCTTGAACATTATCTTTTACTATTGCTGCTAGCTTCAGTTCTATTGTCATTTGCTGTCCTTAAACTGTTTGTTATCGGTTTGCTTGTCGCGGCCTATTTCTGTGTTATCTGGTTGGATTCAGTTTTCGGGCGACTCTTGTTTCCTTATTAATTAAAACCTAAACAAAGTAAAACCTTAAAATCCAAAACAGCACTAATCTTGCGCTGCCAGGACCGAAAGTGTCCCTCGGATCTTTGTCAGGAGCTTGAGGATCCCGGTTTTAATTTAAACGGGTTTTAATCTCAAAAATCAAATCGAGTCGGCGGGACAAAGTTTGGGCTCAATCAGTGGGAACGGCATGCAGGATACAGAGCGAAGAAGTGGAAGTATAGTGTTAAAGTGAAGGGCTCTAATCTAACACTTGAAAAATGGGTTAGTTCCTGAACAACTGTTTATTTTATGATTTTGTGACATGTTCTTGATTTTCTCTTATAACAGCTGTTTGGTACAGATGGCAGAGTACAATATACATGGCTTCGATTTTGTGCGGCTATATGAACTGCAGCTGTTTGCTTTTCTGAAAGGTTGTAGCTTGGTTTGCTTTGGTACAACACATTTAATTTATGTTGATTATGCATTGGTAAATGAATAACATGTATTCTCACTAATTTAACTTTGCAGAAAACTACCAACCTGTTTGTAGAAGGAGTGTGACACGAAGATAACAACAATGCAAACTTATTTTCATACTCCAGATTCCTGGCATACACTACACGATGGATACTCCAAAACAGATTGGTAAAAATTATCCTTTTTTCCCAATTTTAGCTTATATGGGATGAGTATTATGTACAATTAGCTATTCAGTCTCTATTCTGGATTATGCACTCATTTTCCATTGTGTATCTAGCATGTCGAGTTTTGTTCATCATATGTTTAATGTCTGCCATTAGTGATCTGATAACTTCATATATTACAATTACTGTTTGCAGTTAAAGTTTTGGGGGTAATACACTGAGCAGCGTAAAATTGAAGAATTAAAAATCTCAAGATAACAGATAAGTTAACTTATCATTGTAAAATGAAATTTGCAAATTTATATATTAATATGTGTTAATTATTTATTAACTTATGTTCTAATTTTTTCTTGTAGATAATCACCTCAGAAGAGTTTCATGACAAAATTATAATGAAATATCAGCAGAAAAAAATAGATCTCAAAGTATGATTAAGTATATCTCCATATCGTACCTAAAAAATTTTCATCCTGCTTCTGTCGTTTGCCATTGATGGTTGTGGATTTAGTTATCTTTTTCATACTTCTGAATGCGTCGGAGTTATCTGTCGAACCCTGCTTTCTTCATAAAAACACAAATTTTCTAGCAAAAAAGAACATAAATAGTTTGAATAATAGGAAAAGTTTTAAATTTAATTTGAGAAAACTTACTATAAATCTTATTTGAGAAATGATACCATGCACATCTTTATCTTTATGTTTATATATATGGTCTGCTTTATAGTTTAAAATCGGTAGTTATTGAAACTGCCCATTATCTTTATTAACTGCCCATTAGCTTGACAGCACTTTCTTTAAATTAATTTCCCTTTATTATCTATATCTATATCTATATCTATATATATTAATATTATCTATATCTATATCTATATTAATATTATAATCGACATTTTATTTATTGGGTACTTTTGGCAGTTAAAACAATACTGCTTTTTTTTAAACTGCTGAAATTATATTTTTTATTCATACTATTTTTACAGCAATTAGGAATCTATATCTATATATATATTAATATTATAATCGAACATTTTATATGTATAAAAATATTTTATGTATTATTAATTGCCACGCTGCCATTCTAATTAAAATAAATTAAAACAATTTTATATGAACATATTTCAAATTAGAATATATTATTGTAATAAAATGGTTTTATAAAACTGCCGAGTATAATACTTTATCAATGGGTATAAATTTTTTTAAAAATTATTAATTATCCAACTACTATAGTAATTAAAACATTTTTTAATCAACATAGTTCAGAATAGACGATATTCTTAACAACTATGTACTTACGATTTTTAACTATAATACATTAATTCTATTTGATTTATGAGTTGCTTGCTAAATGGTGAATGTATGAGTCGACTAAATTAGTTCATGATTGTTTGGGCCCAAAATATAAGATTATCCTTCAAATGATTTTCGTCGCATTCATGAATGTAATTTGTTGTAATTAGATTTTTATTTATATGTAACCTATGGTTGTGTGAAATGTAAGTAATATTGTTATTTAGTTCGATATGGTTGTAATTAATTACTTAAGTAATTTTTCTAGATTTGTCTGTAATATAAACGAAAATAAAAAAAAGGATAATTTTTTTTTTTGCCCAAACTCATCATAAATTAAATGGTCCATTTTAATTTGGTTGAACTGACATTTTCCTTATGTTATGAGTTGGTTAGTTTCAAATGATAGTTAGGATATCGAGATGTTTCTAATCGATATAGTAATGTTTTAGGAATAGCTAAGAAAAAGCTATAGATCTTACATAGCCCGCTCAACTTATCATAAAATAATTTAATTGAAATAAAATAAACGAAGTGAAAGTCTTAGAATAAAATGCATGAAAACATCGTTTAAAAAAATTCAACTGAACGAAGTGAAAGTCCGGGAATAAAATGCATGAAAACATCGTTTAAAAAATTCAACTGAAATATTGTAAATAAATATAAGCAACATAAAAAATCCAGGAACTCGATCAAGGACTGTCCGTCTTCTCTTCCTTGATTGCAATGCCCTTTTCCTTTCTCCTCGGCCGCGTGGCAGACATTTCATCATAAAGTTTACACTTTATGGTCTTACAATCCATGCCTTCATCAGCTTTTTCTTTGCCTTTGGCCTTCTTAGGAGGGCTGACTTCCTCGTCCGAAATAATTTCCTGGATCAATTTATTTAAAAAATTTAGCAACATTAGATAATCAGTATGATAATTTTATTTTCTAGTTTTAAGTTCTTACACTCTTACGTGAATTGCTTTTGACTTCACTTTCACCGATAGTGTAAACATCCGATTCTTGTTTGTTTCTACTGAAAAAACCAGCGTATTCTGATACTTTGGCTCTATCGGTGATGAGGTTATTAACTCCAAAAGATTCTGTATAATTATAGTTCTCATCTGGCTTTATCTGAATTTTGAATAGCATTTTTCTGTTGAGAAGTAAATATTTGATCTGCTCGGGAATATCGTCTAGATCGTCGTCCTGTGTAACAATAAACAAACAACTTAAGTATATATAGAGATTTGGTTAAATGAATTGGTGAATATCATTGTTTACTTTTTTAATCAGATCTTCCATCAACTCAGAAACTGTTCTACCAATCACTTCAGCACAATGCTTGTCCCACACTATGACCTCTGCACTTGCAGTGGAATCTGACACTTTCATAAATAGTCTATATCTGAAAAAAAAAGTAGTTCAGGACAGAGTTACTGTTTGATGTTGTAGTATGTAAATAGTTGACCTTTTTGATGTCGCACAAACTTCTTTGTCGCACTCAAGACAGTAGTACCCGGGATCTAGATCATGCACCCCATTTTTGCATGTGTCGCATTCTATGAAATACCATTTGTTTTTCCTCCCGTACTTGCCAATGGATTTGATGGTAGCGCATATCCAGTAAGAGCCCCACCTTTTATTCTACAAAATTCATAAAGTAATTGTCAAAAATGTCATCTTTCAAAGTTGAAAATTTTTAACGTTTTTACTCATTTATCCTCGAAAAATTAACTTTTTTACCCCTTTATCCTCGAAAATCTCTTCAATAGTTCTGAAAAGATGACATTCCTCGGCAATATCCATTGGACCACCAGTGGATGCAGAAACAATGCATTCAATATTAGTTTTGTTAACCTCAGCCAGCCTGTTTTTTTTAATCAAGCACCCGCAGGTGAATTTTATTACGAATAGCAAAATTACAAGGTTCGGAAAATCCAGATAAAGATAAAAACAAAAAAGCCACAAGCGGCTGATTACGAAGAGCTAATTGGGCCTAAACATAGGCCAAAATAAAACTCAAAATTAAAATAAAATTTCACTACCCGTATTTAAACCATAACCCCACTACCCATATTTAAAACATAAGTAACCCAATTGAATCTCTTTAACCTATCCCCGAGCGCCTAAAATTGGGAAGGCCCAATTGGTCCATACGAAGAAGCCCTTTAATTCCATGCGGGAGATTATGTCGGTCCAAGCGACAAAGTTGTTGGGCTTGACAGCCCAAATTCGCCAAGAAGTCAGCAGGCTTATTTCCTTCACGGCATATATGAGTGATTTTAGACCTTCTCAGCGCAAGTCGGGATCGAATCCTATTAATCACATTTTGGCATTCCCAATTGCCTCCCGATTCCTGATTTAATATTTGGACCAGAACACTTGCATCCAGCTCAATCCACCAGTTTTCACCTTCCAATTCCGATAAAATTGCAGTTCCACAATGTAACACCCCCAATCCACTCAGGGATATTACACGCCGTAGACCCTCTCCTCGAGGATCTACTAGGCTGATAACTAAAATCAAACATCTAAACATCGCCTTTAAGGCTAAAATGACTCAGTAGACCGACTTGGTCTTTCAATAATAACTTACAACTCAATTCCAAATACATACCCACGCAGGGGTCAAAATACAATAAACTCCCGTACAACGGGGAAAAGATACTGCAGCGGAAAAGAAAATACAACTAGACCAATACGACATCAACGGATCCTCGTGTGATTAGTATCGTTCATCTTTCATCATCCTTCGTGCCGACCCTGTGCTATGCTCCAAAACCTGAATGTAAAAATAGACATCCACCCCCCGAATACTCGGGGGTTAGCAAAACTCCACTGTTTTGCTAGTGCAAATACAAAGTGCAAATACGAGCCATATAATTCAAATTCCACGAATAACAATAACCAGGAATCCTCAAAAATCCAAAGTAACGAAAAGCACTTCCCGAGGCATAAGTTTGGTAAAACATCCCAAAACCGAAGGATCACAAATCAAGGGAAACAATTTATAAAACAGTTTAAAATGCCATCGAGAGTTTTAATAGAAAACAATTTAGGATTATCAAATCCTTATCTTTCCAAAAAAAATCAACAGGGTCACAGGTCACAGCCCAAAGGTTTTGTTTTCGCAAATAGAAAACCGACAACAATTCACAGGGCCAGAGCCCAACATCACGTGTCCTCAACGGACATAAAATCAACACAATGTAATCATGCACAAGCATCGCCTTGGGAACAGAGTCATATCATAGATTCCCGCACGAGGCCTCGAAGGACCCTCCCGCACTGGCTAGCTAAACAAATCACAACATAAGCATCGCCTTGGGAACAGAGTCATATCATAGATTCCCGCACGAGGCCTCGAAAGACCCTCCCGCACTGGCTAGCTAAACAAATCACAACATAAGCATCGCCTTGGGAACAGAGTCATATCATAGATTCCCGCACGAGGCCTCGAAGGACCCTCCCGCACTGGCTAGCTAAACAAATCACAACATAAGCATCGCCTTGGGAACAGAGTCATATCATAGATTCCCGCACGAGGCCTCGAAGGACCCTCCCGCACCGGCTAGCTAAACAAATCACAACATAAGCATCGCCTTGGGAACAGAGTCATATCATAGATTCCCGCACGAAGCCTCGAAGGACCCTCCCGCACTGGCTACCTAAACAAATCACAACATAAGCATCGCCTTGGGAACAGAGTCATATCATAGATTCCCGCACGAGGCCTCGAAGGACCCTCCCGCACTGGCTAGCTAAACAAATCACAACATATCGCAATGCAACAAAGATATCCAAATAATTCATCCAGAGACATCAACACTTAGCCAAACACCACGTCAAAACACAACGCACTAAAATGAAATATTATACGTCCACACGCAATACAAAGCGCAACATCAACACCAAGCATATCCATAGAGTTCACATAGTCATTCTCAAACCACACCATTAACAAAACACACGCGTTTTGAAAGCAAGCCTTTAACAGGGCTAAACCGAATCTTTTGAAAGTTCAAATCAAACGATCAAATAAACACATAGAGACGATCACTAATTATCATATCCATAAAACAAGAATCATATGGACAAGGTACTTGCCTCAAAATCGGCACGCAAGTATCCCGACGAAGACGGCTCAACCGGAAAGCTTCGAAACGCCCGATGTTTTCGAAAAGGAAAAATACAACGAACGGAAGGGTTCAACTTGGTTTCTTCGCAAGAAACTCGACCCTAACAACATATAATCCATAAATCAACAATCATACGAGGAAGGATAATCGTAGAACGCCCGAAAACCCCTCTAAGACATTTTACCGGACACCTTCAAGGCGTCGGTCAAGAACTCGACCCAAACAACGAATCGATACGATCCAACCATGGAATAATAAAGGAAATGATATAAAACATCTAAATAATCATCAATCCATCACAATCCTAAGTTAAATCGGGTTAATCGGACGAAAACAACCAAAATACCCAAATTCCCCAAAACTAGATTTCTAGGAAATCTGACCTGATTCGGTAGATTGGAGGATGTTATAGGATTGATCATTGATGATATGAACTCCAAAACTTCATGGATTGATTGTCCAACAACGTCTCTCCAAGCTATACACACCCACAGCCGCGTACGGGAAGGAAAAGAAGGAGAAATGGCTGAAGAAAAACGTTCGCAGGCCTTAAATAGGCTAATCGCCACGGGTTACGACGTAATCGCCACGGCTTACGACGAATCGCCATGGCCGAACTCACCGACCGAAAATGCCGGAACGTTACGACGCATCGCCAGTGGCCTTACGACGAATCGCCTTACGACGAATCGCCGATCACTACCGCACGTTACTCGGCCAGGGCTGGCCTGGCCCGAGCATGCCCGGCCATGACTCGGCCGGGACCAACTCCGACGGCCCGAACGACCCCGAAACCCGAACTTGAGTACGAATCGAAGATACGGTTACGAAGTACTCGAAAAGACGAACCTGAGCACTAAGAGAACACACGATTCCGGCCACCCGAAGGCCCGAAATTCGACAACGGAAAGTAATTATCCCAAACTTTGGGAAATTACGAAAATGGCCCAAAACGTCCGAAATATACGATACATGATCGAAACACCAAGCCGAAGCTTGCAACATGAATAATAACATTAAATGAACTTACGAGAAAGTCCAAACAACAGTTTCGGACGAGATTCGCAAGAATCAAACTCAAGTGCGGAAAAACCGCTAAAAAGCACGGAACTTAACAAAACGACACCGAAACGAGCTCGGATGACAAAAAGTGCAGAATTAATCATTCTCGAAATGACGAAACGGTCATGAGCGAGTCGTCAAAACGGACTTCCGCCGAAAAAAAAGAAATTACCGGAAATCGAAATTACGGGTTATTACACACAATCCAGAGCTTTAAGTTCAGCAGAGATACTGCTGTCAGCCACCAGATTGCAATAAAATGCTTCCAACACCTCAGCCAGCCTGTTAATTTCAATCATAATTAAAAGACAATACAGAGTTTATATGTTGTACAAATATCAATACCTTGTTTTGAAGCTCGAGAAAATCTCCCAGACTTCGTTGATGAACATTTGCGTCACACGCCATTGATCTGCAGTAGTGTACTTTTCGTTGAACATCTTAGTTTTGCATAGTTGTATCAGGCAAATGACCATCTCCCTTCCATTTTGTTCTATATATATAACTGCATTTGATCCACTTGAGTCCCCCATAGGGTATGGCAAAGTCTGTGTGACCTACATTGAATAAGTATAGGATTAGTAAAATGAATTCTAGTATTGCAAGTTATAGTTTAACACTAAAATTAATGCATACTCGGTGTCCTCCAGAATTATGTTAGAAAACGTAGATCGACGCCCGTTCTTATTAGTAAACTCCTTCAGTTCGGAAAAGTTAACGACCAGTCCGATGATATCTACATTAGTTTCGAAAATAATCAATAATGGAATGTAGAAAAATATTCTTAGAGACCGAAATTTCTAACTTGGGTAGTACCGTAAAGTTTTCCTGTGACGATGTTCGTGTTTGTCTAGAAATCTGCAAAGCTCTTAAGCACAAATCTTAAATTTGGGAAATCTTCTTTCGGATCTTCATATATGAGAGTTGATCCGCAAATGTTGATCATGAATGGTGCATCAGTTGTTGGATATGGCATGTCATTTAAGGCAACCAAAAATTTTGACATTCTGTATAATTTTCCTTCCTGCAGCATGGGCTTGTGCTTCGAAACCCATGGTTTTTTTATTTGAGAATGGATTCTGTCTGTAAATAGCTAGAAATTAAATCGTGTTGCAGCAAGTTGATCTAAGACATAAATAATAAGTAAATGTAATTACAATAATAGAATAATCTTACTGTTTCGTCGTGGAATACACATTCAACTGTTTTTATGTCTTTTCCAGCAAAATCAAGTACATCGTATGATCTGACCAGACGTAATCTCATGTTCCAACCAAAATTTCTTGGTTTTAGATCTCTGATGTTGCTCCACATCGGCATTTTGTCTGTCTTTTGTTAATATCTAAAAGGAAGACGTATCTTATCTGATATCTGATACTATAGAAAAAGTGGAATGGGGTTGATGTATATTCCTTTCCAGGAGTCTCCTTTTATATTGTTTTCCAGTAGTATATGTCGGTTATTTGTAGTTTGATATTGAATGACTGAAGTAGTGGAGAATGTGCAGCCAATAACCCACTACACCGCAAAAAGGGGCAGTTTTCTTGTAAACTGCCAATAGCCCCTGCAGTTTTATCTAAGCGGCAGTTTGCTGTGTAATTTTGACAACAGTTTTATCTATAAAGCAGTTAAGCGGCAGTTTGCTGGTCTGGCAGTTATTTATAATGCACCGATTTTTTAGACAAATTACCATATATTATTTGCACCAATTAGTTAAAACCATCTAAAACCCAACTACATTTAGGTAGGTCTGGGCATGGGACGGGACGGGACCATTTTTAGGTAATCCCGATCCCGTCCCCTTTAAAAATTATGGGATGAGATGGGACGGGATTGCACTTTTGAAAAATTGATCCCGACCGTCCTGATCCCAAATGGAATCGAGATGGGATTGGGACACGAATGGGACGAAAAATGATCCTGTTGACCAATGTTGACTCTTAAATGAGTACAATATTTGGACTTGTTACATGACAATAAATTTAAGTTTTTCTTTTAAACCAATCTGTTTATCAAATATCGTTGTGAGTCATTTGTTAATTCTTGAACAAATGGTTCATAGAACTCTGAATGCTTTCTTATTTCCCCCAAAATAATAAACATAAAGAACATTACAACATAGTCAGATACTCACTGATCTCTACTTCTGTACACAAGTTCTTTATGGTTTATAGAAACTTTGTTCCCCGATAGAAGTAAATGAGATAAGTTAGAAATGTTAGATGATAAGACTGCTTTGGGCTTGGTAGTCAGATAAATTTAGTAATTAGACATTCTTACGGGACGGGACGGGATCCCATCGGGATTCGATATTTGGGCTCGCGGCCCGTCCCAAGTTTTTAAAACGAGACGGGACAGGACGGGCCCTGAGTTTTAAAATTTTGGTCTCGTCTCGTCCTGGTGCGGGACGAGACGGGCCCGAGACGAGCCCGAGCCTTCGGGATTAGTTGCCCAGGCCTACATTTAGGCGGGAATTCTCCCTCAGAAAATCACTATATTCTCTTCATATATATAAAGATTTATTATTATTTTTATTACTAATAATATTTTATTACTTTTCTTATTATTTTATTATATTTATTATTTTTAATATTTATTATAATATTATTGTTATTATTATTATTATTATTTCATTATTATTATTTACTCTTAATATATATTTAAGTTCAATTCAGTTGAGTTCAATTCAGTTCAGTTCAGTTCAGATTCATTCAGTCCAAAAGGACAGAGCCTAAATGTTGATGTCGAAGTAACTACCACAAAGTATGTGTTGGTATGACTTGCTTATGTTTTGGAAATCAACTATGCAAATCCCTTTTGGCTACCTCCTCGAATCACGACATGATTATTGCTTTGCATGAATCTGTCTGTGAGTGTATATGATTAAGAACTATGATTCTACACTTGTGAGGAACTAGTGGTTAAGTACTACCACTGATGAGCATACTTACATTTATGAACATAATGTAACTTGTAAATCCCTCGATCGTTGGAAGATTATAACGGGAAATATATGAGATATAGGAAACATACTCACATAGGTTGCACTCTTTTCCTTAGACCAAGGTTTATTTTCTCTCATTGGGTTTTGTTACTTGACGAGGTTTTTAATGAGGCAACGACTACTTAATTGATGTACAAATCAGGGGGAGATGTAGACTTGAGGGGGAGTCTTCATCCACATCGTACGTTATACTCTTTTCTTTCCAATAATCATTTGTCCCACTGGATTTTTATCACTTGGAAATGTTTTTAACGAGGTAACCAGATGAATAATTTTAGGGATCGATGAATGATCACCTTAGTAGCGGTATGTTTAATGTAACGACATATGAAAGTATAGACTCAAAGGGCGAATTCTAAACTTGATGTGCTTTTTTTTCTACGATCAAGACATTTTCCCACATGATTTTTGCTTGACGAGGTTTTAACGTGACAACGTGATATGCGATTATAGACTAGGCACAAGGGGGAGTATTAAAGTAATAATACCTATTGTGTGCCTAAGTGTGTTATTATATGGACTCTCCTAGTTAGGATATGATTAAGCCACTTTGTATGTAATCTCTCTATATATAGGGACACTATCAACGAAAATACACACCTCTTGCTCTACTTTTTGTCTTAGTTATTTTTCCTTCAATAAATCGGCATTTATAATTACATGTTGATTTTTTTCTTTTTTTTCATTTTCTTAAATATATTTTTTATGTAGTCTCCGTTAATAGCCATTTTTTTTAAATTCAATTCAGTATAAAAATCAAAATTATTTTAATTCGATGGTAGTATTTTTTTTTCAAGATTATCTATACTATATAATACTTATCCCCTTTAATTTAATATGGAAGGGGGATTTAATTGTAACTTTTAATTGTAAATATATGAAGAGACTATTTTAATTGTAACTTTTAATGTAAATAAACTAATTTAAATACAAAAGTTATGATAAACATCACAATGCAAATGTACCTTTTAATACACAAGGTGATTAAAATGAACTTTTAAACGATAGTATAAATTACAAGATGGTTAAATTTTAGCTATGAAATCTTAGATACAATCGGTGCATCGCACGGGTTGAATAAACCAAAAACAACCCCGGAGCAACATACGGGTTAGTAAAACCTCATTTCATATAACTAATTACATAGACTAAAATAATAGGACAGTAACAATAAAAAAACATATAAACTTCTCTAAAAGGCATATAAAATTCTGCCATCTGCTGATTCAACCGTCTGCCCCAACATTACGTACAAAACACGTGCACCTTCTAATACACAAGGTGATTAAAATGAATTTTTAAATGATAGTATAAATTACAAGATGGTTAAATTTTAGCTATGAAATCTTAGATACAATCGGTGCATCGCACAGGTTGAATAAACCAAACACAACCCTGGAGCAACATACGGGTTAGTAAAGTCTCATTTCATATAACTAATTACATAGACTAAAATAAAAGGACAATAACAATAAAAAAAACATATAAACTTCTCTAAAAGGCATTTAAATTCTGCCATCTGCTCATTCAACCGTCTGCCCCAACATTACGTACGAAACACGTAGATATTCAATCAAAGACCGTGCATCGCACGGGTTGAATAATGTCTCGTTGTTCAATTAACCGAACAGAGCCCGGAATATGGATTTGCAAGGAACATCACATTTAATTTGAATAAAATTCATAATCTGAATTATAGTCGGACCTTTGACACACTTAGGGCTGGGGGCGGAGTGGGTTGGGGCGGGGCGAAGGTAAAACCGCATCCGCCCCGCAATTTTTGTGCGGTGCGGGTTTTTGCGGGGCGGGGCATTTTTGATATTGAAAACCGCACAAAATCATAGTTTTGCGGGGCGAGGCGGGGCAAATACAATATTTATATAAATATCTAAGTGTTTTCCCCTGTTATATGCGGGGCGGGGCGGTTTTTTGCGGGGCGGTTGGGAAAAAAATAAAACCGCATTCGCCCCGCAATTTTGGTGCGGTGCGGGTTTTGTGCGGGGCGGGGCGAAATCAACATTTGAAACCGCCCCGCCTCGCTATTTTGCGGTGCGGTGCGGTGCGGGGCGGGCGGGGCGGTTTGTTTTGCCCAGCCCTAGACACACTCATATCATCATACGTTTTACGTTAAAATATGTTATTTTAATTTTTAATTACTACTATTTTTAAATTATTAAACATTATGGAATAGGAAGCAACAGTAAAACATCTTTGATTGTTTAATCTGCTTGGAACATACAACCGCTAAATTTGCTTAGGACACTATAAATTTCTAAAACGCATAATCAACCGGGTTTTTCTACCGTCAAGTCAAAAAAATTTAGTCTGTCATTAAACCGAAAATAAGAGGACGTATTCATTTGAGACTTGAAATGAGTTTCAAAGACTTTTATAGAATTTGATGAATTTGGAAAGTTTGGGTGTATTTATTTGAGACTTTTAAAAGTCAATTAAATTTTGTTGGTATGCAACATAGAATTTTATGGAGTTTTTAAAAGTACATTAAAGGCATGAGATATTAAATGAAAATTTTTATAAAATCTTACAAAATTATGAGATATTCAAATTTATTTTGGATTCAAAGGATTTTAATCAACTAGGTACTCATTTTTAAGCATAACGTACAAACATAATCTGTCTTTTAAAATCTTTCGTGCACCCCTAAGATTTTGATGGATTTTAATTCGTCACCACCACCCACCATCGCTGCCGCAGCCACCTCCACCACCACCACGCCACCGCCTCCACACCAACATTGCCACTGTTCCGTTCCACCACCAACACCATTTATGCTGTCACCCTGCCACCACCACCACCAACACCATTTATGATGTCACCTTACCGCCACCACCACGACCACTACTACCACTATCATTCCTCGTAACATTTTTGTTCTTTATTTTTATTATTTTTTCTTACTTTTACTATAAGAATAATATAAATATTTCAGGAGAAGGTAAGAAAGTAGTAAAAATGAATAAATTGTATTTATAACACTGATAGAGGCGCCTCTATATAGTCTTTACAATTAAAGTCCTTCAATACACAAGATTCTTAATTAAGGTAATACACCTAATGACTCCTACTACCTCTAGAAGAATCCAGAACCTTCTATCTATGTATCCTACTAGAACCAGTATTAGGCAATACACAGATAAGGGAAGGACATCCCGGAACACTGAAGAAGTTCTTATAATACTTTTATCTTTTGTTCTTCAACTTTATATGAAAAAAATAATTATTTACAAAAAACTTGTAAAAAAATTCAATTTATAATTAAATATTTTATATCTATTCATTACTTTAATATCTTGATATATGTTTTAGTCTTTTTACTATGAAATAGTTTTTTTTGGTTTTTCTCATTAAATTATATCAAATTTTTGTCAAATTTCTATTTGCAATAGCTATTTATTTTTAACTAAAAAATCTATTATACATAACTATTTATTAAAAATCACATATAGAATAACTATCTGATGAAACCGAGCTGATCAGTCACCAAGAACCGGGTTAATCTCAGAAATTTATCCGAGAAAACCGAATATATGAAGTGTTACTCTCTCTCTCTCTCTGTGTATATTTCTTTCTCTCTCTCAAAAATACTGTAATCTCATAATTATGCTTAACCTTTGAAAGAAAGACTTCTCCCCTATTTATAGAAGGGAGGGCTCCCTGTCCTTGAGATCTTTTCCTGATTTTAGGGAAGATCCCGGATATTCAGGGATTTAGGCTGCGATTTTCCTGTTGGGATTCGGTGATTAAAAACGAAATACACAGCGAAAAATAAATTGGTCCAACCGGATAAAACCAAACCCCAAAAAAATGGACCGATCAAGCATCGTATAAACGAATATAAATAACGAGAAAGATAATCAAAGAATATTTACCCTCGTAGTCCTTTGATAATATAATCTTCGAAGGAAAAATCCGAGCGAGCCTTTTCCCGATTACTGACATGAACACGAATCCAATTCGTTATAGCTTGTTGAATGATCCAACACCGAAAATACCGAATGTCTCTACGTTATCACGCGTCGGATATTGATAGGAAAAATAAAATATCAATTCGTTCTCAAAGAACACGGCTAGGAACTGATACGATATTTTTCTTCCATCTCTTCTTCCTTTTCTTTCTCTCAAAGATGTACAAGAAAAAGAAAATAAATTTTTCTCCTCCTACCTTGTGAACTCACGGCTGATCAAGTATTGGTTGGTGTGTATTTTTCAACTCTTATTTGAGGTGTGAATGACATCTCAATATATAATACAAAGTGATATCAAAATGATGAGATTCTAAATCTCATGCATTTTGTCCTCAACCTTGTAAAATATGACTAACACATCCCACACAACACATGGTGAATTTCCAAGCATGAGAGGGGGGGCTGTAATGCCCGGATAAAATGGTGTATTTACCTTGTATTGGACCTTGTATTATTTCAACTTCGTGATGTTATTAATCCTAGATTGGTTTCCCGTATTCGTACTCTTACATTTGTATATCTTCAACATTGCATGCATGGTTCTGCACGTGCTTACGTACGCTACGGACTTGCGATTAACGTACGCTAAGTCTGCTGTGTAACGTACGTTATATGTTGAGCTTAACGTATGTAAGCTCAGTCAAGTCAAGATCCAACAAGGGTCGGCGTGTGGGGACCGGATGAAGATTCGTGGAGATTGCCAGCACGAACCTGGATGGTTTTCCAGCCATGCAAGTCAACGGCTTAGCGTACGCTAGGAGAGATTTTTAACATACGCTAAGGTCCTATATGTTACGTACGTAACACCTATAGCCTAATGTACGTAAGCGTATGCCAGAAACAGTCCAGTGAGCTCTGGTCGAGCGTTAACGCACACTAATGTTCGAGCATAGCGTACGCTAACCATGTTACGCACGTAATGGTCTTTGGTTAACGTACGTAATGGTTTAAAATCTATTTATAGGACCCGACCCTCATTTCATTTCCAACTCTTACCTTGGCCGATTTTTGTGTTCTTGAGACTATCCCTCACCTCATATCCCTCATATCATCATCTACATCCGATTTTGGGGAGCCTAGACCGTGTGAATTGGTGATCAACCTTCCGGTGAAGAGTTTATTCAAGATTTTCTTTGTTCTTACATCTCTTAAGGTATGTTAACTCTACACCAAGATGAGGACTTTGTTCTTAGTTGTATTATGAGCTTTTCCAGAGATTATTGAGCTTGTTTCGTCGTACTGAATCCAATACCATGTTTAAAAGGATTGTATTGGTTGAATTAAGGTTTCCATGGTTAGAGTTGAGCCATAATCTTTACCAACCTTAAGGATGAAATTTCTGAGATTGAACACACCTTGTTGATCCTTTCGTAACACTCTCTTTATGAACAAATGTTGAGGATTACCTCTGTGTAAAATGAATTCGTGAAGTTGAACATAGAGTGTGTTCGATTATAATACTTGCCTTTGATGAACTTGTGTAAATCTTCTTAGATGAGTAGAACCTTGAAAGGATTATTGGAACAACCATTTTGAATGAAGAATTTGTTAAGAAGAATCACCCACGTAAGAACAAGAATCGTAGAGACATTTTAGCCTAGAACTAGAATGAACGTGATTATCTCATAATATTTCGATATAGCCACCGAACCGAGCATTCGAGTTAAGAATCGGAATTTGAGTTTGGATCATGGAATATAATGATATGATGAATGTTCTTGAAATTTTAGATACCAACCTTGTGTTCCACTACAATCTCTTGAATTCGCAAGTCTTTTTCCAAGCGTAGTACTCGTCAGAAAATAGGACCGATAACCGATTGTCCGTTATCGATAATTCGTTTATAACTTTAGACAATCGGGACTCATGCGTAAGTTTCGGGAAGATTATTGAATTTATTGTTATTCCCTTGTACAAGGTGATAGATCGAGGGGCGGCGACCTTCGGGCGAGTGACATTCGTGGGAGTATTTAAATTTTTGCCATCTTGAGGCAAGTATCGTATTTTAAGCTTGTTAATATTAGATTGTTGATCATGCGTATGATTTATTCATGTTGTTGAACATGATATTAATTTCTTTGAGTTGTCATGGTATTTGCTATTGATTCCTTGAATGTTCACGTTGATGAACATGCTGATTTGCATATGTGTATGCATAATTATACTGTTTATGTTGTAAATGATCCGAGGGGATCATGAGGATCTATGCTGAGGGCGCTGGATCAGATGTCCACCATGCGTTGGTCCGACGGGATCATCATGGGGATCTATGCTGAGGGTGCTGGATCATTGGACGGGTTTTCCACCATGCGTTGGTCCGACGGGATCATCATGGGGATCTATACTGAGGGCGCTGGATCGTTGGATTATCCTGTATTGTATTGATGGAATCATGAGGATTCGCATCATTGGATTCCAGTGATGGAAGTCCGTTTTGTATGTTTTATGATGCATTGATGATTTATGTATTACGATACTTGTACTAGCATTGTTTTGCTAACCCCTTCGGGGGTGGACATTTATTTTGATGTTCAGGTAGCCGAGGAGCGGGGAAGCAGCCACAGTACCGAGATGACGATGAAGTGTCTCAGTGATGTGGATTATGTTATTTTGGTTTTATGGTTATTTTCCAGTACTCGAGTATGCATATGTTGTTGATGTTTTGGGGATGTTTTGTAATATTGGACTCATTTGAATTGTCGAACGGGTTTTGAACTTCTTTTACATTGATGACACTTTAATATTATTTCCGTATTTCTCAATTTAGCCTTGTAAATTCTTATACAAAAGATTTACGGCGCTGTAATTATTCCGAATATATCGGGGTGTTACAGAATATGGTATCAGAGCTAAGATTCATGGATATCTTGGCAGTCGGGTTAGTTGGGTCTGTTTACGTTATTTGATTTATGGGCCATTTGTAACATCACTGCTGAGCCAGCATCGTCGTGTGGACCGTGGTTGTAAGTCTCCTAATCTAATATACTATCGTTTTATTTAATTCCTGCTTTGTGATTATTGACGGACTTTCTTTTAGAAATTTTGCCCTGGATATTGAGTATTTGTGTTTACAGTATGTTGAGGGGAGGTCGTGGACGCGGACGCGGTCGTGGTAATGCGAGACAGGTGGATTCAGCGTCTACCCCAGAATTATCGGCTAGTCGAACCGATTCCCATTCTGGAGGATAATAGGGATCAGCAAATGATAACGCAAATCCTAATATGCCGGGAGTGCTTCAACAGGTGGTTGCTCAGATAAACCATTTTGCTCAGGTAGTTTACCGCATGCAGACGGTGATGGGACAGCAGCATAATGAGGATAATTGGGGAGACAAATGGCTTACTGAGGTGGTCAAATTGCACCCTCCAAAATTTGACGGTTCTGCTGAGACACTTTCTTGGGATCACTGGCTAAAGGAGTTAGAGAAGATCTTTGCAGGGATTAACTGTCCCGATGACAGAAAAGTTCCGATCGCCCAGTATCTTCTGACTGGGGAGGCTTTCGACTGGTGGGAGGCCATTCGACCTGAGGATCATAATGATGACTGGATGGAGTTCAAATTAATGATGGAAGCGCAATATTGTCCTCGCCCAGTTAGAGAGGCCCGAGTCCGGGAGCTTTTCTCACCACAAAATTTAGAGGTATCTGTGACAGACGTGATTAAGACTTTTAATCACCAGTTTACTTATGTGCGCCACTTGGTTAGGACCGAGGCGGAGAGGATCATCCATTTTGACATGCGGATGAAGCCGGAGATTCAGCAATATATGTCCGGATTTGAATGTACCACCTTGCGACAGTATCAGGACAAAGCACTGGCCTACGATATGAAAGAGGCGGCAGTAGAGAAATCAATGGAAGCAAAGAAGCAGAAAGTGTCTGGCAACTTCACGGAGAACAAAAGCGGTGGGCCCCGCAAGGGCCAGTCCTCATTTCATTCATCTAGGAGACCTCTATATCCTTCTCGAGGTGGAAAGAAGTTCCAAGCAGCATCAACAGCTTCAGACGCAACAAAGAAATGTTATAACTGTGGCAAAACAGGGCATGTTCGACGTGATTGTTACGCACCTGCTGTGACCTGCTTCGAGTGAGGACAGGAAGGACATCGCGCAACATTATGTGGAAATGCGACTAGATCTTTTGGTACTCTCACTCTTGCACCGGTTCCGAAGGATATAAGTGTGAACCAGACGCAGCAAAGTGGTTTCCAGCAGCAGAGTGTTGGGAAAAGAGAGGCGTCCAGCACTGGGTCCATTCCTCCAAGCATTTACGAGATGAGAAAGTCAGACGATCAGTCGCATCAGGTATGATTCAGATCCTTTTGCAACCAGTTAGTGTCTTATTCGATTTAGGGGCTACGCATTCTTTCATATCTTTGAACTGTGTTAATCGTTTGAAAATCTCGTACTTATATGATTGTGAGCCTTATGTTGTGGGGTTACGAGCGGAGAGAAAGTTGTGGGAACCCTATAAACTAGAGATTTTCCAGTGTCTATAGGAGGGAGGGATTGGCCATCAAATCTTATTGTAGTCGACATCCATGGTGACCATTTAATTCTCGGAGACGATTGGATCAACCGTTTTGGAGCTATTTTGAATTACCGAAAGAGAGTCATTTCTATCATTGCTGATGACGGATCTGAACATTTATTCAAAGGATGGAGACCGGGAAGCTCAGGAAAATTGATCAAGGCCATGAAAGAAGTTAAATTGCTAAAGCAGTGTTGTTACGGGTTTTGGTGTTATGCCATGAAGAAAGAAGAAGGAGTCGAGCTCGCATCTATTCCAGTGGTAAACGAATTCTCAGATGTATTCCCTGACAAACTACCTGGGTTACCTCCGCGGAGAGAAGTAGAGTTCAATATCGAATTAGAGCCTGGAGCCGCTCCTATTTCCAGAGCACCATACCGTATGGCGCCAACCGAGATGTATGAATTAAAGAAGCAACTGGAGGAATTATTGCAGAAGGGTTGCATTTAACCTAGCATTTCTCATTGGGGAGAACCCGTTCTCTTTGTCCGGAAGAAAGATGGATCCCTCCGACTATGTATTGATTACAGAGAGCTAAACAAGGTGATGATCAAGAACAAGTATCCTATACCTCGAATTGACGACTTGTTTGATCAACTGCAAGGGGAAAGAGTATTCTCGAAGATTGACTTGCGATCAGGATACCATCAGTTGAGAATTAAGGAATCGGATATACCGAAATCTGCTTTCAGATCCTGGTACGGGCACTATAAATTCGTGGTGATGCCATTCGGACTCACCAATGCTCCTGTGGTATTTATGCAATTGATGAATAGGGTATTCTTAGAATATTTGGATAAATTTGTGGTAGTCTTCATCGATGACATCTTGATCTATTCGAAAGACACAGAGGAACATGCGGAGCATTTACGTATCGTTTTGAGCACTTTGAGGAATGAACAACTTTATGGGAAACTTTCTAAATGCGAGTTCTGGCTTAAGGAAGTAACCTTCCTTAGGCATGTGATATCAGCTGATGGAGTTCAGGTAGACCCGAAGAAAGTCAAGGCAATCTTGTAGTGGGAATCCCCTAATAATGTGAAAGAAGTCCGGAGTTTCTTGGGACTTGCTGGATATTATCGCCGTTTTGTAGAAGGATTTTCCAAAATCGCTCGTCCACTTACTCAGCTGTTACATAAGACTCAAAAATTTGTGTGGAATGGGAAATGCCAGGCGAGTTTTGATGAACTTAGGAGAAGACTGAAGACAGCGCCTATACTAGCATTACCAGATGGAACTGAGGGATTCATGGTATACAGCGATGCTTCAAATCAGGGTCTGGGATGTGTATTGATGCAAAAGGATAAGGTGATTGCCTATGCCTCTCGACAGTTGAAACCATACGAGGTTAATTACCCGACTCATGATCTGGAGTTAGCCGTTGTAGTCTTTGCTCTAAAAATTTGGCGACATTACTTGTACGGCACTCATTGTCAGATCTTCACAGGTCATAAGAGCCTCAAGTATATTTTTAGTCAGAGGAATTAAATATTAGGCAGAGAAGGTGGCTGGAATTAATCAAGGATTACGATCTGGAGATTCTTTATCATCCAGGCAAAGCGAATGTGGTAGCTGATGCACTGAGCCGCAAACCTATTTCTCTTCGAGTGTTGGAAGCGCTCACGTACCAAACCAGCATTCAACGAGAACTGATCCGTGAAGGGATTGAAGTATGGTCACAAGGAGTCCAAGGGCAACTATACGTGATGGAACTAACTTCGTCATTAGTCGAGGAAATCAAATCTAAGCAGTTGAACGATTCTCTAATTCTTCAGTTATGCGACGAAGTAAAGAAAGGGAAGACCCCAGGATTCGTGGTACAAGACGATGGAGTTTTGAGATTTCAGAATCGACTTTGCATTCCCGATGGGGATGCTTTGAGACGGACAATTCTGAAGGAAGCTCACAGCGCGCCCTATTCTATTCACCCGGACACTAGTAAGATGTGTAAGGATCTAAAACAAAATTTCTGGTGAGGAAATATGAAGAAGGACGTAGCAGAATACGTTTCGAAGTGTTTAACTTGTCAGCAAGTTAAGATTGAACATCAGCAACCTGCCGGAATGTTGAAGCCACTTCCGATCGCTGAGTGGAAGTGGGAAGATATATCAATGGACTTCATCACCAATATGCCACGGACCAAGACGGGAATGAATATGATTTAGGTGATAGTTGATCGACTAACCAAGTCGGATCATTTCCTGGGTACTAAAGACACTTGGGGACTAAAGAAATTAGCACGAATGTTAATTACAAAGATAATCCGATTGCATGGAACGCCGAAGACCATTATTTCGGATCGAGATGGTCGCTTCGTGTCGCACTTTTGGAAGGCAGTTCACAGGGCTTTGGGAACCGAGATGAACTTTAGCACGGCTTATCATCCTCAAACGGACAGCCAGTCCGAAAGAACTATACAGACAGTAGAGGATATGCTTAGAGCTTGTGCCTTAGATTGGTCAACCGATTGGGAGATTCATCTGCAGTTGATTGAATTCACCTATAACAATAGTTGGCATGTTTCCATCAAGATGGCACCGTTTTAAGCATTGTACGGAAGGAGATGCAGATCACCACTATGTTGGGATGACTCTTCTGACTTGATCGGGACGGAACCAGAATTGATAGTTCAAACTCGAGAGAAGATAGCTTAGATTCGTGAAAGGCTGTTGATTGCCCAGAGTCAACAAAAGTCTTATGATGATGTGCGCCTTCGCCCGCTAGAATTTGAGACTGGGGACCATGTACTATTGAAGGTTTCTCCTAACCGGTGAATTTTCCGTTTCGGAAGGAAGGGAAAGCTGAGTCCGAGATACATCGGACCATTCGAGATCCTGGAAATAGTTGGGGAGTTGGCGTACAGGTTGGCCTTACCGCCATCGCTGAGTCACGTTCATAGTGTGTTCTACGTATCCCAATTGCGGAAATATGTACCGGATCCCAGCCATATCATTGATTTTGGCGAGATCGAAATGGCTAATGATGGCTCGTTCGAAAAAAAGCCAATCAAGATACTCGAGAGTCGAGCCAAACAGTTGAGTAATAAACTGATCTCCTTGGTAAAAGTTCAGTGGTCTCGACATGGAGTCGAAGAAGCAACTTAGGAGATGGAGGACAGTATGAAGTCGAGATACCCGGAATTGTTTTCGTTTTAAGTTTCGGCCCGAAACTTCTTTTTAGAGGGGTAGTATGTAATGCCCGGATAAAATGGTGTATTTACCTTGTATTCGACCTTGTATTATTTCAACTTCGTGATGTTATTAATCGTAGATTGGTTTTCCGTATTCGTACCCTTACATTTTTATATCTTCAACATTGCATGCATGGTTCGGCACGTGCTTACGTACGCTACGGACTTGCGCTTAACGTACGCTAAGTCTGCTGTGTAACGTACGTTATATGTTGAGCTTAACATACGTAAGCTCAGTCAAGTCAAGATCCGACAAGGGTCGGCGTGTGGGGACCGGATGAAGATTCATGGAGATTGCCAGCATGAACCTGGACAGTTTTCCAGCCATGCAAGTTAACGGCTTAGCGTACGCTAGGAGAGATTTTTAACGTACGCTAAGGTCCTATATGTTACGTACGTAACACCTATAGCCTAACGTACGTAAGTGTATGCCAGAAACAGTCCAGTGAGCTCTGGCCGAGCGTTAACGCACGCTAATGTTCGAGTATAGCATACGCTAACCATGTTATGTACGTAATGGGCTTTGGTTAACGTACGTAATGGTTTAAAATCTATTTATAGGACCCGACCCTCATTTCATTTCCAACTCTTACCTTGGCCGATTTTTGTGTTCTTGAGACTATCCCTCACCTAATATCCCTCATATCATCATCTACATCCGATTTTGGGGAGCCTAGACCGTGTGAATTGGTGATCAAGATTTCGGTGAAGAGTTTATTCAAGATTTTCTTTGTTCTTACATCTCTTAAGGTATGTTAACTCTACACCAAGATGAGGACTTTGTTCTTAGTTGTATTATGAGCTTTTCCAGAGATTATTGAGCTTGTTTCGTCATAATGAATCTAATACCATGTTTAAAAGGATTGTATTGGTTGAATTAAGGTTTCCATGGTTAGAGTTGAGCCATAATCTTTACCAACCTTAAGGATGAAATTTCTGAGATTGAACACACCTTGTTGATCCTTTCATAACACTCTCTTTATGAACAAATGTTGAGGATTACCCCTGTGTAAAATGAATTCGTGAAGTTGAACATAGAGTGTGTTCGATTATAATACTTGCCTTTGATGAACTTGTGTAAATCTTCTTAGATGAGTAGAACCTTGAAAGGATTATTGGAACAACCATTTTGAATGAAGAATTGTTAAGAAGAATCACCCGCGGAAGAACAAGAATCGTAGAGACGAATTAGCCTAGAACTAGAATGAACGTGATAATCTCATAATATTTCGATATAGCCACCGAACCGAGCATTCAAGTTAAGAATCGGAATTTGAGTTTGGATCATGGAATATAATGATATGATGAATGTTCTTGAAATTTTAGATACCAACCTTGTGTTCCACTACAATCTCTTGAATTCGCAAGTCTTTTTCCAAGCGTAGTACTCGTCGGAAAATAGGACCGAGAACCGATTGTCCGTTATCGATAATTCGTTTATAACTTTAGATGTTCGGGACTCATGCGTAAGTTTCAGGAAGATTATTGAATTTCTTGTTATTCCCTTGTACAAGGTGATAGATCGAGGGGCGGAAACCTTCAGGCGAGTGACATTCGTGGGAGTATTTAAATTCTTGCCATCTTGAGGCAAGTATCGTATTTTAAACTTGTTAATATTAGATTGTTGATCATGCGTATGTTTTATTCATGTTGTTGAACATGAGATTAATTTCTTTGAGTTGTCATGGTATTTGTTATTGGTTCCTTGAATGTTCACGTTGATGAACATGTTGATTTACATATGTGTATGCATAATTGTACTGTTTATGTTGTAAATGATCTGAGGGGATCATGAGGATCTATGCTGAGGGCGCTGGATCAGATATCCACCATGCGTTGGTCCGACGGGATCATCATGGGGATCTATGCTGAGGGCGCTGGATCAGATATCCACCATGCGTTGGTCCGACGGGATCATCCTGGGGATCTATACTAAGGGCGCTGGATCGTTGGATTACCCTGTATTGTGTTGATGGAATCATGAGGATTCGCATCGTTGGATTCCAGTGATGGAAGTCCGTTTTGTATGTTTTATGATGCATTGATGATTTATGTATTATGATACTTGTACTAGCATTGTTTTGCTAACCCCTTCGGGGGTGAACATTTGTTTTGATGTTCAGGTAGCCGAGGAGCGGGGAAGCAGCCACAGTACCGACATGACGATGAAGTGGCTCAGTGATGTGGATTATGTTATTTTGGTTTTATGTTTATTTTTCAGTACTCGAGTACGCATATGTTGTTGATGTTTTGGGTATGTTTTGAAATATTGGACTCATTTGAATTATCGAACGGGTTTTGAACTCCTTTTACATTGATGACACTTTAGTATTATTTCCGTATTTCTCAATTTAGCCTTGTAAATTCTTATACAAAGGATTTACGGCGCTGTAATTATTCCGAATATATCGGGGTGTTACAAGGGCGGACCACTTGAGTTTAGGTGAGAAAACGAGCCGAGCCACTCGGTTCGTGTACCGGACATTCGCGTGTCTAGTCCGTTAAATACACTTCGTTTTATCCCAAATGTATTTATACTTAATTAATTATTCTAATTAATTAATTTTATCAAATACAAAATTATAATAAAAATAATTCCAAGAAATAATTATTTATGAATTAAATTAATTACCCGGTAATTAATTTCAATTCACTAGACCGCATGATTTATCAAATAAATAATATTAGATATCTAATATCCAATATTAATGAAGAGATAATAAATACACATTTATCCATCAAATATCCTTGTGCACGACTCCGTAGGTCCGTCTTAGTCGGCAATGGGAGGAACCAAGGAGTACGGGTAACACTTAGCCAGTCTAGTGCTTCATACCGTAACCCAACTAAGAACGAATGATCGGATCATTCCAAAACCATTATGTCGTGAATACCGTATACGTATAAACCCTTCAATCATATGTCTCGGTCAAGTATTAGGGTCACGGTAAAGTCAAACCCTATTGTAACTTGACTCTATGCTTTCTGTTAATGCAAACTGAGATCATGGAGCTCTCGTGTATCAAATACAACTAGCTCTAAATGCTTTGGCCAAAGACTTATAATCGCATTTGCCATTAACCGCATGAGACATATACCCGCTCACTTACAGGAGAAAGAATTCTATCTTGGTATTCAGTAGAGACTTCTACTTGCCCACTAAGTTGCATTTCGAGGTTGACCCCACCCACCGGCGATTGGATCGAACTACTCTAATGACTAACTTAATGTCACAAGCACATCTCCTACTGAAACCTCAAGTCAAAGGTCCACGTATACTTATCATAACCTTTCGATCCAGTCATTGACAAATCCTGAGTGATATCCATGTGACCGAATCTAGGTGAGTCGTGTTCGAGTATACTAATCTCACTAGGATACCTATAATGTGTGCTCCCAGTAACCCTTAGTAAAGACCGGCACTCTACATGTCAAAGTACACGTTATACAAGTCTTGTCTAAACTTATTGCCCAGTTAAGTTTTATCGACTTGCGAACGAGTTAAGCATTCGAGCTCTAAACACTTCCAGTGCCTATCTCCTTATCTCCATAAGGAGTAGAATGTTTGCTCTAAAATGCAAGGACTATTATTCTATATACCAAATCACAATGCCAGTGATATACAATAATATAGAAATAATTATCGCCTTATTAAATATTCATAATTACAATACAAATGCTCTCACTCTCTCATCCTCTGAGTGGCATTCGAGGGCATATCCCTAACAATCTCCCACTTGAACTCAATGCCACAAATTATGATATCTAATACCCATACTCTCCAAATGTCTCTCTAAGACCTTCTGAGAGAGTGGCTTGGTAAGCGGATCAGCAATGTTATTTGCTGTGTCTACTCTCTACAGTATAACATTTCCTTCCTAAACCATTTCTCTCACAAAATGATATTTTCTCGCAATATTTATGGTATTGTGGTGAGCCCTAGGCTCCTTAGCCTGTGCAACACCTCCGTCGTTGTCATAAAATAGCGTCACGGGCTTCTACGCATTAGGAACCACTTGAAGTTCCTCAGTGAACTTCTTAATCCAAAAAGCTTCTTTAGCAGCCTCCGTGGCTGCCTGATATTCAGCTTGACATGTAGAGATAGCAGTCGAACTTTGCTTGGCACTTCTCCAAGAAACTGCCCCACCATTCAGAGTGAAGATATACCCTGATGTGGACATTTGAGCATCCATGTCCCCCGAAAAATCTGAGTCTGTATAGCCCATCACTCTAATTTCTCCACCTCCGTATGTAAGAACCAAGTCTTTAGTCCTCCTTAGGTACTTAAGAATGTTCTTTACAGCAGTCCAATGTTCCTGCCCTGGATTTGATTGAAATCGACTTACTACGCTCACAGCATAGGTAATGTCCGGTCTAGTGAAAATCATAGCGTACATGAGGCTACCTACTGCCGAAGCTAGGGCACCTTACTCATTTCCTTTCTGTCTTCCTCACTTTGAGGACACATCTCTAAGGAAAGTTTTGCACCATGTTTCATAGGAAGGAACCTTCTTTTAGAATCTTCCATCCTAAATCACTTCAGGATCTTTTCTATATAGAGGTCTTGGGAAACACCTAACATTCTTTTCGCTCTATCCCGATAGAGACGAATACCCAGAATATAGGTATCTTCTCCCAAGTCTGTCATTGAGAACTCTTTAGAAAGCCAAGCTTTCACAGAACTGAGCATTCCTATGTCGTCTCCTATAAGTAGAATGTCATCTACATATAGTATTAAGAATGCAATTTTGCTCCCACTAACCTTCTTGTAAATACAAGGCTCCTCTTCGTTTTTGGACAAAATCAAACTCTTTGACTGTCTTGTTAAAATAATTATTCCAACTCCATGAAGCTTGCTTCAGTCCATAAATGACACGCTGAAGTTTGCATACTTTATGAATATTAGTTTGAGATATGAATCCCTTAGGCTGTTCCATGTAAATCTCCTCCTCGAGGAATCCATTTAGGAATGCCGTTTTCACATACATTTGCCATATTTCATAGTTTAAGTGGGCTTCTATAGCAAGCATCATGCGAATAGACTTAATAATAGCTACAGGCGAGAAGGTATCGAAGTAATCGATCCATTCTCTTTGGGAATAACCCTTTGCCACAAGCCTGGCCTTATAGGTATCAACCTTGCCATCTCCATTAGTCTTTGTTTTATAGATCCATTTGTTTCCAATAAGCACTATGCCTTTAGGACAATCTACTAAAGTCCAGACCTGATTAGCATGCATTGAGTCTATCTCAGCTTCCATAGCTTCTTGCCACTTGGCGGAGTCAACATCTACCATCGCTTGGTCGTATGTAGAAGGATCATTCTCTTGACTACTTTCTGTCATCTCATGGACAACTAGTTCTTCTTGATGCAGATAGCCATACCTCTCAGGTAATTGAGAAATTCTACTAGACTTGCGAGGTTGCGTTTGTATTTCAGAAGGTTTGGTTCTAATATCTTGCATAGGTGTCTCATTTGGTGTTACTTTTATTTCTTCCAAAGAAATATTTCTACATGCCCCTCCTTCCTGAATAAACTGATCTTCCAAGAAGTGTGCTGGTATATCAACGATGATCCTATGATCTTCGCGCATGTAGAATAGATATCCCATGGAATCCCCTGGATATCCTATGAAACGACCTTTCACAGACCTAGCTTTCAATTTCTCTACTTTAGTCTTCTTGACATAAGCAGTGCGTCCCTAAATCCTAATGTGATTAAGACTTGGTTTCCTACCTCTCCACATCTCATGTGGAGTCTTAGGAACGGATTTGGAAGGACATCTGTTCAAGATATGCGCAGCAGTAAGGAGCGTGTAACCCCACAGATAAATTGGTAGATCGGTATAGTTAAGCATGGAGCGAACCATGCCCAACAATGTTCGGCTCCTTCTTCTAATACACCATTTAATTGTGGAGTAGATAGAGGAGTGAATTGTAATACCCGGTTGTGAATTCATTTATCATCACTCAGTAACTGTCACTCATAATTTTTTTTTCACTCAGTACTCATGTTCATTCCGTTGTAACCATCGTTCGGCATATTTTGGGATCATCACTGTTTGAGACCGAGCCGAGATTATTGTCATCATCATCACATTTTGGTTTTCAGTTTAAGAGGTAGCGCACGCTACATATTCTAGTTAGCGCGCGCTAATGAGGTGCAGGTAACGCACGCTATAATTCAGTATTAATGCACGCTAGCGCAAGAGAGGCAGGCAGTCCAGAAGGTACTGGGCTGATTTGGGAAATTCGTAGCGCACGCTACGAGTGGTAAGTAGCGTACGCTAACTGATCACTAAACGCACGCTAAGTCACATTAGTAGCGCACGCTAACGCGTGCATGGCAGAGGACAGTAGGTTCTGGGACTTCAGTTTTTGAGTATCAAACATCAGTAGCGCACGCTAACAATTTGGGATAACGCACGCTATCGGTAAGGTGTTAGCGCACGCTACCAAGTCGTAGCGCACGCTAACGAGGCATTTCAAACCTCACTGGACTGCCCAGTAAACCGCTAGCGCACGCTAGATATCAAGTCATAGCGTGCGCTAGGCTGGGACAGTATAAATAGGACAGTTCGGTCCAACCTTCGTCATTTCTTCATTTCTCAACCATTTCGGACGATCTTGGGCAATTTGGAAAGGTCTTTTCGAGCTGCAATCATCCAGCATCATCTTCAAGCTCCTAAGTTGGATTAATCATCATCTAAATCAGTTTCATCACTCCAAATCAAGGTAATGATTCTTGGATCTAGAATTTCGGATCTTGGGTGTTTTGCTTTCGATCTCTTCGTGTTAAGTCGATATTATGTTGGAATATGTTAGATATGGATTATCTATCTTGGATACATGTATTTCTACGGATTCATTGGGGTAATTTTCGGAATTTGTGAATAATTGAGGAATTGTTCAAGAACCCTTACGGGTTGACTTTGGAATTTTGGGGGTTTTCGACCAAATGTTGTTGAAATATCGATTCAAGTATTCCTATTAGATTATTGATAATACTCATGCATTTTTGTGGGTTTGAATCATTCATTGGAAGTAGTTTCGGATGTAATTGAGTTTTGGTTGTAAACGATTGGAGATTGTTTACGACGCGTTTGTTTAAATGCCCCAAAGAGTTTCGGGTATTGTTGTATCGACTTTTGAGTTGGTCGTGATCATGCTTGATTCGTGTATTAAGAGAATTGTTGGTATTTGTGTTGCTTAAGGTTGTCCGAGCGGCCGATAATTTCATTAAGGACGTTGATCGTGGAAGTACCTTCTCGCCTTCGGTTTGAGGCAAGTTTTATACTTGTACTAGTCAATGAGATTAAATGTCATCATATATGTGTATGAATGTGTTGTATCATTCCGAGACTTAGTCTCTTCATGAATTCATTGATATCAAGAGATCGTTCGATACGATACCTTTCGGCAATTATGCCAAATGTTATTATTGTTCGTTAATGGCCGATTCAAGGCATTGTGATACTCGTCATTAATGTCATTGTCGATAGCCGGTTTGCGGTGTCGATGTATCGATTTTTTTTTTGATATTGATGTCAATATATGACATCATTGAGATCATTGTTATTCCTGTTGGGGTTTTCATTAAAACTGTATTGGCCGATTAAAGGTATCGGCGTATTCATTTCTCATCTTCGTCGTCGGTAACCGATTAAAGGTGCTGAGGCATCCTTCATATCATTGTTATCGATTGGCCATTCTCAGGCAAATCGAAATGTTCAATCATTTATTGTATCATTGGTATCGATTGACCTTTCTAAGGCAATCGAGGTATTCACTCATTCATCGTGTTATTGTTATTGATTGGCCGTTCTCAGGCAAATCGAAGTGTTCAATCATTCATGGTATCATTGTTATCGATTGACCGTTTTAGGCAATCGAGGTATTGAATCATCCGCTGCATCATTGTTATCGATTGACCGTTTTAGGCAATCGAGGTATTGAATCATCCGCTGCATCATTGTTGTCGGTTGGCCGTTCTAAGGCAATCGCGGTGTTAATTTGGGACTGTCAGGGATGGTGTCTATCCGTGTGTTACTATCATCGTGTTGGCCGACTCAAGGCAACACACTATCATTCATTGTGATACGGCTTCGTGCCGTGGCTTCGGCCCTTATTGTGATACGGCTTCATGCCGTGGCTTCGGCCCTTATTGTGATACGGCTTCATGTCGTGGCTTCGGCCCTTATTGTGATACGGCTTCATGCCGTGGCTTCGGCCCTTATTGTGATACGGCTTCGTGTCGTGGCTTCGGCCCTCATTGATACAGCTTCGGGCTGTTTTGAATTCAGGTGGTTGTGATATTTGTTAACTTCCGCTGAACGACTTTCAGGCCTTTTGTAATGTCTTGGTATTTTCATTGGAGCCTTTGGGCATTATGATTCATATTAAATTCAGTTCTGGTTTGTTTCATGTCGTTTAAGTCATTGTGGTATTCTGTGATTATGATTTCGCCGTTGGGCATTTATGTTCTAACATGTCGAACAGGTATTAATAGTATGCCGTGGGCATAGTATTTCACGAATGCTCGGTTCTTACCTTGGTTTGTGAGCATCTCGTATTATTATCATCATTGTACCGTTTCATTCTGCCTTTGGATGCATATCATGTTATACATGTATTTGATGTTCATTATCTGGATGACTGACCCCGTGGGGGCGGAACATGTTTTTCATGTTTTAGGTGCTTGCGAGGAGAAAGTTCAGACACAGGGGCATGATGATGGCGACGAGGCATCCGAGCGATACTAGTCCGAGTTGTTCATTGTCGGTCAGTCAGTTGGAGTGTACTCCAGTCTTGTCAGTTGTTGTCGTGTTGTATTACTCGAACAGATGTTCGTGGATGTTGTTGTATTTCATTTTTGGCCACTTTTGTCGTTGAAATTCCTTATCGGAATATTGTGTCAGATGTCATGGTAGGGACTATGATTTTCCCTTGTTGTGTTATTTAATGTATTTTTAGTCATGTTACTTTGGTGGATCTCTGGCGTGGGGTCCACGGCTTGTAATAACTTGATAGGATTTGGGGGTGTTACAGAAATGGTATCAGAGCTCTGGGTTGTGAGATACCCTGAGATGTGAGTTGTGTGGTCCTACCGACGCGGTAGTAGTGGGACTGTCAGGTTATGACAATCTAGTCAGTCGAGTTTTGTGAGTCGTAATATTAGTGCGACTGCACGAGTCATTCATTCATCGAGTCGTCGTCAGTGAAGACTAGTGTCGCGAGACCTAGAAGCTTCGTATGACCTGTGTAAGGACTCGATTCTCTTTATGTTCATACATTCATCATGTCATTAATTATTCATGCTCTGTTGAAACCTATATGTGATATTAGTGTTATGATTCATTCATGACTAATTGTTTTGGAGTACGTGTGACTTGTGTAAGCATTAAGGATCAACTCATTCATCAGTTAATAATCCTCAATCATCATTTCGATATCACCACTCAGTCGATATCATTCATCACTCAATCAATATCATCACTCAGTTAATTCATTCATCACTCAGTCAATATCATTACTCAGATAATTCATTCATCACTCAGTCAATATCATTACTCAGATAATTCATTCATCACTCAGTTAATTCATTCATCACTCAATCAATATCATTACTCAGTAATTCATTCATCACTCAGTCAATCTCATCGTTCAGTTAATTCATTCATCACTCAGTCAATCTCATTGTTCAGTTAATTCATTAATCATTCAGCCCATCTTACGGTTCAATTGTTGATCTTGAGGATCGAATTTTCAACCTTGTTAACTTGTTCAAGGTAATCATTTCGGGAATTTCATCAGGTAATCATATTACCTCATTTGATGTTTCATACGATCTTATCATGCTCCGACCTAATGTCGACGATCATTTCATTAAATTATTAATGCATTCATTGTGTTAGAGCGTGTATGCTCATTATTGTCACTCTGTAACGTAATTATAATGCGATATTCATGCGGAATCTATAATCATCATGTGACTTTCCTACTTCAGTATGGATAGAGCTGTCAGAGGACGCAGGGGAAGAGGCCGCGGTGCGGACCGGAACCCGGGCTCTCGTGTGCATGCCCACCCGAACGCGAGGGATATCATTAATTCATCAAATAGCGAGGTTACTCATTCATCCGCAGATAATCATTCACTGTCAGGGAGTCGTACCCGAGAGGCATCTCACTCGGAAGGTGTTCGGGTTGACCCATTCATATTTATGCAGGGCATGATGGCCCAGATGACTCAGATGACGCGGATAGTGGAGACCATGCAGACCTCGATGGTTCGTGGTCCACCGCAACAGGGATGCCAGGTGCCATTTCATGGACAGACTGGAGGAGTGAATCAGATCGTTGGCGATATCTCTCGTCAGATGCCGCCTACCTTCGAGGGTTCTTCGGAACCAGCTGATATTGTTCATTGGCTCGAGCATTTTGATAAACTCTTCGACATGGTTCAGTGTCCGGAAGAGAGTAAAGTGGCAGTAGCGGCTTATTATTTGAGTAAGGGCGCTTATTCGTGGTGGCTTTCTGTGAAACCCATCGATTGTGATTGTATTTGGAGTGAGCTCAAGACTCTCATGTTAGAGAGGTATTACCCGGCTCCACTTCGTGAAGCCAAGTTGTCAGAAGTTTTGAACCCCGAATCCGTCAAGGACGAGGGTGTTATTGTCATTGCTGAGAAGTTTCAGGGACTACTTGATTTGCTTCGTCGATTATCCGTCTTGAGGCGGATAAGATCAAATATTTTAGCAAGAGGCTAAATCCAGATTGAGGATGCGATTGTTCAATCACAATTGTAATTCACTTAGTGAGTTCATCGGGAAGGCTCTTGGAGCAGAGCTTTTGATCAAGGAGCTTACTCGAAGCATCCTCCGCTTTCTTCGGGTGAGAGGACTAGAATGCCGGCCCGTTCGGAGGGACATCGGCCCAAGGTCCAAGGGGTCGTTTTCTAGTCGTCTTCGTCGGGATATCATCTTCCTCTCGGGCATCGAGTTACCGTTGTTTGCTTTAATCGTGATTCAAAGAGTCACGTTAGTACCCGGTACGGTGCCGGCTATTGTTTGTTTTCTCGTGTGGGAGACAGGGACACCGCGGAAATCTGCGGGGTTCTAGCGCCAAGAAATCTCAAGAGAGCTCAAGGGCCTCGAGAGACTTCGTTACTCCATCCGTGCATCATCCAAGGGACCACTATCAGGCCTCGAGGGCGAGGTAAGGACATTCATCACCGGTTTGAACAAGTTAATTCTTGTTCGTTAGTAGTATAATCATTCATTTCGTTGTCGTTCATTCATTCATATAATTCATTCATCATACATCAATCATGTTGAGACTTGGCATCATGAAACTAATCATTCAATTCATGAGGAACAACGGTTCCAATAATTTCACTTGAACTATCACTCATGACGTTATTAATTCACCTTGGTGAGTCATTCTTAATCCTGGTCGGATTTATAGTCATTTACCATTCATCATTCATTTTAGTCACTTTCATTCTCGTGACCTTCTGAGATCATATTTAGCGGCGAGTTGATCTTCGGATATACCTTAAATCGTTGAGATAGAGGAGATCGATGATATGGAAGGATATCGATGTCGGGTACATTTGAGATGTAACCTTGTTTTTGGATGACTGTGTAAATCTATCCGTAATAATGTATCGTATCATGGATCATTTATTGTTGATCCATCTTATTATGATCATATTCGAGAATCTTGAGATTTGGTTCATTTGTTGGGAGTTCATCCCTTCGGCGTTGTGCTCAAGATTTCGTGATAATTTGGGAAATCGTTCACTGTGATTCGAGACGTCAAGTCTTGGGGACTTGGGCGTGCGATTGTTTTGGTCCCGAGGACTATTTGGGCATTATTGTTTTCAGATCATGATGGATAGTTCATATCCCGAGTTATTTACCCTTAGTTTCGAGGACAAAACTCTTTTTAAGGGGGGGAGTATGTAATACCCGGTTGTGAATTCATTTATCATCACTCAGTAACTGTCACTCATAATTTTTTTTTCACTCAGTACTCATGTTCATTCCGTTGTAACCATCGTTCGGCGTATTTTGGGATCATCACTGTTTGAGACCGATCCGAGATTATTGTCATCATCATCACATTTTGGTTTTCAGTTTAAGAGGTAGCGCACGCTACATATTCTAGTTAGCGCACGCTAATGAGGTGCAGGTAACGCACGCTATAATTCAGTATTAACGCACGCTAGCGCAAGAGAGGCAGGCAGTCCAGAAGGTACTGGGCTGATTTGGGAAATTCGTAGCGCACGCTACGAGTGGTAGGTAGCGTACGCTAACTGTGCTGGTAACGCACGCTAAGTCACATTAGTAGCGCACGCTAACGCGTGCATGGCAGAGGATGAGAGGTTACGGGACTTGATTTTGAGTATCAAACATCAGTAGCGCACGCTAACAATTTGGGATAACGCACGCTATCGGTAAGGTGTTAGCGCACGCTACCAAGTCGTAGCGCACGCTAACGAGGCATTTCAGACCTCACTGGATTGCCCAGTAAACCGCTAGCGCACGCTAGATATCAAGTCATAGCGTGCGCTAGGCTGGGACAGTATAAATAGGACAGTTCGGTCCAACGTTCGTCATTTCTTCATTTCTCAACCATTTCGGACGAGCTTGGGCGATTCGGAAAGGTCTTTTCGAGCTGCAATCATCTAGTATCATATTCAAGCTCCTAAGTTGGATTAATCATCATCTAAATCAGTTTCATCCAAATCAAGGTAATGATTCTTGGATCTAGAATTTCGGATCTTGGGTGTTTTACTTTCGATCTCTTCGTGTTAAGTCGATATTATGTTGGAATATGTTAGATATGGATTATCTATCTTGGATACATGTATTTCTACGGATTCATTGGGGTAATTTTCGGAATTTGTGAATAATTGAGGAATTGTTCAAGAACCCTTACGGGTTGACTTTGGAATTTTGGGGGTTTTCGACCAAATGTTGTTGAAATATCGATTCAAGTATTCCTATTGGATTATTGATAATACTCATGCGTTTTTGTGGGTTTGAATCATTCATTGGAAGTAGTTTCGGATGTAATTGAGTTTTGGTTGTAAACGATTGGAGATTGTTTACGACGCGTTTGTTTAAATGCCCCAAAGAGTTTCGGGTATTGTTGTATCGACTTTTGAGTTGGTCGTGATCATGCTTGATTCGTGTATTAAGAGAATTGTTGGTATTTGTGTTGTTTAAGGTTGTCCGAGCGGCCGATAATTTCATTAAGGACGTTGATCGTGGAAGTACCTTCTCGCCTTCGGTTTGAGGCAAGTTTTATACTTGTACTAGTCAATGAGATTAAATGTCATCATATATGTGTATGAATGTGTTGTATCATTCCGAGACTTAGTCTCTTCATGAATTCATTGATATCAAGAGATCATTCGATACGATACCTTTCGGCAATTATGCGATATGTTATTATTGTTCGTTAATGGCCGATTCAAGGCATTGTGATACTCGTCATTAATGTCATTGTCGATAGCCGGTTTGCGGTGTCGATGTATCGATTTTTTTGTTGATATTGATGTCAATCTAAGACATCGTTGAGATCATTGTTATTCCTGTTGGGGTTGTCATTAAAACTGTATTGGCCGATTAAAGGTATCGGCGTATTCATTTCTCATCTTCGTCGTCGGTAACCGATTAAAGGTGCCGAGGCATCCTTCATATCATTGTTATCGATTGGCCATTCTCAGGCAAATCGAAATGTTCAATCATTCATTGTATCATTGGTATCGATTGACCTTTCTAAGGCAATCGAGGTATTCACTCATTCATCGTGTTATTGTTATCGATTAGCCGTTCTCAGGCAAATCGAAGTGTTCAATCATTCATGGTATCATTGTTATCGATTGACCGTTTTAGGCAATCGAGGTATTGAATCATCCGCTGCATCATTGTTATCGATTGACCGTTTTAGGCAATCGAGGCATTGAATCATCCGCTGCATCATTGTTGTCGGTTGGCCGTTCTAAGGCAATCGAGGTGTTAATTTGGGACTGTCAAGGACGGTGTCTATCCGTGTGTTACTATCATCGTGTTGGCCGACTCAAGGCAGCACACTATCATTCATTGTGATACAGCTTCGTGCCGTGGCTTCGGCCCTTATTGTGATATGGCTTCATGCCGTGGCTTCGGCCCTTATTGTGATACGGCTTCATGCCGTGGCTTCGGTCCTTATTGTGATACGGCTTCATGCCGTGGCTTCGGCCCTTATTGTGATACGGCTTCGTGCCGTGGCTTCGGCCCTCATTGATATAGCTTCGGGCTGTTTTGAATTCAAGTGGTTGTGATATTTGTTAACTTCCGCTGAACGACTTTCAGGCCTTTCGTAATGTCTTGGTATTTTAATTGGAGCCTTTGGGCATTATGATTCATATTAAATTCAGTTCTGGTTTGTTTCATGTCGTTTAATTCATTGTGGTATTCTGTGATTATGATTTCGCCATTGGGCATTTATGTTCTAACCTGTCGAACAGGTATTAATAGTATGCCGTGGGCATAGTATTTCACGAATGCTCGGTTCTTACCTTGGTTTGTGAGCATCTCGTATTATTATCATCATTGTACCGTTTCATTCTACCTTTGCATGCATATCATGTTATACATGTATTTGATGTTCATTATCTGGATGACTGACCCCGTGGGGGCGGAACATGTTTTTCATGTTTTAGGTGCTTGCGAGGAGAAAGTTGAGACACAGGGGCATGATGATGGCGACGAGGCATCCGAGCGATACTAGTCCGAGTTGTTCATTGTCGGTCAGTCAGTTGGAGTGTACTCCAGTCTTGTTAGTTGTTGTCGTGTTGTATTACCCGAACAGATGTTCATGGATGTTGTTGTATTTCATTTTTGGCCACTTTTGTCGTTGAAATTCTTTATCGGAATATTATGTCAGATGTCATGGTAGGGACTATGATTTTCCCTTGTTATGCTATTTAATGTATTTTTAGTCATGTTCGCCTGGTGGATCTCCTGGCGTGGGGTCCACGGCACTGTAATAACCTAATAGGATTTGGGGGTGTTACATGAATTGTGACACTATTCCTAGTTCTTTTAAGAACTCATCAAATTCGGTACTCATGTACTCATTATCTCGGTCTGATCGAAGAATTTTAACATGGTTACCTGTTTGATTTTCAACTAGGACTTTAAATTTCTTGAATTTGTCAGAAGCTTCAGACTTATGTTTCATTAAGTACACGAATCCATACCTGGTATGGTCATCGATGAATGTAATGAAATACTGAAAGCCATCTCGTGCCATTTCAAAAGGGCCACAGACGTCAGTATGGATCAATCTAAGTTTTTAAGCAGCTCTTTCAAAAGTCCCTGCGAAGGGTAACTTGGTCATTTTGCCTTGAAGGCAAGATTCACAAGTTGGATAGGGATCTGATCCCAATGGACCCGTAAAGCCATCTTTCTCCATCTTATGAACCTTGGTCTGACCAATATGACCATGTCGAAGATGCCACTTAAATGCTTGGTTTGTTTCATCCCTACTACGCTTCCTATTTATAGTGTTCACGGTTGTTTTATTCTTTAGATTCAAATGGTATAAACCATTTAATAATGTAGCAGTACCAACCAATTTATTTCTGAAATAAATACGACAGGATCCATCTCCTATAAAGAAGTGAAATCCCTTTCGGTCCATGACCGGAATTGATATAATATTCTTGTGCCCCTTGAGCAAAACAAGTACATCATCTAAAGTAAGAATAAACTAGTTTCTAAATCCAACATAAGGGATCCGATATCAGAAGCCTCGACACTATGCCCACTTCCGATGGTGACCATCACCTCCCCTGAATCCAGCTTCCTACTTCATTCCAGATCCTGATTCATTGTCCAAATGTGAGAACTCGCACCGGAATCAAGTATCCAAGAAGTAGAATATACAGTTACAGAACAATTCGTTTCTAAAACCATTAGTTCCGTACCTGAAGGCGCATTACGGTCAAGATTTAGACAGTACCTCTTCCAGTGGCCTATCTCACCACAGTTGAGGCATATATTCGTTTTCTTGGCCCCCTTGCTCTTTTAAACCATTGGGGCCTTGCCCTTTCCCTTGTCGATCTTGGCTATTGGACCTAACTGCTTCTTGTTCTTTTTCTTCTTATTCTTGGACTTCCAAGTCCCAGAAAAATTACAAGTGCAGCTTCATTTCCCTTTGTCTACATCTGAGACTGGGCAGTCGTCAGTTTGTTCATTAGCCCAGCTAAGTTACATGCAATCTCATTGCAGTTAAAGTTTATGACAAATTGGGAAAAGGAGTCAGGAAGTGATTGCAGGATAAGGTCAGTTTGGAGAGATGCATGCATATGAAAATAAAGAGCTTCCAATCTCTCAATCATTGAGATCATCTTGAGGACATGGTCCCCAACCCTCTCTCCTTCCTTCATCCTGGCGCCGAATAATTACTTCGATATCTCATATCTAGCAGTTCGGCTATGCTCTCCATAGAGCTCAGCCAGGTGCGCTAAGATGTCTCTCGAGGACGTCATATTTTCATGGGCACGTTGAAGCTCATTGGTCATTGAGCCTAACATGTACCCTCGCACTCTTTTTTCGTCTTTTACCCATTTCTCATGGGCATCGACATCTTCCTGATTGGCTCGGGTTCTTGCAGGAGCCGCTGGGATGTCCGCCTCCAAGACGTATCTCAGCATTTCCATAGTTAGGACAATCCTCAAGTTCGAAGCCGATCCATAGTTCGGACGATCAGACGTTCTTTTCAAGTAGTATAGCGAGTGGGTTCATTGTCATATTGAGAGTTTTGTTAGCTGAGAGAATAATTTAAGATTAAATGGTGATTGTTTAATTATAATCCGAGTAAAGAATTTAAGGACTTTCTTTATTCATAACTCGGCTCCCACTATTTTATCGGCATTTACACACTCCCATGTTAAATCCGGAAGTCTTGGGTGACTTCATAGTGGTGATCGATTTCTTTACCAAGTTTAATAGAGGGCAACCCATACGGTTTCTATTTTATTATTCTTGATAAAGTGGTGTCTAACACCAACCCGTCTAATGGATGATTAGATCTTCTTTTATCCGTAGTTCACTTGCCCTCAACCCATTCGGTTTCTATGGCTCGCTGAACTATCTAAGTTTAAACCGTCAACTCCTATTAGTCTGACAATTGAATCTTACCCGGCAACCCATACGGTTTATAGGGGATTGATTTGTCACAACCAAAGGCATCTGATGCACTCTAGGAATTTATCAACTTTCTCCAAAAATATTACCCCGGCATACTCGGAAGAATAATATTCCGATTTAGATTTCAATTTTCTATGAGTTTGACGGAGGGTAGGAAACCTCGTAACCTTTATAACTTAGTGTTTGTAAGTGGGAGTATTAACGCGATTATATGTTACACTTTGCACATTAATCCATTTTAAGCGCGGTTTGTCGGTTTGTTTGTTTGTCATACAATATGAAAACATACACAACCTAAAACTAACAACATGCAGTTCATGGACCGTTCCTAGAACAAAAACATCGTAATCTAATTACATGTCTTCGGTCTTGAATCTTCGTCTTCTCGAGCGGATCTTCCTCCAGTCTTCATCATTACATATAAATTTTACATTTGAAAAATTGCATCCTATACAAATTTTCTAGTAAAATAAATAGGCTCAAAACGGTCTTTACAACCCAATCGAACAAAACAAACGATTCAAAACTAGGTCCATGAACTACATCCCCATTCAAAATTAATGCAACAATTACATTAAAATAAATGGCAATAATGATTAATCTAAAATTGATCTAATCAACAAAAATTAATCCAACAATTAGAATTAATCCAATTAATTCACTTAACCGTTAATTTTAATTTGCTCCGGACAAAATAAATATTTTATTAAATTAATTCCCTTGAAATAAAATTACCATAATTATATTTTAGTCAAATTAAATCTAATTTAATTTACGGGAAATTAATTTACCGAACGAAATATAAAAATGGAGTCGGAAAACACAAGGCCCGGGCCAAGCTCGCGGCCGTCAATTGCCCATTGACCAATGACCAGCCCGGCCAGCGGCCGGCCCATTATTCTGCGGTCAAACAATTTTCGGCCCATTTTTCGTCCCGAATCTAAAAATAATATTTTTCTAATTTTTATATTACACAATTAAATCAGTTTTTCAAAAGAAAAATAGATTTATATTATAATATAAAATCATGAAAAATAATTTTTAGATGAACAATTAAACATCAACAATTAAAACAATTATGATTCTAAATCATAAAAAATAATCAAGCATTCCAAATGCAAATATCGAATATACGATCGCATAGACCTCTCTCCGATACCACTGTTGGGATCCGGTGATCAAAAACGAAATACGCAGTGGAAAATAAACCGGTCCAACCGGATAAAACCAAACCCCAAAAAAATAGACCGATCAAGCATCGTATAAACGAATATAAATAACGAGAAAGATAATTAAATAATACTTACCCTCGTAGTCCTTTGATAATATAATCTTCGGAGGAAAAACCCGAGCAAAACTTTTCCCGATTACCGACACGAACACGAATCTAATTCGTTATAGCTTGTTGAATGATCCAAAATCGAAAATGCTGAATGTCTCTACGTTATCACGCGTCGGATATTGATCGGAAAAATAAAATATCAATTCATTCTCAAAGAACACGGCTAGGAATTGATACGATATTTTTCTTCTCATCTCTTCTTCCTTTTCTTTCTCTCAAAGATGTACAATAAAAAGAAAATAAATTTTTCTCCTCCTACCTTGTGAACTCACGGCTGATCAAGTATTGGTTGGTGTGTATTTTTTCAACTCTTATTTGAGGTGTGAAAGACATCTCAATATATAATACAAAGTGATATCAAAATGATGAGATTCCAAATCTCATGCATTTTGTCCTCAACCTTGTAAAATATGACTAACACGCCCCACACAACACATGGTGAATTTCCAAGCATGAGGGGGGGCCACTTGAGTTTAGGTGAGAAAACGAAACGAGCCACTCGGTTCGTGTACCGGACATTCGCGTGTCTAGTCCGTTAAATACACTTCGTTTTATCCCAAATGTATTTATACTTAATTAATTAATCTAATTAATTAATTTTATCAAATACAAATTTATAATAATGTATTTCCAAGAAATAATTATTTATGAATTAAATTAATTACCCGGTAATTAATTTCAATTCACTAGACCGCATGATTTATCAAATAAATAATATTAGATATCTAATATCCAATTAATGTAGAGATAATAAATACATATTTATCCATCAAATATCCTTATGCGCGACTCTGTAGGTCTGTCTTAGTCGGCAATGGGAGGAACCAAGGAGTACAGGTAACACTTAGCCAGTCTAGTGCTTCGTACCGTAACCCAACTAAGAACGAATGATCGGATCATTCCAAAACCATTATGTCGTGAATACCGTATACATATAAACCCTTCAATCATATGTCCCGGTCAAGTATTAGGGTCACGGTAAAGTCAAACCCTACTGTAACTTGACTCTATGCTTTCTGTTAATGCAAACTGAGATCATCGAGCTCTCGTGTATCACATACAACTAGCTCTAAATGCTTTGGCCAAAGACTTATAATCTCATTTGCCATTAACCGCATAGGACATTTACCTGCTCACTTACAGGAGAAAGAATTCTATCTTGGTATTCAGTAGAGACTGCTACTTGCCCACTAAGTTGCATTTCGAGGTTGACCCCACCCACTGGCGATTGGATCGAACTACTCTAATGACTAACTTAATTTCACAAGCACATCTCCTACTGAAACCTCAAGTCAAAGGTCCACGTATACCTATCACAACCTTTCGATCCAGTCATTGACAAATCCTGAGTGATATCCATGTGACCGAATTGAGGTGAATCGTGTTCGAGTATACTAATCTCATTAGCATACCTATAACGTGTGCTCCCACTAACCCTTAGTGAAGACCGGCACTCTACATGTCAAAGTACACGTTATACAAGTCTTGTCTAAACTTATTGCCCAGTAGTTTTATCGACTTGCGAACGAGTTAAGCATTCGAGCTCTAAACATTTACAGTGCCTATCTCCTTATCTCCATAAGGAGTAGAATGTTTGCTCTCAAATGCAAGTACTATTATTCTATATACCAAATCACAATGCCAGTGATATAAAATAATATAGAAATAATTATTGCCTTATTAAATATTCATAATTACAATACAAATGCTCTCACTCTCTCATCCTTTGAGTGGCATTCGAGGGCATATCCCTAACAATCCCTGGATATACGGGATTTGGGAACTGTGGTTTAACAGCCCCTGAATCTCTGGGATTCTGTCAGGTAGGTCACGATCTACCTTTCTGAGAGCTCAACCTTCATAAGCCCGGCGATTTCCGACCCCGGGTATAACTAGGCAGGTCGATTCATATTATAAAGGGCCACTTAGGTCGGGACACTCTTATATGTGTCCATAGGTCGGTGAGACCTCTGAGGTCGGGACACTCTTATCTGAGTCAATAGGTCGGCGAGACCTCTGAGGTCGGCACACTCTTATCTGAGTCCATAGGTCGGCGAGACCTCTGAGGTCGGCACACTTTTATCCAAGTCCATAGGTCGTACTCCATTCGTCTAGGTCTCCCCTCCTTTACTCGGAGATCGGTACGTCGATTTATATTGGGCTTCTTTAAACCGGGTTTTTAGGAAGCATACATTTATCGTCCTATCAACCAGTCCCCCCTACTCTAGTCGAGCTGTAAGACCGAGTAGAGTAAGATTCATTTATGAATTGACGACCTTGATGCGGTAGTCCTTGGGAATCCTGTTCTGAGGTAACGAGGCTTCTCGAGGTTCCTGCGCCTTTATATCAACGTATTCTCCTTTTCTTGCCTCCAAACTGTCGCATCTATGCTTAGGTCCAGGTGTCAGCCTACTATAGGTCAGATGAGGCGGTGTCAGATCTAAGTCGTTCTTTCACAGAAGGCATCGATGCTCCAGATCGCCCGTTTTCTTCTTGGTTTTCGCCCTTCTCCCCTATAAAAAGAGATCCTCTACTCCCTCCGCCACTTCCGCGTTTTTATTTTGCTGAACACTAGTGTGAAAGAATCTTCAGGCGGCATCCACGATCCTGGTTTCCTGCTTCCGGTGGTGCTTTTGCTATCTTCCTCCAGTGTTCTTCCTTCCACCCAATCTCATGGGTATGTTTATCTAAACACTTGCATACTTTTTTTTTTGTTACCTATATTTTCCTTTCTTCTCTCCCTCCATTTCCTTCCTTTTACGATGTCTTCCGCCTCCGATTCTCAGAATATCTCCGGCCAATCGGCCGTGAACTCCTTTTTGGAAGATTTGTCTTCTTCCGATGGGGATTCGGAGGGTAGGTTGGAGCGAGCTATAGGATCCTCCCTTCGTCTTAGAGACGAACCTCTAGGTTATGTAGATTGGACCGAGCTGGGCGACATCCCCTCTAACCTATCTTCTAGCATCCCTCTGATCATCGTAGATCCCCCGTCTCCTCCTCCCACAGGTGAGGTAACTGTCACCGGCCTTTCAGCTGATCCGTATCAAGCGATCGTAGGAGCTACTCGGGTTCTTCCTCCTCATCCTCTATCTAGGACTAGTCCAGCCGCGTTGGCCAGTTTTATAAAATTTCTCAGGCTTCCTCCAGGGTGGGAATTTGTCATGCCCCAGGCTCGCGACACCCCTGATCACCCTCCTCCAGGTCATATTACTTGGTTTGTGGATCAGGTGAGCAGTGGTCTCCGCTTCCTGTAATATCCGCAATTTTCGATTTTCGGTAAATTTCTTTTTTCGGCCGGAGTCCGTTTTGACGACTCGCTCATGACCGTTTCGTCATTCTGAGAATGATTAATTCTGCACTTTTTGACATCCGAGTTCGTTTCGGTGTCGTTTTATTGAGTTCCGTGCTTTTTAGCGACTTTTCTGCGCTTGAGTTCGATTCTTGCGAATCTCGTTCGAAACTGCTGTTTCGAGTTTCCTGTAAGTCCGTTTAACTCTGTTTGACGTATTGTGAACTCCGGTTTGGTTATTCGATCACGTATCGTGATTTCCGGGTGTTTTGGGCCATTTTTTAATTTCTTAAAAGTTACGGGTATCCGTATCTGTAATTGTTGTCTCGACCCGTTTCTTGGTCGCGTATGATTAATTATGGTATTATGTTTTCATTTCGGGTCGTTGATGTTGTCCGCGAACTTTTCGTCGTGTTCGTTAAAATGCGTTTTCGGAAATCGAGTCGTCGAGCCACATTGTTCGAGCCTTTGGCCGACGGTTGCGGGGCCGCCGGACGGTTGCAGGCCGGCCGGGACGGGTGCGGCGAGCCGCGTAGCGCACGCTAGGGCCGGAAGGCTGCGGCGCTAACCGGAAGGTGTAGCGCACGCTATCGGCCGGCTAACGCCTTATCGGAGTGCAGACGGTGGAGTCACAGGGGGTTACGGAATCGGTCGAGGCTCGGCGGGTAGCCCACGCTGCGTCGGGCCGCTGCGTCACGCTTCTGGCCGGAGTAGCGCATGCTACTGATCGGAAGGGCTGCGCACGCTACTGCTGGCGATCAGTCCATAAGGCCACTGGATCGCGGCCTGGGCCGATAGCGCACGCTAGCTCGGCAGTCTAGCGCGCGCTAGTCCGGCCCAGTATAAATGTGGCTGAGCAGTCACATTTCATTTCGTTTTTCATTTCCTCTCCTTCTCTTCCGCGGCTGGAGACTTGGAGATCTTCGATCCATGATGTTTGTCAACAAATCCATGAAGTTCTTGAGTTCATAACATCAATCAATCATCCGTTATCATCCTTTGATCCAGCGAATCAAGGTAATCTTCCTTAGAACCCTAATTTCGTGAATTTGGGGGTTTTTGCATTTTCGTCCGATTCGTTCCGTGTTGTTGATTAATTCATGATGGGTATGATTAATCTTGGTAGTATTCTTGTGTTTAGCATCATTTAATCTATTGTTCTTCGTCGAATCGAAGTATATTTCTTGATTTCCTTCGAATTGACTTTTTGGGGGAATTGTCCTCGATCTCGTTTTTCATCCGTTTTTGATGGATCGATTATGGTTAAATGATGTTGTTAAACATATTCTATGGATTGTATATCTATATTTCAACTTGGAATTCCATTTTCGGGTTTTTACGGGACGAATCGTGTTCTTGGCCGTTTTGGGGAAAAATCCTTGAACTTTCGTCATTTGATCTTTGAATTCAGCGGCTTTGGGTCGTACTTTGGAATTCATTTTCGTTGTTATTGTTTTCGTTCGTAGTTCATTGGTGTGGATTGTCGTTCGGTGGAGTCGGCGAGTTCGTAGTCGGTTCGTGCCAACCTACTTCGGCCGATTCTCCGCATTATGGTTATTCGAGGCAAGTACCTTGCCCATACTTTTCTTGTTTTATGGATATGATGATCGGTGGTCATCTTGATGTGTTTGTTTGGTTATTTGAAATGAAGTTTCAAAAGATTTCGGTTTGGCCTCGTTAAAGGCTCTCTTTCAAAACGCATGTGTGTTTTGTGAACGTTGTGTTTTGGGAATTGATTATGATTTGATTATTTTGAACGTTGAAGTCTTTGATGATGATACTCCTGTGTTTAAAGTTATGGGATCGTGTATTCCGTATTTAATCATTGTTGTGGTGTTTTTGAAGAGTTTGATAATGGTGTCGAGTTAATGGCCATCTCTAGTGAGTATTCTTAATGAACTTACATTCTTAGCATGTTAGTATTGCATGAGTAACGTGTGTGTGTATGCTCACTACGGGTTAGATCCGACGGGGTCTCGGTAGGGGTCCACAAGAGACGTGGATCGACGAGCTTGATTTTAACCACTATGGGTTAGATCCAACGGGGTCTCGGTAGGGCCCACAGAGATGTGGATCGACGGTTAATTGTGGTGCATTTTGCAACTGTGATTTGGATTATTGGCGTTTCTGGAAACGAGTATTTTGAACGGTTTTCATTTGCATGCATTGACTAAGTGTGTAAGAGGTAAGTTGTTCGTTTGGCCTACTTGGCTAGGATGGCACTAGAGTATTTTGTTGTTTGTGTTAAATGCTTTATTTGTGGATTTTGATGTTGGGAGACGAACCTTGTGGTCGTTCTTGTGTACTGTGAGTTGATGAGATTTGGGGTTAAAATCCCAATGGTTTTGTAAAAGTCATTTTACGGATTTGGGGCTAAAATCCCAACGGTTTGGTAAATGTCATTTTTCGGAAAGTAAACCTTTGGGGCGGTGACCCCTTTTGTCTTTGGATTTTGAAAAGTAGGATTTGATAATCCTAAATTGTTTTCTATTAGAACTCTCGATGGCATTCTAAACCGTTTTATAAATTACTTCCATTGATTTATGATATTTCGATTTTGAAATGTTTTCTCAAACTCTTGCCTCGGGAAGTACTTTTCGTTTCGTTTGGATCTTTGATGATCCTTGGTTATTGTTATTCGTGGAATGTGAATGGTATGGCTCGTATTTGCACTTTGTTCTTGCACTAGCAAAACAGTGGAGTTTTGTTAACCCCCGAGTATTCGGGGGGTGGATGTCTGTTTTTGCATTCAGGTTTTGGAGCATAACACAGGGTCGGCACGAAGGATGATGAAAGATGATCGATACTAATCACATGAGGAACCGTACTTTGTTTATTGGTTCAGTTGTACTCTATTTTTCCGCTGCTATATTTTCCCGTTGTACGGGTGTTGTTGTATTTTGACCCCTGCGTGGGCATGAGTTGTATTTGAGTTATATGTATTTGTTGAAAGACCAAATCGGTCTACTGAGTCATTTTAGCCTTAAAGGCATGATTGAGTTGTTATATGTCGTTACCAGCCTGGTAGATCCTTGAGGAAAGGTTCTACGGCGTGTATTATCCCTGAGCGGATTGGGGGTGTTACATAAATGGTATCAGAGCTTAGGTTGAGGAAACCTAGGCTGTCGGGTCAAGTCGTGTTGTTTGAGTCTTGTTTCGTCGGATTTTATCTGACTGAGTCGTGTCGCGACGCGTCGTTTGAGTTTGTTGGTCGTGATTAGTATCGTGGGGCGATCATCATCTTCGTGCGACCTGTGGAAGTAAGTCTCCCTTCTTTGTGTTGTGCCTCGTGTGACACGAGCTATTTTTATGATTATTTGTTAAGTGGTGGAATCCTTATGTGGATTTTGATTTCACGATATGTATTTAGTCGACTCTCGTATTTGATTTATACGAGGAGTGTAAATCGCTTGTGATGTCTTTTTATTGTTGTTTTTGTCTGTTGCTGATGATTTTCGAATCGATTTGCACATTTTACAAGTTCTATTGTGGAAGCTTTGTGCTTATACGCGTTCGACTTGTTCACTAGCCAGTGCGGGAGGGTCCTTAGAGGCCTCTAATGGGGTCAGTGGTGTTGTTCTGAATCCCAGGCGGTCTTCGACTGTGGTATTTTATCGTTTATTTCCGTTTAAAGACATGTATTGTCTTGATTTTAAACGTTTAGATGCGTGTACTAGGAGTTGTTTTAGTGAACGTCGATATGTGCGAGTTTTGGGCATTCTGGCCTATTGGATTTTTGAAAACCTTGAGTATCTTAGAAAAATAAATTTCGAGACATACTTTTCAAATGAGTTATTTTCTTGTGGTATATCCTAGGTGCCACAATATATTTCAAAAAATTTCTACTTCGAGGACCAAAATGCTTTGAGATATTTTCAATGTTTTAGAAACACTTTTATTTAGACAGAGGTCGAATATTACGAAAGTTTTCACTAAGAGAAAGTGTCCTCATTTTTATCAAATGCGAAATGGTTCTCCAATGTCTCGATAACGATGTTTCACGTTTGTACTTTTTGAAAGGTGATACTCAAGATCAACCGGTGTTCTTCTAAATTATTTTCAAAATGAGGTTTTCGTTTTTAAAACCTATTCATTCCCGTTTGAGGGCTGGGTATGTATGTATGATGTTCACGTTGTCATTTTGATATTTGCTCCCGAGTATGATCGAATTAGCGGTGTGAGCGTTGAGTCGTTTTCCACACATTTGTTGTGTTAGCCCCCTGTGAGAGGCGGGATGTTGGTGTTAAATATTGTCGCCTCGTAGTGATTTCTGCGTTGTCGCGCATGTGCGAGCTGTTAGAGCTTGGTTTGGTATGACCGTGTGCATCGGTGATGGTTCCGTTATGTGTCGGTTGTTTAATATCTTGTTACTTTGTTCCCATTTTTGTGAATTTCATGGACGAGGTCGGAGGTAATGCCCTTACTATTTTGACTTTGGTATTTTCTCTTTCTCCAGTCTATCGATTCGCTCATGTTCGTTGACACTTTATGAACTTGTTCTGTATTTCGGTTTCATCGTTTGAACGAGCTGTGATCTTGTTGTGGGTCGATCTGGTTATCGATGTGACTTTTTCGGGTTCAGTTCGATTCTTGTGAACCTTGTTCGGGAGTGACATCATTTGGTTCTACTAGTTCTTTTATTCGAAGTGGATCGGATTTTGAACTTCTGTATATTCTACCTTGTCGACTCATTTATGTTCGTTGACATTTCTGAGCTTGTCATGCCCCTTGTTTTTGTTTATCGAACGAGTGTGGTATCGTTTCGGAATAACTCGTTTTTCGTTGTGACTTTTCAATCGCTATTTCCTTTCTTGTGGATCTTATGGGAATGCAAGTCTTGTTGTTCTCACCAGATCATCCTGGGAATTGTTGTTTGAATTTTATTATCCTTCGTGTTTCAGACATGATTGTTCGATTTTTGTTGTCTCGATCGTTTGTTTGTTCGGTTTTTGTTCTCGTTTCGTGATTGTTGAGCGTTCAGGCTCCTTCGTAATTCCCTTAAGTTCAGGAAATTAGTCTCGTTTTCGACCTTCCAACCCTTGGGTGGTGGAATTCCGTATTTGTTCAGCGATTGGCTCGCGTTTTGATCAATGTACCGTTAGGTTGGTCAATCGTATTGATTTTGTTTGTTGTGTTTTGCGATTGTTTGGATAATTGACTTGATTGTATTATCCATTTGATGACGCTTGTCGTTTGTTGGTTTTATTATATCCCTAACGGCGACGTTGTGTTGGTCGACGTGGAGCGTGTTTTCACACCGTATATTCCGTTGCGTTGTTTGTAACATTTCGCCGTTGCGCGTTAGTTACGCGTTTCTTGCATATCTTGTTGAGTTTTCCTGACGGGATATTGCTTCTCCCTACTTGTTTTAAGTTTCGGGACGAAACTTCTTCTAAGGAGGGTAGAATGTAATATCCGCAATTTTCGATTTTCGGTAAATTTCTTTTTTCGGCCGGAGTCCGTTTTGACGACTCGCTCATGACCGTTTCGTCATTCTGAGAATGATTAATTCTGTACTTTTTGACATCCGAGTTCGTTTCGGTGTCGTTTTATTGAGTTCCGTGCTTTTTAGCGACTTTTCCGCGCTTGAGTTCGATTCTTGCGAATCTCGTTCGAAACTGCTGTTTCGAGTTTCCTGTAAGTCCGTTTAACTCTATTTGACGTGTTGTGAACTCCGGTTTGGTTATTCGATCACGTATCGTGATTTCCGGGCGTTTTGGGCCATTTTGTAATTTCTTAAAAGTTACGGGTATCCGTATCTGTAATTGTTGTCTCGACCCGTTTCTTGGTCGCGTATGATTAATTATGGTATTATGTTTTCATTTCGGGTCGTTGATGTTGTCCGCGAACTTTTCGTCGTGTTCGTTCCGTACGTTTTCGGAAATCGAGTCGTCGAGCCCTGTTGTTCGAGCACTGGCCGGACGGTTGCGGGACTGGCCGGACGGTTGCGGGCACCGGCCGGACGGGTGCGGCAGGAACCGGCGTAGCGCACGCTAGGGCCGGAAGGCTGCGCGCGCTAACCGACAGGTGTAGCGCACGCTATCGGCTGGCCTAACGCACGTTATCGGCTTTGGACAGTGGAGTCACAGGGGTTACGGAATCGGTCGGAGCTCGGCAGAGTAGCGCACGCCATCTTGTCGCCGCCAGCGCGTGCTACGGCCGTCGGGTAGCGACGCCACGGCCGAAAGGTCTGCCACGCTACCCTGGCCGAGTCTTGTAATATCCTAGAATTTCACTATGGATTTTTCGCATTATTTTATACGGGATGTCTGCATGAGTGGGACCGACACGATATGAGGGGATAATTTTGTAAACCGTGACGGTAGTGCAGTATGTATATCGAGGTTATTTTGATTCTAGGATATTACATGCTTGATGTGATTTCGATATCGGATATACCGTATGAGTATTTGTATGATTGCCCTACTTGGTCGACAGTTGTATTCGAGGCATCGTGCATCAGAAGTATCGTATGAGAATGATATCGGAATGAGCATATGTATTCAGTATATTGAGATGTCAGACAGGGGCAGAAATGGCTAAGTATGAAAGCCATTACGTACGCTATGTAAGGAGACTTACGTACGTAAGCAAGCAGAATTAACGTCGTTAAGGAATGTACATTACGACGTTAAGAAGGGATTCAGATAGGATCGAGCCGTGGTCGGCAGGTGGGACCCGGTGTTGGCCGCCGGCGCAGGATGTGGACAAAGTAGTCAACTTCGCATTACGACGCTTATGCATGCATGGCATATTACGCACGTAATATGGGTTGATCTTGTAGCAAGTCAATCGCTACATTACGACGCTATGGTGATGGTATTACGACGTAACGCAAGGTGCAAAATAGTACTGCTTTACCCTGGATGACGATTACGTACGCTATATAGGACATATAGCGTACGTTAGAGGCCTTACGTACGTTAATGTTGGAACTTAACGTACGTAACAAGATGCACAGTTTATAAAATAAGGACGGGACTTTCATTTCCTCACGTAAGTAAACACATTTCCTCCTTCCCTAATCGTCCCTCTTCACTCTCAAACCCATTTCAGACCCTCATACCCTTGTTAAGACTTTGATAAGGATGATTGGAAGCTTGAAACTTGGAGTTCTTGGAGTTTTGGAAATGTTTGATTGTGTTATTCATCTTCAAAAGGTATGTTGATGAACTCTACTCCTTGAATTCGGATTTTGATGTTAGTGTTGATGTTATGATTTTGAGATTATATGAATCGTATATTGAAGAACAAAATGATACATGCCTTGGATTATGGATTAGATGATGATTAGATGTTAGAACACATCCAATTACGTCGTTTTGTTGGCTTCAAACATGATTATGGACTAATTCATGTTCTTGAAGAATTCTTGAATAATATATGTCCGTAAATTGTAAGGATTACGGTTAATTTTGGTATATGATTATTCATGATGATAGCCGGTAATTGTATTCCTATGAATTTGCAAGAATGAGCCGTGTAAATCCGAATTTAAGATTTAAGTCGGAACCAAGAATGTTGTAGACGTTGATAGAACTATTGATTATCGAAATTCGGCTTGTATTCGTATTGATAAGAGTTGATATGGTTTGATTTCGTATGATCGAGATACCGTTGAGTTTGATTGGTCGATTATACCGGTTGTTGATTGTTATCGAACGTATCATTGATTGATTATTGTATTAGGTTGCGTTAGATGATCGTTGATATTAATCGTTGTGCTGCGGTGAGTCGGGGCTGCGGAGCTTGTAGATGAAGACGACGGGACTAGTAACAACTTCATCGAATTGGTATCGAGGCAAGTTATGCTTGCTCAGTTCATAATGTTAATAAATGATTTCATTTTCATTTCATTTATGATTCATATAGCAATGGTATTATGGAATATATGAATTGTCGGATTGGTGGTATGTATGGTATTTTTGGACTAAGATAAATCATAATGTATATGATTTTAAGGATGTCTAATGGAAATGGGAACGTGAACTATAATTTGGTCTATTGTATGACAAGTTGGATATCAAGGTTAGTTATCGTGTCGATGTTGAACTCGGGGTGGTGGTTGGGTATTTGTTATGGTGTACATCATTTTGGATTGTCGGATAAACCGTGTATTTGTTCGGGACGGTTGGTCGTGGAAAGGTTAGCGTCTCAGTTGAGGTAAATTAATATTGTTAGATTATGATAATCATCATATTGCATTATTGCATGTGTGTGTTGATATTCCATGCGGTGATGTGCACCATTGTTTGTTACGTTTTGTGAAGTGCTCTTTCTTGAGCCGTAACTGTGGGGCCGATGTGTTGGGGATAAAACCTGTATGGTACCGAATGGAAATGTGTTAGGGGATAAGACCTAAATGGCACCTATGTCGGAGTATTCTGAGTAGATGCTTAGTGACCCTCCTTCTTGCCTTGGGAGTTTATGTGATATTGTCAGGAGTATTCTGAGTAGATGCTTCCGTGACCCTTCGCCGCTGCCTTGGGAGTTTATATGCTATTATTATATGCATTGTTGAGCATCTTTGTGGACTCTTGTCGACGGAATACGACATTGTGGTCGTGTCGGTCTTTCATGATCGAGTTATTGTTGCCCTCTTGGAAAATCTTCTGATCCTTGTTGGAAATGCGTTTCTTCGAGATCTGTTGTCATGTTGTATCATGGCATATCTGGAGTCAGATACGTTATGATCGTTCATGTGTAGGATTTTCGGGACGGGCACGTGTAGCATGTGTTGGTTTCGACCTCATATTGAACCGTGCACACGAGACGTACTTCGTGAGGCTGATTAGGTACGAGACCAGGTGTGTATTGATCAATACCGGTGGTTGGCTTGTACACGGACACATGTCCGGATCGAGCGTATCGTGACGTCCATCTTGAGTCTTAGTGATTGGTCGTTCACAATCCATGTATAATTGGATCTGTTTGATATTCGGATTGTCTTTGAAACTCCGTATATATGATTTGTATATGGTTGACGATTTTATTCTCTCGTGTATCCGTCACCATTGAACCTTTATTAATCTCGTTCGGAGTTACCATATCGATGGTCAACTCATTGATATCGATCCTTTATAAATCTCGTTTGGAGTTCACCCTATCATTGGTAATCTCATTCATTATTGATCCTTATTGATTCCATTTGGGAGTTGTCTCACCTTTGGTATCCTTGGTTATTAGTCCTTGATCGATGTTATTGGAGTTTACCGTGTCGTCGGTATTCTCAGTTGTTGATCCCTTATTATCCCTATTGGGGTATACCGTGTCGTTGGTACTTCCGGTCGTTGGTCCTTATTGATCTTGCTAGAGTTTACTATGTCGTCAGTATTCTCGGTTGTTGAACTTTATTGATCTTATTGGGGTTTATCATACCGTTGGTATTTATGGTTGTCAACTCTTTTGATCTTGTTAGAGTTCACCATGTCGTTGGTATTCTCGATTATTGATTCTTCATTGATCCTTACCGTGTCGTCGGTATTCTCGGTTGTCGACCTTTTATTGATCTTGTTGGGATTTGCCGTATTGTCGGTATTCTCGGTTATGGATTCTTCCTTGATCTTGTTGGAGTTACCATACCATGGCATCCTCGTTCGTGGTTGATCCTTTGTCGATCTTGTGTGGAAATATCATGTCATTGATATTTCCGTGATGTATTAATTGTTTATCATTATCGATCGTGTCAACATTCGTATTTTGCATTGATATTCGGGACTTGCTATTGTCTCGGGACGGTTGGATTGCGGGTGTGCCATGTGATATCGGTTCTATCGGGATTGGGATTCGATTGTGCGACCAGCCGGCAGAGTTAGTCTTGACCAAATTATTCTATAATCGAGATATGTTTCGTTTGGAAATCTTGGTAGTGTTTCGGATACTGTGCAGGTGATTACATTTGAATTCGTTCATTACTTAAGGACACGAGGCGTGGAATAAGGTAAGAATTGAGTGTTATGGTGTGACAGGTTGGTAAGGTTATTTCGGTAAGATTACATGGGGAATGTTCTTACTCTGTAGATTACATTGTTATGTATTGTTTTTGTGATGTGATCGTTATCATTGTTGAGTATTATGGTGACCCGTCGTGGGCTTTATCTTTTAGGTACTCGGAGTTCGAGTGGTAGCGGTCGTGAAGGGATGAGCTTTCGGTGATACGGCTATGGCGTAGTTGTTGGGATTCGAGTGTTCTTTACGGTTTTTATAATTCCGCCGCAAATGTATTTAATTATGTTTTTATCCATTGTGCGTATACTTAAAATGGCTTTCGGTATTCTTTGAACTGTGTTTTATTCGCTGCGTGCGTGTACTTTCAAAGGGCCTTTTTGCATTTTTAAACGTTTGCGAAAATGATTTTAGCCTTGTGGGTTCCAATATGGGGCCCACAGCGCTGTAATATTCCCGGTCGGTTTTGGGGGTGTTACAGAAAATGGTATCGGAGCTTAGGTTTCGTAAAACTCGGGCGTGTGTGTTATGTGGCTCTACCGGTGCGGTAGTAGCGTGACTTTTGGAAATGATTTTCTGACTTTTGAGTCAAACCGATTTTGGAGGTTTCAAAATTTTTAAATATTTTCAAATTGCTGTATTTGCGATGTCGGTGTGTTGTTAGTGTGTTGAGACTTTGTATGGGAGTCGTATCTTTGGTATCACGGAAGATCATCGACTTCACGGACTGTAAGTATGTTCTTGATTATTTGATTTTGATGATGATTGAGTATGTTGTCGTGATTTTGAGATATTTCGGGATTGAGATACTGATTATGACAGGTGTTGAGTTTCGAGGACGAAACTTATTTAAGTGGGTGTATATGTAATATCCTAGAATTTCACTATGGATTTTTCGCATTATTTTATCTGGGATGTACTGTACAGAGTGGGACCGACACGATATGAGGGGATAATTTTGTAAACCGTGACAGCCGTGCCAGTATGTATATCGAGGTTATTTTGATTCTAGGATATTACATGCTTGATGTGATTTCGATATCGGATATACCGTATGAGTATTTGTATGATTGCCCTACTTGGTCGACAGTTGTATTCGAGGTATCGTGCATCAGAAGTATCGTATGAGAATGATATCGGAATGAGCATATGTATTCAGTATATTGAGATGTCAGACAGGGGCAGAAATGGCTAAGTATGAAAGCTATTACGTACGCTATGTAAGGAGACTTACGTACGTAAGCAAGCAGAATTAACGTACGTTAAGGAATGTACATTACGTACGTTAAGAAGGGATTCAGATAGGATCGAGCCGTGGTCGGCAGGTGGGACCCGGTGTTGGCTGCTTTCGGCGCAGGATGTGGACAGGCGAGTCAACTTCGGCATTACGTACGCTATGCATGGCATATTACGACGTAATATGGGTTGATCAGTAGCAAGTCAATCGCTACATTACGACGCTATGGTGATGGTATTACGACGTAACGCAAGGTGCAAAATAGTACAGCTTTACCGGATGACGATTACGACGCTATATAGGACATATAGCGACGTTAGAGGCCTTACGACGTTAATGTTGGAACTTAACGTACGTAACAAGATGCACTGATTTATAAAATAAGGACGGGACTTTCATTTCCTCACGTAAGTAAACACATTTCCTCCTTCCCTAATCGTCCCTCTTCACTCTCAAACCCATTTCAGACCCTCATACCCTTGTTAAGACTTTGATAAGGATGATTGGAAGCTTGAAACTTGGAGTTCTTGGAGTTTTGGAAATGTTTGATTGTGTTATTCATCTTCAAAAGGTATGTTGATGAACTCTACTCCTTGAATTCGGATTTTGATGTTAGTGTTGATGTTATGATTTTGAGATTATATGAATCGTATATTGAAGAACAAAATGATACATGCCTTGGATTATGGATTAGATGATGATTAGATGTTAGAACACATCCAATTACGTCGTTTTGTTGGCTTCAAACATGATTATGGACTAATTCATGTTCTTGAAGAATTCTTGAATAATATATGTCCGTAAATTGTAAGGATTACGGTTAATTTTGGTATATGATTATTCATGATGATAGCCGGTAATTGTATTCCTATGAATTTGCAAGAATGAGCCGTGTAAATCCGAATTTAAGATTTAAGTCGGAACCAAGAATGTTGTAGACGTTGATAGAACTATTGATTATCGAAATTCGGCTTGTATTCGTATTGATAAGAGTTGATATGGTTTGATTTCGTATGATCGAGATACCGTTGAGTTTGATTGGTCGATTATACCGGTTGTTGATTGTTATCGAAAGTATCATTGATTGATTATTGTATTAGGTTGCGTTAGATGATCGTTGATATTAATCGTTGTGCTGCGGTGAGTCGGGGCTGCGGAGCTTGTAGATGAAGACGACGGGACTAGTAACAACTTCATCGAATTGGTATCGAGGCAAGTTATGCTTGCTCAGTTCATAATGTTAATAAATGATTTCATTTTCATTTCATTTATGATTCATATAGCAATGGTATTATGGAATATATGAATTGTCGGATTGGTGGTATGTATGGTATTTTTGGACTAAGATAAATCATAATGTATATGATTTTAAGGATGTCTAATGGAAATGGGAACGTGAACTATAATTTGGTCTATTGTATGACAAGTTGGATATCAAGGTTAGTTATCGTGTCGATGTTGAACTCGGGGTGGTGGTTGGGTATTTGTTATGGACTGTACATCATTTTGGATTGTCGGATAAACCGTGTATTCGTTCAGGAAGGTTGGTCGTGGAAAGGTTAGCGTCTCCAGATTGAGGTAAATTAATATTGTTAGATTATGATAATCATCACATTGCATTATTGCATGTGTGTGTTGATATTCCATGCGGTGATGTGCACCATTGTTTGTTACGTTTTGTGAAGTGCTCTTTCTTGAGCCGTAATCTGTGGGGCCGATGTGTTGGGGATAAAACCTGTATGGTACCCGAATGGAAATGTGTTAGGGGATAAGACCTAAATGGCACCTATGTCCGGAGTATTCCTGAGTAGATGCTTCCGTGACCCTCGGCTGCTGCCTTGGGAGTTTATGTGATATTGTCCGGAGTATTCCTGAGTAGATGCTTCCGTGACCCTTGGCTGCTGCCTTGGGAGTTTATATGCTATTATTATATGCATTGTTGAGCATGCTGTGGACTACTGTCTGACGGAATACGACATTGTGGTCGTGTCGGTCTTTCATGATCGAGTTATTGTTGCCCTCTTGGAAAATCTTCTGATCCTTGTTGGAAATGCGTTTCTTCGAGATCTGTTGTCATGTTGTATCGTGGCATATCTGGAGTCAGATACGTTATGATCGTTCATGTGTAGGATTTTCGGGACGGGCACGTGTAGCATGTGTTGGTTTCGACCTCATATTGAACCGTGCACACGAGACGTACTTCGTGAGGCTGATTAGGTACGAGACCAGGCGTGTATTGATCAATACCCGTGGTTGGCTTGTACACGGACACATGTCCGGATCGAGCGTATCGTGACGTCCATCTTGAGTCTTATTGATTGGTCGTTCACAATCCATGTATAATTGGATCTGTTTGATATTCGGATTGTCTTTGAAACTCCGTATATATGATTTGTATATGGTTGACGATTTTATTCTCTCGTGTATCCGTCACCATTGAACCTTTATTAATCTCGTTCGGAGTTACCATATCGATGGTCAACTCATTGATATCGATCCTTTATAAATCTCGTTTGGAGTTCACCCTATCATTGGTAATCTCATTCATTATTGATCCTTATTGATTCCATTTGGGAGTTGTCTCACCTTTGGTATTCTTGGTTATTAGTCCTTGATCGATGTTATTGGAGTTTACCGTGTCGTCGGTATTCTCAGTTGTTGATCCCTTATTATCCCTATTGGGGTATACCGTGTCGTTGGTACTTCCGGTCGTTGGTCCTTATTGATCTTGCTAGAGTTTACTATGTCGTCAGTATTCTCAGTTGTTGAACTTTATTGATCTTATTGGGGTTTATCATACCGTTGGTATTTCTGGTTGTCAACTCTTTTGATCTTGTTAGAGTTCACCATGTTGTTGGTATTCTCGATTATTGATTCTTCATTGATCCTTACCGTGTCGTCGGTATTCTCGGTTGTCGACCTTTTATTGATCTTGTTGGGATTTGCCGTATTGTCGGTATTCTCGGTTATGGATTCTTCCTTGATCTTGTTGGAGTTACCATACCATGGCATCCTCGTTCGTGGTTGATCCTTTGTCGATCTTGTGTGGAAATATCATGTCATTGATATTTCCGTTGTGATGTATTAATTGTTTATCATTATTGACTGTGTCAACATTCGTGTTTTGCATTGATATTCGGGACTTGCTATTGTCTCGGGACAGTTGGATTGCAGGTGTGCCATGTGATATCGGTTCTATCAGGATTGGGATTCGATTGTGCGATCCAGCCGGCAGAGTTAGTCTTGACCAAATTATTCTATAATCGAGATATGTTTCTGTTTGGAAATCTTGGTAGTGTTTCGGATACAGTACAGGTGATTACATTTGAATTCGTTCATTACTTAAGGACACGAGGCGTGGAATAAGGTAAGAATTGAGTGTTATGGCTGTGACAGGTTGGTAAGGTTATTTCGGTAAGATTACATGGGGAATGTTCTTACTCTGTAGATTACATTGTTATGTATTGTTTTTTTGATGTGATCGTTATCATTGTTGAGTATTATGGCTGACCCCGTCGTGGGCTTTATCTTTTAGGTACTCGGAGTTCGAGCTGGTAGCGGTCGTGAAGGGATGAGCTTTCCGGTGATACTGGCTATGGCGTAGTTGTTGGGATTCGAGTGTTCTTTCTGGTTTTTATAATTCCACTGCAAATGTATTTAATTATGTTTTTATCCGCTGCGTGCGTATACTTAAAATGGCTTTCGGTATTCTTTGAACTGTGTTTTATTCGCTGCGTGCGTGTACTTTCAAAGGGCCTTTTTGCATTTTTAAACGTTTGCGAAAATGATTTTAGCCTTGTGGGTTCCAATATGGGGCCCACGGCGCTGTAATATTCCCGGTCGGTTTTGGGGGTGTTACAAGTCTGGTCCATAAGGCCACTGGATCGCGGCCTGGGCCGATAGCGCACGCTAGCTCGGCAGCCTAGCGCGCGCTAGTCCGGCCCAGTATAAATGTGGCTGAGCAGTCACATTTCATTTCGTTTTTCATTTCCTCTCCTTCTCTTCCGCGGCTGGAGACTTGGAGATCTTAGATCCATGATGTTTGTCAACAAATCCATGAAGTTCTTGAGTTCATAACATCAATCAATCATCCGTTATCATCCTTTGATCCAGCGAATCAAGGTAATCTTCCTTAGAACCCTAATTTCGTGAATTTGGGGGTTTTTGCATTTTCGTCCGATTCGTTCCGTGTTGTTGATTAATTCATGATGGGTATGATTAATCTTGGTAGTATTCTTGTGTTTAACATCATTTAATCGATTGTTCTTCGTCGAATCGAAGTATATTTCTTGATTTCCTTCGAATTGACTTTTTGGGGGAATTGTCCTCGATCTCGTTTTTCATCCGTTTTTGATGGATCGATTATGGTTAAATGATGTTGTTAAACATATTCTATGGATTGTATATCCATATTTCAACTTGGAATTCCATTTTCGGGTTTTGACGGGACGAATCGTGTTCTTGGCCGTTTTGGGGAAAATCCTTGAACTTTCGTCATTTGTTCTTTGAATTCAGCGGCTTTGGGTCGTACTTTGGAATTCATTTTCGTTGTTATTGTTTTCGTTCGTATTTCATTGTTGTGGATTGTCGTTCGGTGGAGTCGGCGAGTTCGTAGTCGGTTCGTGCCAACCTACTTCGGCCGATTCTCCGCGTTGTGGTTATTCGAGGCAAGTACCTTGCCCATACTTTTCTCGTTTTATGGATATGATGATCGGTGGTCATCTTGATGTGTTTGTTTGGTTATTTGAAATGAAGTTTCAAAAGATTTCGGTTTGGCCTCGTTAAAGGCTCTCTTTCAAAACGCGTGTCTGTTTTGTGAACGTTGTGTTTTGGGAATTGATTATGATTTGATTATTTTGAACGTTGAATTCTTTGATGATGATACTCCTGTGTTTAAAGTTATGGGATCGTGTATTCCGTATTTAATCATTGTTGTGGTGTTTTTGAAGAGTTTGATAATGGTGTCGAGTTAATGGCCATCTCTAGTGAGTATTCTTAATGAACTTACATTCTTAGCATGTTAGTATTGCATGAGTAACGTGTGTGTGTGTATACTCACTACGGGTTAGATCTGACGGGGTCTCGGTAGGGGTCCACAAGAGATGTGGATCGACGAGCTTGCTTTTAACCACTACGGGTTAGATCCGACGGGGTCTCGGTAGGGGTCCACGGAGACGTGGATCGACGGTTAATTGTGGTGCATTTTGCAACTGTGATTTGGATTATTGGCGTTTCCGGAAACGAGTATTTTGAACGGTTTTCATTTGCATGCATTGACTAAGTGTGTAAGAGGTAAGTTGTTCGTTTGGCCTACTTGGCTAGGATGGCACTAGAGTATTTTGTTGTTTGTGTTAAATCCTTTATTTGTGGATTTTGATGTTGGGAGACGAACCTTGTGGTCGTTCTTGTGTACTGTGAGTTGATGAGATTTGGGGCTAAAATCCCAATGGTTTTGTAAAAGTCATTTTACGGATTTGGGGCTAAAATCCCAACGGTTTGGTAAATGTCATTTTTCGGAAAGTAAACCTTTGGGGCGGTGACCCCTTTTGTCTTTGGATTTTGAAAAGTAGGATTTGATAATCCTAAATTGTTTTCTATTAAAACTCTCGATGGCATTCTAAACCGTTTTATAAATTACTTCCATTGATTTATGATATTTCGATTTTGAAATGTTTTCTCAAACTCTTGCCTCGGGAAGTACTTTTCGTTTCGTTTGGATCTTTGAGGATCCTTGGTTATTGTTATTCGTGGAATGTGAATGGTATGGCTCGTATTTGCACTTTGTTCTTGCACTAGCAAAACAGTGGAGTTTTGCTACCCCCGAGTATTCGGGGGGTGGATGTCTGTTTTTGCATTCAGGTTTTGGAGCATAACACAGGGTCGGCACGAAGGATGATGGAAGATGATCGATACTAATCACATGAGGAACCGTACTTTGTTTATTGGTTCAGTTGTACTCTATTTTTCCGCTGCTATATTTTCCCGTTGTACGGGTGTGGTTGTATTTTGACCCCTGCGTGGGCATGAGTTGTATTTGAGTTGTATGTATTTGTTGAAAGACCAAATCGGTCTACTGAGTCATTTTAGCCTTAAAGGCATGATTGAGTTGTTATATGTCGTTACCAGCCTGGTAGAGCCTTGAGGAAAGGTTCTACGGCGTGTAATATCCCTGAGCGGATTGGGGGTGTTACACTTCCCTCTTCACCCCTTCCTTGTTTCGCTTTCTGTTAAATATAACCTTCCCCTCAACCAGTTTTCCCCCAACTCTTTTCGTTATATGGTCGGTTTTCTTGTGTTATGTCATTATAGACATGAGGAACCCGACCTGGATTTTTTCTATTTTTGTTTCGGGCTAAAGAGCTCTAAAGGCTCTTTTTACTTGACTTCCTGGAACAACGCCCATTTCTTCACCCACCTCCCTTCCAATGTGAAGGACTGGAGGTCGCGCTTCTTTTTTATCCGGCTCCCTTCGGATGACTCCTGGGGCTTCCCCACTGAATAGACGCAAGCCACTCTGAGCCAAGCTCCTATTCCCAGGCGCAGTTCTATCCGATCTGGGTGGGTTGAGAAGGTTCGGGAATGGAACGCCATTCCTTACAATGCTTTCCAGCTGATGCAATTTCATGACCTTTTATTCCATTGTGGGTTGAGCTCGAATCCTTATCCAGCTATTCCCGATAATGGTAGGCTTTAACGGCTCTTTCCTAGTATAATTTTTATTATTTTGTTTTTCGGCTATCTTACTGACCTATTGTATTGTTCTTCGTAGATGGCTTCATGCGGACCTGCCAATCCGATGCTTCCAAGCCTACTGAACCGACAAAAGAGAAGGTCCCCAAGTTGATGGATCCCCCAAAACATAGGGCAGAGGGCTCGTCCAAAACCAAGCAGAAACCCTCGTCCCGACCCAAGGTTGGGGTGACTCTCCCCTCCGACCCGGCTCCTCCCTTGACCACTGGGCGGAGCCCTGCAAGTTCCTCTTGACAGCTTCAGGTCGCGAAGAGGGCCCATTCCCCCAGCACCCTTGTTCCTAAGCGGCTAAAGACTGCAAGTCCCTCTGGCCCGGCTATGGAGACTTTGCTTCGTTGCAAGGAGTGGGAGAAGTTTCTCCCACATTTCAGCTCTATGATCTCGGATAAGGATAGGCAGGTATTACGAGCCTCCACAGAGGACTCTCGTTTCGAGGCTATGATGATGTATTTTGGGAAGGTACTCATTTTCTCGCCTTTCCCCCTTATCCACCACTTATATATATATATATATATATATATATATTGTATATATATTTTTTATTTTTGATGTTCTGATGCAACTGATTTCCCCCTACACAATTTTGCGCTACTTTTGTGACCTTTGTGGATGAGCATAAGATTGGCGCTTCGTCCTCTTCCCAAATTACCCAGATGTCAGCCGATCTGGCGGCCGCCCTGGAGGCTAAGACTGATCTCTCTGCCCAGCTTCAAGAGAGGGAATATCGCTTAGTTGTTGCCCTTATGAAGATTTCTGAGCGAGAAGCGGTTTTGGAGTGGGCTCAGATGGCCAACGTTCAGCTGAATCAAGAGCTAAAACTTTCAAAGGCTCAAACTCAGGCTTAATCGGAGAAGGTGATCCAGCTCGAGGCTCAGCTGGCAGAAGCTAAGGCCGAGTGTGAGAAGATCACCCAGCTCGAAGCCCAGGCTAAGGCATAATCGGAGAAGGTCGCCCAACTTGAAGCTCAACTTGCCGAGGCTAGATCCGAGGGGTCGTCCTATGAGCGAGGAGTAGCGGACGGTCAACGTCGATTTCTGACCAGTGATGTCGGTTACTCCTTCCTAGAGGCCTACCGTTCTGCCCTCCTGGCCCGGTATCACTATTCCACCGCCTATCTAGTCCGGTTGGCTCCTACCGCGACGCAATACTTTGATTTTGCTCTAACTCGCGCCCGCGAGTAACTAGCCGCTTTGGGTTTTACGGGGGAGCTGGACAGGGATGCAGGTTTAGACGGGGCTCTCGTCCCTTCAGGTTGGTCTGGCGATGTGAATGAATCTCCCGAGGCAGCCTGGTGGGAGGACGCCTTTGGAGAGTCTATAAAGGAATCCGGCCTGGATTTGGAGCTGCCTTTTATCCCTTCTACATCGCCACTCAAGGCCGACACTCCTAATCCAGATGCGACTGGGGCCAACCTTAATGCTTCTCCCTCGTCTCCTCCCCATTCTCCTGAGCCAGTAGATTAGCCTTTGCTTGTAAATGTACATATTTCTTTCCATCGTTTATTTACTAGCGCAGATGTTTTTAATGAAAAATCTTTTGATGTGAATGTAACTCGGATCTCTACCATAGTAATATGCCTTGTTAATGTAACTTGATTATGAGAACAGTGCTTTCTAACATAGCTCGTCTTTACAAACCACCTCTTTAAAGTTAATATGGCTTGACTACTTCAAACGACTCTTTGGAAGTTGATATAGCTCGGCCTCAACCGCAACCTTAATATAGCTCAGCTATTTGAAACATCCCGGCTACTTCAAAACTTCTTTGAAGTCCACGCCACTCGTCTTTTAATCAGAACCTTAGTATAGCTCGGATGCTCTACGGGATTACTTGAAATTTTGTAACACTTTAAATATAACTCGTCCACTTCGATTTTGCAAGTTTAATATAACTCGGCTATTTTAGGTTGACCCAACCTGACTTTATCACCGACCTTAATATAAGTCGGATATTTCTAACAACCCTTCGGAGTTTAATGTAGCTCGGATATTTCTAACTCTCTCGAGTGGGATATAGCATAGATAATTCCAACTCTTTTCACTGAAAGTATCCTTTCCTTTATAGATCGGCTCAAACTTTAAGTCTGAGGCTATTTTTCCAAGCTTGAGTCTCGGGGTAGTTTGCCTTTATCTGAATCCGAGGGTGTTTCACCTGGTCTGATTTTTTAGGGTAGTTCACCCTTGTTCGGATCTGAAGGCCTTTCACCTAATCAGATTTCCTAGGGCAGTTCACCCTTGCTCGGATCTGAAGGCATTTCACCTGATCAGATTTCCTAGGGCAGTTCACCCTTGCTCAGATCTGAAGGCATTTCACCTAATCAGATTTCCTAGGGCAGTTCACCCTTGCTCAGATCCGAAGGCATTTCACCTGATCAGATTTCCTAGGGCAGTTCACCCTTGCTCGGATCTGAAGGCATTTCACCTGATCAGATTTCCTAGGGCATTTCACCCTTACTTGGATCTGAAGGCATTTCACCTGATCAAATTTCCTTTCTAGTTTTGTTCGATTAGCACGTTCTGATTTTTTTATGTAATAGACTTTTATTAAAACACTACAAGCTTTTCTCAACACTTCTTCATACAAAATATTTTTTTAAGTGGCATATGTTCCAAGGTATTTTGATGGGGTGTCCGTCTATATCCTCGAGCTCATAATCTCCCCCTGCATAAATTCGGATTACCTTGTAAGGGCCTTCCTAGTTCGGCTCCAGCTTTCTTGTTTTTCTGAGGGCATCAGCTCGCCTAAGCACCAAGTCGCCGACTTGGAACTGTCTCTTCCTTACCCTTTTGTCATGAGCTGCTTTTGTCAAGCTTTTGTATCTTTATGTTCGAGCTGCGGCCATATTTCTTCTTTCTTCTATGATGTCCAACGCCTCCCTCATCATTTATTCGTTTTCCTCCTCGTTGAACCACCGAACCCGTTGTGACATTTCTCCGACCTCTACCGGGATGACAGCTTCGGATCTGTATACCATACTAAAGGGTGTTTCCCACGTCGATGATCTAGGTGTGGTTCGGTATGACCATAGCACTGAGCTAAGTTCGTCCACCCATCCTCCTCTCGCCTTGTCTAAGCGGGTTTTGATCCCTTGCAAGATTGTTCTGTTAGTTACCTCCACTTGTCCATTGGTTGGCGGGTGAGCTACCCCGGCAAACCTTTGTTCGATGTGCATCCCCTCGCACCATGACTGGGTTATTTTCCCATTGAATTGAGTTCCATTTTCTGAGATAAGTATTTGAGGTGCTCCGTACCTGCAGCAGATGTTGTTAAACAGAAAGCTTATGATTCTTTGCTCGGTGATGGTGGCCACGGGCTCAGCCTCTACCCACTTGCTGAAGTAGTTTATGGCTACTACTAAAAACTTCATTCCTCCCGAGCCAGGTGTTAACTGCCCCATGATATCGATTCCCCATTTTGCAAAAGGGCAGGGTGCTCCTATGGTGATCATATTTTCCGCTGGGATGTGTATTAAGGGTGCGTGTATTTGACATTTTTGGCACCACTTAACCATGTCCACCGCCTTCTTGCTCATTGTCGGCCAGAAAGAGCCAGCTCTTAGTGTTTTGCTAATTAGCGTCCTTCCTTTGGTGTGATCATCACAGCACCCTTCATGAATTTCTTCCAGTATACCCCGCCCTTCTTCTTCCGAGACGCACCTCAGGTATGGACCAAGGTAGGATCTCTTGTATAATTCATCATTAATGACACAGAACCTCGCCGCCCTCCGTACAATTTTCGCTCTCTCTTGTCTTTCATTTGGTAGTTCCACTCTTCTCAGGTATGCCAACAAGGGAGTTCACCAGTCCACTATCTCGTTCACCTCCATCACCTGTTTTGCGATGCTACTCCGGGCTGATCTTAAAATCGTTACTGTCCGTGAGCGACAATCCACCAAACAGCTTCCCATTTTTGCTAAGTAATCAGCTTTTACATTTTCCGCCTTAGGAATATGGATCAACTTCCATTCCCCTAGTTTTTTGGCGGCCTCTTTCACTTCTTCGACATACTTCTTCATCCGCTCCTCATTTATCTCAAATTTCCCTCCTACCTGCTATGTGACCAGCTGAGAATCAGAATAAGCTATAAGTCGTCGCGCACCCAAGTCTATTCCTAGCTGCATTCCTTTAACCAGGGCTTCGTACTCGGCCTCATTGTTGGAGGCTTTGAAATCGAATTTTACGGCATACTCTGCCTGTTCGCCCCTAGGGTAGTGAGGACTATCCCTGCCCCGGAGCCACTGGTCATTGCTGATCCATCCACACGTAGTAGCCATTGCCCTTCCGGCCGCGATGCTGTGGCCCCCTCTTGGATGAAATCCGCTAGGGCCTGAGCTTTGATCGCCGTTCTCGGCTTATACTCCATGTCATATTCCCCTATCTCTACCGCCCATTTTACCAGGTGACCTGACGGATAAGTAGAGTATGAGCTCCTCTCCTGGTATTGGTTTGATGACAGAGGCAGCTCGGCCAAATACTCCTTTAATTTTTCGAAGGCTGCTTGTGCTTTGGAGGTCCATTCGAATTTGTTCCCTTTTCTTAAGAGTTTAAAAAATGGGAATCCCATCTCGGCTGAGCGTGATATGAATCGGCTCAAGCCCGCTATTCTTCCTATTAGTACCTGGATATCTTTGATGTTTTTTGAAGGATTCATTTATAGTACTGCTTTGACTTTTTCTGGGTTGATTTCGATTCCTTGCTCTGTGACCACGTATCCCATAAATTTTCCCGATTTTACCCTATGGATTGATTTTCGAACGTTTCCTCTAGATCTTTGATATGCTCTCTTGCCTTTGCACTTTTTACTAGCATATCATCCACGTAGACTTCCATGTTTCTACCGATTTGGGATTTAAAGATTCTATCGACCATCCTTTGATACGTGGCTCCTGCATTCTTTAATCCGAAAGGCATGCGCACATAACGAAAGGTCCCTTTTGATACCACAAGCTAACCCTCTTTCTATCCTCGGGTGCGAAGGGAATCTAATGATATCCCTGAGAGGCATCCATCATGCTGAGCAATTCGCACCCTGAGGTCAAGTCTACTAGTTGGTCTATGCGGGGTAATGGGTAGTGATCCTTCGGACATGCTTTATTTAGGTCTTGGAAATCCATGCACATTCTCCACTTCTCTTGGCTTTTCCCTACCATGACAGCGTTGGATAACCACTCCGGAAACTGGATCTCCGTTATGTGCCCAGCTCAGAGGAGCTTGTCAACTTCTTCCCCAATGATTCCATCCATCTCTGGCCCAAAATGCCTCCTATTTTGCTTCACTGGCCTTATGGTTGGGTCGATGTTTAATCTGTGCTCGGCGACTGTTGGGCTAATTCCCACCAGATCCTCGGCCGTGAAAGAGAAAATGTCCACAAATCTCCTTAGCAAGTGGATAAGGCTTTCCTTTATCCCGTCATCCAACCGATTTCCCACATGGGTTTTTGTTTCTGGCTTTCCTGGAAATAATTCTATCTCCATCAACTCTTCATTAGGCTTGACACCTTCTTCCTCAACTCTCTCGGGCGCTTTTGATTTTTATTCTTCTTAGCTCGGGCAGCCTCTTACTGCGCTGTACTCCCTGTTTTACCATTGTTTGGTAACAAGATCGAGATATAAACTGATCCCAGGCTACCTCCCCTACCCCGCTTCCTACGGGGAATTTTACTTCCATGTGCGAGGTAGATGCCACCGCCTCGAACTTGTTGAGCCACGGTCACCCTAAAATAGCGTTATAGGCCGATTTAGTGTCCACCACTAAAAACCTGAGCGTCTTGACCTTCCGATGAGGTATCCGGCCCAGTGCTACCGAAAGTACCACTTCTCCGACTGGCTGCACCTCGGTCATGCAGAACCCATAAAGTGTTGTATCTACCTTTTTTAATTCCACCTCGAGGTTCATTTGTTTGAAACAGTCATAGAACAAGATATCCACCGAGCTTCTTGTATCGATGAATACTCTTTGCACATCATAACTAGCAATCTCTGACGAGTGCGTCATTATGGGGCGCATGTATCCCGCTATAACCCGCAGGGCCGAATTTGATGACAGGCCCGCTACTCACAGAGGCGACATCTTCGAACTGATGACATTTAGCCCTTTGCGTGTGAGCTTTCCTGGCCTGATTAGAACTTCTGTCGGTTGGTCCTCCTGATATCATGTGAATCACTCATTTCTTAGTTGGGGGAGCAGCGGGTCCCCGAGGAGATTCTCTTTTCATCCCCGTCCCCCCTAGGGCATGGGTGGTTTCCTCCGGCCTCCATTCCTTTGCTGATATGTGAACTCCATTAAATGCCCCGCTCGGACCAGCCTTTCGATCTCGTCTTTGAGGTGTTTGCACTCGTCTGTTTTATGCCCATAATCATTTTGGAATCGATAATAAAGCTCGGACTTTGGCTGGGTAGGCCCATTAAAACGAGATGTAGGCCACTCAATAACCATATTCATCTTACCCTCAACTGCTTCCAAAATCTGCGCTCTTCTCATTGTTAATGGGCTGTATTGGTCAAATATCGGTCGTTTTAGGCCGGTATCGCTCTTTCTTCAGTCCGTGTTCCGGTCTATCTTTCCATGTAGCATTTCCTCCCGGGGTAGATTTCCTCGAAAGGTATACACCTCGTGCTGCACTACCCTGTTAGTTCCTCCTCTCCCATCCTCGTATTTTTCTTGCAATTCCTCCATATCTTTCTCGGCTTCTTCAACATTGATGTATTTTGAACATCGGGCTAAGACCTCATCATATGTTCTGGCCGGTCTTTTAGCCAACAAGGTGCGTAGCAGCCCAGGCTTTAGCCTCTGCGTCAAGGCACTCGTCTTTACTTCTTCAGATGACGAGGGTACCTCCAGACATGCCTTTGTAAACCGAGTCACACAAGCTCTCAGCGCTTCTCCGGAGTACTGCTTGATACTGAATAAGGACATGAATGTCTTCTGGTGTGCCCTAGCGCTTGCAAAGTGAGTCAAGAATGTCGAGCTGAAAGTTTTGAAGCTAGTGATTGTCCCTGGGGGTATCTGGTGGAACCAGTCCTGAGATGACTCCGTCAGCATAGCCAGGAATGCTCTGTAACTTATTGCACCCGAATACCAGTGCAATATGGATGTAATACCCGGTTGTATTTCAGTAATTGTCATTCAGTATTTATCATTCAGTAATTGATACTCAGTAATTTCACTCATTAATGATCAATTGTCACTCATATTCAATCATGGTATTCATCATTCAGAGTAATTGTATCGTGTTTCAATCGTCATTCGTCACTAATCTAATTGGAGTTTCGTGCCGTGTTTATCATCGTTGTCATTTTCGTTGTGGGCTGTGCGTGAGGAGTAGCGCACGCTACGTACTCTTTTTAGCGTACGCTAATTGAGTACAGGTAGCGCACGCTACCGCTCAGCATTAGCGCACGCTAATGTTACTGCTGCGCCCGAAGGTACTGACCGCAGTGAGTATTTGTAGCGCACGCTACGAGTGGTAAGTAGCGCGCGCTAGCGGTTGTAGTAGCGCACGCTAAATATGTGGAGTAGCGCGCTAGGGACGGCTCAGGCTGAGTCCGGTGGCTCTTTGGATCGCATCGATTAATTCATAGCGCACGCTATGAGTGATATTTAGCGTACGCAATCGATATTATAGCGCACGCTAATCGTTGGTTGTAGCGCACGCTATCGAGATCAGATCAGAGGACAGAAGGTTTCTGGATTCCAGTACTGGGCATCACATAATTCGTTAGCGCACGCTAACAATAGGTATTAACGCACGCTAATGGCATGACCGTAGTGCACGCTACAAAAGGGTACGTAGCGCGCGCTACCGTGTTCGGACAGTGGGTACTGGACTACCCAAATTACCCGTTAGCGCACGCTACGCATGCGGCTAGCGACGCTAACACGGGAATGGCTATATATCGACAGCTTAGCCCGAGTTCGTCATTTTATCATCCTTTCTCATTCCCTCATCGGTTTGGGCGATTTTGGGCATTTTGGAGAGTTCTCTTGAGCTTCTATCATCCATCATCATCTTCAAATCTTTGAGTTGGATTATCATCACTTCATCATCTCCTTAACATCGAATCAAAGGTATTAATCTCTTGGATCTAGAATTTCGGATTTTGGGTTTTTCCTTCCGATTTCTTCGTAAGCTTGGAATATCATAGGAATATGTTAGAAATTGATTATCAACCTTGGATAAGTATATTCTTACGGATTTAATGGTTATTTTCGAATTATTTCAAGAACCCTTGGGGTTGACTTGATTATTTGGGGATTTTCCGATTAATGTAGTTGTAATCTCGAATTGTGGATTCCTAATGGGTTATTGATATCATTGAAGTGTTTTGTTAGTTCGATATACTCATTTTGGTGTTGGTTTCGATATATTCGGGATTGGATATTTTCGAAGTCGTGTGGTTGGTTACGTATTCGTTGGAATGCCCCTATGAGTTTGATTATCGTTGTTTTCGACCTTTGGGTTAGTCGTGTTTAGTTGCTTGATACGTGTATTGAACGGTTGTTGGTAATTATTGTTATTCAAGGTTGTTCGAGCGACCGGAATTTCATTTAGGACGTTGTTCGTGGACGGACATTCTTCATCGGTATTGTGTAAGTTAATTCTTACTCGGTTAAAAGGATATTCATTCCTTTTGAGGTTATTCATTCATAATCGTAACTCATTCATCATTGTATTAACCGTATCAAAACTTGTCATTGTCAATTAATCACCTCAGTCATAAGGAACGACGGTTCCAATCATTTCATTACGCTGTCATTCATTTCACCATCATTAAATCTTGGTGAGTCATGATTCATTTTCGTTGTCACTTTTGTCATATTGTGGCATTCCGGGTCATACTGGCGTGCCGGTTGGTATGTGTAGGATTTTCATGTCGGGCACATTATAGTCGTGTGTTGGTTGGTGGCCTCACATTGGACTGTGCACACGAGTTGATGGCTTCGTGAGACTGATTAGGTATAAAACCACACGTGTATTCGATCGATACTCGTTGGTGGCTTGTGCACGGACACATTTCCATCCCGGACGTAGTGTGGCGCCATTCCTTTGAGCCGTATCATTTGTTGATTCATATAGCATGTTTGATTGCGTATGTTTCGACAGGATATTGTATAACCGTGGATAACTCATGATTGTGTATTTTCAACTCTTGAGGATTGTTGTTCTGTAATCGGCCCGTTGGGGATACTGCTGTGTCATGGCAAGGCTAAAGCACGGGAGAGAACGGTGACGGCGAGGAGTCCAGTGATACTAGTAGGGGGCCCGATCTTTTCGGTCATTTATGTTTCCTTCATTTATTCCGCTGCAGACATTCCGTTTGAATATTCATTTCACTCGGTGTTGTATATTTTATCTCCATATAAAATATACTTGTATTCATATCATCACAGGTGTGTTGTATGAAACTCCTTATCGGAGTAATTAATTGTGTAATGTGGTTCGGTACTACATTTACCCTGCGTAATTTACTCATTTTCATTAGCTTTGGTGGGTCCCACTGGGGTCCACAGACCTTGTAATATCCGCCTAGTTTGGGGTGTTACGAGTTGGTATCGAGCGTGGTTTTGAATACTACCTTCCGAGTCATGTCTCATTTGAAATCATCGTCATCGGACTAGTATCATTGGACTTTCGCATCACGTGTGACCTGTGCAAATGCCGAGCCAATCAGACCAAGAACTGTAAGATTTCTGATGCCATGGTATAATTTCTGGCAATAATCATTCATTCATAATTCATCATTTAACAATCCTCATTCATCATCTTCAATTATGATCAAGTCGATAATGTTAACTCATTAATCACTCAATTCATTTCATTACTCAGTTGTTGAGCTTGAAGATCATATCATCAATCTTGTTAAATTGTTCAAGATAATCATTTCAGTAATTTCATCAGATCATCATGTCACGTCAATTAATCATTCATGTAATCGCTGTATTTGAGCGCGTATGCTCATTTTCATCATTTCATAATATAATCATAATGTGATACTCATGCGAGATATATAATCATCATATGACCTTCCACTTCAGTATGGAAAGGGCTGGCAGAGGACGTGGAGGACGAGGCCGTGGAGCGGGCCGAATCCCGAGAACTCGCGTGAATACACGTGCGAATGCCAGGAATAATGCTAACTCATCGAGCAGTGACGCTGCCACTCATTCACCTGGACGTGATCATTCGCTATCAGGGAGTCGAACCCGGGACACAGCTCAGTCAGAGGGTGTTCGAGTCGACCCACTCGCCTTTATGCAGGGCATGATGGCCCAAATGACTCAGATGGCTGATAAGTGGTAATTTTACCACATTTTTCTGGGATTTTATACTAGGTTTTTATCTCGTTTCGTGATTAATGTGCTCGTATTTGGCTTATTTATGATTAGTCGAGCCGTATTACGCGTTTGGGTTGGTTTTAGTGTGTTTGCAGGTTTTTAGAGCCAAAAGGACCCAAAACGAGACAAAGGACCGAGAGTCGAGTCACGGACGGAAGAAACGGATTTTTGCAAGAGACAGACGAACCTATCGGGCCATCCTATCGGCCGATAGGTGCGTCCGAAAGATGTCCCTGCCCTATCAAGTGAAGTCGACCGACGAACCAACTATCGGGCAAGCTATCGACCGATAGGCCAGGCCGATAGGCTGCTACGCGGGCTTTCGTGTTTTGACGGATTTTGACTCTTTTGGATAGATTTTGTTTCCTAGATTAGGGCTAATCGGGAGTTTAACCCCCTTAGGCTATATAAACCTCCTTCTAGACCTAGTTTTACGATCTTTGATCATTCCTTATCATCTTTTTCATCTCTAGCAGATTTTTACATAATTTTCGCAAGATTAATTTCTTGGAGACGAGACTTTTTGAAGAAGCAAGAATTATTATTTTTCTACTTTTTTCGGAGATTGAAGACTCAGAGTTCATCCGTAAGGGTTGTAATCTCTCTTTTCATATTAATAATATGCATTCTCCATCTATTTCTTGTTTAATTTCAATTATGTCTGGCTAAATTCATTGATTGATTCTAGGGTTAGTAAATTTAATTGATGTTCACATGATGTTCCTTTGATTACCTTTTTACCTTTCATCCTAGGCTTGTGATCAAGATGTGTTAAATCTCATGCTAGATTAAAGGGCCCTTAATCGATGCATGTTAGCTAATTGATTTTGCCCGGAAGGATTAATTAATTAGTGGAGATACTTGATGCACAATATGATTTGATCTTAAGACCTAAGTGGAGTAAGATAAATCATAGATAAATAAGTTGGCGCTTTTTAAGTGATTTAAATTCTTTGAGCCTTAGCGGGAAAAAGGGTTTAAATTAACTATCTTTCTAGGTTACCTTGATCGGAATTCTAGATCGGCTGAGTGATTATTTCTAGGATTGAATTAAAATTTGGGGAAAAGGAATCAAGTGAATGGATTGTGTGAACTCAATTAGATGATACTACCCTAGGATCAAGTACCTTTCGACTTGTGATTTTATCTTGCTAATTTGCTTTATTTGCTTGATTTAGATAATTCATCTTTTATTTAATTTTTATTTTTCGATTTTTAAAGTTAGATAATTAGAATCAAAACAAATTTTCGGATTCCTAAATAGCAGTCAAATTTTGAGTAGAGTTACTTCCTTTATTTTCGACACATCAATTCCCTTGGGTTCGACACCTTGGAATTACTTCGAGGTTTTACAAATTTTAAAATTGATCGGATTTGAAAACCATACTACGCGAATTCTAGCGATCAATTTTTGGCGCCGTTGCCGGGGAGTTGATAGAAAACTTAAGGGGATAATTCGAAAAAGAAGAGATTGTTACTTTAGGTTGTTTACTATTATTATTAATATTCGATCTCGTTTCCTCACATCTTGTTTTCTCTTCCTTGTAGGCGGTGCATGATCACAAGATCCCAAGGAAAGGACTTATTTCCTTTGGATCCGGAAATCGAGAAGTCTTTGAGGAGGAAGAAGCAAGAAGCGAGAACCGAGACTATTTCTATACGTTTCATTGATACCATGGCCGGCATTGTTGACCCACCACAAGAACTCGCTCGTCCCGAGAAGATCCCTTTGAATGCCCGCTTTCGACCTAAGCTGCACGATTATCAAGAAGGAGGTTGGGGAAAGATTGATGCCAACAACTTCGAGCTTAAGCCGTCCCTCATCGCTACGGTGAAGTCTCAAACATACGGAGGAGGAGTTAATGAAGATCCAAACGCTCATCTTGAGTCGTTTTTGGACATATGTGCCACCATCAAGCAAAACGGAGTGCCTCCGGATGTCATTAAGCTCCGCCTATTCCGGTTCTCCTTAGAAGACGATGCGCTAGATTGGTACAAGAGCCTAGATCGGAAGGAAATTGGTACTTGGAGAGAGATGACCCGGTTGTTCTTATACGCTCTATCCTCCCTCGAAGGTGCAAAAACAAATTAACGATATCTTGCAATTCGAGCAATATGAGGATGAATACTTATACGAAGCATGGATCCAATTTAAGAAGCTACTTCGCAAATGCCCACAGCATGGAATTGACAAGGAGGAAATCTACATTCGGTTTTATCGGGGTTTGACGAGGAAGGCTAGAAGAGAGTTGGACTATTCCTCGAAAGGGGGATTTCTTGCTAACGATTATGAAGAGGCCAAGAATCTCATCGAGCTAGCGGTCAACAATGATTACGAGGAGGTGACCGATAGGAAGATGACGAGAAGAAAGGTCCCATCCGGTGACGAGGACGCCTACGGTGATTTGAAGGCAAAATTTGAAAAACAACAAAAAGAGCTTGAGATACTAAGAAAGAAGACTTTAGGAGTCAATGCAGTTTTTGAAGAGCTAAACGAGTCTATTGCAATTGAGGAGGATGTGAATTACGTGCAAGGAGGAAACTTCTGGCAAGGGGGAAATAGGGGGAACTATTATCCGAACAATCGAAACCACCCTAATTTCTCCTATGCCAACCCGAACAATGCTCTTCAGCCACCACCGGGATTTAACGTGAAAAACGGGGTTATTCAAGAGCCGATTGCTAAGACACCTATGGAAGAGATGTTGGAACGATTGGAGGCGAGTCAAAAAGATTTTATTTATAAAGCAGACAAGAGGTTCGGGGCTCTCGAGCATAGTGTGACATCTATTGGAAACTCAGTGATAGTCTTGACAAAGCAGATTTCGATGGTGGAGACCCAAATGAGTCAAATGGCGAACGCCCAAGCCGGATTTCATAAGCCGGGGCATTTTCCGAGCAGCACCGAGACCAACCCGAAGACGCAACAATGCAACGCAATCGAGCTTTGGAGTGGGACAAGGTACAGTAATCATGGGGCTGAAATTGAGAAATCTGGAAACGAGGATGTACTAGAAACGGGAGCCGAGAACGAGAAGGAAGATGAAACGCAGCAGGCCCATCGGCCAAGACTATCGGCCGATAGGCCCACCCGACACCCAGACAGAATGCCGACAGTTGAGCCTATCGACCCCCCTATCGGTCGAAAGGCTCCTGGAAGTTCGAATGTGAAGGATTTTGAGGTAAAAGCTCCATTTCCACAGCGATTGGCCAAGTTGAGACATGATGAAAAGCTTCAACGATTTATCGACATGTTTCAAAAGGTGAATATCAACATTCCACTTCTAGACGCTTTGAAAGACATGCCGGGGTACGTTAAATTCTTGAAAGACGTTGTGGCAAGCAAGAGGAAGTTGGCGAAATTTGAAACAATAAATTTGACAGAGGAGTGTAGCGCTATCATTCAAAACAAGCTCCCGCTCAAGCAGAAGGATCCGGGACGTTTTACTTTGACATGCATGATTGGCGACCAAACGTTCCGTAATGGGTTGTGTGATCTCGGAGCAAGCATCAATCTTATGCCTCTATCCATCTTTAAGAGGTTGAAGATTGGGGAGATGAAGCCGACTTCCATTTCTCTACTCATGGCGGACCGGTCGATCTCTTATCCGAGGGGAGTTGTGGAGGATGTGTTAGTTAGAGTCCAACACTTAGTCTTCCCGGCCGATTTCGTAGTTCTTGATATGCCCGAGGACGAGAATCAACCATTGATCTTTGGGAGACCGTTTCTAGCGACGGGGAGAGCACTTATAGACGTCCAAGAGGGTGATCTTACCTTCCGGGTTAATGATCAAAATCTGAAAATTTCCATCTATGACGCGATGAAGAAGCCCGAGGATGCGCCCGAGGAATGTTATGAAATTGAGTCTATTATGCCGCCCCCGACCGACTTGTTGGAGCATTGCATTTCTCAATCCATTTACTCACATTCCGATGTTGAAGAAATTTACGAGGATTTGCCAAAGTATGTTCGAATGTTGGAGGCGAACGAGTTTCGATCTAATGAGAGGGACGTATGCTATCTTGATATCAACAAACCCGTTCAAGGGGGAATTGTCGCTGAAGACCCGGACTGAATGAGGTATCGTCTAGCTAAAGACGTTAAACGTAGCACTTGTTGGGAGGTAACCCAACGTATGTATATTAGTTCGTTTTATTCGTTTGTTTTCGATTTTTCGTTTGCGTGATTTTTGTAGTTTCTAGTTTCGTAGTAGCTTTGTTAGTTTTGTTAAGTTCTAATCCATGCATGCCGAGTTTTGGATACTTGCAGGTCTTTAATAGCCATATCCAAGCGAAAACGGGACCAAGTGTGCGAAATAGAAAAAGCTGAAAAAAAAATTTTGAGACAGACAAACCTATCGGGCGAGCCTATCGGCCGATAGGCCCGGCCGATAGGCTGAGGAAAATTAAAAAAATTACATGTTGCAAGCAGTGGTCGATAGGCAGACCACATCGACCGATATCCCGCCCGATATGAGGTACGTAAGTTTCAGTAGTTCCTATCGGCCCAGCCTATCGGCCGATAGGCCTGCTCGATAGGACATACCCGGCCCAGTACCCGCTTCGACCCGGTTGATTAATACCCCTTTTAAACACCTTCACCACCCGATTTTCTCACACACACACACACACATATCGGCCGATAAGAGCAAGGGGCGATTTTTTTCTACTTTTCTTCCTTCAAAACTCGATCAAGGAACTTTGAAATGGGAAAGCAAAGCAAGAAGTCGAAGCCGAGTACGGCCGGAAAGTCTAAGGCAACCACAGAGAAGGAAAAGGCTCCGACGAAGGTAGTGCCGGCTATTCCGATCCATTGCGCTCGACCGAAGAAGTTCAAGCTAAGATTGACTGGGCCAGAGTCTAAAAGAAGGTGGTCGCACCTTATCGGAATGTCACACAAGCATTGCCGATTTTTGCATGAGGAGACGGCTCGGGGTATGGGTATATATGATGATATTATGTTACTAGCAAGACAGTGCGGGTTTGAGAGCATTTTTCGGGCAAACTATCTCGCTTACCACGTGCTCACCGTGGAGTTTCTGTCCACACTTGAGGTTTTTAGGGAGAATGGAACTCCGGCATCTATTCGCTTCAACCTCGACAACATAGAAAGGGAGCTCTCGGCCGACGAAGTTAATGCCATTATCAACGGGGCCGAGGACGGGTCATTCCAGCAGGGCGATCATGCCAAAGAAAACTTAGAGTTGTGGTCCAAGATGATTTACCGCAGGGAGGAGATGCTTCTCATTTATAATCCGACATATTCCAAGGCCTCCTCGATCAGGAACCCAGTTCTCCGTTATATCCACCGTCTGTTCACCTCGACGATTTTGAGCCGTACCGACTCGGGGACGTGCTTGTCCACTGATCTTCACCTTTTATGGTCGGCCTTGAACGGTAGGCGGAAGCACGCTGGATGTTTTCTGATTGAGCACATGGAGAAACAAGCCCGGCTGACCGGGAAGCAGAGGATTGGGATTGGGGCGTTCGTGACCCCTATCGCGGAGCATCTCGGGGTGCGCATTAGAGGAGAGACGGTGTCCCGAGACATCTATTTGGATAAACCGACACTGCAGAGGCAAGAGATGCTTGCCTTCACCGAGGGGTTCGACTGGAAATTGCACGGTCGGAACAAAACCGTGTCCCTCTTCCGACTCCCCTCTCCGACCTTGACTTCTGTGATGGGCGACGCGCCCGATGTATATGCGAGGTGGAGTATGAGCTCCGCGGCTCATTTGGCACTTATCCGACCGTTGGATGCGTCTCGTAAGAGGCAACGCCGGGAGGTGACCATTGATGAGCCGTTCTTGGAGGGAGCCGAGGAGGAGCTGGATGATATACCCGAGGGGGGTAGCCGTGACGAGATTCCCACCGGTGGAGGTAGTAGTTTTCAGATGAGAGCTCCGGATTTTGATGCTTTTGAGTCGAGATTTTTTGAGAGAGAGAGAGAGATGCACGAAGAGAGTATGCAGGCGCAAGATAATTATCATTTGGCGAGTATGCATTCTTTGACAACCGAGTTTGGTTCTTTGGGAACTCGGCTGGGCGAGGTTGAGACTCGGGTGGGTGTTGTTGCCACTCGGGTCAATGAGTTGTACGAGCTTGTGGAGAAACGAGCCGAAGAGGACAGAGTGTGGCGACAAGAGGAGATTGCTTGGAGGGAGCAAGAGAGGAAGAGGCAGGAAGATAGGTGGGCCCAGAAGGACCACTACAACCGAATGCTACACGAGATGTACCACTTTGCTCCTTTCCCCGATTCACATGCCCGCTATGATCCGAGCTCGCCGACAAACCCGCCATTTACGCCACAGAGATCTGGTAATCAGTTAACATAGCCACTCCTTTCTCTTTTCAAACATATACCTCAGTTGGGATGCTAACTAAGTTTGGGGGAGAAGTGCGGCTTTGTTAATTTCTTTACGTGTGAGTACCTTGTTTGCCTTGTATCATTATTTGCTTGTGTTGGTGCCCGTTGTTTTTATTTGTGCTTATCATATTGGTGTTGCGTGGTTTTGGCTTTTGTTGCTTAGTTTTTTTAGATTTTTATGCTCATTTTCGTTTGGTGTGTTTGCTAGTTTCTATTTTTTTAGGTCGTAGTAGTGTTTTGCTTTCGTGTTTGCTTTTATTTGCTTTTCGTTGTTTGCTTTGAGGCCTTGCTTGTCTTAGTTTTTCTTTATTCGTGAATTTTTCGTGCTTCTATTTGTGTGATACCGATGTTACGACACTGTTTTTCTCTTTGAAGAAACGGTCGAGTTTAGTCGAGTTGTAGTCAGTTATTTCTGTTTTGCATAGTATTCATTTAGGTCCAAAATTTTTCGTGATTGTAGAGGTCTTGGCAGATAAGAGACGATACATACTTGTTTTAAAATCACCGTCAATACGTTTGGTTACATCTTCCGGATAGTGAGTCGTACTGTTTCGTCAGTCGTGTTGGCACTTAGAGTGAGTTTAGAGTCGGTCAGTTTTTCCCAAAAGTTGAGATAATGTTGTTCTATGAAGGGAAGTCTAGTAACCGGGGGCATTCGCGTGACCCGTTGTTTACCCTCGCGTAAAACGACGACCCTGATTAGACTAGTGATTTAGATATTTCACATGTGCCAATGATAGGGAGCCTAGTAACCGGGGGTATTCGCGTGACCCGCTGTTTACTCTCGCGCAAAACGGCGACCTTGATTCGAACATGCGGAAATTATATATTCGAGTTGTTTCTCCGATGTAGACGGGAACTTAGTAACTAGAAGCATCCATGTGCCCCATGAGTGTCTTTTACGTCAAACGGTTTCCTAATACATGAGAATGGAAGTTCCACCCTAGGATTACCCCGATGAAACATCCCGAGATCCTAACCTAGTGGTCAACTCGAATCAAATTCTTGAACATATATATAAGGGAATACCGTCCGAGGTTTATTTGTTATGAAACTCGTGAAAATTGTGCCACTAGACTGTGTAACGGGACGAACTAGCTTGTTTATTTTAGCCTTTCATATTGACGGTCGATTTGACTCACGTTTTGTTAATCTTTGAGCTGGATTTTCTTCATGAACGAATGATTAGGACTGAACTTGTCTACTTTGCGGAATCATTATTCGAGTGCTTTTTACGACACTCGGATTATTTAGAGAGAATTACAGGATAGTATTGATTAGGTTGAACACTATGAGTTGCACGATGATTCACGACATTCTTTTTCTTTTCTTTTTGTTGTTCGGGACGAACAAGGCTTAAGTTTGGGGGGGTTTGATAAGTGGTAATTTTACCACATTTTTCTGGAATTTTATACTAGGTTTTTATCTCGTTTCGTGATTAATGTGCTCGTATTTGGCTTATTTATGATTAGTCGAGCCGTATTATGCGTTTGGGTTGGTTTTAGTGTGTTTGCAGATTTTTAGAGCCAAAAGGACCCAAAACGAGACAAAGGACTGAGAGTCGAGTCACGGACGGAAGAAACGGATTTTTGCAAGAGACAGACGAACCTATCGGGCCAGCCTATCGGCCGATAGGTGCGTCCGAAAGATTTCCCTGCCCTATCAAGTGAAGTCGACCGACGAACCAACTATCGGGCAAGCTATCGACCGATAGGCCAGGCCGATAGGCTGCTACGCGGGCTTTCGTGTTTTGACGGATTTTGACTCTTTTGGATAGATTTTGTTTCCTAGATTAGGGCTAATCGGGAGTTTAACCCCCTTAGGCTATATAAACCTCCTTCTAGACCTAGTTTTACGATCTTTGATCATTCTTTATCATCTTTTTCATCTCTAGCAGATTTTTACATAATTTTCGCAAGATTAATTTCTTGGAGACGAGACTTTTTGAAGAAGCAAGAATTATTATTTTTCTACTTTTTTCGGAGATTGAAGACTCAGAGTTCATCCGTAAGGGTTGTAATCTCTCTTTTCATATTAATAATATGCATTCTCCATCTATTTCTTGTTTAATTTCAATTATGTCTGGCTAAATTCATTGATTGATTCTAGGGTTAGTAAATTTAATTGATGTTCACATGATGTTCCTTTGATTACCTTTTTACCTTTCATCCTAGGCTTGTGATCAAGATGTGTTAAATCTCATGCTAGATTAAAGGGCCCTTAATCGATGCATGTTAGCTAATTGATTTTGCCCGGAAGGATTAATTAATTAGTGGAGATACTTGATGCACAATATGATTTGATCTTAAGACCTAAGTGGAGTAAGATAAATCATAGATAAATAAGTTGGCGCTTTTTAAGTGATTTAAATTCTTTGAGCCTTAGCGGGAAAAGGGTTTAAATTAACTATCTTTCTAGGTTACCTTGATCGGAATTCTAGATCGGCTGAGTGATTATTTCTAGGATTGAATTAAAATTTGGGGAAAAGGAATCAAGTGAATGGATTGTGTGAACTCAATTAGATGATACTACCCTAGGATCAAGTACCTTTCGACTTGTGATTTTATCTTGCTAATTTGCTTTATTTGCTTGATTTAGATAATTCATCTTTTATTTAATTTTTATTTTTCGATTTTTAAAGTTAGATAATTAGAATCAAAACAAATTTTCGGATTCCTAAATAGCAGTCAAATTTTGAGTAGAGTTACTTCCTTTATTTTCGACACATCAATTCCCTTGGGTTCGACACCTTGGAATTACTTCGAGGTTTTACAAATTTTAAAATTGATCGGATTTGAGAACCATACTACGCGAATTCTAGCGATCAATGGCACAACTAATGGAGGCGATGCATAACTCCACTACTCAAAATCAACAGGATCCTCCGCCGCCACCTCAGAGGCAAGAGAGGGGTGTAAGCAATATCATTAGCGATATCTCTCGCCAGCGACCACCTACCTTTGAGGGCTCATCTGAGCCGGCGGATATTGTCCATTGGCTTGAGCATTTCGAGAAGTTATTTGCTATGGTGGATTGCCCTGAAGGGCATAAAGTTTCAGTTGCGGCTTACTATCTTGGTAAGAGCGCTCATTCATGGTGGTTATCGTTGAAGCCCACAGACGGATCATGTACTTGGGATCAGTTCAAGACCCTCATGATGGAGAGGTACTATCTGGCCCCACTCAGGGAGGCCAAGTTGTCGGAACTACTCACTCCCGACCTTTCGACGGATGATGATGTTCTCGCCATCGCCGAAAAATTTCAGGAACTTCTTCCGTTCGCCTCATCTATCATTCACTCTGAGGCGGACAAGATCAAGTATTTCAGCAACAGGCTGAAACCTCGTATGCGGCTACAGTTTCTTAATCATAATTGTGCCACTCTGGCCGAGTTCATTGAGAAAGCTCTCACTTACGAGCTTACTGCTAAGGAAATTGCTAAGCAACAACCCTCATCAGCTGGCAAGAAGTCTAAGAACCGTAATCACTCTGATGGGAGTCAGGCCATTTTCAAGAAACCATGTGCGGGCTCTACCTTTTCTGAGCGTCCTCCGATGACGCCTAAACCCGCGGAATCTCAGTCGCGAGCGGCCAGTTCGGCCATCACCTGTTTCAACTGTGAAGAACAGGGTCATTTCAGCACCAAATGTCCGAAGCAGACTGTCACGTGCCACAACTGTGGGGTTGCTGGGCATAGGGCCCGTTTTTGCCGTAGGGACTCTAAACCCACTCCGGCGTCATCTCAAGCCCTGTGTCATTCGGTGCGTAATCAAAGCCACTCGGTCGGCGTGCTCAAGACGACAGGAGCTAAAGGCGGAGCCAAGAGCTATCAGACGGGAGCGTCCGGTTCAGGGGCCGGCAAGCCCCGAATTTATGAGATGAAGAAGACCGACGATCCGGAGGCCCGGATGATCTCAGGTACACTCGATATTCTATCTCAACCTGTGTGTACCCTTTTTGATACTGGTGCATCGCATTCATTCATTTCCGAGTCATGTTTGAGTAGACTACGTCTGGGTAGTGCTACTAATTGTGAGCCTTATGTCATTGGTCTACCTGATGGTAGACGAATTGTCGGAAATCGTGAGATTCAGAATTGTCCGATTCAGCTTCATGGTCGTGTATGGCCAGCGGACCTAATCGTAGTAGATTTGCCGAGGGACGACGTCATCTTGGGTATTGATTGGATGGATCGTCATGATGCCATCATTAGTGTCCGTAAGCGTATGATCACTATCATTTCAGACGATGGGGTCGAATGTGCGTTTCAGGGAGGTAATCCCGGCTGTTCTGGTAAGGTCATTAATTTGATGAAAGCAGTAAGATTACTCAATCAGGGATGTGTCGGTTATTGGTGCTATATGACCAAAACCGAGAAATCATCAGTAATGTTGACGGACATTCCGGTAGTGAAGAAATATGCCGATGTTTTTCCAGACGAGTTACCTGGTTTGCCTCCACAGATGGATGTGGAATTCACGATTGAGTTGGAGCCTGGTACGTCCCCGATATCGAAGGCACCGTACCGGATGGCCCCGACCGAAATGCAGGAATTAAAGAACCAACTTGAGGAATTGTTCGATAAGGGTTATATTCGACCGAGTGCATCCCCGTGGGGAGCACCAGTGTTATTTGTCAAGAAGAAGGATGGTTCGTTCCACTTGTGTATTGATTACCGGGAATTGAATCGGGTGACGATCAAGAATAAGTATCCTTTACCCCGGATTGATGACCTCTTAGATCAACTTCAGGGAGCTTCAGTATTTTCCAAGATCGACTTAAGATCTGGATATCATCCATTGCGGATTCGAGAGTCGGATATCGCAAGGACGGCGTTTCGAACACGCTATGGTCATTATGAGTTTGTGGTTATGCCGTTTGGGTTGACTAATTCACCTGCGGTATTCATGGAATTAATGAATCGGATTTTCATAGACTATCTGGATCAGTTCGTGGTTGTCTTCATTGATGACATTTTGATTTATTCTCGTGACCGGGAGGAAACGAGTCTCACCTTCACCTAGTTCTCGACGTTTTGAGGCGAGAACAACTTTATGGGAAGTTTTCCAAATGTGAGTTTTGGATGTCCGAAGTGATGTTTCTCGGACACATAATTTCATCAGACGGAGTTCGTGTCGATCCTCAGAAGACGGAGGCTATTCGAGATTGGCTACCTCCGAAGAATGTTAAGGAAATCCGAAGTTTCCTCGGATTAGCGGGTTATTATCGGCGATTTGTGGAAGGATTTTCTAAAATCGCTCAACCCATGACGAACCTTTTACGGAAGGATAAGAAATACACGTGGTCCGACGCGTGTCAACAGAGATTTGAGGAACTCAAGAGCCGGTTAACTTCAGCACCGGTCCTTTCTTTACCGCAAGGGACGGAGGGATTTGTGGTCTATAGTGATGCGTCCGGACAGGGTCTCGGATGTGTACTCATGCAGAACGGGAAAGTTATCGCTTATGCTTCACGGCAATTGAGACCTTACGAGGTTAATTATCCGACCCACGACCTGGAGCTAGCAGCCGTGGTGTTCGCATTGAAGATTTGGCGTCATTATCTTTATGGCGTTACCTGTCAGATATTCACCGATCATAAGAGTTTAAAGTATATATTTACTCAGAAGGAGTTAAATATGCGACAGAGACGGTGGTTGGAACTAATCAAAGATTATGATATCGAGATCCTTTACCACCCGGGCAAGGCGAACGTTGTCGCCGACGCCTTGAGTCGTAAGTCCGTTCAGGAGCAGATGCTTGCTCGATTAACAGTTCAGAAGGAACTTCAGCAGGAATTTCTGAGACCCGAGATCGAGGTCTGGTTACAGCGAATACAAGGGCAACTTTGTACGTTGGAGATTTCATCGTCACTTGAGGAGGCGATCAGGGAGAATCAGGGTGTGGACCCATTTTTGTTACGCATTCGAGAGGATGTGACTCAGGGGAAAGCCCCCGGATTTGTGGTTCACGAGGATGGACTTCTGCGTTTTAAGAATCGGTTATGCGTACCGGCGAATGACGAGTTGAAAAACTCGATTTTGAAAGAAGCTCATGCTACCCCTTATTCTGTTCATCCGGGGTCTAGTAAGATGTATAAGGACTTGAAACAAAATTACTGGTGGAGTAATATGAAGCGAGAAGTCGCAGAATTTGTTTCGAGATGCTTAACCTGTCAACAAGTTAAGATTGAACACCAGCGACCGGCGGGCATGCTGAAACCTCTCCCTATTCCAGAATGGAAGTGGGAAGACATTTCTATGGATTTCATCACGAGTTTGTCGACGAGTCATCGTGGCATGAATACGATCTGGGTGATCGTGGACCGCTTAACCAAATCGGCTCATTTCCTTGAAATCAAGGATATGTGGGGTCCCAAGAGACTGGCCCAGTTGTTCATCAAGGAGATAGTGAGATTGCACGGTACTCCTAAAAGTATCGTTTCCGATTGTGACGGACGATTTGTGTCTCATTTTTGGAAATCAGTTCATCGTGCTATGGGAACTCAGCTTAATCTCAGTACCGATTTTCATCCTCAGTCCGACGAACAATCTGAGAGGACTATTCAGACCTTAGAGGACATGTTGAGGGCATGCGTCCTCGATTGGAAAGACGATTGGGAAGCCCAACTATCATTGATCGAGTTCACGTATAATAATAGTTGGCATGCTTCGATTAAGATGGCACCTTACGAGGCCTTGCACGGTCGTCGTTGTCGATCTCCTTTGTGTTGGGATGACCTATCAGAATCAGTCGGCACCGAGCCCGATATGCTTATAGCCGCCCGTGAGAAGGTAGCTTTGATCAGAAGTCGTTTGTTGACCGCTCAGAGTCGACAGAAATTATATGCAGATAATCGTCGTCGACCGTTAGAGTTCGAGGCGGGTGACCATGTTTTGGTCAAGGTCTCCCCGAGTCGTGGTATCTTCCGTTTTGGGAAGAGGGGTAAGTTAAGTCCGAGATTCATTGGACCGTTTGAGATTCTGGATCGAGTAGGCGAGTTAGCTTACCGATTGGCTTTACCTCTGGCGTTGAGCCAAATTCATAATGTGTTTCACGTATCTCAGTTGCGGAAGTATGTTGCCGACCCGAGTCACATACTTCAGTTCGATGAAATCGAGATTGCCGATGATCATTCATATGAGGAACATCCTATACGAGTTTTAGAGCGGCGAATCAAGCAGTTGAGGAATAAGACGATTCCTTTGGTTAAAATTCAGTGGTCTAGACACGGAGTCGAAGAGGCTACGTGGGAAACTGAGGATAGTATGCGGGAGAGTTATCCCGAGTTGTTTGACCCTTAGTTTAGGGGACGAAACTCTTTTAAGGGGGGGTGTATGTAATACCCGGTTGTAATTCAGTAATTATCATTCAGTATTTATCATTCAGTAATTGATACTCAGTAATTTCACTCATTAATGATCAATTGTCACTCATATTCAATCATGGTATTCATCATTCAGAGTAATTGTATCGTGTTTCAATCGTCATTCGTCACTAATCTAATTGGAGTTTCGTGCCGTGTTTATCATCGTTGTCATTTTCGTTGTGGGCTGTGCGTGAGGAGTAGCGCATGCTACGTACTCTTTTTAGCGTACGCTAATTGAGTACAGGTAGCGCACGCTACCGCTCAGCATTAGCGCACGCTAATGTTACTGCTGCGATCGGAAGGTACCGACCGCAGTGAGTTATTTGTAGCACACGCTACGAGTGGTAAGTAGCGCGCGCTAGCAGGTTGTAGTAGCGCACGCTAAATATGTGGAGTAGCGCTAGGACGGATCGTGTTGAGTCCGGTGGCTACCGGATCGCATCGATTAATTCATAGCGCACGCTATGAGTGATATTTAGCGACGCAATCGATATTATAGCGCACGCTAATCGTTGGTTGTAGCGCACGCTATCGAGATCGAATCGAGGACGAAGGTTTCGGATTCCGATCGAGCATCACATAATTCGTTAGCGCACGCTAACAATGGGTATTAACGCACGCTAATGGCATGACCGTAGCGCACGCTACAAAAGGGTACGTAGCGCGCGCTACAGTGTTCGGACAGTGGGTACTGGACTACCCAAATTACCCGTTAGCGCACGCTACGCATGGGCTAGCGACGCTAACCCGGAATGGCTATATATCGACAGCTTAGCCCGAGTTCGTCATTTTATCATCCTTTCTCATTCCCTCATCGGTTTCGGGCAATTTTGGGCATTTTGGAGAGTTCTCTTCGAGCTTCTATCATCCATCATCATCTTCAAATCTTTGAGTTGGATTATCATCACTTCATCATCTCCTTAACATCGAATCAAAGGTATTAATCTCTTGGATCTAGAATTTCGGATTTTTGGGTTTTTCCTTCCGATTTCTTCGTGTAAGCTTGGATTATCATTGGAATATGTTAGATATGGATTATCTACCTTGGATAAGTATATTCTTACGGATTTAATGGTTATTTTCGGAATTATTTCAAGAACCCTTGGGGTTGACTTCGGTTATTTGGGGATTTTTCGATTAATGTAGTTGTAATCTCGAATTGTGGATTCCTAATGGGTTATTGATATCATTGAAGTGTTTTGTTAGTTCGATATACTCATTTTGGTGTTGGTTTCGATATATTCGGATCGATATTTTCGAAGTCGTGTGGTTGGTTACGTATTCGTTGGAATGCCCCTATGAGTTTGATTATCGTTGTTTTCGACCTTTGGGTTAGTCGTGTTTAGTTGCTTGATACGTGTATTGAACGTTTGTTGGTAATTATTGTTATTCAAGGTTGTTCGAGCGACCGGCATTTCATTTAGGACGTTGTTCGTGGACGGACATTCTTCATCGGTATTGTGTAAGTTAATTCTTACTCGGTTAAAAGGATATTCATTCCTTTTGAGGTTGTTCATTCATAATCGTAACTCATTCATCATTGTATTAACCGTATCAAAACTTGTCATTGTCAATTAATCACCTCAGTCATAAGGAACGACGGTTCCAATCATTTCATTAAGCTGTCATTCATCTCACCATCATTAAATCTTTGTGAGTCATGATTCATTTTCGTTGTCACTTTTGTCATATTGTGGCATTCCGGGTCATACTGGCGTGCCGGTTGGTATGTGTAGGATTTTCATGTCGGGCACATTATAGTCGTGTGTTGGTTGGTGGCCTCACATTGGACTGTGCACACGAGTTGATGGCTTCGTGAGACTGATTAGGTACAAAACCACACGTGTATTCGATCGATACTCGTTGGTGGCTTGTGCACGGACACATTTCCATCCCGGACGTAGTGTGGCTCCATTCCTTTGAGTCGTATCATTTGTTGATTCATATAGCATGTTTGATTGCGTATGTTTCGACAGGATATTGTATAACTGTGGATAACTCATGATTGTGTATTTTCAACTCTTGAGGATTGTTGTTCTGTAAATCGACCCGTTGGGGATACTGCTTTTGTGTCATGGCAAGGCTAAAGCACGGGGAGAGCACGGTGACGGCGAGGAGTCCCAGTGATACTAGTAGGGGGCCCCAGTCTTTTCAGTCATTTATGTTTCCTTCATTTATTCCGCTGCAGACATTCCGTTTGAATATTCATTTCACTCAGTGTTGTATATTTTATCTCCATATAAAATACACTTGTATTCAGTATCATCCTGGGTGTGTTGTATGAAACTCCTTATCGGAGTAATTAATTGTGTAATGTGGTTCGGTACTACATTTACCCTGCGTAATTTACTCATTTTCATTAGCCTGGTGGGTCCCAGTCGGGGGTCCACGGCACTGTAATATCCGCCTAGTTTGGGGTGTTACAATGGCCATATTCTCGAATCGGTATAAATGTCGGGTAGGATCTGAGAGCCCGTCGTAGGTGAAGGTGACAGCCCTAAACCCGTATGGGAGTTCAGCCTGTAGTATGCTCTATGAGAAGGGGTGGCTTGGATGACTCTCCGCGTCCTTCCCCGCAACCCTCTGTCGCAACTCCTCTAGCTCGTCTTGCATACTCGATATTAAGGGATTCAGCGTTTTTTCCTGTCTAGATCGCTCCCATACTCTTGGATAGCTCTCCCCATGCTCTTCCTGCTGATCCATTTCCTCCGGCCCATCCGAGAGGATGGGTATTACTTTTCGTGGTATTTTTTGCTTTTCGACCTCTCGGCTCTTCTGGATCGCACTAGCAATTATGTCGGCTAAGGCTTCCTTTGTCACTGTGATTGTGCTGGGTGCAGCTTCTTCTACTGTGGTGATGGGTGTTTTTTCCAGAGGCGATTCTCCACCCGCAGCTGCTAGTTCTTCTTCTAAATTTTGGGGTATCAGCTCCCCCATTTTCTTCTGGTTCGTTTCATCTGCCATTACTGATCTCACATCTCAACTCAAAGTGACTCGATGTCACAGTTTCCACGGACGGCGCCATTTGATGAAACCGAGCTGATTAGTCACCAAGAACCGGGTTAATCTCAGAAGTTTATCCGAGAAAACCCGAATATGTGAAGTGTTACTCTCTCTCTCTCTCTCTGTGTGTATATTTCTTTCTCTCTCTCAAAAATACTGTAATCTCAGAATTATGCTTAACCTTTGAAAGAAAGACTTCTCCCCTATTTATAGAAGGGAGGTCTGTCTGTCTTTGAGATATTTTCCTTATTTTAGGGAAGATACCGGATATTCAGGGATTTAGGCTGCGATTTCCCATCCCTGGATATTCGGGATTGGGGGACTGTGGTTTACCAGCCCCTGAATCTCTGGAATTCTGTCAGGTAGGTCAAAATCTACCTTTCCGAGAGCTCAACCTTCATGAGCCCGGCGATTTCCAACCCCGGGTATGACTAGGCAGGTTGATTCATATTATACAGGGCCACTTAGGTTGGGACACTCTTATCTGAGTCCATAGGTCGGCGAGACCTCTGAGGTCGGGACACTCTTATCTGAGTCCATAGGTCGGCGAGACCTCTGAGGTCGGCACACTCGTATATGAGTCCATAGGTCGGTAAGACCTTTGAGGTCGGCACACTCTTCTCCGAGTCCATAGGTCGGACTCCATTCGTCTAGGTCTCCCCTCCTTTACTCGGAGATCGGTACGTCGGTTTATATTGTAATACCCGGTTGTGAATTCATTTATTATCATTCAGTAACTGTCACTCAGAATTTTTTTCACTCAGTAATAATCATTCATCATTCATATTCAGTCAACTATGTTCACCATTCGGCGTATTTTGGGATCATCACTGTTTGAGATCGAGCCGAGATTATTGTCATCATCATCATCATGTTTTGATTTTCAGTTTGAGAGGTAGCGCACGCTACACATTGTAGTTAGCGCGCGCTAATGAGGTGCATGTAACGCACGCAATGATTCAGTATTAGCGCACGCTAGCGCAAGTGAGGCAGACAGTCCAGAAGGTACTGGGCTGATTTGGGAAATTCGTAGCGCACGCTACGAGTGGTAAGTAGCGTACGCTAACTATGCTGGTAACGCACGCTAAGACTTCAGAGTAGCGCACGCTAGCGCGCTCAGAACAGAGGACAGTAGGTTCTGGACTCCAGGATTTTGGATATCAACTATCAGGTAGCGCACGCTAACATAAGGTTAACGTACGCTAAGGTCAGGCTGTTAGCGCACGCTACCAAAGGTACTTAGCGCACGCTAACGATTGATCGGGTCTTGGACTACCGGTACACGCGTTAGCGCACGCTAACATCGGGAGTTAGCGCGCTAAATCGGGACGATATATATAGGACAGTTTGGTCCAACGTTCGTCATTTCTTCATTTCTCAATCATTTCGGACGAGCTCGGGCGATTCAGAAAGGTCTTTTCGAGCTACAATCATCTAGCATCATCTTCAACCTTCTAAGTTGGATTAATCATCATCTAAATCAGTTTCATCACTCCAAAGCAAGGTAATGATTCTTGGATCTAGAATTTCGGATCTTGGGTGTTTTGCTTTCGATCTCTTCGTGTTAAATCGATATTATGTTGGAATATGTTAGATATGGATTATCTATCTTGGATACATGTATTTCTACGGATTCATTGGTGTAATTTTCGGAATTTGTGAATAATTGAGGAATTGTTCAAGAATCCTTACGGGTTGACTTTGGAATTTTGGGGGTTTTCGACTAAATGTTGTTGAAATATCGTTCTAAGTATTCCTATTGGATTATTGATAGTATTCATGAGTTTTTGTGGTTTTGAATCATTCATTGGGAGTTGATTTCGGATGTAAATGAGTGTTGGTTGTATAGCATTGGAGATTGTTTACAACGCGTTGTTTAAATGCCCCAATGAGTTTCGGGTATTGTTGTATCGACTTTTGAGTTGGTTGTGATTATGCTTGATTCATGTATTAAGAGAATTGTTGGTTTTTGTGTTGTTTAAGGTTGTTCGAGCGGTAATTTCATTAAGGACGTTGATCGTGGAAGTACCTTCTCGCCTTCGGTTTGAGGCAAGTTTTATACTTGTCTTGGTCAATGAGCTAATGTCATCATGTATGTGTATGAATGTGTTGTATCATTCCGAGACTTAGTCTCTTCATGAATTCATTGATATCAAGAGATCGCTCGATACGATACCTTTCGGCAATTTTGCCAAATGTTATTGTTGTTCGTTAACGGCCGATTCAAGGCATTGTGATACTCATTATTAATGTCATTGTCGATAGCGGTCCGCGGTATCGATGTATCGATTGTTGTTAATATAGATGTCAATTTAAGATATCGTTGAGATCATTGTTATTCTGTTCGGATTGTCATTAAAAGCATGCAGGCCGATTTAAGGCATTGGCTTACTCATTTCTCATTTTCGTAAATGCTTAACCTATTAAAGGTGCCGAGGCATCCTTCATATCATTGTTATCGAATTGCCGTTCTCAGGTAAATCGAAATGTTCAATCATTCACTAAATCATTGTTATCGATTGACCTTTCTAAGGCAATCGAGGTATTCACTCATTCATCGTATCATTGTTATCGATTGGCCGTTCTCAGGCAAATCGAAGTGTTCAATCATTTATGGTATCATTGTTGTCGATTGACCGTTTTAGGCAATCGAGGTATTAAATCATCCGCTGCATCATTGTTGTCGATTGACCGTTTTAGGAAATCGAGGTATTAAATCATCCGCTGCATCATTGTTGTCGGTTGGCCGTTCTAAGGCAATCGAGGTGTTAATTTGGGACTGTCAAGGACGGTGTCTATCCGTGTGTTACTATCATCGTGTTGGCCGACTCAAGGCAGCACACTATCATTCATTGTGATACGGCTGGATGCCGTGGCTTCGGCCCTAATTGTCATACGGCTGGATGCCGTGGCTTCGGCCCTAATTGTGATACGGCTGGATGCCGTGGCTTCGGCCCTAATTGTGATACGGCTGGATGCCGTGGCTTCGGCCCTAATTGTGATACGGCTGGATGCCGTGGCTTCGGCCCTCATTGTGATACGGCTTCGTGCCGTGGCTTCGGCCCTCATTGTTCTGACTTCGAACATTCGACTTCAGTGTTTGTGATATTTGTTAATTTCATTTGAATGACTTTCGTGGCCTTTATTATTGTCTGGTAATTTCATTGGAGCCTTCGGGCATTGTGATTCATAATTAATTCGATCTGGTTTGGTTCATGTCTTGTCATTCATTGTGGTATTACGTGATTTTGATTCGCCGTCGGGCACTTATGTTCTAACACTCGAGCAATTATTAATAGTATGCCGTGGGCATAGTATTGCACGAATGCTCGGTTCTTACCTTGGTTTGTGAGCATTTCGTGTTATTATCATCATTGTACCATTTCATTCTGCCTTTGGATGCATATCATGTTATACATGTATTTGATGTTCATTATCTGGATGACCCCGTGGGGCGGAACATGTTTTTCATGTTTTAGGTGCTTGCGAGGAGAGAGTTGAGACACGGGGGCATGATGATGGCGACGAGGCATTCAAGCGATACTAGTACGAGTTGTTCATTGTCGGTCGATCGGTTGGAGTGTACTCCAGTCTTGTCGGTGTTGTCGTGTTGTATTACGACAGATGTTCGTGGATGTTGTTGTATTTCATTTTTGGCCATGTAGGCTACTTTTGTCGTTAAAATTCCTTATCGGAATATTGTGTCGGATATCATGGTAGGGACTATGATTTTCCCTTGTTGTGTTAATTAATGTATTTTTAGTCATGTTCGCTGGTGGATCTCTGGCGTGGGGTCCACGACCGTAATAACCCAATAGGATTTGGGGGTGTTACAGAAATGGTATCAGAGCTTTGGGTTGTGAAATACCCTGAGATGTGAGTTATGTGGTCCTACCCACGCGGTAGTAGTGGGATTGTCAGGTTATGACAATCTAGTCAGTCAGGTTTTGTGAGTCGTAATATTAGTACGACTGCACGAGTCATTCATTCATCGAGTCGTCGTCAGTGAAGACTAGTATCGCGAGACCTCGAAGCTTCGTATGACCTGTGTAAGGACTCGATTCTCTTTATGTTCATACATTCATCATGTCATTAATTTTTCGTGCCTTGTTGAAACCTATATGTGATATTAGTGTTATGATTGATTCATGACTAATTGTTTTTGGACACGTGTGGCTTGTGTAAGCACTAAGGATCAACTCATTCATCAGTTAATAATCCTCAATCGTCATGCTGATCTTGTCGATCATGTTAATTCATTCATAACTCAGTCAATATCATTACTCAGTTAATTCATCACTCAGATAATTCATTCATCACTCAGTCAATATCATTACTCAGTTAATTCATCGCGCAGATAATTCATTCATCACTCAGTCAATATCATTACTCAGTTAATTCATCACTCAGTTAACTCATTCATCACTCAGTTAATTCATTCATCATTCAGTCAATATCATTACTCAGTTGCTTCGTTCATCACTCAATTAACCTCATTGTTCAGCTAATTCATTCATCACTCAATTAATCTCATCGTTTAGCTAATTCACTCGTCACTCAGTCAATCTCATTGCTCAGTTAATTCATTCCTCATTCAGTCAATCTCATTGTTCAGTTAATTCATTAATCATTCAGCCCATCTCACGGTTCAGTTGTTGATCTTGAGGATCTAATTTTCAACCTTGTTAACTTGTTCAAGGTAATCATTTCAGGAATTTCATCAGGCAATCCTGTTACCTCATTTGATGTTTCATACGGTCTTATCATACTCTGATGTAATGTCGACGATCATTTCATTAAATCATTAATGCATTCATTGTGTTAGAGCGTGTATGCTCATTGTTGTCACTCTGTAACGTAATCATAATACAATATTCATGCGGAATCTATAATCATGTGACTTTCCTACTTCAGTATGGATAGAGCTGTCAGAGGACGCAGGGGAAGAGGCCGCGGTGCGGGCCGGAACCCGGGATCTCGTGTGCATGCCCACACGAACGAGAGGGATATCATTAATTCATCAAACAGCGAGGCTACTCATTCATCAGCAGATAATCATTCACTGTCAGGGAGTCGTACCCGAGAGGCATCTCACTCGGAAGGTGTTCGGGTTGATCCATTCATATTTATGCAGGGCATGATGGCCCAGATGACTCAGATGACGCGGATAGTGGAGACCATGCAGACCTCGATGGGTTGTGGTCCACCGCAACAGGGATACCAGGTGCCATTTCATGGACAGACTGGAGGAGTGAATCAGATTGTTGGCGATATCTCTCGTCAGATGCCGCCTACTTTTGAGGGTTCGTCAGAACCAGCTGATATTGTTCATTGGCTCGAGCATTTTGATAAACTCTTCGACATGGTTCAGTGTCCGGAGGAGAGTAAAGTGGCAGTAGCGGCTTATTACTTGAGTAAGGGCGCTTATTCGTGGTGGCTTTCTGTGAAACCCATCGATCGTGATTGTATTTGGAGCGAGTTCAAGACTCTCATGTTAGAGAGGTATTATCCGGCTCCACTTCGTGAAGCTAAGTTGTCAGATGTTTTGAACCCCGAACCCGATGGGGACGAGGGTGTTATTGTCATCGCTGAGAAGTTTCAGGGACTACTTCAGTTTGCTTCGTCAATTATCCGTACTGAGGCGGATAAAATTAAGTATTTTAGCAAGAGGCTAAATCCGCAGTTGAGGATGCAGTTGTTCAATCACAATTGTAATTCACTTAGTGAGTTCATCGGGAAGGCTCTTGGAGCAGAGCTTTTGATCAAGGAGCTTACTCAGAAGCATCCTTCAGTTTCTTCAGGTGACAGGACTAGAATGCCGGCTCGTTCAGAGGGACATCGGGCTCCGACATCCAAGGGGTCGTTTTCTAGTCGTCTTCGTGCTGGGACAGCATCTTCCTCTCAGGCGACGAGTTCGACTGTCGTTTGCTTTAACTGTGATTCAGCAGGTCACGTTAGTACCCGGTGTACGGTGCCAGCTATTGTGTGTTTTCTGTGTGGGAGGCAGGGACACCGGCAGAAATACTGCAGGGGTTCTAGCGCCAGTAAATCTCAAGAGAGCTCGAGAGCCTCGAGAGACTTCGTTACTCCAGCCCGTGCATCATCCAAGGGACCCTATCAGGCCTCGAGGGCCAGAGGTAAGGACATTCATCACCGGTTTGAACAAGTTAATTCTTGTGCGTTAATAGTATAATCATTCATTTCATTGTCGTTCATTCATTCATATAATTCATTCATCATATATATCCATCATATGGGGACTCATAATTATCGATTAATCATTCAATTCACGAGGAACGGCGGTTCCAATCACTTCAGGAACTATCACTCATGACATTAGTAATTCACCTTGGTGAGTCATTCTAAATCCGTGTCGGATTTGTAGTCATTTATCATTCATCATTCATTTTTGTCACTTTCATTCTTGTGACCTTCTGAGGTCTTAGTTAGCGGCGAGTTCATCGTCGGATATACCTTAAATCGTTGAGATAGAGGAAATCGATGATGTGGGAGGATATCGATGTTGGGTACATTTGAGGTGTAACCTTGTTTTTGGATGACTGTGTTAATCTATCAGTAATAATGTATCGTGACTGTGGATCATTTATTGTTGATCTATCTTATTATGATCATACTCGAGAATCTTGAGATCTGGGTCATTTGTTGGGAGTTCATCCCTTCGACGTTGTGCTCGAGATTTCGTGATAATTTGGGAAATCGTTCACTGTGTTTCGAGACGTCAAGTCTTGGGGACTTGGGCTTGCGGTTGATTTGGTCCCGAGGACTATTTGGGCGTTATTGTTTTCAGATCGTGATGGATAGTTCATATCCCGAGTTGTTTACCCTCAGTTTCGGGGACGAAACTCTTTTTAAGGGGGGGAGTATGTAATACCCGGTTGTGAATTCATTTATTATCATTCAGTAACTGTCACTCAGAATTTTTTTCACTCAGTAATAATCATTCATCATTCATATTCAGTCAACTATGTTCACCATTCGGCGTATTTTGGGATCATCACTGTTTGAGATCGAGCCGAGATTATTGTCATCATCATCATCATGTTTTGATTTTCAGTTTGAGAGGTAGCGCACGCTACACATTGTAGTTAGCGCGCGCTAATGAGGTGCATGTAACGCACGCAATGATTCAGTACTAGCGCACGCTAGCGCAAGTGAGGCATACCCGTAAGGTACCGGGCTGATTTGGGAAATTCGTAGCGCACGCTACGAGTGGTAAGTAGCGTACGCTAACTATGCGGGTAACGCACGCTAAGACTTCGAGTAGCGCACGCTAGCGCGCCGAGCAGAGGACAGTAGGTTACGGACTCCACGATTTTGGATATCAACTATCGGGTAGCGCACGCTAACATAAGGTTAACGTACGCTAAGGTCAGCCGTTAGCGCACGCTACCAAAGGTACTTAGCGCACGCTAACGATTGATCGGGGTACTGGACTACCCGGTACACGCGTTAGCGCACGCTAACATCGGGAGTTAGCGCGCTAAATGGGGACATATATAGGGCGATTTGGTCCAACGTTCGTCATTTCTTCATTTCTCAATCATTTCGGACGAGCTCGGGCGATTCGTAAAGGTCTTTTCGAGCTACAATCATCTAGCATCATCTTCAACCTTCTAAGTTGGATTAATCATCATCTAAATCAGTTTCATCACTCCAAAGCAAGGTAATGATTCTTGGATCTAGAATTTCGGATCTTGGGTGTTTTGCTTTCGATCTCTTCGTGTTAAATCGATATTATGTTGGAATATGTTAGATATGGATTATCTATCTTGGATACATGTATTTCTACGGATTCATTGGTGTAATTTTCGGAATTTGTGAATAATTGAGGAATTGTTCAAGAACCCTTACGGGTTGACTTTGGAATTTTGGGGGTTTTCGACTAAATGTTGTTGAAATATCGTTCTAAGTATTCCTATTGGATTATTGATAGTATTCATGAGTTTTTGTGGTTTTGAATCATTCATTGGGAGTTGATTTCGGATGTAAATGTGTTTTGGTTGTAAACAATTGGAGATTGTTTACAACGCGTTTGTTTAAATGCCCCAATGAGTTTCGGGTATTGTTGTATCGACTTTTGAGTTGGTTGTGATTATGCTTGATTCATGTATTAAGAGAATTGTTGGTTTTTGTGTTGTTTAAGGTTGTTCGAGCGGCCGGTAATTTCATTAAGGACGTTGATCGTGGAAGTACCTTCTCGCCTTCGGTTTGAGGCAAGTTTTATACTTGTACTATTCAATGAGCTAATGTCATCATGTATGTGTATGAATGTGTTGTATCATTCCGAGACTTAGTCTCTTCATGAATTCATTGATATCAAGAGATCGTTCGATACGATACCTTTCGGCAATTTTGCCAAATGTTATTGTTGTTCGTTAACGGCCGATTCAAGGCATTGTGATACTCATTATTAATGTCATTGTCGATAGCCGGTTCGCGGTATCGATGTATCGATTGTTGTTAATATAGATGTCAATTTAAGATATCGTTGAGATCATGTTATTCCTGTTCGGATTGTCATTAAAACTGTACAGGCCGATTTAAGGCATTGGCTTACTCATTTCTCATCTTCGTCGTCGGTAACCGATTAAAGGTGCCGAGGCATCCTTCATATCATTGTTATCGAATTGCCGCTCTCGTGTAAATCGAAATGTTCAATCATTCACTAAATCATTGTTATCGATTGACCTTTCTAAGGCAATCGAGGTATTCACTCATTCATCGTATCATTGTTATCGATTGGCCGCTCGTGCAAATCAAGTGTTCAATCATTTATGGTATCATTGTTGTCGATTGACCGCTTTAGGCAATCGAGGTATTAAATCATCCGGCATCATTGTTGTCGATTGACCGCTTTAGGCAATCGAGGTATTAAATCATCCATTGCATCATTGTTGTCGGTTGGCCGTTCTAAGGCAATCGAGGTGTTAATTTGGGACTGCCAAGGACGGTGTCTATCCGTGTGTTACTATCATCGTGTTGGCCGACTCAAGGCAAGACACTATCATTCATTGTGATACGGCCGATGCGTGGCTTCGCCGCCCTAATTGTGATACGGCCGATGCCGTGGCTTCGCCCTAATTGTGATACGGCCGGATGCCGCTTCGACCCTAATTGTGATACGGCCGATGCCGTGGCTTCGCCCTAATTGTGATACTACCGATGCCGTGGCTTCGGCCCTCATTGTGATACGGCTTCGTGCCGTGGCTTCGCCCTCATTGTTACTGACTTCGGGTGTTTCGACTTCAGGGGTTTGTGATATTTGTTAATTTCCGCTGAATGACTTTCAGGCCTTTATTATTGTCCTGGTAATTTCATTGGAGCCTTCGGGCATTGTGATTCATAATTAATTCAGTCCTGATTTGGTTCATGTCTTGTCATTCATTGTGGTATTCGTGATTTTGATTCGCCGTCGGGCACTTATGTTCTAACCCGTCGAACAGGTATTAATAGTATGCCGTGGGCATAGTATTTCACGAATGCTCGGTTCTTACCTTGGTTTGTGAGCATTTCGTATTAGTATCATCATTGTACCATTTCATTCCGCCTTTGGATGCATATCATGTTATACATGTATTTGATGTTCATTATCTGGATGACTGACCCCGTGGGGGCGGAACATGTTTTTCATGTTTTAGGTGCTTGCGAGGAGAGAGTTGAGACACAGGGGCATGATGATGGCGACGAGGCATTCAAGCGATACTAGTACGAGTTGTTCATTGTCATCACGGTTGAGTGTACTCGATCTTGTCGTTGTTGTCGTGTTGTATTACCGATGGATGTTCGTGGATGTTGTTGTATTTCATTTTTGGCCATGTAGGCTACTTTTGTCGTTAAAATTCCTTATCGGAATATTGTGTCGGATATCATGGTAGGGACTATGATTTTCCCTTGTTGTGTTAATTAATGTATTTTTAGTCATGTTCGCCTGGTGGATCTCCTGGCGTGGGGTCCACGGCACTGTAATAACCCAATAGGATTTGGGGGTGTTACATATATTGGGCTTCTTTAAACCGGGTTTTTAGGAAGCATAAATTTGTCGTCCTATCACTATCTATTAATATAGAAGGCTAATATATGAATTTCCTGTGGTTACTATCTTTTGAGAAAAATAAAGTCATTAGAAATTCATAAAAGTCCATAAAAATCCATGAAAGTCTATAGAATTCTAATCGATAGAAGTCCATTGAAATAAAGAGAATTTATGAAAATCTATTGGATTCCATTAAAATCTACCAAATCCATCAAACTCTAAAATCTATCAAATTCTATTAATATCTTAACTAAATACACCCCCCCTAAAATTACATATTTTTTCATATTTATTAATTCCAATATGTATATTATTCTTGTTAGGGTTGAACTAAACTATTTCGATAGTATCAGATTATAATTATATTAGTATAATTAACATATATTTTTATCATTAGGTCAAGAAAACTTGATCTTATATTAGGTCGATATAGATATTGCATAATTTTTCATATTTGTTGATTTCAATCCGTATAGTTCGATCCTAGCAAAAGTAATATATAAATTAGAATCGATAAATATAAAAAAAAAATATAAATTTAGTGATTGTCTAACGTCAAGCTGAGTTTTCTTGATCTGACGATAGAAAAGGCTCCAATCAATAACCTTCATATCAAAGTTCTTTATGGTGCAAAACTTTTATCTCTTCTTTAAATATAACAAAAATCAACTAGTAACATTTGTTGGCGCAATTTTTAATCACTAGGTAATGGGAACACTACTTTTTGGGTGGTAATATTGCAATTTTGGGATCTCTCACGGCACATCTTAGTAGGATCTGTTAACCCGTGCCGGTGATGAAGCGGTGCCGAGGAGTCCAAGGAAGCAGCAACGAATAAGAATAAAGGGAAGAAGAAAGGAGGTAAGAAATCAGTGGAACAAATGCCTCAAAGCAAACAATCGACAAATACTATGGCATCAAGGGATGTAACATTGAATATTGAGAAGGTTGATATGGAGATTGAGGAAGTTTCTTCAACATCGAGTGCCAGATCTGAAGTGGTGAAGAATGTTGAAGCCGAGATTGATATTAAAGGTCTTGAGCCACCGCCCGAGGTGGAGGAGGGTGCTACATCGGAGGCTAAATCGCAAAACTCGAAGCAAATCGCCGTAAATCCAAGCAAGGAACTCTCACAAAGGTATGAAAATGGACTATGTGTCGCCTACAATTAAAGATGGTTTGCGTGTTGCTTGTTTAGCTAGAGAAGATACGATGTTGAGGCCGCCAAATGGGGAAACGCTATTATATTATATGTTATTGGAGAATCTATTATTAAATTTGTAAGTGTTTATCTAGAGAAACAATGTTTGGTTGAGAATCCAGAGATTTTCTATCACAATGAAGGTTATTTTGTGGTGAGATTTAAGTCTAAGGAAGATCGAAAAGCACCGCTGTTTGAAGGCCCACATACCACCGCCAATAACCCCGTGATAGTAAAGGCATGGGAACTGATTTCAACTTTGAGAAAGAGGTATTGAAAGTTGATTCTTTGTGGATTAAACTTCCAACCCTTCATTTGAATTCTTTGGGGGCAAAATCTCTCATTAGGATTGGAAGTTTCTTGGGAAAACCTCTTTATCTTTGATGAATGTACTATCATTCAATCGTATACCATTTGCTAGGATGCTTGTAGTTATTGATGTTACACACCTATCAAATATAAAGTGTTGATTGAAGATGGATATGGGAATAGAGTGGACAACAAGTATTGTATTATTGGATACCACCTTTACGCACAACTTGACAAGTTGCGGCATAATTGTGGCCGGGAAATTTCACCAAAACCTCCTCCACAAGCTCGTAAAACATGAATTCCTAAGACTCAATCGCCTCCGAGAAGTTACAGTCGGGAAAATTGTTGGGAAGAAGGGAGTGGATGGATGGGAGGTTCCTAAAAAGGCATTCTCTCGACCGAGGTGGGAAACAAAGTTGGACCTCTTAAGCCACGTAATGCATATCATGTGCTACGGAACTCGTAAAATCGTGCAAGTATAATTCAATCTCATTTAATTGATAAGGGCGGACCATATCCCCTTGGTGATCAAATGAGGATCATATTTTGGAACGTGAGGGGTTGTAATAAACCTCAAACACAAAGAGCTTAGGCTCTTTGTGCGTAAGTTGTCTTTGCGCTTTGGAAACTAGGGTGAAAGCTAATAATTTCTCCAAAATTTCGGTAAGATTAATAAGCGGTGGAGCTTTTACATAATTATGATGAGGCCTATAGTGGGCGCATATAGATTGAGTGGAACCCATACAAGGTAACAATAAGTGCCATTACTAACTCGGCTCAGGTATTCACTGTAAAGTGTTGGATCGTTTAACAGAAAGAAGTTTCATATGGTGGCAATCTATGATTATAATGCTACCGAGATTAGGAAGTATTAGTGGAAGTTCATGGTGATATTGATCAAGTAGTGAATGAACCTCTCATTTTTGGTGGTGATTTTAATATCGTTCTTTGCCCAAATAGGCTACAAGGAGCTCAAGTTGTTGCGGTGATTTTAGAGATTTTGCCGAGTGTCTTCAAACAAATAGTCTTCATAAACTCGGGATGGTGGGAGATGATTATACCTTGTGTAACAACCAGATGGTGAAGCTTGAATTTATTCATTGATGGATATAGTGGTAGCTAATTCGAGTAGTAGTAGTTTACTCTATTCAATGATGTTATGGTGGAGATAATGGGGCGAAGTATTTCGATCATTGTCCTCTTGCATTAAATTTAGCTTCTCCTCCAATTCGTAAAAGTAGTCACTTGATTCCTCAATGCCATTGCCGGGCATAGTGAGTTTTTACCAAAAGTTGTGCAACACTGGCAAGATCATTGCAATCACAATAAGCTCCCGAACATTTAGTATAAGTCAAGCACTCAAGGATCCTCTAAAACAAATTAGTACCAGCCATTATATCAATATTCAAGGAAAATTGAATTGTTAGGAGCAATGTAACACCCCAAAATCATTCGGGATATTATACGCCGTGGTCCTGCGGCCGGAACCCACCAGGTTAAAAATCATTTTAAAAACGTTTAAAAACACCAAAAGGCCGATGACGGTAATATTTTAAATACCCAAAATATTTACCAAAACATAGTTCTCAAATACCATCATCAAATACTATTTGAAAATACAAGGTGAAATGCCAAATCTCGACAGTTCAAAATGTACGTTAAGCCACCACTTATACGTATCGATAAAATAGTTTAGGAAAAAGGGTTTAACGAAATAACGCAAAATACCAAAAAGCCATTTTGAAATACACATACAGCGGATAAAAACACAGTTCAAAATAACCGTTTGCAGCGGAATAAAACAACCAGAAAAGAATACTCAATTCTCCAAATACATGTCACAGCCAGTATCACTCGGGAAGCTCATCTCTTCATGGCCGCTACTAGCTCGATCTCCGAGTACCTAAAAATAAAGCCCACGACGGGGTCAGCCACAATACTCAACAATGATATCGATCACATCATCAAAAATAATTACATACCAATGTAATAATAAGTAAGAATACTGCCAATATAATCTTACCGTCATAACATCACTGTCTCGTGATAATCCATATCAACCCAATACTCACCATAACCCACATTCGCATTCTCAAATGATGAAATAAATTCAACTACAACCATTTGTACTGTATCAAAACAATACTAAAAAATCCTCAAAAATATCATCATAACTCAAAAGTGGGAAATAATCCATCTGTGCCAAATCTTGTCCGTCGGATTTCACAGTCAAATCTCAATCTGGATAGAATCCAATAACACACAATATAACTGTAGATCAACTACCACAAAACAATAATAACAAGGCCTGAAACATCAACGTACAGTCTGAATGCTCATACGATCAAAACCATGATCAACCAAAACATCGACCGAGAATATCATCGACATGATAACTCTAATACGACCAACAAAGGATCAACGATAACCGAGAATACCATCAACATGATAAACTCCGACACGATCAACAAAGGATCAACAATAACCGAGAATACCCTCAATATGGTAAACTCCGACACGATCAACAAAGGATCAACAATAACCGTGAATACTCTCAACATGGTAAACTCTGACACGATCGACAAAGGATCAACAATAACCGAGAATACCCTCAACATGGTAAACTCCAAACACGATAAACAAAGGATCTCAAAGAAATAACCCCGACTGTTGAACATACCCCTCGGGCGTATGAACAATCAGTCGCAAACCGTCGAACATACTCTTACCATAAATGGAGGATGAACGACCAAAAAATATGGCTCAAAGATGGACGTCACAATACGCCCGATCCGAAAATGTGTTCGTGCACATGTCCACCCCGTATATGGAATCCAGGATATATGTGGGACATGTACCTAATTAGCCTCTGTTGCTACCCAAAATATTATCCGGAGATAGATATTGCTGGAATGGATGGGATAGCAAACAAATGCAAGAGCACTTCCGTGAGAAAGATAAATAACACAAGATTTGCCGGGGTTGTTAGTCCCGGGCTTGAATGCTCTCGCGAGATATTATTAATACCAATATTCGGGGATACAAGTACTAATGTAAGAATACAATTACAATGAGTGTAAAGATTCTTGTTATCTTAGCTAGTGAGCGTGTAGATTGCCGGAAGAACCAGATTTGATGCTCTGTGAGTTCTTGTAACAAAGGAGATGAACAGTCGCGGCGGTGAGAGATCGACCGTCTCTCACGGCGAGTATTTAGCTGGATGTTTGGGCTCCGGGGCTTATGAATCCTTTGGAATCTGTCTAGTGGAGACTTGCTGCTTCTGCCGATCGTCTTCTGAACGAGAGATTTGGAGAGAGAAGTCCTGAGATGGATTCCGGTGAGGTAGCCGGGAGCTTGATGATATGTATGTTCTTCAGTATTTCCGTGAATGTATCGGAATGTGAGAGAATGAGTTCTGAGCGTAAGTCAGAATGAACTCGGAACCGTAGGTTGAGTGAATTGGGAACCGTAGGTTGAGTGAATTCGGAACCTTTTTCCAGTAGGAGGAGGTTCTCTATTTATAGGACATGCATGTGCTGGGCAATCGCCTTTTCTGCATTATAATAATCGGGCGATCGTCTTTTAGCACATGGGCCTGTCCCCTCAAAGTCTGCAGGAGTTGCTGGCAGTCAACTATGCGGTCCAATGGGGAGCTTACACGCGTCCTGAGTTGCTGTCACGGGTGGTCCCACTGACAACTTTCGGCGCGCATGCTGGTAGGTGAGGTAGGTGACAGGCTGTGGTCAAAGGTCTTGTCTGTCAGCAAAAGATCTTATCTGCTAGCGAAGATCTTGTCAGCGCCTTTGGTGGATCTGCACGTGGGTGCTTTTCTGAGATCCAGTCCTTGATGTTTTTGACGGGCGATCGTCTCTGCTCGGGGCGTAGGTCGATTGCCCTTAGCCGGTCACTAGAGTAGATCGCCAGCTGCCAAAGGGCGATCGCCTTGGGAGTCGATCGCTAGGTACCTAATGGGGGTCTGATATCTTCGACTTGGCGAGCTAGCCATAGTTCGACTGGAGTTGACTTGGTCGCTCGGCCTTATAGTCGATCGCCTGTCGGGATGAATAAATCGTGACACAACAATTGCCCCCCAGCTCGCTCATACGTTGGAAACGTGGGGTGAGGTGGCTCTCTTGGCGATCGCTGAACTTTTGACGAGCGACTTCGTGTTTAACTGAACTGGCGATCGTCTTTGAGCTGATATACTCTGGGTTCGGACGACCTGGTTGGCCGCTGAACTGCGCGGGAAAAAACAATGGGCGTGAGTATGTTCGAATGTTGAAGAAATTTACGAGGATTTGCCAGAGTATGTTCGAATGTTGGAGGCGAACGAGTTTCGATCTAATGAGAGGGACGTATGCTATCTTGATATCAACAAACCCGTTCAAGGGGGAATTGTCGCTGAAGACCCGGACTGAATGAGGTATCGTCTAGCTAAAGACGTTAAACGTAGCACTTGTTGGGAGGTAACCCAACGTATGTATATTAGTTTGTTTTATTCGTTTGTTTTCGATTTTTCGTTTGCGTGATTTTTGTAGTTTCTAGTTTCGTAGTAGCTTTGTTAGTTTTGTTAAGTTCTAATCCATGCATGCCGAGTTTTGGATACTTGCAGGTCTTTAATAGCCATATCCAAGCGAAAACGGGACCAAGTGTGCGAAATAGAAAAAGCTGAAAAAAAAAATTTTGAGACAGACAAACCTATCGGGCGAGCCTATCGGCTGATAGGCCCTACCGATAGGTGAGGAAAATTAAAAAAATTACATGTTGCAAGCAGTGGTCGATAGGCAGACCACATCGACCGATATCCCGCCCGATATGAGGTACGTAAGTTTCAGTAGTTCCTATCGGCCCAGCCTATCGGCCGATAGGCCTGCTCGATAGGACATACCCGGCCCAGTACCCGCTTCGACCCGGTTGATTAATACCCCTTTTAAACACCTTCACCACCCGATTTTCTTACACACACACACACACATATCGGCCGATAAGAGCAAGGGGCGATTTTTTTCTACTTTTCTTCCTTCAAAACTCGATCAAGGAACTTTGAAATGGGAAAGCAAAGCAAGAAGTCGAAGCCGAGTACGGCCGGAAAGTCTAAGGCAACCACAGAGAAGGAAAAGGCTCCGACGAAGGTAGTGCCGGCTATTCCGATCCCGGCTGCGCTCGACCCGAAGAAGTTCAAGCTAAGATTGACTGGGCCAGAGTCTAAAAGAAGGTGGTCGCACCTTATCGGAATGTCACACAAGCATTGCCGATTTTTGCATGAGGAGACGGCTCGGGGTATGGGTATATATGATGATATTATGTTACTAGCAAGACAGTGCGGGTTTGAGAGCATTTTTCGGGCAAACTATCTCGCTTACCACGTGCTCACCGTGGAGTTTCTGTCCACACTTGAGGTTTTTAGGGAGAATGGAACTCCGGCATCTATTCGCTTCAACCTCGACAACATAGAAGGGGAGCTCTCGGCCGACGAAGTTAATGCCATTATCAACGGGGCCGAGGACGGGTCATTCCAGCAGGGCGATCATGCCAAAGAAAACTTAGAGCTGTGGTCCAAGATGATTTACCGCAGGGAGGAGACGCTTCTCATTTATAATCCGACATATTCCAAGGCCTCCTCGATCAGGAACCCAGTTCTCCGTTATATCCACCGTCTGTTCACCTCGACGATTTTGAGCCGTACCGACTCGGGGACGTGCTTGTCCACTGATCTTCACCTTTTATGGTCGGCCTTGAACGGTAGGCGGAAGCACGCTGGATGTTTTCTGATTGAGCACATGGAGAAACAAGCCCGGCTGACCGGGAAGCAGTGGATTGGGATTGGGGCGTTCGTTACCCATATCGCGGAGCATCTCGGGGTGCGCATTAGAGGAGAGCCGGTGTCCCGAGACATCTATTTGGATAAACCGACACTGCAGAAGCAAGAGATGCTTGCCTTCACCGAGGGGTTCGACTGGAAATTGCACGGTCGGAACAAAACCGTGTCCCTCTTCCGACTCCCCTCTCCGACCTTGACTTCTGTGATGGGCGACGCGCCCGATGTATATGCGAGGTGGAGTATGAGCTCCGCGGCTCATTTGGCACTTATCCGACCGTTGGATGCGTCTCGTAAGAGGCAACGCCGGGAGGTGACCATTGATGAGCCGTTCTTGGAGGGAGCCGAGGAGGAGCTGGATGATATACCCGAGGGGGGTAGCCGTGACGAGATTCCCACCGGTGGAGGTAGTAGTTTTCAGATGAGAGCTCCGGATTTTGATGCTTTTGAGTCGAGATTTTTTGAGAGAGAGAGAGAGATGCACGAAGAGAGTATGCAGGCGCAAGATAATTATCATTTGGCGAGTATGCATTCTTTGACAACCGAGTTTGGTTCTTTGGGAACTCGGCTGGGCGAGGTTGAGACTCGGGTGGGTGTTGTTGCCACTCGGGTCAATGAGTTGTACGAGCTCGTGGAGAAACGAGCCGAAGAGGACAGAGTGTGGCGACAAGAGGAGATTGCTTGGAGGGAGCAAGAGAGGAAGAGGCAGGAAGATAGGTGGGCCCAGGAGGACCACTACAACCGAATGCTACACGAGATGTACCACTTTGCTCCTTTCTCCGATTCACATGCCCGCTATGATCCGAGCTCGCCGACAAACCCGCCATTTCCGCCACAGTGATCAGGTACTCCATTAACAAAGCCACTTCTTTCTCTTTTCAAACTTATTCCTCCTTTGGGATGCGAAATAAGTTTGGGGGGGAGAAGTGCGGCTTTGTTAATTTCTTTACGTGTGAGTACCTTGTTTGCCTTGTATCATTATTTGCTTGTGTTGGTGCCCGTTGTTTTTATTTGTGCTTATCATATTGGTGTTGCGTGGTTTTGGCTTTTGTTGCTTAGTTTTTTTAGATTTTTATGTTCATTTTCGTTTGGTGTGTTTGCTAGTTTCTATTTTTTTAGGTCGTAGTAGTGTTTTGCTTTCGTGTTTGCTTTTATTTGCTTTTCGTTGTTTGCTTTGAGGCCTTGCTTGTCTTAGTTTTTCTTTATTCGTGAATTTTTCGTGCTTCTATTTGTGTGATACCGATGTTACGACACTGTTTTCTCTCGAAGAAAGCAGTCGAGGTTAGTCGAGTTGTAGTCAGTTATTTCTGTTTGCATAGTATTCATTTAGGTCCAAAATTTTTCGTGATTGTAGAGGTCTTGGCAGATAAGAGACGATACATACTTGTTTTAAAATCACCGTCAATACGTTTGGTTACATCTTCCGGATAGTGAGTCGATCTTGTTTCGTCGATCGTGTTGGCACTTAGAGTGAGTTTAGAGTCGGCCGCTTTTCCCAAAAGTTGAGATAATGTTGTTCTATGAAGGGAAGTCTAGTAACCGGGGGCATTCGCGTGACCCGTTGTTTACCCTCGCGTAAAACGACGACCCTGATTAGACTAGTGATTTAGATATTTCACATGTGCCAATGATAGGGAGCCTAGTAACCGGGGGTATTCGCGTGACCCGCTGTTTACTCTCGCGCAAAACGGCGACCTTGATTCGAACATGCGGAAATTATATATTCGAGTTGTTTCTCCGCTGTAGACGGGAACTTAGTAACTAGAAGCATCCATGTGCCCCATGAGTGTCTTTTACGTCAAACGGTTTCCTAATACATGAGAATGGAAGTTCCACCCTAGGATTACCCCGATGAAACATCCCGAGATCCTAACCTAGTGGTCAACTCGAATCAAATTCTTGAACATATATATAAGGGAATACTGTCCGAGGTTTATTTGTTATGAAACTCGTGAAAATTGTGCCACTAGACTGTGTAACGGGACGAACTAGCTTGTTTATTTTAGCCTTTCATATTGACGGTCGATTTGACTCACGTTTTGTTAATCTTTGAGCTGGATTTTCTTCATGAACGAATGATTAGGACTGAACTTGTCTACTTTGCGGAATCATTATTCTGAGTGCAGCTCGCTTTTACGACACTCGGATTATTTAGAGAGAATTACAGGATGGTATTGATTAGGTTGAACACTATGAGTTGCACGATGATTCACGACATTCTTTTTCTTTTCTTTTTGTTGTTCGGGACGAACAAGGCTTAAGTTTGGGGGGGTTTGATAAGTGGTAATTTTACCACATTTTTCTGGGATTTTATACTAGGTTTTTATCTCGTTTCGTGATTAATGTGCTCGTATTTGGATTATTTATGATTAGTCGAGCCGTATTACGCGTTTGGGTTGGTTTTAGTGTGTTTGCAGGTTATTAGAGCCAAAAGGACCCAAAACGAGACAAAGGACTGAGAGTCGAGTCACGGACGGAAGAAACGGATTTTTGCAAGAGACAGACGAACCTATCGGGCCAGCCTATCGGCCGATAGGTGCGTCCGAAAGATGTCCCTGCCCTATCAAGTGAAGTCGACCGACGAACCAACTATCGGGCAAGCTATCGACCGATAGGCCAGGCCGATAGGCTGCTACGCGGGCTTTCGTGTTTTGACGGATTTTGACTCTTTTGGATAGATTTTGTTTCCTAGATTAGGGCTAATCGGGAGTTTAACCCCCTTAGGCTATATAAACCTCCTTCTAGACCTAGTTTTACGATCTTTGATCATTCTTTATCATCTTTTTCATCTCTAGCAGATTTTTACATAATTTTCGCAAGATTAATTTCTTGGAGACGAGACTTTTTGAAGAAGCAAGAATTATTATTTTTCTACTTTTTTCGGAGATTGAAGACTCAGAGTTCATCCGTAAGGGTTGTAATCTCTCTTTTCATATTAATAATATGCATTCTCCATCTATTTCTTGTTTAATTTCAATTATGTCTGGCTAAATTCATTGATTGATTCTAGGGTTAGTAAATTTAATTGATGTTCACATGATGTTCCTTTGATTACCTTTTTACCTTTCATCCTAGGCTTGTGATCAAGATGTGTTAAATCTCATGCTAGATTAAAGGGCCCTTAATCGATGCATGTTAGCTAATTGATTTTGCCCGGAAGGATTAATTAATTAGTGGAGATACTTGATGCACAATATGATTTGATCTTAAGACCTAAGTGGAGTAAGATAAATCATAGATAAATAAGTTGGCGCTTTTAAGTGATTTAAATTCTTTGAGCCTTAGCGGGAAAAAGGGTTTAAATTAACTATCTTTCTAGGTTACCTTGATCGGAATTCTAGATCGGCTGAGTGATTATTTCTAGGATTGAATTAAAATTTGGGGAAAAGGAATCAAGTGAATGGATTGTGTGAACTCAATTAGATGATACTACCCTAGGATCAAGTACCTTTCGACTTGTGATTTTATCTTGCTAATTTGCTTTATTTGCTTGATTTAGATAATTCATCTTTTATTTAATTTTTATTTTTCGATTTTTAAAGTTAGATAATTAGAATCAAAACAAATTTTCGGATTCCTAAATAGCAGTCAAATTTTGAGTAGAGTTACTTCCTTTATTTTCGACACATCAATTCCCTTGGGTTCGACACCTTGGAATTACTTCGAGGTTTTACAAATTTTAAAATTGATCGGATTTGAAAACCATACTACGCGAATTCTAGCGATCAATGGCACAACTAATGGAGGCGATGCATAACTCCACTACTCAAAATCAACAGGATCCTCCGCCGCCACCTCAGAGGCAAGAGAGGGGTGTAAGCAATATCATTAGCGATATCTCTCGCCAGCGACCACCTACCTTTGAGGGCTCATCTGAGCCGGCGGATATTGTCCATTGGCTTGAGCATTTCGAGAAGTTATTTGCTATGGTGGATTGACCTGAAGGGCATAAAGATTCAGTTGCGGCTTACTATCTTGGTAAGAGCGCTCATTCATGGTGGTTATCGTTGAAGCCCACAGACGGATCATGTACTTGGGATCAGTTCAAGACCCTCATGATGGAGAGGTACTATCTGGCCCCACTCAGGGAGGCCAAGTTTTCGGAACTACTCACTCCCGACCTTTCGACGGATGATGATGTTCTCGCCATCGCCGAAAAATTTCAGGAACTTCTTCCGTTCACCTCATCTATCATTCACTCTGAGGCGGACAAGATCAAGTATTTCAGCAACAGGCTGAAACCTGGTATGCGGCTACAGTTGCTTAATCATAATTGTGCCACTCTGGCCGAGTTCATTGAGAAAGCTCTCACTTACGAGCTTACTGCTAAGGAAATTGCTAAGCAACAACCCTCATCAGCTGGCAAGAAGTCTAAGAACCGTAATCGGTCTGATGGGAGTCAGGCCATTTTCAAGAAACCACGTGCGGGCTCTACCTTTTCTGAGCGTCCTCCGATGACGCCTAAACCCGCGGAATCTCAGTCGCGAGCGGCCAGTTCGGCCATCACCTGTTTCAACTGTGAAGAACAGGGTCATTTCAGCACCAAATGTCCAAGCGGTGTCACGTGCCACAACTGTGGGGTTGCTGGGCATAGGGCCCGTTTTTGCCGTAGGGACTCTAAACCCACTCCGGCGTCATCTCAAGCCCCAGGTTATTCGCAGTGCGTAATCAGGCCACTCGGTCGGGCTGCTCAAGACGACAGGAGCTAAAGGCGGAGCTAAGAGCTATCGACGGAGCGTCGGTTCGAGGCAGCAAGCCCGAATTTATGAGATGAAGAAGACCGACGATCCGGAGGCGGATGATCTCGTGTACACTCGATATTCTATCTCAACCTGTGTGTACCCTTTTTGATACCGGTGCATCGCATTCATTCATTTCCGAGTCATGTTTGAGTAGACTACGTCCGGGTAGTGCTACTAATTGTAAGCCATATGTCATTGGTCTACCCGATGGTAGACGAATTGTCGAAATCGTGAGATTGTAATTGTCGATTGACTTCATGGTCGTGTATGGCCAGCGGACCTAATCGTAGTAGATTTGCCGAGGGATGACGTCATCTTGGGTATTGATTGGATGGATCGTCATGATGCCATCATTAGTGTCCGTAAGCGTATGATCACTATCATTTCAGACGATGGGGTCGAATGTGCGTTTCAGGGAGGTAATCCCGGCTGTTCTGGTAAGGTCATTAATTTGATGAAAGCAGTAAGATTACTCAATTAGGGATGTGTCGGTTATTAGTGCTATATGACCAAAACCGAGAAATCATCAATAATGTTGACGGACATTCCGGTAGTGAAGAAATATGCCGATGTTTTTCCAGACGAGTTACCTGGTTTGCCTCCACAGAGGGATGTGGAATTCACGATTGAGTTGGAGCCTGGTACGTCCCCGATATCGAAGGCACCGTACCGGATGGCCCCGACCGAAATGCAGGAATTAAAGAACCAACTTGAGGAATTGTTCGAGAAGGGTTATATTCGACCGAGTGCATCCCCGTGGGGAGCACCAGTGTTATTTGTCAAGAAGAAGGATGGTTCGTTCCGCTTGTGTATTGATTACCGGGAATTGAATCGGGTGACGATCAAGAATAAGTATCCTTTACCCCGGATTGATGAACTCTTAGATCAACTTCAGGGAGCTTCAGTATTTTCCAAGATCGACTTAAGATCTGGATATCATCAATTGCGTATTCGAGAGTCGGATATCGCAAGGACGGCGTTTCGAACACGCTATGGTCATTATGAGTTTGTGGTTATGCCGTTTGGGTTGACTAATTCACCTGCGGTATTCATGGAATTAATGAATCGGATTTTCATAGACTATCTGGATCAGTTCGTGGTTGTCTTCATTGATGACATTTTGATTTATTCTCGTGACCGGGAGGAAACGAGTCTCACCTTCATCTAGTTCTCGACGTTTTGAGGCGAGAACAACTTTATGGGAAGTTTTCCAAATGTGAGTTTTGGATGTCCGAAGTGACGTTTCTCGGACACATAATTTCATCAGACAGAGTTCGTGTCGATCCTCAGAAGACGGAGGCTATTCGAGATTGGCTACCTCCGAAGAATGTTAAGGAAATCCCAAGTTTCTCGGATTAGCGGGTTATTATCGGCGATTTGTGGAAGGATTTTCTAAAATCGCTCAACCCATGACGAACCTTTTACGGAAGGATAAGAAATACACGTGGTCCGACGCGTGTCAACAGAGTTTTGAGGAACTCAAGAGCCGGTTAACTTCAGCACCGGTCCTTTCTTTACCGCAAGGGACGGAGGGATTTGTGGTCTATAGTGATGCGTCCGGACAGGGTCTCGGATGTGTACTCATGCAGAACGGGAAAGTTATCGCTTATGCTTCACGGCAATTGAGACCTTACGAGGTTAATTATCCGACCCACGACCTGGAGCTAGCAGCCGTGGTGTTCGCATTGAAGATTTGGCGTCATTATCTTTATGGCGTTACCTGTCAGATATTCACCGACCATAAGAGTTTAAAGTATATATTTACTCAGAAGGAGTTAAATATGCGACAGAGGCGGTGGTTGGAACTAATCAAAGATTATGATATCGAGATCCTTTACCACCCGGGCAAGGCGAACCTTGTCGCCGACGTTAAGATTGAACACCAGCGACCGGCGGGCATGCTGAAACCTCTCCCTATTCCAGAATGGAAGTGGGAAGACATTTCTATGGATTTCATCACGAGTTTGTCGACGAGTCATCGTGGCATGAATACGATCTGGGTGATCGTGGACCGCTTAACCAAATCGGCTCATTTCCTTGAAATCAAGGATATGTGGGGTCCCAAGAGACTGGCCCAGTTGTTCATCAAGGAGATAGTGAGATTGCACGGTACTCCTAAAAGTATCGTTTCCGATCGTGACGGACGATTTGTGTCTCATTTTTGGAAATCACCATCGTGCTATGGGAACTCAAAGATAATCTCGCACTGATTTTCATCCTCAGTCCGACGGACAATCTGAGAGGACTATTCAGACCTTAGAGGACATGTTGAGGGCATGCGTCCTCGATTGGAAAGACGATTGGGAAGCCCAACTACCATTGATCGAGTTCATGTATAATAATAGTTGGCATGCTTCGATTAAGATGGCACCTTACGAGGCCTTGTACGGTCGTCGTTGTCGATCACCTTTGTGTTGGGATGACCTATCAGAATCAATCGGCACCGAGCCCGATATGCTTATAGCCGCCCGTGAGAAGGTAGCTTTGATCAGAAGTCGTTTGTTGGCCGCTCAGTCGGCGTAAATCATATGCGTATAATCGTCGCCGACTGCTAGAGTTCGAGGCGGGTGACCATGTTTTGGTCAAGGTCTCCCCGAGTCGTGGTATCTTCCGTTTTGGGAAGAGGGTAAGTTAAGTCCGAGATTCATTGACCGCTTGAGATTCGGATCGAGTAGGCGAGTTAGCTTACCGATTGGCTTTACCTCGGCGTTGAGCCGAATTCATAATGTGTTTCACGTATCTCGATTCTGGAAGTATGTTGCCGACCGAGTCACATACTTGATTCGATGAAATCGAGATCGCCGACGATCATTCATATGAGGAGCGTCCTATACGAGTTTTAGAGTGGCGAATCAAGCAGTTGAGGAATAAGACGATTCCTTTGGTTAAAATTCAGTGGTCTAGACACGGAGTCGAAGAGGCTACGTGGGAAACTGAGGATAGTATGCGGGAGAGTTATCCCGAGTTGTTTGACCCTTAGTTTCGGGGACGAAACTCTTTTAAGTGGGGGTGTATGTAATACCCGGTTGTAATTCAGTAATTATCATTCAGTATTTATCATTCAGTAATTGATACTCAGTAATTTCACTCATTAATGATCAATTGTCACTCATATTCAATCATGGTATTCATCATTCAGAGTAATTGTATCGTGTTTCAATCGTCATTAGTCACTAATCTAATTGGAGTTTCGTTGTGGGCTGTGCGTGAGGAGTAGCGCACGCTACGTACTCTTTTTAGCGTACGCTAATTGAGTACAGGTAGCGCACGCTACCGCTCAGCATTAGCGCACGCTAATGTTACTGCTGCGATCCCGAAGGTACTGGACTGCAGGTGAGTTATTTGTAGCACACGCTACGAGTGGTAAGTAGCGCGCGCTAGCAGGTTGTAGTAGCGCACGCTAAATATGTGGAGTAGCGCGCGCTAGGGACGGATCAGGTTGAGTCCAGTGGCTACTGGACTGCACTGGATTAATTCATAGCGCACGCTATGAGTGATATTTAGCGTATGCAATCGATATTATAGCGCACGCTAATCGTTGGTTGTAGCGCACGCTATCGAGATCAGATCAGAGGACAGAAGGTTTCTGGATTCCAGTACTGGGCATCACATAATTCGTTAGCGCACGCTAACAATGGGTATTAACGCACGCTACAAAAGGGTACGTAGCGCGCGCTACCGTGTTCGGACAGTGGGTACTGGACTACCCAAATTACCCATTAGCGCACGATACGCACAAGGGCTAGCGCACGCTAACCTGGAATGGCTATATATTGGACAGTTAGCCTGAGTTCGTCATTTTATCATCCTTTCTCATTCCCTCATCGGTTTCGGGCGATTTTGGGCATTTTGGAGAGTTCTCTTCGAGCTTCTATCATCCATCATCATCTTCAAATCTTTGAGTTGGATTATCATCACTTCATCATCTCCTTAACATCGAATCAAAGGTATTAATCTCTTGGATCTAGAATTTCGGATTTTTGGGTTTTTCCTTCCGATTTCTTCGTGTAAGCTTGGATTATCATTGGAATATGTTAGATATGGATTATCTACCTTGGATAAGTATATTCTTACGGATTTAATGGTTATTTTCGGAATTATTTCAAGAACCCTTGGGGTTGACTTCGGTTATTTGGGGATTTTTCGATTAATGTAGTTGTAATCTCGAATTGTGGATTCCTAATGGGTTATTGATATCATTGAAGTGTTTTGTTAGTTCGATATACTCATTTTGGTGTTGGTTTCGATATATTCGGGATTGGATATTTTCGAAGTCGTGTGGTTGGTTACGTATTCGTTGGAATGCCCCTATGAGTTTGATTATCGTTGTTTTCGACCTTTGGGTTAGTCGTGTTTAGTTGCTTGATACGTGTATTGAACGGTTGTTGGTAATTATTGTTATTCAAGGTTGTTCGAGCGACCGGCATTTCATTTAGGACGTTGTTCGTGGACGGACATTCTTCATCGGTATTGTGTAAGTTAATTCTTACTCGGTTAAAAGGATATTCATTCCTTTTGAGGTTGTTCATTCATAATCGTAACTCATTCATCATTGTATTAACCGTATCAAAACTTGTCATTGTCAATTAATCACCTCAGTCATAAGGAACGACGGTTCCAATCATTTCATTAAGCTGTCATTCATCTCACCATCATTAAATCTTTGTGAGTCATGATTCATTTTCGTTGTCACTTTTGTCATATTGTGGCATTCCGGGTCATACTGGCGTGCCGGTTGGTATGTGTAGGATTTTCATGTCGGGCACATTATAGTCGTGTGTTGGTTGGTGGCCTCACATTGGACTGTGCACACGAGTTGATGGCTTCGTGAGACTGATTAGGTACAAAACCACACGTGTATTCGATCGATACTCGTTGGTGGCTTGTGCACGGACACATTTCCATCCCGGACGTAGTGTGGCGCCATTCCTTTGAGTCGTATCATTTGTTGATTCATATAGCATGTTTGATTGCGTATGTTTCGACAGGATATTGTATAACTGTGGATAACTCATGATTGTGTATTTTCAACTCTTGAGGATTGTTGTTCTGTGTAACTGACCCCGTTGGGGGATACTGTTTTTCAGGTCATGGCAAGGCTAAAGCACGGGGAGAGCACGGTGACGGCGAGGAGTCCCAGTGATACTAGTAGGGGGCCCTAGTCTTTTCAGTCATTTATGTTTCCTTCATTTATTCCGCTGCAGACATTCCGTTTGAATATTCATTTCACTCAGTGTTGTATATTTTATCTCCATATAAAATATACTTGTATTCAGTATCATCCTGGGTGTGTTGTATGAAACTCCTTATCGGAGTAATTAATTGTGTAATGTGGTTCGGTACTACATTTACCCTGCGTAATTTACTCATTTTCATTAGCTCGGTGGGTCCCAGTCGGGGGTCCACGGCACTGTAATATCCGCCTAGTTTGGGGTGTTACAATGGCCATATTCTCGAATCGGTATAAATGTCGGGTAGGATCTGAGAGCCCGTCGTAGGTGAAGGTGACAGCCCTAAACCCGTATGGGAGTTCAGCCTGTAGTATGCTCTATGAGAAGGGGTGGCTTGGATGACTCTCCGCGTCCTTCCCCGCAACCCTCTGTCGCAACTCCTCTAGCTCGTCTTGCATACTCGATATTAAGGGATTCAGCGTTTTTTCCTGTCTAGATCGCTCCCATACTCTTGGATAGCTCTCCCCATGCTCTTCCTGCTGATCCATTTCCTCCGGCCCATCCGAGAGGATGGGTATTACTTTTCGTGGTATTTTTTGCTTTTCGACCTCTCGGCTCTTCTGGATCGCACTAGCAATTATGTCGGCTAAGGCTTCCTTTGTCAATGTGATTGTGCTGGGTGCAGCTTCTTCTACTGTGGTGATGGGTGTTTTTTCCAGAGGCGATTCTCCACCCGCAGCTGCTAGTTCTTCTTCTAAATTTTGGGGTATCATCTCCCCCATTTTCTTCTGGTTCGTTTCATCTGCCATTACTGATCTCACATCTCAACTCAAAGTGACTCGATGTCACAGTTTCCACGGACGGCGCCATTTGATGAAACCGAGCTGATTAGTCACCAAGAACCGGGTTAATCTCAGAAGTTTATCCGAGAAAACCCGAATATGTGAAGTGTTACTCTCTCTCTCTCTGTGTGTGTATATTTCTTTCTCTCTCTCAAAAATACTGTAATCTCAGAATTATGCTTAACCTTTGAAAGAAAGACTTCTCCCCTATTTATAGAAGGGAGGTCTGTCTGTCTTTGAGATCTTTTCCTTATTTTAGGGAAGATACCGGATATTCAGGGATTTAGGCTGCGATTTCCCATCCCTGGATATTCGGGATTGGGGACGTGGTTTACCATTCGAATCTCTGGAATTCTGTCAGGTAGGTCAAAATCTACCTTTCCGAGAGCTCAACCTTCATGAGCCCGGCGATTTCCAACCCCGGGTATGACTAGGCAGGTTGATTCATATTATACAGGGCCACTTAGGTTGGGACACTCTTATCTGAGTCCATAGGTCGGCGAGACCTCTGAGGTCGGGACACTCTTATCTGAGTCCATAGGTCGGCGAGACCTCTGAGGTCGGCACACTCGTATATGAGTCCATAGGTCGGTAAGACCTCTGAGGTCGGCACACTCTTCTCCGAGTCCATAGGTCGGACTCCATTCGTCTAGGTCTCCCCTCCTTTACTCGGAGATCGGTACGTCGGTTTATATTGGGCTTCTTTAAACCGGGTTTTTAGGAAGCATAAATTTGTCGTCCTATCACTATCTATTAATATAGAAGGCTAATATATGAATTTCCTGTGGTTACTATCTTTTGAGAAATAAAGTCATTGTAAATTCATAAAAGTTCATAAAAATCCATGAAAGTTTCATAATTCTAATCGATGTGTTCATCAAATAAAGAGAATTTATGAAAATCTATTGGATTCCATTAAAATCTACCAAATCCATCAAACTCTAAAATCTATCAAATTCTATTAATATCTTAACTAAATACACCCCCCCTAAAATTACATATTTTTTCATATTTATTAATACCAATATGTATATTATTCTCATTAGGTTGAACTAAACTATTTCGATAGTATCAGATTATAATTATATTAGTATAATTAACATATATTTTTATCATTAGGTCAAGAAAACTTGATCTTATATTAGGTCGATATAGATATTGCATAATTTTTCATATTTGTTGATTTCAATCCGTACAGTTCGATCCTAGCAAAAGTAATATATAAATTAGAATCGATAAATATAAAAAAAAATATAAATTTAGTGATTGTCTAACGCCGTTCGAGCTTTTCGATCCGACGATAGAAGCGCTCCAATCAATAACCTTCATATCAAAGTTCTTTATGGTGCAAAACTTTTATCTCTTCTTTAAATATAACAAAAATCAACTAGTAACATTTGTTGGCGCAATTTTTAATCACTAGGTAATGGGAACACTACTTTTTGGGTGGTAATATTGCAATTTTGGGATCTCTCACGGCACATCTTAGTAGGATCTGTTAACCTGTGCCGCCGGTGATGAAGCGGTGCCGAGGAGTCCAAGGAAGCAGGCAACGAACAGTAACAAAGGGAAGAAGAAAGGAGGTAAGAAATCAGTGGAACAAATGCCTCAAAGCAAACAATCGACAAATACTATGGCATCAAGGGATGTAACATTGAATATTGAGAAGGTTGATATGGAGATTGAGGAAGTTTCTTCAACATCGAGTGCCAGATCTGAAGTGGTGAAGAATGTTGAAGCTGAGATTCAGTATATTAAAGGTCTTGAGCCACTGCCTGAGGTGGAGGAGGGTGCTACATCGGAGGCTAAATCGGCAAAAACTCGAAGCAAATCGCCAGAAATCCAAGCAAGGAACTCTCACAAAGGTATGAAAATGGACTATGTGTCGCCTACAATTAAAGATGGTTTGCGTGTTGCTTGTTTAGCTAGAGAAGATACAGATGTTGAGGCTGCCAAATGGGGAAACGCTATTATATTATATGTTATTGGAGAATCTATTATTAAATTTGTAAGTGTTTATCTAGAGAAACAATGTTTGGTTGAGAATCCAGAGATTTTCTATCACAATGAAGGTTATTTTGTGGTGAGATTTAAGTCTAAGGAAGATCGAAAAGCACTGCTGTTTGAAGGCCCACATACCACTGCCAATAACCCTGTGATAGTAAAGGCATGGGAACCTGATTTCAACTTTGAGAAAGAGGTATTGAAAGTTGATTCTTTGTGGATTAAACTTCCAACCCTTCATTTGAATTGCTGGGGGGCAAAATCTCTCATTAGGATTGGAAGTTTACTGGGAAAACCTCTTTATGCTGATGAATGTACTATCATTCAGAATCGTATACCATTTGCTAGGATGCTTGTAGTTATTGATGTTACACAGCCTATCAAATATAAAGTGTTGATTGAAGATGGATATGGGAATAGAGTGGACAACAAGTATTGTATTATTGGATACCACCTTTCTGCACAACTTGACAAGTTGCAGGGCATAATTGTGCTGGGAAATTTCAGCCAAAACCTCCTCCACAAGCTCAGAAAACATGAATTCCTAAGACTCAATCTGCCTCTGAGAAGTTACAGGCTGGGAAAATTGTTGGGAAGAAGGGAGTGGATGGATGGGAGGTTCCTAAAAAGGCATTCTCTCAGACTGAGGTGGGAAACAAAGTTGGACCTCTTAAGCCACAGAATGCATATCATGTGCTACGGAACTCAGAAAATCAGGCAAGTATAATTCAATCTCATTTAATTGATAAGGGCAGGGACCATATCCCCTTGGTGATCAAATGAGGATCATATTTTGGAACGTGAGGGGTTGTAATAAACCCCTCAAACACAAAGAGCTTAGGCTCTTTGTGCAGAAGTTGTCTTTGCAGTTTTGGAAACTAGGGTGAAAGCTAATAATTTCTCCAAAATTTCTGGTAAGATTAATAAGCAGTGGAGCTTTTTACATAATTATGATGAGGCCTATAGTGGGCGCATATAGATTGAGTGGAACCCATACAAGGTAACAATAAGTGCCATTACTAACTCGGCTCAGGGTATTCACTGTAAAGTGTTGGATCGTTTAACAGGAAAGAAGTTTCATATGGTGGCAATCTATGATTATAATGCTACTGAGATTAGGAAGTATTAGTGGAAGTTCATGACTGATATTGATCAAGTAGTGAATGAACCTCTCATTTTTGGTGGTGATTTTAATATCGTTCTTTGCCCGGCAAATAGGCTACAAGGAGCTCAAGTTGTTGCAGCTGATTTTAGAGATTTTGCTGAGTGTCTTCAAACAAATAGTCTTCATAAACTCAGGATGGTGGGAGATGATTATACCTTGTGTAACAACCAGGATGGTGAAGCTTGAATTTATTCATTGATGGATATAGTGGTAGCTAATTCTGAGTAGTAGTAGTTTACTCTATTCAATGATGTTATGGTGGAGATAATGGGGCGAAGTATTTCTGATCATTGTCCTCTTGCATTAAATTTAGCTTCTCCTCCAATTCAGAAAAGTAGTCACTTCAGATTCCTCAATGCCATTGCTGGGCATAGTGAGTTTTTACCAAAAGTTGTGCAACACTGGCAGCATCATTGCAATCACAATAAGCTCCTGAACATTTAGTATAAGCTGAAGCAGCTCAAGGATCCTCTAAAACAAATTAGTACCAGCCATTATATCAATATTCAAGGAAAATTGAATCTGTTAAGGGAGCAGCTGTAACACCCCCAAAATCATTCGGGATATTACAGCGCCGTGGGTCCCGCGTCGGAACCCACCAGGTTAAAAATCATTTTAAAAACGTTTAAAAACACCAAAAGGCCGATGACGGTAATATTTTAAATACCCAAAATATTTACCAAAACATAGTTCTCAAATACCATCATCAAATACTATTTGAAAATACAAGGTGAAATGCCAAATCTCGACAGTTCAAAATGTACGTTAAGCCACCACTTATACGTATCGATAAAATAGTTTAGGAAAAAGGGTTTAACGAAATAACGCAAAATACCAAAAAGCCATTTTGAAATACACATACAGCGGATAAAAACACAGTTCAAAATAACCGTTTGCAGCGGAATAAAACAACCAGAAAAGAATACTCAATTCTCCAAATACATGTCACAGCCAGTATCACTCGGGAAGCTCATCTCTTCATGGCCGCTACTAGCTCGATCTCCGAGTACCTAAAAATAAAGCCCACGACGGGGTCAGCCACAATACTCAACAATGATATCGATCACATCATCAAAAATAATTACATACCAATGTAATAATAAGTAAGAATACTGCCAATATAATCTTACCGTCATAACATCACTGTCTCGTGATAATCCATATCAACCCAATACTCACCATAACCCACATTCGCATTCTCAAATGATGAAATAAATTCAACTACATCCATTTGTACCGTATCAAAACAATACTAAAAATCCTCAAAAATATCATCATAACTCAAAAGTGGGAAATAATCCATCTGCCAAATCTTGTCCGCTTGATTTCACAAATAAATCTCAACTGGATAGAATCCAATAACACACAATATAACCGTAGATCAACTACCACAAAACAATAATAACAAGGCCCGAAACATCAACGCATACCGAATGCTCATACGATCAAAACCATGATCAACCAAAACATCGACCGAGAATATCATCGACATGATAACTCTAATACGACCAACAAAGGATCAACGATAACCGAGAATACCATCAACATGATAAACTCCGACATGATCAACAAAGGATCAACAATAACCGAGAATACCCTCAATATGGTAAACTCCGACACGATCAACAAAGGATCAACAATAACCGTGAATACTCTCAACATGGTAAACTCTGACACGATCGACAAAGGATCAACAATAACCGAGAATACCCTCAACATGGTAAACTCCAAACACGATAAACAAAGGATCTCAAAGAAATAACCCCGACTGTTGAACATACCCCTCGGGCGTATGAACAATCAGTCGCAAACCGTCGAACATACCCTTACCATAAATGGAGGATGAACGACCAAAAAATATGGCTCAAAGATGGACGTCACAATACGCCCGATCCGAAAATGTGTTCGTGCACATGTCCACCCCGTATATGGAATCCAGGATATATGTGGGACATGTACCTAATTAGCCTCTGTTGCTACCCAAAATATTATCCGGAGATAGATATTGCTGGAATTGATGGGATAGCAAACAAATGCAAGAGCACTTCCGTGAGAAAGATAAATAACACAAGATTTGCCGGGGTTGTTAGTCCCGGGCTTGAATGCTCTCGCGAGATATTATTAATACCAATATTCGGGGATACAAGTACTAATGTAAGAATACAATTACAATGAGTGTAAAGATTCTTGTTATCTTAGCTAGTGAGCGTGTAGATTGCCGGAAGAACCAGATTTGATGCTCTGTGAGTTCTTGTAACAAAGGAGATGAACAGTCGCGGCGGTGAGAGATCGACCGTCTCTCACGGCGAGTATTTAGCTGGATGTTTGGGCTCCGGGGCTTATGAATCCTTTAGAATCTGTCTAGTGGAGACTTGCTGCTTCTGCCGATCGTCTTCTGGACGAGAGATTTGGAGAGAGAAGTCCTGAGATGGATTCCGGTGAGGTAGCCGGGAGCTTGATGATATGTATGTTCTTCAGTATTTCCGTGAATGTATCGGAATGTGAGAGAATGAGTTCTGAGCGTAAGTCAGAATGAACTCGGAACCGTAGGTTGAGTGAATTGGGAACCGTAGGTTGAGTGAATTTGGAACCTTTTTCCAGTAGGAGGAGGTTCTCTATTTATAGGACATGCATGTGCTGGGCGATCGCCTTTTCTGCATTATAATAATCGGGCGATCGTCTTTTAGCACATGGGCCTGTCCCCTCAAAGTCTGCAGGAGTTGCCGGCACAACTATGCGGTCCAATGGGAGCTTACACGCGTCCCGAGTTGCCGCCACGGGTGGTCCCACCGACAACTTTCGGCGCATCTTTGGTAGGTGAGGTAGGTGACAGTGTGGTCAAAGGTCTTGTCTGTCAGCAAAAGATCTTATCTGCTAGCGAAGATCTTGTCAGCGCCTTTGGTGGATCTGCACGTGGGTGCTTTTCTGAGATCCAGTCCTTGATGTTTTTGACGGGCGATCGTCTCTGCTCGGGGCGTAGGTCGATTGCCCTTAGCCGGTCACTAGAGTAGATCGCCAGCTGCCAAAGGGTGATCGCCTTGGGAGTCGATCGCTAGGTACCTGATGGGGGTCTGATATCTTCGACTTGGCGAGCTAGCCATAGTTCGACTGGAGTTGACTTGGTCGCTCGGCCTTATAGTCGATCGCCTGTCGGGATGAATAAATTGTGACACAACAATTGCCCCCCAGCTCGCTCATACGTTGGAAACGTGGGGTGAGGTGGCTCTCTTGGCGATCGCTGAACTTTTGACGAGCGACTTCGTGTTTAATCGAATCGCGATCGTCTTTGGTGATATACTGGGTTCGGACGACACGTTGGCCGAATCACGAGGAAAAAACAATGGGCGTGGAAAAGTCTCCGCGCACGTGTCGGGCTACTACTGGAGGACGCCAACGGTCATTAATGACTCCTCGGCTGACGCGTCCTCGAAAAGACGCATACGCCGGTCTCGAGGGGGTCAATTAGTGCGTCGTTTAAGATCCGACCCCTGAGGTTTTCCCTTATTGCAAACGGGTCCCTGCCTTCTCCTATAAAAGGGGGCGCGGTGCTGCAGTTTCACTCACGCGTACTTTTCGGAGAAAGAAGGACTTGCTGCCGAATTTTTTGAAGATCTTAGTGCCGATCGTCGTTCGATTTCACTTTAGGGTAAGAAAAATCCTTTTCTCCTTTTCTGTTTCTGAGAATGGCCGGAACCTCATCATCGTGTGGAGCGGGAACCAGTTCTTCTGCCGGAACATCGACTGTCCGGGGAGAAACTTCTTCCGTCTTCCACCTGGAGACGGCGGCTGAAGCTATTCGGGCCGGAATCGACCCTGCTGAAGTCGAGGCTTTATTCAATGAGGCCGATGTTGCTAAGGAGTCGGCTGCTGAAGAGAGACGATCGCAGATCGAGAGATATCTGGCGATCAGGGCTTACTAGGAGCAACATAGCGTTTTCGGTCGGGCCTATAGGGCTTTCGCTGAGATAATGGAGAGGTTGGCCGGTCCTACTCCGAGATTCGATTTCCGGGGGTACTCGGTCGCCTATCCTTATGTGCTTCCTAAACGGTCGCAATACCGTGCCGCGCAGCGATCGTTGTGGTCGCTCGGCCAAATACGGAGCTCGACGACCAGGAGAGATCTGGCCGTCTGGAGGACAAGAGTCCATGTTCCTTCAGATGTGGACATGTTCGCGCCCGCGGAGAATGAACGAGCCGACCAGCCTCCGATGGGTATGGTCGCCGTGAATGAGGCGATTATGGAGGCCGGGCTGCGCTTCCCTCTATCCTTTGCTGTCTCCCATCTGTTGGCCGCTTGGAATGTGGCGCCACTTCAGCTGACGCCGAACGCCTGGCTCCAAATTATCTGCACTCTCACTCTATTTGCAGGACACTTGGATTAGGAGAGTTGAGACCATCTCCAGTGAGCTTACAATTCATAGATCGATCTTTAGCTTACCCAAACGGAATTGTGGAGGATGTAATTTTAAAAATGGATAAGTTCGCCTTCCCCGTTGATTTTATAGTGCTTGATGATGATGAGAAGCAAAATGGTCTAGTAATACTTGGACGTCCGTTCTTAGCCACTGCACGAGCATTAATTGATGTGGATCGAGGAGAATTAACGATTAGGACGCATAGTCAAAATGTTGTATTTTTGATGACTCCTCCCGATAAAATTGCACGTAAACCGGATTATAAGAGCTCGTTGAATGATCCGGGATGAAGGAAACATGTGTCTGGCTGAAGACGTTAAATTTAGCGCTGGTTGGGAGGCAACCCAACACTTGCGTCGGTGAAGACGCGTTAAACTTAGCGCTAATTGGGAGGCAACCCAATGGTTCTTGTTAGTTTATTTTGTTCTTATTCGCATTTTATTTATATTTTTACTTGATGAGAAATCGACGGTTCAATTGTAGTCGGTCTAATTCGCAGGAAAAAGATCCGAGAGACCGAGCGCACTATCCGTGGCTAGTACGACACGGGCGTGTCATTTGACACGGTCGGGTTGGCCATCCAGACGTTTTTGAGTTTCGGCAAGTATGACACGGGCCGTGTCATTTGACACGGCCAGTCGAGTGGGCATACGATTTTTGGCAAATCGGCGGGTGTGACACGTGGCATGTCCAACAAGGCCACTTCCCTCCGCCCAATCAATATGACGGTTGTAAGTATTTCTTGACCCAAAGTTTTTATTGCTTAAATACTATACCCCCTTCGTGTGTACATTCTTTAATTCAAGTTTGGGGGGAGATATTGGGTCAAGATATACTTATATTGTTCGTTTATTTTTTTAACATCTTGTTTTGTTTGTTTATTTTATTATTTGTTTGTTTCTAATTTTTGAATTTTAGTGTGAAGATTTGCTTGGATTTTGGTGTGGATTATTGTTTTTGAACTTGGTGTGTTTTGAGTATCATGTACTTGGATGAAACTCGAAAGAATGAACTCTTGTCTTGGATACCTCGGGATTTATTTTGTTATTTTGATATGCAAATCGAGGATAATTTGAAGAGGAAAAATTGTAGAATAATCAAAAGGGTGTGAAATTGAATAATAGTTTAATCTCTTGGAAATATGAACAAATCTAGCTTGTGAGCTTTTGAGCCTTCATGCATCTTTAAATATGCAAGTTTCATTGTCGAGTGTACCATTCATGTTTTAAGACTCTAGAACTTGCCCAGTATCTTATTCGAAACTACAAGTGTGTGCGCAAATTAGTGAAAGTGATTTTAGGCGATTTTTATTGACAACCCTTCAAACCTTTTGGCCAACCCGGAAAATTTATTTCCCTAGTTAGCCCATTTGAGCTTAAAGCATATTTCTTGTTAGCCACATTATGAGCTTTCCGTTCCATTATAAACTTTTGTCCCTATACTTGAGCTACTTAGAACAAATTGGCAAAAGAATGAAAAGATATGTGGAGGCGATGGGGAAGATTGTTGGTTCAAAATGCAATGATTTATCAAAATAAATTTGAAGGAAGATTGGTGTGATTTAATGATGATGTTGTCCACCACATGAAAACATAAAAAAAAAATCGTGGACACAAAAGAAACGAGATGTATGGAGCAATAAGGAGGAATAAGGTTGTGATTCTCACTTTTAAAAGTGCTTAGTGCGATGATATTAAAATCAAGGGGTTGAAGGAAACAAATTCGAAGGGATTATTGAGCTTCTAATTGAGCGAAGTGATTATTGAGATAATGTTCTAATTTGCTCAAGTCAAGTCACTTTAAGCCATACTTATCCTACCCCGACCAAAAAGCCTACATTACAACCGATAAAGTCCTTTTTGATTCACCAAATTTGCATGCACAACTAGTGGTAGAGATGTAGACGATTGGCAAGCCTATGGGGATTCTTATTTCATTGAATGAGTTTTGAGCGTCACTTATCCCATTATACACTTTGAGAGTGAGGGAATACACTTGACCGCGAGGTTCGTATTATTCAAGTATTAGCTATGATGTTAAGGAAGCACCCCCGAGATTTGAATACTTTATAGAACTCGACTTATTTATTTCTTGAGGCGTATTGATGAATTTTCAAAATGATCCTTTGAGGTATGTTGAGGGACGAGTTCCCTTAAGAGTGGTTATTTTAAAGTGCATTGCTCGGGACGATCAACGTTCAAGTTTGGGGGATTTTGATAACACTCATTTTTACACATATTTTTATAAGGTTTTTCCGGATTTTAAGATCCTAAAATATGTAGAATTGTGTCGTTTGTACTCATATTGTGTTTGTTGGACTCGATCACGCTTGGGTATATTTTATTTGAATTTATAGATGTTTTAAGGACATCATCAAGCAAGACCGAAGTCTCAATCCCCAAATACATATCAAGCAATGCAGAAACGAGAGAACGAGGCCTAAAACGATGAAGATTGAAGCACTACCTGTCGTATTTTCTAATCTCCAGATTCATTACTTCGAATAAGGATGTGTTCTATATATATATGGATTCCTCATTAAATCAGCTTCGCAACGGTATATCATACGCTAAATTCCGAGGCGTATTGAGGGAGATATGGCTTCTAGACCACGACTTCACAGTTCAGAAAGTTTTTGCATTTTACGGGGACAAGATGACACGGCCGTGTCAAATGACACGACTGTCTCGTCCGGCAAGTTTTTGCATTTTCGGGACAAGATGACACGGGCCGTGTCATTTGACACGCCGTGTCACTTTTCGGTGGAAAAATCCCTTTTGACATTTTGAAGATTTGAACATGAAAAAATAGTTTTTAAGCTTTATAAAAAGAGGTATTGGGCAAGACTTGAGAGATATGTCAAGATTGGAGAGATTGGAGAGAGAAACACAAGATTTGAGAGTTTTTCATCCAAAAAGAAGGAGATTTGAAGGAAATTCTTGAAGAACACTTCAAGAACATTTGAAGGCTTCAAGGGATAAATCAAGAAACCATCCGAGTTTTATCTTCTTCCTATCTTTTATTCATTTTGTTGTTTTATTTAGCATGAACATGATGAACATGATGATTATTAATCTTTCTTTTATTACCATGTCGGCTAAACTCATTAGATTAGGGCATGGGAGTACGTTGATTTACTATGATTTTGAGGGATTGATGATTATATATATCTAGTGTGATTTCTTTATCAAATACTTGGTTTTGATTCATGTTTAGACACTTGATCAATGTTTTTATATGTTTAACTTAATTGCTCATAATTCGAGAGAAGAGGGCATTAATAGGTTTGAGTATTTGACGTAGTAAATTACGAGATTGAGAAATCGGTGATAAGCTATGATGATGTTTAAATCTTATGAACATTTTGGAGTTAGATAATTTATAGTAAACGGAGACGTTGTTATAGGTTGTTTAATCTACGTTTTAATGCATCTCGAGAGGGACTTTAGAATATTATTGTGATTATCATTTTGGAAACACACTTAGAACTTTTGGAACCAATCCCGACTAAACTTAGTGATCAACTAAACCGAGCCTTGGAATCTTTCTTTCTAAACTCTTGCAATTCTCCTTAATTCGGATATTTTCTTTTATTGTCATCATTTTATTTTATTTCGTTAACCATCCATTCAACTTTCGATCGTCTAGATAAAACCGGAATCATTATAATCTAGTACTCAACGCAATAGGAATATTTAGTCTCTGTGGAATACGACCTTGCTCGCCGCTTTCTACACTTACTCCGTACACTTGCGGATTGTTTAAAAATATAGCGAACAAGTTTTTGGCGCCGTTGCCGGGGACTAAATTAATTTTTGTGTTGATATTACGATAAGTGTTTCCGGTCTTATTTTAGACATATTTTTCTGTTTTATTTTATTTTGTTACTTCCGTGTTGTTTTTGGCCGTGTTACAGGACGTACATGAACACCCGCTCCTCTCGAGAACCTTTGGAAAACTTTATTCCCGAAGTAGAGGCATTTGCTCGAAGAACAAGTGTTGCTACACGGAAATTACGAAGGGATCTATTTGACGAAATGGAAAGAGCGGGAGACGTAATTGCCGACATGGGCAATGATAATGCAATAGCCCACAATCCAAACAATGAAGGCGTACGGCCGAGCAAGCATCCGAATTCAATCGATTCGGGATGGATTTCGGCCGAGGCTTGACCAAAATTATGGGGGAATTTCTCATATTCCTATCAACGCCCTCAATTTTGAGTTGAAACCTTCATTAATATCGATGGTTCAACAAAATCAGTTTGGGGGATTTGCCACAGAAGATCCGCACGCCCATTTATTCCATTTTATTCAAATTTGTGATACCATTAAAATGAATGGGGTGCCAAACGATGCAATAAGATTGAAGCTATTTCCGTTTTCCTTGATAGAAAAGGCTCGTAGTTGGCTTGGAACTCTTGCTTCGGGGAGCATAAGTACATGGGACGAGTTGGGTGAAAAGTTTCTTTTCAAATTCTTCCCGCCCAACAAGACCATGAGATTGAAAAGCGAAATAATGAAATACCGACAAATGGATTCAGAGATGTTATATGAGGCGAGTGAACGCTTCAAGGATTTGTTAAGACGATGTCCTCGTAATGGGTTTCCGGAAGACCAACAAATGTGTTTCTTTTATAATGGGTTGGCCGGAGAGACGAGAAATCTTGTTGACGCTTCGGCCGGAGGAGCTTTGCTAGCTAAAAGTGCAGAGGAAGCTTATGAATTGATCGAGGAGATGGCTATGAATAGCTATCAATGGCCTACCGAGAGGAGTAATATTCGTAGAGTGGCTGAAGTTTCAGACTCGGATCCTATAAAGGCTTTAATCGCACAAATGTCGATTTTGACCAACCATTTGGGAATTCCGACGAAGAGTGCAAATGAAAAATAAATCCAAAGGAAGTGCACCACCAGGACCGTTGGAGGAAGCTCATTATATCAATAACCATAATTTCAATAACTATCGAAATAATCCTCATCCGGGGTTTTATCATCCTTCAAATAAGAATCACGAGAATCTTAGCTACGGGAATTCGAGAAATGTGTTACAACCACCGACGGGATTTAAAGTGTCGAATGGTGAAGTGATAGAAGAGTCCAAGCCAAATTCTAATCTAGAGAATATTTTGGCTACTTTTATGATGGAAACAAAAAGTCGGTTTACCCGAGATGAAGAAAAGCTTGATCGGATTGAAAATCATGTCACTCAATTAGCAACCACCGTTGGAGCTCAAATGAGAAACTTAGAAACGCAAATCGGTCAATTGGCTAAGATTGTGGGAGCCAACAAAAAAAGGGCCAATTTCAAGCAACACCGAAGAAAATCCAAAAGCACAATGCAATGCTATTTTTCGTATATCGTGAATGAAGAGCTACCGAAATCGGAGAATGAAAACGAAGATGCAACCGTGTTGTCTAATAAAGTTGATTTGATAGTTTCCATGAATGAGGTGAAGGATCGGTCCGATATTGAGCATATCAAGGAGAAGAAAAATTTTGAGGTTTTCGTGCAAGACATGGCGTCAAAGAAAAAAGAATTGGAGCGCCTACCGACTAAGCTTAAGGATCCAGGGAGTTTTTCAATTCCTTGCTCTATTTTGGGTTGTTCATTAAATGGTGTATTTGTTGATCATGGTTCAAGTGTCAATATATTGCCTTTGTCTATTTGCAGGACACTTGGATTAGGAGAGTTGAGACCATCTCCAGTGAGCTTACAATTCATAGATCGATCTTTAGCTTACCCAAACGGAATTGTGGAGGATGTAATTTTAAAAATTGATAAGTTCGCCTTCCCCGTTGATTTTATAGTGCTTGATGATGATGAGAAGCAAAATGGTCTAGTAATACTTGGACGTCCGTTCTTAGCCACTGCACGAGCATTAATTGATGTGGATCGAGGAGAATTAACGATTAGGACGCATAGTCAAAATGTTGTATTTTTGATGACTCCTCCCGATAAAATTGCACGTAAACCGGATTATAAGAGCTCGTTGAATGATCCGGGATGAAGGAAACATGTGTCTGGCTGAAGACGTTAAATTTAGCGCTGGTTGGGAGGCAACCCAACACTTGCGTCCGGCTGAAGACGTTAAACTTAGCGCTAATTGGGAGGCAACCCAATGGTTCTTGTTAGTTTATTTTGTTCTTATTCGCATTTTATTTCTATTTTTACTTGATGAGGAACTGACCGGTTCAACTGTAGCTGTCCAATTCGCAGGAAAAAGATCCGGAGACCAGAAGCGCACTATCCAGGCTAGTACGACACGGGCCGTGTCATTTGACACGGTCGGGTTGGCCATCCAGACGTTTTTTGAGTTTCTGGGCAAGTATGACACGGGCCGTGTCATTTGACACGGGCCGTGTCATTTGACACGGTCAGGTCAGGTGGGCATACGATTTTTGGCAAATCTGAGCAGGTGTGACACGTGGCATGTCCAACAAGGCCACTTCCCTCCGCCCAATCAATATGACCGGTTGTAAGTATTTCTTGACCCAAAGTTTTTATTGCTTAAATACTATACCCCCTTCGTGTGTACATTCTTTAATTCAAGTTTGGGGGGAGATATTGGGTCAAGATATACTTATATTGTTCGTTTATTTTTTTTTAACATCTTGTTTTGTTTGTTTATTTTATTATTTGTTTGTTTCTAATTTTTTCGAATTTTAGTGTGAAGATTTGCTTGGATTTTGGTGTGGATTATTGTTTTTGAACTTGGTGTGTTTTGAGTATCATGTACTTGGATGAAACTCGAAAGAATGAACTCTTGTCTTGGATACCTCGGGATTTATTTTGTTATTTTGATATGCAAATCGAGGATAATTTGAAGAGGAAAAAATTGTAGAATAATCAAAAGGGTGTGAAATTGAATAATAGTTTAATCTCTTGGAAATATGAACAAATCTAGCTTGTGAGCTTTTGAGCCTTCATGCATCTTTAAATATGCAAGTTTCATTGTCGAGTGTACCATTCATGTTTTAAGACTCTAGAACTTGCCCTGGTATCTTATTCGAAACTACAAGTGTGTGCGCAAATTAGTGAAAGTGATTTTAGGCGATTTTTATTGACAACCCTTCAAACCTTTTGGCCAACCCGGAAAATTTATTTCCCTAGTTAGCCCATTTGAGCTTAAAGCATATTTCTTGTTAGCCACATTATGAGCTTTCCGTTCCATTATAAACTTTTGTCCCTATACTTGAGCTACTTAGAACAAATTGGCAAAAGAATGAAAAGATATGTGGAGGCGATGGGGAAGATTGTTGGTTCAAAATGCAATGATTTATCAAAATAAATTTGAAGGAAGATTGGTGTGATTTAATGATGATGTTGTCCACCACATGAAAACATAAAAAAAAATCGTGGACACAAAAGAAACGAGATGTATGGAGCAATAAGGAGGAATAAGGTTGTGATTCTCACTTTTAAAAGTGCTTAGTGCGATGATATTAAAATCAAGGGGTTGAAGGAAACAAATTCGAAGGGATTATTGAGCTTCTAATTGAGCGAAGTGATTATTGAGATAATGTTCTAATTTGCTCAAGTCAAGTCACTTTAAGCCATACTTATCCTACCCCGACCAAAAAGCCTACATTACAACCGATAAAGTCCTTTTTGATTCACCAAATTTGCATGCACAACTAGTGGTAGAGATGTAGACGATTGGCAAGCCTATGGGGATTCTTATTTCATTGAATGAGTTTTGAGCGTCACTTATCCCATTATACACTTTGAGAGTGAGGGAATACACTTGACCGGCGAGGTTCGTATTATTCAAGTATTAGCTATGATGTTAAGGAAGCACCCCCGAGATTTGAATACTTTATAGAACTCGACTTATTTATTTCTTGAGGCGTATTGATGAATTTTCAAAATGATCCTTTGAGGTATGTTGAGGGACGAGTTCCCTTAAGAGTGGTTATTTTAAAGTGCATTGCTCGGGACGATCAACGTTCAAGTTTGGGGAATTTTGATAACACTCATTTTTACACATATTTTTATAAGGTTTTTCGGATTTTAAGATCCTAAAATGTGTAGAATTGTGTCGTTTGTACTCATATTGTGTTTGTTGGACTCGATCACGCTTGGGTATATTTTATTTGAATTTATAGATGTTTTAAGGACATCATCAAGCAAGACCAAGTCTCAATCCCCAAATACATATCAAGCAATGCGAAAACGAGAGAACGAGGCCTAAAGCGATGAAGATTGAAGCACTACCTGCAGTATTTTGGTATCTCCAGAGTGATTACTTAGAATAAGCATTTATTCTATATATATATGGATTCCTCATTAATTCAGCTTCGCGGTATATCATACGCTAAATTCCGAGGCGTATTGAGGAGATATGGCTTCTAGACCACGACTTCACGATTGAAAGTTTTGCATTTTACGGGGACAAGATGACACGGGCCGTGTCAAATGACACGACTGGTCTGTCCGGCAAGTTTTTGCATTTTCTGGGACAGTATGACACGGGCCGTGTCATTTGACACGGGCCGTGTCACTTTTCGGTGGAAAAATCACTTTTTGACATTTTTGAAGATTTGAACATGAAAAAATAGTTTTTTAAGCTTTATAAAAAGAGGTATTGGGCAAGACTTGAGAGATATGCTGAAGATTGGAGAGATTGGAGAGAGAGAAACACAAGATTTGAGAGTTTTTCATCCAAAAAGAAGGAGATTTGAAGGAAATTCTTGAAGAACACTTCAAGAACATTTGAAGGCTTCAACCGGGATAAATCAAGAAACCATCCGAGTTTTATCTTCTTCCTATCTTTTATTCATTTTGTTGTTTTATTTAGCATGAACATGATGAACATGATGATTATTAATCTTTCTTTTATTACCATGTCCGGCTAAACTCATTAGATTCCGGGCATGGGAGTACGTTGATTTACTATGATTTTGAGGGATTGATGATTATATATATCTAGTGTGATTTCTTTATCAAATACTTGGTTTTGATTCATGTTTAGACACTTGATCAATGTTTTTATATGTTTAACTTAATTGCTCATAATTCGAGAGAAGAGGGCATTAATAGGTTTGAGTATTTGACGTAGTAAATTACGAGATTGAGAAATCGGTGATAAGCTATGATGATGTTTAAATCTTATGAACATTTTGGAGTTAGATAATTTATAGTAAACGGAGACGTTGTTATAGGTTGTTTAATCTACGTTTTAATGCATCTCGAGAGGGACTTTAGAATATTATTGTGATTATCATTTTGGAAACACACTTAGAACTTTTGGAACCAATCCCGACTAAACTTAGTGATCAACGGAAACCGAGCCTTGGAATCTTTCTTTCTAAACTCTTGCAATTCTCCTTAATTCGGATATTTTCTTTTATTGTCATCATTTTATTTTATTTCGTTAACCATCCATTCAACTTTCGATCGTCTAGATAAAACCGGAATCATTATAATCTAGTACTCAACGCAATAGGAATATTTAGTCTCTGTGGAATACGACCTTGCTCGCCGCTTTCTACACTTACTCCGTACACTTGCGGATTGTTTAAAAATATAGCGAACATCCCCACTGAATTTCGGGAGAGGAATCCCGGTAAGGGTTTAGACTCTCCCTTCGTTTGGATGCGTTTTGGACTGATCTAATTTGATTTCTGTTTTGCAGGTTTTCACATTCCGGCGATCGAGGAGCTGCCTTTTGACTTTCTCGTTGTCTGGGAGCGGATAAGGAGCTTGTCGGACGACGACCTTGACGCCACTCGGATCAACAAGGAGAGTCGTTGGTTGTCGGCTCGACTATTCCATTTCCCGAGACATCTCGCGGTGCCAGGTATGAGTTCCTGCGACCTTCAATTTCTAGGCGATCGCCTTACTTGAGGATAGTGTCTGACTGTTGGTCGATTGTCTTAACTGCAGAGGTTCGCTTTCCTCGCTTTTTGGAGCCTCCGACGGAGATCGCCATGTCGAACCCAGGAGTCTTAGGCCGCCTTCGCCATAAGAGGTCGACTCGGGTCCCACCCGTTGCGTTGCCTATAGTTCCGGAGGCGGAGCCTCGCGTGGAGCCGGAGCCTCGCGTGGAGCCGGTCGTGGTTGAGGAGGAAATTCCGGAGGAGGGGCTTCGAGCGAATCGCAAGAGGCCGAGGCCGGAAGAAACCGGTTCTGCCCGGGCGATGAAGTGCCGATCGCGCGCCTCCGATCACCATCGTTGCTCGGAGAGCGAGCCGCCCTCTGCGGCTTTTATGCGGGAGATGGCGATCGCGGATCCGAGACCCTCGAGGGAAACCGTTTTTCGGTCGGGATCCCGAGAAGGCTGAGAGGTAGATAGCATTTTTGTGTTGAAAATTGCATCTGTGTAGGAGTTGTATTAACTTAGTTGTTTTGGTGCAGGATCCGTCGCGCAGATCCGTCTTGCCCGCCGATGGTCGTAGATTTCCTAGCGAGCCGATCTCCTCGCCATTCCTGCGACATTCCTCCATATGTTAGCAAGGCTGCTTCTGCTCTGCCGAAGGCATGGGCGACTGATCTGGATGCGATCGCTCGACAGCGATCGGCGAGTTCGATGCACGCTGTTCTCGCCCTTTCTCTTCAGACGGCGACCATGGCCGTCAGTGCGCTCGGGGAGTTTGAGGCGGCCCTCCACTATTCGCTGCGGGGAGGATCTCGAGGCGGCTCGGAAAGAGAACGCCGAGTTCTTGACAAGATCGCGGCGATGGAGAAGGACTCTCTGGAGGCGGCCAAGCGGGCGAGCCATGAGCTTGAGCTGGAGAAGAAGGAGACTGAGAAATATCGTATGGCGGTTGACCGATTTCGGGACCAGATGCAGAATGCCGTCCAGGCGCGGAACGTTGCTGAAGAGGAGGCCGATCGCCAGAAGGTGACGATCGCTAGGCTGACCAGCGAGCTGACGGAGGCGAGGGAAAAGATTGCTGCGGGGGAGGTCGAGCTCCAGGGGTCGCAACAGGCGATGGCGGAGCTGAAAAGAGAGGTTGAGGTGACCAAGGCCGATCCCTTCCAAACCTTGGAGTATGTCAGCGAGTTCGCTTATTATTTGGCGTTCGCCGACTCGATCCGAGCGGCTAAGAAGGGAGGTTTGGAGGTCGGGCCTCTTGCCGATAACTTCAAGGCGTATGCGCTGGAGCATCCTCTCCATTCAGCTTTCTCCTTGTCGATCCTGGATCTTGCGGACATCGGCGTGGATTTGAGCTGGTATCCGTCCCCAGCCAATCTTGCTCATCCCGACGCTCCGGAAGATGAGGGGACCGCGCCGAATGCTGATGGCGAAGGCCAGGCAGGGGCCTGAGGCGCTTCATTTTTGACGTTTTTAGCTTATTTCCTTGTAGTTTTGTATCTTTTTTTTCGTAGCACTTAGGCCTTCGGGCGACCGTGTACTCTGATTTTTCAAGTAATGAAATGAGCATTTGGATTTCTGACTTATCACTTGAATGAATGGTTATTTTTGAGTCTTTGTTTGACTTTGTACAAATGTGTGAGGAGAGATCGTTGCAAGGGTAGTTCCAAATGAATTGATAAACTCATAAAGATAACTTTTTACAACAAATTCGATCGCTGCACTACATCTGAAAAAATGACGATCTCCGTATGTGGTTGAATAGCGACGATCGTCGTGTAGGTAGTCCGCACTCTTATTGCCCCTTGTTTTTATTCACTTAGTGGAAGTAAGGGGATGAAAATAATTCGTTGAGTGAGCGGTCTTCAACTTTGTCGAATCCTCGGGGACGGTCGTCCATTTTGAGGAACCGTGCACGATCGCGGAGTTCGATGGACCTACTGCTTGATCACGTCTTGATGCGCGAAGACATTGAGTGTCTCGCGACTCACTTTATTATGAGGGTCCTCTGTTAGGCTGCGCCTCGCCTCGTATTTAAACGAAGGGCGTGCGGTCTTGGTCTAGAGGAGTCCTTGCGCGGGGCAGCTTCGGATGAATCAACTCCACGCCCGCGGCTTGTTTGGCTCTGCTTCCACCTCGGCCCACCATGAAGATGGCGAACCTCGACGGTGTACGTTGAGACGGGGGTTGGGGCACGTCGCATTGTCCGGGTTCACCATGTTAGATGATGAACCTTTGAGGGCGAGCGATCGTGTCCACTGATTAACTTTGGAGGGCCCTCAGTCTACGCAGGCCTCGTATTTAAACGAAGGGCGGGCGATCTTGGCCCAAAGGGACCTTGCATGGCCTAAGCAGTCGGTTCCATCGACCACCAGGACCATGGCTGCACTCTTCCACCTTGGATCGTCATGCAGATGCCGACCTTCGACGGTGTACGTTGTGCGGGGGAGGCGATCTCGTGCCTTAGTCCATCATGTTAGATGGTGAACTGTAGATGGCGATCGAGTCCTCCAGTTTCTTAAATGAGGGAGATCGAGGAGACTTCCGAGGTCTCCTTCACTTGATTGAAGCATGTAGGGTCGGTCGCCGAGGCTGATCCAGGGGTCGGCTCATATGAGCTTTCCAGCCTGCTTTATGTTTGACTCGGACGATCGTCTATAGAGATAGGTAGGGGCTTCGGCTAAACCAATAAGCTGTCCAACTTGCCCTCCTCGAACAATCTCCAGAGCTGTTTGAGGAGGTCGCGGCATTTGTTGGTGCTGTGGCCGGGACTCTTGTGGTAGGCACAATATTGATTGTTGTCCAGGTGACCGTGGTCCCTTATCGCCTTTGGCTTTTTGAGCTCTTCGTGCCCCTTGATGGCATAGAAAATATGTGCCGGAGTTCTGTTGAACGTATGGAGGAGATGGGCTTCCATGTCCTCGAAAGCCTTGAGATCTCCGGGTGTCTTGGCGATCGTCTTCTTTGCTTTGGCGATCGCTATCTTCTGGACAAGAGGTGGCGTTTCCTCGCCTAAGCGGAGGGTGAGTAGCCTTTGCCTGGCCAGAAAGTTGGCAGCTTTAGCGCGGAAGATCGCGTAAGTTGGGGGAATATCCTTGGAGAGATGTCTAAACATGGGAGAGTGACCGTGGAATCCCCCCATGACCGAATAGAGAGCGAGCTCGTCACTGACGGGTTCGCCGGTGAGGATGATTTCGTCTACCCGGTCGATGTAATCTGCGTCAGTTTCGGCCTTCCCCTGCTTGACTTTTATCATGCGGTGGGGGCCTTCTGGTCTGGCGACCTTGCTGGCGAAGTATGACGTGAAGTCATTCGCCAGTTTCTTAAAAGAGGTGATTGATCGTGGTGGTAGTGAGACGTACCACCTATGGGCGGCCGCCCAATGTTAACGGGAAGATCCGGCACTTGGTTGCATCGGATGCCCCACACCTAGTCATGTAGATTCGGAATTTACTCGGGTGGGTTTCGGGGTCCGATCTCCTCATACAGAGGTGTTTTGGGAGGAGCGATCGTTGGCCGTATGGGGCAAGCTCGATGTGGACCGCGAGTGGATCGGTCGGCCCGACGATCTTTCTTGGTGCTTGCCCGGTGTCCAAGAGTGCTCTCATCTCGTCGAGCTGGCGTTGTATGGCGGCCATCGCCGTGGCCTGGCTGCTCGCGGCTCGGCGCTCGGAGCGGGTGCCGAGGCGATTGAGTACTGATCCCCTGGCGATCGGGGCGGGAGTCAGATGGCTGACCTGCGTTCGGCTGTGAGGTGGGTAGGCCGAACTTCTGGTGACGGATTCGGGTTCCGTCTTTTCGAGGTTGGAAACAGAGTGCCCCGGTCGCCAGGATGGGTCGCGCCCCAAGCGATCGAATATGGATCCGTCCGGTCGTGCGAGAGCCTTTCCTCGCGAATTGGGGCTTTCTGACGATCGCTCGTTCAGTAGCCCGCTGAATTTCCATTTTCCCATGCGGCGGATGATCGAGGGAGTTATTGCAGGCGACGCACATGCTCTCCGTCGCTCCTCCAGGATGGCCATAGCCTCCTCGATCTGTTCCTCGGTTTGGAACTGATCGAGTGAGAGGTTGGGGCCATCTCTCGGATGCGGGATCGAGAGTCTCGCGTTGCTGCGGCTTCCCCCTGTCATTGGCTGGGGTTCGGATTGAGCCGGGATATGGTGTCCGGCGGTTCGGAGAGCGGCTTTCTTCGATGTACCGGCGGATGTCATGACTCTGAAGGTTTTCTTTGAAGTGCAGTGAGTGTCACTTCAAGTATATGCCCCGAGAACAGTGAGTGTTCTTCGGGACGGTAGAAATAAAAGCTTGAGGGTTAGATCCCCTTCTTCTAGCGCCAATTGTTGCTACCCAAAATATTATCCGGAGATAGATATTGCTGGAATGGATGGGATAGCAAGCAAATGCAAGAGCACTTCCGTGAGAAAGATAAATAACACAAGATTTGCCGGGGTTGTTAGTCCCGGGCTTGAATGCTCTCGCGAGATATTATTAATACCAATATTCGGGGATACAAGTACTAATGTAAGAATACAATTACAATGAGTGTAAAGATTCTTGTTATCTTAGCTAGTGAGCGTGTAGATTGCCGGAAGAACCAGATTTGATGCTCTGTGAGTTCTTGTAACAAAGGAGATGAACAGTCGCGGCGGTGAGAGATCGACCGTCTCTCACGGCGAGTATTTAGCTGGATGTTTGGGCTCCGGGGCTTATGAATCCTTTGGAATCTGTCTAGTGGAGACTTGCTTTACGATCGTCTTCTGGACGAGAGATTTGGAGAGAGAAGTCCTGAGATGGATTCCGGTGAGGTAGCCGGGAGCTTGATGATATGTATGTTCTTCAGTATTTCCGTGAATGTATCGGAATGTGAGAGAATGAGTTCTGAACGTAAGTCAGAATGAACTCGGAACCGTAGGTTGAGTGAATTGGGAACCGTAGGTTGAGTGAATTCGGAACCTTTTTCCAGTAGGAGGAGGTTCTCTATTTATAGGACATGCATGTGCCGGGCGATCGCCTTTTCTGCATTATAATAATCGGGCGATCGTCTTTTAGCACATGGGCCTGTCCCCTCAAAGTCTGCAGGAGTTGCTGGCAGTCAACTATGCGGTCCAATGGGGAGCTTACACGTGTCCTGAGTTGCTGTCACGGGTGGTCCCACTGACAACTTTCGGCGCATCTTTGGTAGGTGAGGTAGGTGACGGTGTGGTCAAAGGTCTTGTCATCGACAAAGATCTTATCTGCTAGCGAAGATCTTGTCAGCGCCTTTGGTGGATCTGCACGTGGGTGCTTTTCTGAGATCCAGTCCTTGATGTTTTTGACGGGCGATCGTCTCTGCTCGGGGGGTAGGTCGATTGCCCTTAGCCGGTCACTAGAGTAGATCGCCAGCTGCCAAAGGGCGATCGCCTTGGGAGTCGATCTCTAGGTACCTGATGGGGGTCTGATATCTTCGACTTGGCGAGCTAGCCATAGTTCGACTGGAGTTGACTTGGTCGCTCGGCCTTATAGTCGATCGCCTGTCGAGATGAATAAATCGTGACACAACAGCCTCACGAACTACGTCTCGTGTGCACGGTCCAATGTGGAAATATCAACACATGACCATATGTGTCTGGCTAAAAATCCTACACAATAACCAATCGGCACGCAGATATGACTCCAGATATGTCACGATGCAATATTACAACGAAACTCAAAGAATCACATATCCAATAAGGATCAAGAGACTCACCGAAGTGAACAAAGACACACGCATAATAAAAGATCGACACGACCGACAATATCCGAAACAACCATCCTGGGATCACAATCCCCAAAGGATAATCCATACGATCAACAATCTCAGACAACAGCTCTGGGATCAACATCCCTCAATGAAACAATCAACATAACCATTAATACCAACAATAGTCCTAGGATCAACATCCCTCAACGAATAACCAATACGAATCTCATTATATGGAACCTCAACATACAATACATACAACAATTCAACAGAATAATTATCCTCATAACTGAACAATACTTAAATTACCTCAAGTCGAAGACAATATCCTTTCCACAAACAACATCCCTGAACGAATACACAGTTATACGAATAACCCCGAAATAAGTATAGTCCATTTATACCAACAAACCACCGTCCCGACATCAATATCGACACGGTAAACCATCCTCGATATCCGACATCCCATATCACTGACCAAAGATAACTCACATCTCCGCCCTTACTAAACACATTTAAAACATATACACTATGATTTAATCCAAACCAACGCATAATATACAAATCATCATCCCGATAATTTATGTTTAATATCATTGCTATATGAATTATAAATGAAATGAAATCAAAATCATTCATTATATATTATAAACTGAACAAGCATAACTTGCCTCGACACCGATACCACGAAGTCGTTATCAAAATCCATTGCCTTTGTCCACGAGCTCCTCAGCCCTCGACCAAAAGCAATCTACGAACTCTTCAACCTCAACCACAACACAACGGTCATAATCGACGATCAAACATCTCAACCTATTGAAGTAATCAATCAACAACAATCCGATAACAATCACTAACCGACATAGCCAACCAATCAAACTCAACGGCTCAACAATACCCCGGTCATGCACAAAACCAAACATTACAACTCAAAACATTACGAACTCATATCCACAATACAAACCGCAACTCGACAACTCATAAATAACAATCAATATAACCGATCAACAAACCCAACGGTTCCACAATATCCCGATTAAATACAAATCCAACAACCCAAATCAATCACTCGTGAACTCAAAACCACAACATGATTCATAATCCGATAATCATATCAATAATTAATTTAAACAATTAACAAAGGTCTAGATGTACCGATTCCAAATTCAATCTTAAATACGAATACAAGTTTCCTCATTGTAAATTCATAATTAAAACCAAGTACCGATTATTATCATCAATCCGGACAATCCGATTAGTTCAACATTATAGATAATCATATTCCAAGGGAGTCAAATAATTCAATCATTCGATTCGAACACTTGTTCAATACGTATGAACTTCCAACCTCAAAGATGAAGGATAATTTGATCAAGCTCGAATCATAGTCGTATTTCTATACGAATATTGTACCAAAACACATAACTTAGTTCTAGGTATGAATATTCTATATTCATATCTGTTGTTGCCCAAAATATTTATCCGAAGATTAATACTGCTGGAAGACGGACAACAAACAACAATTGCGGGAGCACTTCCGAGAGAAGATAAATAATACAAGATTTGCCGGGTTTGTTAGGCCCGGGCTTGAATGCTCTCGCGAGATGATATTAATACAAATATTCGTGGATACAAGTATTAATGAGAGAAATCTAAATACAATGAGTGTAAAAAGACTCTGTTAATCCGGCTCTTGAGCGAAGCTCGGTGTTCTTCGTCCCTGCCGATAGTCTGCTCGAGGAGAGAGGCCGAGAGAAGAAGGACCGAATGATAGCTGTTGCCAAGAGTTGGAGATAGCCAAGTGCTGGGTATTTTGCTTCTGTATTGCGTGAAATCCGGAGGAAGTTGAAGTTCTGGAGCCTTTGTGTGGTAAAAGTTCCGTGTGTTCTCCAGAATTTTTGAATCCTTGGACAAGTGTTGGGAGCCTTGTATATATAGTGGCAGCCGAGTCTTGTCCTTTGGTGGGCGATCGCCTTCCGGCCATTATAATAATGGGGCGACCGTCCGCCGGCCAATATTATAATGGGGCGATCACCCAGGCTGTTGGGCTAAAGTCCAAGTCTTTGGCGCCACTGGCGATCAATGAGGAGCCAGCACGCGTCCGGAATCTTTGTCTCATGCGGCCCTACTGACAGCTTTCGGCGGCTTGTCGGCTGGTGGAAAGATTCCGCCAGGCTGTGGTCAATGACCCGAGATTCGCGGATCTTGTCTCGGCTCTTGCACGTGGTGCCAGCCTTGAGACTCGGTCTTTGCCGACTGGATGGTCATCGGCCCTGATCGACATGAGGTGGTCGTCTCTAGCTGGTCATCAGAGGTCGCCATCGGCCAGTTGCTGAGGGTCGGCATTCGGTCGGTCACCAAGGGTCGGTCGGCAGGTGCCGAGAGATGATCGTCTCCAGTCGATCGCCAGGAGTCGGTCGCCAAGTACCGAGAGGCGATCGTATTGATGTCGATCGATCGGCACCGGGACTCGTCCTGGGACCTTGATTGCTTGATCTAGCTTGTCCATGGTAAAGGCTCGGCCGCACAGTCGCTGGTCAGATTACGCCTTGGCTGCTCGGCAGTGACTCGGTCGCCCGATCTCCGAGGCGATCGCCGGTCGGAGAGTGTTAATTCTTGACACAACAATATCCAAAACATCAATATCTCTTAAACACATTCATCAAATCATATTATCCAAGAGTTCCTTAAGAACACAAATTATTCCAAAGTTAAATTCAAAATCCCTAAGACGACATAATCCGATGTGTTCTAACATCTAAACAATCCTCATTCATAAATCAAGATGTATATTATCATACTCTCCAATATACAATTCACGTAACCTCAAGAATAACAATAACACCACTATAACCATCATCATACGAAGAAAAACATCATCAATCAAACCAACAAGGATTGTATCATACTTAATTTGGAATCAACCTCATATCATGATTCATACGAAATCAACATAATCCAGAAATCCATCTTTCCTTGATTTATACGAATCGCAATCCTTACAATAGGGAGGATCTTAATTAACATCCGAAATCTCTTATCACAATTCCATTAAATCTCCTATAACATCAAGAATCGCAATAATACTACCAAGAACATCAAGAACACTATGATTCCATAATCATAACCAACATAATCAAAGACATGTATCATCCTCCTTAACAAAATTCCCGTAAATACCAAGAATCATCACAACAACTCCATAAACTATTATCATACGAACTAATCATCAACAACAACATCAAAAATCCAAATTCAATGAGAGGATTATCCGACATACCTCTTAGAAGATGAAATACACAAGTAACCACCTCAAGAATCATCAATAGCTTCTCATCTCAAGCTCCAAATCTAAGCCCTTAAGCTCAAAATCGACTTAGAAGGGCTAGCATTCATCTCTGAGTGTTGAAGGGCGAAAGCAATGAAATGAAATTCTGAAAAAACAAAGTGACGGGCATCTACTTATAAAAACTTCCAGCTCATTACGTACGTAACATGCCATAGTTAACGTACGTAACAACCATTTACGTACGTTATCTATCCTTGATAGCGTACGTAATGCCGACCCAGAGGCAACTGTCTCAATTCGTTCAAATCCTTACATACGTAACCCTTTCTCCATAACGTACGTAATACGTACGTTGACTTGCTACAGTACATACTCATATTACGTACGTAATACTCCATGCATAACGTACGTAATACGTAGTTGACTTATTTTTTGGCACGCCAGCCGATTCCTGGGCCCCACATGGCAGGTAATGATTCATTTGTCCGATTCCTCTTGTTACATACGTAATGTCTTATGCATAACGTACGTAATTCCTTATGCATAACGTACGTAATGCCTTATGCATAACATACGTAACACGTAGCAACTTAGCGTACGTTGTCCCATAAACTTAACGTACGTTAAGGGCTCTGTACTTAGCCATTTACAATTGTCCTGCCTGTCGTCTCGACATACCGAATACATTAACATGACATACTGAATACATACACTCATCCCGAAAATATTCTCATACGCTACAGTGATATCCAAATCAGAACAATCTAATACACTATATCCTCAAATATAATTGTAAATCAATGACGTCAATTACACAGATACAATTGTCTCTGTTCTTAATTTATTTTGTCCATACTGTATGGACACTAAGCTATACAATTTATCTCAGATAAAATAATGTGAAAAATTTATACTGAAAATCCGGGTATTACAGCAGCGGACTGAAGCTCAATATATGATCACCACTGACAGAATTAATGTTGAGTATACAGCAGGAGAGAAGAAAAATCTTGCTGAGATTGAAAAATGGAGATCGATTGAGGAAGATATTTGGAGACAAAAAGCTAGGATTGACCGGATAAAACTTGGTGATGGCAACACCAAGTTTTTCCACACCTATGCTAAATCAAGACAGTCAGGAAAATCCATTCCCTTCCTCCTCAGAAGTGATGGGTCAAAGTGTGAAACTAAGGCAGAAATAAAGTATGAAGTAAGAAGCTTCTATATGAATTTGATGGGAACTGCAGCCGAGAAACTCCATATGGTGGATAGAAATGTGGTTCATAGAGGTTGCATTTTGTCACTCCAGCATAGACAGCAACTCTCTGCAAATTTTAATTATGAGAAAATAAGAGAAGCTCTCTGTGGAATGGATTCTTTGAAATCTCCTAGCATAGATGGTTATAATGTCTTCTTTTTCAAGAAGACCTTGGCATGTCATAGGACAAGAAGTGTGTGAATCTGTCAAGGAATTTCATATTGTTGCCAAGATTCCTGCAGCATTGAACTATACTCTAATCTCTTTACTGCCTAAGAAAACTAATGATAGTGCAGTCCCAGATTTTAGACCTATTGCTTGTTGCTCTGTTTTATACAAAATCATTTCTAAGGGTCTTGCTAACAGGCTGCAAAGAGTGCTTGGAAATCTGATTAGTGTGACTCAGTCAGCTTTTGTCAAAGGCAGATCCATCTTTGACAACATTCTAATCAGCCATGAATTGATTAATGGTTATGGAAGGAGGTAAATCTCTCCTAGGTGCATGATCAAGATTGATATTCAAAAAGCCTACGATGCAGTTGAATGGCCCTTTTTAAAGTATCTCATGTTGGAATTGGGCTTTCCCTCCCTGTTTCTCGATTGGATAATGAGCTGCTTAACTTCTGTTTCTTATGTGGTGAATGTTAATGGGGAAGCTACTAAACGCAAGGCCAAAAGGGGATTGAGACAAGACGACCCAATTTCTCCATACATCTTTGTGATTTATATGGAGTATTTGCAGAGAAATCTCCTTGAACTTCAGCATAATAGAACTTTCAAGTTTCACCCTAGATGCAAGAAGTATAGTTTTATCCAACTTTGCTTTGCAAATGATTTATTGTTATTTTCAAAGGGTGATCTCAATTCAGTTAGAGAGCTGATGGCAGTATTTAACAAGTTTTCTGAAATCTCTGGTTTGAAGGCTAACCAATCTAAAAGCTGTGTTAATTTTGGAGTAAATGTGAGAGTTCAAAAGGACATTCTTGCTGAGTTTGGCATGATAAAAAGAGAGCTGCCATTTCGTTATCTAGGAGTTCCTTTATCTTCTAAAAAAGTAAATGTGGTGCAATGCCATCCCCTAATCAAGAAAGTTTTGGAAAAGGTGGATCACTGTGTTGTGTCAAGAATTATACGTCTGGATAGGCGATCGCCTCAGAGACCGGGCGACCAAGCCGAAGCCCAGCAGCCAAGGCAGATTGACCGACCGAAGGTCCCAGGACAAGTCCCGGTGCCGAGCGATCGACATCTAAGACGATCGTCTCTCGGTACTTGGCGATCGACTCCTGGTGGCCGACTAGATGACGACCGAAGGTCCCAGGACAAGTCCCGGTGCCGAGCGATCGACATCTAAGACGATCGTCTCTCGGTACTTGGCGATCGACTCCTGGTGGCCGACCAGCTGACGACCGCCGTATGCCGCGCGAAGCCAATGATCATCCAGTCGGCAATGGCCGAAGCTCAGGACAGAACCCACATGCAGATCCGGAAAAGGCGCTGCAGCACATAGATCGTTGACCACAGCCTGTCAGCATCTTTCCACCAACCGACAGGCCCGCTGAAAGGTGTACTGTGGGACCGCCCATGACAGCAACTCAGGACACGTACCGGCTCCTCATTGGACTGCACAGCTGGCTGCCAGCAGCAGCCGCAAGCTTTAAACAGACAGCCCATGTGACATAAAGACGATCGCCCCTTTAGTATATTGCATAAAAGGCGATCGCTCGCCAGTAAACAGGGCATCTCAGCCCCTATAAGTAGAAGGCTTCCTGCATTTGGACACTGCTTCTGGATTTTCTCACAACTTGGCTTTCTTACTCTTGACAACAGCTATCTCTCGGTTCTTTCTTCTCTCTCAGCATCTCTTACACGAAAGTCGATCGGCAGAGAGCAAGAACACCAAAGCTTCGCTCAAGAGCTAGATAATAGGATCTTTTACACTCATTGTAATTAGATTCTTACATTAATACTTGTATCCACGAATATTTGTATTAATAACATCTCGCGAGAGCATTCAAGTCCGGGCTTAACAAACCCGGCAAATCTTGTTTTATTTATACCCCCACGGACGTGCTCTCGCAATTTGCTGTTGCTCGACCATTCCAGCAATATCTATCTTCGGATAATATTTCGGGCAACAACAATTGGCGCTAGAAGGAAGGCGCATCTAACCCTCAATTTTATTCCTACCGTCTCGAAAAACACTCACTGTTCTCCGGGGCATATACCTGAAGAAACACTCACTGTTCTTCAGAGAAAGCCTTCAGAATCATGACTTCTGCCTCCACGTCGAAGAAAGCCGCTGACCGATTCGCCAGACGCCTCATTCCGTCTCAGTCCGAGCCACAGCCTATGGCGGAGGGTAGCCGCCGCGGTCCGAGACTCTCGATCCCGCCCCTGAGGGACGGCCCAAGCCTCTCGCTCGATCAGTTCCAAACTGCGGAACAGATCGAAAAGGCCTTGGCCATCCTACAGGAGCGACGGAGTGCTCTCGACGCGCCGCCCGCTATAACCCCCTCGGCCATCCGCCGCATGACCAAACGGAAGTTCAAGGGGCTACTGACCGAGCGATCGCCAGGAGGCTCCCATTCGCAAGAAGAGGCGCTCGCCAGCCGGGGCACCTCTGTTTTCGATCGCCTAAGCAGCGACCCGTCATGGCAACCGGGGTAGTCCGGCCCCAGCCACGAGACGATGGAGCTCGAGTCCGTCACCAGGAGTTCGGCGTATCCGACTCCCAGAAGGCAGGCCAGCCATCTGGCACCTCCTCGCCAAAGAACTGAGGTCGACAGCAGCGGAGTCAGGAGATCGGTACACGATCGCCTCGGCTCCCGCTCCGAAAGCCGACCCTCGAGCGACCAAGCTACAGCGATGGCCGTGATGCAACGCCCGCTCGACGACATGAAAGTGCTCCTGGAATCTGGGGCAGGCGCCAAGAGCAAGATCGCCGGGCCGAGCGAGCCACTCGCGGTCCACATCGAGCTCGCCCCCGTGCAGCGTAAGATCGCTCCTCCGCAAACACCTTTGTACGAGGGAAGGTCGGACCCCGACACTCACCTGAGCAAGTTCCGCATCTATATGACTGGGTGTGGGGCATCAGACGCGACCAGGTGCCGAATGTTCCCACTAACGCTGGACGACCTTGCCCACAGGTGGTACACATCATTGCCGCCGCGATCCATAGAATCCTTTGACCAACTGGCGAACAGCTTCACAGCTTACTTCGCCGCCAAGGTCGCTCGGCCGGACGGTCCCCACCGCATGATGCAAATCAGGCAGGGAGAAGAAGAGTCTGACGCAGACTACATCGACCGGGTAGACGAGATCATCCTTAACGGCGCGCCCGTAAGCGATGAGATCGCCCTCTACTCGGTCTTAGGGGGATTCCATGGTCATTCGCCTATGTTCAGGCACCTTACGAAGGACCATCCCCCGACCTACGCGATCTTCCGCGCTAAAGCCGCAGACTTTCTGGCCAGGCAAAGGTTCCTTCTTAGCCTATGAGCAGCGCGATCGGCGCCCGAACGACGATCTCCAGTCTTCCAGCGCGATCGCCGATATCAAGCAACATCACCGAAACTGGAGGACTCGCTCGCCATTTACAGTTCATCATCTAACATGTTGGACTAAGGCACGAGATCGCCTCCCCCGCACAACGTACACCGTCGAAGGTCGGCATTTGACATGACGATCTGAGGTGGAAGAGTGCAGCCATGGTCCTGGTGGTCGATGGAACCGACTGCTTAGGCCATGCAAGGTTCCTTTGGGCTGAGATCGCTCGCCTTTCGTTTAAACACGAGGCGGGCGTAGTCGAAGGACCCTCCAAATTAATCAGTGGACACGATCGCCCGCCCTCAAAGGTTCATCATCTAACATGGCGAACCCAGACAATGCGACGCGTCACTACCCCCCTCTCAACGTATACCGTCGAGGATTGCCATCTAACATGACGATCCGAGGTAGAAAAGAGCTAACTAGCCGCGGACGTAAAGTCGATTAATCCGACGACGCCCCGTGCAAGGACTCCTCTAGACCAAGACCGCACGCCTTTCGTTTAAATACGAGGCGAGGCGATGCCTAACAGAGGACCCTCACAATAAAATGAGTCACGAGACAGACAATGCAGCTCGCGCACAAGACATGGTCATGGAGTCGGTCCATCGAACTCCGCGACTGTGCACGATTCCTCAATGACGAAACAATCAGCTTTCTACGAGGGATCGGCCAAAATTGTTTATTGCAGGTACAAGACCGAAGATAGCTAGCCAATCGACCAGATCGCCCAAGTCCGAAACCAAAGTCTGCTCAACGGGTCGCCCGTCTCCATCCTACACAATCGCCAGCAAGAACCACCTCACCCCAGGTCTTCAACATCGGAGCAAGCTGGGGGGTAATTGTTGTGTCGAGAATTATACGTCTCGATAGGCGATCGCCTCAGAGACCGGGCGACCGAGCCGGAGCCCAGCAGCCAAGGCAGATTGACCGACCGAAGGTCCCAGGACAAATCCCGGTGCCGAGCGATCGACATCTAAGACGATCGTCTCTCGGTACTTGGCGATCGACTCCTGGTGGCCGACTAGCTGACGACCGAAGGTCCCAGGACAAGTCCCGGTGCCGAGCGATCGACATCTAAGACGATCGTCTCTCGGTACTTGGCGATCGACTCCTGGTGGCCGACGGTGGACCGCCGTATGCCGCGGCTTGATGATAAATCGATCGGCAATGGCGAAGCTCGTGACAGAACCCATGCGGTCGGAAAAGCGGCTGCGGCATGGATCGTTGACCAAAGCCTGTCAGCATCTTTCCACCAACCGACAGGCCCGCCGAAAGGTGTACTGTGGGACCGCCCATGACAGCAACTCAGGACGCGTGCCGGCTCCTCATTGGACCGCACAGCTGGCTGCCAGCAGCAGCAGCAAGCTTTAAGCAGACAGCCCATGTGACATAAAGACGATCGCCCCTTTATTATATTGCATAAAAGGCGACCGCCCGCCAGTAAACAGGGCATCTCAGCCCCTATAAATAGAAGGCTTCCTGCATTTGGACACTGCTTCTGGATTTTCTCACAACTTGGCTTTCTTACTCTTGGCAACAGCTATCTCTCGGTTCTTTCTTCTCTCTCAGCATCTCTTACACGAAAGTCGATCGGCAGAGAGCAAGAACACCAAAGCTTCGCTCAAGAGCTAGATAATAGGATCTTTTACACTCATTATAATTAGATTCTTACATTAATACTTGTATCCACGAATATTTGTATTAATAACATCTCGCGAGAGCATTCAAGCCCGGGCATAACAAACCCGGCAAATCTTGTGTTATTTACACCCCCACGGACGTGCTCTCGCAATTTGCTGTTGCTCGACCATTCCAGCAATATCTATCTTCGAATAATATTTCGGGCAACAACACACTGGACTGCAAAATTACTGACCTACGCAGGGAGAATTCACCTCATAAAAGCCGTTCTGTTTGGTCTTCAATCATTTCGGTGTCAGGTTTTCTTGATCCCCCAGAAGGGGATAAAACTGATCCAATTGGCTTATAGGGTATTTCTCTGGACAGGAAAGTCAGGCACATCAAGACGAGCCTTAGTTGCATGGGAACAAATCTAACTCCCCAAGTCAGCAGAAGGATGGAATATTTTTTTATATGAAAATTTGGAATGAAGCTACTCTTTGTAAACACATATGGAGTTTAGCACAACATAAGGAAATGATATGGGTGCAATGGTTGGACGGATATTGCATCAAAAATCAAGACCTCACTACCTTTCCTATCCCACAGCAAGCTTCTAAGGTGGTGAGGAAAATCCTTGAAGCTAGGAAATATGTGTCAAGTATGAATGATGGTCAGGATATTCTCTAGAATTCTTCTCTATTCAAAAAGACCTACTTGAGCTTGAGAGGTAATATACAAATGGTTGGATGGAGGAAGCTTCTCACTCATAACCCTGCTCCTTGTGATGTGGCTCAATATGCTTAATAGACTGGTCACTTGTGATTATCTTCTGCGCAGTGGTATTGATCAACTATGTTGTCTGTGTGGGGAAGGTGATGAAAATATTCAGCATTTGTTGTTTCAATGCAAATTCTCTTATGAGATTTGGAACAAAGTGAAGAGATAGTGTGGTATCACTAGACCGACCGAGACTTGGGAAGAAGAGAAGCAGTTGGTGTACTATATTTGGCAGGAGCGCAACAAAAGGAAATTTCAAGATCGTGTGAAGACTGTAGATCAAATAGTTAAAATCGCCAAGGTCATAGCGGTTAGGTGTCAGACAAATACTAAGATAGCTCGTTTAATGTTGTGTTGATTAGGGGTGTTCAAAACCGGATATCCGGAATTTTGGATATCGGAAATTTCGGATATCCGAAAATTCGGATAGTATCGGATACGGATATCGGATATCCGAATATCCGAAAAAAATATAAATTATATTCGGATATCTTTATCATCATCATCATCAGCAGCACCTTAATCCTAACTATGTTGGGGTCGGTGGCATGAAGATTATAGTGTCGTTTAATTGTCAAAAATTAGTTAACACCATAACTCATGCAAATAACAAAGTGACAAAGTTTTACGCCGGATGCCCTTCCTGTCGCAACCTTCATATGAAGGAGAAATAGAACGAAATTCCAAAACCGTCAACATCATAGGTTTTTCCATTTATATGAAAATTATCATGAGACGGCGATGAGTTTGAGATAATTGCTATTGTCATGTCACAATACGTGATTGATATTGTAAAATCAACACATACATCATGGAACATATATTTGAAAAAAATATTCGGATTCGGATATCAGATATACGAATATCCAAAAAAAATTCAGATATGGATATTGGATATCCGAATATCCGGATACTTCTATTATTTAAAATATAAAAAAATAATTTTTTTTGGATTTTTCGGATATTTCGGATATCCGAATATCCGATTTTTTTGAAAAGTACTATCCAATATCCAAATTCAAAGTTCAAAAACTTTGAATATCTGGAATTTAAATTTTCGAATATTTCAGATCGGACATCAAATATCAGATATTTTTGAACGCCCATAGTGTTATTAGCTAGCTAGCTCTCTGTTTTGGTGCTGCAATTATTTGTGAGTTTGTTAGATGCTTGATTTGTATTGTTGCCTTTGAACTCACTTGGTAATAATAAAATATTTACCAAAAATAAAATTGAAATTTCACTCTAAAAGATTGATGGCTTCACATCAACGCAATTTTACAAAAACGACCTCTGTTCAATTAATTCTGCCAACTTTGATTTCTCATTTTATATAAGTTTTAGATACTAGATTAATTTAGTCAAACGCTCTAATGACTCACCATAACACAGTATTCAGTTAATGACTCACATCTCCTGTCTATCTTATCTTTTATATATATATATATATATATAAAAGATAAGATAAATATATTTATATATATAAATATTTGATGCATATAATCTAATATTTTAATGCATCCCTATATAGTGGCGCGTTACATGCGATATTAGATGCGATCTTTCTGATCTTAATTTATGCGTGAGTTTTGTCTTAATTATACGCATCAAATATATTGCATATTTTAATGTATTGAAATTTTGATGCACGAAATGCATATATTTCATGCATAATTAGTACAAAACTCATGCATAAATTAAGATCAGAAAGATCGCATCTAATATTGATCGCATGTAACGCGCCACATATATTATATATATATATATATATATATATATATATAAAGATTGAATCTTTAAATTTATCGTGGAGTCTTAATGATTCCAACTTTTATGTTTTAATTATTATGGAGTTTTAAAGCTTCAACTCATTATCTTTAATATCCGAATTTAATACACAACCATCAATACAAAAAAAACAAAAGACCATAAAACACAAATAATCAAACGATTGGGAGATGATAGGTTAACAGTTTCATTTCCTTATTAATTGAGGATAGTTAATTACAATCATTCATAAGTTGCATGGAATGAGGCCTATAAATAACACATATATTTCTTTAGCTTGCCACACCTCCAAATTGATATTAAAGGTTTGAATTACTGAAAATATATTTGATTGGTAAAGTTTTATCTATCTTATCTTATATAGTGGTTGGTTGTTACAAAAAACCATGAAACATACGTAGTTGGGGATGCGCCTGTTGCAGATGGTGCCAAGTCGATTGGATCGGTCGAAGCTGGGACTCACACCGCTGTGCAAAGATGGGTTGGTGACTCGCCAAATCCTAATAATGAGGACATGGGTAACTTCCACTCCGCGGGGTATGACCCTTTGTTTTACGTCCATCATTCGAATGTCGACCATATGTGTAAACTCTGGAAGTATTTAGGCATTAAAGGACACAAGGAACCGAGAGATAGGGATTGGCTAGATGCATCATATGTGTTCTTCTTTTTCATGCAGCCATTGAGAAAGAACCGAGAAAAAACTCCATGAAAGCCCTCGTCGAATTGAAGACACATTAAGGCTGAAGAATATTTGTGTGTAACTTTTGTAAATTAAGGCCGAGGAATAATCAAACTAATAAAGCACTACACTACATTAATTAGAAATAAGATGCATAAATATTTGATGATAGATGGAGATGATGACAATTAATCATTTGCCATCTTTTGTTTCAGTGTTATTAATTCAAACTTCATGAATCATTTCATGCTATTAATAGAAGTTCGATTTTTTTCTCTACTTGACGATTTTATTAGTTGGGCTGATTGTGTAATACAGTGGTACAACTTGCCATTTAGTCATTGAATCATTTACATTATACACCAGGTTAAATTTAACTATTTGGACATGCTACTTAAAATGCAGACTTTTCTAAGCATATGAAATCGATTTTTGATACTCCATATATATTTGCAACATGCATTAGCTTCTCGCTATTCAAAATAGCATACATCATTTTAAATTATAATCCATTATCAGAGCATGCTTTTTAAATTGCGTATATGATCTTATATATTTCACTTATAGATTTCATATAGATGAATTTTGTCACATTGAATAATGAATAGAAAGAAAAAAAATACATAATTTTGCCTCGAAGCCATTTGTAAATTATAATAACAAATAAAAAATTTAAATTTTAGACATAAGCAAAAGTTCAATAATTGATCTAAAAACAAAATCGGTGCATCGCACGGGTTGGAATGCCTTGTATATATAAAGATTCAGTTTTGTGCTATAAATGTTAAGTCTTAATGATTTTAATTTTTATCTAATGACACTATATTAATTGAATTTTTAATTAGGTTAATAAATGACTCTAAATTTGGTTACAAATCATCGATCTATAAGTATTAATAATAATATTCATGTAGATTATTACTATGAAATTACAAAGGTCATGTTATTATTACTATGAACTCACACATTTTAGAGTATTCATATAGGTTATTACTATGGAATTACAAAGATCATGTTATTATTACTATAAAATCACACGTTTCAAAATATTCATGTAGGTTATTACTATAAAAATACAAATGTCATGCTATTATTACTATGAAATCACACATTTCAAAATATTCATGTAGGTTATTACTATGTATTTTGCGCATCTTTTGATTGCTTCTGCTAAACAGTTGCTTTCGAATGCTCTTTGAGAAGTATTAGATTGAATTTATCATGTGCAATGAATTATTATTGAAAAGAAAGAAGGTCCACTGATCGCAAAGTGTTTTCTTTTTCTATATGTAGAATTATTAGTGAGAAACCAATATTTACACTTTTTTGCAGCGAGTGTTAGTACATCCAATTCGAACGAGTGTTAGTACAGCCAATTTGAACAGATAAATTAAATGAGTTTGCTATAATAACAAAATACAACATATTAAAAACATCACTTTGAGTAATGAATAGAAGGGAAAAAATACATAATTTTGACTTGAAGCTGTTGGTAAGTTATAATAGGGTGAGGGTCCCTTGGTGCACAGCACCTGCTGTGCACTGTTGTACGTCGGATGAAACACGCACACACACACACACCCGTGCAGGTGTGTGTGATCGGACGGTTGGGATGCAGCACAACACCGCAGAGAATCCCAACCCTTTATAATATCAAATAAAATGTTGAATTTTAAACATAAATAAAAGTTCAAACTTTTATCGAAAAATAAAACCGGTACATCGCGGGTCAAAATCCCTCAGTCATTTAGAATAATTTAGTATCGTTTTAATGGAGGTTCAAAATTGTGACAGAGAACTAAAATAAAAAAAAGGCCTACTGAATTTACATCAATAATTTGGTAAGATTCTTCAAAGTGTGTAAGCTTTTTGCAAAACTTTAATGAAAATAAAAAATATTCGATTTGCAAAATTTAGTATCGTTTTAATTTTTTTTGCCAAAAAAATTATGTAAAAAATATCTTATTTAAATAGATAAATATTATACTATTATATTTACTAAATACATTACATAAAATAATCTATAAAAATACAATTATGATAATACAACAAAAAAATTAATTTTGAGGTTTGAATTCTTTCACAATATAGAATCTCATGTAGGTGAGACAATTGATATGCCAAATATTCTGCATTGACTTGAATGAGTATCTCATACACATATTATATATATATATATATATATATATATACTAGAGTTAGGAATATTCTAGAATTGGGCTAAGCCCATTACATAACAATACTAATTGTATGGGCTAACATCTCACATCCTATAATTTTTCTGCAACATTTTAGTTTCACATAACCGAATAATCTAAATATAAAAATACTAAAACAAAATAATTACCATTGACATGTACAATAGTGAGAAGTATGTAAAACAATCCTTTTGTATGGAGTAAAAACATGTGGTACAACATTGTACCAAGTTGCAATAACAATCCCACTATATACAAAAATAAAATCACTAATCCTCTCTCCCAACTTAGAAATAAGTGTTTTTAATAAATATATTTTATAAATTATCATTTTTTAATGTAAAGTGTTTTAATAATATTTTCTACATTTTTAATAAATATACTTCCTCCGTCTCACACATCTTGAGCATTTGCTTTTCGGCAAAAAATTTAAGAAAAACTGAAAAATAATGTGTAAAATAATAGTATAAATATATATTATTTAAAGTTGTAGGATATAGAGGTGTCTTAAAGAGAATGACCAAGTTTTTTTGGACGGCCCAAAAAGAAATATAAACCAAGATGATGGAGGGAGTATTTTATAACTTTAATATATATTTTAATTAAAGACTATCTAAAATTAACAATATATCATACATAATAAAATTTAATAATTAAATGGTTGGGGGGGGGGAAGAGACTGAAATATCTTTCTTACATCAACGGCCCGAAATATCTTGTTACCTCATTAAAAACCTTTCCAAGTGATAAAAACCTTGTGGGAAAAAGAATCCTTGGAAGGAAAAGAGTATAACGTACGGTGTGGATGTAAGACTCCCCCTCAAGTCTACATCTCCCCCTGATTTGTACATCAATCAAGTAGTTGTTGCCTCATTAAAAACTTCGCCAAGTAACAAAACCCAATTGGAGAAAATGAACCTTGGTCAAAGAAAAGAGTACAACACATGTGATTAAGTTTCTTTATAATCATCATTTCCTTGTGATCTTTACATCAATCTCGGAAGTTGGAAAACTCTACAGCTCCCCCTAATGCTTACATTCATATATCGTTGCCTCGTTAAAAACCTTGACAAGTAACAAAACCCAGTGGGAAAAATAAACCTTGGTCTAAGGAAAAGAGTGCAACCTATGTGAGTATGTTACGTTATATCTCACATATTTCCCGTTATGATCATTCCATCAATCAAGGGGATTTACAAGTTACATCATTTTCATAAATGTAAGTATGCTCATCAGTGGCAGTACTTAACCGCTAGTTCCTCACACGTGTAGAATGATAATTCTTAATCATGTACACTCACGGATTGATTTATGCAAAGCAATAATCTTGTCGTGATTCGAGGAGGTAGCCAAAAGGGGTTTGCTTAGTCGATTTCTAAGACATAAGCAAATCATACCAACACATACTTTGTGGTAGTTGCTTCGACACCAGTATTTACTTTAGTATTTGCCTTTTCATAAGCAGCTTCCTTTGCCTGCTCGTACGGAAAGAATGATCCTAAGTCAATGGTTTCTTTTAAGTATCAAAAGATATTCTTGATATCATTCCATTGATGTTGCGTCGATGCTGAACTAAATCTAGTCAGCAAATTAACTGAGGAGTGATATCAGGTCGTGTACATTGAGTCAAGTACAATAATGCGTTATTGCACTCAAGTAGGGAATTTCAGCTCCCAAAGCTCTTCATCACTTTCCTTTAGACGAAATGGATCTTTCCTTTGCATCCAAATGCTCGACCTATCATGGGGTGCTAGTCGGGTTTACCTTGTCTATATTAAAGTACCCGGGAATCTTCTGGGCATAGGTAGACCGGTGGGATGAATTCCACAAACTCGATGTTCTATGTCAATGCTTCGACAGAACCGAGTTTCCCCAAGATCTTTCATCTCAAACTCAGATTTTCAGTATCCGGTGGTTTCTCTTATTTCATCAAGACCGATTATGTTCATGTCATCGGCATATATTGCGATGATCGTGAATCCGGAACTTATTTGTGAAGACGCAGGGACACAGTTCATCATTCTTTTATCCCTTCCCAGTCAAGTATTCACTTACGGTTATACCACATCCTTAAGGATTGCTTCAAAACCGTAAAGTTGAGCGTTTCAATCTAATTGCAAACGCACTCTGTGGTCTAGTCACTTGATTTGGGTAATGAAATGCCATCGGGCACTTTCATATATATATCTCCGTATCTATATCCCCAGAGAGATACGCAGTAACCACACCCATTTAGCTGCATTTCCAGTCCCTCAGAAATTACTACGCTAATCAAATAGCGGATACGTATACGTGGGAGTACATTTCCTCGTAATCAATTCCAGGGCATTGTGAGAAGCATTACTTCGTGAAACCTTGTACATTAGGACTCTATATTCTCACTACGCTTTACGACAAAGGTTCGTTTATGTCTTATAGGCTTTACACTTGGGTAGGTTAGCACTACCCACACCAAATACCTGACTCTTTGTCGGAGAATCTAGTTCTACCTGGAATGTTTTTCTTATAGGCCAATCAGCTCTGTGTTGATTTCATCCAACTGAGCGAGGTTCGACATCATCGTACTTTATGATTCATGACATGTCATCAAAGTGGGTGGTTGATCAGGCCACACCCTCATAATTTCATCGAGATTCTTGATTTTCTGAATCATATCTTCGGGGCGTCCCCCTCGTCATGATTCATGGACATAATAAAATCAAGCATGATCTCATGAAACGAGTTCATTGATGGTTAACATGTGAATTTATCATACTCTACCTCTTACTTGGGTGAGTATTTAGTCGAACCATGTGGCTTCCACCCCTTCCTTCGCAGGGAGCCATGGCCTCAACCACACCTCCACCAAGTGCGGTTGCATCACCCGGTTCATTGGTGATGTGCCCCTTGGAGGGGACTTCTAACCTTACAGGCACATTTGCAGCTGTAATGTGAGATCTTGTCACTTGAACGATATCAGTAAATGCATCAGGCATCGAATCTGCTACATCCTGAAGATCGAGTGTTCTTTATGTTTCACGATAACATTGTGAAGTTCGGGGATCATAATGAGACAAAGTGGAGACATCATGACAATTCCTGTCGTTCCTCGAGAAATTACATTTTCTCTCCTCCCCCTAACGATGGGAAGGTTGTCTCATTAAAGTGACAATGCGCAAATTGTGCAGTAAAAAGATCACTGTGAAGGTTCTAAATAGCGGATAAACGTCTGGAGATTCTTATCCAACGTGAATACTTAATCGTTTCTAAAGACCACTGCGCTGTGGGGCGCAGAAGGCACATATAATGCGTAACCAAATATGCGCAATTGGCACTCAAGTTCATCTGGGTCCAAAATACAAAAATCAGGCTATCCAGTTACCAACTGGTATGCATAAACTAATTGGTTAGCAAAAGGTCTAAGAATGAACGATCTAAGTAAAGTTGCGTGCAATATTGCATAATTCCAGGCAAAATATGCAAATTGGTGCGCATAACCAATGACATAATCATCATACATATTCCTTTGAAGGTGGTTTATGTGAGACCGTTTGCATATGCACATGGGACGAGATACTATTCATTAATCTCTATCATGCAATAAACATCAAGTACTTTTTGATGTGAACTCTCTAATCATCAAGTACTTTAGATGTTATAAGGGAGGTGAGCCCTTATAAGTTATCTTGGAAGTTCTGCAGTAGTTTGAGTGGACATGAGAGCGACATGTGACCAACATGTCGGAGAATCCATCAAAACCATCAATACGTAAATGGTCCGCATATTAGGTGGATGGATCCACAAATTTCTCCTTATATTCAGCATAAGAATGGAATGTTTGCTTTTGTTTCTTTAGCATAGGAAGGTCTCGCTCCTACTTTGGCTAAAGACCAGGCTTTGCAACACTAACTGGTGGGCATTTGATATGCATCTGGTTCTTTGGATGACATAACACGATTAACGTCAACATTGTGCTTTATGTTGAGTTGTTGCCACATTTTCACTCGAAAAGTAATGATGTACGTACATGTTCTTTAGTATATGGATCATTATACTTCGACCAAGATGACCTAGTGTATCGTGCCAAAGTCTATATGAGTCTATGTCCCAAAGTACATTGTTGGTGACAACATAGGATTTTAAAAACCTAATAATAGTGAGGTACATCCACTAGATCGACTCATCAGTTATTCTAAAATGCGTTTACGTCCACATTCATTAGGATTAAAAAAAACTCTATTCCATTCTCACAGTGGGTTTCAATCAGGAAACCATTGCTACATATATTATTGAAGTCAAGTAAGGTTCGAAGGGCTCTAGGTGCATACAGAGTATTGGTAACTTGTAATTGAGTGCCATTTAGGCATCAAAAATTGAGCATTACCTCGCCCTTTGATGAGTTGGGATGACCCAATCATCGTAGTTACCGAGGTTTGGCAGGCGACTTATTCAATGAATAGAAGCCTAATTCTAAGAACATTCAAGTTCTACTCGATTCATTCCTTAGAAAAGAGTGAAATTTCGAACCATAAGCATTCAGGCATTATTCAGTACTTCGAACTAAAGCTAAGAATCTAACGTAAGCAATATTAATATCTTGTTCGTGAAACAACATTGCATCACGCCATTATTGAAAAGAAAACACCAACACAGTCATCTTGAGGCAACTATACCAAATGTAAACGAGAAAGTAAACATAATACTAAGATTCAGTCTATAGACTGTGGCTCGTATGACTCAATTCGACGATTGGTGACTGTGAAAATTGACATAGGGGGACTTGTCTAGATCATATTCCTCCATATTGTGAGTTCTCCTTTCTTTGGACTCTCTATATTTCTTGTAGTGAGATGCGACTTGCTTGCTTACATGGCAGTTCTTGTACCATGTCCAGCATCTCCACAGTGATAGCACAGTTCATTGCTAACTCGAGCCTTAGAGGCGATAAGATGGGTAGGTGCTATTTGGTTCCCTTAGCTAGTAGAGCCGGGAGCACCAAGTCTTCGCATTACATTGGAAGAACCCCCACGTTCTTGACCATGAAGCCTATCATGTCCAGTCCCCTATTCATTGGGGTAGTTTCCATCCTTCACTTTGCCATAATTGGCCTTGGGAAATTTCTTTGTCCCAACCGACTTGACATTACTGCTCACTAACACTTCGTTATGCCTCTCAGCTACTTGCTGTAGGTTGATTAGCTTACTGAAGGTAGTGATGCTTTTATTATCATACTCCAGCCTATACTGGTTCGTTAGTATATGAGCGGAAGTAGGGAAGGTGGAAAAAGCTTTCTGGATCATGTCATCTTCTGTGACGTCCTTTTCACAGAAATTTTAGGCGTGCCTTGAGACGGAGCATACCTTTGTTGAAGTCGTTGATCCGTTTACAATCAAGCAAGCGGATTTCATTCCACTGCACGGTCAGTTCTGGGATTTCATCCCAAATTGGCCCTTAAGGGCATCCCACAGTTCTTTGGGGATTTCAAATGTAGATATTTCCATCTCAAGCTGGGTTCGGTATGTCGCCCAAGAAACATTAATGCACTAACTTTGATTTTGTCAGACGGTGCATCGCGTGCGGTATCAAAGATTGTGGCACTATAGTCCTTAGCAACAAATGTGGTCTCGACATAGGAGACCCATCTATGGTACTCAAGCTCTTTTGAGTCCAATATATCAAATTTGAGGCGAGTTGGGTAAGCTATCTTAATATAAGAAAAAGGAAAATGATTTTTCACAGTTTACCATGAGTACTTTCCATGATAAAATTTTCAATAATGGGAGCGTTATTATTTTTCGAAACCAAGATATGACCAAAATTACTTTGGATGCTATTGGGTTTTTACCGATAAAATTACTTTATCACGGTTCGAGTTGATATAGATAGTAGAAATAAGTCCTCTAGGTTCTACTAATGATGAACTTAATATACATGCCATAACTAACAATGCATGCAAAGTATATATATATATAACTATAGATATAATCACATAGCCCTATGAATATATCTATACACGTATAAATGCAGTCAAAGAGGTATCTTATGCCGCAATAATTATTAATTCAACGTGAATTTATTTTAATTCAAGTTGCTTAAGCAATTTATTTTAATTTAGTTAAAATTATGAATGCATCATGCTTTTGGTTTAATTAAGCATAAATAAATTGCAGAGTATAAATATGCAATCAATAGTAATTAAAAACATATAAATTCGCACATTGCAGATAGTCGGGTTAGTATTTGTGTACTTTGTTTCGTGAATAGGAGCAGAAAATCTGGACTGAAAAAAAATGGGGTTGCTGGCGGGTCGGGCCGAGTCAGCAACCGGGTCTGGATCGCGGGCTGAGTGCTGGACTACAGGCACGGGTCGGGCTGGACAATCGGGCTGGTCAGTCGGGCGGGCCGAAGGCTGCAGACGGGTCGAGCGGAGGAGCTGGGTTGGCGGCGGGACTGATGCTGGGCAGGAGGCGGAGGGAAGGAATCCCTATTTTGGTGCCGGGCAAAGTAACAACGGTAGGCGGGCGGACCGAAGACAGGTCGCGGCGGGTCGGGATGGCTAAAGTCGGAGCAGGAGACGGATCTGGCGTGGTGGTTCGCGAATCTGGGCGAGGTTTGTAAATCGGGCAGCGGCTGACTATGGCCGCGGGTTTGAAGGTCTGGGTGAAAAAGATGGCTGGCGTCCAGAAAGCGGGCAGACTAGGGTTTGCAGAACGGGGGTTTCTGGTCGAAGGGGATGACCGGTCGGGGGTCTGCTGCGATTCCTGTGCAGCAGGCGGGGGGGTTGGCGGCTAGGGTTTTCTGCAGAAAAAATTCGATTTTTTTCTTTTTTTTTCAGAAATTTGGACGGAATTTTGCAGAAAATCGGAAGGAACAAATTTTCTTGCTCAGTTGGGAACTACGTGCTGATAACGTGTTGAAGGGAAAATAACTGAGACAGAAAGTAGGGCAAAGTTGTTGTATTATTCCATTGATGACATCCCTTTAAATAGGGAGAAATACATACAAACAGGCCTTAGCCAAACCTTAACTAGGAAAGCCCATAAACTAACAGACTTAGGCACACAATGGGTATTATTCCTTTAACATAAACTAATATATTTCTCGTTTAAATATTACAATAATAATACTATTAAAAAATATTTACATACATAACAAGTTCTGGAAAATTATTTACAAAAAATAATGCAATTACTAGTTATCCATTAAAGACGTCGGTTATATTTTTTCTTTCCATATCTCTTGAAAGACTTAAGATCTCATAGTTTATTATTTTATTTCTTAATCCATCATTATTTTCTCTTGATTATTTTGATGGCCTAACAGCACACAGCAAGTCGTAGGAGTGAAGGGCGAGGGACAACTCAACAATGGGGGACGACGATGGTCGCGGTAGTCAAAATTGAGATGAGAGGCGGACGAATTGGAAGGTAGATGACGATGCGGGTGACGAACATACATGATGGTGCTTCAATGGCTTCCTCCCCACGCAGATCAGATTTGTTCATATCTGGACAGTTCTCTCTCACCGCCATTTATGGTTTTTAAGCGGCAATCTAGCCGCAACCTCCGCTGCCTTCTGTTCCTACAAGAGTATTGCCCACCAGATTTGGGGATACTCTCGAAATTATTTGTGGTTACTTATTCATATATAATATGATAGTGGTTACTATATTTTTAATATTTGTTTATGTCATTATAATATGGTGTTCTTTTCAATTGTTTCTTTTCAATATTTGATTTCTATTTTGACAAATATTAAATTACTTTAGTGTATGTGTCCATATAGTTCTCTTGCATAAGTTATGTATGATAACATGTTCATTGCAAATTTAATATTTGGTCCTTATTTTTTGTTATCATTTACCATATTATAATTATTGGTTTGTTTGGTTATTTCATGTGTAAAAATGTACTGATTCAATCTCGATTGCAAATGTTAATAAGTCGTTGCAAGATGTGTTCTTTGTAATAAATATATAAATATATCAATGAGCATATATAACAAGTGATGGTTGTTGTTTTACTCGTGGCATATTTGTTCTAATAAAAATTTTCAATTCCATAAATTTGTATTATTAATAATAAATATATTAACTAGCATACATAAAAGGTATCCAAGTATGCATTTAATTTAACTAAATTATAGCATGAAAGTATCCACAAATGTGTAGTTGAATCTAGATTGCAAATACGAATAACTCAATGTTTAACAATAAATATCAACAAAATATTCATGTTTAAGTAACTAAATAAATATATGAAAGTATCCAAAGCTGTTCATTTAATCTTCATTATTTTATGTTATAAATTAAAAAGTATATGAGCATGAATAACAGATATTCAGATGCAATATTTCAGGTAATCAAACTATTACTTGCGCGTATCATAGTCTTTTTATTATAATTTGAAGGGATAAAATAAATTAAAAACGACATCCATATATATATATATATATATATATATTTAGGTAACTAAAGTAAGCTTGATATTATCATCATTTTGTACTTCTACTTCCATTGTTAGGTATAAACAAATTACTGTGTATGAAGAAACGGTACACAAATGCAGCTTCCAAATAACTAAATGATTCTTGCAAGTATCCGCATGCTTGAATTTGACATTACAATTTTAAAAAACTCAATGTTTAGTTGTAAAGAATATCTTTAATGTGAACCAAACTCTTTCTGATACGATCCATAATTTTGTACCTCCATTTTTCATTGTTAAGTATAAAAAAATTAACAAGCAAGAATAAATGGTATCTAAATATAATATCCAGGTAAGTAAACTATACTCGATACTATCCATAGTTCTAAATATCTATTTTTTAGGGAAAATTGCATAAAAAACCCTCACCTTTACGCCGATTCCGGTTTTAAACCAATCTTTTTTTTTTGCAAATTAAACTACGACCTCTCGATTGAACTTAATTGGAACCTTCGATGAGACCCGGCGGCCGATGTGTCTAGATGTGTGCCTACGTGTTTAAATGTTTGCCCACATGTCCATTTATTTCCTACGTGGTAAGGTAGGGCACACTTCTTCCTCTTTCTATCTTCTCCCTCTCTCTTCTCCCACTTCATTTCTTCTCCAGATCCGTTCAGCAATCCCTCTCTCTTCTCCCACTACATTTCTTCTCCAGTCCCGTTCAGAAATCCCTCTCTCTTCTCCCACTTCATTTCTTCTCCAGTCCCGTTCAGCAATGAGAGGAGAGAGGGATTGCTGAACGGGAGTGGAGAAGAAATGCAGTGGGAGAAGAGAAAGGGATTGCTGAACGGATCTGGAGAAGAAATGAAGTGGGGGAAGATAGAAAGAGGAAGAAGTGTGCCCTACCTTACCACGTAGGAAATAAATGGACATGTGGGCAAACATTTAAACACGTAGGCACACATCTAGACACATCGGCCGCCGGGTCTCATCGAAGGTGCCAATTAAGTTCAATCGATAGGTCGTAGTTTAATTTGCAAAAAAAAACGATTAGTTTAAAACCGGAATCGGGGTAAAGGTGAGGGTTTTTTATGCAATTTTCCCTATTTTTTATTACTAAATATAAATAAATTAACGATCAAGAATAATTGGTATATAAATACAATATCACAATTGATATTATACATCTATGTTATTATATATAAATAAATGAACGAGAAAAATGTGGTATCCAAATGCAAGGTACATGTAACCAAACTATAATTTATAAGTATCCAACTGTGATATTTTAGAAATTCATCGAACTCAGCACCTAAGTCGCGACGAGCATCATCTCTCTCAGTAAGTTGACCACCACATGCTGCAATCCAGAAATTTTCATTGACAAAATAATCTATCTCATCCATGATAACCTGAAATAAGAACAATCATCCTCATTTTTCTTTTCTTGGATCGAATATTACAAAAATTTACGAGTTTCGACAAAATTATTGATCTCGAACATAGAAAATTTTGCACTGCGCTATCTTTACTAAAATGTTAATAACTTTTTGTTCGTTTACTCAAACAACTCGAAACCTTATCGTAAATAAACTAGAAACTGTATAGAACAATTTTCATTAATAACCAAAACCTAAAAGACAATATAACCTCATCAAAACAGCCATCAATTACCTAGTTGATGTAACTGAGTTGATCGGCCACAAGAACCGGGTCAATCTCACAGGTTTGTTCTCAGAAAACCCAAATGTGTGGAAAAATATCTACATGAATATTTCTAATTGCTTAACTTTGGGATGGACAGCACTCTCCCATTTATAGAAGGGAGAAGAAGCTTGTCCCTGAGATCTCGCTCTTAGCCCAGGGGAAATCCCCGATTTTTAGGGATTTTGGCTGCGGCTGTCAATCCTTGGATATATGGGATTTTGGTTGTGGCTGTCAACCCATGGATATCTGGAATTTTATCTTTATGGTCCCGGACCTTTCCCAGCTCGGGATAGGGTCAACTAGCTTGGACTTCTTCATGAGGCAACCCCCTTGTCGGGGCCTCTCGTTCTTTCGAGAGGTCGGTAGGTCAGCCTGTCCTTGCTGATATTTACATTATATCTTTCGAGCTCGGGATAGGGTCAGTCATCTCGGACTCCTTTATGATGAAACCCCCTTGTCAGGGCCCCTCTTTCTTTTGAGAGGTCGGTAGGTCTGCTAATAACTGGGCTCTTTAGACCGTATTTTTGGGAAGTCTACATTTATCGTCCTATCGACCAGTCCCCCCTACTCTAGTTGAGATGTAAGACCGAGTAAAGTAAGACTGTTTGGCTTTTGGCGACCTCGATATGATGAATTCTCGAGGTCGGTCCCTAGGTAATGATGATTCGTCTCTGAATTCGTGCGTATTTATGGCCACGCCTTTTCTTATCTCAGGCCTCGCTCCCAAACTGTCGCTCTTCTACATCCAGGTCCAGGTGTCGTGCTGTTATAGGCCTGCCGAGGCGGTGCTGGATCCCAGCCGTTCTTTTTAAAAGATAATCGGATGCTCCAGATAGTCCTTACCTCCCTCGGTTTTCACCCCTTTCTCCTATAAAAGGAGGGCTTAAGGATCCTTTTTCATTTCCCCACCCACGCTTTCTTATACCACAGCACAAATTCTCCGGCGACATATTCGATCATAGCTACCATTCCCGACGACATCGTTCATCCTCCATCTCCGGCATTCTTCTTCCTGCCCAACTTATGGGTATGTTTATATGAGTTCCCTTCTATTCTCCTCCCCTCTTCCTCTCTTTTATATTTGGTACTTAGAGTTTATTATAAACACATAATTTTGACAATGTCATCTGCTCCCGAATCCTAAAATATCTCCAGTCAATCGACCTCTGTGGATCTTGATTTTTTGGAAGGTATATCTTCTTCTAAAGGGGATTCAGGTGGTAGGTTGGATCGAGATGTTGGCTCCTTCCTTTATCTTATAGACGAGCCTATCGACAATATAGATTGGTCCGAGATGGACATACTCCCTACTCTTCCTTCTGGGATTCCTTTAGTTGTTGTAGACCCCTCATCTACTCCTCCTTCTAGCGAGGTGACGATTACCGACCTGTTAGCCAACCCTAATCATGCAAGCGCAGGGGCTACCTACATCCTTCCTCCCAAACCATTATCCATGACCAGACCCGCCGTGTTAGAGTTTTATAAAGTTTCTTAGGCTTCCTCCGGGGTGGGATTCTGTCACCCCTTAGTCTTTTGACGTCCCTGATCATCTTCCTCCAGGCCATATCACTTGGTTTGTGGATCAGGTGAACAGTGGCCTTTGTTTTCCTCTTCATCCTTTCCTTATTTCTATTTATACTAAGAATAACCTCCCTCTTAATCAATTTTCTCTGAACACATTTCGTTATATGGTCGGTTTTCTCGTGCTTTGTTGTTACAAGAATGAGGAACCCGACCTAGATTTCTTTTATTTTTGTTTCGGGATAAAGAGCTTTAAGGGCTCCTTTTATCTGATCTCTCAGAATGACGCACATTTCGTCCAAGTCGAAGCAGAAGCCTGCTTCTTCCAAGGTTACCAAGGTCTAGGTAGCCCTTCCTTCTGACTCAGCTCCACCACTAACCACTGGGCGAGATCCGGCGAGATCATCTTTATAGCTGAAGATAAGTAAGTGAGACTGATCTCCGAGCTTTCCATCTTTTATTAAGCGGTCCAAGGCTGCGGGTGCTGGTACTTTAAGCTCCGGCATGGATACCTTGCTAGGATGCAAGGAGTTTGAGAAGTTTCTCAGTTTCTTCAGCTCGGTGATCCCTGATAGGGACAGGGAGATATTGCGGAATTCTCCAAAGGATACCCGCTTGGACCTGATGATGATGTATTTTAGGAAGTTAATTATCTTTGACTATGCTTCTATCTCTATTATATATTATTACCTTTTTTTATCTTTGCTTATTTTTCTTTTCCCACATTCTTTAGCTCTGCTCTACCCTGGTATGTTTGGATGAGGATCAGAAGAGCGGAGATTCTTCTTCTTCTAAGGTGGCTCATCTATCAATCGAGCTTAGGGCCACTCTTGGGGCGAAAGAAGAATCTAAGGCGGAGCTAGCTGAGAGGGAACATCTCCTGGATGTCGCTCTGAGGAAGATTTCCGAGCGAGAAATAGTTTTGGAGTGGGCTCAAATGTCTAATGTCCAGCTGAACCAGAAGCTGAAACATGAAAAAACTCAGGCCCAAGATGAATCTGATAAGGTTATCCAGCTCGAGGTTCAGCTTAGGGAGGCCAAGGCTGCGCCTGAGAAGGTTTCCCAACTCGAGGCTCAGCTTGCAGAGGCCAAATCTTAGGGGTCTTTGGCTTATGAGCAAGGGGTTTCTGATGGCCAACGCCGCTTTTTGACTACTGATGTCGATCGGTCCTTCTTGTGAGCTTATCGCTTACCTCTCCTTGCTTATTACCACAATTCAACTGCTTACCTGGTCCTACTTGCTCCAACCGCGATACAATATTTTGATTTTGCTTTGTCCCATGACCGGGAGCAACTAGCGGCATTGGGTTTTGGGGGCGAGCTGAACAGGGATGCTGCCTTGGAGGGAGCTCCTGTCCCCTCGGGTTGGGCGGGCGACGTGAATGAGTCCTCAAATGTTGCATGGTGGGAAGCTATCCTTGGTGAATCGATAACTGAATCCGGTCTCGATTTGGAGTGGCTAGCTCCCCTGCCCCTAAAGCTCATCTTGGATCACCTGGCAGGGCTGATGCTTCTGACGTTCAGACTGAGGGGCTGACCCTGAGGCCTTCCCTTCATCTTCTCCCGGCTCTCCTGAGTCCGTAGTTTAGCTTGTTTGTATATATTTGTAATAGCATAGATGTACGTTTTTTATGAAGACCTTTTTACTCTTTACTTTTTTTAGTTTCCTTTTATTCTGTTTTTTACTTGACTATGTAGCTCGGATCTACAAACAACCTGCTAAAGTTAATGTAGCTCGGCTCTACCTGTTATTCATATCAATAATATTTTTATGAAGTTAATGTAGCTCAGCTCATGAATCAACCTTTTAGTGTTAATGTAACTCGGGTAAGCATGTACCATCTTCCAAACATAATTGTATCAGGTCAGCGTAACTTAGATATACATGTTTATGACCTAAATATAATTTTATGAAGTTGGTGTGGCTCGGATCTACTGTCGAAGGTGTTTGCAGGTGAATTCGTTTCATCTGATCAGATATTTGGGGCCGCTCACCCTTGTTCCAATCTGAGGGCATCTTGCCCGATCAGATTTTTAGGACAATTCACCATTGTTTGAATCTGAGGGCGTTTTACCCAATCAAATTTTTAGGAGGGTTCATCCTTGTTTGAATCTGAGGGCGTTTCACCCGATCAGATTCTTAGATCACTTCACCCTTGTTTGAATCTGAGGGCGTTTAACCCGATCAGATTTTTAGGTCCGTTGATCCTTGTTTGAATCTGAGGACATTTCACCCGATCAGATTTTTGGGTCCGTTCGAAGTGCATATTTTGATTTCTTTGATAAAGGACTTTTAAAATAGTATAAGCTCTTGTACACCAAATATTTCTTCACACGAAATATTTTTCAAATGACATATGTTCCAAGCTCTCTTAATGGGGTGTCCTTCCATATCCTCGAGTTTGTAAGCTCCCCCTGCTAGATTCGGATTACCTTGTAAGGGCCTTCCCAGTTTGGTTCTAGCTTTTTTTTTTTTGAAAGCATCAGCTCGCTTGATCACCAAGTCGCCGACTTGGAACTGTCTTTTCTTCACCTTCTTATCGTGAGCTGTTTCTATCCAACTCTTGTATCTCTCAGTCCGTGCTGCAACTATTTATCTTCTTTTCTCTGTAGTATCCAGTGTTTTCTTCATCATCTCTTCGTTTTCTTCTTCATTGAACCATCGAGCTCGGTGTGACATTTTCCCACCTTTGTCGGGGTTACTGCTTCGGATCCATACACCATACCAAAATATATTTCTCCTGTTGACAACCTAGGTGTGGTTATGTAGGACTATAGCACTGAGCTGAGTTCATCAACCCATCCCCCCTGCTTTATCCAGATGGGTTCTTATCCCTTGTAAAATTGTTCTATTTATGACTTGTACCTGTCCATTGGCTTGTGGATGGGCTACCGCAGCAAATCGTTGTTTGATGTACATTCCTTCGCACCAGGTTTGGGTTCTCTTCACATTTAATTGCGTCCCATTATCCGAGATGCGTATTTGGGGCGCCCCGTACCTGCAGCAGATGTTGTTAAACAAAAAACTTATGATCTTTTGCTCGGTGATGGTGGCTACTGGTTTGGCCTCTACCCATTTACTGAAATAATCGACGGCCACCACCAAAAACTTCCTTCCTCCTGAGCCAACTGTGAATTGTCCCATAATGTCGATCCCCAATTTAGCGAATGGGCAGGGTGCCCCCATAGTGATCATGTTTTCTGCTGGGATGTGTATTGGAGGTGCATGAATTTGACAATTTTGGCAACGCTTAACCATCTCGACCGCCCTCCTGCTCATCATTGGCCAGAAAAAACCCGTCCTTAATGTTTTACTAATCAATGCTCTTCATTTTGTGTGATCACCACAGCATCCTTCATGGATTTCCTCTAGTATATCACCACCTTCTTCTTCCGAGACACACCTCAAGTATGGTCCGAGGTAAGATCTTTTTGTATAGCTCACCATTAATGCAACAAAATCTAGCTGCTCTACGCATAATTTTTGCTTTCTCCTGCTTATAGCTTGGCAGCTCTGCTCTGTTTAGATATGCTAATAAGGGAGCTCTCCAATTCGCTATTTCATTTATCTCCATCACCCGCCTCACGATGCTACTCCGATCTACTCCTAAAATTATTGTTGTTCGTGAGCGACAATCCACCAAGGAACTTCCCATTTTTGCCAAATAATCTACTCTCATATTCTCTGTCCTCGGAATATGGATCAATTCTCATTCTCAAAATTTCTGGGCGGCCTCTTTTACTTTCTTGACGTACCTTTTCATCCATTCTTTGTTTGTTTGAAATTTTCCTCCTACTTGCTGTGTGACCAGCTGAGAATCGGAATAAGCAATAAGTCATCGCGCACCTAAATCTATCCCTAGCTGCATTCCCTTGAATAAGGCTTCGTACTCGGCCTCATTGTTAGAGGCTTTAAAATCAAACTTCACAGCATACTCCAAATGATCTCCTTCTGGGTTGTGAGAATTACACCTGCTCTTGATCCACCTGTCGTGGCTGATCCATCAACATCTAAAAGCCATTGACCTTCCGGCAGTGATGGTGTAGCCCTTTCTTGAATGAAATATGCCAAATCTTGGGCCTTGATTGTTGTTCTCGATTCGTATTCCATGTCATATTCCCCCATATCTACATCCCATTTCACCAGGCGACCTGATGCGTTAGGTCATCCTAGTATCTCCCTTAAAGGTAAGTTAGTTCATAGCTTTATATGTTGGGCAATAAAATATGGTCTGAGCCGCCGAGCTGTAACTACCAATGCTAGGGATCCTTTATCTAAATCAGAGTAGTTACACTCCACCCCTTGTAAAATTCGGCTAGTGTAATAGGTAGGCTTTTGTTGGTTCGCTTCTTCTCTTAACAGGACCAACTGACTGCCCCATTTCCAACAAATAGGTATGGTACTAGCTCCTCTCCTAGTATTAGTTTGGTGAGCAGTGGTAGTTCATCTAGATGCTCTTTTAATTTGTCAAACGCTACTTGTGCTTCGAAGGTCCATTCGAATTTCCCTTTCCCAAGAGATTGAAAAGGAAAAAACCCTCTAGGCCGAGCGGGAGATAAATTAGCTTAGCCCGGCTATCCTTCCTGTCAGTATTTGAATATCCTTGACATTGAGGGTTCATTTGTAATACTGCTTTTTGTTTCTCCGGGTTGACTTCGATCCCCTGCTCCGTAACCTCCTAAAAATTTTCCCGATCTCACCCCAAAAGAACATTTCGATAGATTGGGCTTCATCCCGTATGTGCGCAGATTTTCAAATGTTTCTTCTATATCTTTTATATGTTCCCCTGCCTTTATGCTTTTCACTAGCATGTCATCCACATAGACCTCCATATTCTGGCTGATTTTTGATTTAAAAATTTTGTCGACCACCCCCTGATATGTGGCTCCCGTATTTTTTAACCCAAAGGGCATGCGTACATAACAGAAAGTTCTTTTTGATACTACTGTAATATCCGGATTTATTACAGTGTATTTCATCTGTATTCAACCATGTATTCTTTCGGATTGGTGATTTTGATTTTTGGAATATGATATTTAGTGCATTGATATCATTGTGCATAAGTATAGAAACATGCAAAATTGCTCAAGAAACCTTGTGATAGCGCACGCTAAGAATGTATCTTAGCGCGCGCTATCGGGCCATTATTAGCGCACGCTATGAAGGTAGAGGTTGCGTGCGCTAAGAACTCAATTATTGAGCGGGACAGCTAACACATGCGCCAGCCGGGACATGGGTCCGGATAAGATTCCCGCTGACGCATCCGGACAAACTCTGAAGTCAACCATTATTAGCGCACGCTAAGGGATGTTTAGTAGCGTGCGCTAACTTGTCAATAATGCAGAATATTATAAATGGGACAGCAACCGCTTTGGCTTTCATTTCCTTCGTCTATACTTCACCTTTGAGAGTCCAGAGAGCAAGTATATCCCTTCTAAACACTTAGAACATATATTAGTGATCATTGAATGATTGAGTATCACTTGTGAGTAATCATTGAAGAGAAGTAACACCTTGGAGTGGCACATAACCAAACGGAGTCGGATTATACCTCGTGGTTCAGTGATTTCGGCATTCTAAGGTATGTTCAACCTATCACTAGTCTTAGATTTGGTTTTTCCAATGGATACGATGATCATATTATCGAGGTATTGAATTTCATTAGTGAATTATTCAACAACATCATGTTTAGAAGATTGGAATGTCTACAAATACGATATTATTGTTGGAACCTTGAAGTTGGGATCCTAGTACTTCAAATGATGAGAGTAATATTCTGAAGTTAACAATCCGTATGATTTATGTTATCTTTGTGATCATGATTTGGAAGAGAGGTTATAAGAACTTAAAGGAAGAATCATCTTAGGAAATATTCTTTCGTATAAGTCGGAATTGTTAGTTCACCTCAAGATGAAGTCTGAATATGTATAATGATAGTAGCATCTAATACATCAACCGGAGATCACCAACTTTGCATGAGAATTGTAATCAAGATGGATTATGGTGTCATGATGATTATACGTATATTTGCATCTTGAAATTGATATCATCCTGGAAATCATTCATAAGAGTAAGAACTTGGTATTCATGGAAGTAACATGAATTATCACGAAGGATTTCATTGTTTCGATCATGGCAAGTACAGAGCAGTCTCGAACCTCCTGATCACCAACGATCCTATCGCCGCTAGGAAGCTTAACGATGAAGGGTTCACAAGGCGTCAAACGGTCGAGACTCAAACGGCGCACACAATCCAGAGATATGAACGAATGCGTAGCACCGGAATCGAAAAGCACACTGACAGGATGAGAAAGAATATAAACGGTACCTGTCGCCACGGTAGCCGCTGGATCATCGGCTCTCCGCATCTCATAGACACTCGGATGGGCGGAGCCAATACTGGAAGCTCCCCCTCTTGAGGGTTGACCCCGACCTCTCCCCCGACTAGCACTCGGCGGATATTGAGGAGCAAACGACCCCTGATTCACACTTGGATCCAACGGGGCTGGAATGGAAGCCCGGGCACCAAGAATTTTCTCTCTCTCGGCACGACGGCCTTGTGGCGGTGGCCCTGCCGATTACACGTCAGCAAAGGGTTCGGACAAACACGACTGATGTGGCCCGTACGACCACAATTGAAACACTTCACATCACGAAAAGGAGCACTGGTAGTTCCACGAGGACCCCCAGCGGAGCGAGCTGGACCACCGCCGGCGGGGAAGTTAGCATATTGGGATCTCTGCTGACCCCCACTCTTGTGGCCCGAAAAGTTCCCAGCGGACTTCGCTTCTTACTCTCGCGGGCCGCCTCACTCGCCGTCACCGACATATCATAAGCAAGGGCCCTACTCGATAATCCTTCAATGTAGTGCATACGAGCCCCGACATATAGTCCCGAATCGGCAACTTCATCCGTCTGGAGAAATGGAAAATCTTGTCACTCTCCTCGACAACTTGGGTCTTCACATAACCCAACTCTTTGTTAAAATCAGCAATGGCTTGAGCTACGGGGATATCCCGTGGTTGAGCATCATAAAAGCATGTACAGGCACTGTCGATCGCCACGGGCAATATTCGATCTCCATCAACTCTTGAAACTCGGCCACGACGGCATGGTCTTTGGGCCCAACGGCCTCCCACCGGTCGTGGCGTCCCGGTGAGAAAATATTGAGCAATAGGGACTCTACGTTCCTCGGGACGATTAGTGGCAACGAAGACCTTAGATATCTCCTTAATCCACCCTTCCCGACCCATCGGGTCCGAAGCCAAAACCGAGGAGGATGCATCTTGATGACATCTTGGAGCCAACGATCCGCTCGCCCGATTAGCGTGGGCACGATCCGGGTTACGAACCGCCTGAGCTATCGCCGCCATTTGGTTCACCATTTGTTGCATTACGGCGCGATACCAAGATCGGCACGCTCACGAGAAGAAGCATGGCTATGACGGTCGCCAGATCGCCGGCTCCCGAAGATTGTGGCGTGGCCGCTCCACTTGCCCACGTCCCGGCCGCGTCATCGACCACGACCGCGACCACGACCTCTTCAAGCATCCATACTGGAGTTAAATAAGTAGCAAAAGCCATACGAGGATCAGTACAAGAAAAGAACAATTACAAGTCGAGGATCAAGGGTACGATACAAGAAATTAATGAACAAAGGAAAGAAAACTTACGGACCTTTGGTAATCTGGAATCATGGCGGCGTGACGATGATGTGCAAAACAAAACACCACAAGACCCAATAAATCAACAAGCCTAGGTATCCATGAACCTAGGGCTCGATACCATTTTCTCGTAACACCCCAGGATATCCGAGGTATATTACAGTAGTGAATCCCTATATGGGACCCACCAGTGAAACGACATCATACACAACAACTCACGAAGCGATAAAATAACACCACGTCATAAAGACGAGCAGAACAATCCACCCGGTTCAACCGGCCAATATAACATCATCATCCAACACAACATAAACACAACAATACAACTGACGAACAAGAACTCTTAAGTACTCGAGTACGACTATTAGTTCAAAAGCCATAAAAGATGAAAAGACAAAAAGACATTAAGACGTCTCTTATGCACAATCATCACGCATGGCCATCATCCGTGTCTTGGTCCAGCGCCGCTCGTCCCGATGAACGACTCGAAATTCATAAAACGAATTTCCCCAAAGCGGGTCCCAGAGGGGTTAGCAATTACGCTAGTACAAGTAACCAAATGAACATTTTACATCTCACACATATAGTAATGCATGCCATCAAGAAATCATAATTTCCAAAACGCTCATTTCCGGAAATGCCAATATCAAACCACATTTGTAAAATGCACCACAATTAACCGAGGACCCACAGCTTCGTGGATCCCTGCCGAGACCCCGTCGGATCTAACCCACAGTGGTTAAAAGCAAGCTCGCGGTCCACAGCTTCGTGGAACCCTACCGAGACCCCGTCGAGTCTAACCCGTAGTGAGCATACACACACACAATTTCTCATACAAAACTACTATGTCAAGATTGTATGTTCATAAGGATACTTGCCTCGATTAATTAGACGATGACACGAACGGAACGGAAGAGTTGAACACGACCGCAAGGAACCGGCGGAAATGAACCTAACGATTCGAATAGCACAATCACAACCACTTCTAAACGATTACGGAAATGGAATACACCCGGAAACCCGCCTACGATTCATGTATATTCGCACAAAAATAACAACGAGGGCGGACCACAACCAAACCCTCTCGATTCCGCAAAACTATGAAAATATACCATGAATCCGTAGGAAAACTAATGATATCAACAAGATTAATCATATTCATCAAGAATCCATCAACAAAACGGAAAGAATCGGACAAAACCCCAAAATCCCCAATTATCCAAAAAGGTAGGGTTTCAAGAGATATTACCTTGAGTGATTCAAGTATTAAGATCCGTAGAACACGCGTTAGATTGATTATCCGAGCCTCACAACCGAAAAGAAATGATGAAAATCGACCCCCGGATGAAGAACTCTCCCTCTCTATAACCTCTCTCTCGCGGCTTGATGGAAAAAAATGGGGAAGGAAATGAGCTTCACGCTCAAAACAACACATTTATAGTGTAACACAATGAGAACCTATCGGCCGGCTATCGGCGATAGCCCAACCGATACCCATACGGAATGCCGGCGGTAGAGTCTATCGACCCCCTTATCGGCGAAAGGCTCTGGAAGTTCGAAGGTGAAGAAATTTACATATCGGCCAGCCTATCGGCCGATAGGCCCAACCGATACCCATACGAGAATGCCGCGATGAGAGTCTATCGACCCCCTATCGGCCGAAAGGCTCTGGAAGTGCTCGGCCAAAATCAAACGACCATAACTCTCTCGTCCGGACTCCGATTGACTCACCGTTTGAACCATTGGAAAGCTAACTCGATGTTCTATAATATTGCAAAGATTCATAATTTTTGGAGTCACCAAAAATTAATGGTGATCTAACAAAGTCGAACTCATGTGAGGAAAGTTGAAACAACGAACAATAACGAGAATACAATTCAACAGTTGACAGGAAGGACATACAGAAAGATACATGAGGGTCACTATGACCGAGAAATATACCAAAAATGAAAATACAAGGGAAAGAAAAATACCGGATATTACATTCTACCCCTCTAAAAATAAGTTTCGTCCCGAAACTTAAGAAACAAACAACTCCGGGTACCTAGCACGCATGCTATCCTCGGTTTCCCAAGTTGCCTCCTCGACACCGTGTCTCGACCACTGAACTTTGACCAAAGGGATGGTCTTATGCCTCAGTCGTTTCTCACGATGCTCCAAAATCTTCAAAGGACGCTCCTCGAAAGTAATATCTTCAGCAATATCAATCTCGCCATAATCGATGACGTGACTAGGGTCCGGAACATATTTCCTCAGCTGGGAAACATGAAAACGCTATGAACATGACTCAAGGCCGAGGTAACGCCAAACGGTATGCCAATCCACCTACTCGCTCGAGGATCTCGAAGGGGCCGATAAATCTCGGACTCAACTTCCCTTTCTTCCCGAAACGAAAAACTCCCTTCGTCGGCGACACCTTTAGCAAAACATGGTCTCCCACCTCGAATTCCAAAGGTCGACGACGGATGTCGCATACGACTTCTGTCGACTCTGGGCAGTCAACATCCGTTCCCGAATTAACTCTATCTTCCGCCTCGTCTCTAAAACGACATCCGGCTCGGTCCCGACCAAATCGGACGCCTCATTCCAACAAATCGGTGATCGACATCGCCGCCCGTAAAGTGCCTCATACGGTGCCATCCGAATCGACGCGTGCCAACTATTGTTATACGTGAATTCGATCAGCGGCAAATGCTCCTCCCAGTCGCTACTCCAATCGAGGGCACAAGCACGCAACATGTCCTCGAATGTCTGGATAGTGCGTTCGGTCCATCCGATCGGGATGAAAAGAGGTACTCAAACGCAACCGGGTACCTAACGCCTTATGCACCGCCTGCCAGAAGTGCGATACAAAACGGCCGTCACGATCCGAAACAATAGACTTCGGAGTACCGTGAAGTCTCACGATCTGCGCAATAAACACACGAGCTAACTTCTCCGGGCCCCAAGTGTCCTTGATGCCCAGAAAATGTGCCGACTTGGTCAGGCGATCAACAATCACCCATACCATATTCATGCCCGACCTCGATCTCGGCAAACTCGAAACGAAATCCATCGATATATCTTCCCATTTCCATTCGGAGCAGAAGTGACTGCAATAACTTGACCGGTCGATGCTCGATTTTGACCTGTGGCAAGTCAAACATCTCGCCACAAGCGTGCGACTTCCTCCTTCATATCATTCCACCAGAAGTTCCTCCTCAGGTCCTTGTACATCTTACTCGTACCAGGATGAACGGAATAAGGTGTAGCATGGGCCTCCCGTAAAATACTCTGCCTCAACTCTGAGTCGTTCGGCACACAAAGCCGACTCTGGAATCTCAAAACGCCATCCTCGTGAATCACAAACCCAGGAGACTTTCCTTTAAGAACGTTCTCTCGGATTTGAGTAATCATCGGATCCTCTAATTGCTTCAGTTTAATTTCATCGATCAAAGACGACGAAATTTCTAAGGCACAAAGTTGCCCGACAGATCCAGGCAGCAAAACCTCAACATCTAACTCGATCAAAGCCCTCCGAAGCTCAGACTGAGATGTAAGGATCTCAAGCGTTCGCAACGCAACTGGTTTCCGACTCAAGGCGTCGGCCACAACGTTCGCCTTGCCCGGATGATAAAGGATTTCGAGGTCATAATCCTTAATCAACTCTAACCACCTCCTCTGCCTCATATTCAACTCTCTCTGAGTAAATATGTACTTCAGACTTTTATGATCGGTAAAAATCTGACATGCAGAGCCGAAAAGATAGTGACGCCAAATCTTGAGTGCAAAGACAACCGCCGCTAACTCCAAATCGTGAGTAGGGTAGTTAAGCTCATACGGCCTCAACTGTCTCGGCGCATAGGCAATGGTCTTGCCGTCTTGCATCAATACGCACCCAAGACCACGACCAAGCGTCGCTAAAAACGGCGAAACCCTCGTTGCCACATGGCAATGCCAAAACCGGGGCTGAAGTCAAACGCTTCTTCAGCTCCTCAAAACTCGACGCCTCTCATCGGTCAGACGAACTTCTCGGATTTACGGAGCAGCTGTGTAAGTGGTCGAGCTAGTTTTGAAACCCTCGGCGAACCTACGGTAGTAGCCACCAAACCCAAGAAACTACGGACCTCCTTCACATTTGTGGCGATGCCCAATCCAACACCGCCTCAATTTTACGCGGATCTACTCGAACTCCTCGGTTGAAATCACGTGGCCCAAAAACATCACTTCTTTCAGCCAGAACTCACATTTCGAGAACTTCGCATAGAGTTGCTCGGTCCTCAAAATGTCTAACACTACCCGCAAATGATGGGCATGCTCTTCCTCATTCCTCGAATAAACAAGAATATCGTCAATAAAGACGACGACGCACTTATCCAAATACTCGATAAAAACTTTGTTCATCAATTGCATGAACACCGCCGGCGCATTAGTTAACCCGAAAGGCATGACTACGAACTCATAATGTCCGTACCTCGTCCGAAAGGCTGTTTTCGGCACATCGGACTCTCTCACCCGGAGCTGATAGTACCCCGATCTCAAATCAATCTTCGAGAATACCGCAGCTCCCTGCAACTGGTCGAACAAGTCGTCAATCCTCGGCAAGGATACTTGTTCTTGATGGTCACCTTGTTTAGTTCGCGATAGTCGATACACAAACGTAGTGAACCATCCTTCTTCCGCACAAACAGGACCGGTGCGCCCCAAGGCGAGGCGCTCGGTCGAACATACCCCGACTCAAGAAGCTCACTCAACTGCTTCTTCAACTCGGACATCTCTGAAGGTGCCATGCGATACGGCGCCTTCGAAATAGGAGCCGCGCCCGGCTCTAACTCTATAGCAAACTCAACCTCACGGTCCGGTGGCAATCCCGGTAATTCGTCAGGAAATACATCAGGAAACTCATTAACGACTGGAATCGACGAAAGCTCGACTCCACCATCCTCCGCCTTTAAGGCATAGCACAAAAAACCAGTACACCCCTTTCGCAGGAGACTCATCGCCTTCAAGGCATTAATAACGAATTTCTGGTTTCCCCTCTTTCGCCCCGCGAAAGAGTGCTCGGTGCCGTCCTCGGCTAACATAGTGATGATCCTCGTGCGGTAGTTCATGATCGCACCATGCCGCTTGAGCCAATCATCACCAAGAATCAAATCCTCACCCTCGATACTCACAACAATAAGATTAGAGGGCCAAGTCCTCTCACAAATAAGTACAGAGCAGTCTCGAACCTCCTGATCACCAACGATCCTATCGCCGCTAGGAAGCTTAACGATGAAGGGTTCACAAGGCGTCAAGCGGTCGAGACTCAAGCAGCGCACACAATCCAGAGATATGAACGAATGCGTAGCACGGAATCGAAAAGCACACCGAGGATGAGAAAGAATATAAACGGTACTGTCGCCACGGTAGCCATTTGGATCATCGGCTCTCCGCATCTCATAGACACGCGGATGGGCGGAGCCAACACTGGAAGCTCCTCTTGAGGGTTGACCCGACCTCTCCCCGACTAGCACTCGGCGGATATTGAGGAGCAAGCGACCCTGATTCACACTTGGCTCCAACGGGCTGGAATGGAAGCCCGGGCACCAAGAATTTTCTCTCTCGGCACGTAGCGGCCTTGTGGCGGTGGCCCTGCGATTACACGTCGGCAAAGGGTTCGGACAAACACGACCGATGTGGCCCGTCGACCACAATTGAAACACTTCACATCACGAAAAGGAGCCTTTGGTAGTTCCACGAGGACCCCGTGAGCGGGCGAGACCACCGCCGGCGGAAGTTAGCATATTGGGATCTCTGTGACCCCACTCTTGTGGCCGAAAAGTTCCCGGACTTACGCTTCTTACTCTCGCGGGCCGCCTCACTCGCCGTCACCGACATATCATAAGCAAGGGCCCTACTCGATAATCCTTCAATGTAGTGCATACGAGCCCCGACATATAGTCCCGAATCGGCAACTTCATCCGTCTCGGAGAAATGGAAAATCTTGTCACTCTCCTCGACAACTTGGGTCTTCACATAACCCAACTCTTTGTTAAAATCAGCAATGGCTTGAGCTACGGGGATATCCCGTGGTTGAGCATCATAAAAGCATGTACCCGAGCACATCGGCCACGGGCAATATTCGATCTCCATCAACTCTTGAAACTCAGCCACGAAGCATGGTCTTTGGGCCCAACGGCCTCCCACCGGTCGTAGCGTCCCGGTGAGAAAATATTGAGCAATAGGGACTCTCGTTCCTCGGGACGATTAGTGGCAACGAAGACCTTAGATATCTCCTTAATCCACCCTTCCCACCCCATCGGGTCCGAAGTGCCGAAAGCGAGGAGGATGCATCTTGATGACATCTTGGAGCCAACGATCCGCTCGCCCGATTAGCGTGGGCACGATCCGGGTTACGAACACTGAGCTATCGCCATTTGGTTCACCATTTGTTGCATTACGGCGCGATACCAAGATCGGCACGCTCACGAGAAGAAGCATGGCTATGACGGTCGCCGTGCTGCCGGCTCCGAAGATCGTGGCGTGGCCGCTCCGGCCGCCCCACGTCCCGGCCGCGTCCACGACCACGACCGCGACCACGACCTCTTCCGGCATCCATACTGGAGTTAAATAAGTAGCAAAAGCCATACGAGGATCGATACAAGAAAAGAACAATTACAAGTCGAGGATCAAGGTGCGATACAAGAAATTAATGAACAAAGGAAAGAAAACTTACGGACCTTTGGTAAATCGGAATCATGGCGCGTGACGATGATGTGCAAAACAAAACACCACAAGACCCGATAAATCAACAAGCCTAGGTATCCATGAACCTAGGGCTCGATACCATTTTTACGTAACACCCCGGGATATCCGGGTATATTACAGTAGCCGTGAATCCCTATATGGGACCCACCAGTGAAACGACATCATACACAACAACTCACGAAGCGATAAAATAACACCACGTCATAAAGACGCAAACCAGAACAATCCACCCGGTTCAACCGGTCAATATAACATCATCATCCAACACAACATAAACACAACAATACAATCTGGACGAACAAGAACTCTTAAGTACTCGAGTACAGCTATTAGTTCAAAAGCCATAAAAGATGAAAAGACAAAAAGACATTAAGACGTCTCTTATGCACAATCATCACGCATGGCCATCATCCGTGTCTTGGTCAGCGCCCGCTCGTCCCGATGAACCTGACCTGAAATTCATAAAACGAATTTCCCCAAAACGGGTCCCCAGAGGGGTTAGCAATTACGCTAGTACAAGTAACCAAATGAACATTTTACATCTCACACATATAGTAATGCATGCCATCAAGAAATCATAATTTCCAAAACGCTCATTTCCGGAAATGCCAATATCAAACCACATTTGTAAAATGCACCACAATTAACCGAGGACCCACAGCTTCGTGGATCCCTGCCGAGACCCCGTCGGATCTAACCCACAGTGGTTAAAAGCAAGCTCGCGTTCCACAGCTTCGTGGAACCCTACCGAGACCCCGTCGAGTCTAACCCGTAGTGAGCATACACACACACACAATTTCTCATACAAAACTACTATGTCAAGATTGTAAGTTCATAAGGATACTTGCCTCGATTAATTAGACGATGACACGAACGGAACGGAAGAGTTGAACACGACCGCAAGGAACCGGCGGAAATGAACCTAACGATTCGAATAGCACAATCACAACCACTTCTAAACGATTACGGAAATGGAATACACCCGGAAACCCGCCTACGATTCATGTATATTCGCACAAAAATAACAACGAGGGCGGACCACAACCAAACCCTCTCGATTCCGCAAAACTATGAAAATATACCATGAATCCGTAGGAAAACTAATGATATCAACAAGATTAATCATATTCATCAAGAATCCATCAACAAAACGGAAAGAATCGGACAAAACCCCAAAATCCCCAATTATCCAAAAAGGTAGGGTTTCAAGAGATATTACCTTGAGTGATTCAAGTATTAAGATCCGTAGAACACGCGTTAGATTGATTATCCGAGCCTCACAACCGAAAAGAAATGATGAAAATCGACCCCCGGATGAAGAACTCTCCCTCTCTATAACCTCTCTCTCGCGACGCAGTGGAAAAAAATGGGGAAGGAAATGAGCTTCACGCTCAAAACAACACATTTATAGTGTAACACAGCAGAACCTATCGGCCAGCCTATCGGCCGATAGGCCCAACCGATACCCATACGGAATGCGTGATGAGAGTCTATCGACCCCCTTATCGGCGAAAGGCTCTGGAAGTTCGAAGGTGAAGAAATTTACATATCGGCCAGCCTATCGGCCGATAGGCCCAACCGATACCCATACGAGAATGCCGGCGGTAGAGTCTATCGACCCCCTATCGGTAGAAGGCTCTGGAAGTGCTCGGCCAGCGAAACGACCATAACTCTCTCGTCCGGACTCCGATTGACTCACCGTTTGAACCATTGGAAAGCTAACTCGATGTTCTATAATATTGCAAAGATTCATAATTTTTGGAGTCACCAAAAATTAATGGTGATCTAACAAAGTCGAACTCATGTGAGGAAAGTTGAAACAACGAACAATAACGAGAATACAATTCAACAGTTGACAGGAAGGACATACAGAAAGATACATGAGGGTCACTATGACCGAGAAATATACCAAAAATGAAAATACAAGGGAAAGAAAAATACCGGATATTACAGATCAGTGAGGCACTGACAATGCCGGGTTAGCATACGCTAGGCAGTGTGTACTGCGTACGCTAACGAGTAGCATTAACGTACGCTACATATGATTCGTAGCGTGCGTTAATCTGTCCAGACAGATTTCGTATTAAGGACTTCCTACCGTAATTATTGAATTGTTAGACGTTAAATGCGGCACGAAATGAATTCTGTACTATTTCTTTTGTTAAGGTTCGAGCTTATCACGTGATTGATCGAAGGGGACGACCTTCGAGTATTTTGATATTCGTGGAAGTTTATTCTTGTCAACGAACCGAGGCAAGTACTCTAAATTAGAAATGTTTATATTATGACAATTATGAGGTGATTGTATCGTGTAAATATGTTGTGAATATATGTCCACCATGTGTTGATCCGACGGGAATCATCATGGGAATCTATAGCTGTGTGTCTTATTTGGATCGTTGACGAGTAGTTCCACCATGTGTTGGTCCGACGGGATCATCATGGGAATCTATATTTGTGTCTGCTGGATCGTTGGAATACCACCGGTATGTTGGGCTGTTATGTTATGATATGTGTTGTGGATATTCTCGTTGGAGAAACTTGTTATGATATAATTGTTGATTATATCCTTTGTTGTATGATTATTGTACTTGTACTAGCATCGTTGTGCTAACCCCTTCGGGGGTGAACATTTGTGTATGTTCAGGATCCAGAAGAGCGGGGAAACAACCACTGGAGATGCATGACGACGAGGGTGCAAAGTGATGTTCTGGCCGGGTTTACTATCTGTTATTTGTTGGTTATTTCAATAAGTACTCGAGTACGTCGTCCGTTATAATGATTTGGATTTTGGTGATGTAATAATAACTCTTCATTGGATATTCCTATTTCATTTTCAACCAGACGGTTGTATTTTACTTCAGTAATTTCATAAAGCGGTATCTGTTATTGTCTTTTCTTTTAATCAGCCTTGTAAATTCTTATGTAAAGGATTTACGGCGCTGTAATATTCCCGAATATATTGGGGGTGTTACAGAATATGGTATTAGAGCTAAGATTATGGATATCTTGGCCGTTGGGTTAAAATAGGGGTCATTTATGTCTTTTGGGGTAACCGGCCGTGAATGACATCACTGCACTGCCTACGTCTTCATGCGAACAGTGGTTGTAAGTTCCTAAACTCTATCTCGTTCTTTACATATTGTATCTCTTTATACTCGAATATTAGAACGATGTTGTTTCCTGTATATTGAGTATTTATGCTTACAGTATGTTGAGAGGCGGACGTGGACGTGGTCGCGGTCGTGGACGCGGACGAAGAAATGCCGAAAGGGAGACGTCGCCTTCTAACCAGGCCGATCATAGCTCGGCGAGCGCGGCAATCTATTAATAATGAACCGAGATCTGCTTGTACGGAGATCCTTCGTCAAGTGGTGAACCGGATGACTCGGTTCGCCCAGTCGTGGACCGAATGCAAGTAGCGGTGGGACTACGGCGAGGAGAGAGACGGCAAGGGATTCGGATATGGGAAATCGGGGTGACCGGTGGGCGCAAGAAGTGGCGAAGATGCAACCACCCAAATTTGATGGCTTTTCCGAGACTCCCACTTGGGACCATTGGTTGAAGGCTGGAGAAAATTTTCTTTGGAATTAATTGCCCGGACGACAGGAGAGCTCCTATTGCCCAGTACTTTCTGATAGGGGAAGCATCCGAGTGGTGGGAAGCTATCCGACCTGCAGATCATGATGCCGATTGGGCAGAATTTAAAATGATGATGGAAGCTCAGTATTGCCCTCGTCCTGTGAGGGAAGCCAAAATTCGAGAATTTTTCTCTGCTCAGCCATCAGATGAACCCGTATCCCAGACGATTAAGATGTTTAACCAGCAGTTAGCATTTGTTCGACATCTGGTCAGAACAGATGCGGAGATGATGATTCATTTCGAAATGAGGATGAAACCAGAAATCCAGAGGTACATGTCCGGTTTTGAATGTACCACTCTCCGCCAATACCAGGATAAGGCGTTGGCGTACGAAATAAAAGAAGCAGCAATGGAGAAGTTTATGGAGTCGAAGAAACAGAAAGTCTCTGGTACTTTTACAGAGCACAAGAGCAGTGGGCCCCGCAAGGCCCAGTCTTCTTTTCTTTCAAGAAACCTCCGCACCCGACTAAGAGTGGAAAGAATTACGGAACAATGTCACCACGACGGATACGGCTAGGAAGTGCTTTAGCGTGGTCGCCTGTGCCACCTTTGGCGTGATTGTTTGCGCACTCGGTTATATGTTACGAGTGCGGGCAGAAGGGCACCGTGCGGCGTTTTGTAAGGACGCCACTAAGTACAATGGAACCCGCTCATCACGGCCCGATTCGGAAGGAAGCCGGTGTCCAATGACGCGGCAAAGTGTTCGAGATGCCTCGGAATTTTGGCCGCGGGCGAGGCGGAGGACAATGGGACCGAAAGGGGGCATCGAGTGCGGATCTGTTCCCCACGTTTGTATGAGATGAGGAGGACAGATGATCGGGATCTTCTTGTCGCATCAGTCATCCAAATCTTTTCCCGGCCGGTTAGCGTTTTGTTCGTACAGAGCTACACATTCTTTCATATCTTTGTCTTGTGTAAATCGTTTGAATATTTCGGTTTTTATACTTGTGAACCTTATGTTTTTGGTTTACCGAGTGGAGAGAGAATTGTCGGAAATTTAGAAACTAGAAATTTCCTGTATCATTTGGGGGCGAGAGTGGCTCTCAAATCGATCGTGATAGAAATGCAAGGAGATGACACGATACTCGGAGACGATTGGCTTAATCGGTATGGAGCAATTGTAGACTACCGAAGGAGGAATATTTCAGCGATCGGCGATGATGGCTCAAGTCTTGTTCGAAGGATGGAAACCGGAAGCTCGGGAAAATTGATCAAAGCGATGAAAGTCAGATTGTTGAAACAAGGTCATGCAGAGATGCTGGTGTTATGCAATGAAGAAAGAAGACGAAATGGTGGAACTTTCATCTATTCTGTTGTGAACGAATTTCGGATGTATTTCTGATGAATTACAGGCTACCTCCACGAAGGGATGTAGAATTTACTATTGGTGGAACACAGGCGACACCAATTTCTAAGGCGCCGTATCGTATGGCACCTCTTGAGATGTACGAATTGAAGAAGCGGTGGAGGAGTTCTTGGACAAGGGCTATATTGACCAAGCGTTTCACCACAGGCGCCCGGTTCTTTTTGTCGAAAGAGGATGGATCGCTCATTGTGTATTGACTATCGAGAGTGAACAAGATGACGATTAAGAACAAATATCCGTTACCACGGATTGATGATCTGTTTGACCATTTGCAAGGGGCAACGGTATTTTCTAAAATTGATGCGAGATCGGGATACCATCAATCGAGGATTAAGGAGTCGATGTTCGAAATCAGCGTTCAGAACTCGCTACGGGCATTATGAGTTTGTAGTGATGCCGTTTGGTCTCACTAACGCACCTGTTGTATTTATGCAATTGATGAACAGAGTGTTCATTGAATTTTTGGACAAATTCGTGGTCGTGTTTATTGATGACATCTTGGTGTATTCTAAGAGTCCGGAAGAACATGCGCAGCATTTGCGGATTGTATTGGAACTTTTGAGAAACGAGCAATTGTACGCCAAACTTTCTAAGTGTGAATTCTGGCTAAAGGAAGTAATGTTCCTCGGCCATGTGGTGTCAGCTAAAGGAGTCCGAGTAGATCCTCAGAAGATCGAAGCAATATTGGATTGGAAGCCTCCAAAGAATGTGAAAGAGGTCCGAAGCTTCTTAGGACTTGCTGGATATTATCGTCGATTCGTGGAAGGGTTTTCTAAAATTTCCCGCCCACTTACTCGACTTTTGCAGAAAACTCAAAAGTTTGAGTGGAACAAGTCGTGTCAGACTAGTTTTGATGAGTTAAAGAAGAGATTGACGACGGCACCGATTCTATCACTTCCGCAGGGAACTGAAGGATTCATAGTTTACAGTGATGCTTCGAATCAAGGACTTGGGTGCGTGTTGATGCGAGAATGATAAGGTGATCGCTTATGCGTCGCGACAACCGAAACCTTATGAAGTGAATTACCCGACACATAATTTGGAGCTAGCGGGTGGTTTTGCCTTGAAGATGCGGAGGCATTATGCATGACGGACTCACTGTCAGATCTTTACGGATCATAAGAGTCTCAAGTACATATTCAGTCAGAAAGAGTTGAACATGCGGCAAAGAAGATGGTTGGAACTGATTAAGGACTATGACTTGGAGATTTTATATCATCCAGGCAAAGCAAATGTAGTGGCCGATGCACTTAGCCGCAAGCCTGTCTCTATTCAGATCCGGAGACGCCGACATCCCAACTTAGCCTTCAACGAGAGATGATTCGTGAAGGAATTGAGGTATGGTTACAAAGAGTCCAAGGACAAGCGTGCGTGATGGAGATAACTTCATCTTTAACCGAAGAAATCAAATCTAGACAGGTAGATGATCCTCGATGGTTCGGTTGCATGATGAAGTGATCAAAGGAAAGGCCCGGATTCATAATTCATGACGATGGAGTTTTGAGATTTGAGAACCGACTTTGCGTTCCCGATGTTGATGTTCAAAGCAGACGATTATGAAGGAAGCTCATAGTTCGCCCTATTCTATCCACCGGGCACCAGTAAAATGTATAAGGACTTGAAGCAGAATTTACGGTGGGGCAACATGAAGCAAGGCGTAGCGGACTATGTTTGAAATGCTTGACTTGTCGCGAGTTAAGATCGAGCATCAATGGCCTCTTTGGAATGTTGAAGCCGCTCCCGATTCTGAATGGAAGTGGGAGGACATATCAATGGACTTTATCACTAATATGCCGAAAACCGGGACAGAATGAACATGATTTGGGTGATAGTTGATCGTTTAACCAAATCGGCTCATTTTCTAGGCATTAAGGATACGTGGGGACCAGAGGTTGGCACGAGTCTTTATTTCGGAGATAGTTCGATTGCATGGTACGCCGAAGACCATTGTTTCGATCGAGACGGCCGTTTTGTGTCTCACTTTTGGAAGGCGATTCATAAGGCCTTGGGGACCGAATTGAACTTGATCTGACTTATCACCCGCATCTGACGGACAATCTGAGAGAACTATACAAACGGTGGAAGATATGCTAAGGGCCTGTGCCTTAGATTGGTCAAACGATTGGGAAGTTCATCTACCGTTGATTGAATTTACCTACAATAATAGTTGGCATGCTTCCATTAGGATGGCACCGTTTGAGGCATTATACGGAAGGAGATGCAGATCGACCCTATGCTGAGACGATTCATCGGACTTGATCGGAACAGAACCAGAGTTGATCGAGCAGACTCGAGAGAAGATAGCCTTGATTCGTGAAAGGCTGTTAGCGCCTGCAGTCGCGAGAAATCCTATGCGGACGTACGCCGCCGTCCATTGGAGTTCAAGATCGGAGATCACGTACTTTTGAAGGTTTCTCCTACTCGGGGAATCTTTCGTTTCGGAAAGAAAGGAAAGCTGAGTCCGAGATATATCGGACCATTTGAAATCCTCGAGAGAGTTGGGGAGTTGGCATACAAATTGGCATTGCCGCCGTCATTGTGTCATGTTCATAACGTGTTCCACGTATCCCAGTTACGGAGATATATACGGATCCAGTCATATCATTAATTTCGGCGAGATCGAAGTCGAAAGGGATGGGACATTTGAAGAAAGACTACCAAGATACTCGAGAGTCGAGTCAAGCAACCGAGGAACAAGTCAATCGTTTTGGTCAAAGTTCGGTGGTCACGTCACGGAATGGAAGAAGCCACTTGGGAAATGTGAAGTTGATATGAAGTCTAGATATCCCGAGTTATTTTCGTCTTGAGTTTCGGGACGAAACTCCTTTTTAGTAGGAGAGTATGTAATATCCGGATTTATTACAGTGTATTTCATCTGTATTCAACCATGTATTATTTCGGATTGGTGATTTTGATTTTTGGAATATGATATTTAGTGCATCGATATCATTGTGCATAAGTATAGAAACATGCAAAATTGCTCAAGAAACCTTGTGATAGCGCACGCTAAGAATGTATCTTAACGCGCGCTATCGGGCCATTATTAGCGCACGCTATGAAGGTAGAGGTTGCGTGCGCTAAGAACTCAATTATTGAGCGACGGCTAACACATGCGCCCATGACATGGGTCGGATAAGATTCCGCCGACGCATCCGGACAAACTCGAAGTCAACCATTATTAGCGCACGCTAAGGGATGTTTAGTAGCGTGCGCTAACTTGTCAATAATGAGAATATTATAAATGGGACAAAGAACCGCTTTGGCTTTCATTTCCTTCGTCTATACTTCACCTTTGAGAGTCCAGAGAGCAAGTATATCCCTTCTAAACACTTAGAACATATATTAGTGATCATTGAATGATTGAGTATCACTTGTGAGTAATCATTGAAGAGAAGTAACACCTTGGAGTGGCACATAACCAAACGGAGTCGGATTATACCTCGTGGTTCAGTGATTTCGGCATTCTAAGGTATGTTCAACCTATCACCAGTCTTAGATTTGGTTTTTCCAATGGATACGATGATCATATTATCGAGGTATTGAATTTCATTAGTGAATTATTCAACAACATCATGTTTAGAAGATTGGAATGTCTACAAATACGATATTATTGTTGGAACCTTGAAGTTGGGATCCTAGTACTTCAAATGATGAGAGTAATATTCTGAAGTTAACAATCCGTATGATTTATGTTATCTTTGTGATCATGATTTGGAAGAGAGGTTAAAAGAACTTAAAGGAAGAATCATCTTAGGAAATATTCTTTCGTATAAGTCGGAATTGTTAGTTCACCTCAAGATGAAGTCTGAATATGTATAATGATAGTAGCATCTAATACATCAACCGGAGATCACCAACTTTGCATGAGAATTGTAATCAAGATGGATTATGGTGTCACGATGATTATACGTATATTTGCATCTTGAAATTGATATCATCCTGGAAATCATTCATAAGAGTAAGAACTTGGTATTCATGGAAGTAACATGAATTATCACGAAGGATTTCATTGTTTCGATCATGGCAAGAACAGTTTACTGCTCAGCAGTAAACTGCCATGCAGAGATAGCGCACGCTATGTTATGCAGTTTAACGTGCGCTATCGAGTACTAGTTAGCGTGCGCTACGTTTGGTACGTAACGTACGCTAGACCATCGATCGAGTCGATTGGCGATCGGTGAAATCGACCATGCATTATTAGCGTGCGCTAATATACGAGATTTAACGCGGCGCTATCGAGTACGTATTAGCGCACGCAACGCTTTTGGACTTAGCGACGTTAAATCATCGGCCGAGTCGGCCGATCGATGAGGCAATCGACAACGCCGGGTTAGCGACGCTAGGCGCAGTGTATCGCGACGCTAACGAGTAGCATTAACGCACGCTACATATGATTCGTAGCGTGCGTTAATCTGGCCCGCATGCATTTCGTATTAAGGACTTCCTACCGTAATTATTGAATTGTTAGGCGTTAAATGCGCACGAAAATGAATTCTGTACTATTTCTTTTGTTAAGGTTCGAGCTTATCACGTGATTGATCGAAGGGGACGACCTTCGAGTATTTTGATATTCGTGGAAGTTTATTCTTGTCAACGAACCGAGGCAAGTACTCTAAATTAGAATTGTTTATATTATGACAATTATGAGGTGATTGTATCGTGTAAATATGTTGTGAATATATGTCCACCATGTGTTGATCTGACGGGAATCATCATGAGAATCTATAGCTGTGTGCGCTGGATCGTTAGACAGGTAGTTCCACCATGTGTTGGTCCGACGGGATCATCATGGGAATCTATAGCTGTGTGCGCTGGATCGTTGGAATACCACCAGTATGTTGGAACTGTTATGTTATGATATGTGTTGTGGATATTCTCGTTGGAGAAACTTGTTATGATATAATTGTTGATTATATCACTGTTGTATGATTATTGTACTTGTACTAGCATCGTTGTGCTAACCCCTTCGGGGGTGAACATTTGTGTATGTTCAGGATCCAGAAGAGCGGGGAAACAACCACTGGAGATGCATGACGACGAGGGTGCAAAGTGATGTTCTGGCCGGGTTTACTATCTGTTATTTGTTGATTATTTCAATAAGTACTCGAGTACGTCGTCCGTTATAATGATTTGGATTTTGGTGATGTAATAATAACTCTTCATTGGATATTCCTATTTCATTTTCAACCAGACGGTTGTATTTTACTTCAGTAATTTCATAAAGCGGTATCTGTTATTGTCTTTTCTTTTAATCAGCCTTGTAAATTCTTATGTAAAGGATTTACGGCGCTGTAATATTCCCGAATATATTGGGGGTGTTACAACTACTAAGCTGACTCTCTTTCTATCTTCGGGTGCTAAGGGGATTTGATGATATCCCTGGGAGGTGTCCATCATGCTGAGCAGCTCGCACCCCGAAGTTGGGTCGACCAATTGATCTATGCGAGGCAATATATAGTGATCCTTGGGACATGCCTTGTTTAGGTCTCGAAAATCCATGCACATTCTCTATTTTCCTGGGCTCTTTACCACCATGATAGCGTTGGATAACCTCTCCGGGAACTGGATTTCAGTTATGTGTCCAGCTCGGAGGAGTTTGTCAACCTCTTCTCCAATAATTTCGTCCATCTCTGGTCCAGAGTGCATTCTCTTGTGCTTCACCGGCCTCAATGCTCGGAAATTGTTGGACTTATTCCTACCAAGTCTTTGGCCGTAAATCCAAAATGTCTACAAATTTCCTTAGTAAGTGAATCAAACTTTTTCTTAGCCCGTTATCCAGCCAACTTCCCACACGAGTTTTCCTTTTTGACTTGCCTGGTATTAGTTCTATCTCCATTAACTCTTCATTAGGTTTGACATCTTCCTCATGAGATTCCTCCACTGCTCTTAGCCTCTTACCTATTTTATATTCTGGATCCGAGCCTCTTAGCTCGGGTGTTCTTTTATTGTTTTGCACCCTATGCTTCACTATTGTCTGTTAGCAAGATCGGGAAATGAACTGGTCTCCAGCTACCTCCCCTACCTCATTTCTCACCAAGAATTTAACCTTTGTGTGGCAAGTAGAAGCCAAATTTGTTGAGCCTGGAATGCCCTAGAATGGCGTTATAGGCGGATTTACTGTCGACTACTAAAAATCTTATTGTCTTGACCTTCTTGTGAGGTACCCGACCTAAGGCCACTAGAAGTACCACCTCCCCGACTAGTTGCACCTTGGTCATATAGAACCCATAGAGCGCCGTATCCACTTTCCTTGATTCCACCTCGAGATTCTTTTGTTTGAAGCAGTCGTAACATAGTATATCCACCGAGCTTCCAGTATCAATGAAGACCCTTTATACATCATAACTAGAAATTTCTGCTATGATGATAAGTGCATCATTGTGGGGGTGCGTGTATCATGTTATAGCCTATATGACTAAATTGGATGACGGGTCCTATGCTTATGGAGGCGACCTCTTTGAACTGGTGATATTTACTTTTTACGTGTGAGCTTTTCTGGCTTGATTAGAACTTCCGTCGGTCGGCCTCCCTGATATCATATGAATCACTCCTTTCTTGGCGTGAGGGGTAGGAGACCCTTGGGGAGCCTCCTTTTTATCCCCATACCCCCTATGGTATAGGTGGCTTCTTCCGACCTCCACTCCTTTGCTGATACGTGAACTCCATTAGGTGCCCTGCTCGAACCAGCTTCTTGATCTCATCCTTGAGGTGCCTACATTCATCCGTATTATGTCGATAATTATTGTGGAACTGACTCTAGAGTTCTTACTTTGGTTGGGTGGGTCCATTAAAGTGAGATGTGGGTCAATCAATAACCCTGCCCGTCTTGCCTTCTACTGCTTCTAGGACCTGCGCCCTTATCATTGTCAGCGGGCTATATTCATCGAACCTTGGCCGTTTCAAATTGATCTCATTCTTCCTTCGATCCGTGCTTTTACCTGTCCTTCGACGAAGTACCTCTCCCCAGGGAAGATTTCCTCGTAAGGTACATACCTCGTGTTGTACCACCCTAGTGGTTCCTCCTTCCCTCTACTCAAGCTTTTCGTGTGATTCCTCCATGTCCTTCTCGGATTCTTCGATGTTGATGTATTTGGAACATCGAGCTAGAACTTCATCATAGGTTCGGGTCGACTTCTTAGCAAAAGATGTACGAAGTAGTCCTGCTTGTAATCCCTGCATCAAGGCACTCGCCTTTACTTCTTCAGACAATGAGGGTACTTCTAAACATGCTTTTGTAAACCGAGTTACGTAAGCCCTCAGTGCCTCTCCGGAGTACTGCTTGATACTGAATAAAGACATTGAATGTTTTCTGGTGCGCTCTAGCGCTTGTGAAGTGGGTTAGAAACACCAAGCTAAAGGATTTGAAGCTGGTAATCGTCCCTGGTGGTATCTAGTGTAACCAATCTTGAGCTGATTATGTTAATGTAGCTAAAAATGCCGCTCACGGGGTCAAAATATAGGTGTAGTACCTCCATGTTTTGAACCGATATAAATTTTTGGTAGGATCAGAGAGCTCATCATAGGTGAAAGTGACCGCCATGAATCCATAAGGGAGTTCGGCCTGCAGTATCTCTTCTGAGAAGGGATGGCCTGGATAGCTTTCTAAGCCCTTTCCTATGACCTCCTATCGCACCTCCTTTACCTCGCCTTGCATGCTTGGTATGATGGGATCCAGTGTTTTCTCATGTTTAGATCGCTCCCATGTCCTTGGTTGGATTTCTCCGTGTTCTTCCTGCTGGCTAATCTCATCTGGTCTGTCAAAGAGGATGGGTATTCACTTTCGAGGCATTCTTTGTTTTTCGACCTCTCAACTCTTCTAGATTGTGTTAGCAATGATGTCGGCTAGTGCTACTTTCATCAAGGTGATCGTGCTGGGTGCAGTTTCTTCTCCGGATGGGGTGGTGCGTGTTTTTTCTGGAATTGCTCTCCCACTTGCAGCTGCTAATTGTTCCTCCAAATTCCTGGGCACCAGTTCTCCGATTTTCTTCTGGACTGTTTCTGCTTCTGCCATTGTTAATCTCACGTCTTAACTTTGGTACGACTCAATGTCATTGTTCCCATAAATGGCACCACTTGATATAACCGAGCTGATCGGCCACCAAGAATCAGGTCAATCTCAGAGGTTTGTTCTAAGAAAACTTGAATGCATCGTAATATATCTATATGAATGTTTCTGGTTGCTTAACTTTAGGATGGACAGCTTCTCTCACATTTACAGAAGGGAGGAGAAGCCTGCCCCTCAGATCCCGCTCTTAGCCTAGGGGATATCCCCGATTTTCAGGGATTTTGGCTGCGGCTGCCAATCCCTGGATATCTGGGATTTTAGCTGCGGTTGTCAATCCATGGATATCTGGGATTTTGTAAGGAAGATAAAATCCCAGCTTTCCAGGGGTTTTATCTTTATGGGCATGGACCCTTCCCAGCTCGGGGTAGGTTCAGCTAGCTCGTACTCTTTCATTGGGCAACCCCCTTGTCGGGGCCTCTTGTTCTTTCGAGAGGTCGGTAGGCCTACCCATCTTTGCTGATATTTACATCATGTCTTCTGAGCTCGGGATAGGGTCAGCCATCTCGGACTCCTTTATGATGAAACCCCCTTGTCAGGGCCCCTCGTTCTTTTGAGAGGTCGGTAGATTTGCTACTAACCGGGCTCTTTAGACTGGGTTTCGGGAGGTCTATGTTTATCGTCCTATCAATATGTTATACGTTTTACGTACGTTTATGCTTTGCGAATTTAAATTATAATGATGTTATTGATCTTGTCGATCATTTATTAAGGAACAACAGTTTCAAGTTTTATTGATACCCTCGTTGCACTACGGTGAGTTGATTTGATCTTCCTTGGATTTGTATTTTCTTTGTTGAGTTGTTTGCTCCCTGTTTTGTGCCTGGCACGGACACACGAGCTGACATACGAGAAGATGCACGAGCTACTGCTCGTGCATCCCAGCAGAAGTTGGATAGTAAGTTACGCACGACCTGACGCACGATTAGATTGGTCGTGCGCCTCTGACAGTATAAAAACCTGACAGTCGCGTTTTTCTTCTCATTTTCTCATCTTCTTCTTACAAGCGATGATTTGGGCGATTACACTGATGGGAGTTGGTTGGGATATCATCATCCAACATCATCTCCGAGTTCCTAACGGGATTTAATAAACATTCAACCTTCCTTCTCCGTCGAATCGAGGTAATCCTTCTCAGAACCCTAAATTTCGGGATTTCGGAGGTTTTGCTATTTCCTTCGTTCCTTTCCGAATTATTCATGAAATCATGATGTGTAAGATTTAACTACCCAGATTAATATTTCTCCTACGAAATCATGGTTTAGTTATGAGTTTTTGTGAAATCGAGAGAGTTTGGTTGTAATCCTCCCTCGATGTGTTATGTTGCCGAATTACATGAATCGTAGGCGGGATTTTCGGGCCTATTTCAGTTTCAATTCCAGTCTTATTATTGTTGATAGTCGTTTTATAGATCATTTAGGTTCGGAGTATCTGAGTTCTTTCAACGGTGGTTGTATACCATCTCGAAACATCCCAACATGTCTCAAAGGCAAGTAATCCTTCCGAACTTACATTCTTAAATGTGAAAAGTGATGCAAATGAGTGTTAGAGCATATTCGTTCACACCGGGAGGGTTTGATAGGGCCTCGAAAAGATCCACGTTTGTATGGTCCACGAACATTAGGGTTAACCACTCCGGAAGGATCCGACGGGGCCTCGGAGGGATCCGTGCATGGTTGGGTCCATGGTTAATCAGGAGGTTTTATATTATTGTGGTATGTTCGGGATATTGCATTTCTGGAAATTATTATCTTAATTTTTGAAACTATTGATGCATGTACTTTGAAATTGTAAGATGTAAGGGTTCTTTTGTATACTTGTACTATCTATTCATGGCTAACCCCATTTGGGGGGAATATATTTCGTGTATTTCAGGTACGAAGAATGCGAGTGGACGATGTAACACCCCCAAACCACTCGGGAATATTACAGCGCCGCAGACCCTCTCCATGAAGATCTACCAAGCTAAATACAAAAACAATACATCACATTACATGCCGACATAGCTAAATAGTGAACCATTAGACCGATTTGGTCTTTCACCACAACACACACATCAAGCATACATAACTCTTTCCCACAACTCATACCCACGCAGGGGTTAGAATACATCAACCTTCCCATAAGACGGGAAAATACCACAACGGAAAGATAAGACAACAAGGATTTACTAAAATACTCTACACTGGTCTTCATGTGATTAGTATCGTCGTCTTCCATCATCCTTCGTACTGATCTTGTGATTTGCTCCCCAGCAACCTACAAGTACCTGGACGCAATACATACATCCACCCCCCGAATACTCGGGGGTTAGCAAAACCCTACTGTTTTGCTAGTGCAAGTATAAAGTGCAAATACGAGCTATACACAACATACTCCAAGAATATAATAACTTGGTTAATTCCACAATTCAACCCAACGAAGACTTCCCGAGATAATTTATTGGACAAAATAGTTCAATCCCGTAAAAAGTTGGAATGAGACATGTAGACTCTTTGAAAAGTATTTAAAGATCCTCGGGAGTTTTTAGAAAAACATTTCTGGACTAATGAATTCTCAACTTGACAAAACCACATAGGTACACGGGCTAAAGAATTGTTTTTGTTCAAAAATACTAATCCGGTCACAAAATACGGGGTCCACGACCCAATCATCCACATGACATACTCGAGTGAATAACTCAATGGTCACACTCGATACACAACCAAACCACAATGCACGGAAACAATCACAGGGCCCGAATCCTTATGTCAAAATATCTCAACCATGAAACGAATCATATACGACACTATATTGGTGCCTTTCTTGCCAAGTACCAATATTCTACACATGACGTAGCTCACATTGGGAATGAAAGCGTTGTGATATTCCGGACATATCACAATTATCGAAAACAACAGCATGCCATAATCATCATCACAAAACAAACTCCCCGAGCTATACCGGCCCTGTAACTCTCGAGCAAGATACACACCCCAGGGACACCTCGTCAGGCCCTCCCTGGTGTATAGCCCAACTGAGTGATCCGCCGAATTCGAAGTCTAAACAGATCCCAGGGGACCCTCGCAGGTTTTACTCGGATCGCACACACTCAATAACCACATGGCACAAATCACATTCACCAAAAACATATTTCCCCAAAGTACATCAAATGTAAATCAAGGTACTTGTTAGGAATGGCCACTATATCCGACACATACTCATGACCAATATTATACAGTATCATATACTCATAAGTAAACACACATATCCACACACATACACACCTCTTGCCAAAAAGACATAATCTTTAGGTCCACTAACGATGAAATCACACACAACGGCACCATCCGCAAACAAGGCACTCCAATGCACAACACTAATACATATTCTCGGAACAACACATTCGTTCACAAACACATAAGTAGATCTTTGTGAAAGCTTTTATCGAGAATATACCAATTATTTTGTAAATGCATTTAAAACATTATGATCGCACACATAGTCAATTACCAACTATTACAGCTACGAAACATGAAGTGTATAGGCAAGATACTTGCCTCGATAATTGATACGGGGCACTCCGATGAACACGGCTCAACCGGGAACCTCGAACACCCACAATTCTTCGGGCGGAAAACAACGATAACACGATCGATCGAGAAACGATGAACGGAAGAGTTCTGACTCAGGTTCTTCACAAGGAACCTGACCCTAACATCATGACATCGAAATCAACGATCGTACGAGGAAGAATAATCGTAGAACGCCCGAATCCCCTTTGTGATATTTTACCGGACACCTTCAAGGCGTCGATTAAGAACTCAACAAAATGACAGATCTTTAGCAATAGGACCATGGAACGACAATAAAATGGGTAGAATACAACTTATAATCAACAATCCATCACTAATCTAAATTAATACGGATAAAACGGACGAAATCAAACAAAATCTCCAATTTTCCCAAAACTAGGATTTTAGGAAAACTAACCTTGATTCGCTGGATCTACGGATGTTATGGGATGATCAATTGATGATATATGCTCAGGAACTTCATGGGTTAATTGTTTAACAACACGCCTTCAAGTTCCCCAAGGCTCCAGTCGCGGAAGGGAAAAGGGGAAATGGGAAAAATGAATAAAACTGGACTGCTCGACCATATTTATACTGGTGCGCACTAGCGTGCGCTAGGCTTCCGAGCTAGCGCGCACTAACGGGCGGTCATGGTCGAGAATATTTGGCTGGGGCCTGCCATCATGTGCTAGACATGTGCGCTGTCGGCCTGATCCGCAATCCAGAGACTTCTTGTTCGACCTCGGTAGCACGCGCTGCGCGGGTGCTTGCGCGCGCTAGTTGACCCGTCCAGAACCTCCTGGACTAAACCGCTCGGCCAGGTAGGATGCGTTGGGTGGCCGATAGCATGCGCTACATCTGCCGATTAGCGCGCGCAACGACCATCAGTAGCGTGCGCTACCTGCCTATCCTTCCCGATCCCAAAACCTTAGAACCTCACTGCCCAGCCCGATAGCGTGCGTTGGTCGGCCGGTTAGCGTGCGCTATTCCTGCCGAGTTAGCGCACCCTTCCGACAGTAGCGTGCGCTATGCCGGTTCCTGCTGCACCTATCCGGCCAGCGTCCACACTCGTCCATCCAGTACCCGCACCCGTCCGGCCAGTGCCCGCACGCCATGACTCGACGACTTGATTATCCGAAAATGGATGGAACGAACACGACAAAACGCCAGTGGACAACATTATCGATCCGAAATGAAAATGATGGATAACAAGTCACCATATACGGTTACAAACACAAAATTAGTCGTCGAGAAAATAATATCGGTACCGAGAAATATTCGAAGAAAAATCCAAAAAAAATGGAACGAGAATCACGGGCATTACAGACGAGTACCGGGGCAGTACGATGGTGACGGCCAGGCATGATACTATGAAGATTCATGTTGTCTTTATTCGAGTCTTGTCTTTTGAGATTTTGTTTTATCATGAATTGTTAGTTGGTACTCGAGTACTATAGGGGTTGTTTTCTTCTTATTAATTATGTTGGACTTTTTGTACATTGTGGATTTGAGTATGGTCTTTGGAGTTTCATCGGTTGATCCGATTAAAGATTGGTGGTTTTGATGTTGTTAGAAAATTATTGACGTTCTTTTTGAAATGGTTTTTGTATGACTTGTGAGTTCCGGATGAGATTCATGGCGCTGTGACATACCTGAATATCTCGGGGGTGTTATAATCCTAGTGCAAGTTCTCACATATGTAAAATGAATCGGGATCCAGAACGAAGTAGTAAGCTTAGAACTGGAGAAGTGATGTGACAATCGACAGCGGGAAAAGTGTCGAGGCTACTGACATCGATCACTTATGTTAGATTTTGAATCCAGTTTTATAGTTATTTTGGATGATGTACTTGTTTTGCTCAAGGGCACAAAATATTGTATCAATTCTGGTCATGGACCGAAATGGATTTTATTTCTTATTATAGATGGGTCAGATCGAATTTATTTTAGAAATAAATTAGTTGGTACTGATACATTACTAAACAATTTATATCATTTGAATCTAAAGAATAAAACAACTGTGAACACTATAACTAGAAAGAGTAGTAGGGGTGATATAAGCCAAGCACTTAAGTGGCATCTTGGACTTGGTCATGTTGGTCAGACCAAGGTTCACAAAACGGAGAAAGATGGTCTTATGGGTACATTATGATCTGATCCCTATCCAACTTGTGAATCTTGTATTCAAGGCAAAATGACTAAGTTACCCTTCACAGGGACTTTTGAAAGAGCTACTGAAAAACTTGGATTGATCAATACCGATGTATGTGACCCTTTTCAAGTGGCACGGGATGGTTTTCAGTATTTTATTACATTCGCTGATGACCATACTAGGTATGGATTCATGTACTTATTGAAACATAAATCCGAAGACTGATAAATTCAAAGAATTTAAAGCCGTAGTTGAAAAACAAACAGGACAGTATCAGAGCAGTTGATTCTAAAAAGAATCAGTCGTATTTTTTACCGAATCAGATCCAAAAATCACATATTTTTTTTGAAAACAATATTTATCTTTCCTATTCTCTTATATGGATACCTCAATGATAAACAAGGTTCCTATGTTTTCTATTAATAAATTTGATGACTGCAGAATGAGGATGGAAGCACATCTAGCCGCCATGCACGAGGAGATGATATTTGTCATCCAAGATGGCCCCATAAAGATACTGAAGGTTAATCCCGCAACAAGGATAGAAGGACAACCTCATGCTGAAATGCTCGAGAAGGAGCGAGAGCAATACACAACCGATGGTCGTAAGCGCGCGAACCTCGACAACGTTCCTAAGAATGTGTTGTTTGTCACTCTTGACAAAGGCATATTCTCGAAGGTAGAGAGCTGTAAGACAACCAAGGGAATCTGGGAGAAACTCAAGTTAATTTGTGAGGGAACTGGGCTCTCAAAAGAAAACAAAATTTCTAAACTCACTCAGCAATTTGAATCATTTAAAATGAAATCTTCTGAAACACTTGAGGAGCTTGACCTCAAATTCACTGCATTGTCGGTGAACTTGAAGCATTAGGTAAAGTGTATACCCAAAAGGAGACAAATTTGAAAAATTTTAGATCACTCCCTGCCTGATGGGACATTAAAACCACATCTATGCGTGTGATCTTAATGACATTTCTACTTTTGACCTCTTTTATGACCTCAAAGCTTTCGAGTATGATATTGACAGGAGAGAGAAGGCCGAAAAGTCACCTGCCAAGACTACAGCCCTAGCCGGTGTATCTAACAGGAGAAACAGCATGCCCAACACATCCAAGTCTGCCCAAAAGACTGCTGACAGTGATGATGATATCCTGTCACAAGATGAAATGGCTCTTCTCATGCACAAATTCAAACAGTCTGGAAAGACTGCATACAGGCCCAAGCCTTTTCACAAGGTAAATTCCGAATCTTCTCCATCTGGTGATTCTAATCTATGCTACAACTGTACGAAACCTGGGCACTATGCAAATAAGTGTCTGCAGACCCTAATACTTGATCAGGACATATGATTCAGTGGTTTAACGTATACGATATTCATAACATAAAGGTTTTAGAATGATCCCTACCATTCGTTCTCAGTTGGGTTACATTGTGAGCCAAGGGACTGACTAAGTGTTACTCATACTCTTTGGTTCCTCCCATTACCGACGGAGACGAACCTATAGAGTCGCGACATAGGATAGATGATGGATTAAATTAAAGATAATCTTTTTTATGACTATTAGACATTAGATGTCTAATTTAAATTATTGGATAATTGTTATTTTAATTTATTAGATAAATTAAATTGGCTTAGTGAATTAAATATATTACTAGGAAATTAATTTAATTCATATTATTTCTTAGAGATTTATATTTAATATAATTTTTAATTAGATTAATTAATTATATTAATATTAAAACGTACCATGATTGATCTATCTGATTAGATACACGAGGGTCCATTTCACGGACCTAAACGAACCAACTCTCTTTCTTCATTATGGCCACCCCCATTGATTATTCATGGGATAATTTTTTTTTCTTAGTCTTTCATGTCATGTGACATTATACTCTTGATACCATTCATGTGAGTTCGTTTAATAATGAAGTTGACATTCATTATTAAATGACTTGGTTATTGGTTGAAAATTAGAAGAAGAAAGAAAGAGAAAGAATAGAGAAGGAAAGAAAAGGAGAGAAAGAATTGTTCTTACTTATTTTTAATTTTGAGATAAATTTTTATTATCAAATCTTATCTTGGAGAGCAAGAAAATAGAAAAAAAATTATCCTATAATCACTTCATATAGCCGTCGACCTTGGAGGTCTTTGAGTGACGATTATATTTTTCCGGTCATCTTTCCGACGCGTAATACGTATAGACACGGTATTTTCAGTTCTTGGGATTTTACGAAAGCTAGGATCGATTTTCGTCAATATTTAATTGAAGGACTTCAAGGGTATGATTTCTAATTCATACTTTGTATTTATATTCGTATATGCGATGCATGAACGATCCTCTTAGAAGCTCGGATTATTCAGTTTGATCCGTTTTCTGCTGCGCAATTCGATTATCATTACCGAATCCCACATGAACACTTCTTTTGGCCTAAAATGAAACATGATGTTTATAAAATTATCTTTGTCGAGGAACAAAATCACGAGATTTACCGCATTGCTTGTACATGCCACTTCGGGTTCCTAATGAGCCTTATGTAGATCTTTCCATGGACTTTGTGTTAGGGTTACCAAAGGTAAAATCCGATTGTGATTCGATATTCATCGTCGTTGATAGATTTAGCAAAATGTCACATTTCATTGCATATCACAAAACCTACGATGGCACTCATATTGCAAATCTATTTTTTAAAGAAAATGTTCATTTGCATGGAATGCCCAAAAACATAATGTCTAATCGGGATACTAAATTTCTTAGCCATTTTTGGAAAGTTTTGTGGGCAAAACTAGGAACAAAATTGCTTTATTCGATAACTTTTCATCTCAAAATGATGGCCAAACCGAGATAGTTAACCGAACACTTGGTCAATTGTTACGAACTGTTGTTAACAAGAACTTGAAAATTTGGGAAACATCTTTACCATTCGTTGAATTTGCTTATAATAGAACTGTTCATTCTACAACTATATTTTATCTATTTGAAATTGTATATGGTTTTAATCCGATAAATCCTTTAGACTTGTTGCATATTCCTGTAGATGACATGAGCAGTATCCATGGCAAGAAAAAGGCTGAAATGATCAAATAACTGCATGCAAAGGTTCGAGAACAAATCAAAAAACGCAAGAACATAATGCACAAATAAAGAATAAGAGACTGAAGCAAGTGTTCTTTGAACCAGGTGATTGGGTTTGGATTCACTTGAGGAAAGAGAGGTTTCCCGCAGAAAGCAAGTCGAAGTTGATGCCGAGAGAAGACGGACCATTCCAAATTTTAGAACGCATCAATGATAATGCCTACAAAATGGATTTACCTGGTGAGTATAATGTTTCTGCTACATTCAATGTTGCTGAATTAAGCCCTTTTGAATTTCAGATTCGAGGATGAATCCTTTTGAGGATGGGGGAATGATGTGAATCAAGAAGCAGTCAGCCAGACGGTAGAAAAAACTATACATTCCTATATGACCAATAACAAAATCACGAGCAAAAGCGCTAAAGAATTCGTTAATAGTGCTCGTGCAAAATCATTTCAATCAGATCCGTGACCATCAATATAACAACAACTTTATTTGTGCCGTTGAAGCCATCACATGTTAGATCAAAAGTGTTGATGTCATCATTCCAAGCGATAAGCATAACTAAAGCAGCTTTCGAATTCAGATATCTCTTAGATATAATAACCAATTAAACCTTTATTTACACCAGCAGAAAGCTAAGAGAAAGTCCTAAAAATTTTATGTTCATCATAACATCAAAATAGAATATTTGCAGTGGTGAAATACGGTACAAATGAAAGCATGCTTTGGAACTTTTATATACGATATACTTATGTGTTTTTGTCATAACTTTCACGTCCAATATCCTATTGAGACGATTCAAGTGGATTTGGAAAGCTAAGAGGCAGTACTACAATCATCTGACACCAAGATCTGAACAGAAAGTAGGAGCCCTTATGCCACTAAAATGAAAACATCACATTTTTTTAACTTGGATTTCTTATTTTCAAAACCTAAGTCTTTGTCTTTGATTTTTGTCCCGCTAAAAATATGTTGACTCCTTAACTTATGAGTTGATTAGTCATTGATCAGACTTCAGGGGCTTTGGATATTGAATTTATAATTTTTTGGTCTTTATAAGTTTTATTTTATATTTTTATATTACAATAGTTGTAGGAATTTTGGCTATAAATACCCTCATTTTCATTTGTAAGGACACCTTGAAATTTGTCAAGATTGTGAGTGTTTATGCGAACAAACTTTTCTCTTGTTTTGTTGAGTGTATCTCCAAAATATAAATCATGATTTCAATTCACTTATTGAGGCATTAGAAACCTTGTGGCGTGTTTGAATCGCACCTTCCGGTTTGCTACAGCACGTCACATAGAGGGATTGAAGTTGTTAGGCGTATTTTTATACGCTTATTTATCATTATTTTGTAGTATTTTGGAGTGTGAAATCATCTAAATGAGCTTTTAATGCCTTAATTTTGCATGATTGACAGGAAATTGAAGTCCGGAAGCTTAAACGATGCATAACGGGCGAAACGGCAAAATCGACTATGAGCCGCGGCACAAGGAAGCCGAGCCGCGGCAAAGGAAGACACCAGAAGGGCGAGTAGTCGTACTGTGTGCCGGCACAGGCCAATGTGAGCCGCGGCACGGAAGGATTTAATTACGCCTGTGTATTGATTTTAGCGATGTGCCGCGGCAAAGATGGTGAGCCGCGGCACACTTAGCGGGATTTATACGTCTGCGGATTTTGGGCCGTTTGGCCGCTTTCAACCGATTAATATGGACGCGATTTGTGGAGGTCTTTGAGCTATAAATAGGGCTAAAGACCCTAATTTAATTATCCGGGAATCATTGAATCTAAACCTAAGAGAGCTTAAGCTTGGAGACAGAGAAGAAGAGGAAAGCAGAGAATTCAAGGGCGAAGGCGGAAGTCAAGAACGGAGGAATCCGAGCTTCATCTGCGTTTGAATTTTATGCTTTCGTTTATTTATTACGTATTTTCACTTTTAGTATGTCGCTAAAGCCCTAATCTAGGGTTTTGATGAAACCTTTATTTTGACGAATTGATTGAGATTATCCAATTTATTACCTTTTTATTGAGTTTTCCCAATTATGTTTAATGCTTGCAATTATCTGGCCAATAGTTGTATTGATTTAATCATTCACTTCGAATCGGAGAGGAGATTTGGTGAGGAACTATTGGTGAGGACCGCTTTATTCGTGAGATAGGAATATACTCATAGGAACTACGTGGCCTTTAGGAGATTTCATGCTTTTTGCCTAGCGACGAGATAATTCACCTAGGGATAGAGTGCGTTAGTCGCCGTTAGATAAATCTATTGACCTCGGGAGAGGCGGTAGAATATATTAGCAATCTCCGCCTTCAATAAATTGGGAAAATTATTTATTACGGATGATCAAGATTTAATTCGGATAAATTAAGGTGGATTCAGAACTCTAGACTTATTTATCATTTGATTCCTTTTATTCAAGCTATCGCTTTCTGTTTAGTCTTTTATTCATTCTTTTAGTTATTAATCCAAAAACCCAACTTCGATTGTTCAAATAAAATTGGAATACGAAAACGTCGGTAGTTAGAGACTCAATCCTCGTGGGAACGATACTCTACTTATCACTTTATTACTTGTAAACGATGACGTGCACTTGCGTGTAGGAAATATCGCAACAAGTTTTTGGCGCCGTTGCCGGGGATTGAAATTTCTCTAATATCGATTTAAGTATTTCCATTCTTAATTTGAACGTTTTATTTTTGTTTATTTAATTTTGTTTATTCGTTTTTCCTTTCAGGACCTTTCGTTAGTGCATGAGAAGACTCGATAACGAAGGCCTACTACCTTTGGACACCGAGCTCGAGCGCATTCTAAGAAGGAACAAAAAGGAGAAAAGAGAGCTGCAGACGACGGTCAACATGGCCGAGAATATTGAAATCCAAGGAGGAGACAACCAAGTGCGGCAAGCTCAACCGGAACTCGCTCTTCGAGATTATGCCATGCCGCAAGTCAACGCAAATTTTTCGGGAATTCGGCGTCCCACCATCCAAGCTAATAACTTTGAGATCAAGCCCGCCATTATTCAGATGGTGCAGGCGAGCCCATTCTGTGGACTACCGAAGGACGATCCGAATGCCCACATTGCTTCTTTCCTTGAGATATGCGACACTTTCAAAACTAATGGTGTCACCGACGATGCCATCCGATTGAGGCTTTTCCCTTTTTCTTTGAGGGATAAAGCAAAATTCAGTCAATTCCTTATCACGGGTCGATTACAACTTGGGAGAGGTTAGTGCAAGCCTTCCTTGCAAAATTTTTCCCACCGGCTAAGACGGCGCTTAAGAAACGAGATAACCACTTTTGCCCAAGATGATATGGAATCGCTCCACGAGGCGTGGGAGCGATATAAAGAATTGCTACGAAGATGCCCTCATCACGGCATTCTGATTGGCCAATGCATACGTTTTATGGTGGTTTGAGTGCTTCTACACGCACTTTAGTGGATGCACCTCGGAGGAACATTCATGGGAAAATCTATGGCCGAGGCTCACGTGCTTTTGGAAGATATGGTCAAAACGCTTACCAATGGCCACAGAAAGATTGACACCGAAGAGGGTAATGGAAGTTTCGAGCAATGATCCGATTTCCACCTTGTCGGCTCAAGTCGCCGCTTTGACACAATGACTCGTAACTTTTCGCACGCACCACCCGTTACCATGGAGACATGTAATTGGTGTAACGGATCACACCCGAAAAGTGAGTGTCAATTTGGAAATCCGTTCGAGCAAAATCGATGGAGCAAAGCTAAATTCGTAGGAAATGGGAATCGACCGAATAACCCGTACTCCAATACTTATAATCCGGTGGCGCAATCATCCCAACTTTTCATGGAGAAACGGACAGAACACACACCACCCCTTTCGCCTTAATCAACGGCACTCCCTTCCGCTCCCAAAGTGTCTCTCGAGGAAGCGCTTGCAAAATTGGCGGCAAATACGAGTCAATTTATGACTCCTGATTAAGCTACACTACAAAATCATTCTGCTTCCATTCGAATTTGGAGGTTCATTGGGCCAAATCGCTAATGTGTTGACATTTCGTCCGAGGGAGCATTGCCGAGTACCACAGAGACAAATCCTAGAGAGAGCCTAAACGCAATTAGCTTGAGAAGCGGGAGAGAGTTCTTTGGATCACCGAGCGGGGTAAAGAGAAGAAGGTTATTAAGGAAGAGATGGATTTAAAGCCGAGGAGTCGAAAGATTTGGAGCCGGATAACTCGAAGACATGTGTTCCCTGTTCCAGCCCACAAAGACTACAAAGAAAGAAGGGCGGACAAACAATTTCCCAAGTTTCTTGATGTGTTCAAAAATCTTCACATAAATATTCCGTCACGACGCATTGGAGCAGATGCCGAGTTATGTCAAGTTCATGAAAGAGATATTATCTAAGAAGAGAAAACTTGAAGAGTTTGAAACGGTCGCCTTGACAGAGGAGTGTAGTGCTATTCTTCAAAAGAAGCTCCCACCTAAGTTGAAAGATCCGGGAAGCTTCAACATACCTTGCACCATGGGGAATCTTTCGTTTAATAAAGCACTATGCGATCTTGGTGCAAGTATCAACCTCATGCCTCTGTCGATTTTCCAAAAGCTGAATATTGGGGAAGCTAAGCCAACCACAGTCTCATTACAATTGGCGGACCGATCGATAAAGTATCCGAGGGGAGTGATCGAGGATGTATTAGTTAAGGTTGACAAGTTCATCTTTCCAGCCGACTTCATCGTACTAGACATGGAGGAAGATGACAATATTCCGATCATCTTGGGACGACCATTTCTAGCGACGGGCCGAACCCTTATAGACGTGGAAAAGGGAGAGCTAACTCTGAGGGTCCAAGACGAGGAAGTTACTTTTCAAGTATTCAAATCGTTCCCATGTCCCGGAAGTGCTGATAAAGGATCACAAATTGAGGGTGTGGATGTTTGTGAAAGAGGAAAGCATCGAAAAAATCGTCGTTGGGAAAATTCAGATTTTATGTTAAATAGCCCAAGTTTGAAGAAGGATGTAGAACTAGTGGCGTTTCTCGACCATGAAGAAAAATCTGCTGCAGTTGTGAGTTCGTTTGTGAAGGAGGAGAGTGAGCCGAAAGCCAAGAGAAAAATTAGTCATGGAGAAACCGGGTGTTTCGGGAAGTTTTTCAAGTCGAAACCTTTTCGAAAACTACATTTGATGACTGAACCGAAAGTCGAACGGCTGATGACCAATGGTCATAATTTTAACCAAAATACAAACGGTTCGATGAACGGGGCGGAAGCCAAATGGAGTTTGCGAAAAGCGAACTAACGTTGTTCAATAGGTCCGGCTGAAGACTATAAACTTAGCGCTTCCCGGGAGGCAACCCGAGCTCGTAGCTGTAGTTTTTTTTGCATTTCTTTATTTTTCTTGTATTCGTGATTTTTTATTTTTCATCATTTTTGTGCTTCTATTTGCTTCTTCCTCTCGTTTTTAACGTCTGCTTTTCAAAATTCTCGCAGAAAGTCCTGTGAGAAATCGAGTATGAGCCGCGGCAAGATGCTTATTGTGAGCCGCGGCACACATCGATCGCAATGGGAGGCAAAACCGATCAGACTTTGTGTGCGGCACGGCATAAATGAGCCGCGGCACACTCGAGTAATGAGCCGCGGACACGGAATTTGAGCCGCAGACACGACAAAACGAGACACAGTAAAAGGGATCAGATTGTGCCGCTCACCTCATCTCAGGCTGCGCACACTATGCGGAATCCGAAAGGCCAGGCACTTATAACATGCATTCAGCCGGCATTTATCAGGTACGTTTTTCTCTTTCTCCCTGCCTTCCCTCCCCAGCGCGACCGGCCGACGTTGTTCAAATTTCTTCCTGCGATTTTTCTGGCAATCTTCAAAAGGACTGATTATGGCGCGCACGAAGAAGCTGACCAAGCGTGCTAGGACCGAGTCATCCCCTACGCGAGGGGAGACCTCTCGGGGTCCGGCCGAAGCGGAAGGGCACAAATTTTCGGACCCCGAAATTCACAAAATATTCAATGACAAGATCCGGCCACAGCTGAGAGATGAGATGAGGAGAGAGAGAGAGAGCTTGATGGCTGCCTTGCGAGAGGAGCAGCGGGCGGCGCGGGAGAGTGTTGTTGCTGCCGCTAGAGCCGAGATGAGAGAGCAGGCCCGCCGGGCCAGCCGACGAGCGGAGAGGCGTCTTGCTGCGAGGGAGGCTTATCATCAGGAGCACCTTGCCGCATGGACGGCCCACATCATGCATCCCGACGGGCCATTTACTGCGCCCGCCCGGCCAGCCACACCACCCTCCTCACCGGACGATGCCGACACCAGCTCCTGAGCAGACTGGAGGGGAGTACTTGACCTTTTACTTTTCTTGCATTTCATTTTTTGTCCATTGAGGTCAATGTACGTCCTAAGTTTGGGGGAGGGATTTACATTCAGTCTACATTAATTGCTGTACTCTATTTTCTTGCTGTACATTATATTTTGTTGCACTTTTCTTTTTAGATAGCCTTGCTTGCCGTAGTTTTTTATTCATGAATTTTCGTGCTTCTATTATGTGTGATACTGATGTGAAGCGGGCGAGTTTTAGTCGAGTTGTAGTCAGTTATTTCTGTTCTGCTTAGTATTCAATTAGGTCCGAAATTTTTCGTGATTGTAGAGGACTTGGCAGATAAGAGACGATACATACTTGTTTTTAAATCCCCATTAATACGTTTGGCTACATTTTCCGGATAGTGAGTCGTACTGTTTCTTTAGTCGTGTGGGCACTTAAATTGAGTTTAGAGTCGGTCAGTTTTTCCCTAAAAGTCGAGAGAATGCGTTCTATGAAGGGAAGTCTAGTAACCGGGGGTATTCGCGTGACCCGTTGTTTACTCTCGCGTAAAACGACGACCCCGATTAGACTAGTAATTTAGATATTTCACATGTGTCAATGATTGGAAGCCTAGTAACCGGGGGTATTCGCGTGACCCGTTGTTTACTCTCGCGTAAAATGGCAACCTTGATTCGGACATGCGGAAATTTTGTATTCGAGTTGTTTCTCCGCTGTAAACGGGAACTTAGTAACTAGAAGCATCCGTGTGCCCCATGAGTGTCTTTTACGTCAAACGGTTTCCGAATACATGAGAATGGAAGTTCCACCCTAGGATTATCCCGATGAAACATCCCGAGATCCTAACCTAGTGGTCGACTCGAATCAAATTCTTGAGCATAGTTATATAAGGGGATACTGCCCGAGGTTTATTTGTTATAAGACTCGTAAAATTTGTGCCTTTAGACTGTGGAACAGGATGAACTAGTTTGGTTGTGTTGGCCTTTCATATTGACGGACGATTTGACTCATGTTTTGTTAATCTTTGAGCTGAAATTTTCTTCATGAACGAATGATTAGATCGAACTTGATTTCTTTGCGGAATCATTATTCGAGTGCGGCTCGCTTTTATGACTCTCGTTTTATTTTGAGTGTATGGGTGGATAGTTTTGTTTAGGTTGAACACTATGAGTTGCACGATGATTCACGACATTCTTTTATTGACTTTAATTCTTTTTGCTTGAGGACAAGCAAAGGCTTAAGTTTGGGGGTATTTGTTAGGCGTATTTTTATACGCTTATTTATCATTATTTTGTAGTATTTTGGAGTGTGAAATCATCTAAATGAGCTTTTAATGCCTTAATTTTGCATGATTGACAGGAAATTGAAGTCCTAAGCTTAAACGATGCAAAACGGCAAAACGGCAAAATCGGACTATGAGCCGCAGACAAGGAAGCGAGCCGCAGAAGGAAGACACCACCAAGGGCGAGTAGTACTGTGTCGCGCACGCCCAATGTGAGCCGCGTACGTAAGGATTTAATTACGCCTGTGTATTGATTTTAGCGATGTGCCGCGGCACAAGATCGGTGAGCCGCGGCACACTTAGCGGGATTTATACGTCTGCGGATTTTGGGCCGTTTCGCCGATTTTCAACCGATTAATATGGACGCGATTTGTGGAGTCTTGAGCTATAAATAGGGCTTAAGACCCTAATTTAATTATCTGGGAATCATTGAATCTAAACCTAAGAGAGCTTAAGCTTGGAGACAGAGAAGAAGAGGAAAGCAGAGGAATTCAAGGGCGTATATGGAAGTCAAGAACGGAGGAATCCGAGCTTCATCTGCGTTTGAATTTTATGCTTTCGTTTATTTATTCTGTATTTCAGCTTTTAGTATGTCAGGCTAAAGCCCTAATCTAGGGTTTTGATGAAACCTTTATTTTGACGAATTGATTGAGATTATCCAATTTATTACCTTTTTATTGAGTTTTCCCAATTATGTTTAATGCTTGCAATTATCGGCCAATAGTTGTATTGATTTAATCATTCACTTGAATCGGGAGAGGAGATTTGGTGAGGAACTATTGGTGAGGACCGCTTTTATTCTCATGAGATAGGAATATACTCATAGGAACTACGTGGCCTTTAGGAGATTTCATGCTTTTTGCCTAGCGACGAGATAATTCACCTAGGGATAGAGTGCGTTAGTCGCCGTTAGATAAATCTATTGACCTCGGGAGAGGCGGTAGAATATATTAGCAATCTCCGCCTTCAATAAATTGGGAAAATTATTTATTACGGATGATCAAGATTTAATTCGGATAAATTAAGGTGGATTCAGAACTCTAGACTTATTTATCATTTGATTCCTTTTATTCAAGCTATCGCTTTCTGTTTAGTCTTTTATTCATTCTTTTAGTTATTAATCCAAAAACCCAACTTCGATTGTTCAAATAAAATTGGAATACGAAAACGTCGGTAGTTAGAGACTCAATCCTCGTGGGAACTATACTCTACTTATCACTTTATTACTTGTAAACGATGACGTGCACTTGCGTGTAGGAAATATCGCAACAGAAGTAAAACAACTATTTGCTTAATACTGGAACAATTTTGGGAACTAACATCATTTTAGAGATAGTGATTACCGCGGAACGTCATGTGGGGGCCCCCATCAGAAATCAAGTGTGAAATTCTTTCACAATTTTGGTTGTAAATGTTTTGTTCAAAGGACACATCCAAAACAACTTGGCAAATTTGAAGTAAAAGATGATGAAGCAATATTTCTAGGTTATTATATGTCAAGTAAAATATTTAGAGTTTACAATCTCAGAACAAAAATAGTTATTGAATCTATTAATGTATCTGTTGATGATAAAAGTATAACAGGACTTGAAAGTGAAGATAGCCAGACAAGCCAAGATTTCAAAATAAGGATGAATCGGAGTATAACTATGATTCATCAAAAATAATGACGAAGCTCCAAACTCTATGATCAACTCAACACTTCTATTGGTACACCTTTTGTGGGGGAGGAATTTATTGAATATACAAACACAAGAAGTAATTCATGAGAGAATATTTCATCACAATATACATCAGAGTCTACTTCATCGAAGAATACTTGAACTCTGAATTAAAACTCGGGTATTTCAAGCTCTGAAAGCATGGATTTAGGTGGGGCTTCAACAAGCACTCAAATCAGCTTTCACAATGAAACCACTAATTTAGGGGGAGATTCTAGCACAAGGAATGTTCTACCTCCTACAAGAAAGTGGACAAGAGATCACACACCAAATCTAATCATAGGTAATCCTGAAAGTGGTATTAAAACAAGGAGTGCTACTCAGAATGAGTGTCTAAATCATAACTTTCTTTCTCAAGAAGAACCTAAGAAAGTTGGAGATGCTGTCAAGGATGCTGATGGGGTTACTCCTATGAAGGAAGGACTCAATGAGTTTGAACGGAAAAAAGCCTGAAATTCGGTACCAAGACCAAAGAAGAGATCAATTGTTGGTACTAAATATGTTTTCAGGAACAAAACTAATCATGATGGCACCATAACGAGAAACAATGCAATATCGGTAGCTAAAGGATACTCACAACAGGAAGGCATTAATTATGGTGATACCTTTGCTCTAGTTGCTGAATTGAAGTAATTAGAATATTTATTGTTAGGAATATGCCTTCAAATGTCACTCAGATGATGAGAGAGTGAGAGCATTGTATTATAATTATGAACATTTATTAAATAAGGCATTTATTATTGTTATATTATTGTATATCACTAGCATCGTGATTTGGTATATAGAATAATAGTCCTTGCATTATAGAGCAAACATTACACTCCTTATAGAGATAAAGAGATAGGCACTGGAAGTGTTTTGGGCTTGGATGCTTAATTAGTTCGCAAATCGATAAAGCTTGATTGGGCAGTATATTTAGACAAGACTTGTATAACGTGTACTTTGACATGTAGTGCTGTCTTCACTAAGGGTTAGTGGGAGCACACGCTACAGGTATGCTAATGGGATTAGTATATTCAAACACGACTCACATCGAATCGGTCACATGAATTTCACTATAAGATGATCAATGACTGAATCAAAAGGTTGTGATAGGTATATGTGGACCTTTGACTTGAGGTTTCAGTAGGAGATGTGCTTGACATTAAGTTAGTCATTAGAGTAGTTCGATCCAATCACCGGTTGGTGGGGTCAACCTCAAAATGCAACTTAGTGGGTAAGTAGCAGTCTCTACTGAATACCGAGATAGTATTCTTTCTGTTGTAAGTGAGTAGGTAAATGTCTTATGCGGTTAATAGCAAACGAGATCATAAGTCTTTGGCCAAAGCATTTAGAGCTAGTTGTATTTGATACACGAGAGATCGATGATCTCGATTTGCATTAACAAATGCATAGAGTCAAGTTACAAAAGGGTTTGATATTACCGTGACCGTAATACTTGACCGAGACATATGGTTGAAATGTTTATACGTATACGGTATTCACGACATAATATTTTGGAATGATCTGATCATTCGTTCTTAGTTGGGTTACAGTACGGGGCACTAGACTAGCTAAGTGTTACTCGTACTCCTTAGTTCCTCCCATTGCCGACTGAGACGGTCCTATGGAGTCGAGCGCAAGGATATTTGATGGATAAAATATATTTATTATCTCTTCATTAATATTAGATATTGGATATCTAATTTGATTTATTTGATAAATCATAGCGGTCTTGTGAATTAAAATTAATTACTAGGTGATTAATTTAATTCATAAAAAATTATTTTTTGAAAAATATATTATTATAATTTTATATTTGATAAAATTAATTAATTGAGTTAATTAATTAGATACAAATACATTTGAGATAAAATAAAGTGTACTTAACGAACTAGACACGCGAACGTCCGGTATACGAATCGAGTGGCTCGGCTCGTTTTCTCACCAATCATGTAAGCCACCCCCTTCCCCACTTTCCATGTGGTTTCTTTTTGTCATGTGGTGTGTGTGGTGTGTTAGAATTATTTAATGGGTTGAGGACAAATGGTCATGAGATATCAAAATCTCATTATTTGATCTCATCTTGATTATATAATGAGAATGTCTTTCATATCATGTGAACACTTGAAAAACACACATACACACATTGCAAGTCAGCCGTGAGCTAGTGTGGGAGGGAGGAAATTTTTTGTTGAAATTTGTGTTGTTCATCTTAGAGAGAAGTAAAAGGAAGAAGAGAATAGAAGAGAAATAATATATCATTTCCTAGCCGTGTTCTTAGAGAACGAATTGATATATAATTTTGTCGACCAATATCCGTCGCGTTAGGACTGGCAATTTCTGACACGACACGATAACCTGATACGAACACGCACGAAATTAATGGGTTAGTGTTTGGTCTTATCGTGTTCGTGTCCTTATCGTGTCGACACGATAAAGACATGCTAATTTCGTATCGGGTTCGTGTCGTGTTCGTGTAACACGATAACTTTCATGTTCGTGCCGTATCGTGTTCGTGTAACTCGATAAGATTTATATTATTAGTATTATTTTTATAATTATTTTAAATATTTTTAGTTTATTTTCTAATTTATTATTTGAATTTATCAATTCTTGTCGCATCGTGTCGTTATCGTGTTGTATCAGCACAAAAATAATCATGTCATACTGTGTCCGTGTCGTATTCCTGTCGTGTTCATGTTTCAACCTTTCCTGTTGTGGTCGTGTTCGTGTCGGCCATATACTTAACGAGTTGTGTTCGTGTTTGGTCTTACTGTGTCGTGTCGTTATCGTGCCGACCCGATACGCATGAATTTCCAGCCCTACGCCGCGTGATAATGTATAGACACTTGACATATTCAGTGTTTGATCGTTCATCAAGTTTGAACAAATTAGATTCGTGTTCCTGTTGGTGACCGAAAATGACCAAAGCTTGGTTCGGGAAATTTCCATCAAGATAAAATTATCAAAGATCTACGAGGGTATGACTTCCTTAATTTTATCTTCATCATTTTATATTTGATATACAATGCTTGATGGATCCTCTTAGGGGTTCGGTTTTTTATCCGGTTAGACCGATTTATTTTTCCACGGCGTAAGTCGATTTTAATCACCGAATCCCAACAGTGGTATAGAGCGAGGTATATGCGATCATATATTCGATATTTGCATTTGAAATGCTTGTTTGTGTGTTTTATGATTTAGGCTCATCATTGTTCTAATTGTTAATGTTTAAATATTCATCTAATATTTTTTCATGATTTATATTATAATATAAATCTAATTTTCTTTTGAAAATTTGATTTATGTGTAATATAAAATTAAAAAAAAAAAAATTTAGATTCAGGATGAAATGACGAGCTAGAAAAGTGGCTTGACACGGCGCCTGGGATCGCTGAGGTCGCCGGGCAAAGAAGTCACTGCCGAGAGCAAGAAAGGCAAGGCCGAAGCCGCTTTGGCCGTGGTCGGCTTGCCGCCGGCCGTGGGCTTGGCCCGAGCCTTGTGTTTTCGCACTCCATATTTATATTTCATTCGGTAAATTAATTTTCCGCATATTAAATTGATTTCATCTGACTAAAATATAATTATGGGACTTTTATTCTTAAGGAATTTAATTTAATGAGATATTTATTTTCGTCCGGAACAAATTTATATTAGCGATTATGTAAATTAATTGGATTAATTCTAATAGATGAATTAATTTTATATTGATTTGACCAATATTAAGATTAATTATTTTTGCCATTAAATTATTGCATTATTATTTGATTGGTGATGTATTTCACGGACTTAGTTTATTGAATCTTTATTCGATGATGACTCTATACTTGGGAACGGTCTATGAAGTGCATGTTATTAGATTTAGGTTGTGTATGTTTTCATATTGTATGACAAACAAACAAACCGACAAACTGCACTTATAAATAGACTAGTTTTGTACCCCGTGCGATGCACGGGGTTGCCCATAGATGATGTTTTATGTTCGTTATTATCAATTTAATCTTGTATTAGTAGATTAAATTCTCTTTAGATACTTATAATGTATTTTTTTAAAGTTATTTTAAAAACACATGAACGGAAGTAGTAATAACTGAAAGAATTGTTCGCAAATTATAATAAAGGAAGAAAGCGTGGATGTAAAATTTTGATGAAGATTTGTGGGTATGCAATGGTGTGGAGTTTGGATATTTTACATATCTTATGAGTTTGTTATATGTTGCAACATCGGACAATATATATTTTACTATTCATGACAGATATTTAGTAAATATTATACTAAACATGTTTTAGCTTTTTGGTTTTGATTTTGTAAAATTATTGTCATCGTGCACGAAATATATATTGATTTTTTATTTTATACACTTTACATAATGTGTGAAGTTTATTCGAGAAATCAATTATTTTTAATAATTTACATTCATTTATAACTTGGATTTTAGGTTTCATAATTTTTCGTACTGGAATTGTTAAAGCAATAAATTTGTAGATTTTTAAATTAGAATTTTGTTTTAAACGAGATATTTAAATTATATGAATCAAGATATTTAGTGTAATCATGTTATAAACACTTAAAAAATGAAATTAGATAAATATTTTTTCAAGGCGTTAGGTCTGTGATGATTTGCACGTGTACTCATGTTATTGTATGATGTAAACAATAGGCAATTTTTTCCCATAAATCAGCAACCACATCAGATTTTCGACAAAACTCGACAAAAGATCATAATGAAAAAATAATAATTAAAAAAATAAGAGGTAAAATTGAAAATCCAAAAAATACAAATAAAAAAAATTGTAAAAAGCGCAGTAAAGATGCAAATGAAGGCGAAATCCTTTGATAGCGTAGACATACACATAGAAACACAAACACGTACACAAACCGAACCATAAACAGAAGGAGAAAACAATCCTCACCTCAAAAATCCAGAAAATCGAGAGAAGCGTGTTGTTGAAAGTAGCAAAGAAACCATCAATGGTGGCGCTGTCACACAGGTCGTCGAAGCAGAGAGGTTGCACGGCAGAGAGGTGAGGAAGGCACCAGAAATCCCTGAAGATTAGCATAGCATACCTTAATGCAAGCTACAAATATAATTTGGACGAAATCATAAATTAGAATCTGTAAAGCCAGAATAGGGCCAATAAATGTATTCAAACCAATATAAGACTTTCCGATTTATACTTCGCTTCTGGCAGTGAGGGCGAGTGGGAGCTTTCTTTTTCGCCGACTTTTCAACAGCATTCTTGCCGGTAAATTCCCTAGAATTAGGACTGATTTCGATAATCTCCTCCGCTTTCGGTTTAAACGCAGCTTTCTTCTGCAATGGCAACCTAACCGCTGCTCTTTTCTCGGGTAATAATCCATCGGCTACAATTGGTCCCCTCACGTTTGCCGCCAAATGCATTCTGCATTTAAAAGAAAAGGATTGTAAATAATGTTTCCACAATCCATACAGTTCAATTAGTTGGAAAATCGAAAACGGAACAGACCTTATTCTTTTCAGCCTGTGCATTGGCAAGTAACTGTGCACAAAATCTCCTGAAATCACCACCAAGGACGAATGATCAAAATGCAAAAACTAAATCAACTTTTATTATCATGAATTTCATCAAATACCCTGTGGCTCGCCTAGAAACCTGAGGAATCGCTTTCCCATCGACCCCACGAACTGCAACGAGATTTCCTATGTCGCCAAGTGCACGGCGATTTTACCTCTCTGCTGCCATGTTCTTCTGCTTATTAGCATCACCAGGGACTGGTTCCCCTGCAAACTCACATAATGGAAATCAAGATTATTATCTATCGACTGAAACAGAGAGGAATCCATTTTAAGATCGTTAACATTATCCAATAATTCAAAATTATTCAAACGCGAAACAGTAACATGCAAAATATTGAGTTAGACGGATCATAAACTAACAAAAAATAATACACACCCCTCCCTGATGTATATAGATCGGCATTCAAAAAGTAAGAACAAATAACTTAAAAAATAAAAATGAAACCCTAAATGAATACCCAAAAAAGAAATACCCTAACCATCAAAATCAAGAAACGAATAAATTCCCCAAAAAATAAAAACCCTAATCATCAAAAGCAAGAAATGAAAAATAACCAACACCAGTATTATTATCCACCAAAACCTCTTTCAATCCATCAACAAAACAAACTTTCCCATTATATTGCCTAATCAGAACTCTCCAACTGCTTCCATTAAGCGTCCGAAGAGTAAAATGTCTAGGTATCAAAGCATCGCACAGAAGCTCCTGAAATCACCACAAAGGACGAATGATCAAAATGCAAAAACTAAATCAACTTTTATTGTCATGCATTTCACCATATACCTTGTGGCTGGCCTAGAAACTTTAGGAATCACTTTCCCATCGACCCCACAAACTGTAACGAGTTTTCCTATGTCGCCAAGTGCACGGCAATTTTGCCTCTCTGTTGCCATGTTCTTCTGCTTATTAGCAGCACCAGGGACCAGTTCCCCTGCAAACTCACACAATGGTTCCATTATAGAATGTGAAGGGGGTTAACTCTAATAACACGGACATAATTCAAGATTATTATCGATCGGCTGAAACAGAGAGGAATCTATTTTAAGATCGTTAATGTTATCCCATAATTCAAAATTATTCAAACGTGAAACAGTAACATACAAAATATTGAGTTAGACGGATCCAATGTTTTAAAAGGCGCGAGGCGAGTTTGAGGCGTTTTGGCCGGACGAGGCGAGGCGTAAGCCTCGAGGCGCATTGAGGCGTAAGACTCGTTTGAAATAAAAAAATTCTAAGAATCTCATAAAAATAGCATATTATTGATATAAATTAGTAAAAGAGCAAAACAAATAAGAATTAGGGTACTAAAGTACCATATTGTTGAGGCATAAGCCTCAATTTTATTTTACTTTTCTCTAATAAAATTTAAAAAATATAAATTAGAATCTTTTTTTTTTAAATTCAATTTCATTCTCTATATATTTAATTTTGTTATTTCAAATACTTAATATCATTTACTAAAATAACAATCGTATGTATTTTTTAAATAAAAAATGCAACAACTCATAAATTCATATTATAACTGTAAAATTTACTCATAAAATTTAATTAGGTCATAAATTTAATTTTTTCAATTTTATTTTGTTTTTCTCTAATAAAATCACAAAAAATAATAAAATAAATTTTTATATAAAATAAATTACATTCTCTCCCAAATTTTATATAAAATTTATCATTTATTCTTTTTATTACTTTTTAAAAAATAAGAATCTCATAATAAAATAATTGTGATAAGGTTAATTAAGTGATGAACCACTTATATTAATAAAATATTATCCTTATTAATAAGACTCTATTCCTACATTATCTCATAATAAAATAATAGTGACACAATTAATTAAGTGAAATAATAGTGACAAAAAGTTAATTAAGTGATAAACAACTTTGTATTAATAAAACCCTATTCTTCTTTATCCTCACACCCACACCGTCCACAGTCCACCCTACAAGAGAGAGCCGCCACCTCGTCTTCTTCCATCTCAAGATCTCAGGTAATTTTTTTTCTGGAAAAGCCTCGATCCTATCGGGAAATAGAGGTCCGCCTCATGGGCCGCCTCAGAGAAACGCGCCTCAAGGCGCGTCTCAAGCCCGCCTCACAGGTGCGAGGCGTAAGCCTCAGCTGTAGTGGTAGAGGCGCTGCCTCAGAGGCGGTTTTCCGCCGCCTCGCCTCAAGGCGCGCCTCGAGGCGCACGCCTTGATCGCCTTTTAAAACATTGGACGGATCATAAACTAACAAAAAATAATACACACCCTCCCTAATTAACGGCATTCGAAAAGTAAGAACAAATAACTTAAAAAAAAAACTAAACCCTAAATGAATACCCCAAAAATAAATACCCTAACCATCAAAATAAAGAAACAAATAAATTCCGCCAAAAAATAAAAAACCTAATCATCAAAAGCAAGAAACGAAAAATAACCAACACCAATAGTATTATCCAGCAAAAACTCTTTCAATCCATCAACAAAACAAACTTTCCCATTATATTGCTTAAACAGAACTCTCCAACTGCCTCCATTAGGCGTCTGAAGAGTAAAATGCCTAGGTATCAAAGCATCAAATGACGAAGAAACTGCCGGTGGAACACGATGAGTCAATAAAACAATGGTAAAGATGTAAGTCATCAAATGACGGAAAATATTGTAACAGCCCAAAAACAGTGGCTATTACAGTGCTGTGGACCCCTACTGGGACCCACCAGGCGATATCACAATATACATTTAAAATCTGACAACGTGGCACCGTACCACAACATTTATCAAAACCCCGGTGTGGAGCATGAGTTATTCATATCTTTAAACACGAGCAAACAAACACAGGATCCAAATTCGGTACAGACCATATGACGATGGGCAGTACCTAACAAATTTTAGTACATTCATCCGACACAAAATAAAAATGAAAGTCACAATAAAACATAACCGAACAACCAAAAGACTCGGGGGCCCCGAAATAGCATACATCAGAATCCTCCGTCCCCATTGTGCTCCTCCTGTGCCTTGCCCTTTCCTCGCCCTGAAATACAAGTATTTCGCCCCAAACCACAGGGTCAGCTATACATGATAATAATTCTCATGACATTATACAATTCATATATACTGATCTCAAAGAAATCCACCGACTACTGAATATACCCCGAAGGCGTATAAACAATCAGTCCCAACTGTCGAACATAACCAAATATACGAACGACCATATACTATGGCTCAAGACGGACGTCACAGTACGCCCGATCCGGAAATGTGTCCGTGCACATGTCCACCCCGTATACGGAATCCAGAATATACGTGGGACGATGTACCTAATTAGCCTCACGAACTACGTCTCGTGTGCACGATCTAAATGCGGAAAACCTCCACGCATGATCATCAAGTGCCCGGCTAAAAATCCTACACATAACCAATCGGCGCGCAGATATGACTCCAGAGATGTCACGATACAACATGACAACGAAACTCAACGAATTACACTTTTACTAAGGAATCGAACAACTCACCGAAGTGTCAACAAAGCTCAACAATATCAAGGGTCCAAAAGTAACGAAACTTGGGAATACAATCCCACGATGAAAACGGGACATCATTAAGAACGACCTCAAGTCACAAGACACAAGTATATAAGTGTTTCATATACACAAAATGCATAATTATCATAAGAATCCACACATCATTATAACCAAGCAAGATAACTTGCCTCAATTCCGTAGACGAATAATCCTTCTTTGAATGGTCAAACGAACGGTATCCTCGTCTAACAATACTCACGTGAACAAGCAACCTTGAATGAAATATAATTCATTCAACAACACATTCGTACGATAATGGTATTATCGCATAAACAATATTCGTAAATTTACTTGAATAAATCGATTATCCTATTGATCATTTTAATGTTCTTATTACAAATCATCGTATGTTTATCATGTTCATTACATATTCTAACCTTAATGTCAAATTCTTGATGTCTAGTTTATTATCAATGCAATATCGTGAAAATATCTTTTCAAATCATCGACACTTCCAATTACGATATAAGTTGTGTTTAATTACGTTCTTCATTATTTTACCAACGATTTCATTCAAAACTTGATTACTATATGAAACATAAGTTTAAGTTTTGAGTGAACTAAGAACATCATCTTAATTTACGTCTCTAAACACGCACGGATTAATGAAATGGAATTTGGCTACTCATCTACCGCATTTGTATCATCATATTCAACACAATTCTCTTAAGAACATTATCAACCTATTAATGTAGTGATTAAAACCCTTTAACGAAATCGATAAATTCAAACATATGAAGATTACAACTTCCTTCTATCAACATTCATTGTTTTATTTTGAAGAATTTATTAAAAGCCTAGTTATATCATTGGATACTTTGAAATTTTTGAAGTAACTTCACCCATCTAACAAAGATCATCTACAAAGGGTTAACATAATCTTTCCAACAATTTTATTACAAAGGTTTTAGAGGCCAAAAATCATGGTTCCATACTACCTTCAAGAATCAATAGAATGTTCAAGACAAATTTAACATTTCTCACTTTTAATCATTAAGGATATCATCCCTAACATGTTCCTAGTGTTGAGACTATAATTAACTTCCGATTATCATGTTATACATCAGGTTTTAAGTATATCATTATCAACACAATCACATTATGAAGTTATTTACGACAAGAAGTAACATTAATACCTTCAATGTTAATCTTCACTTAGTTTGAGCATGATTCAATTAACTTATCATATTTGCACTAGTTTAAACTAACATTATGTGAAGTATTTATCTACTAGCATCATCATAAACATGGAATTGATATGAGTTAAAGAAAGACCAACCTTAAAATGAAGAACAACACCAACACTTCAAGGGATACACTTCAATCTCTAGCTCTCCAAGTCACCAATCAAGTGTTGAAGCTCCAACACAAGTTAGGAAGGCTTAGAAATGAAGTTGGAGGGAAAAAGAATCGTTCCTCAGTTGGGAGGTTGAAAAGGGTCGAGTAGGAAGTGAATGGCAAGTCATACTTTTATAATCTGAACTTGACATTACGTACGTTAACGAACGTCGTTAACGTACGTTATAGCCTTTACGTACGTAATCTTGTGATCATTACGTACGTAACCAATTTCATCAAATCTCACTGCCTCAAAACACGCAATTCGTTACGTACGTAACTATGTAGCTATTACGTACGTAATAGCCGTTGACTTGGCTGTCGCGATCGACTCCCGACCACCTACCCCTGCTCGGCCCCACCCGCCGAAAGGCGGACTGCTGGAGGATCTTCCGCATTACGTATGTTAACGTATTGATGTTACGTACGTAAGGCGACCTACATAGCGTACGTTATGAATACATGTTAACGTACGTTAAGTACTATAACAAGCATAAATGGAATTCTCCCAATATCACCCAACAACTAATATAGTATGAATGACCATGAATCCAACTTAACATAATTCGTCGATACTTGCTACAACATCACAGATATGGTGCGAAAACACTTAACTTAAATCATGAAATACAATATTAAAGGCGAGGGTATTACATACTCCCCCCCTTAAAAGGAGTTTCGTCCCCGAAACTAAGGGGTAAACAGTTCGGGGTATTTCTCTCGCATGCTATCTTCGGTCTTCCACGTAGCTTCCTCGACTCCATGTCTTGACCACTGAATTTTTAATAAGGGAATCGTCTTGTTCCTCAGTTGTTTAATTCTTCTCTCGAGTATCTGCACAGGCTGTTCTTCATACGAATGGTCGTCGGCTATTTCGACCTCGTCGAATTGAATAACGTGACTTGGATCAGCAACATACTTCCTTAACTGAGATACATGGAATACGTTGTGAATCCAACTCAAAGCTGGTGGTAATGCTAAACGATAGGCTAGGTCGCCTACTCGTTCCAGGATCTCAAACGGACCAATATACCTTGGGCTCAATTTGCCTCTCTTCCCGAATCGGAAAACACCTCTGGTAGGAGATACTTTGACCAGTACATGGTCACCAACTTCAAACTCGATTGGTCGTCGACGATTATCTGCATATGATTTCTGGCGGCTTTGGGCCGTTAATAGACGGCTCTTGATCGTGGAAATCTTCTCGCGGGCCGCCAATAACATATCGGGTTCCGTATCAATAGATTCAGATAATTCGTCCCAAAGACAAAGGGGACCTACAACGACGACCATATAATGCCTCATAAGGTGCCATCATGATCGAGGCGTGCCAGCTGTTATTATACGTGAATTCTACCAACGGCAGTTGGGCTTCCCAGTCAGGCTTCCAATCGAGAGCACATGCCCTCAACATATCCTCTAGAGTTTGAATTGTCCTTTCAGACTGACCGTCGGTCTGAGGATGAAAAGCCGTCTTGAAGTTCAACTGTGTACCCATAGCACGATGAACCGCCTTCCGAAGTGCGACACGAACCGTCCGTCCCGATCGATACAATACTCTTAGGGGTGCCATGCGGTCTCACAATCTCTTTGATGAATAATTGGGCGATCTCTCAGGGCCCCAAGTGTCCTTGATCTCCAAGAAGTGGGCTGATTTAGTCAATCGATCCACAACCACCCAAATCGTATTCATGCCTTGACGGCTCGTCGGCAAACTAGTAATAAAGTCCATCGATATGTCTTCCCACTTCCACTCGGGAATCGGAAGCGGTTTCATCATGCTAGCTGGTCGTTGATGCTCAATCTTGACCTGCTGACAGGTCAAACATTTCGAAACGAATTCGGCAACCTCCCGTTTCATGTTACCCCACCAATAACACGGCTTCAAATCCTTATACATTTTGTTTGATCCCGGGTGTATAGAATACGGGGTAGCATGAGCCTCCTTAAGAATAGTATTCCTCAAATCTTCGTCTGTGGTACACACACTCGATTTTAAAGCGTAATCCATCCTCGTGAACCACAAATCCAGGGGCCTTCCCCGATCGATTTCTCCTCGAATTACGGATAAGAATGGGTCCGTCATCTGTTTCGTCCCGACTGTCTCATCAAGGGATGGTGAAATCTCAAGCATGCAGATTGTCCCCGAATGCGTTGTATCCAGACCTCAATCTCTGGTCTCATGAACTCTAATTGCAACTCCCTGCGGGCGGTCAAACGAGCTAGTATCTGCTCCTGCACCGTCTTGCGGCTCAAGGCATCGGCAACCACGTTTGCCTTGCCTGGATGATAAAGGATCTCGATATCATAGTCTTTGATTAGCTCTAACCACCTCCTTTGTCTCATATTCAACTCCTTACAGGTAAAAATATACTTGAGGCTCTTGTGGTCCGTAAAAATCGCGAGGCAACTCCATACGGATAGTGGCGCCGATTTTTAAAGCAAACACTCTCTGTTGCTAACTCCAAGTCATGAGTCGGGTAGTTGACCTCGTAAGGACGCAAATGTCTGGACGCATAGGCGATCACTTTCCGCCCCGCATTAACACGCAGCCAAGGCCCCGCCTCGATGCATCGCTATATACCACGAATCCTTCCGTTCCTCTAGGTAGTACTAAAGCAGTCTTGAAATTAATCGACCTTTGAGTTCATCAAAACTTTGCTGACATGCTTCCGACCACAAGTACTTCTTATCTTTTCTCAACAGATTAGTCATCGGTTGAGCAATTTTGGAAAATCCTTCCACGAATCGTCTGTAATAGCCTGCTAGACCTAGAAAACTACGAACTTCCTTCACGTTCTTTGGGGGTAGCCAGTCTCGGATAGCTTCCGTCTTCTGTGGGTCTACTCTTACTCCCTCTGCTGATATCACATGACCCAGAAAAATAACTTCAGACATACAGAATTCACACTTAGAAAATTTTCCATAGAGTTGTTCTCGCCTTAATGCGTCGAGAACCTGGCGGAGGTGACACTCATGCTCCTCATGATCACGAGAGTAGACCAAGATATCGTCAATAAAAACGACTACAAAACGATCCAGATAATTAATAAAAACCCGATTCATCAATTCCATGAATACTGCAGGTGCATTAGTCAGTCCGAATGGCATGACAACGAACTCATAATGCCCATAGCGAGTGCGAAAAGTCTTGGGACGTCGGACTCTCGAATCCGCAATTGGTGGTACCGGACCTCAAGTCGATCTTGGAAAATACAATGCTCCTTGGAGCTGATCCAATAGATCATCGATGCTAGGTAAAGGATATTTGTTCTTAATTGTTACTTTGTTCAGCTCCCGGTAATCAATACACAAACGCAGCGATCCGTCCTTCTTCCGTACGAATAACATCGGAGCTCCCCAAGGGGATGCACTGGGCCAAACATATCCTTTCTTAGTTAATTCTTCGAGTTGTCTTTTCAACTCCTGCATCTCAGTCGGGGCCATACGATATGGTGCTTTCGAAAGCGGGGACGTCCCTGGCTCCAACTCAATGGTGAATTCCACCTCTCGCTGTGGGGGTATTCCTGGAAGCTCGTCTGGAAATACATCTGGATAATCTCGAACTACTGGAATATCAATCAATTTGACTGGACGGTCAGCTGTCTTAGTAATGTAACACCAAAAACCAATGAAACACTGGTTAAGTAATCTCATAGCCTTCATACAGCTCATTACTCTCCCAGAATGATTGGGATTATCACCACGAAAAATACACTCGACGCCATCATCCGATGTGACGGTCACCATTCGCTTACGGACGCTAAGCACGGCATCGTGACGATCCATCCAGTCGATACCCAAGATTACATCATCTTTAGGTAAATCAACTACAATTAAGTCGGACAACCACTCACGGTTGTTCATGCTAATCGGACAGTTCTGTACTTCACGACTCCCAATAATTCTTCTACCATCGGGTAGACCAATTACATAAGGTTCACAATCGGTAACACGATTCAAATGCAAACGACTCAAACAAGAACTAGACAAAAAGGAGTGTGAAGCACCAGTATCAAAAAGAACACAAACAGGCTGAGAGTGGATCTCGAGAGTACTGCAATCATGCCGGCTTCGGATCATCGGCTTTCTTCATCTCGTAGACTCTGGGTTTTGCAACCCCGGGCAGATGTACCAACTTGATTTCCACGGCCCATCCCTTTGTTCGCCTTAGTCCGTAAGAAGCGGATGGAGGAGCACGTTCTGAGCAGAGCATCTTGGAGCAAGAGATGCTTGGAGCACGCCCGAGTCCACTCCGGCAATAGCGAGCACGATGACCGTTCTTCCGCAAGTGTGACAGTAACGGCGGCCCGGACACTGAGGTGATATGCCCTGGTCCCCACGGTTATAACACACGGCAGGTGAGTGATTGCCCGAGTGCGTTCTGCGGTTTCGGTGCCATAGGTGGCCGCTCGGAAGGATTTAGTACAGTGGGGTTTCTTGAATACCCCAGTTCTTGTCTCCTTGGGTGCAGTTCTGAATCTCTTGTTGGAAAAGCGAGGGCTTCTTGGAAATCTCCTTCGCAGTAAGTTCATACTCCAAAGCCTTCTCAATAAACTCCGTAGGTAAATGCAGGTGGTGATTGAGTAATTGCATCCTCATTCGGGGTTTAAACCTCTTGAGGAAATATTTGATCTTATCAGCTTCCGAACGGACAACTGACGTAGCAAAAGGGAGAAGTGCTTGGAATTTTTCGGCAATTGCTAACACATCCTCGTCTTCCGATGGGTCGGGGTTTAGTAATTCGGACAGTTTGGCTTCACGGAGGGGTGCAGGATAGTAACGATCTAGCATAAGATTCTTGAATTCCTCCCAAGTACTCGCGCCTTCGGCGAGCCTCACGAAAGCCACCAAGTATGGGCACTCTTACTAAGGTAGTAGGCTGCCACGGCAACTCGATTTTCCTCCGGGCACTCCACCATCTCGAACAGTTTCTCGAAATGCTCTATCCAGTGTACAATGTCAACAGGCTCAGATGAGCCTTCAAAAGTCGGAAGTCGCTGACGTGATATGTCGCTAATAATCCGACTCACGATCCTGCCAGGCACCAGAGGCGGAGGCTGTTGTCCCTGCTGTTGACCAGTAGTATTCCTCTGCATAGTTTCCATCAGCTGACCCATTTGGGTCATCTGGGCCATCATGCCCTGCATCACGGTGTACGGATCGGCACGTGCATTCTCTCCGGTGTGGTGTGATTGGTCCCTAGAAGGCGAATCACTGCCTGCGGAACTCTGTTCCACATTCGCGCGTCTGTTAGCTCGTGGTATCGGAATTCGGCCTCTTCCGCGGCCTCGTCCCCCTCTGCCACGGCCTCTCAGGTTCCTTTCCATACTGAAAGAATCAAGTCACAAGTACAGTTCGATTTATCAATCATAATTCATGCTAAGTTAATAGCAACAGGGAATTTCCTATCCAACAAAGCAGTTGTAAAGAATCACTGGCACTACAAATGTTACACACTCAATATCATATCAACATTAAGTCGAATCAATTCCAATCACATAATTAATTTAGGTTCTCCTCAAACAGATGAATTTTGCCTCATGGTAGCAAGATGCCAAGATAAGTAAGGAGACCAATACATCGTCAATATCATGCCAGTAATCAAATTATGGTTCATGAGAACATACCGTATTCGACGGTCGGGCGCTCAGACAGTTACACGTGGCACGAAGTTTTCTTGATGCTATTTCGATTCTACAATGACTCAAAATAAAAACACTCTCGATACCATCTTACAATGTACCCCAAAACAGTGGCTATTACGGTTATGGACCCCTTGGGACCCACCGGCGATATCACAATATACATTTAAAATCGACAACGTGGCACCCACAACATTTATCAAAACCGGTGTGGAGCATGAGTTATTCATATCTTTAAACACGAGCAAACAAACACAGATCCAAATTCGGCATGACCATATGACGATGGGCGTTACCTAACAAATTTTAGTACATTCATCCGACACAAAATAAAAATGAAAGTCACAATAAAACATAACCGAACAACCAAAAGACTCGGGGCCCCGAAATAGCATACATCGAGAATCCTCCGTCGCCATTGTGCTCCTCCCGTGCCTTGCCCTTTCCTCGCCACGAAATACAAGTATTTCGCCCCAAACCACAGTCACTATACATGATAATAATTCTCATGACATTATACAATTCATATATACCGATCTCAAAGAAATCCACCGACTCGAATATACCCAGGCGTATAAACAATCGATCCCAATCGAACATAACCAAATATACGAACGACCATATACTATGGCTCAAGACGGACGTCACAGTACGCCCGATCCGGAAATGTATCCGTGCACATGTCCACCCCGTATACGGAATCCAGAATATACGTGGGACGATGTACCTAATTAGCCTCACGAACTACATCTCGTGTGCACGATCTAAATGCGGAAAACCTCCACGCATGATCATCAAGTGCCCGGCTAAAAATCCTACACATAACCAATCGGCGCGCAGATATGACTCCAGAGATGTCACGATACAACATGACAACGAAACTCAACGAATTACACTTTTACTAAGGAATCGAACAACTCACCGAAGTGTCAACAAAGCTCAACAATATTAAGGGTCCAAAAGTAACGAAACTTGGGAATACAATCCCACGATGAAAACGGGACATCATTAAGAACGACCTCAAGTCACAAGACACAAGTTTATAAGTGTTTCATATACACAAAATGCATAATTATCATAAGAATCCACACATCATTATAACCAAGCAAGATAACTTGCCTCAATTCCGTAGACGAATAATCCTTCTTTGAATGGTCAAACGAACGGTATCCTCGTCTAACAATACTCACGTGAACAAGCAACCTTGAATGAAATATAATTCATTCAACAACACATTAAATGCGATAATGGTATTATCGCATAAACAATATTCGTAAATTTACTTGAATAAATCGATTATCCTATTGATCATTTTAATGTTCTTATTACAAATCATCGTATGTTTATCATGTTCATTACATATTCTAACCTTAATGTCAAATTCTTGATGTCTAGTTTATTATCAATGCAATATCGTGAAAATATCTTTTCAAATCATCGACACTTCCAATTACGATATAAGTTGTGTTTAATTACGTTCTTCATTATTTTACCAACGATTTCATTCAAAACTTGATTACTATATGAAACATAAGTTTAAGTTTTGAGTGAACTAAGAACATCATCTTAATTTACGTCTCTAAACACGCACGGATTAATGAAATGGAATTTGGCTACTCATCTACCGCATTTGTATCATCATATTCAACACAATTCTCTTAAGAACATTATCAACCTATTAATGTAGTGATTAAAACCCTTTAACGAAATCGATAAATTCAAACATATGAAGATTACAACTTCCTTCTATCAACATTCATTGTTTTATTTTGAAGAATTTATTAAAAGCCTAGTTATATCATTGGATACTTTGAAATTTTTGAAGTAACTTCACCCATCTAACAAAGATCATCTACAAAGGGTTAACATAATCTTTCCAACAATTTTATTACAAAGGTTTTAGAGGCCAAAAATCATGGTTCCATACTACCTTCAAGAATCAATAGAATGTTCAAGACAAATTTAACATTTCTCACTTTTAATCATTAAGGATATCATCCCTAACATGTTCCTAGTGTTGAGACTATAATTAACTTCCGATTATCATGTTATACATCAGGTTTTAAGTATATCATTATCAACACAATCACATTATGAAGTTATTTACGACAAGAAGTAACATTAATACCTTCAATGTTAATCTTCACTTAGTTTGAGCATGATTCAATTAACTTATCATGTTTGCACTAGTTTAAACTAACATTATGTGAAGTATTTATCTACTAACATCATCATAAACATGGAATTGATATGAGTTAAAGAAAGACCAACCTTAAAATGAAGAACAACACCAACACTTCAAGGGATACACTTCAATCTCTAGCTCTCCAAGTCACCAATCAAGTGTTGAAGCTCCAACACAAGTTAGGAAGGCTTAGAAACGAAGTTGCAGGGGAAAAGAATCGTTCCTCAGTTGGGAGGTTGAAAAGGGTCGAGTAGGAAGTGAATGGCAAGTCATACTTTTATAATCTGAACTTGACATTACGTACGTTAACGAACGTGGTTAACGTACGTTATAGCCTTTACGTACGTAATCATATGATCATTACGTACGTAACCAATTACATCAAATCTCACCGCCTCAAAACACGCGATTCGTTAAATGCGTAACTATGTAGCTATTACGCACGTAATGCCGTTGACTTGGCTGTCGCGATCGACTCGACCACCTACCCTGCTCGGCCCCACCCGCCGAAAGGCGATCTTTGGAGGATCTTCCGCATTACGTACGTTAACGTATTGATGTTACGTACGTAAGGCGACCTACATAGCGTACGTTATGAATACATGTTAACGTACGTTAAGTACTATAACAAGCATAAATGGAATTCTCCCAATATCACCCAACAACTAATATAGTATGAATGACCATGAATCCAACTTAACATAATTCGTCGATACTTGCTACAACATCACAGATATGGTGCGAAAACACTTAACTTAAATCATGAAATACAATATTAAAGGCGAGGGTATTACATACTCCCCCCCCTTAAAAGGAGTTTCGTCCCCGAAACTAAGGGGTAAACAGTTCGGGGTATTTCTCTCGCATGCTATCTTCGGTCTCCCACGTAGCTTCCTCGACTCCATGTCTTGGGAAGTTGAGCCAGAAAAAGGCGCTCTTGTTGTACTAGTCTTTAAAGGCCGGGGCCGGTAATTTTTAATAAGGGAATCGTCTTGTTCCTCAGTTGTTTAATTCTTCTCTCGAGTATCTGCACAGGCTGTTCTTCATACGAATGGTCGTCGGCTATTTCGACCTCGTCGAATTGAATAACGTGACTTGGATCAGCAACATACTTCCTTAACTGAGATACATGGAATACGTTGTGAATCCGACTCAAAGCTGGTGGTAATGCTAAACGATAGGCTAGGTCGCCTACTCGTTCCAGGATCTCAAACGGACCAATATACCTTGGGCTCAATTTGCCTCTCTTCCCGAATCGGAAAACACCTCTGGTAGGAGATACTTTGACCAAGACATGGTCACCAACTTCAAACTCGAGTGGTCGTCGACGATTATCGCATATGATTTACGGCTTTGGGCCGTTAATAGACGGCTCTTGATCGGGGAAATCTTCTCGCGGCCGCCAATAACATATCGGGTTCCGTATCAATAGATTGAGATAATTCGTCCCAAAGACAAAGGGGACCTACAACGACCATATAATGCCTCATAAGGTGCCATCATGATCGAGGCGTGCCAGTGTTATTATACGTGAATTCTACCAACGGCGGTTGGGCTTCCCGATCAGGGCTTCCAATCGAGCACATGCCCTCAACATATCCTCTAGAGTTTGAATTGTCCTTTCAGATCGACCGTCGGCCTGAGGATGAAAAGCCGCATCAAGTTCAACTGTGTACCCATAGCACGATGAACCGCCTTCCGAAGTGCGACACGAACCGTCCGTCCCGATCCGATACAATACTCTTAGGGGTGCCATGCGGTCTCACAATCTCTTTGATGAATAATTGGGCGATCTCTCAGGGCCCCAAGTGTCCTTGATCTCCAAGAAGTGGGCTGATTTAGTCAATCGATCCACAACCACCCAAATCGTATTCATGCCTCGTCGGCTCGTCGGCAAACTAGTAATAAAATCCATCGATATGTCTTCCCACTTCCACTCGGGAATCGGGCGGTTTCATCATGCTCGTGGTCGTTGATGCTCAATCTTGACCTGCGACAAGTCAAACATTTCAAACGAATTCGGCAACCTCCGTTTCATGTTACCCCACCAATAATACGGCTTCAAATCCTTATACATTTTGTTTGATCCGGGTGTATGGAATACGGGGTAGCATGAGCCTCCTTGAGAATAGTATTCCTCAACTCTTCGTCTGCTGGTACACACACGATTTTTAAAGCGTAACTGTCAATCCTCGTGAACCACAAATCCAGGGGCCTTCCCCGATCGATTTCTCCTCGAATTACGGATAAGAATGGGTCCGTCATCTGTTTCGTCCTGATCGTCTCATCAAGGGATGGTGAAATCTCAAGCATGCACAGTTGTCCCTGAATGCGTTGTATCCAGACCTCAATCTCTGGTCTCATGAACTCTAATTGCAACTCCTCTGGACGGTCAAACGAGCTAGTATCTGCTCCTGCACCGTCTTGCGGCTCAAGGCATCGGCAACCACGTTTGCCTTGCCTGGATGATAAAGGATCTCGATATCATAGTCTTTGATTAGCTCTAACCACCTCCTTTGTCTCATATTCAACTCCTTCTGGGTAAAAATATACTTCGTGCTCTTGTGGTCCGTAAAAATCGCGCAGCAACTCCATACGGATAGTGGCGCCGATTTTTAAAGCAAACACTACTACCGCTAACTCCAAGTCATGAGTCGGGTAGTTGACCTCGTAAGGACGCAACTGTCTGGACGCATAGGCGATCACTTTCCCGTCCTGCATTAACACGCAGCCAAGGCCCTGCCTCGATGCATCGCTATATACCACGAATCCTTCCGTTCCTCTAGGTAGTACTAAAGCAGTAAATTAATCGACCTTTGAGTTCATCAAAACTTTCCGACATGCTTCCGACCACAAGTACTTCTTATCTTTTCTCAACAGATTAGTCATCGGTTGAGCAATTTTGGAAAATCCTTCCACGAATCGTCTGTAATAGTCTGCTAGACCTAGAAAACTACGAACTTCCTTCACGTTCTTTGGGGGTAGCCAGTCTCGGATAGCTTCCGTCTTCTGTGGGTCTACTCTTACTCCCTCTGCTGATATCACATGACCCAGAAAAATAACTTCAGACATCCAGAATTCACACTTAGAAAATTTTCCATAGAGTTGTTCTCGCCTTAATGCGTCGAGAACCTGGCGGAGGTGACACTCATGCTCCTCATGATCACGAGAGTAGACCAAGATATCGTCAATAAAAACGACTACAAAACGATCCAGATAATTAATAAAAACCTGATTCATCAATTCCATGAATACTGCAGGTGCATTAGTCAGTCCGAATGGCATGAGAACGAACTCATAATGCCCATAGCGAGTGCGAAAAGCTGTCTTCGGGACGTCAGACTCTCGAATCCGCAATTGGTGGTACCCGGACCTCAAGTCGATCTTGGAAAATACAGCGGCTCCTTGGAGCTGATCCAATAGATCATCGATGCTAGGTAAAGGATATTTGTTCTTAATTGTTACTTTGTTCAGCTCCCGGTAATCAATACACAAACGCAACGATCCGTCCTTCTTCCGTACGAATAACATCGGAGCTCCCCAAGGGGATGCACTGGGCCCAACATATCCTTTCTCAGTTAATTCTTCGAGTTGTCTTTTCAACTCCTGCATCTCAGTCGGGGCCATACGATATGGTGCTTTCGAAAGCGGGGACGTCCCTGGCTCCAACTCAATGGTGAATTCCACCTCTCGCTGTGGGGGTATTCCTGGAAGCTCGTCTGGAAATACATCTGGATAATCTCGAACTACTGGAATATCAATCAATTTGACTGGCCGGTCAGCTGTCTTAATCATGTAACTCCAATAACCAATGCATCCCTGGTTCAGTAATCTCATAGCCTTCATAGCGCTGATGACTCTCCCAGAATGATTGGGATTATCACCCCGAAAAATACACTCGACGTCATCATCCGATGTGACGGTCACCATTCGCTTACGGACGCTAAGCACGGCATCGTGACGATCCATCCAGTCGATACCCAAGATTACATCATCTTTAGGTAAATCAACTACAATTAAGTCGGACAACCACTCACGGTTGTTCATGCTAATCGGACAGTTCTGTACTTCACGACTCCCAATAATTCTTCTACCATCGGGTAGACCAATTACATAAGGTTCACAATCGGTAACACGATTCAAATGCAAATGACTCAAATAAGAACTAGACAAAAAGGAGTGTGAAGCACCGGTGTCAAAAAGAACACAAACGGGCTGAGTGGATCTCGAGAGTACCTGCAATCATGCTGGCTTCGGGATCATCGGCTTTCTTCATCTCGTAGACTCTGGGTTTTGCAACCCCGGAAGCAGGTGTACCAACTTGATTTCCACGGCCCATCCCTTTGTTCGCCTTAGTCCGGTAAGAAGCGGATGGAGGAGCACGTTCTGAACAAGAGCATCTGAGCAAGAGATGCTCTCGAGCACGCCCGAGTCCACCGGCAATAGCGAGCACGATGACCGTTCTTCCCGCAAGTGTGACAGTAACGGCGGCCGGACACTTGGGTGATATGCCTCGGTCCCCACGGTTATAACACACGCATGTGGTGATTGCCCGAGAGTGCGTTCTGCCGGTTTCGGTGCCATAGGTGGCCGCTCGGAAGGATTTGGTACAGTGGGGTTTCTTGAATACCCCCGATTCGTCTCCTTGGGTGCAGTTCTGGATCTCTTGTTGGAAAGCGAGAATTTGCTTCTTGGAAATCTCCTTCGCAGTAAGTTCATACTCCAAAGCCTTCTCAATAAACTCCTAAGGTAAATGCGGTGGTGATTGAGTAATTGCATCCTCATTCGGGGTTTAAACCTCTTGAGGAAATATTTGATCTTATCAGCTTCCGAACGGACAACTGACGTAGCAAAAGGGAGAAGTGCTTGGAATTTTTCGGCAATTGCTAACACATCCTCGTCTTCCGATGGGTCGGGGTTTAGTAATTCGGACAGTTTGGCTTCACGGAGGGGTGCAGGATAGTAACGATCTAGCATAAGATTCTTGAATTCCTCCCAAGTACTCGCGCCTTCGGCAGGCCTCACAGAAAGCCACCAAGTATGGGCACTCTTACTAAGGTAGTAGGCTGCCACGGCAACTCGATTTTCCTCCGGGCACTCCACCATCTCGAACAGTTTCTCGAAATGCTCTATCCAGTGTACAATGTCAACAGGCTCAGATGAGCCTTCAAAAGTCGGAAGTCGCTGACGTGATATGTCGCTAATAATCCGACTCACGATCCCGCCAGGCACCAGAGGCGGAGGCTGTTGTCCCTGCTGTTGACCAGTAGTATTCCTCTGCATAGTTTCCATCAGCTGACCCATTTGGGTCATCTGGGCCATCATGCCCTGCATCACGGTGTACGGATCGGCACGTGCATTCTCTCCGGTGTGGTGTGATTGGTCCCTAGAAGGCGAATCACTGCCTGCGGAACTCTGTTCCACATTCGCGCGTCTGTTAGCTCGTGGTATCGGAATTCGGCCTCTTCCGCGGCCTCGTCCCCCTCTGCCACGGCCTCTCAGGTTCCTTTCCATACTGAAAGAATCAAGTCACAAGTACAGTTCGATTTATCAATCATAATTCATGCTAAGTTAAAAGAAACAGGGAATATCCTATCCAAAAAAGCAGATCAAAAGAATCACTGGCACTACAAATGTTACACACTCAATATCATATCAACATTAAGTCGAATCAATTCCAATCACATAATTAATTTAGGTTCTCCTCAAACAGATGAATTTTGCCTCATGGTAGCAAGATGCCAAGATAAGTAAGGAGACCAATACATCGTCAATATCATGCCAGTAATCAAATTATGGTTCATGAGAACATACCGTATTCGACGGGTCAGGCGCTTGCACAGGTTACACGTGGCACGAAGTTTTCTTGATGCTATTTCGATTCTACAATGACTCAAAATAAAAACACTCTCTGATACCATCTTCTCAGTATACCAAAACAGTGGCTATTACGGTGTGTGGACCCCCTACCGACCCACTGGCGATATCACAATATACATTTAAAATCGACAACGTGGCACCCACAACATTTATCAAAACCGGTGTGGAGCATGAGTTATTCATATCTTTAAACACGAGCAAACAAACACAGATCCAAATTCTAAGAGACCATATGACGATGGGCAAGACTAACAAATTTTAGTACATTCATCCGACACAAAATAAAAATGAAAGTCACAATAAAACATAACCGAACAACCAAAAGACTGGGGCCCCGAAATAGCATACATCGAATCCTCCGTCGCCATTGTGCTCCTCCTCCCGTGCCTTGCCCTTTCTCGCCCGAAATACAAGTATTTCGCCCCAAACCATGTGGTCACTATACATGATAATAATTCTCATGACATTATACAATTCATATATACCGATCTCAAAGAAATCCACCGACTACCGAATATACCCCAAGGCGTATAAACAATCATCCCAATCGCCGAACATAACCAAATATACGAACGACCATATACTATGGCTCAAGACGGACGTCACAAGACGCCCGATCCGGAAATGTATCCGTGCACATGTCCACCCCGTATACGGAATCCGAATATACGTGGGACGATGTACCTAATTAGCCTCACGAACTACGTCTCGTGTGCACGATCTAAATGCGGAAAACCTCCACGCATGATCATCAAGTGCCGGCTAAAAATCCTACACATAACCAATCGGCGCGCAGATATGACTCCGAGATGTCACGATACAACATGACAACGAAACTCAACGAATTACACTTTTACTAAGGAATCGAACAACTCACCGAAGTGTCAACAAAGCTCAACAATATCAAGGGTCCAAAAGTAACGAAACTTGGGAATACAATCCCACGATGAAAACGGGACATCATTAAGAACGACCTCAAGTCACAAGACACAAGTTTATAAGTGTTTCATATACACAAAATGCATAATTATCATAAGAATCCACACATCATTATAACCAAGCAAGATAACTTGCCTCAATTCCGTAGACGAATAATCCTTCTTTGAATGGTCAAACAAACGGTATCCTCGTCTAACAATACTCACGTGAACAAGCAACCTTGAATGAAATATAATTCATTCAACAACACATTAAATGCGATAATGGTATTATCGCATAAACAATATTCGTAAATTTACTTGAATAAATCGATTATCCTATTGATCATTTTAATGTTCTTATTACAAATCATCGTATGTTTATCATGTTCATTACATATTCTAACCTTAATATCAAATTCTTGATGTCTAGTTTATTATCAATGCAATATCGTGAAAATATCTTTTCAAATCATCGACACTTCCAATTACGATATAAGTTGTGTTTAATTACGTTCTTCATTATTTTACCAACGATTTCATTCAAAACTTGATTACTATATGAAACATAAGTTTAAGTTTTGAGTGAACTAAGAACATCATCTTAATTTACGTCTCTAAACACGCACGGATTAATGAAATGGAATTCGGCTACTCATCTACCGCATTTGTATCATCATATTCAACACAATTCTCTTAAGAACATTATCAACCTATTAATGTAGTGATTAACACCCTTTAACGAAATCGATAAATTCGAACATATGAAGATTACAACTTCCTTCTATCAACATTCATTGTTTTACTTTGAAGAATTTATTAAAAGCCTAGTTATATCATTAGATACTTTGAAATTTTTGAAGTAACTTCACCCATCTAACAAAGATCATCTACAAAGGGTTAACATAATCTTTCCAACAATTTTATTACAAAGGTTTTAGAGGCCAAAAATCATGGTTCCATACTACCTTCAAGAATCAATAGAATGTTCAAGACAAATTTAACATTTCTCACTTTTAATCATTAAGGATATCATCCCTAACATGTTCCTAGTGTTGAGACTATAATTAACTTCCGATTATCATGTTATACATCAGGTTTTAAGTATATCATTATCAACACAATCACATTATGAAGTTATTTACGACAAGAAGTAACACTAATACCTCCAATGTTAATCTTCACTTAGTTTGAGCATGATTCAATTAACTTATCATGTTTGCACTAGTTTAAACTAACATTATGTGAAGTATTTATCTACTAACATCATCATAAACATGGAATTGATATGAGTTAAAGAAAGACCAACCTTAAAATGAAGAACAACACCAACACTTCAAGGGATACACTTCAATCTCTAGCTCTCCAAGTCACCAATCAAGTGTTGAAGCTCCAACACAAGTTAGGAAGGCTTAGAAATGAAGTTGGAGGGGAAAAGAATCGTTCCTCAGTTGGGAGGTTGAAAAGGGTCGAGTAGGAAGTGAATGGCAAGTCATACTTTTATAATCTGAACTTGACATTACGTACGTTAACGAACGTGGTTAACGTACGTTATAGCCTTTACGTACGTAATCTTGTGATCATTACGTACGTAACCAATTTCATCAAATCTCACTGCCTCAAAACACGCAATTCGTTACGTACGTAACTATGTAGCTATTACGTACGTAATAGCCGTTGACTTGGCTGTCGCGATCGACTCCCGACCACCTACCCCTGCTCGGCCCCACCCGCCGAAAGGCGGACTGCTGGAGGATCTTCCGCATTACGTACGTTAACGTATTGATGTTACGTACGTAAGGCGACCTACATAGCGTTCGTTATGAATACATGTTTAAGTACTATAACAAGCATAAATGGAATTCTCCCAATATCACCCAACAACTAATATAGTATGAATGACCATGAATCCAACTTAACATAATTCGTCGATACTTGCTACAACATCACAGATATGGTGCGAAAACACTTAACTTAAATCATGAAATACAATATTAAAGGCGAGGGTATTACATACTCCCCCCCTTAAAAGGAGTTTCGTCCCCGAAACTAAGGGGTAAACATTGGGTATTTCTCTCGCATGCTATCTTCGGTCTCCCACGTAGCTTCCTCGACTCCATGTCTTGACCACTGAATTTTTAATAAGGGAATCGTCTTGTTCCTCAGCTGTTTAATTCTTCTCTCGAGTATCTGCACAGGCTGTTCTTCATACGAATGGTCGTCGGCTATTTCGACCTCGTCGAATTGAATAACGTGACTTGGATCAGCAACATACTTCCTTAACTGAGATACATGGAATACGTTGTGAATCCGACTCAAAGATCGGTGGTAATGCTAAACGATAGGCTAGGTCGCTACTGCTTCAGGATCTCAAACGGACCAATATACCTTGGGCTCAATTTGCCTCTCTTCCCGAATCGGAAAACACCTCTGGTAGGAGATACTTTGACCAGTACATGGTCACCAACTTCAAACTCGAGTGGTCGTCGACGATTATCTGCATATGATTTCTGGCGGCTTTGGGCCGTTAATAGACGGCTCTTGATCAGGGAAATCTTCTCGCGGGCTGCCAATAACATATCGGGTTCCGTATCAATAGATTCGAGATAATTCGTCCCAAAGACAAAGGACCTACAACGACCATATAATGCCTCATAAGGTGCCATCATGATCGAGGCGTGCCAGCTGTTATTATACGTGAATTCTACCAACGGCAGTTGGGCTTCCCAGTCAGGCTTCCAATCGAGAGCACATGCCCTCAACATATCCTCTAGAGTTTGAATTGTCCTTTCAGATCGACTGGCTTGGCCTGAGGATGAAAAGCCGCATCAAGTTCAATCGTGTACCCATAGCACGATGAACCGCCTTCCGTAAGTGCGACACGAACCGTCGTCCCGATCGATACAATACTCTTAGGGGTGCCATGTAGTCTCACAATCTCTTTGATGAATAATTGGGCGATCTCTCGGGGCCCCAAGTGTCCTTGATCTCCAAGAAGTGGGGATTTAGTCAATCGATCCACAACCACCCAAATCGTATTCATGCCTCGACGGCTCATTGGCAAACTAGTAATAAAATCCATCGATATGTCTTCCCACTTCCACTCGGGAATCTAAGCGATTTCATCATGCCCGGTCGCGTTGATGCTCAATCTCGACCTGCGACAAGTCAAACATTTCAAACGAATTCGGCAACCTCCCGTTTCATGTTACCCCACCAATAATACGGCTTCAAATCCTTATACATTTTGTTTGATCCGGGTGTATGGAATACGGAGTAGCATGAGCCTTCTTGAGAATAGTATTCCTCAACTCTTCGTCTGCTGGTACACACACTCGATTTTTAAAGCGTAATACCATCCTCGTGAACCACAAATCCAGGGGCCTTCCCCGATCGATTTCTCCTCGAATCGGATAAGAATGGGTCCGTCATCTGCTTCGCCCCGACTGTCTCATCAAGGGATGGTGAAATCTCAAGCATGCACAGTTGTCCCCGAATGCGTTGTATCCAGACCTCAATCTCTGGTATCATGAACTCTAATTGCAACTCCCTCAAGGCGGTCAAACGAGCTAGTATCCGCTCCTGCACCGTCTTGCGGCTCAAGGCATCGGCAACCACGTTTGCCTTGCACGGATGATAAAGAATCTCGATATCATAGTCTTTGATTAGCTCTAACCACCTCCTTTGTCTCATATTCAACTCCTTCAGGTAAAAATATACTTGAGGCTCTTGTGGTCCGTAAAAATCGGGCAGGCAACTCCATACAGATAGTGGCGCGATTTTTAAAGCAAACACTACTACCGCTAACTCCAAGTCATGAGTCGGGTAGTTGACCTCGTAAGGATGCAACTGTCTGGACGCATAGGCGATCACTTTCCCGTCCTGCATTAACACGCAGCCAAGGCCCTGCCTCGATGCATCGCTATATACCACGAATCCTTCCGTTCCTCTAGGTAGTACTAAAACAGGTGCTGAAATTAATCGACCTTTGAGTTCATCAAAACTTTGCTGACATGCTTCCGACCACAAGTACTTCTTATCTTTTCTCAACAGATTAGTCATCGGTTGAGCAATTTTGGAAAATCCTTCCACGAATCGTCTGTAATAGCCTGCTAGACCCAGAAAACTACGAACTTCCTTCACGTTCTTTGGGGGTAGCCAGTCTCGGATAGCTTCCGTCTTCTGTGGGTCTACTCTTACTCTGATATCACATGACCCAGAAAAATAACTTTAGACATCCAGAATTCACACTTAGAAAATTTTCCAAGGAGTTGTTCTCGCCTTAATGCGTCGAGAACCTGGCGGAGGTGACACTCATGCTCCTCATGATCACGAGAGTAGACCAAGATATCGTCAATAAAAACGACTACAAAACGATCCAGATAATTAATAAAAACCCGATTCATCAATTCCATGAATCTGCAGTGCATTAGTCGTCCAATGGCATGACAACGAACTCATAATGCCCATAGCGAGTGCGAAAAGCTGTCTTCGGGACGTCAGACTCTCGAATCCGCAATTGGTGGTACCCGGACCTCAAGTCGATCTTGGAAAATACAGCGGCTCCTTGGAGCTGATCCAATAGATCATCGATGCTAGGTAAAGGATATTTGTTCTTAATTGTTACTTTGTTCAGCTCCCGGTAATCAATACACAAACGCAGCGATCCGTCCTTCTTCCGTACGAATAACACCGGCGCTCCCCAAGGGGATGCACTGGGCCAAACATATCCTTTCTCAGTTAATTCTTCGAGTTGTCTTTTCAACTCCTGCATCTCAGTCGGGGTCATACGATATGGTGCTTTCGAAAGCGGGGACGTCCCTGGCTCCAACTAAATGGTGAATTCCACCTCTCGCTGTGGGGGTATTCCTGGAAGCTCGTCTGGAAATACATCTGGTTAATCTCGAACTACTGGAATATCAATCAATTTGACTGGCCACATTGCCTTAGTCATGTAACACCAATAACCAATGCATCCTGGTTCAAGAATCTCATAGCCTTCATAGCGATGACTCTCCTGCAATGATTGGGATTATCACCCCGAAAAATACACTCGACGCCATCATCCGATGTGACGGTCACCATTCGCTTACGGACGCTAAGCACGGCATCGTGACGATCCATCCAGTCGATACCCAAGATTACATCATCTTTAGGTAAATCAACTACAATTAAGTCGGACAACCACTCACGGTTGTTCATGCTAATCTGACGATTACAGACTTCACGACTCCCAATAATTCTTCTACCATCGGGTAGACCAATTACATAAGGTTCACAATCAGAACACGATTCAATTGCAAACGTCTCAAACAAGAACTAGACAAAAAGGAGTGTGAAGCACCGTATCAAAAAGAACACAAACGGCCGAGAGTGGATCTCGAGAGTACCGCAATCATGCAAGCCGGGATCATCGGCTTTCTTCATCTCGTAGACTCGGGTTTTGCAACCCCGGCGAGATGTACCAACTTGATTTCCACGGCCCATCCCTTTGTTCGCCCTTAGTCCGGTAACAAGCGGATGGAGGAGCACGTTCTGAGCAAGATCATCTGGAGCAAGAGATGCTCTTGGAGCACGCCCGAGTCCACCGGCAATAGCGAGCACGATGACCGTTCTTCCCGCAAGTGTGATTGGCAACGGCCGGACACTGAGCCGATACGCCCGGTCCCCACGGTTATAACACACGACAGTGGTGATTGCCGAGAGTGCGTTCTGCCGGTTTCGGTGCCATAGGTGGCCGCTCGGAAGGATTTGGTACAGTGGGGTTTCTTGAATACCGATTCTTGCATCTCCTCGGGTGCAGTTCTGGATCTCTTGTTGGAAAACTGAGGCTGCTTCTTGGAAATCTCCTTCGCAGTAAGTTCATACTCCAAAGCCTTCTCAATAAACTCCGGTAAGGTCGTACAGTGGTGATTGAGTAATTGCATCCTCATTCGGGGTTTAAGCCTCTTGAGGAAATATTTGATCTTATCAGCTTCCGAACGGACAACTGACGTAGCAAAAGGGAGAAGTGCTTGGAATTTTTCGGCAATTGCTAACACATCCTCGTCTTCCGATGGGTCGGGGTTTAGTAATTCGGACAGTTTGGCTTCACGGAGGGGTGCAGGATAGTAACGATCTAGCATAAGATTCTTGAATTCCTCCCAAGTACTCGCGCCTTCGGCAGGCCTCACAGAAAGCCACCAAGTATGGGCACTCTTACTAAGGTAGTAGGCTGCCACGGCAACTCGATTTTCCTCCGGGCACTCCACCATCTCGAACAGTTTCTCGAAATGCTCTATCCAGTGTACAATGTCAACAGGCTCAGATGAGCCTTCAAAAGTCGAAAGTCGCTGACGTGATATGTCGCTAATAATCCGACTCACGATCCCTTGAGCACCGAGGCGAGGTCATTGTCCTTCTTTGTTGACCAAGAGTATTCCTCGCATAGTTTCCATCACCGACCCATTTGGGTCATCTCGCCATCATGCCCTGCATCACGGTGTACGGATCGGCACGTGCATTCTCTCGGTGTGGTGTGATTGGTCCCACAGAAGGCGAATCAGCACTGCGGAACTCGCTCCACATTCGCGCGTCTGTTAGCTCGTGGTATCGAATTCGGCCTCTTCCGCGGCCTCGTCCCCCTCGCCACGGCCTCTCGGGTTCCTTTCCATACCGAAAGAATCAAGTCACAAGCATGCGATTCGATTTATCAATCATAATTCATGCTAAGTTAATAGCAACAGGGAATTTCCTATCCAACAAAGCAGTTGTAAAGAATCACTGGCACTACAAATGTTACACACTCAATATCATATCAACATTAAGTCGAATCAATTCCAATCACATAATTAATTTAGGTTCTCCTCAAACAGATGAATTTTGCCTCATGGTAGCAAGATGCCAAGATAAGTAAGGAGACCAATACATCGTCAATATCATGCCAGTAATCAAATTATGGTTCATGAGAACATACCGTATTCGACGGGTCAGGCGCTTGCACAGGTTACACGTGGCACGAAGTTTTCTTGATGATATTTCGATTCTACAATGACTCAAAATAAAAACACTCTCTGGTACCATCTTCTGTAACAGCCCAAAAACAGTGGCTATTACAGTGTCGTGGACCCCTACTGGGACCCACCAGGCGATATCACAATATACATTTAAAATCTGACAACGTGGCACCGTACCACAACATTTATCAAAACCCCGGTGTGGAGCATGAGTTATTCATATCTTTAAACACGAGCAAACAAACACAGGATCCAAATTCGGTATAGACCATATGACGATGGGCAGTACCTAACAAATTTTAGTACATTCATCCGACACAAAATAAAAATGAAAGTCACAATAAAACATAATCGAACAACCAAAAGACTCGGGGCCCCCGAAATAGCATACATCAGAATCCTCCGTCGCCATTGTGCTCCTCCTGTGCCTTGCCCTTTCCTCGCCCTGAAATACAAGTATTTCGCCCCAAACCACAGGGTCAACTATACATGATAATAATTCTCATGACATTATACAATTCATATATACTGATCTCAAAGAAATCCACCGACTACCGAATATACCCAAGGCGTATAAACAATCACCCAATCGAACATAACCAAATATACGAACGACCATATACTATGGCTCAAGACGGACGTCACAAGACGCCCGATCCGGAAATGTGTCCGTGCACATGTCCACCCGTATACGGAATCCGAATATACGTGGGACGATGTACCTAATTAGCCTCACGAACTACGCCTCTCGTGCACGATCTAAATGCGGAAAACCTCCACGCATGATCATCAAGTGCCCGGCTAAAAATCCTACACATAACCAATCTAGCAGATATGACTCCGAGAGATGTCACGATACAACATGACAACGAAACTCAACGAATTACACTTTTACTAAGGAATCGAACAACTCACCGAAGTGTCAACAAAGCTCAACAATATCAAGGGTCCAAAAGTAACGAAACTTGGGAATACAATCCCACGATGAAAACGGGACATCATTAAGAACGACCTCAAGTCACAAGACACAAGTTTATAAGTGTTTCATATACACGAAATGCATAATTATCATAAGAATCCACACATCATTATAACCAAACAAGATAACTTGCCTCAATTCCGTAGACGAATAATCCTTCTTTGAATGGTCAAACGAACGGTATCCTCGTCTAACAATACTCACGTGAACAAGCAACCTTGAATGAAATATAATTCATTCAACAACACATTCGTACGATAATGGTATTATCGCATAAACAATATTCGTAAATTTACTTGAATAAATCGATTATCCTATTGATCATTTTAATGTTCTTATTACAAATCATCGTATGATAAGATAAACAATATTCGTAAATTTACTTGAATAAATCGATTATCCTATTGATCATTTTAATGTTCTTATTACAAATCATTGTATGTTTATCATGTTCATTACATATTCTAACCTTAATATCAAATTCTTGATGTCTAGTTTATTATCAATGCAATATCGTGAAAATATCTTTTCAAATCATCGACACTTCCAATTACGATATAAGTTGTGTTTAATTACGTTCTTCATTATTTTACCAACGATTTCATTCAAAACTTGATTACTATATGAAACATAAGTTTAAGTTTTGAGTGAACTAAGAACATCATCTTAATTTACGTCTCTAAACACGCACGGATTAATGAAATGGAATTCGGCTACTCATCTACCGCATTTGTATCATCATATTCAACACAATTCTCTTAAGAACATTATCAACCTATTAATGTAGTGATTAACACCCTTTAACGAAATCGATAAATTCGAACATATGAAGATTACAACTTCCTTCTATCAACATTCATTGTTTTACTTTGAAGAATTTATTAAAAGCCTAGTTATATCATTAGATACTTTGAAATTTTTGAAGTAACTTCACCCATCTAACAAAGATCATCTACAAAGGGTTAACATAATCTTTCCAACAATTTTATTACAAAGGTTTTAGAGGCCAAAATCATGGTTCCATACTACCTTCAAGAATCAATAGAATGTTCAAGACAAATTTAACATTTCTCACTTTTAATCATTAAGGATATCATCCCTAACATGTTCCTAGTGTTGAGACTATAATTAACTTCCGATTATCTTGTTATACTTCATGTTTTAAGTATATCATTATCAACACAATCACATTATGAAGTTATTTACGACAAGAAGTAACACTAATACCTCCAATGTTAATCTTCACTTAGTTTGAGCATGATTCAATTAACTTATCATGTTTGCACTAGTTTAAACTAACATTATGTGAAGTATTTATCTACTAACATCATCATAAACATGGAATTGATATGAGTTAAAGAAAGACCAACCTTAAAATGAAGAACAACACCAACACTTCAAGGGATACACTTCAATCTCTAGCTCTCCAAGTCACCAATCAAGTGTTGAAGCTCCAACACAAGTTAGGAAGGCTTAGAAATGAAGTTGGAGGGGAAAAGAATCGTTCCTCAGTTGGGAGGTTGAAAAGGGTCGAGTAGGAAGTGAATGGCAAGTCATACTTTTATAATCAACTTGACATTACGACGTTAACGAACGTGGTTAACGACGTTATAGCCTTTACGTCGTAATCTTGTGATCATTACGACGTAACCAATTTCATCAAATCTCACCGCCTCAAAACACGCAATTGCTACGTACGTAACTATGTAGCTATTACGTACGTAATAGCCGTTGACTTGGCTGTCGCGATCGACTCCCGACCACCTACCCCTGCTCGGCCCCACCCGCCGAAAGGCGGACTGCTGGAGGATCTTCCGCATTACGTACGTTAACGTATTGATGTTACGTACGTAAGGCGACCTACATAGCGTTCGTTATGAATACATGTTTAAGTACTATAACAAGCATAAATGGAATTCTCCCAATATCACCCAACAACTAATATAGTATGAATGACCATGAATCCAACTTAACATAATTCGTCGATACTTGCTACAACATCACAGATATGGTGCGAAAACACTTAACTTAAATCATGAAATACAATATTAAAGGCGAGGGTATTACATACTCAGACATGTAAGGACCTCCAACTTTGTACATCTGAAAATTTACTATAACAGATTTTACATGTTGTTCCGTCAGTAAAGATGCATATGAACTATCTTCTACGTATGTCCAAGAGAAGACCTATAATCATGTTAGAATAAAAAAAATAATTTTTACACATTCCCATTACTACTGACCAGCTTTTACAATCACATAACCATTATCACAACCTTTACAGTAACGTTCAGAAAAGATTCATACATTCTATATAAAGTGCCTAAGGAGACAATTGTTACACCTCAGTACGAAAGGAATATAAATATAAGGGGTTATTATAAAAACTACCCCTGAATTTTATCCTAATTACAAAATACACCAGTTATCTTATGTCATGCTTTTGGATGCAGGGGCCAATTGTAAGTCCAGTTTTCTGTAAGCGTGACGGGAAAGTACCCGCAGAGTATTATGTTATAGTTATCTTGTACCAAAGAAGCAATTTACAAGTCTGTTCAGCAGCCTAGAGCGGTGAGATTCTACACATATGTGCATATGATAACGTATTCATTCATAGGTTGTTTGCTACATGTAAGCCGCCTGTCATCTCACGTGGGATAAAATATGGATTATATGTTAATACACTTGAATTTATAAAATTCATTATCATAAAACATGTTACCTAATTCAAGCAGTTCCATCTTTCAAGCCAACGCTTATATTACCCTCTGTTTAATTGCAGCCGCAGAATGCCTATCATCAGAGAGCAACGCTGTTTCTCCTAATATTTTTACGGTGCCTTTGTGCTCCACCCATTTCCCCACATAAAACTTCAAACATATCATCTATAACACCTATAATAATATTTTTTTAAAGAAAAGACTAAAAACTATGTGAATGCGCCACAACAAGAAAACATGGATTATAAACAACACTAAACAAGAAATATTGGAGAGCCACCTGCCCAACATTCTAGGCAGCAGCCACCACCTCAGCCAAGAAATCCTCCAAATGAACCTGTAAATCCAAGAGTTCTCATCAACAAAAGGTTAAACAAACAAGCTGCAAACTAAAATGTATTTGTGAAGTGTGTGTGTGTGTGTGTGTGTGTTGTGACCGTGAATCTAATTTGAAGAATAAACTTGGATGGAATTGGTTCCTACCTTTTCTGCAATTCTCAATGAGTCGATCGGACTTGGAGAAAAAAGAAAGAAAGAAAGAGAGCCAAAAAATAAGGATGACCGTGACTATGAGGAAGAAGATGAATTGTAACACAGGCCCGAAAAAAACCCTAATCTAAAAAACGAACCCTTGTGGGGCAGGAACTGAACGAAGAAGGAAGAAAAAAATAAATGTGCCCACCATTCCATTGTCACAAGATTGCCAAGCCACTGGTGCCCTAGTTTAAGGGCATGCTTGGTAGGGCGTTATGGGGGTGAGGAATGAGAAAGATAATGAAAAAAAAGGTGCTTGGTAGAGTATAATGCAATGACCCATTACCTAATAGTGGGTAATGGGACATTACCCAATAAATTGGGGGGAATGCTTTTCTTTCCCTTTTCCTTTCCCCACCATTATCATTGCCTTTCCCTTTTCTCTTTCCAGAGTTTGAACCAAGCACCCCCTAAGAGGTACGACAACGGCAACCTAAGTAAATGATATTCAGTACAATTAGTACACAAAATCCATTATTCTAATGGGCCAATAACATATCCAAATTTCTATCCATCAAAACCAGGAGACATATGTTTAAGCAAGCAAGACATAAAATATATAAAATTCATTATCATAAAACATGTTACCTAATTCAAGCAGTTCCATCTTTGAAGCCAACGCATTTATTACCCTCTATTTATTTGCGGATGCAGATTGCCTATCATCAGAGAGCAGCGCTGTTTCTCGGTATGTAACGAGGCCGCAATTCTCCATGGCCCCAGCAGCAAAATCAGGAATTGCAATCACGTCCAATTTAGGAAGCGAATATGGCACTGCCAAGTACATAAGTTTTACAATTAAAAGATATTCCGAGTCAAACTCGCATTTGTATGAGCCCTTAAAAAATAAGTAAACTGACGCAACAATACCTAATAACATAGGTAAGAAGAAAATATACATCCCTGCACTACTTGATAAACAAGGTTATGTAAGTATGAACATGCAGAGAGATGGAGTAGACCTCACTCCAAGAATCAATGCCGCCTCACGCCAACTCATGCCCTTTCCAAATCCCCCGGGATAAAATCTACGAGCACGAGGAGAGCGACCCTTAATAGCCTGTCATGCTCTAAGTGGAGTTGGAGAAGAGGCCTATAATATTGGATCGATTAAAGGAAAAGGAAAAGGTGTTGATGGCTCTACGAGCCCTCATCGCACCGGTGCGCCTTTCGCTTTTAATAACTATGCAGATAATCTAAATGTGTCTGGTTTGATCAAGTGTACTCTCTTTTTTTACGAAAAAATATTAATAAAATTTAGAAGTTACAATTCGGCTCTGTTCTTTTGAGGTAAATTTCAGCACCTTTCAGTTCAATTCAGCAAAACTCCAGCAAGTTATTATTACTATTATTATTATTGATATTAATATTATCAATAATTATTATATAATTAATATTATTGTTGTATATGTTTTTATCTAATAATAATTATTATTACTATTATTACTGATATTAATATTATCAATAATTCTATTTAATCTTTTTAATTATACATCCACGGAAGACTAAATGAAGTATGGACCAACACATAATATAGAGGTACACTCAATATCTGATCAACCAAAAAACAAGTGCGCACAGGAAAGTATGATTTTAACTGAATGTAATTTTCAAACAAAAGTATGCATTTGTGTTAATAATATGACCTTTACAAACAGAAAAAAATTTACAAAATTATTTACTGACAGTCCAACAACGCAAATCTGAAAAAATGATTCCAAAAATAATAAAACAAACAATCTATTGAAAACAAGACACAAAATTTAGGACCAAACGCCATTTCTGAAAAACGAGCTGAAACAAAGAAAACCAAATAACAGCTGATTAGAAAACAGAAGAAATTGACACCTCATAAAAATCAGCAACCAAAGCAGCGGGAGGATGATTCGCCGCAGGATGAAAGAAATATGAAATGAAAAAACCCTAGAAATGAATCGCTAGAGGATGAGATAAAAATAGCGACCGTTCAACTACTGGAAACATCAAATCAGCAAAACTGAAAAGCAAATCAGCGAGGGGAATAGAAAAGAAATAAGTTTACCGTTAAAAAAGATATAAAACCAGAGTAAGGACAATGAAAATCTAATAAGCCTCTTCAGTAAAGCAGAGAGGAAGAACCAAGCAGCGAATAGAGTAAGGAGAAAAAAAATTAACCGAGATGGTCAGCGAAAAAGAATAGAAAAGCCAGAAAAACGCTTCAAGAGGAAGAAAAGGGGCAAAATACGTTTTCAACCGGCCGGCCCTCACACTTTTAAAACAGCGTAGACCTTTAACATATGAAATCTCACATTCCTAACATCCTAGAACACAGAAACCAGAAACACGAATGAAACCACGCAAACACATAAATAAATTATTTCCGTATATGTAAAAAAGGAAGGAGAACCAAACAACTAACAGTAAATTAAACAACATTATAATCTCCTAATCCCCAAAAAACCCGCCCAACATTGTATTAAAAAAGAACACAGAAAGACATTCAAAACAACCAAACCACACTCCAAAGAAACAAAAATCACAGAAATGCCAAACAAACAACACCCACCCAATACACCGAACACACTATGCAAAAAAGAAAGAAAAAAAGAGAGACCCAGAAACCTTACCGCACAGTATCCTCCAAACAAAGAAAGCCCAATCCTCGCACCCACAGCAAAAGAAATCACAAACAAATGCGATCCAAAAGCCTATAAAAAGAAAAAACACCAAATAAACAAAAGCCCAAAAAAAGGGCAAAACAATATGTAAAAATCAAGAACCCTAAAAAAATCTACTAACTAATGACACCCCAAAAAGAAGCGACGAAATCCAAAAAGAAATGTGATCGAGACGGCCGTAAATAGAAAAACCAAACCCTAGAGCAACAACAACAGCAAAGTGAAAAAAAATCAGCAAGAAAAATAGAAAAGAAATAGGTTTATCGGCTAAGAAGATACAAACCCACAGCAAGGACGATGACAAACTAATAAGCCGCCTCAGCAGAACAAAGAAGAAATACCCAGCGGCAAAGAGAATAGAGAAAAAATAGGTTAGCGAAATAGTGAGAGAAAACGATAAAGAAAAGCCAGAAGAACGCTTCAAAGAAAAACGAAACGGCAAAAACACGTTTTCGACCAAACGTCCTTCACTCTTTTAAAGTAACTTGAAGCCTTCCATTAATTATAAACATTCTCCCAAATAGCGCACACATGTAAGCTTCAGAGAACACTTATTCTTTAAATGACAAATCATGATATTAGCTTTAAAATAAACTTGTATCACAGTATATTTAGAAAAATCTTGCTGGTTTACTTGAAAGGCAATAATTCTACAAAAGTGTTGTCCTATACATTTTGTTTAATTTGCAAGAAAAAGAAGGTGAAGAACTACAGGTGTAACTTGGTGCATGTGAAATATGCAGTGGTAGATGCTCCTAAGTTTTGGAAATTTTTAGCCAAGGCATGCAGACTGCTGGTCAGAACATGGTGGTTTAGGAGACAGGAAGAGCCGACATATCAGTACAACCCTAACGGTGGCATGTAATCAGCATTCATTCGCATACCCTCGAGTGTTTGTCTGATGAATTTGTGTCCATGTTGCCCAAATCCACTGCATCTTTCCGACTAAGAAACCATCATAAAACTAATGAGAACTTAATACATACACCAGTAAGTAAAAACAGTCAGAAGCAACCATTGAAAAATCCAACCAAAAAATTGGAAGCAAAACAGAACAAGCCTCACCTTGCTCGAAACAACATTGTTTCTATTTTACCCTTCCTGCAGCAAGGTGATGCATTAGAACAGCATAATGTATAAAAAATAATGTTATTTGAACGACATCAAAATATACCTCTGCTGATACAACATTACATCACTTGCCCTTTCTACAATTGGATGGTGCATTAGAACACTTAAAGTTGAATAGTAACCTAGTAGTTAAACTTTTTTCTTTATTCTTACTTTCTTATTCTGTTTGTTTGAAAATAGAAGGGAAATAACAATTCCTCTCCTACGAGGAAGAAAATGGCAGAAGAAAATGAGACTGACTACATTCAAAAATTCATTATTTTCACTATAACTTACCCTGGCCTACAGCCTTTCCTCTCTTCAGTTTTCAAGAAATTGTGCTTCACATTGCCTATATCAGCCAAAACTTTTCTCCCTGCATTTGCATTCACTGAAACAAGCAGTTCGCATAATTAGATTCACAAAGTATTAACCACTTCTTCTTTCTTAATATCTTGTATAAACCACTTGCAGTTACCAGATTTATCTAGTTTGGTTTTGCTCTTCTCCATATTCTTGATGGTGTTCCAGACACAGTAATATGGAAAAGGAAAAAGGTCAAGCAAATCATTCCTAATGAAAAATGTAGCAAGTTACTTTACTATTGAATACAAAAACAAAAGATATACCAACCTTTGAATCATTGGCAGTGATTATATATATATATATATATATAACGGCCACTAGTAGGTGGAAGAGATCTTCCTCTGTAATTTACATAAACATTGACAGAAAGTAAAAAGGCCCAATCAAACAACTACAAGAATAAAACAACACCCACTTTCTATCCAGTCTCCAGTTACTGCATAATCATGGTAGAGGCAAAAAAATCAGGTACACTTTCCCAATTTTGATTCTTTAAAACTGCATAACTCTCGACTGAATCAACAAGAAATCAAGAAAATCGGACCCAAGAAAAAGAACAAGCACACAAATCCATAATTACCCAAAAAGCGAGCAAATTATAGGAGAGAGGGAGAGGGGTTCGATTCATTACAACTGCAGAACTATGGAGTAAATCAACCAGAAATCAAAAAAAAAAATAGAGCAAGAAAACCAAACCAAAAGTTGCATGAGAATTTCAGGGTGAGAGGATGAGAAACATAAAATACACCAACCAAAAAAAAAGAGTCAATGACCCCCGGAGCCAGAGGAAAAACCGAGACAAAGAAATAGAAGTAAAGAAAGAACCAAAAAAAAAGGAACACTAATGGAGAAGCCCGAAGAAATGCTAGATCCAGAGACCGGAAAAAATACAGAAAACCCATTGAATCAAGAAAAATGGAAAACAAATTGAAGAAAAAAAGGGTTACCTGTCAATCAACAAACCAAGTAGAAGGTGAAAAACTGAAGAGCAACAACCGTCGAAATGGAAATAGGGAGAAAGCACCGCACGTGGAAGCTAGCTGATGAGAGAAAAACCGAAGGGAAGACACGTATGCGAAGGAGGTGAAGGAAGAAAGGCAATAGGTGAAGCAAGGTGGAAAAGCAGGAGACGGGCGACCAAAACGGGCTTTTCTACGGTGAGGCCAGAAAAACTTGGCCTAACGTTAGGTCGGTACTAAAATTACATATTTTTTTATATTTGTCGATTTTCGTTTGTATATTCTTCTTGTTATGGTTGAATTATGCGGATTGGAATCGACAATTATGAAAAATATGCAATTTTAATACTGCCCTAATATAAGACCAAGTTTTCCTGACCGGACGATTGTATATTCTTCTTGTTAGGTGTGAACCGTGCAGACTGAAATCGACAAATATGAAAAAATATGTAATTTTAGTACTGACCTAACGTTAGGCCAAGTTTTTGGCCTCGACAGAAAAACCCACTTGCGCCTGCTCTTTGGACTTATTTTTCGATTTTCGATTCGATTCAACAGTCCATTCGCCTGGGCTGGGCCTGGATGGGCCTCGATTCGATTCAGTCCATTCGATTTGGCCTTGATTCGATTGGGCTTCGATTCTTCTTCTTATTATTACTATTATTAATCTTAATTTTTTTTTTTTTTTTTTTTCATGGGAGCATCAATTTATTAAAAAATAAAAAGTTTACAAGAAATTGGTGGGGAGCCGAAACCAACCTGCCCCCACACCTCTAGCTATAAGAAACCGATCCTACTAAAAATATAAGCGCAGACGTGACTCCAACGTCCCGAGTCATGTAGAATCTTGAACGCGCTTGAGAAGGGTTAAGATCTTTCTCCAATTCTCCAAAAGAAAAGGAGAAAGGAGGAAACCATACCCAATATCACCACATTTGGCACCGTATTTGACACGCTTACGCTGCGGCCTTCAAGAACCGCCCGCCCAAGAAAAATCAATCATCCCAGATAACGTCGGAGGCGACGATCCCGTAAGATCAACACATACATCACGCCCATCATCCCAAGAATAAAGCAAAACATCGGCCGGCCGTAAGGATCATCCCTATCTCCATAAAGCCCGATATCCACTCTCCTTACGGCCGAGATTCCAGATCGAGAACAAATATCAACAAGGACATCACGCACAATGTTATGTCGATGTTTGATGCCCACAATACCAGACATGAGACAAAGATGATCCCCATAAAAATCTCCATTAAACACCCTAGAACAAGCTGAACATGGAGCCTGAGTAGTAAAAAGGGGAACACCCAACCGGTAACACAACACACAACGATATGTCCTGGCGTTCATAGTTTGTCCCAAACCTGAAATCGGAGCCACCCTAAGCCAATCCGACGCATGATCCTCCTTTAGTGTGCTCCATAAAGCCATCTGTCGGGGAGATAGTTGAAAAGTAGATTCAACCGTTTGGATAACCCGATCGAAGTATATATCTGCCAATTTCTTCATAAGTTTGGGGGCAGCGACCTCGTTAGGGATACTCAACAGGTCAATATCCATATTCCCGTTAAAAGTGCATAAGGCGTCATCAAAAGAAGGACCCGCAGTAACAATATCAGAACTACCGAGAAGCTTAGTCTGTAAGCTAGCAGATTGGAGTCTAGAAGCTAGGAAAGCATAGTTTAAGACATCACCTGCAGCATATACACCAAGCCCCCCAAAAGCAAACGGTAAAGTGGCAAGTCTCCATTGCCAATCACCGAAACCAGGCCCAGAAGCAGTGACAATACGCTCCAAGGAAGAGCGAAGTGCCGTATCAAAAGAAACCTGAGCACACTCAAAAACCCGAGGAGAACATGTGCGCATAGAAAAGTACAACTTGGAAATACCAGCACAAGTACGTAGTAACAACAACTCACATTGGGGATCATTAAGTTTAGCAACAGCATCCATAAGCTCGATGGTTTTCGCCACCCTTTTCAGAACAAGCTGGCTACCAAAATTAACATCCACACTAACCGGGCCACCCAACAATTTAACGCCATGCAAAGGGCGAGAAATATTGGGAGGAAAAACACCATCCAATCTACTCCTGGGGTCCTCCATTGGCCAAAAAACCTCAGTTTTATCAACATTGAGGTGTAAGCCACGACTAGGTCCATCCTTCATAATCAACTCCAAAACCTTGCCCACAACCAAAGTATCTCCAATAATTGTGCCATCATCCAGATACCATGCTTGAAAGGAAAGGTTAAAGGAATCCTTAATCTTACATGCCAAGGGATGTAACACTAAAGCAAAAAGAAGAGGCCCAAGAGGATCACCTTGTTGCACACCTTGATGAGACCAAAGAGTATGCTCACCATAATATAACCTGGCAGGATTAGAGTAGCAGAATTCCACCCACCGTGTTATTATTACTAATAATATTACTATTATCGTTGTTGTTGTTAATTACTATTATTATTATTATTTACCATTATTATTATTATTATTTACCCTTATTATATTTTCGATTCGATTCGATTCGATTCGATTCCATTCGATTCAATTGATTGATTCGATTCGATTCGAATCCATTCGATTGATTGATTCGATTGATTCATTCGATTAGATTCATTCATTAAAAGAACAGAGCCTTACAAACACTAAGTTAGAAAGGTTACGAGGTTTCCTACCCTCCATCAAACTCATGGAAAATTGAAATCCAAACTGAAATATTATTCTTCCGAGTATGTCGGGGTAATATTTTGGGAAAAGTTGAAAAATTCCTGTGCGTTAGATGCTTTTGGTTGTGACAAATCAAACCCCTAGAAACCATATGGGTTGCTGGGTGAGATTCAATTGTCAGACTAATAGAGTTGACAATTTAAACTTTGAAAGTTCAACGAGCCATAGAAACCATATGGTTGAGGACAAGTGAACTAGGGGTAAAAGAAGATCGAATCATCCATTATATAGGTTAGTGTTAGACACCACTTTATAAAGAATTATAGAATAGAAACCGAATGGGTTGCCCTCTGTTAAACTTTATAAAGAATTAGATCACCATTATGAAGTCAACCATAACTTCCAGATTTCACATGGGAGTATGTGAATACCGACAAAATAGCAGGAGCCGAGTTATGAATAAAGAAAGTCCTTAAATTCTTTACTTGGATCATATTAAACAATCACTAATGAATCTTAAATTATTCTCTGCAGTTAACATACGTCTCTCAAACTGACAATGAACCCACTCGATATTTTACTTGAAAAGAACTCTATAACTAGACCCAACTCTGTGGATTGGCTCTAGAATCTGGGGATAGTCCTCAGTATGGAGATGCTGGGATATGTCTTGGAGTCGGACATCCCACCCGCTCCTGCAAGGACCAGGGCAAATTAGGAAGAAGTTGATGCCCATGAAAAATGGGTTAAAGATGATGTTAGTGTCTGTGGTTTTATGATGGCCTCTATGAATAATGAGCTTCAAAGGGCCCATGAGAAAATGCCCTCTTCAAGGGCGATTCTAGCACATCTAACTGAACTTTATAGGGAGCACAAAATAGTTGTTTAGTGCTCAAATGAAGGAAGGAGAGAAAGTAGGGGACCATGTCCTCAAAATGATATCTATAATCGAGAGATTGGAGGCTCTAAATTTTAGTATCCATGTTTCCCTCCAGACTAACCTCATTCTTCAATCACTTCATGACTCCCTTTCTCATTTTGTAATGAATTTCAACTGTAATGTAATTGCATGTAACTTAGCTGGGCTAATGAAAAATTGAGTACGGCATAGTCAGATGAAGACTATGCCGAAGGAGGCTGCTCTTGTAATTTATTCTTGGCCTTGGAGATCCAAAGAACAATAAGAAGAAAGGCAAGAAGCAGTTCAAGAGAAAAGGTGGGGTACAGAAAGACAAGGGTAAGGTCCCAATGTTTCTTAAGAGTAAGGTGGCTAAAAAGACATATGCTTTCCTCAACTGCGGTGAACTAGGCCATTGGAGGAGGCACTGTCCAAAACTTGAACGTAATGTGCCTTTAGGTACGGAACTATTAGTTTTGGGAATGAAATGTTCTGTAACTGTTTTTTCTACTTCTTTGATACTTGATTCTGGTGCGAGTTCTTATATGTGTACAATGAATCAGGATCTGGAATGAAGTAAAAAGCTTGGAGCTGGAGAAGTGATGGTGATAGTCGGCAGCAGGCAGAGTGTCAAGGCTACTAACGTCGGATCACTTATATTGGATTTAGAATCCAGTTTTAAAATTCTTTGGATGATGTACTTGTTTTGCCAAAGGGACATAAAAATATTATATCAATTCCGACCATGGAGCGAAAGGGGTTTCACTTCTTTATTGGAGATGGGTCCTGTCGAATTTATTTTAGAAATAAACTGGTTGGTACTCCTACATTATTAAATGGTTTATACCATTTGCATCTAAAGAATAAAACAAATGTGGACACCATAACTAGGAAGTGTGGTAGGGATGAAACAAACCAAGCACTTAAGTGGCATCTTAGACTTGGTCATGTTGGTCAGACCAAGGTTCATACAATGGAGAAAGATAGGCTTACGGGTCCATTTGTAATACCCGTATTTCTCATTTCTGTATTTTTCGATTCTAGCAATTCGCTTGTGTTCATTGACACATTTGGACATGTTTTGTTCTGCACTTTTTGTCATCCGAGCGAGTTTTGATATTGTTTCAGATTAATCGGTATATTATTGCGACTTTTCCGCATTTGGGTTCGATTCTTGTGAATCTTGCTCGAAGCTGTTGTTTTGTTGTTCTTACAAGTTCATTTAACATTTGTGGTCGTGTTGTGAACTCTGGAAATGTCATTCGATCTCGTACCATGATTTTACGTACATTTGGGTCATTGTATAATTTCCTAAAGTTTTGAGTACTCGCATACATGCTCGTTTTTATCTATCTTCAAGTTGTCGGAATTACATGTTTGTTTAGCGTGTTCGTTCGTTGTTGAGAATTCTTTGTAAGTGTTTCGTCGCATTTTCCGAGTCATCGCATTTTGAGGCCGTTCGGGTCTGACCGAACAGCAGGATGGAATCTTATGCTAGAATGCAGCTTACGGCCGTAACCTGTAATATGTTGTGGCCGTAAAGGCAGTGTGTTACGGCTGTAATGGACATAATGTTACGGTCACATGAAGGCTTCGTTTTAATGACCTGTGCTGTGGGTTTTCATTGCAGTTTTACTATTTTCTTTCCTCACGCGACGGGCGGAGTTCTTGAGGCAATTTCGAGTTGATTCTTCACAAAAGTTCATCTATCTTTCATCCTACAACATAATCATCAAGGTCTTGGTGTGGTTTTGTAATACCCGGATAATTATCATGTATTTCATCTATATTTGAAACTTATAGCATTTGATTATATGGTATTAATAATCTAAGTATGATCTTCTCGTATTCGTATTCCTACTTTTATGAGCTTTCAATATGCATCTGCATATCATAACGTACGCTATTAGTAGAACGTAACGTACGTTAAGAGCTGAAGATAACGTACGTTATGGTCAAGGCGTAGCGCAAGTAACAGGCAGTCAAAGGCAGATAAGTCTGGTCGGTGCATGGGGCCAGTGAGGATATTGTCGGGTAAGATTCCCCACGTGAACCTGGACAACTTTTGATAAAGCAAGTCAACGAGACGTAACATATGTTAAAGGAGAATAATAACATATGCTAAACTGAACATATTACGTACATAAGTGTGAGTGTTAATGTACGTTAAGGGAAGTAAGAAACGAGATAGTGAGGTAGTGACTAACGCTAATGTATGTAAGGAGTTGCCCGTAACGTATGTTAAGACAATAACGTACATAATATTTTGTGTCTAACGTACGTAAAGTTCAGAAACTTATAAATAAGACATCAACCCACTTCATTTCACACTTTTTCCTATTCGTTCCTTATCCGAATTCTGCAAGTCCAGAGAGCCTCTTCTGCGATATAACCCTTGATTTAGCCTCTCTAATTGGTGGTTGAAGTTGGAAAGCATCTTGGATCAGTGTTCAAGCCCCGGTGTTGAGTTCCGCCGAGTATTTCAGTGTTCTCCTCCGTAATAAGGTATGTAATGCCATCTCAGCCTAGGATTCATGTTCTTAAACTGATTATGAACATTACTACTGTAGCTATTAAGGTTATTGATAACTTAGAGAATCGAACACCATGTTTTAGAAAGAGTGGAAGAATTTATACATATGATTTCCATTATTAAAAGGATTAGAATTGAGCCTTGATTTTGTTAAACCTCAGGACGCAGTTTGCTGAAATCGTAACATGCCTTTGACGATGAATTTTTGAAACACTCTTTTGAGAAACGATTTGTTAAGGTTATCACATGTGTTAGACGAATTAAAGAATATAATACTTCATTCCAAAACCTGATTCACAGTGCAAATGTGAGAACTAGCACCTGAATCCAGAATACATGAAGTAGAATAAATTGTAGCAGAACAATTTATTTCCAAAACTAAAAGTTCTGTACCTAAAACACCATCAAGATGAGGAGGGTCCTTTCTCCAGTGGCCTAGCACATTGCATTTTAGGCATTTGTCCGTTGGCTTGGCCTTGCTTACCTTCAGAACTATTTGGGCCTTGCTTTTTCCCTTTCCGACCACAGTTTTGGGCCTCAGCTGTTTCTTGTTTTTCTTTTTTTTTTTGTTATTGGACCTCCGAGGCCTAGAAGAGATAGAAAGTGCAACCTCATTCACCCTTGGTATCTTCATCTGAGACTGAGCGGCTGACAATTTATTCATTAAACCTGCAAGATTGCAAGCAATCTCATTGCAGTTGAAATTCATGACAAACTCTGAGAAGGAGTCACGCAGAGATTGAAGGATGAGATCGGTATAGAGAGAAATATGCATCCTAAAATCAAGAGCTTCCAATCTCTCGATCATAGAGATCATATTGAGGACTGGTCCCTAACTTTCTCTCCTTCCTTCATTCGAGCTCCAAACAACTGCTTAGATATCTCATATTGAGCTGTTCGGCTATGCTCCCCATAAAGTTCGGTGAGATGAGCCAGTATCTGCCTAGCAAAAGTCATTATCTCGTGTGCTCTCTGCAGATCATTAGTCATATAGTCTATCATAAAACCACGGACTCCGACATCATCTTTGACCCACTTCCCCATGGATTTCAACCTCTTCCTGATTAGCCCTGCTCTGAGTAGGAGACGGTGGGATATTCGCCTCCAAGATATATCATAGCGATTGTATATTAAGGACTATCCTCATATTTCGGATCCAGTCTACAAAGTTTGGTCCGGTTAGGTTGTTCTTTTCAAGAAGTATTGCAAGTGGATTCATTGTGATTTTGAGATTTTAATTCTGTAGAAAGTAAATTAGATTTAATTAGTGTTATGAGAATTATGAACCGAGTACTTAGAATAAAGGACTTTTGTATTCATGACTCGACTCTCACTAATTTTATCGAAAAAACACACTCCCATGTGAAAAAAATGGAAGTCATCAAGCGATCGACTTCTTAGTGGTGATCAAATTCTTTAATAAATTAATAGAGGGCGACCCATGCACTTTATGGTCTATTAGTTTTACAAAGTGGTGTCCAACACAACCCATCTAATGAATGATTTGATCTTTGTTTTACCCCTAGTTCACTTGCCCTCAACCCATACGGTTTCTATGGCTCGCTGAACTATCTAAGTTTAAACCGTCAACTCCTATCAGTCTGATAATTGAATCTTACACGGCAACCCATACGGCTTCTAGGGGTTTGATTTGTCACAATCGGAGGCATTTAATGCACTCAATAAATTTATCGACATTCCCAAAAATAATACCCCGGCATACTCGGAAGAATAGCATTTCGGTTTGGATTTCAATCTTCCAAGAGTTTGATGGAGGGTAGGATACCTTGCACCCTTTCCAACTTAGTGTTTGTTATGTGGGATTATTTCACGATTAATGTTACACTTTGCACATTAATTCATTTATAATCGCGGTTAGATATTCATACAATATGGATAAAGTAAAAAACAACCTAGTTGCTACCAATATGTAGTTCATTGACCTTTTCTAAATATTGGGCCAAGCGAATGACCTAACAAAAAAAATAGTCTTGAATCTACGTCTTCATGATAGATTGCCTTGGGCCACCGTCTTGGAAAATCTATCTATTACATTCGAATAATTTGCATCCTATATAAATATTCTAATAAAATAGATAAATAGGCTCAAAACTGGCTTTTACAGCCCCATCGAATAATAATGATTCAAAAACTAAGTCCACTAACTATATCCCATCACGTAAATATGTCAAACATACAACAAGTAATGGTTTGAATCAATCCTGATAGGACGTCGAATGTACGCTCCCTGAAAACACGGTTTAAAATATGGACCAATAAAAGTCCGACCTAGGTTCTTAGATAAGGGGATGACAACCTCAAGGTCCTTTAGAAGGTCGCCGACCTCGGAGGCCCCACTTAGCTGTAACGTCTGTTAGAAGGGTGCCGACCTCGGAGGCCCCGCTGACCTATGATATCTGATAAAGGTCGCCGACCTCGGAGGCCCCGCTTAGCTGTGACATCTGTTAGAAGGGCGTCGACCTCGGAGGCCCCGCTAACCTATGATATCTGATAAAAGGTCGCCGACCTCAAAGGTCTCTCGACCTACTGATTTGAATAGGAATGAGCCGACCTAAAAACCACCGAACTCAGGAAGGTCGAACTCTTGGGAAAGAAGATCCTGACTCACCTGACAGAATCCCTAAGATCCAGGGATTGAGAGCCCATACCTTGCAATCCCAGAAATCCAGGGATGGAAAATCGCAGCTTGAATCCCTGGATATCCGAGATTTTCTCTGGAAATCAGGGAAAATCTCAGATAACAAGGCACCCTCCTCCTATAAAAGGGAGAGAGGGGGTTTCTCAAAACACAACACACTCTGAGAATACATCATATTTTAGAGAGAGAAAGAAGAGAGAGTACTTCATATATTTTGGGTTTTCTTAGCTAAACTTCTAAGATTAACCCGGTTCTTGGTGACCGATCAGCTCGGTTACATCAAGTTGCGCCGTCTGTGGGAAGGGTGACATCGAGTCACTTTGAGTTGAGACGTGAGGTTAGTAATGGTGGAAGAAATGAACCAGAAGAGAATAGGGGAGTTAGGCTCTGTTCTTTTGGACTGAATGAATCTGAATCGATCAATCGAATCGAATCGAATAGATTCGAATCAATCGAATCGAATCGAATCGAATCGAATCAATTGAAATATATATTAAGGGTAAATAATAATAATAATAATGGTAAATAATAATAATAATAATAATTAACAACAACAACGATAATAGTAATATTATTAGTAATAATAACAATAATAATAATTAAGATTAAAAATAAAAATAAGAAGAAGAAGAACGGAGCTGAATCAATCGAATCGAATCGAATCGAATGGACTCGAATCAATCGAATGGACTCGAATCGAATCGAATCGAATCGAATCGAAAAATCAAAAATAAGTCCAAAAGAACAGGGCCTTAATACCCAGAAATCTAGAAGAGGAACTAGCAGCGATGGGTGGAGAAGCGACTCTGGAAAAAGCACCCGTCACCCCTGTAGAAGAAGTCGCACCAAGCACAATTACACTGACTAAGGAAGCCTTACCCGACATAATCGCCAGTGCAATCCAGAAGAGCCGGGAGGTCAAAAAACAAAGGGTACCACGAAAAGTAATACCCATCCTTTCGGATGGGCCGGAGGAAATTGATCAGCAGGAAGAACATGGGGAGAGTTATCCAAGAATATGGGAGCGATCCAGACAGGAAAAAACGCAGGATCCCTTGATATCCAAAGATGCAGACGAGCCTGGAAGAGTTGCGACAGAGGGTTGCGGGAAGGACATGGAGAGTCATCCGTGCCATCCCTTCTCGAAGGCATCCGCAGCCGAGCTCCCATACGGGTTTAGTGTCACCTTCACCTACGATGGACTCTCGATCCTACCCGACATTTATACCGATTCGAGAACATGGCGGTACTACATAGATATTCGGATCCGTGAGTTGCAGAGCATTCTTGGCTACACCGACAGAGTCGGCTCGGGATTAGTTCCACCAGATACCCCTGGTCGGTCACCGGCTTCAAAACTTTCGGCTCCGCGTTCTTGACTCACTTTGCAGGCGAGCGCACCAAAAGACATTCATGTCCTTGTTCAGTATCAAGAAATATTCTGGAGAAGCGCTGAGAGCTTATGTGACCCGATTCACGAAGGCGTGTCTGGAGGTACCCTCGTCGTCAGAAGAAGTAAAAATCAGTGCCTTGACGCAGGGACTGAGGCCGGGGTTGCTACGCACCTCATTAGCTAAAAACCAAATGTAACATATGATGAGGTCTTAGCCCGATGCTCGAAATACATTAATGTTGAGGAAACCGAGAAGGATATGGAGGAATTGCAAGAAAAACCCGAGGATGGGGAAAGGGGGTCCAGCAGATTGATACGACGGGAGGAGTACACCTTTCAAGGAAATTTACCTCGGGAAGAAATGTCGCGGGGAAAAACAGATCGGAAGAAGAACAATATCGTTCTAAGGCGACCAAGATTTGACCAATACAGCCCACTAACAATGAGGAGAGCTCAGGTTTTGGAAGCAGTTGAGGGTAAGATGAACAGGGTTATCGAGTGGCCTGCATCTCGTCCTAATAGGCCCACCCACCAAATCGAGCTTTATTGTCGATTCCACAATGATTACGGGCATAAAACAGACGAATGCAAGCACCTTAAGGATGAGATCGAGAGGCTGGTCCGAGCGGGACATCTGATGGAGTTCACATATCAACAGAGAAATGGAGGTCGGAGGCAACCACCCATGCCCCAAGGAGGTGCGGGGGTGAAAAGAGAAGCTCCTCAGGGACCCGCTGCTCCCCCGGCTAAAAAAGGAGTGATCCACATGATATCAGGGGGACCAACCGACGGAAGTTCTAATCAGGCTAGAAAAGCCCACGCACGAAAGGCTAGGTGTCATCAATTCAAGGAGGTCACCTCTGTAGGCAGTGGGCCTATCATTTAGTTCAGCCCCATGGATTATAACGGGATACATACGCCCCATAATGACGCGTTGGTCATCACCGCGGAGATCGCCAGTTATGATGTGCAAAGGGTGTTTATCGATACGGGAAGCTCGGTAGACATCTTATTCTATGACTGTTTCAAACAGATGAACCTGGAAGTGGAATTGAGAAAGGTAGATACCGCGCTCTATGGGTTCTGTATGACCGAGGTGCAACCAGTCGGAGAAGTGGTGCTTCCAGTAGCACTAGGTCGGATGCCCCATCGGAAGGTCAAGACACTCAGATTTTTAGTGGTGGACACCAAATCAGCCTATAACGCCATTTTAGGACGACCAGGGCTCAACAAATTCAAAGCAGTGGCCTCTACCGCACACATGAAAGTAAAATTCCCCGTAGGAGGTGAGGTGGGAGAAGTAGCAGGAGATCAGTTTGTAGCCCGTTCTTATTATCAGACAACGGTAAGGCAAGGAGTGCAGCGCGGAAAGAGGACACCCGAGCTCGGGGGTCCGGATCCGGAGTCTAAGAGGAATAAGCAATCAAAGGCGCCCGAGGAAGCTGAGGAAGAAGGTGTCAAGCCCAATGAGGAGTTACTAGAAATATAATTGGTTCCAGGAAAGCCGGAAACAAAGGCTCGCATGGGAAGTCGGTTGGACGATGGAATAAAGGAAAGCCTCATCAGCCTGCTAAGAAGATTCGTGGATATTTTCGCGTTCGCAGCTGAGGATCTGGTGGGAATCAGCCCAACAGTTGCCGAACACAGGTTGAACATCGACCCAACCATAAGACCAGTAAAGCAGAAGAGGAGGCATTTCGGGCCAGAGATGGATGGGGTCATTGGGGAGGAGGTCGATAAGCTCCTCCGAGCTGGACACATAATGGAGATCCAGTTTCCGGAGTGGCTATCCAACGCTGTGATGGTAGGGAAAGTCCAGGGGAAGTGGAGGATGTGCATGGACTTCCGGGACCTAAATAAAGCATGTCCCAAGGATCACTACCCGTTACCCCGCATAGATCAGCTAGTGGATTGAACCTCGGGGTGCAAGTTACTCAGTATGATGGACGCTTCCCAGGGATATCATCAGATTCCTCTCGCACTTTTAGGACGAGAAGAGGGTTAGTTTTTTGGTTTCAAAGGGAACTTTTTGTTATGTACGCATGCCTTTTGGATTAAAAAATGCAGGAGCTACATATCAGAGGATGGTCGACAGAATCTTTAAATCCCAAATCGGCAGAAACATGGAGGTATACGTGGATGACATGCTAGTGAAAAGTGTGAAGGCAGGAGAGCATATCAGAGACCTAGAAGAGACGTTCGAGAACCTGTGCGCGTACGGAATGAAGCTCAACCCATCAAAATGTTCTTTTGGATTCAAATCGGGAAAATTCCTGGGATATGTGGTCACAGAACAAGGAATCAAGGTCAACCCGGAGAAGGTCAAGGCAGTGCTGCAAATGAATCCTCCAAAAAATATCAAGGATATCTAGATACTAACAGGAAGAATAGCAGGGCTGAGCCGTTTCATATCACGCTCGGCCGAGAAGGGATTCCCATTTTTTAAACTCTTAAGAAAAGGGAACAAGTTCGAATGGACCCCGGAAGCGCAAACAGCATTCGGAAAATTGAAAGAGTATTTGGCCGAGCTGCCCCTGCTCACCAAACCAGTACCAGGAGAGGATCTTGTACTCTACTTATCCGTGGGAGAATGAGCGGTTAGCTCGGTCTTGCTAAGAGAATAAATGAATAAGCAAAAGCCCATTTATTATACAAGCCGAATTTTGCAAGGAGCAGAACGGAACTACTCCGAGCTAGAAAAAGGGGCGGTGGCGTTAGTGGTTACGGCCAGGCGATTGAGGCCCTATTTCCTAGCCCACCGGATAAAATTGCGAACCAACTTGCCCTTGAGAGAGATATTTAGGGCGACCTAATGTGTCAGGTAAATGCAGTGAAGTGGGCGGTAGAAATGGGGAGTACGACATGGAATATGAGCCGAGAACGGCGATTAAAGCTCGTGCCCTAGCAGACTTTATCCAAGAGGGGCCATGCCATCGCCACGGAAGGACAGTGTCATTGCATGTGGATGGATCAGCGACAACCGGTGGTTACAGGCGGGGATAATCCTTACTACCGGAAGGTGAGCAATTAGAGTATGCCATAAAATTCGATTTCAGGCATCTAACAACGAGGCCGAATATGAAGCCCTGGTTAAGGGAATGCACTGGGAATAGACTTGGGCGCGCGACGACTCATGCTTACTCGATTCCCAACATGTCACACAACATGTAGAAGGAAAATTTGAGATAAATGAAGATCGGATGAAGAAGTATGTGGAGGAAGTGAAAGAGGCTGCCAAAAAACTAGGGGAATGGAAGTTAATCCATATCCCTAGGGCGGAAAATGCAAAAGCTGATTACCTAGCAAAGATGGGAAGCTCCTTAGTGGATTGCCGCTCATGAGAACGATTCGGGAGCGGCCGGAGTAGCATCATGAAACAGGTGATGGAGGTGAACGAGATAGCAGATTGGCGAACTCCTTTGTTGGCATACCTAAGAAGGGCAGAACTACCCAAGGAGAGGCAAGAAAGAATGAAAATTGTGCGAAGAGCAGCGAGGTTCTGTTGCATTAATGATGAGCTATACAAGAGGTCCTACCTCGGTCCATACCTACGATGCATTTCGGAAGAAGAAGGGCGAAGTATATTGGAAGAAATCCATGAAGGGTGCTGCGGAGACCATACCAAATGAAGAGCGCTGATTAGCAAAACGCTAAGGGCTGGTTTCTTTTGGCCGACCATGAGCAAGAGAGCAGTGGAAATGGTTAAGTGATGCCAAAAATGTCAAGTGCACGCACCCTTAATTCACATCCCAGCCGAGGATATGACCACCATGGGAGCGCCCTGTCCATTCGCTAAATGGGGAATTGATATCATGGGGCAGTTTACACGTGGCTCGGGAGGAAGAAAGTTCTTAATAGTAGCCATAGACTACTTCAGCAAGTGGGTAGAAGCCGAGCCCGTGGCCACCATAACCGAGCAAAGAATCATAAGTTTCCTGTTTAACAACATTTGCTGCAGGTACGGAGAGCCCCAGATACTCATCTCAGATAATGGAACCCAATTCAATGGGAAGAGAACCCAGTCCGGGTGCGAGGGTATGCATATTAAGCAAAGGTTCGCTGCGGTTGCTCACCCGCAAGCTAATGGGCAAGTGGAGGTAACTAACAGAACAATCTTGCAGGGGATAAAAACCCGCTTAGACAAAGTTGGAGGAGGATGGGTGGATGAACTTAGCTCGGTACTATGCTCGTACAGGACCACACCTAGATCGTCAACAGGAGAAACACCCTTCAGTATGGTCTACGGGTCCGAAGCCGTCATCCCCGCAGAAGTCGGAGAAATGTCCCACCAGGTTCGATGGTTCAACGAGGTGGAGAACGAGGAAATAATGAAGGAGGCGTTAGATACCATAGAAGAAAGAAGGGAAGCGGCAGCAGCACGAACTGAAAGATACAAAAGCTTGACAAAAGTAGCTCATGACAAAAGAGTCAGGAAGAGACAATTCCAGGTCAGTGATTTGGTGCTTAGGCGAGCTGATGCCCTCAGAAAAACAGGAAAGCTGGAGCCGAACTGGGAAGGCCCTTACAAGGTAATCTGAATTTATGCGGGGGGAGCTTACGAGCTTGAGGATATGGAAGGGCACCTCATCAAAAGACCTTGGAACATATGTCACTTAAAAAAGTATTTTGTGTGAAGAGGTGTGGAAAAAAGCTTATGTTGTTTTAATAAAAGTCTATTACAAAAATATATCTCTCTGAATGTGTTTGATCAAGTAAAACTAGAAATGACATCTGATCAGGCGAAATGCCTCCAGATCCGAGTAAGGGTGAACCGCCCTCTGACATCTGAACAGGCGAAACGCCTCCAGATCCGAGTAAGGGTGAACCGCCCTCTGACATCTGAACAGGCGAAACGCCTCCAGATCCGAGTAAGGGTGAACCGCCCTCTGACATCTGAACAGGCGAAATGCCTCCAGATCCGAGTAAGGGTGAACCGCCCTCTGACATCTGAACAGGCGAAACGCCTCCAGATCCGAGTAAGAGTGAACCGCCCTCTGACATATGAACAGGCGAAACGCCTCCAGATCCGAATAAGGGTGAACCGCCCTCTGACATCTGAACAGGCGAAACGCCTCCAGATCCGAGAAAGGGTGAACCGCCATCTGACATCTGATCAGGCGAAATCCCTTCAGATCCGAGTAAGGGTGAACCGCCCTATGAAGCTATGACTAAGGGAAATACCCAACCTACACTAAAGATCGGTGAAAAAGTTAAGTCAAAGTGGTCGGGTTACATTTAGGATATTTCGAAATTTAAAGGTCGGGACTATACTAAGAAAAAAAAAAAGCCGGGCCATGTCGGAAAGTAATCATATCAAACAGGCACAAGATACATCAAGGTTACAAGCAACACCGAACTATATCAACTTGTCATACAAAGCACACAAACCCCAAGTATATTCAACTCAAAAAGTTGTCATTCAAAATAGCTGTGCCAGTACAATAAAAAGAAAAAGGGAAAAAGAAACAGAAGAAAAATATACATGTCTACACTAAGCTACAGGCTCTGAAGACGGAGGAGGCAACGGAGGAGAAGCATCACGGTCGGTCCCAACCACCTCGGGACTAGGAGTGCTGGCCTTAACAGGTGAGCTGGGAGGAGCAGAAGGCAGCTCCAAATCCAAGCCAGATTGCTTTATGGACTCCTCAAGGGCGTCCTTCCACCAGGCCGCCTCCGGAGATTCTTCCACGTCCCCGGACCAACCCGAAGGAACGGGAGCCCCATCCAATGCAGCATCCCGGTCCAGCTCGCCCGTAAAACCCAATGAAGCTAGCTGCTCACGAGCACGAGTTAAAGCAAAATCAAAATATTGTGTCGCGGCAGGGGCTAGCTTAACCAGAAACGCGGTGGAATTGTGATACCGGGCCAGAAGGGCGAAACGGTAGGCCTCCAGGAAAGAGTGACCAACGTCACTGGTCAGGAATCAATGTCGGCCATCCGTCGCCCCGCGCTCATAAGACGATCCCTCGGATCTAGCCTCGGCTAGTTGAGCTTCTAGCTGGGTCACCTTTTCCGATTCCGTTCTAGCTTGAGCTTCGAGTTGGGCGACCTTCTCCAACTCAGCCTTAGCCCGTGCCTCAAGTTGAGCTATCCTCTCGGATTCGGCCCTAGCTTCCGACAACTGAGCCTCGAGCTGGCCCACCTTCTCCGTTTCAGCCGTAGACATGGTCTTCCAAAATTTCAGCTCTTGGTTCAGCTGAACATTGGCCATCTGAGCCCGCTCTAAAACCGCCTGCCGCTCAGAACTTTTCTTAAGGGCAGCATCTAAGCGATACTCCCTCTCCTGAAGCTGAGCCGAGAGATCAGAATTAGCCGACAGGGCGGCCTCCAGGTCGGCTTGCATCTGGGTGAGCTGGGAGGAAGACGTAGCGCCGAGCTTATGATCATCTGCGAAGGTCACAAAGGTGGCGAAGAACTGCACAAGAAGTTATATCAGGTCGGCAGAGGGTAATAATAAACATAAAAATAGCCAAAAGGGTATGAAGGCGAAAAGGGGAATACCTTCCCAAAGTACATCATCATAGCATCAAATTTAGGGTCCTCCTCGGCATCTCGTAATCCCAGCTTATCCTTAGCCGGGACCATGGAGCTGAAATAGGAAAGAAATCTCTCAAACTCCTTGCAACGGAGAAGAGTCTCCATAGCCGGACCTGGAGGACCCGCGGTCTTCGGCCGTTTGGAAGCGGGGGAGCTAGGAGAAGAGGCCCTCTGAGTGACCTGAAGCTGCCGAGACGAGATCGCAGGGCCTCGTCCGGTGGTTAAGGTAGGAGCCAGGTCGGAGGGGAGAGTTACCCCAGACTTGGGGCGAGAAGGGATCTTCCGTTTAGCTTTGGACGATCCATATGCCCTCTCCTTGGGGGGATTCGTCGACTTAGGGACCTTCTCTTTTATTGGTTCAGCCGGCTTGGAGGCATCCGACTGGCAGGTCCGCATGAACCGATCTACAAAAAACAATGCAAACGGTCAGGAAAATAGCTAAAAAGCAAAATAACAAAGATCTGAAAAAAATAGATAAAGCCTACCGATGTCAGGGATAGCCGGGTAGGGATTCGAGCTCAGCCCACAATGGAATAGAAGATCATGGAATTGCGTCAGCTGGAAAGCATTTTAGGGAATGGCATTCCATTCCCGAACTTTCTCGACCCACGCAGCCCGGATGGAATTGCGCCTAGGAATAGGATCCTGGCTCGGAGTAGCCTGCGTCCATTCCGTAGGAAAGCCCCAAGAATCAGATGTAGGGAGCCGAAGGAAAAAGAAGCGGGACCTCCAGTCCTTCACATTGGAAGGGAGGTGGGTGAAGAAATGGGCGTTGTTTCAGGAAGTCAAGTAAAAGGAGCCTTTAAAACTCTTTAGCCCAAAACAAAAATAGAAAAAGCCCAGGTCGGGTTCCTCATGTCTGTAATGACACAGCACGAGAAAACCAACCATGTAGCGAAAAGAGTTAGGAGAAAACCGGTTGAGGGGAAGATTGTATTTAACGGAGAGAGAGACAAGGAAGGGATGGGGTGGAAAGTGAAGACCATTGCTCACCTGATCCACAAACCAGGTAATATGACCCGGAGGAGGATGATCAGGGGTATCACTAGCCTGAGGTGTGACAAATTCCCACCCCGGGGGAAGTCTAAGAAATCTTATAAAACTAGCCAACGCGGCTGGGCTAGTCCTCGATAGAGGATGGGGAGGGAGAACTCGAGTCGCTCCTACAACCATCTGATATGGATCGGCTAAGAGTCCGGTCACAGTTACCTCGTCCATAGGAGGAGGGGAAGGAGGATCTACAATGATTAGGGGGATGCCAGAGGGAGGGATGTCACCTAGCTCGGACCAGTCTACGTCACCTAAAGGCTCATCCCTAAGACGGAGGGAGCAACCAGTAGCTCGCCTCGACCTACCCCCCGAATCCCCATCAGAAGAGGAAAGACCTTCTAAAAAAGAGTTCACGGCCGATTCGCCAGAAATATTTTGAGAATCCGAAGCAGACGACATAACAAAAGGAAGAAAAGGGAGGAAGAAGAAAAGGAAAATATCTGTAAAACAAATCAAAAACTAAAGAGATGTTTAGATGAACATACCCATGGGATTGGGTGGAAGATCGCCGGAGAAAGGTAGAGCAAGCGCGTCGCCGGAGACAGATAGCTGTGATCGCTAGTGTCGCCTGAGAATTTTCGCACCAGAGGTTGAGGGTATAAAAACGCGGAAATGATAAAGGGGGAAGAAGACCTCCTTTTATAGGAGGGAGGGGCGAAAACCAAGAAGGATAGGGACGATCTGGAGCGTCCGATGCCCTATTCGAAAGAACGGCTGGTATTTGGCACCGTCTTATCCGACCTATAGCAGGTCGACACCTGGCTTTGACCATCGACGCGATGTTTGGGAGGCGGGGAAAGGAAAAGACAGGTTATTATAGCGCACGAAGTCCGAAGAGCCTCGTTATCTCGGAACGGGAGTCCCAAGGATTATTGCGTCAAGGTCGTCCGATTATAAACAAATCTTACTCTACTCGGTCTTACAGCTCAACTAGAGTAGGGGGGACTGGTTGATAGGACGTCTAATGTACGCTCCCTGAAAACCCGGTTTAAAATATGGGCCAATAAAAGTCCGACCTAGGTTCTTAGATAAGGGGATGACAACCTCAAGGTCCTTTAGAAGGTCGCCGACCTCGGAGGCCCCACTTAGCTGTAACGTCTGTTAGAAGGGCGCCGACCTCGGAGGCCCCGCTGACCTATGATATCTGATAAAGGTCGCCGACCTCGGAGGCCCCGCTTAGCTGTGACATCTGTTAGAAGGGCGCCGACCTCGGAGGCCCCGCTGACCTATGATATCTGATAAAAGGTCGCCGACCTCAAAGGTCTCTCGACCTACTGATTTGAATAGGAATGAGCCGACCTAAAAACCACCGAACTCAGGAAGGTCGAACTCTTGGGAAAGAAGATCCTGACTCACCTGACAGAATCCCTAAGATCCAGGGATTGAGAGCCCATACCTTGCAATCCCGGAAATCCAGGGATGGAAAATCGCAGCTTGAATCCCTGGAAATCCGGGATTTTCTCTGGAAATCAGGGAAAATCTCAGATAACAAGGCACTCTCCTCCTATAAAAGAGAGAGAGAGGGTTTCTCAAAACACAACACACTCTGAGAATACAACATATTTTAGAGAGAGAAAGAAGAGAGAGTACTTCATATATTTTGGGTTTTCTTAGCTAAACTTCTAAGATTAACCCGGTTCTTGGTGACCGATCAGCTCGGTTACATCAAATCCAATTAATTCAACTTAATAGACGATTTAATTTGTTCGTAATAAACCCTCAAAAATTTTCTTCAGATTTTACCATCATCAAAAAATTCCAAATTTAATGATTTAATCAAATTAAACATAATTTAATATTAGAAAAATTAATTTTCGAAAATATACTGAAAGACGAGACTCGGTGCCTGACAGCCAGGAAGCTGTCAGGCATTAGCGAGTCCTGCTCGGCAGTTGTGGGCACAGCGCTCGGTAGCTGTAGGCACATTGCCTGGCAGTGCCCCACAGCACTCGGCAACTGTAGGAAACCCTCAATAGCGCTTGAAAATTATAGGAACAGCGCCTGGAAATGGCCGCCAACTGTAGGCACAGTGCCGAGCAGTGCTAATGCAGAGTAACAATGTGGCCATGGCCTTTCAGCTATAGGAAACAGCGCCTAGCAACCACATACTGTATCGTCCAACGATGGTACGCGACTCGTGTTCGGGCAGATTTTAAAATTCTCGTTATTTTTGTTCATATTATTTATATAAAGGGCGAATTACTTCGATAAACCCTTAAATTTGGTCTAGTTACATATTTCACCACACTCATTCTTAAATTACAAATTACACCCTAGAATACATGTTGAGATCACAATCAACCCCGAAAGTCAACCCTCCCGCTGACATGGCAGCACTTTTTGCTGATATGTCAAGGAAAGTTCAACATATTCACGAAAATATAGTTGAGTTATTTTCTTTTTGCTTTTTTAATTCTGATAATTAAATTTCTCTTCTCTTCTATTTTCTTTTTTCCTATTTATTTTAGGTGGTAACAGACAGTTGGGTGTCTATGTAATTGATCATGTGTATTCCAGGGGATAAATGTAACTATATTTAAGTCAATTTTAGCGGTTAGTTAATTGAGGCACGAGGATGTCACGTGGGGCGATACTGTAATTGAGCTATAATATTTAGTATATATAATTGTAATTTATTAGTCAATATGATTTTTTAATATAATAAATAATATAATTATTTAATTATGTCAAGGAATCCACAAATATCATTAATTATAAGTATATAGTCAACGACCGACCACCGACGGCCATCTTCTTCCCTCTTCCTTCTCATTTAACCTTCAAATGGTACAAAACCCCAAAGTCCCCCTCATTGATAAAATCAACCCCCAAACCAACACACTAAAAAACCCGGCCCCAAAAAAATTCCGTCAGTCTTTGAGGAAGGGGGAACCATGGAGAAAAAACTTCTTCGAGTCTACTTTTTCGTTCTTCTTCAAGAGGCTGAACACGAAGGGGAGCGGCGGCGGCGGTGGCGGTTTGGATTCTTGATTTTCCACTTCCGTCAAATCCAATGAGAAACTGAAAACTGCTTCTGTTAGGTTGTTGCTTTCTTCTTCTATGTTCTCTCTCTCTCTCTCTCTTCTTCCCCTTTTCTCTCTTTCTTCTCCGTAATAACAAACTGTTGACCACCTCTGCAAAATTACAGTATTTTTCCTTCACAATTATAGTGCATTTTTCTTTTACTCGCCTCTGCTAATCCATTTTCCCGGATGCATATTCAGGTTGCCTTATCCCTTGATTCAAGTTCTGCTCTATTTTCTCCCTATCTAACAAAAAACCGCCAGAACCCTAGATTATCTCCGCCAGCGAAAGAGGATTTCTATTACTATTCGGTTCTGAAATGTAGAGGAATTGAATTTCTTGTGAGTGGCAAAGAGTAATTTTCCATGGGAGATGTAGGGGTTTGGTCGGGATTTATGTTTTAATTTTTCTTTCCCTTTATTAAAAATCTAAATTTGAATCCATGTTGGTGGTGGTGGAGAGAGAAAGCTCCATCCGATTTCGATCAATGCTGAGGGGTTGTTTGTAATTGTTGAATTTGTAAAACCCGAGATCTTCATTCTGGATTCGTTGAACTTTTCTTCGATCGAGCGGTTTGTTGTCGTCCACGTCCTTGGTACCGTGTGCCTGCACTGTGGTACGTTGGGTTTCGTAGCCTGCTCGTTATTATTTTGAATCATAGTCGGTGCGTTAGTGTGATCGAGATGTCGTCAAGCATCTAGCCGGGGAGTCGGATGGTCGGTTGGCCCGAGTTACGGTCGTAAGGCCTAGCCGATTACGGCTGTAAGACGCCCGCACATCTTGGCCTGGGGGAACTCGGTTACGGCCATAAGGGGTGTCCTGTTACGGTAGTATCTTTGCGTTACGTCCAAGGCTTGGGGCGATTCATCGTAATATCCGGGGTAATTTTTTTTTCGTATTCTTTGTTGAGTTGTACGTATTCATTTGGAATTGTACAAGTGTTGTTGTTTGGACCGATACAATGTATATTGTATTAGAATATTTCGGGATCGAAATATTTATACTGGTCGACGGTTTGATTTCGTCGTTTGGTTGTTGTTTGGCGAGTTTGGAATTTTGGCTAAGTTTATAGCCATAGCGTACGCTACCTGTGTAGCATTACGTACGCTAATTTGTTTCGATTACGTACGTTACGCCCTGAGGTTACGTACGTAATGCGTGGTAGGTGATGGGAACCTTTCTCGTGGTCAACTTTCGGGGCGAGGGTATCTTTGAGGTATCATTTATATATATATATATATATTACTTTGTCAACTTTTGTCACCCTCACGTGAAACCCCCTCCCTCATGTTATATTATTCCTCTCACCTATCACTTTATGTATATATATAATATATATACACATCCCTCACCTATATCATCATCATCATCATCTCTCCCTCTCGTTCCCTCTCTTCTCTCCATCCCTTCCACTACATATTTTTTTTTCTTCGGCGAGATGGAGTTTGAGGACAGACGGGCAGCGGCTTCTCCATTTTTCCGGCGACCGGAGGTAGGGCCGACGTCTCTGGCGGCGACTGGAGCTCGGCGGCGGCCGAACGGAATTTCCGGATCGGGAGACATTATAAATCCGGTCGTCTGAATCGGCATTTTTTCCGCGGCGGAGCTCGGGCGTCCGGCGTTCTTCATGGTTTCCGGCCATGGATGCGGTTCCGTTGATTCGGCGGCCGGAGGTGGTTTTGTCCAAACGGACGGCGGAACGGAGTTTTGACATACTTAGGCGAGGAGTTGCAGGCGGAGTCGAGTGAAAACCGGCCATGGACGGAAACGGACCGGAGTTGACGAGGTCCGTGGGTCATTTTTCCGGCGGCGATTTCCGCATGGGAGTTTTCTCTTTCTTCTTTCCGGATGGCCGAGCGGCTCGTGGTCAGCTTCTTTTTGTATGTGTTAGATGTGTGTAATATGTATATATATATATATATATGAGCAGTGTGTGTGGGTGTGTAAAGCTGTAATATATATATATATATATATATATATATATATATATATATATATATAGCGTGCGCTGTGTGTGTGGTAGATATATATATAGTACATAGCATGTATATATATATATATAATGTGTGGGTGTGTGCAGTGAGTATATGTATTTATATATATGAGTTGTATATATATATATATAATATATATATATATATATTATATATATACGTATACATACGGATTAATACGAGTATAGTATGTGTTCGTGTTGGAATCGGAATTATCTATTGTGTTGTTTTCGGTCGATATCGTGTTATCGAATGAATTGTATTTCATTCAAGGTTGTTCGAGTACTTGTAATTGTCGGAGGACGCGTTGATCGATTCGTGGTAGGACGTTGATCGTGGAAGGACTTTCTCGCCTTCGGTTTGAGGCAAGTTTTATACTTGTACTGGTCAATGAGATTAATGTTATCATGTATGTGTATGAATGTGTGTATCATTTCGAGACTTGGTCTCTTTATGATTTTGTTGACATCAAGGGATTGTTTGATACGATACCCTTCGGCAAATTATGCCAAATATTATTGTTGTTCGTAAATGGCCGATCCAAGGCATTGCGGTACTTGTTGGTAATATTGTTGTCGATAGCCGGTTCGCGGTATCGACATATCGATTGTTATTGTTGATTGATGTTTCTTCGAGATATTGTTGTCGATAGCCGGTTCGCGGCATCGACGTATCGATTGTTATTATTGATTGATGCTCCATCAAGATATTTTTGTGAATAAATCGTTATTGATACCGGTGTTTTTTTATTGATATCGTTTTGGCGATTGAAGGCATTGGCGTATTCGATTATCATCTTCGTTATCGTGAACCGATTAAAGGTCGAGACATCCGTTGTACAATTGTTATTGGTTAACCGCTCAAGGTAATCGATATATTGAATTGGGATTATCAAAGATAATTCCCATCCGTTGTATAATTATTATCGATTGTCCGCTCTAACGTGAATCGATATATTGAATTGGGATTATCTATTATAATTTCCACCCGTTGTCAAAAGATAATTCCCATCCATTGTATAATTGTTATCGATTGGCCATTCTATGGTAATCGAAGTATCAATTGGGATTATCAACGATAATTCCCATCCGTTGAATTATTATTGTCGTGTTGACCGATTCAAGGCGGACACTATTATTCTTGTGAACTCGGTAATTTTGTGATCTTTGAAGGTTGAGGATTTCCCGGCTGTTGTGTTGTGATCGTTGTTCGTGTTAATCGGTCCTCGTGATTTTGATCCCGGGATGGTTGTTTTGAATATCGTTGGTCGTGTCGATCTTTCATTATTCGTGTGTCATCGTTCACTTGGTGAGTCGTATGATCCATATCGATGTGTTATCCTTTGAGTTTCGTTGTCATGTTGTATCGTGATATATCCGGAATCATATCTGCGTCGATTGGTTATTGTGTAGGATTTTTAGCCAGCACACGATGGTCATGCGTGGATGTTTCCGCATTGGACCGTGCACGAGGCGTTAGTTCGTGAGGCTAATTAGGTACATTGTCCCACGTATATTTACGGATTCCGTATACGGGGTGGACATGTGCACGGACACATTTCCGGATCGGGCGTCTTGTGATGTCCATCTTTGAGCCGCATAATTTTGATCGCTCATAGACCATGTTTGATTGGATGTGTTCGACGTTTTGTGATTGAGCGTTCATACGCGAGGGTATGTTCGGCGGTCGAGTTTGTTTCTTTGAGATCTGTATTGTGATGATTTACGGCTTGGCATTCGGCTTTCAGGCCATCGTGATATTTTGGCAGCTTCGGCTGAGGGCTTTCAGGCCATCGTGATATTTTGGCAGCTTCGGCTGAGGGCTTTCAGGCCATTGTGATGTAACGGTATTTCCGTTTGAGCCTTCGGGCATTGTGATCCTTATTTATTTCAGCGTTGGTTTGATTTACCTTCGGGTAATGCATTGATGTGTTCTATATTGATGATTCGCCGTTGGGCACTTATGTTCTAACCTATTGAGCAGGTATTGATCGTATGCCATGGGCATAGTATTCCACGAATGCTCGATTCTTACTTTGGTTTGTGAGCATCTCGTACTACCATTGTTGTACTATTTATTCTGACTTTGGATGCATATCATGTTGTGCATGTACTTGATATTCATTATCTTTGGATGGTGACCAGTGGCGGAACATGTTTTCATGTTTTAGGTACTTGCGAGGAGGGAGTTGAGACACAGGGGCATGACGAGGGCGACGAGGCATTCGAGCGATACTAGCCCGAGATATTTTGGTGTTCATGTTGGTCAGACAGTTGGAGTACTCCCATTTTGTTCAGTCGTTGTCGTTTTGTATTATCCGAGTAAGGCTCGTGTATGTTGTTGTATTTTATTTTGGCCATGTAGGCCCATCCTTGTCGTTGAAATTCCATATCGGAATAGTATGTCGGACATCATAGTAGGGTCTGTGATTTTTTTATTTTGGTCAGTTTGTTGTATTTTAGTCGTGTTCGCCTGGTGGATCACCTGGTGTGGGGGTCCACGGCACTGTAATAACCCAATGGGATTTGGGGGTGTTACAGAAGATGGTATCAGAGAATTGGGTTGTGAGATACCCTGACTTGTGTGTTATGTGGCTCTACCAAGGCGGTAGTAGCGGGTGTCGAGTTATGACAACTGACGATCGGGTTTTGTGAGTCGTGATAGTTGGACGACTGTATGAGTCATTCTTTCATCGAGTCGTCGTCAGTGAAGACTAGTATCGCAAGACCTCGAAGCTTCGTATGACCTGTGTAAGGACTCTATTCTCTTTTATGTGCATACATTCATTATGTCATTGATTAAACCTGTTTTGTTGACACTTGTATGTGACAATCGGGTGCGATTGATTTATGATTATTTGCTTTGGAGCATGTGGACTCTGTATCGGCTATGATTAGCGCGATCGATGTGATCGTTTATCTGTTGAGTATGTATACTCATGTTTGGCGTTGACCTAGCATTCTGGCCGTTGAGGCGTATTTGAGCTGTGGTCATGATTGAACGTTATTCTTTCAGTCTGGAAAGAGGACGTGACAGAGGGGGTAGAGGCCGCAGAGTGGGCCGACACCCGAAACCTCGTACCAATAATTTGGTGGCTGACGAATCATTTTCGGAGTCGTGCTCAATAACCCACCGATCGTGATTGTGTTTTGGATCGAGTTCAAGACTCTCATGTTAGAGAGGTATTATCCGGCTCCACTTCGTGAAGCCAAGTTGTCGGAGGTTTTGAACCCCGAATCCGTCGAGAACGAGGGTGTTATTGTTATCGCTGAAAAGTTTCAAGGACTTCTTCAGTTTACTTCATCTGTATCCGTACTGAGGCGGATAAGATCAAGTATTTTAACAAGATGTTGAACCCGCGGTTGAGAATACAGTTGTTCAATCACAATTGTAGTTCACTTGGCGAATTCATCGAGAAGGCTCTTGGAGCAGAGCTTTCAATCAAGGAGCTTACTCAGAAGGATCCTTCAGTTTCTTCTGGTGAGAGGACTAGGATGCCGATTCGTTCAGAGGGACATCGAGCTCCGACGTCCAAGAGGTCATTTCCTAGTCGGCTTCGTACTGGGAAAGCATTTTCTTCCCAGGCGAGGAGTTCGACTGTTGTTTGTTTTAACTGTGATTCAGCGGGGCATGTGAGTACTCGATGTACGGTGCCAACTATTATTTATTTTCTGTGTCGTAGGTGGGGACACCTTCAGAATAGTGCATGAGTTCTAGTGCCAGTAGGTCTCGAGAGAGCTCACGGGCCTCGAGAGATTTTATCACTTCAGTCCGTACTTCATCCAAGGGGTCATATCGGGCTTCGGGAGCCAGAGGTATGGACACCCGAGGGGGAGTAGCGAGTTCAGATTTGTGTTTTCCTCGAGTCGATGGGATCGAGGAACTCGATGATCTGGAGGATGTTGATTCCGGGTACATTTGAGATATAACCTTGATCTGTATTTTCCTTGTCTCTCGGATTGATGTTTGACTCGGTCTGTATTTTATTATTGCGGTTGTGAACTATTTATTATTGATCTATCTTGTATCTGAGAATCTTGACACTTGAGTCATTTGATGTGATTTTCTTTCCTTTTGGTCCTGTACCCGAGATTTTTTGTGATGATCTGGGTAATCGTTCATTGTGATTCGAGACGTCAAGTCGTGAGGACTTGGGCGTGCGTTCGATATAGTCCCGAGGACTATGTATGTGTTGTTATTTTTCTTTTGTGGTGCGACTTCCTGGCTGGTCTCTAGCAGGAGAGTCATGATTCGGCTAATCTCACGTTTGATTGAGTGTCTTTATCACTTGATTTTTCGCCTTGTTCAGACAGAGGAGACGTGGGGACCCGTGGGGTCGGCCCAGTTGCTTAGGCGGAATTGCTCGTATTGAGGAGTATTCCTGGAGATGTTGTTTTCTTATCCTGATGAATAGTCCGTGCCCCGACTTGTGCACCCTGAGTTTCGAGGACGAAACTATTTTTAAGGGGGGGAGTATGTAATATCCGGGGGTAATTTTTTTTTTTCGTGTTACTGTTGAGTTGTACGTATTCATTTGGAATTGTACAAGTGTTGTTGTTTGGACCGATACAATGTATATTGTATTAGAATATTTCGGGATCGAAATATTTATACTGGTCGACGGTTTGGTTTCGTCGTTTGGTTGTTGTTTGGCGAGTTTGGAATTTTGGCTAAGTTTATAGCCATAGCGTACGCTACCTGTGTAGCATTACGTACGCTAATTTGTTTCGATTACGTACGTTACGCCCTGAGGTTACGTACGTAATGCGTGGTAGGTGGTGGGAACCTTCCTCGTGGTCAACTTTCGGGGCGAGGGTATCTTTGGGGTATCATTTATATATATATATATATATATTACTTTGTCAACTTTTGTCACCCTCACGTGAAACCCCCTCCCTCATGCTATATTATTCCTCTCACCTATCACTTTATGTATATATATAATATATATACACATCCCTCACCTATATCATCATCATCATCATCTCTCCCTCTCGTTCCCTCTCTTCTCTCCATCCCTTCCACTACATATTTTTTTTTCTTCGGCGAGATGGAGTTTGAGGACGGACGGGCAGCGGCTTCTCCATTTTTCCGGCGACCGGAGGTAGGGCCGACGTCTCTGGCGGCGACTGGAGCTCGGCGGCGGCCGAACGGAATTTCCGGATCGGGAGACAATATAAATCCGGTCGATCTGAACTGTTCCGGCATTTTTTTCCGGCGAGGCGGAGCTCGGGCGTCCGGCGTTCTTCATGGTTTCCGGCCATGGATGCGGTTCCGTTGATTCCGGCGACCGGAGGTGGTTTTTGTCCGAAACGGACGGCGGAACGGAGTTTTGACATACTTCCGGCGAGGAGTTGCAGGCGGAGTCGAGTGAAAACCGGCCATGGACGGAAACGGACCGGAGTTGGACGAGGTCCGGCGGGTCATTTTTCCGGCGGCCGATTTCCGGCATGGGAGTTTTTTCTCTTTCTTCTTTCCGGGACTGGCCGATCGGCTCCTGGTAAGCTTCTTTTTGTATGTGTTAGATGTGTGTAATATGTATATATATATATATATATATATATATATATATATGAGCAGTGTGTGTGGGTGTGTAAAGCTGTAATATATATAGCGTGCGCTGTGTGTGTGGTAGATATATATATAGTACATAGCATGTATATATATATATAATGTGTGGGTGTGTGCAGTGAGTATATGTATTTATATATATATGAGTTGTATATATATATATATGTAATATATATATATATATTATATATATACGTATACATACGGATTAATACGAGTATAGTATGTGTTCGTGTTGGAATCGGAATTATCTATTGTGTTGTTTTCGGTCGATATCGTGTTATCGAATGAATTGTATTTCATTCAAGGTTGTTCGAGTACTTGTAATTGTCGGAGGACGCGTTGATCGATTCGTGGTAGGACGTTGATCGTGGAAGGACTTTCTCGCCTTCGGTTTGAGGCAAGTTTTATACTTGTACTGGTCAATGAGATTAATGTTATCATGTATGTGTATGAATGTGTGTATCATTTCGAGACTTGGTCTCTTTATGATTTTGTTGACATCAAGGGATTGTTTGATACGATACCCTTCGGCAAATTATGCCAAATATTATTGTTGTTCGTAAATGGCCGATCCAAGGCATTGCGGTACTTGTTGGTAATATTGTTGTCGATAGCCGGTTCGCGGTATCGACATATCGATTGTTATTGTTGATTGATGTTTCTTCGAGATATTGTTGTCGATAGCCGGTTCGCGGCATCGACGTATCGATTGTTATTATTGATTGATGCTCCATCAAGATATTTTTTTGTGAATCGTCGTTATTGATACCAGTGTTTTTTTTATTGATATCGTTTTGGCCGATTGAAGGCATTGACGTATTCGATTATCATCTTCGTTATCGGTAACCGATTAAAGGTGCCGAGACATCCGTTGTACAATTGTTATTGGTTAACCGTTCTGAAGGTAATCGATATATTGAATTGGGATTATCAAAGATAATTCCCATCCGTTGTATAATTATTATCGATTGTCCGCTCTAACGGTAATCGATATATTGAATTGGGATTATCTATTATAATTTCCACCCGTTGTCAAAAAGATAATTCCCATCCATTGTATAATTGTTATCGATTGGCCATTCTATGGTAATCGAAGTATTGAATTGGGATTATCAACGATAATTCCCATCCGTTGAATTATTATTGTCGTGTTGACCGATTCAAGGCAGCACACTATTATTCTTGTGAACTCGGTAATTTTGTGATCTTTGAAGGTTGAGGATTTCCCGAACTGTTGTGTTGTGATCGTTGTTCGTGTTAATCGGTCCTCAGGGATTTTGATCCCAGGATGGTTGTTTTGAATATCGTTGGTCGTGTCGATCTTTCATTATTCGTGTGTCATCGTTCACTTGGTGAGTCGTATGATCCATATTGGATGTGTTATCCTTTGAGTTTCGTTGTCATGTTGTATCGTGACATATCCTAATCATATCTGCGCCGATTGGTTATTGTGTAGGATTTTTAGCCGTGCACACGATGGTCATGCGTGGATGTTTCCGCATTGACCGTGCACACGAGACGTTAGTTCGTGAGGCTAATTAGGTACATTGTCCCACGTATATTTCGGATTCCGTATACGGGGTGGACATGTGCACGGACACATTTAGGATCGGGCGTACTATGATGTCCATCTTTGAGCCGCATAATTTTTGATCGCTCATAGACCATGTTTGATCGATGTGTTCGACGCTTTGTGATTGAGCGTTCATACGCGAGGGTATGTTCGATACCAGTTTGTTTCTTTGAGATCTGTATTGTGATGATTTACACTTTCGGCCATTCGGCTTTGAGCCATCGTGATATTTTGGCGGCTTGGTGAGGGCTTTCGTGCCATCGTGATATTTTGGCGGCTTGGTGAGGGCTTTCAGGCCATTGTGATGTAACGGTATTTCCGTTTGAGCCTTCGGGCATTGTGATCCTTATTTATTTCAGCGTTGGTTTGATTTACCTTCGGGTAATGCATTGATGTGTTCTATATTGATGATTCGCCGTTGGGCACTTATGTTCTAACCTATTGAGCAGGTATTGATCGTATGCCATGGGCATAGTATTCCACGAATGCTCGATTCTTACTTTGGTTTGTGAGCATCTCGTACTACCATTGTTGTACTATTTATTCTGACTTTGGATGCATATCATGTTGTGCATGTACTTGATATTCATTATACTGGATGGCTGACCCCGTGGGGGTGGAACATGTTTTCATGTTTTAGGTACTTGCGAGGAGGGAGTTGAGACACAGGGGCATGACGAGGGCGACGAGGCATTCGAGCGATACTAGCCCGAGATATTTTGGTGTTCATGTTGGTCAGACAGTTGGAGTACTCCCATTTTGTTCAGTCGTTGTCGTTTTGTATTATCCGAGTAAGGCTCGTGTATGTTGTTGTATTTTATTTTGGCCATGTAGGCCCATCCTTGTCGTTGAAATTCCATATCGGAATAGTATGTCGGACATCATAGTAGGGTCTGTGATTTTTTTATTTTGGTCAGTTTGTTGTATTTTAGTCGTGTTCGCCTGGTGGATCACCTGGTGTGGGGGTCCACGGCACTGTAATAACCCAATGGGATTTGGGGGTGTTACAGTTACGGCCATAACGCGCCAGCATATTTTGGGCAGTAGCCCTGGGGACTTGGTTACGGCCGTAAGGCTAGGCCGAGTACGGCAGTAAGGGGTGCCCGGTACGTACGTAAGGTAGTGTCTGGTACGTATGTAAGAAGGGTTGTCCGAGTTATGGCCGTAATGTGTTGCCGGTTACGGCCGTAACGCGCTCGACCATATATAGGCCTGGCAACGGGCCAGACCTCATTCACCTTATTTTTCACTCCTTGTGGCGGCTGTCGAACGGGGGAGATGATAATAGGAGTTCTTCGTCGGTTCCACTCAATTTCTAGGCATTTTGGAAGACTCTTGTCGATTATATCATCATCAAATCCTTGTTCTTCGTCGGATCGAGGTATTTTCTTCCTTAGAACCGTAGTTGTGTAATTTTTGGGGGTTTCTTCGTGATTCTTCGATTTAATCTGTGGTTGATGAATTGATTATGGAATTCTTGTTGCCTTGGTCATGATCTTCGAATTTTGTAACTCCTTTATCGATCTTTATCACCCGGAACTTGATTCTTGATTTCTTTGAAAAAACCCTCGGATCCTTGTTGTCGTAGTATTCGTGGGGTTGTCGAGTTCTTGGTCGTTCTTGGAAGTTCGAGGGCTACCCGACCGTGTCCATTCGTTGTTTTGTTGCTTGTGGTATCGAGGCAAGTATCTTGCCCATACATTTCATATTTCGTAGACGTAACGGTTGATAATTAATTATGTGTGCAATCCGAACATTTTAATGAGCTTTAAAAAGGATCGGTATATTCTCGATAAAAAGGGTTTTCTTCAAAGATAACGCGTATACTTCGTGAATAAATGTGTTTTCGGAATATGTGAGTATGTGTCATATGTTGGGAGATGTTATAATCATATTTCTGAATATAATAGACCGTAATCATTTTCCAAGGATTGTGTATTGACATATGTACTTGTTCGGTGAATATGTGACATTGTGTGATATTATTTATTACTCCTTTGTAAGGAGGTTGTGGTGCTTAGTGTTATTTGGTATTGGTAATTGCTTGTTGTTGTGTGTGATTGCTGTAAGTGATGTGCCATCGGGTAAGATTTGTTGAATCTCCGGGATCCGTCCTTGCTAGTACGGGTCGGGTGTGACTGTAGGGTTATCCAATCGGGTATGTCTTGCGGCGACTCTGAGGTTCGTGGACTGCTAGCCCAATGCCGGGATAACTTGTGGGGTTATCCAATCCGGGTATGTCTTGCGGGGACTCCGAGGTTCGTAGCTTGTTAGCGCGATGCCGGGATAACTTATGGTTGTCGTTTGGTTGTGTGAAGTACGTGTCATGGGTTGTCCAATCGGGTATGTCTCGTGGAGGCTCCGAGGTTCGTAACTTGCTAATGCGATGCCGGGATAACTATGAACGTATGTATGGATATGGTTATGTGACTGTTGTCACGGTGACATGTGATTTGGTATGGTTTCCCATTAGGTTATTAACTCGGGTATGTTCTGCGGGAGCATCTGAGGTTCGTGGCTTGTTAGCACGGGACGTGAATAATCCTTGGGAATATGTTGTTATGAATGATTGGGTCGTGGACCCTGCGGTTTGTGATCGGAATGGTATAATTGGGTCATGGACCCCGTATTTTGTTATTGGAATTGTACTTTTGGAAAGTGATCTTTGGGCGGTGTCCCTAAGTGGTTTCGAAAGGTTGAGAATTCTTAAATCCTAAATGTTTTCAAAACTCCCGAGATCTCAAAATGTTCTCTCAAATTGTATATCGAACTACAGTTCCATTTTTCATTGTTTCGAACGGTTTTATTCAAATAAATTATCTCGGGAAGTCTATTGTTATTTATGTCTGGATGATTATTCCCGATCTTATGCACTTGGAGTATGCTGTGTACGGCCTGTATTTGTATTTTATACTTGCACTAGCAAAACAGTGGAGTTTTGCTAACCCCAAGTAATCGGGGGTGGATGTCTGTATTGCGTCCAGGTACTTGCACGTTGCTAGGGAGCGAATCACAGGATCGGTACGAAGGATGATGGAAGACGATACTGATCACATGAAGACCAGTCGTTGAGTATTTTGGTAGAGTCTTGTTGTTTGTCTCTCCGTTGTGTTGTTCTCCCATTTTATGGGAATGTTGATGTATTCCAACCCCTGCGTGGGTATGAGTTGTGAGGAAGAGTTATGTATGTTTGATGTGTGTGTTGTGGCAAAAGACCAAATCGGTCTAATGGTTCGTTATTAGCCATGTTGGCATATATTGTGTTGTTGTGTTTTTGTGTATTTAGCCTGGTAGATCCTCACAGGGAGGTTCTGCGGTGCTGAAATATTCCCAATTGGTTTGGGGGTGTTACAGAATATGGTATCGGAGGTTAGGCTGCGGAAACTGTAATATCCGTACTTTCTATTTTTAGTAATTTCTATTTTTAGTGTATTTTCATTTCGGACGACTCGCTTGTTACTGTTTTGGGATTCTGGATCTATTTGGTTCTTGGAGTTTCTCTATTTGGACGAGTTTCGGATATGTTTTTACGTAATTTCATTTCGAGTTATGTTTTGTCGCATGTACATTCGATTTTCGTAAAACTCATTCGATTTCACTGTTTCTTGGTTTCCATGAGTTCGTATGGTTGAGTTGTTCATGTTGTGAGTTTCGGATTGTTAATCCGACGTCGTATCGTGATTTTCGGGCGTTTGAGGCCGTTTTGTAATTTCCTATAAGTTTAGGGAATTTGTCTCCCTTGTCGTGTTTCAAACCCCTCAGTAGTCGGAATCGTACATTCGGTTGAGAGATTTTGCTTGCAGGCTTTTGTTTTCTTGTCATGCCTCATTGTTTGCTGGCATCTGTCAAGTTTTCGTGTTGTTCGTGTCGGATACAGTCTGGCCGAGTCCTGACTGTACTCTGTGCAGGAGCCGTTAGCGCATGCTAACGATTTTCCGTAGCGTGCGCTATGAGGGTAGAACTAGTGCACGCTAGACTTGCATTTTATGCGTGCGCTAATACATCTGGGCAGAATACCACAGGCGGGCGAGAATACCTCGAATCGACGAAGGTTCATATTTAATCGAACCATCTAGCGTGCGCTAAATAGGTGTTAATGTACGCTAATTTCTAACATTAGTGCACGCTAATCTTGTAAGTCTGCGTACGCTAACGGGAGGACAGAAGTGTCTGACTTCATTCCGCACCCCGTTAGCGCACGCTAATTCTTATGCTTAGCGTGTGCTAAGCCTGCTCGATATATATAGGATAGCAGCAGCCAACTTCATCATTTTTTCCATCCTCGCTTCTTCTCTTCGGCTTTGGGCGATTCTAGGTGAGGGATAGAGCCAATTTCGACCAATATTATCATCCACTAAAATCCATGCTTTCCTTGTGCGAATTCATCAAGTTCTTAACATCTTCCGCCACCCAAATCAAGGTAAGAATCTCTAAAACCCTTGTTTTGAGATTTTGGGGGAATTTTGGGGGTTTCTCGCGATTTGACCCTTTTCAACCCGATTTATTATAGATTATTACTAGACTTCAATTATATACTTGTATTCCTTCGTGGTTCTTGAGGATTTGTGGATTAAACTCCAATTTTTACGTTATTCGCCACTTATACTCGATGATATCCTAGTAGTGTTCGACGAATTGTCCCAACGGGTAGAACTAGGATGAATTACTACGTATTCACAATGTTGAGATTGGTTGTATATCATTCTTGTGTTAGGAACGGAATTGTGAAGATTATTCAGACCGAAACCTTTCCTTTCACCGTTTCTTCACTTTGTGTCATTCAAGGCAAGTACATGTATTATATTCCGTTATGTGTGTTACGGTTTCGGTATGAATGATGAATTATGATCTTTTAGGTGTGTGAGTTATTTGTCCTTCCACTCGGAGCGTTCGACGGGACGTCTGGGGGTCGATACTAAGGGGTACGGCCGCGAAAGTGGACTTGGGTGCGTGTGTGGTTGAACTTCCACCTGGAGCGTTCGACAGGGCGTCTGGGGGCCGATACTAAGGGGTACGGCCGCGGAAGTGGTTTTCCACCCAGAGCGTTCGACGGGGCGTCTGAGGTTCGATACTAAGGGGTACGGCCACGGGTTACTAGTTGTGAATGTTTGTGATATTGTGATGAATTCTTAAACTCTTTTCAATGCCAATGTGATATTCCGGAATATGGCTTTTTAAATGTTTTCTGAATAAGATGACTGTATAAATCGTATTTGTATATAATGTAGTGTAATTGTGTACTTGTACTAGCTATTCGAATGCTAACCCCTTAAATGGGGGAAATGCGTCTTATGCATTTCAGGTATTGGTCGAGCTGAGGAGCTGGCACGAGATACGCATGCAAGGGATGGACCGGCATGATGATGAGGCTCGAGTCTGTATTAGATGTTTCGTTATTATGTCTACTTGGGTGTTGGATATTATTTGGTTTCATTAATCTTGGTTAAAGTCCCCTGCGTGGGTAATGAACTCGTATTGACTCATACTTCTTGATGTCCGATTAAAATGTTTTGGCCGAGGCCACGGCCATATTTTACTATGTTTATTATGTCTTATGAGAATTGTCTGTGAATTTTGTGTCATGTGTTAGCTTGGTAGACCTTATGAAGGTTTTACGGCATGTAACGTCCCTTAAGTGAAATTAGGGTGTTACATTTATGGTATCAGAGCCTTAGCTTATGAATGCCTAGGCTGTTGGTTAATTTTGGATATGTCAGTCGTGTCGTTAGAGTCAGTTGTTGAGCCTAATATCATCATGCTACCATCTCTTCGTGCGACCCATGACTGTAAGTATCCTCGAACTCTTATATTTCTGTAATTCATTTCCTTGTGTTGTTTGGAATTATGACTTGTAGTACCGACCTTGAAAACTGTGAAATTTTCTGAACTTGTTCCTTTCATATATTTTCTTCAGTATGTTGATAGGTCGCGGTAGACCAGCTAGGGGGCGCGGCCGAGGCCGTGGTCGTGGTGCAGATAATGAGGAATCTCTACTTTCTCAGTCCTCTGCAGGTTCGGCCTCTCACTCAGTGTCGAGCACTCTACCTATGAGTTCTGACGGGCAGCAGAATTTGTCAGTCAGTCTAGATCAGCCGTCGGGGAATAATGCCGACATGGGAGCTACTGCTGTGCTTCAGCAGTTGTAGCTCAGCTGACCCAAATAGCTCAGGGTGGACGCCAGAATCCGCAACCGACTCCTGAGGATGAAGCTAGTAAGTGGCTTCAGAAGGTGACTAAGATCCACCCTCTTCGTTTCACTGGATCTTCTGACTCCCTCGGTTGGGAGAATTGACTTTTTCAGTTGGGCAGAACTTTTGATGCCATAGATTGTCCCGATGACAGGAGGGTACATATTGCTCAGTACATCCTGGATAAGGAAGCTGCGGAATGGTGGGAGGTCGTGGCGCCCAAAGACTGCCCAGCCACTTGGGAGGAATTTAAGACTGCTATGGAAGCAGAATATTGTCCACTGCCAGTCAAAGAACGCAGGATTGTGGAATTCTTCACTGCCACACCTCAGGATGTGCCGATTTATCAGGCCATCATCTCTTATAATCAGAAGTTGGGATTCGTGAAAGATCAGGTGAGGACTGAGGCCGATAAAATCCGTTATTTCAATGTGCGCATGAAGACGCATATCAGGCATAGTATGGCACCGCTCATGTGTGCCACCTTGAAGGAATACCAGGATCGCGCCCTAGCGATCGAGATGGGTGTCCCGGAATCAGAGTTGGGTTCCGAGGCCAAGAAACAGAAGACAGCTGGCAGTTTTTCAGCCGGCAAGAGTGGTCGATTTTCGAAATCTCAGTCTGCTCCTACATTTGGGAAGAGTCCGTTTCATCAGGCTGGTGGATCTCAGAGTAACCGTCCAGTCCAGTCTGTTGCATCTGGCGGCAGAGTTTGTTCTAACTGCAACCAATATGAACATTTGATGAAGGATTGTCCATTTCCTTTAGTTACTTGCTTTACTTGTGGACAGACTGGGCACCGGGCGACTCATTGCGAGTAGAGTTGTTATCGGACCGGTTCAGACCAGTTTTCTCCAGATCCGGATCCGGTCTGATAGGTTACCGGGTAGATCCGGTCCGGACCGATAAGGGTTCCGATTCAATGTTTAGAACTCGAATCCGAACTCATTAGTTTCTGGGTGAGTTTCGGTCCCGCGTATTTCGGTCCGGTTCATGACCGGGTTTCGGTTCACTCGGACCACTAACAGCCCTATGTGGGATAGATCTTTACTAGGAAAATGAAGGAAGAGCAGCAAAATAAATCACATAAATAGGGGTTACATGATTCGAACTCCAGACCTTTTGTTCAAAGGTACAGCGTCTTAACTACTTGACCAGCATGCTATTTGTGTTTAAAACATGCAAAACGTATTAATAATATATGTATAAAATATATAAATTATAAAATACATATAAACTTTTTTTTAATTTATTACCGGGTTTCTTTTCGGTTTTATCGGTCGGGGTCTTATCGGTTTCGGTTCAATGTTTAGAACTCGAATCCGAACTCATTAGTTTTCGGGTGAGTTTCGGTCCCGGGTATTTCGGTCCGGTTCATGACCGGGTTTCGGGTTCACTCGGACCGCTAACAGCCCTAATTGCGAGAGGGCTACCAGAGCCCCCAGAGCTCTAAATACCACTACCGTTCAGAAGGATCTTAGCATCGATCAGAAGAATCCAGTCACTCAGGTTCCTCAGAGTTCGGGCCGTGGTAGGGCTCGGGGTCAGCCGGACCACCGAGCTGCGTCTAGTTCGGGCTCAGTCCATCCTCGGTTGTATCAGATGAGGCGTACGGAGGAGGCAGACGTTCCGGTGGCGTCAGGTACCACTCAGATCATTTCTCATCCAGTTTCGGTGCTTTTTAATTCGGGTGCTACCCACTCTTTTATTGCTTCAGATTGTGTGTGTCGTATGGGTATCGACTGCTTGTTTGAGTGTGAACCGTTTGTAGTGGGTATGCGTAGTGGGGATCGTATGGTTGGGAACCGGGAGGTTAGGGATTGCCCAGTGAGGATCGGGAGCCGGTATTGGCCCTCAAATCTCATTGTTGTGGACCTTAAGGGCGAGGATTTGATCCTCGGGGACGATTGGTTGGATCGTCATGGTGCCATCATGAACTATCGGACTCGTACTATCTCGATAGTGGCTGAGGATGGCACAGAGCATACACTTGTTGGTTGTAAGCCGGGTAGATCGGGTAACGTGATTAGTGCCTTGAAGGCGGTAAAACTTTTGAATCAGGGTTGTGTAGGCTACTGGTGTTACGTTTTGAAGGCGGAGGATGGTGGAATTGACATGTCGTCGATTCCAATTGTGAATGAGTATCCTGACGTATTTCTGGATGACTTGCCGGGATTACCACCACAACAGGAAGTTGAGTTCCCTATCGATCTAGAGCCGAAAGCGGCTCCTGTTTCGCGAACGTCGTACCGTATGGCACCGTCGGAGATGTTAGAATTGAAGTAACAGTTGAGGGAGTTGTTAGATAAAGGGTATATTCGACCGAGCGTATCGCCTTGGGGTGCGCATGTACTTTTTGTTAAGAAGAAGGATGGATCGCTTCGTTTATACATCGACTCTCGAGAATTAAACAAGTTGACCATAAAAAAAAGTACCTTTTGCCCCGAATCGATGACCTATTTGATCAGTGGATGTAAGTCTCCCACTATATGTTGTGTCTCGTGTTACCCGAGCTTGTGTGATATTTGTGTTATGACGTGGAGTTAAATGTGAATCGTGAATACGTACTCCATGATTGTTGATTCTCGCATTGTGCTGGAATGAAGAGTGGTGCCGATGTATATGTATATATGTGTATATATATATATCATTGTATAAATCGTTTTTATAGGAGTAATGTTTTGGTGTGGTTACGCAATGAAAGTTTGTCAATGTGATATTTTAAAGCTTTAAATATTTTGGGAAGTCACGTAAATTTTATTTTAAAACACCCTTCAAGAGAGGAAAAAGGTATGATTTTCGTATGATGACCTCGAGGCCGAAAATTTTGAGAATTCAAACTACTTATATTTTATTTCCATCTTGTATTGCAAGTTTTCAAAATTTTGATTTTAAAAACTCGAATGAGGTCTAACAAAAATTTACTGGAGATGTGACTTTAGCTTTCAACTTTTCGGTTTCATGAATTTCGGTTAAAAGGTATATAGTGAGGATGTTGTTGTTATTTCGGCTATAGTGCCCCGAGTTGTGATTAAAGTGGTGATGTGAACGGTGAATCGTTCGGTATGCACTCGTCGAGATAGTTCTCTTGACCAAGAGGTGGAAATTTGGTTTGGAATGTTAATTAACTTCTGATGGTTATTTGTGTAATGTTATAATTATGTTTGGATTTATACACTATTGTTTATTTGTAACCTCCGGTCTAGTACTGATGGAAGGTGATTATGAATGTGTCGCCAAACTTGCACAGTTAGCGCACGCCATTTTCCGTTGTGGAGCACGCTTTCTAGCTGGGCAAAAGTTTTGGACTGTATTTTTACCGTTAGGTCTAACTTTTGCAGTCGATCATCTGTGAGTGGATTTTGTGAGTGCTGTAATAATTGTTGTGTGTGATTACATGATTTTATTGCGTTAGGTTGTTGCTTGTTAGCATGCCGAGGGGCAGAGGTCGTGGTCGTAACCGTGGTACTCATGGCCATGGGGATCAGATGCGGTATTGGTGTTGCTACTATATTGCAACAAGTAGCATCACAGATGACTCAGTTGACCCAGGCGGTTCACCGCAACACCGACGCGACTCAGAACGTCAGTGTAAATCAATGGCTTCGAGAGGTAGTTCGTATGAATCCCCCTCGATTCGCCGGTGCTGAGGATGCGTTGGGCTGGGACGGTTGGCTTTTCTAGTTAGGAAAGATATTCGAGTCTGTCGATTGTCCCGAAGAGCGGAAGGTACCTATCGCTCAGTACCTTCTCGACAAAGATGCCGCTAATTGGTGGGAAGCTGTTAAACCTCGTGATCGTGATGTCACGTGGGCGGAGTTCCAGGCATTTATGGAAGCTGAGTTCTGTCCGAAACCGATTATATATCAGAGGATTCGTGAATTTTATTTGGCAGAACCTCAAGATATATCAGTGTCGCAGGCTATCATCGACTATAGCAAACAACTCGGTTATGTGCGAGATCGGTGAGGACCGAAGAAGAGAAGATCCTTCATTTTGACAGACAGATGAACCCGGAGATTTTCCAGTATATGGCGGGAGTCACTTGCACTTCGTTAAGGGACTATCAGGATCGAGCCTTAGCTTACGAACTAGCTTCGTTATCGTCAGAACGTGTGCTCGAGTCGAAGAAACAGAGGATGTCCGATGACCTTATGGGCAGTACAGGAGTTGGTGTTTCTGGGTTGCAACGTCGTAGTCTTTCTGCTGAGAAGCTCCATCGCTCCATGCGTGGGACTGAGAGTTCCAAATCGTCAGCTTTGACCCCTGGTAAAGCCAGGAGGTGTTTCAACTGCAATGTGTCGGGGCATGTTCGTACACATTGCCCTTGTCCGCCAGTAACGTTTTACAAGTGCAGACTAGAGGGACACCGGGTTCAGTTTTGCGAATTGGTCATCGAGCCTTCCGAGGCATGGACTTGAACACCAATATGAGGATCGACTCCGAGGAGTTTCTGAGAGTGTAGTCTACCAGTTGAATGTTATGTTATTTCCTTGCTTTGTTGTTTCGAATTTTGGAGACAAACTTCTTTTATTAGAGGCGGATCAGATTGTTGAACTTCTGTATTTCCAGTCATGTCGACTCGTTTGTGTTCGTTGATATTTTTTGAACTCGTTATATTCTCCACTTTTCATTGTTGGACGATTTGTGGTATTATTTCGGAGTAATTCATTTGTCGTTGTGACCTTTTCCGAATTTGGTTCCATTCCTGTGAATCTTATGTAAATGAATACCTTGTCATTTTTACCAAGTCATCTATTGTCGTGAGTCGAGGTGTGAACTTTGAGGTGCTATTCGATTTTTGTTGTTCGTTGTGGTTCGAAGATGGTTGTTCGGCCGTTGTTGATTCGATCGTTGTTGTTCGATCATTTGTTGTCTGGTTTTTGTCGATCTATTATCGTGATTTTTGAGCATCCAGATCACTTCGTAATTTCCCTAAGTTCGGGAAATTAGCTTCGTATTCGATCTCCCTAACCTTGGGTGGTGGAATTTCGTAACTATTCAGCGATTAATTCGTGATTTGATTGCTGTGCTATTTGGGTTGGTCAACCATATTGATTTTATTCGTTGCGTCTTGCTCTCATTCTGGTGTAGCGATATGGATGGTAGCAGCCACGTGTTGCATGTGATTCATTGCAGGTCGTCGGCAATGGGTAACGTGTGTTATCCATAGGGCTGATAATTTCCCGTCGGGAAATCTCGAGTCCCGGTCCCGTCCCGAGTCCCGACGGGAAACGGGACCCCGAGTCCCGAATTTTTCGGGACCGGGACCGGGACCTTAAACTTTGGTAATTTCGGGACTCGGGAGTCCCGAAATCCCGATCGGGAATATCCGAAGTCCCGATTGCAAATTTTAATTTCGGGACATTTCGGGATATTTCGGGACATTTCGGGACATTCGGGACATTTCGAAAAATTATCCTCGGGATCGGGACCGGGACCGGGACTTAAATTTATCCCAATTTGGGAATCGGGACTCCCGAAGTCCCGATCGGGACCGGGACCGAGACCACCAAATTGGTCCATTTCGGGACCGGGACATTCGGGACTCAGGACCGGGACCTCGGGATGTCCCGATTCTCATCCCTAGTTATCCAAGATTACCTTGCATTGATTTGTTTTATGTTTTAAGTTTCGGGGACGAAACTTCTTTTAAGAGGAGTAGAATGATCTTCGTTCCGAATTCGTTGGAACTTTTCTTCAGTCGAGCGGTTTGTTGTCGTCCACGTCCTTGGTATCGTGTGCTTGTACTGTGGTATGTTAGGTTTCGTAGCGTGATCGTTATTGTTTTGAATCATAGTCGGTGCGTTGGTGTGATCGAGATGTCGTCGAGCATCTAGTCGGGCAGTCGTAAGGTCGGTTGGTCCGAGTTACAGCCGTAAGGCCTGGCCGATTACGGCCGTAAGACACCCGCACATCTTGGCCTGGGGGAACTCGGTTATGGCCGTAAGGGGTCTCCTGTTACGGCCGTAATGCTGCGTTACGGCCGCAAGGCTTGGGCAGCGCCAGCAGATTTTGGGCAGTAGCCCTGGGGACTTGGTTACGGCCGTAAGGCTAGGCCGAGTACGGCCGTTAGGGGTGCCCGGTACGTACGTAAGGCAGCGGACGGTACGTACGTATGCGGAGTTGATCGAGTTACGGCCGTAATGTGTTGCCGGTTACAGCCGTAACGCGCTCGGCCATATATAGGCCTGGCGACGGGCCAGACCTCATTCACCAAATTTTTCACTCCTTAAAGTCTGTCAAATGGGGGAGACGAGAAGAGAAGTTCTTGGTCGGTTACACTTGATTTCTAGGCATTTTGGAAGACTCTTGTTGATTATATCATCATCAAATCCTTGTTCTTCGTCGGATCGAGGTATTTTCTTCCTTAGAACCCTAGTTGTGTAATTTTTCGGGGTTTCTTCGTGATTTTTCGATTTAATCCATGGTTGATGAATTGATTATGGAATTCTTGTCGTCATGATCTTCGATTTTGTAACTCGTTTATCGATCTTTATCACCCGCAACTTGATTCTTGATTTCTTTGAAGAAACCCTCGGATCCTTGTTGTTTTTCGGGTCGATTCTGATTCCGATTAGTGTTATTGATTCGTGGTGATGTTATTTTTGTAGTATTCGTGGGGTTGTCGAGTTCTTGGTCATTCTTGGAAGTTCGAGGGCTATCCGACCGTGTCCGTTCGTTGTTCCGTTGCTCGTGGTATCGAGGCAAGTATCTTGCCCATACATTTCATGTTTCATAGACGTAACGGTTCATAATTAATTATATGTGTGCAATCCGAATGTTTTAATGAGCTTTAAAAAGGATCGGTATATTCTTGATAAAAAGGATTTTCTTCAAAGATAACGCGTATACTTCGTGAATAAATGTGTTTTCGGAATATGTGAGTATGTGTCGTATGTTGGAAGATGTTGTAATCATATTTCGTGAATATAATAGACCGTAATCATTTTCCAAGGATTGTGTTTTGACATGTGTACTTGTTCGGTGAATATGTGACGTTGTGTGATATTATTTATTACTCCTTTGTAAGGAGGTTGTGGTGCGTAGTGTTTTTTGGTATTGGTAACTGCTTGTTGTTGTATGTGATTGTTGTAAGTTATGTGCCACCGGGTAAGATTTGTTGAATCTCCGGGATCCGTCCTTGCTAGTACGGGTCGAGCGTGACTGTAGGATTATCCAATCGGGTATATATTGTGGGGACTCCGAGGTTCATAGCTTTCTAGCCCAATGTCGGGATAACTTGTGGGGTTATCCAATCCGGATATGTCTTGCGGGGACTCCGAGTTTCGTAGCTTGTTAGCGCGATACCGGGATAACTTATGGTTGTGGTTTGGTTGTGTGAAGTACGTGTCATGGGTTGTCCAATCGGGTATGTCTCGTGGAGGCTCCGAGGTTCGTAACTTGCTAGTGCGATGCCGGGATAACTATGAACATATGTATGGATATGGTTATGTGACTGTTATCACGGTGACATGTGATTTGGTATGGTTTCCCATTGGGTTATTCACTCGGGAATGTTCTGCGAGAGAATCTGAGGTTCGTGTCTTGTTAGCATGGGATGCGAATAATCCTTGGGAATATGTTGTTATGAATAATTGGGTCGTGGACCCTGCGGTTTGTGATTGGAATGGTATAATTGTAACACCCTCGATATATTCAGGAATATTACAGCGCCGTAAATCCTTTACGTAAGAATTTACAACGCTGAAGAAATGAAAAGACAATAACAAATACCAACAAATAACGGCAGCGGAAATAAAATACAACACGAGTCTAACAACAGTACTGAAAGACAAATGTCAAACGATGAACATTAATACATGACCAAATCCCACATCACAAACGACAACGTATTCTAGTACTTTATTAAAAAAACATACGACAAAATAATTCGGCCGTAACATCACTCTGCACCCTCGTCGTCATGCAGCTCTAGTGGTTGTTTTCCCACTCTCCTGGATCCTAAACATAAAACAAATGTTCACCCCCGAAGGGATTAGCACAACGATGTTAGTACAAGTATGATAATTATACAACAAGGGTTTATTCAACAATCCCTTAATAATAACATCAACAATATCAACAATAATCACGACAAGTCTCTCCAACGAGAAACAGTAACAATGTACAACATATCTTATCAATCTCAACAAACTCATGGTATTCCAATGATCCAGTGCACACAGCTATAGCCCCATGATGATCCCGTCTGACCAATGCATGGTGGAAATACCTGTCCAACAATCCAGCGCACACAACTATATATTCACATGATGATCTCGTCGGTCCAACGCATGGTGGACAAACAATCACAACACATATGCACAATGCAACAATCAACATAACCGACATCCATACGAATAAATATAATTAAGGTACTTGCCTTAGAAAGGTGGCAAGAGATAAATACTCCAACGACTCCAACAAACTCAAAGGCCGCTCCCTCGACTAATCGTTCGCAAACCTCGAACCTTAAACAATAACGAAAACTCAACCTACATAACAAATTTAAACGTACGAACATCTAACGTCTACTACGGCCGGGTTAACACTCTAAGTTATCCGGTTCAGGTTCAACTCATTCGACGAACGCTCGGTCGAACTAAGGACATATTTCATGCCAGTCAAATGACCGTAACGGAGATGAAGGTCGACGTCTATGAGTTCAAGGATATTCAAATCAGCATATATTCACACTTCGATTATCGATTATCAATTCCAATACTTGGTTCGGTTATTTAACACATTTCAACTGAGTTCTAGATTAATATATCCCTACAATTTCGTTCTTCCACAAGCGATCCTTCTTGCCAAAGTTTATAAGTTCAAAACAATTGTTACCCATCAACATACTTCATTCCAATCATTAACATGAACATTATCATGTCCAGAAATCATTACAAGTCATGAATTACGTTTGAAGAGCACCTCATACTACACATGGATTATTCTTAGTGAAGACCCTAAGAATTCATCTTCTTGAATATCCCCATTCTAGGTGATGATATTAACAATACATTGTTATACAAGTGATTCAGAATCGACATCCAAAATGTGCAACAAATATCTGAAACTACGTCCTAGGGTTCAACATGCCAAGGTTCAATCACGATTCTCTTAACAACGAAGAACAATCCAAGTATAACCAAACCAATCTTCCTAAAACATGATATTGATTACTACGACATCCTTGAAATGTAATAATCTCTGTAACATACTCAAGAAACCGAATTCCAGGTTGGGTTTAGTGTCAACATACCTTTCACGAAGAATAACAATGAAAACGATAGGTAGAACTTGACACCGTAGGCTTGAACACCAATTCGAGATGTCTTCGATCTTCTAAACCAGGTAGAAAGGCTATGTAAGGATTATATGAGGGGGAAGAAAGCTCTCTGGACTTGTAAAAATCAGCCAAGGGACGAGTTGAAATGAAATGGGGTGCTGCCATATTTATAAAACTCAGACCTTTACGTACGTTATCCTCACAGCATTACGTACATTATCATCTTAACATACGCTATCTGAAGTCTTTAGCGTGCGTTAATGTCCAACAGTAGCTACTGCCTCATTTCTGACCTCCTTAACGTACGTTAACCATTAATATCACGTACGTAATAAGCTCTGTCTAGCGTACGCTCTCTTAGTCCTTTAGCGTACGTTAAACCTCGTTGACTTGCTTTTTCAAAAAGCTGTCCGGACCACGCGGGGAATCTTATCCTTGTCCCCGTCGCAAGATGGCCCATGTGCTGACCAACCTTATCTACCTGACTACCTGTTACGTACGCTATGCTTCATCCATAGCGTACGCTATCCTCAGTTCATAATGTACGTTAAGCTCATCTGCTAGCGTACGTTATGACATAGCTGCATGCATGAATTTGCAAATTCTTCCAAATATGATCATGACTGTTTGGAATACGAATACGGGAAAAATCATACTTCGATTATAGATACCACAAAGTCGAATATTACAAGGTTCAAATATAGATGAAAATATTCAACAATTATCCGGATATTACATACTCTCCCTCTAAAAAGGAGTTTCGTCCCGAAACTTAAGACGAAAATAATTATGTGTATCTAGACTTCATACTGTTCTCTGTCTCCCAAGTGGATTCTTCAACTACGTGTCGCGACCATTGAACTTTAACCAAGGTGATTGGTTTATTCCTCAATTATTTGACTCGACTCTCTAGTATCTTGATTGGTTTCTCTTCGAACGTGCCATCCTTAGCGTTTTCAATCTCGCTGAAATCAATTACATGACTGGGATCTGTGATGTACTTCCGTAACTGAGACACGTGAAACACATTATGAACATGACTCAACGATGGCGTCAAGGCCAACCTATACACCAATTCTCCAACTCTTTCTGTAACACCCCCAAGTTATTCAGGGTATATTACAGCGCCGTGAATCCCACCGAGGGACCCACAAGGCTAATCATACGCGGAACTATAAAACCTGATCGAGAAGATCCAATTACAATGAAATGAAAGACGATACAAAGGGTATTCAAACCATGTCCAATGTATCCAAATACATCACAGTACAACATCAAAACCTCGGCAACACAGGCCAGAACATCAAGTAAACTGAAATACAATACTCGAGTATTTAAAATCCATTCTAGTACAACAACACAGAATGGAGAAATCCAAAAATATAGCCGGAGACAAGACACAGTATCACACTTGCCCATCATCTTCATGCCGTCCCAATACCTTCCTGTCCGCTCTCCTGGAACCTGAAATACATAAAAAGTATTTTCCCCCATAAAGGGGTTAGCCGTCGAATAGCTAGTGCAAGTATATCAAGTATGAAATGCAATACTCCTCGACAATAAAATAAATGTAACCGTCAATTCATCAATTCAAGACTAGTATTCCGGAATAACTAAATCTCATAGCATCACATCAATACATATATGAATACCGTGGAACCGCACCAGAGGCTACGGAACCCTTAGAGGACTCATCGGTCCATCCCAGAGTGGTTCGTTCATATCATCCGTGGAATCGCACCAGAGGCTACGAAACCCTCAGGGGACCCGTCGGCCTGCCCCAGAGTGGATATAAATAATCATGCCATTAATATATCTTACTTTTAAAGTCGAGAAAGTACAATCATAAATATATACTTGCCTTTGAGACATCGAGAAATCAAATGGAAAAGAGTATGAGTTCGGTAGGTCCAAGAACGAACTTCCGGTACCTAAACGATTCGTAAGGGATATGATAATCAATAATCCATACTCATAATTCACGAAGAAACTCCCGAAACCCGTCTACGATTCACGAAAATACAAGGGTAAACAACTAGAGGTTGGAAAGTCACCCAAACCCTTACAAGTCCGAATACGGCACAAACCAATCCGTAAAATCGTAGGAAAAACATGTATACGGGGTATATATATATCATAATCTCAAGATTTTCAAGCCTCAAACCAGATAAATCGAACGAATCTAAGAAAAAACACAAAATTCCCAAAAATAGGGTTCTAAGTATTTTACCTTAATTTGGAGGATAGAAATGTATTTGATGCTGTATAATCCTTGTTATCCAATCCATGATGATGATATCTGAAGAAGAACTGCCTCAAATCGCCCCAAATCGCCTCTCCCGAGCTCTCCCGATCGGAAAAAGTGGAAATGATGTGAAATGACAAGTGCAGGGGTTGACTGTCCCCTTATATACTGTCCCAGTCTAGCGCACGCTACGCCTCAATATTAGTGTGCGCTAACGGGTAACCTGGTAGTCCAGTGGCTACTGTCATAAGACGTTAGCGCCCGCTACGAAACATCCCTAGCGTGCGCTAACTGGTGTCCTGCCAAAAATCTCAGTTCACTGCCTCAGTCCGCTAGCGTGCGTTAACACTGAGCACTAGCGTGCGCTACGCAACACATATAGCGTACGCTAGCCGCTGCCTAGCGTGCATTACCTGCTAGTCCAAAAAGTCTGAAATCTCACTGCCTCTGCCGACTTAGTCCGTTAGCGTGCGCTAAGGCTCAAAACTAGCGTGTGTTAGCATCGACCTACCGGGCGCTACCTCCCTGACCCAGAACACTTCCAAAAGATCTAACCTGCACGATCATGATCCAAACAAGGCATGAAACTCTAGATCAACGCCGACTACATCACAAAGAGTTTACAGAGCGACAAACAGGAAGAACGGTAAGGACAAATAGTCAATAAAAAGTACGGGTTTTACATTCTCCCCCTTTAAAAAGAAGTTTCGTCCCGAAACTTAAGAAATAAAAAGTTCGGGGTACTCCGATCGCAAATTCTCTTCCGTGACCCAAGTCGTCTCCTCGACTCCATGTCTCGACCATTTCACTAAACCAACTGTATGGTTTTGTGCCGAAGCTGCTTCTCACGACGTTCAAGAATCTTCACTGTTTTCTCCGGATAGGTAACATCCTTGGTTACGTAAATCTCACTATAGTCAAAAACATGACTTGGATCCGGCATATGCCTTCTCAACTGAGAAACAGGACAAATGATATGAACAAGACCCAACATAGGGGGCAACGACAAGCGATAAGCTAAGCCTCCAACCCTGGAGTAGGACATGGTCTCCAAAATTGAATTCCAAAGGTCGACGACGAGTATCGGCATACGATTGATATGTTGAAGGGCATCTCAAAATAAGAAAAGAGGTCAACTAAAATCGTCTGTACTGTATTCAACAATACCAAGAATTCTCAAAACATTATTCTAACTCGTAAGTGTAGCATGAGCTGTCTGTGCCGAATCCTGTCCGTCGGATTGTACCGATAAAGCTCAATATGGACAAAAACCAATAACACACAAAACAATGACAACAAGTCCCGAAACACTGACATACAATCCGAACGCTCACACTGTCAAAGACAATGATCAACCCATAAACCAACCGAAAATATCGTCGACATGATAAACTCCAATGCTATCGGTGAAAGATCCACAATAATCGAGAATACCATCAACATGATAACCTCCAACACGATCAATAAGGAAACAACAACGACCGAGAGTACCATCTATAAGGTAGCTCTAAACGATCAATAATAATGGATCTCAAAGAAATAACCCCGACTGTCGAACAAACCCCTCGAGCGTATGAACAACCACTCACAAACAGTCAAACATATCCAATACAACATGGACTATGAACGACCACAACAATAAGGCTCAAGAGGGACATCACAGTACGCCCGATCCGGAAATGTGTCCGTGCACATGTCCACTCCATATACGGAATCTAGAATATATGCGGGACAATGTACCTAATTAGCCTCACGAACTACGTCCCGTGTGCACGGTCCAATGCAGAAACATCCACGCATGACCATCGTGTCTGGATAAAAATCCTACACATAACCAATCGACATGCATATATGATTCCAGATATATCACGATGCAACATGACAAAGAAATTCAAAGGATAACGCCTCCAATACGGATCATACGACTCACCAAAGTGAACGATGATACATGAATAATTAAAGATCGACACGACCAACAATATCCAACATAACCATCCTGGGATCACAATCCCTAAGGACCGATTAATACGAACAACAATCTGGAAATCCTCAACCCTCAACGATCACAAAATTACCGAGTTCACAAGAATGATAGTGCGCTGCCTTGAATCGGCCAACACGACAATAATAACTCACGGATGGGCACCGTCCTCGGCGATCCCAATTCAATACTTCGATTGTCTTAGAACGACCAATCGATAACGACTCAACGGATGGGAACTATCTTCGACAGTCCCAAATCAATATATCGATGCCTTCAATCAGCCAATACAATATTAATAGAAAAACACTGATATCAATAACGACGATCACCACAATATCTCAATAGAACATCAATCACAATAACAGTCGATACGTCGATACCGCGAACCGGCTATCGACGGCAACTTTACCCACAAGTATCGCAATGCCTTGAACCGGCCATTTACGAACAACAATAACATTTAGCATAATTTGCCGACGGGTGTCGTATCAAAGAATTCCCTGATATCAATAAAATCATAAAGAGACCAAGTCTCGAAATGATACACACATTCGTACACCTACATGACAACATTAATCTCATTGATTAGTACAAGTATAAAACTTGCCTCGATATCAATACAACGAACTGTTACCAATTCAGTTGATTTCGTCTACGAGTTCCTCAGTCCCGACCAAGGTAATCTACGAACTCTTCAACCTCAACCGCAACACAACGGTCATAATCCAAGATCAATCATCATATCTTATTGTAAAACGAAGAATTAATAATCAACATGTTCGATGACGATCAATATCAACACAACCAGGCCACAACTCATCGGTTCCACAATATCTCGATTAAACACAGTCTGAACTATCCATCTCAGACCCTCACGAATCCATGTCCACAATACGAGCCGAAATCCGATGATCATATCAGCAACCAATTCAGACCAATAATAAGAGTCTAATTGTTATCGATTCCAAACTCAATTCTTAAATACGAATTGACAAGGTCCCCTTCTCGTAAATCCATCATTAAAATTTACCTATGACCGTCATCAATTCGAACCATTCGACTGGTTCAAAACAATAGATAATCATATTAAAAAAGTGATCAAACAATCCACTCATTCGACTTGGACATTTGCTCCATACGATGGGCTTCCAAATTCAGAGATGAATAATAGTCTCATCAAGCTCATAATCACATTCGTATTCCTATATAAATATTATTTCAAACACATAATTTAGCTCTAGATATGAATATTCCATATTCATATCCAAAACATCAACACTTCTTATAAATTTTCACCACCTCGTATAATTCAAGAGTTCTTCAAGAACGTGAAATATCCGAAATCACGTTCAGAACAACATATCCGAGGTATATATCTTCATGTTACCATTCTCTTCATCATATGAAGAAGATATCAATAATCATATCAACATCCGAACTCTCTTATTACAATTCCAATAACTCTGATATAACATTGTCACATGATGATCCCAACATGCTCCCTCCCAAGTAGTAATCCTTTAAAAACAAACCACTATCAAAGGGATATGAGGATTACCTTGTATGGACGATCCACGAACAAGAACAATTGAACTCCATTCCAAGAATTATCAAAAACTTCAAGAACAATACTTAAATCTGAGCTCTCTATCTTAATCTTGTTTAAGAGGATCATCTCTCAATGTTTAGGAACTTCAAGTACCTCCCAAGGCTCTTTCTATCGACTGAAGGAAGGAGAATGGACAAAATGCCTCTCAGCACTCGTCTATCCTCTTTATAAAACACATCACTAGCGCGCGCTAGACCTTATACTTAACGTGCGCTACAGAACTAGCGTGCGCTATCCTTCCTTGATAGCGTGCGCTATCGGGCAGTCCAGAAGCTACTGCATTGCTTCGAAATTCATCTAACATACATAATGTCCATGCATCAGCGTACGTAAATAGGCGTTGACTTGCTACAGTGAAATGCTCAGTAGCGTGTGCTATTCCTCGACCTTAGCACGCACTAATCGTCGTTGACCCGACAACCTGTACCTTCCCAGAAGATGCCCGGGTCCTACACGCCGAAAGCAACCAATAAAGCCAAGATTCCCTGTTCACGATCTGAAATTAGCATGCGCTACCAACATGCATTAGCGTGCGCTAATCGCCGATAATAAACAGTATGGGCCTACCTGTCGGCTACCTTCCGGGCCTTATACAGAATACCTTACGTACGTTAGGGGTCCTCCTTAGCGTACGTAACTCAAACCTCTTAGCGTGAGCTAAGTATGCACCGTAGCATACGCTAAGTATATATCTTAGCGCGCGCTAGGCATACCTTGTAGCGTGCGCTAACGTGGCTGTACTTAGCCATTTTCTGCTATTCTTGTCCGTCGTCTCGATATACTAGATGTATATACACAACATATTGAATACATATATACAACCTGATAATATTCTCATATGATATACCCAATATCAAAAGTACGATAACTTGATACACGATATCTGCAAATGTAATTGTCGACCAACTACGACAATTATACTAATACAGCTGTCAAAGTCTTCCAATTATTTTATCCATACTGTATAGACACCAATCTATCCAGTATATCTCAGATAAAATAATGCGAAAAAATTTATACTGAAATCCAGATATTATGTACTAAAGGTCGAGATATCACATTGTACCCCCCTTGAAATAAGTTTCGTCCTCGAAACTTGCAATCCCGTCACAACAAACATATCAACCAAAATATCCAAACTCATCATAAGAGCAATCATCGGTCTCCACAAGCAAATAACCAAGATAGTATACTTACAGGTGCGTGAGGTCGATGATCTCCCATGATACTAGCATCTGAATCCCATACAGAGTCTCAACATAATACAAACACACATCAATACCGCAATTAGCAATTTGAAAGTATCTCTCCGCGTCCACGACCATGGTCTCGTCTCTGTCCCCTGTCAGCAGACATTCTAAAGGATACACAAAGTACGTAAGTACAATCCAAATCGCACGTCCTCGAAGTGACCGGTTCTCAAGAATATCAAACTAAAAGCAAAGCGGTTAAGAAATCATAAGAAGAGTAATAGGACTTACAAGTACCGGCCGCACTGTGATGATGGCAAAGTAGTGATACTGTAGATAAACAATGACTCAATCGACCCAAAAGACCGACAACCTAGGTATCCATAAACCTAATCTCCGATACCATATTCTGTAACACCCCCAAGTTATTCAGGGTATATTACAGCGCGGTGAATCCCACCGAGGGACCCACAAGGCTAATCATACGCGGAACTATAAAACTTGACCGAGAAGGTCCAATTACAATGAAATGAAATACGATACAAAGGGTATTCAAACCATGTCCAATGTATCTAAATACATCACAGTACAACATCAAAACCTCGGCAACACAGGCCGGAACATCAAGGAAACTGAAATACAATACTCGAGTATTTAAAATCCATTCTAGTACAACAACACTGAATGGAGGAATCCAAAAATATAACCAGAGACAAGATACAGTATCACACTTGCCCATCATCTTCATGCCGGCCCGATACCTGCCTGTCCGCTCTCCTGGAACCTGAAATACATAAAAAGTATTTCCCCCCATAAAGGGGTTAGCCGTCGAATAGCTAGTGCAAGTATATCAAGTATGAAATGCAATACTCCTCGATAATAAAGTAAATGTAACTGTCAATTCATCAATTCAAGACTAGTATTCCGGAATAACTAAATCTCATAGCATCACATCAATACATATATGAATACCGTGCAACCGCACCAGAGGCTACGGAACCCTCAGAGGACTCATCGGTCCATCCCAGAGTGGTTCGTTCATATCATCCGTGGAATCGCACCAGAGGCTAAAAAACCCTCAGGGGAACCGTCGGCCCACCCCAGAGTGGATATAAATAATCATGCCATTAATATATCTTACTTTCAAAATCAATAACGTACAATCATAAATACATACTTGCCTTTGAGACATCGAGAAATCGAATGGAAAAGAGTATGAGTTCGGTAGGTCCAAGAACGCACTTCCGGTACCTAAACGATTCATAAGGGATATGATAATCATTAATACATACTCATAATTCACGAAGAAACTCCCGAAACCCGTCTACGATTCACGAAAATACAAGGGTAAACAACTAGAGGTTGGAAAGTCACCCAAACCCTCAGAAATCCGAATACGGCACAAACCAATCCATAAAATCATAGGAAAAGCATGTATATGGGGTAGATATATCATAATCTCAAGATTTTCAAGCCTCAAACCAGATAAATCGAACGAATCTAAGAAAAACCCCAAAATTCCCAGAAATAGGGTTATAAGGATTTTACCTTAATTTGGAGGATAGAAATGTATTAGATGTTGTATAATCCTTGTTATCCAATCCAAGATGATGATATCTGAAGAAGAACCGCCTCAAATCGCCCCAAATCGCCTCTCCCGAGCTCTCCCAATCGGAAAAAGTGGAAATGATGTGAAATGACAAGTGCAGGGGTTGACTGTCCCCTTATATACTGTCCCAGTCTAGCACACGCTAGGCCTCAATATTAGCGTGCGCTAACGGGTCACCTGGTAGTCCAGTGGCTACTGTCATAAGACGTTAGCGCGCGCTACGAAACATCCTTAGCGTGCGCTAACTGGTGTCCTCGTAAAAATCTCAGTTCACTGCCTCGGTCCGCTAGCGTGCGTTAACACTGAGCACTAGCGTGCGCTACGAAACACATATAGCGTACGCTAGCCGCTGCCTAGCGTGCATTACCTGCTAGTCCAGAAAGTCTGAAACCTCACTGCCTTTGCCGACTCAGTCCGTTAGTGTGCGCTAAGGCTCAAAACTAGCGTGTGCTACTCACGCAGAATTAGCGTGCGTTAGCATCGGCCTAGCGGGCGATACCTCCCTGACCCAGAACACTTCCGAAAGGTCTAACCTGCACGATCATGATCCAAACAAGGCATGAAACTCTAGATCAACGCCGACTACATCACAAAGGGTTTACAGAGCGACAAACAGGAAGAACGGTAAGGACAAACAGTCAATAAAATGTACGGGTATTACACTTTCAAGGATCTCGAATTGTCCGATATATCTCAGACTCATCTTTCCTTTTCAACCAAAACGAAAAATCCGCCGAGTAGGAGAAACCTTTAAAAGCACGTGGTCTCCAATACCAAACTCTAACGGGCGACGGCGCATGTCTGTATAAGATTTCTGCCGACTATGGGCAGTCATCAGCCATTCACGAATCAAAGCTACCTTCTCTTGAGTCTCTACTATCAACTCCGGTTCCGTCCCGATCAAGTCTGATGAATCATCCCAACACAGGGGTGATCTACATCTCCTCCCGTATAATGCTTCAAAAGGTGCCATCTTAATGGAAGCATGCCAACTGTTGTTGTAAGTAAATTCAATCAACGGTATATGAACTTCCCACTCAGTCGACCAATCTAGGGCACAAGCTCTCAGCATGTCTTCTACTGTTTGAATAGTCCTCTCGGACTGTCAATCAGTCTGAGGATGATAAGTTGTGCAAAAGTTCAGCTCGGTTCCCAAGGCTCTATGAACCGATTTCCAAAAATGTGACACAAAGCGACCGTCTCGGTTAGAAACAATGGTCTTTGGTGTACCATGCAATTGGACTATCTCCGCAATAAACACTCGTGCCAACCTCTCTGGTCCCCAAGTATCCTTAATGCCCAAAAAATGAGCCGACTTGGTTAGGCGATCAACTATCACCCAAATCATGTTCATCCCTGTTCTGGTCTTCGGCATATTAATGATAAAGTCCATCGATATATCTTCCCACTTCCATTCAGGAATCGGAAGTGGCTTCAACATTCCGGAGAGTCGTTGATGTTCAATCTTAACTTGCTAACAAGTTAAACACTTCGAGACATATTCCGCCACATCTTTCTTCATGTTGCCCCACCAAAAATTCTGCTTCAAATCCTTATACATCTTACTGGTGCCCAGGTGAATAGAATATGGTGTACTGTGAGCTCCCTTCATGATTGTCTGCTTCAAAACATCAACATCGGGAACACAAAGTCCACTTTGGAATCTCAAAACTCCATCATCATGAATCACAAATTCTCGGGACTTACCCTTGCTCACTTCATCACGTAACCGAATCATCAGAGGGCCATCTTATTGCTTAAATTTGATTTCTTCGGTTAACGACGAAGTTAATTCCATCACAATAGTTTCCCTTGGTTTCCTTTAAACCATACTTCAATTCCCTCACGAATCAACTCTCGTTGAATGTTGGACTGGGAGGTGAGAGTCTCCAGCATTCGAATAGAGACAGGTTTGCGGCTCAGTGCATCGGCCACTACATTCGCTTTGCCTGGGTTGTAAAGAATCTCCAAATCATAGTCCTTAATCAATTCTAGCAATCTCTTATGCCGCATGTTTAACTCTTTCTGACTAAAGATGTGAGACTCTTATGATCTGTGAATATCTGACAGTGAGTCCCGTACAAATAATTTACTTCATATGGTTTCAACTGTCGTGAAGCGTAGGCGATCACCTTCTCATTCTGCATCAGTACACACCCGAGACCTTGATTTGAAGCGTCACTGTAAACTATGAACCCTTAAGTTCCTTGTGACAGTGCTAAAATTGGTGCCGTCGTCAATCTCTTTTTCAATTCGTCAAAAATGGCCTGGCACATATCATTCCATTCAAACTTTTGAGTTTTCTGCAACAGTCTAGTAAGTGGGCGGGTAATTTTAGAAAACCCTGCCATGGACTGACGATAATACCCAGCAAGTCCTAGAAAACTTCTGACTTCCTTCACGTTCTTAGGAGACATCCAATACAAAATTGCCACGACTTTCTGGGGATCTACTCGGACTCCTTCCGCTAATACCACATGACCGAGGAACATCACTTCCTTTAGCCAGAATTCACACTTAGAAAGTTTGGCATATAATTGCTCGCTTCTCAATAGGTCGAAAACGATCCATAAATGCTGGGCATACTCTTCTAGGCTCTTGGAATAAACCAGAATATCATCAATAAACACAACTACGAATTTGTCCAAATACTCTATGAACACTCGATTCATTAATTTTATAAACACAGCAGGCACATTAGTGAGACCAAACGACATCACCACTTCATAATGTCCGTAGCGAGTTCTGAATGCTGACTTCGGAACATCGGATTAATTAATCCTCAACTGATGATATCCCGATCTCAAATCGATCTTGGAAAATACTGTCGCTCCTTGTAATTGGTCAAACAAATCATCAATACGTGGCAACGGGTACTTGTTCTTGATCGTGATCTTGTTTAGTTCCTGATAGTCAATACACAATCGAAGCAATCCAACTTTCTTTCGGACAAAAAGATCTGGTGCACTCCAGGGTGAAACACTTGGCTGAATATAGCCTTTGTCCAGTAACTCTTCCAGTTGCTTCTTCAATTAATACATTTCGGTAGGTGTCATACGATACGGCGCTTTAGAAATTGGTGTAGCTCCTGGTTCTAGCTCGATGGTAAACTATACATCTCGTCGTGGAGGTAGTCCAGGTAATTCGTCAGGGAACACATCCGGAAATTCACTCACACCAGGGATGGATGAAAGCTCTACTTTTCCGTCTTCCTTCTTCATTGTGTAACACCAATATCCAGTACAGCCCTGTTTTAGCAGTCTGACGACTTTCATAGCTTTGATCATTTTTCCTGAGCTTCCTGGCCTCCATCCTTCGAATAATAATTCGGAACCATCTTCGGCTATCATCGAGATATTCCTCTTCCAGTAGTTCACAATAGCTCCATATCGACTAATCCAATCGTCTCCGAGAATCATATCGTCTCCTTGTATTTCTATCACAATCAAATTTGAGGGCCACTCTTTGCCTCCATTTGATACAGGAAAATCTCTAGTTTCTAAGTTCCCCACAATTCTCTCCCCACTCAGTAAACCCACAACATAAGGCTCACATTTATGAAAACAAGAAATGTTCAAATTATTAACACAAGACAATGATATAAATGAATGTGTATCCCCTGTATCAAACAAAACACTAACTGGTTGTGAAAGGATCTGAACGGTACCTGATGCAACAGCGGCATCCTGATCCTCTGCCCTCCTCATCTCATAAAGGCGTAGGGGAACGAATCCAGCACTCGATGCTCCCTTTCGGTCGAACTGTCCTCTGCCTCATCCTCGACCAAAACTCTAGGGTAGCTGGACACTCTGCTGTGTCTGCGGAACACTTGCTTCCTTTTGAGCCAGCTGCAAAGTACGTGCTCCAATTAACTTAGTAGCATCCCTGCAGAACATTGCACGATGCCCTTCCTGTCCGCAATCATAACATGTCACTGAAGAACGGAAACAATCACGCCAAAGGTGTCCTGGGCGACCACAATTAAAATAGTTTTGACCACATCTGTCGGTGTTGATACTAGTCTGAAGTTCTTTCCACCTTTGTATGGGTGCGGGGGCCTCTTAAATGAATGAAAGGATGACTGGACTTTGTGGGGGCCACTACTCTTGCGCTCTGTAAAACTACCAGAGACTTTCTACTTCTTGGACTCTGAGAACTTTTCCATAGCTGCTTCTTTCATTTCATACGCCAGGACTTTGTATTGGTACTGGCGGAGAGTGGTGCATTCAAAACCTGACATGTACCTCTGTATTTCTGGCTTCATTCTCATATCAAAGTGAATCACCATTTCTGCGTCGGTTCTAACCAGGTGTCGAACAAACGCCAACTGTTGATTAAACGTCTTAATCGTCTGAGCCACCGGCACATCCGAAGGCTGTGCAGAGAAAAATTCTCAGACTTTACCTTCTCTCACCGGACGAGGGCAGTACTGAGCTTCCATCATAAGTTTGAAGTCTTCCCAACCGGCATCATGACCAACATGTCGGATGGCTTCCCACCATTTGGACGCTTCTCCTGTTAGAAAATACTGGGCAATGGGGGCTCTCCGGTCATCGGGACAGTTAATCCCGACAAATACTTTCTCTAGTTCTCTCAACCAGTGATCCCATGTCGGCGTCTCAGAAAATCCATCGAATTTTGGTGGGTGCATCTTCGCCACCTTCTGTAGCCATCTGTCTCCTCAATTTCCCAAGTTTGGGATGCCTTGCTGTCTTTCTCCTGGCTGCAATCCTACCGCCACTTGCATCCTGTCCACCACTTGAGCAAATTGAGTCATCTGGTTGACCACCTGATGAAGGATGTCGGGAACAGCAGGATTGGCATTTGTCTCCACTGTCTGTACTTGTTCATTATTAACGGACTCCTATTGTTCGCCAGAATTGGAGTTAGCCTGATTTGACAGCGAATCAGGAACACAAGGTGAAGCTTCTCTCTCAGCATTCCTACGTCCGCGTCCACGACCGCGACCACGTCTACGTCCTCCCCTCAACATACTGTAAGCATAAACACTCAATTTATAGGGGATAATATCGTCCTAACGTTCAAGTATAAAAAGGTACAACATGTAAATGACAAGATAGAGTTTAGGAAACTTACAACCACCGCTCGCACGAAGACGTAGGCAGTACAGTGATGTTATGCGCGGCCGGTTACCTCAAAAGATATATACGACCCCTATTTTAATCCAACGGCCAAGATATCCATAATCTTAGCTCTGATACCATATTCTGTAACACCGCCGATATATTTAGGAATATTACAGCGTCGTAAATCCTTTACGTAAGAATTTACAAGACAGAGGAAATGAAAAGACAATAACAAATACCAACAAACAACGGCAGCGGAAATAAAATACAACACGAGTCTAACAACAGAACTGAAAGACAAATGTCAAACGGTGAACATTAATACATGACGAAATCCAACATCACAAACGACAACGTACTCGAGTACTTTATTAAAACAACACATACATACGATAAAATAATCCGGCCGTAACATCAGTTTGCACCCTCATCGTCATGCAGCTCTAGTTGTTGTTTTCCCGCTCTCCTGGATCCTGAACATAAAACAAATGTTCACCCCCGAAAGGGTTAGCACAACGATGCTAGTACAAGTACGATAATTATACAACAAGGGTTTATTCAACAATCCCTGAATAATAACATCAACAATATCAACAATAATCACGACAAGTCTCTCCAACGAGAAATAGTAACAATGTACAACATATCATATCAATCTCAACATACTCATGGTATTCCAACGATTCAGCGCACATAGCTATAGATTCCTATGATGATCCCGTCAGATCAACGCATGGTGGAAGTACCTGTCCAACGATCCAGCGCACACAGCTATAGATTCCCATGATGATCCCGTCGGACCAACGCATGGTGGACAAACAATCACAACACATATGCATAATACAACAATCAACATAACCGACATCCATACAAATAAATATAATTAAGGTACTTGCCTTAGAAAGGTGGAAAGAGATAAATACTCCAACGACTCCAACAAACTCGAAGGCCACTCCTTCGACTAATCGTTCGCAAACCTCAAACCTTAAACAATAGCAAAATAACGCAACTCAACTTATGTAACAAATTGAAACGTACGAACATCTAACGTCTACTACGACCGGGTTAACACTCTAAGTTAGCCGGTTCATGGTTCAACTCATTCGACGAACGCTCGGTCGAACTAAGGACATATTTCATGCGAGTCAAATGACCGTAACGGAGATGAAGGTCTACATCTACGAGTTCAAGGATATTCAAATCAGCATAAATTCACACTTCGATTACCGATTATCAATTCCAATACTTGGTTCAGTTATTTAACACATTTCAACCGAGTTCTAAATTAATATATCCCTACAATTTCATTCTTCCACAAGTGATCCTTCTTGCCAAAGTTTATAAGTTAAAAACCATTGTTACCCATAAACATACTTCATTCCAATCATTAACATAAATATTATCATGTCCAGAAATCATTACAAGTCATGAATTACGTTTGAAGAGCACCTCATACTACACATGGATTATTCTTAGTGAAGACCCTAAGAATTCATCTTCCTGAATATCCCCATTCTAGGTGATGATATTAACAATACATTGGTATACAAGTGATTCAGATTCGACATCCAAAATGTGCAACAAATCTCAGAAACTACGTCCTAGGGTTCAACATGCCAAGGCTCAATCACGATTCTCTTAACAACGAAGAACAATCCAAGTATAACCAAACCAATCTTCCTAAAACATGATATTCGATTACTACGACATCCTTGAAATTTAATAATCTCAGTAACATACTCAATAAACCGAATTCCAAGTTGGCTTTAGTGTCAATATACCTTTCACGAAGAATAACGATGAAAACGATCGGTAGAACTTGACACCGTAGGCTTGAACACCAATCTGAGATGTCTTCGATCTTCTAAACCAGGTAGAGAGGCTATGTAAGGATTATATAAGGGGGAAGAAAGCTCTCTGGACTTGTAAAAATAAGCTAAGGGACGAGTTGAAATGAAATAGGGTGCTGCCATATTTATAAAACTCAGACCTTTACGTACGTTATCCTCACAGCATTACGTACATTATCGTCTTAAGGTACGCTATCTGAAGTCTTTAGCATGCGTTAACGTCCGACAGTAGCTACTGCTTCTGACCTCCTTAATGTACGTTAACCATTACCTATTACGTACGTAATAAGCTCTGTCTAGCGTACACTATATTAGTCCTTTAGCTTACGTTAAACCTTGTTGACTTGCTTTTTAAAAAAGCTGTTCGGAGCACACGGGAATCTTATCCTTGTCCCCGTCCCAAGATGGCCCATGTGCCGACCAACCTTATCTGTCTGACTGTCTGTTAGGTACGCTATGCTTCATCCATAGCGTACGTTATCCTCAGTTCATAACGTACGTTAAGCTCATCTGCTAGTGTACGTTATGACGTAGCTGCATGCATGAATTTGCAAATTCTTCCTAATATGATCATGACTGTTTGGAATACGAATACGGGAAAAATCATACTTCGATTATAGATACCACAAAGTTGAATATTGCAAGATTCAAATACAGATGAAAATACTCAACAATTGTCCGGATATTACAATAATTGGGTCATGGACCCCGTATTTTGTTATTGGAATTGTACTTTTGTAAAGTGATATTTGGGCGGTGTCCCTAAGTGGTTTCGAAAGGATGAGAATTCTTAAATCCTAAATGTTTTCAAAACTCCCGAGATCTTAAAATTTTTTCCCAAATTATATATCGAACTACAGTTCCATTTTTCATTGTTTTGAAAGGTTTTTTTCAAATAAATTATCTCGGGAAGTCTGTTATTATTTATATATGGATGATTATTCCCGATATTATGCTCTTAGAGTATGTTGTGTATGGCCTGTATTTGTATTTTATACTTGCACTAGCAAAACAGTGGAGTTCTGCTAACCCCCGAGTAATCGGGGGGTGGATGTCTGTATTACGTCCAGGTACTTGCAGGTTGCTGGGGAGCGAATCACATGATCAGTATGAAGGATGATGGAAGACGACGATACTGATCACATGAAGACCAGTCGTTGAGTATTTATTGGAATATTTATTCCACATATTCGTAAATAAAGTTTTGATGATTAAGTTGCTAAACAAAGCAAAACAACAAAGAGGCGAAGCAAAGCAACAGAGGAGACGAAGGCGCAAAAAGCTGAACAAATGCAAATCTAGCGCACACTAGACGTATAAGTTAGCGCACGCTAACGGGTCCCGGCTGCAGATCAGACGAGTACAAAGTTACCTGGAGTCAAGTCATCTGGTGAAGATAGAGCACGCTACTCTTGAATACTAACGCACGCTATCGAAGGCTACTTACAGTTGTGAAGACATTCAAACATAAAATGATGCAAGCAATGACGAAATCATAGCGCATGCTAAGATTGAGGAATAGCGCACGCTAAGTCGTTTGAATTCAAGTCAAATCAATCCGTTGGAAAAAGTAAGGATCAAAGTTATAAAGTTGGAACGGTTAGTTTGATAAATCATACAATGGATACATTGTTAGCACACGCTACAGGGAAATGTTAGCGCACGCTAACTGTCATGGACAGTAACCACTGGACTGAAGTTACAAATAGTTAACGCACGCAAATAGATATTAGCGCACGCAACAAGCGATAGCGCACGCTAATAAGTCAAAACAGGCCAACGTCTAGTTTGATGGATAAGGCTATAAATACCACATCCTTGGTATTAAACCACACAACAACATTGGGCAAAGCATACATACTTGAGATATTATTGTAAACATTATAGTTGTTGTCCTTGAGCTTAAATTGAGAGTGATTGAGTGTGATACACTAAATCATACACGATGGGTAAAAGAAAAGATACGATTGGATTCGGTGTTATTAGGATCAAGGATCTGGCATTGTTAGAATCATAATAGCTATCTTAGTGAGGTTTATCTAGTACCGATATAAAGCTAGAGTGGTTAATTCCTTGTCCAATAGAAAAGGAAAACGGTTTAACTTGGACCGACAAAAAGACAAATAAGAGAACGGTTTACTCGGACCGATAGAAGACGAGCTTGTAACGGTAATCCCTCGACCGATAGAAGAGAGGTGCGGAGGTTTATATCTTAAGCCTATAGAAAAAGATAACGAGAGAGGACGTAGGCACGTTTGGCCTAACCTCTATAAATCCTTGTGTTGCTTTCATTTCCGCACATTTAATTTACGCTTCCGCAACATGACGCACAATACCAATTTTGCTCCAACAATTGGTATCGGAGCGGTACCTCCAATAAGCGACTTAACATCCAAGGAGTCGATCCAAATGGCATTTCAAATGGCTCCAGTCGAAGGCCTTGCTCTAAATCGACCACCATTTTTTGATGGCTCGAACTTCATGAAGTGGAAGAAAAAGATGTCAATATTCATTCGAGCGTATGACATTGAGCTTTGGAAAGTGATATGCCTTGGTCCGAAAATTCCAATCAAGTCCGACGGTACGCTTAAATCTTTCGAAGAATATGATGACGCGGATTGAAAAAATGATCATTATAATTGTAAGGCAACTCAACTCCTATATTGTGCCTTAAATACGGAAGAACACAACCGGATATCATCGTGTGATAGTGCCAAAGAAATTTAGAAAATTCTTGAGGTAACACACGAAGGAACGTCTCAAGTCAAAGAGACGAAAATAAACATGCTCATTCACGAATACGAACTATTTCAAATGAAGGACGATGAATCCATCACAATCATGCTCGATCGATTTTCGGTCATCACAAATGGATTAGCATGTTTTAGAAAACCACTTTCGAGTAGTGAGAAAGTAAAGAATATTCTCACTTCTGGATATGTATCCTACATCTGCACCGCCAAGGCTGAGGTTGAGGGTTCAAGTCCCTCCTTCCGCTCCTGGCTTCGTCGAAAAAAAAGAAAGAGCTGAACTCGGTTGGACTTCCTGCTTCGGCCTTATGTAAATCGCGGAGCTTTCAGTGCTCGTCGAGCCTTGCCTTTGACTAATATATGAATTATTGCGCTCCTCCAACAGGAAAGAGAGCAGGAACGGAAGGATCAAATGCAAGCTGATCGAAAGAACCTAAACCTATTATATTTAGTATATTTTGGGTGGGAAGCTAGGGAAAAAGGGCTTGGTCCAGCCTGGCACTAGAATGAAATGGAGTACTAAGAGGCTTTGCGGAATCTTCATCTGAATTGACGTGTCTCAGTCCCAGTGTGGCTGATCATCCTCTCGGACCAGGCAAAAGAGGGAAAGCCTCTCTTTTCTCGCTCACTTAATGGTGTGATCGGTACGGTGATGGTAATAATGGAATCTAAAGATCTAAACAATCTTGATTGTAGTGCTCTCGTTGGTTCACTTATCAACTACGAGATAGTACTTAAATCTCGGAATGCCAAACCAAAGCCGAAGGAAAGAGCGATAGCCATGAAGGCTAAGATGTCCAAGAGAGAAAAAATCCTGGTGGATGAAAGCGACGAAGAATCGGCATATTATGCCAAAAATATTAATAAGTTCCAACACTTATTAAACCGGAGAAAGAAAGACATCAAATCGGGCGAATATAAGAAATTCGACAATAATTGTCGAGTATGTGGTAAACTAGGCCATTTCGCAAAGAATTGCCAAGCAGCAAATCCGAAGAAGGTACTCGTTGCAACATGGAGTGACAAAGATATTGATGATGATTTCATTGATCAAAATAACCTTGCATTTATGGCCCGGGGTTCGACGATAGCGACGTCGAAAGCCAAGTAAGTAATTCTTACGATGAACTTTTTGAACATTTGAGCTATTACATACCGATTATCAAAATACTTTAAGTGAGATTAAATCCCTTAAATCTAAAAATAAATCATTGGAAATTGAAAATTCCAAAATTCTTGAGAAGGAAAAATTTATCAAAATCGATCATTCAAAATTTGTTGAGAACGGAAATATTTTAAAGGATGATCTTGTTAAAGTCCAAACCGAGCTCAAACGAAGAAATTCTCTCTCGAATACGAGAAATTTGAAAATATGCTCTTGGTACAAAAATACACTTTGAATAGACAGGGGTTGGGATTCAAACCTCATTCTAAAAATGAATCCCTAAATTTTAAAATACCCCATTGTGAAAAATGCTTAAAAATTGGGCACCACATTTCGAGTTGCAAAAGCCCACGACGGACGATAAAAACTAAGAAAATTTGGATTCCCAAAGGAACTTTTATTCCAAATATCGTTTATGTTTCGAAATAAAAACCAACTATCGGTTGGATCCCCAAAAATTAATTTTTAAAAATTAGTATTTTACTCAGGGGGAGTAATATTTTTAAAGGGGAGATAATATTTTCAGGGGAAGTTATACCCGTATTCATATATTATTCATCATTAATTGGTATCATGCATATTTATATTCAATTGGTATATTTTTTTACACTTTTTGCTGAATACAAAAAGGGCGAGAAAGGAGTAGAATCAGATAAAAAGCGTCATGAAAGAAATGACGAGAAAAATAAAAAAAGTAAAAAGGAGGAGAAAATAATAAAATCGAAGAAGTCGAAAAGGAGAAAAATAAAGTATACAAAAAGGGGGAGAAACGAAGGAGTTGAAAAATGAGAAACGAAGAAGTCGAAAATGATAAGAAAAGAAAAGATGGATGAAACTAACGAAACGATCAAATCCGAAAACTTTGATACGTACAAATATATATATATTTTTATTTTTGCAGGTTTTATCCAATTCAAGGGTTGTTTTGTAATCATCAAAAAGGGGGAGATTGTTGGAATATTTATTCCACATATTCATAAATAAAGTTTTGATGATTAAGTTGCTAAACAAAGCAAAACAACAAAGAGGCGAAGCAAAGCAACGGAGGAGACGAAGGCGCAAAAAGCTGAACAAAATGCAAAGCTAGCGCACGCTAATAGGTCCCGGCTACAGATCAGACGAGTTCAAAGTTACCTGAAGTCAAGTCATATGGTGAAGATAGCGCACACTACTCTTGAATACTAACGCACGCTATCGAAGGCTACTTACAGTTGTGAAGACATTCAAACACAAAATGACGCAAGCAATGACGAAATCATAGCGCACGCTAAGATTGAGGAATAGCGCACGCTAAGTCGTTTGAATTCAAGTCAAATCAATCCGTTGGAAAAAGTAAGGATCAAAGTCATAAAGTTGAAACGGTCAGTTTGACAAATCATACAACGTATACATTGTTAGCGCACGCTACAGGAAAATGTTAGCGCACGCTAACTGTTATGGATAGTAGCCACTGGACTGAAGTTACAAACAGACGCACGCAAATAGACATTAGCGCACGCAACAAGCGATAGCGCACGCCAATGAAGAAGACTAGCGCACGCTAATAAGTCAAAACAGGCCAACAGCTAGTTTGATGGAGAAGGCTATAAATACCACATCCTTGGTATTAAACCACACAACAATATTGACCAAGCATACATACTTGAGATATTATTGTAAACATTATAGTTGTTGTCCTTGAGCTTAAATTGAGAGTGATTGAGTGTGATACACTAAATCATACACGAGAGGTAAAAGAAAAGATACGATTGGATTCGGTGTTATTGGGATCAAGGATCCGGCATTGTTAGAATCGCAATCGCTATCTTAGTGAGGTTTATCTAGTACCGATATAAAGCTAGAGTGGTTGATTCCTTGTCCAATAGAAAAGGAAAACGGTTTAACTTTGACCGACAAAAAGACAAGTAAGAGAACGGTTTACTCGGACCGATAGAAGATGAGCTTTAACGGTAATCCCTCGACCGATAGAATAGAGGTGCAGAGATTTATATCTTAAGCCTATAGAAAAAGATAACGAGAGGGGACGTAGGCACGTTTGGCCGAACCTCTATAAATCCTTGTGTTGCTTTCATTTCCGCACATTTAATTTACGCTTCTGCAACACGGGCATAATACCGATTTTGTTCCAACAATATTTTGGTAGAGTATTGTTGTTTGTCTCTCCATTGTGTTGTTCTCCCGTTTTATGGGAATGTTGATGTATTCTAACCCCTGCGTGGGTATGAGTTGTGAGGAAGAGTTATGTATGTTAGATGTGTGTGTTGTGTCAAAAGACCAAATCGGTCTAATAGTTCGTTATTAGCCATGTTGGCATGTATGGTGTTGTTGTGTTTTTCTGTATTTAGTCTGGTAGATCCTCACGGAGAGGGTCTGCGGCGCTGTGATTGTAATATCTGCAAATTCGATTTGCGGTAATTTTCATTTTTGGCGAGATTCCATTTTGATGACTCGCTTGGGACCGTTTCATCATTCTGAGAATGATTAGTTCTGCACTTTTTGACATCCGAGTTCGTTTCGGTGTTGTTTTGTTGAGTTCCGTGTTTCGTAGCGACTTTTCCGCACTCGAGTTTGATTCTTGCGAATCTCGTTCGAAACTACGGTTTCGAGTTTCCCGTAATTCCGTTTAACTTTGTTAGACTTGTTGTGAACTTTGGTTTGGTTATTCGGTCTTGTATCGTGATTTTCGGGCATTTTGGGCCATTTTGTAATTTACCTAAAGTTGTGGGTATCCACATACGTATTTGTTGTCTTGACCCTTTTTATGGTCGCGTGCGATTAATTGTTGCATGGTATTTCATTTCGGGTCGATGATGTTGCCCACGAGCATTTTGTTGTCTTCGTTCCGTGCGATTTCGGATAATCGAGTCGTCGAGTCATGGTGGTCGGGCACTGGCCGGACGGTTGCGGGCGCTGGCCGGATGGGTGCGGCAGGAAACGACATAGCGCACGCTACGGCCGGAAGGTAGTGCACGCTACGGCCGGGAGGAAGCGCGCGCTACGGTCGGTTAGTTGCGCGCGCTAGTCGGCCGAGACATGAGGGGCAGAGAGGTTCTGGACTCAGGTGGATCGGCAGGTAGCGCACGCTACTGTCGGACACTGCGCACGCTATGACCGGAAGGTAGCGCACGCTACGGCCGGAAGGCTGCGCACGCTACCTGGCTGAGCAGTCTAGTCCAGGAAGTCTCTGGATTGCGGCCCGGGCCGTTAGCGCACGCTAGGCTGCACCAGTATAAATATGGCCGAGCAGTCTAGTTTCAGTCATTTTTCCCATTTTTCTATTTCTCTTCCGTGGCTGGAGACTTGGGGATCTTGGAGCCATGATGTTTGTCAATCAATACACGAAGTTCTTGAGTTCATATCATTGATTGATCATCCTATAACATCCTTTGATCCAGCGAATCAAGGTTAGATTTCCTGGAACCCTATCTTTGGGAAATTTTGGGGTTTTTGGGTTTTTGTCCGATTCGTTCCGTATTGTTGATTAATCCATGTTGGTATTATTAATCTTAGTATTATTCATGTGTTTAACGTCGTTTAATCCATTGTTATTCGTCGAATCAATGTATATTTCTTGATTTCCCATAATTAACTTTTTTGGGAGATTTGTTCTTGATTTCATTTTCCATCCGTTTCTGATGAACCGATCGTTGTAAAATGATGTTTTTAAACATATACTATGGATTGAATATCCATATTTCGGTTGGGAAGTCCATTTTCATGTTTTGTCGGGTCGATTCGTGTTATTGGCCGTTTTGGGGGAAACCCTTGAACTTTCGTCGTTTGTTCCTTGAATTCAGCGGCTTTGGGTCGTACTTTGGAATTTATTTTCGTTGTTATTGTTGTCGTTCGTAGTTTATTGTTGTGGGTTGTCATTCGGTGGAGTCGGCGAGTTTGTAGTCGGTTCGTGCCAACCTACTTCGGTCGATTCTCCGCGTTGTGGTTATTCCAGGCAAGTACCTTGTCCATACAATTCTTGTTTTATGGATATGATAATTAGTTATCGTCTCCTTGTGTTTATTTGATCGTTTGAATTTCACTTTCAAAGACTCGGTTAGCCTTTTTAAAGGCCCTCTTTCAAAATGCGTGTGTTTTGTGAACATTGTGTTCGTGGATGGTTACGTGAATTACTATGAATACACTTGGTGTTGTCGTTGTGCTTTGATAATATATATATATATATGTATATATTATCTCATATCAGTGCGTTGTGATTTGACCATTGCGTCGTGCATTGTGTTTGTTGCCATTGAGTGAATTACTTGGATATTATTGATGTGATATGTTATTTGTGTGAATGTGTGGATATGGTTGAAGGTCTACGGTGACACATGGCACGTGATCATGTGGTCAGGATGCAACAAGTGATTGATCCAACCGTGAGAGCCTGAGATAATCTACGGTGACACATGTCTTGTGATCATGTGGTCAGGATGCAACAAGTGATTGATCTAACCGTGAGATATGGTGTGTGAATTGTTTAGCTAGCCAGCTCGGGAGGGTCCTTAGAGGCCTCGAGCGGGATTTGTGGCGTCGTCCCGATTCTAGGCGATGCATGTGCGTGATTTGTTTTATGATTGTGTCCAGCTCGGGAGGGTCTTTAGAGGCCTCGAGTGGGATTTGTAGCTTCGTCCCGGTCCTAGGCGATGCTTGTATGTGATTATGTTGTGTTGATTTTATGTCCGTTGAGGACACTTGATGCGGGCTCTGGCCCTGTGAATTGTTGTTGGTTCTATTTGTGAAAATAAAACCCTTGGGCTGTGACCCCCGTCGATTTTGGAAAGGGAAGGATTCGAAAATCCTGAGTTGTTTCTATCAAAACTCCCGATGGCATTTTAAATCACTTTATAAATTATTTCCCTTGACTTGGGATCTTTCGATTTTGGAAAGCTTTACCTAAACTCTCGCATCGGGAAGTATTTTCGTTATGTTTAAATCCTTGAGGATTCCTGGTTATTATTGTCCTTGGAACTTGTATTGTATGGCTTGTATTTTTGCACTTGTACTTGCACTAGCAAAATAGTGGAGTTTTGCTAACCCCCGAGTATTCGGGGGGTGGATGTTTGTATTGCATTCAGGTTTTGGAGCATAGCACAAGGTCGGCATGAAGGATGATGAAAGATGAACGATACTAATCACACGAGGACCCGTTGATGTCGTATTGGTTCAGTTGTATTTTATTTCCGCTGAAGTATTCTTTCCCGTTGTACAGGAATGTGTTGTATTCGACCCCTGCGTGGGCATGTAATGTTTTTGAGTTGTATGTATTTATTGAAAGACTAAATCAGTCTACTGAGTCATTTTAGCCTTAAAGGCATTGTTGAGTTGTTCGATTTTGTTACCAGCCTGGTAGACCCTTGAGGAAAGGTTATACGGCGTGTAATATCCCTGAGCGGATTGGGGGTGTTACATAAATGGTATCAGAGCGCCAGGTTGTGGAAACCTAGGCTGTCGGGTTTAGTGGTGTCTGTTGAGTTTTTGTCTCGTCAGATTTTGCCTGACTGAGTCGTGTCGCGACGCGTCGTCTGAGTTTGTTGGTCGTGATTAATATCATGGGGCGATCATCATCTTCGTGCGATATGTGGATTTAAGTCTCCCTTCATTGTGATAGTGCCTCGTCTGTTGCGAGTTACTGATATGATTAGGTGTTAAGTGCCGGAATCCTCCTATGGATTTTGATTTCGTGATATGTGGTTATTTGACTTTCATATTTTGTTTATATGAGGAGTGTCGTTGGTTATGTATTCTTGACTGTTGGTTTCATCTGCTGCGTGTATATTTCAAACTGATTTGTTCGTTTGCAAGTGTTTTCGTGAAATCTTGTGCTCCATATGGTATGGAAATGTTTATGGGTGCGATTTACTCAGTCCATAGGGGCTTTGGATGGACCAGTGGTTTAGCCCCGGTCCTAAGCAAGTTTGAACTGCGATGTGACTGTCTGTTTTCCGGTAAAAGACATGTATTGTCTTGATTCTGTACGATTTGATGCGTATATTATAATATGTTTAAACGAATATTGTTACATGAGCATTTTTGGGCATTCTAGCCCATTGAATTATTTTTGAAAACCTTGAGTATCTTAGAAAATAAATTTCGAGACGTACTTTTAAAATGAATTGTTTTCTCGTGGTACTTCCAAGGTGCCACAATATGTTTCAAAATTCTTCTACCTCGAGGACCAAAATGTTTTGAGATATTTTCAATGATTTAGAAATGCTTTTGCTTAGGCCCGAGGGTCGAAAAATTCCAAAAGTTTTTCACGAAAAGAAAGTGTCCTCATTTTTATCGAATGCGAAATGGTTTTCCAAAGTCTCGATAACAATGTTTCATGTTTTTTACTTTTTGAAGGTGATACTCAAGATCAATCGGTGTTTCCAAAATCATTTTCAAAAGGTGGTTTTCATTTTTTTTTAAAACCTATCAATTCCCATTTGCAGTCTGGGAATGTATGTATGATGTTCGCATTGTCGTTATGACGTTAGCTCCCAAGTATGATCGAATTGGTGGCATGAACGTTGAGGCGTTGCCACGCATTTGTTGTACTAGCCCTCTGTAAGAGGTGTGAACTGGTATTCATTGTTTGTCGCCTCGTGGTGATTTGTGTATTGTTGTCGCACGAGTGTGAGCTGTTAAAGCTTGAGTTTGTACGTTTATGTACATAGGTGATTGTTTTATGATGTTTGTGATTGTGTGCTGGCTATCGTTCGGGCTGTTGTAATCTTCAAACGATGCCGTTGTTGTTGTGATTTTTGTATGTGTTGATATGTTATGCTGAGTTGGCATCTCCGGTATGTTGTTTTGCGATGTTATGTTCCGTTGTCTCTAACATTTGTATATTCGGTACGCCGAGCCGAAGCGTTTCAACCGTGATGTGCCGGGGGCATGCATGTGCAATTGTCTTTCTTGTCGGTAACGGGTTTCAAGTGTGGACCCGAGAGACACAGGATCCAGTTTTGCGAGTTAGTTTCCGAGTCTTTCGGGGCGCGAACTTCAGTACAGATATCAGGATCGGCTCTAAGAGGCCCATGGGAAATGTTTCCGTCGACTGCTTTTGTGTTGTTGCCTTGTTTCCGTTATTGGGAGTTGCGGGGACGACCTTTTTTTATAGGAGGTCGAATGTAATACCCGTATTGTTTTTGGACTTCTGCATTTCCTCTTTCTCTAGTCTATCGACTCGCTCGTGTTCGTTGATACTTCTGAACTTGTTCTGTATTTCGGTTTCATCATTCGAATGGGTTGTGACCTTGTTTCGAATCGATCTGTTTATCGTTGTGACTTTTATGAGTTCAGTTCGATTCTTGTGAACCCTGTTCAAAAGTAACATCTTCCAGTTTATACCAGCTCTTTTAATGTCTTGAGTTGAATTGTGAACTTCAGAGTTATTTTTCGACCGTTGTTGTTCGATCATTGTTTTCTGATCGTTGTTGTTCGATCGTTGTTGTTCTATCATTGTTGTTCAGTCGTTGTTGATCGATCGTTGTTGTTCGATCGGGGTTGTCTGACTATTGTTGTCTGATCTCGTACTGCGAAGAATCGTCGTTCACCGTTAGTTTGTTGTTTCGGGTGTGGCCAGATGGGTCACCGAGCCGTGCAATGCGAGACGGTAGGTGAGAGATTTGGGTATCGAGGTTGCGTATCTGCTCCAAAAGGACACGGAGATGCCTAGTGTGGTTTTGAGGATTTCGGCGTAGTCCGAATTGTTTGTGATGGTCCTTGTGGACCGTTTGTGTGTTTATTTCTGTTTTCTTGATTGTGCGTGTTTCCTTGTAATAGGTGCTTAGTGTTTTGTGGTTGTTCGGATAATTGACTTGATTGTATTATCTGTTTGATGACGCTTGTCACTTGTTGGTTTTATTATGTGTCTACCGGTGGCATTGTGTTGGCCGTCGTGGAGCGTGTTTTCATGTCGTATATTCCTCTGCGTTGCTTGTAACGTTTCGCTGTTGGGCGTAAGTTACGCGTTTCTTATGTATCTCGTTGAGTTTTCCTGGCGGGAGATTGCTTCTCCCTACTTATTTTAAGTTTTGGGACGAAATTTCTTTTAAGGAGGGTAGTATGTAATATCCGCAAATTCGATTTCTGGTAATTTTCTTTTTTTGGCGACAGTCCGTTTTCACGACTCGCTTGGGACCGTTTCATCATTTTGAGAATGATTAATTCTGCACTTTTCCGTGTTGTTTTGTTGAGTTCCGTGCTTTGTAGCGACTTTTCCGCACTCGAGTTCGATTCTTGCGAATCTCGTTCGAAACTACTGTTTCGAGTTTCCCATAAGTCCGTTTAACTTTGTTAGACGTGTTGTGAACTTCGGTTTGGTTATTCGATCATGTATCGTGATTTTCGGGCATTTTGGGCCATTTTATAATTTACCTAAAGTTGTGGGTATCCGCATTCGTATTTGTTGTCTTGACCCTTTTCATGGTCGCGTGCGATTAATTGTTGTATAGTATTTCATTTTGGGTCGATGATGTTGCCCACGAGCATTTTGTCGTGTTCGTTCCGTGCGATTTCGGATAATCGAGTCGTCGAGTCATGGTGGTCGGGCACTGGCCGGACGGGTGCGGCAGGAACCGGCGTAGCGCACGCTACGGCCGGGAGGCAGCGCGCGCTACGTCCGGTTAGCTGCGCGCGCTAGTCGGACGAGACAGTAGGGGCAGGGAGGTTCTGGACTTGGGTGGATCGGCAGGTAGCGAACGCTACTGTCGGACACTGCGCACGCTACGACCGGCAGGTAGCGTACGCTACTGTCGGACACTGCGCACGCTACGACCGGCAGGTAGCGCACGCTACGGCTGGAAGGCTGCGCATGCTACCTGGCCGAGAAGTCTAGTCCAGGAAGTCTCTGGATTGCGGCCCGGGCCGTTAGCGCACGCTAGCTCGGCAGCCTAGCGCACGCTAGGCTGCACCAGTATAAATATGGCCGAGCAGTCCAGTTTCAGTCATTTTTCCCATTTATCTCTTTCTCTTCCGCGGCTGGAGCCTTGGGGATCTTGGATCCATGATGTTTGTCAATCAATCCACGAAGTTCTTGAGTTCATATCATTGATTGATCATCCTATAACATCCTTTGATCCAGCGAATCAAGGTTAGATTTCCTAGAACCCTATCTTTGGGAAATTTTGGGGTTTTCGGCTTTTTGTCCGATTCGTTCCATATTATTGATTAATCCATGCTGGGTATAATTAATCTTAGTATTATTCATGTGTTTAATGTCGTTTAATCCATTGTTCTTCGTCGAATCAAGGTATATTTCTTGATTTCCCATAATTGACTTTTTGGGGGGATTTGTTCTTGATTTCGTTTTCCATCCGTTTTGATGAACCGATTGTTGTAAAATGATGTTTTTAAACATATCCTATGGATTGAATATCCATATTTCGGTTGGGAAGTCCATTTTCATGTTTTGTCGGGTCGATTCGTGTTCTTGGCCGTTTTGGGGGAAACCCTTGTACTTTCGTCGTTTGTTCCTTGAATTCAGTAGCTTTGGGTCGTACTTTGGAATTCATTTTTGTTGCTATTGTTGTCGTTCGTAGTTTATTGTTGCGGTTTGTCGTTCGGTGGAGTCGGCGAGTTCGTAGTCGGTTCGTGCCAACCTACTTCGGTCGATTCTCCGCGTTGTGGTTATTCCAGGCAAGTACCTTGTCCATACAATTCTTGTTTTATGGATATGATAATTAGTTATCGTCTCCTTGTGTTTATTTGATCGTTTTAATTTCACTTTCAAAGACTCGGTTAGCCTTTTTAAAGGCCCTCTTTCAAAATGCGTGTGTTTTGTGAACATTGTGTTCGTGGATGGTTACGTGAATTACTATGAATACACTTGGTGTTGTCGTTGTGCTTTGATAATATATATGTATATATTATCTCATATCGGTGCATTATGATTTGACCATTGCGTCGTGCATTGTGTTTGTTGCCATTGAGTGAATTACTTGAATATTATTGATGTGATATGTTATTTGTGTGAATGTGTGGATATGGTTGAAGGTCTACGGTGACACATGGCACGTGATCATGTGGTCAGGGTGCAACAAGTGATTGATCCAACCGTGAGAGCCTGAGATAATCTACGGTGACACATGGCTTGTGATCATGTGGTCAGGATGCAACAAGTGATTGATCCAACCATGAGATATGGTGTATGAATTGTTTAGCTAGCCAGCTCGGGAGGGTCCTTAGAGGCCTCGAGTGGGATTTGTGGCTTCGTCCCGGTCCTAGGCGATGCATGTGCGTGATTTGTTTTATGATTGTGGCTAGCTCGGGAGGGTCCTTAGAGGCCTCGAGTGGGATTCGTGGCTTTGTCCCGGTCCTAGGCGATGCTTGTATGTGATTATGTTGTGTTGATTTTATGTCCGTTGAGGACACTTGATGCGGGCTCTGGCCCTGTGAATTGTTGTTGGTTCTATTTGTGAAAATAAAACCCTTGGGCTGTGATCCCCGTCGATTTTGGAAAGGGAAGGATTCGAAAATCCTGAGTTGTTTCTATCAAAACTCCCGATGGCATTTTAAATCACTTTATAAATTATTTCCCTTGACTTGGGATCTTTCGATTTTGGAAAGCTTTACCTAAACTCTCGCATCGGGAAGTATTTTCCTTATGTTTAAATCTTTGAGGATTCCTGGTTATTATTGTCCTTGGAACTTGTATTGTATGGCTTGTATTTTTGCACTTGTACTTGCACTAGCAAAATAGTGGAGTTTTGCTAACCACCGAGTATTCGGGGGGTGAATGTCTGTATTGCATTCAGGTTTTGGAGAATAGCACAGGGTCGGCATGAAGGATGATGAAAGATGAACGATACTAATCACACGAGGACCCATTGATGTCGTATTGGTTCAGTTGTATTTTATTTTCGCTGCAGTATTCTTTCTCGTTGTACGAGAGTGTGTTGTATTCGACCCCTACGTGGGCATGTAATGTGTTTGAGTTGTATGTATTTATTGAAAGACTAAATCGGTCTACTGAGTCATTTTAGCCTTAAAGGCATTGTTGAGTTGTTCGATGTTGTTACCAGCCTGGTAGACCCTTGAGGAAAGGTTCTACGGCGTGTAATATCCCTGAGCGGATTGGGGGTGTTACAGTAATATTCCCAATTGGTTTGGGGGTGTTACAGAACCCGCAGGGGTAAATCTGATTCGGGGGTGTATCTGGTGGTATTGGATGTAATTTTTTGTTATATAAATTATTTATCAAAATAATCGAGATTTATATTATATAAAATCACGAAAAATATTATTACAATAAACAATTAAATTACTATGATTCTTATGATTCCAAATCATAAATCACCACCAAACATGCATTCAAAATGCAAATAATATCATCTATAGAATTGCATTAACCTCGCTCTGATACCACTGTTAGAGTTTAGGACATAAATCAAATATGCTGCAGAAATAAAAATTGCACAAATCGTTCTCATCCGAACTCCTAAAGAGGATCAACCAAGGATCATATAAATTAATAAATAAAGAAATCAAAATCATACCCTCGTAGACCCGAATTCTTTAATCTGATAATGACGAGCACTGTTGTGCGGCGATTTATACGCCTCGACGGCGATCGAAATAAGGCCGAGCGACCGAGTTCACGACCAAATGAACTACGACGACCTTGTCAGAACGAAGGTAACAGTTCACCTTCGAGTATCTAGTGATCGACTCCCAAGGCGATCGCCTTTTGGCACCTAGCGATCGACTCTGGTGCCCGACCTAAGACGATCGTCCTGTGCCTCGAACAACGCCTTCGTCCGTCAAAGTCTACGAAGACTGGATCTCAAAGCAAGCACTCATGTGCAGACCCGCAAAAGGCGCCGCGGAACATGGATCGTTGACCACAGCCTGTCACCACCTTTTCACCTACCGACAGACCTGCCGAAAGGTACAAGGTGGGACCTCCCAGGACTGCGACACGGACGCGTGCTGGTCTCTCATTAGTTCGTTCTTCTGGCAGCCAGCAACTTCTGCGGACTTCAAGAAGACCAATCCATGTGCCAAAAACGATCGCCCGCTTATTATAATACAGCAGAGGCGATCGCCCAGCAACTCCCAGTCCTATAAATAGAGAACCTCCAGCAACTGGAGAAAGGTTCGGAACTACGTTGGCAAATACAAACGTCACACTTTCACGTTCTCGGCTTCCTCTCTTGAATCTATCTCAGGATTTCTCTCTCAGCACCTCTCATCCCGAAGACGGTCGGTAGGGGCAAGAACTCCCTGCAACATAGATTCGAAGAGACTTGCAAGCCCAGGAGCTCAAACTTCCAGCTAATACACACTGTGAGAGACCGCCGATTTCTCACAGTCGTCACAGCACCCCATCGTTGTTACAAGAACTCACAGAACATCATATCTGGTTCTTCCGGCAATCTTCACGCTCAATAGCTAAGATAACTAGGGTCTTTACACTCATTGTAATTGTACTCTAACATTAGTATTTGTACTCCAAAGTATTTGTATTAATAATATCTCGCGAGAGCATTCAATCCCGGGACTAACAACCCCGACAAATCTTGTGTTATTTACTTTTCCCACGGAAGTGTTCTCGCATTTGTTTGTTACTCGACCATTCCAGCAATATTCATCTCCGGATAATATTGTGGGTAACAACAAGCACGAATCCAACCCGTGAAGCTTTTGAAAAATCCAACGCCGAAAATGCTGAATGTTTCTACGATTCACGCGTCAGAAAAATGCCTGTAATAAAACCCCTTAAGGGAAATAGAGCAACCTTATACGAAGTAGAGAATAAGGAGATGATGTCTCTCTTTTCTCTTACTGTATGCAAAAACAAGAAGAAAGAAAAGTCATCCCTTTTCTCTCACTATATTCTACCCGTTAAAATAACTCTCTCTCTCTCTCTCTCTCTTGGTGGTGGGGTGGGGTGAATCATATATAATCAAACACCTACCAATAGTCAAAGGTCTTCCCTCTATATATTAATACCTCACATGACAAAGTAACATCACAAAGTCATGTGTCTTACCATTTAAGGAGGGATATAATATTAAGAGGGAAGTGGGGCGGCCATATGGGTTTCTAGATGGTCCAACCATCTAGTCCATTTCCAGATCTCCATGTATCTACTCCAATAGATAAACTTTAGTCCGTTATTATAGTAATTAATTAATTCAATTAATTAATTAAGTCAGATAAGATATAATTAATTTCTCCAAGAATAATTATACTTGAATTAAATTAATTATCCAGTAATTTATTTAATTCGTCTGACCGTTTTAGTTTATCTAATAAAAATTCAACTAGACATTCAATGTCCAATATTTACTAAGAGGGAGTAGGCGTAATTTAATCCATCATTGATCCTGTATGCGCGACTCTGTAGGTTCATCTCAATCCGTAGTGGGAGGATCCAAAGAGTATGAGGAACACTTAGCCATTCCTGTGGCTCACACCGTTGCCCAACTGAGAATGAATGATGGGAATCATTCTAAAACCTGTTATGAATATCATATAAGTATAAACCTCTCAATCATATGTCCCGATCCAGTTTTAGGGCCACGGTTAAGCCAAATCTTGTTGATACTTAACTCTATGCTTAATCAGTGCAAATCAAGATCATAGAGCTCTCATGTATCCAATACAACTAGCTCAATTACTTTGGCCAAAGACTTTTGATCTCATTTGCCACTAACCACAGAGCACATTGTCATGTTCACTTATAGGAGAAAGAATCTTTTCTTGGTATTCAATAAAGACTGCTACTTGCCCATTAAGTTACACTGCTAGGTTGATCCCTATCGATAGGTGATTGGATCGAACTACTCTAATGACTAACTTAACGAAACAGGCACATCTTCTACTGAAACCTCAAGTTAAAGGTTCACGCACACCTATCATATCCTTACGATTCAGTCATTGACTATCTTAGAGTAAAATCCATGTGACCGAATCGAGGTGAGTCGTATCCGAGTATGCTAATCTAATTAGTATACCTATACTGAATGCTCTCACTACTCCTGAGTGAAGACATGTACATGTCCAATCATATGATATAAAAGTCCTTCATTGAAACTTAACGCCCAATTAAGTTTCATTGACATGCGGATAAGTTAAGCAATTTGAGTTCTAAACACTTCCAGTGCAAGACTCCTTATCTCATAAGGAGTAGAATATTTATACTCAAAAGCGCGGAAGTTATTTCTATTTATTTATTAAATCAAGAACGCCAACGATATACAATAAATAAAGAAATATTTACTGTCTTTTACTAATACAACATAAGTTCATAATCACATATAAATGCCCTAACTCTCTTATCCTCAGAGTAGCTTTCGAGGGATACTCTAACATTGACAAATAGGTCGCAAGGTGTTTTAGTTTATATATTGAGGGAAAACCATTCTACTTTTGCAAAAGGAATGACAATATTTGACAATATCCTACTTAATCATGAAATTATTAAAGGATATAACAAAAAAGGATATCTCCGAAATGTATGATAAAAATTGATCTTCAAAAGGATTATGACTCAATGGAATGGCCATTTTTGAAGTTTCTATTATTGGAGATGAAGTTTTCTTTATATGTTTGTTCAATGGATAATGGCTTGTATAACCACAATGACGTATACTATTTCTGTAAATAGTGAGATTACTGAACCTTTTGCTGTAAAGGGAGGACTAAGGCAAGGAGATCTTATATATCCTTACCTCTTTGTACTTTGTATGGAGTATCTCCACAGAGGTTTACTTGAGCTTCAACAGAATAGGGAGTTTAAGTACCACCCAAGGTGTAAAAAGTTTGGGTTGGTTGAAGTTTGTTTTGCATATGATCTCATTTTTTTTCAGGAGGAGATGTCAGTTCAGTGAGGCAATTGATGAAATCTTTCTTCAAGTTCTCTGAGGTGTCAAAGCTTAAGGCCAATCAGTCAAAGAGCTGCATCTATTTTGGAGGAATAGCAGTTGCAATCCAAGATTAGATACTTAATGAATTTGGTATGGGAGATTTACCATTCAGATACCTTGGTGTCCCTCTATGTACTAAAAACCTACTTTCTTGCTCTGCCAGCCTCAGATAAGAAAAATCCATGCTAGGATTAGTTGTTTGTCCTCAAAGTTCTTATCATATGCAGGGTAGGATTCAACTTGTCAATGTTGTTCTTGCTAGTATTGGAGTCAAGTACTCATCATCCCTAATAAAGTGATTAAAGTTATTCAATCAATGTTTGATTCATGTCCATGGAATGTGACGAGTTTTACGCTGGCTGCCACTAACCTACCGCAACCCTCCTCTTTTATCCGGGCTTGGGACCGGCAATGGATGTCAAGAAGACACCCACAGGCAGAGTTAAAGCTATTCAATCAATATGTAGAATATTTCTTTTGACTGGGAAATCTGACTACTCTAAAAGAGCTCTAGTTGCTTGGGATAAAATCTGCTTACCTAAAGCTGCAGGAGGATGGAATATCACTCAATTCTATTGGTGGAATAAGGCTGCTATAAGTAAACTGTTGTGGTGTGTTTCGCATAATAAGGATAAAATATGGGTCCAATAGGTCCATGATTATTATATAAAGAACCTGAATATTACTACCTTGAGCATACCCTCCCAAGCTTCATTGGTAGTGAGGAAAATTCTGGAGTCAAGAGAGGTGATTGCTTCTACTTCTGAGAGAATGAGTATGTTGCTACAGCCAAAGTTCTCTATCAGAAAGGTATGTAAAGAGTTGGGAGGAATAGTGCCAAGAGTGGAGTGGAAGAAGATGCTTTGTTGCAGTCTTGCTCCTCCTAAGTGTATCTTTATCATGTATCTTTATAATAATAATAATAATAATAATAATAATATAGATTATATATAATATTTTTGATAATATTAATATAAAATAATAATAGCACATAGAAAAAATACATCAATAAAAAATTATTTAAATTACAACAACATCAACAACAACAACAACAATAATAATAGTAATGATAATAACCAAAAATTATAATAATACTACAAACTATATGTAATAATATTGATAGTATTGATATCAATAATAATAATAATAACAATAATTAAATTATTAATAATACTAAAAGTTATAGTAATAATACTATTGATACTATTGATATTAATAATAATAAATTAATAATAAAATTAGAGAACAATATATACAACAACAATAATTACTTATTCAACAACAACAAAAACAATAATAATAATAATAGTTAATATTAATAATTATTATATGTATAATATTATTGATAATATTAATTAATATCAATAATACTTCTAGTAATTAATCATATTAAAAAATAAAATCTACAACAATGATAATTATTTTTTATATTACAATAATAAAATTATAATAATAATAATAATAAAATAAATAGCTATAATAATTATTATATATGATATAATTGATAATAAAAATAATAATAATTAATAATATTGATTCTAAAGCTAAACTGAACTGAAGTGAAGTTTGCTGAACTGAACTGAAATGTGCTGAAATTAAGCCCAAAACAACAGAGACTACGAGCTCCAATGCTAAAAGTTGTTTTTGGCATAAAATTATCCGTAAATATTATCCCGCACTCTAGGAGCACCTAGTAAGATGTCTTCTGCCATATCGAGAGTGATATAGTATATATAAAGTTTTGGATGTAATATAAGTATGGAAAATGTAGTATAAATATGACAAGTGTATATGTATATAACATGATGCCTTACTAAGGGGCTGCTCGGTAGTGGCTTAATGGTCTTAATAGCTTGTATGGTTTATTCGGTCAGCCATATCTAACTGTTCATTTCTGGATTATTCATTAAGCTAATGGCTTAATCAATGAGCCAGAAAAGAAGAAACTATAGATTAAGTCATTTGTTCAATCTTTTATTCCATATTTGTCCTCTTCACTTTTTATTGTTGAACCCTTTATTATGTACACGTATTATGTTAATATAGAATATATATTATAGAATGTTAATATATAAACTGTATTTTAAAAAATAATAATATATAATCTTATATTTAATATATTATTATCAACCCTCTATTACATATATTATATTAATATAATAACATTTTATTTTTAAAATAAATAATATTAATATATATCGGAAAATATATAATATTATATTAAATATATTATTATTCAATCCTTTATTATATATATATTATATTAATATAATCTTAATAAAAAAGTATATTTTAAACACAATATTAATAATATACATCTATTAATATATATATATATATATATATATTCATATCATGTAAGGACATTGATATTATGCTAATTTATATAAATATATATTGTATTTTAAATAAAAATAATTTAATATTTTATTTTTGAAAAGCATTTAAAGCGACATTTTTATCATCTAATAAAGATTTTTTTTTAAATAAAATAATATTAATATATATCAATAAAACATATATAATATTAATATAAAAATTATTATTGTAAAAGAAAATAATATTAATAATATATATATATACACATATCAAGTAAGGATATTGATATTATATTAATATATATAAATATATAATTGTACTTTTAAAAGAAAATAATTTAATATTTATTTTAGAAAAGCATTTAAACCTATATTTTTTATCATTCAAAATCAACCGTTCGATATGATTACCAAATAATTATTTTAATCAGTATTTAGTATACAATGATGGATAAAACAGTCTTTTTGTCATTCAGACTGTTTATTCAGCATAATAACCGAACAATAATTTAGCTTAATTTATACAGACAACTAAATTTATACGGACAACTTATTTCATGCAAAGCTTAACGAAAAATTAACCAAACAGCCCTTAAGTGTTCTTGTGGTGTAGGATACAAATATAAAAAATTATCGAACTATCGGCAAGCTTAGGGATGTAAACAGGGTAGGGTAGGGTATGCCATTCTCATATCCTACCCTAACACAAATTACCATTCTCATACCCAACCCTAACACAAATTATCATTCTCATATCCAACCCTATTACCCTATTTCTTGATGCGGGTTAGGGTACATGTAATATCCGCCAGTTACATGGGTACCCACGGGTAAACGGGTTACCCGTTCAAGTTTAGTTTTCACAGGATAATTCCACCCTACGCGACTCCACTCGATCCTACTCTGTCCTGACTTATAGGAAAAATCCTCATAAAATGTACTTTTTGATAGTTTTTCTGGAAAAATACACTGCATTAACAATAACATGTTAACAAATACATAATGTATTTAATAGGAACGGAAAAAAATGTAATAAATTAAATAAGATCCATAATACAAGATGTAATTATTAATAATTGCAAATTTTGATTTTAATTATAAAAATAATATATTATATATATTCACCAAATCGTAATATATATATATATATATATATATAACGAATATATTTAACGGGTAATCAGGTAGGGTAGACGGGTAAAAGGATAAACCCATGCTCTATCCTTACTGTAGCAGAATGTAACGAGTACGGGTAGTACCCTACCCGCTACCCGAATTTTCAGACAGTATCCGACCCATTTATCCATTTATCAACGAATAACCCAACTCAACGGGTAAAACTGATATCTCTAAACAAGTTAATTTGATTTCGGGCCAGCTCCATGAGGATGTCTGGCTATTCAGTTCAAGCCAGTTGGGCCCGTTCGTTCCAACTCTTTTTGAGGCAGAAAGCCTCTTTTGCAACCTTAACTCCTCTTCTAATCAACCGCCTACTTGGGTGTTCATGTAGGCCACTCCTCATCACCAAAACCAAATCAAAACCAAACAAACCCAGTGTATCCCGCTCAGAGCAGGGTCTGGGGAGGGTAAGATGTACGCAGACCATGCCCCTACTTTTTACCGTAGGGAGGTTGTTTCCGTGAAGACCCCCAGCTTAGTGCACAACAAAGTATTGAGTGATATATACAAAGAAGCATATGATGCGAGAAAGCTCAAAACCATACCTGAGCCCATGGCTTAATTCACATGAGATTTACCTAAGTGGACTTTGGCAACTGCATTCTCGATGCACGCTGCTCCAACAGAAGAGAGGTAGACTCAGCGCACAGCTCCCTGTCAAAAATATATCACACGCAAAAGGCAACATGATAAAATATACAATAAAAGTAAAAATAAAAATGCAATGCTCTAGGTCAGAGTTAACCGAGACAACCCAACCCTGAGGCTCTCAACTACAACACCGTTCCCTACAAAAGAATCCACAACTCTGATCTGGCACCTCCAAGCGCACCTATCAACATTCATGGTCTCGGAAAGGTTAAGGGCCTTCAAATCTAATCTCAGCTGCTCCTCTCACGTCCTCCTCGGTCTGCCTCTCCTCCTCTCCCCGACAATCAATAAACTCTCGACCCTCCTCACCGGAGCAGATGCATGCCTCCTGCGGACGTGGTCAAACCATCTCAATCTCCCTTCCCTAACTTCGCAGAAATGGGCGCCACTTCTAGCGCGTTCCTGAAAACCTCGTTGGAGATTCTATCCAACATTGTGCGACCACACGACCAACGTAACATTCTCATTTCATCCGCTTCCAGCTTGCTCTCAAGCGACTTCTTCATTGCCCAACATTCGGAGCCATACAACATTGCACGTCGGATTGCCGCTCTATAGAATTTACTCTTCAACTTTAGAGGGACTTTCTTGTCGCATAGGACCCCTGTCTGTAATACCTCCGGTATTCCATGCTTGATTACTTTGTACTGTGTGAATGTTTGGTAATGTGACGTCATTTCTATTTATGTATTCCATTGAGTGCTATATAATTGTACGATGTAAATGAAACGGGGGTGACGCGCCTTGACGCCGTGGGACGATCGTCGGTGCGAATATGACGGTGGCCAATGTCTTGTTCCCCGATAATTGTTGACGAGTGGAAGAGGTGGTCACCCCGAGATGGTTAGAATGTGGTATGAGGCTAAAGAATTTATGTCTAACGCACATTAGAGTTCTGTCTAACGCACGCTATAACTCATGCCTAACGTACGCTATATTTCGATTGTCACGTACGTTAGGGTAGCTATATTACGTACGTAACGGGTGGGTCGGTCTCCCGACCAGAATCTTTCTTTGACACGCATGCAGCTACTTTCGGCGGGCTAGAGGACAAACGAGTCAACTATTCGTAACGTACGTTATGTCCCAAATTTAACGTACGTAACACTTGGGCACATTTCGGGCAGTGAATTCTTTACGTACGTTGTCATTACACTGTTACGTACGTAATACACCTTACGTACGTAACACTCTTATCATTAACGTACGTTACCAAAACCAAGTTTTATAAAATGGCAATTCCCGTCTTCATTTGCACGACCCAACATTATAAGCTATCACCCTTGGAGAAATTCCTAGCCCTATCCCGGTTCTTAAGCCTCTTATACACTTGAATTGACATTGAGGAGGTGGATTCTTGAGCTCCGGTGAAGATTATCCAAGCCGTTCAAGTCACTTCTCGTTCTCCTCGTAGTTCTTGTGAATCCGTCAACTATCTTCATTATTGTTCTTCCAATAAGGTAAGCCACCAATCCCTGGAGTTATATCTTCGATGTTTTCTTATTTATACTTATTAGATTGCGGGTATTGGGTAAATTTTTGCTAAACTTCGTAGACAATCTTGTCGGATGGGATTGTAGTAACCGGAATTATCGTTTCTCATATGTTTCGTTTCATGCAAATCATATCTATCATACGAAATTTCACTTCAAATCATCGCTAGGAATGTAAAATTTGACGAATCAATTGTGGGAAAATTCGTAGTAATCCGTCACCGTATGTTCCATTGTTCGTAGCCACCCTTACCTTGTGATTTTTGACACTTAGCAAATTAAGGAAAATAATTCGATAGTATAATCAATATTGGATATCAAACCACCAAAGTTATTGGGCAATAAAATCCGTCGATTGTAGTATTCGGAATATAGAATTGAATTAGAAAGCATGAGATTCGATTATGCCATAATAATTCGTTGACAACCGAAGAATGATAGGATTATCTTCTTGAGTAAATCGATATACCTAATGTTAATTATAGGATTGAACGGGATAATGGTACACCATACTTAAAAACTTAGAAACGATACTTCTATCGACAATTAAAACTACACTAGGAATCCGATTAGGAAAGGGAGACTAGTTTTATTCATCATAATCCGTACGAGGTGTTAATCGAATATTACGTGGCTAGGTTAAGCTCGAGCGGGCGTGGGGACTCCGTTATCACAAAGCACCTACTATCGGATCACAGGCAAGTGAAATCTTTCTCGAGAATTTTCTAATATTAATGTTATACCGTATGTGCGTATGTGCCATTCTGATAAATGCCGACGTTTGTCTTTCTCTAAAAATGTTATAAATGGGCCGATGTGTTGGGGATAAAACCTGTATGGTACCCGTGTGAAAATGTGTTAGGGGGTAAGACCCGAATTGGGCGCCTATGTTCTGGGGTATTCTCGTGTGGATACTTCTGTGACCCTTGGTTGCGACCTTGGGGCTTATGTGATAAAAGAGAGAGACAACATCGGTTGAGTGATGAAATATTCCCTGTGATTACTAGATACTGTGATTGTAAAAATGACGTATATCGTTGTTAGTAGATGTTATTTGGTATGCATTCTCTGACCCTGGTTACCTGGTATGATTCATCATACCAGGTAAAATTGTTCATCATGTGCAGGACATTCCCGAGGGGTCCGGTCAGACTTGAGCAGTGTTGGAATTATCTCTAGCCGCTGCTTAAATTGGAATAAATTGTTTTCTTTGGAAAAACTTTTGTTGTGTAATAATTGGACTTCAAATTACATTTTTCCTTAAATCTTTCGACTCACGTTATGTAAACCTTGAACTTAATGTTTTATCGCGATTTTCTTAAAATGCCTATTTTTCTAACTAGCCTTGTGGGTCCCACGTGGGATTCACAATACTGTAATACCTCGAGATATTTTGGGGGTGTTACAGAAAATGGTATCGGAGCGAAACTCCTGGTTTGAATAAACTTTCTCCTAATTTTTTTTTCAAAGTCCAACACCCCAAGCGATCGAAACTCCTCATGGGAATGTAAGTAAGTGATATGCGTGTTTCTGTTTTTGTACAACATTTAATTGTAAACCGTGCGTGGAACTGGCTTTAGATTAATACCGTTAGTGATGGCACGCCGAGGAGCTATGAGGGTGGTGAATGACGCTCAGGGTTCCGCCACGAACCACAATGACGACGGGAACACTGCCGAGACCCATCCTGCTGGGGGCCATCCGCCACCAGTTAATCAAAACGATCAGGAGGCGGAACGCCAGAATAACAACCCGGGAGGCATGGATCCAGCTTTTGTTCAGGCCCTTGCCCAGGCTATCGCCATGGGAATTGCTCAGGTCAATCAGGCGGAACGGATACCGGTCATCAATGTGGAAGAAAACGCAGGAAGAGATCGATGGTTGGGAGAGATGATGAAGGCTAGGCCTCCATTATTTGACGGGACAGGAGAGAAACACGTGGACGACTGGATTTCTGAAATGGAGACTGCCTTCGAAGTAATCGGATGCCCAGAAAACAGAAAGGTGCCGCTCGGAATTAATCAACTCCGTGACACTGCTGCACGTTGGTGGAGGACTTACAGGCCAGAGGACCGAGTGGTCGGGTGGACCGAATTTGCCCGACTACTACGGAGCGAGTACTGTCCGAGATCAGCCCGAACCGCTCGCGCACGAGACTTTTTCAGTGCCGGGCCTCAGAACATGACAGTACCAGAGATCAATCGGGCCTACCGAACCGAGCTAAGTTACATCTCCCAGATGGTTCCATCAGAAGATCAACGAATATGCCATCTTGCACAGAGGTTACCGGAGAATGTACAACGCTATGCCGCCGGATTTCACTGCACGACCCTGAGAGCATACGAAGACGTAGTCACAGCATATGCCGACATCGGGCATAACTCGAAGAAGCAGAAGACATCAGTTCAGCCTGGGAGCAACAACAAAACGAATTCGGGGCCCGCATCTTCTTTTAAGTCGGCAGTTTCGTACCAACAGAAGGGTGTATCTGATCGGCCTTACCGTAGGGACTGTTTCAATTGTGGCATGACCGGGCATACTAAGGATCGGTGTCAGAAGACGGCTACCAAATGTTTCACTTGCGGAAAGAGTGGACACATGTCTCGTTATTGCTGGCGGGCCAATTCCACTCAGAGCCCAGCTTCCCAACCAAGTCAACAAGGCTCTGTGCAATCCCCTAGGATGCCTGCTGTTTCCAACTACCGAGCTCCATCCCACCAGAACCAACCACCACTACATGATGCCGGATGAGGCCGTGGGCGCGGCGGAGGTACCTCGTCCTTTTCGGAGTCAGTGCCGTCTCGTGTATTTGAGCTGAGGGCTACGGATGGTCAGTCTGCGCCAGCTATCTCAGGTACTCTTCTTGTTAACTCTCAGCCAGTGCATGTACTATTTGATACCGGAGCCACCCATTCGTTTATATCTGTGGAATGTGTTGAACGCTTAAATCTTGTTTGTGTACCTTGTGAGCCCTTTACTGTTACACTACCCGAGGGTAGTAGATTAAGCGGCGATCAAAAGGTTCGAGACTGTCGGATCTGCATCAACAATCATAATTGGACCGCTAATCTTATGGTCTTTCCGCTCCAGAATGAAGATATCATATTAGGTATAGACTGGATGCCATTGCACAGAACGATCTTGGATACCTACCACTTGACTATTTCCATTTCGGCTCATGACGATACCACACATGTCATCAGCGGACGTGAACACTTTAGTACGAAAGGGTCTCTCAGCATTATCGCATCAGAAGCCTCCTGAAGCTCTCGAAATGAGTACTATTAGTGTTATGTTCTTCGAGAGGACACTTCACAACTTACAATCACAAACATTCCGGTGGTGAATGAGTTTCCAGACATTTTTCCTGATGAACTACCAGGGCTGCCACCGCACCGAGAAGTTGACCTTTCCATTGAACTCGAGACGGGAACGAGACCTATTTCCAAAGCTCCTTACAGGATGGCACCGGCCGAGATGAAGGAATTAAAGATACAGCTCGAAGATCTGTTGGAGAAAGGGTTGATCCGCCCAAGCACCTCGCCGTGGGGCGCGCTGGTACTTTTCGTTAAGAAGAAAGACAACTCTCTACGCTTGTGCATCGACTACAGGGAGCTGAATAAGGTTACTATCAAGAATCGTTATCCACTACCAAGAATTGATGACCTCTTGGATCAGTTACAAGGGGCAGTCGTGTTTTCAAAGATCGATTTACGGTCCGGATATCACCAATTGAGGATTCGGGAGGAAGATATACCCAAGCCTGCATTTCGGTCGAGGTATGGGCATTACGAGTATATCGTGGTATCATTCGGGTTGACTAATGCCCCAGCCGTTTTCATGGAACTAATGAATAGAGTTTTGATTGATTTCCTCGATAAATGCGTGGTGGTTTTTATCGACGGCATCCTGATATATTCTCGAAGCCGACAGGAACACGAGGAACATTTGAGGCATGTGCTGAGCGTGTTAAGGCAACACCAACTTTATGCGAAACTGTCCAAGTGTGAATTCTGGATGCCGGAGGTAATTTTTCTCGGACATGTTGTCTCGGCAGAAGGTGTCAAGGTCGACCCACAAAAGATCAAGACAATAATGAGTTGGAAACCGCCGAAGAATGTCAAGGAGGTTAGGAGCTTCCTAGGACTGGCGGGTTACTATCGAAGATTCATCGAGGCTTTTTCCTATATCGCCCGACCGTTAACGAACCTACTGAGAAAGAGCACCAAATTTGTATGGACTGCAGACTGCCAGAAGAGCTTCGACGAGCTCAAGAGTAGGCTAACTCACGCCTAAGACTAGTGTTACCACGAGTGCGAAGGATTCATTATATACACGGATGCATCCAAGCATGGACTAGGGTGTATCTTCATGCAGAATGGCAGAGTCGTTGCGTACGCATCCCGACAACTGAAGCCGTACGAAGTAAATTACCAGACACATGACTTGGAGCTAGCCGTGGTGGTGCATGCCCTCAAGATTTGGAGGCACTATCTTTACGGAGTTACTTGAAAAGTTTTCACGGACCATAAGAGTTTGAAATATATCTTCACGCAGAGAGAATTAAACATGAGACAGAGGCGTTGGTTGGAGCTAATCAAGGACTACGATGTGGAAATCTCCTATCATCCCGGAAAAGCCAACGTGGTAGCTGATGCTCTTAGTCGGAAAACTACACAAGAGGTAATGGTATCCAGCATAACAGTTCAGCCCAAACTGCAGCAAGATATCAGGAGAAGCAACACCGAAGTATGGGTACAACGTAGGCAAGGACAATTATGCTCAATCAATATACTTTCGTCCTTACTAGATGAGATACGTCTAGCACAGATGGAAGATCCTGAATTACGTGCGATTGGTGCAAGAATCGAGGAAGGAAATGTTTCCGACTATAAGATTCAGGGTGATTTGGTGAGGTTCAAGAACAGGATATGTATTCCACCGAATGACGGGCTGAAGCAAACTATACTGAAGGAGGCGCACTCCACTCCCTATTCTATTCACCCCGGAGCAATCAAGATGTACAAAGATTTGCGACAGAGTTTTTGGTGGAAGAATATGAAATGGGAAGTTGCTCGGTTCGTCGCCCGATGTATGACGTGCCAGCAAGTGAAAATTGAACACCGCAGACCATCCAGAATTATGCAACCCCTACCCATCCCGGAGTGGAAATGGGAGAGCATATCAATGGACTTTGTCACTAAGCTACCTACGGTGGTGGGAGGTAAGGATACAATTTGGGTCATTGTTGGTCGATTGACAAAATCAGCACATTTCATTTCTATTCAAGAGACAACCGGGACAGAGCAGCTGGCCGTCATTTTCATCAGAGAGATCGTAAGGCTACATGGTGTTCCCTCATCCATCATTTCGGATAGGGACACCAGATATGTGTCTCGTTTTTGGAAAGTCGTCCATAAAGCTATGGGGACCCAAATACACTTTAGCACGGCTTATCATCCTCACACAGATGGACAGACCGAGCGTACGATTCAAACCTTGGAAGATATGTTGAGGGCATGCGTGCTCGATTGGGGAAAGGATTGGGCTAGACATTTGGGATTAGTGGAGTTCTCGTACAACAACAGCTGGCATGCAAGCATAGGCATGGCACCATTCGAGGCCATGTATGGGCGAAGATGCAAGTCACTGTTATGCTGGGATGATGCCTCCGACACCGCGGTTACCAAGTTGGATCTTATCCAGGAGTCCATTAAGAAGATCTCTATCGTTCGGAAACACATGCTAGCCGCACAGAGCCGGCAGAAATCTTATGCCGAAGCGGCCAGACTGCTAGAATTTACGGTCGGGGATCATGTTTGGGTCAAAGTATCACCTATGCGAGGTATCCGGCGTTTCGGCCAGAAGAGCAAGTTAAGCCCGAGATTTATAGGTCCGTTTGAGATATTGGACCGGGTAGGGAAACTCGCGTATCGATTAGCTCTACCGCCGCATCTAGATGGAGTGCATAACATTTTTCACGTCTCCCAGTTAAGGAAGTATGTCTATGACCCGAGTCATAAGCTCAATTTCAAAGAAGTGGAAATTTCCGATGACGCTACCTTTAGAGAGATACCGACCGCCATTTTGGATCGGCGTGTGAAGATGTTAAGAAATAAAGCCATACCCCTCGTGAAGATTCAGTGGTCGCACCACGGCACGGAAGAAGTGACTTGGGAAACCGAGTCGAGTATGAAGGAGAGTCATCCCGAGTTATTTTCTTAAGTTTCGTGACGAAACTATTTTTAAGAGGGGTGATATGTAATACCTCCGGTATTCCATGCTTGATTACTTTGTACTGTGTGAATGTTTGGTAATGTGACGTCGTTTCTATTTATGTATTCCATTGAGTGCTATATAATTGTACGATGTAAATGAAACGGGAGTGACGCGCCTTGACGCCGTGGGACGATCGTCGGTGCGAATATGATGGTGGCCAACGTCTTGTTCCCCGATAATTGTTGACGAGTGGAAGAGGTGGTCACCCCGAGATGGTTAGAATGTGGTATGAGGCTAAAGAATTTATGTCTAACGCACGTTAGAGTTCTATCTAACGCGCGCTATAACTTATGCCTAACGTACGCTATATTTCGATTGTTACGTACGTTAGGGTAGCTATATTACGTACGTAACGGGTGGGTCGGTCTCCCGACCAGAATCTTTCTTTTGACACGGACAGAGCTACTTTCGGCGGGCTAGAGGACAAACGAGTCAACTATTCGTAACGTACGTTATGTCCTAAATTTAACGTACGTAACACTTGGGCACATTTCGGGCAGTGAATTCTTTACGTACGTTGTCATTACACTGTTACGTACGTAATACACCTTACGTACGTAACACTCTTATCATTAACGTACGTTACCAAAACCAAGTTTTATAAAATGGCAATTCCCTTCTTCATTTGCACGAACCAACATTATAAGCTATCACCCTTGGAGAAATTCCTAGCCCTATACCCGGTTCTTAAGCCTCTTATACACTTGAATTAACATTGAGGAGGTGGATTCTTGAGCTCCGGTGAAGATTATCCAAGCCGTTCAAGTCACTTCTCGTTCTCCTCGTAGTTCTTGTGAAACCGTCAACTATCTTCATTATTCTTCTTCCAATAAGGTAAGCCACCAATCCCTGGAGTTATATCTTCGATGTTTTCTTATTTATACTTATTAGATTGCGGGTATTGGGTAGATTTTTGCTAAACTTCGTAGACAATCTTGTCGGATGGGATTGTAGTAACCGGAATTATCATTTCTCATATGTTTCGTTTCATGCAAATCATATCTATCATACGAAATTTCACTTCAAATCATCGCTAGGAATGTAAAATTTGACGAATCAATTGTGGGAAAATTCGTAGTAATCCGTCACCGTATGTTCCATTGTTCGTAGCCACCCTTACCTTGTGATTTTTGACACTTAGCAAATTAAGGAAAACAATTCGATAGTATAATCAATATTGGATATCAAACCACCAAAGTTATTGTGCAATAGAATCCGTCGATTGTAGTATTCGGAATATAGAATTGAATTAGAAAGCATGAGATTCGATTACGCCATAATAATTCGTTGACAACCGAAGAATGATAGGATTATCTTCTTGAGTAAATCGATATACCTAATGTTAATTATAGGATTGAACGGGATAATGGTACACCATACTTAAAAACTTAGAAACGATACTTATATCGACAATTAAAACTACACTAGGAATCCGATTAGGAAAGGGAGACTAGTTTTATTCATCATAATCCGTACGAGGTGTTAATCGGATATTACGTGGCTAGGTTAAGCTCGAGCGGGCGTGGGGACTCCGTTATCACAAAGCACCTACTATCGGATCACAGGCAAGTGAAATCTTGCTCGAGAATTTTCTAATATTAATGTTATATCGTATGTGCGTATGTGCCATTCTGATAAATGCCGACGTTTGTCTTTCTCTAAAAATGTTATAAATGGGCCGATGTGTTGGGGATAAAACCTGTATGGTACCCGTGTGGAAATGTGTTAGGGGGTAAGACCCGAATTGGGCGCCTATGTTCCGGGGTATTCCCGTGTGGATACTTCCATGACCCTTGGTTGCGACCTTGGGGCTTATGTGATAAAAGAGAGAGACAACATCGGTTGAGTGATGAAATATTTCCTGTGATTACTAGATACTGTGATTGTAAATATGACGTATATCGTTGTTAGTAGCTGTTATTTGGTATGCATTCTCTGACCCTGGTTACCTGGTATGATTCGTCGTACCAGGTAAAATTGTTCATCATGTGCAGGACATTCCCGAGGGGTCCGGTCAGACTTGAGCGGTGTTGGAATTATCTCTAGCCGCTGCTTAAATTGGAATAAATTGTTTTCTTTGGAAAAACTTTTGTTGTGTAATAATTGGACTTCAAATTACATTTTTCCTTAAATCTTTCGACTCACGTTATGTAAACCTTGAACTTAATGTTTTATCGCGATTTTCTTAAAATGCCTATTTTTCTAACTAGCCTTGTGGGTCCCATGTGGGATTCACGGCACTGTAATACCTCGAGATATTTTGGGGGTGTTACATTGTCGATGCTCTCCACCTTAGCCACCCCGACTTGATACGATGAGTGACATCATCTTCACACTCACCTTCTTTCTGAAGGAACGAACCCAAATATTTGAACTTATCCATACGGGGTACGATCTGATCCGCAATCATTACCTCTACATCTTCCTCGTTGGCCTCACCACTAAAGTTACACCAGAGGTACTCGGTCTTAGACCGGCTCACACGCAAGCCTTGGAATTCTAACTTAGACCTCCATAGCTCCAACTTCGAGTTCACCTCCCTTCTCGACTCCGCCACTAACACAATGTCGTCAGCAAAAAGCATGCACCACGGGATGCCATCCTGTATCCCCCGCGAAATGACGTCAAGGATTAGAGGGAAGAGAGGAGGGCTTAGCACTGACCCCTGGTGTAGCCCTATCTCAACCGGAAAATACTGGGTGTCACCAACTGGGGTCCTAACACAAGTCCTAGCTTGGGAGTACATGTCTTGGATCGCCCTAACGAAGGGCAACGACACCCCCCTCTCTACTAGGCTCCTCCAAATAACATCGCGAGGGATGCTATCATAAGCCTTCTCTAGATCAATGAACACCATATGGAGGTCCTTACGCCGCTCTCTAAACTTCTCCATAAGTCGTCTGACGAGATGAATGGCCTCAGTCGTGGACCTCCCCGGCATGAAGCCAAATTGGTTCTCTGAGATCTCAACTTCTCTTCTAACTCTGCATTCCACCGCTCTTTCCCAAAGTTTCATAGTATTACTGAGGTGTTTAATACCCCTATAGTTACTACAACTATGGGCATCGCCTTTGTTCTTGAAAAACGGCACGACAATACTATGCCTCCACTCCGTCGGCATCTTAGAACCTCTGAGGAGGATGTTGAACAGCTCTGCTAGCCACTGAACTCCGACTTCCCCCAGACAAAGCCACACCTCAATAGGAATCTGATCCGGGCCTACAGCCTTAGCTCTACCCATTTTCATTAGGGCACCCTTAACTTCCTCCTTGCTGATGCTCTCACATGAACTAAACGAACGAGCAGAAGATAGACTAACTCCTTGCACCACCGAGTCACTACCCCTAACCTCATTGAAAATCTCAAATCCCTTTTCCCTCAAATATTTGAAAGTCAATTTACTTTAGTCGTTTGTTATAACTTGACAAAAAATAATTGCAAATTAATTATTTTTTTATTATATAGATTTTAAGATACATACTCCTTCCATCCCATAAGAGTGTGCTCAATTTATTATTTTTGTCCGTCCCACAAGAGTGTGCTCATTCCACTTTTAGAAAATATCACTTATAGTTTTACTCCATATTTTCAACTTATTTACAACAATACCAATGATGGCCCACACCCTTTATTTTTTAATTAATCAACAACAATAATTAACATACTCAAACAATAAAAAGTGGGACTCTTTCTCCACTCAAATCCATCACTACCTAACTTTTATTAAAACTCGTTCCCGTAAAGAGTTAGCACTCTTATGGGACGGAGGGAGTATTACATATCTAAGAGCGTAAAAATAAAAAAATATTATGAAATTACAAAAATATATAGATAAAAATGAGTTGGTATATCCCACAACATTGATGCACGATACAAGATACACACCAGTTGTGATTACTAGCATAATCACAACTGGTTTATAGCATAATCACAACTTTGTGTATTATAATTACAGTAAAAATATGATGCAGCAACATAATCATAACTAGTGTATAACATAATCACAATTGATGCACTATGCACGGTGCATCATATTGCACGATATAATTTTCCAATTTCCAACTCCCAATCCCCCACCCCACCCCACCCCAAATTCAACATATAATCATATCACTAGTAAGGAAGTTGCAAAAGAAGTCCTAGGAGAATCTAAAGGAAACAGACCATCAAGTAAGGACACATCTTGGTGGAATGATGAAGTTAAGCAAGCGATAAAGACCAAACGTGAATGTTATAAGGTACTGGGTAAATGCTCGAGCGATGAGAATTATGAGAAGTACAAGAAAGCTCGACGAAGCTAAAAGGCAGTGCGAAATGCCCGATCAAAGGTCAATCAAGAATTATATGCAAGATTAGATACTAAAGAAGGGGAAAAAGATATCTATAAACTTGCTCGAATGAGAGAGAAGAAGACGCGAGATATTGGAAAAGTTAAATGTGTAAAAGATACTGACCAAAAAGTTTTGGTTCAAGATAAAGAGATAAAAGAGAGATGGAGGTCATACTTTGATACCCTATTCAATGGCCATCAAGAACAAGATATTGGGAATTTAAACATCCCTCAAGTATGGTTAACCGAGAGTTTAAGAGAAGAATCCAAAAGGGTGAAGTGACAATTGCATTGAAGAAGATGGGGTCAAAGCGAAGGACCAGGATGGTATACCTATTGAAGTTTGGAGGTGTTTGGGGAGAGAGGGATCGAATGGGTAACTATGCTTTTCAATAAGATTTGGAGAAGCAATAAGATGCCATCGCATGGAGGAAAAGTATTCTCGTCCCTTTGTATAAGAACAAAGGTGATGTTCAAGATTGTTCTAATTATCGCGAATTAAACTAATGAGTCATACCATGAAGTTGTGGGAACGAGTGATTGAACAAAGGATCGTGAAATGTGTGAAGATAACGAGAAAATCGGTTTGGATTTATGCAGGAAGATCGACCATGGAAGCAATTTATCTTATCCGTGATTGATGGAACATTATCGAGATAAAAAGAAAGATTTGCATATGGTTTTATTGATTTAGAGAAGGCATATGATAAAGTACCAAGAGAAGTACTTTGGTGGGCCTTAGCAAAGAAGGGTGTATCGCGGAAATATATTGACATTATAAAGGACATGTATGAGGAGCTAGTACAAGTGTGCGTACTAATGTTGGGAGGACAAGAATTCCTATTACGATTGGGGTGCATCAAGGATCTGCTCTTAGTCCTTTTCTCTTTGCCATAGTCATGGACGAATTGACAAGAGAAATTCAAAATGACGTTAAGTGGTGTATGATGTTCGCAGATGATATTGTGTTGATTGATGAAACGAAGGTTGGAGTCTGTGAGAAATTGGAACTTTGGAGGATACTTTGGAAGCTCGAGGCTTTAGGTGAGCGAAGTAAGATGAATATATGGAGTGTAGGTTTAGCGAAACAGTGATAGAGAGGCGGGGATGATCACATTTGATGGGAAAGTTGTTCATGGATCCACTTTCTTTCGGTATCTTGGATCTATTATCCAAAAGGATGGAGAGCTAGATGGCGATGTGGCTCACGAGAATAAAGGCGGGGTGGTTGAAGTGGAAGAGTGCCACGAGGGTTTTATGTGATCCGGCATGCCTCATAGATTAAAGGGTAAATTTTACCGCACGGCAATTAGGCCTGCACTGTTATATGGCACCGAGTGTTGGGTCGTAAAGCGTGTCACGTTCAAAAGATGAATGTGGCGAGAGATGCGTATCTACGATGGATGTGTGGTCATACAAAAAGGATCGGCTCGAAATGAGGTGATCGGAGAGAGAAGGTAAGAGTTGCGTCTATAGAAGACAAGATGATGGAGAATCGATTACGATGGTTTGGTCATGTGAGAAGAAGACCTATTGATGCCCAGGTGAGGAGGCTAGAAAGTTGGGGAAGCAAGTAATGTTGTGAAAGGTAGAGGAAGACCAAGAAAACTTGGATAAAGATGATTGAAAATGATATGCGGTTTCTTAATTGGAGAAAGTATGGCGATGGAGAGGCAAATGTGGCGGGAAAGAATACGGATGGTGGATGGAGTCTGATTCCTTTTTTTTTTTAATTCCTATTTTCTTTTATTTCATGTTATCTTTTTTTCTTTTTTTTTTTCTTTTTTTTTTTTTTTCATTCATTCTCTTATTTTATTTGCTTTTTTCTCTACTTTTTCCCTCTTTTTTCCTTTTATGTTATTTATGTAACGATTATTGATGGTTTCAAAGTTTGATTCATGTTAGCCGACCCCAAATCATTTTGGGACTAAGGCTTAGATGTTGTTGTTGTAATCATATCACTAGTATTCAAATTCCCAAAAAAAAACTTCCAAGCAAAAAAAAGGACAAACTAGCACTAAAACCTACGATAATAGCACAAAGATATCTACAAAATTAGGTACATTGTGTTTGAAAATTGCAAGGTTAACGTTTCAATTAAAATATTACTTTTTCAGTTTTCTCTTTTGGATATTGTTCAATTTTATAGTCATATTTTCTCATTTTATTAAATTATTGTATCTGGCAAAAAATATCACATTTCTACTATTTTTGACCCGTTTCACCTCGCGACATTATTTTCAACTGTTTTCGTCTTGTCATCTTATTTTAGACTCATTTCACTAGGCAATATTATTTCGTCCTATTTCGAGACCATATTATAAATTGATTGAGTTGGTGAAACACGACACCGAAGGGTGGTTACTAAACTAGCTCTTTTCAGCCATAAAAGCATACTTGCAGCTACTTCAATCATCATCTCTGGCATTGCTCGTAATCGAGACCTTAAATAGCTGGAGAGTAAGGAGGAATTACCACGCTGCAACATTCTCCAACTGTTGTGCATCGACAATGGGGTTGCACCTGTACGAGCCAGTTGTCTTCCACTCTCGTTAGTCATGAACGCTTGATTGTTGCAACGCGCAACCCCAAATTTATTAATACTTTATCTATCTCACTCAAAGCTTGATCGATGGTGTATTTTTTGTATATTTTAAATAATAATCGGTGTAAGTAATGATGATAAATGTATGTTGGAGATTGAGAAGTAAAAGTAAGAGTGTATGGTAGAGATTAAAAAGTAAGATGTGGTTGTTTGATTTTATTATGTAAAAATGATAGATTAAATTTTAAACGAAACCAAAAAAAGAGATAATTATAAAACTTTGAACGGAACGGAAGCAATACTCTCTAAAAAGTAAAAAAGTTTCTTGTCAAGCGGACCTTGGTAGCAGAGATGGCATTGCTGCTCCGGCAGCAGGTGGAGGAAGATACTACGATTGAATTGCGTTCGTAAACAGTTGTTTGCTTTACTTGGCGTCTGGTACTGACACTTCTAGAAGTTCCAGGTTCAGTTTCTTTAGGAAAGGCTTCGAGCCGCCCCCACGACCGGAGCTAGTATTACAGATTGTGCACGTTATCTCAAACCATTCATCGAGGTAGCAGGTTGAGTTTCCAATTCTGAAAGGGTCTACCACACTTTTGTTAAAACCGATCTTTTACGATCACAGATTATGTATTTTCTTGGATACGATATGCCAAAGATAAAATTAAAAAATCATCTATTAAATTTACAATCCTTAATAATTGGAAAAAAGAAGTAAAATCTAGTTTGATTCTTTTTCAGGTTAAAATTACAAGGCACCGAAAAGAACTGGAACCATTTTATCCTAATTCAGATCCCGATTCTTATGTTTTCCGTTATGAACAAGATAAATGAAAAAAAAAAAAAAAATCCATAAACAGCTATTATCACCACCTCAAATCATATATGATAAGTAATTTATACTATAAATTAAGCTTACAAAGAGAACTAAGTACCAACATCGAAAATATATAAAAATAAAAAAATACTACAAGTTTATCGTCCAAATGGGTTAAGCCCCAAAAATAAACATTTAGGGTTAGAACCAAGATTCGCAGCCCGACAAGAACGTAGCTCATATTAGCTCAAACATAATAGAATCTGAGTGGCCATAGCCCGATTGATATCCTTAAATCCTACCCAAACATCTATGCTGAAAAGAAATATTATTGTCCTCATCAAAAATTCCAATTCCAATTCCAAAAATACATAAACCTACAGCTTGAACAAAGTACTTAGTTCAATTACACTATCCAGAATATTATCAATCTCATAAACAACGACGGTTCTTTCAAATCGGCTCTCCATCACCCCACCGGAACATACTGAAACGTAAGCAGCAACACTCACATAAAGAAACAGTACAAAAGAACACAACATCAAAGGGTTGGGCTCGAAAGGGCAAATGATGCCAGAAAATCCAATTACTAAAGGAGATCATGGACAATAAGTTGAAACAGAAGAATGAAAATCAGCTAATTGAACACGGTACTGCGTCGAAGAGAAAAACACCAATAGTTTCCTTACCAGCAGAATAGAAGACAAGCGATCATATCGGCTATAAAAATCTACACAACTAACACTTTGTAATATAGATCTCATAACTCCATCTTACACGATGGACGACCTCCCACTTTTATCTAACGAACAACTCCAAAATTCCGCAAGATTATCCATATAGATCAACATACACTAGGTAAAAAGAGATAAAAAAGACACATGAAACTACAGTTTTGCTTTCTATTTTTCGAAACCCAAAAATACCTCAATCGAGCTTCACAGACGAAAACAGATAATGCACGAACCAGAAGGAAGAAAGAAACCCCACCGTACCAGTCGCAAGCATAATCGCTATAACCATCAAGAGCGAGTAACCAAGGTAAAGTGTAGCAGAGACGGGCCCGCTTAAGCTCTTGAGATCAAATATCAAGTAATTGATAGAGTAAAGAAAGATGTATACAGCAACCGAGCCGGAAGCAAAGAACGATTTCCACCACCATTTCCAGTCCTCCACACAAAGATGCATATAAGTAAGAACAAGGGACACCTCGGCACAAACCACCACCAAAAGCATCATGACAATTAAAAGGAACCCAAAAACATAGTAAACACGGCCCATCCAAATACTCGACATGATAAAGAACAGCTCAATGAAAAGCGTCCCAAAAGGAAGAGTACCGGCCCCGATAACCAAAAGCCAAGACGGATACTTTTGAGGCGGGATTTCTCGTGGAATTTGATTCGTTCGAACGGGAAACTCAATGTGAGGTGCCTTGGCACCAAAATAACCACCAACAAGTGTAAGTGGGACCGAGATACAAAACCACAACAAGATAAGAACTACAAACAACGAAAACGGAATAGCTCCCGTGCTATGACTACCCCACAGCAGGAAATTCAGAGTCGTGAGGATGATAAAAGCTATACCGGGGAAAAAACACGAAACTTTCCACGAGACCCCAATCCAACCCTTGTGATCCCCAACAAAAATTGTCCTCCACAAACGAACAGCAACATATCCAGCCGCGATTCCAAGAATCATGTAGAAAAACAACATCCCAGTTACAAGAGTCCCACGAGAAGCCGGGGACATGAACCCGAGGGCCGCAAATAGAATAGTCACCACAGCCATTCCAAGGATCTGAACTCCATCCCCAACCATGACACACAATAGTGACGTGTTAGTAGGCGCACGAAACACATCACCCACAACAAGCTTCCATCCCGACAACTCCTCATTCATCTGGGCTTGGGCTTCCTTGTCGAGCTCCTCATACCTCGCAAGATCCCTTCTAACAGTCCTCAAGAAGATCACGAGCATGATACCAGCCAAGAAAGTGATCACCATTAGAGAATTCAAAATCGAAAACCAATGCACTTTGGCTCCCTCCATTTTCAAATAGGCATCCCAACGTGAAGGCCACTTGATGTCTCTTTCCTCGAACGAGACCTCATAAGAAAAAGTCAGCGGCTCATTTTCCTTAATGGCCATGGCGACCGAGCCAGTATTACAGGTAATAGGAGACAGGTACTTGTCGTACATATGCAATTTAGTTACGGAATTCGCATTGTGTTGGAAACTACAGGGCACAACTTCAAACCCTACTACCATGTACCCGGGAACATCCAATTCTGATTTGTCAGTTGTCGGGATAACTTCAGCAGCATCACCGGTGCCCATGACACGGGCCACATTGGTTTCTTCGTATTTATGAACAAGGACCTTAAACTTCAAGTGATTAAACACATAATAGCCTTCCTGCACCTTCGCACCCACAGGGTAACCCGTCCACCTCATGATAAACCCATCTTTCGTCATGTAACGAATAGCGGGTAAGTTGTCTAGGATCACATTAACCTGATACATCTCATCAATCCTTTTTTTCAAAAGCTTAAACTCATCAGCAGATAAAGGTTTGGTCTGACATAGAAAAATGTCGGTTTCGTTCGTGTACATCCTGAATCTATACGGAGAATTCTCAATTCTATCCCCCATGAGAAGCTCGCCGAGATTTTCGGCACTGTCCTTAATACCCTCTTTGGGCTGGCAGAAGGGCAAGCTGTAATAGCTAAAGGGCAACTCAGTGTCGATTGAAGTCAATGAATTGACCTTCACACTCAGATAATCGCCAACGCCGTATTTGTGAGGGTAACTACCAGGGAGATAAAATCCATGGCCCAGTTGAAAAAACGCCGTGAAAATAAGCAAGACCCAGATCTTCAACTTGTGAAAAGATACCATTTTTTTTACTGTTATGTGGCAGATCTGAATTGTTCAGATCAGAAATCAATTATAAATGACAGGAAATAACACTATTTATCAAGATCTGAAGAAAAAAAAAAGGACAGCCCAACAGAGTTCGTTCAGATCAAAATGAGTGGAAAGAAAAAAGAAAACACAAGAAAATGCACCGTGGGAACAAACCTTTTCAGGAAATCATTGAGGAAAAAAAAGAAGATGAATTCAACAAGTACACAGATGTCAGAGATCTAACCTGCATTAGAACTAAAGACCGTGTGAAAATGGGACGTGAACAGATGGAGACAGAGACGGTGGTATTAGAGGACACGACTCAATATTTATAGTAAATCTCTTAGAGACGGTGGCGGTGGGTGGCGTTAAGGTAATAATACTAGGAAAAATTGTTTTAAACCCCCACTTTGTGCACAATGTGCGAAATGCCCCCCAAATTAATTATTTTTGGGGAATAATCCCAATCTATTTAAATACATTAAAAATAAATGAATATGATCGGCATCGGAAAAAAATATTTATTTAGCGGAATTATTTATTTATTGAAATAAAATTTAAACATGTTATAAAGAATTGGGACCGGAGAAAATTATTCATTTGACGAGGTTATTCGTTTATCGAACATTCATTTATCGAGATTTAATTGTATGTACGAACTATCCTAAAGTTATTCAACTCAACATATTTATCTATAATAAAAATAAAGTAAATGCTAAATATAATATAAATAGAATCATAATACTAAAGAAAAATTAAGAAAAAAATCCATCTCTAGTTAATATCAAAAAATTATTGTAAAGCAAAAAAAATCATAAATATTATAGATAAATAAAAATATTAACAGCAAAGAAAAAATCATAAGTATAATAAAATGTTATTTTCAGTACACTAAAAGCATTAATTTGGTCTACTTTTATTATATTTTATTTATAAATTTTATCTTTATTTTAAGTGTTCTTTATTTATTATTTTTATAACTTTATTTGCTTTTAAATTGAATTTTAGTAATTAATTAAAGATGGACTTTTTTATTTATTTTTCTTATATTTATGACTTTATTTTTATATTCTAGTACTTAGGCTCGTTTTCTTTTCGAATCGAATGAATCGAATCGAATCAATCGAATCGAATCGAATAGGCCCGAATCGAATCGAATCGAATCGAATCTGATCGAATTGAAATATATATTAAGGTTAAATAATAATAATAATGGTAAATAATAATAATAGTAGTAATTAACAACAACAACGATAATAGTAATATTATTAGTAATAATAACAATAATAATAATTAAGATTAATAATAATAATAAGAAGAAGAAGAAGAAGAATCGAAATGAATCGAATCGAATGGACCTGAATCGAATCAATCGAATTGAATTGAAAACTAAAAAATAAGTCAAAAAGAACATGCCTTACTTTTTCTTATTAAAAATAAGAATGTTTAAATGACTCCATTTTTAAAGTTGATTTGGGTAAAATTGTCCTATGGGGTTCTTCACACATATTTAAATAGATTGAAAGATCATTCAACAAACTTCAATTGTTGGGGGACATTTTTTTTTTTCGATACCGGGTTAGTTTTACACTCGACTAAGACTTTCGGGATAACGATCCTACTACACAAGATCGCTACCAGGTTAAAACGCGAGATGTGTGTCTGGCTCCCAGGTTCTTAAATATCCTCAACTACTTTTAAAATATATTTTTCTCAATAGATATAGTATATTTTTAAAATAAGATTTTAATATTTAACAAAAATTTTGTTAATATTTAAAATATAAAATTATTATTTAAATTATAATATTAGTTGATTGGCAAAAAAGTTTAAAAATAAATAGAAATAATTAATTTAAAGCGAATTGTAACTAACTAGAACTAAAAAAATTTACTTCAACCAAAATATGATCTGCAATGAACATAACGAGTATAAATATTATTATACCTTGTATGAATTCGGGATATCATGTGAAATCAAATTTTGCAGTTTTTGAAGCAGATTTTCTTAATTGAGTGAAAACTGAAAAGTGATCTTGATTTCTTAAAGTGAAACGAGTTGCCAAAAATTAATGGTATAGATATTAAAATGTTTACTTATTTTATTATGTATAGATATTAAAAAAGAAAATTATTAAATTGGTTCCGTATATGGAATTAATTGGCCAAAAAAAATCATTTGTCTCCGGCGGACCAAAAAACCCCACATCTCCTCCCTACTTTAGCCAATTTAGTCCTCCGTTGCCGGCCGGAGTATTTTCCGGCCACCGGAGCTGACGTGAACGATACGTGGGAAAAAAAATATATAAAAACCTAAATAATATAAAAAAATCTAAAAAAAAAAATAAAAAATCTGGAATATTAAAAAACCTAAATTTAAAAAAATTTTAAAAATCTAAAAATTTTTAAAAATTTAAAAAAATTAAAAAGCGTTTAAAATTTAAAAAATTTAAAAATATATAAAAACCTAAATAATATAAAAATCTAAAAAAATTAATTTTTAATTTAATTTAATAATAGAACCTTAGGTAATTATTTTTAATTCTTAAATATTAATATAAATATATTAGAATTTTTTATTTGTTTTTTAATTTTATAATTCTGAAAAGATTTTTTGAAAAAAATCTTTTAATTCAAAAGATTAATTTTATAATTCTGAAAAAAAAATTTAATATTTTTAATTATAAAATTAAAAAAAATATATATTTTTTTTAATTTTATAATTCTGAAAAAAGAATCTTTTTAATTTCTGAAAAGATTCTGAAAAAGATCGTTTTGATAATTTTCTCATTTTTTTTGAGAAATTAAAAAGATTTTTTTTCAGAATTATAAAATAAAAAAAATATAATTTTTTTTCAGAAATTAAAAAGATTAAAAAGATTTTTTTCAGAATTATAAAATTAATCTTTTGAATTTTTTTTTCTGAAAAAAAAATCTTTTCAGAATTATAAAATTAAAAATTAAATAAAAAATTCTAAAATATTTATATTAATATTTCAGAATTAAAACTAATTACCTAATGTTCTAATTTTTTTTAAATGTTTTTATGATTTTTCAGATTCTTTAAATTTTTTTAGATTTTTTAAATTGTTTTATAAGTTTTTATATTATTTGATTTTTATATTTTTTAAAAAAAAATAGATTTTAAATTTTTTTATTTTTTTTACATTTTTTTAAATTTAGGTTTTTTAATATTCCAGAATTTTTAATTTTTTTAGATTTTTTTATATTATTTAGGTTTTTATATTTTTTTAGCGTGTGTCTATCACGTTAGCTCGGAAAATACTTGGCTGACGGAAGACTAAATTGGCTAAAGTAGGGGGGTGTGGGGTTCTTTGATCCGCCGGAGACAGATGTGGTTTTTTGGCCAAATGGTCCCACATACGGGACAAATTTGATAATTTTCTCGATATTAAAATATTTTAAATAACTATATTAAATAAGAGTATATATTTATATAATAAAATCCAACGTGAAATTTTATATTGGGACAAAATTGGAATTTACATTATACTTTTTTTTTTTTGGTAGAAGTACATTATACATTTTTATGAGAGTGATGTAGCAATTTTCATATTTTCAATTTTAAAGAACCATACAAACTTTTTGGTTTTATACTCTCTTTTTTTATACCGAGATTCCAAGCTTACTAGTCAACGGATAACAGATTCGGCCCCACATTACTACTACCAGTTAAATCGCGAGATGTGTATCTGGCTCTCAGTTTTTTAAATATCCTCAACTATCGCGCACAAGGAGTTGTCCCCAAATGATTGCTCCATGATGCAAAAGGCTAACAATCTTCGGTTTTATACTTTACTCAATGATGCAAAGGCTAACAATCTACCGAATATTCTATTGATATTTAGGTTAGGTTCTTTTGAACTTATTTTTAATATATTTTAATTTCAGTTTAATTTAATTGATTGAAAGACTGCTCAAAGAATCCATTCAAAGACTATACAATCTGGCCAAAGACTATTCATTGATTCGATAAATTCGACTTTAAATTAATATGATTAATTAATATTATAATTATTTATACTATAAAAAATAATGTATATAATAATATTATTATTATTATACTTGTTTTATGTTATTGCTATTATTTATATTATCAATAATATTATATCTAATAGTTATTATTGTTATAATATATTATTATTTTAAATGTTATATATATATATATATGTGTGTGTGGTCAATTATTATTATTATTATTATTATTATTATTATTATTATCTTTCAGTAACTTCAGTTCACTTCAATTAGGCCAGTTCAATTCAGTTCAGTAACATTCAATTCACTTCAGCAAAATTCAATTCAAAACAAAAGAGCATTAGTCATGTTTGCCACATGCTAAATTTTTCACACTTTTTTATGTAAATTAGCATAATGACACTCCTTCTGAATATATAATATAAAAGACAACAATATTTTTTGGTCATCATAATGTGTATGCATAAAGACCATTCTATTCCTACTCTTTCCTCCTCTTTGTGTTTAAGTTCAACAAAAATAAATTTTGAAAAATATTCATTAAATATTAATTTAAATTAAAGCGATAACTAATCTTCAAAAAGAAATCTTTCATGATGGAATCTCCGACGAACCTCCGGTCAATCAATTTTTCCAACGGGACAGCCGCCAGCAGACCTCCGGCAACCCGTGTTTTTTTATACCAAGCCCGCCAGCAGGCCAACTCTTTTCTTTTTTTATTTTTACGCCAGGCCATCTTGAACCCGTCGGCGGTCGATTAGCTTTTCTTAATGCCAGGCTCGACAGCCATTTGTTGGCCATTTTTTTAGGTTAGATCCCCCTGCCTGCTTTCCCGCGGACCACCGGTGGCGAACGAATATTTTTTGTTTTTTTATGTCAGGTCTGCCAGCCTGCTTGGTGGGCCACCCGCAGTCGGCCAGTTTATTTTTTTTTTTCTATTTTTTTACGCCAGGCATGCCAGCCTGCTTTCCGGCATTTGGAACCAACATATTTTTTTTCTAACAAGATAATTTAGTAATTTAATTATTTAATGTAATTATGGCATCGGCACCGTGCCATTACGCACGATTTATCTCTAGTCTATAATATAAAGAACAACAATATTTTATGGTTGTAGTGTGCACATGAAAAGATAATTATAGTCTGCACATGAAAAGATAATTAAATGTTCAACAAAAATAAATTCAAAAAATACCCTAAAATATTAAAGAGGCACTAATCTTCAAAAAGTAAAAATTCTTTCCTAACGGAGATCTCCGACGGATCTCGAGTCGACTAGCTTTTCCGGCAGGCAACCGCCGACAGTCGTTCATTTTTTTTCCAAGCCCGCCAGCAGACCTCCGGCAACCAGTGTTTTTTTATACCAAGCCCGCCAGCAGGCCAACTCTTTTCTTTTTTTATTTTTACGCCAGGTCATTTGGAACCCGCCGATGGCCGATCAGTTTTTTCTTAATGCCAGGCCCGACAGCCGTCCGTTGGCCATTTTTTTTAGGTTAGATCCCCCTGCCTGCTTTCTCGCGGACCACCGCTGGCGAACAGATTTTTTTTCTTTTTATGTCAGGTCCGCCGGCCTACTTGGCGGGCCACCCACAGCCGGCCAGTTAAACTTTTTCTTTTTTTTACGCCAGGCATGCCAGCCTGCTTTCCGGCATTTGGAACCAACATATTTTATTTCTTTCTAACAAGATAATTTAGTTATTTAATCCAATTATGGCACCGTCAGAGTGCCATTACGCACGATTTATCTTTAGTCTGTAATATAAAGAATAATAATATTTTATGGTTGTAGTATGCACATGAAAAGATAATTATAGTCTGCACATGAAAAGATATGTATTAATTTGATAATAATAACAATAATTATAGTTTGCGGTGATACTGCAAACATCCGAAACGATCGGTCATTTTTTTCACAACCCACGACTGCTTTTGGCGGGCCATGTATTTGTCAATATTTTCTTTCCAGGGCCGTCGATATGCTATCCTAAAGGGACAACTAATCTTCACAAAAAAATTCTATCTTACCGGAGATCTCCGGGGATCCCAAGTCAACCAGTTTTTCCAACAGGCATCAGGCGGCCGGTTATTTTTTACACAAGGCCCGCAGGCCTGCTTTCCGACCGGCTTTTTTTCTCTTTTTTCTTTCTACGCCAGTCCCACCGGGGCCAGTCATTTTTTCCTGGCCCCCGATATGCTTTCTGACGGCCACTGCCAGCAGCCGGTAGTCTCTGGAGGCCGACCAGCTTTTTTGTTACGCCTGGTCGGCCGGTCTACTTCTCGACGATCGACCACCTTTTTTTCTACGCTAGGCCTATCGGCAGACCTCCGACGGTCTTTTTTTTTTTTTTCTAAACCATGGCTATCGCCGACGGCTAAGCATTTGTTTTTTGGCAATAGGGCCGCTGTCCATAGATCCCCAATGACCGCTCAATTTATTTGCTTCTCTTAACGACACGCTCGCCGATCTTCTTTTCAGTGGCCGATCATTTTTTTTTGCCCTGTTGGTATGGTTCTCTACAGTGCGTTAATTTTTTTACGGCAGGTAAGTCAGTCGCCGATAAAAATTTCGGGAACCAATATTTTTTAGCAAGGTAATTTTGTAATTTAATTATTTAATCCAATTATGGTACCGTCACCGTGCCATTATCGCAGTAATTATCTCTAGTAAAAGAATAATACTTATAATCATGTATTTGGAATTTCATTTTTTGCATGTATTTGAAATTTCATTTTAGTATTACTTATCAAAGAAAATTTAATTGTTGACATCGATTTTTTAAAGTTTTTCATTTAAAAAATATTCATTTATTTGTTTTAGTTATAAAATCTAACAGAGTAACTTAAATGGTAGAACTTACAATTCATGTTATATAGAACTGTTCTTGATCTTTTAGAAAGTAGACATACACTAAATTATTCTTGATAAAAATATCGACATTGCTGGGACAATATTCAGTATATGCGCTATTGTGCGGAAGCGTATTTAAAGGTGCGGAAAATAAATCGACACAAGATTTATAGAGGTTCGGCCAAAACGTGCATACGTCCTCTCTCCGTGTTTTTTCTATAGGCTAAAGATCAACCTCTGCACCTCTCTTCTATCGGTCGAGGGATTGCCGTTACAATTCTCGTCTTCTATCGGTCTGAGATCAACCGTTCACATGTTGGGATTCGGTGCCTAAAACGAAGGCCCAGCGGAAGCGGTAAAACGAAAATTAATTCGATCCGAATCCCTACGAGGATCGATCGAGCTACGTATATACGAATATCAAAAACGAATTCACAAGAGATATAGAAACTCACCCTTGTAGTCCGTTGATTAGATGGATAACCTTCTCTTGAGCTATTCCCCAAGCTTTGCTTGATCTCTACGAATCTATTCCGCTTCAAGCCCTTGAACGATCCAACGCCGAAAGCACCGCGTCTCTACTTGCCACGCGCCGGAGAAACGACCGGAATGACGATCACCTTGCTATCCTCCGAGGATACGGCTAGAGCTAAGTGTTGAAGCTATATATATAAAGATTACTACACTCTAAGTGTTTTAATCTTACTCTCTCTTTTATTTCTCAATTTTTCTCCAAGAAAAAAATCAAGAGTTTGATGAATAAAGAAGAAGATGATGAAGATGACTTCTCTCTCTTTCCTCTCAAAGCTCACGTTCAAATTGCTTGGAATCAAGTGAATCAAGTGAATGAGGTGAGAAGTCTTCCTCTCTTTATTCTATTTCCACTCACATGCAAAACAAATCATCCCATATCATTTTTTGCCCCACAAGTCATGTTCCTCAATATAAAAAGGAAACAACAAGACAATGGGAAGGTGGGTGGAAGGGGTTGGGGCGGCCCATGATAGAAATCGGACGAGTTCGGTTCGTTTTGGACTTCCTAGGGTCTAAACAGATAAACTCCGATTCCGTATCGATGTATTTATATCGATTAATTAATCCAATTAATTAAACATATCAAATACAAAATAATATAATTAATTTCTCCAAGAAATAATTATATACATGAATTAAATTAATCACCTAGTAATTTATTTAATTCATTAGGCCGTAAATCAATTTATCCAATAAATCGATTTAAACATCGATGTCCAAAAATTAGATATCCACTATCTAATATTCATAATGAGAGAATTAGCTTTATTCATTCCGTTGTCAATCCTAATGCGCGACTCGGTAGGTCCGTCTCAGTCAGCAATGGGAGGAACCAAAGAGTAGTAGCACCACCTAGCCAGCCTGGTGGCCTACACTCTGCATCAAGGATCGAGAACGAATGATTGGGATCATTCAAGAACCATTCTGTCGTGAATACCGGTATACATATAAACCCTTCTTTCAAATATCCCGATCAAGTTATAGGGTCACGGTCAGTCAAACCCTATCATGCTTGATGCTATGCATGCGTTAATGCAAATCGAGATCATCGAGCTCGTGTATCTAATCTGACTAGCTCGATGCTTTGGCCAAAGACTTATGATCTCATCCGCCAATAACCGCATAGGACATATAACCCGTTCACTAACGGAGAAAGAATTCTATCTTGGTATTCGGTAGGACTGCTACTTGCCGTCAAGATGCACGTCGAGGTTGACCCCGCCTTAGGTTTACGAGGTCGAACTACTCTAATGAAAATCTTGACGTCACAAGCACATCCCTACTAAATCCTCAAGTCGAAGGTTCACGAATACCTATCACAACCTTTCGATTCCGTCATTGGTATCCGAGTGAAATCCGTGTGACGAATCGAGGGTGAGTCGGTTCGAGTATACTAATCTAATTAGCATACCTATAACGTGTGCTCCCACTAACCATTAGTGTTCGATAGGCACTCTCCATGTCAAAAAACACGTCATACAAGTCTTCACATAAACTTAACGCCCAGTCAAGTTTCATCGACTTGCGAACGTTTAAGTATTTGAGCTATAAATCTTTCCAGTGCCGACCCCCTTATCCAATAAGGAGTGGAACGTTTTGCTCTCAAATACACGGACTAGTTTCTATATGTTTATTTACGAGTTAGGAATGCCAGTAACTACCAGTAAATAAAAAAACATTCATTTGCCTTATATAAATGGTTTACATAATTACAAGTATAATGCCCTCACTCAACAACCTCTGAGTGGCATTCGAGGGCATACTCCTAACAATCTCCCACTTGCACTCAATGCCACACACTATGGTATCTAATACCCATGTTCTCCAGATGACGCTCCAAGCTAGTCTGAGATAGTGGCTTGGTCAGTGGATCGGCGACGTTGTCGACCGAGTCTACTCTATGCAGCACAATGTATCCCTTACGAACAAATTCTCTTACGAGATGATACTTCCTCTCAATATGTTTGGTCTTTGTTGTGAAACCTCGGCTCCTTGGCACGTGCTGACTCCGTCGTTGTCGCGATGCAGTAGACAGGTGACTCAAAGACATGGTATCATTTGAAGTTCTCCTAGAAACTTCTTAATCCAGAACCCTTCCTTGGAAGCCTCCGAGGTGCTTGATACTCGGCTGACAGGTGGAATCGGCGGTCGCGCTTTGCTTGGCACTACGCCAAGATACTGCTCCTCCATTAAGAGTAAATATGTAGCGAAGTTGACATCGAGTCGTCCTTCGGTCCTTGGAAGTCCGAATCGGTGAATCCCACCACATCCAAATCTCCACCGCCATACATAAGAACCATATCTCTCGTTCTTCTCAAGTACTTGAGAATGTTCTTTCTGACGATCAATGTTCCCTACAGGTTTGCTCGAAACCTACTCACCACGCTTACGGCATGCGCAATGTCGGGTCTTGTACACAACATAGCATACATAAGGCTACCCACGGCCGAAGCATATGGTATATTACTCATTTCCTTGCGTTGTTCCTCACTTTGAGGACACATCTTCAAGGTGAGTTTTATTCCATGTTGCATCGGTAGGAACCCTCTTTTAGAATCATCCATCTTAAATCGCTTTAAGATCTTATCTATATAGAGGGCTTGGGAAAGGCCTATTGTTCTCTTCGCTCTATCCCGGTAGAGTCGAATACCAAGAATATAGGTTGCTTCTCCCAAGTCTTTCATGGAGAAATTACTTGAAAGCCAAGCTTTCACAGAACTGAGCATTCCCACATCATTTCCTATTAGTAGAATGTCATCTACATATAGTACTAAGAATGCGATCTTGCTCCCACTAACTTTCTTATATACACAAGGTTCCTCTTCATTTTGCACGAAGTCAAACTCTTTGACCGCCTCGTCAAAACGAAGGTTCCAACTACGCGACGTTTGCTTCAGTCCATAAATGGAACGCTGAAGCTTGCACACTTTCTGAATATCGACTTCGGACATAAAGCCTTTAGGCTGCTCCATATAGATTTCCTCCTCGAGGAATCCATTAAGGAAAGCCGTCTTTACGCCCATTTGCCATATCTCATAATCGTGGTAGGCAGCTATAGCAAGCATCATGCGAATAGACTTGATCATGGCTACGGGCGAGAAGGTATCATGGTAATCAATCCCTTCCTTTTGGGTATAACCCTTTGCCACAAGCCTGGCCTTATAGGCGTCAACCTTGCCATCACCATCAGTCTTTCTCTTGTAGATCCACTTATTCCCAATGGGCACTATGCCCTTGGGGTGGTCTACTAGAGTCCATACCTGATTTACATGCATCGAGTCTATCTCAGCTTCCATAGCTTCACGCCATTTCGCGGAATCTACATCCACCATCGCTTGGTCATAGGTCGTCGGGTCGGTCTCTTGGCTATCACTAGGAACCTCATGGAGACCCAGCTCCTCCAAGTGCACAAGCCCATACCTATCAGGTAAATGAGACACCCTACTAGACCTACGAGGTGGTTGTACTTGTGTTTCAGAAAGTTCGGTTCCAGTTTCTTGCACAGGTGTCTCTCGAGGTGTTTCATTGTATTCTTCTAAAGAAATACTTCTACCTGCTCCGCCTTCCTGAATGAACTCATCTTCCAGGAAGTGTGCTTGTAAAGCAACAACGATCCTTCGATCTTCGGGCATGTAGAATAGATATCCCATTGTCCCAGACGGGAATCCTATGAAACGTCCCTTCGCAGACCTAGCTTCCATCTTTCCCACCTTAGTCTTCTTGACATAAGCGGGACATCCCCAAATCCTAATATGATTAAGACTTGGTTTCCTTCCTTCCCACATCTCATGTGGAGTTTTAGGAACGGATTTAGAAGGACATCTGTTCAAGATATACGCGGCGATCAGTGCATACCCCAGGGTAAATCGGCAAGTCAGTATAGCCCAGCATGGAACGGACCATGTTCAACAGGGCCCGGTTCCTTCTTTCTGACACACCATTTAACTGAGGAGTACCTGGAGGTGTTAGTTGTGAAACTATTCCATGTTCCTTAAGAAACTCGTCAAACTCCGTACTCATATACTCGCCACCTCGGTCCGACCGAAGTGCTTTGATATGATTACCAGTTTGTTTCTCGACTAGGGCCTTGAATTCCTGGAATTTCTCAAAGGCCTCGGATTTATGTTTCATTAAGTATACATAACCATACTTAGTATGATCATCTGTAAACGTAATGAAATATTGATATCCGTCACGTGCTGCTTCCAAAGCACCACATACGTCGGTATGGATTAATCCCAGTTTATCAGCGGCTCTTTCAAAAATCCCTGTGAAGGAGGACTTAGTCATTTTGCCTTTAAGGCAAGATTCACAAGTAGGAAAAGGATCCGATCCCAATGGACCCATAAGTCCATCTTTTTCCATCTTGTAAACCTTGGTCTGACCAACATGACCAAGTCTAAGATGCCATTTCAAAACTTGACTGGTTTCATCCCTACCACGTTTTCTAGTCATAGTATTCACAACTACTTTGTTGCTAAGATTTAGATGATACAATCCATTCAACAATGTAGCAGTACCCACTAGTTTATTCTTAAAATAAATTTTGCAGGAACCATCACCAATGAAAAATGAAAAGCCTTTTCGGTCCATGACCGGGATGGATACAATGTTTTTGTGCCCCTTGGGCAAAACAAGTACATCTTCTAAAGTCAAAACAAAACCGGATTCTAAACCCAAAAGAAATGATCTTATGCCGGTCGCCTCGACACTATGCCCGCTTCCGACTGTGATCATAACTTCTCCAGCTCCAAGCTTCCTACTTTGTTCCAGATCCTGATTCACGGTACAAATATGAGAACTAGCACCAGTCGATTATCAGGAAGTAGAAAATACAAGAGAACAATTTGTTTCCAAAACTAAAAGTTACGTACAAGTGCCATGAAGAATGGGGCAGTCTCTAGCCCATGGCGACTCACCGCACTTGAGACAAGCATCCTTCTTCTTTTTATTCTTCGGAACCATCGGGGCCTTGCCCTTACCCTTAAGGTCCTTAACTTGTGGTCCAGTTTGCTTCTTGGTCTTTTTCTTCTTGTTCTTAGACCTCCGAGGTCCAGAAGAAATCACAAGAGCAGACTCCTTCATCCGCGGAGTCTTCATCTGAGACTGAGCGGTCACAAGTTTGTTCATTAGCCCAGCTAAATTACATGCAATCTCATTGCAGTTGAAGTTCATAACAAACTGTGAGAAGGAATCGGAGAGGCGTAGGATAAGGTCGGTTTGAGAGAAGTATCCATTTTAAAATCAAGAGCCTCCAATCTCTCGATCATGGATATCATTTTGAGGACGTGTTCCCCAACCTTCTCACCTTCCTTCATCCTTGCACCGAACAGTTGCTTGGATATCTCATATCTAGCAGTTATGCTGTGCTCACCATAAAGTTCGGTTAAGTGAGATAGAATGCACTAGCGAAGTCATTTTCTCATGAGCTCTCAAACTCATTAGACATGGAAGCCATCATATAAGCACGGACTTTCACGTCATCCTTAACCCACTTTTCGTGGTTTTCAATCTCTTCTGATTGGCTCGGAGTCCGCCAGAGGCGCAGGAATGTCCGTCTCCAAGACGTATCCCAGTGCCTCTATACTGAGGACAATCATCAGATTGTGGAGCCAATCCACAAAGTTAGGTCCCATTAAGGTGTTCTTTTCGAGTAGAATTGCGAGTGGATTCATTGTCATATTGAGTTATGTCTGCATTAAGTATAACAGATTAATTAGTGACTTGTTATATTATGTTATGAGTATAGAATTAAGGTCTTTTCTATTCTTGTTACCCAGGTCCCACTATTTTTATCGGAATAACACACTCCCATGTGATATCCGGAAGTATCGTCGCTCTACTTCATAGTGGTGATCGAGTTCTTTATAAATCTTAATAGAGGGCAACCGAACAGGTTTCTAGTCTATTAATTTTCATAAAGTGGTGTCCAACACCAACCCATCTAATGGATGATTCGATCTTCTTTTTCCCCTTGTTCACTCCCCTCAACCTATACGGTTTCTATGGTTCGTGAACAAGTTAAGTTTATACCATCGACGCAAATCAGTTTCACAATTGAATCTTATCCGGCAACCTATCAGGTTTCTAGGGATAAAATTTGCTCCAACCGAAGGCATCCAATGCGCTCCCGGTAATTTATCCGTCCTCCCTGATCGGTCAAAAACTTATCCTAAAAATAGGAGTTCTTGAATCGCTCGCAAATATATACGAGGTAGAAGTAGTTTGTGGTAAGTTCTACCAAGGTCTTTTCTCTCGAGGATTGTCCAACAGGGCTTCGTATAATATTTTGTATAGATTGCAAGAAGTAAATACTAAAATATTCTAAAATAGATTATTGGGTTTTTAAATATTAACTTAATTAAAATGCACTATGTTTAATTTAAACTATTTTTAATAAGACTTTTTAATAAGACTATTTTTAATACTACTATTTTTAAGAAGACTATTTTTTTTTAACTAGTGGAAATGAAATAGGATTGAAATGAGTTGGGAATTTATAAAATCTAGGGGATTACGGGTTCATTAAATTAGGTTTTTAATTAAGTATAAGAATTGATTTACACGGATATAAAAGAAAAACGAATGTTTATCGAGTAATCAACTTTTCACCTCTGTACTTTCGTAATCAAAGATGTCTTAACCACTTTCGCAATCTTAAGATGTTGATAACAAGATTAACACTTGATAGATTGAAGAGATATGTTTCCAATTCACTCAACAATCAATCAAGGAGATTTCATTAGTAGAAATAGGATATGATCAATCTCTATTTAAACCAATTAGTCCTTTTTAATCAAAATAGTGTAAATCAATCAAATACTCAATATATAACCTAATAGAAATCCCCCTTCCCATAGGAAGAAAGATTAGCTACTCATTGGTTTATACAAACTAAAATTATAATAGAAATAATTGATATACATAATATATATATATATATAAAAACTTTTAATTACTAGAACTTAATGACAATAGATAAAACTTATTTGAATATGATGAATCAAAGTGCAAGAAACAAACTTCAAAATATAACTTCAAACTTGTTTAAAGGTTACAAGCTTACCAAAATTGAAAGTAAAATACTAAGTGCTTATTGATCAAGCACTTTTCAATTACAAACTAAATGAAAGAAAAACTTTAAACTAAAAATGAAATACAAAGTAAAGTGAGAGTTCAAAGGAGAAAATATCTTGCTAAAAGAAATGGGAGTTTCTTGGCAAGAAGAGGAGTAATTTTGCAATGGATGAACATGTCCTTTTATAGGTGATTTTCAAGAATACAATTGATTATTTAATTTGTGGCATCTTTGACAAGTCTTTGGTGTTTGATTCACACTTGATCTTCCTTGCATGTCTTGATTTTCGGATCATTGACTTCATACATAGTTGTTGAGCTCACAAGATGCTAAATGTGGAAAATTCCACAAATATCGAGTCTCAAAACGGCTATGAAAACGGCCCATTTTTCGCCGTGTTGTGCGCCGTTTTGTGGTGACTCGGTCTCTTACGGAATACGCGTGAGGACACGGCGCTAAATGCCGGCCGTGTGTGAAACGGCCCAAGACACGGCCTTTTTGCGCCGTATGTGAAACGGCCGACGAACACGGTCCATTTTGCGCCCGTTTTGTATGGTCGTTTTCATGGAAAAATTCCGTCGTTTGGATTTGATCTTGTTTTCCGTCCTTTTTGATGCTTCATGTCGATGTCAGTAAAATAACTATTTTTAGCTCATGTTTGGACATATCTGTAAAATATTTATTTTTAATCCAAAATCATGACGATTATGCCCGTAAAAGTAATATTTTGTATATGAATTTTTAGATCAATTATGCACTAATCAATTACCCCACACTTAATTATTTGCTTGTCCTCAAGTAAACCTCGGATATGGTATGATTGAACGTACCAATAATAATTTTTACCACATCTCAAGGGGTAAATTAGACCAAGTTTTTATAATTTTGTCAAATCTCAAGAAAGTTTCCTTTTTAAACAAAAGCATGAATTCATAGAACTCGCTGGATAAGTGTATCGCTCACTCTCAAGTGTATATGGGACATATTTTCGCTCAAGCTTATTTAATAAAGTGAAAATTTCCATAGGCGTGCAAATCGTCTTTTATCTCTACCACTTGTGTGTGTAACGTTGTGAATCAAAAAGGACTTTAAGGTTGTAATGTCGGCTCTTTGGTTGGGGTAGGGAAATATGGATAAAGTGACTTGAAACCGAACATTAGAAAATATTATGAATCGAGTTTTATCAACTGGTAAGCACTTTAGAAGCTATTTAATTAAGCTTTCTATCAATCCCCTTACTTATGCTTCGATTTATCTGAGCTCTTTTTCTTGCTTTTCAATCAACCATTTTTTTTTTGGGTTGTTTATTATCTGTTTTACGCGAATGTAAACGATGGGTCACATGAATATACCCGGTTACTAGGATAAAAACATACACAAGTCGCTTTTATGCATACTCATATCTAAGGTAACTGTTTTACGCGAATGTAAACATGGGTCACATGAATACACCCGGTTACTAAGTTCCCAAAAACAGCGGAGTAAATATTTTCTCCATTTTTCAACACTACCAACAATATATATCACCCAATGTCACCACACAATATCTTCATCCTTGTCAAAAATAATTTCTAACTGTTCAAGTATGGGTCAAAGGATTCATAGTGATGGAAAGCTCAGTATGTGGTTGACAATAAAATAGGCAATAAGCTCAATTGGGTTAACGAGGGAATTAGTAATTTTATTTTTGGGGTAGGCAAAAAAAAGATTGAAAAGCTAAAAAAAAAATCGCCTAAAATCACTTTCACTATTTTGCACACACTTCGTAGTTTTGAGTAAGATACCAATGCACGTTCTAGAGTTTCACAACACAAATAGCGCACTCAATCAAAGGAGATTTTTGCATGATAGCAAGTAAACAACGGCTCAAAAGCTCACAAGGTTTTAAAAATATATGTTTCATGAATTCACACAAAATATTTTTTTTGGAACAATTGAGTTTGACCTTTCATCGAAAAATTCAAGTTTTAACACATGGTCATTTTACCGTACCAAAATTTTTATAAACAAGTCTCCCGAGGTGAGTAGTAAGACATATTACAAATTGATCATTGGAGGTAATTATTTTTTTATATTAAAAATTCATATATTTCCGATATCACCCCACACTTTAAAAATAAGCATTGTCCTCAATGTATTGAAAAGATAGAAGAAAAGGACTTCCCGTCGTGTGGTACGGTTGATCCTCATAGCAATCCCTAATAAGAACTTTCAAACAAAAGCGAAACCATGTTGAAATAAGTTAAATAAAAACAAAATCCATAATTGCAAGAAAAAAAAAAATGGCTTGATCTAAACAAGCGAAAAGAAAAAGAAGTCGGAAGAATAACACAAATAAAATAAAATAAAAAGTAGCACTAAGCCGATGTCCCGGGCGGTGGTGATGGTGGTCCGATGCCGAAGTCTTCTTGAATGCGTGCCATCTGCTCGTCTGTTCGGTCGAGACGATCGTTTACCTTTTTAAGCTCACTTTTGATAACCTCCGATCGTCTCGATGCGACGATCGCCTCCCAAATACGACGGAGGAGGGACTGGGCCCAGGGTTGGGCTCGGATGGCGGGATTCGGTCGTTTCTCGTGTAGGGCTCTCGCCGTCACCTCCGTCGATCGGAGAATGTTCCTCGTCGTCATTTGTGCGGCCTCCTCGGTCGATACCCATTCGGTTACAAGTAGCACGCCTCAATTTGTCCGGTCATTAATTAATGTGCGGTCGGCATATGAGAAGTCCACATCCGCCTCCTTGAGTATCAATGTGATCAACCGGGATAAGGGATGGAGTGCTTGGGGCTTTTGTTCCTTAGGAAATCTCTCATGTGATTGTATATAATACTCCCATAATTCAATCCTATACCACTTAGACCATGCACCATTTTATCCAAAAGTATAAATCCCCAATTCGTACCTCATTTTTACCACTCGAACGCGGAAGAACATTTGTGCCAAGAAGATATAAAATTAGGCGTCTTTGGTCGGAGAAGGATAAGGTCCGATCTTCACTCCATCCTTTCGGGAAGGAGTGTCTTGGATGTCAAACCGCGCCATCGCACTACTAGTGTTCCACACCGGTCCTTCTGGGGGATTGAAGGATTTTCTGAAATTTACTTTCTCCCCCTCGTCCGGAGTGTGGAGCGAGTGATTTATCGAGCTCTCGGTGATTACCACTGGTGTCCCTCTAACCGTGCTTCGTATAGCGTAGTCATCTTTGCGTTTTGCCTCTACGTTGGCGTAGAATTCACGGACCAAATCTCCGTAGTAATGATCAGGGAGCTTTAACGCATTCTCCCAATGTAGGTGACTGAAGAATTGAGATAGGTTGAATTTTTCTTCAACCTCCTGTGCGATATCTTTCTCGAACAGAAGTTTGGAATGAGCTCGCTGCTCAAACCATTCCGCATTTTCAGCACTTGTAAAGCGTATAGCATCAAAGGTCCCGTGGTATGCTCTGGTTGAGAATTGTCGCTCTCGGTGGCAGAAGATGATGCTAAAGGGCTGGCTGCCCGGCGCTTGCGAGTCCTGGTTGTCCTGCACAATTATCACAAGAAAAAATTCATTTAAGCATTTCATCGGACACCTTGTAATCGTGATTTAACAAGCTTTCAATTTCATCAATTTATGGACAAAATCTAACCCCCTGGTACATGAAAGCTTCAAAACTATACGATTTGCAATAGAACAAAACTAATCTATGCAAAACACCACGAATTTACAAACTTTCATCATTTAAAATTTTATAAACTAAAACCATCAAAATTTTGACATAATTTCATTTCAATTTATGAAAAAGTGTTAAATCCTCACATATAATCCAACAAAAGTGTTCATTCACGTGAACAAACGTAGCCACATATCTATAAACACAATGAGAATCGAATTCGCAGCAAATATTGAAGAATTTTGAAGTAAACTTACATTGTCGCTTGATGACGAATTTCTGGAAAATTCCTAACAAATTTGATGAAAGTAGGTTGATTGAGGTGTTTATGTATTGAAATAAACTAATCTAAGAAAAAGAAATTAAAAAGTTGGGATTTTTAGGGGAGGAGGTCGGAGGTTAGGGTGAGAAGGAAATAAGAACGAAAGGCCGACTTATGTTTATAACCCGTCTGCCAGAACACGGCGCTACAAAACGGTCCAGTTTTCGCCGTGTTGTGCGCCGTGTCGTACAGTGATGTTTTGATGGAAAATAGACACGGCGATAGAAACGGTCCAGATTATCGCCGTGTTTGTTCGCCGTGTCATACAGCGTTTTTTTTTTTTTTTTGATTTTTTTTGATTTTTTTGATTTTTTTGATTTTTTTGATTTTTTTTTTTGATTTTTGATTTTTTTTTATTTTTTTGATTTTTTTGAAAATAAATAATAAGAAAAACAATAAATAAATTGGGTTCCCTCCCAATAAGGGCTCGTTTAATGTCATTAGCTTGACAACTTCTGTTTTAGTCGTGCGACGGATCTTGAAGGGTTATGCTCTCTCGTGAGGAATTTTACGATTTTCAAAATAAGGCTTTACCTGTGTCCGTTCACGAAATGACTCTTTGGTTTGAGGATTTATCGGTCTAATTACTCGTATGGAAATACTTCCTCAATCTCGAAGGGTCCGTCAGCGTGATTTTAGCTTACTCGGAAATAATCGCAACGAGAATTAAATAAAAGTACTTTCGCACTGGTTCAAGGTGCTTGAGGGTAAGTTTCCGGTCATGAAGTCTCTTGACTTTGTCTTTGTAAATCAGAGAGTTCTCGTATGCTTCGTTTCTTAACTCGTCTAGTTCGGATATTTGTAGCATCTTTCTTGTCCAGCTTTTTTCAATTCCATTGAAACGGCCTTAATTGCCCAATAAGCTTTATGTTCGATTTCAACTGGAAGGTGACAAGTTTTTCCATAGACTAGACGGTAAGGGCTCATTCCCAATGGACTCTTGTATCTGTTCGGTATGCCCAAAGTGCATCGACCAATTTTTCACCCCAATCTTTTCGAGTTGGGCGACGCTTTTTCCAGGATCCCTTTTATTTGTCGGTTGCTTGTTTATTTGACCCGACGTTTGTGGATGGTAGGAGTTGCAATTTTGTGATTTATGCCATTTTTGGCCATAAGCTCGTCAAATAACTTGTTGCGAAGTGGGATCCCCATCACCGATTATTGCCTTGGGAAATCGAAGCGGTGATTATGTATTCTGTACAAACTTAACAACAATATTAGCATCATTAGTCCTTGTGGGGATTGCCTCAACCCACTTGGATACATAATCGATTGCTAAAGAATGTACTCAAAATTTCAGTTTAGTGAATGGTCCCATAAAATCAATTCCCCATACATCAAAAATTTCTACGACCAAATTGATCGTGAGGGGCATTTCATTTCTTTTTCCGATATTACCACTTCGTTGACACCTATCGACCGAACACAAAAATGATATCGTCTTTAAATAAGGATGGCCAATACAAACCAGTTGGAGAATTTTTGTGCGGTCTTTTGTCCGCCAAAATGTCCTCCGCAATGAAGTTCGTGGCAAAGGTTAGTACACTTTGTTGCTCATCTTAGGACACATCGCCTCATGATTTCATCTTTGCATAATCGAAAAAGGCATGGTTCGTCCCGAAGTAGTTTTTGCATGATGATAGAAACCTTTTCTTTTCTTGGTAAGAAATGTTAGGTGGGAGCATTTCACAAACCAAATAATTCACAATATCTCGCAAACCAAGGTACAGAAGAAATTTTAAATAGATTTTCATGTGGAAAAGAGTCCACAATTTGTTCATGTTTGTTATCTATTTCTTGTTATTTTTAAACGAGACAAATGGTCTGCGACCACATTTTCACTTCCTTTCCGATCCTTTATTTCCACATTAAATTCTTGAAGCATTAAAATCCACCGAATCAACCGAGATTTTGCTTGTTGCTTTTTCAACAGATGTCGTAAAGCTGCATGGTCTGAATGTACAATCACTTTAGATCCTACAATATAAGATCTAAATTTATCCAGTGAGAAAACCACAGCTAATAATTCTTTCTCGGTTGTCGTATAATTAACCTGCGCATCATTTAATGTTAGACTAGCGTAATAAACCACACGGAGCATTTTATCAATTCTTTGGCCCAAAACTGCACCAACAGCTCGGTCAGATGCATCGCACATAATTTCAAAAGGTAAAGACCAATCAGGGGCAATTACGATTGGTGCCGTGGTTAGTTTCTCTTTCAAGGTTTTAAAAGCGTCGAGACAAGCGTCATCGAAAATGAAGGAAACATCTTTGGTAAGCAAAGTGCAGAGAGGTTTACTTATTTTTGAAAAATCTTTGATAAACCTTCTATAAAAACCGGCATGTCCTAAAAAGCTCCTGATTGCCTTTACATTGTTTGGTGGCGGTAATTTTTGAATGACATCAATTTTTGCTTTGTCGACTTCAATTCCATGATTTGACACCACATGGCCTAGCACAATTCCACTTTCTGTCATAAAATGACTTTTTTCCCAACTGAGAGTTAAATGGCTTTCAATACAACGTTCAAGTACTTTGGTCAATTTATTTAAGCAATCATCAAAAGATGATTCAAATACTGAAAAGTCATCCATAAATACCTCAATAGAATCGCCAATCATATCTGAGAAAATTGACAACATGCACCTTTGAAAAGTTCCTGGTGCATTGCATAATCCAAAGGGCATTCTTCGACAAGCAAAAGTTCCAAAAGGGCATGTGAATGTGGTCTTGATTGGTCCTCGGGTGCAATCGCCACTTGATAATACCACGAAAGGCCATCAAGAAAACAAGTAGAATTTGTGTCCCGCAAGTTTATCAAGCATTTGGTCAATAAAAGGTAGAGGAAAATAATCCTTTTTGGTGGCGGCATTTAATTTTCGATAATCAATGCACATCCGCCACCCTATTGTTACCCTCGTTGGTACTAGCTCTCCCTTATCATTTTCAATCACCGTTATGCCACTTTTCTTTGGCACCACATGTATCGGGCTTACCCATTCACTATCCGATCGGATAAATAATTCCCTCACTAGTAATTTTAAAATTTCCTTTTTACTACCTCTAGCATATTGGGATTTAATCTTCGTTGTGCTTCTCTTCTTGGTTTTTCCCCCTCTTCTAGGATTATTTTGTGCATACATGTTGAAGGGCTAATTCCTAATATCACTCAAACCCCATCCTATTGCCTCTTTGCATTTTTTAAAACTTCTATTAAAAGAAATTCTTCATCTTTGTTCAATTCGCATTAATAATTACGGGTTTTTATTTCCCTCTTCAAGAAAAACATATTTTAAATGCTTAGGCAATTCTTTAAGCTCCGGTATTTCTTTTTCTTTGCTATCCATTAACGACTCAGGACTATCTATCTTAATCCCCGTAAGAGATTTTCGCACACTTCTCCTTCAACTTAGGGTTAAGCTCGAACATTCCATTACTTGTTCTGTATAATGAGAGTTTCTACAATTGTCAATAATATCAACAAAAGCACACTCCTCGTATAAATCGTAACTAGGAGCAGGCGAATTAAACACGAGAAAATGTCACGGTTTCATTTAACACACTCATGGTTAATTTTCCTCTTTTAACATCAATTATTGTTTCACGGTAGCCATGAAAGGTCTTCCCAATAAAATAGAATGATCTTTTCCATTTTCTAGACATTGTCCCATTTCTAAGACAACAAAATCACTGGAATAATAAGCCCCTCTATGTCAACCAAAATATCTTCGATAATTCCAACAGGATAACGAAGCGATCTATCGCCAATTGTAAACATATTTTAGTTGGGCTAAGTTCACCAAGATCAAGTTGCTCAAAAATATATAATGGCATCAAATTTATACCTGCTCCAAGAACAAGCATACCAGTGGTCTTCTTACCGTTTCCCATAGCGATATTTATGATGAAGCTACCTGGATCACTTTGCTTGGGAGGTAATCGTTGTTGGAGCAATGCAGACATAACCTCTGAGACAATGATTTTTTCTCTATATCCAAACTTCTTTTTATCCGTGAGTAATTCTTTGAAAAATTTTCCATATGCTGGGACACTTTGGATTACTTCGATTAATGGAATGTTTTGATTTACTTTGGTCTGCATATCAAAAATTTTTAGAAATTGCTTCTCAAGTTTTTCATTTTTTTGTCGACTTGGAAAAGGTATTGGGGGTTTGTATGGATTTGTAGATTTGTGGAGTGTTGGGATGGGGACTTCTTCTTTAGAATTTTCATTTGACTCCTTATCTTCGTCCTTGTTTCTAATAATTGAAATATCATCATTAGAAGGGGAATCAACTTGATTGTTATAAATCTTACCAGTTCTCAGCGTGGTGATAGCTTTAGCTTGTTCGGGTTGACTTGGTAACCTCCCTTTCTGGTTATTTTGCAGTTGATTTGCTAGTTGCCCGACTTGAGTTTCGACTCGTTTTAATGATGCTTCCATTGCTTCAAATCTTCGATCCGAGTTTTGGATGAATGATTGAAGTGTTTCTTCTAATGAGGGTTTTCTGGGTTGGTTTGAGGGCGACCCTTGGAATTGGTTCGGTCTTTGATATGGTTGTTGCAAATTTTGATGTTGAGGAGGTGGTGGTTGTTGGTGATGATTCCCACCCCAAGAGAAATTAGGGTGATTTCGCCAACCGGGATTATAGGTTTCAGAAAAAGGGTCATTTCTGGGGCGTTGGTAAAAATTATTTAAAGCATTTACCTCTTCAGGGTTCGTCGGGGGATTGATGTTGGGTGCATGACTATATTCACCACCGGCGAAAAATACTTCTTGAGATGGCATGACTGTGGGTGGTTGAGAAATTCCTTGAGTTGTAAGTCGTTGGACTTGTTTGGTTAGCTCGACAATTTGCGCAGTGAGATCGCTGGTGGAATTTACTTCATTAGCTCCGACTCTCCTGCCTCGTGCACTTTTTTGCTGGGAGGATATAGCAAGTTTTTCAAACAAATCAAAAGCGGCTTGCGCCGTTAGTGTTCCTATATCTCCCCCAGCTGCATTGTCAACAGTAAATTGGCAATTATGAGTTAGTCCATCATAAAAAGTTTGACTCAAACAGTGTAAAGGATAATGATGATGGGGGCATGCTAGTAAAAGAGTTTTGAACCGATCCCATGCTTCAAAAAATTGTTCACCCTCCGATTGCGTAAAAGCCGCAATTTTGGTCCTTAGATCCGCCGTTTTATGATGTGGATAAAATTTAGACATGAATTTGTTGCACACATCATCCCAAGTAGCCAATGAATTTGGTGGCAACGTCATAATCCATGTTTTTGCTCGATCTTTTAAAGTGTAAGGAAAACACCTCATTTTTAATTGATCCTCGGTCAATTGTTGTAATGGAAAGGTATTGACAACCGAGTAAAAATCACGAATAAAACTTAAAGGATCCTCGTTTGGCATCCCATAAAAAGATGGGAGTTGGTTGAAATGAATGGATTTCAATTCATAATTTCGTGTTGTCTGGCCAAGTTGTATGCATGACGTTGTTGTACCGATCACCGGTCTAGCAAAATCTTTCAAAGTTTGTTGGTCTGCCATATGTTCTTCGTTTGACTTTTCTTCTTGATAGAAAGATTCAGTGTTTTCTTCTGTCAAAAATTCTCCTTCACTGCTAATATCTTCCAGGTTATCTCCAACTCGATAATCGGGATGAACGTTTTCGTTGTATGGTACCAAGGTTCTTGCAAGAGACCTACGGCCCTGCATAGACTAGAAAACAGTTCAGCGCACCTTAAAAAAAAAAAAATTAAGAACAAGATGAATAAAAGATGCAAGAAATAAAGAAAGATTAAATCACAAGATATAAATAAAAGTATACAAAAATTATATTTGGCCTAAAACAATCCCCGGCAACGGCGCCAAAATTTGATCGGTCAAAAACTTATCCTAAAAATAGGAGTTCTTGAATCGCTCGCAAATATATACGAGGTAGAAGTATTTTGTGGTAAGTTCTACCAAGGTCTTTTCTCTCGAGGATTGTCCAACAGGGCTTCGTATAATATTTTGTATAGATTGCAAGAAGTAAATACTAAAATATTCTAAAATAGATTATTGGGATTTTAAATATTAACTTAATTAAAATGCACTATGTTTAATTTAAACTATTTTTAATAAGACTTTTTAATAAGACTATTTTTAATACTACTATTTTTAAGAAGACTATTTTTTTTTAACTAGTGGAAATGAAATAGGATTGAAATGAGTTGGGAATTTATAAAATCTAGGGGATTACGGGTTCATTAAATTAGGTTTTTAATTAAGTATAAGAATTGATTTACACGGATATAAAAGAAAAACGAATGTTTATCGAGTAATCAACTTTTCACCTCTGTACTTTCGTAATCAAAGATGTCTTAACCACTTTCGCAATCTTAAGATGTTGATAACAAGATTAACACTTGATAGATTGAAGAGATATGTTTCCAATTCACTCAACAATCAATCAAGGAGATTTCATTAGTAGAAATAGGATATGATCAATCTCTATTTAAACCAATTAGTCCTTTTTAATCAAAATAGTGTAAATCAATCAAATACTCAATATATAACCTAATAGAAATCCCCCTTCCCCTAGGAAGAAAGATTAGCTACTCATTGGTTTATACAAACTAAAATTATAATAGAAATAATTGATATACATAATATATATATATATATATATATATAAACTTTTAATTACTAGAACTTAATGACAATAGATAAAACTTATTTGAATATGATGAATCAAAGTGCAAGAAACAAACTTCAAAATATAACTTCAAACTTGTTTAAAGGTTACAAGCTTACCAAAATTGAAAGTAAAATACTAAGTGCTTATTGATCAAGCACTTTTCAATTACAAACTAAATGAAAGAAAAACTTTAAACTAAAAATGAAATACAAAGTAAAGTGAGAGTTCAAAGGAGAAAATATCTTGCTAAAAGAAATGGGAGTTTCTTGGCAAGAAGAGGAGTAATTTTGCAATGGATGAACATGTCCTTTTATAGGTGATTTTCAAGAATACAATTGATTATTTAATTTGTGGCATCTTTGACAAGTCTTTGGTGTTTGATTCACACTTGATCTTCCTTGCATGTCTTGATTTTCAGATCATTGACTTCATACATAGTTGTTGAGCTCACAAGATGCTAAATGTGGAAAATTCCACAAATATCAGTCTCAAAAACGGCTATGAAAAACGGCCCATTTTTCGCCGTGTTGTGCGCCGTTTTGTGGTGACTCGGTCTCTTCCGGAATACGCGTGAGGACACGGCGCTAAATGCCGGCCGTGTGTGAAACGGCCCAAGACACGGCCTTTTTTGCGCCGTATGTGAAACGGCCGACAGAACACGGTCCATTTTGCGCCGTTTTGTATGGTCGTTTTTCATGGAAAAATTCCCGTCGTTTCGGATTTGATCTTGTTTTCCGTCCTTTTTGATGCTTCATGTCAGTAATCTGTAAAATAACTATTTTTAGCTCATGTTTGGACATATCTGTAAAATATATATTTTTAATCACAAATCAGTACGATTATGCCCGTAAAAGGAATATTTTGTATATGAATTTTTAGATCAATTATGCACTAATCACTCCCCGAACGACTACCCCGATAACTCGGAAGCATAGCACATCCGGTTTGGATTTCAATTTCCCGAAAACTCGATGGAGGGAAGGAAAACCTTGAAACCTTATAAACTTAATTATTTGTTGTGGGAGAATTATCGCGATTAACGTTACACTTTGCACATTAATCGTTTAAGCGCGTTTGTGGCATTCATACAATATGAAACAACCATTCACAACCTAGTTGCTACCAACATGTGGTTCATGGACCGTTCCTAGAAAACAAAAACTCCGTAATCTAATTACAAGTCTTCGTCTTGAATCTTCGTCTTCTCGAAATGGATCTTCCTCCGGTCTTCGTCATTACATATAAATTTTACATTGAAAATTGCATCCTAGATACAAATTTTTCTAGTAAAATAAATAGGCTCAAAACGGCCTTTACAACCCAATCGAATAAAACGAACGATTCAAAACTAAGTCCACGAACCACATCCCCATTCAAAAGCATTCATCCAATAAATACTAAATAAATGAAAAAACGTAGAGATACATTGATCCAATCAATAATACGAACCGATCAAATCGATTCACACAATTTGTAATATGATAACATTCAAAATAATTCGGTCGACCATAAATATTCCAATTAATCAAATTTCCCTTATAAAATGAAATATCATAAATCATTTTAATCATATTAAATCCAATTTAACATGCGGGAGATTAATTTTCAAGAATACACGAAAAAATCGAGCCGGGGCGAAATTGGCCTGCCATGGCCGAAGTCATCGCCGGCAAAGATGCCTACAGACATGCTGGCATGGCCGATCACGCTCGGCACCGGCCGAGCACGGCCCGTGTCTCGACACGGTCGGGTCTGCCTGGCAAAGGGCTGGGATCGCTGACACGGCCGTGTCACGGTTTCTGGCCGAGTCACCACGAAGCAACTCCGCCTTTGTCCGAAAAATCGTCCGACGACGATTCGGAGCTCGATTTTCGACCGGATATCCAATATCAATATTTTTCAATATTCATATCTTCAATATAAATCATATTTCCAAGAAATTAAGATTTATATTTAGACATAAACTTACGAAAAATATAACTACAACGAACGTAAAAATATATACCACGATTATGACTAAAATGATTCAAAATCATTCACCATCTAATCAAGCATTCCAAATGCCAATATCGTATATACGATCGCAAGACCTACGCTCCGATACCACTGTTGGGATTCGGTGCCTAAAACGAAGGCCCGGAGCGGTAAGCGAAAATTAATTCGATCCGAATCCCTACGAGGATCGATCGAGCTACGTATATACGAATATCAAAAACGAATTCACAAGAGATATAGAAACTCACCCTTGTAGTCCGTTGATTAGATGGATAACCTTCTCTTGAGCTATTCCTCAAGCTTTGCTTGATCTCTACGAATCTATTCCGCTTCAAGCCCTTGAACGATCCAACGCCGAAAGCACCGCGTCTCTACTTGCCACGCGCCGGAGAAACGACCGGAATGACGATCACCTTGCTATCCTCCGAGGATACGGATAGAGCTAAGTCTTGAAGCTATATATATAAAGATTACTACACTCTAAGTGTTTTAATCTTACTCTCTCTTTTATTTCTCAATTTTTCTCCAAGAAAAAAATCAAGAGTTTGATGAATAAAGAAGAAGATGATGAAGATGACTTCTCTCTCTCTTTCCTCTCAAAGCTCACGTTCAAATTGCTTGGAATCAAGTGAATCAAGTGAATGAGGTGAGAAGTCTTCCTCTCTTTATTCTATTTCCACTCACATGCAAAACAAATCATCCCATATCATTTTTTGCCCCACAAGTCATGTTCCTCAATATAAAAAGGAAACAACAAGACAATGGGAAGGTGGGTGGAAGGGGTTGGGGCGGCCCATGATAGAAATCGGACGAGTTCGGTTCGTTTGGACTTCCTAGGGTCTAAACAGATAAACTCCAATTCCTTATCGATGTATTTATATCGATTAATTAATCCAATTAATTAAACATATCAAATACAAAATAATATAATTAATTTCTCCAAGAAATAATTATATACATGAATTAAATTAATCACCTAGTAATTTATTTAATTCATTAGGCCGTAAATCAATTTATCCAATAAATCGATTTAAACATCCAATGTCCAAAAATTAGATATCCAATATCTAATATTCATAATGAGAGAATTAGCTTTATTCATTCCGTTGTCAATCCTAATGCGCGACTCGGTAGGTCCGTCTCAGTGAGCAATGGGAGGAACCAAAGAGTAGTAGCACCACCTAGCCAGCCTGGTGGCCTACACTGTACCCCGACTGAGAACGAATGATTGGGATCATTCAAGAACCATTCTGTCGTGAATACCAGTATACATATAAACCCTTCTTTCAAATATCCCGATCAAGTTATAGGGTCACGGTCAGTCAAACCCTATCTGTACTTGATGCTATGCATGCGTTAATGCAAATCGAGATCATCGAGCTCTCGTGTATCTAATACAGCTAGCTCCAATGCTTTGGCCAAAGACTTATGATCTCATCTGCCAATAACCGCATAGGACATATAACCCGTTCACTAACAGGAGAAAGAATTCTATCTTGGTATTCAGTAGGACCTGCTACTTGCCCGTCAAGATGCACGTCGAGGTTGACCCCCGCCTTTACAGGGTCGAACTACTCTAATGAAAATCTTGACGTCACAAGCACATCCCTACTAAATACTCAAGTCGAAGGTTCACGAATACCTATCACAACCTTTCGATTCCATCATTGACTGTCCCGGAGTGAAATCCGTGTGACGAATCGAGGGTGAGTCGGTTCGAGTATACTAATCTAATTAGCATACCTATAACGTGTGCTCCCACTAACCATTAGTGTTCGACAGGCACTCTTCATGTTAAAGAACACGTCATACAAGTCTTCACATAAACTTAACGCCCAGTCAAGTTTCATCGACTTGCGAACGTTTAAGTATTTGAGCTATAAACCTTTCTAGTGCCGACCCCCTTATCCAATAAGGAGTGGAACGTTTTGCTCTCAAATACACGGACTAGTTTCTATATGTTTATTTACGAGTTAGGAATGCCAGTAACTACCAGTAAATAAAGAAACATTCATTTGCCTTATATAAATGGTTTACATAATTACAAGTACAATGCCCTCACTCAACAACCTCTGAGTGGCATTCGAGGGCATACTCCTAACATCACACACTTGTCTTTTTGTCGGTTCAAGTTAAACTGTTTTCCTTTTCTATCGGACAAAGAATCAACCTATCTAGCTTTCTATGGGTACTAGACAAACCTCACGTGGATATAGATTGCGATTCTAATAATGCATGATCATTGATCCTAATAACACTGAATCCAATCTTATCCTTTCTTTTTCCTCTCGTGTATATTTTTGTGTATAACACCCAAACACTTATCAATATAAGCTCAAATACAATAACAAGAATGTTTACAATGATATCACAAGAATAGATGATTTGCTCAAAGTTGTTGTGTTGTTTGATACCAAATGATTTGGTATTTATAGGCATTTTCCTCCAACTAGTCGTTACTGCCTGCTGACTCTTTAGCGTGCTCTAGCCTTCCTGCATAGCGTACGTTAAGCTCATTACGTACGTTAAGGCATCTTGCTTACGTACATTAAATGCTTGCAACTTTAGTCCAGTAGCTTCTGCCCATACTATTACGTACGTTGTGCTTTATCGATTACGTACGTTACTGCTTGCTGTAGCGTATGTTAATCCTTCATCGTAGTGTGCGTTAAGCTGTCAATACATCCATAGCCGCTTTTGTCAAAAAGTCCGTTATGTGCTTGACTTTGACCCAGAGACTTCCAACGGGTGTCTTGTTTGAATTCTCATTACGTTCGTCTAGCATTACGTACGTTGAGTTCAGTCGCGTTGCGTACGTTATCATCCTTGTGTAGCGTACGTTAAAAGTGTTCTGTCCAGCTTTTTGCGACTTCAACTTCTTCGTTGTTTTGTTTTGCTTCCTTGTTGTTTTTCTTTGTTTAACAACTTAATCATCAAAACTCGATAATAAATATTTGGAATAAAATATTCCAACACACACTCTACCCGTCACTGCCGAGTGTCGGGTGATTTTTTGGCCGGACAATCGATCAAGAAAATTCAACTCAATTAAAAACCGAGTAATCCACGGTATTCACTGAATCGGGCCGAGCTTTATAACAGTTGTCAAAAAATCAACCAGTGTTATATTTCATGATATATATGTCCTAGTATATCACCCGTATAAAATACGGGAACATAGGAAAAAATTCACATAGAAACGCATAATACCCAATCATTCACCATAAATTTTACAGCATTTCTTCGTAAATTACGTTAGTTGTTCTATTTACGATTACACCATTCTTGTCGCAATAAAAAAATTGATCGAAGTCTTTAAAATTTAAATGCCAATTTACTATCTCATGAATTTAATATCATTTGTGCAATAAATACTTTACTCCTAAATGTGTAATATAACATAATAAATGCTATGAAAGTAATTGTACCGAAATATTGCAAATATGCATCATCCAAAACATATCATAAAATAAAATAAACAAAACTAATATCTCTCACATAATCAGTTATTCTTGCAATATTCACACGGATTTCCTATTCTTTGAGTCACTGAAAATTAAAAATTATTAAAATACTCATCGAGATATATTTTTAAAAGGATTTATAGTCAATTTACTATAACACTCTTTTATATAGAGATCATTCTATTGATAAAAATGATTAGGCTAGTCATTGATTATATGTCCGCCGAATCAGGATAGGCAAACACATAAGCACACGAAGCACCAGCAAAAGACATGTGGCAGTCGAAGCATGAGAAGCGGCCACTTGGGATTAGCGTATTATGCATTAGTATATATGAGAGATTTGAAAAAAAAAATACATAAATTATTTGGATATAATATAAAATACAAAAATAAATCCAAAACTTTCAAAATTATATAGTTAATTTTAAAAGTAAATAACTTAACAAATCTTTTAAAACTAAAAAATAAAATAAAAAATCACGTGAAAATCACTTAAAATGATCAATTTTTAGTTTCTGAAATTCTCTTTACACAAAGATGAATCTACGGATCAGTATATTATTATTAAATTTAATTGCTTATGTATTTAGAAATATCTCTTTGAAAATTAATAAAAATCAGTAATTATATAATTTAGTATATGAGTTTTGTTCATTTATTTTGTTATTTTATATTAATTAAATAAGATTTAAAACTAAAATAGAGTAAATTAATTTATTCCATAATTTCTTTGATTTATTTATAAATAATAATTAAAACCACTGTTTCTACACTTTCAATAATATTTTTTTTAATAATATTATTTCGATTTTGTTAATTGCTTAGGACTTCGAGTATTTTTTAATTATATATGTTCAACACTTCTTTTGCAATACTCCCAAGTACCTTTCATTTTATTTGATATTTTATATTGATATACGTAATTATAGTGACTAATTAATATAAAATAATTAATTATTAGGAATATATTCCCCAAAATTTTAGGTTTAATTTTTTAATATATAGTGCACACTACTATGTTAAATTTCTCTTTATTTGGAATTTATATTTTTACTTAATAAAAATGTGAAATATTTCTGTAGATATAATCAATTCTCGATTTTTGGTAATTCATATCTGTAGTAAAAATTAATAAGCAGGGCCGGTCCAATGGTTTCGGATGCCCTGGGCGGATAGTCAATAATATGCCCCTAATACAATGAACTAAGAACATACAATTTTTTAACGAATTTGGAGCCTAGCCAAGTTAGAAGACTCGTCCCCATTACGCTTGTTTAATGAAAAGAAAAACTTAAAATGGGTTATAAATCTTGGGTAAAAAAAACCCGACTTATAATTATTGGGGAGAAAAAATGCATCTGGTAGTTCAAATTTAAAATCCACATTTGATTTTGAGTCTCAAACAATAGACAAATTTGTTTGTGTTTTTGAAGAATAAATGATCATTGCATCAAACACTACACAGAACTTAAGTAATGACAAACAAAACCGTCAAACTTTCAATAGTAATCTATTTCACATCAAACTTTTAATAGTAGTTTATTTCTCTCTTATAGTCTACTCCTCTCTTGAGCTTTGTTTAATCCAAAAAACCATTAATTTTGGTGGGTGAAGAAAATAAAATAAATATTACCTGGTAGATGACAGATGAAAGACGGTAGTATACTCTATAATTTTTTTAACATTAAAAATTAGAAACTAATATCGTATATGTGTTATGGGCTTTGATCACGCTTTGATGCCACCAATCGCCACTTTGCCACACTATTAGGCACAGCATTAATAAGGTAGGTAGAAGTTATTCCAGGTATAATTATAATATAATTAATGCAATGATTATTAAGCTAATAATTAATTATATATCCGCTGAAGCATGACAAAGTGACACATAAACACACAAAACACCAACAAAAAATATATGACAGCTAAATGATCTGCCACTTAAAATGAGCGCTGCATTATATAATATATCTATCGTCAAGTTATAAGAATTCCATTTTCTCATTTCCATTTTCCACAAACAACAATATTATCCTAATGCCTCAATGGCTCCCACAAAAAGCGGGGTAAGGGGGATCGGATGTACGCAGCCTTACCCATGTCTTAACACAGAGAGGCTGTTTCCGGATGATCTAAAATGAAAATTGCATCGAGAATTGCATGGGATGACTAGTACTTCATGAGAAAAAGAAGTGCATCCAGTTTAGTGAATCGTTTTGTTTTATTCCATTATAATCAAGAACCAAAGAATAAAGAGTCTTAGTCTCCATTAGAAACAATGGAAAAGATTTTCCACATTATATTAATCAATAGCAAATTTGATGCACAATTAATCGCCTGCTATTGCCGTCATTTGTACAGACGCAAAACCTAGAGCTAGGCCGGCATTACCAATACCATAGCGGTATATTATTCGATTGAACTGAATAGCGGAGGCTGAGCTTTTTTTGGAACAGAAAAATCACAGACAAAAGGACTGTCTCTACCACAAGCAGGGGTTAAGAATTCTGAAGGAAAATTCGACTAACCTCTCGATTAAGGTGGTTTTTTTTTTCTTGCTTTGCTTTGTTTTGGTAATTTTCTCACCGTATCCGTGATTTTGCAACCTGGGGGTTTTCTTTTTATTATCCCGGTATTTTTTTATCTATCGTTACTCCGTTTTGTATTTTTTCCGTTCGTCATGTCTAGCAAGTCCAAGTAAGTGCGGGTTTCTTCGTTTTTGTGGATCTGATGATGCTGAAAGCCCTCGCTTTGTGAAATGGGTTTTCGATTTCTTCCAAAAATCAGGTGTATTTATTTTTAAAGTAAAAGGAGAATTAAAGACGCACCCTCTTCAAGTAGAAGTGGTGTAGAAGTAACAACGAAAGCAGGTCGCTTGCTAATCGGTAGGAAAGTGGGGGTTTTATGGATTTCAGGCAAATAATCGAAGAATAAGGGATTTCAGCTGCTCATCTCTACGGTGCGTTCTTTAACTGTTGATTTCTTCGAAAATGTACAGTTTGTGCAATCTTCTCCCTGCGCCTTCTCTTTGGTTTTCATCTCCGATTTCAGCTGAAGACTCGTCACCCGTAATTATTTTTCCTTTTCAACATGGGTACCTCCTGCATGTTTTTCTGGGGTAAATGGTGGTGCACGCCAACTGTTTGTTGAAATGCCACCTATTGTTTTAGGATAAATTTTTCCCTTTTTTTTTCACGGTTTCATCTCGAGACGTTCTTTTTTATTTAGTTGTTATGGCTTCTTCTTCATCCTCGGATGGCGCATGGCCATGTCCATTTCGTAATTTTCATTGTTGCCCAGATGGGGAAGTGGGGAATAAAGGGACTCCTCGGTTGATTTCTCATATCAAAAGATTGCATCTTTCCTCAGCCGAACGTAGAGATGTGTTGCGAGAGGCTTTATCTGCGGATCATGGGTTGTACATGGCTATGGAGGAAACATTGAAGGTTTTTGGTCAATGGATGTGTGGAAAGTGTATGAAATTACAGGCAATTAGTCGGGCATGTCATCACCCTGATGGCTTGGTTCGTTTCACCGATAGTGATAGTGGGCACATTATCGGGATTGTGAAACCCTCTATCATAGTGCCTAAGACCAATGATCATGAGCCGTTTCTATTGGATGTTGTACTCCTTGATCGTGTTTTCAAAGCACCTATCGTTACTGTCAAAAGCATCCCACATGGTTGTCGTATGGCTTTCTCACAGGCGTTGAAAACAACTCTAAACGAAGTAGTCGCTCAACCGGGATCTATTGGAGCGTGGGTTAAGTTGTTACTTCTTCCTCGTTGCACTTTGCAAGTGTTTAAACCCACAAATAGACAAGAAAGCAGATCTGGGAATCGAAAGGCCTTGCAAAATCGTTCAATACTGAGCTCGCTAGCCACACGGGGGAAAGAGGATGGTGTTGCCATTTTAGTCAAAAATATATTAGATGGATCGGGTCCGGTGCCTCTTAACCAAAGGAGCGTTGATATACAAAAGGATGAAAATGCTGGTAACACCAACATCAGAGCGTGCCTTCGAAAGGTTCCGATGGTCACTTTACTGACGGTGAAGGTGTTGTGCTTATCAGGGGTGGCTCCGCATAATGGTGATACTGTGATGGCTTTGGAGGCTAAACATCCACACAAACCACCACCGTCTATGCCGAGCACTACTTATGCTGAGCCTGCCCTTGTTGTGGAGGTTGATAACGTCATTGGTTGTATTAAATCCTTCCCTAAAGGAACTTCTTGTGGGAGGGACGGCTTGCGGTCACAACACATTTTGGATGCTTTGTGTGGAGATGGGTCTGCTGTTGCCACTGGTTTATTATGTGCTATCACTGCTGTGGTTAATTTGTGGTTAGGGGGGAGATGTCCGTCGGCTCTTGCGGAGTTTGTTGCGTCTGCTCCTCTTACGCCGCTCTTGAAACCCGACAACGGGATCCGACCTATTGCAGTGGGTACCATATGGAGGCGGTTGGTTTCCAAGGTGGCTATGAAAGGTGTTGGCAAAGAAATGACCAAGTACCTTAATGATTTTCAGTTTGGGGTCGGTGTGTCGGGCGGAGCAGAGGCCGTATTACATAGCGTTAACAGGTTGTTAAGTGATTGTCACACTGACGGGTCTCTTGCGATGCTTACAGTGGATTTTTCTAACGCCTTTAACTTGGTGGATAGATCAGCTTTACTTCATGAAGTCAGGATGAGGTGCCCTTCTATATCTTTATGGGTAGAATTTCTATATAGGCAACCAGCCAGATTGTATCTTGGAAATAATCATATATGGTCCACCACTGGGGTTCAGCAAGGTGACCCGTTAGGGCCACTTCTTTTCGCTCTTGTGTTGCATCCCCTCGTGCACCAAATCAGAAACAATTGCAAGCTTCTTCTTCATGCGTGGTATCTTGATGATGGGACAGTTATTGGTGACACTGAGGAGGTGGCTAGGGCTCTGGGCATCATTAGGGCGTCGGGTCCAGCTTTGGGTCTTGAATTGAATATTAGGAAAACCGAACTTTTTTGGCCTTCTTGTGATGGTGGGAAGCTTCGTGAGGGTTTATTCCCAAACGACATCGGTAGGCCATCGTTGGGGGTGAAGGTTCTTGGGGGCGGTTAGTAGGGATCTTTGGTTTCATTAGTGGGTTGGTAAAGAAGAGAGCTTCTAGTGCTATTGATATGATGCGTCTTCTTCCCCAGCTAGGAGACCCGCAGAGTGAGCTCCTCTTGCTTCGATCGTGCATGGGTATTGCTAAACTTTTTTTTGGCTTGAGGACGTGTCAACCCGTATATGTGGAGGAGGCTGCTATGCTTTTTGACAAAGGATTGCGTGAGGCGATCGAGGATATGGTAGTTTGTGGAGGTCCCTTCTTTTGGGACCTCCAGTGGCGACTTGCCTCTTTACCTATTAGGTTTGGTGGTTTGGGGCTATATTCGGCGGTAGAGGCTTCATCTTATGCCTTTGTGGCCTCGAGGGCCCAATCTTGGGTGCTTCAGGACCACATCTTACGCAGCAGTGGTGTATGTGATATGGATTATGATTATGATTGTGCTTTGACTTGTCTTCGAGATATGATTCCAAGTTTTGACTTTGGCAGTTTCACTAAAAAGGACACCGCCCCCCCTAAAGCCCAACACACATTGGCGAGTGCTCTTTTTAGTAAGATTGTCCAGGACATGGAAGTTCACTTTGAGATGACTGTTAGACAAAAAGCTGTTTTTGAGTGTCTGCGTGCACCACATGCTCAAGAATTTCTCCTTGCCATCCCTATAGATGGTCTTGGTCAACATATGTCGCCGATTGAGTATCGCACTATCCTTAAATATCGCCTTATGATCCCTATTTTTCCGGTTGATGAAATTTGCCCAGTTTGTCACAAAGCTTGTTTGGATTCATTTGGAGAGCATGCAGTTCATTGTAGAGAGCTTTCGGGGTTCAAATACCGACACGATTTGGTTAGGGATGTTTTTTTTGACATATTCAAATTTGGGATTTGATTAAGAAAGAAGCACTGTGAATTTCTTGGTGACCCGATAGAAGGAAGATCGACACTTAGACCGGTGACATTTTGGTCTTTGGATGGATAGGAGGAAACATGCTTGTGTAGATCTAACGGGGTTTCTCCACTTGTGGGATTGGGAATCATGCTTTTACGGCAGTCAGTGCTTTGAAAGCCGCTTCATGCAAAGTAACCAAACACGAAAGCGTGCCTTGATAACCAACACGCGTTTATACCTTTTGCATTTGATACATTTGGCTTCCTTGCACCCGAGTGTGGAAGTGCTCAAAAGAGTCCAACGGGTTATGCATGGCAATGTTACGACCCCAAGGTCTCTGAATGTAGTTTTTAAAAGACTTAGTTTTGCTATTCAAAAAGGGCTAGCGGCGCAGCTTGTTGCCCGCTTGCCTGTCGTTTCAGTGTAAAATGTTCAAACTCTGTTTTAATATTAAGTATGGATGTGGGACTAAAAAAAATTTTGTGTTTGCTTATCGATTTGGGATCTGGAGAATTTGCAGCGAAAGTGATGATGTTTCTTTCAAAGAGTTGGGATGGAGACTTTTGCATTTGGGTATTTTGATTGGTTAAGCTATTTGCAAGTTTTGAAAATTATTGTTGTCCAAACATTTTCACAGTGGAACCATTTTGAACTGCGCTCTTGCGCCCATGTATTGGAAAGTGTACTGTGATGGTAATGCCGGCTTATCTCTAGGTTTTGTGTCTGTAGAAATGACGACTTAGCAGACGATTGATTGTGCGTCTAATTTGCTATTTTAATATGATGTAAAAAATAGATGAAATATAACATTGGTTGATTTTGACCAGTTAATGAATGGTTTGTGGTTCTTCACATCTCTTTCAGCAGCATTTGCTCATAATAGCATGCGTCAAGTTGTATTCTTTTAGAAACATAAACTTACTGAATAGTGTGCGACTTATTTGTGGCTTAAATGATCATTTTGCCAGTTCGGCAGGGGGAGTGGAAAATGCCTCTTTATGATTGCATGCTTTTATTGAAACCGAATGTTGGAAAGGAGGCTGTGATGGATATGGTTGCACGGGTTGGAAAGCATATCTGTAGAAGAAATGGAGTAGTGACTGATATGAAATCATTTGGAGATGTTCAGTTGGGTTATGGCATAAAGAAACTTGATGGACGATACTATCAAGTAAGTTCTTCTTTATTTGCAACAAACATTTGTTTGCTATGAGTCTGCTTTACTAGTTGCATGTGCATTGGCCTGCCTTTTCTGGTTTATTATTTGTGAAGATCTTAATTATTATGGTTCAACTTGTGTATAATTTGTATGAATTGATATTTGGTGTTGTGTAGTTGGTTGATTTTCCTGCGGGACATTTTAAGTCAAAACGGACCTATTTATTTTCTTGAAGCTAAGTGCCATAATGGTGATGTAGCAAGCATATTTGTATTCTTTTGTAATGCTTTACGTGAATTGACTTGAGATCGATTTTATTTTTTCATCTATAATTGAATTAATGATGTGTTCGTTGTTGATAAGTCCAATTCTTCTTGATCGTCAAACTTATTCACTTCCGCTGTTTCTTTAAGTATGACATAGTGGAATGTATTTCATGAGCATGTGGATCTCTCAGGCAAGATTAATTTAAAATAAGAACAGTTTAATTTTATCTGTGAGACCAATAATAAAACCAGCATTATGCTTAGTTGGATTGCTCTTTCTGCGTATGCCTTTTCCTATGCTGCCGAAGGTATGTCTGGCCATATAGTAGTCATGGTTTAAAAGTTCGGATCTAAAAGACTAATCCAAACTCTTTTTAACGAATGATGGGAGATACCGGTCCGCCATTCTTAATGTGTGTAGGTGAATATTATGGAAAAAGAGCAGTCACCAGTTTTCTCAAAAATATACTCTTAAAATCACTCCGACACTATCTTCTATACCATTTCAAATTCCTATCTTACAAAGTCATGCATCAGCAATTTGGTATATACGAGTTTGTAAGTTTCATTAAAATTAGATGTTAATATCTCTTATAGAGAGTAAATTTCGTTGTTATCAAGGTATAAAACACCTTACATTACATGGACTTATAGCATTAACATTTAACACCAACATTCTAACTTCCAGACTTATTGTTTCTTTGGATAATTACATAAGGTACACCTGAGGTTTGACCTAACTACAAAACAATCCAACTTACTTTAAAACTACAAAAATGACCCCCAAGGTTTGATTCAGTTATGATTCAGGGGCTACCTGTAATACCTTTTTTTTTAATATATGTGAAGTTTTTTTTTTTTTTTTTTTTAAAGTTTCTTTGCTTTTGAAGGAGGTAAATTGAGCGACGAAATAGAATCTCAGGGGAAGTTTATGTAATTTTGAAGTTTAGTTGGGCTTTTTGTATCAGGCAAACATCTAGTATACTTCTTTTGTAATTAACCCTTGATTCTTTCTTGCATTTTTTAGTTTTTTCCTCTAGATCATCCCTTCCATTGTTTTAAAAAACGGTCAAGGCGCACGCCTCGAGGCGCGCCTTGAGGCGAGGCGGCGGAAATCCGCCTCTGAGGGGGCGCCTCTACCACCTCGCATCTCGCACCTGAGACGGTCTTGAGGCGCGCCTTGAGACGCATATCTCCGAGGCGACCCATGAGGCGGACCTATATTTCATCGGAAAAAGGAAAAAGAAAGGAAAAAAGAAAAAAACTTACCTGAGATCTGTAAATTGCGGCGGAAGAAGACATGGAGGTGGCGGCTGTCTCGTGATGTAGTGTGGCGTGGGTGGGTATGAGAAAAAAAATAGGTTATTAACATAAATAGTTAATGACCTAATTAACCTTATTTGTCTCTATTATTTTTATAATGAGGTGCTACTAGTAGGTAGTAGGAACTTAAAGATATAACTATCTAATCATACTTACTTATTAAATTGTATTTAATTTTAATATCTTAAAAAGTAGTAATAAACGATAAATTTTATATAAATTTTGGGACAGATGTAATTTATTTTAGATAAGAATCTCTTTAATATTTTGATTTTATTATATCAAAGTAAAAGATGACAAAATTAAATTTATGACCTAACTGTATTTATTTAAATGTATTTAATATTTTGAAAAGCAACCAAAACCAATAAATTTTATGAGTCAACACTATGATATTTTAGTAATTTAAAGTATCTTTTTTTACCTTTTTATTAATTCCTATTAATATTATGATATTTTCAGGAGATTTTTAGATTTTTTTTTTAATTTTAATCGAGGCTTAAGCCTCAATGCGCCTCGAGGCTTACGCCTCGCCTCATATTGTCAAATTGCCTCGTACCCGCCTTTCGCCTTTTAAAACATTGATCCCTTCCTAAATCCATGCTCGACTCATCTATGTTCGTTTCGTCCTTCCGTACCACCCTTATTGAACTAGTCTGTACGTGGCTTTTACATTAATTTGTTAAGAATGCTACTAATATTAATGAGAATATTATATATATTCTTAGGGCAAACTGGTACAGCTGACGATGATGACACCACCCAGTTTCAACAGTGAGCTGTATTACCTGAGCAAGGAAGACCGATTGCTGCGCTGGCTTTTGGTCAAACACCGTGACATAAAATTCGGAAGCAGAAGATGATGCAGAAAGGGAACTGAGGAGTTTCAGAAGCAGTTTGTACGAGGATGAGAGCACCGAAGAGGATGGGAATTCTCACGACGATTCTGAATCGGACCAATCTGAAATAACCAAGCATCATGAATGATGTGCCCAATGGCGTGTCTTTGTAAGTTTCTTTGACTTTAACGTGCTGCTATTAGGACTCTGCTCAAACGAATGTATGGTGAAATGTGATCGCTGTAGGGTGATGAGAGTATACTTGATGAAGTATATGGGTGTGCAATGTGTCCATGTTGATGTCAGATTCGACAAAATATGATAACCATCCATCTAGTTTGAAGTGAGTGACAATTTCCACTGGCGGCCTATTTGCAACCTATTTGCAAAACTCGTGAAAGAGAAGTTGAAACTATAATTATGTACCCCCCCCCTCCCCCCCTCACCCTCTTTAAAAAAAAGAGAAGAAAAAAAAAAACATAGTTAGAAGGTGGTGTTTATTTCCCTAATAATAATTGACCACGCAATGGAGTTTCATACATCTTCGAACTTAATTGATAGCAATTTTAATTGATTCCTTTGTGAAATAAGTGAAATAATCTGTACAATAATTTGTAAATCTCATCCTCCATTTAAAAGTAGAGCATAAAATATTGGCAATTTTTTGTGAAGACTGCCTGCACAATGTATTCTGTAAGAGAGTTTAAATTACTTTCTATCTCCCAAATTTGTCTTGCAAATTATCGGTACGAGTTTTAATAAAAAAAGTGTATTATGGAGTGTAGTGTGAGTTGATAAGGGGTCCAGTTTTAGTGTAATGTTAAATTAGTTAGTGTTGATAAAATGCCATAAGAACAAATTTGTGGGATGGAGGGGGTGAATTATATAATACTGTAGTTATTTTTTTTTTTTTTTTTCAGTTTTCCCGTTTCTCAATTTTTAAATTCTTTTAAGGGTGCGTTTGGTACAGAGAATGGAATTGCAGAGAAATCAATTACAGAGAAATGATTGCAGAGAAAGAGAATTGGTCAGGAGAATAGGAATTGACTATCCTGTTTGGTAGCACAGAGAATGCAGCAGAGAAATGCAACAGAGAATCATTTCTCTTGGTGGTGGCGGTGGTGGTCGTGGCGGTGGCGGTGGTGGCAGCGGTGGTCGGTGGTGGCGGTGGTGATGGTGGCGGTGGTGGCGGTGGTGGCGGCGGTGGTCGGTGGTGGCGACGGTGGTGGTGGTGGCGGTGGTGGTGGCGGCGACGGTGGTGGCAGCGGTGGTCGGTGGTGGCGATGGCGGCGGTGGTGGTGGCGGCGGCGGCGGTGGTGGCAGCGGTGGTCGGTGGTGGCGACGGTGGTGGCAGCGGTGGTCGGTGGTGGCGACGATGGTGGTGGCGGCGGCGGTGGAGGTGGTGGTGATGGTGGTGGCGGCGGTGGAGGTGGCAGCGGTGGTCGGTGGCGACGGTGGTGGTGGTGGCGGCGATACCAACTCAGAGAAATCAATTCTCTCCAAAAATTAGAGAAATCAATTCTCTCCAAATACAAAGGAAATCAATTCTCAGGGAAATGCCATTTCATTTCTCTCCTCTCATTTCTCTCTACCAAACAAGAGAATTCATTTCCATTTCTATTTCTCTCCTCTCATTTCTCTCTACCAAACACCCCCTAAGTTTCATGAACTAAAGCATGTTCCATGGACAAATGGGAGGAGAGTAGATTTAGAAAATGAAAGTAATTGAAGAACAAAATTATGATAACTTGAATGCTTGAAATTTAAAAAAAAGTTGGAAAGTAATCATTGTAGTAAAAACATGCAATTATTATTAATTGAGGGTAGGAATTGAAATGAAAATGAACTTGCAAAAGTAAACTAGATCTAGAATTTGTGAAAATAGGTAAAATTATAAAGAAAAAAAAGATGGAAATTGTCTTCCTCTTAAAAATCTAATATATGGAGGAAGAATTTAAAATAAGCGGATCACTATGGGCTCGTTTGGTAGCCATGTTAGGATATGACATGTCAGGATATGAGAAGATAGTTAAAATAGATATGTTATTTTGTTGTTTGGTAGGAAAATGATAAAATTACTGTTCTTAGATAACATGTAAAATTACTTTTTTGTTCCCTCTCATGGCCCCTCTCTTCTAATCAATCCCATCAAAAGCTCCAAATCTCCAATTGCCCACCGCCGCCCCATGCCTATCGGCTCCCAGGTTTTTCTTCTTCTTTTCGTTTTTTCTTACACCATCATTCAAATCAATATTCACTTGTTTTTTCTTCTTTATATAATTGTTACATCATAAAGTGAAGCTCCAGTTTGCTTCGTGCGGGCCATTTCTAATGTCGTGACTCGGTGGGAGGAGGAGCTCGAGGTCGGCGGGAGGAGGAGGAGCTGGAGGTCGGAGCAGAGAAAGAGGAGGAGCTGGAGGTTGGCGGTAGGAGGAGGAGCTAGAGGTCGGAGGTCGGAGCAGAGGAGGAGCTGGAGGTCGGCGGGAGGAGGACATCTCATAGGCCATCGCCTTATTTTGATACTCTTTCAAGGTTGTGCATCCCAGACCAGACATGTAGTGACGCACCCTCGGTTTCATCCTCATATCGAAGTGGCGGATCTTATCAAGCTCATCTCGTACTTGGTTTCTCACATAATGACGCTGTTGGTTGTAGTCCTTGATTGCTTGTGAAATCGGAACATCCTGGGGCTTAGCCTCGAAGAAGGCTCGGATCCTCCCCTCTTTCACTGGCCACGGACAAAACTCGTCTTCCATCAACTCTCGGAATTCTGCCCATGTGTCTGCCCGATCACGTGGTTTTACCACTTGCCACCACGTTGCCGCCTCTTTGGCGAGGAAGTACTCAGCAATGGGTACCTTCCTCTCCTCAGAGCAGTTAGCAACCTCAAATACTTTCTCCATCTCAAATAGTCAATTCCCCCAACCTGAAGGGTCGGAAGCACCATCAAACTGCGGAGGATGCATACGAATCACGTCCTGAAGTAGCTTATCATTACCGGATCCAGTAGGCGGAATCGGGTTAGCATTAGCCTGGCCAACCAAAACGGCCTGAGTCAGTAGCGTCATCTGGTTCGTTACTTGCTGCAAAATGTTGGCCACTCCAACATTCTCATGCGCATTACCGGAGCTAACAGACTGGGCCTGCTGACCCCGGAACTAAGCGGGACACTGTTCGACAAAGAAGGCATAGCCGAATCGGTTCCCGAGTTATCGGACATGGCCGCCCCATCGGCTGCGCCACGTCTCCTACCGCGTCCGCGACCGCGTCCGCGTCCTCTACCAGTAGGAATTCTGAAGAAGTAGCGGGTGAGTACAATTCAAACGCAAAACACAACAAGATACCAAGAAAGGAATAGAACAGAACAATGCAACGAGTCAAGTTAGGAAAACTTACGAGCACCGGCGTACTGAGATGATGACATAACAATGATATTGTCCCAAAAACGACACTTGACTAGACCCAAATAACCGACAGCCTAGGTATCCATAAACCTAAGCTCCGATACCATATTCTGTAACACCCCCAAGACGTTCAGGGCATATTACAACGCCGCAGACCCCACGCTGTGGAATCCACCAGGCTAATGTACCAAAATGACATCCGAAAAATATATACAACCATCACAAAACGACAATTCAAATGAAAGACTATAACCCATCAAGTAAAATCCAACATCAAATCCATATCTCAAAACGGAAACACAACATCAATAAGTTCAAAAAGGAAGTACTCGAGTACTTAAACCAATTTCATAATACAAAAATCCCAAAATAAGACATCAATAATAAGTAACAGAACTGAATACCAACAATTGACCACTGAACAGTATCATGCTTGCCCATCATCCTTGTACGGCCCGAATGCTCGCTTGTCTCCAAGATCGGTACCTGAAATACAAAAGTATTTCCCCCATTTAAGGGGTTAGCGACAACTGCTAGTGCAAGTACAATCCATTTGAACTACATTCTAATCAGATGAATATATGCGCCAAAATCATTTTAGAAATCATTTATATTTCGGAATATTATACGGTGCATAAATACAAAACACATTTTCTCCAACAAAACAATTCAAAGTTAACCTTGGTACGAGACTCACGGCCACCGTACCCCGCAGAGCCCCGTCGGACATCCCTGGGTGGTTAACCATAGTTCGTGATACGCACACACACGACAATACATATCCCTAGAGGCCCTGTCGAACCATCCCTAGGTGAACATACACATATCCATCCACAACAACCACGAATAGCCACAATTCAAATACTAGAACATGTAAACAAATGTAAAGTACTTGCCTTTGAGACATCCTTGAAGAATCAGAAATGAAATACGACTACGAACGGTCTGGGTGGAAAACGAGGGTTCCTAAACGAAGGATCAACATAGTTCAGTCCCAACGGACAACAATAATCGATTGGAATACAACCATATCTATTTACATTTTGACCCAAAAATGATAAAAATAGGCAAACCAGGGGTCGGTCATGGGGCCGGTCCGCACAACTTGGCCTCAATCACTAGCCTCGGCCGGCATTTCTTGGCAACTCGATCACCACTTATTGACAGCTCAGTCACCATGGCAGCTCGGTCACCACTTCTCAACAAATCGAGGTGTCTTGCTCGGAGACGACCGAAGGGTCAGAGATGAGGAATCGATCCCTCGATCAGGCGGGCCTTGTCGCCTGACGTATTGGTGCTCCATCCGTCTATTTTTGTTCTCAATCCGATTTTCTCGATCTGTTTCCGTTTTCACTTAGAATAATTCGTAAAAATATGATATAAATTTCAAAATCCACAAAAGTACGAAAATAACATAAAATCTTAAGAATCAAATACACGGCATTATACGATTAAAAAGTCAATAAAAACACTAACGAAAACGGCCAGAACAATTGCAAAGAAATTGAAAGAAATTGTGCTTAGGCTTTGAAAAGGACATCTGGGGAGTTGCTTATATTTTGAAGGATGGACCTGTTTTCGAGATTGTTATGAAGATTGTCATGGCTATGAAAATGTGTATCAATTTATCAAATTGAGATCCGCAACGTTTCCATGTCGTATGGCAACTGTTATGTTTGACATTTTACAATATATATTATTTTAGTTAAATTGGAAAATGCATATCTAGTCATGTGGTTTCATTTTTTTTTTAATTGGGGCTATATGCTTTTAATTGTTAATATTGAGTCCCTATATTGTTATTTAGGTAAACTTAGGCCCCCTTGTGTACAATTCGAGTGCCTCAATAGGTATATATATATTATATATATATATATATTAAGTTCTTGTTTTATTGTAAACGATGGATGTAATGGTTAACATAAACAAAAATTATATTTTTACAAATTTCGAGGACCCAATTTAGGAAATAGAATTAAATCAAAAATAATTGAGAGTGCATGTAATTGAAGTTTAAATTAAGTGTAAAGGCACGATTATAAAAATATTGAATAAAAGCTAACTTGAAGATAACATTACTCTAGCTCATATACGTATGGAATGTAAGGTTACAATTCTAGATCCGCTGTTCTTTTAACTCTATAGATGAGAGGTGGGGGTGGGAAGAGTTGAATCCGGGTGGAATCCACAATGGAGAGAACTCGTGGCCATTGAGCTAGTCCAAGTGGTTTCACTGAAAAATATTTTACGCAAGGTGTCACGGTTTAGTAATCTGGCCATTCCTCCTCACCCTGATCGCCACTCCTGTTTCTGTAGGAGTTATTTTCGGAATATAGGCCCGGAATAGGCTGCGCCGCGGCACACTATTCTTGCAACGGAACGGCTCAATCTCACTAAACTCCGCGCCGCGGCACAAGTCTTCTGTGCCGTGGCCCCCTGGAAGTTCTCTGTCACTCATTTTCTGAGTGTGCCGCGCCGCACATTGTCTGTGCTGCGGCACATGAGTCAACACTGCTTTGGGGACTTCCTTTTTAGCAGCATTTTGCGCTGCGTTTTTCATTAGAACTCCACCCCAATTTTGAGAGCAGATTTGAGAGAGAGCAAGATAGATAAGAGAAAAGAGAGATTACACTTCTTCGATTTTCCGGAGTTGTATCGATCGGATTGTCGTGATATTTTGACAATAGCTTGGTAGCAATTGGGCAAATATTTTCACCGGAGTAGATCGAGTTTTGGTGTTCGGAAGTTTGGGTATTTTGTAAGCTTCTTGTGTAAGCTATCTTTAGTATTTTTCTTTCTCGATCTTGTTGTTGTGTATTCCAAATACTTGAAGATTGTTTATTACCAAGTATTTGAAGATTGTTGTATACCTTTAGTTGTACTAAGGAAGAATCGTGTATTGTGAATTGGTGATAGTGGAAGTTTAAGCGACCGGAGGTCCCGTTGTTTTTACTCTTGATTTGAGAGGTTTTCCACGCTAAATATTGTGGGTCGTTGTTTATTGTTTTGATATCATTTGTATTGTTTATCGAGTTGTATTTGATTTACTCTACTTGTCGGTAACCTCAAAGTTACAATTGAGATTGGGAAAGTTGTCAAACGAGGGTATTCCTCATTTTCGTTGTGACGTTATTTTGTGTTTTTTCCCAACAAAGTGGTATCAGAGCCACGTTGTTTCGTGGTTGTATTATCTCAATTGTAAGATGGAAGCCAATATAAGTAGAATGGTGAATTTGAATGGTTCGAACTATCATGTATGGAAGGGAAAGATGGAAGACCTTTTTATATGTGAAGGATTATTATCTACCAGTGTTTAGCAAGGACAAATTGGACGAGAAGTCAGAGTCGGAATGGACTATTTTGTATCGTCAAGTTTGTGGCTATATTAGACAATGGGTTGATGACAATGTTTTGAATCATATCAGTGGAGAGAAGAACGCCCGATAGTTGTGGCACAAGCTCGAGCAATTGTATGCTCGGAAGACGGTGAATAATAAGCTATTCCTCATTAAACAAATGATGAGTCTAAAATATCGAGATGAGACTCCTCTGTCGGATCACTTGAATGTATTCCAGGGCATCATTAATCAACTTGCAGGAATGTGCATTAAATTTGAAGAGGAGGTTCAAGCTTTGTGGTTGTTGGGCACTTTGCCGGATACTTGGGAGACGTTTCGTATGTCGTTGTCTAACTCTGCCCCTGATGGTGTCATTTCGATGGAACTTGCAAAGGAGAACATGCTGAACGAGGAGGTCTGAAGAAAGTTACGGAGATCTTCGTCACAGTCAGATGTTCTTATTACCGAACGGCGACGAAGAGGTCAAAGCAGAGGTCCGAGTAATAGAGGACCACAAAGAAGTAATTCTAGAGGGAAGTATGCCAACATTGAATGCTATCATTGTGGTAAGAAAGGGCATACGAAGAAATTTTGCCGACAACTAAAGAAGCAAAATCGCCAAGGCGGAGAGAACACTCAGAAGAAGGAGAGCGGGAGTAGTGAAAAAGTCGAAGTAAATACTACTACTGAGGAGTTCTTTGTATATTGTGATTATGACATGGTGAACCTTGCCAGAGATGAGTCGAGCTGGGTGGTCGACAGTGGAGCTACGTGTCATGTTACGTCACGTCGGGATTTCTATTCCTCTTATACTCCGGGTGACTATGGGATAGTCAAGATGGGTAACGATGGGTTATCCAAGATTGTTGGAGTAGGAGACGTACATTTGAGGTTCGACACTGGTGTGGAGCTAGTTTTACGTAATGTGAAACATGTTCCGGATATGAGACTGAATGTGATTTCAGTAGGCCTACTCGATGATGACGGCTATTGTAGCGGTTTTGGCAAGGGAGTGTGGAAACTCACTCGAGGTTCCTTGGTTGTCGGAAGAGGAAAGAATGCAGAGAAACTTTACGTGACATATCCAAAGGTCACGATTAATGCCGTGAACACAGTGGACAATAATGACATGACCGAGCTATGGCATAAGAGGCTCGGTCACATGAGCGAGAAAGTGATGGCGCTATTGTCAAAGAAGATGGTGTTATCCGGGGTTCACGATGTACATCTTGAAAGGTGCTCTCACTGTCTAGCTGGGAAGCAAAGGAGAGTCACTTTCAAGAGCCATACCTCTTCACGGAAGGAAAATATTCTTGATCTTATACATTCCGATGTTTGTGGTCCTATGAAGACTAGGACGCTTGGTGGTTGCCAATATTTTGTCACATCCATCGACGATCATCCGAGGAAGGTGGGGGCATATACCTTAAAAATCAAAGATCAAGTTTTAGATGTTTTTAAACAGTTTCATGCCTCGTTGGAGAGAGAGACCGGGAAGAAGTTGAAGTGTATTCGGACGGATAATGGTGGAGAATACACTGGACCTTTTAATGAATATTGTCGAGAGAGCAAGGGATCCGACATCAAAAGACGCCACCGAAGACTCCACAACTTAATGGCTTGGCGGAGAGGATGAATCGGACTTTAGTTGAGAGAGCTCGATGTTTGCTCTCACATGCCGGATTACCAAAGTCATTTTGGGGAGAAGCTTTGAACACGGCGGTTCACGTGATAATTTGACGCCGTGTGTTCCTTTGAAGTTTGATGTCCCGGACAAAGTATGGAGCGGTAAAGACATTTCATATCGCCACTTACGGATTTTCGGATGTAAAGCATTTATGCACATCCCGAAAGATGAGAGGTCGAAGCTTGATTCTAAGATGAAGCCATGCATTTTTATTGGTTACGGGCTTGATGAGTTCGGGTATAGGTTGTATGACCCGTTGACTAAGAAACTTGTTCGTTCGAGAGATGTTGTTTTTGTAGAAGATCAAATTATGAAGGATGTTAACAATCGAGAGTCGGCTCAACAACATGATGATCTTATTGATTTGGACTTGGTTCCTCCACAACATGTTGAGACACATGTTGTGTCGAGAATTATACTCTCCGACCGGCGATCGCCTCGGAGATCGGGCGACCTAGCCATTGCCGAGCAGCCGAGGCAGAACTGCCGACCAACGACCAGGCGACCAAGCCTTAGCCCAGCAGACAACATAAATCGGCCAAACCGAAGGTCCCAGGACAAGTCCCGGTGCCGAGCGATCGACATCAAATACGATCGTCTCTCGGTACTTGGTGACCGACTAAAGGACGATCATCTCCCGGCACTTGCCGACCGACCCTTGGTGACCGACCGATGCCGGCCCTCAGTGACTGGCCGATGCCGACCCTCTGGTGACCAGTCAGAGACGACCGCTTCATGCCGATAGTCATCCAGTCGGCAAAGGTCGAGCCTCAGGACAGACACCACATGCAAAAGCCGAGACAAGATCCGCAATTCACGGATCATTGACCACAGCCTGTCAGCATCCGTCCACCAGCCGACAAGCCCGCCGAAAGTTGTCAGTAGGACCGCATGTGACAGTGACTTCGGACGCGTGCTGGCTCCTCATTGGACCGCACAACTGGCTGCCAGCCACTGCCTTGGACTATAGGCCGACAGCCCGTGTGATCGCCCCATTATAATATTGGCCGACAGACGATCGCCCCATTATTATAATGGCCGGAAGGCTCCTTTAACCAGCTGGCGCACGTATTCACGGAGTACTTCGCCACCAGGGTCGCTCGGCCGGAAGGTCCCCATCGCATGATGCGAATCAAGCAGGGAGAAGAGGAGTCCGACTCGGACTACATCGACCGAGTGGACGAGATCATCCTCAACGGCGAGCCCGTAAGCGATGAGATCGCCCTCCACACGGTCCTAGCAGGATTCAATGGCTTTTCGCCTATGTTCAGGCATCTTACGAAGAGCTAACCCACGACCTACGCGACCTTCCGGGCTAGAGCCGCAGATTTTCTGGCCAGGCAAAGGTTTCTTCTTAACCTGTGAGCAGCGCGATCGGCGCCCGAACGACGATCTCCCGCCCGATCGCCGATGTCGACCTACGAATAAAGCGATCGGCAGATTTGTACTCCCTCAGAACCCTCAATAATTTCTCCTCTTAATCCCTCGCTAAAGTGGCCGAAAGAATGACTGGCAAGGAATCGTCGGGTCCCAAAAATGCATATTTTAGATGAGTCGGCAGCTTCTTGAGCTCCAGCTTTAGAGGTTTCTCGATTGATGGGACGGGTCGAGTTGGTGAACTTTCGAGCTCCTCACATGGTCAACGAGTGAAAAATGGTGGGGAAGCATCCATGTGCCGTACGTAGGCTACATGCTCTGAATTTAATTCAGAAGCAGACCCAATCAAAACGGACTCCAGTGGATCGGATGGATAATTCTCTCGAAAGGTTCTACTTACACACGAGTCAATGACGTCAACTTGGAAATAATTTTCAGCATCACTCGGATATTTTAAGGATCGAAAGATATTGAACGTTACTTGCTCTTCTTGAACTCGTAGAGTAAGCTTCCCTTTTTCCACATCGATCAAAGTTCGGCCGGTTGCCAAAAATAGTCTTCCCAAGATAATTGGGATGTCATGGTCCTCTTCCATGTCGAGCACAATGAAATCGGCCGGAAAGATGAATTTATCAACCTTGACTAAGACGTCATCTATTACTCCCCTCGGATATTTGATAGATCTATCGGCTAATTGCAAAGAGACCGTCGTCGGCTTGGCTTCCCCAATATCCAGCTTCTTAAAAATAGAAAGGGGCATAAGGTTTATGCTGGCTCCAAGATCACATAGGGCTCTTTCAAAGGACGAATTCCCAATGGTGCATGGAATAGTAAAGCTTCTCGGATCCCTCAATTTAGGTGGGAGCTTCTTCTGTAGAATAGCACTGCACTACTCCGTCAATGCGACCGTCTCATACTCCTCGAGCTTTCTTTTGTTTGACAAGATTTCTTTCATGAACTTCACATAACTCGGCATTTGTTCCAAGGCGTCGGCAAATGGAATGTTGATATGTAGTTTCTTGACGAAGAATTGCTTGTCCAATTTTTGCTTTTAGAGACGTTGTGGCAATGGAATTTGAGGAGTGGGATGAGTAGTCGACACTGCCTTGGGCTTGGGTGCCTCGTCATTTTCTTTCTCACTGAGGTCGCTCTTGTCCTTGTTATTGGTAGGCTGCACTTTCAGCTCATTTCCGCTTCGTAGCTCGATCGCTTGCACGTTTTCCTTGGGGTTCATTTCGGTGGCGCTGGGTAATACACCTTGAGGTCGAGATGACAATAGATTAGCAATTTGCCCCATTTGTACTTCCAAGTTTCGGATGGAGGCGGAATGATTTTGTAAGGTAGTTTCAGTGCGGGTCATGAATTGGCTCGTATTAACCGCCATTTGAGCAAGAGCATCTTCCAAGGATACCTTTGGTGGTTGAGGGGGCTGCTGAGGGGGCTGTGCGAATGGAGCTTGCAGAGGTTATAAAGCTTGCCCGTTCTTCCATGAAAAGTTTGGGTGATTTCGCCACCCTTGATTGTATGTGTTGGAATACGAGCGACGATCGCTAGTCTTCCAGCCCGATCGCCGATCATCACGCTACATCATCAGCAACCCGGAGGACACGATCGCCATCTACAATCCAGCATCTAACATGACGGACTAAGGCATAAGATCGCCTCCACCGCACATCATAAAGCCATGGTCCTGGTAGTCGATGGAACCGGCTGCTTCGGCCATGCAAGGTCCCTTTCGGCCGAGATCGCCCGCCCTTCGTTTAAATACGAGGCCGGCGTAGTCTGAGGGCCCTCCAAAATTAATCAGTGGACACGATCGCGCGCCCTCAAAGGATCATCATCTAACATGGTGAACCCGGACAATGCGACACGTGCCACAACCCCCGTCTCAACGTACACCGGCGAGGTTCGCCATCTCCATGGCGGGCCGAGGTGGAAGCAGAGCTAACAAGCCGCGGAGGTGAAGTTGATTCATCCGACGCTGCCCCGCGCAAGGACTCCTCTAGACCAAGACCGCACGCCCTTCGTTTAAATACGAGGCGAGGCGCAGCCTAACAGAGGACCCTCATAATAAAGTGAGTCACGAGACACTCAATGTCTTCGCGCACCAAGACACGGTCATGGAATCGGTCCATCGAACTCCGCGACTGTGCACAATTCCTCAGCGACGAAACAATCAAGTTTCTACGAGGGATCGGCCAATGTTGTTTTTGGCAGGTACAAGACCGAAAGATAGCTAGCCAATCGACCATGATAGCCCAAGTCCGAATTTTAAGTCAGCTCAACAAGATCGCCCGTCCTCATCTTACACGATCGCCAGCAAGAACCACCTCGCCCCATGTCTTCAACATAGGAGCAAGCTGGGGGGCAATTGTTGTGTCGAGAATTATACTCTCCGACCGGCGATCGCCTCGGAGATCGGGCGACCTAGCCATTGCCGAGCAATGAGGCAGAATCGCCGACACCATGACTGTGCGACCAAGCCTTAGCCCAGCAGACAACATAAATCGGCCAAACCGAAGGTCCCAGGACAAGTCCCGGTGCCGAGCGATCGACATCAAATACGATCGTCTCTCGGTACTTGGCGACCGACTCCTGGCGACCGACTAGCGGACGATCATCTCCCGGCACTTGCCGACCGACCCTTGGTGACCGACTGATGCCGACCCTCAGTGACTGGCCGATGCCGACCCTCTGGTGACCAGTCAGAGACGACCGCTTCATGCCGATAGTCATCCAGTCGGCAAAGGTCGAGCCTCAGGACAGACACCACGTGCAAAAGCCGAGACAAGATCCGCAATTCACGGATCATTGACCACAGCCTGTCAGCATCCGTCCACCAGCCGACAAGCCCGCCGAAAGTTGTCAGTAGGACCGCATGTGACAGTGACTCCGGAGTCCGGACGCGTGCTGGCTCCTCATTGGACCGCACATACTGGCCGCCACCACGCTGACTTTAGCCGACAGCCGTGTGATCGCCCCATTATAATATTGGCACAGACGATCGCCCCATTATTATAATGGCCTAAGGCGATCGCCCGAGTAAGACAAGGCTCCTCACCTCTATATATAGCAGCACCCCGCACTTGGAAAAAGGCCTGCATTATCGCGATTTCAAAGACACGTATCCGAAATTCTTGAGAACACACTAAGTACTCCAATTCCTGTGAGATTTCACACAAAGACTTGGCTTTCTCCAACTCTTGGCAACAGCCTATCTTTCGATTTACTTCTCTCTACTCTCTCATCAAGCGACGATTTACAGAGACGAAGAACACCGAGCTTCGCTCAAGAGCCGGATTAATGAGTCTTTTTGATCATTGTATTTAGATTTCTCACATTAATACTTGTATCCACGAATATTTGTATTAATAACATCTCGCGAGAGCATTCAAGCCCGGGCCTAACAAATCCGACAAATCTTGTGTTTATTCATATTCTCTCGGAAGTGCTCCCGCAACTTGTTGTTTGTTGTCCGTCTTCCAGCAGTATTTAATCTTCGGATAAATATTTTGGGCAACAACAACACCTAGTGGAGATGACGTCCAAAATGATGAACAACATGATACCGGTGATGGTGATGGGTTGAGACAAGATGATACCGATGGAGTTCATCCCGAGCTACCCGTAACGAACATGCCTTCATTTGTTCCACTTAGACGATCGACGAGAGACCGTCATCATTCCACTCGTTATTCGGCCGATGAGTACGTTTTACTCACTGACGAGGGAGAGCCCGAATATTTTGAGGAGGCTATGGAGAATGAGAACAAGGAGTGGATGGATGCCATGCATGACGAGATGAGTTCGTTGCATGAGAACAATACATACGAGTTGGTGAAGTTGCCGAAGAGCAAGAGAGCTTTGAGAAATAAATGGGTGTATAAGGTGAAGTCGGAGGAGCATAATTCACTGCCTCGATACAAAGCTAGACTCGTAGTCAACGGCTTTAGTCAAAAGAAAGGCATTGATTTTGACAATATTTTTTCTCCAGTTGTGAAGATAGGATCGATGCGATTGGTCCTTGGTATAACAGCTAGTCTTGACCTTGAGATTGAGCAAATGGATGTCAAGACGGCATTTCTTCATGGAGACCTCGATAAAGAGATGTAAAGGGTTTCAGGTTGAGGAAAAAGAGGATTATGTTTGTAGACTCCGAAAGAGTCTATACGGTTTGAAGCAAGCACCACGGCAATGGTATAAAAAGTTTGAGTCGGTTATGGGGGAGCAAGGCTGCCGGAAGACGACCCTGGACCATTGCGTGTTTTTCAAGAAATTTGGAGGTGATGATTTCATCGTCCTATTACTTTATGTGGATGACATGTTGATCGTTGGCAAGATTGCCGAAAGGATTGCCAATTTGAAGAGAGAGTTGAATAAGTCTTTTGCCATGAAAGACTTGGGGCCGCTAAGCAGATTCTAGGGATAAGAATCACTCGGGATAGAGCGGCCCAAAAATTGCACATGTCACAGGAGCAATACATCGAGAAGGTGCTTAGACGGTTTAACATGGATAAAGCTAAAGTTGTTAGTTCACCTCTTACTAACAATTTTAAATTGACGAACAAGGATTGCCCTATGACGAAAGAAGAGATTGAGAAAATGGATAGAGTTTTTTATGCCTCTGCGGTCGGGAGTTTGATGTATGCCATGATATGTACGAGGCCCGACATTGCTCATGCCGTGGGAGTGGTGAGCCGTTTTCTATCGAATCCGGGACAGAAGCATTGGGAAGCCGTAAAGTGGATATTTAGATATTTACGAGGTACTTCCAAATTGGGGATCACATTTGGAAATGGGAAATCTATGCTTGTTGGGTATACCGATTCTGATATGGCAGGAAACGAGGATAATAGAAAATCCACCTCTGGATATTTGATGACCTTCGCAGGGGAAGCCGTGTCATGGCAATCGAGATTGCAAAAGTGTGTTGCCTTGTCAACAACGAAGGCCGAGTATATTGCGGCGATGGAAGCATGTAAAGAGCTCTTATGGTTGAAAATGTTTTTACAAGAGCTGAGCTTCCGACAGCGGCGTTACGTGGTTCTTTGTGATAGTCAGAGTGCGATTCATTTGGCGAAGAATGCGACCTTTCACAAACGAACAAAACATATTGATGTTAGATATCATTGGATTCGAGATACGTTGGATGACGGTCTGTTTGAACTTGATAAAGTTCACACCGATGATAATGGTTTCGATCTGTTAACTAAGGCATTGAGTAGAGAGAAGGTTAAGGTATGTTGCTCGATCGCCGGGATGGCGAACTTTTCCTATATTTCAGAAAAGGGGAGATTTGTAGGAGTTATTTCAGGAATATAGGCCCGGAACAGGCTGCGCCGCGACACAGGAGGGAGTGTGCCGTGGCACACTATTCTTGCAACAGAACGACTCAATCTCACTGGACTCCGCGCCACGGCACACGTCCTCTGTGCCGCGGCCCCCTGGAAGTTCCCTGTCACTCATTTTCTGAGTGTGCCGCGGCGCACATTGTCTGTGCCGCGGCACACGAGTCAACGCTGCTTTGGGGACTTCTTTTTAGTAGCATTTTGCGCTGCGTTTTTCATTAGAACTCCACCCCAATTTTGAGAGCAGATTTGAGAGAGAGCAAGAGAGAGAAGAGAAAAGAGAGATTACACTTCTTTGATTTCCCGGAGGGTACAATTGAGATTGGGAAGTTGTCAAACGAGGGTATTCCGCATTTCCGTTGTGATGTTATTGTGTGTTTTTTCCCAACAATTTCTACACTTTTATATTTGTCTAAGTCCATCAACTGGATAAGTTTTATGTTCCCAAATATGGATTTATCTGTAGCATTTGCCTTCTCAAATAAGTTGAATACGTTGAGAGGAAGTGTTTGTTGGTTAAATTTTAAGAATGCTTTATTTGAAAACCCCAATCAAAAGTAAAAGTCATGGATTTATAGAACATTTCCCTCCACATTTAAATAAATATCATTTTAAACTTTTATAACTTTTTCAAAATAGATGTCACTGTAGCTTTATTCTTCTCTTTATTTCATTATTACCCCTAATTAATTTACCTCAAAATTCATCTTTTCACTTTTCATTAATTACAAAATATCATTTATTAGGGGTAAATTTTGGCATAATTTTTTTTTCTTAATTTATATGCACAAAGTCAAAATGACATTTATTTAAAAGTGGACGGAGTATTTAAAAGCATTAAAAGCTAACCCCTAAAGTAAGAAGGTATTTAAAAGCAAGAAAGGTAACCCCCACCCCACCCATCCCACCTCAGAGTTAAAAACTAACGACCAGTTTTTAGATAATAAAATGTTTCTAGTATTTGCAGATATCATCATCATCAACAACACCTTAATTCCAACTATATTGGGGTCGGTGGCATGAAGATTATAGTATCGTTTAATTGTCTAAAATTAGTTAACACCATAACTCATGCAAATAACAAAGTGGCAAAGTTTTACGCCGGGACGCCTTCTTCCGCAACCTTCATATGAAGGAGAAATAGAACGAAATTCCAAAACCATCAACATCATAGGTTTTTCCATTTATATGGAAAATATCATGAGACGGCGATGGGTTTGAGATAATTGTTATTGTCATGTCACAATACGTGATTGATATTGTAAAATCAACACATACATCATGAAACATGACTCATAGTATTTGCAAATATAATCTACAAAAATAATTAAGTCAAAAGTGTCAGAGGGATAAGTTGAATTACTTATTTGTGTATATAAATCAAGTGATTTTTCTCCTCTTTCTTTTTTATGTTCTCTAGATTTTTTTTGTTTATGGCTGTTGTTTTATATATGCAGATGCACAAAACTGAGACTAGGTATTAATTAATGAGAGTTATTTATATTCGATGTAGATTTCTTGCATTGGAGATGGAATGGCGAATAGGGGAGCCGAAGACATTACTCATGATAGATCAGTTAACGACCAGATGTGTGCTGCATTGTTCGTGGTGAGAAAATAAATAGTAGTTATTGTTATTTGGGAGTGTGGAATGTGTAAAGGCAATGTTATGGTGATTTTTTGAAATTATTAGAAAATTTAGGTATTAAGGATCGACATGTCTTTTCGTGCAGCACAGGTGAAAAGATTAGTCGTAATATTAATAATAATTGATCATAATACTTGTTTCCTTAATTAAAATACATCATAATAAATTTATGGGATAATTTATTATATTAAGTTGTTTATCTTTAATAATACTTGTGCCATATATTATGTACAAATTTAAAATATTTGATTGGTCAATAAATGAATAAGTTGGATTAAATTACTTTAACTAAATAATACTAGTGTATAGCCCGTCGGAACTCGGCGGATAGTCACTTTACATTTTAATTTATAAGTAAAAATCAAAAAATAATTTAATACTTTGTTGGGATTCAACCACTTGCAATTGTACCGCAGCGGAACACACCAATAAACATAAATAATGAGCATGGAATTCAGCCACACGAACTTCTTTAGAATTTATGTACTTGTACTCGTCATAAACCAATTGAAAGATAATTTTACTACTTATTCCAGTTCAAAACTCATATAGTAACACATAAACAATGAAAGTATGGTACAAATATTCAAACTTGTTTAAAATCTACCCATATTCATCAAACTCGATTAAAGTATGACTTTACTATCCGTTTATATCCCAGACCCTATATAATATCCACAAATTACTCAACGCATTTAAATTTATATAATTTAAATCAGTAAACATAAGTTGCTATAGTAATTGGTTAATCCATCTCAATGAAAACTCAAACACTGTAAAGTAAAGATTAAGAATAAATATTATAAATGACAAAAGATTAAAAGTTAAATTCCTAATATAATTTGGGAATTATACAATCTTCAAAACTCTTTACAATTTATATACATATACTTTGATGTGAGATTCAAGATTGTAGATAAATAATAATAAAAAAAATAAAAAACTTTATGTAGGAGAGAGGGTTAACTTGGTACTTCGAATGCATATTGCTATTAGATACTTTATATATTTATTTATAAGTGAAGAGAATCGAGTTTATTAAAAAAATATAAAAATATAAAAATAATATTTATGCATATATAAATTAGATATTAAAAAATAAATATGTACATATATGGGCCAATGAGGTTTAATTAATAATTTGTCAAATTTAATTTTCTATAAGAATAAAATCATTTGACCAACTCAATAGATGACCAAATTAACGTGGTGGTGTAAAATAACTATGAGTAAAATACATATTTATGTTAAATATTTATTTAGTTATTCATTGAGTGAAGTGTCATTTAAAATCAAGATGGGATAAAAGTTTTAAATAAATAAGAATCTAATAAAAAATACCACACGTGAGAGGGTTAAGGTGGTGCTCCGGATGCGTAACAATACTATTATATATATATATATATATATAAGAAAATTATATTTTTAATCAAATTAGCCAAATTAAGCACAATAAAAATAATATTCTTAACCTTGTGTGTGAAATAACTACGTGGTTGAAAATACACATTGAATTCTAGGTTTTTATTTAGGTTATCTATTGGTTGAGCTCTATTTTAAATCGATGTGAGATTCAAGATATTGAATTCTATTGTGAGAATCAATTTTTTAATACCAAACCATAAAATTGATAAGTTATATATCCTCACTCATAAGAGTGTAAGTTATTGATACCATTTTGCTTAAAGAGACTAAAATATCTTCCAAAAAGGTGTTGATGTTGACTTTTCTTTTTTATCTTTTAGTGATAGATTTAAGAGTATTAATGTCTTTTGGTATAAAAAACTTATACTCTTATGAATGAGGATATATAACTTGTTACTTTTATAGTTTGGTATTATAAAAGATAGAACCCTATTCTATTTATGTAGGTTGCCCATCAGTTAAGTATCATTTTAAATTGATGTGGGATTCAAGATTTTAGATAAAGAGGGATCCAAAATTAAGGGAATGCCACATAGGAAACATAATTAATCTATTGCTTAGAATCCGTAATGCTATTAGGGATCTCTCTTTTTTAGTACCAAATCATAAAAGTAATAAGTTATATATCCATAAAACTATAAGTTTTTGATACCAAAATGTGTTAAAAGACTTTATTACCCTTAAAGTCTACCACTAAAAGATAAAAAACATAAAAAAAAGAAAATTATTAAAAGCAAATAACAATAATCTAAACGGTCCCACAACTCAATATTTCTCTCTACAAAAAAACTCTCCGCTGTATCTCTCTGCAAAAGAACTCTCCCGTCGTGAAACCCTTTCGCCGGCCAGAAAGTGTCGAACTCCGACTACCACAGAGAATATGAAGATGCCAGAAGTTCCTCACACGCTAGTGACACTCCATCTGAAGAGGAATTCGTCAATGAGCTGCCAGTTAGTGTATTTTCATTCACACACGATCGTGCCACGACGGTTGTTCATCGTCTCACGATGGTGCTGAAGAAGATGACACCATCGTGTGCACGATGGTCTTTCGTGGGCACGATGGTTTACACACGACGGTCGTCGATCGTGTGTGCCGTCGTGGGCAAGAAGATCAAATTCTTCTGCCTTGCACACGATGGTATGCACACGATCGATGCCCGTCGTGTGAGCCATCGTGTTGCACACGATGGTCTTCACACGATGGGCATCGATCGTGTGCATGCCATCGTGTGCAAGGCAGATTTTTTTTTCGTTCTCTTAAGCATTATATCATATTCTTATGATTTGTATGTCTATATTTCAGACTGGTTGCGTATGGAAGAGACCGACATTGCGCTTTGTTACACGTCAAGTGAATCTTTACATACGGGAGGCGGTATTTAAAGGAATCATTGAGACACTAAGAAGTATGGGCCGCAATTCCGCAGTTGGTGATCGAGCTATCGAGAGCTTGATCGAGGGGGTCCTGGGGCGTTTGATTAAAGTTAGGCGAAATGGGAGTTCAAATACTGCCCTACATCACTTGATTGCCCGTCAATTGGAGGGTGATCAAATACCCCCGGATGAGTCGTGGTTCCAGGTTTGCGGGAGGACCATTCGTTTTACGGCCCGTGATTTTGTTATGATCTCTGGACTGCATTTTGGAAACTCTACCTTCCATCCACATGACGACCATCTCCTTCGGTCTGACGGTATTTTCCACAGAATACTCCATGGCAAAAATATTAAGGTTAGTGTTCTGCGGAAGAGGTTCAATGCTCGAGATTTTGGTAGAGACATAAGAGATTATGTGAAGGTTGCCAATTTACTTATATACTACTACTTTATCCTATGTCGTGACGACATGATGGTCGAGACATGGGCATGGACATTAGTTGAGGATTTCGAGCAGTGGGATATGTTTCCTTGGGCTTCTTATGCCTTTGGGGTTTTATCTTACTACATAGGCAACGTTGCCATGAAGGAGGGACAAAAGCATAAGGACTATCACTTCTATGGTCCTATTTGGGCTTTACAGATATGGTCGTATGAGATGATTCCTTCAGTGGGAGCATTGTGTGGTATTCGAGATATATCTGTCCAAGTCCCCTGGTGTTTGATGTGGACTACGAGGAAGATGTTCTGTGATTTTACTCATTTCTTCGACGATAAGGTACATAAATTTGTAAACGTATTTTCTGCTGACTTCACTCGTCTCAACGTTATGTGATTGCCCATCTAATGATATGCTTTAATGACTACTTTTACAGCACAAAGTACTTCCCTCTTTACCGCATCTGGAGGAGGATGAGGCTGAGTACTACTACCTGAGTTTTGAGAATGGCTCGCCATATGACGTTAAGTTCATTAAGCCTATAAGAATAGCTGTGAAGAACAAGGAGGATGAGCCTGCGCCGATCCCGAGAAAGAAAGTTATGGATAGGTTGAAGAAGGCTGCTGGGAAATTGATTACATATGAGTCGGCACATAAAGTGTCGAAGCGATGCCGGCAGAGTACCCCACGAGTAGATGGTGCAGAGACATCGAACCGGGAGAGGCAGCCAGAGAGGGTGTGTTGTGTCCACGGACTTCCTCGTCCGGACCACACCCAGGACGCGAGCAGGGATGAGTACTTCGATCACCGTTTGAAGGCGATCTTGTACGAAGAGTCGTAGACATGATTTATTGCTCGAGTTTCTCGCCGGGTGCTTTCTGGGATCGTGGATTTCTTCGGACCTACGCATAGAAGTTCTAGGAGCCCGGCGCACTACTCAGCTGGGAGCCATGATAGGTTTCCCGATAGGCCTCGTCATTCTGCATCTGTTAGCAGTGCCCAACGGAGGATTCCTGACCCTCCACGTCACTTAGTCTCTGGTGCAGCCCACAGTCACCATTCTCAGCGTCAGCCTAGTCATCATTCTCAGCGTCAGCCTAGTCACCATTCTCAGGGTCAGCTTAATCACCATTCTGAGGTCCAGCACAGTCACCATTCTAAGATCCAACACAGTCATCATTCTCAGAGTCATCATTCTTTTGAGTGGATTGAGCAGCCCCTTGATTATGAGCATCAGTATCAGCCATTTGACGCGCCGTTTCAGCAGTATGGGACGATGTTCGACTGGTTTCAGGACGAACATCATTATAATGCGATGTTTCAATGAGAAGGTGGTGGTCCTCAGCAGCAGCCTCCATCTCAGATCGAGCATCCAGTTTTTGAGATCGAGCAGCCGGTTGTACAGTTCTCTGAACGTTATAGTTGTGAGAGGGATGCTGAGGGTGATGAAGATGGTGAGACTGCCGGGACACAGCAGTTGGGTGAGCGTAGTCTTCCACCGCGAGTGAGTCGACCATCTACTGCTCTTCGGGAGCCTGTTGTGGTGGCGCCTCCAAGAGATAGCGAGGCTCTGAAGAAGTTGTACCTACAGTTTAGGAGGGAGCAGCCACGTGATGCTATTGTCCGGTGTTTGGAGACTGGGCATGCTTTCACCCAGGCGTTATTTGACCGGATATAGTCTAGCCGTGAAGACTTTGATGCCGAGGTGATAGATTGTTATGTGCTTGCGACTTGAGCGAGGCTTCGGAGGGGAGTGCGTAGTGTTGGTGTCGGTAGAGTTGGCACTGTACATGGCGGCTCCCAATTTTACGTAAGTTCTATATCTTACTCCCTTGTATATCATTGGTGTGATGTGGATTTTTTTTTATTTTGTGGTTTGGCTTTTTGTAGTTTGTTATGGCCAACGAGTTTGCAAGACTCCATCCGGATGATCCACTTGGTATCAAGGTGACAGGGAAGCCGGTTTACAGGGATTGGAAAATTCCTAAATGCATCGAGGACTACATGACAGGTCTTGATACACAACATGCGGTTCCATGGTCAAATTGCAACGAGGTAAGTTTGAAATTTATATTTATAAATGATTCGCTATGTTTGATGTGATGATCTTAGAAGATTACATATTTTGTTTCAACAGATCATTGCCATTTGTTGCCTCGACCAGAGCCACTAGGTGACTATCAAGATTGACATCATAACATGGACCGTGGAGTTGTACGATTTCTTGTCACACCAACACCAAGATGATCGATACCGATTCAACCAACTGCGACCTATCACTCGTATGTTGCCTCGTGTGCTAGCTCAATTCGGGTACTGGCTGAACAACCAATCGAAGAAGAAGTATGACACGGAGATGAGTTTCAAAATTATGCCACGAGAACTACAGTTCATACAAGACGACAATCACAGTTGTGGCCCCTTCGCGTGCATGTACTTGGATCGACTCGTCTCTGCAAACCCAGTAGCAAGGCACCAAATCAAGGAACTTAATGAGAAATATATTAATAAATATTGATATGGTTTAGCTGCTAAAATCTTTATGTTGTCGTTAGACATGTAATATGATTTATGGTGTTGTGTTGTGGCAAGATTAATGTGTCGTGTTGTTAAATATTTATGTTGTCGTTAGACAGTTTTGGCAAGATTAATGTGTTGTGTTGTTAAATCTTTATGTTGTCGTTGGACAGTTTTGGCTCTCTGTTGCACACGATGGCTGCACACAATCGTGGCCATCGTGTGTTACGATCGTGTGCAACGTGCCCACGGTCATGGGTTGCTGCTGTCGTGTGCCCACGATGGCTGCCATGACCGTGTGCACACGACCGTATGTCCCATCATGGGCACGACCGTGCGCACCATCATGGGCACGGCCCTGTGCACCATCGTATTCACACGACCCTGTGCCCCATCGTGGGCACGGCCGTGTGCACCATCGTGTGCACATGAACTTTTGGTATATTTGCCAATTTGATTTATTGTGTTATCTAGAAGGATGTTTTGTGATTCTAAGATTGCTTGTTCAAACATTAATTACTATATAACTTCTTATACAAACTCGTATTTGTCATTTCGTGTAATTCATTAGTATATGAGATATTTCATGTAGATGATGAACTTATCCGTACGAACTAATACATTGAGAACATATATACTACACATGATATGCAATATATTATGTTAATTCAATCAATAACTTTTTAAATAAGTGTATCGTTAACAAATACTTGTTAATATATAAGTAACAACACCTAAATTGACGAGTCATTTGAGAAATTGGTGAAAATTGTTGATGTTCTTGTGCACGCGATCGTGTGCCCCATCGTGGGCACGGCCGTGTGCACCATCCCGTGCACACGCGGATACAGTGACAATATGACACCGTAGACACCGTGACACCTGGTTGCCAAGGTGGCACACGATCGTGCCCAACGTGTGCACCATCGTGTGTACTACAAAGGGCAGCATCAAATTATTTTATTATAAAATCCCATCGTGGGTCCCCCCTTTTTCAATATAAGCCCATCTTCCTGGATCGAGAGTGAAATACATGAACCCACCTTTTCACTATAAACCATAATCAATTACAATTAGTTAAAATCCATTAAAATCAAATACGCGAAATGAGCGGCCGATTACGAGAAAGCGATTTAGGAGGAATCGAAGTACCTCCACCAAAAAGAAGAAGGAGACTACCTCCTCCCAACCCACCATACAGAACTAGGCCGAGGGGAAGATACTCAATGCTCAGAGTAAGTTTTTTGATTTTGTTGTATGTGTAGTGTGTACTGCGAATTAATGTGTTTTTATCAAACATGGCCTATTTAAAAACACTACGAGCACTCCAGTCATACTAGATGGTGATGATGATGATGATTTAGAGATTTCTGAGAAGACAAGTAAAGAAGTTATTTTAGAAGAAGAAGTTCATGGAGATGAAGATACAAGACTAAACAAACAGCAGCATATGGGGGAGAATGGATCCAAGTGATTGTGGTTTTTAAGATATTATTAGATATTTTGGTGTAATGGTGATGAACTTTTATTTTGTATAGTTATATGCTTATGGTGTAAACTATTGCTCTTTAAAGTGAGCTACTTTGTTATGGTTAATGTTTGCCTCCATAATCACCTTTATTTGCTTTACATCACTGATGTTTGACTTAAATTTCAATTCAAAGATAAAGAAAATAGACACAAAATTATGCATTTCAACTAATAATCAGAATACTGAATCAAAATATTAGCACATGATTGTTGCTAGTAAGTCACAAAATATAAAAATACATAAGGAATTTAAGTTTCATGGTATGGACATCCCCTTATGTCATGGTCATCATTACGACAAATGCTACACCTATTCTTCTGCCGGTGCCTTTGCCTCGTTTGTTCATCCATTCCTTGAGTTTCTTCAGGGATATTCAAATCCACACCACCCATGGGAATGAATGCTTTGCAATATTTTTTATTGTGGCCGGTTCCTTTACACCTACCGCACACCTGTGCTCCAAGGTCAACTTAGTAATTCTCCAAATAATTGCACCCTCAATAGCACACAACCTAAACTGACAATTTTTTCGCCCACTCTTACAGATAAACACTATACGTTTATCAGCAGAACGATCAGTGATACACTGTTGCATGTTTTCCAAATGATACATTCCTACAGTTATCCTCAACTCTGCCATGGAACGAAAGGTGGACCCCACCTCTAGCTGACCGGTAACCGGTGGAGGCTGCTCGACCCAACCCAAAGTCCCGGCACTACCGGGGTCCGGAAATGGAATGATCCAGTTACGCATTGATTGTAGATGCTCATGCTCGCTCGCAGATTGATGGTCGGATGAGAAGTTCCGACGACTCATAGTCCTATCCATTTGGGCCGGTTGGCAAACCCAAGCAAGAAATTCCGCAGATAGCGACTCAAGCAAGTCTTTATAACAATCTTCATCTTCATATGTATGCACCTCCTCATCTTCCTCGTCTTCATCATCTTCCTCATATTGATAATCTTTGGAAGGCATGTCATAATTTATGTTGCCGGGCTCTACTCTCGAGATGCTACATCCCATATTAACCTCGAGAGTGGAGGAGCTTCCGTTCTCAAAATAGACCTCAGGATCCTCTTTGTATTCTACTAGTAATCGAAGTATCTCGGTATCGCTCCATATTAGGACTTTTACTTTGTTTCCCTTGGCCATGTGTGTCAAGTACCATAATTTATAATCGGACTCATTTGGACCACCCAAACCCTCTCTGATAACCCCACGAGGTTTGCACGACTAACTTTGCTTGTGTCGATGTAGACAAAAAAGGAGTCCCCGTCTACATATGTCGATCGCTCCCAATAACCACCGTGATGTATCAAAATACACTGCCACGACATCTGATTACAAAAACATGAATAGCTATTCAGATAACTGAGCGAACAATATTATAAAACCGTCTGCCTTAGACACGACCGATGCACACGGTCGTATGATACCGTGTGCATCGATCGTGTGCACGTTTCTGGCCATGAACACGATCGCTCCACACGATTGTAGACGATCGTGTTAAACGATCGTGAACACGTTAGTTGTGCGCATGATGTCAAGGTCGTTCGACACTACAGTTGCACACGATCGTCGCACACGGTGGCTTCCCATCGTGTGCAGCGATCGTGTACATAAAAACTGATCGAAATTTTTTTTTTCAGCGGTCAAATACTGATGCATACATTCTTTATGAACCCAGAAGCATGACAAATGAGGTCCTATTTGAACGTCAACTTTTCTTTTCGAATAATCTTGTGATTTTTATAAGATTTTTGAGAGACACTTTGTCAAAAATGGTTGTGTTGTTTTGATGTATATGTTGTAGTTAAATTTTGGTTGTTGGACATTAATATCGATCGGAGCAGATGAGGAAAGTAAAAAACAAAAAAGAGAAAAAAAGTAGTTTAAGTTAAAATCATAAAAAAGAGAAAAGTTAACATTAAAAGAGAGGACATTTTAGTCTTTTTAATCAAAATAGTACTAAAAACTTATAGTTTTATGAATGAGGATATAAAACTTATCAATTTTATGATTTGATATTAAAAAATTGATTCCCACGTTCTATTATATATATATATATATATATAGATTTGATAGTTTGGTTAAAATATATAGAGGAGGATTAGCTGGGGTGCATACCCCGATTGACCTAAATTATGAAACACATTTCTCATATCTATATACTATTATATAAGTAATGATGTAGATATTTACACCACATTTGTTGCAAGTCTATTCTAATTTTCCGGTGCTTGGTATGACACATGTCATATTTTGATGATTCAGATGTTTAAGATACAATTAATTAAAATAATAAATAAAAAATGATGATCGTGGAATTCATCTTCCAGCTTGTATGAAGTATTTATTTAGGATGAACAAGTCTTTATCACTCAACCAAAAATAAATAGATGGTAATTAATTGCTACAATTTAATAATATAGCTACTTAAATCCTACCTAAATTGAAATATAAACTAATTTATATACTTACCTCAAACAAAAAACCCACTAATAAGGAATTAAAAATATCTTCTACACACACACATTGTAAGGCCCCACTTTCTTGTAGTAAGAATTTAAACTATTATTCATTTAATAATAATTTATTTTTATTTTTATTTTAATTTATTAAATACAATAAGATTCTACTATTCATGTAGTATCATTATATAAATAATATCAAGTAAAAATTTAATAAATTAATTACTTAACTATTTTTTATTAGAATAAACAATTTAATTAAATGCTATTTATAAGTTTAGTTAGTGGGAATCAATTTTTTAATACCAAATCATAAAATTGACAAGTTTTATATCCTCATTCATAAAACTATAAGTTTTTAGTACCATTTTGATTAAAAAGACTAAAATGTCCTCTCTTTTGTTGTAATGTTGACTTTTCCCTTTTTTTTATATTTTATTTAATTTAAACTACTTTTTTTCTCTTTTTTCTTTTTTACTTTCCTCATCTGCTCCGATCGATATTAATGTCCAACAACCAAAATTTAACTACAACCTCTACATCAAAACAACACAACAATTTTTGACAAAGGGTCTCTCAAAAATCTTATAAAACTCACAAGTTTATTCGAAAAGAAAATATTGACTTTCAAATAGGACTTCATTTGTCGTGCTTATGAGTTCATAAAGAAGGTACGCATCAATATATTACCGCTGGAATTTTTTTTTTCGACAAGTTCTTCCGGACACGATCGTGCCCACGAGGACAAGCCACCATGTGCAACGGTCGTGTGCAACGGTCGTGTCCAACGGCCTTGACATCGTGCACACAACTAATGTGTACACGATCGTTTAACACGATCGTCTACAATCGTGTGCATCGATCGTGTTCATGGCCAGAAACTTGCGCACGATCGCTGCACAAGGTAGCATACGACCGTGTGCATCGGTCGTGTCCAAGGCAGACCATTTTAGAATATTATTCGCTCAGTTTTCTGAATAGTTATTTATCTTTTTGTAACCAGATATCGTGGCAGCGTATTTTGATACATCACGGTGGTCATTGGGAGCGATCGACATATGTAGACAGGGACTCCTTTTTTGTCTACATCGACACGAGCAAAGTTAGTCGTGCAAACCTCGTGGGGGTTATCAGAGCGGGTTTGGATGGTCCAAATGAGTCCGCTTACAAATTATGGTACTTGACACAATGGCCAAGGGAAACAAAGTAAAAGTCCTATTACGGGGCGATACCGAGATACTTTGATTACTAGTAGAATATAAGGAGGATCCTGGGGTCTATGTTGAGAACGACAGCTCCTCCACTCCCGAGGTTAATATGGGATATAGCAGCTTGAGAGTAGAGCCCGACAACATAAATTATGACATGCCTTCCAAAGATTATCAATACGAGGAAGATGAGGAAGACGAGGAAGATGAGGAGGTGCATACATCCAAAGATGAAGATTATTGTAAAGACTTGCTTGAGTCACTGTCTGTGGAATTTCTTGCTTGGGTTCGCCAACCTGCCCAAATGGTTAGGATTATGAGTCGTCAGAACTTCTCATCCGACCATCAATCTGCGAGCGAGCATGAGCATCTACAATCAATGCTTAACTGGATCATTCCATTTATGGATCCCGGTAGTGCCGGGACTTTGGGTTGGGTCGAGCAGCCTCTACCGGTCACCGGTCAGCTAGAGGTGGGGTCCATATTTCGGTCCAAGACAGAGGTGAGGATAACTGTGGGAATGTATCATTTGGAAAGCATGCTACAGTGTATCACTGATCGTTCCGCCGATAAACGTATAATGTTTGTCTGTAAGAGTGGGCGAAACAATTGTCAGTTTAGGTTGTGTGCTATTGAGGGTGCAACTATTTGGAGAATTACTAAGTTGACCTTGGGGTACAGCTGTCACCCTGATTTGAACTGTGCTGCCGCACGGTCTGTCACTTCTGAGGTTGCCACCCATTATTTTGCTAAAAGATTGACCGGTGAGGGGGTCACTTTGAGGCCAAAGGAGATGATTACAGAGATGTGTAGGGAGTACGTCATTGACATGCTATACAGTTTTGCTCTCCGGACGAGGAATATAGCGATATAGAATACATATGGCGGCTTTGATGAGTCGTATCAGAGGCTCCCATCTTATCTGTATTTGTTAAAACAGCGTAAGCCGGAGATAATTTATGATTTGCAGATGACTCGTGAGGGAGTGTTTTGCCACATGTTCGTTGCACTCGGACAGAGTATTAGGGCATTTGATACGTGCCTTCGACCGGTGATTATAGTTGATGGGACCCACCTGAAGGGAAGGAATAAAAGAACTCTATTTGTGGCCGTCACATTTGACGGGAACAAGCAAGTATTTCCTCTTGCAGTTGGTCTTGGTCCGGTAGAGAATGATGAGTCATGGACTTATTTTCTGTATAACCTGCGCATATGCTACAATCTGATGGAAGATTTAGTGATTGTGAATGACCAACATAAGAGCATTCAGAATGCTGTTTGAGCCGTCTATCCGAATGCATTCCACGGGTTGTGCTATCTCCATCTTGCAAAATATCTGACCTCCTACAGTGCTCATGCTATAGGACTCTTTAGAACTGCTGCCTACACGCATCGTGAAGAAGTTTTTGAAAATTACTTTTCAAAACTACATATTGAAAGCCCTAATGGGGCTCACAGACGCCTTTCTGAAAAGAGAGATGGGCTAGGTCGAAGTGTCCGGTATGACGCTATAACTTCTTGACATCCAATGCTGTTGAATGCTTTAATAATCATATGTTGTGGGCGAGGCGTTTACCTGTTTGCTCGTTACTTGAGATATTTCGCCTAATTTTAGAGAATTGGTTTGATGAGAAGCGGGGAGAAGCTACATCAAGAGACCATGCGTTGACAATGCACACTTTTGAAAAGCTCTCTAACTCTGTGCAAGACAGTCTGACTCTTACCGTTCGAGCTACCACCCCACTTGTTTATAAAGTCGAAGAAAACAAAGTTTCTTATGAGGTCGACCTTCGAACCTGGACATGTTGTTGTCGTGAGTTTGATTTAGATCAGATTCCATGTCGTCATGCTGTTGCCTCTATAAGGTAATTGTTTTGCTCTAATGTGCGCATCATTCAATGTTTTTGTCTATGCTGTCGTGTGCACACGGTCATGGCCGTGGGCAAGATGCACACGATCGTAACCCACGATGGGAACGATCGTGTGCTGCCATCGTGTGCATGATGGTGTGCACATGGTCATGGCAGGATGCACACGACAGAAGCAGCCCATGACCGTGGGTAAGATGCACACGATCCTAACCTACGATGGGCACGATCGTGTGCTGCCATCGTGTGCAACACAGGGCTGGTCCCAGTTTTTCAACAGAATATATCTGGATAAAAAAGTAAAATACATACTCACTAGTATAAAAAATACATTATCCTACACCACATCCTTGACATAATTTCTTATTGTAACAGGAGCGCCGACAATGGTTTGTCTGTGTATGATTTTGTTAGTCGTTATTTCAAGCAACAAGGCCTTAGAGAGACTTATAAGGAGCATATTAATCCTATCCCACATTCTGATGAGTGGAATGTCCCACCAGAGATCTCATCCATCGTTTGCTTACCTCCAGAGGGGGTACGACAAGCCGGCCGACCAAGGATGAGTCGTGCATGGTACGCTGTTGAAAATTTGCCTGCAGGTGGACGGCCTCAGGTGTGCGGTAGGTGTAAAGGAACCGGCCACAATAGAAAATCTTGCAAAGCATATGTGGACTTGAATATCCCTCCAGAAGAAACTCAAGGAATGGATGAACAAATGAGGCAAAGGCGCCGACAGAAGAAGAGGTGTAGCATTTGTCGTAATAACGACCATGACATAAAGGGATGTCCATACCATGAAACTTAAATTGTTTATGTATTTTTATATTTTGTGACTTACTAGCAACAATCATGTGCTGATATTTTGATCCTCGATGGACCATGTATTGATTCATTATTCTTATTATTAGTTGAAATGCATAATTTTGTGTCTATTTTCTTTATCTTTGAATTGAAATTTAAGTGTTCAGTGATGTAAAGCAAATAAAGGTGATTATGGAGGCAAACATTAACCATAACAAAGTAGCTCACTTTAAATAGCAATAGTTTACACCAAAAGTATATAACTTTACATAACAAAAGTTCATCACTATCACACCAAAATATCTAAGAATAACTTAAAAACCACAATCACTTGGATCCCTTTTCCCCCATCTGCTGCTGTTTCTTTAGTCTTGTATCATAATCTCCATGAACTTCTTCTTCTAAAATAACTTCTTTACTTGTCTTGTCAGAAATCTCTAAATCATCATCATCACCATCTAGTATGACTGGAGTGCTCGCAGTGTTTTTAAATAGGCCCTGTTTCATGAAACACATTAATTCGCAGTACACACTACATATACAACAAAATCAAAAAACTTGCTCTGAGCATCGAGTATCTTCCTCTCGGCCTAGTTCTGTATGGTGGGTTAGGAGGAGGTATCCTCCTCCTCCTTCTTTTTGGTGGAGGTGCTTCGATTCTTCCTAAATCGCTTTCTCTTAATCGGCCGCTCATTTCACGTATTTGATTTTAATGGATTTTAACTGATTTTATTTGATTAGGGTTTATAGTGAAAAGGGAGGGACTACAATTCAGGTATTTCACTATCGGTCTAGGAAGATGAGCTTATATTGAAAGGGGGGGACCCACGATGATATTTTATAATAAAATAATTCGATGTTGCCCTTTGTAGTACATACGATGGGACACACGATGGGCACGATCGTGTGCTCCGATCGTGTGCCACGTTGGCATCCAGGTGTCACGGTGTCTACAGTGTCAAATTGGCACTGTATCCACGTGTACACACGATGGTGCACACGGTCGTGCCCACGATAGGACACACAGTCGTGTGCACAAGAACATCCACAATTTTCACTAATTTCTCAAATTACTCGTCAATTTACGTGTTGTTACTTATATATTAACAAGTATTTGTTAACAATACACTTATTTAAAAAGTTATTGATTGAATTAGCATAATATATTGCATATCATGTGTAGTCTATATGTTCTCAATGTATTAGTTCGTAAGGATAAGTTCATCTGTATGAAATATTTCATATACTAATGAATTACACGAAATGACAAATACGAGTTTGTATAAGAAGTTATATAGTAATTAATGTTTGAACAAGCAATTTAGAATCACAAAATATCCTTCTAGATAACACAATAAATCAAATTGGCAAAAATACCAAAAGTTCATGTGCACACGATGGTGCACACGGTCGTGCCCATGATGGGCCACACAGTCGTGTGCACAAGGACATCCACATTTTTTACTAATTTTTCAAATTACTCGTCAATTTACGTGTTGTTACTTATATATTAACAAGTATTTGTTAACGAAACACTTATTAAAAAAGTTATTGATTGAATTAGCATAATATATTGCATATCATGTATAGTCTATATGTTCTCAACGCATTAGTTCGTAAGGATAAGTTCATCTGTATGAAATATCTTATATACTAATGAATTACACGAAATGACAAATACGAGTTTGTATAAGAAGTTATATAGTAACTAATGTTTGACCAAGTAATTTTAGAATCACAAAACATCCTTCTAGATAACATAATAAATCAAATTGGGAAAAATACCAAAAGTTCATGTGCATACGACTGTGCACACGGTCGTACCCACGATGGGACACATGGTCGTGCCCAAGATGGGACACACGGTCGTGCCCATGATGGAACACACGGTCGTGTGCATACGGTCATGGCAGCCATCGTGGGCACACGACAGCAGCAACCCATGACCGTGGGCAGATTGCACACGATCGTAACCCACGATGGCCACGATCGTGTGCAGCCATCATGTGCAATACAGAGCTGGCCTGGGTTTACCAATTGCACCATAAACTATTTTACGTGTGATTTAACAACACAACACATTAATCTTGCCAAAACTGTCTAACGACAACATAAAGATTTAACAACCCGACACATTAATCTTGCCACAACACAACACAACACACCAAAAACTATTTTACATGTCTAACGACAACATAATGATTTTAGCAGCTAAACCATATAGATATTTCTTAATATATTTCTCATTAAGTTCCTTGAATTGGTGCCTTCCTGCTGGGTTTGCAAAGATAAGTCGATCCAATTACATGCACGCGAAGGGGCCACAACTGTGATTGTCGTTTTGTATGAACTATAGTTCTCGTGGCATAATTTTGAAACTCATATCCGTGTCATACTTCTTCTTCGACTGTTTGTTCAACCAGTACCCGAATTGAGCTAGCACACGAGGCATCAGATGAGTAATTGGTCGCAGTTGGTTGAATCGGTATCGACCATCTTCGTGTTGGTGTGACAAGGAATCTTACAACTCCACAGTCCATGCAATGATGTTAATCTTGATAGTCACCCAGTGGCTCTGGTCGAGGCAACAAATGGCAATGATCTGTTGAAACAAAATATGTAATCATATAAGATCATCACATCAAACATAGCGAATTATTTATAAATATAAATTTCAAACTTACTTCATCGCAATTTGACCATGGAACCGCATTTGGTGTATAAAGACCTGTCATGTAGTCCTTGATGCATTTAGGAATTTTCCAATCCCTATAAACCGGCTTCCCTGTCACCTTGATACCAAGTGGATCATCCGGATGGAGTCTTGCAAACTCGTTGGCCATAACTAACTACAAAAAGCCAAACCACAAAATAAAAAAAATCCACATCACACCAATGATATACAAGCGAGTAAGTTATAGAACTTATGTAAAATTGGGAGCCGGAAAGTACAGTGCCAACTCTACCGACACCAACACTACGGACTCCCCTCCGAAGCCTCGCTCGAGTCACAAGCACATAACAATCTATCACCTCGGCATCAAAGTCTTCACGGCTAGACTATATCCAGTCAAATAACGCATGTGTGAGAGCATGCCCAGTCCCCAAACACCGGACAATAGCATCACGTGGCTGCTCCCTCCTAAACTGTTGGTACAACTTCTTCAGAGCCTCGCTATCTCTTGGTGGCGCCGACACAAAAGGCTCCCGAAGAGCAGCAGATGGTCGACTCGCTCACGGTGGAAGACTATGCTCACCCAACTGCTGCGTCCCGGCACTCTCACCAACTTCATCACCCTCAGCATCCATCTCATAACTATAACGATCAGAGAGCTGTACAACCGGCTGCTCGATCTCAAAAACTGGCTGCTCGATCTGAAATGGAGGCTGCTGCCGAGGACTACTACCTTCACATTGAAACATCACACTATAATGATGCTCGTCCTGAAACCACTCGAACATCGTCCCATACTGCTGAAACGGTGCGTCAAATAGCTGATACTGATGCTCATAATAAAGGGGCTGCTCAGTCCGCTCAAAATAATGATGAATCTGAGAATGACGACTGTGCTGGATCTCAGAATGGTGACTGTGATGGACCTCAGAATGGTGACTAGGCTGACGCTGAGAATGGTGACTAGGCTGATGCTGAGAATGATGACTAGACTCACGCTGAGAATGGTGACTGTGGGATGCACCAGAGACTGAGTGACGTGGATGGTCAGGAATCCTCCGCTGGGCGCTGCTAACAGATGCAGAATGACGAGGCCTATCGGAAAACCTGTCATGGCTCCCAGCTGAGTAGTACACCGGGCTCCTAGAACGTCTATGCGTAGATCTATAAAAATCCATGATCCCAGAAAGCACCTTTCGAGAAACTCGAGCAATAAATCCTGTCTCAGACTCATCGTACAAGATCGCCTTCAAACAGCTATCGAAGTACTCATCCCTGCTCGCATCCTGGGTGTGGTCCAGACAAGGAAGTCCATAGACATAACACACCCTCTCTGGATGCCTCTCCCGGTCCGATGTCTCTGCACCATCTACTGGTGGGTTACTCTGTCGGCGTCGCTTCGACACTTTATGTGCCAACTCATATGTAATCAATTTCACAACAGCCTTCTTCAACCTATCCATAACTTTCTTTTTCGACATCAGCGCAGGCTCATCCTCCTTGTTCTTCACAGCTATTCTTATAGGCTTTATGAACTTAACGTCATATGGCGAGCCATTCTCAGAACTCAGGTAGTAGTACTCAGCCTCATCCTCCTCCAGATACGGTAAAGAGGGAAGTACTTTGTGCTGCAAAAGTAGTCACTAAAGCGTACCATTAGATGGGCAATCACATAACGTTGAAGAGATGAGTGAAGTCAGGAGAAAATACGTTTACAAATTTATGTACCTTATCGTCGAAGAAATGAGTGGAATCACAGAACATCTTCCTCGTAGTCCACATCAAACACCGGGGGACTTGGACAGATTTATCTCGAATACCACACAATGCTCCCAATGAAGGAATCATCTCATACGACCATATCTGTAAAGCCCAAACAGGACCATAGAAGTGATAGTCCTTATGCTCCTGTCCCTCCTCCATGGCAACGTTGCCTATGTAGTAAGATAAAACCCCAAAGGCATAAGAACCCCAAGAAAACATATCCCACTGTTCGAAATCCTCAACTAATGCCCATGCCCATGTCTCGACCATCATGTCGTCACGACATATGATAAAGTAGTAGTATATAAGCAAATTGGCAACCTTCACATAATCTCTTATGTCTCTACCAAAATCTCGAGCATTGAACCTCTTCCGCAGAACACTAACCTTAATATTTTTGCCATGGAGTATTCTGTGGAAAATACCGTCAGACCGAAGGAGATGGTCGTCATGTGGATGGAAGGTAGAGTTTCCAAAATACAATCCAGTGATCATGGCAAAATCATGGGCCGTAAAACGAATGGTCCTCCTGCAAACTTGGAACCACGACTCATCCGGGGGGATTTGATCACCCTCCAACTTACGGGCAATTAAGTGATGTAGGGCAGTATTTGAACTCCCATTTTTACTAACTTTAATCAAATGCCCCAGGACCCCCTCAGTCAAGCTCTCGATTGCTCGATCACAAACTGCGGAATTGCGGCCCATACTTCTTAGTGTCTCAATGATCTCTTTAAATACCGCCTCCCGTATGTAAAGATTCACTTGACGTGTAACAAAGCACAATGTAGGTCTCTTCCATACGCAACCAGTCTGCAATATAGACATACAAATCATAAGAATATGATAGAATGCTTAAGAGAATAAAAAAAAGATTCTGCCTTGCACATGATGGCATGCACACGATCGATGCCCATCGTGTGAAGACCATCGTGTGCAACACTACGACTCACACAATGGGCATCGATCGTGTGCAAGGCAAAAGCCTTTGATCTTCTTGCCCACGACGGCACAAACGATCGATGACCGTCGTGTGTAAACCATCATGCTCGCGAAAGACCATCGTGCACACGATGGTGCCATCTTCTTCAGCACCATCGTGAGACGATGAACAACCGTCATGGCACGATCGTGTGTGAATAAAAATACACTAACCGGTGGCTCATTGACGAATTCCTCTTCAGATGGAGTGTCACTAGCGTGTGAGGAACTTCTGGCGTCTTCAGCTTCTCTGACGGGGGTTTTTGGTTTTACGAGCGATACAGCGAGAGAGTTTTTTTGTAAGAGAGAGAAATATTGAGTTGTGGGACCGTTTAGATTATTGTTGTTTGCTTTTAATAATTTTCTGTTTTTTATGTTTTTTATCTTTTAGTGGTAGACTTTAAGGGTAATAATGTCTTTTAACACATTTTGGTATAAAAAACTTATAGTTTTATGAATGGGGATATATAACTTATTAGTTTTATGCTTTGGTACTAAAAAAGAGAGTTCCCATTTAGTTATACTATTTATTTTAACGTGGTAATACAACTATGGACTTAATGTAGGGCTGTCGAACGGTTCAGTTCCGGTTAACTGGACCGAAATTTTCGATTAATCAGAACCGGACCAGTTATTTTCGGTTCCAGTTCGGTTAACCACAAAAATCATTTTTTTCCTCAAAAAATACATGTTCTGGTATGGTATATAACAGTTTCGAATCGATTTAATATCACCTTAATGATCTTAAACCTGGGTGTGGACGGCGCCCGTGGTATCGGCGTGTCTTTGGCCGCGTGTGGGCAGGCCAGACGAGATGACGGTGAGCTGCTGCATGCGGAGCGGAGTGGCTAAGGCAGCGCACTGCTTGACACTGGGCAGGGTCGGCACCGGCGGAGGTGTCCAGCGACGACAAGCCGAGACACAGAGGCAGACTAGCGAGTTGTGAGGGAGAGAAGAATTGTAAGGGAGAGAGGAGAGGCGCCGCGAGAGTGACTGAATAAGGCATGCGTGTGCCTGAATGAGTCTGCTGTAGGTAGGGTTCTAATTGTTGGGATTCGGTGCCTAAAACGAAGGCCCAACGGAAACGGTCAAACGAAAATTAATTCGATCCGTATCCCTACGAGGATCGATCGAGCTACGTATATACGAATATCAAAAACGAATTCACAAGAGATATAGAAACTCACCCTTGTAGTCCGTTGATTAGATGGATAACCTTATCTTGAGCTATTCCCCAAGCTTTTCTTGATCTCTACATATCCGATCCGCTCCAAGCCCTTGAACGATCCAACGCCGAAAGCACCGCGTCTCTACTTGCCACGCCGGAAAAACGACCGGAATAACAACTGTTGTGAGGAAATCCCTCACACCATGCCGCAAGTGCACGGTGTCAACAAGTAATAAAGTGATGAGTAAGATATCGTTCCCTCGAGGACTGATTTCACTAAGTACCAAAATATAGTCGATTCGTAATTTTATTTGAAGAACAATTATATGGAATTTATATCTAAACTAATTGCATAAAAAATAAATAATAATAGTAATAAGGGTGTAGGATTATGATTTTCACCTCAAACAATCAGGAAATGATTTTTATTCAATTCAATTCACTTTTATTCAATTGATTGTAAGCCAGGAATTCCTAAATTATTCTAAAGCCTTTCCCAAGGTCGATAGAAAATACTACGAATTATTAACTCGATATATCCCTATTCGAATTAGATAATTAATATGTAAAACAGTTCAAGAATTCCCACAAATAGGCTTCACAATTCCCATGAGTATATCCCTATCTCACGAAAATCATGATTATTCTCACAAGAACTATGCCTAAATTTCATCTCCCGAATCCATAAAGACATTCAAAATAATTCAACTGTTGGCCAGACAATTAAAAAGCATTAAGAACAATGAGAAAAATCCATCTCAGTATGAATAACGAATGAATTGAAATAATAATAAATAAATCAAACCGTCATGTAATCGGCTACAATCACAACCCTACTCGAACAGATCTAGAAACTAAGATGCAGAAAAATTAAGAAAAACCATAGGGATTCGTGGTCTTGTCGTCGCCCACAAATGTCCTCCTTGTGTTCTTCGATCCCGCGATGTCTTCCTCCGATCCGATCCTGATTATTCTTTCTCTTCAATTATGACCTTAAACCCTTATTTATAACTCTTATCAGCCTCCAAAATGCGTCCGTGTGATTAGGTCGAGAACAGTCTCCAAAACGGCAAAGAAACGCGGAAGTCTTCAGCAAAACCGCCCTGTGGGACGCGACTCACTTAAGCTGTGCCGCGGCTCACATTGTTCAACGCCTATACCTGGGCGCTTATTTTTCCTCCTGGGCCGCGGCTCACTTTCTTTGTGCCGCGGCTCTGGGCACAGTCCGCTCAGCACTTGTTTAGCCACCTTCGTGTGCGGCGGCCCGCTTTCCTTGTGCCGTGGCCCCAGGCCAAAAATTGCCGTTTTCGCCCGTTTTTCGTCGGTCGAGCTCCCGGACTCCAATTTCCTCCAAAACATAAAAAGATAGTGCATTAAAAGCTCATTTATGCATTTTTAGGCTCAAAATGGATATAAACTAATGATAAATAAGCGCATAAAAATACGCCTAACAACAACACTTGATTAACCTCTAAGGTTATGGCTAGAATCAAGTGATGAAGCTTTTATTATTACACTCTAAGTGTATAATATATCTCTCAATAATTTCTCTCTAAGAAAATGTGAATGAACACAAAATAAAGTTTTCTCTTCCCTCTCTCTTAAATGAATCTGCCGTGAGTGTGTACAAGGAGAAGAGAAAGAGAGTTTTTATTTTGGTCTTCAAAATCATTCACAAGATAATGTCTCCCACAAAATCTCCTTTTCCCTTATTATAAGAGATATGAAATCTCATATGTCACAAGTCTTCCAACAAGAAAACAAGACTATGATCAAGGTAAGAAATCAAGGTGGGGGCCGGCCTCTAGAAGAAATCGGACGAGTTCGGTTCGTTTCGGACTCCCGAGAGTCCAAACAGATAAACTCCGATTCCGTTCTGATGTATTTATATCGATTAATTAATCTAATCAATTAATCATATCAAATACATTATAACATAATTAATTTCTCCAAAAAATAATTATATTCACGAATTAAATTAATCACCCAGTAATTTATTTAATCCATTAGGCCGTAAATCAATTTATCCAATAAATCGATTTAGACATCCAATGTCCCAAATTAGATATCCAATATCTAATATTCATAATGAGAGATTAAGCTCGATTCATTCCGTCGTCAATCCTAATGCGCGACTCGGTAGGTCCGTCTCAGTCAGCAATGGGAGGAATCAAAGAGTAGTAGCACCACCTATCCAGCCTGGTGGCCTACACTGTACTGACACGTTGTTAGTGTAACTATCGCAAGTGCACGATATCGTATCAAGTAGTAAAGTGGACTTTTTGAGTCCGGTTTATCGATCCCACAAGGAAGTTTGGTTATAATTTGAATTATACACTATTAGTATATTTTTATAGATACTAAGATAAGTGAAACACACAATTAAAAAGTTTGGTTAAATAATTGCAAAGAAAATGCAATATTAGTTTTAATATTATAAGGAAATAACAAGATAGCAATAATAATAGATTGATTAACGATAAAATGAAATAGTTGGGATTACAAACTTAGTTCGTCATTAGTTATAGAAGATGTATAGGAGATCATAAGATGAATTTACTTATTATGTTGTGTAGATTCGATTTTTCTTAAAAAGACGGTTTCTCTTTCGAACTATAAAACGCCCCTTACATATTGAATCAATCCACTATATTTCTATGTTGATTGACTTCAATACATAGCATTAGGATTTATGAAAATCACTCAAAGAATCATCTAAGGTCTAGAGGTATATTTCTATCCCCTAGAACAACTTAGAGTGAAGATCATTTGATCTAATCAAACATATTTTCTTTCGAAACATATGAAGACCATAAATATCATCATTTATTGGCCAAATAAATAAATATTGTTAAAACAATGAAAATCACACACAATAATAAGTAATTCACAATAGATCTTTTATACAAACATAAATAACATGACTAACCTTGTTTATAATCCCAACTAAAGGTTACTTAGCCCATGAAGGGTTTATTATACATATTACAAGCTTGTGTGGTCATCATTAGTTGAATCAAGAGAAAGAATTGATCCTAACTCCCTTAGTAGATAAAGGAGATAGAAGCAATAAACTCTCTGAACAACATATGCTATACCACACTTACAAAAATCACTTAAGAACACAAGTGTGTTCTTCACTCAAAAAGAAAAGTTTACAAAAAATAGAAAATTATAAGATGAATGATGAATGATGAATGATGAAGGATCTAAGGGGTCTATTTATACACCTAAAGTCATCTAATAGCTCCAAAACTCCAGCATTATTACAATAGATCCGATCAATGCCAGCCATCCCCTCAATAATACATAAAAAGTATAAAAAATTAGACAAATCATAACGATCTGTCAAGAGTTACGGCCGTAACATCTGTGAGTTACGGCCAGAATTCAGGTGACTTACGGCCGTAACATTCTGTAGTTACGCCGTAATTTGGCTTCGTAAAATTGCTCACCGGATGCTTTGATAGTTACGTTTTCACTGCACTTCGTGACTTTGCGTTTTTGCCCCCAAATCTTCTTCGGATGATAACTTTTGATATATAACTCTGATTTTGAATCCGGAAAGACTGCCGAATTCGTCTCGGAAAGCCCTACAACATGAATATATCAAAGTTCAACAAAGAGAATATTTAATAAACATGTTATTTCTTGAGTAAATCAGTTATTTAATCCGATCATCATCCGATAAAAATAAAATTATTAAAACTAATTAATTAAAAGCAAAAAATGAGTAGACTAGCTCAATTATGGGTGGATTTTATGGATACAAACCATGGATAAGTGTACAAAACTGACACTTATCACACCCCCAAACTTGAATTCTTGCTAGTCCCGAGCAAGACTCTTTATTATTCATGCTCCAAAAATAAAAATAAGAAAAATTAATACACACATAAATTAAAATATAAAAAGAGAAAAGGAGATCAAAATGCCATTAATACACAACAACCAGCTTTATACAGTAGATAGAAATGAATCAAGATTCAAAATAAATCTACTAATGTTTTAGAAGTTAAAACACAGTTTTTATTTTGTAATTCCAAATTCAAGGTTTCCCCCCAAAAGGTTGATTATTTCTTTCCCACTCGTGATACACACGACTCCCTTTAATGGTTGCTCTCGACCACTCATTTATTTTTCGACTCAATATGAAGAAGAATTTTATTGGCGTCATCAAATATTGTGATTTTCACAAAATTGAGTGTATTGAAATCCAGCCGCTAATTAATTCAAATCTGCTCATAAACTACATCCCTTTTAGTGATAGCTTTCACACCGTTATTTGCTAACGTGTAGCTCTTTTCACTAACACAATTTCTATCTCATTTTTTTAAAAGGTGATAGCTTTCACACCGTTATTTGCTAACGTGTAGCTCTTTTTCACAAATTTTTCTGAGACGGCAGCTACGCAGCAACAATGGTTAGTCCTTTATTTTTCGCAAAACTTAAGACCTCCAAAATTAGGCAGCTGTTGCTGCTCAAAACTTCTCCTTTTCGTCATTTTTTTTAGGTGATAGCTTTCACACCGTTATTTGCTAACGTGTAGCTCTTTTCACCAATGACTCCATTTTTTTTAGGGAATAGAATTTTTGCAGAAAATCATTTCTTAGTTTAAGCATGAAAAATCAAAAACTCCACAGATTAAGTAAATTTCAGTTCTATTTTTCATCAACCGATTGATTCTTCTTTTCTCAAGGTAACGAATGACTCGATTTTATATGATAATTACAAGGCTTGGAAAGAGATTAAGGCTCAAAATTTTTTTTTGGAATATACAATTTTTTTTTACCGGTTAAAACGATTTTAGAAGCTTGTATATAGATAATTTATTGGTGTTATGGCCAGATCTAGAGATCTCAAAAATCAAAATACTATATATATATATATATATATATACACCAAAAAAAATTAAGGCAAATAACCAAATCAATCAAAACACACCAAAATTGCAACACACCAAAATAATAAAACAAACTACCCCCAAACTTGAAAATAAAACTGTCCTCAGTTTTTAAAAAAATAAAAATAAAAAATAAAAAAGCAATGCAGAAAAAGCAGAATACTCCCTGTTAAGAAAGTTGATGTTTGAGCTAACGCCTTTTAGAATCTGCAAGAGAATAAATATACGAGGCACACAACAAAAGAAAATAAAATATACTCGGAAGTATAACACAATTTTTAAGATGCGCATCAAGAAAGTCCGAAGAGTCGCCTTACGCTTCCATCAATGCTATTATAAAAAACACACAATAAAAATTACAGTAATAAAATAACAATACATAAATCGCGAATAGATGCGCGTCAAGAGATCAAGAAGAAACTCCTTAAGCTGCCACCATATACCACGATTATTACACATGTCAGAAAGTAAAAATAAAAGAGGTCCGACATGGGATATCAAAGGGAGAGGAATGAATCCACTTTTCGTTTTCTCACGGTAAAATCTTCCATCCAGACAATTTTAGCTAGAGCTGGATCTGGTTGAGGAACAAATTCATTGAGTTTTTTTGATTAGTTCTTCTGGTGTTGTTGCAACGACTATGATTCGTTTAGCACGCTCGGAAATAAAACCCTTTTCAGCAGAGTAGTCGATGAAAGACAGTAAACCATCAAAGAAACCATTGACATTAAGCACACCTATTGGTTTTTGATGAATATTTTGCTGGGCTCTGGTAACCACATGAAAAAGTTCCTCAAGGGTGCCAAAACCACCGGGAAGGGTGATAAAGGCGCTAGAATTATTTATCATGTGAGTTATGCGATCTTGCATATTTACAGATCTAAACTCATCTCCAATAGTTGACCCAGTGATTTTACTTTCAGCCAGAGGTTTTGGGATTATTCCCAACACTCTTACTCCTTCCATATAGGCAGAAGCAGCAGCTCGTCCCATTAGTCCTAGACTTCTGTTAGGAATACTTGTTAGATTTTGATGATGTCATTAATTTAAAATCAAATGTTTATTAATTGGCAAAATGTAAGGAAGAACCAAATGAGTATCTTCCATAGGCCAAAATATGTTAAGTATAAAATTGGCAAAATGTAAAGAAGAACCAAATGAGTGTCTTCTGTAGGCCAAAGTTAGTTAGGCTGAAAATCGGCTAAGTACTAAAGTACAGTCTAGTCTATCAGAGAAGTACAGCCGACTCCAATCAGAGTAGCCCTGGTCAACTAAAATTTATCAGAGAAGTTTGACCAGACTGCAGCCAAGGTACCTCAGGGAAGTCACCTGATCAGACAAGTCTCAAACAGTGAACAGCCGAGACGACCTACCTGCAGAGAAGTAAGCTGCACATCAGTCTACTCAACTACAGCCTAGTACTCCAAGTCCACGTCAGCATGCTTTGAAAAGTCAAATATTACGGAAAGCTCATGCAACGTGAAGAGACAAATTGGAGTGATTCCCGCAAGAGATATGATTTAATTAAATCATCCTGACCCACCGTGAAGACTTTAATCCTTTTATATTCAAAAGATTCGGCGCTCACATGCAGAAGTCATCACAACGGTCGGAAGATGAAATTAAATAATGGGAATCCAGCCTTGCAACGTTCAGAAAAGATTAAACAAAGAAGTCTCCCTCCAACGGACGGATTTGTTCAAAGATTTGCAACGGCTACAAGGAAGAAGCTCAGAGATCGTGATCTATATATACCCGGAGATTTGAAACTGAGCAACTACCGGTGCGAACATATACTCTAGCGATCAAAGCAAACAAAGCAATCTCAAGCAAACAAATAGCATCGTGAAAAAGAGCAGATCCAAAAGTTCATATTCAAGGAAGCTCTTTAGTTGGAGAAGACAAACACTCTTGTCTTTAAATCTTGAGTACGGGGTACTTCACTGGTTGAAGTAGCAGACTGTAAAGGCATCCGAGGATCGAGGATCAAGAGGTGCAAGGCAGTCAAGTGTGTACAACGGCACGGAATTCCACTGGTTGGAAGCTGTTGTAGTGTGTTGTGAATCACTGTAATCTTTATCACTGGTTGACAATTATAGTGAATTCATCTCCAACTGGTTTGGAGAAAAGTGGATTAGTAGAGGATTACCCCACCTCTGAGACCACTATAATCGCTCGTGTTATTTACTATTTTACTGCATCATACTCTAACTGCTGCATCCATTGTTAAGTGTTTCATTAAGTTAATTTATATTCGTCATCAGCTGACTTCCGCACATATCCAAGAACAAACGACTCCTAGTCATTTGTTTGATCATCAGCTGAAGAAACTCACTCTTCGAGAAAAAGAGTTCAAGAGTTTCTACAAGTCTATTCACCCCCCCCTCTAGACTTGTTTCTGGACGACTTGTGACCTACAAGTGGTATCAGAGAGGTTGGTTCATTTTTTTCACGAACCAGATCCATATTAAGATATATATCTTATCTCTCACGTTATAATGGAACACATGCACTCTAGACTACCTGTCTTTTCAGTTGACGAGTATGATCTCTGGAAGATAAGAATGCAGGCACATTTATCTTCAATCCATGACGACATGTGGTGCATCATTGAAGACGGTCCATTCATTTTCGAGAAGGACAACACGCCCGAGGAAATCGCAGCTGGGAGGCCCGAAAAGATTCCTAAGAAGAGAACGGAGCTGACCCCCGAAGAGAGAAAGTCGCCAATCTTGACAACAGGCCGAGATGTGTTATACCAAACTCTTGACAAATCCACAATGGTCAAGATCAAAAATTGTAAGAATGCCAAAGAGATATGGGATACATTAGCTCTAATGTGTGAAGGAACGGAGCTGATCAAGGAGAACAAGTTGTCAATAGCTATCCAAAAGTTTGACAACTTTAAAATGAAGAATGGTGAATCAATAGACCAAGTGGACACAAGGTTCATGAAATTATCAACGAGATCAACTCCCCGGGCAAAACTTATGGCAACAGGAAAATGGCACTCAAGGTCCTCGGATCACTCAATCCCGAATGGAGCATGAAGGCTGTAGCTATGAGAGAGTCCAAAGACCTGAATAAGATAAAGATTCAGGAGCCGTTTCTCTCGATCTAAAGGCTTATGAGTTCGAACTTCCGAGTTCATCCTCGATCGAGCCTCGCAGAGAAGGGAATCGCGCTTGCAAATGAGTCCCTGCTAAGAGCCTCGTTCGATGTGAAACCTCCAAATCCGCTAGACCTTGAGGAGGAAATGGCTTTCATTATGCAAAGGTTCAAGAACTCGTAAAGAACTACTCCAAGTATAAGAAAACTACAAGGAGAACCCAAGAAGGAACCAGAAGGTTGGAAGTCGGAAAGTTGAATGCTACAATCTGTTATAAAATAGACACATCCAAATGGATTGTCCCGAGCTCAAGAAGGATGAAACCAAGAAGGAGGTGGCGAAAGGAAGACAAGAAAAGCTCTCATCGGAGAAGACCAGAGCATGTCGAATCAAGCGGCGGTTTCTTTTCCGATGACGACGAGGAATATGATTGCACGATGGCAAACTTAGCCGATGAAGAGGTAACCTCTAAACCTACCGGTTCAAATAATAGCTCACCATGTCACAAGATATGGATTTACATGAATCGGTAAATCAATTATTCAAGGATTTTGAAACACTTAAATCGCACACCAAGTCAGACGCAGAGAAGACTAAGTCGCAAGAAGATGAGAATAGGCAATGAAAAATGATTTCAAAAACTCAAATTTAGATTTAAATAAGGTGAGACAAATACAATTGATTTTGAAAACTGTGCAAGTGCTAATACATTTGAGATAGACCGGCTAAATATTTTACTTAAAGAAAAGTCACCGCACTTGCTCATGCCAAAGCCGAGTTTACTAAGTCGCACGCTTAAATAAAACTCAAAGCGCAGAAATAACCTCCCCGAAAGCGCCGTTAACTCGGGACGAATTGTGTACTAACAAGAGGCCACTATATTCCGCATCGTGCCTCGATATGATTCTCACACTCCCTCTAGTTCTAAAACCACTTTCATCAAGGGAGAAACAATGGTCTCGATCACGAGCCCGTGTATAAACCGATTTTCAAAAGCAATGAAAGTCAAACGTTTCAGCCGCAAATGTTACACTGCATACCCACCTAGACAGCGACTAGGCAAAGGGCCTGTGCAAAAGCAAGAATTCGCATAACATGCCCACTATTACCAACAACTCCCCAAAAATAGATTTCATAATGGGAGGGGCGATGGAAACCTCAAGGTTATCCAAATTACAAAACGAACAAGTGTGGAGACCACAAAGGTTTAATAAATGGTCTCACTAGATTTAGAAATGGCCCACACTATTTTGAGGAATATCCTAGATACAATCCAACCAGAGATTTAGACCTCGACCACGTGCACCTTATAAGGGTTATAATAATAATAACAATTCCTATAATCCAAGGAGAAATCAATTCTCCAGAAACCAACTAACCCCAAAGGACCCACACAAATTTGGGTACCTAAATCTCGCTTGTTTAATTGCGTAAGAGGTGGAAGGACTACAACCACATCTCCTCAAGCTCAAATTTTGGAGGTGAAGAGTGGTTTGTAGACTCTGGATGCTCAAGGCACATGACCGGAACAAGAAGATGCTGACCAAATATATCAAGGAAAGAGGTCCCGATGTAACCTTTGGAGATAGCTCTAGAGGACAGACAAAAGGCTTTGGAGAGTTGCACCGAGGAAACATTGTGATATCCAAAGTCCATTATGTCAAAGGTCTCAAATACAACCTCCCGAGCATAAGCCGCTTCGCGACGAGAAGAATCTAGTAGTCTTCACCATCTTGAAGTGTATGGTGATAGACATCTTATCTGGAGAAATAAAGCTACAAGGTTTCGAAGAAGAGATGTATACATGATTGATTGGAACACAGAACACCTAACTTCTTTTCTATCCAAGATCAGTAGAATGGATGGTCGTGGCACAAAAGACTATGTCACTGAAATTCAAAGCCATCAACAAGATTAGCTCTCGGAGTCGGTCGAGGACTTCCAAATGAAGCATTCAAGAAGGAAGCACTCGTGATGCATGTCAAGGGAAAGCGAGACCAAGGCATCGCTCAAACCAAAGGCACTACAACGCTCACAACAAGGATCTTAGATCTACTTCACATGGATCTATTTGGTCCTATCAAGCCAAGGACTTTGAGCGGCGTAAAGCATGCTCTTGTGATTGTAGATGATTATTCAAGGTACACTTGGATCATTTTTCTATACAAGAAAAGTGAAACCTTGACCAAGTTACCCGAGCCGAGAAGGATCCAGAATGAGAAATCCCTCTCCATAATCAAGATCAGATCGGATAGAGGAGGAGAGTTTCTCAACAAGGCGATAATCGATTTCAGCGATCGAATGGGATCCAAAGATGAGCTCTCTGCCTGTGACGCCCACAGAATGGTGTTGCCGAAAGAAGGAACAACTCGAAGGAAGCAAAGAAGGTCCATGATTGCAAGCGGACCTACCCAAGAGGTTCTCGGGTCAAGCCGTTAACACACCGCCACACCTGCATCAGAGTATGATAGTAGGGAGACATGGCAAAACTCCTATGAGGTTTGGAATAATAGAACTCCTACCGTTGCTTACTTTCATGTTTTTGGTTGTAAGTGTTTCATCCACAACAACGGTAAAACACACCTAAATGCCTTTGATGCTAAACCGATGATGGTCTATTTATGGGATATTCCCAAAGAAGCAAGGCATATAGAGTTTTCAACAAAAGAACCTTAGTTGTGGAGGAAACACCCCATGTTGTTTTTGATGAATCTACCGTTGAGTACAGGAAACAACTTGAGCAAATTGAGAACAAGCTCAAGTCAAAGAACCCTTGAAGAAGTCATTGTACATGACACTGAATGGTGGACTCACTGCAGATCACTGATGACCCAACCGCAATGATGAAGACCCAATCTGCAGATCGACAGATCACCAAACCCATCCGATCCAGCTTGTCTGAAGAAGACCCAAATGAGTCGATAAAGACTCATCTGCAGCCTGTAACCAAGCCGCAGATGACAAGGCAAAGAGCCGATCCACAGGCACTGTAATCCAAACAGATGCGCACAACCACCAGAGCAATCCAACAGGGGAACAAACCCGAAGAGGACGAGATCCCCAAATGGCTCAAGGATCATCCAATTCAAAGAAATTATCGGAAAGTTGATCGATGGAGTCAAGACAAGACACCAACTCTACCACAGAATGGCGATGTTCTCATGTTTCATGTCGCAAATTGAACCCAAGACGACGTAACAAGCCTTGGAAGATTATTCATGGATTAATGCCATGCAAGAGGAATCGAGCATATGGAGAGAAACAAAGTTTGGGAACTAATGCATGCACTCCAATCACAAGAAAGTTATTGGCACCAAATGGGTGTATAAAAACAAAAGTGATGAAGACGGAGTCGTTGTTAGGAATAAAGCCGACTGTAGCAAAAGGTTATGCACAAAGGTGAGGGAATAGATTTTGATGAAACTTATGCACTTGCAAGATTAGAAGCCATCGACTATTCCTCGCATATGCCGCATTCAAGTATTTTGAATTCTACCAAATGGATGTAAAAAGTGCGTTTCAATGGAATCCTAGAAGAAGAAGTCTATGTAGAGCAACCCCGTGTTTTGTCAAAGGAGACAAAGTCTATAAGCTGTTGAAGGCTCTGTATGGACTCAAGCAAGCACCGAGAGCATGGTATGAAACACTGTCTGTGTTTCTTGAGAAAAATGGATTTTGCAAAGGAAAAGTGGACAAGACCCTATTCAGAGTGGAGCACGAAGGCCACATACTAATAGTTCAGATTTATGTGGATGACATCATATTCGGGTCAACCAATCCAGAACTATGTGAGAAATTCTCCAACCTCATGCAAGGAGAATTCGAGATGAGTATGATGGGAAAGCTTAACTTCTTTCTCGGATTACAAGTTAAGCAGATGGAAAAAGGAATTTTCATCAACCAGGCAAAGTATACCCGAGATCTCATCAAGAGATATGGAATGGAATCAGCCAAACCCGCAAGAATTCCAATGAGCACAAGCACTCACCTAGATGCAGACGAGGCAGGAATATCAGTGGACTCAACCCACTACAGAGGACTCATCGGATCTCTTCTGTACCTAACTGCAAGTAGGCCAGACATATCATATGGAGTTGGAGTTTGTGCAAGATTCCAGTCCAAGCCGAAGCAATCACACCTAGATGCAGCCAAGAGAATAATTAAGTACCTAAAGTCTACCATTAATGTTGGACTATGGTATCCCAAGGATGACAACTTCGAGCTATCAGGATACTCAGATGCGGATTTCGCCGGATGCAAAATCAATAGGAAGAGCACTAGTGGAACGTGTCAATTCCTAGGAACCAGACTGATATCCTGGTTTAGCAAGAAGCAGGTTTCTAACTCTATCTCCACTACAGAGTCAGAATACCTAGTCAGCAGTAGTCAAGCAGTACGTATCCTATGGATCAGACAACAATTAAGGGACTACAATATTATTGCCAACGAAGTTCCTATATGGTGTGACAACAATAGTGCTATTGCAATAACCAACAATCCGGTTTTGCACTCAAGGACGAAGCACATTGACGTTAAGCACCATTTCATTCGAGACCATGTGCTTAACAAAAGGGTTAGAGTTGAAAGAGTCAGCACAGACTACCAAATAGCTGACATCTTCACCAAACCCCGCCAGAAGAAAGATTCCTAGAGCCGAGCAGAGACCTTGGATTACTAGATTGGGAATCTAGTTCAAGCAAGTTGAAGGAAGGATGAACCCCCTTAATCACCTAAGCCGATGCAAAGTAGAAGACGAAAGCTACCGAAGCAACTTAGTCAGATGTAATACCTGTGCGAGAGGACAAACTCACCTGTAGCAGAGTGGTCAACAGTCAACGAATCAGACCAGCTAAGTTCTCTAAACTGATCTCTAATTTTTAATTATTATCTGTCATATTTAAAATACTATTTTGGCTTAAGAAATAGCATTTAAAAATACATTTTATAAGCCTAGTGGCAATTTTAAATACACGTGTCACACGCCCATTTAATTAACCTCTACGGTGGCCAATCAGAATCAACCGTCAAATTTTAAATGGGGCCACCGATTCAAATTTGAAATTCAAAAGAATATGAAAAGGCGTACCACCGTTTAAACTTATAATAAACTAATCCAAACGTCCTTTCATCTTCTTTATAAGGAAGAAAACCCTTTCACTTTCCTCTTTACGCTTTCAGAAACCCTAAAATTTACAGAGCAAAATACACACTAAATCCTAAAATCTTTTTGCAGAAATGGCATCTTTTGACGGAGCAAACTTGAAGGCGATGAAGGACCAGGTCATCTTCTCCATGGTCGTCGATTTCGAAGGATTACTGGAAGCAAATCTAGAGGACTTTGATATGCTCGACTTAATCCGGTCGATGAAACTGAACGGAATCTACCCGTTTCTCGAAATCAACCCTCAACACTTGTTCAAAGAAGATGTGGTTGAATTTTATCGCAACGCTTACCTGATTCAGCATGAGATTCAGAGCACGGTCGGTGGAGTACCAGTCACCATAGATACAGAGAAGATTCGCTCTGTATTCGGGATGAAACATCGCGGTTTGGCGGTCGAAGCACTCAAACAATCACCCGCCGAAACATGGAAGACGATTAAGCTCGAAAATGTCCCTGAGAAATTGAAGTTTACAGCGAAGAGAAATGAGTTGAAAAGGGTCTATCGAGTCGCTCTGGACATCACAAACAAAATAGTCATGGGAATGGCAGGAAGCTATGACCAACTATCATCTTCAAAATTCATGGTGTTGGGTGCGTTAATTCAACGCGAGGAAGTTGATTGGGCCGATTACATTTTCAGGCAACTTGTTCGCGAGGTGAACAAGGTCGAATGGCTCGAGGGAGAGAAGAAGTTCAAGACTAAGTTGGCGTTCGGAACGCATCTTAGTTGGTTCTTGGAGCAGACTGGCGTGGCCAAGGGAAACATTGACCCTTTCCACCCAAACAAGAGGCTTGGTCACATGGACCATGACAAGAAGAAGGTTGGAGTCACTGGGAGGGCAGCCCAGATATTGAAGGATTTACCAGACTCAAGCTATTGCCCAAGGTACGATCTATCAGACTGACCAACTCGCACCGAGATCGAACCGCAATGAGTCCGAGAATGAGTCCGATGATACTCCTATCGCCATCCGTTTCAAGAGAAGGGGACCAGCCCTGAAGGACCTTCCAACCTGCAATCATCACCCGAACCCTCTCCAAAGAGGCCAAGGAAGCCGCAGTCAAGGAGAGCAACGAGCAAAGATACCACCATCGCCCGCCTAGTTCATCCGACCACCGCACTGCATACCGAAACAAGGATTGTACTGCCATTACTCCTCCAAAGATACATGACCGAAGAAGAGGAAGCAGTCTTGTTATATCTATCCTCAAGCAGATTACACATTCAATCTTTTGGAAAATAACACTTTTAATCTTTCCATAGAACAACTTCACTTGTCAAGCCACAAGCGAAAAACATTCCTTTGTCAATATTTTTAAGGAGTGGAAAACTCTTAAAACCATGTCCTTTACAAATTTTCAAATTTTTGTTGAAACTAGTGGTTGGGAATACCCCCAAGCCACGGAGGATGTTCTGACTGATTTTTGCAAAGAGTCAGATTTGGCTTTACTCCTCCAGGATAACTGGTTCATGTCACATTTTGAGACAAACATGGACCATTTTATCCACTCTATAATGCTAAGTATTTTTGATGGTACTTTTGGAGAAGAGGAGGAAGAGAAAGTAGAAAAGGAGATTAGGATAGAAGAAGTTGATGAAGAGAATGAAATTATCAATTTGGTTGAGGAGGATGAAGAAGCAAAAGAAGAACAAGAAGAAAACATACCAGTTGAAAAGGAAACAGAGGAGATTGAAAAAACAGAAGAAGTGAATGATGAAGAAGATGAAGAAGAAGGAGAAGAAGTGGAGCAGGAAAAAGAAGAAGAAGATAAGGAGAAGGATGAAGATGATGTAAGAGAAAAGGAGAAGGATGATGATGAGGAAGATGATGATGATGCTGAGAAAAATGATGATGATGATGATAATAATGATGATGGAGGTGAAGGAGGAGCTGGTGTGGCGGCTGGAGAAGAGAGAGAAAAAGATGAGGAGAAAGAAAAAGAGAAATCTGAAGAAGAAGAAGGGAAAGAGGAAGAAAGAGAAAAGGAGCCAGAGAAGGAGCCAGAGCCTACCAACGAAGCTGCAGATAGGGTTGTTGTACCTCCCCGACACCACCTCAGTGAGCCGGGCAGAGGACTCTGTGTCGGGACCCTGAGAAGACTCAATCGACCTACCGGCCGCATCCAGAGCTCAGCCTAGTGGCTCCATTGTCAAGGATCAGAGAACACTCCCCATCGCCTCGCTTATCACCTACCATGACCGAGCCGATCAAGCAAATTGTCGAGACACCATTGGGGAGTCGCTATCAACACAGTCACTCGACCTTGAGACCATTAATGCCAAGATTGACACCCCGCTTCAGAGAGAGATCCTCGGCCTCCTCCTCCTACAAATGTAATGCCTTTTGGCATGTCTCGATCGATGAGCCGCATGGAGCAACAGATTGACAACACTCATTGATCCGGCAAAAAGGGGGAAGAGAGGATTCAGGGGAAGAGAGAGAAATCAAGTAAGAAAAGGTGATGTCCCAGATTGAAGGACCCTCTAACTTAAAAAGGAAGGAAGTCAGAGATCAAGAAGACAAGGCTGACCAGCCTGAAGGGAAGCGCAGAAGGACCAGAGGCGGCTTTGAACCTACTCTTGAATGGGAAGGTCTGGAGCTATGGTATGTTGAAGATTTCTGCCCACTTGAAGCTATTGAAATATGGGGAGCTGCTAGGAAGAAGTTCATCAGAGACTTTTATGTCTGGGAACTACTTCAAGATGACAAACTCTCCCCACAGGAGATTTTCATAAACTGGATGGAAGAGGTTCATCCTAAGCTTTGGGCTGTTCTAAAGAAGTACGCAAAAGATCAAAAAGCTTTTCCCATGATCCCTAAATTCAGAGCTGAAGAAGCACCAATCCGCATGGATGGTGAACTTGATGAACTACAACTCCAGGAGGAAATCAAGCGTGTCTGCCTTGAAAACAAATTCAGATCTCAGCAGGAGCAGGACTTCGCAGCACTGGTTGTGAAGAGAAAGTATGGCCTTGCTCCAGTCAAGGTAAGACCCATCGGAGCCAAACCATTCAGACCTGCCAAGCAGCCTATTCGAAGAGGCAGAGGAAGAGGCAGATGATTTTAGCTACTTTCCTACTTGTAATTTATTTTCTGTACTTAAACATTCTTGTATAATTTCTATGATAAGTCAGAAAACTTTATGAACAGTCTGTTGAATGACAATTTTCCAGTTGTCTCAATATTAGACTGATTTCAGTTTTGTCTTGCACTTAAGTGCAGACTTGGCCATTTGATTTCTTACTTAGTTTTGCCATCATCAAAATAGGGGGAATTTGTTAGGAATACTTGTTAGATTTTGATGATGTCATTAATTTAAAATCAAATGTTTATTAATTGGCAAAATGTAAGGAAGAACCAAATGAGTATCTTCCATAGGCCAAAATATGTTAAGTATAAAATTGGCAAAATGTAAAGAAGAACCAAATGAGTGTCTTCTGTAGGCCAAAGTTAGTTAGGCTGAAAATCGGCTTAGTACTAAAGTACAGTCTAGTCTATCATAGAAGTACAGCCGACTCCAATCAGAGTAGCCCTGGTCAACTAAAATTTATCAGAGAAGTTTGACCAGACTGCAGCCAAGGTACCTCAGGGAAGTCACCTGATCAGACAAGTCTCAAACAAGGACACCGAGACGACCTACCCGCAGAGAAGTAAGCCGCACATCACTACTCAACTACAAATTTAGTACTCCAAGTCCACGTCAAGATGCTTTGAAAAGTCAAATATTACGGAAAGCTCATGCAACGTGAAGAGACAAATTGGAGTGATTCCCAAGAGATATGATTTAATTAAATCATCGACCCACCGTGAAGACTTTAATCCTTTTATATTCAAAAGATTCGGCGCTCACATGCGTAAGTCATCACAACGGTCGGAAGATGAAATTAAATAATGGGAATCCAAATTTGCAACGCTCGTAAAAGATTAAACAAAGAAGTCTCCTCCAACGGACGGATTTGTTCAAAGATTTGCAACGGCTACAAGGAAGAAGCTCGAGATCGTGATCTATATATACCCGAGATTTGAAATCGAGCAACTACGGCGAATATACTCAAGAGATCAAAGCAAACAAAGCAATCTCAATAAAACAAATAGCATCGTGAAAAGAGCAGATCCAAAAGTTCATATTCAAGGAAGCTCTTTAGTTGAGAAGACAAACACTCTTGTCTTTAAATCTTGAGTACGGGTACTTCACTTGAAGTAGCAGATCAGAAGGCATCCGAGGATCGAGGATCAAGAGGTGCAAGGCGCCAAGTGTGTACAACGGCACGGAATTCCACCGGTTGGAAGTCGTTGTAGTGTGTTGTGAATCACCGTAATCTTTATCACCGGTTGACAATTATAGTGAATTCATCTCCAATCGGTTTGGAGAAAAGTGGATTAGTAGAGGATTACCCCACCTCGAGACCACTATAATCGCTCGTGTTATTTACTATTTTACTGCATCATACTCTAACTGCTGCATCCATTGTTAAGTGTTTCATTAAGTTAATTTATATTCGTCATCAGCTGACTTCCGCACATATCCAAGAACAAACGACTCCTAGTCATTTGTTTGATCATCAGCTGAAGAAACTCACTCTTCGAGAAAAAGAGTTCAAGAGTTTCTACAAGTCTATTCACCCCCCCCTCTAGACTTGTTTCTGGACGACTTGTGACCTACAACTTCCTCCTCCGTAAACTACATGAATGCATTTTTTCCTAAGGTACGACCCAAGTTGTGGGCTGCTTCAGTAAAGCATGCCTCTTTTTCATAACTAGCTCCACCAAAAATGCAGACTGTGCTAAATTTTGTTGTTGAAGATGATGACTCCATTTTTGAAAAGAAATTATTTAGAGAGAGACAGAGAAAAGTGTAAGTTTGAGAGATGAATGAAAGAAACAAGCACAATGTTTATTTATAGAAGAAAAAGAAGGTAAAAATTGTTTAACAAGTTTGTGATTGCGTTTGATTGTGCTTCAACTACTCAATAGAATAATGAAAGCATTTATCGCGTATCACATTTTTTTATTCAGAAAATCTCACCACACGACAAAAAAAAAAAAAAACTTACGCGTATGTACAGTAGTTGTGATTGTGGCTCACATCTTCCTCTGATTTTACGTTCAGAAACGGCCTAAACGCCTTCTATGAGTCGGGGAGAAGCTTCCCATCCAATTTTCTTACAAATTGGCAAACAGGGTCTTTTAACGTCAGATTCCCAAGACGTTGTTCATATTCTGGTTTGAATTTATTCCACAAACATCGAATTCCATAATCTACGAGTCCACTAGGATGCGTGTCAAGAGAAATTTCGATATCATCTAAATTCTCCTTATTCAGACCATCCTTAATGAACTGAATTTTATCTTCTCTGTTTGTAGATGGAATTCCTAAAGATCGAAATTTTAAATTACAGTTCCATCTAGCACATTTATAACAAACGGCTATTATCTTTGCTCGTCGTTTCTTCGCATATGAACTTTTTCCAAGTCCTGGTAAAAATCTAGTCGGTGTTTCTGTGAATTCACCTTCTATTCTTACTTTGGATTCAATAATGAATCTTATGTCAAAGGGTATGCTTTTATTCATAAGCAACCTCATCCTTTCAAGCCTTGTCCTGTAAATTTTTAAAATTGCATTTTTGCTTAGAAAGGGGAATCTTTTTTCAATTTTATACAAAGTTTCATCCATGATAAAAAAAATAAAAAGACAATGAAAATAATTGAAGAAAATATCTACAAATATCAGTTGTTGTGGGAAACTGAAAAATCCGACTTTAATAGTCACGGAGTACCGTTATCCGCCACTTGACCGGACAAACACAATTGAGTACTAAGTTACAATATCGAGAAATTTGTACCTATAAAAATAGTTTACAATGTAAGATTTCAAATATAACTTATACTTCCCCGACAACGGCGCCAAAAACTTGACACGTTGTTAGTGTAACTATCGCAAGTGCACGATATCGTATCAAGTAGTAAAGTGGACTTTTTGAGTCCGGTTTATCAATCCCACAAGGAAGTTTGGTTATAATTTGAATTATATACTATTAGTCTATTTTTATAGATACTAAGATAAGTGAAACACACAATTAAAAAATTTGGTTAAATAATTGCAAAGAAAATGCAATATTAGTATTAATATTATAAGGAAATAACAAGATAGCAATAATAATAGATTGATTAACGATAAAATGAAATAGTTGGGATTACAAACTTAGTTCGTCATTAGTTATAGAAGATGTATAGGAGATCATAAGATGAATTTACTTATTATGTTGTGTAGATTCGATTTTCCTTAAAAAGACGGCTTCTCTTTCGAACTATAAAACGCCCCTTACATATTGAATCAATCCACTATATTTCTATGTTGATTGGCTTCAATACATAGCATTAGGATTTATGAAAATAACTCAAAGAATCATCTAAGGTCTAGAGGTATATTTCTATCCCCTAGAACAACTTAGAGTGAAGATCATTTGATCTAATCAAATATATTTTCTTTCGAAACATATGAAGACCATAAATATCGTCATTTATTGGCCAAATAAATAAAGATTGTTAAAACAATGAAAATCACACACAATAATAAGTAATTCACAATAGATCTTTTATACAAACATAAATAACATGACTAACCTTGTTTATAATCCCAACTAAAGGTTACTTAGCCCATGAAGGGTTTATTATACATATTACAAGCTTGTGTGGTCATCATTAGTTGAATCAAGAGAAAGAATTGATCCTTACTCCCTTAGTAGATAAAGGAGATAGAAGCAATAAACTCTCTGAACAACATATGCTATACCACACTTACAAAAATCACTCAAGAACACAAGTGTGTTCTTCACTCAAAAAGAAAAGTTTACAAAAAATAGAAAATTATAAGATGAATGATGAATGATGAAGGATCTAAAGGGTCTTTTTATACACCTAAAGTCATCTAATAGCTCCAAAACTCCAGCATTATTACAATAGATCGGATCAATGCCATCCATCCCCTCAATAATACACAAAAAGTATAAAAAATTAGACAAATCATAATAATCTGTCAAGAGTTACGGCCGTAACATTCAGGAGTTACGGCCGTAACTAGGGTGACTTGCGGCCGTAACATTCTGTAGTTACGACTGTAACTTGGCTTCGTAAAATTGCTCACTGGATGCTTTGATAGTTACGTTTTCAGCCCAGAATTTCTCAGACTTTGCGGTTTTGCCCCCAAATCTTCTTCGGATGATAACTTTTGATATATAACTCTGATTTTGAATTCGGAAATGTTGTTACCCAAAATATTATCCGGAGATAGTATTGCTGGAATGATCGAGTAACAAACAAAATGCGAGAACACTTCCGTGGGAAAAAGGATAACACAAGATTTGCCGGGGTTGTTAGTCCCGGGCTTGAATGCTCTCGCGAGATGTTATTAATAAATATACTGTCGAGTACAAATATTAATGTTAGAATCTAATACAATGAGTGTAAAAGCTTCTAGTTATCTAGGCTTAAGAGCGCGTAGATTGCCGGAAGAACCAGATGGATGAATCTGTGAGTTCTTGCTTGGAATTTACGATGACTGTGTATGAATGTCACTATGAATGTGTTGATGCTTGCCAAAAGAGCCTTTTATTCTCTCTTTGGTGTGTATTTTTCACTTAATTCGTAGTAGAATCCCCCCTTTGGCCGCAACAGTGAGTCCTCTATTTATAGGGGACAAAGTAGTTGGGATCCCTTAGGCGATCGCGGGTGATCGCCGTTTTTTTATATTAAAATAAATGGCCGATCGTCCCGTCACGTGGGCCTGTTCCCTTGAGGTCCGAGGTTGCAGTTGGAGGCCACTGATGAACCAATGGGAAGCCGACGCTGCCGCGAGTCGCTGTCCGAGGAGGGTCCACTTCGTACCTTTCGGCGGCCTTGTCGGTAGGTGTGGTAGGTGACAGGCTGGGGTCAATGATCCTTTTTGTTGGTATCCTATGAAGATCCGCGGGTGGGCCATCGTCCAAGATTCGGTCTTCGATGATTTTGACGGATGATGGATCCCCACGTGGCATGAGATGATCGCCTCTGATCCGTTAGACAAAGACGATCGCCAGGTATCAAAAGACGATCGCTGGTTACCAAAAGACGATCGCTGTATGGTGCCGGACTCTAGGTGTTCGTCCGGAGTTTGGCTTCTACGATTGACTTCTCAGGGAGGTCGTCGATCGCCTATCGTGGCGAATTAATCGTCGCACAACAATTGCCCCCCAGCTCGCCTCGATGTTGAAAACACGGGGTGAGGTGGCACTGTTGGCGATCGCCGATGTTTAGACGACCAGCCGATCTGAATTCAAATATGGACGACCTTCTTTCGCGTCGGGAGCAGCGGGAAAAGAAGGCGGGCCTTTCACAAGTGGCTGGGACACGCGTCGTGCTGCCGTTGGGGGAATCCGACGGTTTGTCAGACTTGTCGGCTGGCATGCCCTCGAAAAGACGCGTATGCGGGATTCGAGGGCCGCATTTAATGCGTCCCCACGTGACGGTTGCGCTTCAGCCCCCGAGGTTTCTTCTATTTGCACTTAGGCCCTCGTCTCCATCTATAAAAAGGGGAGGGCTTCTTCTCCTTCACTTTTTACGCGCCCTTAGCACCCATAGCCGAATTTCTGCAGAAATTTCTGGAGCTTTTGTGTGCCGATCTCCTTCTTTTTTCTAGGTAAGATTAAATTTAACCTTCTCCTTATCTTTACTTTCTAATATGTCGGGAGGATCGAAAACCTTCGAGACCGGAAGTTCTTCCGCTGCCGCCGCGTTGCCTGAACGGGAGGAGGTCCCCATTAGAGTGGATATGGAGACGGCCGCTGAAGCTATTCGAGCGGGGATTGCACCCGAAGAACTCGAAAAACTTTTCAACGAGGCCGAGGTGGCGAGGACGGCGGAGACGGCGGAGCAGGGGGGTTCGCCGGTGGATGAAGACGATCTGGCGCGGGAGGCCTGGGAAAGAGAGAGCAGATTCGGCCCCTCCTATGTGGCTTTTGCTCAGATGATGGAAACGATCGCTGGACCTTGCCCGGAATTCGACTTTGAGGCCTACTCCGCCGCTCACCCTTACAAACATGTGAATCGGACGGTCTTTCAGCCGCCGTCCCGTCTCGATGGACTCTCGGCCGATCCGAGTACGGCGACCAAGAATGACTCCGAGCTACTGGAGGGCCAAATACCACATCCTCCGACGTTTCCCTTCACGTGCCTTTGGAGAATGAGCGCGCCGACCAACCGCCCTGTGATATGGTCGCCGTCAACGAGATGATTATGGAGGCGGGTCTGCGATTCCGTTGCCACTCGCCGTCTCCTATTTGCCGATCGCTCGGAATTTGGCGCCTTCAACCGACGCCGAATGCTTGGCCGCAGATCATCACCACGTTGACCTTGTTTGGCGGTCACCGGTTATTTCGTCACCTTACCGCGCTGGAGATGAATTATTTGTTTAAATTGGCTGCGCAGAAAGGGACGATCGGCGGTTATCATATCCAGGGCCGACTCGGGAGAGTGGTTCTTGGCGTGCCGAATAAGACCAGGGGCGACCTGGCAAAATGGTGTTGGGTCGGCGGGGCATGGCGATCGGCGTTGAGTGAAGGGCTGAATGAAGAGTTGGAGATTCCCACTATTTTCCGGGAGAGGAATCCGAGTAAGGATTTAAACTCTCCCCTTGATTGAGCTTGTCTTGGACTGATCTAATTTTGTTTTCTTTTTGCAGGACCTCTCGTTCCAGCGATCAGCGACCTCCCATTTGATTTCTTGATCGTTTGGGAGCGTATTCGTGCGTTGCCGAACTCCTTTATTGACGTTCGATCGCTTGGTACTGAAGCTCATCGGTTGGGGGCTCGTTTGTTTTGCTACCCTCGTCACTTGAAAATTCAAGGTATGAGTTTAAGTGGTGTTTCCTTTCTTTGACGATCGTCTCCAAGAGGTCGTTTTATTTTGTCTAACTTGTTTGCCCCTTTTCTTTGACAGAGGCTTATTTTCCCCGAATCGCCGAACCTCCGCCAGAGATAGCTATGTCGGACTTGGGAGTTCTTGGTCGCCTTAAATTGGGCAAGCAGATCGGTCGCGTTCTGCGACGACGTCTCATCCCGCCCGGTGACGAGACCCGCCGAGGCGCCGGCCGCCAAGCCGGTGGTCGAGGGAGAGGAACAGCTCAAACGCCGCAAGAGGCGGAGGTCGGAGTCCCCGTCGATCTCCGAGGCGGACGTATCGATTCTTGAGCCTCCGGCCGCCGCGGCTCCTATCTCCGCCATCCCGATGATGGAGCGATCTCGGCGCCAAGCCCACGGTCTCGGACCCCGGTCCGTCGCGGCTCGGCGAAGAAGATGGCGATCGCCGGCGCGAGACATCCCGGCAAGCCTTTTTCTGGACGCGACCCGAGTTGGTCAATAGGTAAGAGTGGGTCAAAATTTTTCCGAGTTAGGCCTTCCGAGCATGGTATGGGCTAACTCCTCGATTTCCTTGGTTTGCGCCGCAGGTCTGCCTCGCCGACCCGACGTCGCCCCGGTGCCGACTTCCTCTCGAGCAAGGCTCCGCAAGGTTCTCTCGAAGTCCCACTTACGTTCACAAAGCTATCAATCTTCGCCCAAGGCTTGACGGCCGATTTTGATGCGATCGTCGTCGGCGATCCGAGACGCCATGCGGCGACCGGTTCTCGGCTCTTCGGGACGGCGACGATGGCCGTCCAAGCTGCTCGGGATTTTGAGGGGCGACCCTCCACCGCTCATCTCCATCGCGAACTCGAGACCGCCCGAATGTAAATATCAAGACGCCAACCGATCCGGCCAATGGAGAAAGAGTATGAGGAGACGGCCAAGCAAAGCAAGCCGGACGTGGACCGATTGAAGCAGAGCCGAGCCGCTCCAAGGAGGCCGCCGATCGGTCTAGTAATAAGGAGAAGGAGACTCGCTTGAAGCTCGAGGCTTCGCAGAGGAGGCGACGGCCAAGGCCGCGGTGGATCGGCTCGGGCCGGTGAGCCGGAGGCGGCGAAGAGAGAGCCGGAGAAAGCCGTGGGCGAGAATGTTGCCAAGGCGGCCGAATCGGAGGTCGAGAAGACGGCGGCGGATCTGAAGGGGCAGCTGAAAGCGATCGAAGTCGATCCCTACCTTAACGTCGGGCACGTCGGCGAGTTCGCTTACTACTTGGCCTATGCTGACGCTGTCCGAGCTGCTACGAAAGCAGGGGTCGAGACCGGTCCCCTGATGGAAAGCTTCAGATCCTATGTCCTCAAGCATCCTCTGCATCCAGAATTTTCTCTGCCGATCCTTGACCTTGTCGACCTCGGGATCGACTTGAGTTGGTATACCGGCAAACTCATTCATCCCGAGGCCGATGGGGGTGCCCAAGCCGATCCGCAACCCGAGGGCGAAGACCAGTAGGCGGGGCCTTGAGAGGCTCCTTATCTTTACTTATCTTCGTAACTTGTACTTTTTGTTGTAAGGCCTTCGGGCTTCGAAATGTATGAAGCTTGTGTTTATGAATAAAATACTCCTTTTCTTATTCCGCGTAATGCATTATATGCGATCGCCTTTGACTGTTTGTGTGCAATTTTTACGAGTACGCGTATATTTGCTTTCGATTTTTTGTTCGTCCGGCCGATTGTCTGAGTGTTGAAAGTATTGACATGTTTTGATCGACTTCTTACTTGTAATTTTCGTCGGACGACCTCGATCGCCCTGCATGTTTTTTAGCGAAGCCGATCGAATATGGTTCCTCTTTGTTCGATCGTATCTGAGATTAGCTCGACCTATCCTTGCCCCCTTGTCTTTGTTCACTTATAGTAAGTAAGGAAACAAAGACTAGTCTATCTGGCGAGCTATCTTCATTTTGCCGATTCTGAAGAGTTATGTGCGGTTTGGGCGTTCGATGGACCGATCTCCCAATCGTGTCTTCGTGTGCGCGGGATATTTAGTATCCTGCGACTCACTTTTGTGAGGGTCCTCCGTTAGGCTACGCCGCCTTGTGTTAAAACGAAAGGCGGGCGATCTCGGTCTGGAGGAGTCCTCGCGCGGAGTGTTGTCGGCTTATTCGACACCACGTCCGCGGCTTGTCATCTCGCTTCCACCTCGGCCCGCCATGAAGATGGCGATCCTCGACGGCGTACGTTGAGACGGGGTAACGCACGTCGTATTGTTCGGGTTCACCATGTTAGATGATGTATCTTGAGAACGTGTGATCGCGCCCGCGATTATTTTGGAGGGTCCTTCGCCACGCCGGCCTCGTATTTAAACGAAGGGCGGACGATCTCGATCAAAGGAACCTTGCATGGGCGAAGCCGTCGGTTCCATCGACCTCCGTGACCATGGTCGCATTAATTTTACCTAGGATCGTCGTGATCGCCGATCGTCGGTGATATGCGATGCACAGTGGGGCGATCGCCATAACAGATGGGATAACAAAATCTCATTATATTCCTTGTACATCATTGAAATCGAATACAAATTTATCACCGATAGTATTTTTTCGATGCACGGCGTTCCAAGGGTATTGGTCCGAGTACCGTCAGATGTTCCATTCAGAGGCTCCTTTAGTTAGCCATCTGGATACTCCGAAAGGTCCTTCCCGATGGACCAAAGACGCTGTATGGGTTTGGATTTTCTTGAGGACGAGATCGCCCACTTGAAATCTTCTTTCTCGACCTTTGAATTGAAGAACTTCTCGGCTCCTTTGTGGATTGTGTTCTTCATTTCGAGGTCACCTGCCTTTCTTCAAGCATGTCTAGGTCGATTCGCCGGGCTACATCGTTGTCGGTCGTCATCTCCTGTTCGGTTCGATGGCTGAGGACGACGATCTCCGAAGGAATCACCGCTTCTGTTCCGAAGGTAAGGGCGAATGGGGTTTCGCCGGTTGAATTGCGGGTCGTCGTTCGGTAGGACCATAAACGTCTGGGAGCTCGCTCGCCCATCTTCCTTGCCTGGATTCGAGTCGTGCTTTGATCGTGTGTTTGAGGATCTTATTCACTGCCTCTACCTGCCCGTTCGTCTGAGGGTGATAGGGCGCTGAGAATAACCTCTTGACTCCCCACTTTTCACAGAATTGCATGACTTCTAAGCCGTCGAACTGTTTCCTGTTGTCGGAGATGATGGCCTGGGGCAAACCGAATCGGCATATAATGTTTTTCCATATAAACTTGATCACTTGCTCTTGGCCGATCTTGTTGAGCGGTTCGGCCTCAGCCCATTTGGTGAAGTAATCGACCCCAACGATGGCGAACTTACAGCCCCCTGGAGCCGTCGGCAAGGGACCTATAAGGTCGATGCCCCATTGCGCAAATGGCCAAGGGCTATACATGGAGGTGAGCTGTTCGGGTGATAGTTTAATGTTGGGGCCCATTATCTGACATCTATGACAAGATCTGGCATAAGCGATCGCATCTTTCCGAAGTGATGGCCAGAAAAATCCTTGTCTGGTCGTCTTATGGAGGAGGGCTCGCCCGCCCGCGTGGTTCCCACAAATCCCGTCATGGATTTCAGCTAAAATGAGCCGACCTTCCTCCGGTGTAATACACTTGAGGAGGAAGGTGAAGGCTCGCTTGTAAAGCCGATCGTCCAATAGGGTATACCGGTCGCACGGCCGAGTTGGCGAGCTTTAACACGGTCGCCGTGACCGCCTGCCCTTTAAGTATTTGATGAACGAGTCATCCAATTCTCTTCGGCGATGGCGACCGTGGTAACCAAATTCTGCCGATCGCGGCCTTGCCGACTTTGTGATTTGGATGTTGGAGAAGTCGGCCGCCCATCCGATGATGCTAGTTTGGAAAGTGCATCGGCCTCGGGAGTTGTGCTCTCTCGGGACTTGCTCGATTAGTACTTCTTCAAATTTTGTGCACATTTCGGCGACCAGCTCTTGGTATTTGACCATCTGTTCGCCGCGTGCCTCATATTCCCCCTTGACTTGGTTCACGACCAAAAGGGAGTCCATGAAGATATGGAGGCGTCGAACGTCTAGGGCGAGGGCTAGATCAAGCCCGCCTACCAGAGCTTCGTATTCGGCTTCATTGTTGGTCGCACGAAAACCGAAACGCACGGCATTTGTGAAACTCTGACCGTCGGGGCTAATGAGGACAATCCCTGCCCCTGCTCTCGCATTGGTCGCCGAGCCATCCACGTATAATTTCCAGTGTGTCGGCCGACTGGCCTGACCGTGGGGGAACGTTAATTCCACCACGAAGTCCGCGAGCTTGGCCTTTGATCGCCGTGCGAGGAGCGTAAGTGATACCGTATTGTGCGATCTCCAGCGACCACTTGAGGAGTCGCCCGTTGGTGTCCGGTCGGTGCAGGACTTGTCTTAGAGGTAGAGTGGTTAGGACCTCCACTTGGTGATCGAAGAAGTAAGCTCTCAGCTTTCGTACACTCATGACAAGGGCATAGGCGATCTTCTCCAATGGTGTGTAACGTGTCTCGGCGTCGTGGAGCGCCTGGCTAACATAGTAGATCGGCAAGTGGGCTTGCCCCTCTGCTCGCACCAGAACGGCACTCAGTGCGACCTCCGAGGCCGCTAAGTAAAGGAATAATTTTTCACCGGTGATCGGCTTTGCCAGGATCTGGGGGTTAGATAGATATTCCTTTATTTTGGCGAATGCTATCTGGCTTTCTTTCGTCCATGCGAACTTCTTGTTCTTGATGGTCGCGAAGAAAGGCTTGCTTTTATCGCCGAGCCGTGATATGAAACGGTTGAGGGCGGCTAGACAACCTGTGAGGCGTTGCACCTGTTTGATGTTTCGCGGTTCCTGCATGTCAAGGATCGCCTGTATCTTGGTGGGGTTCGCCTCGATCCCCCTTTGGCTCACTATGTGCCCCAAGAACTTCCCGGAGCCCACCCCGAAGTTGCATTTCTTGGGGTTCAGCTTCATGTTAAACTTCTCAAGGATGGCGAACGTCTCGGCAAGATCGTTGAGGTGATCTTCCTTCTTGAGGCTTTTGACTACGATATCGTCAATGTAGACCTCCATGGTCTTGCCGATCTGATCGGCGAACATCCTGTTGACTAATCGCTGATAGGTCGCCCCTGCGTTTTTTAAGCCGAACGGCATTCTGACCCAATAGTATATGTCTTTTTCTGTGTGGAAAGATGTGTGTTTTATGTCTTCCTCTGCCATTGGGATTTGATGATATCCGGCGAAGGCATCCATAAACGACATCATTTCGCAACCTGCCGTGCTATCGACCAGATGATCGATATGAGGCATTGGGAAGTGATCTTTTGGACATGCCGCGTTGAGGTCGGTGAAGTCTATGCATAATCTCCAGGAGCCAGTCGGCTTTTTGACGAGCACCGCGTTGGCGACCCACTGTGGTTCGTCAGTTGCTACTCCGATCAGTCTGTTGTTGAGTAACTTCTGGACTTCTATGTCGAGCGCCGCGTATTTCTCGGGACCGAACTTCCTACGCTTCTGGTGAACAGGCTTCATCGCCCGATCGATCTTCAGATAATGGCAGGCGTGTTCGGGACTTATGCCAACCATATCTTGATGCGACTGTGCAAAGACACCGATGTTCTTACGTAGCAAGTTGATCGAGATCTCCCTTTAATTCGCGGTCGATGCTTGCGCCGATCCAGTACCTCCTGCTCGGATGATCCGGATCCATCGTAATGCTTTCCAACTCTTCGACAGAACGGCCGCTCGTTTGGTACGATCTCCGGACTCGGTCCTTGGATCGATGTCGAGACTTGGCTCGAAACCGATCCTTGGCTCGATGTCGTCCGTCGATCGATGAGAGATGGCGTCCCCGAGTCGGGTTGGTACGAAGTCTCGTGCTCGCCGATCTCCATGGGTTGATCGTGGCCGCTTCAATGTTACATATAGTATGGGAAGTATTGAAAGAATTAACAACATAGGAGTAACTCAAACATCTCTTTGCCATTAGCCGATCTCCTTTACAAGACCGACCGTCCCATCGGCGTGGGGGAATTTGATACAAGAAAGAAAGATGAGGCGACCGCCTCAAAGGTTTCTAAAAAGGGGCGACCTAGGAACCCATTATAGATGCTGGGCCTATCTATGATTACAAAGCTTAGGTTCCTAGTAATCCTAACCTTGGGATCATAAAAGCATACTAGCTCGACGGAGAGCTTGATCCTCCCGTAGGCTTGGACTGTGTTGTCGCCGAACCCTTGGAGCACGGTGTCGAAAGGCTTGATGAATCTGATTAGGTTGCCGAGTTGGTCCAGGGCGGATTTGAATATGATGTTGCAAAAACTCCCATTGTCGACCAACACGCGATCGACCGTCTTCCCAAGGATGCAAGCGGAGATCACTAGTGCATCCTCTTTGGGACATTGCACTCCTTCCCTATCCTTGTTGGAAAAGATGATGAGCGCGTCTCTAGAGATGGTCGGCTCCGGAGGCACTACAACATGGACTTAGGCGAAGGCCCTCAGTTCGGCTTTTTGCTTCCTGTTTGACAGGGTGGAAACCGGGGAAAGGCCCCCGAGGCTCCCACCTCCTGCTTGGAGCATGTTGATCCGACCGCCAGGGTTGATCGGAGGGATCGACTCATCAGAGTACTCCAGCTCATGCTCGATCCTGGCGACCGGATTGGGAGGAATTCTCTCGCTTGGTCGGCGTTCGCGCCCTCCGGCTCTTTCCGTCCTGGGTTCTGGCTTGGTGATCAAATTGTCCAGTTTGCCTTCCTCAAATAGTCGCCAGAGCTGTCTGAGGAGGTCGCGGCATTGGCTAGTGTTGTGGCCGGGACTCTTATGATAGGCACAAAATTTGCTACGGTCTAGATGACCGTGGTCCCTTATCGGCTTTGGCTTGGAAAGCCACTCGCGACCCTTGATCGCGTTGAAGATGTGGGCCGGAGATAGGTTGAGGTTGTGAAGAAGGTGGACCTCTACATCCTCGAAGGCTTTGAACTCGCCAGGCGGCTTGGCGACCGCCTTTCTGGGCTTGGCGACCGTCTTCTTCTGGACATGGGAAGGTGCTTTCCCTTCTTCGGACTGTCCCTCGTCCAGGCGGAGTGAGAGCATCTTCTGCCTGGCCAGATAATCGGCGGCTCTGACGCGGAACGCTGTATAGGTCGGTGGAAAATCTTTTGTGAGGTGCCTGAACATGGGCGATCGTCCGTGGAATCCGTTCAGGACTGCGTGGTGAGCGATCTCGTCGCTGACGGGCTCACCGGTGAGGACTATCTCGTCCACCCGGTCGATATAGTCCTCATCCGATTCATCCTTCCCCTGCCTGATTTTCATCATGCGGTGGGGACCTTCCGGGCGAGTGACTTTGGCGGCGAAGTATGACGTGAAGTCGTTCGCCAGCTTCTCAAAGCAATTGATTGAGCGAGATGGTAGCGAGATGTACCACCTGTGGGCGAGGTCGCCCAGAGTTAAGTTAGCGGAACATACGACATTTCGCCGCATCCGAAGCTCCGCGCCATGTAGATCCGAATTTGCTTAAGTGGGTTCCGGATCCGTTCTCCCTCGTATAGAGGTGTTTGTGGGGATTGATCGTTGATTGACCGGAGCGATCTCGATCTAGACCGCGAGTGGCTCATTTAGCCGCCGATCGGTCTCTGGCGTTCGCCCCAATTTCTAGGAGCGTCTTCATCTCGCCGAGTCAAGGCGTTGCATAGCGGCGATCAGCCGCCTGGCCGCTTGCCGATTGGCTCTCGATCGCGAACCTGTGCGATCGTGTACTGATCCCCTAGCTCCGTGATGAATGACGATCTCCCTGCCAGAGGGTTCCCTTCTTGGGCGAGCAGGGGCTCGTTGCCCGGCCTGTCTCTTGGGAGTCGGATACGCCGAACTCCTGGTAAAGGATTCAGATATCGATGTCTCCCGGCTGGGGCCTGAGTGCCCAGGTCGCCATGAGGGATCGCTCCCTAGGCGGCTGAAGACGGAATCGTCCCGCCTTACGAGAGCCTTCCCCTGCGGCTCGGGACTTTCTGTTGATTTCTCAACATAGATTCCCTTGAGCTTCCTTTTGCTTGCCCGGCGGTTAGCCGACGGGGTGATGGTAGGTGTATCGCGGGCCCTCTGCCGTTCCCTGAGGATGGCTATAGCCTCCTCAATCTGTTCTGATGTCTGGAACTGGTCGAGTGAGAGGCTAGAACCGTCCCTCGGGGGCGGGAGCGAGAGCCTAGCGTCGCCACGTTCACCCTCCGCCGTGGGTTAGGATTCGGTCCTTGCCGGAATGAGATTTCCGGCAGATCTCAGGGTGGCCCTCTTGGAGGTTGTTGCTGATGTCATTCTCTGATGGTTTTTCTATTGAAGAACAGTGAGTGTTTCTTCAAGTATATGTCCGGAGAACAGTGAGTGTTCTTCGAGACGGTAGGAATAAGAATGAAGGTTTAGAAGCCCTTCCTCTAGCGCCAATTGTTGTTACCCAAAATATTATCCGGAGATAGTATTGCTGGAATGATCGAGTAACAAACAAAATGCGAGAACACTTCCGTGGGAAAAAGGATAACACAAGATTTGCCGGGGTTGTTAGTCCCGGGCTTGAATGCTCTCGCGAGATGTTATTAATAAATATACTGTCGAGTACAAATATTAATGTTAGAATCTAATACAATGAGTGTAAAAGCTTCTAGTTATCTAGGCTTAAGAGCGCGTAGATTGCCGGAAGAACCAGATGGATGAATCTGTGAGTTCTTGCTTGGAATTTACGATGACTGTGTATGAATGTCACTATGAATGTGTTGGTGCTTGCCAAAAGAGCCTTTTATTCTCTCTTTGGTGTGTATTTTTCACTTAATTCGTAGTAGAATCCCCCCTTTGGCCGCAACAGTGAGTCCTCTATTTATAGGGGACAAAGTAGTTGGGATCCCTTAGGCGATCGCGGGTGATCGCCGTTTTTTTATATTAAAATAAATGGCCGATCGTCCCGTCACGTGGGCCTGTTCCCTTGAGGTCCGAGGTTGCAGTTGGAGGCCAGCTGGATGAACCAATGGGAAGCCAGCACGCGTCGCGAGTCGCTGTCCGAGGAGGGTCCACTTCGTACCTTTCGGCGGCCTTGTCGGTAGGTGTGGTAGGTGACAGGCTGGGGTCAATGATCCTTTTTGTTGGTATCCTATGAAGATCCGCGGGTGGGCCATCGTCCAAGATTCGGTCTTCGATGATTTTGACGGATGCTGGATCCCCACGTGGCATGAGATGATCGCCTCTGATCCGTTAGACAAAGACGATCGCCAGGTATCAAAAGACGATCGCTGGTTACCAAAAGACGATCGCTGTATGGTGCCGGACTCTAGGTGTTCGTCCGGAGTTTGGCTTCTACGGTTGACTTCTCAGGGAGGTCGTCGATCGCCTATCGTGGCGAATTAATCGTCGCACAACAGGAAAGACTACCGAATTCGTATCGGAAAGCCCTACAACATGAATATATCAAAATTCAACAAAGAGAATATTTAATAAACATGTTATTTCTTGAGCAAATCAGTTATTTAATCCGATCATCATCCGATAAAAATAAAATTATTAAAACTAATTAATTAAAAGCAAAAAAAGAGTAGACTAGCTCAATTAGGGGTGGATTTTATCGATACAAACCATGGATAAGTGTACAAAACTGACACTTATCATGTACCCCGACTGAGAACGAATGATTGGGATCATTCAAGAACTATTCTGTCGTTAATACCAGTATACGTATAAACCCTTCTTTCAAATGTCCCGATCAAGTTATAGGGTCACGGTCAGTCAAACCCCATCTGTACTTGACGCTATGCATGCGTTAATGCAAATCGAGATCATCGAGCTCTCGTGTATCTAATACAGCTAGCTCCAATGCTTTGGCCAAAGACTTATGATCTCATCTGCCAATAACCGCATAGGACATATAACCCGTTCACTAACAGGAGAAAGAATTCTATCTTGGTATTCGAGGACTCGCTACTTGCCCATCAAGATGCACGTCGAGGTTGACCCCCGCCTTCCGGTTTATAGGGTTGAACTTCTCTAATGAAAATCTTGACGTCACAAGCACATCCCTACTAAATCCTCAAGTCGAAGGTTCACGAATACCTATCACAACCTTTTGATTACATCATTGACTGTCCCGAGTGAAATCCGTGTGACGAATCGAGCGTGAGTCGGTTCGAGTATACTAATCCAATTAGCATACCTATAACGTGTGCTCCCACTAACCATTAGTGTTCGACAGGCACTCTCCTTGTTAAAGAACACGTCATACAAGTCTTCACATAAACTTAACGCCCAGTCAAGTTTCATCGACTTGCGAACGATTAAGTATTTGAGCTATAAACCTTTCCAGTGCCGACCCCCTTATCCAATAAGGAGTGGAACGTTTTGCTATCAAATACACGGACTAGTTTCTATATGTATATTTACGAGTTAGGAATGCCAGTAACTACCCGTAAATAAAGAAAACATCCATTGCCTTATATTGATGATTTACATAATAACAAGTACAATGCCCTCACTCAACATCCTGTGAGTGTCATTCGAGGGCATACTCCTAACAATCTCCCACTTGCACTCAATATCACACACTATGGTATCTAATACCCATGTTCTACAGATGACGCTCCAAGCTAGTCTGAGAAAGTGGCTTGGTCAGTGGATCGGCGACGTTGTCGGCCGAGTCTACTCTGTGCAGCACAATATATCCCTTGTGAACAAATTCTCGTACGATATGATACTTCCTCTCAGTATGTTTGGTGCTATTGTGAAACCTCGGCTCCTTAGCCTGCGCTATAGCTCCGTCGTTGTCGCACTACAATGAACAGCAAAATTTCAAAGACATGGTATCACTTGAAGTTCTCCCAGAAACTTCTTAATCCAGAACCCTTCCTTGGAAGCCTCCTAGGCTGCTTGATACTCAGCCTGACAGGTGGAATCAGCAGTCGTGCTTTGCTTGGCGCTACGCCAAGATATTACTCCTCCATTAAGAGTAAATATGTAGCCAGAAGTAGACATCGAGTCGTCCTTCAGTCCTTGGAAGTCCGAATCAGTGAATCCCACCACATCCAATTCTCCACTGCCATACATCAGAACCATATCTCTAGTCCTTCTCAAGTACTTGAGAACGTTCTTTACGGCAGTCCAATGTTCCCTACCTGGGTTTGCCTGAAACCTACTCACCACACTTACAGCATGCGCGATGTCAGGTCTTGTACACAACACAGTATATATAAGGCTACCCACGGCCGAAGCATATGGTATATTACTCATTTCCTTTCGTTGTTCCTCACTTTGAGGACACATCTTCACGGAGAGTTTTATTCCATGTTGCATTGGCAGGAACCCTCTTTTAGAATCATCCATCTTAAATCGCTTTAAGATCTTATCTATATAGAGGGCTTGTGAAAGGCCTATTGTTCTCTTCGCTCTATCCCGGTAGAGTCGAATTCCAAGAATATAGGTTGCTTCTCCCAAGTCTTTCATGGAGAAATTACTCGAAAACCAAGCTTTTACAGAACTGAGCATTCCCACATTATTTCCTATTAGTAGAATATCATCCACATATAGTACTAAGAATGCGATCTTGCTCCCACTAACCCTCTTGTATACACAAGGTTCCTCTTCATTTTGCACGAAGTCAAACTCTTTGACCGCCTCGTCAAAACGAAGGTTCCAACTACGCGGCGCTTGCTTCAGTCCATAAATGGAACGCTGAAGCTTGCACACTTTCTGAATATCGACTTCGGACACAAAGCCTTTAGGCTGCTCCATATAGATTTCCTCTTCGAGGAATCCATTAAGGAAAGCCGTCTTTACGTCTATTTGCCATATCCCATAATCGTGGTAGGCAGCTATAGCAAGCATCATGCGAATAGACTTGATCATGGCTACGGGCGAGAAGGTATCGTGGTAATCGATCCCTTCCTTCTGGGTATAACCCTTTGCCACAAGCCCGGCCTTATAGGCGTCAACCTTGCCATCACCACCAGTCTTTCTCTTGTAGATCCACTTGTTCCCAATAGGCACTATGCCCTTGGGGCGGTCTACTAGAGTCCAGACCTGATTGACATGCATCGAGTCTATCTCAGCTTCCATAGCTTCACGCCATTTTTCGGAGTCTACATCCACCATCGCTTGGTCATAGGTCGTCGGGTCGGTCTCTTGGATATCACTTGGAACCTCATGGAGACCCAGCTCCTCCAAGTGAACAAGCCCATACCTCTCAGGTAAATGAGACACCCTACTAGACCTACGAGGTGGTTGTACTTGTGTTTCATAAAGTTCGGTTCCAGTTTCTTGCACAGGTGTCTCCCGAGGAGTTTCATTGTATTCTTCTAAAGAAATACTTCTACCTGCTCCGCCTTCCTGAATGAACTCATCATCCAGGAAGTGTGCTTGTAAAGCAACAACGATCTTTCGATCTTCGGGCATGTAGAATAGATATCCCATCGTCCCAGACGGGAATCCAATGAAATGTCCCTTCGCAGACCTAGCTTCCAACTTTTCCACCTTAGTCTTCTTGACATAGGCGGGACATCCCCAAATCCTAATATGATTAAGACTTGGTTTCCTTCCCTCCCACATCTCATGTGGAGTTTTAGGAACGGATTTGGAAGGACATCTGTTTAAGATATAAGCGGCAGTCAAGAGTGCATACCCCCACAGGTAAATTGGTAAGTCAGTATAGCCCAGCATGGAACGGACCATGTTTAACAAGGTCCAGTTCCTTCTTTCTGACACACCATTTAACTGAGGAGTACCTGGAGGTGTTAGTTGTGAAACTATTCCATGTTCCTTAAGGAACTCATCAAACTCCGTACTCATATACTCGCCATCTCGGTCTGACCGAAGTGCTTTGATATGATTACCAGTTTGATTCTCAACTAGGGCCTTGAATTCCTGGAATTTCTCAAAGGCCTCGGATTTATGTTTCATTAAGTATACATAACCATACCTAGTATGATCATCTGTAAACGTAATGAAATATTGATATCCGTCACGTGCTGCTTCCAAAGCACCACATACGTCAGTATAGATTAATCCCAGTTTATCAGTGGCTCTTTCAAATGTCCCTGTGAAGGGGGACTTAGTTATTTTGCCTTTAAGGCAAGATTCACAAGTAGGAAAGGGATTTGATCCCAATGGACCCATAAGTCCATCTTTTTCCATCTTGTAAACCTTGGTCTAACCAACATGACCAAGTCTAAGATGCCATTTCAAAACTTGATTGGTTTCATCCCTTCCACGTTTTCTAGTCATAGTATTCACAACTACTTTGTTGCTGAGATTTAGATGATACAATCCATTCAACAATGTAGCAGTACCCACTAGTTTATTTCTGAAATAAATTTTGCAGGAACCATCACCAATGAAAAATGAAAAGCCTTGTCGGTCCATGACCGGAATGGATACAATGTTTTTATGCCCCTTGGGCAAAACAATTATATCTTCTAACGTCAAAACAAAGCCGGATTCTAAACCCAAAAGAAGTGATCCTATGTCGGTCGCCTCGACACTATGCCCTCTTCCGACTGTGATCATAACTTCTCCAGCTCCAAGCTTCCTACTTTGTTCCAGATCCTGATTCACGGTACAAATATGAGAACTAGCACCGAGAATCCGATATCAGAAGTAGAAAATACAGTAGCAGAACAATTTGTTTCCAAAACTAAAAGTTCTGTACCTGAAGTGCCATGAAGAATCGGACATTCTCTATCCCAGTGGCCCATCTCACCGCACTTGAGACAAGCATCCTTCTTCTTCTTGTTCTTCGGAACCATCGGGGCCTTGCCCTTACCCTTAAGGTCCTTAACTTGTGGTCCAGTTTGCTTCTTGGTCTTTTTCTTCTTGTTCTTAGACCTACGAGGTCCAAAAGAAATCACAAGAGCAGACTCCTTCATCCGCGGAGTCTTCATCTGAGACTGAGCGGTCACAAGTTTGTTCATTAACCCAGCTAAATTACATGCAATCTTATTGCAGTTGAAGTTCATAACAAACTGTGAGAAGGAATCAGGGAGAGACTGTAGGACAAGGTCGGTTTGGAGAGAAGTATCCATTTTAAAATCAAGAGCCTCCAATCTCTCGATCATGGATATCATTTTGAGGATGTGTTCCTCAACCTTCTCACCTTCCTTCATCCTTGCACCCAACAGTTGCTTGGATATCTCATATCTAGCAATTCTGCTGTGCTCACCATAAAGTCCGGTTAAGTGAGATAGAATCTGCCTAGCAGAAGTCATTTTCTCATGAGCTCTCTGAAGCTCATTAGACATGGAAGCCATCATATAAGCACGGACTTTCACGTCATCCTTAACCCACTTTTCGTGGTTTTCAATCTCTTCCTGATTGGCTCGGGTCCGCACAGGAGGCGCCGGAATGTCCGTCTCCAAGACGTATCCTAGTGCCTGTATACTGAGGACAATCATCAGATTGCGGAGCCAATCCACAAAGTTAGGTCCCATTAAGGTGTTCTTTTCGAGTAGAATTGCGAGTGGATTCATTGTCATATTGAGATTTGAGTCTGCATTAAGTATGATGGATTAATTAGTGACTCATTCAATTATGTTCTGAGTATATAATTAAGGTCTTTTCTATTCTTGTTACCCAGCTCCCACTATTTTTATCGGAATAACACACTCCCATGTGAAATCCGGAAGTATTGTTCGCATTACTTCATAGTGGTGATCGAGGTCTTTATAAATTTTAATAGAGGGCAACCGAATAGGTTTCTAGTCTATTAATTTTCATAAAGTGGTGTCCAACACCAACCCATCAAATGAATGATTCGATCTTCTTTTTCCCCTTGTTCACTCCCCTCAACCTATACGGTTTCTATGGTTCATGAACAAGTTAAGTTTATACCATCGACGCAAATCAGTTTCACAATTGAATCTTATCCGGCAACCTATCAGGTTTCTAGGGATAAAATTTGCTCCAACCTAAGGCATCCAATCTCCCGGTAATTTATCCGTCCTCCCCGAACGACTACCCCAATAACTCGGAAGCATAGCACATCCGGTTTGGATTTCAATTTCCCGAAAACTCGATGGAGGGAAGGAAAACCTTGAAACCTTATAAACTTAATAATTTATCGTGGGAGAATTTTCGCGATTAACATTACACTTTGCACATTAATCGTTTAAGCGCATTTGTGGCATTCATACAATATGAAACAACCATTCACAACCTAGTTGCTACCATCATGTGGTTCATGGACCGTTCTTAGAAAACAAAAACTCCGTAATCTAATTACAAGTCTTCATCTTGAATCTTCGTCTTCTCTAAATGGATCTTCCTCCGGTCTTCGTCATTACATATAAATTTTACATTGAAAATTGCATCCTAGATACAAATTTTTTCTAGTAAAATAAATAGGCTCAAAACGGCCTTTACAACCCAATCGAATAAAACGAACGATTCAAAAACTAAGTCCACGAAACACATCCCCATTCAAAAGCATTCATCCAATAAATACTAAATAAATGGAAAGCATAGAGATGCATTGATCCAATCAACAATACGAACCGATCAAATCGATTCACACAATCGGTAATATGAAAACGTTCAAAATAATTCGGTCGATCACAAGTATTCCAATAAATCAATTTTCCCTTATAAAATAAAATACCATAAATCATTTTAATCATATTAAATCCAATTTCAAATGAGGGATATCATTTTTAGGAATACACGAAGCAAACAAGCCCAAAACGGGTCCGAAATGGGCCGAACCGCGCCCGAAAACGCCACGAGGCAGCATACAGGGCTACCCAGCGGCCCTGGGCCGCGGCCCCTTGAGCCTGGGCCGCGGCCCAAGATCTGGCCGCCTGTGCCGGCCGCAACAGCCTGGGCCGCGCGCCTTGGGCCGCGGCCCCCTACTTCCGGACCCCTCCCGGACCGTCCAACGGCATTTCGGGGCTAGTTTTTCGACCGGATATCCAATATATATATTCTCCAACATTCATATCTTCAATATAAATCATATTTCCAAGAAATAAAGATTTATATTTAGATATAAACTTACGAAAAATATAACTACAACGAACGTAAAAATATATACCACGATTATGACTAAAATGATTCCAAATCATTCACCATCTAATCAAGCATTCCAAATGCTAATATCGGATATACGATCGCAAGACCTACTCTCCGATACCACTGTTGGGATTCGGTGCCTAAAACGAAGGCCCAACGGAAGCGGTAAAACGAAATTTAATGAGATCCGAATCCCTACGAGGATCGATCGAGCTACGTATATACGAATATCAAAAACGAATTCACAAGTGATATAGAAACTCACCCTTGTAGTCCGTTGATTAGATGGATAACCTTTTCTTGAGCTATTCCCCAAGCTTTTCTTGATCTCTACGTATCCGATCCGCTCCAAGCCCTTGAACGATCCAACGCCTAAAGTACCGCGTCTCTACTTGCCACGCGCCGGAAAAACGACCGGAATAACAACACTTGATTAACCTCTAAGGTTACGGCTAGAATCAAGTGATGAAGCTTTTATTATTATACTCTAAGTGTATAATATATCTCTCAATAATTTTTCTCTAAGAAAATGTGAATGAAGACAAAACAAAGTTTTCTCTTCCCTCTCTCTTAAATGAATCTGCCGTGAGTGTGTACAAGGAGAAGAGAAAGAGAGTTTTTATTTTGGTCTTCAAAATCATTCACAAGATAATGTCTCCCACAAAATCTCCTTTTCCCTTATTATAAGAGATATGAAATCTCATATGTCACAAGTCTTCCAACAAGAAAACAAGACTATGATCAAGGTAAGAAATCAAGGTGGGGGCCGGCCTCTAGAAGAAATCGGACGAGTTCGGTTCGTTTCGGACTCCCGAGAGTCCAAACAGATAAACTTCGATTCCGTTCCGATGTATTTATATCGATTAATTAATCCAATCAATTAATCATATCAAATACATTATAACATAATTAATTTCTCCAAGAAATAATTATATTCACGAATTAAATTGATCACCCAGTAATTTATTTAATCCATTAGGCCGTAAATCAATTTATCCAATAAATCGATTTAGACATCCAATGTCCCAAATTAGATATCCAATATCTAATATTCATAGTGAGAGATTAAGCTCGATTCATTCCGTCGTCAATCCTAATGCGCGACTCAGTAGGTCCGTCTCAGTTAGTAATGGGAGGAACCAAAGAGTAGTAGCACCACCTAGCCAGCTTGGTAGCCTACATTGTACCCCGACTGAGAACGAATGATTGGGATCATTCAAGAACCATTCTGTCGTGAATACCAATATACGTATAAACCCTTCTTTCAAATGTCCCGATCAAGTTATAGGGTCACGGTCAGTCAAACCCCATCTGTACTTGATGCTATGCATGCGTTAATGCAAATCGAGATTATTGAGCTCTCGTGTATCTAATACAGCTAGCTCCAATGCTTTGGCCAAAGACTTATGATCTCATCTGCCAATAACCGCATAGGACATATAACCCGTTCACTAACAGGAGAAAGAATTCTATCTTGGTATTCAAGGAGACTCGCTACTTGCCCATCAAGATGCACGTCGAGGTTGACCCCCGCCTTCCGGTTTATAGGGTCGAACTACTCTAAGGAAAATCTTGACGTCACAAGCACATCCCTACTAAATACTCAAGTCGAAGGTTCACGAATACCTATCACAACCTTTCGATTCCATCATTGACTGTCCCGGAGTGAAATTCGTGTGACGAATCGAGGGTGAGTCGGTTCGAGTATACTAATCCAATTAGCATACCTATAACGTGTGCTCCCACTAACCATTAGTGTTCGACAGGCACTCTCCTTGTCAAAGAACACGTCATACAAGTCTTCACATAAATTTAACGCCCAGTCAAGTTTCATCGAATTGCGAACGATTAAGTATTTGAGCTATAAACCTTTCCAGTGCCGACCCCTTATCCAATAAGGAGTGGAACATTTTGCTCTCAAATACACGAACTAGTTTCTATATGTATATTTACGAGTTAGGAATGCTAGTAACAACCAGTAAATAAAGAAAACATCCATTGCCTTATATTGATGATTTACATAATAACAAGTACAATGCCCTCACTCAACATCCTCTGAGTGGCATTCGAGGGCATACTCCTAACACTAATTTCAAATTTTAATTTACAAAGACTAAAATAATATAATATAATCATAAAATATAAAAATAATATTTGATAAATATATTTTATAAAATCGGTTTTCGGTTCAGAACCGAACGATTTCCGGTTAGACCGAAAACCGAAAAAAAGATACACCATGGAACCGAAAACCGGACCGATAACCGAAATTATGGTTCCGGTCGATTTCAGTTCAATTCCGGTTCTAATCGAGAATCGAGAACCATATAGATAGCCCTTCTTAATCGATTGTAACTTGGACTTATAAGTCACTGTATGAGCCTCATGAACCACCAATTAATTTGACTATTTATATAACTATAAAGTTACTTCACTAATCTAAGGGGCTGTTTGAGAACATCGAATGGCTTAGTGGTTAGGGAGCCTTCAAGTGACTTAGAGGTCCTGAGTTCGATTCTCATTGTAAGGGAAGGGGATGAGGGATTTATTTAAAAAAAAAAACTAAGGGGCTGTTTAATTTTTTGGTGAATGGTCTGATCTATCTAATTAAATTAATCTGAATTAATTTATATGAATGATAGAATAAGATGGTCGTTTCTTTGTTTTTGCCGAATCAATGAGCTAAACAATAAAAATGATTTATTCTACCCCTCAATTTAACAAACTCTAATTTCATAGCATTGAACACACCCTAATTTCATAACAATTCAACAAATCCTAGTTTCACAACAATCAACAAACCGATGTAATATCACTTTTTAAATATATAATATAACTTAATATATATTTAAATTGATATCATAATATATATATATATATTATATTCATAAATTATATTATGGTGTTTAAGTTATATTTAAACTTTTATGATAACTATTATATATATAAAAAGTTGTATTATAATATATATATAAATATATTTAATGTTACATTATATTTATATTCATATGCATATTTAAAGCTATATTATAATATATATTATAATATATATAAAGTTACAATAATATATATATATATATATATATATAATTTTAAAGTTATATTATGATATGTAGAAAAATTTTATATTAACTATATTCAATTATGTAGAAAATGGAAGAAAGGAAAGTAAGGGTATGTCTGGTCTTTTTCTTAGCTGAATGGGAACAACATCCTAATCGCAGCTTATTCAAAAAATCAAAATTCAATTCATTAAGCAAAAAGTAAACAAGTCTAAGCGCGAGCCTGTAACCCAAGCGGGGGATAATGAGGCGATCAGGTCATGCTGACAAACTTACCTCTAAATCGAGGGCGAGCTCGAGCCTCTTTAGGGGGTACTCAGGACAGGGGACAATCCCCCTCGTGTGCGTGTGTGGGTAAAAAAAAAAGTCTACTCAACTAACCGAATAAGTCCATTCATCAAGTAATCTCATAAATAAAAGTAAACAACTCATAAGTCAACTATCGTAAACCCAACCCAAGACATATACTCTTTATCAAATAAATAAATAATACAAATCAAACCAAACCAAACATACCCAGTATATCCCGCTCAGAGCAGGGTCTGGGGAGGGTAAGATGCCCCTACTTATTATGGTAGGGAGGTTGTTTCCGTGAAGACCCCCAGTTTAGTGTACAAAGGAAAACATATGATTCGAAAAATCTTGAGACCATACCTGAGCCCATGGCTTGATTCACATGGGACTTACCTAAGCGGAATTTGGCTACTTCACTCCCGATGGACGCTGCTCTAACAAAAGAGAGGTTGACTCTGCGCACAACTCCCTGTCAAAAATACACCAACACGCAAAGACAATAGGATAAAATATACAATAAAAGTAAAAATGCAATGCTCTAGGTCAAAGCTAACCGAGATAACCCAACCCTGAGGCTCTCAACTACAGCACCCCTCCCTACAAAAGAATCCACAACTCTGATCTGGCGCCTCCAAGCGCACCTATCAACGGTGATGGTCTCGAAAAGGTTTAAGGCTACACATATATACATATACATGACACACGAGAGGGGAGAGTTTGAAGGGGATGTCACTTTCTTACACCATCTTGACACATGTATTACTCTTGTCATGCAAAACAACACTTAGATCTTATGCTCCTAACTTACCCAAAAAATACTATTGATAGAGGAGAGAGGGCAGAGAGGCAAGAAAGGGAGGAGGAGAATTCTTCACTTGTTAACACTTGGCATCAAGGCAAGAAGAATTATACTTATAAACCTCATTCCAATTTACCGTATTCTTCATGTTTATGACTTAGAAAATGAATTTTTGGATACTTCCTATAACGTTATTCGGTTTGGCCGTGAGCTTTGCGAGGAGGAGAAGATTGTTTCAACTAATCATCATCAATCTAGCACCTCTTTCATACATCGTCAAGTGGGTAAAATGTATTTTTGATTATCAAAATTTATGTCTTGATGCATGCAGGCTCTAATATATTGATAATATATTCAAATGCCTTGATATGCAAAAAAAAATGATATCTTGTACATTTATAAATTATGATGTAATTGGTTACTAAAACAACTTGAAGCAATATATTATGAAATATGTCTCTTGATTGTTGATTATTTGGTGAATACTTACGATTCTGAAATGTTGATTATCTGGTTACAAATTTGCTGGGCGAAAATTAAATTACAACTGGAAAGATAAAATTACAACTCGAAAACCAGGAATTACAAACTCGAACGAAATGAAAATTACAAAACTCGAACAGAATTACAACTCGAAAGAAAAAAAATATAAACGAAAATAACTAATAAACAATAAATAAAACCGTAGATTAAAGCCGAGTCGTGGAAGGCCTCTTTCCGCAAGATGAGAAACACCCCGGTAGTGCTCTCACTTTAGGCGTGTCGTCCCCAAAGATAAAACGGCTACGTCTCGGAGGTAGTAGCACCGCAAACCTCTGAGCTCCGGCGAACTGAAACGAGGTTAGGACAGAGCTCTGACTTATGATATGTCTGCAGAGACAGAGTGTATGATGTATGCTTGAATATTGCAAAATTTCATGTGTCAGAAGCAAAGGAATATATGCCTACTTATAGGCCATCTTACACACCTGCAGGGATCAGGATTTAATACAGCCACTAATGGCTATCATAATGCAATCATTTATGCTGCATTATGCTCAGGAGTTACGAATTTCAAACAAATGGCAGAGGTTACGAAATTCAAACCTGCCATTAACTCATCCTCGTTACTTTGGGAGGTTACAGACTGTATTTGAACAGTCAGGATGTACCTGGACTGTATTCAGCTTTTTAACCACTTGACGGATGTACCTGGACATCCTTATGTGCACATACGAGTCCAACTACATTGTTGAGCTTGTCCAAAAAATTCTTTAGGCAGCCCAAGGCCAAGCCCACGACCAGGCCCAAAGAACAGCCCAAAGACCACCCAAAGACCAATTGCCAAGATCCAAGATCAAGATCAAGATCAAGGCCAAGGTCCAAGGTCCACGGTCCACGGCACGCGGCCGAGGCCGAGGCGGGCGGGCGGCGGCGGCGGCGCCCGTGTGTGGGCTTTAAGCCCATACACATGTGCCATTAATTATTACATGAATAAAGGTAACTCCTTATATACTAGAATAATGATGGTTCATTATTCAATGTGGGATACCATCCCTTATTAATTCACAATTAAATGACAAATTTAATTCACTATTTCTCACTCACTGGAAATAGATTTAGAGAAAGTGAATATACCACGACCATCTACTCGGAACGTAGATCGATCCTATAATATTTAGTTTTACAAAATAAAATTAAAATCATTAACGATTCCAACAATCCCCTATATGAGTGAAAATAGCCCAAATGCAATATGCAGACTCAAGCCCAGTCCTCAAGAGGCGTTAAAGTATAAGGATAGGTAGCTCGTGACTTTAAACCTTCCATAGTTAACATCATTGAGTACACAGGTAGACTAGTGGCTTGATGCTTTGAACTATTCCCCCACGGCGTGCACCGAGACAATGGTGCTAATACTTGAACACCTCAACCTAATCCGTTCTCACATTTCTTGTCCTTTGCGGGCCTTGAACACCCCTTTGGATTCATAAGTGATTTTTCATGAAGCGGCCTCCATTTCTCAGTTATATATGTGATTCTTTATCGAGTATCTTGCCATACTCAACCTCCTCGAGGTCTTTAGGAATCATTAAAAGTCATAGACTTAACCTCACCACTAGGCAAGCTTTCAACACTCAATTGCTCTATAGGGAATAAACTTAGATGAGTGTTTCACACGAACTCTCATATCTTAGTTCTCCCATTGAACCAAGTTCTTGGGATCTCCAGTCATCTTGGTTGGGTTACCACTATGATAATTCTCAATTTGTAGATTTTAAACCCATTCCCTCTAGCAATTTATTCATTTGATCACGGTTTAACCCTTTGGTTAGCGGATCCACTAGATTATCCAATGACCTCACATAGTCTATAGAGATAACCCCACTTTTGATCAAATGTCTCACGGTATTATGGCGTCGATGAATATGTCGAGACTTTCCATTATACATGTTACTTCTTGCCCTACCACTAGTAGCTTGGCTATCGCAGTATATCATCACCGCTGGTACTCGCATTGACCAACATGGAATATCTTCTAGAAAGTTTCTGAGCCATTCGGCTTCTTCACCAGATTTGTCCAAAGCTATGAATTCCGATTCCATGGTGGATCGGCTATACACGTTTGTTTCGTAGACTTCCCACGAGACAGTTCCACCCCCAATGGTAAACACGTAACCACTTGTAGAAAATGAACTTTTCGTATTGGATATCCAATTCGCATCACAATACCCTTCAAGTACTGGGGGTATCTCGAATAGTGTATCCCAAGGTTTTGAGTACACTTTAAGTACCTCAAAACTCTAACGAGAGCTTTCTAATGCTCTTTGCTTGGATTGCTCGTGTAACGACTCAATTTGTTCACAGCACAAGCTAAATCGGGTCGAGTGCAATTTGTAATATACATTAAACACCCAATGACTCGTGCATATTCTTCTTGTGCAACGGGCTCCCCTTGATTTTTGCTCAAGTGATCATTTAAATCTATTGGGGTTTTAGCCGGCAAGCTATCAAAAGCATTAAACCTCTTGAGAACTTTCTCGGCATAATGAGATTGTGTCAAGATGATTCCATCCAATTTTCTCAAAATTTTCATTACAAGAATCACATCGGCTAACCCCATGTCTTTCATGTCAAAATGTCTTTTTAACATGTTCTTATTATCGTTAATCACTTGTATATTGTTACCCATTATTAACATGTCATCTATATAAAGACACATAATAACATAACCATTATTAGTGTTCTTAATATAAACACATTTATCACACTCGTTTATTTTTAAACCATTTGATAACATTACATTATCAAATTTCAAGTGCCACTGTAGTGGAGCTTGTTTCAATCCATATAGAGACTTAACCAGTTTGCATACCTTTTTCTCTTGTCCAGGTACTACAAACCCTTCAGGTTGTTCAATATAGATCTCTTCATCGAGATCACCATTCAGAAAAGCAGTCTTAACATCCATTTGATGAATCTCAAGATCGTGCAAAGCAGTAATCGCGAGAAGCACTCGAATAGATGTAATTCTTGTTACAGGTGAATAGGTATCGAAAAAATCGTACCCTTCCTTCTGTTTGGAACCTTTGAATACTAAACGAGCTTTATACTTGTCAATTGACCCATCAGCCTTGTACTTTCTTTTAAGGATCCATTTGCATCCTAAGGGCTTACAACCTTCAGGTAAATCAACCAAAACCCAAGTTTGGTTTTGTAAAATTGAGTCAATTTCACTCTGAACAACTTCTTTCCAGATCAACCCGTTTGGTCTGGCATAAGCTACTTTGATCGATGTTGGTTCTTCATCCAACATGAATGCTATGTAGTCAGGTCCAAATATCTTTGGTGTCCTAACCCTACTACCACGTCTTGGTTCTACATCTTCCAGATTAGATCTCAATCCCTTACGTGACTTTGGATCTACATCCACAAGTTTTGAACTTGTTCCTTCATCTTCAACTTTATTGCTAGAATTGTTCTAAACTTTATCATTATCCTTAGAAGGATATATGTTTTCAAAGAATACAACATTCATTGATTCACTTGTTGTTCCCACAGTCATTTCAGGAACTTCTGACTTGTGGATAACAAACCGATAGGCACTACTGTTCAGTGCATACCCAATAAAGATACAATTGACCGTCTTAGATCCGATTTTAACTTGTTTAGGTAGAGGTACCTCTACCTTAGCCAAACACCCCCACATTTTGAGATATTTGTATGAAGGTTTTCTACCTTTCCACAACTCATAAGGGGTAATATCCTTACCTTTGCGTGGAATATTATTCAATATGTAGTTGGCTGTCAAGACAGCTTCCCCCCACATATTCTGGGGCAATCCTGAACTACTCAATAAGGCATTCATCATATCTTTAAGTGTTCGATTCTTAAATTCTTCAACACCATTAGATTGTGGTGCATATGGAGCTGTTGTTTGATGAATTATTCCACTCTCGTTGTATAATTCCTCAAATGAGGCTATATATTTGCCACCTCTATCACTTCGAACCATCTTGACACGACAACCAAATTGATTTTCGGCTTCATTCTTGAAGTTCTTAAAAGCTTCAATAGCCTCATCTTTACTTCTCATAAGATAAAGATTACAATATCTTGTGCAGTCATCAATAAAAGTGATAAAGTACTTTTTACCATCTCTAGTTTGCACAAACTTTAAATCACACACATCTGTGTGAATTAATTCAAGGGGTTTTGTGTTTCATTTTACCGAATGAACGGAAGTTTCATCATTTTTGCTTCAACACAAATCTCACATTTGTTTTGAGTATTGACTTCATTTAATTTTAGTAAATCTAAATTTACTAATCTTTTTATAGCATTTAGATTCACATGACCTAATCTATAATGCCATAAATCAGAACACTCAATCAAGTAAGAGGAAGCAGTAGCATTTTCATTAGCATTACTCGAGTTGATTACATTGCGCATGGCTAAAGCATTAAGTTTAAAGAGTCCCTCCCTGAGGTAACCCTTACCAAGAAACTTATCAAACTTTTTTATGACAATTCTATTTGACCCAAACACTAGTTTAAACCCCTTTTTAACTAGTATAGAGCCCGAGATCAAGTTCTTCCTCATATTCGGAACATGAAGCACATTCTTCAAGGTGAGTGTCTGTCTGAACGTAAGTTTGAGATCCACTTCTCCAACTCCGATAATCTCAGATGAAGCTGAATTTCCCATGTTGAGCTTCCTCCCCTCAACAGCTTGATAGTTCTTAAACTGGCTCCTATCGGCACCAACGTGGGCGGTCGCACCGGTGTCGACGTACCAACCACCTTGGTTCTCAACGTGGTTGACTTCTTCGGTGACCACAGCAGCAAGGTCATCCTATTTCCATCCGTCGTTAGTCTCGGCGATGTTGCCAACATGTTTCTTCTTCTTGTTGGCCTTCGGCTTTCGACAGTCTTTCGCTGCATGCCCATGTTTGCCACAGTTGAAGCAATCGCCATCAAACTTCTTGACTGGTTGCTTCCCTTTGCTCTTGTTTTGGACATTTGGGCGAGCTTTTTTATTGGAGGGACCGCCATGCTCCAACAGATTGTCCTTAGCTTCTATAAGGCCTTTTGGTTTGTGGTCATTTTTGCGCACGTCTGACTCGATGCGCAGTTTCACAATCAAGTCTTCAAGAGTCATCTCCTTTATTTTGTGTTTGAGATAGCTCTTGAAGTCTTTCCAACTGGGGGCAACTTTTCGATCACAGTTGCAATAGCGAAGGCGTCTGACAGAACCATTCGTTCGGTATTGACATCATGAATGATGAGTTGGAACTCTTGCACTTGTTCCATGATTGGCCTTGAGTCAACCATCTTGTAGTCCAGATACTTGGCGACTACAAACTTCTTTGTACCTGCATCATTACTACAATACTTCATTTCAAGTGCTTCCCACATCTCTTTTGATGTGTTTACAACAGAATAAACATTGTACAAACTATCTTCTAAGGAATTCAGAATAAAGTTTTTACAAAGATAGTCCCCATTGTGCCAGTTGTCATAGACAGCTCGGACTCTAAAACTAGTCTCTTGTGCACTTGGCACCGGTGGCGCATCTTCCTTAAGGAAGTTAGCAAACCCCAATATTGTCAAATAGAACAACATCTTTTGTTGCCACCTTTTAAAGTCGGCACCACCAAACTTTGGCGGCTTCTCGGCAGTAGGCATCATCCTAGGCCCCGAGGTTGTTCCGAAAAAGGAACCACTCATGTTGAACCCGTAGGTTCCAACACTAGATCCGAACATGAATCCCACGGTACCACTAAAAGTGGAACCAACAGTGCCACTCGAGGTGGATCCACCGCTAGTCAGAAATGGGTTGTTAAAAACCCAACCAGTTGTTGTTGACATCGTTGAAGCATTCGTGTTGAACACCATCGTGCCGATAGTTGATGATGTGGTTGAGCCAATGGAGTTTGCCATAATCGAGGCAACGGTCGCGGAGGTAGTGGTAGCGGTGGTGGCGGAGTCGGTGGCAGCAACGGTAGTCGACATCTCCAGTTGTGTGATTTAGTAACAACAACAAGTAAAGTTTTTCTCGTCTTTCGCTTGTTGATTATCTGGTTACAAACTTGGTGGGCGAAAATTAAATTACAACTGAAAAGATAAAATTACAACTCGAAAACCAGAAATTACAAACTCGAACGAAATGAAAATTACAAAACTCGAACAGAATTACAACTCAAAAGAATAAAAAATAAACGAAAATAACTATTAAACAATAAATAAAACTGTAGATTAAAGCCTAGTCGAGGAAGGCCTCTTTCCGCAAGATAAGAAACGCCCTGATAGTGCTCTCGGTTTAGGTGTGTCATCCCTAAAGATAAAATGGCTACGTCTCGGAGGTAGTAGCACCACAAACCTCTGAGCTCCGGCGAACTGAAACGAGGTTAGGACAGAGCTCTGACTTATGATATGTATACAGAGACGGAGTGTATGATGTATGCTTGAATATTGAAAAATTTCGTGTGTTAGAAGCAAAAGAATGTATGCCTATTTATAGGCCATCTCACACACCTGCAGGGATCAGGATTTAATACAGCCACTAACGGCTATCATAATGCAGTCATTTATGCTGCATTATGCTCAGGAGTTACGAATTTCAAACAAATGGCAAAGGTTACGAAATTCAAACCTGCCATTAACTCCTCCTCATTACTCTAGGAGGTTACAGACTGTATTGGCTAAATTTAAATAGTCAGGACATACCTGGACTGTATTCTGCTCTTTAACCACTTGACGGATGTACCTGGACATCCTTATATGCACATACGAGCCCAATTACGTTGTTGAGCTTGTCCAAAAAATTCTTTAGGCAGCCCGAGGCCAAGCCCATGACCAAGCCCAAAGAACAGCCCAAAGACCACTCAAATACCAATTGCCAAGATCCAAGATCCAAGATCCAAGTTCCAAGTCCAAGATCAAGGCCAAGGCCAAGGCCAAGGCTAAGGTCCACGGTCCAAGGTCCACGGCACGCGGCTGCAGCTCGCCGCCGCGGCCGAGGCCGAGGCGAGGCGGGCGGCGGCGACGGCGCGTGCGTGTGCACGCGTGTGGGCTTTAATCCCATACACATGTGCCATTAATTATTACATGAATTAAGGTAACTCCTTATATACTAGAATAATGATGGTTCATTATTCAATGTGGGATACCATCCCTTCTTAATTCACAATTAAGTGACAAACTTTAATTCACTATTTCTCACTCACCGGGAATCGGTTTAGAGAAAGTGAATATACCACGATCATCTACTCAGAATGTAGATCGATCCTATGATATTTAATTTTACAAAATAAAATTAAAATCATTAACGATTCCAACAATCCCCCACATGAGAGAAAATAGCCCAAATGCAATATGCAGACTCAAGCTCAGTCCCCAAGAGGCGTTAAAGTATAAGGATAGGTAGTTCGTGACTTTGAACCTTCCATAGTTAACATCATCGGGTACACAGGTGAATTAGTGGCTTGATGCTTTGAACTATTCCCCCACGGCGTGCACCGAGACAATAGTGCTAACACTTGAACACTTCAACCTCATCCGTTCTCACGTTTTGTGTCCTTTGCGGGCCTTGGACACCCCTTTGGATTCATAAGTGATTTTTCATGAAGAGGCCCCCACTTATCACTTATATATGTGATTCTTTATCGAGTATCTTGCCATACTCAATCTCCTCGAGGTCTTTAGGAATCATTAAAAGTCATAGACTTAACCTCACCACTAGGCAAGCTTTCAACACTCAATTGCTCTATCGGGAATAAACTTAGATGAGTGTTTCACACGAACTCTCATATCTTAGTTCTCCCATTGAACCAAGTTCTTTGGATCTCCAGTCATCTTGGTTGGGTTACCACTATGATAATTCTCAATTTGTGGATTTTAAACCCATTCCCTCTAGCAATTTATTCATTTGATCACGGTTTAACCCTTTGGTTAGCGGATCCACTAGATTATCCAATGACCTAACATAGTCCATAGAGATAACCCCACTTTTGATCAAATGTCTCACGGTATTATGGCGTCGACGAATATGTCGAGACTTTCCATTATACACGTTACTTTTTGCCCTACCAATAGCAGCTTGGCTATCGCAGTGTATCATCACCGCTGGTACTCGCTTTGACCAACATGGAATATCTTCTAGAAAGTTTCTGAGCCATTCGGCTTCTTCACCAGCTTTGTCCAAAGCTATGAATTCCGATTCCATGGTGGATCGGGCTATACACGTTTGTTTCGCGGACTTCCACGAGACAGTTCCACCCCCAATGGTAAACACGTAACCACTTGTAGAAAATGAACTTTTCATATCGGTATCCAATTTGCATCACAGTACCCTTCAAGTACCGGGAGGTATCTCGAGTAGTGTATCCCAAGGTTTTGGGTATACTTTAAGTACCTCAAAACTCTAACGAGAGCTTTCTAATGCTCTTTGTTTGGATTGCTCGTGTAACGACTCAATTTGTTCACAACGCAAGCTAAATCGGGTCGAGTGCAATTTGTAAGATACATTAAACACCCAATGACTCGTGCATATTCTTCTTGTGCAATGGGCTCCCCTTGATTTTTGCTCAAGTGATCATTTAAATCTATTGGGGTCTTAGCCGGAAAGCTATCAAAAGCATTAAATCTCTTGAGAACTTTCTCGGCATAGTGAGATTGTGTCAAGATGATTACATCTGATTTTCTCAAAATTTTCATTCCAAGAATCACATCGGCTAACCCCATGTCTTTCATGTCAAAATTTCTTTTTAACATGTTCTTAGTATCGTTAATCACTTGTATATTGTTACCCATGATTAACATGTCATCTATATAAAGACACACAATAACATAACCGTTATTAGTGTTCTTAATATAAACACATTTATCACACTCGTTTATTTTAAAACCATTTGATAACATTATATTATCAAATTTCAAGTGCCACTATAGTGGAGCTTGTTTCAATCCATATAGAGACTTAACCAGTTTGCATACCTTTTTCTCTTGTCCAGGTACTACAAACCCTTCGGGTTGTTCCATATAGATCTCTTCATCTAGATCACCATTCAGAAAAGCAGTCTTAACATCCATTTGATGAATCTCAAGATCGTGCAAAGCAACAATCATGAGAAGAAATCGAATAGATGTAATTCTTGTTACAGGTGAATAGGTATCGAAAAAATCATACCCTTCCTTATGTTTGAAACCTTTGACTACTAAACGAGCTCTATACTTGTCAATTGACCCATCATCCTTATACTTTCTTTTAAGGATCCATTTGCATCCTAAGGGCTTACAACCTTCAGGTAAATCAACCAAAACTCAAGTTTGGTTTTGTAAAATTGAGTCAATTTCACTCTGAACAGCTTCTTTCCAGAGCAACCCGTCTGGTCTGGCATACGCTACTTTGATCGATGTTGGTTCTTCATCCAACATGAATGCTATGTAGTCAGGTCCAAATGTTTTTGGTGTCCTAACCCTACTACCACGTCTCGGTTCTACATCTTCCAAATTAGATCTCGATCACTTACGTGAATTTGGATCTACATCCACAGGTTTCGAACTTGTTCCTTCATCTTTAACTCTATTGCTAGAATTGTTCTCAACTTTAGAGGATATATATTTTCAAAGAATACAACATTCCTTGATTCAATTGTTGTTCCCACAGTCATTTCAGGAACTTCTGACTTGTGGATAACAAACCGATAGGCACTACTGTTCAGTGCATACCCAATAAAGATACAATCGACCATCTTAGGTCCGATTTTAACTTGTTTAGGTAGAGGTACCTCAACCTTAGCCAAACACCCCCACACTTTGAGATATTTGTATGAAGATTTTCTACCTTTCCACAACTCATTAGGGGTAATATCCTTACCTTTGCGTGGAATCTTGTTCAATATGTAGTTGGCTGTCAAGACAGCTTCCCCCCATATGTTCTGGGACAACCCTGAACTAATCAATAAGGCATTCATCATATCTTTAAGTGTTCGATTCTTACGTTCAGCAACCCCATTAGATTGTGGTGCATATAGAGCTGTTGTTTGATGAATTATACCACTCTCGTTACATAATTCCTCAAACGGGGCTACATATTCGCCACCTCTATCGCTTCGAACTATCTTGATACGACAACCTAATTGATTTTCGGCTTCATTCTTGAAGTTCTTAAAAGCTTCAATAGCCTCATCTTTACTACTCAAAAGATAAAGATAACAATATCTTGTGCAGTCATCAATAAAAGTGATAAAGTACTTCTTACCACCTCTAGTTTGTACAAACTTTAAATCACACACATATATGTGAATTAATTCAAGGGGTTTTGTGTTTCGTTTTATCGAATGAAATGGAAGTTTCGGCATTTTTGCTTCAACACAAATCTCACATTTGTTTTGAGTATTGACTTCATTTAATTTTAGTAAATCTAAGTTTTCTAATCTTTTTATAGCATTTAGATTCACATGACCTAATCTACAATGCCATAAATTAGAACACTCAGTCAAGTAAGAGGAAGCAGTAGCATTTTCATTAGCATTACTGGACTTGGTTACATTGCGCATGGCCAAAGCATTAAGTTTAAAGAGTCCCTCCGTGAGGTAACCCTTACCAAGAAACCTATCAAACTTTTTTATGATAATTCTAGCTGACTCAAACACTAGTTTAAACCCCTTTTTAACTAGTATAGAGCCCGAGATCAAGTTCTTCCTCATATACGGAACATGAAGCACATTCTTCAAGGTAAGTGTCTGTCTGGACGTAACTTTGAGGTCCACTTCTCTAACTCCGACAATCTCAGATGAAGCTGGATTTCCCATGTTGAGCTTCCTCCTCTCAACAGCTTGATAGTTCTTAAACTGGTTTCTATCGGCACCAATGTGGGCGGTCGCACCGGTGTCGACATACCAACCACCTTGGTTCTCAATGTGGTTGACTTCTTCGGTGACCACAGCAGCAAGGTCATCCTATTTCCATCCGCCGTTAGTCTCGGTGATGTTGGAAACATGTTTCTTCTTCTTGTTGGCCTTCGGCTTTCGACAGTCTTTTGCTGCATGCCCATGTTTGCCACAGTTGAAGCAATCGCCATCAAACTTCTTGACTGGTTGCTTCCCTTTGCTCTTGTTTTGGACACTTGGGCGAGCTCTTTTATTGGAGGGACCACCATGCTCCAACAGATTGGACTTAGCATCTATCAGGCCTTTTGGTTTGTGGTCATTTTTGCGCACGTTTGACTCGATGCGCAGTTTCACAATCAAGTCTTCAAGAGTCATCTCCTTTCTTTTGTGTTTGAGATAGCTCTTGAAGTCTTTCCAACTCGGGGGCAACTTTTCGATCATAGTTGCAATAGTGAAGGCGTCTGATAGAACCATTCCTTCGGCATTAACATCATGAATGATGAGTTGGAACTCTTGCACTTGTTCCATGATTGGCCTTGAGTCAACCATCTTTTAGTCTAGATACTTGGCGACTACAAACTTCTTTGTACCTGCATCATCACTACGGTACTTCTTTTCAAGTGCTTCCCACATCTTTTTTGATGTGTTTACAACAGAATAAACATTATACAAACTATCTTCTAAGGAATTCAGAATAAAGTTTTTACAAAGGTAGTCTCCATTGTGCCAGTTGTCATAGACAGCTCGGACTGTAAAACTAGTCTCTTGAGCAATTGGCACCGGTGGCACATCTTCCTTAAGGAAGTTAGCAAACCCCAATGTTGTCAAATAGAACAACATCTTTTGTTGCCACCTTTTAAAGTCGGCACCACCAAACTTTGGCGGCTTCTCGGCGGTAGGGATCATCCTAGGCCCCGAGGTTGTTCCGAAAAAGGAACCACTCGTGTTGAACCCGTAGGTTCCAACACTAGATCCTAACATGGATCCCACGGTACCACTAAAAGTGGAACCAACGGTGCCACTCGAGGCGGATCCACCGCTAGTCAGAAATGGGTTGTTAAAAACCCAACCAGTTGTTGTTGACATCGTTGAAGCATTCATGTTGAACACCATCGTGCCGATAGTTGATGATGTGGTTGAGCCAATGGAGTTTGCCATGATCGAGGCAACGGTCGCGAAGGTAGTGGTAGCGGTGGTGACGGAGTCGGTGGCAGCAACGGTAGTCGACATCTCCATTTGTGTGATTTAGTAACAACAACAAGTAAAGTTTTTCTCGTCTTTCGCTTGTTGATTATCTGGTTACAAACTTGCTGGGCGAAAATTAAATTACAACTGGAAAGACAAAATTACAACTCGAAAACCAGGATTACAAACTCGAACGAAATGAAAATTACAAAACTCAAACAGAATTACAACTCGAAAGAAAAAAATAAATAAACGAAAATAACTAATAAACAATAAATAAAACCTTAGATTAAATCCTAGTCGAGGAAGGCCTCTTTCCGCAAGACTAGAAACGCCCCGGTAGTGCTCTCGGTTTAGGCGTGTCATCCCCAAAGATAAAACGGCTACTTCTCGGAGGTAGTAGCAGCACAAACCTCTGAGCTCTGGTGAACTGAAATGAGGTTAGGACAGAACTCTGACTTATGATATGTATGCAGAGACGCAGTGTATGATGTATGCCTATTTATAGGCCATCTCACACACCTGCAGGGATCAGGATTTAATACAGCCACTAATGGCTATCATAATACAGTCATTTATGCTGCATTATGCTTAGGAGTTACGAATTTCAAACAAATGGCAGAGGTTACGAAATTCAAACCTGCCATTAACTCCTCCTCATTACTCTGGGATGTTACAGACTATATTGGTTGAAATTGAATAGTCACGATGTACCTGGACTGTATTCAGCTCTTTAACCACTTGACGGATGTACCTGGACATCCTTATGTGCACATACGAGCCCAACTACGTTGTTGAGCTTGTCCAAAAATTTCTTTAGGTAGCCCAAGGCCAAGCCCACGACCAGGCCCAAAGAACAGCCTAAAGACCACCCAAAGACCAATTGCCAAGATCCAAGATCCAAGTCCAAGATCAAGATCAAGGCCAAGGCCAAGGCCAAGGCCAAGGCCAAGGCCAAGGCCAAGGCCAAGGCCAAGGCCAAGGCCAAGGTCCAAGGTCCACGGTCCACGGTCCAAGGTCCAAGGTCCACGGCACGCGGCTCGCGGCCGAGGCCAAGGTGAGGCGGGTGGGCGGGCGGCGGCGGCGCGCGCGTGTGCGCGTGTGTGGGCTTTAAGCCCATACACATGTGCCATTAATTATTACATGCATAAAGGTAACTCCTTATATACTAGAATAATGATGGTTCATTATTCAATGTGGGATACCATCCCTTATTAATTCACAATTAAGTGATAAACTTTAATTCACTATTTCTCACTCACCGGGAATTAGTTTAGAGAAAGTGAATATACCACGATCATCTACTCGGAACGTAGATCGATCCTATGATATTTAATTTTACAAAATAAAATTAAAATCATTAACGATTCCAACAATCCCCCACATGAGTGAAAATAGCCCAAATGCAATATGCAGACTCAAGCTCAGTCCTCAAGAGGCGTTAAAGTATAAGGATAGGTAGTTCGTGACTTTGAACCTTCCATAGTTAACATCATCGGGTACACAGGCGGATTAGTGGCTTGATGCTTTGAACTATTCCCTCACGGCGTGCACCGAGACAATGGTGCTAACACTTGAACACCTCAACCTCATCCGTTCTCATGTTTTGTGTCGTTTGCGGGCCTTGGACACCTCTTTGGATTCATAAGTGATTTTTCATGAAGCGGCCCCCACTTCTCACTCATATAGGTGATTCTTTACTATCTTGCCATACTAAACCTCCTCTAGGTCTTTAGGAATCATTAAAAGTCATAGACTTAACCTCACCACTAGACAAGCTTTCAACACTCAATTGCTCTATAGGGAATAAACTTAGATGAGTGTTTCACACGAACTCTGATATCTTAGTTCTCCCATTGAACCAAGTTCTTGGGATCTACAGTCATCTTGGTTGGGTTTCCACTATGATAATTCTCAATTTGTGGATTTTAAATCCATTCCCTCTAGCAATTTATTCATTTGATCACAGTTTAACCCTTTGGTTAGCGGATCCGTTAGATTATCCAATGACCTCACATAGTCAATAGAGATAACCCCACTTTTGATCAAATGTCTCACGGTATTATGGCGTCGACGAATATGTCGAGACTTTCTATTATACACATTACTTCTTGCCCTACCAATAGCAGCTTGGCTATCGCAGTGTATCATCACCGCTGGTATTGGCTTTGACCAACATGGAATATCTTCTAGAAAGTTTCTGATCCATTCGGCTTCTTCACCAGCTTTGCCCAAAGCTATGAATTCCGATTCCATGGTGGATAGGTCTATACACGTTTGTTTCGCGGACTTTCACGATACAGTTCCACCCCCAATGGTAAACACGTAACCACTTGTAGAAAATGAACTTTTGGTATCGGATATCCAATTCGCATCACAGTACCCTTCAAGTACCAGGGGGTATCTCGAATAGTGTATCCCAAGGTTTTGAGTATACTTTAAGTACCTCAAAACTCTAACGAGAGCTTTCCAATGCTCTTTGCTTGGATTGCTCGTGTAACGACTCAATTTGTTCACAGCGCAAGCTAAATCGGGTCGAGTGCAATTTGTAAGACACATTAAACACCCACTGACTCGTGCATATTCTTCTTGTGCAACAGGCTCCCCTCGATTTTTGCTCAAGTGATCATTTAAATCTATCGGGGTCTTAGCCGGCAAGCTATCAAAAGCATTAAACCTCTTGAGAACTTTCTCGGCATAGTGAGATTGTGTCAAGATGATTCCATCTGATTTTCTCAAAATTTTCATTCTAAGAATCACATCGGCTAACCCCATGTCTTTCATGTCAAAATTTCTTTTTAACATGTTCTTAGTATCATTAATCACTTGTATATTGTTACCCATGATTAACATGTCATCTATATAAAGACACACAATAACATAACCATTATTAGTGTTCTTAATATAAACACATTTATCACACTCGTTTATTTTTAAACCATTTGATAACATTATATTATCAAATTTCAAGTGCCACTATAGTGGAGCTTGTTTCAATCCATATAGAGACTTAACCAGTTTGTATACCTTTTTCTCTTGTCCAGGTACAACAAACCCTTCAAGTTGTTCCATATAGATCGCTTCATCCAGATCACCGTTCAGAAAAGCAGTCTTAATATCCATTTGATGAATCTCAAGATCGTGCAAAGCAGCAATCGCGAGAAGCACTAGGCATGGCAATTTGACCCGCCCCGCCCCGAAACCCGCTCCCCCCGACCCGATCGGGGCCGGGGATTCCCCGCCAAACCGGGTAGCGGGGCCGGGGATTCTCCATTTAAAAAAACCGGGGACGGGTCCGGGGCCGGGGATGGGGGTCCCCGACCCGCCCCGGACCCGGTATATATATATATATTAAAAAAACTATATATTTATTAAATATATATATATATATATTAAAAAAATTATATATTTTATATTAAATCGAGCGTTGACCGGGGGTTGACCGGGGCCGGGGGAGGGTATCACAAACCGGGGCGGGGCTGGGGCCGGGACCGGGGGAGTGTTTTACAAACCGGGGCTGGGGCCGGGAATGGCGATCCCCGCCCCATACCCGCCCCGTTGCCATGTCTAAGAAGCACTCGAATAGATGTAATTCTTGTTACAGGTGAATAGGTATCGAAAAAATGGTACCCTTCATTCTGTTTGAAACCTTTGACTGCTAAACAAGCTTTATACTTCTCAATTGACCCATTAGTCTTGTACTTTCTTTTAAGGATCTATTTGCATCTTAAGGGCTTACAACTTTCAGGTAAATCAACCAAAACCCAAGTTTGGTTTTGTAAAATTGAGTCAATTTAACTCTGAACAGCTTGTTTCCAGATCAACCCGTCTGGTCTGGCATAAGCTACTTTGATCGATGTTGGTTCTTCATCCAACATGAATGCTATGTAGTCAGGTCCAAATGTCTTTGGTGTCCTAACCCTACTACCACATCTCGGTTCTACATCTTCCAGATTAGATCTCGATCGCTTACGTGACTTTGGATCTACATCCATAGGTTTTGAACTTGTTCCTTCATATTTAACTCTATTGCTAGAATTGTTCTCAACTTTATCATTATCCTTACAAGGATATATGTTTTCAAAGAAAACAACATTCCTTGATTCAATTGTTGTTCCCACAGTCATTTCAAGAACTTCTGACTTGTGGATAACAAACCGATAGGCACTACTGTTCAGTGCATACCCAATAAAGATACAATAGACCGTATTAGGTCCGATTTTAACTTGTTTAGGTAGAGGTACCTCAACCTTAGCCAAACACCCCCACACTTTGAGATATTTATATGAAGGTTTTCTACCTTTCCACAACTCATAAGGGGTAATATCCTTACCTTTGCGTGGAATCTTGTTCAATATGTAGTTGGCTGTCAAGACAGCTTCCCCCCACATGTTCTAGGGCAACCCTGAACTAATCAATAAGGCATTCATCATATCTTTAAGTCTTCTATTCTTACGTTCAGCAACACCATTAGATTGTGGTGCATATGGAGCTGTTGTTTGATGAATTATACCACTCTCGTTGCATAATTCCTCAAACGGGGCTACATATTCGCCACCTCTATCGCTTCGAACCATCTTGATACGACAACCTAATTGATTTTCGGCTTCATTCTTGAAGTTCTTAAAAGCTTCAATAGCCTCATCTTTACTTCTCAAAAGATAAAGATAACAATATCTTGTGCAATCATCAATAAAAGTGATAAAGTACTTCTTACCACCTCTAGTTTGCACAAACTTTAAATCACACACATATGTGTGAATTAATTCAAGGGGTTTTGTGTTTTGTTTTATTGAATGAAACGGAAGTTTCGTCATTTGCTTCAACACAAATCTCACATTTGTTTTGAGTATTGACTTCATTTAATTTTAGTAAATCTAAGTTTTCTAATCTTTTTATAGCATTTAGATTCACATGACCTAATCTACAATGCCATAAACCAGAACACTCAGTCAAGTAAGAGGAAGCAGTAGCATTTTCATTAGCAATACTGGACTTGGTTACATTGCGCATGGCCAAAGCATTAAGTTTAAATAGTCCCTCCGTGAGGTAACCCTTACCAAGAAACCTATCAAACTTTTTTATGATAGTTCTATCTGACTCAAACACTAGTTTAAACCCCTTTTTAACTAGTATAGAGCCCGAGATCAAGTTCTTGCTCATATCCAAAACATGAATCACATTCTTCAAGGTGAGTGTCTGTCCGGACGTAAGTTTGAGGTCCAATTCTCTAACTCCGATAATCTCAGATCAAGCTGGATTCCCCATGTTGAGCTTCCTCCCCTCAACAGCTTGATAGTTCTTAAACTGGCTCCTATCGGCACCAACGTGGGCGGTCGCGCCGGTGTCAAAGTACCAACCACCTTGGTTCTCAACGTGGTTGACTTCTTCGGTGACCACAGCAGCAAGGTCATCCTCTTTCCATCTTCCGTTAGTCTCGGTGATGTTGGCAACATGTTTCTTCTTCTTATTGGCCTTCAGCTTTCGACAGTCTTTCGCCGCATGCCCATGTTTGCCACAGTTGAAGCAATCGCCATCAAACTTCTTGACTGGTTACTTCCTTTTGCTCTTGTTTTGGACAGTTGGGCGAGCTCTTTTATTTGAGGGACCACCATGCTCCAACAAATTGGCATTCGCATCTATCAGGCCTTTTGGTTTGTGGTCATTTTTGCGCACGTCTGACTCGATGCGCAGTTTTACAATCAAGTCTTCAAGAGTCATCTCCTTTCTTTTGTGTTTGAGATAGCTCTTGAAATCTTTCCAACTTGGGGGCAATTTTTCGATCACAGTTGCAATAGTGAAGGCATCTGACAGAACCATTCCTTCGGCATTGACATCATGAATGATGAGTTGGAACTCTTGCACTTGTTCCATGATTGGCCTTGAGTCAACCATCTTGTAGTCCAGATACTTGGCGACTACAAACTTCTTTGTACCTGCATCATCACTACAGTACTTCTTTTCAAGTGCTTCCCACATCTCTTTTGATGTGTTTACAACAGAATAAACATTGTACAAACTATCTTCTAAGGAATTCAGAATAAAGTTTTTACCAAGATAGTCTCCATTGTACCAGTTGTCATAGACAGCTCGGACTGTAAAACTAGTTTCTTGAGCACTTGGCACCGGTGGCACATCTTCCTTAAGGAAGTTAGCAAACCCCAATATTGTCAAATAGAACAACATCTTTTGTTGCCACCTTTTAAAGTAGGCATCATCCTAGGCCCCGAGGTTGTTCCAGAAAAGGAACCACTCGTGTTGAACCCGTAGGTTACAATACTAGATCCTAACATGGATCCCACAGTATCACTAAAAGTGGAACCAACGGTGCCACTCGAGGTGGATCCACCGGTAGTAAGAAATGGGTTGTTAAAAACCTAACCAGTTGTTGTTGACATCGTTGAAGCATTCGTGTTGAACACCATCGTGCCGATAGTTGATGACGTGGTTGAGCCAGTGGAATTCGCCATGATCGAGGCGACGATCGCGGAGGCAGTGGCAGCGGTGGTGGCGGAGTCGGTGGCAGCAACGGTAGTCGACATCTACAGTTGTGTGATTTAGTAACAACATCAAGCAAAGTTTTTCTCGTCTTGCGCTTGTTGATTATCTAGTTACAAACTTGCTGGGCGAAAATTAAATTACAACTGGAAAGACAAAATTACAACTCGAAAACCAGGAATTACAAACACGAACGAAATGAAAATTACAAAACTCGAACAGAATTAAAATTCGAAAGAAAAAAAAATAAATGAAAATAACCAATAAACAATAAATAAAACCGTAGATTAAAGCCTAGTCGAGGAAGGCCTTCTTCCGCAAGACCAGAAATACCCCGGTAGTACTCTCGGTTTAGGCGTGTCGTCCCCAAAGATAAAACGGCTACGTGTCGGAGGTAGTAGCACCACAAACCCTTGAGCTCCAGCGAACTGAAACGAGGTTAGGACAGAGCTCTGACTTATGATATGTATGCAGAGGCAGAGGTTATAAAATTCAAATCTGCCATTAACTCCTCCGCATTACTCTGGGAGGTTACAAACTGTATTGGCTGAATTTGAATAGTCAGGATGTACCTGGACTGTAATCAGCTCTTTAACCACTTGACGGATGTACCTGGACATCCTTATGTGCACATACGAGCCCAACTACGTTGTTGAGCTTGTCCAAAAAATTCTTTAGGCAGCCTAAGGCAAAGCCCATGACCAGGCCCAAAGAACAGGCCATAGACCACCCAAAGACCAATTGCCAAGATCCAAGATCAAAAATCAAGGCCAAGGCCCACGGTCCACGGTCCACGGCACGCGGATCGCGGCTCGCGGCCGAGGCCAAGGTGAGGCGGGTGGGCGGGCGGCGGCGGCGCGCGCGTGTGCGCGCGTGTGGGCTTTAAGCCCATACACATGTGCCATTAATTATTACATGCATAAAGGTAACTCCTTATATACTAGAATAATGATGGTTCATTATTCAATGTGGGATACCATCCCTTATTAATTCACAATTAAGTGATAAACTTTAATTCACTATTTCTCACTCACCGGGAATTAGTTTAGAGAAAGTGAATATACCACGATCATCTACTCGGAACGTAGATCGATCATATGATATTTAATTTTACAAAATAAAATTAAAATCATTAACGATTCCAAGATGAGATTCTGGATGTTTTACCATAAAATATAGGTGACTAAATTGCTAGACTCTCGTAAGGAATTGATTAATCACCGGAGAACTTGCTATAACGGAGTATGAACTTAAAAAATAATCAAAATAACACAAACGGACATTTAGGGGCAAAAGTGTAAATTTCAAAGTTATAGAATGCAAAACTGAAAAAGTGGAATTTATTATGACTTCTATAAAATTTATACGAGTCGAAATTCGTTAGAAATGACAAATAAGTCAAACATAAATTTTTTATACGATCGGGAAATTGGAATTTCAAAAAACCTTCTATCCCAAAGTGAAATTTCTAGAAGTACGGGCTCATTGGACTCTTAATATCCTGTTGAAATTTTTTCAAAAGTTTGAGGTCGGTCTGAGTAACTATTTTATGTAAATTAGGGTTTAGACAAAAATGAGGGGTCAAACAGTGATTCTACACTATGCTTGCTTGGGCAAAATAAGTACATCAATTAAAGTAAAAATAAAATCGAATTCTAAATCAAACACAAGTGATTCAATATCAGTAGCTTTGACACTATGTCCGCTTCCGACTGTTACCATCACTTCGCCAGCTCCGAACTTCCTATTTCATTCCAGATCCCAATTAAAATGTGAGAATTCGCACCAGAATCAAGTATCGAAGATGTAGAATATACAATTATAGAATAATTTATTTCCAAAACTAATAACTCCATACCTGCATTACAGTCAAGTTTCAGACAGTACCTCCTCCAATGGCCCAACTAACCGCAGTTTAGGCATACGTCTATTTTCTTGGTCCCCTTACTCTCAGGAACCATTGGGGCCTCGTCCTTACCCTTATCGATCTTGATTTTGTGACCAAATTGCTTCTTATTGTTTTTTTTTCTTATTCTTAGACCTCCAAGGCCCATTAGAAATAACAAGTGCAACCTCTTTTCACTTTATCTTCATTTGAGACTGGGCAATCGTCAATTTATTCATTAGCTAATCTAAGTTACACGTAATCTCATTGCAGCCAAAATTCATTTTAAATTACGAAAAAGAGTCAGGAGATGACTACAAGATAAGGGCTGTTTGAAGAGAGGCATGCATCTGAAAATCGAGAAGTTCCAATCTCTCAATCATCAAGATCATCTTGAGGATATGGGTGTTGGGATTCGGTACCTAAAACGATGGTCCAGCGGAAGCGGTAAAACATAAATTAATTCGATCCGAATCTCTACGAGGATTGATTAAGCTACGTATATACGAATATAAAAACGAAAACAAGGAAGATTAGAAATCATACACTCGTAGTCCGTTGATTAAATGGTGCACTCCTTGAAGATGATTCCCCAAGCTTTAGTTGCTTGTCCACGAATCCTATTCGTCAAGCCCTTGAACGATCCAATGCCGAAAGCACCGCGTCTCTACTTGCCACGCGCCGGATAAACGATCGGAATGACAAAATCCTTGCTATCCTCCAAGGATACGGCTAGAGCAAGGTGATGGAAGCTTTTTAATTAAGATTACAACACTCTAAGTGTTTAATCTATATCTCTCAAGTTTATCTTTTGATTTTTCTCCAAGAAAATACTTAAGATAAATGTGAAGAAGATGAAGACATGAGAAAAGGATTCTTTCTCTCTTTTTCTAGCTAGGAACCGTATGATTCAAAGTTGGTAATGAGAGTTGGTAGTCTTCATTTATTTCTCCAACATATGACTCCAAATCCCCTTTATCATATTATAAGAGATACCATATCTCTCATATTTCTTTGGTCTTTCAATTAAAAATTGGAGACAAAGACCAAGATGGAGGTTGGTGGAAGGGGGCGACCATCTAGAAGAACCGGGACGAGTTTGGTTCATTTCGGACTCATGTGAGTTCAAACAGATAAACTCCAATTCCGTTCCGATGTATTTATATCAATTAATTAATCATATCAAATACAAAATAACATAATTAATTTCTCCAAGAAATAATTATATTCAGGAATTAAATTAATCACCCACTAATTTATTTAATTCATTAAGCCATAAATTAATTTATCCAATAAATCAATTTAGACATCCAATGTACCAATAAATTAGATATCCAATATCTAATATTTATAAAGAGAGAATTAGCTCGATTCATTCCGTCGTCAATCCTATTGCGCGACTCGGTAGGTCCGTCTCAGTTAGCAATGGGAGGAACCAAAGAGTAATAGCACCACCTAGCCAGCCTAGCAGCCTACACTGTAACCCAACTGAGATCGAATGATTGGGATCATTCAAAAACCATTCTGTCGTGAATACCAGTATACGTATAAACCCTTCTTTCAAATGTCTCGATCAAGTTATAGGGTCACGGTCAGTCAAACCCTATATGTACTTGATGCTATGGATGAGTTAACGCAAATCTAGATCATCGAGCTCTTATGTATCCAATACATCTAGATCCAATACTTTGACCAAAGACTTATGATCTCATCTGTCAATAACCGCATAGGACATATAACTCGTTCACCAACAAGAGAAAGAATTCTATCTTGGTATTTAGTAGGACCTGCTACTTGCCCGTCAAGACGCACGTCGAGGTTGACCACCGCCTTCCAATTTTTTGGGTCGAACTACTCTAATGAAAATCTTAACGTCACAAGCACATCCCTACTAAATCCTCAAGTTGAAGGTTCAAGAATACTTATCACAACCTTTCAATTCCGTCATTGACTGTCCTGGAGTGAAATCCATGTTACGAATCGAGGATGAGTCGGTTTGAGTATACTAATCCAATTAGCATACCTATAACGTGTGCTCCCACTAACCATTAGTGTTCAACAGGCACTCCCCAAGTCAAAGAACATGTCATACAAGTCTTCACATAAGCTTAACGTCCAGTCAAATTTCATCGACTTGCGAACGATTAAGTATTTGAGCCATAAACCTTTCTAGTGCCGGTCCCCTTATCTAATAAAGAGTGGAATGTTTTGTTCTCAAATACACGGAATAGTTTATATATATATATATATATATATATATATATATATATATATATATATATACGAGTCAGGAATACCAGTGACTGCTAGTAAATAAAGAAACATACAATTGCCTTCTGATAATTAATTACATAATAACAAGTATAATGCCCTCACTCAGACATCCCCTGAGTGGCATTCGAGGGCATACTCCTAACAATCTCCCACTTGCACTCACTGCCACACACTATGGTATCTAATACCCATGTTCTCCAGATAACGCTCCAAGCTAACCTGAGGAAGTGGCTTGGTTAGTACATCAGCGACGTTGTCGGCTAAGTCTACTCTATGCAGCACAATGTATCCCCTGCGAACAAATTCTCTTATGAGATGATACTTCCTCTCAATGTATTTGGTACTGTTGTGAAACGTCGGCTCCTTGTCCTGCACTACAGCTCCGTCGTTGTCGCAGTAAAGCGGAATAGGCAGCTCAGCACATGATATCACTTGAAGTTCTCCTAGAAACGTCTTAATCGAGAACCCTTTCTTAGAAGCCTCCGAGGCTGCTTGATACTCAGCTTAATAGGTGGAATTAGCATTCACGCTTTGCTTGGCGCTACGCTAAGATACTGGTCCTCCATTAAGAGTAAATATATAGCCAGAAGTAGACATCGGATCGTCTATTTGTCCTTGTAAGTCTTAATCAATGAAGCCCATTATATTCAGTTCTCCACCGCCATACATAAGAACCATATATCTAGTCCTTCTCAAGTACTTGAGAACGTTCTTTATGGCAGTCCAATGTTCCCTACCTGGGTTTGCCTAAAACCTACTTACCATGCTCACAGCATGCACAATGTCAGGTCTCGTACACAACATAACATACATAAGGCTACCCACGACCAAAGTATATGGTATATTTCCCATTTCCTTTCATTGTTCCCCACTTTGAGGACACATCTTCGAGGAGAGTTTTATTCCATGTCGCATCGGTAGGAACCCTCTTTTAGAATCATCCATCTTAAATCGCTTTAAGATTTTATCTATATAGAGGGCTTGAGAAGAACCTATCATTCTCTTTGCTCTATCCAGGTAGAGCCGAATACCATGAATATAGGTTGCTTCTATGAAATCTTTCATAGAGAAATTACTCGAAAGCCAAGCTTTCACAGAACTGAGCATTCTCACATCATTTCCTATTAGTAGAATGTCATCTACATATAGTACTAAGAATGCGATCTTGCTCCCACTAACCCTCTTGTATACACAAGGTTCCTCTTCACTTTGCACGAAGTCAAACTCTTTGACTGCCTCGTCAAAACAAAGGTTACAACTACCCGAAGCTTGCTTCAGTCCATAAATATAATGCTGAAGCTTGCATACTTTATGAATATCGACCTCAGACACAAAGCTTTTAGGCTGCTCCATATAGATTTCCTCCTCGAGAAATCCATTAAGGAAATCCGTCTTTACGTCCATTTGCCATATCTCATAATCGTGGTAGGCAGCTATAGCAAGTATCATGCGAATAGACTTGATCATAGATACGGGGGAGAAGGTATCGTGGTAATCGATCCCTTCCTTTTGGGTATAATCCTTTGCCACAATCCTGGCCTTATAGGCGTCAACCTTGCCATCCCCATTAGTCTTTCTTTTGTAGATCCACTCGTTCCCAATAGGCACTATGCTCTCGGGGCGGTCTACTAGAGTCCAGACCTGATTGACATACATCGAATCTATCTCAGCCTTCATAGCTTCACGCCATTTCGCAGAGTCTACATCCACCATCGGTTGGTCATAGGTCGTTGGGTCAGTCCCTTGACTATCACTTGGAACCTTATGGAGACCCCGCTCCTCCAAGTGCACAAGGCCATACCTCTCAGGTAAATGAGACACCCTACTAGACCTACGATGTAATTGTACTTGTGTTTCAGAAGGTTCGGTTCCAATTTCTTGCATAGGTGTCTCTTGATGAGTTTCATTGTATTCTTCCAAAGAAATACTTCTACCTGCTCCGTCTTAGTGAATGAACTCATCTTCCAGGAAGTGTGCTTGCAAAGCAACACCATCTTTCGATCTTCGAGCATGTACAATAGATAACCCATCGTGCTAGATGGGAATCCAATGAAACATCCCTTCCCAGACCTCGCTTTCAACTTTTCCACCTTAGTCTTCTTGATACATGCGGGACATCCCCAAATCCTAATGTGATTAAGACTTTGTTTCCTGCCCTCCTACATCTCATGTGGAGTTTTAGGAACGGATTTGGAAGGACATCTGTTCAAGATATATGCAGCAGTCAGGAGTGCATACCCCCACAGGTAAATCGGTAAGTCAGTATAGGCTAGCATAGAATGGACCATGTTCAACAAGGTTCAGTTCCTTCTTTTTGACACACCATTTAACTGAAGAGTACCTAGAGGTGTTAGTTGTGATACTATTCCATGTTCCTTAAGGAACTCGTCCAACTCCTCACTCATATACTCCCCATCTCAGTCCGACCGAAGTGCTTTGATAGGATTTCCAGTTTGTTTCTCGACTAGGGCCTTAAATTCATGGAATTTCTCAAAGGCCTCGAATATGTTTCATGAAGTATACATAACCATACCTAGTATGATCATATGTAAAAGTAATGAAATACTGATATCCATCACGTGCTGCTTCCAAAGCACCACTTACGTCGGTATGGATTAATTCTAGTTTATCAGCAGCTCTTTCAAAAGTTCCTGTGAAGGGGGACTTAGTCATTTTGCCTTTAAGGCAAGATTCACAAGTAGGAAAGGGATCCAATCCCAATGGACCCATAAGTCCATCCTTTTTCATTTTGTAAACCTTGGTCTGACCAACATGACCAAGTCTATGATGCCATTTCAAAACTTGATTAGTTTCATCCCTACCACGCTTCTTAGTCATAGTATTCACAACGACTTTGTTACTGAGATTAGATGATACAATCCATTTAACAATGTAGCAGTGCTCACTAGTTTATTTGTAAAATAAATTTTGCAGGAACCATCACCAATGAAAAATCAAAAGACTTTCCGATCTATGACTGGAATGGATACAATGTTTGTATACCCCTTGGACAAAACAAGTACATCTTCTAAAGTCAAAACAAAGCCAGATTCTAAACCGAAAAGAAGTGATCCTATGTCAGTTGCCTTGACACTATGACCGCTTCCGATAGTAATCATCACTTCCCCAGCTCCAAGATTCATACTTTGTTCCAGATCCTGATTCACAGTACAAATATGAGAACTAGCACCAGAATCCAGTATTCAAAAAGTAGAAAATATAATGGCAGAACAATTTGTTTCCAAAACTAAAAGTTCTGTACCTGAAGCGCCATGAAGAATCGGTCAGTCTCTAACCCAGTGGCCCAGCTCACCGCATTTGAGACAAGCGTCTTTCTTCTTGATCTTTGGAATAATCGGGGCCTTGCCCTTACCTTTGAAGTCCCTGACTTGTGGACCCCTCTGCTTCTTGGTCTTTTTCTTCTTATTCTTGGACCTCCGAGATCTAGAAGAAATCACAAGGACAGACTCCTTCATCCGCGGAGTCTTCATATGAGACTGAGCAGTCACCAGTTTGTTCATCAACCCTGCTAAGTTGCACGCAATCTCATTGCAGTTGAAGTTCATAACAAACTGTGAGAAGGAATCAGGGAGAGACTGCAGGATAAGGTCGGTTTGAAGAGAAGTATCAATCTTAAAATCCAGAGCCTCCAATCTCTCTATAATAGATATCATTTTGAGGACGTGGTCCCCAACCTTCTCACATTCCTTCATCCTTGCACCGAACAGTTGCTTGGATATCTCATATCTAGCAGTTCGACTGTGCTCACCATAAAGCTCAATTAAGTGAGATAGAATCTGCCTAGCAGAAGTCATTTTCTCATGATCTCTCTGAAGCTCATTAGACATAGAAGCCATCATGTAAGCACTGACTTTTACGTCATCCTTAACCCACTTTTCGTGGTTTTCAATCTCTTCCTGATTGGCTCTTGTCCGCACTGGAAGTGCCGGAATGTCCGTCTCCAAGACGTATACCAGTACCTCTATAATGAGGACTATCATCAGATTGCGAAGCCAATCCACAAAGTTAAGTCCGATTAAGGTGTTCTTTTCAAGTAGAATTGTGAGTGGGTTCATTGTCATATTGAGAGTTATGTTCATCTGCATTAAGTACGATAGATTTAATAGTAACTCGTTCAATTATCATCTAAGTATAGAATTAAGGTCTTTCCTATTCTTTAATCCAGCTCCCACTATTTTTATCATAATAACACACTTCCATGTGAAATCCGGAAATATCGTCCGCTCTACTTCATAGTGGTGATCGAGTTCTTTATAAATCTTAATAAAGGGCAACCGAACAGGTTTCTAGTCTTTTAATTTTCACAAAGTGGTGTCCAACACCAACCCATCTAATGGATGATTCGATCTTCTTTTTCCTCTTGTTTACTCCCCTCAACCTATACGGTTTCTATGGTTCGTGAACAAGTTAAGTTTATACCATCGACGCAAATCAGTTTCATAATTAAATCTTATCCGGCAACCGAACAGGTTTCTAGTGATAAAATTTGCTCCAACCAAAGCTATTCAATGCACTTCGGGTAATTTATACATCCTCCCCGAACGACTACTCCGATAACTCGGAAGCATAGCATATCCGGTTTGGATTTCAATTTCCCGAAAGCTCGATGGAGGGAAGGAAAACCTTGAAACCTTTTAAACTTAATAATTTTTCGATGGAGAATTTTCACGATTAATATTACATTTTGCACATTAATTCATTTAAGCGCGTTTGAAGCATTCATACCATATGAATAAACATTCACAACCTAGTTGATACCAACATGCAGTTCATGGACTGTTTCTAGAATGAAAAATTCCGTAATCTAATTACAAGTCTTCGGTCTTGAATCTTCGTCTTCTCGAACGGATCTTACTCCGGTCTTCGTCATTACATATAAATTTTACATTTGAAAAATTACATCCTAGATACAAATATTTTTAGTAAAATAAATAGGCACAAAACGGCCTTTAAAACCCAATCGAATAAAACCGACGATTCAAAACTAGGTCCATGAACCACATCACCATTCAAAACTAATGCATCAAACACATTAAAATAAATGACAGTGATAATTAATCTAAATATTGATCCAATTAATATAAATTAATCCATCCAAACGAATTAGTCCAATTAATTCAAACAACCGTTAATTTTAACTTGTTCCGGACGAGAAAATATTTCATTAAATTAATTCCCCTAAGAATAAAATTACCATAATAATATCATAGTCAATTAAATCCAATTCAATTTGTGGGAAATTAATTACCGAACGAAATATAAAAAACAGAGTCAAAAAACACACGGCCCGGGCCAAGCCCACGGCCCTGCGGTGTTGCCCTTGACCAAACCCGACTTCTGTAGGCGATCCGGCAACCCGAGCGACCCGAGCTACTGGGTCCGGGCATTTTTTGGCTCGTATTTTCGTCCCGAATCCAAAAATAATATTTTTCTAATTTTTATATTATACAATATAATCAATTTTTCAAAAGAAAAATAGATTTATATTGTAACATAAAATCATGAAATATTAATTTTTAGATGAACAATTGATTAATACGATTATGATTCCAAATCATAAGAACATCCAATCAAGCATTCCAAATGCTAAATATCATATATACGATTGCAAGACCTACGCTCCGATACCACTGTTGGGATTCGGTGCCTAAAACGATGGCCCAACGGAAACGATAAAATGAAAATTAATTCGATCCAAATCCTACGAGGATCGATCAAGCTACGTATATACGAATATAAAAACGAAAACAAGGAAGATTAGAAATTATACCCTCGTAGTCCATTGATTAGATGGTGCACTCCTTGAAGATGATTCCCCAAGCTTTAGTTGCTCGTCCACAAATCCTATTCATCAAGCCCTTGAATGATCCAACGCCAAAAGCACCGCGTCTCTACTTTCCATGCGCCGGATAAACGATTGGAATGATAAACTCCTTGTTATCCTCCAAGGATACGGCTAGAGAAAGGTGATGGAAGCTTTTTAATTAAGATTACAACACTCGAAGTGTTTAATCTATATCTCTCAAGTTTATCTTTTTATTTTTCTTCAAGAAAATACTTAAGATAAATGTGAGGAAGATGAAGACTTGAGAAAATGATTCTCTCTCTCTATTTCTAGCTAGGAACCGTATGATTCAAAGTTGGTAATGAGATTTGGTAATCTTCATTTATTTCTCCAACCTATCTCCCCAAATACCCTTTATCATATTATAAGAGATACCATATCTCTCATATTTCTTTGGTCTTCCAATTAAAGATTAGAGACAAACACCAAGATGGAGGTTGGTGAAAGGGGGCGGCCATCTAGAAGAACCAGGACGAGTTTGGTTCATTTCGGACTCTTGTGAGTCCAAACAGATAAACTCAAATTCCGTTCCGATGTATTTATATCAATTAATTAATCCAATTAATTAATCATATCAAATACAAAATAACATAATTAATTTCTCCAAGAAATAATTATATTCATGAATTAAATTAATCACCCATTAATTTATTTAATTCATTAGGCCGTAAATTAATTTATCCAATAAATAAACTTAGACATCCAATGTCCCAATAAATTAGATATACAATATCTAATATTTATAAAGAGAGAATTAGATCGATTCATTCCGTCATCAATTCTATTGCGTGACTCGATAGGTCCGTCTCACTTAGCAATGGGAGGAACCAAAGAGTAGTAGCACCACCTAGCCAGCCTGGCGGCCTACATGTATCCCAACTAAGAACGAATGATTGGGATCATTCAAAAACCATTCTGTCGTGAATACCAATATATGTATAAACCCTTCTTTCAGATGTCCCGATCAAGTTATAGGGTCACGGTTAGCCAAACCCTATATGTACTTGATGCTATGTATGAGTTAATGCAAATCGAGATCATCGAGCTCTTGTGTATCCAATACATCTAGCTCCAATGCTTTGACCAAAGACTTATGATCTCATCTGTCAATAACCGCATAGGACATATAAATCGTTCACCAACAAGAGAGAATTCTATCTTGGTATTTAGTAGGACCTGCTACTTGCCCGTCAAGACGTACGTCGAGGTTGACCCCCGCCTTCCAGTTTTCTGGGTCGAACTACTCTAATGAAAATCTTAACGTCACAAGCACATCCCAACTAAATCCTCAAGCCGAAGGTTCACGAATACCTATCACAACCTTTCGATTCCGTCATTGACTGTCCCGGAGTGAAATTCATGCGACGAATCAAGGGTGAGTCGGTTCGAGTATACTAATCCCACTAGCTTACCTATAACGTGTGCTTTCAGTAACCATTAATGTTCGACAGGCACTCCCCAAGTAAAAGAACACGTCATACAAGTCTTCACATAAGCTTAATGTCCAGTCAAGTTTCATCGACTTGCGAACGATTAAGTATTTGAGCCATAAACCTTTCCCGTGCCGATCCCCTTATCTAATAAAGAGTGGAATGTTTTGTTCTCAAATACGTAGACTAGTTTCTCTCTCTCTCTCTCTCTCTCTCTCTATATATATATATATATATATATATATATATATATTTACGAGTCAGGAATACAGTGACCGCCAGTAAATAAAGAAACATACAATTGTCTTTTGATAATTAATTACATAAGAACAAGTACAATGCCCTCACTGATACATCTCCTGAGTGGCATTCGAGGGCATACTCCTAACAATGTCCCACTTGCATTCAATTCCACACACAATGGTATCTGATACCCATGTTCTCCAGATGATGCTCCAAACTAATATGAGGAAGTGACTTGGTTAGGGGATCAGCGATGTTGTCGGCTGAGTCTACTCTATGCAACACGATGTATCCCCTGCGAAAAAATTCTCTTACGAGATGATACTTCCTCTCAATTTGTTTGGTACTGTTTTGAAACCTCGGCTCCTTGGCCTGCGCTACCACTCCGTCGTTGTCACAGTAAAGAGGAATAGGCAGCTCAGCACATGGTATCACTTGAAGTTCTCCTAGAAACTTATTTACCCAGAATCCTTCCTTAGAAGCCTCCGAGGCTGCTTGATACTCAGCCTGACAGGTGGAATCAGCAGTCGCGCTTTTCTTGGCACCACACCAAGATACTGTTCCTCTATTAAGAGTAAATATATAGCCAGAAGTAGACATCGAATAGTCTATTTGTCCTTGTAAGTCTGAATCAATGAAGCCCATTACATTCAGTTCTCCACCGCCATACATAAGAACCATATATCTAGTCCTTCTCAAGTACTTGAGAACGTTCTTTATGGCAGTCCATTGTTCCGTACCTAGGTTCGCCTGAAACCTACTTACCACGCTCACATCATGCGCAATGTCAGGTCTCGTACACAACATATCATACACAAGGCTACCCACAACCGAATCATATGGTATATTACCCATTTCCTTTCGTTGTTCCCCACTTTGAGGACACATCTTCGAGGAGAGTTTTATTCCATGTCGCATCGGTAGGAACCATCTTTTAGAATCATCAATCTTAAATCGCTTTAAGATTTTATATATATAGAGGGCTTGAGAAAAACCTATAATTCTCTTCGCTCTATCCCGGTATAGCCAAATACCAAGAATATAGGTTGCTTCTCCGAAGTCTTTTATAGAGAAATTACTCGAAGCCAAGCTTTCACAGAACTGAGAATTCCCACATCATTTTCTATTAGGACTAAGAATGCGATCTTGCTCCCACTAACTCTCTTGTATACATAAGGTTCCTCTTTATTTTGCACGAAGTCAAACTCTTTGACTGCCTCGTCAAAACGAAGGTTCCAACTATGCGAAGCTTGCTTCAGTCCATAAATGGAACGCTGAAGCTTGCACACTTTCGGAATATCAACCTCAAACACAAAGCCTTTAGGCTGCTCCATATAGATTTTCTCCTCGAGAAATCCACTAAGAAAAGCCGTCTTTACGTCCATTTTCCGTATCTCATACCCGTGGTAGGCAGCTATATCAAGCATCATGCGAATAGACTTGATCATAGCTACGAGCGAGAAGGTATCATGGTAATCGATCCCTTCCTTTTAGGTATAACCCTTTGCCACAATCCTGGCCTTATAGGCGTCAACCTTGCCATCCCCATCAGTCTTTCTCTTGTAGATCCACTTATTCCCAATAGGCACTATGCCCTCAAGGTGATCTACTAGAGTCCAGACCTGATTGACATGCATCGAGTCTATCTCAGCTTCCATATCTTCACGCCATTTCGCGGAGTCTACATCCACCATCGCTTGGTCATAGGTCGTTGGATCGGTCTCTTGGCTATCACTTGGAACCTCATGGAGACCCAGCTCCTCCAAGTGCACAAGGCCATACCTCTCAGGTAAATGAGACACCCTACTAGACCTACGATTTGGTTGTACTTATGTTTCAGAAGGTTTGGTTCCAATTTCTTGCACAGGTGTCTCCTGAGAAGTTTCATTGTATTCTTCCCAAGAAATACTTCTACCTGCTCCGCCTTCATGAATGAACTCATCTTCCGGGAAGTGTGCTTGCAAAGAAACAACAATCTTTCGATATTCGGGCATGTAGAATAGATAACCCATCGTGCCAGATGGGAATCCAATGAAACGTCCCTTCACGGACCTCGCTTCCAACTTTTCCACCTTAGTCTTCTTGACATAGGCGGGACATCCCTAAATCCTAATGTGATTAAGACTTGGTTTCCTGCCCTCCCACATCTCATGTAGAGTTTTAGGAATGGATTTGGAACGACATCTGTTCAAGATATATGCAGCAGTCAGGAATGCATAACCACACAGGTAAATCGGTAAGTCAGTATAGCCTAGCATATAACGGACCATGTTCAACAAGGTCCGGTTCCTTCTTTCTTACACACCATTTAACTGAGGAGTACCTGGAGGTGTTAGTTGTGATACTATTACATGTTCCTTAAGGATGTAACACCCCCAAGATATTCGAGGTGTATTACAGCGCCGTGGACCCCCTACCTGGGATCCACCAGGCTAACACAAGAAAACACCTCTCGACTAACCGTCTCGGTTAGCAAGGAAACAATTGTTAACAACAAGAACATAAAACAACACGTCCGGTACAACCGGCATAATAACATCAACCGACAAATACAGTAACTCCAACGAAGTCCAAACACAATCCGAAAGGAAAAGCCTAAGTACTCGCGAGTACAATCTATAAGTTTACAATTTGAAAAAAAAACACCCACATCAAAAGAGACAGTAGGAAGTAACAAGACTCAATTGCACATGTCAACAACCTTGGCCGACATCCTCGTACCATCCCAGCGCCCGCTCGTCTGGCTGAACATAACCTGAAATCCATAACAAGAATTTCCCCGACAACGGGTCCCCAAAGGGGTTAGCAATTACGCTAGTACAAGTATTCAAGGCAAACCAATCGCTTACACATTTCATAGTACATGCACCGATATCATTTCAAAAACCAAAACTAGACATGTCTTTTCCTAAAACATACACCCACAATTAGCCTTGAGAACGGGCGGCAAAGATACATTCTCACTCGAGGCCTCATAGGGACCCTACCGAGTTGGCTACAATTACGGAAAAACAAAACCACGCACACGCTATGCCGTGAGAACAGGGCGGCAACATACATTCTCACTCGAGGCCTCACAAGGACCCTACCGAGTTGGCTGGTACGAAACTCGTGAAATCCAGGGCAAAGATAGATTTCCTCCTTGACCCCGTCGGCCAACACAAGGTGAGTTACACACAAGTAATATACATCACCATTTCATGTTAAGCTTAAAGGTTTCCAAAAATACTTGCCTCGAATTATTGACGACGAAGAACTAAGGGAAAGTCACCGACGAACGCTAGGAACCAATGAAACCGAACCTAACGATTCGAAGAATACAATCACAACCGTTTCTAAATGAATACGGAATTGGAATACACCTGAAAACCCGCCTACGATTCATGTATATTCGTATATAAACAACAACGAGGGCGGACCACAACCAAACCCTCTCGATTCCGTAAAAATCACGAAATATACCATGAATCCGTAGGGAAACTAAGAATACCAACAAGATTAATCATATTCATCAAGAATCCATCAACAAAACGGGAAGAATCGGACAAAAACCCCAAAATCCCCAATTATCCAAAAGGGAGGGTTTCAAGAAATAATACATTTGGAGATTCAAGTACTAAGATCCGTAGAACACGCGTTGGATTGATCGTCCGGGCTTCACTACCGAAGAAAAATGGTGAAAATCAACCCCTCAATGGATAAAGATGAAGAACTCTTCCCCTCTCTCTCACTCTCTCTCGCGATGCAGGTGAAAATGAAGGAGAAGACGACCGATCTCGTCTAAAAAGGACGAGATTGTACAACTACCGCTTTGTGTGCCGCGGCACAGCCGAAGTGTGCCGCGGCACAGGCCAAAAATTACTTCCAGGTTTCGGCATTGTGCCGCCAAGATACCGCGTGTGCCGCGGCACCCGCATAATTAGTTTTGGGTCGCAGACGAAACACGAGTGTGCCGCGGCACGACAGTGTGCCGCGGCATCGCTCGGCACCGTGCCGCGGCACCGGATGGGTGTGCCGCGGCACACGATGCTTTGTTCGACCAACAATGAAGGAATTTGTGCCGCGCACGCACATCTTGTGCCGCGCCCACACCCCCTATTGGGTTCCAAAATGATAAAAATGATCCTAAAGAGAATAAAACGATAGGAATCAATATTTGGGAACCAATAACACGAAATGGATCCACGGCAACCCCGAAACGGCGGTTCCGCACCACAATAACGAGAATACAGTTCAACAGTTGACAGGAAGGACACACTGAAAGGTACGCGAGGGTCACTATGACCGAGAAATCTACCAAAAATAAAAATACAAGGGAAAGAAAAGTACCGGATATTACAGAGACAACAATTACAGATACGGATACCCGTAACTTTGGGCAAATTACAAAATGGCCCAAAACGCCCGGAAATCACGATACGTGATCGAATAACCAAACCGAAGATCACAACACATCCAACAAAGTTAAACGGACTTGCGGGAAACTCGAAACAGCAGTTTCGGACGAGATTCGCAAGAATCGAACTCAAGTGCGGAAAAGTCGCTAAAAAGCACGGAACTCAACAAAACAACACCGAAACGAACTCGGATGACAAAAAGTGTAAAATTAATCATTCTCGGAATGACGAAACGGTCATGAGCGAGCCACAAACGGACTACCAAAAAAGAAATTTACCGAAAATCAAAAGTTGCGGATATTACATTCTACCCTCCTAAAAGAAGTTTCGTCCCAAACTTAAAATAAGTAGGGAGAAACAATATCCCTGCCAGAAAACTCGACGAGATACACAAAAACCGAAGACTCGCACCCGATGGCGAAACGCTGCAAGGGACGCAAGGAGACATACGGCGTGAAAATACGCTCTAGGGCGACTAACACAACGTCACCTAGAGAGACATAATAAAATCAACGAGTGACAAGCGTCATCAAATAGACAATACAATCGAGTCGATTATACGAACAATCACAAAACTCAACGAACGAAAATCAATACGATTGACCAACCCAACGGTTCATCAACCAAAACGCGAGTCAACGCCGAATAAATACGAATTCCACCGCTTAAAGATTGGAAGATCGAAACGAGACTAATTTCCCAAACTTAAGGGAATTATGAAGGAGCCCGAACGCTCAACAATCACGAACGAGAACAAAAGCGAACAAACAAACGATTGAGACAACAAAAATCGAACGATCATGTCCGAAACACGTAGGATAATAAAATTCAAACAACAACTCCCAAGATGACTCGGTGAGAATAAAGAAGACGTGCATTCCCGTAAGATCCACAGAAAGGGAATAGCGATTGAAAAGTCACAACGACAAACGAGTCGTTCAAACAATACCACCTCGCTCGATCAACAAAAGCAAGGGATAGGGAAAGTTCAGAAATGTTAACGAGCATAAACGAGTTGATAGAGCCGAAAATACAGAAGTTCAAAATCCGATCCAATTTGAATAAAAGAACTATTAGAACCAAAAGATGTTACTTCCGAACAAGATTCACAATAGTCGAACTGAATTCGGAAAAGTCACAGCGATAACCAGATCGACTCAAAACCAGATTACAGCTCAATGATGAAACCAAGGTATAGATCAAGTTCAAGGTATCAATGAACACGAGCGAATCGATAGATCGGAGAAAGAGAAGATATAGAAGTCAAAATAGTACGGGTATTACTTTTGACCTCGCCCCCGAAACTCACAACAACGGAACCAAGGTAACAATACAATAAGCAACCGACACAATGCGGAACAATCACCGATGCACACAATCATACTAACCCGAGCTCTAACAGCTCGCATATATGCGATAACGCATAAACCGCTACGAGGAGACAACATCTAATACCAATATCACACCCCTCACAGAGGCTACCACGACAACTGTGTGGCGAACGACTCAACGTTCACACCACCAATTCAACAACAACTCGGGGGTTAACACCCTAACGAGAGCACGAACATCACACATATATTCCCAGACCACAAATAGGAATGATAGGTTTTGAAAACGAAAACCATCTTTTGAAAATAACTTGCAAGCACCAGTTGATCTTGAGTATCATATATCAAAAAGTAGTACAAACATCGTCATCGAGACTTTAAAAATATCATCTTGCGTTTGATAAAAAAAAATGAAGACACCTTTCGTTAAATTAAAACTTTTCAGCTATATTCGACCTTCGGGTTTAAGCGAATGCGTTTCTAAATCATTAGAAATATTTCAAAATATTTTGATCCTCAAAGTAGAATAATTTTGAAACATAGCGTGGCACTAGTAGGCATCTTGAGAGCACTGTGAGAAAATAATTTATTTTAAAAGTACGTCTCGAGGTTTATTTTCTAAGATACTCAAGGTTTTTCAGAAGTACAATAGGCCAAAATGCCCAAAATTCGCACGTATCAACATTTACTTAAACACATCATATCACACGCATCAAATCGCTCAAAATCACGACAGTGATATACAATCCTCAGGATATGTTTAACAACATCGTTAAAACAACAATCGGTTTATCAAAACTGAATGGAAAACGATATCAAGAACAAAACTCCAAAAGGTCAACTCTAGGGATTCAAGAAAATACCCAGGTTAGGTGAAGAACAATGGATTAGATGATGTTAAAAATCATCTAGGATACTCCAAAACACCTTTGGATGGAAGAAAAATCAGCCCAGATGTGAAACCGAGTCGCTACGTCTCAAACTCATAGAGGAAGAAGAAGAAATGAAGAAAAATGCAACTTCTAGGCTGGTGTCCAGTATTTATACTGGACACAATTAGCGTGCGCTAATCATTAAGGTTAGCGTGTGCTATCACGGCGCCAAACAAAACTCCAGACCAAAAATACACTGTTAGCGTGCGCTAACCCCAAGTGTTAGCGTGCGCTAACGAGAACTTCAGATCCACCCAAGAGCTCTGGATCGCCTTGAACTACCGTAGCGTGGCGCTATCCTCCCCTTAGCGTGCTACCAACGCACTCTTGCGCGCGCTTAGCCGCAGCGTAGCGTGCGCTAACGACCCACGAGACAATAACATATCAGAAAAATTACATGACGTAAACCTTTCTCACACGGGTTTACCAGGCTAAGCACAATTTCCCATCTCATTTCGAGAATGCTAAAAAGACCAATGACGGTAATATTTTCCAAAGCTCACAAAATCATTTGTCAAACCATCATGAAATATTCAAGGCCAAAATGCCAAAACTTGATTCAAGGAATCGGTTTTACGAAATAAAACTCAATTCGCAAAATACCGAAAGCCGTTTGAAAGAACTCACGCAGCGGATAAAATGCGGTATGAAAATACATCAGCAGTGACGACACTCCTCGTATAAACCAAATACGAGAGTCGAATAAACAAATATCGTGAAATCAAAATCCACAGAAGGATTCCCTCATTTAGCAACAATCATACAAATAACTCGCGTCACACGAGGCACAACATAAAGAAGGGAGTTTTACAACCATAGGTCGCACATAAGTGACGACCGCCCCTCGATACTAATCACGACCAATGATCTCAAACGACGCGTCGCGATGCGACTAAGTCAGACAAAATCCGATGAGACAAAACTCAACCAACACAACTTGACTCGACAGCCTAGGTTTCCCCAAGCTAATCTGATTTTTAAAATCGTATACTCTAGTCATTCGAAAATAAAACCAATAAGTTAAAAATCGTTTTCAAGACCCTTTCAAACACGACAAGGGCTTAACAACGGTGACATTTTATAAAATGTCCTAAAACACTTTTATACACGACCTTTAAACACCGACACAAGGTTTTATTTGAAAATACAAGGCTGGCTCGCCCAAATTCATGTCACTTTTCAAAAACCCACAATACGATCAAGTCTCAGAGATTTTCAAGCATGCACGCATGTATTATTATTAATAGAAACACATTGGTTGTAAATAACAATAATTAGCCAAGTACCAACAATTTCCGAACACATGCATATACGGCATTCAAAATCACCTAAAAAGCGCAACTCGGAAATACTAATTCCAAGCATATGTCAAACTATCTCTTCAAGTTTAACAGCGTAACCCAAAGATCACCGATTTGGACGTACGTCGAAACCAGCTATGTGAGTTTCTCAACAAACTCTGCCATCAATACCTATACCGGAACATATCAATGTTCAAAACTACTACATCCTACAGCACCCTTCGGTGTCCAACTCATCGGCACATTCGGCTCAACATACGTTTAGTATATCGCAATTACCAAACACAGATTCCATAATACAACAAAAGACTAGAGAGTCAAGCCCTCTCACAATATACCACGGAGCAAAACTCGGATCTTTCGATCACCAACGATCCCACCAATACTAGGAAGTTTAGCGATGGAAGGCTCGCAAAACGACAAACGGTCAAGCCTTAACGGCGCACATACTCCAGAGAGACAAAGGACGGCGCAATACTAGAATCAAAAGTACACAAACCGGATGGATCGAAAAACAACTCGACGATAAGTACGAGAGAGGCAATCACAATTCAAGAAGTGGAATTTCAATACGTGAAAACAAGAGAATCGAGTAAGGAAAACTTACAAGCACTGGATGTACTGAGATGCCGGCAGCGGTGTGACAATGTGCAAAACAAAACACAACTAGACCCAAATAACCAACAAGCCTAGGTATCCATAAACCTAGAGCTCCGATACCATTTTCTGTAACACCCCCAAGATATTCGAGATGTATTACAGCGCCGTGGACCCCCTACCTGGGATCCACCAGGCTAACACAAGAAAACACCTCTCGACTAACCATCTCGGTTAGCAAGGAAACAATTGTTAACAACAAGAACATAAAACAACACGTCCGGTACAACCGGCATAATAACATCAACCGACAAATACAGTAACTCCAACGAAGTCCAAACACAATCCGAAAGGAAAAGCCTAAGTACTCGCGAGTACAATCTATAAGTTTACAATTTGAAAAAAAAACACCCACATCAAAAGAGACAGTAGGAAGTAACAAGACTCAATTGCACATGTCAACAACCTTGGCCGACATCCTCGTACCATCCCAGCGCCCGCTCGTCTGCATTGAACATAACACGAAATCCATAACAAGAATTTCCCGACAACGGGTCCCCAAAGGGGTTAGCAATTACGCTAGTACAAGTATTCAAGGCAAACCAATCGCTTACACATTTCATAGTACATGCACCGATATCATTTCAAAAACCAAAACTAGACATGTCTTTTCCTAAAACATATACCCACAATTAGCCTTGAGAACAGGGCGGCGGATACATTCTCACTCGAGGCCTCATAGGGACCCTACCGAGTTGGCTACAATTACAGAAAAACAAAACCACGCACACGCTATGCCGTGAGAACAGGGCGGCAAAGATACATTCTCACTCGAGGCCTCACAAGGACCCTACCGAGTTGGCTAGCGGTGCGAAACTCGTGAAATCCGGGCGGCAGCATAGATTTCCCTCCTTGACCCCGTCGGGCCAACACAAGGTGAGTTACACACAAGTAATATACATCACCATTTCATGTTAAGCTTAAAGGTTTCCAAAAATACTTGCCTCGAATTATTGACGACGCGAAGAACGGAAGGGAAAGTCACCGACGAACGCTAGGAACCAATGAAACCGAACCTAACGATTCGAAGAATACAATCACAACCGTTTCTAAATAAATACGGAATTGGAATACACCCGAAAACCCGCCTACGATTCATGTATATTCGTATATAAACAACAACAAGGGCGGACCACAACCAAACCCTCTCGATTCCGTAAAAATCACGAAATATACCATGAATCCGTAGGGAAACTAAGAATACCAACAAGATTAATCATATTCATCAAGAATCCATCAACAAAACGGGAAGAATCGGACAAAAACCCCAAAATCCCCAATTATCCAAAAGGGAGGGTTTCAAGAAATAATACCTTTGGAGATTCAAGTACTAAGATCCGTAGAACACGCGTTGGATTGATCGTCCGGGCTTCACTACCGAAGAAAAATGGTGAAAATCAACCCCTCAATGGATAAAGATGAAGAACTCTTCCCCTCTCTCTCACTCTCTCTCGCGATGCAGGTGAAAATGAAGGAGAAGACGGCCGATCTCGTCTAAAAAGGACGAGATTGTACAACTACCGCTTTGTGTGCCGCGGCACAGGCCAAAAATTACTCCCAGGTTTTGGCATTGTGCCGCGGCACAGCCTGCGTGTGCCGCGGCACCCGGTACAGTTGGGTTTAGGTCACAGACGACACACGAGTGTGCCGCGGCACCGGACAGGTGTGCCGCGCACTGCTCGGCATCGTGCCGCGGCACGGATGGGTGTGCCGCGGCACACGATGCTTTGTTCGACCAACAATCGGAAGGACTTTGTGTGCCGCGGCACGCCCATCGTGTGCCGCGGCCCACACCCCCTATTGGGTTCCAAAATGATAAAAATGATCCTAAAGAGAATAAAACGATAGGAATCAATATTTGGGAACCAATAACACGAAATGGATCCACGGCAACCCCGAAACGGCGGTTCCGCACCACAATAACGAGAATACAGTTCAACAGTTGACAGGAAGGACACACTGAAAGGTACGCGAGGGTCACTATGACCGAGAAATATACCAAAAATAAAAATACAAGGGAAAGAAAAGTACCGGATATTACAGAGACAACAATTACAGATACGGATACCCGTAACTTTGGGCAAATTACAAAATGGCCCAAAACGCCCGGAAATCATGATACGTGATCGAATAACCAAACCGAAGATCACAACACGTCCAACAAAGTTAAACGGACTTGCGGGAAACTCGAAACAGCAGTTTCGGACGAGATTCGCAAGAATCGAACTCAAGTGCGGAAAAGTCGCTAAAAAGCACGGAACTCAACAAAACAACACCGAAACGAACTCGGATGACAAAAAAGTGTAGAATTAATCATTCTCAGAATGACGAAACGGTCATGAGCGAGCCGTCAAAACGGACTCCGGCCGAAAAAAAAGAAATTTACCGAAAATCAAAAATTGCGGATATTACAAAGGAACTCGTCAAACTCCTTACTCATATACTCGCCACCTCGGTCCGACCAAAGTGCTTTGATATGATTTCCAGTTTGTTTCTCGACTAGGGCCTTAAATTGATGGAATTTCTCAATGGCCTCGGATTTATGTTTCATTAAGTATACATAACCATACCTAGTATGATCATCTGTAAACGTAATAAAATACTGATATCCATCATGTGCTGCTTCCAAAGCACCACATACGTTGGTATGGACTAATCCTAGTTTATCAGCGGCTCTTTCAAAAGTCCCTGTGAAGGGGGACTTAGTCATTTTGCCTTTAAGGCAAGGTTCACAAGTAGGAAAGGAATACGATCCCAATGGACCCATAAGTCCATCCTTTTCCATTTTGTAAACCTTGGTCTGACCAACATGACCAAGTCTATGATGCCATTTCAAAACTTGATTAGCTTCATCCCTACCACGCTTCCTAGTCATAGTATTCACAGACTTTGTTACTGAGGCTTAGATGATACAATCCATTTAACAATGTAGCAGTGCCCACTAGTTTATTTCTAAAATAAATTTTGCTGGAAACATCACCAGTGAAAAATAAAAAGCCTTTCCGATCCATGACCGGAATGGATACAATGTTTTTATAACCCTTGGGCAAAACAAGTATATCTTCTAAAGTCAAAACAAAGCCGGATTCTAAACCCAAAAGAAGTGATCCTATGTCAGTTGCCTCGACACTATGCCCGCTTTTGACAGTAATCATCACTTCCCCAGCTCCAAGCTTCCTGCTTTATTCCAGATCCTGATTTACGGTACAAATATGAGAACTAGCACCAGAATCCAGTATCCAAGAAGTAGAAAATACAGTGGCAGAACAATTTGTTTCCAAAACTAAAAGTTCTGTACCTGAAGCGCCATGAAGAATCGGACAGTCTCTAGCCCAGTGGCCCAGCTCACCGCATTTGAGACAAGCGTCCTTCTTCTTGCTCTTTGGAACTATAGGGGCCTTGACCTTACCTTTGAAGTACCTGATTTATGGACCCGTCTGCTTCTTGGTCTTTTTCTTCTTATTCTTGGACCTCCGAGATCCAGAAGAAATCACAAGGGCAGACTCCTTCATCTGCAGAGTCTTCATTTGAGACTGAGCGGTCACCAGTTTGTTCATCAACCCTGCTAAGTTGCACGCAATCTCATTGCAGTTGAAGTTCATAACAAACTGTGAGAAGGAATCAAGGAGAGACTGTAGGATAAGGTCGGTCTAAAGAGAAGTATCCGTCTTAAAATCAAGAGCCTCCAATCTCTCGATCATAGATATCATTTTGAGGACGTGGTCCCCAACCTTCTCACCTTCCTTCATCCTTGCACCGAACAGTTGCTTTGATGTCTCATATCTAGAAGTTCGACTGTGCTCACCATAAATCTCGGTTAAGTGAGATAGAATCTGCCTAGCAGAAGTCATTTTCTCATGAGCTCTCTGAAGCTCATTCGACATAGAAGCCATCATGTAAGCACAGACTTTTACGTCATCCTTAACCCACTTTTCGTGGTTTTCAATCACTTCCTGATCGTCTCTTGTCCGCACTGGAGGCACCGGAATGTCCGTATCCAAGACATATCCCAGTGCCTCTATACTGAGGACTATCATCAGATTGCGGAGCCAATCCACAAAGTTAGGTCCGATTAAGGCGTTCTTTTCGAGTAGAATTGCGAGTGGGTTCATTGTCATATTGAGAGTTATGTTCATCTATATTAAGTACGATAGATTTATTAGTGACTCGTTCAATTATGATTTGAGTATATAATTAAGGTCTTTTCTATTCTTTAACCCAGTTCCCACTATTTTTATCGGAATAACACACTCCCATGTGAAATCCGGAAGTATCGTCCGCTCTACTTCATAGTGGTGATCGAGTTCTTTATAAATCTTAATAGAGGGCAACCGAACATGTTTCTAGTCTATTAATTTTCATAAAGTGGTGTCCAACATCAACCCATCTAATGGATGATTCGACCTTCTTTTTCCCCTTGTTTACTCCCCTCAGTCTATACGGTTTCTATGCTTCGTGAACAAGTTAAGTTTATACCATCGACGCAAATCAGTTTCACAATTGAATCTTATCCGGCAACCGAATAGGTTTCTAGGGATAAAATTTGCTCCAACCGAAGGCATCCAATGCACTCCCAGTAATTTATCCATCCTCTCCGAACGACTACCCCGATAACTCGGAAGCATAGCACACCCGATTTGGATTTCAATTTTTGCGATTAATGTTATATTTTGCACATTAAGTCATTTAAGCGCATTTGAAGCATTCATACCATATGAATAAACATTCACAACTTAGTTGCTACCAACATTTAGTTCATGGACCGTTCCTAGAATAAAAACTCCGTACTCTAATTACATGTCTTTGGTCTTGAATCTTCGTCTTATCGAACGGATCTTCCTCTGGTCTTCGTCATTACATATAAATTTTACATTTGAAAAATTACATCCTAGATACAAATATTTCTAGTAAAATAAATAGGCTCAAAATGGCCTTTACAACCCAATAGAATAAAACTGAACGATTTAAAACTAGGTCCATGAACCACATCACCATTCAAAATCAATGCATCAAATACATTAAAATAAATGACATTCATAATTAATCTAAATATTGATCCAATCAATATAAACTAATCCATCCAAATGAATTAATCCAATTAATTCAAACAGCCATTAATTTTAACTTGTTCCGGACGAGAAAGTATTTCATTAAATTAATTCCCCTAAGAATAAAATTACCATAATAATATCTAAGTCAAATTAAATCCAATTCAAATTGTGGAAAATTAATTACCGAACGAAATATAAAAGACAGAGTCGAAAAACACACGGCCCGGGCCAAGCCGCGGCTCTACAGAGGCCGCCATCCCATCCCAAAGAACCCACCTTGCCGGGCTGGCCCCGGCACTCTGTGCACTTCGAGCTGCCGGGTTCGGCCATTTTTCCGGCTCGTCTTTTCGTCCCGAATCCAAAAATAATATTTTTTTAATTTTTATATTACACAATTAAATCAGGTTTTCAAAAGAAAATTAGATTTATATTGTAATATAAAATCATGAAAAATTAATTTTTAGATGAACAATTGAAAATCAACGATTAATATGATTATGATTCCAAATCATAAGAACATCCAATCAAGCATTCCAAATGCTAAATATCGTATATACGATCGCAAGACCTATGATCCGATACCACTGTTGGGATTCGGTGCCTAAAACGATGACCCCGCGGAAGCGGTAAAACGAAAATTAATTCGATCCGAATCCTACGAGGATCGATCAAGCTACGTATATACGATATAAAAACGAAAACAAGGAAGATTAGAAATCATACCCTCGTAGTCCGTTGATTAAATTATGCACTCCTTGAAGATGATTCCCCAAGTTTTAGTTGCTCGTCCACGTATCCTATTCGTCAAGCCCTCGAATGATCCAGCACCAAAAGCACCGCGTCTCTACTTGCCACGCACCGGATAAATGATTGGAATGACAAACTCCTTGCTATCCTCCAAGGATACAGCTAGATCAAGGTGATGGAAGCTTTTTAATTAAGATTACAACACTCTAAATGTTTAATCTATATCTCTCAAGTTTATCTTTTGATTTTTCTCCAAGAAAATACTTGAGATAAATGTGAAGAAGATGAAGACTTGAGAAAAGGACTCTCTCTCTCTCTCTCTCTCTCTCTCTCTCTCTATCTATCTATCTAAGAACCGTATGATTCAAAGTTGGTAATGAGAGATGGTAGTCTTCATTTATTTCTCCAACATATCACCCCAAATCCCCTTTATCATATTATAAGAGATACCATCTCTCTCATATTTCTTTGGTCTTCCAATTAAAAATTAGAGACAAAGACCAAGATGGAGGTTGGTGAAAGGGGGCGGCCATCTAGAAGAACCAGGACGAGTTTGGTTCATTTCGGACTCCTGTGAGTCCAAACAGATAAACTCCAATTCCATTACGATGTATTTATATCAATTAGTTAATCCAATTAGTTAAGCATATCAAATATAAAATAACATAATTAATTTATCCATAAAATAATTATATTCATGAATTAAATTAATCACCCAGTAATTTATTTAATTCATTAGGCTGTAAATTAATTTATCCAATAAATCAATTTAGACATCCAATGTCCCAAAAAATTAGATATCCAATATCTATTATTTATAAAGAGAGAATTAGCTCAATTCATTCCGTCGTCAATCCTATTGCGCGACTCGGTAGGTCCGTCTCAGTTAGCAATGGGAGGAACCAAAGAGTAGTAGCACCACCTAGCCAGCCTCGCGGCCTACACTGTACCCCAATGGAGAACGAATGATTGGGATCATTCAAAAACCATTCTGTCGTGAATACCAGTATATGTATAAACCCTTGTTTGAAATGTCCCGATCAAGTTATAGGGTCACGGCCAGTCAAACCCTATATGTACTTGATGCTATGCATGAGTTAATGCAAATCGAGATCATCGAGCTCTTGTGTATCCAATATATCTAGCTCCAATACTTTGGCTAAAGACTTATGATCTCATCGGCCAATAACCGCATAGGACATACAACCCATTCACCAACAGGAGAAAGAATTATATCTTGGTATTCCGTAGGACCTGCTACTTGCCCGTCAAGACGCACATCGAGGTTGACCCCCGCCTTCTAGTTTTCTGGGTCGAACTACTCTAATGAAAATCTTAATGTCACAAGCACATCCCTACTAAATCCTCAAGTCGAAGGTTCATGAATACCTATCACAACCTTTTGATTCTGTCATTGACTGTCCCGGAGTGAAATTCATTTGACGAATCGAGGGTGAGTCGGTTCGAGTATACTAATCCAATTAGCATACTTATAACGTGTGCTCCCACTAACCATTAGTGTTCGACAGGCACTCCCCAAGTCAAAGAACACGTCATACAAGTCTTCACATAAGCTTAACACCCAGTTAAGTTTCATCGACTTGCGAACGATTAAGTATTTGAGCCATAAACCTTTCCAGTGCCGATCCCCTTATCTAATAAGGAGTGGAATGTTTTGTTCTCAAATACACGGACTAGTTTCTATATATATATATATATATATATATATATATATATATATATATATATATATATATATATATATATATATATTTACGAGTCAGGAATACGAGTGTCTACCAGTAAATAAAGAAACATACAATTGCCTTCTGATAATTAATTACATAATAACAAATACAATGCCCTCACTCATACATCCCCTAAGTGGCATTCGAGGGCATACTCCTAACAATGGTCCCCATCTCTCTTTCCTTCCTCCATCTTGGCACCGAACAATTACCTTGATATATCATATCTAGCAGTTCGGCTATGCTCTCCGTAGAGCTCAGTCAGGTGCGCTAAGATGGCTCTCGAAGATGTCATCTTATCATGGGCGCGTTGAAGCTCATTAGTCATAGAGCCTAATATGTACCCACATACTCTTACGTCATCTTTCACCCACTTCCATGGGCTTCGAATTCTTCCTGGTTGGCTCGGGTTCTTAAGAGCCACTGGGATTTCCGCCTCCAATACGTACCCTAATATTTCCATCACGAAGATAATCCTAGAGCTCCATAGCAATTCATAAAGTTCGGACCAGTCAGGGTGTCATTTTCGAGTAATATTGCTAGTGGGTGTAACACCCCAAATCCATTGCGGGTAATTACATGCCATAGGACCCACTAGGGCCTACCAGGCTGACATCACACATATACAATACAACAACAATAATATATATACAATCCAAAAACATACGTTGGGCCTCGGCCGTGGCCAAAATGCGTGAGTTTAACACCATATCCCCAAAAACACAAACATCACACGACATATTACAACGAGACCAAATACAACATTAAATATTAAATCCCGACACCGACATTACAAACTAACCACTGACTCGAGCTCTTTAACATCCGGTCTGCCCGTCAGCTCCGTGTGCATCACATGTAGGCTCCTGAACCTCGAGCGTACATGAAATGTATAAACATTCCACCCCAACAAGGGGTTAGCAACAACCGCTAGTGCAAGTATAATATTACAACAATTTTAATACACAAGCATTTCTAAATCTTTCCAAAAACTCAAAGCAGTTCATTAATCACGATATTACGGAATATCCAATATCAATCATCAGTAAAAAACATCACTCTAAGGTAATTCTCGTGATAAGACCACCCGACCAAGTCCATGTGTTCCCCATCGAGCAATCCCAGGTGAGAATACCACCACCCATAAGGTAACCCTTATGCAGGACCACCCGATCAAATACCTGTGTGCCCCGTCGAGAAATCCCAAGGTGAGAGTATGTTAGGAGTATGCCCTCGAATGCCACTAAGAGGATGTTGAGTGTGGGCATTGTACTTGTTATTATGTAAATCATTATCAAAAGGCAATTGTATGTTTCTTTATTTACTGGAAGTTACTGGCATTCCTGACTCATAAATATATATATATATATATATATATATATATATATATATATATAGAAACTAGTCCGTGTATTTGAGAGCAAAACATTCACTCCATATTAGATAAGGGGATCGGCACTGGAAAGGTTCATAGCTCAAATACTTAATCGTTCGCAAGTCGATGAAACTTGACTGGGCATTAAGTTTATGTGAAGACTTATATGACGTGTTCTTTGATGTGGAGAGTGCCTGTCGAACACTAATGATTAGTGAGAGCACACATTATAGGTATGCTAATTAAATTAGTATACTCGAACCAACTCACCCTCGATTAGTCAAACAGATTTTACTCCGGGACAGTCAATGACGGAATTGAAAGGTTGTGATAGGTATTCGTGAACCTTCAACTTGAATATTTGGTAGGGATGTGCTTGTGACCTTAAGATTTTCATTAGAGTAGTTCGACCCAGAAAACCGAAAGGTGGGGGTCAACCTCGACGTGCGTCTTGACGGGCAAGTAGCCGGTCCTACTGAATACCAAGATGAAATTCTTTCTCCTGTTAGTGAACGGGTTATATGTTCTATGCGGTTATTGGGAGATGAGATCACAAGTCTTTGGCCAAAGCATTGGAGCTAGTTGTATTGGATACACGAGAGCTCGATGATATCGGTTTGGATTAACTTATGCATAGCGTCAAGTACAGATAGGGTTTGACTGACCATGACCCTATAACTTGATTGGGACATTTGAAAGAAGAGTTTATACGTATACTGGTATTCATGATAGAATGGTTCTTGAATGATCCCAATCATTCGTTCTCAGTTGGGGTACAGTGTAGGCCGCCAGACTAGCTAGGTGGTGCTACTACTCTTTGGTTCCTCCCATTGCTAGTTGAGCCGGACCTACCGAGTCGCGCAATAGGATTGACGACGGAATGAATCGAACTTATTCTCTCTTTATAAATATTAGATATTGGATATCTAATTTATTGGACATTGGATGTCTAATTAATTTTGGGACATTGGATGTCTAAATTAATTTATTAGATAAATTAAGTTACGGCCTAATGAATTAAATAAATTATTGGGTGATTAATTTAATTCATGAATATAATTATTTCTTAGAGAAATTAATTATATTATTTTGTATTTGATGTGATTAATTAATTAGATTAATTAATTGATATAAATACATCAGAACGGGATTGGAGTTTATCTTTTTGGACTCATGGGAGTCCGAAGTGAACCAAACTCGTCCCGGTTCCTATAGATGGGCCGCCCCCCTTTCACCTACTCCCTCTTGGTCTTTGTCTCCACTTTAATAAGTTGAAGACCAAGGACTTTGAGACATATCATATCATTGATGATATGGGGTAGGTGATTTGGTCTTGTGGAATATAGAATAAAGGTGAAGACTTACTCTCCCTCCCTTACACTTGGTGTATCACACGGTTCATAGAGAGAAAAAAGAGATAGAAGTTCTTCTTACTAGTCTTCATCTTATTCACATTCATCTTGAGTTTTTTCTTGGAGAGAAATCGAGAGATTAATTGAGAGTTTGTGAATTATGCACTTAGAGTGTAATATTCACGTTCGATAGCTTCATCATCCAATTCTATCTGTAACCTTGGAGGTTAATTGGGTGATCCTCATTCCGTTCGTTTCTCCAGCACGTGGCAAGTAGAGACGCGGTGATTTCGGCGTTGGATCATTTAAGAGCTTGAAGAATCGTATTCGTGGGAAGAGCATCTAAAGCTTGGGAATCGTCTTGAAGAAGTACACCATTTAATCAATGGACTACGAGGGTATGATTTCTAATCTTCCTTGTTTTCGTTTTATATTCGTATATACGTAGCTTGATCGATCCTCGTAGGGATTCAGATCGAATTAGATTCATATTATTGCTTCCGCTGCGCCTTAGTTTTAGGCACCGAATCCCAAAGTGGTATCGGAGTGAGGTCTTGCGATCGTATATACGATATTTAGCATTTGGAATGCTTGATTTGATGTTCTTATGATTTGGAATCATAATCGTATTTAATTGTTGATTTTCTATTGTTCATCTAAAAATTATTTTTTTTATGATTTTATTTTACAATGTAAATCTATTTTTATTTTGAAAAACTAATTTAATATGTAATATAAAGATTAGAAAAATATTATTTTTGGAATCGGGGCGAAAAAACGAGCCGAAAACGTAAACGGACTCGGCAGCTTGGAGCTGGCCGAGCACTAACTTGCGGTCCCAGGAAGAGGATCGCGATCCGGCCCTGATGTCCGGCCCTGCTCGGCAGCCTGCCGGCCGCTGCCAGGCAGTGGATCGCGATCCAGGCCGGTTCTGCTCGGCAGTGCCCCGGCCGTGTTTTTCGACTCTATTTTTTATATTTCGTTCGGTAATTAATTTCGCACAAATTAAATTGGATTTAATTTGACTAAGATATAATTACGGTAATTTTATTCTTGGGGAAATTAATTTAATGAAATATTTTCTTATCCGGAACAAGTTAAAATTAACGGTTGTTTGAATTAATTGAATTAATTCGTTTGGATGGATTAATTTATATTGATTGGATCAATATTTAGATTAATTATGGATGCCATTATTTTAATGTGATTGTTGCATTAATTTTGAACGGAGATGTAGTTCATGGACCTAGTTTTGAATCGTTCGATTTTATACGATTGGGTTGTAAGGCCGTTTTGAGCCTATTTATTTTACTAGAAATATTTGTATCTAGGATGCAATTTTTCAAATGTAAAATTTATATGTAATGACGAAGACCATAGGAAGATCCGTTCGAGAAGACAAATATTCAAGATCGAAGACTTGTAATTAGATTACGGAGTTTTTGATTCTAGGAACGGTCCATGAACTACATGTTGGTAGCAACTAGGATGTAAATGTCTATTCATATGGTATGAATGCAACAAACGCGCTTAAATGAATTAATGTGCAAAGTGTAATATTAATCGCGAAATTCTTTCACGATAATAAGTTTAAAAGGTTTCAAGGTTTTCCTTCCCTCCATCGAGCTTTCGGGAAATTGAAATCCAAACCAGGTATGCTATGCTTCCGAGTTATCGAGGTAGTCGTTCGGGGAGGATGGATAAATTACCGAGAGCGCATTGGATGCCTTTGGTTGGAGCAAACTTTATCCCTAGAAACCTGTTCGGTTGCCGGATAAGATTCAATTGTGAAACTGATTTGCGTCGATGGTATAAACTCAACTTGTTCACGAACCATAGAAACTGTATAGGTTGAGGGGAGTGAACAAGGGGAAAAAGAAGATCGAATCATCCATTTGATGGGTTGGTGTTGGACGCCACTTTATGAAGATTAATAGACTAGAAACCTATTCGGTTGCCCTCTATTAAAATTTAATAAGACCTCGATCACCACTATGAAGTAATGTGAACAATACTTCCGGATTTCACATGGGAGTGTGTTATTCCGATAAAAATAGTGGCAGCTGGGTTAAAGAATAGAAAAGACCTTAATTCTATACTCGGATCATGGTTGAACGAGTTACTAATTAATCTGTCGTACTTAATGCATACAGACATAACTCTCAATATGACAATGAACCCACTCTTGATTCTACTCGAAAAGAAGACCTTAATCGGATCTAACTTTGTGGATTGGCTCCGCAATCTGATGATAGTCCTCAGTATAGAGGCACTGGGATAAGTCTTGGAGACGGACATTCCGGCGCCTCCAGTGCGGACAAGAGCCAATCAGGAAGAAATTGAAAAACACGAAAAGTGGGTTAAGGATGATGTAAAAGTCCATTCTTATATGATGGATTCTATGTCTAATGAGCTTCAAAGAGCTCATGAGAAAATGACTTCTGCTACGTAGATTTTATCTCACTTAACCGACCTTTATGGTGAGCACATTCGAACTGCTAGATATGAGATATCCAAACAACTGTTCGGTGCTAGGATGAAGGAAGGCGAGAACGTTGGGGACCACGTCCTCAAAATGATATCTATAATCGAGAGATTGGAGGCTCTTGATTTTAAGATATATACTTCTCTTCAGACCGACCTTATCCTACAGTCTCTCCCTGATTCGTTCTCACAGTTTGTAATGAATTTCAACTGCAATGAGATTGCGTGCAAATTAGCAGAGTTGATGAACAAACTCTTGACTGCTCAGTCTCAGATGAAGACTCCGCGGATGAAGGAGTCTGCCTTTATGATTTCTTCGGGACCTCGGAGGTCTAAGAATAAGAAGAAAAAGACCAAGAAGCAGACGGGACCACAAGTCAAGGACCTTAAGGGTAAGGGCAAGGCCCCGATGGTTCCAAATATCAAGAAGAAGGACGCTTGTCCCAAATGTGGTGAGCTAGTCCACTGGGCTAGAGACTGTCCGATTCTTCATGGCACTTCAGGTACAAAACTTTTAGTTTTGGAAACAAATTGTTCTGCTAATGTATTTTATACTTCTTGAATACTGGATTCAGGTGCTAGTTCTCATATTTGTACCGTGAATCAGGATTTGGAACAAAGTAGGAAGCTTGGAGCTGGGGAAGTGATGATTACTGTCAGAAGCGGGCACAGTGTTGAGGCAACTGACATAGGATCACTTCTTTTGGGTTTCGAATCCGACTTTGTTTTAACTTTAGAAGATGTACTTGATTTGCCCAAGGGGCATAAGAACATTGTATCCATTCCGGCCATGGATCGGAAAGGCTTTTCATTTTTCATTGGTGATGGTTCCTGCAAAATTTATTTTAGAAATAAACTCATGGGCACTGCTACATTGTTAAATGGTCTGTATCATCTAAACCTTAGTAAGAAAGTCGTTGTGAATACTATGACTAGAAAGCGTGGTAGGGATGAAACTAATCAAGTTTTGAAATGGCATCTTAGACTTGGTCATGTTGGGCAGACCAAGGTTTACAAAATGGAAAAGTTGGACTTATGGGTCCATTTGGGATCAGATCATTTTCCTACTTGTGAATCTTGCCTTAAAGGCAAAATGACAAAGTCCCCCACCACAGGGACTTTTGAAAGAGCCGCTGATAAACTGAGATTAATCCATACCGACGTATGTGGTTCTTTGGAAGCATCACGTGATGGATATCAGTATTTCATTACGTTTACAGATGATCACACCAGGTATGGTTATGTATACTTAATGAAACATAAATCCAAGGCCTTTGAGAAATTCCAGGAATTTAAGGCCCTAGTCGAAAAAACAAACGGGTAATCTTATCAAAGCACTTCGGTCGGACCGAGGTGGCGAGTATATGAGTGCAGAGTTTGACGAGTTCCTAAAGGAACATGGAATAGTATCACAACTAACACTTCAGGGTACTCCTCAGTTAAATGGTGTGTCAGAAAGAAGGAACCGGACCTTGTTGAACATGGTTCATTCCATGCTGGGCTATACTGACTTACCGATTTACCTGTGGGGTTATGCACTCCTGACTGCTGCTTATATCTTGAACAGATGTCCTTCTAAATCCATTCCTAAAATTCCCATGAGATGTGTGAGGACAGGAAACCAAGTCTTAATCACATTAGGATTTGGGGATGTCCCGCCTATGTCAAGAAGACTAAGGTGGACAAGTTGGAAGCGAGGTATGTGAAGGGATGTTTCATTGGATTCCCATCTGAGACGATGGGTTATCTATTCTACATGCCCTAATATTGAAAGATCGTTGTTGCTTTGCAAGCACACTTCCTGGAAGATGAGTTCATTCAGGAAGGCAGAGCAGGTAGAAGTATTTCTTTGGAAGAATACAATGAAACTCCTCAGAACACACCTGTACAATAAATTGGAACTGAACCTTCTGAAACACAAGTACAACCACCTCGTTAGTCTAATATGGTGTCTCATTTGCCTTAGAGGTATGGCCTTGTGCACCTGGAGGAGATGGGTCTCCATGAGGTTCCAAGTGATAGCCAAAAGACCGACCCAACGACCTATGACCAAGCGATGGTGGATGTAGACTCCACAAAATGGCTATGGAAGTTGAGATAGACTCGATGCATGTCAATCAGGTCTGGACTCTAGTAGACCGCCCCGAGGGCATATGGCCTATTGGGAACAAGTGGATCTACAAGAGAAAGACTGATGGAAATGTCAAGGTTGACCCCTATAAAGCCAGGCTTATGGCAAAGGGTTATACCCAGAAAGAAGGGATCGATTACCACGATACCTTCTCGCCCGTAGCTATGATCAAGTATATTCGCATGATGCTTGCTATAGATGCCTACCACGATTATGAGATATGGCAAATGGACGTAAAGACGGCTTTCCTTAATAGATTCCTCGAGGAGGAAATCTATATGGAGCAGCCTAAAGGCTTTGTGTCCGAGGTCGATATTCAGAAAGTGTGAAAGCTTCAGTGTTCCATTTATGGACTGAAGCAAGCTTCGCGTAGTTGGAACCTTTGTTTTGACGATGCAGTCAAAGAGTTTGACTTCGTGCAAAATGAAGAGGAACCTTGTGTATACAAGAGGGTTAGTGGGAGCAAGATCGCATTCTTAGTACTATATATAGATGACATTTTACTAATAGGAGATGATGAGGGAATGCTCAGTTCTGTGAAAGCTTGGCTTTCGAGTAATTTCTCCATGAAAGAATTGGGAGAAGCTACCTATATTCTTGGTATTCGAATCTACCGGGATAGAGTGAAGATAATGATAGGTCTTTCCCAAGCCCTCTATATAGATAAAATCTTAAAGCGATTTAATATGGATGATTCTAAAAGAGGGTTCCTACCGATGCGGCATGGAATAAAACTCTCCTCGAAGATGTGTCCTCAAAGTGAGGAACAACGAAATGTAATGAGTAATATACCATATGCTTCGACCGTGGGTAGCCTTATGTATGCTATGTTGTGTACGAGACCAGACATTGCTCATGCTGTTAGCGTGGTAAGTAGGTTTCAGGCAAACCCATGTAGGGAACATTGGACTGCCGCAAAGAATGTTCTCAAGTACTTGACAAGGACGAGAGATCTGGTTCTTATGTATGGCAGTGGAGAACTTGATGTGATGGGCTTCACTGATTCAGACTTCCAAGGACAGAAAGACGATTTGATGTCTACTTTTGGCTACATAATTACTCTTAATAGAGGAGCAGTATCTTGGCGTAGCGCCAAGCAAAGCGCGACTGCTGATTCCACCTGTCAGGCTGACACTACACTAGAACCACGATTTTGTGACTGTCAGAAACTGTCACAAATGGCAAAAACAGTCACAAATGACTGTCATAAAATCACCACTCACAATTTTTTTTGTGACTGTCAAAAACAGTCACAAAACAGTGACAAAACCTCATTTATATGACTTTGCAATACCACTTTCCATGGCAGTCACAAATATCATTTATGATTGTCATTACTAGTCACGAATTTCCACTTTTGTGACAGTTATTAGCAGTCACGAATTTCAACTTTCATGACTTCCATGGACAATCACAAATATTATTTTTCTTGACTGTCTTGTGACTGTTTTTAGAAGTCACAAATGTTGAAAAAATACAAAAAAATAGTAAAATCCCATTTTTCTCTGAATGTAATCTAATTATTTTTCACAATGAATTCATAATACAATCCAAACATATTTCTCAAAGTATTCACACAACACTCCAATTAATTTTTACAAGACATATAAAAATCACAATGTAACTCAGAACTTTGTATAGATTTTTATTAATCCTTCCATATAAATGAAGATAACACTCTGTCTAGCACGCTCATGCATATCTCTAATGTAAATGTGAAAATCTTGATTTAATACTGCCAGGCGACATAGCCACATAGGATAAGACTTTTGTTCCCCCCCCCCCCCAAAAAAACTTCTCCAACACAAAAGTCTTTTGGAAGTTTAAAAATAATGTGGAGTGAGTTACTTCAGATGATGTCAACATGGAGGTGTTATTTTAGACATTCTAGTTGACATTGTCTAACTATCCAACTCACCAAATTATGAATTAAAAGCTTAAAAACTTTGCATTGGAGAAGATTTGTACTCAGACCATCCACGGAAGCAAATTTGTCTATTTTTTCAGCAGATAAGTCTTACTGGCACTTGAAGTCCCTCGGGGATCAAAATCATCAAAATCTTCATCATACTTGTCAGAAGGTGCATTTTGTGAGGTAACTGAAGCATATTTATCCGGATTGCTAGGAGAGTTTTGACTCATGCTGCAAAAGATTACGAAAATTTGAGGTAGCCGATCATTTGTAGGTCAGCGAAAACAAAACCGTAACATTGTCAAGATGATAATATTCATAAGAAAATAAAAGAAATTATGAGCTACATTAAAAAGGAAAGGAAAGAAAAAAAAAGTACCTATCATAGATAGAAGGCACTTTCTTTGATTTAGTAGTCTTCTCATATTTATCTTCACCAATATTGATCTATGTCCTTATAACTACTCTTAAAAGACTCGCCGTTTCCTCTATTACTGTTGCGAATTTCGGTGAACGCAAGTGCACGTTGTCATAATCAAGTAATAAAGTGATAAGTAAGATATCGTTCCCATCAGGACTGACTTACTAACTACCAATTTAGGAGTATTCTAATTTTATTTGAACTATCGAAATTGGAGGTGCAAATAATAATTAAGAAAATTTATAAAAGAATAAAAAATAAAATCGATTATTCGAAGAAAGAAAATCAAATAGGGAATTAATCTAGGATTGTGAATCCACCTCGGTTTATCCGAATTACTCTTGATGATATGAATTTAATGATTTCCCAATTTATTGAAGGCGAAGATTGCTAAAATAATCTACCGCCTCTCTCGAGGTCAATAGAATTTTCTAAGGCGAATAACACACTCTATTCCTAGGTGAATTAATTCGACAATAGGCAAAAGTACGAAATCTTCAGAAAGGCCACGTAATTCCTATGAGTATATTCCTATCTCACAAGATAAAACGGTTCTCACCAATTTTCCTACCAACTCTCCTCTCCCGATTCGAGTTGCGTAATCAAAACAATTCAATTATAGGCCACACAATTGAAAGCATTAAGAACAATCGGGGAAAACTCAATAGAAAAGGGAATTATATTGATAATGCAACATCAAAAGTTAATTCATCAAAACCTCGGTTTCATCAAAATCCTAGAATAGGGTTCTAGCCTGACATGCTAGAAAATAAGAATACAGAAAGAATTGAAGAAAGCATAAAAATCAAACGCAGTCGAAGAACTTAGATTCCTCCATTCTCTAGCTTCCGCTCTCTGCTCCTTGGTGTTTTCTCATTTTCCTCGATTCCTCAATGATTCCCCATTTTTCAGACCTTTAATCCCTATTTATAACTCTCATTCGTCTCCAAAACGCGTCCAGGACTTAGGTCGAGAACAAGCTCCAAAAACGGCCCAGAAACGCGGCAAAATCAGCATAACCGCCTCGCGGGCCGCGGCTCAGTAAGTGCGTGCCGCGGCCCCAAATGTTCAGCGCGCAGCCCTGGGCGCAGTTTTTCTTCATGGGCCGTGGCTCAGTAAGTGCGTGCCGCGGCCCTCAGTACAGTGTGTACCGCGCACTGCTAGTCACCTTCGTGTGCCGCGGCCTGACCATTGTGTACCGCGGCCCTAGGCCAAAAATTGTCGTTTTGGCCCATTTTTCGCCGTTCGAGCTTCCGGACTCCAATTTCCTACAAAACATATAAAGATAGTGAATTAAAAGCTCATTTATGCAGGTTTAGACTTAAAATGGATATAAAACAATGATAAATAAGCGCATAAAAATACACCTAACAAATACCCCCAAACTTGAGCCTTTGCTTGTCCTCAAGCAAAAATCAATTTCAAATAAGAAGTATCGTGAAAGATCATGCAAATCTATAGTGCTCAACTTAATCAATACTACCCTGAAAATCTCAAAGAATAATACGAGTATCGTATTAGTGAGTCACATTCACGGACACTAATTCCAAAAAGTAACCATTTTTAGTGCTAATCAATCGTTCATGAAGAAAATCAAGCTCAAAGATTAACAGGCGTGAATTTAACCGACCGCCAATATGAAGGGTTAGATTAAACAAGCCAACTCGCCCAGTCCCACAGTCTAGTGGCAAAAAATTTCAAGAGTTTCATCGTCAAAAATAATCCTCGGACAGCATTTCCTTATGTATGATCAATAAAATGATTCGAGTTAACCACTAGGTTTCGGCTCTCGGGATGTTTCATCGGGATAATCCTAGGGTGTATTTCCATTCTCATGTATTGGGGAACCGTTTGACGTAAAAGACACTCATGGGGCACATGGATGCTTCTAGTCATTAAGTTCCCCTCTACAGCGGAGAAAAAACTCGAATAGCTATTCCCACATGTCCGATTCAAGGTCGTTGTTTTACGCGAGAGTAAACAACGGGTCAGGTGAATACCCCCGGTTACTAGGCTTCCCATCATCGGCACATGCGATATCACTAAACCATTAGTCTATTCAGGGTTGTCCTTTTACGCGAGAGTAAACAACGGGTCACGTGAATACCCCCGGTTACTAGACTTCCCATCATAGAACATGTAATATCTCGACTTTTTGGGAAAGACTGTCCGACTCTAAACTCAATTTAAGTGCCAACAAGACTGATGTTACTGGACGACTAGCTACGCGAAAAGTGTAACCAAACATATAGATGGCGATTTGAAAACATGTATGTCTCCTTTCTTATACGCTAAAATTTCTACAATCACGAAAAATATCAGACCTAAATGAATACTCAGAGGAAACAAAAATCGCAGACTGTAAACTCGACTAAAAGTCAACCGTTTCTTCCAAAGAGAAATCACTGTAATATCATCAGTTTTAGACAAAGAAGCACGAAAATCCATGAATGCAAATAAAAACAAGACAAGTAAGGCTAGCGTCAAAAATAACGAAAAATAATGAAAAATGTCAACGAATAAGTAAAAAGCAACTGAAAGTAAACCCCCCAAACTTAGGACGTACATTGATCTCAATGGACATAGATAATAATATGCAATAAGAGAAAAGGGCAAGTACTCCCCTAATGTCAGCTCAGGAACTGGTGCCGGCCTCGTCTGGCGAGGAGGGTGGTGTGGATGGCCTAACTGGTGGGATGAAGGGCCCGTCCGGGTGTAGTATATGGCTCGTCCACGCAGAAAGGTAGTCCCGATGGTACGCATCCCTCGCCGCCAAGCGCCTCTCCTCACGTCGATTGGCCCAGCGGGCCTGCCCTCTCATCTCCTCCCGGACAGCTGCGAGGATGCTCTCTCTCTCTCTATCCGCATCTCCTCTCTCAAAGCAGCTAGGTGGCTCTCTCTCTCTCTCTCCTCATCTCCTCTCCCACGGCAGATAAATGACTCTCTCTCTCTCTCTGCATCTCCTCTCTCAGGCTGTCGAACATCGCCTGAAGGTGCTCTCTCTTGGGCGGCGTGCCGGACTCCGCCTGCTCATGCGTCAGAAGAAGAGGCTCGGGGGACTGCTCATGTGCCTCGTCAAGAAGAAATCCTCGTCCCCGAGCATGTGCCGGTGCTCCACCCCACTGGTCAAAGTGAGAAATAATGCGATGATCAATCTGTAACACCCCCAAAACCGACCGGGAGTATTACACGCCGTGGGCCCCGCGCCGGAACCCACCAGGCTAAAAACCAATTACAAGAACGACAAAAAGGCCGATGACGGTAGTATTTTCCAAAACTCACAAAATCATTTGAAAACACCAACTACCGTCAAGACAATCAAGGCCAAAAACTCGGTTAAGGGAATCGGTTTTCGAAATCAAACTCAGTTGGCATAAAGCCGAAAGCCATTTGAAAGAACTCACACAGCGGATAAAAATACAGTCCAAGATACATATATATCAATAATGATATACACAAACAGAATACACGATTCCCCAACAATATGCCATAGCCAGTATCGTCCGGAATCCTCGCCTCACGACCGCAACCATCAAAGTCCTCAATACCTGAAAAAAAACAAGTCCCACAACGGGGTCAGCAATAATGTCCGACAAATAACCGCAAGTACATAAACATAAATATTCACATGCCATGCATCATGAGAATAATAACCTCAACGATAACCTTACCACTTCCGGTAATCCAACGATTCTCGTCAAAATCCCAATAACACGATAATACCATAAAAATCCCAGTATCACAACAATACCGTATAATACCTCAATATCGAATACTTTCTCGTACATAATCCTCTATGTACGATTACCATAAAACATACCTCTATCCGGACTTCCTTCCGGAATGCATACCACAGGCCAAGAATATCCAAAATGACATCAACAATATCCGAATACTACAATCTTCCCAAGATTGTCCAAGTATCTCAACAATCATCAACTGTGCATTCTAATCCTTTTAGAACATCACTGAACATTCGTCAATATGCAATACAACATAAAATACTTATGAAATGTAAATGGAATTACTCATCAAAACATTACAACCGAACAAGTAAACACTTGCCTGGATACCAACACGACAAAACCAACACCGAACTCATCGTCCTCGTCTCACGAGCTCTTCACCATTTGGAGCAGATCTACGGTCTTCCAACGAAGCACAACGGTTATACCTATTTATTAATCACCCTAGAACAATAATCATGTCAATAATCGGGCCAACTCGGTAACAAGGATCATAACATGCACAATCTGGAATTCAACCTCGTATTATGATCCATAAATCCATCTCAAAACGGTTTAAACGAATCATCATCTTTAATAATATGAAGAAACATTCGAAGTTCTTATCAAAATCCATAAAATCCCATATAACATCGTTATATGATTATTCAACATGTTCCTCACATGTAATCATCCAAGAAAAACGAACCATTAACAAACGAATACGAAGATTACCTGGTTTAGACGAACCAAAAAGAAGAACACTAGAACTCCATCCAAAGAATCATGAACATCTTGAAGAACAAGGCTTGAATCCAAGCTCTCAATATAATATTGTTAAAGATTATCATTATACAGTGTTTGGGAATCCCAAATAACCCTGAACTCTCTCTCCCGACTGAAGGAAGAAGAATGGATGAAATGCCTCACAATACCCGTCTGTCCCCTTTTATAATATTCATTATTAGCGTGTGCTAAACCTTATGTTTAGCGTGCGCAACAGCCTTAGCGTGTGCTAACTGACTTTGTTAGCGTGCGCTATCGCAGCCCAGAGGCTACTGCCTTGCTTCGTAAACTAGCTTACGTACGTAATGCCCATGCATTAACGTACGTAAAACATTATGTCTAGCGTACGCAAGTCCTTGCTCTTAGCGTGCGCTATCCGAAGTTGACTTGCTACAGTGTTCACCTACCACTCGTGCCCCCACCTGCCGACAGCATCTGACAAGGACAAGATTCCCTCTGCCCGATCTGGAATTAGCGTGCGCTAATCATACGGTTTTAGCGTGCGCTAGCTCTACACGACAAACACTCGTTGACCTTATCTGGACACGCTTCGAACATGGCCGGGTCCACCCGCCAAAATCTAAGATTCCATTATTGGCGATCTGGTGTTAGCGTGCGCTAACCAACATGCGTTAGCGTGCGCTAACTGAATATAAAAATCAACCTGGGCCTACCTGTCGGCCACCTTCCGAAACTAACCCAGCAAGTCGTTACGTACGTTAGGGGTCCTCCTTAGCGTACATAACCGAACCTCTTAGCGTACGCTATCAATACTTCGTAGCGTGCATTACCTGTACCCAGTAGCGTGCGCTAATGAAACACTTATAGCGTGCGCTATCGTTGCTGTGCCTAGCCATTTTCAGCTATCCTCAACCAATGTCTCGATATACCAATCAAACATATGGCACAATGAATACATATACGCATTCAATAACATCATCAAACGTTCACAACGTTCTCAAGCACAAATATCCATCAACGATATCCAACATATAAACGAAAAATATATCTGAAAAATCGGGGTATTACACTCTACCCCCCTTAAAAATAAGTTTCGTCCTTGAAACTTGCAACCTGTCGCCAACAACATATAAATCCAAAATCACCAAGATAACCAAGAATTATCGAATAATCCGAACAACATACTTACAGGTCTGTGAAGTCGAAGATCTCCCGTGATACTAGCATATGGCACCATTTCAAAAATCTCGACACAACAAGAATGCCAAAACAGGAATAATCACAATTTGAAAACGATTGGTCTCCGCCAAGACCACAAGAAGTTTAGAGCACTCTCGAGTTTTGTGGGTTCTGTGACGCTGTGTCTCCTCACCTAAAGCGCATGAGCCGCTCCTTGTCACATGCACGTATCACCGGCGTTCCACTCCACATCGAAAGCCGCACATTACACGTGCCTCGCACCGGCGTTCACTTCCCGATTGGAGCCGCACATTGCACATGACCACGGCACCGGCGTTCACTCCCTGCCTCGCCGGTCTCGGGAACACCAACAATCCCCAAACCCACACATCACCACGACAGTACTCAAAAATCACACAGTACCAAAACAACACAATCCAAAATAGCCAAAATCCAGCTACACAAAAACCACGCAACTACCACACTGGTAGAGCCACATAACACACATGCCCGGTTATCACAAAACCTTGGGCTCCGATACCATATTTGTAACACCCCCAAAACCGACCGGGAGTATTACACGCTATGGGCTCCGCGCCGGAACCCACCAGGCTAAAAACCAATTACAAGAACGACAAAAAGGCCGATGACGGTAGTATTTTCCAAAACTCACAAAATCATTTGAAAACACCAACTACCGTCAAGACAATCAAGGCCAAAAACTCGGTTAAGGGAATCGGTTTTCGAAATCAAACTCAGTTGGCATAAAGCCGAAAGCCATTTGAAAGAACTCACACAGCGGATAAAAATACAGTCCAAGATACATATACATCAATAATGATATACACAAACAGAATACACGATTCCCCAACAATATGCCATAGCCAGTATCGTTCGGAATCCTCGCCTCACGACCGCAACCATCAAAGTCCTCAATACCTGAAAAAAAATAAGTCCCACAACGGGGTCAGCAATAATGTCCGACAAATAACCGCAAGTACATAAACATAAATATTCACATGCCATGCATCATGAGAATAATAACCTCAACGATAACCTTACCACTTCCGGTAATCCAACGATTCTCGTCAAAATCCCAATAACACGATAATACCATAAAAATCCCAGTATCACAATAATACCGTATAATACCTCAATACCGAATACTTTCTCGTACATAATCCTCTATGTACGATTACCATAAAACATACCTCTATCCGGAATTCCTTCCGGAATGCATACCACAGGCCAAGAATATCCAAAATGACATCAACAATATCCGAATACTACAATCTTCCCAAGATTGTCCAAGTATCTCAACAATCATCAACTGTGCATTCTAATCCTTTTAGAACATCACTGAACATTCGTCAATATGCAATACAACATAAAATACTTATGAAATGTAAATGGAATTACTCATCAAAACATTACAACCGAACAAGTAAACACTTGCCTGGATACCAACACGACAAAACCAACACCGAACTCATCGTCCTCGTCTACGAGCTCTTCAGCCCCGACTGGAACGAATCTACGGTCTTCCAACGAAGCACAACAGTTATACCTATTGATTAATCACCCTAGAACAATAATCATGTCAATAATCGGGCCAACTCGGTAACAAGGATCATAACATGCACAATTTGGAATTCAACCTCGTATTATGATCCAGAAATCCATCTCAAAACGGTTTAAACGAATCATCATCTTTAATAATATGAAGAAACATTCGAAGTTCTTATCAAAATCCATAAAATCCCATATAACATCGTTATATGATTATTCAACATGTTCCTCACATGTAATCATCCAAGAAAAACGAACCATTAACAAACGAATACGAAGATTACCTGGTTTAGACGAACCAAAAAGAAGAACACTAGAACTCCATCCAAAGAATCATGAACATCTTGAAGAACAAGGCTTGAATCCAAGCTCTCAATATAATATTGTTAAAGATTATCATTATACAGTGTTTGGGAATCCCAAATAACTCTCAACTCTCTCTCTCCCGACTGAAGGAAGAAGAATGGACAAAATGCCTCACAATACCCGTCTGCCCCCTTTTATAATATTCATTATTAGCGTGCGCTAAACCTTATGTTTAGCGTGCGCAACAGCCTTAGCGTGCGCTAACTGACTTTGTTAGCGTGCGCTATCGCAGCCCAGAGGCTACTGCCTTGCTTCGTAAACTAGCTTACGTACATAATGCCCATGCATTAACGTACGTAAAACATCATGTCTAGCGTACGCAAGTCCTTGCTCTTAGCGTGCGCTATCCGAAGTTGACTTGCTACAGTGTTCACCTACCACTCGTGCTCCCACATGCCGACAGCATCTGACAAGGACAAGATTCCCTCTGCCCGATCTGGAATTAGCGTGCGCTAATCATACGGTTTTAGCGTGCGCTAGCTCTACACGACAAACACTCGTTGACCTTATCTGGACACGCGTCGAACATGGCCGGGTCCACCCGCCGAAAGCTAAGATTCCATTATTGGCGATCTGGTGTTAGCGTGCGCTAACCAACATGCGTTAGCGTGCGCTAACTGAATATAAAAATCAACCTGGGCCTACCTGTCGGCCACCTTCCGAAACTAACCCAGCAAGTCGTTACGTACGTTAGGGGTCCTCCTTAGCGTACGTAACCGAACCTCTTAGCGTACGCTATCAATACTTCGTAGCGTGCGCTACCTGTACCCAGTAGCGTGCGCTAATGAAACACTTATAGAGTGCGCTATCGTTGCTGTGCCTAGCCATATTCAGCTATCCTCAACCAATGTCTCGATATACCAATCAAACATATGGCACAATGAATACATATACGCATTCAATAACATCATCAAACGTTCACAACGTTCTCAAGCACAAATATCCATCAAAGATATCCAACATATAAACGAAAAATATATCTGAAAAATCGGGGTATTACAAAATCGGACCTTGGGGTGCTAGCATTGGCTCATCATCCGACCAAGTCATGCCCAACTGGCGGCATAGTGCGCAAATGAGAGAGGGGTGCTTCAGCCCCGTCTTGACCCCTCCTTGAATGCACTGAAGGATAGATCGGACTAGATGAGGGGCCACATCGAATCTGAGCCCGGTAGTGATAGCATATAGTAGTCGGGCGCGAGAGAGTAAGACAGAACGGATCTGCGAGGTGGGATCGACTCGTGCGCAGAGGAAGTATAACCAGGCTCGCCCGAGATGACTGAGGCGCGAACTCTTAAAGTAGAAGGCTGAAGAACCCGGGGCGCGCGTCTCCTAGATGGAACCGGGCTGTGTGAGTACCTCAAGCAGAGCCTCCCTCGTGAGGCTACTCATACTCTGCGTATACTCCATCTCGTCCACCACTGGTAGCTCGAATAGTCTCCGAATTGCGGCCACCGAAAAATCCACAGTATGGCCTCGGACGATGACCTGAGTCCGAGTATCTGACTGCGCTATCATCTGCCTTGCCCGAATATGTCGCAATAGGGCACTGGCGTAGAACTCCTGTACGATAGAGATCACAGCCGGCTCAGGAGGCACAGTGAAACGAGCCCATCCCATCTCATCAATCATAGTCAGAAGCTCACCGTCCTGGGGGGCGGGAGTGAATCCCCGCTCCGGGATGATTGGCCGAGGCCGAATTTTTTCGTTGAATATTCTGTGAATTTCCGGGTTGGAGAATTGATGAGATTCCAAATTGGCTTGGTTCCGCGATGTTTTCCCTCTTGTGGGGGACGATTGTGTCCTAGACCTCGTACTAATCTTCCTTTTTCTAGCCATGGCGAGGTCCCTGGTGTCGGCCGATCGAGTATATGAAGGAAGCGTGGGCAGTTCAAATTCGCAACAGGGGCCGCGGCACAGCTTAAGTGAGCCACGGCCCAGAGTACAGCCTGCCTGGGCGTGCTTGTTCTTTTGCCGTGTGCCGCGGCTCAACATATGGGTGCCGCGGCTCATAGTGTAAGTGTGCCGCGGCTCATTTGATCCATGCCGCGGCACGGAGTACAGATTCCTGGGCGTTTCTGGGGCATTTGGTGTGCCGCGGCTCAGTGTATTTGTGCCCCGGCTCAGAGACCTAGTGTGCCGCGGCTCAGTAAGGTTGTGCTGCGGCACATGGTACAGGAAGGTTAGCCCTTTTCCTTCAACTTGTGTTTGCCGCGGCTCACTATCTTTGTGCCGCGGCCCATTGCTGAATTTTCCCCTGGGGTGATTTCTGCACAGAATTTTCAAAGGCAAACACCAAGAACATGAGAGATAAGCATATCCAAGCAAAAATGACGAAAAATAAAGACTCTAAAATGCATGAAAACACTGAAAAATAAAAATCTACTACTAAAACTCTGGTTGCCTCCCGAGAAGCGCTAAGTTTATAGCCTTCAGCCGGACCTTTTGAAATCAATTTGCTTTTCCCAAAGACCATTTGAACTCCGCCCCGTCCATCGAACCGCTAATATGTGTTTTAAATTTTTGACCATTGGTCTTTAACAATTCGATTTTCGGTTTGGACACCCAATGTTCTTTGCGAAAAGATTTGAACAAAAACAACTTTCCAAAACGCCCATATTGCACATGACTTGGCACCCGTTTCACTTCCGGCTTATTTTCCTTTTTCACGAACGAACTTATGACAGCATTAGAATTTTTCGTTGGTGGATGAACGGTTGATGAAGACGACATGTCCAAATGCCTAAGATATGCGACTCGTTCTACATTTTTCTTAGACGTCGGAGCAACTAAAACGGATTCTGAACATTTCGACCGAAAACTCTCTCGATGTGTGTCTTTCTCAAAGATATCAATTTGTGAACACTTCTGGTCCTTGCTTGGGCACGGGAGAGATCGAAACACTTTGAATGTGACTTGCTCATCTTCAACCCGAAGTATTAATTTACCCTCCTGAACATCAATAAGGGTCCTTCCGGTGGCTAAGAACGGTCTACCCAAAATAATCGGAATCTCATGGTCTTCTTCCATATCAAGCACAATGAAATCAGCAGGGAAAATGAATTTATCGACTTTGACTAAGACATCTTCTATTACCCCTCTCGGGTACTTGATGGATCTATCGGCTAGTTGTAAAGAGACTGTAGTAGGTTTCGCTTCCCCAATTCCTAGCTTCTTGAAAATAGAAAGAGGCATGAGATTAACGCTAGCGCCGAGATCACATAATGCTCTATCAAAAGAAAAGTTCCCAATAGTGCCCGGTATAGTGAAGCTTCCTGGGTCCTTCAATTTAGGCGGGAGCTTTCTCTGCAAGATTGCGCTGCACTCTTCAGTCAGTGCCACTATTTCATATTCCTCGAGCTTCCTTTTGTCAGATAAGATTTCTTTCATGAACTTTACATATCTCGGCATTTGTTTCAAGACACCAGCAAATGGAATGTTGATGTATAGTTTCTTGAAGACGTCGAGAAACTTGGAATATTGTTTGTCCAGTTTTTGCTTTTGCAATCGCTGCGAAAACGGGACAGGTGGCACATAGGATGCCGGATTATCTGGAAACAATTTCGTGGATCTAGAAATTTGTGATTCCTCGGTCGCTGAATTTTTCTTCTCCTCATCATCACCTCTCTTTTTGTTCTGCCCGGGCTGCTCACACAATTCCTTCCCGCTTCTCAAACCAATGGCATTGATACTCTCTCTGGGGTTCATCTCAGTTGTACTTGGCAAGGTACCCTCAGGGCGGGCTGTTAACACATTTGCTATCTGACCGAATTGGACTTCCAAGTTGCGAATAGAGGCGGAATGGTTTTGCAAGGTTGCTTCCGTACGGGTCATGAACTGACTCGTATTTGCTGCTAATTTCGCCATTGCCTCCTCTAGAGAGATTTTTGGAGTGGTAGGAGGTTGCTGTTGGTGTTGAGCAAACTGAGGTTGGTTTAAGTTTTGTCCGTTTTTCCATGAAAAATTAGGGTGATTTCGCCACCCCGGATTATATGTGTTGGAATACAGATTGTTCTGCCGATTCCCGTTCCCCACAAACTGAGCTTGTTCCATCGGGGATTGCTCGAAAGGATTTCCAACTTGACATTCCGCACTAGGGTGAGATCCGTTGAACCAATTACATGATTCCGTGGTAATAGAGGTAGGAGCATGTGAAAAAGCTTGCAATTGCTAAGTCAGCGCTGCGACTTGGGCTGACAGTATAGAGATCGGATCTGTAATACCCGGTTGAATTTCATTCATTTTTATTCAATATTAATCAGTCAGTAATTATCATTCAGTAAACTTCACTCATTATGAATCACTCATCATTCATGATTCATTCATTGCGTTTACTGTTGGTATGTTGTAAATCGTATATCAGTTACCGATCGTCATTTCATCTCCGTTTATAGATCGAGACGGGAATATTATCATTTTCATCGGGATTGGTATTCTTGTACTGGGAGTATCATTTTTGGCATGTGTTGGACCTGTTCACTTTCACATTCATATGATTTATCGGATCATTCATCAGTCGTAGCGAGGAATCGGAGTTATCGGATTTTTCACCATGTCCAGCATTGAGTTACGGCCGTAAGTTGAGCAGGTACGTCCGTAAGGCTTGTCCGGTTACGGCCGTACGAGTCAAGCAGGGTGTCCGGGTGTTTTTGGCCGAAGGACGAGTTACGGTCGTAAGAGGGGCAGGATACGTCCGTAAGGAGTGTTCGTGTTTTTCAGGATGTGTCGGACGAGAGGGACTTACGGCCGTAAGGGTTGCGGCATACGGCCGTAAGACCAGGAAGGTACGACCATAAGGCTTGGCCGGATACGGCCGTACGTTACAGGCAGGGTGCCTGGCCATTTTCGACGAAGGGGGCTTACGCCCGTAAGTTTGTCTGGATACGGCCGTATCATTCGAGTTACGCCCGTAAGGTGTGCGGGTACGGCCGTAAGGATGTCGGCAGATGCTTTAGACGAGGGCGAGTTACGCCCGTAAGTCAGGGCGGATAAGATTGTAAGGCTGTCGGCAGGTTTTTGGACGAAGCTGAGTTACGGCCGTACGAGTTGGCCGGTTACGGCCGTAAGGCCGTTGACCTGGAATGTTACGGCCGTAAGAAGGCCGAGTTACGGCCGTAACTTCCAGCAGTTTATATATGTCTTGGACGGGACTTTTCCTCATTTTTCTCATTTCCTTCATCTTGTCCGAGAGAGAGAGCTTGAGGGAGATATTTTGTCATCATCAATCACTTGTGTGTTCGGATTTCATCATCTTGATTCGTTGGGAAGCTTGGATAGTCAATTTAACACGTTTTCATCGGATAGAAGTATTTGGATCTTCAAAGGTAATATTCTTCAACATCTTGGATTTCGATTTTGTATTGAGATATGTTGTTTTAGCCGTTAAAATCATGTTGTATGAAGTGATGTACGCATGATTATGAATATGTATGATTATTCATTGGATTATTGAAGGATTATTCAAGAACACTTTGAATATTAAGTTGGATTTGGGGGTTTTCGATTAATTGTCGTTGTAATCACGATTTTGGATATTCATAACGGATTATTGATCGTATTGAAGATGTTTTGTTGGTTTGAAACACTTCTTGGGGATTTGATGTTGGTATTTTTGAAGTTTGGTTATGAATAATCGAAGTTGGCCACAAAGTGTTCGATATAATGCCCCAATGAACTTGGTTTAGTCGTTTTGACGCCTTGAGTTCGTTATAATCGTGTTTGATTCATTTATTGAGCGGATTGTTGGTAATTGTGTTATTCAAGGTTGTTCGAGCGACCGACACTTCATTTAGGACGTTTGTTCGTGGAAGGACATTCTTCATCGGTATTGTGTAAGTTAATTCTTACTCGGTTAAAAGGATATTCATTCCTTTTTGTTGTTGATCATTCATAATCATAACTCATTCATCATTGTATTAATCATATTGAGACTTGTAATTGTCGAATAGTCACTTCATTAATGAGGAACGGCGGTTCCAATCATTTCATTGAAACTATCAATCATTTCATTATCACTTTCATCTCGGTGAGTCATTCTTGACTTTGTCAGATTGTTATTATTCATTGATATTCATTATGGTCATTCTCGTTCATATGACCTTCTGGGTTCATATTGCGTGGCCGGGTGCGGATGTGTGGAATTTTTAGTCGGGCACGTGATAGCCATGTATTGGGAGTGATACATTGGACTGTGCACACGGTAAAGATTAACTCCGTGAGACTAATTAGGTACAAGGACGGGTGTGTCCGGTCATCCGTCTTGTACACTTGCACAGAACACTACGGGCGTACTATGATACTCCTCATCAGCGTAATTCATAACTAGAGATATTTCAGAACTTCAGTTAAATCATGATTGTGTATTTTTCAACCCTTGAGGACTGTTGTTCTGTGTAACTGACCCCGGCTGGGGATTTTGTTTTTCAGGTCATGACAAGGCAAAAGCACGGGAATATCATGTTGACGTCGAGGAGTCCCAGTGATACTAGTAGGGGGCCCCGATCTTTCAGTTATTCATGTTGTTGTCCTTTAATTTCCACTGCATACTTTCATTTGGATACTCCGTTTCATTCAGTGTTGTGTATTTTATCTTCATATAAAATATACTAGTATTCGGTATTGTCCTGATGTGTTGTACTTAAACTCCTCATCGGAGTATTTGGTAATATAATGTGGTTCGGTACTACAATTATATTATTTAATTCATCATTTTCATTCGCCTGGTGGGTCCCAGTCGGGGATTCACGACACTGTAATATCCGCCTAGTTTGGGGTGTTACAGAGTTAGTATCGGAGCGTGGTTTTGAATACTACCTTCCGAGTCATGTCTCATTTGAAATCATCGTCATCAGACTAGTATCATTGGACTTTCACGTCACGTGTGACCTGTGCAAATGCCGAGCCAATCAGACCAAAAGAACTGTAAGATTTCTAACGCCATGGTATAATTTCTGGCAATAGTCATTCATTCATCATTCATCAATTAACAATCCTCAAACATCATCATTCATTGTGATTAGGACGATCATGTTAACTCATTAATCACTTAATTCATTTCATTACTCAGTTAATGATCAGGACGATCATGTTAACACATTAATTACTCAATTCATTTCATTACTCAGTTGTCGATCTGGATGATCATATTATTAATCTTGTTAAGTTGTTCAAGATAATCATTTCAAGAATTTCATCAGATAATCATGTCACTTCAGTAAATCATTCATATAATCACTAAGTTAGAGCATGTATACTCATTTTCATCATCTCATGACATAATCATAACGTGATAATCATGCGGGAAAAATAATCATTATGCGACCTTCCTACTTCAGTATGGGGAGAGCTGTCATGGGATGCACGGGGAGAGGCCGCGGTGCGGGCCGAAACCCGGGAAATAATCACTCACTGTCGGGAAACCGTGCCCAGGACTCGGCTCGATCAGAATATGTTCGGGTTGATCCACTCACTTTTATGCAGGCCATGATGACCCATGTGCAATTGCTCAATCATCATTGCGCCACTCTGGCCGGATTAATCGAGAGAACTCTCCCGTATGAGCCAGCTGCTAAGGAAATTGCTGAACAACAACCTTCATCTGTTAGCAAGAAATCAATGAAGCGTAATCAATCCGAAGGCGGTCAGTCAACCTTCAAGAAGCCTCGTGTGAGTCCTATCATTTCTGAGCGACCTCCTACGGCGCATAATCGTGCGGGATCTCAGTCCCGAGCGGCCAGTTCGGCCATCACCTGTTTCAATTGTGGAATGCCGGGTCATTACAGCACTAAGTGTCTGAGACCGTCTATCACGTGCTATAATTGTGGGAATTTTGGGCATAAGGCCCGTTTTTGCCGAAAGGACTCCAAGTCGGCTCCGGCGGCATCTCAGGCCCCGAAGCAATTAGCGATTCAGAATCAGACTGCTCTGTCAACGTCGTTTAAGACAATGGAAGCAAATAAAGTTGGAGCTCATATTTATCAGACGGGAGCGTCCGGTTCGGGGGCCGGCAAGTCCCGGATTCATGTGATGAAGAGGATCGACGATCCGGTGGCCCGAATGATCTCAGGTATACTCGTAATTTTATTTCAACCTGTGTGTACCTTTTGATAGTGGCACAACCGCATTCATTCATTTTCGAATCATGTTTGAATAGACTTATTTTAGGATAGTCCTATTGCTTGTGGACCTCATACCATCGGTCTACCCGACGATGGAAGAATTTTCGGAAATCATACCGAAGTAAGCCTAGTGACCGCGATTGGTTGGTGGACCTAATCGTGGTGAATTTATCTTAAGACGATGTAATTTTGGGTATTAGTTGGATTGATCGTCTTGATACTATCCTCAGTGGTTGTAAGCGTTTGGTCGCTATCTTTCCGTCGTTGGTTGTCGAATGTGTGCTTCAGGGAAATAATCCCCACTGTTCCAGAAGAATTATTATTATGACGAAAGTAGAGAAATTCCGCAATCGAGCTATTCAATCATTCATTGCATCATTTTCATCGATTGGCCTTTCTAAGGCAATCGAGTTATTCAATCATTCATTGCATCATTTTCATCTATTGGCCTTTCTAAGGCAATCGAGTTATTCAATCATTCATTGCATCATTTTCATCGATTGGCCTTTCTAAGGCAATCGAGTTATTCAATTCATTGCATCATTTTCATCGATTGTCCTTTCTAAGGCAATCGAGTTATTCAATCATTCATTGTATCATTTCCATCGATTGGCCTTTCTAAGACAATCGAGTCATTCAATCATTCATTGTATCATTTTTATCGATTGGCCTTTCTAAGGCAATCGAGTCATTCAATCATTCATTGTATCATTTTCATCGATTGGCCTTTCTAAGGCAATCGAGTTATTCAAACATTCATTGTATCATTTTCATCGATTGGCCTTTCTCAGGCAATCCAGTTATTCAATCATTCATTGTATCACTTTTTATCGATTGACCATTCTAGGGCAATCGAAATGTTCAATCATTCGTGGTATCATTGTCATCGATTGACGATGTATTTCCATACGAGTTATCTGGTTGCCTTCACATAGAGTAGTGTACTTCAGGAGTGAGTTGGAGCCCGGTACGTCCCCATTATCGAAGGCACCGTATCGGATGGCCCCGATCGAAATGCAGGAGTTGAAGATTCAACTTGAGGAATAGTTCGAGAAAGGTTATCTCCGACCGAGTGCGTCCCCGTGAGGAGCACCAGTGTGATCTGTCAAGGAGAAGGATGGCTCGTCTCGTGTGTGTATTAATTATCAGGAGTTGAACAGGGTGATGATCGAGATTAGTATCCTCTACCCCGTATTGATGATCTCTTAGATCAACTTCAAGGAATTTCAATATTTTTCCCAGATCGACTTAAGATCTGGATGCGTTTCGTACACGCTATGGTCATTATGAGTTCGTAGTTATGCCGTTCGGGCTAACTAATGCACCTGCGGTATTCATGGAGTTAATGAATCGGATTTTCATCGACTTTTTGGATCAGTTTGTTGTTGTCTTCATCGATGACATTTTGATTTATTCTCGTGATCGAGAGGAACACGAGTTACGTCTTCATCAGGTTCTCGACGTGTTAAGATGCGAGCAACTTTATGGAAAGTTTTCTTAATGTGAGTTCTGGATGTCCGAAGTGACTTTTCTCGGGCATGTAATTTCATCTGCCAGAGTTCGTGTCGACCCTCAGAAGACGGAGGCTATCCGAGATTGGCAACCTCCGAAAGATGTTAAGGAAACCCGAAGTTTCCTCGGATTAGCTGGTTAATTATCCGACCCGCGACCTGGAGCTAGCAGCCGTGGTTTTCGCGTTGGAAATTTGGCGTCGTTACCTTTATGGCGTCACCTGTCAGATCTTCACTGATCACAAGAGTTGAAGTATATGTTTACTCAGAAGGAGTTAAATATGCGACAAAGACGGTGGTTGGAACTAATCAAAGATTATAATATCGAGATCCTTTACCACCCGGGCAAGGCGAACATTGTCGCCGACGCCCTGAGTCGTAAGTCCGTTCAGGAGCAGATGCTTGCTCGTTTATCAGTTCAGAAGGAGCTTCAACAGGAAGTCCTTAGACCCGAGATCGAGGTCTGGCATCAGCGACTGGCGGGTATGCTGAAACCGCTCCCTATTCCAGAATGGAAGTGGGAAGACATTTCTATGGATTTCTTCACGAGAGTGCCGACGAGTCGTCGGGGCATGAATACGATCTGGGTGATCGTGGACCGCTTAACTAAGTCAGCTCATTTACTTGAGATTAAGGATATGTGGGGTCCCGAGAGACTTGCTCAGCTATTCATTAAAGAGATAGTGAGATTGCACGGTACTCTTAAGAGTATCGTTTCTGATCGTGACGGGCGATTCGTGTCTCATTTTGGAAATCAGTTCATCGTGCTATGGGAACTCAGCTTAATCTTATTACCGTTTTTCATCCTCAGTCCGACGAACAATCAGAGAGGACTATTCAAACATTGGAGGATATGTTGAGGACATGCGTCCTCGATTAGAAGACGATTGGGAAGCCCAATTACCGTTGATTGAGTTCCCGTACAATTATAGTTGGCATGCTGCGATGAAGATAGCACCTTACGAGGCCTTGTACGGTCGTCGTTGTCGATCTCCCTTGTGTTGGTTCGACCCATCAGAGTCAATCGGCACCGAGCCCGATATGCTTATAGCCGCCCTGGAGAAGGTAGCTTTGATCAGGAGTCGTCTGTTGACTGCTCAGAGTCGACAGAAATTATGTGCAGATAATCGTCGACCACTAGAGTTCGATATGGGTGGCCACGTTTTGGTCAAGGTATTCCCGAGTCGAGGTATCTTCCGTTTCGGAAAACGGGGGAAGTTGAGTCCGAGATTCATTGGACCGTTTGAGATTTTGGATCAAGTAGGCGAGTTAGCTTATCGATTGGCTTTACCTCCGGCGTTGAGCCAAATTCTTAATGTATTGCACGTCTCGCAGTTGCGGAAGTATGTTGCCGACCCGAGTCACATACTTGATTCGACGAATCGAGATCGCGGATGATCATTAAATGCGAGGAGCGTCCTGTACGAGTTTTAGAACGGCGAATCAAACAGTTGAGGAACAAGACGATTCCTTTGGTCAAGATTCAGTGGTCTAGACACGGAGTCGAAGAGGCTACTTGGGGAACCGAAGAGAGTATGCGGGAGAGTCATCCCGAGTTGTTTGGCCCTTAGTTTCGGGGACGAAACTCTTTTTAAGGGGGGGAGTATGTAATACCCGGTTGAATTTCATTCATTTTTATTCAATATTAATCAGTCAGTAATTATCATTCAGTAAACTTCACTCATTATTAATCACTCATCATTCATGATTCATTCATTGCGTTCACTGTTGGTATGTTGTAAATCGTATATCAGTTACCGATCGTCATTTCATCTCCGTTTATAGATCGATACGGGAATATTATCATTTTCATCGGGATTGGTAGTCTTGTACCGGGAGTATCATTTTTGGCATGTGTTGGACCTGTTCACTTTCACATTCGTATGATTTGTCGGATCATTCATCAGTCGTAGCGAGGAATCGGAGTTATCGGATTGTTCACCATGTCCAGCATTGAGTTACGGCCGTAAGTTGAGCAGGTACGGCCGTAAGGCTTGGCCGGTTACGGCCGTACGAGTCGAGCAGGGTGTTCGGGTGTTTTTGGCCGAAGGGCGAGTTACGGCCGTAAGAGGGGCAGGATACGGCCGTAAGGAGTGTTTGTGTTTTTCAGGATGTGTCGGACGAGAGGGACTTACGGCCGTAAGGGTTGCGGCATACGGCCGTAAGACGAGGAAGGTACGGCCGTAAGGCTTGGCCGGATACGGCCGTACGTTCTGACGGTGCACAGCCATTTTCGACGAAGGGGGCTTACGCCCGTAAGTTTGTCCGGATACAGCCGTATCATTCGAGTTACGCCCGTAAGGTGTGCGGGTACGGCCGCAAGGATGTCGGCAGATGCTTTAGACGAGGGCGAGTTACGCCCGTAAGTCAGGGGGATACGGTCGTAAGGCTGTCGGCAGGTTTTTGGATGAAGCCGAGTTACGGCCGTACGAGTTGGCCGGTTACGGCCGTAAGGCCGTTGACCTGGAATGTTACGGCCGTAAGAAGGCCGAGTTACGACCGTAACTTCCGGCAGTTTATATATGTCTTGGACGGGACTTTTCCTCATTTTTCTCATTTCCTTCATCTTGTCCGAGAGAGAGAGCTTGAGGGAGATATTTTGTCATCATCAATCACTTGTGTGTTCGGATTTCATCATCTTGATTCGTTGGGAAGATTGGATAGTCAATTTAACACGTTTTCATCGGATCGAAGTGTTTGGATCTTCAAAGGTAATATTCTTCAACATCTTGGATTTCGATTTTGTATTGAGATATGTTGTTTTAGCCGTTAAAATCATGTTGTATGAAGTGATGTACGCATGATTATGAATATGTATGATTATTCATTCGATTATTGAAGGATTATTCAAGAACACTTTGAATATTAAGTTGGATTTGGGGGTTTTCGATTAATTGTCGTTGTAATCACGATTTTGGATATTCATAACGGATTATTGATCGTATTGAAGATGTTTTGTTGGTTTGAAACACTTGTTGGGGATTTGATGTTGGTATTTTTGAAGTTTGGTTATGAACAATCGAAGTTGGCCACAAAGTGTTCGATATAATGCCCCAATGAACTTGGTTTAGTCGTTTTGACGCCTTGAGTTCGTTATAATCGTGTTTGATTCGTTTATTGAGCGGATTGTTGGTAATTGTGTTATTCAAGGTTGTTCGAGCGACCGACACTTCATTTAGGACGTTTGTTCGTGGAAGGACATTCTTCATCGGTATTGTGTAAGTTAATTCTTACTCGGTTAAAAGGATATTCATTCCTTTTTGTTGTTGATCATTCATAATCATAACTCATTCATCATTGTATTAATCATATTGAGACTTCATTAATGAGGAACGGCGGTTCCAATCATTTCATTGAAACTATCAATCATTTCATTATCACTTTCATCTCGGTGAGTCGTTCTTGACTTTGTCAGATTGTTATTATTCATTGATATTCATTATGGTCATTCTGAGTTTTACTAACCCCTGAGTAATTGGGGGGTAGATGTCTGTTTTGCGTCCAGGTACATGCAGGTTTGGGGGAGCAGTCACAGGATTGGCACGAGAGGATGACGAGCTGCGATACTAATCATGAGTCGAGAGTTGTTTAATTTTTGTTGTGTTGTCAGAGTTGATTTTAGTCTTCCGCTGTATTGCATTTCAACCCCTGTGTGGATAATGTCTTTTAAGTCAGTTTTGTTAATTGGGTTGTGTGACCTCATCGGTCTGTGTATTCACATGTAAATGACCATAACGGTCTGTATTATTTTATTGTTTGACCCTGGCCGGGCAAGCATTTGGTTGTTTATGGATGTTTAGCCTGGTAGATCCTTGTGGAAAGGGTCTACGGCGTGTAATATTCCCATATGGTTTTGGGGGTGTTACATTTATGGTATCGGAGATTAGGTTGCGGAAACCTAGGCTGTCGGGTCGAGTCAAGTCGTGATTTGTCGAGTAATGTGTTGTCTTGTCGTTCGAGTTGTCAGGAGACAAGTTGAGTTGCGCGTAGGCACAACATGTCGGTTATGTTGTCGGACGAGATTAGTATCGTGGGCGACTGTCACCTCCATGCGGCATGTGGATGTAAGTCTCCTCCTTTATGCGTAATACCTGTGTATCTCGATTTTATCTTAGTGAGTTAATTGCGGTGCATGATTTTATTTACATAGTATTGTGTAATATAGACATGTTTAATACTTGTGGCACATAGTATGTGTATAGAACTGGGCACATTATTGTTTTATCTTTGAACCACCGGGTGGTGTGGTATGGTGTGAAAGTTGTAAACCTTGATGGGTTCTGTGAAGGTATCAACGATAGAGTTTGTGAGAAACTCCGATGAATGATTTCGCTGTGTGTTTAAACTTGATACCACGAGATGCATTTGATTTAATTGGCGACCCTGGTTGCCATTTGAGTATGTGGTTTTAAATTCGACTGTTTTTGGAAGGTTGTAATTTTGTCCGCTATGGGTAAGTTTGAGAATGTTTTCTGAAGGACTTTACAGTTTGAGAATTTTTGTAGAAATCGATTTTTGGAAAATATTTTGGTGGTGCGGTCAAACCACAGTTTATATGGATTCTTAAAATTTGTTAAATCTTGACAAATGGGCCGTGTATTTTCAAATGACACTATCAGACGGTATTTGAAAAAAAAAATGTGTTTTGAGGTACTTCGGACATTGTATTTTTGGTTATGAATGAAAGGATTTTAAAAAAAATTATTTTGCAAAACGATTTTTTTTTCGGTTTTTCGGAATTTTAAACTTCATATGTTCACGTGATGGTTGGCGTGGTAACATGTTGTTACTCTGTATATCACTAGTAATGGTAATGATATATATATAAGATCGCTTTGACGATATTGTCTATCGAGTAGGTGGGTGTTTCAAGGTGTCGTTTTGCAAATAGCTTCAATCAAAAAAGTTTTGACAGTGAGATACATGGTTTTGATTAAACGACCGAGGTATTAAAAGTGTTTTCAAAAATTTCATTTCACCAAATTTTTCAAACCTGAGAATTTTAAAATTTTATCATTTGAATCATACCCCGGAAATATTCTATTTTGTTTCTAGTGTGTGGTTTTGACCGTGTTTGATTTGATAAAATCCAAACATCTCTGTTGATGTGACTGTGTGAATTATTTTTGAATGAAGTTCAAAAATTACAATGTTAATTCGTGCACTTGTGTGATGACTTGGAGTTGATGTTTTATCGTGCTGCTATTTATCGTCCTATGTTGACGCTGTGATGTTTCTTTGGTTGCGTTATTCTGATTGGACGCCCGTTCAGTATGCCGAGAGGTCGAGGCCGAGGACGTGGTCATAGTCGTGGTCGTGATCAGGAGCGTGAGAGGGCGACTCGCTCGTTGTCGAATGCCAATCAGCTCAGTATGGACGGTCATGATGACCCATCAGATGATCAACAGCAATCTTCCAGAGGTTATGTTGACATTGGCGCCACCACGATCCTTCGTCAGGTGGCTGACCAGTTAGCGCATATGAACCAGACCGTACACCATGACGGGATTCCGGATGAGGATAACGGAGCTAGTAAGTGGTTACGAGTTGTGATGAGAATGCACCCGCCCCGTTTCGTAGGTTCTTCAGACTCGTTAGGCTAGGAGAACTGGCTCTTCCAGTTGGACAGAACATTTGATGCTGTAGCTTGCCCCGATGAGAGAAGAGTACCCATCGCCCAATACGTGCTTGACAAGGAAGCGGCACACTGGTGGGAGGCCGTAGCGCCTAGTGATCGTACAACTACTTGGACCGAATTCAAGACTGCTATGGAGGCCGAGTATTGTCCGCCGCCTGTTAAGGAACGTAGAATTGTTGAGTTTTTCTCGGCTACGCCCCGGGATATGTCTATATCTCAAGCAATAGTCGATTACAGTCGACAGCTGTGTTACGTTCGAGATCAAGTGCGAAGTGAGACAGATAAGGTTCGTTACTTTGATATGCGTATGAAACCTCGGATCCGACAGTGTATGGCTCTTTTTATGTGCACAACCTTGAAGGACTATCAGGATCAAGCCTTGGCTTTTGAGATGGTTATAATGTCTACCGAGTCCGTATCGGTAGCAAAGAAGCAGAAGATCTCTGTTGACGCATCGAGAAGTAAGGGAATTGGGATTTCCACACCTCAACCCTCGTATCAGCCGAGTATGGGACCTTCTTGGTCAGCTATAGAATCCAAAAGACCCAAGCCGGTGTCTTTGAGTTCTGGTAAGGCTCCTAGGTGTTTCAATTGTAACGTTCTAGGCCATGAACGCGCGCATTGTAAGAAACCGCCAGTGACTTGTTATAATTGTGGACACGAGGGGCATCGAGTTCAGTACTGCGAGATTGTTGCCGAGATGATAAGGGACCGGAGTTCCACTCCTACTTCCGGAGGGCCCAGTGATGTCTAGTGATAGTATTTTTTGTACTCGCTGCGCGGGTTGTTTCTCGTGTAGAGATGTATTTTGTGATGTTTTTACGTTTGGAACTTGTTAAATGATATTTCGTTTTGAATAAATTCCCGTATAGTTGATGAACCTACGGAGGCGTGACAGTGGACCGCGGGGTCATGATCAGGGTATTTTATTATGTGTCGATCTATTTTGTTTCGTATCACTGAGATAACCTTAGTTTAAATTTCGGGACGAAACTTATTTTTTGTATGATAGAATGTAATATCTGGTATTCTCGTTTTCCGTTATCTTGAATTGTTTGTGTTTTGACGTCGTACATTTTCTTGTTGATGAGAATCGGAATGATTTCTATCATAATACACTATTTGTTTCTATCGCATAGCCGTTTTAGTCGGGTGCGACTTGTTGTCGCGTACGTTTCTTTGATTAAATGTGTGCATATGATGTGGCATGTGATGCGTCATTAATTGATCGTTATTGTTTTGAATCATTGCCGGTGGCGTTGTTATGGTCGTCATGGGGCGTGTTTTCACGCTGTATATTCTTTCGCATTGCTTGTAACGTTTCGCCGTTGGGCGTGATTTTTTTTTCGGTTCTTATGTATCTCGTTGAGTTTTGCTGGTGGGATATTGCTTCTCCCTACTTGATTTAAGTTTCGGGACGAAACTTCTTTTAAGGAGAGTAGAATGTAATATCCGCAATTTCGGATTTCCGGTAATTTTCATTTTTCGGCGGTGGTCCGTTTCGACGACTCTCTTTTGACCGTTTCGTCATTCTGAGAATATTTAATTCTGAACTTTTTGTCATCCGAGTTCGTTTCGGTATCGTTTTTTGAGTTCCGTGCTCCTAAACGACTTTTCCGCACTTGAGTTCGATTCTCGCGAATCTCGTCCGAAACTGTTGTTCCGAGTTTCTCGAAAGTTCATTTAATGTTATTATTCATGTTGTAAGCTTCGGTTTGGTGTTTCGATCGTGTATCATGTATTTCGGACGTTTTGGGTCATTTTCGTAATTTCCCAAAGTTTGGGGTAATTACTTCCGTTGTCGAATTTTGAGCCCTCGGGTGGTCGAAATCATGTGTTCTCTTAGTGTTCGGATTCGACTTTGCGAGTACTTCGTAATCGTGTTTTCGGTTTATGTTCAGGTTTGAGTTTCGGGATTTTTCGGACCGTCGGATTGACCGAGTCCTGGCTGGCCAGGCCTGGCCGAGTAACGGCCGTAATGGTCCGGCAGTAGCGGCCGTAAGGCCTGTTACGTACGTAACAGCCTGCCAGTTACGTACGTAACATGTCCGGAAGAATGGGTACAGGGAGTTCGGCCTTGGCCGATTACGTACGTAGGCCTTGGCCGATTACGTACGTAAGCGGTCGGCCAGGGTCGGTTATTTAAGGCCTGGACCGAGTCACATCCGGCATTTACCACTTTTCTTCGTTCCTTCCACGATTTTTCACCATAGATCGATGGTTTTGAGTAGAATCAACTTATAACAACATGTTTTGGAAGTTGGAATCATGGATTAACATCATCTTCCACCCGGATCGAAGGTAAGAACACCTAAACTTTTGGTTTTGGATGTTCTTGGGGTTTCTTGGTGTTTTGGCCGATTTGCTTTGTTTTAATTCAGATTGTTGATGAAACTTGATTGTAAACTCGTAATCATTCAATACCTTTGAAGTTTTGTGGAACGAATTCGAGTATTTCTTCGAATAAAAGATTAAATTGGACTATGCCCTCAAAGTGTCCGATAAAATGCTTCAATGGTTAGAACTTGGGAAGTTCCAAACGTTTTCGTAGAATTGTGATTGAGTTGATATCATTGTGACTTAGGAACGAATTCTTGTGAAGAACTTGAGTCGGAACCCTTTCGTTCGTTGCCTTCTTTGGGGTCCGAGCTTCCCGGAGTATTCGGTAGCGGTTATTAAGGCAAGTATTTTACTATACGAATTGTGTCTTGTGAATAGGGACGTCGTGTTATGGTTGTGATGAAATTGGTTTACTTTCGTGATTATGAGTCGTAAGAATTAATTATTATGAATGATTGATGGTAGCGATAATACTCTCACTTAGCTAACGTCGTGGAATTGTGTTGGTCGTGTTAATCACCTAAATATGTGTCGGGCGTATTTGATCATTGTTGAGTTGTTGTGATGATTATGATATTTGTGTTGTTTTGGTTTACATACTTGATTATACATTTCGGTGTAATGTGGAATGGCTTGACATTTGATGATTATGAGTTGTGTCGTATCGATGTGTGTGTGTTCCAGGTAGGGTCTGACGAGGCCTCTGGAGTTCGGTACATGATGTGTACGAACAAAGTGTGTGATCCAGGTAGGGTCTGACGAGACCTCTGGAGTTCGGTACATGACGTGTACGAACAAGGTGTGTGATCCAGGTAGGGTCTGACGAGACCTCTGGAGTTCGGTACATGACGTGTACGAACAAGGTGTGTGATCCAGGTAGGGTCCGACGAGACCTCTGGAGTTCGGTACATGATGTGTACGAACAGTGTGTGTGGTCCGGGTAAGGTCCGTCGAGGCCTCCGGAGTTCGGTACATGATGTGTACGAACAATGATTGTATAGTGATTGTTTGGATAACATTTTAAATACGGGTCTCAGACTCATATTGATATCTATCCAGTGTGTTTTGAACGAGAATCGGGCTAAGGCCTCAATGTTTACGAAAAGGTTTTGTAAATTGGGACTCGAGGTCCAAAAGAATTTCCACTTTAAAAATCCCCGAGATAATGTGTTCCTTTTCAAATATCTCTTGCTTGAGTTCGAAATTCTAAAACTTCTCGGGAACCTTTTGATAATTGATTTCTGTATTAAATTCGTAGTTGCTATTTACTTGTTGCATTTAGTATTATATTATACTTGCACTAGTAAAACAGTTGAGTTTTACTAACCCTCGAGTAATTGGGGGGTGGATGTCTGTTTTGCGTCCAGGTACATGCAGGTTCGGGGGAGCAGTCACAGGATTGGCACGAGAGGATAACGAGTTGCGATACTAATCATGAGTCGAGAGTTGTTTAATTTTTGTTGTGTTGTCAGAGTTGATTTCAGTCTTCCGCTGTATTGTATTTCAACCCCTGTGTGGGTAATGTCGTTTAAGTCAGTTTTGTTAATTGAGTTGTGTGACCTCATCGGTCTGTGTATTCACATGTAAGTGACCATAACGGTATGTATTATTTTATTGTTTGACCCTGGCCGGGCAAACATTTAGTTGTTTATGGATGTTTAGCCTGGTAGATCCTTGTGGAAAGGGTCTACGGCGTGTAATATTCCCATATGGTTTTGGGGGTGTTACATTTAGTTTTGGATGTTCTTACCTTCGATCCGGGTGGAAGATGATGTTAATCCATGATTCCAACTTCCAAAACATGTTGTTATAAGTTGATTCTACTCAAAACCATCGATCTATGGTGAAAAATCGCGGAAGGAACGAAGAAAAGTGGAAAATGCCAGATGTGACTCGGTCCAGGCCTTAAATAGCCGACTCTGGCCGACCGCTTACGTACGTAATCGGCCAAGGCCTACGTACGTAATCGGCCAAGGCCGAACTCCCTGTACCCATTCTGCCGGACATGTTACGTACGTAACCGGTAGGCTGTTACATACGTAACAGGCCTTACGACCGCTACTACCGGGCCATTACGGTCGTTACTCGGCCAGGCCTGGCCAGCCAGGACTCGGTCGATCCGACGGTCCGAAAAATCCCGAAACTCAGACCTGAACGTAAACCGAAAACACGATTACGAAGTACTCGAAAAGACAAATCCGAACACTAAGAGAGCACACGATTCTGACCACCCGAGGGCTCGAAATTCGACATCGGAAGTAATTATCCCAAACATTGGGAAATTACGAAAATGGCCCAAAACGTCCGAAATACATGATACACGATCGAAACACCAAACCGAAGCTTACAACATGAATAATAACATTAAATGAACTTCCAAGAAACTTGAAACAACAGTTTCGGACGAGATTCGCGAGAATCGGACTCAAGTGCGGAAAAGTCGTTTAAGAGCACGGAACTCAACAAAACGATACCGAAACGAACTCGGATGACAAAAAGTGCAGAATTAAATATTCTCAGAATGACGAAACAGTGAAAAGAGAGTCATCGAAACGGACCTCCGCCGAAAAATGAAAATTACCGGAAATCCGAAATTGCGGATATTACATTCTACTCTCCTTGAAAGAAGTTTCGTCCCGAAACTTAAATCAAGTAGGGAGAAGCAATATCCCACCAGGAAAATTCAACGAGATACACAAGAACCGAAAAAAATCGCGCCCAACGGCGAAACGTTACAAGCAACGCGAAAGAATATACAGCGGGAAAACACGCCCCACGACGACCATAACAACGCCACCGGCAATGATTCAAAACAATAACGATCAATTAATGACGCATCACATGCCACATCATATGCACACATTTAATCAAAGAAACGTACGCGACAACAAGTCGCACCTGACTAAAACGGCTATGCGATAGAAACAAATAGTGTATTACGATAGAAATCATTCCGATTCTCATCAACAAGAAAATGTCCGACATCAAAACACAAACAATTCAAGATAACGGAAAACGAGAATAACGGATATTACAAGGTCTAAGTCATTAGCGTTGACTCCTGATAAGGCCAGGGAATATTTTAACTGTAAACGTGCCGGGTTATGTTCGTGCACATTGTCCTTCCCCGCCAGTAATGTGTTACAAGTGTGGGCTCGAGGGTCACACAATCCAATTTTGCGAGTTGGTTTCCGAGTATTCTGAGACCCGGACTTCAACACCGATATCAGGATCGACTCTTTGAAGTCCTTGATGGTTGTTATCTGTCAGTTTTCGCTTTGTTGTTGCCTTGTTTTCGTGTTTTAAGTTTCGGGGATTTTAAGAGGGTAGAATGTAATACCCGAGATTTTTGTTTCTGGGTACTTTGAATTATTTCTCGGTTGTACTGGTTATTTCATTCCGTTGATGATTATTTGGAATTTTCCCTATGTTGTGTACAGTGTGATGTATCTTGTTGTAGTTTTCGTCGAGTACAACTTGGCGCTGCATCAATCATATTGATCTTGTACTTGTGCGTGTGACACTGTATGTTTGTTCTCATTGTGAACCATTGGAGTTCGTTGTCAACTTGGGAATTGTGAGATTCGTCGGGTATTCACATCGTTGTGCCGACTTCAGAATGTGCGGTTGTTAGAATATGTTACGTACGCTGACGAGTGCATTACGTACATAACTGGTGGTGGATAACGTACATTATGTGTTTAGGTTACATACATTATAATACCTATTGGTTGGGGCAGTACCTCTGTGGAGGCTTTAGCGTACACTACAGGGGTCATGTATCGTACGTTGTCGATTGATTACGTACGTAACATTGGAGGTGTTACGTACGTTAACCTACGTATGGATTGGGGCAGTGAGATCTGAGTAGAGCATTACGTACGTAACATTTGTCCGTTACGTACTTAAGACCAGTTACGTACGCTAGGCGTGCAGTATTATGTACGTAATGTGCTGCGACCTATATATAGGCGGGCAACAAACTTCCTTTTGTGTTTTTCACAATTTTCTTCTCTTTCTCTTCTTGCGGTAGATAGGATTGGTTTGATAAGCTAGGGTTGGTCGAGGTTTCATCATCCATCAATCTTTTTGAGTTCCTAGCAAGTATTAACATCATCTAATCCATTGTTCTCCGTCGGATCGATGTATTTTTCTTATTTCGTTAGATTGATTTTTTGGAGATTTGTTCTTGATTTCGTATTTAATCAGACTTTGATGAATCGATTGATATTAAAAGATGTTGTTAAGCATGTTCTATGGATTGTATATCCATATATTTGATTCTTTCAACCCGATTAAAAATTTTAGTGTTCTTGAGGAACTGTGAACATTTAATGTTCGATTAAATGTTCATATGAGCTTTCCTTCGATGGTTTGAGGCTATTTCCATTGTTATTGATCTTGATATTCATTGTAATCGTGTTTTCGTTGTGTCTTGCGGAGGTTGTAGGTGTTCGAGCTTTTTCGGTCGAGCCGCGTTCGTCGGATTTTTCGGTATCGATTATTGAGGCAAGTATCTTGCCCAGACCTTTCGTATTTCGTGGATGTGATAATTGATAATCGACTATGTGTGTTTACTTGGAATATTTATAACGAACTTTCAAGAGGATTGATATAGTCCCATTAACGGCTTTCTTTCAAAATGCTCGAGTGCTTTGCAAATAAATGAGTTCTGCGGATATGTGTATTGTGGTTGTGAATTCGAATATATTGCCTTCGTTCTATGTGATTATAAAAGCCCTCGTCCCTTGTTAAGGGTTGTATGCTCGAATGTGTATTCATTTGATGAGTGTGCAAATATTGTGTTTGCAATGTTTGTGGACCCCTATGTAAGGAGGTGCTATTATTCAGTATTGTCCGAGAAGTATATATTCTCGTGGTATGTGATCGTTTGTAAGTGATGTTCTGCCGGGTAGGGTTCGTTGAGACCTTCGGGATCCGTCCTTGTTAGTACGGGTCGAGTTTTAATATAGGGTTATCCAAACCGGGTATGTCTCGAGGAGACTTCGAGGTTCATGCTTGCTAGCACGATGCCAGAATAATTTATGGGCGTATTTTTAGACATGTTACATGCTCGTCATGGGTTATCCAAACCGGGTATATCGTCGGGAGACTCCGAGGTTCGTGCTTGCTAGTACGATACCAGGATAACTATGAGTGCATATTATATGTCCGTCGTGGAATTCTAATATTTAAGTTGTTTGCTTGATTGTTGTCATGGCGATGTGAGGTTAACCCACTCAGGGATGGGACTTCGAGTCATCTGAGGGATCATATATTATAGTGCGAATCTACGGTTAATCATGATGTATGGATATTCCGTTTGTTTACCATTGGTTTATTCACTTGGATATGCACGAAGAAGCTCCAAGGTTCATGCTTGTTAGCATGGGATGAGAATAACCTTTGGGCGCATGATTGATATGGATGTTTGGGTCGTGGACCCCATAAATTATTGTTGGATTATTATTTCGGGAAAATAAATCTTTAGGTTGTGACCCTAACGTGATTTTTGAAAAGGTAAGGATTCTCAAATCCTAAATGTATTTTTCTGAAAACTCCCGAGATCTTTAAAACGCTTCATAAGTTGTTTACTTGTTCTATTATCACCTTTCAAGGTTTAGATCTATCTTGTTCAAGTGAAACATCTCAGGAAACCTTTCACTGTGTTTTGACTCGATGATTATTCAGACTATTATATTCGTGGAATATGTCTTGTATGGCTCGTATTTGCACTTTATACTTGCACTAGCAAAATAGTGGAATTTTGCTAACCCCGAGTAATCGGGGGTAGATGTTTGTATTACATTCAGGTACATGCAGGTTCTGGAGGAGCATAACACGGGATCGACACGAAGGATGATGGAAGACAAATGATAATAATCATATGAGGTCCAGTATTGGGATTCGTTGGTCGAATTGTATTATTCTTTCCGCTGTTATGTTCTCCCGTCTTATGGGAGTGTTGTTGTATTTTAACCCCTGTGCGGATGTGAGTTTTGAAATAGGGATGTATACGAAGTTTAAGTTGTATGTTGTGGTGAAAGATCAAATCGGTCTACTGATTCAGTATTTAGCCATGCTGACATGAGATTTGATGTCTTGTTTTGGTATCTAGCCTCGTAGATTCTTTTTAAAGAGGGTCTGCGGCGCTATAATATTCCCGAGTGGATTGGGGGTGTTACAATGAACAAGTCTAAGATGCAATTTAAGTGCTTGGTTAGTTACATACCTACCACTTTTTCTAGTTATAGTGTTCACAATAGTTGTATTATCTATATTTAAATTGTACACACCATTTAATAATGTCGCAGCACCAACCATTTTATTTCTAAAATAAATGTGGCAAAATCCATCTCCAATAACAAAATGAAATTCCTTACGACCCATGACCAGAGATGATACAATATTTTTTTGCCCATTGGCAAAACAAGTACGTCATTCAAAATAAGAATAAAATTAGATTCTATCCAACATAAGTGATCCAACATCAGTAGCTTCGACAATATGCCCGCTTACGACTGTTACCATCACTTCTCCAGTTCCAAGCCTCCTACTTTGACCCAAATTTATTCTGTAACTGTATACTCTACTTCTTTGATACTTTATTCCAGTGGGAGTTCTCACATTTGTACGATGAATCAGGATTTGGATCGAAGTCGGAGACTTAGGGCTGGAGAAGTGATGGTAACAGTCGGAAACAGGCATAGTGTCGAAGCTACTGACGTTGGATCACTTATGTTGGATAAAAAATATTTTTATTCTTACTTTAAATGGCATACTTGTTTTTCCAATGGGCATAAAAATATTAGATCAATTCCGGTAATGGACCTTAGTGAGTTTCTAAAATAATTGCGGCAAAACCCATCTCCAATAACAAAATGAAATTTCTTATGGTCCATGAATGGAATTGATACAATATATTCATGCCCATTAGAAAAACAAGTACGTCATTCAAACTAAGAATAAATATAGATTCTATCCAACATAAGTGATCCAACATTAGTAGCTTCGACACTATGCCCGCTTCCGACTGTTACCATCACTTCTCCAGCTCCAAGTCTCCTACTTTGATCCAAATCCTAGTTCATCGTACAAATGTGAGAACTCCCACCGGAATCTAGTAGAAGATAGAGAGTATACAGTTACAAGATAATTTTCTTCCAAAACTAATAATTTCCTTACCTGAAGGCATGTTATTTTAGACAGTACCTCATTCAGTAGCCCAACTCAGTGTAGTTTAGGCATACACCTATTTTCTTGGCCCCTTACTCTTATGAACTATTAGGGCATTGCCCTTACCCTTATGGATCTTGGCTATGGGACCAAATTTTTTTTGGTCCTTTTTCTTCTTATTCTTAGACCTCCAATGCCTAGAAGAAATGATAAGTGCAACCTCTTTTCCCTTTGTCTTCATTTGAGACTGGGCAGTCCTTAATTTGTTAGCCCAGCTAAGTTAGATGCATCTCACTACAGTTAAACTTCATGACAAGTTGGGAAAAAGAATCAGGAAGTGAGTGTAAGATAAGGTCTGTTTCAAGAGAGGCATGCATCCAAAATCAAGAGCTTCCAATCTCTCAATCATCGAGATCATCTTGAGGACATTGTCCCTAACTCTTTCACATTCCTTCATCCTGGTGCCGAACAATTGCTTTGATATCCCATAGCTGGCACTTCAACTATGCTCTCCGTAGATCTCAATTTGGTGCGCTAAGCTGGCTCTCGAAGATGTCATCTTATAATGGGCGTGTTGAATCTCATTAGTCATAGATTCTAATATGTACCCACGCACTCTTACATTGTCTTTTACCCATTTCTCATGGCCTTCGACTTCTTCCTGGTTGGCTCGGGTTCATACAAGAGCTTCTGGGATGTCCGCCTCCAAAATATACCCCAATATTTCCATCACGAGGACAATCCTCAAGTTCTGTAGCCAGTTCACAAGGTTCGGACCAGTTAGGGTGTTCTTCTTGAGTAATATTGCTAGTGGATTCTGTTAGTGACCGATCTGATGTGGGCGACCTACTGGCCATATCGCCACATAGCCGAGACCTGGACCAATAATTGAGGAACTGATCTGGATATTATCTGACCTCTATATCCAGCGAGAGGAGGACAAAAACTGCAAAGTACATTAGATCACCCATAACGGGCGAGTAGATACTATCCGACTTGGATATATGGTCCAGATACGAGCCTCAAGATCTGCACAATCCCCCATCGCCAAATGTCTGGCTAACTAGATATTATCTGACCTTGATAACTGGTTCGGGCACCGAAACCCCCAACCACTCGGATCAGATGAATGGCAACCTGACTACTTGCAACAAGAACGGACTCGGAAACCAACAACATCGATCAAATAGATGACCAATTCAGGCCGACAAATACACGCAAGATGATACATGTCCAATATGCAGAACAACAGGGATCCCATCCATGAAAATTAGGCAAGTTGTCATGAAAATAAAGAGACAAATTTCTAATCAATGCCACTGACCTGCATGCCTACATATCTGACAATTAACGAGAGAATGACACATTTCCGAGCATGATTTATATAAATGTTCTCAACTGGGGTCATTAATAAAGATGGAGAATTTTACACCTTAACTAAGCACTATAATCGTAAAAATCGAAGAATCAATCTAAATTTCAGAACACCCTTTCAATAATACAGTCATTTCTTCTCGTCACTTCAGTCGTTTTTACTGCAAATCAGTCTTTTGTTGCATCTGGACACTTATACATGGAATATTCTTGCTTACGTGTAAGTATAATTATCTACGTCAATCATAAGTGATTACGTGGATTTGTTGATCAACATAGGCATCAACAAATTGGTGCATGAAGAAGAGGAGCTACCCTTGTGGTCATTTCCCTCATTTAAGGGGTTAACATTCGAATAGCTAGTGCAAGTACTACACAATATTATATTCATGTACATTTCAAGCATCACTTTCTCATTTTAAAAACATTAGAAAATCAATATTCCGCAATATTATCTCACATCAAAATGACTTCATCATGAATAACAACACACAAGGTAGCCACGGCCATGCCCCTTAGCATCGACCTCCAGAGGTCCCGTCGAACCATCCCCAGATGGAAAACTATGTCCATGATCCAGTGCCCTTATCAAAGATCCCAGAGGCCCCATCGGACCCATTCTCAGGTGGACAAACCACTCTCACACACTTAACATTTTCATAGATCATCAATCGTATCAAAATAACATCATACATAACATAATGAAATACATGTACTTGCCTTGATTAGTATTAGGAAAAGAGACGATGACCAGAAGGGATTCCTGTCCGAACTTTCCACGTGATTCAATCCTAACACATAACGATATTCAATCAACCACAATGCTACTGGAAAAAATATGGGATTGCAGCCATTAGAACTTTTTACCGAACACTACGAGGGCATAATCAACCATAAATGATTAACGATGGAAATTAAGGAAATCAATCCACAAAATCTTAGGGAAAATAATGGATTATGATTACACAATCATTATCTATCTTCAATCTAGACTAAATCGGATTAAAAGACAAAAATCATAAGAAACCTCAAAAATCCCCAAAACTAGGGTTCTAAGAGTTTTACCAAGTTTAGGATGATGAAGGAAGATCAAATGGTGTTAAATATGTACTAGGAACGTGAATATGTTGTGAGATGATGATATATGGTTGGATTTTGCACTCAAACGCTCAAAACCATTGTTGGTCGCTAAGGGAAGCAGAATGGGTGAAAAATGATGAAGGTTGACTGCTGCCGTCTATATATACAGGCACGCTTTAGCACGCGCTAAAATATGATGTTTAGCTTGTACTAACGGGTTGTAAATACTGACTGTTCTAGCACAAATATACACAGTACGCGCTAAGTTATTATTTTAGCATACACTAGTGGGCTTAAACAAGTACGAGTGTTTTTGTCTCGCACCATTTAGCGTGCGCTAATGAGATAATTATCATGCACTAATATAACAATTTAGTGTGTGCTAATGAAACAATTAGCTTGCACTAACCCCTCTATTCAGCAGTTCAGTTATGAAGCCCGATCAGTTCGAACACATCCCGAATGATACGAAACTCGAATGTTATCAATAAAAGACGAAGCATTTGTGATGAACACCAAAATACAAACTCAAGCATCAAACACATGATTCCGACCACCCGATGGTACCGAAAAATGATTATAAAAACCAAATATCCAATCTTTGGAAAATTGCAAAAACTGCCCAGACGTCTAAAATCACGATTCGAGATCGAACAACACCCAAGTTCATGATACGTCTAAACATATTAAATGAACTTGTGGAAATAACAAATGACAGTTTCAAACAAGATTTGCAAGAATAGAACCTAAATGCGGAAAAGTTACTACAATATACGGTTCCCATAAAATAGCCCCAAAAATCGTCCGAATGGCCAAATGTGCAGAATAGTTTAAGATATCAAAAGAATTGCAAGCGAGTCGACAAAAACAAAAATACACCAAATATGGAAATTACTTAAAATAGAAAGTGTGGATATTACATTCACCCCCTCTAAAAAAGAAGTTTCGTCCCGAAACTTATGGAGTGAACAACTCGTGGTATCTCAACTTCATATGCTCTTTTATCTCCCATGTGGCCTCCTCCGATCCATGCCTCGACCATTGCACCTTAACTATAGGAATGGTTTTGTGCCTAAGTTGTTTTACTCGACGCTCCAAAATCTGAATCAGTCTCTCCTCAAGGTGATGTCGGGACCCAACTCAATCTCCCCAAAATCGATAATATGACTAGGATCCAACATGTATTTCCTCAACTGGGAGACATGAAATACGTTATGAACGTGATTCAAAGACGGCGGTAAACCCAATCGATATGCAAGATCTCCGACTCGCTCTAAAATCTCGAATTGTCCTATGTATCTCAGACTAAGTTTACCAGTTTACCCTTCCGGTCGAAATGGTAAACTTCCCGAGTTGGCAACACCTTCAGCAACACATGGTCCTAGACCTCAAACGTCGATAGGCGGTGACATATATCAGCATACAACTTCTATCAACTTTGAGCAGTCAACATTCTATCATGAATCATGGCGATCTTCTCTCTCATCTCGACCAGTAAATCCGGTTCAGTACCAATCAGTTCGGATGCATCAGCCCAACAAAGTGGTGATCTACACCATCTTCCATACAAAGCCTCAAATGGTGCCATATTAGTTGAGTCGTGCCAACTATTGTCATACGTAAACTCGATAAATGGTAGGTGCGACTCCCAATCATCCTTCCAGTCCTGGACAGAGGCTCTCAACATATCCTCAAGTGTCTGAACTGTTCGTTATGACTGTCCGTCTGTCTGGGGATGGCATGACGTAATGAGTCTCAACTGAGTCCCCAAGGCTCGATGAACGACCTGTCAGAATTGTGATATGAATTAGCCATCTCGATCAGAAATAATGCTCTTGGGAGTCCCATGCAACCTTATAATTTCTGAAACAAACATCCGGGCTAATATCTCAGTGTTGGGTTTTCAATGTATCGAATACAAAATAATCGGAGTAAAAACGCAGCGGAACAATAAAAGTGAAAACCCAATTTAGGATCTCATGCAGTAATTTAATTATTTAATTAAAGAGTTAATCGAATTACCTTAATCCGATTGAACAATTCTAGATCCGGACTAGAAGCAGATGAATATCTCCTTCCTCTTCTGGTGATCCACACACGAACAATTCCACAAGCCGGATTGCTAGATCCTTACGAATAATATTGATAAATAGTACAACACAAATTCCTTACTAGAAGGATTGTACTATTGATCAAGATCAACTAAGGGAAGAGGAACGACCGACTCCGTTCTCCTACAATATAATGTAGATGGCCGATTTTTCTTCTTCTTGAAGGGCCGATTTTTAGGTCTTAATTTCTGGTTACAACTCCTTGTCCAAGACCTTATATTTATACTAAGTAAACCCTAGATTCAATAATCTAGTATTTGCTTAGTTGCCCTCAACTTATTAAATAATACAATATATATAATATCCAATATTATATATATTACTTATTATTTAATCTCCTTATAAATATAATATCCAATATTATATTTATTATTCCCGATTGATATTTATTCCTACTTGTCTATAATTGTCGTATGTGCGACCAAAAGGCTTATATTATGTTGGCAATTATTTAATACCTTATTAAATAATAAATCATAAGCGGCCTCTAGCAAGACATTATGATTACCCAAATAATATAAGTTAATAGTCCATTAAACCTTTTAACGTGTCAAATCCCTTTGTCACGCGATATCATATTTGAACTAAGTCATGGAGTCTGTCATACTTATTTATGTTCAAATGCTTTCTCGATCTTAAGTAGTGATTGAATCAAATGACTCTTCATTTGAGCATGGCCATGCATTTCCTTGATCCTACTTATCGAGGGCCCCAAAGAGATATCTCTCTCACTTAAGAGAGGGACAAATCCCCATCTTGATTATTCATTGCCCTCTACATGACTTCCACTAATCCCGATTGCTAACCTTTATGATCACCATGTTTGGATGACGTTGGATTACGTCAAGGCATAGCGATTATCATGTTGGACTCTATGATAATCTCGTGTTCAAAGATTTATTGACATACCGTATTGAGATTCACTTATGACATTTCCATGCGTGATCTCAATGCGGGTCGGTCCAGATTAGTTCTCCAACCAATACCCATAAGATTGATCCGTACCATACGCATAATCATCCGATGATTATCAATCAAACTTATACTAGTATATTAATCACTTGAGTCTCTACTCAACGCGATTTTACCAGGGACATTTGAATAATCTTATTATTCGTGAATAACTATTATTCGATTATTATAATATTAAAACATGCACACATTATAATAATCAACGAGAAATAAATGATATCAAATAACTTTATTTAAATGTGACAATTACAAATCTAGGCACATCGAATGTCCTAGGGCACTATTCCCAACAATCTCCCACTTGCACTAGGACCATTCATTCATGACTTTTAGTCCTATCGCTCTAGCATGCTCAACATGCTTTCCTTGTGAGAGAGGCTTGGTAAGTGGATCTGCAACATTCTCTTCTATTGCTACTTTGCATATTGTAATATCTCCTCGTCTGACGATCTCTCTGACTAGGTGATATTTTCTGAGTATATGTTTGGAATTATGATGGGACCTAGGCTCTTTAGCTTGTGCAATAGCACCATTATTGTCACAATAAAGGCTTATGGGACCCTGGATGGTTGGCACCACTCCTAGTTCGGTAACGAACTTCTTGATCCATACGGCTTCCTTAGATGCATCCGATGCCGCCAGGTACTCAGCTTCTGTAACAGAATCAGCAACCGTGCTTTGCTTGTAACTCTTCCAACTCACAGCACCTCCATTCAATACAAACACATAACCAGTTTGCGAATTGAAATCGTCTCTGTCGGTTTCGAAACTTGCATCGGCGTAACCTCTTACAGCCAGCTCGTTTCCCACCCCTCCATAAATTAGGAAATCATCCTTAGTTCTTCTCAAGTACTTTAGGATGGTTTTCACTGCTGTCCAGTGACTTTCACCTGGATTCGATTGGTATCGACTTGTCATACTAAGAGCAAACGATACATATGGTCGAGTACAAATCATGGCATACATGATCGATCCAATAGCCGAAGCGTATGGTATCTTGCTCATACGGGCTCGCTCATCAGGAGTCTTAGGACTCTGAGTCTCACTCAGATGAATGCCATGTGACATTGGCAAGAGTCCTCTCTTGGAGTCTTGCATATTGAACCTCTTCAATATTTTATTAATGTATGTACTTTGACTCAGACCAATCAATCTCTTTGATCTATCTCTATAGATCTTTATCCCAAGAATGTAAGACTTCTCCTAAGTCTTTCATTGAGAAACAACTTCCCAACCAAGTCTTGGTATGCAAGGTGGGAATGTCATTTCCAATGAGTAATATGTCATCTACATATAAGACTAAGAAAACAACTATTCTCCCACTAACCTTCTTGTACACACAAGGTTCATCTTCATTTTGAATGAACCCAAACTCTTTGATTTCATCAAAATGAAGATTCCAGCTCCGAGAAGCCCGCTTCAACTCATAAATGGATCTTTGAAGCTTGCAAACCTTTTTAGAATTTTACGGATGAACAAAACCTTCAGGTTGTGTCATGTACACATCCTCGAGTAAGTTTCCATTAAGGAATGCTGTTTTGACATCCATTTGCCATATTTCATAATCATAGTATGCGGCAATGGCAAATAAAATTCTAATTGATTTAAGCATGACTACTGGCGAAAAGGTCTCATCATAGTCAACACCATGAATCCATCTATAACCTTTTGCCACTAGTCTAGCTTTATAGGCTTGCAGATTATCATCCATGTCTTTCTTCTTTTTATAGACCCATTTGCACCCAATGGTTTTAACACCCTCAGGTGGATCTATCAAGTTCCAAACTTGATTGTCATACATGGATTGCATCTCAGACTTCATGGCTTCTAGCCATTCCTCGGACTCTAGTCCTGAAGCAGCTTCTGTATAGGTACTAGGCTCATCATCTATGAGCGATGCATCATCATTCTCTGTTACGAGATAACCATATCTCTCAGGTTCATGTCGCATCCTATCAGATCTGCGTGGGACTTGTGTACTTTGAATGGGCTCTTCAACTGTTTGTTGAGCTTGTTCGGTTTCCATCGGTGAAGCGATGTCTTCTTGTGGTTCTCGAGTTTCCTCGAGAATTACTCTTCTCCCACTGTCTCTTTTGGAAATAAATTCCCTTTCTAAGAATACAGCATTTCGAGCAACAAACATTTTGTTCTCTGCGGGCTTGTAAAAGTAATATCCTTTAGTTTCCTTAGGATATCCCACAAATAAACATCTTTCAGATCTGGCTACCAGTTTGTCAAACACTTGGCGCCTTACGAACGCTTCGCAACCCCAGATCGATAGAAAAGACAACTTTGGTCTTTTACTACCCATTTTTCAAATGGTGTCTTTTCAATCGCTTTAGATGGAACACGGTTAAGGCCGAATCTGCTTTGTTTCTAAGGCGTGGCCCCAAAATGATAATGGAAGCTCTGTTTCGACTCATCATGGATCGAACCATATCTAATAAAGTTCGATTCCTCCTCTCGGACACTCCGTTATCTTTGAGGTGTGCAGGGAGGAGTAAGTTGCGAAACATTTCCACACCTCGTTTGATGATCATCGAATTCTTGGCTCTAGGAGTGCACACATCGATCTGATCGAAGGGCTTTAATTGTCTTGCCAAGTTGATTACGTACTTCATTACGGAATATTTTGAACATTTCAAAAGATTCATGTTTATACTTCATAAGATAAACATATCCATATCGGCTAAAATCATCGGTGAATGTAATGAAGTATTGGTATCCGCCTCTGGCATGAGTGCTAAGAGGTCCGCATACATCAGTATGTATTAGGCCTAATAGATCACTAGCCCTTTCTCCATGACCGGTGAAAGGATTCTTCGTCTTCTTTCCCAATAAACAAGATTCGCATGTCCCATATGATTCATAGTCAAAAGAGTCTAAAAGTCCATCATTATGGAGTTTAGAAATGCGTTTCTCGTTTATGTGACCAAGTCGACAATGCCATAAGTAAGTCGGATTAGAATCATTGAGCTTAGGTTTCTTGGATGCAATGTTATAGACTTCCAAAGTGTCGGACTCATCTAGATCAATATTGTAAAGGCAGATATAACTTTGCGTACCATAAAGCAAGTCATCAAAGAAAATACGAATGATCTTATTCTTAATAAGAAAGCGTAACCTTCACAATCTAATGTAGAAATGAAATAATATTCCTATTCATAGCAGGAACATAATAGCAATTGTTCAAAACTAACAAAAGCCCATTGGGCAAAACTAGATCATAAGTTCCTACGGCTAGTGCAGCAACTCTTGCTCCATTGCCGACTCTTAGATCTACTTCCCCTTTCTTGATTCTCTCACGCTTCTCAACCCCTGCACATTTGTACAAATGTGAGATCCACATCCAGTATCTAATACCCAGGAGTTAGAGGTAGATAAGTTAACTTCTATAACAAATATACCTGTGACAGTCTCACTGCCCTTGGTACGCTTTAGCTCTTCCAAGTAAATCTTGCAATTTCTTTTCCAGTGTCCTGGTTTATTGCAATGATGGCAATTTCCATCTTTGGGAGCTTTAGCCTTGAAACCCGGCCTAGTAGGGTCTTTAAATTTGGCAACTTTTGCCTTACCCTTGCCCTTGCCTTTGTTCTTAAAGGATTTCCCTTTGCTGACCATCAACACATGGTTTGGTTTCTTCTTAATATTCTGCTCAGCCGTTTTAAGCATCCCATGCATCTCGGCAATGGACTTCTCCATCTCATTCATATTATAGTTCATAATAAACTGACCGAAACTTCCGGGCAATGAGTTTAGGATCACATCCGTGGAGTGCTCCTTATAAAGTGGAAAACCAAGCCTTTCAAGATGATTAATATATCCTTTCATCTTGAGCACGTGAGCGCTGACAGATGTCCCCTCAACCATCTTGCAAGCATACAAGGCTTGCAAGGTCTCATACCTCTCTTGCCTAGCATGCTTCGAGAAAGTTTCCTTGAGGTGAGCATTTAGCTCATAAGCTTCCATCTCCTCCAGATTCTTTTGAAGTTCTGGACAAATGGTGGCCAACATAAGACAACCGACATCAATGGAATCATCACAATGTTTCTTCCATTTGTCTTTTGTTGCTTTATTTGCATTGTCAGCTGGCTCATCGGGAATTTCTTCCTCAAGAACATACATCTTTCTTTCTTGCTTGAGAACTATTCTCAGGCTCCGGATCCAATCCAGGATAGTTCTTTGCCATTTTCTTTCGACTTGTCCTTCTCAAGGACGGATCGCGATGAAATGGTGGATGTGTTGTTTGATGCCATTCTACAAAATTCAATATGCAAAATATTTAGTCACATTATTTTATTTCTCGAAAAATACTCCCACTAAAACAAAGTACCCTCAATTTACAACATTTGTAATTTTAGTGGGCTAAGATCCCATTTCGCACAATCCTAAACTCAGCTTTGGCATGACGCCTAGAATTGAACTACTTTAGGTGGATAACTCTTTATCGATTACATCATATGTAACTCTTAGATTATATCATGGGATTTGGCATCGTATGCCCAAGCATGTTATAATCCCATCTTATGCCTTAAGGTTCAAAACTATTTTGATTTCTAAATTCATTAAACGTATAGGTATCACCATTACCTATCCTACCTTACTAGGATAATCCGAGTGCCCAGCTTTGGCATGACCCACTCATGATGATCGAAGTCTTGATAGGTGTTTTTCAAATGAACGGCATTAAAATTTTAACGAGGGATTTTTATCCTATGTTAATGTCTATGTTTGCTAACATACATCTAAACATACATAGCATCACATACATGCATAAATTTAAACATACATCGCATCACATGACAATAAAGCATAGGACCGTGTATAGCATGACCATAATCCTAACGTGATTTTCATGAGCCAACATGAAAATCACAAAGGTCATCTAAAGGGTTAAATATGGTCTTCATTGATCTTCCAACTCCTTGGAACGTCATACGCGATCAATTTGCTCCTCGAGTCCGTCTTTCTTGTCCTTCTTGTCTTCATTACATTAATGAAATTTAATACTACACTAATAAATTAAATTACAAGAAGTGCAAACGATACGCAGGCCGTAAAATAATAAACAATTTAAATAGACGACTCGCAGGCCGTAAAACCAATTATAATTAAACGACACGCAGGCCGTAAAACCAACCCATAAGAAATTAAATTATCCAATCACATTGGTCAATTTATGGTCATGCCATACACCACACACATACCATAAATAATTATCAAATAATTAATAAAGCATGTAATATACTAAATAATCAATTTATCTGACAATCAGACAATAATTAAAATTTGAGTCATCACATGAACAAAACTGGACTCTGGCCGAGATGGCTGCCAGCGAGATCTGGGCACGGGTTTGCCCGGGTTCGAAACCCGGCGGTTGCAGTTGCAACATTTTGCAACTATTATTTCCAAATTTACTTTTATAACAAAAGGGCTTATAAAAAGAACTACTGAAAACTTACCAAAACAAGATCCAGCCGAGATGGTAAGTGGTGCTGAAGGGTAGCCGAATGGCGCGGGATCGAATCCCAGTTTTTGCGGAAGTATTTTTGCAATATTTAAAACAGATTTATTTGCCTTTAATAAAACCTTCCGTGTATTATTTCCAAAACAAACTTGCAGCGCACATGGTAAGTCGGCGGAAAGGTGGTCTGATAACCAGGGTTCAAAACCCTTCAATTGCAAAAACATTTTTTTGCTAATAAAATTAGCCCGCGGGTCCAGCCCGACCCGACCCGGACCTGACCCGACCCGTCTCGGAACAGATCTGTTCCAGAACAGTTCTGGAGCAGAAATTCGCGAAAACAGTCCAGAAAATTTATTTTTGACGATCCGATTTAATCAAATTAAACCAGAAAAATTATTTTATAAAATCTTTATTTTATAAACATAATCAGGAACATAATTTACACATAAATATGTTCTACACAAACAATTAAATTACATGCAAGTTGGCTCCGATACCACTGTTGGGTTTTCAATGTATCGAATACAAAACAATCGGAGTAAAAACGCAGCGGAACAATAAAAGTGAAAACCCAATTTAGGATCTCATGCAGTAATTTAATTGTTTAATTAAAGAGTTAATCGAATTACCTTAATCCGATTGAACAATTCTAGATCCGGACTAGAAGCAGATGAATATCTCCTTCCTCTTCTGGTGATCCACACACGAACAATTCCACAAGCCGGATTGCTAGATCCTTACGAATAATATTGATAAATAGTACAACACAAATTCCTTACTAGAAGGATTGTACTATTGATCAAGATCAACTAAGGGAAGAGGAACGACCGACTCCGTTCTCCTACAATATAATGTAGATGGCCGATTTTTCTTCTTCTTGAAGGGCCGATTTTTAGGTCTTAATTTCTGGTTACAACTCCTTGTCCAAGACCTTATATTTATACTAAGTAAACCCTAGATTCAATAATCTAGTATTTGCTTAGTTGCCCCTCAACTTATTAAATAATACAATATATATAATATCCAATATTATATATATATTACTTATTATTTAATCTCCTTATAAATATAATATCCAATATTATATTTATTATTCCCAGTTGATATTTATTCCTACTTGTCTATAATTGTCGTATGTGCGACCCAAAAGGCTTATATTATGTTGGCAATTATTTAATACCTTATTAAATAATAAATCATAAGCGGCCTCTAGCAAGACATTATGATTACCCAAATAATATAAGTTAATAGTCCATTAAACCTTTTAACGTGTCAAATCCCTTTGTCACGCGATATCATATTTGAACTAAGTCATGGAGTCTGTCATACTTATTTATGTTCAAATGCTTTCTCGATCTTAAGTAGACTGATTGAATCAAATGACTCTTCATTTGAGCATGGCCATGCATTTCCTTGATCCTACTTATCGAGGGGCCCAGCAGATATCTCTCTCACTTAAGAGAGGGACAAATCCCCATCTTGATTATTCATTGCCCTCTACATGACTTCCACTAATCCCGATCGCTAACCTTTATGATCACCATGTTTCAGATGACGTTGGATTATGTCAAGGCATAGCAGTTATCATGTTGGACTCTATGATAATCTCAGGTTCAAGGATTTATTGACATACTGTATTGAGATTCACTTATGACATTTCCATGCAGTGATCTCAATGCGGGTCGGTCCAGTATTAGTTCTCCAACCAATACCCATAAGATTGATCCGTACCATACGCATAATCATCCGATGATTATCAATCAAACTTATACTAGTATATTAATCACTTGAGTCTCTACTCAACGCGATTTTACCAGGGACATTTGAATAATCTTATTATTCGTGAATAACTATTATTCGATTATTATAATATTAAAACATGCACACATTATAATAATCAACGAGAAATAAATGATATCAAATAACTTTATTTAAATGTGACAATTACAAATCTAGGCACATCGAATGTCCTAGGGCACTATTCCCAACACTCAGGACCCTAAGTATCCTCAATACACATAAAATTAGCCGATTTGGTTAGTCGTCCGATAATGACCCAAATCATGTTATTCCAGTCCGGGTCCTCGGCATGTTGGTAACAAAATGCATAGTATTATCTTCCCACTTCCACTCGGGGAAGTTGTCTCAACAACCCGCGGGTCACTGATGTTCAATTTTGACCTGCTGACAGGTCAAACACTTCGATACAAATTCAATAATATCATTCTTCAAGTTACTCCACCAAAAGTTACTCCTGACATCCTTGTATATTTTACTCATACCAGGACATAGAATAAGGTGTAGTATGAGCTTCCCTCAAAATTTTCTGCCTCAACTCAATATCACATGGTACATATAATATACCCCAAAACCTCAAGACTCCGTCATCCTGAACCACAAATCCAGGAGCTTTTCCTCTATTTACATCCTCCCTCAATTGAACAAAAAACGGGTCCTCGAACTGTTTTGCCTTGACGTCATCAATCAAGGACGAAGTAATCTCGAAAGCACGTAACCGGACCTGAACCCTCTGAAGCCAAACTTCTATGCCCTGCCCAATCAAGTCTTGTCGGATTCTCTATTGAGGCGTAAGTACCTCCAACATCTGAAGTGACATCGGCTTACAACTCAATATATCCTTTACAACATTCGCCTTGCCCAGATAGTAAAGAATCTCAAGATCATTATCCTTGATTAACTCTAACCATCTACATTTCCTCATATTCAGATCCTTGTGTCTGAAAATGTACTTCAAGCTCTTATGGTCCGTATAGATCTTACATGATGATCCGCAAAGATAATGCTTTCAAACTTTCAAAGCGAAAACGACTGCAGCTAAATCTAAATCATGAGTAGGATAATTTGCTTCATACGGTTTCAACTATTTATACGCATAAGCTATCACCCTATCCATCTGCATTAGAATGCAACTGAACCTGAGTCATGAAGCGTCACTGTATACCACAAAATCAATGGTTCCATGTGGCAAGGCCAGAACTGGTGCGGTAGTCAAACACCTCTTCAATTCATCGAAGCTATTCTGTTAATCCTTGTTCCATTCAAACTTCTGGGTTTTCTAGAGCAATTGCATAAGTGGTTGGGCGATTTTGGAAAACCCATCGATAATTCTACGGTAATACCCAACAAGTCCTAGAAAGCTCCTCACTTCTTTAACATTCTTAGGCGGTTCCCATGCCAGTATTGCCTTTATCTTATGAGGATCGACTCGAACTCCCTCTGCCAAAATCACATGTCCAAAGAACGTTAAATCCACGAGCCAAAACTCATATTTGGAGGACTTTGCATATAACTGCACAACTCTAAAAATGTCTAACACAATCTGAAGGTGCTCGAAGTGCTCCCCCTGATTCTGAGGAATAAACAAGAATATCATCAATGAAGACAACGACAAACTTATCAAGATACTCGATAAATACCTCGTTCATCAACTGCATGAATACGGCTGGGGCGTCCGAAAGGTAACTTTTGGAATATCGGTATCCCGAATACTCAACTGGTAATAGCCCAGCCGTAGATCAATGTTTGAGAAAACTGTCGCTCCTTGAAGCTGATCAAACAAGTCGTCAATTCGGGGCAAAGGGTACTTATTTTTGATGATTAGCTTGTTTAATTCTTGGTAGTAGATAAAAAAATGACTCACAACAGTATGCTCAGTGCCATTCTCGACCACTATCAAAATAGTACGAGTCCGATAGTTCATGATAGCACCATGATGATCCATCAATCATCCCTGAGGATTAAATCCTTGCATTTTAAATCTACAACAATGAGATTCGAGGACCAATCCCGATTCTCGATCCTTACTAGACAGTCTCTGACTTCCCGATTCTCAACTATACGATCTCCACTAGGCATACCCACTACAAATGGCTCATACTCGAATAAACAATCAATACCAAGGCGACGAGTAGGGTCCAATGCAATAAAAGAATGGGTGGCACTCGAACCAAATAATACCAAAATTGGATAAGAAATGATTTGAGTGGTTCCTGATGCTATTGGAGCATCTGTCTGATATGCGCATCTCATCTGATATAGATGGGGATGTGTTGATCCGAACTCGAGACTCCCTGACGATCTGACTGACCCCAACCTCCACCAAGACCTGAACTCTATGGAGTCTGAGAAGCTAGGGCCTTCTGACTGACACTAGACTCTCTCTGCACTGAAGTTGTCATCAGAGTTCTGGCTATTCTAGCAACAGTCTAACAATGAACTGCACGATCCCACTTTGCCTGAGGGATTAATAGGTAACCAGAAGCTGCCAACTCTCGCAATATGCTCACTCTGGCTGTAAGTGAAACAAACTTTGCTACCAGAAATAGAAGACTGAATTGAACAGTTGCCTCGAGAGCTACCGACATGATGAAATGATCTCCCGCATGAAGAATAGGTAGACTGTGACTTAGGAAAACCACCACCCTTACTGGCTGAGAACTTGCCAGTAGTCTTCTATTTCTTAGATTCAGGGCCAACCTCCGATACTGTGTTATCCATCTCGATCGCTATAGCTTGATCCTTATATTACTTTGCATAGTATACATGAGAGGTGCCATACTTTGTCGGATATGAGGCTTCATACGCATGTTTAAATAGCAAATCTTATCCGCCTAAGTTCTCACTTGGTTTCTAACATAGTTCAACTCCTAGTTGTAGGTGATTATGGCCTGGGATATTGGCATGTCCTGCGGTGTAGCTGTGAAGAACTCGGCAATTCTGCACTCCCAAACCGGTGATGGACAGTATTCTGCCTCCATGGCAGTCCTAAAATCATCCCAAGTGGCTATACGATCCCTGGGTGCCACTGCCTCCCACCAATCTACGGCTTCCTTGTCCATAAGGTATTGGGCAATAAGCACCCTCCTATCTTCCGGATAAGCCATGACATCAAGAGTTCTTCCTAACTAGAAGAGCTAGTTTTACCATCCGAATGAATCAGTAGAACCATCAAAACAAGGGGGTGCAGCTTTTTCACCTTCTAGAGCCATTTGCTAGCTCCGTCTTGCACAGTCGGGGGGCGAATTCTAATGTCCACCCTGATGTAACACCCTGTGATATTCAGGATTATTACATCACCGTAAATCCTTGATATAAAGATTTACTAGGCTAAGAAGTTTAAAACAACATTAATGAATACCAACGACAAAGTTTATTATTACATTACAAGTCTGGAAAATGCAAATCGGACAACTCCCGATAATAAACATAAAATACAACCAACAACGACAACGTACTCGAGTACTTTATTAAAACAAAACACAACTGACAAACCCTTCTGGCCGTAGCATCACTCTGCACCCTCGTCATCAAGCAGCTCTAGTGGTTGTTTCCCCGTCCTCCTGTATCCTGAACATAAAACAAATGTCCACCTCCGAGTTAGCACAACGATGCTAGTACAAGTACGATAATTATACAACAACAGATTATCCAACATCATGAAGAATAAAGATAACATCATCAACGACAACACTAACAATGAGTATCTACTACAAGAAGACTCACAATACCTTACACAACATGATAACCACAACATGACATCACAACATATACATGGTAATTCCATGATCCAGCATTCACTGCATAAATCCCAAGATGATCCCTTCGGACCAACACGAGGTGGAAAAACATGTCCAATGATCCAGCACACTAGCATAGATCCAAAGATGATCTCGTTAGACCAACACGAGGTGGACATACAATAGCGACACATATGCATGACAACATGGATAACATCAATACATAAAACATAATTAAAGTACTTGCCTCTGTAAGATGGCAAGAAATAAATACTTCAACGACTTCAACAAACTCGAAGGCCGCCCCTTCGATAAACCGTTCGCAAACCTTGGACCTTACACAAAACAAAATAACGACAAACTCAACTTACGTAATAAGGCTATCACATGAACATGCTAAACATTTCAACAGTAACCGAACTAGATATCATCATACGGCTGATTCCCGGTTAATTCCTTAAACCACACTACGTCGAACGAATACCATAGTACATGCGAAATGAAGGATCATAACAGGGATAACACGTTGATGTCTACGGATTTCAGCATATTCAAATCATCACAAACCACATTCCAATTCTGCCCATCAATTTATAATATACGTATCGATTATCTAAACAAATTCATCACAAGGTAAGTACGTACAACCAAATTTCTAAGTTAATCCCACTTATGAATCTCGTTCTTCTACAAGTAGATTCATCTTGTCCAAGTTCTACGTTCATCATGATTGCTACAATATGATCGTATCATTCTAACCATTCGTATGAAGATTATCAATCCAAACAATCTTTACAAACCCTGGATTATACTTGAAGAACAATCCCTACGTTCATCATCTCGAATTCACCTAGTTTAGGTGATAACATAATCGATTCATTCATCATATAATCATCACGAAATCATCATCAAGATAGATTATAATCTTCCAAAATCACAACCTTATGATAGGCATAATCAAGGTTCAACTATTACCAATAAAAACCCTACGTTCATCCAATCCAATCTTCCTAAACTTGTTGTTTGATTCATAATGTTCATAAAAAACTCCATAATCTCAGTAGCATGTCCATAATCATCACTAAGAACATGAACTCTAGGTTGGTAAAGCATCACATACCTTAATACGGAAGGAAACGACAAAACGCTTGGCAGAACTCGACACCGGATGCTTGAACACTAATCCACGATGTTCTTCATCTTCAACAATCTCATATAGAGGCTGATATGAGATGAAAGTATTGTGGGGTAACTTCTCCAAGTCCCAAAAGTCGGATAATGGACGAAGGGTAAAGTGAGAAATGAAATGAGGGTGATGTTCTATATATAGGAAATGATCTTTAGCGTGCACTATTTCTTCAGTTTAGCATGCACTAACGGGCTCACAGCCCACTGTCTCTTTCTGTCATCGGCCTTAGGTACGTTAAATAGCCTTTATATACATTAATGCAACAGTTAGCATACGCTAATGCCCTATCATAGTGTGCCCTAGCGACTTTACGAAGCTTACTGACCTTACTGTACACTACTTAGCGTGCGCTAGCATATCTCTCATAGCATACGCTAAGTACCATTGACTCAACTTTTCCAAAAGCCGTCCAGGTTTCTCCCGACACAATCTTATCCAGATCCGTGATCCGATCTCACATGCTGACCCTTGTCTCATTCATGTTGACTGCACATAGCGTACGCTAAGTGTCTTCTTTACCGTGCGCTAGCTCACACATATTAGCGTATGCTACACTCACTGGTTAGTGTAGGTCACAAGTCGTCCAGGAATAAGTCTAGAGAGGGGTGAATAGACTTATTGAAACTCTTTTCCACAAAGGATGAGTTTCTCAGCTGATGGTATAAATGACTTGTAGTCAATGTAAGTGCGGAAGTCAGCTGTTGACGAACACAAAATTAATTAATGGAACAGTTAAGTATGTATGCAGCAGGTAAGTATGATAATGAAAGCAGTAAAATATGCAGGCAATTATAGTGGTCTCAGAGGTGGGGTAATCCTCTACTAATCCAGTTTTCTCCAAACCAGTTGGAGATGAATTCACTATAATTCTCAACCAGTGATAAATATTACAGTGATTCAACCAATTACAACAGCTTCCAACCAGTGGAATTCCTTGCCATTACAACTCCTTTTGACTGCCTTGCACCTCTTGATCTACGATCCTTGGATGCCTTTACAGTCTCTCGAACTTCAACCAGTGAAGTACCCCGAACTCAAGTTTTAAAGACACGAGTAATTGTCTTCTCCAACTAAGAGCTTCTTCAAATAAGAACTTTAGAACTCTTGCTCTTTCACGATGCTATTGTTCGCTTTGATTACTTTGTTTGCTTTGAGTTCTTGTAAGTGTTGTTCGCATCGTACTGCTCAACTTCAAATATTTAGATATATATAGGTGTCGACCTTTGAGAATTTCTTCACAGTCGTTGCAAATCTGTAACAAATCCGTCCGTTGGAGAAATAGACTTCTTTGTTTTTCTTTCTGAACGTTGCAAGGCTGGATTCCCATATTTTAATCCAATTCCGACCGTTGTGAAGACTTCCATGTGATAGCGCCGAATCTTTTAAATATAATAAGATTAAAGTCTTCAGTAGTGGGTCTGGATGATTTATTTATATCATTTCCTTTCCGAGAATCTCTCCAAATTGTCTCTAATCGCCCGCATGTGACTTTTCATAAATATTAACTATTCAACGCATGCTGACGTGGACTGGAGTACTTGGCTGACCTCTCTGTGGTCAACTAGTCTGATGTGCAGTCAACCTTCTATGATGTCGACTTCTCTGATGTGCCGACTTGTCTGTAGTCTTCTGACCTGATTTGAACTTGACTGATCTGATGGTCAGACTACAGATAACTTGACTTTCCTTCTTGACTGCAGTCTGGTCCATCTTCGCTGATTAATTTGTTTGACCAGAACTTCTCTGATAAGGGTTGCCTGATATGACTCGTCTATGCTCAACCTTATCTGAACAGGTGAGTTGACCAAGACTAGGCTAATAGATACTTATCTGACTTACACTTAGCTGATTCTTAAGCCTAACTTATGTGGCTTATAGAAGATACTCATTTGGTTCTTCTTTACATATTGCCAAGTATCTAACTTATCAGTTTGGCCTATGGAAGATACTCATTTGGTTTTTCCTTACATTTTGCCAAGTAATAATCATACATTTGAATATAATGATGACATCATCAAGATCTAACTAGTATTCCTAACAAATTCCCCCTATTTTGATGATGGCAAAACTTAATCAATTATTCAAATGAAGAACAGGTCTGCACATAAGTGCAAGACACAAACTAAAATCAGTCTTGGTTTGAGACAACTAGAAGTTGTCATTCAAATGACTGTTTATATATTTCTTTTGATTTTGTTTACAAGTACATCAGTTTTGAATGAATAAAATACAGAAAAATTACAAGTTTTTCAAAATAAAAAATTACAAGTAAGAAAATACAAGTACAAATAAATGCTATCTGCCTCTGCCTCTGCGGACAGTTTGCTTAGTAGGCCTAAAGGGCTTTGCACCAATTAGTCTTTTCTTAATGGGTGCAAGACCATATTTCCTCCTGATAACAAGGCCAGCAAAATCTTGATCTTCTTGGGAAGAGAACTTATGCTCTTCACACAGCTTCCTTATCTCCCTTTGCAACGCTGACTCATTCAATTCATTGTTTTGTAAAGTGGGAGGATCTTCAGGTCTGAAAGGAGGAATCATTGGGTAGACGTTCCATGATTTTTCTTGCTTAACTAGGATGGCCCAGAGAGTTGGATGTGTTGATTCTATAAAATCAATAAATGTCTGCTGTGGGGAGGAATTTTTCTCCTGGAGTAACTCCCAGATATAAAATTTTTCAATGAATTGCTTCTTTGCAGATCCCCACATTGGTGAAGCTTCGACAGGAAGGAAATCCTCAACAAACCACAACTCTTTGCCTTCCCATTATAATGTAGGGTCGTCCCCAAGTCTGGTCCTCCTTCTCTTGGATGCAGGCTGATCATTAGTCTGCTCTTGGTCAGCTATTTCTCTTCTCTGCTGACTTGATGTCCCAGCTTCAAGCAATGGAACATCTTGCCTCTTCTTCGTTCTCAGCTACTGAACCCGAACTTTTCTTACTTCCCCCTCTTCCCCCTGCTTTCCTTTCCCCTTTTTGCCAGCATCAACCAATATGGTCAACTGCTGCTCTACTCTTTGCATCCAGTCAGTCATGCCAAGTGGCATTCTGGAATTGTTGGGAGGAGGTTGAGGAGCATTCCTCTGCAGTAGGGTGTCAATCTTTGCATTTATTGACTGCAGGTCAGGTGAGATTCTGGCGGCAAGCAACCCTTCTAAGGATTCTCTGACAATGCTTCGGATCAGCTCAGTCATCACAGGGGAGATTGGTAATGACTGAGGTGAGTGCTCACTGACGCTCTCTGTGCCTGCAGGTAGGTTTGCAGTGGACCTACCTGTCTGCAGACTCCTGTCTGCAGGTGGCTGATCAGGTGGTGTCTGCTCTGGGGTCCCCGACCTGTCATCTTCTTCAGCTAGGCTGGCATCAAGGCTGGTGTAGCGGGCAGGAGTCCCAACCTTATCTGATCTGGCTTCATCTTAGCCTTCTTTTTCTTCAGCCTCTTTCTCTTTTTCTCTTTCCTCTTCGTTTTCTTCCTTCTCCTTTTCCTTTTCTTCTTCTTCCTTATCATCATTATTCTTTTCTTCCTTCTTCTCAGCCTCTTTATCTCCATCATCATTCTTATCATCATCATCTTCTTCTTTATCATCATCTTTTTTATCATCATCATCACCTTTTTCTTCTTCATCCTGACACTACTACAAAAATAGGCAAAGAGACCCGTCCAAATATGCCTAAGAGACCGCCCTTGGATGGGTCTCTATCTCAGCGGTCTCTTTGATAAAGAGACCGCCTCATTATAGGTGGTCTATTCTTTAGAACGGAGAGACCCGTTATTAGAGAAATGGGGTCTGTTATACTAGTGATCGGAATAATAATGATATAGGAAAAGAGACCCGTCATTAGAGAAATGGGGTCTCTTTGCTATATAAAAGAGACCTATCCATGGAGAAATGGGGTCTCTTATTAACTTAATGTAGACCTCATATTTAAGATAGGCGGTCTCTTTGATATTTAAATATTTTTTTATTATAATATCTAAGAGAGCTGTTTTTACACCTAACAGGTCTCTTATTAGTTTTTATTTTTTTTAATCAGCATTACACCTGCATTAAACCTGCAATATCTATTCATAAATGACATAAATTTACCAAAAATCAACATGAATCCCGCGTAATAATTTCATAATAATTCGTACTATTATACAATAAATTCACCAAAAATCAACATTAATCCCACGTAGTAATTTCATAATAATTCGTACTATTATACAATAGATCTCACAAATAATTTCAAAATGCCTGCCACTTTAAATCAATTAATCTCCAAAAATAAAACCAACTAAAAAAATGATAGTTAGGCGACTCCGGTCCCGTTTATGGTCAACACAAGCAGATTGTTAGGCGACACAGTGGGCAAACCATACCTGTTCAGCCAAAAAAGAAAACCACCCCTGAAGTTTAGTCTAATTACAAAAAATCCCAACTGGCTTCTAAAATTAAAATACCTGCTTAATATTTGTTCTCAATTATAAATTGCATCTTCAATAGGGGTTTATTTGTCAAGAAAATACAAATACAAATCGATTTCATGGTTAAAACTAATTTTTAACCGGCCCATATTTAATAGAGTATTACTACCATATTTAACATTCCGTAAAAATTGAAGAAATCTGAAGAAAGTTACCAAGCAGAGAGCAGGCAGTTGAGCAGAGTCATGATATAGGAAATTCCAGAAAACTGTTCTGTAGATTTTTTCTTCACAATCCTTTTGAAGGTAATCCTATATATATCAAGATAGATTTTCTTTTTATCGATAAATTACTAAATTACAAATTAAAACAACATGATAAACAAAAGGGTTGGTTAGTGCATGAACGATCGAGAAAGAACAAGAGCACGAATGATCAAAGTAACACGCCACAATAGTAAGTAATAGAAAGTTGATTGAAACCTAACCCCTTCCTCATCACTAAACGCGATAACCAGCAAAATTAATAGATAAAACAATCAACACTCGGATATAAAGACTACTTCGATCCGCTGGTCCTCTCGCTACAAAAGTACATCTTTCAGCCTCTATATTTAAAAATGATGTTACCTCCACCGGCCCTTTTAGGTTTCCAAGCATTCCTCTGATTTTCAACACTTTTAATGCATACAATGCAGTAACGATTCCCAACGCTCCATCAAACATTCCAGCATCAATAACAGTATCCTACATTAGATCATAAAACAATCTACTCCACTCAATATTTTCCGTATACTATTGGAATGCCTATTACAATCATCAAAAATACTTTTACCAAATGAGAGCGGATTAACAGAGCTTTTTCCCTTGGATTAACCCTTCATATCGACCATGCACAATCCCTATTTGGTACACCTACCTAGAGAAAGTTAATACCAAAAAAGTCAGCATAGTAATTTCACAAACAGCAAAAATCTTAAAAATAAGGTTATGACTTGACTTCTTACGTCTGCAATCCCGTATCTTAAAAGACCTCCGTTGCCGGAACAGTGATAGGGGTGGCAGCAGAGCAATGCTTAGAACTCAGACCCTCTTTGCCTCATTTGACTTGTCGAGTCCAGATTCAAAGATAAGTCCCCTCGTTCATTTTGAATGATCCAAACAGAACTAGACGCGCTTGATCCCAATGACATTATTGCTTCTAATACATATAACATATGTGATTAATGGTTATTATTGTGGAAATTTCAGAAAATGAGAAAATTTGAAATGACACCAACTCAAGATCAAACACACAACATTCATACAAATAACACTTCAAACCAGATTCTTGTTGCGAGTCCAGTCCGCTCTCGGATTATCCAGAATCCATGACCAACCGACGAGCTCCCATCACTGGCCTACCGCGTTCACCGAAGATCTGAAGCTGATTAATTGCTCGAACCAGATTGAGCCGACAGTATAAACCATATATTACTGAGTCAACTGAGTCTAAGCCCGACCTATTACAGTTGGAAACCTGTGGAGTTGCCAGATGAAATCAGTCAGAAATTCCATTTCCAATAATCACTCATTCACATCAATCAATTAATAGAAACATCATAATATAATATACTATACACCAGACACGAGAAATAAACACACATACCAAGACAAACATAAATAAGAAAAATAACATGATTCAGCAGAAATAATAACTTTAATTTTCTCATATTTCTAATTTCTTGTATGCTACAATACATCTTAAAATTTCATCATAGAACTAAAAAATGCAGCAACACAAATATTGACATTCAATAAACATGTGTATATATCCACTCAAAAAAAAAAAACAGAAATGATTACGTAATGTGAAACACAGTTACCACTCAAATTACACTAATACAGTAGTTGGTCTCTTGAGCTCACAATTTTATTCTCCCCATCATACTAGATTTGTTCATTGCAAGATGGTGACTAGGGTTACAATACATAGGTACCTGTACACATGAAACCAGGAGTTAAAGCAACCAAAATCCACTCTCTTATTTTATCTACGGAAGCTCATGATAAAAAAGAATTATATTCTATTTTCTTTCTTTTTTGGGGTGGGGTGGGGTAGGGGGTAGGGATGTTTTCTTCACCTGGTCACCAAGTTTTACAGGAATGACATCACCGACAACAATTTCAAATATTGACATTTTAATCTACGACCATTCATAACAACCTACAAACAATAAGAAAAGTGAAAAAATGGAACAGTGCAAGTGTCGAGTATAACTAAACTGCATCAAACCTACCTCCATTTGTATATTTTGCTTCTCCTCATTCAAGTTGAACTGAAAGAATTATTTTTAACCACCTATAGCTGCAAATGTTTCAATGTGCATCTCATGATTGCCTTAAACCCAAAGCCAATAATCAACATTTCAAGCAATTAATAAAAATATCCAAGTATGTTTCTTTTATTTATTTTCTAGAATTTCAGACTATATAATAGATAATTATGATCAACTGGCTTCAAATAAAATCAACTGGCCAAGAATTATTAGGAATTGTATAATTCCATTGTACTGCTTGTTATCAGTTCCTAAAAATTAACCCTGAACATTTTGCATCTTATATAAGATCAAGACTACCTATATTGGGATGTTGCCTTCACTTACCAAGCCAGTATGGCCAGATAGACCACATCTATAACAGGGAACCTCTGCTGGACCGGGATCACTATAATTTACACAACAGAGATGCCCAAATCTTCCGCAAATGTAGCATTGTATTTCCTACCAACCAAAAAAAAAAAGACTGATATAGTAGGAAAGTAAAATCACTTACAAAGAGACATACTACATTAATATACTAAAATAAGGACCTTGATGTCATAAGGACAGTAGTCATTCCTGCATGAGAACATCTCATGCCCCATATCTCCACATTTTAAACATATATTTGAACTCTTGTATTTTTCAGGACAATCTTTGTCACGATGCCCCTGTTGGTTGCAGATAAAGCATCAACCTCATCCCTACCCAAGTAAAAAAATGAGTATATAAAAATAAACCGAGCACTTCTGTTAGAGCATAAGCATCGATTCATACAAATATGAGAAGAGACCTGAAAACACAACACATTTTTCTCAAAATCATATCATTCTATTAATTTATAAGAATCGCCAATCATATATATAAAGATAATTGCAGATGTACTGCAAGAATGATATCATCTAAAAGTATAATGAACTACAAATACAATAAAGGTATTCAGAATTTCCGTACAGAGCAGGAATCACTAACAAGATAAATGTTCATGCCCCCCATCATTACAGCAAGGTATTTACTAACATCACCTCAACCAACTAATACCATAATGATAAAGAATTAACTCAATTTATGGGCAAATGACGAAATCTACCAGGCATTTGATTTTCAAAGTCACAGATCTGCAGTAAAATTAATATTCATATTCCTATATCTTTCAAGTAGGGTATTATTTACCATCATTTCAAACGACTATGTGAATAAAGATGTACTAAACATACAAGTATGTGGCTAGAGGCGGAGGCAGAAAAAACACATCAACACAAATGGCAGTAATTGAAATTTCAGAAATTCAGGGGGAAAACCCCCAACTCCATGGTTGAAATTGAAGTTGAAAATTTCAGGAAAAAAATAAATCGATGATGGGGAAATTACGAATTGAAATCGAAACTCGAATAAACCATAAGAATTTCAGAAATTCGAAACAATAATTAAAGAGAAGAAGAGAGTGAAGAGAATAAAAACCTAAATTTGAAGTTCGCTAGCGATGATGGCAGTGAGGTCGGCGATCGCAGCGTATTTCTTCGGTGGTAGTGCAATTTGCCGGTGGTGGTGAGTTCGTCAATGAGTTCGCTAATACCTTGTATGCCAAGGGCAGAAGAGAGAGGCAAAGGGTAGGGTGAATTTTGGTTCGCAGAGCATCGCATCCTGGAGACACTTTTCAGGTTTGACATAAGGCCAAATGAAGGAAAATAGAGACCTGTTATGTTAAACGACGGGTCTTTCTTTATTTTATTTTATTTTTTTACGAGAGAGTGGTCAGTCCAGTGATACATAAGAAACCCGTTTAGTTAAATAAAGGGTCTCTTGTTTCTCTTTTTTTATTTTCCATGCAAAAAAAATGGTCCCTTTTATATCCTAGAGATCCGTTAAACCAGATAACAGATCTCTTATATTTTTTCCTCTAATTTTAAGTCGGTCCTTTGACTCATAAGAGACCAGTTATCTATAATATTAGATCTCTCATATTAAAGAGACCCATTATATCAACAAACGGGTCTTTTATTAAGGGTCCCTTTGCCCATTTTTGTAGTAGTGTGATCAACTTCCTCTCCTTCTTCTTCGCCTTCATCCACCAACTCCTCTGTTTTTTTGATTTCTTCTTCTTCAGACTGTTTTTCTACTAAAATATTTTCTTCTTATTTTTATTTTTCTCCGTCCTCCTGTCTCTCCTCTTCATCTTCTATTACAATGATTTCTTCTTTTTCATCTTCCTCCACAACTTCTTCTATGATAATTTCCTTTTCTTCAACTACTCCATTTTCATTGATAGTTCCATAAAAAATACTTTGCATAATAGAATGGATGAATTAGTCCATATTGGTTTTAAAATTAGACATGAACCAATTTTCTTGGAGCATTAAAATAGGATCTGACTCATTGCAAAACTCCATGAGTACTTGCTCCGTAGCCTGGGGATACTCCCAGCTACTGGTTTCAACAAAAAATTGCAGTTGAGAGAATGAAAATGATTTCAAGGTTTTTCATTCCTCAAAAATGTGTATAAAAGAATGTTTTAAAGTTTGAGATTTTACCAGTTGAAGTTGATCTATAGATAGGTTTAAGAAATTATTCTCGAGCAGGTTGAAAGAATAGTTTGCCTCTGGAATGTGAATGATCAAACCTGCTTCTTCTTCTTCTGAAATGAACTGGGGAGTGAGAAGAGGGACAAGTTGGGTTTCCAGGCTGGAGGGAGCAGGCTGATCCTCTCTATGAATGGGTTCAGGGGTAGAAAAATGATCTGGATGCTCCTCCTCGTCAAACAATCACCAGGGTCTTTTGGGTGATGGTTCTGGTGAGGAGTGGATCGGGGATGGCTCACCAGGGGCTGGTCCCCTTCTCTTGAAACAGATGGCAATAGGGGTATCGTCTGAGTCTGAGTCAGACCTGGCTGCAGGTTGATCCCTGGCTGCAGCTTGATCTTCGGTTGACTCGCTTGATCTCAAAGGGTATCTGTAGAGAGTTCGCTCTACAGACATTTCCCTTAGTATCTGAGCTGCTTTCCTCTCACCTCCTAGCCTCCTCAAGGTCTCTTGGTGTAAGTGACCAAGCCTCTTGTTGATGTGGAAGGGGTCAGGGTTTCCCTTCGCCACACCAAGCTGCTCCAACATCCAACTAAGCTGTGTTCCGAACACCAGCTTGTTTTTTAATCTCTTTTCTTCAACTAGTCACTCGGATTTGTTCACTTCTCACACCAATTGCCTGAAAATGTAATCAGCCTAGTCAATTCATTCGGCTTGAATAAGTGCTCCCAGCACCATGAACTTGGCTGACGACAATTGGTCGTAGATGCCCGCCATCCCCATCACTATTTTGTTGGTTATATCCAACGCATAGCGATATTCCTTCTTTAATTCGCTCCTTTTGGCGGTCAGCTTCAACTTTTCTGGCTGGTCAACAGCCTTGATTTTCAGCCACGTGTCGGCTGCGTTCTGCTTTAGGGCTTCGGCAGCCACGCCGTGGGATTTCATCCCGAAGATTTTCCCGACCAATTCTGGAGTAATATCCACTTGGACTCCACAGATTGAGCTCCTTATGCCTGATTCGAGAACTTGGGCTTCTCGGTAAAAAGCGATAACAGCCTCCTTGAAGAGATGTTTAGGACTGATATCCAGAAATGGGTAGGTCCCATTTGCCTTCATTGATCTGATGAGATGTCGCACGTCGTTTTCCAAATTTGCCTCGAGAAGTCCTTCGAAATCGATGACCAGTGAGAAAATGATCTGGTCCTTCACCGCCTTAAGGTTAACTCCGTTGAAGTATGCTTCTCTTTCTGCGCAAGAAATATTTCTTCTGAGTGTATGAAAATTCGAAATGGGCTTTTGCTCTGTAAAAATTAGGGTTCGTAAGCGTGAAGAAGGTAAAGTACCACTTGTAGGTATTAAAAAGAAATTGAAGCGACGTTTGGAATATTAAATTATTTTAATTTCAATATTATTTTAATTTGAGTCGGTTCAAATTTTGAATTAGTGGGGTCGTGTGAACATGTAATCGTGCTAGCTTGTCACTGTGTAATCGTGAACGTGAGATTGCCATGTGTAAATAGATAATAATAAATTATTCAGTAGTCGGTCAAAATTAGAAAACTTAGCTGGTTGACCGTTGACTGTTTGACTGCTCTGCATTAGGTGACTCTCCTTGTCTGCTCCAGGTAGGTTCGATGCACGTGGTCGACTTAGTCATCCTTCGTCTTTTAAATGCAGTCCGATCGGTACCTTCCTTTGCTCGTCTGATCTGGTCTTCAGGTAGCTTTCTCATCTGTACTAGATTCCCAATCTAGTAGTCCAAGTTCCCTACTCAGCTCCAAAAACCTTTCTTCTGGTAAAGGTTTGGTGAAAATGTCAGCAATTTGATATTCTGTGCTGACTCTTTCAACTCTGACTCTCTTATTAAGCACGTGGTCTCTAATGAAGTGATGCTTAACATCAATGTGCTTTGTCCTTGAGTGCAATACTGGATTGTTGGTGATTGCAATTACACTATTGTTGTCGCACCAAATTGGGACTTCATTTGCAATGATGTTGTAATCCCTTAGCTGTTGTCTGATCCACAAGATCTGGGAACAACAGCTACCTGCATCTAGATACTCTGACTCTGTTGTTGAGATAGAGTTAGATATCTGCTTCTTGCTAAGCCAGGATATCAGTCTGGTTCCTAGGAATTGGCACGTTCCACTAGTGCTTTTCCTATTGATCTTACATCCTGCGAAATCTTCATCTGAATATCCTGATAGCTCAAAGTTGTCATCTTTAGGATACCATAAACCGACATTAATGGTAGACTTGAGATATTTGATGATCCTCTTAGCTGCTTCCAGGTGTGACTGCTTGGATTTAGACTGGAATCTTGCACATACTCCTACAGCATATGAAATGTCTGGCATGCTTGCAGTCGGATAAAGAAGTGATCCAATGAGTCCTCTGTAGTGGGTTGAGTCTACTGGTATGCCTTCTTCATCTGATTCAAGATGTGTGCTTGTGCTCAGAGAAATTTTTGCTGATTTGGCTGATTCCATTCCAAATCTCTTGATTAGATCTCTGGTGTATTTGATCTGGTTGATGAAAATTCCATTTTCCATCTGCTTAACTTGCAGTCCTAGAAAAAAATTAAGCTTGCCCATCATACTCATCCCAAATTCTCCTTGCATGAGATATGAGAACTTCTCACATAGCTTTGGATTGGTTGAGTCAAATATGATATCATCCACATATATTTGGACTAATAATATGTGGTCTTCATGCTCCACTCTGAATAGGGTCTTATCTACCTTGCCTTTGCTGAATCCATTCTTCTCAAGAAACACGGATAATGTTTCATACCATGCTCTTGGTGCTTGCTTGAGTCCATATAAAGCCTTCAAAAGCTTGTAGACTTTGTCTCATTTGACAAATCCAGGGGGTTGCTCCACATAGACTTCTTCTTCTAGAATTCCATTAAGAAAAGCACTCTTTACATCCATCTGGTAGACTATGAAATCATTGAATGCTACATATGCAAGGAATAGTCTGATGGCTTCTAATTTTGCAACAGGTGCATAAGTTTCATCAAAATCTATACCTTCGCATTGTGCATAGCCTTTAGCAACAAGTCTGGCTTTTTTCCTAACAATAGCTCCATCTTCATCGCATTTGTTCTTGTACACCCATTTGGTGCCAATAACCTTCTTATGATCCGGTCTGTCTGTTAGTTCCCAAACATTGTTCCTTTCTATCTAATTAAGCTCTTCTTGCATTTCATTGATCCAAGAGTAGTCTTCTAGGGCTTGCTCTATTGTCTTGGGTTCTATTTGAGACATAAAGCATGAAAACATTGCCATTTCTACGGGTAGAGTAGACTGTCTTGTCTTGACTCCATCAGTTAGCTTCCCAATGATCTACTGGATAGGGTGATCTTTGAGCCACTTAGGAAGGTCTTCTTCTTCAGGGTCTGTTCCCCCTATAGATTTGTTTTGGTGGATTTCTTCTCTCTCTGCATCAGCTTGGTTCTGATCTCCTTGGTCTGCAACTGGATCAGCTACCGTCTTGTCATCTGCAGGTTGGGATCTGGTCTAGTCTGCAGATGGGTCTTTATCAGCAGCAACTGAATCAGGTAGGTTTTGTGGTCCTGTCTGATCTGCAGTTGGGTCTTCATCAGCTATAGATGGGTCTTCAGGCTGGTCTGCAGGTGAGTCCACCATTCCTGTGTCATGGACAATGACTTCTTCTAGGGTTGCAGATTTGTGCTTATTCTCTATCAGCTCCATCTTTTTCCTGTAGTCAGCAGTAGTTTCATCAAATACAACATGATATGTTTCCTCCACAACTAAGGTTCTTTTATTCAAAACTCTATATTCCTTTCTTCTTTGTGAGTATCCCATAAAGAGACCACCATCAGTTTTATCATCAAAGGCATTTAGTTGGGTTTTACCATTATCGTGGATGAAACACTTACAACCAAAAATATGAAAATATGCAACAGTTGATGTTCTGCCATTCCAAACCTCATAGGGAGTTTTGCCATGTCTCCCTACTATCATACTCATGTTCTGAGTGTGACATGCCGCATTGACAGCTTCAGCCCAGAACCTCTTGGGCAGGTCTGCTTCTGTAATCATGGACCTGGCAGCTTCCTACAAGGTTCTGTTTCTTCTTTCAGCAACACCATTCTGCTGAGGGGTCCTGGCTGCAGAGACTTCATGCTGGATCCCATTCGATTCTTGTGTCGGTGATTGCCTTGTTGAGAAATTCTCCTCCTTTATCTGATCTGATCTTGATGATTGAGAGAGATTTCTCATTCTGGATCCTCCTTAGCAGCTCAGGTAACTTGGTTAGTGTTTCGCTCTTTTTATAGAGAAAAACAACCCATGTGTATCTTGAGTAGTCATCTACAACTACTAGAGCGTGCTTACTGCCACTTAAGGTCCTTGGATTGATGGGGCCAAATAGATCCATGTGTAATAGATCTAGGATCCTTGTTGTAAGAGTAGTAGATTGAAGTGGCTTGAATGATGCTCTTGTTTGCTTCCATTTGTGACATGCATCACAGAGAGCTTCCTTCTTGAATACTTCTTCTGGAAGTCCTCTGACCAGCTTCTGAGAACTAATCTTGTTGATAGCTTTGAAATTCAGGTGACATAGTCTCTTGTGCCACAGCCATCCATTCTCAGCTATTGTCTTAGATAGAAAATCGGTATTAGGAGTTCCTGTGTTCCAATCTATCATATAGACATCCCTTCTTCTGAATCCTTATAGCTTCACTTCTCCAGATAGGATATCTATCACCATGCATTTCCAAATGGTGAAGACTACTAGATTCTTCTCATCACAAAACTAACTTATGCTCAAAAGATTATACTTGAGTCCTTTGACATAGTGAACTTTGGATATGGTGATGTTTCCTCTGTGAAGCTCTCCAAAACCTTTAGTCTGACCTCTAGAGATATCTCCAAAGGTTACATCTGGACCTTTTTCTTTGGTATAATTCATCAGCACCTTCTTGTTCCCAGTCATGTGCCTTGAGCATCCGGAATCTACAAAACATTCTTCACCTCCAATGTTTGAATTTGTGGAGATGTGGTAGTAGTCCTTCCACCTTTTCTGCAATCAGACAAGCAGAGATTTAGGTACCCAAATCTATGTGGGTTCTCGGGGGTTAGTTGGTTTCCTGGAGAACTAGTTTCTCCTAGGATTGTGAAAGTTGCTGTTATTACCCCTAAAAGGTGTGTAAGGTCTGGGCCTATATCCTCTGTTGGGATTGTGTACCGGATATGCCTCATAAAACTGATGGTGTGGGCCATGCCTAAATCTTAGCTGAGACCATTTATTAAATCTTTGAGGTCTCCATACCTGTTCGTTTTGAAAATTAGGATAACCTTGAGGTTTCCATTTGCCCCTCCCATTTTGAAATCTGTTTTTGGGGAGTCTATGATAATAATGGGAATATTATCTGGGCTGCTGCTTCTGCCTTGGCCATTGCCTAATCTCATGTTTATGTGGCTGTCTTGTATACCTTGGCTGCAACCTAGACCTGTGACTTGGCTGTTGCCTATTTTGAAATACAGGTTTGTATATTGGCTCAGCAGTCGAGATAATTATTTCTCCCTTGATGAAAGTGGTTTTAGAACTAGAGGGAGTGTGTGGGTCATATCCAAGGCCTGATCTGGAATATAATGGCCTTTTATTCGTACACAATTCGTCCAGGGTTAGAGATGCCTTCAAGGAGGTTATTTCCTTCGCCTGATTTTTACTTAGCTGAGTCAGTTTTGCAAACTCAGCTTTGACATGAGCAAGTGCAGCTGATTTTTTACTATTCAAAACAGTTAATCATTTTATCTCCAATGTGGTATTATCAGCCTGGTTTGTAGAGTTATCTGCAGCCTGCTTTTCAAGATCAGCTTTGGTTTTATCAAATTCTAGGCTGAGTTTTTCAAAGTCATTTTTCAGCTGCCCATTCTCATCTTGCAGCTGGGGCCTCTTGGCTGATACAGTTTGGTGTGCAGTTTTTAATCTCTCAAAATCTTTGAGAAGCTGATTTACAGGCTCGTGTAAGTCCATGTCTTTTGACATGTCTGAGCTTTTATTATTTGAAAGTGAGGGTTTAGATGTTACCTCTTCATCAGCTAGGTTGGCCATCAGACAATTATATTCTTCATCATCATCATCAGAGAAGAATTCGCTGCTTGATTCTACTCGCTCTTGATCTTCTCCGATGAGGGCCTTCCTTCGATCTTCTTTTCTGCTCACCTCCTTCTTGCTCTCGTCCTTCTTGAGATCAGGACAGTCTATTTGGATGTGTCATGTCCTGTGGTAATTATAACACTCCACCTTCCAGCTTCCAGCGTTTTTGATTTCTCCTGGGTTCTCCTTATAATTCTTTTTGTATTTGGAATAATTCTTTCTGAAGTTGCTGAACCTTTGCATTATGAACGCCATTTCTTCCTCAAAATCAAGTGGATTTGGAGGTTTTACATCAGGTAGGTTATTGGCGGGGGACTCAGCTGCAAAGGCTATTCCCTTCTCTGCAGGCTCGGTTGATGATGAACTTGGAAGCTCAAACTCATAAGCCTTTAGATCAGAGAACAGCTCTTCAATCTTTATTTTGTTAAGATCCTTAGATTCTCTCATGGCCACTGCCTTCATACTCCATTCAGGATTGAGAGATCTTAAAACCTTCAGCGCCATCTCCCTGTTCCCATATGATTTTCCCAGGGAGTTAATCTCATTGATGATTTCAGTGAACCTTGTGTCCACTTGGTCTATGGATTCGCCATTCTTCATTTTGAAGTTGTCAAATTTTTGAGTAGCAATTTGACAACTTATTTTCTTTTATCAGCTCTGTTCCTTCACACATTAAAGCTAATGTGTCCCAGATTTCTTTGGCGTTTTTGCAGTTCTTGATCTTGACCATAGTTGATTTATCAAGAGTTTGGTACAGCACGTCTCTCACCCGGTTGTCAAGGTTGGCCAGCTTTCTTTCTTCAATGGTCATCTCCGTCCTCTTTTTTGGGATCTTCTCTAGCTTTCCGGCTGCAATCTCCTCAGGAGTATTGTCCTTCTCGAAGATGAAGGGACCGTCCTCTATGATGCACCACATGTCATCATGGATTGAAGATATGTGTGCCTGCATCCTTATCTTCCAAAGATCATACTCGTCAACTGAAAAATAGGTAATCTAGAATGCATGTATTCCATTTCTAAAATGAGCTTAGAATATATCCTCGATATATGGATCTGGTTCTTTTAATATTAAACCAACCGCTCTGATACCACTTGTAGATCACAAGTCATCCAGGAATAAGTCTAGAGGGGGGTGAATAGACTTATTGAAACTCTTTTCCACAAAGGATGATTTTCTCAGCTGATGGTACAAATGACTTGTAGTCAATGTAAGTGCGGAAGTCAGCTCATGATGAACACAAAATTAATCAATGGAACAGTTAAGTATGTATGCAGCAAGTAAGTATGATAATGAAAGCAGTAAAACACGCAGGCAGTTATAGTGGTCTCAGAGGTGGGGTAATCCTCTACTAATCCACTTTTCTCCTAACCAGTTGGGGATAAATTCACTATAATTCTCAACCAGTGATAAATATTACAGTGATTTAACCAATTACAACAGCTTCCAACCAGTGGAATTCCTTGCCGTTGCAACTCCCTTTGACTGCCTTGCACCTCTTGATCTGTGATCCTTGGATGCCTTTACAGTCTCTCGAACTTCAACCAGTGAAGTACCCCGAACTCAGGTTTTAAAGACACGAGTGATTGTCTTCTCCAACTAAGAGCTTCTTCAAATAAGAACTTTAGAACTCTTGCTCTTTCACGATGCTATTGTTCGCTTTGATTACTTTGTTTGCTTTGAGTGCTTGTAAGTGTTGTTCGCATCGTACTGATCAACTTCAAATCTTCAGATATATATAAGTGTCGACATTTGAGCATTTCTTCATAGCCGGTGCAAATCTGTAACAAATCCGTCCGTTGGAGAAATACACTTCTTTGTTTTTCTTTCTGAACGTTCCAAGGCTGGATTCCCATATTTTAATCCAATTCCGACTGTTGTGAAGACTTCCATGTGATAGCGCCAATTTTTTTGAATATAATAAGATTAAAGTCTTTAGTGGTGGGTCTGGATGATTTATTTAAATCATTTCCTTTCCGGGAATCTCTTCAATCTGTCTCTAATCGCCCGCATGTGACTTTCCGTAAATATTGACTATTCAACGCATGCTGACGTGGATTGGAGTACTTGGCTGATTAATTGGCTGACTTCTCTATAGTCAACTAGTCTGATGTGCAGTCAACCTTCTCTGATGTCGACTTCTCTGATGTGCCGACTTGTCTGTAGTCTTCTGACCTGATTTGAACTTGACTGATCTGATGGTCAGACTACAGATAACTTGACTTTCATTCTTGACTGCAGTCTGGTCCTACTTCGCTGATTAATTTGTTTGACCAGAACTTCTCTGATAAGGGTTGCCTGATATGACTCGTCTATGCTCAACCTTATCTGAACAGGTGAGTTGACCAAGACTCGGCTGATAGATACTTATCTGACTTACACTTAGCCGATTTTTAAGCCTAACTTATATGGCTTATAAAAGATACTCATTTGGTTCTTCCTTACATTTTGCCAAGTAATAATCATACATTTGAATATAATGATGACATCATCAAAATCTAACAAGTATTCCTAACAGTTAGCGTGCGTTAATTATATGTAAGTACATGCATGCATTAACATCAATAGAATCATACACTCGCCAATACTGGACTATGAAATATGGAGAATTATACTCTAATTGATAATATGACATACCCGATGTCACAAGGTTCAAATACAGATACAATATATATCAAATATCTAGGTATTACACCTGAGCATTCTGAGCCAATTGAGCTACCAATTATTAAAGAATAACGGTAGCTCCAGTGTCAGCGTTATTACCCGATGGCTAGTCCTGACTATCATTCACATCAAAACAACATTATGAATGACACACAAGGTAACCTGCGGCCATGACCCATAGCATAGAGTCCAAGAGGTCTCGTCGAACCGTACCCAGGTGGAAAACCATGTCCATGATCCAACGCCCTTAGCATAGATCCCCATAGGCCCAGTCGGACACGTCCCCGGGTGGATGAACCACTCACACACACTTAATATTTCACAGATTCAATCTTATAGAAATAAAACCATACATAACATAATGTAATACATGTACTTTCCTTTATTAGTATTATAAAAACATACGGTGAATAGAAGATAATTCGGTCTGATCTTCCCCTTATGGTTCTATCATAACACATAACAATATTCAATCAACCACAATGTTACCGGAAAAATATGGGATTGTACCAAAGTCTATAAGAACCTTTTAGCGAACATTACGAGGGCATAATCGACAATAAATGATTAATGATGGAAATTGCATAAATTAATCCACAAAACCTCAAGAAAAACAATAGATTATGATTTCACAATCATAATCTATCTTCAATCTAGCCTAAATCGGATTAAAAGACAAAAATCATAATAAACCCTCAAAATTCCCAAAACTAGGGTTCTAAGAGTTTTAACGCATTTAGGATGATGGACTAAGATCAGATACTAGGAACGTGAAGATGTTGTTATATGATGATATATGGTCGGATTTCACACTCAAGCGCTCAAAACCGCTGTTGGTCGCCGAAGGGAAGGAGAAGGGGTGAAAAATGACGAAGGTTGACTGCTGCCCATCTATATATACAGGCACGCTTTAGCGCTCGCTAAGTATGATGCTTAGCATGCACTAACGAGCTGTAAAGACTAAATGTTCTGACACAAGTATACACTTAGCGCGCGCTAACGGGCTTCAAAATATGAGTGTCATGTCTCACACCAGTTGGTGTGTGCTAATGAGATAATTAGCATGCATCAATGTAACAATTTAGTCTGTGCTAATGAAACAATTAGCTTGCGCTAATCCCTATGTTCAATAGTTCAGCTGTGAAGCCCCATCAGTTCGAACACATGATGAACACATGAATAAACAACAAAGCATTTGTGATGAACACCAACATACAAACTCAAGCGCTAAATAAACACATGATTCCGACCACCCATGGTACGGTAAAAAACGATACAAAAACCAAAAACTCAATACTTTGGAAATTACAAAATAGTCTAAATGTCCGAAAAATCACGATTCCAAATCGAACAACACCGAAGTTCATTATATATCTAAATATGATATTTGAACTTGTGGAAACAACAAACGACAGCTTCGAACAAGATTTGCAAGAATCGGACCTAAAGGCGAAAAAGTTACTACAATATACGGATTCCCATAAAACAGCCCCAAAACTCGTTCGACTGCCAATGTGCAGAACAAAATAGTATTAAAATATCAAAACAATTACAAGCGAGTTGACAAAAATGAAAATACACCAAATATAGAAATTATTATAAATAGAAAGCGAGGATATTATAGGCGACAGCCCTCCCGCCACACTGCTGCGACTGAGGATAGAGAATCTCCCATGTTCCCTCAAATCCTGGTTGAACTGCTTCCTGAGAAGATAGTCTCAGATTGGCCTGTATAATGGCGAGACCGATCTCAGGTCCCCTCTAGCCAGTACCTAACCTAGATGGATCTTCATCCAGCTTGGGATACCCACCGCTGCCGGATGTTTCCCTTAATCTTGGCGAATGGTCTCATCGGTGGTACCTATCACTTCTCCCCATTCAATCCAAAGATGGAGCCAGCTCGCCTCTGTAGTATCCTAACTTTTTACTGTAGCTGTTTCACTTTATTTTATCCGGGTTATGTTGCACAGTGTAGAATCTATACAGTATGGATAAAATAATTTGAGGACTGAAACATCTGTATTGGTATAATTATCGCAGCTAGTCTACACTTGCATTTGAGGATATTACGTATTAGGTATATCGTATGAGAATAAACAGTTGAAATTGGACAAGTGCAGCCTACATGATGTACATTAATGTGCATACATTATGTACGCTAATGTGTAAGCATAGCATATGTTAAAGGTATAGATAACATACATAAGATCATATCAGACAGGATCCAGGCTGTATCCGATAGGTGGGTCCGGTGGTCGAAAGTTTTCAGCATGCATGTGCATGGCTGAGTCAACAACACTTAACATTCGCTAAGAGAGGGGCTAACATATGAGCAATGTTATCTACGTGATGAAGATTTTATGTATGTTACAATAAGATCAGTCCAAGAAATATGGCGTGTGGTCTCGGCTGCTTTCGACACATGATTAGATAATCAACGAGGGGATCATGTATGCTATGAGTTATGCAGTACGTACATTAATCGGTTTACATAGTCTGCGAGCATGGCGTAAGTAAGGCATTATAACGAACTGAGGCAGTAGTCTCTAGACTGGTGTTGCGTACGCAATCAAGTCCAGGTAGCATATGCTAGGTGCTATTGCGTACGTTATTGCTGAGCAATATCGGCTATTAATAATTGTGCATATTATAAAGTGAGGTTTGGTCCTTCATTTTCTCATGAACCAAGTTGAGGCTTTCTCTCCCAAAATCATCCCTCTGCATATGTAGATGATATTGAGCCTTTTCTAACTTGGTTATGAGCTTGGGGCATAGATTGGAGCTTTACTTAAAGTTGATGATGATTCTTGGAAGGAGTTCGATTGTTCTTTGTTTTAGTTCATCAATAAATGTAATATTTGTGTTTCTATGATTATGGCTCGATTTTCTGAAGGATTTTAACATGTTAGGAATCATGTTAGTCTATCCTATTATTTATGATGATGTTGTACTTGATTAACTTGCATTATAACAAAATTATTGAAGATATTGATAAAAGTTATTCATGTTGAAGAGTTGCAATTCGTTCAAATATGCTCGTAAGATGGATTATCGAACTATGTTGATGTTGTTGTTGATAACTACTTCATATAATGATGGATGGTTGAAGTGTTAATTTGATGTTGGCGTTTCATGAAGCTTGTGTTGAGGGGATGATGCTGTTTTGATATTCATTGAATTTTGAAATAAGAACATGGACTAGATGTTAGAAACATCTTTCTTTATGTTATTTTGTTGGATTACGATTTAGATGGTGGGTTAGATGTTAGAACACATGTCGTATTATGTTGTTTTTGATGATATAAACATGGTTATGGATTAGTTCGTGTTCTTGGATAAGTCATTGGTGTATATATCATGACAATATGAATATGTAAGGTGTTTGATGTTTTGGATATGAACATGGAGTGTTCACATCTAGAATCAAGTTAAGGTGATTGACGATGTGGTTTCGTATGATCCCATTGGAATATAAATGATAATGAGTGTAATGTGATTATTATTCACCTTTGAGTATATGTGTTCATACATATTGAATAAGTGTTAAATTCGGATGTTAGGATTATTAGATAATCTTGGAATTGTGATTGTTACAAATTTGATGGATAGGAACAAGGGAAGAACACATTATTTTGAATATGAGGTTGAATTTAGAATTGAGTATGTTACAATCCTCATTATCGGGTTAAATTGATTATTGATATGATTATCGGATTTCGGGACCGTATTGTGGATATGAATTAGTGGTTGATTGGATTGAGTAGTTTGGTTTTGTGTATGATCGAGATATTGTTGAACCGTTGGGATTATTGATTGTTTACATCGATCTTTGATTGTTATCGAACTTGTTGTTAATCGATTATTGCAAGATAATTGATTATTAAATAGAATCGTGTGCCACAATTGAATTCGAATATGGTTATGAATTGATTGGGCTGGAGTGAAGGAGCTCATCGACAAAAGCAAGAAAATTGGTTAAGGCTTCGTCAGCACCAAACCGGTATCGAGGCTAATTTATACTTGTTCAGTTAATAATGCTTAATGAATGGTCTCGGTTTCATTTCATTTATACATATAGAAAATAAGTGTGAATTTTGGATATTAGAGTTGTATTGTTTTTCACTTTTGGAGTTAAATCATAATGTATATGATTTACATTCGTTATTGATATACTTGAGTATTGAGGATACGTTTTGAAAAAGACGAGGATATGAGTTATGTACAACCTACGATGTTTTGGATCGTTGAATATCGAGGATAATCATCGGTGATGGTTTTTGACATCAATATTGTTCTCGAGGGATTCGAGGAAAGTGTTCGAACTATTGTATCAGTTTCGGCGGCAACAAGAAATTTGGCGAGAGATCCAACCGCAAGGAAAACCAATAGGTCCATGGGCGAGACACCCTAGATGTTGCCTTATTGAAGAAGGTCGAGGCTGATTCAAAAGATAAGGGCTTGATTCCCTTAAGTGAACGTGATGCTGAGATGGTCGCACAACCACACAGTGACTCCCTCATCGTTATGCTTCCCATTTTAGTATCCCGGTCCATCGGGTTATGGTCGACAATGGGGCGTGTGCGAGCTACCTTTATTTGTGAATCTTCAAGATGGTGCATATAGATGGATCACATATACGTTCAAGTACAGAAAAAATATGTGGGCTTCGGAGAGAGCGACACCACTAGACCAGTGTGCAAGATCGACCTACCAAGTCAGTTCGATCATTATCACTTTCAAGATCATGGACGCCCTGAGTGAGCACAGTGCCCTTCTGGGTAGACTGACCCTACATCAGCTAAGGGCCACTCACTCCATTAATCATTATTATTTGGAATTTTCTTTTCCAAGGATATGAACACGAACTCATATGAACAATCAAAGGGCGGCTCGGAAATGCAGCTCCAGCATCCAAGCCGTAGAAATCAATGTTATGGAGCGCTCCATCAGCCCATAACCACTGGAATAAAATCTAGATGATCAAGAACCTGACCTAGGCTGACGACCCAGGAAGGAACCAATGGATCTTGCATCTCCTGAGTCCTAACAAACAAGACTTGATGGTCAATCGGGGCCGCCGAACTGGAAAGGAACCTATCGACCCAGAATATGAAATAGACCCCATAGAGTAAAAGGAGAAGATAAAAAGACATGCTGAGCCGGTTGAAGAGCCAGACTGGATCACCGCTGAGAAGTTAACCCAACTAGGCAGCTCTAGATCGGCCATAACCTCACTAAGCCGATTAGGAGTGAATTAATCACTTTCTTGAGGCCAACACCGATGTCTTTCCCTAGTCGCATGAAGACATGCAAGGAATCAGTCCCGCACATGCCTGTCATTGGCTCAACATCAACCTAAACTACAAGTCGGTGGTTCAAACGAGAAGGAAGATGGGGCCTGAAAGGCAAGAGTCCGTCGAAGGAGAAGTGTCCAAGTTGCTCGATAACAAGTTCATATGATAAGCTAAGCACTAGAAGGAAAAGCAATAGATAATGACAGCTATGTATCGATTATACTGACTGGAACAAGGCTTACCTAAAGACAGCTATCCCTTACCGCACATTGATTATGGTCGATGCAACCGCCATGCACGAGCTGATGAGTCTCATGGATGCTAACTCTGGTTATAACCACATTGGACTCCATCTCAATGACGAGAAGAACACATCTTTCTACTCAGCATGTGACCTGTATTGCTTCGGTCTTAAAAATGTCGGAGCCACTTATCAAAGGTTAGTAAACAAGATGTTCGCCGATTTGATCGGATATATTATGGAGGTCCACGCAGATAACATGCTTGTAAAGAGTTTATATGCTTCTGATCATGTACGTCATATGAATAAAATATTTTCGATTTTGCGTAATTATAAAATGATGTTGAATCCTAGGAAATGCACTTTATGGTTTGGTCCGGAAAATACTTCGGTTATATAGTAAGCCAAAGAGGCATCGAGCCCAGCCCCGACAAAATCAAGTCCATCCTGTACTTAATGCCGCCCAGCTCAGTTAAACAAGTCTAGAGCCAAACTGGGCGACCGGATGCTCTGAGCCGATTCGTGTCTCACTCAACGGACAAATGCCGACCTTTCTTTGAGGAGAACAAGAAAAATAACTTGGAATGGACTAAACAATGTCAGGTCTGCTTTGATGCTTTGAAGGGCTCACTTGTGTTCATGCTGATACTGCAGAAGCCTAACAGAGCTTATCCCCTCTTGTCTATAACTTGTAGTATCAACAACCGCACTCAGATCAATAATATTAAGGCTCAAAAACTCAATACAGCATCCAATACACTATGAAAGTCACGCCATACACGACACCGAGTGATGAGACACTTTAATGGAGAAACTGGTGTATGCCTTGATCATGTCATCCAGAAAGTTAAGACCTTACTTTCTAGATCATAAAATCATTGTTTTAACACATTTTTCCCTTCAAATAAGTCGTGCATCGGACCAACACCTCAGACATAATGACTAAATGAGCGGTCGATATCAGTCAGTTCGACATCAGCTTCGAACCCCGCACTGCCATAAAGTGCCAAACATTAGTCGACTTCACAGCCTAATTCACTTTTGAAATAGAGGAATGCCTTGTCCGACCTGAAGAATGGTCTCTGCTTGTGGACGAATCTGCCACAACACGAGTCGGGGCTAGGATAGTTTTAATTTGCCCATAATGGAAACTTTTCAGTTCGGCAATAAGGCTACGATCCAGCTACTAACAACAAAGCTGAGTACGAAGCAGTCCTGGACGGTCTAGAAATGATGAGCTCCCTCGGTCTGAAGAAACTCTTTTCACAGCGACTCACAACTAGTCATCAATCAGATCGGAGGAGATTATGAGGATGAACAGCTCAATCTTATTGCATACTTGAAGTTGGTCAAGGTAAAACTGCTAGGTTTCGAGGCAAGAGTGGTACACATACCTTGATATGAGAAATATTCAGGCCGACTCTCTGGACAAACTCCCTTCAATTCAGGGGCCAAATATTTAGAAGAAGTAAAGTTAGGCACCACACTAGCTAAGCTCTAGATGCGATGGAAATTAATGCAACCGACTCAACAGGCATCTCGGGCTGGATGGCCCCACTCATCCGATATCTCCAGGATGATGTTCTTTCCTAGGATAGAGCTAAAGCTCGATCAATCTAGATCAGGTCGGCCAGATTTGCCCTCATAGAAGAGGTTTTATACAGAAGAGGCTATTCAGTCCGATTATTATGGTGCATATCGGAGGAAGACACCAAGTATGCATTAATAGAATTGCATGTGGAGATATGCGGGAATCACATATACTACTAGCCTGATCTAAAAAAGAATGCCATATCCCTTGTAAGAAAGTGCGATTAGTGTCAAATGTTCGCACCTCAGATCTATTCCCACAAGAACTTCTCACATCGGTCCTAAGTTTGTGGCCATTCGTGAAATGGGGGATCGGTCTGATCGACCTACTACCCAAAATAAAGCGCGGAGTAACACATGTTATAGTCGTCGATTACTTCACAAATGGACTGAAAACGAGCCACTCGCAACTATAACCGAGCAAAAAATCACGGACTTCGTCTAGGAATCAATTATATAGCGGTTCGGCATTCCGAACTCAATTGTCTTAGAAAATAATTCAAGATATTTTGTTCGGACCTGCACATCAAAATTACTTCTCGGCACTATACCACTCATAATCAAACGGATAAGTTGAGGCGGTCCACAAAATCATCAAACAGAAACTGCAAATACACCTCAAAAAATTTAATGGCGGATGGTCGGCAGATATCCCCCGCGTTCTTTGGTCTTACCGCACTACATATCTGTAATATCCGCTATTTTCATAATATAATATTGTTATTTATAATAATATTAGTAAATACATTTTCATTTCATTTAGTCTCATTGCATTACATTTATCACTGAGTAAGTAATTATTGTAAAATTATTTTCACTTCACATACAACTCAAATTCATTTAATCTCATTTTATAAGATCATAAATATTATCATAACATCTCATAAATTCTAAGCCCAAGTCATTTTTTATCGATTAATTTTAAGAGGCATTTAATATTACTTATTCTTATTATTATTACTATTATTATCATTAATGGTATCATTATTATTAATATTATTATAAATATCATTATTATACATATCGTTAACATTGATAATAGTAGCATTTTTGTTATTAAAGGTAATATTAATATTTATGTTATTAAATATCATTATTAATTATATAAAGCCCACTAGATTTTAATTATAATATTATTGTTATTTGGTCCAAATATATTATAATGACCCAAAATAATCAAGCTCTATAAGGGGGGAGGGAGTGGGGCTCGGGTAAGGGGGTCGGGTACCCTTACCCGAGCGGTAACACCGCCGCCGCGGCATCGGGTAAGGCGGGCGGTGATACTTTGCGGCTTCGGAAGCCGATCGTGTGGGGGTTGGGTTGAAAATACTAGCCGTTGCAACGGCTAGTATAATAAAAAAAAAAAAATTCTCCCTATAAAATCAAACTTTCTCAACTCATTTTTTCAAAATAAAAACACACTAATCTCTCCAAAACAAAAAATAATTACAAGTATTATGTTATGTTTCTTTAATCTAGTTATTTTTAAGTATTATGTTATGTTTCTTTAATCTAGTTATTTTTTACAATTACTCCTTGCCGCATCTCGATGATTAGTGGGTTTTTTATTTTAATCTAGTTATTTTTAAGTATTATGTTATGTTTCTTTTTTTTAAGTATTATGTAATATTTTTATTTTTAATGAAATAGTATGTTTTTATGTAATGTTTTTTTTAAGTATTATGTAATGTTTTTATTTTTAATGAAATGGTATGTTTTTATGTAATGTTTTTTTTTAAGTATTATGTAATGTTTTTATTTTTAATGAAATGGTATGTTTTTATTTTAATATTGTATGTGATTTTATGTATTAAAAATATAAAAAAAAAAAAAATCGGGTAGTATAGGTGACCACTCCCTCCACTTAGGGTAGTGTTAGGGTAGAATTGGATAGTTTTGAGTTGGAGGGTTTTTATTGGATAGAGGTGAGGTGGCACCTAGGGTATTAGATGACCACTCCCTCACCCCTAAACTTTCTTAACATCGATTGAAGTCAACCATGCTCTCCTAGGTTACAACATATCTCAACCCTAAACAAAGGAATATAAATATACAACACACAAATCATAATACACAAAAATTACACTCAAGAAGACAGTCTTATTTCTGCCGCTCATCCCAGCAACTCTTGGATCTGTACATCTTCTCAACTTTTCTTCCCCAGAGAGCCTCACATACGGATTATCCAAACATTTCTTCACTCAGCAAAGGTATACTCCATCCCTCAAATCTCTGCCTTAGAGTTTTATGTTCCGTTTCAGAATCTTGATTAAATTAGAAATTGCAAATCTGAGTATTAATCATAATCCCTGGACGAATCGTCATCACCAACATCAGTCACACCTCCATAAAGAATCTCAAATCTAAAACACATGAAATCAGACCTAAACCCTTAACCCAGCATTTATCCCAAACCATAATTCATCATGTTCTACTCACCTTTCAACCCAGAACTGAACTCGATTCTCAAATTTCCAGAACCCTTAGCCTGAATCAGAATCTCAGTAGCCGAATTAGGCAAACCCGAATATCCAAGGATGCAGACCGAACCTTACCTAAAATAGCCGCTGCCACCGTTCCGTCCACTTGAACCTCCGCCCCACAATACGCTGCACACCATCTGTCGCCGTGAGCAGTTCGTTCGGGAACCTCCACTACTACAATCGCTGTCTGCACAATCGGTGTGCGTGGATCCTGCAAGCTGCTTTCGGCCAAGAAGATTTTAGAGAGAGAGAGAGAGAGAAGAGAATAGAGAGAGATGAGAGGAAAGGGAGTGGAAGTGAGAATGATATGCGGCTGACACCAGCCTTGTGAAGGGTTTTTATACCCACTAGTTTTTAGGTTAAATCCCAATTGAGCCCTCAATTCCATAACCTTTCAATTTGACCCCAGTCACTTTTTAATTCATACAATTTATTCCCCAATCAATTTTAGTATTCTTAATCTAGCCCTATTTCGACTCAACCATTAAATGTTGACTTTCCGATATTAATAATGAAATTTTAATTTGCGCCTCGTATTTTATTTTCAGTTAATATAAGATGCTAAATTATAATGATCGTTACTATTATTAGTATTATTATTATATGTAAATATTAACAGGGAATTACAGGCTTAGGATTTGTGAATCAAGCATTTTCATATTCAAGTTCCAGCAGCATCATTTAATCAGGTGAGAATTTTCACCATCACTTTAATTGCTTTATTTGGATTGCTATGAGATATTCTATTTATGTTTCAAAGGATACATGTTGTAATCAGGCTCACCTATGTACGTATAAAGAGACTATCTTAAGATATATATATATTGTTTGGGGACACCTCCACAATCTCAATATTCACATGTGTGCTAGATTCACGTTATATGTGATATTTTGTGTATGTATTCATGTTGAGGAAAATGTTACCGATAGAATAATCATTTAATTGATTTCCATGAATTTGTATATTATTGTCATCTATATGATTCCCACGAGCCGAAAGAAGCTCACCCCACCCATATTGATCTCGTAGTTTAATTGTAGCCGGATGGAAAAAGGAGCAAGCCGAGCGGGCATATGATGATAGATTTTATAAATGATGTTTTTATTTTATATCTTATGTGTTGAGATATTTATTTCGGAAAAACTCTTAATTTGCAATAATATTTCTCAAACTTCTTCCACCGCAATTATGACCTCTTAATTATGGTATGCGGTTGCCTTAATTAATAAGTAATTATTTTAGTCAGTGTAGCGACTCAACTTTGTAGGCGAAAATGTTAATATTCTCAATAGAATTTATTTTATTTCAAATTCACCTTTTTACTTATTTTTTCCCTATAAATATTCCTAGAAAGTTGGGGCATTACAATATCAGACTGCAACTGAGGAGACCACATTCTTGCTAGCTTCCAGGACTGAAGTGGTCATTCCCGTCGAGATCGGGGGCCCAACATATCGGATCACTCACTTTGACGAGACCTAGAATGATCAGGCCATGGCAATCGAACTCGATCTGCTTGAAGCAAAAACGCGCCTTGCCAACCTGAGAAACACATTCTATAAGTAATGATCCGAGAAATATTACAACACACGGGCCAGAGAGAGAAGGTTGCAGATTGAATATCTCAACCCCAAAAGAGTTACCTCTAGCCAAATATGAAGGCACTTACCGCATTTCGCAAGTTCTTCAGGACGGGATGGACAAGATCTAGGGAGGCTAAAACATCGACTTGAGTTCGGCAACATCAAAATAGGCCTTAAGCAGGGCTGGCCTAATGGGGAGGGTGGGGGGGGGGGGGGGAGGACAGCTTGGGTGATGTCCAGGGCCTCCAAATTCCTAGGGCCCATTTCATATAAATCAATTACTTAATATGCCGTATAAAAAAATAAAATTTTACATATATTCGACGTTCCTTACATAGCTGACAGAAAAAAGAGGCAAAAAATTTAAAAATTACATATGTTTGACGTTCCTTACGTAGCTGGAAGAAAAAAGAGGCAAAACAGGCTTGGATCGTGCCTCATTTACCAAAAAAAATTATTGTAAAGGGCCTCGTTTTTTATTTTGTCCTGGGCCTCAAATCGGCTTGGACCGATCCTGCCTTTAAGGTCAATTAACAAGAATCCAATCAAACTAACTTAAATAAAGTTGGATATCAATTTATCTTATCTTACTTGCAGATAAAAGAAAACTGAGCTAATCATCTCAATGAATAGATCGGTCAAATCCGATCGATATACACAATAGCAAAGCAAATCGATCCAACCCGATTGAAAAATCAAGAAATAAAGTCAGGTCGGCCCAACACCGACCTCATCACACTTGTAAAATAAAAAGAAGAAAGAGTACAGACGAACAATCCATTGATCAAGTTTATTACAATTACAGATCGGACGAACCTGAGTGAGGAAGATACAAAAGAAGATCGTCCAACACTAGCCTCAATATACTTGGATTCGGATTCCAGCTCTTCTTGGCGCCCTTAAAAGTCCATCTTTATCCAGGAGAGTTCGAACTCCGCCTGAGCCGCCTCATCTTCCACCTGCTTGGCTGCCAATTCTGTTCGCTTAGCCGCCTGTTCAGCCTCAAGGGCTCGCTGCTCAGCCCTCTGGGCGGCCTCGACCTAAAGACTCATCTTGGCTTTTGCATGTTCCACTATGATCGAGAAGCCAACGTGAGCCTCCCATAAAGTTATTACGAGCCATAAGAGAGTCCCTTTGCTTCTCCAGCTTGACCATTGGACCAGCTGTGTCCATTATTCTCTTGAGAGATCGGCCCATGTTGGAGATGGGCAAAATGCACCCTCTCGCCGACCCTCATTAACCGGCAAAGGGCCATCAGATCAGCTGGATAAGATTAAATCAGGACCTCTATTGCTTCCGAACCATATCCGAAAGATCTCAAATTACAGCAGGAGGGGGGGAGTACGTGTTAGGAATATGCCCTAGAATGCCACTCAGAGGATGAGAGAGTGAGAGCATTGTATTGTAATTATGAAGATTTAATTAAATAAGGTATTCATTATTTCTATATTACTGTATAACACTGGCACTATGATTTGGTATATAGGATAATAGTCCTTGCATTTGAGAGAAAACATTCCACTTCTTATGGAGATAAAGTGGTAGACACTGGAAGTGTTTAGGGCTTGAATGCATAACCAGTTCGCAAGTTGATAACACTTAACTGGGCATTAAGTTTTGAAAATACTTGTATAATGTGTACTTTGACATGTCGAGTGTCTGTTTACACTAAGGGTTAGTGGGAGCACACATTATAAGTATGCTAATGGGATTAGTATACTCGAACTCGACTTACCTCGATTCGATCACAAGGATTTCACTCAGGGATTGTCAATAACTGAATTGAAAGGTTGCGATAGGTATACGTGAAATTTTGACTTGAGGTTTCAGTAGGAGATGTACTTGTGATATTAAGTTAGTCATCAGAGTAATTCGGTCCAATCACCGGTTAGTAGGGTCAATCTCGCTGTGCAACTTAGTGGACAAGTAGCAGTCTCTACTGAAAACCAATATATGATTTTTTCTTCTGTAAGTGAGTAGGTAAAGGTCCTATGCGGTTAATGGCAAATGAGATCCCAAGTCTTTGGCCAAAGTATTTTGAGATAGTTGTATTTGATACACGATAACTCAGTGATCTCGGTATGCATTAACAAATGCATAGAGTCAAGTTGAAATAGGGTTTGACATTACCGTGACTCTAATACTTGACCGAGACATATGATTGAAGGGTTTATACGTATACGGTATTCACGACATAATAGTTTTGGCATGATCTTACCACTCGTTCTCAGTTAAGTTATGGTGTAGGCCACGGGACTGGCTAGGTGGTGCTAACACTCATTGAATCCTTCCAATGCTAACTAAGACGAACCTACAGAGTCGCGACATAGGAATTGACGACGGTTATATTTAGCTTATTCTCTTTTGGTTAATATTGGACATTAGATGTTTAATTTAATTTATTGGATAAATTAAATCGATCTCATGAATTAAATAAATTACCAGGTAATTAATTTATTCATATTATTTTTTATAGAGTTTATTTGCAAAATAATTAATTAATTGGATTAATTAATTATATTAATATTGAAACGTACCAAGGTTTATCTATCAGATTAGATACACGAGGGTCCGTTTCACAGACCGAAATGAACTAACTCCCTTTCCTATCCTCTTAGTCGCACCCCATGTTCATTCATGACTTGTCAAAATTATTTCATTTGTGATATATGATATATATAAATATGTGGAGATGTTAATTATACATGATATATAATTAAAAGTTTAAGACTTTTGGCATGATGTGTGGTATGATGTGTTTTTATGTTATAAAAACATCATCTTTATTCAAGATTGAGGCTTGGCCGTGAGGTATAAAGGGAGAATGAGAGAAAACTTTCTAAGTTTTAAGTTTTAAATGTATTTGAGAGAAAAAATAATTTTTATAAAATACTTAGAGTATTTGTAAAAATAAATATAAGCTATTTATATTTACTTCTAGCCGTATTCTTCGAGAATAAGACGATAGAAATATTTTTCGGTCATCTTCCGATGCTTGATAAGTAGAGGCAAAGTGTTTTCGGTGCTCCGGGATTTCCAAAAGCTCGTTCGATTTAATTCGTGTTCGTACCCGGAATCAGAAGAAATTATCAAATGACTACGGTGGTATGAATTCTTTGATACTTATTTTTGTAAATTTTTATATATTTGTATATACGATGCTAGATCGATTCTCTTAGGAGTTCAGTTTTTATCTGCTTAACAATCGATTTATTTTTCCGATGCGTAACTTGATTTTAATCACCAAACCAAACAGTGGTAGGGAGCGTATGTCTATGCGATCATATATTCGATATTTGCATTTAGAATGCTCGGTTATATAATTTTTGTTGATTTAGAATAATAATTGTTTCAATTGTTAATGTTTAATTGTTCATCTGAATTTGTTTTTTCATGAATTTATGTTACAATATAAATCTATTTTTCTTTTCAAAATCTAACTTGTATGTGTAATATAAAAATTAGAAAATATTATTTTTGGATTTGGAAAGAAAATACGAGCCGAAAAAGTGGCCGGCCCCGGCACCTCGGGGCTGCCGGGACACTGCCGACGACAACCGGCAGTGTGCTGCCTGCTCTCCGCAGGCAGCGGCCGAGAGGGGCTATCCTCTCGTCCAAGGGCAAGCTACCCTGCCGGGCCGCGGGCTCGACCCCGGTCTTGTTTTTTTCGGTTCCATTTTTATTTCATGTTTGATAAATTAACTTTTCGCAAATTAAATTTGATTTAATTTGACTAAAAATATAAATCTGGTATGTTTATCTTTAAGGAAATTAATTTAATGAAATATTTATTTTCATCCGAAACAAGTTAAAATTAACGGTTGCGTGAATTAATTGGATATATTCTTATGGATGGATTAATTTTATATTGATTGGATCAATATTTAGAATAATTGTATTTGCCATTAATTTTAGTATAATTGTTGCATTATTATTTGAATAGTGATGTAGTTTATCGACTTAGTTTATTGAATCTTTATTCCATGATATTGTAATGGCCGTTTTGAGCCAATTTTGTTTTTGGTAAGTTTGTATAAGATGTAATTTTATAAATGTAATAAATTAGCTATGGCGAAGAGCCGAGGACAAGCCACACGAAGATTCAACACCTGTAATTTGATTACTTGTAATTTTATTTTTATCGAGTCGATGATGACTCGGTACTTATGAATGGTCCATGAATTACCTGTTGGTAGATTAAGGTCGTGTATGTTTTTCATATTATATAACAACCGCGAATGTAAAATGATTAATGTGCAAAGTGTAACATATAATCGCGTAAATTCTCCCACTTAGAAACACTCAAGTTAAAAAGGTTATGAGGTTACTCTCCGCCAAACTCATGGAAAATTGAAATCTAAACCGAAATATTATTCTTTTGAGTATATCTGGTAATATTTTTGGGGAAGATTGATAAATTCCTAGAGTGCATTAGATGCCTTCAGTTGTGACAAATCAAACCCCTAGAAGCCATATGGGTTTTCCGGTGAGATTCAATTGTTAGACTGATATGAGTTGACGATTTAAACTTTGATAGTTCAGCGATCCATAGAAACCGTATGGGTTGAGGGCAAATGAATTAAGGAAAAAAGAAGATCGAATCATCCATTAGATTGGTTGGTGTCAAACACCAGTTTAAAAAGAATAATAGGATAGAAGCTGTATGTGTTGCCCTCTATTAAACTTTATAAAGAAATCGTTCACCACTATGAAGTCAACCATGACTTCCGAATTTCACAAGGAGTGTGTAATACCGATAAAAATAGTGGGAGACGAGTTTTGAATAAATAAAGTCCTTAAATTGTTTACTTGGATCATAATTAAACAATAACTAACGAATCTCATAATTATTCTCTGCAGTTAACAATTGAAAAATCTCTCAAAAATGACAATGAACACTCACGATTATACTTGAAAAGAACACTCTTATTGGACCCAATTTTCTCGACTAGCTCCAAAATATGAGTATAGTCCTCGGTATGGAGATACTGGTACGTCTTGAAGGCGGACATCCCACCAGCTCCTGTACGGACCAGGGCTAGTCACGAAGATATTCAAGCCCATGAGAAATGGGCCAAAGATGATATCAGACTTAGAGGTTTCATGATGGCCTGAATGAATAATGAGCTTCAAGGAGCCCATGAAAACATGCCCTCTAGAAGGACGATTCTGACATATCTTATTAAACTCTATGGGGAGTACAGCCTAATTGCTCGATATGAGATATCGAAGCAGTTGTTTGGTGCTTGGATGAAGGAAGATGAGAAACTTTGGGATCATGTCCTCAAAATGATATCTGTGATATAGGGATTGGAGGCACTTGATTTTAGGATGCATTCTTCTCTCTAGACCGACATTATCCTGCAATCGCTTCCCGACTCGTTCTCTCAGTTTGTAATGAACTTCATCTGCAATGAGAGTGCGTGCAACCTAGCTGGGCTAATGAATAAACTAAGTACGGCATAGTCTCAAATGAAGACTCAGCCGAAGGAGGCTGTACTTGTAATTTCTTCCGGGCCTCGGAGGCCTAAGAATAATAAAAAGAAGGGCAAGAAGCAGTTCAAGCCAAAGGAGGGTACAGAAAGATAAGGGCAAGGCCCAAATATTTTCAAAGAGTAAGGTGGCCAAGAAGACATATGCTTTCTTAAACTGCAGTGAGCTAGGCCACTGGAGGAGGCACTGTCCAAAACTTGACGGCAATGCGGCTTGAGGTACAGAACTACTAGTTTTGGAAATAAATGGTTCTGTAACTGTTTGTTCTACTTCTTGGATACTTGATTATGGTGCAAGATCTCATATATGTACAATGAATCAGGATCTGGAACGCAGTAGAAATCTTGAAGCTGGAGAAGTGATTGTGACAGTCGGCAGTGGGCATAATGTCGAGGCTACTTACATAGGATCACTTATGTTGGATTTAGAATCTGATTTTATCATCGCCTTAGATAATGTACTTACTTTGCCCAAGGGGCACAAACATATTGTATCAATTCCGGTCATGGACCGTAAGAAATATCATTTCTTTATTGGAGATGGATCATGTCGCATTTATTTTAGAAATAACTTGGTTGGTACAACTACATTACTAAATGGTTTATACCATTTGACTCTAAAGAATAAAGCTATCGTGAACACTATAACTAGAAAGTGTGGTAGGGATGAAACAAACCAAGCACTTAAGTGGCATCTTAGACTTGGTCATGTTGGTCAGACCAAGATTCATAAAATGGAGAAAGATGGACTTATGGATCCATTGAGATTGGATCCCTATCCAACTTGTGAAGCTTGCCTTCCAGGCAAAATGACTAAGTCACCCTTCACAAGGACTTTTGAAAGAGCTGCTAAAAAACTTAGATTAATCCATACCGACGTATGTGGCCCTTTTGAAGTGGCACGAGACAAATTTTTGTATTTCATTACATTCACTGATGACCATACTAGGTATGGATTCATGTACTTAATGAAACATAAGTTCGAAGCCTTAGAAAAATTCAAGGAATTTAAGGCCCACATGAGAAGGTAGAAATGTAAAAAACCAAGTCTTATCACTAGAGAAGGGAGGGAGGAGTGAGCCTTCTGTTGGAATATTTTATTCCAACAATATTCATTATCGAGTTTTGATGATTAAGTTGTTAAACAAACAAAACAACAAAGAAGCAAAACAAAACAACGAAGAAGTCGAAGACGCAAGAAGTCGCGCAATCCTGATGAAAGTTACCTAATCAGACAAGAAGGAAAGTCACCTGATGAAAGTTACCTGATCAGACAAGAAGTAAAGTCACCTGGTGAAAGTTACCTGTTCAGACAAGAATGAAAGTCACCTGATCAGCTTAACGTACATAACGCAAAGCGGATAACGTACGTAATATGAAAGCTACCTGATGTCTCACCGAAGTTACCTCATGGTATTAACGCATGCTAAGTTAGAAGAATAGCGCACGCTATCGAATGAGAATAACATACGTAACGTGGGGAGTATAACGTACGTAATGAAATTTGAATATAAATTCAAATAGATGAACGTTGGAAGTCTCCAGGTCAAAGTCCACATACTCAACGGACATTTTGACAAATGCATGCAACAGATATATGAGTTAGCGCACGCTACAATGCAAGATTAACGTACGCTACACTAGAGAGTTAACGTACGTAAAGGAAGAAATGAAAGCCATTGGACTGAAACTGGAAGTAGATAACGTACGATACATGATATCTATAACGTACATAATGAGCAATAATGCACGCTATGTTAGGAATATCTATTAGATTTTAATGATGTCATCCCTGTATTGATTCATTATTCAAATGTGTGTTTAAAGTACTTGGCAAAATGTAAAGAAGAACCGAATGAGTATCTTCTATAGGCCTTATAAGTTTTTAGGCTTAGTATTATTGATCAATTGTAAAATCGACTAAGTACAGAACAGAGAACCTTATTTCAAAAAAAGTTCAGATAAGAGAAGATCAGAGAAGTTCATTCCAGATCAGAGGACTTTATCTTAGAGAAGTCCAAGGCAGAGAAGTTCAAGTCAGAGAAGTTCAAGTCAGAGAACTCAGAGCAGAGAAGTTCAGATCAGAGCAGAGAAGTCCAGAAGCAGAGATCATCTGATCAAGGAACTTTATTTCCAGAGAAGTTCAAGCCAGAGAGAAGAGGCCTTCACATCAGAGAACCTTACACCAGAGAAGGTTGACTGCACTTCAGGAAGGTTTGACCAAGATAATCAGACAGGTTCTCAGTTCGTCCAAGATACTCAGTCCACGTCAGCAAGCGTTGAAAGTCAACATTCACGGAAAGTCACATGAGGACGTAGGAGACAAACTTGAAAGATTCTCGGAAAGCAAGGAATTAAATATTCATCAAGATCCGCGCTCTGAAGACTTTATACTTATTCTAATCAAAGAATAACAGTGCTAAATCGAAGAAAGTCTTTCAACGGTCGGATTTGGAAAGGGAATGAAGCCTTGCAACGGATTGATAAGATAAACAAAGAAGTCCACTCTCTAATGGACGGACTTGTTACAGTAGTGCAACGGCTATGAAGTAAGCTCAAGGATCATGCTATAAATATCCGAAGTTATGAATTGAGCTAAAAAACACAAAACGAACGGTGCGAACAAACTTTCAAGCAATCAAAGCATTCAAGCAATCAAAAGCATTCTATAGCATCGTGAAAGAGCAAGCTTAAGAGATCATATCCAAAGAAGCTCTCTGTTGGAGAAGACAACACTCTTATCTAAAACCTTGAGTATGGGGTTGCTTTCTTGAACGAGGTTCTTGAAAGTAAAGAGACTGTAAATGCATCCATAGGTTCTTGATTGGAAGGTGATAGACAACTCGAGCATTGTTGAGGCATCCAAGGGTTTTCAATCAGGAGGTGCTAGGCAGTCAAGGGAGTTGCAACCACCACGGGTTTCCACTGGTTGGAAGCTGTTGTAACTAGGCAAAATTCATTGTAACCTTTATCCCAGGTTGACAGTTATAGTGAATTTATCTCCAACTAGTTTGGAGAGAAGTGGATTAGTAGAGGATTACCCCACCTCTGAATCCACCATAAGTGCCTGCATATTTTACTGCATTGAACATCATACTTACCTGCTGCATACATATTTATTGTTCCATTAGTTAGTTATTTGCAGAGAACATTAAGTTACCTACTATCTTCATCAGCTGTGTCTTCCGCATACCTTGTCTGCAGACGACTTTAAGTCATCTGTACTTATCACAGCTGAGAAAGTCACTTGACTTTCAGGAAAAGAGTTTCAATAAGTCTATTCACCCCCCTCTAGACTTATTCCTGATGACTTGTGACCTACAAGTGGTATCAGAGAGGTTGGTTCAAGTTTGATAGAACCAGATCCATATATCAGAGCATATATATTTTAATCTCTCATTTAGAATGGAACACATGCAACACATGCACTCTAGGTTACCTGTATTTTCCGTTGATGAATATGACCTCTGGAAGATAAGAATGCAAGCACATTTATCATCCATCTATGACGACATGTGGTGCATCATTAAAGAAGGTCCTTTTATCTTTGAGAATGACAAGTCCCCTGAAGAAATTACAGCTGGGAAGCCAGAGAAGATTCCCAAGAAGAGGACGGAGCTGACCCCTGAAGAAAGGAAGCTGGCCAATCTTGACAACCGAGCCAGAGATGGGCTGTACCAGAGTCTTGACAAATCAACCATGATCAAGATCAAGAATTGTATAAATGCCAAAGAAATTTGGGACACATTAGCTGTAATATGTGAGGGAACCGAGCTCATAAAAGAAAATAAGTTGTCAATTGCAACTCAAAAGTTTGACAACTTCAAAATAAAGAATGGTGAATCAATTGACCAAGTGGACATAAGATTCACTGAGATCATAAATAAAATTAACTCCCTTCAAAAGACCTATGGCAACAGGGAGATGGCACTAAAAGTTCTAAGATCCCTCAACCCCGAATGGATCATGAAGGCGCTGGCTATGAGAGAATCAAAGGATCTCAACAAGATAAAGATCCAGGAGCTGTTCTCTAATCTGAAGGCTTATGAGTTCGAGCTTCCATGTTCATCATCAACTGATCCAGCAGAGAAGGGAATATCATTTGCAGCAGAGTCCCCTGCCAAGACCCTATCTGAGGTCAAACATCCGAATCCTCTAGATTTTGAGAAAGATATGGCATTCATAATGCAAAGATTCAGCAACTTTCGGAAAAATTACTCCAAGTACAAGAAGAATTACAAAGACAATCCAAGGAGAAATTAGAAATCAGGCAATTGGAAGGTGGAATGCTACAACTGTCATAAGACAGGACATATACAATTTGACTGTCCTGATCTTAAGAAGGATGAAATCAAGAAGGACGTGAGCAGAAAAGAGGACAAGAGGAAAGCCCTCATCATTGAAGATCAGATCGAAGAGAGAGTAGAATCAAGCGATGGATTCTTTTATGATGATGATGATGAATACAGCTGTCTGATGGCCAACCTAGCTGATGAAGAGGTAACTTCCAAACCTTAAACTACATAGGGTTTTAGCTCTGACATGTCTGAAGATATGAATCTTCATGAATCTGTAAATCAGTTACTAAAAGACTTTGAAACCCTTAAATTACCTCACCAGACTCTCACAGACGAAAATGCACAGCTAAAAGATGAGAAAGCACAGCTGAAAAATGATTTTGACAAGCTCAGTCAAGAGTTAGCAAAATTTAAAAATACTATAGCTGAGCTTGAAAGACGATCTGAAAATTCTTCGAAAAACTCAGCTGAAAATACTGCAGCTGAGATACATAAGATGATTGTTCTAGACAGTGAAAAATCAGCTGCACTCGCTCATGTCAAAGCTGAGCTAGGCAAGGTAAAACAGTTAAATAGTACACATGTTAAAGATATAACATCTCTATAGGCATCTATAACCCTGGATGAACTGTGTATGAACAAAAGGCCACTTTATTCCAGATCAGGCCTTGGATATGACCCCAACACTCCCTCTAGTTCAAAAACTACTTTCATCAAGGGTGAAACACTTGTCCCGACTGCTGAGCCTACTTATAAACCCGTATTTCAAAATAGGCAGCAGCCAAGTTAAAGGTTTAGGCAGCAGCCAAGGTTCACAAGGCAGCCACCTAGACAAGAGACTAGGCAATGGCTAAGGCAAAAGCAGCAGCCAAGACATTATGTCAACTATTATCAAAGACTCCCTAAAAACAGATTTCAAAATGGGAGAGGCAAATGGAAACCTCAAGGTTATCCAGGTTTTCAAAATGAACATATGTGGAGACCCCAACGATTTAATAAATGGTCTCAGCCAAGATTTAGAAATGGCCCACACCATAGATATTATGAGGCATATCTAGTATACAATCGTAACCAGGGATATAAGCCTAGACAACACACACCTTTTAGGGGCAATCAACATAACTTCCATAATCCAAGGAGAAATCAATTCTCCAGGAAACCTACTAACCCTCGAGGACCCACACAGATTTGGGTACCTAAATCTATGCTTGTTTGATTGCAGCAAAGGTGGAAGGACTACTACCACATCTCCTCAAACTCAACAATGGGAGGAGAAGAATGGTTTGTAGATTCTGGATGCTCAAGGCACATGACTGGGAATAAGAAAGTGCTATCAAATTATATCAAAGAAAGAGGCCCAGATGTAACCTTTGGAGATAGCTCTAGATGACAGACAAAAGGATTTGGAGAGCTGCACAGAGGAAATATAACCATATCCAAAGTTCATTATGCCAAAGAGCTCAAATACAACATTTTGAGCATAAGTCAGTTCTGTAATGAGAAGAACCTAGTAGTCTTCACCATTTGGAAATGCATGGTGATTGATATCTTTCTGGAAAAGTGAAGCTACAAGAATTCAGAAGGAGAGATGTCTACATGATAGATTGGAATACAGGCACTCCCAACACCTGTTTTCTATCCAAGACAATTGCTAAAAATGGATGGCCGTGGCACAAAAGATTATGTCAGCTGAACTTCAAAGCCATCAACAAGATTAGCTCTCAAAAGCTGGTCAGAGGACTTCCAGAAAAAGTATTCAAGAAGGAGGCTCTCTATGATGCATGTCAGAAAGGGAAGCAAACCAGAGCATCATTCAAACCAGTTCAGCCTACCACTCTCACCACAAGAGTTCTAGATCTACTTCATATGGATCTCTTTGGCCCCATCAAGCCAAGGACATTGAGTGGAAGGAAGCATGCGCTAGTAGTAGATGACTAGCCAAGATTCACACGGGTTGTTTTTCTCTATAAAAAGAGTGAAACACTGACAAAGTTACCTGAGCTACTAAGGATTATTCAGAAAGAGAAATCCCTCTCAATCATCAAGATCAGATCAGATAGAGGAGGAGAATTTCTCAACAAGGCAATCACTGAGTACAGTGATCAGAATGGGATCCAGCATGAAGTCTCTGCAGCAAGGACTCCACAACAAAATGGTGTTGCTGAAAGAAGGAACAGAACCTTGAAGGAAGCTGCCTGGTCCATGATTGCCAAGTTGACACGCCAAGAGGTTCGGGTCAAGCCGCCAACACAAAGATGCCACACTGTAATGGGAGTATTATTGTAGGGAGACATGGCAAAACTCCCGATGAGATTTGGAATGACAGAACACCAACTGTTGCATACTTTCATATATTTGGTTGTAAGTGTATCATCTACAACAATGGTAAAACCCAACTAAATGCATTTGATGCTAAAACTGATGATGGTCTCTTTATGGGATACTCACAAATAAGCAAGGCATACATAGTATTTAACAAAAGAATATTAGTTGTGGAAGAAACGCCTCATGTTGTTTTTGATGAGTCTACTGTTTAGTACAGGAAACAGGTGGAATCAATTGAGAAAAAGCTCAAATCCGCCACCCTAGAAGAAGTCATCATTCATGACACAGGAATGATGGACTCACCTGCAGACCAGCCTGAAGACTTAACTGTAGATCAGATAGGATCCAAAATTTTACCTGATCCATCTGCAGCTGATGAAGACCCATCTGTAGATGATAAAGACCCATCTGCAGATCAGACAGGATCCCCACCTGCAGATGACAAGACCGTAGCTGATCCAGTTGCACACCAAGAAAGCCAAAACCAAGCTGATGCAGAGAGAGGAAGTTCAGTAAAGCAACTCTACAGGGGGAACAAACCCTGAAGAAGAATATATCCTGAAATGGCTCAGAGATCATCCCATTCAATAGATCATTGAAAACCTAACTGATGGAGTCAAAACCAGACAATCCATAGTACTTGCAGGAATGACAATGTTTTCTTGTTTTATGTCTCAAATGGAACCCAAGACAACAGAACAAGCACTGGAGAACTACGCATGCTCAACCAGATGGAAAGAAACAATGTCTGGTAACTAACAGATAGACCAGATCACAAGAAGGTTATAGGCACCAAATGGTTGTATAAAAACAAGTGTGATGCAGATGGAGCTGTTGTTAGGAATACAACCAGATTAGTTGCTAAAGGATATGCACAATATGAATGAATAGATATTGATGAAACTTATGCACCTGTTGCAAGATTGAAAGCCATCAGACTATTCCTTGTATATGCAGCATACAAGGATTTTGAAGTCTACCAAATGGATGTGAAAAGTGCCTTTCTCAATGAAGTTTTAGAAGAAGAAATCTATGTGAAGCAACCCCCTAGATTTGTCAAAGGAGACAAAGTCTACAAGCTTCTAAAAGATCTATATGGACTCAAGCAGGCACCAAGAGCATGGTATGAGACACTATCTGTGTTTCTAGAGAAGAATGGATTTAGCAAAGGCAAGGTTGACAAGACCCTATTCAGAGTAGAGCATGAAGACCACATATTATTAGTTCAAATACATATGGATGACATCATATTTAGCTCAACCAACCCGGAGCTATGTGAGAAGTTCTCAAATCTCATGCAAGGAGAATTTGAGATAGGTATGATGGGCAAACTTAATTTCTTTCTCGGTTTGCAAGTCAAGCAAATGGAGAAAGGAATCTTCATCAATCAAGCTAAGTATACAAGGTACTTAATCAAAAGATTTGGTATGGAATCAGCCAAACCAGCAAGAGTTCAAATAAGCACATCCCTACACCTTGAAACAGATGGAGGCATTTCAGTGGACCTAACCCACTACAGAGGACCTATCGGATCATTGCTATACCTCACTGCAAGTAGACCTGATATTTCATATGCAGTGGGAGTATGTGCAAGATATCAGTCTAAGTCGAAGCAGTCCCACCAGGAAGCAGCTAAGAGAATCATCAGACACCTTATGTCTACAATCAATGTTGGCCTATGGTATCCCAAGGATGATAATTTTGAGCTATCAGGATACTCAGATGCAGACTTTGCAGGATGTAAGATTGATAGGAAAAGCACTAGTGGAACATGTCAATTCCTAGGAACCAGATTGATATCTTGGTTTAGCAAAAAGCAGGTACCTAACTCAATATAAACCACAGAGTCAGAATACCTTGCTGCAGACAGCTGTTGTGCGCAAATTCTATGGATCAAACAACAGCTAAGGGACTACAACATCACTGCAAATGAAGTCCCAATATGGTGTGATAAGAACAGTGCAATTGCAATAACCAATAACCTAGTATTGCACTCAAGGACAAAGCACATTTATGTTAAACATTTCATCAGAGACTATGTGCTACATAAAAGAGTGAGTAGAACGAGTCATCACGGAGTACCAACTTGCTGACATATTCACAAAACTTTTGCCAGAAGAAAGGTTTCTGGAGCTAAGCAGGGATCTTGGCTTACTAGATTGGGAATCTAGCACAGAAGATAAAGCTACCTGATACGGAGTTCAGACGAAGGTAAAGCTACCTAAAGACCAGACCAGACGGAAAGAGACCAGGCGAGGAAGCTACCTGATGCAAAGACCAGGCAAGGAAGCTACCTGATGCAGAAAGCTAACTGATGCAGAACGGACAAGGAAAAGTTAGCTGACCACAGGCGATACAAGCTACCTGATGAAGAGCAGACAAGAAGACAAATGGTCAACCAGCTAAGTTTCTAATTCGGAGACCAACTTTATAATTTTATTATTTTTTCACACATGGACAAATACACGTTCACACGACCTCCACGACATCCAATCAAATTTTAACCGTCATTCTTTAAACATCAAAAATCGTACTGCTGATTAATTTCTTATTATTAAAAATTCAAAGAGTCTTTTCAACTCGTTATTTAAGGCGGAGAAATCATTTCACAACCTTTACCATTTTCAAAGCCTAAGAACCGTAATTTCTCAAGAGCATAAAAACCTTTGAATCTTCTCTACACTCGGTGAAAAACAACAATACACGAATGTATCACAACATGATCGACACTAAATGACAAAAATGGTTAGAGTACTTGCCTCGAGTCCTTCGAGAGCAATCTCGATGTCAAAACCCTCACTAACAAATATCTTCAAAATTCAGCGATCCAAAAATATCACGGACTGTAGATAACGCATACCCTCGCATTTACCACAATATATCCTCGATACCCAAATATACCAATGACGAATGGAAATCATATACGTTATGATTTAACTCCCAAAAATTGGAAAACAACATACAATCCAAATCTCCAGGGTTCACAATAATAATTATAGCTATATGCATTATAAACGAAGTGAAACGGAAACCATTCATTAAATATTATAAGCTGGACAAGTAATAACTTGCCTCAATACCGATACGACGATAGTGAAGCTGTTACCAACTCCTTGTTGTCGTCTACAAGCTCTTCGACCCTGACCCATGCAATCCAAGAGCATCCTCGAAGTCGACCGTAAGGCACGATTCTTATCAACGATCAATTATCGCAACCTATTACAATAATAAATTAACAACAATCCAATAACAATCAACAACCGACACGAGCAACCAATCAACTCAACAGTTCAATGATATCTCGATCATACACAAAACTAAATAATCCAACTCAACAAATACGAACTCATATCTACAATACAACCCGCAACTCGATGATCATAAATAACAATCAATATAACCGATCAATAAACCCAATGGTTCCACAATATCCCGATTAAACACAAATCCGAACAACCTGAATTAATCAATCACAGATCCAAAACCACAATACGATTCCATAATCCGGTAATCATATCAACTCATCTCGGTAACAAGGATTACATAATATACTCTATTCCGAATTCAACCTCCTAGATGAATTAACAAGATTCCTCCTTGTTCATAATTGTAAATTCACAGTAAAATAATAGGACTGACATAATCGACAATCCGAACTATCCAAATAGTTCAATACCATTGATAATCATGTTCTAAGATTAACCATAATCTTTCCGGATTCATCCTCCTTATCATGATTCATATTTCACCAAGACCATATGAAATCAACCACTACAATCAACATAATATTGGTTTTAATTATCAAATCCATGTTTATAATAAAAACCATCATCTAACCTGTCACATATACCTTTTGATGCGATATACACCAAGAACACCATGATTCCATAATCATGTTCATAACAAACAACATATTGAATACACACAGCATCATATTTTTCATCATACAATTCACATAACCTCAAGGATCACAACAACACCACCATAACCATCATCATACGAAGAGGATATCAACAACATCAAAATGCGAAATTAAAGAGAGGAGTTATCCAACATACCTCTTGAAAAGGACCACAACAATCAAACACTTCCAAAAACATCAAGAACTTCGAGATTCAAGATTCTAATCAAATCATCAAGGTCTCCACCAAGGTAGAAGGACCTGGAATAGGATTAACAGTGAAGAGGGACGGAGATGGTGTAATATCCGCAAATTCGATTTTCGGTAATTTTTCTTTTTTGGAGAAAGTCCGTTTTGACGACTTGCTTGGGACCGTTTCGTCATCCTGAGAATGATTAATTTTACACTTTTTGTCATCTGAGTTCGTTTCGGTGTCGTTCTGTTGAATTCCGTGTTCTTTAGCGACTTTTCCACGTATGAGTTCGACTTTGTTAGATCACCATTAATTTTTGGAAACTCCAAAAATTCTGAGTCTTTGCAATATTATAAAGCATCGAGTTAGCTTTCCAATGGTTCAAACGGTGAGTCAATCGGAGTCCAGACGAGGGAGTTATGGTCGAAATAGCTAAATCACTCTCATTTTCCAGATTTGGCCGAGCAGCTTGTACCCTGTGCCGCGGCACATGCCGGCAGGGCCGCGGCACACTGCCGATCACCGGGGTAGATTCGCCCCGTGCCGCGCACACTTCGGGCCGGCCGCTGCACACTGTGCGCCACCATTTAAGGCCCCGCAATGGGTTTTGGCCATTTTTCTCCTTCTTCTCCTTCTCTTCCGCGACTGGAGCTTGGTTAATCATGGAGAGATGTTGTTGGACAATCAATCCATGAAGTCTTGGAGTTCATATCATCAATCATCCATCCTATAACATCCTCCGATCTACCGACCAGTCGATTTCCTAGAAATCTAGTTTTGGGGAATTTGGGTATTTTGGTTGATTTCATCCGTTTTATCCGATTTAACTTAGGATTATGATGGATTGATGATTATTTAGATGTATTATATCATTTCCTTTATTATTCCATGGTTGGATCGTATCGATTCGTTGTTTTGGTCGAATTCTGGATCGACGCCTTGAAGGTGTCCGGTAAAATGTCATAGAGGGGTTTTCGGGCGTTCTACGATTATTCTTCCTCGTATGATCGATGATTTATTGATTATATGTTGTTAGGGTCGAGTTTCTTGTGAAGAAACCAAGTTGAACCCTTCCGTTCGTTGTCATCTTTCCTTTCGATAGCATCGGGCGTTTCGAAGCTTCCCGGTCGAACCGTGTTCTTCGGAGTATTCGGTAGCGGTTATTAAGGCAAGTATATATTTATGATTGTACGTTCTCGAGTTTGAAAGTAAGTTATATTGATGGCATGATATGAACGAACCGGTTTCACGGTATTCATATATATATATATATTGATGGCATGATATGAACGAACCGTTTCCACGGTATTCATACATGTATTGATGACGGATGATATGAACGAACCGGTTTCACGGTATTCATATATATATTGATGTCATGATATGAACGAACCGTTTCCACGGTATTCATACATGTATTGATGACGGATGATATGAACGAACCATTTCCACGGTATTCATATATGTATTGATGACGGATGATATGAACGAACCGTTTCCACGGTATTCATATATGTATTGATGACGGATGATATGAACGAACCCTTTCCACGGTGTTCATATACGTCTTGATGTGATGCTATGAGATTTAGTTATTCCGGAATACTAGTCTTGAATTGTTGAATTGACGGTTACATTTACTTTATTGTCGAGGAGTATTGTGTTTCATACTTGATATACTTGCACTAGCTCTTCGACGGCTAACCCCTTTATGGGGGAAATACTTTTTATGTATTTCAGGTTCCAGGAGAACGGACAGGCGGGTATCGGGTCGGCAGGAAGATGGTGGGCAAGAGTGATACTGTGTCTTTCCTCCGGTTATGTTTTGAGTTTTCCATTCAGTGTTGTTGTACTGGAATGGTTATTGAATACTCGAGTATTGTTTTCCATTTTTCTTGATGTTCCGGCCTGTGTTTGCCGAGGTATTGAATTGTGTTGTGATGTCTATGGTTTCATTGGTTGTGGTTTTGAATACCATTTGTATTGTCCTTCTTTTCGTTGTATCTAGACCTTCTCGGTCAAATTTTACAGTTCCGCGCATGAATAGCCTTGTGGGTCCCACGGCGGGGCTCACGGCGCTGTAATATACCCTGAATAACTTGGGGGTGTTACAGAATATGGTATCAGAGCTTAGGTTTATGGATACCTAGGCTGTCGGTCTTTTGGGTCGATTGAGTCGTCATTTGTCCACAGTATCACTACTCTGCCATCATCACAGTGCGACCGGTACTTGTAAGTCCTCTCACTCTTCTTGTATTTTTCTTAATCGTTTCGTTTATAGCTTGGTATTCTTGGGAATCGGTCACTTCGAGAATGTGCGATTCGGATTATACTTACGCACGTATGTGCCCTTCAGAATGTTGGCGGAAAGTAGGAAGAATCGTGGCCGTGGTCACGGACGTGAACTCTTCCTTGAGATTTTGTTAAATTGCTAATTGCGATATTGGTGTGTATCGGTATTATATTGAGACTTTGTTTAGGAGTCGCATGCTAGTATCACGGGAGATCTTCGACTTCACAGACTTGTAAGTATGTTGTTCGGATTATTCGATAATTCTTGGTGAATTTGAATTTCCATTGAAATGTTGTTTGTGCGAGTGATTGCAAGTTTCGAGGACGAAGCTTATTTTTAAGGGGGGTAGAGTGTAATACCCCGATTTTTCGATATATTTTTTTTTCGTTTATATGTTGGATGTCGTTGATGGATAATTGTGCTTGAGGATGATGTGAACGTATGACAATGTTGTTGAATGCGTATATGTATTCATTGTGCCGTATGATCGTTTGGTATGTCGAGATGTTGGTCGAGAATAGCGGAAAATGGTTAAGTACAGCTACGTTAGCGCACGCTACAGGGTATGCCTAGCGCGCGCTAAGATATATACTTAGCGTACGCTACGGTGCATACTTAGCGCACGCTAAGAGGTTCGGTTACGTACGCTAAGGAGGACTCCTAACGTACGTAACGACTTGCTGGGTTAGTTCCGGAAGGTGGCCGACAGGTAGGCCCAGGTTGATTTTTATATTCAGTTAGCGCACGCTAACGCATGTTGGTTAGCGCACGCTAACATCAGGTCGCCAATAATGGAATCTTAGCTTTCGGCGGGTGGACCTGGCCATGTTCGACGCGTGTCCAGATAAGGTCAGCGAATGTTTGTCGTGTAGAGCTAGCGCACGCTAAAACCGTATGATTAGCGCACGCTAATTCCATATCGGTCAAAGGAATCCCGGTAATCGCGGATGCTTTCGGCATGTGGGGGCACGATACTATAGCAAGTCAACGACTGGTTGCGTACGCTAATGCATGGGCATTACGTACGTTAGATGAATTTCGAAGCAATGTAGTAGCTTCTGGACTGCCCGATAGCGCACGCTATCAAGGAAGGATAGCGCACGCTAGTCCTGTAGCGCACGCTAAATATAAGGTCTAGCGCGCGCTAGTGATGTGTTTTACAGAGGGGATAGACGAGTGCTGAGAGACATTTTGTCCATTCTCCTTCTTTCAGTCAATAGAGAGAGCCTTGGGAAGTACTTGAAGTTCCTAAACATTGAGAGATGATTCTCTTAAACAAGATTAAGATTGGAGAGCTCGGATTTAAGTATTGTTCTTGAAGTTTTTGATGATTCTTGGAATGGAGTTCAATTATTCTTCTTCGTGGTTCGTCCATACAAGGTAATCCCCGTATCCCTTTTGATAGTGGTTCGTTTTTTTTAAGGATTACTACTTGGGAGGGAGTATGTTGGGAATCGTGTATTTTGATATTCGTCTTATTTCAATGTAAATGCATAAATTGGACTATACTTTTATCCGCTGCGTGAGTATTTTGAAATGGCTTTTGGTATTTTGCCAACTGAATTTTATTTTGTAAAACCGATTCCCTAAACTGAATTTTTGGCATTTTGGCCTTGATCGTTTTGACGGTATTTGGAAATGGATTTTTTTTAGTATTTGAAAAATATTACCGTCATCGGTCTTTTTGGCATTTTTGAAATGACGTGGAAAATTGTGCTTAGCCTGGTAAATCCTTGTGAGAAGGGTTTACGGCGTGTAATATTCCCAGGAGGATCTGGGGTGTTACAATTATGGTATCATGTGATAATGTTATACGAGATTTATTGGAATTGTAATAAGAGATTTCGGATGTTGATATGATTATTGAGATCTTCTTCATATGATGATAAGGGTTTTGTTGCGATTCTTGAGGTTGTATGAATGGCATGATGAAGAAAATGGTAACATGGAGATATATACCTCGGATATGTTGTTCTGAACGTGATTTCGGATATTTCATGTTCTTGAAGAACTCTTGAATTATACGAGGTGATGAAAATTTTTAAGAAGCGTTGATGTTTTGAAAATGAATATGGAATATTCATATCTAGAGCTAAACTATGTGTTTGAAATAATATTCGTATAGGAATACGAATGTGGTTATGAGTTTGATGAGACTATTATTCATCTCTGAATTTGGAATCCCATACGTATGGAACAAATATTCAAGTCGAATGATTGGATTGTTTGATAACCTTTTTAATATGATTATCTATTGTTTTGAACCAGTCGGATGATTCGAATTGATGACGGTCATAAGTAAATTTTAACGATGGATTTACGAGAAGGGAACCTTGTCAATTCGTATTTAAGAATTGAGTTTGTAACATTTAGACCCTTATTATTGGTCCGAATTGGTTGCTGGTATGATCATCATATCTCGACTCGTATTGTGGACAGGATTTGTAAGTGTCTGAGTTGGATTGTTCAGACTGTGATTAGTCGAGATATGGTGAAACGGTTGAGTTTGTGGTTTGGTGGTGTTGATATTGGTCGTTATCAAACCTGTTGATTATTAATTCTTCGTTTTACAATAAGATATGATGTTTGATCATGGATTATGACTGTTTTGTTGCGGTTGAGGTTGGAGAGTTCGTAGATTACCTTGGTCGGGACTGAGGAACCCGTAAGACGAAATCAACTGAATTGGTAACAGTTCGTTGTATTGATATCGAGACAAGTTTTATACTTGTACTAATCAATGAGATTAATGTTATCGTGTAGGTGGACGAATGTGTGTATCATTTCCAGACTTGGCCTCTTTATGATTGTATTGATATCAGGGGATGGTTTGATACGACACTCGTCGGCAAATTATGCCAAATGTTATTGTTGTTCGTAAATGGCTGGTTCAAGGCATTGCGATACTTGTTAGTAAAGCTACTGTCGATAGCCGGTTCGCGGTATCGACGTATCGATTGTTATCGTGACTGATGTTCCATCGATATATTGTGGTGATCGTTGTTATTGATATCAGTGTTTTTTTATTGATGTCGTTTTGGCCGATTGAAGGCATTGACGTATTCGATTATCATCTTCGTTATCGGTAACCGATTAAAGGTGCCGAGACATCTGTTGTATAATTGTTATCGATTGTCCGCTCTAAAGGTAATCGATATATTGAATTGGGATTATCAAAGATAATTCCCATCCGTTGTCAAAAATATTCTCATCCGTTGTATCGTTGTTATCGATTGGCCATTCTACGGTAATCGAAGTATTGAATTGGGACTCTCGAGGATAGTTCCCATCCGTTGAATTATTATTGTCGTGTTGGCCGACTCAAGGCAGCACACTATTATTCTTGTGAACTCGGTAATTTTGTGATCGTTGAGGGTTGAGGATTTCCCGAATTGTTGTGTTGTGATTGTTGCTCGTATTAATCGGTCCTTAAGGATTTTGATCCCAGGATGGTTGTTTTGAATATTGTTGGTCGTGTAGATCTTTCATTATTCGTGTGTCATCGTTCACTTGGTGAGTCGTATGATCCGTATTGGATATGTTATCCTTTGAGTTCGTTGTCATGTTGTATCGTGGCATATCTGGAATCATGTCTGCGTGCCAATTGGTTATGTGTAGGATTTTTAGCCCGGCACACGATGGTCATGCGTGGATATTTCCGCAATGGACCGTGCACACGAGACGTAGGCTAATTAGGTACATTGTCACACGTATATTCTAGATTCCGTATACGGGGTGGACATGTGCACGGACACATTTCCGGATCAGACGTACTGTGATGTCCCTCTTGAGCCTTATTGTTTGGTCGTTCGTAGTCCATGTTGTATTGGATATGTCCGACGATTTGCGACTGGTTGTTCTTACACCGAGGGATATGTCCGACAGTCAGGTTTGCTTCTTTGAGATCTGTATTGTGATGATTTACAGCTTTGGGCTGTTCGGCTTTCAGGCCATCGTGATATAAAGCTTCGGTTGAGGGGCTTTCAAGCCATTGCGATGTATTGGTATTTCTGTTGGAGCCTTCAGACATTGTGATTCGTATTTACTTCAGTGTTGGCTTGGATTACCTTCGGGTAATGTATTGTTGTGTTACTTGTAACGTTTCGCCGTTGGGTGTAAGTTACGCGTTTCTTGTGTATCTCGTTGAGTTTTCCTGGCGGGATATTGCTTCTCCCTAGTTGTTTTAAGTTTCGGGACGAAACTTCTTTTAAGGAGGGTAGAATGTAATATCCGCAAATTCGATTTCCGGTAATTTTTCGTTTTTGGAGAAAGTACGTTTTGACGACTTGCTTGGGACCATTTCGTCATACTGAGAATGATTAATTCTACACTTTTTGTCATCCGAGTTCGTTTCGGTGTCGTTCTGTTGAATTCCGTGTTCTTTAGCGACTTTTCCACGTATAAGTTCGACTTTGTTAGATCACCATTAATTTTTGGAAACTCCAAAAATTCTGAATCTTTGCAATATTATAAAGCATCGAGTTAGCTTTCCAATGGTTCAAACGGTGAGTCAATCGGAGTCCGCGAGGAGTTATGGTCGAAATAGCTAAGTCACTCTCATTTTCCAGTTGGCGGCGGCTGTACTGCGTGCGCGGCACCGCGCCCGATCATCGGGGCGGATTCGGCCATGTGCCGCGGCACACTTCTGGCCGCGGCACTGCTGTGCGATCAATTTATTTAAGGCCCCTGCACGGGGTTTTGGCCATTTTCTCCTTCTTCTCCTTCTCTTCCGCTGGAGCTTGGTTAATCATGGAGAGATGTTGTTGGACAATCAATCCATGAAGTCTTGGAGTTCATATCATCAATCATCCATCCTATAACATCCTCCGATCTACCGAATCAGGTCAGATTTCCTAGAAATCTAGTTTTGGGGAATTTGGGTATTTTGGTTGATTTCATCCGTTTTATCCGATTTAACTTAGGATTATGATGGATTGATGATTATTTAGATGTATTATATCATTTTCTTTATTATTCCATGGTTGGATCGTATCGATTCGTTGTTTTGGTCGAGTTCTGGATTGACGCCTTGAAGGTGTCCGGTAAAATGTCATAGAGGGGTTTTCGGGCGTTCTACGATTATTCTTCCTCGTATGATCGATGATTTATTGATTATATGTTGTTAGGGTCGAGTTTCTTGTGAAGAAACCAAGTTGAACCCTTCCGTTCGTTGTCATCTTTCCTTTCGATAACATCGGGCGTTTCGAAGCTTCCCGGTCGAACCGTGTTCTTCGGAGTATTCGGTAGCGGTTATTAAGACAAGTATATATTTATGATTGTACGTTCTCGATTTTGAAAGTAAGTTATATTGATGGCATGATATGAACGAACCGGTTTCACGGTATTCATATATATATTGATGGCATGATATGAACGAACCGTTTCCACGGTATTCATACATGTATTGATGACGGATGATATGAACGAACCGGTTTCACGGTATTCATATATATATATTGATGGCATGATATGAACGAACCGTTTCCACGGTATTCATACATGTATTGATGACGGATGATATGAACGAACCGTTTCCACGGTATTCATATATGTATTGATGACGGATGATATGAACGAACCGTTTCCACGGTATTCATATATATATTGATGACGGATGATATGAACGAACTGTTTCCACGGTATTCATATACGTCTTGATGTGATGCTATGAGATTTAGTTATTCCAGAATACTAGTCTTGAATTGATGAATTGACGGTTACATTTACTTTATTGTCGAGGAGTATTGTGTTTCATACTTGATATACTTGCACTAGCTATTCGACGGCTAACCCCTTATGGGGGAAATACTTTTTATGTATTTGAGGTTCCAGGAGAACGGACAGGCGGGTATCGGGTCGGCATGAAGATGGTGGGTAAGAGTAATACTGTGTCTTTCCTCCGGTTATGTTTTGAGTTTTCCATTCAGTGTTGTTGTACTGGAATGGTTATTGAATACTCGAGTATTGTTTTCCATTTTTCTTGATGTTCCGGCCTGTGTTTGCCGAGGTATTGAATTGTGTTGTGATGTCTATGGTTTCATTGGTTATGGTTTTGAATACCATTTGTATTGTCCTTCTTTTCGTTGTATCTAGACCTTCTCGGTCAAATTTTACAGTTCCGCGCATGAATAGCCTTGTGGGTCCCACGGCGGGGCTTACAGCACTGTAATATACCCTGAATAACTTGGGGGTGTTACAGATGGGGTGGAAAAACTCTATTTCCTCTCGTGAAGAAATGAAAGACCGATCTCCAATATATAATCTGCACAGCTCATTACGTACGTTAACACCCACCGTTAACGTACATAAGACCTTTTGTATGCTACATGTCCTGTGTAGAGTGCGTAATCGGCATCCAGAGCTCACTGCCTTAATTCGTTCCATGCATTATGTATGTAATGTCAGGGCCATAGCGCACGTTGTAATATCCGAAATTTCTACTACTATTGTTTGATATTATTTTATCCGAGTTATATTGTACAGCGTGGAATCTGTACAGTATAGATAAAATAAATGAAGGACTGAGATGTCAGTATCGGTATAATTGTCGGACTTGGTCGACAATTGTATTAGAGGATATAGTGCGTCATGTATACGTATCCAGTATGTCGAGACGGACGAGAGAAGTTGGAAATGGCTAAGTGTAACATTATTAGCGCACGCTAATAATCACGAGTAGCGAACGCTATCGTGAAGGTTTAGTGCACGATATGGACATAACTTAGCGCATGCTAGTGCAAAACAGATCAGAAGGAATCTTTGTGTGGACCAGGCCACTTTCGGCGCATGTTTTGAGCAGTCAACTGATGTTTGTCGTAAAGCATTAGTACACGCTAATGCCTGTTGTTAGCGCATGCTAATATCAGTCGGTCAACAGGGAATCTTGGCTTTATTGGTTGCTTTCGGCATGTGGGGTCACGAGCCTATACGGGGTAGGTGCAGACTGTAGCAAGTTAACTACAATTAGTGCATGCTAAGATACAAGATTTTGCATGCGCTAGATAGTGTAGTCTACGTACATTATTGCATGGGCATTACATACGTAAGCTGATGTGCGGAGCAAGTCAGTAGCCCATGGACCGAGATAGCGCATGCTAAGCATGTAACGTACATTAAATGAGGATGTTAGCGTACGTTAATAATATGCAGTATATATATGTGTAGTTGGGCATTATCCTTCATTTCGTCCACTCCTTCCTTGCAACCGAGAGAGAGTTTTTAGAAGAGAAGTTTGAGGTTCCAAACACTGAGAGATGATGATCTTTAACAAAGATTAAGCTGAGGAACATGGATTAAAGTCTTGTTCTTGGAATGAAGTTGATTGTTCTCCTTCATGGTTCGTCTATACAAGGTAATAGTTCTTCACTTTTGGATTTCATTTTGGATTGGAGATTTACGTTATTGAGTTGATGAATATCATATAAACAAGCTAATAAGTATGATTATGAGATAGATTACCGGAGTATGATGATATTAATATGATTCGTGTGGTTTGAATTATGTAGTTCGTTTTCTTGAGATAAGTTGGTGAATCCTTCTTCTCCTTTGCGGATGTTGATATCATTGTTGGAGATTAATCTCTGTAATGTTAGATTAGGGAGTGTTGTTAAGGTTCTTGGTGTTCATGATGTTGATATTTGAGGAAGAAGATGATATTTGAATATAAGAATTGGATTAAGGTTTGGATGATTACTTATATGTTAATGGATATCGGATTTCGTTGTTTTGATAGCTTTGAACATGGTTTCAAATTACTTAGTGTTCTTGATAATCGCCATATGTTGATTCGGTATCTGAAAAACATGCATCTGTACAGCATTAGCGCACGCTAAGCTTACGGGCTAGCGCACGCTAACGGGAGCTACTTAGCGCACGCTACGTTGTGCGTTTAACGTGCGCTAAGTAGGCAGACAGTGCAATATTTTCGTGTCGTGGTTGTGAATTTGTACTGGTTTGAGTTGGATTGTTCAGACTTATGTTTAACCGGGATGTCGTAGAACCGTTGGGTTTGTGGATTGGTTATGTCCGTTATTGATTGTTACCGGATTGTTGTTTATTAATTATTGCCATAGGTCGAGATTATTGATCAGTGATTAGAACTGTATGTTCCGGTCGTGTTCGGGTATGTTCGTGAATTGCATAGGGTCAAGGCCGAGGAGCTCGTAGACGAAGGCAATGAGCGGCTTCATCATCGTCGTATCGGTATCGAGGCAAGTTATTACTTGCTCAGTTATAATGTTTAATGAATGGTTTAAGTTTCATTTCGTTCATAATGTATATGCTTTATCTCGGTTATTGGTGTGTTCGGGTATCGAGGTTACGTTGCGATAAAAATGAGGATATGAGTATTTATAGTCTATGGTACGTTTGGATCGCCGAGCATCGAGGATAATCGCCGGTGATGATTTGACATTGAGATTTCTCCTGAAGGATTCGGGACAGTATCTTAGTTTGATTCGGTTTAGTACTGATGATGTTGATCATGCAGGTTGTCATTTATGCTGCCGAACATGAGGTCGTCCTAGTTGTTTATCATAGTGTCGTTTCATGTTTTGATTCATATGTTCATGTTGATGAACATATTGATTTGCATATGTGTATGCATACTTGCATTGTTTATGTTGTAAATGATCCGAAGGGATCATGAGGATCTATGCTGAGGGCGCTGGATCTAACGTCCACCTGATTTTGATCTTGTAGGATCATCACGGGGATCTATGCTGAGGGCGCTGGATCGTTGGACAGGTCGTCCACCTGATTTTGATCTTGTAGGATCATCACGGGGATCTATGCTGAGGGCGCTGGATCGTTGGACAGGTCGTCCACCTGATTTTGATCTTGTAGGATCATCACGGGGATCTATGCTCAGGGCGCTGGATCATGGATTTACATTGAGTATACATGATTGTTATTGTTTTCGAGCATATTGACGTGGTCATATGAGTATGCATTTGTAGGTCTTGTGTTGGGACCGTGTCCGTATTGCATTGTTCTGATCTCAGATAAGACTGATATGATTGTCGTGGCATTTCATATCTCGAGGTATGTTCCGTATTTCCTTTGGTATTTGTCTTTGATGGACAATCGGTTACCGTCTTGGGATTTGATGATGTTATTCGATGGATCGTATTGGTCAGAACTGGTATATTTCCGTATCGTGAGTTGATGATGATAGTTTGAGAATTTTGAGTATTGTTTGAGGTACAATACAGATATTAGGTTCGAGTTTATTGGTTAATCAAGTACGAGATGTGGAATGTGATAATGGTTATTCTGATGAGAATGACTTGAGTAAGTAAAGTTATGGCGGTAAGATTACGTTGGTCGTATTCTTATGTATATTCGTATTGGTATGTAATTATTAATGTGATGTGACGGTTATCATTGTTGGACATTATGGCTGACCCCTTCGCAGGATTTCTTTTTAGGTTCTTGGAGTATCGATCTTGTAGCGGTCGTGAAGAGATGAGCTTCCCGGAGGATACTGGCTAGGACATGTTTTGTGCATTGAGTTTCTTGATTGGTTCTTGTATTCCGTTGCTAGAGTATATTTATGGTTGGTCTTTTTCCGCCGCGTGAGCATTTTGAAATGCTCTTTTGGTATCTGGTAAATGAGGTTACTTTGGAAATCGTTTTCTAAACTTTTGAGTGTCGGCTGTTTGGCCTTGCGATTTCAAATGAGTTTTTACGATGGTTTTTGGATAAATGGATTTATAAGTCTTTGTGCATTTTTTTAAAGATAGTACCGTCGTTGGCCTCTTGGGCATTGGTAAATGTTTACGAAAAATTCTTTTAGCCTTGTGGGTTCCATCTTGGGGCCCACGGCGCTGTAATATTTCCGGTTAAATTTGGGGGTGTTATAGAATATGGTATCGGAGCTTAGGTTGAGAAAACCTAGGCAGTCGGGTCGAGTTGGGTCGTGTTTTTGTCGCGTCATTCGAGTTTTCGATTGATAAATATTAGAGCCGTGAGTTTTTGTTGTTCACTCAGGCTTGTGCATTATGTGATTTACCAGTGTGGTACTGGGTTTGTTGTAAACTTTTCCAAATGATGTTAACGTGTTTCTTCAGATAGAGCTGTGTTGTGTTCTCGAGTTGAACTGAGTTTGCAAAATGTGTGTTTTGAAAATATCTGTGTCGAGTATTTTCTTGAGTTGAGACATGTGCCAGTATCACGGGGAATCGTCGGCTTCACGATCTGTAAGTTTTTAGATTTTTGAATTGCATTGAGATTTATTGCCGAGCTAAATTGATATGCTTTGAGATTCACCAGAATATTATGCATTACAGTATAAGGTTACAGAGTTGGAACAGGATTGATGATCTTGAGAAGTTATGATTTGGGAAATCAATATGTCGGTTAGATTTTGGAAATGGAATTGTGTATTCGGGAAAAGGACTGTGAATTGTTGAGAAGAACATGTAGTCATGCTAATTCATTTTGATATATGAACTGCTTTTGAGCATTTGAAATATTCTTTTCAAAATGAACGTTTCACGAATGTTTTACGGAAAATGATTTTTGGGCCGACACCCAATTGAATTTGAAATAGTTTTACAACTCAGGACTTAGGGTCCGAAAAGAGTTTTCTACTTTTTGAAATGCGGAACGAGATATGGGCTTAGACCCTGATGTTTCAAAAAGGGCTTTTCTGTTTTCTAAAACTCCCAAGATTTGTAAAACACTTTAGCAATCGTTTTTATTTCCGCCTTTTGAGGTTTTTGTTTTACTTGTTCAAATGAAACTTCTCGGGTAGTCTTTCGTTGTGTTTGATTTATTGATTATTCAATGTTTTGTCATAGCATAATCGAGGTGATCCAGGATGGATTAAGGATTGACGTTGCGAGTAGTATGTGGAGGAGGAGTGTTTATCAGAGTCTATATATTGAGATTTTGGAATTTCATCGTGTGGTTTTCCGATGGAATATCAATGAATTTGGTGACGAGCCGAATTGGTATATAAGAGTATGGATATGGACAAGAATTTGCATAAATCCCATTTTATTTAATCGTGTGTATTCGAAAAGAATTTTTTATCGAGAACTTGGTGTTGTTACCCAAAATATTATTCGAAGATAGTATTGCTGGAATGATCGAGTAACAAACAAATGCGAGAACACTTCCGTGAGAAAATAGATAACACAAGATTTGCCGGGGTTGTTAATCCCAGGCTTGAATGCTCTCGCGAGATGTTATTAATAAATATACTGTCGAGCACAAATATTAATGTTAGAATCTATTACAATGAGTGTAAAGACTTCTAGTTATCTAGGCTGTAGAGCACGTAGATTGCCGGAAGAACCAGATATGTAAATCTGTGAGTTCTTGCTTGGGATGTATGATAAGTGTGTGTATTTTGCACTGTATTCTTGGTAAAAATCGCGTCCCTTTGGACAATGCAGTGAGTTCTCTATTTATAGGGGACAAGGTAGTTGGGACCCCTCAGGCGATCGCGGGCGACCGCCGTTTTCTATATTATAATAAGATGGTCGATCGTCCCGTCACGTGGGCCTATTCCATTGAGGTCCGAGGTCGCTGCTGGTGGCCAGCTGGGCGAACCAATGGGAAGCCAGCACGCATCTTGAGTCGCTGTCCGGGGAGGGCCCACTTTGTACCTTTCGGCGGCCTTGTCGGTAGGTGAGGTAGGTGACAGGTTGTGGTCAAATGTCCTATCTGTCGGCGCCCTTTATGGATCTTCATGTGGGCCACCGTCCAAGATTCGGTCTTCGACGACTTTGACGGGTGTTGGATCCATACGTGGCACGAGACGATCGTCTCTGGTTTGGACATCAAAGACGATCTCCAGTCATCAAAAGATGGTCGCTGGGTATCAAAAGACGATCGTCGTATGTGCCGATTTCCGGGTGTTTGCCCCGAGCATGTCTCCTATGATTGGCTTCTTTGATCGTGATGCCGATCGCCTATCGAGGCGTACTAATCGCCGCACAACAATTGCCCCCAGCTCGCCTCGATGTTGAAAACACGGGGTGAGGTGGCACTGTTGGCGATCGTCGATGTTTAGCCGATCAACCGATCTGTATTCAAATCTGGACGATCTCCTTTTGCGCTGGGAGCAGCGGGAAACGAAGGCGGGCTCTCGAAAAGTCGCAAGGACACGCGTCGCGCCGCTGTTGGGGGAGTCCGACGGTTTGTCATATTTGTCGGCTGGCGTGCCCTCGAAAAGACGCGTACGCGGGATTCGAGGGCCGCATTTAATGTGTCCCCACTATGACGGTTGCGATCCAACTTTCGAGATTTCTCCTATTTGCATTTAAACCCCCGCCTCCATCTATAAAAGGGCTAGGGCTTCTTCACTTTCATTCTTTACGCGTCCTTGCATCCATAGCCGAAACTCTGCAAAAATTTCTGGAGCTTCTTGTGCCGATCATCTTCTTTTCTTTAGGTAAGAAAAATCAATCTTCTCTCTCCCTTTACTTTCTATAATATGTCGGGAGGATCCAAGACTTTTGAGACCGAAAGTTCTTCTGCCGCCGCGGCTTCGCCTGACCGGGAGGAGATTCCCGTTGGAGTCGACATGGAGACGGCCGTTGAGGCTATTCGTGCGGGGATTGCACCTGCATAACTCGAAGAGCTTTTCAACGAGGCCGCAGTGGCGAAGACGGCGGCGACGGCGGAGCAGGGGGGCTCGCCGGAGGATGAGGACGAACTGGAGCGGTTAACCTAGGAACGGCAGAGTGTATTTGGCCCCGCCTATATGGCTTTCGCCAAAATTATGGAGGGGATCGCCGGACCCTGTCCGGAATTTGACTTCGAAGCCTACTCCGCCGCTCATCCTTATGAACATGTGAAGCGGACGGTTTTTCGGGCGGCCGACCCGTCTCCGTGGACTCTCGGAAAAATCCGGAGTTCGGCGACCAAGAAAGACCTGAGCCGCTGGAGGGCAAAATATCACATCCCCTCTGACGTTTCTCTGCACGTGCCCTCAGAGAATGAACGTGCCGATCAACCGCCCGGGGATATGGTTGCCGTAAGTGAGATGATTATGGAGGTCGGCCTGCGATTTCCTCTGCCATTTGCCGTCTCCTACTTGTTGATCGCCTGGAATTTGGCGCCGCTTCAACGCCGAGCAGCAGCTCTGTGTCATCTGCACATTGACACTGTTCGGCGGTCACCGGTTGTTCCGCCTCCTTACTGTGCTGGAGATGAATTATCTGTTTAAACTGGCCGCGCAGAAAGGGTCGATCGGCAGCAATCATATCCAAGGCCGAATGGGGAGAGTGGTCCTCGGTGTGCCAAACAAGTCCCGAGGCGACCTGGCGAAATGGTGCTGGGTCGGCGGAGCGTGGCGATCGGCATCGAGTGACAGGCCGAACGAGGAGTTGGAGATCCCCACCACTTTTCGGGAGAGGAATCCGAGTAAGGATTTTAACTCTCCCCTTGATTGAGCTTGTCTTGGACTGATCTAATTTTGTTTTCTTTTTGCAGGACCTCTCGTTCCAGCGATCGGCGATCTCCCTTTCGATTTCTTGATCGTTTGGGAGCGGATTCGTGCCTTGCCGGATTCCTTCATTAACGTTCGCTCGCTAGGTAACGAACTTCATCGGTTGGGGGCCCGGTTGTTTCGCTTCCCTCGTCACTTGAAAGCTCCAGGTATAAACTCTATTCCTTCTACCTTGCTTGACGATCGTCTCCAGGAGGTCGCATCGTCTAAGTAGTTTGTATAACTTTTGTGCTTCTCCTTTGACAGAGATTCATTTTCCCCTCTTTACCGAGCCACCACCAGAGATTGCCATGTCAAATCCCGGACTCATTGGTCGCCTTCACTTGGGTAAGAAGACTGGTCGCGTTCCTGCAACGACGTCTCGCCCTGCTCCGGTGATGAGGCCTGCTGAGGTTCCGGTCGCCGAGCTGGTAGTTCAGGAAGAGGAACAACTTCAGCGCCGCAAGAGGCGGAGGTCAGAGGAGTCCCTGCCGATTACTGAGGCGGATATGTCCATTCTTGAGCCTCCGGTTGCTGCGGCTCCTATTTCTGCTATCCCGATGACGGAGGGATCAGGCCCTAGGCCCTCGGCGTCCGGCTCCCGGTCATCGGGCGGCCCCACGAAGAAGGTGGCGATCGCTGAGGCGGAAACCTCTCGGGGCAAGCCTTATTTTGGCCACGATCCCAAGCTGGTGAATAGGTAAGAAAGGATCGAAATTTCCGAGTTAGGCATCCTGAGTAAAGTATAGGCTAACTCCTTGGTCTCTTTGATTTGTGCTGCAGGGTCCGTCTTGCTGACCTGGACGTCGCTCCTATGGTGCTGGACTTCTTGTCGAGTAAGGTTCCGCAACAGTCCCTCGACGTCCCTACTTATGTACGGCACGCTATCACTTCTCTGCCCAAGGCTTGGACGACTGATCTTGATGCAATCGCTCGTCGGCGATCTGGATATACCATGCAGGCGACCATTGCCCTGGCTCTCCAGACGGCGCCGATGGCCGTCCAAGCTGCTAGGGATTTTGAGGGGTGACCGTCCACTGCTCATCTCCATAGCGACCTCGAGGCCGCCCGGAATAAAAACATTGAGTTTGCCAACCGGATCCAGTCTATGGAGAAGGAGTATGTGGAGACGGCCAAAAGGCTAAACTGGATGTCGACCGATTGAAGCAGGAGCTGAGCCGCTCCAAGGAGGCTGTCGACCGGTTCCGTGATCAGGAGAAGGAAACCCGCCGGAAGCATGCGGCTTCGTAGGAGGAGGTGTCCGGGCTGAAGGCGACGGTGGATCGGCTCAGCGGTGAGCTGGAGGCGGCGAAGAAGGAGCTGGAGAAGGCCAAGGGGGAGAACGCCGCCAAGGTGGTCGAGCTGGCGGAGGCTGAGAAGACGACCGTGGAGTTGAATGGGCAGCTGAAAGCGATCGAGGCCGATCCCTATCTCAACGTGGCACTCGTCGGCGAGTTCGCCTATTATCTGGCCTACGCCGATGCTGTCAGAGCCGCCAAGAAGGTAGGGATCGAGATCGGTCCCTTGATGGAGAGCTTCAAAGCCTATGCGCTCGAGCACTCTCTGCACCCGGAGATCTCTTTGCCAATCCTTGACCTCGTCGACTTTGGGATCGATTTGAGTTGGTATACTGGCAAACTCATTCATCCTGAGGCCGATGGGGGGCCCCAAGCCGATCCGCAACCTGAGGGCAATGACCAGCCGGGGGGGCCTTGAGAGATATTTTTGTTTTCCTTTGTAACTTGTACTTTTCTGCTTTCCTTTTGTATTGCCTTCGGGCTCCATGTTGTACGAACTCCTTTAGATAATGAATGAAATATTCCTTTTTCGCACTGTGTCTTTTTTATGTACTATCGCCCCTGAATGTTTGCGTGCAATTTTTACAAGTATGTGTATGATTGCATCTGATGTCTTGTTCATCCGACCGTTTGTTTGAACGTTGAATATATTGATATGTTTTGAATCGAAATTCTTACTTGTAACTTTTGTCGAACGATTCCGATCGTCATGCGTGTGTTTGAGCGAAGCCGATTGGGCGTGGTTCCTTTCTGTCCGATCGCATTTGGGATTAGCTCGACCCATCTCTGCCCCCTTGTTTTTGTTTGCTTATTGTAAATAAGGGAACAAAAATTAGTTTGTCTGGCGAGCTATCTTCAGTTTTGCCGATTCTAAAGAATCGTGCACGGTCGGGGAGTTCGATGGATCGACCTTCCCAATCGTGTCTTTGTGTGCGAGGGACACTGTATATCCCGCGACTCACTTTTTTATGAGGGTCCTCCGTTAGGCTGCGCCTGCCTTGTGTTAAAACGAAAGGCGGGCGATCTTGGTCTGGAGGAGTCCTTGCACGGGGCGTCGTCGGCTTATTCGACTCCACGTCCGCGGCTTGTTAGCTCTGCTTCCATCTTGGCCCGCCATGAAGATGGCGACCCTCGACGGTGTACGTTGAGATGGGGTAGGGACGCGTTGCCTTGTCCGAGTACACCATGTTAGATGACGTAATTTGAGGACGTGCGAACGTGTCCCCTGATCATTTTGGAGGGTCCTTTGGCTACGCCGGCCTCATATTTAAACGAAGGGCGGGCGGTCTCAGCCTGAAGGAACCTTGCATGGGCGAAGCAGTCGGTTCCATCGACCTCCAGGACCATGGCTGCATTGATTCTACCTCGAATCGTCATGATCAATGATCGTCGGCAGTATGCGATATGCCTGGTGGGGCGATCGCCAGAGTAGATGGGATCGGAAAAAATCTCATTATATTCCTTGTACATTGGGCAGTTGAAATTGAATACAAAATTTTCAGTGGTAGTATTTTTTCAGATGCACGGCGTTCCAGGGGTATTGATCCGGGGTACCGTCAGGATGTTCAAGTTCATAGGCTCCCTTAGTCAGCCATTTAGATATCCTAAAAGGTCCTTCCCAGTTCGGACCAAAAACGCCCGTGTGGGTTTGGATCTTCTTGAGGACGAGATCGCCCACTTGAAACCTTCTTTCTTTGACCTTTGAATTGAAGAACTTCTCGGCTCTCCTTTTGTGGATTGTGTTCTTCATTTCTGAGGTCAGCCGTCGTTCTTCGAGCATGTCTAGGTCGATTCGTCGGGCCACATCGTTGTCGGTCGTCATCTCCTGTTCGGTTCGATGGCTGAGGACGGCGATCTCTGAAGGAATCACCGCTTTTGTTCCGAAGGCAAAGGCGAATGGGGTTTCGCCGGTTGAATTACGGGTCGTCGTTCGATAAGACCACAAAACGTCTGGAAGCTCGCTCGCCCATCGCCCTTGCCTGGATTCGAGTCGCGCTTTAATTGTGTGTTTGAGGATCTTGTTCACAGCCTCTACCTATCCGTTTGTCTGAGGGTGATAGGGTGCTGAAAACAATCTTTTGATTCCCCATTTCTCACAGAATTGCATGACTTATAAGCTATCGAACTGCTTTCCGTTGTCGGAGATAATGGCCTGGGGCAGTCCGAATCGGCATACGATGTTTCTCCAGATAAACTTGTTCACTTGCTCTTGGCCGATCTTGTTGAGCGGTTCGGCCTCGGCCCATTTGGTGAAATACTTGACCCCAACGATGGCGAACTTACAGCCCTCTGGAGCCGTCGGCAAGGTACCTATAAGGTCGATGCCCCATTGCACAAATGGCCAAGGGCTATACATGGAGGTGAGCTATTCGGGGGATAGTTTAATGTTGGGGCCCATTATCTGACACCTATGACACGATCTGACATAGGCGATCGCATCCTTCTGAAGTGATGGCCAGAAAAAACCTTGCCTGGTTGTCTTATGGATGAGAGCTCGCCCGCCGGCATGGTTTCCGCAAATCCCGTCATGGATCTCGGCTAAGACGAGCCGACCTTCCTCCGGTGTAATACACTTGAGGAGGGGAAAGCTGAAGGCTCGCTTGTAAAGCCGGTCGTCCAATAGGGTATATGTGGTCGCACGGAGCTGGAGTTGGCGAGCTTTAAGACGGTCGTCAGGGACTGTTCCGTCCTTTAAGTATTTGATGAACGGAGTCATCCAGTTCTCCTCGGCGATGGCAACCGTGGTAACCAGGCTTCTGTCGATCGCCGGCCTTGCTGACTTTGTTATTTGGATATTGGAGAAGTCGGCTGCCCCATCCGATGATGCTAGTTTGGAAAGGGCCTCGGCCTGGGAGTTGTGCTCTCTAGGGACTTGTTCGATTAGCACTTCTTCAAATTTTGTGCACATTTCGGCGACCAGCTCTTGGTATTTGACCATCTGTTCGCCGCGCGCCTCATATTATCCCTTGACTTGGTTCACGACCAAAAGGGAGTCCATGAAGATATGGAGGCGACGAACATCTAGGGCGAGGGCTAGATCGAGCCCGCCTACCAAGGCTTCGTATTCGGCTTCATTGTTGGTCGCACGAAAGCTGAAACGCACAGCATTAGTGAAACTTTGTCCGTCGGGACTGATGAGGACAATCCCTGCCCCTGCTCTCGAATTGGTCGCCGAGCCATCCACATATAACTTCCAGGCAGGTCGGCCGACCTGGGTTGGACTGTGAGGAAACGTTAGTTCCACCACGAAGTCAGCCAGAGCTTGGCCTTTGATCGCCGTGCGAGGGGCGTATGTGATGCCGTATTTGGCGATCTCCAGCGACCACTTGAGGAGTCGCCCGTTGGTGTCTGGTCGATGTAGAACTTGTTTTAGAGGTAGAGTTGTCAGGACTTCCACTTGATGTTCGAATAAATAAGCCCTTAGTTTACGGACACTCATGACAAGGGCATAGGCGATCTTCTCCAATGGTGTATAACATGTTTCAGCGTCATGAAGCGCTTGACTAACATAGTAGATCGGCAAGTGGGCTTGTCCCTCCGCTCGCACCAGAACGGCACTTAGTGCGATCTCCGAGGCTGCCAGGTAAAGGAATAGTTTCTCACCGGGAATCGGCTTTGCCAGGATCTGGGGGTTAGATAGATATTCCTTTATTCTGGAGAACGCTATCTGACTTTCCTTCGTCCATGCGAACTTCTTGTTCTTGATGGTCGCGAAGAAAGGCTTGCTTTTATCGCCGAGTCGAGATATGAAACGGTTGAGGGCGGATAGACAACTTGTAAGGCGTTGTACCTGTTTGATGTTTCGCAGCTCCTGCATGTCAAGGATCGCCTGTATCTTGGTGGGGTTCGCCTCGATCCCCCTTTGGCTCACAATGTGCCCCAGGAATTTCCCGGAGCCCATCCCGAAGTTGCATTTCTTGGGGTTTAGCCTCATGTTGAATCTTTCGAGGATGGCGAACGTCTCGGCGAGATCATTGAGGTGATCTTCCTTCTTGAGGCTTTTGACCACGATGTCGTCAATGTAGACCTCCATGGTCTTGCCGATCTGATTGGCGAACATTCTGTTGACTAGTCGTTAGTAGGTTGCCCCTGCGTTTTTCAAGCCGAACGGCATTTGGACCCAAAAGTATATGTCTTTTTCCGTGTGGAAAGATGTGTGTTTTATGTCTTTCTCCGCCATTGGGATTTGATGATATCCGGCGAAGGCATCCATAAACGACATCATTTCGCAACCTGCTGTGCTATCGACCAAGTGATCAATATGAGGCATCGGAAAGTGATCTTTTGGACATGCCGCGTTGAGGTCGGTGAAGTCGATGCATAACCTCCAGGAACCAGTTGGCTTCTTGACGATTACCGCGTTGGCGACCCATTGTGGTTCGTCTGTAGCTACCCCAATTAATTTGTTGTTGAGTAATTTTTGGACTTCTACGTCGAGCGCCGCGTATTTTTCGGGACCGAATTTCCTACGTTTTTGGTGAACAGGCTTCATTGCCGGGTCGATCTTTAGATAGTGGCAAGCGTGCTCAGGACTTATGCCGACCATATCTTGATGCGACCAGGTGAAGACTCCGGTGTTCTTACGTAGCAAATTGAACAGATCCCCTTTTAGTTCGTGGTCGATGCTCGCGCCGATCTGTACTTCCCGTTCTGGATGATCCGGATCTATCGTTATACTCTCCAACTCTTCGACGGGGACGGTCGCCTCTCGTTTGGAATGATTTCCGGACTCGATTCTTGGATCGATGTCGAGACTTGGCTCGAAACCGATCCTTGGCTCGATGTCGTCCATTAACCGAACCGAGATGGCGTCCCCTGAGTCGGGTTGGTATGATGCGCTCGGCTCATCGATCTCCATGGGTTGATCATCGATCGCTTCAATGTTACACATATTATGGGAAGTATTGAAAGCAGTAACGACATAGGAGTAACTCAAACATCTTTTTGCCATTAGCTGATCTCCTTTTACAGTACCGACCGTCCCATCGGCAGTGGGGAATTTGATACAGTAAAAGAAAGACGAGGCGACCGCCTCAAAGGTTTCTAAAAAGGGGCGACCTAGGAACCCATTATAGATGCTGGGCCTATCTATGATTACAAAACTTAGGTTCCTAGTAATCCTAACCTTGGGATCATAAAAGCATATTAGCTCGACGGAGAGCTTGATCCTCCCGTAGGCTTGGACTGTGTTGTCGCCGAACCCTTGGAGCACGGTGTCGAACGGCTTGATGAATTTGATTAAGTTGCCGAGTTGGTCTAGGGCGGATTTGAATATGATGTTGCAGAAACTCCCATTGTCGACCAGCACGCGATCGACCGTCTTCCCAAGGATACAGGCGGAGATCACCAGTGCATCCTCTTTGGGGCATTGCACTCCCTCCCTGTCTTTGTTGGAGAAGGTGATGAGTGCGTCTTTAGAGATGGTCGGCTCCGGAGGTACCACGACATGGACCCGTGACGCCCTCAGCTCGGCCTTTCGCTTCCTGTTTGACATGGTGGAAACCGGGGAAAGACCCCCGAGGTTTCCACCTCCTGCTTGAAGCATGTTGATCCGACCGCCAGGGTTGATCGGAGGGAAAGACTCATCAGAGTACTCCGGCTCATGCTCGATTCTGGCGACCGGATTGGGAGGAGTTCTCTCGTGTTGTCGGCGCTCGCGCCCTCCGGTCCTTTCCGTCCTAGGCTCTGGCTTCGTGACCAAGTTGTCCAGTTTACCTTCCTCAAACAGTCGCCAGAGTTGTCAGAGGAGGTCGCGGCATTGACTGGTGTTGTGGCCGGGACTCTTATGGTAGGCACAGAATTTGCTACGGTCTACATGACCGTGGTCCCTTATCGGCTTTGGTTTGGAAAGCCATTCGCGACCCTTGATTGCGTTGAAGATGTGGGCCGGAGATAAGTTGAGGTTGTGGAGAAGGTGGACCTCTACATCCTCGAAGGCTTTGAACTCGCCAGGCGGCTTGACGACCGCCTTTCTGGGCTTGGCGACCGCCTTCTTCTGGATATGGGATGGCGCCTTTCCTTCTTCGGACGGTCCCTCGTCTAAGCGGAGGGAGAGCATCCTCTGCCTGGCCAAGAAATCGGCGGCTCTGGCACGGAAGACCGAGTAGGTCGGGGGGATATCCTTTGTGAGGTGCCTGAACATGGGCGAGCGTCCGTGGAATCCGCTCAGGACTGAGTGGAGAGCGAGCTCGTCGATGATGGGATCGCCGGTGAGGACTATCTCGTCTACCCGGTCGATGTAATCTTCATCTGACTCGTCCTTCCCCTGCCTGATTTTGGCGGTGGGGGCCTTCAGGGCGAGCGACTTTGGCGGCGAAGTACGAAGTGAAGTCTTTCGCCGGCTTCTCAAAGCAGTTGATTGAGCGAGGTGGTAGTGAGATGTACCACCTGTGGGCGAGGTCGCCCAGTGTTAATGGGAACATTCGACACTTGGTCGCATCTGATGCTCCGCATCCGGTCATGTAGATCCGGAATTTGCTCAAGTGGGTTTCCGGATCCGATCTCCCCTCATATAGAGGTGTTTGTGGGGGATTGATCGTTGGTTGTACTGGGGCGAGCTCGATCTGAGTCGTGAGTGGTTCGCTTGATCCAATGATCGATCTCCTGGCGCCTGCCCCATTTTCCAGGAGCGCCTTCATCTCGTCGAGCTGGCATTGCATGGCGGCCATCGCCGCTCGACCGCCGATCCGGCTCTCGAGCACGCACCAAGGCGATCGTGTACGATCCCCTAGCCCCGTGGTGAATGACGAGCTCCTGCCCGGTGGGTTCCTTCCTTGGGCGAGCAGGGGCTCGCTGACCGACTTGTCTCCTGGGAGTCGGATATGCCGAACTCCTGGTAAAGGATTCGGATTCCGATGTCTCCCGACTGGGGCCTGAGTGCCCGGGTCGCCATGAGGGATCGCTCCCCAGGCGGCTGAAGACGGAATCATCCCGCCTTACGAGAGCCTTCTCCTGTGGCTCGGGGCTTTCTGTCGATTTCTCAACATATATCCCCTTGAGCTTCCGTTTGCTTGCCCGGCGGATGGATGACGGAGTGATGGTGGGCGAGTCATAGGCCTTCTGTCGCTCCCTGAGGATGGCTATAGCCTCCTCAATCTGTTCCGCGGTCTGGAACTGATCGAGTGAGAGGCTAGAACCATCCCTCGGGGGCGGGAGTGAGAGCCTAGCGTTGCCACGGTCGCCTTCTGCCGTGGGCTGGGATTCGGTCCGGGCCGGAATGAAATTTCCGGAAGATCTTAGGGTGGCTCTCTTGGAAGTCGTAGCGGACGTTATTTTTCTGAAGGCTTTTCTATTGAAGAACAGTGAGTGTTTCTTCAAGTATATGTCTGGAGAACAGTGAGTGTTCTTCAAGACGGTAGGGATAAAAATGAAGGTTTAGATGCCCTCCTTCTAGCGCCAATTGTTGTTACCCAAAATATTATCCGAAGATAGTATTGCTGGAATGATCGAGTAACAAACAAATGCGAGAACACTTCCGTGAAAAAATAGATAACACAAGATTTTCCGGGGTTGTTAATCCCAGGCTTGAATGCTCTCGCGAGATGTTATTAATAAATATACTGTCGAGCACAAATATTAATGTTAGAATCTATTACAATGAGTGTAAAGACTTCTAGTTATCTAGGCTGTAGAGCATGTAGATTGCCGGAAGAACCAGATATGTAAATCTCTGAGTTCTTGCTTGGGATGTATGATAAGTGTGTGTATTTTGCACTGTATTCTTGGTAAAAATCGCGTCCCTTTGGACAATGCAGTGAGTTCTCTATTTATAGGGGACAAGGTAGTTGGGACCCCTCAGGCGATCGCGGGCGACCGCCGTTTTCTATATTATAATAAGATGGCCGATCGTCCCGTCACGTGGGCCTGTTCCCTTGAGGTCCGAGGTCGCTGCTGGTGGCCAGCTGGGCGAACCAATGGGAAGCCAGCACGCGTCTTGAGTCGCTGTCCGGGGAGGGCCCACTTTGTACCTTTCGGCGGCCTTGTCGGTAGGTGAGGTAGGTGACAGGCTGTGGTCAAATGTCCTATCTGTCGGCGCCCTTTGTGGATCTGCACGTGGGCCACCGTCCAAGATTCGGTCTTCGACGACTTTGACGGATGTTGGATCCATACGTGGCACGAGACGATCGTCTATGGTTTGGACATAAAAGACGATCGCCAGTCATCAAAAGACGATCGCCGTATGTCCCGATTTCTGGGTGTTTGCCCCGAGCATGTCTCCTATGATTGGCTTCTCTGATCGTGATGCCGATCGCCTATCGAGGCGTACTAATCGCCGCACAACACTTGGCACCAGCGAACCGATTTAATTTTTTTTAAATTGATTTCGTGGTCTTACGAAAATTTATGTTTTGTGTTTTCAAACTCTTGAAAGAATTTTTGAAAATTTGTCTTTTGACAAGACTATATAATTTCAAACTGGTTTTGAAAATGTGATTGATAACCATACGTATTTAGTATATATTACATATCATGGTGAAGTTGTGAGTGTGACTCACGAACTGGATAATATATCAATGTGGAACGATGAATAGGGATCCGAACTTTGGTATGGTCGTTTGGTTATGCAAGGATGATCGATTGATTTATCGGATAAGAGAAATATGCTGCGTGTTGTAGATCATGCACATAATATAATTTTGGAACTTTGGATTTTGTGAAACCGGGACATATGTGCTATGTGATTCCATTGGTATGGTAATATTGCGACTTTACCATAATGATTTTGAATGATTTCTTTTGTAGATTTGGGGATGGTGACCCCATGTTGGTTGTTTTAGATGTCGAGCGGTCGTTTCCACTCCAGGTATGATTGGTTATTTTCGTCGACTTGATTGGTTGTTCGTATGCCAAGGAGTATGCTCACCAGTCGAGTATGTTTATTGAGATCCACGGTATGCGATTGGTGTGTCGTTTTGAGAACTTTATTCGTCCGTATATCTGTCTCTGTGGTTCTATGTTTATCGTGTTGGAATTTACCGTGTGAGGGTATTCCCGATTATTATCGCTCCTTCGTTGGTAATATTAGAGTTTATCATGTTGATGATATTCTCGATTGTGTTTTGACCTCTGGTTGGTCATATTAGAGTTTATCATGTTGATGATATACTCGATTGTGCTTTGACCTCTGGTTGGTCATATTGGAGTTTATCATGTTGATGATATTCTCAGTTATATTTTAACCATTGGATTGGTCGTATTGGAATTTATCATGACGATGGTATTCTCAGTTAATTTGTTGGTTGATCATTGTTGATGATCGTATAAGTGTTCGAATTTTGTGTCGATGTTTCGGGATTGATTGTCATTGTTTTGGACAGTTGTTTCACAGATATATCATATTTTTTGTTTTATCGGAATTGGAACTTTATCAAGCGATCAGGCAAACAGGATTTGTCACGGATAGATTATTTCATCTGACGATGATATAATTTTGTTGAGGCTCAAGGAATTGTGATTGTAAGCGTATTGGGACTGTACAGTGAGATTGCTTGCTAGTATCTCATGAGATCGTCGACCTGTGTATTTGTGAGTATGCGGTTTTGGTTATTCAGTAATAATGATGATGATTGATCGTTGTCGTGATGGTTTTGGGATATTTTGGTTGAATCGTATGTTTGTTTGTTTTTATGACGGATTGCAAGTTTCGAGGCCGAAACTTATTTTAAGTGGTGTAGAATGTAATATCCGAAATTTCTACTACTGTTGTTTGATATTATTTTATCTGAGTTATATTGTACAACATGGAATCTGTATAGTATAGATAAAATAAATAAAGGACTGAGATGTCAGTATCGGTATAATTGTCGTACTTGGTCGACAATTGTATTAGAGGATATAGTGCGTCATGTATACGTATCCAGTATGTCGAGATGGACGAGAAAAGTTGGAAATGGATAAGTGTAACATTATTAGCGCACGCTAATAATCACGAGTAGCGCACGCTATCGTGCAGGTTTAGCATACGATACGGACATAACTTAGCGCACGCTAGTGCAGAACAGATCAGAAGGAATCTATGTGTGGACCAGGCCACTTTTGGCGCATGTTCTGAGCAGTCAACTGATGTTTGTCGTAAAGCATTAGCGCACGCTAATGCCTGTTGTTAGCGCACGCTAATATCAGTTGGTCAACAGGGAATATTGGCTTTATTGGTTGCTTTTGGCATGTAGGGTCACGAGCCTATTCGGGGTAGGTGCACACTGTAGCAAGTCAACTACAATTAGTGCACGCTAAGATACAAGATTTTGCGTGCGCTAGACAGTGTAGTCTACGTATGTTATTACATGGGCATTACGTACGTAAGCTGATGTGCGGAGCAAGTCAGTAGCCTATGGACCACGATAGCGCACGCTAACGAAAGGAGTTAGCGTACGCTAAGCATGTAACGTACGTTAAATGAGGATGTTAGCGTACGTTAATAATATGCAGTATATATATGTGTAGTTGGGCATTATCCTTCATTTCGTCCACTCCTTCCTTGCAACCGAGAGAGAGTTTTTAGAAGAGAAGTTTGAGGTTCCAAACACTGAGAGATGATGATCTTTAACAAAGATTAATCTGAGGAACATGGATTAAAGTCTTGTTCTTGGAATGAAGTTGATTGTTCTCCTTCATGGTTCGTCTGTACAAGGTAATAGTTCTTCACTTTTGGATTTCATTTTGGATTGGAGATTTACGTTCTTGAGTTGATGAATATCATATAAACAAGCTAATAAGTATGATTATGAGATGGATTACCGGAGTATGATGATATCATTATGATTCGTGTGGTTTGAATTACGTAGTTCGTTTTCTTGAGATAAGTTGGTGAATCCTTCTTCTCCTTTGCGGATGTTGATATCATTGTTGGAGATTAATCTCTGTAATGTTAGATTAGGGGAGTGTTGTTAAGGTTCTTGGTGTTCATGATGTTGATATTTGAGGAAGAAGATGATATTTGAATATAAGAATTGGATTAAGGTTTGGATGATTACTTATATGTTAAAGGATATCGGATTTCGTTGTTTTGATAGCTTTGAACATGGTTTCAAATTACTTAGTGTTCTTGATAATCGCCAAATGTTGATTCGGTATCTGAAAAACATGCATTTGTACAGCATTAGCGCACGCTAAGCTTACGGGCTAGCGCATGCTAACGGGAGCTACTTAGCGCACGCTACGTTGTGCGTTTAACGTGCGCTAAGTAGGCAGACAGTGCAGTATTTTCGTGTTGTGGTTGTGAATTTGTACTGGTTTGAGTTGGATTGTTCAGACTTATGTTTAACCGGGATGTCGTAGAACCGTTGGGTTTGTGGATTGGTTATGTCGGTTATTGATTGTTACCGGATTGTTGTTTATTGATTATTGCCATAGGTCGAGATTATTGATCAGTGATTAGAACCGTATGTTGCGGTTGTGTTCGGGTATGTTCGTGAATTGCATAGGGTCAGGGCCGAGGAGCTTGTAGACGAAGGCAATGAGTGGCTTCATCATCTTCGTATCGGTATCGAGGCAAGTTATTACTTGCTCAGTTATAATGTTTAATGAATGGTTTCAGTTTCATTTCGTTTATAATGCATATAGCGATGATTATTATTGTGAACTCTGGGTATTTGGATTGTATATCGTTCTTCCGATTCTGGGAGGTAAATCATAATGTATATGCTTTATCTCGGTTATTGGTGTGTTCGGGTATCGAGGTTACGTTGCGATAAAAACGATGATATGAGTATTTATAGTCTATGGTACGTTTGGATCGCCGAGCATCGAGGATAATCGCCGGTGATGATTTGACATTGAGATTTCTCCTGAAGGATTCGAAACAGTATCTTAGTTTGATTCAGTTTAGTACTGATGATGTTGATCATGCAGGTTGTCATTTATGCTGCCGAACATGAGGTCGTCCTAGTTGTTTATCATAGTGTCGTTTCATGTTTTGATTCATATGTTGTTCATGTTGATGAACATATTGATTTGCATATGTGTATGCATAATTGCATTATTTATGTTGTAAATGATCCGAAGGGATCATGAGGATCTATGTTGAGGGCGCTGGATCGAACGTCCACCTGATTTTGATCTTGTAGGGTCATCACGTGGATCTATGCTGAGGACGCTGGATCGTTAGACATGTCGTCCACCTGATTTTGATCTTGTAGGATCATCACGGGGATCTATGATGAGGGCGATGGATCGTTGGACATGTCGTCCACCTGATTTTGATCTTGTAGGATCATCACGGGGATCTATGCTTAGGGCGCTGGATCATGGATTTACATTGAGTATACATGATTGTTATTGTTTTCGAGCATATTGACGTGGTCATATGAGTATGCATTTGTAGGTCTTGTGTTAGGACCGTGTCCGTATTGCATTGTTCTGATCTCGGATTAGACTGATATGATTGTCGTGGCATTTCATATCTCGAGGTATATTCCGTATTTCCTTTGGTATTTGTATTTGATGGACAATCGGTTACCGTCTTGGGATTTGATGATGTTATTCGATGGATCGTATTGGTCAGAACTGGTATATTTCCGTATCGTGAGTTGATGATGATAGTTTGAGAATTTTGAGTATTGTTTGAGGTACAATACAGATATTAGGTTCGAGTTTATTGGTTAATCAAGTACGAGATGTGGAATGTGATAATGATTATTCTGATGAGAATGACTTGAGTAAGTAAAGTTATGGCGGTAAGATTACATTGGTCGTATTCTTATGTATATTCTCATTGGTATGTAATTATTAATGTGATGTGACGGTTATCATTGTTGGACATTATGGCTGACCCCGTCGTGGGATTTCTTTTTAGGTTCTTGGAGTATCGAGCTTGTAGCGGTCGTGAAGAGATCAGCTTCCTGGAGGATACTGGCTAGGACATGTTTTGTGCATTGAGTTTCTTGATTGGTTCTTGTATTCCGTTGCTAGAGTATATTTATGGTTGGTCTTTTTCTGCTGCGTCAGTATTTTGAAATTCTCTTTTGGCATCTGGTAAATGAGGTTACTTTGAAAATCGTTTTCTAAACTTTTGAGTATCGGCTGTTTGGCCTTGCGATTTCAAATGAGTTTTTACGACGGTTTTTGGATAAATGGATTTAAAAGTCTTTGTGCATTTTTTTAAAGATAGTACCGTCGTTGGCCTCTTGGGCATTGGTAAATGTTTGCGAAAAATTCTTTGAGCCTTGTGGGTTCTATCTCGGGGCCCACGGCGCTGTAATATTTCTGGTTAAATCTGGGGGTGTTACACACGTAATGTAGCTGTTGACTTGCTATAATATATACCTATTTAACGTATGTAATGAGTAACCCGTTGCGTACGTTAACCTCTCCATTGACTTGCCTTTTTGCACGCCAGCCAAAAATTGCCGATCACGGGACCCATATGTCAGTCATATCCTGATCCTGTCCGATTCTCTTCATAACGTACGTTATGTACTCTACGTAACGTACGTTACGCCTGTGTCTTAACGTACGTAAGCTCCTATGCTTAGCGTACGCTACCCTTGTATTTTGACAAAGTTCTCTGATCAGACGACTGTCTCTCACCTGATGCCATAACGTACGTAATGCCTGATACACAACGTACGTTATACTTACCAACTTAACGTACGTAAGCTCTTCAGCTTAGCGTACGTAATGACTTCTGCACTTAGTCAATTCCAACTGTTCCTGTCTGTGTTGACATACTGGTTACATATACACACATACTGAATACACATACTCGTCCCAATAACATTCTCATATGATACACCCGATATCATAATTAAAACAACCTGATACACGATGTCTTCAAATGCAATTGTCGACCAATTATGACGATTATACCAATACATATGTCTCAGTTCTTCAATTATTTCATCCATACTGTACAGATTCCACACTGTATAACATAACTTTGACAAAATAACATTAAACAACCATAGTAGAAATTCAGGATATTACAGCAGATCCGCTGACCAAGCCACTATCTCAGAAGGTCTTAGACAGACATCTGGAGGTATGGGTATTAGATACCATAGTTTGTGGCATTGAGTGCAATTAGGAGATTATTAGGAATATGACCTCGAATGCCACTCAGAGGATGAGAGAATGAGAGCATTATATTGTAATTATGTATAATAAATTAAATAAGGTATTTATTATTTCTATGTTATTGTATATCACTGGCCTTATGATTTGGTATATAGAATAATAGTCCTTGCATTTTAGAGCAAACATTCCACTCCTTATGGAGATAAGGAGAGAGGCACTGGCAGTGATTATGGCTCGAAGGCTACTCGATAAAACTTAACTGCACATTAGTTTAGACAAGAATTGTATAACATGTACATTGACATGTAGAGTGTCTGTCTTCACTAAGAGTTAGTGGGAGAACATATTATGGATATGATAATGGGATTAGTATACTCGAACTCGACTAACCTCGATTCGGTCACATGGATTTCACTCAGGGATTGTCAATGACTGAATCGAAAGGTTGTGATAGGTATACGTGTGTAGCGACCACCTTTCTAAAATAATTTTAAGAAGAATAAATAAAATTTTGCAGCGGAAATACATTTTAAAAAGGCAAAGTTAATAATCGCAAGTAATAATCCCAAGTCACCATTAAATAAAAACATACTTCGACGTGAAATTAAAGCAAATCGAACAATTGTTCATAAAGCTTAGCTTGAGGAAAATTATAGTAAAGAAATAAATAACAACTCATGAAGCTTGATCATCCCACACTAAAGCGTATGCCATATCGAGCTCCTCAACCTGAAAGGGGTAAATAGTGGGGTGAGCTTCCAACTCGCTCAGTGTGGAGAGTATGCAATATGTCTACGTTAATTACTAAATATATTAGCAAGCAACATGACTGATAAATTCTGAAGCCCGTCGGCTAGCCCGAAGGCTTTATGCACAATTAACTTATTCTGACTGATTTGCACATTTAAGTGCTTCAGACTGATTTGCACATTTAAGTGCTTCTGGCTGGTTGCACATTTAAGTGCATCTGACTGATTGCACATTTAAGTGCTTCTGACTGATTTCACGTGCACATACGAGACAATATATAAAGCAATTAAAATAAACAAAAGCGTAATAAATCCCCACACCTGGATAAAATTGCAGTTCTTAATTTGAATGTGATGAATTACTTGACTCGACAATTCTAGGCCCGTGAATTCTTGTTATTATCTACAATTAATAATAATATAAATTATTATTATTAATGACCGAAAATTAAATTGTAAGTGAATAATAATAGTAATTAAAAATGTCAACATGTTAAAAGCTTGGCCGAAAGGGGCTGAAATTGAAGAAATTATAATTCTAATTGGGGCTAACTGAAATAATTATAAACCAGACTGGGGAAAGAATGAAGAAACTGGAAATTAGAGGCTGAAATTACTATACCCTAAAAACTAATTTGGGGTCAATTTGAGAGGTTCTGAAACTTTGGGATTAAATTGAAGAACCCTAAAAAGAAATTGGGTATAAAAACCCTTCTCTTAAGAAGTCAGCTGCATAACTCGCCCTTCTTCTTCTCCCTCGGCTCTTCTCTCTCTCTCTACTGTCAAAAGAAAATAAGAATTCTCTCTCTAAAAATTCGCCTCGGCCAACTCTCATCTTCCAAACACATAAAAACTAAAGCTAAAACCTGCAGATGAATTCACTCAACAAGACGAATCGGTGCACACAAAGAAAAGACGAACGAACACATCGAGAATCGGGAATGGAGGGCAGCGCCGCGGGATTGGGGCTCCAGCGATTCGTGTGGATAGGATGATGGTGATGGCAGCTACAGCGCGGTGTGGTTGCCAGTGCCGGTAAGGGTGGAGCCCTTTTTTTCGCCGACCAGGGTCTAAGTTTCCTGATTCTTATTCGGCTCTGATTTTGGGATCTAGGGTGTTGATGAATTCAGCCAACTGAAATTGTCTCCAGGCTTGTCGCTCGGCTGGTGAAGGGTGGAGGACTGTAGATGGATTGGAGTTGTTGGAAGATCTGGGTTTGGGTTTAGAAACAAGTTTTGATGTTTAACAGTGGTTCTTCAGACTCAAATGGTGGGATTGATATAGGAAATATTGATTAATATTTACACAACAGAAATCAAACTATGGGATTATGAGTTTACCTTTGTTGCGGAAGATGAAAAATTGTAGAACGAGAACGGCTGGAGGCAGAGGAAAAATATATTTGTGTATTCTGTATTTTTTTTTTGATGTAAAGAATTTTTGTAAAGGATTTCTGCAGTAGGATTTTGTATATTTATAGGTATAGATTTTTAAGTGTTTCTGTTGAATTAGAATTTGTATGTTGATAAACATTGAGGAGTTTCGAGAAGGTGAGAGAACTGAAAAGAACGGTGGAGGAGGAGTTCTTAATTATGATTAATTAAGTTTAATTATAGTTAGTTAAATTAAAACACATGATTAAATATAATTGATATGATAATAATAGTAGTATAATAATACGTATAAAAATAATAATTTCGGTAATAATGATAATAATATCAGAACATGATAATGATAATAATAATAATAGTAGTACTAATAATAAAAGTAATAATAATATTATTAATAATAATAATGATAAAATTAATAATAGTAGTGTTAGTATTATGGTTGAATAAATAATAACACTATTATAATAATGACTACTTGAATACATCTGACGAAACGACTCAGGCCTAGAGATGACGAGATGAGACACAATGAATAAAATAAGAAATGCAACGAACGAATCACACGACTTGACATGAATTATAATGACGTAAATGGATTTGCATGATCATGAAATAAAACTGGATTAAATGATAAAATTATTCGGGCATTAATTTAATAAAATTGAACATATTTTCTATAATTCACAATAAATGTATATGCGAAATCGGGACGTTACAACCTACCCCCCTTTAAAAAATTTTTGTCCTCGAAAATTAAGTTACGTACCTTGAAAAATGAATGTTGGATACTTAGAACGGATCTCCCCTTCACGTTCCCAAGTTGCCTCATTCGGTCCATGATGGCTCCACTGAACTTTTACCAATTTAACCTCTCTGTTTCATAACCGATGTATCTTACGCTCCAAAATAGTTGTAGGTACCTCCTCATAAGTCAAGTTCTTGGATACATGCAACTCCTTGAAATTGCATACATGACCAGGATCATGTACATATTTTCTCAGCATGGAGACGTGAAAGACATTGTGCACTCCTGATAAATCCAACGGCAGTGCCAAACTATAAGCAAGATCACCATCACGACCCAAAATCTCAAAAGGTCCGATATAACGAGGCTGTAGCTTTCCCTTCTTACCGAATCGTATCACCCCATTCATCGGCGCTACCTTCAAGTACACTTTTTCTCCAATCTCAAATAGGATATCTTTCCTTCGTTTATCAGCATAAGACTTTTGCCGATCCTGGATAGTCTTAATTCTGCTTCTAATCTCGGCTATCTCTTCTACAGTCTACTCGATCAATTCTGGACCCAAAATCTTTCCTTCTCCAACCTCACCCCAATAAAGGGGCGATCGACATTTCCTTCCGTACAGAGCCTCATACGGGGCCATTTGTATAGTCGCTTGGTAACTATTGTTATAAGCAAACTCTACTAATGGCAAAATATTCTCCCAATTCTCACCAGTATCAAAAACACACGCCCTCAACCAATCTTCAAGTGTCTTGATAGTCCGTTCAGATTGACCATCGGTTTGCGGATGATATGCAGTACTGAAATTCAACTTAGTGCCCAATGCACTCTGAAGACTCTTCCAAAATTTTGACTTAAATCGCGGATCTCTATCCGATACGATGGACACTGGAACACCATGTAGCCTCAAAATCTCCCGAATATAAATCTGTGCATATTGTTCCATACTATAAGTCATCCTCACAGGTAGAAAGTGAGATGACTTCGTCAAGCGATCTACTATCACCCAGATAGCATCGTTCTTCCTCACTGTTCATGGCAGACCAACCACGAAATTCATTGTGATATGCTCCCATTTCCATTCTGGGATTTCCAATGGTTGGAGTAAACCTCCTGGCCGTTGGTGTTCTGCCTTCACCTGCTGACATATCATACACCTATCCACAAATACACCAATGTCCCGTTTCATTCCTCTCCACCAAAAGAACTTCTTCAGGTCGTAGTACATCTTTGTACCTCCCGGGTGAGCGGAGTATGGGGCATTGTGAGCTTCTTCAAGAATTTTCTTCCTAAGGGATGGATCCTTAGGAACACATAACCTCCCATCATAAGTCAAAACATTATCTGCGACAACGATAAATTTCTCAATACTCCCAACTTGTGCCCGATCTTTCATCTTGCATAAGAACTTGTCACGTGGTTGAGCCTCCTTAATCTTATCCCTCAAGTTTGGTTGCAAGACCAAATATGATAGGATTGCTTTCGAACTCTTTGAAGACTCAACTACCTCAATCCTCAACTCGGAGAACTCCTTTATCAAACTCTCCTGATCAGTCAAGCAAGCTAACTCGCCTCTATTCTTCTGACTAAAGGCATCAGCTACCACATTAGCCTTACCCGGATGGTAATGGATGGTACAATGATAGTCCTTCACCAGTTATAGCCATCGCCTTTGCCTCATGTTAAGATCCTTCTGTGTGAAAAGATATTTCAAACTTTTATGGTCCGTGTATATCTCACACTTCCCTCCGTAGAGATAGTGATGCCAAATCTTCAGCGCATGTACTATAGCATCCAACTCCAGATCATGCGTTGGATAGTTCAACTCATGTGGTTTAAGCTGTCTCGATGCATAGGCTACTACTTTACCATGTTGCATCAAAACACAACCCAAACCCTGCTTTGAGGCATCACTATAAATAACAAAGTCTTTCGTCGGATCAGGAATCGTTAATACTGGTGCCGAGGTTAGTCTCCTTTTCAAATCTTGAAAACTTTCCTCGCACCTCCCACTCCATTCAAACCTCACGCCCTTCCATGTTAATTGGGTCATAGGAGTAGCGATTTTAGAAAATCTTTCGATAAATCTTCTATAATAGCCAGCTAGGCCCAGAAAGCTGCGAACTTCACTCGCATTCTTGGGTACTCCCCAACTACTCACTGTTACAACCATATCGGGATCTACCTCAATTCCTTTTGAGGTCACCACATGTCCAAGGAATCCAACTCTGTTTAACCAAAACTCACATTTCTTGAACTTGGCATACAACTTCTCTTTGCGAAGTGTTTCCAATGTAACCCTCAAATGCTCTTGGTGTTGTTCCTTGTCCTTAGAATACACCAAGATGTCATCTATGAAGACGATCACAAACTTATCCAAGTAAGGTTAGAACACCTTGTTCATCAAATCCATAAAGACTGCTGGTGCATTACTCAGACCGAATGGCATCACTACAAATTCAAAATGTCTATAACGGGTCCTGAAATCCGTCTTGGGAATATCACACTCCCTAATCTTCAATTGATGGTACCCCGACCACAAATCGATCTTCGAAAAAGTTCAGGCTCCCCTCAACTGATCGAATAGATCCTCGATTCTCGGTAATGGGTACTTGTTCTTTACCGTGAGTCGATTCAGCTCCCTGTAATCAATACACATCCGAAGTGACCCATCCTTCTTTCTTACAAACAGCACTGGTGCACCCCATGGTGACACACTAGGACGAACAAATCCGAGCTCCAGCACCTCTTTAATTTGGACCTTCAATTCTTGAAGTTCCCTCGGAGCCATTCTATATGGCGCTTTGGATGTTGGGGCCGCCCCAGGGACCAAATCAATACTAAACTCCACTTGCCGGTCGGGTGGGACTCCTGGCAAATCTTCTGGAAACACATCCAAAAACTCTCGTACTATAGGTACATCTGTAAGAGAACACGTCATTAGTATGAGTGTCGACCAAACTCACCAAGTAACCCTGATATTGCTCCTTCCTTAGACTTCTCAGTGCCTTCATGGCAGTGATTACTCTGGGTACTGTCCGGCTCTTAGTACCATAAAAAGTGATCGACTCGCCTTCGGAACACCTCAATGTCACCTTCTTATCACGGCACCTTATATCGGCATCATGTCTATCGAGCCAGTCCATACCAATGATCACATCAAAATCCATCGAGTTAATCAAATACAGGCTAGCGTCACCTCCTATCTCAATATTCTCGTCAATCATTCTATTAGTGAGTATCGTATTTCCTGACGGTAAGCTAACCTCAAGAGACTCAATAGTTCTAATGTTTCTATGACCAATGGCATGATAAAACTTTGCATACATAAAAGTATGTGTGGCACCAGTGTCAAATAAAGCGAACGCAGGCAAATTAGAGATCATAAGCATACATAACACCGTACCGGGATTTTCATCTGCGTTCTTTTAGGTCAAAGAATAAATATGAGCTTTTCCTCCAGAACCTTGACCTTTGGCCCTTTGGAGATGACAGTTCGAAGATGCATGCCCTGGCTCCTTGCATCTGTAGCAGACACCTTTACCGTACATGCACTCTCCTCCATGATTCTTGCCACACATTGAGCACTCTGGCTTACTGGTTTGAGGCTTAGGTCCCGACCTTTGATCAACCTTTGCTTGCTTATTAGAAACCACGGCCTTATTTTGGTTCCCATTGCAATGCCTCTTACCGGTATTAGGCTTAGTAAGCTATTGCTGATCCAGATTATGGCTAGCCTCAACCTCTTGAGCTCGAAACACTATCTCGGTATACGATAGCACCCCATGACTGTAATATCCGTGTTTTTTATTTTCGGTAATTTCTATTTTTGTTGTATGTTCACTTCGGACAACTCTCTTAGCACTGTTTTGGAACTCTGAACCTATTTCGTTCTTGAAGTTTCCGCGTTTGGTCGAGTCTCGATGACGTTTTTACGTAATTTCATCTTGAGTTATATTGTATCACATGTGCATTAGATTCTCGTTAAACTCGTTCGATTTCTCCATTTACCTATTTTCATGAGTTCGTATTTGATTGGAGCATGTTGTGAGTTTCGGATTGTTAATCCGACGTAGTATCGTGATTTTCGAACGTTTGGGCCGTTTTGTAATTTCCTATAAGTTTAGGGTGATTTTATCCTACTTGTCGTATTTTGGATTCCCCGGAAGTTGGTAGTGTATCTTCTTTCAAAACTCAGCTTCGTTGTTATGGATACCTCATGTTTACACTTTTAATTCTATCCTTGCGTTGCGTTTCGTCGTTGTATCGACTGTGTAGAATTAAGTGGGACTGCTGCATGCATAACGTACGTTATGCATGATCCCTTACATACGTTATAGAGACATCATAACGTACGCTATACCCTATTGGTAACGTACGTTATGGCTTTCACGAATGAGTACAGATTTTTCGTTACGTACGTTAACCTGTGAGAGGTTACGTACGTTAACAACTCGCATTAACGTACGTAACGCGCTGTCAGGCCTTTTAATTCCTCACTTATCCTCAGTCGCGTTATTTCATTCCTTCTCATCCCTTTGTGCGAGACGTGAGTTCCTTGAGCGATTTGGAGCGATTTGCCCAGAGCAATCCTTAGAGTTCCTCTGGAGATTGATTGTTGTGCTTCAATCAAGGTTTATCATCATCATAATCATCCTCCATCTGTCCGAATCAAGGTATATTTCCTTAGAACCCTAACTTTTGGGGATTTTGGTGTTTTGTTTTAGTTCTCACCCTTGTAGTCCGATTTGCCTCTTATGATTGTTAGATTTCGATAGCGTAATCACCATCCCTTGTTTCTCTTGTGGTTTTGCGGATTAAACTCGATGTTTTTCCTCCGATGATAGTTAGATTCGGTTTTGACCTTGCATGACCGACAAATTTGTTCCAACGGGTAGAATTAGGATTAATTCTCGCCTTTCCGCATTATTGAGAATTGTTGTATACCGTTATTGTGTTAGGAACGGATTTGGGAGGATTGTTCGGACTGAAACCTATTCCTTCGTCGTTTCCTTTGTTTCGTCTTATTCAAGGCAAGTACATGTATTACATTTCGTTATGTACTTTGCGTTTTCGAAATGAATGATGAATTATGGTTATCGGGTGCGTGAGTTGTGTTCCTTCCACCCGGAGTGTCCGACGGGATGTCTGGGGGTCGATACTAAGGGGTACGACCGCGGAAGTGGACTTGGGTGTGTGTGTGGTTGAACTTTGTTAGGCGTATTTGTATACGCTTATTTATCATTATTTTGTATTATTTTGGCGAGTAAATTTGCATAAATGAGCTTTTAATGCCTTATTCTTGTATGTCTGACAGGAGATTGGAGTCCGGAAGCTAAAACGAGGCAAAATGGGCGAAAACGGCGAATTTTGGCCGTGGACCGCGGCACAAGGCAAGTGAGCCGCGGCACACGCAGAGGACCAGCAGGCACCAGAGTAGACTGTACTCTGAGCCGCGGCACAGATATGGTGAGCCGCGGCCCAGAGGAAAATTATAGCGCCCAGGTTTTTAATCTGTGCGCCGTGTGCCGCGGCACAGATTAAGTGAGCCGCGGCACACAGGGCGGTTTTGGTGTACTCCGTACGGGTTTGAGCCGTTTTGAAGCCAGTTCTCGACCTAATCACACGGACGCGATTTGGCGGCTGCTAGGAGCTATAAATAAGGGTTTAAGGCCATAATTAGAGGAGTTCTCATCTTTTGGGAGGATCGATCAATATTGGAGGAGGAATATCGCAGAAGAGAAGGATAAGCAGAGGACATCAAGAGCAGAGGGCGGAAGCCAGAAGAACGGAGGAATCCGAGCTCTTCATCTGCGTTTGATTTTCATGCTTTCAATTATTTATTCTGTATTTTTATCTTTTAGCATGTCAGGCTAAAACCCTGTTCTAGGATTTTGATGAAACTAATGTTTTGACGGATTTGCTGTAGATTATCTATCTAATTCCCTTTTTCTGTTGAGTTTTCCCAATCATTTTAATGCTTTCAATTGTGTGGCCAATAATTGAATTGTTTTAATTACCTTACTCGAATCGGGAGAGGAGAGTTGGTGAGGAACTATTGGTGAGGACCGTTTTATCTTGTGAGATAGAAATATACTCATAAGAACTACGTGGCCTTTTGAGGATTTTGTGCTTTTTGCCAATTGTCGAATTAATTCACCTAGGGATAGAGTGCGTTATTCGCCTTTAGAAAAATCTATTGACCTCGGGAGAGGCGGTAGAGTATATTAGCAATCTTCGCCTTCAATAAATTGGGGAAATCATTAACTTCAGATAATCGGGAGTAAATTCGGATAAACCAAGGTGGATTCAGAATCCTAGACTTTTTCGTTAATTGATTTTCTTTCTTCAAGCGATCTTTTTTCTGTTTATTATTTATTTACTTTAGTTATTAATTGCAACCCAAATTTCAACTGTTCAAATAAAATTAGAATACATAAAAATCGGTACTTAGTGATTCAGTCCTCGTAGGAACGATACTCACTCATCACTTTATTACTTGTCAACGATAACGTGCACTTGCGTTAACGAAATATCGCAACAAGTTTTTGGCGCCGTTGCCGGGGACTGATTTTCTACTAATATCGATTTCAGTATTTCTAGTCTTAGTTTGAACATTTTTATTGTTTTTGTTTTATTTTATTTATTTGTTTGTTTTTCCTTTCAGGATTGTTCGGTTAGTGCATGAGAAAATTCGGTAAAGAAGGCCTACTACCTTTGGATACCGAAATCGAGCGCACTCTTCGGAGAAACAAAAAGGAGAAACGACAGTTACCAACCATAATCACCATGGCCGAAAATACCAGAAATCACGAAGCGGAAAACCCCATGGTGCAAGCTCAACCGGCACTAGCACTTCGAGATTATGCTATGCCGCAAATCAACGTGAACTTTTCGGGGATTCGGCGTCCCACCATCCAGGCGAATAATTTCGAAATCAAGCCTGCAATTATTCAGATGGTACAAGCGATCCAGTTCTGTGGATTTCCAAACGATGACCCCAACGCACACATTGCGTCGTTTCTCGAGATTTGTGACACGTTCAAGAACAATGGTGTCACCGATGATGCCATCCGTCTAAGGCTTTTCCCTTTCTCTTTGAGGGACAAAGCAAAATTTTGGTTGAATTCTTTACCGCCGGGCTCGATCACGACATGGGCGGAATTAGCGCAAGCCTTCCTTGCTAAATTCATCCCACCTTCGAAGACGGCGAGACTGAGGAACGAAATTACTACTTTTGGTCAATTTGATATGGAGTCGCTTCACGAAGCTTGGGAGCGGTATAAAGATTTGTTACGGAGATGCCCACACCACGGCTTACCGGATTGGCTCCAAATTCAAACATTTTACAACAGATTAAGTGCCTCTACACGCACTCTCATGGATGCAGCCGCGGGAGGAGCTTTAATGGGAAAAACGATGACTGAGGCACACTCTTTGTTGGAATCTATGGCCGCAAATGCGTATCAATGGCCGTCCGAACGAGTAAATACGAAGCAAGTCATGGAAATTTCGAATAATGATCCGATCTCTACATTGTCGGCCCAAGTCGCAGCATTAACTCAGCAACTTCAGGCATTTTCGCATGCTCCTCCCCCCGTTACCATTGAATATTGTAATTGGTGTAATGGATCTCACCCTAGCGCAGAGTGCCAAGTCGGAAACCCTTTCGAGCAGCCCCCAATTGAACAAGCTCAGTTCGTAGGAAACGGAAACCGGCAAAATAATCCGTACTCCAACACGTATAATCCGGGATAGCGTAATCATCCTAACTTCTCATGGGGAAACGGACAGAATTCGAACCAGCCTCCGTTCGCTCAATACCAACAGCAACCTCCTCCCGCTCCAAAAGTTTCTCTAGAGGAAGCAATTGCGAAATTGGCAGCGAATATGAGTCAGTTCATGACCCGTACGGAAGCAAACATTGCAGAACCATTCCGCTTCCATTCGCAACTTGGAAGTCCAACTGGGCCAGATAGCAAATGTATTAACAGCCCTCCCGGAAGGTACCTTGCCAAGTACCACTGAAACGAATCCTAGAGAGAGTGTCAATGCCATTGGTTTGAGAAGTTGTAAGAAATTGTGCGAGCATCCTGAGCAGAGCAAAAAGATAAGTGAGGAAGGGGAGAAGAAAAATTCAGCGACGGAGGAATCACAAGATTGGAGACCTTCGATACTATTTCTGGACAATCCAAAGGCATATGTACCACCCGTCCCGTTTCCACAGCGATTACAACAGAAAAAGGTGGACAAGCAATTCTCTAAGTTCCTCGACGTCTTCACGAAACTGCACATTAACATCCCATTTGCCGACGCCTTGGAGCAAATGCCGAGTTACGCGAAATTCATGAAAGAAATTTTGTCAAAGAAAAGAAAACTCGAAGAGTTTGAGACAGTCGCATTGACGGAGGAGTGCAGCGCTATTCTTCAGAAAAAGCTTCCGCCAAAATTAAAGCATCCGGGAAGTTTTAATATACCTTGCACTATAGGAAATTAGAATACATAAACTTAGTGATTCAGTCCTCGTAGGAACGATACTCACTCATCACTTTATTACTTGTCAATGATAACGTGCACTTGCGTTAACGAAATATCGCAACAAACTTCCACCTGGAGTGTCCGACGAGATGTCTGGGGGTCGATACTAAGGGGTACGGCCGCGGAAGTGGTATCCCACCTGGAGCGTTCGACGGGATGTCTGGGGGTCAATACTAAGGGGTATGGCCACGGGATACCAGTCGTGATTTTGTGATATCGTGATGATTGGAACTGATTTGATTGCCAATGTAGTATTCCGGAATATTTATGGCAAATGATTTCTGATTGAGATGATTGTGTAATATTCGTATTTGTATGTAATGTTGTGTAATTGTGTACTTGCACTAGCTATTCGAATGCTAACCCCTTAAATGGGGAAATGCGTCTCATGCATTTCAGGTACCGGGAGAGTTGAGGAGCAGGCACGGGACATGCACGCAAAGGATGGGTTGACTTGATGATGTGGCTCGAGTATGTACTTTTATGTTTTGTTATTGCATTTGTCAAGTACTGGAGTTAGACTGTTTACTTCTAAAGTTGGTTTAAGTCCCCTGCGTGGGCAACGAATTGATATTTAACTTATGTTTCATGTACTCCGTTTAAATGTTTTGGCCGAGGCCACGGCCCTATTTACTTTTCGAGTGCATCTTTTGGGATTTCATTGTGGTTATGTGTCTTGTGTTAGCCTGGTAGACCTCACGAGGGTTCTACGGCGTGTAATGTCCCATCTGTGAATTGGGGTGTTACATTTATGGTATCAGAGCTTAGGTTTTGAATACTTAGGTTGTCGGTAAATTTTTGGGTCTGTCAGTTGCGTCGTTAGAGTCAGTCGTTGAGCCTAATATCATCATGCTACCGTCTTTTCGTGTGACCCATGGCTGTAAGTCTCCTCGAGCTCTTATATTTCTGTATTCGTTTTCTTGCGTTGTTCGGAATTGCGAATTGTGATACCAACCTTGTCAATTGTGAATCTTCCTGATCTTGTTTTTTTTCATTTTTCCTTCAGTATGTTGAGAGGTCGTGGTAGACCAGTTAGGGGATGCGGCCGAGGCTGTGGTCGGGGTGCTGATAATGAGGAGGGCTCACTTTCTCAGTCCTCTGCGGACTCAGCCTCACTCAGTGCCGTCGGGTAATAATGCCGACACCGGGGCTACTGCCGTACTTCAGCAGTTAGTAGCCCAACTTACTCAGATAGCTTAGGGTGGACGCCAGAATCCGCCCCCGACACCCGAAGAGGAAGCTAGCAAGTGGCTTCAGACGGTGACTAAGATGCACCCTCCTCGTTTCTCCGGATCTTCTGACTCCCTCGGTTGGGAGAATTGGCTCTTTCAGTTGTCCAGGAGCTTCGATGTCGTAGCTTGTCCCGAGGACAGGAGGGTACATATTGCCCAGTACCTCCTGGATAAGGAAGCTGCGGAATGGTGGGAGGCCGTTGCGCCCAGAGACCGTCGAGCTACCTGGGAGGAATTCAAGGCTGCTATGGAAGCAAAATATTGTCCACCGCCAGTTAAGGAGTGCAGAATAGTGGAGTTCTTCACCGCTACACCTCAGGATGTGCCTATTTCTCAGGCCATCATTACTTACAATCAGCAGTTGGGTTTCGTGAGAGATCAAGTGAGGACGGAGGCTGATAAAATCCGTTACTTCAATATGCGCATGAAGCCGCATATCAGGCAGAGTATGGCACCGTTCATGTGTGCCACTTTGAAGGAGTATCAGGATCGCGCTCTAGCGATCGAGATGGCCGCACCGGAATCAGAGTTAGGTACCGAGGCCAAGAAACAGAAAACGGTTGGCAGCTTTTCAACCGGCAAGAGCGGCTGATTTTCGAGAGTACAATCTTCCCCTACTCCTGGGAAGAGACCGCTTCACCAGGCTGGGGGATCTTAGGGTAATCGTTCAGTCCAGTCCGTTGCTTCCGGTGGCAGGGTTTGTTTTAACTGCAACCAATATGAGCATTTGATGAAGGATTGCCCTTTTCCTCCGGTTATTTGCTTTACTTGCGGGCAGACCGGGCATCGGGCAGCTCATTGTGAGAGGGCCACCAGGGCTGTTAGAGTTCCGACTACCACTTCCGATCAGAGGGATCACAGCACTCCAGCTACTCATGTTCCGCAGAGTCCGGGTCGTGGTAGGGGACGGGGTCAGCCGGATCGCCGCGCAGCATCGAGTTCGGGTTCAGTTCACCCCCGATTGTATCATATGAGGCGAACAAAGGAGGCAGACGTTCCGGTGGCGTCAGGTACCAATCAGATCCTTACTCATCCAGTTTCAGTGCTTTTTGATTCGGGTGCTACCCATTCCTTTATTGCATCGGATTGTGTGAGTCGTATTGGTTTTGACTGCTTGTTTGAGTGTGAGCCGTTTGTAGTGAGTACGCCCAGCGGGGATCGGGAAGTTAGGGATTGCCCAGTGAGGATCGGGAGCCGAGATTGGCCCTCGAATCTCATTGTTATAGACCTTAAGGGTGAGGATTTGATCCTCGGGGACGATTGGTTGGATCGTCACGGTGCTATCATGAACTATCGGACTCGTACCATCTCGATAGTGGCCGAGGACAGCACCGAGCATACTCTCGTCGGTTGTAAGCCGGGTAGATCGGGTAGTGTGATTAGCGCCTTGAAGGCGATGAAACTTCTGAACCATGGTTGTGTCGGCTACTGGTGTTATGCTCTGAAGGCGGAAGATGGTGGAGTTGATTTGTCGTCAATTCCAGTTGTTAGTGAATACCCCGACGTATTTTCGGATGACTTGCTGGGATTACCACCACAGCAAGAGGTGGAGTTTCCTATTGATCTAGAGCCGAATGCGGCCCCTATTTCTCGAGCGCCGTACCGTATGGCACCGTCAGAGATGTTAGAATTGAAGAATTAGTTGGGAGAGTTGTTAGATAAAGGGTATATTCGACCGAGCACATCGCCTTGGGGTGCGCCTGTACTTTTTGTTAAGAAGAAGGATAGATCACTTCGTTTATGCATCGACTATCGAGAATTAAACAAGTTGACCATAAAAAATAAATACCCTTTGCCTCAGATTGACGACTTTTTTGATCAGCTTCAGGGGGCGACAGTCTTTTCGAAGATTGATTTGCGATCGGGCTACTATCAGTTGAGGATTCGGGACACCGATATACCGAAAGCTGCCTTTTGGACGAGATATGGCCATTACGAGTTTGTGGTTATGCCTTTCGGGCTAACCAATGCCCTGGCAGTGTTCATGCAGTTGATGAACAAAGTTTTTATTGAGTATCTGGACAAATTCGTAGTCGTCTTTATCGACGACATTCTTATCTATTCACGGAGTCGGAAGGAGCACGCCTTACATCTCAGGATTGTATTAGACATTTTGAGAGCTGAGCAGTTGTACGCGAAGTTCTCTAAGTGTGAGTTTTGGCTCAAAGAAGTGATGTTCCTCGGACACGTGGTCTCAGCGGAGGGAGTTCGGGTAGATCCACAGAAGATAGAGGCAGTGATGGTTTGGGAACCGCCCAAGAACGTGAAGGAAGTGAGGAGTTTTCTGGGACTTGCAGGCTATTATCGTAGATTCGTTGAGGGATTCTCTAAGATCGCTAGACCGCTCACTCAGTTACTCCAGAAAACTCAGAAGTTCGAGTGGGCCGCAGACAGACAGAGTAGTTTTGACGAGCTGAAGAGACGACTAACTACCGCACCGTGTTAGCGTTTCCTCAGGGGAACGAAGATTTTGTGGTATATAGTGATGCTTCGGGCCTCGGGCTCGGATGCGTTTTGATGCAGAGAGATAGGGTTATTGCTTATGCATCCCGCCAGTTGAAACCGTATGAGTCGAATTACCCTACGCACGATTTGGAGTTAGCTGCGGTCATTTTCACCTTAAAGATATGGAGGCATTATCTCTTTGGGTCGTCGTGTAAGATTTTTACGGATCACAAAAGTCTGAAGTACATCTTCAGTCAGAAAGAGTTGAATATAAGACAGCGTAGGTGGTTGGAGCTAATTAAAGATTACGACCTCGAGATACTTTATCATCCGGGTAAGGCTAACGTAGTGGCTGATGCGTTGAGCCGGAAACTGATGGCGTTACAGATGTTAGAGGTACTTACGCCACAGAACGGGATCCAGCGGGATTTGATTTGTCAGAATATCGAGGTTTGGGTTCAGAGAGTTCAGGGTCAGTTATGTGCGTTATAGATCACTTCGTCCTGACAGATGATCCGTGTTTGGTCCAGTTGACGGAGGATGTGAGAAAGGGGAAAGCCCCTGGATTTGTGGTTGAGGACGACGGAGTTTTGAGATTTTGCGGCAGACTATGTGTACCGAGTGTTTTTTAGCTGAGACAGAAGATCTTGAGTGAAGCTCATACCACACCGTACTCCATACATCCTGGTACGAGTAAAATGTACAAGGATGTGAGGAGTAACTACTGGTGGAGTAATTTGAAGACAGACGTTAGCGAGTTTGTGTCGAGATGTTTGACCTGTCAGCAGGTTAAGATCGAGCATCAGCGACCCGCGGGGCTTTTTCGACCACTTCGGATCCCGGAGTGGAAATGGGAGGATATTTCTATGGATTTCATTACCAGTATGCTTAGGACTCGGACTGGAATGAACATGATTTGGGTTATTGTCAATCGACTGACCAAATCAGCTCACTTCCTGGGTATTAAGGACACTTGGGGGCCAGAGAGACTGGCATGAGAGTTTATTACAGAGATCGTGAGATTACATGGGACTCCTAAGAATATTGTTTCGGATCGTGATGGCCGGTTTATATCACATTTTTGGCAGGCCGTTCATAGGGCCTTAGGGACCGAGTTGAGACTCAGTACATCCTACCACCCTCAGACAGACGGACAGTCTGAGCGGACGATACAGACACTGGAGGATATGTTGAGAGCTTGTGCCTTAGATTGGAAGGATGATTGGGAGTCGCACTTGCCATTGATCGACTTCACATACAACAATAGTTGGCACGCCTCGATCAAGATGGCACCATTCGAGGCATTGTATGGGAGAAGGTGCAGATCTCCGTTGTATTGGGACGATGCGTCCGAGCTGATTGGTACCAAGCCCGATATGGTAGTTGAGACGAGAGAGAAGATTGCTCTGATTCGCGATAGGCTGTTGACGGCCCAGAGTCGACAGAAGTCTTATGCCGATACGCGTTGCCAGTCGTTGGAGTTTGGGGTGGGGGATCATGTCCTGCTTAAGGTGTCGCCAACGCGGGGAGTTTACCGCTTCGGCCGGAAGGGTAAACTTAGTCCGAGATATATTGGACCATTCGAGATTTTAGAGAGAGTTCGAGAGCTTGCGTATCGGTTAGGCTTGCCGCCGTCTCTGAGCCACGTGCATAACGTATTTCATGTTTCCCAGCTTAGGAAGTACGTATCGGACCCTAACCATATTATCGATTTTGGAGAGATCGAGTTGGGGCACGACATTACCTTCGAGGAGAGGCCGATTCAGATATTAGAGCGTCGGGTGAAGTAGCTCAGGCACAAAACCATCCCTTTGGTTAAAGTGCAATGGTCGAGGCATGGATCCGAGGAAGCCACGTGGGAGACGGAAGAGAGTATGAGGTCGAGATACCCCGAGTTATTCGCATTGTAAGTTTCGGGACGAAACTTATTTTTAGGGGGAGAGAATGTAATATCCATGTTTTCTATTTTCGGTAATTTCTATTTTTGTTGTATGTTCGTTTCGGACAACTCTCTTAGCACTGTTTTGGAACTCTGAACCTATTTTGTTCTTGAAGTTTCCCCGTTTGGTCGAGTCTCGATGACTTTTTTATGTAATTTCATCTTGAGTTATATTTTATCGCATGTGCATTAGATTATCGTTAAACTCGTTCGATTTCTTCATTTACCTATTTCCATGAGTTCGTATGGTTGAGTGGAGCATGTTGTGAGTTTCGGATTGTTAATCCGACGTTGTATCGTGATTTTCGAACGTTTGGGCCTTTTTGTAATTTCCTAGAAGCTTAGGGTGCTTTTATCCCCCTTGTCGTATTTTGGATTCCCCGGAAGTTGGTAGTGTATTTTCTTTCAAAACTCAGCTTCGTCGTTATGGATACCTCATGTTTACACATTTGATTCTATCCTTGCGTTGCGTTTCGTCGTTGTATCGACTGTGCAGAATTAAGTAGGACTGCTACATGCATAACGTATGTTATGCATGCTCCCTTACGTACGTTACAGAGGCATCATAACGTACGCTATACCCTATTGGTAACGTACGTTATGGTTTTCGCGAATGAGTACAGATTGTTCGTTACGTACGTTAACCTGTGAGAGGTTACGTACGTAAACTTCATAACGTACGTTAACAACTCGCATTAATGTACGTAACGCGCTGTCAGGCCTTTTAATTCCTCACTTATCCTCAGTCGCGTTATTTTGTTCCTTCTCATCCCTTTGTGCGTGACGTGAGTTCCTTGAGCGATTTGGAGCGATTTGCCCAGAGCAATCCTTAGAGTTCCTCTGGAGATTGATTGTTGTGCTTCAAGCAAGGTTTATCATCATCATAATCATCCTCCATCCGTCTGAATCAAGGTATATTTCCTTAGAACCCTAACTTTTGGGGATTTTGGGGTTTTGTTTTAGTTCTCACCCTTCTAGTCCGATTTGCCTCTTATGATTGTTAGATTTCGATAGCGTAATCACCATCCCTTGTTTCTCTTGTGGTTTTGCGGATTAAACTCGATGTTTTTCCCCCGTTGATAGTTGGATTCGGTTTTGACCTTGTATGACCTACAAATTTGTTCCAACGGGTAGAATTAGGATTAATTCTTGTCTTTCCGCATTATTGAGACTTGTTGCATACCGTTATTGTGTTAGGAACGGATTTGGGAGGATTGTTCGGACCGAAACCTATTGCTTCGTCGTTTCCTTCGTTTCGTCTTATTCAAGGCAAGTACATGTATTACATTTCGTTATGTACTTTGCGTTTTCGAAATGAATGATGAATTATGGTTTTCGGGTGCGTGAGTTGTGTTCCTTCCACCCGGAGTGTCCGACGGGATGTCTGGGGGTCGATACTAAGGGGTACGGCCGCGGAAGTGGTATCCCACCCGGAGCGTTCGACGGGATGTCTGGGGGTCGATACTAAGGGGTACGGCCACGGGATACCAGTTGTGCTTTTGTGATATCGTGATGATTGGAACTGATTTGATTGCCAATGTAGTATTCCGGAATATTTATGGCAAATGATTTCTGATTGAGATGATTGTGTAATATTCGTATTTGTATATAATGTTGTGTAATTATGTACTTGCACTAGCTATTCGAATGTTAACCCCTTAAATGGGGGAAATGCATCTCATGCATTTCAGGTACCGGGAGAGTTGAGGAGCAGGCACGGGACATGCACGCAAAGGATGGGTTGGCTTGATGATGTGGCTCGAGTCTGTACTTTTATGTTTTGTGATTGCATTTGTCAAGTACTGGAGTTAGACTGTTTACTTCTAAAGTTGGTTTAAGTCCCCTGCGTGGGCAACGAATTGATATTTAACTTATGTTTCATGTACTCCGTTGAAATATTTTGGCCGAGGCCACGGCCCTATTTACTTTTCGAGTGCTTCTTTTGGGATTTCATTGTGGTTATATGTCTTGTGTTAGCCTGGTAGCCCTCACGAGGGTTCTACGGCGTGTAATGTCCCATCTGTGAATTGGGGTGTTACAATGACCAGCCATGATGTGACGAATATTCGGGCGTAAACCACTTCGAAACTTAAGGGCCCTCTTCCGGTCTGTATCCACCATGTGCTCCACAAAGAAGGTGATTTGGTTGAATTTCCTCTCATATTCTTCAACCGTCATCCCTCCTTGTCCGAGATTCCAAAATTCTCTCTCCATCTTCTATTGGTAATGATGTGGGTAGTATTGTTCCATCACTATTTCCTTGAATCGATCCCAAGTCAATGCAGCACGCTCGGCTGCCGGCCTCAAACGCCAATAGCTTATCCACCAGCGTCCAGCATCCTCCACCATTTGGTATTGGCCGCAAAGAATTCTTTGCGCATCAGTGCACCCAATGAGCTCAAAGGTGCTCTCGAGCGACATGAACCATACGTCAACAAAAGCGGGTCCTTCTCGACAGTTGAATGTTGGTGGGGTGAAACGTCGGAACTGTTGCACGACTTGTGCCTGAGTAAGAGACGGCACGTTATTGATGTGGTTATCCTGACCTCCGTTACCACCACCAAGGTTGGCATTCTGACCACCGAGATTATCTGCACCTCGGTTAGCTGGGCGTCCGCATCCACGAGTTGCCATTATCCTAAGGCATACCACACGCAACGATCCTTCAGTACTGACCCAACGAGAGGGAGAAATAAAATGGGGAGTTACACTGCATCTATAGCCAGAGATTTCTAGCAATGATGATTTACGCATGTCACACATAATGAATAATCATAACTTAATGTACCTTGGAGTCGACGTGGAGCGGCAGAGGTGGATGATCATAATTGCCAAATATATTTGACTACTTGCGAAAATGAAATTTTAGTTTAGAAAAAGAGACCATTCTAACGAGTCTACAGAACCGCAGACCCGCTCCAATATCACTTATGTAGCGATCACCTTTCTGAAATAATTTTAAGAAGAATAAATAAAAATTTTGCAGCGGAAATACATTTAAAAAGACAAACTTAATAATCACAAGTAATAAACCCAAGTCACCATTAAATAAAAACATACTTCGACGTGAAATTAAAGCAAATCGAATAATTGTTCATAAAGCGTAGCTTGAGGAAAATTATAGTAAATAAATAAATAACAACTCATGAAGCGTGATCATCCAACACTCAAGCGTATGCCACATCGAGCTCCTCAACCTGAACGGGGTAAATAGTGGGGTGAGCTTCCAACTCGCTCAGTGTGGAGAGTACGAAATATGTCTACGTTAATGACTAAATATATTAGCAAGTATAAACAACATGACTGATAAATTCTGAATCCCATCGGCTAGCCCGAAGGCTTTATGCACAATTAAGTGCTTCTGACTGATTTGCACATTTAAGTGCTTCTGACTGGTTGCACATTTAATTGCTTCTGACTGATTGCACATTTAAGTGCTTATGACTGATTTCACGTGCACATACGAGACAATATATAAAGCAGTTAAAATAAACAAAAGCATAATAAATCCCTACACCTGGATAAAATTGCAGTTCCGAATTTGAATGTGATGAAATGCTTGACTCGACAATTCTAGGCCCGTAAATTCTTGTTATTATCTACAATTAATAATAATAGAAATTATTATTATTATCAATGACCGAAAATTAAATTGTAAGTGAATAATAATAGTAATTATAAATGTTAACATGTTAAAAGCTTGGCCGAAAGGGACTGAAATTGAAGAAATTATAATTTTAATTGGGGCTAACTGAAATAATTATAAACCAGACTGGGGCAAGAATGAAGAAACTGAAAATTAGAGGCTGAAATTAGTATACCCTGAAAACTGATTTGGGGTCAATTTGAGAGGGTCTGAAACTTTGAGATTAAATTGAAGAACCCTAAAAAGAAATTGGGTATAAAAACCCTTCTCTTAAAAAGTCAGCCGCATAACTCGCCTTCTTCTTCTCCCTCGGTTCTTCTCTCTCTCTACTGGGAAAAGAAAATCAGAATTCTCTCTCTAAAAATTCGCCTCGGCCAACTCTCATCTCTCAAACACATAAAAACTAAAACTAAAACCTGCAGATGAATTCACTCAACTAGACAAATCGGTGCACACAAAGAAAAGACGAACGAACACACAAAGAATCGGGAATGGAGGGCAGCGCCGCGGGATTGGGGCTCCGGCGGTTCGTGTGGATAGGATGATGGTGATGGCAGCTATAGCGCGTTGCGGTTGCCAGCGCCGGTAAGGGTGGAGCCCTTTTTCTTCGCCGGCCAGGGTCTAAGTTTCCGGATTCTGATTCGTCTCTGATTTTGGGATCTAGGGTGTTGATGAATTCAGCCAACTGAAATTGTCTCCAGGCTTGTCGCTCGGCTGGTGAAGGGTGGAGGACTGTAGATGGATTTGAGTTGTTGGAAGATTTGGGTTTGGGTTTAGAAACAAGTTTTGATGTTTAACGGTGGTTCTTCAGACTCAAACAGTGGCATTGATATAGGAAATATTGATTAATATTTACACAACAAAAATCAAGCTATAGGACTATGAGTTTACCTTTGTTGCGAAAGATAAAAAATTGCAGAACGAGAACGGCTGGAGGCAGAGGAAAAATATGTTTGTGTATTCTGTATTTTTTTTTGATGTAAATAATTTTTGTAAAGGATTTCTGCAGTAGGATTTTGTATATTTATAGGTATAGATTTTTAAGTGTTTCAGTTGAATTAGAATTTGTATGTTGATAAACATTGAGGAGATTGGAGAAGGTGAGAGAACTGAAAAGAGCGGTGGAGGAGGAGTTCTTAATTATGATTAATTAAGTTTAATTATAGTTAGTTAAATTAAAACACATGATTAAATATAATTGATATAATAATAATAGTAGTATAATAATATGTATAAAAATAATAATTTCGGTAATAATGATAATAATATCAGAACATGATAATGATAATAATAATAGTAGTAGTACTAATAATAAAAGTAATAATAATATTATTAATAATAATAATGATAAAATTAATAATAGTTGTGTTAGTATTATGGTTGAATAAATAATAACACTATTATAATAATGACTACTTGAATATATCTGACAAAATGACTCGGGCCTAGAGATACTCTCTTTAGCGCGCGCTAATTGAGTACAGGTAGGGCACGCTACCACTCAGCATTAGCGCACGCTAATGTTGTTCAGGCTTACAGTCCAGAATGTAATATCCGCAATTTTCGATTTTCGGTAAAAAAAAATTTCGGTCGGAGTCCGTTTTGACGACTCGCTCATGACCGTTCGTCATTCTGAGAATGATTAATTCTACACTTTTTGTCATCCGAGTTCGTTTCGGTGTTGTTTTGTTGAGTTCTGTGCTTTTTAGCGACTTTTCCGCACTTGAGTTCGATTCTTGCGAATCTCGACCGAAATCATGCTTTGAGTTTCCCGCAAGTCCGTTTAACTTTGTTAGACGTGTTGTGAACTTCGGTTTGGTTATTCGATCACGTATCGTGATTTCCGGGGGTTTTGGGCCATTTTGTAATTTCTTGAAAGTTACGGGTATCCGTATCTGTAATTGTTGTCTCGACCCGTTTCTTGGTCGCGTATGACTAATTATGGTATTGCGCTTTCATTTCGAGTCGTTTATGTTGTCCGCGAACTTCTCGTCGTGTTCGCCCGCGTGCGTTGTGAATCGGGTCGTCGAGCCACTCGGTTGCGGACTAGCCGGACGGTTATGGATCGCCGACGATTGCGGGCACCGCCGGACGGTGCGCAGAACCGGCGAGCGCACGCCACGGCCGGAAGGTCGCGCGCTAACCGGCAGTGTAGCGACGCCGCCGGTGGCCTAGCGACGCCATCGCCCGGCGATGGGTTTCGAGGTTCTCGACTGGCCAGATCGGCGTAGCGCACGCTACGCCGAGCGTAGCGCGCTAGTCGGCAGCGTAGCGCACGCCTGTCGCCGGCTAGCTAGCGACGTTACTGCCGGCGATTGATCCAGTGGCTACCGGACAGCCGGCTAGCGCGCAGTATCCGGCCGTAGCGCACGCTAGCGGGAGTCAGTCGGCTGTGTTCGGCCAGGTTGGTCGGTGAGGCCGGGTCGTGTGGGCCACTGGCCGAGGGTACTGGCCGATCTGGGCCGATAGCGCACGCTAGTCCGGGGAAGGCTAGCGCACGCTAGGTCGGCCCGATATAAATATGGTGGCGATCACATTTCACTTCGTTTTCATTTCCTTCCTTCTCCATCCGCGAGTGGCGATTCATGGGCGACGAAGCCATGTTGTTTAACAACAAATCCATGAAGTCCTTGAGTTCATAACATCAATCGATCGTCCGTTATCAACCTTTGATTCGGAATCAAGGTAATCTTCCTTAGAACCCTAATTTCGTGAATTTGGGGATTTTTGCATTTTCGTCCGATTCGTTCCATGTTGTTGATTAATTCATGATGGGTATGATTAATCTTGATAGTATTCTTGTGTTTAACATCATTTAATCCATTGTTATTCGTCGAATCAAGTATATTTCTTGATTTCCTTGAATTGACTTTTTGGGGATTTGTCCCGAACTCGCTTTTCATCCGCTTTTCGGATCGATTATGGTTAAATGATGTTGTTAAACATATTCTATGGATTGTATATCCATATTTCAACTTTGAATTCCGTTTTCGGGTTTTGAACGAATCGTGTTCTTGGCCATTTTGGGGGAAATCCGTGAACTTTCGTCATTCGTTCTTTGAATTCAACGGCTTTGAGTCGTGTTATGGAATTCATTTCATTGTTATTATTTGTCCTTCGTAGTTTATGAAGGTGAGTTGGCGTTCGGTGGAGTCGGCGGGTACGTAGTCGGTTCGGGCCAACCTACTTCGGTCGATTCTCCGCGTTGTTCTTATTCGAGGCAAGTATCTTGCCCATACATTACGTGTTTTGTGGATATATTAGTTAGTAATTTTCGATACGTAATTTATGAATGTCTATAATTAACTTTCAAAGGAATTGATATGCTTTTCAATACTTCCTTAAAAGATGACTCGTATGATTTCGTCGTTAAATATGCTTGTCTAAGTATGTGTGGGGTATCGTTTTGTGTGATTATGACGTTGAGGATTTATAGCTTAACCTTTCCTTGAGATATGTATGGAACGTATGCCTATTGATGATCCTATCTCATTGTGTCGTTCGGCGTGGTTGGATAGGTATTTTCCCTCGTTGCTATGTTATTTGTACTAGCTGCATCGTTGAAATTCTAGCATGAATCGTATCATTACTTGGTCGTGAGTATATGTTGTATGAACTGCCCATTCTAGTAAGGTACCTCGACTATATATACTATGATTGACCTTCGAGGCTTGTGGTTTGCAACTGTGATTTTGAAACGTGTGTGTGTGTCGTTCCTTCCACCCGGAGTGTCCGACGGGATGTCTGGGGGTCGATACTAAGGGGTATGGCCACGGAAGTGGACTTGGGTGCGTGTGTGGATGAACTTCCACCCGGAGTGTCCGACGGGATGTCTGGGGGTCGATACTAAGGGGTACGGCCGCGGAAGTGGTTTCCCACCCGAGTGTCCGACGGATGTCCGGGGTCGATACTAAGGGGTACGGCCACGGGTTACCAATTGTGGTTTTCATCTCGAGGATGACGTTGATGTTTTCGTTAATTGTGATATTGTCCGGAGTATCACAATGCTTTGTGCTCGGGGTCGAGAGACATTATATATCGAGTCTTGGTGCTTGGCTAGAATGGCATAAGAATGATGTGTTATGTGTAATGTGTCCTTGTAAGTGAATTGCGGTGGATGATCGGGTCGTAGGCCTGTGTTTTGTGACCGGAATGGTTGGGTCGTGGACCCCGTGTCTTGTTAACGAACTTGCATTTTGGAAAATGAACTTTGCATTTGTGACCCTAAATGACTTTTGTGGAATTAAGAACTTTTCAATTTCTAATGTTTTCAAAACTCCCGAGATTTGGAATTGTTTTCAAAGTGCTTACTTGCTTCGCTTCTACTTTCAAGACTTGAACTATTTTTAACTAAATATATCTCGGGAAGTCTTTCGTTGTATTCTCGGAATGTGTTGTGTATGGCTCGTATTTGCACTTTATACTTGCACTAGCGAAACAGTGGAGTTTTGCTAACCCCCGAGTAATCGGGGGGTGGATATCTGTATTGTGTCCAGGTACATGCAGGTTTTTGGGAGCAAGACACAGGATCGGTGCGAGGGATGATGAAAGACGAATGATACTAATCACACGAAGGCCAGTTTTGACTTCAGTTAGTCGGAGTCCATTGTATTGTCTTTTCCGCTGTCTTATTGTTCGTCGTTGCAAGTATTTTACCCTTGCATGTGTATGAGTCGGGATGAGTTTATGTATTTTGATTTGTAAGTCAGTGACGGAAGACCAAATCGGTCTATTGATTCGTTATTTTGATTCGTCAGTATGTAATGTAATGTGTTGTGTTGATGTCTAGCCTGGTGGATCCTCACAGAGGGTGCGGCGTGTAATATTCCCGGTTTGATCTGGGGGTGTTACATTTATGGTATCGGAGCTTAGGTTGCGGAAACCTAGGCTGTCGGGTCCAGTCGTGTATTGTTGGGTCTTGTCTTGTCAGATTGAGTCTGACTGATGTCGTGTCGCGACGCGTCGTCTGGGATGTCGGTCGTGATTAGTATCATGGTGCAACCATCATCTTCGTGCGACCTGTGGAAGTAAGTCTCCCTTCTTTGTGTTGTGCCTCGTGTGACACGAGCTATTTTTATGATTATTTGTTAAGTGATGGAATCCTTATATGGATTTTGATTTCACGATATGTATTTAGTCGACTCTCGTAATTGATTTATACGAGGAGTGTCGTCACTTGTGATGTCTTTTTATTGTTGTTTTTCTCCGTTGTTGATGATTTTCGAATCGATTTGCACGTTTTACAAGTCTCTTGTGGAAGCTTTGTGCTTATACGCTGTCGACTTGTTCACTAGCCAATGGGAGAGTATTTTATCAGTGGTTTTGTTCGAATGTGGTATTTTATCGTTTATTTCCGTTTAAAGACATATATTGTCTTGATTTTAAACTTTTGATGCGTGTGCTAGGAGTTGTTTTAGTGAACATCGATATGTGTGAGTTTTGGGCATTACGCCTATCAATTTTTGAAAATCTTGAGTATCTTAGAAAAATAAATTTGAGACATACTTTTCAAATGGGTTATTTTCTTGTGGTACATCCAAGGTGCCACAATATATTTCAAAAATTTTCTACCTCGAGGACCAAAATGCTTTGAGATATTTTCAATATTTTAGAAACACTTTTATTTAGACCCGAGGGTCGAATATTTTGAAAGTTTTCATTAAGAGAAAGTATCTTCATTCTTATCAAATGCGAAATGGTTCTCCAGTGTCTCGATAACGATGTTTCAAGTTTGTACTTTTGAAAGGTGATACTCAAGATCAACCGGTGTTCTTCTAAATTATTTTCGAAATGAGGTTTTCGTTTTTAAAACCTATCCATTCCCGTTTGAGGGCTGGGTATGTATGTGTGAGGTTCGCGTTGTCATTTTGATACTTTCTCCCGAGTATGACCGAATTGGCGGTGTGAGCGTTGAGTCGCTTTCCACACATTTGTTGTGTTAGCCCCGTGAGAGGCGGGATGTTGGTGTTGAATATTATCGCCTCGTAGTGATTCTGCGTTGTCGCGCATGTGCGAGCTGCTAGAGCTTGGTTTGGTATGACCGTGTGCATCGGTGATGGTTCCGTTATGCGTCGATTGTTTAATGTCTTGTTACCTTGCTCCCGTTTTTGTGAATTTCGTGGACGAGGTCGGAGGTAATGCCCGTACTATTTTGACTTATGTATTTTCTCTTTCTCCGCCTATCGATTCGCTCATGTTCGTTGGCACTTTATGAACTTGTTCTATATTTTGATTTCATCGTCCGAACGAGCTGTGATCTTGTTGTGGGTCGATCTGGTTATCGATGTTACTTTTTCGGGTTCAGTTCGATTCTTGTGAACCTTGTTTGGGAGTGACATCATCTGGTTCTATTAGTTCTTTTATTTGAAGTGGATCGGATTTGGAACCCTTATGTTTTCGACTCTGTCGACTCATTTATGTTCGTTGACATTTCTGAGCTTGTCCTGCCCCTTGTTTTTGTTTATCGAACGAGTGTGGTATTGTTTCGGAATAACTCGTTTGTCGTTGTGACTTTTAATCGCTATTCCCTTTCCTGTGGACCTTATGGGAATGCATGTCTTGTAGTTCTCACCAGATCATCCTGGGGGTTGTTGTTTGAACTTTATTGTTCTTCGTGATTCGAACATGATTCTTCGATTTTTGTTGTCTCGATCGTTGTGGTTTGATTGTTTGATTGTTCGGTTTTTATTGACCTCGTTCCGTGATTGGCGAACATTCAGGCTCCTTCGTAATTCCTTTCAGTTCGGGAAATTAGTCTCGTTTTCGATCTTCAAACCCTTAGGCGGTGGAATTCCGTATTTGTTCAGCGTTTGGCTCGTGTTTTGATCAATGTACCGTTAGGTTGGTCAATCGTATCGATTTTCGTTCGTTGTGTTTTGTGATTGTCGGATAATTGACTTGGCTATATTATCCATTTGGTGACGCTTGTCGTTTGTTGGTTCTATTATATCCCTAACGGCGACGTCGTGTTGGTCGCCGTGGAGCGTGTTTACACGCCGTATATTCCTTCGCGTTGTTTGTAACATTTCGCCGTTGGGCGTTAGTTGCGCATTCTTGTGTATCTCGTTGAGTTTTTCCTGGCGGAATATTTCTTCTCCCTACTTGTTTTAAGTTTCGGGACGAAACTTCTTTTAAGGAGGGTAGAATGTAATATCCGCAATTTTCGATTTTCGGTAAAAAAATTTTTCGGGTGGAGTCCGTTTTGACGACTCGCTCATGACCGTTCGTCATTCTGAGAATGATTAATTCTACACTTTTTGTCATCCGAGTTCGTTTCGGTGTTGTTTTGTTGAGTTCTGTGCTTTTTAGCGACTTTTCCGCACTTGAGTTCGATTCTTGCGAATCTCGACCGAAACTGCTGTTTCGAGTTTCCCGCAAGTCCGTTTAACTTTGTTAGACGTGTTGTGAACTTCGGTTTGGTTATTCGATCACGTATCGTGATTTCCGGGCGTTTTGGGCCATTTTGTAATTTCTTGAAAGTTACGGGTATCCGTATCTGTAATTGTTGTCTCGACCCGTTTCTTGGTCGCGTATGACTAATTATGGTATTACGCTTTCATTTCGAGTCGTTTATGTTGTCCGCGAACTTCTCGTCGTGTTCGCCCGCGCGCGCTGTAATCGGGTCGCCGAGCCACGCGGTTGCGGATCGCCGGACGGTTATGGATCGCCGGACGATTGCAGGCACCGGCCGGACGGGTGCGGTAGAACCGGCGTAGCGCACGCTACGGCCGGAAGGTCGCGCGCTAACCGGGCAGTGTAGCGCACGCCGCCGGTGGCTAGCGACGCCATCGGCCCGGCGGTGGGGGTTTCGAGGTTCGACTCGGCCAGATCGGCAGTAGCGCACGCTACGCCGAGCGTAGCGCGCTAGTCGGGCAGCGTAGCGCACGCCGCCGGCTAGCGTCGTTACTGCCAGCGATTGATCCGGTGGCTACCGGGCCAGTCGGCTAGCGCGCGCAGTATCCGGCCGTAGCGCACGCTAGCGGAGTTGGGTCGACAGTGTTCGGTCGGCAGGTTGGTCGGTGATGCCGGTCGTGTGGGCCCCGGCCGAGGGTACTGGCCGATATCGCCGATAGCGCACGCTAGTCCGGGAAGGCTAGCGCACGCTAGGTGGCCCGATATAAATATGGCCGAGCAGTCACATTACACTTCGTTTTTCATTTCCATCCTTCTCCATCCGCGAGTGGCGATTCATGGGCGACGAAGCCATGTTGTTTAACAACAAATCCATGAAGTCCTTGAGTTCATATCATCAATCGATCGTCTGTTATCAACCTTTGATTCAGAATCAAGGTAATCTTCCTTAGAACCCTAATTTCGTGAATTTGGGGATTTTTGCATTTTCGTCCGATTCGTTTCCATGTTGTTGATTAATTCATGATGGGTATGATTAATCTTGATAGTATTCTTGTGTTTAACATCATTTAATCCATTGTTCTTCGTCGAATCAAGTATATTTCTTGATTTCCTTCGAATTGACTTTTTGGGGATTTGTCCCCAACTCGCTTTTTCATCCGTTTTCGATGGATCGATTATGGTTAAATGATGTTGTTAAACATATTCTATGGATTGTATATCCATATTTCAACTTTGAATTCGCTGGGTTTTGACGAACGAATCGTGTTCTTGACCATTTTGGGGGAAATCCGTGAACTTTCGTCATTCGTTCTTTGAATTCAACGGCTTTGAGTCGTGTTATGGAATTCATTTCATTGTTATTATTTGTCCTTCGTAGTTTATGAACGTGAGTTGGCGTTCGGTGGAGTCGGCGGGTACGTAGTCGGTTCGGGCCAACCTACTTGGTCGATTCTCCGCGTTGTTCTTATTCGAGGCAAGTATCTTGCCCATACATTACGTGTTTTGTGGATATATTAGTTAGTAATTTTCGATACGTGATTTATGAATGTCTATAATTAACTTTCAAAGGAATTGATATGCTTTTCAATACTTCCTTAAAAGATGACTCGTATGATTTCGTCGTTAAATATGCTTGTCTAAGTATGTGTGGGGTATCGTTTTGTGTGATTATGACGTTGAGGATTTATAGCTTAACCTTTCCTTGAGATATGTATGGAACGTATGCCTATTGATGATCCTATCTCATTGTGTCGTTCGGCGTGGTTGGATAGGTATTTTCCCTCGTTGCTATGTTATTTGTACTAGCTGCATCGTTGAAATTCTAGCATGAATCGTATCATTACTTGGTCGTGAGTATATGTTGGATGAACTGCCCATTCTAGTTGTAATATCCGCAATTTTCGATTTTCGGTAAATTTCTTTTTTCGGTCGGAGTCCGTTTTGACGACTCGCTCATGACCGTTTCGTCATTCTGAGAATGATTAATTCTACACTTTTTGTCATCCGAGTTCGTTTCGGTGTTGTTTTGTTGAGTTCTGTGCTTTTTAGCGACTTTTCCGCACTTGAGTTCGATTCTTGCGAATCTCGACCAAACCGCCGCTTCGAGTTTCCCGCAAGTCCGTTTAACTTTGTTAGACGTGTTGTGAACCGGTTTGGTTATTCGATCACGTATCGTGATTTCCGCGCTTTGGGCCATTTTGTAATTTCTTGAAAGTTACGGGTATCCGTATCCGTAATTGTTGTCTCGACTGCTTGGTCGCGTATGACTAATTATGGTATTACGCTTTCATTTCGAGTCGTTTATGTTGTCCGCGAACTTTTCGCCGTGTTCGCCTGCGTGCGTTTTCGAATCGGTCGCCGAGCCCTCGGTTGCGGGATCGCCGACGGTTATGGGATCGCCGGACGATTGCGGCACCGCCGGACGGTGCGGCAGAACCGGCGAGCGCACGCTACGGCCGGAAGGCTGCGCGCGCTAACCGGGCAGTGAAGCGACGCCGCCGGTGGCCTAGCGACGCCATCTGCCCGGCAGCTGGGTTTCGAGGTTCGACTCGGCCAGATCGGCGGGTAGCGCACGCTACGCCGAGCGTAGCGCCGCTAGTCGGGCAGCGTAGCGCACGCCGCCGGCCGGCTAGCGTACGTTACTGCCGGCGGCTTCGATCCGGGCTACCGGGATGTGCCGCAGCGCGCAGTATCCGGCCGTAGCGCACGCTAGCGGAGTTAGGTCGGCTGTGTCGGTCGGGCAGGTTGGTCGGTGATGCCGGTCGTGTGGGCCCTGGCCGAGGGTACTGGCCGATACCGGGCCGATAGCGCACGCTAGTCCGGAAGGCTAGCGCACGCTAGGTCGGCCCAAGATAAATATGGTCGAGAGTCACATTTCACTTCGCTTTTCATTTCCTTCCTTCTCCATCCGCGAGTGGCGATTCATGGGCGACGAAGCCATGTTGTTTAACAACAAATCCATGAAGTCCTTGAGTTCATAACATCAATCGATCGTCTGTTATCAACCTTTGATTCAAATAATCAAGGTAATCTTCCTTAGAACCCTAATTTCGTGAATTTGGGGATTTTTGCATTTTCGTCCGATTCGTTCCATGTTGTTGATTAATTCATGATGGGTATGATTAATCTTGATAGTATTCTTGTGTTTAACATCATTTAATCCATTGTTCTTCGTCGAATCGAAGTATATTTCTTGATTTCCTTCGAATTGACTTTTTGGGGGATTTGTCCCCGAACTCGTTTTTCATCCGTTTTCGATGGATCGATTATGGTTAAATGATGTTGTTAAACATATTCTATGGATTGTATATCCATATTTCAACTTTGAATTCCGTTTTCGGGTTTTGACGGAACGAATCGTGTTCTTGACCATTTTGGGGGAAATCCGTGAACTTTCGTCATTCGTTCTTTGAATTCAACGGCTTTGAGTCGTGTTATGGAATTCATTTCATTGTTATTATTTGTCCTTCGTAGTTTATGAACGTGAGTTGGCGTTCGGTGGAGTCGGCGGGTACGTAGTCGGTTCGGGCCAACCTACTTGGTCGATTCTCCGCGTTGTTCTTATTCGAGGCAAGTATCTTGCCCATACATTACGTGTTTTGTGGATATATTAGTTAGTAATTTTCGATACGTGATTTATGAATGTCTATAATTAACTTTCAAAGGAATTGATATGCTTTTCAATACTTCCTTAAAAGATGACTCGTATGATTTCGTCGTTAAATATGCTTGTCTAAGTATGTGTGGGGTATCGTTTTGTGTGATTATGACGTTGAGGATTTATAGCTTAACCTTTCCTTGAGATATGTATGGAACGTATGCCTATTGATGATCCTATCTCATTGTGTCGTTCGGCGTGGTTGGATAGGTATTTTCCCTCGTTGCTATGTTATTTGTACTAGCTGCATCGTTGAAATTCTAGCATGAATCGTATCATTACTTGGTCGTGAGTATATGTTGGATGAACTGGCCATTCTAGTAAGGTACCTCGACTATATATACTATGATTGACCTTCGAGGCTTGTGGTTTGCAACTGTGATTTTGAAACGTGTGTGTGTGTCGTTCCTTCCACCCGGAGTGTCCGACGGGATGTCTGGGGGTCGATACTAAGGGGTACGGCCACGGAAGTGGACTTGGGTGCGTGTGTGGATGAACTTCCACCCGGAGTGTCCGACGGGATGTCTGGGGGTCGATACTAAGGGGTACGGCCGCGGAAGTGGTTTCCCACCCGGAGTGTCCGACGGGATGTCTGGGGGTCGATACTAAGGGGTACGGCCGCGGGTTACCAATTGTGGTTTTCATCTCGAGGATGACGTTGATGTTTTCGTTAATTGTGATATTGTCCGGAGTATCACAATGCTTTGTGCTCGGGGTCGAGAGACATTATATATCGAGTCTTGGTGCTTGGCTAGAATGGCATAAGAATGATGTGTTATGTGTAATGTGTCCTTGTAAGTGAATTGCAGTGGATGATCGGGTCGTAGGCCCGGTGTTTTGTGACCGGAATGGTTGGGTCGTGGACCCCGTGTCTTGTTAACGAACTTGCATTTTGGAAAATGAACTTTGGGGCTGTGACCCTAAATGACTTTTGTGGAATTAAGAACTTTTCAATTTCTAATGTTTTCAAAACTCCCGAGATTTGGAATTGTTTTCAAAGTGCTTACTTGCTTCGCTTCTACTTTCAAGACTTGAACTATTTTTAACTAAATATATCTCGGGAAGTCTTTCGTTGTATTCTCGGAATGTGTTGTGTATGGCTCGTATTTGCACTTTATACTTGCACTAGCGAAACAAAGGAGTTTGCTAACCCCAGTAATCGGGGGTGGATATCTCAGATTGTGTCCAGGTACATGCAGTTTTTGGGAGCAAGACACAGGATCGGTGCGAGGGATGATGAAAGACGAATGATACTAATCACACGAAGGCCAGTTTTGACTTCAGTTAGTCGGAGTCCATTGTATTGTCTTTTCCGCTGTCTTATTGTTCGTCGTTGCAAGTATTTTACCCTTGCATGTGTATGAGTCGGGATGAGTTTATGTATTTTGATTTGTAAGTCAGTGACGGAAGACCAAATCGGTCTATTGATTCGTTAGTTTGATTCGTCAGTATGTAATGTAATGTGTTGTGTTGATGTCTAGCCTGGTGGATCCTCACGGAGAGGGTCTGCGGCGTGTAATATTCCCGGTTTGATCTGGGGGTGTTACACTAGTAAGGTACCTCGACTATATATACTATGATTGACCTTCGAGGCTTGTGGTTTGCAACTGTGATTTTGAAACGTGTGTGTGTGTCGTTCCTTCCACCCGGAGTGTCCGACGGGATGTCTGGGGGTCGATACTAAGGGGTACGGCCACGGAAGTGGACTTGGGTGCGTGTGTGGATGAACTTCCACCCGGAGTGTCCGACGGGATGTCTGGGGGTCGATACTAAGGGGTACGGCCGCGGAAGTGGTTTCCCACCCGGAGTGTCCGACGGGATGTCTGGGGGTCGATACTAAGGGGTACGGCCGCGGGTTACCAATTGTGGTTTTCATCTCGAGGATGACGTTGATGTTTTCGTTAATTGTGATATTGTCCGGAGTATCACAATGCTTTGTGCTCGGGGTCGAGAGACATTATATATCGAGTCTTGGTGCTTGGCTAGAATGGCATAAGAATGATGTGTTATGTGTAATGTGTCCTTGTAAGTGAATTGCAGTGGATGATCGGGTCGTAGGCCCTGTGTTTTGTGACCGGAATGGTTGGGTCGTGGACCCCGTGTCTTGTTAACGAACTTGCATTTTGGAAAATGAACTTTGGGGCTGTGACCCTAAATGACTTTTGTGGAATTAAGAACTTTTCAATTTCTAATATTTTCAAAACTCCCGAGATTTGGAATTGTTTTCAAAGTGCTTACTTGCTTCGCTTCTACTTTCAAGACTTGAACTATTTTTAACTAAATATATCTCGGGAAGTCTTTCGTTGTATTCTCGGAATGTGTTGTGTATGGCTCGTATTTGCACTTTATACTTGCACTAGCGAAACAGTGGAGTTTTGCTAACCCCCGAGTAATCGAGGGGTGGATATCTCTATTGTGTCCAGTACATGCGGTGTTTTTGGGAGCAAGACACGGGATCGGTGCGAGGATGATGAAAGAAGAATGATAATAATCACAAGAAGGACATTTTTTACTTCAGTTAGTCGGAGTCCATTGTATTGTCTTTTCCGCTGTCTTATTGTTCGTCGTTGCAAGTATTTTACCCTTGCATGTGTATGAGTCGGGATGAGTTTATGTATTTTGATTTGTAAGTCAGTGACGGAAGACCAAATCGGTCTATTGATTCGTTATTTTGATTCGTCAGTATGTAATGTAATGTGTTGTGTTGATGTCTAGCCTGGTGGATCCTCACGGAGAGGGTCTGCGGCGTGTAATATTCCCGGTTTGATCTGGGGGTGTTACACAGAAGGCACTGGACTGCAGGTGAGTTATAAGTAGTGCACGCTACGAATAGTAAGTAGCGCGCGCTAGTGGTTTGTAGTAGCGCACGTTATACATTTGGTGTAGCGCGCGCTAAGTTCGGACAGGCAAAGTCCAGTGGGTACTGGACTGAATTGGATTAATTCATAGCGCACGCTATGAGTGGTTTTAGCGTACGCAAACGGTGTAGTATCGCACGCTAAATATTGTGTGTAGCGCGCGCTACCGAGATCAGATCAGAGAACAGGAGGTTCTGAACTCCAGTACTGGGCATCAGATAATTCGTTAGCGCACGCTAACCATTGGTGTTAACGCACGCTAATTACATGGTTGTAGCGCACGCTACAAAAGGTACGTAGCGCATGATACCGTTGCAAACAGAGGGTACTGGACTACTCAGTACACCCGTTAGCGCACGCTACGCACAGTAGCTAGCGCACGCTAACTGGTGCTGCTATAAATAGGACAGTTCAGTCCTTTCTTCATCATTTGTCATTCCCTTTCATTTCTGCATCGGTTTTAGGCGATTTGGAGCTTCTTGAGGAGTGTTCTTCGAGGTGTAATCAGCTATCAACATTTCCAAGCATATAATTTGGAATAATCATCATTTCATCATCTTCAAACATCATAATCAAGGTAATCACCTCTTGAATCTAGAAATTCGGAGTTCAAGTGTTTTATTTTCGATCTATTCATGTGGGCTCGATATTATGTTGGAATGCCTTAGATATGGTTTATCTACCTTGTATACACATATTCCTATGGATTATTTGGTGTATATCTCGGATTTAATGGCTATTTGGGGAATTATTTCAAGACTCGATTAATTTGGGAATTTTCCGATTGATGTTGTTGTAATCTTGAATTGTGGATTCCTATTGGATTATTGATGCCATTGATATTGTTTTTCTGGTTTGAATCAATCATTTGGAAGTTGGTTTCGATAATTTGGGATTGGTTGTAACCAACGGGAAGGATGTTTACAACGTATTCGTTAGAGTGCACCAATGAGTTTGATTATCGTTGTATCGACTTTTAAGTTAGTTGTGTTTTGTTGCTTGATACGTGTATTGAGTGGTTGTTGGTAATTATTGTCATTCAAGGTTGTTCGAGCGACCGACATCTCATTGTAGGACGTTGTTCGAGGAAGGACATTCTTCATCGGCGTTGTGTAAGTTAATTCTTACTCGGTTAAAAGGATTTTCATTCCTTTTGTTGTTGTTCATTCATAATCATAATTCATTCATAATGTATTAACCGTATTGAGACTTCTAATTGCCAATTAATCACTTCATTCACGAGGAACGACGGTTCCAATCATTTCATTGAGCTATCATTCATTTCACTATCATTTCATCTCGGTGAGTCATTCTTGACTTTGTCGGATTGTTATTCATTATTATCCTTCATGGTCATTCTTGTTCATATGACCTTCTGGGTTCATATTGCGCGGCCGGGTGTGGATGTGTGGGATTTTTAGTCGGGCACGTGATGGTCATGTGTTGGGTTCACCGACACATTCGATTGTGCACACGGTAATGTACCTCCGTGAGACTAATTAGGTACAATGGAGGGTGTGTCCGGACATCCGTCTTGTGCACGTGCACATTCTATTACGGGTGTACTATGAAGCCTCTCTTCAGCTTCGTTTCATAATTAAGTTATATCATGTTTGTGTTTATTCAACTCTTGAGGATTGTTGTTCTGTGTAACTGACCCCGTTGGGGGATGTTGTTTTCAGGTCATGGAAAGGCTAAGGCACGGGAAGAGAACGTTGACGGAGAGGAGTCCCAGTGATACTAGTAGGGGGCCCCAGTCCTTTCAGTCATTCATGTTTTCTTTATTTTATTTTATTTCCGCTACAGATTTCCGTTTGGCTTGTTCATTTTCATTCAGTGTTGTATATTTTATCTTCATATAAAATATACTTGTATTCTGTTTTATCCTGGGTGTGTTGTACTTGAAACTCCTCATTGGAGTAATTAATGATATACTGTGGTTCGGTACTACAATTATATCACTCAATTCATTAATTTTCATTCGCCTGGTGGGTCCCAGCCGGGGGTCCACGGCACTGTAATATCCGCCTAGTTTGGGGTGTTACAGAGTTGGTATCGGAGTGTGGTTTTGAATACTACCTTCCGAGTCATGTCTCATTTGAAATCATCGTTCATCAGACTAGTATCATTAGACTTTGGCGTCACGTGTGACCTGTGCAAGAGCCGAGCCCCTCATACCAAAGAACAGTAAGATTTCTGACGCCATGGTATAATTTCTGGCATAAGAATCACTCATTCATCATTCATTAGTCAACAATCCTCAAACATCATTTTCATTTTTTTGATCATGTCGATCATGTTAACTCATTAATCAATCAGTTCATCTCATTAGTCAGTTTTCGATCTTGTGGATCATATCATAATCTTGTTAACTTGTTCAAGATAACCATTTCAAGAATTTCATCATATAATCATGTCACCTCAATTGATCATTCATGTAATCATTGTATTAGAGCGCGTGTGCTCATTGTTATCATTTCATAACGTAAATCATAATGCGGTACTCATGCGAGATTTATGATTATCATACGACCTTCCTACTTCAATATGGAGAGAGTTGTCAGGGGACGCAGGGGGAGAGGCCGCGATGCGGGCCAAAACCCAGGAAATAATCACTCACTGTCGGAAAGTCGTACTCAAGACTCAGCTCGATTGGAAGATGTTCGGGTTGATCCACTCACTTTTATGCAGGTCATGATGACCCATATGCAACTGCTTAATCATCATTACGCCACTCTGGCTGAATTAATCGAGAGGACTCTCAGGTATGAGCCTGCGGCTAAGGAAGTTGCTAGGCAACAAGCTTCATCTTCTGGTAAGAAATCGAAGAAGCGTAATCAGCCCGAATGCGGCCAGGCAACCTTCAAGGAGCCTCGTGCGAGTCCTAACTTTTCTGAGCGACCTCCTACGGTGCCTAAACCTGTGGGATCTCAGTCCCGAGCGGCCAGATCAGCCATCATCTGTTTCAATTGTGGAGCGCCGAGTCATTACAGCACTAAGTGTCTAAAACCGTCTATCACGTGCCATAACTACGGGATTGTTGGGCATAAGGCCCGTTTTTGCCGAAGGGACTCCAAGCCGACTCCGGCGGCATCTCAGGCCCCGAAGCAATCAGCAATTCAAAATCAGGCTGCTCAGTCGGCGTTGTTTAAAACGAAGGAAGTGAATAAAGGCAGAGCTCATATTTATCAGTCAGGAGCATTCGGTTTGGGGGCCGGCAAGCCCCGAATTTACGAGATGTAGAGGAGCAACGATCCGGAGGCCCGAATGATCTCAGGTACCCTCGAAATTTTATCTCAACCTATGTGTTACCTTTTTTATACTGGTGCATCGCATTCATTCATTTCCGAGTCATGTTTGAGTAGGCTACGTCTGGGTAGTGCTACTAGTTGTGAGCCGTATGTCATTGGTCTACCTGATGATAGACGAATTATCGGAAATCGTGAGATTAAGAATTGTCCGATTCAACTTCATGGCTGTGATTGGTTAGCAGACCTAATCGTGGTGGATTTACCGAGAGGCGACGTCATCTTGGGTATTGATTGGATGGATCGTCACGATGCCATCATTAGTGTCCGTAAATGTATGGTCACTATCATTTCAGACGATGGGGTCGAATGTGTTTTCCAGGGAGGTAATCCCAGTTGTTCCAGGAGAGTCATCAACCTGATGAAAGCAGTGAAATTACTCAATCAAGTTGTTCAATCATTCATTGTATCATTGTCATCGATTGACCGTTCTAAGGCAATCGAGTTGTTAAATCATTCATTGTATCATTGCCATCGATTGACCGTTCTAAGGCAATCGAGTTGTTAAATCATTTATTGTATCATTGTCATCGATTGGCCATTCTAAGGCAATCGAGGTGTTCAATCATTCATGGTATCATTGTCATCGATTGGCCGTTCTAAGGCAATCGGATTGTTCAATCATTCATTGTATCATTGTCGTCGATTGGCCATTCTAAGGCAATCGAGTCATTCAATCATTCATAGTATCATTGTTAGCGACTGGCGGTGTATTCCCAGACAAGCTACCTAGTTTACCTCCACAGAGAGATGTGGAATTCACGATTGAGTTGGAGCCCGGTACGTCCCCAATATTGAAGGCACCGTACCGGATGGACCCGACCGAAATGCAGGAATTAAAGAATCAATTAGAGGATTTGACCGAGAAGGGTTATATTCGACAGAGTGCGTCCCCGTGGGGAGCACAAGTGTTATTTGTCAAGAAGCAGGATGGTTCGTTCCGCTTGTGTATTGATTACCGGGAATTAAACCGGGTGACGATCAAGAATAAGTATCCTCTACCCCGTATCGACGATCTTTTAGATCAACCTCAGGGAGCTTCAGTATTTTCCAAGATCGACTTACGATCTGGATATCATCAGTTGCGAATTCGAGAGTCGGATATCGCAAGGACGGCGTTCCGAACACGCTATGGTCATTATGAGTTTGTGGTAATGCCGTTTGGGTTAACTAATGCACCTGCGGTATTCAGGGAGTTAATGAATCGAGTCTTCATCGATTATTTGGATCAGTTCGTGGTTGTCTTTATTGATGACATTTTAATTTATTCTCGTGACCGGGAGGAGCACGAGTTTCACCTTCATCAGGTGTTCAACGTGTTGAGACGGGAGCAACTTTATGGAAAGTTTTCCAAATGTGAATTCTGGATGTCCGAAGTGACGTTTCTCGGATATGTAATTTCATCAGATAGAGTTCGTGTCGACCCTCAGAAGACGGAGGCTATCTGAGGTTGGCAACCTCCGAAGAAAGTTAAGGAAATCCAAAGTTTCCTCGGATTAGCTGGCTATTATCGGCGATTTGTGGAAGGATTTTCTAAAATCGCTCAACCCATGACAAACCTTTTAAGGAAAGATAAGAAATACACGTGGTCCGACGTGTGTCAGCAGAGTTTTGAGGAACTCAAGAACCGGTTAATTTCAGCACCTATCCTTTCTTTACCGCAAGGGACGGAAGGATTTGTGGTTTATAGTGATGCGTCCGGACAGGGTCTCGGATGTGTATTAATGCAGAATGGGAAGGTTATTGCCTATGCTACACGGCAATTGAGACCTTACGAGGTTAATTATCCAACCCACGACCTGGAGCTAGCAGCCGTAGTATTCGCATTGAAGATTTGGCGTCATTATCTTTATGGCGTTACCTGTCAGATATTCACCGATCATAAGAGTTTAAAGTATATATTTACTCAGAAGGAGTTAAATATGCGACAGAGACGGTGGTTGGAACTAATCAAAGATTATGATATTGATATACTTTACCACCCGGGCAAGGCGAACGTTGTCGCCGACGCCTTGTGTCGTAAATCCGTCCAGGAGCAAATGCTTGCTCGTTTAACAGTTCAGAAGGAGCTTCAGCAGGAATTTCTTAGACCCGAGATCGAGGTATGGCTTCAGTGAGTGCAAGGGCAACTTTGCATGTTAGATATTTCATCGCCACTTGAGGAGGAAATCAGAGTGAATCAGGGTTCAGACCCATCATTGTTGCGCATCCGTGATGATGTGACTCAGGGGAAAGCCCCTGGATTTGTGTCCACTAAGATGGACTTTTGCGATTTAAGAATCGATTGTGCGTACCGGCGACTGACGAGTTGAAAAACTCGATTTTGAAAGAAGCTCATGCTACCCCTTTTTTCGTTCATCCGGGGTCTAGCAAGATGTACAAAGACTTGAAACAAAATTACTGGTGGAGTAATATGAAGCGAGAAGTCGCGGAATTTGTTTCGAGATGTTTGACCTGTCAGCAAGTCAAGATAGAGCATCAGCGACCAGCGGGTATGCTGAAATCTCTCCCTATTCCAGAGTGGAAGTGGGAGGATATTTCAATAGACTTCATCACGAGTTTGCCGACGAGTCGTTGTGGTATGAATACAATCTGGGTAATTGTGGACTGCTTAACTAAATCAGCTCATTTCCTTGAGATTAAAGATACGTGGGGTCCCGAGAGACTTGCCCAGTTGTTTATCAAAGAAATAGTGAGACTGCACGGTACTCCTAAAAGTAACGTTTCCGATCGTTACGGACGGTTCGTGTCTCATTTTTGGAAATCAGTTCATTGTGCTATGGGAACTCAGCTTAATCTCAGTACAGCTTTTCACCCTCAGTCCGACGGAAAATCAGAGAGGACTATTCAGACTTTGGAGGACATGTTGAGGGCATGTGTTCCCGATTGGAAAGATGATTGGGAAGCCCAACTACCATTGATCGAGTTCACGTACAATAATAGTTGGCATACTTCGATTAAGATGGCACCTTACGAGGCCTTGTACGGTCGTCGTTATCGATCTCCTTTGTGTTGGGATGACTTATTAGAATCAATCGGCACCGAGCCCGATATGCTTATAGCCGCCCGTGAGAAGGTAGCTTTGATAAGGAGTCGTTTGTTGACTGCTCAGAGTCGACAGAAATCATATGCAGATAATCGTCGTCGACCTTTAGAGTTCGAGACAGGTGACCATGTTTTGGTCAAGGTATCCCCGAGTCGAGGTATCTTCCGTTTCGGGAAGAGGGGGAAGTTGAGTCCGAGGTTCATTGGACCATTTGAGGTTTTGGATCGAGTAGGCAAGCTGGCTTATCGATTGGCCTTACCTCCGGCGTTGAGCCGAATTCATAATGTGTTTCACGTATCTCAGTTACGGAAGTATGTTGCCGACCCGAGTCACATATTTCAGTTCGACGAAATCGTGATTGCCGATGATCATTCATACGAGGAGCATCCTATACGAGTCTTAGAGCGGCGAATCAAACAGTTGAGGAACAAGACGACTCCTTTGGTAAAAATTCAGTGGTCTAGGCACAGAGTCGAAGAGGCTACTTGGGAAACCGAGGATAGTATGCGGGAGAGTTATCCCGAGTTGTTTGACCCTTAGTTTCGGGGACGAAACTCTTTTAAGGGGGGTGTATGTAATACCCGGCTGTAATTCAGTCATTATCATTCAGTAATTATCATTCAGTAATTGTCACTCAGTAATTTTCACTCATTAATGATCATTTGTCATTCATTTCATTCATTGTATTCACCGTTCGGAGTATACTGGTATCACGTATCAGTTTTATTCGTCATTCAACCCGGTTGGATAGTCGGGCCGAGCGTATCATCATTGTCACCTTTGTTGTGGGCTATGTGTGAGGAGTAGCGCACGCTACGTACTCTCTTTAGCGCGCGCTAATTGAGTACAAGTAGGGCACGCTACCACTCAGCATTAGCGCACGCTAATGTTGTTCAGGCTGACAGTCCAGAAGGCACTGGACTGCAGGTGAGTTATAAGTAGCGCACGCTACGAATGGTAAGTAGCGCGTGCTAGTGGTTTGTAGTAACGTCCATTCACAAACTTCACCTTCTTTGAACGAGAGAGCTGCAGAATGAAACAAGAAAGAAGAGTCAATAATTAGTGATGGTGACTAAGCTTCCAAATAGGCAGCATGTTAACAACTATCAGGAAAATAAGATCTACAAACTAGTTGTTCTAAAGAAATAATTTGCCAATAGCACTTGAAGAACAAGAGATTAAGAGAACTTACCCAAGAAGAACAAGATGAATTCTCCAAACACCAAAGGAGTATGAAAAGCTTCCAACCTCAAGTCCCAATCTAAGTTAGGATGGCCAATATAACGTTGGAAGAGTCTAAGTATCAAGAACAAGTCCAGAGGGACGATTATAGGGAGAGAAACATGGTTTTGGTTCGTGAAGAAATGAAATACAAAACCAAGATATATAATCTGACAACCTCATTATGGCCGCTATACAACCCACTTAACGTATGTTATATGTCTAACGTACGTTATCACCTCTACGTAGCATACGTTAAGTCCTGCCAGAACTCACTGCCTCAAAACGAACCATGCATTACGTATGTTATTAGCATAAGCAATACGTACGTAATGCTCGTTGACTTGGCTGCCTCAAAAGTCCAACATGATCCAATCACGTTCGGCCCCACACGTTGAAAGTCAGATGCGATCAGATACCCTGCGTTACATACGTAACCAACATGGTTTAACGTACGTAACCTGCCACCCTTAACGTACGTAATGCTATGCATGTAGCGTACGTTAGGTCCAATATACTTGGCCAAAAAAAAAAATCAAACTCCAAGCTCATCAAGCAACATCCAATCGGAAACACAATACCGACGACAAGTACAATGCTTTGGCAAGACAGATCAGAGAAGTTTTCAGAGAGGTTCTTTCTACATGGAACATCAGATGAGTTGTGAATTAAGTCCAAGTCAGCAAGCATTGAAAATCAACAATTACGGAAAGACACGTGCATAATTAATTCAAGGAGACAAAGTGATTGATTCCCGGAAATTAAGGAATATTATATTCCCTAAAGATCCACGCCCTGAAGACTTATGATTATACAAATAAAAGAAAGCGGCACAATGGGAAGATTCTTCAAACGGGCAGAATTAAAGAAATGGACAAGCCATGTAAAGAGATGAACGAATAAATAATGAAGTCCACTCTCCAATGGACAGGATTGTTACAATATGAAACGGCTATGAAACTCAAGAATCGTACTATATATATATATATATATATATATATGTGAAGAAAAGGATGAGCAAAGAATGATGATGCGAACAATATATACAAGCTATCAAAGCAATCTGAACATACAAAGCAATCTGTAGTATCGTGAAGAGCAAGATTAAAAGTCATATTCAAGAAAAGCTCTTAAGTTGGAGAAGACAACACTCTTGTCTTTAAAGTTTGAGTATGGGGTACTTCTTTGAATGAGGTTCTCAAAAGTTAGTGGCTGATAAGGCATCCACGGGTTCTTTATTGGAAGGTAACAGACAGCTTGTGAGTTGTTGAGACATGGGGTACGGTCGCGGAAGTGGTTTCCCACCTGGGGAAGGCTCGACGGGGCCTCTAGGGGGTCAGTACTAAGGGGTACGGCCACGGGTTACAGTGATGTCTTCGTAGTGATGTGATGTGATTGTTTTAGAAATGATAAATGTTTTGTGAAAATAAGATATTCCGGAATACAATCTTCTTACAATGTTTTCGGACTGTGACAGAAGTGTTGGACTATGTTTATATGTAATGCTATGTAACTATGTACTTGTACTAGCATTTCGTATGTTAACCCCTCGTTGGGGTGAAATGTTTTAAATTTCAGGTTCTGGACGTTTCGAGGAGCAGGCACGGGAAGCGCAAGAGAAGGATGAGCAGGCATGATGAGGCTCGAGTCTTAAAATCTATTTTAGTTTTTTTGTGGTCGTTTAAGTCAAGAAACTTGTGTTGCTTTATGTTATTATGGTTAAGTCCCCTGTGTGGGCAAGATAATGATATTATGTTTTGAATTTTATGGTTGTCGGATAAATGTTTTGGTCAAAGGCCCTAGCCAGTTAATGTATTTTATGTGTGGTGACATGGTTTTGTGTTTGGTTGCTGAATGGTTTCGCCTGGTGGGGCCTTTTTGAAGGTCCTAAGGCATGTAACGACCCTCGTGTGAATTGGGGTGTTACAAAGTATACCTATCACAACCTTTCAATTCAGTCATTAACTATCCCAGAGTGAAATCCATGTGACCGAATCGAGGCAAGTCGAGCCCGAGTATATTAATCCCATTTGTTGAAATGATATTAGTCGGTATCGCCGTTTGGAGATAGAGTTATAAACCTCTTTCGCATTGCGGAAGCGATTTAAATAACGGTGCAGAAACTAAATCGACACAGGATTTATAGAGGTTTGGCCAAACGTGCCTACGTCCTCTCTCGATATCTTTTTCTATAGGCTAAAGATAAATCTCTGCACCTCTCTTCTATCGGTCGAGGGATAACCGTTACAAACTCGTCTTCTATCGGTCCGAGTAAACCGTTCAATCACTTGTGTTTTTGTCAGTCCAAGTTAAACCGTTTTCCTTTTCTATTGGACAAGGAATCAACCAATCTAGCTTTCTATGAGTACTAGATAAACCTCACGTAGATACAGATTTCGATTCTAGTAATACCAGATCCTTGATCCTAATAACACCGAATCCAATCGTATCCTTTCTTTTTCCTCTCGTGTATGAGTTTTCGTGTATCACACTCAAACTCTAAACAACATAAGCTCAAATACAATAATAAGAATATGTATATCAGTATCTGATCAATGAATTAATTGCTTTTGAGTTGTTGTGTATTCAATACCATATGAAGTGGTATTTACAGGCTCCAAAGCCTCAACTAGTCGGTAGCTCTGCACTCTCCATTATGTATGTTATTGTCCAACCTTTACGTACGTTAGCATCATTACGTACGTTAACATCATCATGTTACGTACGTTAAGCTCTTCACAAAACAGTCCAGTAGCTTTCGTCTTTGGCATTACGTACGTTAAGCTTCTCCCCATTATGTACATTATCTTCAGTCAAATTATCCGTTGTATGCTGACCTATGCCATGACGTCATCTTCAACGGCTCCTTGTTTGAATTCAAAAACTCTTCATTACGTACGTTAACAATACAGTGTTACGTATGTTAACTTCAGCACATTACGTGTGTTAAACTCTCAATATAGTGTACGTTAACTTCCTTCTAACCAGCGTTTTGCTTCTTCAACTTCTTCGTTGTTTTGTTTTGCTTCCTTGTTGTTTTCCTTTGTTTAACAGCTAATCATCAAAGCTCGATTAATGAATATTTGGAATAAAATATTCCAACAATCTCCCCCTTTTTGATGATTACAAAACAACAGCTTGAATTGGATAACTCGCTCCAAACACAATCACGATCGGTGGGTTTCACAGAAAGCCACCAAGAATAAGCGCCCTTACTCAAGTAGTAAGCCGCTACTGCCACCTTAATCTCTTCCGGACACTGAACCATGTCGAAGAGTTTATCAAAATGTTCAAGCCAATGAACAATGTAAGTTGTTTTCGATGAACCCTCAGAAGTAGGCGGCCTCTGACGAGAGATATCGCCAACAATCTGACTCACAATCATGGGACCATGTGGGATGGCGGTTGGTTGGCAGACAAATTTCAGAAGGTCTTTGGATTAATCTTTGCCAGTGGACATTAGGGTCATGAAACTCGGGTCGAGAGCCTGAAATCTTGAAACTTTGAGAGGGAGGAGCTAGTTTGTTCAATTCAGCGGTAATGCTGTCTTGAGCAGTATTAAATTCCCTCTCATGTTGTAGCCTTATTCTCCTTGTTGCTTCTCTTGCTTCTTCCCCCTTTTTGGCATCATCAAGACGTCCTAGGATTTCCAGTGTGGCATCCTGTGTCGTCTCAATGTTTGTCATTCTCTCGACAAGGGTAGAGAGCACCTGCGACATATCTTTGATACTTTTGTCGTGGGCTCGAAGATGAGAGGTTGTTTCAATCATGGCAGCTGCTGTCTTGGCCTCGGATATGCGAGTTTTGGATGCCTCTTCTCTCAGGAGTTGCTCTTGTTTGTCTTGCAGATTCTTCAGAGCTTGCTTGAAGACTTCTGGCAATACAGTGAAGGCTTCGACTACTCGAGAAACTTCACGCTGTAGTCCAGTCATCTCTTCGACTGCAGATGTATGCATCCAATTCAAAGCTTTTTCTACAGAAGACAAGGCATTTACTGCATCCTGGATAAAGACGGTTTGAAGGCCAAGAGCACGCAATCGCTCTTTCCTAGCAGCAGTGTTGGGAGAATCCGGCTTGGCAAAATCTTCAGCTCCATTTAACCTTCTCAAATTCACGGTAGGGCGTGAATTGAGTTGGATATCCTTAGGTGTAGTACCATCGTCGGATTCCAAAATGGTTGGTGGGGCGGGAGCAGCTGATGCGGGTTCGGCGGTAGGAGGTGTTGTATCCTCCTGTTGCAAAGAGGTGTCGGTAGACATGGGTACAGGAGGGACTGATTCCTCCTGTTGTCTCTCAGCTTCCGCCTGTTCCGGCAGAGGGACTGATTCCTCTTGCTGGTCGGCGCGTGATACTTCTTCTGCGGTAGTAGGCTCGAGTGCTTGTTCCAAAACAATTTATTCTTCCTCGACTTGAGGGACTGATTCCTCATTGTCAGGAATATTTTCTTGTTGTGGCGAAGGGGGCTCACTTCGGCTTGATGGCCCTTCGTCATTCTTGGGTTGAGAGGCTTCTCTGTCTTGAGCCTCCTCACGACTCATTCTCAGACCTGCTTGTAAGGCATTGTCGTCATCGTCTGAGTCATGGTCATCTTTTGGATCTTGGGGAGAGTCCTCGGACTTATCTTTTCCTTTTCTTCTGGCATCTGATTTTTGTAAGAGATGGCTTTCAATCAATTCTTTGTAGTAGAGATTGTCCCATTGGATCAGGGCGTCAACTTCTGTCGAGTCCGTCACTTCCAATACAAATCTTTCTTCATGGCTCCAGTCGCTCCAGTTGTATAAGGTGTCGTATGGAGCTAGCCTGTAGATTTTCCATTGAAGGAATCTTTCATAAGCATGATCAATCTGCACAGACAAAAGGGTTTTGTTGATAATGGTGTCCGGGGAGGGACTTCGTACAACGTCTAAGTTCGCTGTAGCGAGGGGTTCCTCTATAGGTGTGGGATCCTGTAGGGAAGAGGGATTCCTTACAGGGGATGGTACCCCGAAGGAATGTGGATCTTGTACGGGTGTGGAATCCCGCATAGGAGAGTTAGCTGTTGGCTTCAAAGGGGCAGCCGACTCGCTAGAGTCTTCTAAGTTGGCAGATGTCCGATCATCCGTCTTAGCCACCAAAGGCTCGGGATCTACTGTCGATACAGTATCGGGCACCTTTTCTTCAGGGGTTGGGCCCTGGAGTAGTTGTTCAGTGGGTTGCGCCACGGTAGAAGCTTCCTCGGAGGTTTTTGTGGATTTATCTTTAGAAAGCCTCCTTAGCTTCCTTTTCGGCTTCTCAGCAGCAGTTGGTGTCTTTCTGTGAGATCTTTTGTGTTTCTTGGAAGATTCCACACTCTCGGATTTCGAAGAAACATCCATTGGATCTTCAGAAACGGGCATACTGTGGTTTTTTGGTTGATTGCTGACCAGGGTGCTCTGGTTGAAAGCTGAAGGCTTGACACCTCTTAAGTAGATCCGGGAGCTGATTTTCTTAGCATCTGCGGATTGTGGTAATCCGCATTTCATCAAAATGTAGTTCAGAAATAGACCAAATGATTTCTTTTGAGTGGCAGGCTTGGACACTTCTTCCTGCAAGCGCTTAAAAATAATCTGGCACCAGTTGACCTTTTCACGGGTCAAAATAGCAACCATCATCCTAAATCTCAGATTAGTGCACATTTCAAATGCACCAGTGCGATTCTCAATTATCCTGCAACAAAAGTCGTGCAAGTATACGTATGGCAGACAGAAATTCTTTTTGTGACAGGTGGTGTGAACCACTTCAACCGTAGGTGAACCTGTGAATAGGCCATAGTACTTGGTTATCATATCTTGAGACCCAAAAGTCTCAAGTTCTTCCCTGGTCAGGCCATCAGCGGGCAGCCTGTAAATGTTCTGGAGAAGATCTATGTCGATGCGGATCTCGACTCCATGAATAACAGCGGTGATATCAGCAACGTAGCCTCCCTGAGCCAGCGGCAGAAAGCGAACGGCGGCGTTGAGGTAGAAGTCCTCAACCAATTGAACGTTGTATTTCTCAGCGGTGTGGCTTCCAAGGCGGTAGAGGCCTTGCTGATGTATCCTGGTGATGATGAACTCCATGGGTTCGACGTGATTTGTTTCAGAGAGAATACGTTCAATGACGATAGATCTGGTGAAGATCCGTCCGTCAATGATGTTTGAGGTTTTTTTGAGGGCGGTGGCAGAGGTCTGAGCAGCCATTGATGATTCTCAAGAAAATATGAAGAAGATTAAAAGAAATTCGCAGTAAAACGCAAAGAAAACTTGTAGGTTGATTTTTGCTTGAGTTCTCTAAGAATATGCAGAAGGCGTAAAGAGTCTCAAATGGCAGTATCAGTCCTTTTATAGTGGGCGGCGAAGAAGGGTTTCTCAGAGAACGAATGGTCAGATTTAAGGGATGGGAACCGGTTTTTGAAATGAACGGTCAAGATGGACTGAGTGTAACTGGTACACTTATCCATTAAAATGTTAAAATATGAGCGGATCCCACTTCTGACATTTGTTGATACCCTTAATGCCTGAAATGGCGGTTTAAAACATTAAACAATTTAAAAACATCATGGCTTTTGAGATTCAGTTGTCCAGATGTCGTGTAAAGCATTTAATGTAAATGACGTTGACAAGAAAACAGGGCACGTGGACAAAAATTATTTCAAAAAGAAATATTATAATATAATAAATATACTGAATCGAAATCCTATAGTATGTGTTGTATCCGCGACGATACAGCGTTCCCCCTCAAAAGGTACATATAGGTTTGAATTCCATACAGCAACTTTCGGATTAATGCTGTATTCATAGGTTATACTGTATTCCCCCTTAATTATTGCACACGTCAGTTGTAGGATGATTCATATCACTTTGTTCACTACAGTGGTGTATTGATGGTTCTGAGTGTACAGATAATTAATGGTGGATACTGTATTCTTGGGTCTTACAGCATTCCCCCTCAATTGTTGAGTAAAAGCAGTAAATACTTACAGGGAGTCAGGCTGTAGCAATCCCAATTCTTGTCTAAGCATGTTGAATCTTGTTGTGTCGAGAGGCTTGGTGAAGATGTCGGCCAACTGAATATCTGTATGAACCTTTTCGAGCCGAACATCCTTGTTCTCGACATGATTTCTTATGAAATAATGCTTCATGTTGATATGCTTAGTGCGCGAGTGCAGGACAGGATTGTGCGTGATTGCAATTGCACTCGTGCTATCACACATGATCGGCGTCTCTCTGGCTTCAATTCCATAATCTGACAACTGTTGCTGCATCCAAAGGATCTGCATACAGCAACTACCAGCAGCATAGTATTCTGATTCAGCCGTGGAAAGTGAGTTTGTCAATTGCTTCTTACTGAACCAAGAGACAAGTCTAGGTCCAAGAAAGTGACAAGTTTCACTTGTACTCTTCCTATCTAGCTTGCAGCCTCCGAGATCCGAGTCGCTGTATCCAACTAAATCGAATCCGCCTTCTTTAGGATACCACAGTCCTACATCGACTGTTCCTTTAATGTACTTCAGGATTCGTTTAGCTGTATTGAAATGTGATTCCTTGGGTGCTACTTGATATCTCGTACACACTCCAACAGCAAACTGGATATCGGGCCTGCTAGCCGTTAGGTACAGGAGCGAGCCAATAAGCTTCCTGTAGAGTGATTGGTCAACCGGCTTTCCTGCTTCATCAGCACTAATTTGCACGGAAGTGCTCATGGGGGTTGACGATGATTTAGAAGTGTTCATTCCAAATTTGTTGAGAAGCTCCTTGCTGTATTTTTCTTGGTTGATGAAAATACCTGTAGGCAACTGTTTTACCTGCAAATCTAGGAAATAACTAAGTTCTCCCATCATACTCATTTCAAATTTACTTTGCATGAGATGAGAGAACCTTTGACACAAACAAGGTTAGTTGAACCAAAAATTATATCATCTACATAGATTTGAACCATTAGAAGGTCATCACCTTCATGTATTTTGAACAAGGTCTTTTCCACAGCACCTTTCTCAAATCCATTATTGGTTAGATACTGGGACAGGGTCTCATACCAGGCTCTAGGGGCTTGCTTAAGTCCATACAGTGCTTTCCTTAGCCTGTATACTAGGTCGATGCCGTCTGTGTTGGCAAACCCTGGTGGTTGTTCAACATAAACTTCTTCGGCAAGGTCTCCATTTAGGAATGCACTTTTGACGTCCATTTGATATACAATGAAGCTCTTATGGGCGGCAAAGGCTAAGAATATCCTAATAGCTTCTAGTCTGGCTACAGGGGCAAACGTTTGATCGTAGTCTATGCCTTCTTCCTGTCTATAGCCTTGTGCGACTAGCCTTGATTTGTTCCTTATAATGAGTCCATTTCGATCCTTCTTGTTTCGAAATACCCATTTGGTTCCTATAACCGATTGATGCGTAGGTCTGGGTACAAGACACCATATATTGTTTCTTTCGAAACCGTTAAGCTCTTCTTCCATAGATGTTATCCATTGAGAATTATTAAGAGCGTCTATGGTCGAAACAAGTTCGGACTGGGCTAAGAATACAACAATAGTGCACATGTTGAGTCTTCTAAGCTCGGATTAAGATTTCCATTCAGGGAATGGTGATATCTCAGCATCTAGTTCTTCTTGTGCACACAGTACATTTCCTTGTGTACTCTGTATTCTCCTACGAGTAGAAACACCAGCATCTATGTTTCCAATGATCAGCTCTTGTGGGTGATCTCTCAACCATCTTTGGTCGGGTTCTAATTCCGGGTCCCGTACTATATCGAGAGTTTCTGTAGATTCAGCTTCAGCTTGTACAGCATCAGCTTCATCTACGTCGATTCTTACAGCTTCGGGGTTGATTTCTAGGTCAACAACAGGTTCTATGGGAGTTGGTGGATCTAGGATGGAAAGTTGTTGGATGTTCTGAGTAACCTCTTCTATTCCTGTAGGGTCATGGTGAGGTTCGTCGAACACTACATGAACTGATTCCTCGATCGTCAGCTTCCTTTTATTAAAAATCCTGTAAGCTTTGCTGACGGAAGAGTATCCTACAAATATTCCTTCATCTAACTTCTCATCAAAGGTTCTAAGTTGATCCTTCCCATTATTCAACACATAGCACCTGCATCCAAAAATGTGAAAATATGAAACTAACGGAGTTTTGTTATTCCATACCTCGTATGCTGTTTTGTTGTGGTGTTTGTTGACGATACAGCGGTTTTGAGTGTAGCATGCTATATTGGTTGCTTCACCCCAGAAATGATGTGGCAACTTGCTTGTGGCAATCATTGTCCTGGTAGCTTCTTTCAACGTCCTATTCTTTTGCTCGGCAACACCATTTTGTTGAAGTGTACGGGCAGCTGAGTATTAGTACTGTATCCCATTTTCCGAACAGTATTGCTCTATAAAGCGGTTAGTAAATTCTATACCTCTGTCGGAACGAATGGACACGATACTCAATGCCTATTCATTTTGAAGCTTTCTCAGGAGCTCGGGCAGCTTTGATGTTGTTTCCTTCTTCTTTCTTAGGAAAATCGTCCAAGCATACCTGGAATAATCATCAACAACAACAAGGCAGTATTTCTTACCTCCCAAACTTACTGGGTCTACAGGACCGTAGAGATCCATGTGTAGCATCTCCAACACTCTTTGGGTTGAAAGGTAGGATTTGCTCTTCAGGGTTGATTTGATTTGCTTGCCTTTCTGACATGGTCCGCAGACGCTGTCCTTTTTGAATGACACGTTTGGCAATCCTCTTACCATTCCCTGTCTTGAGAGCTTGTTGATCATCTTGAAGTTGACGTGAGACATCCTCTTGTGCCATAACCAGCTTTAGATCTGCAGTGCCTTTGGCAACAAAGCATGGAATTGAGGAGCTCATAGGCTTCCAGTCAGCAATATACATGTTACCTGATCTGCTTCCTGTAAGCACAAATTCTTTGGTCTGGATGTTCTTGACTCTACAGCGATCTATATAGAATTTCATCGAGAACTGTTTGTCACAGAACTGGCTAATGCTAAGTAGATTGAACTGTAAGCCTTCAACATACGCTACATCGGTGACTTTGAATTTTCCTACAAGAAGGTTTCCTTTCCCTCTTGTTCTTCCTTTAGATTTGTCACCGAATCGCACATTTGGACCATGACCTTCTACGAAATCTGATAGCTTTCTTCTATCTCCGGTCATGTGCCGAGAGCATCCACTATCAAAGTACCAGATGTCTTCCTCTAGGATGTCCTGTATGCAAGGAGATTAAGTAGATCTAGGTCCCCTTTGATTATTGGGTCCATGAATGTTAGTGCCTTTAGGTACCCAAATTTTCCTAACAACAATTGGTTTACTATAGGTCACATTCTAAAAATGCAACTCGATTCCTAAAGCCTTATAAACCACTTTCCAAAAATTCAATACGAAACGACCATCCCGATCTAAAATAATGGTCCTCAGTGTTCCGTGCAATCTTGCTATTTCTGCAATAAATACTCGATCCAATCTTTCAAGTCCTCAGGTATCCTTAATACTTAGAAAGTAAGCCGACTTGGTTAAATGATCGACTATCACCCAAATTATTTTCATTTCAGTCCTGGTCTTTGACATGTTGGTGATAAAGTTCATCGAGATATCCACCCACTTCCATTCAGGAATTGGAAGTGGCTTTAAGATTTGGACAGGTTGTTGATGCTCGATTTTGACCTGTTGACAAGTTAAACACTTCGAGCCATATTCTGCTACTTCATTCTTCATGTTACTCCACCAAAAAGTTTGCTTCAGATCTTTATACATTTTACCGGTGCCTGGGTTAATTGAATAAGGTATACTATGGGCTTCTTTCATGATCGTTTGCTTCAGAACATCATCATCTGGGACACAAAGTCGATTTGGAAATCTCAAAACTCCATCTTCATGGATTACAAAGCCTGGGGCCTTTCCCTTGCTAACTTCATCACGTAACTGAATCAACATAGGGTCATATAATTGCTTAGATTTAATTTCGTCATTCAAGGATGAAGTAAGTTCCATTACACTTAATTGTCCTTGAACTCTTTGTAACCATACTTCAATTTCTTCACGAATCAATTCCTATCGAATCTTTGGTTGGTTTGTGAGGGCCTCCAGCATTCGAATAGATGCGTGTTTGACACTCAAGGCGTCAGCTACTACATTTGCTTTGCCTGGGTGATAAAGAATCTCCAGGTCATAGTCTTTAATCAATTCCAGCCATCTCTTCTGTCGCATGTTTAACTCTTTCTGACTGAAAATGTACTTAAGACTTATGATCTGTGAAGATATGACAGTGAGTTTTGTATAAATAGTATCGCCATATTTTTAGTGCAGAAACAACAGCTTCCAACTCCAAATCATGGGTTAGATAATTGACCTCGTATGATTTTAACTGCCTTGAGGCATACACGATCACCTTATCATTCTGCATTAACATACACCCTAGACCTTGATTCGATGTATCACTGTAGACTATGAACCCCTCAGTTCCTTGTGGTAGTTCTAATATGGAGATGTTGTCAGTCTCTTCTTGAGTTTGTAAAAACTAACCTGACACTTCTCATTCCACTCGAACTTCTGAGTTTTCTGCAATAATTGAGTAAGTGGGCGAGTGATTTTGGAAAATCCTTCACAAACCGACGATAGTATCCAGCAAGTCCTAAGAAGTATCTAATCTCTTTTACATTCTTAGGAGGCTTCCACTCCAAGACTGCCTCGACTTTCTGGGGATCTATTCGAATACCTTCTGCTGATACTACATGACCAATGAATATTACCTCCTTTAACTAGAATTCACATTTAGAAAGTTTGGCATATAATTATTCGCATCTCAAGAGGTTTGAAATAATTCATAGGTGGTACGCATACTCGTCCAGACTTTTAGAGTAGATCAAAATATCATCGATGAAAACTATCACACATTTATCCAAGTACTTTATGAATACCCGATTTATTAACTTCATAAACACAGCATGTGCATTGGTTAAACCGAATGGCATTACTATAAATTCATAGTGCCTATATCGAGATCTAAATGCCGACTTCGGAATGTCAGACTCTTTAATTCTCAACTAATGGTATGTCGATCTCAAATCAATCTCAGAGAATACCGTAGCTCCTTGCAACTGGTCGAATAGATCATTAATCTGAGGCAGTGGGTACTTATTCTTGATTGTGACTTTGTTTAGCTCCCGATAGTCGATGCACAACCAAAGTGACCCATCTTTATTTCGACCAAATAGAATAGGTGCACCCTAGGGGGAAACACTTGGATGGATATAACATGTCCAACAGATCTTCAAGTTGCTTCTTTAACTCATACATCTCGGTGGGTGTCATTCGTTATGGCGCCTTAGAAATAGGTATGGCTCCCAGCTTTACTCGATGGTAAACTCTGCATCTCGTTGTGTAGGTGATCCAGGTAATTCATCAAGGAATACATCTGGAAATTCATTTACAACAGGAGTAGATGAAAGTTCTACTCTTCCGTCTTCTTTCTTCATTGCATAACACCAGTATCCGGCACAACCCTATTTCAGCAGTTTGATAGCGTATGAATCTGACACCCGTCAAAGTCTTCGAAGACCGAATCTCGGATGAAGACCCACATGCAGATCCGCAAAAGGCGCCACAAGATAAGGCCTTTTGACCCCAGCCTGTCACCAACTTCACACCTACCGACAGGCCCGCCGAAAGGTACAAAGTGGGTCCTCCCCAGACAGCGACTCAGGACGCGTGCGGACTCCTCATTGGCTCGCACATCTGGCTGCCAGCAGCAGCCTCGGACTTTAAGGAAACAGTCCCACGTGATGGGACGATCGCCCACCTTATTCTAATATAGAAAACGGCGGTCGTCAGCGATGGACAGGGAGGGACCTAGCAACCTCTTCTCCTATAAATAGAAGGCCTCCAGCAGTGGCCAAAGGACGGTGAAATTCACTCACGAACACAGAAAGTGGAAACATTCACACAGTGAAAAACGTTAACACACATACAGTTTACAAAATAAACACAGAACACTAAAAGCAAACAATACGGAGAACTCTCCATCTTTGTAACAAGAACTCACAGAGCATCTACTCTGGTTCTTCCGGCAATCTTCAGCACTCGTTAGCTAAGATAACTAGAGTCTTTACACTCATTGTAATTGTACTCTAACATTAATATTTGTACTCACTAGTATTCATATTAATAACATCTCGCGAGAGCATTCAAGCCCGGGACTAATAACCCCGGCAAATCTTGTGTTATTTATTTCCCCACGGACGTGCTCCCGCACTTTGTTTGTTACTCGACCATTCCAGCAATATCATCTCCGGATAATATTTTGGGTAACAACAATTGGCGCTAGAGGAAGGGAGTAATCTTAACCTTCATTTTTTAATCCGATCGTCTCGAAGAACACTCACTGTTCTCCGGGGCATATACTTGAAGAAACACTCATTGTTTTTCAAAGAAAAACCTTCAGAATTATGACATCTGCCACGACCTCGAAAAGAGCCACCCTGCGATCTGCCGGACATCTTATTCCGGCCTAGTCCGAATCCCAACCTACGGCGTAAGGCGACCGCGGTGACGCTAGGATCTCACTCCCGGCCCCGAGGGACGGCCCCAGCCTCTCACTCGATCAGTTCCAAACTGGGGAACAGATCGAGGAGGCTATGGCCATCCTCAGGGAGCGACGGAGGGCATGCGACTCGCCCACCATTACTCCCTCAGTCATCCGCCGTGCGGGCAAGCAGAAGCTCAAGGGGATATATGTCGAGAAATCGTCAGAAAGCCCCGAGCCGGAGGAAAAGGCGCTCGTAAGGTGGGACAGTTCCGTCTTCAGCCGCCTAGGGAGTGATCCCTCATGGCGACCCGGGAATTCGGGCCCCAGCTGGGAGACATCGGAGTCTGAATCAGTCACCAGGAGTACGGCATACCCGACTCCCAGAAGACAGGCCGGCCAATTGGATCCCACTCGCCCAAGAATTGAGCTCGGTGGCGGAGAACTCGTCACCTACCATGGGGCCAGAAGATCGGTACACGATCGCCTCGGCTCCCGCTCCGAAAGCCAATCCGCGAGCTGTCAGGCTACGGCGATGGCCGCCATGCAGCGCCAGCTCGACGAAATGAAGGCGCTCCTAGAAACTGGGGCAGGCGCCAAGAGATCGATCGCCGGACCGAGTGAGCCTCTCACAGCCCAGATCGAGCTCGCCCATGTTCAACCGAAGATCGCTCCTCCTCAAACACCTCTATATGAGGGGAGATCGGATCCTGAGACTCATTTGAGCAAGTTCCCGATCTACATGACCGGGTGGGGAGCATCGGACGTGACGAAGTGTCGAATGTTCCCATTGACATTGGGCGATATTGCCCATAGGTGGTACATCTCATTTCCACCGTGCTCAATCAACTGTTTTGAGAAGCTTGCGAACGACTTTACGTCGTATTTCGCCGCCAAAGTCGCTTGGCCAGAAGGCCCCCACCACATGATGAAGATCAGGCAGGGGAAGGACGAGCCCGACAAAGACTCAATCGACCGGGTGGATGAAATAGTCCTCACCGGCGAGCCCATTAACGATGATCTCGCTCTTTACTCGGTCCTAGGGGGATTATATGGCCATTCGCCCATGTTCAGGCACCTCACGAAGGACATCCCCCCGACCTACGCGATCTTCCGCGTCAGGGCCGCTGATTTTCTAGCTAGGCAGAGGATGCTCACCCTTCGCTTAGGCGAGGGATCTACCGGGGAAGGGAAGGAGCCATCTTCCATCCCGAGAAAGGCGGTCGCCAAGCCCAGAAAGGCAGTCGCAAAGCCGCCCGGTGAATTCAAAGCCTTCGAGGATGTGGAGGTTCACCTCCTCCGCAACCTCAATTTATCTCCGACCCACATTTTCAATGCCATCAAGGGGCGCGAGTGGCTTAGCAAACCAAAGCCGATGAGGGACAACAGTCATCTAGACCGCAGCAAATTTTGTGCCTACCACAAGAGTCTCGGCCACAACACCAGCCAGTGCCGCGACCTCCTTAGATAACTCTGGAGACTGTTTGAGGAATGCAAGTTGGATAACTTGGTTACCAAGCCAGAACCCCTAGCAGAAAGAACCGGGGGGCGCGATCGCCGACAGAGCAATGGAATTCCTCCCAATCCGGTCGCCAGGATCGAGCAGAACGAGCTGGAGTACTCAGACGAATCAATCTCTCCGATCAACCCCGGTGGCTGGATCAATATGCTTTAGTCGGGAGGCGGAAACCTCGGAGACCTTTCCCCGGTTTCCACCATGTCAAATAGAAAGCGGAAGGCCGAATTGAGGGCGTTCGCCGGGGTCCATGTCGTGGTACCCCCAGAGTTGACCATATCCAAAGACGCGCTCATCCCTTTCTCCAACAAGGATAGGGAGGGAGTGCAGTGCCCCAAAGAGGATGCATTGGTAATCTCTGCATGTATCCTTGGGAAAATGGTCGATCGCGTGCTGGTTGACAATGGGAGCTTTTGCAATATCATATTCAAATCCGCTCTTGATCAGCTCGGCAACCTGACCAAGTTCATCAAGCCATTTGATACCGTGCTTCAAGGGTTTGGCGACAGCACAGTCCAAGCCTATGGAAGGATCAAGCTCTCTGTCGAGCTAATATGTTATTACGATCCCAAGGTTAGGATTACTAGGAACCTCAACTTTGTAATCATAGATAGGCCCAGCATCTATAATGGGTTCCTAGGTCGCCCATTTCTAGAAACCTTCGAGGCGGTCGCCTCTTGTTTCTTTTACTGTATCAAATTCCCCACTGCCGATGGGACGGTCGGTACTGTAAAAGGAGACCAACTAATGGCTAAGAAATGTTTGAATTACTCTTGTGTCGTAACTTCTTTCAACACTTCCCATACTAATATTGAGACGATCGACAATCAACCGATGGAGATCGACGAGCTAAGCACCTCGTACCAGCCCGACTCAGAGGACGGCATCTCACATCGATTGACGGATGACATCGAGCCAAGGATCGGTTTCGCGCCAAGCCTCGACATTGATCCAAGGATCGAGTCCGAAAATCGTTCCAAATGAGAAGCGACCATCCCCATTGAAGAGCTGGAAAGTATAACGATAGATCCGGCTCGCCCGGAGCGGGAAGTACAGATCGGCACAAGCGTCGATCTCGAGTTAAAGGAAGATCTGATCGATTTACTATGTAAGAACATCGGAGTCTTTTCCTGGTCGAATAAAGATATGGTCGGCATAAGTCCTAAACACGCTTGCCACGATCTAAAGATCGACCCGGCAAGGAAGCCTGTTCACCAGAAACGTAGGAAATTCGGTCCTGAGAAGTACGCAGCGCTCGACATAGAAGTCAAAAAGCTACTCGAAAACAAACAAATCGGAGTAGCTATAGACGAGCCACAGTGGGTAGCCAATGCGGTGCTCGTCAAAAAGCCGAGCAACTCCTGGAGGTTATGCATCGACTTCACCGACCTCAACGCGGCATGTCCAAAAGACCACTTTCCGATGCCTCACATTGACCACTTGGTCGATAGCACAGCAGGTTGCGAAATGATGTCATTCGTGGATGCCTTCGTCAGGTACCATCAGATCCCAATGGCGGAGAAAGATATAAAACACACATCGTTCCACATGGAAAAAGACGTGTACTTTTGGGTCCGAATGCCGTTCGGTCTGAAGAATGCGGGGGCGACCTACCAACGGCTAGTCAACGGGATGTTCGCCAACCAGATCGGCAAGACCATGGAGGTTTACATTGACGACATCGTAGTCAAGAGCCTCAAAAAGGAAGATCACCTCAATGACCTTGCCGAAACACTCGCCATCCTCGAGAAGTTCAATATGAAGCTGAACCCCAAGAAATGCAACTTCGGGGTAAGCTCTGGAAATTTCCTAGGGCACATCGTGAGCCAAAGAGCCCCATCAAGATCCAGGCGATCCTCGACATGCAGGAGCCACGGAATGTCAAACAGGTGCAATGCCTCACGGGTTGTCTAGCTGCCCTTAACCGTTTCATATCTCGGCTCGGAGATAAAAGCAAGCCATTCTTCGCGACCATAAAGAACAAGAAGTTTGCATGCACAAAGGAGAGTCAAATAGCGTTCGCCAAAATCAAGGAGTATCTGTATAACCCCCAAATCTTGGCGAAGCCAATCCCCGGCGAAAAGCTATTCCTTTACCTAGTGGCCTCGGAGGTCGCGCTGAGTGCTGTTTTAGTGCGAGCAGAGGGGAAAGCCCACTTGCCGATCTACTTCGTTAGTCAAGCGCTCCATGACGCGGAAACGCGTTATACGCCTCTGGAGAAGATCGCCTACGCATTAGTCATGAGTGTTCGCAAGCTGAGGGCCTACTTATTCGAACACCAAGTAGAGGTCCTGACGACTCTCCCTTTAAGGCAAGTTCTGCACAGGCCAGACACCAACGGGCGACTTCTCAAGTGGTCACTGGAGATCGCACAATACGGTATCACGTATGCTCCTCGCATGGAGATCAAAGGCCAAGCTCTGGCGGACTTCGTGGTGGAATTAACGTTGCCACCCAGTCCAACCCAGGTCGGCCGCCCTGCTTGGAAATTGTACGATGGCTCGGCGACCAACTCACGAGCAGGGGCAGGGATTGTCCTCATCAGCCCCGACGGCCAAAGTTTCACAAATGCTGTGCGTTTCGGGTTCTGTGCGACCAACAATGAAGCCGAGTACGAAGCCTTGGTAGGCGGGCTCGATCTAGCACTCGCCCTGGATGTTCGTTGCCTCCACATCTTCATGGACTCCCGCTTGGTCGTGAACCAAGTCAAGGGAGAATATGAGGCGCGCGGCGAACAAATGATCAAGTACCAAGAATTGGTCGCCGAAATATGCACAAAGTTTGAAGAAGTGCTGATCGAACAAGTCACGAGAGAGCACAACTCCCAGGCCGATGCCCTATCCAAAGTAGCATCATCAGATGGGGCGGCAGATTTCTCTAACATCCAAATCACAAAATCATCAAAGTCGGCGATCGACAGAAGCCTGATTACCACAGTTGCTATCGCCGAAGAGAACTGGATGACTCCATTCATTAAATACTTGAAGGACGGAACGGTCCCTGACGACCGTGTCAAAGCTCGCCAGCTTCAACTCCGTGCAACCAGATACACCCTATTGGACGACCGGCTTTACAAGCGAGCTTTCAGCCTTCCTCTCCTCAAGTGCATTATGCCGGAGGAAGGCCAACTCGTTTTAGCCGAGATCCATGACGGGATCTGTGGAAATCACGTTGGGGGGCGAATCTCTCATCCACAAGACGACCAGGCATGGTTTTTTCTCGCCTACACTGAAAAAAGACGTGATCGCCTTCGCCCGATCGTGTCACAGGTGTCAAGTGATGGGCCCAAACATCAAGCTCTCCCCCGAACAACTCACTTCTATGTGCAGCCCATGGTCGTTCGCCCAATGGGGCATCGACCTCATCGGTCCCTTGCCGACGACACCAGGGGGATGTAAATTTGCCATCGTAGGGGTCGATTACATCACAAAATAGGCTGAGGCCGAACCACTCAACAAGATCGGCCAAGAACAAGTAATTAAGTTCATTTGGAAGAACATCATATGCCGATTCGGTCTACCCCAGCCTATCGTCTCCGATAACGGAAAGCAGTTCGACGGCTTAGAAGACATGCAATTCTGCGAGAAATGGGGAATCAAAAAGTTGTTCTCGCCCCCCTACCACCCTCAGACGAACGGGCAGGTAGAGGCTGTAAACAAGATCCTCAAACACACGATCAAAGCACGACTCGAATCCAAACAAGGATGATGGGCGAGCGAGCTCCCGGAAGTTTTGCGGTCCTACCGAACAACGACCCGAAACTCAACTGGTGAAACCCCGTTCGCCCTTGCCTTCGGAACAGAAGCAGTGATCCCTTCGGAGATAGCCGTCCTCAGCCACCGAACTGAACAGGAAATGACGACGGACAATGATGTAGCCCGACGGATCGACTTGGACATGCTCGAAGAACGACTGACCTCGGAAATGAAGAACACAATCCACAAAAGGAGGTCCGAAAAATTCTTCAATTTAAAGGTCAAGGAAAGGCGATTCCAAGTGGGCGGCCTGGTCCTCAAAAAGATCCAGACTCACACAGGAGTATTTGGCCCGAATTGGGAAGGCCCCTTCAGGATATCTAAATGGCTGACCAGAGGAGCCTACGAACTCGAACACCCAGACGGCACTCCGGACCAATATCCATGGAACACCGTGCATTTGAAGAAATACTACCAATAAAAACTCTGTATTCAGTTATCCAATGTACAAAGAGTTTAATGAGATTTTCCAATCCCATCTATATGATTCGCCTCGACAAAACAAACAAATAAAAATGAGGACGACTCGCTCGCCCTACAAGAGGTCATCATCTAACCTGACGGACCTATGCAAGCGATCGCCTCTCCAAGCACAATGTATACCGTCAAGGATCGTCATTCAACATGGAGATCCGAGGTAGAAAAGTGCAGCCATGGCCCTGGAGGTCGATGGAACCGACAGCTTCGTCCATGCAAGGTTCCTTTGGGCTGCGATCGCTCGCCCTTCGTTTAAATACGAGGCGGGCGTAGCCGAAGGACCCTCCAAACAAATCTGTGGACACGCTCGCTCGCCCTCAAAGGTACATCATCTAACATGATGGACCCAGACAAGGCGACGCGTCCCTACCCCCGTCACAATGTATACCATCGAGGATTGCCGTCTAACATGGCGATCCGAGGTAGAAAAAGTGCTAACAAGACGCGGACGTGGAGTCGCTTAAACCGACGATGCCCCGTGCAAGGAATCCTCCACACCAACTCACCTTTCGTTTAAATTCAAGGCGGGCGCAGCCTAACGGAGGACCCTCACAATAAAGTGAGTCGCGAGACAGACATGTCCCTCGCACACAAAGACATGGTTATGGAGGTCGGTCCCTCGAACTCCGTGACCGTGCATGGTTCGTCAAAGTCGAAACAATCGTCCTCCCTCGAAGAATCAGCAAAACCAAAGATAGCTCACTAAACGTACTATTTTCGTTCCCTTACTTACGAGAAGTAAACAAAAACAAGGGGCAAAGTGGAGCTATTCATACATGCGATCGGGAGGAAGGAACCATACACGATCGGCTTTGTTCAAACACACACATAACGATCGGTTTTATTCAAGAAATTTACAAGTAAGAATTTCAAGTGTACCAATGCATTTGGATCTATTCAGACAGTTGTGCAAAGTTGAAATGATGCAAAACATTCAGAAGAGGCGATCATACACATAAAGAACCAGATGCAAAAAAGAAGTACTTTATTCCATTCAAAATGTTGTACATACACGCCCGAAGGCAAAACAAGGAAAAACTGAAAATTACAAAGGAAAACAAAACAACTGCAGCATCACTCAGGCCACCCCCGACTGGCCTTCGCCTCCAGCAGGCGGATTGGCGCGCACTTCCTCACCGGCTTCAGGATAAATAAGTTTATCCATCAACGGATACCAGCTCAGATCGATCCCTAGGTCGGTGAGGTCGAGGATCGGCAGAGAGAAGTCTGGATGCAAATGATGCTCAAGCACATAGGCTTTGAAGGTTTCCATCAGAGGGCCGACCTCAACCCCTACCTTCTTGGCAGCACGGATAGCATCGGCGTAAGCCATGTAATATGCGAACTCGCCGACGTACTCCACGTTGAGGTAGGGATCGGTCTCGATCGCCGTCAACTGCTCCTTCAGCCCCGCGGCTGTCTTGTCCGCATCCGCGAGCTCAGCTATCTTGGCAGCCAGTTCCCCCTTTGTTTTCTCCAGCTCGCCGTTGAGCCGGTCCACCACCGCCTTCAGCCCGATCATCTCCTCCTGCGAGGCCGCGTGCAACCGGCGAGCATCCGTCATCTAGTCACGAAACCGATCTGCCACCGCCCGGGACCGGTCAAGCTCCTGCTTCATCCGGTCAAGGTCTTGTTTGGCTCGCTTGGCCGTCTCCATATACTCCTTCTCCATGGCCACTATCATATTAGCGAACTCGGCATTCTGGTTCCGAGCAGCCTCAAGATCCAAGTGGAGGCAAGCAGTAGAGGGTCGCCCCTCATAATCTTTAACAGCTTGGGCGGCCATCGTCTCCGCCTGGAGAGTCAGGGCAAGTGTCGCCTGCATGGCATCTCCAGACCGCCGGCGAGCAATTGCGTCAAGGTTGGTCGTCCAAGCCTTAGGAAGAGAGGATATGGCCCGAGAGACGTAGGAAGGGACGTCGATAGGCTCACGCGGGGACTTGCTCGCAAGGAAAGCCAGCACCATCGGCGAGGTGTTCGGATCAGCAAGGCGGACCCTGCAACAAAAAATGAAGGAGTTAGTATGCACCCTACACAAGTAGCTTAACTCAGAAAGATCAAACCAGTCTTACCTCGCGGCCAACTCGGGGTCGCGGCCGAAATAGGGCTTACCCCACGGAGTCTCAGCATCAGCGATCGTCGCAGTCTTCAGGAAGGCCGCTGAGGCCAAAGACCCCTCCACCATGGGAACAGCAGAGATAGGTGGCGCGGCAACTGGCGGCACCACAATGGACGCCTCCGCAGCAATAATGGGCAGGGGATCCTCCGGCCTCCGCCTCTTGCAGTTGCGCTGGAGCTGCTCCTCATCCCGAGCCTCCGGCTCAACGACCGGCACCATAGTAGGTCTCTCCTCAGGGGTAGGACGGGACATCATTGCAGGGGCATGGACCGCCTTCTTCCCTTGCTGGAGACGAATCATGAGGCCGGGGTTCGACATTTTAATCTCTATCGGGGGCTCGGAGTAGCGGGGAAAGTGAATCTCTATCAAAGAAGAAATTCAAGCAAGTTAGACATCTCTTTCAATCAGACGATCGTCGAGCAGAAAAGAAATAATAAACATTCACACCTGGAACCTTCAGGTGGCGAGGGAAGTGAAACAATCGAGCGCCCAAACAATGAGCTTCATTGTTGACCGTGCGAACATCGAGGTAGTTGTCCGGCAAACCACGGATCCACTCCCAGACGATCAAGAAGTCAAAAGAAAGGTCGTTGATTGCTGGAACAATGAAGCCTGCAAAAAGGAAACCAAATTAGATCAGTTCAAGGTGTATCCGAACAAGGGGAGAGTTAAAACCCCTACTCGGATTCCTCTCCTGAAAACTGGTGGGGATAGCCAACTCATCCTCTGGCTTATCGCTCGACGCCGACCTCCACGCTCCGCCGACCCAACACCATTTTGCCAGGTCGCCCCGAACTTTGTTCGGCACCCCAAGGACCACCCTACCCATGCGACCCTGAATGTGGTAGCCGTCGACCGATCCCTTCTGTGCAGTCAGCTTTAAGAGGTAGTTCATTTCCAGCGCAGAAGGTAGACGGAATAACTGATGACCGCCAAAAAGTGTCAAGGTGCTAATAATCTGCAGTCAGGCGTTTGGTGTCAATTGGAGCAGCACCACATTCCAGGCGGACAGCAGGTATGACACGGCGAACGGCAATGGGAACCGGAAACCAGCCTCTAGGATCAGTTCATTGACGACGACCAAACCCTCGGGAGGTTGATCGGCACGTTCGTTCTCCGAGGGCACATACAACGTGACATAAGAAAGGATATGGAATTTCGCCCTCCAGCGACTCAAGTCTTTCCTGGTCGCCGAACTCTGGATCTAACCGAGGGTCCATGGGGAGCGGTCCGCGGACCGGAATGACGTCCGCTTCACGGGCTCATAGGGGTGGGCGACCGAGTATACTTCGAAGTCAAACTGAGGACGTGGTCCGGCAATCCCCTCCATAAAGCCGGCGAACTCCAAAAAGGCCCGGCCAAACACGCTGTTCTGCTCCCAGTACAGCCTCACCGCTTCATCCTCATCCACCGGCGAGCCCCTCTGCCCCGCCGCCGCCGCCACCGATCTCGCCGTGTCGGCCTCGTTGAAGAGCTCTTCAACCTCCGCGGGTGCGATTCCCGCACGGATGGCCTCGACGGCCGTCTCCATGTGAAGAACCGTGGAGGTTTCTTCCCGGGCAGGCGAAGTCGCGGCGGCAGAAGAGCTACCCGCCTCGTACGCATTAGATCCTCCTCCAGACATGTTTCGAAGAGAAAATGGGGGAGAGAATTTTTTGTTCTTACCTAGAAATAAAGTCGGTCGGCGCAAGAAGCTTCAAAAAATTTCGACAGAGTCTTCGTCTAAAGGCAAGGGCGCATAAAGATCTGATTTGTAGTTGCCCTAGCCCTTTTATAGGTGAGATCAGGGACCTCTGTGCAAATAGGCGGAATCCCGGGGGCTGAAGTGCAACCGTCGGGGGGGACACATTAAATGCAGCCCTCGAAACCCGCGTACGCATCGTTTCGAGGGCACGCCAGGCGACAAGTCTGACAAAAACCGTCGGACTCCCCCAACGGGAGCGCGACGCGTGTCCCTGTAACGTTTCGAAAGCCTGCCTCCACATCCCGCTATTTCCAGCGCCTAAGGAGATCGTCTGGATTCGAAATCAGTTCATCCAGGCGACGATCGTCCTTATCACAAACAGATGAGTCAATCATCTAAAACAGGCGATCGCCAACAGTGCCACGTATTCAACATCGGAGCGAGCTGGGGGCAATTGTTGTGCGGCGATTTATACGCCTCGATGGCGATCGGCGTAATGGTCAAGAGCCAGCCAAAGAAGAGATACTGGGCAAGCGCCTAGCGGTCGACGTCCAAAGCGATCGTCTATTGCCATCTGGCGATCGCATATAATGTCCGACTGTAGACGATCGTCCCGTGCCACGTATGAATCCGACACCCGTCAAAGTCTTCGAAGACCGAATCTCGAATGAAGACCCACGTGCAGATCCGCAAAAGGCGCCACAAGATAAGGCCTTTTGACGCCAGCCTGTCACCACCTTCACACCTACCGACAGGCCCGCCGAAAGGTACAAAGTGGGTCCTCCCCAGACAGCAACTCAGGACGCGTGCGGACTCCTCATTGGCTCGCACATCTGGCTGCCAGCAGCAGCCTCGGACTTTAAGGAAACAGTCCCACGTGATGGGACGATCGCCCACCTTATTCTAATATAGAAAACGGCGGTCGCCAGCGATGGACAGGGAGGACCTAGCAACCTCTTCTCCTATAAATAGAAGGCCTCCAGCAGTGGCTAAAGGACAGTGAAATTCACTCACGAACACAGAAAGTGGAATATATTCACACAGTGAAAAACGTTAACACACAGAGCATCTACTCTGGTTCTTCCGGCAATCTTCAACACTCGTTAGCTAAGATAACTAGAGTCTTTACACTCATTGTAATTGTACTCTAACATTAATATCTGTACTCACTAGTATTCATATTAATAACATCTCGCAAGAGCATTCAAGCCCGGGACTAACAACCCCGGCAAATCTTGTGTTATTTATTTCCCCACGGACGTGCTCTCGCACTTTGTTTGTTACTCGACTATTCCAATAATATCATCTCCGGATAATATTTTGGGTAACAACAATGGTTAAGCCAACCGTCCCCGAGAATCAGGTCATATCCTTGAATATCTGCTGCGATCCAATTTTATTGCCAATTTTTACCTCTGATTGATACAGGATAATTTATAGATTCTAAATTTCCTACAATCCTTTCCCCGTTTGGTAAACCCAAAATATAAGGCTCACATTTATAAAAACAAGAAATTTTCAAACGGTTTACACAAGATAATGATATAAAATATGTGTAGCTCCTATATCGAACAAAACACTAACTAGTTGCGAAAGGATCTGAAATGTACCTGATGCAACATTCGTACTCTGATCATATGTCCTCCTCATCTCATAAAGGCGTGGAGGAACATATCCAGCACTCGCTGCTTGCTTCATGTACTACTGACCTCTGCCTCTTCCTCGTCCAAAGTTCTGTTGTGGTTGGCCACTTTGCTGAGTTTTATTAACACTAGTTTCTTTCTGGACCTGTGCTGAGGTATAAGATCCAAAAGATCTCATCACATTCCCACAGAATATTACACGATGTCCTTCTTTCCTACATTCATAGCATGTCACGGAAGGGAATGGTCAGTCGCATCGGAAATACCCTGATCTACCACAGTTGAAACATTTCCTCATTGCATCTGTAACTGTAGATGCTAATCTTGAACTCTTTCCCCCTATGGAAGGATGCGGGGGTCTCCTAGATGAGTGAAAAGATGATTGGTCTATACGTCACCCACCATTTTTATGTTCTTAAATACCACCAAAGACTTTCTGCTTTTTGGACTCAGAAAATTTCTCTACCTATATTTCTTTCATTTCATATGCCAGGGGTTTATCTTGATACTGACAATGAGTAGTGCATTCAAATCCTGACATGTATCGTTATATCTCCTGTTTCATCCTGATGTCAAAATGGAACATCTTTTCTGCATTGGTCCTGACCAGGTGTCGAACAAATGCCAGATGATGATTAAAGGTCTTAATCACTTAAGCCACGGGTAAGTCCAGAGGTTGCACAGAGAAGAATTCTCAAAGTTTATCCTCACTTATCAGACAAGGGCAATACTTAGCTTCCATCATTAGCTTGATTTCTCCCTAATCAGCATCATGGTCAGCAGGTCGGATGGCATCCCACCATTCATATGCTTCTCCAGTCATAAAAATTTAGGTGATGAGGACGTTTCGGTCATTCGGGCAGTTAATTTCTGCAAACACTAACTCCAAGTCCCTCAGCCAGTGATCCCATGTCGGTACCTCATAAAAGCCATCAAATTTTGGTGGTTTCATCTTAACTACTTCTTGTAACTACTTGTATCCATGATATCCCAGGTTCGGAATGCCTGGATATCCATCTCCCGGTTGTAGACCTATCGTCACTTGCATTCGATCCACCACCACTTGAGCAAATTGGGTCATCTGGTTGGCCACTTGATGAAGCACGTCAGGAACATTAGGATTATCATTTGCCTCCACAGTTCACACTCGATCATTGTTAACATAATCTTGTTGCTCGCCAGAACTGAGATTTGACTGATTCAATAGAGAATCCAAAACAGAGGGTGAAGCTTCCCTTCCAGCATTCCCGCATACGCGTCCACGACCGCGACCATGTCCACAATCTCCTCTCAACACACTGTAAGCATTATACTCAATATACAAGGAACAATATCATTCTAGAGTTTAATTATCACAAAAGGCATAATATTAAAGGACAATAATTGAGTTTTAAGAAACTTACAACCACGGTCGCATGAAGATGTAGGCGGTAGAGTGATGTTATTCACGTTCGATTAACCAAAAGATACATCTGGACCCTAAATTAACCCGACTTCCAAGATATCCATAATCTTAGCTCTGATATAATATTCTGTAACACCCCAGAGATATTCAGGGTTATTACAGCACCGTAAATCCTTTATGTAAAGAGTTACTAGGCTAATAAATTAAACAAACATTTATGAAAATACCAACAATAGAATTATTATTACAAATCGGTTTTTTAAAAGTAAACGAATGCTAAATAAAATGCATGAACTCATAACCATCCAAATCAACACAAAGAAACGATGTACTCGAGTACTTTATCAAACAAGAACTCAAACTAAAAGAACCTCTCCGGACAATCAACATCAATGTGCACCCTTGTCATCATGTTGCTCCTGTGGTTGTTTTCCCGCTCCCCTGGATTATGAGCATAAAACACATGTCCACCCCCGAAGGAGTTAACAAAATGATGCTAGTACAAGTACGATAATTTGTACAACAAAATATTATTCAACAATTCAATGAAGAATAGTAACTTACAAACTTCTCCTACGAGAAGACCTACAATGCATTACTCAACATGACAATCTCAAAATATACTTGGTAATCTGTGATCGACCATTCACTGCATAGATTCCAAGGTGATCCCATCGGACCAACACGTGGTGGAAAACCCGTCCAATGATCCAACGCACGCTAGCATAGATTCCACCAACACGTCGTGGACCAACAACGACACATATATGCACGACTGAATGACATTAATACGGAGAACGTAATTAAAGTACTTGTCTTAGAATGACGACAAGTATTAACTACTTTCGGCGAACATCAACACACTCGAAGGACGTCCCTTCGATCAACCACTTGCAAAACTCGAACCTTATACAAAATAAATAACAAAGAGTTCAACTTGCGTATATATAACTACACACGAGCATCTAACGTTTCTGTGATGTGATTGAATTAATCATCCAACATATGGCCGGTTTTAATGGTTAAACAATCTGACGAATACTTAGTCGGACTTTCAACATACATCATGAGAATCGAATGGTAATAACGGGGATGATTTCACGACGTCTATGGAATTCAATAATATTCAAGTCATCAACAATTCAACACTCCAACCGTGATTATCAACTCCAATTTTTGGTTCTACTACTCTATGTTCCCCATCAAGAACATGATCATGATGAACGAACTCTAAAACATCATACAAAGAAAATGTATTCATTCGGGTTTTCTAAGTTTAATTCATAATTTTACTAAAATTCCAATTTTCCTGTGAAGTAATTCCTCCTACAATAGTAGTTCGTCTTAGTATGCTTATCACCAAAATTCACTTCATTCTTACAATCTATACAAGAAGATTATCTAATCGAAATCAATTCTTACAAGACATGATCTCACTCTTGATGAAAAACCTCAATATCCATCCTCTTAGATTTCTATAATATAGGCAACAACATCTACAAGTCATCTGGTCTAGAAAATTTCGAATTCATCATGAAGGATATGTGAAAATCTCTGAAAACTTCATCTTAATGTTCAACATAATCATGGTTCAACTTGTAATCATCTTAACAATGGAAAAATCTAAGTTTAAATCACTTCAAGCTCCTTAAATCATGATGTTCAGTCTATTAAGTCATCAACAAGCCTAATAACGTTAGAAGCATGCTCATAACATCCCTAGAAATATGAACTCAAGGTTGGCATCCTCAATACCTTATACGGAGGTAAACGGCAAAAACGATCGGTAGAACTCAATACTGGAAGCTTGAACGCTAATCAAATATGTCTGGATCTTAAACCAAGTTGAGAGGCTGATATAAGGATTTTGTAAGGCTGAAAGGACTGTCAAAGGGGCAGAGCTCGGACAAGACGGGTGAAAAAAATGAAAGGGGGCTGGTGTCTTTAAATAGAAAATTATACCTTGCGTACGTTAGCGGTCTTCGTAGCTCACTATCTCATTCTGTCCTTGTCTTTGCGTACATTGTCAAGCATAGTCATCGACTTATCTTTATCAAAAGTTATTCATGTGCATGCCAGAAAATCCAACTCATTATATGCATATGATCCATAATAAGGAAAGACTTATATGATCCTACTATCTATAGAAGGATCTAGAATCCATGCCATCTAAGTATCACAGTTTAGACAGTATTACGTAAGACGCATCATGTGAAGGACATAATCATAATTCCCAGAACATAAATAAAATAATGAAACAAACACACAGACACACACACACACACACACACACACACACACACATATATATATATATAGGAAAATATATATATACAGAATATTACACTAATAACACCACTTGCAAAAAATCACAAACGTAACTGTTAATACATATATATACAGTAAAACCTCTCAAAAAAAATACTCTATTAAGAAATAAACTCTATTTAGGAATAAAAAATTATGGTCCTAACTTGGGGAATAAACTCCATATTGTCATAATTCATATATTTTCAAATCCCAATATAAGGAAATACACCTCCATTTAGGAATAAATCATAATAAAATACATATATATATATATAATTTTTACAATTGATTTAAGTTGATCTAAAATACTTGTTCAATGTTGATTGTGACAAAGATTTAATCTTTTGTGTTGTAACCATATCCTTCAACTTGCGTGTGCCTATTAGCTCGTCCAAATGACCACCTTCTTGTTGAATCCAAAACATTTCCAACTTGTCGAGTAAGCTTAAAGCCTCTTCACATGAAATTTTTTGTACTTCTATGCTATCATCCTCCGGATTATTTTCCTCATTTTCTTGCCTAATTCCTTCAATGATTTCTTCATCGGTTAAAGCATAAATAATTTTCTTGCCTAATTCCTAAGTTTACAACATATTACATGCATGTATCTACTAATTATAATATTTATATATTATACATGTACTTTAAAATTTAAAAAAAAAATCTTCTTAAAACTCTATTTAGGAATAACCTCCATTTAGGAATATTTTTTTATGTTCCAAATGATATGACTTTAGAGAGGTTTTACTATATATATATATATATAACTGTTTGAAATTTGTTTCAATTGGTGTTTTTTTATTTACGCAACAAGTGGTGTTATTATTGTAATATTATGTAAAAATGTATTAGCAAATGTATTTCCACTTAAAATACCTGATAGTGCTTTCTTTATTATGCATAATTTGCTGAATTTGATTCATATATACCCATGCTACACTTCAATTCTAAATGTGCTGAATATCATTACCAAACTACTAGTGATTATCCAGGGTGTTTTTTTTTACGGAAAACTCTTTTATACATAAGTAAACCAAATTGTTACATTTTCCAATTAAAGATTTGTTACTTAAATATTAGATTCATGTATAACAATTAGGGATGTTCATAAGCGGGTACCCGGCTTTTTGGGTACCCGTTTTTTCGGGTACCCGGAACTCCGGGTACCTATTTAGGCCGCCCATGGTCCGGCCCATAAAATCCGGGTACCCGCTTTTTCGGGTACCGGACTTTCCGGGTCCGGTCAGCCGGGTACCCCGGTACCCGAGTTTTTTTAATCACATATATTCTTATTATAATAATTATATATATATATGATTTTTTTGCTATATTTTTTTCAATTTTTATTTCAACAAAAATATTTAATTTTTAAATTAGCAAGAATTGATTCTATTTTGAAGTCATGCGTTATGATTAAATCAAATATTAAGAAACTTGAATTTTAATTTAATTTATTCGCTCGATTGATTTCTATAAAAAAAATTAAATTAAAAGTAAGAAAATTATTTACAATAATTATAACATTCATTTTATCATCATTGGTTCTAACATATTAAGATATTATATGAAACATTTAATCTATTCATTTTGAAATTAGACTACAATATTATATTAATACATACTCACTTTTGTAATTTTGATGTCATAATTTAAAATAGTTAATGAGATTTAAATTATAAACAAATATGATTCATGAAAAAAAGAAAAAAAATTAGAGCATAAGATTAATATGGACCGAATTTACATATGTATTGTAATGTTAATATTATTAAAATGTAAGTAAATACATATTAATTCTATACATAATTTTTAAAATGGTTAAAATAAAATATGTAGTGAGAAAAAAAAAAAGTTACCTGGTCGGCGGGCACTCGGTAATTTTATTTGGCCGGCCCATTACCCGACCCGATAACTCACATAATTAGCGAGTCGGGTACCCGGCTCGTTAAATCCGGGTAATTAAAAAAATTACTCAGTAAAAATTCCCCGAATAGTCGAATAATTAAGCTGGGTCAACCGGGTCGGGTAGTTTTGAACACCCCTAATAACAATGCTTCACCTCCGTCCTAAATCTCCTAGATATCATTACTAAATACCACTAGTAATTAGCCAGTGGCAAGTTAGTAAATTTTGCGCAAATGAAAGGCTAATTATTGGTGGCACATAAACAAACGCGCCCAACGTATATAAACAATCCACCAAGCAACCGAAAGAGTGGGAATATGCATCTCTTAAGACCACCAATAACAACGATCTTGGGGTGGTTGGTCGGTCGAAAATAATTAAAAAAATAAAAGGAATGAACTATCCATGACGGACCTAGGTTGGGTGGAGCTCCAAAGGTGATCAAGTAAGCACTCAATTAAAATATTAATATATTTGTATATTTTGTTAAGAAAATCAAAATTTCATAAAAAAAATAATCTATAAATATAGACTTCCTTTGTTATATTGCTACACACACTAAAACTTCTATAATATTAATAATTTGCATATTATGTTAAAAGAATCAAGATTTCATAAAAAAAAATCATCTATAACTTCTATATTCTTCTTTACACATTTCATTCATTTTTATCATTAAAATCTCATCTTTCTCCATTTTATAAATAGATTCCAGGAATTTGTTCCCAAATTCTCAAAATTTCTCGAACTCCCAAGATTATTATTTTATTTGTAATATCATAGTGCTATTGTTAGATTAATATGTTATTAATTTAGTTTGCGATTTCTTAGTATTTTTTGTTATAATTTATAATTTTATATTTTATTTTTATTTAATTGTTATTTTTTATGCTTAAGATACTACATAATAATATTATAAAATACTGAGTTGGGTGATTGGATGGTCATGGATAAATATCTCAAAAATAGTGTGGTTGGGTTGAGATAAATATAAATGATGTGGAAGACCGAGAAATTAATTAAATATTAAAAAGGTTGGATGGCTGGGTGGTTGAGATGGTTGCTGTTAAACATAGCCTAAATATAATCAGATCTTTTTGGTTCCAAACGTAACAATATTTATATATATAAAAATTGTTGATTATGATTTTTACTCAAATATATTTGAGTTATTTATTTATATACGAGTCATCTATTTAAGTGATTGATATAATTTAAGTGATTCAAATGTATTGATGACCCAGATATAATTTAGGCGATTTAAATGTATTTTATGTGAATCGGGTGAAATTTAGTTTACTCAAATATGTGACTCAGATGCATTTTAGATAATTAGGATATAATTTAGATGACTCGAATAGATCAATCAAATGCATTTTAAATGACTCAAATGTAATTTAAGTGACTTGAATAGATGACTCAAATATAATTTAGATGGCTCAAATATAATTTAAGTGACTGATAAGTAATTTGAATGTATCTTGTTTTACTCAAATAAATGAATCGAATGTATTACTCAAATATGCAATTCATGGTGTCCTTAAATAAAGATCAAAATCAATACTTTAAAAAATACTAGCATGCAATGACCAAAAAAAAAAGGGAACACAAAAACACTAAAAAAGAAAGTACACAGATAGTTTGTATTTACAAATCAAAGATAGTTTGATACTTTTACTCGTCTCAATATAAGTTTTTACCTTCAAAATTACTTGTCTCAATAGATGTTTTACTTTCAAAATAATACCTATATCCACTTCAAAATTACATAATATTCAGTTAAAAATTTTTATATAAATTACTATATTAGTTAATTAAAAAATAAAAAAATGAATAAGGATTGGTGGCTTAAAATAATTTGTACATTTGCTAAAATGATTAATTTAAAAATTGGATTTTAACCAAAACATAGACTCTTCAATTGTATTGATTATGATTGCCTAATTTATTTAAAAAATAATTCGGTAAAGTTCAAAATAATGTGACTTCACAACTAATCCAATTCAAGTAAGCGATTTATAATATAATATGGACGTAACAATTCCAACGTTTTCTAATATTATATTTTTCATTAACTATCTAATAAAATGAATTCCATATAAAACTAAGCATATATACCCCTTTTTTTTTTTGGAAAATACTAAGCATATACCCTAAAATCAAGGGACAAGACAAAATCGCCAACTAGACAGAAATATGAACTTCTATAACGTTGTATATATAGAGATAGATACACCCAATACTTATACATTTACATTGTAGTGTGTTTCATTCACCATCTTCAAAAAGAAAAAAAGAAAAGAAAAAAAAGAGGGAAAAAAAAAACAATCACAAATTTCCGAGATGTCATGAATCTCATGACACAATACAATCACAGTAGAGAGACGTCTGCCAACTAAATCATCGAAACCTCCTACTTACAAAGGCACAGCAGAATCAAGCTGTATGCGATTTAGTCCAACAGTTCCAAGAATGTATTCTGGGAGTTCTGCCTCTTCTTTTGCCTGTAACAAAAGGGAAAATGATAATGTTCCTTGGATCTAATATGCATAAGGGTCCAACAGTTTTCTAAAGATCAACAGTGAAAAGTAGGAGATTTTGTAAGGCAGTATCTGAAGCAAAACCAAGCTCTGGTACAAGTAGAAGCTACATTAACATACTGATTCGATTGAAGTCATAATCTGCAATATCATTCCATTCGACCCCTAACCAAAACTATGGTTCTAAAAAACGCTAGGCGCTAGGCGTTCGGATTGCTAACGCCTAGCGCCCAGAGGATTATTTGGGGAGTAAAAGGGATTAATCGGACTAGGCGGATTTATTTTTTTATTACTATTTTAATCATTTTATATATAAAAAATTATATATGTAAAATAATTAAAAATAATTAAGATTTAACCATTTAAACAGATATATAATCAATTATATATTAAATTTGAAATATTGATATAGATATCAAGGAGTTCATAATATCCATAATATCTCAGTTTAGGAATTTATAGTACTATTAGAACAAAAAAAAATATAACCACTTAGGCATCAGCCTAGTCGCCCACGTAGCTAAGAAATTTGAAATATTGACATAGGTATAAAATAGTCCATAGTATCCATAGTATCTTAGATTGCCTTCATAGGCCCCCGCCCAGCCAGCCTAGAGGACCGATTAATCACCCAAACGCCCGTACAAGCACCTAGACCATAATCGGAACGGTAGAGGGCCATCTAGGGATTAATTGGAGGATTAATCCGCATATGCGGGGATTTTTAGAACACTGACCAAAACAAAGCATTCTTCACACAACACACTCGTAGACACGGAGAGGGGGAGGGGGGGAGAGGGAGGGAGGGGGGGACAGGGGGAGAGAGAGAGAGAGAGAGAGAGAGAGAGAGAGAGAGAGAGAGAGAGAGAGAGAGAGAGAGGAGGGGGTGGGAGGAGGGAGCAGGGTGCGGGAGGGGAGATCGAGGAAAGGGGGGAGGCCGGGGGAGAAAGGTGGGAGGGGGTGGGGGACGGGCGGGAGGAGAGAGAGGTACGGATAGAACGGGGAGAGGGGAGGAAGAGCCGAAGAGGGAGGGAGATGAGAGCAAGGGGGGAGGCTAATGTTGGATATTGCACCATCCAAAATGTACTAGAAGTGATGATTGACTTGCAATTCTCTCAATGACATTCAAACTTGTTTAGCATGTTTTTCATCAACAAACAGTGGTCTTGTTTACTGTCTTCTGTTACATATAAATGCTCGCATGTGTAACAAAAGACAAATATAAAGTGTACTGATTCAAAAGTAGGCTTATTTATGTGTACCAATAAATCTTGTGCTGGAAATGAATAGCATGCAGCGTGAAACAAAAATATCAACAAACCACAAGTGGCTAATCCAAGTGCAATAATAATTCGCACGTCTGAAAAGTCAACATTGAAAAAGAGCAGACAACACAGAAGTCTGATGTGATTCTGATCAGAGAGAGGCATGAAAAGATTTTCTGCTTTTCATTTTTCTCAAAAGAAACAAAATCTAGCATTCGAATTACCATTGCACCTTTCAAGCTTGAGGGGGATTCAGTGTCCTAATAATTTCAATGTTACCATAAGAACATCATATAAAGGGTAAGAAACAAGAACTGTACAAACCTCTATAACTATGGCAAGATCGACAACAATGCTTGTGACATATCCAAGGACGAGACCAATCACGCCCTTTGCTACAGATGATGAACCAATATCCACATCAATCTGCAGAAACAATTTATTTAAATTAATGACTCAATCTGTAAGAGGGCCAAGGACAAAAACATCGGCCATACTAGGGAAAGTTCACAGCTCATAAGTAACAAACACAAACAGAATTAATGACACGTGGAAATATATGCAGCTGGAGATTTTCAGAGCACTTTCATGGCTGATAAATCGGTAAAGGTTACTGTCACCAATGAAGTTAATTTCACGTGTTTAAAATGTATAGGTACAAAATGCAGTACGGAAAATCAGTGTTTAATTCAACCAACTCAGGCAACAACCAGAAACCGAGAAATCTGTATAAAATGTCACAAGTATCCCATAAGATCCCGAGACCAAATAAGTGAGGATCTCACCTCAAGAAAATTGTCTTGCCCCAGGTACTTGCAGGTTACGGCTTTTCCAAGCAGGCAAGCCTTTGTTCCAACTGCACGCTTTACCATCCAGTATCCCTGTCGTTAAGAAGACAACTGTCAACAATGATAAGAATGCCAAGCACAGTATCCTAAAAGTCGAATACTTCTGAGATTAGAAAATAGTGCAACCTCAACAATGCTTGGAATAAGTTTGAATCTTGAGTCTCGAAACATGTCGGTGCCATCAATGAATTTCCCCAACAACGAGTCCTTGTTTACAGGCCTGTCGGCAGCATAATAGAGAACAAGGCTGTAGTTTGGTTTGGCTGGTACCTAAAAAAAAATAGAGAATAAAATGATACAGAATAAAAAATCTCTTCTACAAGCACTCCCATCCAACAACATCTAAGCCTTAGTCCCAAAATGATTTGGGGTCGGCTAACATGAATCAAACTTTGAAACCGTCAATGATCATTACATAAATAACATAAAAGGAAAAAAAAAAAAAAAAAGAGGGAAAAAAGTAGAGAAAAAAGCCAGAAAAAAAAAGGAGAATGAATGTTAACAAAAAAAAGAAGAAAAAAAATGAGAAATCCTGAAAAATAAATTAAAAGATAACATGAAATAAAAGAAAATAGGAATAAAATAAAATAAAAAAAAAAATCAGATTCCATCCACCATCCGTATTCTTTCCCGCCACATTTGCCTCTCCATCGCCATACTTTCTCCAATTCCAAGAAACCGCATATCGTTTTCAATCATCTTTATCCAAGTTTTCTTGGGTCTAGGAATAAAATAATAAAATAAAATTCAAAGTAGAAATTAGTGTCCTAGGAAATGGAAGTTTTCAGTTGTCTGAAATACATACAGCCTTATCTTACTGCAAGGTTTCATTTGTATCAAAAAAATTACTGCAATGTTTCATAGTGGAGTAGCAACAAACTTGTCTTGGCACAATGTCCAGTCCAGAAGTGTTGCCACATTTCAATGTAAGCATTTGAATATTTAATTTATGGCCGTGAATAAGGTGAGTGTATGTGAAATAATTGCTAAATTAGTCAATCATCAATTTTATGCTTCTAGTTAACAAGTTTTTGTAGTAAAACCACAAAACATTAAAATTAAATAAACGGTTCTTGGTGGTTCTGGATCAAACAAGAAATGAATACCACCTCCAATATAAGAAGAACCACCTCATAATATTTGAGAAAGATGAACTAACTAAACAGTCGCATGCAAACCTCAAGATTGATAACAAGGATGAACGGGAGCTTTTTTCCGGCGGCACTCTGCAATTGGAGAAAATATCAAACATATAATTAATAAGAAAGAATAGCTTTTCGGCTGATGTTAGGGGTCAAAGCAAGTTCAAAATAACCTGAAAGGACCATATAAAGAAATACTAACATGGAATGACATAAGAAAATTGTAAAGCCAAAAATTCTTATTGGCGCCGCAATAGGGAAAGAAATTAGCAGGTTGAGAGGATATGAGATAATAAGGTAGACAGTTAAGAAGCTACAGAGTAGACTAAGACTACTATATCCAGAAATCAACAATATTATAAATTCAAGCCCAATCAGCTTCTTCAATCTGAATAGCTCTCAGATTATGAGTAATCCACCAGAGGAATATATTTTCGACATGACAGCAAAAGAGTTTATCAGAATGACGAGATAATACCTTCCTTGCAGGTGCTCCATTTAACAGTCAAATAGAAAATATTGAGCTTTCCATATTCAATATTTTAACAGCTAACCGTTGGCAGATGAGGTTTTTAAGCATGTGTAATAAGTTTAAAAGACTGAAAAAGGTTTGGAGCATTTACAGAGAATTAACAGGAAAAAAAAAAGTAACTCTGATCACATTAAAGTTGCAACCTCATATTAAAATTACCTGGACAATACTTTTAGGATGCAATGCCACCTTTGTGGCACAATCTTCAACTTTGAACCAGTCAACTGCTAAGAGTCTTAGAAGAGGTTCTCCACCTTTTACCTGAAAGAGATTCAAGCAAACACGTTTTTTTGGTCAAATTAGATTGCTGTAGTTTGTTGCATCTCATTATGAACCCCTATCAAAGAATTATGACAGATCTTATACTCATTTTGTAAGGGAAACATTTATTCATTATTAACCGACAAACAAACACCGTGTCTATGACACTGCAGAAGTATAACAATCAACAAACCAAGAAAGAGAAAGACGAATAGTGCCTTCCACCTGACAGGGTTTAAGCAAAATCACGACATTTTGCAATTTTGCATTATTTCATGATGATCATCATTATCTGCATCTTAAACCCAACTATATTGGAGTCGGTGGGTCGGTGGCATGAAGATTATAGTGTCAATTAATGGCCTATACTTAATTCACTATATATTCACAGAAACCAAAGTACCAAGGTTTTACGACAAATGTCCTTCATGTTTCTACCTTCATGCGAAGGAGAAATGAGATACAACAACAACAACATCAGAGCCTTAGTCCCAAAATACTTTGGGATCGGCTAACATGAATCATTCTCTGAAAATGTCAAGTCGTCTCCAATAGAACAGCCATATGAAAAGGCAAAAGTGAAAGGTGAAAAGTTTAGTACGCCACAAAAAAATAGTAATAATTATGCAAAAATAAATAAATAAATAATAAATAAGAATAAATAAAATAAAAAATAAAAAATAAAAAATAGTCCTCAAATATAATCAACCACCCGAATTCTCTACCTCCACATCGTCCTATCCAACGCCATAACTTCTCCAATCCCAAGAAACCTCAAATCATTTTCAATCACTCTTATCCATGTCTGTTTAGGTCTTCCTCTACCCCTCACCGGCCTATGCGCTCCCCATTCTTCAAGCCTCCACACTGGTGCATCAATCGGCCTCCAACAGCTTATCCTCTATAAGGGCCACTCGTACTTTTTCCTAATCACATCATTTCTAAGTCGATCCTTTCTCGTATGGCCACACATCCATCTTAGCATATGCATTTCCCCCACATTCATCTTATGCACATGACTGTGCTTTACAGCCCAACATTCAATGCCATATAAAAGTGCAGCCGTGCATGCCTAATTGCTGTTCAGTAAAATTTGCCCTTTTAATCTGTAACGGCACGCCTTGATCACATAGTAACCCAGTTGCGCTATTCCATTTCAACCATCCTGCCTTCATCCTATGGGCCACACCACCGTCTAATTCTCCATCCTTTTGAAGAATAGACAAAATAACGAATAAAGTCTGATCCTTGTATAACATTCCCATCAAAAGTGATTGTACCCGCTTCTATACTTCCATTTTCACTAAAGCTACACTGCAAATACTCAGTCTTACTTCTGCTCAGCCTAAAACCACGAGTTCTAGCGTATTTCTCCAGAGTTCCAACTTTCTTTCATCTCCGTCCTTCATTTCATCAACCAACACTATATCATCTGCAAACATCATGCACCAATGAATATCGTCTTGAATTGACCTTGTCAATTCGTCCATGACTATGGTAAAGAGGAAAGGACTAAGAGTCGAGCCTTGATGCACCCCAATCATACTAGGGAATTCCTCGGTCCTTCCCACGGTAGTACGTACACTTGTACTAGCTCCTTCGTACATGTCTCTAATGATGTTAATATACTTCTTGGACACGCCCTTTTTGGCCACCAAAATACCTCCCTTGGTACCTTATCATAAGCCTTCTCTAAATAAGTAAAAACCATATGCAAGTCACTCTTCTTATCACGATAGTGTTCCATCATTTGTCTCATCAGAAATATTGCTTCCACAGTCGATCTCCAGGGCATAAATGCAAATGGTTTTCAAATATCTCCACACAAATAAGTAAAAACCATATGCAAGTCACTCTTCTTATCACGATAGTGTTCCATCATTTGTCTCATCAGAAATATTGCTTCCACAGTCGATCTCCAGGGCATAAATGCAAATGGTTTTCAAATATCTCCACACATTTTCTAAGACGTTGCTCAATCACTCGTTCCCATAATTTCATGGTATGACTCATCAACTTAATCCCCCAATAATTAGAGCACTCTTGGGCATCGCCTTTGTTCTAACATAAAGGGACTAAAGTGCTTTTCCTCCATGCCAGTGGCATCTTGTTGTGTTTTCAAATCTTGTTTAAAAGTATAGTCGACCATTCAATTCCCCTCTCTCACAAACACCTCCATCCTTCAATAGGTATACCATCTGGCCCTTCTGCTTTTTTCCGTACTTCACCCTTTTGAATTCGTCACATAAAATCCCAATTAATCAAATTTGAAGCAATACTTGCATCCACAATATTATCCTCACGTTGTCCATTAAATAGGTTATCAAAGTATGTCTTCCATCTTTCTCTTATCTCCTGATCTCCGACTAAAACCTTATGATCCACATCTTTCACACATTTAACTCTCCCAATATCTCGTGGCCTCCTATCTCTAATACGAGCAATTTTATAAATATCTCTTTCCCCTTCCTTAATATCTAATTTCGTATACAACTCTTGATTAATCTTTGCCCTAGCATCACGAACGGCTTTCTTGGCTTCTCTTTTAGCCTCCTTATATTTCTCAAAATTCTCCTCACTCGAGCATTTTCCTAATGCCTTGTAACATTCACGTTTAGTTTTTATCGCCTGTGTTACCTCATCATTCCACCACGATGTGTCCTTACCTGATGGCTTGTATCCTTTAGATTCCCCTAAAACTTCTTTTGTCGCTTCCTTAATGTTATGTTCCCGCATAGCCCAAGTTGAATCTATATCCATCTCCATGCACTCGAAATCATTACATCGTGCGACAACCTTATCCACAAAAGTTTGCCAACTCTCCCTTTGAAGCTTCCACCATCTAACTCGAGGGTCCACTTGCGGGCTTCTCTTTTTATAATGCCTCTTAACTTGAAAATCAAGCACGACAAGTCTATATTGAGTCGCGGTACTCTCTTCGAGTATCACCTTGCAATTCGTGTACCTCTTTCTCCACACGTTTCTCACTAAAAAGAAGTCAATTTGACTTGCATTTCCTCCACTTCCATATGTCACTAAGCGAGATTCCCTTTTCTCGAACCAAGTGTTCATGATACCCAAGTCATATGCCTACGAGGAATCCAATATACCACATCCCACTTCATTTCGATCCCCAAAACCAAAACCACCATGAACACTCTCAAACCTGTCTCGTCCAATCCCCACATGACCATTGAGGTCCCCACCAATGAGCAATTTCTCCCCAATAGGGACTCGTTCGACAACCTCTAAGTGCTGCCAAAATTCTTGTCTCACCAACTCACTCAATCCTACTTGTGGTGCATAAGCACTTATGATAGTTAGAATCTCATCCCCTGCCACAAGCTTAATACTCATAATCCTATCATTCTTTCTAGACACCTCTAACACGCCGTCGATGAAGTCCTTTTCTATGATGATACCCACTCCATTTGTTCCTCTCTCTTTTCCCGAATACCATAGTTTATAACCTCACGGAGCCAAGACCTTTGCTTTTTACCCAACCCACTCCGTCTTTTGTAGGCACATAATGTGAATCCTTCTCCTTTTCATAACTTCCACCACAACCACTTCCGCTGATCTTCCCGTCAAAGAGCCAATATTCGAAGTTCCAAACCGCATCTTACTACCCTTATTAGGCTTGTCGACTATCTTCTTCGCACGCCTCTGTCCACATTGCGATGATCCTTGCATATTTGACGTCACACCCATACTTCGGGGTGGCGCACCGCTTCCAAGCGATGACCCGGCAACCGTTGCAAATTTTTCACCACACCCGGGTCTAAGAAGTGTAGTGCACCCTTGTTTATTTGACACCATCCCCAGGTGTAGAAATGGCATGCCGCTTGTGGGCGACGACCTAAACAACCCTCGCAAATTTTTCACTACACCGGGGTCTGGTAGCGCGTCGCTTATGAGGAAACACCCCAACGATATTCAAATTATGATTCATGTCCATTAAATGTGACTGTGTTTTACGCTGGCCGCCACAGACCTACCGCAACCGTCCTCCTTTATCCAGGCTTGGGACCGACAGTGAATATCATAACAACACTCACAAGCGGAACATGAAACAAAGATTATTGCTATAGGCATGTCCCATGACAAGATATATATTGAAAATTCAACATGTACGTTGTGGAACATGACGTCAAATATGTAAAAGATTATAAGCTTGCACACGGATTTATGGATGTAAAATTACTTCTCCAACCATATAATGAACTGGAACTCCTCGTGGAAATTACTGAATCAGTTTTCAACTAATTGTAGATGATCAAAGATATCAATAAACAAAACTCAAGTATAATGGAACTTTTAAATAGAGTTGAATACCAAAATTGCTGAATGTTAACATGTAATCATTCACCAGAATGAAAATGACATTGATTCTTAAACTTGACACAGGATCACAAATCGCTTTTATTTTTGTTTGAGGACACGCATGTTTAAATATTATTTTGAAGCCTATCATCTAAACTCACGAAGAGACTTCATAATCACCTAAAACATACCCCTTTAAACTAAAAAAGTTGATGATTATCACATATGTAAGAGGATAGGCCAAGTTCAATTTTAATGTGATATCCATCCGAGGTTAAGGAATACATGTTTTAGGCATCTATTTTTGATGTAAAAAAATCCACCTTCATGCTGTCTTTTAAGTATGTCTTCCCTCTGATCATGAACCCAGAACCATTTGGACTAGACCAGCAATTTTTATCAGTCTCATCCTTCGCTTTCCTCATGGACCCATGAAACTGACTCGGATCAAGATTAATAGGAGGCACACTTGAGTTCAACTCATTCGGTTCTGATTCTGTACAGATGACAAAATGAATCCTTTCACAATAATTTCAAATGATTACTAAATAAACAATTGTGGTAAAATATCAGAGAAAAGTAGCCGGCTTCTTATGAGAATGCTGAAGTGAGAAGTACCTGACCCCCGCTTTAGAGTTAAACTTGCTATGGCCCATGAAATATTCTTCAGCTTTATTTTCTTGTCCTGGTGATAAAACAAAAGTTAACAGTCTGTGCTATCTCTTAAAATTTAATATTTCAGTTACATAGCCAACCCAAAAGCAAAAACCTTATTGACTTCAATTTCATTGTCACTATCCTCATCTTCTGAAGATGAGTCATCTGCAATTGCATCATAGAACTCATCTGCCGTTTCTGCATCCTCAAAATCACTAATTGGTCCAGAAAAATCAGATACTTTAGATTGAACTATCGTGGTAGACGACTCAAACCTAATTGCCGGATTTGCTCCAACATATTCTTTCAAACCTGAAATAAATCATGTAGCATGAGACCACCTACAGTACTTAAGAGTCCAGGTCATTCAATTTCAAGGAGCGATTCAACCTTTTTTTTTATTAGCTTATTCTTTCAAATATTTAACATCTACTCTTTAAGAAGTAATGAATTGATTGTACTAGAATTAGACGAAGATAATAGTTTGTAAATACAAGGACCCAACGTCCAGTAGTTACAACAAATTAAGAGTCCTATAAATGGCACCCTAATATTTCTGTCAGTGAACTACAAAACTATCACTTAATCAAATTGAAGAAGAGAAAAAACTCAGTTATCTTTCACAATTATATATCCATTCACATGTGTTTCTATTTTGTAATTCGCGTCAATGGAGGTGGGCATTTGCAAAATAACACACAAACCTCAAGAAGTTACTAGTAAAACATGACCCTGTACTTAGGTTAACAACCTTCAGGGAATGGTTTTGAAATTGACCTTCTTGCTGATAGACGCAGCATGAAGATCGTTGTTTGCTACAACTGTTTTCATAGAAGATGAGCCTAGTTAAGGTCAAATTGAGCAGAAAGTAGTTGGACTACCCATGCTTAGAGTTGTAATGGGAGCAGAAAGTAGATGGACTACATAGGAAGTAGAGAGATCACTAGTTGAACACTGTCACAATGTATCAAAAACATCTCAGTTGACTTCTTTTAATAATATTATTCCTTTTGTTTTTGTGTGTTCTAGTGTTATTCGTTTATGTATTTATTCATTTGTCTTGGATAAATTTTAGAAGAGACCGAAATTAACATAACATAACTCTATAAAATCATTGCTCTTAGATAGAAATAAAATGTACAGGATATTTAGTTTTTGTCCCCAAAACTGTGGTCTGTTGGAGGGCTTCCCACCATTATTTTTTTTCTTGAGGGTGTCTCTGAGTTTTTTTTTTTATCAAGACAACTTACTGCTTAAACTATATGGCTTTTGCTATTTAGCTCCTGGGACTTCCATTATAGAATACTTCTTCAAGATTCCTTCATGTGGGCAGGACATGAGGGCGAAACATCATATCGTTTAAAATTATAGAAGTTCGCTAAGGTGCATATACAGGTGAAAATTTTAAACTAAGTGGGAATATTTATTGCAGATTCAGGAGCTGCTCAACAAACCGAGGCAAACACTTCAGCATTGATTAAGAAAATCAGAACATTCTCATCTGGTAATCTTGGAAGAAATATAGAGGAAAAGCATTTAATTATAGTCATTTTGTTTTCTTGCATGAGTTATAGTATTAACTAATTTTAGACAATTAGTTGTCACTATAATGTTCATGCCACCAACCCCAACATAGTTGGGATTAAGGTGTGGTTGATGCACTTGATGATGTATAATATATCTTAAAGTTTTATATTTACATATATATTCTTTAAAATATTAGTTATCTAATAGGAATTAAATAATTAAATAACATATATTTGAGTAGTATCGTTCGAATTTTCTTTCATTCAACAATTAAAAAATTCTTAGATACTTTTAACATTATTACACGAACAAAAAAATAGTTAAAATCTTAGTATATAGCGCAATATAATAAATGAAATAATAAAAAAAATATTTGATTTATATCAATTTTGTGAGATAATTAGGGGGGCAAATAAATAAAATGATGCTTACGCCTCAATGCGCCTCCAGGGTTACACCTCACCTCGTCGGAGCAAAAAGCCTCAAATCCGCGTCGCGCCTTTTAAAACGTTATGAACAAAATGAAATCGACCAAAACACAATGGCATAGTTATCTTTGCAGTTGTCTTTTCGAATTAAGCAAATCAGTACCTCTTCCCAACTTGGTATCGACCATGCATAATAAAGAATAACAGCAAGTATGAACAAAACTTTGGAAAAGAAAAGTAATTCCTGATAAATTTTACAAAAGTGAGAACTTACAGGAGAAACAATGTACCTCAGTAGATCTTTTTATAAATAAATTTTATAATTTACGGCAGACTTCACTCACAATGTGCTATTATTTTCTTTTTACCACCCAGCAGATATTTTTATAAATAAAATTTTGAAAAACATGCTTCTCCAAGTATATCTTTTCAACTAAAGTGAACACTCAAAAATAGTAATTAATATAATTAATTATTTACATCATCAAAAATTATCATCCAAAAACAACTAAGCTTGGAAAAACATATATTCTTTTTTTTCTACACTTTTCATCTGGACCTTAATATCTATAGAAGCTTTCAGAATTAACACTTTAATATTTTATGATTCAACCATGGTCCATAACCATTTATTTATCCAATCTCCGAAGTGTTTCCATCCTATGAAAATGCAAAAAAGAAAAAAAACGACAGTAATCAATATTTGCTAAACCATGAATATATATATATATATATATATGTGACAACGGTGTTTTTTGATGGTGTGCACCTGAAAAAACCATTCCACCCCTCCCCTTCCCTTCTTTTGTATTGAATTTAATAATAATAATAATATCAAATGTTCAACAATAAATTTTAAAAAATACTCTTAAAATATTAAATTAAATTAAAGGGACAATTTTCAAAAAAAAAAAAACTTTTTTACGGGGATCTCCGGCGGCCGGCCAGATTTCTTTTTCCTTTGGCCAGGCCGACGGGCCTGCTTTCCGGTGGGCCACAGCCGGCGGCCGGATATTTTTTTTGTAAATAGCCGGCCTGCTTTCCGGCAGGCGGCCATTTTTTTTTTTCGCCAGGTAGCCGGCCTACTTTCTGGCGGGCCCCCGCCAGTTGGTGGACCTACGACAGCCGGCGGTCGGCCAACCATTTCTTTTTTTCTTTTTTTTACGCCAGACCCGCCGGCCTGCTTTCCGCCGGGCCACCTCCGGCAGCCGGCCATTTTTTTTTAAACGCCATACGGCCGGCCTGCTTTCCTCCGGCGGCCAGCCACTTTTTTTTTGGGAAAATGAGACCTGCCGGTCTACTTTCAGGCGGTTCTTAATTCTTTTTTCCTTTTTTTTTTACGACAGGCCCGTCGGCCGCCGATAGAATTTTGGGAACCAATATATATTTTTCGCTAGCAAGTAATCTGGTAATTTGATTATTTTAATTAAATTATATCAAAGCCATTGTGCCATAATGGCACGGGTTATCTCTAGTATAAATAATAACAAACAAAATAAAAATTAAGCTATACATATTGTTCTACATTAACCAATATATATAATATGTATATAAGCACGGATGTATGCATATATACATGAACTATTAATAGGTTCACTTTTAACTTAATTCATGTAATAATTAAGCTATCCTCCAATCACAACATTAAGTAATAGTGGTATAATAAACACTGCTATCACCAAACTAATTGCTAAAGTCATATCTAAAGATAAGCTTCTCCACGTGCAACACACACGTCACCTCTAGTTTTGTTAGATAGGCCTGAAGGTTACCAACCTGATACTTGACTCAGCAGCGCATATGGAACTGTCTTTTCAAACTCCTGGCAGTTGTTATTCCTGCATTTGAACCAGCCTTTGAGGCTTATCTCTAATGTTTGCGTGACAAGACATCTGGCATCATTTGACGAGGAAGATGTGCTTAAATTACTAATTTCCCAAGTTGAAGCTACAGATCAAAAGAAAGCAATAAATCAGTTAAATGCATAACAAGGTTCATGACTTCCAGATGTACTCTTCTGGTGACAAAAGCTGTTTCTGGCAAACATTAGCTAAATAACAGAAAAGTATCCATGAAGTTCATAAACTTGGCAATAAAATACTAGCTAATTGTTACGGATGATTTATATTTCCATAGTTATCTTTTATTTAGGTCAAGACATTTAGGGTTAGAATAAAGCAATGGGCCGGGCTTCTGTTCTGGAACCCTAACATTTTTGGAGTCTAATTACCTATGTTATTTATAGGTTTAGAGGCATCGAGAGAGATCATTAAAAATTAAGGCTTGGGTAGGAAGTTCTCTTTGGCTGTTAGGGAAATTGGCGCATTGCGCTTGGGGCAGGCTTCGGCTGCTAAACTTATTTCCTTTCTGTTTTATAGTTCAAATAAATTAAATATATTTTCAGCAAACCCTTGACTCTATCACTAACTGCACCCAAACCGAGCACATTATTGGATTTATTCTGTGTGGACCATCATACTAGCAAAGGCAGGGTACTATGGTTGGGTAAATTTGAAATATTACAAACAGAAGCATCTTTCCCCTAAAGAGGAACTCTATTATTCTCTATAGCCAAAATGTTGTCAGATTTAATCTTTCAGAAAAAATAAACCTTATGCACCTAAATATAGAAGATGTAACAATTGAAGTGCAGACTGAGGAGCACTTGATGTGAAAATTTGGGCTTACAATACGTCTAGTGAATATGGTGCAATGTTTTAAAAAACGGTCGACTCGAGGCGGACGCCCGGCGAGTCAGGGCGTGCGAGTCGACCGTATTTCATAAAAACCCCGAGTGTGTTGACTGAGGCGGATGAGTCGACTCGAGCGAGTCGACTCGCAAGAGGCGGCCGAGTCTGGTAGACTGGGCTTTTCAGCTTTTTTTGGACTCTAATAAAAAAAATCTGTTTTACCTAGGGCTTTTCAGAGTCCCGTCGTTCCATCTCCTCTCTCTCTCTCTCTCTCTCCCTGCGATCGATTCTCTTCTATCAAACTCCACTTCTGTCTTCTCCCGTCGGCCGCACCTCCCTCTTCCGCACATCCCTCTTCCGCACGTCGGACGCGTCTCTATCAAAAGGTATGTTTTTATTTTTGGCTTTCCTATGTGTTTTATATGTCTATTTTTCCTTTTCTTTTCTTTTTTTGCTCCGATTATCCGAACCGGGCCTCTTTTTTTTATTCAAGAGTTAAACTTTGTTAACATCTCTTGTTTTTCTTTTCTTTAATTTCTGACTTTCTGTAAACAACACTTTTTTTTAAATTGTAAAAACATTGTTAACATTTTTTATGGGTAAACAGCTCGTTTTTTGGGTAAACAGCTCTAATTTTTTTTCCCTAAACAGCTCGTTTTTTGTTACATTAGCAGTAGTATTAAGTATTGTTCTTGAACTTTGTTTTAGATAATTTTTTATATATTTTTTTTAATTTTTTCGTTTCAACAAATTTGAGGCGTACGCCTCGTTCCGCCTCGAGGCGTACGCCTCGCCTCATTTGCGCAAAACGCCTAGAATACGAGTCACGAATTTTAAAACATTGATATGGTGTTGATACTCTGGACTACTCTTCCATTTATCATTTCTTCAATTCGACATAAAAAATGTACATGTAAACTAGATGCTCTTACTCAGCACAGGTTTGCTTACGGTTAATTTCTGTGCGTGCGTAGCCGGATCTAGGAGGTCGCTTCTTGTGTACAGATGGAAACTGCAGGATTGCTGCAACAATAAGTGTACATCAAAAGGTCCATCACAAGGACTCAGTTTTCAGTAATAACAATATATAATTTGAAATCAATGTTCACATTACTATTTGTACTCCAAACCAGAAATTAGTATTCCAAATTATTTTACATAAAACAGACATTCTAACACCTAATCTTAAGTGTTCCGTTTATCCAACAATCCTAAAACTAGAAACAACATTATCCAGAAAGAAATCGAAGTGGAGATTTTGTTAATTGATCAATAAATATAGTTATAACAAAACAAAATAGATACAAATTCATATGGTAAATTTAACTGTAAGAAATGGAGAAGAGCAGAATGATTAGAACAAGATTTAGTAAAGATATGACCCCACATAAAGTTAAAATTTTAAAAAACAAACTAAAACAGATCACAGAAACAACATTATCCAGAAAGAAATCGAAGTGGAGATTTTGTTAATTGATCAATAAATATAGTTATAACAAAACAAAATAGATGCAAATTCATATGGTAAATTTAACTGTAAGAAATGGAGAAGAGCAGAATGATTAGAACAAGATTTAGTAAAGATATGACCCCACATAAAGTTAAAATTTTAAAAAACAAACTAAAACAGATCACAGACTGCACCAAATCTCTACACATGTAATCGCAAAAAATACAGGAAGATCATTTAAAATTACGAGTTTTCTTTTTAAGTTTTTTTTTCACTTTTTTTATCTTTAGCTTCTTATAACTGCATCAAAACTTCATCCTTGCAATCATAGAGAACAGGGAGCTCATTATAAAGTTAAAAGCATGAATTATGTTTGTTCTCAATGTTTATCTTTAACTTCCTCTTGACGGCGTTGCTCCCTCAAGCTTTTGTAAATCTCCCCAACATCCACATGTTTCACACTTGAGATTTTGATAGTATTTCTAGCTACACTTCACAGCCCATGACAACCACTTCAATATGGGAATTTACTTGACCGAGATCTGGTATGTATCTCATTTATCAAATCCCAGCATCAACTGGAGCAATTTGTCTAAAACCAAATGGGAAGTGGATGATTACTGCATTGATGACACCATAATGATACATGATGATTCACAACACCGTAAGAACCAAAAAAAGCTACTAGATACAGATGCAGATTCTTACTGTATGTTCCATCTTGCCCGCGAAACCATTGCCTTGAGAAGACAAAGTCCCTTTTCGACTTCCACCTGCATACAAGTAAAATTAAACATATTTGAAGTGATGACAAATGACAAAGAATTGATATAAGGAGCACGGACACATTCAAACAATGACAACAGGTAAAAAATGAAACTTTTAGATAATGAATCAGGGCCGGTAAGCTTTCAACCACTAAATAATGAATCGGGGCCTGTAGCAGATGAATGTAATAAAGTACCATAAAGCCATGCTTCATAACTACATGAACTCATACCGATAGTGATTGAGTTTACATAAAAAAAGAAGCACGGGTTGCACCAAAAGAAGATGGGAACCTAAAGACAAGACAGAAGTGTGCATGCAGCCATGTTTTCTGCCAAGGCAAGTTGTACAAACTGAAATTATTCATATAACGCGTTGAGCTGACACAAACAAACTAAGGGCGCTTGGAAGACGAGAAAATAGATGCATATAGAGAAAGATAACAAAATTCCAACATGAATTGTGATTTGGAAAAAGACAATTTTTATTGCAAGTAAAACTATTTCTTTGTGCCTCATTTCAAATGTACATGTTCAAATTAGAATGTAACATTATATGGGAGATGAAATGATGGAAGGCGTGGGAATATTCACGTTAGTTACCTAATCTAAGAATACAACAACAACAACATCTAAGCCTTAGTCCCAAAATGATTTGGGGTCGGCTAACATGAATCAAACTTTAAAACCGTCAATGATCGTTACATAAATAACATAAAAGGAGAAAAAGAGGGAAAAAAGTAGAGAAAAAGCAAATAAAAAAGAGAATGAATGTAAAAAAAACAAAAAAAAAATGAAAAATCCTGAAAAATAAATTAAAAGATAACATGGAATAAAAGAAAATAGGAATATATAAAAAAAAAGGAATCAGATTCCATCCACCATCTGTATTCTTTCCCGCCACATTTGCCTCTCTATCGCCATACTTTCTCCAATTCCAAGAAACAGCATATCATTTTCAATCATCTTTATCCAAGTTTTCTAGGGTCTTCCTCTACCTTTCACAACATTACTTGTTCCCCAACTTTCTAGCCTCCTCACTGGGGCATCAACAGGTCTTCTCACATGACCAAACCATCGTAATCGATTCTCCATCATCTTGTCTTCTATAGACGCAACTCTTACCTTCTCTCTAATCACCTCATTTCTGAGCCGGTCCTTTTTTGTATGACCACACATCCATCGTAGCATATGCATCTCCACCACATTCATCTTTTGAACGTGGCACTATTTTACAGCCCAACACTCGGTGCCATATAACAGCGCAGGCCTAATTGCCGTGCGGTAAAATTTACCCTTTAATCTATGAGGCATGTCAGGCCTGTGGCACTCTTCCACTTCAACCACCCGGCCTTTATTCTGTGAGCCACATCGCCATCTAGCTCTCCATCCATTTGGATAATAGATCCAAGATACCGAAAGAAAGTGGATCCATGAACAACTTTCCCATCAAATGTGATCATCCCCGCCTCTCTATCATCAAGCTTTGGTAAACCTACACTCCATATATTCAGTCTTACTTCTGCTCAGCCTAAAGCCTCGAGCTTCCAAAGTATCCCTCCAAAGTTCCAATTTCTGTTGCACTTCAACCTTCGTTTCATCAATCAACACAATATCATCTGCGAACATCATACACCACGGAACGTCATTTTGAATTTCTCTTGTCAATTCGTCCATGACTATGGCAAAGAGAAAAGGACTAGAAGCAGATCCTTGATGCACCCCAATCGTAATAGGGAATTCTTCTGTCCTCCCAACATTAGTACGTACACTTGTACTAGCTCCATCATACATGTCCTTTATAATGTCAATATATTTCCGCGATACACCCTTCTTTGCTAAGGCCCACCAAAGTACTTCTCTAGGTACTTTATCATATGCCTTCTCTAAATCAATAAAAACCATATGTAGATCTTTCTTTTTATCTCGATAATGTTCCATCAACTGTCGGATAAGATAAATTGCTTCCATGGTCGATCTTCCAGGCATAAATCCAAACTGATTTTCTGTTATCTTCACACATTTCCTGATCCTTTGTTCAATCACTCGTCCCCACAACTTCATGGCATGACTTATTAGTTTAATTCCGCGATAATTAGAACAATCTTGAACATCACCTTTGTTCTTATACAAAGGGACGAGAATACTTTTCCTCCATACTGATGGCATCTTATTACTTCTCCAAATCTTATTGAAAAGCATAGTTACCCATTCGATCCCTCTCTCCCCCAAACACCTCCAAACTTCAATAGGTATACCATCTGGTCCTTCTGCTTTCTTTGACCCCATCTTCTTCAATGCAATTGTCACTTCACCCTTTTGAATTCTCCTCTTAAACTCTCGGTTAACCATACTTGAGGGGATGTTTAAATTCTCAATATCTTGTTCTTGATGGCCATTGAATACGGTATCAAAGTATGACCTCCATCTCTCTTTAATCTCTTTATCTTGAACCAAAACTTTTTGGTCAGTATCTTTTACACATTTAACTTTTCCAATATCTCGCGTCTTCTTCTCTCTCATTCGAGCAAGTTTATAGATATCTTTTTCCCCTTCTTTTGTATCTAATCTTGCATATAAGTCTTGATTGACCTTTGATCGGGCATTTCTCACTGCCTTTTTAGCTTCTGTTCGAGCTTTCTTGTACTTCTCATAATTCTCATCGCTCGAGCATTTACCCAATACCTTATAACATTCACATTTGGTGTTTATCGCTTACTTACCTAATCTAAGAATAATTTGGAAAATAAACTGTCAAGTCTGATGGTGCGTTATCTGCAAGTGTCTTAGGGGCTGCTTGGCAGTTGCTGAATAATTTAGTGCAGAATGGTTGAGAGGCCAGAATGGTTGAGAGGCTCTGTATGGTTGAGTGCATAATGAAATTTGGTTGTTTGGTAACTGTTCTGAATGGTAACTCTGAATGGTAACAAATTACCATTTTACCCTTCTGTATAAAATTAGCGATTAAAAATCCCATTTTTTCTCCCCTTGCGTACCAAAACCTCTCCTTTTTATAAATAAAAACCCTAATTTTTATAAATAATTGTGTATAATATTTTTAAATTTAATTCATGTAAAATAATAATAATAATAATAATAATAGTAATTATTATGTATAATATTTTAAAATTTAATTCATTTAAAATAATAATAATTATTATTATTATGTATAATATTTTTAAATTTAATTCATCTGAAATAATAATAATAATTATGCATAATATTTTTTAATTTAATTCATTTAAAATAATAATAATAATTATGTATAATATTTTTTGATTTAATTCATTTTGAAAATTATAATAATAATTATGTCTAATATTTTTTTATTTAAATTCATTTAAAATATAATAATAATAATTATGAATAATAATTCTTAAATTAAGAGGGATAAATCTGGAAATTGTTTGCCTCTTAATGGTTGAGAGAGGGTATGGATGCTTAATGGTTAAGAGGTTATTGTAACCATTAAGAGGTCATATTTTTTTTGCCAAACAGTCATGACCTCTTAGCGATTCAGAGGTAGGCTCTTAATGTAACCATTAAGAGCCAAACAAACAGCCCCTTAATAAGGAAACAACGGAATATATTGGTGGACAGAGCAGAGTATTTCTATTCTTGAGAATTGCTTAAGGTAAATCAGCCGACACTAAGTTTAAACGAAGCTTGTAAAAAGGATCAGGTCAAAAATGTATTAAAGTTATCAAGTGATATAGTTTTGTGAAAACTAAAGCCTCACAGCCCCATACACGAGAGAAACTTCACTTTGAAGAGGTTCTCATACTAAGTGCGCACTTTGGCAATGTACTAAAAAACAGATATCTCCTGTATCAGTTTCCTTTGTATGAAAAAAAAATGGTCCAATTGCTTTTCCCTATAAAGGAAGTTATAATTCTTGTTCAAATGAAACTGAAGCTACAAAACGTAAAGATATCTAATGAATCAGCACTACTGGTCTTAAGCCAAAAAAATAGCAACAACCTTCATGTGGCCTTATCAACATGATATGCAAGGGGTGATGATTCAGATTCTCTTTCAGTTCTTGGTATTCGTCTAGTGAAAAACGACTCAGTCGCATTGTGGCTTGAGGAAACTAGGAAGGCCATGGCTGTAACAGCCGCGGTAGGGCCTACAATACAAGGAATAGAACCAGAGGTGGAATCCCATAAAAATTATGACTTGGATCAATATGATTCTTTTTTGAATCTCTATACAGGTACTTCTTGGGTACCGAAGGATATTCTCAAATACATCATAATTTTTTATGAAATCTCTTACTTTTTATAAAACTCTCGCTCACATCAGTTATTAGCAACAAAAAGGGCACACCAAGTGCTCAATGGAGGCTATTGTAGGGTACAAGAATGCAACATCCCTTAAAATCGTGGCGGGGAGGCTGAGCAGAAGTAAGACTGAATATTTGGAGTATAGGTTCAGCGAAAACAACGGCAGGGAGGCGGGGATGATCACTTTTGATGGGAAAGTTGTTCATGGATGCAATTTTTTTGGTATATTGGATCTATTATAAAAAAAAGATGGAGAGCTAGATGGCGATGTGGCTCACGGAATTAAGGTAGGTTGGTTGAAGTGGAACAGTGCCATAGGGCTCCTATGTGATCCGAGCATGCCTCATAAATTAAAGGGTAAATTCTACTGCACGGCAACTAGGCATGCACTGTTATATGGCACCAAGTGTTGGGCCGTAAAATAGTGTCATGTTGAAAAGATGAATGTGGCGGAGATGTATATGCTACGATAGATGTGTAGCCATACAAAAAAATCGGTCAGAGGTGATTAGCGAGAAAGTAAGAGCTGTGTCTATAGAGATGATGGGGAATCTTGGCTTTGTGAAACGAAAACTTGTTAATGCCCCAATGAGGAGGCAAGAAGATTGAGGAGCGTACAAGATTGTGAAAGGTAGAGGAAGACCCATGAATACATGGATAAGATGATTGAAAACGATATGAGGTTTCTTGGGATAGAAAATATGGCGATGGAGAGAACAGTGTGGAAGGGGAAATATACGGGTGGACGATGGAGTTTGATTCCTATTTATTTTCATTACTATTATTTTTATTTTTGTCTTTACTTTTATTCTTATTCTTATTCTTATTTATTTTCTTATTTTATTTTATTTTATATTATTTTTTGGGTTATTTTTCAAACATCTCAAACTTTTCATTAATCTTCTACTATATTCGCAATATTGAATAATTTTTTCCCTAGAGTCAATTTGATCTTTCTTTACACTTCGTATTTTCATTTTTTTTTTTATTTTTTATTTTTCCCTTTTATTTTATTTATGTAATCGGTCGTTGACGGTTTCGAAGAATGATTCATGTTAGCCGACCCCAAATTATTTTGGGATTAAGGCTCAGATGTCATTGTTATTGTTGTTGTTGCAGCATCCCTTAAAAAAACAATGGTTGCTTGTGCGAATACAACTTCCAATTCATCATAGAGCAACTCTAGTTGCATCATGATTCACTATCCACTCTTTTAGCACCAAAAGGAAAATGATATGCCTTAAAAGTTAAAACCAGTGGATATACAATTTTACCAAGTTAGGTAGCGCGGATCAAATATCCCATACACAACGTCATAGTGACCGTTTAGAGAGTCAACCAACTCCAAGTCACCAGTCAAAGTATCCCACCTGTAAAAGAACTGTAAGATGTCTTTCAATTCTAAGAGCACGTACAAAGAACAAGCGGTTGAGAAACTCACTCGTATCTCCTGTGTCGGTTAGTATTCAATACTTCTTCAAATACAGTATCTGCACTGGCATCGACAACACCAACAGCTTTGACCAGTATGCCTTTACCACTCTACAAAACAAGGATGATGTTTCAAGAAACTATTACACAAACTTTTCAGTGGGTCTCATATTACTCTAATCAAAGCAATAAACACAATGGTGTTGCAGGAATTTTAGATGACATTCATCAAATATATGGATGCATATTCTTGGACACAAGGGCAGTCAAGAACCATGCTGTTAAACTCAACTACCGTATTTCTACTTCTTTTAGAATCGTTCTTAAATGGTTAACTTCATCGACTCCAGTGTTTATGAATTTAAAAATCACAGAGTATGTCATGCTACATTTTTTAGGGGTAAGTTCTGGCTAAGTGTCAGTTTGTGATTAATGAAAGATGGTAATCAGCCTTCTTGCAAGATAAACCCGTGGGTTTTAGAGAAAAATAGAGCTCACAAGCTTGCAACATATTAATGATAACCAGACGCCAAGACGTTAAAGAGAACCAAAAAAAATGTAAATTCTATGATGTCATCATACAGCTTAAAAAAGTGAAGATGCATCATTGGGATAGAGGCACGAAGATAAAATTAAAATAAATATGCCTTAAAATAAGAATAAAATTCATATGATGTCATCATACAGCTTCAAATTGAAAATAGAGTTTGTTATTCATTTTAGTGGTTTTCAAGGACGTTTCATGGGAATTATAAAGTTTCAAATTGAAGGAAGACCACAATTAATTATTTTTGCCAAGAAAGTAACAGTATAACAAACAGAACTATAAACAATGAGTTACCTTTGAGCTGGCCACATCTTCAAATATTCTCACACCTGGAACCAAAAAGGATGTCAAAACAAAGATATTAGTAATCATCTTCCAACAAAACAGAATTCTGAAAGTTATTTTATTATACTAAACAAGGTCCTTTGACATGCACTCATTCTTTAACCATTTCCAGTCATTTTATAATACATTAGGCCACAGTTAATATCAGACACCTATACTACTTTACGATACAGTTGATACCAGACACCTAGAATGGTCCACCAAGCTGTAAATAGGAGTACATCAAGTTGTTCCCCTGAACGTTACAAAGAACTGCATGATTCAATCGAATAAAGTTTCTGCATCCATACCCCACAGGCAACACTGCCCTACATCCAGTATTTCTTTCGGGGGTTTTCTTTTCATTTTCTAAATACAGCCATTCAACCACACCTGTCATCTTCAAGGGCTTTTCTTTTCATTTTTCTTGTTGTTTTAACCTTCCATGACAATGCTCCAGAGTTAGGTCACAGCAAGACAATGAACCTAATTTTGGTTCCGGTACAGAGGAAAACAAAGTGGATGTAAAACAAGTCTGATCAGCTTTTTAACTTAAGAAGGATCACAGCCTCAGAGGTAAGTCATCCACCGTCTAACTCTATGCTAGCACACCAAGTATTTCAGGGTAATAAAAAAGAATCTCAATTGAAAATAAAGAAAACCAGAAACCAAAAAAAAAAAAAAAAAATGAGTAAACATTACACTAAAAACAGAAGAATTCATCAAATTCAAAAGCTTATCTATCCAAGCTGAGACGGAAATCGTGATAACTAAAGACAAATTTCCATCTTCAATTCATTTTACATACAAAATCCAATCAAAGATTATAAACATAGATTTGAACCAAGTATAAAACAGAATGAGAGCATAGCATCAAATTTAACACAAGATAGACAGACCGAAGTCAACTAAGAACAATGAAAATGACCATTCTTCCAACTACTGGTGAAAGTATAAAGTTTATGGAAGAAATGCTGCCAGTTAAAAATGACAAATGTGACAGGACTAATAAGGGGAATATGAACAGAGGGCAAGCAGGAAAACATCTATGGCAGCCATCAAACAATTTTGATAAATCGACGACTGAAGTAAGGGTATAATGGAATTTCGAATCCTTCAAATGATTCCTGCAGACAGTTAAGATATAGTTGTTAAAGGCTTATGGGCTCCCATCGCCTGAGGCGCAAGGCGAGGCGCGCACTTGGGAGAGGTGAGGCGCATAAAAACTAAAAAATAAATAAAATTACATTATAAAATTTATAAAGACACGATCACAAGAAATACAACTATCCACACAAACTTACCAATTAACAAATTTAAAGTGTCAGAAGAACAAAAATAAATTTTAAAGTATTCTGAAAAAAAAAAAGAGTCCTAATGTAGAGGCGCGCCTGAGGCGTACCGAGGCGCACTGAGGCGCAGCAAAAAGGCGCACTGAGGTGCACCCAGGCGCGCGCCTGGTTGAGGTCGCCCGCCTTTGGGCTCAAAAGGCGACCTGTCTTTTAACAACTATGAGTTAAGATGATGGAAGTGTATTGCCCAGGAGAAACATCATATATATATATATATATATATATATATATATATATATATATATATATATATATATATATATATATGCAATATATCTTAGATTAAAGAAGAAAAATTAAGTATACCGTTGACTGTACGGACACATCTCCACTCATGTGCTTCGACAACATCACCCCCATCTGCATCAAAATACGCTTCCACACTATTACCTGCACCTAAATCTGAAGCTTTGCGCAAAAGCATTTCCGGACCTGTGAACAACACCGTACAAGAAAAGTACAAAGCATAATATAAGAACTTCCCGTTACTCAATAAATCAGAAAAGAACAAAATGCAGAAACCCACAGAACTCCGAGATATATAGTACAACCATGAAAAATGACGTGAAATAAGAACAAAATATTAAGCACAAGGAAAATGCATCACTGGTCAAAGTTAACTCGAGTTGACATTTCAAAGCATAGCATTAAGGTATAAGAATTTCTAATCTCCAAAATAAGATATAACCACACTTTTTGACAAATTCACACGAACAAATCACACCGTCTCATAAAAATAGTTTACTGGAAAGTACATACAAAATGGGGAAGCATGCAAACTTCTATTCAAGAAACATTAATTCACCGTCACCTTAATGCAAATTAAAGTATACAAATCCTTTTGATATCACATAGAACCACCACCACCACGCTCCCGTGTGTGTGAGCGGATTTTGCCTACAGAATTTTTTTTCCTTTTTCCGGTAAAACATACAAGACCAACAGATATTTCACCCATCTGTGATAATATATGATAACATTGAGAAAAAAGGTTAGAAAGAACAAACAGAAAAAAGAGCACAATGAATACATTATGCCGTTTCTTTGTCCATACATAAACTAGAAATCATCTGTTCTATTGTACAGACACCAACAACAAATGGTAAAAATTAAAGAAATTTCGCTAGGAATAAGCCTGATAACAATTTCAAAAATCATAACAGTAAAGCTCCTCACCTTGTCCTATCTTTACAAGCTTTTTCAAACCATGGGCGTAACGTCGTACTCTAGGCCGATGTCCCTCCAGGTCAATCCTTTGGAACAAACAAAAAAGAAGAAGAAGAAGAAAACATAGCAACAGTCTCAAGATTCTGAGTACCTCCAAGGGTAAGTTTGAATAGGATAAGTCATACTTCATCGAAAAAGCCAATTGGCACTAAAATATGTAAATATCGCCGCCTACATGTGCATGCAAGTACTGCAATTGAGTGAAGAGATCCAATAATCATGTTGAGTAAAAACACCACCAGATAATAACACAAAGAAGTTCAATTTGTCTTTACTCATCAATTGATCTCCTAAAAATGATCTTATATGCAGGCACCTTGGAGTAGAAACAAATGATATATAATACTAAATTGTCTGGTAAATCAACTAATCAACAAATAATAAGCAAACTTAAATTCCTCTGTTTCTTATTAATAAAAATATATTAATCAAGAGGTTTGAACATACTCATCCGCCATGCTCAGCTTGTTTCTCACGCTAACACCTCGTGAAAGCTCATACGCTACCTACAATTGAACAATATGGGAGATACTCAAGTAGATCAAAATAGTAAAAGAAAACCCGAAAATTTTTTATCTTGAAAACTTGGTAACGAACTAAATGTTGCAAGACTACCAATCATATCCACCAAAATAATGAAAAGCAAAACTAAGGATGAAGTGCTCAGATAAAATATTTGGATGGAAGCAATATCAAAGGCAGACCAGGAAATTCAGCTTAATTAGCAACATAGTTCATAAACTAACACAGCCCATCTTTTGCAGGAAGCCAGGAATGCAGAACATCAAGTCCCTATCGAAGTGATCATGCGCCAATATAGCAGTGAATAAATAAAGGTATGATGGTTAGCTATACCAAATGAACAACAACCTATAAGAACAAATTATAATGGGGAAACCCAATCTCCCATTCTCATCCAAGAAAAGAAAAGTTACATGAGTCCTTATGTCATTTTCGGTTGTACCTGTTGTTTGGCGTGATCAAATGCTTCCATCCATTTCCGTGCATCACCAGCAGTGGCACAAGCAATCTTGCAACAGCCAAAAGATTTGTTCAGTCTATGCAACTTCAATCAGATGAGAACTCAGTGCCTTAACAAATAAACAGTATTAAAGTTGTAACGCACATTATGCAAAATCACATATATTTATTTTTAAAGCCTTGTACACATCAGCATAACTTTATATAGGAGATGAAGAGCTTGCTCTCTAGTTCTTCAAAAAGTGGACACATAGTTCTCCAGGACTCTTTAGCATTATTAATCTTGAAATGCACAAGTTCCAGCAGTGTTGCATACAGGATCTTGAAAAAGACTTGGGATTGCACTTTAACGAAAAAAATTAAGTATCAACCACAGTAATTTACCTTTTCACTATTCAGAGTACAAAATTTCAACACAAAAATGAAAAAATGAAAGAAAAGGTAGCCGTTCTGCATAGTTAATATACTCAATAGACAAATGTGCATTTTCAGAAAGACAGATATATTAGTTTTCTCCAACCTAGATTGAATTAGAAATACAAGTTAATACCGCTTCAAAAGCCATATCAAAGAATATCAAGAAAGGCTTCACCATCTCATACACATTAAGTTAGTTCCTCTAAAAGATCAAACATAAAATCATCACTTACTTCTCCCTTCTTTGTTTCATCCAAGCGATTGTAGAACCTTAGCACATAGATATCCTACAAAATGACCACAGGAAGTTAAAAGAGAAACTGCATATACATGTTTCAAGTACTTGAATTAACACATTAACTAAGAAAGTAATTGTAAGAAGGTGAGAACCATAGAATTCTTACCCCATGGTTAACCTTCCGTCGACCAAACTCCTCCACCATTAGTGTATGCCCTACGGCACCCCTTCGAATAGGTTTCTGTAACAAATGTATAATTAACGTCATCCAATGTGCAATACGTTGCATTGGTAAATTTATTTTTCTGAACTCAATGTGTATTGCAAAGAGAGAGAGCGAGAGGGAGAGGGGGGAGAGAATAATTGGTAGAGAATAAGGTAAACTAAAACAATTTTCAAACTCCGTGTTTCACCTTAGAGAAGGACGTCACAAGTATAATATGGAATAGTAAACATGTATCCCGTCCATTCCAAGAATGTAATTTGGCTAACTCGAAATTAGTTAACTTAGGAGGTACATCTACAGCCCTCTGTATTCTCCGTCATGATTCTCTCTTATGACAAAAATATACCTTCGTTGTTGTCCAGCTAACTGATATAGCTGAGAATATGTAACATGTGTAACGCTTAAAATTGCAAATCTAACACTCGAATTTCTACTTGAGGCATTCATGATATTCCCATATATTTCGTACTTGTTTTGCCTGCGAAACGAAATCTATAGAAGATACACAGGAAACCCGCATTTCATATGAACGGATGAATACATATATACGTACGATTCCGGGGTTCTCATGTGGATCGCGTTTATACATCTCGACATACTTGCCGTGAATGAGGAGGAACCGAAAATGGCAGTACTCGTGGCCGATTGAATTGACACCCAGATGATAAACCCAACCGGAATACTCCAGCCTCTCGACTCCGTCGCTGTTGCTTCTGCTGTTGGAGACGCTACCATTCTCTCTGACGGAAGCACTGCTCGGAGGCAATTTCTCTTTGGAGCCAGATTCCGAGGCTACATTTTCCGGCAAGCCACCATCGCTGCCCACCTTCTTCATTATCGGTTCCGAAGCCATTCCCAAGAATCAAGATCCACGGGAGCGCATCTATGAAGGGAGAGAACGTGAGGTGGTACATGTATGAACAAATGGATATGGCATTAAATAGGGCTGGCAATCACGCCGACACGAAATTAATGGGTTAGTGTCAAGTCTTATTGAATTCGGGTTCTTATCAAGTTGACCCGATAAGAACCCGATAACTTCGGGTCGGATTTGGGTTGGGTTCGGGAATTGGGACTGGGGAATCAACGGAAACACAGAGGTGACCAATACCGAGTCCGGTTCGATCAGTTGGATTACGGGTCGGTAAGACCTAGACTCGAACCCTACCTCTGTATATAAAATGTGTGGGTTCTAGTCTTCATGGGTCTTGGTCTTCACAAATTGACCCAGAGGGTTCGGGCCTTATGGGTACATCTACGAAACAATAGTGTGTAATTATATATATATATATATATATAATTTCAACTTACAGTAATACTATATTTATATAACATATATTAATATTATATATGTAATAGATATTAATATTATATATACATATAATATATATATATTATTACTGTATTTGTTAATACTCTAATGTGTATATATATATATAAGTGTATTTTTTGTTATATTTATTATAGTATATTTGTTAATATATATATATATATATAATATTGTTACTGTTTTTTTTTTTGTTTATGACTTATAAAAATAAAAAATATATTTTTTAAATATTTAGCGTTTAATTAGCAGCTAAGAGTTAGGGTTAAAATGATATTTCGTAGCCTGCTTAAATCAAGAACTTTTTACTGATCATGAAATTTGGCTAGCCCATGAATCACAGTGCTAAATTTCGTTTAACATCTCTAACTAAAGGTAAGTCAGGTAAGTAAAAAGAACTATGTAGGGCTTTGATTTATCACGAGAATACGTAGGCAATTTAATCTTAAGTGAAATTTAAGATTAAATACAAGCCCATTTTTTCTAATTCTTTTTAAGTGAAAAAAATACGTAGAGCTTTGATTCTTCACGAGAATACATAGACAAGGAAAAATTAAAATTAAATACAAACTCATTTTTTCCAATTATTTCCTTGTTCATTAGTTATTTTTTCGTGTATAAAATGATAATAAATAAAATTTTATAAATACTTTTTTTCAAAAAAAAAAAAATCCGGATCGGAGTCGCGACCCGACGGTTCGGACCCGTGGCCGACCTGTGAACCCGCCAACCTGTACATTCATATGTACGGGGGAGTTCGAGTCCTGGCCGATCGACCCGATGACCGGGCGTGTCAGACCCGGACCCAAACTCGGACCCAGCAGCGGATCAGATCCGAACCCAGACCCGCCCCAGGTGGGCACCTCTATGTGTAATCTTTCCAATTTTGGCGTTGCAATTTAAAATAATGAAATATCTATCTATAAATAGATAATTCCAATCATCTATTCACTTAAATTTTTTATTTTTAAACTAGTCCATTAACTTTTGCGTTCAGACCTAATCCTGCTTTATTCGCATTTTTTCTGCTATTGACTTTTTTACTAGTCCATTAATTTAGTTGTTCTTTAATTTGTAGGTGGGGTGAGTAGGTTTTTTTTAGAGAAAAGTTGGTTATTACCGATCTTATATTTAGCCTCTTTTGAAATACCAAAAATTTAATACGGCGAAACAAATCACCAAACGCAAGTAGAAGTCTTTGGAGAACTATTTTTTTTATACTAATTCTAAATTTACACTTTATTAATTTTTCGGATAACAGTCATGGTCCCTCAGAACTACTATCAGTTAAATTGTGAAATGTGGATCCGGCTCCTTGATTCTTAAATATCCTCAACTACCGCGCACAAGGAGTCGTCCCCCAAGTGATTGCTTCATGTTAGACCCAGTCTATCCCGCTGCAGGTTCCCCCGAGTTCAGTCGTCTCTCAATGATTGTTTCATACTAGATCCCACCCATCCCAGCCACGGATTTCCACCGAATTCAAACCTCCCACACTATCGCTTGAAATTTTCAATAGTTAATTGATCTACCAGCGTACAGCCGAGGGGTCATAAGCTCCTTAGTAAATTTGCATTCATTGTGAGGTTCAAACCCGGGTCTCTCACTTGAAGTGTAGGGATATCAGTGGGTCGAGTAGGGTACAGGTATGCCTCCCTCATACCCTATCCTATTTAACTCGGATCGAATTCGAATATTGCTCATCGGGTAATCGGGTACCCACGTACCTTAAATTTAAGAATATAAATATTTTTTGTAATATAAATCATATGTACATATAATGTGATTAATAGATTAAATGTATATATCATATATCTATGTATAATATAATAATAATATATTTATATAACTCAAATGGGTACGCGGGTCGGGTAATTGGGTCGGATAATCGGGAAATATCCTATATCTATACCTGACCCGTATTCGATCATAAATTTTTGAGTTCGGCCGAAGATCGATCCTATTATGGGTTTATTCGACGGGTAAGATCGAATACGAATAAAGTTGACAATCTTATTGAAATTGAAGACCCTGATCATTGGGGCAAGCCAAATGGTTAGAACTATTGTTCCTTGAGGACGGTGTAAGGTGTATTTGTTCAATAAACCCTTCTCTTCCCTAGCGAGAAATGTTCTAGGCGCAACTTTCCCCTTCTCTCTAAATTAGGGTGAGGGCTCAAGTACCTTCTTGAAAATAAGATAAACCAAGAACAAAAATTACAATAGTTAAAATAAGCAACAGCCAATAATTACAATAATGTGGTATAAATTATATTTTTTAAATATATAATATATAAAATATATCACTTTTTATATAATTTATATTAATAATTGCAGCAGTTAATCATATTATGACACATGTCACAATAAGATTGGCTGCTCAAAAAGTGATTGGCGGTGGGCGAACGGTCTCATCCTCACGTGAGCTTCCACAATATTGAAGCCCTTTTTTAATCCTCGTAGCAATCTGCCATCCAAGAACCAGTTGAGCTGCCCATGCGGACGTCCTTTTTTTAATCCTATTTTCCTATGTGGTGGGCGACCTAAGCCCAATATTTCTATTGATAAACATAGTCTTAGAAATTGGCCTGATGAGGCAGACAGTTCAATCATTCTTTAATCCTAAGAAGCAGGGCCGGTTCTGTGCTTCGCAAGGCTCTAGGCGACAGGAAAAAATTGAACTCCTTCATAAGCGAGAGATAAACTAATATAAAAAAATAATGAAACAAATAATAATTAATTGAAAAGGAGATAAATTTTTTTACCTTATAAAAATACAACACGTCAAGCGGTTTTGGACGCAAAAGTATTTATCAAGTCTGTGTAATCTAACTCATCAATCAGTTTTCTTTCAATCGATAACATAGCCAATCCGTTTAACTTGTCTTGCAACATTGTTGATCTCAAATAGGTCTTAATCAACTTCAACTTCGAGAAAGATATTTCCGCTGATACAACCGTAACCGAAATGGTTAGCAAAATCTTATACGCAATATAAGCATTTGGGAAGCAATTCACCCTCTTCAAATAGCGCAGGACATCTATTGCTCTAGACTTTTCACTTGAAAAATACGATCGTAAACACAATAATTCTGTGCATAAATCATCTCCAATAATATCTGCATTCCCATTGTGCTTCAAATATTGCTCAAAATTTATACAAGATTTCAACAAACTCTCATATGATTCAGTCTTCCACATTTTCATATTCAACAAAAATCCAAAAGTAAGTTCGTATTCCTTGAATTTTTCAAACCTTTCTTGGAGTGAGGATCGTGCTTGATCGACTATGTAGAGGAAATAATCAACCCTGATAGATTCTCCTGGTGATTGTTTGACCTCATCACTACCACTTTCCCCATATTGTTTCTTCCTACGGATGATCCGTTTTTCCGGAAATTTAGCTTCAACAACCATCTCACAAGCGATAGCTTTAGCTTCGCCCATGACACGATCAAATCCATATTTTTTTAAAGTCATCAAAAAATACAATGAGTCCTTGCAAAAGTGTAATAGCAATGTCAATATCTACATCTTCAAATTAAAGATTTTTACTCATTTTGTTGATTGCTTGTAGCATCCTATACCAAATCACCATTCCAAGTAAAAACTCAAAAGTATTGATCTCGTTAGTCGTTAGAAGTGCAATCGTAAAGAAGGTGAAACATACATTTTGAGTTCAAAATTAACCACATGGAGTAAAAGCACTAACAAGAATTAATCTTGCTTTTGATATTCATCAGCTAAATATTTAAAATTAAAGCAACAATGAAATAAAAATTTTCTTTGCAAATAACAAAAATCCTAATTCAATCTAAGGATATACATACTAATCAAGTAGTCCAAAAATTTAATCAACAAAAATATATAATATATGATTGTTGCACGATAAACTTTATTCTCTTACACATTCAATCTGAAAATATATCTATTATCTAGGGCATTATTTTTCTACTAACCAGTCAATCAACAATTAACAAATTTAAATTAAATAGAGATAAAATAGAACTCAAAAACGTCACCTTTAAAAAATAATAGAATAGAACCCGGGACGGGTGCTGCGTTATTTTTTATATGTGTTGCTGGGTGTTATGGGAGAGAAAGCAATTGGGAGGTTCTTTCTATGGCCACACGGAAGAGAAACGTGCAACCCTCTCTCTCTCTCTCTCACACACACACACACATATATATATATATAAGTGTTTTCTTTAATTTATACGCCCTCAAGTTTTGTGGGCCCTAGGCTCAGGCCTTATGGGCCTCTATACAAGTCCGGCCCTGCTAAGAAGACGGTTAGATGACATATCTTCATCGGCCTTCCTGTAGAGGTGTTCAACGGTTTGGTACAAAAGCTGAACCATCTGTTTTGAACATTTGACCGCAGTTCGGTTAACTCTTGACCGTGGTTCGGTGCAAAATCGGAACCGTCATCCGTTTTAAGACGGTTTAGTTCCGGTTCGGCATTTTGACAAACCGCAAAGATGCGGTTCAAACCGCCGTTTTTTTTTAATTAATAAAATCTGAATTTTTGAATTTTTCGGGGGGAAATTCAAATTTTGAATTTCAAAATTGTTACTTCGAACCACCGGTTGAAAATCGGAACCGGCGGTTTCCAACGGTCATAGTTCAAAAAAAATTAATACAACTTAACACCTGTAGATACCCCTCTCTCACCCTCTATTTATCTACTTTCTTTCTACATGCTACTCTCTGAGGGATTACACTATTAATTGAAAAAATATGTCAAGTGGCCAATTCAACCGGGGAAAGGAAAAGGCTATCACCGACATTCCTCGACGAGAAAGAGGTGGTGCTAGTCGTAGCAGTAATTCTACTCATACTCCAAGTTCTACTTCTATTCCAAGTCCGAATTTTGAAGATTATGTTTTCGAAGAATTAACCGAGGAACAAATCAACCAAATATTTGAAGCCTCAAAATTGATTCATAATATCGAAGATGATGAAGATGATGAGCAATCAACAAAAACAAAAGGAAACCGTCCGAGGTCAAATCCCCATTTTTGGCGGTGCATTATACAAAATTGGACAACGTTCCCTCCAGTCTCGGTTATTTCTTGGCCAAGTGCAACTATTGCGAGAAATCTTACAAGTTTAAAAAAGAAGGAGGTTACAGGACACTAAATGGCCATATACAAAGACAACATCCCGACAAAGTTGGCATAGAGTCTAATCAAATCCAACTCTGAGGCACGACGATGTCGTCTAATGCCACCAATCAAGGTACTAGTTCTTTATTTAAATTTAATCCAATTACTGCTAGAAAAGAATTAGCTAAATATGTTTGTGGTAAATCTCTTCCTCTTAACTTTGCCAACGACCACATATATGAAAATTTTACTCAACTAAATTTTAATCCTGTCAGAAAAAAAGTTTCACGCTCTACCGTGACTCGTGATGTTAGAAAAACTAGTTGCGAGGCAAAATTAATTTTAGCTAATATGTTTTTAAGACAAGATCATAAAGTTTGTATATGCTCCAATACTTGGAGTGATCATTGACAAGCAAATTCATATATGGGAATTACTTGTATCTGGATGGATGATTCTTGCACTATGCAAAAATGTCTAATTGGTTTTAGAGAGTTTAATACCGCACATAACGCCCAAAATATATCGCATAAAATTCGTACAATTTCTATCTGAATATAATTTAGTGCAATTTTTCTTTTCAATTTATTTTGATAATGCTAGCTCCAATACAGCTAGTTTAGAATCACTTATTTCAGTCTGTGAGCTATCTATTGGTGGCATATGTTAGGCGCATTTGTCATGTTCTTAATTTATGTGTTAAAGATGGTTTAGCTATTTTACAAGAAGCATATGCTCCTATCCGTGAAGCAATAATGTATTTAATTAGATATTCTTCTCTTAGTAAAAAATGGAAGAGATATTGCCTAAAAAATAATGCATCTAATTTTTTTTCCAAATGATGTGCCAAATCGTTGGAATTCTACTTCCACTTTGTTAAATGATAGTTATGAATTCCGTACTGCATTGTGCAATTTTATAATGAAGAACAAGTACATGTTTGCTTATTTCCAAGTTAATGAGATAAGTGCTCTAGTTTAATAGCACTTTTAATTTCTTTTAAAGAAGCAACTGAGTCTTTGTTCAGTGTTTATTATCCCACTTCTATACTTGTTGTTGAACATTGTGTTAAAATTATACTTGTATTCAAGTCTTTAATTTCCCGATTTATTTGATTGTATAAAAGAAACTATGGACAAATGGATAAAATATTTCACCTACATTCCTCCGGGTTTTTTAGTTGTTAAATTTTTAGATCCTCAAGTTAGACAGGAAGGTTTGCTAAAATTACTTACACTTTACTACAATGCTTTATTTCCTATTCCTAATTTTATTCCTCCAAATCCTAGCGACTGTGTTCAGAGTACAAAATATTCTTTATCTCATCTTTATCGCGACTATGCTTGTAGGTATAGTGGTAGCCTTGATCTTGGTAAGGGTTCTTCTTCTCATGTTCACATTCCTTCTAGTAGTAGTATATCTTCTTTTGGTTTTGCTATTTCGGATCTTGTTGAGTGGAATGCCTATCAAGAATATTTATCCCGAAAACGAACAAGGTATCAAAGTAATGCATATCAAGAACTTGAAAATCATTTAACTACTTTTGATTTGGGAGCTTTAGAACGTGGACCGGATAGTAATAACAATTTTTTTAAGTGGTGGGCGAAAAGGTCTACAATCTTTCCTGTAGTTGCCACGATTGCAAAGGAAATACTAGATGTCCCCGCCTCAATAATTTCTGTTGAACAAGCCTTCAGTGTATGAGGATACATTCTGAATGAACGACGATCTCGATTGATGCCTCAAAATATTGAAGCCCAAGCATTATTGAATGATTGGGTGAAAGCCGAGTTATGCCAACAAGAACCAAATTATAATGAACAAGAAGATAGTGATACATATGATAATGGATCTAGCAATGATTCGGTTGACTTAGATGATTGAACCATATCCTCTCTGCCTCTGCCCCCTAAGGTAAATATAAGGTAAGTGAACTACGAGGACTTTGATTCCTAAGGTAAGGGGATAAGTATGCAACTTTAAATAGCTCAAGTCCATTTTTTCCCCTTCCCCCAAAAAAAAATTAAAATGAACTACGAAGACTTTGATTTTGATTCATAAACTCTAAAGTTATGGATATCGGATACATAGGTGCTCAATTCAAATATTAAAATTAAATACTTGAATTAAGCTCAAGTCCAATTTTTACCATATTTTTTTGAATTGAAATATTCAAAATTCAATTAAATTAAAAAAAGTGAACCGATGGTTCCACTTCGGTTCGGAACCTCCGGTTCATGGTTCAAAACTGAAAGCGTAAACTGCCATAAGGTGGTTCGGTTGCGGTTTTGATTTTCAGCCAACCGGAACCGCCGGTCGGCTAACCGCCGGTTCAAAAAATCGGCCGTTATGAACCGTGGAACACCTTTACCTTACTGAATGGTCTTTAGCTCAAACAAACATAGATGAAGCGGGAAAACTCAATGCGATAAGTAACTCGCTCTTGATTTCACCAGATCATTGATTTGGACTTCTCTAATAGCTTCTCTTCACACCTTCTCTGTAAATAAAGTGAATTCAACTCACAATCTTTGATCGTTTAAAGCTCATTCATCTTGAATCAAGCTATTTTTCTCTCTATATAGGGCAATCTGAATCCCCTCTATGGAGGAGGAGGGTAGAGAATATATATGTTTCATCGGGAGTTTGGGCTAAGTAACATATATTGTTTCTATTCACATTTCATAAAATTGTTGAAGATCGGCTAATTGCTTTTCAGTTTCTTTTTAAATTATAATGAAATTTGAAGATCTGGTGTATATTTGATTGGATCTGATTTTTTATTTTAGATTTTTTGTTCGTTGATTTTTGTTACTCATAAGAAAGGAGTTGATGTAGCAGAAAGAGGAATCGTTGTGAAGACATGTAAATGGCGATCAATGATGAGAATCTCGACTTGTAGCATCACCAACAATAAGCTTAGTCCATCGAAGTGGTGAAAGTGGCGGTTGGTCTCGAAGCAACTCGGTGGGATTAATTTGTTTCTTCTTTGCAATTAATCTTACGTGGCTCTCACCCCACTTGGGACTGTCATCGAGGTACTTGGTTTTCTTCCGCTGCACCCAAGTTCGCTTTTATGTCTTGGCTTGCAGCAAAGAATCGGCTTGCCACGGGGTGAGAGAATGGAGTGTTGGAATATAAATGTACATGTCGGTTGTTCTTTTTTGTGCGGAACGACGGAGAGACGAGAACGCTTGTTCTTCGATTGTCTATACTCAAGGCAACTATGGGATGCGTTTGTGGGTGGCCTAATGTAATACCCGTACTTTTTATTGACTGTTTGACTTTGCCGTTTTTCCTATTTTGTCGCTCTGTAAACTCTTTGTGATGTTGTCGATATTGTTATAGAGTTTCGTACCTTGTTTGGGTCACGATTGTGTTGTTTAGACCTTGCGGAAGTGTTCTGGGTCAGAAAAATAACTAGGGGTGGGCATGGGACGGGATGGGACGGGCCTGGGGTCATCCTACGTCCCGTCCCGTGTTATAACAAGCGGGACGGGACGGGACGGGATTGGTGATTTCAAAATTTCATCCCGCGCGGGCCTTATCCCGGTTGGGACGGGACAGAATGGGACAGGACGGGTTTAGTCCCGCATAAAAAAGTTCAAAATATAAATTAGAAAAAAGTAAGAAAATCTGTAATCTTATACATCTAAATTCGGGAAAAATATCAAATAAACTAATTTAATAGCCTAAATTAAACTTTTAAAATATATATTATTAACATTGAATACAACATATCCATTTTTTTTAAAAAAATATCACTTACTAACTTTATATCGGTTGATTAGGTTTGTGTATAATTATAATATACAGATAAGAAAAAATAAAAATAGTTTATTATTAAAAATTAATTAAAAAAGGGTTATAAATAATAAAAATATATGACTTTAAAAAAGGTTAAAAACATAGCGGGACGGGACGGGCCTTACGGGCCTCAGATTTTTTGTCCCGTGTCCCGTCCCGTAGTTACTCTAATGGGACGGGACGGGACGGGCATAGTGTTTTTAATTTTGGATCCCGTCCCATCCCGGGTAATTTTGGGATGGGACCGGGATGGGATCGGGATTTCAATTTTTTTTTGCCCACCCCTAGAAATAATGCACGCTAGGCCTAGGCTAACGCACGCTAATTCTCCTTGAGTAGCGCACGCTAGCTTTGAGCCGTAGCGCGTGCTAAGGGACACTCAGGTCAGAACCAGTAACTCATCCTGCTTTCTGGACTGGCAGTTAACGCCCGCTAGGAGTTCGTTAGCGCACGCTATTCGTGGTCACTAGCGCACGCTAACATCCGTCCGTAGTGCACGCTAACGGGCTGGTCGGCAGAGGCAGTGAGGTTGTCAGACTGTCTGGACTATCAGGTAACGTACGCTAGGCTTCGGCTAGCGCACGCTATAAGGGCTGCGTAGCGCACGCTAAACTATCGCGGTAGCGCACGCTAAGACTTGAGCAGGGCAGAGGACAGTAGGTTCTGGACTCCGATTCTGGACACCATTTTCGGCTAGCGCACGCTAAAGGAAGGCGATTAGCGCACGCTAACGGGGACGACAGAAGCCACTGGACTACCGGTGACCCCGCTAGCGCACGCTAATATTAGAGGCGTAGCGTGCGCTAGACTGGGCGAGTATATATTGGACAGTTGACTTCCATTTCGTCATTTTTCTCATCTTTCTCACTTTTCCGATCGAGAGCAGCGGTTTTCGGCGATTTGGAGAGTTCGAAGACGATCCTTCTTCAGATATCAACATCTTTGGTTGGAGAACAAGGATTTAACAACATCTAATCCATTCTATCGTCCAAATCAAGGTAAAAATCCTTAGAACCCTATTTTTGGGAATTTTGGGGTTTTTCTTAGATTCGTTCGATTTATCCGGTTTGAAGCTTGAGAATGTTGAGATTATGATATATCTACCCCGTATACATGCTTTTCCTACGATTTTACGGATTGGTTTGTGCCGTGTTCGGACTTGTGAGGGTTTGGGTGATTTTCCAACTTCTAGTTGTTTACCCTTGTATTTTCGTGAATCGTAGACGGGTTTCGGGAGTTTCTTCGTGAATTATGAGTATGTATTATTGATTATCATATCCATTACGAATCGTTTAGGTACCGGAAGTGCGTTCTTGGACCTACCGAACTCATACTCTTTTCCGTTCGATTTCTCGATGTCTCAAAGGCAAGTATATATTTATGATTGTACGTTCTCGACTTTGATAGTAAGATATATGAATGTCATGTTTATTTATATCCACTATGGGATGGGCCGACGAGTCCTCTGAAGGTTTCGTAGCCTCTGGTGCGATTCCACGGATAATATGAGTTAACCACTCTGGGATTGACCGATGAGTCCTCTGAGGGTTCCGTAGCCTCTGGTGCGGTTCCACGGTTGATCATGTATGTATTGATGTTATGTTATGAGATTAGTTATTCCGGAATACTAGTCTTGAATTGATGAATTGACGGTTACCTTTACTTTATTGTCGAGGAGTATTGTATTTCATATTCGATATATTTGCACTAGCTATTCGACGGCTAACCCCTTTATGGGGTAAATACTATTTATGTATTTCAGGTTCCAGGAGAGCGGACAGGCAGGTATCGGGTCGGCATGAAGATGATGGGCAAGCGTGATACTGTGTCTTATCTCCGGTTATGTTCTGTGTTCCTCCATTCAGTGTTGTTGTACTGGAATGGTTATTGAATACTCGAGTATTGTTTTTCAGTTTCCTCGATGTTCCGGCCTGTGTTGCCGAGGTATTGATTTTGTGTTGGGATGTATTTGGATACATTGGATATGGTTGAATACCCTTTGTATTATACTTCATTTCGCTTTGCACCTTCTCGATCAAGTTTTATAGTTCCGCGTATGATTAGCCTTGTGGGTCCCATGGAGGGGCTCACGACACTGTAATATACCCTGAATAACTTGGAGGTGTTACAGAATATGTTATCAGAGCTTAGGTTTATGGATACCTAGGTTGTCGGTCTTTTAGGTCAATTGAGTAATCGTTTGTCTATAGTATCACTACTTTGCCATCATCACAGTGCGACCGGTAATTCATGTCAGCCGGGTAGGGGATGAGGCTGTGGACGTGAACGAGGACGTGGCGCGGCTGCTTCCTTCAGTTCCATTGCAGGATCGACCAACCCTAGCCTATCTAACTCGGTGCATCCTGACACCAAAAGTCAGCATGACCAGTCGACTGGCCAGGGGAACAGCGCGGGCGTTGGAGTTGCGAATGTACTTCAACAATTGGCTAACCAGATGACCATTTTAGCCCAAACCGTTCAGTTGAATAATCCGAACCCGAACGCGGATGCCTTGCTTCAGAATGTAATCCGTATGCACCCTCCTCAGTTTGGCGGTGCCACAGACCCGTTAGGATGGGAAGATTGACTAGCGGAGTTGGAGAAATTTTTTGAAGCGGTCGATTATCCCGAAGCGAGGAAAGTACCGATTGCTCAGTATTTCCTCATCAAGGAGGCTGCTACGTGGTGGAAAGTCATCAAGACACAGGATCGTTTTGCTATGTGGGATGAGTTTAAAGAACTTTTGGAGGCCGAGTTTTGTCATTGGCGGTGCGAGAAGGCCGAATTCGAGCCTTTTTCAAGGCTAAACCGCAGAATATTCCCGTATCGCAGGCGATCGTGGAGTACAACCAACAATTAATCCACATGAAGGATCAAGTGCGAAACGAGCGTGATAAGATCCGTTACTTTGATATGCAGATGAATATGGACTTACGGCGGTACATGGCCGGATTTGTTTGCACCACGTTGAAGGAATATCAGGACAGAGCTTTGGCCCATGATTTATTAAGCCCCGACAATGACACCAATGAAGAACCGAAGAAGCAGAAGATCGCGGGAATTTTTTTTGGCTCTAAGAGTGGCAACTTCTAGAGGTCACAGACGACTAACCATTCCGCCGGACAGTTGTCACGTTCTGCTAAAGGAAAGAGGGGTTTTCGTTCTGCACCGGGCACCACAACTCGCACGGTGACTTGCTATAATTGTGGTCGTCCAGGCCACGTTAATTTGGAATACAATTTCCCACCATTGAAGTGTCACACTTGTGGACAGATGGGACATAGGGCGGCTTATTGTTCCGAACCAAATCAGACTTTGGACACTCGGGCTTCTGCCCCAGCGCCACTTGATCAAGGCGTGAATCAACGGCAATCTTTGGTCGGGCCTCACGGCGAGGCCGGACGGGGTCAGAACGCTGGAGGGGGAAACTCTAGCGTCGGTTCAGTACAACCACGAGTGTACGAGATGCGTCGAACAGACGAACCCGATGCAGCGGTGGCCTCAGATACCATTCATATTTTATCTCATCCAGTTCGTGTACTTTTTGATACGGGTGCTACCCATTCTTTCATTTCCTTGGTGTGTGTACGCCGTTTTGTATGACTGCTTGTGATCCCTTCATTGTGTAACTACCTAGCGGGAATAGAATTGTGGGGAACCAGGAGATTAAAGATTTTCCGGTGATTATATCCAGTATGGATTGGGTATCGAATCTGATTGTAGTTGATATGGAAGGCGAGGACATGATCCTCGGCGAGGATTGGCTTGATAGTCACCAAGCGATTATGAATTACCGTACTAAGGTTATCACCATGATGACTAAAGACGGATCCGAGTACTCATTTTTGGGACGTAAGTTGGGCCAATCCAAGTTACGTATCAGTGCCATGAAGGCAGTACAACTTTTGAATAAAGGTTATACGGGATATTGGTGTTATGCCTTGAAGACGGAAGGGAACGAAGTCGAATTCTCTTCGATTCTAGTATCCCGATGTTTTTCCGGACGACCTCCCGGGATTACCACCAGATTGAGAAATAGAATTTTCTGTGGATTTAGAGCCTGATGCGGCCCCGATTTCTAAGGCACCTTATCGGATGGCACCTTCCGAGATGCAAGAATTAAAGAATCAGTTGGGAGAGCTTCTGGAGAAAGGGTACATCAGACCGAGCGCTTCGCCTTGGGGTGCGCTTGTCCTTTTTGTGAGAAAGAAGGATGGTTCACTACGTTTGTGCATCGACTACCATGAGCTGAACAAAGTGACCATCAAGAACAAGTATCTTTTGCCTCGTATAAACTATTTATTTGATCAGTTGCAGGGGGCTGCAGTTTTCTCGAAAATTGATTTGAGATCAGGGTACTATCAACTCAGGGTGAAAGAGTCCGACGTTCCGAAGACTGCATTTCGGACGAGATATGGGCATTATGAATTTGTAGTCATGCCTTTTGGTTTGACTAATGCACCGACAGTGTTCATGCAGTTAATGAACAAGATATTCATCGAGTACCTCGACAGGTGTGTAGTCGTCTTTATTGACGACATTTTGATTTATTCTCGAGATAAAGAGGAACATGCCCGACACTTGCGTTTGGTACTAGATATTTTGAGAATCGAGCACCTCTATGCAAAATTCTCGAAATGTGAATTCTAGTTGGAAGAATTTATGTTTCTCGGCCATGTGATTTCAGCCGAAGGGGTTTATGTAGACCCACAGAAGATTGAGGCAGTGCTAGGTTGGGCACCGCCTAAAAATGTTAAGGAAGTTCGTAGCTTTTTCGGCCTTGCTGGGTATTACCGTCAGTTTGTTGAGGGGTTCTCGAAACTCGCTCGGCCGCTTACGAAATTACTCCAGAAGATAGAAAAGTTTGTTTGGACGAATGAGAGACAACAGAGCTTCGATGAGCTGAAGAGACATTTGACTTCAGCGCCGATTTTAACTTTACCACATGGTAGTGAGGGCTTTGCGGTTTATAGTGACGCTTCGGGTCAAGGTCTTGGCTGTGTGCTTATGCAGCATGATAAGACGATAGCTTTTGCATCACGAAAACTAAAGCCGTACGAGATGAATTATCCTACTCACGATTTGGAGTTGGCCGCAATTGTCTTCGCACTCAAGATTTGGCGATATTATTTGTATGGTTCTCCGTGTTGGATTTATACCGATCACAAGAGCCTGAAGTATATTTTCAGTCAGAAAGAGGTGAACATGAGACAGAGACGTTGGTTAGAGTTGATAAAGGATTACGATTTAGAAATTCTTTACTACCCGGGTAAAGCCAATGTTGTCGCGGATGCTTTGAGCCGCAAATCGGTATCTCTCCAGATGCTCGAGGTTCTTACTTCTCAGACAAAGATTCGGCAGGATTTAATCGAGCAAGGAATAGAAGTTTGGCTTCAACGAATACAAGGACAGTTGTGTACTCTCGAAATTACTTCCTCCTTGGTTGACGACATCAAAGGGAAACAGTGGAGTGACCCGATGATCTCTCAACTGAAGGAAGATGTAATTAAAGGAAAAGCTCCTGGCTTTATGGTTCACGGGGATAGTATCTTGAGATTTCAAGGCAGGCTTTGTGTTCTGAATGATCTAGAGTTGAGGCAGAGAATTCTCCGAGAAGATCATACTACACCTTACTCAATCCACCCGGAACGAGTAAGATGTACAAAGACTTGAAGCGCAATTTTTGGTGGAATAACATGAAGAATGATGTCACGGAATTTGTATTGCGGTGCTTGACGTGTTAGCAAGTCAAGATCGAACATCAACGACCAACGGGGTTGTTGAAGCCGCTTCCCATTCCCGAGTGGAAGTGGGAAGACATTTCTATGGACTTTATCACTGGCATGCCGAGAACTAGGGCCGGAATGAATATGATTTGGGTAATCGTCGACCGGTTGACCAATTCTGCACACTTCTTGGGTATTAAGGATACTTGGAGACCGGAGAGGTTAGCTCGAACCTTTATAGCTGAGATCGTAAGATTGCACGGTGCCCCCAAGACCATTGTTTCTGATCGAGACGGTCGTTTCGTATCGCATTTTTGGCAGGCCATTCATCAGGCTTTGGGTACTGAGTTGAGATTGAGCAGGTCCTTTCACCCTTAGTCAGATGGTCAGACGGAGAGGACGATTCAGACATTGGAGGATATGTTGCGGGCTTATGCCCTAGATTGGAGTGATGATTGGGAGCTCCACTTGCCGTTGATCGAGTTTGCCTACAATAATAGTTGGCATGCGTCTATCAAAATGGCACCATTCGAGGCACTTTATGGTAGGCGATGTAGGTCACCATTATGTTGGGACGAAGCTTCGGAGCTAATTGGAATGGAGCCGGACATGTTGATGGAGACTAAGGAAAAGATTTCTATCATCCGGGACCAGTTGCTGACTGCCCAGAGCCGTCAGAAATCTTATGCTGATACTCGTCGTCGACCCTTGGAGTTCGAAGTGGGGGATCATGTCTTACTCAAGGTGTCGCCGACCAGAGGGGTTTTCTGCTTCGGGAAAAAAAGGAAACTTAGTCCGAGGTATATCGGGCCTTTTGAGATTTTGGACAGGGTTGGAGATTTAGGTTATCGCTTGGCGTTGCCTTCAGCTTTGAGTCACGTCTATAGTGTTTTTCATGTGTCTCAATTGAGAAAGCACGTGCCGGATCCGAGCCATGTTATCGACTATAGTGAGATTGATGTAGCCGAGGATATTTCCTTTCCGGAGAGACCCATGAAGATCCTTGAGCGTCGTGAGAAACAACTTTGGCATAAGACCATTCCACTGGTTAAAGTGCAATGGTCAAGACATGGAGTCGAGGAGGCGACTTGGGAAACGGAAGAGAAGATGCGGTCGGAGTACCCCGAACTTTTTATTTCTTAAGTTTCGGGACAAAAATTCTTTTTAGAGGGGGAGAATGTAATACCTGTACTTTTTATTAACTGTTTGACTTTGCCGTTCTTCCTATTTTGTCGCTCTGTAAACTCTTTGTGCTGTTGTCGATATTGTTATAGAGTTTCGTACCTTGTTTGGGTCACGATTGTGTTGTTTAGACCTTGCGGAAGTGTTCTGGGTCAGAGAAATAACGCACGCTAGGCCTAGGCTAACGCACGCTAATTCTCCTTGAGTAGCGCACGCTAGCTTTGAGCCGTAGCGCGCGCTAAGGGACCAGTCAGGTCAGAACCAGTAACTCATCCTGCTTTCTGGACTGGCAGTTAATGCGCGCTAGGAGTTCGTTAGCGCATGCTATTCGTGGTCAGTAGCGCACGCTAATATCCATTCGTAGCACACGCTAACGGGCTGGTCGGCAGAGGCAGTGAGGTTGTCAGACTGTCTGGACTATCAGGTAACGTACGCTAGGCTTCGGCTAGCGCACGCTATAAGGGCTGCATAGCATATGCTAAACTATCGCGGTAGCGCACGCTAAGACTTGAGCATGGCAGAGGACAGTAGGTTCTGGACTCCAATTTATGGACACCATTTTCGGCTAGCGCACGCTAAAGGAAGGCAATTAGCGCACGCTAACGGGGCCGAGAGAAGCCACTGGACTACCCGGTAACCCCGCTAGCGCATGCTAATATTAGAGGCGTAGCGTGCGCTAGACTGGGCGAGTATATATTGGACAGTTGACTTCCATTTCGTCATTTTTTTCATCTTTCTCACTTTTCCGATCGAGAGCAGTGGTTTTCGGCAATTTGGAGAGTTCGATGACGATCTTTCTTCAGATATAAACATCTTTAGTTGGAGAACAAGGATTTAACAACATCTAATCCATTTTATCATCCAAATCAATGTAAAAATCCTTAGAACCCTATTTTTGGGAATTTTGGGGTTTTTCTTAGATTCGTTCGATTTATCTGGTTTGAAGCTTGAGAATCTTGAGATTATGATATATCTACCCCGTATACATGCTTTTCCTATGATTTTACAGATTGGTTTGTGCCGTGTTCGGACTTGTGAGGGTTTCGGTGATTTTCCAACCTCTAATTGTTTACCCTTGTATTTTCGTGAATCGTAGATGAGTTTCGGGAGTTTCTTCGTGAATTATGAGTATGGATTATTGATTATCATATCCCTTACGAATCGTTTAGGTACCGGAAGTGCATTCCTGGAACTACCGAACTCATACTCTTTTACGTTTGATTTCTCGATGTCTCTAAGGCAAGTATATATTTATGATTGTACGTTCTCGACTTTGACAGTAAGATATATGAATGTCATGTTTATTTATATCCAGTCTGGGATGGGCCGACGGGTCCTCTGAGGGTTTCGTAGCCTCTGGTGCAATTCCACGGATAATATGAGTTAACCACTCCGGGATGGACCGACGAGTCCTCTGAGGGTTCCATAGCCTCTGGTGCGGTTCCACGGTTGATCATGTATGTATTGATGTTATGCTATGAGATTTAGTTATTCCGGAATACTAGTCTTGAATTGATGAATTGACGGTTACCTTTACTTTATTGTCGAGGAGTATTGTATTTCATATTTGATATACTTGCACTAGCTATTCGACGGCTAACCCCTTTATGAGGGAAATACTTTTTATGTATTTCAGGTTCCAAGAGAGCGGACAGGCAGGTATCGGGTCGGCATGAAGATGATGGGCAAGCGTGATACTATGTCTTATCTCCAGTTATGTTCTGTGTTCCTCCATTCAGTGTTGTTGTACTGGAATGGTTATTGAATACTCGAGTATTGTTTTTCAGTTTCCTCGATGTTCCGGCCTGTGTTGCCGAGGTATTAATTTTGTGTTGGGATGTATTTGGATACATTGGATATGGTTGTATACCCTTTGTATTGTCCTTCATTTCGCTGTATTTGGACCTTCTCGGTCAAGTTTTATAGTTCCGCGTATGATTAGCCTTGTGGGTCCCACGGAGGGGCTCATGGCGCTGTAATATACCCTGAATAACTTGGGGGTGTTACACCTGATGGATTTTGATTTTACGTGGGAATGGACGAACTTCTTGAACCAAATCTCTCGGGATGCAAGAATCGATATGAGCCTCTTCATTGTAAGGTATGTATTCCAAGCTACCAAACACTCTTTATGGATAGAGAGGAACAAAAGACGACATGAAGAAAAATCGATCACCAACACTATCTTGGTGAGAATGATTGACATTATGGTGTGAAATAGGTTAAGCACAATGCGGAGGAATGGTGTCAAGAAATACGAAGATGGCTTTCGTATTTGGTTTGGCACAAGAAGACTGTCATGAGATTTTAAGTTGTGTCTTCTTCTTAGCCGCTTAATATATATTTTCGATACATCTGCCAGTGCTATGCATTTAGAACACAAATATAGGAACTGCTTTTTGGTACTTTGATATAAAACACCAAATTTAAGTCTTGAAAACTAGGATTTATGTGCTCTATCTTTGCTGCCACTTCCTATCAATTGCTGAAACTTATATTATTTTTCAGGATGGCGTTCACCGCATTGGAGATTTAGATTTTGGGAAATTTGAAAATGGCACTCATAAAGATTATAATTTTTGAAATCTTACCTCCAGAGAAGAATATTACACGAATTATTTACTCCGGAGATTTAAATGGCGATTTTGGTTCTAAAAATGCAAGAGGTTATCTTAAATGACTACTTGATTTTTGCTGACAATATTTTTGTAGGCTTCTTTGTTATAACTTCAAACTTTTATATTTAAAAATTTATAGAAAAATAGAAAGTTACAGAGATTGTAATGTTAATATTCCTTGCATATATGTTTACATTGATATATAGTTATTGATGCTGATCTGATTTTTTTTTTTGCTACATTGAAAAAACGAAACAAAGCTAGCTATTACAATCTTGTGGTATAATCAAGTCTCTTGCCAAAAATGCGACTAAATCTTGAGGCGGCTCCATCCAAACATGCAAACCGGTCATTCCATGCCCCAATTTTGCTAAACAATCAGCACAGTGATTTGCCTCTCGCTTAATATGATGAAACTGAAGTTCCCATGGTAGTCTCAAAAACTACCTGCAGTCCTCCAAAATGTTTTGGAGTGGGTGATCATTTGTATCCTCCTTACCGATGAGCTTATAAATAACCTCTGAATCCGTCTCGACACAAAGACGAGGATACCTATGAGTCCATGCCAATTGAAGCCCCTCGCAAAGAGCGAGAAGTTCCACCACCATTATAGACACCTCACCCAAGTTGCAAGAGTAACCACTACACCACTTACCCTCCATGTCTCGGATAATGCCACCCCCGGCCACCATCCCCGTCGACTTCCAAAAACTATTGTCAGAATTCATTTTATGCTAACCCAAAGGTAGACAGGACCAGGCCGCCCGCACGCCAAAAGATAAAACATGAGGGATTTGTTTTGATTTGATATGATATTATTATTTTGGAAAGAATAATATATTGAAGTAAGTTGAAGATGAAAAAGAATATCAACTCTTTGATTGAGAGGTGATACTCACGGCATTAACAAGTGAGAGAGAGAGAGAGAAGATAGTTTTCTCAAGTCTTCATCATCTTCATCTTCTTCATCTTTCTTATTCATTTTTCTTGGATAAAGATTGAGAGATAATTGAGAGAAAAATTGATAAATATACTTGGAGTATATACTTCAATTAATATAAGCTTCACCATCCTATTTTAGCCGTATCATTGGAGGATAATAGGGTGGTTGTTATTCCGGTCGACTTCCGGCGCGTGGCAAGTAGAGGCACGGTGTTTCGGTGCTCGGGATTTCAAAAGCTTGACGAATCAGATTCATGGGGAAGATCACCTAAAGCTTGGGGAATCACATTTGTGAAGAACACCATTTAATCAACGTACTTCGAGGGTATGATTTCGAATATTCCTTTGTTTCGTTATTTATTCGTATATACGTAGCGAGATCGATCCTCTTAGGGATTCGGATCGTATTTGATGCGTATATTGCTTCCGCTGCGCCTTCGTTTTAGGCACCAAATCCCAACAGTGGTATCGGGGAGAGGTCTAAGCGATCGCATATTCGATATTTGCATTTGGAATGCTTGGTTATTTTTTATGATTTCGAATAATAATTGTTTTAATTATTAATGTATAATTGTTCATCTAAAAATTATTTTTCATGATTTTATGTTACAATATAAATCTATTTTTCTTTTGAAAAACTGATTTAGTTGTGTAATATAAAAATTAAAAAAATATTATTTTTGGATTCGGGCCTTGTATCGCAAGATTGCCGATTGCATGCAAGGAAGGATGAGTGTTAGTGAATATATTGATGAGTTCGAGAACTTAGCCTTGATGGGAGAATTGGAGGAGAATGAAGAACAAAAAAAGATGGCGCAGCTCGGGGTTGCCGTGGATCGCCCGACAGCAAAGGCCTCTTTGGGCGGTTGGGTGGTGGCGACTCCTGTCAGTGCGGGTTTGGCCCGGGCCTTGTTTTTTCCGACTCCGTTTTTATATTTCGTTCGATAAATTAATTTCCTACAAATTAAATTGGATTTAATTTTACTAAGATATAATTATGGTAATTTTATTCTTTGGAGAATTAATTTAATGAAATATTTTCTCGTCCGGAAAGTTAAAATTAACGGTTGTTTGAATTAATTGGATTAATTTTGGATAGATTAATTTATATTGATTGGATCAATAGTTAGATTAATTGTTATGCCATTAATTTTAATGTGGTTGTTGCATTATTATTTGAATGGTGATGTAGTTCGTGGACCTAGTTTTTGAATCATTTTTCGATTGAGTTGTAAAGGCCGTTCTGAGCCTATTTATTTTACTAGAAATATTTATATCTAGGATGCAATTTTTCAATATAAAATTTATATGTAATGACGAAGACCGGAGGAAGAACCATTCGAGAGTACGAAGATTCAAGACTCGAGACATGTAATTAGATTACGATGTTTTTGGTTCTAGGAACGGTCCATGAACTACATGTTGGTAGCAACTAGGTTGTGTATGTTTTATTCATATGGTATGAATGCTACAAACGCGCTTAAATGAATTAATGTGCATAGTGTAATATTGATCGCGAAAATTCTCCCACGTCAAAATATTAAGTTTAAAAGGTTTCAAGCTTTTCCTTCCCTCCGTCGAGCTCTTGAAAAATTGAAATCCAAATCGGATGTGCTATGATTCTGAGTTATCGTGGTAGTCGTTCGGGGAGGGTCGAGAAATTCCGAGAGTGCATTGGATGCCTTCGGTTGGAGCAAATTTTATCCCTAGAAACCTGTTAGGTTGTCGGATAAGATTCAATTGCGAAACTGATAAGCGTCGATGGTGTAAACTTAACTTGTTCATGAACTATAAAAACCGTATAGGTTGAGGGGAGTGAACAAGGGGAAAAAGAAGATCGAATCATCCATTAGATGGGTTGGTGTTGGACAACACTTTATGAAGATTAATAGACTAGAAACCTGTTCGGTTGCCCTGTATTAAAATTTATAAAGAATTCAATCACCACTATGAAGTAATGCGAACAAATACTTCCGAATCTCACAAGAGAGTGTGTTATTCCGATTAAAGTAGTGGGAGCTGGGTTAAAAGAATAGAAAAGACCTTAATTCTAAACTCAGATCATAACTGAACGAGTCACTAATTAATCTGTCGTACTTAATGCAGACAAACAAAATATCAACTCTCAAAATGACAATGAACCCGCTTACCATTCTACTTGAAAACAACACCTTAACTGGTCCTAAGTTTATGGATTGGCTCCGCAACGTGATGATAGTCCTAAGTATGGAGGCGCTGGGATACGTCTTGGAGGCGGACATTCCGGCGGCTCCGGTGCAGACCTGAGCCAGTCAGGAAGATGTTGAAAACCACGAAAAGTGGGTTAAGGATGACATTAGAGTCCATGGCTATATGATGGCCTCTATGTCTAATGAGCTTTAGAGAGCTCATGAGAAAATGACTTCTGCTAGGCAGATCTTATCTCACTTAACCGAGCTTTATGGTAAGCACAGTCGAACTGCTAGATATCAGATATCCAAGCAACTGTTCGATGCCAGGATGAAGGATGGTGAGAAGGTTGGGGACCACGTCCTCAAAATGATCTCTATAATCGAGAGATTGGAGGCTCTTGATTTTAGGATGGATGCTTCTCTCCAGACCGACCTTATCCTACAGTCTCTTCCTAATTCCTTCTCATAGTTTGTTATGAACTACAACTGCAATGAGATTGCTTGCAATTTAGCAGGGTCGATGAACAAACTTTTAACCGCTCAGTCTCAGATGAAGACTCCTCGGATGAAGGAGTCTGCTCTTGTGATTTCTTCTGGATCTCGGAGGTCAAAGAATAAGAAGAAAAAGAACAAGAAGATGGGTCCACGAAGCAAGGACATTAAGGGTAAGGGTAAGGCCCCGTTGGTTCTTAAGAGCAAGAAGGTGAAGTCAGAAAAATGTCTCAAATGCGATGAGCTTGGCCACTAGGCAAGAGACTGTCCGATCCTTCATAGCGCTTCAGGTACGGAACTTTTAGTTTTGGAAACAAAGTGTTCTGCTACTGTATTTTCTACTTCTTGGATACTGGATTCAGGTGCTAGTTCTCACATTTGTACCATGAATCAGGATCTGGAACAAAATAGGAAACTTGTGTAATATCCGGAATTTCTACTACCGTTGTTTAATATTATTTTATCCGAGTTATATTGTACACCGTGGAATCTGTATAGTATAGATAAAATAAATGAAGGACTGAGATGTCAGTATCGGTATAATTGTCGTACTTGGTCGACAGTTGTATTAGAGGATATAGTGCGTCATGTATACGTATCCATAATGTCGAGACGTTGGACAAGAATAGCTGAAAATGGCTAAGTATAGCCTTATTAGCGCACGTTAATAGTTAAGCTTAGCGCACGCTACCATGCAGGGTTAGTGCACGCTAAAGGTAAAATCATAGCGCACGCTAATGCAGTAAGATCGGAAGGAATCTGCGTGTGGACCAGGCCACTTTCGGCGCACATTCTGATAAGTCAACGGATGTTTGTAATGTAGTACTAGCGCACGCTAAACCCTAAAGGTTATCGCACGCTAATGGTATATTGGACAAAAAGGAATCTTATCCTCGTCAGCACTTTCGGCGTGTGGACCAGTCTTCGGAGCATACAGACAAACGAGTCAACTGATATTAGCGCACGCTAAATGCAAGGACTTGCGTACGCTAGAGAGTGTAAGTTATGTACGCTAATGCATGGGCGTTACGTACGTAAGCACATGTACGAAGCCATATTGTAGCCTCTGGACTGTGATAACGCACGCTAACAAAGTCAGTTAGCGCACGCTAAGGCCGTAGTGCACGCTAAACATAAGGTTTAGCGCACGCTAGTAATATACTTTATAAAAAGGGACAGACGGGTATTATGAAGCATTTCGTCCATTCTCTTCTTGCAACCGATAGAGAGAACCTTGGGAGGTACCTGAGGTCCAGAAACACTCCGAGATGATGATCTTTATCAAGATTAAAGATGAAAATCATGGATTAAAGCTTTGTTCTTTAAATCATTGGCGATTCTTGGAAATGGATTCAAACTTGAGATTCAATCCATTTCTTCAAAAAGGTAATCCCTCTTCATCTTTGGATTTCATTTTGGATTGAATGTTGATATTCTTGAGTTGATGATTATTACATAAACAAGTTGATAAGCATGATTATGAGATGGATTACCGGAGTATGATGATATTAATATGATTTGGGTGATTTGTATTGTGTAGTTCATTTTCTTGAGATAAGTTGGTTAATCCTCATTCTCCTTTGCGGATGTTGATGTTATTGTTGATGATTACTCCCTGTAATGATAGATTATGAAAGTGTTGTTACGTTCTTAATGTTTCATGATGTTGATATTGAGGAAGATGATATATGGATATAGGACTTGGATTATAAGTTGAATGATTGTTTGTATGCTAAAGGATATCGGATTTCGTTGTTTTGATGACTATAAACATGGTTTTGGATCACTTAGTGTTCTTGATAATCGTCATATGTTGATCGGTACCTGAAAAGCATGCAAACTGTACAGCATTAGCGCACGCTAAGCTCATTGTCTAGTGCACTCTAACGGGAACAACTTAGCGCACGCTACGTTAAGTGATTAACGTGCGCTAAGTCATCAGGCAGGGTAGTATATTCTGTTTCGGTTATGAATTCGTGATCATTTAAGTTGGTTTAATCAGAATTGTGGTTAACCGAGATATTGTTGAGCCGTTGGGTTTGTGAATTGATTTTTATCGATTGTTGATTGTTATCGAACTTGTTGTTTATCGAATTACTAGGTTGAGAATATTGATCGGTGGTTATAACCGTATGCTGCAGTCATGTTCGAGTATTTTCGTGAATTATTTTGGTCGGGACCGAGGGACATGTAGATGACGGCAATGGAATTGGTAACTGCTTCATCGGTATTAAGGCAAGTTATTACTTGCTCAGTTTATAATATTTAATGAATGGTTTCAGTTTCATTCGTTTATAATTCGTATAGCAATGTTTATAATCGTAATCACAGTGGATTTGGGATTATAGGCTGTATTCGAGTTTTGGGAATTAAATCATAAGGTATATGATTTACATTTATTATTGGTATATTTGGTATCGAGGATACATTGTGGTATAGACGAAGACGTGAATTATTTACCGTCCGTGGTAAGTTGTACCATCGAGTATTGAGGATAATTGTCCGTGATGGTTTGGACATCGAGATTGCTCTCGAAGGACTCGGGACAAGTACTCTAAATCATTTTTGTCATTTTGTGTCGATCATGTTATGATACATTCGTGTATCGTTGTTGTCATGCATTTGTGCACGGTTGTTGTCGTGCATTGTGTACTATTGTCTTATGCAGTTGTGCATTGTTGTCGTATGTCCACCATGCGTTGGTCTGATGGGATCATCATGGGAATCTATAGCTGTGTGCGCTGGATCGCTGGACAGGTAATGCCACCATGCGTTGGTCCGACGGGATCATCATGGGAATCTATAGCTGTGTGCGCTGGATCGTTGGATTACCAGATGTGTTGTTGTTATTGTGCATATGTATATTATGGGTTTGCCATAAGTATACATTGTTGTTATTGTTGTGAACATATTGACGTTGTCACATGAGTATGCATTTGTAGGTCTTGCGTTAGGACCATGTTCGTATGTTGTGTTGATCTGATCTTGGATTTGACTGACGTGATTTCGTCATGGTATTTCGTATCTTGTGGTATGTTCCATATTTCCTTGATACTTGTCTTTGATGGACAATCGATTATCGTATTGGAATTGTCGACGTTATCCGATGGATTGAATTGGCCAGAGTTGGTATAATTTCCGTATCGCGAATTATGATAATGTTTTGAGAACCTTGAGTATTGTTGAGATACCGTATAGATATTTCGGTATTATCTTATTGTGTTGTTAAGGATACGAATCGTGGATTTTCGTAAAGTTACGACGGTAAGATTACATTGGTCGTATTCTTACTTAGTATTTCCATTGATATGTAATTATTGACGTGATGTGATGGTTATCATTGTTGGATATTATGGATGACCCCGTCGTGGGCTTTCTTTTTAGGTTCTTGGATTATCAAGCTTGTATCCGTCGTGAAGAGATGAGCTTCCCGGAGGATACTGGCTAGGACATGTATTTGTGTATTGAGCTTTTGATCTGTTGTTGTATTCCGCTGCTAGAGTATTTTAATTGTTTGTCTTTATCCGCTGCGTGAGTATTTTTAAATGTCCTTTTGGTATCTGGCAACTTAGGTTACTTTGGCAATCATTTTCTAAATCTATTCTGTCGATACGTGTAAGCGATAGCTTAACGTATGTTTTTAAACTGTTGAGTTTTAACATTTCGGGCCTTGTGGTTTCAAATGAGATTTTACGACGGTTTTGATAAACGAGTTTTATAAAGTCTTCGAATGTTTTAAATATATAATACCGTCGTTAGCCTCTTGGACGTTTGTAAATGTTTGCAAAAATTTCCTTCAGCCTTGTGGGTTCCATCTCGGGGCCACGGCTGTAATATTCGATCGGATGCGGGGTGTTACAGAATATGGTATCGGAGCTTAGGTTGTGAAAACCTAGGCAGTCGGGTCGAGTTGGGTCATGCTTTTGTCGTGTCATTCGAATTGTCGGTTGACAAGTGTTTGAGCTCTGGGTTTTTGTTGTTCACTCGGGCTTGTGCGTTATGTGATTTACCAGTGTGGTATTGGGATTGTTGTAACTTTTCCAAATGGTGTTAACGTGTTTCTTCAGATAGAGTTGTGTTGTGTTCTCGAGTTGAACTGAGTTTGCAAAATGTGTGTTTTGAAAATATCTGTGTCGACTATTTTCTTGAGACGAGACATGTGCCAATATCACGGGGAATCGTCGGCTTCACGATCTGTAAGTATTTGGATTCTTGAATTATATTGAGATTTATTGCCGTTCTAAGTTGATATGCTTTGAGATTCAGCAAATATTATGCGTTACAGTATAAGGTGACAGAGTTGGGATAGGATTGATGATCTTGAGAAGTTATGATTTTGGAAATCAATATGTCGGTTAAGCTTTGGAACGGAGTTGTGCATTTGGAAGAAATATTGTGGATTGTTCAGGAGAACATGTAGTCATGTTAATTCATTTTATGATATATGAACTGTTTTTGAGCATTTGAAAATGGTACTTTTCAAAATGAATGTTTTACGGATGTTTTACCGTAAATGATTTTTGGGCCGAGACCCAATAGATTTTTGAAATTATTTTATAACTCAGGACTTGGGGTCCGAAAAAGGGTTTTCTACTTTTTAAACTTCTTGTAATGCAGAACGAGATACGGGCTGAGACCCTAATGTTTCAAAAGGCCTTTCTGTTTTCTTAAAACTCCTAAGAATTGTAAAACACTTTATTAATCGTTTATCTATTTCGTTCCTGCCTTTCGGGGTTTTGGCTTACTTGTTCAAATGAAACCTCTCGGGAAGTCTTTCGCTGTGTTGATTTGTTTCAATGTTTTGTCATGGCATATTTGAGGTGATCCAGGATGGATTAATGATTGACATGGCGAGTCATATGTGGAAAAAGGAGTTTTTAGTCGGAATTTATATATTGAAATTTCGGAACTTTATCGTGTGGTTTTCCGATGGAATAGCGAGCCGAATTGGTATACATGAGTATGGGTGTGGTCAATCATTTGCATAGTTTTCATTTTAAGACTTCGAAATCGTGAGGATTCGAAGGAAACTGTTATCAAATACTTGGCATTAGCAAGCCAGTTTAACTTTTCAAAAAAATTTATTTTGTGGTCTTACGAAAATTTTGTTTTGAGTTTTGAAATTTTTTGTAAGAACTTTCGAAAATTTGTCTTCTTGACGAGACTATATGATTTCAAACTGGTTTTGAAAATGTGACTGATATACATACGCATTTAGTGCATAGTGCATATCATGATGAAGTTATGAGTGTAACTCACAAACTGGATGAGACATCAGTATGGAACTATGGAAAGGGATCCGAACTCTAGTATGATAGTTTGGTTATCCAGAGATGATCGGTTGATTGACCGGATAAGAGCAATATGCTACGTGTTGTAGATTCTTGCACAGGATGTAATTTTGTAACTTTGGATTTTGCGAAATCGGGGCATATGTGCTATGTAATTCCATTGGTATGGTTGTAGCGCGATTTGTACCATAGCGATTTCTGAATGATTTCTTTGTAAGTGTAGATTTGGGGATGGTGACCCCATACTGGTTGTTTTGGATATTGAGTGGTTGTTTCCACTCAACTTATGATTGGTACGTTCATCGATTTGCGATTGGTTGTTCGTATGCCGAGGGGAATGTTCACCAGTCGGTTGTGTTTCGTTGAGATTCACTGTATGTGATTTGTTTAATGTTTTGAGAATTTTGTTCTTTCGTATATCGGTTTCTACGGTTCTATGTTGATCATGTTGGAGCTTACCATGTGAGGGTATTCCCGATTATCGTTGATCGTTCGTTTGTCATATTGGAGGTTATCATGTCGATGATATTCTCGGTTAATTTATTGGTTGATCATTGCTAGTGATCATCTGAGCGTTCAGATTTTGTGTGGATATTTCGGGATTTGTTGCCATTGTGTTGGGCAGTTGTTTCACATCGTGTAATATTTATTTGTATCAGGATTTGGACTTGATTGTGTAATCAGGCAGACAGGATTTGAAACGGATAGATTATTTCATCCGAAGATGATATATTTTTGTTGAGATTCATGGAGTGTGATTGTAAGCGTATTGAGATTGTACAGTGATGTCACTTACTAGTATCTCAAGAGATCGTCGACTTTGCGCCTTTGGTAAGTATCTTTGTTTGATTATTCATGAATGATGATGATTGATCGTTGTCGTGATGGTTTCGAAATATTTTAGTTGAACGGTTTGTTTGTTTTTCTATGACGGATTACAAGTTTCGAGGACGAAACTTATTTTAAGTGGTGTAGTATGTAATATCCGGAATTTCTACTATCGTTGTTTAATATTATTTTATCCGAGTTATATTGTACAACGTGGAATCTGTACAGTATAGATAAAATAAATGAAGGACTGAGATGTCAGTATCGGTATAATTGTCGTACTTGGTCTACAATTGTATTAGAGGATATAGTGCGTCATGTATACATATCCGATATGTCGAGACGTTGGACAAGAATAGCTGAAAATGGCTAAGTATAGCCTTATTAGCGCACGTTAATAGTTAAGCTTAGCGCACGCTACCATGCAGGGTTAGTGCACGCTAAAGGTAAAATCATAGGGCACGCTAATGCAGTAAGATCGGAAGGAATCTGCGTGTGGACCAGGCCACTTTCGGCGCACGCTCTGATAAGTCAACAGATGTTTGTAATGTAGTACTAGCGCACGCTAAACCCTAAAGGTTAGCGCACGCTAATGGTATATTGGACAAAAAGGAATCTTATCCTCGTCAGCACTTTCGGCGTGTGGACCAGTCTTCGGAGCATACAGACAAACGAGTCAACTGATATTAGCGCACGCTAAATGCAAGGACTTGCGTACGCTATAGAGTGTAAGTTACGTACGCTAATGCATGGGCGTTACGTACGTAAGCACATGTACGAAGCCACACTGTTGCCTCTGGACTGCGATAGCGCACGCTAACAAAGTCAGTTAGCGCACGCTAAGGCCGTAGCGCACGCTAAACATAAGGTTTAGCGCACGCTAGTAATATACTTTATAAAAAGGGACAGACGGGTATTATGAAGCATTTCGTCCATTCTCTTCTTGCAACCGATAGAGAGAACCTTGGGAGGTACCTGAGGTCCAGAAACACTCCGAGATCGTGATCTTTATCAAGATTAAAGATGAAAATCGTGGATTAAAGCTTTGTTCTTTAAATCATTGGCAATTCTTGGAAATGGATTCAAACTTGGGATTCAATCCATTTCTTCAAAAAGGTAATCCCTCTTCATCTTTGGATTTCGTTTTGGATTGAATGTTGATGTTCTTGAGTTGATGATTATTACATAAACAAGTTGATAAGCATGATTATGAGATGGATTACCGGAGTATGATGATATTAATATGATTTGGGTGATTTGTATTGTGTAGTTCATTTTCTTGAGATAAATTGGTTAATCCTTATTCTCTTTTGCGGATGTTGATGTTATTGTTGATGATTACTCCTTGTAATGATAGATTATGAAAGTGTTGTTACGTTCTTAATGTTTCATGATGTTGATATTGAGGAAGATGATATATGGATATAGGACTTGGATTATAAGTTGAATGATTGTTTGTATGTTAAAGGATATCGAATTTCGTTGTTTTGATGACTATAAACATGGTTTTGGATCACTTAGTGTTCTTGATAATCGTCATATGTTGATCGGTACCTGAAAAGCATGCAAACTGTACAACATTAGCGCACGCTAAGCTTATTGTCTAGCGTACGCTAACGGGAACAACTTAGCGCACGCTACGTTAAGTGATTAACGTCCGCTAAGTCATCAGGCAGGGTAGTATATTCTGGTTCGGTTATGAATTCGTGATCGTTTAAGTTGGTTTGATCAGAATTGTGGTTAATCGGGATATTGTTGAGCCGTTGGGTTTGTGAATTGATTTTTATCGATTGTTGATTGTTATCGAACTTGTTGTTTATCGAATTACTAGGTTGAGAATATTGATCGGTGGTTATAACCGTATGCTGCGGTCGTGTTCGAGTATGTTCGTGAATTATTTTGGTCGGGACCGAGGGACTTGTAGATGACGGCAATGGAATTGGTAACTGCTTCATCGGTATTAAGGCAAGTTATTAATTGCTCAGTTTATAATATTTAATGAATAGTTTCAGTTTCATTCGTTTATAATTCATATAGTAATGTTTATAATCGTAATCATAGTGGATTTGGGATTATAGGTTGTATTCGAGTTTTGGGAATTAAATCATAAGATATATGATTTACATTTATTGTTGGTATATTTGGTATCGAGGATACATTGTGGTATAGACGAAGACGTGAATTATTTACCGTCCGTGGTAATTTGTACCATCGAGTATTGAGGATAATTGTCCGTGATGGTTTGGACATCGAGATTACTCTCGAAGGACTCGGGACAAGTACTCTAATCATTTTTGTCATTTTGTGTCAATCATGTTATGATACATTCGTGTATCGTTGTTGTCATGCATTTGTGCACGGTTGTTGTCGTGCATTGTGTACTATTGTCTTGTGCAGTCGTGCATTGTTGTCGTATGTCCACCATGCGTTGGTCCGACGAGATCATCATGGGAATCTATAGCTGTGTGCGCTGGATCGCTGGACAGGTAATGCCACCATACGTTGGTCCGATGGGATCATCATGGGAATCTATAGCTGTGTGCGCTGGATCGTTGGATTACCATATGTGTTGTTGTTATTGTGCATATGTATATTATGGGTTTGCCATAAGTATACATTGTTGTTATTGTTGTGAACATATTGACGTTGTCACATGAGTATGCATTTGTAGGTCTTGCGTTAGGACCATGTTCGTATGTTGTGTTGATCTGATCTTGGATTTGACTGACGTGATTTCGTCATGGTATTTCGTATCTTGTGGTATGTTCCATATTTCCTTGATACTTGTCTTTGATGGACAATCGATTATCGTATTGGAATTGTCGACGTTATCCGATGGATTGAATTGGCCAGAGTTGGTATAATTTCCGTATCGCGAATTATGATAATGTTTTGAGAACCTTGAGTATTGTTGAGATACCGTACAGATATTTCGGTATTATTTTATTGTGTTGTTAAGGATACGAGTCGTGGATTTTCGTAAAGTTACGACAGTAAGATTACATTGGTCGTATTCTTACTTAGTATTTCCATTGATATGTAATTATTGATGTGATGTGATGGTTATCATTGTTGGATATTATGGCTGACCCCGTCGTGGGCTTTCTTTTTAGCTTCTTGGATTATCAAGCTTGTAGCGGTCGTGAAGAGATGAGCTTCCCGAAGGATACTGGCTAGGACATGTATTTGTGTATTGAGCTTGTGATCTGTTGTTGTATTCCGCTGCTAGAGTATTTTAATTGTTTGTCTTTATCCGCTGCGTGAGTATTTTTAAATGTCCTTTTGGTATCTGGTAACTTAGGTTACTTTGGCAATCATTTCTAAATCTATTCTGTCGATACGTGTAAGCGATAGCTTAACGTATGTTTTTAAACTGTTGAGTTTTAGCATTTCGGGCCTTGTGGTTTCAAATGAGATTTTACGACGGTTTTGATAAACGAGTTTTATAAAGTCTTCGAATGTTTTAAATATATAATACCGTCGTTAGCCTCTTGGACGTTTGTAAATGTTTGCGAAAATTTCCTTCAGCCTTTTGGGTTCCATCTCGGGACCCACGGCGCTGTAATATTCCCAGTCGGATCTGGGGGTGTTACAACTTGGAGCTGGGGAAGTGATGATTACTGTCGGAAGCGGACATAGTGTCGAAGCGACTGATATAGGATCACTTCTTTTGGGTTTGGAACCCAGCTTTGTTTTAACTTTAGATGATGTACAAGTGTTGCCCAAGGGGCATAAAACATTGTATCCATTCCGGTCATGGATCGGAAAGGTGTTTCATTCTTCATTGGTAATGGTTCCTGCAAAATTTATTTTCGACATAAACGAGTGGGCACTGCTACATTGTTAAATGGATTGTATCATCTAAACCTAAACAACAAAGTCGTTGTGAATACTATGACTAGGAAGTGTGGTAGGGATGAAACTAATCTAGTTTTGAAATGGCATCTTAGACATGGTCATATTGGTCAGATCAAGGTTTACAAAATGGAAGAGATGGACTTATGGGTCCATTGGGATCGGGTCTTTTTTCAACTTGTGAATCTTGCCTTAATGGCAAAATGACAAGTCCCCCTTCACATGGACTTTTGAAAGAGCCGCTGATAAACTTGGATTAGTCCATGCTGACCTTTGTGGTGCTTTAGAAACAGCACGTAACAGATATTAGTATTTCATTATGTTTACGGATGATCATACTGGGTATGGTTATGTATACTTAATGAAACATAAATCCAAAGCCTTTGAGAAATTCCAGGAATTTAAGGCTCTAGTCGAAAAACAAACTGGTAAATCATATCAAAGCACTTCGGTCGGACCAAGGTGGCAAGTATATGAGCACTGAGTTTGATGAGTTCCTAAAAAAGCACAGAATAGTGTCACAACTTACACATCCAGGAACTCCTCAGTTAAATGGTGTGTCGTAAAGAAATAACCGAACCTTGTTGTACATGGTTCATTACATGCTTAGCTACACCGACTTACCGATTTACCTATGGGGTTATGCGCTCCTGACTGCTGCTTATATCTTGAACAGATGTCCTTCCAAGTCCGTTCTTAAAACTCCACATGAGATGTGGAAGGGCAGGAAACCAAGTCTTAATCATATTGGGATTTGGGGATGTCCCGCCTATGTCAAGAAGACTAAGGTGGATAAATTGGAAGCTAGGTCCGTGAAGGGATGTTTTCATTGGATTCCCATCTGGTACGATGGGTTATCTATTCTACATGCCCGAAGATCGGAAGATCATTGTTGCTTTGAAAGCAAACTTCCTGGAAGATGAGTTCATTCAGGATGGTAGAGCAGGTAGAAGTATTTCTTTGGAAGAATACAATGAAACTCCCCAGGAGATACCTGTACAAGAAAATGGAACCGAACCTTCTGAAACACAAGTACAACCACCTCGTAGATCTAGCAGGGTGTCTCAAATACCTGAGAGGTATGTCTTTATGCACCTGGAGGAGCTGGATCTCCATGAGGTTCCAGGTGATAGTCAAGAGAACGACCCCACGACCTATGACCTAGCAATGGTAGATGTAAACTTCGTGAAATGGACTGTAGCAGGATTCACATAGTTAGGACCTTCATTTTGATGAGGCAGCCAAAGAGTTTGACTTCGTGAAAAATGAAGAGTAACCTTGTGTATACAAGAGGATTATGTTAGTGTTGTATACTGCAAAACATACTTTATGCCTGTATACCTTATTTCCCTGTAACTACCTATGAGAATATTAATTACATTTAATCAAATGTTTTGCATATTTATTCACGTTATGGTTATGTAAATGAAATGTCTAATTATTTTATAATGTAGATAATATGGTATGTTGGTGTCACACGGAAGATCACATTATCGGTGCCTTATAAAATAATATAATAGTTCACAACCTATATAATTATTAGACAAATTATATGAAAGGTTGTAGTGTATGCTTGAGATTAGTTGGTCTTGACTATTAGCATACATTAGCATATTTGGATACGTTACTGGATCGAGGTGAGATAGTGTCTTCTGTACTGACTGTAAGAAGAGCGTAAATCTTGGATAATTATTATTTCTTAATTCTAAGTATATAATATTTAATTATGTATTTATAATACTTATTGATTTGATTTACCATGGGTGAGAGTCAAAATGATCGACTCAATAAGCTTCGTATCTTGGGCAATAATGTTATTTATATGACGGTTATTATTATTACTAGAAATCGTGTCCCGACTCGTGCGGGTTGATGATGTCCCCTTGAGGAGCTCGATAATGATTATTATATTAAACCCTGTAGGTGGATTTAATTCCAATATAATAATAAGGTTCGAGTAGTACTACTCTTGGATAAGATATTAATTAATTAAATCTGTCAATAGCTTATAATTAACGAGGCATTCAGACCCGTGCATGCACACGGGCTGTATCTAATTGTTCATTGCGTAATGTTTTCCAACTTCAACTTCAAATAAGTAATAATGAATTAATCCCCGTAGTCAGAGTTGATAAGCATTGCGAACTCTAGCCGTGGAAAATCAACCTCGTGAAGATTTATAAGTCCAAAATACCACTCTTATACCAAAAAAAACTATCGAAGTTATGTCCATGTATTAACACATATGATATCACTTTGCAGCCTGTGTCAAATACATGTCGGATCATAAGTTTCAGCATGAGCCCAGTCCACGTTTCATATCAGCCCAAAATTCTAAGAAATTTCGGATCTGTTGGAATATCTTATTCCAAATATTCATTAATAGAGTTTTGATGATTAGTTGTTAAATAAAGTAAAACAAAAAAGAAGCGAACAAATCAATGAAGGAGTCGAAGACGCAAAAAGCAGATCAAACTGCAAAGCTAGCGCACGCTATAAATGAAGGTTAGCGCACGCTAACGATATCTGTCTGCAGATCAGACGAGTTCAAAGCTACCTGATGACAAAGTCACCTGATGAAGATAGCGCATGCTACACCTGAAGCATAACGCATGATATCGAAGGTAAATGACCATTGTAAAGACTTTCAATACAGAATGACGTATGCACTGACATAATACATAGCGCACGCTATGATTGATCTTTAGCGCACGCTAAAGAGCATTTGAATTCAAACATATGAATGTTGGGCGATTCGGTGGAAAGTCAAGTCAGAATTCAAAAGTACAAACGGATATATGACGCATGCAATAATGTGTTATTAGCGCACGCTACACGAAGATATCAGCGCACGCTAACGGATAGAGGCGGTAGCCACTGGACTGAAGTCACAAGCAGATAACATACGCAATCAGGGCATATTAACGTATGTACCATGCAATAGCGCACGTTACACGTACGCTACAGAGGATAACACATGCTACTGAGAAAAGCTAGCGCACGTTAGCAAGTCAAAAGTGAATAACGGCTAGTTGGATGGAAATGCCTATAAATATCAAACCACTTGGTATCAAACCACACAACAACCTTGAGCAAATCATTCATACTTGAGATATCATTGTATTCATTCTACTTGTTGTATTGAGCTTATATTGTTTAGTGATTGAGTGTTATACATGAAATCATACACGAGAGGAAAAAGAAAAGATACGATTGGATTCGGTGTTATTAGGATCAAGGATCCGACATTGTTAGAATCGCAATCGATATCTACGTAAGGTTTTTCTAGTACCCATAGAAAGCTAGATTGGTTGATTCCTTGTCCAATAGAAAAGGAAAATGGTTTAACTTGGACCGACATAAAGACAAGTGGTTGAACGGTTTACTCGGACCGATAGAAGACGAGCTTGTAATGGTTATCCCTCGACTGATAGAAGAGAGGTGCAGAGGTTTATCTTTAGCCTAAAGAAAAAGATACCGAGAGAGAACGTAGGCACATTTGGCCGAACCTCTATAAATTCTGTGTCAATTTATTTTCTGCACTCTTATCTAAATCGCTTCCACAACACGAAAGAGTTTTATAACTCTATCTTCAAACGGCGATACCGACCAATAATGCTCCAACAATCTGTATCGGAGTGGTACCTCCTAGAAGCGGCTCAACATCTAAGGAGAAGATCCAAATGGCGTTTTAACTTGCCCCGGTTGAAGTTCTTGCTCTAAATCGACCTCCATTCTTCGATGGATCTAACTTCATGACTTGGAAGAAGAAGATGTCGATATTCATCCGAGCCTATGACATCGAGCTATGGAAAGTGATTTGTCTTGGTCCCAAAATTCCAACGAACTCGAACGGAACTCTCAATACATTTGAAGAGTATGATGATGCGGATTGGAAAAATGACCACTATAATTGCAAAGCCACACAATTATTATACTGTGCATTAAATTTGGAAGAACACAATCGGAAATCTTTGTGTGATAGTGCGAAGGAAATATGGAAAATGCTGGAAGTCACACATGAAGGAACGTCTCAAGTCAAGGAGACGAAGATAAACATGCTTCTTCACGATTACGAGCTATTCCAAATGAAAGAAGAAGAATCCATCACAATTATGCTCGACCGATTTTCGGTCATTACGAATAGATTGGCATGTTATGGAAACCTCTTTCGAGTAGTGAAAAAGTTAAGAAGATCCTCCGATCACTACCTCGAGAATGGGATGGAACAGTGACGGCAATAATGGAATCAAAAGATTTAAACAACCTTGATTTTAGTGCTCTCGTTGGTTCACTTATAAACTACGAGATTATCCTAAAATCTCGGAATGCCAAGCCGAAGCCGAAGGAAAGAACGATAGACATGAAGGCTAAGATGTCAAGAAATAAAGAAGAAACCCCGGTGGATGAAAGCGACGAAGAATCGGCATATTATGCCAAGAATATTAATAAGTTCCAAAACTTATTAAACCAGAGAAAGAAAGACATCTCCGGCGGAATGAAGAAATTCGACAACAACTGTCGAGTCTATGGTAAACCAGGCCACTTCACGAAGAATTGCTGAGCAAATCCCAAAAAGGAAGTTTTAATTGACACGTGGAGTGACGAAGACGAGGACGAAGATTTTATCAATCAAAATAACCTCGCACTTATGGCACGAAGTTCATTCGACGATAGCGACATCGAAAATCAAGTAAGTACATCCTCTCACGATTTGGATTCCAAAGGGAACCATTATTCCAAATATCGTCCATGTATCGAAATAAAAACCAAATATCGGTTGGATCCCCAAAAATTAATTTTCAACATTGATATTTTACTCAGGGGGAGTATTATTTTTTAAACGGAGATTTTTGTCAGGGGGAGTTATACCCTTTAATGCATATATTATCATAAATTGGTATTTTATTATTTTATTGGTATCCTATATTCACACTTTTTGCTGATAACAAAAAGGGGGAGAAGAATGGGATAAACGGAGAAAATAGTAGAATGGGGAGAAAAGATAAAGAGTCATAAAAATATATTTACACGAATCATGACAGGGGGAAAGAATATGATGAGAAAACGGAGTAGTTGAAAAGGAGAGAAAGAAAAGGTGGGAGAACTAACGAAATGATCAAAGCTGAAAACTTTGATTCGAAGTACAAATATACATATATTTTATTTTGCAGGTTCATCCCATTCAAGGGTTGTTTTGTAATCATCAAAAAGGGGGAGATTGTTGGAATATTTTATTCCAAATATTTATTAATAGAGTTTTGATGATTAGTTGTTAAACAAAGTAAAACAACAAAGAAGTGAACAAATCAACGAAGGAGTCAAAGACGCAAAAAGATGATCAAACTGCAAAGCTAGCGCACGCTATAAATGAAGGTTAGCGCACGCTAACGATACCTGTCTGCAGATCAGACGAGTTCAAAACTACCTGATGACAAAGTCACCTAATGAAGATAGCGCACGCTACACCTGAAGCATAACGCACACTATAAAAGGTAAATGACCATTGTAAACACTTTCAATACAGAATGATGCATGCACTGACATAAGACATAGCGCACGCTATGATTGATCTTTAGCGCATGCTAAAGAGCATTTGAATTCAAACATATGAATGTTGGGAGATTCGGTGGAAAGTCAAGACAGAATTCAAAAGTACAAACGGATATATGACACATGCAATGATGTGTTATTAGCGCACGCTACACAAAGATATTAGCGCACGCTAATGGATAGAGGCAGTAACCACTGGACTGAAGTCACAAGCAGATAACATACACAATCAGGGCATATTAATGTACGTAACATGCAATAGCGCACACTACACATATGCTACAGAGGATAACACACGCTACTGAGAAAAGCTAGCGCACGCTAGCAAGTCAAGAGTGACTAACGACTAGTTGGATGGAAGTGCCTATAAATACCAAACCACTTGGTATCAAACCACACAACAACATTGAGCAAATCATTCATACTTGAGATATCATTGTATTCATTCTAGTTGTTGTATTTGAGCTTATATTGTTTTGTGATTGAGTATTATACACGAAATCATACACGAGAGGAAAAAGAAAGATACGATTGGATTCAGTGTTATTAGGATTAAGGATCGGCATTGTTAGAATCGCAATTGATATCTACGTGAGGTTTCTCTAGTACCCATAGAAAGCTAGATTGGTTGATTCCTTGTCAAATAGAAAAGGAAAATGGTTTAACTTGGTCCGACATAAAGACAAGTGGTTGAACGGTTTACTCGGACCGATAGAAGATGAGCTTGTAACGGTTATCCCTCGACCGATAGAAGAGAGGTGCAGAGGTTTATCTTTAGCCTAAAGAAAAAGATACTGAGAGAGGACGTAGGCACGTTTGGCCGAACCTCTATAAATCCTGTGTCGATTTATTTTCTGTACTCTTATCTAAATTGCTTCCGCAACGCGAAAGAGTTTTATAACTCTATCTCCAAACGGCGATAGCGACCAATAGCGCTCCAATAGGATCAAGCCCAAATCATTAAGCAAGTCAGCCCAATTAATAAAATAACCCGATCCATTGGTCTATAACAATGATAAATCAAAAACCGGTTATAACCCTTATTAACTCACACTTTAACCCTAAACACACACAGTTATGTAAACTGCCTACCATGCTCTCTCTTCTCACCTAACTCATCACCCAAACTCATCTCATCAAACACATCAAATCACCGATCTCATCTCCATCATCATATCATCAATCCGAATCACTATCTCTACTGAACGAAGATCACAAACACAAACTCACAACCGTACCCTAACCTATGTCTTCATTTTCTGATTAAATCGAATCAAGAGCGCATGTTAATAAATATTGTTTAATAAAAACCCAAACACAGATTTGATAACCATTAAGCATACCCGAGCACCACTTCTTGTTAGATTCAGTTAGGTTCGACCACGACTTCAAGATCCTTTGGAGGGTCTCGGGTAGGTTCTAAATGTTGTTTTTTATTTCTTGTTTGTGTGTCTTTGAACGAAACAAAGATAGAACATAACATATTTGTTATGATTCTTTCTTCTTTTTCGGATATAAAAAGAAGCTATGCTTCATAAGGATCTGTAATGGTTAATCTCTTGTGCTTATGTTCTTTGAACGAATATTCTAATACACAAAGAGATAGGACTGAGATCTTTGCAAATTTTCAAAAAATCTGAAGATAAATTAATCAAAAAGAAAAAAAATCTCCCAGTTATTTAAATAACATAAAATCAAAAAAGAAAATATTACCAGCAAGAATTGTAATTGCATTCGAAAGAGCTAAAGCCGATGAAACTCCTTTTCCACTATTTTCTCCTAAAAAGTGGCGGCGGCACCAGCAGATCTACAAAAAGAAAAAAGTAAAAATGTTATAACACGAAAAAATATATGGATCTATAAATGAGAATCTTCAAAACATGGGAAAAAATATATAAGAAACAATCTCAAAAACCACCGGTGATGGTGGTGGGCTGTAATTAGGGTGGTGAGAAGCGATCTGTGTGTGTGTTTGAGAAGGTGAAATGTGTGGATAAGAAGTGTATAGAATGGTGGGGAAAGGGAACAGATTTTTTGGGTAAACGCAGGATGCTTTGTATACTCGAAACTGAAGCAACAGTTCATATTCATCTTCCTGGTTGCATTGATTCAGTCCCATCATTAAGACTCCAGGAACTCTTCATCTTTAGGTGGATGGTTAATTTGAGTCTGAATTGATTCAGTCCCATCATTAAGACTGCCCATTAAATAGTGAGGAAGCCTCCACATTAATAAAGGGACTCAATCTTTTAGTATAATAGATTAATGGACATTCGTAACTTAAATATAGGAAATAATATATTTAAATAAGGAGCCCGATTTTGTAAATTGGGATTTGGGTTGGAAGTGCAATATTAATTGTTTAGTGGATTGAATTGATATTAATAGACTCAATATATTAGGAAAAGTCCTAATAAGGAAATTTGAGGTCTATTAGGAGTCCTTCCCTAATCCTCATTAAGATCCCTAGTAGTAGTCCAAAAGTCTATATATAGGACTTATGGGATGGACGATTTTTGTACTCTTTTGTAAGGTTGTGAGATCAAATTTTTCTTCTTGTATTTAATTCTAGATCTAGACTTGTGTCTTTGATTCTACGGTTTAGATAACACATCAAATTTTCTAAGAGTGTTCATGCGATACTAGAAAATAAAGAAAAATCGAGTGACCACATACAAAAAGGGTTCGGCCGATCCATAGAAGTCCAAGCAAGGTCCGGTAGCTCGTTGCCCACACAACGTCCGGGTTAAGGCAGATCATATTCTAGAAGGTCTAAAGGTAGAAATACAAGGTGATCAAGACGAAAACAACCACTTCACTTCAAAGGTAATATCCTATGATATTTTAGATCTAGATTAGGATATCAACTCCAACATATTTATTTAATAAATTTAAATAATATTTAAATTGCTTATTAATCTTAGTACTTAATTAATTAGCATGCCTAAATAGATCTTATGCTCGTGGATGCGTAAAACGCGTTTATCAAACTTTCCCAAACTTTGCTTCCGCTACGTTTTATATTCCAACAGGTTAGTGGAAGCAAGATCGCATTCTTAGTACTATAATTAGATGACATTCTACTAATAGGAAACGATGTGGGAATGCTCAATTCGGTAAAAGTTTGGCTTTCGAGTAGGTTCTCCATGAATGACTTGGGAAAAGAAACCTATATTCTTGGGATTCGACTCTACTGGGATAGAGCGAAGAGAATGATAGATCTTTCCCAAGTCCTCTATATAGATAAGATCTTAAAGCGATTTCAGATGGATGATTCTAAAAGAGAGTTCCTACCAATGCGACATGGAATAAAACTCACATCGAAGATGTGTCCTCATAATGAGGAACAATGAAAGGAAATGAGTAATATACCATATGCTTCGGCCGTGGGTAGCCTTGCGTATGCCTTATTATGTACGAGACCCGATATTACACATGTTGGGAGCGTGGTAAGTAGGTTTCAGGCAAACCCAGATAGGAAACATTGGACCACCGTAAAGAACATTCTCAAGTACTTTAGAAGGACTAGAGGTCTGGTTTTTATGTATGGTGGTGGAGAACTGAATATGACGGGCTTCACTGATTAAGACTTCCAAGGACAGAAAGACTACTCTGTGTCTACTTCTGGCTACATTTTACTCTTAATGGAGAAGCAGTGTCTTGGCATAGCCCCAAGCTTAGCACGACTGCTGATTCTACCTGTTAGGCTGAGTATCAAGCGGCCTCAGAGGCCTCCAAATGAAGGGTTTTGGATTAAGAAGTTACTGGGTGAACTTCAAGGGACACCATGTGCTGCGCTGCCTGTTTTCATTTTTATACGATAATAATGGAGTGGTATCACAGGCCTAGGAACCGAGGTCTCACAATGGTACAAAACACATTGAGAGAAAGTATCATCTCGTGAGAGAATTTGTTCGCAAAGGATACATTATGCTGTGTAGAGTAGACTCAGTAGACAACGTTGTTGCGATATTTCTTACACGCAAGTGCACGTCATCGTTTACAAGTAATAAAGTGATAAGTAGAGTATCGTTCCCACGAGGACTGAATCTCTAACTACCGATTTTTGTGTATTCCAATTTTATTTGAACAATCGAATTTGGGTTTTTGCAATTAATAACTAAAAGAATTACTAAGCGACTAAACAATAGAAAACGATAGCTTGAATAAAAGAAATCAAATGATGAGTAAGTCTAGGATTCTGAATCCACCTCAGTTTATCCGAATTTACTCTCGATTATCCGTAATAAATAATTTTCCCAATTTATTGAAGGCGGAGATTGCTAATATATTCTACCGCCTCTCCCGAGGTCAATAGATTTATCTAAAGGCGAATAACGCACTCTATCCCTAGGTGAATTAATTCGTCAATAGGCGAAAGGCATAAAATCTCCCAAAAGCCACGTAGTTCCTATGAGTATATTCCTATCTCACAGAATAAAACGGTCCTCACCAATAGTTCCTCACCAAATCTCCTCTCCCGATTCGAAGTGAATGATTAAATCAATACAACTATTGGCCAGATAATTGCAAGCATTAAACACAATTGGGAAAACTCAACAAAAAGGTAATTAATTGGATAATCTCAAGAAATTCGTCAAAAGATAGGTTTCATCAAAACCCTAGATTTGGGCTTTAGCCTGACATACTAATAATTGAAAATACAGAATAGATAAATGAAAGCATAAAAATCAAACGCAGATGAAGCTCGGATTCCTCCGTTCTTGACTTCCGCCTCCGCCCTTGAAGTCTTCTGCTTCCCTCTTCTTCTGCCGTCTCCAAGCTTAAGCTCCAAAAGATAAATGATCAAAAGATAATTAATTAGGGTCTTAAACCCTATTTATAGCTCAGCATATCCTCCAAATCGCGTCCGTATCCGTAGGTCGAAACCGGCTTCAAACGGCCCTAATTCGCGCGGACAATCTAAAACCGCCAAGTGTGCCGCGGCACACTAAACTGTGCCGCGGCACAGAGCCTTCACTGGATGCACAGGCGTCCTCAATTTCTTCGTGCCGCGGCTCACCTGGGCTGTGCCGCGGCACAGAGTACTGTTTACTCGCCTTTGGTGGGTGTCTTCTGTGCCGCGGCCCTGCTTCCTTGTGCCGCGGCTCATAGTCCAGATTTGCCGTTTTCGCCGTTTTGCCTCGTTTTAGCTTCGGACTTCAATTTCTGTCAATCATACAAAATTAAGGCATTAAAGGCTCATTTAGACAATTTCACTCTCCAAAATACTACAAAATAATGATAAATAAGCGTATAAAAATACGCCTAACAAATACCCCCAAACTTAAGCCTTTGCTTGTCCTCAAGCAAAAGAATTAAATTCAATAAAGAATGTCGTGAATCATCGTGCAACTCATAGTGTTCAACCTAATCAATACTATCCTGTAATTCTCTCTAAATAATACGAGTGTCATAAAGCGAGCCGCACTCAATTATGATTCCGCAAAGTAATCAAGTTCACCCTAATCACTCGTTCATGAAGAAAATCCAGCTCAAAGATTAACAAAACGTGAGTCAAATCGACCGTCAATATGAAAGGCTAAAATAAACAAGCTAGTTCGTCCCGTTCCACAGTCTAATGGCACAATTTTCACGAGTTTCATAACAAATAAACCTCGGACAGTATTCCCTTATATATATGTTCAAGAATTTGATTCGAGTTGACCACTAGGTTAGGATCTCGGGATGTTTCATCGGAATAATCCTAGGGTGGAACTTCCATTCTCATGTATTGGGAAACTGTTTGACGTAAAAGACACTCATGGGGCACATGGATGCTTCTAGTTACTAAGTTCCCTTCTACAGTGGAGAAACAACTCGAATATATAATTTCCACATGTCCGAATCAAGGTCGCCGTTTTACGCGAGAGTAAACAGCGGGTCACGCGAATACCCCCGGTTACTAGGCTCCCTAACATCGGCACATGTGAAACCTCTAAATCACTAGTCTAATCAGGGTCGTCGTTTTACGCGAGAGTAAACAGCGGGTCACGCGAATGCCCCCGGTTACTAGACTTCCCTTCATAGAACAACATTATCTCGACTAGTGGGAAAAACTGACCGACTCTAAACTCAATCTAAGTGCCAACACGACTAATGAAACAGTACGACTCACTATCTGGAAAATGTAACCAAACGTATCGACGGTGATTTTAACACAAGTATGTATCCTCTCTTATCTGCCAAGACCTCTACAATCACGAAAAATTTCGGACCTAAATGAATACTAAGCAGAACAGAAATTACTGACTACAACGCGACTAGAACTCGACCGTTTCTTCAGAGAGAAAAACAGTGTCGTAACATCAGTATCACACAAATAGAAGCACGAAAAATTCACGAATAAAGAAGAATTAAGACAAGCAAGGCTATCCAGACGTATATATAAAAAAAAATAACGCAAAGCAATGAAAAGTGCAACAAAATAAAGTACACCAATGAATGTAGCAACTGAAAGTAAATCCCCCCCAAACTTAGGACGTACATTGACCTCAATGGACAAAAAAATGATATGCAATAAAAGTAAAAGGTCAAGTACTCCCCTCCAGTCCGCTCACGAGCTGGTGCCGGCATCATCCGGTGAGGAGGGTGGTGTGGCTGGCCGGGCGGGTGCAATAAATGGCCCGTCGGGATGCATGATATGGGCCGTCCATGCGGCAAGGTGCTCCTGATGATAAGCATCCCTCTCAGCCAGACGCCTCGCCTCTCGTCGGCTGGCCCGGCGGGCCTGCTCTCGCATCTCGGCTCTGACGGCAGCAATAACGCTCTCCCGCTCCGTCCGCTGCTCCTCTCGCATGGCAGCCATCAAACTCTCTCTCTCTCCTCATCTCATCTCTCTCTCTCCTCGTCTCCTCTCTCAGCTCCTCTCTCTCTCTCTCCTCAGATCCTCCCTCAGCCCATCAAACAACTCCTGCAACCTCGCTCTATCGGGCGGCGGGCCGGCATCTCCATGTGTCAACAAAAGCGGCTCGGGGGATCCCTCGTGGGCCTCCTCTAGCAGAAATCCTCTCCCCCGAGCGTGCGCCGGCGCTCCTCCCCACTGGTCAAAGTGTGATATGATGTGGTGGTCGATCGGGGCCTGGGGGGCAAGCATCGGCTCGTCGTCTGACCACGTCGGCCATGCCGGCACAAAGCGCAGATGAGAGAGGGGTGCTTCAACCCGTCTTGGCCCCCTGGATACACCGGAAGATAGATCGGACCAGGATGGGGGCCACATCGAAACGCAGCCTTAAGTGATAGCATAAAGTGTCCGGCGCGGAGAGAAAGACAAGACGGATCCGGGAGGTGGGGTCAATGCGTGCGCAGATAAAATAAAGCTGTGCACGCCCGAGCCGGCTGAGGCGCGAGCTCCTGAAGTGGAAAGTGGAAGAACCCTGTGCTCGCTGCTCCCAGTCGGAATCGGGCTGTGCAATGGTCTCGAGCAGGGCCTCCTTCGTGAGGCTGGTCATCACTCGGTCATAGGCCGACTCATCAACCACCGGAAGCCCAAACAGCCTCCGAATAGCAGCCGTGGAGAAATCAACTGTAACCCCTCGGACATCGACCTGAGTCCGAGACTCTAATGACGGCAACGTATGCCCTGCCCGAATGTGCTTCAGCAGTGCGCTGGCGTAGAACTCTTGCACAATCGAGATAATCGCTGGCTCGGGAGGTGCAGCAAATCTGGCCCACCCCATCTCATCAATCATGGTAAGCAATTCTCCGTCCTGAGGAGCTGGAGTAAATCCCCTCTCTGGAATAAGCGGTCGTGGCCGGATCTTTTCATTGAATATCTTGTGAATTTCAGGGTCCGAAAACTGGTGCCCCTTCGATTCGGCCCGACTACGAGAGGTCTCCCCTCGAGTGGGGGATGACTGGGTCCTATCTCTCTTGCTCAGTTTCTTTGTTCTCGCCATAATCAGTCCTGAAAAGTACAACACGAGGGTTTATTCACACAAACAATAATAACAATGATCTACACTTGGCTAAGGATGTCCAGCCAGAAATCCCGAATTTAACAAAATAGCGCATTCGTGAGAGAAGGATGAAATTGTACTTAAACATTTAACCTGGATGTAAGGGTTGGGCTTGTTGTAAATTCAGAACGTATACGTTGCACGAAAATTCAAAAGATTGCTTTTCCAAAGATAATTTTTCACTTAGGCAATTTATCAAACACCTTGAGGGCACGAGTTTACTTGAAGAATAAACATGGATATGCTCGATTCAACCCCCAAGAACAGAAACACAATTCAATCATCATCAACACAACACACTCAACTCATTCATATTCCAAACTAACCATGAAAATTCGATTAAAACTACCATGTTATTCCCTAAACCATCCTAGAAATTTTGAAGGAGAATAAACATGTTCAATCCATCCAAAGCATAAACAACTTCAAATTTAAACCATAAACAAGTAGAGATTAAAGATTGGAACATACCTTTTGGTTTTGTGAAGATTGCAAGAAGAAATCGCAAGAAAAATTGGAAGAAAGCTTCGGCCGATTCGCTACTGGGAGGGAAAGAGAAGGGAAGAAGAAAACGCACAGGTGTTCGGCCGATTGAGAATTATAAGCTACCCGGGCCTTTCAGATTCGCATAGTGCCGCGGCACACGGCTAAAGTGAGCCGCGGCACAGTGATCCCTTTTACTGTTTTCGTGTTGTCGTGTCTTTGCGACAGATTTCGTGTGCCGCGGCTCAGTGCTCAAGTGTGCCGCGGCTCATTTATGCCGTGCCGCGGCACAGGGTACAGTTGGTTTAGCCTCCCCTTACGATTTATGTGTGCCGCGGCTCACAATACTGCGGCTCGGACTTGATTTCTTCCCAGGACTTTTACGCACAATTTTGAGAAGAACACGTTAAAAGTGAGAGGCAGAAGCAAATTGAAGCACAAAAATGAAGAAAAAAAATAAAAATCAAAGATGCAAGAAAAATAAAGGAACGCAAAAATCTACAACTACGAACTCGGGTTGCCTCCCGAGAAGCGCTAAGTTTATAGTCTTCAGCGACCTATTTGAAAATATTAGTTCGCTTTTCGCAAACTCCATTTGGTTTCCGCCCCGATCATCGAACCGTTCATATGGTTTTCAAAATTATGACCATTGGTCATTAGCGATTCGACTTTCGGTTCGGACATCAAATGTTGTTTGCGAAAAGGTTTCGACGTGAACAACTTCCCGAAACACCCGTTTTTTCCATGACTAATTGTCCGCTGGGCTTTCGGCTTACTCTCCTCCTTCACAAACGCACTCAAGACTGCAGCAGATTTGTCCTCATGCTCGAGGAACGCCACTCGTTCTACATCCTTCTTAAGACTTGGACCATCTAACACAAAATCTGAATTTTCCCACCGACGATGTTTTCGGTGCTTTCCTCTTTCAACGGCATTTACACTTTCAATTTGTGACCTTTTATCAACACTTCCGGGACATGGAAACGATTCGAATACTTGAAAAGTAACTTGCTCGTCTTGGACCCTCAGAGTTAACTCCCCTTTTTCCACGTCTATAAGGGTTCGGCCAGTCGCTAAAAATGGTCGTCCCAAAATGATTGGAATATCTTCATTTTTCTCCATGTCGAGTACGATGAAATCGGCCGGAAAGATGAACTTATCAACTTTGACTAAAACGTCCTCAATCACTCCCCTTGGGTATTTGATGGATCGATCCGCCAATTGTAAGGAGACTGTTGTTGGCTTGGCTTCCCCAATATCCAGCTTTTTGAAAATCGACAGAGGCATGAGGTTGATACTAGCACCAAGATCGCATAGTGCCTTATTAAAAGAAAGATTCCCCATGGTGCACGGTATGTTGAAGCTTCCCGGATCTTTCAATTTAGGTGGGAGCTTCTTTTGAAGAATTGCGCTGCATTCCTCCGTCAAGGCTATAGTTTCGAACTCCTCGAGTTTTCTTTTCTTCGACAATATCTCTTTCATGAACTTAACGTAACTCGGCATCTGTTCCAACGCGTCGGCGAACGGAATGTTAATGTGAAGCTTTTTAAACACGTCAAGGAACTTAGAAAATTGTTTGTCCGCCTTTCTTTGCTGTAATCTCTGCGGAAACGGGACGGGGGGCACACATGTCTTCGAGTTATCCGGCAACTTTATTGAAGGTTTCAAATCCTTCGACTCCTCTGGCTCTAAATCATTCTTTTCCTCAATTTCCTTCTTCTTTTCACACCGCTCGGGCTGATCCAGCACCTCTTTCCCACTTCTTAAGCTGATTGCGTTTAGACTCTCTCTAGGATTTGTCTCTGTTGTACTCGGCAATGCTCCCTCCGGGCGAGCTGTCAACACATTAGCAATTTGGCCCAGCTGGACCTCCAAGTTTCGTATGGAAGCGGAATGATTTTGCAATGTCGCTTCAGTACGGGTCATAAATTGACTCGTATTCGCCGCCAATTTTGCGAGTGCTTCCTCAAGAGAAATTTTTGGAGCGGGAGGGGGCTGCTGTTGACTCTGAGCGAACGGGGGCTGGTTTGAGTTCTGTCCGTTTCTCCACGAAAAGTTGGGATGATTGCGCCACCCCGGATTATAAGTGTTGGAGTACGGGTTATTCTTCCGATTTCCATTTCCCACGAATTGAGCCTGCTCCATCTGATGTTGCTCGAATGGGTTTCCAACTTGACACTCTGCGCTCGGGTGTGATCCATTACACCAATTGCATGTCTCTATGGTAACGGGGGAAGGTGCGTGCGAAAATGCTTGGAGCTGTTGGGTCAAAGCGGCGACTTGAGCTGACAAAGTGGAAATCGGGTCATTACTTGAAACTTCCATAACTCTCTTCGGTGTCAATCTTTTCGATGGCCATTGGTATGCATTTGCGGCCATATCTTTCAAAAGCGAGTGTGCCTCGGCCATAGACTTTCCCATCAAGGCCCCTCCAGCGGCCGCATCCACGAGAGTGCGTGTAGAAGCACTCAAACCAGTATAGAATGTCTGAATCTGAAGCCAATCAGGAAGGCCGTGATGAGGGCATCTTCGTAACAAATCTTTATATCGCTCCCACGCCTCGTGGAGCGATTCTATATCGTACTGACCAAAGGTGGTTATTTCGTTTCTCAACCTCGCCGTCTTAGCAGGTGGGAAGAATTTGGCAAGGAAGGCTTGCGCTAACCCCCCATGTTGTAATCGACCCCGGCGGTAAGGAATTTAACCAAAATTTCGCTTTATCCCTCAAAGAAAAAGGGAAAAGCCTCAATCGGATGGCATCGTCGGTGACACCATTAGTCTTGAACGTGTCGCATATCTCAAGGAAAGAAGCAATATGGGCATTCGGGTCGTCATTCGGCAGTCCGCAGAATTGGCTCGCCTGCACCATCTGAATAATAGCAGGCTTGATCTCAAAATTATTGGATTGGATAGTGGGACGCCGAATTCCCGAAAAATTAGCATTGATCTGCGGTATGGCATAATCTCGAAGAGCTAGTTCCGGTTGAACTTGCCGCACATGGTTATCTCCTCCTTAGACTTCGATAGTCTCGGCCATGTTGACCGTCGTCTGCAACTCTCTTTTCTCCTTTTTGTTCCTTCTTAGAGTGCGCTCGAGCTCGGTATACAAAGGTAGTAGGCCTTCGTTACCGAGTTTTCTCATGCACTACACGAAAGGTCCTGAAAGGGAAAAATAAATAAACGAAATTAAATACACAAAAATAAAAATAAAACGTTCAAATTAAGACTAGAAATACTTAAATCGATATTAGAAAATTTCAGTCCCCGGCAACGGCGCCAAAAACTTGTTGCGATATTTCTTACACGCAAGTGCACGTCATCGTTTACAAGTGATAAAGTGATAAGTAGAGTATTGTTCCCACGAGGACTGAATCTCTAACTACCGATTTTTGTGTATTCCAATTTTATTTGAGCAATCGAATTTGGGTTTTTGCAATTAATAACTAAAAGAATTACTAAGCGACTAAACAATAGAAAACGATAGCTTGAATAAAAGAAATCAAATGATGAGTAAGTCTAGGATTCTGAATCCACCTCAGTTTATCCGAATTTACTCTCGATTATCCGTAATAAATAATTTTCCCAATTTATTGAAGGCGGAGATTGCTAATATATTCTACCGCCTCTCCCGAGGTCCATAGATTTATCTAAAGGCGAATAACGCACTCTATCCCTAGGTGAATTAATTCGTCAATAGGCGAAAGGCATAAAATCTCCCAAAAGCCACGTAGTTCCTATGAGTATATTTCTATCTCACAGAATAAAACGGTCCTCACCAATAGTTCCTCACCAAATCTCCTCTCCCGATTCGAAGTGAATGATTAAATCAATACAACTATTGGCCAGATAATTGCAAGCATTAAACACAATTGGGAAAACTCAACAAAAAGGTAATTAATTGGATAATCTCAAGAAATTCGTCAAAACATAGGTTTCATCAAAACCCTAGATTTGGGCTTTAGCCTGACATACTAATAATTGAAAATACAGAATAGATAAATGAAAGCATAAAAATCAAACGCAGATGAAGCTCGGATTCCTCCGTTCTTCAGCTTCCGCCCTCTGCCCTTGAAGTCTTCTGCTTCCCTCTTCTTCTGCCGTCTCCAAGCTTAAGCTCCAAAAGATAAAAGATCAAAAGATAATTAATTAGGGTCTTAAACCCTATTTATAGCTCAGCATATCCTCCAAATCGCGTCCGTATCCGTAGGTCGAAAACTGGCTTCGAAACGGCCCTAATTCGCGCGGACAATCTAAAACCGCCAAGTGTGCCGCGGCACACTAAACCTGTGCCGCGGCACAGAGCCTTCAGCTGGATGCCTGGGCGTCCTCAATTTCTTCTGTGCCGCGGCTCACCTGGGCTGTGCCGCGGCACAAATCTGATTACTCGCCTTTGGTGGGTGTCTTCTGTGCGGCCTGCTTCCTTGTGCCGCGGCTCATAGTTCAGATTTGCCGTTTTCGCCGTTTTGCCTCGTTTTAGCTTCCGGACTTCAATTTCCTGTCAATCATACAAAATTAAGGCATTAAAGGCTCATTTAGACAATTTCACTCTCCAAAATACTACAAAATAATGATAAATAAGCGTATAAAAATACGCCTAACAAACGTCACTGATCCACTGACCAAGCCACTTTCTCAGATGATCTTGGAGCGTTATATGGAGAACATGAGTATTAGATACCATAGTTTGTGGCATTGAGTGAAAGTAAGAGATTGTTAAGAGTATGTCCTCGAATGCCACTAAGAGGATGTTAGAGTGAGGGCATTGTACTTGTTATTATATAAATCATTATCAGAGGGCAATTGTATGTTTCTTTATTTACTGGTAGTCACTGTCATTCCTAACTCCTAAATATATATATATATATATATATAAACTAATCCATGTATTTGAGAGCAAAACATTCCACTCCTTATTGGATAAGGGGATCAGCACTGGAAAGGTTTATGGCTAAAATACTTAATCGTTCGCAAGTCGATGAAACCTGACCGGGCGTTAAGTTTATGCGAAGACTTATATGACGTGTTCTTTGACTTGGAGAGTGCCTGTCAATCACCAATAGTTAGTGGGAGCACACATTATAGGTATGCTAATGAGATTAGTATACTCAAATGACTCACCCTCGATTCATCATACGGATTTCACTCCAGGACAGTCAGTGACGGAATCGAAAGGTTGTGTTGTTGGGAATAGTGCCCTAGGACATTCGATGTGCCTAGATTTGTAATTGTTATATTTAAATAAAGTTATTTGATATCATTTATTTCTCGTTGATTATTATAATGTGTGCATGTTTTAATATTATAATAATCGAATAATAGTTATTCACGAATAATAAGATTATTCAAATGTCCCTGGTAAAATCACATTGAGTAGAGACTCAAGTGATTAATATACTAGTATAAGTTTGATTGATAATCCAGATGATTATGCGTATGGTACGGATCAATCTTATGGGTATTGGTTGGAGAACTAATACTGGACCGACCCGCATTGAGATTACTACATGGAAATGTCATAAGTGAATCTCAATATAACAGTATGTCAATAAATCCTTGAACCTGAGATTATCATAGAGTCCAACATGATAACTGCTATGTCTTGACGTAATCCAACCTCATCTGAAACATGGTGATCATAAAGGTTAGCGATCGGGATTAGTGGGAGTCATGTAGAGGGCAATGAATAATCAAGATGGGGATTTGTCCCTCTCTTAAGTGAGAGAGATATCTGATGGCCCCCTCGATAAGTAGGACTGAAGGAAATACATGGCCATGCTCAAATGAAGAGTCATTTGATTCAATCAGTCTACTTAAGATCGAGAAAGAATTTGAACATAAATAAGTATGACAGACTTTATGACTTAGTTCAAATATGATATCGCGTGACAAAGGGATTTGACACGTTAAAAGGTTTAATGGACTATTAATTTATATTATTTGGGTAATCATAATGTCTTGTTAGAGGCCGCTAATGATTTATTATTTAATAAGGTATTAAATAATTGCCAACATAATATAAGCCTTTTGGGTCGCACGTATGACAATTATAGACAAGTAGGAATAAATATCAACTGGGAATAATAAATATAATATTGGATATTATATTTATAAGGAGATTAAATAACAAGTAATATATATAATATTGAATATTATATATATTGTATTATTTAATAAGTTGACGGGCAACTAAGTAAATACTAGATTATTGAATCTAGGGATTACTTAGTATAAATAAGAGATCCATGACAAGGAGTTGTCGTAAGAACTCAAAGAAAAATCGCCCCCTTCCAAGAAGAAAAAAAAAACGGCCACTTCCTCTTACAGTAGAAGAACGACGTCGGTCGTCTAATCCTCTTTCCTTAGTTGATCTTGATCAATAGTACAGTCCTTCTAGTAAGGAATTTGTGTTGTACTATTTTATCAATATTATTCGTAAAGATCTAGCAATCCGGCTTGTGGAATTGTTCATGCATGGATCACCAAAAGAGGAAGGAGATATTCATCTGCTTCTAGTCCGGATCTAGAATTGTTCAATCGGATTAAGGTAATTCGATTAACTCTTTAATTAAATAATTAAATTACTGCATAAGATCCTAAATTGCGTTTTCACATTTATTGTTCCGCTGCGTTTTTACTCCGATTATTTTGTATTAGATGCATAGAAAACCCAACAGTGGTATCGGAGCCAACTTGCATGTAATTTAATTGTTTGTGTAGAACATATATATGTGTAAATTATGTTCTTGATTATGTTTATAAAATATGGATTTTATAAAATAATTTTTCTGGTTTAATTTGACTAAATCGGATCGTCAAAAATTGATTTTCTAGACTGTTTTCGCGAATTTCTGCTCCAAAGCTGTTCTGGAACAGATCTGTTCCGAGACGGGTCGGGTCAGGTTCGGGTCGGGTAAGAGCTGGACCCGCGGGCTAATTTTATTAGCAAAAATGTTTTCGCAATACCAGGGTTTCGAACCCTGGTCAAGTTGCCCGCTTTCCGCCGACTTACCATGTGGGCTACAGCTTTGTTTTGGAAATAATACACGAAAGGTTTTATTAAAGGCAAATAAATCTGTTTTAAATATTGCTAAAATAATTCCGCAAAAACTGGGATTTGATCCCGCGTCTTTAGGCTTTCCTTCCGCACCACTTACCATCTCGGCTGGGTCCTATTTTTGGTAACTTTCACAGTTTTAATTTATTGTCTGATTGTCAGATAGATTGATTATTTAGTATATTACATGCTTTATTAATTATTTGATAATTATTTATGGTATGTGTATGGTGTATGGCATGACCATAAATTGACCAATGTGATTGGATAATTTAATTTCTTATGGGTTGGTTTTACGGCCTGCGTGTCGTTTAATTATAATTGGCTTTACGGCCTCCGAGTCGTCTATTTAAATTGTTTATTATTTTACGGCCTACGTGTCATTTGCGCTTCTTGTACTTTAATTTACTAGTGTAGTATTAAATTTCATTAATGTAATGCAGACAAGAAGGACGAGAAAGACGGACTCGAGGAGCAAATTGATCGCGTATGACGTTCCAAGGAGTTGGGAAGATCAATGAAGACCATATTTAACCCTTTAGATTGACCTTTGTGATTTTCGTGTTGGCTCATGAAAATCACGTTAGGATTATGGTCATGCTATACACGGTCCTATGCTTTCATTGTCATGTGATGCGATGTATGTTTAAATTTATGCATGTATGTGATGCTATGTATGTTTAGATGTATGTTAGCAAACATAGACATTAACATAGGATAAAAAATCCCTCGTTAAAATTTTAAAATGCCGTTCATTTGAAAAACACCTATCAAGACTTCGATCATCATGAGTGGGTCATGCCAAAGCTGGGCACTCGGATTATCTTTGTAAGGTAGGATAGGTAATGGTGATACCTATACGTTTAATGAATTTGGAAATCAAAATAGTTTTGAACCTTAAGGCATAAGATGGGATTATAACATGCTTGGGCATACGATGCCAAATCCCATGATATAATCTAAGAGTTACATATGATGTAATCGATAAAGAGTTATCCACCTAAAGTAGCTCAATTCTAGGCATCATGCCAAAGCTGAGTTTAGGATTGTGCGAAATGGGATCGTAGCCCACTAAAATTAAAAATGTCGTAAATTGAGGGTACTTTGTTTTAGTGGGAGTATTTTTCGAGAAATAAAATAATATGACTAAATATTTTGCATATTGAATTTTGTAGAATGGCATCAAACAACACATCCACCATTTCACTACGATCTGTCCTTGAGAAGGACAAGCTCAAAGAAAACGGCAGCAACTATCTGGATTGGATCCGGAGCCTGAGAATAGTTCTCAAGCAAGAAAGAAAGATGTATGTTCTTGAGGAAGAAATTCCCGATGAGCCAGCTGACAATGCAAACAAAGCAACAAAAGACAAATGGAAGAAACATTGTGATGATTCTATTGATGTCGGTTTTCTTATGTTGGTCACCATTTGTCCAGAACTTCAGAAGAATCTGGAGGAAATGGAAGTTTATGAGCTAAATGCTCACCTCAAGAAAAATTTCTCGAAGCATGCTAGGCAATAGAGGTGTGAGACCTTTCAAGCCTTGTATGCTTGCAAGATGGTTCAGGGGACATCTGTCAGCGTCCACGTGCTCAAGATGAAAGGATATATTGATAATCTTGAAAGGCTTGGTTTTCCACTTTCTAAGGAGCACTCCACGGATGTGATCCTAAACTCATTGCCCGAAAGTTTCGGTCAGTTCATTATGAACTATAATATGAATGAGATGGAGAAGTCCATTGCTGAGCTGCATGGGATGCTTAAAACGGCTGAGCAAAATATTAAGAAGAAACCAAGCCATGCGTTGATGGTCAGCAAAGGGAAGTCCTTTAAGAACAAAGGCAAGGGCAAGGGTAAGACAAAAGTTGCCAACTCTAAAGACCCTACTAGGCCGGGTTTCAAGGCTAAAGATCCCAAAGATGGAAATTGCCATCATTGCCATAAACCATGACACTGGAAAAGAAATTGCAAGATTTACTTGGAAGAGCTAAAGCATACCAAGGGTAGTGAGACTACCACAGGTATATTTGTTATAGAAGTTAACTTATCTACATCTAACTCCTGGGTATTAGATACTGGATGTGGATCTCATATTTGTACAAATGTGCAGGGGTTGAGAAGCAGTAGAGAACTGAAGAAAGGGGAAGTATATCTAAGAGTCGGCAATGTAGCAAGAGTTGCTGCACTAGCCGTAGGAACTTATGATCTAGTTTTACCCAATGGGCTTTTGTTAGTTTTGAAAAATTGCTATTATGTTCCTGCTATGAATAGGAATATTATTTCAGTTTCTACATTAGATTGTGAAGGTTACAGTTTTCTTATTAAGAATAATATCATTCGTATTTTCTTTGATGACTTGCTTTATGGTACTGCAAAGTTATATACTGGCCTTTACAATATTGATCTAGATGAGTCCGACACTTTGGAAGTCTATAACATTGCATCCAAGAAACCTAAGCTCAATGATTCTAATCCGGCTTACTTATGGCATTGTCGACTTGGTCACATAAACGAGAAACGCATTTCTAAACTCCATAATGATGGAATTTTAGACTTTTTTGACTATAAATCATATGGGACATGCGAATCTTGTTTATTGGGCAAGATGACGAAGAATCCTTTCACCGGTCATGGAGAAAGGGCTAGTGATCTATTAGGCCTAATACATACTGATGTATGCGGACCTCTTAGCACTCATGCCAGAGGCGGATACCAATACTTCATTACATTCACCAATGATTTTAGCCAATATGGATATGTTTATCTTATGAAGTATAAACATGAATCTTTTGAAATGTTCAAAATATTCCAGAATGAAGTACAGAATCAACTTGGCAAGACAATTAAAGCCCTTCGATCAGATCGAGGTGGGGAATACTTGAGCCAAGAATTTGATGATCATCTTAGGAGTTGTGGAATTGTTTCGCAACTTACTCATCCTGGAACACCTCAGCATAACGGAGTGTCCGAGAGGAGGAATCAAACTTTATTAGATATGGTTCGATCCATGATGAGTCGAACAGAGCTTCCATTATCATTTTGGGGCCACGCCTTAGAAACAGCACCATTCGCCCTTAACCGTGTTCCATCTAAAGCAGTTAAAAAGACACCATTTGAGAAATGGACTGGTAAAAGACCAAACTTGTCTTTTCTAAAGATATGGGGTTGCGAAGCGTTCGTAAGGCGCCAAGTGTTTGACAAACTGGCAGCCAGATCTGAAAGATGTTTATTTGTGGGATATCCTAAGGAAACTAAAGGATATTACTTTTATAAGCCCGCAGAGAACAAAGTGTTTGTTGCTCAAAATGTTGTATTCTTAGAAAGGGAACTTATTTCCAAAAGAGATAGTGGGAGAATAGTAATTCTTGAGGAAGCCCGAGAACCACAAGAAGACATCGCTTCACCGATGGAAACCGAACAAGTTCAACAATCAGTTGAAGAGCCCATTCAAAGAACACAAGTCCCACGCAGATCTGATAGGATGCGACATGAACCTGAGAGATATGGTTATCTCGTAACAGAGGATGATGATGCATCGCTCATAGATGATGAGCCTAGTACCTATCTGAGCCGCCTGTGACTGAGTCCGAGGAATGGCTAGAAGCCATGAAGTCTGAGATGCAATCCATGTATGACAGTCAAGTTTGGAACTTGATAGATCCACCTGAGGGTGTTAAAACCATTGGGTGCAAATGGGTCTATAAAAAGAAGAAAGACATGGATGATAATCTGAAAGCCTATAAAGCTAGACTAGTGGCAAAAGGTTATAGACAGATTCATGGTGTTGACTATGATGAGACCTTTTCGCCAGTAGTCATGCTTAAATCAATTAGAATTTTATTTGCCATTGCCGCATACTATGATTATGAAATATGGCAAATGGATGTCAAAGCAGCATTCCTTAATGGAAACTTACTCGAGGATGTGTACATGCATGACACAACCTGAAGGTTTTGTTCATCCAGAAAATTCTAAAAAGGTTTGCAAGCTTCAAAGATCCATTTATGGGTTGAAGCAGGCTTCTCGGAGCTGGAATCTTCGTTTTGATGAAACTGTCAAAGAGTTTGGGTTCATTCAAAATGAAGATGAACCTTGTGTGTACAAGAAGGTTAGTGGGAGAATAGTTGTTTTCTTAGTCTTATACGTAGATGACATATTACTCATTGGAAATGACATTCCCACCTTGCAGACAGTCAAGACTTGGTTGGGAAGTTGTTTCTCAATGAAAGACTTAAGAGAATCTCCTTACATTCTTGGGATAAAGATCTATAGAGATAGATCAAAGAGATTGATTGGTCTGAGTCAAAGTACATACATTAATAAAATATTGAAGAGGTTCAATATGCAAGACTCTAAGAGAGGACTCTTGCCAATGTCACATGGCATTCATCTGAGTGAGACTCAGAGTCCTAAGACTCCTGATGAGCGAGCCCGTATGAGCAAGATACCATACGCTTCGGCTATTGGATCAATCATGTATGCCATGATTTGTACTCGACCAGATGTATCGTTTGCCCTTAGTATGACAAGCCGATACCAATCGAATCCAGGTGAAAGTCACTGGACAACAGTGAAAACCATCCTAAAGTACTTGAGAAGAATTAAGGATTATTTCCTAGTTTATGGAGGGGTGGGAAATGAGCTGGCTGTAAGAGATTACGCCGATGCAAGTTTCAAAACCGACAGAGACGATTTCAAATCGCAAACTGGTTATGTGTTTGTATTTAATGGAGGTGTTGTGAGTTGGAAGAGTTCCAAGCAAAGCACGGTTGCTGATTCTATTACAGAAGCTGAGTACCTGGCAGCATCTGATGCATCTAAGGAAGCCGTATGGATCAAGAAGTTTGTTACCAAACTAGGAGTGGTGCCGACCATCCAGGGTCCCATAAGCCTTTATTGTGACAATAATGGTGCTATTGCACAAGCTAAAGAGCCTAGGTCCCATCATAATTCCAAACATATACTCAGAAAATATCACCTAGTCAGAGAGATCGTCAGACGAGGAGATATTACAATATGCAAAGTAGCAACGGAAGAGAATGTTGCAGATCCACTTACCAAGCCTCTCTCACAAGGAAAGCATGTTGAGCATGCTAGAGCGATAGGACTAAAAGTCATGAATGAATGGTCCTAGTTCAAGTGGGATATTGTTGGGAATAATGCCCTAGGACATTCGATGTGCCTAGATTTGTAATTGTTACATTTAAATAAAGTTATTTGATATCATTTATTTATCGTTGATTATTATAATGTGTGCATGTTTTAATATTATAATAATCGAATAATAGTTATTCACGAATAATAAGATTATTCAAATGTCCCTGGTAAAATCGCATTGAGTAGAGACTCAAGTGATTAATATACTAGTATAAGTTTGATTGATAATCATCGGATGATTATGCGTATGGTACGGATCAATCTTATGGGTATTGGTTGGAGAACTAATACTGGACCGACCCGCATTGAGATTACTACATGGAAATGTCATAAGTGAATCTCAATATAACAGTATGTCAATAAATCCTTGAACCTGAGATTATCATAGAGTCCAACATGATAACTGCTATGCCTTGACGTAATCCAATGTCATCTGAAACATGGTGATCATAAAGATTAGCGATCGGGATTAGTGGGAGTCATGTAGAGGGCAATGAATAATCAAGATGGGGATTTGTCCCTCTCTTAAGTGAGAGAGATATCTACTGGGCCCCTCGATAAGTAGGACTGAAGGAAATGCATGGCTATGCTCAAATGAAGAGTCATTTGATTCAATCAGTCTACTTAAGATCGAGAAAGCATTTGAACATAAATAAGTATGACAGACTCCATGACTTAGTTCAAATATGATATCGCGTGACAAAGAGGATTTGACACGTTAAAAGGTTTAATGGACTATTAATTTATATTATTTGGGTAATCATAATGTCTTGCTAGAGGCCACTTATGATTTATTATTTAATAAGGTATTAAATAATTGCCAACATAATATAAGCCTTTTGGGTCGCACGTACGAAAATTATAGACAAGTAGGAATAAATATCAACTGGGAATAATAAATATAATATTAGATATTATATTTATAAGGAGATTAAATAATAAGTAATATATATAATATTGAATATTATATATATTATATTATTTAATAAGTTGAGGGGCAACTAAGCAAATACTAGATTATTGAATCTAGGGATTACTTAGTATAAATAAGAGATCCATGACAAGGAGTTGTCATAATAACTCAAATAAAAAATTGCCCCCTTCTAAGAAGAAAAAAAACGGCCTCTTCCTCTTACAGTAGAAGAACGACGTCGGTCGTCTAATCCTCTTCCCTTAGTTGATCTTGATCAATAGTACAATCCTTCTAGTAAGGAATTTGTGTTGTACTATTTATCAATATTATTCGTAAGGATCTAGCAATCCGGCTTGTGGAATTGTTCGTGTGTGGATCACCAAAAGAGGAAGGAGATATTCATCTGCTTCTAGTCTGGATCTAGAATTGTTCAATCGGATTTAGGTAATTCGATTAACTCTTTAATTAAACAATTAAATTACTGCATGAGATCCTAAATTGGGTTTTCACATTTATTGTTCCGCTGCGTTTTTACTCCGATTATTTTGTATTCGATGCATAGAAAACCCAACATGTGTAACACCCCCTAACCTAGCAGCTGAACCGCAAAGTGGTCCGTGCTACTAAGTTGGGGAGTATCACTCTTTTACACTTTGAAAACCAAAATTTTAAATTTGGTAAAAGTAGGAACTCAGGGAAATAATGCAAACTGGTATTATTTGTTCAAAATATTACACAACCTTAAGATTAATACATAAACAAAACCATAACAGAGCGATCTTATTCAAAACACAACATAGTCTTCCAGCATAGGGGCAAAATAGATGGGGAATGGCATATGGACAAGTCTCCGACTGGCAACACTGAAGAAGTATAGTCAACCCCTAAACATGAGCATCATCACTTGTATCATAAGAATCTAGTGAGATAATGGCTCAGTAAGATGAGACTTCTGTAATAGCAAAGTATCACATATCACATTCATCAACAAATAACTACTTTATATGATATAGTCATGTTCTTGTAAAATCCTTTCTTCGGGTACCCTTGAAGTGTGATACTCGACTGATAGTAATATGCCATGATTTTCGGAACCTGTTCATATAATTGGCCAATAAAACATGTATACGGGGGTTCCCATACTGGTTTTTCAACCAATGGTATTAGCCGTATTCAATCTTTTTCATTCAGTGTGGGTTTCCTTGAGCGACTTTCAGCCGCAAGTATTTGCCACCATGTGTTGGGTCCCCCGGTACCCCACATCCCGTGCCTACCCACCATCAATCAAGTACCATACTTCCTTTTCTTAAACATTCTTTCACATACACATGTTATGCATGATCATTCAATAACAATCACATATGAAAATATCAATCAATATATGATCCTTATGATACAACAAGGAAAAGCCTCATCTTACCTCAGGTCCAGCTGTGTATTGAAGTGAAAAGGTCAGCTTCTCTAGCTATATGGATGTGCTAAAAGCTCTGAATTAATTAACCATATTGCACTTAACATTACTTTCATGAATGGTACAAAATTTTTGGAATACAATTTAGGATCATCTATGACTTATCCCTTCACAACTAGTTACTGTGATGCAATAATTATACATATATACCCATTTATACTATGTTTTAACTTTATATCCTTCTCCTTTACTTATACAAGAAAACTTATTCTGAAACTATGAACATATAGTAATTTATGTAACTTATTCTACAACAACATAATTGTTCAAGAGAAATTATCAAAACCTTTGAATAATATAAGTTGGATTTGCATCAAATTTTGATACAACATCCCTAACATACTTAAGAACAAATATATGGGAACAACAGCCCCTTAACTATACAAAATATGCACAATCCATATATGTTTATAAAAGGTGGCAGAATTGAGTTCTATGTTGTCTAGTGATGATTTGGGCTCTATAAACCCACAATAACCACAAGGTTAAGGCATGGATGAACTCCTAACATTATCATGACATGTCTAAGGGCCTGAACAATCCCTATTTTCATATAAATAATCAATAAAGACATCAATAACATGAAGAAAACAAAGGAAACTCACCTTGATTCTCACAGGATATGAGGTGTTGGTGTTTTGATGATTTTTCTTGAATTGTTTGGTGGTTTTTCGGATATGGATGCTTCTAGGTCGATTCCAGAGTGTTAATTAGGGTTGAGTGTCGGTTTTCCTCTCTTATCCAAGTGAGAGAGGCGGTTTTGAGGGTGAAATACCGAAGATACCCTCAAATAGCTTCCATAAATCGTGTTTGAAAGACTGGATCGGTTCAAGTATTTATAGGCCGGTTATTGGTTGTTTTAAACCGGTTCTTAATAGATATTGAACATATTTAGGGTGTAAATGTCTGGTCTAGTAGTTTTGTAGAAGTTTAAGGTGTGTTTTTATTGTTTAAGATCGGTTACTATGCAGAAAGCATTAAAAAGGCTAATAAGGGATTTTATTGTCAAACTTTCTAAACCTTCATACCTATAACGCTATAGATAAGAATGAAAGAGATCACTTATAAATATGATATGATGATAAAATAAAAGATAAGTTCAACTGGTTCCGACCGCAACTGGAACGAATAGAGAAGTGAGATGTCCAATTACTTAACAGGTGATGCCGTATGCAACTACAAATTGAACCATTTATAATGTAGATAAGAATCAAATATTTGACACGTTTTATTAGGTTAAACAAATTTTATCTACTATATTCATATATCTAAATTTACTCAACACACACACCACTAAGATCCGGTGTTAAACTGGTTAACCTACGATAGACCAGTCAGTGACCCTATTAGTACTTATATGTTTGCCACCTATGCTTAGAGCTAATTTACTATGTTTAATACTATACAACATAGTTAGTTAACTATGAGGTGGAGTGAATCATTGTAATACCCGAGATTTATGATATGTATTTGGAACTTGTGATATTGTAATTGTTGCACTTTAATCTGAGTATTATTCTCCGTATCTCATAGTCCGGTGTTGTTGAGCGTATGATTTCATGAATGTGATTTAAGATTTGTGATTCTGCGCATGTAGCGCACGCTATCGTCTATGTGTAGCGTACGCTAACATGGATCCATAGCGCACGCTACAAAGGAACATTAGCGCACGCTATACGTGGTTATTATGATTGAGACGTGTGGTAGGTGAGATCAGGCCGGGGATCTTGGTCGGATTGTGTTGGGATGAACCTGGACGGCTTTCGGGAAAAGCTAAGTCAACGCGTTAGCGCACGCTACGAGTATGGACTAGCGCGCGCTTAGTGCTGAGTACAGTGAAGTCAGTAAGCCGTTAGCGCACGCTACGAGTATGGACTAGCGCGCGCTAATAACCGTTTTCTATAAATAGGACAGCACCCTTTTCGTATTTTCAGTCTTTTCTCTTCCCACATCCGAATCCTTATACTTAAAGTATTACTCTCTACATCCTAACCACTTCATATCAGCATCCTATCTCGTGTTGAAGATTGTAGATCATTGAGGATTGGCGTTCAAGCCTTCGACGTTGGATTGCTTCGATTTCCTCCTTGTTCTTCACTACTTTGAGGTAGGTGATTCTTCACCAATATTAGTAGTGTTCTAAAGGATGTTTGATCATGTTTATCTAGTCAGTTAGATGCGTTAATAGTCGAACATCATGTGTTAGAAGCATACTTTCGACGTTTCGGCACTTATTCATCATATGATCCATTGAACCTTTTTAGTATGTGGACTCCTAAGCATATTATGTATCTTCAAACCGATCATGACAAGTATATGGAGATTACCTAGTTCGTATGTTTTACGTAAGGAATCATATGTTTTGGGACTTGGAATGAACGGAACTTATAATATTTTCTTGAAGATCAAGATGAATTATGGTGTAGTAATGATGATACGTATCCTTGTGTCTCATAGTCATTTAATCCATAAAGATCTTTCATAAACCGTATGAGCATGATATGCACGGAGTTGGCATGTATTAACACTGAGGATTTCATGAGTTTTCATCACCTTTAGCTCAAGTTTTACCCAAAGAGGATCGCCATGCACGATTAGCGCACGCTAAGATGTATATATTAACGTGCGCTATCGGGAACGAGTAACGTGCGCTACGTTGGATACGTAACGCACGTTATATCATCGGCGGGCGGTCGCTCAGAGAAGACTGGCAAGATACGGCTAGCGCACGCTAAACACGTCATTTGCGACGTTAGCAGGCGCTTAGCGCACATTACGTATAGTACGTAGCGCGCGCTAAGTAGTTCAGGCAGAATTCATTTTTAGAGCTTGCGGTCGTAAACCGGATTATTAGACGTTCGTACGACTTAAGAGGAATTCTTTATTATTTCTTAGGTCCGAGCCTTGCATAGGGGACGATCGAAGGGCGGTGGCATACGGACGCGTGTCATTTGCTGGAGTATTTCCATTCTTGCCATTTTCGAGGCAAGTATCATATGTCGAGTTCGATTTATATTGAAACTTTGATCATGCTTATGGTTTTGTTCATGTTGTCGAATATGAGATGTATTTCTGTAATTTCTCGTGGTATTCGTTGTTAATTGTTCGTATTGATGAACATATTGAAATGCATATATGTATGCATAATTGATTGATTTATGGTATAAATGATCCGAGGGGATCATGAGGATCTATGCTGAGGGCGCTGGATCGAATGTCCACCATGCGTTGGTCCGACGGGATCATCATGGGGATCTATGCTGAGGGCGCTGGATCGCTGGACGGGTTTTCCACCATGCGTTGGTCCGACGGGATCATCATAGGGATCTATACCAAGGTCGCTGGATCGCTGGATTACCCTGTACTGTGTTGATGGAATCGTGAGGATTCACATCGTTGGATTCCGGTGACGGAAGTCCGTTTTGCATGTTTTATGATGCACTGATGATTTATGTATTATGATACTTGTACTAGCATTGTTTTGCTAACCCCTTCGGGGGTGGACATTGTTTTGATGTTCAGGTAGCCGAGGAGCGGGGAAGCAACCACAGTACCGACAGGACGATGAAATGGCTCAGTGATGTGGTTGATGTTTATTGTTATTGTGATTTGTCTTCTTGGTTCATTTAGTACTCGAGTACGTCTGTTTTAAATAATGTCATTTCGATATGGTTGTATAAGTTAACTCGTTTGATCGGTTGAATCAAATCTGTATTTGAACTTCAGTTGTATGATTGGATTATATTTACATTTCTTTTAAATTAGCCTTGTAAATCCTTACATAAAGGGTTTACGGCGCTGTAATTATTCCGAATATCTCGGGGTGTTACAGAATATGGTATCGGAGCTAAGATTCATGGATATCTTGGCAGTCGGGTTAGTTGGGTCTGTTTACGTTATTTGATTATTGGTCGTTCGTAACATCACTGCTGAGCCAGCATCGTCGTGTGGACCGTGGTGGTAAGTTTCCTAAATCTCAAATACTACCGTTTTATTTAATTCATGTTTTGTGAACATTGATGGATGTACTTTTAGAAAGTTTGCCCTGGATATTGAATATTTGTGTTTACAGTATGTTGAGAGGAGGTCGTGGACACGGACGCGGTCGTGGACGCGGACGTGGAAACGCGAGACAAGAAGATTCGGTGTCTACCCCAGAAATAACCGCTAGCCGAACGGATTCCTATTCCGGGGGACAACAGGGATCAGCAAATAATAATGCAGATCCTAACGTGCCGGGAGTGTTTCAGCAGGTGGTTGCCCAGATAAACCAGTTTGCTCAAGTTGTGGATCGCATGCAGACGGCGGCGATGGGACGAAAGATAACGTGGATAATCGAGGAGATAAATGGCTTACTGAGGTGATCAAATTGCATCCTCCGAAATTTTACGGTTCTGCTGAGACGCTTTCTTGGGATCACTGGCTGAAGGAATTAGAAAAGATTTTTGCGGGGATTAACTGTCCCAACGACAGAAAGGTTCCGGTCGCCCAGTATCTTCTGACAGGGGAGGCTTTCGACTGGTGGGAGGCCATTCGACCGGAGGAGCATAATGTTGACTGGACGGAATTCAAATTAATGATGGAAGCGCAGTATTGTCCTCTCCCAGTTAGAGAGGCCCGAGTTCGGGAGTTTTTCTCACCACAAAATTTAGAAGCATTTGTGACGGACGTGATTAAGACCTTTAATCACCAGCTGACTTATGTGCGCCACTTGGTCAGGACCGAGGCGGAGAGGATTTTCCATTTTGACATGCGAATGAAGCTGGAATTTCAGCAATATATGTCCGGATTTGAATGTACCACTTTGCGACAGTATCAGGACAAGGCGTTGGCCTATGATATGAAGGAGGCAGCAGTAGAGAAATCGACGGAAGCAAAGAAGCATAAAGTGGCTGGCAACTTCACGGAGAATAAGAGTAGTGGGCCTCGCAGGGGCCAGTCCTCTTTTCATTCATCCAGGAGGCCTCCGCATCCTTCTCGAGGAGGAAATAAGTTCCGGGCAACACCAACCGTTTCAGACGCAGGGAAGAAATGTTATAACTGTGGCAAAGCGAGACATATTCGACGTGACTGTTTCGCGCCTGCTGTGACCTGTTTCGAGTGTGGATAGGAAGGACATCGCGCAACATTTTGTGGGAATGCGACTAGATCTTTTGGCACTCGCACTCCTGTACCGGTTCCGAAGGACACTAGTGTAAACCAGACGCAGCAGAGCGGTTTCCCGCAGCAGAATATTGGGAAAAGAGAGGCATCCAGCGCTGGGTCCGTTCCTCCGCGTATTTACGAGATGAAGAAGGATGATCAAAACACAGCTGTTGCATCAGGTACGATTCAGATCCTTTTGCAACCAGTTAGTGTCTTGTTCGATTCGGGAGCTACGCATTCTTTTATATCTTTGAACTGTGTGAATCGTTTGAAAATCTCGTGTTTGTATAATTGTGAACCTTATGTTATGGGTTTGCCGAGCGGAGAGAAAATTGTGGGAACCCTAGAATCTAGGGATTTTCCAGTGTCTATAGGGGGGAGAGATTGGCTATCGAATCTTATTGTAGTTGACATCTACGGTGACGATTTAATTCTCAGAGACGATTGGCTCAACCGTTATGGAGCTATTATGAATTACCGAAAGAGAGTTATTTCTATCATTGCTGATGATGGATTTGAACACTTATTCCGAGGATGGAGACCGGGAAGCTCGGTAAAATTGATCAAAGCAATGAAAGCCGTGAAATTACTGAAGCAGGGATGTCATGGACTTTGGTGCTATGCCATGAGGAAAGAGGAAGGAATAGAGCTCTCATCGATTCCAGTTGTGAATGAATTCTCCGACGTATTTCCTGACGAACTACCTGGGTTACCTCCGCAGAGAGAGGTGGAATTCACTATCGAATTAGAGCCTGGAGCCGCTCCTATTTCCAGAGCACCATATCGCATGGCGCCAACCGAGATGTATGAACTCAAGAAGCAACTGGAGGAATTGTCACAGAAGGGTTATATTCAACCTAGCGTTTCTCCTTGGGGAGCGCCCGTTCTCTTTGTCCGGAAGAAAGACGGATCCCTCCGACTGTGTATTGATTACAGGGAGCTCAACAAGATGACGATCAAGAATAAGTATCCTATACCTCAGATCGACGACTTGTTTGATCAACTGCAAGGGGCAAGGGTATTCTCGAAGATTGACTTGCGATCAGGATACCATCAGTTGAGAATTAAGGAATCGAATGTACCAAAGTCTGCTTTCAGGTCCCGGTACGGGCATTATGAATTTATAGTGATGCCATTTGGACTTACCAATGCTCCAGCGGTATTTATGCAATTGATGAATCGGGTATTCTTAGAATACTTGGATAAATTTGTGGTCGTCTTCATTGATGACATCTTGATATATTCGAAGGACGCAGAGGAGCATGCCGAACATTTGCGTGTGGTTTTGAGCACCTTGAGGAAGGAACAGCTATATGCAAAGCTTTCCAAATGCGAGTTCTGGCTTAAGGAAGTAACTTTCCTTGGGCATGTGATATCAGCTGACGGAGTTCAGATGGACCCGAAGAAAGTCGAAGCAATCTTGGAATGGGAAGTTCCTAGTAACGTGAAAGAAGTCTGGAGTTTCCTAGGACTTGCTGGATATTATCGCCGCTTTGTAGAGGGATTTTCCAAAATTGCTCGTCCGCTCACTCAGCTGTTGCAGAAAACTCAAAAGTTTACGTGGGATGAGAAATGCCAGACTGGTTTTGATGAACTTAAGAAGAGACTGACAACAGCACCTATATTAGCGTTACCATATGGAACTGATGGATTCATGGTATACAACGACGCTTCAAATCAGGGTCTGGGATGTGTGTTGATGCAAAAGGATAAGGTGATTGCCTATGCTTCTCGGCAATTGAAACCATATGAGGTTAATTACCCGGCTCATGATCTGGAGCTAGCAGCTGTGGTCTTTGCCTTGAAAATTTGGCGACATTATTTGTACGACACTCGTTGCCAGATCTTTACAAATCATAAGAGCCTCAAGTACATTTTCAGTCAGAAAGAATTAAACATGAGGCAGAGAAGGTGGCTGGAATTGATCAAGGATTACGACCTGGAGATTCTCTATCATCCGGGGAAAGCAAACATAGTAGCCGATGCTTTGAGCCGTAAACCTGTTTCTCTTTGAGTGTTGGAAGCACTTACATCCCAAACCAGCATTCAGCGGGAACTGATCCGCGAAGGGATTGAAGTATGGGCACCAGGAATCCAAGGGCAACTATATGTGATGGAACTGACTTCATCACTAGTCGAGGAGATCAAATCTAAGCAGTTGAATGATTCTCTAATCCTTCGGTTATGTGACGAAGTAAAGAAAGGAAAGGCCCCAGGATTTGTGATACAAGATGATGGAGTTCTGAGATTTCAGAGTCAATTTTGCGTTCCCGATGATGATGATTTGAGACGGACAATTCTGAAGGAAGCTCACAGCGCGCCCTATTCTATTCACCCGGGTAGCAGTAAAATGTATAAAGATCTTAAACAAAACTTCTGGTGGGGGAATATGAAGAAGGGCGTGGCAGTACGTTTGAAGTGTTTGACTTGTCGTGAGTTAAGATTGAACATCAGCGACCTGCCGGAATGTTAAAGCCGCTTCCGATCCCTGAGTGGAAGTAGGAGGATATCTCGATGGATTTCATCACCAGTATGCCAAGGACTAGAACGGGAATGAACATGATTTGGGTTATAGTTGATCGACTAACCAAGTCGGCTCACTTCCTAGGAATTAAAGATACATGGGGACCCGAGAGATTGGCGCGAGTATTTATTGCGGAGATAGTCAGATTGCATGGGATGCCGAAGACCATTATTTCGGATCGAGATGGTCGCTTCGTGTCGCACTTCTGGAAGGCAGTTCACAGGGCTTTGGGGACTGAGCTCAACTTTAGCACGGCTTATCATCCCCAAACGGAGGGTCAGTCCGAAAGGACTATACAAACAGTAGAAGACATGCTTAGAGCCTGTGCTTTGGATTGGTCAACTGATTGGGAAGTTCATTTGCCATTGATTGAATTCACCTACAATAATAGTTGGCATGCTTCTATTAAGATGGCACCATTTGAAGCTTTGTACGGGAGAAGATGTCGATCACCCCTGTGCTGGGATGATTCTTCGGACTTGATCGGGACAGAACCAGAATTGATAGTTCAGACTCAAGAGAAGATAGCTTTGATTCAGGAAAGACTGTTGACTGCCCAGAGTCGACAGAAGTCTTATGCAGACGTATGTCGTCGCCCTCTAGAGTTCGACGTTGGGGACCATGTACTATTGAAGGTGTCTCCTACACGAGGGATTTTCCGTTTTGGGAGGAGAGGTAAGCTAAGTCCGAGATATATCGGGCCATTTGAGGTCCTAGAGAGAGTTGGGGATTTAGCATACAGGTTGGCTTTACGACCATCGCTGAGTCACGTTCACAATATGTTTCACGTATCCCAATTTTGGAAGTATGTACCGGACCCCAGTCACGTCATTGATTTCGACGAGATCGAGATAGCTAATGATGGCACCTTCGAAGAGAGACCAATCAAGATACTTGAGAGTCGGATCAAACAATTGAGGAATAAACCAATACACTTGGTTAAAGTACAATAGTCACGACATGGAGCGGAAGAGGCCACTTGGGAAACAGAGGACAGTATAAAGGCTAAATATCCAGAGTTGTTTTCATCTTAAGTTTCGGGACGAAACTTCTTTTTAGGGAGGAAGGATGTAATACCCGAGATTTTTGATATGTATTTAGAACTTGTGATATTGTAATTGTTGCACTTTAATCTGAGTATTATTCTCCGTATCTCATAGTCCGGTGTTTTTGAGCGTATGATTTCATGAATGTGATTTAAGATTTGTGATTCTGCGCATGTAGCGCACGCTATCGTCTATGTGTAGCGTACGCTAACATGGATCCATAGTGCACGATACAAAGGAACATTAGCGCACGCTATACATGGTCATTATGATTGAGACGTGTGGTAGGTGAGATCAGGTCGGGGATCTTGGTCGGATTGTGTCGGGATGAACCTGGACGGCTTACGGGAAAAGCCAAGTCAACGCGTTAGCGCATGCTACGAGTATGGACTAGCGCGCGCTAAGTGCTGAGTACAGTGAAGTCAGTAAGCCGTTAGCGCACGCTACGAGTATGGACTAGCGCGCGCTAATAACCATTTTCTATAAATAGGACAACACCCTTTTCGTATTTTCAGTCTTTTCTCTTCCCACATCCGAATCCTTATACTTATAGTATTACTCTCTACATCCTAAACACTTCATATCAGCATCCTAGATCGTGTTGAAGATTGTAGATCATTGAGGATTGGCGTTCAAGCCTTCGACGTTGGATTGCTTCGATTTCCTCCTTGTTCTTCACTACTTTGAGGTAGGTGATTCTTCACCAATATTAGTAGTGTTCTAAAGGACGTTTGATCATGTTTATCTAGTTAGTTAGATGCGTTAATAGTCGAACATCATGTGTTAGAAGGATATTTTCGACGTTTCGGCACTTATTCATCATATGATCCATTGAACCTTTTTAGTATGTGGACTCCTAAGCATATTATGTATCTTCAAACCGATCATGACAAGTATATGGAGATTACCTAGTTCGTATGTTTTACGTAAGGAATCATATGTTTTGGGACTTGGAATGAACAAAACTTAGAATATTTTCTTGAAGATCAAGATGAATTATGGTGTAGTAATGATGATACGTATCCTTATGTCTCATAGTCATTTAATCCATAAAGATCTTTCATAAACCGTATGAGCATGATATGCACGGAGTTGGCATGTATTAACACTGAGGATTTCATGAGTTTTCATCACCTTTAGCTCAAGTTTTACCCAGTAGTGACTGCCATGCACGATTAGCGCACGCTAAGATATATATATTAACGTGCGCTATCGGGAACGAGTAACGTGCGCTACGTTGGATACATGCTTGTCGTTATATTATCGGCGAAGCGTCATTGCTCGAGAAGATCGACAAGATACGGTCAGCGCACGCTAAACCTGGTCATTTGCGTACGTTAACAGGCAGGCTTAGCGCACGTTACGTATAGTACGTAGCGCGCGCTAAGTAGTTCAGGCAGAATTCATTTTTAGAGCTTGCGGTCGTAAACCGGATTATTAGACGTTCGTACAACTTGAGAGGAATTCTTTATTATTTCTTAGGTCCGAGCCTTGCATAGGGGACGATCGAAGGGCGGTGGCATACGGACGCGTGTCATTTGCTGGAGTATTTCCATTCTTGCCATTTTCGAGGCAAGTATCATATGTCGAGTTCGATTTATATTGAAACTTTGATCATGCTTATGGTTTTGTTCATGTTGTCGAATATGAGATGTATTTCTGTAATTTCTCGTGGTATTCGTTGTTAATTGTTCGTATTGATGAACATATTGAAATGCATATATGTATGCATAATTGATTGATTTATAGTATAAATGATCCGAGGGGATCATGAGGATCTATGCTGAGGGCGCTGGATCGAATGTCCACCATGCGTTGGTCCGACGGGATCATCATGGGGATCTATCTTTGAGGGCGCTGGATGGGTTTTCCACCATGCGTTGGTCCGACGGGATCATCATGGGGATCTATACCAAGGGCGCTGGATCATTTGGATTACCTGTCTTGTGTTGATGGAATCGTGAGGATTCGCATCGTTGGATTCCGTGACGGAAGTCCGTTTTGCATGTTTTATGATGCCGATGATTTATGTATTATGATACTTGTACTAGCATTGTTTTGCTAACCCCTTCGGGGTGGACATTGTTTTGATGTCCGGTAGCCGAGAGCGGGAAGCAACCACGATCGGCAGGAGACGATGAAATGGCTCAGTGATGTGGTTGATGTTTATTGTTATTGTGATTTGTCTTCTTGGTTCATTTTGTACTCGAGTACGTCTGTTTTAAATAATGTCATTTCGATATGGTTGTATAAGTTAACTCGTTTGATCGGTTGAATCAAATCTGTATTTGAACTTCAGTTGTATGATTGGATTATATTTACATTTCTTTTAAATTAGCCTTGTAAATCCTTACATAAAGGGTTTATGGCGCTGTAATTATTCCGAATATCTCGGGGTGTTACAATCATCATATGTGAAAGTATTGTAAAAAATGCAATTAACAAATAAAATCACTCGTAGTCATTTAGCACATCGATCGCCGTTAACCGAGAAACTGAGCTTCTCACTGCAATGAGACATTTATAAAGACACATTTTACCATGTTAGGAGAAATAAATAACATGTTGCATGTATCATAGACATAAAACATAATTAAACACAGCAATTATTCACGCTCATGAAATGTCTACTTGTATGCCATGCTTCCCTAATGCATATTATGTAAATGCATTTAGATATAAAATGGTTATTGGCTTAGAAGGGGATAACTGGGCATTACAATCCTCCCCTCCTTATAAAATTTCGTCCTCGAAATTGACATACCGAACAGTTCTGGATACTTGCTTTGCATTTCCTCATCTCTTTCCCATGTAGCCTCTTCAACATCATGATTCCTCCACAAAATCTTTACCAAATGAATCTCCTTGTTTCTCAGTTTCTTTACTTTCTTATCAATATCCTGATAGGACAAATCTGGGGATAATTCCAACGGCTCATAATTTAACACATGTGGGGGGTTTGAATTGTACTTCTTTAACATGGACACATGGAAGACATTGTGCACACCAGATAGTGAAGGAGGTAAGGCTACTCTATAAGCTCTATCACCAACTCTCTCAAGAATTTCAAATGGGCCAACATATCTCGGGCTAAGTTTTCCTTTCTTCCCAAATCTCATTATGCTTTTCATTGGAGTTACCCTCAAGAACACATGGTCTCCAACTGCAAATTCTAAATCTCTTCTTCGAATATCTGCATAACTCTTTTGTCAACTTTGTGCAATCTTCATTCATTCTCTTATCTATTCTACTACCATAGCAGTCTTTTGTATAATTTTTGGGCCCAGTAGACTTCTTTCTCCAACTTCATCCCAGTGTACGGGAGATCTACATTTTCTCCCATACAGTGCTTCATAAGGTGCCATCCCAGTTGTAGATTGGTAACTGTTGTTGTAGGTGAACTCTACCAATGGAAGCTTTGTATCCCAATTGACCTTGAAATCTAGTATGCATGCTCTCAACATATCTTCGAGTATTTGAATAACTCTTTCTGACTGCCCATCACTTTGTGGATGAAATGGGGTGCTGAAAGCAAGCTTCGTACCCATTGCGTTATGTAAACTTTTCCAAAATGCAGATGTGAATTTAGGGTCCCTGTCAGATACTATTGATACTGGCACCCCATGTAGTCGGACTATCTCTTTAATATATTCCTGAGCATATCGATCCATATTATATGTGGATTTTACTGGAAGCAAATGAGCAGATTTGGTCAATCTATCAACAATCACCCATATCGAATTATACCCACTTTGAGTCCTTGGTAGCCCAAGCACAAAATCCATTGTAATGTATTCCCATTTCCATTCCGGAATTAGTAAAGGCTTCAATAATACTGCTGGTCTCTAACGTTCAGTTTTGATCTGCTGGCAAGTTAGACATTCTGCCACGAATTTTGCAATATCTTTCTTCATGTTTGGCCACCAATAATGTTGTTGCAAGTCTTTATATATTTTTGTGCTACCTGGATGTATTGAATAAGGACTGGAATGAGCCTCCTTCAGAATGTCCCCTATGATGGTTGCATCGGCTGGCACACACAGTCTCTCTTTATATCGTAATATTTTATCACTAGAGACTGAGAAGTTTGGTAATTTGCCCTCATCAACTTTTCCTCTCAATTTGCCTATGTACTGATCCGCCTTCTGAGTTTCTTTGATTATATCTTGAAGTGCAGGTTTCAATATGAGTGCTGATAACGAAAAAATCTTCCTTTTGGGCACAATTTCCAGTTCTAATTTTTGCAAGTCTAATAATAGTGGCTTCTGCGTGATTAGAAAGGAAGACATAGACTTTCTACTTAGTGTATCTGCAACCACATTTGCCCTACAAGGTTGATAATTGATCTCACAATCATAGTCTTTCACCAATTCTAACCATCTCCGCTGTCGCATATTCAGCTCCTTCTGTGTGAAAAAGTACTTCAAACTTTTGTGGTCTGTATAGATTTCACACTTTTCACCTTATAGGTAATGCCTCCAAATTTTTAGTGCAAAGACAACAGCAGCCAGCCTTATGGATAATTCTTTTCATACTCTTTTAATTGCCTGGATGCATAGGCTATTACCTTCCCATGTTGCATTAATACAGCACCCAAACCATTTTTAGAAGCATCAGTGTAAACTACAAAGCCACCTGTTCCTATAGGAGTACCAAGGACAGGAGCTGTAGTTAATCTATGCTTCAATTCTTGGAAAATCTCCTCGCAAGCATCAGTCCAAACAAACTTTGTATTCTTCCTTGTTAACAATGTCAATGGTGTAATACCCAGTTGTAATTCAGTCATTATCATTCAGTAACTATCGTTCAGTAATTGTCACTCAGTAATTTTCACTCATTAATGATCATTCATCATTCATATTCATTCATTGTATTCACCGTTCAGATGTAATTGTATCGTGTATCAATCGTCATTCATCATCAATCTAGTTGGAGAATCGTTCCGTGTTTATCATCGTTGTCATCTTCATAGTTGTGCTGTGTGTGAGGAGTAGCGCATGCTACGTAGTCTCTTTAGCGTGCGCTAATTGAGTACGGGTAGCGCACGCTACCTCTCAACACTAGCGCACGCTAGTATGTTTCAAGCAGGCAGTCCAGAAGGCACTGGACTGCAGTTGGGTTGTAAGTAGCGCATGCTACGAATGGTAAGTAGCGCGCGCTAGTAGGATGGAGTAGCGCACGCTACGCTGTCGGTGTAGCGCGCGCTAAGGACGGATCAGGCAGAGTCCAGTGGCTACTGGACTGCATTGGATTAATTCCTAGCGTACGCTACCAGTAGATATTAGCGTACACTAATCGGGGTTAGTAGCGCACGATGAATCCTGTGTGTAGCGCGCGCTACCGCGATCAGATCAGAGAACAGGAGGTTCTGGACTCCAGTACTGGGCATCAGATAATTCGTTAGCGCATACTAACATTTTGAGTTAGCGCACGCTAAGTACATGGTCATAGCGCACGCTACAAGAGGTACGTAGCGCACGCTACCGTTGCGAACAGAGGGTACTGGACTACCTAGTACACCCGTTAGCGCACGCTATGCACAGGAGCTAGCGCACGCTAACTGGGATTTGCTATATATAGGACAGTCCAGTCCTTTCTTCGTCATTTGTCATTTCTCTTCATTCCTTCGGCAGTTTTGGGCGATTCCGGGCGATTTGGAGAGTGTTCTTCGAGGTAAAATCATCAATCATCTTCAAGCTTATCATTCGGATTAATCATCATTTCATCATCCTCATCACATCAAATCAAGGTAATAATCTCTTGGATCTAGAATTTCGGATTTTTGGGTTTTCCTTCCGATTTCTTCGTGTAAGCTTAGATTGTTGTTGGAATATGTTAGATATGGATTATCTACCTTGGATAATTGTATTCCTACGGATTTATTATCGTATATTTCGGATTTCATGAATATTGGGGTTTGATTCAAGAACACATTAGAGTTGACTTTGATATTTGGGGGTTTTCGATTAGATGTTGTCGTTAACTCGATTTGTGGTTTCCTATGGGATTATTGATATCATTTAAGTTGTTTTGTTGGTTTGAAATACTCATTTTGGTGTTGGTTTCGATATATTCGGGATTGGATATTATCAAAGGATGTGTGTTTGCTAAGTGTTCGCTAGAATGCCTCAATGAGTTTGGATATTGTTGTATCGACGTTTGAGTCGGTGATAATCGTGTTTGATACGCATATTGAACATTGTTGGTAATTGTCATTCAAGGTTGTTCGAGGGACCAACATTTCATTGTAGGACGTTTGTTCGAGGAAGGACATTCTTCATCGGTTGGGTAAGTTAATTCTTACTCGGTTAAAAGGATATTCATTCCTTTCGTTGTTGTTCATTCATAATCATAATTGATTCATAATGTATTAACCGTATTGAGACTTGAAATTGTCAATTAATCACTTCATTCACGAGGAATGACGGTTCCAACCATTTCATTGAGCTATCATTCATTTCACTATCATTTCATCTCATTGAGTCATTCTTGACTTTGTCGGATTGTTATTCATTAATATTCTTCATGGTCATTCTTGCTCATATGACCTTCTGGGTTCATATTGCGCGGCTGGGTGGGGATGTGTGGAATTTTTAGTCGGGCACGTGATGGTCATGTGTTGGGTTCACCGACATATTGGACTGTGCACACGGTAATGTACCTCCGTGAGACTAATTAGGTACAAGGGCGGGTGTGTCCGGACACTCGTCTTGTGCACGTGCACATACCATTACGGGCGTACTGTGATGCCTCTATTCAACGTCATTTCATAATAAAGTTATATCATGATTGTGTTTATTCAACTCTTGAGGATTGTTGTTCTGTGTAACTGACCCCGTTGGGGGATGTTGTTTTCAGGTCATGGCTAGACTAAGGCACGGGAAGAGAACGCTGACGGCGAGGAGTCCCAATGATACTAGTAGGGGCCCCCAGTCCTTTTCATTCACTCATGTTTTCTTCATTTTATTTCCGCTGCAGACTTCCGTTTGAATATTCATTTCATTCAGTGTTATATATTTTATCTTCATATAAAATATACATGTATTCTGTATTATCTTGGGTGTGTTGTAATGAAAATCCTCATCGGAGTGATTGATGATATATTGTGGTTCCGTACTGCAGTTATATTATTTAATTCATTAATTTTCATTCGCCTGGTGGGTCCTAGTCGGGGGTCCACGGCACTGTAATATCTGCCTAGTTTGGGGTGTTACAGAGTTGGTATCGGAGCGTGGTTTTGAATACTACCTTCCGAGTCATGTCTCATTTGAAATCATCGTTCATCAGACTAGTATCATTGGACTTTCGCGTCACGTGTGACCTGTGCAAGAGCCGAGCCCCTCAGACCAAAGAACAGTAAGATTTCTGACGCCACGGTATAATTTCTGGCAATAGAATCACTCATTCATCATTCAACAGTCAACAATCCTCATTCATCATTTTCATTTTTGATCAAGTCGATCATGTTAATTCATTAATCACTCAGTTCATTTCATTGTTCAGTTGTTGATCTTGAGGATCATATCATTAATCTTGTTAACTTGTTCAAGATAATCATTTCAAGAATTTCATCAGATAATCACGTCACTTCAGTTGATCATTCATGTAATCATTGTGTTTGAGCGTGTATGCTCATTTTCATCATTTCATAACGTAATCATAATGTGATATTCATGCGAGATATATAATTATCTTATGACTTTCCACTTCAGTATGGAAAGAGCCGGCAGAGGACGCGAGGGAAGAAGCCGTGGTGTGGGCCAAAACCCGAGAGCTCATGTGAATACACGCGCTAATGCAAGGAATAATGCTAATTCATCGAGTAGTGACGCTGCCACTCATTCACCTGGACGTAATCATTCACTATCAGGGAGTCATACCCGGGACACAGCTCAGTCAAAAGGTGTTCGGGTTGATCCACTCGCTTTTATGCAGGGCATGATGGCCCAAATGACTCAGATGGCACAACTGATGGAGACGATGCATAACTCAACTACTCAAAATCAACAGGCTCCTCCGCCGCCACCTCAGAGGCAAGAGAGGGGTGTGAGCAGTATCATTGACGACATCTCTCGCCAGAGACCACCTACCTTCGAGGGCTCATCTGAGCCGGCGGATATCATTCACTGGCTTGAACATTTCGAGAAACTGTTTGATATGGTGGACTGTCCCGAGGGACACAAAGTTCCAGTTGCGGCTTACTATCTTGGTAAGGGCTCACATTCATGGTGGTTATCGTTGAAACCCACCGACAGATCTTGTACTTGGGATCAATTTAAGACTCTCATGATGAATAGGTATTATCCGGCCCCACTCAGGGAGGCCAAGTTGTCAGAATTACTCACTCCCGACCTCTCAGCAGATGATGATGTTCTCGCCATCGCCGAGAAATTTCAGGAGCTTCTTCCTTTCGCCTCGTCTATTATTCACTCTGAGGCGGACAAGATCAAATACTTCAGCAAGAGGTTGAAGCCTCGTATGTGGATGCAGTTGCTTAATCACAATTGCACCACTCTGTCCGAATTCATTGAGAAAGCTCTCACTTATGAGCTTACTGCTAAGGAGATTGCTAAACAACAACCTTCATCTGCTGGCAAGAAGTCAAAGAATCGTAATCAGTCTGACGGCAGTCAGGCCACTTTCAAGAAACCTCGTGCAGGCTCTACTTTTTCTGAGCGACCTCCTATGGCACCTAGACCCGCTGAATCTCAGTCACGAGTGGCCAGTTCGGCCATCACATGTTTCAACTGTGAAGAACAGGGTCATTTCAGCACCAAGTGTCAGCGGTATCACGTGCCACAATCAGGATCGGGGGCATAAGGCCCGTTTTTGCCGAAGAGACTCTAAACCTACTACGGCGTCATCTCAGGCCCCGAGACATTCAGCAGTACAGAATCAGGCCACTCAGTCCGCGTCATTCAAGACGACAGGAGCAAATAAAGGCGGAGCCAAGAGCTATCAGACGGGAGCGTCCGGTTCGGGGCCCGGCAAGCCCCGAATTTATGAGATGAAGAAGACCGACGATCCGGAGGCCCGGATGATCTCAGGTACACTTGATATTCTATCTCAACCTGTGTGTACCATTTTTGATACTGGTGCATCGCATTCATTCATTTCCGAGTCATGTTTGAGTAGACTACGTATGGGTAGTGCTAGTAGTTGTGAGCCTTATGTCATTGGTCTACCTGATGGTAGAAGAATTACCGGGAATCATGAGATTCAGGATTGTCCGATTTAGCTTCATGGCCGTGTTTGGTTAGCAAACCTAATCGTGGAGGATTTACCGAGGGACGATGTCATCCTGGGTATTGATTGGATGGATCGTCACGATGCCGTCATTAGTGTCCGTAAGCGTATGGTCACTATCATTTCAGACAATGGGGTCGAATGTGTATTTCAGGGAGGTAATCCCAGTTGTTCTGGGAGAGTCATCAACTTGATGAAAGCAGTGAGATTACTAAATCAGGGGTGTGTCGGTTATTGGTGCTATATGACCAAGACCGAGAAACCATCAGTAATGGTGATGGATATATCTGTAGTGAGAGAATATGCCGATGTATTTCCAGACGAGTTACCTGGGTTGCCTCCACAGAGAGATGTGGAATTCATGATTGAGTTGGAGCCCAGTACATCCCCAATATCGAAGGCACCGTACCGGATGGCCCCGACCGAAATGCAGGAGTTGAAGAATCAATTAGAAGATTTGACCGAGAAGGGTTATATTCGACCGAGTGCGTCCCCGTGGGGAGCACCAGTGTTATTTGTCAAGAAGAAGGATGGTTCGTTTCGCTTGTGTATTGATTACCGGGAATTGAACCGGGTGACGATCAAGAATAAGTATCCTCTACCCCGTATCGATGATCTTTTGGATCAACTTCAGGGAGCTTCAGTATTTTCCAAGATCGACTTAAGATCTGGATATCATCAGTTGCGAATTCAAGAGTCGGATATCGCAAGGACGGCGTTCCGAACACGCTATGGTCATTATGAGTTTGTGGTAATGCCATTTGGGTTAACTAATGCACCTGCGGTATTCATGGAATTAATGAATCGGGTTTTCATCGACTATTTGGATCATTTCGTGGTTGTCTTCATTGATGACATTTTGATTTATTCTTGTGACCGGGAGGAGCACGAGTTTCACCTTCATCAGGTGCTCGACGTGTTGAGACGAGAGCAACTCTATGGGAAGTTTTCCAAATGTGAGTTCTGGATGTCCGAAGTGACATTTCTCGGACATGTAATTTCATCAGACGGAGTTCGTGTCGACCCTCAGAAGACGGAGGCTATCCGAGATTGGCTACCTCCGAAGAATGTTAAGGAAATTCGAAGTATCCTCGGATTAGCTGGTTATTATAGGCGATTTCTGGAAGGATTTTCTAAAATCGCTCAACCCATGACGAACCTTTTAAGGAAGGATAAGAAATACACGTGGTCCGACGTGTGTCAGCAGAGTTTTGAGGAACTCTTGAGCCGATTAATTTCAGCACCTGTCCTTTCTCTACTGCAAGGGACGGAAGGATTTGTGGTTTATAGTGATGCGTCCGGACAGGGTCTCGGATGTGTACTAATGCAGAACGGGAAAGTTATTGCTTATGCTTCACGGCAGTTGAGACCTTACGAGGTTAATTATCCGACCCACGACCTGGAGCTAGCAGTCGTGGTATTCGCATTGAAGATTTGGCGTCATTATCTTTATGGCATTACCTTCCAGATATTCCCCGATCATAAGAGTTTAAAGTATATATTTACTCAGAAGGAGTTAAATATGCGACAGAGATGGTGGTTGGAACTAATCATAGACTATGATATTGAGATACTTTACCACCCGGGCAAGGCGAACGTTGTCGCCGACGCCTTGAGTCGTAAGTCCGTTCAGGAGCAGATGCTTGCTCGATTAACAGTTCAGAAGGAACTTCAGGAGGAATTTCTGAGACCCGAGATCGAGGTCTGGTTACAACGAGTCCAAGGGCAACTTTGTACGTTAGAGATTTCATCGCCACTCGAGGAGGCGATCAGGGAGAATCAGGGTTAGAACCCATTTTTGTTACGCATTCAAGATGATGTGGCTCAGGGGAAAGACCCTGGATTTGTGGTCCACGAGGATGGACTTTTGTGATTCAAGAATAGGTTGTGCGTACCGGAGATTGACGAGTTGAAAAACTCGATTTTGAGAGAAGCTCATGCTACCCCTTATTCCATTCATCCGGGGTCTAGCAAGATGTATAAGGACTTGAAACAAAATTACTGGTGGAGTAATATGAAGCGAGAAGTCGCGGATTTTGTTTCGAGATGTTTGACCTGTCAGCAAGTCAAGATAGAACATCAGCGACCGGCGGGTATGCTGAAACCTCTCCCTATTCCAGAGTGGAAGTGGGAAGATATATCAATGGACTTCATTACGAGTTTGCCGACGAGTCGTAGTGGCATGAATACAATTTGGGTAATTGTGGACCGCTTAACTAAATCAGCTCATTTCCTTGAGATTAAGGATACGTGGGGTCCCGAGAGACTTGCTCAGTTGTTCATCAAAGAGATAGTGAGACTGCACGGTACTCCTAAAAGTATCGTTTCCGATCGTGACGGACGATTCGTGTCTCATTTTTGGAAATCAGTTCTCGTGCTATGGGGACTCAGCTTAATCTCAGTACAACTTTTCATCCTCAGTCCGACGGACAATCATAGAGGACTATTCAGACTTTAGAAGACATGTTGAGGGTGTTAGGAGTATGCCCTCGAATGCCACTCAGAGGATGTTGAGTGAGGGCATTGTACTTGTTATTATGTAAATCATCAATATAAGGCAATGGATGTTTTCTTTATTTACTGGTAGTTACTGGCATTCCTAACTCGTAAATATACATATAGAAACTAGTCCGTGTATTTGAGAGCAAAACGTTCCACTCCTTATTGGATAAGGGGGTCGGCACTGGAAAGGTTTATAGCTCAAATACTTAAATCGTTCGCAAGTCGATGAAACTTGACTGTGCGTTAAGTTTATGTGAAGACTTGTATGACGTGTTCTTTGATAAGGAGAGTGCCTGTCGAACACTAATGGTTAGTGGGAGCACACGTTATAGGTATGCTAATTGGATTAGTATACTCGAACCGACTCACCCTCGATTCGTCACACGGATTTCACTCCGGGACAGTCAATGATGGAATCGAAAGGTTGTGATAGGTATTCGTGAACCTTCGACTTGAGGATTTAGTAGGGATGTGCTTGTGACGTCAAGATTTTCATTAGAGTAGTTCGACTCTATAAACCGGGAGGCGGGGGTCAACCTCGACGTGCATCTTGATGGGCAAGTAGCAGGTCCTACTGAATACCAAGATAGAATTCTTTCTCCTGTTAGTGAACGGGTTATATGTCCTATGCGGTTATTGGCAAATGAGATCATAAGTCTTTGGCCAAAGCATTGGAGCTGGCTGTATTAGATACACGAGAGCTCGATGATCTCGATTTGCATTAATGCATGCATAGCGTCAAGTACAGATGGGGTTTGACTGACCGTGACCCTATAACTTGATCGGGACATTTGAAAGAAGGGTTTATACGTTTACTGGTATTCACGACAGAATGGTTCTTGAATGATCCCAATCATTCGTTCTCAGTCGGGGTACAGTGTAGGCCACCAGGCTGGCTAGGTGGTGCTACTACTCTTTGGTTCCTCCCATTACTGACTGAGGCGGACCTACCGAGTCGCGCATTAGGATTGACGACGGAATGAATCGAGCTTAATCTCTCATTATGAATATTAGATATTGGATATCTAATTTGGGACATTGGATGTCTAACTTGATTTATTGGATAAATTAATTTACGGCCTAATGAATTAAATATATTACTGGGTGATTAATTTAATTCATGAATATAATTATTTCTTGGAGAAATTAATTATGTTATAATGTATTTGATATGATTAATTAATTGGATTAATTAATTGATATAAATACATCGGAACGGAATCGGAGTTTATCTGTTTGGACTCACGGAGTCAAAGCGGACCGAACTCATCCCGGTTCTTCTAGATGGCTGCCTCATCTCACCAACCTCATCCTTGGTCTTTATCTCCAATTTTATAATTGGAAGACAAAAGACTTTGGAGGGAACACATATCTCATGTGATCTTAAAGGTGTTGATTTTGTCTTTTGGAAGATAAATAAAAGGAGTAGAAAATCTCAACTCTATGATACACTTACTTGCACCAACCGTGAGTATTGATTGAGAGTGAGAAGGAAAATTAGTTTTTCCAAGTGTTTACTTCTTCTTCATTTATCTTGAATTCTCTTGGAGAAATATCAAGACATTAATTGTGAGATATATATTATACACTTAGAGTATAATAATAAAAAGCTTCATCACTTGATTCTAGCCGTGACCTTAGAGGTTAATCGAGTGTTGTTGTTCCGATCGTTTTTCCGGCGCGTGGCAAGTAGAGACGCGGTGCTTTCGGCGTTGGATCGTTCAAGAGCTTGGAGCGGATTGGATTCGTAGAGATCAATCAAAGCTTGGGGAATAGCTCAAAAGAAGGTTATCCATCTAATCAACAGACTACAAGGGTGAATTTCTATATCTCTTGTGAATTCGTTTTTTGATATTCGTATATACGTAGCTCGATCGATCCTCGTAGGGATTCAGATCGAATTAATTTTCATTTTACCGCTTCCACTAGGCCTTCGTTTTAGGCACCGAATCCCAACAGTGGTATCGGAGCGTAGGTCTTGCGATCGTATATACGATATTAAGCATTTGGAATGCTTGATTAGATGGTGAATGATTTGGAATCATTTTAGTCAAAATCGTGGTATATGTTTTTACGTTCGTTGTAGTTATACTTTTTGTAAGTTTATGTCTAAATATAAATCTTTATTTCTTGGAATTATGATTTATATTGAAGATACGAATGTTGGAGAATATAGATATTGGATATCCGGTCGAAAAACTAGCCCCGAAATGCCGTTGGGCCGGTCGGGAGGGGTCGAGGCGAGGGCCGCGGCCCGGGGCTCGGGGCCGCGGCCCAGGCTGTTGCAGCCGGCACAGGCAGGCGCATCTTGGGGCGCGGCCCGAGGCTCCGAGGCCGCGGCCCGGGCAGCTGGCGCCATGCATCTTGCACAGTGGCGTTTTCGGGCGCGGTTCGGCCCATTTCGGACCCGTTTCGGGCTTGTTTGCCTCGTGTATTCCTAAAAATGATTTCCCTCATTTTAAATTGGATTTAATATGATTAAAATGATTTATGGTATTTCATTTTATAATGGAAAATTGATTTATTGGAATACTTGTGATCGACCGAATTATTTTGAACGTTTTCATATTACCGATTGTGTGAATCGATTTGATCGGTTCGTATTATTGATTAGATCAATGTATCTCTACGCTTTCCATTTATTTAGTATTTATTGGATGAATGCTTTTGAATGGGGATGTGGTTCGTGGACTTAGTTTTTGAATCGTTCGTTTTATTCGATTGGGTTGTAAAGGCCGTTTTGAGCCTATTTATTTTACTAGAAAAATTTGTATCTAGGATGCAATTTTCAATGTAAAATTTATATGTAATGACGAAGACCGGAGAAAGATCCATTTCGAGAAGACGAAGATTCAAGACGAAGACTTGTAATTAGATTACGGAGTTTTTGTTTTCTAGGAACGGTCCATGAACCACATGTTGGTAGCAACTAGGTTGTGAATGGTTGTTACATATTGTATGAATGCCACAAACGCGCTTTAAACGATTAATGTGTAAAGTGTAACGTTAATCACGAAAATTCTCCCACGATAAATTATTAAGTTTATAAGGTTTCAAGGTTTTCCTTCCCTCCATCGAGTTTTCGGGAAATTGAAATTCAAACCGGATGTGCTATGTGTAATACCCGGTTGTAATTCAGTCATTATCATTCAGTAATTTCATTAGGTGATTGTCACTCAGTGGATTTTCACTCAATTATAATCATTCATCAATCATGTTCATTCACCGTGTTCACCGTTCGGAAAAACTTCGAGTTGTGTATCGTTATTGTTCATTGTTTCAACTTTCCTCATATGAGTTCGACTTTGTTAGATCACCATTAATTTTTGGTAACTCCAAAAATTCTAAATCTTTGCAATATTATAGAGCATCGAGTTAGCTTTCCAATGGTTCAAACGGTGAGTCAATCGGAGTCCGGACGAGAGAGTTATGGTCGTTTTAGCTCAACCGCTCATTTTTGATTATTGGCGATCAACGCCGAACGAACTTCGGCGTGTCGTCCGACCGGCCCGTGCCGTACTCGTCGGAAAATGCGAAGTCTCGCCTCAGGACCCGGCCGTGTGTCGTGCAGCGCGGCAGTCGGACTCTTAGGATAAGCGAGCCGGCTGTCGGCAGCGCGGCCGTGTGTCCCGAGACACGGTCGAGTCATGCCGAAGTCATTGTCGGACGGGTCACTTTCGGAAGGCCCTCCGCGCGCGACCGTGTCGGCGGGACACGGTCGAGTCCTGTCGGCGGTCGGCGGTATGCGACACGGCCGTGCCCGATCGGCACGGGCCGTGTCGGCAGGTAATCAACCCCTTTAAATTGTTTTTTGAGCATTTGGCTCATTTTTTCATCTTTTCCACCTTCTTACGAGAGAGATAAGCTTGAGGGAGAGTTTTCTTCATCAATTATCATTTGGGTGTTTGATTTTCTTCATCTCCTTTCGATCGTGAAGCCCGAATAATCAATCTAACGCGTGTTCTTCGGATTAAAGTACTTGAATCTTCAAGAGGTAATTCCTTCAACACTTTGGACTTCGATTTTGTGTTGAGATATGATGTTTTGGACGTTATCATCATGTTATATGAAGGGATATGTATATGATTATGAGTTTGTATAAGGATTCATTGGATTATTGAGGAATTATTCAAGAACACCTTGAATATCGAGTTGGAATTGGGGATTTTCGACTAATTGTTGTTATAATCACGTTTTCGGATATTCGTCTTGGATTATTAATCATATTGAAGATGTTTTGTTGGTTTAAAACACTTCTTCGGGGATTTGATATTGGTTTTTGAGGTTTGATTGTAAACAATTGGAGTTTGGCCTCAACGTATTCGATATAATGCCTCAATGGACTTGGTTTATTCGTATCGACGTTTCGAGTTCGTTATATTCGTGCTTGATTCGTGTATTAAGAGAATTGTTGGTATTTGTGTTGTTCAAGGTTGTTGGAGTGGCCGGTATTCCCTATTAAGGACATTGTTCGTGGAAGGACTTCCTCGCCTTCGGTTTGAGGCAAGTTTTATACTTGTACTAGTCAATGAGATTAATGTCATCATATATGTGTATAAATGTGTTGTATCATTCCGAGACTTAGTCTCTTCATGAATTCATTGATATCAAGAGATCGTTCGATACGATACCTTCCGGCAATTTTGCCAAGTGTTTATAGTTGTTCGTTAACGGCCGATTCAAGGCATTGTAATACTCATTATTAATGTTATTGTCGATAGCCGGTTCGCGGTATCGATGTATCGATTGTTGTTAATATAGATGTCAATTTAAGACATCGTTGAGATCATTGTTATTCCTGTTTGGATTGTCAATAAAACTGTACAGGCCGATTAAAGGCATTGGCTTATTCATTTCTCACCTTCGCCGTCGGTAACCGATTAAAGGTGCCGAGGCATCCTTCGTATCATTGTCATCGATTGGCCGTTCTCAGGCAAATCGAAATGTTCAATTATTCACCATCTCATTGTTATCGATTGACCGTTCTATGGCAATCGAGGTATTTTAATCATTCATCGTATCATTCGTAACGATTGGCCATTCTAAGCTAATCGAAGTGCTTAATCATTCATGGAATCATCCGCTGCATCATTCTTATCGTGTTGGCCGAATCAAGGCAGCACACTATCACTAATTGTGATACGGCTTCATGCCGTGGCTTCGGCCCTAATTGTGATACGACTTTCATGCCGTGGCTTCGGCCCTAATTGTGATACGGCTGGATGCCGTGGCTTCGGCCCTAATTGTGATACGGCTTTCATGCTGTGGCTTTGGCCCTAATTTTGATACGGCTTTCATGCCGTGGCTTCGGCCCTAATTGTGATACGGCTGGATGCCGTGGCTTCGGCCCTAATTGTGATACGGCTTTCATGCCGTGGCTTCGGCCCTAATTGTGATACGGCTTTCATGCCGTGGCTTTGGCCCTAAATGTGATACGGCTTCGTGCCGTGGCTTCGGCCCTAATCAATATGACTTGGCTGTTTCGGCTTCATGTGATTGTGATATTTGTGATTTGGTGAGTGGTTTTTAGGCCTTGTGATTGTCTTGTTAATTTCATTGGAGCCTCCGGGCATTGTGATTCATATTTAATCTTGTTCTGGTTTGGTTCATGTCGTGTAATTCATTGTGGTATTCTGTGATTATGATTCGCCGTTGGGCACTTATGTTCTAACCTCGAGCAGTATTAATAGTATGCCGTGGGCATAGTATTTCACGAATGCTCGGTTCTTACCTTGGTTTGTGAGCATCTCATATTATTATCATCATTATACCGTTTCATTACGCCTTTGGATGCATATCATGTTATACATGTATTTGATGTTCATTATCGGATGGCCCGTCAGTGGCGGAACATGTTTTCATGTTTTAGGTGCTTGCGAGGAGAGAGTTGAGGCACGGGGGCATGACGATGGCGGCGAGGCATACGAGTGATACTAGTCCGAGTTGTTCATTGTTGGTCGATCAATTGGAGTGTACTCGGTCTTGTCGATTGTTGTCATGTTGTATTACGACAGGATGTTCGTGGATCTTTATTGTATTTCATTTTGGCCATGTAGGCCACTTTTGTCGTTGAAATTCCTTAACCGAATAATGTGTCGGAAATCAAGATACGTACTATGATTTTCACTTGTTGTATAATTTAATGTATTTTAGTCATGTTACTTTGGTGGATCTCTGGCGTGGGGTCCACGACACTGTAATAACCCAATAGGATTTGGGGGTGTTACAGAAATGGTATCAGAGATTTGGGTTGTGAAATACCCTGAGATGTGAGTTATGTGGTCCTACCGACGCGGTAGTAGTGGGATTGTCAGGTTATGACAATCTAGTCAGTCAGGTTTTGTGAGTCGTAATATTAGTGCGACTGCACGAGTCATTCATTCATCGAGTCGTCGTCAGTGAAGACTAGTATCGCGAGACCTCGAAGCTTCGTATGACCTGTGTAAGGACTCGATTCTCTTTGTGTTCATACATTCATCATGTCATTAATTGTTCATGCTTTTCTGAAACCTATATGTGATATTAGTGTTATGATTGATTCATGACTAATTGTTTTGGAGCACATGTGACTTGTGTAAGCATTAAGGATCAACTCATTTATCAGTTAATAATTCTCAATCATCATTTTGATCTCATCACTCAGTTAATTCATTCATCACTCAGTCAATATCATCACTCAGATAATTCATCCATCACTCAGTTAATTCATTCCTCACTCAGTCAATATCATCACTCAGCTAATTCATTCATCACTCAGTTAATTCATTCACCACTCAGTCAATATCATTCATCACTCAGTTAATTCATTCATCACTCAATTAATTCATTCATCACTCAGTTAATTCCTTCATCACTTAGTCAATCTCATTGTTCAGATTAATTCATTAATCACTCAGTCAATCTCATTGTTCAGTCAATTCGTTCATCACTCAGTCAATCTCATTGCTCAGTCAATTCATTCATCACTCAGTTAATCTCATTATTCAGTTAATTCATTCATCGCTCAGTTAATCTCATTGTCCAGTTAACTCATTAATCACTCAGTTAATCTCATCGCTCAATTAATTCATTCATCACTCAGTCAATCTCATTACTCAAGTAATTCATTCATTACTCACTCAATCTCATTATTCAGTTAATTCATTCATCACCCAGTCAATCTCATTGCTCAATTAATTCATTCATCACTCAGTCAATCTCATTACTCAATTAATTCATTCTTCACTCCGTCTATCTCATTGCTCGTTAATCATTAATCACTTATTCAATCTCATTGCTTAGTTAGTTCATTCATCACTCACTCATTGCTCACCAATTCATTAATCATCCGATCCATCTCATTGTTCGGTTTTGATCTTGTGGATCGAATTTTCAACCTTGTTAACTTGTTCAAGGTAATCTTTTTAGGAATTTCATCAGGTAATCATGTTACCTCATTTGATCTTTCATGCGATCTTACCATATTCCGGTGTCATGTGGACGATCATTTTACCGCATTATTAATGCATTCATTGTGTTAGAGCGTGTATGCTCATTGTTATCATTCCGTCTCATAATCATAATGCGATCTTCATACGAGATCGTAATTATCATGTGGCTTTCTGCTTGATGGAAAGAGCGGTCGAGGGACATCGGACTCGGCGTCCAAGAGATCGTTTTCTAGTCGTCTTCGTCTTTGGGAGAGCATCTTCATCTCGCATTTACGAGTTTGGTATTGTTTGCTTTAACTGTGATACAATAGGACATTCATCACCGGTTTGAACAAGTTAATTCTTGTTCGTTAATAGTATAATCATTCATTTCGTTGTCGTTCATTCATTCATATAATTCATTCATCATACATCAATCATGTTGAGACTTGTCATCATGAAATTATTCATTTAATTCACGAGGAACAACGGTTCCAATAATTTCACTTGAACTATCACTCATGACGTTATTAATTCACCTTGGTGAGCCATTCTTAATCCTGGTCGGATTTATAGTCATTTATCATTCACCATTCATTTTAGTCACTTTCATTCTCGTGACCTTCTGAGATCATAGCTAGCGGCGAGTTCATCGTCGGTTATACCTCTAATCGTTGAGGTACCGAGTCGAGGTATTTTCCGTTTCGGAAGACGGGGGAAGTTGAGTCCGAGATTCATTAGACCGTTTGAAATTTTGGATCGAGTAGGCGAGTTAGCTTATCGATTGGCTTGCCTCCGGCATTGAGCCGAATTCATAATGTGTTTCACGTCTCTCAGTTGCAGAAGTATGTTGCCGACCCGAGTCACATACTTCAGTTCGACGAAATTGAGATCGCGGATGATCATTCGTACGAGGAGCATCCTGTACGAGTATTGGAGCGGCGAATCAAATAGTTGAGGGACAAGATGATCCCTTTGGGCAAGATTCAGTGGTCTAGACACGGAGTCGAAGAGGCTACTTGGGAAACCGAGGATAGTATGCGGGAGAATTATCCCGAGTTGTTTGACCCTTAGTTTCGAGGACGAAACTCTTTTAAGGGGGGGAGTATGTAATACCCGGTTGTAATTCAGTCATTATCATTCAGTAATTTCATTCGGTGATTGTCACTCAGTGGATTTTCACTCAATTATAATCATTCATCAATCATGTTCATTCACCGTGTTCACCGTTCGGAAAAACTTCGAGTTGTGTATCGTTATTGTTCATTGTTTCAACTTTCCTCATATGAGTTCGACTTTGTTAGATCACCATTAATTTTTGGTAACTCCAAAAATTCTAAGTCTTTGCAATATTATAGAGCATCGAGTTAGCTTTCTAATGGTTCAAACGGTGAGTCAATCGGAGTCCGGACGAGAGAGTTATGGTCGTTTTAGCTCAACCGCTCATTTTTCAGTTATTGGCCGATCACTGCCGAACGAACTCGGCCGTGTCGTCCGACACGGCCCGTGCCGTACTCGTCCGGAAAATGCCGAAGTCTCTGCCTCAGGACCCGACCGTGTCGTCTGGCACGGCCGAGTCGGACTCTTCCGGATAAGCCAGAACCGACTTCCCGGCACGCCCGTCCGTGTCCCTGGACACGGTCGAGTCATGCCGAAGTCGCCGGATGGGATGGGTCACTTTTGGAAGGCCCTCGCGCCGCGACCGTGTCGAGAAGGACACGGTCGAGTCCTGTCGTCGGTATGCGACACGGCCGTGCCCGATCGGCACGGGCCGTGTCGGCAGGTAGTCAACCCCTTTAAATTGTTTTTGAGCATTTCACTCATTTTTTCATCTTTTCCACCTTCTTACGAGAGAGATAAGCTTGAGGGAGAGTTTTCTTCATCAATTATCATTTGGGTGTTTGATTTTCTTCATCTCCTTTCGATCGTGAAGCCCGGATAATCAATCTAACGCGTGTTCTTCGGATTAAAGTACTTGAATCTTCAAGAGGTAATTCCTTCAACACTTTGGACTTCGATTTTGTGTTGAGATATGATGTTTTGGACGTTATCATCATGTTATATGAAGGGATATGTATATGATTATGAGTTTGTATAAGGATTCATTGGATTATTGAGGAATTATTCAAGAACACCTTGAATATCGAGTTGGAATTGGGGATTTTCGACTAATTGTTGTTATAATCACGTTTTCGGATATTCGTCTTGGATTATTAATCATATTGAAGATGTTTTGTTGGTTTAAAACACTTCTTCGGGGATTTGATATTGGTTTTTGAGGTTTGATTGTAAACAATTGGAGTTTGGCCTCAACGTATTCGATATAATGCCTCAATGGACTTGGTTTATTCGTATCGACGTTTCAAGTTCGTTATATTCGTGCTTGATTCGTGTATTAAGAGAATTGTTGGTATTTGTGTTGTTCAAGGTTGTTGGAGTGGCCGGTATTCCCTATTAAGGACGTTGTTCGTGGAAGGACTTCCTCGCCTTCGGTTTGAGGCAAGTTTTATACTTGTACTAGTCAATGAGATTAATGTCATCATATATGTGTATAAATGTGTTGTATCATTTCGAGACTTAGTCTCTTCATGAATTCATTGATATCAAGAGATCGTTCGATACGATACCTTCCGGCAATTTTGCCAAGTGTTTATAGTTGTTCGTTAACGGCCGATTCAAGGCATTGTAATACTCATTATTAATGTTATTGTCGATAGCCGGTTCGCGGTATCGATGTATCGATTGTTGTTAATATAGATGTCAATTTAAGACATCGTTGAGATCATTGTTATTCCTGTTTGGATTGTCATTAAAGCATGCGGGCCGATTAAAGGCATTGGCTTATTCATTTCTCACCTTCGCCGTCGGTAACCGATTAAAGGTGCCGAGGCATCCTTCGTATCATTGTCATCGATTGGCCGTTCTCAGGCAAATCGAAATGTTCAATTATTCACCATCTCATTGTTATCGATTGACCGTTCTATGGCAATCGAGGTATTTTAATCATTCATCGTATCATTCGTAACGATTGGCCATTCTAAGCCAATCGAAGTGCTTAATCATTCATGGAATCATCCGCTGCATCATTCTTATCGTGTTGGCCGAATCAAGGCAGCACACTATCACTAATTGTGATACGGCTTCATGCCGTGGCTTCGGCCCTAATTGTGATACGACTTTCATGCCGTGGCTTCGGCCCTAATTGTGATACGGCTGGATGCCGTGGCTTCGGCCCTAATTGTGATACGGCTTTCATGCCGTGGCTTTGGCCCTAATTTTGATACGGCTTTCATGCCGTGGCTTCGGCCCTAATTGTGATACGGCTGGATGCCGTGGCTTCGGCCCTAAATGTGATAAGGCTTTCATGCCGTGGCTTCGGCCCTATTTGTGTTTCGGCTTTCATGCCGTGGCTTTGGCCCTAAATGTGATACGGCTTCGTGCGTGGCCAGCCCTAATCAATATGACTTGGTGTTTAAGCTTCATGTGATTGTGATATTTGTGATTTGGTGAGTGGTTTTAGGCCTTGTGATTGTCTTGTTAATTTCATTGGAGCCTCGGGCATTGTGATTCATATTTAATCTTGTTGGTTTGGTTCATGTCGTGTAATTCATTGTGGTATTCGTGATTATGATTCGCCGTTGGGCACTTATGTTCTAACCTCGTCGAGCGGTATTAATAGTATGCCGTGGGCATAGTATTTCACGAATGCTCGGTTCTTACCTTGGTTTGTGAGCATCTCGTATTATTATCATCATTATACCGTTTCATTCTGCCTTTGGATGCATATCATGTTATACATGTATTTGATGTTCATTATCTGGATGACTGACCCCGTGGGGGCGGAACATGTTTTCATGTTTTAGGTGCTTGCGAGGAGAGAGTTGAGGCACAGGGGCATGACGATGGCGACGAGGCATACGAGTGATACTAGTCCGAGTTGTTCATTGTTGGTCAGTCAATTGGAGTGTACTCCAGTCTTGTCAGTTGTTGTCATGTTGTATTACCCGAACAGATGTTCGTGGATGCTGTTGTATTTCATTTTGGCCATGTAGGCCACTTTTGTCGTTGAAATTCCTTATCGGAATATTGTGTCGGATATCATGGTAGGGACTATGATTTTCCCTTGTTGTTTAATTTAATGTATTTTAGTCATGTTCGCCTGGTGGATCTCCTGGCGTGGGGTCCACGACACTGTAATAACCCAATAGGATTTGGGGGTGTTACAGAAATGGTATCAGAGATTTGGGTTGTGAAATACCCTGAGATGTGAGTTATGTGGTCCTACCGACGCGGTAGTAGTGGGATTGTCAGGTTATGACAATCTAGTCAGTCAGGTTTTGTGAGTCGTAATATTAGTGCGACTGCACGAGTCATTCATTCATCGAGTCGTCGTCAGTGAAGACTAGTATCGCGAGACCTCGAAGCTTCGTATGACCTGTGTAAGGACTCGATTCTCTTTGTGTTCATACATTCATCATGTCATTAATTGTTCATGCTTTTCTGAAACCTATATGTGATATTAGTGTTATGATTGATTCATGACTAATTGTTTTGGAGCACATGTGACTTGTGTAAGCATTAAGGATCAACTCATTTATCAGTTAATAATTCTCAATCATCATTTTGATCTCATCACTCAGTTAATTCATTCATCACTCAGTCAATATCATCACTCAGATAATTCATCCATCACTCAGTTAATTCATTCCTCACTTAGTCAATATCATCACTCAGCTAATTCATTCATCACTCAGTTAATTCATTCACCACTCAGTCAATATCATTCATCATTCAGTTAATTCATTCATCACTCAATTAATTCATTCATCACTCAGTTAATTCCTTCATCACTTAGTCAATCTCATTGTTCAGATTAATTCATTAATCACTCAGTCAATCTCATTGTTCAGTCAATTCGTTCATCACTCGATCGATCTCATTGCTCACCAATTCATTCATCACTCGATTAATCTCATTATTGATTAATTCATTCATCGCTCGATTAATCTCATTGTCAGATTAACTCATTAATCACTCGATTAATCTCATCGCTCAATTAATTCATTCATCACTCATCAATCTCATTACTCAAGTAATACATACATTACTCACTCAATCTCATTATTGATTAATTCATTCATCACCCGATCGATCTCATTGCTCAATTAATTCATTCATCACTCAGTCAATCTCATTACTCAATTAATTCATTCTTCACTCAGTCTATCTCATTGCTCAGTTAATCATTAATCACTTATTCAATCTCATTGCTTAGTTAGTTCATTCATCACTCACTCATTGCTCAGTCAATTCATTAATCATCCAGTCCATCTCATTGTTCAGTTTTTGATCTTGTGGATCGAATTTTCAACCTTGTTAACTTGTTCAAGGTAATCTTTTTAGGAATTTCATCAGGTAATCATGTTACCTCATTTGATCTTTCATGCGATCTTACCATATTCCGGTGTCATGTGGACGATCATTTTACCGCATTATTAATGCATTCATTGTGTTAGAGCGTGTATGCTCATTGTTATCATTCCGTCTCATAATCATAATGCGATCTTCATACGAGATCTGTAATTATCATGTGGCTTTCCTGCTTGATATGGAAAGAGCGGTCGAGGGACATCGGACTCGACGTCCAAGAGATCGTTTTCTAGTCGTCTTCGTCTTTGGGAGAGCATCTTCATCTCGGGCAGCGAGTTTGGTATTGTTTGCTTTAAGCGTGATCTGATAGGACATTCATCACCGGTTTGAACAAGTTAATTCTTGTTCGTTAATAGTATAATCATTCATTTCGTTGTCGTTCATTCATTCATATAATTCATTCATCATACATCAATCATGTTGAGACTTGTCATCATGAAATTATTCATTTAATTCACGAGGAACAACGGTTCCAATAATTTCACTTGAACTATCACTCATGACGTTATTAATTCACCTTGGTGAGCCATTCTTAATCCTGGTCGGATTTATAGTCATTTATCATTCACCATTCATTTTAGTCACTTTCATTCTCGTGACCTTCTGAGATCATAGCTAGCGGCGAGTTCATTGTCGGTTATACCTCTAATCGTTGAGGTACCGAGTCGAGGTATTTTCCGTTTCGGAAGACGGGGGAAGTTGAGTCCGAGATTCATTGGACCGTTTGAAATTTTGGATCGAGTAGGCGAGTTAGCTTATCGATTGGCTTGCCTCCGGCATTGAGCCGAATTCATAATGTGTTTCACGTCTCTCAGTTGCAGAAGTATGTTGCCGACCCGAGTCACATACTTCAGTTCGACGAAATTGAGATCGCGGATGATCATTCGTACGAGGAGCATCCTGTACGAGTATTGGAGCGGCGAATCAAACAGTTTTCGGCTGTTTTTAGGCCTTGTGATTGTCTTGTTAATTTCATTGGAGCCTCCGGGCATTGTGATTCATATTTAATCTTGTTCTGGTTTGGTTCATGTCGTGTAATTCATTGTGGTATTCTGTGATTATGATTCGCCGTTGGGCACTTATGTTCTAACCTGTCGAACAGGTATTAATAGTATGCCGTGGGCATAGTATTTCACGAATGCTCGGTTCTTACCTTGGTTTGTGAGCATCTCGTATTATTATCATCATTATACCATTTCATTCTCCCTTTGGATGCATATCATGTTATACATGTATTTGATGTTCATTATCTGGATGACTGACCCCGTGGGGGCGGAACATGTTTTCATGTTTTAGGTGCTTGCGAGGAGAGAGTTGAGGCACAGGGGCATGACGATGGCGACGAGGCATACGAGTGATACTAGTCCGAGTTGTTCATTGTTGGTCAGTCAATTGGAGTGTACTCCAGTCTTGTCAGTTGTTGTCACGTTGTATTACCCGAACAGATGTTCGTGGATGCTGTTGTATTTCATTTTGGCCATGTGGGCCACTTTTGTCGTTGAAATTCCTTATCGGAATATTGTGTCGGATATCATGGTAGGGACTATGATTTTCCCTTGTTGTTTAATTTAATGTATTTTAGTCATGTTCGCCTGGTGGATCTCCTGGCGTGGGGTCCACGGCACTGTAATAACCCAATAGGATTTGGGGGTGTTACACTATGCTTCCGAGTTATCGGGTTAGTCGTTCGGGGAGGACGGATAAATTACCGGGAGCGCATTGAATGCCTTCGGTTGGAGCAAATTTTATCCCTAGAAACCTGATAGGTTGCCGGATAAGATTCAATTGTGAAACTAATTTGCGTCGATGGTATAAACTTAACTTGTTCACGAACCATAGAAACCGTATAGGTTGAGGGGAGTGAACAAGGGGAAAAAGAAGATCGAATCATCCATTAGATGGGTTAGTGTTGGACACCACTTTATGAAAATTAATAAACTAGAAACCTGTTCGGTTGCCCTCTATTAAGATTAATAAAGAACTCGATCACCACTATGAAGTAGAGCGACGATACTTCCGGATTTCACATGGGAGTGTGTTATTTCGATAAAAATAGTGGGAGCTGGGTAACAAGAATAGAAAAGACCTTAATTCTATATTCAGAACATAATTGAATGAGTCACTAATTAATCTCTCGTACTTAATGCAGACTCATATCTCAATATGACAATGAATCCACTCGCAATTCTGCTCGAAAAGAACACCTTAATGGGACCTAACTTTGTGGATTGGCTCATGATCGATGATTGTCCTCAGTATAGAGGCACTGGGATACGTCTTGGAGACGGACATTCCGGCGCCTCCTGTGCGGACCTGGGCCAATCAGGAAGAGATTGAAAACCACGAAAAGTGGGTTAAGGATGACGTGAAAGTCCGTGCTTATATGATGGCTTCCATGTCTAATGAGCTTCAGAGAGCTCATGAGAAAATGACTTCTGCTAGGCAGATTCTATCTCACTTAACCGAGCTTTATGGTGAGCATAGCAGAACTGCTAGATATGAGATATCCAAGCAACTGTTCGGTGCAAGGATGAAGGAAGGTGAGAAGGTTGGGGAACACGTCCTCAAAATGATATCCATGATCGAGAGATTGGAGGCTCTTGATTTTAAAATGGATTCTTCTCTCCAAATCGACCTTATCCTACAGTCTCTCCCTGATTCCTTCTCACAGTTTGTTATGAACTTCAATTGCAATGAGATTGCATGTAATTTAGATGGGCTAATGAACAAACTTGTGACCGCTCAGTCTCAGATGAAGACTCCGCGGATGAAGGAGTCTGCTTTTGTGATTTCTTCTGGACCTCGGAGGTCTAAGAACAAGAAGAAAAAGACCAAGAAGCAAACTGGACCACAAATTAAGGACCTTAAGGGTAAGGGCAAGGCCCGATGGTTAGAAGAACAAGAAGAAGAAGGATGCTTGTCTCAAGTGCGGTGAGTGGGCCTTTGGGCTAGAGACTGTCCGATTCTTAATGGCACTTGTCTGAACTTTTAGTTTTGGAAACAAATTGTTACGCTCTTGTATTTTCTACTTCTGAATCTTGGATTACGGTGCTAGTTCTCATATTTGTACCGTGAATCAGGATCTGGAACAAAGTAGGAAGCTTGGAGCTGGAGAAGTTATGATCACAGTCGGAAGTGGGCATAGTGTCGAGGCAACCGACATAGGATCACTTCTTTTGGGTTTAGAATCCAGCTTTGTTTTGAATTTAGAAGATGTACTTGTTTTGCCCAAGGGGCACAAAAACATTGTATCCATTCCGGTCATGGACCGAAAATGCTTTTCATTTTTCATTGGTGATGGTTCCTACAAAATTTATTTTAGAAATAAACTAGTGGGTACTGCAACATTGTTGAATGGATTGTATCATCTAAATCTCAGCAACAAAGTAGTTGTGAATACTATGACTAGAAAACGTGGTAGGGATGAAACCAATCAAGTTTTGAAATGGCATCTTAGACTTGGTCATGTTGGTCAGACCAAGGTTTATAAGATGGAAAAAGATGGACTCATGGGTCCATTGGGATCAGATCCCTTTCCTACTTGTGAATCTTGCCTTAAAGGCAAAATGACTAAGTCCCCCTTCACAGGGACATTTGAAAGAGCCGCTGATAAACTGGGATTAATCCATACCGACGTATGTGGTGATTTGGAAGCAGCACGTGACGGATATCAATATTTCATTACGTTTACAGATGATCATACTAGGTATGGTTATGTATACTTAATGAAACATAAATCCGAGGCCTTTGAGAAATTCTAGGAATTCAAGGCCCTAGTCGAGAAACAAACTGGTAATCATATCAAAGCACTTCGGTCGGACCGAGGTGGCGAGTATATGAGTATGGAGTTTGACGAGTTCCTTAAAGAACATGGAATAGTTTCACAACTAACACCTCCAGGTACTCCTCAGTTAAATGGTGTGTCAGAAAGAAGGAATCGGACCTTGTTAAACATGGTCCGTTCCATGCTGGGCTATACTGACTTACCAATTTACCTGTGGGGGTATGCACTCCTGACTGCCGCTTATATATTAAACAGATGTCCTTCCAAATATATTCCTAAAACTCCACATGAGATGTGGGAGGGAAGGAAACCAAGTCTTAATCATATTAGGATTTGGGGATGTCCCGCCTATGTCAAGAAGACTAAGGTGGAAAAGTTGGAAGCTAGGTCTCCGAAGGGACGTTTCATTGGATTCCCGTATGGGACGATGGGATATCTATTCTACATGCCCAAAGATCGAAAGATCGTTGTTGCTTTACAAGCACACTTCCTGGAAGATGAGTTCATTCAGGAAGGCGGACCAGGTAGAAGTATTTCTTTAGAAGAATACAATGAAACTCCTCGGGAGACACCTGTGCAAGAAACTGGAACCGAACTTTCTGAAACACAAGTACAACCACCTCGTAGGTCTAGTAGGGTGTCTCATTTACCTGAGAGGTATGGGCTTGTGCACTTGGAGGAGCTGGGTCTCCATGAGGTTCCAAGTGATAGCTAAGAGACCGACCCGACGACCTATGACCAAGCGATGATGGATGATATTCTACTAATAGGAAATGATGTGGGAATGCTCAGTTATGTAAAAGCTTGGCTTTCGAGTAATTTCTCCATGAAATACTTGGGAGAAGCAACCTATATTCTTGAAATTCGACTCTACCGGGATAGAGCGAAGAGAACAATAGGCCTTTCCCAAGCCCTCTATATAGATAAGATCTTAAAGCGATTTAAGATGGATGATTCTAAAAGAGGGTTCCTACCGATGCAACATGGAATAAAACTGTCCTTGAAGATGTGTCCTCAAAGTGAGGAACAACGAAAGTAAATGAGTAATATACCATATGCTTTGGCCGTGGTTACCCTTATGTATGCTATGTTGTGTACAAGACCTGACATCGCGCATGCTGTAAGCGTGGTGAGTAGGTTTCAGGCAAACCCAGGTAGGGAACATTGGACTGCCGTAAAGAACGTTCTCAAGTACTTGAGAAGGACTAGAGATATGGTTCTGATGTATGGCGGTGGAGAATTGGATGTGGTGGGATACACTGATTCGGACTTCCAAGGACTGAAGGACGACTCGATGTCTACTTCTGGCTACATATTTACTCTTAATGGAGGAGCAGTATCTTGGCGTAGCGCCAAGCAAAGCGCGAATGCTGATTCCACCTGTCAGGCTGAGTATCAAGCAGCCTCAGAGGCTTCCAAGGAAGGGTTCTGGATTAAGAAGTTTCTGGGAGAACTTCAAATGATACCATGTCTTGAAATTTGTTCATTGTACGACAATGACGGAGCTGTAGCGCAGGCCAAGGACCCAAGGTTTCACAACAGCACCAAACATATTGAGAGGAAGTATCATCTCGTAAGAGAATTTGTTCGCAAGGGATACATTATGCTGCACAGAGTAGACTCGGCCGACAACGTCGCCGATCCACTGACCAAGCCACTTTCTCAGACTAGCTTGGAGCGTCATATGGAGAACAAGGGTATTAGATACCATAGTGTGTGGCAATGAGTGCAAGTGGGAGATTGTTAGGAGTATGCCCTCGAATGCCACTCAGAAGATGTTGAGTGAGGGCATTGTACTTGTTATTATGTAAATCATCAATATAAGGCAATGTATGTTTTCTTTATTTACTGGTAGTTACTGGCATTCCTAACTCGTAAATATACATATAGAAACTAGTCCGTGTATTTGAGAGCAAAACATTCCACTCCTTATTGGATAAGGGGGTCGGCATGGAAAGGTTTATAGCTCAAATACTTAAATCGTTCCGAAGTCGATGAAACTTGACTGGGCGTTAAGTTTATGTGAAGACTTGTATGACGTGTTCTTTGACAAGGAGAGTGCCTGTCGAACACTAATGGTTAGTGGGAGCACACATTATAGGTATGCTAATTGGATTAGTATACTCGAACCGACTCACTCTCGATTCGTCACACGGATTTCACTCCGGGACAGTCAATGATGGAATCGAAAGGTTGTGATAGGTATTCGTGAACCTTCGACTTGAGGATTTAGTAGGTATGTGCTTGTGACATCAAGATTTTCATTAGAGTAGTTCGACCCTATAAACCGGGAGGCAGGGTTCAACCTCGACGTGCATCTTGATGGGCAAGTAACAGGTCCTACTGAATACCAAGATAGAATTCTTTCTCCTGTTAGTGAACGGGTTATATGTCCTATGCGGTTGGCAGATGAGATCATAAGTCTTTGGCCAAAGCATTGGAGCTGGCTGTATTAGATACACGAGAGCTCGATGATCTCGATTTGCATTAACGCATGCATAGCGTCAAGTACAGATGGGGTTTGACTGACCGTGACCCTATAACTTGATCGGGACATTTGAAAGAAGGGTTTATACGTTTACTGGTATTCACGACAGAATGGTTCTTGAATGATCCCAATCATTCGTTCTCAGTCGGGGTACAGTGTAGGCCACCAGGCTGGCTAGGTGGTGCTACTACTCTTTGGTTCCTCCCATTACTGACTGAGGCGGACCTACCGAGTCGCGCATTAGGATTGACGACGGAATGAATCGAGCTTCATCTCTCATTATGAATATTAGATATTGGATATCTAATTTGGGACATTGGATGTCTAGATTGATTTATTGGATAAATTAATTTACGGCCTAATGAATTAAATATATTACTGGGTGATTAATTTAATTCATGAATATAATTATTTCTTGGAGAAATTAATTATGTTATAATGTATTTGATATGATTAATTAATTGGATTAATTAATGGATATAAATACATCGGAACGGAATCAGAGTTTATCTGTTTGGACTCACGGGAGTCCGAAACAGACCGAACTCATCCCGGTTCTTCTAGATGGCTGCCTCATCTCACCAACCTCATCCTTGGTCTTTATCTCTAATTTTATAATTGGAAGACAAAAGACTTTGGAGGGAACACATATCTCATGTGATCTTAAAGGTGTTGATTTTGTCTTTTGGAAGATAAATAAAAGGAGTAGAAAATCTCAACTCTATGATACACTTACTTGCAACAACCGTGAGTATTGATTGAGAGTGAGAAGGAAAATTAGTTTTTCCAAGTGTTTACTTCTTCATCATTTATCTTGAATTCTCTTGGAGAAATATCAAGACATTAATTGTGAGATATATATTATACACTTAGAGTGTAATAATAAAAAGCTTCATCACTTGATTCTAGCCGTGACCTTAGAGGTTAATCGAGTGTTGTTGTTCCGATCATTTTTCCGGCACGTGGCAAGTAGAGACGCGGTGCTTTCAGCGTTGGATCGTTCAAGAGCTTGGAGCGGATTGGATTCGTAGAGATCAATCAAAGCTTGGGAAATAGCTCAAGAAAAGGTTATCCATGTAATCAACAGACTACAAGGGTGAGTTTCTATATCTCTTGTGAATTCATTTTTTTATATTCGTATATACGTAGCTCGATCGATCCTCGTAGGGATTCGGATCGAATTAATTTTCGTTTTACCGCTTCCGCTGGGCCTTCGTTTTAGGCACCAAATCCCAACAGAGGGCATGTGTTTTCGATTGGAAAGATGATTGGGAAGCCCAACTACCATTGATCGAGTTCACGTACAATAATAGTTGGCATGCTTCGATTAAGATGGCACCTTACGAGGCCTTTTATGGTCGTCGTTGTCGATCTCCTTTATGTTGGGATGACTTATCAGAATCAATCGGCACTGAGCCCGTTATGCTTATAGCCGCCCGTGAGAAGGTAGCTTTGATCAGGAGTCGTTTGTTGACCGCTCAGAGTCGACAGAAATCTTATGCAGATAACCGTTGTCGGCCATTAGAGTTCGAGACAGGTGACCATGTTTTGGTCAAGTTATCCCCGAGTCGAGGTATCTTCCGTTTTGGGAAGAGGGGAAAGTTAAGTCCGAGATTCATTGGACCGTTTGAGATTTTAGATCGAGTAGGCGAGTTAGCTTATCGATTGGCCTTACCTACGGCGTTGAGCCGAATTCATAATGTGTTTCACGTCTCTCAGTTATGGAAGTATGTTGCCGACCCAAGTCACATACTTCAGTTCGATGAAATTGAGATCGTCGATGATCATTCATATGAGGAGCGTCCTATACGAGTCTTAGAGCGGCGAATCAAACAGTTGAGGAACAAGACGATTCCTTTGGTGAAGATTCAGTGGTCTAGACACAGAGTCGAAGAGGCTACTTGGGAAACCGAGGATAGTATGCGGGAGAGTCATCCCGAGTTGTTTGACCCTTAGTTTCGGGAACGAAACTCTTTTAAGGGGGGGTGTATGTAATACCCGGTTGTAATTCAGTCATTATCATTCAGTAACTAACGTTCAGTAATTGTCACTCAGTAATTTTCACTCATTAATGATCATTCATCATTCATATTCATTCATTATATTCACCGTTCAGATGTAATTGTATCGTGTATCAATCGTCATTCATCATCAATCTAGTTGGAGAATCATGCCGTGTTTATCATCGTTGTCAACTTCATAGTTGTGCTGTGTGTGAGGAGTAGCGCACACTACGTACTCTCTTTAGCGTGCGCTAATTGAGTATGGGTAGCGCACACTACCTCTCAACACTAGTTCACGCTAGTATGTTTCAAGCAGGCAGTCCAGAAGGCACTGGACTGCAGTTGAGTTGTAAGTAGCGCATGCTACGAATGGTAAGTAGCGCGCGCTAGTAGGACGGAGTAGCGCACGCTACGCTGTCGGTGTAGCGCGCGCTAAGGACGGATCAGGCAGAGTCCAGTAGCTACTGGACTGCATTGGATTAATTCCTAGCGTACGCTACCAGTAGATATTAGCGTACGCTAATCTGGGTTAGTAGCGCACGCTGAATCCTGTGTGTAGCGCACGCTACCGCGATCAGATCAGAGAACAGGAGGTTCTGGACTCCAGTACTGGGCATCAGATAATTCGTTAGCGCACACTAACATTTTGAGTTAGCGCACGCTAAGTACATGGTCATAGCGCACGCTACAAGAGGTACGTAGCGCACGCTACTATTGCGAACAGAGGGTACTGGACTACCCAGTACACCCATTAGCACACGCTACGCACAGGAGCTAGCGCACGCTAACTGGGATTTGCTATATATAGGACAGTCCAGTCCTTTCTTCGTCATTTGTCATTTCTCTTCATTCCTTCGGCGGTTTTGGGCGATTCCGGGCGATTTGGAGAGTGTTCTTCGAGGTGTAATCATCAATCATCATCTTCAAGCTTATCATTCAGATTAATCATCAATTCATCATCCTCATCACATCAAATCAAGGTAATAATCTCTTGGATCTAGAATTTCAGATTTTTGGGTTTTCCTTCCGATTTCTTCGTGTAAGCTTGGATTGTTGTTGGAATATGTTAGATATGGATTATATACCTTGTATAATTGTATTCCTATGGATTTATTGTCATATATTTCAGATTTCATGAATATTGGGGTTTGATTCAAGAACATATTGGAGTTGACTTTGATATTTGGGGGTTTTCAATTAGATGTTGTTGTTAACTCGATTTGTGGTTTCCTATGGGATTATTGATATCACTGAAGTTGTTTTGTTGGTTTGAAATACTCATTTTGGTGTTGGTTTCGATATATTCGGGATTGGATATTATCAAAGGATGTGTGTTTGCTAAATGTTCGCTAGAATGCCTCAATGAGTTTGGATATTGTTGTATCGACGTTTGAGTCGGTGATAATCGTGTTTGATACGTATATTGAAGATTGTTGGTAATTATCATTCAAGGTTGTTCGAGCGACCAACATCTCATTGTAGGACGTTTGTTCGAGGAAGGACATTATTCACCGGTTGAGTAAGTTAATTCTTACTCGGTTAAAAGGATATTCATTCCTTTCGTTGTTGTTCATTCATAATCATAATTCATTCATAATGTATTAACCGTATTGAGACTTGAAATTGTCAATTAATCACTTCATTCACGAGGAACGACGGTTCCAACCATTTCATTGAGCTATCATTCATTTCACTATCATTTCATCTCGGTGAGTCATTCTTGACTTTGTCGGATTGTTATTCATTAATATTCTTCATGGTCATTCTTGCTCATATGACCTTCTGGGTTCATATTGCGCGGCCGGGTGGGAATGTGTGGAATTTTTAGTCGGGCACGTGATGGTCATGTGTTGGGTTCACCGACACATTGGACTGTGCACACGGTAATATACCTCCGTGAGACTAATTAGGTACAAGGGCGGGTGTGTCCAGACACTCGTCTTGTGCACGTGCACATACCATTACGGGCGTACTGTGATGCCTCTCTTCAGCGTCATTTCATAATTAAGTTATATCATGATTGTGTTTATTCAACTCTTGAGGATTGTTGTTCTGTGTAACTGACCCCGTTGGGGGATGTTGTTTTCAGGTCATGGCAAGGCTAAGGCACGGGAAGAGAACGCTGACGGCGAGGAGTCCCAGTGATGCTAGTAGGGGGCCCCAGTCCTTTTCATTCACTCATGTTTTCTTCATTTTATTTCCGCTGCAGACGTCCGTTTGAATATTCATTTCATTAAGTGTTGTATATTTTATCTTCATATAAAATATACATGTATTCTGTATTATCTTGGGTGTGTTGTAATGAAACTCCTCATCGGAGTGATTGATGATATATTATGGTTCGGTACTGGAATTATATTATTTAATTCATTAATTTTCATTCGCCTGGTGGGTCCCAGTCAGGGGTCCACGACACTGTAATATCCGCCTAGTTTGGGGTGTTACAAATGGGGTTGTAATCTTTGAGAATCCTTGTACAAACCGTCGGTAGTAGCCGGCTAGTCCTAAGAAACTTCGAACCTCTGATACATTTGTTGGTGTTGGCCAGTTTCTCACCGCCTCTACCTTGTTGGGATCAACTGAAATGTCATCCTTGGATACCACATGCCCTAAAAATACCACTTGTTCTATCCAGAATTCACATTTCTTGAATTTAGCATACAACCGTTTTCTTTGAGAATTTGAAGCACAATTCTGAGATGTTCTTTATGCTCATCTCTATCATGTGAATAGATAAGGATATCATCGATAAACACCATCACAAATTTATCAAGGAACTCTTGGAATACCCGGTTCATCAGATCCATAAATGCTGCCGGAGCATTTGTCAAACGAAAAGGCATCACTAAAAATTCATAGTGACCATATCGCGTTCTAAATGCTGTCTTTTGGATATCTTCTTCTTTGACCTCCAGTTGATGATATCCGGAACGTAAATCAATATTTGAGAATACTGATGCTCCTTGCAACTGATCAAATAAATCATTTATCATTGGAAGAGGATAGTTGTTCTTGATGGTCACCTTATTCAATTCTCTATAGTCAATGCATAATCGCAATGACCCATCTTTCTTTTTCACAAATAAGGCAAGCGCTCCCCAAAGTGAACAACTAGGACGGATGAATCCCTTATCATGTAATTCTTATAACTGAATTTTTAATTCTTTCAATTCTGTTGGTGCCATTCTGTATGGGGCTTTAGAAATAGGGGTAGTCCCTGGCATTACATTGATTGCAAACTCAATTTCCCGCTCTGGCGGCAACCCTGGTAGATCATCCGGAAACACCTCAGGAAATTCTCTAACCACATATACATCTTTAGGCTTCAATTTCATTTCAAGGGAGGTGTCCAAAACATTAGCCAAATAGCCAGTACACCCCTTATTTAAAATCTTCCTAGCTTTCAGTGCAGTTATAATTGGCAAAGAGCACGAATATGAATTACCTCTAAAAATAAATCGTCCTCCATTTGCTGGTTGAAAGGCCACAATCTTCTTATTACAATCAACATTTTCATAATATTTAGCTAGCCAGTCTATACCAAGGATAACATCAAAATTAAGATATTGGTAGGACAACAAGGTCGGCGTAGAGTACCCTCCTGCCAATTCGAACTGTACAAGCCCTCAACATTTGGTCAGAATCCATATTTTCTCCAAACGGAGCAGCCACATTATAACCAACTTTCAATAGTTCTGGTTTAATGCCCGATTTTCTCATAGATGCATATGATGCAAATGAATGTGTGGATCCTGGGTCTATCAATGAAAGTGCAGGAATTCCTGAGATCAAAATGGTACCTGAGACTACGGAAGCATCTGCATCAGCTTGTTCTCGTGTCATTGCAAACAACCTTCCTTGAACTTTATTCTCTGGGTTTGGGCAATCTCTCGCCATATGACCAGGCTTCTTGCATCTGAAACAGTTATTGGACCCGACGAAACATTCTCCGAAGTGATTTTTCCCACATTTAGTACACTTGGGCTTCTCAGTTGTATTTGGAGCATGTCTCGCTGTAGGATGCTTCTGATTGGCTTTGACTGGTTTTTGCTCCGGTTTTTTCCAATGTGCTGAATTTTTTGAAGCAAATGCTTGCCTCTTTTGCTGATAAGACCTTGGTATCTCCTTTTCATCAGCTTCTGCGAGCAGCGCTTTATCAACTATTTCTCTGAACTCAGTTAATGTAGACATTCTCACATCTCTAATAATTTCAGGTCGGAGGCCTCTTAGGAAATGATCCATCTTCTCAGCATTATCCCTAGCAATATAGGGAACGTACCTGCAGCCTTCTTCAAATTTCCAGATATATTCACAAACAGACATATCCCCTTGCTTCAGCTCCAAAAACTCTTTGACCTTGAGAGATCGGGTATCCCTGGTGAAGTATTTATCATAAAATATTACTTTAAATCTCTCCCATGTCAGATCTTCCATGTTGACTGCAAGTTTGGCTCCTTCCCACCAAGTTCTGGCATCTTTTTTGAGTTGAAAGACCGCACAAAGTATCTTCTCAGCATCATAGATGTGCATGTAATAAAAGATAACATCAAGTGATTTGACCCATTCCTCTGCAACCATAGGATCAGACCCACCATGAAAATCAGGAGGTTCCATTTTCCTAAATTTCTCATATACTGCTGGTCCATTATTGTTTCTTGGTGGAGGTTGTCGGTTTTGTTCCTGGTTTCTTTGTTGCATATTCAGCAATTGTTGCAGTTGTTCACCATACATCCTTATCTGTTGCTAGATCAGCTCAGCCAAATTCTCAAAAAGGTTGTGGTTTGGATTTGGATCATCTCTTGTCTTCCTTTTGGGTGCCATCACTTCCGCTGTACTGCCCAATCTCACCCATTCATAAGCCAATAACAAACATACAATAATGATAATGACAACTACTAGATTGTAATCTATTAAACATAATACTTAACAGATAAACGTTGACCATATCCCTCAGTCGAGAATGTCCATATGCCATCTTCTGTCTGTAGGAAAGATTTAAACCTTCGCTCCGATACCACAACTGTAACACCCCCTAACCAAGTAGCTGAGTCTCAAAGTGGTCCGTGCTACTAAGTTGGGGAGTATCACTCTTTTACACTTTGAAAACAAAAATTTTAAAGTTGGAGTCTGATTCTTTTTTTTTTTTTTTTTAATTCTTATTTTCTTTTATTTCATGTTATCTTTTTTTTTTTCACTCTCTTTTTTTATTTGCTTTTTTCTCTACTTTTTCCCTCTTTTTTCCTCTTATGTTATTTATGTAACGATTATTGACGGTTTCAAAGTTTGATTCATGTTAGCCGACCCCAAATCATTTTGGGACTAAGACTTAGATGTTGTTGTTGTTGTTGTTGTTGTTGTTGGTAAAAGCAAGAACTCAGGGAAATAATGCAAACTGGTATTATTTGTTCAAAACATTACACAACCTTAAGATTAATACATAAACAAAACCATAACAGAGCGATCTATTCAAAACACAACATAGTCTTCCAGCATAGGGGGAAAATAGCTGAGGAATGGCATATGGACAAGTTCTGACTGGCAACACTGAAGAAGTATAGTCAACCCCTAAACATAAGCATCATCACCTGTATCATAAGAATCTAGTGAGCTAATAGCTCAGTAAGATGAGACTTCTGTAATAGCAAAGTATCACATATCACATTCATCAACAAATAACTACTTTATATGATATAGTCATGTTCTTGTAAAATCCTTTCTTCGGGTACCCTGGAAGTGTGATACTCGACTGATAGTGATAGGCCATGGTTTTCGGAACCTGTTCATATAATTGGCCAATAAAATATGTATACGGGGTTCCCATACCGGTTTTTCAACCAATGGTATTAGCCGTATTCAACCTTTTTCATTCAGTGTGGGTTTCCTTGACCGACTTTCAGCCGCAAGTATTTGCCACCATGTGTGGGGTCTGCCGGTCCCCCGTGTCCCGTGCCTACCCGCCATCAATCAGGTACCATACTTCCTTTTCTTAAACATTCTTTCACATACACATGTTATGCATGATCATTCAATAACAGTCACATATGAAAATATCAATCAATATATGATTCTTATGATACAACAAGGAAAAGCCTCATCTTACCTTAGGTACAGTTGCGTATTGAAGTAAAAATATCAGCTTCTCTAGCTAGATGGATGTGCTAAAAGCCATGAATTAATTAATCGTATTTCACTTATCATTACTTTCATGAATGCTACAAAATGTTTGGAATACAATTTAGGATCATCTATGACTTATCCCTTCACAACTAGTTACTGTGATGCAATAATTATACACATATACCCATTTATACTATGTTTAACTTTATATCCTTATCCTTTACTTATATAAGGAAACTTATTATGAAACTATGAACATATAGTAATTTATGTAACCTATTTTACAACAACATAATTGTTCAAGAGAGTTTATCAAAACCTTTGAATAACAGAACTTGTTTAGCTTATAACCGCTTGAATATAAGTTGGATTTGCATCAAATTTTGATATAACATCCCTAACATACTGAAGAACAAATATATGGGAACACCATCCCCTAAAATATACGAAATATGCACAATCCATATATGTTTATAAAAGGTGGCAGAATTGAGTTCTATGTTGTCTAGTGATGATTTAGGCTGTATAAACCCACAACAAACACAAGGTTAAGCCATGGATAAACTCTTAACATTATCATGACATATCTAAGGGCCTGAACAAACCCTCCTTTCATCTAAATAATCAATAAAGACATCAAGAACATGAAGAAAACAAAGGAAACCCACCTTGATTCTCACAGAATATGAGGTGTTGGTGTTTTGATGATTTTTCTTGAATTGTTTGGTGGTTTTTCGGATATGGATGCTTCTAGGTCGATTCCAAAGTGTTAATGAGAGTTGAGGGTCGGTTTTACTCTCTTATCCAAGTGAGAGAGGCGGTTTTGAGGGTGAAATATCGAAGATACCCTCAAATAGCTTCCATAAATCGTGTTTGAAAGACTGGATCGGTTCAAGTATTTATAGGCCGATTATTGGTTGTTTTAAACCGGTTCTTAATAGATATTGAACATATTTAGGGTGTAAATGTCTGGTCTAGTAGTTTTGTAGAAGTTTAAGGTGTGTTTTTATTGCTTAAGATCGGTTACTATGCAGAAAGCATTAAAAAGGCTAATAAAGGATTTTATTGTCAAACTTTCTAAGCCTTCATACCTATAACGCTATAGATAAGAATGAAAGGGATCACTTATAAATATGATATGAGGATGATGATGATAAAATAAAAGATAAGTTCAACTAGTTCCGACCGCAATTGGAACGAATAGAGAAGTGACATGTCCAATTACTTAACAGGTGATGCCGTATGCAACTACAAATTGAACCATTTATAATGTAGATAAGAATCAAATATTTGACATGTTTTATTAGGTTAAACAAATTTTATCTACTCGATTCATATATCTAAATTTACTCGACACACATACCACTAAGCTTCGGTGTTAAACTGGTTAACCTACGATAGACCAGTCAGTGACCCTATTAGTACTTATATGTTTGCCACCTATGCTTAGAGCTAATTTACTATGTTTAATACTATACAACATAGTTAGTTAACTATGAGGTGGAGTGAATCATCATATGTGAAAGTATTGTAAAAAATGCAATTAACAAATAAAATCACTCGTAGTCATTTAGCACATCGATCTCCGTTAACCGAGAAACTGAGCTTCTCACTGCAATGAGACATTTATAAAGACACATTTTGCAATGTTAGGAGAAATAAATAGCATGTTGCATGTATCATAGACGTAAAACATAATTAAGCACAACAATTATTCACGCTCATGAAATGTCTACTTGTATGCCATGCTTCCCTAATGCATATTATGTAAATGCATTTAGGTATAAAATGGTTATTGGCTTAGAAGGGGATAACGGGGCATTACAGTTGTCATAGGTATTCGTGAACCTTCGACTTGAGAATTTAGTAGGGATGTGCTTGTAACGTTAAGATTTTCATTAGAGTAGCTCGACCCAAAAAATCGGAAGGTGGGGGTCAACCTCGACGTGCATCTTGACGGGCAAGTAGCAGGTTCTACTAAATACCAAGATAGGATTCTTTCTCATGTTAGTGAACGGGTATATGTCTTATGTGGTTATTGGCAGATGAGATCATAAGTCTTTGGCCAAAGCATTGGAGCTAGTTGTATTAGATACACAAGAGCTCGATGATCTCGGTCTGTATTAACTCATGCATAGCGTCAAGAACAGATAGGGTTTGATTGACCATGACCCTATAACTTGATCGGGACATTTGAAAGAAGGGTTTATACGTATACTGGTATTCACGATAGAAAGGTTTTGGAATGATCCCCATCATTCATTCTTAGTTAGGTTACAGTGTAGGCCGCCAGGCTGGCTAGGTGGTGCTATTACTCTTTGGTTCCTCCCATTGCTAACTGAGACGGACCTACCGAGTCGCGCAATAGGATTGACGATGGAATAAATCGAGCTTATTCCCTCTTTAATAATATTAGATATTGGATATCTAGTTTATTGAACATTGGATATCTAATTAATATTGGGATATTGGATGTCTAAATCAATTTATTAGATAAATTAATTTACGGCCTTATGAATTAAATAAATTACTGGGTGATTGATTTAATTCATAGATATAATTATTTCTTAGAAAAATTAATTATATTGTTTCGTATTGATATAATTAATTAATTGGATTAATTAATTGATATAAATACATCGAAACGGATTGGAGTTTATCTGTTTGGACTCAAGAGTCCGAAACGAATCGGATTCCTCCGGTCCTTCTAGATGGCCGAACCACCCCTTGGTTTTGCGTTGGTCTTAGTCTTCTACCTTAATTGGTGGAAGATCAAAGACAAAACATGAGGGATTTGTTTTGATTTGATATCATATTATTCTTTTGGAAAGAATAATATATTGAAGTAGGTTGAAGATGAAAAAGAATATCAACTCTTTGATTGAGAGGTGATACTCATGGCATTAACAAGTGAGAGAGAGAGAGAAAATAGTTTTCTCAAGTCTTCATCATCTTCATCTTCTTCATCTTTCTTATTCATTTTTCTTGGAGAAAAATTGAGAGATAATTGAGAGAAAAATTGATAAATATACTTGGAGTATATACTTCAATTAATATAAGCTTCACCATTCTATTCTAGCCGTATCATCGGAGGATAATAGAGTGGTTGTTATTCTGGTTGGCTTCTGGCATGTGGCAAGTAGAGGCATGGTGTTTCGGTGCTCGGGATTTCAAAAGCTTGACGAATCGGATTCATGGGGAAGATCACCTAAAGCTTGGGGAATCGCATTTGTGAAGAAAACCATTTAATCAACGGACTTCGAGGGTATGATTTTGAATCTTCCTTTGTTTCGTTATTTATTCATATATACATAGCTTGATCGATCCTCTTAGGGATTCAGATCGTATTTGATGCGTATATTACTTCTGCTGCACCTTCGTTTTAGGTACCTAATCCCAACAGTAGTAGCAATAATCACTCGAATGAAAGTTTTTTCTGGTTACTGGTGAATATGTGTGCAAGAAATCATAACCTTCTTTCTGTTTAAACCATTTGGCAACAAGCTGGGCTTTAAACTTGTCTATTGACCAGTCAACTTTATATTTCCTCCTTAGAATCCATTTACATCCTAAAGGTTTGTATCCTGGTGGAAGATCAACCAGTTCCCAAGTATAATTTTGCATGATAGAATTCATTTCACTATAAATTAATTTTTTCCAAAAAAGGAGCATCCGGACTAGCATAAGCTTACTGTATTATGTTTGGATCATCATCAATTGCATAAGTCACAAAGTCAGGACCAAATGACTTATCCTTTCGAGCTCTCTTACTTTGTCGTGGCTCTTCATTTATAGGATTTGACCTACTTCTAGTTTCAAGATTTCTTTTGTTTGAGCTTGTCACAATCCTCTCTTTATAAGGATAAATATTTTCAAAGAAAATAACATTTCTAGACTCAATGATAGTTCCTTCATGCATATTAAGAATTTCAAATTTAAAAATTAGAAACCGATATGCACTACTGTTGTATGCATAACTTTTGAATATGTAATCAACTGGCTTTGGACCAATTCTTACTTGTTTTGGTTCAGGTGCTTCAACCTTTGCCAAACATCCCCACACTTTAAGATATTTGAAAGAAGGCTTGCACCCTTTTCATAACTCATATAGAGTTTTATCTTTCCCTTTGTGTGGCACTTTATTCAGAATGTGGTTAGCTCTTCCCCCCACATGTTCTGCAGAAACCCTGAACTTATTAATAAAGCATTCGTCAATTCTTTCCGGGTTCGATTTTTCCGTTCAGCAACTCTATTTGACTGAGGAGCAGAAGGAGCAGTCGTTTGATAAATTATGCTCGAATGAGCGCATAAATGTTCAAATAGTGCTACATACTCACCGCCCCGTTCACCTCAGACTACTTTTATTTTACAATTCAGTTGATTTTGAGCCTCATTTTTATACATTTTAAAGGCTTCGATTGCTTCATATTTGCTTCTCAAAAGAAACACATAGCAATATCTTGTGCAATCATCTATAAAAATGATGAAGTATTTTTTAATTCCTCTAGTTTGCAAAAATTTTAAGTCACACACATCAGTGTGAATTAATTCTAGAGGAGTAGTATTCCTTTCCACTGAATGAAAAGACAATCTAGCCATTTTTCCTTCAACACACACTTCACATTTCTTATTAAGTTCAACATGGATTTTAGGAATCAATTCTAGATTAATTAGTCTTTTAATTGATTTTAGACCAACATGTCCTTATCTAGAATGCCATAAATTTGAACACTCGAGCAAGTAAACAGAAGAAAGAGCATTATTATTATTTTTATTCTTGCCATCACGGCTTACAGGCATCACATTCATTTTGACAATCCCTTGTCAAGATATCCTCGATTAAGGAACATTCCAAACTTTCTCATAATAAATTTACCAGACTAAAAAACTAGTCTAAACCCATGATTAACTAGTAGAGAGCGTGAAATTAAATTCATCTGGATGTCTGGGACATACAGCACATCCTTAAGCAAAAGGCCGTTTCCAGAGATCAGCTTTAAGACCACGTTCCCCACACCTGTAATCACATAAGAAGCAGAGTTTGTCATATGCAGTTTCCTACCATCACTAACAGTGTAGGAAGAGAATATGTCCTTGTCGGAACAAACATGATGAGTAGCCCCAGTATCAATATACCAGGCTCGGTGATTCTCCACCATATTGTTTCAATCACTATAGTTGAGACCTCCTCGTCGAGCTCCTCAACCATGGCTAACAGCTCCAGATCTGGCATGTCAATATCGCCATGTTCAATCACATTATCAACTCGCTTGCCTTTGTTTCGCTGACTAGTTGAATTTTTTATTGCCAAGCAACAGTCCTTTACCTTAATGTTTGGCGTACCACAGTTGTGGCAATTTTCAGTAAATTTCTTTGCCTTAAAAGGCTTTTTCCCTTTTTTTGAACACGGTTCAGTTTCCTCTTTTTGCTAGAGGATCCATGTTCAAACAAGTTTGCTTTGGCGTCCATCGGGCCTCTCCTAAATTTAGAATTAGACTTTTGGTTGTCTTCCTCAATTATGAGTCGAATAACCAAGTCCTCTAAACTCATTTTATTTCATTTGTGTTTCAGGTAATTTTTGAAGTCCTTCCAACTAGGAGGCAACTTCTCAGTTACCATCTCCACAACAAAAGGTTCAGGAAGGATCATTCCTTCAGCATTGATTTCGTGCACAATCAATTGAAATTGTTGGACTTGTTCAATAATGATTTTGAAGTCTGTCATCTGAAAGTCCATGTAACGTCCGATCACGAACTTATTCTCTCCAGCAGTTTCTCAGCCTGTACTGCAATAGTAGATCCAGCAGTTTTGGCAGCGCCAGCAGCTGCTGCTGCATCAACATTTGGCCGTCATTGGAAATTATAGAAAATAAAAAAATTATCCTACAGTTGTTGGTTTATTGAATTTCCAACAATATAATTACAATAAAATTACAAATAAAGGCAACCTATTACAATTTAAGTAAATTAAAAACTGAATAAAAATACAACTAAGTAGAAGCAAGTGGAACTCTTTTTGTAAGATAATTTTGCCCCCGTACAAAAGCAGACGGCTCAGGCAAGACGTCCCCAAGATACAACTGCTACGTTTCTGAGTTAGGTGCTCTCCAAAGCTCAGAACTCTGGCGAACGTTCAAGTGCTGGAAATTGGGCACGAAAAGCAAGAAGGAAATACACTGCAATATGATGTATGCTTGTATTTCGTTCTATGTTATTGTGTTGTTGTGTATGTAATGAAATGCATAAGACCCCCTTTTATAGGAAACACTCCATCAGGTGGAAAGTTACTGCAGATTAAAGTGCCACTAATTCTCTTTAATCCTTCAGCTGAAAGGTTACCTCCATAAATAATCTCATTTAATTCGGACATTACACTATGGAGTGTGAAGAGTCATATTTTAGTCTGGGTCATTTAACTCAACTGAGTCAAAATATCAACTAGGATCTCGACGTGGCTTATTTCAGTTGGGTTCCAATATCAGTTAGGTTCTCAACCTGGCTTATTTCAGCTCGATTCAAATATCAACGGGGTTCTCAACCTATGTTCAAATATCAGATGGGTTCTGATCGTGTCTCATATCAGCCGGGTTCCCAATCAGCTGGGTTTGAACCGAGCTGATATCAGCTGGATTCTCAATTAGCTGAGTTTGATCCTAGTTGATATTAGCTGGGTTCTCAACCTAGATGATGACATTGGACTTAGCTGCGAAAAAATAATATAGTTACAGCCCAATCTCTCAAGGCCCAAGTTGCCCAAGTCCAGCCCGAGAACCAAGAACCAAGCGCAAGCCGGCAGACGGGTGGCGGCGGCGCGTGTGTGGGCTTTGCATTGTTGGACCAATAGTGTATACTACTAGCTTGTTGAACAACTCATACATCTTTTTACTAATAAGCTAGTCAAGAAGGCTTTAATTTTCCAATGTTAGATGACTTTTCATACCACCGTTTCAATTAAATGACCAACTTTAATCATTTATTTTTCATTCGTCGAAAATTGATTTTGACAAAAATAAATTCATACGTTTATCTCCTCTAAACGTAGATTCACAATTTAATATTTAATTCCCCAAAATTAAATTAATTTAAATTGAGTCGAAACTTATTTTTCTTCAAAACCAATTTCCAATATTTTTATATTTCTTTATTTCTTGATGTTGCTTTTGCATGGACTTCTACAAACAAATACACACATTTACAAGTTACTCACCATTCTATTTTATCTTATTCTTATTGTTAGTTTCTATTTACATGCACTACCATTTTCTTGTTCTCAACTGCATTTTTTTTGTTTCTAGTGAACTGCTATTATTTGAAATGATTTAGGAGTGCATATTTTCTCTCTCGGCTCATGATAGCAGGCTAGGCTAATGTGCGCCGCTCACCGCCGATGGGTCCATGGGGAAGGCCGGGGAAGGCAAGAGTTGGTAGAGGTGTACAAAAGGAAAGCTCAACAAGATCGGAACTCTTTGAGAAGGATATGAGGTCTTCGACGGAGGTTGGTGAATGCTCTGAACTCAATGAAATAGTAGAAGATCACACATCACCACTTGCCGATATGGATGAAAGAGATGAAACTGAGATTCAAAGACGTTTGGAAGAGGAGCAAGCTCTATTGCAAGATCAACAGGAAACAAAATCCACAACGCCGGTTAAGAAACATGGTTAAAAAGGTATGTCGTTGGATTTTGTGCCTCCTGTTTTGAAAAATGGGGAACCAATAGCATGTTTATTGAAGAAGGATATGAACTGGAGATTTTGAAATGGAAAAGTGCGATTATTGTGTATGAGATTGGCGAGAACCCTTCCATTTCATTTCTCAGAATATTCTTAATGAAACAGTTTGATGTGCATGATCCTGAAATTTATTATCATAATGATGGGTATTTTATGGTGCGTTTGAAGTCGATTGGGGAATGAGATCGTGTTTTATTCTCTGGACCATATACAATCTCCAATAGACCTGTTATTATGAAGAAATGGAGGTAGATTTTTGCTTTGAAAAGGAAGTGCTGAAGGTTGTTCCTCTATAGATACAATTACCAAACCTACCTCTGCATTGTTTGGGAGCTTGTTCTTTGAGTAGAATTGGAAGTATTATTGGGAAGCCTGTATGTGCCGATGAATCTACTACCTCTCAAAATCGCATTTCGTATGCTAGATTACTGGTGGAGGTTGATATTACTCAACCCATAAAGTATAAGATTTAGATTGAGGTTGAGGAGGGAAATAGTATTGAACAGAAAGTCTTGTATGATTGGATACCCCCGTATTGTAAAACATGTCAAGATGCTATACATGATTGTGCTAGAAAGGTGATTACTAAACCAGTCATTAAGACACAAACAACTAAATGGATCCCAAAGCTGCAGAGGAACAGAAATTAGTTTCTACAAGACCTGTTGTTAATCCACAAACAGCAGAGGAATGGCAGATGCCTAACAAGCCAGCTCCCCAGAATTCTATGATGAATAAACCAGTGAGCCCTTCTATCCAAATTGGAAATGCTTACATAGTGCTTGAAGATGACAGTTTGAAGGTAAATGAGCAAAATCAAGGAACTGTGCACAGCCAAGAGATTATGGAACATAATAAAGAAAAGGGCGGGGACCTTATCCCCTTGGTGATCAAATGAAGCTCATTTGCTGGAATATGAGGGCTGTAATAAACCCTTAAAGGAGAAAGAGATTAGACTCTATGCAAAAACAAAAGGTGGATGTGATGGCTTTTCTGAAAACAGGAGTAAAGGAGAGGAAATTTGGGAAAGTATATGCAACTATGAATAAACATTGGGAATTTGTCATAATTATGGCAAGGCTTCTAATGGAAGAGTTTGGGTTGGATGAAACCCAAAGAAAGTGAATGTGACAGTGAAAGGGGTGTTTGCACAAGGAATTCACTGTGGACTTTCGGATTTGGGAACTGGTAAGTATATGGACTTCATTGCTATATATGATTACAACACGAATAATCAGAGGAAAGAGCTATGACCAAAACTTACTGAGATTTGTACAAGAGCCACAAGACCAGTCCTCATTGGAGGAGATTTCAGTTCAGTATTACACATCTCAGATCGCTTTCAAGAAAATAGAGTGATTCAAGCTGATATTGAGGATTTTGAGGATTGTGTTCAACAGAATGAGCTCACATCTTTAAGGATGATACGCAGTGTAATACCCGGTTGTAATTCAGTCATTATCATTCAGTAATTTCATTCGGTGATTGTCACTCAGTGGATTTTCACTCATTTATAATCATTCATCAATCATGTTCATTCACCGTGTTCACCGTTCGGAAAAACTTCGAGTTGTGTATCGTTATTGTTCATTGTTTCAACTTTCCTCATATGAGTTCGACTTTGTTAGATCACCATTAATTTTTGGTAACTCCAGAAATTCTAAATCTTTGCAATATTATAGGGCATCGAGTTAGCTTTCCAATGGTTCAAACGGTGAGTCAATCGGAGTCCGGACGAGAGAGTTATGGTCGTTTTGGCTCAACCGCTCATTTTTCAGTTATTGGCCGATCACTGCCGAACGAACTCGGCCGTGTCGTCCGACACGGCCCGTGCCGTACTCGTCCGGAAATGCCGAAGTCTCTGCCTCAGGACCCGACCGTGTCGTCTGGCACGGCCGAGTCGAACTCTTCCGGATAAGCCAGAACCGACTGCCGACACGCCCGACCGTGTTCCAGGACACGGTCGAGTCATGCCGAGTCGCTGTCGGACGGGTCACTATCGGAAGGCCGTCCGCGCCGCGACCAAGTCAAGCAGGACACGGTCGAGTCCTGTTGGCGGTATGCGGCGACACGACCGTGCCGATCGGCACAGCCGTGTCCGGCAGGCGATCAACTCCTTTAAATTCGCTTTTTCAAAGATTTCACCCATTTCTCTCCCTTTTCTTCACCTTCAACCGAGAGAGAAAGCTTGAGGGAGGGTTTTTCCTTCACAAATCATTTGGGTGTTTGATTTTCTTCATCTCCTTTCGATCGTGAAGCCCGGATAATCAATCTAACGCGTGTTCTTCGGATTAAAGTACTTGGATCTTCAAAGGTAATATTCTTCAACACCTTGGATTTCGATTTTTGTGTTGAGATACGATGTTTTGGACGTTATAATCATGATATATGAAGGGATATGTATATGATTATGAGTTTGTATAAGGATTCATTGGATTATTGAGGAATTATTCAAGAACACTTTGAATATCGAGTTGAAATTGGGGGTTTTCGATTAATTGTTGTTGAAATCACGTTTTCGGATATTCATTTTGGATTATTGATCATTTGGAAGATGTTTGTTGGTTTGAAACACTTCATGGAGGATTTGATATTGATATATTGAGATTTGATTGTAAACAATCGGAGTTTGGCCACAACGTATTCGATATAATGCCCCAATGAACTTAGTTTAATCGTATCGACGTTTCGAGTTCGTTATATTCGTGTTTGATTCGTATATTAAGCGAATTGTTGGTGCTTGTGTAAATCAAGGTTGTTCGAGTGGCCGGTATTCCCTATTAAGGACGTTGTTCGTGGAAGGACTTCCTCGCCTTCGGTTTGAGGCAAGTTTTATACTTGTACTAGTCAATGAGATTAATGTCATCATATATGTGTATAAATGTGTTGTATCATTCCGAGACTTAGTCTCTTCATGAATTCATTGATATTAAGAGATCGCTCGATACGATACCTTTCGGCAATTATGCCAAATATTTCATTGTTCGTTAACGGCCGATTCTAGGCATTGTGATACTCATTATTAATGTCATTGTCGATAGCCGGTTCGCGGGGTCGATGTATCGATTGTTGTTAACATAGATGTCAATTTAAGACATTGTTGAGATCATTGTTATTCCTTTTTGGATTGTCATTAAAACTGTACACGCCGATTAAAGGCATTGGCTTATTCATTTCTCACCTTCGTCGTCGGTAACCGATTAAAGGTGCCGAGGCATCCTTCATATCATTGTTATCGAATTGCCGTTCGCAGGCAAATCGAAGTGTTCAATCATTCATCATATCGTTCACATCGATTAGCCATTATAAGGAAATCGAAGCGCTCAAGCATTCATGGAATCATCCGCTGCATCATTGTCATCGGTTAGCCGTTCTAAGGCAATCGAGGTGTTGAGTTGGGACTGTCGAGGATGGTGCTGGCCGACTCAAGACAGCATACCATCCCTAATTGTGATACGGCTTTCATGCCGTGGCTTCGGCCCTAATTGTGATACGGCTTTCATGCCGTGGCTTCGGCCCTAATTGTGATACGGCTTTCATGCCGTGGCTTCGGCCCTAATTGTGATACGGCTTTCATGCCGTGGCTTCGGCCCTAATTGTGATATGGCTTTCATGCCGTGGCTTTGGCCCTAATTGTGATACGGCTTCGTGCCGTGGCTTCGGCCCTAATCAATAATGTAATATCCGCAATTTTCGATTTTCGGTAAATTTCTTTTTTCGGCCGAAGTCCGTTTTGACGACTCTCTCATGACCGTTTCGTCATTTTGAGAATGATTAATTCTACACTTTTGTCATCCGAGTTCGTTTCGGTGTTGTTTTGTTGAGTTCCGTGCTTTTTAGCGACTTTTCCGCACTTGAGTTCGATTCTTGCGAATCTCGTCCGAAACTGCCGTTTCGAGTTTCCCGCAAGTCCGTTTAACTTGTTGGACGTGTTGTGATATTCGGTTTAGTTTTTCGATCACGTATCGTGATTTCCGGGCGTTCTGGGCCATTTTGTAATTTGCCCAGAGTTACGGGTATCCGTATTTGTAATTGTTGTCTCTGTAATATCCGGTACTTTTCTTTCCCTTGTATTTTCATTTTTGGTATATTTCTCGGTCATAGTGACCCTCGTGTACCTTTCAGTGTGTCCTTCTGTCAACCGTTGAACCGTATTCTCGTTATTGTGGTGCGGAGCAATGCCGTTTGGGTTGCCGTGGATCCATTTCGTGTTATTGGTTCCCAAATATTGATTCCTATCGTTTTATTCTCTTCAGGATCATTTTTATCATTTTGAAACCTAATAGGGGGTGTGGGCCGCAAGACAAGATGTGCGTGCCGCGCACACAAATTCCTTCGATTGTTGGTCGAGCAAATCATGCGTGTGCCGCGGCACACCTATCCGTGCCGCGCACACGGTGCCGAGGCCGCTGCACACTGCTCGGTGCCGCGGCACACTCGTGTGTCTTCCGCGACCAAAACCCAATCAGACTGCCGTGCCGCACACGCAGCCGTGCCGCGGCACAATGCCAAAACACAGGAGTAAATTTTCGGCTGTGCCGCGGCACACTTCGGCCGTGCCACGGCACACGAAGCGGTAATTGCGCAGACTCGTCCTTATTAGACGAGATCGGTCGTCTCCTTCCCCATTTCCACCGCATCGCGAGAGAGAGTGTTAGAGGGGGAGAGTTCTTCATCCGGGGTCGATTTTCATCATTTCTTTTCGGTTGTGAGGCTCGGATAATCAATCTAACGCGTGTTCTTCGGATCTTAGTACTTGAATCTCCAAAGGTATTATTTCTTGAAACCCTCCCTTTTGGATAATTGGGGATTTTGGGTATTTTGTTCGATTCCGCCCGGTTAATCCAATTTAACTTAAGATTGTGATGGATTGATGATTATTAGGATGTATTGTATCATTTCCCTTGTTAACCCTTGGTCGGATCGTATCGATTCGTTATTTTGGTCGAGTTCTTGACCGACGCCTTGAAGGTGTCCGGTAAAATGACATAGAGGGGTTTTCGGGCGTTCTACGATTATTCTTCCTCGTATGATCGACGATTTATTGAATTTATGTTGTTAGGGTCGAATTCTTGTGAAGAACTCGAGTCGGAACCCTTCCGTTCGTTGTCTCCTTCGGGGTCCGAGCTTCCCGGTCGAACGGTGTTCTTCGGAACGTTTGGTAGCGGTTATTAAGGCAAGTATCTTATTATACGACTTGTATCTTGTGACTAGTAATTACGTATGATATGTATGACGATTTTGCTTGCCTCCGTAAATATGTTCCGTTTGAGTAGGTTGTGTTTTCCGAAATTTGAAGGCTTTGTGATAATAGTGATATATTGGTATCCATGTTAGGCGTTGTGCCATTTGTGCAGGATCGCGATGTACATATGAGATGGTTGTACACGTGGTTGTTCAATGTATTGTGTACCGAATGTGTGTTATGTTGGTTAAATGTCGTTGATTGATGATAGTTGTTGCGAGTGTCGAGGTTGTGTTATGTGCGTGCAACGTACGATTTTGTGGTGATCAAGGTGATTGATCAATTGTGCTCATTGTTGTATGTAATGTGAATGTGAATATGTGTGTGACCGCTAAGTTCACTCGTGTTGGTTCGACGGGACCTACGAGGATTCATGGCAGTGGACTACGGGATCAGAACTTAGTGAGGTACTTAGGTCCAATCGTGCGGGTCTGACGAGGCCTACGATAACGCATGGCAGTGGACCATGAGTTTCGGACACAGTGCGTCCAACCGGGTGAGCTCGACGGGGCTTACGGTGACACGTGGCAGTAGACTACGGTGTCAGGACTGTGTGTGTGATTGTTGTGATTGATATAGTCCGTGTGGGTTGTTATGCCTACGGAGACACGTGACAGTGGATCACGGTGTCGGAATTGGTTATGTTTGGTTAATAGTCCGTGTGGGTTGTTACGCCTACGGAGACACGTGACAGTGGATCACGGTGTCATGAGCATGATACTTTTCAAATCAAAGTCTTTAAAGGAAAAGTTTTAAGAAATAATGTTGGGCCGAGCCCCACGAGATTTATGGAAATGTTTCCGGTATTGTAAACCGTTGAATTATGAAACGAGTTTTGGGTTAAGGCCCTTAAGTTTTTCGAAAGGTTTTGTGAATCAGGACTTGAGGTCTTAAGGTTTTGAAATTCTAAAAAATTCCCGAGATGATAATCTCATTTTCGAATGCTTCATAGCTTATCTTCCCTTGTGAAAACCTCCCGGGAATATTTGATACTTGATTATTATATTTGATCACGATTATTAATTGCTTGTTACATTTCGTATGATTTGATACTTGCACTAGTAAAACAGTGGAGTTTTACTAACCCCCGAGTATTCGGGGGGTGGATGTCGGTTCTGCGTCCAGGTACATGCAGGTCCAAGGGAGCAGTCACAGGATTAGCACAAGGGGATGACGAGCTGCGATACTAATCAATAGTTGAGAGTGGTAGAGTTTAGTTGTATTGTTAGAGTTGATTCAGTCTTCTGCTGTATTGTATTTCGACCCCTGTGTGGGTAATGTTGTTAGTCAGTCCTGTTGATAGAGTTGTGTGACCTCATCGGTCTGTGTGTTTATGTGTAAGTGACCTTAACGGTCTGTATTATTATATTGTTTGACCCTGGTCGGGCAAGCATTTGGTTGTTTATGGACGTTTAGCCTGGTAGATCCTTGCGGAAAGGGTTTACGGCGTGTAATATTCCCATACGGTTTTGGGGGTGTTACATTTATGGTATCGGAGATTAGGTTGTGGAAACCTAGGCTGTCGGGTCGAGTCGAGTCGTGGTTTGTCGAGTAATGTGTTGTCTTGTCGTTCGAGTCGTCAGGTGACAAGTTGAGTTGTGCGTAGTCACGACGTGTTGGATATGTTGTCGGATGAGATTAGTATCGTGGGTGACTGTCATCTCCGTGCGGCCTGTGGATGTAAGTCTCCCTTCTTTGTGTTGTGCCTCGTGTGACACGAGCTATTTTTATGATTATGAGTCAATTGACGGAATCCTCTTATGGATTTTGATTTCATGATATGTGATCATTTGACTCCCATTTTTCGTTCATATGAGGAGTAGTGTTGCTGTCTTGTGCATGTTTGATTTTATTTCTTTTATCCGCTGCGTGAGTTCTTTTGTAATGGCTTTCGGTATTTTACCGACTGAGTTTTATTTCGAAAACCAATTCCCTTAACCGAGTTTTTGGCATTATGGCCTCGATCATTTTGGCGAAATTCTTGTGACGGAATTAAATATTTTGTAAACGGATTTTGTGAATTTTTGAAATATTACCGTCATCGGCCTTTTTGGTAGCTTATAAAAGGTTTTTAGCCTGGTGGGTTCCGGCGCGGGACCCTCGGCGCTATATTGTCCCGTGTATTTACCTGAAATTTTTGGGCGTGCTAGCCCATTGAATTATTTTTGAAAACCTTGAGTATCTTAGAAAATTGAAATTCGAGACGTACTTTTAAAACGAATTATTTTCTTGCGGTGTTTTCAAGGTGTTTTCTAATGCCGCAATACATTTCAAAAATTTTCCGGTTGAGGACCAAAAATATTTTGAGATATTTTCAAATGCGATTGTTTAGACCCAAGGGTCGAATATTTTGAAAGTTTTTCACTAAAGGAAAGGTGTCCTCATTTTTGTTCAAACACAAGATGATTTTCAAAGTCTCGATAATGGTGTTTGTACTACTTTTTTTGTAAAATGATACTCAAGATCAACTGTTGTTTCCAAACTGTTTTCAAAAGGTGGTTTTCGTTTTAAAACTTATCATTCCTTTTTGCGGACCGGAAATGCGTGTATGGTATTTGAACTTTCGTTACGGTGTTAACCCCGAATTGTGATTGAATTGGTGGCGTGAGCGTCGAGTCGTTCGCCACGCATATATTTTGCTAGCCCTTGTGGGAGGTGTGATGACGATCCTTTATGTTGTCATTTCGTGGTGGCTTGCGTGTTATCGCACCTGTGTGAGCTGTTAAAGCTTGGGTTTGTACGTTCGTGTGCATATGTGATTGTTTCACAATGTTTGTAATTATGTGCTGGTTATTGTTCGGGCCATTGAGGTCGCCGAACGATACCGTCGTTGCTGTAGTGTTTGTGTGTATTATTTTACGATGATAATCGTTGTATATGATATGTATTATGATTCCTTGTTGTGCTGAGTTGGCATCTCCGCTATGTTGTTTTGCGACGTTATGCCCCATTGTACTTATCATTTGTATTTTCGGTATGCCGAGTCGAGGCGTTTCAACCGTGATGTGCCGGGGCATGCACGTGTAAATTGTCCTTCTCGTCAGTAACACATTTCAAGTGTGGACTCGAGGACACCGAATTGATTTTGCGATTTGACTACCAAGACTTTCGGAGTTCGCGCTTCAAAGCCTGATTATCGGAATCGGCTCTAAGAGGCCCTTGGGAGATGTTTCTGTCGGATGCTTGTTTTGTTGTCACCTTGTTTTCGTGTTGTGAGTTTCGGGATCGACACTTCTTTTTTTGATGAGGTCGAACATAATACCCGTATTATTTTTGCCCCTGCATTTTCTCTCTCTCAATTCTAACGACTCGCTCGTGTTCGTTGATACTTTCGAACTTGTTCGTATTTCGGTTTCGTCGTTCGAACGAGTGTGATCCTATTGTGGGTCGATCCGGTTATCATTGTGACTTTTTCGAGTTCGGTTCGATTCTTGTGAACCTTGTTCGGAAGTGACATCATCTGGTTTTATTAGTTCTCTTATTCGAAGTGGATTGGATTTTGAACCTCTGTATTTTCGACTCTGTTGACTCGGTTATGTTCGTTGACATTTTCTGAGCTTGTCCTACCCCTTGCTTTTGTTGATCGAACAAGTGTGGTATTGTTTCGGAATAACTCGTTTGTCGTTGTGATTTTTTTTTAATTGCTATTCCCTTTCCTGTGGATCTGATGTGGGTGCACATCTTGTTGTTTTCACCGGATCATGTTTTGTCTCGAGTCGAGATGTGAACTTCGGAGTTGTCGGTTGAACCTTATTGTTCTTCGTGATCCGAACATGATTATTCGATTTTTGTTGACTCGATCGTTATGGTTGATCATTGATTGTTCGTTTTTGTTGTTGTTGATCTCGATTCATGATTGTTGAACGTCCAGACTCCTTCGTAATTTCCTTAAGTTCGAGAAATTAGTCTCGTTTCGATCTTCCAACCCTTGGGCGGTGGAATTCCGTATTTGTTCAGCGTTTGGCTCGCGTTTTGATTGATGAACCGTTGGGTTGGTCAATCGTATTGATTTTTGTTCGTTGTGTTTTACGATTGTTCAGATAATCGACTCGATTGTATTATCTGTTTGATGACGCTTGTCACTTGTTGATTTTATTATGTCTATACCGGGGGCGTCGTGTTGGTCGTCGTGGAGCGTGTTTTCACGCCGTATATTCCGTTGCGTTGCTTGTAACGTTTCGCCGTTGGGCATGAGTTACGCACTTCCTGAGTATCTCGTTGAGTTTTTCCAGGCGGAATATTTCTTCTCCCTACTTGTCTTAAGTTTCGGGACGAAACTTCTTTTAAGAAGGGTAGAATGTAATATCCGCAATTTTCGATTTTCGGTAAATTTCTTTTTTCGGCCGAAGTCCGTTTTGACGACTCTCTCATGACCGTTTCGTCATTTCGAGAATGATTAATTCTACACTTTTGTCATCCGAGTTCGTTTCGGTGTTGTTTTGTTGAGTTAGTGCTTTTTAGCGACTTTTCCGCACTTGAGTTCGATTCTTGCGAATCTCGTCCAAGCTGCCGTTTGAGTTTCCCGCAAGTCCGTTTAACTTGTTGGACGTGTTGTGATCTTCGGTTTAGTTTTTCGATCACGTATCGTGATTTCCGGGCGTTCTGGGCCATTTTGTAATTTGCCCAGAGTTACGGGTATCCGTATCTGTAATTGTTGTCTCTGTAATATCCGGTACTTTTCTTTCCCTTGTATTTTCATTTTTGGTATATTTCTCGGTCATAGTGACCCTCGTGTACCTTTCGGTGTGTCCTTCTGTCAAGCGTTGAATCGTATTCTCGTTATTGTGGTGCGGAACCGCCGTTTGGGTTGCCGTGGATCCATTTCGTGTTATTGGTTCCCAAATATTGATTCCTATCGTTTTATTCTCTTTAGGATCATTTTTATCATTTTGAAATCCAATAGGGGTGTGGGCCGCGGCACAAGATGTGCGTGCCGCGACACACAAATTCCTTCGATTGTTGGTCGAGCAAAGCATGCTGTGCGCGGCACACCTATCCGTCCGCGGCACGGTGCCGAGCCAGTGCCGCGGCACACTGCTCGGTGCCGCGGCACACTCGTGTGTCTTCCGCGACCAAAACCCAATCGTACCGTGTGCAGCCGCAGACGGTATCTTGGCCGCACAATGCCAAAACACAGGAGTAAATTTTCGGCTGTGCCGCGGCACACACTTGCCGCGGCACACGAAGCGGTAATTGCGAGACTCGTCCTTATTAGACGAGATCGGTCGTCTCCTTCCCCATTTCCACCGCATCGCGAGAGAGAGTGTTAGAGAGGGGAGAGTTCTTCATCCGGGTCGATTTTCATCATTTCTTTTCGGTTGTGAGGCTCGGATAATCAATCTAACGCGTGTTCTTCGGATCTTCGTACTTGAATCTCCAAAGGTATTATTTCTTGAAACCCTCCCTTTTGGATAATTGGAGATTTTGGGTATTTTGTTCGATTCGCCGGTTAATCCAATTTAACTTAAGATTGTGATGGATTGATGATTATTAGGATGTATTGTATCATTTCCCTTGTTAACCCTTGGTCGGATCGTATCGATTCGTTATTTTGGTCGAGTTCTTGACCGACGCCTTGAAGGTGTCGGAAATGTCATAGAGGGGTTTTCGGGCGTTCTACGATTATTCTTCCTCGTATGATCGACGATTTATTGAATTTATGTTGTTAGGGTCGAATTCTTGTGAAGAACTCGAGTCGGAACCCTTCCGTTCGTTGTCTCCTTCGGGGTCCGAGCTTCCCGGTCGAACGGTGTTCTTGAACGTTTGGTAGCGGTTATTAAGGCAAGTATCTTATTATACGACTTGTATCTTGTGACTAGTAATTACGTATGATATGTATGACGATTTTGCTTGCCTCCGTAAATATGTTCCGTTTGAGTAGGTTGTGTTTTCCGAAATTTGAAGGCTTTGTGATAATAGTGATATATTGGTATCCATGTTAGGCGTTGTGCCATTTGTGCAGGATCGCGATGTACATATGAGATGGTTGTACACGTGGTTGTTCAATGTATTGTGTACCGAATGTGTGTTATGTTGGTTAAATGTCGTTGATTGATGATAGTTGTTGCGAGTGTCGAGGTTGTGTTATGTGCGTGCAACGTACGATTTTGTGGTGATCAAGGTGATTGATCAATTGTGCTCATTGTTGTATGTAATGTGAATGTGAATATGTGTGTGACCGCTAAGTTCACTCGTGTTGGTTCGACGGGACCTACGAGGATTCGTGGCAGTGGACTACGGGATCAGAACTTAGTGAGGTACTGAGGTCCAATCGTGCGGAGTGCAGCGAGGCCTACGATAACGCATGGCAGTGGACCATGAGTTTCGGACACAGTGCGTCCAACCGGGTGAGCTCGACGGGGCTTACGGTGACACGTGGCAGTAGACTACGGTGTCAGGACTGTGTGTGTGATTGTTGTGATTGATATAGTCCGTGTGGGTTGTTATGCCTACGGAGACACGTGACAGTGGATCACGGTGTCGGAATTGGTTATGTTTGGTTAATAGTCCGTGTGGGTTGTTACGCCTACGGAGACACGTGACAGTGGATCACGGTGTCATGAGCATGATACTTTTCAAATCAAAGTCTTTAAAGGAAAAGTTTTAAGAAATAATGTTGGGCCGAGCCCCACGAGATTTATGGAAATGTTTCCGGTATTGTAAACCGTTGAATTATGAAACGAGTTTTGGGTTAAGGCCCTTAAGTTTTGAAAGGTTTTGTGAATCGGGACTTGAGGTCTTAAGGTTTTGAAATTCTAAAATTCCCGAGATGATAATCTTATTTTCGAATGCTTCATAGCTTATCTTCCCTTGTGAAAACCTCCAGGAATATTTGATACTTGATTATTATATTTGATCACGATTATTAATTGCTTGTTACATTTCGTATGATTTGATACTTGCACTAGTAAAACAGTGGAGTTTACTAACCCCAGTATTCGGGGTGGATGTCTGCTGCGTCCTGTACATGCAGTCCAGGGAGCAACACAGGATTAGCACAAGGGGATGACGAGTGCGATACTAATCAAGAGTTGAGAGTGGTAGAGTTTAGTTGTATTGTTAGAGTTGATTCGGTCTTCCGCTGTATTGTATTTCGACCTGTGTGGGTAATGTTGTTAGTCGATCCTGTTGATAGAGTTGTGTGACCTCATCGGTGCATTGTGTTTATGTGTAAGTGACCTTAACGGTCTGTATTATTATATTGTTTGACCCTGGTCGGGCAAGCATTTGGTTGTTTATGGACGTTTAGCCTGGTAGATCCTTGCGGAAAGGGTTTACGGCGTGTAATATTCCCATACGGTTTTTGGGGTGTTACATCTTCAGGCTGTTTCGGCTTCATGTGATTGTGATATTTGACAGTTTCGGCTGAGTGGTTTTTAGGCCTTGTGATTGTCTTGTTAATTTCATTGGAGCCTCCGAGCATTGTGATTCATATTTAATTCTTTTCTGGTTTGGTTCATGTCGTGTAATTCATTGTGGTATTCTGTGATTATGATTCGCCGTTGGGCACTTATATTCTAACCTGTTGAACAGGTATTAATAGTATGCCGTGGGCATAGTATTTCACGAATGCTCGGTTCTTACCTTGGTTTGTGAGCATCTCGTATTATTATCATCATTATACCGTTTCATTCTGCCTTTGGATGCATATCATGTTATACATGTATTTGATGTTCATTATCTGGATGGTGACCGTGGGGGCGGAACATGTTTTCATGTTTTAGGTGCTTGCGAGGAGAGAGTTGAGGCACGGGGGCATGACGATGGCGGCGAGGCATACGAGCGATACTAGTCCGAGTTGTTCATTGTTGGTCGATCGGTTGGAGTGTACTCAGTCTTGTCGATTGTTGTCGTGTTGTATTACCCGAACAAATGTTCGTGGATCTGTTGTATTTCATTTTGGCCATGTAGGCCACTTTTGTCGTTGAAATTCCTTATCGGAATATTGTGTCGGATATCATGGTAGGGACTATGATTTTCCCTTGTTGTTTAATTTAATGTATTTTAGTCATGTTCTTTGGTGGATCTCTGGCGTGGGGTCCACTGACCGTAATAACCTTGATAGGATGTGGGGTGTTACGAAATGGTATCGAGCTTTGGGTTGTGAAATACCCCGAGATGTGAGTTATGTGGTCCTACCGACGCGGTAGTAGTGGGATTGTCGTTATGACAATCTAGTCGATCGAGTTTTGTGAGTCGTAATATTAGTGCGACTGCACGAGTCATTCATTCATCGAGTCGTCGTCAGTGAAGACTAGTATCGCGAGACCTCGAAGCTTCGTATGACCTGTGTAAGGAATCGATTCTCTCTGTGTTCATACATCCATCATGTCATTAATCGTTCATGCTTTGCTGAAACCTATATGTGATATTAGTGTTATGATTGATTCATGACTAATTGTTTTGGAGCACGTGTGACTTGTGTAAGCATTAAGGATCAACTCATTTATCAGTTAATAATTCTCAATCATCATTTTGATCTCATCACTCAGTTAATTCATTCATCACTCAGTCAATAACATCACTCAGATAATTCATTCATCACTCAGTTAATTCATTCATCACTCAGTCAATATCATCACTCAGATAATTCATCCATCACTCAGTTAATTCATTCCTCACTCAGTCAATATCATCACTCAGATAATTCATTCATCAGTCAGTTAATTCATTCATCACTCAGTCAATATCATCACTCACATAATTCATTCATCACTCAGTCAATCTCATCGTTCAGTTAATTCATTCATCACTCAGTTGATCTCATTATTCAGTTAATTCATTAATCATTCAGCCCATCTCACGGTTCAGTTGTTGATCTTGAGGATCGAATTTTCAACCTTGTTAACTTGTTCAAGGTAATCATTTCAGGAATTTCATCAGGCAATCATGTTACCTCATTTGATGTTTGATACGATCTTATCATACTCTGACGTAATGTCGACGATCATTTCATTAAATCATTAATGCATTCATTGTGCGAGAGCGTGTATGCTCATTATTGTCACTCTGTAACGTAATCATAATGCGATATTCATGCGGAATCTATAATCATCATGTGACTTTCCTACTTCAGTATGGATAGAGCTGTCAGAGGACGCAGGGGAGGAGGCCGCGGTACGGGCCGAAACCCGGGATCTCGTGTGCATGCCCGTGCGAATGCGAGTGGTATCATTAATTCATCAAATAGTGAGGCTACTCATTCATCAGCAGATAATCAGTCGCCGTCAGGGAGTCGTACCCGAGAGGCATCTCACTCGGAAGGTGCTCGGGTTGACCCATTCATATTTATGCAGGGCATGATGGCCCAGATGACTCAGATGACGCGGATGATGGAGACCATGCAGACCTCGATGGTTCGTGGTCCACCGCAACAGGAATTCCAGGAGCCGTTTAATGGACAGATGGGAGAGTGAATCGATTGTTGGCGATATCTCTCGTCGAGGCCGCCTACTTTTGAGGGTTCGTCGGAACCAAATTGATATTGTTCATTGGCTTGAGCATTTTGATAAACTCTTCGACATGGTTCGGTCCGGAGGAGATTAAAGTGGCGGTAGCGGCTTACTACTTGAGTAAGGGTGCTTATTCTTGGTGGCTTCGTGAAACCCACCGATCGAGATTGTGTTTGGGGCGAATTCAAGACTCTCATGATAGAGAGGTATTATCCGGCCCCACCGCGGGAAGCCAAGTTATCGAGGTTTTGAACCCCGAATCCGAGGACGAGGGTGTTATTGTCATTCTTGAGAAGTTTCGGGGACTACTTGATTTGCTTCATCGATTATCCGCATCAAGCGGATAAGATCAAGTATTTTAGCAAGAGGCTAAATCCATGATTGAGGATGCAGTTGTTCAACCACAATTGTAATTCACTTAGTGAGTTCATCGGGAAGGCTCTTGGAGCAGAGCTTTTGATCAAGGAGCTTACTCGGAAACATCCTTCAGTTCCTTCGGGTGAGAGGACTAGGATGCTGATTCGTTCAGAGGGACATCGGGCTCCGACGTCCAAGAGGTCGTTTTCCAGTCATCTTCGTGCTGAGAAGGCTTCTTCCTCTCAGACGACGAGTTCGACTGTTGTTTGCTTTAACTGTGAATCAGCAGGACACGTTAATACTCGGTGTACGGTGCCAGCTATTGTTTGTTTTTTGTGTGGGAACCCGGGACACCTTCAGAAATACTGCAGGAGTTCTGGTGCCGCTAGATTTCGAGAGGGCTCACAAGCCTCGAGGGATTTTGTTACTCCAGTCCGTACTTCATCCAAGGGGTCCTATCAGGCTTCGAGAACCCGAGGTAAGGACATTCATCACCGGTTTTGAACAAGTTAATTCTTGCTCGGTAGTAGGACAATCATTCATTTCATTATCGTTCACTCATTCATCTAATTCATTCATCATATATATCAATCATGTTGGGACTCATAATTATCGATTAATCATTCAATTCACGAGGAACGACGGTTCCAATCACTTCAGAGAGCTATCACTCATGACGTTATTAATTCACCTTGGTGAGTCATTCCAAATCCTTGTCGGATTTGTAGTCATTTATCATTCATCATTCATTTTAGTCACTTTCATTCTCATGACCTTCCGAGATCATATTTAGCGGCGAGTTCATCTGCGGATATACCTTAAATCGTTGAGATAGAAGAGATCGATGACATGGAAGGATAACGATGTTGACTACATTTGAGATGTAACCTTGTTTTTAGATGACTGTGTAACTCAATCCGTAGTAATGTATCGTGACTGTGGATCATTTATTCTTGATCTATTTTATTATGATCATATTTGAGAATCTTGAGATTTGGATCAACTGTTGGGAGTTCACCCCTTCGGCGTTGTGCTCAAGATTTCTTGATAATTTGGGAAATCATTCACTGAGATTCGAGACGTCAAGTCTTGGGGACTTGGGCGTGCGATTGATTTGGTCCCTAGGACTAGATGTGCATTATTGTTTTCAGATCTTGATGGATAGTTCATATCCCGAGTTGTTTACCCTGAGTTTCGAGGACGAAACTCCTTTTAAGGGGGGATGTATGTAATACCCGGTTGTAATTCAGTCATTATCATTCAGTAATTTCATTCGGTGATTGTCACTCAGTGGATTTTCACTCATTTATAATCATTCATCAATCATGTTCATTCACCGTGTTCACCGTTCGGAAAAACTTCGAGTTGTGTATCGTTATTGTTCATTGTTTCAACTTTCCTCATATGAGTTCGACTTTGTTAGATCACCATTAATTTTTGGTAACTCCAAAAATTCTAAATATTTGCAATATTATAGGGCATCGAGTTAGCTTTCCAATGGTTCAAACGGTGAGTCAATCGGAGTCAGGACGAGAGAGTTATGGTCGTTTTAGCTCAACCGCTCATTTTTCAGTTATTGGCCGATCACTGTCGAACGAACTCGGCCGTGTCGTCCGACACGGCCCGTGCCGTACTTGTCCGGAAATGACGAAGTCTATGCCTCAGGACCCGACCGTGTCGTCTGGGACGGCCGAGTCGAACTCTTAAGGATAAGCGAACCATCGCCGACACGCCCGACCGTGTTCCGTGACACGGTCGAGTCATGCCGAAGTCAGCCGGACGGGTCACTATCGGAAGGCCGTCGCGCCGCGGCCGTGTCAAGCGGGACACGGTCGAGTCCTCGCCGGTATGCGACACGACCGTGCCGATCGGCACGGGCCGTGTCCGGCAGGGCAGTCAACTCCTTTAAATTCGTTTTTTCAGCATTTCAGCCCATTTCTCTCCCTTTTCTTCACCTTCAACCGAGAGAGAAAGCTTGAGGGAGGGTTTTTCCTTCACAAATCATTTGGGTGTTTGATTTTCTTCATGGCCTTTCGATCGTGAAGCCCGGATAATCAATCTAACGCGTGTTCTTCGGATTAAAGTACTTGGATCTTCAAAGGTAATATTCTTCAACACCTTGGATTTCGATTTTTGTGTTGAGATACGATGTTTTGGACGTTATAATCATGATATATGAAGGGATATGTATATGATTATGAGTTTGTATAAGGATTCATTGGATTATTGAGGAATTATTCAAGAACACTTTGAATATCGAGTTGAAATTGGGGGTTTTCGATTAATTGTTGTTGAAATCACGTTTTCGGATATTCATTTTGGATTATTGATCATTTGGAAGATGTTTGTTGGTTTGAAACACTTCTTGGAGGATTTGATATTGATATATTGAGATTTGATTGTAAACAATCGGAGTTTGGCCACAACGTATTCGATATAATGCCCCAATGAACTTAGTTTAATCGTATCGACGTTTCGAGTTCGTTATATTCGTGTTTGATTCGTATATTAAGCGAATTGTTGGTGCTTGTATAATTCAAGGTTGTTCGAGTGGCCGGTATTCCCTATTAAGGACGTTGTTCGTGGAAGGACTTCCTCGCCTTCGGTTTGAGGCAAGTTTTATACTTGTACTAGTCAATGAGATTAATGTCATCATATATGTGTATAAATGTGTTGTATCATTCCGAGACTTAGTCTCTTCATGAATTCATTGATATTAAGAGATCGTTCGATACGATACCTTTCGGCAATTTTGCCAAATATTTATTGTTGTTCGTTAACGGCCGATTCTAGGCATTGTGATACTCATTATTAATGTCATTGTCGATAGCCGGTTCGCGGGGTCGATGTATCGATTGTTGTTAACATAGATGTCAATTTAAGACATTGTTGAGATCATTGTTATTCCTTTTTGGATTGTCATTAAAACTGTACACGCCGATTAAAGGCATTGGCTTATTCATTTCTCACCTTCGTCGGTAACCGATTAAAGGTGCCGAGGCATCCTTCATATCATTGTTATCGAATTGCCGTTCGCAGGCAAATCGAAGTGTTCAATCATTCATCATATCGTTCACATCGATTAGCCATTATAAGGAAATCGAAGCGCTCAAGCATTCATGGAATCATCCGCTGCATCATTGTCATCGGTTAGCCATTCTAAGGCAATCGAGGTGTTGAGTTGGGACTGTCGAGGATGGTGCTGGCCGACTCAAGACAGCATACCATCCCTAATTGTGATACGGCTTTCATGCCGTGGCTTCGGCCCTAATTGTGATACGGCTTTCATGCCGTGGCTTCGACCCTAATTGTGATACGACTTTCATGCCGTGGCTTCGGCCCTAATTGTGATACGGCTTTCATGCCGTGGCTTCGGCCCTAATTGTGATACGGCTTTCATGCCGTGGCTTCGGCCCTTATTGTGATACGGCTTTCATGCCGTGGCTTTGGCCCTAATTGTGATACGGCTTCGTTCCGTGGCTTCGGACCTAATCAATAACAGCTTCAGGCTGTTTCGGCTTCATGTGATTGTGATATTTGACAGTTTCGGCTGAGTGGTTTTTAGGCCTTGTGATTGTCTTGTTAATTTCATTGGAGCCTCCGAGCATTGTGATTCATATTTAATCCTTTTCTGGTTTGGTTCATGTCGTGTAATTCATTGTGGTATTCTGTGATTATGATTCGCCGTTGGGCACTTATGTTCTAACCTGTCGAACAGGGATTAATAGTATGCCGTGGGCATAGTATTTCACGAATGCTCGGTTCTTACCTTGGTTTGTGAGCATCTCGTATTATTATCATCATTATACCGTTTCATTCTGCCTTTGGATGCATATCATGTTATACATGTATTTGATGTTCATTATCTGGATGACTGACCCCGTGGGGGCGGAACATGTTTTCATGTTTTAGGTGCTTGCGAGGAGAGAGTTGAGGCACAGGGGCATGACGATGGCGAAGAGGCATACGAGCGATACTAGTCCGAGTTGTTCATTGTTGGTCAGTCAGTTGGAGTGTACTCCAGTCTTGTCAGTTGTTGTCGTGTTGTATTACCCGAACAGATGTTCGTGGATGCTGTTGTATTTCATTTTGGCCATGTAGGTCACTTTTGTCGTTGAAATTCCTTATCGGAATATTGTGTCGGATATCATGGTAGGGACTATGATTTTCCCTTGGTGTTTAATTTAATGTATTTTAGTCATGTTCGCCTGGTGGATCTCCTGGCGTGGGGTCCACGACACTGTAATAACCCAATAGGATGTGGGGGTGTTACACGCAGTGAGTATAAATATGTAATAATCAGACTGGAGAAGACAAAATCTATTCACTAATTGATAGATTTCTGACAACACTGCTTGGTTTCAGTGTTATGCAACACATGTTGTGGAGGTACTGGATAGAAACATTTCTGATCATTGTGCTATCCTTTTACACATTGATGATGATGTAAATAAGGGCCTGGTTTATTCAGATTCTTAAATGTGCTTACAGAGCACCCAGAGTTTAGATAGATTGCCAGAGATACATGGCAATCTCCTGGTCAAGGTAATAAACTGGTGCATAAAGACTCTAAAGCAGCTAAAAGAGCCATTAAAAATCAGAATAATACTCATTACAGGAATATAGCTGAAAAGTTATACACATATAGAGATGAGCTGAGAGTTGTTCAAAATGAGATGAATCTTAATATTACTGTGAGCAGCTCATACAGAGAGAATAACTACTACTGGCTAAAATTGAGAGGTGGAGCAATAATGAGGAAAAAATATGGCCAGAAGGACAGAGTAGATTGGATTAAGCTTGGTGATGGAAATTCTAAGTTCTTTCACTCTTATGCTAAAGCTAGAACTGGAGCAACAACAACAACAACAACAACATCTAAGCCTTAGTCCCAAAATGATTTGGGATTGGCTAACATGAATCAAACTTTGAAACCGTCAATAATCGTTACATAAATAACATAAAAGGAAAAAAGAGGGAAAAAGTAGAGAAAAAAGCAAATAAAAAAGAGAATGAATGTAAAAAAAAAAGAAAAAAGAAAAAAAAATCCTCAAAAATAAATTAAAAGATAACATGAAATAAAAGAAAATAGGAATTAAAAAAAAAATCGGACTCCATCCACCATCCGTATTCTTTCCCGCCACATTTGCCTCTCCATCGCCATACTTTCTCCAATTCCAAGAAACCGCATATCATTTTCAATCATCTTTATCCAAGTTTTCTTGGGTCTTCCTCTACCTTTCACAACATTACTTGTTCCCCAACTTTCTAGCCTCCTCACAGGGGCATCAATAGGTCTTCTTCTCACATGACCAAACCATCGTAATCGATTCTCCATCATCTTGTCTTCTATAGACGCAACTCTTACCTTCTCTATGATCACCTCATTTCTGAGCCGATCCTTTTTTGTATGACCACACATCCATCGTAGCATACGCATGTCTGCCACATTCATCTTTTGAACGTGACCTTGCTTTCTGACCCAACACTCGGTGCCATATAACAGCGCAGGCCTAATTGCCGTGCGGTAAAATTTACCCTTTAATCTATGAGGCATGCCAGGATCACATAAAACCCCTGTGGCACTCTTCCACTTCAACCACCCTGCCTTTATTCTGTGAGCCACATCGCCATCTAGATCTCCATCCTTTTGGATAATAGATCCAAGATACCGAAAGAAAGTGGATCCATGAACAACTTTCCCATCAAATGTGATCATCCCCGCCTCTCTATCACTGTTTTCGCTAAACCTACACTCCATATATTCAGTCTTACTTCTGCTCAGCCTAAAGCCTCGAGCTTCCAAAGTATCCCTCCAAAGTTCCAATTTCTGTTGCACTCCAACCTTCGTTTCATCAATCAACACAATATCATCTGGGAACATCATAAACCACGGAACGTCATTTTGAATTTCTCTTGTCAATTCGTCCATGACTATGGCAAAGAGAAAAGGACTAAGAGCAGATCCTTGATGCACCCTAATCGTAATAGGGAATTCTTCTGTCCTCCCAACATTAGTACGTATACTTATACTAGCTCCCTCATACATGTCCTTTATAATGTCAATATATTTCCGCGATACACCCTTCTTTGCTAAGGCCCACCAAAGTACTTCTCTTGGTACTTTATCATATGCCTTCTCTAAATCAATAAAAACCATATGCAGATCTTTCTTTTTATCTCAATAATGTTACATCAACTGCCGGATAAGATAAATTGCTTCCATGGTCGATCTTCCAAGCATAAATCCAAACTGATTTTCTGTTATCTTCACACATTTCCTCATCCTTTGTTCAATCACTCGTTCCCACAACTTCATGGTATGACTCATTAGTTTAATTCCGCGATAATTAGAACAATCTTGAACATCACCTTTGTTCTTATACAAAGGGACGAGAATACTTTTCCTCCATGCTGATGGCATCTTATTGCTTCTCCAAATCTTATTGAAAAGCATAGTTACCCATCCGATCCCTCTCTCCCCCAAACACCTCCAAACTTCAATAGGTATACCATCTGGTCCTTCTGCTTTCTTTGACCCCATCTTCTTCAATGCAATTGTCACTTCACCCTTTTGAATTCTTCTCTTAAACTCTCGGTTAACCATACTTGAGGGGATGTTTAAATTCCCAATATCTTGTTCTTGATGGCCATTGAATAGGGTATCAAAGTATGACCTCCATCTCTCTTTTATCTCTTTATCTTGAACCAAAACTTTTTGGTCGTATCTTTACACATTTAACTTTTCCAATATCTCGCGTCTTCTTCTCTCTCATTCGAGCAAGTTTATAGATATCTTTTTCCCCTTCTTTAGTATCTAATCTTGCATATAATTCTTGATTGACCTTTGATCGGGCATTTCGCACTGCCTTTTTAGCTTCATTCGAGCTTTCTTGTACTTCTCATAATTCTCATCGCTCGAGCATTTACCCGACCTTATAACATTCACGTTTGGTCTTTATCGCTTGGTTAACTTCATCATTCCACCAAGATGTGTCCTTACTTGATGGTCTGTTTCCTTTAGATTCTCCTAGGACTTCTTTTGCAACTTCCTTTATGTTATGCTCCAACAAGTTCCACATCGAATCTATATCCATCTCCGTGCAATCAGACCAAATACCACTATCAGCAATCTTAGCCACAAAAGTATGTCGACTCTCCCTTTGGAGCTTCCACCACTTAATTCGAGGGTCAACTTGTGGTCTTCTCTTTCTTAAGTGCCTCTTACCTCGAAAGTAAAGCACCACAACCCTATGCTGTGTTGCAGCACTCTCACCGGGTATCACCTTGCAATTAGTAAAACTTTTCCTCCAAACATTCCTTACTAAAAAGAAATCAATCTGACTTGCATTACCTCCGTTTCTATGTCATCAAATGAGAGTCCCTTTTCTCGAACCAAGTGTTCATAATACCCAAGTCATGAGCTAATGCGAAATCCAATATACCATTTCCTGCTTCATTCCTGTCCCTAAAACCAAAGCCACCATGAATGCTCTCAAAACCATCTCTGCTAACACCGACATGCCCATTGAGGTCACCACCAATGATCAATTTCTCACCCATAGGAATTCATTCAACAACCTCTGCCAAATCTTCCCAAAATTCTTGTTTGATCGATGCATCCAATACTACTTGTGGTGCATAAGCACTTATGATAGTTAGAAACTCATCCCCTATCACAAGCTTAATACTCATTATTCTATCGCTCTTTCTTGACAATTCCACCACATCATCAATGAATTCTTTATCAATGACGATACCCACTCCATTTCTACTTCTATCCTTTCCAGAGTACCAAAGCTTGTAACCCCAAGGAGCTAACCTCCCCCACTTCTGCTGATCTCCCCGTCAAAGAGCCAACGTTCCAAGTTCCAAACCGCACCTTATTACCCTTACTAGCCGCAAGAACTAACTTCTCTGTCTGTCCCCGTCCATGCTGCAAGGATTCTTGCACATTTGACACCACACCCATACTTCGAGGTGGCGCGCCGCTTCCGGGCGACGACCTAGCAACCCTTGCATATTTTCCACTACACCCGGGCCTATGAAGTGTAGCGCATCCTTGCTCATTTGACACCACCCTCAGATGTAAAGGTGGCGCGCCGCTTCTGGGTGACGACCTAGCAACCCTCGCATACTTATCACTGCACCCGGGCCTATGAAATGCAGCGCGTCGCTTCTGAGGAGACGCCCCAATGATTTTCAATGTTTGATTCATGTCCATGGAATGTGACGAGTTTTACGCTGGCTGCCACTAACCTACCGCAACCCTCCTCTTTTATCCGGGCTTGGGACCGGCAATAGATGTCAAGAAGACACCCACAAGCAGAGTTTAAAGCTAGAACTGGAGCAAAGTCCATTAAATGCTGTACACTACTGAGGTATACAATGTGTAACACAAAAGTACATAAAATATGAAATCCGACAATTTTATGTGAAACTAATGGGTAGTGCCACAGAGTACATGCCCATGCTTGAACCTTCCATAGTCCAGAGAGGAAATGTGCTTCAAAATACCTCTCAATTGTGTGCAGTTGTTATTGACCAGGAAATAAGGGATGATTTATTTAGTATGAACTCCAACAAGGCCCCTGGGATTGATGGATTTAATCTACATTTTTTTAAATGCACATGGAACCAATGTAGGACAGGATGTGTGTGAAGCTGTGCATCAGTTCTTTATCACTGGTTTCTTACCTAGAACTGTAAACACCACTCTGATTACTTTGTTGCCTAAGACTGAGCAAGCTTAGATAGTGAAAGAATTTAGACCAATTGATTGCTGTAGCATCTTGTACAAGATCATTTCAAAGGTTCTAGCAAATAGATTACTATTGGTGCTTGGGGATATTATCAGCGAGAATCAGTCTGCCTTCATCAAGGCCAGAATTATCTTTGATAATGCATTAGTGAGCCATGAGATCATAAAGAGATATGGAAGGAAAGGTATATCTCCCAGATGTATGATAAAAATAGATATCCAAAAGGCCTATGACTCAGTGGAGTGGCCTTTTGTGGAATGCTTGATGTTGGAGCTTGGCTTTCCTTTTCAGTTTGTGCATTGGATAATGGCTTGTCTTTCCTCAGTAACTTATACTGTAAATGCTAATGGAGAACTCATTGAACCATTCAATGCAAAGAAAGGCCTCAGACAGGGAGATCCAATTTCTCCTTACTTATTTGTGCTTTGTGTGGAGTATTTACACAGATGTTTGATGGAGCTGAGGATGAATAGTAGCTTTCAGTACCATCCTAAGTGTAAGAAATTCAATCTCATCCATGTGTGTCTTGCAGATGATTTGTTGATGTTTACAGAGGGTGAAAAAAGATCAATACAACAGCTAATGAATGCTTTTCATAAGTTTTCCTTAGCCTTAGGGCTGCAAGCTAACCAAAGTAAAAGCTGCATCTATTATGGGGGTGTTGCAACTGAGCTGCAGGATGAGATTTTACAGGAATTTGGGATGACATGTGGATCTCTACCTTTTAAATACCTTGGTGTTCCACTCTCCACCAAGAAGTTATCTGTCAGCCAAGGTCCACCTTTGCTTCAAAATATTCTTGCTCGAACTGATTGTTGGAGCTCTAAACTTCTCTCATATGCAGGTTGTGTCCAACTTATCAAATATGTTCTTTTCGGAGTTCAAACTTACTGGTGCCAGCTTTTCCTTCTGCCTAAGAAAGTTTTGAAAGTTATTCAGAGTGCTTCTAGAACATTTCTTTGGACTGGATCTTCAAGTACCTCAACGAGAGCTCTTGTTGCGTGGGATCAACTTTTTTTACCTAAATATGTTGGTGGCCGGAACATTTTGGATATTTATACTTGGAATAAAGTTGTTATTTGTAAACTACTGTGCAATTTATCTCAAACAAGGCTAGCATATGGATTCATTGGGTTCATGGTTATTATGTAAAGCACATGGACATCTTGACCATGCATGTGTTGGGAATATGCCCTCGAATGCCACTCAGAGGATGAGAGAGTGAGAGTATTGTATTGTTATTATGAATATTATATTAAATAGGGCATTTATTATTTCTATATTATTGTAGATCACAGGCATTGTGATTTGGTATATAAATTAATAGTCCTTGCATTTGAGAGCAAACATTCCACTTCTTATGGAGATAATTCCTTGCATTTGAGAGCAAACATTCCACTTCTTACGGAGATAAGGAGATAAGTGTTTAGGACATGAATGCTTAACTGGTTCGCAAGTCGATAAAACTTAACTGGACAGTAAGTTTAGAGAAGACTTATATAATGTGTACTTTGACATGTAGAGTGCCTGTCTTCACTAATGGTTTAGTGGGAGCATACGTTATAGGTATGCTAATGAGATTAGTATACTCGAACACGACTCATCTTGATTCTTTCACATGGATACCACCCAGGGATTGTCAATGACTGAATCGCAAGATTGTAATAGGTATACGTAGACCTTTGACTTGAGGTTTAAGTAGAAGATGTGCTTGTGACATTAAGTTAGTCATTAGAGTAGTTCGATCCAATCTCCGGTTGGTTGGGTCAACCTCGAAATACAACTTAGTGGGCAAGTAGCAGTCTCTACTGAATACCAAGATATGAGTTTTTCTCCTGTTGGTGAGCAGGTAAATGTCCTATGCAGTTAATGACAAATGAGATCATAAGTCTTTGGCCAAAGCAGTTAGAGCTAGTTGTATTTGATACACGAGAGCTCGGTGATCTCGGTTTGTATTAACAAATGCATAGAGTCAAGATACAATAGGGTTTGACTTTAACGTGACCCTAATACTTGACCGAGACATATGATTGAAGAGTCTATACTATACAGTATTCACGACATAATGATTTTTGAATGATATCATTCATTCTTAGTTGGGTTATGGTACGGAGCACTAGAGTGGCTAAGTGTTATCCGTACTCCTTGGTTCCTCCCATTGTCGACTAAGACGGACATATGGAGTCGGGCACAAGGATATTTGATGGATAAAATATGTATTTACTATCTCTCCATTAATATTGGATATTAGATATCTAATTTAATTTATTTCATAAATCATGCGGTCTAGTGAATTGAAATTAATTATCGAGTGATTAATTTAGTTCATAAATAATTATTACTTGGAAATATATTATTATAATTTTGTATTTGATAAAATTAATTAATTAAATTAATTAATTAAGTATAAATACATTTAGATACAACGAAGTGTACTTAACGGACTAGACACGCGAACGTCCGGTACACGAACTGAGTGGCTCGGCTCGTTTCTTCTCATAAAATCTTCTAGGCCGCCCCACCTCTACCCCAATACACCTTGCATGATGCTTCCTTTGTGTCATGATGTGGGGTGAGTTTGACTCGTTTTTGAACATGAAGACAAAAGATAACATGTTTATGAGTATCTTATCTATCATGTTATAAAACATGACAAAGACTCACCTCATTTGAAGGGTTCAGCCGTGAGCAAATAGAGTGGGGAGGGAGAAAAGTTTTTATTTTCTTTTCTTGTTCATCTTATAGAGAAAGAAAAGGAAGAAGAGAAAAAAAAAATACTATATCAATTCCTAGTCGTGTTCTTCGAGAACGAATTGAAATATAATTTTTTTCGATCAATATCCGACGCGTGATAACGTAGAGACACTCGACATATTCAGTGTTTCATCATTCATCAAGCTAGAATGAATTGGATTCATGTCCGTGTTGGTGACTGGAAAAAGCTTGGCTCGGATTTTTCCTTCAAGAAAATATTATCAAAGGTCTACGAGGGTATGAATTCTAAATTTTATCTTCTTCAATTTTATATTCATTTATACGATGCTTGAACGATCCGTTTTGGAGTTTAATTTTATCCGGTTGGACCAGGTTATTTTCCAGTGCGTATCTCGTTTTTAATCACCGAATCCCAATAGTGATATCGGAGCGAGGTCAATGCGATCGTATATTCGATATTTGTATTTGGGAATGCTTGGTTATTTTTTTACGATTTAGAATCATAATTATTTTAATTGTTAATGTTTAATTGTTCATCTAAAAATTATTTTTCATGATTTTATGTTACAATATAAATCTATTATTCTTTTGAAAAACTGATTTAAATGTGTAATATAAAAATTAAAAAAAAATTATTTTTAGATTCAGGACCAAAAGACGAGCCGTAAAAATGGCTGAACCGTGATTCGGTCAGCCGGATCGCCTGACAGCAAGTCGCCACTTGATAGAGCAGTGCGGCCGCTGCTCAGATTGGGCTGATCATTGGCCGACCTACCGGACGTGGGCTTGGCCCGGGCCTTGTGTTTTCCGACTCTGTTTTTATATTTCGTTCGATAAATTAATTTCCATAATTAAATTGAATTTAATTTGACTAAAATATAATTATAGTAATTTTATTTTTAAGGGAATTAATTTAATGAAATATTTATTTTGTCCGGAATAAATTAAAATTAACAGTTGTGTGAATTAATTGGATTAATTCTAATAGTTGGATTAATTTTATATTGATTGGATCAATATTTAGATTAATTATTATTTGCCTTTTATTTTAATAAAATGGTTGCATTATTATTTGAATGATGATGTAGCTCATGGACTTAGTTTATTGAATCTATATTTGATGGGGTTGTAATGGCCGTTTTGAGCCGATTTATTTTTTTTAGTAAATTTGTATAGGATGCAATTTTTTTTAAATGTAATAAATTAGCTATGACGAAGAGCCGAGGATGAACCGCCATGAAGACGAAGATTCAAGACTTGTAATTAGATTACTTTTATTTTTATCGAATCGATGAAGACTTGGTACTTAGGAACGGTCCATGAACTGCATGTTATTAGTTTTAGGTTGTGTATGTTTTCATATTGTATGACAAACAAACAAACCGACAAACCGTGCTTATAAACGGATTAATGTGCAAAGTGTAACATATAATCGCGTTAAACTCCCACTTAAAAACACTATGTTATAAAGGATACGAGGTTTCCTACCCTCCGTCAAACTCATGAAAAATTGAAATCTAAACTGAAATATTATTCTTCCGAGTATGTCGGGGTAGTATTTTTGGGGAAGGTTGATAAATTCATAGAGTGCATTACGTGCCTTTGGTTGTGACAAGTCAAACCCCTAGAAACCATATGGGTTGCCGGGTAATATTCAATTGTCATACTAATAGGAGTTGACGGTTTAAACTTAGATAGTTCAGCGAGCCATAGAAACTGAATGGGTTGAGGGCAAGTGAACTAGGGGTAAAAGAAGATCGAATCATCCATTAGATGGGTTGGTGTTAGAAACCACTTTATAAAGACTAATATAATAGAAACCGAATGAGTTTCCCTCTATTAAACTTTGTAAAGAACTTGATCACCACTATGAAGTCAACCGTGACTTCCGGATTTCACATGGGAGTGTGTAAATGCCGATAAAATAGTGGGAGCCGAGTTATGAATAAAGAAAGTCCTTAAATTCTTTACTCGGATTATAATTAAACAATCACTAATGAATCTTAAATTATTCTCTGCAGTTAACAAATATCTCTCAAAATGACAATGAACACACTTGTTATACTACTTGAAAAGAACGCCCTGACTGGTCCGAACTATGTGGACTGACTTTGGAACTTGAAGATTGTCCTCACTATGGAAATGCTGGGATACATCTTGGAGGCGGACATCCCAACGGCTCCTGCAAGAACCCGAGCCAATTAGGAAGAAGTCGATGCCCATGAGAAATGGGTAAAAGACGACGTAAGAGTGCGTGGGTACATTCCAGGCTCAATGACTAGTGAGCTTCAACGTGCCCATGAAAAGATGACGTCTTCGAGAGCCATCTTAGCGCACTTGGATGAGCTCTATGGAGAGCATAGTCGAACTGCTAGATATGAGATATTGAAGTAATTATTCGGCACCAGGATGAAGGAAGGAGAGAAAGTTGGGGACCATGTCCTCAAGATGATCTCGATGATTGAGAGATTAGAATCTCTTGATTTTTAGATGCATGCATCTCTCCAAACTGACCTTATCTTGCAGTCACTTCCTGACTACTTTTCCCAATTTGTCATGAACTTCAACTGCAATGTAATTGCATGTAACTTAGCTGGGCTAATGAACAAACTGACGACTGCCCAGTCTCAGATGAAGACAAAGGGAAAATAAGCTGCACTTGTGATTTCTTCTGGGACTTGCAAGTCCAATAGCCAAGATCAATAAGGAAAAGGCCAAAGCCCCAATGGTTCAAAAGAGCAAAGGGGCCAATCAAACGGATGTATGCCTCAATTGCGGTGAGCTAGGCTACTTGAGGAGCTACTGTCCAAAGTTTGACCGTAATGCACCTTCAGGTACAGAACTACTGGTTTTGGAAACAAATTGTCTGTAATTGTATATTTAACTTCTTGGATACTTGATTCCGGTGCCAGTTCTCACATTTGTACAATGAATCAGGATCTGGAACGAAGTAGGAAGCTAGATTATGGGTAGGTGATGGTCATCGTCGGAAGTGGACATAGTGTCGAGGCTTCTGATATTGGATCCCTTATATTGAATTAGAATCTGGTTTTATTCTTATTTTAGATGATGTACTTGTTTTGCCCAAGGGGCATAAAAATATTTTGTCAATTCCGGTCATGGACCGAAATGGATTTCACTTATTTATTGGAGATGGGTCCTCTCGAATTTATTTTAGAAATAAATTGGTTGGTACTGCTACATTATTAAATGGTTTATACCATTTGAATATAAAGAATAAAATAATTGTAAACACTATAACTAGGAAGCATGGTAGGGATTAAACAAACCAAGTACTTAAGTGTCATCTTAGACTTGGTCATATTGGTCAAACCAAGGTTCATAAAATTTACAAAGATGGACTTACGGGTCCATTGGGATCGTATCCCTATCCAACTTGTGAATCTTGTCTTCAAGGCAAAATGACTAAGTTGCCCTTCACCGGAACTTTTGAAAGAGCTGCTAAAAAACTTGGATTGATCCATACTGATGTCTGTGGCCCTTTTGAAGGGGTACGAGATGGCTTTTAGTATTTTATTACATTCACCGATGACCATACTAGGTATGGGTTCATGTACTTAATGAAACATAAGTCTGAAGCTTTCGATAAATTCAAGGAATTTAAAGCCCTAGTTGAAAATGTTGGAATAATTTATTCCATATTAATGATTTTGATGATAAGTTAATGGAATCAAACCAAAACAACAAAGAAAATAACATTGAAACAACAAGTCGAAGATGCACAAGCTAGACTGAAGAACATTGATATGAAGCAAAACCGCATACAATGTACACTATGACAAATAGCTAACGTACGTAATAATAACCCAGCTGAAGACAGTCAAGTTCCGGCAAGGCTTAATGTACGCAATGCATGAAGAACAACGTACGTAACAAGCAGAGCTTAACGTACGTAATATACAATGTTTAACGTACGTAATGAGGATTTGAATCAGAATTCAAACAATAAGACCGTTGTGGCATCATGGAGTAGGTCATCATATCAACAGCTATCTAAGACTGATATAACATATGTAATGGAGAATGATAACATATGTAATGGAAAAGACGGGTCCTACTAGACTGATTTGCACTTCACGTAACGTATGTTACTTGAATGGCTTAACGTACGTAAAATGCTTAACGTACGATATGGAAGACCTATAACGTACGTAATGAAGGATGCAGTGAGCAACGGCTAGTTTAGGCTTTGGAGCCTATAAATACCACTTCCTATGGTATTGAACAAATAATAACTTCAAGCAAAGTATCCACACTTCAGATATTATTATATTCATTATTGTTGTTGTAATCGATCTTAATTGTTAAGAGTTCGAGTGTTCGATACACTCAACTGATACAGAGAGGAAAGAAAGGATCATAGATTTGATTCGGTGTTATTAGGATCGTTGATCCCGAATTGTTAATATCTAAATCCAAGTGAGGTTTGTCTAGTACCAATCAAAAGCTAGATAGGTTGATTCCTTGTCCGATAGAAAATGAAAACGGTTTATCTTGGACCGAAATAAAGACAGGATTGTATAGTTTATCTTGGACCGATAGAAGATAAGATTGTAACGGTATCACTCGGACCGATAGAAGATGTGGTGTAGAGGTTTATCTTAAGCCTAAGGAAAAAGATACGAAGAGAGGACGTGGGCATACTGGACGAACCTCTATAAATCTTGTGTCGTTTGTCTTTTGCTATTTAATTACGCTTCCATAAATGCAAAAGAGTTTGAAAACTCTACTCTGCACTATTATCCCACCTTCAAGTGCTGGTACCAAACCCAACAATTGTTATCAGAGAGGGTATTCATATTAGTCGGCTTAACATCTGAGGTGAAAGATCCAATGACTCTCCATTTTGCACCGGTCGAAGGTCTCGACTTAAACCTCCATTCTTTGATGGATCAAATTTTATGAACTGGAAAAAGAAGATGTCAATATTCATCCGAGCTTATGATATTAAGCTTTGGAAGATCATATGTCTAAGTCCGAAAATTCCCACGAATTCCAATGGTACTCTAAAAAGTTTCGAAGAATATGATGAAATGGATTGGAAGAACGACCACCACAACTGTAAAGCAACGCAATTGCTTTATTGTGCCTTAAATCGGAAGAGCACAACCGGATTTCCTCGTGTGATAGTGCCAAAGAAATTTAGGAAATGCTAGAGGTAACACATGAAGGAATGAACCAAGTCAAGGAGACAAAGATCAATATGCTTCTCCACGACTACGAGCTATTTATGATGAAGAATGACGAGTCCATAACGGACATGCTCGACCGATTTTCAGTCATCACTAATGGACTATCTTGTTTTGGGAAACCATTAACAAGTAGTGAAAAAGTGAAGAAAATATTACGATCACTACCTTGTGAATGGGACGGAACGGTTACGGCTATAATGGAGTCTAAAGATCTCAACACTCTCAATTTTAGTGCCCTCGTTGGTTCGCTAATAAACTATGAGATAGTTTTAAAATCTCGAAATGCCAAGCCAAAAACGAATGAAAGATCGATAGCTTTTAAGTTGAGATGTGAAAAAATGAAGAAATTATCCCGGTGGATGATAATGATTAATAATCGGCATTTTATGCCAAAAACATCAATAAGTATCAAAACTTATTAAACCGGAGAAGAAAAGACATCAATATGAATGAATCAAAGAAATTCGACAATAATTATAGAAATTGTGGAAAACCAGGCCACTTTGCTAAAAATTGCCGATGCTAGACTTCCAAGACGGAAGTGTTTATAGCCATGTGGAGTGATGAAGATGAAGAAGATGGATTTATTCAAAACAATCTAGCACTCATGGCAAGAAGTTCTTTTGAAGAAAGTGACGATGAAATCCACGTAAGTACCTCGTCTGAAATGAACTTTTTAATGCTTTCGAACAATTACACACCGACTTTCAAAATTGTTTGAAAGATAATAAATCCCTTAGAATTAAAAATAAATTTTTGGAAGATGAAATCTCCAAATTAAAGGAAAAAGGAAAAGTTATTGAAAACGATCATTCTATATGTCTTGAAAATGAAAATAACTTAAAGAATGATTTATTAAAAGTTCAAAACGAACTTAAAAATTTAACGAAAAAATTTTCTTGTGGAAATGACAAATTTGAAAAATTGCTTTCGGTTCAAAAATTTTAGTTAAACAAACAAGGATTAGGATTTAAACCAAGCGATAAAAATAAATTCTTAAATTTGAAAATACTCCAATGTGGTAAATGTTTAAAAATCGGGCATCATATTTCGATTTGTAAAAGCCCAAGACGAACGATAAAAATTAAGAAAATATGGATTCCAAAAGGAACCATAATACCGAATATCGTCTATTTACCAAATGAAAAACGACCGAGATTCGTTTGGATCCCCAGAATTCAAAATTAATATTTCATCAATTGGTATTTAACTCAGGGGGAGTTATCATTTTAAAAAATGGGAGATCTAATTTTCAGGGGGAGTTTTACCCATTTATTTCTCAATATTTAATTTCTCATTGATTTTATGAGTTTCGTGCACTTTTTGCTAATGACAAAAGGGGGAAAAAGTGACGAGAAAAAAATAAAGTACGGGGAAAAAAATAAGGAGAAAGTGACGACGAGTATGACGAGAAAAATGAGATAAAAAAATATAATGGGGAGAAGAAGAGAAAAAGAGAATATATGATGAGAGAAGAAAACTAATGAAACGGATAAAGTCGAAAACTTTGATCTGTATTTGTTTTATATTTTTGCAGGTATAAATCCCGTCAATAGGTTGCTGTTTTATCATCATCAAAAAGAGGGAGATTGTTGGAATAATTTATTCCATATTAATGATTATGATGATAAGTTGATGGAATCAAACCAAAAAAACAAAGAAAACAACATTGAAACAACAAGAAGTCGAAGACGCACGAGCTGGACCGAAGAACATTGATATGAAGCAAAATCGCATATAACATATGCTGTGACACATAGCTAACGTACGTAATAATAACCTAGCTGAAGAGAGTCGAGTTCTGGCAAAGCTTAACGTACACAATGCATGAAGAACAATGTTCGTAACAAGCAAAGCTTAAAGTACATAATGTACAATGTTTAACGTACGTAATGAGGATTTGAATCAGAATTCAAATAATAATATTGTTGTGATGTCACGGAGTAGGTCATTATATCAACGGGTATCTAAGACTAATATAATGTACATAAGGAGAATGATAATGTACGTAATGGAAGAGACATATGCTACTGGACTGGTTTGCACTACACATAACGTACGTAACTTGAATGGCTTAAAGTACGTAAAATGCTTAACGTATGCTACGGAATACCTATAACGTACGTAATGAAGGATGCAGTGAGCAATGGCTAGTTTAGGCTTTAAATCCTATAAATACCACTTCCTATGGTATTCAACAGACAACAACTTCAAGAAAAATATCCATACTTCAGGTATTGCTATATTTATTATTGTTGTTGTAATCGAGCTTAATTGTTAAGAGTTCGAGTTCGATACACTCGACTGATACACGAGAGGAAACAAAGGATTGTAGATTTGATTCGTTATTATTAGGATCGTTGATCCAGTATTGTTAGATTCAATATCAAAATCCAAGTGAGGTTTATATAGTACCAATCGAAAGCTAGATAGGTTGATTCCTTGTCTGATAGAAAAAAAATGGTTTATGTTGGACCGACATAAAGACAAGATTGTAGGGTTTATCTTAGACCGATAGAAGAGAAGATTGTAATGATATCACTCGGACCGATAGAAGAGGAGATGTAGATGTTTATCTTAAGCCTAAGGAAAAAGATACGAAGAGAGGACATAGGCATATTTGGCCGAACCTCTATAAATCTTGGTGTTGTTTAACTTACGCTATTTAATTACGCTTCCACAAACGCAAAAGATTTTGAAAACTATACTCCGTACTATTATCACACCTTCAAGTGCTGGTACTAAACCCAACAGAAAACCAAATAGGTAACTGTGTAAGACTCTTCAGTCAGACCGAGGTGGTGAGTACATGAGTACCGAGTTTGATGAGTTCTTATAAGAACTAGGAATAGTGTCACAATTCACTCCTCCAGCTACTCCATAATTAAATGGTGTATCAGAAAGAAGGAACCGAACCTTATTGGACATGATTCGCTCCATTCTTAATTATACTGATCTACCGATTTATTTGTGGGGTCATACGCTTCTTACTGCTGCGCATATCTTGAACAGATGTCCTTACAAATCTATTCCTAGGACTCCACATGAGATGTGGAGAGGTAGGAAACCAAGTTTTAATCATACTAGGATTTGGGGATGCCAAAAAGACTAAAGTAGAGAAATTAGAAGCTAGCTCTGTGAAAGGTCGTTTCATAGGATATCCAGGGAATTCCATGGGATATCTATTCTACGTGCACGAAGATCATAGGATCATTGTTGCTTTACAAGCACACTTCCTTGAAGATGCATTCATTCAGGAAGGAGTCACAAGTAGAAATTTTGCTTTGGAAGAAATAAAAGAAACACCAAATGAGACACCTGTGCAATATATTAGAACCGAACCTTCTGAAATACAAACACAACCTCGCAAGTATTGTATAATTTCTCAATTACCTGAGAGGTATGGCTATCTACATAAGGGGAACTGGGTCTACATGAGATGACAAAAAATAGCCATGAGAATGATCCTTCTACATACGACCAAGCGATGGTGGATGTTGACTCCTCCAAGTGGCAAGAAGCTATAAAAGCTGAGATAGATTCAATACATGCTAATCAAGTTTGGACTTTAGTAGATCGTCCTAAAGGCATGGTGCCTATTGGAAACAAATGGATCTATAAAAGAAAGACTGATGGAGATGGAATGGTAGATACATATAAGGTCAGGCTTGTGGCAAAGGGTTATTCTCAAAGAGAAGGAATCAATTACTTCGAGACCTTCTCGCCTGTAGCTATGATTAAGTCTATTCTCATGATGCTTGCCATAGCATCCCACTTAGATTATGAAATATGGCAAATGGATGTGAAAACGGCATTCCTAAATAGATTCCTCGAGGAGGAGATTTACATGGAACAACTTAAGGGATTCATATCCGAAACCAATATTCATCAAGTATGCAAACTTCCGCGTGCCATTTATGGACTAAAGCAAGCTTCGCGAAGTTGGAATCTTCGTTTTAACGAGACAATCAATGAGTTTAATTTTGTCCAAAACGAAGAGGAGCCCTGTATTTACAAGAAGGTTAGTGGGAGCTAAATTGCATTATTAGTACTATATGTGGATGACATTATACTTATAGGAAACGACGTAGGACTGCTCAGTTCTGTGAAAGCTTTGCTTTCTAATAAATTCTCAATGAAAGACTTGGGAGAAGCCACCTATATTCTAGGCATTCATCTCTACCGGGATAGAACAAAGAGAATAATAGGTCTTTCCCAAGCCCTTTACATAGAAAATATCCTGAAGCGATTTAGGATGGAAAATTCTAAATGAGGGTTCCTACCTATGCAACATGGTGCAAAACTTTCCTTAGAGATGTGTCCTCAAAGTGAGAAAGACATAAAGGAAATGAGCAAGGTACCCTATGCTTCGGCAGTGGGTAGCCTCATGTATGCTATGATTTGCACTGGACCGAACATTGGCTATGCTATAAGCGTAGTAAGTTGGTTTCATTCAAATCCAGGGCAGGAACATTGAACTGCTGTGAAGAACATTCTTAAGCACCTGAGGAGGACTAAAGACTTGGTTCCTATATACGGCGGTGGAGAACTTAAAGTGATGGGTTATACGGACTCAGATTTTTCGGGAGACATGGATGCTCACATGTCCACATCAGGGTATATCTTTACTCTGAATGATGGGGCAGTATCTTGGACAAATGAAAAGTGAAGTGCGACTGCAATTTCCACATGTCAAGCCGAATATTAGGCAGCTACGGAAGCTGCTAAAAAGGCGTTTTGGATTAAGTTCACTGAGGAACTTCACATTGTACCTGACTCAGATCAGCCCGTGATGCTGTTTTGTGACAACGATGGAGCTATTGCGCAGGCTAGGTATCCTAGGGCTCACCACAACACCAAACAGATTGAGAGAAAGTATCATTTTGTAGAGAAATGGTTCAGAAAGGGAACATTACACTACAGAGAATAGACACAACAAATAACGTTGCTGATCCGCTTACCAAGCCACTATCTCAGAAGGTCTTAGGGAGACATATGGAGAGTATGGGTATTAGATACCATAGTTTGTGGCATTGAGTGCAAGTGGGATATTGTTAGGAATATGCCCTCGAATGCCACTTAGAGGATGAGAGAGTGAGAGCATTGTATTGTTAGTATGAATATTATATTGAATAAGGCATTTATTATTTCTATATTATTGTAGATCACAGGCATTGTGATTTGGTATATAAGATAATAGTCCTTGCATTTGAGAACAAACATTCCACTTCTTATGGAGATAAGGAGATAGACACTTGAAGTGTTTAGGACTCGAATGCTTAACTGGTTCACAAGTCGATAAAACTTAACTGGACAATAAATTTAGACAAGACTTGTATAATGTGTACTTTGACATGTAGAGTGTCTGTCTTCACTAAGGGTTAGTGGGAGCACACGTTATAGGTATGCTAATGGGATTAGTATACTCGAACACGACTCACCTCGATTCAGTCACAAGGATATCACTCAGGGATTGTCAATGACTAAATTGAAAGACTGTGATAGGTATACATGGACCTTTGACTTGAGGTTTTAGTAGGAGATGTGCTTGTGACATTAAGTTAGTCATTAGAGTAGTTCGATCCAATCGCCAGTTGGTGGGGTCAACCTCGAAATGCAACTTAGTGGGCAAGTAGCAGTCTCTACTGAATACCAAGATAGGATTCTTTCTCCTGTTAGTGAGCAGGTAAATATCCTATGCGGTTAATGGCAAATGAGATCATAAGTCTGTCCAAAGCAGTTAGGGCTAGTTGTATTTGATACACGAGAGCTCGGTGATCACACTTTGTATTAACAAATGCATAGAGTCAAGATAAAATAGGGTTTGACTTTACCGTGACCCTAATACTTGATCGGGACATATGATTGAAGTGTTTATACATATACAATATTCACGACATTATGGTTTTGGAATGATCCGACCATTCGTTCTTAGTTGGGTTACTGTACGGAGCACTATGTCACATCCCAAGACCGCTCAGCCGTAGCATGATATTGTCCGCTCTGGGCACTCTCCTCTGAGCTGGCCCTCACGGTTTTGTTTCTGGGAGCCCGCGATCAGCTTCCCAGGAGGTCACCCATCCTGAGACTACTCTTGCCCGAGCACGCTTAACTTCGGAGTTCTCATCTCTCCGAAGCCACTGGGATCCCAAAAGGCCTCATGCTATTTGGAGGCGGGCATGCACATATAAGGCACTCCGCCCCCTCTCCGCTAGTCGATGTGGGATATCACAATCCACCCCTCCTCAAGGGACCCAACGTCCTCGTCGGCACACTCGCGCTACACGGCAGAGTGGCTCCGATACCAAATTGTCACGTCCCAAGACCGCTCAGTTGTAGCATGATATTGTCCGCTCTGGGCACTCTCCTCTGAGCTGACCCTCACGGTTTTGTTTCTGGGAGCCCGCGAGCAGCTTCTCAGGAGGTCACCCATCTTGAGACTACTCTTGCCCGAGCAAGCTTAACTTCGGAGTTCTCATCTCTTCGAAGCCACTGGGCTCCCAAAAGGCTTCATGCTATTTGGAGGAGGGCATGCACATATAAGGCACTTTGCCCCCTCTCCACTAGTCGATGTTGGATATCACAATCACACCCCCAGAATTCGATCGGGAATGTCACATGCCGCAGACCCTTATCACAAGGATCTACCAGGCTAAACTCCAAAAGAATACTCAATGATTGACCGACCGTGGTCAAAATAATTACAAAATAGACCGACAAGGTCATAAAACAATTCAAAAACCAACGTAATTCCCAAATCAACGACAACATTGAACTTGAACACGGAAAGGAATGACAAGCCAATTTAATAAATGAAAACTACGCCCGTACAAGGGTGAATACTCGACCAAAATAGAAAATACCGACTAAGATAAAGCAAAAGAAAAGACTCTGACTCTTGTGTTATTAGCATCGTCGTTTTCCATCTCCTTCCAAGCCAATCCCGTGACTGCTCCCGAGCTTCCAAAACCTGAGCGCATAACAGGCACCCACCCCCAAAAACTCGGGGGTTAGCAAACTGGAATTTTGCTAGTGCAAGTACATAATATACAAGATATACGAACAATATCAACACAAAACTCAACAGCTGCGAAGCCTTAACACAAACCACACATTATCATAGTCAACACAGAAAAGCATTCGCTTACAACAAGGTAAAAGATAATCACATATCCATATTCTCTTTACGGATGATAACACCAATGAAACTTTAAACAAGCCCAATGAGTTAAAAGATCTAGTTTGAAAAACCCCTTTTTAAAAAGAAAATATTTTGATAAGATAGTTTGGAAACGTTATTATTGACTCGGGCTATCTTGGGGTTTTGAAAATCGAATGGGAATACTTTTGGAAAATTACTTCAAAAGCTATCGGATCCTTGACCCAGCATATGGAAAACAATTTACAAGAAAACCATTTCAACGCTATTCGGCGTCCTCGACCCAATTTATAGAACACTATCACAAGTGAATCATTACAACATCTCACGGGGTTCTCGACCCAATCCAAAGAATAACACCACAAGATCAAATATCTCAACATCTTACGGGGTCCTCAACCCAATACATAGAACATCATCACAGCACAATCAAAGACACAACCTCTCATTCGACAATCCTACTCAAGACCCTTGATTAATTAACCCTCGGAGATCTCGTCAAATATCCTTGGTTAATTAACCCTGATACTAACATTTAAAACAAGTTGAAACAAACTTTCAGAAACACGAATCGCGGTCTATATCAAGACTAACATTTTAAAGCAAGTTGGAAGAACTTTGAGTTACGAAAATCATTCGGATCGGGGTCTTAGCTGTCACTCGAATATCCGTTACCAATAAGCCTGCCAGGCATCTCCCTTGCACACCTATGCATCGGCGTTCACTCCACTATGTTGGCCGCTCCTTGGACATGTCACCGCGCTGGCGTTCACTCCCGCAAGAGCCGCTCCTTAAACACGCATCAGGTTAAACATCGGCGATCACCAACCATATGGAGCCGCATTGCAGCGTACACCAGGCCTGAGTACATGCCCCGCCCTCAGAGGCTCCCGGATATGACGTCTCTCACAACAAGTATTCACATTGTTACAAATATCAAGCACACAGTCAATCGTTGTAACAATTATCAAATCAGTACACCAATTCACACAATTTATCCATCAGTCCACAACCACACAAATAAACAATAACACGCATGTTATCAATCAAGACTCAATATAATAAGCCTTCGAAAAAACTAAACAACACTACACATATATCCTTATATCGTAACTCAACCGAATACATAAACCTTACCATATTACCTCTATAAATATGGTTCGTACTTTAATCCAAGTTGAGTACGTCAAATAGTATCGGTATTAATCACCCGACATTCATATATATATATATATATATACATATATCTAACATATAAATATGTATATATATACATATATATATATATATATATATATATATGTAAAATGATTCACACACATCGGAAACAATGATTTCACGTAGTTATAATTCGTATATCAAGGTACTTGCCTGTAACACCCCCGATATATTCAAGAACATTACAGTGCCGTAAATCCTTTACATAGGGATTTACAAGGCTGAAGAAATGAAAAGACAATAACAGATACCAACGTATGAAAGTAACTGAAAAAAAATACAATAGTTTTGACCAATACTGAAAATACAAAAGTCCAAAGGAAAAGTATTAATACATCACCAAATCCAAATCATCACAAACGACGACGTACTCGAGTACTTATTAAAACGATACAAACAACAGATAAATAAACCCGGCCGGAACATCACTCTGCACCCTCGTCATCATGCAACTCCAGTGGTTGTTTCCCCCCTCTCCTGGATCCTGAACATAAACAAATGTTCACCCCCAAAGGGGTTAGCACAACGATGCTAGTACAAGTACCACAATATATTATTCAACATCTCACGAAGAATAATAATAAAATAAATGACAAAAGAACCAAAGAGTCTTCTCCTGCGAGAAACTCAATAATAACATACACACATGATATCACAACATACACATGGTGATTCCGATGATCCAGCGTTCACTGCCTAGACCCCCTGATGATTCCGTCAAACCAACCCGAGGTGGAAAACCCCGTCCAATGATCCAGCGCACGCTAGCATAGATCCCCCGATGATCCCGTCGGACCAACACGAGGTGGACATACAACAACGACATACATGTACAACAATATGTATAACATCAATACATAAAACAATTAAGGTACTTGCCTCGATTCGAAGACAAGAATAATGCTCCCACGAATAACAAAATGCTCGAAGGTCGCTCCCTTCGATAAATCACGTTCTTAAGCTCAAACCTTAACAAAATAAATAATATAGAATTCATCTCAAGTCGTACGAACATCTAACAATCCAAATTACGGTCGGAAGTTCATAAAACGTATACCGCCTGAACTGCTTAACGTACGTTATGTACCCTAGATAGCATACCTTAAGCCTACTCATTAGCGCACGTAAGCTACGAAGTTTAGCGTACGCTAACCATGTATCGACAGTCCTCTCTGATCAGCCGACTTACTCGCCTGATGCCATAACATACGTTACTTACCAAACGTAACGTATGTTAACCATGCCCGTTAGCGTACGTAAACTGCAGAGCATAACGTGCATTAAACAAGCATCCGACAGTCTCTCACTGGTCAGTCGACTGTTCTGATGGATGATGAAGCGTACGGAATCTTCAGTGATTAATCATATGTTATCCTTCTACATAACATGTTCATCAAAACTATGAATGATCTTACGGATTCAAACACCTTCGAATTCAAGGAAATGTACATCATCGCAACACTTATATTCAATCTCGATTATCATTCTCATGTGAAGTTCGGGTGATCTAGGGTTGATGCACTAGATTCCAATATCATCATTACTTTCAGACTTCATCTAAAAGAACTAACAAATCCAACTTATAAGAAAGGATACAACCTTCGATGATTATTTCTTAAGTCTATTTATCTAAAGCGATATCAATATCCAAGTCTACGATCAATATGGCAACGCTATTCAATACGATTAATCAACCTCAGAACCTTACTCTCATCATTTGACGTAATAGGATTCTACAATGATGTTTACAACAATGATATCTTATGCATAATCATCCCAACTTCTAAATGTGATGTTTGGTCGAATAATTCGTCAATGGAACTTAATATCCTGATAGCATGATCATCATATCCTTAATAACACGAAACCAAGGTTGGAGATAGTATAACATACCTTAAGATGAAAGAAACACCGAGACAATAGGTAGAATATAACTCCGGTTGCTTATGTGTCAATCCAAAATGATTATCCACTTCAATGAGTAATCTCCAATCTTCAATGATCAAGAAAAAGTGTTCTAAAGGTGTTTAAGGGGGCTGGGATATCTCTGGGCACAGAGTATGCTGAAGGATAGGTGAAATGAACGAGCTGAAATGAAATGGTGTGATGTATTATTTATAATTTTCTATCCTTAACGTACGTTAGGCTTCATGCATAATGTACGTTAGCCTCTTAGAGTACGCTACCCAGCATAATTTAGCGTATGCTATCGTCCAGATAGTTAACTGTCCTGATTCTAACCTTGATTACGTATGTTACACCATCAGGTTACGTACATAAGTAACACACATTAGCGTACGCTAGACACAATCCTTAGCGTACGTTAACAATCGTTGACTTCAAAAGTGTCCAGGTTATCCGAGGGAATCTTATCCGGACCCATGTTCGGCTGGCGCATGTGACAGCCGCCTAGCTCAATTATTGGATGGTTAACGCACGCTACGCTACATTCGTAGCGTACATTAACTCCGACAGATAACGTACGTTAAGCTATCCTTGTTAACATATGTTATCACGTATTTGCATGGGAAAATTTACATGTTGCCATACTCATGTACAAGGATACAAATACGAGAAGTATCATACTTCAATTATCGATATCACAATTTCGAATAATACAGGGTTCAAATACAGATGAAACACTTAATAATAAATCCGGATATTACATACTCTCCTACTAAAAAGGAGTTTCGTCCCGAAACTCAAGACGAAAATAACTCTGGATATCCGGACCTCATGCTATCCTCCGTTTCCCAAGTGGATTCTTCCACTACGTGATGTGACCACTGAACTTTGACCAAAGCGATTGGTTTGTTCCTCAACTGCTTAACTCGACTCTCGAGTATCCTGACCGGTCTCTCTTCAAACGTTCCATCCTGAGCGGCTTTGATCTCGCCGAAATCAATGACATGACTAGGATCCAGTATATATCTCTGTAACTGGGATACGTGGAACACGTTATGAACATGGCTCAATGACGGCGGTAATGCCAATATGTATGCCAACTCTCCAACTCTTTCAAGAATCTCGAACGGTCTGATATATCTCGGACTCAACTTCCCCTTCCTTCTAAAATGAAAGAATCCCCGAGTAGGAGAAACCTTTAAAAGTACGTGATCTCCAGAACTAAACTCCAACGAGTGACGGCGTATGTCTACGTAAGATTTCTGTCGACTCTGGGCGGTCAACAGCCTTTCGCGAATCAAGGCTATCTTCTTTCTTGTCTGTACGATCAATTCTGGTTCCGTCCTGATCAAGTCTGACGAATCGTCCCAGTGGGCGATCTACATCTCCTCCCGTATAATGCCTCAAACGGGGCCATCTTAATGGAAGCATGCCAACTATTGTTGTAGGTGAATTCAATCAACGGCAGATGAACTTCCCAATCAGTTGACCAATCTAAGGCACATGCCCTTAGCATGTCTTCCACCGTTTGAATAGTCCTCTCGGTTTGTCCGTCTGTCTGCGGGTGATAAGCTGTGCTGAAATTCAATTCGGTCCCCAAGGCCTTATGAACTGCTTTCCAAAAATGAGACACAAAACGTCCGTCTCGGTCAGAAATAATGCTCTTCGGTGTACCATGCAATCGTACTATCTCTGAAATAAATACTCGTGCCAACTTCTCGGGTCCCCAAGTGTACTTAATGCCTAGAAAATGAGCCGATTTGGTTAAACGATCAACTATCACCGAAATCATGTTTATTCCTATCTTGGTTCTCGGCATATTAGTGATAAAGTCCATCGATATGTCCTCCCACTTCCATTCAAGAATCGGGAGCGGCTTTAGCATTCCGGCAGGTCGCTGATGCTCGATCTTAACCTGTGGACAAGTCAAACATTTTGAAACATAATCCGCTACATCCTTTTTCATGTTGCCCCACCAAAAGTTCTGCTTCAAGTCCTTATACATCTTATTGGTGCCTGGGTGGATAGAATAGGGCATGTTGTGAGCTTCCTTCATAATCGTCTGTTTCAGAACATCGACATCGGGAATGCAAAGTCGGTTCTGAAATCTCAAAACTCCATCATCATGAATTACGAATCCGTTGGCCTTTCCCTTGATCACTTCATCACGTAACCGAATCATCAGAGGATCATCTACTTGCTTAGATTTGATTTCTTCGGTTAACGATGAAGTTATTTCCATCACGCACAGTTGTCCTTGGACTCTTTGCAACCATACTTCAATTCCTTCTCGAATCATCTCTCGTTGAATGCTGAGCTGGGAGGTCAGAGTCTCCAGCATCTGAATATAAACAGGCTTGCGGCTAAGTGCATCGGCCACTACATTTGCTTTGCCAGGATGATAAAGAATCTCCAAGTCATAGTCCTTAATAAGTTCCAGGCATCTTCTTTGTCGCATGTTCAACTCTTTCTGACTGAAGATGTATTTGAGACTCTTGTGATCCGTAAAGATCTGACAGTGAGTCCCATACAGGTAATGTCTCCAGATTTTCAAAGCAAAAACTACTGCTGCCAGCTCCAAATCATGTGTTGGGTAATTCACTTCATAAGGTTTCAGCTGTCGTGATGCATAAGCGATCACCTTATCATTCTGCATCAATACGCATCCGAGTCCTTGGTTCGAAGCATCACTGTAAACTATAAATCCTCCAGTTCCCCATGGGAGTGCTAAAATCGGTGCCATTGTCAATCTATTCTTCCATTCATCAAAGCTATTCTGGCACAACTCATTCCACTCAAACTTTTGAGTTTTCTGCAGTAGTCGAGTAAGTGGGCGGGTAATTTTGGAAAACCCTTCCACGAACCGATGATAATATCCAGCAAGTCCTAAGAAACTCCGGACTTCTTTCACGTTCTTTGGAGGCTTCCAATCCATAACTTCTTCGATCTTCTGAGGATCTACTCGGACTCCTTCAGCTGATACCACATGGCCGAGGAACATTACTTACTTTAGTAATTCACACTTAGAAAGTTTGGCGTACAATTGTTCATTTCTTAACAGGTCTAACACAATCCATAAATGCTGTGCATGCTCTTCCGGGCTCTTAGAATACACCAGAATGTCATCAATGAACACAACCACAAATTTATCCAAATACTCGATGAACACTCGGTTCATCAATTGCCTGAATACAGCAGGTGCATTAGTGAGACCAAACGGCATCACTACAAACTCATAGTGTCCGTAGCGAGTTCTGAATGCTGATTTCGGAACATCAGATTCCTTAATCCTTAGCTGATGATATCCTGATCTCAGATCGATTTTAGAAAACACTGTTGCTCCTTGTAACTGGTCAAACAAATGATCAATCCATGGCAATGGATACTTGTTCTTAATCGTCATCTTGTTCAACTCTCGATAGTCAATACACAGTCGAAGCGATCCATCCTTCTTCCGGACAAAAAGAACTGGTGCTCCCCAGGGCGAAACGCTTGGCTGGATATATCCTTTGTCCAGTAACTCCTCCAGTTTCTTTTTCAGTTCGTACATCTCAGTAGGTGACATACGATACGTCGCCTTAGAAATTGGAGTAGCTCTGGGTTCCAGCTCGACGGTGAATTCTACATCCCATCGTGGAGGTAGTCCAGGTAACTTGTCAGGAAATACATCCTGAAATTCGTTCACAACAGGAATGGATGAAAGTTCCACAATTTCGTCTTCTTTCTTCATTGCATAGCACCAGTATCCGGTACAGCCCTATTTCAACAATTTGATAGCTTTCATCGCCTTGATCATCTTTCCTGAGCTTCCTGGTTTCCATCCTTCAAACAGTATTTCGGAACCATCGTCAGCGATCAGCGAAATATTCCTCTTTCGGTAGTTTACAATAGCTCCATATCGATTAAGCCAATCATCTCCGAGTATCAGGTCGTCTCCTTGCATTTCTATCACAATCAGATTTCAGAGCCACTCTCTGCCTCCAAATGATACAGGGAAATCTGTAGTTTCTAAGTTTCCAACAATTCTCTCTCCGCTCGGTAAACCCACAACATAAGGTTCACAATTATGAAAACCAGAAATATTCAAACGATTTACACAAGACAAGGATATAAATGAATGCGTAGCTCCTGTATCGAATAAAATGCTAATCGGCCGGGAAAGGATCTCGAATAAGACTGATGCGACAAAGAAGATCTCGATCGTCTGTTCTCCTCATCTTGTATAGACGTGGGGAACAGATCCAAGACTCGATATTCCCTTTCGGTCCCACTGTCCTCTGCCTCGTCCGCAGCCAAAATTGAGGCATCGAACACTTTGCTGCGTCTCGTTGATATCGCTTCCTTCGAATCGGCCGTGGTGTACGGGCTCTAAAAGACTTTGCGCCCTCTTCACAGAACACCACACGATGTCCCTATCGACCACAATCAAAACAAGTCACGGCGGGTAGGGGGTAATTAGTCGATAGTGCCCCATCTGGGCACAGTTAAAGCACTTCCTGGTTACATCCGTCGTGGCTGATGCTGATCCGAAGTTCTTTCCGCTCTTAGATGGGTTCGGAGGTTTCTTGAAAGAATGAAAGGATGACTGGGCCTTGCGGGGCCCACTACTCTTGTGCTCCGTGAAACTACCGGAGACTTTCTGCTTCTTGGACTCTGCCAACTTCTCCATTGCTGCTTCCTTGATTTCATATGCCAACGCCTTATCCTGATATTGACGGAGAGTGGTACATTCAAAACCGGACATGTACCTCTGGATTTCTGGTTTCATTCTCATATCAAAATGGATCATCATTTCTGCATCTGTTTTGACCAGATGTCGAACAAATGCCAGCTGCTGGTTAAACGTCTTAATCGTCTGAGATACTGGTACATCGGAAGGCTGAGTGGAGAAAAACTCCCGAACTTTGGCTTCCCTCATAGGACGAGGGCAGCACTGAGCTTCCATCATCAATTTAAATTCTGTCCAGTCCGCATCATGATCTGCAGGCCGGATGCTTCCCCTATCAGAAAGTACTGAGCAATAGAGGCTCTCCGGTCATCTGGGCAATTAATCCCGGCAAAAATTTTCTCTAATTCCTTTAACCAAGATCCCAGGTGGTAGTCTCAGAAATACCGTCGAATTTAGGTGGTTGCATCTTCGCCACCTCTTGCAGCCATCGGTCGCCTCGATTTCCCATGTCTGGGATACCCTGTTGTCGATCTCCCTGTTGTAACCCTACTTCCACCTGCATTTGGTCCACGACCTGGGCGAACTGAGTCATCTGGTTCACCACCTGATGAAGGATTTCGGGCACAGCAGGTTCCGGTTCATTATTAATAGATCTCTGTGGCTCGCCTGAGCTGTGGCTGGCCTGATTAGAAGGCGAAGCTTCTCTTTCAGCATTCCTTTGTCTGCGTCCGCAACCGCGACCACGTCCACGTCCACCTCTCAACATACTGTAAGCATAAATACTCAATATACAGGAAACAATATCGTTCAATGTTCAAGTATAAAGAGATACAACATGTAAAGGACGAGATAGAGTTTAGGAACTTACAACCACCATTCGCATGAAGACGTAGGTAGTACAGTGATGTAATTCGCGGTCGGTTACTTCAAAAGACATATATGACCCCTATTTTAACCCAATGGCCAAGATATCCATAATCTTAGCTCCGATACCATATTCTGTAACACCCCCGATATATTCAGGAATATTACAGCGCCGTAAATCCTTTACATAGGGATTTACAAGGCTGAAGAAATGAAAAGACAATAACAGATACCAACGTATGAAAGTAACTGAAATAAAATATAACAGTTCTGACCAATACTGAAAATACAAAATTCCAAAGGAAAAGTATTAATACATCACCAAATCCAAATCATCACAAACGACGATGTACTCAAGTACTTATTAAAACGATACAAACAACAGACAAATAAACCCGGTCGGAACATCACTCTGCACCCTCGTCGTCATGCAACTCCAGTGGTTGTTTCCCCGCTCTCCTGGATCCTGAACATAAACAAATGTTCACCCCCGAATGGGTTAGCACAACGATGCTAGTACAAGTACCACAACATATTATTCAACATCTCACGAAGAATAATAATAACATAAATGACAAAAGAACCAAAGAGTATTCTCCTGCGAGAAACTCAGTAATAACATACACACATGATAATCACAACATGATATCACGACATACACATGGTAATTCCGATGATCCAGCGTTCACTGCCTAGACCCCCTGATGATTCCGTCAAACCAACCCGAGGTGGAAAAACCCGTCCGATGATCCAGCGCACGCTAGCATAGATCCCCCGATGATCCCGTCGGACCAACACGAGGTGGACATACAACAACGACATACATGTACAACAATATGTATAACATCAATACATAAAACAATTAAGGTACTTGCCTCGATTCGAAGACAAGAATAATGCTCCCACGAATAACAAAATGCTCGAAGGTCGCTCCCTTCGATAAATCACGTTGCTAAGCTCAAACCTTAACAAAATAAATAATATAGAATTCATCTCAAGTCGCATTTAACATATAACAATCCAAATTACGGTCGGAAGTTCATAAAACGTATACTGCCTGAACTGCTTAACGTACGTTATGTACCCTAGATAGCATACGTTAAGCCTACTCATTAGCGCACGTAAGCTACGAAGTTTAGCGTACGCTAACCATGTATCGACAGTCCTCTCTGATCAGCCGACTTACTCGCCTGATGCCATAACATACGTTACTTACCAAACGTAACGTATGTTAACCATGCCCGTTAGCGTACGTAAACTGCAGAGCATAACGTGCATTAAACAAGCATCCGGCGCCTCTCACTGCTCATTGATCGCTTACGATGGATGATGAAGCGTACGGAATCTTCAGTGATTAATCGTATGTTATCCTTCTACATAACATGTTCATCAAAACTATGAATGATCTTACTGATTCAAACACCTTCGAATTCAAGGAAATGTACATCATCGCAACACTTATATTCAATCTCGATTATCATTCTCATGTGAAGTTCGGGTGATCTAGGGTTGATGCACTAGATTCCAATATCATCATTACTTTCAGACTTCATCTAAAAAAACTAACAAATCCAACTTATAAGAAAGGATACAACCTTCGATGATTATTTCTTAAGTCTATTTATCTAAAGCGATATCAATATCCAAGTCTACGATCAATATGGCAACGCTATTCAATACGATTAATCAACCTCAGAACCTTACTCTCATCATTTGACGTAATAGGATTCTACAATGATGTTTACAACAATGATATCTTATGCATAATCATCCCAACTTCTAAATGTGATGTTTGGTCGAATAATTCGTCAATGGAACTTAATATCCTGATAGCATGATCATCATATCCTTAATAACACGAAACCAAGGTTGGAGATAGTATAACATACCTTAAGATGAAAGAAACACCGAGACAATAGGTAGAATATAACTCCGGTTGCTTATGTGTCAATCCAAAATGATTCTCCACTTCAATGAGTAATCTCCAATCTTCAATGATCAAGAAAAAGTGTTCTAAAGGTGTTTAAGGGGGCTGGGATATCTCTGGGCACAGAGTATGCTGAAGGATAGGTGAAATGAATGAGCTGAAATGAAATGGTGTGATGTATTATTTATAATTTTCTATCCTTAACGTACGTTAGGCTTCATGCATAATGTACGTTAGCCTCTTAGCGTACGCTACCCAGCATAATTTAGCGTATGCTATCGTCCTGATAGTTAACTGTCCTGATTCTAACCTTGATTACGTATGTTACACCATCAGGTTACGTACATAAGTAACACACATTAGCGTACGCTAGACACAATCCTTAGCGTACGTTAACAATCGTTGACTTCAAAAGTGTCCAGGTTATCCGAGGGAATCTTATCCGGACCCATGTTCGGCTGGCGCATGTGACAGCCGCCTAGCTCAATTATTGGATGGTTAACGCACGCTACGCTACATTCGTAGCGTACATTAACTCCGACAGATAACGTACGTTAAGCTATCCTTGTTAACATATGTTATCACGTATTTGCATGGGAAAATTTACATGTTGCCATACTCATGTACAAGGATACAAATATGAGAAATATCATACTTCAATTATCGATATCACAATTCCGAATAATACAGGGTTCAAATACAGATGAAACACTTAATAATAAATCCGGATATTACATACTCTCCTACTAAAAAGGAGTTTCGTCCCGAAACTCAAGACGAAAATAACTCTGGATATCCGGACCTCATGCTATCCTCCGTTTCCCAAGTGGATTCTTCCACTACGTGACGTGACCACTGAACTTTGACCAAAGCGATTGGTTTGTTCCTCAACTGCTTAACTCGACTCTCGAGTATCCTGACCGGTCTCTCTTCAAACGTTCCATCCTGAGCGGCTTTGATCTCGCCGAAATCAATGACATGACTAGGATCCGGTATATATCTCCGTAACTGGGATATGTGGAACACGTTATGAACATGGCTCAATGACGGCGGTAATGCCAATATGTATGCCAACTCTCCAACTCTTTCAAGAATCTCGAACGGTCTGATATATCTCGGACTCAACTTCCCCTTCCTTCTAAAATGAAAGAATCCCCGAGTAGGAGAAACCTTTAAAAGTACGTGATCTCCAGTACTAAACTCCAACGAGTGACGGTGTATGTCTACGTAAGATTTCTGTCGACTCTGGGCGGTCAACAGCCTTTCGCGAATCAAGGCTATCTTCTTTCTTGTCTGTACGATCAATTCTGGTTCCGTCCTGATCAAGTCTGACGAATCGTCCCAGTGGGCGATCTACATCTCCTCCCGTATAATGCCTCAAACGGGGCCATCTTAATGGAAGCATGCCAACTATTGTTGTAGGTGAATTCAATCAACGGCAGATGAACTTCCCAATCAGTTGACCAATCTAAGGCACAGGCCCTTAGCATGTCTTCCACCGTTTGAATAGTCCTCTCGGTTTGTCCGTCTGTCTGCGGGTGATAAGCTGTGCTGAAATTCAATTCGGTCCCCAAGGTCTTATGAACTGCTTTCCAAAAATGAGACACAAAACGTCCGTCTCGGTCAGAAATAATGCTCTTCGGTGTACCATGCAATCGTACTATCTCTGAAATAAATACTCGTGCCAACTTCTCGGGTCCCCAAGTGTACTTAATGCCTAGAAAATGAGCCGATTTGGTTAAACGATCAACTATCACCGAAATCATGTTTATTCCTATCTTGGTTCTCGGCATATTAGTGATAAAGTCCATCGATATGTCCTCCCACTTCCATTCAAGAATCGGGAGCGGCTTTAGCATTCCGGCAGGTCGCTGATGCTCGATCTTAACCTGTTGACAAGTCAAACATTTTGAAACATAATCCGCTACATCCTTTTTCATGTTGCCCCACCAAAAGTTCTGCTTCAAGTCCTTATACATCTTATTGGTGCCCGGGTGGATAGAATAGGGCATGTTGTGAGCTTCCTTCATAATCGTCTGTTTCAGAACATCGACATCGGGAATGCAAAGTCGGTTCTGAAATCTCAAAACTCCATCATCATGAATTACGAATCCGGTGGCCTTTCCCTTGATCACTTCATCACGTAACCGAATCATCAGAGGATCATCTACTTGCTTAGATTTGATTTCTTCGGTTAACGATGAAGTTATTTCCATCACGCACAGTTGTCCTTGGACTCTTTGCAACCATACTTCAATTCCTTCTCGAATCATCTCTCGTTGAATGCTGAGATGGGAGGTCGAGTCTCCACATTCGAATATAAACAGGCTTGCGGCTAAGTGCATCGGCCACTACATTTGCTTTGCCAGGATGATAAAGAATCTCCAAGTCATAGTCCTTAATAAGTTCCAGGCATCTTCTTTGCCGCATGTTCAACTCTTTCTGACTGAAGATGTATTTGAGACTCTTGTGATCCGTAAAGATCTGACAGTGAGTCCCGTACAGGTAATGTCTCCAGATTTTCAAAGCAAAAACTACTGCTGCCAGCTCCAAATCATGTGTTGGGTAATTCACTTCATAAGGTTTCAGCTGTCGTGATGCATAAGCGATCACCTTATCATTCTGCATCAATACGCATCCGAGTCCTTGGTTCGAAGCATCACTGTAAACTATAAATCCTCCAGTTCCCCATGGGAGTGCTAAAATCGGTGCCATTGTCAATCTCTTCTTCCATTCATCAAAGCTATTCTGGCACAACTCATTCCACTCAAACTTTTGAGTTTTCTGCAGTAGTCGAGTAAGTGGGCGGGTAATTTTGGAAAACCCTTCCACGAACCGATGATAATATCCAGCAAGTCCTAAGAAACTCCGGACTTCTTTCACGTTCTTTGGAGGCTTCCAATCCATAACTTCTTCGATCTTCTGAGGATCTACTCGGACTCCTTCAGCTGATACCACATGGCCGAGGAACATTACTTACTTTAGCCAGAATTCACACTTAGAAAGTTTGGCGTACAATTGTTCATTTCTTAACAGGTCTAACACAATCCATAAATGCTGTGCATGCTCTTCCGGGCTCTTAGAATACACCAGAATGTCATCAATGAACACAACCACAAATTTATCCAAATACTCGATGAACACTCGGTTCATCAATTGCCTGAATACAGCAGGTGCATTAGTGAGACCAAACGGCATCACTACAAACTCATAGTGTCCGTAGCGAGTTCTGAATGCTGATTTCGGAACATCAGATTCCTTAATCCTTAGCTGATGATATCCTGATCTCAGATCGATTTTAGAAAACACTGTTGCTCCTTGTAACTGGTCAAACAAATGATCAATCCATGGCAATGGATACTTGTTCTTAATCGTCATCTTGTTCAACTCTCGATAGTCAATACACAGTCGAAGCGATCCATCCTTCTTCCGGACAAAAAGAACTGGTGCTCCCGTGGCAAACGCTTGGTGGATATATCCTTTGTCCAAGAACTCCTCCAGTTTCTTTTCGGTTCGTACATCTCAAGAGGTGACATACGATACGTCGCCTTAGAAATTGGAGTAGCTGCGGGTTCCAGCTCGACGGTGAATTCTACATCCCATCGTGGAGGTAGTCCAGGTAACTTGTCGGAAATACATCACGAAATTCGTTCACAACAGGAATGGATGAAAGTTCCACAATTTCGTCTTCTTTCTTCATTGCATAGCACCAGTATCCGGTACAGCCCTATTTCAACAATTTGATAGCTTTCATCGCCTTGATCATCTTTCCTGAGCTTCCTGGTTTCCATCCTTCAAACAGTATTTCGGAACCATCGTCAGCGATCAGCGAAATATTCCTCTTTCGGTAGTTTACAATAGCTCCATATCGATTAAGCCAATCATCTCCGAGTATCAGGTCGTCTCCTTGCATTTCTATCACAATCAGATTTCAGAGCCACTCTCTGCCTCCAAATGATACAGGGAAATCTTTAGTTTCTAAGTTTCCAACAATTCTCTCTCCGCTCGGTAAACCCACAACATAAGGTTCACAATTATGAAAACCAGAAATATTCAAACGATTTACACAAGACAAGGATATAAATGAATGCGTAGCTCCTGTATCGAATAAAATGCTAACTGGCTGGGAAAGGATCTGAACAGTACCTGATGCGACAGCAGCATCCTGATCGTCTGTTCTCCTCATCTTGTATAGACGTGGGGGAACAGATCCAGCACTCGATATTCCCTTTCGGTCCCACTGTCCTCTGCCTCGTCCGCAGCCAAAATTCTGAGGCATCTGAACACTTTGCTGCGTCTGTTGGATACTGGCTTCCTTCAATCGGGCATTTGTGGTGTACGGGCTCTAAAAGACTTTGCAGCCTCTTCACAGAACACCACACGATGTCCCTATCGACCACAATCAAAACAAGTCACGGCAGGTAGGGGGTAATTCCGTCGATAGTGCCCCATCTGGGCACAGTTAAAGCACTTCCTGGTTACATCCGTCGTGGCTGATGCTGATCCGAAGTTCTTTCCGCTCTTAGATGGGTTCGGAGGTTTCTTGAAAGAATGAAAGGATGACTGGGCCTTGCGGGGCCCACTACTCTTGTGCTCCGTGAAACTACCGGAGACTTTCTGCTTCTTGGACTCTGCCAACTTCTCCATTGCTGCTTCCTTGATTTCATATGCCAACGCCTTATCCTGATATTGACGGAGAGTGGTACATTCAAAACCGGACATGTACCTCTGGATTTCTGGTTTCATTCTCATATCAAAATGGATCATCATTTCTGCATCTGTTTTGACCAGATGTCGAACAAATGCCAGCTGCTGGTTAAACGTCTTAATCGTCTGAGATACTGGTACATCGGAAGGCTGAGTGGAGAAAAACTCCCGAACTTTGGCTTCCCTCATAGGACGAGGGCAGCACTGAGCTTCCATCATCAATTTAAATTCTGTCCAGTCCGCATCATGATCTGCAGGCCGGATGCTTCCCCTATCAGAAAGTAATGAGCAATAGAGGCTCTCGGTCATCCGGGCAATTAATCCCGCAAAAATTTTCTCTAATTCCTTTAACCAAGATCCTGGTGGTAGTCTCGAAATACCGTCGAATTTAGGTGGTTGCATCTTCGCCACCTCTTGCGACCATCGGTCGCCTCGATTTCCCATGTCCGGGATACCTGTTGTCGATCTCCTGTTGTAACCCTACTTCCACTGCATTTGGTCCACGACTGGGCGAATCGAGTCATCTGGTTCACCACGATGAAGGATTTCGGGCACAAGAGTTCGGTTCATTATTAATAGATCTCGTGGCTCGCTTTGGTGTCATTGGCTTTGATTAGAAGGCGAAGCTTCTCTTTCAGCATTCCTTTGTCTGCGTCCGCAACCGCGACCACGTCCACGTCCACCTCTCAACATACTGTAAGCATAAATACTCAATATACAGGAAACAATATCGTTCAATGTTCAAGTATAAAGAGATACAACATGTAAAGGACGAGATAGAGTTTAGGAACTTACAACCACCATTCGCATGAAGACGTAGGTAGTACAGTGATGTAATTCGCGGTCGGTTACTTCAAAAGACATATATGACCCCTATTTTAACCCAATGGCCAAGATATCCATAATCTTAGCTCCGATACCATATTCTGTAACACCCCCGATATATTCAGGAATATTACAGCGCCGTAAATCCTTTACATAGGGATTTACAAGGCTGAAGAAATGAAAAGACAATAACAGATACCAACGTATGAAAGTAACTGAAATAAAATATAACAGTTCTGACCAATACTGAAAATACAAAATTCCAAAGGAAAAGTATTAATACATCACCAAATCCAAATCATCACAAACGACGATGTACTCAAGTACTTATTAAAACGATACAAACAACAGACAAATAAACCCGGTCGGAACATCACTCTGCACCCTCGTCGTCATGCAACTCCAGTGGTTGTTTCCCGCTCTCCCGGATCCCGAACATAAACAAATGTTCACCCCGAATGGGTTAGCACAACGATGCTAGTACAAGTACCACAACATATTATTCAACATCTCACGAAGAATAATAATAACATAAATGACAAAGAACCAAAGAGTATTCTCTGCGAGAAACTCAGTAATAACATACACACATGATAATCACAACATGATATCACGACATACACATGGTAATTCCGATGATCCAGCGTTCACTGCCTAGACCCCCTGATGATTCCGTCAAACCAACCCGAGGTGGAAAAACCCGTCCGATGATCCGGTATGACGCTAGCATAGATCCCCCGATGATCCCGTCGGACCAACACGAGGTGGACATACAACAACGACATACATGTACAACAATATGTATAACATCAATACATAAAACAATTAAGGTACTTGCCTCGATTCGAAGACAAGAATAATGCTCCCACGAATAACAAAATGCTCGAAGGTCGCTCCCTTCGATAAATCACGTTGCTAAGCTCAAACCTTAACAAAATAAATAATATAGAATTCATCTCAAGTCGTACGAACATCTAACAATCCAAATTACGGTCGGAAGTTCATAAAACGTATACTGCCTGAACTGCTTAACGTACGTTATGTACCCTAGATAGCATACGTTAAGCCTACTCATTAGCGCACGTAAGCTACGAAGTTTAGCGTACGCTAACCATGTATCGACAGTCCTCTCTGATCAGCCGACTTACTCGCCTGATGCCATAACATACGTTACTTACCAAACGTAACGTATGTTAACCATGCCCGTTAGCGTACGTAAACTGCAGAGCATAACGTGCATTAAACAAGCATCCGACAGTCTCTCACTGTTCAGTCGACTGTTCTGATGGATGATGAAGCGTACGGAATCTTCAGTGATTAATCGTATGTTATCCTTCTACATAACATGTTCATCAAAACTATGAATGATCTTACTGATTCAAACACCTTCGAATTCAAGGAAATGTACATCATCGCAACACTTATATTCAATCTCGATTATCATTCTCATGTGAAGTTCGGGTGATCTAGGGTTGATGCACTAGATTCCAATATCATCATTACTTTCAGACTTCATCTAAAAAAACTAACAAATCCAACTTATAAGAAAGGATACAACCTTCGATGATTATTTCTTAAGTCTATTTATCTAAAGCGATATCAATATCCAAGTCTACGATCAATATGGCAACGCTATTCAATACGATTAATCAACCTCAGAACCTTACTCTCATCATTTGACGTAATAGGATTCTACAATGATGTTTACAACAATGATATCTTATGCATAATCATCCCAACTTCTAAATGTGATGTTTGGTCGAATAATTCGTCAATGGAACTTAATATCCTGATAGCATGATCATCATATCCTTAATAACACGAAACCAAGGTTGGAGATAGTATAACATACCTTAAGATGAAAGAAACACCGAGACAATAGGTAGAATATAACTCCGGTTGCTTATGTGTCAATCCAAAATGATTCTCCACTTCAATGAGTAATCTCCAATCTTCAATGATCAAGAAAAAGTGTTCTAAAGGTGTTTAAGGGGGCTGGGATATCTCTGGGCACAGAGTATCTTTGAAGGATAGGTGAAATGAATGAGCTGAAATGAAATGGTGTGATGTATTATTTATAATTTTCTATCCTTAACGTACGTTAGGCTTCATGCATAATGTACGTTAGCCTCTTAGCGTACGCTACCCAGCATAATTTAGCGTATGCTATCGTCCTGATAGTTAACTGTCCTGATTCTAACCTTGATTACGTATGTTACACCATCAGGTTACGTACATAAGTAACACACATTAGCGTACGCTAGACACAATCCTTAGCGTACGTTAACAATCGTTGACTTCAAAAGTGTCCAGGTTATCCGAGGGAATCTTATCCGGACCCATGTTCGGCTGGCGCATGTGACAGCCGCCTAGCTCAATTATTGGATGGTTAACGCACGCTACGCTATATTCGTAGCGTACATTAACTCCGACAGATAACGTACGTTAAGCTATCCTTGTTAACATATGTTATCACGTATTTGCATGGGAAAATTTACATGTTGCCATACTCATGTACAAGGATACAAATATGAGAAATATCATACTTCAATTATCGATATCACAATTCCGAATAATACAGGGTTCAAATACAGATGAAACACTTAATAATAAATCCGGATATTACATACTCTCCTACTAAAAAGGAGTTTCGTCCCGAAACTCAAGACGAAAATAACTCTGGATATCCGGACCTCATGCTATCCTCCGTTTCCCAAGTGGATTCTTCCACTACGTGACGTGACCACTGAACTTTGACCAAAGCGATTGGTTTGTTCCTCAACTGCTTAACTCGACTCTCGAGTATCCTGACCGGTCTCTCTTCAAACGTTCCATCCTGAGCGGCTTTGATCTCGCCGAAATCAATGACATGACTAGGATCCGGTATATATCTCCGTAACTGGGATATGTGGAACACGTTATGAACATGGCTCAATGACGGCGGTAATGCCAATATGTATGCCAACTCTCCAACTCTTTCAAGAATCTCGAACGGTCTGATATATCTCGGACTCAACTTCCCCTTCCTTCTAAAATGAAAGAATCCCCGAGTAGGAGAAACCTTTAAAAGTACGTGATCTCCAGTACTAAACTCCAACGAGTGACGGTGTATGTCTACGTAAGATTTCTGTCGACTCTGGGCGGTCAACAGCCTTTCGCGAATCAAGGCTATCTTCTTTCTTGTGCATGTACGATCAATGCAGTTCCGTCCTGATCAAGTCTGACGAATCGTCCCAGTGGGCGATCTACATCTCCTCCCGTATAATGCCTCAAACGGGGCCATCTTAATGGAAGCATGCCAACTATTGTTGTAGGTGAATTCAATCAACGGCAGATGAACTTCCCAATCAGTTGACCAATCTAAGGCACAGGCCCTTAGCATGTCTTCCACCGTTTGAATAGTCCTCTCGGTTTGTCCGTCTGTCTGCGGGTGATAAGCTGTGCTGAAATTCAATTCGGTCCCCAAGGTCTTATGAACTGCTTTCCAAAAATGAGACACAAAACGTCCGTCTCGGTCAGAAATAATGCTCTTCGGTGTACCATGCAATCGTACTATCTCTGAAATAAATACTCGTGCCAACTTCTCGGGTCCCCAAGTGTACTTAATGCCTAGAAAATGAGCCGATTTGGTTAAACGATCAACTATCACCGAAATCATGTTTATTCCTATCTTGGTTCTCGGCATATTAGTGATAAAGTCCATCGATATGTCCTCCCACTTCCATTCAAGAATCGGGAGCGGCTTTAGCATTCCGGCAGGTCGCTGATGCTCGATCTTAACCTGTTGACAAGTCAAACATTTTGAAACATAATCCGCTACATCCTTTTTCATGTTGCCCCACCAAAAGTTCTGCTTCAAGTCCTTATACATCTTATTGGTGCCCGGGTGGATAGAATAGGGCATGTTGTGAGCTTCCTTCATAATCGTCTGTTTCAGAACATCGACATCGGGAATGCAAAGTCGGTTCTGAAATCTCAAAACTCCATCATCATGAATTACGAATCCGGTGGCCTTTCCCTTGATCACTTCATCACGTAACCGAATCATCAGAGGATCATCTACTTGCTTAGATTTGATTTCTTCGGTTAACGATGAAGTTATTTCCATCACGCACAGTTGTCCTTGGACTCTTTGCAACCATACTTCAATTCCTTCTCGAATCATCTCTCGTTGAATGCTGAGCTGGGAGGTCAGAGTCTCCAGCATCTGAATATAAACAGGCTTGCGGCTAAGTGCATCGGCCACTACATTTGCTTTGCCAGGATGATAAAGAATCTCCAAGTCATAGTCCTTAATAAGTTCCAGGCATCTTCTTTGCCGCATGTTCAACTCTTTCTGACTGAAGATGTATTTGAGACTCTTGTGATCCGTAAAGATCTGACAGTGAGTCCCGTACAGGTAATGTCTCCAGATTTTCAAAGCAAAAACTACTGCTGCCAGCTCCAAATCATGTGTTGGGTAATTCACTTCATAAGGTTTCAGCTGTCGTGATGCATAAGCGATCACCTTATCATTCTGCATCAATACGCATCCGAGTCCTTGGTTCGAAGCATCACTGTAAACTATAAATCCTCCAGTTCCCCATGGGAGTGCTAAAATCGGTGCCATTGTCAATCTCTTCTTCCATTCATCAAAGCTATTCTGGCACAACTCATTCCACTCAAACTTTTGAGTTTTCTGCAGTAGTCGAGTAAGTGGGCGGGTAATTTTGGAAAACCCTTCCACGAACCGATGATAATATCCAGCAAGTCCTAAGAAACTCCGGACTTCTTTCACGTTCTTTGGAGGCTTCCAATCCATAACTTCTTCGATCTTCTGAGGATCTACTCGGACTCCTTCAGCTGATACCACATGGCCGAGGAACATTACTTACTTTAGCCAGAATTCACACTTAGAAAGTTTGGCGTACAATTGTTCATTTCTTAACAGGTCTAACACAATCCATAAATGCTGTGCATGCTCTTCCGGGCTCTTAGAATACACCAGAATGTCATCAATGAACACAACCACAAATTTATCCAAATACTCGATGAACACTCGGTTCATCAATTGCCTGAATACAGCAGGTGCATTAGTGAGACCAAACGGCATCACTACAAACTCATAGTGTCCGTAGCGAGTTCTGAATGCTGATTTCGGAACATCAGATTCCTTAATCCTTAGCTGATGATATCCTGATCTCAGATCAATTTTAGAAAACACTGTTGCTCCTTGTAACTGGTCAAACAAATGATCAATCCATGGCAATGGATACTTGTTCTTAATCGTCATCTTGTTCAACTCTCGATAGTCAATACACAGTCGAAGCGATCCATCCTTCTTCCGGACAAAAGAAGCGGGTGCTCCCAGTGGCAACGCTTGGTGGATATAGCCTTTGTCCAAGAACTCCTCCAGTTTCTTTTCGATTCGTACATCTCAGTAGGTGACATACGATACGTCGCCTTAGAAATTGGAGTAGCTCTGGGTTCCAGCTCGACGGTGAATTCTACATCCTGTCGTGGAGGTAGTCCAGGTAACTTGTCAGGAAATACATCCTGAAATTCGTTCACAACAGGAATGGATGAAAGTTCCACAATTTTGTCTTCTTTCTTCATTGCATAGCACCAGTATCCGGTACAGCCCTATTTCAACAATTTGATAGCTTTCATCGCCTTGATCATCTTTCCTGAGCTTCCTGGTTTCCATACTTCAAACAGTATTTCGGAACCATCGTCAGCGATCAGCGAGATATTCCTCTTTTGGTAGTTTACAATAGCTCCATATCGATTAAGCCAATCATCTCCGAGTATCAGGTCGTCTCCTTGCATTTCTATCACAATCAGATTTCAGAGCCACTCTCTGCCTCCAAATGATACAGAGAAATCTCTAGTTTCTAAGTTTCCAACAATTCTCTCTCCGCTCGGTAAACCCACAACATAAGGTTCACAATTATGAAAACCAGAAATATTCAAACGATTTACACAAGACAAGGATATAAATGAATGCGTAGCTCCTGTATCGAATAAAATGCTAACTGGCTGGGAAAGGATCTGAACAGTACCTGATGCGACAGCAGCATCCTGATCGTCTGTTCTCCTCATCTCGTATAGACGTGGGGGAACAGATCCAGCACTCGATATTCCCTTTCGGTCCCACTGTCCTCTGCCTCGTCCGCAGCCAAAATTCTGAGGCATCTGAACACTTTGCTGCGTCTGTTGGATACTGGCTTCCTTCTGAACTGGCTGTGGTGTACGGGCTCTAAAAGACTTTGCAGCCTCTTCACAGAACACCACACGATGTCCCTATCGACCACAATCAAAACAAGTCACGGCAGGTAGGGGGCAATTCCGTCGATAGTGCCCCATCTGGGCACAGTTAAAGCACTTCCTGGTTACATCCGTCGTGGCTGATGCTGATCCGAAGTTCTTTCCGCTCTTAGATGGGTGCGGAGGTTTCTTGAAAGAATGAAAGGATGACTGGGCCTTGCGGGGCTCTTGTGCTCCGTGAAACTACCGGAGACTTTCTGCTTCTTGGACTCTGCCAACTTCTCCATTGCTGCTTCCTTGATTTCATATGCCAACGCCTTATCCTGGTATTGGCGGAGAGTGGTACATTCAAAACCGGACATGTACCTCTGGATTTCTGGTTTCATTCTCATATCAAAATGGATCATCATTTCTGCATCTGTTTTGACCAGATGTCGAACAAATGCCAGCTGCTGGTTAAACGTCTTAATCGTCTGAGATACTGGTACATCTGAAGGCTGAGCGGAGAAAAACTCCCGAACTTTGGCTTCCCACATAGGACGAGGGCAGCACTGAGCTTCCATCATCAATTTAAATTCTGTCCAGTCCGCATCATGATCTGCAGGCCGGATGCTTCCCCTTTCAGAAAGTACTGAGCAATAGAGGCTCTCCGGTCATCTGTGTTGGGTACGGATTCGGATATTTGCGCCGTTTGCGGAAGCGTAAATAAAAAGGCGGAAAATAAAGGACACGAGGATTTATAGAGGTTCGGCTATAAACGAGCCTACGTCCTCTCTTTATCTTTTTCAATAGGTTAAAGATAGCAACCTCTACGCCTCTCTTCTATCGGTCGAGGTATAACCGTTTACAATCACGTCTTCTATTGGTCCGTGATAAACCACTCGTACTTGTCTTTGCGTCGGTCCAAGTTAAACCGTTTTCCTTTTCTATCGGACAAGGAATCAACCGCTCTAGCTTTCTATGGGTACTAGATAAACCTCACTTAGATATCGATTGCGATTCTAATAATGCCGGATCCTTGATCCTAATAACACCGAATCCAATCGTATCTTTTCTTTTACCACTCGTGTATGTTTTCGTGAATTCTCACTCAAACACTTACAATTAAGCTCAATATCAACAACAAGAATGTGTATAATGATATCACAAGAATAGACAATTTGCTCAAGGTTGTTGTACTCAAACAATACCATAGGGATGGTATTTATAGGCTCCATCTTCAAACTAGCCGTTAGCTGCTGCACACTGCATTACGTACGCTATCACATTCATATTACGTATGTAAGCTTCATTACGTACGTTAACCTCCCCAGGTTACGTACGTTAGCCTAGTCCAGTTTCAGTCCAGTGAGTTTCGTTTCTTTGGTTACGTACGTTAGCATTTCCTTCGTTACGTACGTTAACATTACGTCACTGCTGACGTCATATATCCGTTGCATGCTTTGCTGACTTTGACCCCTCCAACGTTCACTTGGTTGAACTCCTTTACGTACGTTATACAACCTCCATTACGTACGTTAGCTTGCCCATATTACGTACGTTAACATACCCTTGTTACGTACGTTAGCTTTGAGATTTTCCAGCTTTTTGTACTTCGATTCCTTCGATGCTTTGCTTCGTCTCTTTGTTGTTTTGTTTTGCTTATCAACATTAATCATCAAAACACTTTTAATTTATGTATGGAACAAAATGTTCCAACAATATCCCCCTTTTTGATGATTACAAAACAACACTCCGACAATGGGATTTTCCTGCAAAAATACAAATATATGTATATCCTTACAGACCAAAGTTTTCGACTTTGTCCGTTTCGTTAGAATCTTCTCCCATTACTTTTTCGACTCCTTCTTTCTCCTTACCTTTAACTTTTCGAATTTTTCATCGTCTTTTCGACGTCTCCTCATTTTTCTTTTTCGTCATTTTTCACTTCTCCTCTTCATTTTTCAATTCCTTCGATTCTCCCCTTTCGTGGTAAATCCCATTTTCCTCCTTTCTCTCCCCCTTTTTGTTTTCATCAAAAAGTGGATAAAATATCAATTGAAATAAATAATACCAAAATATAAAATATGCATGATAAAATTTATGAATAAATGCATAAAGGGTAAAAACCCCCCTGAGAATAATATCTTACCTTAAAAAAAATACTCCCCCTGAGTAAAATACAAACATTAATTTTTGGGGATCCAACATAAAGTTGGTTTTTGTTTAGAAACGTAGACGATATTTGAAACGATTGTTCCTTTAGGAACTCAAATTTTCTTAATTTTTATCGTCCGTCTCGGGCTTTTGCAACTTGAAATATGATGCCCGATTTTCAAACACTTTTCGCAATGGGGTATTTTAAGATTAACGGATTCGTTTTTCGAACGTGGTTTGAATCCTAACCCCTCTTTATTCAAAGTAAATTTTTGAACACCAAGCATTTGTTCAAATTTCTCGTTTCCGCACGAGAATTTTCTTGTCAAGGATTTTAGTTCATCTTGAACTTTTAAAAGATCATTCTTCAAAATATTCTCATTTTCAATACACTTTGAATGATCGATTTCGACAAATTTTCCCTTCTCGATAATTTTGGAATTTTCAATTTCCAAAGTTTTAATTTTAGACTTGAGGGATTTAATTTCCGATAATGCATTTTGGAAATCCGTATGAAGTAATTCAAATGCATCAAAAAGTTCATCACGGGAGGATGTACTAACCTGACTTTCGACGTCACTGTCGTCGAACGAACTCCGGGCCATGAGAGCGAGATTATTTTGATTGATGAAATCATCGTCTTCATCTTCATCGCTCCATGTTGCTACGAGAACCTCCTTCTTGGGTTTGACACGGCAATTTTTAGCAAAGTGGCCTGGTTTACCACATTGTCGACAAGAGTTGTCGAACTTCTTCGTTTCGCTCGAGATATCCTTCTTCCTCCGGTTTAATAAGGTTTGGAATTTATTAATATTCTTGGCATAATATGCCGCTTCTTCGCCGCTTCCTCCACCGGGTTTCTTCTTTCTTCCTCGAAATCTTAGCCTTCATGGCTAACGATCGTTCCTTCGGCCGCTTGACACTTCGTGATTTTAAAACAATCTCATAATTGATTAGTGAACCAACAAGGGCACTAAAATCGAGCGTGTTGAGATCTTTGGATTCCATAATTGCGGTCACGGTGCCCCCATTCGCTAGGTAGTGATCTTAAGATTTTCTTGACTTTTTCACTACTAGATAATGGTTTGCCAAACGAAGCTAGTCCATTGGTGATGACCGAGAATCGGTCGAGCATATTGGTGATGGACTCGTCACCCTTCATCATGAATAACTCGTAGTCATGGAGAAGCATATTTATCTTCGTCTCCTTAACTTGAGTCGTCCCTTCGTGTGTGATTTCTAGAATTTTCCATATTTCTTTCGCACTCTCACACGATGAGATTCGATTGACCTCTTCCGGATTTAAGGCACAAAATAAGAGTTGAGTAGCCTTACAATTTAGATGGTCATTTTTCCAATCGGCATCGTCGTATTCTTCGAAAGATTTGAGCGTACCGTCGGTTTTGATTGGAACTTTCGGGCCAAGGCAAATAATCTTCCAAATTTCGATGTCGTATGCTCGGATGAATATCGACATCTTCTTCTTCCATGTCAAATAATTTGAGCCATCAAAGAATGGTGGTCGGTTGAGAGCAAGGCCTTCGACTAGAGCAAATTGAAACGCCATTGGATCTTTTTCTCCTCGGATGTTAAGCCGCGTATTGGAGTACCGCTCCGATACCAATTGTTGGGTACGGATTCGGATATTTGCGCCGTTTGCGGAAGCGTAAATAAAAAGGCGGAAAATAAAGGACACGAGGATATATAAAGGTTCGGCTATAAACGAGCCTACGTCCTCTCTTTATCTTTTTCAATAGGTTAAAGATAGCAACCTCTACGCCTCTCTTCTATCGGTCGAGGTATAACCGTTTACAATCACGTCTTCTATTGGTCCGTGATAAACCACTGCATTTGTCTTTGCGTCGGTCCAAGTTAAACCGTTTTCCTTTTCTATCGGACAAGGAATCAACCGCTCTAGCTTTCTATGGGTACTAGATAAACCTCACTTAGATATCGATTGCGATTCTAATAATGCCGGATCCTTGATCCTAATAACACCGAATCCAACCGTATCTTTTCTTTTACCACTCGTGTATGTTTTCGTGAATTCTCACTCAAACACTTACAATTAAGCTCAATATCAACAACAAGAATGTGTATAATGATATCACAAGAATAGACAATTTGCTCAAGGTTGTTGTACTCAAACAATACCATAGGGATGGTATTTATAGGCTCCATCTTCAAACTAGCCGTTAGCTGCTGCACACTGCATTACGTACGCTATCACATTCATATTACGTACGTAAGCTTCATTACGTACGTTAACCTCCCCAGGTTACGTACGTTAGCCTAGTCCAGTTTCAGTCTAGTGAGTTTCGTTTCTTTGGTTACGTATGTTAGCATTTCCTTCGTTACGTACGTTAACATTACGTCACTGCTGACGTCATATATCCGTTGCATGCTTTGCTGACTTTGACCCCTCCAACGTTCACTTGGTTGAACTCCTTTACGTACGTTATACAACCTCCATTACGTACGTTAGCTTTCCCATATTACGTACGTTAACATACCCTTGTTACGTACGTTAGCTTTGAGATTTTCCAGCTTTTTGTACTTCGATTCCTTCGATGCTTTGCTTCGTCTCTTTGTTGTTTTGTTTTGCTTATCAACATTAATCATCAAAACACTTTTAATTTATGTATGGAACAAAATGTTCCAACAATCTGGGCAATTAATCCCGGCAAAAATTTTCTCCAATTCCTTTAACCAATGATCCCAGGTGGTAGTCTCAGAAATACCGTCGAATTTAGGTGGTTGCATCTTCGCCACCTCTTGCAGCCATCGGTCGCCTCGATTTCCCATGTCTGGGATACCCTGTTGTCGATCTCCCTGTTGTAACCCTACTTCCACCTACATTTGGTCCACGACCTAGGCGAACTGAGTCATCTGGTTCACCACCTGACGAAGGATTTCGGGCACAGCAGGTTCCGGTTCATTATTAATAGATCTCTGTGGCTCGCCTGAGCTGTGGCTGGCCTGATTAGAAGGCGAAGCTTCTCTTTCGGCATTCCTTTGTCTGCGTCCGCAACCGCGACCACGTCCATGTACACCTCTCAACATACTGTAAGCATAAATACTCAATATACAGGAAACAATATCGTTCAATGTTCAAGTATAAAGAGATACAACATGTAAAGGACGAGATAGAGTTTAGGAACTTACAACCACCATTCGCATGAAGACGTAGGTAGTACAGTGATGTAATTCGCGGTCGGTTACTTCAAAAGACATATATGACCCCTATTTTAACCCAATGGCCAAGATATCCATAATCTTAGCTCCGATACCATATTCTGTAACACCCCCGATATATTCAGGAATATTACAGCGCCGTAAATCCTTTACATAGGGATTTACAAGGCTGAAGAAATGAAAAGACAATAACAGATACCAACGTATGAAAGTAACTGAAATAAAATACAACAGTTCTGACCAATACTGAAAATACAAAATTCCAAAGGAAAAGTATTAATACATCACCAAATCCAAATCATCACAAACGACGATGTACTCAAGTACTTATTAAAACGATACAAACAACAGAGAAATAAACCCGGTCGGAACATCACTCTGCACCCTCGTCGTCATGCAACTCCAGTGGTTGTTTCCCCGCTCTCCTGGATCCTGAACATAAACAAATGTTCACCCCCGAATGGGTTAGCACAACGATGCTAGTACAAGTACCACAACATATTATTCAACATCTCACGAAGAATAATAATAACATAAATGACAAAAGAACCAAAGAGTATTCTCCTGCGAGAAACTCAGTAATAACATACACACATGATAATCACAACATGATATCACGACATACACATGGTAATTCCGATGATCCAGCGTTCACTGCCTAGACCCCCGATGATTCCGTCAAACCAACCCGAGGTGGAAAAACCCGTCCGATGATCCAGCGCATGCTAGCATAGATCCCCCAATGATCCCATCGGACCAACACGAGGTGGACATACAACAATGACATACATGTACAACAATATGTATAACATCAATACATAAAACAATTAAGGTACTTGCCTCGATTCGAAGACAAGAATAATGCTCCCACGAATAACAAAATGCTCAAAGGTCGCTCCCTTCGATAAATTACGTTGCTAACCTCAAACCTTGACAAAAGAAATAATATAAAATTCATCTCAAGTCGTACGAACATCTAACAATCCAAATTACGGTCGGAAGTTCATAAAACGTATACTGCCTGATTTTCTTAACGTACGTTACGTACCCTAGATAGCGTACGTTAAGCCTACTCGTTAGCGCACGTAAGCTATAAAGTCTAGCGTACGCTAACCATGTATCGACAGTCCTCTCTGATCAGCCATCTGACTCGCCTGATGCCATAACGTACGTTACGTACCAAACGTAGCGTACGTTAACCTTGCCCGTTAGCGTACATAAACTGCAGAGCATAGCTTGCGTTAAACAAGCATCCGACAGTCTCTCACTAGTCAGTCGACTGTTCTGATGGATGATGAAGCGTACGAAATCTTCAGTGATTAATCGTATGTTATCCTTCTACATAACATGTTCATCAAAACTATGAATGATCTTACGGATTCAAACATCTTCGAATTCAAGGAAATGTACATCATCGCAACACTTATATTCAATCTCGATTATCATTCTCATGTGAAGTTCGGGTGATCTAGGGTTGATGCACTAGATTCTAATATCATCATTATTTTCAGACTTCATCTAAAAGAACTAACAAATCCAACTTATAAGAAAGGATACAACCTTCGATGATTCTTCCTTAAGTCCATTTATCAAAAGCGATATCAATCTCCAAGTATACGATCAATATGGCAACGCTATTCAATACGGTTAATCAACCTCAGAACCTTACTCTCATCATTTGACGTAATAGGATTCTACAATGATGTTTACAACAATGATATCTTAAGAATAATCATCCCAACTTCTAAATATGATGTTTGGTCGAATAATTCATCAATAGAACTTAATATCTTGATAGCATGATCATCATATCCTTAAGAACACGAAACCAAGGTTGGAGATAGTATAACATACCTTAAGATGAAGAAAACACCGAGACAATAGGTAGAATCCAACTCCGGTTGCTTATGAGTCAATCTAAAATGATTCCCCACTTCAATGAGTAATCTCCAATCTTCAATGATCAAGAAAAGGTGTTCTAAAGGTGTTTACGGGGGCTGGGATATCTCTAGGCACGAAGTATGCTGAAGGATAGGTGAAATGAACGAGCTTAAATGAAATGGTGCGATGTCTTATTTATAATTTTCTGTCCTTATTTATAATTCTCTTAGCGTACGCTGCCCAGCATAATTTAGCATACGCTATCGTCCTGAGAGTTAACTGTCCTGATTCTGACCTTGATTACGTACGTTACACCACCAGGTTACGTACGTAAGTAACACACATTAGCGTACGCTAGATACAATCCTTAACGTACGTTAACAATCGTTGACTTCAAAAGTGTCCAGGTTCATCTGAGGGAATCTTAACCGGACCCATGTCCGGCTGGCGCATGTGACAGCCGCCTAGCTCAATTATTGGCTGGTTAACGTACACTACGCTACATTCGTACCATACGCTAACTCCGACAGATAACGTACGTTAAGCTATCCTTGGTAACGTACGTTATCACATATTTGCATGGGAAAATTTACATGTTGCCATACTCATGTACAAGGATACAAATACGAGAAATATCATACTTCAATTATCGATATCACAATTCCGAATAATACAAGGTTCAAATACAGATGAAATACTTAATAATAAATCCGGATATTACATTGCCTTGGTAATCTCTCGCGATTACTCCGAAAATACGGTCGATTGGAAAAATCCAAAACTCCAATGAAAACGACGATCGAAAAGGCTCAACACCAGATTTTCGTAGGGAATTCGTCCCTAATATCCTATCATCAAATAAACAATCAATCACACGAGGAAAACATCGTAAAACGACCGAATCCTCCCTCTCTGGCATTTCTCCGGACACCTTGAAGGCGTCAACTAAGAACTCATATAAACGACGAATCGGTAATGGTAAAAACGTGGAAGATGATGAAAATGATAGAACACAACTTAATCTTCGATCCATCAAGAATTTGAGTTAATATGGTTCGGACGGACGAAATCTATCAAGATCCCCAATTTCCCAAAGTTTAGATTTTAGGAAAAACTAACCTCGATTCGGTCGATCAGAGGAGGTTATGGGACGATCAATCAATGATATGAACTCAGGAAATTCATGGATTTGTTGTTTAACAACATGTCTCCTTGGTCACCAAAGCCCTGGCCGCGGAAGGGAAAGGAGAGAAGTGAAAAATGGGTGGAAAGAGGGTTGCTCGGTCATATATATAGACAGGCGCACTAGCGTGCGCCAGAGTGCCGACAGTGTGGGCTAACGGGCCGGCCTTGGTCCAGTCAACTCCTTACAGAACCCACTGGACTGACCCACTCGGCCAGAAGCGTGTCCGGCCGCCGAAACAGGCGCTACGCTCACGGATAAGCGCAGAACCGGCAAGAGCATGCGTTACCCGCCAATCTTCCGAGTCGTAACCTCGAAGCCTCTCGCCGGCCTCTGTAGTGTGCGCTGGCTGCCGAATAGCGTGCGCTACTCCTGCCGGTTAGCGCGTGCAGTCTTCCGGCAGTAGCGTGCGCTATGCCGGTCCCTGCCGCACCCGTCCGGCCAGTGCCCAGCCGTAGTGACGGTTCCTTCCGCACCTATCCAGCCAGTGCCCAGCCGCAGTGCCGGTTCCTGCCGCACCTGTCCGGCCAACGCCCAGCTGCCATGGCCCGACGACTTGATTCCCAAAAACGCACAGAAGGAGCATGACGAAACGCTCGCGGACAACAACATCGATCCGAAATGAAAATAATATGCAAGAAATCACCACATATGGCCATAAACACAAAATCGATCGTCGGAAAAAATAATGCGAACGCTCGACAATCGAATTTCCGGTCTAAAAAGAAAGATTCAAATTAATCAGAATGAAAATCTCGGGTATTACATTCTACCCCCTTAAAATAAGTTTCATCCCGAAACTTAAAATAGAGAGCGGTGGAACAATAAAGGAAAAATAACTACTTGCTCAGCCCCAAAACATCACGAGCAATGCGCGAATGCAAAGTTCTAGAAATATAATGATCGGACCTAGCAAGTATCTGGTATGTGAGTCGAGGCAATATATTATATGTGAACATGATAAGTCAAGGTGGAGGAGTATGAGTTTGGAGATAGAAGCTCCAAGAGTTAAGGAAAATCACAAAACGGCTAAGACGTCCTGAAACCATGTTTCGAGCTCGACCAACCGCATCCAAGTTCATAACACATTTGGAAAAGTTAATTACAGGTGTGGGAACAATAGTTTCGAAAAAAATTTGCAAGGATCATGTTCAGATGTGGAAAGACCACAATAATCCAGGGAGTCAAACAAACAGTTCTGAAATTCGTTCGGAGGACGGTAGGCTTAGCAGAAAAGGGTAGTTTAAAATTATCGAGAGGATTACAGATGAATCACCAACAATGAAAGGCACCCAACACCAAAAATACTAAGAAGAGTACGGGTAATACATTCCCCCATACTAAGAAGACATTTCAACCCCGAAACTTAGAACAACAAGAGTTGGAAACATAAAGCAATGAAATGAAAAACGATTAAAGTCACGATTGTTGGAAACATCAACGATTAGGACATAGTACAAAATCTTCATTCTCCTATGTTAGCCTCTTCAGAAGGAGACATAGGGTTTCGGGACATTCTCTGGTCACTTGCTCTGCTCGCTAACAGGGTAGCATTCTTTGCCAATTCGGAAACTATCTCACAATGTTTCTCCCGATGACCTTCACACCCGCACCGGTAACAAGTCAAGAGTGGAAAGGGGCAATTTGCACGAACATGTCCCTAACGGTTGCAGTTGAAGCACCCTCTCTTATTACCGAGAGTCACTGATCCTGGCTTGGATTCCCAGCGCTCACTCCCGACTGCGAAGACGACACGTTCAAACGACGTGGGGGTTTGGGAACCTTAGACTCTTTACCGCCCAAAATTTTTCCAGATGTCCTCGGTCTCTTTGCTTTATTCGTGGGCTCGATCACTGAGGAGATTTCATAGGATATCGTTTAATCTTGATACTCCTTCACCGTAGCATGAATCGTTGTCGTACGAACCACCTCACCGCTTCCACTTCCATCATCACGTCTACGTCCGCCAAGGCTCGTCATGCTAATGCGCCGTTCAGCATCATCAAAAAAAATCAGTCGTACAGTATACCGCAATTATCAACACAAGGTTTAGTTAGCATCCTTAGAATAATGGTAATACGTAAATCACAAAGTTTTCTGACGTCAATTTCGAGTCCTTCGACTAGGACGATCATTATATGTATGCACTTAATGAAAATAAATTTTTGGAAAAGAGGGCGACTCACATTATGCCCAAAACATGTAGATATTGTCCTTTATTTTGGAAGAGGAAGTTTATACATCAACTTTAAAAATTATTTTCGAGTAATTTATAAAAGAAAATTGAAAATTGAATCGTAACTAATTTGAAATATTTCAAAAGTGTTGAGTTCCAAATATCACAAATTGAAAATCTTTCCTCTTCGACCAAAATGTTTAATCGAAAGGTTTTTTCACCGAAATGCGTGACCATTCAACATGACGACATTAAATCGTAGGTTTTATACAAGGTTAGAAAATGTCAAAACACCACTTTTTAATGTTCGCGCAGCGGATACGATTAACACTCAAAAATTTATTCTAATGAAATTTAGAAATCGATAAGTACACTCGACTTCCGGGGCATACTACATAACTGTTCTCACTCGGACCGTATACGCATGTTATATCCTAAAAAAATAATATCACCAACAAGTTCCAACCCCTTGTTCACATTAAACACAATAGCACAATATAATCAAATACGTATATAAGGGGACCTACGATCGGGAGGCTTACCATCACGGATTGCCTGAAGATGATGTCGGAACCACGATACTAATCACAACTCTGATGCGCGTGACTTACACAGGACTTGACCCAACGACCTAGGTTCTTCGCAAACCTAAGCTCCGATACCATATATGTACACCCCCAGAATTCAACCGGGAATGTCACATGTCGTAGACCCTTATCACAAGGATCTACCAGGCTAAACTCCAAAAGACTACTCAATGATTGACCGGCCGGGGTCAAAATAATTACAAAACAGACCGACATGGTCATAAAACAATTCAAAAACCAATGCAATTCGCAACTCAATGATAATAATGAACTTGAACACGGAAAGGAATGACAACTCAATTTAATAAATGAAAACTACACCCGTACAAGGGTGAATACTCGACCAAAAGAGAAAATACCGACTAAGATGAAATAAAAGAAAAGACTCTGACTCTTGTGTGATTAGCATCGTCGTCTTCCATCTCCTTCCAAGCTAATCCCGTGACTGCTCCCGAGCTGCCAAAACCTGAGCGCATAACAGGCACCCACTCTCCGAAAACTCCAGGGGTTAGCAAACTGGAATTTTGCTAGTGCAAGTACATAATATACAAGATATACGAACAATACCAACACCAAACTTAACAACCGCGAAGCCTTAACACAAACCACGCATTCCCATAGTCAACACAGAAAAGCACTCACTTACAACAAGGTGAAAGATAATCACATAACCATATTCTCTTTACGGATCATAACACCAATAAAACTTTAAACAAGCCCAATGAGTCAAAAGATCTAGTTTGAAAAACCCCTTTGTAAAAAGAAAATATTTTGATAAGATAGTTTGGAAATGTTATTATTGACTCGGGCTGTCTTGGGGTTTTGAAAATCGAATGGGAATACTTTTGGAAAATTACTTCAAAAGCTATCGGGTCCTTGACCCAGCATATGGAAAACAATTTACAAGAAACCATTTCAACGTTATTCTGGGTTCTCGACCCAATTTATAGAACACTATCACAAGCAAATCATTACAACATCTCGTGGGGTTCTCGACCCAATCCAAAGAATAACATCACAAGATCAAATATCTCAACATCTTACGGGGTCCTCGACCCAATACACAGAACATCATCACAGCACAATCAAAGACACAGCCTCTCATTCGACAATCCTACTCAAGACCCTTGATTAATTAACCCTCGGAGATCTCGTCAAATATCCTTCGTTAATTAACCATGATACCAACGTTTAAAACAAGTTGAAGCAAACTTTCAGAAGCACGAATCGCGGTCTATATCAAGACCAACATTTTAAAGCAAGTTGGAAGAACTTTGAATTACGAAAATCATCCGGTAACGGAGTCTTAGCTGTCACTCGAATATCCGTTACCAATAAGCCTGCCAGGCGCCTCCCTTGCACATCTGTGCATCGGCGTTCACTCCACTATGTTGGCCGCCCCTTGGACATGTCGCCACGCCGGTGTTCACTCCCGTAAGAGCCACCCCTTGCAAACACATCAAGTTAAACATCGGTGATCACCAACCATATGGAGACGCACATTGCATCGTACACCAGGTCGGAGTACACGCCCCGCCCTCAGAGGCTCCCGGATATGACGTCTCTCACAACAAGTATTCACATTGTTACAAATATCAAGCACACAGTCAATCGTTGCAACAATTATCAAATCAGTACACCAATACACACAATTTATCCGTCGGTCCACAACCACACAAATAAACAATAATACGCACGTTATCAATCAAGACTCAATACAATAAGCCTTCGGAAAAACTAAACAACACTACACATATATCCTTATATCGTAACTCAACCGAATACATAAACCTTACCATATGACCTCTATAAATATGGTTTGTACTTTAATCCAAGTTGAGTACGTCAACTAGTATCGGTATTAATCACCCGACATTCACCGACATATATATATATACACACACACATATAGACATATATATATATATATACACATACATATATTTAACATATAAATATAATATATATATATATACATATATATATATATATATATATATATTTGTAAAATGATTCACATACTTCGGCAACAATGATTTCACGTAATTATAATTCGTATATCAAGGTACTTGCCTTGGTAATCTCTCGCGAATACTTCGAAAATACGGTCGATTGGAAAAATCCGGAACTCCAATGAAAACGACGATCGGAAAGGCTCAACACCAGATTTTCGTAGGGAATTCATCCCTAATATCCTATCATCAAGTAAACAATCAATCATACGAGGAAAACATCGTAAAACAACCGAATCCCCCCTCTGCGGCATTTCTCCAGACACCTTGAAGACGTAAACTAAGAACTCATATAAACGACGAATCGGTAATGGTAAAACCATGGAAAGATGATGAAAATGATAGAACACAACTTAATCTTCGATTATCCATCAAGAATTTGAGTTAATATGGTTAGAACGGACGAAATCTATCAAGATCCCCAAATTTTCTGAAGTTTAGATTTTAGGAAAAACTAACCTCGATTTGGTCGATCGGAGGAGGTTATGGGACCATCAATCAATGATATGAACTCAGGAACTTCATGGATTTGTTTTTTAACAACATGTCTCCTTGGTCACCAAAGCCCTGGCCGCGGAAGGGAAAGGAGAGAAGTGAAAAATGGGTGGAAACAGGGATGCTCGGTCATATATATAGACAGGCGCACTAGCGTGCGCCAGAGTGCCGGCAGCGTGCGCTAACGGGCCGGCCTTGGTCCAGTCAACTCCTTCTGAACTCGCCTGGATCGACCCACTCAGGAGTAGCGTAAGGCGCTGCCGCTGAGCAAGATGCGCCACGCTGCCGGGAGAAGCGGCAGTGGCCGGCAGAGCGCGGCGTTACCCGCCAACCTTCCGAGTCCGTAACCTCGAAGCCTCTCTCGCCTGTAGTGTGTGCCGGCCGCCGAATAGTGTGCGCTATTATCACGCGGTTAGCGCGCACGCCTTTTCCGGCAGAGCGTGCGCTATGCCGCCTCGCGCACTGTCCGTCCAATGCCGGGCCCGCAGGCCGGGTTCCGCCGCACTGTCCGGCTGCGCCACCGCCATGGCCCGACGACTCGATTTCCAAAAACGCACGGAACGAACACGACGAAATGCTTGCGGACAACAACATTGATCCGAAATGAAAATAATATACAAGAAATCACCACATATGGCCATAAACACAAAATCGATCGTCGAAAAAAATAATGCCAATGCCCGACAATCGAATTTCCGGTCTAAAAAGAAAGATTCAAATTAATGAGAAAAAAAATCTCGGGTATTACATTCTACCCCCCTTAAAATAAGTTTCGTCCCGAAACTTAAAATAGAGAGCGGTGGAACAATCAAGGAAAAATAACTACTTGCTCAGCCTCAAAACATCACGAGCAATGCGCGAATGCAAGGTTCTAGAAATATAATGATCGGACCTAGTAAGTATCTGGTATGTGAGTCGAGGCAATAAATTATATGTGAACATGAGAAGTCGAGGTGGAGAGTATGAGTTTGGAGATAAAAGCTCCAAGAGTTAAGGAAAATCACAAAACAGCTCAGACGTCCTGAAACCATATTTCGAACTCGACCAACCACATCCAAGTTCATAACATATTTGGAAAAGTTAATTACACATGAGGGAACAATAGTTTCGAACAAAACTTGCAAGGATCATATTCAGATGTGGAAAGACCACAATAATCCATGGAGTCAAACAAAAAGTTCTGAAATTCGTTTGGAGGATGGTAGGCTAAGTAGAACAGGGTAGTTTAAAATTATCGAGAAGATTACAGATGAATCACCAACAATGAAAGTCACCCAACACCGAAAATACTAAGAAGAGTACGGGTAATACATTCCCCCATACTAAGAAGACATTTCGACCCCGAAACTTAGAACGACAATAGTTGGAAACGTAAAGCAATGAAATGAAAAACGATCAAAGTCACGATTGTTGGAAACAACAACGATTAGGACATAGTACAAAATCTTGATTCTCCCATGTTAGGCTCTTCATAAGGAGACATAAGGTTTCGGGACATTCTCCGGTCACTTGATCTGCTCGCCAACAGGGTAACATTCTTTGCCAATTCGGAAACTATCTCACAATGTTTCTCCCGATAACCTTCACACCCGCACCGGTAACAAGTCAAGAGTGGAAAGGGGCAATTTTCACGAATATGTCCCTGACGGTTACAGTTGAAGCACCCTGTCTTCTTACTGAGAGTGACCAATGCTGGCTTGGGATTCCCAGCACTCACTCCCGACCGTGAAGACGATGCGTTCAAACGACGTGGGGGTTTGGGAGCCTTAGACACTTTACCGCCCAAATTTTTTCAAGATGTCTTCGGTCTCTTTGCTTCGTTCGTGGGCTCAATCACTGAGGAGATTTCATAGGATATCGTTTGATCTTGATACTCCTTCACCGTCGCATGAATCGTTGTTGTACGAACCACCTCACCACTTCCACTTCCATCATCACGTCTATGTCTGCCAAGGCTCGTCATGCTAATGCAGATAGCGCTGTTCTGCATCATCAAAAAAAATTCAGTTGTGCAATACACCGCAATTATCAACACATGGTTTAGTTAGCATCCTTAGAATAACGGTAATATTGTAAAGCACAAAGTTTTCTGAAGTCAATTTCCAGTCCTTCGACTAGGACGATCATTATATGTATGCACTTAATGAAAATAAATTTTTGAAAAAGAGGGCGAGTCACATTATGCCCAAAACTTGTAGATACTGTCCTTTATTTTGGAAGAGGGAGTTTATACATCGACTTTAAAAATTATTTTCTAGTAATGTATAAAAGAAAATTGAAAATTGAATCGTAATTAATTTGAAATATTTCAAAAGTGCTGAGTTCAAAATATCACAAATTGAAAATCTTTCCTCTTCTACCAAAATATTTACTTGAAAGGATTTTTAACCGAAACACGTGACCATTCAACATGACGACATTAAATCGTAGGTTTTTTACAATGTTAGAAAATGTCAAAACACTACTTTAAAATGTTCGCGCAGCGGATACGATTAACACTCAAAAATTTATTCTAATGAAATGTAGAAATCGATAAGTACACCCGACTTCCGGGGCATACTACATAACCGTTCTCATTCGGACCGTATACGCATGTTATATCCTAAAATAATAATATCACCAACAAGTTCCAACCCCTTGTTCACATTAAACACATTAGCACAATATAATCAAATACGTATATAAGGAGACTTACGATCGGGAGGCTTACCATCATGGATTGCCTGAAGATGATGTCGGAACCACGATACTAATCACAACTCTGATGCGCGCGACTTACACAGGACATGGACTTGACCCAATGGCCTAGGTTTCTCGCAAACCTAAGCTCTGATACCATATCTGTAACACCCCCAGAATTCGACCGGGAGTGTCACATGCCGTAGACCCTTATCACAAGGATCTACCAGGCTAAACTCCAAAAGACTACTCAATGATTGACCGACCGGGGACAAAATAATTACAAAACAGACCGACAAGGTCATAAAATAATTCAAAAACCAACGTAATTCGCAACTCAACGACAATAATGAACTTGAACACAGAAAGGAATGACAACTCAATTTAATAAATGAAAACTACACCCGTACAAGGTTGAATACTCGACCAAAAGAGAAAATACCAACTAAGATGAAACAAAAGAAAAGACTCTGACTTTTGTGTAATTAGCATCATCGTCTTCCATCTCCTTCCAGGCCAATCCTGTGACTACTCCCGAGCTGCCAAAACCTGAGCGCATAACAGGCACCCACCCCCCAAAAACTCGGGGGTTAGCAAACTGGAATTTTGCTAGTGCAAGTACATAATATACAAGATATACGAACATTATCAACACAAAACTAAACAGCCGCGAAGCCTTAACACAAACCACGCATTCTCATAGTCAACACAGAAAAGCATTCGCTTACAACAAGGTGAAAGATAATCACATAGCCATATTCTCTTTATGGATCATAACACCAATGAAACTTTAAACAAGCCCAATAAGTTAAAAGATCTAGTTTGAAAAACCCCTTTTTAAAAAAAAATATTTTGATAAGATAGTTTAGAAACGTTATTATTGATTCGAGCTATCTTGGGGTTTTGAAAATCGAATGGGAATACTTTTGGAAAATTACTTCAAAAGCTATCGGGTCCTTGACCCAGCATATGGAAAATGATTTACAAGAAAACCATTTCAACGTTATTCGGGGTCCTCGACCCAATTTATAGAACACTATCACAAGCGAATCATTACAACATCTCACGGGGTTCTCGACCCAATACAAAGAATAACACCACAAGATCAAATATCTCAACATCTCACGGGGTCCTCGACCCAATACACGGAACATCATCACAGCACAATCAAAGACACAACCTCTCATTCGATAATCCTGCTCAAGACCCTTGATTAATTAACCCTCGGAGATCTCGTCAAATATCCTTGTTTAATTTACCCTGATACCAACATTTGAATCAAGTTGAAACAAACTTTCAGAAACACGAATCGTGGTCTATATCAAGACCAACATTTTAAAGCAAGTTGGAAGAACTTTGAATTACGAAAATCATTCGGTAACGGGGTCTTAGCTGTCACTCGAATATCCGTTACCAATAAGCCTGCCAGGCACCTCCTTTGCGCACCTGTGCACCGACGTTCACTCCATTATGTTGGCCGCCCCTTGGACATGTCTGTAACACCCCCGATATATTCAGGGATATTACAGCACCGTAAATCCTTTACATAAGGATTTACAAGGCTGAAGAATTGAACAGGTATTAAAAGATACTAACGAATGGAAATAACGGAATTACGGTACAACATTTCTGACCAAATACAGAAATAGTACAATTGTTCAATAGAACTCAATAATACATCACCAAATTCAAATCTATCACAATTGACTTCGTACTCGAGTACTTATTGAAATAACGAATAAACAACAGATAAATAAACCCGGTCGGGACATCACTCTGCACCCTCGTCGTCATACAGTTCCAGTGGTTGTTTCCCCGCTCTCCTGGATCCTGAACACAAACAAAATGTTCACCCCCGAAGGGGTTAGCACAACGATGCTAGTACAAGTACCACAACATATCATTCATATCTCACGAAGAATAATAACGTAAACGACAAAATACCAACGAGTCTTCTCCTACGAGAAACTCATAAATGACATACACAACTGATAATCACAACATGATATCATAACATACACATGGTAATTCCGTCGATCCAGCGTTCACTGCCTAGAACCCACGATGATCCCGTCAGACCAACCCGTGGTGGAAAAACCCGTCCAATGATCCAGCGCACGCTAGCATAGATCCCCCGATGATCCCGTCGGACCAACACGAGGTGGACATACAACAACGACATACATGTACGACAATATGTATAACATCAATACATAAAACAATTAAGGTACTTGCCTCGATTTGAAGACAATAACAACACTTCCACGAAAATGAACACTCGAAGGTCGTCCTCCTCAATTAATCACGTAACGAGACCAAACCTTAACAAAAGAAATGATATAGGATTTATCTCACATCGTACGAATGTTTAACAATTTGATTTATGGTCAAAAGTTCATAAAACGCAATCTGCCTGAACTGCTTAGCGCACGCTAAGTACTCTGTGTAGCGTGCGTTAAGTCTGCTCGATAGCGCACGCAAACAACAAAGCCTAGCGCACGCTAACTATGTATGGTCAGTACTTCACTGATCAGTCGACTGACTCATCTGTTGGCCTAGCGTACGTTACGTACCAAACGTAGCGTACGCTAACTCGTGCTCGATAGCGCACGTTAATAATCAAAGCATAGCGTGTGCTATCTGTGCATGGCGCTTTCTTTGGCGAAAGCAAGAATCTCGCCATGATCGAAACAATGAAATCTTCCGTGATACTTCATGTTACCTCCATGAATATTATGTATATACGATTCTGAATGATCTTACGGATAACAACAACTTCGGATTCAAGGATATGCATACCATATAAACCATATTCCATTTCGACTACAATTCTTCATATGACGATCCGAAAAGCTTAACGGTTGATATCAACACCTTATATCAATCAATATTATCATGCTGAAGTTGTTTAAACGTTCCATCTATACTAGATAAATCTTTCCATGATCAATCCTTTGGATTTATCCAACAATAATGATTGTTAAAGTCAAGTCCATGATTATTATGAAGTCATCTACTAGATTCGAATTACCAATGATATAAGCTTCTCTTTACATATTCAGTGTAATAAGATTCGAATCATGATGTTTATAATCAAGGTACTCAAGACTTATTCATCTCACTATTCCAAACATGATATACTTGGATAATTCATCTATGAAAATCCATATCTTGTTAACATGATCATCCAAATTGTTAGAATCCAACTCTAAGTCTTGAGATAGATTGAACATACCTTAATATGATGAAAATCACTGAACCGTAAGGTAGAATCCAACTCCGGTTGGTTGTATGCCACTCCAAGGTGCTATTCCTCTTCAATGATTACTCCCAAGAGATAGCCAATATATAAACACCAACAATATGTGTTCTAAGTATGTATTAGGATATCTCAGCTCTCTGGCCTCTCAAGTATGCAGAAGGAACGAGTAAAATATAAGCCAAAACGAGTTGTTGTCCCATTTATAATATTCTGCATTTTAACAAGTTAGCGCACGCTACTAAGCATTCCTTAGCGTGCGCTAATAATGGTTGACTTCAGAATTGTCCGGGTGTGTCCGCGGGAATCTTATCCGGACCCATGTCCCGGCTGGCGCATGTGCCATCCGTCCCGCTCAATAATTGAGTCCTTAGCGCACGTTACTCCTACCTGCATAGCGTGCGCTAATAATAGCCCGATAGCGCGCGTTAAGATACATTCTTAGCGTGCGCTATCACGAGGTTGTTTGAGCAATTTTTCATGTTTCTATACTTATGTACAATGATATCAATGCACGAAATATCATACTCCAATAATCAAAACCACCAATCCGAATAATACATGGTTTGAATACAGATGAAATACACCGTAATAAATCCGGATATTACATACTCTCCTACTAAAAAGGAGTTTCGTCCCGAAACTCAAGACGAAAATAACTCGGGATATCTAGACTTCATATCAGCTTCCGTTTCCCAGGTGGCTTCTTCCATTCCATGACGTGACCATTGAACTTTGACCAAAACGATTGGTTTGTTCCTCAGTTGCTTAACTCGACTCTCGAGTATCTTGACTGGTCTTTCTTCAAACGTCCCATCCTGCTCGACTTCGATCTCGCCGAAATCAATGATATGACTGGGATCTGGTATATACCTCCGTAACTGGGATACGTGGAACACGTTATGAACATGGCACAATGACGGCGGCAATGCTAATCTGTATGCCAACTCCCCAACTCTCTCGAGGATCTCAAATGGTCCGATATATCTCGGACTCAGCTTTCCTTTCCTTCCGAAACGAAAGATTCCCCGAGTAGGAGAAACCTTCAAAAGCACATGGTCTCCAGTATTGAACTCCAATGGGCGACGGCGTACGTCCGCATAGGATTTCTGGCGACTCTGGGCGGTCAACAGCCTTTCATGAATCAAGGCTATCTTCTCTCGAGTCTGCACGATCAACTCTGGTTCTGTTCCGATCAAGTCTGACGAATCGACCCAGCATAGGGGCGATCTGCATCTCCTTCCGTATAATGCCTCAAACGGTGCCATCTTAATGGAAGCATGCCAACTATTGTTGTAGGTAAATTCAATCAACGGTAGATGAATTTCCCAATCGTTTGACCAATCTAAGGCACAGGCCCTTAGCATGTCTTCCACCGTTTGTATGGTTCTCTCAGATTGTCCGTCAGTCTGCGGGTGATAAGCTGTACTGAAGTTCAATTCGGTCCCCAAGGCCTTATGAACTGCTTTCCAAAAGTGAGACACAAAACGGCCGTCTCGATCAGAAACAATGGTCTTCGGCGTACCGTGCAATCGAACTATCTCTGAAATAAATACTCGTGCCAACCTCTCTGGTCCCCACGTATCCTTAATGCCTAGAAAATGAGATGATTTGGTTAAACGATCAACTATCACTCAAATCATGTTCATTCCTGTCCTGGTTTTCGGCATATTAGTGATAAAGTCCATCGATATGTCCTCCCACTTCCATTCGGGAATCGGGAGTGGCTTCAACATTCCGGCAGGCCGTTGATGCTCGATCTTAACCTGCTGACAAGTCAAGCATTTCGAAACATAGTCCGCTACATCTTTCTTCATGTTTCCCCACCATAAATTCTGCTTCAAGTCCTTATACATCTTACTGGTGACCGGGTGGATAGAATAGGGCGAACTGTGAGCTTCCTTCATAATTGTCTGTTTCAGAACATCATCATCGGGAATGCAGAGTCGGTTCTGAAATCTCAAAACTTCGTCATCATGAATTATGAATCCGGGGGCCTTTCCTTTGATCACTTCATCACGTAACCGAATCATCAGAGGATCATCTGCCTGTCTAGATTTGATTCCTTCGGTTAATGATGAAGTTATCTCTATCACGCACAGTTGTCCTTGGACTCTTTGTACCCATACTTCAATCCCTTCACGAATCATCTCTCGTTGAAGGCTAAGTTGGGATGTCAGCGTCTCCAGCATCTGAATAAAGACAGGCTTGCGGCTAAGTGCATCGGCCACTACATTCGCTTTGCCTGGATGATATAAAATCTCCAAGTCATAGTCCTTAATCAGTTCTAACCATCTTCTTTGCCGCATGTTCAACTCTTTCTGACTGAATATGTACTTGAGACTCTTATCATCCGTAAAGATCTGACAGTGAGTCCCGTACAGATAATGCCTCCAGATCTTCAAAGCAAAAATTACTGCTGCTAGCTCCAAATCATGTGTCGGGTAATTCACTTCATAAGGTTTCAGCTGTCGCGACGCATAAGCGATTACCTTATCATTCTGCATCAATACGCACCCAAGTCCTTGGTTCGAAGCATCACTGTAAACTATGAATCCTCCAGTTCCCTGTGGAAGTGATAGAATCGGTGCCGTCGTCAATCTCTTCTTCAATTCATCAAAGCTAATCTGACACAACTCATTCCACTAAAACTTTTGAGTTTTCTGCAGGAGTCGAGTAAGTGGGCAGGAGATTTTAGAAAACCCTTCCACGAATCGACGATAATATCCAGCAAGTCCTAAGAAGCTTCGGACTTCTTTCACGTTCTTTGGAGGCTTCCAATCCATAATTGCTTCGATCTTCTGAGGATCTACTCGGACTCCTTTAGCTGACACCACATGGCCGAGGAACATTACTTCCTTTAGCCAGAATTCACACTTAGAAAGTTTGGCGTACAATTGTTCGTTTCTCAAAAGTTCCAATACAATCCGCAAATGCTGCGCATGTTCTTCCGGGCTTTTAGAATACACCAGAATGTCATCAATGAACACGACCACAAATTTGTCCAAAAATTCAATGAACACTCTGTTCATCAATTGCATAAATACAGCAGGTGCGTTAGTGAGACCAAACGGCATCACTACAAACTCATAATGTCCGTAGCGAGTTCTGAACGCTGATTTCGGAACATCAGATTCCTTAATCCTCAGCTGATGGTATCCTGATCTCAGATCGATTTTAGAAAATACTGTTGCCCCTTGCAGCTGGTCAAACAGATCATCAATCCGTGGCAACGGATATTTGTTCTTAATCGTCATCTTGTTCAGCTCTCGATAGTCAATACACAGTCGGAGCGACCCATCCTTCTTTCGGACAAATAGAACTGGCGCTCCCCAGGGTGAAACGCTTGGCTGAATATAGCCCTTGTCCAGTAACTCCTCCAGCTGCTTCTTCAGTTCGTACATCTCAGTAGGTGCCATACGATACGGCGCCTTAGAAATTGGTGTAGCTCCGGGTTCCAGCTCAATGGTAAATACTACATCCCTTCGTGGAGGTAGTCCAGGTAACTCGTCAGGAAATACATCTGGAAATTCGTTCACAACAGGAATGGATGAAAGTTCCACAATTTCGTCTTCTTTCTTCATTGCATAACACCAGTACCCGATACAGCCCTGTTTCAACAATTTGACAGCTTTCATCGCCTTGATCAATTTCCCTGAGCTTCCTGGTTTCCACCCCTCGAACAATATTTTGGAACCATCGTCAGCGATCAGCGAGATATTCCTCCTTCGGTAGTTCACAATTGCTCCATATCGATCAAGCCAATCGTCTCCGAGTATCAGGTTGTCTCCTTGCATTTCTATCACGATCAGATTTGAGAGCCACTCACTGCCTCCAAATGATATAGGGAAATTTCTAGTTTCTAAATTTCCGACAATCCTCTCTCCACTCGGTAAACCAACAACATAAGGTTCACAAGTATGAAAACCGGAAATATTCAAACGATTTACACAAGACAAAGATATAAAAGAATGCGTAGCTCCTGTATCGAATAAAACGCTAATCGGTGGGAAAGGATCGGGACGATGCACGATGCGGCAGCATCCCGATCGTATGTCCTCCTCATCTCGCATGCACGTGGGGAGCAGATCCGGCACTCGATGTCCCCTTACGGTCCCATTGTCCTCTGCCTCGCCCGCGACCAAAATTCCCGAGGCATCCGAACACTTTGCTGCGTCGTGGAATACCGCCTCCTTCTCGGGTCGGCCGTGGTGTACGGGCTCTAAAAGACTTTGCAGCCTCTTCACAAAACACCGCCCGATGTCCCTCTCGTCCACAATCAAAACAAGTCACGGCAGGAAGGGGGCAATTCCGTCGATAGTGCCCCGTCTGGGCGCAGTTAAAGCATTTCCTGGTAACATCAGTAATAGTTGATGTCGCTCCGAAGTTCTTTCCGCTCCTAACTGGGTGCGGAGGTTTCTTGAAAGAGTGAAAAGAGGACTGGGCCTTACGGGCCCCGCTGTTCTTGTGCTCTGTAAAAGTACCAGAGACTTTCTGCTTCTTGGATTCTGAAAATTTCTCCATGGCTGCTTCCTTGATCTCATACGCCAACGCCTTATCCTGGTATTGACGGAGTGTGGTACATTCAAATCCGGACATGTACCTCTGGATTTCTGGTTTCATCCTCATATCTAAATGGATCATCATTTCTGCATCTGTTCTGACCAAATGTCGAACAAATGCCACCGGTTAAACGCCTTAATCGCACGGATGCGCACATCGGAAGGTGGCGGAGAAAAACTCCCGAACTTTGGCTTCCCTCACAGGACGAGGGCAATACTGAGCTTCCATCATCAATCTAAACTCTGTCCAATCGGCATCATGGTCTACAGGCCGGATGGCTTCCCACCATTCGGACGCTTCCCCTATGAGAAAATATTGAGCGATAGAGGCTCTCCGGTCGTCTGGGTAGTTAATTCCGGCAAATATTTTCTCCAGTTCCTTCAACCAATGGTCCCAGGTGGGAGTTTCAGAAATACCGTCGAATTTGGGTGGTTGCACCTTCGCCACCTCTTGCAGCCACCGGTCACCTCGATTTCCCATGTCTGGGATCCCTTGCTGTCTCTCTCCCTGCTGTAGTCCCACCGCTACTTGCATTCGGTCCACGACTTGGGCGAACTGAGTCATCTGGTTCACCACTTGATGAAGGATCTCTGGTACAGCAGGATCTGGTTCATTATTAATAGATTGTTGCGGCTCTTTGAGCTATGGTATCTCCGATTAGAAGGCGACGCTTCCCTTTCAGCATTTCTTCGTCCGCGTCCACGACCGCGACCACGTCCACGTCCGCCTCTCAACATACTGTAAGCATAAATACTCAACATACGGGAAACAACATCGTTCTAATATTCGAGTATAAAGAGACATAATATGTAAAGAACGAGATAGAGTTTAGGAACTTACAACCACCGTTCGCATGAAGACGTAGGCAGTGCAGTGATGTCATTCATGGCCGGTTACCTCAAAAGACACAAATGACCCTATTTTTAACCCAACGGCCAAGATATCCATAATCTTAGCTCCGATACCATATTCTGTAACACCCCCGATATATTCAGGGATATTACAGCGCCGTAAATCCTTTACATAAGGATTTACAAGGCTGAAGAATTGAACAGGTATTAAAAGATACTAACGAATGGAAATAACGGAATTACGGTACAACAGTTCTGACCAAATATAGAAATAGTACAATTGTTCAACAGAACTCAATAATACATCACCAAATTCAAATCCATCACAATTGACTTCGTACTCGAGTACTTATTGAAATAACGAATAAACAACAGATAAATAAACCCGGTCGGGACATCACTCTGCACCCTCGTCGTCATACAGTTCCAGTGGTTGTTTCCCGCTCTCACGGATCCTGAACACAAACAAAATGTTCACCCCCGAAGGGGTTAGCACAACGATGCTAGTACAAGTACCACAACATATCATTCATATCTCACGAAGAATAATAACGTAAACGACAAAATACCAACGAGTCTTCTCCTACGAGAAACTCATAAATGACATACACAACTGATAATCACAACATGATATCATAACATACACATGGTAATTCTGTCGATCCAGCGTTCACTGCCTAGAACCCACGATGATCCCGTCAGACCAACCCGTGGTGGAAAAACCCGTCCGATGATCCAGCGCACGCTAGCATAGATCCCCCGATGATCCCGTCGGACCAACACGAGGTGGACATACAACAACGACATACATGTACGACAATATGTATAACATCAATACATAAAACAATTAAGGTACTTGCCTCGATTTGAAGACAATAACAACACTTCCACGAAAATGAACACTCGAAGGTCGTCCTCCTCAATCAATCACGTAACAAGACCAAACCTTAACAAAAGAAATGATATAGGATTTATCTCACATCGTACGAATGTTTAACAATTCGATTTACGGTCAAAAGTTCATAAAACGCAATCTGCCTGAACTGCTTAGCGCACGCTAAGTACTCTGTGTAGCGTGCGTTAAGTCTTCTCGATAGTGCACGAAAACAACAAAGCCTAGCGCACGCTAACTATGTATGGTCAGTACTTCACTGATCAGTCGACTGACTCATCTGTTGGCCTAGCGTACGTTACATACCAAACGTAGCGTACGCTAACTCGTGCTCGATAGCGCACGTTAATAATCAAAGCATAGCGTGCGCTATCTGTGCATGGCAGTTTACTGCTGAGCAGTAAACTGTTCTCGCCATGATCGAAACAATGAAATCTTTCGTGATACTTCATGTTACCTCCATGAATATTATGTATATACGATTCTGAATGATCTTACAGATAACAACAACTTCGGATTCAAGGATATGCATACCATATAAACCATATTCCATTTCGACTACAATTCTTCATATGACGATCCGAAAAGCTTAACGGTTGATATCAACACCTTATATCAATCAATATTATCATGCTGAAGTTGTTTAAACGTTCCATCTATACTAGATAAATCTTTCCATGATCAATCCTTTAGATTTATCCAACAATAATGATTGTTAAAGTCAAGTCCATGATTATTATGAAGTCATCTACTAGATTCGAATTACCAATGATAGAAGCTTCTCTTTACATATTCAGTGTAATAAGATTCGAATCATGATGATTATAATCAAGGTACTCAAGACTTATTCATCTCACTATTCCAAACATGATATACTTGGATAATTCATCTATGAAAATCCATATCTTGTTAACATGATCATCCAAATTGTTAGAATCCAACTCTAAGTCTTGAGATAGATTGAACATACCTTAATATGATGAAAATCACTGAACCGTAAGGTAGAATCCAACTCCGGTTGGTTGTATGCCACTCCAAGGTGCTATTCCTCTTCAATGATTACTCCCAAGTGATAGCCAATATATAAACACCAACAATATGTGTTCTAAGTATGTAGTAGGATATCTCAGCTCTCTGGCCTCTCAAGTATGCAGAAGGAACGAGTAAAATGTAAGCCAAAACAAGTTGTTGTCCCATTTATAATATTCTGCATTTTAACAAGTTAGCGCACGCTACTAAGCATTCCTTAGCGTGCGCTAATAATGGTTGACTTCAGAATTGTCCGGGTGCGTCCGCGGGAATCTTATCCGGACCCATGTCCCGGCTGGCGCATGTGCCAGCCGTCCCGCTCAATAATTGAGTCCTTAGCGCACGTTACTCCTACCTGCATAGCGTGCGCTAATAATAGCCCGATAGCGCGCGTTAAGATACATTCTTAGCGTGCGCTATCACGAGGTTTTTTGATTAATTTTGCATGTTTCTATACTTATGTACAATGATATCAATGCACGAAATATCATACTCCAATAATCAAAACCACCAATTCGAATAATACATGGTTTGAATACAGATGAAATACACCGTAATAAATCCGGATATTACAATGTCACCGCGCCGGCGTTCTCTCCCGCAAGAGCCTCCACTTGCACACGCATCAGGTTAAACATCGGCGATCACCAACCATATGGAGCCGCACATTGCATCGTACACCAGGTTGGAGTACACGCCCCGCCCTCAGAGGCTCCCGGATATGACGTCTCTCACAACAAGTATTCACATTGTTACAAATATCAAGCACACAGTCAATCGTTGCAACAATTATCAAATCAGTACACCAATTCACACAATTTATCCATCAGTCCACAACCACACAAATAAACAATAACACGCACGTTATCAATCAAGACTCAACACAATAAGCCTTCGGAAAAACTAAACAACACTACATATATATATATATATCCTTATATCGTAACTTAACCGAATACATAAACCATACCATATTCCCTCTATAGATATGGTTCGTACTTCAATCCAAGTTGAGTACGTCAACTAGTATCGGTATTAATCACCCGACATTCACCGACATATATATATATATATATATATATATATATATATATATAGGGGCACGTTCAATGCAGTACCAGTATTAGATGCAGTACTTTACAATACTAATTTATGCATCAGTTTTGTACTAATTATGCATGAAATATATGCATTTCGTGCATCAAGATTTCAATGCATTAATTTTCACAAAAATTTGATGCATATATTCTAATATTTTAATGCATCGATATTTTGATGCATATATTGCATATTTTAATGCATTGAAATTTTGATGCACGAAATGCATATATTTCATGCATAATTAGTACAAAACTTATGCATAAATTAGTACTGTAAAGTACTGTATCTAATATTGGTACTATATAGAACGCGCCACTATATATATATATATATATATATATATATATACATACGTATATCTATATATGTATATCTATATATATACATATATTTAACATATAATTAATATATATATATATATATATATATTCGTAAAATGATTCACACACTTCGGCAACAATGATTTCACATAGTTATAATTCGTATATCAAGGTACTTGCCTTGATAATCTCTCGCAAATACTCAGAATATACGATTGATTAAAAAAATTCGGAACATTAATGAAAACGACGATCGGAATGGCTCAGCACTAGATTTTCGTAGGGAATTCGTCCCTAATATCCTATAACCAAATAAACAATCAATCACATGAGGAAAACATCGTAAAACGACCAAATCCCCCCTCTGCGGCATTTCTCCGGACACCTTGAAGACGTCAACTAAGAACTCATATAAACGATGAATCGGTAATGGTAAAACCGTGGGAAGATAATGAAAATGATAGAACAAAACTTAATCTTCGATTATCCATCAAGAATTTGAGTTAATATGGTTCGAATGGATGAAATCTATCAAGATCCCCAAATTTTCCAAAGTTTATATTTTAGGAAAAACTAACCTCGATTCGGTCGATCGGAGGAGGTTATGGGAAGATCAATCAATGATATGAACTCAGGAAATTAATGGATTTGTTGTTTAACAATATGTATCCTTGGTCACCAAAGCCCTAGCTGTGGAAGAGAAAGGAGAGAAGTGAAAAATTGGTGGAAACAGGGCTGCTCGGTCATATATATAGACAGGCGCACTAGCGTACGCCAGAGTGCTGGCAGCGTGCGCTAACGGGCCGGCCTTGGTCCAGGCAACTCCTTCCAGAACCCGCTGGACTGACCCACTCGGACAAGTAACGTGCGCTGGCAGCCGAGCAGCGTGCGCTACGCCTGCCGGTTAGAGCGCAGTGACCGGCAGTAGCGTCCGTTACCCGCCAATCTTCCAGAGTTCAGAACCTCAGAAGCCTCTCTGCCCAGCCCAGGTAGCATGCGCTGGTTACCGAATAGCATGCTCTACTCCTTCCAATTAGCACGCGCAGTCTTCCGGCAGTAGCGTGCGCTATGCCGGTCCCTGCCGCACCTGCTCGGCTGTGCCCGGCAGCGATGCCGGTTCTGCCACACTGTCCGGCGGTGCCCGATCGCGATGCGATTCTGCTGCACTGTCCGGCGGCGCCAGTACCGCCATGGCCCGACGACTCGATTCCCAAAAACGCACAGAACGAACACGACGAAGCACTCGCGGACAACAACATCAATCCGAAATGAAAATGATATACAACAAATCACCACATATGGCCATAAAGACAAAATCGATCGTCGAAAAAAATAATACCAACACTCGACAACTGAGAAATTCCCGGTCTAAAAAGAAAGATTCAAATTAATCATAATGAAAATCTTGGGTATTACACACTAGACTGGCTAAGTGTTACCCGTACTCCTTGGTTTCTCCCATTACCGACTAAGATGGACCTATGGAGTCGTACACAAGGATATTTGATGGATAAAATATGTATTTACTATCTATTCATTAATATTGAATATTAGATATCTAATTTGATTTGTTTGATAAATAATGCAGTTTAGTGAACTGAAATTAATTACCAGGTGATTAATTTAATTCATAAATAATCACTTCTTGTAAATATATTATTATAATTTTGTATTTGATAAAATTAATTAATTGGATTAATTAATTAAGTATAAATATATTTGAAATAAAATGAAGTGTACTTAACGGACTTGACACGCGAACGTCCGGTACATGAACTGGGTGGCTCGGCTCATTTCTTATCATAAAATCTTCTAGGCCGCCCCACTTCTACCCCACTACACCTTGCATGATGCTTCCTTTGTTGTCATGACGTGGTGTGTGGTGAGTTTGACTTGTTTTTTAACATTAAGACAAAAGATAATATGAGTATGTTGATCTTGAGTATCTTATCTATCATGTTATAAAACATGGCAAAGACTCACCTCATTTGAAGGGTTCATCCGTGAGCAAATGGAGTGGGGAGGGAGAAAAATTTTTATTTTCTTTTCTTGTTCATCTTAGAGAGAAAGAAAATGAAGAAGAGAAGAGAAGAAAAAAATACTATATCAATTCCTTGCCGTGTTCTTCGAGAATGAATTGATATATAATTTTTTCTGATCAATATCCGACGCCTGATAACGTAGAGATACTCGACGTATTCGATGTTCGGTCATTCATCAAGCTAGAACGAATTGGATTCGTGATCGTGTTGGTGACCGGAAAAAGTTTGCCTCGGATTTTTCCTTCAAGAAGATATTATCAAAGGTCTACGAGGGTATAACTTCTAAATTTTATCTTCCTAAATTTTATATACATTTATACGATGCTTGATTGATATGTTTTGGGGTTTGGTTTTATCCGGTTGGATCGATTTATTTTTCGCTGTGTATCTCATTTTTAATCACCAAATCTCAATAGCATGTAACTGTGACTGCATCATGGCTTGTGAAGAAGATTATTGGAGGAAGAAGTTATATATAAGCTCTGCCACTAGGTGCCCAGGTTCTGGCTCATCCCACTTTCTCTATTGGTAAAATTTACACTACTATGCGAGGGGATTTCAGAGAATTAGTTGGCAAAACGTGTGTGTTGCATTGTGGCTCCCCCCAAATACATATTCATTATGTGACTCACGATATGGTGGAGATTGAGTACTTGTGATCATCTTAGGAAATTCGGAATCAATGTTGATCAAACCTGTTGCTTGTGTAACTGTTCTAGTGAAAGTTTGGATCATTTATTTTTTGAATGTCCATTGGCTGCTGAGGTGTGGACAAAACTTGCAAGATGGTGTGGAATTTCTAGGAGCGCGACTAGATGGAACATGGAGAAATACTTTTTAATCTCTCAAGCAAGGCAAAAGCTAGAAAGCAACATTGATATCGCGTGATGTTTACTGTGGTTATGAATCAAGTTTGGCATGAATGAAATCGAAGGAGATTTCAAGATGCCAAACAGGGAGTCGAGGAAGTGGTGAAGGAAGGGAGAATGATCACGGTGATTTGCTGTAAAAAAGATCCTAAGTTAGCTAGAGTTTTACATTCTATTATTACTTGGTGAATGTAGGTTAGATTTCTTTGTTGCTGAGCTTCTTTGGTTTCTACTAAAACTGATTTATTGGTTAAATAAAATGGTTTATTTACCAAAAAAGAAAAAAGATATTATTTGAAACTAAATGTGACCCATGTTGTTAATAGTAGTCATGTTGATAAAACAGATGAAGACGGTGGGCATCTATCAGTTGTCCGAGTTTCTTTCTGAGTTTGGCTTTTTTCTTAGACCTCCAAGTAATGTCAACATTCGATTCAATATCTCACCTCTTTTCTATATGTCATTTGTTGATAATACTTGGTATTGGTGCCATATTTTTATAATTATGTATATTTGCAATTGTTTTTATTAATAATCTCTTGTGTGAAGTGTTTTCTACGTGATGGAATACTTTTTTTCTTGTATGGAGGATCAGTGTCGGCCCATATAGTGGGCAACCTGGGCCTTCAACCAGGGCAGCAGAGTGCAAGAGGGCATCAAAGTCCCATATGTAAAGTGGTTTTAGTAGGCTCAGTTTTATAATATTTTCTAAAAAAGAAAAATTGGCAAACAACAAATTGATTAGGCTCCTCGTTTCTCTCAACCCTCGCTCTGACATATGAATCAAACAGCAAAAGAGCTTCTTCTAATCCATCATTAACTGCATCGAATCACTCATTCCAAACTTTCAATTCATTGAGTCATCGAGGCATCGAGAAGACGAACGGCAAAAAAAACTTATTCTAATCAATCCATAGATTCTACTGTTCGGTTCGACCACAATGCACCACCACGACACTGTTAGGAGTATGCCCTCGAATGCCACTCAAAGGATGTTGAGTGAGGTCATTGTACTTGTAATTATGTAAATCATTAATATTAGGCAATGGATGTTTCTTTATTTACTGGTAGTTACTGGCATTCCTAACTCGTAAATATACATATAGAAACTAGTCCGTGTATTTGAGAGCAAAACATTCCACTCCTTATTGGATAAGGGGGTCGGCACTGGAAAGGTTTATAGCTCAAATACTTAATTGTTCGCAAGTCGATGAAACTTGACTGGGCGTTAAGTTAATGTGAAGACTTGTATAACGTGTTCTTTAACGTGGAGAGTGCCTGTCGAATGCTAATGGTTTGTGGGAGCACACGTTATAGGTATGCTAATTGGACTAGTATACTCAAACCAACTCACCCTCGATTCGTTGCATGGATTTCACTCCGGGACAGTCAATGACGGAATCGAAAGGTTGTGATAGGTATTCGGGAACCTTCAACTTGAGGATTTAGTAGGGATGTGCTTGTGACGTCAAGATTTTTATTAGAGTAGTTCGACCCTGTAAACCGGGAGATGGGGGTCAACCTTAACGTGCATCTTGACGGGCAAGTAGCAGGTCCTACTGAATACCAAGATAGAATTCTTTCTCCCGTTAGTGAGCGGGTTATATGTCCTATGCGGTTATTGGCAGATGAGATCATAAGTCTTTGGCCAAAGCATTGGAGCTAGTTGTATTGGATACACGAGAGCTTGATGATCTCGATTTGCATTAACACATGCATAGCGTCAAGTACAGATAGGGTTGACTGACCGTGACCCTATAACTTGATTGGGACATTTGAAAGAAGGGTTTATACGTATACTGGTATTCATGACAGAATGGTTCTTGAATGATCCCAATCATTCGTTCTCAGTTGGGGTACAGTGTAGGCCGCCAGGCTGGCTAGGTGGTGCGACTACTCTTTGGTTCCTCCCATTGCTAACTGAGACAGACCTACCGAGTCGCGCAATAGGATTGACGACGGAATGAATCAAGCTAATTCTCTCATAATGAATATTAGATATTGGATATCTAAATTTGGGACATTGGATGTTTAAATTGATTTATTGGAGAAATTAATTACTCGGTGATAAATATAATTCATGAATATAATTATTTCTTGAAGAAATTAATTATGTTATTATGTATTTGATATGATTAATTAATTGTATTAATTTATCGATATAAATACATCAGAACGGAATCGGAGTTTATCTGTTTGGACTCACGGCAGTTCGAAACGAACCGAAGTCGTCCAATTTCCACATGGGCCGCCCCCCACATTTCCACCCACCTTCCTTTTGGACTCTTGTTCTATTCTTTAATGGATGATGTTGTCTTGGTGGGGTTTGATTCCTCATGTGCATGAGTTGTACATGTGGGTGGAAATTGAATAAAGAGAGGAAGACTTCTCATCACTCTCACCCCATTTTGATTCCATACGTGAGAGAGAGTAATAGAGAGAGAATACATTTCTCAAGTTCTTTTTCTCCTTCTTCAACTTAGTTCTTGGTGATTCTTGGAGAAAAATCAAGAAATCAAAGAGAGAAAATTTGATAAACATACTTAGAGTATATTCATCAAATTCAATAGCTTCATCACTTAGCTCTAGCCGTATCCTTGGAAGATAGCAAGGTGATCGTCATCCTGGTCGTTTCTCCGGCGCGTGGCAAGTAGAGGCGTTGTATTTTCGACGTTGGATCATTCGAGTGCTTGGAGCGCTTTGGATCATAGGGAATACGTTTAAAGCTTGGGGAATAGCTCAAGATAAGGAATCCAGTTAATCAACGGACTACAAGGGTGATTTTCTTACATCTCTTGTGTTTTCGTTTATATATTCGTATATACGTAGACTGATCGATCCTCGTAGGGATTCAGATCGAATTGATGTTCATTTTACCGCTTCCGCTGGGCCTTCGATTTAGGCACCGAATCCCAACAGTGGTATCGGAGCATAGGTCTTGCGATCGTATATACGATATTGGCATTTGGAATGCTTGATTAGATGGTGTATGATTTGGAATAATAATCGTATTAATCGTCGATTTTCTATTGTTCATCTAAAAATTAATTTTTCATGATTTTATGTTACAATATAAATCTATTTTTCTTTTGAAAAGCTAATTTAAATGTGTAATATAAAGATTAGAAAAATATTATTTTTGGAATCGGGGCAAAAAAACGAGCCGAAAACGTAAACGGACCCGGAAGCTTGGAGCTGTCCGGCACCGCCCTCATGATCTGCCACTCTGGATCATGATGCCTCACCGGACATGCTCGCGGCATGTGCGAGCCTGGGAAGCTTGTTGGCGATGTCGGGCTTGGCCCGGCCGTATTTTCCGACTCCGTTTTTTATTTCGTTCGATAATTAATTTCCCACAAATTAAATTGGATTTAATTTGACTAAGATTTAATTATGGCAATTTTATTCTCAGGGGAATTAATTTAATGAAATATTTTCTCGTCCGGGCGGTTGTTTAAATTAATTGGATTAATTCGTTTTGGATGGATTGATTTATATTGATTTGATCAATATTCAAATTCATTATGAATGCCATTTATTTAATGTGTTGGATGCATTATTTTTGAATGGTGATGTGGTTCATGAACCTAGTTTTGATCATTCAGTTTTATTCGATTGGGTTGTAAAGGCCGTTTTGAGCCTATTTATTTTACTAGAAATATTTGTGTCTAGGATGCAATTTTCAATGTAAAATTTATATGTAATGACGAAGACCGGAGGAAGATCTGTTTCGAGAAGACGAAGATTCAAGACGAAGATTTGTAATTAGATTACGGAGTTTTTGTTTTCTAGGAACGGTCCACAAACCACATGTTGGTAGCAACTAGGTTGTGAATGGTCGTTTCATATTGTATGAATGCCACAAACGCGCTTAAATGAATTAATGTGCAAAGTGTAACATTAATCGCGATAATTCTCCCTCAACAAATTATTAAGTTTATAAGGTTTCAAGGTTTTCCTTCCCTCCATCGAGCTTTCGGGAAATTGAAATCCAAACCGGATGTGCTATGCTTCTGAGTTATCGGGGTAGTCATTAGGGGAGGACGGATAAATTACCGGGAGTGCATTGGATGCCTTCGGTTGGAGCAAATCCCTAGAAACCTGATAGGTTGCCAGATAAGATTCAATTGTGAAACTGATTTGCGTCGATGGTATAAGATTAACTTGTTCACGAACCATAGAAACCGTATAGGTTGAGGGGGGTGAACAAGGGAAAAAAGAAGATCGAATCATCCATTAGATGGGTTGGTGTTGGACACCACTTTATGAAAATTAATAGACTAGAAACTTGTTCGGTTACCCTCTATTAAGAATTATAAAGAACTCGATCACCACTATGAAGTAGTGCGACGATACTTCCGGATTTCACATGGGAGTGTGTTATTCCGATAAAAATCGTGGGAGCTGGGTAGCAAGAATAGAAAAGACCTTAATTCTATACTCAGAACATAATATAACAAGTCACTAATTAATCTGTTATACTTAATGTAGACATAACTCTCAATATGGCAATGAATCCACTCACAATTCTACTCGAGAAGAACACCCTGATTGGACCTAACTTTGTGGACTGGCTCCGCGATCTGATGATTGTCCTCAGTATAGAGGCACTGGGATACGTCTTGGAGACGGACATTCCGGCGCCTCCTGTGCGGACCAGAGCCAATCAGGAAGAGATCGAAAACCACGAAAGTGGGTTAAGGATGACATAAAAGTCCGTACTTACATGATGACTTCTATGTCAAATGAGCTTCAGAGAGCTCATGATAAAATGACTTCTGCTAGGCAGATTCTATCTCACTTAACCGAACTTTATGGTGAGCACAGCAGAACTGCTAGATATGAGATATCCAAGCAACTGTTCGGTGCAAGGATGAAGGAAGGTGAGAAGGTTGGGGAACACATCCTCAAAATGACATCCATGATCGAGAGATTGGAGGCTCTTGATTTTAAAATGGATGCTTCTCTTCAAACCGACCTTATCCTATAGTTTCTTCCTGATTCCTTCTCACAGTTTGTTATGAACTTTAACTGCAATGAGATTGCATGTAATTTAGATGGGCTAATGAATAAACTTGTGACCGCTCAGTCTCAGATGAAGACTCCACGGATGAAGGAGTCTACTCTTGTGATTTCTTCTGGACCTCGGAGGTCTAAGAACAAGAAGAAATAGACCAAGAAGCAAACTGGACCACATGTCAAGGAATTCAAGGGCAAGGGCAAGGCCCCAACGGTTCCAAAGAGCAAGAAGAAAGACGTTTCTCTCAAGTGCGGTGAGCTGGGCCACTGGGCTAGAGAATGTCCTATTCTTCATGGCACTTCAGGTACAGAACTTTTAGTTTTGGAAACAAATTGTTCTGCTACTGTATTTTCTACTTCCTAGATACTGGATTCTGGTGCTAGTTCTCATATTTGTACCATAAATCAGGATCTGGAACAAAGTAGGAAGCTTGGAGCTGGAGAAGTTATGATCACGGTCGGAAGTGGGCATAGTGTCGAGGCAACCGACATAGGATCACTTCTTTTGGGTTTAGAATCTGGCTTTGTTTTGACTTTAGAAGATGTACTTCTTTGCCCAATGGGCATAAAAACATTGTATCCATTTCGGTCATGGACCGAAAAAGCTTTTTATTTTTCATTGGTGATGGTTCATGCAAAATTTATTTCAGAAATAAACTAGTGGGTACTGCTACATTATTAAATGGATTGTATCATCTAAATCTCAGTAACAAAGTAGTTGTGAATACTATGACTAGAAAACGTGGTAGGGATGAAACCAATCAGGTTTTGAAATGATATCTTAGACTTGGTCATGTTGGTCAGACTAAGGTTTACAAGATGGAAAAAGATGGACTTATGGGTCCATTGGGATCGGATCCCTTTCCTACTTGTGAATCTTTCCTTAAAGGCAAAATGACTAAGTCCCCCTTCACAGGGACTTTTGAAAGAGCCGCTGATAAACTAGGATTAATCCATACCGACGTATGTGGTGCTTTGGAAGTAGCACGTGATGGATATCAATATTTCATTATGTTTACAGATGATCATACTAGGTATGTTTATGTATACTTAATGAAAAATAAATCCGAGGCCTTTGAGAAATTCCAGGAATTCAAGGCCCTAGTCGAGAAGCAAACTGGTAATCATATCAAAGCACTTCGGTCGGACCGAGGTGGCGAGTATATGAGTTCGGAGTTTGACGAGTTCCTTAAGGAACATGGAATAGTTTCACAACTAACACCTCCAGGTACTCCTCAGTTAAATGGTGTGTCAGAAAGAAGGAACCGAACCTTGTTGAAGATGGTCCATTCCATACTGGGCTATATTGACTAACCGATTTATCTGTGGGGGTATGCACTCTTGACTGCTGCTTACATCTTGAACAGATGTCCTTCCAAATCTGTTCCCAAAACTCCACATGAGAAGTGGGAGGGCAGGAAACCAAGTCTTAATCATATTAGGATTTGGGGATGTCCCGCCTATGTCAAGAAAACTAAGGTGGAGAAGTTGGAAGCTAGGTCCGCGAAGGTATGTTTCATTAGATTCCTGTCTGGGATGATGGGATATCTATTCTACATGCCCGAAGATCGAAAGATCGTTTTTGCTTTACAAGGACACTTCCTGGAAGATGAGTTCATTCAGGAAGGCAGAGCAGGTAGAAGTATTTCTTTAGAAGAATACAATGAAACTCCTCGGGAGACACCTGTGCAAGAAACTGGAACTGAACCTTCTGAAACACAAGTACAACCACCTCGTAGGTCTAGTAGGGTGTCTCATTTACCTGAGAGGTATGGGCTTGTGCACTTGGAGGAACTAGGTCTCGATGAGGTTCCAAGTGATAGCCAAGAGACTGACCCAACGACCTATGATCAAGCGATGGTGGATGTAGACTCTGCGAAATGGCATGAAGCTATGGAAGCTGAGATAGACTCGATGCATGTCAATCAGGTCTAGACTCTAGTAGACCGCCCCAAGAGCATAGTGCCTATTGGGAACAAGTGGATCTACAAGAGAAAGACTGATGGTGATGGCAAGGTTGACGCCTATAAGGCCAGGCTTGTTGCAAAGGGTTATACCCAGAAAGAAGGGATCGACTACCACGATACATTCTCGCCCGTAGCTATGATCAAGTCTATTCGCATGATGCTAGCTATAGCTGCCTACCACGATTATGAGATATGGCAAATGGACGTAAAGACGGCTTTCCTTAATGGATTCCTCGAGGAGGAAATCTATATGGAGCATCCTAAAGGCTTTGTGTCCGAAGTCGATATTCAGAAAGTGTGCAAGCTCCAGCATTCCATTTAGGGACTGAAGAAAGCGTCGCGTAGTTGGAACCTTCGCTTAGTACTATATGTGGATGACATTCTACTAATAGGAAATGATGTGGGAATGCTCAGTTCTGTGAAAGCCTAGCTTTCGAGTAATTTCTCCATGAAATACTTGGGAGAAGAAACCTATATTCTTGGAATTCGTCTCTACCGGGATAGAGCGAAGAGAACGATAGGACTTTCCCAATCCCTCTATATATAGATAAAATCTTAAAGCGATTTATGATGGATGATTCTAAAAGAGGGTTCCTACCGATGCGACATGGAATAAAACTCTCCTTGAAGATGTGTCCTCAAAGTGAGGAACAACGAAACGAAATGAGTAATATACCATATGCTTTGGCCGTGGGTAGCCTTATGTATGCTATGTTGTGTACGAGAGTTGACATTGTGCATGCTGTAAGCGTGGTGAGTAGGTTTCAGGCAAACCCAGGTAGGGAACATTGGACTGCCGTAAATAACATTCTCAAGTACTTAAGAAGGACTAGAGATATGGTTCTGATGTATGGCGGTGGAGAATTGGATGTGGTGGGATTCACTGATTCGGACTTCCAAGGACTGAAGGAAGATTCAAAGTCTACTTCTGGCTACATATTTACTCTTAATGGAGGAGCACTATCTTGGCGTAGCGCCAAGCAAAGCGCGACTGTTGATTCCACCTGTCAGGCTGAGTATCAAGCAGCCTCAGAGGCTTACAAGAAAGGGTTATGGATTAAGAAGTTTCTAGGAGAACTTCAAGTGATACCATGTGCTGAGCTTCATGTTCCACTGTACTGCGACAACGACGGAGCTGTAGCATAGGACAAGGAGCTGAGGTTTCACAACAGTACCAAGCACATTGAGAGGAAGTATCATCTCGTAAGAGAATTTGTTCGCAAAGGATACATTGTGCTGCATAGAGTAGACTCAGCCGACAACGTCACTGATCCACTGACCAAGCCACTTTCTCAGACTAGCTTGTAGCGTCATCTGGAGAACATGGGTATTAGATACCATATTGTGTGGCATTGAGTGCAAGTGGGATATTGTTAGGAGTATGCCCTCGAATGCCACTCAAAGGATGTTGAGTTAGGTCATTGTACTTGTAATTATGTAAATCATTAATATTAGGCAATGGATGTTTCTTTATTTACTGGTAGTTACTGGCATTCCTAACTCGTAAATATACATATAGAAACTAGTCCGTGTATTTGAGAGCAAAACATTCCACTCCTTATTGGATAAGGGGGTCGGCACTGGAAAGGTTTATAGCTCAAATACTTAATTGTTCGCAAGTCGATGAAACTTGACTGGGCGTTAAGTTAATGTGAAGACTTGTATAACGTGTTCTTTAACGTGGAGAGTGCCTGTCGAATGCTAATGGTTAGTGGGAGCACACGTTATAGGTATGCTAATTGGATTAGTATACTCGAACCGACCCACCCTCGATTCGTCGCACGGATTTCACTTCGGGACAGTCAATGGCAGAATCGAAAGGCAGTGATAGGTATTCGTGAACCTTCGACTTGAGGATTTAGTAGGGATGTGCTTGTGACGTCAAGATTTTCATTAGAGTAGTTCGACCCTGTAAACCGGGAGGCAGGGGTCAACCTCGACGTGCATCTTGACGGGCACGTAGCAGGTCCTACTGAATACCAAGATAGAATTCTTTCTCCCGTTAGTGAGCGGGTTATATGTCCTATGCGGTTATTGGCATATGAGATCATAAGTCTTTTGCCAAAGCATTGGAGCTAGTTGTATTGTGTTGGCCACTAAGTATACTGGATACAGCATGGAAAGAGTTTTAAACTACAAGCTGTACGGTTTTAAATCTGAGTGTGTAGTGGAAGTCTTAAATACAGTAAGTTGCTGTGGATACAACAACTCGATATACAGTGTATACTTAAATAATCACAGTTTAATAAAACAAGTAAGGAAGAAGGTAAATAACGCAGTATTTAAAGTGGTTCAAGGTAAACCCCTCTACGTCCACTGGTCCTCCACACAGGAGTAAAAAGTTTATTATAATTACTTCGTACACAACTACGTAATTATAACAACACACAATCAATATATCGTTCACACAGATTGATATAAAGATCTTAGCTTCAACCATTCACACAGATTGGTTTGAGCTAACACTTGACTGGCTTCTTCACACACAGTTCTGAAGCTTCGTCTTCTTCGATGCAAATCCTTCACACACAGTTCGGGAGAAGCAAAGATTACTCAGTCCACACAGGGCTGATCTGGGTTTGTTCAAGGATTAGAACAATATATGAACAACAGCTTTGACTTTATGAGCTTCTAGCTGATGATGTGTTGTTCACGGTTTGAGCACTTGTATATCTCTTATATCTGAATAGCAGTAAGCTTTGGAGATATGTTTTGCTCTGAATATTTCTTTGTAAGCTTGATCGTTTGAAAGTCCTTCAGAAGATTAATCGTTCAGTTTCTTTTTTTTGTGATCTTCAAACTTTGGAGATATATATATATATATAGTCTCTGAAATATATCCGTTTGAAATCTATCCGTTGGACAAGATTCTGTGACAACAGACATTTGACTGAGATCCGGATATTGCGGGATTTGTAGATCTTCTGACTTACAGTATTTAAATACTTTATCCTTTAGTATTTAAATACTTCTTTATCAACGGGACTTCACTTCTAGTGAATACTGAAGATTCCTTCTTGTCCTGTTGAGAGCTATATGGAAGGATCACTGTATTGACAATTCGAGACAGCTTCCATACTTAGTCTTTATAAGACTTCTTTGCTGTACTGAAAGGTTGCACTGTATGCTGGATCTATGACAGGTCTTCGATACAGGTTGACACTTCAGCTTTTTGATACAGTTTGTTTACTGTATGCTGGATTGGCATATTGTCAAAACCTCTTTTCACCACTATTCGAAACAAGGATTGTTTATCCTAACTGTTTCGATACAGGGTATTTGTTATCCCAACAATTTCCCCCTTTTTGACAATTTACCAAAACTTAAATCTTTCAAGTCTTCTTGATGATGCCAAAACCTTTTTCATGAAGCGAATAACCTTCTTGATGACTTCGGGCAGATATCTTGGTCTTCTGTCGAATGATCTGGCTTTTTAGCAACTTAGTCTAATTTATGAACTGCTCGCAGGCGAGTTCGATACAGCTAAGAGATTTTACAGTTTAAGCTTATGATTGGCGCGCATGCACAATCTTACAATGTATTCTAGATGCATACAACTGAATTTATGAACTGTTCGTAGACAAGTTCGTACAGCTTAATTTTAAAACAAGTTTCTATACTTGTGATTAATTTCAGCAATTAAATCTAAGTACGTAATCATACAATAACACAATAGATTACGAGTTGTAATCTTTCAAGACAAGCAAACATTTTATTGATATTCAAAATAGAGTACAAGGATTGCTGTTTTGAAAGTAAATTACAAACAAAAATAATATATTAAGGATTTCAGCTCCTATAGTCCGAGTGTCTCCATGGTCTTTTCTCTGGATCATTCTCGGTTCCACGCCACCAATGCTGTAGGGAATTGTTGCCTCGATCTAAATAGATTGCTCTACCATCGTATGATCTGTCAAAGACAAGAATCCAGTCTTCTGGATGGGTGATCCGATCTCCTCTTCTATGCTTGGATTTCATTTCTACTTGGAGAGGAAGCTTTCCTTCTTCTAACATCTTCGTAAATTTTTCTGCGGCCTCCGCTAATGTTTTATAACCTTTAAAAATGGCGGATTCCCTGACGAGTTTAACAAAATATCTCATCAGTTCATTTTTACTCCATTGCTTCACTTCTTCAGCAGTGGGATGGCGGTTGGTTGGCAGACAAATTTCAGAAGGTCTTTGGATTAAGCTTTGCCATGGGATGCTGGGATCATAGAACTCAGGTCGAGAACTCGAAATCCTGAAACTTTGTGCGGTAGGGCTAATTTGTTCAGCTCGGCAGTAATGCTGTCTTGAGCGGCATTAAATTCCCTTTCGTGCTGGAGCCTTGTTCTCCTTGCAGCTTCTCTCGCTTCTTCCCCCCTTTTGGCGTCATCAAGACGTCCTAAGATCTCCAGTGCGGCATCCTGTTTCGTCTCAATGTTTGACATTTTCTCGACAAGGGAGGAGAGCACCTGCAACATATCTTTGATACTTTTGTCATGTGCTCGCAGATGAGAACTTGTTTCGATCATGGTTGCTGCTGTCTTGGCCTCAAATATGCGAGTTTTGGATTCCTCTTCTCTCAGGAGTTGCTCTTGTTTTTCTTGCAGATTCTTCAGAGCTTGCTTGAAGACTTCTGGCAATACAGTGAAGGCTTCGACTACTCGAGAGACTTCATGCTATAATCCAGTCATCTATTCGACAGCAGATGTGTGCATCCAATTTAGAGCTTTTTTCTACTGAATACAAGGCATTAACTGCATCCTGGATAAAGACGGTTTGAAGGCCAAGAGCATGCAATCGCTCTTTCCTAGCTGCAGTGCTGGGAGAATCCGGCTTGGAAAAATCTTCGGCTCCATTCAACCTCCTCAAATTCACAGTAGGGTGTGAATTGAGTTGGACATCCTCAGGTGTAGTACCGTCGTCGGATTCCATAGCCGTTGTGGGTTCGGCGTCAGGAGGTGCTGTATCCTCCTATTTCGAATTGGCTTCTGAAGACATGGGTATAGGAGGGACTAATTCCTCCTGGTGTCTCTCAGCTTCCGCATGTTCCAGCAGAGGGACTGATTCCTCTTGTTGGATGGCGCGTGATACTTCTTCTTCTTCTGCGGCAGCAGGCTCGGGTGCATGTTCTGAAACAATTTCTTCTTCCTCGACTTGAGGGACTTATTCCTCATCGACAAGAATATTTTCTTGTTTTGGCGAAGGGGGCTCACATCAGCTTGATGGCCCTTCGTCATTCTTGGTTTGGGAGACATCTCTGTCCTGAGCCTCCTCACGGCTCATTCTCAGACCTGCCTGTAAGGCATCATTGTCGTCGTCTGAGTCGTGGTCTTATTTTAGATCTTGGGGAGAGTCCTCGGACTTATCTTTTCCTTTTCTTCTGGCATCTGATTTTTGCAAAAGATGGCTTTCAATCAATTCTTTGCAGTAGAGATTGTCCCATTGGATCAGGGCTTCAACTTCTGTCGAGTTCGTCACTTCCAACACGAATCTTTCTTCAGTGCTCCAGTCGCTCCAGTTGTATAGGGTGTCATATGGAGCTAGCCGGTAGCTTTTCCATTGAAGGAATCTTTCATAAGCATGATCAATTTGCACAGAGAGAAGGGTTTTGTTGATAATAGTGTCCGGGGAGGGACTTCGTACAATGTTTGAGTCCGCTGTATCGATTGGTTCTTCTACAGGTATGGGATCCTATACGGAAGAGGTATTCCTTACAGGGGATGGTAACCCGAAGGAAGGTGGATCCTGTACGGGTGTGGAATCCCGCATAGGAGAGTTAGCTGTTGGCTCCAAAGGGGCAGCCGACTCGCTAGAGTCTTCTAAGTTGGCAGATGTCCTCTCATCTGTCGTTGCCGCCAAAGGCTCGGGATTTACTGTCGATACAGTAATGGGCATCTCTTCCACAGGGGTTGGGCCCTGGGGTAATTCATCGGTGGGTTGTGCCACGCTAGAAGCATCCTTGGAGGGTTTGGTAGATTTAGCTTTTGTAAGCCTCCTTAGCTTCTTTTTCGGCTTCTCAGCAGCAATTGGTCTCTTGCTGTGAGATCTCTTGCAGTTGGTGAAATTCCACACACTGGGATTTCGAAGAAACATCCCTTGGATCTTCAGAAACAGGCATACTGCGGACGAATGGTTGGTTGGCGACCAGGGTGCTCTGGTTATAGGCTGAAGGTTTGACGCCTCCTAAGTAAATCCGGGAGCTTATTTTCTTAGCATCTGCAGACAGTGGAAGTCCGCACTATGTCAAAATGTGGTTTATAAATAAACCAAATGATTTCTTTTGCGACGCAGGTTTTGACACTTCTTCCTGCAGACGCTTCAGAATTATCTTACACCAGTTGACCTTTTCACAGGTCATAATTGCTACCATCATCCTAAATCTCAGATTTGTGCACATCTCAAAGGCACCAGTGTGATTCTCGATGATACGGCAACAAAAGTCATGCAAGTACACATATGGCTGATCGCTAGAATTCGCGTAGTATGGTTTTCAAATCCGATCAATTTTAAAATTTGTAAAACCTCGAAGTAATTCCAAGGTGTCGAACCCAAGGGAATTGATGTGTCGAAAATAAAGGAAGTAACTCTACTCAAAATTTGACTGCTATTTAGGAATCCGAAAATTTGTTTTGATTCTAATTATCTAACTTTAAAAATCGAAAAATAAAAATTAAATAAAAGATGAATTATCTAAATCAAGCAAATAAAGCAAATTAGCAAGATAAAACCACAAGTCGAAAGGTAATTGATCCTAGGGTAGTATCATCTAATTGAGTTCACACAATCCATTCACTTGATTCCTTTTCCCCAAATTTTAATTCAATCCTAGAAATAATCACTCAGCCGATCTAGAATTCCGATCAAGGCAACCTAGAAAGATAGTTAATTTAAACCCTTTTTCCCGCTAAGGCTCAAAGAATTTGAATCACTTAAAAAGCGCCAACTTATTTATCTATGATTAATCTTACTCCACTTAGGTCTTAAGATTAAATCATACTGTGCATCAAGTATCTCCACTAATTAATTAATCCTTCCGGGCAAAATCAATTAGCTAACATGCATCGATTAAGGGCCCTTTAATCTAGCATGAGATTTAACACATCTTGATCACAAGCCTAGGATGAAAGGTAAAAAGGTAATCAAAGGAACATCATGTGAACATCAATTAAATTTACTAACCCTAGAATCAATCAATGAATTTAGCCAGACATAATTGAAATTAAACAAGAAATAGATGAAGAATGCATATTATTAATATGAAAAGAGAGATTACAACCCTTACGGATGAACTCCGAGTCTTCAATCTCCGAAAAAGTAGAAAAACAATAATAATTGCTTCCTCCAAAAAGTTCTTGTCTCAAAGGAATTAATCTTGCTAAAAATGTAAAAATCTGCTAGAGATGAAAAAGATGATAAAGAATGATGATAGATAGTAAAACTAGGTCTAGAAGGAGGTTTATATAGCCTAAGGGGGTTAAGCTCCCGATTAGCCCTAATCTAGGAAACAAAATCTATCCAAAAGAGTCAAAATCCGTCAAAATACGAAAGCCCACGTAGCAGCCTATCGGCCTGGCCTATAGGTCGATAGCTTGCCCGATAGTTGGTTCGTCGGTCGACTTCACTTGATAGGGCAGGAACACCTTTCGGACGCACCTATCGGCCGATAGGCTTGCCCGATAGGTTCGTCTGTCTCTTGCAAAAATCGTTTCTTCCGTCCGTTTGACTCGACTCTCGGTCCTTTGTCTCGTTTTGGGTCCTTTTGGCTCTAAAAACCTGCAAACACACTAAAACCAACCCAAACGCATAATACAGCTCGACTAATCATAAATAAGCCAAATACGAGCACATTAATCACGAAACGAGATAAAAACCTAGTATAAAATCCTAGAAAAATGTGGTAAAATTACCACTTATCAAACCCCCCCAAACTTAAGCCTTGTTCGTCCCGAACAACAAAAAGAAAAGAAAAAGACAGTCGTGAATCATCGTGCAACTCATAGTGTTCAACCTAATCAATACTATCCTGTAATTCTCTCTAAATAATCCGAGTGTCGTAAAAGCGAGCTGCACTTAGAATAATGATTCCGCAAAGTAGTCAAGTTCAGTCCTAATCATTCGTTCATGAAGAAAATCCAGCTCAAAGATTAACAAAACGTGAGTCAAATCGACCGTCAATATGAAAGGCTAAAATAAACAAGCTAGTTCGTCCGTTACACGTCTAGTGGCACAATTTTCACGAGTTTCATAACAAATAAACCTCGGACAGTATTCCCTTATATATATGTTCAAGAATTTGATTCGAGTTGACCACTAGGTTAGGATCTCGGGATGTTTCATCGGGGTAATCCTAGGGTGGAACTTCCATTCTCATGTATTAGGAAACCGTTTGACGTAAAAGACACTCATGGGGCACATGGATGCTTCTAGTTACTAAGTTCCCGTCTACAGTGGAGAAACAACTCGAATATATAATTTCCGCATGTCCGAATCAAGGTCGCCGTTTTGCGCGAGAGTAAACAGCGGGTCACGCGAATACCCCCAGTTACTAGGTTCCCTATCCTCGGCACATGTGAAATATCTAAATCACTAGTCTAATCAGAGTCGTCGTTTTACGCGAGGGTAAACAACGGGTCACGCGAATGCCCCCGGTTACTAGACTTCCCTTCATAGAACAACATTATCTCAACTTTTGGGAAAAACTGACCGACTCTAAACTCACTCTAAGTGCCAACACGACTGACGAAACAGTACGACTCACTATCCGGAAGATGTAACCAAACGTATTGACGGTGATTTTAAAACAAGTATGTATCGTCTCTTATCTGCCAAGACCTCTACAATCACGAAAAATTTTGGACCTAAATGAATACTATGCAAAACAGAAATAACTGACTACAACTCGACTAAACTCGACCGTTTCTTCAGAGAGAAAAACAGTGTCGTAACATCGGTATCACACAAATAGAAGCACGAAAAATTCACGAATAAAGAAAAACTAAGACAAGCAAGGCTATCTAAAACAAACAACGAAAAGCAAATAAAAGCAAACACGAAATCTAAAAAAAACTACTACGACCTAAAAAATAGAAACTAGCAAACACACCAAACGAAAATGAACATAAAAATCTAAAAAAAAACTGAGCAACAAAAGCCAAAACCACGCAACACCAATATGATAAGCACAAATAAAAACAACGGGCACCAACACAAGCAAATAATGATACAAGGCAAACAAGGTACTCACACGTAAAGAAATTAACAAAGCCGCACTTCTTCCCCCCCAAACTTATTTCGCATCCCAAAGGAGGAATAAGTTTGAAAAGAGAAAGGAGTGGCTTTGTTAACGGAGTACCTGATCACTGTGGCGGAAATGGCGGGTTTTTCGGCGAGCTCGGATCATAGCGGGCATGTGAATCGGGGGAAAGGAGCAAAGTGGTACATCTCGTGTAGCATTCGGTTGTAGTGGTCCTACTGGGCCCACCTATCTTCCTCCCTCTTCCTCTCTTGCTCCCTTCGGATACTGGGCCGGGAATGCCCTATCGGGCAGGCCTATCGGCCGAGAGGCTGGGCAGATAGGAACTACTGAAACTTACGTACCTCATATCGGGTGGAATATCGGTCGATGTGGTCTGCCTATCGACCACTGCTTTCAACATGTAATTTTTTTAATTTTCCTCAGCCTATCGGCCGGGCCTATCGGCCGATAGGCTCGCCCGATAGGTTTGTCTGTCTCAAAAAAAAATTTCAACTTTTTCTGGTTCGCAAACTTGGTCTCGTTTTTGCTTGGATATGGCGATTAAAGACCTGCAAGTATCCAAAACTCGGCGTGCATGGATTAGAACTTAACAAAACTAACAAAGCTACTACGAAACTAGAAACTACAAAAATCACGCAAATGAAAAATCGACAATAAACGAATAAAACGAACTAATATACATACGTTGGGTTACCTCCCAACAAGTGCTACGTTTAACGTCTTTAGCTAGACGATACCTCATTCAGTCCGGGTCTTCAGCGACAATTCCCCCTTGAACAGGTTTGTTGATATCAAGATAGCATACGTCCCTCTCATTAGATCGAAACTCGTTCGCCTCCAACATTCGAACATACTCTGGCAAATCCTCGGAAATTTCATCAACATCGGAATGTGAGTAAATGGAGTGTGAAATGCAATGCTCCAACAAGTCGGTCGGGGGCGGCATAATAGACTCAATTTCACAACATTCCTCGGGCGCATCATCGGGCTTCTTCATCGCGTCATAGATGGAAATTTTCAGATTTTGATCATTAACCCGGAAGGTAAGATCACCATCTTGGACGTCGATAAGTGCTCTCCCCGTCGCTAGAAATGGTCTCCCAAAGATCAATGGTTGATTCTCGTCCTCGGGCATATCAAGAACTACGAAATCGGCCGGGAAGACTAAGTGTTGGACTCTAACTAACACATCCTCCACAACTCCCCTCGGATAAGAGATCGACCGGTCCGCCATGAGTAGAGAAATGGTAGTCGGCTTCATCTCCCCAATCTTCAACCTCTTAAAGATGGATAGAGGCATAAGATTGATGCTTGCTCCGAGATCACACAACCCATTACGGAACGTTTGGTCGCCAATTATGCATGTCAAAGTAAAACGTCCTGGATCCTTCTGCTTGAGCGGGAGCTTGTTTTGAATAATAGCGCTACACTCCTCTGTCAAATTTATTGTTTCAAATTTCACCAACTTCCTCTTGCTTGCCACAGCGTCTTTCAAGAATTTAACGTACCCCGGCATGTCTCTCAAAGCGTCTAGAAGTGGAATGTTGATATTCACCTTTTGAAACATGTCGATAAACCGTTGAAGCTTTTCATCATATCTCGACTTGGCCAATCGCTGTGGAAATGGAGCTTTTACCTCAAAATCTTTCACATTCGAACTTCCAGGAGCCTTTCGACCGATAGGGGGGTCGATAGGCTCAAGCTATCGGCGTGCATGCAGGTATCGGGTGGGTCTATCGGCCGATAGTCTTGGCGATGGGCTCTTTGCGTTTCATCTTCCTTCTCGTTCTCAGCTCCCGTTTCTAGTACATCCTCGTTTCCAGATTTCTCAATTTCAGCCCCATGATTACTGTACCTTGTCCCACTCCGAAGCTCGATTGCGTTGCATTGTTGCGTCTTCGGGTTGGTCTCGGTGCTGCTCGGAAAATGCCCCGGCTTATGAAATTCGGCTTGGGCGTTCGCCATTTGACTCATTTGGATCTCCACCATCGACATCTGCTTTGTCAAGGCTATCACTGAGTTTCCAATGGTTGTCACACTATGCTCGAGAGCCCCGAACCTCTTGTCTGCTTTATAAATAAAATCTTTTTGACTTGCCTCTAACCGTTCCAACATCTCTTCCATTGGTGTCTTAGCAATCGGCTCTTGAATAACCCCGTTTTTCACGTTAAATCCCGGTGGTGGCTGGAGAGCATTGTTCGGGTTGGCATAGCAGAAATTAGGGTGGTTTCGATTGTTCGGATAATAGTTCCCCCTATTTCCCCCTTGCCAGAAGTTTCCTCCTTGCACGTAATTTACATCCTCCTTAACTGCAATAGGCTCGTTTAGCTCTTCAAAAACTGAATTGACTCCCAAAGTATTCTTTTTTAGCATTTCAAGCTCTTTTTGTTGTCTTTCAAATTTCGCCTTCAAATCACCGTAGGCGTCCTCGTCACCGGATGGGACCTTTCTTCTCGTCATCTTCCTATCGGTCACCTCCTCGTAATCATTGTTGACCGCTAGCTCGATGAGATTCTTGGCCTCTTCATAATCGTTAGCAAGAAATCCCCCTTTCGATGAATAGTCCAACTCTCTTCTAGCCTTCCTCGTCAAACCCCGATAAAACCGAATATAGATTTCCTCCTTGTCAATTCCATGCTGTGGGCATTTGCGAAGTAGCTTCTTAAATCGGATCCATGCCTCGTATAAGTATTCATCCTCATATTGCTCGAATTGCAAGATATCGTTGATTTGTTTTTGCACCTTCGAGGGAGGATAGAACTGTGCTAAGAACAACCGAGTCATCTCTCTCCAAGTGCCAATTTCCTTCCGATCTAGGCTCTTGTACCAATCTAGCGCATCGTCTTCTAAGGAGAACCGGAATAGGCGGAGCTTAATGACATCCGGAGGCACTCCGTTTTGCTTGATGGTGGCACATATGTCCAAAAACGACTCAAGATGAGCGTTTGGATCTTCATTAACTCCTCCTCCGTATGTTTGAGATTTCACCGTAGCGATGAGGGACGGCTTAAGCTCGAAGTTGTTGGCATCAATCTTTCCCCAACCTCCTTCTTGATAATCGTCCAGCTTAGGTCGAAAGCGTGCATTCAAAGGGATCTTCTCGGGACGAGCGAGTTCTCGTGGTGGGTCAACAATGTCGGCCATGGTATCAACGAAAGGTATAGAAATAGTCTCGGTTCTCGCTTCTTGCTTCTTCCTCCTCAAAGACTTCTCGATTTCCGGATCCAAAGGAAATAAGTCCTTTCCTTGGGATCTTGTGATCATGCACCGCCTACAAGGAAGAGAAAACAAGATGTGAGGAAACGAGATCGAAAATTAATAATAATAGTAAACAACCTAAAGTAACAATCTCTTCTTTTTCGAATTATCCCTTTAAGTTTTCTATCAATTCCCCGGCAACGGCGCCAAAAATTGATCGCTAGAATTCGTGTAGTATGGTTTTCAAATCCGATCAATTTTAAAATTTGTAAAACCTCGAAGTAATTCCAAGGTGTCGAACCCAAGGGAATTGATGTGTCGAAAATAAAGGAAGTAACTCTACTCAAAATTTGACTGCTATTTAGGAATCCGAAAATTTGTTTTGATTCTAATTATCTAACTTTAAAAATCGAAAAATAAAAATTAAATAAAAGATGAATTATCTAAATCAAGCAAATAAAGCAAATTAGCAAGATAAAATCACAAGTCGAAAGGTAATTGATCCAAGGGTAGTATCATCTAATTGAGTTCACACAATCCATTCACTTGATTCCTTTTCCCCAAATTTTAATTCAATCCTAGAAATAATCACTCAGCCGATCTAGAATTCCGATCAAGGCAACCTAGAAAGATAGTTAATTTAAACCCTTTTTCCCGCTAAGGCTCAAAGAATTTGAATCACTTAAAAAGCGCCAACTTATTTATCTATGATTAATCTTACTCCACTTAGGACTTAAGATTAAATCATCGTGCATCAAGTATCTCCACTAATTAATTAATCCTTCCAGGCAAAATCAATTAGCTAACATGCATCGATTAAGGGCCCTTTAATCTAGCATGAGATTTAACACATCTTGATCACAAGCCTAGGATGAAAGGTAAAAAGGTAATCAAAGGAACATCATGTGAACATCAATTAAATTTACTAACCCTAGAATCAATCAATGAATTTAGCCAGACATAATTGAAATTAAACAAGAAATAGATGAAGAATGCATATTATTAATATGAAAAGAGAGATTACAACCCTTACGGATGAACTCCGAGTCTTCAATCTCCGAAAAGTAGAAAAACAATAATAATTGCTTCCTCCAAAAAGTTCTTGTCTCAAAGGAATTAATCTTGCTAAAAATGTAAAAATGCTAGAGATGAAAAAGATGATAAAGAATGATGATAGATAGTAAAACTAGGTCTAGAAGGAGGTTTATATAGCCTAAGGGGGTTAAGCTCCCGATTAGCCCTAATCTAGGAAACAAAATCTATCCAAAAGAGTCAAAATCCGTCAAAATACGAAAGCCCACGTAGCAGCCTATCGGCCTGGCCTATAGGTCGATAGCTTGCCCGATAGTTGGTTCGTCGGTCGACTTCACTTGATAGGGCAGGAACACCTTTCGAACGCACCTATCGGCCGATAGGCTTGCCCGATAGGTTCGTCTGTCTCTTGCAAAAATCGTTTCTTCCGTCCGTTTGACTCGACTCTCGGTCCTTTGTCTCGTTTTGGGTCCTTTTGGCTCTAAAAACCTGCAAACACACTAAAACCAACCCAAACGCGTAATACAGCTCGACTAATCGTAAATAAGCCAAATACGAGCACATTAATCACGAAACGAGATAAAAACCTAGTATAAAATCCTAGAAAAATGTGGTAAAATTACCACTTATCAATGGCAAGCAGAAATTTTTCTTGTGACAGGTAGTCTGAACAGATTCAACTGAAGCTGATCCTGTGAACAGGCCATAGTACTTGGTCAACAACTCTTGAGACCCAAAAGTCTCAAGGTCTTCCATGGTCAGGCCATCAGCGGGCAGCCTGAAGATTTTCTGGAGAAGATCTCGATCGATGCGGATCTCCACTCCGCGGATGAGAGCGGTGATGTCAGCCACGTGGCCTCCCTGAGCTAGCGACAGAAATCGGACGACAGCGTTGAGGTAGAAGTCCTCAACCAAATGGACGTCGTATTTCTCGGCGGTGTGGCTCCCAAGGCGGTAGAGGCCTTGCTGACATATCCTGGTGATGATGAACTCCATTGGTTCGACGTTATTTTTTTCAGCAAGAATTCGTTCAATGACGACAGATCTGGAGAAGATCCGCCCGTCAATGATGTTCGAGGCTTTCTTGAGGGCAGAGGCAGAGGTCTGAGTAGATGCCATTGATGAATACACTACTACAAAATACCCATTTAACAGCGGACGATTAACAGCGGTTATCGTAAAACCGCTGTTAAATTTGTGTGGTGGCACGGTTCGTAAATACTATGAAAAATTAACAACGGTTATTACAGAAACCGCTGTTAAATTAAGACAATTAACGGCGGTTTCTGTAAAACCGCTGTTAAAATCCGCCAATTAACGGCGGTTATTAAGAAACCGCCGTTAATTTTTCATATTTTATGGCGGTTTCTTAATAACCGCCGTTAATTTGCGGATTTTAACAGCGGTTTTACAAAAACCGCCGTTAGACTTCCATTTAATTACACCCGTTTCTTTCTTTCTTTCTTCTTTTTTCCTTTCTTTCTTCCAACGCTTGACTCCGCGACTTTTCACAGGCGACCCGCGACCTCCGGCGACCTCGTGACCCCCGCGACCTCCGGCGACCTCGTGACCCCCGCGAACTCCGGCGACCTCGCGACCCCCGCAACCTCCTCGGCGTTTCGCAATCGACCACCGCGAATTATTTGGTAATTATTCCGAACTCTCTTCTTTGTTCCTATTTGGTAATTTTATCTAGTCTTTTAAGGATTGTTGTGTGATGTTTAATGTGTGTGTTGTGTGTGTATGTGCATGTATAGGTGTGGCAGTGTGTGTGCGTGCAGTGTGTGTGTGTATTGTGTGTGGCAGTGTGTGTGTGTATTGTGTGTGTGTGTGTGGCAGTGTGTGTATTGTGTGTGGCAGTGTGTGTGTGTGTGTGTGTATCGTGTTTGTTTGTGTTGTGTGTATTGTTTGTGTGTAATGTAGTTTTACATGTTATTTTCTTCTTGTTTGTTGTATAATTTAATCGATTTAGTTGAGTGTGCGTGTTTAATTATGTGTGTTGCTTTTGACAACACTATTTTGTGCAACACGAATTATTTTGGGATAGCTTTGGTTAACTTCTTAAGGATCTTCTTCCTTTGGGATAGATGTTAACTTTCGTCTTAAGGATCTTCTCCCAACAGTTCATGCAGATAGAGTTAGCAATCTTGACAAAGCCATAAGTTGACGTGGTATACAGTTAATTCTATTTTGACAACCGTCGTTCATGTTTCTATTGTAAACAACAATTATAGGACTACCATACCTTTGTCATTCTCTCTGTCAAAACAATTTTCAAAAAGTTAGTAATCATATAGAAATGAAATTCTTCCCCTTTATACAAAACAATAGAAAATTGATGAACATAGTATGTGTAATAGAAAAGAAGAAATGGATCGAAGTTGGATGAATGCAAGTCATGCGAGTGCGGAGTATGACAATGGAATTGAGCAATTTCTTAAATTTGCTCGACAACATCGCTTGGAACCCGATGAACGATACTTTTGCCCTTGTGTGAAGTGTATGAATGGGAGACGACATGAGGCTGACACAATTCGTGAACATCTTGTTTGTGAGGGGATAAACACCAACTATACGGTGTGGATATGGCATGGCGAAATAGTAGATGTTCCAACTGGAAACACTCATGTAGATATAGATGGTGATCAATTTGAAGAAATGATTCGTGATGTCGGACAAGAATCATTTCAAAGAGCTCATGTTTATGATGCGTTGAAAAGTGATTCAGAGACTCCATTGTATCTGGGGTGTGAAAATTTCACACGTCTATATGCCGTGTTGAAGCTGGTTAATTTGAAGGCAATAAATGGGTTGAGTGACAAAAGTTTCACCGAATTGCTCCAGTTGATGAATGAGATGCTACCAACAGGCAATACATTGCCTAAGCGTACCTATGAGGCGAAGAAGATTTTGTGTCCGATGGGTATGGAGTATAAAAAAATACACGCTTGTCCCAATGATTGCATACTGTACAGAAAAGAGTTTGAAGAATTGCATAAGTGTCCTAGGTGTGGGGTATCACGATACAAAGTGAAGAATGATGGAGAGAACACACAACAAGGACCTCCCGCGAAGGTGTTATGGTATCTTCCGATTGTTCCAAGGTTCAAGCGATTGTTTGCTAATAGAGATGATGCAAAGAATCTCACATGGCACGCAAATGAGAGAAAATGTGACGGGCTAATTCGTCATCCAGCTGATGCTGCACAATGGAAGAAAATAGATCATTTATTTCGATTTCGGGAGTGACCCAATAAACCTAAGGCTTGGACTATACACAGATCGAATGAAACCGATAGGTAACTTAAGCACCAAGCATAGCTCTTGGCATGTTTTACTTGTGATATATAATCTACCTCATTGGTTATGTATGAAACGGAAGTACGTTATGTTGTCAATGATGATTTCAGGACCAAAACAACCAGGAAATGACATAGATGTTTATCTAAGTCCGTTGATTGATGACTTGAGAATGATGTGGGATGAAGGGATTTACGTGTTTGATGGTTACCGCCAGCAAAGTTTCAAGTTGCGTGCAATGTTATTTTGTACGATTAATGACTTTCCTGCATATGGAAACTTGAGTGGATATAGTGTGAAGGGACATCATGCATGTCCTATATGTGAAGAAAACACAAGCTACATCCAGTTGAAACATGGAAATAAAACAGTTTACACTCAACATCGGAGGTTTCTCAGTCGCCATCACCCGTATCGTAGATTGCGAAAAGCTTTTAATGGATTCCCAGAAAATGGACTTGCGTCGATGCCCTTAACAGGTGAGCAAGTGTATGATCGTGTGAAGAACATAAATACTATATTTGGAAAAACTAAAAAGAAGGCTGCTACGACAAACATTTGGAAGAAGAGGTCAATATTTTTTGATCTTCCTTACTGGAGACATATAGATGTTAGACATTGCATAGATGTTATGCATGTCGAAAAAAATGTTTGCGATAGTGTGATCGGCACACTTCTCAATGTTAAACACAAAATAAAGGATGGTGTCCAGGCTCGTCAAGACTTAGAGGAAATGGGTATACGTCCTCAGTTGCATCCGCAAGTAGTCGGTAAACGAACTTATCTTCCCCCGGCATGTTATACTTTATCCAGAAGAGAAAATCAGCTTTTGTAATTGTTTACAAGGCATTAAAGTGCCACAAGGTTATTCGTCGAATATTAAGAGTCTTGTATCGATGCAAAATCGACATTGGCGGCTTAAAGTCTCATGACTGTCATGTCTTGATGCAACAACTTCTAGCCGTGGCTATACGTGACGCCTTGCCTAAAAAAGTGAGAAATGCCATAACTCGCTTGTGTTTTTTCTTCAATTCTATATGTAGCAAAGTGATTGATCCTTTGGTTTTGGATGAGTGGAAAACGAGGTCGTTGTTATCTTGTGCCAATTGGAGATGTATTTTCCTCCTTCTTTTTTTGATATTATGGTTCACTTACTTGTCCATGTAGTTAGAGAGATTGAAGAGTGTGGCCCCGTTTATTTGCGATGGATGTTTCCGATTGAGCGATACATGAAGATTTTTAAAGGGTATAGTAAAAACCCATTTCGTCCAGAAGCATCTATTGTTGAAAGGTATATTGCAGAAGAAGCAATCGAGTTTTGCACATATTACATGTCACAAACACCATCTGTAGGGCTTCCGAAGTCTCGACATGATGGGAAACTTAATGGAAAGGGTACACGAGGTGTTAAAATATTAACCAAGAATCGCGATGAGGTGCTTCAAGCACATTTGTACGTTTTGAATAACACTGATGAGGTTCTTCCGTACTTGTCTGCTCACAAGAATCTTTTGAAGACAAAGAATCCCCGAATGAACGAGAAATGGTTGTTGATTGAACATAATAAGACTTTTTTGAGGTGGTTTAAGGTACAAATCTCTGAAAGTGATAGCGCATCTGAAATGTTAAAATGGCTAGCTTACGGGCCGAAGTCCGATGTCGTAACTTGGAATGGATATGATATCAATAAGTACTCATTCTATACAAAGTCACAAGATGACAAAAGTTCGGTTCAAAATAGCGGAGTTACTCTTCAAGCCGAGTCCATGCACTTTTCAAGCTCGAAAGATAAAAATCCAGTTATGGCATCGACAAGTTACTATGGAGTTATTGAAGATATATGGGAACTTGATTATGTTAAGTTTAGAGTGCCTATTTTTAAGTGTAAGTGGGTTGATAATAACACGGGTGTGGTAATCGATGAACTGGGCTTTACATTGGTAGATCTTCATAAGATAGCTTACACTGACGAGCCTTTTATCATGGCATATCAAGCTAAACAGGTGTTTTATGTCAAGGATCCATGCAATGAAATATTGTCAGTGGTCATTCCGGGTAGAAGTGTGGATATTAATGAAACTGAAGAGTCAAGTTTTGACATTTGTGAGTTTATTCCTTTATCAACACGGATGCCAACTATCGTTGAAGAAAATGTAGCAGACGACATACATGCCATTCAAGATGATCATGATGAAGGCATATGGGAAAACGTTGTTATCTAGAGTCAAGTTAGATAGTTGATGATGAAGGCATAGTCGATTATGTTGAATTGTAGTATTAATGTTCAATTTTGTGACATTGTTAATGATAAAGTTGTTTTTGTTGAATTTTAGTATTAATGTTGAACGTTCTGTTATGAAGAATCAAGTATTTATATTTTAGTAATTAAGATTATTTCATTATTTGTTATTAAAAAAAATATGTGTGTGCGTGTGTATATGCACTCTGTGTAGTGTGTATAGCAATGTTTTAAAAAACGATCGGCTAAATGCAGTCGACTCGCGAGTCGCATAATAAAACTTACATATTAATAACACAATAAAAGCTCATAAGATAACTAATGACAATCGAGAAATGGTCAAAATAAAATTTTATTAATAAAATTTTACATATTAATTCAATTGTACCTTCCACTAGACTTTCAACTTCCTTCTCGTTTCAACTTGACGTACTCGTAAGATGAAAGTAATGGGGACACACTGTCATAATACACGAGTTGTTCTTGTCGGTTGACGCATGTTATCTATACTTATTGAGAACTATAAGGGAAATGGCCTCTGTGGCTTAGTCCACGTCAAGCTATTGTTTGCTCGGTGTCGATAAATCACAAGCATATCTGTCAGAGTTGTGTTCATCTTACTGTGTTTTTCTGTTCTATTGTTTACCTGCAACTTCTCTATATTTGTATTGTCTAATTTGGGAGTTGCAATAATGCCAATACGGAGGAAGCACAGATTGAATGTGTTTCCCATACTTAACTAAGGTCAAAATGAAAAGTTAAGATTTAATCAAGAGATTTCATCTGAGTTTTCCTGCCAAAATTGTGACAGAATATATAACTTATTTAACGACTTATATTATATCATTGTTAGAAAAAATATGTTTTTTTTTCTGTTCGATTATATCGAGATATTACTGATCTCTCCTATGTAACTTTTGATAGGTAAAGGAGCAGATTCATGAAGCTGGATATTATGTAGATGTTGATATAAGTGATAAGACCGTGAACAAGAAGGTGATACAAATTTTGCTCCAGTGCTTAATACCATGTTGTAGTTCTTCATATAACTACGTACATAGATATTACTCTTGTTCGACAAAAAGGAGTCCCATTTGAAACTGTGTTTGTTACATAAGAATGAGTTGACTATTTATTAACGGTATTAAAATGTGATACATCATCGTCAAGTTTATTAGTCATGTCTTCATGTCGATCTATATATTACAAGTACCTATACTTGGGTTGGAGTAATCATGGAATAAAGGTACATCTTTAAGAAGTTTAAGTTGGAAAGATGGTATTTTACATGAAATGATGGGGGCAATATCTACTCGCTTTAACAAAGCGTTGCGGTTTGGCTTTCGTTATATTTAAATGGAAAACCAAATGCTTACAAGCAGTGACTATCAAGAATATCTTGTGGTTAACTTGTGTATGTGGTCGTTGATATATATTTGGCTGCAGGTCTGGGAAGCTCAAGATAAACTCTCATTTGTGGTTGGCAAGGAGGAGATTGAAAACGGAAAGGTTGTTTCTCTGCAATTTTTTTCTGTTTTGCAAAATCACACACCTTAAGGATAACTCTCATTCCAATAAGGTCATTGTTTTAGTACTCGACCTCATATAGAAATGGTCTATCTTGAGATGTCACCAATATAAATCGACCAACAAGTTTTCGTTATTTATTTATTTGCAACATGTTTCTCTTCTTTTTTCCCTTCTAATTAAAGACTGAAGAATGAGATAAACCTTGTGACACCTCTGTACATTGAAGCTCCTATTGAAAATCCACTACTTCTCCTTCAATTGAAATTAAAAAAAAATATATCAGATTCAAGAAAATTACTAACACATTTCTTTTTCTTCTCGACAGTCGTTTTAGTAAGTTCACCTTCTCAAGTGAGCAACGTACTCTTGTCGGCTCATGTTCTTCATCTCCTCGAGTTCTTGATGATAGTTTTCCAACTGCAAGTAAATAAATAAATTAATAAGGCTCAAAGCAAAATTATCACACGAACAATTTTTTTTACTACACACGAGAACGACAAACCGGGAGTATACCGGAAAGTTTATATGAGTTGAACAGCCCCAATACTTAAGAGCAGCAAGATCATAAGCTCTAGCAGCTTTCTCTTCCATATCATAGCCTCCTGTAATGATTTGTAATAAATGGCAAAACTTTATAAACATCACATTTTCATAATTCCCACATAAAGTTTGAAATATATTTTCCATTCTCTAGAATATATATATATATATATAATAATACATATATATTATTACCTAGATAAACTGCATTTCATGTGATTTCAGCACATCCCAGCCAAAACATACAACAAAACATGTTCCAAACAAAGAGTTAGATGATGTAACTCAAGAAATTAATTTCAATAATAAAAATAATAAAAGCCTTTATATATTTTACAAGATAACCTTGTCTTCCTTTCCTAGTCTGCCCCTCTTTCTTGATACTATTATCCCACAAATGAGCTTCATACCTACCAGTCCACCTATGTCTGTGTAGAAACACATAATTCCAATATATATTCCATTAAAATAAATAATTTCAAGAAAACACACACACACATCAAAAAAAAATGACCTTGTGACACCTCTAAACCGAGATGTTACATCCAAAAGTGTCAATATATTTCTGTGAGCAGTTTGTTTCTCGAGACCTACTCCTCCTCCTCCTCTCTTCTTAGTAGCTTTCATGGACACACCCACACGATCGGTAGTAATTGTCTTAGTTACAGCTTGACCGAGAACTGTGGCTCATAGACAGGCTCAAAGACTGTTGCAACTCATGATGATGATGACCCTTATTTTCAACCATGGTTGAGTTATTGAAGTGGTTTTCGTACTCTTGGTTATGTTCATTATCATTTATCCATGTTTTAGGACATGGAAACTCGTGACCCTGATCAGATATTGGAGGATTAATGAACTGATTAGTGTAGTTAAGACCGTTATTATAGTAATACTGCTGCTGTCTGAAGGGATCTTGGTTATAAAATGCACTGTCAAGGCTTAGAAACATGGATGATGCATCCCTCTGTTGAGTTGCCATTGGTGTTTTAAAATAACACAGTGTTTTATTAATGCAGGCACATGGCGTCTCCTTCTCGTTCCCCTCACACTCCTCCCGCTCGTTCTCCTCATTCCTCCCGGTCTCCTGATGCTCATACACGTAGTACTTCTACATCGAGAAATCCCACGCGATGTAGAAGTATGTCGAAACGCCGTGTTGACGGAAAAAAATTACCTCTTTACATTGATCCAGTACGGGGAAAGATCAAATACGAACACAAATTGAAGTTAAGTACGTACTTGGGAAAACTTGCCAAAGATCATGTCTCGATACTGTACAAGAGTTTGAAGCAAGTACCTGACAAGCCGGATAAAGAAATGTTGTGGCAGGATATATTGGTACATGACTCTTTTTGCAACCATGCTTCAAATTGAATTAATATACTTTAATTTACTGAAAATCACAAATTATTTTATTGAAAATCACAATTTCTTTCTCTATTTCACAATTATTATACTAGTATTTAATATAATATAATGATGAAATTGTGATTTTGATAAAATAATTTTGATAAATAAAGCATATTAAATGCTTCGTATCATGTTCCAAAGCACATTAACTACTTCTTATTATGTGTCAATGCGCACAGAATAAAAAATTCGATAAACTATACTATCCTTAATGAAGAAAATTGAGAATGAAGAAAAACACTGGGAGAATTTCAAACAACTGCATTGGGATAAACTATACTATCCTTAATGAGCAGCACAGGCCAGTACGAACGGTTTTCAAGTCTGATAACACATTGTAGATGAATCTCCCTATCACTCATTGTGTGGCTAACTCTAGTTTTAATTGTCAATATGTAGGGCAATTTTGATGTTAGCCAGATTAGCAATCTTGGTCATTTTCAAAAGACGTGTTTACAGTCCATTGGCGTAAAATGGAGGCAGTTTAAGTCTGATTTGACCGGTGAATACATATATGGTCCAAGCAAAGAAAAATCTCCTTGTGACAAGTATGGTATCTCCGAGGAGGACTGGAGAGATTTCAAAAGGATTCGTGAGGACTCCGCTTGGGAGGTAAAACCGAATACAATGTTTTAAGTTTTTTTTTTAAAGTTCAATGCTGAAAATAATGAACGCACAATCAAATAAAATAATTTCTAATTAATAACATAAAATCTGAAATAAAAAAATGTTTTAATTTTTTTTTAAGTTCAATGCTGAAAATAATGAACGCACAATCAAATAAAACAATTTCTAATTAATAACATAAAATCTGAATAATTTTACAAGAATCAAATAAAACAATTTCTAATTAAGAACCTATTTCTAATTAAGAACATAAAATATGAAAAAAATGTTTTGAATTTGAAAATATTTATAAAATTGTTTATGGATTATTTGATACTTGTATCAGGAACAAAGAAGTAAGAAACAAGAATTAGCCAAAATGAACATTCCGCATTATATGGCTCGAGGAGGGTACGACTTGGTGGATATACGGGAGATGGAGAGGAAGATGAAGGAGCGTCGAGAAGTATCCAAATCTGAAGAAGATATTGTTATTGATCCTCCGTCTCCACCTACGCGTCATCAAAGATGGAAGCTTGGTCATACAAAAAGACGGGAGGGTACGTCATCCGATGCTGCACGGGAGATTGTCGAGAGGATTGTAAGTTCTTTTTTAAGAATTATTTTTTCTTGTAAGAAAAAGAAAAAGCTCCCCTTTTTTGTTGCTAAGTGTTAGCAAACATTAAAAATTTGAGGTAAATTATTTGCTTTATTAAATGTAAATAACCACTTTTCTACCCAATTATTTTTATCTACATTCTTGTATTGTTTTTTCTCCTTCATCAACTTGTATCAGTTGTTTGCAAATTTCAAAATTTTGTAATATGGTGCCAAATTAAATTTTTGTAGGATGATTTGGAGAAGCAGTATACACAAGGTACCTTCATTCTTGAGGGACGACAGGATATATTGGCGGCTGCCATTGGGAGACCCGAGCACCCTGGTCGTGTTCGTGGCATTGGTTTTGGTGTGGGTATTCGCGATTACTTTGGACGATCATGTGGATTGACGTCTTCCGTAAGTAAAGATGTGTTGGAGCAGTTAAGGAAAGAGATCACCCTTGATGTCACAAAGAATTTGAGGAAAGAGTTCGGCCAGACAATGGGTGCTAGTTCCCAGCGGCCTGTTGATATTCATACACCGGATGAGGTTACTCGTGTTAGCACGAAGGGGAGTTGTGCTGATGCTATTTCTGGCCCTTCCGGAGAGAGGCCTGTGACTGGAGACACTCATCGAGTTGGATTTTATGTGGACGAGCATCCTCCCCGTCTAGTGTAACACCCCCAATCCACTCAGGGATATTACACGCCGTAGACCCTCTCCTCGAGGATCTACCAGGCTGGTAACAACGTTTAACATCTTGACAATGCCTTCAAGGCTACAATGACTCAGTAGACCGATTTGGTCTTTCCACAAATACATACAACTCAAATACAACTCATGCCCACGCAGGGGACAAAATACAACTACACCCGTACAACGGGAACAATACAGCAGCGGAAAATAAAGTACAACTGAACCAACACACGATGTACGGTTCCTCATGTGATTAGTATCGATCATCTTTCATCATCCTTCGTGCCGACCCTGTGTTATGCTCCAAAACCTGAATGCAAAAACAGACATCCACCCCCCGAATACTCGGGGGTTAGCAAAACTCCACTATTTTGCTAGTGCAAGAACAAAGTGCAAATACGAGCCATACAATTCACATTCCACGAATAACAATAACCAGGAATCCTCAAAGATCCAAACAAAACGAAGAATACTTCCCGAGCCAAGAGTTTGAGAAAACCTTTCAAAATCGAAATATCATAAATCAATGGAAATAATTTATAAAACGGTTTAGAATGCCATCGAGAGTTTTAATAGAAAACAAATTAGGATTATCCAATCCTACTTTTCAAAATCCAAAAGACAAAAAGGGGTCACCGCCCCAAAGGTTTACTTTCTGAAAAATGATATTAACCAAACCGTTGGGATTTTAGCCCCAAATCCGTAAAACGACTTTTACAAAACTATTGGGATTTTAGCCCCAAATCTCAGCAACTCACAGTACACGAGAACGACAACAAGGTTCGTCTTCCAACATCAAAATCCACAAATAAAAGATTTAAAACAAACAACAAAATACTCTAGAGCCATCCTAGCCAAGTAGGCCAAATGAACAACTTACCTCTTACACACTTAGTCAATGCATGCAAATGAAAAACCGTTCAAAAGCACTCATTTCCGGAAATGCCAATATCAAATCACATATGTAAAAATGCACCACAATTAACCATGGATCCACCTCTCCGTGGACCCCTACCGAGACCCCGTCGGATCTAACTCGTAGTGGTTAAAAGCAAGCTCGCGGATCCACCCCTCCGTGGACCCCTACCGAGACCCCGTCGGATCTAACCCATAGTGAGCATACACACACACACGTTACTCATGCAATACTAATATGCTAAGAATGTAAGTTCATTAAGAATACTCACTAGAGATGGCCATTAAATCGACACCATTATCAAACTCTTCAAAACACCATAACAAGATTAAATACGGAATACACGATTCCATAACTTTAAACAATAGGAGTATCATCATCAAATTCTTCAACGTTCAAAATAACCAAATCATAATCAATCCCCAAAACACACCATTCACAAAACACACACGCCATTTGAAAGAGAGCCTTTAACGAGGCCAAACCGAAATCTTTTGAAACTTCATTTCAAATAACCAAACAAACGCATCAAGACGACCACCGATCATCATATCCATAAAACGAGAAAAGTATGGGCAAGGTACTTGCCTCGAATAAGAACAACGCGGAGAATCGACCGAAGTAGGTTGGCCCGAACCGACTACGAACCCGCCGACTCCACCGAACGCCAACTCACGTTCATAAACTACGAAAGACAAATAATAACAATGAAATGAATTCCATAACACGACTCAAAGCCGTTGAATTCAAAGAACGAATGACGAAAGTTCACGGATTTCCCCCAAAACGGCCAAGAACACGATTCGTTCCGTCAAATCACGAAAACGGAATTCCAAGTTGAAATATGGATATACAATCCATAGAAATTGTTTAACAACATCATTTAACCATAATCGATCCATCGAAAACGGATGAAAAACGAGATCGGGACAAATCCCCCAAAAAGTCAATTCGAAGGAAATCAAGAAATATACTTCGATTCGACGAAGAACAATGGATTAAATGATGTTAAACACAATAATACTACCAAGATTAATCATACCCATCATGAATTAATCAACAACACGGAACGAATCGGACGAAAATGCAAAAATCCCCAAATTCACGAAATTAGGGTTCTAAGGAAGATTACCTTGATTCGCTGGATCAAAGGATGATAACGGACGATTGATCGATGTTATGAACTCAAGAACTTCATGGATTTGTTGTTAAACAACATGGCTTCGTCGCCCATGAATCGCCATTCGCGGACGGAGAAGGAAGGAAATGAAAAACGAAGTGAAAAGTGGCTAGTCTGTCATATATATACTGGGCCGGAACTAGCGTGCGCTAGCCTTCCCGGACTAGCGTGCGCTATCGGCCAGTACCGGCCGAGCACTCTCGGCCATGGCCCGCATGACCCGGCACCACCGACAAAATCTGCCGACCATGACTGGTCCACCCGACTCCCGCTAGCGTGCGCTACGGCCGGAAGCCTGCGCGCGCTAGCCGACCTGTCCAGTAGCCACTGGACTGACAAACTTACCCAGGTAACGTACGCTAGTCGGCCGGCAGCGTGCGCTACCCCTGCCGGTTAGCGTGCGCTACGACCGACAGCAGCGTGCGCTACCTGCCGATCCTGACCGAGTCCAGAACCTCAGAAACCCCACTGTCCAGGCCCGATAGCGTACGCTAGGCCACCCGGCAGCGTGCGCTACACCTGCCGGTTAGCGCGCGCAGCCTTCCGGCCGTAGCGTGCGCTACGCCGGTTCCTGCCGCACCCGTCCGGCCGGTGCCCGCAATCGTCCGGCGATCCATGCCACTGTCCGGCCGATCCATAGCCGTGGCTCGGCGACCGATTAAGCGCCGCAGGCGAACACGACGAAAAGTTCGCGGACGACATCAACGACCCGAGATGAAAACATAATACCATATTTAGTCATACGCGACCAAGAAACGGGTCGAGACAACAATTACAGATACGGATACCCATAACTTTCAAGAAATTACAAAATGGCCCAAAACGCCCGGAAATCACGATACGTGATCGAATAACCAAACCGAAGTTCACAACACGTCTAACAAAGTTAAACGGACTTACAGGAAACTCGAAACAGCAGTTTCGAACGAGGTTCGCAAGAATCGAACTCAAGCGCGGAAAAGTCGCTAAAAAGCACGGAACTCAACAAAACGACACCGAAACGAACTCGGATGTCAAAAAGTGTAGAATTAATCATTCTCAGAATGACGAAACGGTCATGAGCGAGTCGTCAGAACGGACTCCGTCCGAAAAAAGAAATTTACCGAAAATCGAAAATTGCGGATATTACATTCTACCCTCCTTAAAAGAAGTTTCGTCCCGAAACTTAAAACAAGTAGGGAGAGGAAATATTCCGCCAGGAAAAACTCAACGAGATACACAAAAATGCGTATCTAACGCCCAACGGCGAAATGTTACAAACAACGCAAAGGAATGTACGGCGTGAAAACACGCTCCACGGCGACCAACACAACATCGCCGTTAGGGATATAATAAAACCAACAAGTGACAAGCGTCATCAAATGGATAATACAATCAAGTCAATTATCCGAACAATCGCAAAACACAACGAACGAAAATTAATATGATTGACCAACCCAACGGTACATCAATCAAAACGCGAGCCAATCGCTGAACAAAATACGGAATTCCACCGCCCAAGGGTTTGAAGATCGAAAACGAGACTAATTTCCCGAACTTAAGGGAATTACAAAGGAGCCTGAACGCTCAACAATCACGAAACGAGAACAAAAACCGAACAAACAAACGATCGAGACAACAAAAATCGAACAATCATGTCCTGAAACACGAAGGATAATAAAATTCAAACAATAACTCCAAGGTTCACATCTCGACTCGAGACAACATATGATCCGGTGAAAACAACAGGATGTGCACTCACGTAAGATCCACAGGAAAGAGAATAGCAATTAAAAACTCACAACGACAAACGAGTTATTCCAAAACAATACCACACTCGTTCGATAAACAAAAACAAGGGGTAGGACAAGCTCAGAAATGTCAACGAACATAAATGAGTCGACAGAGTCGAAAACATAAGAGTTCCAAATCCGATCCACTTCGAATAAAAGAACTAATAGAACCAGATGATGTCACTCCCGAACAAGGTTCACAAGAATCGAACTGAACCCGAAAAAGTCACATCGATAACCAGATCGACCCACAACAAGATCGCAGCTCGTTCGGACGATGAAACCGAAATACAGAACAAGTTCATAAAGTACCAACGAACGTGAGCGAATCGATAGACTGGGGAAAGAGAAAACACAGAAGTCAAAATAGTACGGGCATTACCTCCGACCTCGTCCACGAAATTCACAAAAACGGGAGCAAGGTAACAAGACATTAAACAATCGACGCATAACGGAACCATCACTGATGCACACGGTCATACCAAACCAAGCTCTAACAGCTCGCACATGCGCGACAACGCAGGAATCACTACGAGGCGATAATATTCAACACCAACATCCCGCCTCTCACAGGGGGCTAACACAACAAATGTGTGGAAAGCGACTCAACGCTCACACCGCCAATTCGGTCATACTCGGGAGAAAGTATCAAAATGACAACGCGAACATCACACATACATACCCAGCCCTCAAACGGGAATGGATAGGTTTTAAAAACGAAAACCTCATTTTGAAAATAATTTAGAAGAACACCGATTGATCTTGAGTATCATGTTTCAAAAAAAGTACAAATGTGAAACATCGTTATCGAGACATTGGAGAACCATTTCGCATTTGATAAGAATGAAGATACTTTCTCTTAATGATATTCGACCCTCGGGTCTAAATAAAAGTGTTGAAAATATCTCAAAACATTTTGGTCCTCGAGGTAGAAAAATTTTGAAATATATTGTGGCACCTAGGATGTACCACAAGAAAATAACTCATTTGAAAAGTATGTCTCGAAATTTATTTTTCTAAGATACTCAAGGTTTTCAAAAATCCAATAGGCCAGAATGCCCAAAACTCACACATATCGACGTTCACTAAAACAACTCCTAGCACACGCATCAAAACGTTTAAAATCAAGACAATATATGTCTTTAAACGGAAATAAGCGATAAAATACCACATTGAGAACAAAACCATCGACCCCATTCGAGGCCTCTAAAGACCCTCCCATGGCAGCTAGTGAACAAGTCGAACGCGTATAAGCACAAAGCTTCCACAATAGAACTTGTAAAGCGTGCAAATCGATTCGAAAATCATCACCACGGACAAAAACAACAATAAAAAGACATCACAAGCAGCGACACTCCTCGTATAAATCAAATACGAGTCGACTAAATACATATCGTGAAATCAAAATTCACATAAGGATTCCACCACTTAAAAAATAATCATAAAAATAGCTCGTGTCACACGAGGCACAACACAAAGAAGGAGACTTACTTCCACAGTCGCACGAAGATGATGATCGCCCACGATACTAATCACGACCAACAAACTCAAACGACGCGTCGCGACACGACTCGATCGGATAAAATCCGGCGAAACAAGACTCAAACAACACGACTTGACCCGACAGCCTAGGTTTCCTCAACCTAAGCTCTGATACCATTTATGTAACACCCCCAATCCACTCAGGGATATTACACGCCGTAGACCCTCTCCTCGAGGATCTACCAGGCTGGTAACAACGTTTAACATATCGACAATGCCTTCAAGGCTACAATGACTCAGTAGACCGATTTGGTCTTTCCACAAATACATACAACTCAAATACAACTCATGCCCACGCAGGGGACAAAATACAACTACACCCGTACAACGGGAACAATACAGCCGCGGAAAATAAAGTACAACTGAACCAACACACGATGTACAGTTCCTCATGTGATTAGTATCGATCATCTTTCATCATCCTTCGTGCTGACCCTGTGTTATGCTCCAAAACCTGAATGCAAAAACAGACATCCACCCCCCGAATACTCGGGGGTCCACTGTTTTGCTAGTGCAAGAACAAAGTGCAAATACGAGCCATACAATTCACATTCCACGAATAACAATAACCAGGAATCCTCAAAGATCCAAACAAAACGAAGAATACTTCCCGAGGCAAGAGTTTGAGAAAACCTTTCAAAATCAAAATATCATAAATCAATGGAAATAATTTATAAAACGGTTTAGAATGCCATCGAGAGTTTTAATAGAAAACAAATTAGGATTATCCAATCCTACTTTTCAAAATCCAAAAGACAAAAAGGGGTCACCGCCCCAAAGGTTTACTTTTTGAAAAATGATATTAACCAAACCGTTGGGATTTTAGCCCCAAATCCGTAAAACGACTTTTACAAAACTATTGGGATTTTAGCCCCAAATCTCAGCAACTCACAGTACACGAGAACGACAACAAGGTTCGTCTTCCAACATCAAAATCCATAAATAAAGGATTTAAAACAAACAACAAAATACTCTAGAGCCATCCTAGCCAAGTAGGCCAAATGAACAACTTACCTCTTACACACTTAGTCAATGCATGCAAATGAAAAACCGTTCAAAAGCACTCATTTCCGGAAATGCCAATATCAAATCACATTTGTAAAAATGCACCACAATTAACCATGGATCCACCCCTCCGTGGACCCCTACCGAGACCCCGTCGGATCTAACCCGTAGTGGTTAAAAGCAAGCTCGCGGATCCACCCCTCCGTGGACCCCTACCGAGACCCCGTCGGATCTAACCCATAGTGAGCATACACACACACACGTTACTCATGCAATACTAATATGCTAAGAATGTAAGTTCATTAAGAATACTCACTAGAGATGGCCATTAACTCGACACCATTATCAAACTCTTCAAAACACCATAACAAGATTAAATACGGAATACACGATTCCATAACTTTAAACAATAGGAGTATCATCATCAAATTCTTCAACGTTCAAAATAACCAAATCATAATCAATCCCCAAACACACCATTCACAAAACACACACGCAATTTTAAAGAGAGCCTTTAACGAGGCCAACCGAAATCTTTTGAAACTTCATTTCAAATAACCAAACAAACGCATCAAGACGACCACCGATCATCATATCCATAAAGCGAGAAAAGTATGGGCAAGGTACTTGCCTCGAATAAGAACAACGGAGAATCGGCCGAAGTAGGTTGGCCGAACCGACTACGAACCCGCCGACTCCACGAACGCCAACTCACGTTCATAAACTACGAAAGACAAATAATAACAATGAAATGAATTCCATAACACGACTCAAAGCCGTTGAATTCAAAGAACGAATGACGAAAGTTCACGGATTTCCCCCAAGCGGCCAAGAACACGATTCGTTCCGTCAAATCACGAAGCGAATTCCAAGTTGAAATATGGATATACAATCCATAGAAATTGTTTAACAACATCATTTAACCATAATCGATCCATCAGCGGATGAAAAAGCGAGATCGGGACAAATCCCCAAAAAGTCAATTCGAAGGAAATCAAGAAATATACTTCGATTCGACGAAGAACAATGGATTAAATGATGTTAAACACAAGAATACTACCAAGATTAATCATACCCATCATGAATTAATCAACAACACGGAACGAATCGGACGAAAATGCAAAAATCCCCAAATTCACGAAATTAGGGTTCTAAGGAAGATTACCTTGATTCGCTGGATCAAAGGATGATAACGGACGATTGATTGATGTTATGAACTCAAGAACTTCATGGATTTGTTGTTAAACAACATGGCTTCGTCGCCCATGAATCGCCATTCGCGGACGGAGAAGGAAGGAAATGAAAAACAAAGTGAAAAGTGGCTAGTCTGTCATATATATACTGGGCCGGAACTAGCGTGCGCTAGCCTTCCCGGACTAGCGTGCGCTATCGGCCAGTACCGGCCGAGCACTCTCGGCCATGGCCCGCATGACCCGGCACCACCGACAAAATCTGCCGACCATGGTGGTCCACTGACTCCGCTAAGCGTGCGCTACGGCCGGAAGCTGCGCGCTAGCGGCTTTATCGAGAGCCTGGATCGACAAACTTACCAGTAACGTCGCTAGTCGGCCGCGGCGTCGCTACCCTGCCGGTTAGCGTGCGCTACGGCCAGCGGCGGCGTGCGCTACACGCCGATCTGGCCGAGTCGAACCTCGAAACCCCACTGTCGGGCCCGATGGCGTCGCTAGGCCACCGGCGGCGTCGCTTACACTGCCGGTTAGCGCGCGCGACCTTCCGGGCGTAGCGTGCGCTATGCGGTTCTGCCGCACCGTCGGCAGTGCCCTGTCGTCGGCGATCCCCACCCGTCCGTCGATCCATGGCCGTCGAGCTCGGCGACCGATTAAGCGCCGCGGGCGAACACGACGAAAAGTTCGCGGACGACATCAACGACCCTAAATGAAAACATAATACCATATTTAGTCATACGCGACCAAGAAACGGGTCGAGACAACAATTACAGATACGGATACCCGTAACTTTCAAGAAATTACAAAATGGCCCAAAACACCCGGAAATCACGATACGTGATCGAATAACTAAACCGGAGTTCACAACACGTCTAACAAAGTTAAACGGACTTACAGGAAACTCGAAACAGCAGTTTCGAACGAGATTCGCAAGAATCGAACTCAAGCGCGGAAAAGTCGCTAAAAAGCACGGAACTCAACAAAACGACACCGAAACGAACTCGGATGTCAAAAAGTGTAGAATTAATCATTCTCAGAATGACGAAACGGTCATGAGAGAGTCGTCAGAACGGACTCCGTCCGAAAAAAGAAATTTACCGAAAATCGAAAATTGCGGATATTACATCTAGTTGCTATCGGTAGGGTTATTCAGGGCGATTCGACCCTACATTGTGCTCCTTTACCAGCTCATTTGGTTAAGGTAGTGGTTGAGGAGGCCGTAGATGCAGTATTTGAAGTCCTGTGGCGGCCGATGAGGTGAGAGTCATGGGGGAAGCTTTAGGTGGATTTATTGCATGGCCACGAGATTTTATTTTCTCCGATTTTTCAAAGGTAAAAATTTTCTTTTTCTTTTTAGTAACTCTTGTTCTGGCAGAGGTGGCTTCCACACTAGCTTGAGAGACATGTTTAGTAATTTGCTCAAATTTTCTCTTACTGTCTTCATGTTTTCCCAAACTTATAACATTCTAACCCATTCTATATTCCTTGACCTGTTTGTGCATCTCGAAATATAGTATGATAAGTAAGGCGATTAAGAAACTTGAATCTTACGCCCTTCCTAGGTACAGTTCCACAGTTCATCAATAGGGGGAGTGATCAGAACATCCAGGATTGCACCTCAACCTTCACACTTCTAAACTGCTGCTGCCACTGCGCATTATCAAAACCTCTATCTATTTTAGAGTAGATAGGTTGTTTTCTTGCTTATTACACCAAGTAAATTCCCATCCTAAGTAGGGCAGCTCCTATAGATGAGCATCAACTAAACAAGAACTGAAATCTTCACATTCTGCAGCAGTCACATGAAGTCCTTCTCTCCTGTCTGCTGAATCCAGGACATTATTGATGTCCCCCATGATCATTCAAGCTTCTTGTGTAGAGCTCGCAATCCTCCTCAAATAAGGCCATAAGGAGTTTCCATTATCGCTTGTGTTCTGGCCATAAACAAAAGCGACACAGGCTTTCAAACTACCATCTAAGCTGCTTACTTCACCATGAATGTACTTGGGTTTTATCCCACATAACCCACATTCTCCCATTAACTGCCATACCATAATTATCCACAAATTCCATATTGGAACCAAAACTACTTCTAACCCTGTCAGCTTTTTGTTGCTTGACTCTGGTCTCAAGCAGTCCAGCAAGCACTACCTTATTATTTTTCAAAACCTAATTTGCCTCTATTTGTCTTAAAGACTTATTTAAACCCCTATTGTTCCATCTAAGAATCATGGATTAACATTTGGGGGTCTAGGGTCACCCTGGGGGATATTGAAAGTACCAAACCTCATCTCACTCATTTGCAGCATCGAGTATTAATGAGTTTATATAGTATTCAATAGATACGTTTATCCTTCATCCTTTCTGAAGTTACAATGGAAAGAAAACAAAATAAATTATTTCAAATTTACTTGTATTTTACACTATACTATATGAAATAGGATATTCAACGACCAAAGAAGCAGGCTCGTCAGAATGACGGGTCGAGGACCAAAGATGACATCATGAGAGACTTACTTATGGCTGCGTCGAGTATGTACAATAGTCCGATATCAGTGCCGTGGGATACAGCTATCTTTGGATGTGGTGGTGATGATGTTCTATTGTACATCGCTCACACTGATATTTTAGAGATCGTTCAAGGAAAGGAGTGGCTTAGATTATCAGTTTTACAGCTTTGGACTATGTGAGTAATTTTTTTTATGGAATCTTTCTACATTCGTAGTATGTGTGTGTGTACAGTGTGTGTGTGTGTGTGTGTGTTTGTATGTGCTGTGTGTGTGCAGTGTTTGTGTGTGCAGTGTGTGTGCGTATGTGCAGTGTGTGTGTGTGTTTTTATTATGTGGCAGTGTGTGTGTGTGTGAAAAGTGTGTTTGTGTGTGTTTGTGTGCAGTGTGTGGAGTGTTTTTTTTATATTAATATTTTGCTTAACAAATTAGGTATTTGTCTACTATGAATGTGGGCACGATGGACGAGGTTTTGTATGGATATTTTGATCCTCAATCCATACAAAATATGGGACAGAGGGGAGAGGAGATCTCGAGATATATATCGACGCGTATGCTTGAGTCGAAGAAGCAAATATACATGGGAGCTTACCATCATAAGTAAGATAAAAGATTGTAAATTTCAAAATATTTTCTTTCTAACAAAACTATTTCCTTTTTTTTACAACATACTGTAGTAATATGTTCTTTCTTTCAAATGCATTTATCTATGTAGGCATCATTGGCAACTTTTGGTCATTGTGCGGCCAAGAGGAACTATTATATGGTTTTGCTCACTACATAGTAGGCTGACTCTCTCATTATGGCAATACTCAAAAAGTTAGATTTTATTTATAATATATTTGCTTTAAAATTTTATATCAACGACTCAATATATTATTGTTACTTTTAAGCAGTGCCTGACCGCATTCAAGACCATGGATGGTATGCATACAAGTAAATCAAAGCAGGCGGTTAGTTGGATATATCCCAAGGTAATACATTTAATTACATGAGTGTAAATATGTGTGTTTGTGTGTATAAATATTTGAGTGTGTACGACAATATTGTTTTTGGAAACACGAATTATTTTGGGATAGACGTGGTTAACGTCGTAAGGATCTTCTCCTTTTGGGATAGATGTTAACTTTCGTCTTAAGGATCTTCTCCCAACATATCGTGTATGAAGTGTCCGTTTGTTTGTGTTGGTTTTTTTTTCTATGCAGTGTGTGTGTGTGTGCAGTGGCAGTGTGTGTGCTGTGCTGTGTGTTTGTGTTTGTGTGTGTTCGTCAACAAACTAGTGATCCTCAAGGACCTGTTAGTTTATGGATATGTGCTGCCCCTTTAGCAGAGGGGTATAACACTCGCAGCAAGATATCTGATGTCCTGCTAAGTTTGTTTTCATGTGAGAGTCTTGTAATTCTCAAGGTGAAGAAGAATTTGAGTCAGTTCCCTACTACAAAGGGGGGTTCCTCGGAAAAAGGGATGAAGCTCAACTTCTCAATCATTATTTGCATTTCTATATTACTTGCAGTTGGTAAACTGGAGAGGACATGAGGCAGAGTAGAAGTTATTGATATGGTTATAGCTTATAAATGGAAGGTTATATCTTAGTAGGGATACTTAAATGAAACTCTTTATCTTCTTCACTTTAGGTAAGATGGTCCTGGAGATTTAAAGGTTTCCTTGTATTATTCCATAAGAACTTTTCTTGTTCCCTGATCTCTTTAAATCTTTTACTCCAGGTCTTGATCAAGTCAGCAGTATTCCCTTAATTCAAGACATCCAACATCATTTCCCATTCTTTAATTATACCCTAATTAAGAGACTCCACTTAAACTCATTCATTGACTTCGAAATTTGAGTCATCATTATCTATGATGATAGTTACTTTGAGAGGCTTGGTGACTGTTTGGAATGATTCTGATGCCGGTGATAACCTAAGCATCCTAAAAAACTCCATTCTTTTCTTGTAGATTTCCTACACGTACGACCTTCATTCCTTTTGTCATCCTCAATGGCTTCTTTAATTGGCAATCTCCTTGACAAAGTAAGCATCATTTAACGCCTAGCTTCTTCTTTCTTTCTTCAGCTTTAAAGAGTTCGCGTAGCTCATCATGTCCCATGACCTTGACTACTTCCACATATTTCATGAGTTGGTAGCAAATCATCACGTTAGGGCCTGATAATGATTCAACTAATAAGTTGGTTGGGTCGGATGATGATTGGGCAAGGTTGACCTTCAGGGTTGAGAAGTTCAGACAAGTTCAGAGATCATACTATCTTTAATACCAAACATATTCTTTTTGTCGTTGTTGTCTTCTGTTCATTGTGTAAAAGAAGATGTAGGGAACTTTTCAACATACACAAAAAAAAAGTTTGAACTTCTTTAAGAAACTATGCACTCTTAACAGCCTCCACCGATCCCTGCAATTTTTCAAGTTCAAGAATTAGTTCCTCCCCTTCCCTAACCCTCTTTGTATATATATGCCTGAGAAAGGAGGCTCAGATCCGTTGCAAACTTCATCTCTCTAGCAGTCTCTATGTCAATATATACCAGCATTTGGTCTCTCACCATTGTGGACTTAGCTGCCATAACAAGTTCATTAAGACATCCCCCCATTGATCTAACTTTCCAAAAGCTACTTGTTTCTTTTGTATTTTATTGGCCTTTGTTTAACAAGTTGGGAAAATTTCGATAATTATGTAATAGAAAAGGAAGAAAAAAGCGCACATTTGAGCGACCAAGAAGTAATCAATTTGGTTTATGATTGCGTATGGGTATATGGAAAGACGGCCAGTGGAATTCACCGGTCGCCATGCAAGCATAAAAATCATAATTACCATGAAACCTAGTAAAAATCATAATTACGACTCAATGGACTTTAGTAAACATTTGATAATCACAATAGACAAATGCTAATACTTGAACATCTTTAAAGTATATATATATATAGAACCTGAAAAACTAACAAGGAAAAAAAAATACAAACATCAAGATTCACACCATGACGCTTTTTTACACTGAACATTGAAGCAAGAACTTTCAAAAAGAAAATTCAATCAAATATGTTGTGTGTGTTTATGTTTGTGTTTTTTTTTATGTTTGTGTGTGTATTGTGTTTATGCTGTGTGCAGTGTGTGTGTGTGTTTGTGTTGTTGTTTTTCTTTTTTTTTTTTTCTGTTTGTGCAGTGTGTGTGTGCTGTCTGTGTTTTTTTTTTTTTTGTGCATTGTGTGTTTGTGTCAGTGTGTGTTTTTTAACTGTGTATGTTGTGTACGTGTTGATTTTATTTACTGAAAGTGACTCATATAATTGTGTCTTATTTTGTTTTAGTGTAATAAACAAAATGGAGGTTGGGAGTGTGGTTATTATGTTATGCACTGGATGTCGACTATCGCCCGAGCGCGTATTTTGGATGGTTGGATGGAGGTAGTATATTTTTTACTTGAAGTGGTGATAAAACTGTTTACTCTTTTACATTTAAAGTTTGTTTATTATACGTTTATATGTGCGATGTTTGATGATGTTGGAGCAATGTTCAAGATGTTTTTGATAAAATTCGAGTTGATTGGGGACTTTATTTCTTGGAGGTGCGAAATCGTCTCGCGACATGATTTTGGTGTTTTTGTGTGAATACATTGGATATTTGTATGAATTATTTTGGATGAATTGGGATTTTTGTATTATCTTTTTCAATGTATTGGTGGTTCAATGAATTTGGTGTTGGTTATTGGATATTTGTATGAATTATTTTTGGATGAATTGGGATTTTTGTATTATCTTTTTCAATGTATTGGTGGTTCAATGAATTTGGTGTTGGTTAGTTCTTTTCGGTGTGTTTGGATTCGATGAATTGGTGGTTTATTGATTAGTTTGATCCGATTCAGGTACTGAATTGTGCAAAATAGGGCAAAAACTGGATAAAATGATTTATATTTCAACAGCGGTTCCTCCATAACCGCTGTTAATTCTTACACTTAACGGCGGTTTGATAACCGCTGTGGAGTATCAGATTTAACAGCGGTTACCTGTAACCGCTGTTAAATTTCACATTTAACAGCGGTTTAATAAAACCGCCGTAATATATGGTAAAATTCAACGGCGGTTCTAGAACCGCCGTTAATTTCAAGTTTAACAGCGGGTAATAAAAACCGCCGTTATTAGGCAAATCCAACGGCGGTTTTAGAACCGCCGTTAATTTCAAGTTTAACAGCGGGTAATAACAACCGCCGTTATTAGGCAAATCCAACGGCGGTTTTCAAAACCGCCGTTGATATTAACAGCGGTACATATAACGGCGGTTCCGGAACCGCCGTTAATTTGGCATTTTAACCGCTGTTAAAAGCCAGTTTTGTAGTAGTGAATCTCAAGAAAAAATGAAAAAGATTAAGAGAAATTTGCAGTAAAGCGCAAAGAAAACTTGTAGGCTGTATTTGCTTGAGTGCTCAAAAAATATCCAGAAGGCGTAAAGAGTCTCAAATGGCAATTTCAGTCCTTTTATAGTGGGCGGCGAAGAAGGGTTTCTCAGAGAACGAATGGTCAGATTTAAGGGATGGGAACCGGCTTTTGAAATGAACGGTCATGATGGACTGAGTGTAACTGGTACACTTATCCATAGAATATTAAAATAGGAGCGGGTCCCACTTCTGACATTTATTGTTACCATTAATGCCTGAAACGGCGGTTTTAAACATTAAATAATTTAAAAAACATCGCGGCTTTTGAGATTTGATTGTCCAGATGTCGTGTAAGGCATTTAATGTAAATGACGTTTGACATGAAAACAGGGCAAGTGGACAAAAATTATTTTTAAAATGAAATATTATAATATAATATATATACACTGAATCGAAATCCTATAGTATGTGTTGTATCCGCGACGATACAACGTTCCCCCTTAAAAGGTACATATAGGTTTTAACTCCATACAACAACTTTTGGATTAATGCTGTATTCATGGGTCATACTGTATTCCCCCTTAATTATTGCACACGTCAGCTGTAGGATGATATCACTTTGTTCCCTACAGTGCTGTATTGAAGGCTCTGAGTGTACATATAATTAATGGTGAGTACTGTATTCTTGGGTCTTACAGCATTCCCCCTCAATTGTTGAGTAAAAACAGTAAATTATTTACAGGGAGTCGGGCTGTAGCATTCCCAATTCTTGTCTAATCATGTTGAATCTTGCTGTGTCGAGAGGCTTGGTGAAGATGTCGGCTAACTGAATATCTATATGAACTTTTTCAAGCCGAACATCCTTGTTCTCGACATGATTCCTTATGAAGTGATGCTTCATGTTGATATGCTTAGTGCGCGAGTACAGGACAGTATTGTGCGTGATTGCAATTGCACTCGTGCTATCACACATGATCGGCGTTTCCTTGGCTTCAATTCCATAATCGACAGCGATGCGGTATCGAAGGATGCATACGGCAACTACGGCTGACATAGTATTACGATTGGTAGTGGAAAGTGAGTTTGCCAATTGCTTCTTATTGAACCAAGAGACAAGTCTAGGTCCAAGAAAGTGACAAGTTGCACTTGTACTCTTCCTATCTAGCTTGCCGCCTCCAAGATCCAAGTCGCTGTATCCAACTAAATCGAATCCGCCTTCTTTAGGATACCACAGTCTTACATCGATTGTTCCTTTAATATACTTCAGGATTCGTTTAGCTGTATTGAAGTGTGATTCCTTAGGTGCTACTTGATATCTCGCACACACTCCAACAGCAAACTAGATATCGGGTCTACTAGCCATTAGGTATAGGAGCGAGCCAATAAGCTTCCTGTAGAGTGATTGGTCAACCGGCTTTCCGGCTTCATCAGCACTAATCTACACGGAAGTGCTCATGGGGGTTGATGATGATTTGTAAGTGTTCAATCCAAATTTGTTGAGAAGCTCGAATCCGCCTTCTTTAGGATACCACAGTCCTACATCGACTGTTCCTTTAATATACTTCAGGATTCGTTTAGCTGTATTGAAGTGTGATTCCTTGGGTGTTACTTGATATCTCGCACACACTCCAATAGCAAACTGGATATCGGGCCTTCTAGCTATTAGGTACAGGAGCGAGCTAATAAGCTTCCTGTAGAGGGATTGGTCAACCGACTTTCCGGCTTCATCAGCACTAATTTGCACGGAAGTGCTCATGGGGGTTGACGATGATTTGGAAGTGAATAAATAAGTTCTCCCATCATACTCATTTCAAATTTACTTTGCATGAGATGACAGAACCTTTGACACAGAGAAAGGTTAGTTGAACCAAAAATTATATCATCTACATAGATTTGCACCATCAGAAGGTCATCGCCTTCCTATATTTTGAACAAGGTCTTGTCCACAGCACCTTTCTCAAATCCATTATCGGTTAGATATTGGGACAGGGTCTCATACCATGCTCTAGGGGCTTGCTTAAGTCCATACAGTGCCTTCCTTAGCCTGTATACTAGGTCGATGCCGTCTGTGTTGGCAAACCCTGGTGGTTGTTCAACATAAAGTTCTTCGGCAAGGTCTCCATTTAGGAATGCACTTTTGACGTCCATTTGATATACAATGAAGCTCTTACGGGCGGCAAAGGCTAAGAATATCCTAATGGCTTCTAGTCTGGCTATAGGGGCAAACGTTTCATCATAGTCTATGCTTTCTTCCTGTCTATAGCCTGGTGCGACTAGTCTGGATTTATTCCTTATGATTAGTCCATTTCGATCCTTCTTGTTTCGAAATACCCATTTGGTTCCTATAACCGATTGATGCGTAGGTCTGGGTACAAAATACCATACATTGTTTCTTTCGAAACCGTTAAGCTCTTCTTCCATAGATGTTATCCAATGAGGATTATTAAGAGCGTCTATGGTCGAAACAGGTTCGCATTGGGCTAAGAATACAGCAATAGTGCACATGTTGAGTCTTCTAAGCTTGGATTGAGATTTCCATTTCGGGAATGATGATATCTCAGTATCTAGTTCTTCTTGTGCACACAGTACATTTCCTTGTGTACTCTGTATTCTCCTGCGAGTAGAAACACCAGCATCTATGTTTCCAATAATCAGCTCTTGCGGGTGATCTCTCAACCATCTTCGGTCGGGTTCTAATTCAGGGTCCCGTACTGTATCTAGAGTTTCTGTAGATACAGCTTCATCTTGTACAGCATCTGCTTCATCTACGTCGATTCTTACAGCTGCGTGGTTGATTTCTAGGTCATCAACAGGTTCTATGGGAGTTGGTGGATCTAAGATGGAGAGTTGTTGGATGTTCTGAGTAACATCTTCTATTCCTGTAGGGTCATGGTGAGGTTCGTCGAACACTACATGAACTGATTCCTCGATCGTCAGCTTCCTTTTATTAAAGATCCTGTAAGCTTTGCTGACGGATGAGTATCCTAAATATTCCTTCATCTGATTTCTCATCAAAGGTTCTAAGTTGATCCTTCCCATTATTCAACACATAGCACCTGCATCCAAAAATGTGAAAATACGAAACTAACGGAGTTTTGTTGTTCCATACCTCGTATGCTGTTTTGTTGTGGTGCATGTTGACGATACAGTGGTTTGAGTGTAGCATGCTGTATTGGTTGCTTCACCCCAGAAACGCTGTGGCAACTTGCTTGCGGCAATCATTGTCCTTGTTGCTTCTTTCAACGTCCTATTCTTTCGCTCGGCAACACCATTTTGTTGAGGTGTGCGGGCAGCTGAATATTAGTATTGTATCCCATTTTCCGAACAGTATTGCTCTATAAAGCGGTTAGTAAATTCTGTACCTCTGTCGGAACGAATGGACACGATACTCAATACCTTTTCATTTTGAAGCTTTCTCAGGAGCTCGGGCATCTTTGATGTTGTTTCCTTCTTCTTGCTTAGGAAAATCGTCCAAGCATACCTGCAATAATCATCAACAACAACAAGGCAGTATTTCTTACCTCCCAAACTTACTGGGTCTACAGGACCGTAGAGATCCATGTGTAGCATCTCCAACACTCTTTGGGTTGAAAGGTAGGATTTGCTCTTCAGGGTTGACTTGATTTGCTTGCCTTTCTGACAAGGTCCGCAGACGCTGTCCTTTTTGAATGACACATTTGGCAATCCTCTTACCATTCCCTGTCTTGAGAGCTTGTTGATCGTCTTGAATTTGACATGAGACATCCTCTTGTTCCATAACCAGCTTAGATCTGTAGTGCCTTTGGCAACAAAGCATGGAATTGAGGAGCTCATAGGCTTCCAGTCAGCAATATACATGTTACCTGATCTGCTTCCTGTAAGCACAACTTCTTTGGTCTGGATGTTCTTGACTCTACAGCGATCTATATAGAATTTAACCGAGAACTGTTTATCACAGAACTGGCTAATACTAAGTAGATTGTACTTGTTGTATCGAGATTTATTCGACTCGATAGGCGATCGACTACAAGGCCAAGCGACCGAGTCCACACCAATCAAACTGTGGCTAACTCGCCGAATCGAAGATACCAGCCCACCATCAAGTACCTAGTGATCGACTCCCAAGGCAATCGCCCTTTGGCATCTGGCGATCGACTCTAGTGCCCGGCTAAGAACAACCGACCTACGCCCCGAACAGAGACGATCGTCCGGCAAAAGTCATCGAAGACTGGATCTCAGAATAGCACCCACATGCAGATCCACAAAAGGCGCTGACAGATAAGACCTTTGACCCCATCCTGTCACCTACCTCACCTACTGATAGGGCCGCCGAAAGTTACAAAGTGGGACCGCCCGTGACAGCGACTCAGGACGCGTGCAGGCTCCCCATTGGACCGTCTGGTGTTGCCCGGCGACCCACGGACTTTAAGGAGACAAGCCCATGTGCTAAAAGACGATCGCCCGCTTATTATAATACAGCAAAGGCGATTGCCCGGTAGATCCAAGTCCTATAAATAGAGAACCTTCTCCTACTGGAAAAAGGTTCCCAATTCGTTCACTTATAGTCCGAATTCATTCACGTAAATGCAACATAACATACATACCATTAGGCTCCCAGCTTTCTCTCCGGAATCTACCTCAGGATTTCTCTCTCAGAACCTCTCTTCCAGAATACGGTCAGCAGAGGCAAGAAGTCTCCACAGTACAGATTCAAAGAGATACATAAGCCCAGGAACTCAAGCATACAGCTAAGACACGCCGTGAGAGACTGACGATCTCTCACCGCCGTCACTGTTTATCTCCGTTGTTACAAGAACTCACAGAGCATCATATCTGGTTCTTCCGGCAATCTACACGCTCACAAGCTAAGATAACTAGAAGTCTTTACACTCATTGTAATAGATTCTAATTAATACTTGTATCCCCGAATATTCGTATTAATAACATCTCGCGAGAGCATTCAAGCCCGGGACTAACAACCCTGGCAATTCTTGTGTTATATATCTTTTTCCACGGAAGTGTTCTTGCATTTGTTTGTTACTCGATCATTCCAACAATACTATCGTCGGATAATATTTTGGGTAACAACAATTGACGCTAGAGGGAGGGCATCTATACCTTCATTTTTCATTCCTACCCTCCCGAAGAACACTCACTGTTCTCGGGACATATACTTGAAGTGACACTCACTGTGCTTCAAAGAAAACCTTCAGAATCATGACATCCGCCGGTACATCGAAGAGAGCCGCTCTCCGAACCGCCGGACACCATATCCCGGCTCAATCCGAACCCCAGCCGACGACCGGGGGAAGCCGCGGCAACGCGAGACTCTCAATTCCGCACCTGAAAGATGGCCCCAACCTCTCACTCGACCAGTTCCAAACCGAGGAACAGATCGAGGAGGCTATGGCCATCCTAGAGGAGCGACGGAGAGCATGCGCGTCGCCCACAATAACTACCTCGATCGTCCGCCGCATGGGAAAACAGAAACTCAAAAGGCTACTGTGCGAGCGATCGTCAGAAAGCCTCACTTCATGAGAAAAGGCTCTCGCACGACCGGGCGAATCCGTATTCAATCGCTTGGGGCGCGACCCATCATGGCGACCGGGGCATTCTAGTTCCAACCACGAAAATACGGAATCCGAATCCGTCACCAGGAGTTCAGCCTACCCAACTCACAGCCAACGCAGTCGCCGTCGACTCCGCCCGATCGCCGAGGATCGCTCGATCTCCTCGGCTCCCGCTCCGAGCGTCGAGCCGCGAGCAGCCAGGCCACGGCGATGGCCGCTATGCAACGCCAGCTCGACGAGATGAAAGCACTCCTGGACACTGGGGCAAGCGCCAGCAGAAAGATCACCGGGACGACCGAACCACTCACGGTCCATATCAAGCTCGCCCCCGTGCAACCAAGGATCGCTCCTCCCAAAACACCTCTATACGAAGGGAGATCGGACCCCGAAACCCACCTAAGTAAATTCCGAATCTACATGACTGGGTGTGGGGCATCAGATGCAACCAAGTGCCGAATCTTCCCGTTAACATTGGGCGAGCTGGCCCATAGGTGGTACGCCTCACTACCACCACGATCGATCATCTCTTTTGAGAAACTGGCGAATGACTTCACGTCATACTTCGCCACCAAGGTCGCCAGACCAGAAGGCCCCCACCGCGTGATGAAAATCAGGCAGGGGGAGGACGAAACCGACGCAGACTACATTGACCGAGTAGATGAAATTATCCTCACCGGTGAACCCGTCAGTGACGAGCTCGCTCTCTATTCGGTCATGGGGGGATTCTATGGCCATTCACCCATGTTTAGACATCTCACCAAGGATATCCCCCCAACCTACGCGATCTTCCGCGCTAAGGCTGCCGACTTTCTAGCCAGGCAAAAGCTACTCACCCTCCACCTAGGCGAGAAAACGCCATCTCCTGTCCGAAAAATGGCGATCGCCAAAACAAAGAAGGCGATCGCCAAGCCACCCGGAGATCTCAAGGCCTTCGAGGACATGGAAGCCCATCTCCTCCATACATTCAACCGAACTCCAGCCCACATTTTCTATGCCATCAAGGGGCACGAAACGCTAAACAAGCCAAAGGCGATAAGGGACCACGGTCACCTGGACAACAATCAATATTGTGCCTACCATAAGAATCCCTGCCACAGCACCAACCAATGCCGCGACCTCCTCAAACAGCTCTGCAGATTGTACGAGGAGGGCAGGTTGGACAGCTTATTGGCTTAGCCGAAGCCCCTACCAATCTGTAGACATGATCGTCCGAGTCGAACACAAACAGGTTGGGAAGCTCATACGAGCCGACCCCTACCAATCTGTAGACATGATCAACCTCGGCGACCGTCTCTGCATGCTTCAATCAAGAGAAGAGAACCTCGGAAGTCTCTCCCCGATCTCCCTCCTCATTTAAAAAACTGGAGGACTCGCTCGCCATCTACAGTTCACCATCTAACGTAATGGACTAAGGCACGAGATCGCCTCCCCCGCACAACATACACCGTCGAAGGTCAGCATCTACATGACGATCCGAGGTAGAAGAGTGCAGCCATGGTCCTGGTGGTTGATGAAACCGACTGCTTAGGCCATGCAAGGTCCCTCTGGGCCACGATCGCCCGCCCTTCGTTTAGATACGAGGCTGGCGTAGTCTGAGGGCCCTCCAAAACTAATCAGTGGACACGATCGCCCGCCCTCAAAGGTTCATCATTTAACGTGGTGAACCCGGACAACGCGATGCGTCACTACCCCCGTCTCAACGTACACCATCGAGGTTCGCCATCTTCATGGCGGGCCGAGGTGGAAGAAGATCTAACAAGGCGGAGGTGGAGTTGATTAATCCGACGATGCCCCGCGCAAGGACTCCTCCTGACCAAGACCGCATGCCCTTCGTTTAAATACGAGGCGAGGCGCAGCCTAACGGAGGACCCTCACAATAAAATGAGTCACGAGACAGACAATGTCGTTCGCGCACAAGACATGGTCATGAAGTCGGTCCATCGAACTCCGCGATCGTGCACGGTTCCTCAAGACGAACGACCGTCCTCGAGGACTCGACAAAGTTGAAGACCGCTCACTCGACGAATTATTTTCATCCCCTTACTTTCAATAAGTGAATAAAAACAAGGGGGAAGAGTGCGGAGATATACACGACGATCGTCCCTATTCAACCACATACGGAGATCGCCATTTTTCAGATGTTGTGCAGTGATCGAATTTGTTGTAAAAATTATCTTTATGAGTTTATCAATTCATTTGGAGCTACACTCGCAACGATCTCTCCTCACACATTTGTACAAAGTCAAGCAAAAGACTCAAAAATAGCAATCATTCAAGTGATAAGTGTTGGGTTTTCTATGCATCGAATATAAAATAATCGGAGTAAAACCGCAGCGGAACAATAAACATGAAAACCCAATTTAGGATCTCATGCAGTAATTTAATTGTTTAATTAAAGAGTTAATCAAATTACCTTAATCCGATTGAAAAATTCTAGATCCGGACTAGAAGCAGATGAATATCTCCTTCCTCTTTTGGTGATCCACACACGAACAATTCCACAAGCCGGATTGCTAGATCCTTACGAATAATATTGATAAATAGTACAACACAAGTTCCTTACTAGAAGGATTGTACTATTGATCAAGATCAACTAAGGGAAGAGGATTAGACGACCGGCGTCGTTCTTCTACTGCAAGAGGAAGTGGCCGATTTTCTCTTCTTATTTGGAAGGGGGCGATTTTTGTAGGAGTTCTTATGACAACTCCTTGTCATGGATCTCTTATTTATACTAAGTAATCCCTAGATTCAATAATCTAGTATTTGCTTAGTTGCCCCTCAACTTATTAAATAATACAATATATATAATATCCAATATTATATATTACTTATTATTTAATCTCCTTATAAATATAATATCCAATATTATATTTATTATTCCCAGTTGATATTTATTCCTACTTGTCTATAATTATCGTACGTGCGACCCAAAAGGCTTATATTATGTTGGCAATTATTTAATACCTTATTAAATAATAAATCATAAGCGGCCTCTAGCAAGACATTATGATTACCCAAATAATATAAGTTAATAGTCCATTAAACCTTTTAACGTGTCAAATCCCTTTGTCACGCGATATCATATTTGAACTAAGTCATGGAGTTTGTCATACTTATTTATGTTCAAATGCTTTCTCGATCTTAAGTAGACTGATTGAATCAAATGAATCTTCATTTGAGCATGGCCATGCATTTCCTTCAGTCCTAGTTATCGAGGGGCCCAGCAGATATCTCTCTCACTTAAGAGAGGGACAAATCTCCATCTTGATTATTTATTGCCCTTTACATGACTCCCACTAATCCCGATCGCTAACCTTTATGATCACCATGTTTCAGATGACGTTGGATTACGTCAAGGCATAGCAGTTATCATGTTGGACTCTATGATAATCTCAGGTTCAAGGATTTATTGACATACTGTTATATTGAGATTCACTTATGACATTTCCATGCATTGATCTCAATGCGGGTCGGTCCAGTATTAGTTCTCCAACCAATACCCATAAGATTGATTCGTACCATACGCATAATCATTCGATGATTATCAATCAAACTTATACTAGTATATTAATCACTTGAGTCTCTACTCAACGCGATTTTACCAGGGACGTTTGAATAATCTTATTATTCGTGAATAACTATTATTCGATTATTATAATATTAAAACATGCACACATTATAATAATCAACGAGAAATAAATGATATCAAATAACTTTATTTAAATGTGCAATTACAAATCTAGGCATATCGAATGTCCTAGGGTACTATTCCCAACAATCTCCCACTTGCACTAGGACCATTCATTCATGACTTTTAATCCTATCGCTCTAGCATGCTCAACATGCTTTCCTTGTGAGAGAGGCTTGGTAAGTGGATCTGCAACATTCTCTTCCGTTGCTACTTTGCATATTGTAATATCTCCTCGTCTGACGATCTATCTGATTAGGTGATATTTTCTGAGTATATGTTTGGAATTATGATGGGACCTAGGCTCTTTAGCTTGTGCAATAGCACCATTATTGTCACAATAAAGGCTTATGGGACTCTGGATGGTTGGCACCACTCCTAGTTCGGTAACGAACTTCTTGATCCATACGACTTCCTTAGCTGCATCCGATGCTGCCAGGTACTCAGCTTCTGTAACAGAATCAGCAACCGTGCTTTGCTTGGAACTCTTCCAACTCACAGTACCTCCATTCAATACAAACACATAACCAGTTTGCGATTTGAAATCGTCTCTGTCGGTTTCGAAACTTGCATCGGCGTAACCTCTTACTGACCACTCGTTTCCCACCCTCCATAAACTAGGAAATCATCCTTAGTTCTTCTCAAGTACTTTAGGATGGTTTTCCTCTTTATCGATGACTTTCACTGGATTCGATTGGTATCGACTTGTCATACTAAGAGCAAACGATACATGCGGTCGAGTACAAATCATGGCATACATGATCGATCCAATAGCCAAGCGTATGGTATCTTGCTCATACGGGCTCGCTCATCGGGAGTCTTAGGACTCGAGTCTCACTCGGATGAATGCCATGTGACATTGGCAAGAGTCCTCTCTTGGAGTCTTGCATATTGAACCTCTTCAATATTTTATTAATGTATGTACTTTGACTCGGACCAATCAATCTCTTTGATCTATCTCTATAGATCTTTATCCCAAGAATGTAAGACTTCTCCTAAGTCTTTCATTGAGAAACAACTTCCCAACCAAGTCTTGGTATGCGCAAGGTGGGAATGTCATTTCCAATGAGTAATATGTCATCTACATATAAGACTAAGAAAACAACTATTCTCCCACTAACCTTCTTGTACACACAAGGTTCATCTTCATTTGAATGAACCCAAACTCTTTGTGATTTCATCAAAATGAAGATTCCACTCCGAGAAGCTTTGCTTCAACCCATAAATGGATCTTTGAAGCTTGCAAACCTTTTTAGAATTTTACGGATGAACAAAACCTTCGGGTTATGTCATGTACACATCCTCGAGTAAGTTTCCATTAAGGAATCTTTGTTTTGACATCCATTTGCCATATTTCATAATCATAGTATGCGGCAATGGCAAATAAAATTCTAATTGATTTAAGCATGACTACTGGCGAAAAGGTCTCATCATAGTCAACACCATGAATCTCTCTATAACCTTTTGCCACTAGTCTAGCTTTATAGGCTTGCAGATTATCATCCATGTCTTTCTTCTTTTTATAGACCCATTTGCACCCAATGGTTTTAACACCCTCAGGTGGATCTATCAAGTTCCAAACTTGATTGTCATACATGGATTGCATCTCAGACTTCATGGCTTCTAGCCATTCCTCGGACTACAGTCTGACGGCTCTGTATAGGTACTAGGCTCATCATCTATGAGCGATGCATCATCACCCTCTGTTACGAGATAACCATATCTCTCAGGTTCATGTCGCATCCTATTAGATCTGTGTGGGACTTGTGTACTTTGAATGGGCTCTTCAACTGTTTGTTGAGCTTGTTTGGTTTCCATCGGTGAAGCGATGTCTTCTTGTGGTTCTCGAGTTTCCTCGAGAATTACTCTTCTCCCACTGTCTCTTTTGGAAATAAATTCCCTTTCTAAGAATACAGCATTTCGAGCAACAAACACTTTATTCTCTGCGGGCTTGTAAATGTAATATCCTTTAGTTTCCTTAGGATATCCCACAAATAAACATCTTTCAGATCTGGCTGCCAGTTTGTCAAACACTTGGCGCCTTACGAACGCTTCGCAACCCCAGATCTTTAGAAAAGACAAGTTTGGTCTTTTACCAGTCCATTTCTCAAATGGTGTCTTTTCAACTATTTTAGATGGAACACGGTTAAGGGTGAATGCTACTGTTTCTAAGGCGTGGCCCAAAAATGATAATGGAAGCTCTGTTCGACTCATCATGGAACGAACCATATCTAATAAAGTTCAATTCCTCCTCTCGGACACTCCGTTATGCTGAGGTGTGCCGGGAGGAGTAAGTTGCGAAACAATTCCACAACTCCTAAGATGATCATCGAATTCTTGGCTCAAGTATTCCCCACCTCGATCTGATCGAAGGGCTTTAATTGTCTTGCCAAGTTGATTATGTACTTCATTCTGGAATATTTTGAACATTTCAAAAGATTCATGTTTATACTTCATAAGATAAACATATCCATATCGGCTAAAATCATCGGTGAATGTAATGAAGTATTGGTATCCGCCTCTGGCATGAGTGCTAAGAGGTCCGCATACATCAGTATGTATTAGGCCTAATAGATCACTAGCCCTTTCTCCATGACCGGTGAAAGGATTCTTCGTCATCTTGCCCAATAAACAAGATTCGCATGTCCCATATGATTCATAGTCAAAAGAGTCTAAAAGTCCATCATTATGGAGTTTAGAAATGTGTTTCTCGTTTATGTGACCAAGTCGACAATGCCATAAGTAAGTCGGATTAGAATCATTGAGCTTAGGTTTATTGGATGCAATGTTATAGACTTCCAAAGTGTCGGACTCATCTAGATCAATATTGTAAAGGCCAGTATATAACTTTGCAGTACCATAAAGCAAGTCATCAAAGAAAATACGAATGATCTTATTCTTAATAAGAAAGCGTAACCTTCACAATCTAATGTAGAAAGCGAAATAATATTCCTATTCATAGCAGAACATAATAGCAATTGTTCAAAACTAACAAAAGCCCGTGGGCAAAACTAGATCATAAGTTCCTACGGCTAGTGCGGCAACTCTTGCTCCATTACCGACTCTTAGATCTACTTCCCTTTCTTGATTCTCTACTGCTTCTCAACCCCTGCACATTTGTACAAATGTTAGATCCACATCCAGTATCTAATACCCAGGAGTTAGAGGTAGATAAGTTAACTTCTATAACAAATATACCTGTGGCAATCTCACTGCCCTTGGTACGCTTTAGCTCTTCCAAGTAAATCTTGCAATTTCTTTTCCAGTGTCCTGGTTTATTGCAATGATGGCAATTTCCATCTTTGGGAGATTTAGCCTTGAAACCCGGCCTAGTAGGGTCTTTAGATTTGGCAACTTTTGCCTTACCCTTGCCCTTGCCTTTGTTCTTAAAGGATTTCCCTTCGCTGACCATCAACACATGGCTTGGTTTCTTCTTAATATTCTGCTCAGCCGTTTTAAGCATCCCATGCAGCTCAGCAATGGACTTCTCCATCTCATTCATATTATAGTTCATAATGAACTGACCAAAACTTTCGGGCAATGAGTTTAGGATCACATCCGTGGAGTGCTCCTTAGAAAGTGGAAAACCATGTCTTTCAAGATGATCAATATATCCTTTCATCTTGAGCACGTGAGCGCTGGCAGATGTCCCCTCAACCATCTTGCAAGCATACAAGGCTTGAAAGGTCTCATACCTCTCTTGCCTAGCATGCTTCGAGAAAGTTTCCTTGAGGTGAGCATTTAGCTCATAAGCTTCCATTTCCTCGATTCTTCGAAGTTACGGACAAATGGTGGCTGACATAAGACAACCGACATCAATGGAATCATCACAATGTTTCTTCCATTTGTCTTTTGTTGCTTTGTTTGCATTGTCAGCTGGCTCATCGGGAATTTCTTCCTCAAGAACATACAACTTTCTTTCTTGCTTGAGAACTATTCTCAAGCTCCGGATCCAATCTAGATAGTTGCTGCCGTTTTCTTTAAGCTTGTCCTTCTCAAGGACAGATCGTAGTGAAATGGTGGATGTGTTGTTTGATGCCATTCTACAAAATTCAATATGCAAAATATTTAGTCACATTATTTTATTTCTGGAAAAATACTCCCACTAAAACAAAGTACCCTCAATTTACAACATTTGTAATTTTAGTGGGCTAAGATCCCATTTCGCACAATCCTAAACTCAGCTTTGGCATGACGCCTAGAATTGAACTACTTTAGGTGGATAACTCTTTATCGATTACATCATATGTAACTCTTAGATTATATCATGGGATTTGGCATCGTCTGCCCAAGCATGTTATAATCCCATCTTATGCCTTAAGGTTCAAAACTATTTTGATTTCCAAATTCATTAAACGTATGGGTATCACCATTACCTATCCTACCTTACTAAGATAATCCGAGTGCCCAGTTTTGGCATGACCCACTCATGATGATCGAAGTCTTGATAGATGTTTTTCAAATGAACGGCATTAAAATTTTAACGAGGGATTTTTATCCTGTGTTAATGTCTATGTTTGCTAACATACATCTAAACATACATAGCATCACATACATGCATAAATTTAAACATACATCGCATCACATGACAATAAAGCATAGGACCGTGTATAGCATGATCATAATCCTAACGTGATTTTAATGATCCATAATGAAAATCACAAAGGTCATCTAAAGGGTTAAATATGGTCTTCATTGATCTTCCCAACTCCTTGGAACGTCATACGCGATCAATTTGCTCCTCGAGTCCGTCTTTCTCGTCCTTCTTGTCTTCATTACATTAATGAAATTTAATACTATACTAATAAATTAAATTACAAGAAGTGCAAACGACACGCAGGCCGTAAAATAATAAACAATTTAAATGGACGACTCGCAGGCCGTAAAACCAAGTATAATTAAACGACACGCAGGCCGTAAAACCAACCCAAAAGAAAATAAATTATCCAATTATATTGGTCAATTTATGGTCATGCCATACACCATACACATACCATAAATAATTATCAAATAATTAATAAAGCATGTAATATACTAAATAATCAATTTATCTGAAAATCAGACAATAATTAAAATTTGAGTCATCACATGAACAAATCTGGACTATGGCCGAGATGGCTGCCAGCGCGATCTGGGCACGGGTTTGCCCGGGTTCGAAACCCGGCGGTTGCAGTTGCAACATTTTGCAACTATTATTTCCAAATTTACTTTTATATTAAAAGAGCTTATAAGAAAAGGATTACTTTGAAACTTCCAAAACAGTTCCCAGCCGAGATGGTAAAGCGCCGGATTTCAAGACAAAGGACTCAAGTTCGAATCCCGTGTTTTGCGGAATTAATTTTTGCAATATTAAAACAGATTTCCTGCCTTTAATAAAACATCCGTGAGAAAATTTCCAAAACAAAATCGCAGCGCACATGGTAAGTCGGCGGAAAGGCGATCTGATGATCAGAGTTCGAAACCCTTCAATTGCAAAAATATTTTTGCTAATAAAATTAGCTTGGGTCGGCCCGACCCGACCGGACTGACCGACCGTCTCGAATGATCTGTTCGAGCGATTCTGGAGCGAAAAGCTTGATCCGAGAAAATTTATTTTTGAAGATCCGATTTAATCAAATTAAACCAGAAAAATTATTTTATAAAATCTATATTTTATAAACACAATCAGGAACATAATTTATACATAAATATGTTCTACACAAACAATTAAATTACATGCAAGTTGGCTCCGATACCACTGTTGGGTTTTCTATGCATCGAATATAAAATAATTGGAGTAAAAACGCAGCGGAACAATAAACGTGAAAACCCAATTTAGGATCTCATGCAGTAATTTAATTGTTTAATTAAAGAGTTAATCGAATTACCTTAATCCGATTGAACAATTCTAGATCCGGACTAGAAGCAGATGAATATCTCCTTCCTCTTTTGGTGATCCACACACGAACAATTCCACAAGCCGGATTGCTAGATCCTTACGAATAATATTGATAAATAGTACAACACAAGTTCCTTACTAGAAGGATTGTACTATTGATCAAGATCAACTAAGAGAAGAGGATTAGACGACCGGCGTCGTTCTTCTACTGCAAGAGGAAGTGGCCGATTTTCTCTTCTTATTTGGAAGGGGGCGATTTTTGTAGGAGTTCTTATGACAACTCCTTGTCATGGATCTCTTATTTATACTAAGTAATCCCTAGATTCAATAATCTAGTATTTGCTTAGTTGCCCCTCAACTTATTAAATAATACAATATATATAATATCCAATATTATATATTACTTATTATTTAATCTCCTTATAAATATAATATCCAATATTATATTTATTATTCCCAGTTGATATTTATTCCTACTTGTCTATAATTGTCGTACGTGCGACCCAAAAGGCTTATATTATGTTGGCAATTATTTAATACCTTATTAAATAATAAATCATAAGCGGCCTCTAGCAAGACATTATGATTACCCAAATAATATATGTTAATAGTCCATTAAACCTTTTAACGTGTCAAATCCCTTTGTCACGCGATATCATATTTGAACTAAGTCATGGAGTCTGTCATACTTATTTATGTTCAAATGCTTTCTCGATCTTAAGTAGACTGATTGAATCAAATGACTCTTCATTTGAGCATGGCCATACATTTCCTTCAGTCCTACTTATCGAGGGGGCCAGCAGATATCTCTCTCACTTAAGAGAGGGACAAATCTCCATCTTGATTATTCATTGCCCTCTACATGACTCCCACTAATCCCGACCGCTAACCTTTATGATCACCATGTTTCAGATGACGTTGGATTACGTTAAGGCATAGCAGTTATCATGTTGGACTCTATGATAATCTCAGGTTCAAGGATTTATTGACATACTGTTATATTGAGATTCACTTATGACATTTCCATGCAGTGATATCAATGCGGGTCGGTCCAGTATTAGTTCTCCAACCAATACCCATAAGATTGATCCGTACCATACGCATAATCATCCGATGATTATCAATCAAACTTATACTAGTATATTAATCACTTGAGTCTCTACTCAACGCGATTTTACCAGGGACGTTTGAATAATATTATTATTCGTGAATAACTATTATTCGATTATTATAATATTAAAACATGCACACATTATAATAATCAACGAGAAATAAATGATATCAAATAACTTTATTTAAATGTGACAATTACAAATCTAGGCACATCGAATGTCCTAGGGCACTATTCCCAACAATAAGTCAGAGAATCAAACATTCATTTCATTGCTTGAAAGATCGAAATACATGGTCGCCCGAAGGCCAAAATGCTACAAAAAGAAAGCTACAAAACTACGAGACAAAAAGCTAAAGCAAACAAGAGTGAAGAGCCTCAGGCCCCCGCCTGGCCTTCGCCTTCAACCGCTGGATCGACCTGCGGCCCTTCCCCAGTTTCCGTAGCGGCCTCCCCGTCCTTCGGAGCGTCAGGATGAACGAGGTTCGCCGGAGTCGGATACCAGCTCAAATCCACGCCAAGCTCCGAGAGCTCCAAAATTGGCAAGGAGAAAGCAGGGTGGAAAGGATGCTCCAGCGCATATGCTTTGAAATTCTCAGCAAGAGGGCCAACCTCCAGCCCTCCCTTCTTAGCAGCTCAGATTGAGTCAGCGAACGCCATATAATAGGCAAACTCGCTGACAAAATCCAAGTTAAGAAAGGGATTTGCCTTGGTCGCCTCTACCTCCCCCTTCAGCTCCGCCATCGCCTGTTGCGATCCTTGGAGCTCGGCCTCCCTCGCAGCTATCTTCTCCTTCGACTCTGCCAGCTCGCTAGTCAGCCGAGCGATGGTCACCTTCAGTCGATCGGCCTCCGTCTCAGCGGCCTTCTGCGAGCGCACAGCACTTGTCATTCAGTCCCGGAATCGGTCAACCGTCAATCGAGACATTTCGGCATCCTTCCTCGCCAGCTCTAGCTGCTTAGCTGCCTCCAAAGAGTCCTTCTCCATTGCCGCTATCTTGTCGGCAAACTCGACGTTCTCTTTCCGATCCACCTCGAGGTCCGCCTGCAGGCGAATAGTGGAAGGACGCCCCTCAAACTCCTGCGCAGCCTGGACAGCCATGGTCGCCGTCTGGAGAGAAAGGGCGAGAACAACCTGCATTGTACTCCCAGATCGTTGACGAGCGATCGCATCTAGATCGGTCGTCCAGGCCTTCGGTAGAGCATAAACGGCCTGGTTGACGTATTGCGGGATGTCACAGGACTGGAGAGGAGATCGGCTCGCTAAGAAGTCCAACACCATCGGCGGGCAAGATAGATCTGTGCGACGGATCCTGCATCAACACGAAAAGTTAACACAACTCCTACGCAAATGAAAAGTTTCAACTCAGCAAGCAGTCTACCTCTCGGCTCTCTCAGGATCGCGACCGAAGTATGGCTTCCCGCGAGGGGTCTAAGCTTCGGCGATCGCCATCTCCCGCAGGAAAACCGCGGAGGGAGCTGGCTATTTCTCCGGAGGAACAACGGTGATCAGAGGCGCGGCGATCGGCACCTCACTGGCAGGGGCAGAAACTGGAGTTTCTCCCGACCTCTGCCGTTTGCGATTTGTCCGAAGCCCCTCCTCCCGGACTTCCTCCTCGGCCAAGATCGGCTCCACGCGAGGCTCCGCCTCCGGGATGATAGGTAACGCCACAGGAGGAGCCCGCGATGACTTCGTCTGGCGAAGACGACCCAAAACTCCGGGGTTCGACATGGCAATCTCCGGTGGGGGCTCCACAAAGCGAGGAAAGCGAACCTCTACAAATGAGAGCAATCAAGCCACAGTTAGTCATATTCCTCCAAAAGGACGATCGCCCAGCAAATGGAGATCGTAGTAATTCGTACATGAGACCGAGAGATGTCTCGAAAAATGGAACAGGCGAGCGGACAACCAACGACTCTCCTTATTGATCCCGCTAGCATTCAGGTCGTCGTCCGACAAACTCCGTATCCACTCCCAGACGACCAGGAAATCAAAAGGCAACTCCTCGATCACCGGAATATGGAAAACTGCAAAAGCAAATTCAAATTAGATCAGTTCAGAACATATCAAAACTAAGGGAGAGTCTGAACCCTTACTGGGATTTCTCTCCCGAAAACCAGTGGGAATCTCCAGCTCGCCAATGGGATTGTCGCTCGCTGAGGCTTTCCAGGCACCGGCGACCTACAACCACTTCACCGGATCCCCTCGCGCCTTGTTCGGGACTCCAAGGATCACCCGACCGGATCGGCCTTGGATATGATACCCTCCGACCGAACCTTTCTGAACCGTCAGCTTGAACAGGTGGTTCATCTCCGACGACGAAGGAAGGCAGAACAGTCGGTAACTGCCGAACAAGGTAAGGGCACAAATTATATGAAGCCAAGAATTTGGCGTCAGCTGGAGAGGCGCCACGTTCCAGGCGGCCAACAGATGGGAGACAGCGAACGACAAAGGAAAACGCAACCCTGCCTCCATGATCGCTTCGTTCACAGCGACCATCCCCTCCGGAGGCTGATCGGCCCTCTCATTCTCGACCGACACAAAGAGATCCACGTCTTAGGGGATATAGAACCGCGTCCTCCAGACGGCCAGATCCTTCCTGGTCGCCGAACTCCTGATTTGGCCAAGTGACCACAGAGATCGCTAAGCAGCTCGAAATAGCGATCGCTTGGGAGGTTGATAAGGGTGAGCGATCGAATACTCCCGGAAATCAAATCTTGGAGACGGACCGGCCAGCCCCTCCATAATCTCAGCAAATGCAACATAAGTCCGGCCAAAGGCACTGTGCTGCTCCCAGTAGGCCCTGACCGCAAGATCTCTCTCCATCTGCGAGCGCCTATGTTCGATGGCCGCCTCCTTAGCCACGTCAGCCTCGTTGAACAGCACCTCCACCTCCGTAGGGTCAATTCCGGCCCGAATAGCCTCAGCGGCCGTCTCCAGATGGAACTCAGCGGAGGATCCTCCCCGGACATCAGAAATCCCAGCGGCGGAGGAAGTGCCCACTCCATGTGAAGAAGATGTTCCAGCCATTTTTGAAGAAAAGAGGAGAAAAGGAGTATTCGTCTTACCCAAAGATGAGATCGACCGACGATCGGCAGTAAGATCTTCAGAAAATCTTCAGCAAGTCCTTCTTTCTCCAGTCAATGCGCGTGAGAATGAGCACAGCCACCCTACGCCCTTTTATAGGAGATGGCAGGGACTCGTTTGCAATAAGGGAGAATCTCAGGGGTCGGATCTCAAACGTCGCAATTAAGACTCCCTTGAAACCCGCGTACGCGTCTTTTCAAGGACGCGTAGGCCGAGGAGTCATAAATGACCGTCGGTCTACCCCAATAGGAACCCGTCACGTGTCCCAGAGACTATTCTGCATCCGCTGCAATTTCCCGCTCATTTCAGCAACCTACCAGATCGTCCAAACTCAGAATCTATCAGCGCAAAGATGATCGCCAGTTCAGTGCAACACAGAGTCGCTCGTCGAAGTTCAGCGATCGCCAGCAGAACCACCTCACCCCACGTTTCCAACATAGGAGCGAGCTGGGGGGCAATTGTTATATCGAGATTTATTCGACTCGATAGGCGATCAACTACAAGGCCGAGCGACCGAGTCCACACCAATCAAACTATGGCTAACTCGCCGAATCGAAGATACTAGCCCACCATCAAGTACCTAGTGATCGACTCCCAAGGCGATCGCCCTTTGACATCTGGCGATCGACTCTAGTGCTTGGCTAAGAACAACCGACCTATGCCCCGAACAGAGACGATCGCCTGGCAAAAGTCATCGAAGACTGGATCTCAGAATAGCACCCACGTGCAGATCCACAAAAGGCGCTGACAGATAAGACCTTTGACCCCAGCCTGTCACCTACCTCACCTACTGGCAGGGCCGCCGAAAGTTACAAAGTGGTACTGCCCGTGACAGCGACTCAGGACGCGTGCAGGATCCCCATTGGACCGTACAGCTGGCTGCCAGCAGCAGCCGCGGACTTTAAGGAGACAAGCCCATGTGCTAAAAGACGATCGCCCGCTTATTATAATACAACAAAGGCGATCGCCCGGCAGATCCAAGTCCTATAAACAGAGAACCTCTTCCTACTGGAAAAAAGTTCCCAATTCGTTCACTTATAGTCCGAATTCATTCACGGAAATACAACAGAACACACATACCATTAGGCTGCCAGCTTTCTCTCCGGAATCTACCTCAGGATTTCTCTCTCAAAACCTCTCTTCCAGAATACGGTCAGCAGAGGCAAGAAGTCTCCACAGTATATATTCAAAGAGATACATAAGCCCAGGAGCTCAAGCATACAGCTAAGACATGCCGTGAGAGACTGACGATCTCTCACCGCCGCCACTGTTCATCTCTGTTGTTACAAGAACTCACAGAGCATCATATCTGGTTCTTCCGGCAATCTACACGCTCACAAGCTAAGATAACTAGAAGTCTTTACACTCATTGTAATAGATTCTAACATTAATACTTGTATCCCCGAATATTCGTATTAATAACATCTCGCGAGAGCATTCAAGCCCGGGACTAACAATCCCGGCAATTCTTGTGTTATTTATCATTTCCCACGGAAGTGTTCTCGCATTTGTTTGTTACTCGATCATTCCAGCAATACTATCGTCAGAAAATATTTTGGGTAACAACAGTACTGTAAGCCTTCAACATATGCAACATCAGTGACTTTGAATTTTCCTACAAGAAGGTTTCCTTTCCCTCTTGTTCTTCCTTTAGATTTATCATCGAAGCGAACTTTTGGACCGCGAACTTCGGCGAAATCTGATAGCTTGCTTCTATCTCCGGTCATGTGCCGAGAGCATCCACTATCGAAGTACCAGGTGTCCTCCTCTAGGATGTCCTGTATGCAAAGAGATTAAGTAGATTTAGGTCCCCTTTGATTTTTGGGTCCATGAATGTTAGTGCCTTTAGGTACCCAAATTTTCCTGACAGCAAATGGTTTACTGTAGGTCACATTCGGTACAGTGTTGCGATATCTACGTGGGGCATATACGTAGTCACTATAACCATGATAGTTGTTATGCATGTAAAATTCAGGGTTATTATTATTAGTCCAGTACGAGTGCCATCTCGGAGGTGGAGCCATTTTCTTTGGCCTAACAGCTTGCCTTCTGGGTCTCCAGTTGGATTCCCAATGCTGTTGTTGATACTGTGCGGACACCTGCTTTCTCGAGGAATAACGGGGCTCTTGTATCCAATACCTAGGCATGCTGTACTGATAGTACTGCCGTGCGGGCCTTTGATATTTGGATACAGCCTTCCTTCTGAACGGATGTTGACGCTGTTGATATGCTCGGGGAGCATGCTGTTGAGTGCGCCTTTCAGGTCTGAATGGCTGGTGATTCCGTTGTATGGAATAGGATTACGGGGGCGGAATGGCAACCTTTGCTGTTCGCTGTGTAACAGTTTCCTTCACAGGACTCGAAGTTTCTTTCGACACAGGAATGTGTTCCACACTCTTGACAAACACTGTACTAGTTTTCCCTTTGTTTGAACATGAGTTGTATCCTAAGCCACTTTTATCATGAGCATGTTGCCCAGTGCTCAGAATTTCTTCCATTCTTTTGGATGATTTTTCGAACGATTTCAGAATGGTCTCAAGTTCATCTTCTCATTTTTTGAGAGTTTTGACTTTGGCTTGAAGTAGAACAAAATAATTTGTCTTGCTCTCATTGTGAGTTTTAACCTCACTTAGTTCATGAGCAAGTTGATGATTGCTCTCCATGAGTTTTTCATAATCGACTTTGCTAGTTTCACAATCAATAGACATATTTTCATAATTTATTTTCAGCAAGTCATTTTCATCTTTCAGCTCTAGGTTAGACAGTTGGAGCTGTATTTTTTCATTTTTCAATGTATCATGGGCCTTTTGAATGTTTTCAAACTCATTCATCATGTTTTCAAAAGTATGAGATGCATTTAATGGAATAGGTGAGGTTGAGCTTACCTCATCATCGCTATCCTCACCTTCCGGAATGTCCTTGGCCATAAAGCACATATATGCTTTATCATCGAACTCATCGTCAGATGAATCACTTTCAGTGACCACCTGAAGACATTCTTCGGATTTGGATGGTGTGAGGGAGGCTTCTGATTCTCCAATCAGGGCCTTGAGCTTGTTTTTCCAAGCAGGTCTTCTTTCATCTCTCTCTTATTGCTCGGCCTCCGGCAACCTTTGAACTTTGGGATGAGGACATTTATTTGCATAATGTCCCAGTTTCCTGCAATTATAGCACAGGTTAGCATCACTGGATGAATTTTCGGTACTTACCTTGTGGACAGGTTTGGGCCTGTAGGGAGTTTTTCCCGATTGCTTGATGAACTTCTTGAACTTATACATGAGAAGCGCCATTTCATCTTGAGACAGGATGTCGTCTGCCATCATCGGCATTCTTGTGGTGGCTTGACGAGTTGGGCATGCTGTGTCGACGGTTCGATACAGCGGCTAGTGCTGTAACCTTTGAAGAGGATTCTTCAGCTTTCTCTCTTCTGGCAATATCATACTCAAAAGCTTTGAGGTCAGAGAAGAGATCAAAAGTAGATATTTCATTTAGATTACACGACACTTGCATAGTTGTGGTCTTAATGTCCCATCAGGCAGGGAGAGATCTGAAAATTTTTAAATTCTTCTCCTTTTGGGTATAAATTTTGCCCAAAGCTTCAAGTTCACTAACAATAACAGTGAATCTGAGGTCAAGTTCCTCAAGTGTCTCGGTTGGTTTCATTTCAAAATATTCAAATTGCTGAGTTAGTTTTGAAATTTTGTTTTCTTTTGAGAGCTCAGTTCCCTCACAAATCAACTTGAGTTTATCCCAGATTTCCTTGGCTGTTTTACAGCTCTTTACCTTTGAGAATGTGCCTTTGTCAAGAGTGACAAATAACGCGTTCTTAGCCACATTGTCGAGATTGGCGCGCTTTCTTTCATCTGTGGTCCATTGTTCACGCTCCTTCTCGAGCATTTCAGCATGGGCTTGGCCTTCAATCCTTGCGGCCGTGTTTACCTTCATGATCTTAATGGGGCCATCCTGTATAACAAAAATCATTTCTTCATGCATTGCTGCAAGATGAGCCTCCATCCTGATTCTCCAATCATCAAATTCATTAATAGAGAACATAGGCACTTTGTTGATCATAGATGTATCCATGTGAGAATAAAGGAATGAAAATGATTGTTTTAAAAATTAAGTGATTTTGGATCTTATTCGATTAAAAATACGACTGATTCTTTTTAGAATCAACCGCTTCGATACCACTTGTTGGCCACTAAGTATACTGGATACAGCTTGGAAAGAGTTTTAAACTACAAGATGTACGGTTTTAAATCTGAGTGCGTAGCGGAAGTCTTAAATACAGTAAGTTGCTGTGGATATAGCAACTCGATATGCAGTGTATACTTAAATCATTACAGTTTAATAAAACAAGTAAGGCAGGAGGTAAATAACGCAGTATTTAAAGTGGTTCGAGGTAAACCCCTCTACGTCCACTGGTCCTCCACACAGGAGTAAAAAGTTTATTATAATTACTGCGTACACAACTACGTAATTATAACAACACACAATCAATATATCGTTCACATAGATTGATATAAAGATCTTAGCTTCAACCGTTCACACAGATTGGTTTGAGCTAACACTTGACTGGCTTCTTCACACACAGTTCTGAAGCTTCGTCTTCTTCGATGCAAATCCTTCATACACAGTTCGGGAGAAGCAAAGATTACTCAGTCCACACAGGGCTGATCTGGGTTTGTTCAAGGATTAGAACAATATATGAACAACAGCTTTGACTTTCTTAGCTTCTAGCTGATGATGTGTTGTTCACGGTTTGAGCACTTGTATATCTCTTATATCTGAATAGCAGTAAGCTTTGGAGATATGTTTTTCTCTGAATATTTCTTTGTAAGCTTGATCGTTTGAAAGTCATTCAGAAGATTAATCGTTCAGTTTCTTTTTTTTTGTGATCTTCAAACTTTGGAGATATATATATAGTCTCTGAAATATATCCGTTTGAAATCTATCCATTGGGCAAGATTCTGTGACAACAGACATTTGACTGAGATCCGAATATTGCGGGATTTATAGATCTTCTGACTTACAGTATTTAAATACTTTATCCTTTAGTATTTAAATACTTCTTTATCAACGGGACTTGACTTCTAGTGAATACTGAAGATTCCTTCTTGTCCTGTTGAGAGTTGTATGGAAGGATCACTGTATTGACAATTCGAGACAGCTTCCATACTTAGTCTTTATAAGACTTCTTTGCTGTACTGAAAGGTTCCACTGTATGCTGGATCTATGACAGGTCTTCGATACAGGTTGACACTTCAGCTTTTCGATACAGTTTGTTTACTGTATGCTGGATTGGCATATTGTCAAAACCTCTTTTCACCACTATTCGATACAGGGATTATTTATCCTAACTGTTTCGAATACAGGATATTTGTTATCCCAACATATTGGATACACGAGAGCTTGATGATCTCGATTTGCATTAACGTATGCATAACGTCAAGTACAGATAGGGTTTGACTGACGTGACCCTATAACTTGATCGGGACATTTGAAAGAAGGGTTTATACGTATACTGGTATCTATGACAGAATGGTTCTTGAATGATCCCCATCATTCGTTCTCAGTTGGGGTACAGTATAGGCCGCCAGGCTGGCTAGGTGGTGCTACTACTCTTTGGTTCCTCCCATTGCTGACTGAGACGGACCTACCGAGTCGCGCAATAGGATTGACGACGGAATGAATCAAGCTAATTCTCTCATAACGAATATTAGATATTGGATATCTAAATTTGGGACATTGGATGTTTAAATTGATTTATTGGATAAATTAATTTACGGCCCAATGAATTAAATTAATTACTGGGTGATAAATATAATTCATGAATATAATTATTTCTTGGAGAAATTAATTATGTTGTTATGTATTTGATATAATTAATTAATTGGATTAATTGATCGATATAAATACATCGGAACGGAATCAAAATTTATCTGCTTGGACTCACAGGAGTCCGAAACGAACCAAACTCGTCTAATTTCTACATGGGCCGCCCCCCACATTTCCACCCACCTTCCTTTTGGACTCTTGTTCTATTCTTTAATGGATGATAATTGTCTTGGTGGGGTTTGATTCCTCATGTGCATGAGTTGTACATGTGGGTGGAAATTGAATAAGAGTGGAAGACTTCTCATCACTCTCACCCCATTTTGATTCCATACGTGAGAGAGAGAGAGTAATAGAGAGAGAGAATACATTTCTCAAGTTCTTCTTCTCCTTCTTCAACTTAGTTCTTGGTGATTCTTGGAGAAAAATCAAGAAATCAAAGAGAGAAAATTTGATAAACATACTTACACTTTATTCATCAAATTCAATATCTTCATCACTTAGCTCTAGTCGTATCCTTGGAGGATAGCAAGGTGATCGTCATCCCGTTCGTTTCTCCGGTGCGTGGCAAGTAGAGGCGTTGTATTTTCGATGTTAGATCATTCGAGTACTTGGAGCGCTTTGGATCGTAGGGAATTCATTTAAAGCTTGGGGAGTAGCTCAAGAGAAGGAATCCATTTATCAACGGACTACAAGGGTGAGTTTCTTACATCTCTCGCGTTTCGTTTATATATTCGTATATACGTAGCTCGATCGATCCTCGTAGGGATTCAGATCGAATTAATTTTCGTTTTACCACTTCTGCTGGGCCTTCGATTTAGGCACCGAATCCCAACAGACACCACGGGAACGGCACCACCGGCAGTCCGGCTGTTCCGTTCGGTTGACCTTGGACGGAATTCTGATTTGGCCATCCTCCCAGGTGTTTTGTGTCTAAATTTCTGATAATTTTGCTCCCAAATCTTACTGTCTTAGTCTCTTAGAAGTTAGAATCTTGATTACTTCATATTTTGCTTGACAAATTGCTTCTGTTTCGGTGCTTGGTAACTTGGTTATTTGCATTGTTTGGTGATTGTTTGCATTATGGTTGTTTGGCTTGCTTCTTGTGTGGTTAAATATGTTTCCTCTATCATAACCATCCGGAGCTCAAAATAGAAAAAGAAAGAAAAAACAACAAGAAATTGCTCAATCTTTACATGGATCATTAAATAGATTTTTTGTTAGACAAGAAAAATCCATTGAAAATCCTAATGACAATATAGAAAATCGTGTTGACGAAGAACTTATTGGTGATTCTAATGATTATTAGTTCATTAAATTAGGGGCATGTTTTTTGCCCTCCGCTCAGGGCATCCAAAATCATTGGACCGGACTTGTGGAGGATGATAAACTTATGTTTTAGAGTCAAATTTAAAACTCTTAATTAGGCCATTGGTTGGATTTTGGCTTGTGTGCAGTGTTGTTCAGAGCAACAGAAACATATATAAGAAATACTTGTGTCAGCAACACTGCCAAAAAAGAAGTTGGTGATGATTTTTTGTGAAATAATTTGGTCAACTATTATTTAGTCTATATTAGATAATAAAATTTCTAATGTCTTGGGAGTTTATTATTATGCAGCTTATTAATATTGAAGCTCCACATGATACTAGAAGGAATATTTTCGGTATAAAAACCTAGAAAATTATGGTACTAAAATTAACTTTTGTTTGGTTCATTTTGAGAGTACTATTTGTTTGTAGTTATCACTACTGCCCAATCGACTGTGGTGATGAGTAATTATACTTCATTTTATGTCAAATAAATATGATAAGGAGAAGATGTCTCCGAAGAGCTTGGAAAGGTTAGGACAATCTCCGGTCTTTATTAAAGGAGCTATCCATGTCATCAGATGTGGGCAAATAAGAATATTAGGTCTGTTTTATTTCAATTCGGTCCACATTAATATAGTTTTGTTGAAAATTATGGGGTTTCGGGATAATTATTGAAAAACCCCAAAGCTCAAAAAAGATATTAAGTGGGTAGGTGTAATGAATGTAAAAGTTTTTTTGAAATATAATTTCATGTATGAAGGGAGAAAACACTTAAAAAAATTGTTGTTAACTGGATTTAAGATGCATGCACAGTGTTTAATTTTTATTTATTATATGCTATCCCTCCTGACATTTAAGAGCTGCGCCCCAATCAATCTATTGGATCAGTTGGATCAAGTTCTTCGATGGGCGCTTGAAATACTTTTAACCATAAAAATTTATTAGGTGCATAATAATTAATTGAAGGTCACATATATTGTTTTGATTATATGTATTGCTAAAGTTTTTTTAGCATTAAGTTAATATAGTTGCATCTAAGATTCGTTATTCGGATGTTGTTACGAAATATAGACCACTTATTTAGGCTTTGTAGCTTTCTAGCGAAACGAAATTAGTTATAAATGTATATGCATCGAATTTTAACACCATAAGTCCTTGAAGGTCTCAATAATTAAATTTTGTTTCTAGAACTCATGTTCAACAAATGCTACTCAAATACAGTAGAACCTCTATAAATTACTATAGTTGAAATCGGAGAAAATATTAATTTTAGATAGGTATTAATTAATCGATCAATAATAATTTATCAATTTAAAGAGGTATTTTATATTCAACCAGTTTAAAATTATTTACATCAAAATTGTATGAATTTAAATTTAATTACATAGAGATATTAATGAGTATTCAATGTTAGGAACTTGAATCTAATTAGTATCAATGTCAGGAACTTGAATCTAATTATTCAATATTTTAAAACTAGATTCGTACGTATGTTCAATGTTTTAAAATTAGATTCATACGTATAGTATGTTCAATGTTAAATACTTATGAAAGAATTACTATATATATAACAAAAGATTTGTAAAAACATACCAACAAACACAATGACTTCTCAATTAAAAGGTGTTGAAAAAAAACCATGGCCGATCAAATACGCAAGTCACTATGTGAGTACAAGAGAGATCATCCCACCATTAGAGCCGGTTAAGCGAAAAGAAGCAATAGAAGCGTCAAACGTCCTTCATAATTTTTTCATGGAGTCACATACCACGCCAGAGCTTTTAAGTGTCGTGGAAAAAGTGAGATGAGATTCTTTTTTATTTGAATTTCAATAGGAAACAATCAACACTAGAGTCATATTTTACTAAGTTGTCTTAGTTATCTTTGTAATTTTCTAAGATTATTAATTTATGATGTTGATGGGACCCTTGATTTATAAAGGGTCTAAAAAAAGTTATTATTTTATCAATTTATCAAAATTATTAATTTATGCTTGGGGCCAAGTCGGGACCGAAAAAAAATTAATTTTATAGAATTATTAATTTATCGAGTATTAATTTAAAGAGGTTACACTATACTAACTTAAGCTCCATCCTTTCTCTTTTCTTGATTATCTTTTTCTTTTTCCTTTAGTTGTTTGTTGTTTTGTTCATAATTATTTTGTTGTAAAATACTTTTGTGCTCTATGTTTTGTAATTATTTTCATGATTGTGTATCGATTTGAAGATAGTGCTTATTGATTGTTTCCGTTTTTCCATGCGTAACAATTAAGATTATTACAATTATATTCAATATTTTTTGTTTTTAATCCTATTATTTTAAATAATTTTAGAATTACATGTACCATAAAATAGAGTAATACTACCTCCGTTCTTTTATAACTGCAAAATCTGGACTTTCACGCTTGACAATGCACAACTTTAACTATTAATATCTTCAATTCTTTATCTTTAGAAATTATAAGAAGTTGATATTTTGAAAGTATATTTCGAGATGAATCTAACAAGATCTTACATGATTATATTTTTTCATATGTATAAATCACAAAAGATGGTCAAAGGAGAATATGTGAACAGTGTAATAGTAACACATTGCAATAATAAGAGAACGGATGAAGTAACAAACATAATAAAAATGATTGAAAGGACTTGAGATGAAAAACGAAATGAAATATACTAATAAAAATGTATGCATAAATAAAGGTTTTCCCATTGGTTGAGGGTACTTTGTCATCTCTAAATTTTAAGTATTTATTCAGTTGATAGTTATTAAAGTTGATGTCCCAATAATATTATGGATATTCATAATGGGGTAAGATTCGTAAAGCTTGGATCTTAAGTTAGTCCCTGTTATTTTAAATTTATGTTTGATTTTGATTCGATTCGATTCGATTCATTCGATTCGGTTCATTCGATTCAATTGAGTTCAATCCAATTGATTGATTCGATTGATTCGATTATTATTATTATTATTATTATCATTAATCTTGATTATTATTATTGTTGCTGTTGCTGATTACTATTATTATTACTAATAATATTTACTATTATTAGTAATAATATTTATTGTTGTGGATTATTATTATTATTATTATTATTTATCATTATTATCATTGTTATTATTATTACTATTATATGTGACATTCGATACTTTTATGACATTCTGCACATTTGGGGCATATATATTAGTATTATTATTTTTGGTTATTATGAATATAATTAATTATATTATTATTACATTATATATTATTTTTGATTATTTATTATTATTTTATTAGTTTTCTTATTATTTTATTATATTTGTTATTTTTAATATTTATTATAATATTATTATTTTATTATTATTATTTACTGTTAATATATATTTGATTCGGGCCATTGATTCGATTCGATTCAATTGATTCGATTCGATTCATTGATTGATTCGATTCAATTTGTTGACTCAAAATGTATTTTGATGATTATTACATTCAAAACATTTAATTAGATCAATCTCGGCTCAATAATATTTTGAAGGAGCAAAACATAGCTAACGCACGCTACTCATCATATAGTAGCGCACGCTATCGGGACATTCATATACAGACCAGTCAAGTCAGTTGCAGCCTAGTGAAGTCGCCTGATCGATAGCGCACGCAAGCTATACAATGTTAGCGCACGCTAAGAACCTACAGTTAGCGCACGCTATACAGTAAAAATAACGCAAGCTATCGCAAGTCTCCAGAGGTCAGTGAAGTCTGGAAGGAAATCAGAACTGGACGTTGCGCACGCTACACATATAATCTTACGTACGCTAAAGTGAGGACATAGCGCACGTTACTTATCATCTCTAGCGCACGCTACCAATATTATGGTTAGTAGTCCAGTAGCTACTGGACTCAATTCGTTAAGGCTTTTACGTACGCTACACAAGGTAACGTACGTTAATGAAAGAACTCAGTAGCGCACGCTAAGGTAAAGGTATTAGCGCACGCTAAAAGGAGTCTGCATATTACCGTTTGAATTTCAACCGTTGGAAGGCAAGAGTGAATGCAGATCCGGGAAATCTGGAAAGTTGGATTTAATTAATGCTAGCGCACGCTAATCATAAATTTAGCCGTTGGATAAAGAGCCGTTGGAGAGAAAATCGGACATTGTCAAAGTCAAGATCGAAGACTAATACCTTTACCTTAGCGTGCGCTACTGAGTTCGATTGCTGTCAAAGTCATTGTTGTGAGGACGCCACACGCTTAAGGAGCTGCAGTCCAAGTCTTTTGTTCGTCATCCGAAGACGAAAGGAAAACGCCCAATGAGAGATGTGGTGACGGAGGAAGAGGAGAGCGATCTCTGTGCTCGGATGCGGGGCATCGAGACCTCTCAGGTTGAGATACGAGAGGATGTTCGGGCTCTGCGTTCGGAAGTCTGGGAAGTGCGTTCAGAAGTCCGGGAAGTGCGTGGGCTGATATCCGAGTTCATTCGTTTCACACACCCCTCGTTCCCTTTCCCTTCGTCTTCTTCCGACCCTTAGATTTGAGGATTTTATCTTTGATGTTTGATGTAGAATCTTGTTGTTCGAACAATCTATATGTCTTTTGCCATGAAAACTCGTTGTATTCCTTGCATTTTATCTTAATGAAATTCGCATTTCTTCATTTGGCATTTGTTACTTGCAAGTATTGTTGTTTACTAGTATTGTTGATTGCACCTTGAATAACGGTAATTTTCGTTAATTAATAATGCAACAATTCAGGGGGAGTTCCTTTTTGTTTATGTCAAAAAGGGGGAGAATACTCCAAAAACTACTAATATATCGAACAAGTTTACCTTGATTCGAATAATTTCAAAATGTTTTTGCAGGTATTAATTAAATGTTTTGACATCATCAAAAAGGGGGAGATTGTTGACTCAAAATGTATTTTGATGATTATTACATTCAAAACATTTAATTAGATCAATCTCGGCTCAATAATATTTTGAAGGAGCAAAACATAGCTAACGCACGCTACTCATCATATAGTAGCGCACGCTATCGGGACATTCATATACAGACCAGTCAAGTCAGTTGCAGCCTAGTGAAGTCGCCTGATCGATAGCGCACGCAAGCTATACAATGTTAGCGCACGCTAAGAACCTACAGTTAGCGCATGCTATACAGTAAAAATGACGCACACTATCGCAAGTCTCCAGAGGTCAGTGAAGTCTGGAAGGAAATCAGAACTGGACGTTGCGCACGCTACACATATAATCTTACGTACGCTAAAGTGAGGACATAGCGCACGTTACTTATCATCTCTAGCGCACGCTACCAATATTATGGTTAGTAGTCCAGTAGCTACTGGACTCAATTCGTTAAGGCTTTTACGTACGCTACACAAGGTAACGTACGTTAATGAAAGAACTCAGTAGCGCACGCTAAGGTAAAGGTATTAGCGCACGCTAAAAGGAGTCTGCATATTACCGTTTGAATTTCAACCGTTGGAAGGCAAGAGTCAATGCAGATCCGGGAAATCTGGAAAAGTTGGATTTAATTAATGCTAGCGCACGCTATGCATACTTGCTAGCGCACGCTAATCATAAATTTAGCCGTTGGATAAAGAGCCGTTGGAGAGAAAATCGGACATTGTCAAAGTCAAGATCGAAGACTAGTTGACCAGACGTTAGCGCACGCTACCATTTCATTACTAGCGCACGCTAGACATGGTATTTTACCGTTGCAACAGTCTTTGTGACCGTTCAGAGATTTCAAGTCAAAAACCGTTAACGCACGCTACAAGGCACTATTAGTGCACGCTAATAGTATGTTTTTCAGAATTTGAAGGATGTCTCACACCTATAAATACCCGAAGGACTTGGGTATCAAACACACAACTTCAAGCATTCAAGCATACAAGCATACAAGCAATCAAAGCATTCTTGAGCTCAGATTTATATATTTTATTGCATTACAAGTTGTGAGAAAAGAAAGATACAAGAGCTATTTCAATTGTAATATCTATTATTCTTTGTATTCTTTCATTTGGTTGTAAGTGTTGCATCACTTACACTTGAGCGTAAAAGAAACGAATCAAAAGTCACTAATCCGGTGTTATTAGGATCTTTGATCCGGCATTGTTAGGATTATACTCCCATATTCGTATAGTGAGGATTATCTAGTTCCTATAGAACACTAGATAAACAATCATCTATATTGAGGGAAAGGTTGAGCTTGGACCGATAGAAGACAAGCGGATTGTAACGGTTGTAAACTCGGACCGATAGAAGACGAGTTAAGTTTGTGGTTTTTCTTAAGCCAATAGAAAAAGAAAGTCGGAGAGAGGACGTAGGCAAGTTGCCGAACCTCTATAAATTCTTGAGTCTTTAAATTCCGCACTATTTTCTATTTTCTCGCAAGAAATTTCAGTATTCCGCATCACCACTATTCAACCCCCCTTCTAGTGGTGAATTTATCTCTTCACAATTCAATTCAGTTCAATTCAAATTCATTCAATTTAAAAGAACAGAGCCTTATTCAAGCAAATATATTAATAATCAACTATCTGTTTAATCATTCACGATGGGATTTGTCTATATATTAAATCTATTACTAATTAATTAAAATACTATATATGTTATTATACCATTACTTTAATACTATCACCGAGATTTAGTGATATTCTTCTTCTATTATTTATTTAATCTTATTATAAAGCAGGATGGGATGAGATGGAATTTCGCGATAAATAATTTCTCATCCCGTCCCATCCACAAAGTACTAAAATAGAACGGGATCGGATGAAATATCTAAAACTGGTAAGTAATCCTGAACGAGATGGCACAATTGCGGACATCATTCATGATGGGAATTCAAAATACTAGATTTTTGAGATATAAAGTCCTTTCCAAATCAGACAGATTAATCCACTCAGACAGATTAATCCATTCAAAACTTAATGGAAAAAAAGTAAACTGACCCTAACTAATACTTAAATAGAACATGTCACACCATTTTAGTAAGAATAAATAGTATATCATTGATCAAGTAAAATACAAAAATCAATAAAATAATAAATTTTATTGAATCGTTCCAATAGCTATCTCTGAAAAATAAATAAACTATCTTTACTAAAAATAAATATATAAAAGTAACGACCACTTGAAGTCGACGAATATGGTAAAGATGGATAGTTATGTGAAATTAAAAATTAACTTTATCATTACTTACAATTATACATTATTATAAGTTATAGGATTAATATCAAGTTGCACCCTGAACTATGTGACTTTTTCCGTTTTGTACCTAAAACTACTATTTTTATCAACCTGTACTCCACATATTTGTCAATTTGTAACTTCAGGTGAGAATTTTCAGTGGAAAAAATAAAAAATACTAAAGAAATATTTAAAAATTATAAATTGGTTTAAAATTTTGAAAATATTTGTAATAATTTAAAATTTCAAAATTAAATTGATTTTTTAATATTTTTCGTAAGCATGAACTTTTATAATTTTTTGGAATTATTCTAATTTTTTAATGGATTCAAATTCTTAAATCTCTAAATTAAAAAAAATCTACTTTAAGAAATTTAGATTTTCTAAAAAAATTATTTTTCTAAGTCTTGAATAATCTTTATATTTTCTATAAATTAGTTTAATTCTTGTTAAACAAAATGATTTCCCAAAAAGTACATCCAACATTTATAGATATTTCACATATCTTAAATGAGTTTTGATATTTCAATTAATTTTTAGATTTTATAAAATAATTCTATGAATTTTCAAAAGATAGATAAATGATTATATGTTATGCTTATGAAATAATTCCAGCATTTAAAAAAAAAACTTTTAGTATTCTAATCTTTTTCAGTTAATTTGGTTTTAGATGAGTTTTAGAATTTAAAATATTTTTCAGATTTCTAAGTTACTTTTATGATTCTAAAAAGATAATTTTTTTTTTTCTTTCCGTCATAGATTGCAAATAGATAAATTCATGGAGTACATGTTGGATTTGATAAAAAGATAGTTTGTGTACAAAACGGAAAAAACTCGCAGATTGAAGCATGCAAATTGAACTAATCATAAATTATATAATGGCCAATTCAAGTTACATGAGATTCTAAATAGTAGAAGTGTTACTATTATTGTATGAAGATAATATCTATATGTTATTGTTCTATCTAGCATCTTATGATTATCTCATGTGACATATTTTTTCAGATCTCCCTGTAACCCATATTTATGTTTCTCCTATATAGCACTTTTTATGATTTTTCTATGTAGTATTTTCTTATGATTCTCCCATTTAGTATCTTCTCATATGTCTCCCCTATAATATCCTTTATGATTCTCCCGTTTAGCTTCTCTTTATGATTATGCCATTTAGCTTTTTAATATTTATCTGGTTTAGCATGTTCTTTTCATAGCATCTTCTTATGATTACTCGTGTATCATCTTCTTATGGTTGTCTCATGCATCTTCTTACGATGCTTTGTATCATCTTATATATGATTCTTCCATCTGTTCTCTTCTTATGGTTCTCTCAACCAATATCTTCTTATAGTTTTCCTATGTAGCATTTTATTACGATTCTTCCATATATCATATTTTCAGAGGTCTCCAGTCTATCATCTTTTTTCATGGGTTTTTTCTATATAGCAATAAGGTTATCCTATGTAGCATCTTCTTATGTATATCTCGTGTAACATATTCTTTTGGTCTTCCCATCTTGCATATGGTTTTCTCATATACCTTATTTTATAGTTCCACCATGTAGCATTCTATTACAATTCTCACGTGTAGCTTCTTCTATGATTCTACTGCGTAACATCTTATTATGGTTCTCCCGTATAACCCTTTTACATGGTTCTTCTGTATAAAATTCTCTTATGATTCTCCCTTTTGAAATATTCTTATGGTTCTCCGATCTAGCATCCTCTTTTAGTTATCAAGTGTAACATCTTCTTACGGGTCTTTCATATAGTATCTTCTGATGACTTTTCTCAGTGTAGCATATTCATTTGTTTCTATATTGTAGTCGATTCTATCGTTCTCCTGTATAGCATATTCTCATAATTCCGCCATGTAACATCCTCTTATGATTTTCACATTTAGCATCTTTTGGTATAAAGCCTATGTAATTGTTAGGAATATGCTCTTGAATGTCATTTAGGAGATAAGAGAGTGAGAGCATTGCATTGTAATTAATAACATCACTCATATTCTTATAAAGGGCATTTATTATTTCTATATTATTGTATATCATTGGTATCATGATTTGTATATAGAATAATAATCCTTGCACCTGAGAGTAAACATTCCGCTCCTTATGATATAGGGAGATGGGAACTGAAAGTGTTCCGAGCTCAAAAGCTTAACTGCCTCACAAATCGATAAAACTTAACCGGGCATTAAGTTTAGACTTTTATAATTTTGATATTTATGGTGCGCATATCTTCACTAAGGCTTAGTGGGAGCACACATTTTAGGTATGTTAATGGGATTAGTATACTCAAAAACTCACCTCGATTCGATCACATGGATTTCACTCTGGGATAGTCAATGGCTGAACCGAAAGATTGTAATAGGTATATGTAAAGTTTTGACTTGAGGATTCAGTAGAAGATGTGTTTATGAAATTAAGTTAGTTACTGGAGTAGTTTGATCCAATCACCGGCTGGTAGAGTCAACCTCGAAGAGCAACTTGATAGGCAAGTAACAATATTTACTGAATACCAAGATAGAATTTTTTCTCCTGTAAGTGAACACGTAAATATTCTATGCGGTTAGCGGCAAAAGAGATCGTAAGTCTTTGGCTTAAGCATATAGAGCTAGTTGTATTTGATACACGAGATCTTAATAATGTTGGTTTATGCTAACACATGCATAACATCAAGTTATAATAGGGTTTGCCATTGTCATTACCATAATACTTGACCGGACATCCGATTGAAGGGTTTATATGTATACAATATTCATAATAAAAAAAAGTTTTGGAATGATCTCTATCATTCATTCTCATTTGGGTTATAGTGTGAGCCACAAGTCTAGCTAGGTGTTACACACACTCTTTGATTCCTCCCAATTATTGACTGAGACGAACCTACAGAGTCGCACATAAAGGATAACGACATATTAAATTGAGTTTTTCTATCTATGTGATAATTAGATACTAGATGTCAATATTAATATACTGGATAAATTAATTCGGCCGAGTGAATTAAAATAAATTAATGGGTAATAAATATAATTCAATAAAAATATATTGAACGTAACAATGTGTATCTAATCGGGCTAGACACATGAGAGTCCGGTTCATGAGCTAAGTGATTCGACCACCTAGTCCCTTTGTGCATGGTTTGCCCGAGAGAAGACTTATCACATAATGTGGGGTTTTTGGTTAGATCGTTATCTAAATCATATTAGAGATAACGTGAGGATGATGACGAATAACTTTGCTAGCAAAAATTCTCTCAACACATGAGTTGGTTGATATAAGTAAAAGGGAAAGACATGAGATGTCTTAAACATGAAAATCATTATCATATTTTCAAGAGAGATTCTTCACTCTTAAAGAGAGAAAGAAAAAGAGAAGAAAAACTCCATCCCTCCACCACTCTAGATGTCGGCCACCCCAAGCGAAGGAGGAAAAAAGTTTTTGGTCATCTCCCGACTCATGATATGTAGAGGCACAGTATTTTTGGTAATCGAGTTCTCAAAAAGCTACATAATTTAGAATTGTGTTCATCATCATCGATATAACAATCAAAGGACTTCAAGAGTACGAGTTTTATTTCTTATCCTAGTATATTATTCATTTATACTACCCTTACTCGATCCTCTTTAAGGGTTCAGTTAAGCACATTTTGGGCAACTTTATTTTCCATTGTACATTCGATTTTGGCCTGAATTCCAATAGTGGTATTAGTGCGAGGTCAACGCAATCATTTAGACGATATTATTTGCATTTTGAGTGCATGGTTGCTTGATTTTATGATTTGAAATTATATTGGTATTGATATAATCGTAATAATTGTTCATCGCAGTTATATTTTCATAATTTTTATCAAAATATAATTTATCATTTTATGAAAATATGAGTTATATTAAAGATATGAAAATTGAAAAAAATATAATTTGGGAAATCCGATCGAAAAATGAGACCCGTACGATCGAAAAATCGAGCCGCGAGTGGGGCTTCCCGGAAGCTGCCAGCGTACTGCCTGGCAGCACTTTTTGGTCGAGGGCTACCTGGCCGTGGGCTAGACCCGGGCCGCGAGCTCTGGAATCCATTTTTTTCATGTATTCTAGAAAATTAATTCCCCATATTTTAAAATTGATTAACTTGATTAAAATATAAATATGGTATTTTATTTTAATTGGAATATTTAAATTTAAGGGAATATTAACTTGGCCAAATACTACTCGCGAATAAAAATTATCGAATATATGGATAAATTGTATTAATTTGGACTGTAGCTTGTTGTATGTATGGTACATATGTTGTATGATAGTGATGTAGCTTATGGACTTGTTTTTGGAACTATATTCGATGGGGGGTTGTAAATGTTGGGAATCAGTGATTAAAAACATGATACGCAGTGGAAAATAAACCGGTCCAACCAGATAAAACCAAAACCCAAAACGGATCGATCAAGCATCCTATAAACGAATATAAATATGACGAAGATAAAATTTGAAAATCATACCCTCGTAAACCTTTGATAATATCTTCTTGAAGAAAAATCCGAGCAAATCTTTTTCCGATCACCAACACGAATACGAATCTAATTCGTTCTTTTTTGATGAATGATCAAAATATTGAAAATACTGAGTGTCTCTACGTTATCACGCGATGGATATTGATCAAAAAATAATACATCAATTCGTTCTCAAAGAACACGGCTAGGAATTGATACAATATTTTTCTTCTCCTCTCTTCTTCCTTTTCTTTCTCTCAAAGATAAACAAGAAAATAAAAAATAAGTTTTTTTCTCTCCACCAAAATTCTCACGGCTGAAGTGGTTTCATATTTTATCAATGAGGTGTGTCCTTTTGTCATGTTTTATAACATGATGTGATAAGATTTTCAAGATAAACCTCATCTTGATATCTTATGTCTTCATATTAAAAACAAGATCAAGACACCCCACATCTAATCAAGACAAGAAAGAAAACATCATACAAGGTGCAGGGAGATGCCCCCCACTTGATTTTAGGTGAGAAAAATGAGCCGAGCCACTCGGTTCATGTACCGGACGTTCGCGCATCTAGTACACTTCATTTTATCTCAAATGTATTTATACTTAAGTAATCCAATTAATTAATTTTATCAAATATAAAATTATAATAATATTTTTCTAAGAAATAATTATTTATGAATTAAATTAATCACCCGGTAATTAATTTCAATTCACTAGACCGCATGATTTATCAAATAAATTAAATTAGATATCTAATATCCAATATTAATGAAGAGATAGTAAATACATATTCTGTCCATCAAATATCCTTGTGCGTGACTCCATAGGTCCGTCCTAGTCGACAATAGGAAGAACCAAGGAGTACGGGTAACACTTAGCCACTCTAGTGCTCCGTACTGTAACCCAACTAAGAACGAATGATTGGGTCATTTAAAACCATTATGTCGTGAATACCGTATACTTATAAACCCTTCAATCATATATCCCGGTCAAGTATTAGGGTCACGGTAAAGTCAAACCCTATTGTAACTTGACTCTATGCACTTGTTAATGCAAACCGAGATCACTGAGCTCTTGTGTATCAAATACAACTAGCTCTAACTGCTTTGCCCAAAGACTTATGATCTCATTTGCTATTAACCGCATAGGATATTTACCTGCTCACTTACAGGAGAAAGAATTCTATCATGGTATTCAGTAGACACTGCTACTTGCCAACTAAGTTTCATTTCGAGATTGACCCCATCAATTGGCGATTGGATCGAACTACTCTAATGACTAACTTAATGTCACAAGCACATCTCCTACTGAAACCTCAAGTCAAAGGTCCATGTATACCTATCACAACCTTTTGATTCAGTCATTGACAATCCCAGAGTGATATCTATGTGACCGAACCGAGATAAGTCATGTTCGAGTATTCTAATCCCATTAGCATACCTATAATGTGTGCTCCCACTAACCCCTAGTGAATACAGACACTCCACATGTCAAAGTACACGTTATACAAGTCTTGTCTAAACTTACTACCTAGTTAGGTTTTATCGACTTGCTATTCGAGCCCTAAACACTTCCAGTGCCTATCTCCTTATCTCCATAAGGAGTGGAATGTTTGCTCTCAAATGCAAGGACTATTATTTTATATACCAAATCACAATGCCTGTGATATACAATAATATAGAAATAAAAAATGCCTTATTTAATATTCATAATAACAATACAATGCTCTCACTCTCTCATCTTCTGAGTGCCATTCGAGGGCATATTCCTAACAATCTCCCACTTGCACTCAATGTCACAAAACTATGGTATCTAATACCCATACTCTTGAGATGTCTCTCTAAGACCTTCTGAGATAGTGGCTTGGTAAGCGGACCAGCAACGTTATTTGCTGTGCCTACTTTCTACAATATAACATTCCCTCCCTGAACCATTTCTCGAACAAAATGATATTTCCTTGCAATATGTTTGGTGCTGTGGTGAGCCCTAGGCTCCTTAGCCTTTGCAAGAGCCCCGTCGTTGTCACACAACAGCGTCACGGTCTTCTACGCATTAGGAACCACTTGAAGTTCCTCAGTGAACTTCTTAATCCAAAAAGTTTCTTTAGCAGCCTCCACCACCTGATATTCGGCTTGACATGTAGAGATAGCAGTCGAATTTTGCTTGGCACTTCTCCAAGAAATTGCCTCACCATTCAGAGTAAAGATATAACCTGATGTGGACATATGAGCATCCATGTCCCCCGAAAAATATGAGTCTGTATATCCCATAACTCTAAGTTCTCCACCACCGTATGTAAGAACCAAGTCTTTAGTCCTCCTCAGGTACTTAAGAATGTTCTTTACAGCAGTCCAATGTTACTGCCGTGGATTTGACTGAAACTGACTTACTAAGCTTATAGCATATGCAATGTACGATCTAGTGCAAATCATTGCATACATGAGGCTACCTACTGTCGAAGCATAGGGTACCTTACTCATTTCCTTTCTGTCTTCCTCACTTTGAGGACACATCTCTAAGGAAAGTTTCATACCATGTTGCATAGGTAGGAACCCTCTCTTAGAATCTTCCATCCTAAATCGCTTCAGGATCTTTTCTATATAGAGGGCTTGGGAAAGACCTAACATTATTTTCGTTCTATTGTAACACCCCGAAAACCATCCGGGATATTACAGCGTCGTGGGTCCCACGCCGGAACCCACCAGGCTAAAAACCGTTTACAAAACCATTTCAAAAACATTTAAAAATGCCAAAAGGCCAATGACGGTAATATTTTAAATACTCAAATATTTTCAAAAACATAGTTCTCAAATACCGTCATAAAATACCATTTGAAAATACAAGGCGAAATGCCAAATCTCGACAGTTCAAAGTGTACGTTAAACCACCCCTTAAACGTACCGATAAAATAGTTAGGAAAAAGGGTTTGACGAAATAACCCAAGTTCGCAAAATGCCAAAAGGCCATTTAAAATACACACGCTAGTAAAAATACCGGAAAGCTATTTTAAAATACACACGCAGCGGATAAAAAAACAGTTCAAAATACACATTTGCAGCCGAATAAAATAACCAGAAGAGAATACTCAATACTCAAATAAATGCCACAACCAGTATCACCCGGGAAGCTCATCCCTTCATGACCGCTACTAGCCCGATCTCTGAGTACCTAAAAATAAAGCCCACGACGGGGTCAGCCACAATACTCAACAATAATATCGATCACATCATCATAAATAATTACATACCAATGTAATAATACTGTAAGAATACTACCAACGTAATCTTACCGCCATAACCTTACCAATCCATGGCAATTCATAACAAATCAATCCTTACCATAATCCATATTTCGCATTCTCAAATGACGAAATGGTCTCAACAACAATTATCTGTACTGTATTCCAAAAATACCAACAATCCTCAAAACATCATCATAACTCATAAGTGTGGAAATAATACAATCTGTGCCAACTTCTGTTCGTCGGATTACACAATCAAATCTCAACCTGGATAAACCAATAATACACAACATACTGTAGATCAACTACCACATGATAATGATAACAAATCCTAAAACATCGACGTACAGTCCGAATGTTCATACGATCAATAACAATGATCAACCAATACATCACTGAGAATATCATCGACAAGATAACTCCAATACGATCAATGAAGGATCAACGATAACCGAGAGTACCCTCAACATGGTAAACTCCCAACACGATCAACAAAGGATGAACAATAACCGAGAATACCCTCATCATGGTAAACTCCCAACATGATCAACAAAGGATCAACAATAACCGAGAATACCCTCAACAAGGTAAACTCCAAATGATAAACAATAATGGATCTCAAAGAAATAACCCCGACTGTCGAAACATACCCCTCGGGTGTATGAACAACCAGTCGCAAACCGTCGAATATATCCAATCATACATGGAACTATGAACGACCGAACGGTATGGCTCAAAGATGGATGTCATAGTACGCCCGATCCGGAAATGTGTCCGTACACAAGCCACCCCGGGTATCGATCAAATACACGTGTGGTCTTGTACCTAATTAGCCTCACGAACTACGTCTCGTGTGCACGGTTCAATGTGGAAATATCAACATATAACCATAGTGTACCCAGCTAAAAATCCTACACAATAACCAATCGGCACGCAGATATGACTCCAGATATGTCACGATGCAACATGACAAAGAAACTCAAAGAAACGTATATCCAATAAGGATCAAAGACTCACCGGAGTGAACAACAACAGACTGACAATGAAAAGTCAACACGACCAATCATTATTCAAAACAACAATCCTGGGATCACAAACCCCAAAGGATAATCCATACGATCAACAATATCAGACAACAGTTCTGGGATCAACATCCCTGAATGAGATGATCAACACAACCATTAATACCAACAATAGTCCTGGGATCAACATCCCTCAACGAACAACCAATACGAATCTCAATATACGAAGCCTCAACGTACAACATATACAACAACTCAACATAATAATTATCTCATAACTGAACAATACATAAATTACCTCAAAGCCGAAGACAACATCCTTTCCACGAACAACATCCCAGAATGAATACACAGTTATACAAATAATCTCAAATAAGGTACCATCCATTCAATACCAATAAACCTTTATCCCGATACTTATGTCATCACGATAACTATCCTTGATATCCGATATTCTATATCCTTGACCAAAGATAACTCACGTCTTCCTTGAACACAATTAAATCATATACCTTATGATTTAATACAAACCAGAGCACAATATACAACTCATTATCCGACAACTTACATTTCTAACAACATTGCTATACGAATTATAAATGAAATGAAAACGAAACCATTCATCAAATATTATAAATTGAACAAGTACAAACTTGCCTCGATACCGATACCACAAAGCCGTTACCAAAATCCATCGCCTTCGTCTACGAGCTCCTGAGCCCCGACCAAAATCAATCTATGGACTCTTCGGCCTTAACTGCAACACAACGATCATAATCCACGATCAAAACATCACAACCTATTGCAATAACCGATTAACACACATTCGAAAAAAATTAATAACCGACTTACCCAACCAACAAACTCAACGGTTCAACGAAACCTCGATCATATACATAAAACCAAATAATCCAACTCAACAAATACGAACTCATATCCATAATACAAGCCATAACTCGATGATCACAAATAATAATCAATAACCGATCAACAAACACAACAGTTCTACAATATCTCGATTAAATATAAATCCAAACAACCCAAATCAATCAAACACGAACTCAAAACCACAATACGATTCCACAATCCGAAGATCATATCAATAATCAATTTAAACCAACAAGGGTCTAACATTACCGATTCCAAATTCAATCTTAAATACGGATACAAGTTTCCTCCTTGTAAATTCATAATATAAACCAATTATCGATTATCATCACCAATCCAGACGATCCGATTAATTCAACATTATAGATAACCATATTCCAAAGGTTTCAAATAATTCCATTATCCGATTTGAACACTTGTTCAATACGTATGAATTCTCAAACTCAAAAGTGAATCATAATCTTATGAAACCCGGAACCATATTCGTATTCCTATACGAATATTGTACCAAAACACATAACTTAGTTCTAGATATGAATATTCCATATTCATATCTAAAACACCAACACCTCTTAAACATTTTCAACAATTCATATAATCCAAGAGTTCCTTAAGAACACAACTAATTCCGAAATCATATTCAAAATCTCCAATAATCCGATGTGTTCTAACATCTAAACAATCCTTCTACATAATTCAAGGTGTATATAATCATGTTCTTCAACATATATACTTCTCATAACATCATGAATCGCAACAAACTACCAAGAACATCGAGAATGCTACGATTCCATAATCATAACAACATAATCAAGGCATTTGATCATCAATTCATTATCTTCCCTTAACAAAATTCACGTAATTACCAAGAATCATCACAACAATATCAATTCAATCACCATTCTACGAAAACACGTAAAATTTCCCAAGTTCTGCTCATTGAGGCATTTTATCGGACACTTAAGGTGCATAGTCCAATTTAATCGTTTATTCGAAGAAATACTCGAATTTGTTCCACAAAACTTCAAGGATAATGAATGATTTCAAGTATACAATCAAGTTCAATCAATAAACGAATCAAATCGGCCAAAATACCAAGAAACCTCAAGAATATCCAAAAACCAAAAGTTTAGGTGATCTTACCTTCGATCCGGGTGGAAGACGATGTTAATCCATGAATCAAACTTCCAAAACATGTTGTTCTATGTTTCTCTTACTCAAATCCATCCATCTATGGTGAAAAATCGCGGAAGGAACGAAGAAAAATGAAAAATGCCCAAGATGACTCGGTCCAGGCCTTATATAGGCCGAGTCCTGTCGGCACGTTACGGCCGTAATCGGCTGTGACTTACGTACGTAACCGGCCGTGGCCTACCCTACTGTCCATTTTGGCCGACACCCTTACGTACGTAACCGACAGCTGGCTTACGTACGTAACTGGCCCTAACGGCCGTAACCGGCCACAACCTTACGTACGTTATCGGCCAGTCCTTACGCCCAGTGAGTCACTGCCGACCGTGATCGGCCATCCCTGCGAGTCACTGCCGACCATGATCGGCCACTACAGGTCCTCTCGGCCACGACTCGGCCAGCCACCCCGTAATGTACGTAACACTTATTCTATTGCGTACGTAATACATACGTTGACTTGCTACAGCATTATACTCGTATTACGTACGTAATACACCCTGTATAACGTACGTAACTCCATCCGTTGACTCACCTGTCAACATCCGCGCCGAAAGCTTCCGACACCGGACCCAACTGTCCGATTCCTCTTGTTACGTACGTAATATATTAGCCATAACGTACGTAACACTATCAACTTAACGTACGTTAGCTCTGAAATTTAGCGTACGTAATGGCCTATATACTTAGCCAAAAATCCAACTGTTCCTGTTCGTCTCGACATACCGGATACGTATACACATATTGAATACACATATAATCAACCCAAAAATATTCTCATACGATATACCTGACATCCAAATCAGTTCAATCTGATATAACATATCCTCAATATAATTGTCAATCAAACACGTCAATTACACAAGTATAACTGTCTCGGTCCTCAATTTACTTTATCCATACTGTGTAGACACCAAGCTATACAATATATCTCAGATAAAATAACGCGAAAAATTTATACTGAAAATCCGAGTATTACATACTACCCCCCTTAAAATAAGTTTCTTCCTCGAAACTTGCGACCTGTCACCAACAACAGATAAATCCAAAATTTTCCAACTCATAACAAAAACAATCAAGTGTCGCCACAAGCGAATAACCAAACCAATATACTTACATGTGCGTGAAGCCGATGATCTCCCGTGATACTAGCACACGACTCCCATACGAAGTCTCAACACAACCAACACACACCAATATCGCAAATAGCAATTTGAAAAGATTTCAAAATTTTGGAAACTCCAAAAATCGGTTTGACTCAGAAGTCAGGAAAATCATTTTCAAAAGCCACGCTACTACCGTACTGGTAGAGCCACATAACACACACGCCTGGGTTTCACAAAACCCAAGCTCCGATACCATCTTCTGTAATACCCCCAAAACCATCCGGGATATTACAGTTGTAGTGAGTCCTGTAGGAACCCACCAGCTAAAAGCATTTACAAAACCATTTCAAAAACGTTTAAAAATGCCAAAAGGCCAATGACGGTAATATTTTAAATACTCAAATATTTTCAAAAACATAGTTCTCAAATACCGTCATAAAATACCATTTGAAAATACAAGGCGAAATGCCAAATCTCGACAGTTCAAAGTGTACGTTAAGCCACCCCTTAAACGTACCGATAAAATAGTTAGGAAAAAGGGTTTGACGAAATAACCCAAGTTCGCAAAATGCCAAAAGGCCATTCAAAATACACACGCTGGTAAAAATATCGGAAAGCCATTTTAAAATACACATGCAATGGATAAAAAACAGTTCAAAATACACATTTGCAGCCGAATAAAAAAACCAGAAGAGAATACTCAATACTCAAATAAATGCCACAGCCAGTATCACCCGGGAAGCTCATCCCTTCACGACCGCTACTATCTCGATCTCCGAGTACCTAAAAATAAAGTCCACGATGGGGTCAGCCACAATACTCAACAATGATATCGATCACATCATCATAAATAATTACATACCAATGTAATAATACTATAAGAATACTACCAACGTAATCTTACCGCCATAACCTTACCAATCCATGGCAATTCATAACAAATCAATCCTTACCATAATATATATTTTGCGTTCTCAAATGACGAAATGAACTCAACAACAATTATCTTTATTGTATTCCAAAAATACCAACAATCCTCAAAACATCATCATAACTCATAAGTGTGGAAATAATCCAATCTGTGCCAAATCCTGTCAGTCGGATTACACAATCAAATCTCAACCTGGATAAACCAATAATACACAACATACTGTAGATCAACTACCACATGATAATGATAACAAATCCTGAAACATCGACGTACAGTCCGAATGTTCATACGATCAATAACAATGATCAACCAATACATCACTGAGAATATCATCGGCATGATAACTCCAATACGATCAATAAAGGATCAACGATAACCGAGAGTACCCTCAACATGGTAAACTCCCAACACGATCAACAAAGGATCAACAATAACCGAGAATACCCTCAACATGGTAAACTCCCAACACAATCAACAAAGGATCAACAATAACCGAGAATACCCTCAACAAGGTAAACTCCAAATGATCAACAATAATGGATCTCAAAGAAATAACCCCGACTGTCGAAACATACCCCTCGGGTGTATGAACAACCAGTCGCAAACCGTCGAACATATCCAATCATACATGGAACTATGAACGACCAAATGGTATGGCTCAAAGATGGACGTCATAGTACGCCCGATCCGGAAATGTGTCCGTGCACAAGCCACCATGGGTACCGATCAAATACACGTGTGGTCTTGTACCTAATTAGCCTCACGAACTATGTCTCGTGTGCACGGTTCAATGTGGAAATATCAACACATAACCATAGTGTGCCCAGCTAAAAATCCTACACAATAACCAATCGGCACGCAGATATGACTCCAGATATGTCACGATGCAACATGACAATGAAACTCAAAGAAACGTAAATCCAATAAGGATCAAAGACTCACCGAAGTGAACAACAACAGACTGACAATGAAAAGTTGACACGACCAATCAATATTCAAAACAACAATCCTGGGATCACAAACCCCAAAGGATAATCCATACGATCACCAATCTCAGACAACAGTTCTGGGATCAACATCCCTCAATGAGACGATCAACACAACCATTAATACCAACAATAGTCCTGGGATCAACATCCCTCAACGAACAACCAATACGAATCTCAATATACGAAGCCTCAACGTACAACATATACAACAATTCAACATAATAATTATCTCATAACTGAACAATACATAAATTACCTCAAAGCCGAAGACAACATCCTTTCCACGAACAACATCCCTGAACGAATACACAGTTATACAAATAATCTCAAATAAGGTACCATCCATTCAATACCAATAAACCTTTATCCCGATACTTATGTCATCCCGATAACTATCCTCAATATCCGATATTCTATATCCTTGACCAAAGATAACTCACGTCTTCCTTGAACATAATTAAATCATATACCTTATGATTTAATACAAACCAGAGCACGATATACAACTCATTATCCGACAACTTACATTTCTAACAACATTGCTATACGAATTATAAATGAAATGAAAACGAAACCATTCATCAAATATTATAATCTGAACAAGTACAAACTTGCCTCGATACAGATACCACGAAGCCGTTACCAAAACCCATCGCTTTCGTCTACGAGCTCCTCTGCCCTGACCAAAATCAATCTATGATCTCTTCGGCCTTAACCGCAACACAACGATCATAATCCACGATCAAAACATCACAACCTATTACAATAACCGATTAATACACATTCGATAAAAATCAATAACCGACATACCCAACCAATAAACTCAACGATTCAACGAAACCTCAATCATATACATAAAACCAAATAATCCAACTCAACAAATATGAACTCATATCCATAATACAAGCCGTAACTCGTTGATCACAAATAACAATCAATAACCGATCAACAAACACAACGGTTCTACAATATCCCGATTAAATACAAATCCAAACAACCCAAATCAATCAAACACGAAATCAAAACCACAATACGATTCCACAATCCGAAGATCATATCAATAATCAATTTAAACCAACAAGGGTCTAACATTACCGATTCCAAATTCCAACTTAAATACGGATACAAGTTTCCTCCTTGTAAATTCATAATATAAACCAATTACCGATTATCATCACCAATCCGGACGATCCGATTAATTCAACATTATAGATAACCATATTCCAAAGGTTTCAAATAATTCCATTATACGAATTGAACACTTGTTCAATACGTATGAATTCTGAAACTCAAAAGTGATCATAATCTAATCAAACCCGGAACCATATTCGTATTCCTATACGAATATTGTACCAAAACACATAACTTAGTCCTAGATATGAATATTCAATATTCATATCTAAAACACCAACACCTCTTAAACATGTTCAACAATTCATATAATCCAAGGGCTCCTTAAGAACACAACTAATTCCGAAATCATATTCAAAATCTCCAATACGACATAATCCGATGTGTTCTAACATCTAAACAATCCTTATTCACAATTCAAGGTGTATATAATCATGTTCTTCAACATATATACTTCTCATAACATCATGAATCACAACAAACTACCAAGAACATCGAGAATACTATGATTCCATAATTATAACAACATAATCAAGGCATTTGATCATCAATTCATTATCTTCCCTTAACAAAATTCACGTAATTACCAAGAATCGTCACAACAATATCAATTCAATCACCATTCTACGAAAACATGTAGAATTTCCCAAGTTCTACTCATTGAGGCATTTTATCGGACACTTAAGGTGCATAGTCCAATTTAATCGTTTATTCGAAGAAATACTCGAATTTGTTCCACAAAACTTCAAGGATAATGAATGATTTCGAGTATACAATCAAGTTCAATCAATAATCTGAATCAAAACGAATCAAATCGGCCAAAATACCAAGAAACCTCAAGAATATCCAAAAACCAAAAGTTTAGGTGATCTTACCTTCGATCCGGGTGGAAGATGATGTTGATCCATGAATCAAACTTCCAAAACATGTTGTTCTATGTTTCTCTTACTCAAATCCATCCATCTATGGTGAAAAATCGCGGAAGGAACGAAGAAAAATGAAAAATGCCCAAGATGACTCGGTCCAGGCCTTATATAGGCCGAGTCCTATCGGCACGTTACGGCCATAATCGGCCGTGACTTACGTATGTAACCGGCCGTGGCCTACCCTACTGTCCATTTTGGCCGACACCCTTACGTACGTAACCGGAAGCTGGCTTACGTACGTAACTGGCCCTTACGGTCGTAACCGTCCACAGCCTTACGTATGTTATCGGCCAGTCCTTACGCCCAGCGAGTCACTGCCGACCGTGATCGGCCATCCATGCGAGTCACTGCCGACCATGATCGGCCACTATAGGTCCTCTCAGCCACGACTTGGCCAGCCGCCCCGTAACGTACATAACACTTATTCCGTTGCGTACGTAATACGTACGTTGACTTGCTACAGTATTATACTCATATTACGTACGTAATACACCCTGTATAACGTACGTAACTCCATCCGTTGACTCACCTGTCCACATCCACGCCTAAAGCTTCCGACACCGGGCCCAACTGTCCGATTCCTCTTGCTACGTACGTAATATATTAGCCATAACGTACGTAACACTATCAACTTAACGTACGTTAGCTCTGAAATTTAGCGTACGTAATGGCCTATATACTTAGCCAAAAATCCAACTGTTTCTGTTCGTCTCGACATACCGGATACGTATACACATATTGAATACACATATAATCAACCCAAAAATATTCTCATACGATATACCTGACATCCAAATCAGTTCAATCTGATATAACATATCCTCAATATAATTGTCAATCAAACACGTCAATTACACAAGTATAACTGTCTCGGTCCTCAATTTATTTTATCCATACTGTATAGACACCAAGCTATACAATATATCTCACATAAAATAACGCAAAAAATTTATACTGAAAATTCGGGTATTACATCTATCCCGGTAGAGGCGAATACCTAGAATATAGATAGCTTCTCCCAAGTCTTTCATTGAGAACTCTTTAGAAAAACAAGCTTTCACGGAAGTGATCATTCCTACGTCGTTTCCTATAAGTAGAATGTCATCTTTATATAGTGTTAAGAACGCAATTTTGTCTCTACTAACCTTCTTGTAAATATAAGGCTCCTCTTCGTTTTGGACAAAATCAAACTATTTGACTGTCTCGTTAAAGCGAAGATTCCAACTTCGCGAAGCTTGCTTCAGTCCATAAATGGCACGTTGAAGCTTGCATACTTTATGAATATAGGTTTCAGATATGAATCCTTAGGGTGTTCCATCTAAATCTCCTCCTCGAGGAATCTATTTAGGAATGCCGTTTTCACATCCATTTGCCATATTTCATAATCTAGGTGGGCTGCTATGGCAAGCATCATGCGAATAGACTTAATCATAGCTACATGCGAGAAGGTCTCAAAGTAATTGATTCCTTCTCTTTGGGAATAACACTTTGCCACAAGCCTGGCCTTATAGGTATCTACCATGCCATCTCCATCAGTCTTTCTTTTATAGATCCATTTGTTTCTAATAGGCACCATGCCTTTAGGACGATCTACTAAAGTCCAAACTTGATTAGCATGTATTAACTCTATCTCAGCTTCTATAGCTTCTTGCCACTTGGAGGAGTCAACATCCACCATCGCTTGATCGTATGTAGAAGGAACATTCTCATGGCTATTTTTTGTCATCTCATGTAGACGCAGTTCCTCTTGATGTAGATAGCCATGCCTCCCAGGTAATTGAGAAATTATACTATACTTGCGAGGTTGTGTTTGTATTTCAGAAGGATCGATTCTTATATCTTTCACAGGTGTCTCATCTGGTGTTTATTTTATTTCTTCTAAAGAAATATTTCTACCTGTGCCTCCTTCCTAAATCAAATCATCTTCCAGTAAGTGTGCTTGTAAAGCAACAATGATCCTATGAAACGACCTTTCACAGACCTAGCTTCCAATTTCTCTACTTTAGTCTTCTTGATATAAGCAGGGCATCCCTAAATCCTAATGTGATTAAGACTTGGTTTCCTACCTCTCCACATTTCATGCGGAGTCTTAGAAAGGGATTTGGAAGGACATCTATTCAATATATGTGCAGTAGTAAGGAGCGCATGACCCCACAAATAAATTGGTAGATCAGTGTAGTTAAGCATGGAGCGAACCATATCCAACAAGGTTCGGTTCCTTCTTTCTGATACACCATTTAATTGTGGAGTAGCTGGAGGAGTGAATTGTGACACTATTCCTAGTTCTTTTAAGAACTCATCAAACTCGGTACTCATGTACTCACCACCTAGGTCTGACCGAAGAGTCTTAACACGGTTACCTATTTGATTTTCAACTAGGGCTTTAAATTCCTTGAATTTATCAAAAGCTTCAGACTTATGTTTCATTAAGTACACGAACCCTTACCTAGTATGGTCATCAGTGAATGTAATGAAATACTGAAAGCCATCTCGTGCCACTCTAAAAGGTCCATAGGCGTCAGTATGGATCAATCCAAGTTTTTCAGCAGCTCTTTCAAAAGTCCATGCGAAGGGTAACTTAGTCATTTTGCCTTGAAGGCAAGATTCACAAGTTGGATTGAGATTTGATCCTTATGGACTCGTAAGCCCATCTTTATCCATTTTATGTGTAACACCCCGAGATATTCGGAATATGTTACAGCGCCGTAGACCCCTACATGGGACCCACCAGGCTATGATAAGAAAACTCCACTCGACTAACCATCTTGGTTAGCGAGGATACACAATTAAATAATATGACATATAAAGATACGCCCGGAGCAACCGGCAAAATAAGCATCAACCAACAACGTGACAATTTTAAGGCAATACAATACGGAGTTTGAAACGATAAGCCTAAGTACTCGCGAGTACAATCTATAAGTTTAAAAATGTGGTGTTGTTGCCCAAAATATTTATCCGAAGATTAATACTGCTGGAAGACGGACAACAAACAACAATTGCGGGAGCACTTCCGAGAGTAGATAAATAATACAAGGTTTGCCGGGTTTGTTAGGCCCGGGCTTGAATGCTCTCGCGAGATGTTATTAATACAAATATTCGTGGATACAAGTATTAATGTGAGAAATCTAAATACAATGAGTGTAAAAAGACTCTGTTAATCCGGCTCTTGAGCGAAGCTCGGTGTTCTTCGTCCCTGCCGGTAATCTGCTCGAGGAGAAAGGCCGGGAGAAGTAAGACCGAATGATAGCTGTTGCCAAGAGTTGGATGTTATCCAAGTGCTTGATGTTTGCTTCTGTGTTGTATGCTCAAATCGTGAGGTTGCAGAAGGAAGCTGAAGCCGTGTCCAAGTGCAGGGTGCCTTGCTTATATAGGGGCAGCCGGGTCCTGTCCTCTAGTGGCCGATCGCCTGCCGGCCATTATAATAATGTGCCGATCGCCCGCCGGCCAATATTATAATGGGGCGATCTCCTGGGCTGTCGGGCTAAAGTCCAAGAAAGATGCTGGCTGTCGGGCTAAAGTCCAAGGAAAAGGCTGCCACAGCTGGGCGGTCCAATTAGGAGCCATCACGTGTCCGGAATCAGTCTACATGTGGCCCTACTGACAAGCTTTCGGCTTGTGGTACCGGTGGAGAGAATCTGCCGATCGTGGTCAATGGTCCGTGATTCGCGGATCTTGTCCCGGATCTTGCACGTGGTGTCAGTCTTGAGGCTCGGTCTTCGCCGACTGGATGGCCATCGGTGGAGATCGATATGAGGCGCTCGTCTCTAGCTGATCATCAGAGGTCGCCATCGGCCAGTGGATGAAGGTCGGCAATGGTCGGTCTCCAAGGGTAGGTCGGCAAGATGCCGAGAGATGATCGCCTCCAGTCGGTCGCCAGGAGTCGATCGCCGAGTACCGAGAGGCGATCGTCTTGATGTAGATCGCTCGGCACCGGGATCCATCCTGGGACCTTCGGTTGGCCAGTCTAGCATGTCCGCTGGGCTAAGGCTTGGTCTCCAGGTCTGCCTTGGCCGCTCGGCAGTAAGTCGGTCGCCGGTCCTCCTAGGCGATCGCCGGTCGGAAGGTGTTAATTCTTGACACAACAATTGCCCCGACTTGCTCCTATGTTGAAGACATGGGGCGAGGTGGTTCTTCTGGCGATCGTGTCCGGATGAGGACGGGCGATCGGGTGACTTAGGACTCGGACTTGGGCTATCATGGTCGATTGGCTAGCTATCTTTCGGTCTTGTACTGCAAAAACAACATTGGCCGATCCCCATGGAAACTTGGTTGTTTCGCTTGTTTGAGGAATCGTGCACGATCGCGGAGATCGATGGACCGACTCCATGACCGTGTCTTGGTGCGCGAAGACATTGAGTGTCCCGTGACTCACTTTATTATGAGGGTCCTCTGTTAGCCGCGCCTCGCCTCGTATTTAAACGAAGGGCGTGCGGTCTCGGTCTAGAGGAGTCCTTGCGCGGGGCAGCGTCGGATGAATCAACTCCACGCCCGCGGCTTGTTAGCTCTGCTTCCACCTCGGCCACCATGGAGATGGCCGACCTCGACGGTGTACGTTGAGACGGGGTTGTGGCATGTGTCCACCGATTAATGTTGGAGAACCCTCGGACTACGCCGGCCTCGTATTTAAACGAAGGGCGGGCGATCTCGGCCGAAAGGGACCTTGCATGGGGGCGGCCGGTGTTCCATCGATTGCCAGGGCCATGGCTTTATGATGTGCGGTGGAGGCGATCTAATGCCTTAGTCCGTCATGTTATATCTTTGGATCAGATGGCGATCGTGTCCACCGGGTTCTTGATGATGTTGCGATCCGCCGGAAGATCGGCGATCGTCGCTCGGCGGCCGATCGCTTTATTCGTGGGTCGATATTGGCGATCGGGCGGCGGCTAGTCCTCATTTAAAATGGATCAGGCGGGAATCGAGTCCTCCGGCTCTGTGGGTAGTAGCGATCGGCCGAGACTGGAGGTCGTCAGACGGGCGCCGATCGCTCTACTCCTAGCCGAGAAGAAGCCTTTGCACGACAGAAATCTGCGGCTCTAGCCGGAAAGGCTGCGTAGGTCGTCGGTAGGGTCTTCGTGAGATGCTGAACATAGGCGAAGCCACGAAACCTCCTAGACCGCGTGAGAGGCGGTCTCATCGCTACGGGCTCGCCGTTGAGGATGATCACGTCTACTCGGTCGATGTAGTCCGAGTCGGACTCTTCTTCTCCTCGCTTGATTCGCATCATGCGAAGGGGACCTTACGCCGAGCACTGGTGGCGAAGTGTTCCGTGAAGACGTGCGCGCCACTCGTTAAAGGAGCCAATGGACCGAGGTGGCGGTGAGGTGTACCACCGGTGGGCGAGGTCGCCCGGTGTCAAAGGGAACATTCGGCACTGTCGCGTCCGATGCCCCACACCGGTCATGTAGATGTTGAACTTGCTTAGGTGCGCCTGGGGTCCGATCGCCCCTCGTACATGGGTGTTTGCGGGAGCGATCTCGCCGCACCGGGGCGAGCTCGATGTCGATCGCGAGCGGCTCGCTCGGCGCGGCGATCGTCTTCAGGGCGCCTGACCCGGATTGCAGGAGCGCCTTCACGTCGTCGATCTGGCGTTGCATTGCGGCAATCGCCGCGGCTCGGCTGCTTGCGGATCGGATTTGGGAGCGGGGGCCGAGGCGATCGTGTACCGACCTCCGGACCCTGCTGCTGCCGACCTCAGGAATCTGGCGAGCGGGAGCCAGGCGGCTGGATCGCCTTGTGGGAGCCGGGTAGGCCGAGCTCCTGGTGACGGACACCAACTCCGTCGTCTCGTAGCTGTGGCCGGACTGCCCCGGTCGCCAGGTCGGGTCGCTGCCCAGGCGATCGAAGACAGAGGTGCCCCGGCTGCCGAGCGCCTTTCCTTGCGGGTGAGAGCCTCCTGGCGATCGCTCGGCCAGCAATTCCTTGAGATTCCGCTTGGACTTCCGGCGGGAGATCGAGGGAGTGATAGCAGGAGGCGCGTCGAGAGCACTCCGTCGTTCCTGAAGGGCGGCTATGGCCTCTTCGATCTGTTCATTGGTTCGGAACTGATCGAGCGAGAGGCTCGGGCCGCCGTCCCGGGACGGGATCGAGCGTCTCTGACCGCGGCGGCTGCCTTCCACCATCGGCTGCGGCTCGGACTGGGACGGAACAGGGGGTCTGGCCGGCTGGTCAGCGGCTTTCTTCGACGCGGAGGCGGAAGACATGTTTTCTGAAGGATTTCTTTGAAGTGCAGTAAGTGTCACTTCAAGTATCTGCCCCGAGAACAGTGAGTGTTCTTCGGGACGGTAGGTATAAAAAATCGAGGGTTGGATCCCCTTCCTCTAGCGCCAATTGTTGTTGCCCAAAATATTTATCCGAAGATTAATACTGCTGGAAGACGGACAACAAACAACAATTGCGGGAGCACTTCCGAGAGTAGATAAATAATACAAGGTTTGCCGGGTTTGTTAGGCCCGGGCTTGAATGCTCTCGCGAGATGTTATTAATACAAATATTCGTGGATACAAGTATTAATGTGAGAAATCTAAATACAATGAGTGTAAAAAGACTCTGTTAATCCGGCTCTTGAGCGAAGCTCGGTGTTCTTCGTCCCTGCCGGTAATCTGCTCGAGGAGAAAGGCCGGGAGAAGTAAGACCGAATGATAGCTGTTGCCAAGAGTTGGATGTTAGCCAAGTGCTTGATGTTTGCTTCTGTGTTGTATGCTCAAATCGTGAGGTTGCAGAAGGAAGCTGAAGCCGTGTCCAAGTGCAGGGTGCCTTGCTTATATAGGGGCAGCCGGGTCCTGTCCTGTAGTGGCCGATCGCCTGCCGGCCATTATAATAATGTGCCGATCGCCCGCCGGCCAATATTATAATGGGGCGATCTCCTGGGATGTCGGGCTAAAGTCCAAGAAAGATGCTGGCTGTCGGGCTAAAGTCCAAGGAAAAGGCTGCCACAGCTGGGCGGTCCAATTAGGAGCCATCACGTGTCCGGAATCAGTCAACATGTGGCCCTACTGACAAGCTTTCGGCGGCTTGTCGGCTGGTGGAGAGAATCTGTCAGACTGTGGTCAACGGTCCGTGATTCGCGGATCTTGTCCCGGATCTTGCACGTGGTGTCAGTCTTGAGGCTCGGTCTTCGCCGACTGGATGGCCATCGGTGGAGATCGATATGAGGCGCTCGTCTCTAGCTGATCATCAGAGGTCGCCATCGGCCAGTGGATGAAGGTCGGCAATGGTCGGTCTCCAAGGGTAGGTCGGCAAGATGCCGAGAGATGATCGCCTCCAGTCGGTCGCCAGGAGTCGATCGCCGAGTACCGAGAGGCGATCGTCTTGATGTAGATCGCTCGGCACCGGGATCCATCCTGGGACCTTTGGTTGGCCAGTCTAGCATGTCCGCTGGGCTAAGGCTTGGTCTCCAGGTCTGCCTTGGCCGCTCGGCAGTAAGTCGGTCGCCGGTCCTCCTAGGCGATCGCCGGTCGGAAGGTGTTAATTCTTGACACAACATGTGGGAACAACCATATCGAAATGGACAAAGGAAATAAGTAGACCCAAATGCACATGTCAACGGCCTTGGCCAACATCCTCGTACTGTCCCGGTGCTCGCTTGTCCGGATAATTATGACCTGAAATCCATAACAAGAATTTCCCCAAAACGGGTCCCCAAAGGGGTTAGCAATTACGCTAGTACAAGTAGTCAAGGCAAACCAATCGCTTACACATTTCATAGTACATGCACCAATATCATTTTCAAAAGTCAAAACCAGACATGTCTTTTCCGGAAACAAATAGTCAAACAATTTGCCTAGGACCGGGACGAAGCCACGAATCCCACCCGAGGCCTCTAAGGACCCTCCCGAGCTGGCCATTTCGTAAAAAAAATCACGCACAGGCATCGCCAGACCGGACGAAGCCACGAATCCCACCCGAGGCCTCTAAGGACCCTCCCGAGGCTAGCGAAACAAGCTCATGAATCCAGTGAAGTCATAGATTCCCCGAGGCCCCGTCGGACCTCCCTGTGGTGAGCAAAGCACACACAATATACATTACCATTTCATGTTAAGCATAAAGATTTCCAAAAGAATACTTGCCTTGAATTAATGACGACGCGAAGAACGAAAGGAAAGTCACCGACGAACGCTAGGAACCAATGAAACCGAACCTAACGATTCGAAGAATACAATCACAACCATTTCTAAACGAATACGGAATTGGAATACACCCGAAAACCCGCCTACGATTCATGTATATTCGTATATAAACAACAACGAGGGCAGACCACAACCAAACCCTCTCGATTCCGTAAAAATCACGAAATATACCATGAATCCGTAGGGAAACTAAGAATACCAACAAGATTAATCATATTCCGCATGAATCCATCAACAAAACGGAACGGATCGGAAGAAATCCCAAAACCCCCAATTTATCGAAAAGTAGGGTTCTAAGAGATTTACCTTGGATTTAGGATGAGAAACACAAGTGGATGATGTTAATCTACACCAAGAATTCAAGCAAAATAATCTCTGAAGTGATTGGAAGAAGAAAATCGCCTCAAATCGCCTCTGGAGTCGCTCGGCCGCGGAAGAAGGAGAGAAATGAGAAATTGTGATTGTCTCGGTCAACTCCCTGGTTTATATAACCAGGGAGTGTTAGCGTGCGCTAATCCTCAAGGTTAGCGTGCGCTAACGGGGAAAAATTACAGGCCAAAATAGTTAGCGTCTAGTCCAGTAGCCAGACTTTTGGCCGTTAGCGTGCGCTACTCGAAACGTAGCGTGCGCTAATAACCTCTCGGTAGCGCGCGCTACCGACCAATAGCGTGCGCTACCCGGACATCGCCGAGTCGGTGGCACGCCGTAACCCACGATACGTTAGCGTGCGCTACTATACAAGCGTAGCGTGGCGCTAATCGATACGTTAGCGTGCGCTACCATACGAGCGTAGCGCGGCGCTAATCGGCACTGATCGGGTTCGGTAGTAAATCGCCCGATCGGACACTCACGCTAGCGCACGTTACGGCATCATCGGCGTGCGCTAGCCCTCGACATTAGCGTGCGCTAGCATATGTAGCGACGCTAATACGCTAGTCCGGAAGGTGGAAAACAAGACCTTGCCACTCCCGGGGCTACTCGCTGCGCGCTATTTAAACAAACGTAGCGTGCGCTACTAAGGGATCCCTAGCGTGCGCTATGCATAAGAAGTAGCGTGCGCTAGGTACGAAATATGAACGGTCCAAAGACACCGAAATGTGAACGAAACATCTAACGGAACATCTCAACGGGTATCATAACATAGAATGGATCCACGGCAACCCCGAAACGGTGGTTCCGCACAACGATAACGGGAATCAAATCAATAGATAACGGAAAAGATACACTGTAAGATACACGAGGGTCACTACGACCGAGAAATACATAAAAAAAATAAAAAATACGAGGGAAGGAAAAATGCGGATATTACATTCTACCCCTCTAAAAACAAGTTTCGTCCCGAAACTTAAGAAACAAACAACTCAGGGTACTTAGCACGCATGCTATCCTCGGTTTCCCAAGTTGCCTCCTCGATACCGTGTCTCGACCACTGCACCTTGACCAAAGGGATGGTCTTATGCCTCAGTCGTTTCTCCCGATGTTCCAAAATCTTCAAAGGACGCTCCTCAAAAGTAATATCCTCGGCAACGTCAATCTCCCCATAGTCGATGATGTGACTAGGATCCGGGACATATTTCCTCAGCTGGGAAACATGAAAAACGTTATGAACATGACTCAGGGCCGGGGGTAACGCCAAACGGTATGCTAACCCACCGACTCGCTCGAGAATCTCGAAGGGTCCAATAAATCTCGGACTCAACTTCCCCTTCATCCCGAAACGGAAAACTCCTCTCGTCGGCGACACCTTCAGCAAAACGTGGTCTCCCACCTCGAATTCTAAAGGTCGACGACGGACATCGGCATATGACTTATGTCGACTCTTGGCAGTCAACATCCGTCCTCGAATTAATTCTATCTTCCACCTCGTCTCTAAAACGACATCCGGCTCGGTCCCGACCAAATCGGACGCCTCATTCCAACAAATCGGTGACCGACATCGCCGCCCATAAAGTGCCTCGTATGGTGCCATCCGAATCGACGCATGCCAACTATTGTTGTACGTGAATTCGATCAATGGCAAATGCTCCTCCCAGTCGTTGCTCCAATCGAGAGCACAAGCACGCAACATGTCCTCGAATGTCTGGATGGTGCGTTCCGACTGTCCATCTGACTGGGGATGAAAAGAGGTACTCAAATGTAAACGGGTACCTAACACCTTATGCACCGCCTGCCAAAAATGCGATACGAAACGGCCATCACGATCCGAAACAATAGACTTGAGTACCGTGAAGTCTCACAATCGCGCGATAAACACACGAGCTAACTTCTCCGGGCCCCCAAGTGTCCTTGATGCCCAGAAAATGTGCCGACTTGGTCAGACGATCAACAATCACCCATACCATGTTCATGCCCGACCTCGATCTCGGCAAACTCGTAACGAAATCCATCGATAAGTCTTCCCATTTCCATTCGGAGCGAAGTGATCGCAATAACCCGGTCGGCGATGCTCGATTTTGACTGGCAAGTCAAACATCTCGCTACAAGCGTGCGACCTCCTCCTTCATATCATTCCACGAAGTTCCTCCTCGGGTCCTTGTACATCTTACTCGAACCGGGATGAGCGGAATAGGGTGTGGAATGGGCATCATGCAAAATGCTCTGTCGCAACTCTGGATTGTTCGGCACACAAAGCCGACTCTGGAATCTCAAAACACCATCCTCGTGAATCACAAAACCAGGAGACTTTCCCTTAAGAACGTTCTCTCGGATTTGAGTAATCATCGGATCCTACGATTGTTTGACTTAATTTCATCGATCAAAGGCAGCGAAATCTCTAAAGCACAAAGTTGCCCGCTGACCCTGTGCAACAAAACCTCAACATCTAACCCGATGAAAGCCCGCGAAGCTCGGGCGAGGCGTAAGGACCTCAAGCGTTCGCAACGCAATCGGTTTCCGACTCAAGGCGTCGGCCACGACGTTCGCCTTGCCCGGATGATAAAGAATTTCAAGGTCATAATCTTTAATCAGCTCTAACCATCTCCTCTGCCTCATATTCAACTCCCGCTGAGTAAATATGTATTTCAGACTTTTATGATCGGTAAAAATCTGACATGTAGAGCCGAAAAGATAGTGACGCCAAATCTTGAGTGCAAAGACTACCGCCGCTAACTCCAAATCGTGAGTAGGGTAGTTAAGTTCATACGGCCTTAACTGTCTCGACGCATAGGCAATGGTCTTGCCGTGCTGCATTAATACGCACCCAAGACCCTGACCCGAAGCATCGCTATAGACGGCGAATCCCTCGTTGCCACATGGCAACGCCAAGACCGGGGCTGAAGTCAAACGCTTCTTCAGCTCCTCGAAACTCGACTGCCTCTCATCGGTCCAGACGAACTTCTCGGATTTATGGAGCAACTGAGTAAGTGGCCGAGCTAGTTTTGAGAAACCCTCGACGAACCTACGGTAGTAGCCAGCCAAACCCAAGAAACTACGGACCTCCTTCACATTTGTGGGCGATGCCCAATCCAATACTGCCTCAATTTTCTGCGGGTCCACACGAACCCCTTCGGCTGAAATCACGTGACCCAAAAACATCACTTCCTTGGCCCGAACTCACATTTCGAGAACTTCGCATAGAGTTGCTCGGTCCTCAAAATGTCTAACACTATCCGCAAATGATGGGCATGCTCTTCCTCATTCCTCGAATAGATAAGAATATCGTCAATGAAGACGACGACACACTTATCCAAATATTCGATAAAGACTTTGTTCATCAACTGCATGAACACCGCCGGCGCATTAGTTAACCCGAAAGGCATAACTACGAATTCATAATGTCCGTATCTCGTTCGAAAAGCTGTTTTCGGCACGTCGGACTCTCTCACCCGAAGCTGATAGTACCCCGATTTCAAATCAATCTTCGAGAATACCGCAGCTCCCTGTAACTGATCGAACAAATCATCAATCCTCGGCAAAGGATATTTGTTCTTGATGGTTTCCTTGTTTAGTTCGCGATAGTCGATACACAAACGTAGTGAACCATCCTTCTTCCGCACAAACAGGACCGGCGCGCCCCAAGGCGAGGCGCTCGGTCGAACATACCCCGATTCAAGAAGCTCACTCAACTGCTTTTTCAACTCTGACATCTCTGAAGGTGCCATGCGATACGGCGCCTTCGAAACAGGAGCCGCGCCCGGCTCTAACTCTATAGCAAACTCAAACTCACGATCCGGTGGCAATCCCGGTAACTCATCAGGAAAAACATCAGGATACTCATTAACGACTGGAATCGACGGAAGCTCGACTCCACCATTTTCCGTCTTTAAGGCATAGCACCAATAACCAGTACACCCCTTTCGCAGGAGACTCATCGCCTTCAAGGCATTAATAACGAACTTCTGGTTTCCCCTCTTTCGCCGCGAACGAGTGCTCGGTGCCATCCTCGGCTAACATAGTGATGATTCTCGTGCGGTAGTTCATGATTGCGCCATGCCGCTCGAGCCAATCATCCCGAGAATTAGATCCTCACCCTCAATATCAACAACGATAAGATTAGAGAGCCGGGCTCTCTCACAAATAAACACGTAAGGTCTCGGACCTCTCGATCGCCAACGATCCTGTCACCGCTAGGAAGTTTAACGATGAAAGACTCGCAAGGCGACAAGCGGTCGAGACTCAAACGGCGCACATACCCAAATGATATGAACGAATGTGTAGCACCGAATCGAAAAGCACACCGACGGGATGAGAATGAATATGAACGGCACTGCCGCCACGATGATTCTTTGGGTCATCGGCCCTCCTCATCTCGTAGATACGCGGTGGCGAGCCGACACTTTGGAAGCTCCTCCTCTAGCGGCCGACCCGACCCCTACCTCGACCGGCACTCGGAGGTGGCGGCGGAGCAAAAGAACCACGATTCACACTTGGCTCCAAAGGTCTTTGGAAAAGAAGCCTGAGCACCGGGAAGCTTTCTTACCCGCTCACAAAGAAGGCCTTGTGGCCCGACCGACCACAAGTGTGACAAGTTAGAGGCGACGAGGACACTCCTGCCGATGGCGGCTCGCAGCTTAAAGCATTTGGCATCCCGAACGGAGGCACCGGCGTGCTCGATAGCCCCAGAGAAACGAGCCGAATTACCTCCAGGAATATTCACAGACCGAGACTTCTGCTGGCCTCCACCTCTGTGACCGAAAAATTTCCGCGGATTTCTCGCTTACTCTCCCGAACCGCCGACTGGCCACCGACATGTCGTAGGCAAGAGCTCGACTCGATAATCCTTCGAGGTAGTACATACAAGTCCGGACATATAGTCCCGAATGGGCGGTTTCATTCTCTGAAAAATGGAAAATTTTGTCGCTCAAGAACAACTTGGGTCTTCACATAACCCAACTCTTTATTGAAATCAGCAATGGCTTGGGATACGGGAATATCCCGAGGTTGGGCATCGTAGAAAGCATGCACTCGAGCCTGTCTGACCGGCCACGGACAATACTCGGTTTCCATCAACTCCTGAAACTCGGCCCACGAAGCAACATGATCTTTGGGACTAACGGCCTCCCACCAATCTGTAGCATCTCCCGTGAGAAAGTATTGAGCAATAGGGACCTTACGGTCCTCGGGACAATTGGTAGCAGTGAAGACTTTGGATATCTCATTGATCCACCCTTCCCAGCCGATCGGGTCCGAAGCTCCCGAGAACTGAGGAGGATGCATCTTGATGACATCCTGAAGCGCCGATCCGCTCGCCCCGATTAGCGTGGGCCTCGACGGGGTTCTGGACCACTTGAGCTATAGCCGCCATCTGGTTAACCATTTCTGCATAACGGCCGCAATACCAAGATCGGCGCGCTCTGAGAAGAAGCATGGCTGTGACGGTCACCGTTGCCGGCTCCGAAGAATGCGGCGTGGCGCCCCACCGGCTGCCCACGCCTCGGCCGCGTCCACGGCCACGACCACGACCACGGTTTCTCCGGCATCCATACCGATGTTAAGAGATAGCAGTATATCGATGATGAGTAGGGGGAAAAGCAATTACGATTGAAGTAGAAATACAATGCAAGAAACAAAAGAGCCGAATAGGAAAACTTACGAGCCTCGGAAGTCTTGGGATCTTTGGCGGTGTGACAATGTGCAAGACAAACACGACTAGACCCAATTAACCAACAAGCCTAGGTATCCATAAACCTAGAGCTCTGATACCATTTCTGTAACACCCCGAGATATTCGGAATATGTTACAGCGCCGTAGACCCCTACATGGGACCCACCAGGCTACGATAAGAAAACTCCACTCGACTAACCATCTTGGTTAGCGAGGATACACAATTAAATAAGCATCAACCAACAACGTGACAATTTTAAGGCAATACAATACGGAGTTTGAAACGATAAGCCTAAGTACTCGCGAGTACAATCTATAAGTTTAAAAATGTGGGAACAACCATATCGAAATGGACAAAGGAAATAAGTAGACCCAAATGCACATGTCAACGGCCTTGGCCAACATCCTCGTACTGTCCCGGTGCTCGCTCGTCCGGATAATTATGACCTGAAATCCATAACAAGAATTTCCCCAAAACGGGTCCCCAAAGGGGTTAGCAATTACGCTAGTACAAGTAGTCAAGGCAAACCAATCGCTTACACATTTCATAGTACATGCACCAATATCATTTTCAAAAGTCAAAACCAGACATGTCTTTTCCGGAAACAAACAGTCAAACAATTTGCCTAGACCGGGACGAAGCCACGAATCCCACCCGAGGCCTCTAAGGACCCTCCCGAGTGGCCATTTCGTAAAACAAATCACGCACGGGCATCGCCAGACCGGGACGAAGCCACGAATCCCACCGAGGCCTCTAAGGACCCTCCCGAGTGGCTAGCGAAACAAACTCATGAATCCAGTGAAGTCATAGATTCCCCGAGGCCCCGTCGGACCCTCCTGTGGTGAGCAAAGCACACACAATATACATTACCATTTCATGTTAAGCATAAAGGTTTCCAAAAGAATACTTGCCTTGAATTAATGACGACGCAAAGAACGAAAGGAAAGTCACCGACGAACGCTAGAACCAATGAAACCGAACCTAACGATTCAAGAATACAATCACAACCATTTCTAAACGAATACGGAATTGGAATACACCAAAACCCGCCTACGATTCATGTATATTCGTATATAAACAACAACGAGGGCGGACCACAACCAAACCCTCTCGATTCCGTAAAAATCACGAAATATACCATGAATCCGTAGGAAACTAAGAATACCAACAAGATTAATCATATTCCGCATGAATCCATCAACAAAGCGGAGCGGATCGGAAGAAAATCCCAAAACCCCAATTTATCGAAAAGTAGGGTTCTAAGAGATTTACCTTGGATTTAGGATGAGAAACACAAGTGGATGATGTTAATCTACACCAAGAATTCAAGCAAAAGAATCTCTCAAGTGATTGGAAGAAGAAAATCGCCTCAAATCGCCTGCCGGAGTCGCTCGGCCGCGGAAGAAGGAGAGAAATGAGAAATTGTGATTGTCTCGGCCAACTCCTGGTTTATATAACCGGGGAGTGTTAGCGTGCGCTAATCCTCAAGGTTAGCGTGCGCTAACGAGAAAAATTACAGCCAAACTAGTTAGCGTCGATCCCAAGAGCGGACTTTTGGCCGTAAGCGTGCGCTACTCTAAACTTAGCGTTCGCTAATAAACACACGGTAGCGCGCGATACCGACCAAAACCGTGCGAAACACGGACATCCGTCGAGTCCAGTGGCACTGCCCAGAACCCACCTGATACGTTAGCGTGCGATACTATTCGAGCGTAGGGTGCGCTATCTGATACGTTAGCGTGCGCTACCATACGAGCATAGCGTGCGCTAATGGCACTGATCGTTCGTAGTAAATCGCCCGATCGACACTCACGCTAGCGCACGCACGGGCATCATCGGCGCGCTAGCCCTCGATATTAGCGTGCGCTAGCATATGTAGCGACGCTAATACGCTAGTCCGTAAGGTGGAAAACAAAGACTGCCACTCCCGGGGCTACTCGCCAAGCGCGCATTTAAACAAGCGTAGCGTGCGCTACTAAGGGATCCCTAGCGTGCGCTATGCAGAAGAAGTAGCGTGCGCTAGGTACGAAATATGAACGGTCCAAAGACACCGAAATGTGAACGAAACATCTAACGGAACATCTCAACGGGTATCATAACATAGAATGGATCCACGGCAACCGAACGGCGGTTCCGCACAACGATAACGGGAATCAAATCAATAGATAACGGAAAAGATACACTGTAAGATACACGAGGGTCACTACGACCGAGAAATACATAAAAAAAAATAAAAAATACGAGGGAAGGAAAAATGCGGATATTACATTATGAACCTTGGTCTGACCAATATGACCAAGTCTAAGATGCCACTTAAGTGCTTGATTTGTTTCTTCCCTACCACGCTTCATAGTTATAGTGTTCACAATTGTTTTATTCTTTAGATTCAAATGGTATAAACTATTTAATAATGTAGCAGTACCAACCAATTTATTTCTGAAATAAATACGACAGGACCCATCTCTAATAAAGAACTGAAATTCCTTTCAGTCCATGACCGGAATTGATAAAATATTCTTATGCCCCTTGCGCAAAACAAGTACATCATCTAAAGTAAGAATAAAACCAGATTCTAAATTCAACCTAAGGGATACAATATCAGAAGCCTCGACACTATGTCCACTTCCGACGGTGACCATCACCTCCCCTGAATCCAGCTTCCTACTTCATTCCAGATCCTGATTCATTGTTCAAATGTGAGAACTCACACCGGAATCAAGTATCCAAGAAGTAGAATATACAGTTACAGAACAATTTGTTTCCAAAACCATTAGTTCCGTACCTGAAGGCACGTTACGGTCATGTTTTGGACAGTACCTCTTCCAGTGGCCTAGCTCACCGCAATTAAGGCACACATCCGTTTTCTTGGCCACCTTTGCTCTTTTGAACCATTAGGGCTTTTCCCTTTCCCTTATCGATTTTGGCTACTGGACCTAACTGCTTTTTTTTTCTTCTTATTCTTGGACTTTCAAGTACTAGAAGAAATTACAAGCGCAGCTTCCTTTCACTTTGTCTTCATCTGAGACTGGGCAGTCGTCAGTTTGTTCATTATCCCAACTAAGTTACATGCAATCTCATTGCAGTTGAAGTTCATGACAAATTGGGAAAAGGAGTCAGGAAGTGACTGCAGGATAAGGTCAGTTTGGAGAGATGCATGCACCTGAAAATCAAGAGCTTATAATCTCTCAATCATTGAGATCATCTTGAGGACATGGTCCCCAACTCTCTCTCCTTCCTTCATCCTGGTGCCAAATAATTGCTTTGAAATCTTATATCTAGAAGTTCGACTATGTCTCCATAGAGCTCATCCAGGTTCGCTAAGATGGCTCTCGAAGACGTCATCTTTTCATGAGCACGTTGAATCTCATTAGTCATGGAGCCTAGCATGTACCCGCGCACTCTTACGTCGTATTTTACCCATTTCTCATGGGCATCGACATCTTCCTGATTGGCTCAGGTTCTTGTAGGAGCCGCTGGAATGTCCGCCTCCAAGACATATCCCAGCATTTCCATAATGGCGACAATCCTCAAGTACTGAAGCCAGTCCACATAGTTTGGACCAGTCAGGACGTTCTTTTCAAGAAGTATAACGAGTGGATTTATTGTCAATTTGAGAGATTTTGTTAACTGCAGAGAATAATTTAAGATTCGTTAGTGATTGTTTAATTATGATCCGAGTAAAGAATTTAAGGACTTTCTTTATTTATAACTTGGCTCCCATTATTTTTATCGGCATTTACACACTCCTATGTGAAATCCGAAAGTCACGATTGACTTCATAGTGGTGATCAAGTTCTTTACAAAGTTTAATAGAGGGAAACCCATACGGTTTCTATTCTATCATTCTTTATAAAGTGGTGTCTAATATTAACCCATATAATGGATGATTCTATCTTCTTTTACCCCTAGTTCACTTGCCCACAACCCATTCGATTTCTATGGCTCACTGAACTATCTAAGTCTAAACCGTGAACTCCTATTAGTCTGACAGTTGAATATTACCTGGCAACCCATATGGTTTCTAGGGTTTAATTTGTCACAACCAAAGGCATCTAATGCACTCTAGGAATTTATCAACCTTCCCCAAAAATATTACCCCGACATACTCGGAAGAATAATATTCCAGTTAAGATTTCAATTTTCTATGAGTTTGATGGAGGGTAGAAAACCTCGTAACCTTTATAACTTAGTGTTTATAAGTGGTATTATTAACGCGATTATATGTTACACTTTGCACATTAATCCATTTATAAGCGCGGTTTGTCGGTTTGTTTGTTTGTCATATAATATGAAAACATACACAACCTAAAACTAACAACATGCAGTTCATGGACCGTTCCTAGAACAAAAACATCATAATCTAATTACATGTCTTCGGTCTTGAATCTTCGTCTTCTCGAACGGATCTTCCTCCGGTCATCGTCATTATATATAAATTTTACATTTGAAAAATTGCATCCTATACAAATTTTCTAGTAAAATAAATAAGCTCAAAACCGGTCTTTATAACCCCATCGAATAATAATGATTCAAAAATTAAGTCCATGAACTACATCTCCATAACATAAATATGTCAAACACACAACAAGTAATGGTTTGAATTAATCCAATTAATTCAACACTAATTGATAATTTAATTTCGTCCGTAGTAAATCCTTGAAATATTTTCTTTAAATTTTCACATCATCAAAAAATTCAAAATTTAATGATTTAATCAAATTAAGCATTATTTAATGTTGGGAAAATATATTTTCGAAAATATACTGAAAAATGAGACCCGGTGCCCGACAGCCTGGAAGTTGCCAGGCAGCACCAGGGGGGTGCAGGCACCTGCCGAGTCACTGTCGGCACCCGCAGGGTCGCGCTTCGGCAGTGCCCGGAACTACCCGGACCTCAGCTGATTAGCTGAGGTTTGTTGCTCGGTCCCACCGAGACACTGCCGGCAGCCGTTCGGCCGTCTCAGAACCCAGCTGCACCAGCCAGGATCAAACCCCGCTGCACCAGCCAGGGTCATAACCTGTTGGGTACCAAATCGGATATTTGCGCCGTTTTGTGCGGAAGCATAAATAAATTGCGAAAAATAAATCACACAAGGATTTATAGAGGTTCGGCTATTAACGAAGCCTACGTCCTCTCTCGATGTATCTTTTTCTTTAGGATTAAGATCAAAACCTCTACGCCTCTCTTCTATCGGTCGAGGGATTACCGTTACAAGCTCGTCTTCTATCGGTCCAAGTAAAACCATTTTTCCTTTTCTATTGGATAAGGAATCAACCACTCTAGCTTTCTATCGGTACTAGATAAACCTCACTAAGATAGCGATTGTGATTCTAACAATGCCGGATCCTTGATCCTAATAACACCGAATCAAATCATATCTTTTCTTTTTCCTCTCGTGTATAATGTTGAATGTATAAACACTCAACTAACAATATAAGCTCAATATTACAACAACAATGTAGGTATATGAATATAAGATCAATGTCTTGAATGCTTGGAGTTGTTGCATGGAATGATACCAAAGATGTGGTATTTATAGCCTTTCTTCCATAAACTAGCCGTTTCTGGCTGTTGACTAGATAGCGTGCGCTAGCCTTCCTTCTTAGCGTGCACTATCGCACATTTTTGCTTGCGTAATGTCTTTCACGTAGCGTGCGTTAAACTGTTCCCAGTTTCAGTCCAGTAGCTTCGTTTCTTATTTAGCGTACGTTATGCCTTATGCCTTACGTACATAACCATCTTGTATTAGCGTGCGTTAATAACACATTGTAGCGTGCGCTAATACAATATATCAGTTGCATGACTTGTCAAAGTATCCGTTTGATATGCTGACTTTGACCTGCTTTTCCCAACGTTCTGATTGACTTGATTCAAACTGCTTAGCGTGCGCTATTCCTTATTTGTAGCGTGCGCTAATGTTGACTTCATTGCATACGTTATTCTGTGTTTGAATTCCTTCACAACGGTAACAAGACTTCGATAGCGTGCGTTAATGATAACGTGTAGCGTGCGCTATCCCATCAGCTGACTTCACTTCAGCTTATTTCGAAACTTGGCTGATATGCAGATGACTTCTCCTTAGCCTGCGCTAACATATGATGACTTGCGTGCGCTAGACATGCATTTTACTCAGCTTTTTGTGTCTACGTCTGCATCGTCGTTTTGCTTCGCCTCAATGTTGTTTTGTTGTTTAGCAACTTTAATCATCAAAACACAAATTAAATAATGTGTGGAATAAATATTCCAACAAAACCCCATTACCGGCCCAGGTTAAACCCAGTTTGCCGTGAGTCAAAACCCATTGCACCAGTGGTAAAACCCAGTGCACTAGCTTGATGTCAAAACCCACCGCACTGTGTTGGCCGACTGGTATGCATTGATCGGATCGCACCGTGTTGACCGGACTGCAACTGTGGTTTGACCGGGCAACCGAGTGCCGTTTCGTCCAACGAAAACACTCGGCTCATTTTCGGGCAGATTTATAAAATCTTATGATTCCTGATTTTTATATTATTAATAAAATCATATTTTCAAGAAAAACATGATTTACATATCATCCTATAAAATCAAGAAAAATATTACTACGATGAACGATTAAATATCTACGATTATAATATGATCCCAAATCATAAAATTATCATCAAGCATACATTCAAAATGCAAAAAATATCATCTATACGATCGCATTGGCCTCGCTCTGATACCACTATTGGGAATCGGTGATTAAAAACGTGATACGCAGTGGAAAATAAATCGGTCCAACCGAAAAAATCAAAACCCAAAATGGATCGATCAAGCATCGTATAAACGAATATAAATATGACGAAGAAAAGATTTTGAAGTCATACCCTCAAAGACCTTTGATAATATGTTGAAGAAAAATCCGAGCCAAGTTTTTTCCAGTCACCAACACGAACACGAATCCAATTCGTTCTTCTTTGATGAATGATCAAAACACTGAAAATGCCGAGTGTCTCTACGTTATCACGCGACGAATATTGATTGAATAAATAATATATCAATTCGTTCTCAAAGAACACGACTAAGAATTGATACAATATTTTTCTTCTCTTCTCTTCTTCCTTTTCTTTCTCTCAAAGATGAACAAAAAAATGTAAAATATGTTTTCTTCTCTCCACTAAAATTCCCACGGCTGAAGTGGTTTCATATTTTATCAATGAGGTGTGTCCTTTTGTCATGTTTTATAACATGATGTGATTAAATTTTCAAGATAAACCTTATCTTGATATCTTATGTCTTCATATTAAAAAAACAAGATCAAGACACCCCACACCTAATTAAGACAATAAAGGAAACATCATGCAAGGTGGGAGGAGATGAGGGGAACTGCCCACTTGATTTTAGGTGAGAAAAACGAGCCGAGCCACTCGGTTCATGTATCGGACGTTCGCGCATCTAGTACACTTCGTTTTATCTCAAATGTATTTATACTTAATTAATTAATCCAATTAATTAATTTATCAAATACAAAATTATAATAATATATTTCCAAGAAATAATTATTTATGAATTAAATTAATCACCCGGTAATTAATTTCAATTCACTAGACCGCATGATTTATCAAATAAATCAAATTAGATATCTAATATTCAATATTAAGGAAGAGATAGTAAATACATATTTTATCCATCAAATATCCTTGTGCGCGACTCCATAGGTCCGTCTTAGTCGGCAATGGGAGGAACCAAGGAGTACGGGTAACACTTAGCCAGTCTAGTGCCTCGTACTGTAACCCAACTAATAACGAATGATCGGATCATTCAAAACCATTATGTCGTGAATACCGTATACGTATAAACCCTTCAATCATATATCCCACTTAAGTATTAGGGTCACGGTAAAGTCAAACCCTATTGTAACTTGAATCTATGCACTTGTTAATGCAAACCGAGATCACCGAGCTCTTGTGTATCAAATACAACTAGCTCTAACTTCTTTGGCCAAAGACTTATGATCTCATTTGCCATTAACCGCGTAGGACATTTACCTGCTCACTTACAGGAGAAAGAATTCTATCTTGGTATTCAGTAGAGACTGCTACTTGCTCACTAAGTTGCATTTCGAGATTGACCCCACCAAATAACGATTGGATCGAACCACTCTAATGACTAACTTAATGTCACAAGCACATATCCTACTGAAACCTCAAGTCAAAGGTCCACGTATACCTATCACAACCTTTCGATTTAGTCATTGACAATCCCAGAGTGATAGTGTAAATTATAGCGTACATGAGGCTACCTACTGCCGAAGTACAGGGCACCTTACTCATTTTCTTTCTGTCTTCCTCACTTTGAGGACACATTTCTAAGGAAAGTTTTATGCCACGTCGCATAGGTAGGAACCCTCTTTTATAATCTTCCATCCTAAATTGCTTCAGGATCTTTTCTATATAGAGGGCTTGGGAAAGACCTAACATTCTTTTCACTCTATCCTGGTAGAGTCGAATACCCAGAATATAGGTAGCTTCTCTCAAGTCCTTCATTGAGAACTCTTTAGAAAGCCAAGCTTTCACAGGACTGAGCATTCTTACGTCGTTTCCTATAAGTAGAATGTCATCCACATATAGTATTAAGAACGCAATTTTGCTCCCACGAACCTTCTTGTAAATATAGGGCTCCTCTTCGTTTTGCACAAAATCGAAGTCTTTGACTATCTTGTTAAAACAAAGATTCTAACTTCGCGAAGCTTGCTTCAGTCTATAAATGGCGCGCTGAAGTTTGCATACTTTATGAATATCGGCTTTAGATATGAATCCTGTTGGAATAATTTATTCCATATTAATGATTTTGATGATAAGTTGATGGAATCAAAACAAAACAACAAAGGAAACAACAAAGGATCAAGAGGAGTTGAAGACGTACGAAATGGACAGAAAAATAAAGAAGTAATCAAAAGTGAAGCTAACGTAAGCTATATCAAATGTATAACATACGTAATGTATCAATACAATGTGTTCTTCATTGAAGAAGTTAACGCACGCTATGTGGAAAGTTAATGCACGCTAAGGATGATGCCTAACGTACGTAATGGAAGTCAGTTAACGTACGCTATGAGATTTCAATTACCAATTCAAAGTAAAAAAGCATGCAACGGATTTGTGAAGTTAACGTACTCTACAAGGAGTTTATAACGCACGTTACAACATGCGACATCATGGAGTAGGTCAGCATATCAACAACTATCTCATGATATATAACATACACTAAGTTTATTTATAATGTACGCTACAGAGGAGACAGAAGCTACTGGATTAAAATGAAGCAGATTACGTATGCTACACAGAAGGGTTAACATACGCTAAAGGGCATAATGTACGCTACGTTTGTATCATAACGTACGTAATGAATGGATAGTAAGCAACGGCTAGTTTAGGCTTTATGCCTATTAATACCAAGGCATTTGGTGTCATTCAATACAACAACTCCAAGCAAATCATATGTACTTCAGATATTGTTATACTCATCTTTGTTGTTGTAATCGAGCTATATTGTCAATTGTTTGAGTGTTCATACACTAAATCATATACACGAGAGGAAAGAAGGGATTGTAGATTGATTCAGTGTTATTAGGATCGTTGATCCAGGATTATTAGAATCATATGTAAATCCAAGTAAGGTTTGTCTAGTACCAATCGAAAGCAAGATAGGTTGATTCATTGTCCGATAGAAACAGAAAACGGTTTACCTTGGACTGACAAAAAGACAAGAGCATTACGGTTTATCTTGGATTGATAGAAGACAAGGTTATAATGATATCACTCGGACCGATAAAATACGAGGTGTAGAGGTTTATCTTAAGCTTAAGGAAAAAGATACGAAGAGAGGACGTAGGCATATTTGGCTGAACCTCTATAAATCTTGTGTCGTTTATCTCCCACAATTTAATTACGCTTCTGCAAACGCAAAAGAGTTTAAAAACTCTACTCCGCACTATTATCCCACCTTCAAGTGGCGGTACCAAACCCACTAATTGATATCAGAGTGGGTATCTCATATATTCGGCTTAACATCCGAGGAGAAAAGGATCCAATAGCGCTTCATTTTGCCCCGATCGAAGGTCTTGCCTTAAACCGACCTCCATTCTTTGATGGATCAAATTTTATGACATGGAAAAGAAGATGTCAATATTCATCCGAGCCGATGATATTGAGCTATGGAAAGTCATCTGCCTAGGTCTAAAAATTCCCACAAATTCCAACAGTACTCTAAAGAGCTTCGAATAGTATGATGATACGGATCGTAAGAACGACCATTACAACTATAAAGCAACGCAACTGCTTTATTGCGCTTTAAATCCGGAAGAACACAACCGGATATCATCATGTGATATGCCAAAGAGATTTGGAAAATGCTCGAGGTAACTCATGAAGGAACATCACAAGTCAAGGAGACGAAGATCAATATGCTTCTCCACAACTGCGAGCTATTTATGATGAAAAATTACGACTCCATAACGAACATGCTCGACTGATTTTCGGTTATTACAAATGGACTGGCTTGTTTTGGGAAACCATTATCAAGTAGTGAAAAAGTCAAGAAAATCTTACGATCACTACCTGTTGAATGGGACAGAATGGTTACGGCTATAATGGAGTCTAAAGATCTCAACACTCTCAATTTTAGTGGCCTCGTTAGTTCGCTAATAAACTATGAGATAGTTTTAAAATCTCGAAATGCCAAGCCACAACCAAAGGACAAATCGATAGTTTTAAAAGTACGATGTCAAGAAACAAAGAAATCATCCCGGTGGACGATAATGATGAAGAATCGGTATTTTATGCCAAGAACATAAATAAGTTTCAAAAATTATCAAACCGGTGAAGAAAAGACATCAACACGAACGAGTAAAAAAGATTCGATGATAATTGTCGAAATTGTGGAAAACCAGGCCACTTTGTTAAAAACTGTCGTGTCTCAAATTTAAAGAAGGAAGTGCTTATGGACACGTGGAGTGACGAAGATGAAGAAGAAGATTATATTCAAAATAATCTCGCACTCATGGCAAGAAGTTCATTCGACGAAAGTGACGTCGAAATCCAGGTAAGTACCTCGTCTCACGACGAACTTTTTGAAGCTTTCGAACTTTTGCATACGGATTTTGAAGATGCTTTAATTGATAACAAATCCCTCAAAGCGAAAAATAAATTATTGGAAATCGAAATTTCCAAAATAAAAGAAAAAGGGGAAGTTTTTGAAAATGACCATTCTTTGTGACTTGAAAAAGAGAATATTTTGAAAAATGATTTATTGAAAGTTCAAAACGAACTTTAAGATATAACGAACAAATTTTCCTGTGGAAATGACAATTTTGAAAAATTGCTTTCGGTTCAAAAAATTTCGTTAAACAAACAAGGATTAGAATTCAGACCGAGTTTTAAAAACAAATCCAATGATTCCTTATATTTAAAAATACCACATTGCGGTAAATGTTTGAAAATCGGATATCACATTACAAATTATAAACGCCCAAGACGAACGATTAAAATTAAAAAAGTATGGATTCCAAAAGGAACCATTATACCGAATATCGTCTATTTACCTAATGAAAAACGACAAAGAGTCGGTTGGATTCCTAAAATTCAAAATTAATATTTCATCAATTGGTGTTTTATTAATTTGTATTTAACTCAGGGGGAGTTATCATTTTAAAAAGGGGAGATCTAATTTTCAGGGGGAGTTTAACCATTTATTTCTCAGCATTTAATTCTCATTAATTTTATGAATTCCGTGTACTTTTTGCTAATGACAAAAAGAAGGAGAAGAATGAAGGAAAAGATTGAAGAGAAAAATTAGATGAAAAAAATATATATAATGGGGAGAAGAAAATAAAAGAGAAGAGAAGAGAAGAGAAGATGGGGAGACTAACAAAGGACTTAGCCAAAAACTTTGATCCGTATATGGTTTATATTTTTACAGGTATCCCATCAATTGATTGTTGTTTTGCCATCATCAAAAAGGGGGAGATTGTTGAAATAATTTATTACATATTAATGATTTTGATGCTAAGTTGATGGAATAAAACCAAAACAACAAAGGATCAAGAAGGAGTCGAAGACGCACGAGATGGAGAGAAAAACAAAAAAAGTAATCAAAAGTGAAGCTAATGTACGCTATATCAAATGTATAACGTACGTAATGTATCAAGACAGTGTGTCTGCATTCTGCATTGAAGAAGTTAACGCACGCTATGTGCAAAGTTAACGCACGCTAAGGATGATGCCTAACGTACGTAATGGAAGTCAGTTAACGTATGCTATGAGATTTGAATTACGAATTCAAATGAAATAAAAGTCAAAAACATGCAACAGATTTGTGAAGTTAACGTACACTACAAGGAGTTTATAACGCACGTTACAACATGTGACGTCATGGAGTAGGTCAGCATATCAACGGCTATCTCATGATATATAACGTACGCTATGTTGATTTATAACGTACGCTACGCAGGAGAGAGAAGATACTGAACTAAAATGAAGCAGATAACGTACGCGCCACATAAGGGTTAACGTACACTAAAGAGCATAACGTACGCTACGTTTGTAGCATAACGTACATAATGAATGGATAGTAAGCAACGACTAGTTTAGGCTTTATGCCTATAAATACCAAGGCATTTGGTGTCGTTCATTACAACAACTCCAAGCAAATTATATATACTTCAGATATTGTTATACTCATATTTCCTATTGTAATCAAGCTATATTGTCAAGTGTTTGAGTGTTCATTAAACCATATATACGAGAGGAAAGAAAGGATTTTAGATTGATTCGGTGTTATTAGGATCATTGATCCGGCATTATTAGAATCATATCAAAATCCAACTGAGGTTTGTCTAGTACCAATCGAAAGCTAGATAGGTTGATTCCTTGTCTGATAGAAAAGGAAAACAGTTTAGCTTGAACCGACAAAAAGATAAGAGCATTATGGTTTATCTTGGATCGATAGAAGATAAGATTGTAACGGTATCACTCGAAAAGATAGAAGACGAGTTGTAGAGGTTTATCTTAAGCCTAAGGAAAAAGATACAAAGAGAGGACGTAGGCATATTTGGCCGAACCTCTATAAATCTTGTGTCGTTTATCTTCCACAATTTTATTACGCTTCCACAAAAACTCTACTCCACACTATTATCCCACCTTCAAGTGGCGGTACCAATCCCAACAAATCCCTTAGACTGTTCCATGTAAATCTCCTCCTAGAGGAATCTATTTAGGAATGTCATTTTCACATCCATTTGTCATATTTCATAATCTAAGTGGGCTACTATGGGAAGCATTATACGGATAGATTTAATCATGGCTACATGCGAGAAGGTCTCGAAGTAATCGATTCCTCTATTTGGGAATAACCCTTTGCTACAAGCCTGGCCTTATAGGTATCAATCTTGCTATCCCCATTAGCCTTTCTTCTGTAAATCCATTTATTTTCAATAGACACCATGCCCTTAGGACGATATACTAAAGTCCAGACCTGATTAATATGCATTGAGTCTATCTCAGCTTCCATAGCTTCTTGTCACTTTGTGGAGTCAACATCTACCATCATTTGGTCATATGTAGAAGGATCATTCTCTTGACTACTTTCTGTCATCTCATGGAAACCCAGTTCCTCTTGATGCAGATAGCCATACGTCTCAGTAAATTGAGAAATTCTACTAGACTTGCGAGGTTATGTTTGTATTTCAGAAGGTTTGGTTTTAATATCTTGCACATGTGTCTCAATTGGTGTTTCTTTTATTTCTTCCAAAGAAATATTTCTACTTGCGCCTCGTTCCTGAATGAACTCATCTTCTGCTTGTAAAGCTACAATGATCCTATGATCTTCGTGCATGTATAATAGATATCCCATGGAATCCCCTGGATATCCTATGAAATGACCTTTCACAGACCCAGCTTCCAATTAATCTGCTTTAGTCTTCTTGACATAAACAGTACATCCTAAATTCTAATATGATTAAGACTTGGTTTCCTACCTCTCCACATCTCATGTGGAGTATGAAGAACATGGAAGGACATCTGTTCAAGATATGTACAACAGTTATGAGCGCATAACCCCACAGATAAATTGGTAGATCATTATAGTTAAGCATGGAGCGAACCATGTCCAACAAGGTTTGGTTCCTTGTTTATGATACACCATTTTATTGTAGTATAGCTGTAGGATTGAATTGTGACATTATTCCTAGTTCTTTAAGAACTCGTCAGACTAAGTACTCATGTACTCACCACCTCGATCTAATCGAAGAGTCTTAACATGGTTACCTGTTTGGTTTTCAACTAGGGCTTTTTAAATTCCTTGAATTTATCAAAAGCTTCAGATTCATATTTCATTAAGTACACGAACCCATACCTAGTATGGTCATCAGTAAATGTAAGAAAATACTGAAAACCATCTCGTGTCACTTCAAAAGGGCCACATACATCGGTATGGATCAATCCAAGTTTTTCAGCAGCTCTTTCAAAAGTCCCTGTGAAGGGCAACTTACTCATTTTGCCTTGAAGGCAAGATTCACAAGTTAGATATGGATCTGATCTCAATGGACCCGTAAGTCCATATTTCTCCATTATATGAACCTTGGTCTGACCAACATGACCAAGTCTAGTATGCCACTTAAGTGCTTGGTTTGTTTCATCCCTACCATGCTTCTTAGTTATAGTGTTCACAGCTGTTTTATTCTTTAGATTCAAATGGTATAAACTATTTAATAATGTAGCAATATCAACCAATTTATTTCTAAAATAATTCGACAGGACCCATCTTCAATAAAGAAATGAAATCCATTTCGGTCCATGACCAGAATTGATACAATATTTTAATGCCCCTTGGGCAAAACATGTACATCATCTAAAGTTATTATAAAATCGGATTCTAAATCTAACATAAGTGATCCGATGTCAGTAGTGTAACAGCCCCAAAACAGTGGCTATTACAGTTCCGTGGACCCCCTACTGGGACCCACCAGGCGATATCACGATATACACTTACAACCTGACAACGTGGCACCGTACCACAATATTTATCAAAACCCCGATGTGGAGTATGAGTTATACATGTCTTTAATACGAGAAAACGTACACAGGATCCAAATTTGGTACAGGCCATATGACAATGGGCGGTACGTAACAAATTATAGTACATTCATCCGACACAAAGTAAAAATGAAATTCATAATAAAACATAACCGAACATCAAAAGGCTCGGGCCCCCCGAAATAGCATACTTCAAAACCCTCCGTCGCCATTGTGCTCCTCCCGTGCCTTGCCATTTCCTCGCCCTGAAATACAAGTATTTTGCCCCAAACCACAGGGTCAGCTATACATGATAATAATTCTCATGACATTATACAATTCATATATATACGGATCTCAAAGAAAACAATCGACTACTGATTATACCCCGCAGGCGTATAAACAGTCAGTCCCAACTGTCGAACATAACCAAATATACGAACGACCATATAATATGGCTCAAGACAGACATCACAGTACGCCCGATCCAGAAATGTGTCCATGCACATGTCCACCCCGTATACGGAATCCAGAGTATACGTGGGACGTTGTACCTAATTAGCCTCATGAACTACGTCTCGTGTGCACGATCTAAATGCGGAAAACATCCACGCATGATCATCAAGTGCCCGGCTAAAAATCCTACACATAACCAATCGGCACGCAGATATGACTCCAGAGATGTCACAATACAACCTGACAACGAAACTCAACGAATTACACCTTTATCAAGGAATCGGACGACTCACCCAAGTGTCAACAAAGCTCAAAAGGACCAACGGTAACAAGAACGGTAATTTCAGGTATATCATCCCAACACCATGATAATACGATCAAGGACATCACCATATCACGAATCATAGATTATCAGTACATTTCATACACACGAAACGCATAGTAGTCACAAGAATTCAACCATCATTATAACCAAGCAAGATAACTTGCCTCAATTCCGTAGATAAATAATCCTTCTTTGAATGATCAAACGAACGGTATCCTCGTCTAACAATACTCACGTGAACAAGCAACCTTGAATGAAATGTAATTCATTCAACAACACATTCGTACGATAACGGTATTATTACATAAACAATATTCGTAAATTTACTTGAATAAATCAATTATCCTATTGATCACTTTAATGTTCCAATTATAAATCATCATATGTTTATCATGTTCATTCACATATTCTAACATTAATGTCAAATACTTGAAGTCCAGTTATTACCAATGTAACATTGTGAACACATCTTTTCAAATCATCGGCACTTCCGATTATGATATAAGTTTGTGTTTAATTACGTTCTTCATTATTTTACCAACGATTACATTAAAACTGATTACTATATGAATCATAAGTTCAAGTTTTTTCAGTGAACTAAGAACATCATCTTAATTTACGTCTCTTAACACACACGGATTAATGAAATGGAATTTGGCTACTCATCTACCGCATTTGTATCACCATATTCGATACAATCCTCTTAAGAATATTATCAACGAAATCGATCAACTTGAGCATATGAAGATTACAACTTCCTTCTATCAAAATCCATTGTTTTGATTTTGAAGAGTTTATTAAAATCCTAGTTATATCATTGGATACTTGGAATTCTAAAAGTAACTTCATCCCATCTTGTGAAAATTATCTTCAAAAGGGTTAACACAATTCTTCCAACAATTTATTACAAAGGTATTGGTTTAGAGGCCAAAATTATGGTTCCATAATACCTTCAAGAATTAATTGAATGTTCAAGACAAGATTAGTACCTCTCACTTCTAATCATTAAGGATTTCATCCCTAACATGTTCCTAGTGTTGAGACTATAATCATCTTCCAGTTATCATGTTATAAATCCGGTTTTATCTATCATTATCAACACAACCATATTATGAAGTTATAATACATCAAGAAGTAATAATAATACTCCTAATGTTGATCCTCACTTAGTTTGAGTATGATTCAATTAATTTATCATGTTTTACACTAGCTTAAACTAACATTATGTGAAGTGATTATATACTAACATCATCATGAGCATAGTTTTAATATGAGTTTAAGAGAAACCAACCTCAAAATGAAGAACAACACCAATACTTCAAAGAACACACTTCAATCTCCAAATCTCCAAGTCACAAACCAAGTGCTGAAGCTCCAACACAAGTTAGAAGGGCTAGAAACGGAGTTGGCAGGGAAAGGAATCGTTTTTCTCAGTTGGGAGGTTGAATGGGTCGAGCAGGAAATGAATGGCAAGTCATATTTTTATAACCTGAACTCGGCATTACGTACGTTAAAGAAAGGGGTTAACGTACCTTATAGTCCTTACGTACGTAATCTCATGATCATTACGTACGTAATCAATTTCATCAGATCTTTCTGACTTAAAACACGCAAATCGTTACGTACGTAAATACATAACTATTACGTACGTAATAGCCGTTGACTTGGCTGTCGCGATCGACTCCCAACCACCTACCCCCGTTCGGTCCCACCCGCCGAAAGGCGGGCTGTTGATGGATCTCTCGCATTACGTACGTTAACATATGAATGTTACGTACGTAAGGCTACGTACATAGCGTACGTAAAGAAGATAGGTTAACGTACGTTACGTTCTATAACAACATAAATGGAATTATGCCAATATCACCCAATAATTAATATAGTATAAATGACCATGATCCCAACTTAACATAATTCGTCGATATACTTGCTACAACAATACAGATATGGTGCGGAAATACTTGGTTTAAATCAGAAAATACAATAGTAAAGGCGAGGGTATTACATACCCCCCCCTAAAAGGAGTTTCGTCCCCGAAACTAAGGGGTAAACATCTCGGGGTATTTCTCTCACATGCTATCTTCAGTCTCCCACGTAGCTTCCTCGACTCCATGTCTCGACCACTGAATTTTTAATAAGGGAATCGCCTTGTTCCTCAGCTATTTGATTCTTCTCTCAAGTATCTGCACAGGCCGTTCTTCATACGAATGGTCATCGGCTATTTCGACCTCGTCAAATTGAATAACGTGACTTGGGTCAGCAACATACTTCCTCAACTGAGATACATGGAATACGTTATGAATCCGGCTCAAAGCCGGTGGTAATGCTAAACGATAGGCTAGGTCGCCTACTCGTTCCAGGATCTCAAACGGACCAATATACCTTGGGCTCAACTTGCCTCTGTTCCCGAATCGGAAAACACCTCTAGTAGGAGATACTTTGACTAGTACATGGTCACCAACCTCAAACTCGAGTGGTCGTCGACGATTATCTGCATATGATTTCTGGCGGCTTTTGGCCATTAATAGACGACTCTTGATCAGGGAAATCTTCTCGCGGGCTGCCAATAACATATCAGGTTCCGTACCAATAGATTCAGACAAATCGTCCCAACACAAAGGGGACCTACAACGACGACCATACAATGCCTCATAAGGTGCCATGATGATCGAGGCGTGCCAGCTGTTATTATATGTGAATTCTACCAACGGTAGTTGGGCTTCCCAGTCGGGCTTCCAATCGAGAGCACATGCCCTCAACATATCCTCTAGAGTTTGAATAGTCCTCTCAGACTGACCGTCGGTCTGAGGATGAAAAGCCGTACCTAAGTTCAACTGTGTACCCATAGCATGATGAACCGCCTTCCAGAAGTGCGACACGAACCGTCTGTCACGATCTAATACAATACTCTTAGGGATACCATGCAGTCTCACAATCTCTTTGATGAATAACTGGGCCAATCTCTCGGGGCCCCACGTATCCTTGATCTCCAAGAAGTGGGCTGATTTAGTCAATCGATCCACAATCACCCAAATCGTATTCATGCCTCGATGGCTCGTCGGCAAGCTGGTAATAAAATCCATCGATATGTCTTCCCACTTCCACTCAGGAATCGGAAGCGGTTTCATCATGCCAGCTGGTCGTTGATGCTCAATCTTGACCTGCTGACAGGTCAAACATTTCGAAACGAATTCGTCAACCTCCCGTTTCATGTTACCCCACCAATAATACGGCTTCAAATCCTTATACATTTTGTTCGATCCCGGGTGTATGGAATACGGGGTAGCATGAGCCTCCTTCAAAATAGTATTCCTCAACTCTTCATCTGCTGGTATTACATGTCCCAGAAAAATAACTTCAGACATCCAGAATCCACACTTAGAAAATTTTCCATAGAGTTGTTCTCGCCTTAATGCATCGAGAACCTGGCGAAGGTGACACTCATGCTCCTCATGATCACGAGAGTAGATCAGGATGTCATCGATAAAAACGACTACAAAACGATCCAGATAATTAATAAAAATTCGATTCATCAATTCCATGAATACTGCAGGTGCATTAGTCAGTCCGAATGGCATGACAACGAACTCATAATGTCCATAGCGAGTGCGAAAAGCTGTCTTCGGGACGTCAGACTCTCGAATCCGCAATTGGTGGTACCCGGATCTCAAGTCGATCTTGCAAAATACAGCGGCTCCCTGGAGCTGATCCAATAGATCATCGATACGAGGTAAAGGATATTTGTTCTTAATTGTTACTTTGTTCAGCTCACGGTAATCAATACACAAACGCAGCGATCCGTCCTTCTTCCGTACGAATAACACTGGCGCTCCCCAAGGGGATGCACTGGGTCGAACATATCCTTTCTCAGTTAACTCCTCAAGTTGTCTTTTCAACTCTTGCATCTCAGTCGGGGCCATACGATATGGTGCTTTCGAAAGTGGGGACGTCCCTGGCTCCAACTCAATGGTAAATTCTACCTCTCGTTGTGGGGGTAGTCCTGGAAGCTCTTATGGAAATACGTCTGGATAGTCTCGAACTACTGGAATATCAACCAATTCGACTGGTCGGTCGGTTGTCTTGGTCATGTAACACCAATAACCAATGCATCCCTGGTTCAGTAATCTCACAGCCTTCATAGCACTGATGACTCTCCCTGAATGATTGGGATTATTACCCCGAAAAATACACTCGACGCCATCATCAGATGTGACGGTCACCATTCGCTTACGGACGCTAAGCACGGCATCGTGACGATCCATCCAGTCGATACCCAAGATTACATCATCTTTAGGTAAATCAACCACAATCAAGTCGGACAACCACTCACGGTTGTTCATGTGAATCGGACAGTTCTGTACTTCACGACTCCTAATAATTCTTCTACCATCGGGTAGACCAATTACATAAGGTTCACAATCGGTAACATGATTCAAATGCAAACGACTCAAACAAGAACTAGACAAAAAGGAGTGTGAAGCCCCAGTATAAAAAAGAACACAAACGGGCTGAGATTGGATCTCGAGAGTACCTGCAATCATGCTGGCTTCAGGATCATCTGCTTTCTTCATCTCGTAAACTCTGGGTTTTGCAACCCCGGAAGCAGGTGTACCAGCTTGATTTCCACGACCCATCCCTTTGTTTGCCCTGGTAGTCTGGTAAGAAGCGGACGGAGGAGCACGTTCCTGAACAGAAGACTGTACTGGAGCAATAGATGCTACTGGAGCACGCCCGAGTCCACCCCTACAATAGCGAGCACGATGACCGTTCTTCACGCAAGTGTGACAGGCAACGGCCGGCTTCGGACACTTGGAGCTGATATGCCCCTGGTCCCCACAGTTATAACACACGTCAGGTGAGCTGATTGTCCGAGAGTGCGTTCCAGTCGGTTTCGGTGCCATAGGTGGCCACTCAGAAGGATTTGGTACAGGCTGGGGCTTCTTGAACATCCCCCGGTTGCTGTCTCCTTGGGTCTGGTTCCTGGATCTCTTATTGGAAAACTGAGGCTGCTTCTTGAAAATCTCCTTCGCAGTAAGTTCATACTCCAAAGCCTTCTCAATAAACTCCGGTAGGGTCGTACAATGGTGATTGAGTAATTGCATCCTCATTCGGGGTTTAAGCCTCTTGAGGGAATATTTGATCTTATCAGCTTCCGATCGGACAACTGACGTAGCAAAAGGGAGAAGTGCTTGGAATTTTTCAGCAATCACTAACACATCCTCGTCTTCCAATGGATCGGGGTTCAGTAATTCGGACAGTTTGGCTTCACGGAGGGGTGCAGGATAGTAAAGATCTATCATAAGATTCTTGAATTCCTCCCATGTGCTCGCGCCATCGGCAGGCCTCACAGAAAGCCACCAAGTATGGGCACTCTTACTAAGGTAGTAGGCTGCCACAACAACTCGATTTTCCTCTGGGCACTCCACCATCTCGAATAGTTTCTCGAAATGCTCTATCCAGTGTACAATGTCAGCAGGCTCAGATGAGCCTTCAAAATTCGGAGGTCGCTGTCGTGATATGTCGCTAATAATCCGGCTCATGATCCCGCCAGGCACCAGAGTCGGAGGCTGTTGCCCCTGCTGTTGACCCGTAGTATTCCTCTGCATAGCTTCCATCCGCTGACCCATTTGGGTCATCTGGGCCATCATGCCCTGCATCACGGTGTAAGGATCGACACATGCATTTTCTCTAGTGTGGTGTGATTTGTCCCTAGAAGGCGAATCACTGCCTGCGGAACTCTGTTCCACATTCGCGCGTCTGTTGGCTCGTGGTATCGGGATTCGGCCTCTTCCGCGGCCTCGTCCCCCTCTGCCACGGCCTCTCAGATTCCTTTCCATACTGAAGGAATCAAGTCACAAGTACAGTTCAAGTTATCAATCATAATTCATGCTAAGTTAATGGCAACAGGGAATTTCATATCCAACAAAGTAGTTCGTAAAAAATCACTGGCACCGCAGGTGCTACACACTCAATATCAACATCAAGTTGAAACAATTCCAACCGCATAATTAATTTAGGTTTTCCTCAAACAGATGAATTTTACCACATGTTAGCAAGATGCCAAGATAAGTAAAGAAACCAATACATCATCAATATCATGCTAGTAATCAAATTATGGCTCATGAGAACATACCGTATTCGACGGGTTAGGCGCTTGCACAGGTTACACGTGGCACGAAGGTTTCTTGATGCTATTTCGATTCTACAATGACTCAAAAGAAAAACACACTCTCTGATACCATATTCTGTAACAGCCCCAAAACAGTGGCTATTACAGTGCCATGGACCCCCTACCGGGACCCACCAGGCGATATCACGATATACACTTACAACCTGACAACGTGGTACCGTACCACAATATTTATCAAAACCCCGATGTGGAGTATGAGTTATACATGTCTTTAATACGAGCAAACGTACACAGGATCCAAATTCGGTACAGGCCATATGACGATGGGCGGTACCTAACAAATTATAGTACATTCATCCGACACAAAGTAAAAATGAAATTCATAATAAAACATAGCCGAACATCAAAAGACTCGGGCACCCCGAAATAACATACTTCAAAACCCTCCGTCGCCATTGTGCTCCTCCTGTGCCTTGCCCTTTCCTCCCCCTGAAATACAAGTATTTCGCCCCAAACCACAGGGTCAGCTATACATGATAATAATTCTCATGACATTATACAATTCATATATATATATATATATATATATATATATATATATATATATATATATATATATATATATATACGGATCTCAAATAAAACAATTGACTACTGATTATACCCCGCAGGCGTATAAACAGTCAGTCCCAACTGTCGAACATAACCAAATATACGAACGACCATATAATATGGCTCAAGACGGACGTCACAGTACGCCCGATCCGGAAATGTGTCCGTGCACATGTCCACCCCATATACGGAATCCAGAATATACGTGGGACGATGTACCTAATTAGCCTCACGAACTACGTCTCGTGTGCATGATCTAAATGCGGAAAACATCCACGCATGATCATCAAGTGCCCGGCTAAAAATCCTACACATAACCAATCGGCACGCAGATATGACTCCAGAGATGTCACAATACAACATGACAACGAAACTCAACGAATTACACCTTTATCAAGGAATCGGACGACTCACCCAAGTGTCAACAAAGCTCAAAAGGACCAACGGTAACAAGAACGGTAATTTCGGGTATATCATCCCAACACCATGATAATACGATCAAGGACATCACCATATCACGAATCATAGATTATCAGTACATTTCACACACAAAATGCATAATAGTCACAAGAATTCAACCATCATTATAACCAAGCAAGATAACTTGCCTCAATTCCGTAGATGAATAATCCTTCTTTGAATGATCAAACGAACGGTATCCTCGTCTAACAATACTCACGTGAACAAGCAACCTTGAATGAAATGTAATTCATTCAACAACACATTCGTACGATAACGGTATTATTACATAAACAATATTCATAAATTTACTTGAATAAATCAATTATCCTATTGATCACTTTAATGTTCCAATTATAAATCATCATATGTTTATCATGTTCATTCACATATTCTAACATTAATGTCAAATACTTGAAGTCCAGTTATTACCAATGTAACATTGTGAACACATCTTTTCAAATCATCGGCACTTCTGATTATGATATAAGTTTGTGTTTAATTACGTTCTTCATTATTTTACCAATGATTACATTAAAACTGATTACTATATGAATCATAAGTTCAAGTTTTTTTAGTGAACTAAGAACATCATCTTAATTTACGTGTCTTAACACACACGGATTAATGAAATGGAATTCGGCTACTCATCTACCGCATTTGTATCACCATATTCGATACAATCCTCTTAAGAATATTATCAACAAAATCGATTAACTTGAGCAAATGAAGATTACAACTTCCTTCTATCAAAATCCATTGTTTTGCTTTTGAAGAGTTTATTAAAAGCCTAGTTATATCATTGGATACTTGGAATTCTAAAAGTAACTTCATCCCATCTTGTGAAAATTATCTTCAAAAGGGTTAACACAATTCTTCCAACAATTTATTACAAAGGTATTGGTTTAGAGGCCAAAATTATGGTTCCATAATACCTTCAAGAATCAATTGAATGTTCAAGACAAGATTAGTACCTCTCACCTCTAATCATTAAGGATTTCATCCCTAACATGTTCCTAGTGTTGAGACTATAATCATCTTCCAATTATCATGTTATAAATCCGTTTTTATCTATCATTATCAACACAACCATATTATGAAGTTATAATACATCAAGAAGTAATAATAATACTCCTAATGTTGATCCTCACTTAGTTTGAGTATGATTCAATTAATTTATCATATTTTACACTAGCTTAAACTAACATTATGTGAAGTGATTATATACTAACATCATCATGAGCATAGTTTTAGTATGAGTTTAAGAGAAACCAACCTCAAAATGATAAACAACACCAACACTTCAAAGAACACACTTCAATCTCCAAATCTCCAAGTCACAAACCAAGTGCTGAAGCTCCAACACAAGTTAGAAGGGCTAGAAATGGAGTTGGCAGGGAAGGGAATCGTTTTTCTCAGTTGGGAGGTTGAATGGGTCGAGCAGGAAATGAATGGCAAGTCATATTTTTATAACCTGAACTCGGCATTACGTACGTTAAAGAAAGGGGTTAACGTACCTTATAGTCCTTACGTACGTAATCTCATGATCATTACGTACGTAATCAATTTCATCAGATCTTTCTGACTTAAAACACGCAAATCATTACGTACGTAAATACATAACTATTACGTACGTAATAGCCGTGACTTGGCTGTCGCGATCGACTCCCGACCACCTACCCCCGTTCGGTCCCACCCACCGAAAGGCGGGCTGTTGATGGATCTCTCGCATTACGTACGTTAACATATGAATGTTACGTACGTAAGGCTACGTACATAGCGTACGTAAAGAAGATAGGTTAACGTACGTTACGTTCTATAACAACATAAATGGAATTTTCCCAATATCACCCAACAATTAATATAGTATGAATGACCATGATCCCAACTTAACATAATTCGTCGATATACTTGCTACAACAATACAGATATGGTGCGAAAATACTTGGTTTAAATTAGAAAATACAATAGTAAAGGCGAGGGTATTACATACTCCCCCCTTAAAAGGAGTTTCGTCCCCGAAACTAAGGGGTAAACATCTCGGGGTATTTCTCTCACATGCTATCTTCAGTCTCCCACGTAGCTTCCTCGACTCCATGTCTCGACCACTGAATTTTTAATAAGGGAATCGCCTTGTTCCTCAGCTGTTTGATTCTTCTCTCAAGTATCTGCACAGGCCATTCTTCATACGAATGGTCATCGGCTATTTCGACCTCGTCGAATTGAATAACGTGACTTGGGTCAGCAACATACTTCCTCAACTGAGATACATGGAATATGTTGTGAAACCGGCTCAAATCTGGTGGTAATGCTAAACGATAGGCTAGGTCGCCTACTCGTTCTAGGATCTCAAACGGACCAATATACCTTGGGCTCAACTTGCCTCTCTTCCCGAATCGGAAAACACCTCTAGTAGGAGATACTTTGACTAGTACATGGTCACCAACCTCAAACTCGAGTGGTCGTCGATGATTATCTGCATATGATTTCTGGCGGCTTTGGGCCATTAATAGACGACTCTTGATCAGGGAAATCTTCTCGCGGGCTGCCAATAACATATCAGGTTCCGTACCAATAGATTCAGACAAATCGTCCCAACACAAAGGGGACCTACAACGACGACCATACAATGCCTCATAAGGTGCCATGATGATCGAGGCGTGCCAGCTGTTATTATATGTGAATTCTACCAACGGTAGTTGGGCTTCCCAGTCGGGCTTCCAATCGAGAGCACATGCCCTCAACATATCCTCTAGAGTTTGAATAGTCCTCTCAGACTGACCGTCGGTCTGAGGATGAAAAGCCGTACCTAAGTTCAACTGTGTACCCATAGCACGATGAACCGCCTTCCAGAAGTGCGACACGAACCGTTCGTCACGATCTGATACAATACTCTTAGGGGTACCATGCAGTCTCACAATCTCTTTGATGAATAACTGGGATAATCTCTCGGGGCCCCACGTATCCTTGATCTCCAAGAAGTGGGCTGATTTAGTCAATCGATCCACAATCACCCAAATCGTATTCATGCCTCGACGGCTCATCGGCAAGCTAGTAATAAAATCCATCGATATGTCTTCCCACTTCCACTCGGGAATCGGAAGCGGTTTCATCATGCCAGCTGGTCGTTGATGCTCAATCTTGACCTGCTGACAGGTCAAACATTTCGAAACGAATTCGGCAACCTCCCGTTTCATGTTACCCCACTAATAATACGGCTTCAAATCCTTATACATTTTGTTCGATCCCGTGTGTATGGAATACGGGGTAGCATGAGCCTCCTTCAAAATAGTATTCCTCAACTCTTCATCTTCTGGTATTACATGTCCCATAAAAATAACTTCAGACATCCAGAATTTACGCTTAGAAAATTTTCCATAGAGTTGTTCTCGCCTTAATGCATCGAGAACCTGGCGGAGGTGACACTCATGCTCCTCATGATCACGAGAGTAGATCAGGATGTCGTCGATAAAAATGACTACAAAACGATCCAGATAATTAATAAAATTCGATTCATCAATTCCATGAATACTACGGGTGCATTAGTCAGTCCGAATGGCATGACAACGAACTCATAATGTCCATAGCGAGTGCGAAAAGCTGTCTTCGGGACGTCAGACTCTCGAATCCGCAATTGGTGGTACCCGGATCTCAAGTCGATCTTGCAAAATACAGCGGCTCCCTGGAGCTGATCCAATAGATCATCGATACGAGGTAAAGGATATTTGTTCTTAATTGTTACTTTGTTCATCTCACGGTAATCAATACACAAATGCAGTGATCCGTCCTTCTTCCGTACGAATAACACTGGCGCTCCCCAAGGGGATGCACTGGGTCGAACATATCCTTTCTCAGTTAACTCCTCAAGTTGTCTTTTAAACTCTTGCATCTCAGTCGGGGCCATACAATATGGTGCTTTCGAAAGTGGGGACGTCCCTGGCTCCAACTCAATGGTAAATTCTACCTCTCGTTGTGGGGGTAGTCCTGGAAGCTCTTCTGGAAATATGTCTGGATAGTCTCGAACTACTGGAATATCAGCCAATTCGACTGGTCAGTCGGATGTCTTGGTTATGTAACACCAATAACCAATGCATCCCTGGTTCAGTAATCTCACAGCCTTCATAGCGCTGATGACTCTCCCTGAATGATTGGGATTATCACCCCGAAAAATACACTCGACGCCATCATCAGATGTGACGGTCACCATTCGCTTACGGACGCTAAGCACGGCATCGTGACGATCCATCCAGTCGATACCCAAGATTACATCATCTTTAGGTAAATCAACCACAATCAAGTCGGACAACCACTCACGGTTGTTCATGTGAATCGGACAGTTCTGTACTTCACGACTCCCAATAATTCTTCTACCATCGGGTAGACCAATTACATAAGGTTCACAATCGGTAACATGATTCAAATGCAAACGACTCAAACAAGAACTAGACAAAAAGGAGTGTGAAGCACCAGTATCAAAAAGAACACAAATGGGCTGAGAGTGGATCTCGAGAGTACCTGCAATCATGCTGGCTTCGGGATCATCTGCTTTCTTCATCTCGTAAACTCTGGGTTTTGCAACCCCGGAAGCAGGTGTACCAGCTTGATTTCCATGACCCATCCCTTTGTTTGCCCCGGTAGTCTGGTAAGACGCGGACGGAGGAGCACGTTCCTAAAAAGAAGACTGTACTGGAGCAAGAGATGCTACTGGAGCACGCCCGAGTCCACCCCTACAATAGCGAGCATGATGACCGTTCTTCCCGCAAGTGTGACAGGCAACGGCCGACTTCAGACACTTGGAGCTGATATGCCCCTGGTCCCCACAGTTATAACACACGACAGGTGAGCTGATTGCCCGAGAGTGCGTTCTTGTCGGTTTTGGTGCCATAGGTGGCCGCTCAGAAGGATTTGGTACAGGCTGGGGCTTCTTGAACATCCCGGTTCTTTGTCTCCTTGGAGTGCAGTTCCTGGATCTCTTGTTGGAAAACTGAGGCTGCTTCTTGAAAATCTCCTTCGCAGTAAGTTCATACTCCAAAGCCTTCTCAATAAACTCCGGTAGGGTCGTACAGTGGTGATTGAGTAATTGCATCCTCATTCTGGGTTTAAGCCTCTTGAGGGAATATTTGATCTTATCAGCTTCCGAACGGACAACTGACGTAGCAAAAGGGAGAAGTGCTTGGAATTTTTCAGCAATCGCTAACATATCCTCGTCTTCCGATGGATCGGGGTTCAGTAATTCGGACAATTTGGCTTCACGGAGGGGTGCAGGATATAAAGATCTATCATAAGATTCTTGAATTCCTCCCATGTGCTCGCGCCATCGGCAGGCCTCACAGAAAGCCACCAAGTATGGGCACTCTTACTAAGGTAGTAGGCTGCCACAGCAACTCGATTTTCCTCTGGGCACTCCACCATCTCGAACAGTTTCTCGAAATGCTCTATCCAGTGTACAATGTCAGCAGGCTCAGATGAGCCTTCAAAAGTCGGAGGTCGCTATCGTGATATGTCGCTAATAATCCGGCTCACGATCCCGCGAGGCCCCAGAGGCGGAGGCTGTTGCCCCTGCTGTTGACCAGTAGTATTCCTCTGCATAGCTTCCATCAGCTGACCCATTTGGGTCATCTGGGACATCATGCCCTGCATCACGGTGTAAGGATCGACATGTGCATTTTCTCTAGTGTGGTGTGATTGGTCCCTAGAAGGCGAATCACTGCCTGCGGAACTCTGTTCCACATTCGCGCGTCTGTTGGCTCGTGGTATCGGGATTCGGCCTCTTCCGCGGCCTCGTCCCCCTCTGCCACGGCCTCTCAGATTCCTTTCCATACTGAAGGAATCAAGTCACAAGTACAGTTCAAGTTATCAATCATAATTCATGCTAAGTTAATGGCAACAGGGAATTTCATATCCAACAAAGCAGTTCGTAAAGAATCACTGGCACCGCAGGTGCTACACACTCAATATCAACATCAAGTTGAAACAATTCCAACCACATAATTAATTTAGGTTTTCCTCAAACAGATGAATTTTACCACATGTTAGCAAGATGCCAAGATAAGTAAAGAGACCAATACATCATCAATATCATGCTAGTAATCAAATTATGGCTCATGAGAACATACCATATTCGACGGGTTAGGCGCTTGCACAGGTTACACGTGGCACGAAGGTTTCTTGATGCTATTTCGATTCTACAATGACTCAAAAGAAAAACACACTCTCTGATACCATATTCTATAACAGCCCCAAAACAGTGGCTATTACAGTGCCATGGACCCCCTACCGGGACCCACCAGGCGATATCACGATATACACTTACAACCTGACAACGTGGTACCGTACCACAATATTTATCAAAACCCCGATGTGGAGTATGAGTTATACATGTCTTTAATACGAGCAAACGTACATAGGATCCAAATTCGGTACAGGCCATATGACGATGGGCGGTACCTAACAAATTATAGTACATTCATCCGACACAAAGTAAAAATGAAATTCATAATAAAACATAACCGAACATCAAAAGACTCAGGCACCCTGAAATAGCATACTTCAAAACCCTCCATCGCCATTGTGCTCCTCCTGTGCCTTGCCCTTTCCTCGCCCTGAAATACAAGTATTTCGCCCCAAATCACAGGATCAGCTATACATGATAATAATTCTCATGACATTATACAATTCATATATATACGGATCTCAAAGAAAACAATCGACTACTGATTATACCCCACAGGCGTATAAACAGTCAGTCCCAACTATCGAACATAACCAAATATACGAATGACCATATAATATGGCTCAAGACGGACGTCACAGTACGCCCGATCCGGAAATGTGTCAATGCACATGTCCACCCCGTATACGGAATCCAGAATATACGTGGGACGATGTACCTAATTAGCCTCACGAACTACATCTCGTGTGCATGATCTAAATGCGGAAAACATCCACGCATGATCATCAAGTGCCCGGCTAAAAATCCTACACAAAACCAATCGGCACGCAGATATGACTCCAGAGATGCCACAATACAACATGACAACGAAACTCAACGAATTACACCTTTATCAAGGAATCGGACGACTCACCCAAGTGTCAACAAAGCTCAAAAGGACCAATGGTAACAAGAACGGTAATTTCGGATATATCATCCCAACACCATGATAATACGATCAAGGACATCACCATATCAGGAATCATAGATTATCAGTACATTTCATACACACGAAACGCATAATAGTCACAAGAATTCAACCATCATTATAACCAAGCAAGATAACTTGCCTCAATTCCGTAGATGAATAATCCTTCTTTGAATGATCAAACGAACGGTATCCTCGTCTAACAATACTCACGTGAACAAGCAACCTTGAATGAAATGTAATTCATTCAACAACACATTCGTACGATAACGGTATTATTACATAAACAATATTCGTAAATTTACTTGAATAAATCAATTATCCTATTGATCACTTTAATGTTCCAATTATAAATCATCATATGTTTATCATGTTCATTCACATATTCTAACATTAATGTCAAATACTTGAAGTCCAGTTATTACCAATGTAACATTGTGAACACATCTTTTCAAATCATCGGCACTTCCGATTATGATATAAGTTTGTGTTTAATTACGTTCTTCATTATTTTACCAACGATTACATTAAAACTGATTACTATATGAATCATAAGTTCAAGTTTTTTTAGTGAACTAAGAACATCATCTTAATTTACGTCTCTTAACACACACGGATTAATGAAATGGAATTCGGCTACTCATCTACTGCATTTGTATCACCATATTCGATACAATCCTCTTAAGAATATTATCAACGAAATCGATTAACTCGAGCATATGAAGATTACAACTTCCTTCTATCAAAATCCATTGTTTTGCTTTTGAAGAGTTTATTAAAAGCCTAGTTATATCATTGGATACTTGGAATTCTAAAAGTAACTTCATCCCATCTTGTGAAAATTATCTTCAAAAGGGTTAACACAATTCTTCCAACAATTTATTACAAAGGTATTGGTTTAGAGGCCAAAATTATGGTTCCATAATACCTTCAAGAATTAATTGAATGTTCAAGACAAGATTAGTACCTCTCACCTCTAATCATTAAGGATTTCATCCCTAACATGTTCCTAGTGTTGAGACTATAATCATCTTCCAATTATCATGTTATAAATCCGGTTTTATCTATCATTATCAACACAACCATATTATGAAGTTATAATACATCAAGAAGTAATAATAATACTCCTAATGTTGATCCTCACTTAGTTTGAGTATGATTCAATTAATTTATCATGTTTTACACTAGCTTAAACTAACATTATGTGAAGTGATTATATACTAACATCATCATGAGCATAGTTTTAGTATGAGTTTAAGAGACACCAACCTCAAAATGATAAACAACACCAACACTTCAAAGAACACACTTCAATCTCCAAATCTCCAAGTCACAAACCAAGTGCTGAAGCTCCAACACAAGTTAGAAGGGCTAGAAACGGAGTTGGCAGGGAAGGGAATCTTTTTTCTCAGTTGGGAGGTTGAATGGGTCTAACAGGAAATGAATGGCAAGTCATATTTTTATAACCTGAACTCGGCATTACGTACGTTAAATAAAGGGGTTAACGTACCTTATAGTCCTTACGTACGTAATATCATGATCATTACGTACGTAATCAATTTCATCAGATCTTTCTGACTTAAAACACGCAAATCGTTACGTACGTAAATACATAACTATTACGTACGTAATTTCCGTTGACTTGGCTGTCGCGATCGACTCCCGACCACCTACCCCCGTTCGGTCCCACCCGCCGAAAGGCGGGCTGTTGATGGATCTCTCGCATTACGTACGTTAACATATGAATGTTACGTACGTAAGGCTACGTACATAGCGTACGTAAACAAGATAGGTTAACGTACATTACGTTCTATAACAACATAAATGGAATTCTCCCAATATCACCCAACAATTAATATAGTATGAATGACCATGATCCCAACTTAACATAATTCGTTGATATACTTGCTACAACAATACAGATATGGTGCGAAAATACTTGGTTTAAATCAGAAAATACAATAGTAAAGGCGAGGGTATTACAAGTAGCCTCGACATTATTCCCACTGCCAACTGTCCCCAACACTTCTCCAACTCCAAGCTTTCTACTTTGTTCGAGATCCTGATTAATTGTACACATGTGAGAACTAGCACCAAAATCAACTATCCAAGAAGTAGAATAAATAGTTACAGAAAAATTTATTCCCAAAACTAGTCCTGAAGGCGCATTTCGGTCAAGTTTTGGACAGTACCTCCTCTAGTGGCCTAGCTCACAGCAGTTGAGGCATACATCCGTTTTCTTTGTCCCCTTGCTCTTTTGAACCACTGGGGCTTTGTCCTTATCTTTCTGTACCCCATATTTTTGCTTGAACAGTTTTTTGCCTTTCTTCTTATTGTTCTTGGACCTCCAAAGCCCAGAAGAAATTACAAGAGCAGCCTCCTTCGGCCCAGTCTTCATCTGAGACTGTGCCGTACTCAATTTGTTCATTAGCCCAGCTAAGTTGTATGTAAATTCATTACAGTTGAAATTCATTACAAATTGAGAGAAGGAGTCAGGAAGTGATTGAAGAATGAGGTCAGTCTGGAGAGAAAGAGCTTCCAATATCTCGACCATAGATATCATTCTAACGACGTGGTCCCCAACTTTCTCTCCTTACTTCATTCGAGCACTAAGCAATTTTTTGATATCTCATACCGAGTAGTTCGACTATGCACTCCATAAAGTTCAATCAGATGTGCCAATCGCCCTTGAAGAGGGCATTTTCTCATGGGCCCTCTGAAGCTCATTATTCATATAGGCCATCATGAAACCACGGACCCTGACATCATCTTTAACCCATTTCCATGGGCATCAACTTCTTCCTGAGTTGCCCTGGTTCTTGAAGGAGCCGGTGGGATGTCCGCCTCCAAGACGTATCCCAGCATCTCCATACTGAGGACTATCCTCAGATTTCGGAGCCAGTCCACAAATTTGGGTCCAGTTAGAGTGTTGTTTTCAAGTGGAGTTGCGAGTGGATTAATTGTCATTTTGAGAGATGTTTGTTAACTGCACAGAATAATTTAAGATTCGTTAATTATTGTTTAGTTATGATCCGAGTAAAGAATTTAAGGACTTTCTTTATTCATTCACTTGGTTCCAACTATTTTATCGGTATTTACACACTCCCATGTGAAATCCAGAAGTCACGGTTGACTTTATAGTGGTGATCGAGTTCTTTACAAAGTTTAATAGAGGGCAACCCATTCGGTTTCTGTTCTATCATTCTTTATAAGGGGTGTCTAACACCAACCCATCTAATGGTTGATTCGATCTTCTTTTACCCATAGTTCAGAATCCCTCAACCTATGCGGTTTCTATGACTCGCTAAACTATCTAAGTTTAAACCGTCAACTCCTATTAGTCTAATAATTAAATCTCAGCTGGAAACCCAGACGATTTCTAGGGGTTTGATTTGTCACAATCAAGGGCATCTAATGCACTCTAGGAATTTATCAACCTTCCCCAAAAATATTACCCCGACATACTCGGAAGAATAATATTTTGGTTTAGATTTCAATTTTCCATGAGTTTGATGGAGGGTAAGAAACCTCGTAACCTTTATAACTAAATCCATGAACTACATTACCATTCAAATAATAATGCAACCATTATACTAAAATAAATGGCAAAAATAATTAATCAAAATATTGATCCAATCAATATAAAATTAATACATCAATTAGAATTAACCCAATTAGTTCACACAACCGTTAATATTAACTTGGTCTAGATAGAATAAATATTACACTAAATTAATTCCCTTTAAAATAAAATTACCATAATTATATTTTAGTCAAATTAAATTCAATGTAATTCGGGGGAAATGGACTTATCGAACGAAATATAAAAACGGAGTTGGAAAACACAAGGACGGGTCAAGGCGCTGACGGCATTGTGTTGCCCGATCTGGGCTCGGCATGACTTCTTTGGCGATCCTGACCCCAGATGTGAAGTGCGGCCATTTTTTCGGCTCATCTTTTCATCCCGAAATAATATATACGACCGCATAGACCTCACTTCGATACCACTATTGGGATTCAGTGATTAAAAATGAGTTACACAGCGAAAAATAAACCAGTCTAACCGGATAAAAACCAAACTCTTAAACGGATCGATCAAGCATCGTATAAAGGAATATAAATTGACGAAGATAAAATTAAGAAGTCATACCCTCGTAGACCTTTGATAATATCTTCTTGAATGAAAAATCCGTGCCAAGCTTTTTCCGATCACCAACACGTACACGAATTCAATTTTTTCAAAGTTGATGAATGATAAGACACCGAATATGCCGAGTGTCTCTATGTTATCACACGTCGGATATTGATCGGAAAAATTATATATTAATTCGTTCTCGAAGAGCACGTCTAGGAATTGATATAGTATTTTTCTTCTATTCTCTTCTTCTTTTTCTTTCTCTTTAAGATGGACAAGAATAAGAAAAAAAATTCTTCTCTTCTCTCTATGCTGCGGCCTTGATGAGTGTAATGGAGGTGGTGTGTTGTTTTTATTTTAGATCATATGAGGATGAGATATCAAGATCATACAAATCTTGATCTCTTTGTCCACATGTATAAAACAAATCCACAAAACCCCACACAACATCAAGACAACATCAAGGATGCACATGGAAGGTGAGGAGGGAGAGAGGGGGGCGGAAGCCCACTTTGATTTGGTGATAAAACGAGCCGAGCCACTCGATTCGTGTACCGGACGTTCGCAAGTCTAGTCCGTTAAGTACACTTCATTTTATCTCAAATGTATTTATACTTAATTAATTAATCTAATTAATTAATTTTATCAAGTACAAAATTATAATAATATATTTCCAAGAAATAATTATTTATGAATTAAACTAATCACCCAGTAAATAATTTCAATTCACAAGACCACAATAATTTATCAAATAAATCAAATTAGATATCCAATACCCAATATTAATAAAGAGATAATCTATACATATTTTATCATGGAATATACTTGTGCGCGACTCCATAGGTACATATTAGTCGACAATGGGAGGAACCAAAGAGTACGATTAACACTTAGCCAGTCTAGTGCTGCATACCGTAACCCAACTAAGAATGAATGATCGGATCATTCCAAAACTATTTTTTTCGTGAAAACTATATACATATAAACCTTTCAACCATATGTCCCGGTCAAGTATTAGGGTCATGGTAAAGTGAAACCCTATCGTAACTTGACTCTATGCATTTGTTAATGCAAATCGAGATTACCGAGCTCTCATGTATCAAATACAACTAGCTCTAAATGCTTTGGCCAAAGACTTATGATCTCATTTGTCATTAACCGCATAGGACATTTACCTGCTCACTAACAAGAGAAAGAATCTTATCTTGGTATTCAGTAGAGACTACTACTTGCCCACTAAGTTGCATTTCGAGGTTGACCCCACCTACCCATGATTGGATCGAGCTACTCTAATGACTAACTTAATGTCCCAAGCACATCTCCTACTAAAATCTCAAGTCAAAGGTCCACGTATACCTATCACAACTTTTGGATTCAGTCATTGACAATCCTTGAGTGATATCCATATGACAGAGTCAAGGTGAGCCGTGTTCGAGTATACTAATCCTATTAGCATACCTATAATGTGTGCTCCCACTAATCCTTAGTGAGGACATGCACCATACATGTCAGAGTACACGTTATACAAGCCTTGTCTAAACTTAAGTTTTATCGACTTGCGAACCAATTAAGTATTCGAGCCCTAAACAGTTCCAGTGCCTATTTCCTTATCCCCATAAGGAGTGGAATGTTTGCTCTCGACTGCAAGGACTATTATTCTATATACCAAATCATGATGCCAGTGATATACAATAATATAGTAATAATAAATACCTTATTTACTAAATATTCAGAAATACAATACAATGCTCTCACTCTCTGATCCTCTAAGTGGCATTCTAGGGCATATTCCTAACAGTTGTGGTGGCCATTAAAGATTTAATTGCCACAGCAAGGTTATTAAAGAGTATCAACACCACTCTTATAACTCTTATCCCTAAAACTCAGATAGCCAACACCATCCGAAACTACAGGCTTATTGCTTGCTGTAGTGTACTGTACAAGATCATTTCTAAAATCATCACCAACAGAATGAGTACGATAAAGGATTATCTGGTAGGTTAGGAGCAATCTGCATTTGTCCATGGGAGATACATCCATGATAATACTATACTAGCTCAAGAAATTATTAAGGGGTCTGGGAGGAAGTCTATCTCTACTAGATGTATGGTCATAATGTACCTACAAAAGGCCTATGATTATATTTATTGGTCATTTGTTCAAGTTCTTCTCGGACACTTGGGCTTCCCAGATAAGTTTGTAGGTTGGATCATCACTTGTCTCACCACAGTTTCCTACCAAGTGTATATTAATGGGAAACTGACTGACCCATTCAAAGGAGGGAAAGGGCCTAGACAGGGGGATCCCATCTCTCATTTATTATTTGTCCTTTGTATGTAATATGTTAACATAGTTATGAAACCTCTTGCTTCTTCTGCCACATTCAGATACCATCCTGAATGCGAGAACCTAGCCATTACATAGTCTTCGCAGATGATCTATTTTTCTTTTGCAAAGGTAATTTGAGCTCCATAAAGCTTTGTTGGAGAGATTTGAGGTCTTTAGTCAGACATCTAGGCTTATAGCTAATAAAAGCAATAGGGATATATACTTTGCAAGTGTAAGTCAGGCTGTAAAGAAAAGTATGTTAGAATACAGTCAGCTCTGTGAAGAGACCCTTCCTTTCAAGTATCTTGGAGTTCCCCTCAATGCAAAAAGATTGTCAACTGCACAGTATCAGTCTCTACTGGATAAGATGATTGGGAAAAGAAATCATTGGACCTCTAAGATGCTCAGCTATGAAGGGAGGCTGCAATTGATCCAGAGTGTTTTGTACTCCATCCAAAATTATTGGTGCGAGGTGTTCTATCAGCCCAACAAATTTATGCAAGCTGCGGAAGAAATTTGTAGGAAGTTCTTATGGACAGAAGCAGAAGGGGACAATAGGAAATCTATTATTGATGGGATTCAATATGTAGAAGCAAGCAGAAGGTGGTCTTGGCCTGGTCTACTTGCCATCTTGGAATAAACTTTCTTACATAAAGCTTCTCTGGGCCATTAACCTTAAAGGTGATAAGCTATGGATTAAATGGCTGCACTTCTACAACATAAAGACTCAAGATATAAAGACCATGGATGTTCCCATACAGTCTTCCTACCTGTTTAAAAAAGTGTTTGTGTAGGAGCTTTGCTATAGATGATCTTGACTGGCATGGGATTTTGACTGCTGATGGTTTCAACAAGAAAAGGGCTTATGAATTGATCAGACCTCCCATTGCTCAGGTGCCTTGGAAGGAGCTAGTCATGAATAATAAAGCTAATCCTAAGGTGAAGCTTTGCATATGGCTTGCTCTGAGATTGGCAACAAAGGAAAGGATGGAAAGATTTATGTCAGGACTAGATCAAACCTATGTGTTTTGTTCTACTCACTTTAAGGCTATTGACCATCTTTATTTCCATTGTTATGTCCGGACTAGAGTGTGGCAGGCCCTTCTGAACTGGTTTGGTATGATTTGTGATGTGGGCAACTATACTGATGTGACTTGCCTATGTCGACTGGCTAAAGGGAAAAATCCTAGACATTGACTGCTGAAAGTACTAGTCACAGAGTTAGTCTATGCCATTTAGATGTAACTCAATTTGAGAGTATTTCAGAGCGATGAACAAGACTTGAACCAACTGCTGCGTACTATGGTGCAGAAAGCTACAGGAAGATGCATTTATGATCCTAAGATGGCTAGAGTATGCTGGAGCCTTGCCGATTATTCCACTATATAGGCAATTTGTGATAGTCTTATAGTTTTTTTTGTTCATTTGTGTCTCTCCAGAATTTCTTATATTGTGTTGACGTGCTTTATTGCTAATGGAATGAAAATATAACTTTTTTCCATAAACAAATATTAAAATCTTTCAAATGGATGTTAAGAGTGCATTTCTTAGTGGCATCATTCAAGAAGAGGACCACGAATTTCCGGAACATGTCTACAAATTTAATAAAGCTTTCTATGGTTTGAAACAAGCACCATGGGCCTGATATGGTCGATTAAGTCAGTTTATCATTTCAAATGACTACGAAAGAGGCAACTTCGATAACACTCTCTTTGTTAAACTCTTGAATAATAATATGCTTATTTGTCAAGTTTATGTAGATGATATTGTTTTTGGTGCTACTAATCACTCTATTTGCAAGAATTTACTGATCTTATGAAGGGAGAGTTCGAGATAAGCATGATGGAAGAACTAACATTATTCCTCAGGCTCTAAATCAAATAATGTGAAGATGAAAATTTTATCCATTAAACCAAATACATAATGATCTTCTTAAAAAATTCAACATGGAAGGTATCAAAGCTATTACACTAATGTCATCTTCATTAAAACCGGACAAAGATGAGAACGGAAAACCGGTTGATCAAAAGCTCTTCATCTAATTTTTGTTACTTACTTGTGTGCTAGACTTTCATCTAATCTGAATGAATCTCGTCCGATTGAATGTAAACGAACTTTTCATTACTAAAATGGATCTATTGGTCTGTGATTATGTACCTGTTGTGACTTGACTTTAACTTAGTTGCATACAGTGATGTCGACTTTGGCGGATGTAAAAAAGACAAAAAGAGTACTAGCGGTACGTGCTAACTTATTTGTTTGTGTTTAATTTCGTGGGGTAGCAAAAAACAAACTAGTATAGCAATATCCAAAGCTCATGTGCTCAAGTCTTATGGATTAAAAATCAACATCGAGATTAAGGCATTTTCATTGAAAATACTCCTATTCTATGTGATAACACAAGCGCCATTGATCTCAATAAAAGTCCAGTTTTGCATAGTAGAACCAAGCATATAAATATATGACATCATTTCTTACGTGACCATATGTAAAAAAAGACATTTGTTTAATTTTTGTCAGTACAAAGGATCAACTAGCAGATATTTTTACTTAACTATTACCCAAGGAATCTTTTGACTCAATACATTTATAACTCTTCATTAGACATGTCAACAATTTAAAAAAAATCATAATATTGTTCTTCAGTTTAAACAAAAGATTGAAAATCCTAATCTATTCATACTTAGCGCACACTACCAGTGTAAATAGCTTAGCACACGTTAATTTGTCATCACAATTTTCCACACCACCACTGGACAGAACAACCTAATTTATTACCTGGATAGCGCATGTTAATACTTGGGCGTAGCACACGCTGTCTCCACTCAAGTACAGTTAAAATCTCAAAATCGGCCTACTTTTCTTTCATTCTCATAAAACCTATTCCTTCACCAGCGCACCCTATCAGAACTCCTTTTCAAATCAAACCCAAAACTGACCAATTCATTACCCAATCATCTCAAAATCTCAATGGCAAGTGGATCTATGGTTCCAATTAAGAAGCAGTACAAAGTGGCAAAGCAACTTAAAACTTCGAGTTCGACATTTTTCGGCCGAATCCCAAGACATATTTTCGAAAATTATGCCTCAAGGACAAATGACTGATTTCTATTACTTCAATTTTAGTAGATTGAAACGAGTTGGTATTCAAGTTCAGGATTTTTCTTCAAAACTAGGGACTGCAAAAATTTTGGAATGCAAAGAGCCGGTTTATCCGAATATGTAAGGGAATGTTATGCCAATCTACATCTCGGTGATCACTTTTCATCCACATTCAGTTCTACATTCAATGGTTGGCAGTACTAGAATTTATGTGTCGTATGAACTTTTGAAAGAATTATTCGATTTGTCAAATGATGGATTTGTGTGTTTTGGGGATTCCAACGAGGATGATGAGTCGAATATAAATGAGTTGGATGTTCAAGAGTTTCATAGTTATAAGGCCGTCATTGATATCATTGATGATGTGTTCGAGAACAATGATTTTGGTATCAATATTCGACTCTTATTAGTTGCGCTAACAAAATTCTTAATGCCGAAAGTTAACACTCAACACAAACTGATTGGGGTCGATAAGCAGGTTGTCTATCGAGTCTTGAATGACGAATGAATCAATCTCACCAATATCATGTACAATTCAATTTATGCCAAGGACGAATTGTTCTACTCAAAGAAATATGCCTCTCGGACAAGGAAGACAGGGATGCCTCTTGGATCAATCTTGAGGGTAATATTTAAATACCACAATGTTGATTTGTCCAAAGAACTTTTCATTCCCATCTCTAAGACATGATATCTCCGAGGCAACACTCAAGCTGATGCATTACGTGGAGATTAAACTGCGGTTGGGTTCTCTTTTATTACCTTAGGGAAGATGATTGGATACATAAAGGTACAAGACTCCTGAATCCCAAAGAAAGGATCACTTGGGTCTGGAAATGTTGTGAGGATTATAAATTGGCACACTTCATTGCAAGCCACAATCTAAGAGGAAGAAGACTATGGTTGAAGATCTTATGGATAAGGATGAAGATGATTTGGTGGCTCAAATGTGAAGACTGGTGACCAACCAAATTGAACTTTGGGATGAAATTAGAGGACTTCGGTCCTAGTTTTCCGAACATCGAGAAGAAGTTCACTCCATAAATTCCTTCTTAAATATTACTTCTGTTTCACCAGTGCTTCCTTTCCGTTTCATTCTTCCTCTTCCACTCCAAATTCATACATTTCATTCTGCTTGGAACTAAGAACAATGTTAATTTCATAAAATGTTTGGAACGTGTTTTGGTGTTGTTTTTGTTTTGGTGTAATGTTTTGCATTATTATGTTTGTTGATGAACTAGTACTGGTTTTGGATTATTATTTATGGTAATATTTTTTGATGACATGTTTCAACCATATGTTGCATTTCTGTTTGGCCTGTCAATACTAGATGACATGCCTTTTGATATTAGCTTCCACCTTAAAATTTAAGTTATAAGCTACAAGTTCTCTCATTACAAAACTAAAGGGGAGTTTGTGTTTTCAAAGTTTGCTAACCTTTTTTGTTTCTGATAAAAAAAGAGATAAAGTTGGTATCACATAAAGCTGCAAAAATTCTTTGCAAGATTACAAATGTACTTTTACAGTGTAACGAACTCGGACAAAGCAATACACTTTGATTCAAAATATAGCCATTGGGCGAGTGAAGGCCGTTACTTTCCAAAAATGATCAGGATTGTTATATTGGATTTTAAGCCCGACATTGCATGCTAAGAACACTATTAGCACACGCTAATAGTGATGTTTCACACTGGCTGAAAGCTATAAATATCAATACATTTGGTTACTTCAATACACACAACTACAAGCTTAAAAATTACATATTTTGAGCTTTGCATACTACTTTCTTGAGTCATTTCGTCATTATTGAGTTGTCTATAAAAAGATACAAATATTGTACTTATATTTTCATATCATTTATGCTTTGTCTCTTCTTTGATTATTTTGTTCGAGTGTTTGCATCACTCCTACATGAGTCGAGAGAAAAGATGAAAGAACTTCAGTCTAATATTATTAGGATCACTGATCTGCATTGTTAGGATTAAATTCTAAGGTCTTAAGTGAAGTTATTCTAGTTCCTATAGAATAATAAAAGAAACTTTTTTATATTGTGTGGTTGTGCTTGGACCAATCGGAGACAAACAAATTGTAACGGTTGTGCCCGGACCTATAGAACATGAGGCTAAGTCGAGTCTGGTTTTCTTGAGCCAATAAAAAAGGAACGAAAAGAGGATGTAGGCAAGTTGCCGAACCTCTAAAAATTTATGAGTCTTTTATTTTCCACAGTTACTTTAACTTTTGGAAAGAACACTCAGAAATTATTATCACCACTATTAAACCCCCTTCTAGTGAGTATATTCACTCTTCACCACTGTTCTACCGATCGGACACGTAACATCCTGTCTGTAATCATTGATCCGGACTGGTCGTCTATTTATTCGATGATGTTGCTTTTCGAGTTAGTTGTTAGGGTGCATAGTCAAGTTGTCGTTCGGCCGGACTGAGTGATGGGAGTTTTGCTGCCAAACCAAATATCCAGATCGGATAATATCTAGGTGGCTATAAATAGGGTGATCAAGGGAATGTGCATAACTTGAGTCTCGCGTCTTAACCAAATATCCAGGTCGAATAATATCTGGCTCGCCCACGATGGGCGATATGATGTACTTTGCACCTTATCTCATCCTTTCGTTGGATATCTAGGTCAGATAATATCGAGATCAGCTCCTCAGTTATTGGTCCGCATGTCGACTTGTTGAGACATGGACAATAGGTCTCCCACATCAGATCGATCACAAATAATATCCCCTGTTGGGATAAAAATACCCTAACTGTTCTGATAAATGCATCCTACATCCTGATCCTACAACAATCTTCATACAACACTAAAAAGGACGACTACCTATAGTATATGAAGATGCGGCTTACAGGAAAAAAGGACAGTTGGCTCTAGTAGAGTCGCAGTAGGTAATTTTCTTAGGGAAAGTAAAATACAAAACCAAGAGGTCTATACTTAGACTTTCAAACCATGTGAAATAAACAATTTTTTATTCACAAAGTGTTCACGGGTTCAAAGGTGCATTTAATGCTGACAGGACAACATTTAATGCAGCTGAAAAGACTCTGGACTAAAGGGTGTAGGTCATAAGTACGTCAGGTTAAAGTTTAGAAGGGGGGAGTGAATAGACTTGTAAAATATTTTTGCTAAATAGTTGTTTGAAAAACATAGTTCTAATATAGTGCAGCTAAGTTAACTCGGCTGAGTTTAATGCAGTTAAGATTATTAGTTGTAAAATGATTTTGCGGAAGATAACTGACTTTTAATGCAATAATTAATATGAGTTCAACAGTTAAGTATGATGTTAAGAAATAAATCACACAACACTTATAGTCGTCTCAGAGGTGGGGTAATCCTCTACTAGTCCACTTCTCTCCAAACCACTTAGAGATAATTCACTATAACTTTGAACTGGTAAAATTGTGTTACAATGAATTTAGTTACAACAGCTTTCAATCAGTGAAAATCCATGACCGTTGTAACTCCTTCCCTTGGTTGCCTAACACCTCTTGATCGAAAACTATTGGAAGCCTCAACAACTCGCAAGTTGCCTATCACATTCCAATCAACAACCCGTGGATGTCGTACAACCTCTTACTCTCAAGAACCTCGTTCAAGAAAGTACCTCGTAGTCAAAATTTAAGATAAGAGTGTTTTTCTTCTCCAACTTATTAGATCTTCTTTGTATTTGATACTTTAGGATCTTGCTCTTCACGATGCTATAGATGTATATTGCTTTCATTTGCTCCAATTGCTTGTAAGTGTAGTTCGCATCGTACTTGTGCTCAAGTGTACTTTAGATATTTATAGTATGATTCTTGAGCTCTTCATAGCTGTTGCATCTTGAAACAAATCCGTCCGTTGGAGAGTGGACTTCATTGTTACCTTTTCTTCTCTTTGCATGACTTTGTCTCTTTCTTCAAATATGACCGTTTAAAGATGTAGGATTGCTGCGCTATTTTTATTTGATTACTATATTTGGAAAGTCTTCAGGGTGCAAATCTCGATGAATATTCTATTCCTTAAAATCCAGGAATTAATCATTTTGTCTCCTTGGCTTTCTTTACGTCTGCATGTGATTTGCTGTCTTTGTTGCCTTTTCAACATTTGCTGACATGGACATAGCTGTTGTCCAAAAACTCGACTGATATTACTTATTGATAAAAGCTTGGCTGATGTTCTGCCTTGGTCAAACCTGACTGATTGCCTTGGTCAAACCTGGCTGACGTATCATTCAAACAAGGATGATATTTTGTCTTGGTAAAAGTCAGCTGACATTTCGTCTGTTCCATGGTGAAAATCATGTCTTGGGAAAACTCAGTTGTACTTCTGACTTAGTCAAACCCGGATGATATTTGTTTTGATCAAAAACTCGACTGATGTTTCATCTAGTCAAACTTAGCTGAAATTTGCTTTGACCAAAACCGACTGATATTTTTATCTGGTCAAGCTGAGCTGATATTTGGCTTTCACCAAACCCGACTGATGTTTGAATGTTCTATACTTAGAAAAAATTTTATCTGATCAACATGATCAATATTTAACCTAATATTTTAAGAGTCTTTAGAAGATACTCATTTTTAAACATACATTTGAAATAAACTTTGAATACAGGGATGACATCACCAAAATCACAAAAGTATTCCTAACAAATTCCCCCTATTTTGATGATGGCAAAACTTAAGTTTCAAATGCAATCACAGCAAAAAGTCGTCGGCTAAAGTCGAAAATCGTCGGCTAAAGTCGAAAATCGTCGGCTAAAGTGGTCAGCTGTCGGCTAAAAGTCGGTCGGCCGAGGTCGGTCGGCTAAAGTTTAGCCGACGGCTAATAGGGAAGGTCGTCGGCTAAAGTTCGAGTTTAGCCGACGATTACACGGTCGTCGGCTAAACTAATACCCGTTTTAGCCGACGGATACATAGGCGTCGGCTAAAGTGTACAGTTTTAGCCGACGGTAAACATTGTCGTCGGCTAAAACCTATACACTTTAGCCGACGACAATGTTTACCGTCGGCTAAAATCGTACATTTTTATTTACTCGTCGTCTTAAAGTTTTATTTTATTTTTTAATTAAATACTTTAGCCGACGGTGCATGCAAATGCCGTCGGCTAAAGTCGATGAAAAAAATTGATTTGAAATCACCAAACCTGTTCCGATAACCTGTTATTCCAAATGTACAATACACCACCATACATCACAATCAACATAAATCAATTACGAAAAGCATAATTTAAATACAAACCATATCAACATGTCATGTAGCAACATCAAAAAAATCAATAAACAGCAACATTAACGAACACGAGTCTAAACAAAAAATATTTAGCAAAAGAACTACTACAATGACAACTAAAATCTTCAAAGATCCGTCAAATTCTTAAAGATAGAAGAAGGATTACTACCGTCTTGCATGTCGTCGTCCCGAGGCTGTGAAGAAGAGGGGAGTGTTTGTGAATTGAATAATTGAGGTGGTGGTGGTACCGAAATTCCCGATTGACACACGATTTGACTCAATAACATCATATACTGCATCATGGCCTACTGCTGAGCTAACATCTCTTGTTGAACCTTTCTTTGTTCCTCTTGGAATTTCTGGAACTGGTCTTGAGACTTCCTTTGCTCCTCAGCTCGGAGCTCCCTCTCGATCCTCAATTGCTCCTCCAAATAGGCCTTTTGAGTGTCGCCCCTTTGATTGCGCTGAAACCTTGTAGTATTCTTCAATAATCCGGTGCCTTCAGCTCCCATCATCGGCGTCCGGTGATGACTACCTTTAGGAGGGTAAATGGTAGCCCACACCCTTGCCCTAATGTAGGGACCGACCTGATCGATCTCTCGGCGTGCTAACTCGAGACCAGTCTCATCCAAATCCGGATGCTCCTCCCTCGCCATCTCTATCAACATCCTCTCAGACTCCTTAGTCACTCTCTCCTAATTAAGTGGGAACAAAAAAAGTAACCGAATATCAATAAAGTTCAGAGGTAAAGACTGATAGCAGTATTAAAATGGTTATGATATATTTACAACTTACAAGTCTATTCGGATAGTTAGGATATGCCTTCTGAGTCACGTAGCCAAAGGCATTCACCACATTTTCATCAGAAGTGGCCTCGTGCGAAACTCTCGCTAACGACCGCGAACCTAAACTGTGGTGCTTCGTCAAACCCTTACGGTTAACAGTGTTGGTTGAACTGCTCGCCTACACATAGAAACATGTAATTTTCATTTAACAAGGCGAAAAATTACCACAAGTAAGTTTCATATATGTTACATATCTTTAAACAACAATAGCATCACGACAATATTTAGAGCTCGATTACATACAATATAGTCTGTGTCGCTAAAATGTGCGCATAGCCACCTCCACTCGTACTCCCGATACTTGAACTCCTCGGGAGTAGCCTCGTGGGAATTACCCCAAGCTGACCAAAACATGTGTAGCTCATTTTTCCAAGATTTGTACCTATAACAAACATTTATAAATAATAATGAAACATTAGTCAAATATATTTATAAAGTATTTTGTAAATTTTATGTATTTATTTACTGTGATTTGTGTTATTGTTTTATTCTAATTCATAATATTATTTGTTTATTATGTTATTCATAAATAATCTATTGTGTGTATACAGTTGTTATTATGCAGTTGAATATTAAGATTTAAGTTTAGTGATTATGTTACATGTCATTTTATATTTGTTGTTTGTGTATGATTATATAATGTTAATGTGTTAGTTTTATTATTTTTATGTATAATTAATATTATAATGTTTTATGTATATTCTAAAAGTATATGTTATAATACTCATAATTACAAGTAAATTAGAATGTTTACCATGTTTAAATTTATCAATCAAATTATCTTCCAGTTATATAAGTTGTGAATTTTAAATTACAAATTGTTTTGTATTAATAAATAAATTATTAAAACATTTGACAAATAAATATTTTTAACAATAACAAAAACAATGTAAAAATTTCTCGAGTAATAACTCAACTACGTATTGTGAAAATTGCTTACTTGGTTGTTTGCACCTCATCACACCAAGTATGTAGTAGGAAAGAAGGAACCTCAAACCAAACCTACAATTAGCATATAATATATATTACTAATTTTTTTTTGAATTTAAATACACAAAATAGCTTTCGGAATTGAGATAAACTTACCGACATAGCATTGTTCAATGCATCCTTCACACTTTGTGGCACATCCTTCCACTCAGCCCACAATACCGGAACTCTATCGCGTATGACAAACCCAACATTACGACAATATGCCGTACAAGCATCCGAAGCCAAAATGGGTCGTCGATACTTTTCATCAACTGTTATCTTCTGACGGCCATTTTTTGAAACATATGTGTCAAGTGCTAGACCCTTCGATGGGCCATGAGTCTTCTTCTTCTTTTTTGGTTCGTCTTCGGTACAACCCTCCTCATTCTCAATCTGCGCAAGCGACGCGTACAACTTCGTCTTAGATATCCGACATGTCCGCCAAATCATTTTCTCAGGCCACGCCTGGAACACATACGCCTCTGTTGGGTTAACCAAGTTATATGGCCGGCAGACTCCTTCCTCATCGACCCCTGGAATCGATGGTACGAAAAGGGGCATAAATAAAGTCGACGGCGGACTGGAAGGCACCTCGGATGACGTGCTCTGTAACACCCCAAGCGGAATGAACCATCCTTCTTCTTGACAAACAACACTGGTGCTCCCCACGGGGACGCACTCGGTCGGATATAACCTTTCTCGAACAATTCCTCAAGTTGGTTCTTTAATTCCTGCATTTCGGTCGGGGCCATCCGGTACGGTGCCTTCGATATCGGGGACGTACCAGGATCCAACTCAATCGTGAATTCCACATCCCTCTGTGGAGGCAAACCAGGTAACTCGTCTGGAAAAACATCGGCATATTCCTTCACTACCGGAATGTCCGTCAACATTACTAATGATTTCTCGGTTTTGGCCATATAGCACCAATAACCGACACATCCCTGATTGAGTAATCTTACTGCTTTCATCAAATTAATGACTTTACCAGAACAACCGGGATTACCTCCCTGAAACACACATTCAACCCCATCGTCCGAAATGATAGTGACCATACGCTTACGGACACTAATGATGGCATCATGACGATCCATCCAATCAATACCCAAGATGATGTCGTCCCTCGGCAAATCTACCACGATTAGGTCTGCTGGCCATACACGACCATGAAACTGAATCGGACAATCCTGAATCTCCTGGTTACCGATAATTCGTCTACCATCAGGTAGACCAATGACATAAGGCTCACAACTAGTAGCACTACCCAGACGTAGTCTACTCAAACATGACTCGGAAATGAATGAATGCGATGCACCAGTATCAAAAAGGGTACACACAGGTTGAGATAGAATATCGAGTGTACCTGAGATCATCCGGGCCTCCGGATCATCGGTCTTATTCATCTCATAAATTCGGGGCTTGCTGCCCCGAACCGACGCTCCGTCGATAGCTCTTAGCTCTGCCTTTAGCTCCCGCTGCCTCAACGACGCTGACTGAGTGGCCTGATTCTGCACTGCTGAATGACCTGGGGCTTGAGATGACGCCGGAGTGGGTTTAGAGTCCCTACGGCAAAAACGGGCCCTATGCCCAGCAATCCCACAGTTGTGGCACATGACAGACTGCTTCGTACATTTGGTGCTGAAATGACCCTGTTGCTCACAGTTGAAACAGGTGATGGCCGAACTGGCCGCTCGCGACTGAGATTCCGTGGGTTTAGATGCCGTGGGAGGTCGCTCAGAAATAGTAGAGCCCGCACGTGGTTTCTTGAAAGTGGCCTGACTCCCGTCAGACTGATTACGGTTCTTGGACTTCTTGCTAGCTGATGAGGGTTGTTGCTTAGCAATTTCCTTAGCCGTAAGCTCGTAAGTGAGAGCTTTCTCAATGAACTCGGCCAGAGTGGCACAATTATGATTAAGCAACTGTAGCCGCATACGAGGTTTCAGCCTCTTGCTGAAATACTTGATCTTGTCCGCTTCTAAGTGAATGATAGATGAGGCGAACGGAAGAAGTTCCTGAAATTTTTCGGCGATGGCGAGAACATCATCATCCGCCGATTGGTCGGGAGTGAGTAATTCCGACAACTTGGCCTCCCTGAGTGGGGCCGGATAGTACCTCTCCATCATGAGAGTCTTGAACTGATCCCAAGTACATGATCCGTGTGTGGGCTTCAACGATAACCACCATGAATGAGCGCTCTTACCGAGATAGTAAGCCGCAACTGAAACTTTATGCCCTTCAGGGCAATCCACCATAGCAAATAATTTCTCAAAATGCTCAAGCCAATGAACAATATCCGCCGGCTCAGATGAGCCCTCAAAGGTAGGTGGTCGCTGGCGAGAGATATCGCTAATGATATTGCTTACACCCCTCTCTTGCCTCTGAGGTGGCGGCGGAGGAGCCTGTTGATTTTGAGTAGTGGAGTTATGCATCGCCTCCATTAGTTGTGCCATCTGAGTCATTTGGGCCATCATGCCTTGCATAAAGGCCAGTGGGTCAACTCGAACACCCTCTGACTGAGCTGTGTTCCGGGTTCGACTTCCTGATAGCGAATGATCACGTCCAGGTGAATGAGTGGCAGCACATCGCCGATGAGTTAGCATTATTCTGCATTCGCACGTGTATTCACACGAGTTCTCGGATTCGCCCGCTCCACGGCCTCGTCCTCCACGTCCTCTCGCCCCTTTCCATATCAAGTGGAAAGTCATATGATGATTATATATCTCGCATGAGTATCACATTATGATTATATTATGAAATGATGAAAATGAGCATACGCGCTCAAATACAGCGATTACATGAATGATTAACTGAGGTGACATGATTATTTGATGAAATTATTGAAATGATTATCTTGAACAATTTAACAAGATTGATGATATGATCTTCAAGATCAACAACTGACTAATGAAATGAATTGAGTGATTAATGAGTTAACATGACCGTCCTGGTCAAATGAAAATGATGGTTGAGGATTGTTAGTTGATGAATTATGAATGAATGATTCTTGCCAGAAATTATACCATGGCATTAGAAATCTTACAGTTCTTGGTCTGATTGGCTCGGCATTTGCACAGGTCACACGTGACGCGAAAGTCCAATGATACTAGTCCGATGACGATGATTTCAAACGAGACATGACTTGGAGGGTAGTATTCAAAACCACGCTCCGATACCAGCTCTGTAACACCCCAAACTAGGCGGATATTACAGTGCCGTGGACCCCCGACTGGGACCCACCAGGCGAATGAAAAGGAATGAATTACACAGGTAAATGTAGTACCGAACCACATTACAACATCAATTACTCCGATGAGGAGTTTTATACAACACATCCAGGATAATACAGAATACATGTATATTTTATATGGAGATAAAATATACAACACTGAGCGAAATGAGTATTTAAGCGGAATGTCTGCAGCGGAATAAATGAAGAAAACATAAATGACTGAATAGACTGGGGCCCCCTACTAGTATCACTGGGACTCCTCGCCGTCACTGTGCTCTCCCCGTGCTTTAGCCTTGCCATGACCTGAAAAACAATATCCCCCAACGGGGTTAGTTACACAGAACAACAATCCTCAAGGGTTGAAAATACACAATCATGATATATCTGAAGTTATGAATTATCCTGTCGAAACATACACAATCAAACATGCTATATGAATCCACTATCAGTACGGCTCAAAGGAATGGCGCCACACTACGTCCGGGATGGAAATGTGTCCGTGCACAAGCCACCAACGAGTATCGATCGAATACACGCGTGGTCTTGTACCTAATCAGTCTCACGAAGCCATCAACTCGTGTGCACAGTCCAATGTGAGGCCACCAACCAACACACGACTATAATGTGCCCGACATGAAAATCCTACACATACCAACCGCACGCCAAGATGACCCTAATGCCACAATATGACAAAAGTGACAACGATAATGAATAATGACTCACCAAAATTAAATGATGGTGAAATGAATGACAGCTCAATGAAATGATTGGAACCGTCGTTCCTCGTGAATGAAGTAATTAAGTGACAATTACAAGTTTTGAAACGGTTAGTACCTTATTAATGAATTATGATTATGAATGAACAACAACAAAAGGAATGAATATCCTTTTAACTGAGTAAGAATTAACTTACACAATACCGATGATAATGTCCTTCATGAACAACGTCTTAAATGAAATGTCGGTCGCTCGAACAACCTTGAACAACAATAATTACCAACAACCGATCAATACACGAATCAAATACGATCATAACCGACCCAAACGTCGATACAACAATATCCGAACTCGTGGATGTACTCTAACGAAAACGTTGAGATACCCGTTGCTTAAAACCAAACCCAAATTATCGAACCAACTCCAACATGATTGATTCAAACCAGCAAAACATTATCAATGACATCAATAATCTCATAGAAATCCACAATTCAAGTTTATAATAACGACAATCGGAAATCCCCAAAATAACCGAAGTCAACCCCAAGGGTTCTTGAAATAATTCCGAAAATAATCCTTAAATCCGTAAGAATATACTTATCCAAGGTAGATAATCCATATCTAACATATTCCAATGATAATCCAAGCTTACACGAAGAAATCGGAAGGAAAAACCCAAAAATCCGAAATTCTAGATCCAAGAGATTAATACCTTTGATTCGATGCGATGAAGATGATGAAATGATGATTAATCCAAAAGATGAGCTTGAAGATGATGATTGATGAATACACCTCGAAGAATCCTCTCCGAATCGCTCGAAATCGCCCAAAATTACCGAAGGAGTGAAATGAGATGAATAAATGACGAAATCTGACTAAACTGTCCAATTTATAGTCAGTCCAGGTTAGCGTGCGCTAACGAGTAATTTGGGTAGTCCAGTACCCACTGTCCGAACACGGTAGCACGCGCTACGTACCTTTTGTAGCGTGCGCTACGACCACACTACTAGCGTACGTAAATGCTCATAGTTAGCGTGCGCTAACGAATAATTTGATGCCCAGTATTGGAATCCAGAAACTGCCTGACCTCTGATATGACCTCGATAGCGTGCGCTATAACCATTGTTTAGTGTGCGCTAATATATCGGTTGCGTACGCTAACAACAACACATAGCGTGCGCTATGAATTAATCCAGTGCAGTCCAGTAGCCACTGGACTCAACCTGATCTGTCCTTAGCGCACGCTACACCTCATATTAGCGTGCGCTACTTCAACCCACTAGCGCGCGCTACTTACCATTCGTAGCGTGCGCTACTTATAACTCACCTGCAGTCCAGTACCCTCTGGACTGCATCCAGGGTAACCTTAGCGTGCGCTAAAGCTGAGTGGTAGCGTGCGCTACCTATACCCAATTAGCGTACGCTAAAAGGAGTATGTAGCGTGCGCTACTCCTCACGCACAGCTCGCAACGAAAATGACAATGATGATAAACACGGCACGAAACTCCAATCAGATTAGTGATGAGTTACGATTGATACACGGTACAATTACTCTAAATGATGAATACCATGACTGAATCTGAGTGACAAAGGATCAATAATGAACAAAATTCACTGAGTCTCAAATACTGAATGATAAATACTGAATGATAATTACTGAATTACAACCGGGTATTACATACACCCCCCCTTAAAAGAGTTTCGTCCCCAAAACTAAGGGTCAAACAATTCGGGATAACTCTCCCGCATACTATCCTCGGTTTCCCAAGTAGCCTCTTCGACTCCGTGTCTAGACCACTGAATTTTAACCAAAGGAATCGTCTTATTCCTCAACTGTTTGATTCGCCGCTCTAAAACTCGTATAGGACGTTCCTCATATGAATGATCATCGGCAATCTCGATTTCATCGAACTGAAGTATGTGACTCGGTTCGGCAACATACTTCCGCAACTGAGATACGTGAAACACATTATGAATTCGGCTCAACGCCGGAGGTAAAGCCAATCGGTAAGCTAACTCGCCTACTCGATCCAAAATCTCAAACGGTCCAATGAATCTCGGACTCAACTTTCCCCTCTTCCCAAAACGGAAGATACCACGACTTGGGGATACCTTAACCAACACATGGTCACTAGCCTCGAACTCTAATGGTCGACGACGGTTATCTGCATATGATTTCTGTCGACTCTGAGCGGTCAACAAACGACTCCTGATCAAAGCTACCTTCTCACGGGCGGCTATAAGCATATCGGGCTCGGTGCCGATTGATTCTGATAAGTCGTCCCAACACAACGGAGATCGACAACGACGACCATACAAGGCCTCGTAAGGTGCCATCTTGATCGAAGCATGCCAACTATTATTATACGTGAACTCGATCAATGGTAGTTGGGCCTCCCAATCGTCTTTCCAATCGAGGACGCATGCCCTCAACATGTCCTCTAATGTCTGAATGGTCCTCTCTGATTGTCCGTCGGACTGAGGATGAAAAGCGGTACTGAGATTAAGATGAGTTCCCATAGCACGATGAACTGATTTCCAAAAATGAGACACAAATCGTCCATCACGATCGGAAACGATACTTTTAGGAGTACCGTGAAGTCTCACTATCTCTTTGATGAAAAGCTGGGCAAGTCTCTCGGGACCCCACGTATCCTTGATCTCAAGGAAATGAGCTGATTTGGTTAAGCGGTCCACGATCACCCAGATCGTATTCATGCCACGACGACTCTTCGGCAAACTCGTGATGAAATCCATAGAAATGTCTTCCCATTTCCACTCGGGAATAGGAAGAGGTTTCAGCATACCCGCCGGTCGCTGATGTTCAATCTTAACTTGTTGACAGGTTAAGCATCTCGAAACAAATTCCGCGACTTCTCGCTTCATATTACTCCACCAGTAATTTTGTTTCAAGTCCTTGTACATCTTGCTAGACCCCGGATGAACAGAATAAGGGGTAGCATGAGCTTCTCTCAAAATAGAGTTTTTCAACTCGTCATTCGCCGGTACGCATAACCGATTCTTAAAACGCAGCAGTCCATTCTCGTGAACCACGAACCTGTGGGCTTTCCCTGAACCACATCCTCACGGATGCGTAACAATGATGGGTCCGAACCCCGATTCTCTCCGATTGTCTCCTCAAGTGACGATGAGATCTCCAACATACAAAGCTGTCCCTGAACTCACCAAGCTGACCTCAATCTCGGTCTAAGGAATTCTCGCCAAGCTCCTTCGAATCAAGCAACGGCAAGCATCTGTTCACGAACAGACTTACGACTCAAGGCGTCGGCGACAACGTTCGCCTTGCCCGGTGGTAAAGGATCTCGATATCATAATCCTTGATTAATTCCAACCACCGTCTCGATGCATATTTAACTCCTTCGAGTAAATATATACTTTAAACTCTTATGATCGGTGAATATTCCGATGTGACGCCATAAAGGTAATGACGCCAAATCTTCAAAGCGAACACCACGGCTGCTAGCTCCAGGTCGTGGGTCGGATAATTAACCTCGTAAGGTCTCAATTGCCGTGAAGCATAGGCAATAACCTTCCCGTTCTGCATGAGTACACATCCGAGACCCTGTCCGGATGCATCACTATAAACCACAAATCCCTCCGTCCCTTGCGGTAAGGAAAGGACAGGTGCTGAAGTTAACCGGCTCTTGAGTTCCTCAAAACTCTGTTGACACGCGTCGGATCACGTGTATTTCTTATCCTTCCGCAAAATGTTCGTCATGGGTTGAGCGATCTTAGAAAATCCCTCCACAAATCGCCGATAATAACCCGCTAATCCGAGGAAACTTCGGATTTCCTTAACATTCTTCGGAGGTAGCCAATCTCGAATAGCCTCCATCTTCTGAGGATCGACACGAACTCCGTCTGATGAAATTACGTGTCCGAGAAACGTCACATCGGACATCCAAAACTCACATTTGGAAAATTTCCCATAAAGTTGTTCTCGTCTCAACACGTCAAGCACTTGATGAAGTTGAAACTCGTGTTCCTCTCGGTCACGAGAATAAATCAAAATGTCATCGATGAAGAAAACAACAAACTGATCCAAAAAGTCGATGAAAACCCGATTCATTAATTCCATGAATACCGCAGGTGCATTAGTTAGCCCGAACGGCATACCCACAAACTCATAATGACCATAGCGCGTACGAAATGCTGTCCTCACGATATCCGACTCTCGAATCCGCAACTGATGATATCCAGACCTTAAGTCGATCTTGGAAAATACTGAAGCTCCCTGAAGTTGATCTAAGAGATCATCAATACGGGGTAAAGGATACTTATTCTTGATCGTCACCCTGTTCAACTCCCGATAATCAATACATAAGCGGAATGAACCATCCTTCTTCTTGACAAACAACACTGGTGCTCCCCATGGGGACGCACTCGGTCGGATATAACCTTTCTCGAACAATTTCTCAAGTTGGTTCTTTAATTCCTGCATTTCGGTCGGGGCCATCCGGTACGGTGCCTTCGATATCGGGGACGTACCAGGCTCCAACTCAATCGTGAATTCCACATCCCTCTGTGGAGGCAAACCAGGTAACTCGTCTGGAAAAACATCGGCATATTCCTTCACTACCGGAATGTCCGTCAACATTACTAATGATTTCTCGGTTTTGGCCATATAGCACCAATAACCGACACATCCCTGATTGAGTAATCTTACTGCTTTCATCAAATTAATGACTTTACCAGAACAGCCGGGATTACCTCCCTGAAACACACATTCAACCCCATCGTCCGAAATGATAGTGACCATACGCTTACGGACACTAATGATGGCATCATGACGATCCATCCAATCAATACCCAAGATGATGTCGTCCCTCGGAAAATCTACCACGATTAGGTCTGCTGGCCATACACGACCATGAAACTGAATCGGACAATCCTGAATCTCCTGGTTACCGATAATTCGTCTACCATCAGGTAGACCAATGACATAAGGCTCACAACTAGTAGCACTACCCAGACGTAGTCTACTCAAACATGACTCGGAAATGAATGAATGAGATGCACCAGTATCAAAAAGGGTACACACAGGTTGAGATAGAATATCGAGTGTACCTGAGATCATCCGGGCCTCCAGATCATCGGTCTTCTTCATCTCATAAATTCGGGGCTTGCCGGCCCCCGAACCGGACGCTCCTGTCTGATAGCTCTTGGCTCCGCCTTTAGCTCCTGTCGTCTTGAACGACGCTGACTGAGTGGCCTGATTCTGCACCGCTGAATGACCTGGGGCTTGAGATGACGCCGGAGTGGGTTTAGAGTCCCTACGGCAAAAACGGGCCCTATGCCCAGCAATCCCACAGTTGTGGCACGTGACAGACTGCTTCGGACATTTGGTGCTGAAATGACCCTGTTCCTCACAGTTGAAACAGGTGATGGCCGAACTGGCCGCTCGCGACTGAGATTCCGCGGGTTTAGACGTCGTGGGTGTAATATCCGCAATTTCGAATTTCGGTAATTTTCTTTTTTCGGCGGAAATCCGTTTTGACGACTCGCCCATGACCATTTCATCATTTCGAGAATGATTAATTCTGCACTTTTTGTCATCCGAGTTCGTTTCGGTGTCGTTTTGTTGAGTTCCGTGCTTTTTAGCGACTTTTTCGCACTTGAGCTCGATTCTTGCGAATCTCGTCCGAAACTATTGTTTCGAGTTTCTCGCAAGTTCATTTAATGTTATTATTCATGTTGCGAGCTTTGGTTCGGTGTTTCGATCACGAATCGTGATTTTCGGACGTTTTGGGCCATTTTTGTAATTTCCCAAAGTTTGGGGTAATTACTTCCGTTGTCGAATTCCGACACTTCGGATGGTCGGAATCGTGTGTTCTCTTAGTGCTTGGATTCGTCTTTGCGAGTACTTCGTAACCGTATCTTCGACTTTTACTCAGGTTCGGGTTTCAGATCGTCTGTGTTGCCGGAGTGGCTACGGCCGAGTCACGCCGAGCAGGGGCGGCTTGGCCGAGTTACGGCCGTAAGGTGCGGTTACGGCCGTAAGGTGTTCGAGTTACGGCCGTAAGCGTGATCGCACGGCCATTGAGCGTCGGGCGGATTTTGACGAAGGCCGTTACGGCCGTAAGGTGTGCGAGTTACTGTAAGTAACCGGGTGCCTGGCGATTTTGACGAATGCCGATTACGGCCGTAAGGCTGCCGAGTACGGCCGTAAGGTGTCCGAGTTACGGCCGTAAGGCTGCCGATACGGCCGTAACCCTACCGGCTATATAGCACGGCTCGCCGATTTCATTTCTACGCGATTTTTCTCGCTTTTTCGGCGTCCGCGACGGAGGCTCGAAATCGAGTTCTTGGCCGATTCTAATCATTTCCAAGGCATTTTGGAAGATTCTTGTTGATTATATCATCATCCAATCCGTGTTCTTCGTCAAATCAAGGTATATTCTTGATTTTCCTTCAAGTTGACTTTTTGGAGAAATTGTTCTTGATTTCGTTTCTAATCCGATTTTGATACATCGATTGGTGTAGTATGATGTTATTAATCGTGTTCTATGGGTTGTATATCCATATATCGAGTTTGTTTAACTCGATTGACGATTCGAGTGTTCTTGGGAATTATTGAACATTTAGTGTTCGATTAAATGTCCCAATGAGTTTCTCTTCGATAGTTTGTTGGGATTTCCGTTGTTTTGGCCTTGATTCTCGTCGTAACCATGTGTTATTGTTCCTTACGAAGGTTTATAGGTGTTCGAGGATTCCGATGTTGAATCCCGTTTGGTGATTGATGATTCGTGTGGTGTTATTCTCGTAATACTCGTGGTGCTATCACGTTCTTGATATTGTTCGGGGGTTCGGAGCTATTCGACCGCGTCCTATCCGTCGTCTTATTGCGATCGTGATTTCGAGGCAAGTACCTTGCCCATACTATTCTTGTTTTATGGATATGATAATTAGTGATCGTCTAAATGTGGTTGTTTGGTCGTTTGAATTGAACTTTCAAAAGATTCGGTTTAGCCTTGTTAAAGGCTTGCTTTCACAACGCGTGTGTTTTGTGAATGTTGTGTCTTGTAAATGACTATGTGAATCCTATGGATATATTTGGTGTTGATGATGCACTTGGTATTTGCGTGTGGACGTATATTATTTCATTTCGGTGCGTTGTGTTTGACGTGGTGTTTTGCTAACTGTTTGATGCCTCTGAGTGAATTGTTTGGATATCTTTGTTGTATTGTGTTATTTGTGTGAATGTGTGGATATGGTTGAAGGTCTACGGTGACACATGGCACGTGATCATGTGGTCAGGATGCAACAAGTGATTGATCCAACCGTGAGAGCCTGAGATAATCTACGGTGGCACATGGCATGCGATCATGTGGCCAGGATGCAACAAGCGATTGATCCAACCGTGAGATGTGTGTGATTTGTTTCGCTAGCCAGCTCGGGAGGGTCCTTCGAGGCCTCGAGTGGGATTTGTGGCTTCGTCCCGGTCCTAGGCGATGCGCGTGCGTGATTACGTTGTGTTGATTTTTATGTCCGTCGAGGACACGTGATGTTGGGCTCGGTGCCCTGTGAATTGTTGTCTGTTTTCTATTTGCGGAAACAAAACCTTTGGGCTGTGACCCCTGTTGATTTTTGGAAAGAGAAGGATTCGGAAATCCTAAATTGTTTTCTATTAAAACTCTCGATGGCATGTTAAACTGTTTTATAAATTGTTTTCCCTTGATTTGTGATCTTTCGGTTTTGGAATGTTTTACCAAACTCATGCCTCGGGAAGTGCTTTTCATTACGTTTGGAACTTTGAGGATTCCTGATTATTATTGTTCTTGGAACTGGTATTGTATGGCTCGTATTTTTGCACTTGTACTTGCACTAGCAAAACAGTGGAGTTTTGCTAACCCCCGAGTATTCGGGGGGTGGATGTCTATTTTTGCATTCAGGTTTTGGAGCATAGCACAGGGTCGGCGCGAAGGATGATGAAAGATGAACGATACTAATCACACGAGGTTCCGTTGATGTCGTATTGGTCCTGTTGTATTTTCTTTTCCGCTGCGGTATCTTTTCCCCGTTGTACGGGAGTTTATTGTATTTTGATCCCGTGGGTATGTGTTTGGAATTGAGTTGTATGTTATTATTGAAAGACCAAGTCGGTCTACTGAGTCATTTTAGCCTTAAAGGCGATGTTTAGATGTTTGATTTTAGTTATCAGCCTGGTAGATCCTCGAGGAGAGGGTCTACGGCGTGTAATATCCCTGAGTGGATTGGGGGTGTTACATAAATGGTATCGGAGCTTAGGTTGTGGAAACCTAGCCGTCGGGTCGATGGTGTCTGTTGAGTTTTGTCTTGTCGATTTTGTCGACTAAGTTGTGTCGCGACGCGTCGTCCGAGTTTGTTGGTCGTGATTAGTATCGTGGGCGATCATCATCTTCGTGCGACTGTGGATGTAAGTCTCCTTATTTGTGTTGAGCCTCGTGTGACACGAGCCATTTTTATGATTATTTGTTAAGTGACGGGATCCTCTTATGGATTTTGATATCTTTATACTTGACTATTTGAATCTCATATTTCGTCGTATGATGAGTATTGTTCCGGACTGCATGTCGAACTGTATTTCTTTTATCCGCTGCGTGAGTTCTTTCGTAATGGATTTCGGTATTTTACCGACTGAGTTTTATTTCGAAAACCAATTCCCTTAATCGAGTTTTTGGCATTATGGCCTTGATCATTTTGGCGAAATTCTTATGACGGTATTTAGTACTTTGTAAATGGCTTATGTGAGTTTTTGAAATATTACCGTCATCGGCCTTTTCGGCGTTTTTGTAAATGGTTTTTAGCCTGGTGGGTTCCGGCGTGGGACCCACGGCGCTATAAAGTTTTGTGTAATTACCTGAAATTTTTGGGCATTCTAGCCTTTTTGGCATCGTCCTTTTTCTTTGGCATTGAATTATTTTCGAAAACTTGAGTATCTTAGAAATAAATTTCGAGACGTACGTTTAAAATGAATTGTTTTCTCGCGGTACTTCCAGGGTGCCACAATATGTTTCAAAATTCTTCTACCTCGAGGACCAAAATGTTTTGAGATATTTTCAATGTTTTATAAACACTTTTACTTAGACCCGAGGGTCGAATATTCTGAAAGCTTTTCACTAAAAGAAAGTGTCCTCATTTTTATCAAATGCGAAATGGTTTTCCAAAGTCTCGATAATGATGTTTCACGTTTTTACTTTTTTTGGAAATGTGATACTCAAGATCGACCGGTGTTTTTCTAAATTATTTTCCAAATGAGGTTTTCGTTTTTAAAACCTATCCATTCCCGTTTGAGGGCTGGGTATGTATGTATGATGTTGGCTTTGTCGCTATGATGTTAACTCCCGAATATGATCGAGTTGGTGGCATGAACGTTGAGGCGTTGCCACGTATTTGTTGTACTCTGTGAGAGGTGTGAACTGGTACTTAATGGTTGTCGTCTCATGGTGGATTGCGTGTCCCACACGAGTGTGAGATGTTGAAGCTTGGGTTTGTACGTTGGTATACATATGTGATTGTTTCATGATGTTTGTATTACGTGCTGGTTATCGTTCGGGCCATTGAGGTCGCCAAACGGTACCGTCGTTGTTGTAGTGTTTGTGTGTGTATTACCTTACGATGGTAATCGTTGTATATGATATGTGTTATGATTTCCTGTTGTGCTGAGTTGGCATCTCCGGTATGTTGTTTTTGCGGCGTTATGTTCCATTGTATCTAGCATTTGTATTTTCGGTATGCCGAGCCGAGGCATTTCAACCGTGATGTGCCGGGGGAATGTACGTGCAATTTGTCCTTCTCGTCAGTAACACATTTCGAGTGTGGACTCGAGGGTCACCGAATTCAGTTTTGCGAATTGGCTACCGAGACTTTCGGAGTTCGCGATTCAGCACAGATATCAGAATCGGCTTTGAGAGGCCTTTGAAGGATGTTACCGATCACTGTTGTCGTATCCTTGATTTCGTTATTGTGAGTAGCGGGGATGACCTTCTTTTAGAAGAGGTCGAATATAATACCCGTATTATTTTTGGCTTCTATATTTTCTCTTTCTCCAGCCTATCGATTCGCCCGTGTTCGTTGATACTGTCTGAGCTTGTTCTGTATTTCGGTTTCATCGTCCGAACGAGCTGTGATCTTGTTTTGGGTCGACCTGGTATCGCTGTGACTTTTTCGAGTTCGGTTCGATTCTTGTGAACCTTGTTCGGAAGTAACATCTTTTGGTTCTACTAGTTCTTTTATTCGAAGTGGATCGGATTTGGAACTTCCGTATTTTCGACTCTGTCGACTCGTTTATGTTCGTTGACATTTTCTGAGCTTGTCCTGCCCCTTGCTTTTGTTGATCGAACGAGCGTGGTATTGTTTCGGAATAGCTCGTTTGTCGTTGTGACTTTTCAATTTCTATTCCCTCTCATGTGGATCTTATGTGAATGCATATGTTATTGTTTTCACCGGATCATATATTGTCTCGAGTCGAGATGTGAACCTTGGAGTTGTTGTTTGAATTTTTATTGTTCTTCGTGATTCGAACATGATCGTTCGATTTTTGTTGTCTCGATCTTTGTGGTTCGATCGTTTGATTGTTCGGTTTTTGTTGATCTCGTTTCGTGATTGTTGAGCGCTCAGACTCCTTCCTAATTCCCTTAAGTTCGGGAAATTAGTCTCGTTTTCGATCTTCCAACCCTTGGGCGGTGGAATTCCGTATTTGTTCGGCGTGTGGCTCATGTTTTGATTGATATACCGTTGGGTTGGTCAATCGTATTGATTTTCGTTGGATGTGTTTTGTGATTGTTCGGATAATCGACTTGATTGTATTATCTGTTTGATGACGCTTGTCACTTGTTGACTTTATTATGTTCCTAACGGCGACGTTGTATTGGTCGTCGTGGAGCGTGTTTTCACGTCGTATGTCTCTTTGCGTTTCTTGCGCTTCGCGTCGGCGCGAGTTTTCGGTTTTGCGTATCTCGTCGAGTTTTCTGGCAGGTATATTGCTTCCCCCTACTTGTTTTAAGTTTCGGGACGAAACTTCTTTTAAGGAGGGTAGAATGTAATATCCGCAATTTCGAATTTCGGTAATTTTCTTTTTTCGGCGGAAGTCCGTTTTGACGACTCGCTCATGACCATTTCGTCATTTCGAGAATGATTAATTCTGCACTTTTTGTCATCCGAGTTCGTTTCGGTGTCGTTTTGTTGAGTTCCGTGCTTTTTAGCGACTTTTTCGCACTTGAGATCGATTCTTGCGAATCTCGTCCGAAACTGTTGTTTCGAGTTTCTCGCAAGTTCATTTAATGTTATTATTCATGTTGCGAGCTTTGGTTCGGTGTTCGATCACGAATCGTGATTTTCGGACGTTTTGGGCCATTTTTGTAATTTCCCAAAGTTTGGGGTAATTACTTCCGTTGTCGAATTCCGACACTTCGGATGGTCGGAATCGTGTGTTCTCTTAGTGCTTGGATTCGTCTTTGCGAGTACTTCGTAACCGTATCTTCGATTTTACTCAGGTTCGGGTTTCGGGGTCGTCCGGGCCGGAGTGGCTACGGCCGAGTCACGGAGCAGGGCTGGCTTTGGCCGAGTTACGGCCGTAAGGTGCGATTACGGCCGTAAGGTGTCCGAGTTACGGCCGTAAGCGTGATCGGCACGTGCACGAGCGCCGGGCGGATTTTGTGGCGATTACGGCCGTAAGGTGTGCGAGTTACGGCCGTAAGTGCAACCGGTGGCCGGGCGATTTTTGACGAATGCCGGTTACGGCCGTAAGGCTGCCGAGTACGGCCGTAAGGTGTCCGAGTTACGGCCGTAAGGCTCGCCGCTACGGCCGTAAGGTGTCCGAGTTACGGCCGTAAGGCTGCCGATTCTGGCCGTAACCTATAGGCTATATATAGCTCGGCTCGCCAGATTTCATTTCTACGCGATTTTTACGCGCTTTTCGCGCCCGCGACGGGAGGCTCGGGAAATCGAGTTCTTGGACGATTCTAATCATTTCCAAGGCATTCTGGAAGATTCTTGTTGATTATATCATCATCCAATCCGTGTTCTTCGTCAAATCAAGGTATATTCTTGATTTTCCTTCAAGTTGACTTTTTGGAGAAATTGTTCTTGATTTCGTTTCTAATCCGATTTTGATACATCGATTGGTGTAGTATGATGTTATTAATCGTGTTCTATGGGTTGTATATCCATATATCGAGTTTGTTTAACTCGATTGACGATTCGAGTGTTCTTGGGAATTATTGAACATTTAGTGTTCGATTAAATGTCCCAATGAGTTTCTCTTCGATAGTTTGTTGGGATTTCCGTTGTTTTGGCCTTGATTCTCGTCGTAACCATGTGTTATTGTTCCTTCCGGGGGTTTATAGGTGTTCGAGGATTCCGATGTTGAATCCCGTTTGGTGATTGATGATTCGTGTGGTGTTATTCTCGTAATACTCGTGGTGCTATCACGTTCTTGATATTGTTCGGGGGTTCGGAGCTATTCGACCGCGTCCTATCCGTCGTCTTATTGCGATCGTGATTTCGAGGCAAGTACCTTGCCCATACTATTCTTGTTTTATGGATATGATAATTAGTGATCGTCTAAATGTGGTTGTTTGGTCGTTTGAATTGAACTTTCAAAAGATTCGGTTTAGCCTTGTTAAAGGCTTGCTTTCAAAACGCGTGTGTTTTGTGAATGTTGTGTCTTGTAAATGACTATGTGAATCCTATAGATATATTTGGTGTTGATGATGCACTTGGTATTTGCGTGTGGACGTATATTATTTCATTTCGGTGCGTTGTGTTTGACGTGGTGTTTTGCTAACTGTTTGATGCCTCTGAGTGAATTGTTTGGATATCTTTGTTGCATTGTGTTATTTGTGTGAATGTGTGGATATGGTTGAAGGTCTACGGTGACACATGGCACGTGATCATGTGGTCAGGATGCAACAAGTGATTGATCCAACCGTGAGAGCCTGAGATAATCTACGGTGGCACATGGCATGCGATCATGTGGCCAGGATGCAACAAGCGATTGATCCAACCGTGAGATGTGTGTGATTTGTTTCGCTAGCCAGCTCGGGAGGGTCCTTCGAGGCCTCGAGTGGGATTTGTGGCTTCGTCCCGGTCCTAGGAGATGCGCGTGCGTGATTACATTGTGTTGATTTTTATGTCCGTCGAGGACACGTGATGTTGGGCCTGCCCCTGAATTGTTGTCTGCTTTTCTATTTGCGGAAACAAAACCTTTGGGCTGTGACCCCTGTTGATTTTTAGAAAGAGAAGGATTCGGAAATCCTAAATTGTTTTCTATTAAAACTCTCGATGGCATTTTAAACTGTTTTATAAATTGTTTTCCCTTGATTTGTGATCTTTCGGTTTTGGAATGTTTTACCAAACTCATGCCTCGGGAAGTGCTTTTCATTACGTTTGGAACTTTGAGGATTCCTGATTATTATTGTTCTTGGAACTGGTATTGTATGGCTCGTATTTTTGCACTTGTACTTGCACTAGCAAAACAGTGGAGTTTTGCTAACCCCCGAGTATTCGGGGAGTGGATGTCTATTTTTGCATTCAGGTTTTGGAGCATAGCACAGGGTCGGCGCGAAGGATGATGAAAGATGAACGATACTAATCACACGAGGTTCCGTTGATGTCGTATTGGTCCAGTTGTATTTTCTTTTCCGCTGCGGTATCTTTTCCCCGTTGTACGGGAGTTTATTGTATTTTGACCCCTGCGTGGGTATGTGTTTGGAATTGAGTTGTATGTTATTATTGAAAGACCAAGTCGGTCTAGTGAGTCATTTTAGCCTTAAAGGCGATGTTTAGATGTTTGATTTTAGTTATCAGCCTGGTAGATCCTCGAGGAGAGGGTCTACGGCGTGTAATATCCCTGAGTGGATTGGGGGTGTTACAGTGGGAGGTCGCTCAGAAAAAGTAGAGCCCGCACGTGGTTTCTTGAAAGTGGCCTGACTCCCGTCAGACTGATTACGGTTCTTGGACTTCTTGCTAGCTGATGAGGGTTGTTGCTTAGCAATTTCCTTAGCCGTAAGCTCGTAAGTGAGAGCTTTCTCAATGAACTCGGCCAGAGTGGCACAATTATGATTAAGCAACTGTAGCCGCATACGAGGTTTCAGCCTCTTGCTGAAATACTTGATCTTGTCCGCTTCTGAGTGAATGATAGATGAGGCGAATTTATGAAGTTACTGAATTTTGTCGGCAATGGCGAGAACTTCATCATCCGCAGAAAGGTCGGGAGTGAGTAATTCCGACAACTTGGCCTCCCGAGTGGGGCCGGATAGTACCTCTCCATCATGAGAGTCTTTAATCGATCCCAAGTACATGATCCGTCTGGGCTTCAACGATAACCACCATGAATGAGCGCTCTTACCGAGATAGTAAGCCGCAACTGAAACTTTATGCCCTTCAGGGCAATCCACCATAGCAAATAATTTCTCAAAATGCTCAAGCCAATGAACAATATCCGCCGGCTCAGATGAGCCCTCAAAGGTAGGTGGTCGCTGGCGAGAGATATCGCTAATGATATTGCTTACACCCCTCTCTTGCCTCTGAGGTGGCGGCGGAGGAGCCTGTTGATTTTGAGTAGTGGAGTTATGCATCGCCTCCATTAGTTGTGCCATCTGAGTCATTTGGGCCATCATGCCTTGCATAAAGGCCAGTGGGTCAACTCGAACACCCTCTGACTGAGCTGTGTCCCGGGTTCGACTTCCTGATAGCGAATGATCACGTCCAGGTGAATGAGTGGCAGCGTCACTGCTCGATGAGTTAGTATTATTCCTGGCATTCGCACGTGTGTTCACACGAGTTCTCGGGATTCGGCCCGCTCCACGGCCTCGTCCTCCACGTCCTCTGCCAGCCCTTTCCATACTGAAGTGGAAAGTCATATGATGATTATATATCTCGCATGAGTATCACATTATGATTATATTATGAAATGATGAAAATGAGCATACGCGCTAAAATACAGCGATTACATGAATGATTAACTGAGGTGACATGATTATCTGATGAAATTATTGAAATGATTATCTTGAACAATTTAACAAGATTGATGATATGATCTTCAAGATCAACAACTGAGTAATGAAATGAATTGAGTGATTAATGAGTTAACATGACCGTTCTGGTCAAATGAAAATGATGGTTGAGGATTGTTAGTTGATGAATTATGAATGAATGATTCTTGCCAGAAATTATACCATGGCATTAGAAATCTTACAGTTCTTGGTCTGATTGGCTCGGCATTTGCACAGGTCACACGTGACGCGAAAGTCCAATGATACTAGTCCGATGATGATGATTTCAAACGAGACATGACTTGGAGGGTAGTATTCAAAACCACGCTCCGATACCAACTCTGTAACACCCCAAACTAGGCGGATATTACAGTGCCGTGGACCCCCGACTGGGACCCACCAGGCGAATGAAAAGGAATGAATTACACAGGTAAATGTAGTACTGAACCACATTACAACATAAATTACTCCGATGAGGAGTTTTATACAACACATCCAGGATAATACAGAATACATGTATATTTTATATGGAGATAAAATATACAACACTGAGCGAAATGAGTATTTAAGCGGAATGTCTGCAGCGGAATAAATGAAGAAAACATAAATGACTGAATAGACTGGGACCCCCTACTAGTATCACTGGGACTCCTCGCCGTCACCGTGCTCTCCCCGTGATTTAGCCTTGCCATGACCTGAAAAACAATATCCCAAATCCGGGCCATACGTAACAACAATCCTCAAGGGTTGAAAATACACAATCATGATATATCTGAAGTTATGAATTATCCTGTCGAAACATACGCAATCAAACATGCTATATGAATCCACTATCAGTACGGCTCAAAGGAATGGCGCCACACTACGTCCGGGATGGAAATGTGTCCGTGCACAAGCCACCAACGAGTATCGATCGAATACACGCGTGGTCTTGTACCTAATCGCCTCACGGCCATCAACTCGTGTGCATACCCAATGTGAGGCCACCAACCAACACACGACTATAATGTGCCCGACATGAAAATTCTACACATACCAACCGGCACGCCAGTATGACCCGGAATGCCACAATATGACAAAAGTGACAACGATAATGAATAATGACTCACCAAAATTAAATGATGGTGAAATGAATGACAGCTCAATGAAATGATTGGAACCGTCGTTCCTCGTGAATGAAGTAATTAAGTGACAATTACAAGTTTTGAAACGGTTAGTACCTTATGAATGAATTATGATTATGAATGAACAACAACAAAAGGAATGAATATCCTTTTAACTGAGTAAGAATTAACTTACACAATACCGATGATAATGTCCTTCACGAACAACGTCTTAAATGAAATTCCGGTCGCTTGAACAACCTTGAACAACAATAATTACCAACAACCGATCAATACACGAATCAAATACGATCATAACCGACCCAAACGTCGATACAACAATATCCGAACTCGTGGATGTACTCTAACGAAAACGTTGAGATACCCGTTGGTTAAAACCAAACCCAAATTATCGAACCAACTCCAACATGATTGATTCAAACCAGCAAAACATTATCAATGACATCAATAATCTCATAGAAATCCACAATTCAAGTTTATAATAACGACAATCGGAAATCCCCAAAATAACCGAAGTCAACCCCAAGGGTTCTTGAAATAACTCCGAAAATAACCCTTAAATCCGTAAGAATATACTTATCCAAGGTAGATAATCCATATCTAACATATTCCAATGATAATCCAAGCTTACACGAAGAAATCGGAAGGAAAAACCCAAAAATCCGAAATTCTAGATCCAAGAGATTAATACCTTTGATTCGATGCGATGAAGATGATGAAATGATGATTAATCCAAAAGATGAGCTTGAAGATGATGATTGATGAATACACCTCGAAGAATCCTCTCCGAATCGCTCGAAATCGCCCAAAATTACCGAAGGAGTGAAATGAGATGAATAAATGACGAAATCTGACTAAACTGTCCAATTTATAGTCACCCGTGTTAGCGTGCGCTAGCCCTTGTGCGTAGCGTGCGCTAACGAGTAATTTGGGTAGTCCAGTACCCACTGTCCGAACACGGTAGCGTGCGCTACGTACCTTTTGTAGCGTGCGCTACGACCACACTACTAGCGTACGTAAATGCTCATAGTTAGCGTGCGCTAATGAATAATTTGATGCCCAGTATTGGAATCCAGAAACTGCCTGACCTCTGATCTGACCTCGATAGCGTGCGCTACAACCATTGTTTAGCGTGCGCTAATATATCGGTTGCGTACGCTAACAACAACACATAGCGTGCGCTATGAATTAATCAGTAAGATCCGGTAGCCTTGGACTCAACTCGACCGTCTTAGCGCGCTACACCTCATATTAGCGTGCGCTACTTCAACCCACTAGCGCGCTACTTACCATTCGTAGCGTGCGCGCTACTTATAACTCACTGCACCCAAGACCTGCGGATCGGCAGCCAGGGTAACCTTAGCGTGCGCTAAAGCTGAGTGGTAGCGTGCGCTACCTATACCCAATTAGCGTACGCTAAAAGGAGTATGTAGCGTGCGCTACTCCTCACACACAGCTCGCAACGAAAATGACAATGATGATAAACACGGCACGAAACTCCAATCAGATTAGTGATGAGTGAGGATTGATACACGGTACAATTACTCTAAATGATGAATACCATGACTGAATCTGAGTGACAAAGGATCAATAATGAATGAAATTCACTGAGTATCAAATACTGAATGATAAATACTGAATGATAATTACTGAATTACAACCGGGTATTACATGCTCGGTGTAGATCGTCTGCTCCCAGATGTAGTAGGAGGGGTGGGAATACGGTGTATAGGAGGCATACGAGGCTGAGTCGTCTCGATAGTAGTGGGGGTCGTCCGCGATCTAGGAGTCTGATACGATAAGCGCCTCGCAATAGTATGTGTGTCATCCGCCGGATACAAGTTCCCATCCTTAAACTTCAGTCCACTATTCTCTACTAGTCCACGTATGCGAGCGTTACTCTGATCCAAATATTTACCGACAGGATCGGCACAGTTGGAAGCTGCGGAACTATCTCCCGACTCCGGAGTCTTAGATTTTTTCTTACCACACGCTAGTCTCTTAATTTTATCCATTTAACCTGTAAAAAAATGCAGTTTCAAAGTGGATAGGGAAATAGGAATACAGTCCCCACATGCATGTTATAATAGAATAGATCTAAATAAGGAAATAAATATAATTGTGGTCTTAATAGTTTGTTGCTTGATTTTACTGTTGTCTTATATATATCATTATATATGTCTTACAGTTGTCTTCCTTTTTGTGAATATTACTAATAGCTAAATGTTGCTGTGCCATATTGTTCTTCATTGAAACTGAATTAGCTTCCTATGCCAAAAACGTCGGGGAAGAAAATATCTGGAAAAATGAAAAAAAAAAAAATTTGGTTGACATTCACTTGGAAGCATGTTATGGACATTCTCATTACTTGCAAAAACAACAAAATATGAAAGCTTCAGTACAACCATCCTTAGACAAGATATAAGTTTCATTCAGCAAAAAAAGATAAATCTAGCAAACAATCATTGACAATTATCTAAAAAGACTTTTGTAAATTAGGGAAATTATATTTGGGAAAAGCATCAAATTTTATCCCTTGTTATTATTACTTAAGAAGATTGCGATTGAGAAAATAGATTATTGCTCAACTTTCTAAGGGAAACAAACATATCAAATTGGAGAATCCCTTAAAAACAAATACAAAATTTTTATGAAAGCTTGGATACAAACATCCTAAGACAAGTTATACATTATCCTATTTGCCACGGCTAAGAGATTAAATACCTGTGTAAATCAAGTTCGTTCAGTAGACATTCAGTTCTTAAGTCGCTAATTACAAAGAAAACTTTTCTGGAAAAATGAAAAAAAAAACAGAAATAAAAATACCTACGGCGGATGACGGAAGGTGGCGAAGGACGCGCTGGCGGCGAACGGTCGGACGAGGGAGGCGGACGGACGGGACGGTGGGACGAGGGAGGCGGACGGATGGGACGGTCGGACGAGGGAGGCGGACGGACGGGACGGTCGGACGAGGGAGGCGGACGGACGGGTTCCAGCTGGGGAAGAAATGAAAAAAAATTGGGGGCGGCGGATGTGCTGGGGAAGAAAGGGAAAAATGGACGTAGAGTTGCTTTTTTTTTATATATAAGGTCACTTTAGCCGACGACAAAGGCCGTCGTCGGCTAAACTGTTGTGTACTTTAGCCGACGCCGCCGTCGGCCAAAATGGAAAAGTAGCCAGCCCGACTCGACCGTGTCGATCGACACGATCGGGTTAGCTTTCCAGAAACTTTTTGGAATGTAGAACACAACGACACGGCAAAGGTCAATCGACACGGCCGTGTCACTTTAGCCGACGACCGCCGTCGGCTAAAGTAAATCCCGAAAAAAAAATATCTATATATTTAAATTTAATATATCTATATATTTAATAAAAATTAAAAATACCAATACTTTAGCCGACGACCGCCGTCGGCTAAACTAAATTTCAAAAAAAAATAATAACTATATATTCTTTGAATTTAATTATAAATAATATATTTATACAGTTTTTATAAAATGATATTTATATATTTATACATTTTTTATATAATAATATAGATATATTTAATACAGAATTAAAATATCTATATATTTAAATTTAATATATCTATATATTTTAATAAAAATTAAAAATACCAATACTTTAGCCGACGACCGCCGTCGGCTAAACTAAATTCCAAAAAAAAATAATAAATAATATATTTTTTGAATTTAATTATAAATAATATATTTATACGGTTTTTATAAAATGATATTTATATATTTATACATTTTTTATATAATAATATAGATATATTTAAGACAGAATTAAAATATATATATATTTAAATTTAATATATCTATATATTTAATAAAAATTAAAAATACCAATACTTTAGCAACGATCGCCTACTAAACTAAATCCCCAAAAAAATAATAACTAATATATTCTTTGAATTTAATTATAAATAATATATTTATACAGTTTTTATAAAATAATATTTATATATTTATACATTTTTTATATAATAATATAGATATATTTAATACAAAATTAATATATCTATATATCTAAATTTAATATATCTATATATTTAATAAAAAACAAAAATTCCAATACTTTAGCCGACGACCGCCGTCGGCTAAACTAAATTCCAAATAAAAATAATAAATAATATATTCTTTGAATTTAATTATAAATAATATATTTATACAGTTTTTATAAAATGATATTTATATATTTATGCAGTTCTTATATAATAATATAGATATATTTAGTACATAATTAATATATCTATATATTTAAATTTAATTATAAATATATTTAATAAAAATTAAAAATATCAATACTTTAGCCGACGGCTGTCGTCATTCACAGCATCACATGAAAGGTTGTTGGGAAAACAAGAACCCTGTATCGAAACAGCTCGGATATTCAATCTCTGTATCGAATGGTATTTGATAAGAGGTTTTGACATATATGCCAATCCGCATACAGTAAAAGAAACTGTATCGAAGTATTGAGGCCTTATCCTGTATCGAAGACCTGCCTCAAATCAGCATATAGTGAAGCCCTTCAGTACAGCAAGAAGTCTTATAAAACACCAAGTATGGAAACTGTCTCGAATCTCCAATACAGATATCTTCCATACAGCTCACAACAGGACAAAGAAGGAATCTTCATAAGTCAAGTCCCGTTGAATAAAGAAGTATTTAAATACTCAAGGATAAAGTATTTAAATACTATCAGTCAACAGATCTTTAAATCCCGCTAAATCCGGATCGTGTTATAAATCCGTTGGAACGGAATCTCACTCAAACGGATACATCTCAACGGATATATATTTAAAGTCTATATATATCACATCAAGATGCTCAAGATCGGTTACCCAAGCTATCGAAATTATTATCAGAGCAAAACATATCTCCAAAGCTTACTGCAACTAAGATCAAAAGAGATATACAGTGCTCATCATCCTGAACAACACTTCATCAGCTGAAAGCTCTTAAAGTCAAAGTTGTTGTTCACTATCCGTTCTATACTTTGAACAAACCCAGATCAGCCCTGTGTGGACTGAGCAATCTGTGCTTCTCCGGAACTGTGTGTGAAGGATTTGCATTGAAGAAGACGAAGCTTCAGAACTGTATGTGAAGAAGCAAGTCAAAGCATTAGCTCAAAACCAATCTGTGTGAACGGTTGAAGCTAAGATCTTTATATCAATCTGTGTGAACGACATATTGATTGTGTGTTGTTATAATTACGTAGTTGTGTACGTAGTAATTATAATAAACTTTTTACTCCTGTGTGGAGGACCAGTGGACGTAGAGGGGTTTACCTCGAACCACTTTAATTACTGTGTTATTTACCTTCAGTTTTTACTATTTTAATTACTGTGATTAATTAAGTATACACTATACATTTAGTTGCTATATCCACAGCAACCTACTGTATCTACGACTTCCGCTACGCACTCAGATTTAAAATCCATACAGTTTATTGTTTAAACTATTTCCCAAACTGTATCCAGTATACTTAATGGCCAACAAAGGTGAATGTCTTTCCAATATTGAACTTCTGGACAGTTAAGTAATATCCACCAATGTGCAATTCGTAGCTCGTAAGGTTGTAAATGACTGCCAGGTAATCTTCCTTGAGCTTCAACCTCGCTGGTGATGATGACGAGATTAAATTGCACTGGAATTGTTGACATAGGCTCGGGTGTGGGATCCACCGCGCCTAAATAGAACTTGGTATATGTTACACACTCCCATGCAAGATATGCTTCGACTATACATCCTTCTGGTGCAGACTTATTAGTCACAAAGTCCTTGTATTCACCAAGTTGCCTTTCTATTGGAAACATCCACGTGTAGTGGACCGGGCCTGTTAGTAAAAGTTGGCGAGGGAGATGGATCATGAGGTAAGGCATGAGATCAAAAAAATTCGGTGGGAAGATCCTCTCAAATTTGCATAAGACATCAATGATCTCCTTTTGTATGAGCCGGAGATCTGACTTCCTTACTTCCCTAATGCATAACTTTTGAAAGAACCTGGATAACGATACACAAGGCTCGACCACCTATTTGGACAAGTATGGTCGAATAAACACAGGAAACAAACGTTGTAAGAGGATATGACAATCTTGGCTCTTCAGTCCAGTTAACTTGTTCTCCTTGAAGTTAACACACCTCCCTATATTTCTAGCATATCCTGTGGGATACCTTGCAGCCTTCATCCACGAAAAAATCTCAGCCTTTTGCTCAGGGGTGACGGTGTAAGCAGCTTTCGGCATTTTGTGTTTCCCTTTCCATTCCTTTAACCATAAATGTTTTCTAATGTTGATTTCTTTTAAACCAATGCGTGCCTTAGGGCCGCCTTTAGTTTTCCCTTCCCATCATAACACTGTACCGACAACACTTTCACAAACATTTTTTTCTATGTGCATCACATCTAGGTAGTTCCTAATCGACAACTTACTCCAATAAGGTAGATCCCAGAAAATACTTTTGTGGGACCAATACTTATACCCCTCAGGTCTTTCAGGAGTTGCCGCTACTATATCAGGATGGTTGCTCAACTGCCCAAAATCATACTCATTCAGTACGGCCAAAATTTCCTCACCAGTCCACTCCCGTGGTGGATCATCAACCTCTTCAGTCCCATCAAATGCTGCAGCATCCGTGCGCCACACATGCGTCCTCTCAAGCCATATACGGTGACGCATTCTGATAACCTTCCGACAATGATATCTTGCGCAATCAACATTCAAGCACACTGGACATCCTCTATATCCACTAATAACAGATCCGAACAGCATCCCGTACGCAGGAAAATCACTGATGGTACCGGTACACATAGCACGTAAGTAGAACATCTCATGTGAGTAACTGTCGTACGTCGGATGACCTTTCTCCCACAACAACTTCAGCTCCTCTATCAAAGGTCTCAAATAAACATCAATACACTTTACTGGATACCCGGGGCCAGGTACTAAGAGAGTCAACATATTATACTCCTTCTTCATGCACATCCATGGAGGAAGGTTGTAAGGAACCATTACCACCGACCATATACTATACGAAAGGCTCATGTTGCCAAAAGGGTTGAATCCATCAGATGCAAGTCCGAGTCTTACATTTCGGACATCTGATGCAAATCCTGGAAACTCCCTATCTATATGCTTCCAAGTCTCTCCATCAGAAGGGTGTATCATAATAACCATGCTGACCTTCTGGGAGCATTTTCCCTGTAAGTTCCAAATAATCATCCACAACTTTAATCGAGGTTTTGTTCTCCACCTTGACTCTCATAGTCTCTATGACACTATCAAGAACCGTCATGTGACACCCAGGATAAAGAAGAGTCTGTTGGAGCTGGATTAGCTTGTTGTATCTATCAAGAGAAATTGTGTTAACGGGTATCAATGTAGGCGTTCGAATGACTGCTTGATCAACTGTATGGTATTCTTGACCCTCAGCCGATACGTCCCTGTCGTAATAACCAAACACATCATCAATCAACCATCTTGTGGGGTCATTGGATGTGCTACCACTGTATTGTCCGGTGATCATGGGGAATAATTGAATTCGATCTTTCACCGTGGTAAATCCAACATGTCTATTTATACCAAAATCCATTTTTTTCAAGTGCTCCCATACGACATCAAGTGTAAAACAGTACATATCGCTGCAGCATTTACATTTATTGCAAGGACAGTAATGAATCATACTATCACTATCATGCTCCTTCACAAATCGAATAAACCCTCGCATTCCATCTATGACCCTTGGATCCCATTTTTGCAGACCAATCCGACTTTTATCCATCCTATAACAAAAATAACAACAATATTATACATCGTATTTATCAAGAACATACAAAAATTACGACTAAAATCATCATATATATAGCTCGAATTCAAGATGTCAAATCCATATATATATATATACACACACACACACACACACCAAGAAATATTCGAGAAAACGAACTAATAATTCTAAAACATTTTCATAATCAACCAAATAGATATATTACATGCGTAATATAATTATAACTGATATTAAAATTCAATAAAGTATATACCTTCAATATGATTTCTTGAATGATCAAAGCAGAGAAAATTACTGTTTTTCGTTTTCTTATTCTGTAATTTCCGAATGTGTTGTAAATGGTCTCTTCAAGTGTTAGATGGTGATATATTCTGCACAAAAAAACATGTAAGACTTTAGCCGACAGCATGTCATCGGCTAAAGTATACTAGCCGTCGGCTAAACTTGACTTTAGCCGACGGCATGTCGTCGGCTAAAGTATACAAGTCGTCGGCTAAACTACAAAACTTTAGCCGACGACCAATAGTAAAGTCGTCGGCTAAACTACTTTAGCCGACAACAAGTTAGTCGTCAGATAAACTTGCTGACTTTAGCCGACGACTTCCACCGGCCGTCGGCCGTTCTCCGGCAAGTCGTTGGCTAAAGTGTTATTTTTGGTAGTGAATAAAGTTATCACACAGAAAAATAAACTGAAATTTAAAAACTCAGTCTGTTTGAGACAACTAAGGATTGTCATTCAGATCGACTGTATATACTTTTATACTTTGATATTTTAATACGATACAGTCCTTTGTCAAAAATAAAATTACAAGTAAAATAACAAGTAAGTGACAAATAAAATTTAAGTCCTCCCTCTTTCTCTTCCCCTTCCTCTGATTTTTGCTGGAGAGAGTGACTTCAGCGGTTTAGCTCCAATGGATCTTTTTACTACTGGGATAAGCCCATATTTTTCCTTCATAATAGAGAAAACAAATTCTCGTTCTTCAAGGGAGGTGTATTTGTTCTTGATGCATACTTGTTTTATTTCCTTCTGAAGAGCATTCTCATCTTGCTCTCCACTGATAAGGGTGGGGGCTTCTTGAGCTCTGAAATCTGGGATCATGGGATATGCATCAAATTCTTGTTCAGCATGTTTCTTCAATATTTCTCATTAGTTAGGCCAATTGAGCTCCATGTGGTCAATAAAAATCTGTCGTGGGGGACAATCAGGATCTTGAAGTATTTCCCAGATTTAATACTTCTCTACGAACTATTTTCTTGCTGTTCCCCACATAGGTTCAGCTTCTATTGGTGAGATTTCCTCAACTTAATACAGCTCATTCCCTTCCCAACAAAGTGGTTGAGGTAATTCCTGCCTGGTTCTCGTTTTCTTTGTTGCAGGGCTTCTGGAGGTTCAACTGTGCTCTTCCTTTTCTGAGAACTTGAAGCTTCAGATAGGTGAATGACTTTGGGGGGTGCACTTATGGAACCACTACCAAGGACTCTTGCTTCCATTTGGTTCTCATCCCTTCCCTCTTTTTGCCAGCATCAATAATCTGAGCTAGCAGTTCTTCTACCTTGTTTATGAAGTCCTGCATGCCAAGGGGCATTCTGACTGATGTAGGTGGTGGGCAAGGTTCCTTTTTTATTAAGCAGAGAATCCATTTTGCTATTCAGCAATAGCAAGTGCGGTTCCACCTTGGTGGCCATAAGTTTTTCCACTATTTCTTCTACCATCTTACGGATCAGCTCCGTTAGGTTGGAGGGTATATGAAATGCAGTTGCCTCTGCCTGGTGGAAGTTCTCAGCTGTGTTATCTGGTGCAGCTAATTTTTTAGCAGGAAGGGATTTTTCAGATGCATGTTCCCCCTGCTTTTCTGCCTCTTGAGCTTGTGATTGTTGATCTGAATTTGATCCTTGATTAGGTGCATCCTCATCCTCATCATGATCAGAATCAACCTGATCATCCTTCTTGTCATCCTCTTTTTCTTTTTCTTCCTCTTCATCTTCTTCTTCTTTTTCTTCTAGTTCCCCCTTAACAAAATCATTTTCTTTTTCTACTTCTTCTCCATCTTCAGTCTCCTTTTCAACATCTTTTTCTACTTCTTTTTCTTCAACTCTAATAATTTTATCATTTTTATCAACTTCATCAAAATATTTTCCTTGATCTGCCCCTTCCATAATACATAGAATAAATTTGTCCATGTTGGTTTTGAAATTGTGAATGAACCAATTTTCATCAAATAGCAAACTCATTTCAGTTTCATTGCATAAGACATGAATGAATTGTTCAGTAGAAAGAGGGTAGTCCCAACTACTCCTCTCCACTAGTTCCTTCAGAGCATTAAAACTAAGGGTCTTCAATCTCTTCCAGTCCATGTAGATAGAAATAATTGAAAGCTTGTTGATGTGCTTCCTTACTGACCTGAGATGCTCCTTGCTCAGGGTAAATGGATTATTTTCCTTGAGATTGAAGCTGTAGTGAATGTATGCTTCCTCAAGGATTTCCTCAGCTTCTCCCACTTCAGGGATGCTGGGGAGTTCAGGTAGAGGTTCTTCAGGAGTTTCATCTTCTTATTGAATAACGATCAGTTATGTGACTGGTCTGCAGGAGCTGGGGAGGTGATGATTGGTGTTGCAGCTCCGGTGGAAGAGACTCCAGGTAAGTCATATTGGTGATCTTCAGGCATTATCTTGTCTGAGGACTCAGAGGAGTAATGTACCCGTCCTCTATGACTTTTGGAAGATTCATGTGATGAACCTTGTCTAGTCTCTTCATTTTCTGGTGACTTTCGCTTCCTGAAAATTATGGTTAAAGGAAGATTGTCACTGTCTTCACTCTTCTCATGGGCAGATGCAGCTTGGTTTCTTCAGTTGCATCTAACTTTTTGGTCAAAATGTTAGCTGTAGTAATCTCAGATAGGGTTGGATCAGTCAGGAAAATCTCAACTGTATTTTGAATGGATGCGACTGATTCTACTTCATTCTCATCCTTAGATTTTGTTGTTTACTTGTAAGATAATGTTCCCGATTTCATCTTAGCAAACATCTCTAAGGCTCTTAGTTGATGATTTGAACACTATTCCAATGCAGCTAGGTCTAGATGACCAAGCCTATTGCTGCTGTTGCTTTTTTTTTTGCCTTTCCCAAAAAACTCAAGAATCCAGCTTACTTGTGTGACACAAGATAATTTCTGACTGAATTTCTTGGTAGTGGAATCCCAGCTTCCTTTTTTAAATTCTCTGACTAACTGCCTGTAGATGTAGTCAGGCCAGTTAATCCTCTGCTTCTGCATCCTAACCCCATTATAGTGTATTTAGATGAGGACATTTGATCAAAACCCCTGACATAACCATGATGATTTTGTTGGTTATGTCCATCATGTACCGGAATTCTTTCTGCACATTAGATTTTCTGGCAGTGTTCGTCATCTTCATCGGTTGTTCACGTAACATTATCCACTGCCATATGTCCATGGGGTTTTCTTTCAAGAATTCAATTGCAATTCCTCGGTTCTCCAGTTTAAAATCATTTACTACAGTCTGCTGTGTTATTAGAATGGGTTCTCCAAACATCGAGCTCTTGATTCCACTTTCAGTAACCTCGGCTTCCTTTAGTAGCATATGACGGATTCCTTATAGAGTTTCAAGGGGTTGATATCCAGGTAGTGATAAATGCCATTTTTCTTCATATAGAGAATCAACTCCGCCATTAATAGTTAGTTGTTTGCCTCCAGGAGTCCTAGGAAGTCCACCACAATACTGAAAATAATCTGCTCTTTCACCATCTTGAGGTTGATGTTCTTGAAACAAGTTGCTGCGTCCATTTCTGCAAATTTTTGAGTTTTTTTCAGTTTAGTGAGATTCTAGAATTTTGCTTTTCGGAAAACTAAGGTTCTTGCTTGAAAACTTGGGAAGACTATAGGTTTTTGTCAAGTGATTTCAGTCGTCTTAAGTAGTTGTTTTTGAAGTCGGTTTTAAAAATAGTTAAATGAAAGCGTGGCTTCGTGTGACATGATTGAACAACGTGATGTAGATGTGGTGTTATTGGGATCATGTGTTTTAACCCACGTGTGATATTTAAATAAAAAATATTTTAAAAGGGATTAGAAACCTAGCTGGTTGACCGTTTGACTTCTGATACAACTTCATTTTTTTTTATTCCTTGCTTTCTTTATCTCAGATAGGCATTCTTAGTTGTGATTTGATCAGCTATGTTTATGCATCATGGCTGCGATTCTGATCAGCTAACTTTTTCCATCATGGTTGTGATTCTGATGAGCCAGGTTTTTGCATCTGTGCTTCTGATCAGCTAACTTTTTCGAACCCTGGCTAAATTTTCTTAATCTTCTAGGTTTTAAGCTAGGCACTTGATTCCCAGTTTAGGAGTACAAGATCCCTGCTTAGTTCGAGAAACCTTTCTTTTGGTAGGGGCTTTGTGAATATATCAGCTATTTGGTACTCTGTGCTGACTCTTTCCACCCTTACTCTTTTGTTAAGCACATGGCATCTGATGAAATGATACTTGACATCTATGTGTTTTGTTCCCGAGTGAAGGACTGAATTGTTTATTATAACAATTGTGCTATTATTGTCACACCATATTGGGACTTCATTTGAAATGATGTTGTAGGCCCCTCAGTTGTTGTATGGTCCATAGAATTTGAGCACAACAGCTACCTGCAACTAGGTATTCTGAATCAGTTGTGTATATTGAGTTTGATACATGGTTCTTACTGAACAAAGATATTAGACTGGTTCAAAGAATTGTCATGTTCCACTAATGCGAAGGAATTAAGTTTAGTGAGATACCTTTCATTTCTTGTTGATTTTACATCCTGCAAAGTCATCATCAGAATATCCTGATAATTCAAAGTTGTCATCTTTCGGATGCCATAATCCAATATTGATTGCAGATTTTATGTATCTGATTATCCCTTTTGCTGCTTCCTGATGGAACTGCTTTGGCTTGGATTGAAATCTTGCACACACTCCTACTATATATGAAATGTCAGGTCTGCTTGCAGTGAGATATAATAGTGATCCTATTTATCCGCAATAGTGGTTTGGATCTACTGGAATGCCTCCATCATCTGAATTAATGTGGAGAGATGTGCTCATTGGTACTCTAAGGGGTTTGGCTGACTCTATGCCAAATATTTTGATCAGCTCCCTTCTGTATTTTGCTTGGTTGATGAAGATTCCAGTTTCAACCTGTTTGACTTGTAAACCAAGAAAGAAGTTCAGTTTACCCATCATGCTCATTTCAAATTCTCCTTGCATGAGGTTTGAGAATTTTTCACCTAGCTCAGGGTTTGTTGAGCAAAGTATGATATCATCCACATATACTTGAACTAGTAGTATGTGGTCTTCATGTTCAATTCTGAATAGAGTTTTGTCCACCTTTCCCTTGTAGAATCTATTTCTCTCAAGAAATACGTATAGAGTCTCATACTAGGCTCTTGGTGCCTGTTTGAGTCCATATAAAGCTTTCAAAAGCTTGTATACCTTGTCTCATTTGACGAATCCAGGGGTTGCTCAACATAAACTTCTTCTTCTAGTACTCCATTGAGAAAGGCACTTTCATCAAAACATATTCCTTCACATTGAGCATATCCATTTGCAATCTATGGCATTATTCCTAACAACAGCTTCATCTCCATCCCACATGTATCTGTAAACCCATTTGGTGACAATGACCTTCTTGTGATTTGGTCTGTCTATTAGCTCCGATACATTGTTCCTCTCTATTTGGTTTAACTCTTTTTGCATTGCAATCACCCATGTCTAGTCATCCGGGGCTTGTTCTGTTGTCTTGGGCTCCATTTGGGACATGAAGCAAGATAGCATTGCCATTCCTGTTGGTTCTCTTGATTTCCTGGTTTTGACTCCATCAGTTAGGTTCCCAATTATTTGTTAAATGGGGTGATTCTTTAGCCATTTGGGAGTATCATATTTAACTTCTACTTTTGGTTGTTGGTCATCATTTATTGTTCCTTCGGGAGTGGGCTGAGGATTTGTTGAATCTGTCTTTCCTTCAGCTAGGTTTTGTTGGATTTCGGCTGTGTTTAGTTCAGCTGTGATTGGATCATCTTTAGCTATGATGGGATCATCTATGGTAGGTGAACCTGACTGATCTGCAGTTGAGTCTTCATCATCTTGGTCCATCAACCTTGTGTCATTGATGATGACTTCTTCTAAAGAGGTGGCTTTGAGTTTTTTCTCAATTTGTTCCACTTGTTTCTTGTACTCAACAGTAGATTCATCAAAGACAACATGAGGTGTTTCTTCTGCAACTAATGTTCTTTTATTGAAGACTCTATATGCCTTGCTTATCTGTGACTATTCCATAAAGAGACCATCATCGGTTTTTGCATCAAAGGCATTCAGTTGGGTTTTGCCATTGTTGTGGATGAAACACTTACAACCTAAAATATGAAAGTATGAAACAGTTGGTAATGTGCCATTCCAAACCTCATAGGGAGTTTTACAGTGTCTCCCTACTATCATACTCCCTCCGTCCACCACCCATATGCACTCTTTTGACCGGCACGGGTTTTAATATTTGAGTTGACTTAGTTGGTCGGATGTGTTGGGAGTGGAGTAAATGGACCCACTTGTGTTGTGAAAGGGTAAAAAATTGCCAAAAATAAACAATGCACATAGGTTACGGATGGATGGAAAAGGAAATTGTTGCACATGGGTGGCGGACGGAGGGAGTACTTCTATTCTGAGTATGGCATGCTGTGTTGACAGCTTCAGCCTAGAACCTTTTTGGAAGATCAGTCTCAGCAATTATTATCCTGGATGCTTCCTTGAGGGTTCTATTCCTTCTTTCAGCTACACCATTTTGTTGTGGTGTTCTTGTAGCTGATATTTCATGTTGAATCCCATTCTGATCACAATATTCATTTATGGCTTTGTTGAGAAATTTTCCTCCTTTGTCTGAACCTTCTTGTTTCCTGTCATGTGTCTTGAGCACCCAGAATCCACAAACCATTATTCACGTCCTACTGTTGAATTTGAGGTGACTTTATGGTAATACTTCAATCTTTTCTGCAATTAGGCAAGAAGGGATTTAGGTACCTAAATTTGAGTCGGTCCTTTAGGATTAGTGAATTTCCTGGAGAATTGGTTTCTCCTGGTGTTTTGAAGATAATGTTGGTTATTCCTATAAGGTGCCTAGTGTCTGGGTCTATATCCCTGGTTTGGATTGTATATAAGATAAGGCTGATAATTTATTTGGTATGAGCCTTTGTTATATCTTCGCTGAGACCTATGATAAAAATTTTGGGGTCTCCATACCTGGTAATTTTGAAAGCTTGGATTATCTTGAGGTTTCCATTTTCCTATCCCATTTTAAAATCTATTTTGAGGGAGTCTTTGATAGTAAGCAGGTTGCCTAGTCTTTTGTCTGTTGGACCAATATTGGTTGGTATTGCCATTTGGAGATAGAGTTATAAAATTCTTTCGCGTTGCGGAAGCGATTTAAATAACGATGCAGGAAATAAATCGACACAGGATTTATAGAGGTTCAGCCAAATGTGACTACGTCCTCTCTTCGGTATCTTTTTATATAGGCTAAAGATAAACCTCTGCACCTCTCTTCTACCGATCGAGGGATAACCGTTACAATCTCATCTTCTATCGGTCCGAGATAAACCGTAGAATCACTTGTCTTTTTGTCAGTCCAAGCTAAACCGTTTTCCTTTTCTATTGGACAAGGAATCAACAAATCTAGCTTTCTATGGGTACTAGATAAACTTCACATAGATATAGATTGCGATCCTGACAATGCCGGATCCTTGATCCTAATAACACCGAATCCAATCTTATCCTTTCTTTTTCCTCTCTTGTATGATTTCGTGTATAACACTCAATCACTAAACAATATAATCTCAAATACAATAACTAGAATGATTACAATGATATCTCAAGTATGAATGCTTTGCTCAATATTTTTGTCTTGTTTGATACCAAATGGTTTGGTATTTATAGCATTTTCATCCAACTAGCTTTAGCTCCTTTTGACTATGTAGCGTGCGCTAGTCTTTCTTCATAGCGTGCGTTATGGATCATTACGCACGTTATAGATGTCATGTAGCGTACATTATCGACTTCCACTTTCATTCCAGTAGCATTCGTTTCTTCTTTTGCGTATGTTGTCACTTCATATTACATACGTTAATCAGTCTCTGTAGCATACGTTAACTATATGATGTAGCATACGTTAACCTCATATAGCCGTTTCCTGCATTTGTCAAAGTATCCGTTGATTCTTGACTTTGACCAGAATCTTTCCAACGTTCATCTGTTTGAATTTAATTCAAACTTCGTTACGTACGCTAACACATATGTGTTGCGTACCTTAATCACCTTCGGTAGCGTACGTTAAGCTTGTGACTTAGCATGCGTTAAACACATTAGGTAGCTTGACTTAAGGTAACTTTGAACTCGTCTGATCTGCGGGTAGCCTCGTTAGCGTGCGCTAACTTTGATTACTAGCGTGCGCTAGCTTTGCAGTTTGTGCGACTTTTTGCGTCGTCGACTTCTTCATTGTTTTGTTTGCTTCTTTGTTGCTTTTTTTTGTTTAACAACTAATCATCAAAACTCGATTAATGAATATTTGGAATAAAATATTCCAACAGTCTCCCCCTTTTTGATGATTACAAAACAACACCTTGAATTGGATAAAACCTGCAAAATAAAATACATATAAATTTATACGAATCAAAATTTTCGGCTTTGATCGTTCCATTAGTTTCTCCCATATTTTCTCTTTCTCCTTTTTGACTTCTTCTTTTCATTTTTCAACTTCTCCTTTTATTTTTCGGCTTTTCTCCTTTTTATTTTTCTCTCCCCCTTTTTACTTCTTATTTCTCTCGTCATTCATCCATGACGCTTTTTATCCCATTCAACTATTTTCTCCGCCTTTTTGTTATCAGCAAAAAAGCGAATAAAGGATACCAATTGATGATAAAACATGTTATGATAAAATATGCATGAAAAGGATAAAACTCCCCCTGACAAAAATCTCTCCCTTTTTGAAAAAAATATAATACTCCCCCTGAGTAAAATATCAATTTGATGAAGATTAATTTTTGGGGATCCAACCAAAAGTCGGCCGTTTTTCATTTAAATAGACGATATTCGGAATGGTGGTTCCTTTAGGAATCCAAATTTTTTAATTTTGATCGTCCATCTTGGGCTTTTACAGTTTGAAATATGGTGCCCGATTTTTAAACATTTATCACAATGGGGTATTTTGAAATTTAAGGATTCATTTTTAGTATGCGGTTTGAATCATAACCCCTGTTTATTCAATGTAAATTTTTGAAACGATAGCATTTGTTCAAACTTATCATTTCCGCATGAAAATTTCTTCGTTAAAACCTTTAGTTCATCTTGAGCTTTCAAAAGATCATTCTTTAAAATATATTCATTTTCAAGGCAATGAGAATGATCGATCTCGATATATTTCCCTTTTTCAAGAATTTTGGAAATTTCAGTTTCCAATAATTTATTTTTAGATGGAAGAGATTTTATTTCACTTAAAGCATTTTGAAAATCGGTATGTAATAACTCGAATGCTTGAAATAATTCATCTTGAGACGATGTACTAACCTGTCTTTCGACGTCGCTTTTGTTGAATGTACTTCTTGCCATAAGTGCGAGGTTATCTTGATTGATGAAATGTTCATCCTCGTCTTCGTCACTCCATGTGGCAATTAGAACTTCCTTCTTTTGATTTGCTCGGCAATTCTTCGCAAAGTGGCCTGGTTTACCACAGATTCGACAGTTGTTGTCTAATTTCTTAGATTCACCTATTTTGATGTCTTTCTTTCTCCGGTTTAATAAGTTTTGAAACTTATTAATATTCTTGGCATAATATACCGATTCTTCATCACTTTCGTCCATCCGGATTTCTTCTTTCCGAGACATCTTAGCTTTCACGGCTCATTCTTTCCTTCGGCTTCGGCTTGGTGTTCCGTGATTTTAAAACAATCTCATAATTAATTAGCGAACCAACAAGGGCACTAAAATCGAGCGTATTGAGATCTTTAGATTCCATTATTGCCGTCACGGTGCCATCCCACTCGCTAGGTAGTGATCGTAAGATTTTCTTGACTTTCTCACTACTTGATAGCGGTTTTCCGGACGAAGCTAGTCTATTGGTGATGACCAAAAATCGGTCGAGCATGTTGGTGATCGACTCATCACCCTTCATCATGAATAACTCATACTCATGGAGAAGCATATTGATCTTCGTCTCCTTGACTTGAATTGTTCCTTCATGTGTGATTTCTAACATCTTCCAAATCACTTTGGCGCTATCACAAGAAGATATCCGGTTGTGTTCTTCCAGATTTAAAGCACAATATAATAATTGCATAGCTTTGCAATTATAGTGATCATTTTTCCAATCAGAATCATCGTACTCTGCAAAACTTTTAAGCATACCGTCAGATTTGATTGGAATTTTCGGACCAAGACAGATCACTTTCCACAATTCGATGTCGTAAGCTCGAATGAATATTCACATCTTCTTCTTCCATGTCATGAAGTTAGATCCATCAAAAAATGGTGGTCGGTTCGAGGCAAGACCTTCGACAGGGGTAATTTGAAACGCCATTTGGATCTTCTCCTTGGATGTTAAGCCACTTCTAGGAGGTACTGCTCCGATACCATTGTTGGAATATTTTATTCCAAATATTCATTAATCGAGTTTTGATGATTAGTTGTTAAACCAAGAAAAACAACAAAGAAGCAAACGAAATAATGAAGAAGTCGAAGACGCAAAAGGTCGCACAAACTGCAAAGCTAGCGCACACTAGTAATCAAAGTTAGTGCACGCTAACGAGGCTAACTGCAGACCAGACGAGTTCAAAGTTACCTGGAGTCAAGTTACCTGATGTGTTTAACACACGCTAAGTCACAAGCTTAACGTATACTACCGAAGGCGATTAACGTACGTAACACATATGTGTTAACGTACGTAACGAAGTTTGAATTCAAATTCAAACAGATGAACGCTGGAAAGATTCTGGTCAAAGTCAAGAATCAACGGATACTTTGACAAATGCAGGCAACGGCTATATGAGGGTAATGTACGCTACATCATATAGTTAACGTACGCTACAGAGACTGATTAATACGTAATATGAAGTGACAACATACGCAAAAGAAGAAACGAATGCTACTGGACTGAAAGTGGAAGTCGATAACGTACGCTACATGACATCTATAACGCACGTAATGAGCCATAACGTACGCTATGAAGAAAGGCTAGCGCACGCTACATAGTCAAAAGGACCTAACGGCTAGTTGGATGAAAATGGCTATAAACACCAAACTATTTGGTATCAAACAAGACAACGACATTGAGCAAAGCATTCATACTTGAGATATCATTGTAATCATTCTACTTGTTGTATTTGAGTTTATATTGTTTAGTGATTGAGTGTTATACAAGAAATCATACGAGAGAAGACAAAAAGGATAAGATTGGATTCAGTGTTATTAGGATCAAGGATCCGGCATGTAATATCCGCAATTTCGATTTTCGGTAAAAAAATTTTTTTTTTGGCAGGAATCCGTTTTAATGGCTCGATGGTGACCATTTCGTCATTTTGAGAATGATTAATTCTGCACTTTTTGACATCCGAGTTCATTTCGTTGTCGTTTTGATGAGTTTCGTGCTTTTTGGCGACTTTTTCGCATTTGAGTTTGACTATTGCGAACATTCGAAACTGTTGTTTCGTGTTCCCCGTAAGTCCATTTAACTTTGTTAGATGTGTTGTGAGCTTTGGTTTGGTTATTCGATCACATATCATGATTTTCGGGCATTTTGGGCCATTTTGCAATTTTCCAAAGTTGTGGTTATCCGCCTTCGTATTTATTGTTTCGAATCTTTTCATGGTCGCGTGTGAGTATGGTCAGAGCTCAAGCTCTTAGTATGATCATATTCTGGAGCTTTCCGTGTTTATCTTGAACTTGAAGATTGGGTCGGAGAAATCCATCGTCGTACCCATTTTGAGGGTACTGTTCCTGTTATTTCTGAGTCGTTAGCGCACGCTACATCCTGGTGATTAGCGTGCGCTAAGGTGCAGTAGTAAGCGCATGCTACGGCTTTGGTAGCGCACGCTAACTGGTAGTTCGAGGCAGTCCAGGAGCTACTGGACTGGGACTGGAGTCTCGTTAGCGCACGCTACGGTTGGTGGATAGCGCACGCTATTTGTCCTTTCTAGTGCACGCTACCTGGTAGGTGCAAATCTGTCCAGGAGCCACTGGACTGGATTTTGGCTCGTTATCGCACGCTACACGTATTGTCTAGCACACACTAATAGTGTTGCGGGCGGAATGTCCGGGGCGCTGGCCCCGTTAGCGCGCGCTAATGCGGTGTGTTTAGCGCACGCTAATAACTGTCTAGTATAAATACTGTACAACACCCTTTATTCCGTCATTTCTCTCCCTCTTCATCTCTTTTCATCGGGAGCAAGTTCTTGGGGCAATTTTGGGCGCTCTTCATCATCAAGTGTCATCTTGGGATGGGTTTGTGTATGTTTAACATCATTTAATCCATTGTTCTTCGCCGGATCAAGGTATTTTTTCGTGTTTCCCTAGAGTTGACTTTTTGGGAGTTTTGTTCTTGATTCCAAATCCAATCCGGTTTAGACGAATCGATTGGTGTTAGATGTTGTTGTTAAACATGTTTTATGGATTGTATATCCATATCTTCGGTTCGTTTCAACCCGAAGGGTGATTTCGGTGTTCTTGAGGTGTAATGAACATTTAATGTTCGATTAAATGTTCGAATGAGTTTTCCTTCGATATCTTGTTGTGATCTCCATTGTTTTTTGTCTTGATCCTCATCGTAATCATGTTTTTGTTGTTTCTTCCGGAGGATTATAGGTGCTCGAGGATTCCGAGTTCATCTCCATTTTATGTCGGTAATTCGTGTGGTGTTATTCTCGTAGTGTTCGCAGTGCTATTATATTCTTGATTATGTTCAGGAGTTCGGGGCTGCCCGACCGCATCTAGTTCATGTCTCGTTTCGATCGTGGTTTCGAGGCAAGTATTTTCTTATGCGATTTGTGTCCTACAAATAGAGTTTACATGTTGGATTTACGATGGTTGGTCCACCCTCATGAATATGATTTGTGTGAATTGATTATGATTTGATTATTTTGAACGTTGAGGGCTTCAATGATACCCCTGCTTGTTTAATGTTGTGGAATCGTGTATTCCGTGTTAATTGTGTTGTTGTGTTGAGATTGATTGTTCATGATGTAGGTGATTAGTGCATAATTGATCTAAAATTCATATACAAAATATTCATTTTTCCGGGCATAATTGTACTGATTTGTGATTAAAAATATATATTTTACAGATATGTCCAAACATGAGCTAAAAATGGTTATTTTACAGATTACTGACATGAAGCATCAAAAAGGACGGAAAACAAAATCAAATCCAACGACGGGAATTTTTCCAGGACAAACGACCATACAAAACGGCGCAAAATGGACCGTGTTCTGTCGGCCGTTTCACATACGGCGCAAAAGAGGCCGTGTCTTGGGCCGTTTCACACACGGCCGGCATTTAGCGCCGTGTCCTCGCGTATTCCGAAGAGACCGAGTCACCACAAACGGCGCACAACACGGGCAACCGGGCCGTTTTTCATCGCCGTGTTTCAGATGCCATGCAAAATTAGTCCACTTTTGACCAACTTGTGAAATCAACCACAAGATATTTTTGGTCAAAAATCTGAAAATTCAAAGACATGGGTGAAGTGTGAACAAAGAATTAAAAATGATATTACAATAGATATTTTGAATTAAATAATCAATTATATTCTTGAAAATCACCTATAAAAGGGCATCTTCACCCATTGCAAAATCACCCACATTCTTACCAAGAAATCCTCAACTTCTTGCTAAGAAATACTCCTTTCCTTTAGCAATATATTTTCCTTAGAACTTTCAATTTTAGTTTGTATTTTATTTTTGGTTTGAAGTTTTTCTTTCATTTAGTTTGTAATTGAAAAGTGCTTGATCAATAAGCACTTAGTATTTTACTTAGTGTTTTACTTTCAAATTTTGTAAGCTTGTAACCTTTAAACAAGTTTGAAGTTATATTTTGAAGTTTGTTTCTTTCACTTTGATTCATCATATTCAAGTAAGTTTTATCTATTGTCATTAAGTTCTAGTAATTAAAAGTTTCTATATATATATTATATATATCAATTATTTCTATTATAATTTTAGTATGTATAAACCAATGAGTAGCTAATCTTTCTTCCTAGGGGAAGGGGGATTTCTATTAGGTTATATATTGAGTATTTGATTGATTTAAACTATTTTTAGGACTAATTGGTTTAAATAGAGATTGATCATATCCTATTTTTACTAATGAAACCTTCTTGATTGATTGTTGAGTGAATTGGAAACATATCTTTTCAATCTATCAAATGTTAATCTTGTTATCAACATCTTAAGATTGCGAAAGTGGTTAAGACATCTTTGATTACGAAAGTACGGAGGTGAAAAGTTGATTACTCGATGAACGATCGTTTATCCTAAAAATAGTCAAGTTAGAGAAATGAAAGGACTAATTGGTTTAAATAGAGATTGATCATATCCTATTTCTACTAGTGAAACCTCCTTGATTGATTGTTAAGTGTATTGGAAACACATCTTTTCAATCTATCAAGTGTTAATCTTGTTATCAACATCTTAAAAAGTGACATGATTAAGACATCTTTGATTACGAAAGTACGGAGGTGAAAAGTTGATTACTCGATAAACATTCAATTTTTCTTTTATATCCATATAAATCAATTCCTATACTTAATTAAATACCTAATTTAATGAACCCGTAATCCCCTAGATTTTATAAATTCCCAACTCATTTTAATTCTATTTATTTTCACTAGTTAAAAATAGTCTAATATAAATAGTCTAGTATAAATAGTCTTAATATAAATAGTCTAGTATAAATAGTCTTAATAAAAATAGTCTAGTATAAAAATAGTCTTATAAAACTAGTCTTATTAAAAAATAGTTTAAATTAAAAATAGTGCATTTTAATTTAATTAGTATTTAAAAACCCAATAATCTATTTTAGTATTTATTTCTCGCAATTTGTAACAAAAAATTATAAGAAGCCCTGTTGGACAATCCTCGAGAGAAAAGACCTTGGTAGAACTTACCACAACTACTTCTACCTCGTATATATTTGCGAGCGACTCAAGAACTCCTATTTTTAGGATAAGTTTTCAGCCGATCAAATTTTGGCGCCGTTGTCGGGGATTGTTTTAGGCCAAATATAAGTTTTCTGTCCGGTCAAGTGGCGGATAACGGTACTCCGTGACTATTAAAGTCGGATTTTTCAGTTTCCCACAACAACTGATATTTGTAGATATTTTATCGTTTTTCATTTTAATTTTTTTTTGTCATGGAAGAAACATTGTATAAAATTGAAAAAAGATTTCCCTTTCTAAGCAAAAATGCAATTTTAAATATTTACAAGACAAGGCTTGAAAGGATGAGGTTGCTTATGAATAAAAGCATACCTTTTGACATAAGATTCATTATCGAAGCCAAAGTAAGAATAGAAGGTGAATTCACAGAAACACCAACTAGATTCTTACCAGGGCTTGGAAAAAGTTCATATGCCAAGAAACGACGAGCAAAGATTCTAGCCGTTTGCTATAAATGTGCTAGATGGAACTGTAATGCAAAATGTCGATCTTTAGGAATTCCATCTACAAACAGAGAAGATAAAATTCAGTTCATTAATGATGGTCTGAATAAGGAGAATTTAGATAATATCGAAATTTCTCTTGCCACGCATCCTAGTGGACTTGTGTATTACGAATTCAATGTTTGTGGAATAAATTCAAACCAGAATATGAACAACGCCTTGGGAATCGACGTTAAAAGACCTGTTTGCCAATTTGTAAGAAAATTGGATGGGAAGCTTCTCCCAGACTCATAGAAGGCGTTTAGGCCGTTTGAACGTAAAATCGGAGGAAGATGTGAGCCACAATCACAACTCCGTACATACGCGTAAGTATCATTTATTTTTGTCGTGTGGTGAGATTTTACGAATAAAAATGTGATACGCGATAAAAGCTTTCATTATTCTATTGAGTAGTTGAAGCACAATCAAACGCAATCACAAACTTGTTAAGCAATTTTTCCTCATTTTTTCTTCTATAAATAACCTTTGTGCTTGTTTCTTTTATTCATCCCTCAAACTTGTACTTTTCTCTTTTTTTCTCTAAATAAATTTCTTTTCAAAAATGGAGTCATCATCTTCCACAAAAAAATTTTACACACTGCATTTTTGGTGGATCTAGTTCTGGAAAAGAGGCATGCTTCATCACGGCCACGACTTGGGTCGTACCTTAGGAGAAAAATGCATTCATGTAGTTTACGGAGGAGGAAGTCTAGGATTAATGGGACGAGCTGCTGCTTCTGCCTATATGGAAGGAGTAAGAGTATTGGGAGTAATCCCAAAACCTCTGGCTGAAAGTAAAATCACCGGGTCAACTATTGGAGATGAGTTTAGATCTGTGAATATGCAAGATCGCATAACTCACATGATAAATAATTCTGGCGCCTTTATCGCCCTTCCCGGTGGTTTTGGCACCCTTGAGGAACTTTTTCATGTGGTTACCAGCCCGACTAAATGTTCATCAAAATCCAATAGGAGTGCTTAATGTCAATGGTTTCTTTGATGGTTTACTGTCTTTCATCGACTACTCTGCCGAAAAGGGTTTTATTTCCGAGCGTGCTAAACGAATCATAGTCGTTGCAACCACACCAGAAGAACTAATCAAAAAACTCAATGAATTTGTTCCTCAACCAGATCCAGCTCTAGCTAAAATTGTCTGGGTAGAAGATTTTACAGTGAGAAAACGAAAAGTGGATTCATTCCTCTCCCTTTGATAACCCATGACGGACCTCTTGTATTTTTACTTTCTGTCGTGTGTAATAATCGTGCTAAATGATGGCAGCTTAAGGAGTTTCTTCTTGATCTCTTGACGCGCATCTATTCGCGATTTATGTATTGCTGTAATTTTTATTTCGTGTTTTGCTTTTTTAAAAACTTTGATGGCAGCGTAAGGCGACTCTTCGGACTTTCTTGATGCCCATCTAAAAAATTATGTTATACTTACGAGTATATTTTATTTTCTTTTGTGTGTGCCTCGTATATTTATTCTCTTGCAGATTCTAAAAGGCGTTAGGCTCAGACATCAACTTTCTTAACAAGGAGTATTCTGCTTTTCTGCATTGATTTTTATTTTTTATTTTATAAACTGAGGACAGTTTTATTTTCAAGTTTGGGGGTGGTTTGTTTTAGTATTTTGGTGTGTTGTAATTTTGGTGTGGTTTGTTTAATAATTTTGGTGTGTTTTGATTGATTTGGTTATTTGCCTTAATTTTTTTTTATTATATATATTTATAGTATTTTGATTTTTGAGATTTTTAGATCTGGCCATAACACCAATAAATTAGCTATATACAAACTTCTAAAATCGTTTTAACCGGTAAAAAAAATTGTATATTCCAAAAAATTTTTTTGAGCCTTAATCTCTCTTTCCAAGCCTTGTAATTATCATATAAAATCGAGTCATTCGTTACCTTGAGAAAAGAAGAATCAATTGGTTGATGAAAAATAAAACTGAAATTTACTTAATTTGTGGAGTTTTTGATTTTTCATGCTTAACTAAAAAATGATTTTCTGCAAAAATTCTATTCCCTAAAAAAAAAAAAGGAGTCATTGGTGAAAAGAGCTACACGTTAGCAAATAACGGTGTGAAAGCTATCACCTAAAAAATAAATGACGAAAAGGAGAAGTGTTGAGCAAAGAATAAATGCCTAATTTTGGAAGTCTTAAATTTTGCGAAAAATAAAGGACTAACCATTGTTGGTGCGTAGTCGCCGTCTCGAAAAATTGGTGAAAAGAGCTACACGTTAGCAAATAACGGTGAAAGCTATCACCTTTTACGAAAGAAAAATAATGAGATAGAAATTGTGTTAGTGAAAAGAGCTACACGTTAGCAAATAACGGTGTGAAAGCTATCACTAAAAGGGATGTAGTTTATGAGCAGATTTGAATTAATTAGCAAATTGAATTTCAATACACTCAATTTTGTGAAAATCACAATATTTGATGACGCCGATGAAATTCTTCTTCATATTGAGTCGAAAAATAAACGAGTGATCGAGAGCAACCATTAAAGGGAGTCGTGAAGTCACGAGTGGGAAAGAAATAATCAACCTTTTGGGTGGAAAACCTTGTATTTTGGAATTACAAAAATAAAACCGTGTTTTAACTTCAAAATCGTTAGTAGATTTATTTTGAATCTTGATTCATTTCTATCTACTGTATAAAGTTGGTTATTGTGTATTAATGGCATTTTGATCTCTTTTTATCTTTATATATAATTATTTTTCTTAAATTTGTGTGTATTATTTTTTATTTTTTATTTTATGTCTTATTTTAATTTTTATTTTGTGTGTGATTAATAAAGAGTCTTGCTCGGGACTAGCAAGAATTTAAGTGTGGGGTATTTTATTAGTGCATAATTGATCTAAAATTCATATACAAAATATTCATTTTTCCGGGCATAATTGTACTGATTTGTGATTAAAAATATATATTTTACAGATATGTCCAAACATGAGCTAAAAATGGTTATTTCTGACATCGACATGAAGCATCAAAAGGACGGAAAACAAGATCAAATCCAACGACGGAATTTTTCCAGACAAACGACCATACAAAACGGCGCAAAATGGACCGTGTTACGCCGGCCGTTTCACATACGGCGCAAAAGAGGCCGTGTCTTGGGCCGTTCACACACGGCCGGCATTTAGCGCCGTGTCCTCGCGCGTATTCGGAAGAGACCGAGTCACCACAAACGGCGCACAACACGGGGCAACCGGGCCGTTTTCATCGCCGTGTTTCAGAGATGCCATGCAAAATTAGTCCACTTTTGACCAACTTGTGAAATCAACCACAAGATATTTTTTTGTCAAAAATCTGAAAATTCAAAGACATGGGTGAAGTGTGAACAAAGAATTAAAAATGATATTACAATAGATATTTTGAATTAAATAATCAATTGTATTCTTAAAAATCACCTATAAAAGGGCATCTTCACCCATTGCAAAATCACCCACATTCTTACCAAGAAATCCTCAACTTCTTGCTAAGAAATACTCCTTTCCTTTAGCAATATATTTTCCTTAGAACTTTCAATTTTAGTTTGTATTTTATTTTTGGTTTGAAGTTTTTCTTTCATTTAGTTTGTAATTGAAAAGTGCTTGATCAATAAGCACTTAGTATTTTACTTAGTGTTTTACTTTCAAATTTTGTAAGCTTGTAACCTTTAAACAAGTTTGAAGTTATATTTTGAAGTTTGTTTCTTGCACTTTGATTCATCATATTCAAGTAAGTTTTATCTATTGTCATTAAGTTCTAGTAATTAAAAGTTTCTATATATATATTATATATATCAATTATTTCTATTATAATTTTAGTATGTATAAACCAATGAGTAGCTAATCTTTCTTCCTAGGGGAAGGGGATTTCTATTAGGTTATATATTGAGTATTTGATTGATTTAAACTATTTTTAGGACTAATTGGTTTAAATAGAGATTGATCATATCCTATTTTTACTAATGAAACCTTCTTGATTGATTGTTGAGTGAATTGGAAACATATCTTTTCAATCTATCAAATGTTAATCTTGTTATCAACATCTTAAGATTGCGAAAGTGGTTAAGACATCTTTGATTACGAAAGTACGGAGGTGAAAAGTTGATTACTCGATGAACGATCGTTTATCCTAAAAATAGTCAAGTTAGAGAAATGAAAGGACTAATTGGTTTAAATAGAGATTGATCATATCCTATTTCTACTAGTGAAACCTCCTTGATTGATTGTTAAGTGTATTGGAAACACATCTTTTCAATCTATCAAGTGTTAATCTTGTTATCAACATCTTAAAAAAGTGACAGCGATTAAGACATCTTTGATTACGAAAGTACGGAGGTGAAAAGTTGATTACTCGATAAACATTCATTTTTTCTTTTATATCCATATAAATCAATTCCTATACTTAATTAAATACCTAATTTAATGAACCCGTAATCCCCTAGATTTTATAAATTTCCAACTCATTTTAATTCTATTTATTTTCACTAGTTAAAAATAGTCTAATATAAATAGTCTAGTATAAATAGTCTTAATATAAATAGTCTAGTATAAATAGTCTTAATAAAAATAGTCTAGTATAAAAATAGTCTTATAAAACTAGTCTTATTAAAAAATAGTTTAAATTAAAAATAGTGCATTTTAATTTAATTAATATTTAAAAACCCAATAATCTATTTTAGTATTTATTTCTCGCAATTTGTAACAAAAAATTATACGAAGCCCTGTTGGACAATCCTCGAGAGAAAAGACCTTGGTAGAACTTACCACAACTACTTCTACCTCGTATATATTTGCGAGCGACTCAAGAACTCCTATTTTTAGGATAAGTTTTCAGCCGATCAGTAGGTATTGTGATGAGTATGATAATGGTGTCGGGTAAGTGGCCATCTCTAGTAAGTAATCTTAATGAACTTACATTCTCAGCATATTAGTATTGCATGAGTGGCGTGTGTGTGTATGCTCACTACGGGTTAAATCCAAATGGGTCTCGGTAGGGGTCCACAGAGGCGTGGATCCGCGAGCTTTGGTTTTAACCACTACGGGTTAGATTCGACGGGGTCTCGGTAGGGGTCCACAGAGGCGTGGGTGTTGGTATATTATCGGATATTTGCGCCGTTTGTGCGGAACCGTAAATAAAATTGTGGAAAATAAATCACACAAGGATTTATAGAGGTTCGGCTATTAATGAAGCCTACGTCCTCTCTTGATGTATCTTTTTCTTTAGGATTAAGATCTAAACCTCTATGCCTTTCTTCTATCGGTCGAGGGATTACCGTTACAAGCTCGTCTTCTATCGGTCCAAGTAAAACCATTTTTCCTTTTCTATTGGATAAGGAATCTTCCACTCTAGCTTTCTATGGGTACTAGATAAACCTCACTTAGATATCGATTGTGATTCTAACAATGCCGGATACTTGATCCTAATAACACCGAATCTAATCGTATCTTTTCTTTTACCACTCGTGTATAATGTTGAATGTATAAACACTCAAACTAACAATATACGCTCAATATTACAACAACAATGTAAGTATATGATTCTCAGATGTATATCTCGTTTGCTTGAAGTTGTTGTACTCAAACAATACCATAGGGATTGTATTTATAGGCATTTCCCATAAACTAGCCGTTGCTGGCTCTTTTGACTTGCTAGCGTGCGCTAGCCTTCCTCTGGTAGCGTGCGCTAATATCTTAGCGTGCCTGTAGCGTGCGCTAGACTGTTCCCAGTTTCAGTTCAGTAGCTTCGTTTATTCTTTAGCGTACGTTATGCCTTCTGCCTTACGTACGTAACCTTCTTGTATTAGCGTACGTTAGTAGCACATTGTAGCGTGCGCTAATACAATATATCCGTTGCATGGATTGTCAAAGTATCCGTTTGATATGCTGACTTTGACCTGCTTTTCCCAACGTTCTGATTGACTTGATTCAAACATCTTAGCGTGCGCTATGCATACTTTGTAGCGTGCGCTAATGCTGACTTCATTGCATATGTTATTCTGTGTTTGAATTACTTCACAACGGTAACAAGGCTCGATAGCGTGCGTTAATGATATCGTGTAGTGTGCGCTATCACATCAGCTGGCTTCACTTCAGCTTACTTCGAAACTTGGCTGATATGCAGTTGACTCCTCGTTAGCGTGCGCTAACGTGTATGCTTTAGCGTGCGCTAATGCAGTCCAGATTGCAACTTTTTGCGTCTTCGTCTACATCGTCGTTTTGCTTCGCCTTAATGTTGTTTTGTTGTTTAGCAACTTTAATCATCAAAACACAAATTAAATAATGTGTGGAATAAATATTCCAACAATCTCCCCCTTTTTGATGATTACAAAACAACTCTTGAATTGGATAAAACCTGAAAAAATAATATATGTATATTTCTACGAATCAAAGTTTTCGGCTTTGATCGTTTCGTTAGTTTCTCCAATCCTTATTTCTTTTCGACATCTCCTTTATTTTTCGACTTCGTTGTTTTTCAATTTTTCAACTCCCCCTATTTGTATGCTTTTCTTTCCGACTTCTTCGATTTTTTTTTATCTCAATTCTTTCTCCTTCTCATTTTTATATCAATTCATCTCAATTCATCTACTTCTCCCCCTTTTTGTCTTCATCAAAAAGTAAAAAATATAGAGTATATCAAATGAAATATAAATATGCATGATACCAATTTATGCATTAAAAAAGGGCATAATCCCCCCTGAAAATATTATCTCTCCCTCAAAAATATTCCTTCTCCCCCTTTGCAAAATATCATTTGTTAAAATTTATTTTTGGGGATCCAACCTATAATTGGTTTTTCTTTTGAAACGTAGACGATATTTGAAATGTTTGTTCCTTTAGGAACCCAAATCTTTTTAATTTTTATCGTCCGTCTTGGGCTTTTGCAATTTGAAATGTGATGCCCGATTTTCAAACATTTTTTGCATCGGGGTATTTTGAAATTGACAGATTCATTTTTCGAACGTGGTTTGAATCCCAACCCTTCTTTATTTAAAGTATATTTTTGAACACATAACATTTGTTCAAATTTATCGTTGCCGAACGAGAATTTCTTTGTCAAAATTTTTAGTTCATCTTGAACTTTTAAAAGATTATTTTTCAAAATATTTTCATTTTCAATGCATTTCGAATGATCAATTTCGACAAATTTCCCTTTTTCAAGTATTTTGGAATTTTCAATTTCCAAAGTTTTATATTTAGACTTGAGGGATTTAATTTCATTTAAAGCATTTTGATAGTCCGTATGTAATAACTCGAATGCTTCAAAGAGTTCGTCGTAGGAGTTACTTACTTGGCTTTCGACGTCGCTATCGTCGAATGAACTCCGGGCCATGAGAGCGAGATTATTTTGTTCAAGAAAATCTTCATCGGGATCTTCGTCGCTCCATGTTGCGATTAGAACCTCCTTTTGCTTTACACGACAGTTTTTAGCAAAGTGGCCTGGTTTGCCACATAATCGACAAGTGTTGTCTGTTTTCTTCGATTCCCCCGCTAGAATATCCTTCTTTCTCCGGTTTAATAAGTGTTGGAACTTATTAATATTTTTGGCATAATATGCCATTTCTTCATCACTTTCGTCCACCGGGATTTCTTCTTTCTTTTTCGACATTTTAGCCTTGAAGGCTATCGACCTCTCCTTCGGTTTTGGTTTGGCATTCCGAGATTTAAGGACAATCTCGTAGTTGATAAGAGAACCAACGAGAGCACTAAAATCCAGAGTATTTAAATCTTTTGATTCCATTATTGCCGTAACCGTACCGTCCCATTCTCGAGGTAGTGATCGGAGAATTTTCTTTACTTTCTCACTACTCGAAAGTGGTTTTCCAAAACATGCTAATCCATTAGTGATGACCGAGAATCGGTCGAGCATAATCGAGATGGATTCGTCGTCCTTCATTTGGAATAATTCATAATCATGAAGGAGCATGTTTATCTTTGTCTCTTTGACTTGAGACGTACCTTCATGTGTTACCTCAAGCATTTTCCAGATTTCTTTGGCACTATCACATGATGATATCCGATTGTGTTCTTCCGGATTTAAGGCACAATAAAGGAGTTGAGTTGCCTTACAATTGAAATGGTCGTTTTTCCAATCGGAGTCGTCATATTCTTCAAAATTTTTAAGCGTACCGTTGGAATTCATTGGAATTTTTGGACCAAGACAAATCACCTTCCAAAGTTCGATGTCGTAAGCTCGAATGAATATCGACATCTTCTTCTTCCAAGTCATGAAGTTCGCGCCATCAAAAAATGGTGGTTGGTTGAGAGCAAGGCCTTCGGCTGGAGAAATTTGAAACGCCATTTTGGATCTTCTCCTCTGATGTTAAGCCGCGTATTGGAGTACCTATCCGGTACCAATTGTTGGTATATTATCGGATATTCGCCGTTTGTGCGGAAGCGTAAATAAAATTGCGGAAAATAAATCACACAAGGATTTATAGAGGTTCGGCTATTAACGAAGCCTACATCCTCTCTTGATGTATCTTTTTTTTTTAGGATTAAGATCTAAACCTCTACGCCTTTCTTCTATCGGTCGAGGGATTACCGTTACAAGCTCGTCTTCTATCGGTCCAAGTAAAACCGTTTTTCCTTTTCTATTGGATAAGGAATCAACCACTCTAGATTTCTATGGGTACTAGATAAACCTCACTTAGATATCGATTGCGATTCTAACAATGCCGGATACTTGATCCTAATAACACCGAATCCAATCGTATATTTTCTTTTACCACTCGTGTATAATGTTGAATGTATAAACACTCAAACTAACAATATACGCTCAATATTACAACAACAATGTAAGTATATGATTCTCAGATGTATATCTCGTTTGCTTGAAGTTGTTGTACTCAAACAATACCATAGGGATGGTATTTATAGGCATTTCCCATAAACTAGCCGTTGCTGGCTGTTTTGACTTGCTAGCGTGCGCTAGCCTTCCTCTGGTAGCGTGCACTAATATCTTAGCGTGCCTGTAGCGTGCGCTAGACTGTTCCCAGTTTCAGTTCAGTAGCTTCGTTTCTTCTTTAGCGTACGTTATGCCTTCTGCCTTACGTACGTAACCTTCTTGTATTAGCGTGCGTTAGTAGAACATTGTAGCGTGCGCTAATACAATATATCCGTTGCATGGATTGTCAAAGTATCCGTTTGATATGCTGACTTTGACCTGCTTTTCCCAACGTTCTGATTGACTTGATTCAAACATCTTAGCGTGCGCTATGCATACTTTGTAGCGTGCGCTAATGCTGACTTCATTGCATACGTTATTCTGTGTTTGAATTCCTTCACAACGGTAACAAGGCTCGATAGCGTGCGTTAATGATACCGTGTAGCGTGCGCTATCACATCAGCTGGCTTCACTTCAGCTTACTTCGAAACTTGGCTGATATGCAGTTGACTCCTCGTTAGCGTGCGCTAACGTGTGTGCTTTAGCGTGCACTAATGCAGTCCAGATCGCAACTTTTTGCGTCTTCGTCTGCATCGTCGTTTTACTTCGCCTTAATGTTGTTTTGTTGTTTAGCAACTTTAATCATCAAAACACAAATTAAATAATGTGTGAAATAAATATTCCAACAGTGGGTCCGCAGTTAATTGTGGTGCATTTTTATAAATGTGTTTTTGGGTTATGGCGCTTCCGGAATCGAGTGTTTTTGAACGGCGATTTCATGATTGCGTTGATTGACTAAATGTGTAAGAGGTAAGTTGTTCATTTGGCCTACTTGGTTAGGATGGCACTAGATTATTTTGTGTTTAGTCCTTTAGTTGTGAGGTTTTGATGTTGGAAAACGGACCTTGCTATTTTTCTCGTGCACTGTGATTTGATGACATTGCGATGAGATCCCAACGGTTTTGTAAAGGTCGTTTTACGGAAAGTGAATTTTGGGCCGATACATATTCGTTTTGAAATGGTTATTTTTCAACTAAGGACTTGAGGTCCAATAAGGTTTATACTTTTAAAATCCCCGAGATGAGGAATTTATTTTCAAACACTTCATTGATTGCTTTCTAATTAATAAAACCTCTCAGGAAGGCTTTGGTAGTTAATTGTCGTACCCGATTCGTGATTTCTATTTGTTTGTTACAATTCATATGGTTATGTACTTGCACTAGCAAAATACTGGGATTTTGCTAACCCCCAAGAAATCGAGGGGTGAATGTCTATTTTGCATTCAGGTTTTGGGGAGCCTAACACAGGGTCGGCATGAAGAATGATGAAAGATGATCGATACTAATCACATGAGGATCCATACGATGTCGTATTGGTTTGGTTGTACTTTATTTCCGCTGCAGTATTTTTCCCGTTGTACGGGAGTGTGTTGTATTTCGACCCCTGAGTGGGTATGTATTGAGATTGAGTTATATGTATTAATTGAAAGACCTAATCGGTCTACTGAGTCATTTTAGCCTTAAAGGCGATGTTGAGATGTTTGAATGTGTTACTGGCCTGGTAGATCCTTGATAGAAGGGTTTACAGCGTGTAATATCCCTGAGTGGATTGAGGGTGTTACATAAATGGTATCGGAGCATAGGTTGTGGAAACCTAAGCTGTCGGGTCAAGTTGTGTCTGTTGAGTTTTGTCTCGTCGGATTTTATCTGACTGAGTCGTGTCGTGAAACATCGTCTGAGTTTGTTGGTCGTGATTAGTATCGTGGGGCGATCATCATCTTCTTGCGACATGTGGATGTAAGTCTCCCTTTTTTGTGTTGTGCCTCGTGTGACATGAGCTACTTGTATGATTATTTGTTAAGTGATAGAATCCTTCTATGGATTTTGATTTCGTGATATGTGGTTATTCGACTCTCATATTTTGTTTATATGAGGAGTGTTATCGCTGCTAATGTATTTTTTACTGTTGGTTTCGTCCGCTGCGTGTGTATTTCAAAATGATTTGCTCGTTTTGCGAGTATTCTTGTGAAACCTTTGTGCTTAATATGGAATGGAAATGTATATGTGTTTGATTTGCTCACTCCGGAAGGGTCCGACGAGGCCTCGGGGGAATCCGTGGCTTCACTCCGGATTCACGAGTTTGTTCGCTAGCCAGTTTAGAAGGGTCCTTAGAGGCCTCGAATAGGATTAGTGGTTTCGCCCCGATCCTAGGTGGTTTTCGACCATGATATTTGGCTGTTTGTTTTCCGGTAAAAGGCATGTATTGTTTTGATTTTGAACGATTTGATGTGTGTACTATGATGTGTATAAGCGGATGTTGATACGTGTGAGTTTGGGGCATTCTGGCCTATTGGATTTCTGAAAACCTTGAATATCTTAGAAAATAAATTTCGTGACGTAGCTTTAAAATGGATTATTTTCTCGCGGTATTTACAAGGTGCCTACTAGTGCACTGTATGTTTCAAAATTATTCCACTCTGAGGACTAAAATATTTTGAGATATTCTCAATAATTTAGAAACGCATTTGCTTAGACCCGAAGGTCGAATATTTCTGAAAGTTTTAACTAAAAGAAAGGTGTTCTTATTTTTATCAAACGCAAGATGGTTTTTCAAAGTCTCGATAACGATGTTTCATGTTTGTATAACTTTTTTCGAAATATGATACTCAAGATCAACTGATGTTCCCAAAATTGTTTTCAAAAAGGTGGTTTTCGTTTTTAAAACCTATCGTTCCTGTTTGCGGTCCGGGAATGTATGTATGATGTTCGCACTTTCGTTAGGGTGTTAGCCCCACGAGTTATGATTGAACTGGTGGTGTGAGCATTGAGTCGTTCGCCACGCAATTGTTGTGTTAGTCCTCTGTGAGAGGTGTGATGTTAGTCTTTAATGTTGTCGTTTCGTGGTGATATGCATGTTACCGCACCTGTGCGAGCTTTTAGAGCTTGGGTTTGTATGATTGTGTACATCTGTGATTGTTTCATGATGTTTTTTAATTGTGTGCTGGTTATCGTTCGGACCGTTGAAATCGCCGAATGTATGCCGTCGTTGCTGTGATTTGGTGCATGTGGGTTGCCTTACCTGGATATGTTGTGCTGAGTTGGTATCTCTGGTATGTTGTTTTGTGATGTTATATTCCACTGTACCTAGCAGTTGTATTTTCGGTTTGCCGAGGTGCTTCATCTGTAATGTGCTGGAGCATGTATGTGCAAATTGTCCTTCCCCGCCAGTAGCAGATTACAAGTGTGGACTCGAGGGACACAGAATCCAGTTTTGCGAGTTGGTTACCGAGTCTTTTGGGGTATGAACCTCAACACAGTTATCAGGATCGGCTTTGAGGGGCCTTTGAAAGATGTTTCTGTCGATTGCTTGTTGTGTTGTCACCTTTGCTTTTGTTGTTGTGAGTTTCGGGGACGACACTTCTTTTATAAGAGGTCGGATGTAATACCCATATTATTTCTGACTTCTACACTTTCTCTTTCTCAATTCTATCGACTCGCTTGTGTTCATTAATACTTTCTGAACTTGTTCGGTCTCTCAGTTGTCATCATTCGAACGGGTTGTGACCTTGTTTCGGATCAATCTATTTATCATTGTGACTTTTTTGAGTTTGGTTCGATTCTTGTGAACCTTGTTCGAAATTAACGTCTTTTAGTTTCTATAAGTTCTTTTAATATCTTGAGTTGAAGTGTGAACTTCAGGGTCGTTGTTCGACCGTTGTTGTTCGATCATTGTTGTTCGATCGTTATTGTTCGATCATTGTTATTCGATCATTTTTGCTCGATCATGTTGTTCGATAATTGAGATTCAATTGTGGTTGTCCGATTGTTGAATGCCTGATCTCGTTCAGTGAAGAATCGTCGTTCACCGTTAGTCAGTTGTTTTGATTGCGGGGCAATTGGGAAACCGAGCCGTGCATTACGAGATGGTAGCTGAGAGGTTTGGGGATCGAGTTTGCGTCTCTGCTCCGAAGGGACACGGAGATGCCAACATTGTCTAGGTTGCTGCCTTGAAAATCTTGGTTGCTACCTAAACTGTTGACTGTGTTGCTTCCTATTTTTAAATACAGGTTTGTTGATAGCCTCAGCAGTCTGGACAAGTATTTCCCCCTATAAAAGTGGTTTTTGAAATTGTGGGAGTATTGGGGTCATATCTAAGGCCTGATTTTAAATAGAGTGGCCTCTGATTTACGCCTAATTCATCTAAGGTTATAAATGCTTTCAGAGATGTTATTTCCTTAGCTTGTGTATTGCTCAACTGTGTTAGTTTTAAGAACTCGATTTTAATATGAGCGAGTGCAGCTGATTTTTCATTATTTAAAATTGTTAGCCTGTTAACCTCAGCTGTGGCTATATCGATTTCAGCTGAGTTTTTTGAGTTAATGCCAGAAAGTTTTTCAAACTCAGCTCTATTGTTTTCAATTTTGGCTGACTCTTGGTTGAGTTTGTCCTAGTCATTTTTCAGCCGCCTTTTCTCATTTTCTAATTGTGTATTCTCAATCGTCACAGTCAGGTTCACATTTTTTGAAGTTTCAAAATCTTTTAACTACTGATTTAAAGATTTGTGTAAATCAATATCTTCAGACATGTCTGAGCTGACACATTCTAAAGTTTGAGGTTTAGATGTTACCTCTTCATCATATAGGTTGGCAACTAGGCAGTTGTAATTATCATCATCATTAGAGAAGAATCTACTGCTTGATTACATAATCTCTTGTATCTGATATTCTCAATCAGACCTTTCCTCTTGTCTTCTTTTCTGCCCATGTCCTTATTTGAAAATACTCAGCTGTAATTATAACTTAGTCAAACCCGACTGATATTTGTTTTGACCGAAATCCCGACTGATGTTTCATCTGGTCAGATTTAGCTGAAATTTGCTTTGACCAAAACTGACTAATATATTTATATGGTCAAGCTCAGTTGATATTTGCCTTTCACGAAACCCGGTTGATGTTTGACTGTTCTATACTTGGCCAAAATTTTATGTGATCAACATGATCAATATTTAGCTTAATCTTTTAAAGGCCTATAAAAGATACTCATTTTGTTCTTCTTTACAATGCCAAGTACTTAAACATACATTTGAAATAAACTTTGAATACAGGAATCAAAATCACAAAAAGTATTCCTAACAAAGAGCATTTAATGAAGGCCAAAAGGAATGTCTGAAGCATTAAATACTAAGACACATTAATTCAAACATTCAGCAAGCTGCCAATCTGGAATGTCCGCATCTCACCAACCGACCAACGACTACATTTATAATTGATCTATTTTAAAGGTTATAAATTGCCCAATCCATATGACTTGCTCACTTGTTGATTGATCAAGTGAACTGAAATCTAAAGCACTCATTATCTTTAAGAGCAATCAATTTCTTCAATCCTACAACGCCTATCTTTGATTTAAGAAAAACATAGTCCTTGACTGAGAACAACACACTACAACAAGGACCTTCAAGCGTACAATTGTTGTTCTGGATACTTGGAATACCAAACTTATACGTTGAGTAAATTAGCCTTGTGTGGACTAATCAGAACCTTTCTGATCTTTGTGGGATGAAGAGAGTTCAGAATGAAGCTTCAATCTCTGTAAGAAGAAGTTAGTTCAACTAAACCTATAGCCAATCCATGTAAATGGACTAAAGCTACAGTCAGGTGTATCAATCTGTGAGAACAACACAATGACCGATGTAGAAAGTCCAGACATTCTACATCGACTGGATCTAAATCAGTTAAATGACCGATCGAAAAAGTCTTTTTTACCCGATTTAGAAAGCCTTTTTTTTCTAGTAGTGACTTATTATGGAAACCATATAAGCATCAAGCTACATGAGATCATTTAGTTGCTGCACTTACAACAATTTGTATTAGTCTTCCGCTATGCAACTTACAGTTTGAAAAAGAGTACAGCTTATTCAGTCCCCCCTTTTAAGCTGTCATTATATTATACCATAACCAACAAGTGGTATCGGAGGGGTTGATTCTACAAAGAAACAGTCAATTTTTAACTTGAACCATATCCAAAATCACAACCTTTCAAAACTGCATTTCTTTATCTCTACCACTCATCCTATATTTATTGTCGTGGGTACCTCTATTATCAATAAATTTCTTATGTTCTCGATTAACGAATTTGATGATTAAAGAATTAAAATGGAAGCACACCTGGCTGCCATGCACGAAGAGATGCTCTCCGCCATATAGGAAGGACCTACCACTATCATGAAGGTCAATACAGCTGCCAGGGTGGAAGGCCAACCCCATGTGGAGATGCTCGAGAAGTCCAGGGATTAATGGACCATTAACGAGCACAAGCGAGCGAACCTGGACAATCTTGCTAAGAATTCACTATTTGTTACCATTAACAAAGGCACATTCTCGAAGGTGTTGGAATATTTTATTCCAAATATTCATTATCGAGTTTTGATGATTAAGTTGTTAAACAAATAAAACAACAAGGAAGCAAAACAAAACAATGAAGAAATCGAAAAACAAAAAGCTGGACAGAAGGTTATTAACGTACGCTATATCGATGGATTAACGTACGCAACATGCTGAAGATAACGTACGTAACACTATATGGTTAACGTACATAATGAAGTGTTTCTGAATTCAAACAAGGAGCTGTTGAAAGATGACATCATGGCATAGGTCAGCATGCAACGGATACGAAGACTATAGTTAATGTACGATATGAAGACAGAATAACGTACGCTACTGTATGAACTTAGCGTACGTAAAGGTGAAGAGTTAACGTATGTAAAAGAAGAAACGAAAGCGACTAGACTAATCTGCATTGAGCATAACGTACGTAACATGTTGATGTTAATGTACGTAATGAAGCTCACGTACGTTAGGTTTGGATGATAACGTACGTAACGGAGTCAAAAGTGGCTAACGGCTAGTTGAGGCTTTGGAGCCTATAAATACCGTTTCCTATGGTATTGGTCATACAACAACTTCAAGCAATCAAGATATTGATCATATATTGTTATACATTCTATAGTTGTTTTAATTGTGCTTATATTGATAAGTGTTTGAGTGTTATACACAAAAACATATACGAGAGGAAAAAGAAAGAATAAGATTGGATTCAGTGTTATTAGGATCGATCCGGCATTGTTAGAATCGCAATCTATATCCGAGTGAGGTTTGTCTAGTACCCATAGAAAGCTAGATAGGTTGATTCCTTGTCCGATAAAAAAGGAAAATGGTTTAACTTGGACCGAAAAAAAGACAAGTGTGTACGGTTTATCTCGACCGATAGAAGAGATATTATAACGGTAATCCCTCGATCGATAGAAGAGAGGTGCAGAGGTTCATCTTCAACCTATATAAAATGATCCGAAGAGAGGATGTAGGCACGTTTGGCCAAACCTCTATAAATCTTGTGTCGATTTATTTTCCGCACCTTTAAATACGCTTCCGCAAAATAGCGCGTATATCCAATCCTACTTCAATAATTGGTATCAGAGTGGTACCTCCTAGAAGCGGCTTAACATCTAAGGAGAAGACGATCCAAATGGCGTTTCAACTTGCCCCAGTCGAAGGTCTTGCTTTAAATAGACCACCATTCTTTGATGGATCGAACTTCATGACATGGAAGAAGAAGATGTCGATATTCATTCGAGCCTATGACATCGAGTTGTGGAAAGTCATATGTCTTGGTCCGAAAATTACAATGAAATCCGACGGTACTCTTAAAAGTTTTGAAGAATATAATGATTCCGATTGGAGAAATGATCACTATAATTGCAAAGCTACGCAATTATTATACTATGTTTTAAAACCGGAAGAACACAACCGGATATCTTATTGTGATAGCGCCAAAGAGATATGGAAGATGTTAGAAATCACACACGAAGGCACAAATCAAGTCAAGGAGATGAAGATCAATATGCTTCTCCATGACTACGAGTTATTCATGATGAAGGGTGACGAGTCCATCACCAACATGATCGAACGATTTTCGGTCATCACCAATGGTCTAGCTTCATTCGGGAAACCACTATAAAGTAGTGATAAAGTCAAGAAAATCTTACGATCACTACCTAGCGAATGGGACGGCACCGTGACGACGATCATGGAATCTAAAGATCTCAATACGCTCAGATTTAGCACCCTCGTTGGTTTGCTAATTAATTTTGAGATTGTTCTAAAATCACAGAACAAGCCAAAACCGAAGGAAAGAACAATAGCATTAAAAGCTAATATGTCAAGAAAAGAAGAAATCCCGGTGGACGAAAGTGATGAAGAATCAGCATATTATGCCAAAAATATTAATAAGTTTCAAAACTTATTAAACCGGAGAAAGAAAGACATCAAGACGGGTGAATCTAAGAAATTCGACAACTGTCGAATCTATGGTAAAAGAGGCCACTTTGCAAAGAATTACCGAGCATCAACTTCAAACAAGGAAGTCTTAATTGCCACGTGGAGTGACGAAGACGAGGATGAAGATTTCATCAATCAAAATAATCTCGCTCTTATAGCACGAAGTTCATTCGATGAAAGCGACATCGAAAGTCAGGTTAGTATATCGTCTCAAGACGAATTATTTGAAGCATTCGAGTTATTACATACAGATTTTCAAAATGCTTTAAGTGAAATAAAATCCCTCTAATCTAAAAATAAATAATTGGAAACTGAAATTTCCAAAATTCTTGAAAAAGGGAAAATTGTCGAGACCGATCATTCTAAATGCCTTGAAAATGAAAATAATTTAAAGAATGATCTTTTGAAAGTTCAAGACGAACTTAAAGGTTTAACAAAGAAATTTTCGTGTGGAAACAAAAAAATTGAACAAATGTTATCGGTTCAAAAATTTACTTTAAATAAAGAGGGGTTAGGATTCAAACCGAACTTTAAAACCGAATCCTTAAAATTGAATACCTCGATGTGAAAAACGTTAAAAGTTGGGCACCATATTTCAAATTGCAAAAGCCCACGTCGGACGATTAAAAGATCCGAAGAGAGGACGTAAGCACGTTTGGCCGAACCTCTATAAATCTTGTGTCCATTTATTTTCCGCACCTTTAAATACACTTCCGCACAATAACGCATATATAGAATCCTACTTCAACAGAAGGTAAAAAGTTGTAAGACAGCCAAGGAAATTTGGGAAAAACTTAAGATGATTTGTGAGGGAATTGAGCTCTCAAAGGATAATTAAATTTCAAAACTCTCTCAGCAATTTGAATATTTTAAAATGAAATCTACTGAAACTCTTGCGGGCCTTTATCTCAGATTCACTGGCATTGTCGGGGAACTTGAAGCACTGGGTAAAGTGTATTCCCAAAAGGATAAAAACCTTAAAATCTTTGGATCACTCTATGCCCGACGGGATATTAGGACCACAGCTATACTGTGTCTTATAACCTTAATGAAAGATCTACCTTTGACCTACTCTCTGACCTCAAAGCATTTGAGTATGATATAGACAGAAGAGTCCCCTGACAAGACTACAACATTTTCCATTGTATCCGACAAAAGACACAGCTCTGCCTCCAGTTACCTCCAAAGCTATTGATGATGATGATGATGATATGCTGTCACAGGATGAGATGGCTCTGCTCATGCACAAATTCTGAAAGTTCATCAAGAAGTTTGGAGAAGTTCCCTACAAACCGATAACCTTCAACAAAGTGAGTTCCCAGTCACCATCTTCTGTAGACTCTACCTTATGCTATAATTGAAGGAAGCGAGGACACTATGCAAATAAATATACTCATCCAAAGGTACAAAAGCTATCGGAGCGTGAGCAACATTAAAAGGATGAATAGCAATGTGTCTGGAGAAGCAAGCTAAAGGCACTGATTGGGGAATCAGACGCACAATCTACATCAACCAAGACAGAGGAGTGTCTACGGGCTGTCACCAACGGTGACTCCTCTGATGATGAGATTGAAGATAAAGCATATATGTGTTTTATGGAAAAAGAAGAGGAAGATGACGAAGTGATGATGAGGTAAGCTCAACCTCAATTAGTTCTGTCAATGCATAGCCCACTGTCCAACCTTGAGCTGAATGATGAAAATGTCTTTCTAAAAAGCAATTACGAAAATGTCTTCGGATTGCGAAAATATCAAAGTCACACATAAAAAATTCATGGAGAGCAATCATCAACTTACAAATGAAATAAATGAGGTAAAATCTCATAATCAAAGTAACACAAACGATTATGCTTTACTGGAAGCCAAGATACAATTTCTTGAGAAACGGGGAGAATGAGACCATACTCAAGTCATTTGAGAAATCATCCAAGAGGATGGAAGTTATCCTTAACACTGGAAAACATGTCCATGATAAAGATGGCTTAGGATACAACTCGTTCTCCGACAGAGGCAAAACTAGTAGGTATTTGTCAAAGGGGTGGAACCTATCCCAAGCTCCAAGACTGAGGAGATTCCGAAGGCTGTTCCTGTAGTAAGACTATAGCTACATCTTCTCAGAAATCCAAGGCTATCATTCCGCCGCCAAGCTCATATAGCAAGCAGCAGACAACACAGCCTCATAAACCTGTTAGACGCAATGTATAATGCTAACAATATGCTCCTCATGCATAATAACTGCATCGCCAATAGTAACGAAGAAAGTCCGTACCTCAGTACTATCAACAGTATGGAGATCCTCAATACTGGTACAGGAACCCAAACGCCTTTCTCGCAAGAAAGCTGCTGCTCAACTCTATCAACCACAACCCTAGGAATCCAACTGGAAACTCAGGAGGCAATCCGAAACAGAGAAACACGGTTTCTCCCCCAAACAACAACCTTAATGGAACCAAAATTCTCAATTTTACATGCATAATAATAATGCTTACAGCGAATACGTGCCTGCCGCATGTAAATCTCGCAAGAAATTACCCAACAAGACCTACATCAAACCTATTGCTGTAAGGCAAATATGGGTACCAAAAAGCACTAATAACCAAGGACCTAAAGAACAAAAGGGACCTAAATCTACTTAATTTTAATTACTGGATATCAGGGAGGAGGATATATGTTACTTTTATATCGGATGTTCTCGGCACATGACAAAAGATATCAACAAAATGTAAGATTATGTATAAAGTCGAGGTCTAAAGGTTCAATTTGGTGACAAATATAAAGAGAGAACAAGAGGAAAAAGAACCTTGCTTGTAGGAAATTCAAAGTCAATGATGTATCCTAAGTAGAAGGACTACAATACAAACTTCTGAATGATAGTCTCTATGACAAACAGTTCCCGGTTAAATTCTATAAAGGACATTGTATGGTGAAGGATGTAAAGACCAAGCAAGAAGTCCTCATGGGAAACCGATTAAGTAACATGTACATTGCAATTGGAAACCTGCTAGTGATGTAATTCCTTGTTTTGTTGCCAAAGACACAACAGATCAAAGCTGGCTATGGCACAAAAGGAATTCTCATATCAACTTCAAGACCATCAACAAATTGGACGAACAGGGCATGGTCATAGGCCTTCCAGATATCTCATTTCATAAGAACAGTGTCTGTGGACCCTATCAAAAAGGAAAGCAAGCCAAAACCTCTCTAAAGAGCAAATCGTATCTCTCAACCCACAAAGTCCTAGATTTAACTCAGATGGATTTATATGTCCCTGTAGAACCTGTAATCCTGGGAGGTAAGAAATAGTGTCTTGTTATTGTTGATTGTTTCTCCAGGTACTCCTGGACTATACTCTTAAGAAAGAAAGAGGAGACAACCACCAAGCTATCGAAACACCTGAATAAGCTACAGAATGAGAAAAGGCTGAGTATCGTATCCATTTGGTCCGACATAACACAGAATTCACAAATCGTTTCATAGAGCAATACTGTGCAGATAATAGCATACATCATGAATATTACGCAGCCTGGACCCCACAGCAAAATGGCATTTCCGAGCGAAAGAATAGAATGCTGAAGGAGGCAATTAGAATAATGATTGTTGCAAGCAAGTTGCCACAACCATTCTAGGGAGAAACAACAAATACAAGATGCTATACACAAAACCACTGTATTATCAATAAGCACCACAACAAAATTGCATAGGACGTATAGATAATAAAACTCGTATGGTTGCATATTTTTACATTTTTTTATGCACGTTTTATATCCTAAACACCAAGAAGGATCATCCGAATACCTTCGATGAGAAATCTGATGAGGGTATATTTTTTGGATACTCCTCAGTCAGCAAGGCGTTCATGATTTTCAACAGAAGGAAACAAACTATCTGTAACACCCCGAGATATTCGGAATATGTTACAGCGCCGTAGACCCCTACATGGGACCCACCAGGCTACGATAAGAAAACTCCACTCGACTAACCATCTTGGTTAGCGAGGATACACAATTAAATAATATGACATATAAAGATACGCCCGGAGCAACCGGCAAAATAAGCATCAACCAACAACATGACAATTTTAAGGCAATACAATACGGAGTTTGAAACGATAAGCCTAAGTACTCGCGAGTACAATCTATAAGTTTAAAAATGTGGGAACAACCATATCGAAATGGACAAAGGATATAAGTAGACCCAAATGCACATGTCAACGGCCTTGGCCAACATCCTCGTACTGTCCCGGTGCTCGCTCGTCCGGATAATTATGACCTGAAATCCATAACAAGAATTTCCCCAAAACGGGTCCCCAAAGGGGTTAGCAATTACGCTAGTACAAGTAGTCAAGGCAAACCAATCGCTTACACATTTCATAGTACATGCACCAATATCATTTTCAAAAGTCAAAACCAGACATGTCTTTTCCGGAAACAAACAGTCAAACAATTTTCCTAGGACCGGGACGAAGCCACGAATCCCACCCGAGGCCTCTAAGGACCCTCCGGAGCTGGCCATTTCGTAAAACAAATCACGCACAGGCATCGCCTAGGACCGGGACGAAGCCACGAATCCCACCCGAGGCCTCTAAGGACCCTCCCGAGCTGGCTAGCGAAACAAACTCATGAATCCAGAGTGAAGTCATAGATTCCCCCGAGGCCCCGTCGGACCCTCCCAGGGTGAGCAAAGCACACACAATATACATTACCATTTCATGTTAAGCATAAAGGTTTCCAAAAGAATACTTTCCTTGAATTAATGACGACGCGAAGAACGAAAGGAAAGTCACCGACGAACGCTAGGAACCAATGAAACCGAACCTAACGATTCGAAGAATACAATCACAACCATTTCTAAACGAATACGGAATTGGATTACACCCGAAAACCCGCCTACGATTCATGTATATTCGTATATAAACAACAACGAGGGCGGACCACAACCAAACCCTCTCGATTCCGTAAAAATCACGAAATATACCATGAATCCGTAGGTAAACTAAGAATACCAACAAGATTAATCATATTCCGCATGAATCCATCAACAAAACGGAACGGATCGGAAGAAAATCCCAAAACCCCCAATTTATCGAAAAGTAGGGTTCTAAGAGATTTACCTTGGATTTAGGATGAGAAACACAAGTGGATGATGTTAATCTACACCAAGAATTCAAGCAAAAGAATCTCTGAAGTGATTGGAAGAAGAAAATCTCCTCAAATCGCCTCTGGAGTCGCTCGGCCGCGGAAGAAGGAGAGAAATGAGAAATTGTGATTGTCTCGGTCAACTCCCTGGTTTATATAACCAGGGAGTGTTAGCGTGCGCTAATCCTCAAGGTTAGCGTGCGCTAACGGGGAAAATTACAGGCCAAAATAGTTAGCGTCCATCCAGAGCTGACTTTTGGCCGTTAGCGTGCGCTACTCAAACGTAGCGTGCGCTAATAACCTCGGTAGCGCGCTACCGACCAATAGCGTGCGCTACCCGTACATCGATCGAGTCGTGGCACGCCGTAACCCACGATACGTTAGCGTGCGCTACTATACAAGCGTAGCGTGCGCTAATCGATACGTTAGCGTGCGCTACCATACGAGCGTAGCGGCGCTAACCGCACTGATCGGGTTCGTGAGTAAATCGCCCAAGATCGACACTCACGCCAGCGCACGCACGGGCATCATCGGCGGCGCTAGCCCTCGACATTAGCGTGCGCTAGCATGTAGCGTACGCTAATACGCTAGTCCGTAAAGGCGGAAAACAAGACCGCCACTCCCGGGGCTACTCGCTAGCGCGCGCGCTACGAAACAAACGTAGCGTGCGCTACTAAGGGATCCCTAGCGTGCGCTATGCAGAAGAAGTAGCGTGCGCTAGGTACGAAATATGAACGGTCCAAAGACACCGAAATGTGAACGAAACATCTAACGGAACATCTCAACGGGTATCATAACATACAATGGATCCACGGCAACCCCGAAACGGCGGTTCCGCACAACGATAACGGGAATCAAATCAATAGATAACGGAAAAGATACACTGTAAGATACACGAGGGTCACTACGACCGAGAAATACATAAAAAATAAAAAATACGAGGGAAGGAAAAATGCGGATATTACATTCTACCCCTCTAAAAACAAGTTTCGTCCCGAAACTTAAGAAACAAACAACTCAGGGTACTTAGCACGCATGCTATCCTCGGTTTCCCAAGTTGCCTCCTCGATACCGTGTCTCGACCACTGCACCTTGACCAAAGGGATGGTCTTATGCCTCAGTCGTTTCTCCCGATGTTCCAAAATCTTCAAAGGACGCTCCTCAAAAGTAATATCCTCGGCAACGTCAATCTCCCCATAGTCGATGATGTGACTAGGATCCGGGACATATTTCCTCAGCTGGGAAACATGAAAAACGTTATGAACATGACTCAGGGCCGGGGGTAACGCCAAACGGTATGCTAACCCACCGACTCGCTCGAGAATCTCGAAGGGTCCAATAAATCTCGGACTCAACTTCCCCTTCTTCCCGAAACGGAAAACTCCTCTCGTCGGCGACACCTTCAGCAAAACGTGGTCTCCCACCTCGAATTCTAAAGGTCGACGACGGACATCGGCATATGACTTCTGTCGACTCTGGGCAGTCAACATCCGTCCTCGAATTAATTCTATCTTCCGCCTCGTCTCTAAAACGACATCCGGCTCGGTCCCGACCAAATCGGACGCCTCATTCCAACAAATCGGTGACCGACATCGCCGCCCATAAAGTGCCTCGTATGGTGCCATCCGAATCGACGCATGCCAACTATTGTTGTACGTGAATTCGATCAATGGCAAATGCTCCTCCCAGTCGTTGCTCCAATCGAGAGCACAAGCACGCAACATGTCCTCGAATGTCTGGATGGTGCGTTCCGACTGTCCATCTGACTGGGGATGAAAAGAGGTACTCAAATGTAAACGGGTACCTAACGCCTTATGCACCGCCTGCCAAAAATGCGATACGAAACGGCCATCACGATCCGAAACAATAGACTTCGGAGTACCGTGAAGTCTCACAATCTGCGCGATAAACACACGAGCTAACTTCTCCGGGCCCCCAAGTGTCCTTGATGCCCAGAAAATGTGCCGACTTGGTCAGACGATCAACAATCACCCATACCATGTTCATGCCCGACCTCGATCTCGGCAAACTCGTAACGAAATCCATCGATAAGTCTTCCCATTTCCATTCCGGAACGGGAAGTGACTGCAATAACCCAGCCGGTCGCTGATGCTCGATTTTGACCTGCTGGCAAGTCAAACATCTCGCTACAAACTGTGCGACCTCCTCCTTCATATCATTCCACCAGAAGTTCCTCCTCAGGTCCTTGTACATCTTACTCGAACCAGGATGAACGGAATAGGGTGTGGAATGGGCCTCATGCAAAATGCTCTGTCGCAACTCTGGATTGTTCGGCACACAAAGCCGACTCTGGAATCTCAAAACACCATCCTCGTGAATCACAAATCCAGGAGACTTTCCCTTAAGAACGTTCTCTCGGATTTGAGTAATCATCGGATCCTCTGATTGTTTCAGCTTAATTTCATCGATCAAAGACGACGAAATCTCTAAAGCACAAAGTTGCCCGACAGCCCCAGGCAACAAAACCTCAACATCTAACCCGATCAAAGCCCGCCGAAGCTCAGACTGAGGCGTAAGGACCTCAAGCGTTCGCAACGCAATCGGTTTCCGACTCAAGGCGTCGGCCACGACGTTCGCCTTGCCCGGATGATAAAGAATTTCAAGGTCATAATCTTTAATCAGCTCTAACCATCTCCTCTGCCTCATATTCAACTCCCGCTGAGTAAATATGTATTTCAGACTTTTATGATCGGTAAAAATCTGACATGTAGAGCCGAAAAGATAGTGACGCCAAATCTTGAGTGCAAAGACTACCGCCGCTAACTCCAAATCGTGAGTAGGGTAGTTAAGTTCATACGGCCTTAACTGTCTCGACGCATAGGCAATGGTCTTGCCGTGCTGCATTAATACGCACCCAAGACCCTGACCCGAAGCATCTCTATAGACGGTGAATCCCTCGTTACCACATGGCAACGCCAAGACCGGGGCTGAAGTCAAACGCTTCTTCAGCTCCTCGAAACTCGACTGCCTCTCATAGGTCCAGACGAACTTCTCGGATTTATGGAGCAACTGAGTAAGTGGCCGAGCTAGTTTTGAGAAACCCTCGACGAACCTACGGTAGTAGCCAGCCAAACCCAAGAAACTACGGACCTCCTTCACATTTGTGGGCGATGCCCAATCCAATACTGCCTCAATTTTCTGCGGGTCCACACGAACCCCTTCGGCTGAAATCACGTGACCCAAAAACATCACTTCCTTCAGCCAGAACTCACATTTCGAGAACTTCGCATAGAGTTGCTCGGTCCTCAAAATGTCTAACACTATCCGCAAATGATGGGCATGCTCTTCCTCATTCCTCGAATAGATAAGAATATCGTCAATGAAGACGACGACACACTTATCCAAATATTCGATAAAGACTTTGTTCATCAACCGCATGAACACCGCCGCGCATTAGTTAACCCGAAAGGCATAACTACGAATTCATAATGTCCGTATCTCGCTCGAAAAGTTTGCTGCACGTCGGACTCTCTCACCCGGCGATAGTACCCGATTTCAAATCAATCTTCGAGAATACATGACTCCTCAGAATCGATCGAACAAATCATCAATCCTCGGCAAAGGATACTTGTTCTTGATGGTTACCTTGTTTAGTTCGCGATAGTCGATACACAAACGTAGTGAACCATCCTTCTTCCGCACAAACAGGACCGGCGCGCCCCAAGGCGAGGCGCTCGGTCGAACATACCCCGATTCAAGAAGCTCACTCAACTGCTTCTTCAACTCTGACATCTCTGAAGGTGCCATGCGATACGGCGCCTTCGAAACAGGAGCCGCGCCCGGCTCTAACTCTATAGCAAACTCGACCTCACGATCCGGTGGCAATCCCGGTAACTCATCAGGAAAAACATCAGGATACTCATTAACGACTGGAATCGACGGAAGCTCGACTCCACCATTTTCCGTCTTTAAGGCATAGCACCAATAACCAGTACACCCCTTTCGCAGGAGACTCATCGCCTTCAAGGCATTAATAACGAACTTCTGGTTTCCCCTCTTTCGCCCCGCGAACGAGTGCTCGGTGCCATCCTCGGCTAACATAGTGATGATTCTCGTGCGGTAGTTCATGATTGCGCCATGCCGCTCGAGCCAATCATCCCCGAGAATTAGATCCTCACCCTCAATATCAACAACGATAAGATTAGAGAGCCAGGCTCTCTCACAAATAAACACAGAACAGTCTCGGTCCTCTCGATCGCCAACGCTCCTGTCACCGCTAGGAAGTTTAACGATGAAAGACTCGCAAGGCGACAAACAATCGAGACTCAAACGGCGCACACACCCCAGCGATATGAACGAATGTGTAGCACGAGAATCGAAAAGCACACCGACAGGATGAGAATGAATATGAACGGTGCACTGCCGCCACGATGGCCTTTGGGGTCATCGGCCCTCCTCATCTCGTAGATACGCGGTGGCAGAGCCGACACTGAAGCTCCTCCTCTAGCGGGCTGACCCGACCCTACCTCGACCGGCACTCGGAGGTGGCGGCGGAGCAAAAGAACCCCGATTCACACTTGGCTCCAAAGGTCTTTGGAAAAGAAGCCTGAGCACCAGGAAGCTTTCTTACCCGCTCACAAAAGAAGGCCTTGTGGCCCGACTGACCACAAGTGTGACAAGTTAGAGGCGGACGAGGACACTCCCGGTTCCGATGGCCCGGCTCGCCGAAGTTAAAGTATTTGGCATCCCGAACGGAGGCACCGGCAGTACCCCGATAGCCCCCAGAGAAACGAGCCGAATTACCTCCAGGAATATTCACAGACTGAGACTTCTGCTGGCCTCCACCTCTGTGACACGAAAAATTTCTGGCGGATTTCTGCTTCTTACTCTCCCGAACCGCCGCACTGGCTGTCACCGACATGTCGTAGGCAAGAGCTCGACTCTGATAATCCTTCAGGGTAGTACATACAAGTCCAGACATATAGTCCCGAATGGGTAGTTTCATTCTCCTGGAAAAATGGAAAATTTTGTCGCTCTCAGCGACAACTTGGGTCTTCACATAACCCAACTCTTTATTGAAATCAACAATGGCTTGGGATACGGGAATATCCCGAGGTTGGGCATCGTAGAAAGCATGCACTCGAGCCTGTCTGACCGGCCACGGACAATACTCGGTTTCCATCAACTCCTGAAACTCGGCCCACGAAGCAACATGATCTTTGGGACTAACGGCCTCCCACCAATCTGTAGCATCTCCCGTGAGAAAGTATTGAGCAATAGGGACCTTACGGTCCTCGGGACAATTGGTAGCAGTGAAGACTTTGGATATCTCCTTGATCCACCCTTCCCAGCCGATCGGGTCCGAAGCTCCCGAGAACTGAGGAGGATGCATCTTGATGACATCCTGAAGCCGCGATCCACTCGCCCCGATTAGCGTGGGCACGATCGGGGTTACGGACCACTTGAGCTATAGCCGCCATCCGGTTAACCATTTGCCGCATAATGCCGCAATACCAAGATCGGCGCGCTCCCGAGAAGAAGCATGACCGTGACGGTCACCGATCGCCGGCTCCCGAAGAATGCGGCGTGGCCGCCCCACCGGCCCCACGTCCTCGGCGCGTCCACGGCCACGACCACGACCACGACCACGGTTTCCTCGGCATCCATACGATGTTAAGAGATAGCAGTATATCGATGATGAGTAAGGGGAAAAGCAATTACGATTGAGTAGAAATACAATGCAAGAAACAAAAGAGCCGAATAGGAAAACTTACGAGCACCGGAAATCTTGGGATCTTTGGCGGTGTGACAATGTGCAAGACAAACACGACTAGACCCAATTAACCAACAAGCCTAGGTATCCATAAACCTAGAGCTCCGATACCATTTCTGTAACACCCCGAGATATTCGGAATATGTTACAGCGCCGTAGACCCCTATATGGGACCCACCAGGCTACGATAAGAAAACTCCACTCGACTAACCATCTTGGTTAGCGAGGATACACAATTAAATAATATGACATATAAAGATACGCCCGGAGCAACCGGCAAAATAAGCATCAACCAACAACGTGACAATTTTAAGGCAATACAATACGGAGTTTGAAACGATAAGCCTAAGTACTCGCGAGTACAATCTATAAGTTTAAAACTGTGGGAACAACCATATCGAAATGGACAAAGGAAATAAGTAGACCCAAATGCACATGTCAACGGCCTTGGCCAACATCCTCGTACTGTCCCGGTGCTCGCTCGTCCGGATAATTATGACCTGAAATCCATAACAAGAATTTCCCCAAAACGGGTCCCCAAAGGGGTTAGCAATTACGCTAGTACAAGTAGTCAAGGCAAACCAATCGCTTACACATTTCATAGTACATGCACCAATATCATTTTCAAAAGTCAAAACCAGACATGTCTTTTCCGGAAACAAACAGTCAAACAATTTGCCTAGGACCGGGACGAAGCCACGAATCCCACCCGAGGCCTCTAAGGACCCTCCCGAGCTGGCCATTTCGTAAAACAAATCACGCATGTGCATCGCCTAGACCGGACGAAGCCACGAATCCCACCCGAGGCCTCTAAGGACCCTCCCGAGCTGGCTAGCGAAACAAACTCATGAATCCAGAGTGAAGTCATAGATTCCCCCGAGGCCCCGTCGGACCCTCCCAGGGTGAGCAAAGCACACACAATATACATTACCATTTCATGTTAAGCATAAAGGTTTCCAAAAGAATACTTGCCTTGAATTAATGACGACGCGAAGAACGAAAGGAAAGTCACCGACGAACGCTAGGAACCAATGAAACCGAACCTAACGATTCGAAGAATACAATTGTTAGGCGTATTTTTATACGCTTATTTATCATTATTTTGTAGTATTTTGGAGTGTGAAATCATCTAAATGAGCTTTTAATGCCTTAATTTTGTATGATTGACAGGAAATTGAAGTCCGGAAGCTTAAACGAGGCAAAACGGGCGAAACGGCAAAATCGACTATGAGCCGCGGCACAAGGAAGCCGAGCCGCAAAGGAAGACACCACCTGAAGGGCGAGTAGTGTACTGCGTGTCGCGGCACGACCCATGTGAGCCGCGGCACGTAAGGATTTAATTACGCCTGTATTCAGATTTTGGCGATGTGCCGCGGCACAGTTGATGAGCCGCGGCACACTTAGCGGGTTTGGTACGTCTGCATGGATTTTGGGCGTTTGGCCGATTTTCAACCAACCGATACGGACGCGATTTATGGAAGTGCTGAGCTATAAATAGGGCTTAAGACCCTAATTTAATCGGGAGGAATCATTGAATCAAAACCTAAGAGAGCTTAAGCTTGGAGACAGAGAAGAGGAGGAAAGCCGAGGAATTCAAGGCGAAGGCGGAAGTCAAGAAGGGAATCATTGAATCTAAACCTAAGAGAGCTTAAGCTTGGAGACAGAGAAGAGGAGGAAGCAGAGGAATTCAAGGCGAAGGCGGAAGTCGAAGAACGGAGGAGTCCGAGCTTCATCTGCGTTTGAATTTTATGCTTTCGTTTATTTATTTTGTATTGTCGAGTTTTTAGTATGTCGCTAAAGCCCTAATCTAGGGTTTTGATGAAACCTTTATTTTGACGAATTGATTGAGATTATCCAATTTATTACCTTTTTATTGAGTTTTCCCAATTATGTTTAATGCTTGCAATTATCGGCCAATAGTTGTATTGATTTAATCATTCACTTGAATCGGGAGAGGAGATTTGGTGAGGAACTATTGGTGAGGACCGTTTATTACGTGAGATAGGAATATACTCATAGGAACTACGTGGCCTTTAGGAGATTTCATGCTTTTGCCTAGCGACGAGATAATTCACCTAGGGATAGAGTGCGTTAGTCGACGTTAGATAAATCTATTGACCTCGGGAGAGGCGGTAGAATATTTTAGCAATCTCCGCCTTCAATAAATTGGGAAAATTATTTATTACGGATAATCAAGATTAAATTCGGATAAATTAAGGTGGATTCATAACTCTAGACTTATTTATCATTTGATTCCTTTTATTCAAGCTATCGTTTTCTGTTTAGTCTTTTATTAATTCTTTTAGTTATTAATCCAAAAACCCAACTTCGATTGTTCAAATAAAATTGGAATACGAAAACGTCGGTAGTTAGAGATTCAATCCTCGTGGGAACGATACTCTACTTATCACTTTATTACTTGTAAACGATGACGTGCACTTGCGTGTAGGAAATATCGCAACAAGTTTTTGGCGCCGTTGCCGGGGATTGAAATTTTTCTAATATCGACTTAAGTATTTCCAGTCTTAATTTGAACGTTTTATTTTTATTTTTTTTGTGTATTTAATTTGGTTTATTCGTGTAGTGCATGAGAAGACTCGGTAACGAAGGCCTACTACCTTTGGACACCGAGCTCGAGCGCACTCTAAGAAGGAATAAAAAGGAAAAAAGAGAGTTGCAGACGACGGTCAAGATGGCCGAAAATGTTGAAATCCAAGGAGGAGACAACCAAGTGCGGCAAGTTCAACCGGAACTCGCTCTTCGAGATTATGCCATGCCGCAAGTCAACGCAAATTTTTCGGGAATTCGGCGTCCCACCATCCAAGCTAATAATTTTGAAATCAAGCCCGCCATTATTCAGATGGTACAGGCGAGCCCTTTCTGTGGATTGCCGAAGGACGACCCGAATGCCCACATTGCTTCGTTCCTTGAGATATGTGACACATTTAAAACAAATGGTGTCACCGACGATGCCATCCGATTGAGGCTTTTCCCTTTTTCTTTGAGGGATAAAGCAAAGTTTTGGTTAAATTCCTTACCGCCGGGGTCGATTACAACATGGGAGAGGTTAGTGCAAGCCTTCCTTGCAAAATTTTTCCCACCAGCTAAGACGGCGCGGTTGAGAAACGAGATAACCACTTTTGCCCAGTTCGATATGGAATCGCTCCACGAGGCGTGGGAGCGATATAAAGAATTACTTCGAAGATGCCCTCATCACGGCATTCCTGATTGGCTTCAGCTGCATACGTTTTATGGTGGTTTGAGTGCTTCTACACGCACTTTAGTGGATGCAGCCTCCGGAGGAACATTCATGGGAAAATCTATGGCCGAGGCTCACGTGCTTTTGGAGGATATGGCCGAAAACGCATACCAATGGCCAGCAGAAAGATTGACACCGAAGAGGGTAATGGAAGTTTCGAGCAATGATCCGATTTCCACCTTGTCAGCTCAAGTCGCCGCTTTGACACAACAGCTCCAGAACTTTTCGCACGCACCAGCCCCCGTTACCATTGAGACGTGTAATTGGTGTAACGGATCACACCCGAGTGCGGAGTGTCAATTTGGAAATCCGTTCGAGCAAAATCAGATGGAGCAAGCTCAATTCGTAGCCAATGGAAATCGACAAAGCCATTTTTACCCCAGCACTTATACTCAAGGGTGGAGGAATCAACAAAATTCTCCATGGCGAAATGGGCAAGCTATGAAGCCTCCACAACCTCACTTCGTGCAACCCCCACAAAGACCCCTCAATCTTCAAAGGTATCGTTGGAGGATGCTCTTGCTCAATTGGCGGCTAACACAAGCCAATTCATGACCCGCACCGAGACGACTCTTCAAAATCATTCAACCTCCATCCGAAATTTAGAAACACAAATGGGGCAGATTGCTAATTTATTGTCTTCTCGGGCTCAAGGTGCAGCCCCCAACGCAGCCGAAGTGAAACCCAAGGAAAATGTGCAAGCAATCGAATTAAGAAGCGGAAAGGAGTTGAAAGGGCAGCCTATTAATGACAAAGAGCAGCCGAACGTGCAGAACGAGAAGGAAAAGGATGAGACGCCTAAGCCAAAGGAAGTATCGACTACTCAGCCCACTCCTCAAATTCCATTTCCACAGCGTTTTCAAAAGCAAAAACTGGACAAGCAGTTCTCAAAATTCCTCGACGTTTTCAAGAAATTGCACATAAACATTCCGTTCGCGACGCATTGGAACAGATGCCGAGTTACGTCAAGTTCATGAAAGAGATCTTGTCCAATAAACGGAAGCTCGAGGAATATGAGACGGTCGCTTTAACGGAGGAGTGCAGCGCTATTTTACAAAAGAAACTCCCACCGAAATTGAGAGATCCGGGAAGTTTCACCATTCCTTGCATCATCGGAAATTCATCTTTTGAAAGAGCCCTATGTGATCTCGGAGCCAGTATAAATCTTATGCCCCTTTCGATTTTTAAAAAGCTGGAGATTGGGAAGCCAAGCCGACGGCAGTCTCTCTACAATTGGCCGATAGATCCATCAAATACCCGAGGGTGTGATAGAGGACGTTTTAGTTAAAGTGGATAAGTTCATCTTTAGGCCGATTTCATCGTACTTGATATGGAAGAAGACCAAGATATCCCAATTATTTTGGGAAGACCATTTTTGGCAACAGGCCGAACGTTGATTGATGTGGAAAAAGGAAAGCTGACTTTGCGCGTTCAAGAGGAGCAAGTAACCTTCAATATTTTTCGAGCCGTAAAATATCCAAGTGACGCTGAAAATTGTTTCCAAGTTGACGTCATTGACTCGTGCGTGAGTAGAACTTTTCGAGAAAATTATCCACCCGATCCATTGGAATCCGTTTTGATTGGGGCTGTTTCCGAACCAAATGGAGAGCATGCCGCCTACGTACGACACATGGATGCTTCCCCGCCAATTTTTATTCGTAAACCATTCGAGGAGCTAGGAAGTTCACAAACTCGACCGACCCCATCGATTGAAAAACCTCCAAAATTGGAACTCAAAAAGCTGCCACCTCATTTGAAGTATGCATTGGGGCCCGACGACTCCCTTCCAGTTATTCTTTCGGCCACTTTAGCAGGAGATCAAGAAGCAAAATTATTAAGAGTTTTGATGGAGTACAAATCTGCTCTTGGTTGGTCTATTGCGGATATCAAGGGGATCAGCCCATCGATTTGCATGCACAAGATTTTGATGGAGGAAGACTACAAACCATCCGTGGAGCATCAACGCCGGTGAATCCTAACATGAAGGAGGTGGTAAAAGTCGAGGTTTTAAAACTCCTCGACGCAGGTATGATCTTTCCAATTTCTGATAGTAAGTGGGTAAGTCCGGTTCAAGTTGTGTCGAAAAAGGGTGGGATAACAGTTGTTCAAAACGATAATAATGAATTAATTCCCACCAGGATTGTTACGGGGTGGCGTATGTGCATAGATTATAGGAAACTAAATAAGGCCACTAGAAAAGATCATTTCCCCTTGCCTTTTATTGATCAGATGTTAGATAGATTAGCCGGACACGATTTCTATTGCTTTCTCGATGGCTATTCGGGGTATAATCAGATTTACATAGCCCCCGAAGACCAAGAGAAAACGACGTTTACATGTCCTTACGGCATTTTCGCTTATAGGCGCATGCCGTTTGGATTGTGTAATGCGCCGGCGACTTTTCAACGGTGTATGATGGCTATTTTTTCTGACATGGTAGAGCAGTGTATTGAGATTTTCATGGATGATTTTTCTGTTTTTGGAGATTCTTTTGACATTTGTTTGGAAAATTTGCAGAAGGTCTTGCGAAGATGTGAAGAGACCAATTTAGTCTTGAATTGGGAAAAGTGTCATTTTATGGTGCAGGAGGGCATTGTGCTTGGCCATCGAATATCCTCACATGGAATTGAAGTCGACCGAGCAAAAATTGAGACAATTGAGAAGATGCCTCCACCCACTTCGGTCAAGGGGATTAGGAGTTTTCTGGGACACGCCGGGTTCTATCGCCGATTTATTAAGGATTTTTCAAAGATCACGAAGCCGTTGTGCAACTTACTCATGAAAGATGTCTCATTTACTTTCGACGAGTCTTGTAAAGAAAGTTTTGAGTTGCTGAAGAGAGCTCTAAGCACGGCACCGGTGATAGTCGCTCCGGATTGGGACCTTCCATTCGAACTAATGTGCGATGCTAGCGATTTTGCCATTGAGGCTGTTTTGGGGCAGAGACGAGGGAAGGTGTTTCATGTCATATACTATGCGAGCCGAACGCTCGATGACGCCCAAAGAAATTATGCCACAACGGAGAAGGAATTGTTGGCAGTGATATTTGCATTTGATAAATTTCGGGCTTATCTACTAGGAACAAAGGTGATAGTGTGGACCGATCATTCGGCGATAAAGTACCTTTTGGAGAAGAAGGATGCCAAACCAAGGCTGATTCGGTGGGTGCTACTCCTTCAAGAATTCAACTTGGAGATTCGGGACAAGAAAGGGACAGAAAATGTTATAGCCGATCACCTTTCACGGTTAGAGAGTTCCCTCGAGAAGGAAGAAAGTCAGCCACAAATTATAGAAACCTTCCCCGACGAGCAGCTCTACAAGTTGGATTCAACACATGCGCCTTGGTATGCTGATCTAGTGAACTACTTAGCAAGTAAAACAATTCCGAACGATCTCTCACGACATCAAAAGAAGAAGCTAATCTCGGACGCTAAGTACTATTTGTGGGACGATCCTTTTCTTTTTAAGCGATGCCCCGATCAAATTATCCGTAGATGCATTCCAGATGAGGAAATCCACGGTGTGCTGAACCATTGCCATGCATCACCCTACGGTGGACACTTTAGTGGAAATAGAACAGCAGCGAAGGTCTTACAGTCGGGATTTTATTGGCCGTCCTTATTCAAAGATGCTCACTCCTTTGTGTCTACATGTGATCGGTGTCAACGGACAGGAAACATCTCAAGACGACACGAAATGCCGCTGAACACCATACTTGAAGTCGAATTATTTGATGTATGGGGGATCGACTTCATGGGTCCATTTCCCCCATCAAACAAGAATCTCTACATTTTGGTGGCCGTGGATTACGTCTCCAAATGGGTTGAAGCGGTGGCGCTACCTACGAATGGGTCCAATGTCGTAATCAAGTTTATCAAACAACATATCTTCTCACGCTTTGGGACTCCACGTGCTATTATAAGTGATGGTGGGTCACACTTCGACAACAAATTTCTTGATGCGGTTTTGAGAAAATACGGAGTCACTCATCGTGTTGCCACAGCATACCATCCGCAAACGAGTGGTCAAGTCGAGATATCAAATCGAGAGCTGAAGTGGATTCTAGAAAAGACGGTCAGCTCGTCTCGAAAAGATTGGGCATTTAAACTCGATGATGCACTTTGGGCGACTGGATGCGTATAAGACACCTATCGGAATGTCGCCCTCAGATTGGTCTATGGAAAAGGTTGCCATCCGCCGTAGAGATGGAGCACCGTGCTTATTGGGCGATAAAGAAACTAAACTTTGATCTAAAATCCGCGAGGAAGCGGTGTTTGCAGCTGAACGAGTTGAAAGAAATTCGCCACAACTCATACGAAAATGCAAAACTTTATAAGGAGAGGACAAAAATTTGGCATGATAAGCACATCACGCAGAGAGAATTTGTCCCGGGTCAAGAGGTGTTGCTATTCAACTCACGCTTAAAGTTATTTCCCGGGAAATTGCGTTCATGATGGTCGGGACCGTTCACCGTAGTTCAAGTGTTTCCACATGGTGCAGTAGAAGTTCAAAGAGATGGTCGACAATTCAAAGTTAATGGACAACGGTTGAAGGCATACTTGGGAAATCCAATAGACACGCAGAAAACGAGCGTCACCTTATCCACCGCCGGATGAATGCGAGAGAAGTCCGGCTGAAGACTATAAACTTAGCGCTTCTCGGGAGGCAACCCGAGTATTAGTTGTAGATTCTTTGTTGTTTGCTTGCAATTTTTAGAGTCTCTTTTTGTCTTCTTTCCTCTTGGATCCATCCTTTCCTCTCATTTTAATGAATTCGTGTAAAATTTCTGTGCAGGAATCAGCAAAAAGGGGATAAATTCAATAATGGGCCGCGGCCCAGTCCAGGTGAGCCGCGGCACACACCAGCTGAGGAAAAATGGCCGATCAAACTGTACCCTGTGCCGCGGCATGATCTTACTGAGCCGCGGCACACCAGGTCGCTGAGCCGCGGCACACTAAATGGTCAAGAAACGCCCAGGGCGCCTGTACTTTGTGCCGCGGCATACTAAGGCTGAGCCGCGGCACACTATAACACTGAGCCGCGGCATACGAAATCTGAGCCGCGGCACCCGACGGCATATCAAAACGTCCAAATCCGACTGTACTTTGGGCCGCGGCTCACTTTTATTGTGCCGCGGCACCCGTCGCAAAATAAGAGCAGCCAGGTCAAGCTCTTTCAGTCGATCGGCCTGCATATATACTTCTTCCCTTCATTCCTTCCCTCCTGCACACGATGAGGTTAGTCGGGTCCATTCTATCAGTCTCCTTCTCAAATTCTCCAGGTAATTTTTGATTTCTAAATCATAGGTGATTTTTGATGTGAAAAGATTTGGAGTTTTATATTGCTAGTTGTTCTTCATTGTTGTTTCTGAAATGGAGTTGGAATATGGGGAATTTGTTATTGTGATGGAATTGATGTTTATGAACGAATTGTTGATGATGGTTTTTGTAATTCAGGGCTACAATCTGTGTTATTATTTTTGGGATTTGGAATTAACCATCAAAATTTTTGTTCTTCATTTTAACTTGTGCACACAAGGTGTTTGATAAATTGCAGCAATGGAAATTTGATCATTCAGAAGCACCACCCTCCTCACCGGACGATGCCGGCACCAGCTCCTGAGCAGACTGGAGGGGAGTACTTGACCTTTTACTTTTCTTGCATTTCATTTTTGTCCATTGAGGTCAATGTACGTCCTACGTTTGGGGGAGGGATTTACATTCAGTCTACATTCATTGCTGTACTCTATTTTCTTGCTGTACATTATATTTTGTTGCACTTTTCTTTCTTTGCGAAATTTTTTTTTTTTTTAGATAGCCTTGCTTGCCGTAGTTTTTCTTTATTCGTGAATTTTCGTGCTTCTATTATGTGTGATACTGATGTTACGACACTGTCTTTCTCTCTGAAGAAGCGGGCGAGTTTTAGTCGAGTTGTAGTCAGTTATTTCTGTTCTGCTTAGTAGTCAATTAGGTCCGAAATTTTTTTGCGATTGTAGAGGACTTGGCAGATAAGAGACGATACATACTTGTTTTTAAATCCCCATCATTACGTTTGGCTACATTTTCCGGATAGTGAGTCGTACTGTTTCTTTAGTCGTGTTGGCACTTAAATTGAGTTTAGAGTCGGGCAGTTTTTCCCTAAAAGTCGAGATGATGTGTTCTATGAAGGGAAGTCTAGTAACCGGGGGTATTCGCGTGACCCGTTGTTTACTCTCGCGTAAAACGACGACCCCGATTAGACTAGTGATTTAGTGATTTCACATGTGCCAATGATAGGGAGCCTAGTAACCGGGGGCATTCGCGCGACCCGCTGTTTACTCTCGCGTCAAACGGCAACCTTGATTCGGACATGCGGAAATTATGTATTCGAGTTGTTTCTCCGCTGTAGACGGGAACTTAGTAACTAGAAGCATCCATGTGCCCCATGAGTGTCTTTTACGTCAAACGGTTTCCTAATACATGAGAATGGAAGTTCCACCCTAGGATTATCCCGATGAAACATCCCGAGATCCTAACCTAGTGGTCAACTCGAATCGAATTCTTGAGCATATTTGTATAAGGGGACACTGTCCGAGGTTTAGTTGTTAGGAGACTCGTGAAAAATTGTGCCTTTAGACTGTGGAACGGGACGAACTAGCTTGTCTATTTTAGCCTTTCATATTGACGGTCGATTCGACTCATGTTTTGTTGATCTTTGAGCTGAGTTTTCTTCATGAACAAATGATTAGGGATCGAACTTGATTACTTTGCGGTATCACTATTCTGAGTGCAGCTCGCTTTTATGACACTCGTATTATTTAGAGAGAATGGCAGGATAGTATTGATTAGGTTGAACACTATGAGTTGCACGATGATTCACGACATTCTTTTATTGACTTTAATTCTTTTTGCTTGAGGACAAGCAAAGGCTTAAGTTTGGGGGTATTTGTTAGGCGTATTTTTATACGCTTATTTATCATTATTTTGTAGTATTTTGGAGTGTGAAATCATCTAAATGAGCTTTTAATGCCTTAATTTTGTATGATTGACGTGAAATTGAAGTCCGGAAGCTTAAACGAGGCAAAACGGCGAAACGGCAAAATCGACTATGAGCCGCGGCACAAGGAAGGCGAGCCGCGGCAAAGGAAGACACCACCGAAGGGCGAGTAGAGTCAGACTGTGCGGCACAGCCCATGTGAGCCGCGGCACAGAAGGATTTAATTACGCCCAGGTATTCAGATTTTGGCGATGTGCCGCGGCACAGGTTCAGTGAGCCGCGGCACACTTAGCGGGTTTGGTACGTCTGCGCGGATTTTGGGCCGTTTCGAAGCCAGTTTTCAACCAACTGATACGGACGCGATTTATGGAAGTGCTGAGCTATAAATAGGGCTTAAGACCCTAATTTAATCGGGGAGGAATCATTGAATCAAAACCTAAGAGAGCTTAAGCTTGGAGACAGAGAAGAGGAGGAAAGCTGAGGAATTCAAGGGCAGAAGGCGGAAGCTGAAGAAGGGAGGAATCATTGAATCTAAACCTAAGAGAGCTTAAGCTTGGAGACAGAGAAGAGGAGGAAAGCAGAGGAATTCAAGGGCAGAAGGCGGAAGCTGAAGAACGGAGGAGTCCGAGCTTCATCTGCGTTTGAATTTTATGCTTTCGTTTATTTATTTTGTATTGTCAGTTTTTAGTATGTCAGGCTAAAGCCCTAATCTAGGGTTTTGATGAAACCTTTATTTTGACGAATTGATTGAGATTATCCAATTTATTACCTTTTTATTGAGTTTTCCCAATTATGTTTAATGCTTGCAATTATCTGGCCAATAGTTGTATTGATTTAATCATTCACTTGAATCGGGAGGAGATTTGGTGAGGAACTATTGGTGAGGACCGTTTTATTCTGTGAGATAGGAATATACTCATAGGAACTACGTGGCCTTTAGGAGATTTCATGCTTTTTGCCTAGCGACGAGATAATTCACCTAGGGATAGAGTGCGTTAGTCGACGTTAGATAAATCTATTGACCTCGGGAGAGGCGGTAGAATATTTTAGCAATCTCCGCCTTCAATAAATTGGGAAAATTATTTATTACGGATAATCAAGATTAAATTCGGATAAATTAAGGTGGATTCAGAACTCTAGACTTATTTATCATTTGATTCCTTTTATTCAAGCTATCGTTTTCTGTTTAGTCTTTTATTAATTCTTTTAGTTATTAATCCAAAAACCCAACTTCGATTGTTCAAATAAAATTGGAATACGAAAACGTCGGTAGTTAGAGATTCAATCCTCGTGGGAACGATACTCTACTTATCACTTTATTACTTGTAAACGATGACGTGCACTTGCGTGTAGGAAATATCGCAACAACAATCACAACCATTTCTAAACGAATACGGAATTGGAATACACCCGAAAACCCGCCTACGATTCATGTATATTCGTATATAAACAACAACGAGGGCGGACCACAACCAAACCCTCTCGATTCCGTAAAAATCACTAAATATACCATGAATCCGTAGGGAAACTAAGAATACCAACAAGATTAATCATATTCCGCATGAATCCATCAACAAAACGGAACGGATCGGAAGAAAATCCCAAAACCCCCAATTTATCGAAAAGTAGGGTTCTAAGAGATTTACCTTGGATTTAGGATGAGAAACACAAGTGGATGATGTTAATCTACACCAAGAATTCAAGCAAAAGAATCTCTGAAGTGATTGGAAGAAGAAAATCGCCTCAAATCGCCTCTGGAGTCGCTCGGCCGCGGAAGAAGGAGAGAAATGAGAAATTGTGATTGTCTCGGTCAACTCCCTGGTTTATATAACCAGGGAGTGTTAGCGTGCGCTAATCCTCAAGGTTAGCGTGCGCTAACGGGGAAAAATTACAGGCCAAAATAGTTAGCGTCCAGTCCAGTAGCCAGACTTTTGGCCGTTAGCGTGCGCTACTCGAAACGTAGCGTGCGCTAATAACCTCTCGGTAGCGCGCGCTACCGACCAATAGCGTGCGCTACCCGGACATCAGTCGAGTCCAGTGGCACTGCCCAGAACCCACCTGATACGTTAGCGTGCGCTACTATACAAGCGTAGCGTGCGCTAACTGATACGTTAGCGTGCGCTACCATACGAGCGTAGCGTGCGCTAACTGGCACCTGACTGGGTTCAGTAGTAAACTGTCCAGTACTGGACACTCATGCTAGCGCACGTTACCGGGCATCATCAGCGTGCGCTAGCCCCTCGACATTAGCGTGCGCTAGCATATGTAGTGTACGCTAATACGCTAGTCCAGAAGGCTGGAAAAACAGCACTGCCACTCCCAGGGCTACTCGCTAGCGCGCGCTACGAAACAAACGTAGTGTGCGCTACTAAGGGATCCCTAGCGTGCGCTATGCAGAAGAAGTAGCGTGCGCTAGGTACGAAATATGAACGGTCCAAAGACACCGAAATGTGAACGAAACATCTAACGGAACATCTCAACGGGTATCATAACATAGAATGGATCCACGGCAACCCCGAAACGGCGGTTCCGCACAACGATAACGGGAATCAAATCAATAGATAACGGAAAAGATACACTGTAAGATACACGAGGGTCACTACGACCGAGAAATACATAAAAAAAATAAAAAATACGAGGGAAGGAAAAATGCGGATATTACATAGAGGAGTTAGTCCATGTTGTATTTGATGAACCTTATTGTGAACCTACAGGAGTAGACAACCTAACCCAAGCAGTCTGGACCTTAGCCCTTCAGAAAATCTCAAAGCCTCATGAATCATGTCATCTCTTTAGAAATAAACCCCACAGCTGTAAGAATAGATGATGTAGTTGAAGCTGATGATGTGGAAGCTTAAGTTGAAGCTAAACCTAGAGACTAACATGACACAACTCGGGATGCAGAATTAGAACCCAACAGGAAGTGGTTAAGAGATCACCTATAGGAGTTAGTAATTGGTGATACTGATGCTGTTGTTTCCACCAGAAGAAGAGCACAACGTACATAAGGGACTGTACTATGTGCACATAGGGAAACCGCATCTGGACCTGGCACGTCCTAATGCCCTGGATGGAAGTCTAAAGCTGAACTCCATAGACTTACATTGTTTACACTAGCTATATCCATAACTCAATCAGAACCTGTCTCGATCTATGGAGGAAGAGCTGAATGGTTTCGAAATGAACAATGTTTGGTACTTAGTTCCCAAACCGACCCATCAAACTGTAATTAGATCAAATGGGTATTTTGAAATAAGAAGGACGAAAATGGTCTAGTTATAAGAAACAAGTCCAGACTGGTTGCCCAAGGCTACAAACATGAAGAATTCATAGACTATGATGAAACAATTGCCGTTGTACCTAGATTAAAAACCATTAGGATATTCCTGGTGTTTGCAGCTCACAAAAATTTCATCGTATATCAAATGGACGTTAAGAGTGCATTCCTGAATTGCGACCTAGCTGAAAAGGTGTACGTCGAACAACCTCCAGAGTTTGCCAACACCGAGAAAGGTGATCTAACATATAGGCTAAGGAAAGCATTGTATGGACTTAAGCAAGCACCTAGAGTCTGGTATGAAACCCTGTCGCTTTATCTTATCAACAACAGATTTGAGAAAGGTTCTATCGACAAGACACCCTTCACAATACAGGAAGGTGATGACCTTCTTATGGTTCAAATTTATGTGGATGATAATATTTTTGGTTTAAATAACCTTAATCTATTTAAGAAGTTCTCTCCTTAAATGCAAAGCAAATTTAAAACGAATATGATGGGAGAAGTTAGTAACTTCTTAGGGTTGCAGGTCAAACAATTGCCTACATGCATATTCATCAACTAAGAGAAGTACACTAAGGAGCTGCACATCAAGTTTGGGATGAACACCTCAAAGTCATCATCGTCCCCCTTGAGCACTTTCACACAGATAAGTGCTGGCGAAGCTGGAAAGCAAGTGGACCAATCACTCTAGAGGAAAGTAATAAGCTCAATATTGTACCTGATAACCAGCAGGCCCGATATCTAATTTGTTGTAGGAGTGTGTGCTCGATATCAGGTTGCACCAAAAGAGTCACACTTCACCACAACCAAACAAATCCTTAATTACCTCAAAAGAACAACTAATGTAGGATTATGGAATCATAATGAAGGAAGGTTAGATTTGATTGGCTACATCGACTCGGATCTCAGAAGCTGCAAGCTCGATAGTAAGAGTACAAGTGGAACTTGTCACTTTCTTGGACCAAGAATTGTGTCATGGTTTAGTAAGAAGCAATTGGCCAAATCTCTTTCTAAAGCTGAGTCAGAATATTATGTGCTGAAAGGTGTTGTATGCAGATCCTTTGGGTGCAGCAATAGCTACAGGACTACGACATCGAGGTTAAATAGACTCCCATCATGTGTGATTGCACAACTGCAATCGCAATCACTCATGCACTCAAGGACCAAGCACATTGATATGAAACATTATTTCATCAGAAATCATGTGCAGAACAAAGATGTTCGGATTGAAAAGGTCCATACAGAAATTCAGATTGTCGACATCTTCACAAAGCTTCTCAGCACAATGAGGTTCTAGGAACTGGGAATGCTACAGCTCGATTAGAACCCTATAAGTTTTTATTATTGTACTCATCAATCGAGGGATAATACTATAAGACTCATGAATACAGTATCCACACTTGTTAATTGTACACACAGAACTACAAGTCATATCTTTATTGTAGGAAGAATATGGTACAACTACCTTCCTACAACTGTAGTGTGCATTAATCAAGGGGGACCACAGTAGGACTCTTGGATACAGTATTAATCACTAATTAAGAATCGAACTCTTTCTGTACCAATTAAGGGGGAACGCTGTATTTTTGCGGATACAGATATATACTATAGGATTTCAATTAATATTTTAATCATATCCAATTCCATACACTTAATCTTTTCAAAAAAAATTTAAGTCCATGTGCACTGTATGAATTTAAAATATTTTCTCATTTTACATCGAAACGACATATGGACTTTAAAGCCTTGAAACCCGTGATTTTAAAATGATTTAAACTCCCTGAACATGTGATAGTGGAGGTTGTAATATGTCAGAGGTGGGACCGACATAAAACTCAAAAATAATGGATTTAGGTCTGGATTCATCATGTACATCATTCAAAAACTATCCCCGTCCCTTAAATCTGACCATTCACTGTAACCTAGCCTCTCAACATCTATAAAAGGGCAAATACACTGACCTAAAGACTTTTTACTGCCTTTGCAATCGTACGAGCCTATAGCATATACTCTATATATTTAGAGATTTTTCTGTGAATTTTTACTCTGGTTCTTAATGTCTACTTCTGAAAATGACTTCCTCTCAAACATCCTATCTCCCCCTGAAGAAAGAAGGAAACCATCATCGGTGGTAGAATTTTTGCAAGGACTGTACTCCAAGAGCGTGTTCTTTCTGAATATGAAGATATGGTTGCGATGAACTTTGTCGCTTTCCATGTAAAGTAACAGGATTTGTACAGGCCTCGAAGCCTTCACCCTGAAAATTATGATGAATCCATTGTTGAGGAATTCTACTTAGACGCTATTTTCAAGTACGCTTCTGAGAAAAAGATGATCCTCTGACAGAATTCGTGCACATGGTGTAGAACAAGAGATCTCTATTAACAGGGATCTTCAGCAGAAATTGTACAAACTCCCCCTGACGGCCTCCTTTTGCAGGATTTGGAAACATTTGGGGATGATAGTATGATTGAGTCATACTAGAAGTTATTTAGTGGGAGCTCGATCGCTGGAGATGCACACCCCTCATGTCACAAGAGTTTTACCCTTCCTTATTTTCACTTGCATGAGTTTTGCTGTGGGGTTATTGAAAATCGGACTCGTGCATTCGAAATGTGCATGAACCTTAGATTTAGGATGATGATGGCCATCATGAGTAGTCAGAAGGTTAGCTGGTGCCAGATTATGATGAAGCGCCTGTAGGAGGAAGACGACTAAAATTATTTTGGCCTAATCAGACGGAATGATCCCTTTCGACATGAGCTGATAGTCAAATATTCTGTAGAGAATGAGAAGGCCCGACTTAAGGGAAAGAAACCTTCTCATGAAGGGATCCGGATCTCAAGCCACCATTCCTATCCTAATTTTGTTGGGGACGATGAGGCCTTGGACTGTGGATGAGACGTGAGGAAGCTTGTGAAAAGGAGTATGCAAAGATTCAAGTCACCCATGCCCAAGGGACTTCAAGGTAATTCTATGTAAAGCCTAAGTTCCCCACTCATCAAGATAAAACTGCCAACTTACAGGAAGAATTTGTCCCTCATGTAACCGATGCACACAAATAATGCTGATGCATCTGTACAACAATAGGAGAAGTCAGTCCCTCTTTAACCGATGATATTGCCACATCTTCCCAATAACATAAGGATACAGTTCTTATAAATGAAGAAGAAGCCCCAACCATCCAACAGGAAGATTTGGTCCCTCTTAAGGAGCTAGAAACAGCTGAGAGCCAATAGGAGGATTTCATCCCTCCTTCTCAACATACTATAGAAGCTGAATAGGAGCAGAAGGAATCAGTCCCTTTGATCTTGTAAACAGGTGCTCCGGCTGAGCCAACAGAGGCTCAAGCCCCAGAATAGGTAATACCTCCTATACCTATAGGTTCTGCTGTATCTGAACCCGATGAGGGCTCCTCTCCGATGACAGTCCGCCAAAGCCAAAAATAATGTGGTCATCGTCCAGGAAGGAGAACTCTCATACTCTTTGCTTGCCCATCCAAATTTTCCGCTCACCGAATCTAAAGTTGCCCAGCTAGAAATCCTTTGCCATAAAACAATCTTTCTATAGGATGCTGTCAAAGCCCTATATGGTGTAGGAAAAGAACTTGATTGGATGAGAGGCACTGCCTTGGATGAGTTCACTGACTATGAGAAGGGTCGTGCAAGGTGTCAGCGGCGCATTCAGACTTCTGCCGAATGCCATCTACAAAGCCCTTCATCAGCTCCAAGAACACCAGGTGTGGATCTTGAAAAAAGAGCAAGAAAAGCTAGGTGTTGCTGAAGATAAAATAGTAGCCGCCCTCAAGAACACAAGGGACAAACTTAGCGGCTATGATCAAGAGATCTATGACCTAAGTACAATGGTGGCAGGTCTTGTCCCCTTGGTGAAAGATATACAAAATAAGTAGACTGAGTCAGTGGGTGTTATTCGGGAAATCCATGATAAGGCCATAGAGCTTGATATGGCTAAAAAGAGGGAAGAGGCGGGGGAAGCTGGCAGGACAAGGAGAATGAAATAGACGCAATACTCGAAGAGAGTGTTGCACTAGCCATCGAGTGACTGAATGGACCCTGGCCAGGTCAAGGAGAAAATGGATACAAAGTAGTTGGTTCTCGACCTGAGTTCCAGGACCCTAAGTTCCCTTAGGAGAATGCAGTACAGAAGCCAGCTAATATCTTCTTGCCTACACATAAGCAGCCGACAGTAGATGAATTCAAAGCTTGGAAGAATAATGAACTGATGCGGTACTTCTGCATAGTCATAAGGGAATCTCTAATCTTAAATCACTACAAGAAGATGGATGCTGCAGCAAACGAGTTCTCGAGGTTATTGGTCGAAGGGAAGCTGCCAATACAAATAATGCTGAAAGGGAGATACATGAATGGTGATCGACCTACTCACCCAGAAGACTAGATTCTCGGGTACGATCCGACTCCAAAAGGAATACATCATTACAGTGATCGAGGCAAAGATGACCTAGTCAACTGGTGGATAGGTATCGAGTATGATCCCATCATAAGATCATCCAAACAGCAACATTATAATAGATAAATTTTTCCTGCTATATTTCTTCTTTTTGCTCCCCAGTGTAATTTAAATTCTGAACAAGCACTCTAATCTCCATTTTGGTACAATAAATACATTTAGTTTCTTTTCAAAAGCTTACAGCTCGTAATCTCTATTTACTATATGATTGCTTGATATTGAAATTATTTTTCTAAGTATGAAATGTGCTAAGTCTAAAGTTGTAAGAACTTGTCTATGAACAGTTTATAGAATAAGTTGTATTCAAACAACTTGCTGTAAGATTGTGCCTACGAGTCAATTACAATTCAAGTTTAAATACACTTAGTCTTATATGATTTGAAATTTTAGAACATCCCCGTGATTCGAAGATTAGATCAACCGACATAAGGATTGAAGATGGGTTGTTTTTAAAGGAGTTTTGGCATTATCAAAAATAGGGAAAATTATTGCAGTAAAAATATAAGTGTTTCGATAAATGCATCCTATAGCAATCTTCATACGGTGCTCAAAAAGACGACTACCTATAGTATATGAAGATGTGGCTTATAGCAAAAAGGTTGGCTACATCAAAGTCGTAGGTATTTTACTTAGGAAAAGCAAAATACAAAACCATTAGGTATACATTTAGACTTTCAAACTATTATGAAATAAGCAATTCTTTATTCACAAAATATTCATAGTTTCAAAGGTAGATTTAATGCTGACACGACATCATTTAATGCGGCTAAAAAGACTATGGACTGAAGAGCATTTAATGAAGTCCTAAAGGAATGTCTGAAGCATTAAATGCTAATACACTTTAATTCAAACATTCAGCAACCCGCTAATGTGAAATGTCCACATCTCACCAACCGGCCAATAGCTACATTTATAACGGATCTATTTTCGAGTTTATAAATAGCCCAATCCAGAGGACTTGCTCACTTACTGATTGAGCAAAGAAACTGAATCGTGAAGCACTTATTATTTTCAAGAGCAATCAATCTCTTCAAGCCTACAACGATTATCTTTGATTGAAGAAATATTGAGTCCTCAACTGAGAACAGCGCACTAAAGCAAGGACCTTCAAGCCTAAAGTTGTTGTCTTGGATACTTGGAATATCAAACTTATACATTGAGTATATTAGACCCATGTGGGCTAATCGAAACCTTTCTGACCTGTGTGGACGAAAAGAGTTCAGGATGAAGCTTAAATCTATGTGGGAAGAAGTTAGTTCAAGAAAGCCTACAACCAATTTGTGTGAACTACTAGTTTAGTTAAAATCATCTATTTGTGTACGACCTTGATTTTAATAAACTTTTACTCCTGTGTGGAGGACCTGCGGACGTAGAGGACATCGCCTCAAACCACATTAAACCCTGTGTTATTACTTCCTGTATTTACTGTTTATTACCGCATGTGATTGTTTTATACGTATTCCTAAAACACTGTAAGCATCAAGCTACATGAGATCATTTAGTTCTTGCACTTACAGCAACTAGCATTAGTATTCCGCTATGCATATCAAAAAAGAGTACAATTTATCCAACCCCCCTTTCTAAGCTGTCATTAAAGTATACTTGACCAACAACCCCCCGAGATGGGATTTGGATGGTGACCAATTCATGAGGTCAGTTTTAGATCTGTGCCGAGGTGATATAGAGGAAGGCGGTCTGTCGCTTCATTAATTATCCACATGTTGCATGGTCGAACTAGAAAGGGACATGTGGGTCGGCTATTAATGTAACAGTCGAATATGAAGGGATACGTGTGCTGACAAGGACACATGTGTTTCTGTAAATGCTCTACGGGGCTCGAGATGCTTTGATTTACAAACCTTCTCGCCTTCCCATGCCCTTTCCCTATAAATACCTCATTTTCCTTTCATTCCTCACTTCACACTTTTGAGGGAGAGAATTTTATGTTTAGGTGAAAGAAAGATTTTAGATCGCCTCTCTGATTTTTTGAGTGTTCTTCCGGGATTTGCAGTTAGTGTTTCGATCTTCTCAGGTCTTCCATCTTCTTAGGTAAAAACTTTCTTTTTTCCCTTTTGACTTTTTAAATGTCTTTCGAGTCAGATAGCCATAATGACCATTTCGAGAGGAGTCGTGAGGTAGCCGTCAGTTTCTCAAATGAGGAAGAGGTGTCTAGTGACAACGGGGTTGGCGATGCAGACTTCCCAAAAGAGGGATAATGATTCAAGAGCCATTGGAAAATGGTTCGGGGTCGTGGGCTCCGTTTGCTCGTAATGTTGGTAAAGGACATTAGATTGGACCTATCTGGTGGGCAGAGGAAGTGAGAAATATGGCGAAGGCTGCTGGGGGCCTAGAAGTAGGCGGCGGATGCGGTATAGGGTAAGCGGACGGTTAAGGTGGCGGCAAGGGTCAGTGAGGGCCCGCAAGGTCTCGCCGCCATACCTTATCTGGAGGAGGTGTCGTAGAGGCCCGCTACAGAACCATGGTTCATAGGAGGAATGGATCTCGGTGTGGAGGTTAGCTCCGTTCTTAGTTCAATCTGAAGGAATGACAGAAAGTTGTTCTCATCACCACGGATGTGAAGTTTTTTAGGCTATACTCTTCGAAAATGATGGTAAGGGCTCCGGGTGTATGACGCTCTGGCATCATACAATGATCGACGATGTTCACCTTCCTTTGCCATGGATTTATGCAGAGAATTGGGGGGATCTCCCGACCAGTTATATCCATCCTAACTCCTGGATCCGACTCATCAGGCTACTGATGTTGTTCCACAAGGCGGGGTATTCGCAGTTGATCTTTGCCGATCTGAATAGCGTATATAGTGGTGAACTTCCAAGAGGGGCTCAAGAATATTCTATTACTCCTCGGGCTGGTTCGACAGAAGTTGGGACGGGGTGTCATCATCTTTGAAGAAATGGAAGAACTAGTGGTTATTTATTGGGGTGAGTAGGGGTCGCACTATTTTCCTGGGGAAAAGGGGGAGGTCACACAATTACAACAACGACATTACCCCAATGCCTCAATGGCTCCTGCAAAAAGCGGGGTAAGGGGGGATCGAATGTACCCAGCCTTACCCCTGTCTTAACACAGAGAGGCTGTTTCCGGATGATCCAAAATGAAAATTGTATCGAGAATTGCATGGGATGACTAGTACTTCATGAGAAAAAGAAGTGCAGCCAGTTTAGTGAGTCGTTTTGTTTTATTCCATTATAATCAAGAAACAGAGAATAAGGAGTCTTTGTCTCCATTAGAAACAATGGAAATAAATAAGTGTTTTTCCAAGCATCTTTTGCTCATCGTGTTTTTTCTGATATCTTATCGTTTGCCATACAGAGAACTTGAAGCCAATACAAGTCGATCTGATTTTCATGAGCCGGATTGAGGTGATCTGTAGTTCAGATATTGACTCTAGGATTGGTGGAAGCTGGTGACCGAGGAGAACCTATTTCAGTCCGGACTAAGAACTACCAAGCCGAATTCCCAAAGAGTCGACTGTTCTGAAGGTACCTGGGTCGCCCTCACTAATTATTTTGTCTCTATAATCACTTTGGACCGATTTGAGAAACATGACCTCTTTTCGCAATTTTTTTTCCACTACGAGCTTGGAATAGATTTTTCAAGCATGGCGTTGGCTGGGGCCGATCAAGAGGTCGATGCTCGATATAGTGATGATCATGGTGCCGCCTCCAGTTTCTTCGGCGATATTGGTCCTGCTGCTGTAGATTGAGGATCCCGAAGAGGTTCCCATGGCGGACCCATCGGCTGGTTCTCCAATTCAGGTCGTCCTTCGTCCCTCCATGGTCAAGCTGGGGCGTATGGCTGCACCGACAAGAGGGCCGGGGGTGTTTGGCTCACCCGCTTAGTGTCAACAAAAAGCGGGGTCGGGTGTGCAAGGTGATGTATGTAACTGCCGCGAATGTGCTGGTTCTTGGACTATACCCTATGTTGTTGGGTTCGGTGATTAAAATCGAGTTACACCGCGGAAAAATAAACTGGTCTAACCGGATAAAAACCGAACCCCTATGAGGATCAATCAAGCATCATATATACGAATATAACAAAATTGGCGAAGATAAGAATTAAAGAATTCACACCCTCGTAGTCATTTGATAATTTCTTCTTGATTCTAAGCACAAACACGAATTCAATTGAATGAGCTTTTGGAAATTTCAGTGCATCGAAAACAACGTGCCTCTACGTATCACGCCTCGGAAGATCACAAAAAAATATTTATATCTTCTTATTCTCGAAAAATACGGCTAGAAGTAAATAGAAATAGCTTATAGTTATTTTTATAAATAATAAGTATTTTATAAAAAAAATATTTTTTCTCTCGAATACATTTAAAACTCAAGTGTAAAAGTGAGAAAGTTTTTTCTCCTTCCCCCTCCTCACACCAAGACTCAATCTTGAATAAAGTTGATGTTGTTTTTATAACAAAAAAACACATCACACCACATGCCAAAAGTCTTAAACTTTTAATTATATACTATATATAATTATAGTCCTCACATATTTATATATCATATATGACAAATGAAATAATTTTCACAAGTCATGAATGAAAATGGGGGGAGGGGGGGGGGGTTTAAGAGGAGAGGAAAGGGAGTTGGTTCGTTTCGGTGTATCTAGTCCGGTAGATAAACCTTGATACGTTTCAATATTAATATAATTAATTAATTATATTAATAATAAATTCTCTAAGAAATAATATTAATAAATTAATTACCCAATAATTTATTCAATTCATGAGACCGATTTGGTTTACCCAGTAAATTAAATTAGACATTCAGTATCCAATATTAACCAAAAGAGAATAAGCTAAATATAATCCATCGTCAACTCTTGGGCCGCGATTATGTGTAAACCCCAAACTAGGCGGATATTACAGTGCCGTGGACTCCCGACTGGAACCCACCAGGCAAATGAAAATTAATGAATTGAGTGATATAATTGTAGTACCGAACCACAATATATCATTAATTACTCCGATGAGGAGTTTCAAGTACAACAAACCCAGGATAAAATAGAATACAAGTATATTTTATATGAAGATAAAATATACAACACTGAATGAAAATGAACGTCCCAAACAGAAATCTGCAGCGGAAATAAAATAAAATAAAGAAAACATGAATGACTGAAAGGACTGGGCCCCCTCTACTAGTATCACTGGGACTCCTCGCCGTCAACGTTCTCTTCCCATGCCTTAGCCTTGCCATGACCTGAAAACAACATCCCCCCAATGGGGTCAGTTACACAGAACAACAATCCTCAAGAGTTGAATAAACACAAACATGATATAACTTAATTATGAAATGAAGCTGAAGAGAGGCATCATAGTACACCCGTAATGGAATGTGCACGTGCACAAGACGGATTTCCGGACACACCCGCCATTGTACCTGATTAGTCTCACGGAGGTACATTACCGTGTGCACAGTCCAATGTGTCGGTGAACCCAACACATGAACATCACGTGCCCGACTAAAAATCCCACACATCCACACCCGGCCACACAATATGAACCCAGAAGGTCATATGAACAAGAATGACCATGAAGGATAATAATGAATAACAATCCGACAAAGTCAAGAATGACTCAACGAGATGAAATGATAGTGAAATGAATGATAGCTCAATGAAATGATTGGAACCGTCGTTCCTCGTGAATGAAGTGATTAATTGGCAATTACAAGTCTCAATACGGTTAATACATTATGAATGAATTATGATTATAAATGAACAACAACGAAAGGAATGAAAATCCTTTTAACCGAGTAGGAATTAACTTACACAACGCCGGTGAAGAATGTCCTTCTCGAACAACGTCCTACAATGAGATGTCGGTCGCTCGAACAACCTTGAATGACAATAATTACCAACAACCACTTAATACATGTATCAAGCAACGAAACACAACTAACTTAAAAGTCGATACAACGATAATCAAACTCATTGGTGCACTCTAATGAATATGTTGTAAACATCCTTCCCGTTGGTTACAACCAATCCCAAATTATCAAAACCAACTTCCAAATGATTGATTCAAACCAGCAAAACAATATCAATGGCATCAATAATCCAATAGGAATCCACAATTCAAGATTACAACAACATCAATCGAAAAATCCACAAATTAACTGAAGTCAACCCCAAGGGTTCTTGAAATAATTCACCAAATAGCCATTAAATCCGAGATATACACTGACTAATCCATAGGAATACATCTATACAAGGTAGATAAACCATATCTAAGGCATTCCAACATAATATCGAGCCCACATGAATAGATCGGAAATAAAACACTTGAACTCCGAATTTCTAGATTCAAGAGGTGATTACCTTGATTATGATGTTTGAAGATGATGAAATGATGATTATTCCAAATTATATGCTTGGAAATGTTGATAGCTGATTCCACCTCGAAGAACACTCCTCGAGAAGCTCCAAAGCGCCCAAAACCGATGAAGAAATGAAAGGGAATGACAAATGATGAAGAAAGGACTGAACTGTCCTATTTCTAGCAGCACCAGTTAGCGTGCGCTTGCTCCTGTGCGTAGCGTGCGCTAACGGGTGTACTGGGTAGTCTAGTACCCTCTGTTTGCAACGGTAGCGTGCGCTACGTACCTTTTGTAGTGTGCGCTACAACCATGTAATTAGCGTGCGTTAACACCAATGGTTAGCGTGCGCTAAAGAATTATCTGATGCCCAGTACTGGAGTCCAGAACCTCATGTTCTCTGATCTGATCTCTGTAGCGCGCGCTACACACAATATTTAGCGTGCGCTACTACACCATTTGCATACGCTAAAACCACTCATAGCGTGCGCTATGAATTAATCCAATTCAGTCCAGTAGCCACTGGACTCTGCCTGTCCGACCTTAGCGCGCGCTACACCAAATGTATAACGTGCAATATATATATATATATAAATATATATATATATATATATATATATATATATATATATATATATGTACGAATCAAAGTCTTCGGCTTTGATCATTTCGTTAGTTTCTCCCATCTCTTCTTTTTCTCCTTTTCGACTTCTTCTTTTCATTTTTCAACTTCGTCTTTTCGTTTTCAACTTATCCGTTTATTCTTGTTCGACTTTTCTCCTTTTTATTTTTCTCTCCCCATTTTTACTTTTCATTTTCCTCGTCATTCTTTCATGGCGCTTTTTATTCTATTCAACTATTTTCTTCCCCTTTTTGTTATCAGCAAAAAGTGTAAATAAAATGCAAATAATGATCGATAATAACATGTATGCAAAAAATGGGTAATCTCCCACAAAAATCTCTCCCTTTAAAAAAATATAATACTCTCCTTGAGTAAAACACCAATTTTGAGAATATCAATAAACATACTAATTATTGAAAATTAATTTTTGGGGATCCAACCGAAAGTCGGTCGTTTTTCATTAACATAGATGATGTTCGGAATAGTGGTTCCTTTAGGAATCCAAATATTTTTAATTTTAATCGTCCGACGTGGGCTTTTACAACTTGAAATATGATGCCCAATTTTAAACATTTTTCATATCGGGGTATTTTGAAATTTAAGGATTCATTTTTAGTATGTGGTTTGAATTCAACCCCTATTTGTTTAAAGTAAATTTTTGAACCGATAACATTTGTTCAAATTTATCGTTGCCACACGAAAATTTCTTTGTTAAACCTTTAAGTTCGTATTGAACTTTTAAAAGATCATTCTTTAAAATATTTTCATTTTCAAGGCATTGCGAATGATCGGTTTCGATAAATTTCCCTTTTTCGAGAATTTTGGAAATTTCGGTTTCCAATAATTTATTTTTAGATTGAAAGGATTTTATTTTAGATAAAGCATTTTGAAAATCGGTGTACAATAACTCGAATGCTTCATATAATTCATCTTGAGACGACGTACTAACCTGGCTTTCGACGTCGCTTTCGTCGAATGAACTTCTTGCCATAAGTGCGAGGTTATTTTGATTGATGAAATCTTCGTCCTCGTCTTCGTCACTCCTGTTGGAATATTTATTCCACACATTAATAAATAGTGTTTTGATGATTAAGTTGCTAAATAAAACAAAATAACAAAGAGGCGAAGCAAAACAACGAAGCAGACGAAGACGCAAAAAGCTGGACAAAATACAAAGCTAGCACACGCTAGACATATAAGTTAGTGTACGCTAACGGGTCCCGGCTACAGATCAGACGAGTTTGAAGTAACCTGAAGTGAAGTCACCTGATGAGAATAGCGCACGCTACACATGCAAGATTAACGTACGCTATCGAGCCCATATTATCGTTGTGAAGATTTTCAAACATAGAATGATGTATGCAGTGAAGTAAGCTTAGCGCACACAACAAGTGATATTTAGCGCACGCTAAATATCAAGTTTGAATCAAGTAAATCAATCCGTTGGGAAGAATCTGATCCAAGTCAAAAAGTATAAACGGATACATGACGCATGCAATGATGTAAGATTAACGCACGCTACAAAGGAAGTGTTAGCACACGCTAGTAGTCAGAGACAGTAGCCACTGGTATGAAACTGGAAGACGTTAACGTACGTAACAGTACATGACGTACGCTAAAGGAAAATACACGCGATAGCGCACTCTAAGGAAAGAAGCCTAGCGCATGCTGAATAACAACGGGCAGTAACGGCTAGTTTGTGGAAGAAGACTATAAATACCCAGTGAGTTGGTATCAATCAACACAACAACATTGAGCAATTTATATACACTTGGGATATCATTGTAATCATTGTAGTTGTTGTTCTTGAGCTTAAATTAGAGTGATTGAGTGTTTTACACAAAATCATACACGAGAGATAAAAGAAAAGATACGATTGAATTCAGTGTTATTAGGATCAAGGATCCGGCATTATTAGAATCGCAATTGCTATCTAAGTGAGGTTTATCTAGTACCGATAGAAAGCTAGAGTGGTTGGCTCCTTGTCCAATAGAAAAGTAAAACGATTTTACTCGGACCGACAAAAAGACAAGCTTGTAACGATTATCCCTCGATAGAAGAGAGGCGTAGAGGTTTTGATCTTGATCCTATAGAAAATGATACATCGAGAGAGGTCGTAGGCACGTTTGGCCGAACCTCTATAAATCCTTGTTTGATTCATTTTCCGCTCTTTATATTTACGCTTCCGCACAAACGGCGCAAATACCGATCTTGCACCAACAATTGGTATCGGAGTGGTTCTTCCAATACACGGCTTAACATCCGAGGAGTCGATCCAAATGGCGTTCCAACTTGCTCCAGTCGAAGGCCTTGCTCTCAATCGACCACCATTTTTTGATGGCTCGAACTTTATGACGTGGAAGAAAAAGATGTCAATATTCATCCAAGCATATGACATCGAGCTTTGGAAGGTGATTTGTCTTGGTCCCAAAATTCCGATGAACTCCAACGGTACGCTTAAAACTTTCGAAGAATATGATGATTCCGATTGGAAAAATGACCATTACAGTTGTAAGGCAACTCAACTCCTATATTGTGCCCTAAATCCGGAAGAACACAACCGGATATCATCGTGTGATAGTGCCAAAGAAATTTGGAAAATGCTTGAGGTAACACACGAAGGTACGTCTCAAGTCAAAGAGACGAAGATAAACATGCTCCTTCACGATTATGAATTATTCCAAATGAAGGACGACGAATCCATCACTATAATGCTCGACCGATTCTCGGTCATCACAAATGGATTAACATGTTTCGGAAAACCACTTTCGAGTAGTGAGAAAGTAAAGAAAATTCTCCGATCACTACCTAGAGAATGGGACGGTACAGTTATGGCCATAATGGAATCAAAAGATTTAAATACTCTTGATTTTAGTGCTCTCGTTGGTTCTCTTATCAACTACGAGATTGTTCTAAAATCTCGGAATGCCAAACCAAAGCCGAAGAAAAGAAACATAGCCATGAAGGCTATGACGTCGAGAAAGAAAGAAGAAATCCCGATGGACGAAAGCGACGAAGAATCGGCATATTAGGCCAAAAATATCAATAAGTTTCAACACTTATTAAACCGGAGAAAAAAGGACATCCAAGCGGGCGAATCTAAGAAATTCGACAACACGTGTCGATTATGTGGTAAACCAGGCTATTTTGCGAAGAATTGTCGTGTAAAACTAAAGGAGGTTTTAATAGCAACATGGAGTGACGAAGATATCGAAGATGAAGATTTCATGAATCAAAATAATCTCGCACTCATGGCCTGGAGTTCACTCGACGATAGCGACGTCGAAAGTCAAGTAAGTAACTCTTACGAAGAACTTTTTGAAGCATTTGGATTAATACATACCGATTATCAAAATGCTTTAAATGAGATTAAATCCCTTAAATCCAAATACAAATCTTTGGAAAATGAAAATTCCAAAATTGTTGAGAAGGGAAAATTTGTTGAAAATCGATCATTCCAAATGCGTTGAAAACGAAAATATATTAAAGGATGATCTTGTTAAGGTTCAAACCGAGCTCAAAAATTTAACTAAGAAATTTTCTCTCGGAAACGAGAAATTTGAAAATATGCTCTCGGTTCAGAAATACACGTTAAATAAAGAGGGGTTATGATTCAAACCACGTTTTAAAAACGAATCCGTAAATTTCAAAATACCCAATTGTGAATAATGTTTGAAAATCGGGCATCACATTTAAAACTGTAAAAGCCCAAGACGGACGATTAAAGTTAAGAAAATTTGGGTTCCTAAAGGAACAATTATTTCAAATATCATCTACATCTCGAAAGAAAAACCAACTATAGGTTGGATCCCCAAAAATTAATTATTGATATTTTACAAAGGGGGGATAATATTTTCAGGGGGAGATATTCCCTATTATTGCATATTTTTTTTCAAATTGGTATCCTCTATATTTTTACACTTTTTGCTGAATAGAAAAATGGGGAGAAGAAGTTGAATCGGATAAAAGCGTCATGAAAGATATGACGAGAAAAATAAAAAAAGGAGGAGAAAATAATAAAAATCGAAGAAGTCGAAAAGGAGAAGAAAGCATACAAAAAGGGGGAGAAACGAAGGAGTTGAAAAATACGATATGAAGAAGTCGAAAATGACAGAAAAAGAAAAAAAATGGGTGAAACTAACGAAACGATCAAATCCGAAAACTTTGAAACGTTAATATATACACATTTTTATTTTGCAGGTTTTATCCAATTCAAGGGTTGTTTTGTAATGATTAAAAAGGGGGAGATTGTTGGAATATTTATTCCACATATTAATAAATAGTGTTTTGATGATTAAGTTGCTAAACAAAACAAAACAACAAAGAGGTGAAGCAAAACAACGAAGGAGACGAAGATGCAAAAAGCTGGACAAAATACAAAGCTAGCGCACGCTAGACATATAAGTTAGCGCACACTAACGAGTCCCGGCTATAGATCAGACGAGTTTGAAGTAACCTGAAGTGAAGTCACCTGATGAGAATAGTGCACGCTACACATGCAAGATTAACATACGGTATCGAGCCCATATTACCATTGTGAAGATATTCAAACACAGAATGATATATGCAGTGAAGTAAGCTTAGCGCACGCAACAAGTGATATTTAGCGCACGCTAAACATCAAGTTTGAATCAAGTCAATCAATCCGTTGGGAAGAATCTGATGCAAATCAAAAAGTATAACTGGACACATGATGCATGCAATGATGCAAGATTAACGCACGCTATAAAGGAAGTGTTAGCGCACGCTAATAGTCAGAGACAGTAGCCACTGGACTGAAACAGGAAGACGTTAACATACGTAACAGTACATAACGTACGCTAAAGGCAAATACATGTGATAGTGCACGCTAAGGAAAGAAGCCTAGCGTACGCTAAATAACAACGGGCAGTAACAGCTAGTTTGTGGAAGAAGGCTATAAATACCAAGTGAGTTGGTATCAATCAACACAACAACATTGAGCAATTTATATACACTTGAGATATCATTGTAATCATTATAGTTGTTGTTCTTGAGCTTTTTTTGTTGTTGTTCTTGAGCTTAAATTAGAGTGACTGAGTGTTTTACACAAAATCATACACGAGAGGTAAAAGAAAAGATACGATTGGATTCGGTGTTATTAGGATCAAGGATCTGGCATTATTAGAATCGCAATCGCTATCTAAGTGAGGTTTATCTAGTACCGATAGAAAGCTAGAGTGGTTGGTTCCTTGTCCATTAGAAAAGGAAAACGGTTTGACTCGGACCGATAAAAAGACGAGCTTGTAACAGTTATCCCTCGACCGATAGAAGAGTGGCGTAGAGGTTTTGATCTTGATCCTATAGAAAAATATACATCGAGAGAGGTCGTAGGCACATTTGTCCGAACCTCTATACATCCTTGTGTGATTCATTTTCCGCTCCTTATATTTACGCTTCCGCACAAACGGCGTAAATACCGATCTTGCACCAACAACTCAACATGGCAATTAAGACTTCTTTCTTTAGATTTGCTCGGCAATTCTTTTCGAAGTGGCCTGGTTTACCACAGATTCGACAGTTATTGTCGAATTTTTTAGACTCGCCCGTCTTGATGTCTTTCTTTATCCGGTTTAATTAGTTTTGAAACTTATTAATATTCTTGGCATAATATGCCGATTCTTCGTGACTTTCGTCCACTGGGATTTCTTCTTTCCGAGACATCTTAGCTTTCATAGCTATCGTTCTTTCCTTCGGCTTCGGCTTGTTGTTACGTGATTTTAGAACAATCTCATAATTTATTAGTGAACCAATGAGGGCGCTAAAATCGAGCGTATTGAGATCTTTAGAATCCATGATTGCTGTCACGATGCCATCCCACTCGCTAGGTAGTGATCGTAAGATTTCTTGACTTTCTCATACTTGATAGCATTTTCCCGAACGAAGCTAGATTATTGGTGATGACCAAAAATCGGTCGAGCATGTTGATGATGGAATCGTCACCCTTTATCCTGAATAACTCGTAGTCATGGAGAAGCATATTAATCTTCGTCTCCTTGACTTGAGTTGTTCCCTCGTGTGTGATTTCAAGAATTTTCCATCTCTTTAGCACTTTCACATGATGAGATACGGTTGACCTCTTCTGGATTTAAGACACAATATAAAAGTTGAGTAGCCTTACAATTTAGATGATCGTTGTTCCAATCCTCATCATTGTATTCTTCAAAACTCTTAAGAGATCCGTCGGATATGATTGGAACTTTCGGGCCAAGACAAATGATCTTCTAGATTTCTATATCATAGGCACGAATGAAGATCGACATCTTTTCCTTCCAAGTTATATAATTTGATCCATCAAAGAATGGTGGTCGGTTCAAGGCAAGAGCTTCGACCGCTACAAATTGAAATGCCATTTGGATCTTCTTCTCCTCGGATGTTAAGCCATTCTAGGAGGTACCGCTCCAATACCAATTGTTGAAACGATATTAGTCAGTATCGTCGTTTGGAGATAGAGTTATAAAAATCTTTCGCGTTGAAGCGATTTAAATAACGGTGCAGAAAATAAATCGACACAGGATTTATAGAGGTTCGGCCAAACGTGCCTACGTACTCTCTCGGTATCTTTTTCTATAGGCTAAAGATAAACCTATGCACCTCTCTTCTATCAGTCGAGGGATAACCGTTACAAACTCGTCTTCTATCGGTCTGAGTAAACCGTTCAATCACTTGTCCTTTTGTCGGTCTAAGTTAAACCGTTTCCCTTATATATTAGACAAGGAATCAACCAATATAGCTTTCTATGGGTACTAGATAAACCTCACGTGGATATAGATTGTGATTTTAATAATGCCGGATCCTTGATCCTAATAACACCGAATCCAATCATATCCTTTCTTTTTCCTCTTGTGTATGAGTTTTCGTGTATCACACTCAAACTCTAAATAATATAAGCTCAATTACAATAATAAGAATATGTATATCAATATCTGATCAATGAATTAATTGCTTTGAGTTTTTGTGTGTTCAATACCATAGAAAGTGGTATTTTTAGGCTCCAAAGCCTCAACTAGCCGTTAGATCTACACTCTCCATTATGTATGTTATTGTCCAACCTTTACGTACGTTAGCATCATTACGTACGTTAACATCATCATGTTACGTACGTTAAGCTCTTCACAAAACAGTCCAGTAGCTTTCGTCTTTGCCATTACGTACGTTAAGCTTCTCCCCATTATGTACGTTATCTTTAGTCAAATTATCCGTTGCATGCTGACCTATGCCATGACGTCATATTCAACGGCTCCTTGTCTGAATTCAGAAACTTCTCATTACGTACGTTAACAATACAGTGTTACGTACGTTAACTTCAGCACATTACGTGCGTTAAGATCTCAATATAGCGTACGTTAACTTCCTTCTGACCAACTTTTTGCTTCTTCAACTTCTTCGTTTTTTTGTTTTGCTTCCTTATTATTTTCCTTTGTTTAGCAACTAATAATCAAAACTCGATTAATAAATATTTGGAATAAAATATTCCAACACCATTAGCATACCTATAACGTGTGCTCCCACTAACCCTTAGTGAAGACAGACCCTCTACATGTCAAAGTACACATTATACAAGTCTTCTCTAAACTTATCCCAATGCCTATCTCCTCATATCCCTAAGAGTGGAATGGTTGCTCTCAAATACATGGACTATTATTCTATATACCAAATCACAATGCAAATGATATACAATAATATAGAAATAAAAAGTACCTTATTTTATTTAATATTTATAATTACAATACAATGCTCTCACTTTCTCATCCTCTGAGTGGCATTTGAGTGCATATACTTAAAAATATCCCACTTGCACTCAGTGCCACAAACTATGGTATCTAATACACATACTCTCTAGATGTCTCTCTAAAACCTTCTAAGATAGTGGCTTGGTCAGTGGATCAGCAACGTTATTTGTTATGTCTATTCTCTGCAGTGTAATGTTCCCTTTCTGAACCATTTCTCTAACAAAATGATACTTTCTCTCAATATGGTGTTGTGATGATCCCTAAGGCTCCCTAGCCTGTGCAACAGCTCCGTCGTTGTTAAAAAATAGCGCCAGGGGCTGATCTGAGTCAGGAACAATTTGAAGTTCCTCAGTGAACTTCTTAACCCAAAATGCCTCTTTAGCAGCCTCCGTGGTTGCCTGATATTTGGCTTGACATGTGGAAATTGCAGTTGCGTTTTACTTTTGCACTTCTCCAAGATAGTACTCCACCATTCAGAGTAAAGATATACCCTAATGTGGACATCTGCGCATCCATGTCTCCCAAAAAATCTGAGTCCGTATAACCTAACACTTTAAGTTCTCCTCCGCAGTATGTAAGAACCAAATCTTTAGTCCTCTTCAGGTACTTAATAATGTTATTTATAGCAGTCTAATGTTCCTGCCCTGGATTTTTTTGAAACCGACTAACTATACTTATATAATAGGCAATGTCCGGTCTAGTGCAAATCATAGCATACATGAGGCAACCCAATGCCGAAGCATAGAGTACCATCCTTATTTCCTTTATGTCTTCCTAACTCTGAGGTCACATCTCTAGAAAAAGTTTTGCAGCATGTTGCATAGGTAGGAACTCACTTTTAGAAATTTCCATCCTAAATCGCTTCGATCTTTTCTATGTAAAGGGATTGGGAAGACCTATCATTCTCTTCACTCTATCCCGATAGAGGCGAATACCTAAAATATAGGTGGCTTCTCCCAAGTCTTTCATTGAGAACTTATTAGAAACCCAAGCTTTTACAGGATTGAGCATTCCTACGTCGTTTCCTATAGGTAGAATGTCATCCACATATAATACTAAGAATGTAATATTGCTCCCACTAACCTTCTTGTAAATACATGGATCCTTGTTGTTTTTGACACAATTAAACTCTTTGACTGTCTCATCAAAATGAAGATTTTAACTTCACGAAGCCTGCTTTAGTCCATAGATGACATGTCGAAGCCTGCATATTTATGAATATTAGCCGCATATATGAATCGCTTAGGCTATTCTATTTAGATTTCCTCTTCGAGGTATCTATTAAGGAATGCTATTTTCACATTAATTTGCCATATTTCATAATCAAAATGGGCTATTGTGGCAATCATCATGCGAATAGCCTTTATCATGGCTACAGGCAAAAAGGTCTCGAAATAATCGATTCTCTCTCTTTGGGATAACCCTTTGCCACAAAGCCTGACCTTACAGGTATCAACCTTGCCATCTCCATCAGTCTTTCTCTTGTAGATCCATTTATTTCCAATAGGCACTATGCCATAAGGATGATCCACTAGAGTCCAGACCTGATTAACATGCATAGAGTCCATCTCAGCTTCCATAGCCTCTTGCCACTTTGCGGATTCCACATCTACCATCGCCTGATCATAAGTAGAGAGATCATTTCTTGGCTACTTTAGGTCATCTCATGGGGACCCAGTTTTTCTTGATGCAGATAGCCATACCCCTTAGGTAAATGAGAAGCTCTACTAGACCTGTGAGGTTGTGTTTTTATTTCATAAGGTTTTGTTCCAATATCTTGTACAGGTGTCTCATTAGGTGTAATACCCGAGATTCTCGGTTCTGGTTATGTAATATCCTAGAATTTCACTATGAATTTTTCGCATTATTTTATCTGGGATGTACTGTACAGAGTGGGACCGACACGATATGACTGGATAATTTTGGAAACCGTGACAGTCGTGCCAGTATGTCTATCGAGGTTATTTTGATTCTAGGATATTACATGCTTGGTGTGTTTTCGATGTCGGATATACCGTACGAGTATTTGTATGAATTCCGTACTTGGTCGACAGTTGTAATTGAGGATATCGTGCATCAGACGTACCGTATGAGAATATATTGGGATTTCGTATATGTGTTCAGTATGTCGTATGTTCATATTTGTTATGTCGAGACGTTGGACAGGAATTGCTGAAAACGGCTAAGTATGGATCTGTTAACGTACGTTAAGACTTTGAGATAACGTACGCTAAGTGGTACGTGTTACGTACGTTATGAGTAAGGTATTACGTACGTAACAAGAGGAATCGGACAGATGGGCCCGGTGTCGGCAACTTTCGGCGCGGATGTGGACAGGTGAGTCAACGGATGGAGTTACGTACGTTATACAGGGTGTATTACGTACGTAATACGAGTATAGTACTGTAGCAAGTCAACGTACGTATTACGTACGCAATGGAACAAGTGTTACGTACGTTACGGGGCGACTGGCCGAGTCGTGGCCGAGATGACCTGGATGGCCGAGCATGGCCGGACGTGACTCGTTGGGATGGCCGAGCATGGTCGGCAGTGACTCGCTGGGGGCTAGGACTGGCCGATTACGTACGCGTGGCGGTGGCGATTCGGCCGTAATGGCCGATTACGCACGTAAGGGAGCCGCCGATACGTACGTAAGTGCCGAACAAGCCGACAGAAGGTTAGGCCGCGGCCACGTGCGTAAGGACCCGCCGGTTACGTACGTAACTGGCCGGCAGGTCTCGGCCTATATAAGGCCTGGACCGAGTCACCCTTATCATTTTCCACTTTTCTTCGTTTCTTCCGCGATTTCTTCAGCAAATATGATGGTTTTGGGTAGAATCAACTTATAACAACATGTTTTGGAAGTTGGAATCATGGATTAACATCATCTTCCACCCGGATCGAAGGTAAGAACACATGAACTTTTGGTTTTTGGATGTTCTTGAGGTTTCTTGGTGTTTTGGACGATTTGCTCCATTTTGATTCAGATTATTGATAGAACTTGATTGTATACTCGTAATCATTCAATAATCTTGAAGTTTTGTGGAACAAATTCGAGTATTTCTTCGTTAAAATGATTAAATTGGATTATGCCTTCAAAGTGTTCGATGAAATGCCTCAATGAGTTGAACTTGGGAAATTCTATACGTTTTCGCATGGATGGTGATTGAATTGATATTATTGTGATTTAGGAATGAACTTTTGAAGGAAGTTGAATCGGTACCCTTCCCCTTTGTCGATTTCTTCGCACTGTGCTATTCAAAACAAGTGATTACTTGTGTATGTCATCTTCTAGAGGTATGTTTGATAATCCTCTCCTCGAATTCGGATTTTGATGTTATCGTTGAAGAAGGATTCGCATGAAGATGATTATGGTTTTGGTTTTACGATTTTTGCGGTTATATGAACTATATGTTAAAGACATTGTTTGGATTATTGAACACCGAATTTCGACTTGTGTTCGTATTGTTAAGAGTTGATATGGGTTGGTTTCGTATGATCGAGATATCATTGAACCATCGAGTTTGATTAGTTGGTCATTTCGGTTGTTGATTGTTATTGAATGTATCGTTAATTAATTATTGCATTAGGTTGCGTTTAGTGATCGTTGAAGTTAACCGTTGTCTTTGCTGGACGAAGTGGGTCATGCGAGCTTGTAGACGGAGACGGCGGGATTGATAGCGGCTTCGTCGAATTGGTATCGAGGTAAGTTATGCTTGCTCAGTTCATAATGTTAATAAATGATTTCGTTTTCATTTCATTTATGATTCATATAGCAATGGTATTATGGAATATATGAATTGTCGGAATGGTGGTATGTAAGATAAATCATAATGTATATGATTTTAAGGATGTCTAGTGGAAATGGGAACGTGAATTATAATTTGGTCTATTGCATGAGAAGTTGGATATCAAGGTTAGTTATCGTGTCGATGTTGAATTCGGGATGGTGGTTTGGTATTAGTTATGGACTGTACTTCATTTTGGATTATCGGATAAACCGTGTATTCGTTCAGGGCGGTTGGTCGTGGAAAAGTTGGCGTCTCCAGCTTGAGGTAAATTAATATTGTTAGATTATGATAATCATCATATTGCATTATTGCATGTGTGTCTTGATATTTCATGTGGTGAGTGTGCACCATCGTGGTTACGTTTTGTAATGTGCTCTTCCTTTGAGCTGTGATCTGTTGGGCCGATGTGTTAGGGGATAAGACCTATATGGCACCTATGTTCCGGGGTATTCCTGTGTGGATACTTTCGTGACCCTTGGTTGCGACCTTGGGGTATTTTGTAATTGCATGAACTGTGTTAGGGGATAAGACCTATATGGCACCTATGTTAGGGGTATTCTGTGAGATGCTTAGTGACCCTTGGCCTTGCCTTGGGGTTTATGTGTTAATATTATATGCATTGTTGAGCATGATGTGGATCATTGTCGATGGAAATACGACATTTTGGTCGTGTCGATCTTTCATGATCGAGTTCTTGTTGCTCTTTTGGGAGGTCTTCCGATCCTTGATGGATATGCGATTCTTTGAGATTTGTTGTCATGTTGTATCGTGGCATATCCGGAGTCGATACGTTACGATCGTTCATGTGTAGGATTTTCGGGACGGGCACGTGTAGCATGTGTTGGTTTCGACCTCATATTGAACCGTGCACACGAGGCGTGCCGTGAGGCGATTAGGTACGAGACCGACGGGTACCGATCAATACCCGTGGTTGGCTTGTACGGACACATGTCCGGATCGGCGTATCGTGACGTCCATCTTGAGTCTTATTGATTGGTCATTCACAGTCCATGTATAATTGGATCTGTTCGATATTCGGGTTGTCTTTGAAATCCCGTATATATGATTCGTATATGGTTGATGATTTTATTCTCTCGTGTATCTGTCCCCGTTGATCCTTTATTGATCTCGTTTGGAGTTACCTTATCGATGGTTAACTTGTTTGTTACCGATCCTTTATTAATCTCGTTTGGAGTTTCCCCTGTCATTGGTAATCTCGTTCGTTATTGATCCTTATTGATTCCGTTTGGGAGTTGTCTCACCATTGGTATTCTTGGTTATTAGTCTTTGATTGATGTTATTGGAGTTTACCGTGTCGTCGATATTCTCGGTTGTCGATTCCTCATTGCTCTGTTGGAATTTACCGTATCGTTGGTATTCCCAGTTGTTGGTCCTTATTGATCTTGTTAGAGTTTACTGTGTTGCCAGTATTCTCGGTTGTTGACCCTTTATTGATCTTATTGGAGTTTATCGTACCGTTGGTATTTCTGGTTGTCGACTCTTATTGATCTTGTTGGAGTTTACCATGTCGTCGGTAATCTCGATTATTGATTCTTCATTGATCCTCACCGTGTCGTCGGTATTCTCGGTTGTCGACCCTTTATTGGTCTTGTTGGGATTTACCGTGTCATCGGTATTCTCGGTTATCGATTCTTCGTTGACCCTTACCGTGTCGTCGGTATTCTCAGTTATTGATTCTTCGTTGATCTTGTTGGAGTTACCAGATCATGGTATTCTCGTCCGTGTTGATCCTTTGTCGATCTTGTGTGGAAATATCATGCCATTGATATTTCCGTTGTGATGCATCTATTGTTTATCATTATTGACTGTGTGAGCATTCATGCTTTGTATTGATATCCGGGACTTGCCATTGTTTCGGGACAGTTGATTTGCAGATGTATCGTGTGATATCGGTTTTATCAGGATTGGGATCCGATTGTGCGACCCAGCCGACAGAGTTATTCATGGCCAGATCATTCTATAATTGAGATATGATAAGTTTGGGAATTTTGGTATCGTTTCGGATACAGTACAGGTGGTTACTTTTGAATTCATTCATCACTTAAGGACACGCGGAGTGGGTTGGTAAGAATTGATTTGTTATGGATTGTGACAGGTTGGTAAGGTTACTACGGTGATACTACATTGGAATTATTCTCACCTTGTAATTACATTGATATGTATTGTTTTTGTGATGTGATCGTTATCATTGTTGAGTATTATGGCTGACCCCGTCGTGGGCTTTATTTTTAGGTACTCGGAGTTCGAGCTAGTAGCGGTCGTGAAGGGATGAGCTTTCGGTGATCTGGCTATGGCGTGATTGTTTGGATTATGTATTCTTTTCTGGTTTTCTAATTCCGCTGCAAATGTAATTAATTGTGTTTTTATCCGCTGCGTGTGTATATTTAAAATGGCTTTCAGTATTCTTTGAACCGTGTTTTTATCCGCTGCGTGTGTGTGTACTTTCAAAGGGCTTTTTGACATTTTTAAACGTTTGCGAAAATGATTTTAGCCTTGTGGGTTCCAATATGGGGCCCACGGCACTGTAATATTCCCGTAAGATTTTGGGGGTGTTACAGAAAATGGTATTGGAGCTTCGGTTTCGTAAAACCCGGGCGTGTGTGTTATGTGGCTCTACCGGTGCGGTAGTAGCGTGACTTTTGAAAATGATTTTCGGACTTTTGAGTCAAACCGATTTTGGTGGTTTCAAAATTTTTGAAATATTTTCAAATTGCTGTAATTGCGATGCCGGTGTGTTTTTAGTGTGTTGAGACTTTGTATGGGAGTCATATGCTGGTATCACGGAAGATCATCGACTTCACGGACCTGTAAGTATGTTCTTTCAGTTATTTCAGTTTTGATGATGACTATTTGAGTATGGTGTCGTGATTTTGAGATATTTCGGGATTGATATACTGATTATGACAGGTGTTGAGTTTCGAGGACGAAACTTATTTAAGTGGGTGTATATGTAATATCCTAGAATTTCACTATGAATTTTTCGCTTTATTTTATCTGGGATGTCTTGCATGCAGTGGGACCGACACGATATGACTGGATAATTTTGGAAACCGTGACAGTCGTGCCAGTATGTCTATCGAGGTTATTTTGATTCTAGGATATTACATGCTTGGTGTGTTTTCGATGTCGGATATACCGTATGAGTATTTGTATGATTTCCGTACTTGGTCGACAGTTGTAATTGAGGATATCGTGCATCAGACGTACCGTATGAGAATATATTGGGATTTCGTATATGTGTTCAGTATGTCGTATGTTCATATTTGTTATGTCGAGACGTTGGACACGAATTGCTGGAAACGGCTAAGTATGGATCTGTTAACGTACGTTAAGACTTTGAGATAACGTACGCTAAGTGGTACGTGTTACGTACGTTATGAGTAAGGTATTACGTACGTAACAAGAGGAATCGGACAGATGGGCCCGGTGTCGGAAACTTTCGGCGCGGATGTGGACAGGTGAGTCAACGGATGGAGTTACGTACGTTATACAGGGTGTATTACGTACGTGTCACGAGTATAATCTTGTAGCAAGTCAACGTCGTATTGCACGCAACGGAACAAGTGTTACGACGTTGGGGCGGCCGCCGAGTCGTGGCCGAGATGACCTGGATGGCCGAGCATGGCCGGACGTGACTCGTTGGGATGGCCGAGCATGGTCGACAGTGACTCGCTGGGGGCTAGGACTGGCCGATTACGTACATAGGCAGTGGCCGGTTACGGCCGTAATGGCCGATTACGTACGTAAGGGGAGCCGCTGCACGCACGTAAGGGTGCCGAACAAACCGACGAAGGTTAGGCGCGGCCGGCTCGTGCGTAAGGACCCGCCGGTTACGTACGTAATCGTGGCAGTGTCTCGGCCTATATAAGGCTGGACCGAGTCACCCTTATCATTTTCCACTTTTCTTCGTTTCTTCCGCGATTTCTTGACAAATATGATGGTTTTGGGTAGAATCAACTTATAACAACATGTTTTGGAAGTTGGAATCATGGATTAACATCATCTTCCACCGGATCGAAGGTAAGAACACATGAACTTTTGGTTTTGGATGTTCTTGAGGTTTCTTGGTGTTTTGGACGATTTGCTCCATTTTGATTGATTATTGATATAACTTGATTGTATACTCGTAATCATTCAATAATCTTGAAGTTTTGTGGAACAAATTCGAGTATTTCTTCGTTAAAATGATTAAATTGGATTATGCCTTCAAAGTGTTCGATGAAATGCCTCAATGAGTTGAACTTGGGAAATTCTATACGTTTTCGCATGGATGGTGATTGAATTGATATTATTGTGATTTAGGAATGAACTTTTGAAGGAAGTTGAATTGGTACCCTTCCCCTTTGTCGATTTCTTCGCACTGTGCTATTCAAAACAAGTGATTACTTGTGTATGTCATCTTCTAGAGGTATGTTTGATAATCCTCTCCTCGAATTCGGATTTTGATGTTATCGTTGAAGAAGGATTCGCATGAAGATGATTATGGTTTTGGTTTTACGATTTTTGCGGTTATATGAACTATATGTTGAAGACATTGTTTGGATTATTGAACACCGAATTTCGACTTGTGTTCGTATTGTTAAGAGTTGATATGGGTTGGTTTCGTATGATCGAGATATCATTGAACCATCGAGTTTGATTAGTTGGTCATTTCGGTTGTTGATTGTTATTGAACGTATCGTTAATTAATTATTGCATTAGGTTGCGTTTAGTGATCGTTGAAGTTAACCGTTGTGCTGCGGACGAGCTGGGGCTGCGGAGCTTGTAGACGGAGACGGCGGGATTGATAGCGGCTTCGTCGAATTGGTATCGAGGCAAGTTATGCTTGCTCAGTTCATAATGTTAATAAATGATTTCGTTTTTATTTCATTTATGATTCATATAGCAATGGTATTATGGAATATATGAATTGTCGGAATGGTGGTATGTAAGATAAATCATAATGTATATGATTTTAAGGATGTCTAGTGGAAATGGGAACGTGAATTATAATTTGGTCTATTGCATGAGAAGTTGGATATCAAGGTTAGTTATCGTGTCGATGTTGAATTCGGGATGGTGGTTTGGTATTAGTTATGGACTGTACTTCATTTTGGATTATCGGATAAACCGTGTATTCGTTCAGGGCGGTTGGTCGTGGAAAAGTTGGCGTCTCCAGCTTGAGGTAAATTAATATTGTTAGATTATGATAATCATCATATTGCATTATTGCATGTGTGTCTTGATATTTCATGTGGTGAGTGTGCACCATCGTGGTTACGTTTTGTAATGTGCTCTTCCTTTGAGCTGTGATCTGTTGGGCCGATGTGTTAGGGGATAAGACCTATATGGCACCTATGTTCCGGGGTATTCCTGTGTGGATACTTTCGTGACCCTTGGTTGCGACCTTGGGGTATTTTGTAATTGCATGAACTGTGTTAGGGGATAAGACCTATATGGCACCTATGTTAGGTATTCCTGTGAGATGCTTCCGTGACCCTTGGCTGCTGCCTTGGGGTTTATGTGTTAATATTATATGCATTGTTGAGCATGATGTGGACTGTTGTCTGATGGAAATACGACATTTTGGTCGTGTCGATCTTTCATGATCGAGTTACTGTTGCTCTTTTGGGAGCTCTTCCGATCCTTGATGGATATGCGATTCTTTGAGATTTGTTGTCATGTTGTATCGTGGCATATCTGGAGTCAGATACGTTCTGATCGTTCATGTGTAGGATTTTCGGGACGGGCACGTGTAGCATGTGTTGGTTTCGACCTCATATTGAACCGCACACGACGACTTCGTGAGGCCGATTAGGTACGAGACCGACGTACTGATCAATACCCGTGGAAGGCTTGTACGGACACATGTCTGGATCGAGCGTATCGTGACGTCCATCTTGAGTCTTATTGATTGGTCATTCACAGTCCATGTATAATTGGATCTGTTCGATATTCGGGTTGTCTTTGAAATCCCGTATATATGATTCGTATATGGTTGATGATTTTATTCTCTCGTGTATCTGTCCCCGTTGATCCTTTATTGATCTCGTTTGGAGTTACCTTATCGATGGTTAACTTGTTTGTTACCGATCCTTTATTAATCTCGTTTGGAGTTTCCCCTGTCATTGGTAATCTCGTTCGTTATTGATCCTTATTGATTCCGTTTGGGAGTTGTCTCACCGTTGGTATTCTTGGTTATTAGTCCTTGATTGATGTTATTGGAGTTTACCGTGTCGTCGATATTCTCGGTTGTCGATTCCTCATTGCTCTGTTGGAATTTACCGTATCGTTGGTATTCCCAGTTGTTGGTCCTTATTGATCTTGTTAGAGTTTACTGTGTTGTCAGTATTCTCGGTTGTTGACCCTTTATTGATCTTATTGGAGTTTATCGTACCGTTGGTATTTCTGGTTGTCGACTCTTATTGATCTTGTTGGAGTTTACCATGTCGTCGGTAATCTCGATTATTGATTCTTCATTGATCCTCACCGTGTCGTCGGTATTCTCGGTTGTCGACCCTTTATTGGTCTTGTTGGGATTTACCGTGTCATCGGTATTCTCGGTTATCGATTCTTCGTTGACCCTTACCGTGTCGTCGGTATTCTCAGTTATTGATTCTTCGTTGATCTTGTTGGAGTTACCAGATCATGGTATTCTCGTCCGTGTTGATCCTTTGTCGATCTTGTGTGGAAATATCATGCCATTGATATTTCCGTTGTGATGCATCTATTGTTTATCATTATTATCGTGGTGAGCATTCATGCTTTGTATTGATATCCGGGACTTGCCATTGTTTCGGGACAGTTGATTTGCAGATGTATCGTGTGATATTGGTTTTATCAGGATTGGGATCCGATTGTGCGACCCAGCCGACAGAGTTATTCATGGCCAGATCATTCTATAATTGAGATATGATAAGTTTGGGAATTTTGGTATCGTTTCGGATACAGTACAGGTGGTTACTTTTGAATTCATTCATCACTTAAGGACACGCGGAGTGGGTTGGTAAGAATTGATTTGTTATGGATTGTGACAGGTTGGTAAGGTTACTACGGTGATACTACATTGGAATTATTCTCACCTTGTAACTACATTGATATGTATTGTTTTTGTGATGTGATCGTTATCATTGTTGAGTATTATGGCTGACCCCGTCGTGGGCTTTATTTTTAGGTACTCGGAGTTCGAGCTAGTAGCGGTCGTGAAGGGATGAGCTTTCCGGTGATACTGGCTATGGCGTGATTGTTGGGATTATGTATTCTTTTCTGGTTTTCTAATTCCGCTGCAAATGTAATTAATTGTGTTTTTATCCGCTGCGTGTGTATATTTAAAATGGCTTTCAGTATTCTTTGAACTGTGTTTTTATCCGCTGCGTGTGTGTGTACTTTCAAAGGGCTTTTTGACATTTTTAAACGTTTGCGAAAATGATTTTAGCCTTGTGGGTTCCAATATGGGGCCCACGGCACTGTAATATTCCCGTAAGGTTTTGGGGGTGTTACAGGTTATTTATGAATTTTTGCCGGTTGTGCCGGTCATTTTGTTCTGTTGGCGATTTCTGGAGATTTTCTCTTATGTTGGGTACGGCATGATGTACCGTGTTGTGGTGTTCGTTGGATATGACTTATCGTTCCGTAAGTCGAGCTAATCGTATGTCATGTTTTATTATTATTCGTCTTCTTCTATATCGTTATTGTGGTTCTATCGTAATTTTCGGATTGTGCCGGAATCGTTTTGCAACTGGAGGTCTTGCTGGCCGGACCTGTAAGAAACGGCGTTGAAAACGGCGTTGCCGAGCGCCGGGTCATCCAGGCTAGGAATCTGCTGAGACACGGCCGAGACACCCGCGCAAGTTTTGCGCCGGGTGATGCGCCGTGTCGGTCAGGTCGCGCACTGACCCGAAACACGTCGGTAAATACGGCGCTAGTTGGGCCGTTTGTTGAGCCGTGTTCCTCACAGGTACAAATATGACTGAACAGTTGGGTTTCACGCACTTTTCCCATTTCATCTTCGATCCTTATATAGCTAAGTCTTGGGGAAACCAAAGACATGTTGTTAAACTATAAATCCACGAAGTTCCCGAGTCCATATCATCGATTAATCATTCCGTAACCTCCTACAATCGACCGAATCAGGGTAAGTTCTCCTAAAATCCTAGTTTTGGGAAAATTGGAGATTTTACTTGATTTCGTCCGTTTAATCCGAATTAACCTAGATTAGTGATGGATTATTGATTAAAGTTGTATTATACCAATTCTCTCATTGTTTCATGGTTTGGATCTTCGTTTTGTTGAGTTCCTAATCGACGCCTTGAAGGTGTCCGGTAAAATGTCACAAAGGGGATTCGGGCGTTCAACGATTATTCTTCCTCGGTCGATTGTTAAATTACTGATGATATGATGTTAGGGTCAGGTTGCTTGCGAAGAACTCGAGTCGGAACTCTTCCGTTCGTCGTTTTCTTCAAGCTTCCCGATCGATCGCGTTATTATTGTTCCGCCCGGAGAATTGTAGGTGTTCGAGGGTTCCCGATTTAGCCGTGTTCATAGGAGTGTCAGGTACCGATTATCGAGGCAAGTATCTTGCCCATACATTATGTATTTTGTGGATATAATAGTTGATAGTCGATGATATGTGCTAAATGAATGTTTACAACTAACTTTCAAAGAAGCGGTATATTTACGATCACGATTTTCTTTAAAGAGAACTCGCGTGTTTCGTGGATTAATGTGCTTAATTGAATATGTGTATTAGTGTTGAGTATATAAATGTTTACCTTCGTGTGGACATGTTTTGTGTGATTATGTCGTTTGTAGATTTAAAATTTCTAACTTTTGTTAAGGTGTGTGTGTATGGGTGCTATTGATGAATATGTGAGGTTGTGTGATAAAGGTTGTAACTTCTTTATGAGGAGGTTGTGCCATTCGGTATGGTTGGAAAGGTATTCTCTCTCGTTGCTATGTGTTTGGTGCTAGTTGCACCATTGGAATCTAGAGCTGATGGTAATGTTTCTTGGTTGTGAGTTTGTGTCGGACAATATGGCCATTCTAGCAAGGTACCTCGACTATATATTTTGTGTTTGACTTTCGAGAGTTTTGGTTTTGCAAACCATGATTTGTGAAAACGTGTGCGTGTGTTGTTGTTCTTCCACCCGGAGCATTCGACGGGGCGTCTGGGGGTCGATACTAAGGGGTACGGCCACAGAAGTGGTTTCCCACCCGGAGCATTCAACGGGGCGTCTGGGGGTCGATACTAAGGGGTACGGTCGTCGGTTACCAAGTGTGGTTTCTGTGATTTTGATGTTGATGTTTTCGTTAATTGTGATATTGTCCGGAGTATCACAATGCTTTGTGATCGGGGTCGAGATACATTATATATCAATTCCTGGTATTTGGCTAGAATGGCATAAGAGTGATGTGTTGTGTGTGATTTGTCCCTGGAAGTGAATTGATGTTGATGGTTGGGTCGTGGACCCCGTGTTTTGTGAACTGATTTGTATTTGGGAAAACAAACATTGGGCTATGACCCTAAGTGGTTTTTGATAAACTGAATATTATTAGATCCCAAATGTTTTCAAAACTCCCGAGATTTTAAATTGATTTCCGAAATGACCACTTGTTTCATTTATACCTTTTGATTTGAACTATTTGAGTCAAATGAGAAATCTCGGGAAAGCTTTTGTTGTGACTGAGCCGTGGATGATTCAAGTTATTGTATTCGCTGAATGCATTGTGTATGGCTCGTATTTGCATGTTATACTTGTACTAGCAAAACAGTGGAGTTTTGTTAACCCCCGAGTATTCGGGGGGTGGATGTCTGTTCTGCGTCCAGGTACATGTAGGTTTTGGGAGCAAAACACAGGATCGGTGCGAAGGATGATGGGAGACGATCGATACTAATTACATGAAGGCCAGTTTTGGGTGCAGCCAGTCGGAGTTCGTTGTATGGTCTTCTCCACTGTCGTACTTTTTGGTTTGTGAGTGTATTTTACCCTTGCATGGGTATGAGTCCAGACAAAATTATGTATATTAGATTTGTTTGATAATGATGTAAGACCAAATCAGTCTATTGATTCGTCATTCTATCATATCGGTATATGATGTATTGTGTTGTTTTGATGTCTAGCCTGGTAGATCCTCACGGAGAGTCTCTGTAGTGTGTAATATTCCCGGTTAGATTCTGGGGGTGTTACATTTATGGTATCGGAGCTTAGGTTGCGGAAACCTTGGCCATCAGGTCCAGTCGTGTATTGTTGAGTCTTGTCTTGTCGGATCGTGTCTGATTGAGTCGTGTCGCAATGCGTCGTCTGGGATGTCGGTCGTGATTAGTATCAAGGTATAACTATCATCTTCGTGCGATCTGTGGATGTAAGTCTCCTTGCTACATGTTGTGCCTCGATCTATACGAGCTAGTTGTGTGATTCAGTATTTCGGGGTAAAGTTTAAGTATGATTTATGATTATGTGGTCTATGCTTGTTTGATTCTCGTGTTGTGCTAGAATGAAAAATGGTGTCGATGTATATATATATATATATATATTTATACCGTTGCATAAATCATTTTCACAAGAGTAATGGCCTTGGTGTGGTTACGTAAGGAATAATTCATCAGTGTCGTATTTTAAAGCCTTAAATGTTTTAGGGAGTCACATAAATTTTATTTTAAAACATCCTTCAAAGGGAGGAAAAAGTTGATTTTCGGGTGATGACCTCAAGGTCGATTTTTTTTTTTCGGGAATTCAAACTATCGGTATTTCATTTTCATCTTGTATTATAAGTTTTCAAAACACGATTCCTAAACTCAAATGAGGTATACAAAATGTATTCAAGACATGACTCTCGCTTTTAACTTTTCGGTTCATTGTTGTTAGTCAAGCAGTACGTGATGATGTTCTCGTTATTTGGGAGGTATTGCCAATTGTTATGATTAAAATAGTAATGTGAATGCTAAGTCGTTCGGTATGTATAAGTTGAGTGCCCATTTTTATTGAGAGGTGAGATTTGGATTTTGAATGGCAATTGCCTTTTAATGGATGCTCGTGAGGTGTTGTAATTATGTGAATCAGTGGCATTTAGATTCATATGTTGTTGTTGACTATTTGTAACCTTCGGTTCTAGTAATGACGTATATATGTTCGCAATAATGGTGCTGAATTAGTTAGCGCCCGCTAAGTATGAGGCTAGCGCGCGCTAATGTGGCATGAGTAACGCACGCTAGTCATTGTTGTAACGCGCGCTAATCAGCCTGGGCAGAGGCTATAGAACCGCATTTTTAGCCGTCAGGTATATCTTTTGCAGTCGATCATCTGTGACTGTATTCTATGTGTGTTGTCTAGTGATGACAACTGTTGTGTGTGAATATGTGTAAGACTTTTCGTAGTGCTAGGTGATAATTGATTGTGTTTAATGAATTGATAAATTATGTTTACTGCGTGTCTGTTCGAAAAAGCTTTCCTGAAAATTTCATAAACTTGTGCAAGTTGCGGAAAAAGTAACTTCAAAAAAAAAGTTTAGACGGTTCAATTAATCGGCGGCTTTGTGTGGACTTTGAAAATTATTTGGAATTGGTGAGCCGACCTAGAATTCTCAAATAAAATCTCGACGGTATTCGAAAGAGTTGTTTTAAAGTTCTTTTGGACATTTTGTAAAATGTTACTGTCGTTGATTTTTGTGCAGTGTTGAGAGGATTTTTGAAAACGATTTTTTTTACGTATTGTTGTATTTTCAAATAATTCGAGTACAAGATTTTCAAAAGTCTTTCACACCATAAAATTTTTATATTTCAAAGTCTAATACGATTTTTATTTTTCAAAAATATATAGTGAAAGATGAAAAATCTTACTCGATTTAAAACTTCAAACTCGGATTTCGAAAAGTTTGAATCACTCCAAAATGATTGTTGATTGGTGGAAATATTTAGTGCATGTGTGAATAGTTTGATGGTATTGCGTGGTTACCCTGTTTGCTATTAGCGACATGATACTGATTATAAGGGAAATTGATATTCTGAAATATTGTTTTGCAAATAATTTCAAAATGAGACAGTTAAGGTCTTTTGTTTACAAGTCGTGGTAAAACAGCCCGAGGTACCAAAAGTACTTTCGAAAGTTTTATTTTGAATAAACATACAAATTCAAAGATTTTTTTTATGATATCATTTAAAAGGATACCTCATGGATCTTATTATCGTGTTGCTATTAGATACCTTATGTCGATATGTTGTGCTGTGTTGGCATTTTAATGTATCGTTTTGAGATGTTGGGTTTCATCGTGCTGAGTGGTTACTTACTCGGTATGCCGAGAGGTAGAGGTCGTGATCGTGACCCTGGTACAGATGGTCGTGGAGATCAGATGCGGGACCAAGAGAATATTACCGGGAAGGTTGCTGTGTTATCACCTCGCTCTCATTGTTTTGGTTTCAGGGACGAAACCTCTTTTAATAGTGATAGAGTGTAATAACCATTTTTTTTCTCCAGTATTATTCAACTCTATTGACTCGTTTGTGTTCGCTGATACTTCTGACCTTGTGTTGTTCTTCGGCTTTGTCATTTGAGCAAGTTTTGATGTTGTTCCAAATTAATTAGTTTATCGTTATGACTTTTCCGAGTTCGGTGTGACTCCCGTGAACCCTATGCATATGAGCATCTTGTAGTAAACTTCGACGATGTGGTCCAATCGTTGTTGTTCGATCGTTTTTGCTCGACTGTTGTTGTTCAACCGTTGTTGTTTGACCGTTGCGATCGTTGTTGTCCAATCACGAACTGCGAATATTGAGCATCTGGGCCACTTCGTGGTTTCCTTAAAATTCGGGTAATTGTTCACATATGTGATTTTTCAAACCTTTGAGGTTATTGAAATTACATTCTTGTTCAACGTTGGACTTGTGTTTTGATTGTTATACTGCTCGGATTTATCAACCGTGGTGGTTCAGGTTCATTGCTTTCGTAAACATTCTTGCGTATTGAATCGGACCGCAGTAGCTCTGTACTGCATGGAGCTCTTATGTGTCAATATTAGATAACATGTGTTATCTAGAGTCGCCTTGCTCTTGTTTTAAGTTTCGGGACGAACCTTATTTTTAGTAGGGTAGAATGTAATACCCGACTCTTGGTTCCGGTTATTTTTGAACTTTTGCCGGTTGTACCGGTCATTTTGTTCTATTGGCGATTTCTTGAGATTTTCTCCTATGTTGGGTACGGCATGATGTACCATGTTGTGGTGTTCGTCGGATACGACTTATCGTTGCATAAGTCGAGCAAATCGTATGTCCTGTTTTATTATTATTCGCTTTCTTCCGGATCGTTGTTGTGGTTCTATCATAATTTTCGGATTAATCGTTTTGCAATGGACCTGTACGAAATGGCGGTGAAAACGGTGCTGCCGAGCGCCGTGTCCTGCACCGTTTGAGGAACGGCATTGCCGAGCGCCGGGTCTTGCGCCGGGTGGTGCGACGGGTCGGCCAAGCTAGGAATCTGCCGAGACACGGCCAAGACACCCGTGCAAGTTTTGCGCCTGGTGATGCGCCATGTCAGACACGGCCGAGACACACGTAGGTGTCTTGCACCGGGTGCTACGTCGTGTCAGTCAGGTCGCGCACTAACCCGCAACACGGCGGTAAACACGGCGCCAGTTGGGCCATTTGTTGCACCGTGTTCCGCACATGTATAAATATGACTGAGCAGTCGGGTTTCACTCACTTTTCCCATTTCATCTTCGATCCTTCCGCAGCCAAGTCTTGGGGAAACCAAAGACATGTTGTTAAACTATAAATCCACGAATTTCTTGAGTCCATATCATTGATTAATCATTCTGTAACCTCCTCCGATCGACCGAATCAGGGTAAGTTTTCCTAAAATCCTAGTTTTGGGAAAATTGGGGATTTTGCTTGATTTCGTCCGTTTAATCCGAACTAAACTAGATTAGTGATGGATTATTGATTAATAAGTTGTATTCTACAAATTCTATCGTTGTTTCATGGTTTGAATCGTCGTTTTGTTGAGTTCCTAATCGACGCCTTGAAGGTGTCCGGTAAAATGTCACAAAGCGGATTCGGGCGTTCTACGATTATTCTTCCTCGTTCGATCGTTAATTTACTGATGGTATGATGTTAGGGTCAGGTTCCTTGCGAAGAACTCGAGTTGGAACTCTTCCGTTCGTCGTTTTCTTCAAGCTTCCCGATCGATCGCATTATTATTGTTCCGCCCGGAGAATTGTAGGTGTTTGAGGGTTCCCGATTGAGCCATGTTCATAGGAGTGTATGGTATTGATTATCGAGGCACGTATCTTGCCCATACATTACGTATTCTGTGGATATAATAGTTGATAATCGACGATATCTGCTAAATGAATGCTTACAACTAACTTTCTAAGAATCGGTATATTTACGATCACGATTTTCTTTAAGTAGAACTCCAGTGTTCCGTGGATTAATGTGCTTAATTGAATATGTGTATTAGTGTTGAGTATATAAATGTTTGCCTTCGTGTGGAGATGTTTTGTGTGATTATGTCTTTTATAGATTTAAAATTTCTAACTTTTGTTAAGGTGTGTGTGTATGGGTGCTATTGATGAATATGTGAGGTTGTGCGATAAAGGTTGTAACTCCTTTATGAGGAGGTTGTGCCATTCGTCATGGTTGGAAAGGTATTCTCTCTCGTTGCTTTGTGTTTGGTTCTAGTTGCACCATTGGAATCTAGAGCTGATGGTAATGTTTCTTGGTTGTGAGTTTGTGTCGGACAATATGGCCATTTTGGCAAGGTACGTCGACTATATATTTTGTGTTTGACTTTCGAGAGTTGTGGTTTTGCAAATCATGATTTGTGAAAAGGTGTGCGTGTTTTGTTGTTCTTCCACCCGGAGCGTTCGACGGGGCGTCTGTGGTCGATACTAAGGGGTACGGCCACAGAAGTGGTTTCCCACTCGGAGCGTTTGACAGGGTGTCTGGGGTCGATACTAAGGGGTACGGCCGTGGGTTACCAAATGTGGTTTATGTGATCTTGATGTTGATGTTTCGTTAATTGTGATATTGTCCGGAGTATCACAATGCTTTGTGCTCGGGGTCGAGATATATTATATATCAATTCTTGGTATTTGGCTAGAATGGCATAAGAGTGACGTGTTGTGTGTGATTTGTCCCTGGAAGTGAATTGATGTTGATGGTTGGGTCGTGGGCCCTGTGTTTCGTGAACTGATTTGTATTTGGGAAAACGAACCTTGGGCTGTGACCCTAAGTGGTTTTTGATAAACTGAGGATTATTAATCCCAAATGTTTTCAAAACTCCCGAGATTTTAAATTGATTTCCAAAATGACCACTTGTTTCATTTATACTTTTTGATTTGAACTATTTTATTCGAATGAGAAATCTCAGGAAAGCTTTTGTTGTGACTGAGCCATGGATGATTCAAGTTATTGTATTCTCTGAATGCGTTGTGTATGGCTCGTATTTGCATTTTATACTTGTACTAGCAAAACAAAGGAGTTTTGCTAATCCCCGAGTATGCGGGGTCTGATGTCTGTTCTGCGTCCAGGTACATGCAGGTTTTGGGAGCAAAACACAGGATCGGTGTGAAGGGTGATGGAAAACGATCGATACCAATCACATGAAGGCCAATTCTGGGTGCAGTCAGTCGGAGTTCGTTGTATGATCTTTTCTACTGTCGTACTTTTTGGTTTGTGAGTGTATTTTACCCTTGTATGGGTATGAGTCCAGACAAAGTTATGTATATTAGAGTTGTTTGATAATGATGTAAGACCAAACCAGTCTATTGATTCGTCATTCTATCATGTCGGTATGTAATGTATTGTTTTGTTTTGATGTCTAGCATGGTAGATCCTCACGGAGAGGGTCTGCGGCGTGTAATATTCCCGGTTAGATTCTGGGGGTGTTACATTGGGTGTTTCTTTTATTTCTTCCAAAGAAATATTTCGACATGTTCCTCCTTCCTGAATGAACTCATCTTCAAGGAAGTGTCCTTGTAAAGAAACAATGAGATTATGATCTTCGGGCATTTAGAATATATATCCCATGGAATCCCATGGATATCTTATATAACGACCCTTTATTGACCTAGCTTCTAATTTCTCTACTTCAGTTTTGTTGACATAAGCAGGACATCCTCAAATCCTAATATGATTAAGACTTGGTTTCCTACCTTTTCAAATATCATGTGGTGTCTTAGGAACAGATTTGGAAGGAGATATATTTAAGATATTTGCAGCAGTAAGGAGCGCATAACCCAATAGGTAAATTGGTAGATCAGTATAGTAAGCATGGAGCGAACCATGTCCAACAAGGTTCGATTCCTTCTTTCTAACACACCATTTGATTGTGGAGTAGCTGGAGGAGTGAACTGTGACACTATTCCTAGGTTCCTTTAAGAACTTATCGAATTCGGTACTCATATATTCGCCACCTCGGTCCAACCTAAGTGTTTTAATATGATGACCCGTTTGATTTTAAACTAGGGCCTTAAATTTCCTGAATCTTTCCAAGGCTTCGGATTTATATTTTATTAAGTACACGACTCCATACCTAGTATGGTCATCAGTGAATGTAATGAAATACTGACTCGTGCCACTTCAAAAGGGCCAGACATGTCGGTGTGGATTACTCCAAGTTTTTCAGCAACTCTTTCAAAAGTCCCTGTGGAGGGTGACTTAGTCATTTTGCCTTGAAGGCAAGATTCACAAGTCGGATAGGGATAAGATCCCAATGGACCCATAAGTACATCTTTCTTCATTTTATGAATCTTGGTCTGATCAACATGGCCAAGTCTAAGATGCCACTTAAGTGATTGGTTGTTTCATCCCTACCACTGAAATGGGGTGTTGTCCATATATATAATATCTTGAGTTTTACGTACGTTAGCCTTAGCCATTTACGTACGTAATCGACTTAGCGCACGCTACCATCCGATCTTAGCGTACGCTATCGTTCACTGATAGCTTACTGTCTCTTTCTGTATTAGCTTACGTATGTTGCACCCTATGCATTACGTACGTAAGCTACACACATTAGCGTACGCTAGTTACAAACCTTAGCGTACGTTAACACCCGTTGACCCCAAAACTGTCCAGGTTCATCCGCGGGAATCTTTCCGAGCCCCACCACCAGCCGTCTATGTGCTAGCCAGCCTGTTCAATTATTGACCTCCTAACGTATGCTACGTCTAGCTCGTAGCGTACGCTATCTCCAGTCGTAACGGACGTTACTATTACCTGTTAGCATGCGTTACGACGTAGTTGCATGTGAAGGATTAAAAGTTGGTATTATAATGCATGAGGATGCGAATACGGAAACGATCATACTTCGATTATTGATAGCACCAATTCAGGTAATACAGGGTTCAAATACGGACGAAAATACCCAACAATTTATCCGGATATTACATACTATCCCTCTTAAAAGAAGTTTCGTCCCGAAACTTAAAGTAGAGTGGCGGAACAACCAAGGAAAAATAACTACTTGCTCAGCCTCAAAACATCACGAGCGATGCGCGAATGCAAGATTCTAAAAAAAATACAATGATTGGACCTAGGAAGTATCAGGCACGTCAATTGAGGCGATACATTACACGTGAACCTGAGAAGTTAGAGTGGAGAAGTAAAAGCTCACAGAATTAAGGAAATTCACCAGCGGCTCAGACGTACTAAAATCGCGTGTCGAGCTCGACCCACCGTATTCAAGTTCATAACACATTGGAAATATTAACCGCACGAGTGGGAACAAATAGTTTCGAACAAAATTCTGCAAAGATTAAGTTAAGATGTGAATAGACTACAACAATTCATGGAGTCTAACAAATTGGTTCTGAAATTCATTCGAATGACGGTAGGTTCAGTAGAACATGGTAGTTTAAAATTGTCAAGAGGATCACATATGAATCATCAACAATGAAAGTCTCCCAACACCGAAAATACTAAGAAGAGCACGGGTAATACGTGTCCCCGTACTAAGAAGACATGTCATCCCCGAAACTTAAAACAGCAGGAGTTGGAAACGAAAAGCAATTAAAATGAAAAACGATCAAAGTCACGATTGTTGGAAACAGCAACGACTAGAACACAGCACAAAATCTTCATTCGCCTATGATAGGCTCTTCAGCAGAAGACATAAGGTTTCGGGACATTCTCCGGCCACTTGTTCTGCTCACCGACAGAGTAGCATTCCTTGCCAAATCGGAAATTATCTCACAATGCTTCTCCCGATGGCCTTCACACCCGCACCGATAGCAAGTCAAGAGTAGGGAGGTACAGTTTACACAGATATGTCCCGTACGGTTGCAGTTGAAGCACACTCTCTTCTTACCGGGAGTCACCGATGCTGGCTGGGGATTCCCAATGCTCATTCTCGACCGCGAAGACGACGTATTCGAACGACGTGGGGGTTTGAGAACCTTAGTCTCTTCACCGCCCGAAAATTTTCCAGATGTCCTCGGTCTCTTTTCTCCGCTCGTTGGCTCGGTCACTAAGGAGGTTTCATAGGTTATCGTCTGATCTTGATATTCCTTCACCGTAACATGAATCGTTGTCGTACGAACCACCTCACCGCTTCCGTTTCCTATATCACGTCTACGTCCGCCAAGGCTCGTCATGCTAATGTAGATAGTACCGTTTATTGTTATCACATATTCGGTTGTACGGTATACCACAATTATCAACATAAGGTTTAATTAGCATCCTTAGAATAACGGTAATATCGTAAAGCACGAAATTTTCTGAAATCAACTTCCAGTCCTTCGTCTAGGACGATCATTATGCGTATGCTTTTAAGAAAAAAAATTTGAAACAGAAGCCGAGTCACGTTGTGCTCAAAAATTGTAAATACTGTCCTTTGTTTTGGAAGAGGAAGTTTATACAATGACTCTAAAAAATTTTATTTTCGAGTAATGCCTACAAGAAAATTGAAAATCAAATTGTAACTGATTTAAAATATTTCAAAAATGTTGAGTCCCAAATACCATAATTTTGAAAATCCTTTCTCTTCTACCAAAATGTTTATTCGAAAGAACTTTTTACCAAAATACGTGACCATTTGACACGACTACATTAAATCATGAGGTTTACAATGCTAGGAAAATTTCAAAACACTACTTTGAAATGTTCGTAATTCGGCCCGGAAATATTACATGCCGGGGATTCTGCGCCGGAACCTACTAGGCTAAAAACCATTTAAAAATCATTTCAAAATATGTCAAAAAGCCGATGACGGTAGTATTTTCCAAAACTTACAAAATCATTTGTAAAATATTAAATACCGTCATAAAAATACCGTTAAAATGTGCAAGACTAAAATGCCAAAATGTCAAGAGTCATTTCAAAATACTCACGCAGCGGATAAAATTAACACTCAAAGATTTATCCTACTGAAATGCAGAAATCGATAAATATGTTCGACTACCGAAGTATACTACATAACCATTCTCACTCGAACCGTATATGCAGGTGATATCGTAAAACAATATAATCTCTAACAAGTTCAAACCCTAGGTTCACGTTAAGCACAATATAATCAAATATATGTTTATAAGGGGACTTACGATTCGGGAGGCTTACCATCACGGATTGCTTGAAGATGATGTTGGAACCACGATACTAATCACAACTCTGACGCGCGCGACTTACACAAGACATGGACTTGACCCAACGGCCTAGGTTTTTCGCAAACCTAAGCTCCGATACCATATTTGTAACACCCCCAGATTACATACGGAAATGTTACACGCCGTAGGCCCTTCTTACAAGGATCTACAAGGCTAAACTCTACTAGACTACAAAAATGATTGACCGACCGGGGTCAATCCAAATACAACGCAGACCGACAAGGTCATTAAACAATTCAGAAACAAATGAACTTTACATCTCAATGACAAAAATAAACTTGGACATAGAAAAGAACGACAACTCAATTTAATAAATGAAAACTACACCCATGCAAGGGTGAATACTCGAACGACAGAGAATTACTGACCAAAATGAAACAAAAGAAAAGACTCGGACTCTGGTGTGATTAGTATCATTGTCCTCCATCTCCTTCCCAGCCAATCCTGTGACTGCTCCCGAGTTGCTAAAACCTAAGCGCATAATAGGCAACCACCCCCCGAAAACTCGGGGGTTAGCAAACTGGAATTTTGCTAGTGCAAGTACATAATATACAAGATATACGAATAATAACAACACAAAACTCAACAGTCGTGAAACCTTAACACAAATCACACATTTAATGGTTAACACAGAATAGCATCACATACACACGGTGAAAGATAATCACATTATCATATTCTCGGAACATAACACCAATGAAGCTTTAAACGAGCCCAAGGAGTCAGAAAAATCCCTTTTTATAAAGGGAAGGGTAGTTTGATTAGAAAGTTTGAAAACATTGATATTGACTCAGGCCATCTTGGGGGTTTCGAAAATCAAATGGAAATACTTTAGAAAATACTTCAAAAGCTCTCGGGTCCTTGACCCAACATGTGGAAAACAATTTGCAAGAAAACCATTACAATGCTATTCGGGGTCCTCGACCCAAATGATAAAACACTATCACAAGTGAATCATTACAAAATCTCACGGGGTTCTCGGCCCAATCCAAATAATATCATCACGAGATTAAATCTCAACATCTCACGGGGTCCTCGACCCAATACATAGATTAATCAACACAGTAGAATCAAAGGCACAACCTCTCATTCGACAAATCCTGCTCAAGACCCCCGATTAATTAACCCTCGGAGATCTCGTCAAATATCCTTGGTTAATTAATCCTGATACCAACATTTAAAACAAGTTGGAACGAACTCCAGAAACACGAATCGCGGTCTACATCAAGACCAACACTTAAAAGCAAGTTGCAAAGATTTAAATTTTGAAAATCATTTGGTAACGGGGTCTTAGCTATCACTCAAATATCCGTTACCAATAAGCCTGCCAGGCGCCTCCCTTGCACACCTGTGTACCGGCGTTCACTCCACTATATTGGCCGCCCATTGCACATGTCACCGCGCCGGCGTTCACTCCCATAGGAGCCGCCCCTTGCTCGCGCATTAAGTAACACCGGTGTTCACCAATCATATGGAGTAGCTCATTGCAGCGTACATCAGGCCGGAGTGCACACCCCGCCCTCAGAGGTACACGGATATGACGTCTCTCATAACAAGTATTCACATTATTACAAATACCAAGCACACAGTCAACCGTTGCAATAATTATCAAATCAGTTCATCAATTCACATAATTTATTCGCCAGTACGTAACTACGCAAAATAAACAATAACTCGCACGTTATTCATCAAGACTTAGCACGTTATGCCTTCAACACTATCTGTAATACCCGAGATTTCTGTTATGTAATTGGAACTTGTGATATTGTAATGATTGTACTTTTGTCTGAGTACTATTCTCCGTATTTCATAATCCATTGTTGTCGAGCGTATAATTTCGTATATGTGATTTAAAGGTTGAAATTCTGCGCATGTAGCGCACGCTACAGGCTGCGTGTAGCGTACGCTAACAGGGATTCATAGCGCACGCTACAGGGGATCATTAGCGCACGCTATGCGTGGTCAGATTGATTGAGACGTGCGGTAGGTGAGATCTGGCCGGGGGACACCTGTCGGATCGTGTCGGATGTACCTGGACGGCTTTCGGGAAAAGGCCGAGTCAACGCCTTAGCGCACGCTACAGGTATATGCGTAGCGCACGCTAAGTGCCGAGTACAGTTTAGACTGTGAGCCGTTAGCGCACGCTACGAACAGGGTCTAGCGCGCGCTAATAGCCATTTATTATAAATAAGACAGCATCCTATTCGTGATTTCAGTTCTTTCTCCTCCCATAACCCGAACTCTTACATTTAGAACATAACTCCCTTCGTCCTAAACACTTCGTATCAACCTCCTAGTTCGAGATTGAAGATCATATATCATTGGAGATTGGTGCTCAAGCCTTCGGTGTTGGATTGCTTCATTTTCATCCGTGTTCTTCACTACTTGGAGGTAGGTGATTCTTCACCAATGATTAGTAATGTTCCTAAGGAAGTTTGAATCATGTTTGGATAGCAAGTATTTCGTTATAATCGGTCATCACATGTTAGAAGGATACTTTTGACGTATCGGCACTATATATCGAATGAACCGTTGAACCATCTTATTATAAGGACCCCTAAGCATGTTCAAATCGAGTTATGATCAATAATCGGATATTTACCCAGTTGATACGTTGTACACGTTGGAATCATGTGTTTTGGAACGTAAGACGATCGGAACTTAGATTATTTCTTGAAGATCGTAGATGGATTATGAAATTGAGATGACTATCCGTATATTTGTATTTCATAATCATAAAAATTCCACAAACCTTAGTAGCATGATATGCCCGAGGATAACTTGTATCATCACGGTAGAATTCATGAGTTCTTCACCATTCAACCCAGTTTTCGGTTTGCAGTATTCTGCCATGCAAGATTAGCGCACGCTAACATGTGTGAGTTAACGTGCGCTATCGAGGTTCGGTTAACGCACGAAACGTACGTAGCGTACGTTATGAGACCAGCCGAGTCAGACTGCCAGTCCGTGGCTAGCGCACGCTAGTCTTATACAATAGCGTACGCTAACAGTCCGGATTAGCGCACGTTACGTAAAGTACGTAGCGCGCGCTAAGCAATCCAGACAGCTTGTTTATTTTAAGCTCTTCGGCCGTAGGCCGAATTGTTAGGCCATTGTTCGACTTGAGATGATTTGTATATCATTCCTTTTGTTAAGGTTCGAGCTTGCTACGTTGATCGAAGGAGGCGACCTTCGAGTGGGTTGAGATCATTGAAGTATATCGTTCTTGCCATCTTCGAGGCAAGTATCGTGATATGTTAATATTGGTATTTTTGGAGCATGCGTATGGTTATTCATGATGTTGAACATGATATGTATTTTGTTGATTTGCCATGGTATTCATTATATAGTGTTTATATGTTCATGTTGATGAACATAATGATTTGGCATATGAGTATGCATGAGTTGTGTTTGTATACGTTGTACGATCTATGCTGAGGGCGCTGGATCGGATGTCCACCTCGTGTTGGTCCGACGGGATCATCTTGGGATCTAGGCTGAGGGCGCTGGATCATTGGACGGGTTATTTCCACCTCGTGTTGGTCCGACGGGATTATCTTGGGATCTATGCTGAGGGCGCTGGATCATTGGAATACCCATGCTGTGTAATGGAATCTTGTAGATTCGCATTGTCGGATTCCGGTAGCGGAAGTCCGTGTGGTGTATCTTGTCATGTATTGTTGATGCATACACGAATTGTTTAATATGATACTTGTACTAGCATCGTTTTGCTAACCCCTTCGGGGGTGGACATTTGTTTTGATGTTCAGGTAGCCGAGGAGCAGGGAAACAGCCACAGTACCGACGTGACGACGAAGGGGTTCAGTGATGTTTGTGGTTATTGGTGATTTGTTTTCTTGGTTTGATTTCTGTACTCGAGTACGCGTGTCTTATTGATATTAATTCGATATGGTTGTATTAATTACTTGTTGAACCAGTTGTACGTTTTCACAAACTTGAATTTCCGTAGTGTTGATGTCTTAGATTTACTTTCCTTTTTAATTAGCCTTGTAAATCCTTACTTAAAGGGTTTACGGCGCTGTATTTATTCCGAATCTCTCGGGATGTTACAGATTATGGTATCGGAGCTTAGATTCATGGATATCTTGGCAGTTGGGTTTTATTTGGGTCTGTTTACGTTATTTGATTTACGGTCGCTTGTAACATCACCGTCACCAAGTCGTCATGTGGACCGTGGTTGTAAGTCTCTTAATCTCTTATACTACCGTTTTACTTAATTACCGTCTTGTGAGTATTGACGGACTTTATTTCAAAAATTTTGTTCGGATATTGAAAAATTGCGTTTACGGTATGTTGAGAGGAGGACGTGGACGCGGACGCGGTCGTGGACGCGACGTGGTAACATGAGACATGAGGATTCCGCAACTACCCCGAAATATCGGCTAGTCGAACCGATTCCCATTCGGGAGGGCGCAAGGATCAGCGAATGATGACGCAAATCCTAACATACCGGAGTGCTTCAACAGTGGTGGCGCAGATAAACCAGCTTCAGTGTCGTTGATCGCATGCAGACGGCGATGGGACAAGAAGCACCACGAGGATAACCGGGAGACAGATGGCTCGCCAAGTGGTTAAATTGCACCCGCCAAAATTTGACGGATCTGAGGCACTTACTTGGGATCACCGGCTCAAGGAGTTGGAGAAGATATTCGCGGGTCTTAACCGTCCCGAGGACCTAAGGTTCCCATTGCCCAAGATTTTCCGACCGGGAGGCCTTCGATTGGTGGGAGGCTATTCGACCCGAGAATCATAATGCGGATTGGACGGAATTCAAACTAATGATGGAAGCACAGTATTGTCCTCGTCCAGTTAGAGAGGCAAAGATCCGAGAGTTTTTCTCACCACAGAGTTCGGAGGCATCTGTGACAGATGTAATTAAAACTTTCAATCATCAGCTGACTTGTGTGCGACACTTGGTCAGAACGGAGGCAGAAAAGATTTTTCATTTTGATATGCGGATGAAGCCGGAGGTTCAGCAGTACATGTCCGGATTCGATTGTACTACGTTGCGACAGTATCAAGACAAAGCGCTGGCCTACGACATGAAAGAGGCGGCGGTGGAGAAATCAATAGAGGCAAAGAAGCAGAAGGTGACCGCCAGCTTTGCAGAAAACAAGAGTGGTGGGGCCCGCAAGGGCCAGTCTTCCTTTTATTCGGCTAGGAAACCTCCACATCCTTCTAAAGGCGGAAAGAAGTTCCGGACAACATCAGCAGTTTCGGACGCATCAAAGAAATGCTACAATTGTGGTCGAGCAGGGCATATTCGACGTGATTGCCCCGCATCTTCTGTGACTTGTTACGATTGTGGGCAAGAAGGGCACCGTGCGGCCTTCTGTGGAGCCGCTAATAGATCTTTTGGTACCCGCACTCCAGCACCAGTTCCTAAGGAGATAAGTGTGAACCAGACACAGCAGAGTGGATTTCAGCAGCAGAACGTTGGGAAGAGAGAGACATCCAGTGCTGGGTCCGTTCCTCCGCGCCTGTACGAAATGAGGAGATCTGACGATCAGAACACCGTTGTTGCATCAGGTACGATTCAGATCCTTTTGCAACCAGTTAGTGTTTTATTCGATTCCGGAGCTACACATTCTTTTGTGTCTTTGAACTGTGTAAATCGTTTAAAAATCTCGTGCTTAATTGATTGTGAACCGTATGTTGTGGGATTGCCGAGTGGAGAGAGAATTGTGGGAACCCTAGAGGCTAGAGATTTTCCAGTATCTATAGGAGGGAGAGATTGGCCGTCGAATCTCATTGTTGTTGACATCTACGATGACGATTTAATTCTCGGAGACAATTGGCTCAACCGTTATGGAGCTATCCTAAATTACCGAGAGAGAGTCATTTCTATCATTGCTGATGACGGGTCTGAACACTTATTCCGAGGATGGAGACCGGGAAGTTTGGGAAAATTAATCAAAGCAATGAAAGCCGTAAAATTGCTGAAACAGGGATGTCATGGACTTTGGTGTTATGCTATGAGGAAGGAGGAAGGAGTAGAGCTCTCGTCTATTTCAGTTGTGAATGAGTTCTCAGATGTATTTCCTGACGAACTACTAGGGTTACCTCCGCAAAGAGAAGTGGAATTCACCATGGAATTAGAGCCTGGAGCAGCCCCTATTTCCAGGGCACCATACCGCATGGCGCCAACCGAGATGTATGAACTCAAGAAGCAATCGGAGGAATTGTTACGTAAGGGCTATATTCAACCTAGCGTTTCTCCTTGGGAGCGCCTCTCTTTGTCCTAAGAAAGACGGATCCCTCCGACCGTATTGATTACAGGGAGCTTAACAAGATGACGATCAAGAATAAGTATCCTATACCTCGGATCGACGACTTGTTTGATCAACCGCAAGGGGCAAGGGTATTCTCGAAGATTGACTTGCGATCGGGATACCATCGATTGAGAATCAAGGGATCGATATACCAAATCCGCTTTCGGATCTCAAGACGGGCATTATGAATTTGTAGTGATGCCATTTGGACTTACCAATGCTCCTGCAGTATTCATGCAATTGATGAATCGGGTATTCTTGGAATACTTGGATAAATTTGTGGTCGTTTTCATTGACGACATCTTGATATATTCGAGGGACGCAGAGGAACATGCTGAACATTTACGTGTGGTTTTGAGCATCTTGAGAAAGGAACAGCTGTATGCTAAGCTTTCTAAATGCGAATTTTGGCTTAAGGAAGTAACCTTCCTTGGGCATGTGATATCATCCGACGGAGTACAGGTGGACCCGAAGAAAGTCGAAGCAATCTTGGAGTGGGAAGCCCCTAAAAACGTGAAAGAAGTCCGAAGCTTCTTAGGACTTGCTGGATATTATCGCCGCTTTGTAGAGGGATTCTCCAAAATTGCTCGACCGCTCACCCAGCTGTTACAGAGAACTCAAAAGTTCACGTGGAATGAGAAATGCCAGGCTGGTTTTGACGAACTTAAGAGGAGACTGACGACAGCACCTATATTAGCACTGCCAGAGGGAACTGATGGATTCATGGTATACAGCGATGCTTCAAATCAGGGTTTGGGTTGTGTGTTGATGCGTAAGATAAAGTGATTGCTTATGCTTCTCGGCAATTGAAACCGCACGTTAATTATCCGACTCATGATCCGGAGCTAGCAATTGTGGTCTTTGCCACAAAATATGGCGACATTATTTGTACGGCACTCATTGTCGATCTTTACAGATCATAAGAGCCTCAAATACATTTTCAGTCAGAAAGAATTAAACATGAGGCAGAGGAGGTGGCTGGAATTGATCAAGGATTACGACTTGGAGATTCTTTATCATCCGGGGAAAGCCAATGTAGTAGCCGATGCGTTGAGCCGTAAACCTGTTTCTCTTCGAGTGTTGGAAGCTCTTACGCCCCAGACCAGCATTCAACGAGAACTGATCCATGAAGGGATTGAAGTATGGGCACCAGGAATCCAAGGGCAACTTTATGTGATGGAACTGACTTCATCACTAGTCGAGAAGATCAAGTCCAAGCAGTTGGACGATTCTCTGATCCTTCGATTATGTGATGAAGTAAAGAAAGGAAAAGCCCCAGGATTCGTGATACAAGATGATGGAGTTCTGAGATTTCAAAGTCGACTTTGCGTTCCCGATGATGATGATTTGAGACGGACGATTCTGAAAGAAGCTCATAGCGCGCCCTATTCTATTCACCCGGGCAGCAGTAAGATGTACAAGGATCTAAAACAAAACTTCTGGTGGGGGAATATGAAAAAGGACGTAGCAGAGTACGTTTCGAAGTGTTTGACTTGTCAGCAGGTCAAGATTGAGCATCAGCGACCTGCCGGGATGTTAAAGCCGCTTCCGATCCCTGAATGGAAGTGGGAGGACATTTCGATGGATTTCATCACCAGTATGCCAAGGACTAGAGCAGGAATGAACATGATTTGGGTCGTAGTTGATCGACTAACCAAGTCGGCTCATTTCCTAGGGATCAAAGATACATGGGGACCCGAAAGATTGGCGCGAGTATTTATTGCGGAGATAGTCAGATTGCATGGGACGCCGAAGACCATTATCTCGGATCGAGATGGTCGTTTCGTGTCGCACTTCGGAAGGCGATTCACAAGGCTTTGGGGATCGAGCTCAACTTTAGCACAGCTTATCATCCCCAAACAGACGGCCATCAGAAAGGACTATTCAAACTGTAGAAGACATGCTTAGAGCTTGTGCGTTGGATTGGTCAACTGATTGGGAAGTTCACTTGCCCTTGATCGAATTCACTTATAATAACAGTTGGCATGCTTCTATTAAGATGGCACCATTTGAAGCTTTGTACGGGAGAAGATGCCGATCACCCCTATGTTGGGATGATTCTTCGGATTTGATCGGGACGGAACCAGAATTAATTATTCAAACTCAAGAGAAGATAGCTTTGATTCGAGAGAGACTGTTGATCGCCTGCAGTCGATCAAGTCTTATGCCGATGTACGTCGTCGTCCTCTAGAGTTCGACGCTGGGGACCACGTACTATTGAAGGTGTCTCCTACACGAGGGATTTTCCGTTTTGGGAGAAGAGGCAAGCTTAGTCCGAGATATATCGGACCATTCGAGATCCTTGAGAGAGTTAGGGATTTAGCATACCGGTTGGCCTTACCGCCATCGCTGAGTCATGTTCACAATGTGTTTCACGTATCCCAACTGCGGAAGTATGTACCGGACCCCAGTCACGTCATTGATTTCGACGAGATCGAGATAGCTAATGATGGCACCTTCGAAGAGAGACCAATCAAAATACTTGAGAGCCGGATCAAACAATTGAGGAATAAACCAATACATTTGGTTAAAGTACAATGGTCATGACATGGAGTCGAAGAGGCCACTTGGGAAACGGAGGACGGTATGAAGGCTAAATATCCGGAGTTGTTTTCATCCTAAGTTTCGGGACGAAACTTCTTTTTAGGGAGGAAGGATGTAATACCCGAGATTTCTGTTATGTAATTGGAACTTGTGATATTGTAATGATTGTACTTTTGTCTGAGTACTATTCTCCGTATTTCATAATCCATTGTTGTCGAGCGTATAATTTCGTATATGTGATTTAAAGGTTGAAATTCTGTGCATGTAGCGCACGCTACAGGCTGCGTGTAGCGTACGCTAACAGGGATTCATAGCGCACGCTACAGGGGATCATTAGCGCACGCTATGCGTGGTCAGATTGATTGAGACGTGCGGTAGGTGAGATCTGGCCGGGGGACCCCTGGCGGATCGTGTCGGATGTACCTGGACGGCTTTCGGGAAAAGGCCGAGTCAACGCCTTAGCGCACGCTACAGGTATATGCGTAGCGCACGCTAAGTGCCGAGTACAGTTTAGACTGTGAGCCGTTAGCGCACGCTACGAACAGGGTCTAGCGCGCGCTAATAGCCATTTATTATAAATAGGACATCATCCTATTCGTGATTTCAGTTCTTTCTCCTCCCATAACCCGAACTCTTACATTTAGAACATAACTCCCTTCGTCCTAAACACTTCGTATCAACCTCCTAGTTCGAGATTGAAGATCATATATCATTGGAGATTGGTGCTCAAGCCTTCGGTGTTGGATTGCTTCATTTTCATCCATGTTCTTCACTACTTGGAGGTAGGTGATTCTTCACCAATGATTAGTAATGTTCCTAAGGAAGTTTGAATCATGTTTGGATAGCAAGTATTTCGTTATAATCGGTCATCACATGTTAGAAGGATACTTTTGACGTATCGGCACTATATATCGAATGAACCGTTGAACCATCTTATTATAAGGACCCCTAAGCATGTTCAAATCGAGTTATGATCAATAATCGGATATTTACCCAGTTGATACGTTGTACACGTTGGAATCATGTGTTTTGGAACGTAAGACGATCGGAACTTAGATTATTTCTTGAAGATCGTAGATGGATTATGAAATTGAGATGACTATCCGTATATTTGTATTTCATAATCATAAAACTTCCACAAACCTTAGTAGCATGATATGCCCGAGGATAACTTGTATCATCACGGTAGAATTCATGAGTTCTTCACCATTCAACCCAGTTTTCGGTTTGCAGTATTCTGCCATGCAAGATTAGCGCACGCTAACATGTGTGAGTTAACATGCGCTATCGAGGTTCGGTTAACGCACGAAACGTACGTAGCGTACGTTATGAGACCAGCCGAGTCAGACTGCCAGTCCGTGGCTAGCGCACACTAGTCTTATACGATAGCGTACGCTAACAGTCCGGATTAGCGCACGTTACGTAAAGTACGTAGCGCGCGCTAAGCAATCCAGACAGCTTGTTTATTTTAAGCTTTTCGGCCGTAGGCCGAATTGTTAGGCCATTGTTCGACTTGAGATGATTTGTATATCATTCCTTTTGTTAAGGTTCGAGCTTGCTACGTTGATCGAAGGAGGCGACCTTCGAGTGGGTTGAGATCATTGAAGTATATCGTTCTTGCCATCTTCGAGGCAAGTATCGTGATATGTTAATATTGGTATTTTTGGAGCATGCGTATGGTTATTCATGATGTTGAACATGATATGTATTTTGTTGATTTGCCATGGTATTCGTTATATAGTGTTTATATGTTCATGTTGATGAACATAATGATTTGGCATATGAGTATGCATGAGTTGTGTTTGTATACGTTGTACGATCTATGCTGAGGGCGCTGGATCGGATGTCCACCTCGTGTTGGTCCGACGGGATCATCTTGGGATCTAGCCGAGGCGCGGGATCTTTGGACGGGTTATGTCCACCTCGTGTTGGTCCGACGGGATCATCTTGGGATCTATGCTGAGGGCGCTGGATCATTGGAATACCCATGCCGTAATGGAATCTTGTAGATTCGCATTGTCGATTCCGTAGCGGAAGTCCGTGTGGTGTATCTTGTCATGTATTGTTGATGCATATCCGAATTGTTTAATATGATACTTGTACTAGCATCGTTTGCTAACCCCTTCGGGGTGGACATTTGTTTTGATGTTCGTAGCCGAGGAGCAGGGAAACGACACAAGATGACGTGACGCATTTAAGGGGTTCAGTGATATTTGTGGTTATTGGTGATTTGTTTTCTTGGTTTGATTTCTGTACTCGAGTACGCGTGTATTATTGATATTAATTCGATATGGTTGTATTAATTACTCGTTGAACCAGTTGTACGTTTTCACAAACTTGAATTTCCGTAGTGTTGATGTCTTAGATTTACTTTCCTTTTTAATTAGCCTTGTAAATCCTTACTTAAAGGGTTTACGGCGCTGTAATTATTCCGAATATCTCGGGGTGTTACACTATCAATCAATACTACATAAATATCCTTATACCGTAACTCAATCGAAAATACAAACATTACCATATTGCCTCTATAAATATTATTCGTACTTTAGTCTAAGTTGAGTACGTCGATTAATATTGGTATGAATCACCCAACATTTATCTCCATATGTATATTTATATACATACACATATATCTATACATATATCCACACATATCTATATATATACATATATATATATATAATATAAATACAGATATTCATACACGATTCATACACTTCAGCAATAATGATTTCACGTAATTATAAATCGTATATCAAGGTACTTGCCTTGGTAATCTCTCACGAATACTCCGGAAATACAGTTGATTGGAACAATCCGGAACTCCAACGGAAACGACGATCGGAAAGGCTCAACACTGGATTATTGTAGGAAATTCGTCCTTAATATCCTATCATTAAATAAACAATCAATAACACGAGGAAAAGCATAAAAAGATGGCCAAACCCTAACTGTTCTCTTCGTAACGTACGTTACACACATACGTAACGTACGTTATGTCTGCACGTTAGTGCACGTAAGCTACAAGGATTAGCGCACGCTAAGCATGCATTGGATAATTCTTCTCAGTTCAGACGACTGCCTTGCCTGAGGGTATAACGTACGTAATACATAGAGCTTAATGTACGTTATATTCACACATATCATACTCATGTGAATCAGAATGATCCTATGTTGTTGATGTCTATGAATTCCCGGTTAATCCGACCATCATAAGACTTACTCCAAAGCTCGATTATAGATCCTTAAAGATAGTTTGGAAAATCTGAGGTTGTTATCAACATTAAGTCTATGATCATTATGGAAACACCATACAATACGGTTTATTAATCTCACAAATTTTACCTTACTTGATCATCATAACAAGAGTCGGACTATAACGTTCTTAACTCGGGTAACTAAAGCATGAACATTCCAACTTCCAAAAACATGATGTTCGGATAAAAATCATCTATGGAGCTTAATAATCCCGGTGGTATGTTCATAACATCCTTAAGAACACGAATTCAAGGTTGAGGTAGATTTAACATACCTTAATATGAAAGAAACGCAGAGACAAGAGGTAGCATCCAACTCCGATTGCTTGAATGTAAATCCAAGATGTTTTGTAACTTAAATGATCGAGTTTATGTGATCTATAGGTGCTTTAGAGGGCTGGAGACCCTCTAGAAATGAAGGAAAACGAAGTACAAGGGAAAGGGACGAAGTGAACTGAAATGGGGTGTTGTCCATATATATAATATCTTGAGTTTTACGTACGTTAGCCTTAGCCATTTACGTACGTAATCAACTTAGCGCACGCTACCATCCGATCTTAGCGTACGCTATCGTTCACTGATAGCTTACTGTCTCTTTCTGTATTAGCTTACGTCGTTACACCCTATGCATTACGTACGTAAGCTACACACATTAGCGTACGCTAGTTACAAACCTTAGTGTACGTTAACACCCGTTGACCCCAAAACTGTCCAGGTTCATCCGCGGGAATCTTTCCGAGCCCCACCACCAGCCGTCCATGTGCTAGCCAGCCTGTTCAATTATTGACCTCCTGACGTAGGCTACGTCTAGCTCGTAGCGTACGCTATCTCCAGTCGTAACGTACGTTACGCTTACCTGTTAGCGTGAGTCACGACGTAGTTGCATGTGAAGGATTAAAAGTTGGTATTATAATGCATGAGGATGCGAATACGGAAACGATCATACTTCGATTATTGATAGCACCAATTTAGGTAATACAGGGTTCAAATACGGACGAAAATACCCAACAATTTATCCGAATATTACATATTATCCCTCTTAAAAGAAGTTTCATCCCGAAACTTAAAGTAGAGTGGCGGAACAACCAAGGAAAAATAACTACTTGCTCAGCCTCAAAACATCACGAGCGATGCGCGAATGCAAGGTTCTAAAAAAAATACAATGATTGGACCTAGGATGTATCAGGCACGTCAATTGAGGCGATAAATTACACGTGAACATGAGAAGTTAGAGTGGAGAAGTAAAAGCTCACAGAATTAAGGAAATTCACCAGCGGCTCAGACGTACTAAAATCGCGTGTCGAGCTCGACCCACCGTATTCAAGTTCATAACACATTGGAAATATTAACCGCACGAGTGGGAACAAATAGTTTTGAACAAAATTCTGCAAAGATTAAGTTCAGATGTGAATAGACCACAACAATTCACGGAGTCTAACAAATCGGTTCTGAAATTCGTTCGAATGACGGTAGGTTCAGTAGAACATGGTAGTTTAAAATTGTCAAGAAGATCACAGATGAATCATCAACAATGAAAGTCTCCCAACACTGAAAATACTAAGAAGAGCACGGGTAATACGTGTCCCCGTACTAAGAAGACATGTCAGCCCCGAAACTTAAAACAGCAGGAGTTGGAAATGAAAAGCAATTAAAATGAAAAATGATCAAAGTCACGATTTTTGGAAACAACAACGACTAGAACACAGCATAAAATCTTCATTCGCGTATGATAGGCTCTTCAGCAGAAGACATAAGGTTTCGGGGCATTCTCCGGCCACTTGTTCTGCTCACCGACAGAGTAGCATTCCTTGCCAAATCGGAAATTATCTCACAATGTTTCTCCCGATGGCCTTCACACCCGCACCGATAGCAAGTCAAGAGTGGGGAGGTATAGTTTACACGGATATGTCCCGTACGGTTGCAGTTGAAGCACACTCTCTTCTTACCGGGAGTCACCGATGCTGGTTGGGGATTCCCAATGCTCATTCTCGACCGCGAAGACGACGTATTCGAACGACGTGGGGTTTGAGAACCTTAGTCTCTTCACCGCCCGAAAATTTTCCAGATGTCCTCGGTCTCTTTTCTCCGCTCGTTGGCTCGGTCACTGAGGAGGTTTCATAGGTTATCGCCTGATCTTGATATTCCTTCACCGTAACATGAATCGTTGTCGTACGAACCACCTCACCGCTTTCGCTTCCTATATCACGTCTACATCCGCCGAGGCTCGTCATGCTAATGCAGATAGTACCGTTTATTGTTATCACATAGTCGGTTGTACGGTATACCACAATTATCAACATAAGGTTTAATTAGCATCCTTAGAATAACGGTAATATCGTAAAGCACGAAATTTTCTGAAATCAACTTTCAGTCCTTCGTCTAGGACGATCATTATGCGTATGCTTTTAAGAAAAAAAATTTTTGAAACAGAAGCCGAGTCACGTTGTGCTCAAAAATTGTAAATACTGTCCTTTGTTTTGGAAGAGGAAGTTTATACAATGACTCTAAAAAATTTTATTTTCGAGTAATGCCTACAAGAAAATTGAAAATCAAATTGTAACTAATTTGAAATATTTCAAAAATGTTGAGTCCCAAATACCACAATTTTGAAAATCCTTTCTCTTCTACCAAAATGTTTATTCGAAAGAACTTTTTACCAAAATACGTGACCATTTGACACGACTACATTAAATCATGAGGTTTACAATGCTAGGAAAATTTCAAAACACTACTTTGAAATGTTCGTAATTCGGCCCGGAAATATTACATGCCGGGGATTCTGCGCCGGAACGTACTAGGCTAAAAACCATTTAAAAATCATTTCAAAATATGCCAAAAAGCCGATGACGGTAGTATTTTCCAAAACTTACAAAATCATTTGTAAAATATTAAATACCGTCATAAAAATACCGTTAAAATGTGCAAGACTAAAATGCCAAAATGTCAAGAGTCATTTCAAAATACTCACGCAGCGGATAAAATTAACACTCAAAGATTTATCCTACTGAAATGCAGAAATCGATAAATATGTTCGACTACCAAAGTATACTACATAACCATTCTCACTCGAACCGTATACGCAGGTGATATCGTAAAATAATATAATCTCTAACAAGTTCAAACCCTAGGTTCACGTTAAGCACAATATAATCAAATACGTGTATAAGGGGACTTACGATTCGGGAGGCTTACCATCACGGATTGCTTGAAGATGATGTTGGAACCACGATACTAATCACAACTCTGACGCGCGCGACTTACACAAGACATGGACTTGACCCAACGGCCTAGGTTTTTCGCAAACCTAAGCTCTGATACCATATTTGTAACACCCCCGGAATACATCCGGAAATGTTACACGCCGTAGGCCCTTCTTACAAGGATCTACAAGGCTAAACTCTACTAGACTACAAAAATGATTGACCGACCGGGGTCAATCCAAATACAACGCAGACCGACAAGGTCATTAAACAATTCAGAAACAAATGAACTTTTCATCTCAATGACAAAAATAAACTTGGACATAGAAAAGAACGACAACTCAATTTAATAAATGAAAACTACACCCATGCAAGGGTGAATACTTGAACGACATAGAATTACTGACCAAAATGAAACAAAAGAAAAGACTTCGACTCTGGTGTGATTAGTATCATTGTCCTCCATCTCCTTCCCAGCCAATCCTGTGACTGCTCCCGAGTTGCCAAAACCTGAGCGCATAACAGGCACCCACCCCCCGAAAACTCGAGGGTTAGCAAACTGGAATTTTGCTAGTGCAAGTACATAATATACAAGATATACGAATAATAACAACACAAAACTCAATAGTCGTGAAACCTTAACACAAATCACACATTTAAATGGTTAACACAGAATAGCATCACATACACACGGTGAAAGATAATCACATTATCATATTCTCGGAACATAACACCAATGAAGCTTTAAACGAGCCCAAGGAATTAGAAAAATCCCTTTTTATAAAGGGAAGGGTAGTTTGATAAGAAAGTTTGAAAACATTGATATTGACTCAGGCCATCTTGGGGGTTTCGAAAATCAAATGGAAATACTTTAGAAAATACTTCAAAAGCTCTCGGGTCCTTGACCCAACATGTGGAAAACAATTTGCAAGAAAACCATTACAACGCTATTCGGGGTCCTCGACCCAAATGATAAAACACTATCACAAGTGAATCATTACAACATCTCACGGGGTTCTCGGCCCAATCCAAATAATATCATCACGAGATTAAATCTCAACATCTCACGGGGTCCTCGACCCAATACACAGATTAATCAACACAGTAGAATCAAAGGCACAACCTCTCATTCGACAAATTCTGCTCAAGACCCCCGATTAATTAACCCTCGGAGATCTCTTCAAATATCCTTGGTTAATTAACCCTGATACCAACATTTAAAACAAGTTGGAACGAACTCCAGAAACACGAATCGCGGTCTACATCAAGACCAACACTTAAAAGCAAGTTGCCAAGATTTAAATTTCAAAAATCATTTGGTAACGGGGTCTTAGCTATCACTCAAATATCCGTTACCAATAAGCCTGCCCGATGCCTCCCTTGCACACCTGTGTACTGGCGTTCACTCCACTATATTGGCCGCCCATTGCACATGTCACCGCGCCGGCGTTCACTCCCATAGGATCCGCCCCTTGCTCGCGCATTAAGTAACACCGGTGTTCACCAATCATATGGAGCTGCTCATTGTAGCATACATCAGGACGGAGTGCACGCTCCGCCCTCAGAGGTACCCGGATATGACGTCTCTCATAACAAGTATTCGCATTATTACAAATACCAAGCACACAGTCAACAGTTGCAATAATTATCAAATCAGTTCATCAATTCACATAATTTATTCGCTAGTACGTAACTACGCAAAATAAACAATCGCTCGCACGTTATTCATCAAGACTTAGCACGTTAGGCCTTCAACACTATCAATCAATACTACATAAATATCCTTATACCGTAGCTCAACCGAAAATACAAACATTACCATATTGCCTCTATAAACATTATTCATACTTTAGTCTAAGTTGAGTACGTCGATTAATATTGGTATGAATCACCCAACATTTATCTCCATATGTATATTTATATACATACACATATATCTATACATACATCCACACACACACATATATATATATATATATAATATAAATATAGATATTCATAACATGATTTATACACTTCAGAAACAATGATTTCACGTAATTATAATTCGTATATCAAGGTACTTGCCTTGGTAATCTCTCGCGAATACTCTGGAAATACAGTTGATTGGAACAATCCGGAACTCCAACGGAAACGACGATCGGAAAGGCTCAACACTGGATTATTGTAGGAAATTCGTCCTTAATATCCTATCATTAAATCAACAATCAATCACACGAGGAAAAGCATAAAAAGATGGCCAAACCCTAACTGTTCTCTTCGTAACGTACGTTACACCCATACGTAACGTACGTTACGTCTGCACGTTAGCGCACGTAAGCTACAAGGATTAGCGCACACTAAGCATGCATTGGATAGTTCTTCTCAGTTCAGACGACTGCCTTGCCTGAGGGTATAACGTACGTAATACATAGAGCTTAACGTACGTTATATTCACACATATCATACTCATGTGAATCAGAATGATCCTATGTTGTTGATGTCTAAGAATTCCCGATTAATCCTCCCATCATAAGACTTACTCCAAAACTCGATTATAGATCCTTAAAGATAGTTCGGAAAATCTGAGGTTGTTATCAACATTAAGTCTATGATCATTATGGAAACACCATACAATACGGTTTATTAATCTCACAAATTTTACCTTACTTGATCATCATAATAAGAGTCGGACTATAACGTTCTTAACTCGGGTAACTAAAGCATGAACATTCCAACTTCCAAAAACATGATGTTCGGATAAAAATCATCTATGGAGCTTAATAATCCTGATGGTATGTTCATAACATCCTTAAGAACACGAATTCAAGGTTGAGGTAGCTTTAACATACCTTAATATGAAAGAAACGCAGAGACAAGAGGTAGCATCCAACTCCGATTGCTTGAATGTAAATCCAAGATGTTTTGTAACTTAAATGATCGAGTTTATGTGATCTATAGGTGTTTTAGAGGGCTGGAGACCCTCTAGAAATGAAGGAAAACGAAGTACAAGGGAAAGGGACGAAGTGAACTGAAATGGGGTGTTGTCCATATATATAATATCTTGAGTTTTACGTACGTTAGCCTTAGCCATTTACGTACGTAATCAACTTAGCGCACACTACCATCCGATCTTAGCGTACGCTATCGTTCACTGATAGCTTACTGTCTCTTTCTGTATTAGCTTACGTACGTTACACCTTATGCATTACGTACGTAAGCTACACACATTAGCGTACGGTAGTTACAAACCTTAGCGTACGTTAACACCCATTGACCCCAAAACTGTCCAGGTTCATCCGCGGGAATCTTTCCGAGCCCCACCACCAGATGTCCATGTGCTAGCCAGCTTGTTCAATTATTGACCTCCTAACGTACGCTACGTCTAGCTCGTAGCGTACGCTATCTCCAGTCGTAACGTACGTTACGCTTACCTGTTAGCGTGCGTTACGACGTAGTTTCATGTGAAGGATTAAAAGTTGGTATTATAATGCATGAGAATGCGAATACGGAAACGATCATACTTCAATTATTGATAGCACCAATTCAGGTAATACAGGGTTCAAATACGGACGAAAATACCCAACAATTTATCCGGATAGTACATACTATCCCTCTTAAAAGAAGTTTCGTCCCGAAACTTAAAGTAGAGTGGCGGAACAACCAAGGAAAAATAACTACTTGCTCAGCCTCAAAACATCACGAGCGATGCGCGAATGCAAGGTTCTAAAAAAAATACAATGATTGGACCTAGGAAGTATCAGGCATGTCAATTGAGGCGATAAATTACACGTGAACATGAGAAGTTAGAGTGGAGAAGTAAAAGCTCACAGAATTAAGGAAATTCACCAGCGGCTCAGACGTACTAAAATCGCGTGTCGAGCTCGACCCACCGTATTCAAGTTCATAACACATTGGAAATATTAACCGCACGAGTGGGAACAAATAGTTTCGAACAAAATTCTGCAAAGATTAAGTTCAGATATGAATAGACCACAACAATTCACGGAGTCTAACAAATCGGTTCTGAAATTTGTTCGAATGACGGTAGGTTCAGTAGAAAATGGTAGTTTAAAATTGTCAAGAGGATCACAGATGAATCATCAACAATGAAAGTCTCCCAACACCGAAAATACTAAGAAGAGCACGGGTAATATGTGTCCCCGTACTAAGAATACATGTCAGCCCCGAAACTTAAAACAGCAGGAGTTGGAAATGAAAAGCAATTAAAATGAAAAACGATCAAAGTCACGATTGTTGGAAACAGCAACGACTAGAACACAGCACAAAATCTTCATTCGCCTATGATAGGCTCTTCAGCAGAAGACATAAGGTTTCGGGGCATTCTCCGGCCACTTGTTCTGCTCACCGACAGAGTAGCATTCCTTGCCAAATCGGAAATTATCTCACAATGTTTCTCCCGATGGCCTTCACACCCGCACCGATAGCAAGTCAAGAGTGGGGAGGTATAGTTTACACGGATATGTCCCGTACGGTTGCAGTTGAAGCACACTCTCTTCTTACCGGGAGTCACCGATGCTGGTTGGGGATTCCCAATGCTCATTCTCGACCGCGAAGACGACGTATTCGAACGACGTGGGGGTTTGAGAACCTTAGTCTCTTCACCGCCCGAAAATTTTCAAGATGTCCTCGGTCTCTTTTCTCCGCTCGTTGGCTCGGTCACTGAGGAGGTTTCATAGGTTATCGCCTGATCTTGATATTCCTTCACCGTAACATGAATCGTTGTCGTACGAACCACCTCACCGCTTTCGCTTCCTATATCACGTCTACATCCGCCAAGGCTCGTCATGCTAATGCAGATAGTACCGTTTATTGTTATCACATAGTCGGTTGTACGGTATACCACAATTATCAACATAAGGTTTAATTAGCATCCTTAGAATAACGGTAATATCGTAAAGCACCTAAATTTTCTCAAATCAACTTTCACCCTTCGTCTAGACGATCATTATGCGTATGCTTTTAAGAAAAAAATTTTTGAAACAGGTTTAGTCACGTTGTGCTCAAAAATTGTAAATACTGTCCTTTGTTTTGGAAGAGGAAGTTTATACAATGACTCTAAAAAATTTTATTTTCGAGTAATGCTTACAAGAAAATTGAAAATCAAATTGTAACTAATTTGAAATATTTCAAAAATGTTGAGTCCCAAATACCACAATTTTGAAAATCCTTTCTCTTCTACCAAAATGTTTATTCGAAAGAACTTTTTACCAAAATACGTGACCATTTGACACGACTACATTAAATCATGAGGTTTACAATGCTAGGAAAATTTCAAAACACTACTTTGAAATGTTCGTAATTCGGCCCGGAAATATTACATGCCGGGGATTCTGCGCCGGAACCTACTAGGCTAAAAACCATTTAAAAATCATTTCAAAATATGCCAAAAAGCCGATGACGGTAGTATTTTCCAAAACTTACAAAATCATTTGTAAAATATTAAATACCGTCATAAAAATACCGTTAAAATGTGCAAGACTAAAATGCCAAAATGTCAAGAGTCATTTCAAAATACTCACGCAGCGGATAAAATTAACAATCAAAGATTTATCCTACTGTAATGCAGAAATCGATAAATATATTCGACTACCGAAGTATACTACATAACCATTCTCACTCGAACCGTATACGCAGGTGATATCGTAAAACAATATAATCTCTAACAAGTTCAAACCCTAGGTTCACGTTAAGCACAATATAATCAAATACGTGTATAAGGGGACTTACGATTCGGGAGGCTTACCATCACGGATTGCTTGAAGATGATGTTGGAACCACGATACTAATCACAACTCTGACGCGCGCGACTTACACAAGACATGGACTTGACCCAACGGCCTAGGTTTTTCGCAAACCTAAGCTCCGATACCATATTTGTAACACCCCCGGAATACATCAGGAAATGTTACACGCCGTAGGCCCTTCTTACAAGGATCTACAAGGCTAAACTCTACTAGACTACAAAAATGATTGACCGACCGGGATCAATCCAAATACAACGCAGACCGACAAGGTCATTAAACAATTCAGAAACAAATGAACTTTTCATCTCAATGACAAAAATAAACTTGGACATAGAAAAGAACGACAACTCAATTTAATAAATGAAAACTACACCCATGCAAGGGTGAATACTTGAACGACAGAGAATTACTGACCAAAATGAAACAAAAGAAAAGAATTCGACTCTGGTGTGATTAGTATCATTGTCCTCCATCTCCTTCCCAGCCAATCCTGTGACTGCTCCCGAGTTGCCAAAACCTGAGCGCATAACAGGCACCCACCCCCCGAAAACTCGGGGGTTAGCAAACTGGAATTTTGCTAGTGCAAGTACACAATATACAAGATATACGAATAATAGTCGTGAAACCTTAACATAAATCACACATTTAAATGGTTAACACAGAATAGCATCACATACACACGGTGAAAGATAATCACATTATCATATTCTCAGAACATAACACCAATGAAGCTTTAAACAAGCCAAGGAATTAGAAAAATCCCTTTTTATAAAGGGAAGGGTAGTTTGATAAGAAAGTTTGAAAACATTGATATTGACTCAGGCCATCTTGGGGGTTTCGAAAATCAAATGGAAATACTTTAGAAAATACTTCAAAAGCTCTCGGGTCCTTGACCCAACATGTGGAAAACAATTTCCAAGAAAACCATTACAACGCTATTCGGGGTCCTCGACCCAAATGATAAAACACTATCACAAGTGAATCATTATAACATCTCACGGGGTTCTCGGCCCAATCCAAATGATATCATAACGAGATTAAATCTCAACATCTCACGGGGTCCTCAACCCAATACAGATTAATCAACACAGTAGAATCAAAGGCACAACCTCTCATTCGACAAATCCTGCTCAAGACCCCCGATTAATTAACCCTCGGATATCTCGTCAAATATCCTTGGTTAATTAACTCTGATACCAACATTTAAAACAAGTTGGAACGAACTCCAGAAACACGAATCGCTGTCTACATCAAGACCAACACTTAAAAGCAAGTTGCCAAGATTTAAATTTCAAAAATCATTTGGTAACGGGGTCTTAGCTATCACTCAAATATCCGTTACCAATAAGCCTGCCAGGTGCCTCCCTTGCACACCTGTGTACTGGCGTTCATTCCACTATATTGGCCGCCCATTGCACATGTCACCGCGCCGGCGTTCACTCCCATAGGAGCCGCCCCTTGCTCGCGCATTAAGTAACACCGGTGTTCACCAATCATATGGAGCCGCTCATTGCAGCGTACATCAGGCCGGAGTGCACGCTCCGCCCTCAGAGGTACACGGATATGACGTCTCTCATAACAAGTATTCACATTATTACAAATACCAAGCACACAGTCAACCGTTGCAATAATTATCAAATCAGTTCATCAATTCACATAATTTATTCGCCAGTACGTAACTACGCAAAATAAACAATAACTCGCACATTATTCATCAAGACTTAGCACGTTAGGCCTTCAACACTATCAATAAATACTACATAAATATCCTTATACCGTAGCTCAACCGAAAATACAAACATTACCATATTGCCTCTATAAATATTATTCATACTTTAGTCTAAGTTGAGTACGTCGATTAATATTGGTATGAATCACCCAACATTTATCTCCATATGTATATTTATATACATACACATATATCTATACATATATCCATATATATATATATATATAATATAAATATAGATATTCATAACATGATTCATACACTTCAGCAACAATGATTTCACGTAATTATAATTCGTATATCAAGGTACTTGCCTTGGTAATCTCTCGCGAATACTCCGGAAATACAGTTGATTGGAACAATCCGGAACTCCAACGGAAACGACGATTGGAAAGGCTCAACACTGGATTATTGTAGGAAATTCGTCCTTAATATCCTATCATTAAATAAACAATCAATCACACGAGGAAAAGCATAAAAAGATGGCCAAACCCTAACTGTTCTCTTCGTAACGTATGTTACACACATACGTAACGTACGTTACGTCTGCACGTTAGCGCACGTAAGCTACAAGGATTAGCGCACGCTAAGCATGCATTGGACAGTTCTTCTGAGTTCAGACGACTGCCTTGCCTGAGGGTATAACGTACGTAATACATAGAGCTTAACGTACGTTATATTCACACATATTATACTCATGTGAATCAGAATGATCCTATGTTGTTGATGTCTACGAATTCCCGATTAATCCTCCCATCATAAGACTTACTCCAAAACTCGATTATAGATCCTTAAAGATAGTTCGGAAAATCTGAGGTTGTTATCAACATTAAGTCTATGATCATTATGGAAACACCATACAATACGGTTTATTAATCTCACAAATTTTACCTTACTTGATCATCATAACAAGAGTCGGACTATAACGTTCTTAACTCGGGTAACTAAAGCATGAACATTCCAACTTCCAAAAACATGATGTTCGGATAAAAATCATCTATGGAGCTTAATAATCCCGGTGATATGTTCATAACATCCTTAAGAACATGAATTCAAGGTTGAGGTAGCTTTAACATACCTTAATATGAAAGAAACGCAGAGACAAGACGTAGCATCCAACTCCGATTGCTTGAATGTAAATCCAAGATGTTTTGTAACTTAAATGATCGAGTTTATGTGATCTATAGGTGTTTTAGAGGGCTGGAGACCCTCTAGAAATGAAGGAAAACGAAGTACAAGGGAAAGGGACGAAGTGAACTGAAATGGGGTGTTGTCCATATATATAATATCTTGAGTTTTACGTACGTTAGCCTTAGCCATTTACGTACGTAATCAACTTAGCGCACGCTACCATCCGATCTTAGCGTACGCTATCGTTCACTGATAGCTTACTGTCTCTTTCTGTATTAGCTTACGTACGTTACACCCTATGCATTACGTACGTAAGCTACACACATTAGCGTACGCTAGTTACAAACCTTAGCGTACGTTAGCACCCATTGACCCCAAAACTGTCCAGGTTCATCCGCGGGAATCTTTCCGAGCCCCACCACCAGCTGTCCATGTGCTAGCCAGCCTGTTCAATTATTGACCTCCTAACGTACACTACGTCTAGCTCGTAGCGTACGCTATCTCCAGTCGTAACGTACGTTACGCTTACCTGTTAGCGTGCGTTACGACGTAGTTGCATGTGAAGGATTAAAAGTTGGTATTATAATGCATGAGGATGCGAATACGGAAACGATCATACTTTGATTATTGATAGCACCAATTCAGGTAATACAGGGTTCAAATACGGACGAAAATACCCAACAATTTATCCGGATATTACATACTATCCCTCTTAAAAGAAGTTTCGTCCCGAAACTTAAAGTAGAGTGGCGGAACAACCAAGGAAAAATAACTACTTGCTCAGCCTCAAAACATCACGAGCGATGCGCGAATGCAAGGTTCTAAAAAAAATACAATGATTGGACCTATGAAGTATCAGGCATGTCAATTGAGGCGATAAATTACACGTGAACATGATAAGTTAGAGTGGAGAAGTAAAAGCTCACAGAATTAAGGAAATTCACTAGTGGCTCAGACGTACTAAAATCGCGTGTCGAGCTCGACCCACCGTATTCAATTCATAACACATTGGAAATATTAACCGCATGAGTGGGAACAAATAGTTTCGAACAAAATTCTGCAAAGATTAAGTTCAGATGTGAATAGACCACAACAATTCACGGAGTCTAACAAATCGGTTCTGAAATTCGTTCGAATGACGGTAGGTTCAGTAGAAAATGGTAGTTTAAAATTGTCAAGAGGATCACAGATGAATCATTAACAATGAAAGTCTCCCAACACCGAAAATACTAAGAAGAGCACGGGTAATACGTGTCCCCGTACTAAGAAGACATGTCAGCCCCGAAACTTAAAACAGCAGGAGTTGGAAATGAAAAGCAATTAAAATGAAAAACGATCAAAGTCACGATTGTTGGAAACAGCAACGACTAGAACACAGCACAAAATCTTCATTCGCCTATGATAGGCTCTTCAGCAGAAGACATAAGGTTTCGGGGCATTCTCCGGCCACTTGTTCTGCTCACCGACAGAGTAGCATTCCTTGCCAAATCGGAAATTATCTCACAATGTTTCTCCCGATGGCCTTCACACCCGCACCGATAGCAAGTCAAGAGTGGGGAGGTACAGTTTACATGGATATGTCCCGTACGGTTGCAGTTGAAGCATACTCTCTTCTTACTGGGAGTCACCGATGCTGGCTGGGGATTCCCAATGCTCATTCTCGACCGCGAAGACGACGTATTCGAACGACGTGGGGGTTTGAGAACCTTAGTCTCTTCACCGCCCGAAAATTTTCCAGATGCCCTCGGTCTCTTTTCTCCGCTCGTTGGCCCGGTCACTGAGGAGGTTTCATAGGTTATCGCCTGATCTTGATATTCCTTCACCGTAACATGAATCGTTGTCGTACGAACCACCTCACCGCTTTCGCTTCCTATATCACGTCTACATCCGCCAAGGCTCATCATGCTAATGCAGATAGTACCGTTTATTGTTATCACATAGTCGGTTGTACGGTATACCACAATTATCAACATAAGGTTTAATTAGCATCCTTAGAATAACGGTAATATCGTAAAGCACGAAATTTTCTGAAATCAACTTTCAGTCCTTCGTCTAGGACGATCATTATGTATGCTTTTAAGAAAAAAAAATTTTGAAACAGAAGCCGAGTCACGTTGTGCTCAAAAATTGTAAATACTGTCCTTTGTTTTGGAAGAGGAAGTTTATACAATGACTCTAAAAAATTTTATTTTCGAGTAATGCCTACAAGAAAATGGAAAATCAAATTGTAACTAATTTAAAATATTTCAAAATTGTTGAGTCCCAAATACCACAATTTTGAAAATCCTTTCTCTTCTACCAAAATGTTTATTCGAAAGAACTTTTTACCAAAATACGAGACCATTTGACACGACTACATTAAATCATGAGGTTCACAATGCTAGGAAAATTTCAAAACACTACTTTGAAATCTTCGTAATTCGGCCCGGAAATATTACATGCCGGGGCTTCTGCGCCGGAACCTACTAGGCCTAAAACCATTTAAAAATCATTTCAAATATGCCAAAAAGCCGATGACGGTAGTATTTTCCAAAACTTACAAAATCATTTGTAAAATATTAAATACCGTCATAAAAATACCGTTAAAATGTGCAAGACTAAAATGCCAAAATGTCAAGAGTCATTTCAAAATACTCACGCAGCGGATAAAATTAACACTCAAAGATTTATCCTACTGAAATCCAGAAATCGATAAATATGTTCGACTACCGAAGTATACTACATAACCATTCTCACTCGAACCGTATACGCAGGTGATATCGTAAAACAATATAATCTCTAACAAGTTCAAACCCTAGGTTCACGTTAAGCACAATATAATCAAATACGTGTATAAGGGGACTTACGATTCGGGAGGCTTACCATCACGGATTGCTTGAAGATGATGTTGGAACCACGATACTAATCACAACTCTGACGCGCGCGACTTACACAAGACATGGACTTGACCCAACGGCCTAGGTTTTTCGCAAACCTAAGCTCCGATACCATATTTGTAACACCCCCGGAATACATCCGGAAATGTTACACGCCGTAGGCCCTTCTTACAAGGATCTACAAGGCTAAACTCTACTAGACTAAAAAAATGATTGACCGACCGGGGTCAATCCAAATACAACGCAGACCGACAAGGTCATTAAACAATTCAGAAACAAATGAACTTTTCATCTCAATGACAAAAATAAACTTGGACATAGAAAAGTACGACAACTCAATTTAATAAATGAAAACTACACCCATGCAAGGGTGAATACTTGAACGACAGAGAATTACTGACCAAAATGAAACAAAAGAAAAGACTTCGACTCTGGTGTGATTAGTATCATTGTCCTCCATCTCCTTCCCAGCCAATCCTGTGACTGTTCCCGAGTTGCCAAAACCTGAGCGCATAACAGGCACCCACCCCCCGAAAACTCGGGGGTTAGCAAACTGGAATTTTGCTAGTCCAAGTACATAATATACAAGATATACGAATAATAACAACACAAAACTCAATAGTCGTGAAACCTTAACACAAATCACACATTTAAATGGTTAACACAGAATAGCATCACATACACACGGTGAAAGATAATCACATTATCATATTATCGGAACATAACACCAATGAAGCTTTAAACGAGCCCAAGGAGTCAGAAAAATCCCTTTTTATAAAGGGAAGGGTAGTTTGATAAGAAAGTTTGAAAACATTGAGATTGACTCAGGCCATCTTGGGGGTTTCGAAAATCAAATGGAAACACTTTAGAAAATACTTCAAAAGCTCTCGGGTCCTTGACCCAACATGTGGAAAACAATTTGCAAGAAAACCATTACAACGCTATTCGGGGTCCTCGACCCAAATGATAAAACACTATCACAATTGAATCATTACAACATTTCACGGGGTTCTCGGCCTAATCCAAATAATATCATCATGAGATTAAATCTCTACATCTCACGGGGTCCTCGACCCAATACACAGATTAATCAACACAGTAGAATCAAAGGCACAACCTCTCATTCGAAAAATCCTGCTCAAGACCCCCGATTAATTAACCCTCGGAGATCTCGTCAAATATCCTTGGTTAATTAACCCTGATACCAACATTTAAAACAAGTTGGAACGAACTCCAGAAACACGAATCGCGGTCTACATCAAGACCAACACTTAAAAGCAAGTTGCAAAGATTTAAATTTCAAAAATCATTTGGTAACGGGGTCTTAGCTATCACTCAAATATCCGTTACCAATAAGCCTGCCGGGTGCCTCCCTTGCACACCTGTGTACCGGCGTTCACTCCACTATATTGGCCGCCCATTGCACATGTCACCGCGCCGGCGTTCACTCCCATAGGAGCCGCCCCTTGCTCGCGCATTAAGTAACACCGGTGTTCACCAATCATATGGAGCCGCTCATTGCAGCGTACATCAGGCCGGAGTGCACGCCCCGCCCTCAGAGGTACCCGGATATGACGTCTCTCATAATAAGTATTCATATTGTTACAAATACCAAGCACACAGTCAACCGTTGCAATAATTATCAAATCAGTTCATCAATTCACATAATTTATTCGCCAGTACGTAACTACGCAAAATAAACAATAACTCGCACGTTATTCATCAAGACTTAGCACGTTAGGCCTTCAACACTATCAATCAATACTACATAAATATCCTTATACCGTAACTCAACCGAAAATACAAACATTACCATATTGCCTCTATAAATATTATTCGTACTTTAGTCTAAGTTGAGTACGTCGATTAATATTGGTATGAATCACCCAACATTTATCTCCATATGTATATTTATATACATACACATATATCTATACATATATCCACACATATCTATATATATATATATATATATATATAATATAATATAAACATAGATATTCATAACATGATTCATGCACTTCAGCAACAATGATTTCACGTAATTATAATTCGTATATCAAGGTACTTGCCTTGGAAATCTCTCGCGAATACTCCGGAAATACAGTTGATTGGAACAATTCGGAACTCCAACGGAAACGACGATCGGAAAGGCTCAACACTGGATTATTGTAGGAAATTCGTCATTAATATCCTATCATTAAATAAACAATCAATCACACGAGGAAAAGCATAAAAAGATGGCCGAACCCTAACTGTTCTCTTCGTAACGTACGTCACACACATACGTAACGTACGTTACGTCTGCACGTTAGCGCACGTAAGCTAGAAGGATTAGCGCACGCTAAGCATGCATTGGACAGTTCTTCTCAGTTCAGACGACTGCCTTGCCTGAGGGTATAACGTACGTAATACATAGAGCTTAACGTACGTTATATTCACACATATCATACTCATGTGAATCAGAATGATCCTATGTTGTTGATGTCTACGAATTCCCGGTTAATCCTCCCATCATAAGACTTACTCCAAAACTCGATTATAGATCCTTAAAGATAGTTCGGAAAATCTGAGGTTGTTATCAACATTAAGTCTATGATCATTATGGAAACACCATACAATACGGTTTATTAATCTCAGAAATTTTACCTTACTTGATCATCATTACAAGAGTCGGACTATAACGTTCTTAACTCGGGTAACTAAAGCATGAACATTCCAACTTCCAAAAACATGATGTTCGGATAAAAATCATCTATGGAGCTTAATAATCCCGGTGGTATGTTCATAACATCCTTAAGAACACGAATTCAAGGTTGAGGTAGCATTAACATACTTTAATATGAAAGAAACGCAGAGACAAGAGGTAGCATCCAACTCCGATTGCTTGAATGTAAATCCAAGATGTTTTGTAACTTAAATGATCGAGTTTATTTGATCTATAGGTGTTTTAGAGGGTTGGAGACCCTCTAGAAATGAAGGAAAACGAAGTACAAGGGAACGGGACGAAGTGAACTGAAATGGGGTGTTGTCCATATATATAATATCTTGAGTTTTACGTACGTTAGCCTTAGCCATTTACGTACGTAATTGACTTAGCGCACGCTACCATCCGATCTTAGCGTACGCTATCGTTAACTGATGGCTTACTGTCTCTTTCTGTATTAGCTTACGTACGTTACACCCTATGCATTACGTACGTAAGCTACACAGATTAGTGTATGCTAGTTACAAACCTTAGCGTACGTTAACACCCGTTGACCCCAAAACTGTCCAGGTTCATCCGCGGGAATCTTTCCGAGCCCCACCACTAGCCGTCCATGTGCTAGCCAGCCTGTTCAATTATTGACCTCCTAACGTACGCTATGTCTAGCTCGTAGCGTACGCTATCTCCAGTCGTAACGTACATTACGCTTACCTGTTAGCGTGCGTTACGACGTAGTTGCATGTGAAGGATTAAAAGTTGGTATTATAATGCATGAGGATGCGAATACGGAAACGATCATACTTCGATTATTGATAGCACCAATTCAGGTAATACAGGGTTCAAATACGGACGAAAATACCCAACAATTTATCCGGATATTACATACTATCCCTCTTAAAAGAAGTTTCATCCCGAAACTTAAAGTAGAGTGGCGGAACAACCAAGGAAAAATAACTACTTGCTCAGCCTCAAAACATCACGAGCGATGCGCGAATGCAAGGTTCTAAAAAAAATATAATGATTGGACCTAGGAAGTATCAGGCATGCCAATTGAGGCGATAAATTACACGTGAACATGAGAAGTTAGAGTGGACAAGTAAAAGCTCACAGAATTAAGGAAATTCACCAGCGGCTCAGACGTACTAAAATCGCGTGTCGAGCTCGACCCACCGTATTCAAGTTCATAACACATTGGAAATATTAACCGCACGAGTGGGAACAAATAGTTTCGAACAAAATTCTGCAAAGATTAAGTTCAGATGTGAATAGACCACAACAATTCACGAAGTCTAACAAATCGGTTCTGAAATTCGTTCGAATGACGGTAGGTTCAGTAGAACATGGTAGTTTAAAATTGTCAAGAGGATCACATATGAATCATCAACAATGAAAGTCTCCCAACACCGAAAATACTAAGAAGAGCACGAGTAATACGTGTCCCCGTACTAAGAAGACATGTCATCCCCGAAACTTAAAACAGCAGGAGTTGGAAACGAAAAGCAATTAAAATGAAAAACAATCAAAGTCACGATTGTTGGAAACAGCAATGACTAGAACACAACACAAAATCTTCATTCGCCTATGATAGGCTCTTCAGCAAAAGACATAAGGTTTCGGGGCATTCTCCGGCCACTTGTTCTGCTCACCGACAGAGTAGCATTCCTTGCCAAATCGGAAATTATCTCACAATGTTTCTCCCGATGGCCTTCACACCCGCACCGATAACAAGTCAAGAGTGGGGAGGTACAGTTTAAACGGATATGTCCCGTACGGTTGCAGTTGAAGCACACTCTCTTCTTACCGGGAGTCACCGATGCTGGCTGGGGATTCCCAATGCTCATTTTCGACCGCGAAGACGACGTATTCGAACGACGTGGGGGTTTGAGAACCTTAGTCTCTTCACCGCCCGAAAATTTTCCAGATGTCCTCGGTCTCTTTTCTCCGCTCGTTGGCTCGGTCACTAAGGAGGTTTCATAGGTTATCGTCTGATCTTGATATTCCTTCACCGTAACATGAATCGTTGTCGTACGAACCACCTCACCGCTTCCGCTTCCTATATCACGTCTACGTCCGCCAAGGCTCGTCATGCTAATGCAGATAGTACCGTTTATTGTTATCACATAGTCGGTTGTACGATATACCACAATTATCAACATAAGGTTTAATTAGCATCCTTAGAATAACGGTAATATCATAAAGCACGAAATTTTATGAAATCAACTTTCAGTCCTTCGTCTAGGACGATCATTATGCATATGCTTTTAAGAAAAAAATTTTTTGAAATAGAAGCCGAGTCACGTTGTGCTCAAAAATTGTAAATACTGTCCTTTGTTTTGGAAGAGGAAGTTTATACAATGACTCTAAAAAATTTTATTTTCGAGTAATGCCTACAAGAAAATTGAAAATCAAATTGTAACTAATTTGAAATATTTCAAAAATGTTGAGTCCCAAATACCACAATTTTGAAAATCCTTTCTCTTCTACCAAAATGTTTATTCGAAAGAACTTTTTACCAAAATACGTGACCATTTGACAGGACTACATTAAATCATGAGGTTTACAATGCTAGGAAAATTTCAAAACACTACTTTGAAATGTTCGTAATTCGGCCCGGAAATATTACATGCCGCGGATTCTGCGTCAAAACCTACTAGGCTAAAAACCATTTAAAAATCATTTCAAAATATGCCAAAAAGCCGATGACGGTAGTATTTTCCAAAACTTACAAAATCATTTGTAAAATATTAAATACCGTCATAAAAATACCGTTAAAATGTGCAAGACTAAAATGCCAAAATGTCAAGAGTCATTTCAAAATACTCACGCAACGGATAAAATTAACACTCAAAGATTTATCCTACTGAAATGCAGAAATCCATAAATATTTTCGACTACCGAAGTATACTACATAACCATTCTCACTCGAACCGTATACGCAGGTGATATCGTAAAATAATATAATCTCTAACAAGTTCAAACCCTAGGTTCACGTTAAGCACAATATAATCAAATACGTGTATAAGGGGACTTACGATTCGGGAGGCTTACCATCACGGATTGCTTGAAGATGATGTTGGAACCACGATATTAATCACAACTCTGACGCGCGCGACTTACACAAGACATGGACTTGACCCAACGGCCTAGGTTTTTCGCAAACCTAAGCTCCAATACCATATTTGTAACACTCCCGGAATACATCCGGAAATGTTACACGCCGTAGGCCCTTCTTACAAGGATCTACAAGGCTAAACTCTACTAGACTACAAAAATGATTGACCGACCAGGGTCAATCCAAATACAACGCAGACCGACAAGGTCATTAAACAATTCAGAAACAAATGAACTTTTCATCTCAATGACAAAAATAAACTTGGACATAGAAAAGAACGACAACTCAATTTAATAAATGAAAACTACACCCATGCAAGGGTGAATACTCGAACGACAGAGAATTACTGACCAAAATGAAACAAAAGAAAAGACTCCGACTCTGGTGTGATTAGTATCATTGTCCTCCATCTCCTTCCCAGCCAATCCTGTGACTGCTCACGAGTTGCCAAAACCTGAGCGCATAACAGGCACCCACTCCCCGAAAACTCGGGGGTTAGCAAACTGGAATTTTGCTAGTGCAAGTACATAATATACAAGATATATGAATAATAACAACACAAAACTCAATAGTCGTGAAACCTTAACACAAATCACACATTTAAATGGTTAACACAGAATAGCATCACATACACACGGTCAAAGATAATCACATTATCATATTCTCGGAACATAACACCAATGAAGCTTTAAACGAGCCCAAGGAGTCAGAAAAATCCCTTTTTATAAAGGGAAGGGTAGTTTGATAAGAAAGTTTGAAAACATTGATATTGACTCAGGCCATCTTGGGGGTTTCGAAAATCAAATGGAAATACTGTAGAAAATACTTCAAAAGCTCTCGGGTCCTTGACCCAACATGTGGAAAACAATTTGCAAGAAAACCATTACAACGCTATTCGGGGTCCTCGACCCAAATGATAAAACACTATCACAAGTGAATCATTACAACATCTCACGGGGTTCTCGGCCCAATCCAAATAATATCATCATGAGATTAAATCTCAACATCTCACGGGGTCCTCGACCCAATACACAGATTAATCAACACAGTAGAATCAAAGGCACAACCTCTCATTCGACAATTCCTGCTCAAGACCCCCGATTAATTAACCCTCGGAGATCTCGTCAAATATCCTTGGTTAATTAACCCTGATATCAACATTTAAAACAAGATGGAACGAACTCCAGAAACACGAATCGCGGTCTACATCAAGACCAACACTTAAAAGCAAGTTGCAAAGATTTAAATTTAAAAAATCATTTGGTAACGGGGTCTTAGCTATCACTCAAATATCCGTTACCAATAAGCCTGCCAAGTGCCTCCCTTGCACACCTATGTACCGGCGTTCACTCCACTATATTGGCCGCCCATTGCACATGTCACCGCGCCGGTGTTCACTCCCATAGGAGCCGCCCCTTGCTCGCGCATTAAGTAACACCGGTGTTCACCAATCATATGGAGCCGCTTATTACAGCGTACATCAGGCCGGAGTGCACGCCCCGCCCTCAGATGTACCCGGATATGACGTCTCTCATAACAAGTATTCACATTATTACAAATACCAAGCACACAGTCAACCGTTGCAATAATTATCAAATCAGTTCATCAATTCACATAATTTATTCGCCAGTACGTAACTACGCAAAATAAACAATAACTCGCACGTTATTCATCAAGACTTAGCACGTTAGGCCTTCAACACTATCAATCAATACTACATAAATATCCTTATACCGTAACTCAACCGAAAATACAAACATTACAATATTGCCTCTATAAATATTATTCGTACTTTAGTCTAAGTTGAGTACGTCGATTATTATTAGTATGAATCACCCAACATTTATTTCCATATGTATATTTATATACATACACATATATCTATACATATATCCACATATATCTATATATATATATAATATAAATACAGATATTCATAACATGATTCATACACTTCAGCAACAATGATTTCACATAATTATAATTCGTATATCAAGGTACTTGCCTTGGTAATCTCTCGCGAATACTCCGGAAATACAGTTGATTGGAACAATCCGGAACTCCAATGGAAACGACGATCGGAAAGGCTCAACACTGGATTATTGTAGGAAATTCGTCCTTAATATCCTATCATTAAATAAAAAATCAATCACACGAGGAAAAGCATAAAAAGATGGCCGAACCCTAACTGTTCTCTTCGTAACGTACGTTACACACATACGTAACGTACGTTACGTCTGCACATTAGTGCACGTAAGCTACAAGGATTAGCGCACGCTAAGCATGCATTGGACAAGTCTTCTCAGTTCAGACGATTGCCTTGCCTGAGGGTATAATGTACGTAATACATAGAGCTTAACGTACGTTATATTCACACATATCATACTCATGTGAATCAGAATGATCCTATGTTGTTGATGTCTACGAATTCCCGGTTAATCCTCCCATCATAAGACTTACTCCAAAACTCGATTATAGATCCTTAAAGATAGTTCGGAAAATCTGAGGTTGTTATCAACATTAAGTCTATGATCATTATGGAAACACCATACAATACGGTTTATTAATCTCACAAATTTTACCTTACTTGATCATCATAACAAGAGTCGGACTATAACGTTCTTAACTCGGGTAACTAAAGCATGAACATTCCAACTTCCAAAAACATGATGTTCGGATAAAAATCATCTGTGGAGCTTAATAATCCTGGTGGTATGTTCATAACATCCTTAAGAACACGAATTCAAGGTTGAGGTAGCATTAACATACCTTAATATGAAAGAAACGCAGAGACAAGAGGTAGCATCCAACTCCGATTGCTTGAATGTAAATCCAAGATGTTTTGTAACTTAAATGATCGAGTTTATGTGATCTATAGGTGTTTTAGAGGGTTGGAGACCCTCTAGAAATGAAGGAAAACGAAGTACAAGGGAAAGGGACGAAGTGAACTGAAATGGGGTGTTGTCCATATATATAATATCTTGAGTTTTACGTACGTTAGCCTTAGCCATTTACGTACGTAATCGACTTAGCGCACGCTACCATCCGATCTTAGCGTACGCTATTGTTCACTGATAGCTTACTGTCTCTTTCTGTATTAGCTTACGTACGTTACACCCTATGCATTACGTACGTAAGCTACACACATTAGCGTACACTAGTTACAAACCTTAGCGTACGTTAACACCCGTTGACCCCAAAACTGTCCAGGTTCATCCGCGGGAATCTTTCCGAGCCCCACCACCAGCCGTCCATGTTCTAGCCAGCCTGTTCAATTATTGACCTCCTAAAGTACGCTACGTCTAGCTCGTAGCGTACGCTATCTCCAGTCGTAACGTACGTTATTTGTTAGCGTGCGTTACGACGTAGTTGCATGTGAAGGATTAAAAGTTGGTATTATAATGCATGAGGATGCGAATACGGAAACAATCATACTTCGATTATTGATAGCACCAATTCAGGTAATACAGGGTTCAAATATGGACGAAAATACCCAACAATTTATCCGGATATTACATACTATCCTCTTAAAAGAAGTTTCGTCCCGAAACTTAAAGTAGAGTGGCGGAACAATCAAGGAAAAATAACTACTTGCTCAGCCTCAAAACAACACGAGCGATGCGCGAATGCAAGGTTCTAAAAAAAATATAATGATTGGACCTACGAAGTATCAGGCACGTCAATTGAGGCGATAAATTACACATGAACATGAGAAGTTAGAGTGGAGAAGTAAAAGCTGACAGAATTAAGGAAATTCACCAGCGGCTCAGACGTACTAAAATCGCGTGTCGAGCTCGACCCACCGTATTCAAGTTCATAACACATTGGAAATATTAACCGCACGAGTGGGAACAAATAGTTTCGAACAAAATTCTGCAAAGATTAAGTTCAGATGTGAATAGACCACAACAATTCACGGAGTCTAACAAATCGGTTCTGAAATTTGTTCGAATGACGGTAGGTTCAGTAGAACATGGTAGTTTAAAATTGTCAAGAGGATCACAGATGAATCATCAACAATGAAAGTCTCCCAACACCGAAAATACTAAGAAGAGCACGGGTAATACGTGTCCCCGTACTAAGAAGACATGTCAGCCCCGAAACTTAAAACAGCAGGAGTTGTAAACGAAAAGCAATTAAAATGAAAAATGATCAAAGTCACGATTGTTGGAAATAGCAACGACTAGAACACAGCACAAAATCTTCATTCGCCTATGATAGGCTATTCAGCAGAAGACATAAGGTTTCAGGGCATTCTCTGGCCACTTGTTTTGCTCACCGACAGAGTAGCATTCCTTGCCAAATTGGAAATTATCTCACAATGTTTCTCCCGATGGCCTTCACACCCGCACCAATAGGAAGTCAAGAGTGGGGAGGTACAGTTTACACGGATATGTCCCGTACGGTTGCAGTTGAAGCACACTCTCTTCTTACCGGGAGTCACCGATGCTGGCTAGGGATTCCCAATGCTCATTCTCGACTGCGAAGACGACGTATTCGAACGACGTGGGGGTTTGAGAACCTTAGTCTCTTCACTGCCCGAAAATTTTCCAGATGTCCTCGGTCTCTTTTCTCTGCTCGTTGGCTCGGTCACTGAGGAGGTTTCATAGGTTATCGTCTGATCTTGATATTCCTTCACCGTAACATGAATCGTTGTCGTACGAACCACCTCACCGCTTCCGCTTCCTATATCACGTCTACGTCCGCCAAGGCTCGTCATGCTAATGCAGATAGTACCGTTTATTGTTATCACATAGTCGGTTGTACGGTATACCACAATTATCAACATAAGATTTAATTAGCATCCTTAGAATAACGGTAATATCGTAAAGCATGAAATTTTCTGAAATCAACTTCCAGTCCTTCGTCTAGGACGATCATTATGCGTATACTTTTAAGAAAAAAAAATTTGAAACAGAAGCCGAGTCACGTTGTGCTCAAAAAATGTAAATACTGTCCTTTGTTTTGGAAGAGGAAGTTTACACAATGACTCTAAAAAATTTATTTTCGAGTAATGCCTACAAGAAAATTGAAAATCAAATTGTAACTAATTTGAAATATTTCAAAAATGTTGAGTCCCAAATACCACAATTTTGAAAATCCTTTCTCTTCTACCAAAATGTTTATTCGAAAGAACTTTTTACCAAAATACGTGACCATTTGACACGACTACATTAAATCATGAGGTTTACAATGCTAGGAAAATTTGAAAAGACTACTTTGAAATGTTCGTAATTCGGCCCGGAAATATTACATGCCGGGGATTCTGCGCCGGAACCTACTAGGCTAAAAACCATTTAAAAATCATTTCAAAATATGCCAAAAAGCCGATGACGGTAGTATTTTCCAAAACTTACAAAATCATTTGTAAAATATTAAATACCGTCATAAAAATACCGTTAAAATGTGCAAGACTAAAATGCCAAAATGTCAAGAGTCATTTCAAAATACTCACGCAGCGGATAAAATTAACACTCAAATATTTATCCTACTGAAATGCAGAAATCGATAAATATGTTCGACTATCGAAGTATACTACATAACCATTCTCACTCGAACCGTATACGCAGGTGATATCGTAAAACAATATAATCTCTAACAAGTTCAAACCCTAGGTTCACGTTAAGCACAATATAATCAAATACGTGTATAAGGGGAATTACGATTCGGGAGGCTTACCATCACGGATTGCTTGAAGATGATGTTGGAACCACGATACTAATCACAACTCTGACGCGCGCGACTTACACAAGACATGGACTTGACCCAACGGCCTAGGTTTTTCGCAAACCTAAGCTCCGATAGCATATTTGTAACACCCCCAGAATACACCCGGAAATGTTACATGCCGTAGGCCCTTCTTACAAGGATCTACAAGGCTAAACTCTACTAGACTACAAAAATGATTGACCGACCGGGGTCAATCCAAATACAACGCAGACCGACAAGGTCATTAAACAATTCAGAAACAAATGAACTTTATATCTCAATGACAAAAATAAACTTGGACATAGAAAAGAACGACAACTCAATTTAATAAATGAAAACTACACCCATGCAAGGGTGAATACTCGAACGACAGAGAATTACTGACCAAAATGAAACAAAAGAAAAGACTCCGACTCTGGTGTGAGTAGTATCATTGTCCTCCATCTCCTTCCCAGCTAATCCTGTGACTGCTCCCGAGTTGCCAAAACCTGAGCGCATAACAGGCACCCACCCCCCGAAAACTCGGGGGTTAGCAAACTGGAATTTTGCTAGTGCAAGTACATAATATACAAGATATACGAATAATAACAACACAAAACTCAACAGTCGTGAAACCTTAACACAAATCACACATTTAAATGGTTAACACAGAATAACATCACATACACACAGTGAAAGATAATCACATTATCATATTCTCCGAACATAACACCAATGAAGCTTTAAACGAGCCCAAGGAGTCAGAAAAATCCCTTTTTATAAAGGGAAGGGTAGTTTGATAAGAAAGTTTGAAAACATTGATATTGACTCAGGCCATCTTGGGGGTTTCGAAAATCAAATGGAAATACTTTAGAAAATACTTCAAAAGCTCTCGGGTCCTTGACCCAACATGTGGAAAACAATTTGCAAAAAAACCATTACAACGCTATTCGGGGTCCTCGACCCAAATGATAAAACACTATCACAAGTGAATCATTACAATATCTCACGGGGTTCTCGGCCCAATCCAAATAATATCATCACGAGATTAAATCTCAACATCTCACGGGGTCCTCGACCCAATACACAGATTAATCAACACAGTAGAATCAAAGGCACAACCTCTCATTCGACAAATCCTGCTCAAAACCCCCGATTATTTAACCCTCGGAGATCTCGTCAAATATGCTTGGTTAATTAACCGTGATACCAACATTTAAAACAAGTTGGAACGAACTCCAGAAACACGAATCGCGGTCTACATCAAGACCAACACTTAAAAGCAAGTTGCAAAGATTTAAATTTCAAAAATCATTTGGTAACGGGGTCTTAGCTATCACTCAAATATCCGTTACCAATAAGCCTGCCAGGCGCCTCCCTTGCACACCTGTGTACCGGCATTCACTCCACTATATTGGCCGCCCATTGCACATGTCACCGCGCCGGCGTTCACTCCCATAGGAGCCGCCCCTTGCTCGCGCATTAAGTAACACCGGTGTTCACCAATCATATGGAGCCGCTCATTGCAGCGTACATCAGGCCGGAGTGCACGCCCCGCCCTCAGAGGTACCCGGATATGACGTCTCTCATAACAAGTATTCACATTATTACAAATACCAAGCACACAGTCAACCGTTGCAATAATTATCAAATCAGTTCATCAATTCACATAATTTATTCGCCAATACGTAACTACGCAAAATAAACAATAACTCGCACGTTATTCATCAAGACTTAGCACGTTAGGCCTTCAACACTATCAATCAATACTACATAAATATCCTTATACCGTAACTCAACCGAAAATACAAACATTACCATATTGCCTCTATAAATATTATTCGTACTTTAGTCTAAGTTGAGTACGTCGATTAATATTGGTATGAATCACCCAACATTTATCTCCATATGTATATTTATATACATACACATATATCTATACATATATCCACATATATATATATATATATATAATATAAATACAGATATTCATAACATGATTCATACACTTCAGCAATAATGATTTCACGTAATTATAATTCGTATATCAAGGTACTTGCCTTGGTAATCTCTCGCGAATATTCCACAAATACAGTTGATTGGAACAATCCGGAACTCCAACGGAAACGACGATCGGAAAGGCTCAACACTGGATTATTGTAGGAAATTCGTCCTTAATATCCTATCATTAAATAAACAATCAATCACACGAGGAAAAGCATAAAAAGATGGCCGAACCCTAACTGTTATCTTCGTAACGTACGTTACACACATAAGTAACGTACGTTACGTCTGCACGTTAGTGCACATAAGCTACAAGGATTAGCGCACACTAAGCATGCATTGGACAGTTCTTCTCAGGTCAGACGACTGCCTTGCCTGAGGGTATAACGTACGTAATGTAATACCCGTACTTTTATTGACTGTTTGACTTTGTCATCCTCCTTATTTTGTCGCTCTGTAAATGCTTGGAGATGTTGTTGATATTGTTATTGAGTTTCGTATCTCGTTTGGTTCTTGATCATGTCGTTTAGACCTTGCGGAAATGTTATGTGCTAGAGATATAGCGCACGCTAGGCCTAGGCTAACGCACGCTAATTCTGTTTGATTAGCGCACGCTAGCTCTGAGCCGTAGCGCGTGCTAAGAGGATCAGTCAGGTCAGAACCAGTATTTCGGACTGCTCTCTGGACTGGCGGATTAACGCACGCTAGGAGTTTGTTAGCGCGCGCTATCCATGGATAGTAGCGCACGCTAACATCCGTCCGTAGCGCACGCTACCGGGCTGGTCAGCAGAGGCAGTGAGGTTGCCAGGTTTTCTGGACTATCAGATAGCGTACGCTAGGCTTCGGCTAGCGCACGCTAAAGCTATTTCATAACGCACGCTAAACAATAGCGGTAGCGCACGCTAAGTTTTGAGCAGGGCAGAGACAATAAGTTCTGGACTCCAGTACTGGATGCCACATTTTGGGCTAGCGCACGCTAGGGACAGACGATTAGCGCACGCTAACGGGGCCGACAGAAGCCACTGGACTATCCGGTGACTTCGCTAGCGCACGCTAATGAAGGAGGCGTAGCGTGCGCTAGACTGGACAGATATAAATGTGGCAGTTGACTTTATTTTCGTCATTTCTCACCGTCTTCACTCCTTTTCGACGGGAATCACTCGGGAGAGGCGATCTTAGGCGATTGGAAGCAATCTTCCTTCTAACAACGATATATTTGGTTGGAGAACAAGGATTTCTCAACATCTAATTCCTCCTAACGTCCGAATCAAGGTAAAAATCCTTAGAACCCTACCTTTTGGGAATTTTGGGGTTTTTCGTAGATTCGTCCGATTTACCCGCTTTGAAGCTTGAGAACTTTGAGATTATGATGTATCTATACCGTATGCATGCTTTTCCTACGATTTTATGGTTTGCATTGTGCCGTTTTCGGGGGTTTCTTCATGTAATTTGAATATGGATAATTGATTATCATATTCCTTGCGAATCGTTTAGGTGCCGGAAGCGCGTTCTTGGACCTACCGAACTCATACCTTTTTCCATTCGAATTGTCGATTTCTCAAAGGCAAGTATATATATATATATGAATGTGCATTCTCGACTTTGAAAGTAAGAAATATTAATGGCATGATTATGTATATCCACTCCGGGACGGATCGACGGGTCCTCTGAGGGTCTCGTAGCCTCTGGTGCAATTCCATGGATAATATGAATTAACCACTCCGGGACGGACCGACGGGTCCTCTGAGGGTTCCGTAGCCTCTGGTGCGGTTCCACGGTATTCATATATGTATTGATGTGATGCTATGAGATTTAGTTATTCCGGAATACTAGTCTTGAATTGATGAATTGACGGTTACCTTTACTTTATTGTTGAGGAGTATTTGTGTTTCATACTTGATATACTTGCACTAGCTATTCGACGGCTAACCCCTTTATGGGGGAAATACATTTTATGTATTTCAGGTTCCAGGAGAGCGGACAGGCAGGTATCGGGTCGGCATGAAGATGGTGGGCAAGTGTGATACTGTGTCTTTCTTCCAGTTATGTTTGGAGTTTCCCATTCAGTATTGTTGTACTGGATTGGCTATTGGATACTGGAGTATTGTTTTCCCGTTTTCTTGATGTTCCGGCCTGTGTTTGCCGAAGTATTGATTCGAGTTGTGATGTTTGTGAATACATTGGTTATGTTTTGAATACCTTTGTATTGTTCTTAATTCCATTGTATGTAGACCTCCTCGGTCAAAGTTTATAGTTCCGCGTATGTTTAGCCTTGTGGGTCCCACGGCGGGGCTTCTGTGTGTAATATTCCTGAATAACTTGGGGTGTTACGAATATGGTATCGAGCTTAGGTCTATGGATACCTAGGTCGGTCTTTTGGGTCGATCGAGTCGTTAATTGTCCATGATATCACTACTCGCCATCATCACGGCGGCCGGTACTTGTAAGACCTCTCACTCTTCTGGTGTTTCCTTATTCGTTTTGCTTCCTTTTTATCGGTATTCTTGAGAATCGGACACTTTGATGACGCGTGATTGAATTGTGCTTACGTGACTTGTGTGTTCTTCAGTATGTCAGCTGGTAGGGGCCGTGGCCGTGGTCGTGGCCGTGGACGAGGAAGAGGTCGTGGCGCGCGTTTCCATCGATTCGATTGCGGGGTCGACCAACCCGATTTGTCGAACTCGGTGCATCCCGACACCGAAGTCGGCCACGACGATCGACGGTCGGGAACAACGCGGACGTTGGAGTGGCGAAGGCACTTCAACAATTGGCTACTCAAATGACTATTTTGGCCCAAACTGTTCAGCTGAATAACCCGAACCAAAACACGGATGCCTTGCTTCAGAATGTAATCCGTATGCACCCTCCACAGTTTGGCGGTGCCACAGACCCGTTAGGCTGGGAAGATTGGCTAGCGAGGTGGAGAAGATTTTCGAGGCAGTTGATTGCCCCGAGGTGAGGAAAGTACCGATTGCTCAGTATTTCCTCACTAAGGAGGCCGCTACTTGGTGGAAAGTCATCAAGCCACAGGATCGTATTGCCTCGTGGGATGAATTTAAGGAGCTCTTAGAGGCCGATTTTTGTCCTTGGCCGGTACGAGAGAGCCGAATCCGAGCCTTCTTCGAGGCTAAACCACAAGATATTCCCGTTTCGCAGGCGATCGTGGAGTACAACCAACAATTGATCCATGTGAAGGATCAAGTGCGTAACGAGCGTGATAAGATCCGTTATTTTGATATGCGGATGAATTTGGACTTACGGCGGTACATGGCCGGATTTGCTTGTACCACACTGAAAGAATATCAGGACAGAGCTTTAGCCCATGATATGTTGAGCCCCGACAACGATACCGTGGAAGAATCGAAGAAGCAGAAAGTAGCGGGGAATTTTTCTAACTCTAAGAGTGGCAACTTTCAGAAGTCACAGACAACTAACCGTTCTGCCGGACAGTCGTCACGTTCTAATAAAGGAAAGAGGGGTTACCGTCCTACTTCGGGTACCACCAATCGCGCGGTGACTTGCTATAATTGTGGCCGTTCAGGCCACATTAATTTGGAATGCCACTTTCCACCATTGAAGTGTCACACGTGCGGACAGATGGGACATAGAGCGGCTTATTGTTCCGAGCCGAATCAGACTCTGGACACTCGGGCTTCTGCCCCAGCTGGTCAACCTCATCAGAATTTCGGCAGGGCCGAGGGCGGGAGTCGAGAATCTTTGGAGGAAACTCTAGCGTCGGTTCGGTGCAACCACGAGTTTATGAGATGCGTCGAGCAGACGAACCCGACGCGGTGGTGGCTTCAGGTACCATTCATATCCTATCTCATCCAGTCCGTGTACTTTTTGATTCGGGTGCTACACATTCTTTTATTTCTTTGGAGTGTGTACGCCGTTTGAATATAACTTGTCTGACTGCTTGCGATCCCTTCATCGTGAGACTGCCTAGCGGGGATAGAATTGTGGGGAACCGGGAGATTAGAGATTTTCCGGTGATTATATCCGGTATGGATTGGTCATCGAATTTGATTGTAGTTGATATGGAAGGCGAGGACGTGATCCTCGGCGAGGATTGGCTTGATAGTCATCAAGCGATTATGAACTACCGTACCAAGGTTATCACCATGATGACTAAAGACGGATCTGAGTACTCATTTTTGGGGCGTATGTCGGGACTATCCAAGTTACTTATCAGTGCCATGAAGGCCGTAAAACTTTTGAATAAAGGTTGTGCGGGCTATTGGTGTTATGCCTTGAAAACGGAAGGAAATGAAATCGATTTCTCTTCGATTTCGGTTGTTAGTGAGTACCCCGATGTTTTTCCGAATGACCTCCCGGGATTACCGCCAGATCGAGAGATAGAATTTACCGTGGACTTGGAGCCAGATGCGGCTCCGATTTCTAAAGCACCTTACCGGATGGCACCTTCCGAGATGCAAGAATTGAAGAATCAATTGGGAGAACTTCTGGAAAAAGGGTACATCAGACCGAGCGCTTCGCCTTGGGGCGCGCCTGTTCTTTTCGTGAGGAAGAAGGATGGTTCACTACGTTTGTGCATCGACTACCGCGAGCTGAACAAAGTAACCATCAAGAACAAGTACCCTCTACCTCGTATAGACGATTTATTTGATCAATTGCAAGGAGCTGCGGTTTTCTCGAAGATTGATTTAAGATCCGGGTATTATCAACTCAGGGTGAGGGAGTCCGACGTTCCGAAGACGGCGTTTCGGACGAGATATGGGCATTATGAATTTGTAGTTATGCCTTTTGGGTTGACTAATGCGCCGGTAGTTTTCATGCAGTTAATGAATAAAATATTCATCGAGTACCTCGACAGGTGTGTGGTCGTCTTTATTGACGACATCTTGATCTATTCTCGAGATAAGGAGGAACATGCCCGACACTTGCGTTTGATATTAGACATTTTGAGAATCGAGCATCTCTATGCGAAATTCTCGAAATGTGAGTTTTGGTTGGAAGAAGTTATGTTTCTCGGCCATGTGATTTCGGCCGAAGGAGTTCGTGTAGACCCGCAGAAGATAGAGGCAGTGCTAGATTGGGCACCGCCTAAAAATGTTAAGGAAGTTCGTAGCTTTTTGGGCCTTGCTGGGTATTACCATCGGTTTGTTGAGGGGTTCTCGAAACTCGCTCGACCGCTTACGAAATTACTCCAGAAGACCGAAAAGTTTGTTTGGACGGGGGAGAGACAACAGAGCTTCGATGAACTGAAGAAACGTTTGACTTCAGCGCCGATTTTAACCTTACCACATGGTAGCGAGGGCTTTGCAGTTTATAGTGACGCTTCGGGTCAAGGCCTGGACTGTGTGCTCATGCAGCATGATAAGACGATAGCTTTTGCGTCTCGACAATTAAAGCCTTATGAGATGAATTATCCTACTCACGATTTAGAGTTGGCCGCAATTGTCTTCGCACTCAAGATTTGGCGGCATTATTTGTATGGTTCACCGTGCCGGATTTATACCGATCACAAGAGCCTGAAATATATTTTCAGTCAGAAGGAGCTGAATATGAGACAGAGACGTTGGTTAGAGTTGATAAAGGATTATGATTTAGAAATTCTTTACCACCCCGGGAAAGCCAATGTCGTTGCGGATGCTTTGAGCCGCAAATCGACGTCTCTTCTAATGCTCGAGGTTCTTACATCTCAGACGAAAATTCGTCAGGACTTAATTGAGCAAGGGATAGAAGTTTGGCTTCAACGAGTACAGGGACAGCTGTGTACTCTCGAAATTACTTCGTCTTTAGTTGATGACATCAAAGGGAAGCAGTGGAGTGACCCGATGATTTCTCAACTGAAGGAAGATGTAATTAAAGGAAAAGCTCCTGGCTTTATGGTTCACGAGGATAGTATTCTGAGATTTCAGGGCAGGCTTTGTGTTTCGAACGATTTAGAGTTGAGGCAGAAAATTCTCCGGGAAGCGCATGCTACGCCTTACTCAATTCACCCCGGGACGAGTAAGATGTACAAAGATTTGAAGCGTAATTTTTGGTGGAATAACATGAAGAAGGATGTTACGGAGTTTGTACTACGGTGCTTGACGTGTCAACAAGTCAAGATCGAACATCAACGACCAGCGGGGTTGTTGAAACCGCTTCCCATTCCCGAGTGGAAGTGGGAAGACATTTCTATGGATTTCATCGCTGGCATGCCGAGAACTCGGGCCGGAATGAATATGATTTGGGTAATTGTCGATCGGCTGACCAAGTCTGCACACTTCTTGGGTATTAAGGATACTTGGGGACCGGATAGACTGGCTCGAACCTTTATTGCTGAGATCGTGAGATTACACGGTGCCCCCAAGACCATTGTTTCTGATCGAGACGGCCGTTTCGTATCGCACTTTTGGCAGGCCGTTCATCAGGCTTTGGGTACTGAGTTGAGATTGAGCACTTCTTTTCATCCTCAGTCGGATGGACAAACAGAGAGGACGATTCAGACATTGGAAGATATGTTACGGGCTTGTGCCTTAGACTGGAGTAATGATTGGGAGCTTCACTTGCCGTTGATCGAGTTTGCTTACAATAATAGTTGGCATGCGTCGATCAAAATGGCACCCTTCGAGGCACTTTATGGTAGGCGATGTAGGTCGCCATTATGTTGGGACGAGGCTTCTGAGCTAGTTGGGACGGAGCCGAATATGTTGATGGAGACTAAGGAAAAGATTTCTATTATCCGGGACCGACATCGGGCCCAGTCGTCGAAATCTTATCTTGATACTCGTAAATCGACCCTTAGAGTTCGAAGTGGGGGATCATGTCTTACTCAAGGTGTCGCCGACCCGTGGAGTTTTCCGCTTCGGGAAAAAGGGGAAACTTAGTCCGAGGTATATCGGACCTTTCGAGATTTTGGACAGAATTGGAGATTTAGCTTATCGCTTGGCGTTGCCTCCAGCTTTAAGTCACGTCCATAGTGTTTTTCATGTGTCTTAGTTGAGAAAGTACGTACCAGATCCGAGCCACATCATCGACTATAGTGACATTGACGTAGCCGAGGATATTACCTTTACGGAGAGACCCGTGAAGATCCTTGAGCGTCGCGAGAAACAACTTCGACATAAGACCATTCCACTGGTTAAAGTGCAATGGTCGAGACATGGAGTCGAGGAGGCAACTTGGGATACGGAAGAGAAGATGCGGGTGGAATACCCCGAACTATTTATTTCTTAAGTTTCGGGACGAAACTTCTTTTTAGAGGGGGAGAATGTAATACCCGTACTTTTATTGACTGTTTGACTTTGTCATCCTCCTTATTTTGTCGCTCTGTAAATGCTTGGAGATGTTGTTGATATTGTTATTGAGTTTCGTATCTCGTTTGGTTCTTGATCATGTCGTTTAGACCTTGCGGAAATGTTCTGTGCTAGAGATATAGCGCACGCTAAGCCTAGGCTAACGCACGCTAATTCTGTTTGATTAGCGCACGCTAGCTCTGAGCCGTAGCGCGCGCTAAGAGGATCAGTCAGGTCAGAACCAGTATTTCGGACTGCTCTCTGGACTGGCGGATTAACGCACGCTAGGAGTTTGTTAGCGCGCGCTATCCATGGATAGTAGCGCACGCTAACATCCGTCCGTAGCGCACGCTACCGGGCTGGTCAGCAGAGGTAGTGAGGTTTCCAGGTTTTCTGGACTATCAGATAGCGTACGCTAGGCTTCGGCTAGTGCACGCTAAAGCTATTTCATAACGCACGCTAAACAATAGCGGTAGCGCACGCTAAATTTTGAGCAGGGCAGAGACAGTAAGTTCTGGACTCCAGTACTGGATGCCACATTTTGGGCTAGCGCACGCTAGGGACAGACGATTAGCGCACGCTAACGGGGCCGACATAAGCCACTGGACTATCCGGTGACTTTGCTAGCGCACGCTAATGAAGGAGGCGTAGCGTGCGCTAGACTGGACAGATATAAATATGGCAGTTGACTTTATTTTTGTCATTTCTCACCGTCTTCACTCCTTTTCGATGGGAATCACTCGAGAGAGGCGATCTTAGGCAATTGGAAGCGATCTTCCTTCTAACAACGATATATTTGGTTGGAGAACAAGGATTTCTCAACATCTAATTCCTCCTAACGTCCGAATCAAGGTAAAAATCCTTAGAACCCTACCTTTTGGGAATTTTGGGGTTTTTCGTAGATTCGTCCGATTTACCCGCTTTGAAGCTTGACAACTTTGAGATTATGATGTATCTATACGGTATGCATGCTTTTCCTACGATTTTATGGTTTGGATTGTGCCGTTTTCGGACTTGTGAGATTTTGGACGATTTTCCAACCTCTAGTTGATTATCCGTATATCTTTATGAATCGTAGACGGGTTTCGGGGGTTTCTTCATGTAATTTTAATATGGATAATTGATTATCATATTCCTTGCGAATCGTTTAGGTGCCGGAAGCGCGTTCTTGGACCTACCGAACTCATACCGTTTTCCATTCGAATTGTTGATGTCTCAAAGGCAAGTATATATATATGAATGTGCATTCTCGACTTTGAAAGTAAGAAATATTAATGGCATGATTATGTATATCCACTCCGGGACGGACCGACGGGTCCTCTGAGGGTTTCGTAGCCTCTGGTGCGATTCCATGGATAATATGAATTAACCACTCCGGGACGGACCGACGGGTCCTCTGAGGGTTCCGTAGCCTCTGGTGCGGTTCCACGGTATTCATATATGTATTGATGTGATGCTATGAGATTTAGTTATTCCGGAATACTAGTCTTGAATTGATGAATTGACGGTTACCTTTACTTTATTTTTGAGGAGTATTTGTGTTTCATACTTGATATACTTGCACTAGCTATTCGACGGCTAACCCCTTTATGGGGGAAATACGTTTTATGTATTTCAGGTTCCAGGAGAGCGGACAGGCAGGTATCGGGTCGGCATGAAGATGGTGGGCAAGTGTGATACTGTGTCTTTCTTCCAGTTATGTTTGGAGTTTCCCATTCAGTATTGTTGTACTGGATTGGCTATTGGATACTCGAGTATTGTTTTCCCGTTTCCTTGATGTTCCGGCCTGTGTTTGCCGAAGTATTGATTCGAGTTGTGATGTTTGTGAATACATTGGTTATGTTTTGAATACCTTTGTATTGTTCTTAATTCCATTGTATGTAGACCTCCTCGGTCAAAGTTTATAGTTCCGCGTATGTTTAGCCTTGTGGGTCCCACAGCGGGGCTTACGGCGCTGTAATATTCCCTGAATAACTTGGGGGTGTTACAAGTAATACATAGAGCTTAACGTACGTTATATTCACACATATCATACTCATGTGAATCAGAATGATCCTATGTTGTTGATGTCTACGAATTCCCGGTTAATCCTCCCATCATAAGACTTACTCCAAAACTCGATTACAGATCCTTAAAGATAGTTCGGAAAATCTGAGGTTGTTATCAACATTAAGTCTATGATCATTATGCAAACACCATACAATACGGTTTATTAATCTCAAAAATTTTACCTTACTTGATCATCATAACAAGAGTCGGACTATAACGTTCTTAACTCGGGTAACTAAAGCATGAACATTCCAACTTCCAAAAACATGATGTTCGGATAAAAATCATCTATGGAGCTTAATAATCCCGGTGGTATGTTCATAACATCCTTAAGAACACGAATTCAAGGTTGAGGTAGCATTAACATACCTTAATATGAAAGAAACGCAGAGACAAGAGGTAGCATCCAACTCCGATTGCTTGAATGTAAATCCAAGATGTTTTGTAACTTAAATGATCGAGTTTATGTGATCTATAGGTGTTTTAGAGGGCAGGAGACCCTCTAGAATTGAAGGAAAACGAAGTACAAGGGAAAGAGACGAAGTGAACTGAAATGGGGTGTTGTCCATATATATAATATCTTGAGTTTTACGTACGTTAGCCTTAGCCATTTACGTACGTAATCGACTTAGCGCACGCTACCATCCGATCTTAGCGTACGCTATCGTTCACTGATAGCTTACTGTCTCTTTCTGTATTAGCTTACGTATGTTACACCCTATGCATTACGTACGTAAGCTACACACATTAGCGTACGCTAGTTACAAACCTTAGCGTACGTTAACACCCGTTGACCCCAAAACTGTCCAGGTTCATCCGCGGGAATCTTTCCGAGCCCCACCACCAGCCATCCATGTGCTAGCCAGCCTGTTCAATTATTGACCTCCTAACGTACGCTACGTCTAGCTCGTAGCGTACGCTATCTCCAGTCGTAACGTACGTTACGCTTACGTGTTAGCGTGCATTACGACGTAGTTGCATGTGAAGGATTAAAAGTTGGTATTATAATGCATGAGGATGCGAATACGGAAACGATCATACTTCGATTATTGATAGCACCAATTCAGGTAATACAGGGTTCAAATACGGACAAAAATACCCAACAATTTATCCGGATATTACATACTATCCCTCTTAAAAGAAGTTTCGTCCCGAAACTTAAAGTAGAGTGGCGGAACAACCAAGGAAAAATAACTACTTGCTCAGCCTCAAAACATCACGAGCGATGCGCGAATGCAAGGTTCTAAAAAAAAATACTATGATTGGACCTAGGAAGTATCAGGCACGTCAATGGAGACGATAAATTACACGTGAACATGTGAAGTTAGAGTGGAGAAGTAGAAGCTCACAGAATTAAGGAAATTCACCAGCGGCTCAGACGTACTAAAATCGCGTGTCGAGCTCGACCCACCGTATTCAAGTTCATAACACATTGGAAATATTAACCGCACGAGTGGGAACAAATAGTTTCGAACAAAATTCTACAAAGATTAAGTTCAGATGTGAATAGACCACAACAATTCATGGAGTCTAACAAATCGGTTCTGACGCGCGCGACTTACACAAGACATGGACTTGACCCAACGGCCTAGGTTTTTCGCAAACCTAAGCTCCAATACCATATTTGTAACACCCCCAGAATACATTCGGAAATGTTACACGCCGTAGACCCTTCTTACAAGGATCTACAAGGCTAAACTCTACTAGACTACAAAAATGATTGACCGACCGGGGTCAATCCAAATACAACGCAGACCGACAAGGTCATTAAACAATTCAGAAAAAAATGAACTTTACATCTCAATGACAAAAATAAACTTGGACATAGAAAAGAACGACAACTCAATTTAATAAATGAAAACTACACCCATGCAAGGGTGAATACTCGAACGACGGAGAATTACTGACCAAAATGAAACAAAAGAAAAGACTCCGACTCTGGTGTGATTAGTATCATTGTCCTCCATCTCCTTCCCAGCCAATCCTGTGACTGCTCCCGAGTTGCCAAAACCTGAGCGCATAACAGGCACCCACACCCCGAAAACTCGGGGGTTAGCAAACTGGAATTTTGCTAGTGCAAGTACATAATATACAAGATATACGAATAATAACAACACAAAACTCAACAGTCGTGAAACCTTAACACAAATCACACATTTAAATGGTTAACACAGAATAGCATCACATACACACAGTGAAAGATAATCACATTATCATATTCTCGGAACATAACACCAATGAAGCTTTAAACGAGCCCAAGGAGTCAGAAAAATCCCTTTTTATAAAGGGAAGGGTAGTTTGATAAGAAAGTTTGAAAACATTGATATTGACTCAGGCCATCTTGGGGGTTTCGAAAATCAAATGGAAATACTTTAGAAAATACTTCAAAAGCTCTCGGGTCCTTGACCCAACATGTGGAAAACAATTTGCAAGAAAACCATTACAATGCTATTTGGGGTCCTCGACCCAAATGATAAAACACTATCACAAGTGAATCATTACAACATCTCACGGGGTTCTCGGCCCAATCCAAATAATATCATCATGAGATTAAATCTCAACATCTCATGGCGTCCTCGACCCAATACAAAGATTAATCAACACAGTAGAATCAAAGGCACAACCTCTCATTCGACAAATCCTGCTCAAGACCCCCGATTAATTAACCCTCAGAGATCTCTTCAAATATCCTTGGTTAATTAACCCTGATACCAACATTTAAAACAAGTTGGAACGAACTCCAGAAACACGAATCGCGGTCTACATCAAGACCAACATTTAAAAGCAAGTTGCAAAGATTTAAATTTCGAAAATCATTTGGTAACGGGGTCTTAGCTATCACTCAAATATCCGTTAACAATAATCCTACCAGGCGCCTCCCTTGCACACCTGTGTACCGGCGTTCACTCCACTATATTGGCTGCCCATTGCACATGTCACCGCGCCGGCGTTCACTCCCATAGGAGCCGCCCCTTGCTCGCGCATTAAGTAACACCGGTGTTCACCAATCATATGGAGCCGCTCATTGCAGCGTACATCAGGCCGGAGTGCACGCCCCGCCCTCAGAGGTACCCGGATATGACGTCTCTCATAACAAGTATTCACATTATTACAAATACCAAGCACACAGTCAACCGTTGCAATAATTATCAAATCAGTTCATCAATTCACATAATTTATTCGCCAGTACGTAACTACGCAAAATAAACAATAACTCGCACGTTATTCATCAAGACTTAGCACGTTAGGCCTTCAACACTATCAATCAATACTACATAAATATCCTTATACCGTAACTCAACCGAAAATACAAACATTACCATATTGCCTCTATAAATATTATTTGTACTTTAGTCTAAGTTGAGTACGTCGATTAATATTGGTATGAATCACCCAACATTTATCTCCATATGTATATTTATATACATACACATATATATATACATATATCCACATATATATATATATATAATATAAATACAGATATTCATAACATGATTCATACACTTCAACAACAATGATTTCACGTAATTATAATTCGTATATCAAGGTACTTGCCTTGGTAATCTCTCGCGAATACTCCGAAAATACAGTTGATTCGTCCTTAATATCATATCATTAAATAAACAATCAATCACACGAGGAAAAGCATAAAAAGATGGCCGAACCCTAACTGTTCTCTTCGTAACGTACGTTACACTCATACGTAACGTACATTACGTCTGCACGTTAGCGCACGTAAGCTACAAGGATTAGCACATGCTAAGCATGCATTGGACAGTTCTTCTCAGTTCAGACGACTGCCTTGCCTGAGGGTATAACGTACGTAATACATAGAGCTTAACATACGTTATATTCACACATATCATACTCATATGAATCAGAATGATCCTATGGTGTTGATGTCTACGAATTCCCGGTTAATCCTCCCATCATAAGACTTACTCCAAAACTCGATTATAGATCCTTAAAGATAGTTCGGAAAATCTGAGGTTGTTATCAACATTAAGTCTATGATCATTATGGAAACAACATACAATACGGTTTATTAATCTCAGAAATTTTACCTTACTTGATCATCATAACAAGATTCAGATTATAACGTTCTTAACTCGGGTAACTAAAGCATGAACATTCCAACTTCCAAAAACATGATGTTCGGATAAAAATCATCTATGGAGCTTAATAATCCCGGTGGTATGTTCATAACATCCTTAAGAACACGAATTCAAGGTTGAGGTAGCATTAACATACCTTAATATGAAAGAAACGCAGAGACAAGAGGTAACATCAAACTCCGATTGCTTGAATGTAAATCCAAGATGTTTTGTAACTTAAATGATCGAGTTTATGTGATCTATAGGTGTTTTAGAGGGCTGGAGACCCTCTAGAAATGAAGGAAAACGAAGTACAAAGGAAAGGGATGAAGTGAACTGAAATGGGGTGTTGTCCATATATATAATATCTTGAGTTTTACATACGTTAACCTTAGCCATTTACGTACGTAATCGACTTAGCGCACGCTACCATCCGATCTTAGCATACGCTATCGTTCACTGATAGCTTACTGTCTCTTTCTGTATTAACTTACGTACGTTACACCCTATCCATTACGTACGTAAGCTACACACATTAGCGTACGCTAGTTACAAACCTTAGCGTACGTTAACACCCGTTGACCCCAAAACTGTCCAGGTTCATCCGCGGGAATCTTTCTGAGCCCCACCACCAGCCGTCCATGTGCTAGCCAGCCTGTTCAATTATTGACCTACTAACGTACGCTATGTCTAGCTCGTAGCGTACGCTATCTCCAGTCGTAACGTACGTTACGCTTACCTGTTAGCGTGCGTTACGACGTAGTTGCATGTGAAGGATTAAAAGTTGGTATTATAATGCATGAGGATGCGAATACGGAAACGATCATACTTCGATTATTGATAGCACCAATTCAGGTAATACAGGAATCAAATACGGACAAAAATACCCAACAAGTTATCCGGATATTACATCTACTTCATTCCATATCCTAATTCATTGTACATATATGAGAACTTGCACCAGAATCCAGTATTCAAGAAGTAGAATAAACAGTTACAGAACAATTCGTTTCCAAAACTAATAGTTCCGTACCTGAAGGCACATTGCAGTCATGTTTTGGATAGTGTCTCTTACATTGTCCTAGCTCACAACAGTTGAGACAAGCATCTATCTTATTGTCCACCTTACTCTTTAGAAATATTGGGGCCTTGCCCTTGTCTTTGTGTACCCCCCTTTGTCTTGAACGACTTCTTGCCCTTCTTCTTGTTGTTCTTAGACCTCCGAGGCCCAGAAGAAACTACAAGTGCAGCCTCCATCGGCCTAGTCTTCATTTGAGACTGTGCCGTACTCAGTGTGTTCATTAGCCCAACTAAATTACAAGCAATCTCATTGCAGTTGAAGTTCATTACAAACTGAGAGAAGGAGTTAGAAAGTGATTAGAGGATAAGGTCGGTCTGTGTTAGGCGTATTTTTTTGCACTTATTTATCATTAGTTTATATCCATTTTGAGCCTAAAAATGCATAAATGAGCTTTTAATGCATTATTCTTATATGTTTTGCAGGAAATTGGAGTCCGGAAGCCTAAACGACGAAAAACGGGCGAAAACGGCGATTTCTGGTCATGAGCCGCGGCACGAACCAAGTGAGCCGCGGCACACGAAGGCAACCAGCAAGAGCCCGAGCACGCTGTACCGGGGGCCGCAACACAAGGATGCTGAGCCACGACCTAGGAAGAAAAATAAGCGCCCAGGCCACTCGCTGAAGGTTAGGGGCCTTGGCACAACTTAAGTGAGCCGCGGCCCACAGGGCGGTTTTGCTGAGCCTTCCGCGTTTCTTTGCCGTTTTTGGAGCAGTTTTCGACCCAAATCCCCGGACGCGTTTTGGAGGCTGAGAAAAGCTATAAATAAGCATTGAAGGTCATAAAAAAAGGGAGGATCGATTGGGACATCGGAGGACGGGATTGAAGAACACAAGGAGGAGATTTGTGGGCGACGACAAGACCACAGATCCCTTACGGTTTTTCTGAATTTTCCGCATCTTATTTTCTAGATTTGTTCGAGTAGGATTGTGATTGTAGCCGATTACATGACGGTTTGATTTATTTAGTTTTATTTCAATTTATTCGTTATTCGTATTGAGTTGGATTTTTCTCATTATTCTTAATGCTTTTTAATTGTCTAGCCAACAGTTGAATTGTTTTGAATGTCTTTATGGATTCGGGGGATGAAATTTAGGCATAGTTCTCGTGAGAAAAATCATGATTTTCGTGAGATAGGGATATACTCATGGGAATTGTGAAACCTATTTATTGTGGGATTCATGAACTGTTTTAGCTTTTAATTATCTAATTTGAATAGGGATATATCGAGTTAACAATTCTTAGTATTTTCTATCGACCTTGGGAAAGGCTTGAGAATAATTTGGGAATTCCTGGCTTACAATCAATTGAATAAAGATGAATTGAATTGAATAAAAATCATTCCCGATTGTTTGAGGTAAAAATCATAATCCTACGCCCTTATTATTATTATTATTATTATTATTATTATTATTATTATTATTATTATTATTATTATTTTCTATTTATTTTTCTGCAATTAGTATAGAAAAAAATTCTATATAATTATTCTTCAAATAAAATTACGAGTTGACTATATTTTGGTACTTAGTGAAATCAGTCCTCGAGGGAACGATATCTTACTTATCACTTTATTACTTGTTGACACCGTGCACTTGCGGCATAATGTGAGGGATTTCCTCACAACAAGTTTTTGGCGCCATTGCTGGGGACTGATTTTTCGCTAATATCAATACCAAGCGACTCTAATTTTAATTTGAAGTTTTTCTTTTTTTTTAGTCTCTATATTTTTATTTCTTCATTATGTTTTCCTTTGATTATCGTGACCCTTGGCATTTCATAAATTTCGGGGATCTTAAAAATTTGCCTAATAGGGTCACTCAGCCCCCTCCCCCAAAACAAAAGACCATGCTTGAACAATGTGTACACGCTCTCAAAAATCCTGATAGTACCCCTCTTGAGCGAGAATGTGCGAGTCGTGGTCTTGAGATTCACTATGGTTATTTTTCAGCTCTTCGATTTAGTAGTGAAGTTGAGGGGGAGGTTGAGAAGAAAGACTTGCTGAGTTTTAGGGTCGATCCCCCAGCCCCTGATAATTACATAAAGTGTGATGAGCTTGTAGAAAAAGTTACCATTGATGATGTTTCCAAAGAAATTTCATTAAATTGTCATCAAACTTCGAATAATAAGGTGAACACTTTTGTGCCTAAAATTTTATTAACGGTGCCACGCATAATTTTTCCTAAATCCATAATGGGAGAGATTGACCCCATTACTTGTGATTGTGTTGAGGCTGATTCTTTGAGTTCTAATGAGGTTGTTCATGAATGTCTTTATTATTTACCCATTCGAACTCTGCTTATTTTTACATACCTTACAATTATTACATTCTTCCATCATTTTTTGGTTGTCCGCATAATTATTCTTACTCATTATTTTTGGCAACCAGGCATGAACCAAAGCCTCCCTTGTGGAATAAGAGGCTTATAGATTGCAATAAGGGGGTATTTGGCAATCTCCCTAGAAAGAAGCCACGTTAAATTTTTTTTGCCACGTCGTGCTCAAGACGTAAAATAGAGCGCTTGATGGGAGGCAACCCATCATTTTTACTTGCTTTCTAGTTAGTTGTTTTTATTTGATTTTTTGTTAATAATTTTTTTTCTTTGTTTTGTTATTTCGTTTGGATTCGTGTATTCTTGTTGGCCCTTAATTCTGTAATATTTTTATATAACCCCAATGAGTTATTATCATTCATATTCTAGTCTTTCTTGACTTAATGTCTACAGTTATTTCATGACTAGAGACTAAGTTTGGGGGTTCCTGGTGATGTTGGGGCATTACTTGAAGTATGGACTGACAGACGATTCCACTCAGACATGTGCTGGCTTTCAAGAAGACATTTGGAATAAGATTCACTTTTCCTTATCTCTTTTATTTTCACATGAGTTTTATTATTGATTACTTTATGTGTAGTGGAATAAATTGAAGCATGCGATATTTTCTTAAATTTTCTTGGATATGAATTGCGATTTCATCATTGCTTTATTTTTCTTGCATGCTGTTGATGGTTAAAAACGTGAATTTTACGTGAATTTTTCGTGCTTCCTTGTGTAAAACTGATGTTACGATACTGATTTCTCTTTGAAGAAACGATTGACTTTTGGTCGAGTTACAGTCAGCGATATCTATTTCCGTTGAGTATTCATTTAGGTCCGAAATTTTTTCGTTTTTGTAGAAATCTTAGCAGATAAGAAAGGATACATACGTGTTTTCAAATCACCGTCTATACGTTTGGTTACACTTTTCGCGTAGCTAGTCGTCCAGTAACATGAGTCTTGTGGGCACTTAAAGTGAGTTTAGAGTCAGACAGTTTTTCCCAAAAAGTCGAGATAATATACATGTTTTATGATGGGAAGTCTAGTAACCGGGGGTATTCACGTGACCCGTTGTTTACTCTCGCGTAAAACGACAACCCTGAATAGACTAATGATTTAGAAATATCGCATTACCGATGATGGGAAGCCTAGTAACCGGGGGTATTCACGTGACCCGTAGTTTACTCTCGCGTAAAACGGCAACCTTGACATGCTGGACTTGCTATTCGAGTTTTTTCTCCGCTGTAGAGGGGGGCTCAGTAACTAGAAGCATCCATGTGCCCCATGAGTGTCTTTTACGTCAAACGGTTCCCCAATACATGAGAATGGAAATCCACCCTAGGATTATCCCGATGAAACATCCCGAGATCCGAACCTAGTGGTTAACTCGAATCTTTGTTACGATCATACATAAGGGAATGTTGTCCGAAGTTTATTTTTGACGATGAAACTCTTGAATTTATGCCACTAGACTGCGGGACTGGGCGAATTGGCTTGTTTACTCTAACCCTTCGTATTTGCGGTCGGTTAAATTCACGCTTGTTAATCTTTGAGCTTGATTTTGTTCATGAACGGTTGGTTAGGACTGAAAATGATTACTTCTTGGAATCAATGTCCGTGGTTGTGACTCACTATTACTACACTCGCATTATTCTTTGAGATTCTCAGGGTAGTATTGATTAAGTTCAGCACTATGGATTTGCACGATCATTCATGATACTTTTTATTTGAAAATTGATTTTTGCTTGAGGACAAGCAAAGGCTCAAGTTTGGGGGTATTTGTTAGGCGTATTTTTATGCGCTTATTTATCATTAGTTTATATCCATTTTGAGCCTAAAAATGCATAAATGAACTTTTAATGCACTATTCTTATATGTTTTGCAGGAAATTGGAGTCCGGAAGCCTAAACGACGAAAAACGGGCGAAAACGGCGATTTCTGGTCATGAGCCGCGGCACGAACCAAGTGAGCCGCGGCACACGAAGGCAACCAGCAAGAGCCCGAGCACGCTGTACCGGGGGCCGCAGCACAAGGATGCTGAGCCGCGGCCCAGGAAGAAAAATCGGCGCCCAGGCCACTCGCTGAAGGTTAGGGGCCGCGGCACAGCTTAAGTGAGCCGTGGCCCACAGGGCGGTTTTGCTGAGCCTTCCGCGTTTCTTTGCCGTTTTTGGAGCAGTTTTCGACCCAAATCCCCGGACGCGTTTTGGAGGCTGAGAAAAACTATAAATAAGCACTGAAGGTCAGAAAAAAAGGGAGGATCGATTGGGACATCGGAGGACGGGATCAAAGAACACAAGAAGGAGATTTGTGGGCAACGAAAAGACCACGAATCCCTTATAGTTTTTCTGAATTTTCCGCATCTTATTTTCTAGAGTTGTTCGAGTAGGATTGTGATTGTAGCCGATTAAATGACGGTTTGATTTATTTATTTTTATTTCAATTTATTCATTATTCGTATTGAGTTGGATTTTTCTCATTGTTCTTAATGCTTTTTAATTGTCTGGCCAACAGTTGAATTGTTATGAATGTCTTTATGGATTCGGGAGATGAAATTTAGGCATAGTTCTCGTGTAAAAAATCATGATTTTCGTGAGATAGGGATATACTCATGGGAATTGTGAAGCCTATTTATTGTGGGGATTCATGAACTGTTTTAGCTATTAATTATCTAATTCGAATAGGGATATATCGAGCTAATAATTCTTAGTATTTTCTATCGATCTTGGGAAAGGCTTTAGAATAATTTGGGAATTCCTGGCTTACAATCAATTTAATAAAGATGAATTGAATTGAATAAAAATCATTCCCGATTGTTTGAGGTAAAAATCATAATCCTACGCCCTTATTATTATTATAATTATTATTATTATTATTTTCGATTTATTTTTCTGCAATTAGTTTTGAAAAAATTCTATATAATTGTTCTTCAAATAAAATTACGAGTTGACTATATTTTGGTACTTAGTGAAATTAGTCCTCGAGGGAACGATATCTTACTTATCACTTTATTACTTGTTGACACCGTGCACTTGCGGCATAGTGTGAGGGATTTCCTCACAACAGTCTGGAGAGAAACATGCACTCTAAAATCAAAATTCTCCAATCTCTCCATCATAGATATTATTTTGAGGACATGATTCCCACCTTTCACACATATCTTCATCCGAGCACCAAACATCATCTTTGATATCTCATACCAAGCAGTTTGGTTGTGCTCCCCCATAGAGCTCAGTAAGATATGCTAGAATTGCCCTTGCAGAGGACATGCTTTCATGGACAGTTTGAAGATCGTTGTTCATTGAGACCATCATGAAACCTCGAATCCTGACATCACCTTTGACCCAGTTCTCATGGGCTTCGACATCTTCCTAACTATCCCTCATCCGTGAAGGATCCGATGGGATGTCTGCCTCCAAGACGTAACCCAATCTTCTTAGGATTTGCAGGATACTATCGTCGGTTCGTGGAAGGATTTTCCAAAATCACTCGCCCACTTACTCAATTATTGCATAAAATCCAGAAGTTCGAGTGGAATGAGAAGTGTCAGGTTAGTTTTGACGAACTCAAGAAGAGACTAACAATAGTCCCATCTTAGCACTACCACAAGAAATTGAAGGGATTCATAGTCTACACTGATGCGTCGAATCAAGGTCTAGGGTGTATGTTAATGCAGAATGATAAGGTGATCGCCTATGCCTCACGACAATTAAAACCGCATGAGGTCAATTATTTAACCCATGATTTGGAGTTAGCGGCTATTGATTCACATTAAAAATATGGCAATACTATTTATATGAAACTTATTGTAAGATCTTCACAAATCATAAGAGTCTTAAGTACATTTTCGGTCAAGAGTTAAACGTGCGACATAAGAGATGGATGGAATTGATTAAAGACTATGATCGGGAGATTCTTTATCACCCAGGCAAAGCGAATGTAGTAGATGACGCCTTGAGTCGCAAACAAGCATCTATTCGAATGCTGGAGGCACTCACAAACCAATTAAGGATTCGAGAGGAATTAATTCGTGAAGAAATTGAAGTATGGTTACAAAGAGTTCAATTGAATGACAAAATTAAATCTAAGCAATTAGATGACCCTATGATGATTCAGTTACATGATGAAGTTAGCAAGGGAAAGGCCCGAGGCTTTGTAATCCATGAAGATGGAGTTTTGATATTTCCAAATCAACCTTGGGTCCCGGATGATGATGTTCTGAAGCAAACGATCATGAAAGAAGCCATAGCATACCTTATTCAATTAACCCAAGCACCAGTAAGATGTATAAAGATCTGAAGCAAACTTTTTGGTGGAGTTCATGAAGAGAGAAGCAGCGGAATATGTCTCGAAGTGTTTAACTTGTCAACAGTTCAAAATCGAGCATCAGCAACCTGTCGGAATCTTAAAGCCACTTCTAATTCCTGAATGGAAGTGGGAGGATATCTCGATGGACTTTATCACCAACATGCCAAAGACCAGGACTGGAATGAATATGATTTAGGTAATAGTAGATTGTTTAACCAAGCCCACTTTCTAAGTATCAAGGATACCTGAGGACCAGAAAGATTAGCTCGGGTATTTATTGCAGAAATAGTCCGATTGCATGGAACATCGAGGACCCTTATTTCAGATAAGGATGGTCGTTTCGTGTCGCATTTTTGGAAAGTGGTTCCTAAGGCTTTATGAACCGAGTTGAGATTTAGCATGGATTACCATCTTAAAACCAATGGACAATCCGCGAGGACCATCTAAACAGTAAAAGACTTGTTGAGAGCTTGTGCCCTAGACTGGTCGACTGATTGAGAAACTCACATGTCGTTGATTGAGTTCACCTACAATAATAGTTGGCATGCTTTAATTAAGATGGCACCTTTCGAAGCAATGTAAGGGAGAAGATATAGGTTTTGGTATTCGGTAATTAAAATCGAGTAACGCAGTGGAAAAAATAAACCGGCATAACCGGATAAAATCTGAACCTCTAAGAGGACTGATCAAGCATCATTTACCGAATATATAAAAATTGACGAAGATAAGAATTGAAGAATTCATACCCTCATAGTCTTTTGATAATTTCTTCTTGATTCCGAGCACGAACATGAATCCAATCGAACGAGCTTTTGGAAATTCTCGAGCACTGAAAGCACTGTGCCTCTACGTATCACGCGTCGGAATATGACCGAAAAATATTTCCATCAACTTATACTCTAAGTTTACGGATAGAAGTTGATAGTATATTTATTTTTATAAATACTCTAACTATTTTATAAAAAAATATTTTCTCTCAAAATACACTTAGAAACAAGTGTATATACTAAGAAAATTTTCTCTCCTTCGCTCTCTATACCTCACGGCCACGACACTAAAATTTCAAGTATTTTTGATGATGATGTTGGTCTCTGTTTTATAACAAAAAAACTCACACCATGCCAAAATACTTAAACTTTTAATCATACACCATGTATAGTTAAAGTCCTCGCATATTATATATATCATATCTGACAAATAAAATAATTTTCACAAGTCATGAGAGAACTTGGGGGGGGGGGGGGGCAAGAGGAGAGGAAAGAGAGTTGGTTCATTTTTGTCCGTGAAACAGACCCTCGTGTATCTAGTCCGACAGATAAACATTGGTATATTTGAATATTAATACAATTAATTAATCTAATTAATTAATTATGTTAAAAATAAATTCTCTTAGAAATAATATGAATAAATTAATTACCCAGTAATTTATTTAATTTATGAGACCGATTTAATTTATCCAATAAATTAAATTATACATCTAATGTCCAATATTAACCAAAAGAGAATAAGCCAAATATAATCCATCATCAATTCATGTGCCACGACTCTGTAGGCTCGTCTCAGTTAGCATTGGGAGGATCCAATGAGTGGTAACACCACCTAGCCAATTCTGTGGCCTACACCATAACCTAACTGATAATAAATGAGAGGATCATTCCAAAACCTTTTATGTTATGAATACTGTATACGTATAATCCCCTCAATCATATGTCCCAGTCAATTATTAGGGTCACGACAATGTCAAACCCTATTGTAACTTGACTCTATGCATTTGTTAATAGAAACCTAGATCACCAAGCTTTCGTGTATCAAATACAACTATCTCTAAATGCTTTGGCCAAAGACTTATGACCTCATTTGCCATATGGGCCTTTTTACCTGCTCACTTACAGGAGAAAGAATCATTTCTTGGTATTCAGTAGATACTGCTACTTGCCCACTAAGTTGCATTTCGAGGTTGACCCCACCAACCGATGATTGAATCGAATTACTCTAATGACTAACTTAATGTCACAATCACATCTCTTACTGAATCCTCAAGTCAAAGGTTCAAGTATACCAATCACAACCTTCCAATTCAGTAATTAACTATCCTAGAGTGAAATCCATGTGACCGAATCGAGATAAGTCGAGTTCGAGTATACTAATCCCATTAGCATACCTATAACGTGTACTCTCACTAACTCTTAGTGAAGACATGCTCTCTACATGTCAAAGTACACATTATACAAGTCTTGTCTAAACTTATTGCCCAATTAAGTTTTATCAACTTGCGAACCAATTAGGCATTCAAGCCGTAAACACTTCCAATGCCTATCTCCTTATCTCCCTAAGGAGTGGAATGGTTGCTCAAATGTAAGGACTATTATTATCTATACCAAATCACAATTCCAGTGATATACAATAATATAGAAATAATAAATACCTTATTTTATTTAATATTCATAATTACAATACAATGCTCTCACTCTCTCATTCTCTGAGTGTCATTTGAGGGAATATCCACTTGCATCAATGCCACAAACTATGGTCTCTAATACCCATACTCTCCAGATGTGTCTCTGAAACCTTCTGAGATAGTGGCTTGGTTAGCAAATCAACAACGTTATTTGTTGTGTCTATTCTCTGCAGTGTAATGTTCCATTTCTGAACCATTTCTCTAACAAAATGATACTTTGTCTCAATATGCTTGGTGTTGTGGTGATTCCTAGGCTCCTAGCCTGCACAACAGCTCTGTCATTGTCAAAACAGCGCCATAGACCGATCTGAGTCAGGAACCACTTGAACTTCCTCAGTGAAATTCTTAATCCAAAATGCCTTTTTAGCAGCCTCCATGGCTGCATGATATTCAGCTTGATATGTGGAAATTGCAGTCGCGCTTTGCTTTTGCACTTCTCCAAGATACTACTCCACCATTAAGAGTAAAGATATACCCTGATGTGGACATCTGTGCATCCATATATCCCGAAAAATCTGAGTCCGTATAATTCAACACTTTAAGTTCTCCTCCGCCGTATGTAAGAACCGAATCTTTAGTCCTCTTCAGGTACTTAAGAATGTTGTTTATAGCAGTCCAATGTTCCTACCCTGGATTTTATTGAAACCGAATAACTACACTTATATCATAGGTAATGTCTGGTCTAGTGCAAATCATAGCATGCATGAGGTGACCCACTGCCAAAGCATAGGGCATTTCCTTTCTGTCTTCCTCACTTTGAGGTCGCATCTCTAAAAAAAGTTTTGCAGCATGTTGCATAGATAGGAAATCTCTTTTAGAAATTTCCATCATAAATTGCCTCGATCTTTTCTATGTAGAGGGCTTGGGAAAGACCTATCATTCTCTTAGTTCTATCTCGATAGAGACGAATACCTAGAATATAGGTGGCTTCTCCCAAGTCTTTCATTAAGAACTTATTAGAAACCCAAGCTTGCACAGGATTGAGAATTCCTACATCATTTCTTATAAGTAGAATGTCATCCACATATAGTACTAAGAACGTAATATTTATCCCACTAACCTTCTTGTAAATACACGACTCCCGTCGTTTTTGACAAAATCAACCTCTTTGACTATCTCATCAAAATGAAGATTCCAACTTCATGAATCCTGCTTCAGTCTACAGATGGCATGCTGAAGCTTGCATATTTTATGAATATGGGGCTCAGATATGAATCACTTAGGCTACTCCGTTTAGATTTCCTCCTCGAGGTATCCATTAAGGAATTCCATTTTCATATCTATTTGCCATATTTCATAATCAAAATGGGCTACTGTGGCAATCATCATTCAAATAGACTTTATTATGGCTACAGACGAAAAAGTCTCGAAATAATCAATTCCCTCTATTTGGGAATAACCCTTTGCCATAGGCCTGGTCTTATAGGTATCAACCTTGCCATCTCCACCAGTCTTTCTCTTGTATATCCATTTATTTCTAATAGGCACTATGTCCTAAGGACAATCTACTAGAGTCCAGACCTAATTAGCATGCATAGAGTCTATCTCAGCTTCCATAGCCTCCTGCCACTTTGCGGAGTCCACATCTACCATCGCCTGATCATAAGCAGAGAGATCATTCCCTTGGCTACTTTCCATCATCTCATGAGGACCCAATTCCTCTTGATGCAGATAGCCATACCTATCAGGTAAATGAGAATCTCTACTAGACCTGCGCGTTTGTGTTTGTATTTCATAAGGTTTTGTTCCAATATCTTGCACAAGTGTCTCATTGGGTGTTTCTTTTATTTTTTTTAAAGAAATATTTCTACATGTTCCTTCTTCATGAATGAACGCATCTTCTAGGAAGTGTTTGTGACACCTCCAGAAACTATCTGGGAATATCACACGCCATAGACCCTTCTCACAAGGATCTACCAGGCTAAATGCTATAAAACTACCAACTATCTGACCAGCCAGGATCAAACAAGATGACGACACAGACCAATAAGGTCACACAACTAAGTCAAGCTAAAACAAATTCCTTACAACACATACCCACACAAGGGTCCAAATACAAAACGACATAACACAGCAAAAGACTGGGAAAAATTCCATAACACGACGACATCAGGCTGAACTCTGTTTTTCTTGATTAGTATCACAGCCCATCATCGTCCTTGCTGATCGTGTGACTGCTCCCACGAACCAAACATACCTGAAGTGCATGAAACGCATTTCCCCATTTAAGGGGTCAGCAATTCAAATTTGTCAGTACAAGTATTATAACCATGCCAAATGTAGCAACCAACAATCACGAATCAGATAAGGATAACCATTCACCAAGTATTTCGGAGAGGTTTTAGTATTTAGAAAACAAAGCACTTGAATCCGTTAAAAATAGAACCAACATCTCTGAAGTTCTAAGTTTGTAAAAACCTTTATCAAAACCTTAAGGTCTTAACCCAAGTCTCATTCCAAATCTCAACAGTTTTACGATACGAAAACATTTCCACAAATGGTTTGGGTCTCAGCCCAATCATTCCATTTACGCATAACCTTCCTTAAAAAACTTGTTCATCAAACATGTTATTGTCTCCGTGATCCACTGTCATGAGTCACCGTAGGTGCAACAACCCACACGGTCTTAACCAAACACAATAATCACAAATTGAACGACATAAACCGTAGTGATTACGTGGAGCTAAGGAACTTGGGCATAAGCCCCACAGGGCCCATAAACTAAAAGCTTACTAAGCCCAGGAACGAGCTCAGCATCCATCATAATGTTCAGGCCGACTTGAGCGGCAGGCCTTAACTCAGTCGGCCTCAGCTCAGATCTAAATCAAGACTTTGGTTGCCAGGTAACCAACTTATCATGCCGACTCAGTTCAGTATATGAAGGTCCTATCCTTCAAGCACGACGCGGAATCTGGTGAAATCCAAGATAGAGACAATAAAGATATCCTTACCTAATAAGGACTCTTTTCCACAAGGAAACTACGTATATAATCCTTATCAGGATTCTACTTCCCATATATATGAAGTCCAATACCAACACAGACTCGATGACTGTCTCTGCAAGTTAGGGTTGCAACATTCATGTTTATATAAATAGGTTACCTTCCACCTATTCGGGTACATAAAATTCTTGACTCTCAATATAGCAAATTAATCTTATTCCTACCATATATTCACCATACTTACTCTCACACCGGAGGGCCTTTGATGGTGAAGTCCCGACTCAGTTCACGGTGTTTTCTTGTGTGTAGGTCCGATTAGGAAGTTCACTCGCCGGAATTATCCGAACTGTTTGGATAAGGACTGATCTGATACATTTTTGGCAGCATCCGTTTGGTTCCGATGCCGGGAAAATGTCGAAGAACTTCTTTCGGATAACCACACTTCATGGCTGAGATTGTCCGAGACAGTCAAGAGACCAGTATCACCATAGGCGACCAGAACCTGCTTCCACAGACAAATCCACTAGATGCGACCTTTCCCCTCACCCCGAGTTCGGATGCCACAAAGACGACTTTAGCAGAAACCAAGGTGGGCTAACTACTAGATCTCGAGAATATGAACCTGGATGGAGAGAGCAAGGAAAGTGTCCAAAAAAATCATTATTGAAACCTAGGAGTTCAGGGACGGACCAGAGTTAGAACCCGTCGATCGGCTGGAAGAGTTCATCATTAACTCAGACTATCCCGAACAGAAGGTCAAAATAGGAGGACAACTCCCTCCTAAAGAGAAGAAAGAAATAATTGCCCTTCTCAAAAATAACCTGGAAATATTCGCGTGGAGAGTGGAAGATATGATTGGGGTGAAAGAAGACATAGCCCTACATAAACTGGAAGAGGACAAATTCTTCAAACTTGTCAAGCATACAAGAAGAATCTTTGCCAAAGACAAAGAGAAGGCGATCCAGGAAGAAATTGAGAAATTACTCAAGGCAGGCATCATAAGAGAGGCAACCTACCCGGTCTGGTTGGCCAATATAGTTATGGTCAAAAAGCATAATGGTAAGTGGAGAATGTGTGTGGACTTCACAGACCTCAACAAGGCCTGCCTGAAGGATAGTTATCCCCTCCCAAGGATTGACAAGTTGGTGGACTCTATTGCTGGGCATCAGACACTTAGCTTCCTTGACGCATACTCCATCAAGTCAAAATGGCTGAAGAAGACATTAAGAAGACGGCCTTCCAGGCAGCTAGTGGAATTTACTGTTATGTGATGATGCCGTTCTGGCTTAAGAATGCGGGAGCAACCTACCAAATGATGGTCAATAAGGTTTTCAAATCTCAGACTGGGAGGAACATGGAGGCCTACATAGACGACATGGTTGTAAAAACTAGGAGGGGAATCCACACTGCAGACTTGGGAGAGACCATTGATAATTTGAAAGCAAATGCCATGAAGCTTAACCCCAGCAAATACGTATTCGGGGTCACGGAGGGCAAGTTATTAGGTTTCATGGTTTCTCAAAGGGGCATTGAGGCCAACCCAGAGAAGATCAAGGCATTGATAGACATGCAAGAGCCAACCTGCATCAAAGAAGTCCAAAGGCTCAATGGAAGAGTGGCAGCATTGGGAAGGTTCGTAGCCAAAGCTGCGGAGTAATCCCTCCCCTTTTTTAAGAACTTAAAAGGAACAAAAGATTTTGTGTGGACACCAGAGTGCTCGGCCTAGTTTCAAGAGTTTAAGAAATATTTGGGTTCACCACCGCTTCTCTGCAGACCCGTTGTGGGAAAAATGCTTTTCATATTCTTGGCGGCAACAGACCGTGTCGTTGCTGTAGTCCTAGTCCGTGACAATAAAGGTGCCCAGAAGCCAGTCTACTTTGTAAGCAAGGCATTATCAGAGGTTGACTCAAGATACTTCAATGCCGAGAAAATAGCTTACGCCTTGGTTATTGCTGTGAGAAATCTTAGGTCCTACTTCTTAGCTTATCCCATCACGGTTTACACATATGCTCCCCTAAGTAAGATATTGCAATGGACAGCACGGGCCGACTACTCAACTGGTCTATTGATCTAACCGAGTTTGACATTACCTATAAACTGAGGAAAACTTTACTTGCATAACCCCTGGCTGATTTTCTAGTTGAGACCTCTTTTGCAAGAGAACACGTGCCCGCTGTTCGGAAAAGAAGGCCCTCATGGATACAAAACTCTTCTCTGACCTACCAAGAGACTGCTGGATTTTGTACGCTGATGGGTCTGCTACAAAAGAAAGAAGTGGGGCAGGAGTTGTCCTAGTCAGTCCTAGGAGTGAGCACGTGACTCGAGACTTTGTGCGATTTAAGTTCCCATATTCAAATAACCAGGCCGAGTATGAGGCCCTTATCATTGGGATTGAAAAGGCTAAGTTCCTCGGAGCAACAAAGTTCGCTGCTTACAGTGATTCAAAGCCGGTTGTGAAGCAGGTCCAAGGAAAGTTCAGCACTGAAAACCACATGATGACCAAGTACAAAGACCTCGTCCTTGATATAACCAAGGATTTGGAGTTCTGGGAGATAAGGCTAATAGGCCAACATCACAACAAGGAGGCCGATTTGCTTTCCGAAATGGCTACAGCTGAAAATATCGATCCATTGGTCATTTACGCCCACCAGCCAGCATTTGAAAGGATAAAGATCCTAGCCATAGACCACGAGGAGGGAAGCTGGATAGACGACTACATGGACGACCTCATATATGGAAAGCTACCCGAAGACGAGTTGGCAGCCAAAATGATTAAAAAGAAGATTGCGCGGTTCATCATGTGGAACAGAGTGCTTTACAGAAGATCTTTCACCAAGCCTCTACTTAGATGTATTCCTCCAAAGTATGCGGAGAACTTGCTGGCCGAGGTCCATAATGGAGTCTGTGGAGGACACTCGGGGGCCAGGACTTTAGCCGATAAGTTCATAACCTTCCGATATTATTGGCCTAACTTGAGGGAAGATGCCCAGACCTACGTGAAAAAATGTGATAAATGTCAAAGGTACTCTGACCTACCTAAGGTCCCGGCTGTTGAACAAAGCCTCGTCACACCAACTTGTCCCTTCGATATGTGGGGAATCGACATTATCGGACCCTCCCCCTTAGCCAAAGGAAGCAATAAATTTGTCATAGTAGCCGTAGATTACTTCACCAAGTGGGTCGATGCTAGAGACTTGGTAAAAATCACGGAGGAAAATGCCATCAGTTTCATACACGATTACATCTGGTGTCGGTTTGGTGTTCCTAACACGATTGCAATGGATAACGGACTTCAATTCTCGGATGCCTTCACTGAAGATCTTAACAGAATGGGGTTTCAACACAAAAATCCTCAGTTAGTCATCCTCAGGGAAATGGGCAAGCTGAAGCAGCCAACAAACTAATCTTGACAGCCCTCACAACAAATCTGGAAGGAAGCAAGGGGAAGTGGCTGGACAACCTCCCCCTTGCCTTATGGGCAGTTCGTACAACCACTCGGGGGGCGACTGAGGAAACACCCTTTGCCTTGACGTACGGTTCAGAAGCCATGACTCCAGCAGAGATGGCGCACCTGACCTTTAAGGTAACCAACTATGACGAAGCGGTCAATGAATCTAACAGACTCCTGGATTTGGACTTGCTTGATGAGAAAAGACTAGCTGCACAGCTAAGGATGATTAACTACAAACCAAGGACCAAGGCTTATCATGTCAAAAAGGTGAAGAAGAGGGTGTTTGAAATGGGTGATTGGGTACTAAGAAAAATTGAGTCTACTCACCGAGAAGCTCATCAAAACAAGCTCTCTACAAATTGGGAAGGCCCTTACATTGTAACCCATGCTATCTGGGAGGGAACCTACATGCTCAAGACACCCGAGGGGAAAGAGCTAAACCACCCATGGCACTCAGAGCACTTGAGAAAGTATAACCAATAGAAGAATTTAAGTCGAGCTGTTCGTTTACACCTTTGATGTAACGGCTTTCTATCTATCAGAATCTTTTTCATCATTCTATCAAGTACTCAATTTGTACGTGCTTAGACATTACATATCAATGTCTGAACATTAAAACAAGTCTGGAGCACTAACGCCTGACTTAAACATTTAAGCAATGGCAACTCCTGCAAATTCATATAAAAGCCTAGTTCCTAAAGCATACATGACATGATTAGACACCCAACATACCGAGTTAAAATTAAGACATCTAACTCAAACAATTTGAGCCTAGTTTCTGACAACTAGATCGCTCAAATTCAAAAATGAGTACACGACACTCAACATGCCGAGTTAAGATCAATATATCAAACTCGACAATTTGAGTCTAGTTTAAACAACTAGTTCATCATGTTTAGAAAACAAACATTCAACGCGCTGACCACAGACAGACAATCCCTGGATCGTCTATATTTAGTTCGTACTGGTTAAAGTGAACATAAATAAACCAAGATATACATCTCGGTTTTACTTCGATGTAAGGTGGGACCTGCCCTTGAGATACATTCAGAAAGGCTGACATCAACTGCTCGGCCTGACGTTAAACCAGTTCACAATTGGTTAATTACGAACAAGTACATTCTCGGTCGACGAGATAAGAAACTTAAGCAAAGATCACATAAATAGATGAAGTACAGAAACAGATGCGGCAAGAACACCTACACCGGGTTGAAAATCTAGCCAAAAATAGAAGAATGTATGAAAGCATGAAGACCGACAAAATGATCGGGATCAGGTAAATATTCAGATAAAGAGTACATTGTTTTAGCCAAATCAGCTTTACAATTGTTATACAAGACCAAAAAACAAAAATTTGACTATCCCAGCCCGACGCCATCCCCCTCCTCGGCCTATGCTATCAAGTCGTCAAAGTTGTTCTCTTGAGGAGTTGGGGGATCCCATGTTGGATTCCCATCCTGAGAATCCCTTACCCTTATGTTTTTTAGAACATTCTCAGAATAAGAGATTATGGAGTGAGCAGCCCTGTCTTCGTCACTATAAGGATCTTGGACGAAGAGTCGAGTGAGCTTCTCCAAAGGCACCTCGACTTCTGGGTCAATGTAGAGAATCCGAGATAAATTAGACCAAGCATCGCCAAATACAGATCCCGCTTCATCAGTCAAGTCATCTCGATACTGTTTGCTCTTCCTATATTGTTCGACGGCGCCTCTTTCCTAGGTACGCTCTCCTCAAGAAAGGCCAGCCTTTCATCCGTGGCATTCTTCTCCAGTGCTAGGACCTTGGCCCTATTCCTCTGTGCCTCGACCTCGACCTCAACAATCTTCAGGTCCATCTCGGATTGAAGCAATGCCTCCTTTAACTTCCCCAAATCCTCAAACACGGACTTCCTGGCCGCCTCGACCTGTTCAACCTTCAGCTCGGCCTCGTTCAGCACGACGTCATGAGAAGCCTTCTCCATCTCCAGGGTTTCAACCTTCTCAACGAGTGTAACAGTGGATTCTTGGGCCGACTTAGCAGCAGCCTCGTTCTTGTGTGCCAGATCCACGACTTGCCTAAATACAGCATATTCATGCTGAGCTATGGAGGCAAACTACAAAAAGAAAACACACTCATATCCAAAGGGATTGCAGAAACGAAATTCAAAACACCAAGGCGAAGTAATAGAGTACCTCATTGAGAATTAAACCCTTCCTGTTGAGGAGTTGGAGTGAGCTGGACTTGTCAGCAACTAGCTGTTTGATATAAGACCTATTCATAGCCTGCTTAATGACAGGTCCTCCATGCTTGAGGGTGGTCCCAGAACGAACCGTCGAATCAAACCCAGATATAATGGGTGCAGTGGGAAAAGAGTCGACCAAGTTTTTAATCTCGGCATCAGTTAAGGCGAATGCCGAGGATGAGCCATGTGGAGAGGGAATGGTTCTCTTCTGAGAAGGCTCTTTGCGATCTTGGCCCCCGTCATTTCTCGGTCTCTTTGGTCTACTGCGCCGCTCCGCTTAGGAGTCCGGCCTATGGTCTTGGCCCTATTCTTGAAAGTGCCCCTGGCCTTGATTCCGAGCGCGAGCACGAGAAGGGCTAACTTCCTCAGTGGGCTCCTCCTCGAGCTCGGCCTCAGGCTTGGATGGTACTCCAGCTTGAGCAATGGGCGGCTCCTTGGGAAGCAATGACTCCCCCTTATCTTGTAACTCTTTTTGCCGAGCCTCCATATCGGCATGCCTCTTCTCAACTCCCCTGAACCGGGACAACCTCTTCTTCTTACGAGCCGCCATGACCGGGTCAACGTGCTCTTCATCAACCTTCTGGATGTCCTCCATTAGGAGATATGCACAAAAATAAATGTTAGCCCAGGACGAGGCGGGAAGAAAATGAAAGCAAGTATGAAGAAAATTACATCCTATGATGTCCACAACTTGTAAGCGCTTGTCCCCCTCGGTCCTGCAAGTTGCACAATCCTCGTGAAAGTCAAAATTGGGATGAACAACCAAGTTAGGAAATCGAGTCCCTCTTTGGACCTCGACCAAAGGTCTAACCCCAGCTATGGTCCCCCTCATTCGGATGGCCTGAGCATGGTACCAAAAATCCGTTTCCAGCTCGGCCCAATTAATAATGGCAATGGATGAGAACTGTTCGAGCTTCGCGATCAGATCGGCACTCTATTCCAGCTCATGAACACGCGAAGGCAGATGCAGTGAATTAACGGGTGCCGTAAACTCCCAGCCATGTCGACTCTCGACCTTGATCACATGCCTGTTCCAACCCGTTACCTTATTGACAGTATTTGAAATAGAGGCCATGAGTTTGGGTTTGTTAGAATCGGACTTAATGGTGATGGTTCTGGTTTTAGAGTTGTAGGACGAATTGAAAAAGTGATAGAAGGCAAACATACATGGCTTGAAGCTGAGACTATGGCACAGAATAATAAGTGCGGTGAGATATCTAACTGCATTGGCACCGAGATGGGCTGGGTCGATTTTCTAATCTTCCAGAAATTGATTAATAAAAGGGTCTAAAGGCGGCCTTAGACCGAGGTGGAACTGCTTGAAATAAAAAGGGACAAGGGCATCACTATAGTAGAAGGTCTTAGCTTGATGCTCGTCAGCAAAGGGAGTGGCTAAACTGTGGCAAAGCCAGTACTCATTCCTCAAGCATCTCTCCTCCCCCTTTGGGATGCTTAGGCCAAGAGGAGCCTCCCGGGTTTATCTGGCCCTTGCCTCGGCCCTGTAACACCCCCAATCCACTCAGGGATATTACACGCCGTAGACCCTCTCCTCAAGGATCTACCAGGCTGGTAACTAAAATCAAACATCTAAACAACGCCTTTAAGGCTAAAATGACTCAGTAGACCGATTTGGTCTTTCAATAATTATATACAGCTCAAACATATTACATGCCCACGCAAGGGTCGAATACAACACACTCCCGTACAATGGGGAAAGAATACTGCAGCGGAAATAAAATACAACTAAACCAATACGACAATATACGGGTCCTCGTGTGACTAGCATCCTTCGTGCCGACCCTGTGTTATGCTCCCAAACCTGAATGCAATACACACATCCACCCCCCGAATATTCGGCGGTTAGCAAAACTCCACTGTTTCGCTAGTGTAAATACAAAGTGTAAAATACGAGTCATACAATCCACATTCCACGAACAACAATAACCAGGAATCCTCAAAGATTTAAACATAACAAAAATACTTCCCGAGGCAAGAGTTTGAGTACAACATTCCAAAACCGAAAGATCACAAATCGAGAGAATAATTTATAAAACCTTTTAAAATGCTCTCGGGAGTTTTCAACGTAAAACTATTTAGGATTATCGAATCTTTATCTTTCCAAAAATCAACAGGGGCCACAACCCAAAGGTTTTTTTTCACAAATAGAAAACCGACAACAATTCACAGGGCCAAAACCCAAGTCACGTGTCCTCGACGGACATAAAATCAATACCAACTCGTGAAGTTTTACTCGTGAATCCAGGGCTCTCCCATTAGACTCCCTCCATGGCCCCGTCAAACCTTCCCGAGGTGAGCAAATACATTCACCAAACATACACACCAACCTGTGAAGTTTTTACTCGTGAATCCAGGGCTCTCCCATTGGACTCCGGCCGTGGCCCCGTCGAACCAACCCGAGGTGAGTAAAATACATTCACTAAACAAACACACGCACTCGTGAAGTTTCACTTGTGAATCCAGGGCTCTCCCATTGGACTCCCGCCGTGGCCCCGTCAAACCAACCCGAGGTGAGCAAACACATTCACGAAACAAATCAAGTACACACGTCGCCTAGGACCGGGACGAAGCCACGAATCCCACTCGAGGCCTCTAAGGATCCTCCCAAGCTAGCTAGCGAAACAATCATGCACAAATAACACATCACACCAAGGATATCCAAACAATTCACCCAGAGGCATCAAACACTTAGCACAACACCACGTCAAACCATAACGCGACGGAAAGAAGCAATATACGTACACACGCATTATCAACCGCAATATCAACACCAAACATATCCAAAGGTTTCACGTAGTCACTTACAACCCACACAATTTACAAAGCATGCGCGTTTTGAAAGTAAGCCTTTAACGAGGCTAAACCGAATCTTTTGAAAGTTCAAATCAAATGATCAAGCAAACACATAGAGATGATCACTAATTATCATATCCACAAAACAAGAATTGTATGGACAAGGTACTTGCCTCGAAACCACAATCGCAACAAGACGACAGATGAAATACGGTCGAACGGCCCCGAACTCCCGAACACTATCAAGAACGCGATAGCACCGCAATTACGACGTGAATAACACCACACGAATCATCAATCACCAATGAGATTCAACATCGGAATCCTCGAACACCTATAAACCTCTGGAAGGAACAATAACACATGGTTACGACGAGAATCAAGGCCAAAACAATGGAAATCCCAACAAACTATCGAAGGGAACTCATTCGAACATTTAATCGAACATTAAATGTTCAAGACCCTTCAAGAACAAAGAAATCACCCCTCGGGTCGAACGAACCAAAGATATAAGTATCCAATCCATAGAACAAGTTCAAAACAACGTTTATACAACAATTAATTAGACAAAAACGGATTGGAATCGAAATCAAAAGGAAAATCCCCAAAATCTTCAAAAACAATGGTTCAAGCCAAAATACCTTGATTCGGACAAAGAACACGGATTGGACGGTGATATAATCCACAAGAATCCTCCAAAATGCCTTAGAATTGATTAGAACCAGCCAAGAACTCGATTTCCCCAATATCCCGTTGCCAGCCGCACAAAAATGAGGAAAAAGTGAGAAAAAATGAAGTCTGGCCAAGCCCAGGCTATATATAGTCGGCAGGGTTACGGCCGTAACCGGCAGTGCCTTACGGCCGTAACCGGCATTCGTCAAATCCGCCCAGCGCCTGCCGATCGCTTACGGCCGTAACTGACAGGGCCTTACGGCCGTAACTCGGCACTTACGGCCGTACCCGGCAGGTCCTTACGGCTGTAACCGGCATTCGTCCGAACACTGCCTGGCACCCGTACGGCCGTAACTCGGCCAGGCCAGGCCCTGCTCCGGCCGTGACTCGGCCTTGGCCACTCTGATGGCCCGAGCAACCCCGAAACCCGAACCTGAATGTAAACCGAAGATACGGTTACGAAGTACTCGCAAAGACGAATCTAAGAGCTAAGAGAACACACGATTCCGACCACCCGAAGTGTCGGAATTCGACAACGGAAGTAATCACCCCAAACTTTAGGAAATTACGAAAACGGCCCAAAACGTCCGAAATACACGATACATGATCGAAATACCGAGCCGAAGCTCGCAACATGAATAATAACATTAAATGAACTAACGAGAAACTCGAAACAATAGTGTCGGACGAGATTCGCAAGAATCGAACTCAAGTGCGGAAAAACCGCTTAAGAACACGGAACTCAACAAAACGATACCGAAACGAACTCGAATGACAAAAAGTGCAGAATGAAATACTCTCAGAATGACGTAACGATCACGTGCGAGTCGTCAAAATGGGCTCCCGCTGAAAAAAAAGAAAATCACTGAAATCCGAAATTGCGGGTATTACATTCTACCCTCCTTAAAAGAAGTTTCGTCCCGAAACTTAAAACAAGTAGGGAGAAGCACTATACCACTAGGAATATTTCAATTAGATACACAAGAATGCGTAACTAACGCCCAACGACGAAACGTTACAAACAACGCAAAGGAATACACGGCTTGAAAACACGCTCCACGACGACCAACACAACGTCGCCGTAGAGTTACAATAAAACCAACAAATGACACGCATCATCAAGTAGATAATAAAACCAATTTGATTATCTGGACAAACACAAAACACAAAGCACCTATTACAAGGAAACACGCATAGTCGAGAAAACAGAAAATAAACACAAACGATTCACAAGAACAATCACAAACAATTCGGACTACGCCGAAATTTCGGAGCAGAGACGCAACCTCAATCCCCAAATTTCTCAGTTACCGTCTTGCAATGCACGGCTCGGTGATCTACCTGGCCACACTAGAAACCACAGACTAACGGTGAACGACAATTCTTCGTGGTACGAGATCAGGCAACAACAGTCAGACAACCCCGATCGAACAACAACGATCGAACAACAACGATCGAATAACAACGATCTATTAACAATGATGGAACAAAAACTATCAAAAAGCAATGATCGAGTAACAACGATCAAACAACAACGATCGAACAATGATGATCGAATGACAACGGTCGAACAATGACTCCGAAGTTCACACTTCAACCCAAGACATCAAAAGAACTAGTAGAACCAAAAGATGTTACTTCCGAACAAGGTTCACAAGAATCGAACTGAACTCGGAAAAGTCACAGCGATAACCAGATAGACCCCAAAACAAGATCACGGCTTGTTCGAACAATGAAACCGAAATACAGAACAAGTCCAGAAAGTATCAACGAACACGAGCGAGTCGATAGACCTGAGAAAGAGGAAATGCAGAAGTCCAAAAACAATACGGGTATTACATTCGACCTATTATAAAAGAAATGTTGTCCCCGAAACTCACAACGACGAAATAAAGGTGACGACACAACAAGCAACCGACAGAAACATCTCCCAATGGCTTCTCAGAACCGATCCTGATATATGTGCTAAAGCGCGAACTCCAAAAGTCTCGGTAACCAATTCACAAAACTGAATTCTGTGTCCCTCGAGTCCACACTTGAAAAGAATTACTGACGAGAAGGACAATCTCCACATACATGACCCCGGCACAATACGTTTGAAGCACCTCGGCTCGGCATACCGAAAATACAACTGCTAGGTACAATGGAATATATAACATCGCGAAACAACAACCTGGAGATGCCAACTTGGCATAACATATCATTACATACTAAAATCACAACAACCACATCATCGTTCGATGATTACAACGGCTCGAACGATAACCAGCATATAATTACTAAACATCACGAAACAACCACGTATGTACACAATCATACAAACTCAAGCTCTAACGGCTTACATAGGTGCGATAGCACGCAAATCACCACGAAACGACAACATTGAAGATCAAAATCACGCCTCTCACAGAGGGCTAACATAACAAATACGTGGCGAATGACTCAACGCTCACGCCATCAATTCAATCACAATTCGGAGGGCTAACACCCTAACGACAATACCAACATCATACACACCTTCCCCGACCACAAGCAGGAAATGATAGGTTTTAAAAACGAAAACCACCTTTTGAAAATAATTTGGAAACACCAGTTGATCTTGAGTATCGCATTTTTAAAAAGTTGTACAAACACCATTATCGAGACTTTGAAAACCATCTTGCGTTTGAACAAAAAAATGAGGACACTTTTCTTTTAGTGAAAAACTTTCAAAAATATTCGACCCTCGGGTCTAAGCAAAGCATTTCTAAATTATTGAAAATATCTCAAAATATTTTGGTCCTCAACTGGAATAATTTTGAAACATATTGCGGCACTAGAAGGAAAGTACCGCGAGAAAATAATTCATTTTAAAAGTACGTCTCGAAATTTATTTTCTAAGATACTCAAGGTTTTCGAAAATCTATTAGGCTAGAATGCCTAAAAATTCACATGTAACAACATTCACTTACATACATCACAATACACGCATAAAATCGCTCTAAAACCAAGACAACACATGTCTTTTACTGGAAAGAAACAGTCGAATATCATATTCAAAGGGACATAAATAACGACAACACTCCTCATATAAACGAAATATGAGAGTCACATAAACGCATCACGAAACCAAGAATCTGCATAGAGACTCCGTCACTTAACACATTATCATACCAGTAACTCGTGTCACACGAGGCACAACACAAAGAAGGGAGACTTACATCCACAGGTCGCACGAAGATGATGATCGCTCCACGATACTAATCACGACCAACCAACTCAGACGATGCGTCGCGACACGACTCAGTCAGACAAAATCCGATGAGACAAAACTCAACAGACACCACTGACCCGACAACCTAGATTTCCACAACCTGGCTCCGATACCATTTATGTAACACCCCCAATCCACTCAGGGATATTACATGCCGTAGACCCTCTCCTCAAGGATCTACCAGGCTGGTAACTAAAATCAAACATCTAAACATCGCCTTTAAGGCTAAAATTACTCAGTAGACCGATTTGGTCTTTCAATAATTACATACAACTCAAACATATTACATGCCCACGCTGGGGTCGAATACAACACACTCCCGTACAACGGGGAAAGAATACCGCAGCGGAAATAAAATACAACTAAACCAATATGACAATGTACGGGTCCTCGTGTGATTAGTATCGATCATCTTTCTGTAACACCCCCAGATCAAACCGGGAATATTACACGCCGCAGACCCTCTCCGTGAGGATCCACCAGGCTAGACATCAAAACAACACATTACATTACATACCGACGAATCAAAATTACAGACCAATAGACCGATTTGGTCTTTCGTCACTGACTTAAAAATCAAAATACATAAACTCATCCAGACTCATACCCACACAAGGGTAAAATACTTGCAACAACGAACAATAAGACAGCGGAAAAGACAATACAATGGACTCACTAATCGAACCCAAAGCGGCCTTCGTGTGATTAGTATCATTCGTCTTTCATCATCCCTCGTGCCGATCCGTGTCTTGCTCCCGAAAACTGCATGTACCTGGACACAATACAGATATCCACCCCGATTACTCGGGGGTTAGCAAACTCCTTTGTTTAGCTAGTGCAAGTATAAAGTGCAAATACGAGCCATACACAACACATTCCGAGAATACAACGAAAGACGTCCGAGGTATATTTAGAAAAAAATAGTTCAAGTCTGAAAGCGTAAACGAAGCAAGTAAGCATTGTGAAAACATTCCAAATCTCGGGAGTTTTGAAAACATCGAAATTGAAAATGTTCTTAATTCCTCGAAAGCCATTTAGGGTCCATGACCCCAAAGTTCATTTTCAAAATACAAATCCGTTTAACAAAACACGGGGTCCACGACCCAACCATTCGGTCACAAAACACGGGGTCCACGACCCGATCATCCACTTCAATTCACTAACAAGGACACATTACACATAACACATTATTCTTATGCCATTCTAGCCAAGCACCAAGACTCGAAATATAATGTCTCTCGACCCCGAGCACGAAGCATTGTGATACTCGGACAATATCACAATTAACGAAAACATCAACGTCATCCTCAAGATGAAAACCTGGCCCAGGTAACCCGCGGCCGTACCCCTTAGTATCGACCCCGGACATCCCGTCGGACACTCGGGTGGAAACCACTTCGCGGCCGTACCCCTTAGTATCGACCCCGGACATCCCGTCGGACACTCGGTGGAAGTTCATCCACACACGCACCCAAGTCCACTTCCGTGGCCGTACCCCTTAGTATCGACCCCGGACATCCCGTCGGACACTCCGGTGGAAGGAACAAAACAAACACACGTTACAAAATCACATTTGCAAACCATAAGCATAGAATGTCAATCACAGTATATATAGTCGAGGTACCTTACTAGAATGGACAGTTCATCCAACATATACTCACGACCAAGTAATGATACGATTCACAAGGAAGCACAAGATTTCAACAGCACCGAACGACACAACTAATATCACTCAAACTCACATATTCATCCATAAACACGTGACTCCAAGCACATAATTTGACAAAAGAATTACACTTTACATTTACCAACGACATAATCATACGCAATGACACCACAAGAAAGTAAGGTGATTCTATACTCGACACTAGCACACATATTCAACTAAGCACATTAATTCCCGACACACGGGTCACCTTTACAAAAAGCATGATGGTAAATATTCCGATTCTTTTGAAAAATGGTTATTAATATTTATTTAGCACATATCGACGATTAACAACCATAATATCCACAAAACACGTAATGTATGGGCAAGATACTTGCCTCGATAATCGATACGGACACTCCCACAATCACGGATCGGTCGGGACACCTCGAACACCTACGATTCTCGTGAAGACAATGAATACACCCACGATCGAAAAGCTTGAAGAAAACAACGAACGGAAGGGTTCCAACTCGAATTCTTTGCGAGAAATCTGACCCTAACATCATACCATCAATAAATTAACGAACGAACGAGGAATAATAATCGTAGAACGCTCGAATCCTCTTTGTGACATTTTATCGGACACCTTCAAGGCGTCGATAAGAAACTCAATAAAACGACAAATCCTCGGCGATTCAACCGAGGAACAGCAAGGAATTCGACATAATAATGTTTAACAATCATAAGTACATCACTATTCTGAGTTAAAACGGATTAAACGGACAAATCGAACAAAATCCCCAAAACTAGATTTTATGAAAACTTGCCTTGATTCGCTGGATTGAAGGATGTTACGTGATGATCAATTGATGTTATGAACTCCAAAACTTCGTGTATTCATAGTATCACAACATGCCTCCATGATTGAGCAAGTTCCAGCCGCGGAAGGGAAGAAAACGAGTGATAAAATGGGTGAAAAACCCGTCTGTTCTGCCATATTTATAGGCCTGCCGGACACGGCGCAGCAAACGGCCCAGACAGCGCCGTGTGTCTCGGCCGTGTCTCGGCAGGCTGCGATCTGGCCGACCAGCGCGAGACACGGCGCCTGGCGAGGCGTTTGAGGCCGTGTTATGCAGGCTGGCGAGCCCCTCGGCGGCCGAAAATTACGTCCGAACGACCCCGAAACCCGAACCTGAATACGAATCGAAGTTACGGTTACGAAGTACTCGCAAAGACGAATCTAAGAGCTAATAGAACACACGATTCCGACCACCCGAAGGCTCGGAATTCGACAACGGAAGTAATTACCCAAAACTTTGGGAAATTACGAAAATGGCCCAAAACGTCCAAAACTCACGATACGCAATCGAAACACCAAACCAAAGCTCGCAACATGAATAATAACATTAAATGAACTTACGAGAAACTCGAAACAACAGTTTCGGACGATATTCGCAAGAATCGAACTCAAGTGCGGAAAAGTCGCTAAAAAGCTCGGAACTCAACAAAACGATACCGAAACGAACTCGTATGACAAAAAGTGCAGAATTAATCATTCTCGAAATGACGAAACGGTCATGATCGAGTCGTCAAAACGGACTCCGGCCGAAAATGAAATTTACCGAAAATCAAAAATTGCGGATATTACATTCTACCCTCCTTAAAAGAAGTTTCGTCCCGAAACTTAAAACAAGTAGGGAGAAGCAATATCGCGCCAGGAAAACTCAACGAGATACGCAAGGAAACCCGTAACTTACGCCCATCGGCGAAACGTTACAAGCAACGCAAAGGAATATACGGCGTGAAAACACGCTCCACGACGACCAACACAACGTCGCCGTTAGGGATATAACAAAACCAACAAGTGACAAGCGTCATCAAATGAATAATACAATCAAGTCAATTATCCGAACAATCACAAAACACAACGGACGAGAATCAATACTATTGACCGACCCAACGGTACATCAATCAAAACGCGAGCCAATCGCTGAACAAATACGGAATTCCACCGCCCAAGGGTTGGAAGATCGAAAACGAGACTAATTTTCCGAACTTGAAAAGGTCACAACGATATATAGCTCAATTTGGGACAATATCAGAACTCGCTCCAATGACAAAGGTGAGAAACAACACTGGTCGAAGCATCAACGAACACGGTCAGTCGATACGATTGGGCGAAGCAGAAGAGAAAGAAAGAAAAATGGGTATTACATCATATCACCTTTAAAAGAGGTTTCGTCCGAAACCTAAACAACGAGAACGAAGTCTTTGGAATAGCAACCTTCCCGACCATATCCTCTTGGTCTTGCATCTGATATCCATGACCAACTGTACCGCGGTCACGACCGCATCCTCTGTCCCTCGGCATACTAAGCGGATTCTCACTCGATACGATGCCACAACTTCGCAACAATAACATGCTAAAGTATCAACTCAGCACGACAATATCACATAAGATAACTACTAACAACTCGATAAGAAAATCCACGAGGTATTCTTTTAAATGATATCATTTGAAAATCCTTGGATTTGTGTGCTCTTCAAAGTAAAACTTAAAAGTATTTTTTTGTACCTCAGGTTCCTTCATCAAAACTTTTAAACAACAAACTTTAACCGTCTCATTTTGAAATCATTGGCTAAATAATATTTTCTGTGCAACCGGCATTGTCAAAATCACCACGCCACTACACACCAGCATTACGTTAATAACAACAAGGTAGCCACGCAAGGTCATCAAACCATTCGTACATACTTTAATCAATACAGGAAACTTTCTCAAATTCGAGTTTGAAGTTTACATCGAGTGAGATTTTTTTATCTTTCAATATATATTTTTGAATATAAAAATCATATTTGTTTTTGTAATATAATATTTTTATGATGTGAAAGATTTTGAAAATCATGTACTCGAATTATCGAAAATACAACAATACGTTAAAAATCATTTTGGAAAATCCCCCAACACTACATGAAAATCAACGATGGTAACATTTTACAAAATATCTACATGTCTTGTAAAACAACTCTTTCAAATACCATCGAGGTTTTATTTGAGAATCGAGGCTCGCCAATTCCAAATAATTTTCAAAGTATACATGGGGCCGCCGATTAATCCAACCGTCAAAACTTGTAAAGTTTCCAGGAAAGTGTTTTTGAACACACATAGCAGACATAATTTATCAATTCATCAAACACAATCAAATATCACCTAGCAATACAAAAAGTCTTAACACACATTCACGCTGCTTGATTGTTATCACTAGACACCATGTAGAGAATACAACTACAGGTGATTGGCCGCAAAAGTTAGACCAAACGGCTATGATGCGGTTCCATAGACTCTGCCCAGGTTGATTAGTGCGCGTTACAAAAAAGATTAACGTGCGCTAAACACGCCACGTTAGCGCGCGTTAGGCTCGTATTAAGCCTGTGCTAACTGCTCTAATCACCAACACGATTGCAAACATATATGAGGTAATACTAGACTCGAAGGTTACAAATAAGCAACAACATAGGAGTCTAAATGTCATCGATTCACATAATTATAACATCTCACAAGAAACCATCAAAAGAAAATCATCCTACAAAAACGAAAATTTTACTTCTCAATAAAGAGGACTATCTCAACACATACATACCGATGGACTCAACATTAACGTTACTATTTTAATCATAAAACTGGCACCAGTGCTCAACAACGAGAGCATCATCAATACGCATCTTGTGACCAACAATCATGAAACCGAAAAGTTACAAACGAGAGTCACGTCTTGAGTATATTTTGAAGACCTTATTTGAGTTAAAAACTCGAGTTTTGAAAACTTATAGTATGAGATGAAAATGAAATATCGGTAGTTTGAAGTCTAAAAATTTTCGAACTTGAGGTCATCATACAAAAATTAAAATATTTCATCCCTTGGAGAACATTTTAAAAATTTACGTGGCTCCCCGGAAGCCCTCGAAACTAAAAATTCCAAGGTTTTTGCTCTTGCAAGAAAAACAGTTCATACAAGGATACATTTGGCCATATCATTCTTCATTCTACAATACGGAATTAACAAATATATGTCACTTACTCACGATGCGCCTTCAAATACTACTACATAACACGAGAATCATACAGCTCGTATAGCTCGTGGTACAACATGTAGTAGGAGACTTACATCCACAGATCGCACGAAGATGATGGCTGCACCTTGATACTAATCACGACCGACATCCTGACGGCAGCGTCGCGGCACGACTCGATCGGACAAAATCGACAATACAAGACTCAACAATACATAACTCGACCCGGCGGCCTAGGTTTCCTCAACCTAAGCTCCGATACCATAAATGTAACACCCCGAGATCAAGCGGGAATATTACACGCCGCGAGACCCTCTCGTGAGGATCCACCGGAGCTAGACATCAAAACAACACATTACATTACATACCGACGAATCAAAATTACGAGACCAATAGACCGATTTGGTCTTTCTTCACCGACTTAAAAATCAAAATACATAAACTCATCCGACTCATACCCACACAAGGGTAAAATACTTGCAACAACGAACAATAAGACAATGGAAAAGACAATACAATGGACTCGACTAATCTGAACCCAAAGCGGCCTTCGTGTGATTAGTATCATTCGTCTTTCATCATCCCTCGTGCCGATCCCGTGTCTTGCTCCCGAAAACTTTGCATGTACTGGACACAATACGAGATATCCACCCCGATTACTCGGGGGTTAGCAAAACTCCACTGTTTCGCTAGTGCAAGTATAAAGTGCAAATACGAGCCATACACAACACATTCCGAGAATACAACGAAAGACTTCCCGAGGTATATTTAGAAAAAAAAAATAGTTCAAGTCTTGAAAGCAGAAACGAAGCAAGTAAGCATTGTGAAAACATTTCCAAATCTCGGGAGTTTTGAAAACATCAGAAATTGAAAATGTTCTTAATTCCTCGAAAGCCATTTAGGGTCACAGCCCCAAAGTTCATTTTTCAAAATACAAATCCGTTTAACAAAACACGGGGTCCACGACCCAACCATTCCGGTCACAAAACACAGGGTCCACGACCCGATCATCCACTTCAATTCACTAACAAGGACACATTACACATAACACATTATTCTTATGCCATTCTAGCCAAGCACCAAGACTCGAAATATAATGTCTCTCGACCCCGAGCACGAAGCATTGTGATACTCCGGACAATATCACAATTAACGAAAACATCAACGTCATCCTCAAGATGAAAACCTGGCCCAGTAACCCGCGGCCGTACCCCTTAGTATCGACCCCGGACATCCCGTCGGACACTCGGGTGGAAACCACTTCGCGGCCGTACCCCTTAGTATCGACCCCGGACATCCCGTCGGACACTCCGGTGGAAGTTCATCCACACACGCACCCAAGTCCACTTAGTGGCCGTACCCCTTAATATCGACCCCGGACATCCCGTCGGACACTCCGGGTGGAAGGAACAACACACACATACGTTCCAAAATCACGATTGCAAACCACAAGCCTCGAAGGTCAATCACGGTATATAGTCGAGGTACCTTACTAGAATGGCGATTCATCCAACATATACTCACGACCAAGTAATGATACGATTCACAAGGAAGCACAAGATTTCAACAAAGACCGACGACACAACTAATATCACTCAAACTCACATATTCATCCATAAACACGTGACTCCAAGCACATAATTTGACAAAAGAATTACACTTTACATTTACCAACGACATAATCATACGCAATGACACCACAAGAAAGTAAGGTGATTCTATACTCGACACTAGCACACATATTCAACTAAGCACATTAATTCCCGACAAACACGGGTCACCTTTACAAAAAGCATGATGGTAAATATTCCGATTCTTTTGAAAAATGGTTATTAATATTTATTTAGCACATATCGACGATTAACAACCATAATATCCACAAAACACGTAATGTATGGGCAAGATACTTGCCTCGATAATCGATACCGGACACTCCCACAATCACGGATCAGTCGGGACACCTCGAACACCTACGATTCTCCGGCGAAGACAATGAATACACCCACGATCGAAAAGCTTGAAGAAAACAACGAACGGAAGGGTTCCGACTCGAATTCTTTGCGAGAAATCTGACCCTAACATCATACCATCAATAAATTAACGAACAAACGAGGAATAATAATCGTAGAACGCTCGGATCCTCTTTGTGACATTTTATCGGACACCTTCAAGGCGTCGATAAGAAACTCAATAAAACGACAAATCCTCGGCGATTCAACCGAGGAACAGCAAGGAATTCGACATAATAATGTTTAACAATCATAAGTACATCACTATTCTGAGTTAAAACGGATTAAACGGACAAATCGAACAAAATCCCCAAAACTAGATTTTATGAAAACTTGCCTTGATTCGCTGGATTGAAGGATGTTACGTGATGCTCAATTGATGTTATGAACTCCAAAACTTCGTGTATTCATAGTATAACAACATGCCTCCATGATTGAGCAAGTTCCAGCCGCGGAAGGGAAGAAAACGAGTGATAAAATGGGTGAAAAACCCGTCTGTTCTGCCATATTTATAGGCTGCCGGTTCTGGCGCGACAAAGCGGCCCGAGGCAGCGCCGTGTGTCTCGGCCGTGTCTCGGCGACTGCCGATCTGGCCGACCAGCGCGAGACACGGCGCCTGTGAGGCCGTTTCGGGGCCGTGTTATGCGAACTGGCGAGGCCCCTCCCGGCACGAAAATTACGTCCGACGACCGACCCGAACACGAATACGAATCGAAATTCTGATTACGAAGTACTCGCAAAGACAAATCTAAGAGCTAATAGAACACACGATTCCGACCACCCGAAGGCTCGGAATTCGACAACGGAAGTAATTACCCAAAACTTTGGGAAATTACGAAAATGGCCCAAAACGTCCGAAACTCACGATACGCAATCGAAACACCAAACCAAAGCTCGCAACATGAATAATAACATTAAATGAACTTACCAGAAACTCGAAACAACAGTTTCGGACGAGATTCGCAAGAATCGAACTCAAGTGCGGAAAAGTCGCTAAAAAGCTCGGAACTCAACAAAACGATACCGACACGAACTCGGATGACAAAAAGTGCAGAATTAATCATTCTCGAAATGACGAAACGGTCATGAGCGAGTCGTCAAAACGGACTCCGGCCGAAAATGAAATTTACCGAAAATCGAAAATTGCGGATATTACACTTTCATCATCCTTCGTGCCAACCCTGTGTTATGCTCCCAAACCTGAATGCAATACAGACATCCACCCCCCGAATACTCGGCGGTTAGCAAAACTCCACTGTTTCGCTAGTGCAAATACAAAGTGCAAAATACGAGTCATACAATCCACATTCCACGAACAAAAATAACAAGGAATCCTCAAAGATTTAAACATAACAAAAATACTTCCCAAGGCAAGAGTTTGAGTACGACATTCCAAAACCGAAAGATCACAAATCGAAAGAATAATTTATAAAACCTTTTAAAATGCTCTCGGGAGTTTTCAACGTAAAACCATTTAGGATTATCGAATACTTATCTTTCCAAAAATCAACAGGGGTAACAGCCCAAAGGTTTTGTTTTCACAAATAGAAAACCGACAACAATTCACAGGGCCAAAACCTAAGTCACGTGTCCTCGACGGACATAAAATCAATACTAACTCCTGAAATTTTACTCGTGAATCCAGGGCTCTCCCATTGGACTCCCCCCGTGGCCCCGTCGAACCCTCCCGAGGTGAGCAAATACATTCACCAAACATACACACCAACCTGTGAAGTTTTTACTCGTGAATCCAGGGCTCTCCCATTGGACTCCCGCCGTGGCCCCGTCGAACCAACCCGAGGTGAGTAAAATACATTCACTAAACAAACACACGCACTCATGAAGTTTCACTCGTGAATCCAGGGCTCTCCCATTGGACTCCCGTCGTGGCCCCGTCGAACCAACCCGAGGTGAGTAAACACATTCACGAAACAAATCAAGCACACACGTCGCTAAGGACCTGGATGAAGCCACGAATCCCACTCGAGGCCTCTAAGGATCCTCCCGAGCTAGCTAGCGAAACAATCATGCACAAATAACACATCACACCAAGGATATCCAAACAATTCACCCAGAGGCATCAAACACTTAGCAAAACACCACGTCAAACCATAACGCGATGGAAAGAAGCAATATACGTACACACGCATTATCAACCGCAACATCAACACCAAACATATCCAAAGGTTTCACGTAGTCACTTACAACCCACACAATTTACAAAGCATGCGCGTTTTGAAAGTAAGCCTTTAACGAAGCTAAACCGAATCTTTTGAAAGTTCAAATCAAATGATCAAACAAACAGATAGAGATGATCACTAATTATCATATCCACAAAACAAGAATTGTATGGACAAGGTACTTGCCTAAAAACCACAATCGCAACAAGACGACAAATGAAATACGGTCGAACGGCCCCGAACTCCCGAACACTATCAAGAACGCGATAGCACCGCAATTACTACGAGAATAACACCACACGAATCATCAATCCCCAACGAGATTCAACATCGGAATCCTTGAACACCTATAAACCTCCGGAAGGAACAATAACACATGGTTACGACGAGAATCAGGGCTAAAACAACGGAAATCCCAACAAACTATCGAAGGGAACTCATTCGAACATTTAATCGAACATTAAATGTTCAAGACCCTTCAAGAACAAAGAAATCAGCCCTTGGGTCGAACGAACCAAAGATACGAGTATCCAATCCTTAGAACAAGTTCAAAACAACGTTTATACAACAATTAATTGGACAAAAATGGATTGGAATCGAAATCAAAAGGAAAATCCCCAAAATCTTCAAAAACAAGGGTTCAAGCCAAAATACCTTGATTCGGATGAAGAACACGGATTGGACGGTGATATAATCGACAAGAATCCTCCAAAATGCCTTAGAATTGATTAGAACCGGCCAAGAACTCGATTTCCCCAATCTCCCGTCGCCAGCCGCACAAAAATGATGAAAAAGAGAGAAAAAATGAAGTCTCGCCGAGACCAGGCTATATATAGCCGGCAGGGTTACGACCGTAACCGGCAGTGCCTTACGGTCGTAACCGGCATTCGTCAAAATCCGCCCAGTGCCTGCCGATCGCTTACGGCCGTAACCGAAAGGGCCTTACGGCCGTAACTCGGCACTTACGGCCATACCCGGCAAGTCCTTACGGCCATAACCAGCATTCGTCCGAACACTGCATGTCACCCGTACGGCCAGGCCAGGCCCTGCTCCGGCCGTGACTCGGCCGTGGCCACTCCGACGGCCCGGACAACCCTGAAACCCGAACCTGAATATAAACCGAAGATACGGTTACGAAGTACTCGCAAAGACGAATCTAAGAGCTAAGAGAACACACGATTCCTACCACCCGAAGTGTCGGAATTCGACAACAGAAGTAATTACCCAAACTTTGGAAAATTACAAAAACGGCCCAAAATGTCCGAAATACACGATACACGATCGAAACACCGAGCCGAAGCTCGCAACATGAATAATAACATTAAATGAACTTACTAGAAACTCGAAACAACAATTTCGGACGAGATTCATAAGAATCGAACTCAAGTGCGGAAAAACCGCTTAAGAACACGGAACTCAACAAAACGATACCGAAACGAACTCGAATGACAAAAAGTGCAGAATTAAATACTCTCGAAATGACGAAACGATCACGAGCGAGTCGTCAAAATGGGCTCCCACCGAAAAAAAAGGAAATCGCTGAAATCCGAAATTGCGAGTATTACAGGCCCCGTCTTGTGCCAGCAACCTCGTAGTCAAACTTACCGACGGGCATGTCAGAAGTACTCTCCCCAGCCATACCTGTAGAGGAAGATAAGGGATTAGACTCATCTTGTGAAGATGACTAGGTGATCTTGTCCCTCGTATCAACCACTTAGGCCGAGGAGAAACCTCCCAAAAACGAAGCCGAGCTTGAGACTTGTCTTTGACATAATGCAAAAAGATGTAGTCTAGGACTTCATCCAAACTATCAAGAGTCAACACGTCGATATCACCGCCATCTATAGTCCAGGGTGCAAAAGACCCAGAGGGATATTTAACATCCCTTCTAGGGGTTTTATTCATATACAACATTTCGCGAATGGCTGCAAGGGATAAGAGCTTCCACGACCCATCAGATTTAACATAAATCCTAGAGTTCCTAGTATAGAAAACGTAAGTGGAATTATTTTCCTAATACCCACACTTAGACATCTTGAGGACGCGAAATTTAACAGAGGAGATTTAAAGCTTTGAAAAAATCAACAATAGCGGAAAATTTAAGCAAAAAATGAAGCTGAAAAAATACCTCAAGAAGCAAAGATAAGCGAATGAAAATAAAAGGGAAGCAACACCGGAGGAATTGGTGGGAGAAAATCGTCAGAAAAATGGCCAGAAATGGTGCGGTATAAAGTGTCGTCGAGCTGCTGCAAACTGTTCTCCGTTCGGAATTCGAAAAATGAAGGAAATGATTTTAATTTTATAAGGAGGGCACGCGGGTGTCATAATTGCGCCTCATTAATAGACGCGGTTTTCCATAAGAGAATGTCCCTTCACCTCTCCACGCACACGCCATCCAACCACAAGACAGGATATAAAGCGATTGGTATGACCAGCCCCTTGAAATTCGGTGAGACGCCCAATCAAGCCAAGGACGACATAGCATCAAGTAATGTCGGCTTCATGAAAGCAACCAAAAATCCTAAAACATAAAGGATGGACTTGAGTTTCTACTCGGCACGGCGAGATAGAAACTCGGGGGCCACTAAACGACATAAACCGTAGTGATTATGTGGAGCTAAGAAACTTGGGTATAAGCCTAAGAGGGCCCATAAACCAAAACCTTACTAAGCCCAGGAACGAGCTCAGCATCCATCATAATGTTCAGACTGACTTGAACAAGAAAGGATATAAAGCGATTGGTATGACCAGCCCCTTGAAATTCGGTGAGACGCCCAATCAAGCCAAGGCCGACATAGCATCAAGTAATGTCGGCTTCATGAAAGCAACCAAAAATCCTAAAACATAAAGGACGGACTTGAGTTTCTACTCGGCACGGCGAGATAGAAACTCGGTGGCCACTGAACGACATAAACCGTAGTGATTACGTGGAGCTAAGAAACTTGGGCATAAGCCTATGAGGGCCCATAAACTAAAACCTTACTAAGCCCAGGAATGAGCTCAGCATCCATCATAATGTTCAGGCTGACTTGAGCATCGGGCCTTAACTCAGTCGACCTCAGCTCAGATCTAAATCAAGACTTTGGTTACCAGGTAACCAACTTATCATGCCGACTCGGTTCAGTATATGAAGGTCCTATCCTTCAAGCACAACGCGGAATCTGGTGAAATTCAATATAGAGACAACAAAGATATCCTTACCTAACAAGGACTCTTTTCCACAAGGAAACTACGTATACAATCCTTATCAGGATTCTATTTCCCATATATATGAAGTCCAATACCAACACGGACTCGATGACTTTCTCTGCAAGCTAGGGTTGCAACATCCATGTTTATATAAATAGGTGTCCGTTCACCTACTCGGTTACACTGAATTCTTGACTCTCAATATAGTCAATTAATCTTATTCCTACCATATATTCACCATACTTACTCTCATACCAGAGGGCCTTCATCGGTGAATCCCCCGACTCAGTTCACGTGTTTTCTTGTGTGTAGGTCCGATCAGGAAGTTTGCTCGCTGGAAGTATCCGAACCGTCTGGATAAGGACTGATCCGATACGTTTTTGGCAGCATCACAAATATCAATTTAGACTCCATGATCCAATGTCACGAATCACTGTAGGTTCAACAACCCATACGGTCCAAAAATAATAATCACAATTACCAATCCCGACTCTGCGATCCACTGTCACGAGTCACTGTAGGCCCTGTCGAACCCACACGGTTGGACGTACTGTGCCCTGACCCCATGATCTTCTGTCATGTGTCATCGTAGGCCTCGTCAGACCCACACGATTGGACCACATCACTACATACCAAGTTCTGATCCCATGGTCCACTGCCATGAATCCTCGTAGGTTCCATCGAACCCACACAAGTGAAAATAGCACAATCTATACATATCCAGCACGCATACACAATCTAAACGATCCAACCGTTATCATCAATGATACTCAACCAATAACACATCATGATCGATACACATCGTGGTATATGTAATACCCGAGATTTTCATTCTGGATAATTTGAAATCTTTTCAAATTAGACCAGAAATTTCTCGGTTGTCGAGCGTTGGTATTATTTTCTCGATGACTGATTTTGTTTTTATGGCTATATGTGGTGATTCGTTATGTTTTATTTTCATTTCGGATCGATGATGTTGTCCGCGAGTGTTTTGTCATGTTCGTTCCGTGCGTTTTCAGAAATCAAGTCGTTGGGGCATGGCGGCTGGGCACTGGCCGGGCAAGTGCGGAAGGAACCGGCATAGTGCACGCTATTGCCGGAAGGCAGCATGCTAATCGACAGAAACTGGCATAGCGCATGCTATGGACGAAAGGCAGCACGCGCTAATCGGCTGAGCAGCAGAGGCAGAAGGGTCTGGACTTTGGCCGGACCAACAGGTAGCGCACGCTACTGGTGGTAATTGCGCGCTCTAACTCAGCAGGCATAGCGCATGCTATTCGGCAGACCAGTGCATGCTACCTGGATGGGCATAGAGGTTTCTGAGATTCTGGACTCTGGAAGGATCGGCAGGTAGCGCACACTACTGCCGGTCATTGTGTGCGCTAATCGGCAGGTGTAGCGCACGCTATTCGGCCGCCTAGCGCATGCTACCTGGCCGAGCAGATTAGTCTAGGAGGTTCTGGATGGGATGACTAGTGGGTGATGGTGGGTCCCGGCTGAAGGTTCTAGTGGGTGATGGTGGGACGACTTGGAGAACACGAAGGCATGATGCATAACTATCGATTCACTTTGTTTTTGAGTTCCTAACATCGATTAATCATCCTATAATCTTCTCCGGTCCATCGAATCAAGGTATGATTTCCTAAAAATCTAGTTTTGGGGATTTCAATCGATTTTGTTCATTTAGTCCGAATTAGCTTAGAGTAACGATGGATTATCAAAGACTAAGTTATATTCTGTCAATTTCATCATTTTCCACGGTTTTATCATTACAGATTCATCATTTAATTGAGTTCTCAATTGACGCCTTCAAGGTGTCCGGGAAAATGCCGCAGAGGGAGATTCAGTCATTTTACGATGTTTTTCCTCGTGTGATTGATTGTTTAATTGATGATAGGATATTAGGGACGAATTCCCTCCGAAGAGCTGGTGTTGAACCCTTTTGATCGTGATTTTCATCGGAGTTCCGGATTTTTCCGATCGGCCATATTCTTCGGAATATTCGCGAAAGATTACCAAGGTAAGTACCTTGATATATGAATTATATCTACGTAAAATTATAGTTGCCGAAGTGTATGTATTATTTTATACGGATATATAAATATATATGTTATATATATGTAAGTATATATATATATATATATTTGTCAATAATGAGTGATTGATGTTAATATTAGTTTGACGTACTTAATTTGGATTAAAGTATAAGCTATATTTATGGAGATAATATAGCCAGGTATGTGTATTTGGTTGAATTATGATTCAGGGATATATGTGTAGGTGTTGGTTTGTTTATAACTGAAGGCGTATTGTGCCGAGTTTTGATTGATAACGTGTGTGGTGTTGTTTGCCTCTGTAGTTGTTGATTGACAGATAATTTGTGTGAATTTGTGTACTGATTTTGATAATTGTTGCGATGATTGATTATGTGCTTGATGTTTGAAACAATATGAATATTTGTTTGTGAGAGACGTCATATCCGGAGCCTCTGAGGGCGGGGCGTGTACCTCGACCTGTTTACGCTTCAATGAGTGGCTCCATATGGTTGGTGAACGCCGGTGTTACCTAATGCGTGTGCAAGAGGCGGCTCTTGTGGGAGTGAGCGCCGGCGCGGTGACATGTTCAAGGGGCGGCCAACATAGTGTAGTGAACGCCGGTGCACAGGTGTGCAAGGGAGGCACCTGATAGGCTTGTTGGTTATGGATATTCGAGTGATAGCTAGGACCCTGAAACCGAAAAATTTTTGTACTTCAAAAGTTCTTTTGAACTCATTTTAAATGTTGGTCTCGATAAGGACTGAGATTTGTGCTTCTGAAAGTTTGTTTCAACTCGTTTAAATGTTGGTATCAGGATTAATTAACCAAGGATATCTGACGAGATTTCCGAGGGTTAATTAATCAAGGGTCTTGAGTAGGATTTGCCGAAATGAGAGGTTGTGACATTGATTATACTGTGAAGTTTCCTGTGGAATATTGAGATGATTATTCTTGTGATGGTGTTCGGTAGATTGGGTTAAGGGCTCCATGAGATGTTGAAATGATTATTCTTGTGATGATGTTATGTGGATTGGGTCGAGGACCCCGTGAGATGTTGAGATGATTGTTCTTGTGATGTTATTTTGTGGATTGGGTCGAGGACCTCGTGAGATGTTGAGATGATTGTTCTTGTGATAGTGTTCTGCAAATTGGGTCGAGGACCCGGAATAATGTTGAAATGGTTTTCGTATAAAATTGTTTTTAACATACTGGGTCAAGGACCCGAGAAATTTTGAAGTTATTTTCTAAAGCATTTCCATTCGATTTTTTGCAAAACCCCAAATCATTCGAAACGGTCCAAGTCAATAATAACGTTTTCAAACCATAATATCAAAATATTTTTAAAATATATTCCTTTTAAAAAGGGGGTTTTCGAACTAGTTCTTTTGACTCATTGGGGCTCGTCTAAAGTTTTCATTGATGTTATGTTCCGTAAAGAAAATATGACTGTGTGAATATCTCTCACCTTATGTAGGTGAATGCTCTTCTCTGCTGGTTGTGAGAATGTGTGGTTCGTGTTAAGGCTTATGTTGAGTTTTGTGTTGATATTTTTCGTATATCTTGTATATTATGTACTTGTACTAGTAAATTTCAGTTTGCTAACCCCCGAGTATTCGGGGGGTGGGTGCCTGTTTTGCGGTCAGGTTTGCATCTCGGGAGTAGTCATGGGATTGGCTTGGAAGGAGATGGAGGACGATGATGCTAATCACACAAGAGTCAGAGTCTTTTCTTTTGTTTTATTTTGGTCAGTATTTCTCTTGTGATCGAGTATTCACCCTTGCACGGGTGTGGTTTTCATTTATTAAATTGAGTTGTCATTCTTTTTTGTATTCAAGTTTATTATTGTCGTTGAGTTGTGAACTATGTTGTTTTTGAATTGTTTAATGACCTTGTTGGTTTGTTTTGTAATTAAATTGACCTCGGTCGGTCTATCATTAAGCAGTCTTTTGAAGTTTAGTCTAGTAGATCTTTGTGAGAAGGGTCTATGGCATGTGATATTCCCAGTCGAATTCTGGGGGTGTTACAGTTATGGTATCAGAGGCTAAGTTTGCGAAAAACCTAGGCCGTTGGGTCAAGTCCATGTCCTGTGTAAGTCGCGCACATCAGAGTTGTGATTAGTAATGTTGGCCACTAAGTATACAGAATACAGCTTGGAAAGTGTATAAGCAACAAGCTGTATGATTTTCAAGTTAGAGTGCGTAGTGGAAGTCTTGTAACAGTAAGTTGCTGTAAATACAGTAACTAGGTATGAAGTGTATACTTAAAATAATCACAGTTATTAAAACAGTAAATGCAGAAGATAATTAACACAGTAATTAAAGTGGTTCGAGGTAAACCCCTCTACGTCCACTGGTCTTCCACACAGGAGTGAAAATGTTTATTATAAATACTGCGTACACAACTACATATTTATAATCAAACATATCCATGTACCGTTCACACAGATTGATACAAAGATCGTAGCTTTCAACCGTTCACACAGATTGGTTAAGGCTAACGCTTGACTGGCTTCTTCACACATAGTTTCGAAGCTTCGTCTCTACAATGCAAATCTATCACACATAGTTCAGGAAAAGCAAGGCTTTCTCAGTCCATACAGGGCTGATGGTTTTCTTCAATGAAAGAATGTTGTTTGAACAACAACTTAACTTTCTTGGGCTTGAGCTGATGATGTGTTGTTCAGAAATGAGCATTTGTATATTTCTTCTCTTAGGATAGACTGAATGCCTGAAGAAATATTACTGATCTTGATATACTGTTCGTTAGAGGATCTCGATGAAACTCAGTATATCTCAGTTTGAATACTTGTGAAAGCTCGAGTATAGTTCTTTGTTCGTAAATGTTCAAGTATTCTCTTGGTATATGTATGTTCTCTTGTGTTCTTGTGTGTCTGATCTTCAAACTCTGGGGGTATATATAGCCTTTTTGGAGTAGATCCGTTGAGAAAGATCCGTTGAGCAAAGGTCCGTTCCAACGGGATGATTTATTTGAATAAAGCACGATCCGGTTTTTGCTCCTTGTCTGAAGATCTCTGACGGCTTAGTATCTAAATACTTTATCCCTTCAGTATCTAAATACTTTTTTTCAAACGTGACTTGACTTTAGTAAACAAGGCAGATTCCTTTCCAACGGTTTTAAGTCCTGTTTAGATAAGTATTGAAGATCTCAATACTTACAGCCTGGATGATGTATCCAATATATTGCTATAGGCTATGTTAGACTGATACTGTATGGAAGGATGCTGTATGATCATTTCGGGACAGCTTCCATACTTAGCGTCATATAGACAGGTGAGTCTCTTCGCTGTATGATGGGTCTTTATACTTTTGCTGTATGTTGGCATTATGAGAAGACTTCGATACAGGATTGACAACTTTGATCGTCTTTCGATACAGCTGCTTTGCTGTATGTTGGCACTTTATCAAAACTTCGATACATGATGTGAATCAAGAAGCAGTCAGTCAGTTAGAAGAAGAACTATACATTCCTGTGGGACCAATAACAAGATCACGAGCAAATACGATAAAGAATTCATTAACAATGCTCGGGCAAAATCATTTCAATCAGACCAATGACCATAAATATAATAACATCTTTATTTGTGTTATTGAAGCCGTCACATGTTAGATCGAAAGTGTTGATGTCATCATTCCAAGCAATAAGCCTAACTGAAGCAGCTTTCGTAATTCAGATGTATCTCCTACATACAGTGTCTAATTAAGTTTATATTTATACCATCTGAAAGCTAAGAGAAGGTCCTAAATTTTTATGTTCATCATGATATCAAAATCAGATATCTTCAGTGGTGAAAATGCAATACAATTGAAAGCAGGCGTTGGAAATTTCAGATACGATACACCTTCGTATTTTTGTCACAACTTTCGCGTCCGATGTCCGATTGAGAAGATTCTGGTGAATTTGGAAAGATAAGAGACAGTACTACAATTATATACAAGACATCAAGACCAAAATCTGATGTTTAGGATCTGTTAAGCCACTAAAACGATAACAACATATTTTTCTTTAACTTTGATTTCTTATTTTCAAAACATAAGTCTTGGTCCTTGATTTTTGTCCCCTAAAAATGTATTGACTCCTTAACTTATGGGTTGATTAGTCATGGATCAGATTTTAGGAGTTTTGAATGTTGAATTTATAATTTCTTAGTCTTTATTTTATATTTTTATATTATAATAGTTGTAGGAATTTTGGCTATAAATAGCCCTCATTTTCATTTGCAAGGACACCTGGAAATTTATCAAAATTGTGAGTGTTTGTGTTAACAAACATTCTTCTTATTTTGTTGAGTGTATCTCCAAAATATAAATCGTGATTTCAATTCACTTATCGAGGCGTTAGAAATCTCGTGGCATGTTTGAATCGCACCTTCCGGTTTGCTACGGCGCGTCACGTAGAGGGCTTGAAGTAAAACAATCATTTGCTTAATATTGGAACGATCTTGGGAACTAAAATCATACTAGCGATAGCGATTACCACAGCACGTCGTGTGGGGGTCACATCAGTTGGCTTCAGAGCTCGATTTTTTCCATTACTAAGTGGTATCTATTTTCCTTCATTTTCATAATCTTCTTATCTTGCCATCCTATCATTTCTTTCTATCTTCTAAACCTTTCATCTTCTTAATATATATATATATATATGAAAAAAATCACGACGATCGGTTCTACCATCACAGTGATCACAAAAATATATATAATATTTGATATAAATCATCAAATGTAAGCCAAGGGAATTATAATCCTTAGCATTTTGAATATCAAAAAAAAAAGTATACAAAAAAAAGGTATACAAAAAAAAAAGTTATAAAAAAAGTATACAAAAAAAAAGGTATACAAAAAAAAGTTATAAAAAAAAGTATACAAAACAAAAAGTATTTAAAAAAAAAGTATACAAAAAAAAATAAGAGTATACAAAAAAAAATACTTATATATAAATATACCTATTTATCACAAAGGTCGGTTCCACCACCACAGTGAATATATATACATATACATATCTATCACGAAGGTCGGTTCTACCACCACAGTGAATATATATATATATAGGTTTGGGTTATTCTAAAAAGGGTCTTATAATAAAAATATAGAAAGGATTGTGGGAGTGACATGTGTCATCCCCATTCCACATCATATGACATGTGTCACCCGCACCCCCACCCACCCCACCCCCCGACCCACCCCCGCGAATTTTTTTTTTTTTTTTGGGGCAAATTTTTTCTTTCCCGTCAAAAAAAATCCCGCCAAAATTTATAAGTGCATCACATTTATAAAGTTACTGCATCACAGTTATAAAGTTACTGCATCACAATTATGATTTTAGTGCATTAAGGTTATAAGTTACTGCATCATAGTTGATGCACTTAACTATAAACTATGATGCAGTAACTTATAATAAAGACGCACCAAAACTTATTAGTGTGATGCACTAATGATATAAAAAAGTGTAGTACTTGTATAAAAAAGAATCATATTTAATTTTGAAGCAATTACATACATATATGATGCAGAGAAACTTAGGATGATGCAGTTTCCTATAACTATAATGCAGTTACATACATGATTCACTTACTTATAACTATAATGCAGTTACATACATATATGATGCAGAGAAACTTAGGATGATGCAGTTTCTTATAACTATAATGCAGTTACATACATGATGCAGTTACTTATAACTTATAACTATAATGCAGTTACATACATATATGATGCAGAAAACTTAGGATGATGCGATTTCTTATAACTATAATGCGATTATATACATGATGCGATTACTTATAACTTATAACTATCTATGATTACATATATATGATGCAGAAAACTTAGGATGATGCAGTTTCTTATAACTATAATGCAGTAAACTTATAACTATGATGCATTAAAACCCAGGTGCATCACCGTTATGAAATTTGGTGCATCATTGTTATAACTAATTTTTATAACTGTGATGCACCAAAATAAAATGGTGCATCATAGTTATAAAATTTTGTCGGGAAAAAAAATTGGCCCCCAAAAAAAAATTTTTGGCGGGAATTTTTTTTTTTGGGGTGGGGGGTGGGGTGGGGTGGGTGGGGGTGGGGGGGGGGTGGGGGGTGACACATGTCATATGATGTGTCATATGATGTGGAATGGGGATGACACATGTCACTCACACAATCCTTCCTACACTTTTTATTATAAGATCCTTTTTAGAATAACCCCACCATATATATATATATATATATATATATATATATATATAATGAAGGTCGGTTCTACCACCACAATGAAATATAAAATAAATATAAAACTGGAGTGCGGATTACTGCCCCTGTAAAATTAAATACTTGTCACAATACTAGTCTATATAATCACCTTGTGAGTTGTGGGACGGGACATTTATATAAAGTCGAGTGATAAAAGACAAGAACCGTGCCAAAAAAAATAAAAATAAAATAAAAGAGTGATACACGGGATCGAGCGATATACGTGAGGATCTTGTGAGGATTAATTTTTGTGTGTGTAAAAAAAAAAAAGAAGAAAAAAGGAAAAAAAAAAAAGGCAAAAAAAAGGGCAAAAAAAAGGCAAAAAAAAAAAAAGAAAGGCCAAAAAAAAAGCAAAAAAAAAAAAAAAGTCGAAATCCGATATTGAGAAAAATGATGGAAACAAAGCCCTTCAGAACATACAAAAATGCTCACTCAATTAATTAGAAGACAAGATCGACAAGAAGAAGTGATCAAAAATTTACAAAAAAATAAAGAGGACGAGCATCACTGTCGAAGAAGGAATCCGAGTCCCATCTCATATAAAGAGTACGAGGATGAAACATTCTCCGAAGATGAAACTTACCAAAATCGAGGAGGAAGTGGTCGATGAGGTCGGAGAGAACAAGGTAGACGGTATGACAGGGAAGGACGAAACGAGGAAGACCGAAGTATGGGAAATATAAAATTGAAAATCCCAGCCTTCGAAGGGCGGAGTGATCCCGACACATACCTTGACTGGGAGAGGAAGTTGGAAACTATATTTGACTGCCACAACTATGCTAGTACTAAGAAAATGAGGTTAGCAATAACCGAATTTTCCGAATATGCCAGCATTTGGTGGGACCAACTTGTGACGGATAGAAGGAGGAATGGAGAGAGGCCAATTAATAGTTGGGAGGAATTAAAGATTGTAATGCGTAGAAGATTTGTTCCTAATTATTATCATAAGGAACTATTTTCTCGCCTTCAATCCGTAAAACAAGGTCTAAGGAGCATCAAAGATTTTCGAAAGGAAATGGAGATGTTAATGATCCGTGCCGATGTGAGAGAGTCGAGGGAGGCCACAATTGTAACACCCCGAGATATTCGGAATAATTACTGCGCCGTAAACCCTTTAGATAAGGATTTACAAGGCTAATTTTAAAAGAAGTGTAAAAATAATTCAATCGAACAACTGAAGTTCAAATACAGATTTGATTCAACCGATCAAATGAGTTAACTTATACAACCATATCGAAATGACCTTATTAAAAACCGACGTACTTGAGTACTAAACGAACCAAGAAGACAATTCACAATAACAATAACATCAACCACATCACTGAGCCATTTCATCGTCCTGTCGGTACTGTGGTTGCCTCCCCGCTCCTCGGCTACCTGAACATCAAAACAATGTCCACCCCCGAAGGGGTTAGCAAAACAATGATAGTACAAGTATCATCATACAATAAATCATCAATGCATCATACAACATGCAAAACGGACTTCCGCCACCGGAATCCAACGATGCGAATCCTCACGATTCCATCAACACAATCTGAGGTAATCCAGCGATCCAGCGCCTTGGTATAGATCCCCAAGATGATCCCGTCGGCCCAACGCATGGTGGAAAACCCGTCCAACGATCCAGGCCCTCGGCGATAGATCCCCATGATGATCCGTCGGACCAACGCATGGTGGACATTCGATCCAGCGCCCTCAAGATAGATCCTCATGATCCCCGGATCATTTATACCATAAATCAATCAACTATGCATACACATATGCATTTCAATATGTTCATCAATACGAACAAATATCAACGAATATCACGAGAATTTTCAGAAATACATTTCATATTCAACAATATGAACAAAACCAGAAGCATGATCAAAGTTTTCAATATAAATCGAACTCGACATATGATACTTGCCTCGAAAATGGCAAGGACGAAACACCTCGATGATCTCAACACACTCGAAGGCCGCCTCCTTCGATCAACGTAACAAGCTCGAACCTTAACAAAAGGAATGATATACAAATCATCTCAAGTCGAACGATGGCCTAACAATTCGTTCTACGGCCCAAAAGTTCAAAATAAACAATGCTGGATCGCTTAGCGTGCGCGCTACGTATCCTACGTAACGTGCGCTAAGCTCGCCTATTAGCGACGCTATCGTGTAAGACTAGCGTCGCTAGCCACGAATCGACGCTTTGAATCGCCGATACATAACGCACGCTACGTACGTATTGTGCGTTAACTGAACCCCGATAGCGCACGTTAACTCAAATATGTTAGCGTGCGCTAATCTAGCATGGCAGAATACTGCTAACGGAAAAACTGGGTTGAAAGGTGGTGAATTTCATGAACTCTATGGTGATAATACAAATTATCCTCGGGCATATCATGCTAATAAGGTTTGTGGAAATTCCATGATCATGAGGTACAAATATACGGATAATCATCTCAACATCATAATTCATCTTCAATCTTTAAGAAATATTCCAAGTTCCGATTATTCCAAGTCCCAAAACATATGATTCCTTACGTAAAACATACGAACTAGGTAATCTTCATATCTGTCGATTGGTTTTGAAGATACATAACATGCTTAGGAATCCACATACTAAAAGGTTCAATGGATCATACGATGAATAAGTGTCGAAACGTCGAAAATATCCTTCTAACACATGAGGTACGACTAATAACGAATCTTAACTGACTAGATGAACATGATCAACATCCTTTAGAACACTACTAGTATTGGTGAAGAATCACCTACCTCAAGGTAGTGAAGAACACGGAGGAAATTGAAGCAATCCAACTCCGAAGGCTTGAACACCAATCTCCAATGACATACGATCTCCAATCACGAACTAGGATGTTGATATGGAGTGTTTAGGATGAAGGAAGTTATGTTCTAAGTGTAAGAATTTGGGTAATGGGAGAAGAAAGGACTGAAATCACGAATAGGATGCTGTCCTGTTTATAAGAAATGGCTATTAGCGCGCGCTAGACCCTGCTCGTAGCGTGCGCTAACGGCTCACTGACTTAACTGTACTCAGCACTTAGCGCGCGCTATGCACATACCTGTAGCGTTCGCTAAGGCGTTGACTCGGCTTTTCCCGAAAGCCGTCCAGGTACATCCCGACACGATCCGACAGGGGTCCCCCGGCCAGATCTCACCTACCGCACGTCTCAATCAAATTGACCACGCATAGCGTGCGCTAATGACCCTCTGTAGCGTGCGCTATGAATCCACGTTAGCGCACGCTACATGCGCAGAATTACAATTTGTAAATCACATACATGAAATCATACGCTCGACAACATCGGATTATAAAATACGGAGAATAATACTCAGATCAAGTACAACGATTACAATATCACAAGTCAGAAATCTCGGGTATTACATCCTTCCTCCCTAAAAAGAAGTTTCGTCCCGAAACTTAAGATGAAAACAACTCTGGATATCTAGCCTTCATACTGTCCTCCGTTTCCCAAGTGGCCTCTTCGACTCCGTGTCGTGACCATTGTACTTTAACCAAGTGTATTGGTTTATTCCTCAATTGTTTGATCCGGCTCTCAAGTATCTTGATTGGTCTCTCTTCGAAGGTGTCATCATTTGCTATTTCGATCTCGTCGAAATCAATGACGTGACTGGGGTCCGGTACATACTTCCGTAATTGGGATACGTGAAACACATTGTGAACGTGACTTAGCGATGGCGGTAAGGCCAACCTGTATGCTAAATCTCCAACTCTCTCGAGGATCTCAAATGGTCCGATATATCGCGGACTAAGTTTGCCTCTCTTTCCAAAACGGAAAATCCCTCGCGTAGGAGACACCTTCAATAGTACATGGTCCCCAGCGTCGAACTCTAGAGGGCGACGACGTACATCTGCATAAGACTTCTGTCGACTCTGGGCAGTCAACAGTCTCTCTCGAATCAAAGCTATCTTCTCTTGAGTCTGAATAATCAATTCCGGTTCCGTCCCGATCAAATCCGAAGAATCATCCCAACACAGGGGTGATCGGCATCTTATCCCGTACAAAGCTTCAAATGGTGCCATCTTAATAGAAGCATGCCAACTGTTATTATAGGTGAACTCGATCAAGGGCAAGTGAACTTCCCAATCAGTCGACCAATCTAATGCACAAGCTCTAAGCATGTCCTCTACTGTCTGTATAGTTCTTTCAGATGACCATCCGTTTAGGGATGATAAGTCGTGCTAAAGTTGAGCTCGACCCCAAAGCCACGTGAATCGCTTTCCGAAGTGTGACACGAAACGGCCATCTCGATCCGAAATAATGGTCTTTGGCGTCCCATGCAATCTGACTATCTCCGCAATAAATACTCGCGCCAATCTCTCGGGTCCCCATGTATCTTTAATCCCTAGGAAATGAGCCGACTTGGTTAGTCGATCAACTACTACCCAAATCATGTTCATTCCCGTTCTAGTCCTTGGCATACTGGTGATGAAATCCATCGAGATGTCCTCCCACTTCCATTCAGGGATCGGAAGCGGCTTTAACATCCCGGCAGGTCGCTGATGTTCAATCTTAACTCACGACAAGTCAAACACTTCAAACGTACTCCGCTACGTCCTTCTTCATATTCCCCACCAAGTTTTGCTTTAAATCCTTGTACATCTTATCACGCTCGGGTGAATAGAATAGGGCGCGCTATGAGCTTCCTTTAAAATTGTCCGTCTCAAATCATCATCCTCGAACGCAAAGTCGACTCAAATCTCGTAACCCCATCGTCTTGTATCACGAATCACGGGCTTTTCCTTTCTTTACTTCGTCACATAATCGAAGGATCAGAGAATCGTTCAATTGTTTAGACTTGATCTCCTCGACTAGTGATGAAGTCAGTTCCATCACATAAAGTTGCCCTTGGATTCCTGGTGCCCATACTTCAATCCCTTCGCGGATCAGCTCTCGTTGAATACTGGTTTGGAACGTAAGTGCTTCCAACACTCGAAGAGAAACAGGTTTACGGCTCAAAGCATCGGCTACTACGTTTGCTTTCCCCGGATGATAGAGAATCTCCAAGTCGTAATCCTTGATCAATTCCAGCCACCTTCTCTGCGTCATGTTTAATTCTTTCTGACTGAAAATGTACTTGAGGCTCTTATGATCTGTAAAGATCTGACAATGAGTGTCGTACAAATAATGTCGCCAAATTTTCAAGGCAAAGACCACAGCTGCTAGTTCCAGATCATGAGTCGGGTAATTAATCTCGTACGGTTTCAATTGCCGGGAAGCATAAGCAATCACTTTATCCTTCTGCATCAACACACAACCCAAACCCTGATTTGAAGCGTCGCTGTACACCATGAATCCATCGGTTCCCTCTGGCAGCGCTAATATAGGTGCTGTCGTCAGTATCCTCTTAAGTTCGTCAAAACCAGCCTGGCACTTCTCATTCCACGTGAACTTTTGAGTTTTCTGTAACAGCTGAGTGAGCGGACGGGCAATTTTGGAAAATCCCTCTACAAAGCGGCGATAATATCCAGCAAGTCCTAAGAAGCTTCGGACTTCTTTCACGTTTTTAGGAGCTTCCCATTCTAAGATTGCTTCTACTTTCTTCGGGTCCACCTGAACTCCGTCGGCTGATATCACATGTCCAAGGAAGGTTACTTCCTTAAGCCAGAACTCGCATTTTGAAAGTTTTGCATACAGCTGTTCCTTCTTCAAGGTGCTCAAAACCATACGTAAATGTTCAGCATGTTCCTCTGCGTCCCTCGAATATATCAGGATGTCGTCAATGAAGACGACCACAAATTTATCCAAGTATTCCAAGAATACCCGATTCATCAATTGCATGAATACCGCAGGAGCATTGGTAAGTCCAAATGGCATTACTACAAATTCATAATGCCTGCATCGGATCTCAAAGCGCATTTCGGTATATCCGATTCCTTAATTCTCAATCGGTGGTATCACGATCGCAAGTCAATCTTTGAGAATACCCTTGCCCTTGCAGTTGATCAAACAAGTCGTCGATCCGAGGTATAGGATACTTATTCTTGATTGTCATCTTGTTGAGCTCCTGTAATCAATACACATCGGAGGGATCCGTCTTTCTTAGGACAAAGAGAACGGCGCTCCCAAGGAGAAACACTAGGTTGGATATAGCCCTTCCGTAACAATTCCTCCAGTTGCTTCTTGCGTTCATACATCTCGGTTGGCGCCATGCGGTATGGTGCCACGGAAATAGGAGCCGCCAGGCTCTAATTCGATAGTGAATTCCACTTCTCTGCGGAGGTAACCTGTAGTTCGTCAGAAATACATCGAGAACTCATTCACAATCGAAATAGACGAGAGCTCTACTCCTTTCTCTTTCCTCATGGCATAGCACCAAAGTCCGTGACATCCTGCTTGATAATTTCATGACTTTCATTGCTTTGATCAATTTTCCCGAGCTTCCCGGTCTCCATCCTCAGAATAAGTGTTCAGATCCGTCATCAGCAATGATAGAAATGACTCTCTCTCGGTAATTCAGAACAGCTCCATAACGGTTGAGCCAATCATCTCCGAGAATTAAACCGTCACCGCAGATGTCAACTACAATAAGATTCGATGGCCAATCTCTTCCTTCTATAGATACTGGGAAATCCCTAGCTTCTAGGGTTCCCACAATTTTCTCTCCGCTCGGTAATCCCACAACATAAGGTTCACAATTATACAAGTACGAGATTTTCAAACGATTAACACAGTTCAAAGATACAAAAGAATGTGTAGCTCTGGAATCGAATAAAACACTAACTGTATGAAAAAGTATCTGAATTGTACGATGCAACGGCAGTGTTACGATCATCAAATTTCCTCATTTAAATGCAGGGCGTGGAGGAACGGACCCAAAGATCGGATGTCTCTCTCTTCCCAACGCTTCGCTGAAATCCACTCTGCTGCGTCTGGTTCACACTCGTCTCCTTCGGAACTGGAGCTGGAGTGCGAGTACCAAAAGATCGGGTCGCATTCCCACAAAATGTTGCGCGATGTCCTTCCTGTCCACACTCGAAACAGGTCACAGTGGGCGCGAAACAATCACGTCGAACATGTCCCGCTTTGCCACAGTTATAACACTTTTTCCCTGCGTCTGAAACAGTTGGTGCTGCCCGGAACTTCTTTCCACCTCGGGAAGGATGCGGAGGTCTCCTGGATGAATGAAAAGAGGACTGACCCCTGCGAGGCCCGCTATTCTTATCCTCCGTGAAGTTGCCAGACACCTTCTGTTTCTTTGCTTCCGTCGATTTCTCTACTGCTGCCTCCTTCATATCATAGGCCAACGCCTTGTCCTGATACTGTCGCAAGGTGGTACAATCAAATCCGGACATATATTGCTGAATTTCCGGCTTCATTCGCATATATTGCCTCGCATTTCCACGTCCGCGTCCACGACCGCGTCCGCGTCCACGACCGCCTCTCAACATATTATGAACATAAATACTCAATATCCAGGGCAAACTTTCTCAAAGTACATTCATAAATGCTTACAAGTCATGAATTAAATAAAACGGTAGTATTCGAGATTAGGAAACTTACAACCACGATCCACACGACGATGCTGGCTCAGCAGTGATGTTACGAACTACCAATAATCAAATAACGTAAACAGACCCAACTAACCCGACTGCCAAGATATCCATGAATCTTAGCTCTGATACCATATTCTGTAACACCCCGAGATATTCGGAATAATTACAGCGCCGTAAACCCTTTAGATAAGGATTTACAAGGCTAATTTTAAAAGAAGTGTAAAAATAATTCAATCGAACAACTGAAGTTCAAATACAGATTTGATTCAACCGATCAAATGAGTTAACTTATACAACAATATCGAAATGACCTTATTAAAAACCGACGTACTCGAGTACTAAACGAACCAAGAAGACAATTCACAATAACAATAACATCAACCACATCACTGAGCCATTTCATCGTTCGAATAAAGAATAAGGGACGGAAGCAAGTATTATTTGAACCAGGTGACTGGGTTTGGATTCACTTGAGGAAAGAGAGGTTTCCCGTACAAAGGAAGTCGAAGTCGATGCCGAGGGGAGACGGACCATTTCAAATTTTAGAACGCGTCAATGATAATGCCTACAAAGTGGATCTACCTGGTAAATATAATGTTTCTGCTACCTTCAATGTTGCTGACTTAAACCCTTTTGAATTTTCAGATTCGAGGACGAATCCTATAGAGGATGGGGGGAAATGATGTGAATCAAGAAGCAGTCAGTCAGTCAGAAAATACAGCGTTCCCCCTTAAAAGGTACACACGAGATTCAATTTTCATACAACAATTTTTGGATTAGTGCTATATTCATGGGTCATATTGTATTCCCCCTTAATTATTGCACACGTCAGCTGTAGGATAGTTCATGTCGCTTTGTTCCTACAATGTTGTATGGAATGTCTGAGTGTACATATAATTATCGGTGGATACTGTATTCGAGGGTCTTACAGCATTCCCCCTCAATTGTTGGGTGAAAGCATTAAAAACTTACAGGGAGTCAGGCTGTAGCAAACCCAATTCTTGTCGAAGCATACAGAATCTTGCTATGCTGAGAGGTTTGGTGAAGATGTCGGCTAACTGGATATCTATATGAACTTTTTCGATCCGAACATCTTTGTTCTCAACGTGATTCCTAATGAAGTGATGCTTCATATTGATGTGCTTTGAGCGCGAGTGGAATACAGGGTTGTGCGCTATTGCAATGGCACTCATGCTATCGCACATAATCGCTGTTTCTTTGGCTTTAATTCCATAATATGACAGCTGTTGTTGCATCCAAAGGATCTTCATACAACAACTACCAGCAGCATAGTATTCTGATTCTTCCGTGGAAAGCGATTTTGCTAATTGCTTCTTACTGAACCAAGATACAAGTCTAGGTCCAAGAAAGTGACAAGTTTTGCTTGTACTCTTCCTATCTAGCTTGCAACCTCCGAGATCCGAGTCGCTGTAGCCAACTAAATCGAATCCGCCTCCTTTAGGATACCACAGCCCTACATCGACTGTTCCTTTGACGTATTTTGGGATTCGTTTGGCTGTTGTGAAGTGTGATTCTTTAGGTGCTACTTGATATCGCGCACACACTCATACAGCAAACTGGATATCGGGCCTGCTAGCCGTTAGGTACAGGAGTGAGCCAATAAGCTTCCTATAGAGTGATTGATCAACCGAATTTCCAGCTTCGTCAGCACTAATTTGCATGGAAGTGCTCATGGGGGTTGACGATGATTTGGAAGTGTTCATTCCAAACTTGTTGAAAAGCTCCTTGCTGTATTTTTACTGGTTGATGAATATCCCTGTAGGCAACGACTTTACCTACAATCCTAGGAAATAACTAAGTTCTCCCATCATACTCATTTCAAATTTACTCTGCATGAGGTGAGAGAACCTTTGACATAAAGCAAGGTTAGTTGAACCAAAAATAATATCATCCACGTATATTTGAACCATCAGGAGGTCATCACCTTCCTATATTTTAAATAGGGTCTTGTCCACAGCACCTTTCTCGAATCCATTATTGGTTAGATATAGGGACAGGGTCTCATACCATGCTCTAGGTGCTTGCTTAAGTCCATACAGTGCTTTCCTTAGCCTGTATATGGGGTCTCCGCCTTCTGTATTGACAAACCCTGGTGGTTGTTCAACATAGACTTCTTCAGCAAGGTCTCCATTCATGAATGCATTTTTGACGTCTATTTGTTAAACAATAAAGCTCTTATGGGCGGCAAAGGCTAAGATTATCATGATGGCTTCTAGTCTGGCTACAGGGGCAAATGTTTTATCGTAGTCCAATGCCTTCTTACTGTCTGTATCCTTGGGCAACTAGACGGGATTTGTTTCTGATAATGAGTCCATTTCAATCCTTTTTGTTTCTAAATAACCATTTTGTTCTAATTACGGATTGATGCATTAGTATGGGTACTAGATACCATACATTGTTTCTTTCAAAACCATTAAGCTCTTCTTCCATAGATGTAATCCAATGAGAATTGTCTAGAGCTTCTTTGGTGAAACAGGTTTGGATTGGGCTAAGAATACATCAATAGTGCACATATTAAGTCGTCTAAGTTCAGATTGAGATTTCCATACAGGAAATAGAGATTTCTCATATTCAGGTTCTTCTTGCGCACGTAGTACATTTCCTTGTGTACTCTGTATTCTCCTACGGGTAGAGACTCCAGCATCAATATTCTCTATGATCAACTCCTGTGGGTGATCTCTCAACCATCTTCTGTCGGGTTCTAATTCAGTGTCCCGTACTGTATCTTGAGTTGCTATAGTTTTGGCTTCAGCTTGTACAGCACCGGCTTCATCTACTTCAGTTCTTACAGCTGCGAGGTTGATTTCTAGGTCAACGACAGGTTCTCTAGGAGTTGGTGGATCAATGATGGAAAGTTGTTGGATGTTCTGAGTAAGTTCTTCTATTCCTGTAGGATCATGGTGAGGTTCGTCGAACACTACATGTACTAATTCCTCAATTGTTAGCTTCTTTTTATTAAAGATCTTGTAATCTTTGATAACAGAAGAATATCCTACAAATATCCCTTCATCCGACTTCTCATCGAAGGTTCTAAGTTGATCCTTCCCGTTGTTCAAAACGTAACATCTGCATCCAAATATGTGTAAGTACGAAACTAATGGATTTTTGTTGTTCCATACCTCGTAAGCTGTTTTGTTGTGGTGCTTGTTGATGATACAGTGGTTTTGTGTATAACACGTTGTATTGGTGGCTTCGCCCCAGAAACGCTATGGCAACTTGCTAGCGGCAATCATGGTCCTAGTTGATTCTTTTAGCGTCCTATTCTTTCGCTCGGCCGGACCATTTTGTTGAGGTGTACGGGAAGCTGAGTATTTGTGATGTATCCCATATTCCGAACAGTATTGCTCTATAAAGTGGTTAGTGAATTCCGTACCTCTGTAGGAATGAATGGACATGATACTCAACCCTTTTTCATTTTGAAGCTTTCTCAGGTGCTCGGGCAGCTTTGATGTTGTTTCCTTCTTCTTGCTTAGGAAGATTGTCCAAGCATACCTAGAATAATCATCAACAATAACGAGACAGTATTTCTTACCTCCCAAACTTACCGGGTCTACAGGACCATATAGATCCATGTGTAGCATTTCCAAAACTCTGTGAGTGGAAAGGTAGGATGTGCTCTTCAGGGTGGTCTTGATTTGCTTGCCTTTCTAACAGGGTCCACATATGCTGTCTTTTTGGAATGATATATTTGGCAAACCTCTTACCATTCTTGTCTGGAGAGCTTGCTAATTGTCTTGAAGTTGACGTGAGACAACCTTTTGTGCCATAACCAGCTTATATCTGCAGTGCCTTTGGCAACAAAACAAGAAATTGTGGAATTCGTAGGCATCCAGTCAACAATATACATATTACCTGATCTGCTTCATCTGAGCACAACTTCTTTAGTTAGGATATTCTTAACTCTATAGTGATCTATATAGAATTTCACCGAGGACTGTTTGTCACAGAACTGTCTAAAACTAAGTAGATTGTACTGTAAGCCTTCAACATAAGCTACACCGGTGACTTTGAATTTTCCCACAAGCAGGGTTCCTTTCCCTCTCGTTCTTCCTTTAGATTTATCACTGAAGTGCACTTTTGGACCGCGACCTTCTACGTAATCTGACAGCTTGCTTTTATCTTCTGTCATGTGCCAAGAACATCCGCTGTCGAAGTACCAAATGTCCTTCTCTAAAATGTCCTGTATGCAAATAAATTAAGTAGATTTAGGTCCCCTTTGATTGTTGGCTCCATGGATGTTAGTGCCTTTAGGTACCCAGATTTTCCTGACAGCAATTGGTTTACTGTGGGATGTTTTAGGTCCGTAGTTGCGATGTCTACGTGGGACAGGTACGTAGCCGCTATAACCATGATAATTATTATGTATGTAGAATTCAGGTTTATTATTATTAATCCAGTACGAATGCCGTCTTGGAGGTGGAGCCATTTTCTTCGGCCTTACAGCTTGCCTTCTGGGTCTCCAGTTGGATTCCCAAAGCTGTTGCTGATAGTGTGCGGACACTTGCTTTCGCGAGGGATAACGAGGCTTCTGTATCCAATACCTAGGAGTGCGGTACTGAAAGTACTGTCGTGCGGGCCTTTGATATTTGGATACAGCCTTCTTTTTGAATAGATGTTGGTGCTGTTGATATGCTCGGGGATCATGGTATTAGGTATGCCTTACAGGTCTGAATGGCTGAGGATTCCGCTGTCTGGAATATGACTGTGGTGGCGGAATGGCAGCTTTTGCTGTTCGTGGTGCAACAGGTTCCTTCACAGGACTCGAAATTTCTTCCGATACAGGAATGGGTTCCACACCCCTGACGAACACAGTACTAGTTTTCCCTTTATTGGAAAATGAGCTGTATCCTAAGCCACTTTTATCATGAGCATGTTGCCCGGTGCTTAGAATTTCTTCCATTCTTTTAGATGATTTCTCGAAAGATTTCATAATGGTCTCAAGTTCTCCTTCTCATTTTTCGAGAGTTTTCACTTTGGCTTGAAGCAGAACAAATTCATTTGTATTTCTTTCACTGTGATATTTAGCCTCACTTAGTTCATGAGCAAGTTGATGATTGCTCTCCATGAGTTTTTCATAATCGACTTTGCTGTTTTCACAATCAACAAACATATTTCGTAATTTACTTTTAGCAAGTCGTTTTCTTCCCTCAGCTCTAGGTTAGAAATTTGGAGCTGTATGTTTTCATTTTTCAAAGTCTCATGGGCCTTTTGAATGTTCTTAAACTCATTCATCATATTTTCAACGGTATGCGATGCATTTGCAGGAGTAATTGAGGTTGAGCTTACCTCATCATCGCTATCTTCATCTTCCGGTATGTCTTTGGCCATGAAGCACATATATGCTTTATCTTCAAATTCATCATCTGACGAGTCACTGTCAGTGACTGCCTGTAGATATTCTTCGGACTTTGTTGGTGCGGGGGAGGCTTCTGATTCACCAATCAGGGCCTTGAGCTTGTTTTTCCAAGCACATCTTCTTTCATCTTTTTCGTGTTGCTCGGCTTCCGGCAACCTTTGAACTTTAGGATGAGGACATTTATTTGCATAATGTTCTGGTTTCCTGAAATTATAACACAGGTTAGCATCACCAGAGGAAGTTTCGGTACTTACCTTGTGAACATTATTTACGGGCTTGTATGGAGTGTTTCCTGACTGCTTGATGAACTTCTTGAACTTATGCATGAGGAGCGCCATTTAATCTTGTGATAGGATGTCGTCATCGCTGTCAGCATTCTTTTGGGCAGACTTTGATGTGCTAGGCATGCTATGTCTGTGGTTGGATACAGCGGCTAATTCTGTAGTCATTCTTCGGCTTTCTCTCTCCTGTCTATATCATACTCAAATGCTTTGAGGTCAGAAAAGAGATCAAAAGTAGATATTTCATTAAGATTGCACGACACACGCATAGATGTGGTCTTAATGTCCCATCAGGCAGGGAGAGATCTTAAAATTTTTAGGTTCTTTTCCTTCTGGGTATAAATTTTGCCTAATGCTTCAAGTTCACCAACTGTGCCAGTGAATCTGAGGTCAAGTTCCTCAAGTGTTTCAGTTGGTTTCATTTCAAAAGATTCAAATTGCTGAGTCAATTTTGAAATTTTGCTTTCTTTTGAGATCTCAGTTCCCTCACAAATTAACTTGAGTTTATTCCAGATATCCTTGGCTGATTTACAGCTCTTTACCTTAGAGAACGTGCCTTTGTCAAGGGTGACAAATAGCGCATTCTTCGCAACGTTGTTGAGGTTGGCGCGTTTGCGATCATCTGTGGTCCATTCTTCGCGCTCTTTCTCGAGCATCTCTGCATGAGCTTGGCATTCAATCCTTGGGGCCGGATTTACCTTCATGATCTTTATGGGGCCATCTTGTATGACAAAAATCATCTCTTCGTGCATTGCTGCAAGATGAGCCTCCATCTTAATTCTCCAATCGTCAAACTCGTTAATAGAAAACATAGGGACTTTAGTGATGACTGATGTATCCATATGAGAATATAGGAAAGAAAAAGACTGTTTTAAAAAATAAGTGATTTTTAGATCTGATTCGGTCAAAAATACGACTGATTCTTTTTAGAATCAACTGCTCCAATACCACTTGTTGGCCACTTAGTATACAGAATACAGCTTGGAAAGTGTTTAAGCAACAAGCTATATGATTTTCAAGTTAGAGTGCGTAGCGGAAGTCTTGTAACAGTAAGTTGCTCTAAATACAGCGACTAGGTATGAAGTGTATACTTAAAATAATCACAGTTATTAAAACAGTAAATGCAGAAGGTAATTAACACAGTAATTAAAGTGGTTCGAGGTAAACCCCTATATGTCCACTGGTCCTCCACACAGGAGTGAAAATGTTTATTATAAATAATGCGTACACAACTACGTATTTATAATCAAACCTATCAATGTATCGTTCACACAGATTGATAGAAAGATCGTAGCTTTCAACCGTTCACACAGATTGGTTATGGCTAACACTTGAGTGGCTTCTTCACACACAGTTTCGAAGCTTCGTCTCAAAAATGAAGACCCATCACACACAGTTCAGGAAATGAAAGGCTTTCTGAGTCCACACAGGGCTGATGGTTTTCTTCAATGAAAGAACGTTGTTTGAACAACAGCTTGACTTTCTTGGGCTTGAGCTGATGATGTCTTGTTCAGGAATGAGCACTTGTATATTTCTTCTCTTAGGATAGACTGAATGTCTGAGGAAATATTACTGATCTTGATATACTGTTCGTTAGATGATCTCGATGAAACTCGGTATATCTCAGTTTGAATACTTGTGAAAGCTCGAGTATAGTTCTTCGTTCGTAAATGTTCAAGTATTCTCTTGGTATATATATGTTCTCTTGTATTCTTGTGTGTCTGATCTTCAAATTCTGGGTGTATATACAGCCTTTTTGGAATACATCCGTTGAGAAATATCCATTGAGCAAAGGTCCATTCCAACAGGATGATTTATTTGAATAAAGCACGATCCGGTTTTTGCTCCTTGTTTGAAGATCTCTATCGGCTTAGTATTTAAATACTTTATCCTTTCAGTATTTAAATACTTCTTTTCAAACGGACTTGACTTTAGTAAATAAGGCAGATTCCGTTCCAACGATTTTAAGTCCTGTTTGGATAAGTATTGAAGATCTCAATACTTACAGCCTGGATACTGTATCCAACATATTGTTGTAGGCTATCTTAGAATGATACTGCATGGAAGGATGTTGTATGATCATTTCGGGACAACTTCCATACTTAGCGTCATATAGATATATGAGTCTCTTTGTTGTATGATGGGTCTTTATACTTTTGCTGCATGTTGGCATTATGAGATGACTTCGATACACGATTGCACACTTTGATCGTCTTTCGATACAGCTGCTTTGCTGTATGTTGGAACTTTATCCAAACTTCGATACAGGATTATTTTATCTCAACAAGTATCGTGGTCCCGACATCATCTTCAGGCGATCCGTGATGGTAAGTCTCCCGATTGTAAGTCCCCTTATATGTGGATTTGATTATGTTGTGCTAATGTGTTTAATGTTGAACAAGGGGCTGGAACTTGTTTGTGGTATTACTATTTTAGGATATTGTAGGTCACAAGTCATCAGGAATAAGTATAGTGGGGTGAATAGACTTACTGAAACTCTTTTCCTGAAAGTTAGGTGAGTTTCGCAGCTGTGATAAGTATAGATGACTTAAAGTCGTCTGCAGACAAAATATGCGGAAGACACAGCTGACGACGATAACAGGTAACTTAATGTTCTCTGCAGTAATAGAACAATAAATATGTATGCAGTAGGTAAGTATGATGTTCAATGCAGTAAAACACGCAGGCACTTATAGTGGCTTCAGAGGTGGGGTAATCCTCTACTAATCCACTTCTCTCCAAACTAGTTGGAAATAAATTCACTACAACCGTCAACCAGTGATAAAGGTTACAATGAATTTTGCCTAGTTACAATAGCTTCCAACCAGTGGAAACCCGTGGCCATTGCAACTCCCTTGACTGCCTAGCACCTCCTGATTGAAAACCCTTGGATGCCTCAACAACGCTCGAGTTTTCTATCACCTTCCAATCAAGAACCCATGGATGCATTTACAGACTCTTTACTCTCAAGAACCTCGTTCAAGAAAGCAACCCCATACTCAAGTTTTTAGACAAGAGTGATGTCTTCTCCAACAAAGAGCTTCTTTGGTTATGATTTCTTAAGCTTGCTCTTTCACGATGCTATAGAATGCTTTTTATTGCTTGAATGCTTTGATCACGTGTAAGTTTTGTTCGCATTCACTACAAAAAAAAAAACAGTTTTTACCGACGCCCGTACCGCCGTTGTTAAACTTATAATTTACCGACGCCATTACCGACGCCCGTTATTTAATTGATTTACCGACGCCATTACTGACGCCCTTACCGACGCCACTTCGGCGTTGGTAAATTTTTATTATTATCTTTTTTCTTTTTTCACAATTAACGACGCCGTTTACCGACGCCTTTACCGACGCCATTTTGGCGTTGGTAATTTTTTTATTATTTTAACGACGCCGTTCACGCCATTACCGATGCCATTTCGGCATCGGTAAATTTTTTACACTATCCCACATCGAAAAAACAGTAGTGTTTTATGTGGTTTATAAACCAAAATCCTTCTCAACCATTTGAAATTAAATAGAGCCCGAACCTGACCCGCCCGGACCCGGACCCTGTAACACCCCCAATCCACTCAGGGATATTACACGCCGTAGACCCTCTCCTCGAGGATCTACCAGGCTGGTAATCAACATTTAACATCTCGACAATGCCTTCAAGGCTACACTGACTCAGTAGACCGATTTGGTCTTTCCACAAATACATACAACTCAATTACAACTCATGCCCACGCAGGGGACCAAAATACAACTACACCTGCATAACGGAACAATACAAAGACGGAAAATAAAGTCCAATCGAACCAACACACGATATACGGTTCCTCATGTGATTAGTATCGATCATCTTTCATCATCCTTCGTGCCGACCGTGTTATGCTCCAAAACACGAATGCAAAACAGACATCCACCCCGAATACTCGGGGTTAGCAAACTCCACCGTTTTGCTAGTGCAAATACAAAGTGCAAATACGAGCCATACAATTCACATTCCACGAATAACAATAACCGAGGATCCTCAAAGATCCAAACGAAGCGAAAAGTACTTCCCGAGGCAAGGGTTTGAGGAAACATTTCAAAAACGAAATATCATAAATCAATGGGAATAATTTATAAAACGGTTTAGAATGCCATCGAGAGTTTTAATAGAAAACAATTTAGGATTATCAAATCCTACTTTTCAAAATCCAAAGACAAAAGGGGGTCACCGCCCCAAAGGTTTACTTTCCGTAAAATAACCTTTACCAAACCGTTGGGATTTTAGTCCCAAATCCGTCAAATGACCTTTACAAAAGCGTTGGGATTTTAGCCCCAATTTCATCAACTCACAAGACACAAGAACGACCACAAGGTTCGTCTCCCAACATCAAAATCCACAAATAAAGGATTTAAAACAAACAACAAAATACTCTAGAGCCATCCTAGCCAAGTAGGCCAAACGAACAACTTACCTCTTACACACTTAGTCAATGCATGCAATTATGAAAACCGTTCAAAAGCACTCATTTCGGAAATGCCAATATCGAATCACATTTGTAAAATTCACCACAATTAACCGTCGATCCACACCTCCGTGGACCCCTACCGAGACCCGTCGGATCTAACCCGTAGTGGTTAAAAGCAAAGCTCGTCGATCCACACCTCCGTGGACCCCTACCGAGACCCCGTCGGGTCTAACCCATAGTGAGCATACACACACACACGTCACTCATGCAATACTAACATGCTAAGAATGTAAGTTCATTAAGAATACTCACTAGAGATGGCCATTAACTCGACACCATTACCAAACCCTTCAAAAATACAATAACAAGCTTAAATACGGAATACACGATTCCATAACTTTAAACAAGAGGAGTATCCTCATAAAATCCTTCAACATTCAAAATAATCAAATCATAATCAATTCTCAAAACACCGTTCACAAACGCCGCAGCGTTTTGAAAGAAAGCCTTTAACGAGGCCAAACCGAAATCCTTTTGAAACTTCATTTCAAATAACCAAACAAACACATCAAGACGACCACCGATCATCATATACATAAAACGAGAAAAGTATGGGCAAGGTACTTGCCTCAATACCACGAGCACTGAACCACGAACGGATACGGCTCAACCGGGAAGCTTCGGAACGCCCGATGCTAACGAAAAGGAAGACGACAATGAACGGAACGGAAGAATCAAGCACGACCGTGAGGAACCGGCGAAAATGAACCTAACGATTCGAATAGCACAATCACAACCACTTCTAAACGATTATGGAAATGGAATACACCCGGAACCCCGCCTACGATTCATGTATATTCATACCGAAAACAACAACGAGGGCGGACCACAACCAAACCCTCTCGATTCCGTAAAAATCCACAAAATATCCATGAATCCGTAGGAAAACTAAAGATACTAACAATATTAATTGTATACATCATGAATCCACCAACAAAAACGGAACGAATCGGAAGAAAAACCCAAAACCCCCAATTTAATCGAAAATAGGGTTTTAGAATATTACCTTGGAAGATTCGAGTACTAAGATCCGTAGAACACGCGTTAGATTGATTGCACGGGCTTCACTACCGAAGAGAAATGATGAAAATCGGCCCCCCAAGTTAAGAAATCTGAGCAGTTCTCCCCCTCTCTCTCACTCTCTCTCGCGATGCAGGTGAGAAATGAGGAGAGTCCGGCCGATTTCGTCTAATAAAGACGAACTGCACAGTTGACCGCTTCGTGTGCCGCGGCACAGCCGAAGTGTGCCGCGGCACAGGCCGAAAATTTACTCCCAGGTTTTGGCATTGTGCCGCGGCACGGCTGCGTGTGCGCGGCACAGTCTGATTGGGTTTGGTCGCGGAAGACACACGAGTGTGCCGCGGCACCGGACAGTGTGCGCGGCAGCAACTGCATGCCGCGGCACGGATGGGTGTGCCGCGGCACATCTGATTTGTTCGACATATTACACCGGGCACCTTTCGGCGATGCCGGCCTCAAAGATTGCCGCACCGGTCCGGCCAATGCTTTCGGCCGCCACGACCGATGCCTCGATTTCGAAAACGCACGTAACGAACACGACGAAAAGTTCGCGGACGACATCAACGACTCGAGATGAAAACGTAATGCAATAATTAATCATACGCGACCAAGAAAAGGGTCAAGATGACAAATACAGATATGGATACCCGTAACTTCCAAGAATTACAAAATGGCCCAAAACGCCCGGAAATCACGATACGTGATCGAATAATCAAACCGGAGTTCACAACACGTCTAACAAAGTTAAACGGACTTGTGGGAAATTCGAAACAGCAGTTTCGGACGAGATTCGCAAGAATCGAACTCAAGTGCGAAAGAGTCGCTAAAAAGCACAGAACTCAACAAAACAACACCCAAACGAACTCGGACGACAAAAAGTGTAGAATTAATCATTCTCAGAATGACGAAACGGTCATGACCGAGCCGTCAAAACGGACTCCGGCCGAAAAAAGAAATTTACCAAAAATCGAAAATTGCGGATATTACATTCTACCCTCCTTAAAAGAAGTTTCGTCCGGAAACTTAAAACAAGTAGGGAGAAGAAATATTCCGCCAGGAAAAACTCAACGAGATACACAAGAATGCGCAACTAACGCCCAACGGCGAAATGTTACAAACAACGCGAAAGAATATACGGCGTGTAAACACGCTCCACGGCGACCAACACGACTTCGCCGTTAGGGATATAATAAAACCAAAAAAAACGACAAGCGTCATCAAACGGATAATATAGCCAAGTCAATTATCCGACAATCACAAAACACAACGAACGAAAATCGATACGATTGACTAACCTAACGGTACATTGATCAAAACATGAGCCACACGCTGAACAAATACGAAATTCCACCGCCCAAAGGTTGGAAGATCGAAAACGAGACTAATTTCCCGACTTAAGGAAATTTCGAAGGAGTCTGAATGTTCAACAATCACGAAACGAGATTGACAAAAACCGAACCATCAAACGATCAAACCACAAAGATCGAGACAACAAAAAAAATCGAACGATCATGTTCGGATCACGAAGAACAATAAGGTTCAACCGGCAACTCCGAGGTTCACACCTCGACTCGAGACAAAACATGATCCGATGAAAACAACAAGATGCACACTCGCACCAGATCCACAGAAAAGGGAGTAACGATTGAAAGGTCACAACGATGAACGAGAAATTCCGAAATAATACCACCCTCGTTCGATCAACAAAGGCAAGGGGCAGGACAAACTCAGAAAAGGTCAATGAACATGATGAGTCGACAAAGTCGAAAACACAAGAGTTCTAAATCCGATCCACTTCGAATAAAAGAACTAATAGAACCAGATGACGCCACTCCCGAACGAGGTTCACAAGAATCGAACCGAACTCGAAAAAAGTCACATCGATAACCCGATCGGCCCACAACAAGATCACAGCTTGCTCGAACGATGAAACCGAAATACAAAACAAGTTCACAAAGTGCCAACGAACATGAGCGAATCGATAGACTGGAGAAAGAGAAAATACAGGAGTCAAAATAATACGGGTATTACCTTTGACCTCGCTCCCGAAACTCACAACAACGGAACCAAGGTAACAATATAACAAGCAATCGACACGACGCGGAACAATCACCGATGCACACAATCATACCAACCCGATCTCTAACAGCTCGCATATATGCGATAACGCATAAACCGCTACGAGGCGACAACATCCAATACCAACATTCCGCCGCTCACAGGGGCTAGCACAACCAATGTGTGGAAAGCGACTCAATGCTCACACCGCCAATTCGATCATACTCGGGAGAAAGTATCAAAATGACAACGCGAACGTCACACATACATACCCAGCCCTCAAACGGGAATGGACAGGTTTTAAAAAAAATGAAAACCTCATTTTGAAAATAATTTGAAGAATACTGGTTGATCTTGAGTATCACCTTTCAAATAGTACAAACGTGGAACGTCGTTATCGAGACTTTGGGAAAACCATTTCGCGTTTGATAAAAATGAGGACACTTTCTCTTAGTGAAAACTTTCAGAATATTCGACCCTCGGGTCTAAATAAAAGTGTTGAAAATATCGCGAAACATTTTGGTCCTCGAGGTAGAAAAATTTTGAAATATATTGCGGCATCTAGGATGTACCACAAGAAAATAACTCATTTGAAAAGTATGTCTCGAAATTTGTTTTTCTAAGATACTCAAGGTTTTCAAAAATTGATAGGCGAATGCCCAAAACTCACACATATCGATGTTCACTAAAACAACTCCTAGCACACGCACCAAAACGTTTAAAATGAAGACAATATATGTCTTTAAACGGAAATAAACGATAAAATACCATATTCGAACAAAACCTCGATAAAATACTCTCCCGCATGGCTAGTGAACAAGTCGAACGCGTATAAGCACAAAGCTTCCACAATAGAACTTGTAAAACGTGCAAATCGATTCGAAAATCATCAACAACGGAGAAAAACAACAATAAAAAGACATCACAAGCGACGACACTCCTCGTATAAATCAAATACGAAAGTCGACTAAATACATATCGTGGAATCAAAATTCACATAAGGATTCCACCACTTAACAAATAATCATAAAAATAGCTCGTGTCACACGAGGCACAACACAAAGAAGGGAGACTTACTTCCACGGGTCGCACGAAGATGATGATCGCCCCACGATACTAATCACGACCAACAAACTCAAACGACGCGTCGCGACACGACTCAGTCAGATAAAATCTGACGAAACAAGACTCAAACAACACGACTTGACCCGACAGCCTAGGTTTCCTCAACCTGGCTCCGATACCATTTATGTAACACCCCCAATCCACTCAGGGATATTACACGCCGTAGACCCTCTCCTCGAGGATCTACCAGGCTGGTAATCAACATTTAACATCTCGACAATGCCTTCAAGGCTACACTGACTCAGTAGACCGATTTGGTCTTTCCACAAATACATACAACTCAATTACAACTCATGCCCACGCAGGGGACCAAAATACAACTACACCCGTACAACGGGAACAATACAAAATGGAAAATAAAGTACAACCGAACCAACACACTATATACGGTTACTCATGTGATTAGTATCGTTCTTCTTTGATCATCCTTCGTGCCGACCCTGTGCTATGCTCCAAAACCTGAATGCAATACAGACATCCACCCCCGAATACTCGGGGGTTAGCAAAACTCCACTGTTTTGCTAGTGCAAATACAAAGTGCAAATACGAGCCATACAATTCACATTCCACGAATAACAATAACCGAGGATCCTCAAAGATCCAAACGAAACGAAAAGTACTTCCCGAGGCAAGGGTTTGAGGAAACATTTCAAAAACGAAATATCATAAATCAATGGGAATAATTTATAAAACGGTTTAGAATGCCATCGAGAGTTTTAATAGAAAACAATTTAGGATTATCAAATCCTACTTTTCAAAATCCAAAGACAAAAGGGGGTCACCGCCCCAAAGGTTTACTTTCCGTAAAATAACCTTTACCAAACCGTTGGGATTTTAGTCCCAAATCCGTCAAATGACCTTTACAAAAAAGTTGGGATTTTAGCCCCAATTTCATCAACTCACAGTACACAAGAACGACCACAAGGTTCGTCTCCCAACATCAAAATCCACAAATAAAGGATTTAAAACAAACAACAAAATACTCTAGAGCCATCCTAGCCAAGTAGGCCAAACGAACAACTTACCTCTTACACACTTAGTCAATGCATGCAATTATGAAAACCATTCAAAAGCACTCATTTCCGGAAATGCCAATATCGAATCACATTTGTAAAATTCACCACAATTAACCGTCGATCCACACCTCCGTGGACCCCTACCGAGACCCCGTCGGATCTAACCCGTAGTGGTTAAAAGCAAAGCTCGTCGATCCACACCTCCGTGGACCCCTACCGAGACCCCGTCGGGTCTAACCCATAGTGAGCAAACACACACACACGTCACTCATGCAATACTAACATGCTAAGAATGTAAGTTCATTAAGAATACTCACTAGAGATGGCCATTAACTCGACACCATTACCAAACCCTTCAAAAATACAATAACAAGCTTAAATACGGAATACACGATTCCATAACTTTAAACAATAGGAGTATCCTCATAAAATCCTTCAACATTCAAAATAATCAAATCATAATCAATTCTCAAAACACCGTTCACAAAACGCACGCGTTTTGAAAGAAAGCCTTTAACGAGGCCGAAATCCTTTTGAAACTTCATTTCAAATATCCAAACAAACACCTCAAGACGACCACCGATCATCATATACATACAACGAGATAAGTATGGGCAAGGTACTTGCCTCAATACCACGAGCCCTGAACCACGACCGGATACGGCTCAACCGGGAAGCTTGGGCGCCCGATGCTAACGAAAGGAAGACGACAATGAACGGAACGGAAGAATCAAGCACGACCGTGAGGAACCGAAAATGAACCTAACGATTCGAATAGCACAATCACAACCACTTCTAAACGATTATGGAAATGGAATACACTGAACCCGCCTACGATTCATGTATATTCATACCGAAAACAACAACGAGGGCGGACCACAACCAAACCCTCTCGATTCCGTAAAAATCCACAAAATATCCATGAATCCGTAGGAAAACTAAAGATACTAACAATATTAATTGTATACATCATGAATCCACCAACAAAAACGGAACGAATCGGAAGAAAACCCAAAACCCCCAATTTAATCGAAAATAGGGTTTTAGAATATTACCTTGGAAGATTCGAGTACTAAGATCCGTAGAACACGCGTTAGATTGATTGCACGGGCTTCACTACCGAAGAGAAATGATGAAAATCGGCCCCCAAGTTAAGAAATCGAGCAGCTTCTCCCTCTCTCTCACTCTCTCTCGCGATGCAGTGAGAAATGAGGAGAGTCCGCCGATTTCGTCTAATAAAGACGAACCGCACAAACACCGCTGTGCCGCGTACGGCGAAGTGTGCCGCGCACAGCCGAAATTTACTCCTGTGTTTTGGCATTGTGCCGCGGCACACTGATACTTGGGTTTGTCGCGGAAGACACACGAGTGTGCCGCGGCACGGACAAAGTGCGCACCTGCTCGGCACCGTGCCGCTGCACGGATGGATGGTGTGCCGCGGCACACGCATGCTTTGTTCGACATATTACATCGGCTCGCCGCGCCGGCTCAAAGACTTCCGACAAGGCCCGCACCGTCCGGCCACCGCTTTCGGCCCGCCACGACCCGATGCCTCGATTTCCGAAAACGCACAGAACGAACACGACGAAAAGTTCGAGGACGACATCAACGACTCGAGATGAAAACGTAATGCAATAATTAATCATACGCGACCAAGAAAAGGGTCAAGATGACAAATACAGATATGGATACCCGTAACTTCCAAGAATTACAAAATGGCCCAAAACGCCCGGAAATCACGATACGTGATCGAATAATCAAACGGGAGTTCACAACACGTCTAACAAAGTTAAACGGAGTTGCGGGAAATTCGAAACAGCATTTTCGGACGAGATTCGCAAGAATCGAACTCAAGTGCGAAAGAGTCGCTAAAAAGCACAGAACTCAACAAAACAACACCCAAACGAACTCGGACGACAAAAAGTGTAGAATTAATCATTCTCAGAATGACGAAACGGTCATGAGCGAGCCGTCAAAACGGACTCCGGCCGAAAAAAGAAATTTACCAAAAATCGAAAATTGCGGATATTACAGACCCAACCCGCCCGGACCTGGACCTGACCGAACCTGACCCGCCTGAGACCGGACCTAACCCGCCTGAGCCCCGCCTGAGCCCGGACGTGACCCGCCTGAGTCCTGACCTGACTTTTTTAGATTTTTTTTAATTTACCGACGCCAAACATGGCGTCGGTAAAAAATTACCATCGAGCGTTTTTCCAACGGTGGGTTGCCGTCGGTAATGGCATCAGTAATTTTTTTACCGACGCCATTTTCTGTTTTACCAACGGCATTTGGCGTCGGTAAAAACTGTTTTTTTTTTGTAGTGATTGTTGTTCGCATCGTATCTTGCTCAATTCATATCTTCAGATATATATAGTACAATCCTTGAGCTTCCTTCATAGCCGTTGAACTACTGTAACAAATCCTTCTATTGGAGAGTGGACTTCTTTGTTTATCTTATCAATCTGTTGCAAGGCTGGATTCCCTTTCAATTCCGACTGTTTGAAAGGCTTTCTTGTGAGCGTCGTTATTCTTGATTAGAAAAAGTATAAAGTCTTTAGAACACGGATCTTGATAAATATTTAATTCCTTGCTTTCCGGAAATATTTCAAGTTTGTCTACTACGTCTGCGTGCGTCTTTCCGTGATTGTTGACTTTCAACTCTTGATGACGTGGATTGTGTATCTTGGCTGAACTGAGAACCTATCTGAAATAACTTGGTCAAAGCTGCCTGAAGTGCAGTCAACCTTATCTGATGTAAAGTGCTCTGATGTGAAGTCCTCTAAGGTTCTCTGACTTGAACATTTCTGAGATGAAGTTCTCTGACTTGAGGTTCTCTGACTTGAACTTCTTAGAGATGATCTTCTCTGCTCTGAAGTGAGGTTCTCTGACATGAACTTCTCTGCCTTGAAGTTCTCTGACTTGGACTTCTCTGAGATAAAGTCCTTTGATCTGGAATGAACTTCTCTGATCTTCTCTTATCTGAACTTTATGAAATAAAGTTCTTTGTTCTGTACTTAGTCGATTTTACAACTGATCAATAATACTAAGCCTAAAAACTTAAAGCCTATAGAACATACTCATTTGGTTGTTCTTTACATTTTGTCAAGTATTTTAAACATACATTTGAATAATGAATCAATACAGGGATGACATCATAAAAATCTAATAGGTATTCCGAACAGATATAACATGCATATCCATTCCGAGTGAAAACGATCATGTAGTACACTCCAGAATCAAGTATATTTATCGATTTCTACATTCCATTAGAATGAATTTTTAAATTTTATTCTTATCCGCTGCACGAACAATTTAAAGTAATGTTTTGAAATTTTTCAAACATTATGAAAACCTATGATTTAATATCGTTGTATCAAATGGTTACGTATTTCAATGAAAAATATTTTTTCGATTAAACATTTTGTAGAAGAGGAAAGTCTAAATTTTGGTATTTGAATTTCAGATTAAAATTCTGAAATATTTCAAATTAGTTATGACGTCTTTGAAATTTTAAAAACATAAATTATTTTGTGCTTTATTCAAAAACAGTTTTAAAGTCAACATATGAAATTAAACTTCTAATTAAAGAACATTATTTACGGGCTTTGGGCGAAACGTGACTCGCCCTCTATTTTCAAAAAAGTTTGTTTTCATCAAATGCATACATAAAATCAAAATCCTCCAATCTCTCCATCATAGATATTATTTTGAGGACATGATTCCCACCTTTCACACATATCTTCATCCGAGCACCAAACAACATCTTTGATATCTTATACCGAGCAGTTCGGTTGTGCTCCCCCATAGATCTTAGTAAGTGTTGCGATTCGGTGCCTAAAACGAAGGCCCAGCAGAAGCGGTAAAACAAAAATTAATTCGATCCGAATCCCTTCGAGGATCGATCGAGCTACGTATATGCGAATATATAAAACAAAACAAAACAGATACGTGAAACATACCCTCGTAGTCCGTTTATTAAATGGTATCCTTCTCTTGAGCTATTCCCCAAGCTTTGCTTGATCTCTACGAATCCAATCCACTCCAAGCCCTTGGATGATCCAATGTCGAAATTACAATACCTCTACTTGCCACGCGCCGGATAAACAAATGGAACGACAATCACCCGATTAACCTCTAAGGTTACGGCTAGAATCAAGTGATGGAAACTTTATATTCAAGATTATAACACTCTAAGTGCTTAATCTATATCTCTCAATTAATCCTCACAATATTTCTCCAAGAAATATGAAGAAGAATGATAAGGAAAGATGAAGACTAGAAAAATGATTTTCTCTCTCTATCTCTCTCAATTCTCACGGATGGAATGGTGTAGGAGATAGGAGTAGTCTTCATTATATACTTATTCAAATCCCCTAAAATCTCCTACTTTATACAATATCACCAAGGGTTGATATTTGTCCCCTTGATTGGTCACAAGTCTACAAACCTACAAAGTGAAGACCAAGACCAATTGAGGGAGTAGGTGATGGGGAGGCCATCTAGAAGGAATTGGATGAGTTCAATTCGTTTCGGACTCCCGTGAGTCCAAACAAATAAACTCTGATTCCGTTCCGATGTATTTATATCGATTAATTAATCCAATTAATTAATCATATCAAATACATAATAACATAATTAATTTCTCCAAGAAATAATTATATTCATGAATTAAACTAATCACCCGGTAATTTATTTAATTCATTAGGCCGTAAATTAATTTATCCAATAAATCAATTTAGACATCCAATGTCCCAAATTAGATATCCAATATCTAATATTCATAATGAGAGATTAAGCTCGATTCATTCCGTCGTCAATCCTATTGCGCGACTCGGTAGGTCTGTCTCTGTCAGCAATGGAGGAACCAAAGAGTAGTAGCACCACCTAGCCAGCCTAGCGGCCTACACTGTAGCCTAGCTGAGAACGAATGATTGGGATCATTCAAGAACCATTCTATCGTGAATACCAGTATATGTATAAACCCTTCTTCAAATGTCCCGATCAAGTTATAGGGTCACGGTTAGTCAAACCCTATCTGTATTTGACGCTACGCATGCGTTAATGCAAATCGAGATCATCGAGCTCTCGTGTATCCAATACAACTAGCTCCAATGCTTTGGCCAAAGACTTATGATCTCATCTGCCAATAACCGCATAGGACATATAACCCGCTCACTAACAGGAGAAAGAATTCTATCTTGGTATTCAGCAGGACCTGCTACTCGCTTGTCAAGATGCATGTCGAGGTTGACCCCCACCTCTCGGTTTATAGGGTCGAACTAATCTAATGAAAATCTTGACGTCACAAGCACATCCCTACTAAATCCTCAAGTCGAAGGTTCACGAATACCTATCACAACCTTTCGATTCCATCATTGACTGTCCTAGAGTGAAAACCATGTGATGAATCGAGGGTGAGTCGGTTCGAGTATACTAATCCAATTAGCATACCTATAACGTGTGTCCCACTAACCATTAGTGTTCGACAGGCACTCTCCATGTCAAAGAACACGTCATACAAGTCTTCACATAAACTTAACGCCCAGTCAAGTTTCATCGACTTGCGAACGATTTAAGTATCTGAGCTATAAACCTTTCCAGTGCCGCCCCCCTTATCCAATAAGGAGTGGAATGTTTTCCTCTCAAATACACAGACTAGTTTCTATATGTTTGTTTACGAGTTAGGAATGCCAGTAACTAACAGTAAATAAAGAAACATCCATTGCCTTATATTAATAGTTTACATAATTACAAGTACAATGCCCTCACTCAACATACTTTGAGTGGCATTCGAGGGCATACTCCTGACAATTTTCCCCTTGCACTGAATTCCACACACTATGGTATCTAATACCCATGTTCTCCAGATGACGCTCCAAGCTAGTCTGAGAAAGTGGCTTGGTCAGTGGATCAGCGACGTTGTCGGCTGAGTTTACTCTATGCAGCACAATGTATCCCTTCCGAACAAATTCTCTTACGAGATGATACTTCATCTCAATATACTTGGTACTATTATGAAACCTTGGCTCCTTGGCCTGTGCTACAGCTCCGTCGTTGTCGCAGTACAGCGGAACAGGAAGCTCAGCACATGGTATCACTTGAAGTTCTCCCAGAAACTTCTTAATCCAGAACCCTTCATTGGAAGCCTCCGAGGCTGCTTGATACTCAGCCTGACAGGTGAAATCACCAGTCGCGCTTTGCTTGGCGCTACGCCAAGATACTGCTCCTCTATTAAGAGTAAATATGTAGCCAGAAGTAGACTACGAATCGTCCTTCAGTCCTTGGAAGTCTGAATCAGTGAATCCCACCACATCCAATTCTCCACCGCCATACATCAGAACCATATCTCTAGTCCTTCTTAAGTACTTGATAACGTTCTTTACGGCAGTCCTATGTTCCCTACCTGGGTTTACCTGAAACCTACTCACCACGCTTACAGCATGCGCAATGTCAGGTCTCGTACACAACATGGCATATATAATGCTACCCACGGCCGAAGCATATGGTATATTACTCATTTCCTTTCGTTGTTCCTAACTTTCAGGACACATCTTCAAGGAGAGTTTTATTCCATGTCGCATCGGTAGGAACCCCCTTTCAGAATCATCCATCTTAAATCACTTTAAGATTTTATCTATATAGAGGGCTTGGGAAAGACCTATTGTTCTCTTCGCTCTATCCCGGTAGAGTTGAATTCCAAGAATATAGGTTGCTTCTCCTAAGTATTTCATGGAGAAATTACTCGAAAGCCAAGCTTTCATAGAACTGATCATTCCCACATCATTTCCTATTAGTAGAATATCATCCACATATAGTACTAAGAATGCGATCTTGCTCCCACTAACCCTCTTGTATACACAAGGTTCCTCCTCGTTTTGCACAAAGTTAAACTCTTTGACCACCTCGTCAAAATGAAGGTTCCAACTACGCGACGCTTGCTTCAGTCCATAAATGGAACGCTGAAGCTTGCACACTTTCTGAATATCGACTTTGGACACAAAGCCTTTAGGCTGCTCCATATAGATTTCCTACTCGAGGAATCCATTAAGGAAATCCGTCTTTACGTCCATTTGCCATATCTCATAATCGTGGTAGGCAACTATAGCAAGCATCATGCGAAGAGACGTGATCATAGCTACGGGCGAGAAGGTATCGTGGTAGTCGATCCCTTCTTTCTGGGTATAACACTTTGCCACAAGCCTAGCCTTATAGGCGTCAACCTTGCCATCCCCATCAGTCTTTCTATTGTAGATCCGCTTGTTCCAAATAGGCACTATGCCCTTGGGGCGGTCTACTAGAGTCCAGATCTGATTAACATGCATCGAGTCTATCTCTGCTTCCATAGCTTCACGCCATTTTGCGGAGTCTACATTTACCATCGCTTGGTCATAGGTCGTTGGGTCGGTCTCTTAGCTATCACTTGGAACCTTATGGAGACCCAGCTCCTCCAAGTGCAAAAGCCCATACCTATCAGGTAAATGAGACACCCTACTAGACCTAAGAGGTGGTTGTACTTGTGTTTCAAAACGTTCTGTTCGAGTTTCTTGCACAGGTGTCTCCCGAGGAGTTTCATTGTATTCTTCTAAAGAAATACTTCTACCTGCTCCACCTTCCTGAATGAACTCATCTTCCAGGAAGTGTGCTTGTAAAGCAACAACGATCTTTCGATCTTCAGGCATGTAGAATAGATATCCCATCATCCCAGATGGGAATCTAATGAAACGTCCCTTCGCGGACCTTGCTTCCAACTTCTCCACCTTAGTCTTCTTGACATAGGCGGGACATCCCCAAATCCTAATATGATTAAGACTTGGTTCCCTACCCTCCCACATCTCATGTGGAGTTTTAGGAATGGATTTGGAAGGACATCGGTTCAAGATGTAAGCAGTAGCTAGGAGTGCATACCCCCACAGGTAAATCGGTAAGTCAGTATAGCCCAGCATGGAATGAACCATGTTCAACAAGGTCCGGTTCCTTATTTCTGACACACCATTTAACTGAGGAGTACCTGGAGGTGTTAGTTGTGAAACTATTCCATGTTCCTTAAGGAACTCGTCAAACTCCGTACTCATATACTCACCACCACGGTCCGACTGAAGTGCTTTGATATGATTACCAGTTTGTTTCTCGACTAGGGCCTTGAATTCCTGGAATTTCTCAAAGGCCTCAGATTTATGTTTCATCAAGTACACATAACCATACCTAGTATGATTGTAACACCCCCAAGATATTCGAGGTGTATTACAGCGCCGTGGACCCCTACATGGGACCCACCAGGCTAACACAAGAAAAACACCTCTCGACTAACCATCTCGGTTAGCAAGGAAACAATTGTTAACAACAAGAACATAAAACAACACGCCCGGTACAACCGGCATAATAAACATCAACCGACAAATACAGTAACTCCAACAAGGACCAATTACAATCTGAGAGGAAAAGCCTAAGTACTCGCGAGTACAATCTATAAGTTTACAATTTGGAAAACATCCATATCAAAAGAGACAGTAGGAAATAACAAGACTCAATTGCACATGTCAACAACCTTGGCCGATATCCTCGTACCATCCCAGCGCCCGCTCGTCTGGCTGAACATAACCTGAAATCCATAACAAGAATTTCCCCGACAACGGGTCCCCAAAGGGGTTAGCAATTACGCTAGTACAAGTATTCAAGGCAAACCAATCGCTTACACATTTCATAGTACATGCACCAATATCAATTCAAAAACCAAAACCAGACATGTCTTTTCCGGAAAATAAACAGTCAAACAATTTGCCTTGGGAACAGAGTAATATCATAGATTCCCGCACGGGGCCTCTAAGGACCCTCCCGCACTGGCTACATTATAAAACAAAACACGCACATGCATCGCCTTGGGAATAGAGTAATATCATAGATTCCCGCACGAGGCCTCTAAGGACCCTCCCGCACTGGCTAGCTAAACAAACTCGTGAAATCCGGGCGCGGCATAGATTTCCCTCCTTGACCGTCAGCCAACACGAGGTGAGTTACACACAAGTAATATACATCACCATTTCATGTTAAGCTTAAAGGTTTACAAAAAATACTTGCCTTGAATTATTGACGACGCAACGAACGGAAAGGAAAGTCACCGACGAACGCTAGGAACCAATGAAACCGAACCTAACGATTCGAAGAATACAATCACAACCATTCTAAATGAATACGGAATTGGAATACACCCGAAAAACCCGCCTACGATTCATGTATATTCGTATATAAACAACAACGAGGGCGGACCACAACCAAACCCTCTCGATTCCGTAAAAATCACGAAATATACCATGAATCCGTAGGGAAACTAAGAATACCAACAAGGTTAATCATATTCATCATGAATTAATCGACAAAACGGAACGAATCGGACAAAACGCGAAAATCCCCAAATCTACCCAAAAGTAGGGTTCTAAAGATCTAACCTTGATTATTTGGATCGAAGGATGTTATAGGATGATTGATCAACGATATAACCTCAAGATCTTCATTGTTTTGTTGTTCAACAAGATGGTTTCGTCTCCTCCGAAACCCCACCATGGACCGAAGAGAAATGAAATGTAAAATGACGGAGAAAGTCATTGTCTGTCATTTATATCTTGGCCGGAACTAGCGTGCGCTAGCCTTCCCGCCTAGCGTGCGCTATCGGCGATGTCGGCCGAGCACACTCGGCCATGGCCCGCACGACCGGCACCACCGACCAATCCCGCCGACCGTGACTCGACCGCCGACTCCGCTAGCGTGCGCTACGGCCGGAAGCTGCGCGCGCTAGCGGCCATCCGGTAGCCACCGGATCGACAACTCATCCGTGAACGCACGCTAGTCGGCCGGCGCGGCGCTACCCCTGCCGGTTAGCGCGGCGCTATGACCGACAGATGGCGTGCGCTACCGCCGATCTGGCCGAGTCGAGAACCTCGTAATACCTCTGCCCGGGCGATAGCGTCTGGCCGGCGACTCGGCAGCGTGCGCTACATCGGCTGAAGCGCGCAGAAGGCTCCGGCCGTAGCGTGCGCTTACGCGGTTCTGCCGTGCTGCTCGGCGATGTCAAGACTCGTCATCCCGATCCACCCGTCCGGCCACTTTCGGCCCGCCACGACCCGACGCCTCGATTTCGAAAACGCACGCAGGCGGACACGACGAAAAGTTCGCGGACGACGTCAACGACTCGAGATGAAAACGTAATGCAATAATTAATCATACGCGACCAAGAAAAGGGTCAACACGACAAATACAGATATGGATACCCGTAACTTTCAAGAAATTACAAAATGGCCCAAAATGCCCGTAAATCACGATACGTGATCGAATAACCAAACCGAAGTTCACAACACGTCTAACAAAGTTAAACGGACTTGCGGGAAACTCGAAACAGCAGTTTCGGATGAGATTCGCAAGAATCGAACTCAAGTGCGGAAAAGTCGCTAAAAAGCACAGAACTCAACAAAACAACACCGAAACGAACTCGGATGACAAAAAGTGTAGAATTAATCATTCTCAGAATGACGAAACGGTCATGAGCGAGCCGTCAAAACGGACTCCAGTCGAAAAAAAAGAAATTTACCGAAAATCGAAAATTGCGGATATTACATTCTACCCTCCTTAAAAGAAGTTTCGTCCCGAAACTTAAAACAAGTAGGGAGAAGCAATATCCCTCCAGGAAAACTCAACGAGATACACAAAAACCAGAAACTCACGCCCGACGGCAAAATGCTGCAAGAAACGCAAAGAGACATACGGCGAGAAAATACGCTCTAGGGCGACTAACACAACGTCACCGGTAGAGACATAATAAAATCAACGAGTGACAAGCGTCATCAAATAGGCAATACAATCGAGTCGATTATCCGAACAATCACAAACTCAACGAACGAAAATCAATACGATTGACCAACCCAACGGTTTATCAACCCAAAACGCGAGTCAACGCTGAACAAATACGGAATTCCACCGCCCAAGGGTTGGAAGATCGAAAACGAGACTAATTTCCCGAACTTAAGGGAATTACGAAGGAGCCTGAACGCTCAACAATCACGAAACGAGAACAAAAACCGAACAAACAAACGATTGAGACAACAAAAATCGAACAATCATGTCCGAAACACGTAGGATAATAAAATTCAAACAACAACTCCCAGAATGACCTGGTGAGAACAGTAAGACGTGCATTCCCATAAGATCTACAGGAAAGGGAATAGCTATTGAAAAGCCACAACAACAGACGAGTTATTCCGAAACAATACCACCCTCGTTCGATCAACAAAAGCAAGGGATAGGGAAAGTTCAGAAATGTTAACGAGCATAAACGAGTTGATAGAGCTAAAAATACAGAAGTTCAAAATCCGATCCACTTTGAATAAAAGAACTATTAGAACCAAAAGATGTTACTTCCGAACAAGATTCACAAAAGTCGAACCGAATTCGGAAAAGTCACAGCGATAACCAGATCGACTCAAAACCAGATTACAGCTCAATGATGAAACCAAGGTATAGATCAAGTTCAGAAGGTATCAATGAACACGAGCGAATCGATAGACTGGAGAAAGAGAAGATATAGAAGTCAAAATAGTACGGGTATTACTTTTGACCTCGCTCCCGAAACTCACAACAACGGAACCAAGGTAACGATACAATAAGCAACCGACACGATGCGGAACAATCACCGATGCACACAATCATACCAACCCGAGCTCTAACAGCTCGCATATATGCGATAACGCATAAACCGCTACGAGGCGACAACATCCAATACCAATATCACACCCCTCGCAGAGGCTACCACGACAACTGTGTGGCGAACGACTCAACGCTCACACCACCAATTCAACAACAACTCGGGGTTAACACCCTAACGAGAGCACGAACATCACACATATATTCCCGGACCACAATTAGGAATGATAGGTTTTGAAAACAAAACCATCTTTTGAAAATAACTTGCAAGCACCAGTTGATCTCGAGTATCATATATCAAAAGGTAGTACAAACATCGTCATCGAGACTAAAAAAAAAAAAAATCATCTTGCATTTGAAAAAAAAAGAAATGAAGACACCTTTCGTTAAATTAAAACTTGTCAGCTATATTCGACCTTCGGGTCTAAGCGAATGCATTTCTAAATCATTAGAAATATTTCAAAATATTTTGATCCTCAAAGTAGAATAATTTTGAAACATAGCGTGACACTAGTAGGCATCTTGAGAGCACTGTGAGAAAATAATTTATTTTAAAAGTACGTCTCGAGGTTTATTTTCTAAGATACTCAAGGTTTTTCAGAAGTACAATAGGCCAAAATGCCCAAAATTCGCACGTATCAACATTTACGTAAACACATCATATCACACGCATCAAATCGCTCAAAATCACGACAGTGATATACAATCCTCAGGATATGTTTAACAACATCGTTAAAACAACAATCGGTTTATCAAAACTGGATGGAAAACGATATCAAGAACGGAACTCCAAAAAGTCAACTCTAGGGATTCAAGAAAATACCTAGATTCGGCGAAGAACAATGGATTAGATGATGTTAAAAATCATCTAGGATACTCCAAAACACCTTTGGGTGGAAGAAAAATCAGCCCAGATGCGAAACCGAGTCGCTACGTCTCAAACTCATGGAGGAAGGAGAAGAAATGAAGAAAAATGCAACTTAGATCGGTGTCCAGTATTTATACTGGACACAATTAGCGTGCGCTAAGCATTAAGGTTAGCGTGCGCTATCACGGCACCAAACAAAACTCCTGACCAAAAATACACTGTTAGCGTGCACTAACCGCAAGTGTTAGCGTGCGCTAACGAGACCTTCGAGCCCAAAAGGTAGCTCCCGGATCGCCCGAACTACTGTGTAGCGTGCGCTATCCTCCCCTTAGCGTGCTACCAACGCACTCTTGCGCGCGCTAGCTGCAAAGCGTAGCGTGCGCTAACGACCCACAGAGACAACAAAGAACACATCAGAAAAATTACATGCCGTAAACCTTTCTCACAAGGATTTACCTGGCTAAGCACAATTTCCCATCTCATTTCGAAAATTCTAAAAAGACCAATGACGATAATATTTTTCCAAAGCTCACAAAATCATTTGTCAAACCATCATGAAATATTCAAGGCCAAAATGCCGAAACTTGATTCAAGGAATCGGTTTTACGAAATAAAACTCAGTTTGCAAAATACCGAAAGCCGTTTGAAAGAACTCGCGCGTGATAAAATCTGATACGAAAATACATCACAGAGACGACACTCCTCGTATAAACCAAATACGAGTCTAATAAACACATATCGTGAAATCAAAATCCACGAAGGATTCCATCATTCAATCGACTAATCATACAAATAACTCGTGTCACACGAGGCACAACACAAGGAAGGGAGTTTTACATTCATAGGTCGCACGTAAGTGACGACCACCCCTCGATACTAATCACGACCAATGATCTCAAACGACGCGTCGCGATGTGACTAAGTCAGACAAAATCCGACAAGACAAAACTCAACAAACACAACTTGACTCTACGGCCTAGGTTTCCCAAAGCTAACTGATTTTAAAATCATATACTCTAGTTATTCGAAAATAAAACCGATAAGTTAAAAATCGTTTTCAAGACCCTTTTAAACACGACAAGGGCTTAACAGCGGTAGCATTTTATAAAATGTCCTAAACACTTTTAAACACGACCTTTAAATACGACACATTTTTTTATTTGAAAATACAAGGCTGGCTCGCCCAAATTCATGTCACTTTTCAAAAACCCACAATACGATCAAGTCTAAGAAATTTTCAAGCATGCACGCCACATGTATTATTATTAACAGAAACACATTGGTTGTAAATATTAATAATTAACCAAGTACCAACAATTCCAGAAGACACTCATATACGGCATTCAAAATCACCGGTTCAACAAGCGCAACTCGAAAATACTAATTCCAAGCATTTGTCAAACTATCTCTTCAAGTTTGACAACGTAACCAAAGATCACCGATTTGGACGTATGTCGAAACCATCTATGTGAGTTTCTCAACAAACTCGCCATCAATACCTATCTGGAACATATCAATGTTCCAAACTTCTACATCATCGCACCCTTCGGTGTCCAGCCCATCAGTACATTCGGCTCAACATACATTTAGTATATCGCAATTACCAAACACAGATTCCATCATACAACAAAAGACTAGAGAGTCAAGCCCTCTCACAATATACCACGGAGCAAAATTTGGATCTTTCGATCACCAACGATCCCACCAATGCTAGGAAGTTTAGCGATGGAGGGCTCGCAAAACGACAAACGGTCAAGCCCAGAACGGCGCACATACTCCAGAGAGATAAAGGACTGCGCAATACTAGAATCAAAAGTACACAATCGGATGGATCGAGAAACAACTCGACGATAAGTACGAGAGAGGCAATCACAGTTCAAGAAGTGGAATTTCAATACGAGAAAACAAGAGAATTGAGTAAGGAAAACTTACGAGCACTGGATGTACTGAGATGCCGGCAGCGGTGTGACAATGTGCAAAACAAAACACAACTAGACCCAAATAACCAACAAGCCTAGGTATCCATAAACCTAGAGCTCCGATACCATTTTCTGTAACACCTCCAAGATATTCGAGGTGTATTACAGCGCCGTGGACCCCTACATGGGACCCACCAGGCTAACACAAGAAAAACACCTCTCGACTAACCATCTCGGTTAGCAAGGAAACAATTGTTAACAACAAGAACATAAAACAACACGTCCGGTACAACCGGCATAATAAACATCAACCGACAAATACAGTAACTCCAACAAGGACCAATTACAATCTGAGAGGAAAAGCCTAAGTACTCGCGAGTACAATCTATAAGTTTACAATTTGGAAAACATCCATATCAAAAGAGACAGTAGGAAATAACAAGACTCAATTGCACATGTCAACAACCTTGGCGATATCCTCGTACCATCCCAGTAGCCCGCTGGGCTGAACATAACACGAAATCCATAACAAGAATTTCCCGACAATGGGTCCCCAAAGGGGTTAGCAATTACGCTAGTACAAGTATTCAAGGCAAACCAATCGCTTACACATTTCATAGTACATGCACCAATATCAAATCAAAAAACAAAACCAGACATGTCTTTCCGAAAATAAACACCAAACAATTTGCCTTGGGAACAGAGTAATATCATAGATTCCCGCACGAGGCCTCTAAGGACCCTCCCGCACTGGCTACATTATAAAACAAAACACGCACATGCATCGCCTTGGGAACAGAGTAATATCATAGATTCCCGCACGAGGCCTCTAAGGACCCTCCCGCACTGGCTAGCTAAACAAACTCGTGAAATCCAGGGCGGCAGCATAGATTTCCCTCCTTGACCCCGTCGGGCCAACACGAGGTGAGTTACACACAAGTAATATACATCACCATTTCATGTTAAGCTTAAAGGTTTACAAAAAATACTTGCCTTGAATTATTGACGACGCAACGAACGGAAAGGAAAGTCACCGACGAACGCTAGGAACCAATGAAACCGAACCTAACGATTCGAAGAATACAATCACAACCATTCTAAATGAATACGGAATTGGAATACACCCGAAAAACCCGCCTACGATTCATGTATATTCGTATATAAACAACAACGAGGGCGGACCACAACCAAACCCTCTCGATTCCGTAAAAATCACGAAATATACCATGAATCCGTAGGGAAACTAAGAATACCAACAAGGTTAATCATATTCATCATGAATTAATCGACAAAACGGAACGAATCGGACAAAAACGCGAAAATCCCCAAATCTACCCAAAAGTAGGGTTCTAAAGATCTAACCTTGATTCGCTGGATCGAAGGATGTTATAGGATGATTGATCAACGATATAACCTCAAGAACTTCATGGATTTGTTGTTCAACAACATGGTTTCGTCTCCTCCGAAACCCTACCCATGGACGAAGAGAAATGAAATGAAAAATGACGGAGAAAGTCGCTGTCTGTCATTTATATATCGGGCGGAACTAGCGTGCGCTAGCCTTCCCGCCTAGCGTGCGCTATCGGCCCGATATCGGCCGAGCACACTCGGCCATGGCCCGCACGACCGGCACCACCGACCACCCCGCCGACCGTGACTCGACCGCCGACTCCCGCTAGCGTGCGCTACGGCCGGAAGCTTCTGCGCGCTGGCCGACATCGAGAGCCCTGGATCGACAACTCATCCCGGTAACGTACGCTAGTCGGCCGGCAGCGTGCGCTACCCCTGCCGGTTAGCGCGCGCTATGACCGATAGTAGCGTGCGCTACCCGCCGATCCTGACCGAGTCCAGAACCTCAGAATACCTGTGCCCAGGCCCGATAGCGTGCGCTACACTGCCGAGCTAGCGCGCGCTACGTCCCGGCCGTAGCGTGTGCTACGCCGGTTCCTGCCGTGCCTGCTCGGCCAGTGTCCAAAGACTCGTCCGGCGATCCACTACCGTCCGGCCATTTCGCCGCCACGACCCGAAGCCTCGATTTCCGAAATCGCACGGAACGGACACGACGAAAAGTTCGCGGACGACGTCAACGACTCGAGATGAAAACGTAATGCAATAATTAATCATACGCGACCAAGAAAAGGGTCAACACGACAAATACATATATGGATACCCGTAACTTTCAAGAAATTACAAAATGGCCCAAAATGCCCGGAAATCACGATACGTGATCGAATAACCAAACCGAAGTTCACAACACGTCTAACAAAGTTAAACGGACTTGCGGGAAACTCAAACAGCGATTTGACGAGATTCGCAAGAATCGAACTCAAGTGCGGAAAAGTCGCTAAAAAGCACAGAACTCAACAAAACAACACCGAAACGAACTCGGATGACAAAAAGTGTAGAATTAATCATTCTCAGAATGACGAAACGGTCATGAGCGAGCCGTCAAAACGGACTCCAGTCGAAAAAAAAAGAAATTTACCGAAAATCGAAAATTGCGGATATTACAATGATCATCTGTAAACGTAATGAAATATTGATATCCGTCACATGCTGCTTCCAAAGCACCACATACGTCGGTATGGATTAATCCCAGTTTATCAGTGGCTCTTTGAAAAGTCCCTGTGAAGGGGGACTTAGTCATTTTGCCTTTAAGACAAGATTCACAAGTAGGAAAGGGATCCGATCCCAATGGACCCATAAGTCCATCTTTTTCCATCTTGTAAACCTTGGTCTGACCAACATGACCAAATCTAAGATGCCATTTCAAAACTTGATTGGTTTCATCCCTACCACGTTTTCTAGTCATAGTATTCACAACTACTTTGTTGCTGAGATTTAGATGATACAATCCATTTAACAATGTAGCAGTACCCACTAGTTTATTTCTGAAATAAATTTTGCAGGAACCATCAACAATGAAAAATGAAAAGCCTTTTCGGTCCATGACCGGAACGGATACAATGTTTTTATGCCCCTTGGGCAAAACAAGTACATCTTCTAAAGTCAAAACAAAGCCGGATTCTAAACCCAAAAGAAGTGATCCTATGTCGGTCGCCTCGACACTATGCCCGCTTCCGACTGTGATCATAACTTCTCCAGCTCCAAGCTTCCTACTTTGTTCCAAATCCTGATTCACGGTACAAATATGAGAACTAGCACCAGAATCCAGAATCCAGGAAGCAGAAAATACAGTAGAAGAACAATTTATTTCCAAAACTAAAAGTTCTGTACCTGAAGTGCCATGAAGAATCAGACAGTCTCTAGTCTAGTGGCCCAGCTCACCGCACTTGAGACAGGCATCCTTCTTCTTCTTGCTCTTCGGAACCGTCGGGGCCTTGCCTTTACCCTTAAGGTCCTTAACTTGTGGTCCAGTTTGCTTCTTGGTCTTTTTCTTCTTATTCTTAGACCTCTGAGGTCCAAAAGAAATCACAAGGGCAGACTCCTTCATCCGCGGAGTCTTTATCTGAGACTGAGCGGTCACTAGTTTGTTCATTAGCCCAGCTAAGTTACATGCAATCTCATTGCAGTTGAAGTTCATAACAAACTGTGAGAAGGAATCAGGGAGAGACTGTAGGATAAGGTCGGTTTGGAGAGAAGTATCCATTTTAAAATCAAGAGCCTCGATCATGGATATCATTTTGAGGATGTGTTCCCCAACCTTCTGACCTTCCTTCATCCTTGCATCGAACAGTTGCTTGGATATCTCATATCTAGCAGTTCTGCTGTGCTCACCATAAAGTTCGGTTAAGTGAGATAGAATCTGCCTAGCAGAAGTCGTTTTCTCATGAGCTCTCTGAAGCTCATTAGACATAGAAGCCATCATATATGCACGGACTTTTATGTCATCCTTAACCCACTTTTCGTGGTTTTTGATCTCTTCCTGATTGGCGCTGGTTCGCACAGGAGGCGCCAGAATGTCCATCTCCAAGACGTATCCCAATGTCTCTATACTGAGGACAATCATCAGATTGTGGAGCCAGTCCACAAAGTTAGGTCCAATCAGGGTGTTCTTCTCGAGTAGAATTGCGAGTGGATTTATTGTCATATTGAGATTTATGTCTGCATTAGTATAACAGATTAATTAGTGACTTGTTATATTATGATCTGAGTATAGAATTAAGGTCTTTTCTATTCTTGTTACCCAGCTCCCACTATTTTTATTGGAATAACACACTCCCATGTGAAATCTGGAAGTATCGTCGCTCTACTTCATAGTGGTGATCGAGTTCTTTATAAATCTTAATAGAGGGCAACCGAATAGGTTTCTAGTCTATTAATTTTCATAAAGTGGTGTCCAACACCAACCCATCTAATGGATGATTCGATCTCCTTTTTCCCTTTGTTCACTCCCCTCAACCTATACGGTTTCTATGGTTCGTGAACAAGTTAAGTTTATACCATCGACGCAAATCAGTTTCACAATTGAATCTTATCCGGCAACCTATCAGGTTTCTAGGGATAAAATTTGCTCCAACCGAAGGCATCCAATGTGATCCTGGTAATTTATCCGTCCTCCCCGAACGACTACCCCGATAACTCGGAAGCATAGCACATCCGGTTTGGATTTCAATTTCCCAAAAACTCGATGGAGGGAAGGAAAACCTTGAAACTTTATAAACTTAATAATTTGTCGTGAGAGAATTTTCGCGATTATTGTTACACTTTGCACATTAATTCATTTAAGTGCGTTTGTGGCATTCATACAATATGAAACAACCATTCACAACCTAGTTGCTACCAACATGTGGTTCATGGACCGTTCCTAGAAAACAAAAACTCCATAATCTAATTACAAGTCTTCGTCTTCTCGAAACGGATCTTCCTACAGTCTTCGTCATTACATATAAATTTTACATTGGAAATTGCATCCTAGATACAAATATTTCTAGTAAAATAAATATGCTCAAAAGGGCCTTTACAACCCAATCGAATAAAACAAATGATTTAAAACTAAGTCCACGAAACACATCCTCATTCAAAAGCATTCATCCAATAAATACTATATAAATGGAAGCGTAGAGATACATTGATCCAATCAACAATACGAACCGATCCAATCGATTCACACAATCGGTAATATGAAAACGTTCAAAATAATTCAGTCGATCACAAGTATTCCAATAAATCAATTTTTCCTTATAAAATGAAATACCATAAATCATTTTAATCATATTAAATCGAATTTAAAATGTGGGAAATTATTTTCAGGAATACACGAAGAAAACAAGCCCGAAACGGGTCCGAAATGGGCTGAACCGCGCCCGAAAACAACATTGGGCAGCAGTAGGGCTACCCAGCAGCCCTGGGCCATGGCCCCTGACCTATGGGCCGTGGGCCCCAGTCCAGAAAGCTCAAAAATGGGCTATAACAGCCCTGGGCCGCGGCCCCCTTCTTCCGGACCACTCCCGGACCGTCCAACGACAATTCGGGGCTAGTTTTTTGACTGGATATCTAATATCTATATTTTCCAACATTCATATCTTCAATATAAATCACATTTCCCAAAAATTAAAATTTATATGTAGAAATAAACTTACGAAAAATATAACTACAATGAACGAAAAAACATATACTACGATTATGACTATAAATGATTCCAAATCATTCACCATCTAATCAAGCATTCCAAATGCCAATATCGTATATACGATCGCAAGACCTACGCTCCGATACCACTGTTGGGATTCGGTGCCTAAAATGAAGGCCCGGTGGAAGCGATAAAACGAAAATTAATTCGATCTGAATCCCTTCGAAGATCGATCGAGCTACGTATATACGAATATATAAAACGAAACACAAGAGATTTGAGAAACATACCCTCATAGTCCGTTGATTAAATGGAATCCTTCTCTTGAGCTATTCCCCAAGCATTGCTTGATCTCTACGAATCCAATCCCCTCCTAGCCCTTGGATGATCCAACGTCGAAATTACAACGCCTCTACTTGCCACGCACCGGATAAATGAGCGGAACGACAATCACCCAATTAATCTCTAAGGTTACGGCTAGAATCAAGTGATGGAAACTTTATATTCAAGATTATAACACTCTAAGTGCTTAATCTATATCTCTCAATTAATCCTCACAATATTTCTCCAAGAAATATGAAGAAGAATGATAAGGAAAGATGAAGACTAGAAAAATGATTTTCTCTCTCTATCTCTCTCAATTCTCACGGATGGAATGGTGTAGGAGATAGGAGTAGTCTTCATTATATCCTTATTCAAATCCACCAAAATCTCCTACTTTAGACAAAATCACCAAGGGTTGATATTTGTCCCCTTGATTGGTCACAAGTCTACAAACCTACAAAGTGAAGACCAAGACCAATTGAGGGAGTAGGTGATGGGGAGGCCATCTAGAAGGAATCGGACGAGTTCGACTCGTTTCGGACTCCCGTGAGTCCAACCAGATAAACTCCGATTCCGTTCCGATGTATTTATATTGATTAATTAATCCAATTAATTAATCATATCAAATACATAATAACATAATTAATTTCTCCAAGAAATAATTATATTCATGAATTAAATTAATCACCCGCTAATTTATTTAATTCATTAGGCCATAAATTAATTTATCCAATAAATCAATTTAGACATCCAATGTCCCAAATTAGAAATTCAATATCTAATATTCATAATGAGAGATTAAGCTCGATTCATTCCGTTGTCAATCCTATTGCGCGACTCGGTAGGTCCGTCGCAGTCAGCAATGGGAGGAACCAAAGAGTAGTAGCACCACCTAGCCAGCCTAGCGGCCTACACTGTACCCTAGCTGAGAATGAATGATTGGGATCATTCAAGAACTATTCTGTCGTGAATACCAGTATACGTATAAACCCTTCTTTCAAATGTCCCGATCAAGTTATAGGGTCACGGTCAGTCAAACCCTATCTGTACTTGAGGCTATGCATGCGTTAATGCAAATCGAGATCATCGAGCTCTCGTGTATCCAATACAACTAGCTCCAATGCTTTGGCCAAAGACTTATGATCTCATCTGCCAATAACCGCATAGGACATATAACCCGCTCACTAACGGGAGAAAGAATTCTATCTTGGTATTCAATAGGACCTGCGACTTTCCCGTCAAGATGCATGTCAAGGTTGACCCCAACCTCCCGGTTTATAGGGTCGAACTACTCTAATGAAAATCTTGATGTCACAAGCACATCCCTACCAAATCCTCAAGTCGAAGGTTCACGAATACCTATCACAACCTTTCGATTCCGTCATTGACCGTCCTAGAGTGAAAACTGTGTGACGAATTGGGGGTGAGTCGGTTCGAGTATACTAATCCAATTAGCATACCTATAACGTGTGATCCCACTAACCATTAGTGTTCGACAGGCACTCTCCATGTCAAATAACACGTCATACAAGTCTTCACATAAACTTAATGCCCAGTCAAGTTTCATCGACTTGCGAACGATTTAAGTATCTGAGCTATAAACCTTTCCAGTGCCGACCTCCTTATCCAATAAGGAGTGGAATGTTTTGCTCTCAAATATACGGACTAGTTTCTATATGTTTGTTTACGAGTTAGGAATGCCAGTAACTACTAGTAAATAAAGAAACATCCATTGCCTTATATCAATAGTTTACATAATTACAAGTAGAATGCCCTCACTCAACATCCTCTGAGTGGCATTCGAGGGCATACTCCTAACAGTAAGTTGTGCTAGAATCGCCCTTGCAGAGGACATGCTTTCATGGACAGTTTGAAGATCGTTGTTCATTGAGACCATCATGAAACCTCGAACCCTGACATTATCTTTGACCCAGTTCTCATGGGCTTCGACATCTTCCTGACTAGCCCTCGTCCGTGAAGGATCAGATGGGATGTTTGCCTCCAAGACGTAACCCAATCTTCTTAGGATTTGCTGGATACTATCATCGGTCCGTGGAAGGATTTTCCAAAATCACTCGCCCACTTACTCAATTATTGCAGAAAACCCATAAGTTCGAGTGGAATGAGAAGTGTCAGGTTAGTTGTGACTAACTCAAGAAGAGACTAACAACAGCTCCATCTTAGCACTACCATAAGAAATTGAAGGGATTCATAGTCTACAGTGATGCGTCGAATCAAGGTCTAGGGTGTATGTTAATGCAGAATGATAAGGTGATCGCCTATGCCTCACGACAGTTAGAACCATATGAGGTCAATTATATAACCCATGATTTGGAGTTATCAGCTGTTGATTCCCATTAAAAATATGGCGATACTATTTATACGAAACTTATTGTAAGATCTTCACAAATCATAAGAGTCTTAAGTACATTTGCGGTCAAGAGTTAAACGTGCGACATAAGAGATGGATGGAATTGATTAAAGACTATGATCGGGAAATTATTTATCACCCAGGAAAAGCGAATGTAGTAGATGATGCCTTGATTCGAAAACACGCATCTATTCGAATGCTGGAGGCACTCACAAACCAATTAAGGATTCGAGAGGAATTAATTCGTGAAGAAATTGAAGTATGGTTACAAAGAGTTCAATTGAATGACAAAATTAAATTTAAGCAATTAGGTTACCCTATGATGATTCGGTTACATGATGAAGTTAGCAAGGGAAAGGCCCCAGGCTTTGTAATCCATGAAGATGGAGTTTTGATATTTCCAAATCAACCTTGGGTCCCGGATGATGATGTTCTGAAGCAAACGATCATGAAAGAAGCCATAACATACCTTATTCAATTAACCCAAGCACCAGTAAGATGTATAAAGATCTGAAGCAAACTTTTTGGTGGAATACATGAAGAGAGAAGTAGCGGAATATGTCTAGGAGTGTTTAACTTGTCAACAGGTCAAAACCGAGCATCAGCAACCTGTCGGAATCTTAAAGCCACTTCTAATTCCTGAATGGAAGTGGGAGGATTCTCGATAGACTTTATCACCAACATGACAAAGACCAGGACTGGAATGAATATGATTTAGGTGATAGTAGATCATTTAACTAAGTCGGATCACTTTCTAAGTATCAAGGATACCTGAGGACCAGAATGATCGGCTCGGGTATTTATTGTAGAAATAGTCCGATTGCATGGAACATCGAGGACCATTATTTCAGATAAGGATGGTCGTTTCGTGTCGCATTTTTGGAAAGTGGTTCCTAAGGCTTTATGAACCGAGTTGAGATTTAGCACGGATTACCATCTTAAAACCAATGGACAATCCGCGAGGACCATCTAAACAGTAAAAGACATGTTGAGATTTTGTGCCCTAGACTGGTCAACTGATTGAGAAACTCACATGTCGTTGATTGAGTTCACCTACAATAATAGTTGGCACGCTTCAATTAAGATGGCACCTTTCGAAGCAATGTAAGGGAGAAGATATAGGTATTGGTATTCGGTAATTAAAATTGAGTAACGCAGTGGAAAAAATAAACTGGTATAACCGGATAAAATCTGAACCTCTAAGAGGGCTGATCAAGCATCATTTACTGAATATATAAAAATTGGCGAAGATAAGAATTGAAGAATTCATACCCTCATAGTCTTTTGATAATTTCTTCTTGATTCCGAGCACGAACATGAACCCAATCGAACGAGCTTTTGGAAATTCTCGAGCACCGAAAGCACTGTGTCTCTACGTATCACACATTGGAATATGACCGAAAAATATTTCTATCAACTTATACTCTAAGTATACGGATAGAAGTTTATAGTATATTTATTTTTATAAATACTCTAACTATTTTATAAAAAAATATTTTCCCTCAAAATACACTTAGAAACAAGTGTATATACTAAGAAAATTTTCTCTCATTCGCTCTCTATACCTCACGGCCATGACACTAAAATTTCAAGTATTTTTGATGATGATGTTTGTCTCTGTTTTATAACAAAAAAACTCACACCATGCCAAAAGACTTAAACTTTTAATCATACACCTAATTAAAGTCCTCGCATATTATATATATCATATCTGACAAATGAAATAATTTTCACAAGTCATGAGAGAACTTGGGGAAGGGGGTAGGGGCAAGAGAAGAGGAAAGAGATTTGGTTAGTTTCTGTCCGTGAAATAGACCCTCATGTATCTAGTCCGACAGATAAACATTGGTATGTTTCAATATTAATACAATTAATTAATCTAATTAATTAATTATGTTAAAAATAAATTCTCTTAGAAATAATATGAATAAATTAATATCCCAGTAATTTATTTAATTTATGAGACCGATTTAATTTATCCAATAAATTAAATTATACATCTAATGTCCAATATTAACCAAAAGAGAATAAGCTAAATATAATCCATCATCAATTCCTGTGCCGCGACTCTGTAGGCTCGTCTCAGTTAGCATTGGGAGGATCCAATGAGTGTTAGCACCACCTATCCAGTTCTGTGGCCTACACCATAACCTAACTGAGAACGAATGAGAGGATCATTCCAAAACCTTTTATGTTATGAATACTGTATACGTATAAACCCTTCAATCTTATGTCCCGGTCAATTATTAGGGTCACGACAATGTCAAACCCTATTGTAACTTGACTCTATGCATTTGTTAATGGAAACCTTGATCAACAAGCTCTCGTGTATCAAATACAACTATCTCTAAATGCTTTGGCCAAAAACTTATGACCTCATTTGCCATATGGGCCTTTTTACCTGCTCACTTACAGGAGAAAGAATCATTTCTTGGTATTCAGTAGATACTCCTACTTGCCCGCTAAATTGCATTTCGAGGTTGACCCCACCAACCGGTGATTGAATTGAATTACTCTAATGACTAACTTAATGTCACAATCACATCTTTTACTGAATCCTCAAGTCAAAGGTTCAAGTATACCGATCACAACCTTCCAATTCAGTCATTAACTATCCTAGAGTGAAATCCATGTGACCGAATCGAGGTAAGTCGAGTTCGAGTATACTAATCCCATTAGCATACCTATAACGTGTGCTCTCACTAACCCTTAGTGAAGACATGCCCTCTACATGTCAAAGTACACATTATACAAGTCTTGTCTAAACTTATTGCCCAGTTAAGTTTTATCAACTTGCGAACCAGTTAGGCATTCAAGCCATAAACACTTCCAATGCTTATCTCCTTATCTCCCTAAGGAGTTGAATGGTTTCTCTCAAATGTAAGGACTATTATTATCTATACCAAATCACAATTCCAGTGATATACAATAATATAGAAATAATAAATACCTTATTTTATTTAATATTCATAATTACAATATAATGCTCTCACTCTCTCATTCTCTGAGTGCCATTTGAGGGCATATCCACTTGCATCAATGCCACAAACTATGGTCTCTAATACCCATACTCTCCAGATGTCTCTCTAAAACCTTCTGAGATAGTGGCTTGGTCAGCGGATCAGCAATGTTATTTGTTGTGTCTATTCTCTGCAGTGTAATGTTCCATTTCTGAACCATTTCTCTAACAAAATGATACTTTATCTCAGTGTGCTTGGTGTTGTGGTGATTCCTAGGTTCCTAGCCTGCACAATAACTCTATCGTTGTCAAAGAAGCGCCACAGGCCGATCTGAGTCAGGAACCACTTGAAGTTCCTCACTGAAATTCTTAATCCAAAATGCCTTTTTAGCAGCCTCCGTGGCTGCATGATATTCAGTTGATATGTGGAATTTACAGTCGCACTTTGCTTTTCACTTCTCCAAGATACTACTCCACCATTAAGAGTAAAGATATACCCTGATGTGGACATCTGTGCATCCATATCTCCCGAAAAATCTGAGTCCGTATAATCCAACACTTTAAGTTCTCCTCCGCCGTATGTAAGAACCAAATCTTTAGTCCTCTTCAGGTACATAAGAATGTTCTTTACAGCAGTCCAATGTTCCTACCCTGGATTTGATTGAAACCAACTAACTACACTTATATCATAGGTAATGTCTCGTCTAGTACAAATCATAGCATGCATGAGGTGACCCACTGCCAAAGCATAGGGCATTTCCTTTCTGTCTTCCTCACTTTGAGGTCACATCTCTAAGAAAAGTTTTGCAGCATGTTGCATAGATAGGAACTCTCTTTTATAAATTTCCATCCTAAATTGCTTTGATCTTTTCTATGTAGAGCGCTTGGAAAAGACCTATCATTCTCTTCGTTCTATCCCGATAAAGACGAATACCTAGAATATAGGTGGCTTCTCCCAAGTCTTTCATTGAGAACTTATTAGAAACCCAAGCTTTCACAGGATTGAGCATTCCTACGTCATTTATTATAAGTAGAATGTCATCCCCATATAGTACTAAGAACGTAATATTTCTCCTACTAAACTTCTTGCAAATACACGACTCCCCTCATTTTTGACAAAATCAAGCTCTTTGACTGTCTCATCAAAATGATGATTCCAACTTCATGAAGCCTGCTTCAGTCCACAGATGGCATGCTGAAGCTTGCATATTTTATGAATATGGGCATCAGATATGAATCACTTAGGCTACTCCATTTTTATTTCCTCCTCGAGGTATCCATTAAGGAATTCCATTTTCACATCTATTTGCCATATTTCATAATCAAAATGGGCTAATGTGGCAATCATCATTGAAATAGACTTTATCATGGCCACAGACGAAAAAGTCTCGAAATAATCAATTCCCTCTCTTTGGGAATAACCATTTGCCATAGGTCTGGTCTTATAGGTATCAACCTTGCCATCTCCATTAGTCTTTCTCTTGTATATCCATTTATTTATAATAGGCACTATGTCCTAAGGACAATCTACTAGAGTCCAGACCTGATTAGCATGCATAGAGTCTATCTCAGCTTCCATAGCCTCCTGACACTTTGCGGAGTCCACATCTACCATCACCTGATCATAAGCACAGAGATCATTCCCTTGGCTACTTTCCATCATCTCATGAGGACCCAATTCCTCTTGATGCAGATAGCCATACCTATCAGGTAAATGAGAAGCTCTACTAGACCTGCGAGTTTGTGTTTGTATTTCTTAAGGTTTTGTTCCAATATCTTGCACAAGTGTCTCATTGGGTGTTTCTTTTATTTCTTTTAAAGAAATATTTCTACATGTTCCTTCTTCATGAATGAACGCATCTTCGAGGAAGTGGTTGTAACACCTCCAGAAACTATCCGGGAATATCACACGCCGTAGAACCTTCTCACAAGGATCTACCAGGCTAAATGCTATAAAACTACCAACTGTCTGACCAGCCGGGATCAAACAAGATGACGACACGGACCGATAATGTCACACAACTAAGTCAAGCTTAAATAAATTCCTTACAACACATACCCACGCAAGGGTCCAAATACAAAATGACATACCATAGCAAAAGACTGGGAAATATTCCATAACACGACGACATCAGGCTGAACTCCGTTTCTCTTGATTAGTATCGCAACCCATCATCGTCCTTGCTGATCCTGTGACTGCTCCCACGAACCAAACATACCTGAAAGGCATGAAAGGCATTTCACCATTTAAGGGGTCAGCAATTCAAATTTTACTGTACAAGTATTATAACCATGCCAAATGTAGCAAGCAGACAACAATCACGAATCAAATAAGGATAACCATTCACCAAGTATTTCCGAAAGGTTTTAGAAAACAAAGCACTTGAATCCATTAAAAATAGAACCAACATCTCTGAAGTTCTAAAAATACAAAGTCTTTAGGACATCGAGTCCTAAGTTTTTAAAAACCTTTATCAAAACCTTAAGGTCTTAACCCAAGTCTCATTTCAAATCTCAATAGTTTTACGATACGAAAACATTTACACAAATGGTTTGGGTCTCAGCCCAATCATTCCATTTACGTAAAACCTTCCTTCAAAAACTTGTTCATCAAACATGTTCTTGACTCCGTGATCCACTGTCACGAGTCACCGTAGGTGCAACAACCCACACGGTTTTAACCAAACACAATATTCCCAAATTGAACGACATAAACCGTAGTGATTATGTGGAGCTAAGGAACTTGGGCATAAGCCCAACAGGGCCTATAAACTAAAAGCTTACTAAGCCCAGGAACGATCTCAGCATCCATCATAATGTTCAGGCTGACTTGAGCATCGGGCCTTAACTCAGTCGGCCTCAGCTTAGATCTAAATCAAGACTTTGGTTGCCAGGTAACGAACTTATCATGCCGACTCGGTTCAGTATATGAAGGTCCTATCCTTCAAGCACGACGCGAAATCTGGTGAAATCCAAGATAGAGACAATAAAGATATCCTTACCTAACAAGGACTCTTTTCCACAAGGAAACTACGTATACAATCCTTATCAGGATTCTACTTCCCATATATATGAAGTACAATACCAACACAGACTCGATGACTATCTCTGCAAGTTAGGGTCGCAACATTCATGTTTATATAAATAGGTGTCCTTCCACCTACTCGGGTACACAGAATTCTTGACTCTCAATATAGTCAATTAATCTTATTCCTACCATATATTCACCATACTTACTCTCACGCCGGAGGGCCGCTGCCGGTGAGGCCCCAACTCAGTTCACGTGTTTTCTTGTGTGTAGGTCCGATCAGGAAGTTCGCTCGCCGGAATTATCCAAACCGTTTGGATAAGGACTGATCCGATAAATTTTTGGCAGCATCAGTTTGGTTCCGTTGCCGAAAAAATGTCGAAGAACTTCTTTCGGATAACCACGCTTCATGGCTGATATTCTCTGAGACAGTCAAGAGACCAGTATCACCGTATGCAACCAAAACCCGCTTCCACAGGCAAATCCACTAGATGCGACCTTTCCCCTCACCCCAAGTTCGTACGCCACAAAGACGACATTAGCAGAAACCAAGGTGGGCCAACTACTAGATCTAGAGAATCTGAACCTGGATGGAGAGAGCAAGGAAAGTGTCTAAAAAATCATTATTGAAACCTAGGAGTTCAGGGATAGACCAGAGTTGGAACCCGTCGATCGGCTGGAAGAGTTTATCATTAACTCAGACTATCCTGAACATAAGGTCAAAATATGAGGACAACTCCCTCCCAAAGAGAAGAAAGAAATAATTGCCCTTCTCAAAAATAACCTGGATGTATTCGCATGGAGAGTGGAAGATATGATTGGGGTGAAAGACGACATAGCCCTACATAAACTGGAAGAGGACAAATTCTTCAAACCTATCAAGCAGACAAGAAGAATCTTTGCCAAAGACAAAGAGAAGGCGATCCAGGAAGAAATTGAGAAATTACTCAAGGCAGGCATCATAAGAGAGGCAACCTACCCGGTCTAGTTGGCCAATGTAGTTATGGTCAAAAAGCATAATGGTAAGTGGAGAATGTGTGTGTACTTCACAGACCTCAACAAGGCCTGCCTGAAGGATAGTTATCCCCTCCCAAGGATTGACAAGTCAGTGGACTCTATTGTTGGGCATCAGACACTTAGCTTCCTTGACGCATACTCTGGCTACCATCAAGTCAAAATGGCTGAAGAAGACATTGAGAAGACGGCCTTCCAGGCAGCTAGTGGAATTTACTATTATGTGATGATGCCGTTCGGGCTTAAGAATGCGGGAGCAACCTACTAAAGGATGGTCAACAAGGTTTTCAAATCTCAGATTGGGAGGAACATGGAGGCCTATATAGACGACATGGTTGTAAAAACTAGGAGGGGAATCCACACCGCAGACTTGGGAGAGACCATTGATAACTTGAAATCAAATGCCATGAAGCTTAACCCCAGAAAATGCGTATTCGGGGTCACGGCGGGCAAGTTCTTAGGTTTCATGGTTTTTCAAAGGGGCATTGAGGCCAACCCAGAGAAGATCAAGGCATTGATAGACATACGAGAGCCAACCTGCATCAAAGAAGTCCAAAGGCTCAATGGAAGAGTGGCAGCATTGGGAAGGTTCGTAGCCAAAGCTGCGGAGTAATCCCTCCCCTTTTTTAAGGTCTTAAAAGGAATGAAAGATTTTGTATGGACACCTGAGTGCTCGGCCTAGTTTCAAGAGTTTAAGAAATATTTGGGTTAACCACCGCTTCTCAGCAGCCCCGTCGTGGGGAAAATGCTTTTCGTATTCTTGGTGGCAACAGACCGTGCCGTTGCTGTAGTCCTAGTCCGTGACAATAAAGGTGCTTAGAAGGCAGTCTACTATGTAAGCAAGGCATTATCAGAGGTTGACTCAAGATACTTCAATGCCGAGAAAATAGCTTATGCCTTGGTTATTGCTGCGAGAAATCTTAGGGACTACTTCTCAGCTCATCCCATCACAGTTTACACATATGCTCCCCTAAGAAAGATATTGCACAAGATGGATAGCACAGGCCGACTACTCAACTGGTCTATTGAGCTGACCGAGTTTGATATTACCTATAAACCGATGAAAACTTTACTTGTATAACCCCTGGCTAATTTTCTAGTTGAGACCTATTTGTCAAGAGAACACGTGCCCGCTGTTCGGAAAAGAAGGCCCTCATGGATACAGAACCCTTCTCTGACCTAGCAAGAGACTGCTGGATTTTGTACGCTGATCGGTCTGCTATAAAAGAAAGAAGTGGGGCAGGAGTTGTCCTGGTCAGTCCTAGGAGTGAGCACGTGACTCAAGACTTTGCGCGATTTAAGTTCCCATCTTCAAACAACCAGGCCGAGTATGAGGCCCTTATCATTGGGATTGAAAAGGCTAAGTTCCTCGGAGCAACAAAGCTGGCTGCTTATAGTGATTCAAAGCCGGTTGTAAAGCAGGTCCAAGGAAAGTTCTGTAATATCCGGATTTACTACGGTGTATTTCATCTGTATTCAAACCCTGTATTATTCGGATTGGTGATTTTGATTATTGGAGTATGATATTTCGTGCATTGATATCATTGTACATAAGTATAGAAACATGCAAAATTGCTCATGCAACCTCGTGATAGCACACGCTAAGAATGTATCTTAACGCGCGCTATCGGGCCATTATTAGCGCACGCTATGAAGATAGGAGTTGCGTGCGCTAAGAACTCAATTATTGAGCGGGACGGCTAGCACATGCGCCAGCCGGGACATGGGTCCGGATAAGATTCCGCGGGCCTTGGACAATTCTGAAGTCAACCATTATTAGCGCACGCTAAGGAATCCTTAGTAGCGTGCGCTAACTTGTTAATAATGCAGAATATTATAAATGGGACAATAACCGTTTTGGCTTTCATTTCTTTCGCCCATTCTTCATCCTTGAGAGTTCAGAGAGCTGTAATAATACTCCTATACACTTAGAACACATCTTGTTGGTGTTTGTATATTGGTTATCACTTGGGAATATTCATTGAAGTGGAATAGCACCTTGGAGTGGCATACAACCAACCGGAGTTGGATTCTACCTTACGGTTCACTGATTTTCATCATATTAAGGTATGTTCAATCTATCTCAAGACTTAGAGTTGGATTCTAACGATTTGGATGATCATGTTAACAAGATATGGATTTTCATAGATGAATTATCCAAGTATATCATGTTTGGAATATTGAGATGATTAAACTTTAAGTACCTTGATTATGATCATCTTGATTCGAATCTTGTTACATTGGATATGTAAAGGAAGCTTCTATCAATGGTAAACCGAATCTAATAGATGATTTCATAGTAATCTTGGACTAGACGTTAACATCCTTATTGTTAGATAAATCTAAAGATTTGATCATGGAAGGATTTATCTAGTATAGATTGAACGTTTAACAACTTCAGCATGATAATATGGATTGATATAGAGGTGTTGATATCAACCATTAAGCCTTTCGAATTGTCGTATGAAGATTTGTAGTTGAAACGGAATATGATTTTATAACGGTATGCATATCCTCGAATCCGAAGTTGTTGTTATCCATAAATCATTCATAATCGTATGTACATGATATTCATGGAAGTAACATGAAGTATCACGGAAGATTTCATTGTTTCGATCATGGCGAGAACAGTTCTTGCTCGTGATGGCGCCATGCGAATAGCGCACGCTATGCTATGAATATTAACGTGCGCTATCGAGCACGAGTTAGCGTACGCTACGTTTGGTACGTAACGTACGCTAGACTATCAGACGAGTCAGTCGGCTGGTCAGTGAAGTACTGACCATGCATAGTTAGCGTACGCTAGGCTTTGTTGTTTGCGTGCGCTATCGAGCAGACTTAACGCACGCTACACAGAGTACTTAGCGTGCGCTAAGCAGTTCAGACAGATTTCATTTTAGGAACTTTTGGCCATAAATCGAATTGTTAAACATTAAATGCGGCGTGAGATAAATCCTATATCATTTCTTTTGTTAAGGTTTGGTCTCGTTACGTGATTGATTGAGGAGGACGACCTTCGAGTGTTCGTTTTCGTGGAAGTATTATTCTTGTCTTCAAATCGAGGCAAGTACCTTAATTGTTTTATGTATTGTTGTTATACATATTGTCGTGCATGTATGTCGTTATTGTATGTCCACCTCGTGTTGGTCCGACGGGATCATCGGGGGATCTATGCTAGCGTGTGCTGGATCATCGGACGGGTTTTTCCACCACGGTTTGGTCTGACGGGATCATCGTGGGTTCTAGGCAGTGAACGCTGGATCGACGGAATTACCATGTGTATGTTAAGATATCATGTTGTGATTATCAGTTGTGCATGTCATTTTTGAGTTTCTCGTAGGAGAAGACTCGTTGGTATTTTGTCGTTTATGTTATTATTCTTCGTGAGATATGAATAATATGTTGTGGTACTTGTACTAGCATCGTTGTGCTAACCCCTTCGGGGGTGAACATTTTGTTTGTGTTCAGGATCCAGGAGAGCGGGGAAACAACCACTGGAACTGTATGACGACGAGGGTGCAGAGTGATGTCCCGACTGGGTTTATTTATCTGTTGTTTATTCATTATTTCAATAAGTACTCGAGTACCTAGTCATTTGTGATGGATTTGAATTTGGTGATGTATTATTGAGTTCTGTTGAACAATTGTACTATTTCTGTATTTGGTCAGAACTGTTGTACCGTAATTCCGTTATTTCCATTCATTAGTACCTTTTGATGCCTGTTCAATTCTTCAGCCTTGTAAATCCTTATGTAAAGGATTTACGGCGCTGTAATATTCCTGAATATATCGGGGGTGTTACAAAATATGGTATCGGAGCTAAGATTATGGATATCTTGGCCGTTGGGTTAAAATAGGGGTCATTTATGTCTTTTGGGGTAACCGGCCGTGAATGACATCACTGCACTGCCTACGTCTTCATGCTAACAGTGGTTGTAAGTTCCTAAACTCTATCTTGTTCTTTACATGTTGTGTCTCTTTATACTCGAATATTAGAACGATGTTGTTTCCTGTATATTGAGTATTTATGCTTACAGTATGTTGAGAGGCGGACGTGGACGTGGTCGTGGTCGTGGACGCGGACGGAGAAATGCCGAAAGGGAAGCGTCGCCTTCTAACCAGGCCAGTCATAGCTCAGGCGAGCCGCAACAATATATTAATAATTAACCAGATCCTGTTGTACCAGAGATCCTTCGTCAAGTGGTGAACCAGATGACTCAGTTCGCCCAGGTCGTGGACCGAATGCAAGTGGCGGTGGGACAACATCAGGGAGAGAGACAGCAAGGGATCCTAGACATGGGAAATCGAGGTGACCGGTGGCTGCAAGAGGTGGCGAAGATGCAACCACCCAAATTCGACGGTATTTCTGAGACTCCCACCTGGGATCATTGGTTGAAAGAACTGGAGAAAATCTTTGCCGGAATCAAGCGCCCGGGCAATAGGAGAGCCTCTATCGCTCAATATTTTCTGATAGGGGAAGCGTCCGAATGGTGGGAAGCCATCCGGCCTATAGACCATGATGCCGATTGGACAGAGTTTAGATTGATGATGGAAGCTCAGTATTGCCCTCGTCCTGTGAGGGAAGCCAAAGTTCGGGAGTTTTTCTCCGCTCAGCCTTCTAATGTGCCAGTATCCCAGGCGATCAAGACGTTTAACCAACAACTGGCATTTGTTCGACATCTGGTCAGAACAGATGCAGAAATGATGATCCATTTCGATATGAGAATGAAACCAGAAGTTCAGAGGTACATGTCTGGATTCGAATGTACCACACTCCGCCAATACCAGGATAAGGCGTTGGCATATGAGATCAAGGAAGCAGCCATGGAGAAATTTGCGGAAACCAAGAAACAGAAAGTCTCTGGTACTTTTACAGAGCACAAGAACAGCGGGCCCCGTAAGGCCCAGTCATCCTTTCACTCTTTCTAGAAACCTACGCACCCAGCTAGGAGCGGAAAGAACTTCGGAGCGACATCAACTATTACTGATGTTACCAGGAAATGCTTTAACTGCGCCCAGATGGGGCACTATCGACAGAATTGCCCCCTTCCTGCCGTGACTTGTTTTGATTGTGGACGAGAGGGACATCGGGCGGTGTTTTGTGAAGAGGCTGCAAAGTCTTTTAGAGCCCGTACACCATAGCTTGATCGAGAAGGAGGCGGTATTCCACGACGCGGCAAAGTGTTCGGATGCCTCGGGAATTTTGGCCGCAGGCGAGCGAGAGGACAATGGGACCGAAAGGGCATCGAGTGCGGATCTGCTCCCACGTGCATACGAGATGAGGAGGACAGACCATCAGGATGCTGTTGTCGCATCAGGTACTGTCCAGATCCTTTCCCAGCCAGTTAGCGTTTTATTCGATACAGGAGCTACACATTCTTTCATTTCTTTGTCTTGTGTAAATCGTTTGAATATTTCCGGTTTTCATACTAGTGAACCTTATGTTGTTGGTTTACCGAGTGGAGAAAGGATTGTCGGAAATTTAGAAACTAGAAATTTTCCTGTATCATTTGGAGGCAGAGAGTGGCTCTCAAATCTGATCGTGATAGAAATGCAAGGAGATGACCTGATACTCGGAGACGATTGGCTTAATCGGTATGGAGCAATTGTAAACTTCCAAAAGAGGAATATCTCGCTGATCGCTGACAATGATTCCGAAATATTGTTCGAGGGGTGGAAACCAGGAAGCTCAGGGAAATTGATCAAGGCGATGAAAGCTGTCAAATTGTTGAAACAGTCATCAAGATGCGGTGTTACGCAATGAAGAAAGAAGACGAAATTGTGGAACTTTCATCCATTCCTGTTGTGAACGAATTTCCAGATGTATTTCTTGACGAGTTACCTGGGCTACCTCCACGAAGGGATGTAGAATTTACCATTGAGCTGGAACCCGGAGCTACACCAATTTCCAAGGCGTCGTATCGTATGGCACCTACTGAGATGTACGAACTAAAGAAGCAGCTAGAGGAGTTACTGGATAAGGGCTATATTCAGCCAAGCGTTTCACCTTGGGGAGCGCCAGTTCTTTTTGTCCGAAAGAAGGATGGATCGCTCCGATTGTGTATTGACTATCGAGAGCTGAACAAGATGACGATTAAGAACAAGTATCCGTTGCCACGGATTGATGATTTGTTTGACTAGTTGCAAGGGGCAACAGTATTTTCTAAGATCGATCTGAGATCAGGATATCATCAACTGAGGATTAAGGAATCTGATGTTCTGAAATCAGCGTTCAGAACTCGCTACGGACATTATGAGTTTGTAGTGATGCCGTTTGGTCTCACTAACGCACCTGCTGTATTTATGCAATTGATGAACCGTGTGTTCATTGAATTTTTGGATAAATTTGTGGTCGTGTTTATTGATGACATTCTGGTGTATTCTAAGAGCCCGGAAGAACATGCGCAGCATTTGCGGATTGTATTGGAACTTTTGAGAAACGAGTAATTGTACGCCAAACTTTCTAAGTGTAAATTCTGGCTAAAGGAAGTAATGTTCCTTGGCCATGTAGTGTCAGCTGAAGGAGTCCGAGTAGATCCTCAGAAGATCGAAGCAATTATGGATTGGGAGCCTCCAAAGAACGTGAAAGAAGTCCGAAGCTTCTTAGGACTTGCTGGATATTATCGTCGATTCGTGGAAGGGTTTTCTAAAATCTCCCGCCCACTTACTCGACTTATGCAGAAAACTCAAAAGTTTGAGTGGAACGAGTCGTGTCAGACTAGTTTTGATGAGTTAAAGAAGAGATTGACGACGGCACCGATTCTATCACTCCCACAGGGAACTGGAGGATTTATAGTTTACAGTGATGCTTCGAACCAAGGACTTGGGTGCGTATTGATGCAGAATGATAAGGTGATCGCTTATGCGTCACGACAGCTGAAACCTTATGAAGTGAATTACCCAACACATGATTTGGAGCTTGCGGCGGTAGTTTTTGCTTTGAAGATCGGAGGCATTATGCATGCGGGACTCAGTCAGGATCTTTACGGATCACAAGAGTCTCAAGTACATATTGATCGAAAGAATTAAACATGCGGCAAAGAAGATGGTTGGGCGATTAAGGACTATGACTTGGAGATTTTATATCATCCAGCAAAGCGAATGTAGTGGCCGATGCACTTAGCCGCAAGCTGTCTCTATTCGAGATCTTGGAGACGCCGACCTCCCAACTTAGCCTTCAGCGAGAGATGATTCGTGAAGGAATTGAGGTATGGTTACAAAGAGTCCAAGGACAACTGTGCGTGATGGAGATAACTTCATCTTTAACCGAAGAAATCAAATCTAGACAGGCAGATGATCCTCTGATGATTCGGTTACATGATGAAGTGATCAAAGGAAAGGCCCCCAGATTCATAATTCATGACGATGGAGTTTTGAGATTTCAGAACCGACTCTGCGTTCCCGATGTTGATGTTCTGAAACAGGCGATTATGAAGGAAGCTCATAGTTCGCCCTATTCTATCCACCCGGGCACCAGTAAAATGTATAAGGATTTGAAGAAGAATTTCTGGTGGGGCAACATGAAGAAAGACGTAGCAGACTATGTTTCGAAATGCTTGACTTGTCAGCAGGTTAAGATCGAGCATCAACGGCCTGCTGGAATGTTGAAGCCGCTCCCGATTCCTGAATGGAAGTGGGAGGACATATCGACGGACTTTATCACTAATATGCTGAAAACCAGGACAGGAATGAACATGATTTGGGTGATAGTTGATCGTTTAACCAAATCGGCTCATTTTCTAGGCATTAAGGATACGTGGGGACCAGAGAGGTTGGCACGAGTATTTATTTCGGAGATAGTTCGATTGCATGGTACGCCGAAGACCATTGTATCTGATCGAGATGGCCGTTTTGTGTCTCACTTTTGGAAAGCAGTTCATAAGGCCTTGGGGACCGAATTGAACTTCAAGATCTGACTTATCACCGCAGGTCGACGGACAATCTGAGAGAACTATACAAACAGTGGAAGACATGCTAAGGGCCTGTGCCTTAGATTGGTCAAACGATTGGGAAGTTCATCTACCATTGATTGAATTTACTTACAACAATAGTTGGCATGCTTTCATTAAGATGGCACCGTTTGAGGCATTATACGGAAGGAGATGCAGATCGCCCCTATGCTGGGACGATTCATCGGACTGATCGAAACAGAACGAGTTGATCGAGCGGACTCGAGAGAAGATAGCCTTGATTCGTGAAAGGTGTTGATCGCCCAGTCGCGAAATCCTATGCGGACGTACGCGCCGCCCATTGGAGTTGATCTTGGAGATCACGTACTTTTGAAGGTTTCTCCTACTCGGGGAATCTTTCGTTTCGGAAGGAAAGGAAAGCTGAGTCCGAGATATATCGGACCATTTGAGATCCTCGAGAGAGTTGGGGAGTTGGCATACAGATTGGCATTGCCGCCGTCATTGTGCCATGTTCATAACGTATTCCACGTATCCCAGTTACGGAGATATATATCGGATCCCAGTCATATCATTGATTTCGGCAAGATCGAAGTCTAGCAGGATGGAACGTTTGAAGAAAGACCGGTTAAGATACTCGAGAGTCGAGTTAAGCAACTGAGGAACAAACCAATCGTTTTGGTCAAAGTTCAGTGGTCACGTCCCGGAATGAAAGAAGCCACCTGGGAAACGGAAGCTGATATGAAGTCTAGATATCCCGAGTTATTTTCTTCTTGAGTTTCGGGACGAAACTCCTTTTTACTAGGAGAGTATGTAATATCCGGATTTACTACGGTGTATTTCATCTGTATTCAAACCCTGTATTATTCGGATTGGTGATTTTGATTATTGGAGTATGATATTCCGTGCATTGATATCATTGTACATAAGTATAGAAACATGCAAAATTGCTCATGCAACCTCGTGATAGCGCACGCTAAGAATGTATCTTAACGCGCGCTATCGGGCCATTATTAGCGCACCTATGAAGATAGGAGTTGCGTGCGCTAAGAACTCAATTATTGAGGGGGACGGCTAGCACATACGCCAGCCGGGACATGGGTCCGGATAAGATTCCCGCGGACGCACCCGGACAATTCTGAAGTCAACCATTATTAGCGCACGCTAAGGAATGCTTAGTAGCGTGCGCTAACTTGTTAATAATGCAGAATATTATAAATGGGACAACAACCGTTTTGGCTTTCATTTCTTTCGCCCATTCTTCATCCTTGAGAGTTCAGAGAGCTGTAATAATACTCCTATACACTTAGAACACATCTTGTTGGTGTTTGTATATTGGTTATCACTTGGGAATATTCATTGAAGTGGAATAGCACCTTGGAGTGGCATACAACCAATCGGAGTTGGATTCTACCTTACGGTTCATTGATTTTCATCATATTAAGGTATGTTCAATCTATCTCAAGACTTAGAGTTGGATTCTAACGATTTGGATGATCATGTTAACAAGATATGGATTTTCATAGATGAATTATCCAAGTATATCATGTTTGGAATATTGAGATGATTAAACTTTAAGTACCTTGATTATGATCATCTTGATTCGAATCTTGTTACATTGGATATGTAAAGGAAGCTTCTATCAATGGTAAACCGAATCTAATAGATGATTTCATAGTAATCTTGGACTAGACGTTAACATCCTTATTGTTAGATAAATCTAAAGATTTGATCATGGAAGGATTTATCTAGTATAGATAGAACGTTTAACAACTTCAGCATGATAATATGGATTGATATAGAGGTGTTGATATCAACCGTTAAGCCTTTCGAATTGTCGTATGAAGATTTGTAGTTGAAACGGAATATGATTTTATAACGGTATGCATATCCTCGAATCCGAAGTTGTTGTTATCCATAAATCATTCATAATCGTATGTACATGATATTCATGGAAGTAACATGAAGTATCACGGAAGATTTCATTGTTTCGATCATGGCGAGAAGCGATTCTTGCTTTCGGTGATGGCGCCATGCACAGATAGCGCACGCTATGCTATGAATATTAACGTGCGCTATCGATCACGAGTTAGCGACGCTACGTTTGGTACGTAACGTCGCTAGACTATCGAGGCGAGTCGATCGGTGGTCGGTGAATCTTGACCATGCATAGTTAGCGACGCTAGGCTTTGTTGTTTGCGTGCGCTATCGAAAGCGAGACTTAACGCACGCTACACAGTACTTAGCGTGCGCTAAGCGATTCAGACGATTTCATTTTAGGAACTTTTGGCCATAAATCGAATTGTTAAACATTAAATGCAGCGTGAGATAAATCCTATATCATTTCTTTTGTTAAGGTTTGGTCTCGTTACGTGATTGATTGAGGAGGACGACCTTCGAGTGTTCGTTTTCGTGGAAGTATTATTCTAGTCTTCAAATCGAGGCAAGTACCTTAATTGTTTTATGTATTGTTGTTATACATATTGTCGTGCATGTATGTCGTTATTGTATGTCCACCTCGTGTTGGTCCGACAGGATCATCGGGGGATCTATGCTAGCGTGCGCTGGATCATCGGACGGGTTTTTCCACCACGGGTTGGTCTGACGGGATCATCGTGGGTTCTAGGCAGTGAACGCTAGATCGACGGAATTACCATGTGTATGTTAAGATATCATGTTGTGATTATCAGTTGTGCATGTCATTTTTGAGTTTCTCGTAGGAGAAGACTCGTTGGTATTTTGTCGTTTATGTTTTTATTCTTCGTGAGATATGAATAATATGTTGTGGTACTTGTACTAGCATCGTTGTGCTAACCCCTTCGGGGATGAACATTTTGTTTGTGTTCAGGATCCAGGAGAGCGGGGAAACAACCACTGGAACTGTATGACGACGAGGGTGCAGAGTGATGTCCCGACCGGGTTTATTTATCTGTTGTTTATTCGTTATTTCAATAAGTACTCGAGTATGAAGTCATTTGTGATGGACTTGAATTTGGTGATGTATTATTGAGTTCTGTTGAACAATTGTACTATTTCTGTATTTGGTCAGAACTGTTGTACCGTAATTCCGTTATTTCCATTCATTAGTACCTTTTGATGCCTGTTCAATTCTTCAGCCTTGTAAATCCTTATGTAAAGGATTTACGGCGCTGTAATATTCCTGAATATATCGGGGGTGTTACAAGTTCAGCACTGAAAACCACATGATGACCAAGTACAAAGACCTCGTCCTTGACATAACCAAGGATTTGGAGTTCTGGGAGATAAGGCTAATAGGCCGACATCACAACAAGGAGGCCGGTTTGCTTTCCAAAATGGCTACAGCTGAAAATATCGATCCATTGGTCATTTACGCCCACCAGCCAGCGTTTGAAAGGATAAAGATCTTGGCCACAGACCACGAGGAGAGAAGATGGATAGACTACTACACGGACGACCTCATATATGGAAAGCTACCCAAAGACGAGTTGGCAGCCAAAATGATTAAAAAGAAGACAGCGCGGTTCATCGTGTGGAACAGAGTGCTTTATAGAAGATCTTTCACCAAGCTACTACGTAGATGTATTCCTCCAAAGTATGCGGATAACTTGCTGGCCGAGGTCCATAATAGAGTCTGTGGAGGACACCCGGGGGCCAGGACTTTAGCCGATAAGGTCATAACCCTCGGATATTATTGGCCTAACTTGAGGGAAGATGCCCAGACCTACGTGAAAAAATGTGATAAATGTCAAAGGTACTCTGACCTACCTAAGGTCCCGATTGTTGAACAAAGACTCATCACACCAACTTGGCCCTTCGATATGTGGGGAGTCGACATTATCGGACCCTTCCCCTTAGCTAAAGGAAGCAATAAATTTGTCATAGTAGCCATAGATTACTTCACCAAGTGGGTCGAAGCTAGAGCCTTGGCAAAAATCACGGAAGAAAATGCCATCAGTTTCATACATGATTGCATATGGTGTCGGTTTGGTGTTCCTAACCGGATTGCAACGGATAATGGACTTCAATTCTCGGACTCCTTCACTGAAGAGCTTAACAGACTGGGGGCTCAACACAAAAATCCTCAGTTAGTCATCCTCAGGGAAATGGAAGCAGCCAACAAACTAATCTTGACAGTCCTCACATGGAAGGAAGCGAGGGGAAGTGGCTGGACGACCTCCCCCTTTCCCTATGGGCAGTTCGTACAACCACTTAAGCGCCGACTAGGGAAACACCCTTTGCCTTGATGTACGGTTCAGAAGCCATGACTCCAGCAGAGATGGCGCACCCGACCTTTAGGGTAACCAACTATGACGAAGCGGTGAATGAATATAACAGACTCCTGGATTTGGACTTTCTTGATGAGAAAAGACTAGCTGCACAGCTAAGGATGATTAACTACAAACCAAGGACCAAGGCCTATCATGACAAAAAGGTGAAGAAGAGGGTGTTTGAAATGGGTGATTGGGTACTAAGAAAAATTGAGTCTACTCACCGAAAATCTCAGCAAAACAAGCTCTCTACAAATTGGGAAGGCCCTTAAATTGTAACCCATGCTATCTTGGAGGGAACCTACATGCTCAAGACACCCGAGGGGAAAGAGCTAAACCACCCATGGCACTCAGAGCACTTGAGAAAGTATTACCAATATAATAATTTAATTCGAGCTATTCGTTTACACCTTTGATGTAACGGCTTTCTATCTATCAAAATCCTTTTCATCATTCCATCAAATACTCAATTTGTACGTGCTTAGACATTACATAACAATGTCTGAACATTAAAACAAGTCTGGAGCACTAACACCTGACTTAAACATTTAAGCAAGGCAACTCTTGCAAATTCATATAAAAGCTAGTTCCTAAAGCATACATGACATGCTTAGACACCCCACATACCGAGCTAAGATTAAGACATCTAACTCAACCAATTTGAGCCTAGTTTCTGACAACTAGATCGCTCAAATTCAAAAATGAGTACACAACACTCAACATGCCGAGTTAAGATTAAGACATCTAACTCAGAAAATTTGAGCCTAGTTTCTAACAACTGGATCGCTCAAGGTAAGAAATGAGTACAAGACACTCAACATGCCAAGTTAAGATCAATACATCTAACTTGACAATTTGAGCCTAGTTTAAACAACTAGTTCATCACGTTTAGAAAACAAACATTCAACGCGCTGACCACAGACAGAAAATCTCTGGCTCGTCTACATTTAGCTCGTACTAGCTAAAGTGAACATAAATAAACCAAGATATACATCTCGGTTTTACTTCGATGTAAGGTGGGACCTCCCATTGAGATACATTCAGAAAGGCTGACATCAACTGCTCGGCCTGACGTTAAACTAGTTCACAATTGGTTAATTGCGAACAAGTACATTCTCGGTTGAAAAGATAAGAAACTTAAGCAAAGATCACATAGACAGATGAAGTACAGAAATAGATACGGCAAGAACACCCACACCGGGTTGAAAATCTAGCCAAAAATAGAAGAATGCATGAAAGCATGAAGACTGACAAAATGACTGGGCTCGGGTATCATAAATATTCAGATAAAGAGTACATTGTTCTAGACAAATCGGCTTTACAACTCTTATATAAGACCAAAAAACAAAAATTTGACTATCCCAGCCCGGCGCCATCCTCCTCCTCGGCCTATGCTATCAAGTCGTCAAAGTTGTTCTCTTGAGGAGTTGGGGGATCCCATGTCGGTTTCCCCTCCTGAGAATCCCTAGCCCTTATGTTTTTTAGAGCATTCTCAGAATAAGGGATTACGGAGTGAGCAGCCCTGGCTTCGGCACTATAAGGATCTTGGACGAAGATTCGAGTGAGCTTCTCTAGAGGTACCTCGACTTCTGGGTCAATGTAGAGAAGGCGAGATAAATTGGACCAAGAATCGCCATATACGGATCCCGCTTCATCAGCTAAGTCATCTCGATACTCTTTTCTCTTCTTATATCGTTCAACGGCGGCCTCCTCTTTCCCAGGTATGCTCTCCTCAAGAAAGGCCAGCCTTTCATCCGTGGCATTCTTCTCCAGTGCCAGGACCTCGGCCCTATTCCTCTGTGCCTCGGCCTCGACCTCAGCAATATTCAGGTCCGTCTCGGATTGAAGCAACGCCTCCTTTAACTTCCCCAAATCCTCAAACACGGACTTCCTGGCTACCTCGGCCTGTTTAACCTTCAACTCAGCCTCGTTCAGCACGGCATCACGAGAAGCCTTCTCCTTCTCCAGGGTTTCAACCTTCTCAACGAGTGTAACAGTGGATTCTTGGGCCGACTTAGCAGTAGCCTCATTCTTGTGCGCCAGATCCACGACTTGCCTAAATACAGCATATTCATGCTGAGCTAAAGAGGTAAACTACAAAAATAAAACACACTCATATCCAAAGGGATTGCAGAAAGGAAATTCAAAATACCAAGGCGAAGTAATAGAGTATCTCATTGAGAATTAAACCCTTCCTGTTGAGGAGTTGGAGTGAGCTGGACTTGTCAGCAACTAGCTGTTTGATATAAGACCTGTTCATAGACCGCTTAATGACAGGTCCTCCAAGCTTGAGGGTGGACCCAGAATGAACCGTCGAATCAAACCCAGACATAATGGGTGCAGCGGCAAAAGAGTCGACCAAGTTTTTAATCTCGGCATCAGATAAGGCGAATGCCGAGGATGAGCCATGTGGAGAGGGAATGGTTCTCTTCTGAGAAAGCTCTTTGTGATCTCGGCCCCTGTCATTTCTAGGTCTCTTTAGTCTACTGCGCCGCTTCGCTTAGGAGTCTGGCCTACGGTCTTCGCCCTATTCTTGAAAGTGCCCATGGCCTTGATTCCGAGCGCGATCACGAGAAGGGCTAACTTTCTCAGTGGGCTCCTCCTCGACCTCGGCCTCAGGCTCGGATGGTACTCCAGATTGAGAAATGGGCGGCTCCTTGGAAAGCAATGACTCCCCCTTATCTTGCAACTCTTTTTGCCGAGCCTCCATGTCGGCATGTCTCTTCTAAACTCCCCTCAATAGGGACAACCTCTTATTCTTACGAGACGCAATGACCGGGTCAACGTGCTCTTCATCAACCTTCTAGATGTCCTTCATTGAGAGATCTGCACAAAAATAAATGTTAGCCTAGGACGAGGCGGGAAGAAAATGAAAGCAAGTATGAAGAAAATTACATCCTATGATGTCCAAAACTTGTAAGCGCTTGTCCCCCTCGGTCCTGCAAGTTGCAAAATCCTTATGAAAGTCAAAATTGGGATGAACAACCCAGTCAGGAAATCAAGTCTCTCTTGGGACCTCGACCAAAGGTCTAACCCCAGCTATGGGCCCCTCATTAGGATGGCCTGAGCATGGTACCAAAAATCCATCTCCAGCTCGACCCAATTAATAATGGAAACGAATGAGAACTGCTCGAGCTTCGCGATCAGATCGGCACTCCTGTCCAGCTCATGAACACGCAAAGGTAGATGCGGTGAATTAACGGGTGCCGTAAAATCCCATCCATGTCGACTATCGACCTTGATCACATGCCTGTTCCAACCAGTGACCTTATTGACAGTATTTGAAATAGGGTCCACGAGTTTGGGTTTGTTAGAATCAGACTTAATGGTGATGGTTCTGGTTTTAGAGTTGTAGGACGAATTGAAAAAGTGATAGAAGGCAAACATACATGGCTTGAAGCTGAGACTACGGCACAGAATAATAAATGCAGTGAGATATCTAACTGCATTGGCATCGAGATGGCCTGGGACGATTTTCCAATCTTCCAAAAATTGATTAATGAAAGGGTCTAAAGGCGGCCTTAGACCGAGGTGGAACTACTTGAAATAAAAAGGGACAAGGGAATTACTATAGTAGAAGGTCTTAGCTTCATGTTCGTCAGCAAAGGGAGTGGCTAAACTATGGCAAAGCCAGTACTCATTCCTATCCACCTCATACGTGGTATAAAGTTCCTCAAGCATCTCGCCTCCCCCTTTGGGATGCTTAGGCCAAGAGGAGCCTCCCAGGTTTATCTGGCCCTTGCCTCGTCCCCGTCTTGTGCCAGCAACCTCGGAGTCAAACTTACCGACGGGCATGTCAGAAGTACTCTCCCCAGCCACACTTGTAGAGGAAGACAAAGGGATTAGACTCACCCTGTGAAGATGACGAGGTGATCTTCTCCCTCATCTCAACCACTTGGGCCGAGGAGAAACCTCCTAAAAACGAAGCCGAGCTTGAGACTTGTCTTTGACATAATGCAAAAAGATGTAGTCTAGTACTTCGTCCAAACTATCAAGAGTCAACACGTCGATATCACCGCCATCTACAGTCCTGGGTGCAAAAGACCCAGAGGGATATTTAACATCCCTTCTAGGGGTTTTATTCATATACAATATTTTGCCAATGGCCGCAAGGGATAAGAGCTTCCACGACCCAACGGATTTAACATAAATCCTAGAATTCCTAGTATAGAAACCGTAAGTGGAATTCTTTTCCCAATACCAACGCTTAGACATCATGAGGACGTGAAATTTAACAGAGGAGATTTGAAGCTTTGAAAAAATCAACAATAGCAGAAAATATAAGCAGAAAATGAAGCCGAAAAAATACCTCAAGAAGCAAAGATAAGCGAATGAAAATAAACGGGAAGCAACGCCGGAGGAATTGGTCGGAGTAATTCATTAGAAAAATGGCCGGAAATGGTGCGGTATAAAGTGTCACCGAGCTGCTGCAAACTGTTCTCCGTTCGGAATCCAAAAAATGAAGGAAATGGTTTTAATTTTATAAGGAGGGCATGCGGGTGTCATAATTGCGCCTCATTAATAGGCGCGGTTTTCCAGGAGAGAATATCCCTTCACTTCTCCACACGTGCGCCATCCAACCACATGACAGGATATATAAAGCCATTGGTATGACCAGCCCCTTGAAATTCGGTGAGACACCCAATCAAGCCAAGGCCGACATAGCATCAAGTAATGTCGGCTTCATGAAAGCAACCAAAAACCCTGAAACATAAAGGACGGACTTGAGTTCCTACTCAGCACGCCGAGATAGAAACTCGGGGGCCACTGAACGACATAAACCGTAGTGATTACATGGAGCTAAGAAACTTGGGCATAAGCCTAACAGGGCCCATAAACTAAAACCTCACTAAGCCCAAGAACGAGCTCAGCATCCATCATAATGTTCAGGCCGACTCGGTTCAGTATATGAGCGTCGGGCCTTAACTCAGTCGACCTCGGCTAAAATCTAAATCAATACTTTGGTTACCAGGTAACCAACTTATCATGCTGACTCGGTTTAGTATATGAAGGTCCTATCCTTCAAGCATGACTCAGAATCTGGTGAAATCTAAGATAGAGACAATAAAGATATCCTTACCTAACAAGGACTCTTTTCCACAAGGAGACTACGTATACAATCCTTATCAGGATTCTATTTCCCATATATATGAAGTCCAATACCAACACGGACTCGATGACTTTCTCTGCAAGCTAGGGTTGCAACATCCATGTTTATATAAATAGGTGTCCTTCCACCTACTCGGGTACACATAATTCTTGACTCTCAATATAGTCAATTAATCTTATTCCTAGCATATATTCACCATACTTACTCTCACGCCAGAGGGCCTTCGCCGGTGAAGCCCCCGACTCAGTTCACGTGTTTTCTTGTGTGTAGGTCCGATCAGGAAGTTCGCTCGCTAGAATTATCTGAACCGTTTGGATAAGGACTGATCCGATATGTTTTTGGCAACATCACAAATATCAATTTCGACTCCATGATCCAATGTCACAAATCACTGTAGGTTCAACAACCCATATGGTCCCAAAATAATAATCACAATTACCAGTCTCGACTCTGCGATCCACTGTCACGAGTCACCGTAGGCCCTGTCGAACCCACACGGTTGGACATACTATGCCCTGACCCCATGATCTTCTGTCATGTGTCATCGTAGGCCTCGTCAGACCCACACGATTAGACCACAGCACTATATACCAAGTTCTGATCCCATGGTCCACTGCCATGAATCCTCGTAGGTTCCGTCGAACCCACACGAGTGAACGTAGCACAATCTATACATATCCAGCGCGCATACACAATCTAAACGATCCAGCCGTTATCATCAACGATACTCAACCAATAATACATCATAATCTATACACATCGCGGTATATGTAATACCCGAGATTTTCGTCTGGTTAATTTGAAATCCTTTCAAATTAGACCAGAAATTTCTCGGTTGTCGAGCGTTGGTATTATTTTCTCGATGATTGATTTTGTGTTTATGGCTATATGTGGTGATTTGTTATATTTTGCTTTCATTTTGGATCGAAGATGTTGTCCGCGAGCGTTTTGTCATGTTCGTTCCGTGCATTTTCAGAAATAAAGTCGTCGGGCCATGGCGGCTGGGCACTGGCCGGGTAGGTGTGGTAGGAACTGGCATAGTGCACGCTACTGTCGGAAGGCAGCATGCTAATCGGCAGAAACTGGCATAGCGCACGCTACGGACGAAAGGTAGCACGTGCTAATCGGCTGAGCAGCAGAGGCAGAAGGGTCTGGACTTCGGCCGGACCAACAGGTGGCGCACGCTACTGCTAGTAATTGCGCGCGCTAACTCAGCAGGCATAGCGCATGCTATTAGGCAGCCCAGCGCATGCTACCTAGGTGGGCAGAGATGTTTCTGAGGTTCTGGACTCCGGAAGGATCGTCAGGTAGCGCACACTACTGCCGGTCATTGTGTGCGCTAATCGACAGGTGTAGCGCACGCTATTCGTCCGCCTAGCGCATGCTACCTGGCTGAGCAGATTAGTGTAGGAGGTTTTGGATGGGATGACTAGTGGGTGATGGTGGGTCCCGGCTGAAGGTTCTAGTCTGAGACTGGCCGTTAGCGCACGCTAACCGGACACCCTAGCGCGCGCTAATGCTCATCAGTATATATATAACCGAGCAGTCGGCTTTCTCCCATTTTTTCCCATTTAACCTCCGTACATTCTACAGCCACGACTTGTAGAACACGAAGGCATGATGCATAACTATCGATTCATGTTGTTTTTCAGTTCCTAACATTGATTAATTATCCTATAATCTTCTCCGATCCATCGAATCAAGGTATGATTTCCTCAAAATCTAGTTTTGGGGATTTCAATCGATTTTGTTCATTTAGTCCGAATCAAGGTATCATTTTCCATGGTTTTATCATTACCGATTCGTCGTTTAATTGAGTTCTCAATTGACGCCTTCAAGGTGTCCGAAAAAATGCCGTAGAGGGAGATTCGGTCATTTTATGATGTTTTTCCTTGTGTGATTGATTGTTTAATTGATGATAGGATATTAGGGATTAATTCCCTGTGAAGAGCTGGTGTTGAACCCTTCTGATCGTGATTTTCATCGGACTTCCGGATTTTTCCGATCGGCCGTATTCTTCGGAATATTCGCGAAAGATTACCAAGGCAAGTACCTTGATATATGAATAATATCTACATAAAATCATAGTTGCCGAAGTGTATGCATTATTTTATACGTATATATATATATATATATATAAGTATATATGTATACATATGTTTGTGAATATTGAGTGATTGATGTTAATATTAGTTTGATGTACTTAATTTGGATTAAAGTATAAGCAATATATATAGAGATAATATAGCCAGGTATGTGTATTTGGTTGAATTACGATTCAGGGATATATGTGTAGGTGTTGGTTTCTTTATAACTGAAGGCGTATTGTGCCGAGTTTTGATTGATAACGTGCGTGGTGTTGTTTGTCTCTGTAGTTGTTGATTGACAGATAATTTGTGTGAATTTGTATACTGATTTTGATAATTGTTGCGATGATTGATTATGTGCTTGATGTTTGAAACAATGTGAATATTTGTTTGTGAGAGACGTCGTATCTGGAGCCTCTGAGGGCGGGGCGTGTACTCCGGCCTATATACGCTGCAATGAGTGGCTCCATATGGTTGGTGAATGCCGGTGTTACCTAATCCGTGTGCAATAGGCGGCTCTTGTGGGAGTGAGCGCCGGCACGGTGACATGTTCAAGGGGCGGCCAACATAGTGTAGTGAACGCCGGTGCACAAGTGTGCAAGTGAGGCACCTGATAGGCTTATTGGTTACGGATATTTATGTGACATCTAAGACCCCGAAACCAAAAAATTTTTGTACTTCAAAAGTTATTTTGAACTCATTTTAAATGTTGGTCTAGATAAGGACTGAGATTTGTGCTTCTGAAAGTTTGTTTCAACTCGTTTAAATGTTGGTATCAGGATTAATTAACCAAAGATATCTTACGAGATTTCCAAGGGTTAATTAATCAAGGGTCTTGAGCAGAATTTGCCTAAATGAGAGGTTGTGACATTGATTGTGCTGTGAAGTTTCCTGTGGAATGTTGAGATGATTATTCTTGTGATGGTGTTCGGTAGATTAGGTCGAGGACCCCATGAGATGTTGAAATGATTGTTCTTGTGATGATGTTATGTGGATTGGGTCGAGGACCCCGTGAGATGTTGAGATGATTGTTCTTGTGATGTTATTCTGTGGATTGGGTCGAGGACCTCATGAGATGTTGAGATGATTGTTCTTATGATAGTGTTCTGCAAATTGGGTCGAGGACTCCGAATTACGTTGAAATGGTTTTCCTGTAAAATTGTTTTTCACATACTGGATCAAGGACCCGAGAAATTTTGAAGTTATTTTCTAAAGCATTTCCATTCGATTTTTTTTAAAACCCCAAATCATTCGAAACGGACAAAGTCAATAATAACGTTTTCAACCCATCTTATCAAAATATTTTTCAAAATATATTCCTTTTAAAAAGGGGGTTTTCGAACTAGTTCTTCTGACTCATTGGGGCTCATCTAAAGTTTTCATTGACGTTATGTTCTGTAAAGAAAATATGACTGTGTGAATATCTCTCACCTTATGTAGGTGAATGCTCTTCTGTGCTGGTTGTGAGAATGTGTGGTTCATGTTAAGGCTTCGTGGCTGTTGAGTTTTGTGTTGATATTTTTCGTATATCTTGCATATTATGTACTTGTACTAGCAAATTTCAGTTTGCTAACCCCCGAGTATTCGGGGGGTGGGTGCCTGTTTTGCGGTAAGGTTTGCATCTCGGGAGTAGTCATGGGATTGGCTTGGAAGGAAATGGAGGACGATGATGCTAATCACACAAGAATCAGAGTCTTTTCTTTTGTTTTATTTTGGTCAGTATTTCTCTTGTGATCGAGTATTCACCCTTGCACGGGTGTGGTTTTCATTTATTAAATTGAGTTGTCATTCTTTTCTATATTCAAGTTTATTATTGTCGTGAACTATGTTGTTTTTTAATTGTTTAATGACCTTGTTGGTCTGTTTTGTAATTAAATTAACCTCGGTCGGTCTATCATTGAGCAGTCTTTTGAAGTTTAGCCTGGTAGATTTTTGTGAGAAGGGTCTATGGCATGTGACATTCCTAGTCAAATTCTGGGGGTGTTACAGTTATGGTATCAGAGCCTAGGTTTGAGAAAAACCTAGGTCGTTGGGCAAGTCCATGCCCAGTGTAAATCGCGCACATCACAGTTGTGATTAGTATTGTTGGCCACTAAGTATACAGAATATAGCTTGGAAAGTGTTTAAGCAACAAGCTCTATGATTTTCAAGTTAGAGTGCGTAGCGGAAGTCTTATGTGATGAGATTCTTTGTAAATCTGACAACTAGGTATGAAGTGTATACTTAAAATAATCACAGTTATTAAAACAGTAAATGCAGAAGGTAATTAACACAGTAATTAAAGTGGTTTGAGGTAAACCCCTCTACGTCCACTGGTCCTCCACACAGGAGTGAAAATATTTATTATAAATACTGTGTACACAACTATGTATTTATAATCAAACCTATCAATGTATCGTTCACACAGATTGATACAAAGATCGTAGCTTTCAACTGTTCACATAGATTGGTTAAGGCTGACACTTGACTGGCTTCTTCACACACAGTTTCGAAGCTTCATCTCTACAATGCAGATCCATCACACACAGTTCAGGAAAAGCAAGGCTTTCTCAGTCCACACAGGGCTGATGGCTTTCTTCAATCAAAGAACGTTGTTTGAACAACAGCTTGGCTTTCTTGGGCTTTAGCTGATGATGTGTTGTTCAGGAATGAGCACTTATATATTTCTTCTCTTAGGATAGACTGAATGCCTGAAGAAATATTACTGCTCTTGATATACTGTTCGTTAGAGGATCTCGATGAAACTCAGTATATCTCAGTTTGAATACTTGTGAAAGCTTGAGTATAGTTCTTCGTTCGTAAATGTTCAAGTATTCTCTTGGTATATGTATGTTCTCTTGTATTCTAGTGTGTCTGATCTTCAAACTCTGGGGGTATATATAGCCTTTTTGGAATAGATCCGTTGAGAAAAATCCATTGAGCAAAGGTCCGTTCCAATGGGATGATTTATTTGAATAAAGCACGATCCGGTTTTTGCTCCTTATTTGAAGATCTCTGTTGGCTTAGTATTTAAATACTTTATCCTTTTAGTATTTAAATACTTCTTCTCAAATGGGACATGACTTTAGTAAATAAGGTAGATTCTGTTCCAATGGTTTTAAGTCCTATTTGGATAAGTATTGAAGATCTCAATACTTACAGCCTCGATGCTGTATCCAACATATTGTTGTAGGTTATGTTAGAATGATACTGTATGGAAGTATGTTGCATGATCATTTCGGGACAGCTTCCATACTTAGCGTCATATAGACATATGAGTCTCTTTGCTGTATGGTGGGTCTTTATACTTTTGCTGCATGTTGGCATTATGAGAAGACTTCGATACAGGATTAAAAACTTTGATCATCTTTCGATACAGCTGCTTTGCTGTATGTTGGCACTTTATCCAAACTTTGATACAGTATTGTTTTATCCCAACAAGTATCGTGGTCCCGACATCATCTTCAGGCGATCCGTGATGGTATGTCTCCCGATTGTAAGTCCCCTTCTATGTGTATTTGATTATGTTGTGCTAATATGTTTAATGTTGAACAAAGGGCTGGAACTTGTTTGTGGTATTACTGTTTTAGGATATTGTAGGTCACAAGTCGTCAGGAATAAATCTAGGGGGGTGAATAGACTTATTGAAACTTTTTTCCTGAAAGTCAGGTGAGTTTCTCAGCTCTGATAAGTACAGATGACTTAAAGTCGTCTGCAGACAAGATATGCGGAAGACACAACTGACGACGATAGCAGGTAACTTAATGTTCTCTGCAGATAACTAACTAATGGAAAAATAAATATGTATGCAGTAGGTAAGTATGATGTTCAATGCAGTAAAACACGCAGACACTTATAGTGGTTTCAGAGGTGGGGTAATCCTCTACTAATCCGCTTCTCTCCAAACCAGTTGGAAATAAATTCACTATAACTGTCAACCAATGATAAAGGTTACAATGAATTTTGCCTAGTTACAACAGCTTCCAAACAGTGGAAACCCATGGCCATTGCAGCTCCCTTGACTACCTAGCACCTCCTGATTGAAAACCCTTGGATGCCGCAACAACGCTCGCGTTGTCTATCACCTTCCAATCAAGAACCTGTGGATGAGTTTACAGACTCTTTACTCTCAAGAACCTCGTTTAAGAAAGCAACCCGATACTCAAGTTTTAGATAAGAGTGTTGTTTTCTCCAGCAAAGAACTTCTTTGGATATGATCTCTTAAGCTTGCTCTTTCACGATGCTACAGAATGCTTTTTATTTGCTTGAGTGCTTTGATCGCTTGTAAGTTTTGTTCGCATTGTTGTTCGCATCGTATCTTGCTCAATTCATATCTTCAGATATATATAGTACGATCCCTGAGCTTTCTTCATAGCTGTTGCACTACTGTAACAAATACTTCCGTTGGAGAGTGGACTTCTTTGTTTATCTTATCAATCTGTTGCAAGGCTGGATTCCCTTTTCAATTCTGACTGTTTGAAAGACTATCTTGTGAGCGTCGTTATTCTTGATTAGAAAAAGTATAAAGTCTTCAGAACGGGGATGTTGATGAATATTTTAATTCCTTGCTTTCCGGGAATCTTTCAAGTTTGTCTCCTACGTCCGCATGCGTCTTTCTGTGATTGTTGACTTTCAACTCTTGCTGACATGGACTGTGTATCTTGGCTGAACTGAGAACCTGTCTGATGTAAAGTGCTCTAATGTGAAGTCCTTTGAGGTTCTCTGACTTGAACTTTTCTGATATGAAGTTCTCTGACTTGAGGTTCTCTGACTTGAACTTCTATGAGATGATCTTCTCTGCTCTGAAGTGAGGTTATCTGACATGAACTTCTCTGCCTTGAAGTTCTCTGACTTGGACTTCTCTGAGATAAAGTCCTCTGGTCTGGAATGAACTTCTCTGATCTTCTCTTATCTGAACTTTATGAAATAAAGTTCTCTGTTCTGTACTTAGTCAATTTTACAACTGATCAATAATACTAAGCCTGAAAACTTAAGGCCTATAGAAGATACTCATTTGATTCTTCTTTATATTTTTCCAAGTATTTTAAACATACATTTGAATAATGAATCACTACAGGGATGACATCATCAAAATTTAATAGGTATTCCTAATAGATATAACATGCGTATCCGGTCCGAGTGAAAACGATCATGTAGTACACTCCAGAATCAAGTATATTTATCGATTTCTACATTCCATTAGAATGAATTTTTAAATGTTAGTCTCATCCACTGCACGAACATTTTAAAGTAATGTTTTGAAATTTTTCAAACATTATGAAAACCTATTATTTAATATCGTCGTATCAAATGGTTACGTATTTCGGTGAAAAATATTTTTTCGATTAAACATTTTGTAGAAGAGGAAAGACTTTAAAATTTTGGTATTTGAATTTCAAATTAAAATTTTGAAATATTTCACATTAGTTATGACGTCTTTGAAATTTTAAAAACATAAATTATTTTGTGCATGATTCAAAAATAGTTTTAAAGTCAACATATGCAATAAAACTTCCTCTTCTAATTTAAGAACAGTATTTACGAGCTTTGGGCAAAACGTGACTCGCCCTCTTTTTTCAAAAAAGTTTGTTTTCATCAAGTGCATACATAAAATGGTCGTCCTCGTCGAAAGACTAGAAATTGATTTCAGAAAAACTTCATGCTTTACAATACTACTATTATTCCTAGGAGCGTATAAAGTCAATTCCGAACGTAATAAGAATACTCGGACTCGTATATAGTACGCATACTCCCCGATTTTTTTTCCATTTTAGTGTTGCCTACATTGGACATTTGGGGACGCTAGCTAAACCTTGTGTTCATAATTGTGGTATACTGTAAGATTGATTATTTAGTTATGCTTAAGGTATCATATGTATTAGTATGTCGAGCCTTGGCGGATGTAGACGTAATGATGGATGTAGAAGTGGTGAGTTGGTTCATATGACAATGATTCATGCTACGGTGAAGGAGTACCAAGATCAAACGATATCCTATGAAATTTCCTCAGTGGTTGAACCCACGAGCGAAGCGAAGAGGCCGATGACATCTGGAAAATGTTTGGGTGGAATAGGGACTAAGGCTCCCAAACCCCCACGTCGTTCGAATGCGTCATCTTCTCGGTCGGGAGTGAACACTGGGAATCCCAAGCCAGCATCATTGACTCTCGGTAAGAAGGGGAGGTGCTTCAACTGCAACTGTCTGGGCCATGTTCGTGCAAATTGTTCCTTTACACTCTTGACTTGTTACTAGTACGGGTGTGAAGGTCATTGGGATAAATATTGTGAGATGGCTCCCGAATTGGCAAAGAATGCTACCCTATTAGCGAACAGAGCAAATGACCGAAGGGTGTCCCGAAACCCTATATTTCCTTCTGAGGAGCCTAATGTGGGAGAATGAAGATGTTATAATATGTCCTAATCGTTGCTGTTTCCAACAATCGTGACATTAACCGTTTTTTTCATTTCATTGCTTTACGTTTCCAACTCTGGTTATTTAAAGTTTCGGGGTCAAAACTTCTTCTTAGTATGGGGGAATGTATTACCAGTACTTTTCTTAGTATTTTCGGTGTTGGGTAACCTTTCATTGTTGGTAATTCATTTGAGATCCTCTCGACAATTTTAAACCACACTGTTCTACTTAGCCTACCGTCCTCCGAACCAATTTCGGAGCTGTTTTGTTGAATTCTGTAGGTTATTGTGGCCTTTCCACATCCGAATTTGATCCTTGCAAACTTTGTTCGAAACTATTATTCCCACATGTGCAATTAATATTTCCAGATGTGTTATGAGCTTGGATGCGGTTGGTCGAGATTGAAACATGGTTTCAGGACGTCTGATCCATTTTGTGATCTTTCTAAACTCTTGGAGCTCTTAACTCCAAATTCATACTCCTCCACTTCGACTCGTGTTTATATATATTTTTATGGCCTCAACTCACGTACCAGATACTTGCTTAGTCAGTTCATTGTATTTCAAGGACTCTCGCGTTCGCGCATTGCTCGTGATGTTTTGGGATTGAGCAAAGTAGTTATTTTTCCTTGTTTGTTCTACCGCTCTCTATTTTAAGTTTCGGGACGAAACTTATTTTAAGAGGGGGTATAATGTAATACCCGAGATTTTCGTTCTGGTTAATTTGAGATCTTTTCAAATTAGACTGGAAATTTCTCGGTTGTCTAGCATTGGTATTATTTTCTCGACGACTGATTTTGTGTTTATGGCCATGTGTTGTGATTTGTTATATGTTGTCTTCAGATCGGATCGATGATGTTGTCCGCGAGTGTTTTGTCATGTTTGTTCCGTGCGTTTTCGGAAATAAAGTCATCGGGTCATGGCGGTTGGGCACTGGTCGGGCAGGTGCGGCAGGAATCGACATAGCACACGCTACTTCCGGAAGGCAGTGCGCTAATCGGCAGGAACTGGCATAGCGCACGCTACAGACGGAAGGCAGCACGCGCTAATCGGCTGAGCAGCAGAGGCAGAAGGGTTTGGACTTCAGCCGGACCAACAGGTAGCGCACACTACTGCCGGTAATTGTGCGCACTAACTCGGACGGCATAGCACATGCTATTCGATAGCCCAACGCATGCTACCTGGCTGGGCAGAGAGGTTTCTGAGGTTCTGGACTCCAGAAGGATCGGCAGGTAGCGCACACTACTGTCAGTCATTGCGCGCGCTAATCAGCAGGTGTAGCGCACGCTATTTGGCCGCCTAGCGCACGCTTCCTGGCTGATCAGATTAGTCCAGGAGGTTCTGGATAGGCGGAATAGCGCGTGATGGTGGGTCCCGGCCGAAGGTTCTAGTCCGAGACTGGCAGTTAGCGCACGCTAACCGGACACCCTCGCGCGTGCTAATGCTCATCAGTATATATTACCGAGCAGTCGGCTTTCTCTCGTTTTTCCCATTTCACATCCGTACCTTCCACAGCTACGACTTAGAGAACACGAAGGCATGATGTATAACTATCGATTCACATTGTTTTTGAGTTCCTATCATCGACTAATCATCCTATAATCTTCTTCGATCCATCGAATCAAGGTATGATTTCCTAAAAATCTAGTTTTGAGGATTTCAATTGATTTCGTTCATTTAGTCCGAATTAGCTTAGAGTAATGATGGATTATCAAAGATTAAGTTGTATTCTGTCAATTTCATCATTTTCCCCCAGTTTTATCATTACCGATTTGTCGTTTAATTGAGTTCTCAATTGACGCCTTCAAGGTGTCCGGGAAAATGCCACAGAGAGAGATTCGGTCGTTTTACGATGTTTTTTCTCATGTGATTGATTGTTTAATTGATGATAGGATATTATGACGAATTCCTTGCGAAGAGATGGTGTTGAACCCTTCTGATCGTCGTTTTCATCAGAGTTATGAATTTTTCCGATCGGGCATATTCTTCGGAGTATTTGCGAAAGATTACCAAGGCAAGTACCTTGATATATGAATTATATCTACGTAAAATCATAGTTGCCGAAGTTTATGTATTATTTTATATGGATATATATATATATATAAGTGTATATATATATATACATATGTTTGTGAATATTGAGTGATTGATGTTAATATTAGTTTGACGTACTTAATTTGGATTAAAGTATAAGCTATATTTATAGAGATAATATAGCCAGTATGTGTATTTGGTTGAATTACGATTCAGGGATATATCTGTAGGTGTTGGTTTGTTTATGCCTGAAGGCGTATTATGCCGAGTTTTGATTGATAATGTGCGTGGTGTTGTTTGTCTGTGTAGTTATTGACTGACAGATAATTTGTGTACTGATTTTGATAATTGTTGCGATGATTGACTATGTGCTTGATGTTTGAAACAATGTGAATATTTGTTTGTGAGAGACGTCGTATCCGGAGCCTCTGAGGGCGGTACGTGTACTCCGACTTGTGTACGCCACAATGAGTGGCTCCATATGGTTGGTGAACGCCGGTGTTACCTAATGCGTGTGCAAGGGGTGGCTCTTGCGGGAGTGAGCGCCGACGCGGTGACATGTTCAAGGGGCGGCCAACATAGTGTAGTGAATGCCGGTGCACAGGTGTGCAAGGGAGGCGCCTGGCAGGCTTATTAGTTACGGATATTCGAGTGACAGCTAAGACCCAGATACCAAAAAATTTTCGTACTTTAAAAGTTCTTTTGAACCCGTTTTAAATGTTGGTCTCGATAAAGGCTGAGATTTGTGCTTCTGAAAGTTTGTTTCAACTCGTTTAAATATTGGTATCAGGATTAATTAACCAAGGACATCTGATGAGATTACTGAGGGTTAATTAATCAAGGGTCTTGAGCAGGATTTGTCGAAATGAGAGACTGTGACATTGATTGTGCTGTGAAGTGTTCTGTGGAATGTTGAGATGATTGTTCTTGTGATGATGTTCGGTAGATTGGGTCGAGGACCCCGTGAGATGTTGAAATGATTGTTCTTGTGATGATGTTCTGTGGATTAGGTCGAGGACCCCGTGATATGTTGAGATGATTGTTATTGTGATGATATTCCGTGGATTGGGTCGAGGACCCCGTGAGATGTTGAGATGATTGTTCTTGGGATAGTGTTCTACAAATTGGATCGAGGACCCCGAATAACGCTGAAATGGTTTTCCTGTAAAATTATTTTTCGCATACTGGGTCAAGGACCCGAGAAATTTTGAAGTTATTTTCTAAAGCATTTTCATTCGTTTTTTTTTAAAACCCCAAATCATTCAAAACGGCCCAAGTCAATAATAACATTTTCAAACCATGTTACGTAATTGTGTGAACACAAGTGCATGTTGTCGTAATCAAGTAATAAAGTGATGAGAAAAATATCGTTCCCTCGAGGACTGATGTACTAAGTACCAATTTATTCATATTTCTAATTTTATTTGAACGATCGAAATTATGGGGTTGAATAATTATTAATAACTAAGTATTGCAATAAACTAAAAACAAACAATAGAGTCGATAGTTCGATAAAAGGATGATCAAATAGGAGAGGAATCTAGGATCGATAATTCGCCTCGATTAATCCAAATTAATCTTGATTAATATAATTTATGTAATTTCCCAATTTATTGAAAGCGAAGATTCTAAGTTAATCAAATGCCTCTCCCGAGGTCAGTAGAATTTTCCAAAGTGAATAATTAACTCTATTCCTAGGTGAGTTAATTCGACAATAGCCAAAAAGTTCTAAATCTTCAAACAAGCTTCGTAATTCTTTTGAGTATATTCCTATCTCACAAGACAAAACGGTTTTCTCCCAATTTTCTCTACTTACTCTCATCTCCCGACTCAAGTTACGTAGTTATAACAATTCAATCGTAGGCCACACAATTGAAAGCATTAAGAATAATTGGGGAAAACTCAATAAAAAAAGGGAAATATATGAATAACGTAAAATCAAGGGTTAATCCATCATAATATTGGTTTCATCTCAATCCTAAAAAAAGGGGTCTACCCCGACATACTAGAAAACAATACATAAGGATTTGAATAAAACATAGAAAAGAAATTCAAACACAATCGATGAACTTCTTCTTCCGTTTTCTGGCCTTGCTCTCTGCTGCTAGGTATTCTTCTCCTCTCCTTCGATCCTCTATTTTCTGACCTTCACTGCCTTTTTATAACTATCATCTGTCTCCAAAAAAGCGTCCGAGGATTAGGTCGAATCCGCCTCCAAAACAGCCCAAAATTGCTATCTGAATTTAGGGAACCCACACTGCGGGCCGCGGGCCGGCTTAAGTGTGCCGCGGCCCTAGTCATTAGACAGTCCAGACCTGGGCGAGATTTCTTTATGGGCCGCGGCTCGTAGGAAGTGTGCCGCGGCCTCCGGTACAGTTCGTATCGCCCTGCTTGGAGTTGTGCCTGTGCCGCGGCCCAGCCTCGGCGCGACGCGTCCCTTGATCGAAAAATGTCCTTTTTGGGCCGTTTTTCCATTTTCGAGCTTCAGGACTCTAATTTTCTTCAGAACATGTAAACATAATGCATTAAGAGCTCATTTACGCAGATTTAAACCGAAAATGGAGATAAAATAATGACAATAAAGCGCACAAAAATACATGTAACAAATACCCCCAAACTTAAGCCTTTGGTTGTCCTCAAGCAAAAATCAATTTCAAACAAGACTACAAGTATCATGGCCAATCGTGCAAATCCATAGTGCTCAACTAATTAATACTGCCCTGAAAATCTCAAAGAATAATACGAATATCGTACTAGTGAGTCACATTATGGACAATGATTCCACAAGGTAACCATTTTTAGTGCTAATCAATAGTTCATGAAGAAAATCAAGGCTCAAAGATTAACAAACGTGAATTGAGCCAACCGCCAATATAAATGTTGAGAGTATAACAAGCCAACTCGCCCGGTCCCACAACCTCGTGGAAAAAACACAAGAATTTAATAATATTCCCCAGACAGCACTGCCTTATATTTAATCATTATAATGATTTGAATTAACCGCTAGGTTTCGACTCCCGGGATGTTTCATCGGAAGAACCCTAGGGTGGGTTTCCATTCTCATGTATTGGGGAACCGTTTGACGTCATGGGGCTCATGAATACTTCTAGTTACTAAGTCTCCCTCGACAGCGGAGAAAAAAACTCGAATAGCTACTCCCGCATGTCCGATTCAAGGTTGCTGTTTTACGCGAATGTAAATGACGGGTCACGTGAATACATCCGGTTACTTGGCTTCCTATCATCGGAGATGCGATTTTTCTGAACCATTAATCTACTCATGAACATGTCTATTCAAGATTGTCGTTTTACGCGAGAGTAAAGAACGGGTCACGTGAATACCCCCGGTTACTAGACTTCCCATCATAGAACTTGCAAGGTTGCTCAAATTTTGGGAATTAAAATTGTCCGACTCAATGCCTAACCTTAGGTACTTAATTGAATGCCAACAAGACTAATGTTACTGGACGACTAGCTAAGTGAATAGTGCCTCCAAACATATAGACGACGGCTCATGTAATGCGGACACTACAAACACGTATGTCTCATTTCTTATATGCCAAGACTACCACAATGACGCAAAAAAATCAGACCGAAATGAATACTCTAGGGAAACAAATATCGCATAATGTGAACTCGACTAATACTCATCGTTTCTTCAAATAGAAATCAGTATCATAAATTCGGTCTTACACAAGGCTGCACGACATACTCACGAATGAAAACAAAATCCAGCACACCATAGAAGACAAGCAAGGCAACTAAATAAATAACAGCTAAAAATAAATAACAACTAAAAAGTAATCCCCCCCCCCAACTTGAGAAGTACATTAACCCTAATGGACGACAAATAGGAATAAGTAAAGGACAGGTCAAGTACTCCCCTGAATGAAAGTAAGCTCAGGCACTGGCATCAGCCTCGTCCGGTGAAGTGGGTGGTGTAGGTGGCCTGGTCGGAGGGATGAAGGGTCCATCCAGGCGAAGGATATGGCCTGTCCATACAGCTAAGTAGTCCCGATGGTAAGCGTCCCTCGCAGCTAAGCGTCTCTCCGCACGCCGATTGGCCCGGCTGACCTGCTCGTACATCTCCTCTCGAATGGCTGCGATCACGCTATCTCTCTCTGCTTGCATCTCCTCCCTCAAGCCATCAAACATCGCCTGAAGAAGGTGATCTCTCGCTGGCGGTGGAGTGGACTCCGTCTGATCCTCGGTATCTACCGCCGGCTCATGAGTCAGAAGAAGTGGCCCTGAGGAGTGCTCATATGGCTCGTCTAGAATAAATCCTCATCCCCGCGGGTGTGCCCGCGCACCACCCCACTGGTCGAAGCGAGAGATAATACGATGATCGATCGGACCCTGGGGTGCTATAGTCGGCTCGTCATCCGACCAAGTCACACCCGACTGGCGGCATAAGGCGCAAATGAGAGAGGGATGTTTTAGCCCCGTCTTGGCCCCTCCTTGGATGCACTGAAGAATAGACCGTGCCAAACGTGGGGCCACATCAAATCTAAGTCCAGCCGTGATGGCATATAGAAGTCGGGCGCGAGGAAGCAAGACAGAGCGGATCTGCGAAGTAGGGTCAACTTGCGAGCAGAGAAAATATAGCCAAGCTCGCCCGAGCCGACTGAGATGGGAACTCTTGAAGAAGAAAGCCGCGGACCCCGGGACACGCATTTCCCAAACGGACTCCGGATGGGCAAGTGTCTCCAACAATGCCTCCCTCGTGAGGCTCCCCATGGTCTGTGTGAATGCCGATTCATCTACCTCGGGTAGCTCATATAAACTCCGGATCGCTGTTGCCGAAAAGTCCACTGTCTGGCCACGGACAACGACCTCAGTACGTATATCCGGTCTTCCCAACATCTGTCCTCCCTGGACATGAAGTAATAAAGCGCTGGCGTAGAATTCTTGTACGATAGAGATCACGGCCGGCTCGGGTTGTGCGGCAAATATTGTCCACCCATCTCGGTGATCATTGTCAGTAGTTCGCCATCTTGGGGGGCGGGAGTGAATCCCCTCTCAGGAATTATGGGCCGGGGACGAATTCTCTCATTAAAAATTCGATAGGTTTTAGGGTCGGAGAATTGTTGGGATTGCCCTTCCGTCCGGTTTTGCGAGGTTTCCCCTCTCGGGGGGACGATCGAGTCCTAGTTCGAGTGGAGCTCAACTTTATTTTGCATGCCATTATGTGTTCCTGAAAATAAAACAGTATATCAGATGACTTTAAATAACAAAACACCAATCACAACTTATAAAGTGCGAGAAACGAATGTAGCGTTAAAAACTTTCACTTCCATATGAGGGACATGATGCGAAGATTTAATCCAAAATAAGCATTAAGGCAGGGGGGAGAAACACTATTCAGAATATCATGTTCATCTCCAAAGATTGACGATTTTTTTATTCAAGAGTTTTACTGGGGCATTTCATCGAACACATGATATGCGTGATTTCAAATCAAGAGGAAAAACAATTATTTGTAAATTCAATCACCACCAACAAATACATTCAAATTAACTCATGTCAACACACGAAATAACTCAGCATAAATCAATATTCACAATTTAATACGATCAAAATCTCAATATAGTGCTCAAGACAAGTTCATAAAACAAAAACGCAATAAAATCCAACCCACTTATCAATCCTTGCAATTATTAACAATTCAAGTTAAGGAATGTGGATTACCTGGTATGGCACAAATAAATTAAGAGGTATAACCGATTGGAACAAGGTGACCTGCGGCGCTGAGGAGGAAGAAGGGTTTAGGGAATGGTACCTTTCTTCGACCGAATACCTTTATTTCATGCGTTGCCCGTTTAAATTCTTCAGCAGGGGCTGCGGCATGTAGCAAGTGAGTCGCGGCCCAGAGTACAACAGGTTTTTGATGTTTGAGCTTTTCGCAGCGTGCCGCGGCACATTGTACGGGTGCCGCGGCTTCCAGGGTAAGTGTGCCGCGGCTCAGCGTTAGTGTGCCGCGTCACTTAGTACAGGTAACTTGGCTCATTTCTGGGGCTTTGGCATGCCGTGGCCTATTCATAGTGTTCCGCGGCTCGAAAGCTTATGTGCCGCGGCTCAGAATACGCGCCCCGCGCCCCTAGTACAACAAGTTTAGCCGAGTTTTGAGAATTGTGTGTGCCGCGGCTCGTTCTTAGTGCGCCGTAGCCCTAAGTTAAAATTTGCCCTGGAGAAGTTCCTGCACAGGTTTTTTCAAGTGAAAACACAATAGGAAATGAGAAAGAAGCATAGCAAAGCAAAAATGCCGAAAAATAGACTCCTAAAATGAAGGAAAACAATGAAAAACTAAAATCTACAACTAATACTCGGGTTGTCTCCTGAGAAACGCTAAGTTTGTAGTCTTCAGCTGGACTTTTTGAAAATCAATTTGATTTTCTCAAACACCATTTGGACTCCGCCACGTCCATCGAACCATTAATATGTGTTTTAAATTTTTGACCATTCGTTTTTAACCGTTCGACTTTTGGTTTGGACATCCAACGTTCTTTGTGAAAACACTTGAACAATAGTAACTTCCCAAAACACCCATATTGCAACTGAATTGGCACCCGCTTCACTTCCAGCTTAGTTTTCTTTTCCACGAACGAACTTATGACGGCATGAGAATTTTTCAATGGTGGGTGAACGGATGATGAAGACGACATGTCCAAATGCCTAAGATACGTGACTCGTTCTACATTTTTCTTAGATGTCGGAGCAACTAAAACATATTATGAACACTTCGACTGACAACTCTCCCGGTGTGTGTCTTTCACAAAAATGTCTAAGCTTTCAATTTGAGAACACTTCTCGACATTTCTTGGATGAGGGAGAGATCGAAACACTTTTAATGTGACTTGTTCATCTTGAACCCGAAGCATCAATTCACCCTCCTGAACATCAATAAGGGTCCTTCCAGTGGCCAAAAACGGTCTACCCAAAATAATCGGAATCTCATGATCTTCTTCCATATCAAGCACAATAAAATCAGCGGGGAAAATGAATTTATCAACTGACCAGAACATCTTCTATCACCCCTCTAGGGTACTTGATGGATCGATCTGCTAGTTGTAAAGAGACCGTAGTAGGTTTGGCCTCCCCAATACCTAGTTTCTTGAAAATAGAGAGAGGCATAAGAGTAACACTGGCTCCAAGGTCACACGAAGCTCTATCAAACGACGAGTTTCCAATAGTACACGGTATAGTGAAGCTTCCTGGATCCTTCAATTTAGGTGGGAGCTTTTTCTGCGGAATAGCGCTGCGTTCTTCGGTCAGCGCCACCGTTTCACATTCTTCGAGCTTCCTTTTATTAGATAAAATCTCCTTCATAAACTTCACATAGCTCGGCATTTGTTCCAAAGCATCGGCAAATGGGATATTAATGTGCAATTTCTTAAAGACATCAAAAACTTAGAAAACTGCTTGTCTAACTTTTGCTTTTGCAGACGCTATGGAAAAAGGACTGGTGGTACATAAGTAGGATGTGTGGCCGAGACTGCTTTTGACTTGGGCTCTTCCTCATTCACTTGCTCAACGGGGCTGCTATTTCCTTTGCTACTCTTGGGCTGCTCGTGTAGCTCCTTTCCACTTAATAACTCAATAGCTTGCACATATTCCTTAGGATTCATTTCGGTAGCACTTGGTAAGACACCTTGGGATCTAGATGACAATAGATTTGCAATCTGCCCCATTTGAACCTCCAAATTCCGAATAGAAGCGGAATGATTTTGTAGAGTAGTTTTCGTGCGGGTCATGAATTGACTCGTGTTAGCCGCCAATTGAGCAATCGCATCTTCTAAAGAAACCTTCGGTGGTAGAGGGGGCTGCTGTGGTAGCTGAGTGACTTGAGCTTGTGGAGGATTGTTCAACTCTTGCCCGTTCCTCCATGAAAGATTGGGATAATTTCGCCACCCTTGGTTGTAAGTGTTGGAATACGGGTTGTTCTGACGATTTCCATTACCCACAAATTGAGCTTGTCCCATCTATGTTTGCTCACAATGATTCCCGACTTGACATTCAGCACTAGGATGTGACCCGTTGCACCAATTACTTGTTTCCATGGTATTAGTATAAGGGGTATGTGAAAAAGCTTGCAGTTGTTGAGTTAAAGCTGCAACTTGGGCTGATAACGTAGAGATTGGATCATTGTCGGAAATTCCCATAACTCGCTTTGGATTCACATATTCAGAAGGCCACTGATAAGCATTTGCAGCCATAGATTCTAGTAAAGAATGAGCTTAAGCCATCGCCTTGCCCATTAAAGCACCTCCAGTGGCTGCATCAACAAGAGTGCGTGTAGAAGCACTCAGTCCATTGTAGAACGTTTGAATCTGCAGCCAATCCGGTAGACCATGATGGGGGCATCTCCTTAGCAAATCCTTGTATCGCTCTCATGCCTCATGCAGTGATTCCATCTCAAATTTCCCGAAAGTAGTTATTTCATTCCTGAGTCTCGCTATCTTCGCCGGCAGAAAGAACTTATCCAGAAAAGCTTGTGATAACTCCGCCCAAGTTGTGATAGAGCCCGATGGGAGTAAATTCAACCAAAACTTGGCCTTGGCCCTTAGAGAGAATGGGAAAGCCGTAGACGAATGGCATCATCAGTAACTCTATTATTCTTGAATGTGTCACAAATCTCGAGAAACGAAGTAATGTGAGCATTGGGATCGTCATTCGCCAGTCCGCAAAATTGGCTCGCTTGCACCATTTCGACGATAGCCGGCTTGATTTCAAAGTTGTTTGCTTGAATGGTCGGGTGTCGAATCCCCGAAAAGTTTGCATTAAGTGCATAGTCACGGAGAGCCAATGCTGGTTGAGCCTGCTGAACTGGGTTGTCAACCCCTTGATTTCCAGTGTTGTTTCCCATGATATCCGTAATCAAATATTCACGTCTTTCCTTCCTATTTTTCCGTAAAGTGCGTTCGAGTTCAGTATCCAAAGGGAATAAACCTTCGTCACCAAATTTTCTCATGTACTAAACGAACTCCTGAAATGAAAACAAATAAAAACAATTTTACACAAAAATAAAATAATGTTCAAATTAAGACTAAAAATACTGAAATTGATATTAGTAAAAACAACCAGTCCCCGGCAACGGCGCCAAAAACTTGTTACGTAATTGTGTGAACGCAAGTGAACATTGTCGTAATCAAGTAATAAAGTGATGAGAAAAATATCGTTCCCTCGAGGACTAATGTACTAAGTACCAATTTATTCATATTTCTAATTTTATTTGAACGATCGAAATTCTGGGGTTGAATAATTATTAATAACTAAGTATTGCAATAAACTAAAAACAAACAATAGAGTCGACAGTTCGATAAAAGGATGATCAAATAGGAGAGGAATCTAGGATCGAGAATTCGCCTCGATTAATCCAAATTAATCTTGATTAATATAATTTATGTAATTTCCCAATTTATTGAAAGCGAAGATTCTAAGTTAATCTAATGCCTCTCCCGAGGTCAGTAGAATTTTCCAAAGTGAATAATTCACTCTATTCCTAGGTGAGTTAATTCGACAATAGCCAAAAAGTTTTAAATCTTCAAACAAGCTTCGTAATTCTTATGAGTATATTCCTATCTCACAAGATAAAACGGTTTTCTCCAAATTTTCGCTACTTACTCGCATCTCCCGATCCAACAATTCAATCGTAGGCCACACAATTGAAAGCATTAAAAATAATTGGGGAAAACTCAATAAAAAAGGGAAATATATCAATAACGTAAAATCAAGGGTTAATCCATCATAATCTTGGTTTCATCTCAATCCTAAAAAAAGTGGTCCAGCCCGACATACTAGAAAACAATACACAAGGATTTGAATAAAATATAGGAAAGAAATTCAAACACAATTGATGAACTTATTCTTCCATTTTCTGGCCTTGCTCTCTGCTGCTAGGTATTCTTCTCCTCTGCTTCGATCCTCTATTTTCTGACCTTCACTGCCTTTTTATAACTATCTTCTATCTCCAAAAACACGTCCGAGGATTAGGTCGAATCCACCTCCAAAACAGCCCAAAATCGCGATTTGAATTTAGGGAACCCGCGCCGTGGGTCCCGGCCCTAGTCATTAGGCAGCCCATACCTGGGCGAGATTTCTTTATGGGTCGCGGCTCGTAGGGAGTGTGCCGCGGCCCCCGGTACAGTTTGTACCACCCTGCTTGGAGCTGTGCCTGTGCCGCGGCCCAGCCTCGGCGCGATGCGTCCCTTGACCGAAAAATGTCGTTTTTGGGCCGTTTTTCCATTTTCGAGCTTCAGGACTCTAATTTCCTTCTGAACATGTAAACATAATGCATTAAGAGCTCATTTACGCAGATTTAAACCCAAAAATGGAGATAAAATAATGACAATAAAGCGCACAAAAATACATGTTGCAAACCATCTTAACAAAATATTTTTCAAATCATATTCCTTTTAAAAAGGGGGTTTTCGAACTAGTTCTTTTGGCTCATTGGGGCTCGTCTAATGTTTTCAATGATGTTATATTCTGTAAAGAAAATATGACTGTGTGAATATGTCTCACCTTGTGTAAGTGAATGCTCTTCTGTGCTGGTTGTGAGAATGTGTCGTTCGTGTTAAGGCTAGAGATGGCAAAAAAACCACGGGTCCGGGTACCCGCGGGTTTTTACCCCAATGGGTCCAATTCAGGTAATAAAATTCGGGTCTGGGTCCGGGTCTAGGGCAGGTAGAGAAAAATAAATTCGGGTCCAGTTCGGTTCCGGGATATGGGGTACCCACCCCGAATCCGCCCCGGTATATATATAGTACTTAATAAATTAAATATATATATATACATATATATTAGTAATTAAATTAGTAATATATTAAAATGAGTAATATTATATATATAATATTAATCTGAGAAAAAAAATATTAATCTGCGGGTACCCGCTGGGTACCCAGAACCGAGCGGGGCGGGTCTGGGGCAGACCCGAAAAAATTTTGGCGGGTCTGGGGCTGTTCTGGGGCAAGTTTTTAACCGCGGGTCCGGGTCTGGGTAGGCAATACCCACCCCTGCCCCGCCCCATTGCCATCCCTATCTTTGGCAGGTCAGCTTCAGCAATCATGGACCTGGTAGCTTCCTTCAAGGTTCTGTTCTTTCTTTCAGCAACACCATTCTGCTGTGGAGTTCTGGCTGCAGAGACTTCATGCTGGATCCCATTCTGATCACTATACTCAATGATTTCCTTGTTGAGAAATTCTCCTCCTCATCTGATCTGATCTTGATGATTGAGAGGGATTTCTCATTCTGAATCTTCCTTAGCAGCTCAGGTAACTTTGTCAGTGTTTCACTCTTTTTATAGAGAAAAACAACCCATGTGTATCTTGAATAGTCATCTATTACTACTAGAGCATGCTTCCTTCCACTCAATGTCCTTGGCTTGATGGGGTCAAAGAGATCCATATGAAGTAGATCAAGAACTCTTGTGGTGAGAGTGGTAGGCTGAACTGGTTTGAAAGATGTTGTAGTCTGCTTTCCTTTCTGACATGCATCACGGAGCACTTCCTTCTCGAATACTTCTTCTAGAAGTCCTCTGACCAGCTTTTAAGAGCTAATCTTGTTGATGGCTTTGAAGTTCAGGTGACATAATCTTTTTTGCCACAGCCGTCCATTTTCAGCAATTGTCTTAGATAGAAAACAGGTGTTTCGAGTGCATGTGTTCCAATCTATCATGTAGACATCTCTCCTTCTGAATCCTTGTAGCTTCACTTCTCCTGATAGGATATCAATCACCATGCATTTCAAAACGGTGAAGACTACTAGTTTCTTCTCATCACAGAATTGACTTATGCTCAACAGGTTGTATTTGAGCCCTTTGACATAGTGACCTTCGGATATGGTTATATTTCCTCTGTGCAGCTTTCTAAATCCTTTTGTATGTCCTCTAGAGATATCTCCAAAGGTTACATCTGAGCCTCTTTCTTTGAAATAATTTGATAGCACCTTCTTATTCCCAGTCATATGCCTTTAGCATCCAGAATCTACAAACCATTCTTCTCCTGTCATTATTGAGTTTGAGGAGATGTGGTAGTAATCCTTCCACCTTTTCTGCAATCAAACAAGCAGAGATTTAGGTACCCAAATCTGTGTGGATCCTCGGGGGTTAGTAGGTTTCCTGGAGAATTGATTTCTCCTTGGATTATGGAAGTTATGTTGATTGCCCCTAAAAGGTGTGTGTTGTCTAGGCCTATATCCCTGGTTAGGATTGTATACTGGATATGCCTCATAAAATCTGTGGTGTGGGCCGTTTCTAAATCTTGGCTGATACCATTTATTAAATCGTTGGGCTCTCCACACTTTTTCATTTTGAAATCTTAGATAATAACCTTGAGGTTTCGATTTGCCTCTCCCATTTTGAAATCTATTTTTAGGGAGCCTTTGATAATAGTTGGCATAATGTCTTGGTTGCTGCTTTTGCCTTGGCCATTGCCTGGTCTCTTGTCTAGGTGCCTACCTTGTGAACCTTGGCTGCTGCCTAAACCTTTGACTTGGTTGCTGCCTATATTGAAATACGGGTTTATAAGTAGGCTCAGCAGTCGGGACAAGTGTGTCTCCCTTGATGAAAGTAGTTTTTGAACTAGAGGGAGTGTTGGGGTCATATCCAAGGCCTAATCTGGAATAAAGTGGCCTTTTGTTCATACACAGTTCATCCAGGGCTATAGATGCCTTTAGAGATGTTATCTCTTTAGACTGTGTACTATTTAACTGTTTTACCTTGGCTAGCTCAGCTTTGACATGAGCGAGTGCAGCTGACTTTTCACTATTTAAAACGGTCAGCTTATGTATCTCAGCTGCAGTATTTTCAGCTGAGTTTTTCGAAGAATTTTCAGATCGTTTTTCAAGCTCAGCTATAGTATTTTTAAATTTTGCTGACTCTTAACTGAGCTTGTCAAAATCATTTTTCAGCTGGACTTTCTCATATTTCAGCTGTTCATTCTCAGTTGTGACAGTCTGGTGAGCTGATTATAAGGTTTTAAAATCTTTTAGCAATTGATTAACAGGTTTATGAAGATCCATGTCTTCAGATATGTCAGAGCTGAAACCTTCAGTATTTTGAGGTTTAGAAGTTACCTCTTCATCAGCTAGGTTGTCCATCAGACAGGTGTATTCATGATCATCATCAGAGAAGAATCTACCGCTTGATTCTGCACTCTCTTTGATATGATCTTCAGTGATGTGGGCTTTCCTCTTGTCCTCCTTTCTGCTCACATCCTTCTTGATTTCATCCTTCTTAAGATTAGGACAGTCAAATTGTATATGTCCTGTCTTATGGTAGTTGTAGCATTCAACCTTCTAGTTCTAGCCTTTTGATTCATCCTTGGATTGTCTTTGTAATTCTTCTTATACTTGGAGTAGTTTTTCCAGAAGTTGCTGAATCTTTGCATTATGAAAGCCATCTCTTCCATCTCTTCTTCAAAATCTAGAGGATTCAGAGGTTTGACTTTAGATAGGGTCTTGGCAGGGGACTCTGCTGCAAATGTTATTCCCTTCTCTGCTGGCTCAGTTGATGATGACCATGGAAGCTCGAACTCATAAGCCTTCAGATCAGAGAACAGCTCATGGATATTTATCTTGTTGAGATCCTTTGATTCTCTCATAGCCACCACCTTCATGCTCCATACGGGGTTGAGGGATCTTAGAACTTTAAGAGCCATATCTCTGTTGCCATTTGTCTTTCCAAGGGAGTTAATTTCATTTATGATCTCAGTGAATCTTGTGTCCACTTGGTCAATTGATTCACCATTCCTCATTTTGAAGTTGTCAATCTTTTGAGTAGCAATTAACAACTTATTTTCTCTTATCAGCTCGGTTCCCTCACACATTACAGCTAATGTGTCCCAAATTTCTTTGGCATTTTTACAATTCTTGATCTTGACCATGGTTGATTTGTCAAGACTCTGATACAGCACATCTCTGGCCCGATAGTCAAGATTGGCCATCTTCCTCTCTTCAGGGGTCAGCTCTGTCCTCTTCTTAGGAATCTTCTCTGGATTCCCAGCTGCAATTTGTTCAGGGGAGTTGTCCTTCTCAAAGATGAAAGGACCGTCTTCTATGATGCACCACATGTCGTCATGGACAGATGATAAGTGTGCCTGCATTCTTAGCTTCCAGAGGTCATATTCATCAATAGAAAATACAGGTAATATAGAGTGCATGTGTTGTATGTGTTCCATTCTAAATGAGAGATTAAAATATATATATCCTCTGATATATGGATCTGGTTCTGTCAAACTTGAACCAACCTCTGTGATACCACTTGTAGGTCACAAGTCGTCAGGATTAAGTCTAGGGGGGTGAATAGACTTGTTGAAACTCTTTTCCTGAAAGTCAGGAGAGTTTCTCAGCTATGATAAGTACAGATGACTTAAAGTCATTTGCAGACAAGATATGCAGAAGACACAGCTGATGACGATAGCAGGTAACTTAATGTTCTATGCAGATAACTAACTAATGGAACAATAAATATGTGTGCAGCAGGTAAGTTTGATGTTCAATGAAGTAAAACACGCAGGCACTTATAGTGGTTTCAGATGTGGGGTAATGCTCTACTAATCCACTTCTCTCCAAACCAGTTGGAGATAAATTCACTATAACTGTCAATCAGTGATAAAGGTTACATTGAATTTTGCCTAGTTACAACATCTTCCAACCAGTGGAAACCCGTGGCCATTGCAACTCCCTTAACTGCCTAGCACCTCCTAATTGAAAACCCTTGGATGCCTCAACAACGATCGAGTTGTCTATCACCTTCCAATCAAGAACTCGTGGATGCGTTTACAATCTCTTTACTCTCAAGAACCTCGTTCAAGAAAGCAACCCCGTACTCAAGTTTTTAGACAAGAGTGTTGTCTTCTCTAACAAAGAGCTTCTTTGGATATGATCTCTTAAGCTAGCTCTTTCACGATGCTATAGAATGCTTTTTATTGCTTGAACTCTTTGATCGCTTGTAAGTTTTGTTCGCACTGTTGTTCGCATAATATCTTGCTCAATTCATATCTTCAGATATATAGTACGATCCTTGAGATTCCTTCATAGCCGTTTCACTACTGTAACAAATCCTTCCGTTGGACAGTGGACTTCTTTGTTTATCTTATCAATCTGTTGCAAGGATGGATTCTCTTTTCAATTCCGACTGTTTGAAAGACTTTCTTGTGAGCGCCGTTATTCTTGATTAGAAAAAGTATAAAGTCTTTAGAACACGGATCTTGATGAATATTTAATTACTTGCTTTCCGGGAATCTTTCAAGTTTGTCTCCTGCGTCCGCATGCGGCTTTCCGTGATTGTTGACTTTCAACTCTTGCTGACATGGACCGAGTTTCTTGGCTGAACTGAGAACCTGTCTGAAATAACTTGGTCAAAGCTGCCTGAAGTGCAGTCAACCTTATCTGATGTAAAGTGATCTGATGTGAAGTCCTCTGAGGTTCTATGACTTGAACTTTTCTGAGATGAAGTTCTCTGACTTGAGGTTCTCTGACTTGAACTTCTATGAGATGATCTTCTCTGTTCTGAAGTGAGGTTCTGTGACATGAACTTCTCTGCCTTGAAGTTCTCTGACTTGGACTTCTCTGAGATAAAGTCCTCTGATCTGGAATGAACTTCTCTGATCTTCTCTTATCTGAACTTTATGAAATAAAGTTCTCTGTTCTGTACTTAGTCGATTTTACAACTGATCAATAATACTAAGCCTAAAAACTTAAGGCCTATAGAAGATACTCATTTGGTTCTTCTTTACATTTTGCCAAGTATTTTAAACGTACATTTGAATAATGAATCAATACATGGATGACATCATCAAAATCTAATAGGTATTCCTAACAGATATAACATGCGTATCCGGTCTGAGTGAAAACGGTCATGTAGTACGCTCCGAAAATCAAGTATATTTATCGATTTCTACATTCCATTTGAATGAATTTTTAAATGTTAGTCTTATACACTGCACGAACATTTTAAAGTAATGTTTTCAAAATTTTCAAACATTATGAAAACCTACGATTTAATATCATCATATCAAATGGTTATGTATTTTGGTGAAAATATTTTTTCGATTAAACATTTTGTAGAAGAGGAAAGACGTTAAAATTTTGGTATTTGAATTTCAAATTAAAATTTTAAAATATTTCAAATTAGTTATGACGTCTTTGAAATTTTAAAAACATAAATTATTTTGTGCATTATTCAAAAACAGTTTTAAAGTCAACTTATGAAATAAAACTTCCTCTTCTAATTAAAGAACAGTATTTACGAGCTTTGGGCGAAATGTGACTCGCCCTCTTTTTTCAAAAAAGGTTTGTTTTCATCAAGTGCATACATAAAATGGTCGTCCTCGTCGAAGGACTACAAATTGATTTCAGAAAAACTTCGTGCTTTACGATACTACTATTATTCCGAGGAGCGTATAAAGTCAATTCCGAACATACTAAGAATACTCGGACTCGTATATAGTACGCATACTCCCCGATTTTTTTTCCATTTTAGTTTTGCCTACATTGGACATTCGGGGACGCTAGCTAAACCTTGTGTTGATAATTATGGTATACTGTAAGATTGATTATTTAGTTATGCTAATGGTATCATATGTATTAGTATGTCGAGCCTTGGCGGATGTAGACGTAATGATGGATGTGGAAGCAGTGAGTTGGTTCATACAACAACGATTCATGCTACATTGAAGGAGTACCAATATCAAATGACATCCTATGAAATTTCCTCAATGGTTGAACCCACGAGCGAAGCGAAGAGGCCGAGTACATCTGGAATATGTTTGGGCGGAAGAGGGACTAAGGCTCCCAAACCCCCACGTCGTTCGAATGCGTCATCTTCTCGGTCGGGGGTGAACACTGGGAATCCCAAGCCACCATCATTGACTCTCTGTAAGAAGGGGAGGTGCTTCAACTGCAACTGTCAGGGGCATGTTCGTGCAAATTGTCCCTTTCCACTCTTGACTTGTTACTAGTGCGGGTGTGAAGATTATCGGGAGAAATACTGTGAGATGGCTTCCGAATTGGCAAAGAATGCTACCCTATTGGCGAACAGAGCAAACGGCCGGAGGGTGTCCCAAAACCCTATATTTCCTTCTGAAGAGCCTAATGTGGGAGAATGAAGATTTTGTAATATCTCCTAATCGTTGCTGTTTCCAACAATTGTGACTTTGACCATTTTCTTCATTTCATTGCTTTACATTTCCAACTCTGGTTATTTTAAGTTTTGGGGTCGAAACTTCTTCTTAGTATGGGGGAATGTATTACCCGTACTTTTCTTAGTATTTTCAGTGTTGGGTAACTTTTCATTGTTGGTAATTCATTTGTGATCCTCTCGAAAATTTTAAAATACACTGTTCTACTTAGCCTACCGTCCTCCGAATGAATTTTGGAGCTGTGTTGTTGAATTCTGTAGATTATTGTGGCCTTTCCACATCCAAATTTGATCCTTGCAAACTTTGTTCGAAACTATTATTCCCACATGTCTAATTAATATTTCCAGATGTGTTTTGAGCTTGGATGCGGTTGGTCGAGCTCGAAACATGGTTTCAGGACGTCTGAGCCGTTTTGTGATTTTTCTAAACTCTTGGAGCTCTTAACTCCAAATTCATACTCCTCCACTTCGACTCCTCGTGTTCATATATATTTTTATCACCTCGACTCACGTACCAGATACTTGCTTAGTCAGTTCATTATATTTCAAGGACTCTCGCGTTCGCGCATTGCTCGTGATGTTTTGGGACTGAGCAAAGTAGTTATTTTTCCTTGTTTGTTCTACTGCTCTCTATTTTAAGTTTCGGGACGAAACTTATTTTAAGGGGGGGTAGAATGTAATACCCAAGATTTTCGTTCTAGTTAATTTGAAATCTTTTCAAACTAGATCGAAAATTTCTCGGTTGTCGAGCATTGGTATTATTTTCTCGACGACTGATTTTGTGTTTATCGCCATATGTGGTGATTTGTTATATGTTGTTTTCATTTCGGATCGATGATGTTGTCCTCGAGTGTTTTGTCATGTTCGTCCCATGCATTTTTGGAAATAGAGTCGTCGGGCCGCGGCGGCTCGGCACTGGTCGGGCAGGTGCGGCAGGAATCGACATAGCGCACGCTACTTCCGGAAGGCAGCGCACTAATCGGCAGGAACCGGCATAGCGCACGCTACAGACGGAAGGCATCACGCGCTAATCGGCTGAGCAGCATAGGCAGAGGGGTCTGGACTTCGGCCGGACCAACATGTAGCACATGCTACTGTCAGTAATTGCGCGCGCTGACTCGGCAGCATAGCGCATGCTATTTGGCAGCCCAATGCATGCTACCTGGATGGGCAGAGAGGTTTCTGAGGTTCTGGACTCCAAAAGGATCGTCTGGTAGCGCACACTACTGTCGGTCATTGGCAGCGCTAATCGGTAGGTGTAGCACACGCTATTCGGCCGCCTAGCGCACACTACCTGGCCAAGCATATTAGCCCAGGAGGTTCTGGACGGGCTGACTAGCGCGTGATGGTGGGTCCCAACCAAAATTTCTAGTCCGAGACTGGCCATTAGCGCACGCTAATCGGACACCCTAGCGCGCGCTAATGCTCATCAGTATATATATATTACCGAGCAGTCGGCTTTCTCTCATTTTTTCCATTTCACCTCCGTACCTTCCGCAGACACGACTTGGAGAACACGAAGTGATGTTGTATAACTATCGATTCACGTTGTTTTTGAGTTCCTATCATCGACTAATCATCCTATAATCTTCTCTGATCCATCAAATCAAGGTATGATTTACTAAAAATCTAGTTTTGGGAATTGATTTCATTCATTTAGTCCGAATTAGCTTATAGTAATGATGGATTATCAAAGATTAAGTTGTATTCTGTCAATTTCATCATTTTCCCCTAGTTTTATCATTACTGATTCATCGTTTAATTGAGTTCTCAATTGACACCTTCAAGGTGTCCGGGAAAATGCCGCAGAGGGAGATTCGGTCGTTTTACGATGTTTTTCCTTGTGTGATTGATTGTATAATTTATGATAGAATATTGGGGATGAATCTGCGAAGAGCTGGTGTTGAACCCATCTGATCGTCATTTTCATCGGAGTTATGGATTTTTCCGATCGGTCGTATTCTTCGGAGTATTCGCGAAAGATTACCAAGGCAAGTACCATGATATATGAATTATATCTACGTAAAATCATAGTTTCCGAAGTGTATGTATCATAATTTTGAATATTGAGTGATTGATGTTAATATTAGTTTGACGTACTTAATTTGGATTAAAGTATAAGCTATATTTATAGAGATAATATAGCCAGGTATGTGTATTTGGTTGATTTACGATTCAAAGATATATGTGTAGGTGTTGGTTTGTTAATGCCTGAAGGCGTATTGTGCCGAGTTGTGATTGATAACATACGTGGTGTTGTTTGTTTGTGTAGTTATTGACTGACAGATAATTTATGTGAATTTGTGTACTGACTTTGATAATTATTGCGATGATTGACTATGTGCTTGATGTTTGAAACAATGTGAATATTTGTTTGTGAGAGACGTCGTATCCGGAGCCTCTAAGGGCGGGGCGTGTACTCCGACCTGTGTATGCTGCAATGAGTGGCTCCATATGGTTGGTGAACGCCGGTGTTACCTAATGCGTGTGCAAGGGGTGGCTCTTGCGGTAGTGAGCGCCGATGTGGTGACATGTTCAAGGGGCGGCCAACATAATGTAGTGAAAGTCGGTGCACAGGTGTGAAAGGGAGGCGCCTGGTAGGCTTATTAGTTATGGATATTCGAGTGACAGCTAAGACCCCGATACCGAAAAATTTTCACACTTTAAAAGTTCTTTTGAATTCGTTTTAAATGTTGGTCTCGATAAAGGCTGAGATTTGTGCTTCTGAAAGTTTGTTTCAACTCGTTTAAATACTGGTATCAAGATTAATTAACCAAGGATATCTAACGAGATATATGAGGGTTAATTAATCAAGGGTCTTGAGCAGGATTTGTCGAAATGAGAGGTTGTGACATTGATTGTGCTGTGAAGTGTTCTGTGGAATGTTGAGATGATTGTTCTTGTGATGATGTTCGGTAGATTGGGTCGAGGACCCCGTGAGATGTTGAAATTATTGTTCTTATGAAGATGTTCTGTATATTGGGTCGAGGACCCCGTGAGATGTTGAGATGATTGTTATTATGATGATATTCCGTGGATTGGGTCGAGGACCCTGTGAGATGTTGAGAGGATTATTCTTGTGATAGTGTTCTGCAAATTGGGTCGAGGACCCCGAATAACGTTGAAATGGTTTTCCTATAAAATTATTTTTCACATACTAGGTTAAGGACCCGAGAAATTTTGAAGTTATTTTCTAAAGCATTTTCATTCGATTTTTTTTAAAACCCCAAATCATTCGAAACAGCCCAAGTCAATAATAACATTTTCAAACCATCTTATCAAAATATTTTTCAAACCATATTCCTTTTAAAAAGGGGGTTTTCGAACTAGTTCTTTTGGCTCATTGGGTCTCGTCTAAAGTTTTCATTGATGTCATGTTCTGCAAAGAAAATATGACTGTGTGAATATCTCTCATCTTGTGTAAGTGAATGCTCTTCTGTGCTGGTTGTAAGAATGTGCGGTTCGTGTTAAGGCTTCGCGGCTGTTGAGTTTTGTGTTGATATTTGTTGACTCGAAGTATTTTGATGATGATTATATTCAAAACATTTAAATAAAATATATCTCAACGAGCTGTTTTATTGAAGGAAAAACCTGTTCCTAGCGCACGCTACAGGGTACTTAGTACCACACACTATCGAGGGAACAGAGCAGCCAGGCAAGTCATCTCCAGTCAAGTTGGAGTCACCTGATGGATAGTGCACGCAAAGCTTATATTATCAGTGCACGCTATGTTTCAAAACTTGCACACGCTAACATCTTTCTATAGCGCACGCTATCGCAATCAAGGCAGAGATTCAGTGAGGTCTGGACAGAAAAAGGGAAATCATTTGCGCACGCTACGGAAGTTTAATTACGCACGCTATTCAGAGGCCTTAGCACATGTTACATGACAAACCTTGCGCACACTACCGGAAATCATATTGGAAGTCCAGTAGGCTCTGGACTCAAAATAAGGAAGCATTTAGTACGCTATACAGGCTTGTAATGCCCGGATAAATGGTGTATTTACCTTGTATTCGACCTTGTATTATTTCAACTTCGTGATGTTATTGATCATAGATTGGTTTCCCGTATTCGTACCCTTACGATTTTATATCTTCAACATTGCATGCATGGTTCTGCATGTGCTTACGTACGCTACGGACTTGCGCTTAACGTACGCTAAGTCTGCTGTGTAACGTACGTTATATGTTGAGCTTAACGTACGTAAGCTCAAGCAAGTCAAGATCCGACAAGGGTCGGCGTGTGGGGACCGGATGAAGATTCGTGGAGATTGCCAGCATGAACCTGGATGGTTTTCCATCACATGCAAGTCAACGGCTTAGCGTACGCTAGGAGAGATTTTTAACGTACGCTAAGGTCCTATATGTTACGTACGTAACACCTATAGCATAACGTATGTAAGCGTATGCCAGAAATAGTCCAGGGAGCTATGGCCGAGCGTTAACGCACACTAATGTTCGGGTATAGTGTACGTTAACCATGTTACGTACGTAATGGGCCTTGGTTAACATACGTAATGGTTTAAAATCTATTTATAGGACCCGACCCTCACTTCATTTCCAAATCTTACCTTGGCCGATTTTTGTGCTCTTGAGACTCTCTCTCACCTCATATCCCACATATGATCATATACATCCGATTTTGGGGAGCCTAGACCGTGTGAATTGGTGATCAAGCTTTCGGTGAAGAGTTTATTCAAGATTTTCCTTGTTCTTACATCTCTTAAGGTATGTTAACTCTACACCAAGATGAGGACTTTGCTCTTAGTTGTATTATGAGCTTTTCCAGAGATTATTGAGCTTGTTTCATCGTAATGAATCCAATACCATATTTGAAAGGATTGTATGGGTTAAATTAAGGTTTCCATGGTTAGAGTTGAGCCATAATCTTTACCAAACCTTAAGGATGAAATTTCTGAAATTGAACACACCTTGTTGATCCTTTCGTAACACTCTTTTTATGAACAAATGTTAAGGATTGCCCCTGTGTATAATGAATTCATGAAGTTGTACATAGAGTGTGTTCGATTATAATACTTGCCTTTGATGAACTTGTGTAAATCTTCTTAGATGGGTAGAACCTTGAAAGGATTATTAGACCAACCATTTTGAATGAAGAATTTGTTAAGAAGAATCAGCCGCGGAAGAACAAGAATCGTAGAGACGAATTAGCCTAGAACTAGAATGAACGTGATTATCTCATAATATTTCGATATAGCCACCAAACCGAGCATTCGAGTTAAGAATCGGAATTTGAGTTTGGATCATCGAATATAAGGATATGATGAATGTTCTTGAAGCTTTAGATACCAACCTTGTGTTTCACTACAATCTCTTGAATTCGCAAGTCTTTTTCCAAGCGTAGTACTCGTCGGAAAATAGGACCGAGAACTGATTGTCCGTTATCGATAATTCATTTATAACTGTAGACGTTCGGGACTCATGCATAAGTTTCGGGATGATTATTGAATTTCTTGTTATTCCCTTGTACAAGGTGATAGATCGAGGGGAGGCAACCTTCAGGCCAGTGACATTCGTGGGAGTATTTAAATTCTTACCATCTTTGAGGCAAGTATCGTATTTTAAACTTATTGATATTGCATTGTTGATCATGTGTACGATTTATTCGTGTTGTTGAACATGAGATTAAATTATTTGAGTTGTCATGATATTTGTATTGGTTCCTTGATTATTCACGTCGATGAACGTGTTGATTTTCATATGTGAATGCATAATTGTAATGTTTATGTTGTAAATGATCCGAAGGGATCATGAGGATCTATGCTGAGGGCGCTGGATCGAATGTCCACCATGCGTTGGTCCGACGGGGTCATCGTGGGGATCTATGCTGAGGGCGCTGGATCGTTGGATGGGTTTTCCACCATGCGTTGGTCCGACGGGATCATCATGGGGATCTATACCGAGGGCGCTGGATCGCTGGATTACCCTGTATTGTGTTTATGGAATCGTGAAGATTCACATCGTTGGATTCCGATGACAGAAGTCCGTTTTGTATGTTTTATGATGCACTGATGATTTATGTATTATGATACTTGTACTATCATTGTTTTGCTAACCCCTTCGGTGGTGGACATTTGTTTAATGTTCAGGTAGCCGAGGAGCGGGGAAGCAGCCACAGTACCGACATGACGATGAGGTGGCTCAGTGATGTGGATTATGTTGTCTTATTTTCCGATTATTTCATTACTCGAGTACGTTTATGTTGTTGATGTTTTGGGGATATTTTGTAATAGTGAACTTATTTGAATTGTCGAACGGGTTTGAATTTCCTTTTATTAATGACACTTTAGTATTATTTCCGTATTTCTCAAATTATCCTTGTAAATTCTTATACAAAGGATTTACGGCGCTGTAATTATCTCGAACATATCGGGGTGTTACAAAGCTAACGTATGTTATCTGGAAAATATGTAGCGGACGCTACACAACACTTGTTAGCACACGCTAAGCGTTTGAATTTCTACCGTTAGTCAACTTATCCGTTGGAACGCAAAGGTCAAAAAAGAGATCCGGAAAATCTGGAAAGCTAATATAAAATAATACTAGCGCACGCTAATGTATAAGTACTAGCGCACGCTAAGTACATTTTTATCCGACACGATTCAAAGTCAAAAGGAGAAGACCTGTTGACCGACGTTAACGCACGCTACGAGAGACTGTCTAGCGCACGCTAGAATATATTTTACCGTTGGTACAGTTTAATGACCGTTCAGATCAGTCAAGTCAAAGATCGATAACGCACGCTATGAAGGATTATTAGCGCACACTAATAATACGTTTTTCAGCATATGAAGGAGGACTTGACACTATAAATACCCATATCACTTGGGTGTCTCAATACAAAACTTCAAGCATTCAAGCAACCAAGTATTCAAAGTATTCTTGAGCTCAGATTTCTATTTATTATTGCATACTAAGTTGTGAGAAGAAAAGATACAAGAGTGATACACATTGTAATATTTATTATACTTTGTATTCTTTTTATTTGGTTGAGAGTTTTGCATCACTCATACACGAGCATAAGATAAACGAATTAAGAGTCACTAATACGGCATTATTAGGATATTTGATCTGGTATTGTTAGGATTACACTCCAACATTCGTAAGTAAGGATTATCTAATTCCGATAGAACACTAGATAGAAAAAGTTTATTTTGAGTGTGGTTGCGCTTGGACCAATAGAAGACAAGCGGGTGTAACGGTTTTTGTGCTCGGACCGATCGAAGACGAGACAAGTGTGTGTGGTTGTTCTTTAGCCAATAGAAAAAGAAGTCGGAGAGAGGACGTAGGCAAGTTGCCGAACCTCTATAAATCTTTGAGTCTCTTACTTTCCGCACATTTTACCTTTATTCGTGAGAAAATTCGATATTCCGCATTACCACTATTCAACCCCCATTCTAGTGGTGAATTTATCTCTTCAGTTGGTATCGGAGCGGGTCTCTTTTTAAGGGTTTAACCACCTAAGGGAAAAAGATCTGCAAATGGCTCTTCTTGGCCAAATCGAATGAAATGCTCTCAACCGTCCTCCCTTCTTCGACTGTTCCAATTTCATGACATGGAAAAAAATGGCTATATTCGTTCAAGCCTATGATATTGAAATTTGGAAAGTCATTGTCCTTGGTTCGAAACTTGCAAAGAAAGAAGATGGATTGTTGAAAAATTTCGACGAGTTCAATGACGAGGACTAGAGGAACACGCATATCAATTCACGTGCTACTCAACTTCTATATTGTGCCCTTAATCCCGAAGAACTCAATAGGATATCCTCCTACGAAAGCGCAAAGGAAATTTGGGAAATCCTCAAAGTAACTCATGAAGGAACCACCCAAGTCAAGGAGACTAAAATCAACATGCTTCTTCATGACTATGAACTCTTCTCCATGAAGGACGAGGAAACAATCACAAATATGTTGGATCGGTTCTCGGCTATAACCAATGGATTTGCATCTTTTGGAAAACATATATCTAGTAGCGATAAAGCATAGAAAATTCTTCGCTCGTTCCCACGTGAATGGGATGCCACAGTTACTGCAATCATGGAGTCCAACGATCTCAAGAAACTCGAGTTTAGTGCCCTCATCGGGTCACTTATCAACTATGAGATCGTTCTCAAGTCTAGAGGTACTAAACCAAAGCCTCGTGAAAAGGTAGTCGCATTCAATGTTGATAGCGATATTGAGAAAGATGTTCCCGAAGATGAAGATGATGAGGAACTTGCTCTCTACGCCAAAAATTTTAGAAGGTATAAATATCTAATTCAGAGAAGGCGGAGTTTCCTTGGTCGGGATGGTAAGGCGGAACAAAAGAAGAATGGCTATGTTCCTATAAAGAAGTTCGACAATAATTGTCGGAAATGCGGTCAAGCCGGTCATTATGCCAAGGAATGCCGAGGATCCTCTTCAAAGCCGCAAGTTGAAAGATTCAAAAAGAAGGAGGTTCTAATCGCTTCTTGGAGTGATGACGAGGAGGAGGTTGAAATATCTCTAGATGCTAATCTCGCATTCATGGCACTCGACTCGGAAAGCAATATCGAGGTAAGTTCTAAACTTAATGATGATGAATATGATACATTCGATTTTTGCGATTCACAAGAAGTTCATCATGACGATGAGTTATTAAGTGCGTTTGAATCTTTGAATATAGAATACGACGAGATGGTTAAATTAAATATGTCTTTAAAGAGGAAAATGAAATCTTTAGAACTCGAAAAATCCTCTCTTCAAAATAAAGGCAAAACTATTGAACTCGACCATACCTTATGTCTTGAAAAAGAAAACGTTTTGAAAATTGAGTTGATGGAAACTCAAAAGGATTTAAAATATATTTTGAACAAATTTACTCTCGGAAATGAGAAATTCGAAAAACTCCTATCCATTCAAAAATCCCCACTGTTAAAACACGATCTTGGTTTTGACCCGTTTAAAAGGGAACAATCCCTTATCAATCTTGACAAAATAAAGAAAACTGAAACCGATAATTTAAATACTCATTTCAAACAACGAGTTCATGATAACATTCGTTCGAAGTTGAGAACCATCAAAGTTAAACAAATATGGGTTCCAAAAGGGACAATTGTTCCGAATGCTATAAGTATCGTTAACTTTGGAGGACCCAAAAGGGCTTGGGTACCGAAATAACCGAGAAACACTATTTTTGTAGGTACCGGCACCAAAAAAAAGCAAGTGGTACATTGACAGCGGATGCTCAAGGCACATGTGCGGCTCCGAGGATTTGTTTGAAGACCTCGAATATCAAGAACAAGGACATATGACCTTTGGCGACAATCAAAAACGAAAAATTAAGGGCATCGGTAAAGTCGATGATAATGCATATTTATAGAAATGCAAGAGTAGCTTGTTCAATTCATGCACAACAATGTATGGAATTTAGTTCCCGCTCCTAAAGATAAAACTATTATCGGAACTAAATGGGTGCACAAAATCAAGTGTGACGAAGATGGTTACCCAATTCGAAATAAATCTCGTTTGGTCGCACAAGGGTATAATCAAGAGGAAGGTCTTGATTATGAAGAAAGTTTTGCTCCCGTGGCTCCACTCAAAGCCATCCGTTTGTTATGTGCATTTGCCGCTCCCAAGAAGATAAAGCTATTCCACATGGATGTGAAAAGTGCATTCTTGAATGGATATATTCAAGAAGAAGTTTATGTCAAGCAACCTCACGGTTTTGAAGATCACCAATTCTCGGATCATGTCGACAAGCTCAACAAGGCGCTCTACGGTTTGAAAGAAGCACCCCGAGCATGGTATGATCGTTTAAGTCAATTCTTAATTGCTAATGGTTATAAAAGAGGTAAAGTCGATAATACCTTGTTTGTAAAAATATTGGATAATGATATACTTGTTTGCCAAATTTATGTTGATGACATTGTTTTTGGGGATACTAACGAATCATTGTGCCAAGATTTCTCTAATCTTATGAAGGGAGAGTTTGAGATGAGTATGATGGGAGAATTACATTCTTCCCCGGGCTTCAAATTAAGCAATGCGAAGATGGAATTTTTATTCATCAAACGAAGTACTCAAACGATCTCCTCAAGAAATTCAAAATGGAGAGTATCAAAGTGATTTCAATGCCAATGTCTTCATCATTGAAATTAGAAAAAGATGAAAACGGCAAACCCGTGGATCAAAAATTATATCGAGGTATGGTCGGATCTTTGCTATATTTAACTGCTTTTGGGCCAGACATAATATTTGCTACGTGCTTATGTGCTCGATTCCAGGCTAATCCTAAGGAATCCCATTTAATTGCTTGTAAACGTATATTTCGTTACTTAAATGGGACTATCGGTTTAGGATTATGGTATCCTTCTTGCTTGGATTTTAATTTGATTGCATACAGTGATGCCGATTTCGGTGGATGTAAGATTGATAAAAAGAGTACCAGTGGTACGTGTCATTTCATTGGCTCATGTTTAATATGTTGGGGAAGTAAAAAGCAAACTAGTGTAGCATTGTCTACAGCTGAGGCCGAATATGTTGCTGCAGGGAGTGCCTGTGCTCAGGTATTATGGATTAAAAATCAACTCCGCGACTACGACATTTATTTTGAAAATACCCCTATTTTATGTGATAATACTAGTGCAATTAGTTTGAGCAAAAATCATGTTTTGCATAGTAGAACTAAGCATATAGACATTAGACATCACTTTTTACGTGATCATGTGCAAAATAAAGACATCTGCTTAAGCTTTGTCAGGACGAAAGATCAACTAGCTGATATTTTTACGAAACCTCTTCCAGAGGAATGATTTAATACTATTCGTTTGCAACTGGGTATGGGACATCTTGAAATTTTTTGAAATTAGTTATCTACTCAAGAAATCAATTTCTTAGAAACGTTTCATTCACTAGCGCGTGCTAGCCTTATCTCTTTAACGCGCGCTAATTTCATATCCCTGAATATATTTTTTCTCGATAGCATACGCTAAACCCTGTATTTCTGCGTACGCTAACTAAAACTCTTCTTATTCCGATATATGTTACTCGACAATCCAGTAATCAATCTAACATTTCATAGCGTACGCTAATCCCACATTTCTTGCGTACGCTAATTAAACTTTTTCAGTACCCTGTATAAACCCCGAACAGTCTAGAAAGTCTATCACCCTTTCATAACGCACGCAATCTCATATCCCCTTTGCAGCAAGAACCCTAGCTAAAATCCGATTCATATAATCCTGATTTCTTCCTTCAAATCTTTCAATTCCTCTCATAATCATGTCGAGCAAGGGAAGAAAAGCTATGGAAAAGGCATACAAAAGCACAAAACGTACCCGCGAACCAGAATATGATGCATCTCGTTTCGTGTCTTATACCGCTTCCAAGGTATTTTCGGAAATCCTCCCTCAAGAACACTTGACGGATTGCTATTACATCAATTTCCATAGTCTGGAATGGGCGAACATCGCCATTTCAGAATTCTTCTCTTCCATTAGCATCTCCATTTTTCCCGAATTGGTTCGTGAATTCTACGCAAATCTTCATGTTGTTGAGAGTGACGGATCTCCATCCTTAGTTTTAGGAAGTTTAGTTGGAGGTACTATGGTGAAAGTCTCCTCGGATATTTTGAATCAATTGTTTGGTTTTTCTTGTTCTGGGAAATCGATCACTAAAGAATCTGGTCTGTCTGAGCTTGAGGTCAGGGAATTCTTAAGCTCGAAAGCCGTCATCGATATCACCGATGAGGTCTTCGAGAACAATGACTTCGGCATTAATATTCGACTCCTATTGGTCGCGCTCACCAAGTGCATAATGCCTAAGGTCAACACGCAGCATAGATTGGTTGGAATCGACAAGCATATGGTGTTCCGAGTGCTGAATGACGACAGGATTGATTTTTACGCGATTGTTACAAGCTGGATGAAAGTCAAGGGCGACCTCTTTCGGTCGAAAAACTACGCCTCACGGTCCCGCAAGGCTGGAATGCCATACAGCTCCATCCTAACGGCGATTTACAAATTTCATCAAGTTGACTTAACGAAGGACAAGGCCATTCCTGTGTCACACGGCCATGAGATTTCCGACTACTCACTCAAGGGCATGCATTACGTGCGAACCATCAACCGGGGCTGGATTCTCTTTCCGTACCTTAATGAAGATGATCAAGTGGAGAAAGGGACTAGAAAGCCAACACCGGAGGAACGTATTACTCGACGAGGGCGGCACACCATTCGAGAAATGCAAATAGGAGAATTTGTGAGGAAGCCTACTTCTAAAAGAAAACGTCCGATGAGAGAGTCACTTACCGAGGAAGAGGAGAGCAATCTCGTCTCCCGGATGCGTAGCATCGAAACTTCACAGCTAGAGATCCGTGAAGATGTTTGTTCTCTCCGCTCGGAGGTTCAAGGAGTTCGCAGGCTGCTTGAAGATTTTATTCGTTTCACTCATCCATCTTTCCCGCTTCCACCCTCCTCATCCGAGCAAGCACCTTAGTTTTTTAGGACATTGATTCTCGATGTAGCAAACTTTTATTTCATATGTTTTGATGTCGTGTGCTTTGGATATTTCTGTGTAATGTTTGGATTATTTTCAATGAAATGCGCATTCCCTTCGATTGGTTATCTTGATGCTCTTCATAATTATTGGTTTTCATGTACTTTGGTTCGTTAATTATGTGTTCTGTTTTGAACCATGTTATTTGCTTGGTTTTTTTGTTATATATGCAACATTTCAGGGGGAGTCCTTCTTGTTTATGCCAAAAAGGGGGAGAAACACTCCAAAACCGAACATACTAACATATCGAACAAATTACTTTGATTCGACATTTTCTTAACTGTTTTGCAGGTATATATTAAATGTTTTGACATCATCAAAAAGGGGGAGATTGTTTACTCAAAGTATTTTGATGATGATTATATTCAAAACATTTAAACAAAATCTATCTCAATGAGCTGTTTTATTGAAGGAAAAACCTGTTCCTAGCTCACGCTACAGGATACTTAGTAGCGCACGCTATCGAGGGAACAGAGCAGCCAGGCAAGTCATCTGCAGTCAAGTTGGAGTCACCTGATGGATAGCGCATGCAAAGCTTATATTATCAGCGCACGCTAAGTTTCAAAACTTGCGCACGCTAACTTCTTTCTATAGCGCATGCTATCGCAATCAAGGCAGAGACTTAGTGAGGTATGGATGGAAAAAGGGAAATCATTTGCGCACGCTACAGAAGTTTAATTACGCACGCTATTCAGAGGCCTTAGTGCACGTTACATGAAAAACCTTGCGCACGCTACCGGAAATCATATTGAAAGTCAAGTAGGATCTAGACTCAAAATAAGGAAGCATTTACGTACGCTATACAAGCTAACGTACGTTATCTGGAAAATATGTAGCGCACGTTACACAACACTTGTTAGCACACGCTAAGCATTCAAATTCCTACCGTTGGTCAACTTATCCGTGGGAACGCAAAGGTAAAAAAGGAGATCCGGAAAATCTGGAAAGCTAATATAAAATAATACTAGCGCATGCTAAGTACATTTTTATCCGTTGAAAAAAAGACATTGGGGAGACAAACCGACACGATTCAAAGTTAAAAGGAGAAGACCTATTGACTGACGTTAACGCATGCTACGAGAGGCTGTCTAGCGCACACTAGACATATATTTTACCGTTGGTACAGTTTAATGACCGTTCAGATCAGTCAAGTCAAAGCTCGATAACGCACGCTATGAAGGATTATTAGCGCACGCTAATAATATGTTTTTCAGCATATGAAGAAGGACTTGACACTATAAATACCCATATCACTTGGGTGTCTCAATACACAACTTCAAGCATTCAAGCAATCAAGTATTCAAAGTATTCTTGAGCTCAGATTTCTATTTATTATTGCATACTAAGTTGTGAGAAGAAAAGATACAAGAGTGATACATATTGTAATATTTATTATACTTTGTATTCTTTTCATTTGGTTGTGAGTGTTGCATCACTCATCCACGAGCGTAAGAGAAACAAATTAAGAGTCACTAATCCGGTGTTATTATGATCTTTGGTCCGGCATTGTTAGGATTACACTCCAACATTCGTAAGTAAGGATTATCTAGTTCCGATAGAGCACTAGATAGAAAATGTTTATTTTGAGAGTGGTTGTGCTTGGACTAATAGAAGACAAGCGGGTATAATGGTTGTTGTGCTCGGACCGATCGAAGATGAGACAAGTGTGTGTGGTTGTTCTTTAGCCAATAGAAAAAGAAGTCGGAGAGAGGACGTAGGCAAGTTGTCGAACCTCTATAAATCTTTGAGTCTTTTACTTTCCGCACATTTTAACTTTATTCGCGAGAAAGTTCGATATTCCGCATTACCACTATTCAACCCCCCTTCTAGTGGTGAATTTATCTCATTAATATTTTTCGTATATCCTGTATATTATGTACTTATACTAGCAAATTTCAGATTGCTAACCCCCGAATATTCGGGGGATGGGTGCCTGTTTTGCGCTCAGGCTTGGAGGTCGGGAGCAGTCATGGGATTGGCTTGAAAGGAGATGGAGGACGATGATGCTAATCACACAAAAGTCAGAGTATTTTCTTTTTTTGTTTTATTTTGGTCAGTATTTCTCTTGTTATCGAGTATTCACCCTTGCACGGGTGTGGTTTTCATTTATTAAATTGAGCTGTCATTCTTTTCTGTATTCAAGTTTATTATTGTCCTTGAGTTGTGAACTATGTTGTTTTTGAATTGTTTAATGACCTTGTTGGTCTGTTTTCTAATTAAATTGACCTCGGTCGGTCTATCATTGAGAAGTCTTTTGGAGTTTAGCCTGGTAGATTCTTGTGAGAAGGGTCTACGGCATGTGACATTCCCAGTCGAATTCTGGGGATGTTACTGTACAGATCCAAACTAACATGATCATCACAACTAACAAAATTACACCACGTTGAATGTTCAAGAACAACACTAATAATATCAAACATTTAAGACACGTAATACTTAACTAATCTACATTAACCATGTTTACGAAGGTAAACCAATCATCACAAACCCAACACGTGATTTCTAGTCACAAGATACAAGTCGTATAAGTAAGATACTTGCCTCGGAATCGGCACGCAAATACTCTAACGAACACGGCTCGACTGAAAAGCCTTGAAACTTACAACCTCCATGATAAAACAACGACAACACAATTATTACGCATAAAGTGACCAAATATGACAGAAAAAACGTCCGACATCCGAAGAGAAACTCATTGAAATATTTAATCAAACATTAAATATTCAATAATTCCCAAGAACACTCAAATCGTCAATCGAGTTAAACAAACTCGAAATATGGATATAAAATACATAGATAACAATTAATAATATCGTACAACACCAACCAATTCATCAAAATCGGACTAGAATCGAAATCAAGAACAAAACCTTCAAAAAGGTCAACTCAAGGAAAAATGGAAAAATACCTCGATCCGGCGACGAACAGCGGATTAAATTATGCTACAATCACCTAGGACTCTCCAAAACACCCTTGGATGTAGCAAAATCAGTCAAGAATCGAACATCGCCCTCGTCTCAAACCCGCGGAGGAAGAAGGAAATGAAGGTGAAACGAGAAAACATGACTGCTGTCCAGTTTATATACTGGACATCTTAGCGTGTGCTAATCATCCCGATTAGCATGCGCTATCGAAGCAACGTTCTACCCAATAAGCATTGTTAGCGTGCGCTAATCACGAATATTAGCATGCGCTAACGATCCCCAATTCCAGTCCAGTAGTTACTGGACAGTTTATGCATCTCCAGTTAGCGTGCGCTAAACCCGCTGTAACGTGCGCTACCGATGTACATTAGCTCACACTATACCCGTTCATAGTGTGCGCTAATCAAATCCCCAGCCCAATGCAGTAGCTTCTGCATCACTTCTGCATCCTCCGTTAGCGTGCGCTAATAGAGACTTAGCGTGTGCTAGCAATGCTCTAGTAGCGCACCTATCCCTGCACGTAGCATGCGCTATTCCTACTGTATATGCACTAGGATCGCACCAAAAACTCATCACAACAATGATACCTGCCAACAGAATGACAAATCATGCAACATGCGATAAAACGCCAACGTCCAACACCAACAACCAAGTTGCAAACAAACACGTGGCATGACAAGTCACGATCATATAGGCACGAACAACATATAATCCATTAAACAGTAGAAAAAATTCAACGCAACCGGAATGAAGATCTCGGGTATTACAGTGTGCTTGTAAAGCAACGATGATCCTATGATCTTCAGGCATGTAGAATAAAAATCCCATGGAATACCCTTGATATCTTATTAAACGACCATTTAGAGACCTAACTTCCAATTTCTCTACTTTAGTCTTCTTGACATAAGCAGGACATCCTCAAATCTTAATCTGATTAAGACTTGGTTTCCTACATTTTCAAATCTCATGTGGTGTCTTAGCAACGTATTTAGAAGGAGATATGTACAGCAGTAAGGAAGGCATAACCCCACAGGTAAATCGGTAGATCGGTATAGTTAAGCTTGGAGCGAACCATGTCTAAAAAGGTCCGGTTCCTTCTTTCTAACACACCATTTGATTGTGGAGTAGCTGGAGGAGTGAACTGTGACACTATTCCCAAGTTCTTTTAAGAACTTATCAAATTCGATAGTCATATATTCACCACCTCGGTCCGACCTAAGTGTTTTAATATGATGACCCGTTTTATTTTCTACTAGGGCCTTAAATTTTCCGAATCTTACTAAGGCTTCGGATTTATGTTTCATTAAGTACAGGACTCCATACCTAGTATGGTCACCAGTGAATGTAATGAAGTATTGAAATCTATCTCGTGCCACTTCAAAGAGGCCACGCTCGGTATGGATTACTCCAAGTTTTTCAGCAGCTCTTTCAAAAGTCCCTGTGGAGAGTGACTTAGTCATTTTGTCTTGAAGGCAAGATTCACAAGTCGGATAGGGATCCGATCCTAGTAGACTCATAAGTCCATCTTTCTCCATTTTATGAATCTTGGTCTGATCAACATGGCCAAGTCTAAGATGCCACTTAAGTGCTTGGTTGTTTCATCCTTACCACACTTCCTAGTCATACTTTTTACGATAGTTTTATTTTTTAGATTCAAATGGTATAAACCATTTAGTAATGTAGCTGTACTAACTAATTTATTTCTAAAATAAATATGATAGGATCCATCTCCAATAAAGAAATGATATCCTTTACGCTCCATGACCGAAATTGATACAATATTTTTGTGTCCCTAGGGCAAATATATAAAGTAATAATAAAATCGGATTCTAAATCCAATGTAAGTGATCCGATGTCAGTAGCCTTGACACTATGCCCGCTGTCGACTGTCACCATCACTCCTCCATCTCCAAGCTTCCTACTTCATTCCACATCCTAATTCATTGTACATATATGAGAACTTGCACTAGAATCAAGTATCCAAGATGTAGAATAAACAGTTACAGAACAATCGTTTCCAAAACTAGTAGTTCAGTAACTGAAGACGCATTGAGGTCAAGTTTTGGATAGTGTCTCCTCCAGTGGCCTAACTCACCGCAGTTGAGACAAGCATCTGTCTTCTTGGACACCTTACTATTTGGATATATTAGGGCCTTGCTCTTGTCATCGGTCTCACTTTTCATCTTCGGCATTGGACGCAACTAACAGATGAGGCAATGTTAATAGCTCTCTACCCCCCTTTTGGGCTTGAACTGCTTCTTATCCTTCTTCTTATTGTTCTTAGACCCTCGAGGCCCAGAGGAAATTACAAGTTCAGCCTCCATCGGCCTAGTCTTCATTTGAGACTGTGCCGTACTCAATTTGTTTATTTGCCCATCTAAGTAGCAAGCAATCTCATTGCAGTTGAAGTTCATTATAAATTGAGAGAATGAGTGAGGAAGTGATTGCAGGATAAGGTCGGTCTGGAGAGAAGCATGCACTCTAAAATCAAGAGCCTCCAATTTCTCGATCATAAATATCATTTTGAGAATATGATCACCAACTTTCACACATATATTCATCCGAGCACCAAATAATGTCTTCGATATCTCATACCGAGCAGTTCGGCTGTGCTCCTCATAGAACTCGGTAAGTTGTGCTAGAATTGTCCTTGCAGAGGGCATGTTTTCATGGGCAGTTTGAAGCTCATTGTTCATTGAGGCCATCATGAAACCTCGAACCCTGACATCATCTTTCACCCATTTCTCATGGGCTTCGACATATTTCTCACTAGCTCTGGTCCGTGAAGGAGCCAATGGAATGTCCGCCTCCAAGACGTAACCCAGCATATCCGTACTGAGGACTATCCTCAAATTGCGGGGCGAGTCCACAAAGTTGGGTCCAGTAAGAATGTTCTTTTCAAATAGATTGTGAGTGAATCATTGTCATTTTTTAGAGAACTTTTATTTGTTAACTGCAGATGATAAATTGAGATTCATTACTGATTGTTTATTTTTTATCCGAGTTAAGAATTTAAGGACTTACTATATTCAAAACTCGACTTTCACTATTTTTATCGACAATACACACTACCCTGTGAAATTCGGAAGTCATGGTTGACTTCATAGTGATGATCGATTTCTTTACAAAGTTTAATAGAGGCCAACCCCTACAGTTTTTCTGTTCTATTATTCTATATAACATGGTGTCTAAAACCAACCCATCTAACGGATGATTCGATCTTATTTTACCCCTAGTTCACTTGCCCTCAACCCATATGGTCTTCATGGCTCGCTGAACTACCTAAGTTTAAACTGCCAACTCCCTCCTATCAATCTGTCAATTGAATCTCACCCGGCAACCCATATAGATTCTAGAGGTTTGATTTGTCACAACCAAAGGCATCTAATGCACTCTAGGAATTTATCAACCTTCCTCAAAAATACTACCCCAACATACTTGGCATGATAATATTTTGGTTTGGATTTTATTTTTTCATGAGTTTGACGGAGGGTAGGAAATCTCATAATCTTTTTAACTTAGTGTTTGCAAGTGGAGAATTATGCGATTATATGTTACACTTTGCACATTAATCGTCTTATAATCGCGGTTTGTCGGTTTGTTTGTTTGTCATAGAATATAAAAAATTTACACAACCTAAATCTATCAACATGTAGTTCACGGAAGTTCCTAAGTACCGAGTCATTATCGACTCGATAAAATAATACAAGTAATCAAATTACAAGTCTTGAATCTTCGTCTTCATGGCGGCTTGTACTCCGCTCTTCGTCATAGCTAATTTATTAAATTTGTAAAACTTGCATCCTATATAAATTTACTAAAAAAATAAACTGGCTCAAAATGGTCATTACAACCCCATCGAATAAATATTTAATAAACTAAGGTCATAAACTGCATCGTCATTCAAATAATGATGCAACAATTACATTAAAATTAATGGCAAATACAATTAATCTAAATAAGAATCCAATCAATATAAAATTGATCCATTCATAAGAATTAATCCAATTAATTCATGCAACCGTTAATTTTAACTTGTTCCGCACGAAAATAAATATTTTATTAAATTAATTTCCTTAAAAATAAGAATACCATATTTATATTTTAGTCAAATTAAATCCATTTTAATTTGCGAAAAATTAATTTATCAAATATGAAATAGAAATAAAGTCGTAAAAATGCAGCCTGCCCTTGGCCGAGGGGACAACCCCTCTCGGCCACTGCCTGCCGAGAGCAAGCAGCACACTGCCGGCTTCCTTCGGCAGTGTCCCGGCAGCCCCGAGCTGCCGGGTCGAGCCACTTTTTCTGCTCGTATTTTCTTCCTGAATTCAAAAATAATATTTTTCTAATTTTGTATAATACATATATAAATCAGGCTTTCAAAATAAAAATAGATTTATATTGTAACATAAAATCATAAAAAATAAAATTTTTACAAGAACGATTAAACATTAACAATTATTGCAATTACGATTCTAAATCATAAAAGTATACAACCGAGCATTCCAAATGCAAATATCAAATATACGATCAAATAGACCTACTCTCCGATACCACTGTTGGGATTCGGTAATTAAAATCGAGTTATGCAGCGGAAAAAATAAGCCTGTCAAACCAGATAAAAACCGAACCCCTAAGAGGCTCGATTAAGCACCATATATCTAATATATAAAAATGGACGAAGATAACAATTAAATAATTCACGCACTCGTAGTCCTTTGATAATTTCTTCTTGATTCCGAGCACGAACACGAATCCATGTGAACGAGCTTTTGAAAATTTTCGAGCACCTAAAGCACTGTGCCTCTACGTATCAAGCGTCGGAAGATGACCGAAAAATATTTCTGTCAACTTATACTCTAAGTATATGGCTAGTAGTTGATAGAATGAACTTATATTTATTTTTGTAAATACTCTAAGTAATTTATAAAAAAATATTTTCTCTCAAAACACACTTAGAAACAAGTGTATATACTTAAAAAAAAATCTCTCCTTTTCCCTCTATACCTCACGGCCAAGACACTGAAATTTCAAGTATTTTTGATGATGATGTTGGTCTTTGTTTTATAACAAAAACAACTCACACTATGCCGAAAGACTTACATGTATAATTAAAGTCCCCACATATTATACATATCATATATGACAAATGAAATAATTTTCACAAGTCACGAGATAACATGGGGGCTGGCCAAGAGGAGAGAAAAGGGAGTTGGTTCATTTCGGTATGTGAAACAGACCCTCGTGTATCTAATCCGGTAGATAAACCTTAGTACGTTTCAATACTAATACAATTAATTAATCTAATTAATAAATTATATTAAAAATAAATTCTCTAAGACATAATATGAATAAATCAATTACCCAGTAATATATTTAATTCAGGAGACCGATTTAATTTATCCAATAAATTAAATTAAACATCTAATGTCCAATATTAACCAAAAGAGAATAAGCTAAATATTATCAGTCGTCAATTCATATGTCGTGAATCTGTAGGTTCGTCTTAGTTAGTATTGAGAGGATCCAATGAGTGTTAACACCACCTAGCCAGTCTTGTGGCCTACACCGTAACCTAATTGAGAATGAATGGTAGGATTATTCCAAAACAAGTTAAGTTATGAAGACCGTATATGTGTAAACCCTTCAATCATATGTACCGATCAAGTATTAGGGTCATGTAAAATCCTATTGTAACTTGACTCTATGCATTTGTTAATGAAAAATGAGACAACCGAGCTCTCGTGTATCAAATACAACTAAATATAAATGCTTTAGCCAAAGAGTTATGATCCCATTTTCCATTAACCGCATATGACATTTACGTGCTCACTTACAGGAGAAAGAATCCTTTCTTGGTATTGACTATAGACTGCTAGTTGCCCACTAAGTTGCATTTTGAGGTTGACCCACCAACCGGTGATTAGATCGAACTACTCAAATGACTAATTTAATATCGCAAGCACATCTCCTACTGAATCCCCCAAGTAAAAGGTTCACGTATACCTATCACAATATTTCAATTCAGTCATTGACTATCCCGAAGTGAAATCCATGTGACGGAATCGAGGTGAGTCGAGTCCGAGTATAATGGTCCCATTAGAATACCTAAAATGTGTGCTCCCACTAAGCCTTAGTGAAGACAAGCACTCTACATGTCAAATTACACGTTATACAAGTCTTGTCTAAACTTACTGCCCAGTTAAAGTTTTATCGACTTGCGAACTAGTTAAGCATTCGAGCCCTAAACACTTCCAGTGCCTATCTCCTTATCTATCTAAGAAGTGGAATGCTTGCTCTCAAATGCAAGAACTATTATTCTATATACCAAATCACATGCCAGTGATATACAAGAATATAGAAATAAGAAATACCTTCTTTAATTTGAAGAGAAACCGATCAAGTATTTAGGAATAACCAAATCTCATTGGTAAAAGTGCAATGGTTGCGACATGGGGTAGAGGAAGCTACCTGGGAGACTGAAGACAATATGAAGGCAAGATATCCGAAGTTATTTCTATCTTATGTTTCAGGACGAAACTTCTTTTTAGAAGGGGAGTATGTAATACCCAAATACTTAGTGTGGATTTCTATTTGTATTTGAATCATGTGGTGTATATTATGTTGAATAATTATTATAAAAGATGCTTTTTTATAATATCTGTAATCCAGTATTCATGATCGTATTGTGTAAAGAATGTTATTTCATTCATGTACCTACATGATACTAGCATATGCTAACTGATGTAACTAGCATATGCTAATGGTCCGAGCTAATGTACCTTAAGAAGGCTACCTAACATAAGCAAGAGATAGTGAAGATAAGATAAGGCGTGGTCGGTGTGTGGAGCCGGATGTTGGATCTTGTCGGATTCTCTCACTTGCACCTGGACAACTTTTGATAAAGAAAATTTAATGACTATTAGCATGCATTACGTGGATGTAAATAATGTGAGCTAAACCAACATGTAGCGTATGTGACTCAGCTTGATAACATATGCAAAGACAATGACAGAATGAGACATTGAGATATGAAGATCGCTAGCGTACGGAAGGTATAGTTTTCTATTTAAAGACACCAGCCCCCTTTCATTTCTTTAATGAATATTGTCCGAGCTTTACCCCGTTGACAGTCCTTCTAGCCTTATAATACCCTTATATCAGCCTCTCAACCTGGTTTTGAAGATCGCAAACATCTTGGATTAGTGTTTAATCTTTCGGTGTTGAGTTCTACCGATCATTTTCATTACTTACCTCTGTTTAAGGTATGTGGATGTTATTCTAGCCTTAAGTTCATGTTTATAGGGATGTTATGAGCATACTTCCAAGGTTATTAGGCTTGTTGATGATTCCATTGTTAAGATGATTACAAGTTGAACCATGATTATATTGAACATAAATATGAAGTTTTCAGAGATTTTCACATATCCTTCATGATGAATTCGAAATGTTTCTAGACCAGATGACTTGTAGATATTGTTGCCTATATTAGAGGAATCTTAGAGGATGAGCATTGAGGTTTTTCATCAAGAGTGAGATCATGTCTTGTAAGGATTGATTTCGATTGGATAATCTTATTGTATGGATTGTAAGAATGAAGTGAATACGTTGGCGATGAACATGATAAGATGAAGAACTCTTGTAGGAGGAATTACTTCACGGGAGAATTGAAAGTTTAGTAAAATTATGAATTAAACTGAGAAAACCCGAATGAATATGTTTCCTTTGTATGATGTTTTAGGAGTTGTTCATCATGATCATGTTCTTGGTAGAGAACTGTAAAGTAGCAGAACCGAAATTAGAGTTGATAATCATGGTTGGAGTGTTGAATTGTTGATGACTTGAATATACTTTAATTATGTAGACATTGTGAAATCATCCCCGTTATTACCATTCGATTCTCATGATGTATGTTGAAAGTCCGACTAAGTGTTCATCGGATTGTTGAACCATTAAAATTAGCCACACGTAGGATGATTAATTCAATCACATCATAGAAACGTTAGATGCTCGTGTGTATTTATATGTACGCAAGTTGAACTTTTTGTTATTTCTTTTTTAAATGGTTCGAGTTTTGCAAGTGGTTGATCGAAGGGACGTCCTTTGTGTAATACCCGTACTTTTTATGAATTGTTGGCTTTGACGTTCTTTCACTTTGCTGCTCTTGTAAGAACTTATTGAGATGTTATTGTTGGTGATTTTAGAGTTTTGTACCTTTCGAGACATGTTCGTATTGATTGGACTTTGCAGAGATGTTATGAGTGAGCAGATAGCGTACGCTAGGCGTAAGATAACGCACGATATTTCTGTTGAGTAGCGCGTGCTAGTTTCGCCTCTAGCCCATGCTAATGGTCCGGGATTGGCAGAAGTTGTAGCTGGGTTTTGCCCTCTAGACTAGCAGTTAGAGCGCGCTAGGCATGAGCTAACGCAAGCTATTCGTGTTGAGTAGTGCACGCTAGCATCGCCTGTAACGCACGCTAATGGGATGAGTTTGGCAGGGGCAGTGGGGTGGATCCTGTTCTCTGGACTAACAGTTAACGCACGCTAGGTGTGAGCTAGCACACGCTATAGGTATTGCGTAGCGCGCGCTAGTGCCAGATTTAGCGCACGCTAGCGCGATGGGCAGAGAGCTAACGTCGCAGGTTAGAAGCTATTGGACTACCGGGTGACCCCGTTAGTGCATGCTACCTTGATATTTAGCGCGCGCTAATCAGACACAGTATATAAGGAGGGTCAATACTGTTCTTCGTCATTTTTCATCTCTTTTCCTTATTTCCGACGAGAGAGCACGAGAGGGCGATCAGGAGGCGATTTGGTGGCAATCTTTCATCTTCTATCATCATCTTGGTTGAATAACTAGGATAATACAACATCTAATCCATTCCTTCTCTCCGAATCAAGGTAAATTCCTTAGAACCCTAGTTTGGGGAATTTTCGGGGATTTTTCTTAGATCCATCCGATTTATCTATTTTGAAGCTTGAAATCCTTGGGATTATGATATATCTACCCTGTACCCATATCTTCCTTACGATTATATGGATGTTTTTGGTATATTATTCGGATTAGCGAGGGTTTGGATGATTTCCAACCTCTAGATAATTATCCTTGGAGAATTGTAAATCGTAGGCGAGTTTCGGGAGTTTCCCCGTGCGAATCGAGTAGGGATTATTAATCATCATATTCCTTACAATATTGTTTAGGTGCCGGAAGTGCATTCTTGGACCTATCGAGCTGGTACACTTTTCCTCCTGATTCTCAATGTCTCAGAGGCAAGTATATATTTATGATTGTACGTTCTCGACTTTGAACGTGAGGTATATAAATTGTATGATTGTATATATTCACTCTGGGATGGACCGACGGGTCCCCAGAGGGTTCCATTGCCTTCGGTGCGGTTCTATGAATAGTTTTGGGTTAGCCACTCTGGGAGGGTCCGACGGGGCCTCAGAGGGTTCCGTTGCCTTTGGTGCGGTTCCATGGTTAATCACGTATGTATTGAAATGTGATGTCATGAGATTTAGTTATTCCGAATTACTAGTCTTGAGTTTGATGAAATGATGATTCCATTTACTTTATTGTCGATAAGTATTGTGTTTCATATTCGATATACTTGTACTAGCTATTCGATGGCTAACCCCTTTTGCGGGAAATACCTTTCATGTATTTCAGGATCCAGTAGAGGAGAAAGGCGTGTACCGGGTCGGCACGAAATGACGGGCAAGAGTGATGATGTGTCTTGTTTCTGTCTGTGTTTGTACCTTGTCCCATTCGGTATAGTTATACTTGGAATGGTTTGAATACTCGAGTAGTGTTTCAGAGGTTCAGAATGTTGTGGCCTGTGTTGCCCTGAGTTTTAATTCCTGATGTATTGTATTCTGTCGGATTGATTATTTCATTGGCGTCATTCCTATTGCCTTCTATTGGGATTATGTTTAAACCCCATCGGTCGAAATTTATGGTTCCTCATAATTATTAGCCTTGTGGGTCCCACGGAGGGTCTCATAGCACCGTAATATACCCTGAATAACTCTGGGGTGTTACAGAATATGGTATCAGAGCTTAGGTTTATAGATACCTAGGTTGTCGGTCTTTTGGGTCGAAAGCGAGTTATTGTTCGAATAAAGTATCACTATATTGCCATCATCTCGGTGCGACCGGTACTAGTAAGTCCTTACTCTGCTTGTATTTTTTTCTAATCACTCCACTTGTGATTTGGTATTCTTTGGAATCGTTCACCTCAATGACGGGCGATTTGAATTGTACTTGTGTATTTTGTCTATCCTTCAGAATGTCTACTGACAGGGGTCGAGGATGAGGCCGTGGTCGTGGATGCGGGCGAGGACGTGGCGGGGCCGCTTCCCTCAGTTCCCTTGTGGGGTTACCTACCCCTAGTTTATCTAACTCAGTGCATCCCGATACCAAGAGTCAACACGAGCAGTCGACCGGTCTCTGGAATAATGTAGATGTTGGGACTACGAATGTTCTTCAACAATTGGCAAATCAGATGACTATACTGGCCTAAGCTGTTCAGCTAAATAATCATAATCCGACAACAGATGTTTTGCTCCAGAATGTGGTCCGTATGCATCCTCCGCAGTTCAGCGGTGCTACCGACCCAGGAGGTTGGGAAAGTTGGCTATTTGAATTGGAGAAAGTGCTTGAAGCGGTCGACTGTCCTGAAATGAGGAAGGTACCGATTGCCCAGTACTTCCTTAGTAAGGAAGCCGCGACTTGGTAGAAAGCTATTAAGCAACAGGATCATGCTGCTACATGGGATGAATTTAAGGGTCTACTGAAGGCTGAGTGTTGTCCTTGGCCAGTGCAAGAAAACAGGATCCGAGCATTTTTTGAAGCTAAGCCGTAGAACATCCCAGCCTCTCAGGCGATAGTGGAATACAACCGACAGCTGATTCATGTGAAGAATCAGGTGCGTGATGAGCGTGATAAGATCCACCACTTCGACATGCGAATGAATATGGATTTACGGCGTTATATGGTCGGGTTTGATTGCACTACTCTGAAAGAATACCAAGATAGGGCTTTGGCGTATGACATGTTGTGTTCCCACAATGACACCACAGATGAGCCGAAAAAAGTAATAGACAACTGGTAATTTTTCTGGTTCTAAGGGTGGCAGTTTTCAGAGACCTCAGACGGCTAACCGTTCTGTTGGGCTGTCGTCGCATTCTTTTAAAGGGAAGAAGAGTTTTCGTTCTTCTTAGGGCACCTCAACTCGCCCGGTGACCTATTTTAATTGCGGTCATCCAGGCCACATCAATCTGGAGTGCAACTTCCCACCTCTGAAATGTCACACTTGTGGTCAAATGGGACATAGGGCAGTTTATTACCCCGAGCAAGATCAGACTTTAGATACTCGGGCTTCTGGCCCAGCACATAGAGATCAGAATATGAATCAGTGATAATTTGTTAGCCAGTCACAGTAGTTTTATGGCAGAGGCCGGGGACAGGGCCAGACCGTTAAAGAGGGAGATTCTAGCATCGGTTCGGCACACCCACGAGTTTACGAGATGCGCTGAATAGATGAACCTGATGCGGCAGTGGCCTCAGGTACCATTCATGTTTTATATCATCCAGTTCGAGTGCTTTTTGATTCTGGTGCTACACATTCTTTCATCTCCTTGGATTGTGTGCGCCATTTGAATGTAAATTTTATGACTACTTGCGATCCTTTTATTGTAAAACTGCCTATCAGGGATAAAATCGTGGGGAATAGGGAGATTAGAAATTTTTCGGTGAGCATAGCAAGAATTGATTGGTTATCGAATTTGATCGTGGTTGATATCGAGGGCGAGGATGTGATCCTCGGTGATGACTGGCTTGAGAGTGGTCAAGCGATTATGAATTACCGCACTAAGGTTATCACTATGATGACTAAATATGGTTCTGAGTATTCATTCATAGGATGTAAATCGGGTCACCTAAGTTGCTTATCAGCGCCATGAAGATCGTAAAACTCTTGAATAAAGGTTGCACGGGATATTGGTGTTATGATTTGAAGTCGGAAGGGAATGAGGTTTATTTCTCTTCGATTTCAGTTGTTAAAGAGTATTTGGACGTTTTTTTAGACGATCTTCTGGGATTACCGCCAGACTGAGAGGTAGAATTTTTGGTTGATTTAGAGCCCGACGTGGCTCCAATTTCTAAGGCGCCTTATCGTATGGCACCTTCGAAAATACAAGAATTGAAGAATCAGTTGGAAGTACTGTTAGAGAAAGTGTACATTAGACCGAGCGCTTTTCCATGGGTCGCACCTGTTCTTTTTGTGAGAAAGAAGGATGGTTAACTACGTTTATGCATCGAATACCGTGAGCTAAATAAAGTAACCATCAAGAACAAGTATTCATTACCTCGTATAGATGATTTATTCGATCAGTTGCATGGAGCCACCGTATTCTCAAAAATTGATTTGAGATCAGGATACTACCATCTCCGAGTGAAAGAGTCCGACATTCCGAAAACCACTTTCTAGACGAGGTACGGACATTATAAGTTTGCGGTCATGCCTTTTGGACTGACTAACGCACCAGCAGTATTCATGCAGCTGATGAACAAGATATTCATTGAGTACCTTGACAAATGTGTGGTCGTCTTTATTGATGATATCTTGATTTATTCTCGAGATGAGGAGGAGCATGCCCGACACTTGCATTTGATACTAGACATTTTGAGAGCCGAGCGCCTTTATGCGAAATTCTCAAAATGTGAGTTCTAGTTGAAGGAAGTTATGTTTCTCGGCCATGTGGTTTCGGCCTAAGGGATTCGTGTAGACCCGTAGAAGATCGAGGCAGTGCTAGATTGGGCACCACCTAATAATATCAAGGAAGTTCATAGATTTTGGGTCTTGCTGGGTATTACCGTCAGTTTGTCGAGGGGTTCTGGAAAATCACTCGGCCGCTTAAGCAATTACTTTAGAAGACAGAAAAGTTTGCTTGGACTGCTGAGAGACAACAAAGCTTCGATGAGCTGAATAGGCATTTGACCTCAGCGCTGATTTTAGCTTTACGACAGGGTAGTGAAGGATTTGCAGTTTATAGTGACGCTTCAGGACAAGGGCATGGATGTGTGCTTATGCAGCACGATAAAACGATAGCCTTTGCATCAAGGCAGTTGAAGCCGTACGAGATGAACTATCCAACTCATGACTTGGAATTAGCCACAATTGTTTTCGCACTTAAGATTTGGCGGCATTATTTGTATAGCTCTTTGTGTCGGATTTATACCGATCACAAGAGTTTGAAGTACATTTTCAATCAGAAGGAGTTGAATATGAGGCAGCGACGTTGGTTGGAGTTGATTAAGGATTATGATTTGGAAATTCTTTACCATCCGGGGAAGGCCAATGTCGTCGTGAACGCCTTGAGCCGCAAATCTGCATCACTTCAGATGCTCGAGGTTCTTACTTCCCAGATGAAGGTCCGTCAGGATTTGATCGAGCAAGGTATAGAAGTTTAGCTTCAAAGACTACAGGGACAAATTTGTACCCTCGAAATTACTTCGTCCTTGGTTGATGACATCAAAGGGATACAGTGGAGTGACCCGATGATTTCCCAACTGAGGGAAGATGTAATCAAGGGAAAATCCCCTGGCTTTATGGTCCATCAAGAGAGTGTCTTGATATTTCAGGGAAGGCTTTGTGTCCCGAATAATCTGGAGTTCAGGCAGAGAATTCTTCAAGAAGCCCATGATACGCCTTACTCAATCCATCCTGGAACGAGTAAGATGTACAAGGACTTGAAGTGAAATTTTGGGTGGAATAATATGAAGAAAGATGTCTCGGAGTTTGTATTGCGATGTTTGACATGTGAACAAGTGAAGGTCGAACATCAACGATCAGTGGGGTTGTTGAAGCCACTTCCCATTCCCGAGTGGAAGTGGGAAGATATCTCCATGGATTTCATCACGGGGATGCCGAGGTCTAGAGCAGGAATGAATATGATCTGGTTAATCGTTGATCGACACTAGTAGAAACAGCCCCTTTCTTGACCCTTTTTTTATGACCAACAGTCGAAGATGACTCGCAAATAGCTTAGTCACATAATCAGAGTCATAACGCGTAAAATTTCCATTAGCGATGACGCGAGTTTACATGTGTCAAAAAGTGGCAGTCATAATCAGAGTCATCACGTTTTTTTCAAAAACCGTATTCTAATACTCACGCCCTGCTTTGCTATTCATTATTCAATACCCCAATCCCACCCTCACCCTCTCATTCCCACAAAGAGACGATTCATCGCACAATGACAATGAAGATTCAAAAGCTTCCTTATGATTAATGATTCAAGATCACCAATAAGGTTAGGGTTCTTATCCCACTCATCCATCGATCGTTCATCGTTGTGCTTCTATCTGGAATCGATAGTTCGATACACCCAACTCTTCAAGTTACGTTTTATTTTCCACCGCTCTGTAGTGGAATCGACACGATTCATCGTTGTGCTTCTCGAACCCTAAAACCTCTTTTCTATGGATTCCTTCTTCTCAAAATTCGAAGGTCTCGAACCACAAAACATCTTTTCTACCGTCAAATGCGGGAGAAAAACAACAAACCGAGATGAAGAAGGGCGAGAAAATATCAAGGTAATAGCATGTTTGCAAATTTTTCTTACATTTTGATTACCCTTTTTAAGTAGACGTTTATACATCGATCCCGATCCGGCTTTGAGGTATTCTCAAAACCAATTTTAGGAATTGTGTCAAGCTATGTACCTGTATTGGTTTTGATGATTGGGTTTTGAAACCTATATGAGTATGGTTACATTTTGAAGGCTTGGTTTATTTTTGGGGTTTTGGTTGAAAACACAAACTCTCAACTTGAGAATTACATTAGCATTTAGCATTTAGCATTTATTATTTTTATTAATACAAAGTCTTGCATTGATTTAAGCCTCACCTATTTTGCTTAAATTTGGTGCTAGGAGCAAACGTTGGAAAAGACAGAGAATTGTGCATCCGCATCAACCTCTATCTCAATAAACAAATAGGTATTATGTTATTTGTTAATAGTTTTCTAAAAAGCATGTTGCAAAATCAATGTATACATTTCACATCTTGATCCTTTGTCTTACTTTTTTTTAGTAAAGCAAACTTGTTGCTCAAATTGCCAACAAGTGCCAACAAGAAGCAGTGTTTCCCCGAGGTACCATTCATCTTTTTCACTCTTGAATGTCAATTAATTGACTAGATCCTGAAATTGATCATAAGTACATCAACCATATCCCATGACCACCTGAGCGACCTTAATTATTATTACGGTGTTTACACAGGACACAATGCTGTCTATTAAAGTTCTTAATGACGGTGTCACGATTGCTTAAGCCATAGAGCTTTCGGATGCAATTGAAAATTAAGGAGTGATACTTGCCTACTCTACTCAACTAATAAATTGTCTGACCAAATACTCCATCTATTTATAGGTTGCAACTAAGATGATCGATTTAGCTGGCAATGGTACTACCACAACAATTTTTCTTGCAAGAGAGATGGTCAAATCTGGATTATATGTTGTAGCATTTGGAGCGAATCATGTTTCTTTAAAGAAAGGAATGGATAGGATGTAAAAGGAATTGATCAATTTAAGTTTTAGAGAAGAAAAGCAGGCACAGTCGGTGAAAGGGATGAGATAAAAGGTAAAGTCTTTCGCTTGTTATATATTTTGTATTTTTTGGTAAGAGGATGGTACCTCAGGTAATATAGCCCTTGTTACAATTATTCTGCATCTCGCTAGCGATCGATTCAAATTTTATATAGTTGTTAAATCGATTATATATTATTCTTCACTCAAAGTGTTCTATATTTCCAAATCAGTTAATGTGATTCAACTCACCAAGCAAGGACATCGATTCTAAGACTCCGATTCAACATCTTCAAGGAATGACGCAAACCGGTGAATTTGGGTTTGATCTCTCCAAGGTATACAATATTTATATGGTTCTTGTATTTTGGTTGGGTTTTTTTAGTTCGTGTTTCATTTGAGATATATATCACCTTGGTCTTGATGAAGCTATCAAGTTTATGACATGGAATAACACTGGTCCTGGTTTCAGCATCAGGTTTCCTTTTTACCCGTTTGGACACCTTTTTTATTTTCAAAAGCATACATCTGCTATCACTCACCATGTCTTGTGATGATGATTTAAGAGCAAACACAGGTAAAGGCTTCACGAGGGCAGATCTTGTTGGAGAACTTGAAAAGTTAAAGGTTGGTACTTAATCTTTTCTCATAGACACAGAATGCTCACGAAGAAGGGTTGAAATACTTGCTGAAAATAATAATTATTGTTATTATTATTACCATCATTGTTATTATGTCTTAACTTTTGTCAATGGTGATTTTTTTATTTTTTTTTTACTTTTTCCTTTTCTCATCAACTTTAGGTTCCGTATGAACTTTCTCAGCACTTGGATGATTTCGTCCGCATAAGAACAGGGATGCAGGTACAAATTTTTACATTCTCCACAACGTACTTCATTTTTTTTCTTTCTTTATCTTAGTAGAACATTGAAATCTAATCAATCTTCATGTCATTCTTATGGTATCATTCGTTTAAGCTGAATGTGGTCCCCACTTTGTTACTCTGCAACTTGTTTCTTCCTGTTATTGCCAAAACTGATATATCCTATTTATTTACTGTTTGGCTGATAGCATGTGGTCAATGTTTCATTCCGAGTCCTGAGTAGTCCACATTTACTTCTTCCAGGTTATCATACAAGCTGGATTACTAAAAAAGGGTTTCTGTTCGGTCCAGGATGAGAGTGCGGGTAATCTTCATGTCCCACGAAACTTCATTTGGAAGCCAACAGATTTACCAACGATGAACTTCCTCCGCCATAGAATTATACCGTCTTGTTATAGTTTCTCTTTTCTTCTTGGCAGGATATTGTCTACTTTATACAAAAATTCTCATTGTTCCCTTGCAAACCCATCTTGTCTGCTGGGTGCTGGCCACATGGCACACATTTTCTTGTCAATATTAAGAAACCTGAGTGCATTTATCTCATTATTCTTGTGAATCGCGCACAAGCACTGGTCCGTGCTACTCAATTACTTTAATCCATATGCGTAATTCTTATTGGTTGCTGAATGCAAACTTTTTGTGCAGGATTGGTGGTTACAATTGTGGATCCAAAACCCGGCGATAGCATTATCGACTGTTGTGCTACTCCAGGTGGAAAGACTCTTTTCATGGCCTCGTGTCTGAATGGCCAAGGTACAATGCTGTAGGATGTGGGATCTGATCTGTTGAAGAGTATGGTTTCAAAACATAAAAAGAAATTTGTAGATGAGATAAAAATGAAGTGTTACTATGCCTATTCATTTATTCCTGGAGGAAACCCTGTAATTGTTATTTGGTTGAAACCACCAACTTGTTCTAATTTATGACAAATCATTTTAATGATACCAATTTGACTAGATCTTAAGACTAATGTTACACAACCATTTACGAACAAACAAATCTTTGTGAGATACTAGATCATGTTATCATTCCAAACTATAATACAAATTCAATCATGGTAAAAGTTATATCGTTGAGTGGTGACGTTATGGTGACTTTCTTATCGGGAAGCATAAGCGCGATTGGCGTGAACAAGGGCCGATTGAGAATCCTCAAAGAGACAGCCAAGTTGCACGAACTCGATCAAGTTATCACTACCATCCATGCTGATCTTCGTACACTTGTAAGGGACGATAGTGTATTATTTTGAAGGAGATATTATATATCATTTCTCTTTTGTTTTTATTTTTTTCTCAATTTTTCAGGATAGTAACTGCTTGAAAGGTGATAAAGTTCTGCTGGATGCTCCTTGTTCTGGATTGGGTGTACTATCTAAGGTATATTATGTTACAGATCCACTCCTGCAGGGAATGGATCATCGAATCTTTTCATTTCCGTAGCTCCTAAACTGATAGAGCTAAGGTTAACAAACACTCAGAAAAGAACAGCGAACGAGGAATTCTTTTAATCTTTGGGAAATAATCGGAGAAGAAGAAATAGACCTTCAGAGAAATGCCTGACTTTCTATTGCAGATTTGTCATTTCAACTTGCCCAGCAAATCCGCCTCTAAACTCTAAAACAGAAATCCTAATGATCCTTAATTAAAGAAACTAGATACTGAATTACACAAAATAGCACTTGTAGAACAACTATAAATCATTCTATTTCATCTCAGTTGAGTCATATTGCTTTATTCAACTATGATCAAAATTAATTTGAGGTAATCCTTTTCCTACTGTTTATTATTTATTTTATTCTTTTTTTCCTAGTTTCGTTTCGCTTATTTTCTCGAGCCCTCGTTTTCTTTAATACAGAGAGCGGATTTGCGGCTGGAATACGAGACTGTAAGACATGGAGGAACTTATAAATTTGCAAGATGCACTTCTTGATTCAGCTTCTAAGTGAGTCTATTCAGATATTATTTAAACAATTTGTAATATGATTTGCATCTCATATCAGTTAACTGGAAACACCAAGCCGTCATGGTCATTGAGCAACAAGTGGGCGGGTCTTGCAAGGCCATTCGGGTGTATTTCTGATCATACTTTCTTCAATTCGGTCTTGGAACCCTACCTTAGATATTCACGTATTTTCTTCTTGATGCGGACAAAACCAGTGGAAGTGATGTTATCGGTATTGACTTGGGTACTACAAACTCTTGTGTCTGTCTCACATGGAGGAAGGTGATACTTCATTTCATTTGTCTAGCTTTGTTAGTCCGCGGATCATATTTAAACTATTTTAACTTGTTGTTTTATTTGACTATATTGGAGGTGAAAGCAACGACTACACTGATGCGGATTTCGACGACATTCGAGAAGAATGGTGTACTTATGTGTCGAATTTTATTTTTAGGGAGTAAAACTGTTTGTAGGAATAGGTACAGTTGGTAGAAATGGGTACAATTGGTAGTAATCGTAAACTATATAATATTGATCCGATTTTGACATGATCGAGTTTAGTCGAGTCATGTAATGAATTGGTAACGCATGGTTTTGCGATATATATGAAATGCGTTAATTTTGTACAATCGATCAGCAGTTTTTGTAATTGCAGGTTTAGCAGGGGGGTCATAAAAGCCAGAAAAAAAAATAAAAATTTTTGAAGTTATGACACGCAAAAACTGAAATCAGAAAAAGGGGTCATAACTTTTATGACACGCATATATAGTTGTCAGAAAAGGGCGTCATAAAGTGGGTGTCATAAGTGCGTGTCATTGTACAATGACGAACAAATGCGAGTCATAATGAGTTATGACTGGTCCTTCTATGACCAGCATTTGCGCGTCATAAAGGCCCTTTATGACGCCAAATGCGCATCAAGAAAGACTCTTTTTCTACTAGTGCGATTAACCAAGTCTGCACACTTTCTTGGTATTAAGGATACTTGGGGACCAGAGAGATTGGCCCAAACCTTTATAGCTGAGATTGTGAGATTGCATGGTGCCCCTAAAACTATTGTTTCTGATCGAGATGGTCGTTTTGTGTCACATTTTTGGCAAGAGGTCCATCAGGTCTTGGGAACCGAGTTGAGTTTGAGTACGTCTTTTCATCCTCAGTCAGACGGACAGACCGAGCAGGTGATCCAGACGTTATAGAATATGTTGTGGGCTTGTGCCCTAGACTGGAGTAATGATTGGGAATTTCATTTGTCGTTGATCGAGTTTTCCTACAATAATAGTTGGCATGCGTCGATCAAAATGGCACCATTTGAGGCACTTTATGGCAGACGGTGTAGATCGCCATTATGTTAGGATGAGGCTTCGGAGTTAGTCGGAGCGGAGCCGGATATGTTGATAGAAACTAAGGAGAAGATTTTTGATTATCTGAGACCGGTTGTTGACAACCCAGAGCCGTCATAAATCTTATGCTGATACTTGTCATCGAACTTTGGAATTCGAAGTGGGAGATCATGTTTGACTCAAGGTGTCGCTGACTAGAGAAGTTTTCCACTTCAGGAAAAAGGGTAAACTTGGTCTGAGGTATATCGGACCGTTTGAAACTTTGGATAGGGTTGAAAATTTTGCTTATCGCTTGGCGTTGCCTCCAACTTTGAGTCATTTCTATATCGTTTTCATGTTTCTTAGTTGAGAAAGTAAGTGCCGGATCCAAGTCATATTATCGAATATAGTGAGATTGATGTAGCCGAGGATGTTACCTTTCCAGAGAGATCGGTAAATATCCTTGAACGTCGTGAGTGCAATGGTCGAGACATGGAGTCGAGGAGGCGACTTGGGAGACGGAAGAGAAGATGTGATCGGGATACCCCGAACTTTTTATTTGTTATGTTTCAGGATGAAACTTCTTTTTAGAGGGGGAGAATTTAATACCCGTACTTTTTATGAATTGTTGGCTTTGACGTTCTTTCACTTTTGTCGCTCTTGTAAGCACTTATTGAGATGTTATTGTTGGTGAGTTTAGAGTTTCGTACCTTTCGGGACATGTTGGTATTGATTGGAATTTGTAGCGATGTTCTGAGTGAGCAGATAGAGTACGCTAGGCGTAAGCTAACGCACGCTATTTCTGTTGAGTAGCGCGCGCTAGTTTCGCCTCTAGCGCATGCTAATGGTCCGGGCTTGGCAGAGGCAGTAGTTAGGTTCTGCCCACTGGACTAGCAGTTAGCGCGCGCTAGGCATGAGCTAACGCATGCTATTCGTGTTGAGTAGCACGCGCTAGCATCACCTGTAACGCACGCTAATGGGCTGAGTTTGGCAGGAGCAGTGGGGTGGTTCCTGTTCTCTGGACTAATAGTTGACGCACGCTAGGTGTGAGCTACCACACGCTATTGGTATTGCATAGCACGCGCTAGTGCCGGATGTAGCGAACGCTAGCGCGATGGACAGTGAGCTAACATCGCAGGTCAGAAGCTACTGGACTATCGGGTGACCCCCATTGGTGCACGCTACCTTGATATTTAGCGCGCGCTAATCACACATATATAAGGAGGGTCAACACTGTTCTTCGTCATTTTTCCATCTCTTTTCCTTATTTCCGATGAGAGAGCACGAGAGGGCGATTCGGAGGAAATTTGGGGGCAATCTTTCATCATCTATCATCGTCTTGGTTTAATAACAAGGATTATACAACATCTAATCCATTCATTCTCTTCGAATCAAGGTAAATTCCTTAGAACCCTAGTTTGGAGAATTTTTGGGGATTTTTCTTAGATCCGTCCGATTTATCCATTTTGAAGATTGAAATCCTTGGGATTATGATGTATCTAACCTGTACCGACGTCCTCCTCACGATTAGATGAATGTTTTTGGTATATTATTCGGATTAGAGAGGGTTTGAATGATTTCCAACCTCTAGATAATTATACTTAGAGAATTGTAAATCGTAGGCGAATTTCGGGAGTTTCCCCGTGTGAATCAAGTATGGATTATTAATCATCGTATTTCTTATGATATCGTTTAGGTGCCGGAAGTGCATTCTTGGACCTATCGAAGTTATACACTAATCCTCCCGATTCTCGATATCTTAAAGGCAAGTATATTTTATGATTGTACGTTCTCGACTTTGAAAGTGAGGTATATAAATTGTATAATTGTATATATTCACTCTGGGATGGACCGACAGGTCCTCAGAGGGTTCTATTGTCTTTGGTGCGGTTCCACGAATAGATTTGGGTTAACCACTCTGGGAGGGTCCGAAGGGGCCTTAGAGGGTTCATTTGCCTTTGGTGCGGTTCCATAGTAATCACGTATGTATTGAAATGTGATGTCATGAGATTTAGATATTCCGGAATACAAGTCTTGAGTTTGATGAAATGATGATTCCATTTACTTTATTGTCGAGATGTATTGTGTTTCATATTCGATAAACTTGTACTAGCTATTCGACGGCTAACCCCTTTTTGAGGGAAATACCTTTAATGTATTTCAGGATCCAGGAGAGGAGAAAGGCGTGTACCGGGTAGGCACGAAGATGATGGAAAGAGTGATGCTGTGTCTTGTTTCTTTCTGTGTTTTTACCTTGTCCTGTCGGGTTGATTATTTCATTGGCGTCGTTCTTATTCCCTTCTATTGGGATTGTGTTTAGACCCCATCGGTCGAAATTTATGGTTCCGCATAATTATTAGCCTTATGGGTCCCGCGGAGGGTCTCACGGTGCTGTAATATACCCTGAATAACTCAGGGGTGTTACACTTCGAGTATGTTGACGTTCGTCGGAAGTATTTAATCCTTGTCATCACTCTAAGGCAAGTACTTTAATTATGTTTTCTGTATTAATGTCATTCATGTTGTCTTGTATATATGTGTCATTGTTGTTTGTCCACCACATGTTGGTCCAACGGGATTATCTTTGGATCTATGCTAGCGTGTGCTAGATTGGACGGGTTTTTCACCACGTGTTGGTCCGATGGGATCATCTTGGGATCTAGACAACGAAGGCTGGATCACGGATTACCATGTATATGTTGAGGTTGTCATGTTGAGTAACGCATTGTTGGTCTTCTCGTAGGAGAAGTTTGTAAGTCGTTATTATTCTTCGTTGAATTGTTGAATAATATTTTGTTGTATAAATTATCGTACTTGTACTAGCATCGTTTTACTAACCCTTAGGGGGTGAACATGTGTTTTATGTTCATAAGAGCAACATGATGACGAGGTTGCTCAGTGATGTTGGTTGTCCGGAGAGGTTCTTTTAGTTTGGATTCGTATTTGAATAAGTACTCGAGTACATTTTTTTCTTTGTGTTGATTTGGATGGTTATGTATTGATGAATTCTATTCAGTGTTGTCGTTTACTTTTAAAAATCCAGTTTGTAATAATAATTCTATTGTTGGTATTTTAATAAGTGTTTGTTTTATTTATTATACTAGTAAATCTTTACATAAAGGATTTAAGACGCAGTAATAACTTTGAATATCTCGGGGGTGTTATCATTTTCACTTCCCAACCCTTCCTACCCGATCCCCTTGTTAGGAATATGCCCTCGAATGACTGAGAGGATGAGAGAGTGAGAGCATTGTATTGAAATTATGAACATCAGTTGAATAAGACATTTATTATTGTTATATTATCGTATATCACTGGCATCGTAATTTGGTATATAGGATAATAATCTTTACATTTGAGAGCAAACATTCCACTCCTTATGAAGATAAGAAGATAGGCACTGAAAGTGTTTAGGGATTGAATGCTTAACCGGTTCGCAAGTTGATAAAACTTAACTGGGCATTAAGTTTAGACAAGACTTGTATAACGTGTAATTTGATATGGAGAGTGTCTATCTTCACTAAGGTTTCTTGGGCGCACACTTTATAGTATGCTAATAGGATTAGTATATTCGGACTCGACTCACCTCGATTCGATGACATGAATTTTACTATGGGATAGTCAATGACTGAATCAAAAGTTTATGATAGGTATACGTGAACATTTGACTTGAGCATTCGCTAAGAGATGTGCTTGTGATGTTAAGTTAGTCATTAGAATAGTTCGATCCAATCATCGGTTAGTGGGGTCAGCCTCTAACTGCAACTTAGTAGGCAAGTAGGAGTCTCTAATGAATACGAAGATATGATTCTTTCTTCTGTAAGTGTGTAGGTAAATGCCCTATATGGTTAGTGGCAAATGAGATCATAAGTGTTTGGGCAAAACATTTAGAGCTGGTTGTATATGATGCATGAGAGCCCGGTGATCTCGGCTTGCATTAACAAATGCATAGAGTCAAGTTACAATATGGTTTGACGTTACTGTGACCTTAATACTTGATCCAGACATGCGATTGAAGGGTTTATACGTATACGATATTCATAACGTAATAATTTTTCGAATGATCCCTATGTTTCATTCTTATTTAGGTTACGGTGTAGGCCACGGGACTGGCTAGGTGGTGCTAACACTCATTGGATCCTCTCAATGCTGGGACGAACCTATAGAGTCGTGGCACAGGAATTGACAATGGATTATATTTAGCTTATTCTCTCTTGGTTAATATTGGACATTAGATGTCTAACTTAATGTATTGGATAAATTAACTCGGTCTTGTGAATTATAAATTAATACGTAATTAATTTTATTCATATTATTTCCTAGAGAATTTATATTTAATATAATTACTTAATTGGATTAATTAATTGTATTAATATTCAAACGTACCAAGATATATCTATCAGACTAGATACACGAGGGTCTGTTTCATGGATCGAAACAAACCAACATTATTTTCTTTCCTCTTGGCCGCCCCTACCCACCTCATGTGATGGTGTATATCAATTTTTGTATATCAATTTTTGTCTTAATGTTGATTTGGTGATATTTTGTGGGGACTTTAATATGCACTTTGGTGTATAATTAAAGATGGGATAACTTGCCTTGATATATGATGATTGTTTATATAATGTAACAAAGTCATAATTAATTAAAACAACACTTGACATTTTGAGAGCTCCTGGACGTGAGAAATTGCGGGAGAGGGAGAAAATTTTTCTAACTTTTACACTTGTGTTCTAAAGTGTAATTTTGGGAGAAAATATTATTTATGAAATACTTAGAGTATTTATAAAATAAATATAAGCTAATTCTATCTATTTCTAGCCGTATTCTTTGAGAATAAATTGATAGAATATTTTTCGGTCATCTTCCGACGCGTGATACGTAGAGGTACGATATTTTTGGTGCTTGGGATTTTGCAAAAGTTTGGATCGTTTTTCTTCAACATCTAATCAAAGAACTTCAAGGATATGATTTTTTATTCATGCTTTAATTTATAATATTCGTATATACGATGCTTGACCGATCTTTTTTCAGGGCTTCGATTTATTGATTAGATCAATATATTTATTCCGCTGGGCCTTCGGTTTTAGGCCCCTAATCCCAACACCCCCTTTCATACCTAAGCCCCCCAAAGTCAGTTTCTATCCCTAAAACTCATATTTTGGAGTCTCTAAACCATCAAGACTCGAATCTAGCACATATTAGATGGACTATTGGAGAAAGGATCAACAAGTTTTCAAGCGATTTGAGATAATTGGCTAAACCTTCCTTTTGATAACTTTGAGGATTTGTTAGTTTGAGTTGGATTATGATGTTTTGAATGTTATAATCACGATGTATGAGATGATATGAATATGGTTATGGATTTGATATTAATATCAATTGGATATTAGAATTTCGTCAAGAACACTTTGAAGGTTTGGTTTGCATAGGAGTGTAAATAATGCGAGTCGAGTTCGAGTATCAGTATACTCGACTCTAACTCGATTGATAATTCCCTAGCTAGACTCGACTTGAAAACTCACGAGTAGTAAAAATGCAAACTTAACAATTTTCAAAACTCGAACTTGAACTAAAACTCATTTAAAGCTCGAATGCAGCTCGAAACCAATCTCAAACTAAACTCGAAAGAAGCTCAAAACCAAGCTCTAACCAAACTCAAAATTAAATCAAGCTCATATTCGAGATCGAATCAAATTCAACCTAAAAATATTTTGAACTCAATCTTATACTCGTATCAGTAGATATATCATCGCCTAGCCCAAAGATGCTTTAAAAATCTGAAGCACCTATTCTTTTATAAGGGTCTCTCACCTTTGATATCTTCTAATCCACCAATGTGGGATGAGATATCTTCAAACCTCTCTTTCATCTCACCTCCTTTTTTATGCTAGTCTCTCACCCTCAATATCCTATAACCCACCGATGTAAGATGAAGGTAACAAGGTTATTCTTCTTTCTGTATATTATTACTAGATCTTCAAATAAATGCTAGGAATTTAATTTATTCAAAAAAGTATTCATATTCAATTTATTAATAATTCTTGTAACTATATTTAATAAATTATATTACAAAACTTATTATATATATTTCGAGTATCCCACGAGCGTGTTGAGTTGAGTATCAGGTATCTCGACTTGACTCATTATTATGTTGAGTCGGTTTGAGTTTGAGTCGATCCTATTCGAGTCGAGTGTTGACCAAGTTTTGATCGAATCAATCTCGAGTAGCTCATGAGTTGTCTCGTCCCGTTTACACCCTCAGGTTTGGAATTGGGGATTTTGAATTTTGTGTTGTTGTAATCTCGGATTATGAAATTCTACGAGGCTACTGATTGTATTGGGGATGTTTAGATTAGATCATTGATGAGAAGTTCATAGCGATTAATTAAGTTTTTATTGTAAATAATTGAAGATTGTTTACAAATTATTTGTTGAAATGCCCAAATAAATTCATATGAATTATTTCAAGTATTTGGGTTATCTTATTGAGAGTATTAGGTGTCTTTAGTCGATAATACTTCATCACCGGATTGTAGGTTGATATATTATGCTTTCATTCAAGGTTTCGAGGATATTGGTTAGTCCGTTCGAGGCATGAACGGAGATCATTGCTTGAGTTGCTTGGTATAAGGCAAGTATTTAGTTATATGTAATGCTTTGTGCATTAAGACATTTTGAATCGTGCATATGGAAAATGTTGTACTGTTCACCTAGAGATGCCCGACAGGGCGTACGAGGATCCATGCTAAGGGCGTTGGATAATGAACGGGAGTTATTCCAACAAGGAATATCCGAACGGTACATATGGGATCTAAGCTAGGGACGCTGGATCATGGATAACCATGAGTGATATGTTTTACTTTGGGATGAACACCTTTGAGTATTATGACTTGTTAATTGATAATATTCCAGAATATCATAATACACTTGTTGAAGTTATTTTCTTTATAAATGGATTAGCATGTTTCATATAATTATATACTTGCACTAGTGAAAATTAGTCGCTAACCTTGATTCGGGGGTGTATACTTTCCATGTATGCAGATTTAGATGGTTCGTGGAAGTGATCATAGGATCGGCGTGAAGATGGCAAGCAACAGTGATTCTATGTGATGGCAAGCAACATTGATTCTATGTGATGGCAAGCAACATTGATTCTATGTACTGTCGATTTTATATTGTTCTTTTCATTGTGTATTATCAATCGGCGTTGTTGTAAAAGTATTTCAAATTTCTTTTTCTTTATCTTGACGCGTTAAGCCCCTTGAAAGGGCATTGTCTCTTTTGTGTTGGTGTATTTTGAGGTTGTATTTTATGTTGTTCGACCTTTCTGGTCGATGTTTAATGTTTCGTGTGGTATGTTTAGCCTAGTGAGCCATTTGGGAAGGATTCTACAGAGCTATAATAGCCCTGAATGAATTATGGTGTTACACAATATGGTATCAAATCTTAGGTTATGGAAAGCTAGGTTGTTGGGTCAAGTTCGATCGTTCCATGTCGTGTGTGTATGACGATCGTGAATATTATCGTTTTGCTGCCACCGTCTTCATGCGACATGTGGCATATTCCTAAACCATTACTTTTGTCTAGTACTTGTGTGAGAACGGTAATATTGGAATGAGATCCAGACTGTTGTCATCTTATCATTGTGGTGATGAAATGGGTTCAGCTTTGTGTTTGATCTTTCATTCGCCGGATTTTTTTTTGAACCAACAACTCTCATATAGCTGTATGTATTCAGAGATACAGCCCTAAGTGTAATATCCGCAATTTCGATTTCCGGTAATTTTCTTTTTTTTTTCGGTAGCCCATCTTAGCGACTCTATTGTGACCATTTTGTCATTTCGAAAATGATTAGTTATACACCTTTTGTCATCCGAGTTCATTTCGGTGTCGTTTTGTTGAGTTCGGTGTTCTTAAATGACTTTTCTACATATGAGTTCGACTTTGTAGAATCACTATCAATTACTTGAAACTCCAAAAATTCTGAATCTTTTCAGTATTATAGAGCATCAAGTTAGATTTTCAATGGTTCAAACGGTGAGTCAATCGGAGTCCGGACGAAGGAGTTATGGTTGAAATAGCTAAGACTGCATCGTGTGCCTTTTGATGCTGGAGCGGGATGTACCGCGGGCCGTGGCCCTCTGCTGGCCGGGCTGCGGCACTAATCCATTAGCTTGGCATTTTTTTTCTGGGCCGCGGCACGCGAGTCAGTTTGGCCCTTTTTCAGCGGGTTTGTGAGGAAAGAATTCATTTTCATCATTCTCCTCGTTCCTCTTCTCCTTGAGCGACTTACGGGCGATTAATTGGGTGATTTAGCATCACTAATCTCAGATAATCCTTCCTCCATAAGTTCTTGGTGTGGGTTAACAACACCAACAATTGTTTTCCATCCTTAATCCAAGGTAAATTCTCGAAATCCAACTTTTGGGTGATTTGGGGGATCTCGATGTTAGTGTTCGATTCATTCCATGTCGTTGATTAATTCGTTATGGGTATGATTAATCATAGTAGTATTCATGTACTTAACATCATTTAATCCTTTGTTCTTCACCGGATCAGTGTATTTTTCTTGATTCCATAGAATTGACCTTTTGGGAGTTTTATTCTTGATTTTGTTTTCCATCCGATTTTGATAAATCGATTGGTGTTATATGTTGTTATTAAACATGTTTTATGAATTGTGTATCCATATCTTCGGTTACTTTTCAACCCGAAGGTTGATTTGAGTGTTCTTGAGGTGTAGTGAACATTTGATGTTCAATCAAATATTCGAATGAACTTTCCTTCGATAGTTTGTTGCAGTCTCCGTTGTTTTTGGTCTTGATTCTCATTGCAATCGTATCTTCGTTGTTTTTGGCCGGGGGATTATAGGTGTTCGAGGGTTTCCGACCTAGCTTTCCCGTTGCTTTGCGTGCTTTGGATTTGAGGCAAGTCCTTGATATACGAATTGTAACTACGTGAAATCATTGTTGTCGAAGTGTATGAATTTATACGGATGTATATATATATATATATGTATATATATAGATATATATTTATATATATAAGTATATGTTAAATATATGTAAGTATATACGTATATTGATATATATGCCTATATCGGTGAATGCCGAGTAATGAATGCTAACACTAGTTGACGTACTCAACTTGGATTGATGGATGAACTATACTTATAGATAAAATATAGTAAGGTTATATATATATATATATATATATATATTCGGTTGAGTTGCAATATGGGGATATATGTGCGACGTTGGTTGGTTATGCCTGAAGGCTTATTGTGATTGAGTTTTGATTGATAACGTGCGTGATAGTGTTTAGATGTGTGGTTATGGATTGACGGATAAATTGTGTGAATTGGTGTATTGATTTGATAATTGTTGCAACGATTGACTGTGTGCTTGATATTTGTAACAATGTGAATACTTGTTGTGAGAGACGTCGTATCCGGGAACCTCTGAGGGCGGGGCGTGTACTCCGGCCTGTGTACACTGCAATGTGCGGCTCCATATGATTGGTGAACACCGGTGTTACCTAATGTGCGTGCAAGGGGCAGCTCTTGTGGGAGTGATCGCCGGCGCGGTGACATGTTCAAGGGGCGGCCAACATAGTGGAGTGAACGCTGGTGCACAGGTGTGCAAGGGAGGCGCCTGGCAGGCTTATTGGTAATGGATATTTGAGTGATAGCTAAGACCCCGTTACCGAATGATTTTCGTAATTCAAAGTTCTTCCAACTCGCTTGAAAATGTTGGTCTTGATATAGACCGCGATTCATGTTTCTGAAAGTTTGTTTCAACTTGTTTTAAATGTTGGTATCAGGGTTAATTAACCAAGCGTATTTGACGAGATCCCCGAGGGTTAATTATTAGGGGTCTTGAGTAGGATTTGTCGAATGAGAGGTTGTGCCTTTGATTGTACTGTGATGATTATTCTGTGTACTGGGTCGAGGACCCCATGGGATGTTGAGATTTGATCTCGTAATGTTATTATTTGGATTGGGCCAAGAACCCCCTGAGATGTTGTAATGATTCGCTTGTGATAGTGTTTTATAAATTGGGTCGAGGACCCCGAATAATGTTGTAATGGTTTTCTTGCAAATTGTTTTCCACATGTTGGGTCGAGGACCCGAGAGCTTTTAAAGTTATTTTCTAAAAGTATTCCCATTCGATTTTCCAAACCCCAAGACGGCCCGAGTCAATAATAATGTTTTCAAACTATCTTAACAAAATATTTTCCTTTTATAAAAAGGGATTTTCAAACTAGATCTTTTGACTCCTTGGGGTCGTTCAAAGTTTCATTGGTGTTATGTTCCGTAAAGAGAATATGACTATGTGATTATCTTTCACCTTGTGTATGCGAGTGCTATTCTGTGTTGACTATGGGAATGTGTGGTTTTTGTTAAGGCTTCGCGGCTGTTGAGTTTTCTGTTGTTATTATTCATATATCTTGTATATTATGTACTTGCACTAGCAAAATTCCAGTTTGCTAACCCCCCGAGTTTTCAGGGGGTGGGTGCATGTTATGCGCTCAGGTTTTGGCATCTCGGGAGCAGTCACGGGATTGGATTGGAAGGAGATGGAAGACGACGATGCTAGTCATACAAGAGTCAGAGTCTTTTTCTTTTGTGTCGTCTTGGTCGGTATTTTCTTATTCGGTTGAGTATTCACCCTTGCACGGGTGTAATTTTCATTTATTAAATTGAGTCATCATTCCTTTCCATGTTCAAGTTTATTATTGTCATTGAGGTATGTATTATGTTAGTTTTTGAATTGTTTTATGACCTTGTCGGTCTGTTTTGTAATTTTATTGATCCCGGTATGTCAATTATTGAGTAGACTAATGGAGTTTAGCCTAGTAGATCCTTGTGAGAAGGGTCTACGGCATGTGATATTCCCGGACGTATTTTGGGGGTGTTACATATATGGTATCAGAGCATAGGTTTGCGAAAAACTTAGGTCGTTGGGTCAAGTCCATGTCCGGTGTAAGTCGCGCGCATCAGAGTTGTGATTAGTATCGTGGTTCCGACATCATCTTCAAGTAATCCGTGATGGTAAGTCTCCCGATCGTAAGTCCCCTTATATACGTATTTGATTATATCATGCTAATGTGTTTAATGTAAACAAGGGGTTGGAACTTGTTGGTGATATTATTGTTTTAGGATATAGCATGCGTATTCGGTCCGAGTAAAAATGGTTATGTAGTATGCTTCGAAAGTCGAGCATATTTTTTGGTTTCTACATTTCATTAGAATAAATTTATGAGTGTTAATTTTTTCCGCTGCGTGAGTACTTTGAAATGGCTTTTGGTATCTTGCAAACCGAGTTCTATTTCCTAAAACCAATTCCCTAAACCGAGTTTTGGCATTTTGGTCTTGCACGTTTTGACGGTATTTTTATGACGGTATTTGATATTTTATAAATAACTTTTGTGAGTATTTGAAAATATTACTGTCATCGGCCTTTTTGGCATTTTGAACGTTTTTTTAAATGGTTTTTAGCCTGGTGGGTTCCCGCGTGGGGCCCACGGCGCTGTAATATCACGAATATTTTAAAGTGGTGCTTTGAAAATTTCTAACATTGTGAAAACCCATGATTTAATGTCGTCATGTCAAATGGTCACGTATCTCGGTGAAAAAATCCTTTTGATTAAATATTTTGGTAGAAGAGGAAAGATTTTTAAAATTGTGGTATTAAGGACTCAACACATTTGAAATATTTCAAATTAATTGAGATTCAATTTTCAATTTACCTTTTTACATTACTCGAAAATAATTTTTAGAGTCGTTGTATAAACTTCCTCTTCCGAAATAAAAGACAGTATTTACAAGTCTTGGGCGTAACGTGACTAGCCCTCTTTTTCAAAAATTTGTTTTCATTAAGTGCATACATATAATGATCTTCCTCGTCGAAGGACTCGAAATTGACTTCAGAAAATTTTGTGCTTTACGATATTACCGATATTCTAAGGATGCTAACTAAACCTCGTGTTGATAATTGTGGTATACTGTACGACTGATAAATTAATATTGTTGAACGGTATTATCTGCATTAGTATGTCGAGCCTCAGCGGACGTAGACGTGATGATGGAAATGGAAGCGGCGAGGTGGTTCGTACGACAAAGATTCATGCTACGGTGAAGGAGTATCAAGATCAAACTATATCCTATGAAATCTCCTCAGTGGTCGAGCCCACGAGCGAAGCGAAGAGACCGAGGACATCTGGAAAATTTCTGGGCAGTGAAGAGACTAAGGCTCCCAAACCCTCACGTCGTTCGAACGTGTCGTCTTCGCGGTCGGGAGTGGGTGCTGGAAATCCCAAACCGGCATCGGTGACTCTCGGTAAGAAGAGGAGGTGCTTCAACTGCAACCATCAGGGACATGTTCGTGCAAATTGTCCCTTTCCACTCTTGACTTGTTACTGGTGCGGGTGTGAAGGTCATCGGGAGAAACACTGTGAGATAGTTTCCAAATTGGCAAAGAATGCTACCCTATTGGAGAATAGAGCAAGTGACCAGAGAGTGTCCCGAAACCCTATGTTTCCTTCTGAATATCCTAGTATGGGAGAATGAAGATTTTGTACTGTGTCTTAATCGTTGCTGGTTCCAACAATCGTGACTTCGATCGTTTTTCATTTCATTGCTTTACATTTCCAACTCTTGATGTTCTAAGTTTTGGGGTCGTAATGTCTTTTTAGTATAGGGAAATGTATTACCCGTACTTTTATTAGTATTTTCAGTATGGTGTGACTTTTCATTGTTGGTAACTCATTTGTGATCCTCTCGACGATTTTAAACTACCTTGTTTTACTTATCCTACCGTCTCCGAACGAATTTCGCAACTGTTTTGTTAAATTCCGTGGATTATTGTGGCCTTTCCACATCCGAATTTGACTCTTGCAAATTTTGTTTGAAACTATGGTTCCATCGCCCTCTATTTTAAGTTTCGGGACGAAACATCTTTTAAGGAGGGTAGTATGTAATATCCGCAATTTCGATTTCCGCTAATTTTCTTTTTTGCGGAAGTCCATCTTAGCGACTCTATTGTGACCGTTTTGTCATTTCGAGAATGATTAGTTCTACGCTTTTTGTCATCCGAGTTCGTTTTGGTGTCGTTTTGTTGAGTTCAGTGTTCTTAAATGAATTTTCCACGTATGAGTTCGACTTTGTAGAATCACCATCAATTCTTGGAAACTCCAAAAATTCTGAATCTTTTTATTATTATAATGGTTCAAACGGTGAGTCAATTGGAGTACGAACGAAGGAGTTATGGTCGAAATAGCTAAGAATGCATCGTGTTATGTCTCAAGTGAAGTCATCTGATGCCAATCCTCGCCTCATAACGAGTAATGTCGGCAGTATCGATCGAAGGATAGGGATGTTCCAGAAGTAGTCTCCTCCGTCTTTTCTTTTCAACTAGTGAAAATAGGCCCTGATCGACAGTGCGCGAGGAAGGAATGACAGATCAAGGTGACACAGAAGACGAATCTTATGCTTGGTCGATAGGATTTCGAATCTCAAATAGAGGGAATTCCTTGCGGGAGCTAATGTCCAAACTTCTCTTACGATCATATGTTAGTGCCTTTTGATGCTAGAGCAGGCTGTACCACGGGCCGCGGCCCTCTGCTGGCCGGGCCGCGGCACTAAGCCATTAGCTGGGCATTTTTTTTTGTTCTGGGCCGCGGCACGCTTGTTCTGGGCCGTGACGCGTGAGTCATTTGGCCCTTTTTTAGTGGGTTTGTGAGGAGAGAATTCATTTTCATCATTCTCCTCATTCCTCTTCTCCTTGAGCGACTTACGGGCGATTTCTTGGGCAATTTAGCATCACCAATCTCAGATAATCCTTCCTCAACAAGTTCTTGGTGTGGATTAACAACACCAACAATTGTTCTTCATCCTTAATCCAAGGTAAATTCTTGAAACCCAACTTTTGGGTGATTTGGGGGATCTCGATGTTAGTGTTCGATTCATTCCATGTCGTTGATTAATTCGTTATGGGTATGATTAATCTTAGTAGTATTCATGTATTTAACATCATTTAATCCTTTGTTCTTCACCGGATCAAAGTATTTTTCTTGATTCTCTAGAATTGACCTTTTGGGAGTTTTATTCTTGATTTCGTTTTCCATCCGATTTTGATAAATCGATTGGTGTTAGGTGTTGTTATTAAACATGTTTTATGGATTGTATATCCATATCTTCGGTTCATTTCAACCCGAAGGGTGATTTGAGTGTTCTTGAGGTGTAGTGAACATTTGATGTTCAATCAAATGTTCGAATGAAATTTCCTTCGATAGTTTGTTGCAGTCTACGTTGTTTTTTGTCTTGATTCTCGTTGCAATCGTATCTTCGTTGTTTTTGGCCGGGGGATTATAGGTGTTCGAGGGTTTCCGACCGAGCTTTCTCGTTGCTTCGTGTGCTTTGGATTTGAGGCAAGTACCTTGATATACGAATTGTAACTACGTGAAATCATTGTTGTCGAAGTGTATGAATTTATACGGATGTATATATATATATATATATATATATATATATATATATATATGTTTGTGTGTATATATATATATATATATATATATATATATATATTTAATATATATATATATATATACGAATTGTGCATATATGTAATATCCGACTGTAACTTTTCATTTTTACCTGTCGTTGTATTATTCGGATAATCTTATTATCATAAATCGTTACATTTAGTATTATGTTGAGGTATTATAGATTTGAATATCATATCGTTGTTATTTCATTTCATATGTGATGATTCGATGTTAATTAGAGAGTTGCATTTTCGAATTTTTCTGTTGATGTAGCGTACGCTACACAGTACGATTAACGTACGCTAATCCTGTGCCTTAACGTGCGTAAGGTTTCCTGTGTTGCGTACGCTAAGAGGGAATCTGGCATCAGTTGACTTCAGCACGTGAACTCCTTAGCCGTTAGCATGCATGTGATCAAGGTCTGAGCTGTTGTGTCGATGAGAATCTACTTTTATTAGCGTGCGTAACCCATTTCTCATTAGCGTGCGCTAACGGCCTGCGATAATTCAAGACAGTAGCCACTGTAAGCCGCTTACGTACGTAATATCGACCGGATAGCGTACGTAAGTGCATTAGCGTACGCTAAACTGTTCCGATAGCGTGCTCTAAGTCTGCACAGTCTATTTATAGGACCAGCCTGTTTTTCATTTCTTCACAACCCCAAACCGAATTTCTCTCTTCACATATCATACCTCTGCACTACCAAAACGATATCAACCTTCACCAACTTGTTTCTAAGCCTTAAATCTTGGAGTGGAGTTCATTTCCTTGGAGACTAGGAGTTGTTCTTGAGCTTGGAGTATATTTTCTCATAGCATTGAAGTTGTTCTTCATTTCTGGAGGTAGGTGTACTTTCCTCTCTGCATTATTTTCTTATGTTGATGTTAATGACGAATTATACTTCACCTAGAGTTAGATTAATCAAGTAAAACATAGTTTTAATCCAACCTTTTTAACACTTTTGATGAATATGATAAATGAGGGTTTAGATTAGATGAGTTCTTGATGTTGTAGTGATGGTAATCATGTTTATAGTTATCATTACTCATCTTACTGGACGAATTTAGCTCAGTAGAACATTGTTGGATCGGTTAGCTTCATCATAGCTGGATTTAATCAACAACTGAATATCATAGAGTGTTTAAACACCATTTTAGGTATTTAATTACCTTGGGAAGAACTTGATAATGTTAAAGATAGGATTAGATGATCTTGTTCAGAAATCTTTGAAGCTTTAAATCATTATGGTTCAGCTTCACAAGTCTTTGAAGAATGATAAGGATCTTGATAATTACAACAATAACTTTTCATTAATCTAATGTGTTGATAACTTAGAATGTGGTTCATCATCATGCTAAATAGATAGTGTTCTTAAGAAGATGATGCTGTTTATGAACGATATTGTCATGGTAGATTGAGTATCAAATTCATTATGACTATCCTTTTATAATAGTAGATGTTGTAGAACATGAGAATTTGATTTAAACCCATTTTATTGGCAAATTGAAGATGTTTTTGTTCATAGAATAACAAGAGAATTAAAGGACACTTTTGGTATGGTAATCCGATTTTGGAAGATGAATTAGATGTATTGAAACCTTTCATTAATCGTTAAGGTATTCATTAGGGTGGAATGAATTATTCGAGTAGGTTGCGGGCGTCGTTTCCTACGAATTGATATTAATATTATGTGAATATGTTATTGAATGAATTACGTTTCATTCAAGGTTGCTTGTTCGATTGAGTGTTTAACCGAGGATACCGTCCGTTTGATCATTTGGAGAAGGACTATCTTTCGCTTACGGATTTGAGGCAAGTTATCTTGCTTGGTTATAATGATGATTAGATTTCTTGTGATGGTTATATCTTTCATATGTATGAATTGTTCATGAAATGTTTGTCGTGATTTGACATTGTCCTTGACGTTATTCCGTTTTCTTCATGGGGTTGCATTCCCAAATACATCGTTTTGAATCGTTGATCTCGTTGGCCTTATTTTCACTTCGGTGAGTTTTCTTGATCCTTAATCGGATATGTGATTTGTTGAATTCGTTGTCATGTTGTATCGTGACATATCCGGAATCATATCTGCGTTCCGATTGGTTATTGTGTAGGATTTTTAGCCAGGCACATATATAGTCATTGGTGGATATTATTCCGCATTGGACTGTGCACACGAGACGTAGTTTCGTGAGGCTTATTAGGTACATTGTCCCACGTATATTCTGGATTCCATATACGGGGCGGACATGTGCACGGACACATTTCCGGATCGGGCGTACTGTGATGTCCATCTTGAGCCATACTGTTAATCGTCCATAGTATTGGATGCTTGTGACTGATCGTTTCATACGCCCGAGGGGTATGATTGATAGTCGGAATGATTTCTTTGAAATCTATATATATGAGAATTGTATAATGTCAGAAGAATTGATTATCATGTATATCTGACGCTGTGCTGGGCGAAATACTTGTATTGTATTTTAGGTCGAGGCAAAGGCAAGGCACGGGAAGAGCATGTTGACGGCGAAGGGTTCGAATGATACTAGTTCGGGGGGCCCACATCTTTTGTTGTCCGGTTATGTTAAACCATGTAATGTTATTTCCTGTTTCATTTAAATTGTTTTCTGGTTGTATTTGACAATTGAAGTATTTTCCATCCCCACATGGTTTATACTTGTTTTTCGGATCCTGTGTATTATAAGGCCGTTGGCCATATTTTAATAAACTCCTAATCGGAGTAATGACTATTCATTGTGGTTCGGTATCACAAATAATATCTATTTAACCTGTTTTGGATATCGCCTGGTGGGTCCCAGTGTGGGATTCACGGCACTGTAATAGCCGCCTTTTTGGGGTGTTACAATATATATATATATATAGATATATATAATTATATGTCAAATATATGTAAGTATTTACGTATATTGATATATATGCCTATATCGGTGAATGCCGAGTGATGAATGCTAATACTAGTTGACGTACTCAACTTGGATTCATGGATGAACTATTCTTATAGATATAATATAGTAAGGTAATATATATATATATATATATTCGGTTGAGTTGCAATATAGGGATATATGTGCGACGTTGGTTGGTTATGCCTGAAGGCTTATTGTGATTGAGTTTTGATTGATAACGTGCGTGATAGTGTTTAGATGTGTAGTTATGGACTGACGAATAAATTGTGTGAATTGGTGTATTGATTTGATAATTGTTGCAACAATTGACTGTGTGCTTGATATTTGTAACAATGTGAATACTTGTTGTGAGAGACGTCGTATTCGAGAACCCCTGAGGGCGGGGCGTGTACTCCGGCCTGGTGTACGCTACAATGTGTGGCTCCATATGATTGGTGAACACCGGTGTTACCTAATGTGCGTGCAAGGGGCGGCTCTTGTGGGAATGATCGCCGACGCGGTGACATGTTCAAGGGGCGGCCAACATAGTGGAGTGAACGCGGGTGCACAGGTGTGCAAGGGAGGCGCCTGGCAGGCTTATTGGTAACGGATATTTGAGTGATAGCTAAGACCCCGTTACCGAATGATTTTCGTAATTCAAAGTTCTTCCAACTCGCTTGAAAATGTTGGTCTTGATATAGACCGCGATTCATGTTTCTGAAAGTTTTTTCAACTTGTTTTAAATGTTGGTATTAGGGTTAATTAACCAAGGGTATTTGACGAGATCTCCGAGGGTTAATTAATAGGGGTCTTGAGTAGGATTTGTCGAATGAGAGGTTGTGCCTTTGATTGTACTGTGATGATTATTCTGTGTACTGGGTCGAGGACCCCGTGGGATGTTGAGATTTGATCTCGTAATGTTATTATTTGGATTTGGCCGAGAACACCATGAGATGTTGTAATGATTCGCTTGTGATAGTGTTTTATAAATTGGGTCGAGGACCCCGAATAACGTTGTAATGGTTTTCTTGCAAATTGTTTTCCACATGTTGGGTCGAGGACCCGAGAGCTTTTAAAGTTATTTTCTAAAAGTATTCCCATTCGATTTTCCAAACCCCAAGACGTCCCGAGTCAATAATAATGTTTTCAAACTATCTTAACAAAATATTTTCCTTTTATAAAAAGGGATTTTCAAACTAGATCTTTTGACTCCTTGGGCTCGTTTAAAGTTTCATTGGTGTTATGTTCAGTAAAGAGAATATGACTATGTGATTATCTTTCACCTTGTGTATGCGTGTGCTATTCTGTGTTGACTATGGGAATGTGTGATTTTTGTTAAGGCTTCGTGGCTGTTGAGATTTCTGTTGTTATTATTCGTATATCTTGTATATTATGTACTTGCACTAGCAAAATTCCAGTTTGCTAACCCCCGAGTTTTCAGGGGGTGGGTGCCTGTTATGCGCTCAGGTTTTGGCAGCTCGGGAGCAGTCACGGGATTTGCTTGGAAGGAGATGAAAGACGACGATGCTAATCATATAAGAGTTAGAGTCTTTTTCTTTTGTGTTGTCTTGGTCGGTATTTTTTCATTCGGTCGAGTATTCACCCATTCACGGGTGTACTTTTCATTTATTAAATTGAGTCGTCATTCCTTTCCATGTTCAAGTTTATTATTGTCATTTAGGTATGTATTATGTTGGTTTTTGAATTGTTTTATGACCTTGTCGGTCTGTTTTGTAATTTTATTGACCCCGGTCGGTCAATTATTGAGTCTACTATTGGAGTTTAGCCTGGTAGATCCTTGTGAGAAGGGTCTACGGCATGTGATATTCCCGGACGTATTTTGGGGGTGTTACATATATGGTATCAGAGCTTAGGTTTGCGAAAAACCTAGGTCGTTGGGTCAAGTCCATGTCCGGTGTAAGTCGCGCGCATCAGAGTTGTGATTAGTATCTTGGTTCCGACATCATCTTCAGGCAATCCGTGATGGTAAGTCTCCCGATCGTAAGTCCCCTTATATACATATTTGATTATATCATGCTAATGTGTTTAATGTGAACAAGGGGTTGGAACTTGTTGGTGATATTATTGTTTTAGGATATAGCATGCGTATTCGGTCCGAGTCAAAATGGTTATGTAGTATGCTTCGGAAGTCGAGCATATTTTTCGGTTTCTACATTTCATTAGAATAAATTTATGAGTGTTAATTTTATCCGCTGCGTGAGTACTTTGAAATGGTTTTTGGTATCTTGCAAACCGAGTTCTATTTCCTAAAACCGATTCCCTAAACCGAGTTTTGGCATTTTGGTCTTGCACGTTTTGACGGTATTTTTATAACGGTATTTGATATTTTATAAATGACTTTCGTGAGTATTTGAAAATATTACCGTCATCGGCCTTTTTGGCATTTTGAACGTTTTTTTTAAATGGTTTTTAGCCTGGTGGGTTCCGGCGTGGGGCCCACGACGCTGTAATATCACGAATACTTTAAAGTGGTGCTTTGAAAATTTCTAACATTGTGAAAACCCATGATTTAATGTCGTCATGTCAAATGGTCACGTATCTCGGTGAAAAAATCCTTTCGATTAAATATTTTGGTAGAAGAGAAAAGATTTTTAAAATTGTGGTATTTGGGACTCAACACTTTTGAAAATATTTCAAATTAATTGCGATTCAATTTTCAATTTACCTTTTTACATTACTCGAAAATAATTTTTAGAGTCGTTGTATAAACTTCCTCTTCCGAAATAAAGGACAGTATTTACAAGTCTTAGCGTAACGTGACTAGTCCTCTTTTTCAAAAATTTGTTTTCATTAAGTGCATACATATAATAATCGTCCTCGTCAAAGGACTCGAAATTGACTTCAGAAAATTATGTGCTTTACGATATTACCGATATTCTAAGGATGCTAACTAAACCTCGTGTTGATAATTGTGGTATACTGTACGACTGATAAATTAATATTGTTGAACGGTATTATCTGCATTAGTATGTCGAGCCTCTGCGGACGTAGATGTGATGATGGAAATGGAAGCGGTGAGGTGGTTCGTACGACAACGATTCATGCTACGGTGAAGGAGTATCAAGATCAAACTATATCCTATGAAATCTCCTCAGTGGTCGGCCGCACGAGCGAAGCGAAGAGACCGAGGACATCTGGAAAATTTCTGGGCAGTGAAGAGACTAAGGCTCCCAAACCCTCACGTCGTTCGAACGTGTCGTCTTCGCGGTCGGGAGTGGGTGCTGAAAATCCCAAACCGGCATCGGTGACTCTCGCTAAGAAGAGGAGGTGCTTCAACTGCAACCATCAGGGACATGTTCGTGCAAATTGTCCCTTTCCACTCTTGACTTGTTAATTGTGCGGGTGTGAAGGTCATCGGGAGAAACACTGTGAGATAGTTTCCGAATTGGCAAAGAATGCTACCCTATTGGAGAATAGAGCAAGTGACCAGAGAGTGTCCCGAAACCCTATGTTTCCTTCTGAAGATCTAAGTATGGGAGAATGAAGATTTTGTACTGTATCTTAATCGTTGCTGGTTCCAACAATCGTGACTTCGATCATTTTTCATTTTATTGCTTTACGTTTCCAACTCTTGTTGTTCTAAGTTTTGGGGTCGTAATGTCTTTTTAGTATAGGGGAATGTATTACCCGTACTTTTATTAGTATTTTCAGTATGGTGTGATTTTTCATTGTTGGTAACTCATTTGTGATCCTCTCGACGATTTTAAACTACCTTATTTTACTTATCCTACCGTCTCCGAACGAATTTCGGAACTGTTTTGTTAAAATCCGTGGATTATTGTGGCCTTTCCACATCCGAATTTGACTCTTACAAATTTTGTTTGAAACTATGGTTCCATCTGTAATATCCGCAATTTCGGATTTCCGGTAATTTTCATTTTTTGGCGGAGGTCCGTTTCGACGACTCGCTTTTGACCGTTTCGTCATTCTGAGAATATTTAATTCTACACTTTTTGTCATCCGAGTTCGTTTCGGTATCGTTTTGTTGAGTTTCGTGTTCTTAAATGACTTTTCGCACATGAGTTCGATTCTCGCGAATCTCTTCCGAAACTGTTGTTTCGAGTTTCTCGGAAGTCCATTTAATGTTATTATTCATGTTGTAAGCTTTGATTTGGTTATTCGATCACGTATCGTGATTTTCGGACGTTTTGGGCCATTTTCGTAATTTCCCAAAGTTTGGGGTAATTACTTTCCGTTGTCGAATTTCGAGCCTTCGGGTGGTCGGAATCATGTTTTCTCTCAGTGTTCGGATTCGTATTTACGAGTACTTCGTAACCGTGCTTTCGGTTTACGCTCGTGTCCGAGTTTCGGATTTTTCTGACCGTCGGATCGACCGAGTCGTGGCTCGCCTGCACTGTGCAACACGGCCCTGAAAACGGCCCTGCTGTGCGCCGTGTCCTGCGCCGGGTCAGCCAGGACTGGAAGCCTGCCGAGACACGGCCGAGACACACGGCGCTGTCTGGGCCGTTTGCTGCGCCGTGTCCGGCAGGCCTATAAATATGAGCCATATTATCACTCGTTTCACCCATATGGCAGAACAGACGGGTTTTTCACCCATTTTATCACTCGTTTTCTTCCCTTCCGCGGCTGGAACATGCTCAATCATGGAGGCATGTTGTTATACAATGAATCCATGAAGTTTTGAGGTTCATAACATCAATTGATCATCACGTAACATCCTTCAATCCAGCGAATCAAGGCAAGTTTTCTTAAAATCTAGTTTTGGGGTTTTTGTTCGATTTGTCCGTTTAATTCGTTTTAACTCAGAATAGTGATGTATTTATGATTATTAAACAATATTATGTCGAATTCCTTGCTGTTCCTCGGTTGAATCTCCGAGGATTCGTCGTTTTATTGAGTATCTTATCGACGCCTTGAAGGTGTTCGATAAAATGTCACAAAGAGGATTCGAGCGTTCTACGATTATTCTTCCTCGTATGATCGATGATTTATTGATTATATGTTGTTAGGGTCGAATTCTTGTGAAGAACGCGAGTCGGAACCCTTCCGTTCGTTGTCTTCTTCGGGGTCCGAGCTTTCCGGTCGAACCGTGTTCTTCGGAGCGTTCGGTAGCGGTTATCGAGGCAAGTATCTTATTATACGACTTGTATCTTGTGACTAGTAATTACGTATGATATGTATGACGATTTTGCTTGCCTCCGTAAATATGTTCCGTTTGAGTTGGTTGTGTTTTCCGAAATTTGAAGGCTTTGTGATAATAGTGATGTGTTGGTATCCGTGTTAGGCGTTGTGCCATTTGTGCAGGATTGCGATGTACATATGAGATGGTTGTACACGTGGTTGTTCAATGTATTCTGTACCGAATGTGTGTTATGTTGGTTAAGAGTCGTTGTGATGATCATGATATTTGTGTTGTTTTGGTTTACATACTTGATTGTACATTTCAGTGTAATGTGGAATGGCTTGACATTTAATGATTATGAATTGTGTCGTGTCGATGTGTGTGTGTGTTCCAGGTAGGGTCTGACGAGGCCTCTGGAGTTCGGTACATGATGTGTACGAACAAAGTGTGTGATCCAGGTAGGGTCTGACGAGGCCTCTAGAGTCCGGTACATGACGTGTACGGACAAGGTGTGTGATCCAGGTAGGGTCTGACGAGGCCTCTGGAGTTCGGTACATGATGTGTACGAACGATGTTGTAGCCGGGTAGGGTCCGTTGAGGCCTCCGGAGTTCGCTACATGATGTGTACGAACAGTGTGTGTGGCCGGGTAGGGTCCGTTGAGGCCTCCGGAGTTCGGTACATGATGTGTACGAACAGTGTGTGTGGTCCGGGTAAGGTCCGTCGAGGCCTCCGGAGTTCGGTACATGATGTGTACGAACAATGATCGTGTAGCAGTGATTGTTCGGGTAACATTTTAAATATGGATCTCGGACTCATAATGATATATTATTTAGTATGCTTTGATCGGGCTAAGGCCCTAATGTTTACGAAAAGGTTTTGTAAATTGGGACTCGAGGTCCAAAAGAATTTCTGCTTTAAAATCCCTGAGATGATGTGTTCCTTTTCAAATATCTCTTACTTGAGTTCGAAATTCTAAAACTTCTCGGGAACATTTTGATAATTGATTTACGTATTAAATTCGTAGTTGCTATTTGCTTGTTACATTTCGTATGGTTTGATACTTGCACTAGTAAAACAATGGAGTTTTTCTAACCCCGAGTATTCGGGGTGGATGTCTGCTTTGGCTGTACATGCAGAGTTCGGGGAGCAACACAGGATTAGCACAAGGGGATGACGAGTCGCGATACTAATCAAGAGTTGGAAGTTGGTAGAGTTTAGTTGTATTGTTAGAGTTGATTCGGTCTTCCGTGTATTGTATTTCACCCCCGTGTGGGTAATGTTGTTAGTCACCCTGTTGATAGAGTTGTGTGACCTCATCGGCCTCGTGTGTTTATGTGTAAGTGACCTTAGCCTGTATTATTATATTGTTTGACCCTGGCCGGGCAAGCATTTGGTTGTTTATGGACGTTTAGCCTGGTAGATCCTTGCGGAAAGGGTTTACGGCGTGTAATATTCCCATACGGTTTTGGGGGTGTTACATTTATGGTATCGGAGCTTAGGTTGCGGAAACCTAGGCTTTCGGGTCGAGTCGAGTTGTGATTTGTCGAGTAATGTGTTGTCTTGTCGTTCGAGTCGTCAGGTGACAAGTTGAGTTGTGCGTAGTCACAACGCGTTGGTTATGTTGTCGGATGAGATTAGTATCGTGGGCGACCGTCGTCTCCGTGCGGCCTGTGGACGTAAGTCTCCTCTTTTATGCGTAATATTTGTGTTCATGATTTCATTTATGTGTGATATTTGTGGTGCATAATTTTATTTACACAGTGTTGTGTAATGAAGTTGTATTTGATACTTAGATGCGCTGTATGTGTATAGAACTGGATGTATTGATGTTTGGCCCTTGAACCACCATGTGGGTTGGTATGGTGTGAAAGTTGTGAACCTTGATGGGTTTCACGGTAGAGTTCGCGAGAGACTCCGATAAATGGTTTTGTTGCATATTTAAACGTGATGCCATGAGATGTATGGGATTGAATTGACGACCCTGTTTGCCATTTGGGCATGTGGTTTTAATATCGACTATTTTGGATTGTTGTAATTATACCCGCTACGGGTAGCTTTGAAAACGTTTTTCCTTAAAGACTACTGATTTGAGCATTTTTGTGGAAATCAAAATTTTTGGAAAAATCTTGTTTTGCAAAACGACCTTAATTTTCGGAATTTAAATGTTATGTATTTGTGTGTTGGGGGATACTGTGACAATTCTGCAGTCCTGCAGCTAGATGGTACGGCCGTAAGATGTTTTCCATTACGGCCGTAAGCTCAGAGTTGTTACGGCCGTAAACTACATGTTGTTACGGCCCTAAACTTTTGACTGACCCGGTAGAAATTTGTTATTACAGTTGTACCCATGCCCCTTGATTATTTAATCTATGTTGATATATTAGTGATGGATGGCGTGGTAACATGTTGTTACCCCGTATAACGCTAGTAAAGATAATGATATATTGATTAGGTCATTTTGACGATATCGTCTAGCGAAAAGATTGAAGCCTCAACGTGTTGTTTTGCAAATAGCTTCAATCAAAACAGTTTTGATAATGAGATACATAGTTTTGATTAAACGACCGAGGTATTATAAGTGTTTTCAAAAATTTCATTTCACCAATTTTTTTTTCTCAAACTTGAGAATTTTAAAATTTTATCATTTGAATAATACCCCGGAAGCATTTTATTTTTGTTGTTAGTGTTTGATCCCTGCGATACGTGTGTGGTTTTGACCGTGTTTGATTTGGTAAAATCCAAAATCTCGTTGATGTGATCGTGTGGATTATTTTTGAATGAAGTTCTAAAATTACAGTGTTAGTTCGTGCACTTGTGTGATGACTTGGAGTTGATGTTTTAACGTGCTGCTATTTATTGTCTTATCTTGACGTTGTGATATTTGTTTGGATGTGTTATTCTTATTGGTCGTCCATCCAGTATGCCGAGAGGCCGTGGCCGAGGACGTGGTCGTAGTCGTGGTCGTGGTCAGCAGCAATCATCGAGAGGTAATGTTGATATTGGCGCCGCCACCATCCTTCGTCAGGTGGTGACCGGTTGGCGCATATGAATCGACTGCACACCGAGATGGGATTCGGATGAGAATAACGGAGCTAGTAAGTGGTTACGAGATGTGATGAGAATGCACCCGCCCGCTTTTGTAGGTTCTTCGGACTCGTAGGTCGAGAATTGGCTCTTCCAAATGGACAGTAACATTTGATGTTGTAGCTTGCCCCGATGAGAGAAGAGTGCCTATTGCTCAATACCTACTCGACAGGAAGTCTGCAGACCGGTGGGAGGCCGTAGTGCCTAGTGATCGTACCGCTACTTGGATCGAATTCAAACCGCCATGGAGGCCGAGTATTGTCCGCCGCTGTTAAAGAGCGTAGGATTGTCGAGTTTTTCTCGGCTACGCCCGAGACATGTCGATATCCCAGCGATAGTCGATTATAATCGGCACCGTGTTATGTTCGGATCGTGTGAAAAGTGAGACAGATAAGGTTCGTTATTTCGATATGCGTATGAAACCTCGATTCGGCGGTATGGCTCCTTTTATGTGTACAACCTTGAAGGACTATCGATCGAGCCTTGGCGTTTGAGATGGCTATAATGTCTACCGAGTCCAGACGGTAGCGAAAAAGCAGAAGATTTCCGATGACGCATCGAGAAGTAAGGGAATTGGGATTCCCACACCTCAACCCTCGTATCAGCCGAGTATGGGACCTTCTCGGTCAGTTAGAGAACCCAAAAGACCCAAGTCGGTGTCTTTGAGTTCTGGTAATGCTCCTAGGTGTTTCAACTGTAACGTTCTAGGCCATGAACGCGCGCATTGTAAGAAACCGTCAGTGACTTGTTATAATTGTGGACACGAGGGGCATCGAGTTCAGTACTGCGAGATTGTTGCCGAGATGATAAGGGACCGGAATTCCATTCCTACTTCCGGAGGGCCCAGTGATGTCTAATGATGGTGTTTTTGGTACTCGCTACACGAATTGTTTCGCGTGTAGAGATGTTTTTTTGTGACGCTTTTACATTTGGAACTTGTTGAATGATATTTTGTTTTGTGTAAGTTCTCGTTTAGTTGTTGAACCTATGGAGGCGTGTCAGTGGACCACGAGGTCATGAGTATGGTATTTTATTATGTGTCGCTATATTTTGTTTCGTATCACTGTGATAACCTTAGTTTAAGTTTCGGGACGAAACTTATTTTTTTGTATGATAGAATGTAATATCCGGTATTCTCATTTTCTGTTATCTTGAATTGTTTGTGTTTTGACGTCGGACATTTTCTTGTTGATGAGAATCGGAATGATTTCTATCGTAATACTCTATTTGTTTCTATCGCATAGCCGTTTTAGTCGGGTGCGACTTGTTGTCGCGTACATTTCCTTGATTAAATGTGTGCATATGATGTGGTATGTGATGCGTCGTTAATTGATCGTTATTGTTTTGAATCATTGCCGGTGGCGTTGTTATGGTTGTCATGTGGCGTGTTGTCACGCTGTATATTCTTTCGCGTCGCTTGTAACGTTTCGCTAATGGACGAAAGTTATGCGTTTCTTGTGTATCTTGTTGAGTTTTCCGGGATATTGCTTCTCCCTACTTGTTTTAAGTTTGGACGAAACTTCTTTTAAGGAGGGTAGAATGTAATATCCGCAATTTCGGATTTCGGTAATTTTCATTTTTCGCGGAGGTCCATTTCGACGACTCGCTTTTGACCGCTTTCGTCATTCCGAGAATATTTAATTCTACACTTTTGTCATCCGAGTTCGCTTGTATCGCTTTGTTGAGTTTCGTGTTCTTAAATGACTTTTCGCACATGAGTTCGATTCGCGAATCTCTTCCGAAACCGTTGTTTCGAGTTTCTAAGTCCATTTAATGTTATTATTCATGTTGTAAGCTTTGATTTGGTTATTCGATCACGTATCGTGATTTTCGGACGTTTTGGGCCATTTTCGTAATTTCCCAAAGTTTGGGGTAATTACTTTCCGTTGTCGAATTTCGAGCCTTCGGGTGGTCGGAATCATGTTTTCTCTCAGTGTTCGGATTCGTATTTACGAGTACTTCGTAACCGTGCTTTCGGTTTACGTTCAGGTCTGAGTTTCGGGATTTTTCGGACCGTCGGATCGACCGAGTCGTGGCTCGCCTGCACTGCAACACGGCCCCGAAACGGCCTGCCAGGCGCCGTGTCTGCGCCGGTCGGCCAGATCGCAGCTAGCCGAGACACGGCCGAGACACACGGCGCTGTCTGGGCCGTTTGCTGCGCCGTGTCCGGCAGGCCTATAAATATGGGCCATATTATCACTCGTTTCACCCATATGGCAGAACAGACGGGTTTTTCACCCATTTTATCACTCGTTTTCTTCCCTTCCGCGGATGGAACTTGCTCAATCATGGAGGCATGTTGTTATACAATGAATCCATGAAGTTTTGAGGTTCATAACATCAATTGATCATCACGTAACATCCTTCAATCCAGCGAATCAAGGCAAGTTTTCTTAAAATCTAGTTTTGGGGTTTTTGTTCGATTTGTCCGTTTAATTCGCTTTTAACTCGTAATAGTGATGTATTTATGATTATTAAACAATATTATGTCGAATTCCTTGTCGTTTCCTGCTGAATCTCCAAGGATTCGCTGCTTTATTGAGTAGCTTATCGACGCCTTGAAGGTGTTCGATAATATGTCACAAAGAGGATTCGAGCGTTCTACGATTATTCTTCCTCGTATGATCGATGATTTATTGATTATATGTTTTTAGGGTCGAATTCTTGTGAAGAACGCGAGTCGGAACCCTTCCGTTCGTTGTCTTCTTCGGGGTCCGAGCTTCCTGGCCGAACCGTGTTCTTCTGAGCGTTCGTAGCGGTTATCGAGGCAAGTATCTTATTATACGACTTGTATCTTGTGACTAGTAATTACGTATGATATGTATGACGATTTTGCTTGCCTCCGTAAATATGTTCCGTTTGAGTTGGTTGTGTTTTCCGAAATTTGAAGGCTTTGTGATAATAGTGATGTGTTGGTATCCGTGTTAGGCGTTGTGCCATTTGTGCAGGATTGCGATGTACATATGAGATGGTTGTACACGTGGTTGTTCAATGTATTCTGATCGAATGTGTGTTATGTTGGTTAAGAGTCGTTGTGATGATCATGATATTTGTGTTGTTTTGGTTTACATACTTGATTGTACATTTCAGTGTAATGTGGAATGGCTTGACATTTAATGATTATGAATTGTGTCGTGTCGATGTGTGTGTGTTCTAGGTAGGGTCTGACGAGGCCTCTGGAGTTCGGTACATGATGTGTACGAACAAAGTGTGTGATCCAGGTAGGTCCGACGAGGCCTGGAGTCCGGTACATGACGTGTACGGACAAGGTGTGTGATCCGTAGTGGTCCGACGAGGCCTCAGGAGTTCGGTACATGATGTGTACGAACGATGTTGTAGCCGGGTAGGGTCCGATGAGGCCTCCGGAGTTCGGTAAATGTTGTGTACGAACAGCAGGTGTGTGGCCGGGGTAGGGTCCGTTGAGGCCTCCGAGTTCGGTACATGATGTGTACGAACAGTGTGTGTGGTCGGGTAAGGTCCGTCGAGGCCTCCGGAGTTCGGTACATGATGTGTACGAACAATGATCGTAGCGTTGATTGTTCGGGTAACATTTTAAATATGGATCTCGGACTCATAATGATATATTATTTAGTATGCTTTGAAACGATAATCGGGCTAAGGCCCTAATGTTTACGAAAAGGTTTTGTAAATTGGGAGTCGAGGTCCAAAAGAGTTTCTGCTTTAAAATCCCTGAGATGATGTGTTCCTTTTCAAATATCTCTTACTTGAGTTCGAAATTCTAAAACTTCTCGGGAACATTTTGATAATTGATTTACGTATTAAATTTGTAGTTGCTATTTGCTTGTTACATTTCGTATGGTTTGATACTTGCACTAGTAAAACAGTGGAGTTTTACTAACCCCCTAGTATTCGGGGGGTGGATGTCTGTTTTGCGTCCAGGTACATGCAGGTTGAGGGGAGCAGTCACAGGATTAGCACAAGGGGATGACGAGCTGCGATACTAATCAAGAGTTGGAAGTTGGTAGAGTTTAGTTGTATTGTTAGAGTTGATTCAGTCTTCCGCTGTATTGTATTTCGACCCCTGTGTGGGTAATGTTGTTAGTCAGTCCTGTTGATAGAGTTGTGTGACCACATCGGTCTGTGTGTTTATGTGTAAGTGACCTTAACGGTCTGTATTATTATATTGTTTGACCCTGGCCAGGCAAGCATTTGGTTGTTTATGGACGTTTAGCCTGGTAGATCCTTGAGGAAAGGGTTTACGGCGTGTAATATTCTCATACGGTTTTGGGGGTGTTACACCATCGCCCTCTATTTTAAGTTTCCGGACGAAACATCTTTTAAGGAGGGTAGTATGTAATATCCGCAATTTCGATTTCCGGTAATTTTCTTTTTTTACGGAAGTCCATCTTAGCGACTCTATTATGACCATTTCGTCATTTCGAGAATGATTAGTTCTACACTTTTTGTCATCCGAGTTCGTTTCGGTGTCGTTTTGTTGAGTTCAGTGTTCTTAAATGAATTTTCCACGTATGAGTTCGACTTTGTAGAATCACCATCAATTCTTGGAAACTCCAAAAATTCTGAATCTTTTTAGTATTATAATGGTTCAAACGGTGAATCAATCGGAGTACGGACGAAGGAGTTACGGTCGAAATAGCTAAGAATGCATCGTGTGCCTTTTGATGCTGGAGCAGGCTGTACCGCGGGCCGCGGCCCTCTTCTGGCCGGGCCGCGGCACTAAGCCATTAGCTGGGCGTTTTTTTTGTTCTGGGCCGCGGCACGCATGTTCTGGGCCGCGGCACGCGAGTCATTTGGCCCTTTTTCAGCGGGTTTGTGATGAGAGAATTCATTTTCATCATTCTCCTCATTCCTCTTCTCCTTGAGCGACTTACGGGCGATCTCTTGGGCAATTTAGCATCACCAATCTCAGATAATCCTTCCTCCACAAGTTCTTGGTGTGGATTAACAACACCAACAATTGTTCTTCATCCTTAATCCAAGGTAAATTCTTGAAACCCAACTTTTGGGTGATTTGGTGGATCTCCATGTTAGTGTTCGATTCATTCCAGGTCGTTGATTAATTCGTTATGGGTATGATTAATCTTAGTAGTATTCATGTATTTAACATCATTTAATCCTTTGTTCTTCACCGGAACAAAGTATTTTTCTTGATTCTCTAGAATTGACCTTTTGGGAGTTTTATTCTTGATTTCATTTTCCATCCGATTTTGATAAAATCGATTGGTGTTAGATGTTGTTATTAAACATGTTTTATGGATTGTATATCCATATCTTCGGTTCATTTCAACCCGAAGGGTGATTTGAGTGTTCTTGAGGTGTAGTGAACATTTGATGTTCGATTAAATGTTCGAATGAACTTTCCTTTGATAGTTTGTTGCAATCTCCGTTGTTTTTGGTCTTGATTCTCGTTGTAATCGTATCTTCGTTGTTTTTGTCCAGGGGATTATAGGTGTTCGAGGGTTTCCGACCGAGCTTTCTCGTTGCTTCGCGTGCTTTGGATTTGAGGCAAGTACCTTAATATACGAATTGTAACTACGTGAAATCATTGTTGTCGAAGTGTATGAATTTATACGGATGTATATATATATATATATATATATATATATATATATGTGTGTGTGTGTGCATATATATATATATATAGATATATATAATTATATGTCAAATATATGTAAGTATATACGTATATTGATATATATGCCTATATCGGTGAATGCCGAGTGATGAATGCTAATACTAGTTGACGTACTCAACTTGGATTGATGGATGAACTATTCTTATAGATATAATATAGTAAGGTTATATATATATTCGGTTGAGTTGCAATATAGGGATATATGTGCGACGTTGGTTGGTTATGCCTGAAGGCTTACTGTGATTGAGTTTTGATTGATAACGTGCGTGATAGTGTTTAGATGTGTAGTTATGGACTGACGGATAAATTGTGTGAATTGGTGTATTGATTTGATAATTGTTGCAACAATTGATTGTGTGCTTGATATTTGTAACAATGTGAATACTTGTTGTGAGAGACGTCGTATTCCAGAACCCCTGAGGGCGGGGCGTGTACTCCGGCCTGGTGTACGCTACAATGTGTGGCTCCATATGATTGGTGAACACCGGTGTTACCTAATGTGCGTGCAAGGGGCGGCTCTTGTGGGAGTGATCGCCGGCGCGGTGACATGTTCAAGGGGCGGCCAACATAGTGGAGTGAACGCCGGTGCACAGGTGTGCAAGGGAGGCGCCTGGCAGGCTTATTGGTAACGGATATTTGAGTGATAGCTAAGACCCCGTTACCGAATGATTTTCGTAATTCAAAGTTCTTCCAACTCGCTTGAAAATGTTGGACTTGATATAGACCGCGATTCGTGTTTCTGGAAGTTTGTTTCAACTTGTTTTAAATGTTGGTATCAGGGTTAATTAACCAAGGGTATTTGACGAGATCTCTGAGGGTTAATTAATAGGGGTCTTGAGTAGGATTTGTCGAATGAGAGGCTGTGCCTTTGATTGTACTGTAACACCCTCAGATTTAACCGGAAATATTACAGCGTCGTGGGCCCCGAGATGGAACCCACAAGGCTGACGGAAATTTTCGCAAACATTTACAAATGCCCAAGAGGTTAACGACAGTACTATCTTTAAAATATTTGAAGACTATATAAAATCTGTTTATCAAAACCGTCGTAAAAACTCATTTGAAATCGCAAGGTCAAACGGCCGACACTCAAAAGTTTAGAAAATGATTTCCAAAGTAATCTCAGTTACCAGATACCAAAAGATCATTTGAAAATACTCACGCAGCCGAAAAAGACCAACCATAAAGATACTCTAGCAGCGGAAATACAAGAACCAATCAAGAAACTCAATGCACAAAACATGTCCTAGCCAATATCCTTCGGGAAGCTCATCTCTTCACGACCGCTACAAGCTCGATACTCCAAGAACCTAAAAAGAAAGCCCACGACGGGGTCAGCCATAATATCCAACAATGATGTCAATCACATCACAATTATAATTACATACCAATGAGAATAAGAATACGACCAAAGTAATCTTATCGTCATAACTTTACCAAAGTTCACATCTCGCATCCTCAACAACATGATAAGCCCATAACCAACCATCTGTACTGTATCTCAACGGAACCCCAAGGTTCTCAAAGCATCATCATAAATCACGGTTACAAAATCTACTAACTTAGTCCAATCCCAATCCATCGGGTGACATCATCACATCTCGACTCAATAATCGATTGTCCACTAAAGACAGTTACCAAAGGAATACAGAACATACCTCAAGATGCACAATCTCATTACAATCATGTCAGTCTAATCCCACATCAGATCAAAGCAACATGCGAACACGGTCCTAACATAAGACCTACAAATGCATACTCATGTGACAACGTCAATATGCTCAAAAAAATAACAATGTATACTCAATGGCAATCCCATGATCTAGCGCCCTTAGCATAGATCCCAAGATGATCCTATAAGATCAACACGAGGTGGATAACCAATAATATACATGTAATAACACATATAAAACCAATGATGCGAATCCACATTATTCCATCAACACAACACTGGGTAATCCAATGATCCAGCGCCCTCAGCATAGATCCCAAGATGATCCCGTCGGACCAACACGAGGTGGAAAAACCCGTCCAATGATCCAGCGCCCTCAGCATAGATCCCAAAATGATCCCGTCGGACCAACACGAGGTGGACATCTGATCCAGCGCCCTCAGCATAGATCACACGATCCTATCGAATCAACACAACACAAACAACACAATTATGCATACACATATGCAAATCAAAATGTTCATAAACATGAACAACATATGAATCAAACATGAACGACACTATGATGAAACAACTAGGACGACTTCATGTTCAGCAACATGAATGACAACCTGCATGATCAACATCATTAACACTAAATCGAATCAAACTAAGATACTTGTCCCGAGTCATTCAGTAGCAATCTCAATGTCAAATCATCACCGGCAATTATCCTCAATGCTCGGCGATCCAAACGTACAATGAACTATAGATACTCATATCCTCGTCTTTACCATAATGTAACCTCGATACCCGAACATACCAATAACTGAGATAAAGCATATACATTATGATTTACCTCCCAGAATCGGAAGAACGATATACAATCCAAATACCCAGAGTTCACAATAATAATCATCGCTATATGCATTATAAACGAAATGAAACTGAAACCATTCATTAAATATTATGACTGAGCAAGTAATAACTTGCCTCGATACCGATACCACAAAGCTGCTACCGAACACATTGCCTTTGTCTTTGAGCTCCTCAGCCCCGATCAAAAGCAACACAACGGACATACTCGAACACGACCACAACATCCGGTTATAATCGCTGATCAATAATCTCAACCTATCGAAGTAATCAAATAACACATATCCGATAACAATCAACAACCGACAAAACTAACCAATCGAACTCAACGGTTCAACACAACCTCGAATAAATGCAGTTAGAACAAACCAAATCAAACCATCATGAATTCATAATCAAAACACAAAAATACTGCACTGGCTGCCTACTTAGTGCACGTTAAACGCATAACGTAGCGTGCGCTAAGTTGCTCCCGTTAGCGTGCGCTAGCCAGTAAGCTTAGCGTGCGCTAATGCTGTACAGTGGCATGCATTCCAAGCATCGTCTAACACTTCCATCAAATCAATGATCAACTCATCTCGATATTAACGATTTCATAACATATTCGATTCCAACTTTTATCTTTAAACACGAATCAACAAGATTCCTTCTTGTTCATATTTGGTAAATTCATAGAACAATTTACCGGTTATTATCATGAATAATCATATTCCAAAATCATCCGTAACCTTTCCAATTTCCAGTTCTTATTCATAACAATCATGACATATATAATTCAATAGTTCTTCAAGAACACGAATTATCCGAATTCACGTTCATGATCCATAAAATGACATAATCCGATGTGTTCTAACATCTAAAAATCCTTATTCATCATGATCTTCGACATACAATTCATATAACTTCAAGAATCACAACAGCACCACCATAATCGTTACCATACGAAGTAACCAACAAAAAATCAAAAATCCGAGTTGAAGAAGGGAATTACATCAACATATCTCTTGAATTCCATCCAAAACCATACGAAACATATCAATACTCATATATTGATAACAACACTAACTTAGTTCGGTAATCCAACTCTTTATCATGCTCATAAACTCGAATATATGATAATCATCAACTCAAGAACATCAATAATCAATCTAAACGAAATCCAAAAGTGAAGAATTATTACCTTGTATAGACGAACCATGAAGGAGAACAATCAACTTCATTCCAAGAATCATCAATAATTTCAAGAACAAGACTTTAATCCATGTTCCTCAGCTTAATCTTTGTTAAAGATCATCATCTCTCGGTGTTTGGGACCTCAAACTTCTCTCTAAAAACTCTCTCTCTCGGTTGCAAGAAAGGAATGGACGAAATGAAGGATAATGCCCAACTACACATATATATATACTATATATTATTAACGTGCGCTAACATCTCATATTTAGCGTGCGCTACAGCCTTAGCGTGCGCTATCGCAGCGTTGAGGCTACTGCCTTGCTTCGTAAACTAGCTTACGTACATAATGCCCATGCATTAACGTATGTAAAACATCATGTCTATCGTACGTAAGTCCTGGCCCTTAGCGTGCGCTATCCAAAGTTGACTTACTACAGTATACACCTACCACGAAGATGCTCGTGACCCACATGCCGAAAGCAACCAATAAAGCCAAGATTCCCTGTTGACCGATCTGATTAGCGTGCGCTATAAATATACATTAGCATGCGCTAATAGTTCACAACAAACATCCGTTGACCTTGTCGGTATATGCGCCGAAAGTGATCGGGTCCACACATAGATTCCTCCAGATCTGGTCTGTATTAGCGTGCGTTTTCTTTTTCCTCTAGCGTGCACTAAACCAGAATGATAGCGTGCGCTAGGAATGTATATTAGTGTGCGTTAATAATGCTACACTTAGCCGTTTCCTGCAATTTCTGTCCAACGTCTCGACATACCAAAAATGAACATACGACACACTGAACACAAATACTGAATCAATAATATTCTCATACGATATACCCAATATCAAAAGTGCGATAACACTACATTCTCAATTGTAATTGTCTACCAAATACGACAATTATACCAATACTGACATCTCAGTCCTTTATTATTTTATCCATACTGTATAGATTCCACGTTGCACAACATAACTCAGATAAAATAATATTAAACAACAGTAGTAGAAATTCTAGATATTACATTCTACACCAATTAAAATAAGTTTCGACCTCGAAACTTGCAAGCCGTCATAAAAACAAACAAACATACCGTTCAACCAAAAATATCCCAAAACCATCACGACAATGATCAATCATCATCAGTATAGAATAACCACAACAACATACTTACCAATGCGCAAAGTCGACAATCTCCTGAGATACTAGCTAGTGACCTCACTGTAAAATCTCAATACACTTTACAATCACAATTCCTTGAGTCTCAACAAAATATATCATCTTCGGATGAAATAATCTGCCCGAATCAAATTCTATCTTCTTGATTACATAATCAGGTCTCAATTCCGATAAGACGAATAATACACAATACATCTTCGAAACAACTGCCCAAAACGACATGAATCTCGAGACACCGACACAAAATCCAAACGCTCAGATGATCACCAACAATGATCAACCAATAAGTCAACCGAATTTATCATCGACATGATAAATTCCAATATGACCGACCAGAGGTCAAAACACAATCGAGAATATCATCAACATGATAAACTCTAATATGACCAACCAGAACCACAGAAATCGATATACAAACGAATAAAGTTCTCAAAACGACACGCCAATCACATACAGTGGATCTCAATAAACACAACCGACTGTTGAACGAATCTCTCAGGCGTACGAACAACAAGTTCCAAATCGGCGAACATCCCAAATCATACATGGAGTGGGAATGACCAATCAGTACTGCTCAAAATTCAAAAAAGTGTTACCATCACATCAGTAGAGTCACCTAGCACATATGCTCCAGTTTCACAAAATACAAAGTTTCAAGATTACATTCTGTACACGAGTCTACAAAACACAGTATTTCTCTTATCCGATAAATCAACTGATCATCCCTGGATAATCAAACTACCATATCAAAGTTCGGATCCCTATTCATCGTTCCACACTGATATATTATCCAGTTCATGAGTCACACTCACAACTTCACCATGATATGTAATATATATTAAATGTGTATGGTTATCAATCACATTTTCAAAACTAGTTTGAAATCATACAGTCTCGTCAAGAAGACAAACTTTCAAAAGTTCTTTCAAAAATTTCAAAACTCAAAACAGAAATTTTCGTAAGACCACGAAATCAATTTTTGATAAAATTAAATCGGCTCGCTGGTGCCTAGTATTCGATAATAGTTTTCCTTCGAATCCAAACGATTTCAAAGTTTAAAAAAATGAAAACTATGCAAAAGATTGACCACATCTATACCCCTGTATACCAGTCCGGCTCGTCACAAATTCCACCAACATTCGGTCGGAGACTGCACGATAGAATCCAAAATCTCAACGTATAGGCTCCGGTAAAACTCCTTCTTCCACATATGGCTCACAACGTCAACCATTAATCCATACTGGATCACCTCTAATATGCTATGACAAAACATTGATAAATCGACAAATCAAATACAGCGAAAGACTTCCCGAGAAGTTTCATTTGAATGAGTAAACCAAAACCTCAAAATGTAGGAACGAAATAAATAAACGATTGATAAAGAGTTTTACGAATCCCGAGAGTTTTATGAAAACTAAAAAGCCTTTTTCAAACACTAGGGTCTCAGCCCATATCTCGTTCCGCATTACAAGAAGTTTATACAGTAGAAAACTCTTTACGGACCCCAAGTCCTGAGTTACGAAACTATTTCAAAATCGATTGGGTCTCGACCCAAAAAAAATTATTTTCCGTAAAACACTCGTGAAACGTTCATTTTGAATAGTACATTTTCAAATGCTCAAAAGCAGTTCATATATCAAAATGAATTAGCATGACTACATGTTCTTCTCAACAATTCACAGTCCTTCCCCCGAATACACAATTCCGTTTCCAAAATCTAACCGACATATTGATTTCCAAAATCATAGCGTCTCAAGATCATCAATCTTGTCCCAACTATTGTGTTCTGTTATCTCATAATCATAACACATAATATTCTTTCGAATCTCAAAGCATATCAATTTAGAACGGCAATAAATCTCAATGAAATTCGAAAATTCAAATACTTACAGATCATGAAGCCGACAATTCCCCGTGATACTGGAACATGTCTCGACTAAAGAAAATACTCGACACAGGTATTTTCAAAACACACGTTTTGCAAAATCAGTTCAACTTGAGAACACAACACATCTCAAGAGAATCACGTTAGCACCATTTGGAAAAGTTTACAACAATCCCAGTACCACATTGATAAATCACATAACCCATAAGCCCGAGTGAACAACAAAAACTCACGGCTCTAGTATTAGTCAATCGACAACTCGAATGACGCGACCAAAACGCGACCCAACTCGACCCAAATGCCTAGGTTTTCTCAACCTAAGCTCTGATACTATATTCTGTAACACCCTCAGATTTAACCGAAAATATTACAGCGCTGTGGGCCCCGAGATGGAACCCACAAGGCTGAATGAAATTTTCGCAAACATTTACAAATGCCCAAGAGGCTAACGACAGTACTATCTTTAAAATATTTGAAGACTATATAAAATCTGTTTATCAAAACAGTCGTAAAAACTCATTTGAAATCGCAAGGCCAAACGGCCGACACTCAAAAGTTTAGAAAACGATTTCCAAAGTAATCTCAGTTACCAGATACCAAAAGATCATTTCAAAATACTCACGCAGCGGAAAAAGACCAACCATAAAGATACTCTAGCAGCGGAAATACAAGAACCAATCAAGAAACTCAATGCACAAAACATGTCCTAGCCAGTATCCTTTGGGAAGCTCATCTCTTCACGACCGCTACAAGCTCGATACTCCAAGAACCTAAAAAGAAAGCCCACGACGGGGTCAGCCATAATATCCAACAATGATGTCAATCACATCACAATTATAATTACATACCAATGAGAATAAGAATACGACCAAAGTAATCTTATCGTCATAACTTTACCAAAGTTCACATCTCACATCCTCAACAACATGATAAGCCCATAACCAACCATCTGTACTGTATCTCAACGGAACCCCAAGGTTCTCAAAGCATCATCATAAATCACGGTTACAAAATCTACTAACTTAGTCCAATCCCAATCCATCGGGTGACATCATCACGTCTCGACTCAATAATCGATTGTCCACTAAAGACAGTTACCAAAGGAATACAGAACATACCTCAAGATGCACAATCTCATTACAATCATGTCAGTCTAATCCCAGATCAGATCAAAGCAACATGCGAACACGGTCCTAACATAAGACCTACAAATGCATACTCATGTGACAACGTCAATATGCTCAAAAAGAATAACAATGTATACTCAATGGCAATCCCATGATCTAGCGCCCTCAGCATAGATCCCAAGATGATCCTATAAGATCAACACGAGGTGGATAACCAATAATATACATGTAATAACACATATAAAACCAATGATGCGAATCCACATGATTCCATCAACACAACACTGGGTAATCCAATAATCCAGCGCCCTCAGCATAGATCCCAAGATGATCCCGTCGGACCAACACGAGGTGGAAAAACCCGTCCAATGATCTGGCGCCCTCAGCATAGATCCCAAGATGATCCCGTCGAACCAACACGAGGTGGACATCTGATCCAGCGCCCTCAGCATAGATCACACGATCCCATCGAATCAACACAACACAAACAGCACAATTATGCATACACATATGCAAATCAAAATGTTCATAAACATGAACAACATATGAATCAAACATGAACGACACTATGATGAAACAACTAGGACGACTTCATGTTCAGCAACATGAATGACAACCTGCATGATCAACATAATTAACACTAAATCGAATCAAACTAAGATACTTGTCCCGAGTCCTTCAGTAGCAATCTCGATGTCAAATCATCACCGGCAATTATCCTCAATGCTCGGCAATCCAAACGTACAATGAACTATAGATACTCATATCCTCGTCTTTACCATAATGTAACCTCGATACCCGAACATACCAATAACTGAGATAAAGCATATATATTATGATTTACCTCCCAGAATCGGAAGAACGATATACAATCCAAATACCCAGAGTTCACAATAATAATCATCGCTATATGCATTATAAACGAAATGAAACTGAAACCATTCATTAAATATTATGACTGAGCAAGTAATAACTTGCCTCGATACCGATACCACAAAGCTGCTACCGAACACATTGCCTTTGTCTACGAGCTCCTCAGCCCCGATCAAAAGCAACACAACGGACATACTCGAACACGACCGCAACATCCGGTTATAATCGCTGATCAATAATCTCAACCTATCGAAGTAATCAAATAACACATATCCGATAACAATCAACAACCGACAAAACTAACCAATCGAACTCAACGGTTCAACATAACCTCGAATAAATGCAGTCAGAAAAAACCAAATCAAACCATCATGAATTCATAATCAAAACACAAAAATACTGCACTGTCTGACACTTCCATCATATCAATGATCAACTCATCTAGATATTAAGGATTTCATAACATATTAGATTCTAACTTTTATATTTAAACACGAATCAACAAGATTCCTTCTTGTTCATATTTGGTAAATTCATAGAACAATTTACCGGTTATTATCATGAATAATCATATTCCAAAATCATTCGTAACCTTTCCAATTTCCATTTCTTATTCATAACAATCATGACATATATAATTCAATAGTTCTTCAAGAACACGAATTATCCGAATTCACGTTCATGATCCATAAAATGACATAATTCGATGTGTTCTAACATTTAAAAATCCTTATTCATCCTGATCTTCGACATACAATTCATATAACTTCAAGAATCACAATAGCACCACCATAATCGTTACCATACGAAGTTACCATCAAAACATCAAAAATCCGAGTTGAAGAAGGGAATTACATCAACATATCTCTTGAATTCCATCCAAAACCATACGAAACATATCAATACTCATATATTGATAACAACACTAACTTAGTTCGGTAATCCAACTCGTTATCATGCTCATCAACTCGAATATATGATAATCATCAACTCAAGAACATCAATAATCAATCCAAACAAAATCCAAAAGTGAAGAATTATTACCTTGTATAGACGAACCATGAAGGAGAACAATCAACTTCATTCCAAGAATCATCAATAATTTCAAGAACAAGACTTTAATCCATGTTCCTCAACTTAATCTTTGTTAAAGATCATCATCTCTCAGTGTTTGGGACCTCAAACTTCTCTCTAAAAACTCTCTCTCGGTTGCAAGGAAGGAATGGACGAAATTAAGGATAATGCCCAACTACACATATATATACTGTATATTATTAACGTGCGCTAACATCTCATGTTTAGCGTGCGCTACAGCCTTAGCATGCTCTAACTAACTTTGTTAGTGTGCGCTATCGCAGCCCAGAGGCTACGGCCTTGCTTCGTAAACTAGCTTACGTACGTAATGCCCATGTATTAACGTATGTAAAACATCATGTCTAGCGTACGCAAGTCCTTGCCCTTAGCGTGCGCTATCCGAAGTTGAATTACTACAGTATACACCTACCATGAAGATGCTCGTGACCCACATGCCGAAAGCAACCAATAAAGCCAAGATTCCCTGTTGACCGATCTGATTAGCGTGCGCTATAAATATACATTAGCGTGCACTAATAGTTCACAACAAACATCTGTTGACCTTGTCGGTACATGCGCCGAAAGTGACCGGGTCCACACATAGATTCTTTCAGATCAGGTCTGTATTAGCGTGCGTTTTATTTTTCCTCTAGCGTGCGCTAAACCAGAACGATAGCGTGCGCTAGGAATGTATATTAGTGTGCGCTAATAATGCTACACTTAGCCGTTTCCCGCAATTTCTATCCAACGTCTCGACATACCAAAAATGAACATACGACACACTGAACACAAATACTGAATCTAATAATATTCTCATACGATATACCCAGTATCAAAAGTGCGATAACCTGATACACTACATTCTCAATTGTAATTGTCTACCAAATACGACAATTATACCAATACTGACATCTCAGTCCTTTATTATTTTATCCATACTGTACAGATTCCACGTTATACAACATAATTCAGATAAAATAATATTAAACAACCGTAGTAGAAATTCCGGATATTACATGTACTGTGATGATTATTCTGTGTACTGGGTCGAGGACCCCGTGGGATGTTGAGATTTGATCTCGTAATGTTATTATTTGGATTGGGCCGAGAACCCCATGAGATGTTGTAATGATTCGCTTGTGATAGTGTTTTATAAATTGGGTCGAGGACCCCGAATAACGTTGTAATGGTTTTCTTGCAAATTGTTTTCCACATATTGGGTCGAGGACCCGAGAGCTTTTAAAGTTATTTTCTAAAAGTATTCCCATTCAATTTTCCAAACCCCAATACGGACCGTGTCAATAATAATGTTTTCAAACTATCTTAACAAAATATTTTCCTTTTATAATAAGGGATTTTCAAATTAGATCTTTTGACTCCTTAGGCTCGTTTAAAGTTTCATTGGTGTTATGTTCCGTAAAGAGAATATGACTATGTGATTATCTTTCACCTTGTGTATGCGAGTGCTATTCTGTGTTGACTATGGGAATGTGTGGTTTTTGTTAAGGCTTCACGGCTGTTGAGTTTTCTGTTGTTATTGTTCGTATATCTTGTATATTATGTACTTGCACTAGCAAAATTGCAGTTTTCTAACCCCCCGAGTTTTCAGGGGGTAGGTGCCTGTTATGCGCTCAGGTTTTGGCAGCTCGGGAGCAGTCACGGGATTGGCTTGGAAGGAGATGGAAGACGACGATGCTAATCATACAAGAGTCAGAGTCTTTTTATTTTGTGTCGTCTTGGTCGGTATTTTCTCATTCGGTTGCGTATTCACCCTTGCACGGGTGTACTTTTCATTTATTAAATTGAGTCGTCATTCCTTTCCATGTTCAAGTTTATTATTGTCATAGAGCTATGTATTATGTTGGTTTTTGAATTGTTTTATGACCTTGTCGGTCTGTTTTGTAATTTTATTGACCCCGGTCGGTCAATTATTGAGTAGACTATTGGAGTTCAGCCTGGTAGATGCTTGAGAGAAGGGTCTACGGCATGTGACATTTCCGGACGTATTTTGGGGGTGTTACAGTAAGTGCAGGTGATTATATCCGTAAGGTGTGGGATACGGCCATAAGCCGGTATAGACTTGGAATTTTAACATCTTACCAAAAGGTCAATTACGGACGTAGGAATTAATGTTACGTCCACGAGGTATATGAGTTACTGCCGTAAATCCTTGTGTTACGGTCGTAACGCACTAGAGTTACAACTTGGTGAAATATATTATTATTTTGATTGGACAGTGTAGATAAACATCGGTTAAGGAAACTTACAAATTGGAACTGAGAATATTCTATGAATTTTGCTAAGTATTGGAAACTACTTGAGCTTTCGTGGTGGTAACAAATTTTTGGGAATGTGATTATGGATAGTCCGTTAAGATAATGAATTAGTAAGAGTCGATACCGATACGCGACTATGATGTTAAGATATGAGTTGTCAAGAATATGAAGTTTAATAGTGGAGTTAATGTTAGAAATTCTTAGATAACAGTGCTTAACGTTACGGGATTCCTATTGAGCTGAGGTTCTAATAATGATGATCCTTGGGTGCTCCTGATTTGGACGGGAGTGTGGGTGTGTAACTAAAAAGATATATTTTGGGCTTCATATCTGTATATTTTGTAAGTATTTTGAAGAATGAATATTTGGTGATTTTTTTTTAAAAATAAAATACTAGAGGGTTGAGTATTCCAAACAAATAAAGTGTTTAACATTTTTATAAGGAAAAACATTTTTGCTTTTATATGGTACTTTAACAAAAGAGTATATACAGTGTACTTTGATTGGGAAATATGTTTTAGCTACTCAATCGGTGAGTACAAATTGGAAATTTGGTAAAAGAAATGAAATTATAAATGTAAGAAAAAGCGAAAGGTGAATATCTCGGAAATATTGATATTTCTGGTATGATAAATATTTTGAATACTCAAAGGAAAAATGATGATTCTAACTTTTCTAATAAAATATATTATTTAAGTAATTTTTATTTAAAGACGATGGTCTTGAATCTTGGACAAATGGAGGAGTTGCTGAATATTATTTTGAGGAAAATACTTTCAAATGTTAGGAGGAAGGTCAATTTTAAAAATTTCATCGAGGAGGTGCGTTTCGATGAAATAAAAGTATTGATGTTTTGAAAGTTTTATATAAAATCATGAACTTTAGGATTTTTTTTGAATTTAAAATTTCGTCGAAAGTGTGTGATTCACGTTTTAACTAAAGTAGTGTGTTTATAAAACTCAACATTTCGAAGTTTTGAGCAGAGACGAGAATTTTTATGATTTTGAAAGTACGACATGTTGATTTCACTATCAAAAACGGCATATGTTAATTATGCGGATAAGTATTTCTGAAAGTTATGAAACTTAATGTTTGATATGCCAGAAATCCTTTCTCTAGCTAAAAACATTTTTTTATATGTAGTTAACGCGAGGGTGTTGTAACACCCCCAGATCCGACCGAGAATATTACAGAGCCGTGGGCCCCGAGATGGAACCCACAAGGCTAAAAGATATTTTCGCAAACATTTACAAATGCCCAAGAGGCTAACGACGGTACTATCTTTTAAATCATTTGAAGACTATATAAAATCTGTTTATCAAAACCGTCGTAAAATCTCCTTTGAAAGGACACGGCCTGAAATGCCCAAACTCAACAGTTTAAAATCATACGTTAAGCTATCGATTACACGTACCGACAAAATAGTTAGAAAACGGTTGCCAATGTAACCTAAGTTACCAGATACCAAAAGGCCCTTTAAAAATACTCACGCAGCGGAAAAAGACAAACAATTCAAATACTCTAACAGCGGAATACAAGAACTGATCAGGAAACTCAATACACAAATACATGCCCTAGCCAGTATCCTCCGGGAAGCTCATCTCTCCACGACCGCTACAAGCTTGATATTCCAAGAACCTAAAAGGAAAGCCCACGACGGGGTCAGCCATAATATCAAACAATGATAACCATCACATCACGTCAATAGTTACATACCAATGAGATACTAATTAAGAATACTACAAATGTAATCTTACCGCCATAACTTTATGAAAGACCACGATTCGTATCCTTAACAATACAATAAGCTAATACCGAAATATCTGTACTATATCTCAACAATGCCCAAGGTTCTCGAAACATTATCATAACTCACTGTTACGAATTCACTGACTCTGTCAAACCCAATCCATCGGGTAACATCATCACATCTCAACACGATAATCGATTGTCCATCAAAGACAAATACCAAAGGAAATACGGAACATACCTCAAGATATGAAATGCCACGACGAAATCACGTCAGTCTAATCCAAGATCATATCAACACAACATATGGACACGGTCCTAACAAGACCTACAAATGCATACTCATATGACAACGTCAATATGCTCACATCAATAACAATAATGTATACTTATGGCAAACCCATAATATACATATGCACAACAACAACAACACATGGTAATCTGATGATCCAGTGTTCACTGCCTAGATGCCACGATGATCCCGTCATACCAAACGTGATGGAGAAAACTATCCAATGATCCAGCGCACCCCCAATGATCCAGCGCACCCCCGATGATCCCATCGGACCAACACGAGGTGGACATATGACAATAAAGCACAAATGCATATAACAATGATACACAATGCATGACAACAACGATACACGAAGGTATCACAACATGATCGATGCAAATGACAAAAATGATTAGAGTACTTGCCCCGAGTCCTTCGAGAGAAATCTCGAAGTCTAAACCATTATGCTCAATACTCGACGGTCCAAAATATCATGGACGGTAGATAATTCATATCTTCGTCTATACCACAATATATCCTCGATACCAAGTATACCGACAATAAATGTAAATCATATATATTATGATTTAATCCCCAAAACTCGAATACAACTTATAATCCCAAATCTCCTGTGATTACAATTATAAACATTGCTATATGAATTGTAAACGAATGAAACAGAAACCATTCATTAAATATTATAAACTGAGCAAGTAATAACTTGCCTCGATACCGATGAAGCCGTTACCAATTCCTTGCTGTCATCTACAAGTCCCTCGGCCCTGATCAATGCAATTTTCTCGAACGCAACCGCAACGCATGGTTCTAATCACCGATCAATAATCTCAACCTATTATAATAATCGATAAACAACAAGTTCGATAACAATCAGCAATCGATATAACCAATTCACAAACCCAACAACTCAACAATATCTCGATTAACCACAAGTCTGATCAATCCAACTTAAACGATCACGAATTCATAACCGAAACAGGATATACTACACTGCCTGACCACTTAGCGCACGTTAATCACTTAACGTAGCGTGCGCTAAGTCGCTTCAATTAGCGTGCGCTAGCCAGTAAGCTTAGCGTGCGCTAATACTGTACAATTGCATGCTTTACAGGTACTGATCAACATATGGTGATTATCAAGAACGCTAAGTGATTCGAAACCATGTTCATAGCTATCAAAACAACGAAATCCAATATCCTTTAACATATGAACAATCATCCAACTCATAATCCAAGTCATATATTCATATATCATCTTTTTCCTCAATATCGACATATAAATACTAAGAATTCATAATCATCGCCATGTTCACCATCATAGGATCAAAGACCCGAATTGAAGGAAGACATTAGTCAACATATCTCTTTGAAGATAAACAACACAATTCTAAACCATTCGAATCATATCAATACCCGTATATCAACAATAACATCAACATAACTCGGCAACAAATCTCATAATCATACTTGCTAACTCATATACACGACGATTATCAGCTAAATGACATCATATACAATCCAAAACGAAATCCCAAAGTGAAGAGTAATTACCTCTTTGAAGGAATGGATTGATTTCCAAGGTTGAATCCATTCTCAATCATTTCCAAGCTTCAGATGTTGTTAGGAACGATCAACTCCACCATAATCCAGTGTTTGGAACCTCAAACATCTCTCTAAGAACTCTCTCTATCGGTTGCAAGGAAGGAATGGATGAAATAAAGAATAATGCCCAACTGCACATATACATACTGTACATTATTAACGTACGCTAACATACTCATTTAACGTACGTTACATGCTTAACGTGCGCTAACTGTCTTTTGTTAGCGCGCACTATCGCAGTCCATAGGCTACTGCCTTACTGCATACAATGATTTATGCATGCAATGCCCATGCAATAGCATACGGAAAGGACTCTATTCAGCATACGCAAACTTTCATCCATGACGTGTGCTACTCATAGTTGACTTGCTACAGTCTGCACCTACCCCCGTGCCCCCACATGCCGAAAGTAACCTGACGAAGCCAAGATTCCTTTGGACCGATCTGATTAGTGTACGCTAATCAATATGAACTAGCGTGAGCTAATCCTTCATAACAACCATCCGTTGACCTTGTCGGAACATGCGCCGAAAGTGGCCAGGTCCACACGTAGATTCCTTCTGATCTGGTCTGTACTAGCGTGCGCTATCCTTTACCATTAGCGTGCGCAAAACCTGTACGATAGTGTGCGCTAGGCTTAAATATTAGCGTGCGCTAATATGGCCATACTTAGCCATTTTCAGCTATTCTTGTCCAACGTATCAACATACAGAATACGAACATACAACATACTGAATACATATACTCCTTCCAACAATATCCTCATACGATACACAATATCCTCAACTGTAATTGTCGACCAAGTACGACAATTATACCAATACAGATGTCTCAGTCCTTCATTTATTTTATCCATACTGTACATATTCCATGCTGCACAACATAACTTGGATAAAATAACATTAAACAACAGTAGTAGAAATTTCGGATATTACATACTACACCACTTAAAATAAGTTTCGTCCTCGAAACTTGCAATTCGTCATAAAGAAACAAACCGTTCAACCAAAATATCCCAAAATCATCACAACAATGATCAATCATCATTATTAACGAATAACCAAAATAGCATATTTACAGATGCGCAAAGTCGATGATTTACTGAGATACTAGCAAGTGACTTCACTGTAAAGCCTCAACATGCTTACGATCACAATTCCATGAGTCTTAACAAAATATATCATCTTCGGATGAAATAATCTATCCGTGTCAAATCATGTCTGCCTGATCGCACAATCAAGTCTCAATTCTGATACAAATCACTAATACACGATACATCTGTGAAATAACTTCCCAACTCAATGGCAATGAATCCCGAAACATCGACACAAAATCTGAACGCTCAGATGATCACCAGCAGTGATCAACCAATAAATTAACCAAGAGTATCTTCGACATGATAAATTCCAATATTACCAATGAAGGAGCAACAACAATCTAGAATACCCTCACATAGTAAGCTCCAACACGATCAACATAGAACCACAAAACCGATATACGAACGAATAAAGTTCTCAAAACGACACACCAATCACATATAGTGGATCTCAATAAACATACCCGACTGGTGAACATACTCCTCGGCATACGAGCAACCAATCACAAACCGACGAACATATCCAATCATACATGGAGTGGGAACGACCACTCAATATCCAAAACAACCAGCATGGGGTCACCATCCCCAAATATACACTTACAAAGAAATCATTCAAAAAATCACTATGGTAAAATCGTGCTACTACCACACCAATAGAGTCACATAGCACATACGCCCCGGTTTCACAAGACCCGACGTTCCACAATCACACTATGTACATGAATCTACAACCCGTAGCATATTTCTTTTGTGTGATCAACCAACCGATCATCCTTGGATAACCAAACTACCATACTAAAGTTCGAATCTCTTTTCATCGTACCATAGTGATGTCTTATCCAGTTTGTGAGCCACATTCATAACTTCACCATGATATGCACTATGCACTAAATGCGTATGTATATCTATCATATTTTCAAAACCAGTTTGAAATCATATAGTCTAATCAAGAAGGCAAATTTTTGAAAGCTCTTTCAAGAATTTCAAAACTCAAAACATAAATTTTGGTAAGACCACAAAATCAATTTCGAAAAAATAAATTGGCTCGCTAATGCCAAGTATTCGATAACAGTTTCCTTCGAAGCCACACGATTTCAAAGTTTTTAAATGAAAACTATGCAATTGATTGACCACATCCATACTCCTGTATACCAGTTCAGCTCGTCACAAATTCCACTGACATTCCATCGGAAAACCACACGATAGAGTTCCAAAATCTCAATATATAGACTCCGACAAAAACTCCTCTTCTACCTATGATTCGCAACGTCAACCATTAACCCCTCCTGGGTCACCTTAACCATGCTATGACAAATTATTGAATAATCAATTACTCAAACACAACGAAAGACTACCCGAGAAATCTCATTTGATTTCCAAAATCATATTTTCTCAATTCATCAATCTTGTCCCAATTCTGTCACCTTATTCTGTAACGCATAATATCTTTCTGAATCTCAAAACATATCAACTTAGAACGACAATAAATCACAATGCAATTCAAGAATCCAAATACTTACAGATCATGAAGCCGACAATTCCCCGTGATACTGGCACATGTCTCAACTCTAGAAAATACTCGACACAGACATTTTCAAAACACACCTTTTGCAAACTCAGTTCAACTCGAGAACACAACATGGCTCTATCTGAAGAAACATGTTAACACCATTTGGACAAATTTACAACAACCCTAGCACTACACTGGTAAATCACATAACGCACAAACCCGAATGAACAACAAAAACTCATGGCTCTAATATTCGTCAATCGACAAGTCGAATGATGCGACAAAAACATGACCCAACTCGACCCTACTGCCTAGGTTTTCTCAACCTATGCTCTGATACCATATTCTGTAACACCCCCAGATCCGACTGCGAATATTACAGCGCCGTGGGCCCCGAGATAGAACCCACAAGGCTAAAAGATATTTTCGCAAACATTTACAAATGCCCAAGAGGCTAACGACGGTACTATCTTTTAAACCATTTAAAGACTATATAAAATCTGTTTATCAAAATCGTCGTAAAATCTCCTTTGAAAGGACAAGGCCTGAAATGCCCGAACTCAATAGTTTAAAATCATACGTTAAGCTATCACTCACACGTACCGATAAAATAGTTTAGAAAATAGTTGCCAAAGTAATCTAAGTTACCAGATACCAAAAGGCCATTTAAAAATACTCACGCAGCGGAAAAGGACAAACAATTAAAATACTCTAACAGCAGAATACAAGAACTGATCACAAAACTCAATACATAAATACATGCCCTAGCCAGTATCCTCCAGGAAGCTCATCTCTCCATGACCGCTACAACCTTGATATTCTAAGAACCTAAAAAGAAAGCCCACGACAGGGTTAGCCATAATATCCAACAATGATAACCATCACATCACGTCAATAGTTACATACCAATGAGATACTAAGTAAGAATACTACCAATGTAATCTTACCGCCATAACTTTACGAAAGTCCACGATTCATATCCTTAAAAATACAATAAGCTAATACCGAAATATTTGTACTATATCTCAACAATGCCCAAGGTTCTCGAAACATTATCATAACTCACTGTTACGAATTCACTAACTCTGTCAAACCCAATCCATCGATTAGCATCATCACATCTCAACACGATAATCGATTGTCTATCAAAGACAAATACCAAAGGAAATACGGAACATACCTCAAGATATGAAATGCCACGATGAAATCACGTCAGTCTAATCCAAGATCACATCACCACACATACGGACACGGTCCTAACACAAGACCTACAAATGCATAGTCATATGACAACGTCAATATGCTCACATCAATAACAACAATGTATACTTATGGCAAACCCATAATATACATATGCACAACAACAACACATGGTAATCCGATGATCCAACGTTCACTGCCTAGATCCCATAATGATCCCGTCAAACCAATCATGGTGGAAAAACCTGTCCGATGATCCAGCCCACGCTAGCACAGATCCCCCGATGATCCATTCGGACCAACACGAGGTGGACATATGACAACAATGCACAAATGCATATTACAATGATACACAATGCATGACAACAACGATACACGAAGGTATCACAACATGATCGACGCAAATGACAAAAATGATTAGAGTACTTGCCTCGAGTCCTTCGAGAGCAATCTCGAAGTCTAAACCATCACGAACCATTATCCTCAATACTCGATGGTCCAAAATATCACGGACGGTAGATAATTCATATCTTCGTCTATACCACAATGTATCCTCGATACCAAGTATACTAACAACAAATGTAAATCATATACATTATGATTTAATCCCCAAAACTCTAATACAACTTATAATCCCAAATCTCCTGTGATTACAATTATAAACATTGCTATACGAATTATAAATGAATGAAACGGAAACCATTCATTAAATATTATAAGCTGAGCAAGTAATAACTTGCCTCGATACCAATGAAGCCGTACCAATTCCTTGCCGTCATCTACAAGTCCCTCGGTCGTGATCAATGCAATTCACGAACATTCTCGAACACGACCGCAACGCATGGTTCTAATCACCGATCAATAATCTCAACCTATTACAATAATCGATAAATAACAAGTTCGATAAGAATCAATAATTGATATAACCAATTCACAAACCCAACGGCTCAATGATATCTCGATTAACCACAAGTCTAATCAATCCAACTTAAACGATCACAAATTCATAACCGAAACAAGATATACTATACTGCTTGACCACTTAGCGCACGTTAATCACTTAACGTAGCGTGCGCTAGCCAGTAAGCTTACTGTGCTAATGTTGTATAGTTGCATGTTTTACAGGCACCGATCAACATATGGCGATTATCAAGAACGCTAAGTGATTCGAAACCATGTTCATAGCTATCAACGAAATCTAATATCCTTTAACATATAAACAATCATCCAACTCATAATCCAAGTCATATATTCATATATCATCTTCCTCCTCAATATCGATATATGAATACTAAGAATTCATAATCATCGCCATGTTCACCATCATAGGAAGAAACCAACAACAACAACATCAAAGACCCGAATTGAAGGAAGACATTAGTCAACATATCTATTTGAATTCGAATCATATCAATACCCATATATCAACAATAACATCAATATAACTCGGCAACCAATATCATAATCATACTTGTTAACTCATATACACGACGATTATCAACTCAAGGACATCATATACAATCCAAAATGAAATACCAAAGTTAAGAGTAATTACCTCTTTGAAGGAATGGATTGATTTCCAAGGTTGAATCCATTCTCAATCATTTCCAAGCTTCAAATGTTGTTAGGAACGATCAACTCCACCATAATCCAGTGTTTGGAACCTCAAACATCTCTCTAAGAACTCTCTCTATCGGTTGCAAGGAAGGAATGGACGAAATGAAGAATAATGCCCAACTGCACATATACATACTGTACATTATTAATGTACGCTAATATCCTCATTTAACGTACGTTACATGCTTAGCGTGCGCTAACTGTCTTTTGTTAGCGCGCGCTATCACAGTCCAGAGGCTACTGCCTTACTGCATACAATGATTTACGTACGCAATGCCCATACAATAGCGTACGGAAAGGACTCTATTTAGCATACGCAAACTTTCATCCATAGCGTGCGCTACTCATAGTTGACTTGCTACAGTCTGCACCTACCCCCGTGTCCCCACATGCCGAAAGTAACCTGATAAAGCCAATATTCCTTTGGACCGATCTGATTAGTGTGCGCTAATCAATATGTATTAGCATGCGCTAATCCTTCATAACAAACATCCGTTGACCTTTTCGGAACATACGCCAAAAGTGGCCGGGTCCACACGTAGATTCCTTCTGATCTGGTCTGTACTAGCGTGCGCTATCCTTTACCATTAGCGTGCACTAAACCTGCACGATAGCGTGCGCTAGGCTTAAATATTAGCGTGCGCTAATAAGGCCATACTTAGCCATTTTTGTAACACCCCGAGATATTCGGAATAATTACAGCGCCGTAAACCCTTTAAGTAAGGATTTACAAGGCTAATTAAAAAAAGTGTGAAAATAATCCAACAATACCACAGAAATTCAAATTACAAAACCAGTTCCAACTGATCCATTGAGTTAATTCACTACACCATAAATGGCCTTTGGCAACCACATAACGGTGTTACCTTAGACCCAATTTTCGGTTGCGACAGACCCAAAATGGGCAAAGGTAACACTTTAGCTAAGTTGCTCTGTGAGCAGTAGCCTTTGGACTCAAAGGCAACAAGATAAGCAGTCTATGCTAACATAGACAAACTCGTTACCAAAGAACTCAACATCAACGTCATGAGGATCCTACAGCAACATCAGTTCTGTGTTGCAACAGACTTTATCATTTCACAAATATATAGAAAAGCAGATGGCCCCTACAAAGTGGGCCCATATGTGAGCCCCGTTGGCGGGCCCCGCCTTGGTGGGCCCACAGGTGGACCCACTCTGTAGAGCCCAACTTGATCGGGGCCACAGGAAGCCCACTATATGGGGTCCACTTTGTGGGGCCCACAAAATATGCAAACATTAATTAGTCTAGTGTAACACCTATTTTACCAACTGCAACACCCTGTGTGTTGCCAATGCAAGGCATTGGTAACATATATATTATACTTGAGGCAACACCTTAGTTTAAAAATATAAACTTTAAATATTTCATTTCTCATTAAAAATACCAACAAACCAATTCAAAAAATCATCCAATCAAAAAACCACCAACTACTTTAGTTCAAAACCAAAACTACGTCATCCACCAACTACATCAACCCATATCCGCCAACTCCAACTTTAAGCACTAGAACAAAAATATAACATAAACGCGATAAAAGAACCAACACACTAGTTCAAAAGGTACAAAGATATGAAAGTGGATGTATAAGTGTTAGGGTCGCCGGTCATGGGAGTACCATCTCCTAATGTCAAGTTGTCCTGGACCTTCTGATTCACTTTGACTTGAATTGGTCTTAATTGTAGCCTACAAAGTAAACCAACATCAATATATGAAAATAATTAGTCAGAGGAAGATAAAATATGTATCCAAGAAATTGACTAAAAAACAATTACTTACAATTCTGAACTTCATCACTTCAGGATTAGTCTGGTATTTGCGCCCAGGCTTGCACTTTCGAAATTTAGCAAAAACTTGACTTCTTTTTCTAGCAAAAAAACAAAATGCAAATCACCTAATATTGTATATGTTCATATCAATTATTTTGATGAGAATAGCTATTTAATTATTTAACAAATAAATAAGATTGATTTATTTAATAGAAAATAGCATCATTGAACATATAGAAAATCATATATAATTTGGTCTCCTATTTTAAATTATTACTAGAACCGGGTGAGCAACAGACAGAGACTGAAAAGAGCAACACTAAATTCATTATTTTGATCATTAAACTAAATTTATGAGTAATTGTATCCGCTGGAATAAATTAAATGAAATTGAAGGGAGACGATTAAATTCATTATTTTGATCATTATTCATGTGAAACTATTGAAAGCACTGGATTTAAGGGCCACTTGGTGCGACAGTTAAATATAACTTTTGGATGTCAACCTTAATATTAGACTTGAAAAAACTCGTATTTTCCATCTTCTTACCACTGGAGCGATGTTAATTAGTTCATCCTTCTGCAAATTCAAAAAACAAAATTCAAAACCAGAATACAGAAACCTTTGAATATTAGTTCATCCATTGGAGCGACAGGTATTTTCTTTTTGATATTGCATACGAGTACAACAAACAAAAGTTGAAATAAAAAAATAAGGTTAAAATCCCCAGTTGATGTGTGTGTGTGTATATATATATATATATATATATATATATATATATATATATAACACATACATATAGGTTCCATATGTAATGTTTTTGTTTACAGGTTGAGCCTTAAATATTAGAATTTTAGCCATCATTTCTTTTTCTGGCAGTGCAAGCAAGAAACAGACATGTACAACCAAAGAGTTGCATGCAGCTGTGCAAAGCAGTACTGCCAGCAGGAATTAAGTGTATAAGCAATTTGCTAACAAAAAGATTAGAAAGAAGCTGCTAGGTTCTCGATTTATACTCACCTCGACTTCCCACGTGACTTACAATTGCACTACTCCTTGTCTCGAGGCTCTATACTCTTTTGAGAACCTATAAGGATATATAAGCCATGATTAATAGCTAAACCAATGAATGATTGTTAATGATACATGTGAACCTTTACTATTTAAACTGATAGATATCAAAATACATTTGCCACTGTTTCTATGTTTTGGCAGCTTTCTGGCCTCTTACTATAAAATCAAATCCAGAAAAGCATTGTCAAGACCTGATGATTTTTCCTTTTTCCTACACAGAGCAAAAATATGTTATACAAACCTCATCTTCCTCAATAGCATCTTCTTGCATGCCCCAGGAAATCCCATCTGCACGAGATCCTTCTACTTTAGCTCGCAGAAGTGATGCTTTCATGCCTTGCCTCTGTTGCCGAATCTTTGCATTTCTTAAACACTTCAGATCAGTTTCCTAGCAAAACAAAACCGCAAAAAGCATGCTCAGATGCAAAGATCATAAACACCAGAAAACAAATGTAAACTAGACAGCCGGAAAAATAGATGTCACATCTCTTGATTCTTTCTACTAAGTTTTACTGCTAATGAGAAGGTATTTGAAGCTAGAAATTTCTAGAACAAAAGGAACTTACTGGTGGCATCAAGTCAGATGGCCCTTGAAATATGTACAACCTTGATGATCTTTGCAAAGACAAAATAAACCGAAAAAGAAGGCATTACCAACGATACCAAGGTATAATACAACGTAAAATGCAGTCATTCGCTATAGAAAATCTACTCTCAGTACTATTGATTATTGAACTATTACATTACTAATTCCAGTTTCTGATGGCCAAAGCTAAAAATTCGTCTAGTGTAAGAAACAATGTGCCTCACCACGGATGTACTCATGTATGAAGTAAATCACAAGCGATGGAAGAAAAGACATCCCAAGATTATGAAACTACTTAGTACTTACTGGCCAAACCGGATGACATCACCGACATGCAAATCCACATAAACCCTCTTCTTTACCTGATGCACAAGCCATTAATGTATTAGAGAAGGAGAATTTCATATTTCACATGGCCAGTCTATAGCATTTGTATAGACAAATAAAGAGACAACAACTGACCCATATTTGGCAGGAAGATATCAGAGTAACCAATAAAACAAAATATGCCCCAATAACAAGATACACTCATCAATTGAAGCATATATGCACTGCAAGCAATTACCATCGGCATCTTGGCCAATATAGGGCCAAATATAACCAACAGTTATTCAGGGTAAGTATTAAGTTGAAAAACGAAATGTAATATTATCTGACGTGGAGATATTATATTTATAGCAGTGACTTAGAATATGAACTCGGTACAAGTTTCAAACATAGCAATACTAAAATACAGCCAAGCCAACTAAAATATCTACAAAGTTCCAAGCAGTGCTCATCAAATAAATAAACATGGAAAATATGTACTTGACTCTTGTTTATAGATGTCCCATGCGTGATGCCAAGATCATAGAGATATGCACCTTCATTGCTCTTAAACTGAAGAACTGGCAATGAAAAAGAATCCAATGAATAAACAAATAAAATCACACAATTAAAGGTTAATTTCAATACCTTAATCAAAGTGATATCTGGATAGCGATACTAGACAAATACCAAGACAGCGTTTATATTGCAACATAAATATTATGGCTTAACATAAACTACATAGGAAAAAGGAGTCCCATGAAACCAGATGATAAACATCGAAATGCTGTTTCAGTGCCCCCAACAAACTGACGGTATATCAACTACATTGCATAACATTATTCTCATTTTATTTGCATATTATTCGCCATTGCAGGTTTCAATAGCCATACCTAAAATCTCAGCTGCAACTTAACAAACATAGATTACTACTTCAGTCGCATCTACAGAGAGTCGTCGTCGAGCCTTGACGGGGACCATGGCTTCTTCCTCTTCCATCTAGAGTCGAATCTGGGATTTCGGATTCCCAAACCAGGTCCTTGAATCGTGCTGAGAAGAGGCTGCCGCTCCGATCTACTCCGATTTAGGACATGGACGCCGCCGATTTGAGCTGACCATGGTCGGTGGAGATAGAACGTCCAGAAGCGCAAGTCGACGGAAGAGGATGGGGACCGGGATAGGAGATGCAGGAGAGAGAGAAATGGGGAACGTAAGGGTAGTGAGAAATAAGTCTAGGTTTTGACCAATTAATATCTTTATTTGGTTGGGCCAATGCCTCTTCAATTTTCGGTCTCAAGACATACACTTTATTATTGTAAAATTTTTTTGATAAAAAATAAAATTTCACACTTTTTACTTCACTAATTATCAAATTAGCGAAGTTTTTGTAATTTTAAATTTCTAACTAACTCCTATTTTTTTGTTTGGTATTATTTACTAAAGTGTATGTGGGTTTTTTACTTCAGTAAATTGAAAAGTGAAATTGTTGTTTGTTTTACTTGTTAATATACATTATCGGAGTGAGACGTACCTAAGTATTTGATGTTTATTCTATTAGTGCATTTGTAGACATTAAATTTGTTATTTTAATTATTTTGTGATTATTCATAGGTATTACAAGCTTTTATTTTTTAATTATTTAAATCAAAAATTTATTAATTTTCAAATACTACTTTATTTTAAAACCTTTTCAATTTTAATTTATTAAAAATATTTTATTATTTATAATATATATATATATATATATATATAATTCATTATTTGGTAGAATAATTTTTTATAAAAATATATTCAATGTTTTATTAAAATTAATTATTTTTAAAGTTAAAAATTTATTAAATCATTAATTTTATATAAAATTCAAAATTTTATTTATTAATACTCTAAGGTAACACATCTCATGGTGTTACTGAGAGTTACACCTTTTATAGCTAGAGTAATATATATTTCAGGATTTGGTAACACCATAACCTGAACGTTGTGGTAGGTCCAAAATGTCATAGCTATGGTAACATTCAAGAAGGTAACACCCCCCCTAAGTGTTGTAGAAAGCCATCTATGGCGTAGTGATTAATACAACCATATCGAAACGATATTAATAAGACACGCGTACTCGAGTACTGAAAATGAACCAAGAAGACAAATCACAAAAACAACAAACATCAACCACATCACTGAGCCATTTCATCGTCATGCCGGTACTGTGGCTGCCTCCCCGCTCCTCGGCTACCTGAACATCAAAACAAATATCCACCCCCGAAGGGGTTTGAAAAACGATGCTAGTACAAGTATCACAATACAATTTCATCAATGCATTATAAAACATACAAAACGGACTTCTCTCATCGGAATCCAATGATGTGAATCCTCACGTTTCCATCAATACAATACAGGGTAATCCAACGATCCAGCGCCCTCGGTATTGATCCCCATGATGATCCTGTCGGACCAACGCATGGTGGAAAACCCATCCAACGATCCAGCGCCCTCAGCATAGATCCCCATGATGATCCCGTCAGACCAACGCATGGTGGACATTCGATCCAGCACCCTCAGATAGATCCTCATGATCCCCTCGGATCATTTACAACACAAACAATACCATTATGCATACACATATGCAAATCAACACGTTCATCGACGTAAATATCATGACAACTCAAAGAATATAATCTCATGTTCAACAACACGAATAAATCATACACACGATCAACAATACAATATCAATAAGCTTAAAATACGATACTTGCCTCAAAGATGGCAAGAACAAATCACTCCAACGAATCTCAACACACTCGAAGGCCATCTCCTTCGATCAACGTAGCAAGCTCGAACCTTAATAAAAGAAATAATATAGAATTTATCTTATGTCGTACGAATGTCTAACAACCCGGTCTACGGCCGAAAGCTCTAAAAATGCAATCTGCCTGAACTACTTAGCGCACGCTACGTACTCTACGTAACGTGCGCTAAGCGTGCCCGTTAGCATACGTAAACGACGAAGTCTAGCGTACGCTAACTTATGTACCGGCAGTCCTCTCTGATCAGCCGACTGACTCGGCTGATGACATAACGTACGTTACGTACCAAACGTAGCGTACGTTACTCATTCCCGATAGCGCACGTTAATATATACATCTTAGCGTCCGCTACCTGTGCATGGCAGTTTACTATTGGGCAGAAAACTGATCTAATGGTGATGAAACTCATGAAATCTTCAGTGATAAAACATGTCATCTCCGTGCATATCATGCTCTGTGAAAGATCTTTACGGATTAAACGACTTCAAGATACAAGGATACGTATAATCATCACAACACCATAATTCATCTTGATCTTCAAGAAAGTATCCTAAGTTCCATCCATTCTATGTCTTAAAACTCATAATTCCATTATGTAAAAACATTAGAACTTAATAATCTCCATAGACTGGTCACAATCGGTTTTGAAGCTTCATGAATATGCTAGGAGTTCAAACACTAATAGGTTAAATGGATTATACGATGAATAAGTACCGAAACATCGAAAATATCCTTCTAACACATGATGTTCGACTACTTATGAATCTAACTGACTAGATAATCCCAAATCATGATCAAAACATCCTTGAGAATACTACTAATATTGGTGAAGAATCACCTACCTCAAAGTAGCGAAGAACACGAAGGAACTTGAAGAAATCCAACACTAAGATCTTTAGCACCAACCTACAATGATCTACAATCTTCAAACTCGTGCTAGGAGGATGATATGAGAGGTGGAGGATTGAGGAAGTAACTCTCTAAGTGTAAGAATTCGGTTTTGGTAAGTGAAAAGATCTGAAGAAATGAAAAGTGTGTTGTCCTATATATAGAAAAGGGTTATTAGCGCGCGCTAGTCCATATACATAGCGTGCGCTAACGGCCATACGAAGGTTACTGACTTCACTGTACTCAGTATTTAGCGTGCGCTATCCTCATATCATTAGCGTGCGCTACCGCGTTGACTTGGCTTTTCCCAAAAGCCATCCAGGTTCATCCCGACATAATCCGACCAAGATCCGCGGCCTGATCTCACCTACCAATACGTCTCAATCATGCTGACTACGTATAGCGCGCACTAAGGTTCATATATAGTGTGCGCTACTAAACCCAAATTAGCGTAGGCTACGCCTAGTCGATAGCGTGCGCTACAAGTGCAAAATCACAATATTGAACACAATCATGCAATCATGTGCTTAACAACACCGGATCATGAAATACGGAGAATAATACTCAGATCAAAATACAACAAATACAATATCACAAGGTTCAATTACACATCATAAATCTCGGGTATTACATCCTCTCTCCCTAAAAAGAAGTTTCGTCCCGAAACTTAAGATGAAAACAACTCCGGATATTTAGTCTTCATATTGTCCTCCCTTTCCCAAGTGGCTTCTTAAACTCCGTGTCGTGACCATTGTACTTTAACCAAGGGTATTGGTTTATTCCTCAATTGTTTGATCCGACTCTCAAGTATCTTGATTGGTCTCTCTTCGAAGGTGCCGTCATTAGCTACCTCGATCTCATCGAACTCAATGATGTGACTAGGATCTGGTACATACTTCCGCAATTGGGATACGTGAAACACATTGTGAACGTGACTCAGCGATGGCGGTAAGGCCAACCTGTATGCTAAATCCCCAACTCTCTCTAGGATCTCAAATGGTCCGATATATCTCGGACTTAGCTTACCTTTTCTCCCAAAACGGAAAATTCCTCGTGTAGGAGACACCTTCAATAGTACGTGGTCCCCAATGTCGAACTCTAGCGGGCGACGACGCACATATGCATAAGACTTCTGTCGACTCTGGGCAGTCAACAGCCTTTCCCGAATCAAAGCTATCTTCTCTTGAGTCTGAACTATCAATTCCGGTTCCATCCCGATCAAGTCCTAAGAATCATCCCAGCACAGGGGTGATCGACATCTTCTCCCGTACAAAGCTTCAAATGGTGCCATCTTAATAGAAGCATGCCAACTATTGTTGTAGGTGAATTCAATCAATGGCAAGTGAACTTTCCAATCAGTTGACCAATCCAAAGCACAAGCTCTCAACATGTCTTCTACTGTTTGTATAGTCCTTGCGGACTGACCGTCCGTTTGGGGATGATAAGCCATGCTAAAGTTCAGCTCGGTCCCCAAAGCCCTATGAACTGCCTTCCATAAGTGCGACACGAAGCGACCATCTCGATCTGAAATAATGTTCTTCGGTGTCCCATGCAATCTGACTATCTCTGCGATAAATACTCGTGCCAATCTCTCAGGTCCCCATGTGTCTTTAATTCCTAGGAAATGAGCCTACTTGGTTAGTCGATCAACTATAACCCAAATCATGTTCATTCCCATCTTGGTCCTTGGCATATTGGTGATGAAATCCATCGAGATATCCTCCCACTTCCACTCAGGGATCGGAAGCGTCTTTAACATCCCAGCAGGTCGCTGATGTTCGATTTTAACCTGCTGACAAGTCAAACACTTCGAAACGTACTATGCTACGTCCTTCTTCATAATTCCCCACCAGAAGTTTTGTTTTAGATCTTTATACATCTTACTGCTTCCTAGGTGAATAGAATAGGGCGCGCTGTGAGCTTCCTTCAGAATTGTCCGTCTCAAATCATCATCATCGGGAACGAAAAGCCGACTCTGAAATCTCAGAACTCCATCATCTTGTATCATGAATCCTGGGGCCTTTCCTTTCTTTACTTCGTCACATAACCGAAGGATCAGAGAATCGTTCAACTGCTTAGATTTGATTTCCTCGACTAGTGACGAAGTTAGTTCCATCACATATAGTTTCCCTTGGATTCCTGGTGACCATACTTCAATCCCTTCGCGGATCAGTTCTCATTGAATACTGGTTTGGGACATAAGTGCTTCCAAAACTCGAAGGGAAATAGGTTTACGGCTCAATGCATCAGCTACTACATTTGCTTTACCCGGATGATAGAGAATTTCCAAGTCGTAGTCCTTGATCAATTCTAGCCACCTTCTCTGCCTCATGTTTAATTCTTTCTGACTGAAAATGTACTTGAGGCTTTTATGATCTGTAAAGATCTGACAATGAGTGCCGTATAAATAATGTCGCCAAATTTTCAAGGCAAAGACCACAGCTGCTAACTCCGGATCATGAGTCGGGTAATTAACTTAAATGCGGTTTCAATGCCCGAGAAGCATAGGCAATCACCTTATCCTTTTGCATCAACACACATCCTGGACCACGATTTGAAGCGTCAGATACCATGAATCCATCAGTTCCATCTGGTAATGCTAATATAGGTGCTGTCGTCAGTCTCTTCTTAAGTTCATCAAAACCAGCCTGGCATTTTTCATCCCACGTGAACTTTTGAGTTTTCTGTAACAGCTGAGTGAGTGGACGAGCAATTTTGGAAAATCCCTCTACAAAACGGCGATAATATCCAGCAAGTCCTAAGAAGCTTCGGACTTCCTTCACGTTATTAGGAGCTTCCCATTCCAAGATTGCTTCGACTTTCTTCGGGTCCACCTGAACTCCGTCAGCTGATATCACATGCCCAAGGAAGGTTACTTCCCTAAGCCAGAACTCGCATTTGGAAAGCTTCGCATAAAGCTGTTCATTTATCAAGGTGCTCAAAACCACACGCAAATGCTCGACATACTCCTCTGTGTCTTTCGAATAGATCAATATGTCATCAATGAAAACGACCACAAACTTGTCTAGGTATTCTAAGAATACCCGATTCATCAATTGCATAAATACCGCAGGAGCGTTGGTAAGTTCGAATGGCATCACCACGAATTCATAGTGCCCATACCGAGATCTGAAAGCGGATTTCGGTATATCCGATTCCTTAATTCTCAACTGATGATATCCTGATCGCAAGTCAATCTTCGAGAATACCCTTGCCCCTTGCAGTTGATCAAACAAGTCGTCGATCCGTGGTATAGGATACTTGTTCTTTATCGTCACCTTGTTTATCTCCCTGTAATCAATACATAATCGGAGGGATCCATCTTTCTTTCGGACAAAGAGAGCGGGTGCTCCCCAAGGAGAAACACTAGGTTGAATGTAACCCTTCTGCAATAATTCCTCCAGTTGCTTCTTTAGTTCATACATCTCGGTTGGCGCCATGCGGTATGGTGCTATGGAAATAGGAACGGCTCCAGGCTCTAATTCGATAGTGAACTCCACTTCTCTCTGCGGAGGTAACCCAGGTAGTTCGTCAAGGAATACATCTGAAAACTCATTCACAACTGGAATAGATGAGAGTTCTACTCCTTCTTCTTTCTTCATGGCATAGCACCAAATTCCATGACATCCCTGCTTCAGTAATTTCACTGCTTTCATCGCTTTGATCAATTTTCCCGAGCTCCTCGGTCTCCATCCTCTGAATAAGTGTTCAGATCCGTCATCAGCAATGATAGAAATGACTCTCTTTCGGTAATTCAGAATAGCTCCATAACGGTTGAGCCAATCATCTCCGAGAATTAAATCGTCACCATGAATGTCAACTACAATAAGATTTGATGGCCAATCTCTCCCTCCTATAGACACTGGAAAATCTCTAGTTTCTAGGGTTCCCACAATTCTCTCTCCGCTCGGCAAACCCACAACATAAGGTTCACAATCAAATAAACACGAGATTTTCAAATGATTAATACAGTTCAATGATATGAAAGAATGCGTAGCTCCTGAATCGAATAGGACACTAACTGGTTGCAAAAGGATATGAATCGTACCTAATGCAACAGCAGTGTTCTGATCGTCAGATTTCCTCATCTCGTACAGGCGCGGAGGAACGGACCCAGCACTGGATGTCTCTCTCTTCCCAACATTCTGTTGCTGAAATCCACTCTGCTGCGTCTGGTTCACGCTTATCTCTTTCGGAACTGGTGCTGGAGTGCGAGTACCAAACGATCTAGTCGCCACTCCACAGAATGTTGCGCGATGTCCTTCCTGTCCACACTCGAAACAGGTCACAGCAGGTGCGAAACAATCACGTCGAACATGCCCTGTTTTGCCACAATTATAACATTTCTTCCCTGCGTCTGAAACGGTTGGTGCTGCCCGGAACTTCTTTCTGCCTCGAGAAGGATGTGGAGGCCTCCTGGACGAATGAAATGAGGACTGGCCCTTGCGGGGCCCACTACTCTTATTCTCCGTGAAGTTTCCAGACACTTTCTGCTTCTTTGCTTCCGTTGACTTTTCTACTGCCGCCTCTTTCATATCATAGGCCAAAGCCTTGTCCTGATACTGTCGCAAGGTGGTACATTCAAATCCGGACATATACTGTTGAATTTCCGGCTTCATTCGCATGTAAAAATGGAAAATCCTCTCCGCCTCGGTCCTGACCAAGTGGCGCACATAAGTCAGCTGGTGATTAAAAGTCTTAATCACGTCTGTCACAGATGCCTCTAAATTTTGTGGTGAGAAAAATTCCTGGACTCGGGCCTCTCTAACTGGGCGAAGACAATATTGCGCTTCCATCATCAATTTGAACTCCGTCCAGTCAACATTATGCTCCTCAGGTCGAATGGCCTCCCACCAGTCGAAAGCCTCCTCAGTCAGAAGATACTGGTCGATCGGAACCTTTCTGTCGTTAGGACAGTTAATCCCTGCAAAGATCTTCTCTAACTCCTTCAACCAATGATCTCAAGTAAGTGCCTCAGCAGATCCGTCAAATTTTGGAGGGTGCAATTTGACCACCTCAGTAAGCCATTTGTCCCTCCGATTATCCTCGTTATGATGCTGTCCCATCGCCATCTGCATGCGATCAACAACCTGAGCAAACTGGTTTATCTGAGCAACCACCTGTTGAAGCACTCCCGGCACGTTAGGATCTGCATTATTATTTGCTGATCCCTGCTGTCCTCCGGAATGAGAATCGGTTCGACTAGCGGTTAATTCTGGGGTAGACACCGAATCTTCCTTTCTCGCATTTCCGCATCCGCGTCCACGACCACATCCGCGTCCACGACCTCCCCTCAACATAATGTAAACACAAATACTCAATATCCAGGGCAACTTTACTAAAAGAAAGTCCGTCATTATTCACAAAAAAGAAATTAAATAAAATGGTAGTAATTGAGATTAGGAGACTTACAACCACAGTCCACACGACGATGCTGGCTCAGCAGTGATGTTACAACGACCCGTAATCAAATGACGTAAACAGACCCAACCAAAACCCAACTGCCAAGATATCCATGAATCTTAGCTCCGATACCATATTCTGTAACACCCCGAGATATTCGGAATAATTACAGCGCCGTAAACCATTTAAGTAAGGATTTACAAGGCTAATTAAAAGAAGTGTGAAAATAATCCAACAATACCACAGAAATTCAAATTACAAAACCGGTTCCAACTGATCCATTGAGTTAATTAATACAACCATATCGAAACGATATTAATAAGACACGCGTACTCGAGTACTGAAAATGAACCAAGAAGACAAAACACAAAAACAACAAACATCAACCACATCACTGAGCCATTTCATCGTCATGCCGGTACTGTGGCTGCCTCCCCGCTCCTCGGCTACCTGAACATCAAAACAAATGTCCACCCCCGAAGGGGTTAGCAAAATGATGCTAGTACAAGTATCACAATACAATTTCATCAATGCATTATAAAACATACAAAACGGACTTTCGTCATCGGAATCCAACGATGTGAATCCTCACGATTTCATCAATACAATACAGGGTAATCCAACGATCCAGCACCCTCGGTATAGATCCCTATGATGATCCCGTCAGACCAATGCATGGTGGAAAACCCGTCCAACGATCCAGCGCCCTCAGCATAGATCCCCATGATGATCCCGTCGGACCAACACATGGTGGACATTCGATCCAGCGCCCTCAGCATAGATCCTCATGATCCCCTCGGATCATTTACAACACAAACAATACCATTATGCATACACATATGCAAATCAACATGTTCATCGACGTAAATATCATGACAAATCAAAGAATATAATCTCATGTTCAACAACACGAATAAATCGTACACATGATCAACAATACAATATCAATAAGCTTAAAATACGATACTTGCCTCAAAGATGGCAAGAACAAATCACTCCAACGAATCTCAACACACTCGAAGGCCGTCTCTTTCGATCAACGTAGCAAGCTCGAACCTTAACAAAAGAAATAATATAGAATTTATCTTATGTCGTACGAATGTCTAACAACCCGGTCTATGATCGAAAGCTCTAAAAATGTAATCTGCCTGAACTACTTAGCGTACGCTACGTACTCTACGTAACGTGCGCTAAGCCTGCCCGTTAGCGTACGTAAACGACGAAGTCTAGCGTACGCTAACTTATGTACCTCGATCTCTTCGATCGACTGACTCGGCTGATGACATAACGTACGTTACGTACCAAACGTAGCGTACGTTACTCATTTCCGATAGTGCACGTTAATATATACATCTTAGCGTGCGCTACCTGTGCATGGTAGTTTACTATTGGGCAGAAAACTGATCTAATGGTGATGAAACTCATGAAATCTTCAGTGATAAAACATGTCATCTCCGTGTATATCATACTCATACGGTTTGTGAAAGATCTTTACGGATTAAACGACTTCGAGATACAAGGATACGTATAATCATCACAACACCATAATTCATCTTGATCTTCAAGAAAGTATCCTAAGTTCCATCCATTCTATGTCTTAAAATTCATAATTCCATTATGTAAAAACCTAAGAACTTAATAATCTCCATAGACTGGTCACAATCGGTTTTGAAGCTTCATGAATATGCTAGGAGTTCAAACACTAATAGGTTCAATGGATTATACGATGAATAAGTACCGAAACATTGAAAATATCCTTCTAACACATGATGTTCGACTACTTATGAATCTAACTGACTAGATAATCCCAAATCATGATCAAAACATCCTTCAGAATACTACTAATATTGGTGAAGAATCACCTACCTCAAAGTAGCGAAGAACACGAAGGAACTTGAAGAAATCCAACACCGAGAGCTTGAACACCAACCTCCAATGATCTACAATCTTCAAACTCGTGCTAGGAGGATGATATGAGAGGTGGAGGATTGAGGAAGTAACTCTCTAAGTCTAAGAATTCGGTTTTGGTAATTGAAAAGATCTGAAAAAATGAAAAGTGTGTTGTCCTATATATAGAAAAGGGTTATTAGTGCGCGCTAGTCCATATACATAGCGTGCGCTAACAGCTATACGAAGATTACTAACTTCACTGTACTCAGTATTTAGCGTGCGCTATCCTCATATCATTAGCGTGCGCTACCGCGTTGACTTGGCTTTTCCCGAAAGCCGTCCAGGTTCATCCCGACATAATCTGACCAAGATCCGCGGCCTGATCTCACCTACCAACACGTCTCAATCATGCTGACTACGTATACCGCGTGCTAAGGTTCATATATAGCATGCGCTACTAAACCCAAATTAGCGTACGCTATGCCTAGTCGATAGCGTGCGCTACAAGTGCAAAATCACAATATTGAACACAATCATGCAATCATGCGCTTAACAACACCGGATCATGAAATATGGAGAATAATACTCAGATCAAAATACAACAAATACAATATCACAAGGTTCAATTACACATTAGAAATCTCGGGTATTATAATTTTCAGCTATTCTTGTCCAACGTCTATACATAAAGAATACGAACATACAGCATACTGAATACATATACTCCTTCCAATAATATCCTCATATGATACAATATCCTCAATTGCAATTGTGGACCAAGTACGACAATTATACCAATACAGATGTCTCAGTCCTTTATTTATTTTATCCACACTGTACAGATTCCATGCTGTACAACATAACTCGGATAAAATAATATTAAACAACAATAGTAGAAATTCTGGATATTACATGTGTTGTGTGGTTGTAGTACATAATGGATTGGTAAATCGTGGTTAAGAAAAAAAATTATTTGGCGGTATCTTTCGGTGAGACTAATGTTAACGGCGAGGCATAACATTGGAAAATAATGGTAGTAAGCATTGAACAATATTGTTCTGATAGTTCCTTTTTCTTTCATATGTGGGATACTATTGGAATTAAGAATTAATTTTAATATTTAGTGATTGGAGGTCGTGACGTCAAGAATGGGGTAAATGGGCGATTGGAGACGCAGATGTGTGAGAAGATGTACAATTTGTATTTCCATTAAGTCGGATAGTTTTTGTACGTGATACCAGTTGATAATTTAATATTACAGTCGGAGTATTACCGGGAAATATGGCAAGGACGTGTAGATATTTAAGATACTTAAATTCTTAATAAATGGTATTGTCTCTATTTTTTAAAAATTGTCAGAAGAGCTTGGAAAGTTTTAGATGTCGATTTTCAAAGATAAATGTGGGATGTATAGATCACGCATACTTGTTTTAGATGTTTTTTTATGCTCGCTATCAAGAAAATTTATTTTGGCATAAAACGTTATGGGTAAACGTTGGTCCCCAGAATGATGAAAACTATCCTCACTGTACCAACATGAGTCACTTCTAGCGCGCTTTGTCCTCACTCACGCACACCCTGAAAAACTTCCCAAGGGGTCACCCATCACATAATTACTCCAGGCCAAGCATGCTTAACTTTGGAGTTTCTATGAGATGGCTCCAGAACAGAAGATTCTTCTTATTTATATGAGTAGTCCAAATTAATTTATTTAACCACTTCCTAGTACAGGTCTCACGGGTCGAATCGCAAGCCGCGCCTCGCGCATTTTAAGCCCATGCAGGCAGGATGCTGGACTGAAGCCCAACAGTAAATATTTTCATTTAGAAATAATGTGATCTAAAACCTCGTGTGTTAATCTTTTATCATTGCATGGGTTGATTATCATGGAGTGATTATGACATCCGGTAGATAAGTTGGGATATTCTGAAGTTGTCAATATCAGTGATCTAGGAATGGTCAGTGATGGTGGTATCAGACTGTGTTGAGATGTGATAGTTATGCTTTAATGTTGGCGTGATTTATGTTGCGATATTTGGAGTGGTGATCGAATTAGCAATGTCCTGGGTTGACCAAACTATTATGTAATTACATGAAATATTTTTATACATAAAAGATGAGCACGAGGTGCCAATTTAGAGAAAATTCATTTTTAAATTTAAAAATAGCGAGGCTTCCATCTCAAACTTGTATAAATTGACGTGTTCGACATTTTTTCAAAATTAATCATAAAGTATTTATGAGTTGAACTGTATATTTCATTAAGGAAATATATTTTCAAAATTATTTTTAAATGTTTGATTTGACTCAGAACTGGAAAATTTTTTAGGGCTGTATTTTTTTAAAATTAATCCTTTTCATACAACATTATTTTGGATCCACCGAGTAATTAATAATATCTGTGAGTTTTCATCTTGGATCCTGAACAAGTTATCGTTATGAGAAATGAGTAAGGTGGTGGTAACAGGAATCGATGGTGGAACTATTGCAGTATATTGTGAAAATAGAGTCGATATGTAGATGTCGTGATTGTGAATGGTTGGCCATAAATGGGTCTCTTTCGAGATGACATAATTATGGTGAATTGTGGTATACATTAATATTGTGAGTGGCGTCTCTAGTAGTATTACAGCTGATTGTTTGCTATACTTCAGTATATGTTAAATTTGTATCTATTGAGATGATTTTGTGATGGTATATGTGATGTGATGTACAATATTTAATTATGCTCCTGATTTGGCTATAAATGTGATTGTAAGGTGTGGAAATAGTGTTAGTTATGTAAAGGAATCAGTTATCGTGTAGAGTGATATATGGTTATGGATATATGCTCGATATTGAAAATATGTTCAACCTATTGTGGAGATTTAGAAATTTTATGGTGCGTCCAATGCTGACGGGGCAGAGACATGTATATTGCCATTGTCAGAATGTTCAAGGTGCAGCTCATATTTGGGAAGTGCATGTCGGTGCTATAAATATGCATAAAGTATAACTCTCACCAGGCTTCTAAATAAAGGAGACTGTAAATTTTGAATCCCACTCGCGTATGAATATCGTTAGGACTTATGTAATGATTTTTGCATAATTATGGTATAATGATATGATTCATTACGTCAGCATAGAAGCTTATATGTTGTATATTTGAGCCAAGTTGCTTCGATTTTGTATCCCATGGGATTAGTTAAATCGCGTGAATTTTTGTCCTGAGATTAGACACATCAGGTTTATAGAGTAAGCTGTTTGTGATTGGTGGAAGAGTAAAGTTTTAAAATGTTGTGTGACATGGTGAGTTTCGAGGATTGGATATCCCGTCTATTACTACAATTCTTGTTTATTTTGGGGCTCAATTATACTTTTTGCACGATGTAGTACTTGATGAATTTTCATGCGTATTTCTTTCAATGTGCTCATATAATCAAAATATGTGGTTTATGAGTGGTGTTAAATCTCGTATTTCAATAATGAGATGTTTGGATTAGTTTAGGATCGTCGGAGTCGATTATATTGCCTTAGTACTGGAGAGTCGTGCATAAGGGTTGACTTTAAACAAAAGTCTGCGATAGTCGATGTATTCAAAAATTAAGTAATTTTTACAAGGACCAATATTTTTGAGTTATCTTTCCAATGTTTCAAACAGCGGGTCAATCGGAGTTCAGACAATACCGTGAGGACTGCACTTTCCACAAACCCATATATTGATATGGTTGTAACTTTAAAATACTACCGTAACTCTTCCTGGACAATATTTAAATGTTCAAGGGTAGGGACTTTCACTTTACAACCCTTCCTACCTAATCCCCTTTCGTCCCTAAGTCCCCCAAGTCAGATGGATTATTGGAGAAAGTTTTCAACTGATTTGAAGTAATTGAAAAAACCTTCCTTTCATGCACTTTGAAGATTTGTGATTTTGAGTCGGATTTTGATGTTTTAGATGTTATAATTACTATGTATGAGATGATATGAATATAATTATGGTTTGATGTTAATATCAATTGGATTATTGGAATTGCTTCAAGAACAAATTGAAGGTTTGGTGTAGATTTGGGATTTTGAAACTACGTTTTCTATATATTATCGAGCCTACAGCATACATCCTACATACTTTCAAGCCTTTTACTTACTTCATATTCAATTCACTTCTACAATTGTCTTCTTCCCAGACTTCATCTTTCTCAGTTAATAAGAAGGATTTGATTATTGATGGAAGGATCTTTGCACGCTCAGTTCTGCAGGAGCGCATCATTTATGAGGATGAGGATATGGCCGGGATGAACCTTGTTGTCTCCCTTGTGAATCAAACCGGCCTTTACCACCTGGGAAGACTGCATTCAGAAATCTACGATGAGCAAATCGTAGAAGAATTCTACGTTGATGCTGAGTTTCAGTATCCATCGAACAACAAGGGTTCTGACGTCACTGCTATCGTCAGCACCGTCCAAGAGAAGGATATAACCGTTAACCGAGAACTTTTTGAACATTTGTATAGACTTCACTCCGATTGTTTGACTTTGGTGGAGCTAGAGTATTTCGGATCTAAGGTGCTTTTGAAGGACTATTGGGATCTCTTCACTAGGAACTCCCAACCTTATCAAGTTCATCTTTCCTGCCACAACAAGAACTTCACTCTGCCCTACCTTTATTTACATGATTTTTTCTGCAGGGTGGTTGAGAACAAAACTTGCGCATTCAAGATGTGCACAAGTCTGCATTTCAGGATAATGGTGGCCATCATGACTGGAGAAAAGGCAAACTAGTGCCAAATCATCTTGAAAAGGCTTCAGGAGGAAGCATCGAAGCCTGAATCTGCCAGGAAATCTTTTGGCCTCATATTGAACTATATCTTGACTAATTATGGCATATAACAGTCAGAAAATACCAAGAAGATTCTTGCTGGGAAGTTCCTTGGTGGCTCGAAGCCATCTGTTTTCAACAAGGAGTCACTTCTCGCCAACAGGCCCAACCCATTTTCCCTACCAACATCTAATGATCCTAGGGATGTTGCTGAGTCCCCCTCAAAATCCTAATCTATTGACAGCAGGAAGAAGGCTGTCAGCAAGAAAAGAAATGTTCCAGATAGCAGCTCGCCTACAGCTGTCGAGAAGAAGTAGAAGAAGCAGAATACTAAGAAGTCTGCAAAATCGGAAACTATCCCTGCAGCAACCCCGGTGGCTACAGCGGCCACTAAGACAGTTCCGCATGTTGCACCTACCGCAATAGAAATCCCAAAAGGCGCAAACCCTATGGAAGAAACTTTGGCTGCTCCCACAGCAGATCTTAGGCCCATTATGGCTATGACAGATGACCAGACATTTATGAAGCTTGAAGAACCGGTGAATTGGCTGCCCCTTTGGAGCCGACGATCACCACTCCAAACAGGGAACCCACCCCTGTATGGAGTCCCTCTCCCAGCAGGGCATCCCACAATGTCAGGGATACCGCTTCTCCGTAGGCTCCATTACCTGTTGAGAATCCAAACTGAATAGCAGAACCCTCTATTGCAGATATCATAAACAACACAGTCGTCTAGGTCCAGATAGATGAAGCCTTTGAGCGCTTAAAAATATGGAAATCCTATAGGGTCGTCCCATACAACACGATGTACAACTGGGAAGACTGGAAGGAAGAAGAGTTATTTGTTCTGGAAGTCACGAACACCCAGAATGTCGAGTCTTGATCAGGTGGGATGATCCCTTTTGCCAAGAACTAATCACTTCATATTTTATGTCAAAGGAAATGACTAGACTAAAGCAAAAGTCTCCAGCCAGTGACAAGCCACGAAGCCCGATCCACCACTCCGACTCGGACATAGACAATGACGGTCTGCAGACAGGTCTGAGGTTGAGCCGTGATGAGGCTCGTGAGAAGGAATTTGCTCAGTCCAGAGTTGCGGATGGCCAACGAACATTTGTCGAGCAACCACCATCATCTACCCCCAGCCAGGAGTAATCAGTCCCTCCAACAGGAGACGATGTGACCCGCGCTGTCCACAGGAGGAATCAGTCTCTCCTAAGGAACACGCAGCTGCTAAGAGCTAGTAGGAGGACCTAGTCCTTCCTGTACCACAGGCTACAGGATCCAATCAGAGACAGGAGAAATTAGTCCCCTCTGTCTCTCTATCAACACTAGCAGAACCATCTGAGGTTCCTGCTCCACAACCAGCACCCACTACTCTCCCAACGGGATCTCCATCTGGATCGGACAAAAATCTCTTTGCTGGTGACGAGCCCCGAAGGCCTAATCACAATGTTGTACTAAAACAGCTTGGAGAACCTTCGGATGCCAAGCTTGCGTACCTCAACTCTCTGCGAACATAAGCCTGCATAGAACAACTTGAAGCTATCAGTCGCCAAACCGTCTTCTAACCAGATGTCGTCAAGGCCTTGTATGATATTAGGACGGAACTTGATTGGATAAGAGAAACTGCTAAGGACGAGCTCCCTAAGATGTAGAGGGCCATTCCGGACGTGGAAGAGGTTTTCCGCATCATGCACACGGCACTATGGCAAGCCCTCAATCAGATTAAGCAGTATCATGAGCGAATACTGAAACAGAAGCAATAGAAGCTTGCTGAGGCCAAGACTATCGTCGCCCTTGAATTCACAGGATCAAAACTTACTGTCCATGATAAAAAGATCGATAACCTGACATCAGTAGTTGCGAGCCTGGTGGATTGTGTCACTGATCTAAAGAACAAGCAAGCCGAGTCAATGGACATCCTCTGGGACATTCATGGCAAGATCTCTGAGCTTGACAATGCCAAAAAGGGGAAAGAATCGCGAGAGGCTGCAAGGAGATGGCGCTTGGAGAAAGAGAAGGAGAAGGAGGCCATTCTAGATGACTATTGGGATAAACAATATTGTATCCTGTTTTGATAATGTCCATCATATAGCAAATGCGTCTAAATAGCTGAAATGTTGCTAAGTATGGAAACTGTCTCGAACTTCCATACAGCCCCTTCCATACACGAAGATATCATACAGTTTATCTTACAGAGCCTACAGCTACAGCAAAAGACAATATGTCAGATACAGCAGATAGGCTGTAAGATGTTTTACTTAGTAAAAGTAAAACACATCCGACACAACTAATTAAAGAATGCTTTAAACTATTGTTAAATACACTTTGTTTATTCGTAAAGTATTCACGGTTAAAGTAGTATTTATTACTGATAGGATAGAATTTAATGCTGCCGAAGTGACACAAGTCTGAATGCGCTGAAGAGCATTTAATGCAAAGTCAAAAAGAATATCTGAAGCATTAAATGCGATCTGCTTTAATTTAAATATTCCTCAAGCCTCCAATCAGAGATGTCAACATCTCACCTACCTGCAACGGCTACATTTATAACGGATGCATTTTCCAACGGTTATAGATAGCCCCAAGCTGAGGACACTTATACATACGAGGAATGTTGGAACATATTTGTTCCATACATGTATTAATAATGTTTTGATGATTAAGTTGTTACACAAAACAAAACAACGAAGAGGCGAAGCAAGGCATCGAAGGAATCGAAGTGCAAAAACAAGCTGGAAAACTGCATGCCTAACGTACGTAACTAAAGATTACATAATGTACATAAAGGCTGAATATTAACGTACATAATGAGGCCAAGTTAACGTACGTAAAGAGGTTCAAATTAGTTGAACGTTGGGAAGAGTCAAAGTCAGAAAAGCAGCAATGGATATATAACGTCATCAATGACATATAGCTAATGTACGTGAGACCAAAGTTGATAGCGCATGTAACATAGGAAATGAAAGCCTCTGAATTGTTTTATGAAGAAGCTAACGTATGCAACCAGTAGAGGTTAACGTACGTAATATTGCTAGCATACGTAATATTATGGAGATATTGTACGTAAGCAGTGCACAGGAGGCTAATGGCTAGTTTGGGTGATGAAGGCTATAAATACCACATCTTTGGTATTATTCCACACAACAACTTCAAGCAAACATCTCATTGATCAGATATTCATATTCTTATTATTGTTGTTGTGATATTGAGCTTATATTGTTAGTTTGAGTGTTTATACATTCAACATTATACACGAGAGGTAAAAGAAAAGATACGACTAGATTCGGTGTTATTAGGATTAAGGATCCGGCATTATTAGAATCACAATCGCTATCTAGTGAGGTTTATCTAGTACCGATAGAAAGCTAGAGAGGTTGATTCCTTGTCCCATAGAAAATGAAAACTGTTTAACTTGGACCGACACAAAGACAAGTACGAGTGGTTTATCACGGACCAATAGAAGACGTGATTGTAACGGTTATCCCTCGACCGATAGAAGAGAGGTGCAGAGGTTTTGATCTTTAGCCTATTGAAAAAGATACCGAGAGAGGACGTAGGCTCGTTTATAGCCGAACCTCTATAAATCCGTGCATCATTAATTTTTCGCACTTTATTTTACGCATCCGCAACACGGCACATATTCCAATCTTGCTACAACAATTGGTATTAGAGCGGTTCCTCCAATACACGGCTTAGAATCCGAGGAGTTGATCCAATGGTGTTTCAATTTGCTCTAGTCGAAGGCCTTGCTCTTAACCGACCACCATTTTTTGATGGCGCAAACTTCATGACTTGGAAGAAAAAGATGTCTATCTTCATTCGTGTCTATGATATCGAAATCTGGAAGATCATTTGTCTTGGCCCGAAAGTTCCAATCAAATCCGACGGATCTCTTAAGAGCTTCGAAGAATATAATGACGAGGATTGGAAGAACGACCACCTAAATTGTAAGGCTACTCAATTTCTATTTTGTGCCTTAAATCCGGAAGAGATCAATCGTGTTTCATCGTGTGAAAGTGCTAAAGAAATATGGAAAATTCTTGAAATCACACACAAAGGGACAACTCAAGTCAAGAAGACGAAAATCAATATGCTTCTCCATGACTACGAGATATTCATGATGAAAGGTGATGAGTCCATCACCAACATGCTCGACCGATTTTCGGTCATCACGAATGGACTAGCTTCATTCGGAAAATCATTATCTAGTAGTGAAAAAGTTAAGAAAATTTTACGATCACTACCTAGCGAATGGGACAGCACTGTGACCGTAATCATGGAATCTAAAGATCTCAATACGCTTGATTTTAGCGCCCTAGTTGGTTCGCTAAAGGATAAGATGTCTAAGAAGGAAGTAATCCCGGTTGAAGAAAGCGACGAAGAATTGGCATATTATGCAAAGAATATTAATAAGTTCCAAACCTTATTAAACCGGAGAAAGAAGGATATCTTGGGCGAATCTAAGAAATTCGACAATTCTTGTCGATTATGTGGTAAACCAGGCCACTTTGCTAAAAATTGCAGAGCTAAACCCAAGAAGGAGGTTCTCGTTGCAACATGGAGCGATGACGACGAAGATGATGATTTTATCAATCAAAATAATCTCGCTCTCATGGCACGAAGTTCATTCAATGATAGCGACGTCAAAAGCCGGGTAAGTACGTCATCTCAAGATGAGTTATTTGAAGCATTCGAGTTATTACATACCGATTTCCAAAATGCTTTAAAAGAAATCAAATCCCTTCAAACTAAAAATAAATCATTGGAAAATGAGATTTCCAAAATTTTTGAAAAGGGAAAATCTGTTGAGCTCGATCATTCAATTGAAAACGAAAATATTTTAAAGGATGATCTTGTTAAAGTTCAAACCGAGCTCAAAAATTTAACTAAGAAATTCTCATGTGGAAACGAGAAATTTGAAAATATGCTCTCGGTTCAGAAATTTACTTTGAACAAACATGGGTTGGGGTTCACACCTCGTTTTAAAAATGAATCGGTAAATTTCAAAATACACCGGTGTGAAAAATGTTTGAAAATTGGGCACCATATTTCAAACTGCAAGAGCTCAAGACAGACGATTAAAGTTGAGAAAATTTGGGTTCCTAAAGGAATAAATATTTCAAATATCGTCTATGTTTCGAAAGAAAAACCAACTCTCGGTTGGATCCCCAAAAATTGATTTTTTATCAAAATATTTTACTTAGGGGAAGTAATAATTTTTTTGGGGGGAGATAATATTTTCAGGGGGAGTTTATACCCTATTTTTATATTTATCATTTGGTATCATGCATATTTTATATTTGGTAACATTATATTTATTTTTTTACACTTTTTGATGAAAACAAAAAGGGGGAGAAAGGAGAATGGGATTCACCCTGAAAGAGGGAGAAAAATAAAAAAATCGAAAAAATTGAAATCAAAGAAAAGAAAAATGAGGAGATGTCGAAAATATGATGACAATTCGAAAAGAAAAAGAAAAGGAAAGAAGGAGTCGAAAAAGAAATGGGAGAAAAACTAATGAATCAGACAAAGTCGAAAACTTTGGGCTGTACACATATACATATATTTGTATTTTTACAGGTAAATCCCATTAACGAAGTGTTGTTTTGTAATCATCAAAAAGGGGGAGATTGTTGGAACATTTTTGTTCCATACATGTATTAATAATGTTTTGATGATTAGTTACACAAAACAAAACAACAAAGAGGCGAAGCAAGGCATCGAAGGAATCGAAGTGCAAAAATAAGCTGGAAAACTGCATGCCTAACATACGTAACTAAAGATTACATAACGTACGTAAAGGCTGAAGATTAACGTACGTAATGAGGCCAAGTTAACGTACGTAAAGAGGTTCGAATTAGTTGAACGTTGGGAAGAGTCAAAGTCATAAAAGCAGCAACGGATATATAACGTCATCAATGACGTATAGCTAACGTACATAAGACCAGAGTTGATAGCATACGTAATATAGGAAACAAAAGCCTCTGAACTGTTTTATGAAGGAGCTAACGTACGTAACCAGTAGAGGTTAACGTACGTAATATTGCTAGCGTATGTAATATTATGGAGATAGCGTACGTAAGCAGTGCACAGGAGGCTAACGGCTAGTTTGGGTGATGAAGGCTATAAATACCACATCTTTGATATTATTCCACACAACAACTTCAAGCAAACATCTCATTGATCAGATATTCATATTGTTATTATTGTTGTTGTGATATTGAGCTTATATTGTTAGTTTGAGTGTTTATACATTCAACATTATACAGGAGAGGTAAGAGAAAAGATACGATTGGATTCGGTGTTATTAAGATCAAGGATCCGGCATTATTAGAATCACAATCGCTATCTAGTGAGGTTTATCTAGTACCGATAGAAAGCTAGAGAGGTTGATTCCTTGTCCAATAGAAAAAGAAAACGGTTTAACTTGGACCGACACAAAGACAAGTACGAGTGGTTTATCACGGACCAATAAAAGATGTGATTGTAACAGTAATCCCTCGACCGATAAAAGAGAGGTGTAGAGGTTTTGATGTTTAGCCTATTGAAAAAGATACCGAGAGAGGACGTAGGCTCGTTTATAGCCGAACCTCTATAAATCCGTGCGTCATTTATTTTCCACACTTTATTTTACGCTTCCGCAACACGGCGCATATTCCAATCTTGCTCCAACAAGGAATTCATATATCGCAAAAGCTCTGAAACATTACTTTGATATTGTAGCGATTATAATATAGTATATTTCGTGAGCATACAGCAAGTATTCAAGCGAAGAAATATACAAGTCCTCAACGCGAACAGCACAGCATACAGCAAACATATATCAAAGATCAAGCTGCTGTTAAGAGAATTCTACCTTTACTGTTGAGATAATCATCAACCCAATGTGGACTGTAGATCCTTGCGTATTCCGACCTGTGTGGGAAGAATAGCATTGTAGACGAAGCTTCAAATTGTGTGTGAAGAAGCGAGTTAAGAAATATCTGAAGCCAATCTGTGTGAACGACAAAAAGCTTCAGTCCCTGTAACAATCTGTATGAACGTTACAGAGACAAGGTTTAGTTATAGTCATGTAGTTGTGTACGTAGTGATTATAATAAACATTTTACTCTTATATGGAGGATCAGTGGACTTAGAGGGGTTTACCTCGAACCACTTTAAATTGTGTGTTATTTACCTTCCATTATTGTTTTCATAAATGTGATTTATACAAGTATACACTGTTAAAATCCTGTACGCACCAAGCAAACAGGAGAACATCTAGTTGCTATATTTACAGCAACTCACACCGAAACTTCCGCTACATAAACTCACTTTAGAAAATCGAACAGCTTGTAGTTCTATCTCTTTCCAAGCTGACTGTATACCTAGTGGCCAACAAGTGGTATCGGAGTGGTTGATTCTAAAAAGAATCAATCATATTTTTAACTCAATCAGATCCAAAAATCACTTTGAAAACAGTCTTATCTTTCCTATTTTATCTAATGGATACCTCAATGATAAACAAGATCTCTATATTTTTTATTAACAAATTTGATGACTGGAGAATCAGGATAGCCCATCTTGTTGCCATGCACGAGGAAATGATATTTGTCATCCAAGAAGGCCGCATGAAGATAATGAAGGTTAATCCTGCCGCAAGGATAGAAGGACAACCTCGTGCTGAAATGCTCGAGAAGGAGCGTGAGCAATGGACGACCGACGATCGCAAGCGTGTGAACCTCGACAATGCTGCAAATAATACGTTGTTTGTCACTCTTGACAAAGGAACATTCTCGAAGGTAAAGAGCTTTAAGACAGTCGAGGAAATCTGGGAGAAACTCAAGATGATTTGCGAGGGAACTGAGCTCTCAAAAGAAAATAAAATTTCAAAACTTACTCAGCAATTTGAATTTTTTGAAATGAAATCTTCCGAAACTCTTGAGGAGCTTGACCTCGGATTCACTGGCATTGTCGGTGAACTTGAAGTATTTAGTAAAGTGTATACCCAAAAGGAGAAAAACTTGAAAATCCTTAGATCACTCCCTACCCGATGGGACATTAAGACTGAAAAGTAGTTTATGAAAGAAAACAAAATAGCTATGCGTGTGTCGTGTAATCTTAATGATATTTATACTTTCAACTTATTCTCTGACCTCAAAGCTTTCGAGTACGATATTAACAGGAGAGAGAAATCCAAAGAGTCACCTGCCAAGACTACAGCACTGGCTGTTGCTGTATCTGACAAGAGACACAGCTCCGCACCTAGCACATCCAAGTCCGCCCACAAGACTGCTGACAGTGATGATGATATCCTATCATAAGATGAAATGTCCCTTCTTATGCAAAAATTCAAAAAGTTCATCAAACAGTCTGGAAAGACTTCTTTCAGGCCCAAGCCGCTTCACAAGGTAAGTTCTGAGTCTTATCCTTCTGGTGATTTTAACTTGTGCTACAACTCTAGGAAACCAAGGCACTATGCAAATAAGTGTCCGTATCCGAAAGTGCAAAAGTTGCCGGAAGCCGAGCAACAAGAAAAATATGAAAGAAGGCATGTTTGGAAAAATAAGCTCAAGGCCCTGATTGGTGAATCAGAAGCCTCGTCCGCATCAACCAAAACTGATGATTGCCTTAAGGCAGTCACTGACAGCGACTCGTCCGATAATGAGATCGAAGATAAAGCCTATATGTACTTTATGGCCAAAGAAATACATGACGGCGATGATGAGGTGAGCTCAACATAAAATGCTCCTATAAATGCATCTCATACTTTTGAAAACATGATGAATGAATTCAAAAACATTCAAAAGGCCCATGAGACTCTGAAATGAGAAAACATACAGCTCGAACTTTCAAACTTAGAGCTAAAATAAGAAAATAGCTTGCTGAAAAATAACTATGAAAACATGTCTATTGATTGCGAAAATAGCAAGGTCACATTTGAAAATCTCATGGAAAGCAATCATCAACTTGCTAAAGATCTAAATGAGACCAAGTCTTATAGTGAAAGCAAGATAAATGATGCTTTGCACGAAGCGAAAGTAAAAACTCTCGAAAAGAGAGAAGGAGAATTAGAGACCATCTTGAAATCATTCGAGAAATCCTCTAAACGGATGGAAGAAATTCTAAGCACCGGGCAACATACTCATGATAAAAGTGGCTTAGGATATGACTCATTCTCCAACAAAGAGAAAACTAGTACAGTGTTCGTCAGGGTTTTGGAACCCATTCATGTACCTGAAGAGACCCCAAGTCCCGTAAAGGTAATAGTAGCCCCGCGTATAGCAAAGGCTGCCATTCCGCCACTAGGTTCATATCAGAGACAGCGGAAACCTCAGCTTCAAGGACCTATAAGGCATAACCAACAGCATGTTCCCCAAGCATATCAAAAGTGCCAATAGCCGTTCAGAAAAAAAGGTTGTATCTAAATATCAAAGGCCCGCACAACAACAGTACAGTGCGCCTAGATATTAGATACAAGAGCCTCGATATCTATCCAGAAAGCAGGTCGTCGGCGCAGTATAATCAATAGCTCTTCGAATCCAACTGGAGACCCAGAAGGCAAGCTGTAAGGCCTAAGAAAATGGCTCCACCTCCGAGACGGCAATCGTCTTGGAATAATAAGAATAACCCTCGATTTTACATGCATAATTACCAAGGTTACAGCAACTATGTGCCTGCCCTACATAGACATCGCAAAAATAATTGTTGTTAGGCAAATTTGGGTACCAAAAGGCACCAACATTCATGGACCCAACAATAAAAGGGGACCTAAATCTACTTAAATTCTATACCTGCAGGATATCAAAGAAGGAAATTTGATACTTTGACAGTGGATGTTCTCAGCACATGGCAGGAGATATCAACAAGCTGTCAGACTATGTAGAAGGTCGCAGTCCAAAAGTGTGCTTCGGTGACAAATCCAAAGGAAGAACAAGAGGGAAGGGAACCCTGCTTGCAGGAAAGTTCAAAGTCACCGATGTAGCTTATGTTGAAGGCTTACAGTACAATCTACTTAGTATTAGCCAGTTTTGTGATAAAAAGTTCTCGATGAAATTCTATATAGATCACTGTAGAGTGAAGAACATCTTGACCAAATAAGTGGTTCTCACAGGAAGCGGGTCAGGTAATATGTATATTGCTGACTGGAAGCCTACGAGCTTCACTATTCCGTGTTTGTTGCCAAAGGCACTGCAGATCAAAACTGTCTATGGCACAAGAAGATGTCACACATCAACTTCAAGACGATCAACAAACTAGCCAGATAGGGAATGGTTAGAGACTTGCCCGATATGTCATTCCAAAAAGATAGCATCTGCGGACCCTGTCAGAAAGGCAAACAAGTTAAATCCATCCTGAAAAGCAAATCATAACTTTCCACTCACAGAGTTCTGGATATGCTACATATGGATCTCTATGGTCCTGTAGACCCTGTAAGTTTGGGAAGTAAGAAATACTATATCGTTATTGTTGATGATTACTCCAGGTATGCTTGGAAAATCTTTCTAAGCATGAAGGAAGAAACCATAACAAATTTGTCTGAGCACCTAAGGAAGCTTCAGAATGACAAAGGGTTGAGTATTGTGACCATTCGTTCCGACAGAGGTACTGAATTCACTAACCACTTTATAGAGCAATACTGTTCGGACAATGGAATACAACATGAATACTCAGCAGCCCGGACTCCTCAAAAAAATGGTGTGGCCGAGCAATAGAACAGGACACTCAAAGAAGCCACAAGAACCATGATCGCCGCAAGCAAGTTACCGCAGCGATTCTGGGGCGAAGCAACAAATACAGCGTGCTATGCACAAAACTTCTATATTATCAACAAGCATCATATCAAAACAGCCTATGAGGTATGGAATAATAGAACTCCTTTAGTTTCATACTTTCACATCTTTAGATATCGGTGTTATGTTCTGAATAATGGAAAGGATCAACTCAAGACTTTTGACGAGAAGTCGGATGAAGGGATATTTGTAGGATATTCCGCTGTCAGCAAGGCTTTCAGAATCTTTAACAAAAGGAAACTGACAATCGAGGAATCTGTACATGTAGTGTTCGATGAACCTCACCATGATCCTCCTAGAGTGGAAGAACTAACCCAAAATACCAAAACACTTTCCATCAATGACCCTCAAACTCCAATAGATCCTGTCGTAGATTTAGAAATCAACCCCGCAGCTGTAAGAACAGTGGTAGTTGAAGCTGATGTTGTACAAGCTAAAGCCGAAACTACAGCACCACAAGAAATAATACGGGATGCAGAACTAGAACTTGACAGGAGATGGTTGAAAGATCACCCACAGGAATTAATCATAGGAGACATTGATGCTGGTGTATCTACCCGAAGAAGAATACAAAGTACACAAGGAACTTTACTGTGTGCGCAAGAATCCGAATCTGAAAAATCTCCATTTCCTATATGGAAATCTCAAGCTGAACTTAGGAGACTAGCTATGTGCACCATATCCGTATTCTTAACTCAATCAGCACCTGTTTCTACCAATGAAGCTTTGAATAATTCTCACTGGATGACTTCTATGGAAGAAGACCTTAACGGTTTTGAAAGAAACAATGTATGGTATCCAGTACCCAGACATGATCATCAAGCTGTAATTGGAACCAAATGGGTATTTAGAAACAAGAAGGATGATAATGGACTTGTTATTAGGAACAAATCTCGTCTAGTCGCACAAGGCTACAGACAAGAAGAAGGCATAGACTACGATGAGACATTTGCCCCTTTATCCAGATTAGAAGCCATCATGATATTTCTAGCCTTTGCCGCCCATAGGACTTTATAGTATATCAAATGGATGTTAAGAGCGTATTCCTGAATGGAGAACTCGCTGAAGAAGTCTATGTTGAACAACCACCAGGGTTTGTCAACACTAAAGGTGGAGACCTAGTATATAGACTATGGAAAGCTCTGTATGGACTTAAGCAAGCACCTAGAGCATGGTATGAAACCCTGTCCTTGTACCTTACAGATAACGGATTTAGAAAGGCGCTGTGGACAAGACTCTGTTTAAGATACAAGAAGGTGATGACCTGTTAATGGTACAAATGTATGTCGATGATATTATATTTGGTTCAACTAACCTTGCTCTGTGTCAAAGGTTCTCTCATCTAATGCAAAGTAAATTTAAAATGAGTATGATGGGGAACTTTGTTATTTCCTGGGATTGTAGGTAAAGCAATTACCTACAGGAATCTTCATCAACCAGGAGAAGTACAACAAGGAGCTACTCAACAAGTTTGAGATGAATAACTCCAAATCCTCATCAACCCCCATGAGCACTTCCGTGCAAATTAGTGCTGACAAAGCTGGAAAGCCGATTGATCAATCACTCTACAGTAAGCTAATTAGCTCTCTTATACCTAATGGATAGCAAGCTCGATATCCAATTTGTTGTAGGAGTGTGTGCTCGGTCCCAAGTAGCACCTAAGGATTCACACTTCACAATAGCCAAACGAATCCTTAAGAACGTCAAAGGAACAGTTGATGCAGGATTGTGGTATCCTAATGAAGGAGGATTTGATTTGGTTGGCTACAGCGACTCGGATCTCGGAGGCTATAAGATGGATAGGAAGATTACAAGCGGTACTTGTCACTTTCTTGGACCTAGACTTGTGTCATGGTTTAGTAAGAAGCAATTGGCCAACTCGCTTTCTATAGCAGATCGAAACACTATGCTGCTGGAAGTTGCTGTATGCAGATTCTATGGATGCAACAGCAGTTATCATATTATGGAATCATTGGCAAAGAAACACCAATCATGTGCAATAGCACGAGCGCAGTTGCAATAACGCACAATCCTGTATTGCACTCGCGAACTAAGCATATTGATATGAAGCATCACTTCATTAGGAATCATGTTGAGAATAAGGATGTTCGGATCGAGAAAGTTCATACAGATATCCAGTTAGCCGACATCTTTACATAACCTCTCAGCACAACCAGAATTTGTATGCTTCGACAAGAATTGGTAATGTTACAGCCTGACTACCTGTAAGTTTTTACTCTTTTACTCATTAATTGAGGGGAAATGCTGTAAGACTAAAGAATACAGTATCCACATTAATTAACTATACACTCAGAACAAGTCAGATCTTACTGTAAGAATAAGGTACAAAACCTTCCTACAGCTGACGTGTGCATTAATTAAGGGGGAATACAGTATGACCCATGAATACAGTATTAATCTAAACATTGATGTAAGAATTGAATCTTGTATGTACCTTTTAAGGGGGAACACTGTATTATTCGCGGATACAGCACATACATTGCGGGACATCAATTAAACTTATATCATTATTCTATTCGTACTGAAAACATTTTTAGTCCACGTGCCCTATTTTAAAATTCAAACGTTTTATCTTTAATGATTTAAACGACATCTGGACTTTATTACCTCAAACACCGCGAAATTAATGATTTCAAAATCACCGTTTCATGCAATGAAGGAACGAACTATCCAAAGTGGTACCGGTTGTCATTTCAAAAATGGGTGGATAAGATGTACCAGTTACTCTAAGTTCATCCTGTTCGTTCTTTTAAAAATGACGGTTCCCGTCCCTTAAATCTGACCGTTCACTGTATGTAACCCTAATCCTCCCTGCACACTATAAAAGGACTGTATCTTGCTCCCTTTGACTCTTTACGCTTTCTGCAAAATTAACCAAGTCCAGAGCAAACAGCCTACATACTCTGCATATTTTCTACACTTTTTCTTTGTGTCTTCAAATCCTTTCTCTGCAAATCAATAGCAACTTCACAGACTTCCTCTCAATCTCTGTAGAAAAGGAATTCATCATCGACGGGCGAATCTTCATCAGATCTATTATCATGGAGAGCGTCCATGTTGAAACTGAAGACACTAATGGAATGGAACGAGTCATTTCCAGAATCAAGCAACAAGGCTTATACCACCTTGGGAGTCAACATATTGAGCTCCACGACGAGCGTATTGTTGAAGAATTTTACCTTGATGTATCTATCAAGTTCTTTTCCCTGAAAAGGGGAGGAGATGTCTCTGACATCACTGCTACCGTTTGCGGTATTGAAATTTCTGTGAACCAAGAGCTGCTGGAAAACCTATTTAGGCTGCCGTCTGATGACCTGAGAATAGAGGAACTTGAGACCTTCGGGTCGGAAGAACTGTTGACGGCCGACTAGGGTTATTCACAGGTGATGGCACGGACAAGAACGTTCACCCGTCATTCCATAAGAAGAAAATTTGCCTACCATACGTGTATCTACACGATTTTTGCTACCGAGTTATTGAGAATAGAACTGGAGCATTTGAAATGTGTACGAACCTTCGCTTTAGGATGATGGTAGTCATCATGTCCAGCGAAAAGGTTAACTGGTGCCAAATTGTTTTGAAGAGGATACAGGAGAAGGCCGCCAAGCCTGTAACGAAGAAGAAATCCTTCGGCCTCATCCTTAACTCCATCTTAACTCACTGTGGTGTGCCGCAGTCTCAAGGTGCCAAGAAGATTGGCCCTGGCAAATTCATCGGTGGGAGTAAGCCCACTGTCTTTAATAGATATAGACTATTCTCTGGCAGGCCTCATCCCCGGGGTATGCCTATTTATGGTGATCCCAATGATGTATTATCAAGGCTGTGTGTGAGGAGAATAAGAAAATAAAGAGGAGTATCTCTGACAGCAAGTCACCACATGCTGGAGAGAAGGCAAAGAAGAAGCTGAAGAAAGCTTCTAAGGCTAAGCCTACAGTGGCTACAGCGATCACTGTAGATGACTAAACGGTTCAACCCAATGTTCAAATCCCTAAGGGCGCAGCCCCTTCAGAAGAAATAGTTGGTGCACATACAGCAGATCCCGAGCCAGTGGCGGTTATGATGGATAAACAACTATTTGCCAAGTTAGAGGGCTCTGGCGAGTCGGCTGCCCCTACAGAGCCAAAGGCCACCTCTCCTTTAAGGAAATCCACACCCATACACGATCCCTCGCCCAACAAGGTTCCATCCCCTGTTAGGGATCCCTCTCCCATCAGGGTACCAACCCCTGTTAGGAATCCATCTCCAATACAGGTTCCCACACCTGTTGCGGATCCCATCCATATAGTAGACCCAACTACTGTGAGGAGTCCCTCCCCATCGGCACTAATCAATGAAACTCTTCTCCAGGTACAAATTAAACAAGCCTACGAGCGCTTTGTAACTTGGAAAAGATACAGGGTCACCCCGTACGACGACTTATACAACTGGGAAGAGTGGAAGAAGGAAGAAATTTTCGTTCTCGAGGTCATGGAAACCCAGAATATCGAAGTCTTGATTCAGTGGGAGAATCAATTTTGCCGAGAGCTGATTACAAATTTCTACCTGGCAGAAGAGAAGGCTCGGTTGAAAGGGAAGTCCCAATCCGATGGCAGAGCACCTTCTGCCACAAATCTAACCCCGACGACGATGCTTTACAGGCTGGTTTGAGGATTAGCTGCGAAAAGGCACGGGAAGGAGAAATGGTCCATATACAAGGCCAATAGGGTCAGGGGACCTCCGGAGGTCACGAGTCCCCTTCCCCTAAAAAGAAGTTGCTCAAGAAAAGCAGGAGGATTCAGTCCCTCCTGTACAGCAAACTGTTTCCGAACAGGCAGCCCAGCCTGTCTCGGACCATGAAGAAGATGCTCGCGCCGTCTGCCAAGAGGAATCAGTCCCTCTTCCGGAGCAAGAAAAAGCTGAGAGTCAGTAGGAGGATTCAGTCCCTCCTGTACCTCTGACTACAGAAAAACAAGCCCAACAGAAGGGATCAGTCCCACTTGTCCCCGAGACTGAACAAACAACACCCTCTATTGTTCCACCTCATGATGCCCCTGCATCTCCCATCTCTGTAAGCTCTAAGTCTGATTCCGATGACGGTTTCCTTCTAGATGACAGACCATGATGCCCACGTCACAATGTGGTTCTTCGTCAACTCAACGAACCATAGGATTCCAACTGGCTCCCCGCGCACCGAGGCCTGGATCGAGCTACTCCATGCAATCGGCCGATAGACTGTATTCATGCAAGACGCACTGAAGGGACTGTACGATGTCCAAAAAGAGCTCGATTATATGCGAGATACAGCTCAAGATGAGCTCTCTGTCCTTAAGAACGCAATCTCCAACGTCGAGGACGTGTTCCGCTTAATGCCTAATTCATTGTAGAAAGCGCTCAATCAGCTACAGGTGCAACATGAGAGAATCCTTAGGCAAGAGCAGGAGAAGCTTAAAATTACCGAAGCCAAGACGGTCGCTGCACATAAGGAGACCGATACCAAACTGACAGACCATGATACTAAGATTGATAACGTGTCTCTGGTGCTCGGTACTCTAGTCAACAAAATTAATTCTCTGGAGACCAAACATGATAATGCAATGAAGATCCTTGAGGAAATTCATTATAAGGTGTCAGAGATTGATGATTCCAAAAGGGGGGAAGAATCCAGAGAGGCTGAAAGGATATGGAGGCTGGAAAGAGAGGAAGAGATAGAGGCTGCTCTCAAAGAAAGTTTTGCTACTGCAATAGGCCGTCTGGCCACGCCCATAAGAGGATACAGGGTATCTGATTCTCATCCAGAGTTCTATGATCCCAACGTTCCTTGGAAGAACACCGTGCATAAACCATCCGATATTCATCTGCCTACCGACCGACAGCCTACAGCTGAAGAAATAAAGGAATTGAGGAAAAACAAACTAATGAGATACTTCGTTAAACTCATCAGGGAGTCCTCTATGTTCAAAAAGTTCAAGACTCTGTCGAATGCAGCAGACGAATTCACGCGGATGCTAGCAGAAGGAAAGCTTCCTATGCAATTACTGATGAAATCAAGGAACCAAAAAGGTGATCGGCTAACCCACCCAGATGACTGGATACTTGTGTTCGACCAATCCGCTGAAGGAAGAGCTATCTACCGGGATCGAAGCAAGGATTCACTAATCAATTAGTGGAAAGGGACCGAGAATGATCCTGAGAGGAGACCTTGGAGGCATTCTCAATACAGGAACTAGCTTGTATGACCCTTCTCACTATGTCTATTCTCTAGGCTTATTGTTGCAGTATGCACTTTCTCTGTATATTTTCCATTTCGAGAACTAGTAATTTTTTCCAGATTATCAAGAAAATTTATTCTCTTGAAATATTACAGCTCGTAATCTACACTTACTATTTTTGCTGTTTGATTACGAATCTATTTACTGCAAACGAACTAGTATAGAACTGTCTTAAAGCTATAAGAACTTGTCTGCGAACAGTTCAAAGGTTAAGTTGTATTCAACCTAGACAAACACTGTAAGATTGTGCTTGCACGCCAATCATAAGTTTAAAGTTATAATACACATCCTTGTAGATGTTCTCAATATCTTAGAAACTTTTTTTTTTTTTTTTTTTTTTAAAAAAAACCCGAAATTTATTAACTGGACCAGAAATGTGGGGGGCCGAGGCCCACTACACGCCCAAAGAGATTGAGGGAGGGCGAGCCCCTCTACACGCCCCAATTAACGACAATAACAACCGAGGAGATTATTTAAACCTAACATATGGAAAATTATTTTTATCGAGCCTAATCAAGCCATTAATCTTCCTGATGACAGATCGACGGCTATAAAGTCGAAAATTTCGAACTTATAACCTTCATTAGCGAGGTGGTCCGCAATGGTGTTCCCTTCCGATAAATGTGAGAGAATGAGATATCCATGACACGCCCGAATGATGCAATTTTGTGATGAGATGTTTAGCACTTGCCAATTACCCTTGCTAGCGAGTTGATTAGAGAAAGGGCAATGGCGAGTCCATCTCAACCCAAACCTTACGAATGTTTCGCCGTGGCAAAGGTCCAGCGCTCTCCAAATAGCAAAAGTTCGGCAAAATTATTAGAATGGTTGCCGATAAATTCGTGAAAAGCAAAGATAGGTTCGCCAAAAATTCCTAGCAATCCCCCACAGTGACTCCCGGGGTTGCCTTTTGAGGCCCCGTCTGTGTTGATTTTGGTTGTCCTGTGAGTCGGCTGACCCATCTCACTATGTAGATTTTTTTCTTTTTTGTTTTTACAATTACATGCAAAATTATTAATAAAATTGCAAAGGGTAAATGAAGACCCAAAATATCCGAAAGAGCCGGGCGCTAGCTGTGCCGCGGCGGAATGCATTTGTGGCCTTTAATCATGAGCAGAAAGTCCCAAATTCGATCGCACACACGCTGAGCCGTGAACGGAATCTTCTTGACCCGCATGTCGTTCCTAGAGCACCAAATAAACCACGAATGAGTATAGGAATGATGCGTAAAATGTGGATAGCACGAGGCTTTATTAAACCAATGGGACATAACTAAAGAAATAGATCTGGTTTGTAAAAGAGGGATGCCCAATAAGGTACAAAGTTGGCCCAAACCGAAGATGCGATCGGGCCATTAAGAAAAAGATGGGGCAGTCCTCGGTGCTATCACAACAAAAACAAGAATTATCGGCAATAATGCCCCTCGATCTAAGGCCGTCTGAGTGGGAATCCATTTTTTCAAAAGTCTAACCATGAAAACGACATAGTAGGGGTAATAATTTGATTCCAACAATGTTTTAAAATAAGATGAGTATCATGACGTTGGCGGATAGCCTCCCACGCACTTTTAAAGGAAAACCGCCGTGGGAGGTAAGTTTCAGACGGCCTTATTAGCGATAAGGCCCGACTCAACATGAGTGGGAAAGGTCATAACATAATCCCCAAGATCCGAGGGAATGACGGAGAGAAGTTTGGATCGATCCCACCCGTGAAGTCCAAAATGGTTAATGGTGGTGTTTAGCCGGGGTTAGAAGCCCATTGGGACAATGGCTAAAGTCACACCAATTGTCGTGCCAAACGAGATATCGCCATCACCAATATACCAAAAATCCATTTATCGGCTAAGGAACGAATGTCACAAAGATTTTTCCATGTAGGAGAGTCATTGGGGTTGGATTTAACCACCATGGGGTGGAGACGTTAACAAAACTTAGCCATCATGAATTGGATACAAAAATTAGATGAGGTAAGAAAACTCCACAAAAGCTTAATTTTAGCCGCTTAAATTAAGTACCCCAGACTCCTACAACCAAGACCACCTACATCCTTAGTGTATGAGCCTAAGCCATGCCGCCTAATGAAGTCTCTTTCTATTGTCGTTGGAACCCCAAAGAAATTTGTTAAAAAGCCGTTCAAGAAGATAATGACATTTTTAGGGGGTTTAAGGACTTGGAGACAATAGAAAGGAATAGAGCTCAGGGTAGTTTTAATAAGTTCTAGTCTGCCACCCGAGGTAAGTAATAGGTGATTCCACGACTGGAATTTGGCGCTGGTTTTAGCAATAAGCGCACCATACATGTCAAAAGTTTGATTCCCTTTCCACAATGGGGCTCCCAAATAATTAATTGGGAGACTCATTTCAGAAAATCCAGTCGTTTGTTTCACCATACGAACCAACAAATTGTTCGGCTTGGCAAAAATAAAAGAACTTTTAGAGTTATTAATTTTTTGTCCTGAGCTCGCGGTGTAGTGATCTAGGCAATTTTTGAGAATGAGGAGATTATTGTAGGAAGCATTGGTAAAGATTAACACATCGTCAGCATAAGCAAGGTGTGAAATCCGAACCTTCTTCCTGATTTTGAAAAACATATCGGGGTGGGCAAGAAAAGTTTTATCCAATAGTCTAGATAAATAGTCGGACGCAATCACAAAGAGAAGAGGCGACAGGGGGTCACCTTGTCTGATGCCCCTGTCGGATTTAAAAAAGCCCACAGGACTCCCATTAATGAGAATCTAAAACCAACAATTTGAAATGCAACGATAAATCATGGCAGCCCAAGCATCCGAGAAGCCGAAGGCTTTAAAATTTTTAATAGAAAAGCCCGATTAAGCCTATCGTAGGCTTTTTCCATATCTAATTTAATCAAAACGTTTGAATCACTGTAGATATGTCATGACAAACTTCTTGGGCCGTTAGAATATTATCGTAATGAGGCGGCCTTTAATGAAGCCGATTGGTCAATGAGAATTTTCGGAAGAAGGCGGCCCAATCTGGTACTTAGGATTTTCGCAATGATTTTATAAGTGGTATTACAAAGGCTTATCGGTCTAAAATCCTTCCAAGCAAGGGGGGAGAGCATTTGGGGATAAGGGAAATAGTAGTACACGAAAAGGATTTGGGCATGGGGTTTCCGGAGAAAAAATCCCACACTGCCTCACATACATCAGTAGCAATAATGTCCCAGCACTTGTGAAAAAATAAGGCATTAAAACCATCCGGGCCGGCCACACTGCCTGGATTAATACTAAGAACAGCTTGTTTAATTTCATCCACATCCGGCATGGCACACAAATTGTGGTTATCAACAGTATTAATGAGACAGGGGATAATGTCAGGCTTAATATCAGCCGGAGTAGAATCAGAACATTTAAAAAAAGTAGAGAAGTAATTAACTCGAATTTTGGATATCGTCGGTGTCCGTGATTTGGATGCCATCCATAATTTGAAAGATTTTGCCTTTGCTCCTTTTGGATTTGATAAGGTCATGAAAAAATTTGGTGTTCCGTTCCCCTTCGAGGCACCATTTAAGATTGGTTTTTTGTTTCCAAAAGTC